>CM027094.1:6442083-11839583 GCA_015343265.1 Pao palembangensis | reverse complement strand
TTGTTTTCCGTGCGAATTTCTCCCGGTTGTGTTCAGGTTTTGGTGAATATATATGGCTATTTCACAAATGTTTAATGATTTCTGATTGTGTGCATCTAACTCAGACTCAAATAATTCACAACAAATGAAATAAAAGCAGGCCTGTGGTAATTTGGTAATTACAAAACTTTTTTTTTTGTAATTTTCCATTATCTAAGAAAACCGTTTTAACAAATTCTTAAGTAACCATATCAAATAACTTTAAGCTTTCACCTTCACAAATTATTTGTGAAGCAAAAAGTCAGTCAGAATATTTGCCAATAAATAAAACATTTAATAGTTTGTTTGGGGATTTTTATTTTATCCTTTTTGGTCCATTCTCCCAGTGGCTTGTCGGGGTTTGTTTTTGTGTTTCACCTGTTCTTTGACTGTGTTTTATGTCATCTTCTAACGTTCATTTCACACTTTCTTGCAGACACAAACAGACATTTAATTGAAATTTAATTGAAATGTACTTAATTAATTGAAATTGTACAGTTGTGTGGAATCCATTAGCGCTTTTCCACTGCGGGAGGCGCGATGGTTGTGTTTCCAACGACGGGGTAGGACGCCTCGGAGATGTCACAAGCTTTGATCGCAGTGTAATCGCAGTTGTGCCACCAGTTTCGACCGTGACGTCACCCGGAATACAGCAAAGAGGACGGAGGTAAACATGGAAGGACCTGAGGCGGTTGCCACATTTCTGGCTCGTGTGTTCGCGTTACTTCCTGCTCGGGTTTAACCAATCAGCGCCGGGCAAACCTCAAGCCCCACCCACATGTTTCTCAGGGCCAATTTCACAGCCTAAACTCAGGCAGGGACTCTACTGGACCCTGTAAAGGTTCCTGTAAATGGCCCTTCCTGCAGTGGGAACACTCACTAACGGCTCCGGCCCCGTAAAATGACCCCAAAGTTTCTGCCGCAGAAATGCGCCGCATGTGTTGTCATTTAGACGGACCTGGTAACATGAATATCTAATATCTGTGCTCATGCTTACCTGGGTAGAAGTCTTTGGATTTGGACAACTTGATGGTGGCACCCGTCTCCTTCTGCAGCTGTACGATGGTCTGACCACCCTTGCCAATTATAGAGCCAGCTGCATAGCTGGGAATCAGCACCTTCAGGAAGTACTCGCCCTCCTCTGGAGGAAGACACAAGCAAAGTGTTAACATCACACGTTTCACACAGTAGCTCTACATAAGACCATGCACAATACTGGTCCACAAACAATATTCAGAGCGAGTAAAACTCCACATGCATACATATGAAGTAACAATATAAACGTCTTCTATAATCCTCAGATGAAAGGAAATGATGTGGGATCCAATTTTGTTTTCTAAGAGGCTCTCAGTGCATGCACATTTTCTCATAGTTTGGTGACATTTTCAGTCTCTTGTCCTAGATTTCATCTGGAGTAAATGATGACCTCCTTTCCTGTTAGCAGGGCTCTAATTTTAACTGTTTTCAAGGTTTAACAACCTCTGACTATATAGAAATCCAGGTCCAGTCACAGGAACCTTTTTTTTTGCTAACATGTGAACAAAGATGACTAGCAGGCATGCTTTTTCTGAGGGAAACACACACACACACACACACACACACAGATGCCTTAAATATATAAAGTTATCATTGTGCAGTTGGCAAGTGTGATCCTTCTTAATTAGCAAACATGAGAAGCACATATGGGAACCAATCCTGCAGATTTGTTCAAAGGCTATTCTGCCAAGATGGTCTAAATCCCCTCCATTTTGGAAGGAGCTTCTGTGGCTTACACCGGGTTATAGAACAGTGATTGACAGAGCATCATTTTGGAGGAATAACAGCCGAGCATGGTTCTCCTGTTTCAGTTGGGGAAGTTCTTTTCCAGCAAATCCTAATTAGGATTTGAGGATCAAATGGTGAAAGTGTTTTATTCAGGAGAGCCCGGTCGCGGTGAATGTGCCACTAACATACTTAGCTAATTTACTACACCAAAATGATCAAAAGTATCATAATAATAGACGTGAAGCGATCGATGCTTGCATGGCAAACACCTGATACAAATAATCTCACTCCCCCCCCACCCCCACCCCAACCCCGCATGATGCTTTCGAAGCAATGACGTCATGTTCGATCCATTTCAGCTGCCTCGAGGGTGACGTCATTCCAGCGGGCAGAGATGTAAAAGCCATCCACCTATCCACCTCTGCGCGGCGAGATCTCTGATACGAACGCGGCGTGGTTTTTTTTATTTATTTATTTATTTTTTTTTTGTTTTGTCTTCTTTTTCCATGTGCTTGGTCAACATGGCCGTGTGGAGGGTGCAAGTGTGAGCTAAAAGACGTCGGTGAGAGACAGATGGATGGAGGTGGACCTTCCTGCACCGACATCGACCTGTTGCCTCGCTAATGCAGTCGTTACATTAGGACGTGAGTGAATGTGGCACTGTGACATCAGGGACTGTCACAGCCTGGGTGTCAGGTCTTTTTCCATTAATATGCCCCTCATGTACCATTCAGACAAAGCCTTGTTTTTCCTGTACGCCGCCAATAACCAACAGCTCTGACAAACACGCAGACAGCGATCGGAATTGGAATTTACTCTGGGAATCCTGAAGTGTAGCCGAATTGAATGGAATGAAATGAAAACACGGCGAATATGCTGGACGCTAAGCATGTCGTCCACATAACACGTCAGTGCGATGGACACAACGGACACAAGTAAAAAAGGCTGTTGCTCTATCCAAATTGTCCCAGCACCCTTTTCCAGCTTGATGCTTTTCTGACAACAATAAAATGACCTTGGTGGGAAACTAAAGATCATGCATGTGTGACACAGCCGCCGTAAAGCTTTGGAGCACTCGCTGCCACCGCACGGCGGCTGATAACGCAGCCTGGTGAAGGAGCTCAAACGAACGCTGCACATCTCAAACATCTGAAGACCTGTTGTTGACAGATGAAGCAAAAGCCACTGCGTAACTTTGTGCTCATCTCCAGCCCGGAGCACAGCCAGCGGAGAAGGAGGCCACCACGGTTCTCTCCGTCACCCTCACAGCCGTGTTTCCTCTCATTAGTCAATAATGAATTCTGTCCTGGAGTCACAGATCACACTAACAGGCTTTAATGGCATCATGTGCTAGAGTAAACACGGCAATCTGTTGCTGCAGTCCGCCAGGGAATGGGAGCAGTGGGGCACACTGGGAAGCTGAGCCAGTGGGGTGGTAGTTCAAACCCCTGCTTCCAGTACTGGGAGGAAGGCTTGGAGGAGAGACGCTGAGCCAAACGTGTTCAGTTAAGTCACTCAAGGGGGGTGGGTCAGGAGGAAATGCCTTGTGACTGTCCTCCCTCCTTCTCACTGGTCCTCCAAGTACCCATTCTGCATTTTAATAGACTAACCTGCTGCTGTCAGGCGGCAAGGACGATCAAGCCAAAATCAACGATAATGACGACATCAGATGCAGCCGGATGATTTCAACAAGTCGGGAAGGAAAAGAGTTTGCGGCTTACCCATTCTGAGATCTGCTGCTGCACAAGTCCTCTGTCAGATCGCCATCAATGCCCGGGCGCAATCTCTAAAGGGGATCTGAGCGTTAGCGTAGGCATAGGTGCAACGGTGGTGTTCAGGAATGCAGCCAGTCGTTCGCAAGGTCTAATTCATCAGTGGGCGCAGAGAAGGAGATTTCACCGCAGCGCGAGAGCCATGCCTGCCGCCGGCCACAGCCTCAATTGTCTGGGAAAATGCTAATGCAGGCGCTGAGTGTTTTCAGTGGGAGACGGCACGCATTGTTCGAGCCTGCATCGGTTTGAAGGGGGGGGTCTTCCCTGCCGCATCACCCTTTTCACTGCTCTCATCCATATTCATCGAGTGGCCTGTCCGTCTGCAGCAGCACACCGGACTGACGCCTGGATCGACCAATGGGCAGCCTCCTCCCACCGCCACGTCACGTCCCCACCTCCCAATACCGGTCCCCCCCAAAAATTGAATTTTCTCCCCCGTTCCGCCTCTTTTGACGCAGCACTATAAAGTATGGAGGTCCGTTCGCTCACTTTTATTAGTGGAAAGTGACAAAGGTGGAGTGGCAGGGGGAGCGGGTTCTAGTGGAGAACGGGTAGGCGTAATGAGTGACCTTCAACGGCGGCTAGAGAGGTGTGCGGAAAACATACGAGGATGCTGAAGGAGGTGGAGGAGGAGTGATCCAAGACAGCGTGCTTTACGCCACCCTCCCTTCATTCCTCTCTCCCCCACCCCCAATCCCTTAGACGGCCATGTTTGAGAGGGCGGAGGGGCTCATCAACCATTGCAAATGGCAGTGCCGCAGAATGGTGGAGGGGGGGGGTGATGAAGCCAATCACTACGCCTATAAATCGCGCACTGAGCGGTATCTTAAGTGACCGTTTAAAACCTGTGCGCTGTATGTGCGTGCACATGAAGGGCACCAGGCTACAGTGATTTCCTGGGAATACGTGGGGGGGGGGGCGGGAGAAAAGATTTTTCTTTTCGCTGGCTGTTGATTGCTCTCTTCTACAGATGAAACCCCCACGCTGTCGCTCTTTTGAGTTTGCAATAAAGGTTTTCCAGAAAATTCGGCCAGCCTCATTCACTGAGATGCTCCGGTGTATATACACAGCCTCCCTGTAGACGCCGCTCCCTCTCACAGTCTATCTACAGTCTTTCGCCTTTTCTCTCCGTTCTGCTCTAGCTTCAATTCTCTCTCCCTCCCTCCCTCCCTCTCTCTCTCTCTCTCTCTTTCCCTCTCTCTTTTTCACTGCCACCTGGCAAATTCACAGTCTGCTCACGTCACATCGCTCTGCAAGGGCACCTGTGTCCTTCTCACCAAAAAATAAAAAAAAAAAACAAAAAAAACAAAAAAACAACAAACTACAGCTCACATTCTTGTGCCAACATTTCCATTAGCAACATTACAAGATCATACCTAATCCCTCACAAATGCAACCTTTCGCAAGGCACATTGTTGCCAGCAACATGGGCTCACACTATGGGTAATTAGACAGACGTGAACAAAAGATATTCATTTTGGGGAGGGAAGGGCAACGCTGATAAAAGAGAGTAATTCCCCCCCAGTCAGTGTCCACGGCTCTTGACGCACAGTGTGGGCTTCTGCTTTGAAAAGAGTGCAGCTTCTCTTCTCTTTGTTGCAACTGCCAGTCATGTTAATGATCAGTTCTGTAGGAATGAGGTGATCAATATCAGACGTGGTGGAGGGCTTGGTGATTACAGGGATGGCTGTCCAACACTGCTGCCCGCCGCGCAGTCGCTCTGTCATTTTATAGCCAATACATGCAGATAGCGTGATACTGCTGTCAGCTCATCTTTTACAGGAGGCTGAGCTTCTGTTGCTGAGCTCAGCCCGTAAGGACCCTGAATCAGACATAAACATCAGTTTCTCCTTTTTCCTTGTCCATTTTTTTCGTGACGTAGCAATCATTTTCGATTGATTCGAAATCTAGTGGACCTATAAATGTCTCAAATGTGTGTCAAACCAAAGGCCAAAACAGAATGGGTCATGATTCTATTTATTTATTCTTTAGTTCTTGATCTTGCTTGGTTTGAAATTCTGGATATTCTGCTAAGAAAGACACAGAAATTAAATAAATTGGTCTTGTATGAACATAGACGCGGCTCCAGCAGTGCAGGAAGCCACTATTATTATCATTTCTTTTCTTTTATCATAATAACTTTGTTAAATAGGTGAACCATTGTTTCACGACATGACATGATTAACACCAGTATTCGCATTTTATATTTGCTGAGATTTAACATTTACCATTAAAAGACCATGGTTTTATAAAACAAATGACAATCGCTCCTTAAATCCAGACAGTCGTTCCACACTAGATCTCGTACTTAAACAGCCTCTTTGTGATGGTGAGTCCATGATATGCGGAAGCACTTAAATAACATAAAAATGACAGTGAAATATTTTGCTAGCCTTTTACAAATGATAGCTCCAAATAGTAAACCATACACCGTATGTCACATATTTCTTGAATTTCCAGCATTTCTTTGATTAATCTTATTAAAATGACTTTGGGATCCTTATTTCCGTCGCAGACGGGCCACGTGCTCACATGCAGGTGAGACACGGTGCAGCTGGTCTCCTCCAGCAGCGGCTCAGAACGGAGCACATTTGACAACATGTAGAGAAGACTCTCAGCAGACGTGCGATCACGCTGCTCATCGTCTGGCTCATCTCCAATCGAAACAAATCTGCACCTTTCTTGGCTGTTCTTTCCCTCTTTTTTTTTTTTTTTTTTTTTTTTTTTACCTTTAACTCTTAGTTTGCTCTTCCAGGTGAGAACAGAAGACCCACCCACACTTCTGAAGACACCGTCTAGGTTTTGTTGGGTTTCTCTCTTTTGTTTGCTGCATGATGGGTGCCCTTCCACGCTGTGCGCCTCACTATTTTGCCAGATTAAAAAAAAAAAAAAAAAAAAAGTGTTTTTAGTGTCCATTTGTCTGTTGTCGCCACTAAATGTCAACAACCACCAAAGATCAAGCATGATTTCCCCCCCCGAAGGTTCTTCGTGGTTCAAAAAGCTGCGGATCCTGTTTCTACTGGCACACGTTTGTTAAGATTTGTAGCTCTTCCTAAAGTTTAGACTCGGGAATGTGCAGCCCCAACACTTCTTCTGACGGGGAATTCGCTCTTTCCTCTGTTGTAATCAGTCGGCAAAGGCCTCCGTTTGGCCTCTGCAGCAGCCACACTTCTCCTTCTACACCAACATCAGTCCTCCACGGCTGGAAGACCTCTGATCCTTCCTCCAGATGTGGAGCACAGAGAAGCGCCTGAGCTCCAATAACCTACCTGCTCCAAGCATGCACACGTTGACTTCCAGGGCCAGCTTGCATCAGTTCACAGGATGGATGCGTTCACAGGACTCACCGTGTTCGGCTGCCATTCCCCCATACCCTGCTTCACCATAAACAGATTTGGACTTGTGTCTTACCTCCAATGTTGGTGCGCTTGGTACAGCCGGCCTCCTCCTCCGGAGTTTCCAGCGGCCGTTTGCGGGAGTCTGCGTTATCCGCTTCCATGAGGGGCTGCTGCAGGCTGTGGAGGTTTGGATTTGGGTATATTCCGTTATGGTCCACGGCCGATCCGCTACCCCCGACCATCATCATCTTTTCACCTCAGCGGGAGCTGTAGATAATTTTGCGTTCTTCCCCTTCAAGCACGCAGCGCCTCTCACGGCCACATATCCCGATAACGCGCAGCGCGAAAATAGGGACAAGTTTAAGTGGCTCCACACCGTCTCAGCGGGATCAAAATGTCAGACGACGCCGGGATCAGGGTCTTCTCTTTCCACCGCGGCTGTGCCTCCCCGACAGAGCCAAATATAAGAGGCTGATGGAGTCAAAGACGCTCATTTACCGTCGCCCCAACTGCGCGATCCGTATTGTTGACGCGCACAAGCAAATCCAACGGCACAAGTGTGTGATCACAAGCGCCATGGAAACCAGTGCACGAGCTCCTTATGGGAGAAACACACTCTTCACCGAGTCATCTGCCGGCGTGTGCAGGGAGCAGCTGTTCTTATTGTTGTCTTTGTGGTGAAGCAAACGCGCAGTGGAGGACCACAGTGCCGCTGACCGGCCGACACAGGCGCCCAGAAAGCCCCGCTCTCCGCTCATTTCCGCCTGCATTAGCCCTGATCCCAGCAGTTTCCACCTACGCAACTTGCATTAAAAATACTTTTTTGGTCTCGCTTAACTGTACCGAAAATCTAGAAAATATGAGACATAAGATATGATTCACTCGATTTCTTTACAATTTACCAGAGATGATCTTGCGCAACTTTTACTCATGTTTTGCTATTATTTGTCTTGATTCACTCCAGTTAACTGGCTAATATCAAGATTCATTGTATCTGAAGCACGAATGAATTTCACTAAAATACCGTCAAAACTATACTGTTTATCCAATGATAAAACAGTCATCCTCATCTCAATACCATTTTTTAACAATTATATTAATGATAGAAAATTCAAAGACAGAAAAAGAGAAAAAAAAAAGGGCATTTAACGCTGACCCCGGGGGAGGAACACTCCCCAACTGCTGCTCACACCTTCGTTAGGAGGTCATCATTGCAAAGGAAGGACAATTATGGTTTTTACAAACTCAGACATCTAAGGCAGTGATGTGTATCCTTTTATTACCTCACGCTGATCCAGATCATGAGCATGATAAACATTCTAACGAATAACGTGGCTGGATTGAAATAGTTCTTCATTTCATATTTACAGGCAAAAGAAAACGGGGATAAAAAGAAAAAAAAAACAAAAAAACAAGGAAACATCAGTTTCCGACTGTTTGGTTACTTTTTAATGAGGAAGGCTTGCGAGTGGCACGGCCCTCCTCGGGCTCTCTGACTGGCTCCGACCCAGCTGTCGGCGCTGACGCCCTCTGGGCCAGGCGCTCCATGACCAGGTCAGCAGTGCTGCTCAAGGTATGCTGGGCAACGGAAGACAACCAACCAACCAAACAAACAAACAAACAAACAAACAAAAACCCATGTCATTAGGGAAGCAGATGCAGCCTGTGGGGCACATGGCTTTGCAAACTGCCCCACACAGTCTCAGAAGCGGTGGAACTGGCTCCATGAGCGTTTCTGAAGCTACAGCAGCTGTTTCCAGTCAGCCTGTTTCTGGCCGCCGTGGTATTAGTTCAACTAAACTAGACTAGACAAAGAAAAATACATTCATATGCACAGGGAGAGGTTAAAAAGAAAAAAAAAAAGTTTTCATGAAATTTTAGTTTGGCTTTTTTTTTTGTTGTTTTGGTTTTTTTTTTTCTGTGAAAAAGAAAACACCATAACTCAAATTTTCAGACTTTAATCAGCTCTAGAATAGAATTGTGCAGCAATTCTATTCTATTCGTATAGCGCCTTTTACAATCAGAATTGTCTCTAGGTGCTTTCCAGAGCAAGGAAACGCTCCCTTTTAACAGGAAGAAACCTTGAGCAGGACCAGCAGTATAAAATACAGTCTATACTGCATACACTACATGTAAACATGTATTCTGAAAATGACTCTAGACGTTAGCTTAGCTAACACTTATGAGGACGATAAACAGTTTTAGTAAAAATTAACTGTTTTCAATGGTTATTACTTACAGAGTATATATTAGGCAAATGGTGTCTAAACTGACTTCCTTCTCTCCTGAAACTGTTTCTCTTGATGAGCACTAGATGTCAGTAATCCTTTTTTAATAAATTACTGGTAAAAAAAACAGATTTTTTTTTTTCAAGTGAATGCAACACGCTTCTGAAGGAACTTGAGAATTGTGCAGATGAGCCAGATAAATGCCACAAAGCTCTGTTCTACAAACCTGTAGGATGTGCAGCCCCTTCAGGGTAAGAACCGCCAGCTCTCTCAAGCCGTCCCCGGTCAGATCTAAGTAGATGATGGACAGCAGCGGACTTTTGAAGCTCCGCCTCCACTGCAGCTGAAACTGCCCATCTTGTTCACTCGCCACTGGCTGGAATTTGTAACAAAGCAGCTCCTACATTCCAAAATGTTACAGTGAAGTGTTACCATCATCACCAAGCATGACAGCAGCCTTGATAGTACACATGTAACAAGGAAGAAAGTGCATCAGGAAAAAAGGAAGCTGGGACCTGGCCGTACGTTCCCAGCAGCACCTCCTTCTGCCCATCAAAATCCAGGTCGATGACCAGAGCGCAAAGCACGGCGTCCCACTGATCGCTCTCTGAGAGGAACAGAGGCCGGGACAGTCCTCTCTGCTGGACATCTCTGAGCAGACACACAAACGCACGCAGAAATCAGCACGGGAAGTGGTCTCTTGTAGGCGTTTGCAAAGTTGTGAGGATCTGACCTGTAAACCACCGCCATCTCAATGGTACTGGTCACCAGAAGATTGTAGCTCTCCTCTGAGAGAGGAAAAAGGAAGGAAAGATGCCTGCCATTAACCTTCAGCCACGGGCAGACACGTACGCGTCACACTGGGATGACATCAGAGGAGGAGCGCACCTTTGTCTCCACTGGGTTCAGTCTGGCAGCTCAGGGGGAACAGCAGCACGCTAGAGACTGGGCTGTCAAACTGGAACCGCCAGCTCGCCAAAACCTCTGCAAAGACCATCTAATAAGCAAGAACAGCCCCACAGCCACAGTCGTAGGGCAGTCGCCAATATTACAATAATCGTCAATCGCGATTATTTTGCATTTTCGCGATTACAGTCAATTATTTATTTTATCCACAAAGTTGCATAAAATAACCATGAATCTGAGTCTGACGTCATCGTATTGCGCCAGCAGCAGCACGCAGCGTCACCGTAGCAACCACGTTGTTTAGCTCTCCTCTTGAGTGGATGGGCAGCGCGCTGTGGCTAGGATAATATGCTGTGGCTAGGATAATATGCTATGGCTAGGATAACATGCTGTGGCTAGGATAATATGCTATGGCTAGGATAACATGCTATGGCTAGGATAATATGCTATGGCTAGGATAACATGTTATGGCTAGGATAGTATGCTATGGCTAGGATAACATGCTATGGCTAGGATAACATGCTATGGCTAGGATAATAACAACATGGAGGAAGGGGAGGTTCTGGTTCCAAAGCCTCGTACCACGGCACCACTGTGGGTGCATTTTGGTTTTTAGCCTAAAGATAAAGGAGAACCCAGTAACGTGGAGGAAGCGACCTGTAAACTTTGTCGTAAAATAGTGCCAGTCAAAAGCGCTAACGCAACAAATCTGAACCAGCGTCTCCAGACCCACCATCCACAGCAATACGCCCAATTTCTTGATGTTCAAAAAGTTATTAAATTGCTCTTATTCATTAAGGTGTACAGGAGAGTAGAGAATGTGTATTATTAAAGTTCATTATGCTATGATAGTAGGATATAAAAAAGAAAAAAATAGACAGTATAATCGTCAATTGCGATTATTTTTCTGACAATTAATCGTCTCCAGAAATTCCTAATGGTGACAGCCCTACACAACTGCTTCATTTTATTCTGTTCCTCACGATTTACACATATTGAAACCATTAAGGCTAATAGACTAATTTTGATTTTGTTTCCCTGAAATGAGTGATTTTAACTTTATTATGTACGAGCTTCTCCATAATTCCAATGTTAGCTACAGTGGGAGCGATCTGAGGCTCCGTTTTAACAACCGCGCATCAAAGGGGGCGTGGTCAAGGTGGAAACACAGGGGAAAAGTACAGAAGGGTGATATCTAAGATTGTAGCACAGCAGCGATTTTCAGGAAAAAAAAATAAAGTTCATGTGCACAAGATAAGCTGTGTGAGCTCACCTTTTATAGGACAAGGAGATCATAACCAAAGCTTAAAGAAACCTTTCCTGACACCAATGCTCTGACAATTATCCATTTGCATAGTTGTAAGCAAAAATAACTAAACTAAATAATCTAAATAACAACCCCACTATCAGACACGGCGGTAGAGAATGCATGTATGTATGCTGGTGGATATACAGTATCACTGACTCTACAATTAGCACATCTGATCAGCGTAGTAATAAACAGCTAGATCAGGTCACCTGTGCCTCACCTGGTTGTGACTGCTTGACCAGGGCCAATCCAACGCAGCCGTTCTGGCAGCCGAATGCTGAGAGACGCCGACCGCCTGCAACACTCATCACGTCCAACCACAGCACACTGCAGGAGGAAAGGAAGAGCGTCAGGATTGATAAATAAAAGGTTTCTCAGAAAAAAGTGCGCGTTTCTTACACACTAGAAATGTTTTTGGACCTTCGACAGTCACTGTCTGATTAAAATGACAAACTGAGAACAAATAAATGCTCACGTGCTGCTAATTCTTAGTAGCGTTTTGTTATTTGATTCAGATTTCAAAATTTTGCTCACAGTCAGAACCTTTTTTTTTTAATGATTACAAGTTAAATAAAAGAAATTCTGCAAACATTAGTTGAGTAAAAAAAGGGATTACCCTTTCTATCAAGAACAGTTGCACCTAGAGTGTTTGCAAATGTAATTATGTAAAACAAAAAATCAGCAACTCTAAATATTCATTACGAATTATGTAAAAAAAGTAATACATAAAATATTTGAGTACATTCAAAGAGAATGTGACTGCTATAGTGGTGACAAGTACTTGTTATTGTGAAAGATTTCATGTTTTTTTTTTTTTTTTTTTTTAACTCTTCGTTGTTTAAGGGTTTGCCAATCAGCACAACGTATCAATCACAGTCGAATGAGGCCGGACCAACTTGCTGGTTAGTTGATGTAGTTCCGGGAAGAGTTTTTCCACCGGCTGCTCTTCAAACTGGTGCAGAGACACATTCTGTTGGGCACAAGGCAATCGGGGTTAAACCTATTCAAGGTCATCCTCGAAGCTGTGACTGGTTTTAAAGTTTTTGTATCATTTAATAACATTATTTAATAAAAGAAATCAAACCACATTTATATCACAGAAGCAGAATAGGTCTTTGTGATATAAAACTATAAAAGACAAACCTTGCTAGAAGCCAGTCTGCTATCATCTTGAAAATGAAATTTAATAATAGTTTACGCGAAAATACAAAATTAACAATTACATTTATACTAATATTAAATAATACATATATCTACAATGTGTCTTTTTCTATGATGCGACCTCTTTCACTCACTCGCTAACTCACTCCTATGTGGGGTGTGTAGTCTAACCTCCTTGTACAGATGGATCTTCTGATCATGACCACTGAGCAGAAATACTGTCTCCCTGCCTCCGTCATCACACTGCACTCTGACAGGCGAAAAACATTCACACCATAACAAAAGTCTGTTAATAAAACTCCAAAACACTGATTAGAATTGCAAGCTTCTGGTGAGAAAGGTATATCATTTAATGTGCTAATCTTATTGCAAAGTGACTGTAATTATAACAACACAAGTTAACGTGTTATCTTGGGTTAACACGTTAACGTTAATGTTAACACAATGGAGCGCACATTCCTCGTATTTTTGATATGTTTGTCTGCCCTTTAACGGAAGCTTCAGTAACAGAACCTAGTTAGCTACTAAAATGTTAGCATATGTAGCTCGTTCCCAGTGATGGAAGTGGTGTGCCACAGCAAACCTACTCTGTGTGGTAGAGCTGGAACGGTGTGAACTGCAGCTCCAAATTCAGGCAGCTCTCTGTTAAGAGAAACACTTTAAAACGTCAAGTTCAAGCTCAAAACAAGCTGAATGGGCTCTTGGCTTCACTCACGTGCTACAGAATCCAGGTTGAATTCTGAGCCGGGTTCATAGTCACAGTAGATGTTCAGGAAAGGCGTGGCCTTGTCTCCAGAGTCCTGCCATCATTTCAACACCTTTGCTAACCGCATGATGGGACTATAAACTAAGACATCAATTAAACGTGCCGCTGGCAATACCTTTACAAACGTGATGCCCACCACCAGGCCTCTTTTAGGTGATGACTTGTTGAAAGCATCGATCGACACAATCTCTGCATCAACTGGATAAGAAAATACAAGATTAACTCTGTTAAACCCGCATACAATAATAATCTATTAGTATACTATGGAGTATGGATACTCCATATAACAATTGTGTACAGAGCTAAACTCATGACAAACCTAACAAACTCAACACATATTAGAAATGACACTAATAACCACAGTGAGATTTGCAAATCAAAAACACAATCACCGAACAAAAGTGCTTTGCTTTGCAAATGCCCAACAGTCCTAACGAACAAATACATACTGTAACTTATTTCTATTAAATCATGCTTGGGAAACAGTATAGAAAGAATGCAGCTTGTCTTACAAGTACAAAATACTATTATTCAAGTAAGGGAAAAATATGTCTCACAAATACAACAACAAAAAAAAGCAGTTCTCTTTCATAATACATCGCCCGATGTCTCACTATGGGATGCACGCCTCTGTCGGCCCTCATAGAAGCACCAATCTCATTACACCTCGGTCGCTGAACGCTACTTTTGCCCTTGACGCTGGCCCGTTGCTTTCTAGATTTTGGTGTCGGCTGCGTCAGCTCGCCCCTCCAGGCCTAGCATACGCAGCGCTCGAGCACGTGAGTACATGCTTTGCCGGCTAGCTCTGGCCACGTGTTGGGGTGCTAACTCCTTCCATTTTATCGGTCGCTTTCTAGCCCAGAGAAATGGCTGACAAGGCTCCGCAGACAAGAGCATCCGAGCCCCGGACATGTTGCTGTGGCACTTTTATTGCGGCAAGCGAGCTGCACCAGACCTGCTCAACCTGCCTCGGGCGGAAACATGCCCGGCAGGCGGTCGACAACCCGGGCTCGTGCCAGCACTGCTCGGCCTTCACGGCCAAAAGCTTGCGCAGACGGCTGGCTCGCCAAGCCAGCCGAGGGCTGTCCTACCTGAGGGTTCTCCAGCTCGGTCATGCATGAAGCGTGCAAACGCACAGCTGCCCGGCTGGAAGTTGCCGGCTGGAAGCACCCTGGCCAGGTGCCGTAGCGGAGGCTCCTAGGTCCCGCTACGAGGGGAAGACATTGCCCTTGGCCAGGGACACGGCGAAGCAGCCCCTCCCCGTATTATCGGAGTTGCTGGAGGAGCTGACACGCTCTTGGGCTGACCGCCCTAACAGCGGCAGGAGCACCATCCCCGGAGCCGGTGCATTAGATTGCGAGGTGATGGACAGGGTGGGCTTGCTCCGTCTCCCTCTCATTGAGCCCGCGGACGTGGGCGATGCCTTCCAGATCTCCCAGCCTCCCGTCCAAGCTTGACCACCTTCAGTCTGTGCCCATGGAGCGGGAAGAAATTCCCGTCATGATCAATCTTTGCCTCCGTATTCAGCGCTGTACGGTGCAGGCGACGGGGAGGATTATGGGCCCGGTTCCTCACCCTGGCCAATCTCTCAGACAGGGAGAAGGACGACATGCTGGACAGCCCGATCGTCCCCGAGGGTCTGTTTGGGTCCGCCCTTGCATCGATGCAGCAGACGAGCGCTCCTCCTCCAGCAGCACGGCGGAAGAAATTAACGCCAAGACCTCAGGCTACGCAGCCTAGAGAGCAGCAGCGCACCAAAGCAGCCCCCGCCCCTCCTGCTTCATCGGGACGAGCACCGTGGGCCCTCAACCCCTCAACCCCAGCTGCGGTGCCGGCCATATCCCCGCAGACCGCTGAAAAACTATAAGCAGCACGGTGACAACGCCTGATGTCCCTTCCTGGGGTTTACCTCCCCGGGCGGGGGTTGCTCGGGGTGAGGTCACCGTGGGCCTGCGTGGCGGTGCAGTACCCCCGTGTCTCCAGAAGATGGCGCCATCTTACCACAAGGGGCTCCTTGTACCAGGGATCTATTTCCCTGTGGCGGAGATGGCGGTGTCTCCGCTCACTCTCAGGAGCGAGAGATGGAGCGCCATCGCGGCATCTCCTTGGGTGGTGACGACGATCACCAGAGGCTACCGGCTGCAGTTCGCCTCTGTTCACTGGCGTAGTGAGCTCGCTGGCCCCGGCAGAGTAGGCCCGTGTTTCACAGGAGGAAATCCACTCGCTGTTAAACAAAGGTGCGATCTACATCGTCCCGCCCAATCTGTCTCAGGATCGGCTACTATTGATTGGTTCATGTCCGTCAATCTGAAGGACGCATATTTCCACATTCCCATTTATCTTCCCCACAGAAAGTACCTTTGGTTTGCTTACCAGGGGGTGTGTTACGAGTACCGTGTGCTTCCATTCAGCCTCTCTCTGTGTCCCAGGGTGTTTGTACGCTGTACAGAGGCGGCGATCGTGCCGCTGAGGCAGCAGGGCACTCGCCTGGCCGCATACCTGGACAACTGGCTGCTGCTGCTGCTCGCGCAGTCGCCGCAGGATGCCGATGTGTCACTCACAGCACGTCTCTTGGAGGAGCGAGTCGGCAGCTCCAGAGCTTGCCTCGCGCTCTCCCGGCTGGGCAGGACAGTCCGGTTCAGCTTGTGCCTGCGGCTACTCGCGCTGATGGCTTCGGTCATCCAGGAAGGTTGTCACCACGGATGCCAGCCTGACGGGCTGGGGAGGTGTCCACGAGGTTCGTTGTGTGAGGGGGAGCTGGAGCTGGAGCACGGACAACACGACGATGGTGGCTTACATCAACCTGCAGGGGGGCTAACGCCGTCTGCATGTGTCGGCGCGCAGGCTGATCCTCTGGAGCAGCGATCACTTGTTGTCTCTCATGGCGACGCATGTCCCAGGGTCTCTGAATACAGGAGCAGACATGCTCTCCAGGGGCCCACCGATGTACAGGCAGTGGTCCCTACATCTGGCGGTGGTGGAACAAGTCTTGGCTCATTATGGGCGAGCGTTGGTGGACCTGTTCGCGTCGAGGGCGAATGCCTTTGGGGCGCGGACGGACGCACTCCTGGGACGCGTTAGTGCATGACTGGCTGCGAGTGCTGCTCTACGCCGTCCACACCCACCCTCCACTCTGTCCAGAGTGAGGGAGCAGAGTCACAAGCTGACTTTGATCACTCCGCATTGGCCGGCGATGCACTGGCTGGCAGAGATACAGTATATGAGCTGCTGCGGACGGCAGCTACGCCGGGACCTGCCATCTCAGGCAGAGGGTTCGGTTTTTCATCCGCACCCGGAACGTCTGGCGCTATGGGCCTGGGCCCTGAGAGGTATGAATCTCTCAGCGCGGGGGCTCTCGCCGCGAGTGATTTTCACCATTCAAAGCGCTCGAGCCTCCTCCACTAGGTCTGTGTATGACTGTAAGTGGAGAGTGTTTGAGGAGTGGTGCACTCGTCATGGACACATCCCTTTCCAGTGCTCGGTGGGGGTGATTTTGTCTTTTCTGCAGGACCTAAGTGATAAGCTTTCTCCACAATTAAGGTCTACCTGGCGGCTATCGCTGCTTGTCATGTCGGGCTCTCAGGTGACCACCCGGGCCATTAACATGCCAATAGTCCACAGGGCTATATTTTCAAGCTCTGCCCCAGCAAACTTAGAACTGAAGAAGCTCTCTGGAGAGAGGGCGAAACGTTTTCAAGAAAACCTTTCAGTCCAGTTGACACAGAGAGATCTACTTTGGATAATATGACTGAGATGTCTCACCAGACATCCCTTCTTGCCTGGGTGAGTGAGAAGAGGTGAGTGAGATGGTGACGTCCGCGTGTGACATATATAGCAGTGCGGGTCCGCCTGCCGTGGACAGACAAGTTCACCAGCCAATCAGAATTGGCGTAATGAGATTAGTGCTTCTATGAGGGCTGACGGAGGCGTGCATCCCATAGTGAGACATCTCACTCATATTACTCGGCGAACCGGGGTTATGCAAATAACCTCAAGTTGTCCTGTTAAGACTCCGCCCAAACAAAATGAATAAACCATCACGTGACTTTTGGCACGATTTTTCCGCCATGAACAGTGTTGAGTGATAAAGATTTTCTTACAAATGTCAGGACATAGACTTGTCCCAAGGAAGCTGAGTAATACGCACTACACAACAGCAGGTGGCGCTGAACATATACGCAAACACATGAGAGAGACATATATAATAATATATAGAGCTATATATATATATATCTCCAAATAAACATTATATTAAATACTAAATAAATACAGAAAAATTAAGACTGAATCATTTGTAGACTTTAAAGGTTTTCAAGAGAATGTGGCAAATATACTGTTCTACGCTGTGGTCCGCTGGGGAGGCAGCATCGGAGCCGGCAACACCAACAGACTGAACAAACTGATCAGAAAGGCTGTGATTGGCTGCAAACCGGACACCCTGGAAGCTGTGGTGGAGAGGAGGATGCTAAACAAACTGTTAGCTGTTCTGGATAACCCGGACCAGCCTCTCCACCCACTCCTGGACAGGCAGCGGAGCTCCTTCTCAAACAGACTGATTCAGCTCCGCTGCCACAAAGACAGATACAGGAAATCTTTCCTGCCCAGTGCAACAACCCTGTTCAACAAGTCCGTCTGACTGACACTCACAGCCCTTAGCACATTGTCATAATTATTTATTGCATATTGCACAGTCATATCCTCATATTGCACTGATATTGCACACTATTATACTGTAAATATGTTGTAAATATGTTAATACTGACGATGCTGCTGTGACAAGTCAATTTCCCATGTCTGGGATCAATAAAGTACTTCTATTCTATTCTATATTATTTCCAAATCCATTAGGGATTACCTGGTATGTAGGCAAACTGGACGTCCTTAGCCACAGGCCGGATCTTTTGCTGCAGTTCCTGGTATCTAAAACTAACCACCTTCCCTTTGAGAGTGGCCGCTAGCAGTTCGTGGTCTCCGGCCTGACACAGCCCGTAAATGTTACTCTGTGAGGGGAAGCGGTTGAAACTGTCCTCCACGAAGGGATACGATTCAGCAAACATCCTAAAGAATGAACACCAAACTGGGAAAATTCAAAATGAGGTTAGTTGTTGATGCACGGCTTCTCTCTCCATTAAAAGAGCTTATAGCCAGCTAACGTGATTCGTTAAAATGTTTTGTTACTTGTAGGGTTTATTCTATTGTGAGTTTTTTTTTAATACTCAATACCTCCGTTATCTGAAGGACTGTTTTTCAACTTCATGAGAGAAAGGAAAACTTCCGGTTTTTTGGAGGCGATGCATTCAAAGTCATTGGACATATAGCATTTACTGTACAAATCATGGATTCTTATTGTGAAGAATTGTTATTAATCACCAATTTTGTCCGAATAATTTACTTAATTACAAAAAGATGTTTTTATTATTTACTTTGCAATATTTATAAATTAAAAGATTAAACTCTAGTATCTAACTTGTATTAAAATATAAAAGAAATCCTCTTGACCGAAAGGCGACGCGCAGCTTTTTCTTCTTCTGTAAATTCTTTGGTGGGTAGTTCGATGCGCCACAAGCTTTATCCTGCCATCTAACGGTGAATAATGGTACAAATTAAACGTCATCCATTCATCTAACCATCATCCTTCCATCCAACAAAAAAAAGAACCTCTAGTATTTTTGTGCATTATTACAGATCCATCCACATCATGTCTGCTGTGACGAAAACATCTATATGACATGCGAATTAAATATGGTAAAACAGTACTACATTATTGAAAGTGCGAAAGTAATTGCAAGTCTGGAATCAGATAATACACAAGATAAAACGTTAGAGTTGTTAAAGTGTATAGTTTGATTCAAGATGGAACACGTTGGAGACAGTTCAGGACATTTGTCCAGCAGATGTCAGTGAAACCTTATTATGCTGCTGGTCAACACGAGAAAGATATGCTGGATTTATGGTGGTGAAAATAGAAATGTAATAATAAAATCAACGTTATGTTCATCGGTGGGACCTCTTGAAAATCATCCACAGAAAATCGCTGTTATCAATGCCATGATTTCACCCGGTGATCCATTCGTTTTTCCAGTTTAAAAAAAAAAAACAAAAAACTAAAAACACAAAAATGTTCTTTGCAGTTTTGGCCTACAGGATTAGCAACCACAGCTTCTTATTAAACAAACTAAAACAACAAAACCATTCTGTTGTAAAAGAGTCAAATGGTCATATTATTAATTTAAAAACTGAAAACCTGGTGTTTCTTTTCCAGTAAATCAAGCAGTCAGTCATGCACACATTTGTTTGGGTTGTTTGTAAGTTAAAATCACTTTCCTGACCAAGGGGATATAATGAGGGATTGTTTCTTGTTTATTGTTGTCTGATGAAGATAGGTTACTGTAAAGTCCCAGTAGTCTTGTTGCCATATCAACACTGTACACCTCATAATACTTGTATCACTTTAGAGGTCATTGCTACGTAATACTGCGAAGGTGACAGCGTGCATGGCGAACGCGAGGTTCGGGGGTGAAGCAGAGTTCCTGTGCCATACTGTGACCCTACACCCCCACTTCTGCTAATACTAGCTGCTAATCCATCTGTGGGATTACTGTCCACTGTAATCACTCATCCTCTGCTGTGACACACCTCACACTGCAACTCCTGACTCATTACAGGCACACACACACACACACACACATGCACACGCGCAATTAGGATGTATATAGGATGTTTATTTTAGCTGTGGATTGCTGCTGACTGTTAAAGAGGTAAATATGGTTGACCTTCACAGTCCCCTGACCACCAGTCTCTCTGCTGATATATCAATACTGTTGGGAATTGTATTTATTTATTTGTTTGTTTGTTTAATAAGAGAGACTTAACGTTCCCTCGGGAACAGTGAGGAGAGCACGTTTCCTTTTACAAGGCAGAAACCTGTGGCAGACACAGGATCCGAGCGGGTCGGCTAGTTCGTAATGTCGCAGAAGTTAAGAAACACATTTTGGCCCTAAACCATTCAGCGCTTCGTAAACCAGCAGCAGGTAGGAAGATACATGCACGGGAACGTTTCTCCAAGCCCTTTCGTTCTTGATATTAGGCGGGCTTTGGTATCCCGCTCTACCTTTGGGTTTGGAACTATGCCCTTTTCCTTTACTCCAGACAATTTAGCATGATGGACATTTTTGTCTTAATCTCTACATTCAGTTACATCTTCTCAGAGTTATATGGGGGGGGGGGGGGTCTTCATTTGTCTTTGCGCTTGTAACAGATATAACAATTAAACAATAAGTGGACGTTCCACACGGTGGTGCAGTGGTTAGCACTGTCGCCTCCCAGCAAGAAGGTTCGGGGTTCAAGTCTCGGCTCTGGCCTTTCTGTGCGGAGTTTGCATGTCCTCTCTGTGCATGTGGGTTTTGTCCAGGCACTCCGGTTTCCTCCCACAGTCCAAAAACATGCTTGTTAGGTGAATTGAGCAATCTAAACTGACCACAGGTGTGAGTGCTCGTCTGTCTCTGTGTTAGCCCGGCGACAGGCTGGAGACCTGTCCAGGGTGTCCCCCGCCTCTCGCCCCTTGACAGCTGGGATCGGCTCCAGCAGACCCCTGAGACCCAGAAGTTGGATAACGCAGGTACAGAAAATGGATGGATGGATGGATGGATGGACATTCCACACACACACACACACACCCACTGGAGGAGTTCATGGTGCGCTGGTGACCTCGGAGCCTGTGGAAAACATCGATAGAACCACGTCAGTGTTCTCTCTTCAAACAGCACTTTTTTTTTTATTATTATTATTATTGTTTTTAGCAAGAACCTATGTTTTGTTTGTTTGTTTGTTAGAACATTTTGGAATATTCTTCAGTGTTCACTGGAAGCTCCAAAGGGGGGCAGAGCCACCGCTGTCACAAGTCCAACTGGAGAGGGCTGACGGGGTGCTGGTGGCACCTGGTTTGCACTGAGGAGATTATTACTCTGTATGTGTGAAGCAGTGTGTGCCTGTGTGTGTGTGTGTGTGTGTGTGTTAGTGAGTGATTGGGACTGACAAGCACCCTCTGTATTCCTGGCTGGCTTGTAGATTTAGACGACCTGTTTTAGACACTCTAATCTGGATTAAGAGCAGCAGTGTGTCAGTGGGGACGAGGAGCAGAGCACCCCCCCCCCCCCCTCACACACACCTCCTGGCCCTTCACCTGCTTCATCTACACCCCTCACTCGCTCTCAGGTAGCCCCCTCCTCTCCAATTCCCCGACCATCCACCTGTTTTCGTGTCCGCAGTCCATCACAAACTCTTTGTTTTGGGAATAAGAGCTTCTGCTTCCGTCGCTCACATGTTTCTGTGTGAGCCCAGCCCATAGGGGGGAGGGCAGTTGTCCAGGGATTAAACAAGATCAGTCCTCTTCCCCACTTCCCTATTTGCTGTTGCAGCTCCAAGACAAGCTGTTCCTCTTTTGGAGGCTTTTGTAGCATCATCATCATCATCATCATCATCATCTGGAAGGTGTTTATGTGACTTCTATTATATATATATTTGAATCTGGTTATGGGAAGTTCTATAAAATAAAATCCAATTGGTAAAAAGAATGTTTTCAGCAATCTAAGTAGAACAAAGGAAAAAGTGAACGGTCTAAAGGTCGTTGTTTCCTCCAGATCTGTTTAGAACTCAGCTTTAGTGTCACAGTTGGCCTTTTTTCCCCTCTTTTTCCCCCAGCACGCGCTCCATGTTACTTTCCCGTGTGTTTTCTTCTTCTTCTTCTTCTTTTTGTCCAGGTGTGAGCTCCAAGCCTTCCTCCTGCTCCGCCACTGAATGTTCTGTCTTTCCTCCCTTAATCTGCAGATAAAATACCTTTTGAGATTGAGCATGTTATGATAAATCAAACTGGTTTTGTGTGTGTGTGTGTGTGTGTGTGTGAGAACTGGTACCAGGCCTTTGATCTCACTTGCATGTGAGGGACTGCAGATAAAACATTTTAATTGCTGTTTTTATCGGAAATGCAGGATACTTAAAAAAAAAAAAAAAAGAAAATAAGTTGGATAGCATACATTTGAAGAGAAGTAACTTTTATGGAGTAAATCTGCCCAACTACCAAGTACATTTCTGCATTATTCATACATGAACCAATTTGTTCCGCTTCTCTTCAGTGTGATAACAAATTGTGTTTAAAGAAAAAAAAAAAAAACAAAGGATCGTTAAGGGCTGGGTAAATTTGTTTTTTGTTTTTTTTTTTTTGTTTTGTTTGAGGTACATGTTTCCTGTTGCTCAGGATGGTTCACCTTTGTTGTGCGTGCGCGGGCGCGGTGGGAGTGGTTTGACGGAGACACTTGTTCACTCTAATTAGCAGCGTGTGAGGGTGAAGAAACTCAGTGGAGGAGCAGTGCCAAGGTGCAGAGGAATCCGGAGAGCGTCACCTGTGTCATGCTTTAACTGGAAAACCAACTGTGAAGCAGCCCGGATGCAGCAGTGCGCTCTGCTGTTCAGCTTACACACACTCAAAGCTTACATTTCAGAACGAGAAGAACTACTTTGAGATTGTCATTTATTTATTTATGTATTTTTTCTGGTGACTTCCGGCGCATCCCGGTACTTTTACGCAGCGTCTTGGACGGACGCGCTGAGCTGAGCTCTGAGGTGGCCTCGCCTGTTCGGTTGCGTGTCCGACATACAGCGTCAGGACTTAAAAGGCTGCTGTTAGGATGATGTCCTACATAAAGCAACCCCATTACACCATGAATGGGTTAAATTTGCCAGCACCAGGAATGGATGTGCTACACACAACAGTCGCCTATCCGTGTGAGTATTTAAACTGATACATTTTGTTCGACGAATGCTCATTTTAAACATGTCATTATTGTCATTTAGCTTACGGTTGTGCGCAATGACGCACGGGCTTTGCGCAACGTCGTAGAAATTCAGTTAAAGTTGACAAACAGCGTGTAAAATGTGCATCAGCTAAAGAAAAGTGGCAATGATAGCTATGATCGAGCTGAAAAAAAAAAAAAACATTATGCTGTCGTTCTCCTCATCATTGGGCCGATTTGATTGATTTGATGTGCCAAAATTTAAAATGGAACACTTGCGCCAATTTTCGCTGTTTTTTACGCAAATGTTGTTAAACTACACACCACTTTGTTATAATTTAAAACCATTCATTAATGAAGCGCTATATGAAACTGAAAACAATATTTGATTATAATTACAAAGGAGAAATGAACTTTTGAATATTTCTCTTTATAACCAGAAGCGACTTTAAAAGTTGCCGTGGCGTTGCGCCTAAATAAACAGCAGTCTCCATGCCAGTCTGTAATTGCTCACTCTTCTTGTTCTGAAACAAATATACTCAGGCGTTTTGCTGCAGCAATACAGATAAATTGTGGTTGTAAAAAAAAAACTGCACTGTTGTGGCTAAAAAAAACAAAAAAAAAAACCAAAAAAAAAAAAAACGCATCATTTTTGATGGCAAGTACTTATTCACGGGCTCCGCGTCATGGTCCCCTGTGAGAGCAACCACCTTCATAGACAGCCTTTGAACAGCCTGTAAAAAGGTGTAGAAGGTCGTCGTTTTCTCTTTAATGTTGTCAGTGGTTTTGCGTGTAACGATCCCTCCGTGTCTCCTGCCTTGCAGCCACTCCCCGCAAGCAGCGCAGAGAGCGCACAACCTTCACACGGACACAGCTGGACATCCTGGAGGCGCTGTTCTCCAAAACCCGTTACCCAGACATTTTCATGAGGGAGGAAGTGGCCCTCAAGATCAACCTGCCGGAGTCACGTGTACAGGTAAGCAGGTGGAGGATGGACGATGACTGATGGATGCGACGCTGTTCTAAAAAAAACAAAAAAAAAACAAAACAAACAAAAAAAAAAATGTATTTTTTTTTTTTTTTTTTTTTTTTTTTTAGATTGTATTTATTTTTAGATAGAGGACAGCCCAGGTGCATCAGGTTCCTGTGATTCCTTCGGTTCACCATTATTGCCTTTTCTCCTCCAGGTGTGGTTTAAGAACCGCCGTGCCAAATGTCGTCAGCAGCAGCAGCAGAGCAGCGGCCAGTCTAAACCCCGCCCGCCCAAAAAGAAGGCCTCTCCAGTGCAGGAAGCCAGCGCTCCTGATCCGGTCCCGAACCCGTCGGGCTCCTACAGTCCCTCCTCTGCTCAGTCAGGGCCAAGTCTGGCCCTGAGCTCCAGCACTGGAAACACAGCTGTTTCCATCTGGAGCCCAACTATCTCACCCCTGCCCGACCCCCTGGCCTCCTCCTCAGCCCCCTGCATGCAGCGGCCCTCACCGTACCCCATGAGCTACGGCCAGCCGTCCACCTACAGCCAGGGCTATGCCAGCACCACCTCCTACTTCACTGGCCTGGACTGCAGCGCCTACTTGTCGCCTATGCACTCGCAGCTGTCCGGCGCTGTGGGCGCTCTCAGCCCCATCAGTGTGCCCTCCATGGGGGGCTCCTTGAGCCAGTCACCAGCCTCTCTGTCCTCCCAGGGCTACAGCACTGCCTCCTCTCTGGGCTTCACCTCTGTTGACTGCCTGGACTACAAAGACCAGCAGGCCTGGAAACTGGGCTTCACCTCAATGGATTGCCTGGACCACAAGGACCAAAACTCCTGGAAGTTCCAGGTCCTCTAGAAAGTTTGACCACAGATCCACGATGCGAAGCCGTGCAGGACTCAGTGTGTTTGGGTGTCAGTTCTTTTCTTTCTAAGGCGTTTTCATTTTCTAAAGGTGATTTCAGTAGAAACTTGTCCGTTTTCAGTGGCTGTGGACAGGTGGAGGACACCTCTGCCGTCTTCTTCACACGTTCCGGCTGTTGCTTAAAGAGCAGAACAAAGAGCGTTTGTAGGCACTTGATGGAGTGAAGCATGGCACACACACACACACACACACACACACTTTTGTTGTACACTTAGTTTTAAAGCCATTGACAGGAAGGAGTTTCAATGTCACTTCCTCCTTCAGGGTTTGATTATTTTAATTCATTTACTGTTTAACGTCACATCTCCTCCTGTATGTTTTTGGTCGTTTTTAGAAACGTTTGTGTTGCGTATTCCCCTGTTAGGCTTTAGTCTCTTTTAATGGGAATTTGGATGTTGTGTTTTAGCTGTGTGTCACATTAAAGTCGTTTACTCTTTACACGCCTGTGCTGTCAGATGAGAGTGGTTTTTGGGAGGTGGGCTCTCCGCTGAACGGAGCTCCTGCGCTGATGGAAGGGTGAGCTTCCTCCGTGTTTCTCCGCCTTCCCGGCCCTCGCTGCTCCATCTTGGTTATTTTAGTTTATCTGATGCAGCGAGTGTCTCAATCCTCTTAGCCTTCCTTCTGCAATGCCCTAAGTGAATTAGTTGGGATTATTGCCCTCTCCCCCTCTGTCACCAATCTCACCCACCTCAGCCCTCTAGTCCTCGTCTATCTATCTCTCTTTCAGGAGTTCATTTCTCTCCATCCACCCACTTTTCCCCTCAGGTTCTCTGCCTTTTAACCAAATACATTCCATCTATTTCTCAAACGTTTTAACTTGCCAAATTTGCAGCTTTACTAGTGGTTTTTGCGAACGGCTCCGGCAGAGATGTTTGTCCCGTAGATCCTCCATCTTTCCGCATTTCCTGACAACTTTAATCCTCCCATGACCTGATTACTTCCATTTTACACAGAACATGTGCACATCTTTTACGCTTGCGTGCCGTGTGGTACGCCGATGGACGAGGCCAAGCACCATTTACCATTAACATCACTTGGAAAGCCAAATCACATTCTTTATTGTACAACAGCCGCCCAAAAATCCTAAAAAAGAAGATGAGGTTTTAACGGAACCGGCTGCGTGTGTGACGTACTTCTAATACGCAGCAATAAAAACAGAATCTGCTATAGCTCCTATACACCTCATTCTGAGTAACGTCAACAAACATTCAGCAAGAGGTGGATGAAAATGCAAGCAACATTTTGAAGCACTCTATTCCGCCCTAATCCCACTCTGAGCTGGGTGTAATCCCTCTGCCCTCCCTCTCTCTGGTGTGATTGGTTAATCTTTGTGTCTGCACTCCCTGATTGGTTAACCTGTGTTGGCAGTGCGTTTCTAATCCAGCCACACACACACACACACACACACACACACATATACACTCACACATTTGTGCTGGTGTAATCCCAGGGAGGAGCAGATGTGATGGGGGATGGAAGAATCCAAACAGACCTTGATGAAGGTGAACACGACAGAACAGCCTGAGAAGAGCCACCGCTTTAAAAACAAGATGGTGGGAAAACCATTAGCCTGCAAGGTTGTTGCACAGGTTTTCTAAATATAACGAAATAATCAGGCGGCGATTCTGGAACAGTTGCTTTTAGTTTTCTATGAATGCAAAGGAGTTTTCAACAGGTGAATCTACACGGTGGCGGCCACAATTATTAGACCATCCTCCCTCCTCACGTAGGATTTCATTTAACAATGTTCATGAACTATGCAGATGGTTGCTGCGAGCACAACAAATACTCGATGAAGAGTTTTTATCCACTGAGTATTTGGTAAGTTCGCCAGCAGTTAGAGCAGCACGTCTCTGGCATTAGGCTGAGATATTTCCTGAGGACTTCAACGCTTATGTTCATCTCTTCCTTCTGGAACTCAAACTAAAGACGTTCCTTTGAATGCATAATAGATCGGTACACATTTTTCTTTATTTTGGCCCATGTTTGCTCGTTGGGGTTGAGGTCTGTACTCTGAGGGGGCTGGTCCATTGTTTTCTTAATGTCTTCACATTTAAAACATCAACAATCGGCTGAGCAGATGTCCAGATCTCCCCGTTTACCTTAAACATTTCTGTCACCATAAATTTAACCTGTATGGATAAAAACAAAAGCATTCATCAAAGTCAAACATGCTTACACATGTCATATGACAAGATTAAACCTAGTTTAACTGCAATTTATAACCAAGGGTAATAGACAAAGATAAGTATTGTTGGAATTTTCTTTTAAATCCAACAGTGCACTCGCATGTGATTACGAGTCATTAACAACTAACTTTAGTCAGATTATAGATTTTTAATATATTGCAATTTCTCATTTAAACCACAGGTCAATGTTGTATGAAGCTTTCAAACTAGC
The DNA here is from genome assembly GCA_015343265.1 of Pao palembangensis. Taxonomy (NCBI): domain Eukaryota; kingdom Metazoa; phylum Chordata; class Actinopteri; order Tetraodontiformes; family Tetraodontidae; genus Pao; species Pao palembangensis. Next base: position 11,812,241 of record CM027094.1, on the reverse strand, counting down.
TGAAGTTTAAGAGGTTTATCAGACTACTGCCATTATATTTTTCCTGTTTCCAGAGAGCCCAGTTTAGATTAACTAGATGATATCGCTTGTTTCTGCACCCTGCCTCTAATCTCACAAAAACAAAAAAAACAAACAAAAAACTCGCAACAATATGCAGTATATTTAACACCTATTTATTACCACCATAATATGAGAAATTTGGAAAATACAAAGATCGGCTTATTTATATGTCTGAAAATCTTAAGGAATAAGAAAATATAAAAGAAACCAAAGAAGTTATATTGTGTATCACAAATTTTGAGATAGGGACAGATCATACGTAGATTTACACACGCGGGGTGCAACTTTCCCCAGTCTGTGGAAATTGCTCTGGGGAGAAGAGCGTTACATGACCCACGCCAAACAAACAGAGCGGTGACGGTGCACTGTCGCCCTCTTGTGGCTACCAATAGAATAGAACGGATCTTGGAAAAGAGAGAAGCCCTTCCTGAATTTTCACAGCGAATCCGATCACTGCAACAAAACTGTCAATATTGATAATAATTCATGTTTTATTTCACTTAATGCAGTGATTTTTGGAATAAGAGGAAAGTTGCTTAATCATGAATATGCATTAAAAAAAAACACTATATGCACAACAATAATCAATATTAAACCACCAAAAGATTCTTATATGTTGCGTAGAAGTGGTCAGAAAGATCAGAGCACACACAGCCACACAGTCTGGTTGCAGTTGGTGTTTAGAGAGAGGGACCGACTGGGCTTAGCTTGTTCTGGTAGAAGCCACGGGACTAGTTTTAATAGCACCCTGCTGTGGAAGTTGCAGCTCCCCTTAAGCAGACTAGTCCCTTCGCTACATCCCTGTGCTGCAGTGGCATCTACCACACAAACCACACCCACTGGCCTTCAATCACTGAGGATTCCAACACCCCAAACCAGTGATGTGTGTTGGAGAATGTGTGTGTGTGTTGGTGCGTGTATATGTGTGCGTTTGTCTATGTGTGTCTAATCTGCCAAACCATTTACATGCACAAAAAGGTACCCTAAAAACATTTGGTAAAGACAAAAACTTATGAAAGACCAGACTTCAAGATATTACTAACTCTTCATAATCAGGATTAACTACAGTCTACTGTGGAGCTGGGCAAGTGGGGTGGCAGGGGCAGGTGTGTTGGGTGGGTGGGCTAGAATCAGGGTCTGAGCGGAGGTAGAGGGAAAGAAAAAAGACATCAGGGCATCTATGCACGCTCTCCACGGATGCGGCGGGCCAGCTGGATGTCTTTGGGCATGATGGTAACGCGCTTGGCATGGATGGCACACAGGTTGGTGTCCTCGAACAGACCCACCAGGTACGCCTCACTGGCTTCCTGCACAGACAGTCAAGCAGTAGATGACAGTGTTAGCTTGTTTGGTCAAAGTACTGCTTCTTAGACATAAAGCCTTTCCTGCTCTTTTGGATGGAAATATTGTTGAATATCAATGTCGAATGACGTAACATTAAATTCAGACGTGGCAGCAGACTCTCACACCAAGTAGTTATGGTGTAAAAAAATATCACAACACAAAGATTAACATAAAGATTTAAAAACAGGCAAATGTTGCATTTAATTTTACACACACACACACACACACCTGCAGGGCTCCAATGGCAGCGCTCTGGAAACGCAGGTCAGTCTTGAAGTCCTGGGCGATCTCTCTCACCAGGCGCTGGAAGGGCAGTTTGCGAATCAGCAGCTCAGTGGACTTCTGGTACCGACGGATCTCTCTCAGGGCCACCGTTCCAGGCCTGAAACACAGTTCAGCTCACGTGAACACGTACAGCACTACGCGGAAAATTAGAATAGCGTGTAAAAGTTGTGTCATTCAGGCGATCCAACATAAAAGGTGAAACCAACGCATTTTATAGACTCGTTACAAGCAAAGTGAGATATCTTGAGCATTTTTTTTGTTGTAATTTTGCTGATTATGATTCTTTTTTATTGATTTCAAGCAATATTCTAATTTTCTGAGTTTTTGAATTTGAGGTTTTCTGAAGCTGCAAGTCCTGATCAGCAAAAAAAAAAAAAACAAGCTTGAAATATACTGATTCGCATACTACTTGTCTATATAATATGTACATTTGACGTTTCCGGATATTCTAATGTTCTGAGTAGTACTGTAGATGACGATCTCAGCACATCCATCAAAAGTGATCCACGACTGGCTAAGAGGATTTGTCATCAACACCATGCTATTCTATTGCTTGGACATTCATAAATACTCCTAAAAAAAAAAAAAGTCCCGGTACTCCTAATGTGAGCTATTCATCTCTCCAGCATGACTAGAGATTACATAATTTACAGCAATAAAAGCTTTTAGCTCCAAAGGTAAAACTGAATGAGCGTACTATATCTTGGTTGCATGATTTGTATAAATGATTTCAAATGAACACGTCACCTTTATACAGTTTAAATATTTCGCCTGGAGGGAATGCTGACCTGTAACGATGGGGCTTCTTGACACCACCAGTTGAGGGTGCACTCTTACGGGCAGCCTTGGTGGCCAGCTGTTTACGAGGAGCCTTTCCTCCAGTGGACTTACGGGCGGTCTGCTTGGTACGAGCCATTACGACAAATCACCTGAAGGACAAGATACCTTGTTTAACAATTTGCTTTTCACTTTGACTGTTCAAAGTTCAAAATTTGTCAAATAGTTGCTGCATTATCAAGTCGCTGTAATAATATTTGCTACCGAAAACCAGCATATTAGTACCAACACTGACATCCCTTGTTAATTGAAAGATAAACAGTGTTTTTATATTTGTTCTCCATCTGATACTTGCGCAAACACACCGTTTGCTCCAGCAGCACCAATCACAACGTTGAACCGTTTCGCCTTCTGAACTGCACCAATCATTTGCATGTGTCACAGTCCATGACCAATCAGAGGTTAACTCTAGGTGGTTGGGGGCGGGACAAACCGCTCAATTCCCACCTCCTGGCGCGAGGTTATGGCCGCCGACCCAATTGAATCCACTGATATAAGCAGGGAAAGAGCGGGACGAAAACTTTAACGTTTTCTCCCACAACAAACATCGTGTTCATTTGCGATTAACAGCAAATCCCCGGATAAAGATTCTCATGTCAAATAAGCGCACTATCTGGTACAACGGAGGCAAACAACGAGGTAGAAAACGGTCGTGAAAGCGGAGGAGATAAGCTGTCGAGGAGAGCACCCAGTCGTTTTTCTTTACAGACCGAACATCGGCAGCTGCTTTTCTCTTCACTGCAGCGTCGAAATAACACGATATTTCGGTACCAAAATAGCTTTAAACGTCTAATTTAAATCACACAACGGTGAAAAAAAGTATATTTAAAAAAAACACATGTTAAATGTAACTCACCGAGGACGAATATAACGCTTTTTGTTTGCACGGACAGGCGTGTGTTGTGGTTGTGTAGCTGTGTCAGATATTTACTATCTCATACAATGGAGGCAAAATGGCGGCGGTGTCAATCATCTGGCTACCAACAAGCGTCAGACAACAATATGATACTACATCACAGTACTTAATCATATTAACAAAACCAATAGGTATACGGACACACATACTTATAATGTTCACAATCCAATTCAATATTTATTTTCTTTCCCTTTCAATATTTAGGAAAACTTAAAAATGTCAAAGATGAAACAGATACAATGCGTAAAAACATTTACTTTTTCAATGGAAGCGTTTGAAGCAACATTAAATACAACCAAATCTTTATTGAGAAATGAATAGAGTTATTTAAAATACTGATTTGTACAAAGTGAAAGCATTAATATTTACTTGCTTTGTTGAAGTCTGTAGTGGTTGGAAACTCCTTTTCCTACATCCACAGTATTGATTCTGTGTGGACAGATCTCACTTCTTTTTCATTAAAAACTATTTCGAAAATTCAATTTTTGCCACAGATGTTAAACTTTTAAATCACCTGTGTGTTTTTATCTGCCACCCTCTCCAAAAACAAAACTTGGAACCAAAAGTAACATTTTTGATTAAAGATATGTCTAGATCCAGGAAGAATAATTTGGTTTGACTTGAAATTAATAATTAAGTCAGATTATTTGAAAAAAATTAAAAGAGCCTTTGGGCATAAAGAAAAAAAAACAAAAATTGATATAATCTACCAATGCAATGAGTCATCACAAACTGTGGATGTCAACACAAAATGGTCAATGCAAGATGATTAAAAAAACAAAATACTACTAATAAAAAAAAAAACCCAACTAGATTTAACACCACTGACGGAAGTTCTTAAAAAAAAAAAATCAAATATTTAATGTGCCCAAAACATAGTGCATAGGTGGCAAGTCGATTAAGCTTTAATAAAAATCGACTTTATAAAGTGAGTTTAGTAGTAATAAGTAGTAATAATTAGTAGTAATCTCAGAATTGCCAGAAAGATACCTAATCATTGTCCATTAAAATGTGCTTATGCATCCTGAATATTTACAGTCTTCTGGTTCTGCTTCATTATTGAGGCCACAGAGGATTTTCTTCAGCTTTAACAAAATTTGCAGATGTAAATAATTAAAATCTAGTATTAATATAGAGTGTGTATGAGTGGCAACTAAGTAAGGTGTATTCACTAATATGATAGAAACCCAGTGGTAAGCTACTGTTTAATAAACTACATCAGTCCTGCAAATATGAATGAACAAAACAGAAGGACTCTATTCCTGCAGTTTTATTCATTTAATATCTAATGAGGGATACCTCTGGTTGGAAACAAGAGCGTTATCACATTCAAGTACATGGTGCCTTACCTAAATGCCCCATCCGAGGCTTTACAATAAGGCAAGAGGAGCAAAACCTGCAAGCGATATACAAGTCAAACAGTTACAGAGAACAACCTGGAACTAGACATTTCAAACATATCGCAGTTTAAACATTAAGGTGACCCAAAACAATGTAGTTGTATAATACCAGATGAATATTCCATATATGTGATTTTCAATTTTTAAGAATTACCTTCCCAACTGTTAACTTTTATACCTGTGAATTATATAAAACTAAATGTTCTCAAATGTCAAATTTAAATTTTAGATATTAATTTCTATGCATCCTCACAGTAAAAATGACAATGACAGTAAACAGATTAGGGTCTGCATTAACTTAAGGCTCAAGACAAAGTTGTTTTTACCACAAACAAGCTGTGACATCTTCACCACTCTGTCAAGAAAATGTTTCAGTCTTTATTGCGTCACACCCCTTCCTAAAGTACCTTAAACGATATGTCAGGAAATTATTGTTATTGTCATGAAATGGCACATTTTGCGTACATGTCTCAAAGATACAACAGACATTCATCCCTTTTGACCTAGTTATATGCGACAACTGCACATATTAGTTGGTCCCTACCAACCAAAAAGATTCCACTTAAATTCAAAGTTAATGAAAATGGCACAGAGAGGAAATCAGATATATAATCAGCTATATTATCTCCTTGTCTACCTCACATCCAGCTGGTTCTTGAAGATAAAAACACTTTGTATTAACAGAGAGGGTGTGCTGACCAATATTTATCCTGCTTCAGTATTTTGTGCTGTAACATTCAGGGAAAAAAACAAACAAAAAAAAAAACAAACAAACAAAAAAAAAAAAACAGATGATAGTCAAGTACACAGAAGTGTTCTGTAAGAGAGTGCATGCATTTCTAAAATGCAATCCCAGACAATGTCCCTACCCAGCTCCACATCTAAAAACCAAGTACTACTAATATTCCCTTCAACTAGTGAGTCTAGTCATATATATGGTACACTACATAGTTTGATATTTTACATTTTTGGAGTTCCTGTAAAAGTACCTTAGGTCTTTCATATATACAATAATGACTGGCTACTGTCTTGATCAATCAATATGATAATATGATTGACAATAATTTCAGGTACATTCCAGACTTTATGCAAAAAGTCTTATCATTTTTACAATTCATTAAAAATACAGAGGAGCAAAAATATTTGTGATACAACAGTCCACTGTCCTGCAGAGGCTGGCCGACCACAGCTCAACAGTCGATTATATTCTACACAGCTAAAGAAGGTTCACACATTTCCATGTTTAAATGCTTCATTCTGTACGTATGTCTGTCTCTGGCCTCTGCATGGCCAGGTCAGTCTGAATAAAGGCTCCCTGACCCAGTGCTGTGGAGTATGCTCTGTTGCTGTGGTTCGCTGTCGATCCTGGGGCAGGGTATGAACCTGAGCCTCCACGTTTTTGGACAGGAGCCTGAGGCTGAGGTATTGGGTGGTAATCATCCAAGTTATCGTAGTGGGACTGCACCATTTTGGTGCCGTGTTTCTGGTAAGGGTAGTCTCTGTCCAGTTCAGGTTTCCCCTGGCTGCAGTGCTGCTGCTCTCGGACGCTGTGCGAGCGCTCCTGCTTCGAACGCGCTGACGTCTGAGCATCTGAATCGTGGTAGCCGCTGGCTGTTTTCAGTTTACTCTGGTGGTGGTCAAAATCAGGACACTCATAATGTGGCTGTATGTTCTTTTTGCTGGGGTGCTCCTGCTGCCAGTGTTTGGACCTGCCGCTCTCTCCACCTTGCTTGTCCTCGGTACTTTCATACTTGGCCTCACGGTAGCCACCGTCCTGCTGGTAGGAGACATTGTGGCTCAGAGTAACTGGAACGGAGTGAGAGGACTGGCATCTCTTGGAACTGCTTTGCTTGCCCTCTGACTTCTCAGATGGCAAACTACCTTGGACATACTTATCAGTCTCCATGTAAGCGAGGACTTCAGGCTCTGACACCATATGCCTGGGGTGGTAGCGTCCGTCCTTGCTCTCAGCTGCAGCCAGCACAGTTTTACCTGGGTCAGATTTACTGCGCAAATGTTGAGTTTCATAACCTGATATATCGGCAGGAGCAAAGAGGCCGACATTGTCATATTGAGAGAGGACAGGGCCTTTGGCTTTCTGTCTTGCCCTGCTTTCCCTGCGAATGGAGTGCATTCGGAATAGTTCCGACTCCTCTGGGTCCCAAGTAAGGTATGTGGCCTCCTTGGTACCATGACCCGGGGGCATGTCTCTACTCACGAAGCTATGCTCCTTTCCGAGTGGGAGGACATGGTGAGCGAGGTAGTGGTATCCACCTGCCTTACCACCCGGCCGACCAACAGCAGCAGCTCCCGGGTCTCGACCAAAGGAATGGTGGGGCCGCACGCGGATTGTCCCATAGGGATCAATGTCATAGTAAGATAAATCCAAGGGGCTTGGGCCGGCGTAGGGACTGTAGCGATACTGCACCCGTCCATTCTCAAAGTAAGGCTGCAGCTGGGTGACGTGGTACTCGGCCTGTGAGGTCTGCGGCGAGGGATGCTGGAAGGCTTTGCACTGATGAATGGGTCGGTGATACAAAAACATGTCATCGCCCGGAGGAACCTCAGTCCTCTGAATGGGCACTGAGCGGATCGTGGAGGGAACATGAAGGGAGTGCACTCTGCGAATGGTGGGATAGCCATGGGGTCTGTCGTGGCTGTAACCCGGATACCCCGGTGACATATACACATTGCGGGGGTTCCCTCGGGACTTTATAGAGTGGTGGTAGGACCTGGGGCCTAGAGTGCTGTACCTGTTGTCTGCCCGTGCAACGTAGGGTATCTGAGGCTCAGATTTAGACACAAAGGAGAGGTGTGGGGGAACGCCATCTGGCCAGCACTGGTGCGGCACAGACTGCGGGCCCAGAGAAACAGGCCTTTGGTAGTAGTACCCAGCTCCTGGAGGCTCGATTAAGAGCGATTCTCCCGTAGGGTGGTACTGATAGTTTGGCTGGTGCATGGAAGATTTGTGTGGAGAGAGAGGGTGGTTAGGTAGTGCGTCCTCCAGATGGTTGGGAGTAGGACATTCAGGAAGGACGTGATAGGAGGCTTCGCTCTGGCTAAGCGCTGCCGTGGCCAGTTTACTTTCCATGGTGCGGACAGGAGGGGGTGGCGGTACAGATCCACAAGGATCCTGATACTTTGACGGCTCTGTAGCGGACTGCACTGGACTGACTGCCTCCCAAGGCTTTTCTGCATGATCAGCCGTAGTGGGGGCTACTCTGGCGCTGGCCTTTGCAAAGGCATGGGCTTGTACTTGTGTCTTTGTGTGGTTGTGAGACTGTAATGGCGGCTGAGAAGGTGAATGAACTTGTGTTGCAGGACGAGGCTGTGCCTGAGCGTGCTGCTGAGGTTGTTTCTGGTGTTGTGGAAGTGACAGAGCTTGTCTTTTGGGTTTCTGAATTGACGGCGGCGGCTGGTCTGACGGCCTGGGAAGCATCATAGATGGCGCAGTTTTTTCTGTTTTGATCTGAGGGGAAAAAAAAAAAACCCCACACACATAATAAAACCCAGGATCAGAGGTGCCTCCGTGGCGTTATGCAAACCATTTCTCTATCTACGATTATGCTACTCTTAAACTGTAAAGACACCGATAAAAGGTAACATAAGGGCCTATTTCAGAAAGAATATTATTACTAATACTAAATATCGAGCTGAGAAGGTAAAGGAGATGAGCCTTACCTCTGGCTTTGATAAAACTTCACTCTCCCTGCAGTTGCCACTGGGGTTGGAGGCTGGGCTATTACTGGATGAGTTGGTTTGAACTGGGAGCTGCCCAGTCAAGCCCTGCTGCTGTTCTGGCACTTTTCTGATTGGAGAGGCCAAGCTGGGTGAACGGGGACATTGAGAAGGATCTGACAGAGCGGAGCCTGGTTCTGTCCGGGTAGGACACGTGGTATCGTCTGGTAATTTAACAACGGCGGTGGGTAAATCTACTGCTTGCTGCCTGATAGCAGGACTGGAAGTAATGGGACATGATGAGGCTGGCGTCTGGTTGTTTGGCAGCGGCGGCGATGAACCCCTGCTTACTGCTCCTTCCTCAGAGAAAATCTTAAACAGTGTCTGTGGCGATTCCTGGAGATGTGCAGCGTCTTGTGACGGCAGGGGGGACTGCGGCGTGCACAGCCCAGAGGACTGAGACTGAAGTGACCCCTGTTGGGCGGACTCAGCCAGGGCCAGAGCCAACATGCGGGCAGCACTTTTAGGAGGGGGAGGAGGAGGAGCACTGACCAAAAGAGTGGTGATATCCTGTGATGAATCTAGATCTTCAACTCCTATTAGAGAGACAAAAACAAAAGATATATAGCTGAAAAAGATACGTAGTTGAAGGAAGGTGTGACACCACAGAAAGGACGCTAGCACAACATTCTTAACAATATCCTTCCTTTTTTTTTTTTTTTTTAAGTTATCATCTAAGTCTAAACCCAGGAGTGACAAGCCAGAAACCTCTCCCTACCCTGCTGCTCTTGGCTGCTAGCAGCTTTGGTCTGCTCCGTGCCGCCGTCGTCCTTCAGGTGTCGATTCTCCACGCTGTCAAATGCTGCCAGCTTGGACTGCAGCTCTATCTGGAAAGCTTCACTGAGCGACGGCTCAGCAGCCCTCAGCAGCGCACCGCCCGTCAGAGCGGAGCAGTCCTTCGCTGCTAAGAGAGGGACGGCGTGTCCACTTGCATTGACAGGCGTCTCTGTAGAGACGAGCTCCTGACTCGAAAATGGTGTCAAACCTGGATTCTTTGTACATTTAATAGGCGACACAGCCTGAGTGGGTTTTTCAGTGCAAGACAAGGACGTGGCTTTCTTGTTTTGGGGCCTCTCTTCGCCAGCTCGGCTGATCTCTGTGAGCAGCAATGGGGAGGTCAAGCTTCCCTTGAATGTGGTGGAGATGGCGTCAGAGCCATTGGTGTTACAACAGGTGCTGCTGGGGCTCTTTTTCAGAGTGGAGCCCTCGGCCCCAGCTGGACAGGCGTCTGTGGGGAAGGCATAGGTGGTGTCGGGGAGACTACACTGGAAAGACATGGGGTCAAAATCCAGGGTAGCCATGCCAATATCTGGTGGGCTGAGGTCCACATCTTCACCAGCGGAGCGCGGAGGCGAGATGAGGGCAGGCACGCAAATCGGCCCATCATCTACGTCGCTGTCCTCTGTAGGGTCGAGGTTGTCATAGGAGTTGCAGTGCAGCCGGCTGTCCAGCAGCTCGCCATTAAATGAGGCAGACAGGGCGTCGCTGCTGGAGCGTGGCCGTCGTGGACGGTACACCTTGGACTCGCCTAAGAATAACAATAAAAATGAGAAACATTAATGCTTAATCCAGAAGAAACCTGCCACCAAATTAGTCTAGGTGGAAGTTGTGGGAGTACCTTCAACATTGTGCAGTGAACTGAGTGATTCTTCACTTTTAGCTGATCTTAAAGTAGCGGTATCTCCTCTGCTTCCTGAAATATAAAAATAAGGCCTCAGCCTCCGCCCACATTGAGACACCTACCACTGGTAACGAGAGAGTAGATTTAAACCAAGTGTTTGCATTTCAAACGTGGATGAGTGACTCACCAGCAAGGGCCATGGCCTTCAGTTCAGTGGGCTCACTGGGGTTGCGGTGCAGCTTGCGTTTGGACATAGCTGAAGACTTGCCCAAATTAAAGAAAGAACGCCAACTCCCCACAGGGGACTTCTTGGATTTACCAGGAGGCCTTTTCCTGTAAATAGACAAGCAGGCAGGAAACCTATTTTCAGACAATGCATAACATTCTAAAATCTAGCTGGTAAATGATATATTATTAAACATATACACGTTCTGACTTAATGATGGGGGATCTGGGAGAGTCTGTGTGTAGTTTTACATGTAACCAGCAGAGGGAGACACGCTCCAGCATACTAAGTACAATGACTACGGCTTCACTGTTAGCACATCTGTGGTACAAGGCTCTTTATCATTATGATAAGAGATTATGACAAACCTCTCTGTGGGAAACTCGATGACGGTGTGGAATTTTCCCTGCAGGGCAGCTGGACCTTCGCCCACCTCGATGTACTTGCTGTCTTCAGTGACTGGAGAATTGATCTGAGCCTGGGTCCTGGCCTGAGCCTCCTCCAGACTCAGAAGTTTGGTGGAGGGCGAGGAAATCAGCAGGGACTTGGGACGCGACAAAGAGTTATGACCTGCGGCAGCGTATTAGCAGTGATTACAACTCAGGCCTCCGCAGCAGCAGCTGGAGCACGCAGTAGCTATTTAAGGAATCGTACATGATAAGTGGACTCACCTGCTCCCTCTCGTATCAGCGAGCTGAGTTTAGCACTAAAAAGAACATCCACATTGTTGAGGATGAATTCCACGACTACTGACTGGATCCTTACTTCCATGAAGGCTGCTGTACCACTAAAGCAGGCAGATTCAATCTGTTTAGACCTGCGACAGGCACGGTAACAGCGAGAAGGGAAAAGTTAATACAGCTCTAACATTTTTTTGGATGAAATGAACGGCTCTTACAGCGGCTCACTTTCTTTCTTTTTGATTTGGTCTAAATACGCTCAACCGGGACAATCTCACCTCAGCAGGTTCGGCGCCCAGACAATCGCCAGGTTCTTGCTGTGCATGTTGGTGACGTAGCTGAAAGCTGCCAGCCGAGACAGGTGCCTCATGAGGAACTCCAGGGTTCTAGGAATCAAATATTAATTTAGTCACATCTAATCGGCTCCTGCAAGCCGGGTGCACAACTGAGGACCACGCCAGAGCGTCAATATTTCAGGTTTAAGAGGAAAAGTCATACTTTTAGAATTTTGCCAAAGCGGGTAAAATGTATTCCGAACCTGTAATGTGGCGGGGGAAGCTGCTGGATGACGTCGTGGATTTTGATGAGTCGTTCTTCGTCGGTCGCTGCTGAAACAGCATCCTTCGGAGAGCAGAATTGGAGAGACGTGTAAACAGGGAGTGTGAGTGCATCAACGTCCAGTTCACTGACTGGACATCCTGTTTCCCATAACCACCGGGACCACAGAGGCCCTACAGCCACACTGGCTTTCACCGCTGCCACGGCAACCGACAAACATTTACTTCTTCTTCGGGGACACTTGTGTTTGACTGGAGAAACACATTTGCAAACGATCGGTTGGCTGCATTTGTAATGACAGGGTGTGTCACCTTCACACAGACGCGTTTATGGGGCTGTGACTCAGAACAGTCCTTCCTGGCACAGGCACAACTCACGTGGAGCGGTGTTAAAGCTAGCCTGCATGTGAACTGTAGCTGTAGAGTGTGACGATTGCTAATGTTTGCTTACAGAGAATTTCTCATAGAGCTGGTAGGTCAGCAGGGGGTTGGGCAGCTCCCTGAAGTAGAGCTTACACAGTGAGCCCACACAGTGGATGTCCTGGACGTAGACATCTTTGGTCAGGTCCGGGATCTGTTCAGAGTCAAACTCGTGCCTGATGAAACAGGAAGAGGTCAAATACAGTCCACCGCTTCAAAGTTTGACTGGATGACTACAAGAGCAGCATCGGGCGACAGCTTATTTAACACGTATTTTACACCGTGCTGTGTCAGAAATACATCTGGATAAAAAGGACCAACCAATGCAAATATGTGCTTTCATGCAAAGTGACCTGTATGGAAAGGTGCACGTCAGGCTGTGTGACAGTGGGAATGTTGCATGGTTCAGTTTCGCTGTCCACTGCTGGTGTGTTCGCTTTCATTTGTAAACTGATGCATTTAATTTAGTGAAAAAAGTACCAACGTATGTACTTCCAACAGCAAAGTTAATGGTAACAACTGCAAATGCAATCTGTTATGATAGTATATATATATATACTATCATCATCATAAAGTTGAAACCTGATATTCATGACCACATACTGAAAATAAATAAATAAAGAGGGTGAGTCTCATACCGCAGTTTCTGGATATTTGAGGCGATTCCAGACAGCCGGTAGATGCCGTCCACCACGCCGTGCTTCTCAATAAACTCAGTGCAGCTTTTGAGGACTTGGGGGACTGCAAACATAAATAAAGTAACATGTCTAAACACTATGTTAGATTTAATTAGACCCACTTACGCTTGATCAGAGGGCAAAATAGTACAGTGAAAAGCATGATTAAAACCAGGTATTTTGCTTGTCGTTGTCTGCTTTGAACAGAGAGGGGCATGTTGTTGTCAACGACAGTCAGAGCTAATCACAGATGCTCTGCTAGGCAGAAAAAAAAAGGAAAAAAAAAAACAGAAAAACATGGGAGTTCTTCCTTCTACGCCTCACACCGCTCACACATCACTTGGAACCTGACAGAGATACTCGCTGGAGCAGCTGTTCAGACAAATTCCACACATAACAGGAGAGAAAACGAGATTTAAAGGAACCATGTGACATTCTGCAGCAGGAGACAGTGTGGAGGCTTGATCAAGACAAAAGCAGCCCATGTTTTACGTGAAGTCAATGTTGGACGCAGAATAACTTCTCACCCAATTTAATAGTGAAATCATAACATTACTGAGGATAAAAGGAATTCAAAATTCCACAGCATTATCATAAAGTTAGATGTCAAAATGTAAACAAAGACATTATAATTCCAATTTGTCACTGACGCTCCACCAACAGGCCAGCTCTGTGTGCCAGAGAATCAATGTGACAGCTGTGCACTAATATAGCGACTTTTACGTGGTTATCTGTCTAAATAACATGACTGCCAGGGCTGCTAGTGTCTGCACTGAAAAATAGACTTAAAACTATCACAAGATTTCAGACTGTCGGCCAGGAAAACTTTGCAGCTCCTTCAGGAATTTTTCCAAAGAGGGCAGCGGGGAAACACCAGTCAAAGCATGGCTATAACATGAAAAGATTCTCTCAGGTAAAAGAAAATGTGCACTTCACTCACCGTCATGTCCGGAGTTGAGGAGGTGTTCGCCCAAGTCACAGCCGAATACCCTCTCGCGGAGGATGCCTCTCTGCTTTAGCTTCTGCTTGGTGGGCCTGGACTTCATGAAGGAGCGTAAGAAGGTGATCAGCTTCCCGTGCTTCTTAGACACTGAGGAAAAAGCACAATACACAACTTAGATTTCACACATTTTGGGGGGCGAGTACAGTAACTGTGGGGGTGGGACCCCGGATCAACTTTCACACATCTCTCTGTGCGCTGGGGTAAAACCTCATACAAGCAGCGCGTTTGTAGTCCAGCTGCTTCTTAATGCAAACCCTTCTTTTATGCATGTGCACCTCTCCTCCGGCTCTGTTTCTTAAAACCACCACCCTCCAGGCAAATACAATGGAATCCTCCACATTACACACCAGTATCCCCCCCGCTCCCCTTCAGAAAAGGCATGGATGGCAGCAGACCTTCTTACAAACCCTGCATTAATCACATAATATGTCCGGGAAGGGACATAAGCCTCTTAACCTGCACACAACACTTTTTCTTCTCCAGAGAGATGCGGAAAAGCTCGCTAGCGAGTCACATTTGCTGACAAAAAGTGACATCTGTATTACTGTATATCTTTTTTTTAAATCTTTATAGCCTAGTGAGTGATTATCTCCTCCTTGCAAATGTACCTGAACTCTGAGAGACCAGTTCTGTTCAACTTCTACACACCTTCACGCGTTCTACTTAACCAGCTACTCTATAATTATAATCACCAAATTCAGAGTAAGAATGGAATTTTTCAACAGAATCCTGTTTTCACGTTAGAGAGGTAATACGGCTGACTCTGGAGTCTGACGAACTTGTTTATTTACAGCTCCGGCATCATGAAGAAAGCATGTGTGCCTTTTAGAAACAAGAACCAATTAGAGACTACTGTGGGGTTCAGAGACAACAGGCTAAAAAAGAACGAGCTGGCCTGTTTTTACATAGCAAATATGCACAGATGACATGTATTTTTGCAGTAGATTAATTGGCAGTCCATTGTGTACATTTATAATCCAAACAATCAAGGCCAGACAGACTAATGAGCTGATGGGAAAGAAGCTCATTCGTAGCTGAATTAATTGGACATGTTCTCATCCTGTGGGCAGGATAATCACTAGTTGGGGGCGGGGTGGGGGGGGGGTGTATTGTGGTTACTTGTTTTAATGGGTGGTTTTGACTAATAGGAAGACAGCGCAGACTAAAACAAAGACAACTTGAGCTGCAGGCCAAGGCTATGTGAGTCTAAGTCTGCTGGGCTTTAGGGTTCCTTATGCTGTAAATACTGATAATTGCTGGTGGCCACAGCCCAAACGCGAGCAAGCAATTAGTGATGGTTAATGCATCAAAAGTAAATAAGTACACCCAAAGAGAAGGCATGAGGTTCATGAAGTCATTACCCAAAGAATTAACGACTGTTTTGGCATGTTTGGCTTGTGTAACCGCTCAAATCCAGAGAGGACAGAGCACGTGTAGCATGAAGAACATTCAAGGATTTTCAACAACCAAGGACAGGATTTTCACCACGCTGAGCTGAGCTGAGCTGAGCAGCAGAGGTGGAGGAGTACAGAGGCCTGAAAAGAGGAACAATTACAGACGTAATGGCAAACATCATGTTCTCCACCCATGACTCATCACCTCATTCCATTTAGTTAGTGAAAAGCTTCGCAGAAGTGTGTGTGTGTGCGTGTGTGTGGGGGGATTATTACCTCAGAGCTCCGTTCTAAACAAAGTTTAGAGCAGTCTCTAAAGCAGGGACACCACAGAGCCAACCAGTACACTTCCCGATATTTGATACAACTACCGCATGTGTCAGTGTTCCCTGAATACACACACAACCTAATAGGTGTGGTCACATCTCTGCAGGCTCTCAGAAAAGCCCACCCCCCCACCCCCATCTGAAGACTCCAGACCCGTGTACGCCCAAGTAAACAGCTGACCTGGAAATTCAAACTGCTGCCAGGTTTCAGAAAATCGCCTGACAAAAGAATAGAAGTGATGACATCATTCATCTAGCTGGACGTGAGGAAGAACCCAGCGGCCTTGGCCTGCGGCTGGTCACTTTCACTACCCTGAAGATCACCAACCCTGCAGGCCAACCTGGCCGATACCCCACACTTACAGTTTTCTGCTGTGTGATTTTGATGTACAGAATTTTCCAAGAGTATACATATACCAAACACCTATAGTAGTAAAGAATGGCAACACATCAACTACTGAATTCATTGTATTGATCATTTTATTAGAAATATTGTTTCTGACTGACACCCCTGAAAAAAACTGGTGACCACATATAAAACCCACTACCACCAATGTGACAAACCCGGTCACCTGAGGACTTTTCTGGATGGTTGTTTAGTGTGTAAACAACAGAGGCGGTGTGTGGTGGTAGGACGAGCAGCACTGATTGTTCCAACACACGTTCCACAAAGGAGCACCACTGAGAACACAGTTCAGGTCTGAACGTACAGTATTCGCCCATTCGCCGGAGAAAGAGAAGGCCGTGAAGGAATTACAGACGTAAGCAGAGGTGCCAGCAATTTTCAAACCACAGAGCGGCAGGTGGGGACGCGTCAGAGACACTAAACAAGACAGCTTTCTGAAATCAACAGTCCCATGAGGAGTTTTCTGAGCAAACCTTGCCAAGATCTCAATATAGCACTGACGATGGCTGCAGACCACTTACTGGACACATATACAGTATATTTTATACTGTTATTCTTACAAAATACAGTTTTAAAATTAGCTAGACATTAAATATATAATCCAAGTATTGTTACATTGCATTAACATTATTACTGTAACTGTATCATATAGATAAAAATAACTATAATAAAAAATGTAGGGAAAAACTTTCCAAACCTCATACTTGTATAGAAATAAAATAATAACAACACCACCAATACAAATACAATTTTTACGTCAGTAACGCCAGTAAAATATTAGTGACATCAATTAAACGGCCAACGAATGCATGGGATTAAGGGGCAGAAAATAGAGGTAGTTCAGTATTTAAGTAAAATAACTTACTTTTCACACAGATATGAACAGGGAACGCATGGAGTCATGCGGAAAAAGAAGCAAAATATTCCATACACCATCTAAAAAAGCTTGCCTCCACGTAGGTCGTCCCATAAAGCACCATCAAGGTTATGCAGGGGGGAGATGCTAAAACAACATTTTAGGTCGGCACATTTCTTACCTTTGCTCCATGACGCAGGAACTCCTCTAGTCTGTCCGACTAAACCCTCTATTTCTTTTCTTTACTCAACTGCAACAACTGCTCGCCTGTCAAAGACGGTGAAATGACTTCACTGCGGTGATACAGGTCATTTATCGTGAAAGGCTTTGGGGACAACTAGAAAAGGAGAGCGGCGGAGCAGACTTTCCTCTGCGCGCCGACTCCTCACCGGGCTCCGGTTACGCAGATGCATTCAAACACCCTCGGAAAAGTGGCAATTGATGCTGTCACGCACATATCGTGACGTTAAAGCAAGGCAAACAAACACCGTTTGAAGTGAAACAAACTGACATCCATCTGACACCGTATCAACCCTCTACACGCTAATCTCTGCATGTGACACACAACTCGATAGCCGCGTTTAAACACTTGTTACGTAACAAAGCAACGACGAAACATGCTGGGAGCGCTTGTGTTGCGCCGGTGCTTATTTAAAGACATATATTTACATAAGCATCTGTTCCTCACAGGCTTTTGCTTTTTGCAAATGCAAATGTTTTTTGGCTTACACCGAGGGACTGAAAAGGCATATGAGCTGTGCGCGCACGTACGCAGCCTTTATCAACCTCCAACTGCTCCGATGGCACAACCGGCCCTTCCACACCGGACCACTCGGCTCTCCTGGTGGGGGGAACCCTGATATTTGGGCCTGCTTGCAATCAGTAACCAGTTACCTGCGTTTACATGCATGTGAAATAAAGTGATCCAATTACAAACTGGTTAATGTTGTGCCCCTTCCATAATCACTGTAAACAGATTAACGCTTCAAATGGATCTTGATCCGAAACGTGATGGTCACAAACCACCTATCTTGGTCTTGAACGACCCCGTTGGGACGATGTTTTTGCATAACGCAGTTTTACACACATACACATGAGATGTCCAGAAACTTAGACAGAGCTGAAGCAGTTATGCCAGGAAGAATAAAGGTGGTTCAAATTCCTCCTGATCGATGGGCAGTTCTGATCCACAGCTGCTGGAAGCCCTTGGTGGAGGTTACTGCTGCCAGGGGGAGGTCAGCCAGTTACCACGTCCAAGGAGTCACTTACTCTTTCCACTGGCATTTGGAATTCTTCTGTTAAATAAAGGGCTGATAATGAGTTTATTGTAGAGGAAAGGCTTCTGACGCTGACTCAGTTTAGACTCTTGAGGGTGTAATAAACAGTCTGGGTGCAGAATTTCACATGTGACAACTGCAGCGGCAGGAAATGATGCGAGATAACTCTGGAACAAAAGGACAAATGTGTCCTGCATACCCTCCTTCACTTAAACAGCTGTCTTGGCTTCCGCATGTCCACAGCTGCCCACATCACTGCTCTACAGTTGTGTTCAAAAGCAACACTCCACATCTGCATCGGGGAATAATGTGCCTACTGGGCTGCCAGAAGAGCAAAGAAGGCCAACGACTCTTCATTTTCACGCAGATATTAACAATATTGTGTTAATATACTGTTAATATATTGTGAGATGTTGTGTTTTGGCGTGGAGTCGCTGCAACCCAGCGCCATCACAGATGGAAAGACTAATATTTCCCAACAGCACCTGTCATCACCGTTTTAACTGGGCCAGTGCAGCATGTTTCCGTGGGTTACTGGGGAACGGTAAAAGTCAGTGGTGAGCAGAGGATCTAGACAGAGCAGACATATTTTTCCAGTGCTGTGTGGCTTCCTGCAGGAATGTGCTCTTTCAGTTACCATGGAGAAACACACAGAGATTCTTACTGTTGCAGGACAAAGCTTAATGCTCAGTGGATGGGTTTACAGGCCCCCTCATTGTAAAAGGATTAAATAAATCAAGGCCGGTTGAGACCTAGCACCATAGCACCCCTACTGTGGCCTTTCAGCTCCAACCAAACAGACACACACAAACACAGCTGGTCTCATCCAGACACAGGGCACATTCACAAGCTCTGACAAAAGCTGGAATAACCTGGAGCGATCTGCATACACCTTCAGGGGCCAAAACACAGACACTTTCCCTTTCAGCCACTTTCAGGCTTTTTGTCTTGCTGGCAAATGCTTTGATGTAATGATTTTCATGTAAAATTGTCGTGAATAGTCAACATCAATGTACACAGCTGCGCACTCGGCGTCTGCCATGGGTCCCTGTGCTGGAGCTCTCCAGGACTGGTTTGTGGTGAAATGTTAGCTTAACGTTGAAGGTGTTCAACCAGGAACTGATGCAGAGTACAGCAAAAGTGAACTGCTGAACTTTTGCTGGTAAATGGGGAGACGTTTGTGTCATGAAAATCTGCATCTTTACACATACAAATTCAAGGTGACTGGATGATTTGCAGCGATGATGAAGTTATCATCACAATTCCCTCATTTGATTGATATTTTTAACCCCCCCCCCCGCACTGAACAACAGCATTTTCTTTTCTTACAGATATTATAAGTAAAAAAACTTAAGCATACTGCTGCCACTCTGTATAAATAAAAATGATTCAGTAACACCTTATTACAAGTTACGTTTACTGTTAGAACAATTTATTTTCACGTTATAACGTAATACTTTTCATTGTACGAATGTGAATTGTTTCACTTTATAACGTCTTAGTTTGTTATATTGTAAAAACGTGATAAGTTTATTGTAAAAACGTGAAAAACTTCAGCTAAAGTGATGAAACGGTGTGCGGCAGAGCAGATAAGTGGAAGGAAATGGCTCGCTTAAGTGACTTAATTGAGTTAAAATGGCGACATTCTGTTGTTACTGAGCACAGTTGACATTGCGATAAGTGTGTGCACGCTACGAAGGATCTTAAAACGCATGGGAGCGTACAGAGGGAGAACCAGTCCGACCCACTCTTGCTGGAAGTAGCGTCATTTCTCATTGATCACTTGGAAGGGTATGGCAGGCACCATGGATACAAGCTACACCATCCCAGCTGCATCCAACTTAACATGTTTTTACAATATCAATTTTCAAGTTTTTACAATGATCACGTTTTTACAATACAACAATATAATAAAAATGATCACGTTATAACGTGAAAATATATTGTTCTAACAATAAACGTAACATCTAATAACGTGTTACTGATCAATTTATATTTATATAGAGTGGCAGCAATACGCTTCCGTAAAAAAAAAAAGAGCAGTACTGTTTTGAAATCATATGGCCATAGATCATTTTCATTTTTTTACAGCATAAGTAGACATGATTGACAGCTAATGTGTTAAAGGTGTTTAGAAGGGAGGGAGAGAGTTTATTACATGGTGCTGTAAATATAAGATGTGCAGCTTTTGCAGCCCAAGTATATCCATACAGGCCAGATGCAAATCACAATCACACGTTAGTCAATCTAGTGGAATTAAGCTTTGGTTATTGGTTGGAGGTGCAACACACCAGAGCATTTTATACCTGAATTTAGGCTGTAGTGGTTTAATGGGTCGGCCACCAACGAGCTGTCCTGCATTATACTCTCCATCTCCAAGTCTGCATGCAGCCCGATGGATGGATGGATGGATGGATGGATGGATGGATGGAAAAAGAAAGAATCAGCAGAAAGAGAGAAGCATGTTAGAGAACAACACAACTTTGTTTCATAGAAATTATACTAAAGTAAGAAGCTGTATTATGGGACAGTGAACACATGCAAAACTTTGTCAAGTCTTTTCAAAAAATGTTGAGAAATAATAGATGGAAATGGAAATTTACAAACAAATTCATTGTAATATATAGCTGGATGAACTAATACAAATAGTAACACTTCTTTTACTGTTTATGTTACATTAAGGAAGAGATGGTTGCTTTTACTGTGTCAAAGGACACACAATAATGCTAATGACTGCATTAAAAATCCATCTGCGTCTTTTTGATTGCACCATTCCTGGGATTTTCACAATTTGGGAAGATCTCTCATTATGTCCAGCATGCAGCCCGATAGAAGCTGCGCACAGCATGACGGGAAAAGCGCAGTAACTGAGGTATCTTTATGTTAAGACCTCTGACACTACTACCAGTAATGTCTGGTGTTGTCATAGAAACCCAGACTGAAATAAAGACTCCAGACAAAGCCCAAATGAGTGGTGCATTTTGTGTGTGACTGAGTAAAAGTGGAGTAAGTGAAAGGGTGGCTGATTTATGTATACCAACACGCACAGGGAGGGAAGAGACTCCAAGAGGCAGGCTGCAGGCCAGAGCAGGGGGAGGCTGAGGCAGAGGAGGAACAGTCAGATGCAACAATTACTTATCCACACACACACACACACACACACACACACACACACACACACACAAGTGCTCGGGTACATCCCTGTGCAGGGACACAACAGTATTCATTATACATTGCCGTGGTGATAATGCAGTGCAAGAACTCAAACATGACTACATGCCAATATTTGTTCTGTTAATGACACTGAATCTGCACATTCTGCACCATCCAAGCTATTAGGATTTTAATCATGACATCCCAAAGATGAAAAAAAAAACAAACAAAAAAAAAACTGAGCAATGCAAGAAAAACGATTATAAAATGATTATAGATGCTCAGTAAGAGAGAAAAATCAATTCATCAAAAGGTTAGGCGCAAACTAAACACAGAAAGCTGAAGTTCGCTGGAGTTCTGCAGCGTTTGGCAAGCGGATTTAGTCGCGGATTCAAACGTGCCAGACAGGAACTACAGAGGCTTCTCCACTAGCGCAAACCTTACTGGCTGTAAGTGTGCCATGCGGGTTTTGGTGTGAATGATGTGCAATGAACCGATGGGCTGGACCTGATGGGCGAGCCAACCTGAGGCGCAGGGGCCACATGTGGCCCGATGAACTATTTAATCCGGCCCGCAGATCCTTCACAATCATTTCTCCAAAAGCCAAATCAAGAGGGTTGTCAGCTTGATTGGTTAGAAAGAGGTTCAGACCCCCCCTTCACCTAGCATGCTAACATGTCCTCTCAAGAAGGTGGGGCCAAACATCATTTGGAGCTTCATCATCCATCTCTAGTTGGACCAATTTACAGGCTCTTCTAAATATTTTCTCTGTCAATAGTCCATCAAGAAGGATTTTTAGTTAACCTCTGATCCTCATTTGGGGGGTTAGTTTCCCGCACCACCTGACCGGCCCCTTCATCAAGACCCTAAAACCCAACGTGGCCCTTCAGGCTACATAATTTCCCACCTCTGGGCTGGACCATGCCTTAATCCCTAAGATAAGTGCTGCAGTGTGAATTTTAATGCATGAAGAGATAAACCAACTGTGAACTGGAATCACCTCAAACACCAGACGGTTAGTTGGCTAAGGCCTGATCTACAGATCGATCTACGCTTGATCCTACATTCATATGTTTTCGAGTGTCAACAATATTTTAAACATGAGTCATACATAGCTGATTTCTAGGATGAGCAGTCTGTCCATGACTTTTGCGCTTTCATGGGACAGACAATAGAGCGTCTTTGTTAAAAAAAAACCTACAATAATTGCCTAATTAATAATCAGATGCTAACTAATCTTCTAACATATTGTCTGTAAGAGGTGGAAGAGTACCTGGTTTGGGCACTGTGTTGGTCATGGACTGTGGGACTTTATCATTTATGAGCTCAACACACTCACTGGGAAAGAAGCCAACCTAAAAGCAGAGAAGGAGAGAGCCAGCGTGAGACCTAAGGACACGGGTTCATTTCGGATATTTCCCTGATGGGAGAAAATCCATTTTCTGCACGACTGGAGTCGTTTGCTGATGTTCTTCTGGATAAAATTCACGTTACTGATAATTAACATGATTAACATCAGAAAATTCTGCATTAAAAATATCAAATCTATATTTGCATTTAACATTTAACTGGTTTATTATAGCCTTAGGCTACAAATATGAGTTAGAAACTACATTTATTAGATATCCATCACTTACAGACATAACATCCTTTCAGTTTTGGCAAGAAAGTCCTTATTTGCAAGAGGGATTATTCCATCTGTTCTAATCCAACATTCTTTCAAACTAGCAAACCCAGATGACGACAGAGGGAGGAACAGCAGTCATTCTTTAAATTCTGGATCTTCAGAAGGTTTCTAATAGAAGAACTGATGTCTTCCACTAGACGATTATTACTGAATTTGTTAGCATTTATTAAAGACTGCAATGAAATCTGTTACAGATTTTGGAAAAGCCATATATTTCCAGCATTTACTGCCTGAACTGCAGATGGAGTGTTTCCTCCAGACCAACCTCAACCATTCTTTCATTTAGTTTCATACAGTGTTCTCTCTCTATTTCAGTGTTTAGTTGAAAAGCTTGAACTTATACCCAGACCAGGGAGTCTGTTTCATCATTTTAGTTAAAATAAATAAATAAATAAATAAAAATAGCCACAGTTAGAAAGTAAATGCAAGTATAAAATATTTGGTAACACTTTAGTTTGAGGAAAACAAACTAACCATTAACCTTTGTTATGAATAATAATAATTTGCTGCTAATACTTCTGCTAGTTAGCAGGCTGTTCATGGCGCATTTGTGTTCCCTAATCTAAAGTCTAATCTAATCAAATATTCTCATAATTGCTAAATCATAATTTCGAGTGTCATAAAATTTAAGGGAGTCTCATGTCACTGACGTTCTTCAACAGTCAGAGTCTCCTTCGGTACACACAAATTTTGCATCATTGCAAAAAAAAAAAAAAAAACAATGTTTGCATTCCACTTAGCAGACGGTGTTTGGCGAGTCTTCTGTACCTGGAAGCCGTGTTTGCCCCTCCACCACGTGGTGTCTTCTTTCGGAGGCATGTCAATCACAGACACAATGTCGCCAACCTGCAAGGAGCACAGTGAGCTCATAATCCCACGGTAGTGCCCCCTCTTATTATCATCTAGCCCTTTTACAGCAGGGGAACAACATAGGCGTTGTTAAAGTGCTTTCCTACACAGGTACTTTCTGATCAGCTTCGAAGAAACTGCAATAAAAGATGAGGGAAACGAGTGAGGGACTGCAATGGAATCTCGGCCTCGAGTGTGTCACCTCAAAGGACAGCTCATCGGAGGCCTGGGCGATGTAACGCTTGATGACATGAGCGGCAGCAATAGCAGGAACGTTGATGGACGACTCTTCGTGGACCAGTAGGTGATTTCCCTTGTTGTCCACCTAAGGAGGACACATTCAATGGTGGATTGTCACAGTCAAAAAGTCCTGTTTAACCCCCCCCCCACGCCACCATATTTACGTTTAAATTAGTAACAGGGAATTCCAGAATTACAATGGAAAGGGATGTGTATCCCTAGAATCAGAGAAGAGTGCAGGCTTACCTCCATCCATGTGAGGGCCGGCCCACAATTAATCTTGTTGTCAGCGATGGCTGAAAACCGGGAGAGGTATGCTAACAACATCTGAGAAACAGACTAGGACAGAGAAAAACAGACAGAAGCTGGAAGCATTACATTTATGACCGTTTACTCTGAAAGAGTTTAACGATAACTGATTATTACACTCCAACAGATCCTTTTGTTCTTTCAGTTCTGCAGCTTGAACTACATAGCACACAAACACACTTCTAAACATTAGCGCATTTTCAATAATAAAACGGCTGCAATTACACACAATAATTGCCAGAATAGGTTTTCTGTTCGCGAGGGTGATCATGTGACTTGTAAATGGGGCTACTGGTGAAACTTGGAGAGTACTGCAGCAGCATGTGAAGCTTTTATTACACATTGTCAACAAGGGCCCCCAGCGATGAACCAGTTTAACCAGTTTGGTTTGATACCTAATCTCTGCATTCCTTTGAAAGCCTCAGTTTAACCACTAGGTTTTGAGTAGATCAGTGCGAATTCCACAGGAAAAAATACATGTAAAATTACTAATGTTGCTTAATCAACTCAAAAGGCACGAGGATCATGTCAGATGTAAGACAGAGTCCTGACAAACAGGTCAGCAGAGGCCAATGCTAACATTCGTTTTACAGTTACTTATTTAATGACAATTCCAAAATTACAATGCAAATAATTTTGGAGATTCATCCAAACTATATGTACACATATTTACAGCATAATTATTTACAATATTTACCTCAGCTTGGTCAGTCAGACTGTCCAGTCGTGGCAGTTCGGGCAGTTTGGAGAAGCGTCGGTCATAGATGCAGAGGTGCAGGTGTTTGTCCAGGACGCGGAAGTCCTCATAGCTGCGTTTTACAATCCAACTGCGACCCTACAAGAAGATAATGCAGAACAGCCAGACAACAGACGATGCAAAGGTTTAAATCCTGCAGCTACTTTTCATCATTTCCGCTGGAGCCCCCAGAAGCTGTAGCCTCAAACACAACACAACCATGGCTGCAAATTACAACACCACATTAGGGCCATTGATGGTGAAAGGAGAAAAAAAAAAAAGAATTTAAGAAAAGAAAGGCCTGCGATCTATAACTGCTTTATTATTTAGAAACAGTTCTAAGATGTTTTTTATTAGCAAAGATCGTTTATGTCATTGAAGTACTTACAGCTTGTTTTCCTCTCCAGCATATAATACAGGAGGACTCTGAACAAACGGCTGCCTATTCTGGATCACCCCGACCCCCCTCTCCACCCGCTACTGGACAGGCAGCGGCGCTCCTTCTGGAACAGACTGATTCAGCTGCGCTGCCCCAAGGACAGACACAGGGAATCTCTGCTGCCCAGTCCAGAACACCTCCGTCTGACTGAGACTCAGCTCTCATGCTGTGATGAGCTGACTGTCTTGGACTTTCTAGGTTTGTTTTGCTAGTGCACATAATCTGCTCTTTTTGTAAATAGTGTTAAGGTTACTGTTACTCTGGCTGCTGCTGTAACAAGAACATTTCCAATGTCTGGGATAAAATAAAGCGCTTCTATATGTTATGCATACATGCATAACATATAGAAGAATATATGTTATTATACAGAACTACCCGGAAAATTAGAATATCCTGGAAAAGTGCATGCGTTTCTGTAATTTTAAAGGTGAAATGTACATATTATATAGACAAATAGTATGCAAATCAATATATTTCAAGCCTTTATTTGTTTTGATTTTGCTGATCAGGACTTGCAGCTTCAGAAAACCTCAAATCAAAAAATGAGAATATTGCTTGAAATCAATAAAAAAAAAAGAATTTTAAATACAAAAATGTCAGGCCTCTGAAAGTAAAACCTTGCATCTGTGATGAGTATACAATGTATTGGTTTCACCTTTTATGTTGGATTGCCTGAATAAAACAACTTTTACACGATATTCTAGTTTTCCGAGTAGTAGCATGTATGCTAAAATGCTAAAATGACCGTCTTCCTGTGCCTTTTCTAGAAGTATTGTTTATGGAGCAAGCTTCCCATAGAATTTAGACTTTAATTAAAGAACCCTCGATAATTACAAATTCTCATCCTAGTTAAAAGTTGTCAATAAAAATAAACATTTTTAAAGACCACATTCCTTGTTTTCGGGGGTGGAAAAAGTATTTCACTTTGAGTTGACCCAGAAAGTGTCTGGCTGAGGCCAGAACTTGTACTAGCGGGACTGCAGTGCACCAGCCAGGCCACATTCTTGTGCTGCTGGCACAGACGGCTGGAGAACTCTCCACGCTTTTCTGCCCCACTTTCCCAAATTGTTTCTATCCCCCCCCCCCCCCCCCTCTTTATGGGTCCGTGGAACTGAACCAATTACCACGTGTGTGTGTGGCTCTTCCTTCTCTGTCGAGAGCTCTGCATGCAGAAGGCCAACTTTTTGGCATTTTCTTCCTAATTTCAAACAGAATTAGTTTAGCTTGAAACAGCTCTCAGCGGTTTGGTGAAAATGGGATTTGCACAGCTGCAGACTCATGTGGCACGGCCACGCTCATGGAATGTGATCACTTAGACACAGAAGTACTAATCTAGAATCAAAAACGCCCCTGAAGAGGCTTGTGTCGGGTTTCTCTGCAGCTGGTTGGCATGGAAAAGCACAACTTTGAGGATTCTGGGTTAGCCACATTTCTTGCAAAACTGTGCAAGATGTAATCATGAATAAATGTGCAGTAACTTTACTCACATGCATTTCCTCTAAAGGGAATTCTGAATACGACCAAGCTATTTACAATCGCCTTAATGTTCAGATGTGAAGTATTTCTTACCTGGCAGTGAATGTGGACCAAGTACACCAGCTCCTTAGACTCATAGCCGTTCCGTGTCACTTCGCACTGTTCATCACCAAGGGACAACTGGAAGAGAGAAGAGAGAACCAGATAAGCCATAACGCAGTTATTGCATCATCACCTTTCTTTTTGTCCATTCATTTATCAACATATCCTGTCAGAAAAAGCTAATTCAGAGACAACGTGACTCTTCCAATATTTCGTTTTATCTGCCAGGGGCTCACACAATGTCATCAATTAATGACATTATGTGTATAACAAATATAAACTCCAAAACTGTTGACAGATTTTTAAATTATTCAAAATACTGTAGAACAGACAAGGAAGTCTTTGCAGGCACACTGAAAATAGCTTTCTGTTGCTTAACAGAAGACTTTTAAACCAACAAGCAGCATTTCTCATTAGAACTGTCAGTAGTAGCTTCTAAATGTGATTTTAGAAAGTGTTCTTTCACATTTTCAGAATCAGAACCAGGAAGGGTTTTATTGCCAATGTCAGTGAACAGAATTCACAAACTAGGAACTTGCTTTGGCATAAGGTGCAACATAAAACACAGATTAATATCTAATAAAATAGAATTATAATAAAAACAAACCAAAAAAAAGTCTAATAGAATACTCTCTCACACGCACAACTAGCAAACTGGTTGCCTGTTAGCCTGTTGTTGTCTGCAACTTCCATTATAATGTATTCCTGGTACGATTAGCAAGGCTACACCACCTCAGCAACTATCCTGTGACCTTAGAAATAGTTAAATAGTCCAAAGTGGATATTATTGAAAAAACAACATAAAAAAAACAGTTATAAAAAAAACCCACTCTCTCACATTATGTGATGATGATTAGCAACAAAATACAAAAAAAGAACAATTGTAAAGCTGTCTTTGTCCCGAGTCCAAGATGATAATACAGGCTCAAATCATACATCCAGAGGAAGAGAACCAGGAGCTGTGGGGCTTCATCGGAGTCTACACTGTCCGTGAACAAAGGTGTCTGCAGCCACAGTAAAACCGACTACCAAACATTTGTTAACGAGTCCTCCAGGCATGCAAGAGCACTTGTGCTGTCCGGACAAGTGCAGGGAAACGACACAAAACGCAGAGGCATGAATACTCACAGCCTTGTTTCAAATCCTGCAATTTCCTCCCATTCATGCCACGCAGGTTAGCAGGTTAACTGTCTGACTGTCGCTACATCGCTAAGTGTGCTTCTCCAGGGTCAGGGTGGACGTCTTCACAGGCTGGTGCTCTCTGCAAGATTCAAATGCCAACACTTTGCTTCCCTTCACACGCAGAGAAAGCTCCTCAGTGTGTGTGTGTGGGGCATTCAGAGGCAGCAGTGCTGGTGTTGCTGACAGCAGGTGGTGACCTGCTCGGTTCCCCGAAAGCACAGCTCTCAAACTGACCTCCTCCATTTTGCCCTTTCCACGATCACACCATTGTGATGCTCCATCCTCTTTCTCCTGGAGGTTTCTTGTCTCGGATTGCCCTAAACTCAGCAGAAGCTTAACCTCAGAACTGCAGTGACAAATAGGAGGAAGCACCCGCATGAAGGAAACAAAGCAGTTTTCTTTCAGGATTCTCCCGACCTCAGTCTTTCCCTGTCCCTCTAGCACATGTTCCCTCCCTTTTCTCTCCTCTCTGCTGTCTGACATGCTGGTTCACCCCTCCCCCCCCCCCCCGTTCTCCATCTCTGGTTGGTACGTTCACAGGACAAAGAGCACAGATGGAGAGAGTAACAAGGAACGTGCTGCCTTCAATGTGCTTCCTTCTTGCAGTGGGACACTTTTTTTTCCCGAAGTGCTCAGCTCAGGACAGGTGCTATTTTTTTAATTATTTCACCAAAAGACAACCAAAGTATGTAGATAATCAACCTCAAACGTCAATTACCCGTTCAACACTGCACTCAATCCTAAAGAAATGAGGAGAGACGTTAGAAATGGAAAAAGAGTTGTACAAGACAAGTCTGTAAAGAGAACAGAAAACCAAGCACAGACCAAATCCTGATAAAAGTTTTTTCAGACTTTCCTCGCTGCACTTCCATTCACGTTTGCAACCTATATTTACAAAGCCTCGTGAAACTCCGCCACAAACCATATGTCAGTCACATTCTCTGACTCAGCTGAGGAAATTCTCCTGGCAGAAGCAAACTAAGGCAGAATAATGTTGCCAAAAATGACTTTTTTTTTTTTTTTGGACAACTTCTCTCATCGGCACAGCTGAATCATCATTAAAATCCCATCATTTAGGTTTTCAGAGTGAACCTTGAGCCGCGAAAGACACGACAGCTAACAAACGTAATGGTTTTGCATCAGTTTTACACTGACAACAGCAATGCTAATTGTAAAATGAACGGTAACCATATAACATGGAGGCTAATCTCTCCCTATTTCCCACCATGACCTGATGATGGGTGTTGTGGAATGTCTGCAACATTTATTTCAATGATCTCCCTATTTGACAAGACATTTCACTCTGTTGCAAACGAGGGAGCTAATTTAATGAGCACCATGAATGTCTGTACCTCAGACAAATGTTAGCATTTAACCAGCGCCAGCTGCTCAATCTGGCTCACCTTACCTGGGGAGCCAAGATGCGGCCCTCGTTCTACTTTCAGGACCGACAGGAAGTTATGCTGTTGCATCTGCGAAGCTTTTAATCTCCGAATTCAAAGTCATTTTATAAAATGATCCAACGGCCATGACCAATCAGCAAATTATTGCGCCAAATATTCCTTCCACATTACTCATGCTGTTTAATCTGCGACTATGCTGCCATATTTAAATTAAAGGCGGGTGAGAGAGTGACATCTTCAAAATGGGTTTATATCCAGTAGATTCAATCATCACTGCAGGTGGGTGGGGGTGAGATCGTGTTGACATGGACTTCCACCTCAGCGTAGCTTCTTGTGTAGCCTACTTGCACAGGTCTCTCTGCACACTGCTATCTATAACTGCACACCAATGTATTTGAGAATGCAAAGAACGTTTGCTCTAAATCAGAATATGCTATGACCTCTAAATCCATCATCATTCCACTTTTGCTGAGAACTCTGATACCCTCTTCTTAACGCCTTAATGCTGAGAGGATATTGGAACTTTCTTTTCTATCTCTGCTTTTATTTTCCAGAGGCCAGCGAAGGGTTGAGGCGTTCCAAGCATGCACTCAGCTCCTCTGCAGTGGCGCAGCGCAGCCAACTCAGCGTTTTTAACGTTCCCACGTCCCAGGCACTCCCCCTGCTGCACCAGCCTGAGGTCAGGTGGGCCAGGAGGGGGAGGGAGAAGCAATGAGTGTCTAACCCTAGCAAGAGGCACGTTAGCTGCTCATCGGTTTCAAACACAAACCTGAACACAGCAGCTCGTTCAGAATGAGCAGTGCAGTCAGACTTTTGCAGTGTTGCAGCCTGATGCTAAAGTCAGAACATTTAAATATTCTGACTGATGACTGTAAATTTCTCTTGGAGAATAAAAAAGTATCTGATTTCTATTCAATATCCCAAAATGACCAAGTGAAAGCAAAATGTAAGCATTTTATCCATCCATTTTCTGCCGCTTATCCAGGGTGGGGTCGCGGGGGCAGCAGCCTAAGCAGGGAAGTCCAGTCATGGATTTGTTTTCTGATGTACATTATCAACCGTGACACTTTATACACAGACCGGTTTGTGTCTTTCCAAATCAGGTCTGCTTAATTAAATTTCCTGCACATTGATTCTAAACAAAGCATAGAAACATGCTTTGTTCTATGCAGCTTTGTTCTTTATAACAACCTGCTATGCTGTATTATGTGTATATACGTATATTATGTCTGATATGTTTGTATTTCTATGATTGTATTTTGTTTGTATTTCTTTGGTTTTATGATTGTATCTGTTCTCCCTCTCTCTTTCTCTTTATTCTCTCTCTCCTGTCTCCCTCTTTTATTCCTCCTTTACCCAGCCGACTTTCAGCAGGATGGTTCCCCCTTGTAAGCCTGGTCCTGCTCAAGGTTTCTCCCTGTTAAAAGGGAGTTTTTCCTCACCTCTGTGCTTACCTGGGGGTTCCGGCTCTGGGTTTCTACCTCTGTAAAGCACCTAGAGACAATTTTATTGTGAAAGGTGCTATAGAAATAAAATTGAATTGAATTGAATTGAAACATCTAAAAGATGATCGAGAGAAATGGAATGAGAAAAATGTAAAATTTGGTACATTCAGGGGTATCGCATGAAGATTAATAACAATAATTTGATTTCTTTTTATTTAAACATGAAACTGCAACATAAAAAAAACTGAAAAAGTGAAAGGGTCTAAAAACTTGCTGTAACATAAATAAGCACAAAGTTATGTTACCTGGTGGAGAGTATTATCATTATTATTATTATTTTACTCCTGGTACTCTTATAGTTTAAACAAGCTGAGGTCAGATTCCATGTAATACAAAATAGGACATCATTTTAACATTCATAATAAAATGTTTGAGTTACACATAACAGTCTTGTTGAAATACAAAACATTAGTCTATATTGTGTTGTTAAACTGACCTTTGCCATTTGTAAAATGTCTTCACTTCAGGTTAACAGTAAGAGTCGCAAAGCAAAATTAATATGAAAAAAAACTTTAAATGCTTCCCAGTACATCGATCTTTTAACCTATAACCAGTAATCAAGTAGCCATATTATTTTTGTGACCAGTTCTTCAAGTAAGCAAAGGTTTGGCTGAATTAAGACCGTACTTAAATTACAATGATCAAAGATTTCAGTTTTGTGCTCGAGTTCACTGAAAAAATGAGAAAGAACTATTTGAAAGACACAATCAGAAAAACAGACATATCAACCAGGACAGACTGCATCATGAAATAAGTGGAAATAATATGAGGTCTAACAACCCCTCCATCAAAAGATAATCAGCTTCATACAACACTAATACTGTACATGTGGCGCAATGCTGCCCCCTGCTGACGTTGTACGGTAATGTACATGCTTTATTACATGCTTTATTTTCTAACAACTGTTTTGTTAAGGTGCGTACAGGTAAATTCCTATATGGATACGTCATAGTCCTGATTGCTAAACCTAATGGACATTCCTGGCGTTCTCTGTATATGTTTCAATCTCTGTATATGATCCTAATGTCATCAAAAGTGAGCAATGTGGTAGGATGAAGTGACTGTTCATTTGTCATACAGACCTATTTAGACCCTTTTTTTTGCCATTTCAACTCACTAACAATGTTGAACGCATTTACAATGAATCCAACTGTACTGTACTGAAAGTGGAACTTTACCTGGATTGTCCCGAAGTCCACGTTTTCATAGTGGAAGTGAGCACACTCCGCCAGTTTGGGAAAATGGCCTTTGGTGAAGGAAAGTCTGAAACATACAGTTTGGTCAGTCATCATCTACTCCTCAAAGCACAAAAGTGTGTGTG
The DNA here is from genome assembly GCA_015343265.1 of Pao palembangensis. Taxonomy (NCBI): domain Eukaryota; kingdom Metazoa; phylum Chordata; class Actinopteri; order Tetraodontiformes; family Tetraodontidae; genus Pao; species Pao palembangensis. Next base: position 11,779,816 of record CM027094.1, on the reverse strand, counting down.
ACAAGTGAGCAACAGTGGCAAACAAGAGCGTGAACAGTGTGTGCATGCATGGGTGTGTATATACTCACTTTTTAACATTTTTGACCTTCATGCTGGCCGTGCTGCTGCTGCAGGAGCGCATGAGGGGCTCTGCCCTTAGCTCAGGGATCTCTGCACTCCTGGCCTAAACACACCAAAACGCACCACTGAGACAGGGGCGTAACAGCTGCAATAACACAAATAAACCTCCGAAAATGGAACACTACATTTTACTCAGTCAACAGTTAATAAACCTATAATGACCAATGGATTCAGGAGGGATAAATGAGTTCCGGTCATTGATGAGTGTGGCAGAAATGTGAAATTAGCACAGTTGTTTCAGAGTACTAAGTTCCAACAACGTCACATTTATTAGATAAGATGCCATTTGTCTCTTTGGACGTATTTGGCTTCACACAATGATGGGAGAAAAGATGCTTTTCTGTAAGGTTTGTAAATACAAAAACATAAAAAAAAAAACACCATCTGGTGTAATTGTCACATATTTTATCTGCCCAAACCTGAAATAACTGTCAGAAAGGTTTAAACAGAACTGAAAAAAAGTTAGTATTAATATAAGTAACTCTGCAGAAACCTACACTGGAATTACACCTACATCCACAGAGAGGTCGACGGTATAATTTAAACATCTGGAAAATCGGCGCAATCGTCCAAAAGAGGGTTTCATTTCACCAGATCCTGCAAAGCAATGATGTGAAAAGAAAGTCCAGAAACAGCCACGTGTACTGGAGCAACTTAAAACACAAGGGGGTTACAAAAAAAAATCAGAAATATTTGTAGCAGATTAAGGTGAGACTAAACATAATCCTCCCTAACCTCAGGTCATAAATCCACACCCACCCACCCACCCACACAGCAAACCGGTGCAGACTGATCTGATTATTGCCCTCATCAGATCTGTAATTACTGGAACACATCTCTTTGCTTTGGTTTTATCACAGATTTGATGGGAATGTTACGGTGTGTAAAGCATAAAGCAAGTGAGGATCGAAAGTTTCGGCCCCCTGGTTAAAATTTATTTTAATGTGCACAAAGAAGCCAAAGAAAGATGGAAAAATCTCCAAAAGGCATCAAATTACAGATTAGACAGTCTTATAACATATTAAAAACAAGTCAGATCTTCTTTCATTTGTTTACACTCTAAAAATAACAGAAAAGGGAAAAAAGCATCTGCAGAAGTTTGGGCACCCTGCAGAGTTTAAAGCATGCCCCGCCCCCTTTGGAAAGCTGCCACCTGACAGCGTCATGGACCGTTCTCAGTCAGTCTCAAAGGTTTGAAACGCCCAGGCTCATCTGACCTCGCCCCAACAATCAGCACCGGGGGTTCTTCTGAGCAGCTGTCTAGAAAAACTACAAAACTGAAACTGAAAACGCTCACAAAGCAGGAGAAGGCAATAAACAAAAGATAGCAAAGCCTTTTCAGACGCCAATATCCTCTGTCCGGAATGTAATTAAGAAATGGCAGTCATCAGGACCAGTGGACGTTAAAGCAAGACCTGGAAGACCAAGACAAATATCAGACAGAACAGCTGGCAGGATTGTGAGAAAAACCAGTCCAAACCCACCTTTGACTGCACCATCCCTCCACTATTCCACTGTAAAGAGATACTCGTACATATATGGTCTATATGGAAGAGTCATCGGAAGAAAACCTCTTCTACGTCCTCACCACAAAAGCACACAAGTCAGAGTTTGAAGTCTGCAAATGACCAGACAAGCCTGATGCGTTCTGGAACCTGTGTCCGTCTGTTGAGCATGAGGGTGGATCAGTCATGCCTTGGGGTTGTACTGCAGCCAGTGGCACAGGGAACAATTCACGAGTAGAAGGAAAAATGGATTCCATCAAATTTTGGACGCTAACTTAGGTGAAGTTAAAGACAGGATGGCTTCTACAAATGGATAAGGATCCTAAACACACCTCAAAATCCACGGTGGACATCAAGAGGCGTAAACTGGAGGTTTTGCCATGGCCTTCACAATCCCCTGACCTCAACATCATTGGGAATCTATGGATAGACCTTAAAAGAGCAGTGCGTGACACACAGCCCAGAAGAATGGGCGAGGACGCCTCAAACAAGAACTGAAAGACTCTTGGCTGCTACAAAAAGCGTTTACAAGCTGTGGTACTTGCCAAAGGGGACAGTACAAGGTATTAACTGCAGGGTGGAGGAGATTTTCCCATCTTTCCTTAGCTTCTTTATGCACATGAATACAAATTTTTACCTGGGGTGCCCAAACGTTCGAACCCCACCGTACATGCTCCTGTCACATTTTGCAAGTTGTCTGGTGCTTCTCATCGCCTCTTCCCGCCGCTGGAGACATCTATGATTCACGCCAGCCCACAGCGAACAAATATGGAACAAAGAGTGGCAGACATGCAGCATTAAAACCGCCGCCTCTATCATCAATATTCAGCGGCCCGCTGACATTATTGGTTCTTTTTCTCTGTGCTGGCTGATCGACGGAAGCGTTTGAAAAGGGAGTCAAACTCCACGTCGACCATTGTTGGCTCCACGTGTTACCATGGAGACGACCTCATTTTCGCTGCGCTGTTGATGCAAGATGTTGGACCAAGCAAACCCGAGGCAACAGGAAAGGAAATAATGAATGATGTCGCCTGGTGAACGGTGAAATAAACCACAGAACGCTGGGATGGAAGATGGGCAAATGTTTCTGCACAGCCCCAAAGAAAGTTAGCCAGCGCAACACTGGCATCGTGTTTCAGAAGCAGCAACACTGATAAAACTGGTGCAGCGGCGCAAAAAGTCACTGCATATGATCAAGCTGATCACCGATGACGCTAACACGTAAGGAACTAAGCACTCATATCAGCTGATGCGTACGCGCGCGACTAACCATAGCACTGATGGTTTCCTCCCAGTCAGGTCTCTCTCTGGGATGAATATGAGCCAGCTCAGGCACAATGTCGTCGTCGTCGTCGTCGTCCAGGTGATGTCCAGGCCTCAGACCCCTGCGATCAACACACAAGAGAGCACAGCTGGAGTGAAAAAGGTCCTCCTAGATAAGGCACTGGGGTAAAGGCTGGCTAACAGGATATGAAAGTCAAATTCATGACACCTGATTCTAATCAAAGCTTTGATGCTTTGATGACTTAATTAAATCAATCGTGTTGTTATTCGCCGATTATTTTCATCTGATGGATGTATTAAATTCACAGACTCGGGAATAAATTTGACACTGATAAACGTGTCCCTCCAGGAATTCATGTTACATTTGTTATGAGAAAGCTAAAGACTGTCTGACAGCATGAAAAACATGCCACAGACTAAAAGGTCATCTGGAAAATAATTCACTCCTCAACTGCCATCTTCTGTGTCCCCATGTGTTACCTACCCCAAGGATTCCTAGCATTCCTTACTAAGCAGGCATGTGGGCAGCGAGAGCAACCGTTGCACCTGCTCCCAACAGCCATAATAAAAACACAGCCAGAAAACACGAGCCTGAAGTGTGTGTGTGTGTGTGTGTGTGTGTGTGTGTGAACGCCCGTCTGCCGTCGGCCTACTTTCGCTGCTTCAGGACTGATCCTGAATGCAGCAAAACATTTAATTTCTAAAGAAATGCTTCAAAAGAAAAATTTCTTACAATATCATTTGGGCTCAAAATATGGCTTAAAACATACAAGAGTGCAAGTTAATCCCAACAGTAATGTTCAGCCACCAGAAATAAAAACAAGGCTAAACTTTACTCTTAACTTTGAAGTGTTGATTTGAAATATTTTTTTCTAATATTACATGTGCCTGACTTTTAACAATTATCAAACTTATCATTAGAAATGACTCAGCCAAAGACATTTAATAGGTAATAGGTAATTATTATTCATCAATATAATTGTGCAACGTGAAGGTCATAGGTAGAATTTCTAGTTTAGAGCTACAATCTAATAAAATGACACAAATAAAAGGGGAGGAGTAAATGAAGCTAAATGTCAGCAATCATACTGCCGGAATGAGTTAGTAACAATAACATTATTAATAACAATAGCAATTCAGAAAACCAATTTACAGTTTGTCAGTGCTGAAAATCATTAAAAAAAAAACATTAATTAAGCAGAACCAAATAAAACTGCTGATTACAGTACATGTTATCTTCTTTCCCTGACCTTAAGAAACAAAAAAAAAAAACACATTTAGAAGTCATCCAAAACCACCAAATAGGAGGATGGAGGCTTACTGATGGCCTCAGGCTGTAACTGGGACAGAAGAATGTGAGGGTCAGATTTAAACTTGGTTTCAGGGTCATTCAAGACATTTAGTGTTTGTTAAGATACAAAACTCAAAGCGGTAAAAATAAACCAAGCACCAACTGAGGAGAATACACTCATGCTCATTTCCAAGACTTAAAATCCTCTTAAACCACTTTTTGACCAGCCACATGGGCTTACATCTGCCGATACTGAACAAACATCCCATCACATTTTACTCTGTTGAAGATGACATTCATCTTTGTTAATCTGACTGTAAAAATTGGTCCAGCTAGAGATGGATGATGAAGCTCCACATGATGTTTGGCCCCACCTTCTTGAGAGGACATGTTAGCATGCTAGCTGAGGGGGGGGGGGGGGGTCTGAACCTTTGTCTAACCAATCAAGCTGACATCCCTCTTGATTTGGCTTTTGGAGAAATTATTGTGAAGGTTCGGCGGGCCGGATTAAATAGTTTATTGGGCCACATGTGGCCCCCGGGCCTCAGTTTGCCCACCTCTGCTCTGACTTGTAACAAGCCGCATCAGTACCAACAAGACTGGGAGGATTTCTATGTCTGTGCAATTATGGTCATAATTTCATGTACAGCACAGTACACGTGTGTGTGTGTGTATATATATATATAGAGAGAGAGAGAGAGAGAGAGAGAGAGAGAGCGAGAGAGGGTTAGACATATTTTTCTTCTTATTCTTATTTTTCTAAAGTCTTTTATAAAATTTATTTCGTAATGAATGCTGCTGCTGGAACACTGCAATTTCTCCATTGTGGGATAATAAAAACATTGTATTCTATTCTAGAACTGCTGCAGCGATGAGAAAAACTTCTGCGCACGAGGGCAAAGTACATTTTCAAACAGAGAGAGAGATTTTCTAGATGAATAGAAGCTTCTCTGTGTTGTCAGCCTCCGCTTTCAGTTTTCATCTCCAATGCTGGACATGGACAGCTTTTCAGATAAGATGTTAAAAGATGTCAAACTCCACTAGGTTCTACAGCTAACAGTGTCTGTTTGTCAAGAGCCATGTGCTGACTGAGAGCCTGTTCTTTTGGCCTCATGTGGGTTGGATATGTTCTCTTGCTCCTCCAGCATCTGCTGCAAACTTGGTTATGGCCGTTTTCCACTGTTGTTACAAAACACCTTGAACCTGAACAAGAAACTGGTAAAAAAAACAAAACAAAACAAAAAAAAAAACAGCTTGTTTTGAACCAGATACTGGTCACACTTCCTTTAAATATTTGCTGAGTATACAAATTGCAGTTTGCCAATTTGCTTTTTTATTACAGAGTCAAGGGTAAATGTCAGACTCCAGTAAATGTATCTGGGGCATTAAAGCAGTTTAATTCGCAATAGCTCAAATATGGCTTGAATCTAACCAGGAAAGATCAGCCTAAGGTTACATGAGCTCATTGTAGCTGGCTGCCCTGAATAAATAATGAAGTCAGTTTTATTGTGGTCTGTGTTCCCCTTGCGCTAAAGAAAAGGCCTTGGAAATCAACAATCACAAGCGACCACACAGGCCAGCATTAGTATGCAGCGCACAAGAATGACGTGTTCTGGCTGAAACCTCTCCAGTCTGCCAGCAGTTTAGGTTCCTGTCCTGTGGACATTACTAAGATCATGTCTTCTACTAAAAAAAACACTTTTTTCCGCAAATATAGAGTAGAGATCGGCAATTTGTGTCCATATTCTTATGGTATATTTATAATACAGTGTAAAGAATGTTATCCTATGCACACATTAGGATAAAGCAGCACTATTTTTGAACATAACTGTTTGAAGGTGTTAAATTTCACTTCTGTCTTTAATTCTAGAATGGCCCAGTACAGGCAAAAACGATCCAGCCCAATCCCAGCCTGAGGGATCCCTGCTTGCTTAACGCCACAATATTTGGATCAGCCCTGAGGGACACGGCTGCGATCCTCCAGCTCCACCTGTCAGTCAGTCCTGAACTCTTTAAGCTGTTCACGATGTGCCCAAGATGAGCGAATAACCTCGGCAAGGGTCAAGCTCATACACAGATGACAAATGTAGGCTGTGCTTGTCCATCGGAAGATTAAATATAAGCATTAAAACCAAACTCTAATACTCACAGGGGCCCGGTTAAGGGCAGCCGGGACCAGCAGGATATGCTCATATGTGCTCAGCACATAAAACCTGACCGAAGAAGCACAAACCAGCTACGTGCAACGCAAGAAGTCACATGGGAAAAGAAAAGGCTCAGCTCTAGAAACCGAAGCGGGACTTAAAAAGTTAAAACCACATGATGTGGACGCAGACGCTCTGAACCCTTGTACACAAAAGTGCTTACTGTAGGCATAAAGCATGCGGAGCATCCGCATGTTAACACTTTGACCTTTTTAATCCGTAGCGAAAACTGTGGCATCAGGAGCAGTGTGTCTCCTCAGCCCCTCACGTTACCTCGCTCTTGCTCTATTTTTGTTGGCCGCCGTCTCTCAGTGCAGGAAAACGTCCCTGAAACTCTTCTGGATGAAACAGTGAGCTGAACAGTATAAACAGTATATATGATGCATTTTACAAATTCAGATGCTTGATAAATCATTTCAGCCCTGCTTATGTTTGGAAAAAATAAAATAAATAAATCACATTTTTAAATTAAAAAAAGAAAAATTAAAAAATAAATAAAATCAGCATTAATTACATTAGACATTAAATGCCTGGCATTCTTAACTAATAAAGCCCATAGTGGAACCTAAAACATAGGGAATGACTGTTGAATTTGCCAAAAAAAAAAGAATATACAAAAAATCCAAACATCTAGGGAGTGCAGCTTACTGCCAAATCAATTGGTAAGAGGCCCAAACCACTTGAGGATCAGCCAACAGTCTGAACATGTATACATGGAATGTGACACCTCTGCAGACTTAAATTAGCAGCTACCTGATCTGTTGAGTCAGGCTGAGGAGAACTGGGATGATGGTAAAACCCTCCACCGTATCTTCCACCGCTCTACCCAGCTGCCTGTCTTTTTTTTTTTTTTTTTTTTTTTTTTTTTAGGGACTCATGAAGAGGGCATCACTTAATCTTCCTTTCTTGCTTCTCTGATCCACTCTTCTTTACCAGGAATCACCAGACAGCTTTTAATAATGCACGAAACCCAGGTCAAATCCAATCTGTCCTTTCTGACAAAATACATCCTCTGCTGGAGCAAAACCCATGTGAGAGGCAGGGAGAGAGAAAGAGAGAGAATCTATAATAATCTACAATGTGGAAGAGAAAGACAACATACCCTCATTTTGCGTTCAAGTTTTGTTTTACCTCTGTTTGGCTGTCTTCGTTTTGCTTTTTCCACTCATTTCTCGGTGGTAAATGTTGGACCACTGTCTAATATATGCTAAGCTGCTGCTGCCATGGTAACACGGTGGAGGATACAGACCCGGTTCAGGATTGACAGTAAATGAGGAGCAGGTGAAGAGGCTCTGTAGCCTTAAATCCCACACTGTACTCGCACTCGCGCGCACACACACGCACGCAAGCACGCAGGCAACAACCTTTAAAAACTCTGCAGCATACCTGCATACCTGGCTCAATGTCAGAAATGGATTCCCCTACAGCCGTAAAGGAGAGGACATAACCATCCATCGACGGAGATTCTCATGCATGTTTGTTGTTAAGCTATCAATAATCGCACTGCAAAACTGTTAAATAACACAACGGATAACAGATCGATGTTAGGGAGGGCGGCATATCGGTGGATTGGAATCCATCAGAGCAGCAGTAGTAATGGTACAAAGTGTCAAATGAACACTTGGAGAAGAGGAAAAAAAAGAGGAAAAAAAAAAAAAGGAATTTAAGTTGAACCAAATGCTGACAAAACAGTCCTTCCCAGTGCAGAAAGGGTCGTGAGCCAACACACACGTGTCAAAAAAGAAAAATTCTGAAGAAATGGAACAAAGAAACTTTTCAGCCGCATGAGACTAAACGGAGGACAGGCTTCAGAAGCTTCCAAGGCACATTTTTGTTTGTTTTAAGATTACACACCAACCTCTTAACATTATTTTGCCATTTCTGGGCCTCTACAAGTAAAAGAATACTTTGGACAGTGTTTATTTGAAAATAACTGCTCTGCAGAGGAGCAGGTATTGTAAGGGAGAAATCTTTACCTGCTATTTGCACTATTTGTTATGTATATATATATATTGTTAATTGCTTTTCTATTTAGCTTAGCTATTTAATTTCTAGTTAGTTTAGTTCTATTTAGTTTATAATGTATATATATTTTGTTAACTGTAGTTTAGTTCAGTTTTATTTTTAGTTTAGCTACAGTAGTTTTATTTATTTAGTTCTTGCTGCATCGTGGGTCCGAGAGGACTGTAATTTCAGTTTATGTCATGCATGTATAGATCTGACAAATAAAAGACTGACTTTGAAATGCTTATTTTACCACTGTGGAACAGTTTATATTGAACATATTTACTCATTGATTTGAATGCTATTCTTAATGAATCCTTATATAAACATCTAATGGCAACACCATTCGTGCTTTGGTGAATGTGCACGCTTTACTGTGCGTCTGCATGCACGTTAGATGACAGAGAGCAGGCATGTGGGTGTACAGCTGTAGCAATGACGTAACTGGCTGAAAGCTAATACGCTCACCCCGTCAGTGGAGGCAGCGGTCGCTGGATCCGCTTTATCACTACTGAAAATCTGAATGGGCGCTCTGACAGTGGCGGCTGGCGCCCCTGTTGCAGTAAGCTGACGGGGTGAAGGTGGGGGTTAAACAGGCAGTGGGATGGTGACTGTGCAGATTCAGCTTAGCTACAGCGCTCAGGCGCGTCCCCCAATGGCTCTCCTGCCTCCCCTGCATGCGCATACCCTGCTGTCATTTCATGAGGCTCAGACCAAGCAGAGAAACTCCCCCTTCCATCATCAACACACACTCCTACACACACACACGGACTGCACTGGCACTGCTACAAACTCAAACCGACTCCTTGTTGGTCTGAAAATTGTGCCTCATTCAGTGAAGACAGAATGGGTGCATAGTCCTCTGTGGCACTGAGAGCTGAGGCACACACACTTTCACACACTCTTCCCTTCTGTTTCCACTATAAACAAACTAGAATGGTGACCAACTCAAACCAAAGGTGTGGTCTCAACACGCGCGCACACACACACACACACACACACACACTTTCATCTTGCCTCTATCTTCACACTGACCGCAACACTTGCCAGGAAGCTGCTGTTGGTGCGCCTGCTACGTCCTGTAATCTTACCTGTCCACGATGTCATAGCTGGACGTCGCTGTGGTTCCCAGCAGTCCCAGTGCTGCACTCCCCACCACTGCAGCAGCACCGCTGCCTGCCTCCATGATATTGACTCACTGCAATGTGCAGCCTGCCAGAGAGACAGAAAGGAAGGGAGGGAGGGAGAGAGAGCGAGAGAGAGGGAGGAGAGAACGAGAATGCCGAGAGGTAGATCAGGAGGGATAAAAATGAATGAGATGAGAATGAATCACAGGAAGTGAGGATAGGGACGGGGACAGGAGGAAAAACACAACGTAGGACATGGGGGGGATATAAATGAGAAGATGGGGACATGGAAAAAAGGAGACATGGCTAATTAATCGAATGAACTCGGGAGATGTCAGGTGTCATCACGGTGGAATTCTGTATTTGACACCTGGTGTATTTCTGGCAGCACCCAGATAAAACAAACAAAAAAGAACAAAATAAACTCAACACTGACGACATATAAACTTCATAGTAGTTTGTGCGCAATAACCTAAAATTGGAACCTCTTGGAGAAATGCCACCATCTTTTTTTAGTAACATATTAGCATTATTTAGGGCAGTAGTCAAAAAAAAGTTTAGTCAAGAATCTTCTTCAAATTAGCATCCTTTAGCAAGTGTTAAGTTCTGTGTGGTTTTTTGTGACCACAACTCTGCAAGGGTCAGCTCAACTCTTCTTGTTCTTCAATTTATCTGAATAACACTTTCATTAACAGTAGTGGTAGTAAGAGTAGTAGGTTAATAACCTTAAAGACAACAGAACATACATCCATCTGTACTCAATTTTGCATACATACTTGATAATACAACCAATAGAAAACAGAATCTCAATCCATCATTCACAAGTTGGTTTCCAACCAGTTGCATCTCCTGATTGATCAGGCGATGTGGTCTTGTATTTCAGAGGGCAGTCATAACCTAATGCTTCAGAGTTGTAATTGTTTGTTTGCCTTAAAAGCGATACCTCTTTGATCTTTGATTATAAAAGCTCCTTTGAAATTGTTTTGATCTGCTCCTTTGATTCTGCTTGGATTTGCTCCTTTGATTTCAGCAGGATGGTTCCTCCTTGTAAGCCGGGTCCTGCTCAAGGTTTCTTCCTGTTAAAAGGGAGTTTGTCCTTGCCACTGTGCTTACCTGGGGGTTCCGGCTCTGGGTTTCTGCCTCTGTAAAGCACCTAGAGATAATTCTGATTGTAAAAGGTGCTATATAAATAAAACTGAATTGAACTGCCTATTTAATGACTATGCCTAATACTGTTACTATCATACCGTATACCTTAGCTGTTTCATGGATATTGCTGGAAATGACACTTAGGTCTTGCTAGCTAAGCTTGTGTTAATATTCATGTCTTAAAACAAACAAAATACAAATTGCACTTGGTGACAGGAATGCATTTCGATACAATTTGCCAATCAAATGGGGCTTAATTGCCTTTATTGTCCCAAACAGGACATGGAGAGTGTCGTGGTTTGTGTTGACACCCCTAATGCCAAGGGATATTTTTGTTTAAGTAAAAGAAACTGTTTGAAGATGTTTTCTGTGGATGTAAAAATATACATCCAAATAAATCATCCAGCTGGTTTGAAATAATGCAGGCACTGTTGTGTTTATCTGGTCTCTACGCATGCAGCAAAGCCTTGGGACATATTTTAGATATTACAAATCATAACACGCTTCTCCAATGACATTGAACGTTTTCTTAAAATATATATATGTATTTTCAATCATTCTGTCACTGATGCTTTTACAAATATTGTCGTAAAAGTAAAAATATATCTCGGCCACAGACGTGACGCGTCCTAATTGATCTACTCTTTTTTTTTTAATGAGTACCTTTTCCTATCTGCTCTGGTTATGGTGGGGTGGCAGTGCATGTCCTTTGAATCATCACAGCTGAGAACGTCTGCAGTTGTATAAATCTTACAACAGCCACCGCATGGCAGACTGTGAAATTCAAATGCGTCACCAGCCCACAAAAATAGACGATACAAACTCAGCAGGAATGAGTCAATAAAGCGGGGTGGGGGGAATCCATGCAACGGCCACATCTTTAATCCCAGGAGGATGACACTGAGACGCGCTGAAGGAAGGGTGCGGGAAAAAGGCGTGGGAGGAGAGGATCCTCACAGGCCACTAACTACAGCTTGTACATGTGTCTTCATGTGATGAGCGATGCTATTTACAGCCAAAGCCCAATCTCCCAATCCTACAGCTGATTATTAACGAGGGAGATGTTGACTGAAACACCTACGTTCATCAGTGTGGTCTGTCTCCTCTGTGACATATGCATTACAAATAGTAGAGAAATGCCCTTGTGCTCCAACCAATGTCTGATGATAATCTGGGTGATACTATACAGGAATTTTCCAAATCTAAATTTTGATGGCATTAGTTAGCAAATAACTGTTTCATAACATGGAAGCTCATATTTATTCTATATTCAATTCAAGGCCGAGGACAAAGTAAATGCACAGCGTGTCTCATACTGTTAACAGTTTTCATTTGTCAACATTATAGATAAACTAGGAAGTAAATTTGTATTCTGTGAAACTTGGCTGAAATGTAGAAAATAGTTGAGCTTTGCTTCTGAAATAAATGTGAAAAAAAATATCAAAGCCGTTGCTTTTGAAGCTATTAAAGCCATTTTAATCACGCAATCCAGTTTAATACACAGGCTTGTGGCTGGATCTCAGGATATGGGACAGAGGATTTTCTGAACAGGACTAAACTTCGGTTAGCATCAGGTCAACTAATCTCACATATGGCACAATCGGAAAGGCAGCCAAAAAAGATGGAACAATCCCAATCAACCCTGGACATATGAGTGTTGGAAGAAAAAAAACTGGGCCTGAAATCCATCAGACAACATTCTAGTCTCCATTTATCTGCCAGTGTCAAAAGAAACTGGTGAAAAAGGGAAATAAGGCACTTCTGGCACCAAACCAGATCTGTATAAAAACTCTCTCCATTTACTATAAGGCAGTTTTCATCCAAACAATGCCAGTCGCTTTTTCGACTTACCAACGTCACGATTTCCAGATGCAGTGTGTGGTTATCTATCCTCCAAAATGAAGCAACAACTTGAGCATAATGTGGAATTTTCGAGTTCTCTCTCATTTTGTCTAGCACTCATCTTAGCTGCTATAGAGCCCGTCTGACTGTGTGACACCACCCCATCACTACATGATGCAGTAATACATCACTGCAGGAGCAGCATGAAATGACTGTAGAGTTAAATCTAAAGTTTACTAAGGAAACTGTGGGAACTACAGACATGTTGTTGCCGATGGCCACGGGGAATGCGCAAGGACAAAGGGACAAGGCCAGGGTTACCATGGAAACATGCTGGGGAAAGTTCCGATGATGATTCAACTTGGGTTACTAGAGCAAATGTTGCAGAAACCAAGATTATGCAATATCTACCCGTTTCATGCTCACACTGCATCGAGTACGCCGTCACTCGCCTCACACCGTCATTTTCTTAAAGACACATCAATCCTTTCGCTGACGGACGGCCAGGTAGCACAAAATCAGCTGCTCTGCTGGACACACATCTCCTGCTCATCGCGTGCCACCTTTTGTTGGTTGGATTATATATTTTACTTGTGGTGACAGAAAGCAGCATTCTCCATTACATGAGGGCTAAAAGAGGCCCGGAGTGACCCTGATTTAGTCATATGTGACACATCCTCTTTCATATGAAAATGAATCAGAGGACTGACAAAGCCAGGAGCAAAGTCCCATGACCAAAATACGCTGACAGGCTCCTTATCAGCTGAGCGCAAAAACCCACAGGGGACCTGTTTGCTGTAAACTGTAAGTCTGAACTGCCCCAGAAGCAGAAAACACCTTCCTAAGAAGCCTACAGTCAGCTCAACAGTGTTGGTCGACCACAGTGAAAAATCTACAAATGTGAAATCTGCTTTATTGTCCAAATATAGTCGCGTGAGTTGGCTTCAGTGATGCCGGTAACGCCTTACAAAGTAACGCGCTACTCTACTCCGTCTACTTTTTTTCCCAGCGAGTAATCTAACGCCCCCTCCTGGGCTGCCACCTTATCGTGGTGGAGGGGTTTGCGTGTCCCAATGATCCTAGGAGCTCAGTTGTCTGGGGCTTTATGTCCCTGGTAGGGCCACCCATGGCAAACAGGTCCAAGGTGAGGGACCAGACAAAGTGTAGCCCACCGATCCCTTATGATGAGTGAAACAGTTGGTCTCGAGTTTCCCTTGCCCGGACGCGGGTCACCGGGCCCTCTCCTGGAGCCAGGCCTGGGGGCGGGGCACGATGGCGAGCGCCTGGTGGCTGGGTACAGCCTGAAGAGGCAACATGGGACCCCCTTCCCATGGGCTCACCACCTGCAGGAGGGGCCAAGGGGGTCGAGTACAGCATGAGTTGGGTGACAGCCGAAGGCAGGGACCCTGACGGTCCAATCCCCGGCTGGAAAAGCTAGCTCTAGGGACGTGGAACGTCACCTCTCTGATGGGGAAGGAGCCTGAGCTGGTGCGCGAGGTTGAGAAGTTCCGACTAGATATAGTCGGCCTCACCTTGATGCATAGCAAGGGCTCTGGAACCAGCTGTCTCGAGAGGGGTTGGCCTCTCTTCCACTCTGGAGTTGCCGATGGGCAGAGGCGGCGGGCAGGGGTGGCGATTCTTGTTGCCCCCCGGCTCAGTGCCTGTACGTTGGAGTGTGTGTACGTTGTGGAGGAAATGCTGCCCTTAAATACAGTTGATTTGCCCTTGGTTCGTGGCTGCGGTCACGCCATCTGCGCTTCGAAAAGACACATTGGCGCTATCTACACTTTAATTTTGAGTGCCTGTCTACATCGCTTCGTACAGTAAAGCGAGTGAGCGTTTTGATGGTGCATTTGATGGTGCAACTCGGTGATATACAGAAGTTGATTTTTGATCGTATTTTTATTATTTAAATACAAACAGCTGCCAGTACGTTGTTGTTTTATTACCATTTAAAGATAATAAAATAGATAAAAAATTGTTAAAACCAGTCTCCCATTACGAATCATATTCATTTCTGCAGTGGCTGTATAGAAAAAGTAATGTAAAAAGTAAAGAAAAAAATCAATAAGCGTGACCATGCTTTCAAAGCGTGATGGCGTGACCACAGTTTTTCGTGCCACGATTTTACGTCTTTTTTTACGTATTTTACGCTAAAAAGACGTAAAACTTTTACTCTAACTTAGTTACTTGTAAAATCAAGTAATCGGTAAAGTAACTAAACTACTTTTTAGAGGAGTAATCAGTAATCAGTGGTCTGATTGTTTTTTCCATGTAACTGGCAACACTGGTTGGCTACTGTTCAAAGAATAGCTTCACTCTCCTTCTGACAGCAAGAAAGTATTATTACTAAAAAGCAATGTTAACATTTGTTGATGGCTATCTCCTCTTCTGCCACAAAATTTGCAAAAGATACTTAATGTCAAAAGAAAATAGACCATGGTAACCATCAAAAAGAAAAAAAACAAAAAAAAACAAGACTATGTGGAATGTCAAGCTGAGAGATCTCTTGCTTGATCCAGATATCCATGAATTGATTTACTTACTTTTTCTACATCAATAGACAGAAATATTGCTCATTATTTTTAATTAGCATACAAGAACTTGCTAATGGTGAATGCATAAATCCCAAGGAAAGTTAAAAAAAAAAAAAAAAAAAAACTTGTACAGAACTTTGTATAATTTCATGCTATGTGGGGAAAAGTCAATAAACTAGGCAGGAGGTTGTTAGCAGAATGACAATAGCAGAGCTACTTCTGTGTGTGTCTGTGCATATCCACTTAAAATCTACAGTGGAATTAATTATTTTCACAGTAATGCTGATCTACATTTATACATAAAAGAAAAAGGCTGACTTCTTGGACCAGACTTTGCCTTCCTCCTAGTCTTTGCAGTGCACTGGGGTAATGGTTGAAGAGGCCTCTTGTGAATGTGTTAGAGGAGAAAAGGCTGAGAAACCCTACGCCTTGAACCTGCATGCTGACTCACTGTGACAAACACAAACAAGCCATTTATCTGGGAACCTTCAACCGGGATCTGCACCTCACGCAAGCCACCGGTGCGTGCAGCAGCAGCTAATCCTTAGTGCGAATGTGGCTTCTCCGCTGTCAGTCGTCTCTGGCACCATTTGCAACGACAGACACGCTGGCACAGACACGCACGCAGCCCACTGATTGGATGCTTCCCTTCATTATCCTCCCTCCGCGTCAATGAGACCAGGAAGTGTGCCAGAATGATCCTCTCTCAGCGGCGTTACGCCAATAGCCAAGCAGGTACAATAACGTGCGTTTGTAGCAGGTGCATGATTCAGACCGTTCATTTCACACGGTTCATTTGTCTAAATCGTTTAATGTCGAGAAGGACGCAATCATAAAGACGAACAAACAGCTACTACATTTTCCAGCTCACTGGCAAATTTACTTCCAGTGACAGGATAATGGCAGGATTTCCAAGGCACGGGTTCTTATTTGTGCTCACTTTGTTGGTCTTGAACGTTCAAATTAAACTCAAGTGTGACATTAAACATTGCAAATTCAAATAAACAGCAACTTCCCCGTCTCAAACATGCAACAAATGTCAGCAAGCAATATTAAAATTAAACTAATTAATAACATTTTAATTAAACTTAAATTAAATAAATTTAATTAAACTATGCATAGTAACCTCAACACATTGCTTGAAAAGATGTTCTCAATGATAGAAACGCTCAGTTTAAATAAAACATGACATAATGTCAAATATCCTCCACTAGCCTTCGTATACTTATTTCATTAACACTTACTCACATCCCAAGTATAGATGCCATATAAATTAGTCTCTCTTGTGACAATGATTTCAGTGCTGCTTCAATCAAAGACAAGTTGATAATAAAGGTAAAACAGCACCAGGTTCCAAGCGTGTTCAACATCATCTGGATACCTTAAACCTGATATTTAAATTAAAGCACCACAAGAAGCTGGTTATCGATTAACTCTGCTAACATTTTCACATGGCTGCAGAGCAACACAGATACAACATAAAATACACAAATATTCAATATAAAAAGTCAAAAACGCCATGGAACAACTTACAAAGTGAATTACTTTGCTTAGTTTCTGATCATTTTAACAGGAATGAATGGAAATTTATAGAAAATAAGTTAAAAAAAAGAAAGAAAGCAATGTCACACTTTGCAGAACGCCTCACACACACTGTCTGAATCAATGAGCACCTTAATGGTGACAGTTCTAAGCCTTAACTGTCAGTGATAACATGAGTTTTGACAAACAATTCTTTTAAACATGTTTTACATAAACTTCCTGCTGCATCCCACATTGTGCTTTACCTCTATAGCCTTTATAGTATTTTAAGAGAAGACATAAAGGTTGTTTGCTTATACAAACTAAAAGGCTTCCTGGGACAATATAGATGAAAGTGTCCCTGATGTACCCAGACAACTTGACAGTCATTGACCTAAATGTCAGAATTATGAGAGGATATGCTTGGTGGAGGCCGTTGGAGAGTGAATATCAACTAAATCAGCTAGCACACAGTGTTGCCTTGAAGGCAGTGTTCCTCCCTGGGCAATTTAGAGCCGTAGGGTTCCGAGGGCTGCATGTTCTGTCTCAAGATCAAGCAGACATGTCAGCAGACGACATGACGAGGACTTTAGACAAGTCGTCCTCTATCTCGCCATTGTGACCTTGCTACACTCTACTGGAATAAAACAAAGATATAGGGTTTCAAGGTTAACTTCTTGTTAACTTTATTTTGTTATTTATAAGGTTGAACTGAACTACAGGTTGTCAGGATTGTTTCCCAAATGTTCTAATCAAGTTAAAAAAAAAAATAAATCTGAAACATCACAGTGTCTTGAGATTACATGAATAAGCAAGTTCACATAGTGACTGGCAAAAAAAAAAAAAGATACGCTGTCCAACAGCTGAGTGTCAGTTTTCCACCCAGGGCAGGTTCCTGACCCAGGGTCAGAGACCTCCAGCACATATGCCACCCACAACTGACACCCAGGAAGGAAGATGGCACTGTGCAGAATGCTCTCACTTTAAAAAAATTTAAAACTTTTCCATATATATATATAGGGTTAGGGTTTTATATATATATATACCAGAGGCGGGCAATTATTTTGCCTGAAGGGCCACATTGGGTTTTAAATTTTGATGAACGGGCTGGCCAGGTGGTGCCCCACCTTCTTGAGAGGACATGTTAGCATGCTAGGCGAAGGGAGGGGTTTGAACCTTTTTCTAACCAATCAAGCTGACAACCCTCTTCATTTGGCTTTCAGAGAAATTATTGAGAAGGCTCTGCGGGCCGGATTAAATAGTTCATCGGGCCACATGCGGCCCCCGGGCCTTAGTTTTCCCACGTCTATTCTAAACTGAATTGTTAACCACCTTTTTGCCCCAACCTGCAAACATTTCCCACAATATCTCTTCAACACCCAACATGGCTGTTTGTCTTTGATTATGAACACGCTCAATAACTCAATAACAACATTTCAAATTGTCCCTCTATGTCAAAAAGGTTGCTAATCCCCGTTGGCAGATGTTATTATAGATGATTATACTGCTGGCAATGTCCCTGATGTCACTTTTTCTTCCATAAAATGCATAATTAATTTCCTCTGAGCTGAGTGGGAAACCAGAGCGGTGTCATCATAAACTGGAAATGATGTTTTTTCTAATTTCTAACTAACATACCTCATCTTTGTTGAAGTATTTCAAATGTAATACTGCCTAATGAGTTTTCTGTTGTTTACTGTAATATCATTGAAAATAACTTGCTGAAACCATTGATATGTCAATTTATAACTGTAACGCACAATAGAAAGTCCAGTGTCTTCAATAATTACAATTCAATCCAGGTTAATTAGCATTAGGCAGTACAAAACCGTTCATAAATAATGACAAATAAAACTTTAAATAGTTGGTGGATGGTGGCAAGTTATACTCTTGTATTACTTTGATGGCCAACAGCAAATAAAGTAACACTTTCTACTAAAAATTGTGTGTGGAAATAAGTTATAATAAGCATATGAGCATCGTTTCATGCACTCACTGGGAGCACTGGGATGCGATTCCCCTCCTTGTTTGCACCACCCAGCAACATATTTTAGAGACTGGAATGAGTTCATCAGAGTTCACGTGCACTAATTATCATCCTCTTGAGCAGACATCTAAACAATAACACACATTATCTTCTATTTAAGGGAAATAAACGCTAAAAAGAAAACATACACGCATTCATGTGGCTACATGCATCGAACACATTTGTCAGCAGGAGCTGCTGGTAGTTCTGTCAGCTCCCACTGCTTTCTAGACGCTCCCACTAACCTGCCAACTCAAACCGTTGAACGTCAACATTCCTCGAACATTACAGATTAAACCTATACGTAGCTTCATGACTTGATGTTCTTTCGCCGATATGATGTCGTTTCACACAATCTGCTCCCAACAAATTCCCTGTGCAATCTCATTATCCTCCATTGGGTCACTGTGGGAATACCATGGCAACTGACTAATCAGTCTCCATGTCAATGCCAGGATTGTTTAGGGAAGAATGGAATCTCCTTTGAGAATGTCACGGCATCCTGAGAGGCCTGTGGCTGCGAAAGGCTTGGAGCCTGATGCACTTACACTAAGGCTCTGACGGGCTGCATGACGCCAGCAGCATATGCATTATGCATAATTAATGACCATATAGAACGGAACCACAATGGATGCTAAGCCGCAAACAATGCCTGGCATCTGGAGCTAGCGTCTGCCTTTCCCTGTTTCCACCTAGCAGAAGTCCAAACAAGGAGAGCTTTGATTGTGCTGGAGGTGCACAAACAAGAACAAAAAGACAAGCAGTTTGGTTGCATAACCAGACATGACAGGACACAAGCATGCCTTTCTCATCAAGAAGCGCAAGGGCACAAAAACGGTGAGTTGAAGTTTGGAAACAAAAAATACTTACTAACCAAAATGATGCTTAACAAATTCACAGCCTCAACTCTTTTTGAATATGATGCCGCAAGCTCGGCACAGCTGACTCTGGGCAGTTTGGCCCAGGTTCCTCAAGCACCATCAGGCTGGACGGAGGGCATCGGTGCACGGTGATGTTCACATCCCCCCAGAGATGTTGGAGTGGATGCAAGTCTGTGTTCTGGCTGGCCCACTCAAGAACATTCGCAGAGTTGTCCTGAAGCCGCTCCTGTGAGACCTTGGCTGTGTGCTTAGGGTCGGTGACCTTCTGCAAGATGAACCATCACCCCAGGTCAAGAGCACTCTGGAGCAGGTTTTCATCCAGGCTGCATTCATCTTCTCCTCCTTCCTGACTACTTCCGTCGGGCTAATCTACCATACAGGCCTGATTGGTGGGTTGCTATGGCGGTGGTGGTCCTTCTGGAAAGTTATCCGCTGAGAACCTCTTTGGAGTGGCCATCGGGTTCCTGGTCACGTGTTTAGATGGCTGGCTAGCAGGCAACTGTGCAGAAATCTTGTCTCAGAGGTCTACAGACAGTTCCTTTGACCACGTGCTTGGTTTGTGCTCTGGATGATCAGCGGAAACAGGATGCATCTGAGCTCCATTTTGAGCTTCATGGCAAAGGCTGTGAATACTTATTTACATGCAAGTTGTTAGTTTCTTTATTTTAAATACTTTTCTAAAAATTAACAAAAACAACAATCTTTTAATTCTGTCATTATGGAGGGTTGTGTGTAGAATTTTGAGGAAAAATGTTAATTTATTCTTTTTCGAATAAGGACGTAAGATAACACAATGGGCAAATGTGAATTATTCGGATGCACTGAAGACGAACTAGGACATATTCATTAGAGTTAAACCGTACCCTTTCGCAGGGAAAGGATTGTTTGGTGTGGGTTCTACATTCTGAACCATGCCAGGGATTTTTTTCGAGCCCTGGCATGTTTGACAGCGCTGGGTTTCGACAGATTGCGGTCGGTAATTCATGAGAAAACCTTTCACACAACCAATCGGACTATTCAGCTCAATTATTATTGACCTAAAATGGCAGGGGAGTCAGAGTATGATGAAGATAAGAATGTGTCACAGCCTGATTTATATGTTACAAAAAAATAACATACAGCCCAGAAGAAACACAGGCCTGCCCGGGGAAAGTAACCCCGTAAGCGCTGGAGGACATGGCAGTTCAGCTGAAGTGGGTTGTACCTACTATAACACAGAAGGGAGAAAACTGCAGTTTTCTGTGGATTGCATTGAGAATTGGCTTCATATTAGCTCAAGCACCAGCGGGTCAAGTTGTGCAAATGCAGATAAGACGCTAGTGTTTGTTTTCTACAAACAGGTTGACACACTTGTACCCGTGGCAGAGGGAAACGTGAAGTGGAGGTGTGCTGCTCGGTGTCATTCATTGGAGAGATCATAAAAAAATTGCACAAGGAAGCTAAAGTTAAAAAACTGAAGCACTGATACGGCTGAGCAGTAGATATACTGAGGAACAAGGTTGTAGCGGGCATGACTTTGTTAATAATTTGCCTTGTTAAATACAGATTAAAGACATCCATCCATGTCTGAGTAATACCATAAGTGATGGGCCCGAAAACCAAACATGGATCAATTAAATCCAAAGGATAGTTCTACACACCTTTTTAAAGAATTGATGTGTTGTTGATTGCAACCAGAAAAACTACACCAACACTTTTCTAATAAAGGCAATATCAGCACTCCTTCAAAATGTCTTGAGTTGTTTTTACAGTATGTTTATATATATCATATATATATATATAAATATCATATATCATCTGCACTGCAATATAAAATGCAGCCCTATCAGTTCCCAATCAGTTCCATTAAAAGTTCCAGTATAAACTGTCCATTCATCTTCTGTTCCATTATAATGAGACCATGTATCCTCTCTGTCCCACTATAAACCATCCATTTATCCTCCCTGTCCCACCATAAACCATCCATTTATCCTCTCTCCAACTACTGTATATCCAGTCCATTCATCTTATCCTGTCCCACTATAACTAGTGCATTTATCTTCTGTCCCACTATAACTAGTGCATTTATCTTCTGTCCCACTATAACCAGTCCATTTAACCTCTGTCTAACTACTTTATATGCAGTCCATTCATCCTCTATCCCATTATACCCAGTCTATTCAACTTCTACCCCACTATAACCACACCATTAACCTCTCTGTCCAACTATAACCAGTCCTATCATCCTCTGTCCCACTATATCCAGTTCATTTAACCTCTCTGTCCAGCTACAACCAGTCCATTTATTCACGATGAGAGATGCTGAAGTTGTTCATGCATGCATCAACTTTAAAAGTCACAACAAAAGCATCCTGCTCGTATTGTATTAATACTTTTAGTCTCTTAGTCCTTTTCATGTAGTAGCATCAGGGTGTGTGTGGTAGAAGTCAGTTGCATGTAGTGGAGAAGAGCATTGCGTCAGTGACTGAACGAGGTCGACACCGTCACTTTTATGATGCTAGAGGGACACCGCTGCTAACAAGCTATGGCATTAGCATGAATAAATACAGTTAAAAATCCTGAAAGTTAGCCAAGTATACGGGCCAGTTCAAAAAAAAATCAAGTAAAAGTAGGGTTTGCTTATTAAATGAAATAATCAAGAAGCACAAGCAGACTGGTAGAAATCATGCTTCCATACGGGGGGATTCGTCACCTCCATTCAGGCTGGCTTCATTAGTGTTGGGCAATAGCTCTTTACTCACTTTTGCCAGGCATGTTTCGCAGTGTGCACAAACATAGAGCGTCACATATGGATAGTGTAGCAATTACTAAACGAAAACATACAGCCGCGAATGTTTGTGTTAGGAAAAAAGTAAAAGGTACCTGTGGTTGTTGTGGTGTTCTGGTTGGAACTGTGTTCGCTAACCGCCGTCGTTGGACGAGATGAGCTTAGCTTTCACTGTCCGCGACCCGAGATTCAGCACATCCTGGCTCCACTCAGCCGAATCAAACTCTACCGACCGAACACAGAACCATGTGTGTTCTAGCTCTCACTCATTCTCTCTGCTGGAAGAAAGCGCGCATAACCGGGTTACCGTGAAACAAAAAGAGACTCCCCGGGGAAAACTACCGGCAACATCCGTCCGACGCTTCTCCCTACCGACTTTCGTCTTGATATTAATTCAGTGGCTGTCGAGGAAGAGTCGGGATATTTTTTCAGTGTCCCGAGGTCAAAGACCGATATATCCACGCTGAAACTTGTGAAGAGGATCTCCTCGTCCTCGTCCTCCTCCTCCAACTCAACGTGTCCGACCGAAGACACAGCGAAGCGGAGCCGCCGGCGCTGTGCTGCCTTCAAAACCATCGGAAACATGAGGACGTAGGGAAACGGTACTTAAATGAAATTAAATGAAAATTATAAAATCGACTGACTGTTGACTGTGAGCAATCCGATGATTTTAAGTTAATACAAAGCTTTAATTTTTTTGTCTTCTTACCCCCTTTAAAACGATGGACAATACATAACATTTAAAACTATGAAAGGGACCGCTGCACTGCTGTATGTAGGCCACCGTATCATCAGGAGGCCGATAATACATTTTTATTACATCTTAATTATACCGAGTAAAGATGTCTGTTTTAACTACTGTATCTTGCCAAGAGGTTACTATATTATAGTATTATAGTGCCACATTAATTGACATGACGAGCACATATGGTTTATATGTATTCAACAAGAAACTCTGTTACCGGGGAAACTAATCCTTTGTGGTTACTTTTTTTCAAAGTTACTGGACAAGAATTCTAATGCTAATGTCAAAAGCCTTTAACCTTCTCTCAAAGTGTCACAACTGTGGTTTGAAAAACACAGAACTGTCCTGGGAACCCAAAGGCAGCACAGAATTGTCCTCAGTAGCCAGTTTTTCTGCTCCAACAACCTTGGAAGGCAAATACCAAAAAACAAGATTTATCCACCCCCCAAAAAACGTTTTTCTTGTGCACACTGTACACATGTACATTCATTCTTTTGTCATATAACAAATACTGACAGGATGGTTGTTCTGCAAGCACAACTTAGATGTACAAGAAAGATGACTCAGTAGATTAATTCATGTTTGTTGATTGTAGGCTCTTCATCACTTTACTCCAAAAACAGCCGCTGTTGACAGTCAGATAGATAGAAACAACAGTCGGACCGCTCTCCCTGCAAATTAGCAGATCATTTTAACACAAACAGTCCATGTGTCAATGAATGCGCTGAGAGCGGCTCCATTTTGATGTGAGACAACACAGATTGGAGGCACGAGAGGTGTAGTCACGGCCACAGATCCCGCCGAATGATGTGTTCAGACGGGGACGCCATCTACACAGACAGCCAGACCTGATATGGATGGAAATGATTAACAGAGGCTTAAAAACCTGACACCACTTCATCTCTTAAAGCAACATGGTTTTGGTATAAGAGTATTTCAACACACACAATCCTCATCAGACCTGTAACATTTGAAGCATTTCAACATTAACGTGTTGCAGCAGCATCTGGGCTACAGCTTTTTGCTGATTAACGTGACAGTCATTCATTCTGTCACTTTGAAAACAGATCTAATCCATCTGTTTGTGTGAGGTGTTGAGGAAAAAAAAAAAAAAAAAGCACAATCTATTGTGACAACACTACGTCTCAGGACCTCCACCCCCCTAGCATCGCAGGGGTATATTCCATAACTTAATTTTAAGCAGAAAGAAGTCTTGTTTTCATTACACTGGCTCCCAGTGTCCATGCCTAAGATTTAAAAAGATGGTGTGGCAGACTGTATAACCAGTTTAGTCTACTCACAATTATTCTGTGTCCTGATGGGTCACAGTTCTCTTTCTCCTTACTAACACCAGATTCTGTCAGATGATTTTTTTTTGTCCTCTGCACTCACTCAAGCTTTTCTTTCCATTCTTTATAATAACGTTATCATTATGTGACGACCTTCACTACATAGTCACAGACCGCAAGGCTGCATCTATTCAACCAGAGTTTGTCTGACTCATTTATGGATGATTTTATCAGCAAAGTTTGTGTTTTTTTCCATTACATTTAACAGCTTTACTTTAACGTTTTGTCTGTGGTTTATAAATGAACAAATGAATTCAACAAATGACAGTAATTGGAAACAAATGTAGCATTTAGACATAAAGATTTTATTCCTTCCAATGAAAAAGAATGAAGGGAAAGAATGATCGAAACCTGCCCCCTGTGGAAGCTTGGATAATTTCCCCTTCAATTTAAAGTAATCTTATAAAGTGTTTAACACAAAATTATTACATAAACAAACATGACAAAAGAGTTAGCTGATGCATTTATATTCTGTGAATTTCATCACTGTTCTGCACTATATACATTTAAGTTATATTACAAGTTCACAAGGTTAATTACTGTGTGCCTGTAATGCAAAAATGTAAAACAAACCAACAAGCATGCTTATTTATGGCAAAGTGGCTCTGGGTTATGATAATATTATTTTTAATTGACGTATTTTTAAATTAAATGATTTAATGTCATTATTCACTTTGATCAAAAATAACAAAAAAGAACACGTGGAGTATCGCCGATACAGGCTGCGTTCCTTATCACTTATTAGAGATGGACAGTGTGAGAGGCATTCTATACACAGCACAAGTAATTGTAGAACATCTGCTTAATTCAGGACAAACTTTTGGTTTTCAACATAAGGAATGCTACGACGAGAGATAAAAAGTCCAACATGGACTTCAAGCTTTATCTAACCTGAGGGGCAGTTCAGTAATGATGGATGGTTTCCTTCAGAAGTTAAAGACCACAAGCATTCACGTGATCCCCAGGATCACACTGTTGCAGCATCAACATGAGGCATCTGCGATAACTCAGCAACGAAGACAGCCATGTTTGCAGAAATGTGTCAAACTCAATAGTACCGAGTGTGTAGAAACCCAGACAGGAAATACAACGAACAAGATAGAACAGTGAAATCCAAAAGTAAAAGCAGACTGATGTCTGTTCTCTATTGTGCACTGAAGCATGTTGGCAATAAATGTTTTTTTGGTACGTTACACGCCTAGCAGAGCAGGATTCACGCCAGACAGCCTCACTGCACGCTGATGTGATATTCTGACGAGTTTCCTCTTGTGAATCATGCCTGTGTAAATTTATATAGATTTCAATGATAGCATTTGACACTGGACCTTAAAATCTTTTTTTTTTTTTTTTTTTTTTTTTAAACACATATGCAATGCCACTATTTTTTTTTTTCCCAACAACATCACCTGAATGTATTAAAATATTTGTTTTAAATGTAATGAACATTTACTGTATTCATTTTATGTTATTGTAATTTACTTGGAATGAAGTGGACTAAATATCAAAAATCTTTTCTGTACATAAAAAAATAATGCCAGTGTAGTAATGAATAAAAATGTTACATTCTGTTCTTAGATTGCAAAAAGAAATATACTGTAAAATCTACTGCAGTTTCTGTTCAAGACACATTTACAGCAAATCCTTTTAAATGTAGAAAAAAAACCCACATCTGTACATTCAGACACAAGTCCTCATAATAAATGATTTGAAGTGCATTCTACAGGCTCAGTCTTCCATATCTAACTCTACAATTAAAGTTTTGACAAGTCAAGTGCACACACAAAAAAAAATAAAAAATCCACTCACTCTTTCACTCATCTTCGGGTTAGTTCTCTGGATCTGGGACCTCTTTTGACTGACAGGTGTCACCGAAGCGCTGGGAGGCAATGGCTGCTTGGTGAGACATGCTCTTCCTCACGACATCGCCTTTCCTCCACAGGACGATCTCCTACGAACAAGCAACACAAGAGAGCCATGCCACTGCTTCTCCTGTCGTCAGCAGTATTTAAAGTGACTTACTGAAGTTTAAGGTGTTGCTGCCGATGACGCCACCATCTTTATGTTTTGTGTTTTATCGCTCAAATATACTTATTGTTGTTATCTGTGTTAGTTTCAAATTTGATTTGTCTTTGAACGCTTCGGTCAGTATCGTCACAGGAAAGCTGGAAACGGTTTTGCGTGTAGATATCTGGAAGATCCACGGAGAAACTGAATGCAACACACCTGCTGTTTAAAATAGCGTCTATCCTCCTCGTCAATCAGGACCAGGTTGAGGTAGTATCGCACTGTGAACTTCTTGTTAATGTCCTTCATGGTGGGTGTCATCTCATAGCCTGCTAGAAACAGCCTGATGGGGATGGATTCCCCTGCAGCAGCAGCAGCAACCAGAGACACATTAACACACAGTGTCCCAACAGGAACACACCACAGACCAGCGAAGACAAAACAAAACAAAAAACAGATTTTTCACCTCGAACCGGAGCGCCGTCCATGATTTCATATTTCGCAATGGTTTCGTTCTCATGGTACACATTTGGACCCGAGCCAGTGCTCTCTCGCTTGATGATGTCAAGCTCCATATGCCGGATCTTAATCCTCACCAAAACAAAGTAAATCTTCCCTACAATTACATCTCTTAGGTGATACCTGCAAGGAAATGTTATAAATACAAACAATAGTCTCGCACCTGCTCAAACTATCAGTTTTGCCTTTAAAAAAAGAAATGTACTGATTTCATTTGTGTGTTTAAAGGGAACAACAAACATACTTGGATTTATTGTACTCAAATTCTATATGCAGGCAGTCTTCAATCCCGACTTCCATCTTGATGGAGGAGTTGATTTCAGGGTAGGTGCTGAGTGTGTGAACAACAATGTCCAGCTCCTTGGTGATGTCACTAAGTCTTCGGCCAATCGTTGCTCTCAGAACGTATCTAGATGGAAAACAAAAAGTTATGTGGCTGCAAAAACCAGATATAAAAGATATAACTGGGATGGAAAAACGACCTTTTTCAAACAGCTCATTAGCCAAATTAACTGAGCACACACAACGATGGGTACCGTAATTTGACGTTCTGTCCGGTGTAAGACTCGTAGGGTTTCTCGACATGCGTGAACTCAAAGTCAAACGTCTGTGACTGTGTGAGCTCTCCTGGTCGGGCCAGGTCCTTCACGAGCGACACAAACTCGTGGTGGTTCCCTCTGTCATAGTACAGCTCTAGAAACAAACACAGTAAAACTATCAGACAGCAGTGGTAGAGCAGGTTTATTCACACGTCATTCTTTAAACACTTCCTTCTATCAAAGCCAATTTTATTGTCAGATATGCGTATATGCTCGACATACAGCATAAATGAAATTGCAGTCCTCTCGGATCCACGGTGCAGCAAGAACTAAATAAGTAAAGCTACTGTAGCTAATATAATAAATAATAAAACTATTAACTTTAACCAAGCTGAATTAGAAAAAAACTACTGTATGAAAGAAAAACATATGGTATATCCAAAGAGTAATCAAACAGTACGGCAGTAATGAGGTAAGAGACGGAGTGCAAATGTGCATTAGTAAAACGAATGAGCAGTAGTAGCGCGAATGAACAGTAGCAGTAGTGCTATCAGGTGAAGCTGGTTTGTCTTGATTGTCTTGACTTCAAATCCTTTATAACTGAAGCAACACATGGCTCAAAATAAGGGTAACAATAACGTGCGATAGAAGTTTTATTATTTGAATTTGTATAATGTTTACACACTTCAATTAATACTGATCTTAAACATTAGGATTGATCTGTGAAGAACTTTTGTTGGCAGAGAATTTTCAGTCGGAATCAAACAAAAGGACTTAAAACAGAGTAATATGATCATTAAAACTATATTGTAAAAGCAGATTTCAGGTTTCCAAAAGCTTCTTATCACAACTAGCATCTAAATTTGTTCTTGTACTGTATTCAAAGTAGACATTTAGACATAATAATTATATGCATTAATAATCATCATCATCATCATAACCAGAATAATAAACTGTTATTGAGTATCACGAGGCAGCGCAGCGGACGGGTTGAAAAACGAGGGTCAAAGGTCACCGATCCTATCAGCCAATGACTGACGGGAAGCTGACATCAGCATGTTCCCATTTGTGTCACGAGACATAGCATGTTAAACTAACACAGACATGACATTAGTATGTAGAGGACGAGGTGAACATGTATACCGATAAGCCACATGACGAGGAACAGTGCATGTGTGCGGACGCGGATTGCGGCTGATGACAGGCCGCCAGCAGCTCACCTATCTGCCCGACGAACTCGATCTTGATGCCGTTGTGCTCCAGCCTCTTTCCCGGATATTTGAGTGTGACATTAACCTTCCCCGACACCGTTTCACCGTCATAGAAGAGAAAATATTTGTCCTTCCTGCCGTCTTCGCTTTTATGCTCAGCTTTCTTTCTCGATTCGGCGTCATTCAGAACTATATCGATCTCCGCACTTTGACCAAAACCAAAGATGCTCATCGCTACTCTTCTCTCACTCGGTGTCGCTGGATCGGAACGATATGTTAAAGAACCAGAGTTGAACACAGCAGTTTCGTGTTCAGATGTTGCGAACAGATGACTGAAGACTTCTGCTTACAACTGTCTGTCTGCGCATGCGTAAACACAGACGCACTCTGGCTTTAAGAACTACTATTAAAAAATGAAGACGTTTTAATTTGAACTGCGTTCTGTGTTTCAAACTAATTTTTCTAATTGTTTCAACATCAAAATATTGAAAGTTCTCCTGTATTTTCTATGTGTTATTTGGTAAAATTGCACTTTTGTGACGCGATATCAACAGGCGGAACAATTGAACGACCATAAGTTTCCTGCCCGGAGTACAGACTTTAGGTACTCGTTCCGACTCACGTGCCCAGTTATTATTATTTTCGTTTAATTATCAGAAGGCATATACTATTGAAATCGTTAACTAAACAGTTTTAACTAAACAAGATTAACTTGTGTCTTGAACTTTGACTGACTTGATTATCTGTCAGACGAACACGAATACTCAAAGAAAAATGCAACCATACATAGGTCAGAACTGTACAAAATACTCAAAGAAATCGTATAAAGATAATACATATATACTTTAGAGTTCAATCTTTGACAGCAGTCACATCATCAAGAAGCAGCATGCCTCCACAATGTTTGAGAGATGCGATTTGACAAGAATCATCTAATTTTATTTTCCGATTCTTTTTTAAAAACAGTTTTCTGTAATTCGGTTTAAACTTTATCTTAATTTTATACGTGGAAAAACTCCCACATGTAGACAAATTCTGTTCTAACCTTTCCTTTAGCGGCTGCTTTTACCATCAACGTGCTTCTTGATTGTACAGCATGACACTCCTTCCTCCACCAGATTCATGTCTCGATTTTAGTAGTCAAACGCTTCTGTGATTAAAAACTTTGGTTGTTGTTGAGTTCAACAAAAGACGCTTTGCGAATGCACCAAAAGCAGCAGTCATAAAACTCTCTTGCATGTGTATAATCTCGCCTGTATGCCGACTGATAGTATCTACCAAGATAAATGAGCATCCAAAAGGGAATACAGAGGGAATAGAACCAAAATACGCCAAAGCGTTAGCCTGTACTTTACTGTTCATACATATATTCTCCGAGACAACGTTTTGTGATATCATAATAACGCCAGCAGAGGGCAGTATTACACAGCAGAGGTCTGCTGTGTGATACTGCGCTGTCCTCTTAGACGAGGATTTTAGAGAACAATTTATTTATTTATTTATTTATTTAAGATAGATATATATATATATATATATATAGAGAGAGATCAAATACTTTTAACTGTGCAATTAGTTTTGGTTATTATCAGAATAGCATCCTCTAGGGCTGTCTAATAACAAGGGTAGACAGCTCAGTCATGAAGAAAGAGAGAAACTAATGTGAAATGATAACTGAAGAGTCTGCT
The DNA here is from genome assembly GCA_015343265.1 of Pao palembangensis. Lineage (NCBI taxonomy): Eukaryota > Metazoa > Chordata > Actinopteri > Tetraodontiformes > Tetraodontidae > Pao > Pao palembangensis. The sequence continues at coordinate 11,749,506 of CM027094.1, read as the reverse complement.
GGGACATCTGGGTGTCATATAGTGAATATTTTACAATTCCATGACTGTGTTGAGGCACTTAAAACAAGCAGAGGCCCTGAAATCAGAGGTCTAGTTGAGAGCAAGAGGAGCAGCTGCAGTTGTGCTGCTGCTCAAACCATCATGTTGTCAATGTGTCACCCCATCACATCATACTGGGAGATTCTTTAAATGGACCACATCGCTCCGTCAGCAGTCATTTTTTTCTTTCAGCTTGCTCTATGTGTGTTTGTGTTTTCTGCATCTAAAGACATGGAGAAACTATACAGCTGATCATATCTGAGATAAATATATTGTAATAAATAAATGAGAAAATGATGTCTTCACACTATGAGATAAAACACTATAGATACACTTTATGAAAGAACAGGGGGGATAAAGTGACGCTCCTGTGTGCATAGTCGTTACGATGTGTTTTTCAAGGATACAAACATGAATTCCAAAAAATATAAAGATTTAAACTGGAAAATGATTACTTTGCTTGAAATGATCGGATGCCATTGAATTTTGTCAAACGTTTTGATTTTGTAAAATTTCTTTTGGCTAAAACTGATACAAATTAACAGCATCAGAGGGGAAAAATACAGTAAAGTGAAAGTGTAGGACAAACAGGAAATTAATATAAATATAATGTGTACATGTAGTATACTTTGAAACAGTGGCAGCAAGTTTATATCTTTTATGTATTTATATCTTCATTGAGCTCCATTTTGGAAGCAATAACAAATTTGACCTTAAAAGATTCAATTTAATGTTAGAAATTGCTTAAGTGTGCTTTTCCTGTCTGAAGTACATTAAAGTAAAAATATTTTATGGTAATAATGATTATTTTAATGCCTTTGAGGACTCAAAGATATGCAGGAACAGTGTTTGTTGACCCAGCCATAAAGACAAGAGAACAGCTCTGCAGTTAATCTTACAACTGAGTTTTATTGACCACAAATTGAGATCTAAAAACAAACAAAACAAAACAAAACAAACAAACAAAAAAAAAAAACAGCCTAGACCGGCTCCAAACAAAATTTATTCTTTTTTTTGAGTTTAGCTCGCAAATTCCCATCTCTTCACACGATGGAGCGGGAACAACGATCCGTTAGGTTAACCTCTTCCTTCCCTGAAACATAGACATTGGTGCGATGTCAGCTGATGTCCATGATCAGAAACATCCGCAGGATAAATAAAGTTTGTGACACTCTGCTTTATAAAACACTCCATATCAGCTTTATTACAACAGCATGAAATACAGTCAAATCAGATTACCCAACAGCACAATGTGTGTGTGTGTGTGTGTGTGTGTGTGTTTTAAAACCCATTACAGCAAAGCTCAAAAAGGAACGTCCCTGCTCTTTGACTGTCCATTGTTGTCTTCTGTCTCATAATGCTATGTGTCTTTACGAAAAATAATCCCCACTATATTTAGGCACTAATATATTTCTATGACTACTTCAACATATCTACAACTTCAAATCAATGAAAAGTATATTTACAAATGTTCGCACATGTAAAGAAAGCAGGTGGAAATGTGTCATTCCTCTCAAACGCCATGGCGACAAGGTCAGATGGAGCGCGACGCCTTGGTGCAGAAATCAGGACAGACTTCTTTTAAGGCACTTAAGAGGAATGAAAGTTGTGGAAATGAAATCAAAAACGAGTCTGTATCTGGAACCATGTTTGTAAAAGCAGTCCTGATGGGTTTTCAAGCATTGGTGAGCCCAACATACCAGACATTTCATTTCCCCCCCCCCACCAAGAAATCATGTGATCTGATGGTTCCCGCGGTTTCCTACAGCTCACGGCTGTACACATTAGCATTGCACGCTTGGAAATGTTCTGCATAATTCAACCTGGGCTAAAGCGGACGTGCAGCTGATTTCTCCGTCCCGTGTGAAGGATAATCGGAGTTGCACCCGGACCTCTCGGGAGCTCTGACTGTTTCTGATTTTGAGATAAACTGACCTTTCAAAGCCTGAGCAGTGCTGACAGCTTCCTACACGTGCAAACGCCGGGCAGATCGTCTCTACCATGACTGGTACTGAACTGACTGGAGTCTGCCTTTCAAACATCCATTCACGTGAACAAGCTGCTTAGAATGTCTTTAAAGAGGAGCCAGCAGTCCCTCACACAGACGTTTCATTAACAATTTCCTAATTCAGTCATTAGTATTCATTATTCTCAAATTCCTCGTTACAATGTCTCGTCTTAAGCATCTTGTTCACATGTTTTAAATGATATAAAATCTGACTTTATCTCAGTTGTACCCATGGAAAGAGTTTCATACTGCCTCAAACGGGATTCATTTTTCATCACTCTAGACAGCATTTAGAGGAAAAAAAGAGGAAAACGGAACAACTATTGTATATACACTCAAACACGTGGATATACAGGCCTTGCTGTATATTCTAGTGGGAGGATCTTAACTAGCTATCACAGTAACATGTTCCAAAATTGGCCCAACTGGTTTAGCAACTGGATCAGAATTTGTAGTTTACAGTGGTGATAGTCATCCAAAAACAGGTCGTCTGCCCTCCTTCATTTCATCGGAATTCAAAGCCGTTATAATACCGACAGTACTGAATCCCCTGTGGATAGTTCAGGTCCGTATGTACAGGATGAAGAGCGGGCGCTGAAGGACACTTGAAATGAAGCAAATGCAGCACTGATTCAGAACAGGTTTGCACAAAATGAGAGTGGCACTCTTCAAAACCTTTACAAAAAACACTATCTACAAACGTGGAAGCGTCTTCCAACACAGGCTGGACGCATTAAATATGTAAGACCCACCATCAAGAACACTGTCCTGATATGTTAACACACCATTCTACCGATCGTCTGTCTTTCTTCCTCTGATTGCAAAGACAGCTTGATGCAAATTGGTACTTTTTTTTAATCAACTAAAAGAAAAAAAAAAAAAAAAAAGAAAAAACAGGTTAGTATTTTACAAATATTTAAAAAAGTAAACCTTTATCTATAGGCTTTTTAAAATATATTCCATCAAAAATAGTCTGACATATTTTAAACAGTGTAAGAAATGTGGTTTTTTTTTTCTTTTTTTTTTCTTTTTTTTGAAGTGGCAGAGGGTTTGAAGCTAAATGGAGAGAACGGTGCGGTGTGATGACAGACGGAGGGTGGAGGAAGGTCACGCCTCCTTTCCTCCGCCTCAGCTCTAAGCAAGCCAAAAAAAAAAAAAACAAAAAAACAAACCAAAACAAAGAAATAACACCTGTGTAGCTGAGCAACAGAATTCAGGTAACGGGAGGTGGAACTGGATGCACCAATGTCAGTCCCACACCAAGGATCCTGGAACACGTCCTTGTGGGATCCCGTCACCTTTGGCAGACGCGAGGATTTGAATTGGCAGTCAGAGCCCAGAGCTCCGAGCGTGAAGAGTGGCCGCTCCGCGGTCAGACGGCACGGAGCGCCGTCCCACGTGTCGCCTCCCTCACTCGGCGCGGTGGCCCGCGTCGTCCTGTCCTGCCTCAGATCACAAAGGACGACTTGTGTCGGAAATCACCCTGCACACACACACACACACATAATGATGCAATTATATCACACCAGTGTGTCCACAACCTTCACTGCTTAAAAAAACACCGGTGATGTGTTTGGAATGTTGTAATTACGATGTAATTACTTTGTAGACGACAACGCTTCAGCGCAAATGTTGGACAAATCTAAAGCACCATTAGCTGTCTAGTGTCGTTCTTTAAACTACCGACCTCGTCCTCCGTCCTGACATAGTCCACGCCATCTCCTTTAGCAGGAACCTTGTAACTGCACACACACACACACACACACACACACACACACACGGGGGGTGGGGGGGGGTTATGTTTGACAGATAGCACGAACAAGAATTCATTGATCGGCGGGGACGAAGCCTTACTTGTTCCCCGTCGGTTTTTGGCTGGAGAAGAAGCCTCGCTTGTAGGCGCAGCAGATTCCCGCTGTTATGCACAAGAGCACCACCACCACCACCAGCACTCCCAGTACAATCCCGACGACGTCGATGTCATCTGCAGTTCACAAAGCACATCTCAGTCTGGCCGACTGCTGCAGAAGGCCGGCTGCTTGAGTCGGGGACGGGCTTACAGATCTCCATCTGCTGCGGCGGACACTCGGCGTGTCCTGCATCGTTCTTGGCCCTGCAGTGGTATTCGCCCGCGTCTTCTTTCCTGACCGCGACGAATTTCTGCGATGAGCAGAGACACGTTTGGACGCGCTAGTTCAGTCGTGTCAGAAGTAATAGCACATTCACCTGGACGATAGTTAGTGGAGGACAAATGAAGAGATACAAAACATGCACAGTGACTAGTCAGAGGCAGAATGCAGCAAACATACACAGTATATGTATATAGATGCTTTTTATTTTTATTTATTTCCTTTTTTTCATTGATATTTTTATTTTTCTAAAGTCTTTTATAGTATTTATGCCACTGCTGGAACACTGTAGTTTCCTCATTGTGGGATAATGAAAACACACACACACACACATATATATATATATATCATATATATATATATATATATGTGCGGAAATGACTTGGGTCACAGTTTCAGATAGAGTGGACCAAGAATCCCGTGTTATTCATCCATGTTCTGTGCTGGTAGCTGATGAAGTCTTCCGGGACTTGAGTGAGGAAAGTGAGCGGTCAGCGTCAGCTCGCGCTCCTGCTCACGGCTAATTACAGCGAATGCGCCTTTATGGGCAAATATCCCGCCTCTGAATTAATATTCACCTATTTGTTCGCTTCTTTTTACGCCTCTTTGACAGAAAACTCTAACAGTTCAGTGGAAGTGGATTTGCTGCACGGGTTGATGGGTGCAACGTCCTCAGAAGGAGTTCAGCAGAGTGTGCACGCTAAAAATAACAGAAGGAGACAGTAAAGGACCCTCCCCAGCCACGAATGTAAACTCTGTCAGTGATGGGGGGGTGGGGGGTGGGGGTGGGGGTGGGGGTCAGGCGTGCAGATGTACAGACTGCACGTATAGGCCGCGCTGCGCCACGCGTGTGGAGGTTGACGGAGCGCAGGTTGGAGGTGAGGGGCAGAGCACGCTGAGCCGTGCTGGACACTGGCTGAGAATTGAAGAATGTGCAAACGAGGACAGCAGATTCCCCTCGTGGCTCAAGCCCTCTCGCACCATCAACTGTCTCCCCAAAATATCTGCCCCCACCCCTGGGCGTCAGGCCACCGTGGCTGCTGCCCCGCCTCGGCTGCTCGTGCTCGCCCTTGTCCAAACACACGAGCTGCGGTACTCACCAGAGTCCCCGTCTCTGAGCTGAGCGTGTACGAGGAGTTGAAGAACTTGAGGCTGGTCTTGGGGTCGTCGGGAATCTCCTCCCTGTTCTTGAACCACTGGTAGTGGGATTTGGGAAAGCCTTCCTCTTCCACACAGCTCAGCTCGGCTGACTTCCCGAAAGGCACTGACTTCGGCACGCTGCATTTTGGCACCACCGGTTTGACTGCGGAGACACGTGACTTTGTCAGCAGGGCCTCCGTGTGTGTGTGTGTGTGTGTGTGTGTGTGCGGGGGTCACAGTGACAAACAGGCGCCTGATGGGTTCATGATGCTCTGGGTTCACGACCGACTCTGTCTCCGCGTCGCGGCTACATGATTTTAGCTCAGGAGTTAGGTTCTCTGTTTGGCGACTGAAATGTAGACGCGGCGATCGGCGTTTCACAACTGAGATTGATTCAACTTTCTTACATAATAAACTTCTGAGTTTGCTTCTTCCAACAGGTGGAAATGGCGCCCCCTAGTGAGTGTATTTGGAATGAAGAAAGCCATCTATTAGTTCCGGAAATCCGTGTAAGATCGGCGCTTTACGCTACACCGCGTCACGGCTACATGATGTGCCGCCAAAACACGCGGGGCTCGCTTTCTTTAGCACGGCGGTTTGGAGCATATGCAGTTTCAGAGGTTTCCTCTTATAGCCCAGAACGCGCCTTCGCAGCTGGGTGGGTCTGGTCACAGACACGTCACGGTCTGTGTGCCAGAGGCTCGGCGCGGCTTAGCACGCGGTGTCATCTTACGGCGTTTAACGTGCGAATCAATAAGCAAGATGTCCTCCTTAAAGACAAACACACGTGGGATCACCTGACAAAGCAAGTACCTCTCACAACAAGGTCAATCACGATCTCATCAAAGGACTTCTGGTCGTCAGCGGCGGTGACCTCACAGCGATACTTGGCCGTGTCCGATCTGGTGGCATTGGTTATCAGTAACGTGGCAGGTTCTCTGATGACAGCTCTGTTCTCCAGGTCACCTGCAGGGATAGGAAATCACAGAAAAGCGGATCACAGCCATCCGATGAAAGAGCTGCGGGTGTGGTGCGTTACCTGAGATCTTCCTTTCAAAGTACACATAACTCGGCCCCTCGTTTGTTATCTTCTTCCACTCGATTCTGGGATTGATTGTTGAAATGGACTCAATCAGACACGACAGCTCGATCTCTGCGGGACGGAGATAAAGCGTGACCATGGCAACATCTAACACACACAAGGACTTGATTTATTTATTTTGTTTTTTCCTCGTGTTGATTGCAAAGGTTCTGACTCGGGTTGCTCTTACTGTCAAACTCATCGGTCCACGGCGAGTTATCGTTTGTTCTCAGGACCACCGGCAGCACGCTGACATAGCCTGGGAACCGAGAGAGCGCCATGTGAGCAGGAATTTGCATGATGCAACGATGATCTCACACTCCATGCACAATACCAGCTGATGCCATGATGCGCCATGCTTATTTTAAGGCTCCCCTTGAGGATGTTTGTAACACATTCATTGGCCTTAAATTTCACAAACAGAGTGAAGGTGCTGATAAACCTGAGTCATCCTAGCATCCCGGTACATGGGACCACATGGGACTGTATGTTCCGTTACTGACCAGCTTCCATTTTTAGATGTCCTGATCAAACCACTGTCTGCATCTTTGATGAGGGCGGTTGTTTCTATGCATAGTGGAGAATTGTGCACGGAGGCATGCACCCTTTTCAGGGCAGGCTCACCATGCCAGTGGTTCAATCGCCGGCTGAACCCCCCCCTCCCGTTCTCCCTCCTTCTCTCCCTCCCTCGCTCGATCCCTTATCTAGCCTGATGCTGTGGCTCATGTAGGACTAACAGCGCAACAGCACCCGGCAAAGATTTGAACTGCTATGTAGAGGAGGGTTAGGGCCTCGCGAGGGAACAGTGCTCAATCGTCGTGACACTCCATGCTCCACAAATAAAAAGAAAAGTTCCAAAGTTGCCTCCACGTGGGAACTGAAGACACACTCGACAACTAGGGCTTGAAGGCGCGTTACGTCCACGCCGACGAAGAAATGAACCGCAAAAGAAACGAATCTTTTGGAAGCTTCAGGGGAGAGAAACTCAATCACCTCTGACCAACACTCACCCCCAACAGTTGATCGAGGCAATAATTTAAACCAGGGGTGGGCAGTTCTTTAGCCTGAAGGGCCACGCTGGGTTCTAGATCGTGCTGAAGGGGCCGGCCAGGTGGGGCAGGAAACTAACCCCCCAAATGAGGATCAGGGGTTAGCTAAAAATCCTGCTTGATGGACTACTGACTGAGAAAATATTTTGTAAATTGGTCCAGCTAGAGATGGATGATGAAGCTCCAGATGATGTTTGGCCCCGCCTTCTTGAGAGGACATGTTAGCATGCTAGGCGAAGGGGGGGGGTCTGGACCTTTTTCTAACCAATCAAGCTGACAACCCTCTTCATTTGGCTTTTGGAGAAATGATTGTGAAGGCTCTGCGGGCCCGATTAAATAGTTCATCGACCCACATGTGGCCCCCGGGCCTCAGTTTGCCCACCTCTGATTTAAAGCGTAGTTGGAAAAAAGTTTTTCCAGCTGCATATCCTCTAACGACAAGAACAGGAAATGACACTTCCACTGCCGTAACCTGGAGAAAGCCATCCTTCAGCGTCTCCGGGACAGAGTGGCGCCTTCTACATGCTGCTCGGCAGAATTGCTGACAGACTCCCAAGATGTATTCGTGAACTCCGTTACTGCACACCATGAGAACCTTTATGATCTCCTCTCCTGTGTGATCATTTCTGTGTAAGGTCCATATAGCCCAGGGGTGGGCAATTATTTTTCCCCAGGGGCCGAATAAGAAGCAGAAAATATGGTGGAGGGCCGGGCCAAAGGTTAGAAATTTACTTTATTAATTTTATTTATACGTTAAAATAAGTAGATGGCTTTGTTTACAGAAGCTGGTAAGAGTATGTGTTATTGAAAGATAATGAGAGAGTGAGGTTGTTTTACAAAAAACTTCATTTATTCAGTGAAATTGTGCAAAACAATGGTAAGTGGGCAACATTTGTAACTCTTTTTCAGTCACATTGACACCACAATGCTTTGTTTTAAACTTAAACTTTCTATTAAGATACCACATTGTCTTTATATGCAAACAATATTTTAACATAACTTTAACATAACAATGTCCATTTGCCAAACAGTGCAGAAAAAAATCAAAGTAAACATGTCTCAGTGTTATTTTTTTTTCTTGTTCAGTGAGAGGAATCTAGCCTCTGTTGAGCTTTAACAAGTGCATCAAAATCAGGTTGAATGTTTGAGGTAGAGATGCGGAGCACATTTGAGAGAGGATCATCAGTAAGAGAGGATCTATACCTGGATTTGGTAAACTTCATTACTGAGAATGTTTGTTCACATGTATAGGTGGATCCAAAAAGAACCAACATCTTCTGAGCGCGTTTCCTGATGTCCTGATGATCATAAAGCTATTCTTGGTTGCTGAATCCCGGGCTGCGTGTAGCTTGGTAAAATAGCCTTGCTGTTCTTTTAGCTTCGCTAGCAAATCTTTCGATATCCGCGCTTTCTCAGTCTCAGACACGTCCGTATTTTTCGGCATGTTTCGTCTCATAATGCCGACTCACGTTATACTCCTTAAACACGGCGACCTGCTCACCACAAACTAAACATACGGGTTTACCCGCGACTTCAGTAAATAAATATTTAGTAGTCCATATTTTCTTGAAACCACGGCCTTCAGCACCCACCTTTCTCATTTTGGCATTTGCGAACATTTTGAAGGGTTATCATTACAATGACTTGTTGCTAGTCAGATGCACTCGGATTTGACTCAGAGTACCCGGATGTAAACGACGCGTGCGCAATGTAAACAAGTTTCGAAGTAAAAGCCCTGCTGATTTAGTCCATGCATTACGCAAAATTTTGAAAGTAGGTTTATTTTTCTTCATTCCAAGAACCCTTTCGCGGGCCAGTCAAAGTGGGGCCGCGGGTAAAATGCCCAGGTCTGATATAGCCCGTCTTGATTAAATAAGTTTGAACCTTTCCTCTCTTTAATCAAGCTTATAGTCAAGGCTAGGTCCAGTTGGGCTTCGGTCATACCAACGATGAACAGAGATTCTCTCAAACATTGATAATGTGCTTGTGGACAGTGGACACAACAGCGTCTAAGGTCACCTGTTAGAGCAGACAGCGTAAGCTGATTAGCCCGCACTCTTTCTGGAGATCAAGACAAGACAACAGCTTGTTTCAGCCTGGTTAACGACGCTGTCTGCTGGTTAAAATTAGGTCACACCTACGTAACCTCGGGGAATGTGTAGAAAGTTAAAGTTGGAAGTCTTCAGTCAGATAGCTGGCATGCACACACACACACACACACACACACACACACACACACAGAGTGAGAGAGAGAAAGAGAGAGAGAGAGAGAGAGAGAAGTTTTGAGCTACAAAAGCAACACTACGAAATGTATTCCCGGGGGATTGAAGTTTACTTCTACAGAGCTCAACTAAAAAGTTCCCGACAACCTATAACAAGAACTTTTCCAAGTGAGAACTTGAAGACGGAATCGCAAAGGAGTTTGGAAAAGAACATCCTCCTTTTTATCTGAAACTAGAGAGTCAAAACATCACCGATCCAGCGAAAGCCTGTCACCTTTTCCTGCTTCTCCTCTGAAACTATTAAAAGCAGCACACAGATGTTTCCAATAGGCAGATTTCTGAGGTCTCCTGCTGCTGTCACCACACCGGCGTGCAAATGTTAGGCCTCTTCCAAGAAGGCTGACAACAGGCTTTATCCAAACACATATCTACAGCTCTCCCATGTTTGTTCTTTCATATTTCCCATGGAAATATGTTATCTTTGCACTGCATATTTCATCTGTAGTCTGACAGAGCAAATGGACAGCACAGCCCCCCGATGCAGTACCCCCTCCTTAATTCAGGGAGTATTAGTGCAGATTAGGCGCTAAGTGAGCTGGATGTGCAGCTAAAACGCTCGAGAGGTCTGCCATGGATGCAGCTGTCCAGGGAACCGCACAAACGCTAAGAACCACAGCACGGCAAGGCAAGACGCTGCGCCGTCATTTCAAAGTCGTCTGAAGAAACAGCAGCCCGTCCGCTGCCCGACCTGTCCGTCCGTGTCACAACATTCCTTAACCTCAAACAGAGTCGAGGTCAAACACTGAGTAAAGACGTGATTTTGATTTATGGGTAAAGTTCAGATTGTTTGCTTGTATTTACAATTCATACACAGCGGTGTGGAGCGTGTGTGTTATATTATATTACGGCTATTCCAGTCCACTCCATATATGCTCTTCTTCCTCCTCCTTTCTTTTATTTCTTAGGCACAGCTGCATCTACTAATCTGCATTAAAGTTTTTTTTTTTTTTTTAATCTTCCTGCAGCTCCCAGGACGGGCGCAGGGTTTTCTTTGTAATCTTGGTAATGCCCTCATAACCTCCGCTCCCACCCCCAGGTTTTCCATCACTGAATAGCATACAGCGCACAGAGGAGCTGGTATTTTTCTCAAGTCTGCACCGTGTAACGAATCCCTCCTTCCTTCCGTGCTTCCCCTGGGAGACGGCGTTCGTTTGCTGTACTGAGGCTGGGATCAGAAATAGAAAGATTCAATTAAACAACCTGGTGATATTCCCCCGTGGAACACCTCCGCCTCGTGCCCGTGGAGATTCCCACGCCCCTCTGGAAGCTCAGACATCAAAGTACACTTTTACACCCAGTTTCGCTTCCTGTCAGCCGGCTGCTGTTTGGAAACACGTCACGTATTTACACGCACAGGCTCTGCACAGATACTCTTTTTTCTTTCTGGAAGGAGATCACCAAGAAGACTGTTCGCACGCGGACTCTTTCGTCTGCTTATTGTGAACGTTGGGCTTCGTCAGTGCAAATGAAGGAGCGGCGTCAGCCTCATCGTTTAAGATCGATCAATGCCTTTCTAGAGTACCAGAGAGGAGCAGCACGCTCCACACCAGCGAGTCGTATCATCTCTGACACCTCCAAGGCTACGTCCTCCAGGTGATTTACGTTTTTAGCGCCTGTAATATACTGTGGTCGCACACTTTCAGTGCTCCAGCATCACCGCTGGGTCCAGCCCGCATGTGCATCCCCACACACGTGTAAAGCACACGGCACATGCTATATATGCACCGCCTGTAGCTTCGGTTACATGAACAACATGCCCCAGATAGCCCTGATGCATATTCAGCACCGCATTTGCCCCTGAAATATATCTGTATTTTAGGGAAACATGCAAACACACTCAAACTCCAGGAACAAACGATGGCGGAAACTCAGCCGGGGACAGCAGCCACGCTGCTGGCTCTCCAGAAGACAGCGCATGATAGATAACGTCAAAACAATGCTTTAGTTACTTTAGTTACTGCTCTGGTAATAGGCTCTCCTGCGTCATGTGCTATTTGAAGTGGATATAAACTTGTTCTCACACAATCTAGGTGAGTGTTTTTAGCTGTGCACACATGACTGCTGAGACTCGGTGCTCAAAAGTTCAACGTGAGCCTGGAGCACAGAATACCCAAGTCAAAAATGAGTAATTTCCAAGGAAGGAGCTGAAAGAAATAAAGCTCTTCCAAGTATAGCTTGACAAATTATATCATACCGAATTCCAGAAAAAAAAAACAAAAAAAAAACCCAAGAAATAAACGTGTATTTTAAAAATAAATGCAGTGCAATGCAGTGTCACTGTCAAAGAAATGGAAAATCATTTGATGTGACAGATTATTACTAGTGTAACAGCACTTTCATTCAGGGGAAACACTAATTTCCATTTGATATAGGTCTGTGATGTCAGCTGGTACACAAAGCCTGACAAATTAATTCATAAGAGCATCACATATTACCATAAGCTTCTTTCTGAGAGACGATTACGGCCGGATCCTAGACAAAGTGTGCTGCGCTGCTCCAGTTCCCATAGCAATTTTCCAATATTTCCATAGTAACTAGTTCCTTTGCTGCATTACTTCTTCTTCCTCCCACCGGAGACCAGCACTGAAACATTTTCCCACCTGTTTTCGGGAGGGCGGTGGTGGAGAAAGTGGCCTCAGATGTGGTGTTCTGACGAGAGTAAAGGAGAACTTTTAGGACTGGGCTGGACGAACGGCCTGCAGATCCACCCCTGACGTATTAGCACAGCTGTGCTCTTCCACCTCAGTTCTTCTTCCAGTCACAGCAACCATCCATCAAATGGTTGATTATCAATTAACATTTTACAAAATGTAAGCATTTGTTCACAGCTCCTTGAATGCTGTCGTTCTTTCGGTCTTGCTGACACTAAAGGAGACTTGACAAATCTTTTGGCTCTTTAGAATATTGGCTTTTTATAAAGAAAAGACATGGGAAAAGAATAGGCCCAGTTGTTATTAGTGAAATAAGCCGCAGTTGCAGGACTGTGCCTGCATTGTAGCGGAAGAGCACGGATTTGGATTATCACAGAGGAACTATCCATGAGATAAAACAAACATGGCAGTGGGTTCGGGTGGAATAATCTCTGTATTTGATCCACTAGGGAAATCCCTTGAGGAAAAGAATTTGTTTGAAGTTCATGACAAAAATGATCCAAGACAGAAGCACTTCATTTTCCATTTTCTGGTCTTCACCCTTCTTACCTTTAAAGACAAAACCATTTTTCCCAATGAAAACTGGTGTAAAAATAAATAGATGTCGCCCCGTTAAGGCAAAAATTTAAAAAAAGGAAAGCCTGCCGTATAAAGAGCGTGTGGTGATCTGTCAGCTGCTAAGTGAAAGTCCCCACCTTTGAGGACCCAGCGCACTGTATGTAAAATATGTAGCTATATTAAACCTGCTTATAAATGTATCTCATGCTGGGCAGGGTGTGGAGTGCTCCTTGAAGTTCATCATTTCAAATCATCACAGTATTTGGGTCATGGTTTGAAATAGTCGCGAGGCGAGTTCTTAAACTGTGCTATTAAATACTGATGAAATCACAGTAAAAGATCAGCTTGTAACTATCGCAAGGAACAAAAACTTTGTGTTCGGTTTCACGGGAGCTTACACTGATGCTAATGTTTTTTGTGCGTGTGTTCGTGTGTGTGTGTGTGCGTTCTAGTTGCTCTGGAGGCCAGTTGCGTTTCCAGCGTACCTCGTATTTGAGGTCAGTACCAAGAAGCGAATGTAAAATGAGAAGTCTATCCCACTATGGTCAACATTGGTTGGACTGTAAATGAAGCAGACTCGACCTCGGTAATTCAAATAATGAACGATTGCAATGAACCTAAAATACTAAAATAAAAACTAAGGTAAACGTTGCTGAAAATGAAGAAAACAACAGAATGGCAGATCATAAAATCTCAAAAATGAGGTCTCAGCGTCTAAAAGTCACGTTGTGAACTCAGATCAACTCATTCTGTTGGCTCATCCTGGTATCAGCAGTGAATTCAAATGCATCCTATCTTTTCCAGGTGTACGCAAACGTGGCTCAACTGTCCCCACAAGGGCTTCTTATGCATTCATTTATTCCACATTTACATGTGTGCCTGCTGTAGGGCCCGATCTGTGAGCCTGGCGAGACTGGGGCAACCCATGTGCCTTGCTGCTGGTGAGCCCTCTGATCCAGGCAGGGTCAAAGTCTTGGCCAGAGCCAATGAGAGGATGCGGGCTGGTGGGGGGGGGAAATGCAGGGGGGTGGTCGGGGTAAGGGAGGAGCTGATGGTGTCACTGAATGCCTGGGAACCTGTCACTTTGTGTCAGCGTTAGCGTCTACATCTGGCCTGCACTCACTTTCACCTCAAGCAAAGTATGCCTAACTCGTAGGACCGGACCGCCGAGCAAAGAGCAGCAACTTTTACTCTTTCACCTTATTCACTGTGGCGTTCACTTACCACGGTGCTGGCAGACCATCACTTTGCATCACCAGAATCTCTGGATGGCAGTTTACTATAAAAGATTTCTATACTGAAGATTCCTCAAGCATTTATAATGAATAATATTTCAGGTGTTGAATGAATAATAGCGATTTATCATCATCATCATCACAAAAACTGGCTTGAAAACTGTTAGAACAAGCAAATAAAATGAAATTTTTGCCTCGACATGTACATTAAATGATCAAAATCAATGTTTCATAAATCATTAAAATTCATGTAAAAATGATGGCAAACTCTTTTATGCAACTAACATGGTATTAATATTAGTAATTTGTTTATCGTGGTGTGAGACAATCAGAAATAGTACTGTTGTGTTCACGTCACACATACATGCCAATGGAGACCTTTGTTTTGTGACACAGTTTCAGGCGATAAGAGCGAATGAACGCTTCATTAATCAGAACAATGGTGGATGTTTGACCTAGGAGAACACAATTATCATGGAGCGCTGTGGAAGTAAGGACTGGAGACTGGAGACAAGGAACAGTTGTAATTTAAGTATATCAATGGCTCAATTTTTAAAGAGAAGATGGGTTGTTTGAACATCAGGTATGAAAAAGATTGAAAACAGCAGCATCCAGTCAGTCAAGCACACACACACACACACACACACACAGGGGCACATTAGACTCTCCAATCATGGCCATGACATTGTGGGTGGAGCTGTGTCGAACAAATGTATATTCTCACAAAACATGCTCGTGATCCATTCTTAAGCTAGCTAGCTACAGACTATTACAGAGCAGAATAGCGATAATCCCGCAGTAAGATACAAAAAGCAGTTAAACATATAAATGCTTAATACTTAAAAACCTGGTCAGAGACAGGATCAGCATCAGTCTGTCCGTCTCAGGTGAAACATGTGAGCAGAAGTAGCTGTGGCTGCCTTCTCTCCGGCAACCACAAAACCCACAACCAGAGTCCGTGACGAAATAACTGGCCGTTCATTTTTCCAGTCTAGGTCAGCCTCTTAGGGGGGACAGCAAGATGGCCTCGTCAACACAGATCGAAACAGAAGGCCACGAGGGTGAGCGGGCCTCCCCTGGATCAGCTCACTGTTATGCGAGCAATCTGACATCCAGCACATGTTGGATGTCCAACTGAATTGTGGAGCTCATGGCGGCAGCTTTACGGAGGTCTAACAGAAGGGGATAAGTGCTAATTCAACTTACTGCAACAGTTTTTTAGGCTATAGTCACAATGCAATCCCCCCCCCCCTGCTTGGATTGGAACCGCGACCACAAAAATCTGCGTTAAAGCGCACGACACTCCGTGCCAGAATTAGCTCGTCAGCGCACAGATGGCATCAGCGGCGCTCGCTGCAAATGCTTCACATTCTCGTCCATGCTGCCCGACCCCTTCTTAATCCTAATTAGGAATGCAATTTCCACACAGGCCCTTTTCAAGCATGATGAAAATAAACATTTACATGGCTCCGGTAACAACTTCTGCGTAACAGACTTTTTTATGATTCCAAAAGTTTACTCGTGGTGATATCACTCAAAACCTATCAGCAGAGGAGCCTCTTACTAACTATGCGTGCATCAACAGTGCACTCTTTAGATCGTGTCGATGATATATGGTGGTAAATCCCTGGATAACATTCTGAAGCCGATTCTTTCAACCACACACACCAGAACGTCCCCCACATCCTTACACATGATGTTCAGTGACAATATCCACCCATTTAGGAAGGCTTCCACATTAACAATTAGGGCTGAAACGATTAATCGAATAATTAGAGTAATTCGATTACTTAAAACCTTCGATAAAATTATTTGTGTCGAAGCTTTGTTTAAATTCGGTCCACTATACTTCGCACAGCGTTATCGTCATTTCTGTTGCTGCTTCGGCTGCTGATACGTCACTGAAGGTCGATGTGAGGCGCGGATTGCAAAGAATTTAACATTACAAAGAAAAGAGAACGTAGTGCAATGTGTCTACTGTAAGATGCAGTTAGCTTAGCATAATAGCACAACGCTGCTGCTGCATAACCTCCAAAGGAAACATCCGGTCTCTGCTAAAAGTCCGCAGATCGGACCGGAAACAGCAAGCTAAGGCTAGCGATAATTAGCAGCGATTAACAGAAATCAGTGTGATTTATGATTGAGACAAGTCTGGTAACTAACACACTTTGTTTATAGCTCTGTTTAAAGACTGATTAAATCAACTCGACTAGGTTTTTGCTTAAGATAATTATAATAATAATCCACTGAAAATAAAGTGCTATAGTGAGTTTGTTAAAGTCTGAACTTTAGTTAGTTAAATTGTAAAAGAAGTCAGTTTAATTAACGCCGTATCAAAGTTTGATATTATTTTGAGCATTTTCAACGGAAAAGAACGGTATAGATGCTTTTCAATAAAGTTAGAGTGATGTAAAAAAAAAAAAAAAAAAAAAAAAAAGTCGCAGTGTGCGCAGTATATTTCTTATCCGAGCCAGAATAATCGATAGAATACTCAATTACTAAAATAATCGATTGCTGCAGCCCTAATAACAACACAAAAGAATAACCAATAATCCATCTCTCTATATAGACTCTATACGCGGATTGTGGAGGCAGCTTTACCAACAGATATCCAGTGTATCTGTATGCGGGAGTGTTAACATGAACCCTTTTGACCAGACAGCATTTCCTTTACCTGATAATGCTCATTTGTCTGGTGATAGTGGGGCCAGATGAGCCCCATTGCCACAGCCTGCAGAGATAGCCAATCACTGCTGACTGTGTGGATGGTGTGCAGAGCTGGGCACAATGAGCTAAGGCTCAACTGACAAGTGAACAATAACAAAAACAGCACACAGCAGACATATGTTGACTTAACAGGTCCAAAAATTTAATGTGCCTCGCTTCCTGCGTGCTCCAAGGATGCATGCTGCTGGCTGAAAAAAGGCAGCCTTTAGAGGCAAATGTAGCTACTTATACAATTGTTGACATCCTTTATTCATCTGTATTCACGAGGCAAAGCCCGTGAATACAGATGAATAAAAGATCTGTATTCAAAATGACACAACACTGACTGATATCAAGTAAAAAGCTGAGACGAGTGGTTTTAAATTCCGCACAAACTCCCAGCAATGCATGAATGATGGCAGAGAATCACGTGAGTACATTAAAAAGATACGGCAACAGCGTGGACAAAATGCACTCATATCGTAAACTGAGCTGTTGCATATTTCCGGCACTCTGAGGGATAATGTGCGAGATAGCAGCAGGAAGCTTTATAAACTCTTTATAATCAGGCCTCCCAGCAGTACTCAGCTCAGTCGTGATGATTCTATCAGTTCTGAAACAGCAGGCAGGAGGGTTCCCAGACTTTTACTGCCCTTTACTTCTTTTTGTTTTTTTAACAAACATAAACATCATCCTGTTTGAAGGATGTGACAGCTGGAAATAATAGATTGATGTGATTTTAATCAGATCACTGGTGGAGAAAACAATGAATTTTTGTCAAACTCTTTAAGCTAGCTTCAGTTGGGTCAACACTCATATAATCATATGCCGTAAAATCATGATTTTCCTGCTTTTCTTTAGACATGTAGCATGTGATTTCAAATTCTGTACGATATTATGATAAATGCAGAGCTGCAGACAATTATTTAAAGCTAAAACTAGTGGCCAAAAAACTGTAAAATGATGGAGGAGACAGTTTCACAATATCATTCTTGTAGAGTCAGTACGTGTGTGTGTGTGTGTGTGATGGGTGATTGTGAATGCACACGCAGTGGCCCTGGGAGTGTTGAAACAACACTTCAAATGGAGAAAGTAGCGATGAAAATACAACATTTTCTCCCGTCTTTGTTTTGGCGCCATTGGAAAATGTTCTGGTTGGTCCTCAACACAACACAACAGTTTGTTACTTTAAACCCAGGAGCAATGTTTAATAGCTTACATTTTTAAACGCCTGTGGCAAGCTGACAGTGTTTTTGTAGCGTTTCTGTTTAAAAGCTTGGCGAGTTTGTAGTCATTCGCCACATACAAAACACCCCAGACTGAAATCCATTCAAGACCACTATTCCTGTGATACAGAGTCCACCTAAGATGGCAAATAAAAAAAAAAATAATTGAGATATCAAACTGAGCAGCTCTCAAGCACAAATCTGCCAACAAGCTGCCCCCTCAGACAACAAATGTGCAGAAAAGCACACTCATGTCTGCATAGGCTGACAGGGAATGTTGCTGAAACAACAGCTGAGCAGAGAAGCCATCTGAGGGTCCTGCTGCTGACCCCCGCCCACCACCACCCCTCCATGGAGCCGCCACGCTGCCATCACCTGCTCGCGGAGGAATCCTTGATGAGTTTCCGTGGGAAATACCAGACAAAGGCATATAGGCACGAGACAGCCCCCCAACCCTTACACACACACACACACACACACACGTTTGTGCTTCTATCTTTAAAAGGGCTTTCATAGACATACATTCCCCAGCTTCTTACTCTATCCTTAACCATCACAGCTAACCTAATGTTGACTCAGTTCTAACCTTAAACTTAAAAGCAAGTTTGAACCCCCCTAACAGACCTTTGAAGCTGTGAGGACCAGCCAACATGGCCCTCAATACGTAACGTGTACAAGAAAACACACACACACACTTTCTCTCACGGCGTGTTGTTCGTATATGTTTGTACAGTGGCCAACCGAAGGAAGAATGTGTTTGAGATATCTTTTATAGTAAAAGAGAGGACAGCCTCAGTCACCTGATGCATCTTTTGACATCATCAATCAATGCTTTGCTTATTACACACACACAAAATTCTGTGTGACCATAGAGGTTAATGCCATACACAGAAAGAACACAATTCAATTACAAGTTTTTAGATAAACAGAACTACTTTACTAAGCAGATTACAGGGCACTTCCTGGTGCTAACACGCAAAGTGGAAAAAAAAATGTCCTGCACACATCTGGCACTGAGTTTACCAAGGAAATCAAATCCCTGTCTTACTTTGACTGTCCAAATCTTACAGAGTCTGCCGTTAGTTTAAGAATGATTTAGATGTGAGTGAGACATTAGTCAGAGAATACTTCATTAATTAGAAACACGAGTCATCAGCCTGCCAGTAAGAAACATCTAGACTGTGCTAAATTTTCTGGTGTGTGTGCTCAGCAGGCTCGCCCGTGACAGTTCATGTCTCAGTCAGCTTAAATACATCGTCTCAACAGAGAAACAACAGTATTAATATATTTGCATCCAAGGAAGATCCCATACTCTTGTCTGGCCGGGGCGGATGAGGCCCAGCACCGCGCAACAGTCATGAACGTCTCACTGAACAATGCTCCGAACTAGCCCAGAGGAAGCTCACCACAGATGTGAATGCTGATGATCTTGAGTGTTGATGATTCGAGATAAAACTGTATGCTCGCTCGGTTCTGCATGAGTGAGCACGGCGAGGGAAGGACATCAGAGCAGGGGTGGGGGGTGGGGGGGGGAGTGGGGGAGTCATTACACCCAGCACTGGCCGTACGGAGTGTGTGCAGAGACGCTCGCACTGAGATGCAGAATCCCTCTGAAACTGGGAGCGATCTCATGAAAGGAAAATACCAGCGTTCTAGTTCTACACAGAAAGGGCCAGAATCAGTGGCGGTGTGGGATCCCTGCTGTGCTCAGCCTGGGGAGTGTGGTGGGCGCAGAAGTCAGTAACCCTAACCCTAACCCTCACCACACACAAACACAACCCTAGGCCTGGGGTGTGCACCCTATAGACCAGAGGTGGGTGGGCAAACTAAGGCCCGGGGGCCACACGTGGCCCGATGAACTATTTAATCCGGCCCGCAGTGCCTTCACAATCATTTCCCCAAAAGCCAAATGAAGAGGGTTGTCAGCTTGATTGGTTAGAAAAAGGTTCAGACCCCCCCCTTCGCCTAGCATGCTAACATGTCCTCTCAAGAAGGTGGGGCCAAACATCATTTGGAGCTTCATCATCCATCTCTAGTTGGACCAATTTACAGGCTCTTCTATATATTTTCTCAGTCAATAGTCCATCAAGCACAATTTTTAGTTAACCTCCGATCCTCATTTGGGGGGGGGGAGGGGGGTTAGTTTTCAACACCACGTGGCCGGCCCCTTCATCAAGATCTAAAACCCAATGTGGCCCTTCAGGCTAAATAATTGCCCACCCCTGCTATAGACTTCACTACAGCACACTAAAGAGCTTTTGTTCTCCTGTTTTCTGCTGTTGTTTTCTTTTTTTTTCCACGATAAATTATTTGTTGCTCTTTGCTTTTGTACATTTAATATTTTAGGACGCACACATCTGTTCTCTCTCTACGTCCTTGGGTTCTAGATGTAGCTTTGTTTACAGGGCGATGAGGAAGACAAGAAGCAGATCTGGAGCTCAGCAAGACACAAGACAGGTGCGACCAGAATGTCTGGGGATCGTTTCATATTTCCGAACCCAAACCTACAGGAAGCAAAGTCTCTGTGAACATTTCTGCATCCGATACACATCCATCGCTCCGCCGGTCCCACACTTTCCTTCATGTTCTTCTCAGCAGCAACTGAACCTACCTTCTGTCGCTTTATAAGAAATAGAGAATAACATGTAAATTATGCACCCAACATCTATTCTGATGAAGCAGTCTTCACTCTGAAATGCCCTGTGGATGATGCAGACAGCAGATTTGAAGAAAAGCCGAAACAATGTCCATCAATGTCAGACAGCTCCTTTACTTAAAAGTGACGGGATGGAAATTTTAAAATAAGATGTGTGAAATATGTCTCTGATGCATATTGACTAACACAATCATCTATATAGCTATTAAATTAAACAGATTTGTTGAAACATACAAAACACGTTGTTAAATTACCTCCATTTGTGACATTGCACAATCATCTTAAGTTGAAAATCCCATCCAGTTCCTTATATAACATACTTACATGAGACGTTTTCATATAATCCTGACTTTAGAGGCAGAGGAGTTCTGAGAGAGGAAACCGCAGCATAGATAAGACGGTCATTTTGGGATTGACTATGTGCTTTTACAGGATATGAGTTCTAATGTTGAGAAACTGGTCATTTAGTTTAATTACAATCTTAATGGCAAAGAATTCAGGAAATCCCTTTACACAGATGGGCTGTGGGCTTTTACAATAGAAATTGTCTCTAGATGCTTTACAGAGGCAGAAACCCAGAGCCTGAACCCCCGGGTAAGCACAGTGGCAGGAAAAACTCCCTTTTAAAAAAAAAAAAAAAACCTCCCCGTCGCTACGAACATTTTGTGGCTAAAATTGTCTGATCAGCGACGAGGCTTGAGCCTAGTCATTCTGAGTGACCTGTTACAATGATGACAAATGCCCGAGAAACCTCTGAGTCACGCTGAAATCTACCCAAAGTGCCCTTTCCCTCAATTGCTTTCTATGACACATGCAAAGACGCCTACACTGAAGCTCAGACGGGGGCCACAGACTCGCCACCTATGCCACCTATGCCAGGCATCCTGACAAATATCTCAGGCACGTACTTACTGAAAATACGCTCTCGCACACATGTGGCAACAGCACAATGTGCACAGAGCCTCTACATGATTCAGAGCGGAGCCTAAAAAGCACGGGTGATCCAAGCATTCACGATTATTTCTGACAGAATCAAGAAATTCCATTAATGCTCAGGGATATCAACCATTTACACTCTCTTTAACTATTTATTATTATTAATTAGATATTTATTCTTGTTCCACGGTAAGACCCTTTGAATAGAACCGCCCTCTGTTTAGCTGATTAACAAGTTTTACAAGATCTTTTAGAGAAGAAATATTGATTTTTACAATCGCACTAATAGTCTGGACTACTGTGTGAACATTAGTTCGCTAAAATATAGGTTGGCAAGATGTAATAGAGCAACCAGAGGACAGACCTCACACCAGATGGGCAGATGATCTGGTTACAATATGCCGGCTCGTTTTGTCCGCTCAGCTGTAGGCATTCTGACAGAACAGAGGGTGCTCCATGGAAGCAGTGCTTCTCAGCGTAGCTCAGCATAGCTTTTGCTATGCCAATGACGCAAATGGACAGCGCTCATGGAGCTTTTTTCTAGTCATCTTGGACCATGTAGAGGTCTTCGTATTAAAAGTCTGCATTTAAACACGAACCATCTCATCTCTACGGAAGAGTTTTAGGGCCACCCATGAGAAAAAAAAAGAGAGGAGGTAGTTTTTTTTTTCATCAGGACATTATATTTCAAAAACTTGGAATATAATGTCGAGAAAAAGGTTGACATACAATGTCAAGAATAAAGTCGATGTCTCCTTTGGTCCATCACTAATACTCTTCCATATATCCACTGAGGAGCACGACTGAGAGCTGCACGCTGCAATGCAGCCTTTAATGGCAATTCCGTACAGCTTCAGTTTATCGTATGAGTCCATAAGCCACGGCGCGTTGGGCCCTTTGTTGCGGTAATGCCTGCGTCTCAAAGGACGTGCCTGCCTGAACTCCACACCTTCAGGATCAAAGAACTTGATTAAATGTCTTATTGTATCTTGTGATACAACATATCCCCTATGAACTGCGTGCAGATGCAGCCATCGATAGCCTTGCATTTGTCCATTACCCCAATACTGGATAGTGGAAAAATCTCATGGGTGGCCCTAATACCCTTCTGTAAGAAGCAGTCACATGCGCTGGTTGTTATAGTCTCAAAAGGTCAACTTTATTTTCGACATTATATTTCGACTTTTTTCTTGACATTATATTTCGACTTTTTTCTTGACATTGTATTTCGACTTTTTTCCTCGCCATTTCGACTTTTTTCCTCGCCATTTCGACTTTTTTCTCGACGTTTCAACTTTTTTCTCGATTGCATGTTGAAAAAAAAACTTAACTCTTCATTTTTTTTCCTCATGGGTGGCCCTGACCCTCTTCCATACATCGCTTTTATATTTTTATTTATACAAAACCATCAGCAGAGGACATGGCAGGTGCATCCGCAGCTCTGCTGTTCTCAGCAGAACGCCGCAGGCCTGACAGTAACCTGGAGGTGGTGAACGTGGTGAACGGAGGTGTGGAAGCATAATTACAGGCCACCAGATATAACGAAAAGAGCTCCAGGCACGAATCCTTCTCAGGTTCTTGTGGTCAAAAATAACTAGCGCTACACCAGCCCTTGATGCCATTGCCATGGATATGAGGAATAGATCCGAGAAATCGTAACTGAAAAGCTGCCATGACAGGAGTCTGATTTAATCAGATCAAGTCTAGATTAAATCTCAGATAAAAGTTAAAAAAAAAAAAAGGACTGGAGCAGAAATGTCCAGGCATTCTTCATTTCTAAAACTCAAAAGCACTGCTGTCCCCCAGCCACTCTGAATCAGAAATGGCAATGCTCTTAAACACATTACCTTTAGAGCTGACTTTAATATTTAGGATGGATATTTTAACCCTGCTTCCATTTGGTTTCTGGGTTTTTATTTCCTCAAAACCACTGGGGACCCCTGTGTTTTAGCGCAATATCGTCACTTTTACGCAGAGCTAATAACAGCGTGCTGCTTCAGACAGAATTATGATTTGTCCACGCGGTGAAGGTTTTTAATGGTGGGCTCAGTGGTTCATGATGATCAAACACCTGAGGTTGTCAGATGACTCTGCCTTGTGGCTATTTTTAGGCAGTAATTGCCCTTTTGTTACAGCCTGGTAAACAAAGATGAATGTAGAGCGATTATCTGGTTATGACTCTCAGTGGGAGCGCAGCCTCCAGCTTTTTCCTCTCACAGCAGCACAGCCACACGTGCTTCACTGTCACGTCATTAACGAACCCTATCGTTATTTCACCAAGCTCACACTGTCCCAACGCTTGATCAATGCTGCTCTCTCCTGACCTATCGACGGTTTTCGGCGTTATCCTGCGCACAAAATGAGCAGGAGAACTTTGGTGGCGCTTCCTCGCTCCGGGGGCCCACATGATCGCAGATAAAGATCATCAAACAGGAACGCTCTCTTGGTGCCTGAAGCCCAGGCAGCCAACGAAGAGGCGGAACGGATGATACTCTTCATCTGCAGTAGCCTAAACAAGGAACCATAATTCCTTGTAAACATGCATTTAACCCGATTTTCGTGCCCGTTTCTTTATGGTACCCTCCCATTTGTGAGTCTCTAATCAGGAATCGGACTCGCAGGCGACAGCCCTGTGCAATTACAGCATGACTGAAATATTTTCATACATGTCTGGCACATGTGCGTACGCGGGGCTGAGCCTAGTTTCAGATGATTGCCTTATTGACAGTTAAACCACGCACGGCTGTGAAGCTCGAGCACACTACCGCCCTGAGAATCTGCTGGAAAAACACGATAAATGCAGAACAGGAATTCTCGGCGTGAGATTAAAATGGGCTTATTTCTTCACCGTCACACCCAGCTGAGCGTTCTCCGACCTCCCCACTCCTCCTTCCCTGACCTCAGCCAGCCCGTCCACAGGATCCTTTTTATCTCTCAGGAAAACAGGTGGTTATGATTGTAAGTCAGAGCACATATGACCAAGGTTTGTGCCTCCATGTGTTTTCTGTTTGGAATGCTGCATTTGCTAACACGCGCTCAGGTTTGGGAGGGACACAGCAGATATTTCTGGTCACGCCTGTGACGCTGATCAAAACACCGCCACCCACGCCTGCTCAGCTGTTTCAGGTCATTCCACAGTTTAACTATATCCCACAGTGGAACTGCTGTTGCTCTGTTATCTACGCGTGTGACTGAAATTTGCTTTAAGTGAAACTGCGATCCAGTTTTCAAGTTGGTTTCTTCCTGAGTCATATTCTCGTCATGGATAGTGCACGTGGACTGAATGGTGTTATGTTTTAGAAAAGTAGCAACTACATTATTTTAATGAAATAAAAAAAAAATACATTAATTACTTTAATACATTTAAACTGTTTATTTGGAGGATTAAATGAGAGATTATATGTTGGCTAGTAATTCTGCTTGGAAATGAAAGAGGATGAACTTTCTCCACATTTTTCAAATTCTGGGAATATACATCCATCTGTGTACATCTGTCATATATCTGGGATTCAGCCATATGTATTTAAGTCCACAAAGGCCAAAATTTCCTTTTCTCACATGATGTTGTATTATTTACGCATGGCCCATTTTAGAACACGTTCTTCACATTTATGTCCCTTGATTAGTGACGGTTTTGTATTTTTCAACTCGCTCCTCGAACAATTGTTCTTCCTGAGGTTGATTCATTTCTATGAAATTTTTAAACAGATTTTTATTAAAAAAAAAAGAAAAAAAAAAAGAAAAAAACAACCCACGCAGTTTTTTTTTTTTTACTCGTATAACACCGACATATATTTACCTACAATATCGGCGTTGAAACAGAACCGTCCGTGTTCACGTGTTTGAACACTTCCTGTGTGAGTGGCCCTTATAAATACAGTATCGCGTTTTCTGCAGACACCTCTGCGTCAGGAGAGAATGACTCTGGACTCCAAACTGTAAATATTCTGCCGTGAGGGAGTCTTTCCTGTTTGTCTTTCCCAGTTAAGTCTGCCATTTCTGTCTCTGCAGTAAAATGTCACTGTGTGTGACTTGCCCACGGGGCCCGTGGATGCCATTCAGAAAGTGTTCCAAACATTTGCTCACGAGCTGTGGGTGTGTAGAGAAAAACATCTGACAACACGCACCTCCTGGGGGAGCCGCTATCCGCACTTATCTCGGGGTGCACCGCATTCTGCCGTGACAATCAGCTACGGCAGACGGGCCAAACTAGGAGAGAAGTGTGACGCTTGGCTGAAATTTAGTCGAGGGTTCCAAGAGCGTCCTGGCTAGCGTCAGCCAATAAACATCTGAGTTACGTGAGCTGGATGCAGTGGTTCCACAACAAAGCACACGAGACGAGCACTTCCTCCCATATCTTATCCAGTCAGATAAAACATGATTTACGTTGACAACAGGAGAAAGATACTGGGTCTGCCTTTTCTTGTGTGCTGCCTATACGTATGCCTGTTTTAAATGCTAAAATCTTCTAACCACTTTAAATTCATAATCTATCAAATGCGGTGTCGGCGATTGAAGCCGATGTGTTTATGAAAATCCAAACTATTTAAAATCTGACAAATATTTAGGTCATGCTGCAGATTCTGACATGTCCCCGTGCGTATACGCCTTTGTTTGGAGCACGTTAAGTGACAAGGTTGGTAAAGTCAGGACTGGAATATTATCATTAATTTCATTAAATGAGAATGCACTCGGCTGTGCACTTAAAATAACAATGGAGCTCACGTCTTGCTGTCAGATGACTGAGCTGATATTTCCATGCTCGGCCATGCTAGGTTTAACCTTCGTTTGGAATGGTGGCGCTGACATGCCCATTAAGGAAGCTTCTAAAGAAACTCATTAATTCAAAATAACAAAGATATTGCACATGGACAGAAATGGAAATGACCTACAGCAGAAGAAAAAGGTCACTTCTGTTCACTTTTTTACAAAAATACAAAAATACAAAAAAAAAAAAAAAAACCCTCCAATTAAAGAGGGTGCCTAATAATACTAATAAGAGCCTTCGTCCTAAAGGGGTCATTCAGTACAGGGCTCCAGGCAGTTTTGGTCTAGTCAGATTAGTCCTGGTGACTCTGGCTAAGAGACAGTCAGCCACATGGTTAAACCCCGTCCATACAAGACAAAAGACGTTCTTAAATCTGTGCCAGTTCACTGCTCACCCCCGAAAAATGTCAATTGTTCTGCTCCCAAGCCCTATAGCAGCAGTTCTCAGGGGCTAACCTAACCCTAACATCATTACTGACTTTGAAATGTTATCAGTGAAAAGAAAAAAAAAAAAAAAAAAAATTGCAAATGAGCCCACAGCCTGGAGATGTGTCAAGAGAGACAGTGTTGATAGTACAGCAACAGATTTCCCCACTGCTTTTCCTAATTAAGGCAAAGAGAATAAGCCCATTCACGCACAGCCATCATAGGAGCTCCTCATGTCTGTACGCTCGCTTTGATCTGTCCTTTCAAAGCACGTTGGCAGAAAAAAAAACAAGCAAAAGATTCCTGGAATGATCAAAAATGATCAAAGCGTAACTGCAGACGAATGATAAAAACAATCCAAATATTGTGGCAAATGCAACCTGTAACACAAATGCATCCGCCACAGTGAATTCTGCAGTTTTACTATTTTACCTCATCAAAGGTTTAACATTTTAAAGCACCTTTCAGTGACTTCCGCCAATTACCGCACGTGAGGTCACGTGACAAGGCAATCGTTTCCTGTTTGTGTGTAAAGACGCAACAATAAAAATGGTGCGGTACACAACACTCGCCGTTTGTTGACGCACTTTCCTTACAACTCGGTCGTAAGACAGCAGAGAAATCTAAGCTGGAAATATCTAAAAGAACTAAATAAAAAAACTCAAACACGGTTCATAGCACCAGCCTCCACAGGCCGAGGTGACGGAAGGATGAACTGAGGGTCAGTTAAAATGACATTTGCACCGCGTTCTTTGTCATAATGTAACATACTGATTATATCAGCGACGTAAAGAGGGAATAGTCACTATAATATCACCAGTGTTCTGATAACCACCTTGTGTGCAACAAGTGTGTGTGTGTGCAGTATTTATATAGCCTATATGCGTCTTCATTCTGAATGCTTGCAGCAGTAAATATTTTCTGTTCCGATTATCGTTTAAACTAAATAAAATGTTGATGCCTAATAAAATGTTCGCATCTTCGCAATAAAATAAACTTTAAAAGAAGTATCCCATCGCCTTTCTATGTGGAAAGGAGGGTTTTCTGCTGTTGGGAAGAGCGCAGCAGAGGCGGAGGACGCTGACCGGCCTGGTGGCTCCTCCAGCGGACAACCCGCTTCATTACCCCGCGGGGGTAAAAAACCGTTACTCCGCATCACCTATTCAAAAATCTCTCCTCCAGAACAACGTTTAAGGTTACCGGACTCAGGCTGCGGGGCGACGTGGATTCCCGTTCGCTTCCAAAAGCGGGATCCGTTTGTCGAAACTTCAGAACGTCAAACTTTTCCAGCTGGAAGGAAGAATTAAGCTGCGCTGGATTAAGCGGAGTGTTTGATTTAAATCAGCCCTGCTAAGCTAACATGTTGCATCCACGCACTTCAGTGTTTCCCAGACACAAAATTGAGCGAAAACATACAGATAATCGCTTTACAAGCAGCTCTGGTCAAATACTCGCCACCTAAAGTTGTGTCAGAATGGCGATTATTTGCGTTTGGATGACAGAACTATTAATAACTAGAGCCTTTTTACTTTCCGACTGTGTGGCCGGACTGCGGCTGGACTTTACCGTTAGTTGCCAGGTTGGGTTTCTTCTGGCGCACCAACTCATTTTTTGAGCAACGCTGCGCGTCAGCGTCGGCGAGCAGATCCAGAACTACATAAGATCGCGATCCCTGAGAGAAATAAAAAACCTTTCGGTAGGTTTGAGTACTTACAGTGAGTTGAGAGGAGCGTCAGGAGACAAACCAGACGTGTTCTCGCCATCTTGGTCTTGATGCAATGTTCGCTTGGACTGGACGTACATGCGCAAAGTACCAAAGAGCTTTGGCGTGGATGGAGAGAGGGAGAGAGACTTAGACAGCCAATGAGAAAGAGAGAGAGAGAGAGAGAGGGAGGGAGAGAGAGAGGGGGAGGGGGGATGGGTGCATATATTAGGTTTCCATGGCTACCGAAAGCATCACTCACATAGACAAGAATTTATAGTTGACACAATGTGGGAGGTTTTTTAATACGGCAGACAGGCAGCAGCTGGAAATCACTGACTGAAGTGTAAATATGTAAATAATGTAAATAATTATAGTGTGATCTTTTATTTTATTTTATTTTTATCTCATGCTCTGGTTTGGATTGCTTCTGTAACAAAGGGAATTTCCCCTCGGGGATGAATAAAGTAACTCTGTCTGTCTGTCTGTCTGTCTGTCACTGCAGGCTTTTATGTTTGGACACAAGAACCAGCAACACCGAAACTCCACCTTTCTCATTTTGGTCAAAACATCTTTTATAAACATTGTACGTGAACGGCAGACTAAAAGAAATAGGACTTTTAGGTGTATAAATTATAGTGTCAGTGTAATATACATTCATTTTCAGGCAACAATTAATGGACATAAGTCTAAATTATTTATTTCCTAGAATTCTGACATATTTATTTATACAATTTAAAGATAGATAGATAGATAGATCCTTTATTAATCTACGAGAGAAATTTACATTTCCAGCAGCTCAAAAGTGGAAACACACAAGGGCATGCGAGTATTGGGAAAATACTAAACACTACAACTAAAATACTAAAACTACAATGTGCTAAGGCTGTAACTAGATATAAATGTAACTACATAAATGCACGACTTAGGCAGCATGCAGTCTGGTAACTGTAAAGTGTTTTAGCACACTGCACATGTAGAGGAGTAAAAAGAATCTACAGCTCTCAAAACCCAGATTGCAACATATTCATATGGTCAGATAAACCAAATATTGACTATAAAAAGGCACAAGTACAACATGCGATAGTCACAGAGAGGAGGAGGAGGAAGAGAAAGACACATCCAGACACTAAGAAAATAAGAATAATAATATATAGTATTTATAAAGCGCTTTTTAAGGTACTCAAAGATGCTTTACAAGTGATCGGAGACAAAGACAAGGTTTGCACAGGAGAGACAGTAACAACGATAAAGCAAGATGGGACAGTGAAGGAAAAGGTGAGCAGGTTATTTGTAGGCTACGTCGAAGAGGCGGCTCTTGAGGGCTTTGTTGAAGGAGGTGAGTGTGTGTGTGTGTGTGTGAGGGAGTCTCTGATGTGTTTAGGTGGGGCGTTCCAGAGGGTAGGGTAGGGGCGGCCCTGGAGAAGGCCCGGTCGCCCCCAGGTCTTGTGTTTGGTCCTGGTGGGGGGAGAGAGAAGATGAGCATCGGCTGAACGGAGGGCACGGGTGGGGGTGTGGTGATGGAGGAGCTCGGTGTCACAGAAGAAATCACAGGAGTAAGCGAAGGTTAACGGCAGAACGTCTTCAACACGTGGCGCCATCTTTACAGGTTAAAAGATTGAATTGGATCAGTGCTCTGCACGCTGCGTAAAAAGGAAGACGTAACGTTCACTGAAGAAATAATCAAAGCACTCTTGATGCCTAAATATAGAATTCTGTCTAATTATGCTGCTGCTGTATGGATTTGCATTATATAACACATGTAAATCAGTAATTCAAGTGAGATTAAAGCACATTGTTGTGGTGTGGCTCATCTTGCTGTCGGAGGGTTTTGCGTAAGTGTTAAGATCTTCAGGGAAACAACCTGGAAAACAGCTTTACAAGCGTCTACATATGAAGACACAATGTTAGTGTGTGTGAGCAGCATCTGCTGGATGTTGCTCTGTCCTCTTCTCTCACAAATGCTCCTTTACCACCATCTTTTCTTGAGTTTCTCTTTTTTTTCTCCTCTCACTGTTGCTGCGGGCTATCTATTGATTTTCCGGGGTGATTCGGGGTGAGGATTTAGTGGCCTTAGAGCTTGTTCCTCACAAGGATTATAAAGCCCATCAAGACAATTGGCTTGATTAGGTAGGCAATCATTTTTGTATTACACACACACACACACACACACACACACACACAGATGTACAATTTGCTGTGACATAGAGCGAAAATGTTCATTATTCATCCTGCTATCACTGCTTTTAGCTGAAGCTTTTTCACCTGTGTTTAATATGTTTTGGGGTTTTTTTTGTTGTAATTTGAGCTCACTGCTGGCTGTGAATCCCTCTGCTCCCTCGCCTCTAACCTTGATATGCTACACACCATCATGGGGATGTAATGTTGCTCATTAAACCGCCGCTGACATGTTTCTCTGCACTCCTCTTAACTAATATTCGTGCAGGTTCCTCACCTCCCCGCACGCATCCTGTTAAATGAAGATAACTACGGTGGAAAAAGGAAAGATTTCCGTCTACAGAATGTTGCTGTGTGACCTGACCTGTAGAAGAGAGAAGACCGACATGGCTGCTGAAATAATTCTCTGCTTATCTTCAGGCAGGAATGTCAGTAGCCTAAAATGATGAATTAAGAATAAAATATCAAATGTAATCTATTTCCTACTGTTTAGGGTCATTTGTAGATTTAATATAGTATATATATAAAGTTTGAATATGTTGCCACTGTACTATAATAGCTTATTTATTGTATTTATAATGAATATATTTCAGGTAATGACTTTAAATAATAAAAGTAAGTACTTAAAAAAGCAAGTTTAAAAACTCAAGCAATCTATCCTCGGAATTCTGATTTCAGATTGGTTGATTTTAATTTTTACTTAACAGATTGAGTCATTAACACACTGAGTCGTAAAAAATGTGTATCTTTGATATGAATTCTAGAAGTTGAAACTGATGTATTTGGAAGGTTTGTGCAGGTAGAAAGTAAAACAAAGAATGTAAACGCACAGATATTCAGACAGGAAACTGTCTCCTCTCTCCGAGTGCAGATACAATTCAGATAAATTATGTACCAAATGCATCAAGCTTTCCACTGTGACAGGAAGAAGAAGAGCCATACAACACACACACACACATATCCACGTCAGTACACACAACACGCTCCCATTCTTTTCTCACACTGGTTTTTGTTGTCTTTCTTATGTCTTCTGAATAATAGAAGGGCCCAGAGACACATTGTATTCTCTGATTTACTTACAGCACTTAAAACACACTCCATACTCCATTCACTTAAAAGTCAAGCAACTAGCACTACACGTAACTGTGTCTTTGTTTTTTTTAGTTCTCTTTACTTATCCAAGCAAACGTTTTAACTGCAGCATAACAGGGGAGCCTGAAGGACTGAGGAAAACCTCTAAGGCTCATCAAAACTATTATATTATTTCATTGAGTTTTTTTTCCTTGTCCTTCAACCTGTCTCAACTATCTTAACAAAGGTCAAATGATAGGGTTAGTCTTGTCCACTTAATTAAGTGTAAGTCGATTAGCGACATTATCCAAGTTGCGCACTTAACTCTGTTGACTGTGTCAATAATTATTCATTATTTAATCTTCCTTTACTAAACTATGAAAACATCTTTAACTCTTATTTCAACAGTCTTGTGATGTAACAAATAAGCCCTGTCATTTGACCCGCTCCTCATTGAAAAAACAACAACAAAAAAAATGATAACGTTATCACCTGGTGTAGTGCGTTAACAACTAAAAGGTGAATAAATACTTTGTTTTCCAACTCCTGATAGGAGACATACGCGTGTGTAGTCTATATTCTGGCCTCAGGAGTTTGATCTGGGTCACTGCATCTCTGTGTGCTCTTCAGCTCAGCGACATGTTTGACCAGCAAACTAGCCACGGAGGCAGAGACCGACGTGAACACCGCCATCGGGCTGCAAGGTCACGTAGCTGTTGAAAGCTAGACTTTCCCTAATCAGGCTCACATAGAGACAAAACTGTCCCATCGGTGCCTGGTTGGTTTAAAAGGGGATCGGGTGGGGGTGGGGGGTAGCGGGCGTTATTTTTAAGGTCTTTATCAGCATCATCGAGTGAGAAGCACTCACAAGACCTGGATCGCTAAGGAGCCACAAGAGGTGGGCAGTTTGTAATCATAGCAACCGTGTGAAAGAAGCTCGGCGAGGGATGAAGACGAGGCTATCTTGGCCGTGTATTTATATCCCTCGTGTCTCACGTCTCACAGAAGTGACAGACTTCTGTCATACAGAATTCTCCCCGTGACCTCCTCCTCCAAAGTAACAAAACGCTGTATAAAGGCTGTGGCAAAAAAGGCGACTCGTGGATTTTCACCAGTTTTTTTTTTTTTTTCCCCGCAGTCTTGCTAATACAAAATAAGTCCCTAATGTCAAGCTTGGGGGAAGGGATGAAAAGCTTGGACCGGAAAAATAAATAGAAAGTATTAAAAAGAATAGAAATCAAAGAAACAGGACAGTTCGGACAATTGGTTTCTCACGCTGAGCAAATCTGTCACGGACACATCAAGTATGGCACTAGTGAGCAGCAATAATACAGTAACCACTGTATTCAGAACTATTTATATTCCCTCAAAGCCCGGGGCAAAATCTCATCCTCGAGGGGGAAAAAAGGCAAGTCAGGGCTAAAATTAGATTAGTAAACCGAGTGTGAAGAGGTAGAACTTAAGACAACAAGCCGTGGCCTTATTGTTGGAAGGATGATTTCATGCAGGACTGAAACTATGGCCAGAATTAAACCTCATCATTGTTATTAGAGCCTCAGATATTCACTCAAACACCGGTTCATCATCCAGGACTGATCACCGTCAGCAAATATTTATACAGTCATAAAATATTCAGTCATGCACATCTGCTTGTATGTTTTGATCACAGGACACACAGATAGAAGGTCTGCAGGGTTTGGATGACTGCCCACATCTGTTTACCTGTCGAAATGCACAAATGAACAAATATAGATTGGCAAAACGTCTCTCCTCTGGACCAGTGGAGGGTGTACGGAGAAAAGAGGTGAGGTTAATAAATCATGGCACACCAGTGTTTACACGAATAACACTGGAAAAATGCACGGTTCATTGCCCACAGGCGGCGTCACCCGTGTAAACACCCGCTCAGATAAAACACGCAGCTAGGGATGAGGTCTCCTCGTGGAAAGGGTGCCAGATGGCTCTATCGGAGGTGGTCTGTGAGGATAAAGAAGGTGAAGCCGTAAGTGAGCTTACAAACACATTTACCGCCTCGCACAGGACAGGTCATTACTGCTGTTGAAGGAGGGATGGTCTGAGGGAACAGCGAGCTTCTCATGAAATGAGTTTAGTTTATCTAATTATATAGCGTCTTTTACAATAGAAATTGACTCTAGGTGCTTTACAGAGGCAGAAACCCAGAGCCGGAACCCCCAGGTAAGCACAGTGGCAGGAAAAACTCCCTTTTAACAGGAAGAAACCTTGAGCAGGACCAGGTTTACAAGGAGGAACCATCCTGCTGAAAGCTGGCTGGGTAAAGGAGGAGAAGAAGAGGGAGACAGGACAGAGAGAACAGGAGAGAGAGAGAGAGAGAGATAGAAGCAAATATACAAACTAGCAAACGTAATATACATGATACATATATAAATAATACAGCATAAATGAGTTTTTCAAAAGCCCGGCGATAGGCTGGCGACCTATCCAGGGTGTACCCCGCCTCTCGCCCCTTGACAGCTGGGATAGGTTCCAGCAGACCCCTGAGACCCAAAAGTTGGATAACGCAGGTACGGAAAATGGATGGATGGATGGATGAGTAACATATCTTGTCTAAGATCATAATCAAAAAAAAAAAAAATGCATCACCGCAACAAAAATACTGTAGCTCACAACATTTGGGTCCTGATTCCAAAGAAATAAGTTAAAAGAAAATAAAAAAATTAAGGTTTTCACTTGTCCAAAATGTTGGAATATGTGATACACACTAACACGTTAAAGTTGCCAAAGCATCTCATCAGCATCAGGTCAAGTGTGAACATGACAACAAATAATAGCAAAAGACAATTTTCACCTTCCAGCATTCAAATGACAACAAATGCTGATATCTGAAGCGTTAAATCTTTAAACGTTTAAATCCTGCCTGAACATTTCTGATTAAACCTTTTACAACTTTTCGGACTATTTCTATTCCTTAAGCTGCTTCTTCAGAGTTAAACCTTTAGACTAAGCTCAAAGCCAATTATATATTTTGCATCCTTTATCCTCTTTCCTTAGTGATACAGCCATGCTAGTAGTCCTTAGCATTACTGATGGGATAAGTCTTTTTAGGTGAAGTGTCATTTTCTCTTTTTACTCTGTTTACTGACGTGATTCACCAGTTTTGTGACACGCAACTGCCCTTTAATGAAAAGAAAACCCAGTGCAGGATATAAAGACACTTGTGATTTTGATTCTTATGTCTTTTGTCACCGTGACAAGGCAGATTTTTTTTTTTTAAATATGAGGTCTTAACACTGTTGAAACAAACACGAGAACCGTTTCGGGTTAGATGACATGACTTTATAGTGAAGCTGACCTGTATAATCTAGTATAACCAATTATTGCAATTAGTAACTAATTCAGATTTATTGTGTATCGATGTCTGTGTAGGTTCTCATTCATCCAGGTCATCGTTATCCAAAGTTAGAACCCCACAACACAGGGCCAAAGAAGTACCCACCACAACCCTAGGGAAAAAGAAACAACAGAAACATCTAAAAACAGCACTCAAAACATGTGGTTACCCAGACTGGGCCTTCACAAAGACCTCCAAAAAACGAGACCCCAGCAAAGAAGAGGAGAGAAATAACCATCAGAGCGATTCTATCCCCTACCTGTCTGGAGTTTCAGAAAAATTCAGGACAATCCTCCAAAAACATGACATTCCAGTACAGTTCAAACCCTCCAACACACTCAGACAGAAACTGGTCCACCCAAAAGACAAGACACCAAGACACAGACAAAGCAATGTTGTCTCTGCTGGACATTGCCAGCAGGAATGCCAAACAGCCCCTCCATAAACGAATGGCCCAACACAGACAGGCCACTTCTTCAGGACAGGACTCAGCAGGACACCTCCACCTAAAAGGAAGTAGACACTCCTTTGAGGACAGTCAAGTACGTGTGCTGGCCAGAGAAGATCCCTGGTTTGAGAGGGGTGTCAAGGAAGCCATCCACGTCAAGTTGGAACAACCATCTTTAAACAGAGGTGGTGGACTAAGGCACTTTCTGTCACCCACCTACAAGCAGTCCTCCACTCTTTTCATCAACATTCCAAACGTTCACGCCGTTTGACCAGACCTGGAGACTCATTAACATGTGACCCAGCAAACAAAGGGGAAGCACCCCAACTGAAACTAGGTGAACGACCCTGCCAACCACCCTGCCAACGACTCTCAGGTGACCACCCGCGCCATTAACAGGCTATATTTTCAAGCTCTGCCCCAGCAAACTTAGACCTGAAGAAGCTCTCTGGAGAGAGGGCCAAACGTTTTCAAAGAAACCTTTCAGTCCAGTTGACACAGAGATCTAACTTTGGATTTATTGTGTATCGTTTGTGTTTGTGGTGTTTAAGTTGCTGTTGGTCACTATTTGTTTACATGTCTTACATAGAATGTGAGATTACAATATTTAATCTAAAAGACAATTCTTTGTAAATGTGAAGGTTTTATAACAAGTCGTGGCCACACACCACATTTTGAATAACCGCACTTTTATTAAGATAGAGCATGTCGAGAGTAATGGTGAAAATTCTTTTCTAAAGCAGATTGTATTTTCGTTTTTTATTGTAGCAAATGATAAAGGAACAGGCGATGAAAAGGAAATGACCAGTTGCACAAGTTCAACAGAATGATTGCTTTGAAAAAGTTTTTTTTTTTTCTCTGCCGCTTTGGGGGTACGGGTTCATTAGTCTGCACAGATTTCCATTTTTTATTGTTTCGTCCATGCGCATTTTGCATTTACATTATGCCAACTGGATCTTTTCTGCATGATTAAATGCAGAAAAGATTCTTTCTTATCAACACTGCACGTCTTCTACTAAGACTTTAAATAAATCATATTTGACAAACGGCGATTTTAAACCACTACATGGATGTTGGAACCGAGAAAAGAAAATGCGCTGCTCTTGCCAAATGGGAGATGTTTCGGGTGTCTGTGGGCCTCGCTGACTTCTCCTTAACCTTTTGGGTTGGATAAATTATGTTGGTCCTTTGTTGCACTGCTCAGCTCCACGTTAATTCTCAGTTGAATGGGAGTCAAATATCTGCAGCCCTCTCTGCATTCAAGCCTGAGCAGCATTCATTATTCACTGCAGGGTCTAAATGTTCAGGGTTCTTCGAAGAGGAACCATTCTGAACTCCCTGCGCCACTATTTTCAGGTTAAGGAAAATATCAACAAGTTGCTGTTTTTACACAATCTTTCATTTTAGTCTGAAAAAGATGACCCAGTTGAGGAGATAAAGTTTAATAAAGGGAAATGTTATTTATTTATTTATTTTCATATGGTGCCTTTTACAATAAAACGGTGTCTAGGTGCTTTACAGAGTCAGAAACCCAGAGCTAGAACCCCCAGGTAAGCACAGTGGCAGGAAAAACTCCCTTTTAACAGGAAGAAACCTTGAGCAGGACCAGGCTTACAAGGAGGAACCATCCTGCTGAGAGGCAGAGAGAGGAACAAGTATGGTTTGTTGACAAGCAGATGGTTACACCTGCTGGGCGTTTCTGCCTGACGCACCTCCACCGGTGCCTGAATTACCAGCTGCAGGGTCTTCAGCTGGGAGCCATCCCTCACTGATGTGTCGCCCCTTTCATCACCAGAACATCTCAGGGTGGTGGGGCAGCGGACTGGGACGTCTCCCTGCAGCTGGGTTTTGATGGTCATGTGAGCACGTGTCCCCTCTCCTTCCCTTTCCTTCTGAGCCATAACCAGAAGCTTCTTTTCTCTGTCTCTTCTGAGAGATCCTTTTTTTGATCTTCTTGGTCTTGGCTGAAGTAGAATAGCAAACATAATCCATCATAGGCAGGTTGTTATAAAAAAAGGGAACAGCATAGGCAGGTGCTGACCGTGGACCCTGGGTTTGTCAGAGGCCGGGATCCGTGCAGCATGAAGGTCTGGAGACGGAAGACCTGCAGAAAGATAGAGAGAGAGAGAGAGAGAAGAGGGGGAGAGAGACACAAAACAGCGAGGAAGACTGGACACACTGATAATCCTGGTGAGAAGAAGAAGAGGATCTCCTATCCTCTTCTTGAGGAGTAGAGATGGTGGCTGGTGTTGAGGCGGTGGAGAACTGCTCAGTGGATCATGTTTGTGTCCCCGGCAGCGTAGCCTGTAGCAGCATAGCTGTGCTAAAGATTCAAGAATAAAAGTTTGATGAGCCTGTTCTACCTGTAGCTGTGAGAATTGACTAACTAGATCTATCAGCCCTACACACTTTGTTTGAGGCTAGCTGAACGCTTTACTGAACAGAAGATTTGAAGTTTGATCTGATTATGAATTCTAGGAACTACAAGTAAACCTGCACTCTGTGATCTGAGGGTTCTTTTAGGAATATACGGAACTATGAGATCCTGCAGGTATGATGGAGATGGTCCACTGAGAGCTTTAGATGTTAGTAGGAGAATCTTGAAATCTAATCTACATTTCACCGGAAGCCAGTGAAGAGAAGCTAAAACTGCAGCGTTCTGGATCAGCTGCAGGTTATTAATGGAATCATCTGGACATCCTGACAGTAATGAGTTGCAGTCGTCCAGTCTAGAGGCAACAAAAGCATGGACCAGTTTTTCAGCATCACTCTGTGACAGGATGCTCCTGATGGAGGCAATATTACGGAGGTGAAAGAAGGCGGTCCTAGAAACCTGCTTACTAGGGGGAAATGACATGTCCTGGAATAAAGAACAAACTTCCAGGTGTTGAGGTTCTTTCACATTCACCATTTTTTATCTTTTTTATTTTGAAGAAAAATAAAAGCGCACACACAAAACGACAAATGCATGAGTAACATGAAAGTGGAACAAAGTCGTCTCTTTGAAGGAACACGTGTTATTTTGTTTAGCGCTCACTTGATTCGCTTATCAGGGTTTCAAAATTTGGAAGGTTTGCCGAGACTTTTTTCTTCGTGGATATTAACAAGCTCCTGTGTAATCCATTTTCATGTGATGAGCTGCTTATATTCCCTCCCACAGAGGCAGAGTTCATTTATCCACATCTCCTACGGGCCGAGACAAAAATCGCTACTGGTAATGAGATTCAGGCGCTCTCGTGTCTGGTGATGCGTCACATCCAGCTTGATGATGCTCAACGCTGCATGGATGCAAATGCGGCTGCACAAATGTCATCCTGGATCACAGATGCAGAAGTGCAGTGTCACTGATCCTGACAGAGGAGTTTGAAATACGGAAGGTGCTGGAAATTCTCAGCCAAGATGAAGCTACTGTAGCATGACAGATCTCATGAATTAAACAGTGCTCTTATTAACTGTAATGAAGTGCAGGAGTTCCCTTCCTGCACTGGATGCGAGCCTATTTTTGTACATGTGAGGGGATATAAAACCTCTCCCAACAGGAAAAAGCACGCGCGCAGATGTGTGTGTGTGTGTGTGTGTGTGTGTGGAGGGAGGGTTATCTCCATCAGAATTACAGTGTAGACAAAATGCGGTCCAGATGCATCTCAATTCCAATTAAGTAATGGGAACCGACAGCAGACGCGAGGCAGCCAGACCCGTGCAGAGACTGATGAAACTTTACAGGCTGCATTTCTCAGTCTCTTTAACTCCGCTTCTGGAAGGCGAAGGCAGCTCGGTGACAGCGATCGGAGATTTATCCCAACGCCCAGTTTGACAAAAAGGTGGACGAAAAGAGAGCGTGCCAGCTTCCTGCTACGGACAAGGTGGATGGACATCGGTTGTTCATTTGAAGCGAAGAAGATGGACTTTTTTCCCCCCACCTCCATCTTTTATTCACCAACTCTTTACCAACACAGTTGGTTAAAAAAAATAAAGTTCAGTTCAGGGCAAGCTCAGCCTCAACACACACACACATACACAGAAAGATAGAGAGATGAAGAGAGAGAGAGAGAGAGAGAGAGAGCGCCAACCCGACTAATCTGCCCATCAGGATATCAGTCATTCAGGCTAGCTGAATTTTGCACATCTGTCATCTTCTCTAGTCTGCACGGACCAGTAT
This sequence comes from Pao palembangensis, assembly GCA_015343265.1. Classification (NCBI taxonomy): domain Eukaryota; kingdom Metazoa; phylum Chordata; class Actinopteri; order Tetraodontiformes; family Tetraodontidae; genus Pao; species Pao palembangensis. The sequence goes on along the minus strand of CM027094.1, from coordinate 11,709,689 downwards.
GGACCAGTTACTTTGTTACTTACACACTTTTGGAGACAATGTTTTGTTCTCGTTATCAGCATAGAAATAAAAGTTAAAGTGACTCTAAACTGAAGCCCTGCTGTCAGAAAGCACATCCAGATCAGAGCTATCTATCCGGAAACTGCATCAGAGAATACATGGAGATCAAATTACAAAATTAGGAAGCAAATAGCAAGTACAGATAACAAAACAACAGCCAGGAAAATCCCTGGAGACCTCGCACTTATCTTCCTTTGTTAGATTAGCATATGAACAAATCTAAAAAAATGTTGTTGTTTTTTTTTAAAAATAAAAACAAAAGTATACTGAAGGTGAACGATGTCTCACATAAATTAGTGAACAGAAGGTGTTACCTGTGAGATCTGTTAGAAACATTAGCCAGGCCTGCTTGACTTTACTCTGGTTTCATCTCACAGGCCTGTTCGGGCCCCTGGCGATGGTACTCTGGCCTTTGGTGTGAATGTGGGGATAAATGGACTCATCCAGGGTGTCTTTCTGCTGCTAACCTCTACAGTGAGAGGCTCAAACACCCCCGCTGAATTTAATAAGGCAGAATGAGAGTTGACGGGATGGATGGATGGATGGATGGATGGAAACATCAGGCTCCTTTACACGGCTTTTACACATAGTTGCCAACAGTTCAAGCATAATACATTTATCAGAGGTAATAATAGAAAATAATTCACCTAAAATGATCAATTAACCTGGGTGTGGGCGGAAGCAGGCCCTATACTTTAGATTCTGTGTTTATGTTGCACCTTACGCCGAAGCAAGTTCCTAGTCTGCGAATTCTGTTCACTGACAATGGCAATAAAACCCTTTCTGATTCTGATTCTGATTCTGATTCTGATTCTGAATCTGAATCTTCCCATGACGGGTTTAAATATTATGTTTCTCTCTAGAAGAAACAGTGAACAAAGGTGTTACCGTACGCTCTAGGACAAACCTCAGAGCATCAATTTACATTTAAAAGATACAATTGCAGAGATGCTGCAGAACTAATTGTTCCTCAACCTTTCTCATGATAACAAGAGGCACCCTGAGGAATGGTGGGACTAGAAACGAATGAATAAAATACTTCTGACACACCACCAAGGTCAGAATTAATCAGATGTGTACCAGGTTTGAATATAAATACAATCTACCTGCTTACTTTGTACAGTTCAGTATGCTTTGGAGTATGATAAAATGGTAGGGTGGAATTTAAACAATGCATCACTTTATTTCCAGTGAATTAAAAAACCCACAGGAAGAGTTCTCCGTCATGACATCATGATGGGTGGAATTTCTCCAGCATGTTTTCTCCTTTCAGGCATCATAATATATCTAATAGAGCCTGCGTACTAGATTTCTGCATTATGTTAATAATGTGAGACTGGCTAAACCACCACCCCCCCCCCCCACACACACACACACACGCACACACACACACGTAGCACTCAGTCAGATGAGCTCTGCTCCACCTGTCCTTCATTTCCAGTTGCCAACACTGACCGAATGTCTCTGCTCTGGGCCCACAGCTGTTATGAATGCCAGCATCCCTGGCATGCATGGACACACACACACACACACACACACACACACACACACACACAGGCCAACCATTTGCCTGGTTGGTTGGGTCTGAGCGAGTGTTTCCCAGCAACGGAGCACTCCATGGACATCTCTGGGGTGGCCTGAAGCCACTTCTCCCGCCTGTGGACGTGACAGCGAGGTCTCCGTTGATGAACATCTGCAGAAGGGCAGGAGTCCGGGAGTGAGCCTCAGCAACACGGGGACACAAACGGGCTGAGCGCCATCCTCCCAGATGCTCGACCAAAGACTGCCGGGATCGGTGTCGACTCTGTGTGCCCCGCTGCCCCATCGCTTTCCCCGGGACGGAGAGATCCTGCTAATTATCAGAGATTGGGTCTTGACTGAATCTGGGTCCGTGACGCAAGTTCACCTTTATCTCCAAGGTGATCCCAGCAGATAATGTCATGAGATAACAATCTCATCAGGGGCTTTTGTTAATTCAGATGTCATTTTGCTAATATAGCAGCTGATTGTGATCAGCAAAATGGTCTTATCTGTCCTGGAAAAAAAATAAATATTAAAAAAAAGTTCATAGAAATTACAACCCTAGATTCCAGACGCATAACATTTAAGCTAAAGCTGCATTTTTTTTTTTTTTTTTTTTTTTTTTTTTTGATTGGACAAAAATATTTATACAACTGCCAGATTTATCAGGAAGAGGAATGAAACCTTTGATTCAAAGTCATAAAAGTGTTGAATTTTATTTGATTTCCTCCCTTTCAGTCTCCTCATCGTTGCACAATAATGCGGTTTCTTTCCTGGACAGTGAGGTTTGGAATAACTTTCTTTTGCCATTTAAATTTTCAAACAGCTGAGTGGTAGTATTAATATTTAAGGTTATATTTGAGGTAATGTTTAATGTTGATAATTCACAAATATTTATTTTAGATTTCCTCAAAGATTCAGGTTGGAATCCAAGTCACCTCAAAAAAACCACATAGGATCTCTGTGCCTGTTAATGGTCCAGTAGATTCACCCTATAATGATACAGACATTCTGCAAAATCAACGCATGTTTAAAATAATATTAATAATAACAATGTTTTCAAAAATATCCTGGAAATGCAACATTTTCTAGCTTGTATTCTGAAATGCTATCATTGTATTTTAGGCTCTTTTTGCACGCTTACTAAAAATAAAAGCACTAGCATTCTTGTGTAGAAAGTGATAATTAAACCAAAATCAAGCATAGCAAGTCATTAGCTCAGTAACGAGCCTAATTAGGAATCACAGATGTATGCGAAACGCTTGCAGTGGAAAACAGACTCTTTCTGTCAGCACCGATGTGTTCACATTTCATTGGCTCTGCAGGCCTGTTTGTGGCTCCTACATGAACATGAACGTCATCGTAGTACACAGATAATGAGGTAATTTCCCTTCTCTTCTGTGGCGTTTTACACCATGATGCTTAATGTTTGCGACACAACATGCTGGCCATGGCCGTGATTCACCTTCAATCGCAAGTTTTCTATGATGCTACTGTCTACTAGTACTTACAACGCTTACACCAGAGGAGGGCAAACTGAGGCCTGGGGGCCACATGTGGCCCGATGAACTATTTAATCCGGCCCGCAGAGCCCCAAAAGACAAATAAAGGGGGTTGTCAGCTTGATTGGTCAGAAAAAGGTTCAGACAACCCCCTCAGCTAGCATGCTAACATGTCCTCTCAAGAAGGCGGGGCCAAACATCATCTGGAGCTTCATCAGCCATCTCTAGTTGGACCAATTTACAGGCTCTTCAACATATTTTCTCAGTCAATAGTCCATCAAGCAGGATTTTTAGTTAACCTCTGATCCTCATTTGGGGGGTTAGTTTCCAGTATCACACAGCTTTCAGTATCAGTATTGTTTTTACACAGCCAGTTGCTAGGGGGTGTTTGGAGCGGAGCCTAACCCAGCTGCCTTTGGGTGAGCGGCGGGGTACACCCAGGACAAGTTGCCAGCTTATCGTAGGGCTAACGCACAGAGACAAACAACTATTCACACTCACATTCACGCCTAAGGTCAATTTAAAGAAGCCCATTCACTTATCCCTCAAATACACGTCTTTGGCCTGTGGGAGGAAGCCGGAGGACCCGGCGAGGACTCAGAGAGACGCGAGGAGCCAAGTCGACGGCACACGGGCGCTTCCTCCCTCACTTATGTAAACGTTCTGTTGTTTGAAACATCTAAGTACCTTAAATTGGTGTGATGAGCGTTCAACTTAATAATTTCAATTTAGTGTGTCCCAGCCTCACACACACATTTCAAGTCAAGTCACATTTATCTGTCCACTGGATCTGAGATCTCCATCCAAGGAGATCTGTGACTACTACAGTTAAATATAAAACAATTAAGCGGCTTTGGAAAAGAAGACGGAAGACAGGTTTGGTCCTGAATATGCTGAACACAAGCACAGCAAAGAATTACGCAAATGCAACCCAGAAAATGCGATAACTTTAATTTAGGAAATCTGTTTATTTTGTATGTTTAGCGCGGTCATTTTTGCGAAGGATTTTTTTTTTTCCCTTTAACCTCCCTCATTCCATTCTATTTCTGTCCACAGATGTCTTTCCTCTACACGATCACAGCCAAAACCTGTTTGTGCTCAGTTTTGAGGTCCATCACTTCAGATAAGATCATTTGAAGAAGCTCTAACCTAAAGCAGCAACGGTGACAAGCTGCCGTGTTTTTGACTGAATACTCCTGGAGAGGACGTTCAGGTCGGAGGCGCGCGTTTGCGGCGGAAAGGAAGAGTGAACGTGGACAAATGTTGAGGGTGTGCTCGGGCTTCACATTATGCAGGAATGCCGGCAGCGCACAGCAGTCTCCAGCTAGGATCCTGAGAGGATTTTACACGCAATTTTTAGCTTCAGACACTTTGACTAGAAGTTTGATTGTCAGCACACAAGAACACATTCCCATCTCGCTAACAGTCACCAACGGGCCCCACAAGTTCATCCAAAAGTTTATATATTGACGCCATTATAGAATGAACGCGTGCAGGATTTCAGTTCTAGAAATACTGACCTTAACGCTGATGACGTCTGTAGCAATACCGAAATATTCAAGCGGGTGTGTGATATTCATGTTAGTAATATTACGAGACAGACGGCAGTAAAGCTAAAATACTTCTCATCCAATCACGGCGGCAAATTTCTTGGTTATGACCGAGCTTTGGACTGTGTCTTCAGTATTTGATGTGACAGATGTTTGCCTGAGCTCCTTTTATACGTTCAAACAGCTGCTGGTGAACAGTTGAAACAGCTGATATCGCTTTACAGCCATCCTTTGATGTCAAACCTTGGTTATGCAACTGTCAAAGTAAAAAAAATAAAATAAAATAAAATAAAGAAAAACTTTTAAAATAACTCCTCACACAAAAACAGCCATCGTTGGTTTATTACCATCTATTGTATAATTATTATTATCATTAATAGTAGCAGTAGTAGAAGTATTAGTGGTTATATACCATTAAAGAAAAGCAAATAAAGCCTGATTATTCATTCTGTTTCATATGGATCTCCTAGTAGATCTTCCTTTGTATTGTGTACGGGCCACTGAACTGGGCTGCTCTTGCTCTTCTGAGGCTGTTACTGGGATGTGATTTAACGTGGGTGTTTCCTTTACAACCAAAGGTTTGCTGCTGAAGCTTGAAGGATCAGTCCTGGAAGCTGCTGCCGTGGCCAGAGTGCCCAGTTATGACCTACAGTTGTAGTTTTTGGCCTCAGTGATGTGCTCGGATCTACTGTGAAGATGACTCAGGCTGTCGGGACTTGACAGTTTTTAAAATAAATACTCTTTGATTTTCCCAGTAGTTGTATTCTTCCCTGCATTTGTTCTTTTCTTGTGCTTTTCTCGTTATGTTATGTTGATTCTTGGTTGTTCTATTCTGACCGACATCTATTTTAGATACGTTGGGATTTTAAAGGAAAGCATTTTTTTCGGAAACGATTTAAACCAGTCTTTTCCTACGCCGTTGTTAATGCTGCCGTGATGTCAGTCGTTATTTATTTATTTTAAAGGAAAACACCGCTGCAGGCCTTGGCTATATTTTCAGAAAAATCCCATCAGCAAGGCCGTGACCCTTCCCTTAATCCACTGTTTTCAGCCACTCGCAGCCTGAACACCAGAGAGAAAACCCAGGCCCCTCCCCACTCGGCACAGAACACACATTCTCCTTTTGTTAAACGCTCAAATGATGGTCTCAGCCTACAGGGTGCATCCAGCAAACCCTGTGAAAGTGATTTAACTGCTCTGTCAGGTCAGTGGAAGCTCACAGGCTCGCTGCTAGTGCAAAGCACCTGCCTTCAGCCAAATCACTGGCAGTCAGTCCTCTATGAAATGCAGCAGAGGGGCATGTAAATTGGCCCTGACAGTTGAAATAATCTTCCAAGAAAAGATGCAGACTTAAGTTTAATGGAACCATGGTGCATCCACGCATATTTACTGCCAGCCTGTCTGCTACTGCCTCACTTTGAGGCAGATGGTAGGACGTACGGTACATTTCTCCCGATTTCACCTACATTTAACATAGCACACGTTACATTTTATAGTCACATCTGACTATAGTATGTACAAATATTCACTCAGTACAAATACTAATTATATACAGTCAACACTGGTTTAACCTCACATGTACATCTGACCTGTTTACAATTCCTTTTGTTTATTGTGAAATGTTGCTCTCTAGTGGTCAATATATGCTACTGCATAAACAAGACAACTGAAAAAACAGTCCCAACTAGGGGAGTTTTATCATTATCCTCAAAATACACCAAGCAGATATTTGAAATAATAACAACAAATATTTATGGTAACATCACACACATTTCGTGCTGTGTTTTATTTCTTAAACCAACGATCATTTTTCCTCACTAAGTATGGGTGATGCAATTGTAAATTCTAGAGTTCAAATATAATCATACCATATTTCGCTGTCACTGAGAAAGAGAGACAAAAGCAGACACGTCACGGAGAGATTAATTTAGCTGATTGTCGGATTTTACCTGGTTAAATAAAGGTCGACTAAATTAATTTAAAGGAGACCAATGGAAGTATTAGGTCGATATACCACGAATACTCTATATTGGGATTCATCGATACTTCTGAATAAAGCGGGTAGTGTGTGTGATATGAAAGGGAAAATCCGCCGTAAATCTTGCGAGTCCTGCTCTCGCGGGAATACCGTGGTTACTTAGTAACGACGTCAACAATACTGCTGGAAAAGTCCATGTTCTGGTATTCGTCAGAGCTTAGAGTCTCCATTCTGTGTTTGCAGGTGATATAATGGAGGTAAGTTTTTCTGCTCAGACACATTTTGTTTCGTTAAATCACCAAACGACGTTAATTGGTTCATTTTAGGATAATGAACTGGCCCACGCGCTGTAGGATATTGTAAATAACCTTAAGGCTATTTTAAGATAATTATCTTCAGCATTAGGAGAGGATTGTTTTTATTCACGATCTATGTTTCAGGAGACGGCAGAGGAGCAAATGTCTGAGTCCATGCAGGAGTTCTACGCAGTTCTGGACGAACTGGTCGGGGACCAGAGCGTGGACCAGGTCCGACTGGAGTTTGAGAAGCTGATCCAGACTCTGAAGAAGTCCAGGGAGAATGAAAAGAGGCTGATGGCCAAGTGCAGGGAGCTGAATGCAGAGATCGTGTCCAGTTCCACCAAAGTGTCGGCTGCTCTCCAACTGTCCCAGGACGATCAGACCACCATAGCCTCCCTAAAGAGGGTACGGGCCCTAGAACACATGGAACATGTGTGTGCTCAGGTGGTCATTCTCTGTTTTAACTACAGGAGCTAGATAAAGCATGGAAGATGGTTGACGCTGCTAACGATAAAGAGAAGAGGGACAAAGACACCATCGGGAACTTAAAAGATGAAATCGCCAAGCTGATGAAACAGGCCGAACAAAGTGTCCCATCCGCAGAACAGGAGCGAATGTGAGCCCTGAACGTCCCCCAGCGCGTAAATAATCACCTCTGATGACGGGAAAACGCCGCTTTTCTTTGCAGTCAGCTGTTAGACGGGTTGACTAAAGAGAGGGATCATCTGCTGACCACTGCTGAGGATCTGAGAGAAAAACTGGATGGAGCCGTGAGCAAGCAGCAGGAAATAGAGGCCCAAAGAGATGCAGCATTAGAGAACATATCTGAGGTAAACACTTAAGAGTAGTTTGCAAAAGAGTAGTTTGCTTTGAAATGTTTTCCGCACCGAGGCCTTTCTGACTGCGTTTTACCTGTGAGTCATCATGCAGCTCCAGCAGGAACTCCAGCACCATCAGAATGAGATTTCCAGAGAAACCAGGTTGAAGGAAAAGCTGGACAAGGAGGTCAAGAAGCTGCACATGGACATAGAGGCCAAGACAGGAGACATCAGGACTCTGAACGCGCAGGTGCAGAGGGCCGCCGAGGAGCAGCAGAGGCTGGAACAGCAGCTCAAAGAGCTGAAGGTGAATGCAGACAAACAGGGAGCACACGCGCACACACACACACACGCACGCACACACACACACACACTAAAAACACCGCCTTTCAAATGGGCCAGATCAATGATCATTACGGTACAACTGGAGGTACAAGCTCATACAGAACCAAACAACAGACCAGTGTTTGCTGTAATTCCAACCTGATTCCTGTGAAACCAGAAAGACTCTGGGAGTTTTACAAAGCTGATTCACGCGTGTTCCAGGCCCCCTCCATACTGCCTATGTGCACGTACCCGCGCATGGGAAATGCTCATGTACAGCACATATTCCTGTACAGCACCTTTCATGCACGGCAGTACTTGTAAATACGTAGGGTTAGCCATATATTTATTTTGTATTTTCTCAAAAGTCTATATTATTTATTTCTTCTTTGTATGCTGCTGCTGGGACTCTGCAACTTTCCCATTGCGGGATAATAAACAAATTCATTCATTCATACAGACTCAATGCTGTGATTGTCACCAAACCTTTTTCTTTTTTTTTTTTTTTTACAAATATAGATTTACATCATTTATACATACCGAAAAATGCAATGACTTGTTTTCCATAATAAATTGTTTCCTTAGTTGAAATTTTTGTTCAATTTAACGTTACCTAGCTAACCCTAACCCTAATATTGACATTACTGACAATATGTGTTGTTTATATCCAATTCCAAGCCATAAAAGCAGGAGGAGCGTGTGTGTAAGTAATGGTAGAGTTTGTTTCCCAGCTGCTGAACGAGCGAGGCAGCAGAGAGCTGGAACAGACGCAGCAGAAGAACAGCAAGCTGCAGCAGGACTGTGAGCAGCTCTCAGCCGATAAGGAACGTCTCTCCCTGAACAATCTCCAGAACACAAACGAGCTTAAGGTGACGTGAACGCACACAAACACACATATTTGTGTACATCTGCATGAACCATAACAGTAGAAAAGAACAGGGGTAAGTTTAGATTGAAAAACGTCATGACTGCATCTTCTAATGTTAACACTGCTGATCATGTTAGCACACATGGGAGCCAGGACAGAACGCAGTATTCTGAGTCTTTATTCTTCTTCTTGTGACTCCTCCCGCGTCAGAGGAGAGAAGAGGAGGCGAGCCAGATGAGGCAAAAGATTTCGAAGCAAACGAAAATGCGAGAAGTCCTCCAGAAGAAGCTCCATCAGCTGGAGGAGCAGAAAGCTGACGTGGAAGTGGAGAGAGACACACTGAAAGTTCAAATCCCTGCTCTGGAGAAAGGTACGCCACGGAGAACAGGACATGTCAAAGCAATGACATCATTCATAACTGCAGATAAATATTAACAAAGTCATTACTTTTTCTTCACTTTTTTGTTTCATAGTATTTGTGCAATTTAAATGAGTAACACATTCAAAATATGAAGTACTACATGTCAGATCTGGGTCGAGCTCTATGCAATGATGAAGTATGTATTTATACTGCACAATATCAGGTATCTATTTACTGTCTGCAATGGACGGGTGTGTTCATACAATCTGTGCAAGGATGCTGGCAATCAGTTCCACTGCCGGCTTTACTCTGCACAGAAAAATCAAAATACATTTACATGTGTAAAATACACAGCTCACATTATATTCCAGCACTGAATCAGGTCATAGTTGGAGTGCACCAAGATTTTGGATATTCCAATGTTTTTATTGTCAAGTATAACGTGTTTATATACTGTAAAGAGAAGCAATATAAAGTAAACAAAATGAATACATTTGAGTTATTGCTTAAGCTGTGCGGAACAGAAGTATAATTTTAATATTGAAAAAAAAAAAAGGGTCACAAAATCCTATATTTATACAGAAATGCTACTGTCCCGCTGTAGCGCGTATGAAGGTCTCTCCCTCAGCCGCGTTATCATGCTAAAAATCTTTAGATATACATATACCAGCAAAACTACTGGTATCGTCGATACTGTCGTTTATATTATTTAAATTATCTATATATATATAACGTTATATTATAACGTAGATGTGAGGACTATAAACGCACCTGTGTATTAAAAACAGGAAACCAGGTTTTACTTCCGGGTAGTTAAAGGCCTCCTAGACTAATTGCGCCATCTAGTGACATTTTCGGGTTTGCGCATGCAGTAATCAATTAATTTCTCTCTTTCTCTCTTTTTTTTGATATTAACCTTTTACACACACTATTTGTGACCCACAGGAATTCCAAGTTATGTGTACATCAACTTTATGTCTTATACCTACCAAATAACATGGCCGCAATCACTCAAAAGACAACTATCTATTCTTGATTGGTAGATCTAGAATCCTGTCAAAAACAAGTTGAGACGGACAAAAAGGCCGTTGATGAGCTGATCCGAGAGAGGGACAACCTAAATAAGGTACACCAAACTATACTTAAGCAGGAAATATAATACACTATCAACAACTCAATCACACATCTTTTCTACATTTTTCTCCTTAGACAGTTTTTTTTTTTTTTTTACTGTCGTTTGAAAGATGACATTTTTATTTTTTTATACGTATGCGTAATTACTGTATTGTGTTTAGATCCTGGTCAAATCCACCCAATCAACTGAGAAACAGCAGAATCTGGTAAAGCTCCTCGAACAGGACAAAAAAACCCTGGAACACGAGATCAACGGACACCGTCAAGAAGCTCAGAGGCAACAAAAGTTCATCCAGCAGCTGGAAAAGGAGCGCGACCGCTACATCAACGAGACCAACAGCTTAATGCAGAAGGCAAGCGTCCCAGCTTATCACTCAAATTGACTGAGAGGTGTGCGCTTGGACGTTGTCTGTTTTCCTCCACTCATTTCTTCACTTCCACAGGTCCAACAGAAAGTGAGTGAAGTCGAAGTGAGAGAGAAGGAGCTCTTTGACTGGAGGAAGAAGGTCTCAGAGGTGGAGTGCAAGCTGACGCAGCAGGAGAACCTGCTGGAGTGTGCCGTGAAGGAGAGGAACCTGCACAGCAGGAACCTCACAGAGGCTCAGGTACAGCTGCTGCAGCTGTTCTCACGGTCTCGTTCACTCCCTTTTCCGCATCCTAAATTCCTCGTGGCAGCACTGGTTGATGATTGTGACGAGGCTAGACAGCATTAGCGTCATCTAACCTGACACGAAAAATGCGATAGATGTATGTCCTTTCTTTTTTTTTTTTTTTCTTTTTCCTTTCAATCCTTCCAACGGTGCCTGTCGGTCAGGAGGAGATTGCGGAACTGAAAAGGAAGATGAGAACTATGAACAATCAGGTCGGCCGATTGAGAGACGAGATCAGCGGGAAGGAGCTGGCCCTCGCAAAGGACGAGCAGGAACACAAGCGTTTGGACAGGGACAACGAGGCTCTGAAGGTGCTGCCATCAGGTCTCAGTGTGGCTACTCGTCCCCGTTTTTATCTTTATGGATTTTACTCCTTGATCAATCTATATTTAAAGATGATTTTGGAGTTGTTCGCCTTTACAGGCCCTTTGTGCTTCTACAGGGGGAGCTGCAGCTGATGAAGCTCCAGCTTGAAGAAGCAAAGCAGCGCGTTGACACTCAAAAGGCGGAGCAGCACAGCCTGCAAAAAATTATAGCTGACGCTGACGCTGAGCAGGTGCAGCAGAAAAAGCAAATGGAGCAGGTAAAGAAGGAGAAGTTGTGGTGCAGAGGGCAAAACCGAGAAGCTTGGCCGCTGATCACCGGCAAAAACTGGTTTAAAGGTTAGCAGAGAGCGGGACCACTTGGCCAAGCAGCTGCTGCACCGCAGCGAGGAGCGGAAGCTTCTGTATGAGAAGATCAAGATCCAGCAGTCGATCTTGAGTAAAGGCGACTTCCACTACCAAGAGAGGATGGAAGACATCCACCTGCTCAAACTGGAGCTTAAGAGACTCCAGCGCAAGAAGAGCATCCTGGATAAAACTGTACCCAGCACAGAGGAGCTCAGGTAACACTACAGGATATGAACATCTTCATCACCCTGGATCAACCATTACCAGTATATGTATATATCTATTTATTTATGTATTTTTAACCTTGTATACATTTCAGAGAAAAAAAAAAAAAAAGCCCTGTGTGTAGTCAGTAATATTCTATACTCTGTCCCCTGCCTGCCTCCATCAGACGGGAACTGTTCCACCTGCAGAGGGAGCTGTTGAGGGAGAGGACGAGGAACAGTGTCCTGTTGGAACAGAGAAAACCTATTAACATTCACAGATGGAGATGTCTGGAGGTAACAAAAAGCTGTTCTCCCTTCTACGTTAAAGGAACGCAAAGCTGACAGAGGACTGACTGTTGCTGTTTCCCGACCCTCCAGGGCAGCGACCCTGGGAAGTATGAACTTATCATGAAGATTCAATCGCTCCAAAAGCGACTGATTGCGAAAAGCCAGGAGTTAGAGGAACGTGAACTCCTCCTGCAGGTGTACAGTTCTTGTGTTTCAAGACTTTCAAGGTCATTTGGAGAGGTTGGAAAGGTTGGACAAAGTTCCAGCGGTTTAGCGTAACTGTTAACACGTTTTGATCAGGGTACAAATGTGCTGCTAAATGAAACCTTTCTCCATTAACTGTTGGAGGAATGGAAAGATAAATGACAAGAGGCAGATATGAACATTAAGTCAGAACTTGAAGCCGCAGCTAGCATGTCTGTATCTATTCGGTCTCTATAAGTGACACAGATTGCACCTGCATTACTTTTAATTCCAGTCTCATCGTTGCTATAGTGTTAATTTGTAGGCAACCCATGCAATGACATCATCATAAGTCTTCGCTTTGTTGCTTTAAAGGAAAAGGAGAAGCTGTATGTGGAGCTGAAGCAGATTCTGGCCCGTCGGCCCGGTCCGGAGGCGACCGAGCAGCTCCAGCAGTATAAGTGGACCCTCCGAGATAAAGCCACCAAGCTGAAGGTTGGTGTATTCCAGTTGTTAGGTTTTACCGCTAAAAATCCAATCAAACCGCCAGATTATCACAAAATGATTGTTCTTCTATCTGTGGATTCATAACCGGAGCTAACTTAACGCTCACGGGTGCGGTCCAGGGTAAACCTTGAGGTGTTTTGCAGGCACTGACAGCACAGGTGAGAGTGCTGGACTGCAGGATGAGTGAGTACAGATGTGAAAACCAGAGGCTGGCCGATGAGCTCACAAACATCAAGAAGAAGTACCTGAGCCAGAAAAAGCTCCACAGGTGATGTCGGAGTGGGTTTGACCTTTTTACCGTGGGGCAGCTGGACCATTGTGCTCATCCTGCTGTCATCAGTCAAAACAGGGCCAGCACCAGGCTGCAGGCGGACCAGCTGGAAGCCCTGCCCCCCCTCAACAACAGGTCCAACTTTACGGGAGGAGGCTTCAGGCTTGAGAATCCCCTGAGGAGATGATGCCTGATAAAACCATCTGGTACCTCTATGCAACTGGAATGATCACATGACCTGAAAATCACATCACATTAGAATGGTAGCAAAGCGATGCAAGGGGGGGCCTATTAGGTCTGATGTTGTAGACGGCAGAAATATCACCAACTGCGACTGAGAACCTTGGATTTATTTATTTATTACATTATAAACGTACATCAGATCATATATCTACCAGATCTTATACGTTCTCTATATGTGTACTCATTCATCCAATCAAACGGACTATAAATACCTCCAACACACACTACTACTATGTCCTTCTGACTGTAATATTTTCCACTGTTTGCCTGTATTTCCCTGTTCTACCAGCATGTTTGCAGTGGGATGCTCCGGAGATGTCCAAAGATGAGCTCAGCTGTCTGTTTCATGGAACAGCTGTGTTCATGTTTTCCTACAACACTTGTATCATGTTTATCTGGCCTGTTTATCGGTGGAATCCACAGCAAAGTCCAAACGGGGTCTGTGAGCGTGATGACTTAATCCAGTTCTTTTCCACCCATCAGGCTCTAAAATAAATCTCCTAATCTGTCACGTTCGCTCATATCTGACAACATTTACTCTGGAGCCTGATCACAGCGCGCGAACTAATGCTGTAACTGTGTTACCTTGTGTTTACCATTAACCCTTATATTGTGTTCGGGTCAAAATTGACCCGTTTTCAAGTTTAGGTATGTAAAAAGTACCGTTTCCTTTTTTTTTACTGGAACGAGACTTCATCTAATCCTCCGACGCAACTATTTTAACGCGACAAAATTAATTTTCACCATGTTAGTAAATCGTCTCAACAAAAAAAAGTGACATTTGTGGTGTTACGGGTCAAATATGACCCGGCAGAGAATACTGGCGGTTGTATGCATCACTAAAAGCTGTGGGTTGCTCTGTGGATCAGATATGGCTCAATGTGCCCCATAACACACACACACACACACACACACACACACACACACACCTGCCCTGACACCATATTGTTTTTCAATGTTCAGTTTATGGTTCACACAGACACACACACACCTGCCCTATACACACACATTTTTCAATGTTCATTTTATGGCTTAATTTTCAATTTGCACTTGCAATTAAACATTAAAAATGGATTCAAATAAATAGGAAATCACTATAGGAAATGTAATTAGTGAATTTAAGCAGTTTTTGTAACCAAAAACGAGCGGTATATTGTAAGATAAAAGGTCTGTGGGGCCAAAAAAAACCCCAAAAAAACAGTTTTTCCATGAGTATGAATACATACCAAGTTATTTATGAAGTGAAAAACAATATTGGATGATAACTAGTGTTTTTAAGTATTTTCAGGCCGAGTTAAATCACGGGTCAAATTTGACCCGCTAACACTAAAGATGTGGGCAGCTTTCTAACACATTACAAGGGTTAAAAAAAATAACACACACACACACACACACACACACACATTCTGAGTTACTTCCAAAGGAAACAGAAACAGGTTCCAGAACACCACTGAGTAAATTATGACAGTTATTAAAGCAAACAAAGTGATCCAAAATCTGGACTCTGACTCTGAATCTAACTGTTAAAAGCCTAATCTTAGATTAATAAGCAAAGATAAAATCTGAGCCTTCCTCACCCGCGATAAGTCATTTCAAATCCTCTGAGCCTTGAATTTTTGGCCTGACTTTGAAGACCTTGATCAAATTCATGTTGCTTATCCTGAAATCATCACACGTTTATTCGCCGTAGACACATTTTTTTTCCATATTTTTTCTGTGTTTCTAATATTTCACGAGGTCCTTTTGCTGCACGTTTTTCAGAAGATAGTTTCATGTTCCAGATTTTACTGTGACATATTTCCAGCTATTTCAACAATTGTCAAACGCCTGTATTTTACATTTTCTCTGGCCTCTTTTGGACATTTCTGTTGATAAATAAAAGCGATATCCCAGTTGAGGATTCCAGTTAAGCACTGGGGCCAGTCCTCCTCCTCCTCCTGTCCTAATGACTGTTGGGGAATACATGTGTGAACGGGGGAAGGGAGGAGCCATGGACAAAGGGAGCATGGAGGGGTGGGGGAGCCAGCGCGCAGGCTCAGTGTGAGGATCTGTGTATTGACTGGAGCATCGCAGAAGAGGGAGGCTGTGGGCTGCTGTCGGGTGAAAGGGAAGGGAGCTCCGAAAGCGCTGCCATCTTTGCTTCACCGCCTTTTCTTCCCATCCCTGTAGAATGAACGTTACTGCAGCTGCTCATCCCAGGATTTCTCAGCAGACGCACGTTTGAACTCTTCCTCTGGAGGCTCAGAGGAACCGAGCCCTGAACACAGCACAGCACCAACTGCAGGTAATCGCTGTTCCTCCTGTCCGGTATCCTCTGTCTGTCCTCCATCCTTGTAGCCATGGTTTCCTCCATCGTCTCCTGCCCTCTCTGCTCTTCTCTCCCTCCCCCACTCTCTTCCTTTCACGCCTCCCTGATGAGATGAGGACGAGCGATTGCTTCATGTCCATTTTGGCATGCTTAATCCCTTTCACTCATAATTCACGTCGGACACGGAGAATGATTTGACACTAATACGAGCAGGTTCATTTAAACGGCTGTAGCTGCTGTGCAGGTTGCCGTGGTGCTGTGCGCTTCCCACTCCCACTGTGTGGATGCGATTTATCTCCAAATGATCCCCCGATCAGCTTCTCTGATTGGTCGTTTTTATACCTGCATTCGGTGGACCACACCTGAGGTCTCACACACACACACACACACAACCAGACCCACACACACACACACATTTGGATTTGCTTGTAGAGCATTCCGACTACGCATGGCTTTCTTTTCTTTCCCTTAATCGTTTGTTTGACCACAGAGGTCAAAAACCCGAATCGGCAAAAGACACAAAGAGACAAGACGGAGCAGGATGCTTGAGAGCCTGTCGGAGCAGCACTTTGCAGAGAGTTGTGATGAGGTGGAGGCTTGTTTGTGAATGTCTGAGCTCAGCCATCAGGCTGCTGTCCAGGAAGCACAAAGGAATCATCCTGGGCCTGAGTGTGAGCACAGTTTCTGAGAACCAGAGCTGTACAGCATTTTATTTACAGGAGAGGCTATTATTATTATTATTATTATTATTGTTATTATTATTATTATTATTATTATTATTATTATTATTATTATTATTATTATTATTGTTATTCTTCTTCTTCTTCTTCTTCTTATTATTATTATTATTATCATTATTATTATTATTATTATTATTATCATTATTAGTATTGTTATTATTATTATTATTGTTATTATTATTATTATTATTATTATTATTATTATCATTATTATTATTGTTATTATTATTATTATTATTATTATTATTATTATTATCATTATTATTATCATTATTATTATTGTTATTATTATTGTTATTATTATTATTATTATTATTATTAGGAAATGCATTTATGTTTAATTCCATCCATTTGCTTTGGAGCAGAGCAGCGTCACAATTAAAGAAAACATCTGAGTCAAAAACACTCCTTCTAAATTCCCATCCTCGACATTTCGATCCCAGCAGAGTTGCTTAATTAACTGTGGTTTGCCGGTCCGGGCAACTGGTAAGGCTCCCCGTGGGACCTGGACCCCTTCTGGACCTTGTCTCTGCTTTGTCTAGACAGCACGCTGGCATTGCTGATGAGGTGATTGAGGAAGTGTCAGATCAATCCATCCACCAGATGGGGACCGCTTCCTGCTGTGCTGCCCTCGTAGATTCGATTCATTCATCAGTGAAATGCTTATAAGATTTTATCTCTACTTTGTTTGTGCAGGACACAGAATAAGCACAGACACCATGGAGGCGCCTCTTGTGTGTCTAGATGAGGAGTTTGATGACCTGCGGCCATGCCGCATGGATGAACTGGACCACAGCCACTCCAGTTACTCCACCAGTACCGTCCCACTGGCCGCCATCACCCGCGAGGACTTCTCAGAACTGGAGAACTTCTCTGAGATGATGAGCTTCAAGTCCATGGAGGACCTCGTCAACGAGTTTGATGAGAAGCTCAACGTCTGTTTCCACAATTACAACACCAAAACGGAGGTCTTGGCGCCCATTCGCAACCAGTCTCACAATCAGGAGGACGAGGAGAGGCTGCAGGACGAAGAGTGAGCCTTCACTGTTACACCACCATGGCTTACGTCTTTCTGTACAATACTTATCTGTTTGCAATTTTAGTCAAATTTCACAGATCCTGTTTAGTCTTGAACAATGTGAGGAAGACGTTCTCCCACCTGTTAAAGTAATGACAGTGGAAAAACCGATAAACCAGTAATCACATGTCCGGCACATGCTCCGCGACTAAGAATGAAAAGTGATGTGTTATGTCACTCCAAACATACTTGAGTGCAGTCATTTAGCAGCACAGGTAACTGGGAGCTCTGGTGTTTGGTGTGGTAGCAACAAAGATACGAGTGGCTAGACCAGAGGTGGGCAAACTGAGGCGCGGGGGCCACATGTGGCCCAGTGAACTATTCAATCCGGCCCGCAGAGCCTTCACAATCATTTCTCCAGAAGCCAAATGAAGAGGGTTGTCAGCTTGATTGGTTAGACAAAGGTCCAGACCCCCCCCTCAGCTAGCATGCTAACATGTCCTCTCAAGAGGGCGGGGCCAAACATCATTTGGAGCTTTATCATCCATCTCTAGTTGGACCAATTTACAAAATATTTTCTCTGTCAATAGTCCATCAAGCAGGATTTTTAGCTAACCTCTGATCCTCATTTGGGGGGTTAGTTTCCTGCACCACCTGACCGGCCCCTTCAGCAAGATCTACAACCCAACGTGGCCCTTCAGGCTAAACAATTTCCCGCCCCTGAGCTGGACTGTAAATAATGATAAATAGCGTGTAATAGTTTACATGAAATTAAGATGAGCTCTCTGACGCTGGGGCGATGGTACTGTGACAGCGGAAGCAGCCAAACCATCTCCACAGCCGTCCCAAACAAGCAGCAGGACCCCGCCCTCCCACAGCAGGAGGTGGGCTCCATGCTGAATAATTCAGCCGTAGCCACTCGGTCGCTCCGTCGTCTCCGACTGGCTGCCAGATCCTCGCGTTCTCAGCTGTGGGACAAAAATAGTCTGTAGCTGTGAAACGGCCGGTTTTGGCCACAAACCAGTCCTTTCTTCAAGCAACGTGGAACGGGCCGTTTCAAGCTATGCGGGAGGATAATTATCCACGTTCCATTCGGGTCGCTTCCCCAGCCTTTCCTCCTGCACAGCTGCTTGCTCGAGCTCCGTGCTTGGTGTCACAATGCCGAATGCTGCCAGCGTCGCAGGTCACGGGTGCAGAGGCGCACAAAGACGCTTGTCTCCCTCCACGCCATTCTCTTTCCTGTGCCCCTTTCCTGAGGATTCAGCTCCTGCAGCAGTAGTTTTAAGAGTTTTTCTGTTGTGGTTTCTAGATGGACAGAAATATTCAGTTAACTGCTGCTGCTAAATATAGATCTGACTTAACCACAGAGATATAACAGCTATTCTCTTATATAACAGTCTGCTTGTGGAAAGACAGAAATAGTCTTTTTGTTGATTACTGTGCTCATCTTTGTCTCTGTGTGTGTGTGCGTGTGTGTTACAGTGTGTGGGATGCTCTAACCGACAACTATATCTCCACCTGGGACGGTCAGGACACTGAGGGACTCAACGGCAATCTTTCTGATCAGGAGGTAAACACTCTAAACCCACTACTAGCTCGGCCTTGATGTGTTTTGAGTTTTATTTCTCCACATTAGGTGTGGATTTTAGATTATTGTTATTATGGGTAAATCAGCTGATTGACAGTAATGTACAGAGCTACTCGGAATATTAGAATATCGTGTAAAAGTTGTTTTATTCAGGCAATCCAACATAAAAGGTGAAACCAACACATTTTATAGACTCATTACAGATTTTACGTTCAGGGGCCTGACATTTTTGTATTTATTTGTATTTATTTTGTTTTTGAATTTGAGGTTTTCTAAGTCCTAATCAGCAAAATCAAAACAAATAAAAGCTTGAAATATATTGGCTGGCATACTATTTGTCTATATAATTTGTACATTTGACCTTTAAAGTTACAGGCACTTTTTCAGGATATTCTAATTTTCCGAGTAGTTCTGTACATGGATCGATTACGCTCTTTGAACACCTTTATTTTGTCTGGAGAATAATTGTAGTTCAATTAAAAAAAAAACTGTCAGATCACAAAAACAAACAAACAAAAAAAAAAAAGAAAACCAGTTGACTTTTGAGGCTTTCTAACGGCCGGATGAGAGGACGAGCGGTGGGGTGTTTCCCAGCTGCCACTGGAAGCCACGCTGGGCCAACCTGGCCTCGCCTCTGCTCAGCACAGACTTTAATTGGCTGCCGGGTGCGGCTGGACCGCGGCTACTTAGCCGTCCGGGCCGTGTTGCTTCAGCTCCGGAGGGAGACGGCCGCACATCCTGCACCCGCCAGTCTTTTCCCACCATTACTGAAGAGTTACGAGCCGTCACTCACATTTCTGAACAGACCTGAACGTCACAAATAAAGAGCGTGGTCTTCAAAATCGAGGCTTGATTCCGAGTCCATGGCCACGTTTCCCGGTTGCCGTTCCTTAATGTCATGAAATACAGGATATTTAGAGACAAACTGCAGCAGTTCTGGGTTGGTGCTTCTTCAGATTTCTTCTAAAACTCTGCAGATCCACGAAAAGGAGGAACAGGAGATGAACGAGAAGAATGACAACGCCAGCTGCCTGAGCGAGGAGCCGCTCATCTCAGCGGATCAGGTGTTTAAAGGCACATTTGTGACTGTCAGACTAGAACAAACGAGTGTGACTTCATTCTCCATCTTTCATTTGTGTCCCTCAAGTCGGCACTTGTTTATATTTTTGTCCCTGTTTTTCTTTCTTCGAGGTGATTGAGGAGATTGTGGAGATGATGGAGAACTCTCCAGATCCTGGAGAGACCGAAGAGGAGGACGAAGAGGAGAACAGCCGTTGCTCCTCCAGGACCAAGCCCTCCCTCCTGGATGAGATCAGGCAGCTTTCTCAGGCCTCTAATAACAACTGTTCTCACGAAGGTAAAACTAGAACATCCTCACAACCTCCGGGAGATAGGAAGCGGTCACAGTGATGTCAAACGCTGATCTTTGTAGCTCCTAGAAGCTGCTGACTCACATAATCAGGCTTCAGGCCTATATTTAGGTGGAGGCTGGCGAGGTTTGGCTCAGGGTCTCTATGTGATGAACCCTGATTGAGTTCAAGGTTTGATCTCCTCCGCAGGCCTGAGCCTGATGCCGAGCTCAGCGCTGGTGGAACTGCTGCATCGGGTGGAGGCCACCATCCGCCAATACTCCGAGGAGCTGGTCAACCAGCTGGCCCGGCGTGAAGAGCTGGAGTTTGAGAAGGAGGTGAAGAATACGTTCATCACAGTCCTGATGGAGGTGCAGAACAGGCAGAAGGAGCAACGAGAGAGCGGCAAACGCCGGCGCCGGGACAAGGCTCTGAGCCTACAGGGTGGGGCCAACTCGACAGAGAAGACCGGGAGCATGCCCGCCAAGGTGACCAGCAGCAGCTGCTCAAACATGAGATCTTCTCGCATGTTTAGTCTCTCAAGGCCCATCCTGCGGACCCCTGCGTCTTCACAGAGAACTTATTTCTCCACATGCTGTAGACATGGTTTAAAGTGCAGTAGATCTGGTGCTTCGGTCAGATTTCAGGTGAAACTCCCATCCCTCCTCCTCCTCCTCCTCCTCCTCCTCCTCCTCCCCTGATTGTTATTGTTACCATAATGCAGCTCAGGTCCATTAGCTGCTAAAGCACCTTCCAGGAAACATCTTCAATACCAGACAAACCTTTAATGGATTTCCTTTTTGCTGCTAACCCAGCGTACACACCAACAAAAACGAGACCTAATCCTATAAAAATGATCATCACATGTGTATTTTCCTCCCAGTTATTCAATATTAAGGTCCAACTGTTAACTCGATCCTATCAGAATAACCTTCAGCTCTCTCTCTCTCTCTCTCTGTGTGTGTGTGTGTGTGTGTGTGTGTGACCTGCAGCGTTTTAGCATGGAAGGACTCTCAAACATCCTGCAGTCCAGCATCAGACAGACCTTTGGAAGCACAGCCAGCGAGAAACAGGTGAGAAAACTGAGTCCACCTTCTG
Source organism: Pao palembangensis (assembly GCA_015343265.1). Classification (NCBI taxonomy): domain Eukaryota; kingdom Metazoa; phylum Chordata; class Actinopteri; order Tetraodontiformes; family Tetraodontidae; genus Pao; species Pao palembangensis. Next base: position 11,688,154 of record CM027094.1, on the reverse strand, counting down.
CTGCACTGGTGCTCATCAGGGGCGTGACGGCCTGTCCGGCTGGCTGCCTCTGAAACACTTCCAGAAGAAGCGCTCAGAAATGAAATCAGAGTTCATGCGTGGAATCTGGTCCGTGTGAACAACAGCACCCAGTCACACTCACACGCTCACGCTGCAACCACTGCGAGGCCGATGAGACCAAAGTCTGTCCCGTAAAGTTACGCTTACCGTGACTTGTATGTATTGTGTTTTGTTCCTTAGTTTTTCACTGATTTATGCATTAAATCATGCGCCTTAAAAACCCATTTTCCAACATTTTCAGCATCTTCAGTAACATATAACCATCAGGACCATCTGATCATGTGACTTTGTTTTCAGTATCTGAACACGGTTATTCCATTTGAAAAGAAAGGCAGCCCCCTGTCTGTCGAGGACCTACAGATGGTCACAAAGAGTAAGCAGACGCTTGATTGAAGCAACGATAAACCGCTAAAACGGAAGGCTGATACATGTCTTCTCTTGACGCAGTTCTCCACGCCATGAAGGAGGACAGCGAGAAGGTGCCCGTGCTGCTCACTGACTACATACTGAAAGGTAAAAAAAAAAAAAAAAGTATTAATACGTTCCATGAGTAGAGTCAGCGGCCCAGCAGCAGCTGATAGAGTGTGAGTTGATTTGTCCTTCCCTCTGTCCGTCTTGTCCAGTCCTCTGTCCTACCTAAAGTCCCGCCCGAGCACGAGGCCAGCGTGATTCTCAGACTTCCTGTCCATCTCCCACCCCGTTTGGTCTTCCGACCAAGCTGCATGATCTTCAACATGGACCCTCACCATCCTCATCACTGTACTCACCCCGACTCTTGACTGCTGCCTTTTGCTGAGCTCACCTTCAACCATAATACCGAGCACGTTTTGGCCACAGCCAACATGGCGGCCACGGGAGGAGTTCTTCAAATGCGTGACTTCAAAGGGACTTCACCAACGGAGCATGGCGTACTGTTACATATCAGGGATACAGCATTGTCCTGGCTTTCTTACCGTCCTTCTTTTCTTTGTTTTTACGGTTGACAGTAAACTGAACTCTGACCTCTGACCTCGTTCATTCAAGCAAAATCGCAATATCCTCACAATCTAATTCTAAAAGCCATGCACCTCTGTCTGCCAATGCACTGCAGTAGTGCGGCAGTGCTGCAGCGGTCCTGTAGTTCTGACGTATTAAAGGTTGGGTACGTCAGAAATAGTTTTGATTTTCCGTCTCTGTGCTGCACCCATGCTCACCTGGCCCTGCCGAGGTGGACCACGGAGCAATCAGTCATCACGTAGATGAGCCAGTCTCATTAAAGGCTTGTATCTTTGCATATTAGCATACTTCCGTTGCTCCATGTAGACGAATGCTCATCATTAATCTAAAATTCTAATAAACCTGTTCTTCTCTCTGTCTTAAACTGCAACTTGTCCTAACTTTTGTGCTTTGTGAAATGCAATTTGAGACTAAACGTTTGCATCCATCAGATCAATTTTTAGTTAGCACTTCTGCGCTAGCAGTATGTAAAATCATAAATATGACACTGTCAGTTTATGTGAAGTTCACGGTGTGAACAAAATACCATAATCTCCATGGTTACAGCAACAGACGTCCTGCAGATATTCCAAAGCCCAATACTGCCATCTTCTGGTTGATTTTAGTAATAAAAATCACTTTATATGTGAAGTAAATTTCAGATATATACAGTATATAGTTTATTTTCTATTGGACTGTGAGGAGGTAGATTAAATGAGTAAACCCAATCAGACCTACATCTTTTTAAAATCAGCACATTTTGATACATCAGGTTAAAAATATTATTACTGTATCGACTCATCATGACCAGTAGAGGACGTGGCTGATTTCTTTCTTTTGATATATATCAGATATATACATATACTGTATATTTTTACAAGTAGCTTCTATAATACCGTGTTAACATTTAAACGAGACTAACTATTGACAAAATACTGTCAAGTATAAATGCAGGGTGTAAATTGTTGTTCGCCTACAGGAAATATGCTAAGTAAATCTGAAATTAAAAACAACTTTACTTAGGTATTGAACAGATGAATATCATTTACTTTTACCACACTAACCTTTCAATAAGTTTTACTTTATTTCTATATTTATTTCTATATATTTTATTTTAACTCACCTCTACTAAATTGTTTACACTATTTTTGTTTATCACTATTTAGCGCTGAGGGAAATCACAGCAAGACAACTGAACATTTCTTTATATTTTATTGAAAACATTATAGAAATTTTTAGCTTGAACATAAATATGGAGAGCATGAATATCCAGAGTTTAGACTAACCACAGCAATTCCATACATTCTCACATCTTAAGTTCAGAAAACCTCAGTAATGTCGCCCGTCTACTCTCTTACAATACTGCAGAAAAACAACGCTTGTTTTAGGACTGGATTCATGAATGGTTCCAGAAGACCTGGGATGTAGATTAAAGATATCATTACAAAAATAAACAAAAAAGACCTATGGTTCCCTTTTACACGTAGCAAATTACCTGTGCGGATGATAATGAATGTGGTTTAGTGAAGGTTTCTGCTGAAGCATGCCGGCTGAGGATGGGCACAGCCTTCAGCTGTCACGGTGTGTTAAAAGCTGACTCAGCTTTAAAGAACCAAATTATTGTAAACCACTTCTCGGATTCTGTCAGCTATTTCATCAAACATCGAGCGGTTGTGACTGTCGTCCTTCCACCTGCTGTCACCAAACTACCCCTCGGTATCCCTTCATCGCAATATTTGATGTGGCGAAAGTAGAAATCTGCAAATATGAGCTCCAGTGTACTGACAGCACAGCAGAACAGGTTATGATCATCACACAGTCAGAATGTTCCCCCTCCTCATTCTCAGGTTCTATTTAAATAGGCATTTGTGAGAAAGCCACAACATAGGAAATGACAGCAGAAACATCACTTTGATGCAACACATCATTTTTTCTGTACACATTAACAGCAAGAATGCAAAAGCTATCCTTTGTGTGGCCATTGGAGCACATTCTTTGAAACCAAGTCATGATACCTATTTATTTACAGGGTTATGAGCTAATCTTTGTCTATTTATAATAGTTCATTCAATATTATCCTGATTTACAGTCTAGGTAATAATACAACATTCTGTGTAATGTTTTAAATGGTGGAAACAAGATTGTGAAAAAGAAATGTTCAGTACTATAAAGTAAAGATTATACTGACATAATCAAGTGATCCATCGTCTCTCTCTTTGGTTCTGTATTTAGGTCTATAATCATTTTGTTTCAATATTCCATTCTGTCACTCATCGAACAGGAAATAAATATCATATTTACAACTTTAAATGCTGACAAGTGTAGATGGTCTCATCAAGGTCTGCAGCTGTGTTTAACTTTATTATCCTCTGCTTGAAGAGTGTTAAAGATTGGTCCAAAAACACGAGTGAGGAAAGTGATGACATTTTATCGTATATTTTAATATTACACGTTTATATGGCATATGTCGCGTACTGAAGCATACCTGTATAACCTTCTTTTTCTTTTAGAAATACATGTGACGATTCTCCTTTGATCACTTAATAGAGTAAAAAAAAAAACAAAACAAAAAAACATTATATAATATTTAAAAAATTAAAAAATGAGTAAGTAAAAAGCATTAACTTTTTTACTTGTTAACTTTTCACCAAATTAATTAATGTGTGTGTGTGTGTGTGTGTGTGTGTGTGTGTGGGCAAAACAGTCTTTTCATCAAGCCCAATCTGGTGATCACGTGATCGTCCTCTTCTTGCTGATGAGGATGTTCCGCTTGGTGTCACACCAGAGAACCTGCCTGGTTCTGTGCAGGCACCATGATGGGCACCCCTCCCATGCGGGTGATGTTGGCAGCGGTGACCGTGGAGGTGGGCAGTGGTGGCGGTGGCGAGGGGGCAGCCTGCGGCTGGCTGTAGGCCTGGGGCAGCACCTGAGCGTGGGGCAGCTGGGCGTTCCGCTCTGGCCTGGGGAGGGGGCTCCCGCTGGCGCTGGTCTCCGAGGAAAGCGGCTGCCCGCGAGGCAAGCTGCTGTTGTTGTTGTAGCTGTAGTGGTTGGGGGTGGGGGTGGGGGTGGAGGCTCCGTGGTGGTGCGAGTGATGGTGATGGTGGGACGGCCGGTAGCCAGCTGTGCTGCCCGTGGCAGTGATGATGGAGGCAGTGTCTGAAGGGGGCCGCTGGGGGTAGTGCTGCAGGTGCTGGTGGTTGCTGTGGTGATACGACTCTTTGTGGCGGGGGCTGGAGGCAATGGAGGACAAGGTGCCGTTCTTGGAGATGATATCAGAACCCATTCCGCTCTTGGCCCAGGACACACGTTTGGGGGCCTGAGCGTCCTCCCTGCAGGATGGGATAGCACGCTGCTTTAGCACACCTCATCTGCAGCCACATGCTGCTGCTGCAGCTAAAGGACGACAGCATGACGACTGCCGAGCAGCCTCTGCGGTGCGTTCGGAGGCCCCTTTATTCACAATGGCCCTCGTTTATGAACCGTACGCACGGCAGAAAACTGCGCGCACGGCCGTTTTCACGCAAGGCTTTTCTCAATGTGGACGTGAGCGAACGAGCCGCTCAGATCGCACGTCGGGTCTGACACCGTGGACGCAGGTCAGGGTCAGCGTGGAGTCGTGGTGCAGCGCAGAACCATAAAAAACGATTAAACAAACCCCAAACTGGTCATTAAACACATCATTGAATACAATAAATCTGTTTTTCCGGAAGCGTTTTGCTTCACCTGCTTTTTTTGTTCACTTGTTGTTGTTGTTGTTGTTCACTATTGTTACTGTTGTGCAATTTTACCTGTGCAATATTTTCTCACATTAATATTAATATATATTTTTTATTTTACTTGTTTTTTACCTCCATACTGCTGTTCTGTTTTGTTGTACCCCCTTTGCTGCTGTAGACAAAAGAATTTCCCCAGTGTGGGATGAATAAAGTCTATCTTATCTTATCTTATCTTATCTTATCTTATCTTAAAATTTAACCCTCTTTTTCCTGAGAAATTCATGTTTGGTTCATTTCTCGCTGTAATTATTTCAGCAGCAGCTTCACCAGTGCGCGCACACGCGTGACCGTGTCAGGGCAGCGACCCGTCTGCTCGTCATCGGCGTTTTTCTGGGCTCCTTTAACACTTTTCGTGCTTCCAAAAGCGCCTCCTTGTTTAACCTCCACCTCAGACTCGAGGGGATCGACTTCCAGCTCCAAAAAGTTTCGTTTCTTTCCCGGATTTCTCCTCTCAACGTTTGATTTCAGTGGGCCGCGCCGCCCGAAACATGAATATTTAAGGCGGGAACATGTTAACCGGTTTCAGCCGCCGCCTACCACAAGTCCTGCACTCGCATCTGCGCACGTTTCTACACAAGACCGATAAACGAGGGCCACTGCGTGCACTTCACTCACTTGATGTCGTTGGCCATGTCATCTTCGTTGTCTCTTCTCCTTCTCAGCACAAACCACATGCAGAGGATGAGGAGGAAGACGAAGCCAAACACAGAACCCAACGTGGCGCCGACAATCACCCCTGCGTTGGCGGCTAAAGGCAGGAATCAGGAAGACACGCGTCAACAAGCACTCTACTGACCGTGCTCACACATGTTCCAAGTCAGACTATAGTGTCGTTGAGACTGTGGTTACAGATGACGATGATGACGATATTGTATCATACAGGTGACGATGTCCAGCTTGATGGTGCAGCTCTTGGATCCAGCTGAGTTGCTGGCTGTGCACACGTATGTTCCAGCCATGCTGTTGCTCAGGTTGCTCAGTTTCAGACTTCCTGTTTTCTCATCTGCACAAAAAAGACGACCAGTCATGTTAGACTGTGAGCAATATCATCCGTCCATCCATCCATCCATCCATCCATCCATCCATCCATCCAGCTACTGTGCATGTTTTTGGACTGTAGAAACCTGAAGACCTGGAGCACACACACACACACACACACACACACACACACACACCACACACACAAAGCTAGGTCTCAGTTCTCCCGTGCTAACTATCAAATATAATACTTTAGATAATTAAGAACATGGAGCTGTCCTCCCTTTTAAGAGTTCATTTGTTCAAATAAAGACAGAGTGTAAGTCCTAATTTTTGTCTACGTGGAAGAGAAATGTAAATATTTAACTTGTATTGTGTTTATTTGTGTTTTACATATGAAGACACCATCTGTTTTTTTAACGTTATCATTCAGTTCAATTCAGTTTTATTTCTAGAGCACCTTTTCTAATAAAAGTTGTCTCTAGGTGCTTTACAGAGGCAGAAACCCAGAGCCGGAACCCCCAGGTAAGCACGGTGGCAAGGAAAAACTCCCTTTTAACAGGAAGAAACCTTGAGCGGGACCCGGCTTACAAGGAGGAACCATCCTGCTGAAAGCCGGCTGGGTAAAGGAGGAGAAGAAGAGGGAGACAGGACAGAGAATAAAAGAGAGATAAAGCCCATAAAGGTATTTTTGCAACCTTTTCATCTTCATATGTGACTGCTTGAAGTGCCCTGATGTGACGGTGATGGAGGTCTTACTGAGGCTGGGTGGGAAGAAGACCTCAGATGTGGGACTGCTCCTCTTCCAGTTGTACGTGGGCACCGGGGTACCATAGCTGGACGTGCAGCTCAGGGTCACGTTTCCCTTCAGCGCTGGCTTCCCCGACAGAGAACACCGAGGAGGAGCAGGAGGAACTGAGGAGAGAATGGTTCCGTTAGATGAGGCGAGGCTTGGTCAGACTCACGAGGAGGAGTGTGTTATACCCTTCACGTCCAGGTTGAGCTCGGCGGTGAGGTCTGGGTTATCAGGGATGATAATCTGACAGAAGTAGCGTCCAGAGTCGGACTCCTGGGTGTTGTTGATGTACAGGGAGACGTCGCTGGATGGCATGCTGCTGACAAAGCCCACCCGGCCTTTAAACTGGTTGCTGCTCACACTCATGGAGCCTTTGGTGTAGGAGATGATCTGAAGAGACATGAAAAACAAGCATCGCTTTGGGTTAGTGACCACCTTCATTTACAGTGTACGGAAATGTGAATGAACTTTTTCATGCTCTCATTGCCTCCTGTCCAAAATATTATTTTAAATTCAATAAGTTTATGTGTACATTCCTTTATATGGAGATGGCGGAACTATTTACATATGTAAATATGAACTGAATGAGACCGTTTACATTTGCTTGTAATGACACATAAGAACCAGGATGTATCTATAAACTCTCTACACAAAAGGCTGATATCAGCGGTTAAATTGTAAATCTGGAGCGTTTAATCCTGGAAGGTCAAACTGTCTCACATGGAGCCAGTTCAAAAACATGAGAATTAAACAGCAAATAATGAGTTGTGATTAGCTGAATGACAGCTAATCGTTCCCTCGGAAACAGAGTCTTACCAGCTGAGTTTTATTGGAGACAAAGTTCCAGAGGATGGTGTCTGTGCTGAGGTCGTGGTTTGGATCGGTCCTGTACGAGACCTTCAGGACCACCATCTCCCCCTTGATCACGGCTATACTGGTCTGAGGAATCACAATTTGAGCCCATGTGTCTGGATGGAAGAAGACACAACAGAAAGCAGAGTTACACTTCATTACAATTACACGACTTAACTTTAAAATACTATGAAACGTGTTGTTGATATGCAGTAAACGTCACTGCCTCAAATTGTGCAGTGACCGTCAACGTCCTGAGGGGGGCGGCAGAGAGCCAACACGCGTGTCCTGTGAGTGGAAGGTCACTCGGAAAGGACCTCACTGCAGCTGGACGCTCATTTCGGTTTGAAATTTCATAAAGTAAGGCAAATGTTTATCGTTTGTGGTGTAATATTAAGGCTCACTGCTAATAAAGTCATTGAGATATCAGAAGTACAACATTTATTGTCTTTAATTAAACTGAACTGGAGATCCAGCATTTCACTTTTTGGTAATTAACATTATATAGCTACCAATAATTACAGTAAAATAACAGTGGAAAATAATGTCATCAGTTTTCTTGTATGTCTTTAGTCTTCCTATACACTGTTGCAATATTTCAGATTTTCTGGCTAAACCATTGCAAAGGCTATGCTTCTTATTAATTGGAAGAATTATTTATGTCACAAGTATATTTCTCTCATGCACAGGAAGTGATGCAATGATGTGTAAGCCCACAGTGTGATTCAGCAGCATGAAACGGCCTTGTGTCCAGCTGCAAAGCCACTTGTCCTCACCACCTCTGCACCAGCCAGATTCTACAGAGAGGAAACTTGGTGTACTCATGTCATGACTTTGGCAATCACCAGTACTCGGGAAGTCAGTTCAGGCAGCCGCACAAATGTCTGAAACTTCTGTTTTATTAGCAGTTTATAAAGAATTTCAAAGTTCATCAGGCAAGTGGACATGGACAAAGGTTTGTGGAGGGATGGCTACCAGTGGCTACTGACCATGTGGCTATTAAACAGTATTATTAGTGTTTTTTTTTAATATTTATAAATGCACAGGCTGGATGCTGTCCACCACATAGATGTAGATTTACAACAGTTGTTTACGTAAACATTGTTAAAGATGCATAAGATGCACGGACTTTTGGACTGAAAACATTTTGGTATTTATTTATTTATTTAATTAATTGGAGTTTAAAGATGTGGGACTTGGTGAAGAAAAACAGATTTATGACCTCCAGCATTTCACTGAGGCAAAATTGCCCAAATATTGAGATCCTGGTGAGCTCTTATTCACTTACTTATCCTGAGTGGACAAGGGCAGTTCTATTTCTATTTGAAACTCTTGCCAAGAACTTTTAAAATTAGATTTGCTCCTGATTCACCTCACACAGATGAGCGTGGAGAGGAGAAGATGAGACGCCTGATGGAGCAGGGTTAGAACTCATGGTCTCAGTTCGTGGCAGAAATCCACTCTGCAGGTCTGACGAGCCTTTAATAGTCCATGCTGACTGATGGCGGGACAGGGGAATGATGGGAGCGAGCCGGGTTCAGTAGAAACAAGGATGGAGGCAGTAATGCGGTCTGGTTTCACTGCGGCTTTCTTACAGTTTAATTCAGGTTTATGTCACGCGCTCGCTTCATTTGCATAAACTCATCATCTTCTCATATAGACCTTCATCGCATGGTTCACATCATTTCTTGGTTCGAACACTTACTCTGTCCTTCCACAAAGCCTGGTGATGTTTTTAGTTGTAAACATTATTAAAAAACTGGAGAGGCATGGTGGGTTATTATTGGTTAAACATGATATAGTATAAACCAGAGGTGGGCAAACTAAGGTCCGGGGGCCACATGTGGCCCGATGAACTATTATATCCGGCCCGCAGAGCCTTCACAATCATTTCTCCAAAAGCCAAATGAAGAGGGTTGTCAGCTTGATTGGTTAGAAAAAGGTTCAGACCCCCGCTTCAGCTAGCATGCTAACATGTCCTCTCCAGAAGGTGGGACCAAACATCATCTGGAGCTTCATCATCCACCTCCAGTTGGACCAATTTACAGGCTCTTCATAGTATTTTCTCAGTCAAAAGTCCATCAAGCTGGATTTTTAGCTAACCTCTGATCCTCATGTGGGGGGTTAGCTTCCTGCACCACCTGGCCGGCCCCTTCATCAAGATCTACAACCCAATGTGGCCCTTCAGGTAACAGAATTGCCCACCCCTGGTATAAACCCATAAGACAAATCTAATTTATCATATTAGGACGTTAACGTAACAGAGTCACGTGCGTTATTAAAGAACGCAAGATAAAACCACCCACATCTACTTTTATGGAATTTAATGGTGAAATCCATTGAAAAAAATGTCACTGACCAATAAAACTAAATCAAAGACATGCCCTAATGATCACACAGTCACACCAGTACCGTCCCTGAAGGCAACAGGTCAACGCAGTGAGTGTTTGCTCAATTCAGTGTTCCAAGAAGAACTGGAGTCACAGAACAGACATTGAACTCTTCTGCTTCTCTGCAGAATGTGTGTGTGCGTGTGTGTGCGTGTACTTGTACCTGCTTTGGTACTGAGTACCAAAGTGAGGACATTTTGGCTGGTCCTCCAAACTTCAATGGACTGTTTAAGGCAGCGGACCCCAACCTTTGTTGCGCCATGGACCGGTTTAATGTCAGACAGTAGTTTCAGGGACCGGCCGCTGTGTGTGTGTTGTGGCGGATAAATACAACAAAAGAACGTAATATGACCGTCATGAAAACTGTGGTATTTTCTAAATAAAATAATAAATGTGTGTCAATAGTGAGCCATAGACTGATGTAATGAAGAGAATCCGGTAATTTTTCAAAATAAAACATTGTTCAATGTCAGATAATAAATAAAAAGCAGTAATGGCCACTGGTTCAAGGGGTTAAGACCTGGTTTAAGCTTAAGTTAGAATTGGGTTTAAGGTTAGAGTTAGGGTCAGGGGATTAGTTTGGATGCTTATGGTTAGGGTAAAGGGCAGGCAAATACATTATGCCTATGAACGTCCTCATAAAGATAGAAGAAAAGGGATGTGTGTGTGTGTGTTTCCTAATTACAGGAAAGTCTTTTAACTAACACTGTTTACTGTACAGGCGCTCTGTAAGATAAAGCTGCAGCCTTTGATGAGGAAAAACTTTAATGGCATCTTTCAAGCTACAGAGATGGATGGGTGGATGGATGGGTGGAGTGGGCTGGGCACTTCCTGATAGAGAGCTATCAGCTACTGGGAGGAAGCTGCCTCAGAAAGGTGAAAAAAAAAGACTTTGCATCCAAACACACTTGACAACGTGGCAGGAGGGATCTTCAGAAGAAAGGACAACATCAGACAGCTAATGGACGACAGGAGGATCAACAACAGAACCGCAGGGGCAACTATGATCCAATCATCACCGTTGAGAAGATAGAGGTCACCTCTCTGGAGGCTGGGCGGAGATGTGATGGAGATAAATGACAACAGTCTCGTGGGGGGACTAATCGTGAAGTCCCAGGATGGTCTGTCATCCGAGCATGAGAAGAGATGTGAGTGTTTATCAGATGACTGACATTCCTGTGGTAGTAATTAGATGGAAGTCTGCATGAAGATGAACCCTCACAGGTCACAGAGCCTTTCAGAGGCACAAGCAAAGTCCCCTTGTTGGGACGCACAAACGTTGTACTTCTTATTCTATAAAATACAACGAAAAATGTTAATATTCAGTAGGCTATATATATATATATATATATATATATTTAAAAATATGTTTAAGAATACACTTGTGGAGTATAAAATTTGTGAGTTTAAAATATATATGATAAATTAAGTAACCCATCACCGGATTTTCCCCAAAGTAATTAGCACCTAAAAATTCTAAAAGGTCATAAATTTAAACTTCGACTGTTACCTGATTGGTTTCTTCCTCCTTTTTTCCCAAATAAGTCACCTTTTCCTGACATTTGTAAGTAGAATATAAAGACATTCACACTCACATTCATACGCTGATGACAACTATGACCTTACATTGAGGCTGGGAGAATTCAGGGGCCGAGGCTGAAACCTACGACCTTCGTATCAGTTTTCTAACACCTCTCCCACAGTCACAATTCACTCAGACTGTGATTTATTAACTGTTTATTAACATTCATGTTCACGACTATAAACACATTTGTAAAGCCCTAAACACACTTGTCTGCATTAGACGCAGATGTCGATCGTGATGTGACTTTCTTGCGGTTCCAAAGCGCTGACTGATGAATCACCACAGCCGTTAGCCGACTGGTTAAACACACACACCAGGCGGGCAAACACACGGCTGGTTTATTGGAGACACACCAATCAGGTTTGAGCTCTAAACGCAGCAGGTGAGTTCGCTCGCTTTCAACCAAAACGGAAGAAGTCAGAGGAAGAAGAGTGAGGGTGAGAGGGGGAATCAGTGGAGGACAAGTAGGAGGTAGAGGTCAGGGAAGAGGAAGAGGAGGACCTGGAGCAAGAGGAGAACGTCCTCTAAGAAGAAGAGGACCACATCTGACAAAAGAAACTCATCCACACTGGTTGATCCTGTCATGAACCAGGATTGACTGATTTTATATGAAGAGAAATAAATCATTGTTTCAATAGTCGGCAGCATTGATCTAGTTTTGATTCACCAGGTTGTACGTTTGCAGTTTCTCTGATCACTGAGAGGTAGAGCTGCTGAAAGTGTTTGAAGTTAAATCCAGCTGGTTCAAACAGACTTAAGCCTCAGCAAGAGTGTGTGTTTCCTATGGTAACATGGTGGGGTTTCCACAAGTGTGTATATAGGTTTGACAAGTGTTTCAAGGTGTTCTGCATATTGTGTGTGTGGTTGTGCTAATTGTGTGTAGTGTTTTGACATTCCGAGCCCTGTTTCCAAACTCGTGCCTAAGCAACTGTAAAAACACCTGTAATATCACCTCCACTGATGCGTGTCCTCACAAAGACAGAAGTACAGCGCTGTAATGCACAGCGTCTGGTTTAGGGCAGTAAGTGGCCTCAGCAGAGCTCGTCATCCGATAGCTGCGTCTCTGCTGCTCGTTCCAGGGGTAATTAAGGAGAAATACGGTGGGAAACTGAAAAAAGAATGTGTCATCTCTGTCCTCGAGCTGCCACACCAGCCTCTCCTCAGCTGAGAGGGGAGACGGAAGCTTCTGTTTAATTTAAGGAAGAGATAGTGTGAGGTCGTGAGGGTCAGCACAGACGTTGCAGCTGCAAAGCCCTTCCTGTGTGTTCTAGTGCTAATTGATCCTTACACACCACTTGTGATAAACAGCACAGTGTGTTTCCACGTATCATAACTGACATGGAGGCAAAAAGGCCAACATAAAAAAAAAAATAATAATAATCTTTTGATGGATGATATATTCTGCTGATGATTGATGAACTGGAAATGATCAAAAATTCTTAAATGAGGGATCTGTCTGGACTATCTTTGTCTGTATGTCCCGCGGTCTTCCACAAAGGATGTTTTTACGGGAATTGAAATCATTGGCGACGGTCGTCAGTGTCCCCACGGACAATAAAAGGAGGAGATGCTGTGGTTGGTTGTAATCACAACTCAAAGGGACGGACTGAAACAGGTATGTCGTGTAATCTGAAAAGGACAGAATAATGACTTTCCACACTCAGTGTGAGGATAACGGCAATATAAAACATCCCCGCATGTTTGTTCTTAACTGACACTTATTAAATATTATATAATTCTCATTCCTATCGCACAGTTCTCACATTCTAAGTCAGCTGAATTCATGTTCCTGAGTGATCCTCCTAATAACACTTCAATGAGATCAGAGCTCTTTGGTTAATTAGAGCTGCCGTCCATCTGATGGCGACACCATGGGAAATGCTGGAAATCTGTCAGCCGACATAGCATCAGCCTCTTACTGAGCGCCGCTGATAAAAAAAAAGAAAAAAAGAAAAAAGAAAAATGATCCATCCAACATCATCCATCTTATCAGGCCAAGAGAAACAATGACAGCTTTAATCCAGATTTAGGAAAAAAAGTCATGCTAAAAAACTGCACAGCTAAAGTCCACTCTGCCAATTCACAGACTGGGGGGGGGGAAAGCATTCACTCACACACACACACACACACACACACACACACACACACACGCACGCTTCCTGTGTATTGTTTAGACAGTGACAGGAGGAAAAAGCTGGACTTTGTGATATGATGGAGCTTTATTCAGGATTAGTGTTTTGTTGTTAGTTTCAGTATAAATTGAAGTTCAGCAGTGAGGTCACCCAGGAAGGAAAGGTCAGTAGCGGCCTATGACCGCACCCTTAACTTCTGATTTCCTGAGCTCCGTGTTTATGAGGAGGTGAATATGAACGTTTCTGTCACTCCGTTACCCCACCATAGATCTGGATCTGCATCCATCTGTGGACGGATCTGGGACACATTCCACATCCACAACGCAATCCTTTGGCATGTTTAGCAAACATCACTATGCTTAAGAGAAGAGTTACTTACATTTATATACATAATGTATTGAGAACATATGAAGTCTTTTACATGGTTGTGTAGCCTGATCCTACTAAAAATGCACTGCAAACCACAGAAAAGGCCATTGTATTCATTTCTTATCATGTAATGTATAATTTATTTGAAAATAAAATGAATCTAAATAAATCGATTGTATTTTGTTTTGTATTTTACTGTATTCCAGCTCACTAGGTCCCCTAATCAGGATACAAATGAAGTCAAATCACCACGGCAACCATTTAATACGTTTCAGTCACTACCAAAGCTGTGGCGCGTATGTGAAGCCATGCTAGCTTGACCTAAACATCTCTGGGTTAATTATTCTTAGTCAGGAGCTTCTCATCTCAGCACTGACACCTACACACACACACACACACACTTACAGAGGTGCATCAACAATATGATTAATCCAGACAGTCAGTGATGGAGATGATGGCGAGAGATGACTCTGACACCACGAGTGTGTGTGTGTGTGTGTGTGTGTGTGTGTGTGTGTGTGTGTGTGTGCGTGACTGTGTTGGCAGCACACCTGACTCCATAACGCAAGCGTTATGCTGCAGCTGAGCTCAGAGCTCTGAACAAACATCGCGTCCAACTGGGGTAAAAGCTGGGCGTACAGAAGCGAATCTGTTTAATCCTCCTTAAAAAAGCTTTATCGGCATCACATTCCCCACACGCCTTTTCAATATTATGAGCCTGATAACCTTTGATTCAATCTGACGCTTTCCTTTAGCTCATTTGTGCAGTTAAAGAGACACACAATCGTAGATCGCCGTTGATTATTGAGATTGTTGCCTGTGACAGGTTGGATATTAATAAAGGAGCATGCACACAAACACGTCACTGGGCTCTCCCATGATGCACTGCACATCCCACTTAGGGCCCGCCCCTTTTCTCTGGAAGCGAACAGCAGCAGATGTTGATGTTTGTGTTGATGTTCAGAGTGAGGAGGGCAAACCCCAATGGCTGCTCTCAGATATGTAACAGTATATCACACTAAAGCTCATTCCAGTTCCTCAATACTGATAAATATATGCTGTGCTCTATGATATTAAAAATTCAGTCAAGCGTCAATAACGATGTTTATTTAAAAAAAAAGTTGTTGATCGTATCAAAGCTCACCTAAAGGAGTTTCTTTCATTTAGACAGATTGCTTTGCGTCATATCTTACGATGGATAAGAAGGTTGTCCGTGATTAAGAATGTAGCGAGGAGAGGAGAAAGCCACAGATAAGGAAGGTGGAGGCATTCATCTTGTGTTGGCACAAACGCAGATAAGGTATGTTTATGGGATGGAGGTGGGGTCAGAAAGAGGTCGTCTGCTCCAAAGATGCCAATGGAAAAAAAGCCCAACATGGTAATTTGACCTAAAGCAGATGATGTCGAGTTGGTGTCCTTGCTTGGAAATCAGGATCTCACTGTAGCTGCCCGGCTGCGTATTTACTACACCCTCAAACGCAAACTGCAGAAGAAGACGGTGAAGAAAGAGGAAAAAGAAGTAGAGAGACACTTAAGAAGAAAAGTATCAGCTCAGGGAAGGCAGTGGATTGTGCGTCACAACGCTTTAGTGATGGTAATAAATACACACGCTAATCCAAACCTCTTCAAAACAGATTACTTATGAGTGTTGGAGTTCTAATAGCGTTTGTGGTATAACCTTGGAAGCATTCTTACTGGAGGAGAAGCTGTCCTCTTTCAGAATGCAAACATGTTCAAAAGAAGCTCATCTGTAAAGAAAAGCTGGAGAGGTTTGATCTTATGCAGCGCCAGATAAGAAGATCAGCACCACCTTCGTTTCTACACGGGCTAAACATGGCAGTGTCACAGGTGGACACAAAGATGTGACCTCCGTTGATTGTAATCACATTTGAATATGCTAGCATGATATGCGTATGTCGCGCTCCCCCTCCGTGAACAAGTGCTCAGATGAATGCATGGCAGCTTTGGGACGTCAACAAAATTTTACACTAGGTCACTTTACACACATTTATCAGCAGCGTGTGACAAAACAAGTTTTTTATTTTTAGTCGTCTGATCTGATCTAATCCCTGAGAGACCTCGTGTCAGTGGGAACAAACACAAATAAGCATTTCTGAGGCGGGAAGTTCACTGTCTCTGGAGAGAAAAGATTTAATTTACTGTCCGATGACCCCTGAGTCTGACAGAAAATGAGGTCATGAACAGAAAATAACTTAAAACACTGGGCGAGGACATGAGTGTGCGCTGAGTATTAGCCTTTAAGAGAAAGTGAGAGAGCAGAGGAGCTACCCTCATTTATGAGTGAACACAGAGCTGTGGAAGGATTATTGAGATGGACAGTCGCTGGGAAAAGAATGATGAATCAGAGCCACCTCTGCACAGCACAGGGTCAGGAGAAACCAAAAGAAACCAAAGAAAGGTCCAGTGGTGAAGAGAGAGCTGAGCCGAAAGGCGAAGCTCTCGATTTACCGGTCGGTCTTCGCTCCTACCCTCACCGATGGTCATGAGCTTTGGGTAGTGACCAAAAGAACGAGATCGCGGGTACAAGAGGCCAAAATGAGTTTCCTTCGCAGGGTGGCTGGGCTCTCCCTTAGAGACAGGGTGAGGAGCTCTGCCATCCGGGAGGACGCCTCCCTGGTGAGGTGTTCAGGGCACGTCCCTCCGGTAGGAGGCCCCCGGGAAGACCCAGGACACGCTGGAGAGACTATGTCTCTCGGCTGGCCTGGGAACGCCTCGGGATCCCCCCGGAAGAGCTGGACGACGTAGCTGAGGAGAGGGAAGTCTGGGCTTCCCTGCTTAGGGTGCTGCCCCCGCGACCCCACCCCGAATAAGCGGTAGAAAATGGATGGATGGATGGATGGATGGATGGATGGAGGTCCAGATATATTACATGAAAAATGCTAATTTCAGTTTTTTTTAATTAAGGCTTAGATTCAAGCTTTTATTGGCTTCTGCCAGACGCGTTCAACGTCTTTTTCTCTGTAGCAAAGTGTCTTTGTCTGCTGGGATAGAAATTACAATGAAAACGTGGGAAAAAGGGATCTTTAAATAATGACTGTCCAGTCGATGTGATCACATGTGTCAGTTCTGAAAATGAAGGTTGATGATGCTAGCATGTTAGCATGCTAGCTGAAGGAGGGGGGGTGAACCTTTTTCTAACCAATCGAGCTGACAACCCTCTTCATTTGGCTTTTGGAGAAATGATTGAGAAGGCTCTGCGGGCCGCATTAAATAGTTCCCCACATGCGGCCCCCTTAGTTTGCCCACCTCTGCTCTAAATCAGTGACTCTAGAAAGTAATAAATTAGACTTTGATACTACACACTTTTCCATCTTTAGGCATAGTATCATGCAGTTTTTCCCCATGATCTCCTCAAAGGTGAAAGTCGTCTCTTAGTACTGGTGTAGGCATTTGCATGAAGGATTGCATGAATGAAACGTGACACATTACTGTCCAAATATTTAAATACATCATCCAAGAATCCAAACATTAACTGGAGTTTAACCCAAAATACAGATATGAATACAGGAATCCAACCCATGGATGGAAACATGTTTACATGAAGAGAGATTTACAGATAGAGGGTGGAAAAACATGCTTGTGTGTGTGCGTGTGTGTTCCCATTGCACTCTGAGTTGATTAGGTTAGATGGCGAAGCAGCAACGACGATGTGCTAAGCCCGAACACTGCTAATCCTATCAGCGTTCAAAGACAGAGTCAAAGGTAAGACTTCCCACAGAGACAGACACATGTGGAGCTGAGTTGGAGGATGGCGGAAAAACATGAACATCCAGCTTAAAACCTGTAACCCCAGTACTTTGCTTGCAGCTCGTGACAGATGGAACTCAAACTCACATTTATAGCTGCAAAGGTGAAAACCAGCTGTTGATGAGGTGACTAATCAGGAGATGAATCCGCGATTACAAGTCAGATGGAGACAAACATATTCTCTGGAAACAGCACAAAATATGAGGGGAAAAGCATACAGGAGGATTTGAATGAGTTTCGCATCGCGTGGATGGCTGCGTGCACGTGCCTCACTTACCAGAGGAACGCCTGGCACCAGGGTGCGCTATGGGAAGACTGCAAGCTGTTGGAGGGCGTTTGGGCAATGACATCCCTGTGGATGCTGTTTTGAAATTCAATAGCTCACCCAGCATTGTTTCAGACCACGCACGTGCGTTGAGTTACATCAAATGAGTTGTTTAACGAAGTAAAGCGGTCTGGTAATATGACACTATATGAACAAATGAAGGCAGGATAAACTATGAGCAAAAATTGGTTTCATAAGGTTTAAATAATATTTGAACAGCAAAAACAGCTGTTTTGATAACTAAACTACTTATAACCGGTGCATTAGTCAGATAAGGATTGTTCCTTTTTTTTTTTTTTTTTTTTTAAAAAAATGCATTTTTGTTAAAATGTTTAATTGTTTTATTTAATCCCAAGTGGTTAGGCCCTTATGAAAACAACCCATTTTGGAAAATTGGACCAAATGTTCTGAGAACACAAGCGCAAACATGAAACTCTAAATTAGTCATTCGGAAGTACAGACACATATTAGCATTCATGCTGGCTTTGTTCAACACTGGCGCTTTATTTGACGATAAAGCACGAAGATCACACATGTTGTCAGCACTAATGATCATGACAGCAGTGACCAGATAGAAACTAGAATCAATTGGAACAGCATTAACATTAAAAGCAGGATCCTCCTCTCTTTATTACTCTTCCAAATTGGATTCGGTAGAGTCGTTTTCCTCTGTGTTGCTGTGCTTTCTGCTCCATGCTCAGTTGAAAATGTTAACTCAAATGTCAGACAATTCATAGTTTTAATGTGGATGGCAGTAATGAGCCGAGTAAGGGATCCATTTCAGAAAGCTAATGATCATATATCTGTCCTGCAAAGGCCACCATAAAGGTTGCTTCTGTTAAATCCAGCACTGGAGGACAACCAAACACTTTCCAGGTAAGAGCCTCTTTTATAATCAAGCCTTTATGTTCTCCCTTCTGTCCGGCTCCGCTACCCAGGATCCTAAGCACAATGGACAATGATCTCCGGCTCCAGTTACGCAGCACGTGCACGCGCTACTGCCAATGGGCAGAAAGAGACTGTAAGTTCAGAGCCTCCATTACCTCACCGTCCTCTCCTGCTGCCCCAGCAGGAAGGATGGGCGTGGTGTCATGTGACCAGGCTCTGCCACGTCTCTGTTACACTGTGAACATCATGTGGGCACGCTGGGATTTGCGGTTACCTACCTGATGTCTAAAGTAAAATCAAGTAGTTTAAAACCGAGATATCGACTACCACGGAGCCTCCTGATGATGATGTCATGCAGACACAGCTTTGTGATTGGTCAGAATCAAACACTGAAGGCCAGATGAAGTTGACCCGTCTGATGTGACTTTATTCTCCACAAGCAGGCGGTTTCAGCCTCGTCCTTTTCATATTGCGATGTGACAAAGACAAAATGTGCTTATTTATTTATTTGGCCTTTATCTGAACGATTGATCGCCGCGGGTGGAATTGGTGCTGGATGGAGCGCCGAGCCGACAGGAAGGAGCAATGTTCTGGGAGGCCTTATCTGGATGCAGCAGGCTGCTGTGGTGGGAAGTGGAATGTCAGGAGGGGAAGGGGAAGTAGGTGTGTATGTACCACACAAACACCAGTGCACATCTGAGTGAGCGCGAACCAGCACATGGCAAAGCTAGTGAGATTAATGATGCCCATCTTCCTCCCTTCACTCTGACTTTGCTATCTGTTTTTTACTTATTGCACTCTTCCTGTTTTTCTATCTTCACAAGAGAGCGAAATCTGGGTTAGATAAATTAAAAAAGGGCTGATATGAAAATCACAGCAATGTAGTGAAAACTGGTTTAAAACCAGTCAGGCGAGGACAGTCTGCAGCTGTCTCTCAATATTCACTGAAGTACTCACTAACTACAATTCACCACTGGTGGCATTAAATTCTTTTGAGAATTTCGGACCGCTGACTGTAGGCAGAGCCCTAAGCATGGGGAGTACAGACAAATGGTAAAGGCGCCGTGGATCCACAAGGGGGCGCACTGAGGGCATTTTTTTTTTTTTTTTTTTTTTTTTAATTTCCAAACTAACAGGCGACTACTAATAGCACTTTATATGCTATTATTGCGTAATATTACAAAAAACCCACAACAACTTATCATATACTGGTCGAAAATTAGGCGCCAGATAGCACACTTGTGCAAATGAACGAGCACCCAGCCAGCCCACAGCGTCGTCTCGTTGTTTGACGCTACCTCTGCTTTTACCTGTATTTGTGTCTGCATCTGTTTGCACTAACGTAACCCTTTAAAATAATCTTGTATGGTTGTCTTGTCTGTCTTTATAAATATTTCAGTTACAACATATTTTGATACTCCAACAGGGCTCCATCAAATAAAGCTCCCAGCAGCGCAGTTTTCGATCTTCATGTTTGAGCACAGCCAATATGCAGCCCAACGTGCGTATTAACTCATATCTCATGTGCTTAGTAAGCATTTGAAATGAACAAAGCAAAAATAGAGGGCTTGCCTTGTTGAATCTTTACGACCCCTGCGCACGTGCAGACCACGTGGTGGCAACCTCTGATAGACACTATAGGCAAAATCCAATATTATTCTGCGTTCGACAGCCACGGTAAAGTTAAGTAATGACGCCGTGTCTCATTTATCAAGTATTTTGTTGGTTCAGGAGGAGGAATCTCATCGTGCATATGCAACCCATCACCGAATGGAGATGTTACCTGAGCGCTGCTGTTTGAAGCTGCAAATGACGTCCGTCACTGTTTTATTTGTGATGAACGCCATAAAATACGTCACATATATTATTTAAACCATTATCAGTGCTTGGTGCACACTTTTGGCTTCAATGTTCTGAGTTTGCTGCAAATATTTTCCTCTTTTGTGTAAATATGTATTCAAAATATAAAATATTGAATAAAATATTTGATAGAACGTTTAAAAAAAAAATGAGTATTTGAACTTACTATTATTTTTGTTTTTATTTTTAATAGATGAGAAAAAACATCCATCTGCTGTGTTTGCTTGTGAACATCTCCCTCTCTTTGTTTTTCTTTCTTTCTCTCTCTCTCAGACGTGCACACATACACACACACGCACACACACACGCACCCACCTCTGGCTGACACCCTGGTGTCTGTTGGTATTTGTGTCACTTGCAGTGTGAAATAATGCATGGAGCTCCACAGCCATTTTCCTGTCTAGTGACAACAAGCAGCTGGACCTTTGGAGTAACCCCCCACCCCCACCCCCCACCACCACTACCCCAACTAGGAACTTGACGACAGGAACAGCTAATGGAGCTTCCAACTCCATTTCCATAAGGCATGGAATAAAGTGAGAGGATGGAACAAATGGAAAGAGGAGGAGGAGGAGGAGGAGGAGGACAGGGTAGGACACAATCTGAACGGTGCAGTTTGTGCTGACGGTGCAGGAACGACAATGGCGCCTGGCGGTAGCATGTGATGAAAATAACAGCCAGCATGCATAATGCAAACACTCTTCTTCCCCTGAAACAAGCACTCTGGAGTAGTAAAGACCAAAGTTGTCCCTTCCCAACCGTCATGGCCGACGGTGCCTCACATTCTATTGCCTTTTCTCAAGTCACGGTTCGCTGGCACGGTCTTGTGATCTTCTGGAGTACGTACTTGGACGCCTGTACTTTAAAGGACGTACTTTCTGCCATTGGAAGAGGTGAAAGGCATTGTGGGATGCTTAGCTACCCCATGTGTGATGACTACCTGGCAAAATGGGCGGAGCAAGTACACTTCCAGGGAGCTTTGAGCCTAATTGGCAGGTTGGGAACTCTGGATTGGGACTATACTTGGGCAGAGATTGATAATGTTTTCAGAGGGCGAGAATTTCAGGGCTGAGAAGTCCACGCATTGACAAAGAGCCTATGTCTTACACTTTGTGGCCCAGTGGCACTACGACAGGGCGTCATAATCACACGCCCTGGTGGGTGATCTACCTGGTGACTCCTTGCAGTGTCCAGGCATTCTTTCATACTAATGTCAACAATAAGTGTATAAAAGTTTTCATTTCCTTTTTTAAGCAAAGTATGGAAATATTTGTTATACTTGGTATTTATAATATATATGCTTACTTTTTAGAGGTCATATTTTAATATTTTCTAGAGGAACAATTTCTGGTTTAAAAACAGATTTCATTTGCATTTTTTTTTTTAAATAAATTAAATAAAAATAAATCTCTAAACTCCCATTACCATCAAAACATTCTGCAAATCAATATAAAACCAAAACTAACTCTCATCTGTCTAAAATTCACTTCCTTAGTTAGAGCAAGAGACGAAAAATAGGTTACAAGAGCGAAAAAAACAACAGTGAAAAATGTGTGTTGGCATGGTCTAAGAAAAAGAAGGAGCCACAAGCACCATAAAGTTGTCCTGGCAAATATGAGATGATGTCTTTATCCTTTTAGCAAGTTTTGCCTTTCATTGGGGTGAGAAAACCAAGATTTTCCAAGAATCTCTCTGAGGGAAGCAGCCAAAGGATAGTCAGTGTAAAAATGTTCCTCCTGGAGGCTCCAACATGAGGTTAAGTCACCAAGCCACACACACACGCACACACGCAATCACGGGTAACAAAAGAAGGATGCTCAACCTACTTCTCACCATCGTCTCTAGTTTACAGATGTGTAAAGTTAGCGCTACCATGCCAACCTCAGTAAACCTCAAATAAACCAGCTGCAATAGTGTGTGTGGTGTGTGTGTGTGTGTGTGTGTGTGTGTGCATGGGACTCACAGGTGCACAAGCTACCTGCCCTGATCAGGTTTCGTCCAGGCTGGTCTGTTCACAGGACTGAAGCACTCACTTCAGGCCACTCGGGACTGGACAGTAACTCCTTCTGCCTGCTCGCTTCCCTGTTCAGCGCTTTAGAGCACAGCAGCCGAAACTCCAGTAGAAATTCAGATTTATTCCAAAATGTTAAAGTTAATGCGGCGAGGACGACAGGTTCGTGCTCCCTGTGTGTCACATAATCGCTCTCACTGATCTGGCTGATCTGACGGGTATTGTCATTATTATTCACTGCGCAAATGTGCTTCTCAGTTGGTAATTTTTAAAAGAATAAATACATCAGACCTTTGCTTAAAAAAATGACTTCATGGTTGATTCATTATAGGAGTTTATCCATTTAAATAATCAACCATAAGATTGATTGTTTAGTTTTTTTCCGCTCAAAACTGGAGCAGTATGTATGTAATGTTTTATCCTCTGCGTGTTTTAATAGCATGGCGCGCACAACCACACACACACACACACACACACACACACACACACACACACACACACACGGATGTCTGGCGGAATATGTTGCCCGCCTCTCAGATTAAAGCTACCGGGCTAATTTGCTGCTCTATAATCCGACTCTAATCCTCACCGACTCGATTAAACAGCCAAAATCTGAAGCTCACTATCTCACTCTTCATTTCTCCTCATTCTCCTTCTCTTCCTCCCTGCCCGTCCTCCTAGCATCCAGTCTCCAAACAAAATCTTTATCTTGAACATCCAGCTTCCATCCTTTCTTCCAATGAGCCCCAACCACAGGCTCTCCAGCAGAGATCCAACTACGTCAGGTTACTCTGCTCCGTGTCAGAATGTGTAAAATCCCTGTTTGATGCAGACGTTCGGTCTCTTGGTCCAAACACTTGATAAATCCAGCTTGGTTGAAAACTACACGCCCTGGGAGAATCTTTTCAAGGAGTCTCTGAAGCTTCAAAAAAAGAGTGGGAAGGGTTTCTGGGCACCAGTGTGGTCAGGTAGGTAGACCTGCAGACAGAAATTCTTTAGCCTAGTAAATGACATCAACCATATCATAATCACCATGATGGCGCTCTGAGGGCTCTCTTTTACATTTCCACAGCGCCACCAAGCACTCTCATGGAATGATCATGACCTTGTGGTGTCGTCACTGCACTGGGTCTCTGTCATCCTGTGCAAGTTTAAGAAGAGGAAGAGATTGATTTCCTTCGCTCTATATTTATTATTTTGATCGTGAAACCATTTACAGATTAAAAACAACAACAGTGGGGAAATACTTGTTCATTTCTTCACAATACAGGTCAGTAAAAACACGTACATGTGCAAATATGTACATACCATTCATGGATTACACACAATTTATTATTATTGTTATCATTTATGTTGTATTATTTTTATTATAACTTAGTATGTATTTATATTACTATGGTTTGGGTATATGAAGGGGTGGCACTACTCAACATCTACATACTAAGCTTATTATTGACATTAGAAAAAAAAAAATGTAATAACGTTTGAAACAGAAACTTGACTGGTGCCTACTTTATCATTGTTCTTCTTATATTCTTCACCCCAGTGGGATCGTGTTGACGAGTAGAGACCTGTATAATTGCTGGCATTTGCTGCCAACGGTGTCACATGGCCCGAAGAGAGCAAAAGAAGTGCAGTTGTCAATTATAAATAACTAGAGAAAGTGAGTAAGGATATAGAAACCGAGTGACGGAAGGAAAGAAATTTGGATGCACTTGACAGCTTGGCCTACTTTAAGCACAGACAGGAGGTAAAAGACGGATGAGGGACAGGTTTGGGAGGTTACAAGGAGTTATGATGGTTTCTCCTGCTCCTCTACCTCTGATGTGACAGTAAGTGTCAGAGGAGGAGATGGGACTAGTTCTCCTCTGTGGTTTCAGAGTGAGTCAGCGCTGCTATTAAACTCTGTAAGGTTATTTTATTTTATTTTTTGATCACCATGATAGTAGCAGGAAGAGGGACTCCAGAGAGCCATTATAGATCAGAGCAGTGTGTGTGTGTGTGTGTGTGTGATCATAATTAAAACGTTCCCAGTGAGGGTGTGTGGGTGCTGGCTGTAGGGAGTGAGGGTCGCATGAGGGGAAAACACAGGTTTTAGCAAATGAGGAATTTCAGTGCATGTGACAGCATGATTAAGGCATTAAATGAGGTCTCTGTGCTCCTGCATGTACACATACAGTATGAGTTATACTCTGACATATAATGCATTATGAATATACTGGCTACAAAGATTTAGATTTTTCATTTAAAGATATTCAATTATTAAGCAAACTTTGCTGTCTATTGGGTTTAAAATATATCCTCTGGTTTTATCTTCTCAGTGTTAATGTTGTCTGGTTTCTTCTCTCTGACTGCTTTTCATCCTCAAGATTTTTTCCTGTGTTGCTTTTTTAATAAATAAAACTATGGTGTTGCTACTATATACAGTAATAAGCATTAATATAAATAATTAGAAGTTGACGATACATTTTCAACCACTGCGGTCCCACCTGCCACCATTTAGGGAAATAAGCACTTTTAGCTTCAAATATTGAATTCGTTACTCCGTTTTCCAACATTTCCAGGAATGTTTATTACTAGGAATTTATTTACTGGGGAAAAATACCTTTATGGTTTGCATTCCCATATTGTGTCTCTTTGTGTTCCAAACACAAAGCAAGTACAGCTTGTAGAAATGAAATGTCATTCTTTAGCACATGGGCCTGGCCTTCAAGAATTTAAGAAGCCCTACAAGTTCTACCCCCTTTAGGTTCTTTTATCAGGATTTTTTATATATATATATTCTGGGTACCTCAAAAAGGGTGAAAAAGGGAAGCCTTTTCTGAAAAAAAAAGGCTTTTTTTAAGTAGGACAGGGGAAAAAAACATGATATCTTCAAATCCGCGGTGGAAATTAGCAAAGTTTAAAAGTGGCCAAACTGCCTTCGGTGCATGGTGAGTACATCTACATAAATAAGCCACAGAGTGAAAGTATTGGCTCCTAAAGTGAGCTCTTTGCCTAATTACTCTTAATGTGTGAGGTTAATGGACCTGTGCGGATGGCTGGCCTCAGGAAATCAGTGAACATAATGACCAGTCCTAAATGAAGACCCAAAGCATCAATGATGATACTCAGCCTGAAGCCTTACTGGCTGCGGGGACTTTGTAGTAAAAATACAGCACAAGCCCACAGGCCAGAAATATGTGACTTCGAATTGTGAGAATTTCCACACTTCTACTCTGAAACAGAGTCAGCAATAAAATTTAATCCTAATAGATCCTGTTTAACACTGAGTAGAAAGACTTCCACCTCTTCAAACACATGTGTGGCGGAGATTATGGAGGCTTTCCTCTGCACAGCCAATGCTCGTGCACAGCACCACTGCCGCATACAGATACAACCATGGATGAAGAGGGGATTTATATGGATGGGTTTGGAAGAGGCTAGCGCTCAACCTCACGCAAAGTTAGCATATTCTTTGTAACTTCCCGTGTTCCCGTTATAGAAATCTTTGTTTTGGATGGAAAATAGAAGCACCAAGGAACCTGATGCGTTGATATAAGCTACAGATAGATGATAGATGCCTGGTGAGTGAGCAGAAAGGTACTGTATAAATCAGGGGTGGGCAATTATTTAGCCTGAAGGGCCACATTGGGTTTTAGATCTTGCTGAAGGGGCCGGCCAGGTGGCGCAGGAAACTAACCCCTCACCTGAGGATCGGAGGTTAGCTAAAAATCCTGCTTGATGGACTATTGACAGAAAAAATATGTTGAAGAGCCTGTAAATTGGTCCAACTAGAGATGGATGATGAGGCTCCAAATGATGTTTGGCCCCACCTTCTTGAGAGGACATGTTAGCATGCTAGGCGAAGGGGGGGTCTGAACCTCTTTCTAACCAATCAAGCTGACAACCCTCTTCATTTGTCTTTTGGGGAAACGATTGTGAAGGCTCTGTGGGCCGGATTAAATAGTTCATTGGGCCACATGTGGCCCCCGGGCCTTAGTTTGCCCACCTCCGGTATAAATGATAAATACAAAAATCTAATAAAAAAATAAGACATTATTATCATTGTTATTATTGTTTGTATTATTATTATTGTTGTTGTTTGTTATTGTTATTATTTGTAGTAGTAGTATAAGTATCTGCAGCTCACAGAGGACGTTCAGCTCCTCAGTTCATATGTGCAGTGGTCAAAGGTTTGCTGTGTCTTCCAGCACAGTATCAAGCGTTTGGGGGAGATATCAACAGACAGGCCAGTACACCAGGAAAGGGGGGGGGGGCGGTAGTACGCAGATGACCCATCTCCTCCTCTGTTCACGGAGCATCAGGAGGAGCACTGCAAGAGACCTACACAATGACTTTCAGCAGGCTACTACAACCGTCAAAAACAGACTCCTCTGCCTCACAGCTCAGCATCACGCAGCCTGATTGGCACTTGCCAGGGAACACCACGATTGGCTGATTCACCACTGGTGCCCAGTTTCCTTCTTTCACTCACTTTTACCAGGATGAGATCCTCAGACCTCCTGTCAGGCTGGGACGGGTGGTGCATCGGCCCCATCCATTGGCACATTGCAGGAAGTGACATCATTAATTCTCTTTAGTGAATTCACAGAAGTTGGACCAGTTTGGGATCTTGAATTTTCCCTCCTCAAACCCCTCCTTCCTGTTTCCTTTTTCTAATATATTGCATTGCCACTACGCAGGCAGCAAACGCTTTCAGCAGGAATATTCTTGCGCACGTGTGTTGACGTCACCCCAAAAGTGCTTACATCAGCAAACACACAACGTTCTGTGACGTTCACATACAAATGTTTTACTAATGAGTTCAAACACCATGGACAGCATCACTAAAGGAAGCTTCATAACCAAAAAACAATAAAACCTAAAGCTAAAAAGCACACTTTTTCCTGTTTTGGAATGATTTATATTCATTAAAAACTACAGGAAGTGGTTAAATGATGAAAGGGATGGAACCTATTTCAGTGTTTTAACAACAAACACACAGTGATCGTGTAACGCTGATATAAAAGGATGGAATAAAATGAAATATGGCCCGACCAGTCAAAGGAAGGACTGAGTCAGCTGAGGGGAATGAGGGAATGCCATGTGAGTTCCATGGGCTGTGTACACACGGCAACACCCGGATGGAAAAATACAGGTTGTCCTAAGTGGGTCTGCTGAGCGTGGTTACAAGACTGTGGTGCGAGGCCAAAGCTAACCATACACACACACACACACATACACACACAAAGGAAGGGCGTTTAGCCAGAGGTATTTAAACAGCCTAAACAATTCAATGCGGCTCAACATGAGCAGAAAAATGACCTTGCGTCACAGTTATTAAAATAAATAACATGGGCTCAAAAGCTTTTGTTTTCCAACCTGGATTAAAAGATAAACAGCCTTTTGTGTACATAACTCAATACAGTAATCTTAAAGCAAAGGCCTGTGTCACCTGAGGAATGGTACTCGATAGCTCGTTAAACTCACGCCCGTGCTCATGTCTTGGCATGGTCGCCCTGCAGGAACAGCTTTTTTAATCTACACTTAGAGTCTGCTACATTTGTAGTGGTTTATGCTTTGGATTTCTGTGACTCTGACAGATTTTTATCAGTGCGAAAGTGTGTTAGTAAGTTTTTGGACTCTACTTTAGGTAATATTTTAAAGCACCATACAAATGTTTCCATTAATGGAGGATCAAGACAACTTAGCAGGAGAGCTGCTGATGAAACGCTGAATGTGAAAGAGAAGATTTACTGAGAAAAAAAAAAAAAAACACACTCACAACCTGTGTTGGTTATTATAAGAAGGGCTACCATATTGCAGCGGCGCCGTAATTCAGCATCATTTACCACATGGTTCAATCCTCACCTGCTCATTGAACTAAAATAATCTCCACATCCAAATGAGAGTATTGATTCTCACGTTTATTTTTACCCCTCATCAATAAATATCCTGGGATTATCAGGATGATCAGTCACCTGTGACGTTGCAGCACATTGCTTATTATTCAACTGCTGATCGTTATCGCTCTATGAATTAAGAGAAAACGGCAAAAAGATGCTCGGGAGCAGAAAATATTCCCAGGTTGTGGACGGCACAATTTCAAAAACAACTTCAATCATATTGTGGATGTTGTTTTTTTTTCCCCGCTGTCTTTGGAATAGACAGGAATCATTTATTAGGTTTGACATGAAAGCATGTTAAAAGCACTTAATATGTTAAAGCCGTGTTTTCTCTGAGGGCTGCCGTCACATGAAGAAAGAGAAATGTAATTAGAACACGCCTCCTCCCCCTCCATGTACCTATATTAGCAGCAAAGCAGCAGAGGACCATGCTGAAGACTGTCAGGTGCTGCATCAGCCAGCAGACAGCAGGGGAGATATTTTCAATAAATAGTAATTATAGTGAATTCAGGGGAGCGCGGTGAGGGGGGGGGACACCTCTGAGCCATTACCGAGATAATGACATCACCCAAGCTCTCTCCAGAGTGAAGCTGCGTGTGACGGAAAATAGATAACAGCTCATAATTACATCCAGCACTATCGAGCACAGATCATTTGCAATGATGAAAAATAAACACATGAAAGGCTGCATTTTTACAACACACACACACACACACGTGTGCGTGCATGGACACTCATGCGCGTGACCCTCCCGGCTGACCTGAGACACTGATGCTGATGAGATGCGGGAGCTGCAGCCCTCGTGAGGATTGGGATGCAGAAGACTAGGACGGCTGAGACCGTGAACAGAAAAATGAAGAGGACATGAAGGAAAAGGAAGAAGGTGTGAAGTAAAGGACCCCATTCCAGCTCATACAATTATACGGATGAAAAACATTGATTTATATTGGATCTTTTGATATTTGACACTATTTGATGCTGTTTTTGAGACATAAAACTTACAAGATGACAAGTAGGCATCAATTCAAGGAAATCTGAGACATAACATCAAAAAATGACAACAAAGCTATCGAACATATTTGGCAAAACTGCAATATCTTTATTGACGGTATCAGATATGCTTGTGTGTGTGCTGTAGTTGATGAATGAACAGATTGTACTGCACATTAACGCTGATGACCTTCCATTTGCAGCTTAACAGTTTCTACATTAATGACTTTTTCCACATAGTTGCCTGCTGCTGCTGCTGCTCTTCAAGCTCGCTTAGTTTATGCTCACTGGGCTGCAGTTGCCACACTTTTGCACACAGCTGTAAAAACCTGAAAAACTGCATTTTGGAAATGATAATAATTGGACATTTTCAGTGCAAGAAAGGAGCAAAGCAGCTTTCACACCTATTATCTAACATTCTGGGTGGGACAACAACAGAAAAATAATAGATTAGCGATGTTGCTCGTCAGATTTACAATAAAATTCTCCATTAACTGCTCTAACAGCATCATCCTCCAATAAAAGACACCAATATTAAGACCTGAGTATTATATTGAGTATATTGAGGAAGTGATGTCACGGACATCCAGCTACTGTTGTCATATCTGAAAATAAAACATTACCACCTCCGCATGTTTGATGGACGGACAGTTTTATCAGTCACCGTAGTCACACTGTCAGCCGGGTCTCGAGCACATGAATATAATATGTGTCTATTACTCAGACTCCATGGTAACTACAGAAATACAGCAGCTCGCAGACAGACACTTGAATGGCAGAGTGTCATTATGAGCTTCCCAAATACTTCAAGAAGAAAGCCAGGATTATGCCAATGTGCCTGAAGGCTCTAAACCCCCAACCCCCACTCCCACCTAAGCACCTCCAAGTAGGAATAATTTAAGACTCCGCCCATGGCCTCAATACCCGTCTGTCCGCATCTTAGGCAGATAACATTTTTTTTTTTTTTGTGCTGGTCAGAAGGATATATGATCCTGTTTGTTTACAACTTGTGACATCTGGACCTAAACTGATCATTGCAATCGTGTCATGTTAGCTAAATACTCTCCGACTGTCCTAATACTACCTTATTAAACAGACATTTTATGTTTTGAATGGAAGAAAAGTCTTATGAGTTATACAATAATATGCAGTGGGTTTTTTTTTTATTGTAAACAATACAATTAAATACAATTTTACAAGATACAATAAAGATGTGCAGTGGTATGAACGGGGGTATTTTGTGGGTATTTCATTCAGCACATCACATGCCCTGCTCTACGAATCCTGACGGCAACATAACTCATAAGTACTTGCATTTTTTTTTGTTAAATAATAGGTGGTGTACTGTATAATTATAAAGAAATAAGTCCATTATTTATAGTGCACTTTTAAAAACAGGATCTACACAGTACTATGACAAAAGAGCAAAAAAAAGTGAACTCCAGGAAGCAGCCCCGCAACGTAAATAAGTAATGCAAGTAAGCAACTGAAGGACGACAAACAGAACAACACAAAAAACTAATAAAATAACGAAAAAAACCATGAAGACCCAAAGTTTTTAATAAAAGCACTTCCTAGCAATAGCATCATAAATTATTACTATAAGCAATATAAGAATCGCAATTATAATAATAATAACCATAATCAGAAAGATGCGATATAAGATAAAGAATAAAAGGAAGCATGCCAAGGAATAAAAGTAGTAAGAAGATCAGCTCAAGCTCACTTTCAAGCTCATCTTAAATTTTTTATATATAAAAAAAGCCATGATTTTAAAATAATCTAAATAATAAAATAATAAAATAAAATAATCTCTCCTGAAGAGAAAAAACAGACACATGACAGACCGTCTGTGAGAATAGCCCCGCTCCTTCTGATGGCTTTTACAAGCATCCATCATTCCTCAATCAAACATCCACTCGGCCTGAAGGAGCGTCAGACGCCTCTGGTGTGTGACTCCCCCATTAAAAGTATGAGGAGCTTATCCAAAGCCACATCAAATGCCAACAATGGCAGAAAAAAACAAACAAACATGCAAACATTGGTCTGTTTATGCTTTGCAAATACCAGTCAACACCACTGACAAAAAAAGAAAAAAAAAACATCACATTTGAAAGAGAGCATGAAATTAGCTGAGGCAGAGTTATAGAATATACAGACAGGTCCTGGCGGTTCTCACCCAAATCCTCCCAACTGCAGCTTTAAAGCCCCCCAAAAATAAAAGAAGCTAGATGACCGCGTTTGCAATCACAAGAATTCGTAACACTACTTTTCCAATGCACAGGAAGTTTTTTTTTTTTTTTTTTCCCACGAATATCCTTAATACTTGATGGTGCGTCTGTCTTAGTGCCTTAGTTTACTGATTATTTAGACATGCTAATCACGTGATGGCGATGACGACGCTCATGTTTACAGAGAGGAGAAAGCTCCGCTGGGGTTTGTGCTGATCAGTATCATCAGATCAACCCGAACCGTAAGATGTTAACTTAGCGCAGGTCATTTCCTATCAGCCATCTGACATTAGATAATAATTTCTTCCATTACGTTACCTGAACACGTGCATTGAAAGGTGAAGGTCAGAGATTGAGTTGATGGCTTTCGCCTCAAAAGGCAAGGTTCATTTAAAACAGAGGATCACCTTTCGTTTCCCCACGCTATCCCTTCGTTTTTTTGTGTAATTTGCACAAAAGGAAGTCAAAGCCTCTGTATAGAACCGACTGCACTGGCTGAACTGGCTAGCTAAATGCTCAGACTATATGAACGCTTTGTTTTAACACACGAGGAGAATCCCTGCGGACACTGGTGCCTCCAGATTTAGCCATGACTTTAATCCCATGCTTTCTATAACGGGATTTGATTTGTTGATGGAAAACAGTGATTACCCAGGATTGCCTGTGTTGACAGAGTAGTGGGGCTCACCACCTAAGTGAGCTGTCATGGATGTATATAATAGGCGTCTAGTCAACGCTGCAGCCTTGTGTTGTAAAAAGCAGACCCCGATGATTTCTGCAAACATCTACTATTATGTATGTCGCATTGCTTTCTAAACACGACTCTGAATGAAGCTGAAAACAGACATCCGCCGCTAATAACTCTGAAAAACAATGTTTACTGATTTGTAGCTCCGTTGACAGGCATTTTAACATGCATTAATCACTCAACAGCAGATTAGAAATATCCAGGTCTGGTCGGTCCAGCTGCGTCGATGTTTCAGTGAGGAAGAGGAAGATGTGGTCATGAGTCTGTGCCTTTAAGAGTCCCCAGGCCAGGACCTGATGTTGGGAAAGTGGCCCAGTGCCTTTCTCATGACCCCTGAGGGTCCATGATAGAGACGGAACATCACAGGAAGTCCAGCAAAGAAACGAGCGGCTTTCCTGCACATCCTCACATGGATGTTGCTGCTGAACCGCTGATAATGTGTTGGGCTGTCCGACTGTTCCCACCTCCTGTCTGGGGCTGCTGCTGATTGAATCTGTCTGGGAGACCGTCTCTGACACTGTTCTGATTTTGTTTGTGTCTGACTATCTTATCCGTCTAATTGACAATCCAAGTGTCCCCGTCCATCTGCCTGTGTGTCTGTAGTTGTGTCTGCATATTGACTGTCAGTCTTTAGCCATATGTGACTGTCGGTGTGTCTCTATTTGCCTGTGCCCGATTGTCTCTGATTGTCTTTAAGTTACTTTCTGTCCGTCTCTGCTTGTGTCTGACTAGTGCTGGGCGGTATAGCCAAAAATTTATATCAGGGTATTTTGCGAAATTATATCGGTATCACGGTATATGACGATTTTTTTTTTTCTCTATGCACAAATGGGTGTTAACCACATTCTCTAATGATTTAGAGACAAATCACTGCAGTTAACTGGCTTAGAATTACTTATTTTACTGTCATGAGGTCTGAATATTGTAGAAAAACATTGATGTCCACACTAGTTTTAGTGCAGGCTTGCATGGTCTCCCAGAATGATGCTGTTTGCAAAGAGGCGGCTCTCATGATTCTAATGAAGCGAAGGAATCAGAATGTGTGACAGCTGCAGTCAAAATACACAGCCCTTATGTTTTTTTTGTTTTTTTTTTTTTTTATTTTGCAAGCAATTTGAAAAAAAATGTTTTGTAAAAATCAACTACACAATGTTAACAAGCACTGAACATTAATTTAAGTTAGTTTTGATGTTCTAAGACATGTTTGTAGCTGAGGTGGTGCAGCAAATCGCTCGTGCTGCCTCCTGCGGCTACGACGTTAGCTCATTTACGGAGAATTGCTGTTTGACGTCGGTTTTTTTTAATTTTTTTTTTTCTTTTAAGCCAAAAAACTTGTAAACAACAGACACCAATCACCTTTTCGGTACGAGCTTTTCTGTGTCATGTTCAACTCGTTCTGGAAATTCGTTTCGGAATTTTCACTGTTCTTATCTTCACCGCCGTCGTGCCCTCACGTAGTCACTCATGCTGCGTTTGAATGTCCTCGGAAAGCTCCGACTGAATTTGCTCTTTCCAATTCGGATTTTACCGAGTTCCGAGGACACTCGAACGCAGCACTCTGACTCTCTGTCTTTCGCTTTTCTCTGTCTGTCTGATTGTTTGTCCGTCTGTTTCTAAGGAACTTCACGCATTCATACGGTACGTTCAGGCAGTCCCTGCGCTCTTTTCTCCCCACCGCTGAGCTCACATTGGAGCTAAAATATGACTGTTTGTGTACACTTAAAAATAGTAGTGAGACAGTTGACTCAGCCAATGTGGGGCAGGACTACACTTGTCACGGCTCTACTGGTTAGACCGACGTAGCCTCTGGAGGTCAAAGCAGCTTTTAAAATATCCAGCTAATACTGAAGCGCTCCACATTTCTAATCAGAGTAGTAATCCTGTGAATGTGACTTTAATTAAGGTAGAATAATTAAACGAAGGTGTTTACATGCCCCCAGGCCTGATGGCTTTATTTTTACGTAACTGACACTGACGTATCACTTTTTGCACAGAAAGGCTTTAAAATGACTACATCTTCAAGTAAATATAACAAAAATATTGAAATGGTCACAAAACGCAAGTTGCTCATCTGTCTTTTTTTGACTTGAAGCTGGTTTTTGCTTCTTTTATAATTTCATTTCCTTACTCATCACTGAATCTGAACCTGCTCTAAACCTCCTCTTGGTTCTTGTTCTCCTGGACCCCGTGGTCAGGAGGACAGGCTGGGTGTATGTACATGGATTATCAGAGGTATTTGACCAACTTGCATTGACTGGTGATTGGACAGTAAAATGCCTGGCCTGAGATGAAAAAGTACACAGTTGTATTTGCTAGTCATTACGTATGTACCGATAAATCCTTCAATCTCCACGGTCAATCAAAATTGCACTAGTTGCTGGGGACACATGCAGGCTTCCGGCTCTAATCCCAGCTCAAAGTGGAGAGGGGCTCTGCTGAACATCCATTCGGTATTATTCTAAGGAATAGGCAATTAGAGATAAGGCCATAGTTGTTCATTAGGCAGACTGCATTCCATGGCGCTGCCTTTGTTATTCTTAAGGGACACATCCTAATATGAAACAATGACATGTTATCACAGTGACAGGAATAAAACAGGAAATGCTATGATTGCGCCGTATTAACAGTATGAGTCAGGCTGGGGATGTCGAGTGTACACAGTACACATTTGGCGTTGTAACGACGGTTCCATATTTAGCGATTACTGTAATACGTCAGGAAGAATCAGTCTCATCTCCCAACAGGCTCTTTGAAGCCAACATGGACTGACCTTGTTGAATAAGTAAAATCTACGGCGAGAGCTACCTGGAAAACCAAGGACGGTGATGTCCTTTTGTCTGACAGCGGGGCCGGAATTCAAGACAATGCTCCAACATCCGGTCCACAAACAATAGAGAGCACGCTAATGCCATGAGCCTGGTCTTTAGATTACTCCGTATTTGTGTGTAAATGGATTCTTAGGTCAAACACACGCGATGGCAATGCTTTCCTAATACAGAGGACAATAGTGTATATCCTTTCAGTGACACACTGCTGAGAAGATAAAAAAATGTTTTAGGATTTTTCCGCTTTTTTAAATAAATAGTTTAAACATTAAAGTAATATTAAATGTTTAAAGATCTTCTTAGGTTTAAGTTCTATTCTACGCCAAAAAAAGGTGACATTTTCCTAGGGTATCATGAGTGAGTTCATTTTCTTCAGAAGACAACTGGAAAGCACATTTAAAACAAGGAGAATGGAGCATTTACGTAGACAAAAGTGAACCTGAGTTATTCAAATCATTTGATCCAGACATGGTTTTACAGAGCCAGACTTAATGGCTTTATGCAAGTTTATGCAAATAACAGGTACATTTATGTAACTGTAACTGCTGAAAATGTGAGCTATGCATGTGTGGGGAGAGCACAGTCGGAGGGTTTACCGTGGCAGTGATGTCAAGGTGCAAAGCTGGACTTAAAATCATAGAAAAGAGCCTTTTGAGTGACCTTATTTTGCTTTCGTAAACACGAAACTGGTCACTTTCATGTAAACTAACACTGTGTGTGTGTGTGTGTGTGTGTGTGTGTGTGTGTGTGTGTGTGTGTGCGTGTGTGTGAGGAGGTTTTGGCTGGTCCTCACAACTTCAAAGGCCTGTTTGAGGGTTAACACTTGATTTTAAGGTTGGGTTTAGAATTGGATTTAGGTTAGGGTAGGGTAGGGTCGGCGGTTAATTGGGATGGTTAAGGTAAGGGGCTATGTCTATGACATATTACCCACAGATAGGCCACAAAGATAGAAATACAAGAGTGTGTGTGTGGATGGATGGATGGATGGATAACAAATAAGATATGAGGAAATGCAAAGTATGTCTGAGAAGAATGCCTTGTCTAATTTCAAATGCAGTCTACCAACTAAAAGAGAATTAACCAGCTAACAATTTTATTTTTGCGATGAAAGTACGCTAAGCAACCATAAAAAAGTTCTCCTTTCCTTTTTTCAAAGGATATTTGCTCACTTCCTGTTGACACACTGAAGGAACCCTCAGGTTTCCTGTTCCAAAGACTGCTATTCATAGACGTTTCCTGTCAGGATCTCCACCGACAAATATGTTCAGGACACACCTGCAGTCGAACACTGAGTGCCGTACCACCGTCACCCTGATCCATGACCGCACCTCTCGTCTCTGTCCCACCAGCTTGGGCCCCTCCCTCTTACTCTACCTGTGTCAGCACAGGTGATGTTTTGGCAACAGTAAAGGAGAGCACCAGGCTAACGTCAGGCTACCTGAACTATCCAGAACAGAGCGATGCTTCACATATTTACTACAACTTAAACTTTGATGTAGGGCTCACTGAAAATGGATCTACCTGACTAAATAAATGGAAATCTGCTGCTTGTCCACATGAGAATGAGATATTTCCACACATAAAATTAGAGGCACTCGGAAACGCAATCAGCCCCTGTGCTGCCTCTGCTGATGCTTGAGGCTGGGTAAAGACAAGCGAAACAATAAAGCCTTAATTCACAATTCTTGAGAATTCCCTTGTTGCTATTTACGGACACTGATCCAGTCCTACGAGCCTCAATCTGACCTCCAGTCACGTTACTTTTTGGAGCCTCAGGACTGTTTAAAATCAGCTTTATCTTCAGTCAAATCATAAGATGTGAAACAAATCTGACTTAAACCTCACATTTCCAGACCACTCAGGCTGCTGCATCCTGCCCCAATTTTCAGCTAGTATGGGTTAAAGAAGTGGCTACACTCTGCGTGTGTGTGTGTGTGTGTGTGTGTGTGTGCTGCTGCTGCACTGATATCAGTGAAAGTAGGTTTACTAGAGAGTGATGGCAAAGCTACAGCAAATATAAAGAGATTACTCTTCCCTGAAAGACATAATCATGTGTAAAACACCTGT
Organism: Pao palembangensis; assembly: GCA_015343265.1. NCBI lineage: Eukaryota > Metazoa > Chordata > Actinopteri > Tetraodontiformes > Tetraodontidae > Pao > Pao palembangensis. Next base: position 11,650,640 of record CM027094.1, on the reverse strand, counting down.
GTCAAACAAACAGGTGTTTTAGCATTAAATCCTCTGGTCCACCCAGGATGGAAGTCCAAAAACGGAGGATAATTCTAGTTAAAGTCACCACAGAGCAAATCTGGAAATATACTCGAATATGTTGACAACACAGAGAAAGTAACCATATGTCTTTTCTGCCCATTCGGGAAAAGCCGCATCAATGAAATACCTAATTAAAAGTTACAGCTTCAAACTCTCAGACTGGGAACATGGGATCAAAGTCGGTTTAGTGTACGAAAATACTGACCTGACAGAAAGGTGAGGATGAGAAGAGTTAGTTTCCTCCAGGACCCGCATACCTCCATCATGTTCTTCACTGATTTAGGCACCTTCAGCGTCTGTGTGGCCGCTCTCTGCTCCTCTCTGCTCCCCCTCAAGCCCCTCTCACTCGCCAGGTGTGGGGAAAACGACACTTCAGGTGAGGAAACGTGGCACCGCCGCGGGGGGTCTGTAACGAAGCAGTTGAGCGCCGCCGACACTGGAGCTCCTGCGCGCCTCCGCTCAACTCTGCTGATGGTCGGAGGGAGACGGCGGAGAGCGAGCAACAACTACAGAGATACTAAAAACAGAGAGAGAGAGAGAGAGACAGAGACAGACAGAGCGAGAGTTGGCGCGTCGAGTTTGAATTAATAATAGCTATAAGTTCCGGTCAAGATTTAAAAAAAAAAAAACAAAAAAAACAAAATAAAAGTCACCACTAATGAGTGAACGCTTTATGCTACTTTCCATTTTACTTTGAAAAGCAGGTTAACGGATATGGGGTTTTTATAGTTCGCAATAACTCCGACTTAACGATGGCAGAGAGGTTATGATTTGAAATATATTAGATTTTTTCAAGGTGTATCAAATTTTTAATATTTTGAAATACCGCACATAGTGTAATGGATGTTTATTTGTGTTGATACAGTTTGTGTCTCTGTGTCATAATCTTAATTGAAATGGTGTGTCTGTAGTTTAAATGTGCCAGAAATATCTTATTTTGAAGCACTTTGCAGGTATTAAGGGGACGTTGGTAACATGGAGAGGCTTTTTTTTTTTTTTTTTTAGCACTGTCCGCATTTGAAAACAACACAAACAAAGTGTTTGTGACTGCTGTTCTGTCATGTGTGAGGAGTCGGCCAAGATCTGAGCTCAGAGGCGGCCTGGACTCAGCTTGACGTGAATTCCCTAGGTGGGTTCACCCCCCCCCAGACATGGAAAAAACATAGACTGACCTGATATGCTCAGACCCCGTTATTTCATTTTCTGAGGTTGCCCTGTTGCCTCAGCAACAAGGCTGAGACTAATGCGGGAGGATTGCTCAATTATGAGAGGTGAGCAAGGGTTATGCTGCAGATGAAATCCAAAGTAACAGAGTTCAGGATGTCGGTGTTGCTGGAGCTCCTGACGAAACCTGCAGCATTCAGTGCAAAAACTCGGGAGAATTCTTTTTCTTTTTTTTGGTCTGTATTTGTTTCAGTCTGAGCACAGATTAACATGGTCTTTTTTTTCACATTACCTTAACTTATCTTATATTTATCCAAACCCACAGCGCAAGAATTAATTTAAATGTAGGTCTTGTCCTGTGCTATTAATTTGAACAATAATTTATTCATTTAAATGTCGTTTCTTAAGACAGTGTGATCAGACCTTCATTCCACAGTTCAAATACTGTTTATAAGTAATTTAACAAATTAGTTTGAATTATTTGAGAATGGACCCTTATTTCTTCAAAATATTATGAAATAGATACAGGAATAGATACACGATCAAACAGTCTCTATGCTGCAGATGTGAAAATAGAGTATTAACACCATTATAATGATTTAAAAGGACACAGATTTACACAATGGTATCTCCTCTCTTTCTTATTTTCTATCATTCACATCCTAGAGGAATAGAAGTAGCTTCAAGACTGTTTCAATTGTGATGAATAAACATTTCTGCGGGATATCAATGCCAAGAAAAACTGTTATTTCAACCACAGTACCACACCTTCGAGATCTGTTATTGAATATGATTATTTTCCAGACAATGCGAGAATTCACGGTCTTTATGATCAGATTATCTCACATCATACTCCACTGGTTTATCCGACAGTATAAGAGGATGTAGACTTGGATTTAATAGACGCTACCTACTGATCCAGCCTGTCCAGTAAAATGGAGCCTGCTCCAGTTCGCTGGCACATTTATTCATGAAAGGCAAACGGGCTTATCAAATATACATTAGAAATGCTTTTGTCCAAGATGTATGCTTTTATTATGTATGCCTCATTTTTGTCTTTAAACATTCATCTGTATTACCTGGAATTTAAATAAATCAGAAGAAAAAGTGTAGTATTATTAATTGATACAGTCGGACAGTTTCCAAACAATATCACATTGAGTTTCAGTGCTGTTCTGTCTTCCTGTTCTGGATAAAAGAACAAAAGTTATTGTAATTACAAAGGTCAACTTTTAAAAGGTCAGTGGTATTGTCTCCGCACATACGTCACAAAAACTCACGAGATTTGTTTTGGAATTTTAGCACTAGCCCTATGCTGCCCCCACCAGGCTAATGCGGAAATTACACCTTTAGGTCTCAATTCACACTTGACGCGACAGTTTATATAAAACATTATTTACATTTATTTTATGGAAAATACATTTGCAACATCATCTCAAATTAAATTAAACCTCTACAAGACTTGAAACATATATCCTATTCTGCAAACGATATATTAAGACTAAAATGTAAAGTTACAGTTACATTTGTCGTAATCTCCCAGAATATATTTCCTCAGATTAAATAAACTATAAAACAGAAATTGTCTGATCGTGGGTGACGGAACACAGGACGATGCCCTGAATTCACAGCCCTCCGTTTTAAAACCAGCTCAGATTCAAATACATTCAGAAGTTTTCAGTGTGACACGTTAGCATGTGCCTGTTTATTATCTATAACATGTAAACATACAAGACCTTCAATCAATCACATACAAGACATGGTGTCAACATGACAAATATCTTTATATACTGTAAACCCCAAAATATCAACATGATGAGTAAAAGCTAGAATTGTTCAGAACACTGATATTATTAAATAGTATTCATCATAATAACTTATTGAAATTCAGTCCATGAGAATTCTTGTCCAGTCCTTTTCTGCAACATTGCACAAAAGCTCAAAAACACACCTGTAAAATAACATACCCTCACACCAATGGTGCAGATATGCATTATCCGCACAAGCATTGTGATGGAGGCGCGAGTCGCTCCTGCAACCACCATCACAGTATAGTCCACTATCGCAGGATCCGCTTTTTGGCACAGAAGCACACCGAGGTAACACGACAGTGATCACCAGCAAGAACACCGTGCACTGCAGAGCACACTTATGCAGGACCCACTGACAGAGCCAACGCGCGCGCTCTTTCCCGTAGGGACCTTCTGCAGTCTGCGGAACCATCAGGGATGAGAAGGAAAACAGGAAACTGCTAACGACTGCAGCGCCCGGACTGGGCAGAAGGTCATCACAATCGTGGTTTGTGGGTGTTACGGATTTTATTTCATGCAACCCTGCTACAACAACCAGATTTGACAGCAGAAAAGCAACCAAGTGTGTAAAGGTAACGAGACCAAATTCAAGTACTTTATTTATCCCAGACATGGGAAATTGACTCAGATCAATCAATAGCTAATTGCAAGGCTGAATAAATAATAACAGTTTGGAGCTGGGCTGGTTATAAAGTGATTATCAAAATATTCATGAACATCTAAGATCACCCGCGCTGCAGTCGTTCTTGGATTTTTCTCTGAATGTGCACCAAAACCGCTGCTGTTAAGACTCACAAAACAAAAGCAGATACACATAAAGCACACAATAAATATACATTCTGCTCTCTCACTGCTGTTTGACACATTCCACTGAGGTAGACAGCAGAGCGCTCAAAATACCCATAAATATCAATACTCTCACATTTGGTTGGCACTTAGTTGCAGCTAACAACTAAATGTTATGGATTCGCCGGACAACTCTTTATTCAACTGAAGACGTCACCTGAAACCTGTTCTGAGCCATTTCCAAAATCTTTCCTATAATCTTTTATTGACATTTATCTTAAGTTATGGTAGCAGTTTCCACAACTTTCTCATATTTGACAACATTCAGCTACAGAGGTTCTATTAAGAACCTTATTATGGTCTTATTGGATTTATGTAAAACCTACATAACAGTTACTTAAGTTATATTTAATATATTGCCTTAAATATTTAGTCTTCTAAGGAAGACCCATATTATCAGTGTGACTGGTGTCAATATAATCCAAGAACATCTTCCTGAGAACAGCTTCATAAATTTCTATCTCACATCCATCAGAACTTCCAAGTATTTAATTAAATATCTGAATCTTCTACTAAAACCAATGGTTTTGGTAATCTTCCAAAAAAAAGAAAAAAATCTTAGATAGAGAAGTGTTTTTCTGAACCAAAATAATTCCAGTGAAAACCTCTTTGACCTAAAGAAATACTGGTTCTGCACCAATCATTAGTTCTGGGAGGAACCCCAAACAAACCACGTTCCAAGGTGAGGGAGAATTTACCCACAATAAATAGTAAGAGGAACCTCTGAAGTGCACATCACTCTGAAACTAAAGATCAGAGTATCTACCATGAAACCGGCGTAAATCAGCAAAAAAACCCAACAGTTCTCCCTCCGGTCTCAATCCTGAAGCCACAGTTACGATGTGTGTTTGTTGTTGTTGTATTTGAGGGAATAACCGATGGCTGTTTCGAGGCACTCCACCAGGGAGCCCGCTGACAGGAAATCCAGCTCCACCTCGATGAACTTGATATAAATGGCAACATGATGAGTCGGGTTTTGGCCCCCGTCAACGCGGCTGTTCTCCTGCAGTAACTGTGTCACGCCACAGGGTTCTCCGCCAATGTGGCGCTTGGCAGAACCCTGGAAGTGCTGGAACAGGCACTGCTGGATAGTTCTGTCCTCGGCCACACCCAGGTAGCAGTATGTGACTTTGAGCCCGGTCCTGCAGCTTTCATCGGCTGGAGCCCCGTTTTCAGGCCGAGGGAAGCTGTGGTCCTCGGGTACAAGATCCGAGGGCTGGTCCTCGTAGCCAATGGCATAGAGTCCATAAGTCTTGGGGATGTCTGTAGGCAGGAGGTAGTGTGATGTTCCAGCACCACATCCTGCTGGTTTGGACTGAGCCACGTAGATCCAGTCCACCTCCATGTGAAGCTCCAGGCAGCGCGCCTCGCTGATGGTGATGTCTAAGAATTTGTAGTACACGTTCTTCCAGTTCATCTTCTGGACTTTGGTCATGATGACGCGGCCCTCTGGCTTCTCGGGGTTGAAGTATTCGCGCAGCCTCTTCCCCAGGGGCACCTGCGAGCTGATTTCAGCGTAGTGGTACCGCACGTCATCGCGCCACCGGGTGTTGTAGCCCACACCGAAGATAGCGAGTTTGTTTGAGAGGTGCAGCCGGGAAAACTCCGTCCACGTCTGGAAGTGCTCCCATTTCAGCTGCACAGACTCCAGGATGTGGATCACCGTCTGCATCACGTCCCGTTTCCTGCACCACCAAAGAACAAAGATAAAGGGCATCTACTTTACATGGGCGGCGTGTTGGTTTCGGGAATCAGACGCGAAGCTTTGTCTGAAGACGTGCGAGCCGGTTCACTTACTGGCTCTGTTCTGACAGCTCAGTTTGGGCCTGCAGTGCCTGGTTCTTCAGGACAAGGAGTTCTTCTGCGAGTAAACAAGCGTGTCAGTTTAAAGCCGCTGCTGATGCAACCTCTGATGAACTGTGTCCCTCACCAGTCTCCGTGTCACCTTCTTGGAAGGCTGAGTCCAGGACCTGGTTGCACCAGTCCTCCTGGGAAAAGTCCTCCAGGGTGCTGCTGTCAGACTCCATCTCCTGGTACAGCCCACTGCTGTTGATGAGCACCGGAGCACAGCTCTGGGAGTCCCAGCCCCCCTGTCCGAACACCTTCTCCAGCTGCTCGATGGTGTAGCTGCTCTTCCTTTTGCCAATGCCGTGTTCCTTCACTCGACTGTAGCAACGGCGCAGCGTCTGTTTGACAGAAGACACAACCGAGTTCATTGTTCTTGATAGACAGATCGATAGATAGCTGAGAGTCATTGCATTTGCCAACAGATTTTATTTTTTTCAACGTTCCATTAAAGATGTAGCAATGTTAAATAAATAAACATAAAAAGGTGTTTGTCAACTGTATCGAAATATGACGGATCTCCTGATTATACATATATAAAATTACTAGCAGCTCAGATTTAAGCTGCAGTTAGATCTTACGTACAGAACTGCTCAGAAAATTAGAATATCGTGTAAAAGTTGTTTTATTCAGGCAATCCAACATCCATCCATCCATTTTCTGTACCTGCGTTATCCAACTTCTGGGTCTCAGGGGTCAGCTGGAGCCGATCCCAGCTGTCAAGGGGCGGGGGACACCCTGGATAGGTCGCCTGTATTTAATTTTTATTTTAATTGATATATTGAGTCGCACTCTATTTGTCTATATAATATGTACATTTCCCCTTTTTCATGCACTTTTTCAGGATATTCTCATTTTCCGAGTAGCTCTGTACTTTACGTGGCAAACAAAATGTCAATAAATGATAGATGGGTGGAGTAAGGTGTAAGATTTAAAGGTGCAGCCTGACTCTTCAGGCGTGACACCTGTTTAGAGACGTGCACAGGCGGAGACCCGAGTGTGTCAGTATTCCACGACTGAACTTCCTCCATCACACAGGTTCTAACCTACGTGAGCAGCAGATTTAAGTCTCACTGAAGCGAAGATGCTGCAGGTAACTGTGGGGCGGAGGTGACCATGACTGAGATTTACCTTCATCCTCTCCCTGCATTGGGACGGAGTCCTCTCGTAGCCCAGCTCGGTCAGGGCTCTGGATACCCGCTCGTACATGGCGGGTCCGGGGGCCTTTCCAGAGAACACGGTACCGGCCACCTCCAGCTGTTGCATCCTCGCCTCGTTGAGCCTCTCATTACCCCAGACAGCAATGAGAGCGTTAGTCTCGGACGGGGTCCATGACATCCCACGGCAAGCGGTGAAGCTGTTCGAGGAAGAAGGGACCACTGTCCGGCTCGCCGGCCCAGAGCCCACATTCAGAGGTGAGAAGCGGTTCGGTGTCGAGGCGTCGGAATGGTTCTGGTTACTGTCACTGAGATCATCCGACTCAGGCCACGGAACCTCGGTCTTTGGCGTCTTCATTAGCGTTGAGATCTCCGGAGAACCCTCCATAGGGCTGGACGCCGCCATGTTGCCTCTGTTGCTAAGGGGAGGAACGTGAATGTGACGTGACAGCAACGTTAGGAAAACACGGTGTGGATCATGACGGAGGTGGAGTTAGCACGACCAACTAACTAACTAACTAACTAACTAACTGGACCTATTTAATGCTCAAGAATAATGAGAATACAAATTACGCACTTCTTGGACCACCTTTTCACTTCTTTAATGTCGCTCTTGTTGTGTTTAGGTTGGATCTTTAGGAATAAAAAACATTATCAGTGATTGCCGCTGTAATAAAGGTGTATATGAACACTTAAAACAAAAAATCATAAACGTTGAATTTTGTGTGTGTGTGCGTGTGTTAAATCCTGTTAAATTGACAAACTACGCCACCTGCTGTCATTAGTTGGTACTTGCATTCGGTGTATAAATTGGCCCCAAAACGAAAACAGCTAAATTGTCCACCAAGTTGGAGAAATTGGCTCCCTGGATTAAATCTGAGGCCACAGGTCTGGGCGTTGTGTATTTGTTTATAAGTCATTCAGAATATTTCAGAGTTGATGATGATTTTTTTATGATGACAGGACTTCTTTTTGACTCTCTTTAAACCAAGGAACAGGAGGGTGATAGCAGTCAGCAGTTTTTTTGCATTAAGGAATTTTTTTCAATGAATAGAATGTGAGAAATCGGGTGGAGCATTGAGTCAACATAATTTATCAAAGAAAATGAAGGAAATTTTGCTGCTTTTTTTTTTTTTAATCATGAAATATCTTTGAATTTGTCAACATTCCAATGTAATCAGGTCCCAGATCCAACATGGACCTCCTGATCCCTTAAAGAAAAAATGAGGTCAGAGATATGAATTTCTTTGGCCAGCAGGAACGAATGTTTCACGTCGGCACTGAATATTTGATTATCAACCACCACAAATGTCCAACATTGACAGATATTGATATGATTGCAGATATAACATTGCTGTTCAAGTGGCGATTCCTCTTGATTTATTTCTTCTCCCACACTTGAGATTTATCTTTATATTTGTTCATCTGGTGAACCTCGTGGTGAACCAGTCCAAAATATGGAGTCTGCCACTTCTCTCTTATCTATACTGTGTCCATTTTGTTCATCACAATGCAGCAGGCAGCTCCTTCTGAGGGATCGCGTGGGGCTTTAATGCACCAAGTGCAATGTGCAGCAACAGGTATCTGAGAGTTTTATAACTGCGTTCAGGTCCGCATGAGTCAAAGAAGGCAGTTGAACTGGTGGTTTTTACCCGGTGTTTGTACGTTTAATAAATCCGCGCACCTTGGAAGCTTCCATGTCATTTTGAATTCAGCCCACCGTTTTCCTGTAAAACCACCACTGAAACAACTTTTTTGTAGTTCTTGGCAAAGCGCTGTTGCATCTTCTTAGCTGAAAAGACAGTCATCTTAAAAGTAGTTGACGATGGTGTTCACTGAAATTCAAGGCTTGACTTCTAGCCATCGTGACATTCCTGTGTGGTCTAATCCAAGAAACGTGAAAGGAATGTTCAAATGCCTCCATGATAGGACATTGTTTTATCTTTATTTTGAACATTTTAAATAGTGTTTCAATTACAGCACATCACGGAGAGGGTTTGCTATCAGCCTCCAGTTTTAATAAAAAAAAAAAGGGCCATTAATTGTTAAACTGACATGGTGTGAAAAACGATCTCATTAAATCTTCATGCAAATTTCACAGTTAATTTACCATTGTCTAAGAAAGATTATACATTTATGGAATGTCTCAGCAGCATCTGCAGAATGAGGATGTGGAGTCACAACAAATAAATTAAGATGCAGATTTTATGGCATTTTTATTTAATCCCAGTCCAGATTAAAAACAGACTTTTGAGTTTTGTCTTTTTCCGTCATTTACTATGTTGTAACTTACATCTAATTTAAAAAAAAAAAAAAAAACGAATATTTTTTTAGTATTCACAACAATGTTTTAATTTGGAACAGTTCATACATCTCCTTTCTGGTCTCTTATTCCTGATGAGAGCTAGTGCAGTCCATCTAGTGGTCTGCAGACTAGTGGAGTCCATCCCAGTGGTCCGCAGACTAGTGGAGTCCATCTAGTGGTCTGCAGACTAGTGGAGTCCATCGCAGTGGTCCGCAGACTAGTGGAGTCCATCTAGTGGTCCGCAGACTAGTGGAGTCCATCCCAGTGGTCCACAGTCAAGACTCTCCAGACATCAGGGAGACATGTTTTGTGCATGAACTCAATGTGCATGAATATGCAAATTCCAGAGTGAGGGCGGCTGAGCTGGAACTGACCCTTCCTGCTGCAACCGGCTGCTGCAGTTTAAATAGCACTCAGTAAACCAGGAGAGTGGATGAAGATCAGGGATTCCCTCCTCTCTGAAGAAGCCTCGTGGATGAGAGTTGAAACATCTTCAAGAAGCCACCTCGTTCAAGCTGACAACATTCACTGACATCCCAACATTTTCAGTCACTGTAACAGAATCAGGGTCAGATTTTTCAGACAGACACTGAATTCTTTAATTAGATAAGGTTTGGTTTGGAAAATGTCCTCAGTGGTCCTGGTTAAAGAACCCATCCACTGACTGCTGTTTGTTTACTTCACTGACATCTTTGGAATTTCTGACATCCCATTAGAATATTGCACCACGAATAAACTGGCGTCTCCCACTTGTCCTCACACAAAGGAACCCCCACGAGTCCCCCATGGATCCTCTCGATGCCCAAACTCAAATGCCTCTTTGATCGAAGTCCTCGAGCCAATCAGCATTTAGCTCTTTAACTTCCTCCAGCTGGGCCCGGCTGTCGTCCCCCAGCGGATTGCCCTGCGCTGAGCTAACCTCCCCCGAGCAACCAGGGGGCCCAGGTGCCACGTCCAAACAAAACGCCGGGGTAATTTGGCTAGACGCGCTCTAACACACACCCACACACGCACACACATACACACACACCTCCTCATATGAGGTTGAAGAGGGACCGTGGACATTAAACACTGTCTCATTAGGTTACTTTGGCTGAGATGAGAGTCCCTAATGAGGAATGGTGTAATGACCACAAACATCTGATCTCCAGCTGCTCCAAATAAAACATGCAGGTAGAGCCCAGGGTCAGGGTCAAGTCACACTCACGAGGGAGATGTAAGAGAATCCAAGTTCAAGCCCACTAAAAAGGATTATTAACATTGGAGATAATGAGAGCTAATATATCATCGTTTTTTGTCTGATCAGATGATCAGAAAGGATATGGATATATATATATGTATATATATATATATACACACTCATCTCAGGACTGCATAATTTACTTTACGCCTGCTCATTTGCACTATTATTGTTATTGTTCATACCTCATTACTCTTCGTAATGTCTCATTAGAGCAGTCTAGTTTAGTTATAGTAGTTTTATTTATTTATTTTATTTATTTATTCTTTGCTGCAATGTGGGTTCTGTATGTTGTGCATGTATCGCATATCTGTCAAATAAAGTTGACTTACACATAAAATATATATGTATATATATGTTACTGCTACCGTATATGGGACCTGAGTACAACAACAAAGGAGACCATTGACATTAAGGAATGATGGGGTGGTAATGGTCATCTCCAGCACCCTCAGAGACTCAGAGTCAGTTCATTCATGAAGTGATGGTACCAGTGACTGATAATTGCTCTGCTGCATGATGGAGTGCCCACATCATCTCCATGCCTCGATCTCAGGTGTGGAGCAGCTGAACCACCTGAGCCTCTTGACCTGCAGCCTGTCCCCCAGCTCAATATACCGTTAGCCTCAGAGGCTGACCTGAGGAGTCCACCCACACCACGGCACCCTCCACTGCTCCCTGTGGACAACTGCACCACAGAAAACACTTCCGTTAGCCGTATGTGATATTCTACAACATTTCCCTGTCTAGCTTGTGTAACCTGTGAATTGGAAGCTTAATTCAGGTCAGGAAGTATAGCATGAGATCTACTTTAATGGTGAGGTGTCCTTGGGCTGGATTAAAAGTTCAGATTCAGAAAGGATTGACTGCTGAGTTTAGAGAAAAATGGGATGAACACTTTACAAAAGACAAAATGTGCACGCACGCACGCACGCACGCACGCACGCACGCACGCACGCATGCATGCACATAGTGCTTTGAAGTTGTAAGAACCCAGTAAAATGTTCCCAAAAATGTCCTCACTTTGCTTCTAGAATGTGGATTTTAGTACTCAGGATGTAGCAAGTACAAGAACACACAAACACACATACACACACACACACACACACACACACAGATGATAAATAAACTCTCTGGAAGTCCAATAAGACATGACCTTGAAAGAGTGTGTCAGAAGATTCTGATCTGAAATCCCTCTTTAATCGGAATACAGGACGCAGGATTCCGCCCTCCTGCCAGGCGCAGGGACAGACCCCGGCCCACTGCTGCTGAGTCCCGGCTCCGCACTGACGCTGGTCTCCATTGGTAATATTTCTACTGCACGCTGCTCTGATTGATTTTTTTTTTTTTTTTTTGGTCCTGTTATTCGTGGTGACTTTTGGTGTCGTGACATTTCCTGTGAGGGTAGAGGTCAGTGTGGGGAACCTGGCAGATGGTTAGCTGTGTTTTACTTTGTAAAAAGTAAAAATTGATCCCGTCGATACGTTTAATGAACAAGAATCACAAGTCCGAGCCTTCAAAAATCTGACAGCACTGCAGATTTGTATTAGTGCGGAAGGTCAGTTCAGATGAGACTTCGACAGTATTCCGCATATTTTTTTTAAACTTGGTTTTTAAGTAAAATTCACATTGGCTTATGACAAAACGAGCAACTCTATCAGGTATTTGCCTTATTTGGTCTGTCTCTGCTGTACTTTAGAGGTCACAAATTGAGGCCTCTGAACAAATATGCCACCTATAATCCCTTTGTCAGACAAAAAAGCTCCTGCCATAGCAGGATTACCTGAGAACACAACCTGACAGACACCCCCACCTCAACAAGACATTTAAATGACACACACTGTGGAATAATGAAACAGAAAGTGTGTGCGCTTGTGTGTGTGTGTGTTCACACATCCTGCTGTGAGCCTAATTAAAAGAGCCTGGGTGCAGAGGGTCCTTGCCCCCTCCCTCTAGATTCCGTGCTTTGATTATCATGCAGCACTAAAGCCCCTCCATCACAGCCGCACATGTGACCCATCTCTGCCTTTTTTCTGTTTCTTTATTCCTAAGAAGCCTTGTTCTCTGCTAATGTTTGATAAGATGGACTGAAATGACCGCTCACCACAAAATGAACCATCGCCAACTCTTTTGTGCCGCTCGATGTGTCGCCCCTGAACCTCAATCATCAAGTCTTACTGATGACAAGGTGATTTCAACATTTCTGGTGCAGCCAAGCTGTATGATTTGTAGGGCAGTTATTCCGTAAAACAATATAACTGTGCAAAATGAATGCACCAAGTGACAGTGATATTTGGTCTAGTGTCAGAGCAGCAGCTGATATCAATATTTGTACATCTCTATTAGGATGCATTGATCAGTGTATTACAAGCACATAGATAATGAAAAATATCTGCGCTGCATGTTTGAGCCTTTTTATTCCCTGACAGGACGGTAACGGGATTATTTATTGCTCAATGGAGTGGATAATTAACTCAAAAGTGAAGTCCAATTAATTGAAAAGCTCAATTTTTCATTGTTATTTGTGTTTCGGGGGTCATCGCTATGACAATACCTGTGACACAGACAGCCTGATAAAACTGATTACAATTGTGTTGGAGCTCAGCCTGAAATAAAAGCAGCAGCTCATTTCATATGTGTATATATTTCTTTAAAGTTTATCAGTTGATTGTAGCGCTGTTCTCTCAGAGTAGCTCCCACCATGACTGAGCCCCTAGCAGATGACAGATTGCATCCCTCCTTCACGCCGCGCTCTGTATGCAAGAGTCCGAAAACTTGATGTGTGATGAAACTGAGATGGGGGGGGGGGGGATCAGCTGCCAATAACAGCCTCCTCCACTTCTACATCCATCAACAAACATGCACTTAGCCACACACTGTGGCTAATTTAGGTTTATCCTAGTGTGAAGTGCTGGGACATAATCCCCTGCTATAATTACATTTCCAAAGGCTTGATATGCTGCTGATGCCACATTAACAGCCAAATATGAGCCAAGGTTGCACCTTGACAACATATTTCCCTCTTTTAGTCTCTAAATCTAATCTCTATTTAGTCTCTAATCTCTATTTCAGAACAAAATAACTCAAATTGATGCAGAACAGCTGCTAATTCATCCCTCAGTGCGATGTGACTTTTGATTTAGTCGCTTTAGACGAGCAGTGCGAGAGTCTGGGAACAATAAAAGAGGGAAAATGTCTTTAGTTTTTGCTCTGATTTTTCAATCAAAGTCACTTTCGACAAAGCGCAGGAATAAAATAAAAAGTGAGGAGCTATTCTCTCCTTTTAGGCTCCATGTTGACGCGTTCAGCGGCAACCGTGCTGCTACAGAACAGCATGACTTTGACAGGAATAACTTTATTTCTGTGGGATATGTTTACTAAGACCCCTTTACTCAGAGCCATCTGTTTGTAATCCTCAGAACGAGAACATGCTTTTGGACTTTAAAAGGTCATTTTGGAATGATATTGTGTCATTAAGAGGAGCTTTTTTTTTTTTTTTTTGAGAAAGTGAAGGATTCTTTCCATCAACCTTTTGTTTGGGCCTGCATTTCCACACTCGCTTTATTAAGTCCAATGGAACTCACGAAGCTTTTGTTCTTACGCCAGAGACCCCCAGCTGATGCCCAACACTGGTCGTCCATCACCCTTGTCACATGTCCTGGCAACCCCCAACTTCTCCACAACCCCTCTCCCAGCATGCATATTCACGGGAGCTGGTGTTCCATCTGAGGAAACCAAATTGCCCCACCCTGTGTATGTCTTCCTTAGTCAATATTAAAATTGGCTAATAAAGAGGGGCAAGATTCCCCTATAGTAATGGCTCCCCAGAGATCCCTGCCTAATTAAAGGCCTGCCCCTTCCAATGAACAGTAATGGCCCACAGCGTTGTATAGCCTAGCTGAATATACAAACAAAAGCTCTTCTATTCCTACGGATCTCTGCAGCTTAACTACAACAGCCAATAAGTTCTTCACGAGTTTTGCTGATAAGAGAATTCAGTAAGAAACGTAGAAATGTTGGAGCCTTCGCCAGCTGATTCGAAGGTGCTATACAACTCCTGGGTTCATCATAAGACCTTACTTGTGTGTGTGACTGCAGCTGACCACGTGAATGAAAAATACAGAAGCGAAATTAACAAGCCCCTCTTCCTTAACGAGTCATTTATCTTTTGTTGCTGGTTAAAGCTCAGCTGCGGTTGTAACGTCCTGACACGGCGCATCTGCATGCAGTGTGGTTGATCGAGCGTCAAATCTCGACAAGATCGTCATCATGATGTCACTCAAATGCTTTAGCGATTTAATGAGGTAAATGCACATTTCTTTAGCCAACGTCGCGTCAACATACGCTGCAAAGGTGCTGCGACTCCAGCTCATTTTATAGGTAAAAGGCTAGAAAAAGAATTGCGTCATTTGAACGCCACAGCGCCGCTGCAGCCGTCTTGTCCGGATAAACTTAGCTGTGCCACTCAGAGAGCGTCAACACGGACAAACGCTCATAGCGACACACCATTCGGATTCACAGGGGACTTAGCATCAGTGGGTACAAGAGACGTGGCGTCATCTTTTATGGATGGACAGATGGATGGACGGATTTGTTTAAAACATTTACTACAAACAAACCATAATGAAGGCCAGTAGCACAAACGTGTAACGATGGCGTCTGAAACTCCTAAAGCTAAAATTCGCTGTGTCCCTAACGCTTCCGCTAAAACAGACAGTCTGTGATCTCAGAGCCTCTAACCATCAGATCCGCGGTCGTTTCCTGAGAGGCCAGCAATTAGCCACTGCCAGCAGGCCGGTCACACTAATGGCGTCATGTGAAAGACGCGCGAGGTTGCTAGCTCTGGCTGAGGAAGGCCAGCGGGTGCCTGGAAAAGAGCCACTCAGCTCTCTGCCCTAATTGCTATGAAAACTCCATCTCGTTGTGTTTATGGAGAGGCAGGAGGGACTGGTGCCCGTTGAGAGGGTTTGTTAAGCTGGCTTTGCGCCCCCCCCCCCCAGAGGCTTGGAGAGGTGAGATGCAAAATGGACTCCAGATGGGAAAAGCATAACCAGGAAGCGGAGCTGCTGGAGGTGTTGGCTGACTGACTGCACGAACCTTGATGTTCCCAGCTGGATGTCAAAGCGCAGTCTTAAGAAACTCTGTCAGAACTTTGTACTGGACCGGTGTTTGAGGTCAGAGCCTCCCAAACAACTTTGATGGTTAAGTTATATCAGCAGTTACTGTGGAGGAAGACCGGTGATGGCAGTTAACCAGCCCGGACATTAGCATGACAGAGACTCTGGTGAAAATAAATGGATGGACTTAATTGAGAGGGAAGGCAGGACAATGGCTCTGTCTTGTTGTGCGGTCTGTTAATCATTTCCAGAAGCCCTCTGGCTTCAATAAAGCAGAATAAAAGAATATAAAAGAACAATTTGGGCTGCCCCAGCTGTGAATAACCAACCCATCACGCCACACAATAGCCCTGTCATGCTAGCTATAATTCAGCTTGTGATCTGGACACGCCCATCTCGAGCCACATCTTTGTTAAAGTCTTCCGTCAGGCATATCATTTCACCGTCCACACCCTTCCTTCAGCTCCAGATGGTTACAATCCATAATTCCTAGCCCCCCACCCTCCATACACACATCCAAAAAAAATCCTCGGACCCCCACCTCTTTATCCTTTCATGCTATGACAGCGCTCTCACCATGGTGCATTCTGGTCAACCCCCTGGCTAATTAAGCTCAGCTTTGCCGAGCTGAGGCGCATTAGCTTAGTGAGGAAGGAGGAGGTCCCAGCACCTGGGCAGCCTACCTGTTACAGTGCCTGGCTCATCAACCTCAGACAGGGGGATGGAGGAGGGCCCAGCTGGCCAGTCTATGCTGGCGCTTAGATGGGGAAGTCCACTGGTGCGTGGTGCAGTTGTTTTAGCAGCCTTTGGGCCATTATACACAGAACACACACACACGATATACATACAGAGTCCACAGAGCTCATTCTCCCATGTGCCCATATGGTTGATTCGCCTTCTGAAATTAGATTATTACACCAGTAAAAACTCATGCATTAATGTTTGTCACCACTGTCAAGTCTGTTTTAGCTTTATTGATGAAAAGCATATTGGTAGCGCTGGTGACTAAACACTTTCACATTTATTTATTTGCTTTTTTTTTTATAGTTTTCCAAATGAGGTATTTAGGGATGACATTTCTGACCTTTTACATATTCATCAATATAACATGTTCATCAAATTGACCAACAGATATTGATCCTTGCTTTCAATACAAAGATGTATATCTTATATAACAATCACATGTATTAATAAAGAAGATGCAGACCATATTGTTTGGATCTTATAGATAGGTGACAGATTAAAATGTCACGCAATAAACAGTCTATTTTAATACGTACGGCAACTTGCATAAAGTACCCAAGACTTAAAATTAAAAAGGAAAACGTTTAGCATTTCTTTCAAATATGAGCAAAACAAGAAAACCGTCATGGACGTCACCTGACCAGACCACAGTCATCGTCAGGGACCCCAGCCCAGGATGTTAACAGTTACTGTTGAAGGAGAGATCTGGAATTTTGCAACCATATATTTTGTTTTTCAATGGAAATCATGACTATTAATAAAAAAAAAAAAAAAAGAATTGCCAGACACTGAGTGAGTTAGTGAATGCAGCACCAGGTGAATCCTGGTAAGATCTTATTTAGGGTGGGTAGCACCGGCCATTGATTTTCTCCTGGAACATGAGAAGATGTGCGCCTCCGGGAAACCAATCAAGCTCTGAAGTTTGGTCCTCCTTATGATTTCAAGACAATTAACTCACCTCTCTGTGGCTCCAATCGATACCACACAGACCACTTCAGTGTTGGGCTGCAGTGTTTTCTCTCATCAGCTCTGATTGGAATGAGCTCGCAGTTTGAAAGGGCGCCAACCTCATCTCAACTCCAACGCGGTTGTCTTGGTCTTCGTAGAGAAGGTCTTGGAAATGGTTTAACCCCAGGAGGCAGACATAGTGTGGGGGTCTATAAAAATTACCACCTTTTATTTAAGGAGGTAAAGGGAGCTCCAAAAAAACGCATATTTAAACAACGCTTTGCATTTATCTGCATTAATCTGAAAATAAAATCATATGAAAATAAAGAATGGAAGGCAGACAATATGAAATAGTGTGTGGAAGAAAATTCATGAGATGCAAATATGTGAAAGGATAAATGACAGGTCCATCTTTTCCTACTTAATATCCATGAGGTCATGACTAATTGTGCTTTTGTTGAACAATTATCCAGAGTTTACGCAAGGCTTAGAAAGTCAGGCTTTGGGGTGCGGCTCGTTCTTTTGTTTTGCTTCCTCCTCTCGGCCTCTGGAGACGGGATAATCCCCCAACTGAAGCATATTGACTGTGTCAGTGGCTGTTAACCTGCTGGGGTATAACTGTCCATGAGATAAACAGATATAGAGGAGACGCAGGGATGCTTCTTACTTGGACCGAGGCGTGGTTATTCTTGGTTTAGCAGGTCAGCAGGCGGTCCACATGCTGTGAAGTTGGCTTTGAAGTTCTGAGGCAATTGAAGGAAATGAGGAAATGGTAGGCAGGGTCTCCTGGAGAGACAGTTTGCGAGAGGCGTGATTGGACACAGCGCCCCAGAGGGAGCCAGGAACCATTTTGCTCAGGGGAAACATCCTTCTGGCCTCCACGTTAAAAGTATAGGACAGAGACGCCAATTATGGCTCTTTAGCATATGGGCGGTAGGGAGGACCCAGCTCTAATGATGGACCCTGCCAACTGCTCGCCAGTCCAGGTCGCTGGTACATGCCAAAAAAATCCCTCCCAATCACCGCCTGTCCGGATGGCAGTTGTATGTCAGCACACAAAGACCGAACGGGGGACGTCATATCGCCTGCAGCCGGGCTGGGCTGCTGATCTGGCTGCTCGCCTGCGCTCCTCTATCCAGCTGGGATGTGAGGGGTTGGATTGACGTCCGGCTTGGCAACTCCCACGGGGGCCAAAGCGCAGCAGCCACTCCCAGACGTGCACGCGAGCAGAGCCCGCCACAGATGTTCCACCCCAGCTTGGCGCGGTGACGAATGGCACTTTGATACCCATCGCACGGTCCTCGCGACTGTTGGCAGGAGTCTCGTCTCGGAGTTCAGGACAAGTCGGATGTTCACCATGCTTAATGTAGGCAGATGGTTTTCCAAGGGCCTGTCAAAGCCAGATAATCTGCTATGATAGGAAGTCTGTTTGGTTTGGTTTGGACTGTTCTCTATGTCTGGGGGCTTTTTGTTCTATTTCCATAAAGAGAAAGAATCAATATCAGTCAACAGAGGCCTTTTTAGACATACTTCTGACGAAACAAACCCACTTAGTCATGAAACATGCATGCCCGGCACAGTTCTGATCTAAATTTAATGAGGCTAAAATGCTTATAGCGTTAGCATGATATGTTACAGCTCCTTCATTAAAGATGCACTTTCAACAACTTTCAGAACTTTCAGCTCTGGAATATTCATGCTTCAGTCTGAACAGCTGCTTTATTTTATTTTTTTCTTAAACGCGTCGTGTCTTGAACGTAATAAAACCGAGGAAAATGCGAAACTTCCCAGGTTGGATGCTGTCAGAAGCACTGTGGGAAAATGAAGTGAATTTAAATGAGTCCAGTATTGATGAAGTCTGCAAATCTTTTTTTTTTTTTTTTCTTCTAAGCCTGACGAGCTCTGATTCTCAGCTCGGGGTGATGTAATGTATCGATCGAGTTCAGTGTTTACTTTTCTATCCAATGATTCCCAGAAATGTTCTAAATTTAGTTGCCCCAAACTAGGAGAAATTGCTCATTTGTCAACTAAAAGATTATATGAAATACATAAACATCAATTCTTCAGTCTTTTCCATGACAAATTATTTGATGGTTTTCTTCTTTTCGACCAAAATATGAATTCTTTCAACAACTCTTTTTTGGTTCACGTAACTAATTTGTGTGAAAGTAATCGTTCGGAAAACAGCTTAACCTCAGGTAAATTCAGAGTCTTCAGATCAAACACTTAAGCCTGTCAGGAAGACATCCATCCATCACAATGTTGGGCTAATGATAGTTCTGCGTTAACATCGGGACATTGAAACCGCGCTTCTGATTGATTTGCATGAAATTTAATTTGCATGCTTCAGACGGTGGTCTTCATGGCACTGGCCAAAGGGAGGGATACGAGCTGTACCTTTTACTGCTATACCCCCCATAAATCCTTGCTCATTAACAAAACTCTGCATATCTTTAATGATCGGTAAAGTGCTGCTGTCTCTTGCTTATTGTCACTTATTGTCAGATGAAGCAACCAGAAGTCAGCATGTTGATGATACATCATCAGACGGAGGCAGGTGGTCACTAAGAGTCAGGAGTGGTTTTGGAGAGAAACCGAGCAGCACGCAATCATTCGCTCATCTTTAGAGAAGCTCTTCAACTCTGCCTCATTGTTGTTGCTTTACGGTCGGCCTGCGCTGATGAGGATGTGATATGCTGTGTCTCCCAGTGTAATGTCACGAGATGAAATGAGCCACTGGGATGCGCTGGCTCTTTTTGCTTTGTGTCTATAAACACCCTAAAAATGCAACGTGGAGATTCGGGTATTTATGTTTGGTTTTACAATTCAACTCAAATCGGTGCCGAACTAACAAACAAACAACTCAAATCATTGTGACGCGAAGATGAGATTTTTATCATTTTAATATTAGGAATGGACATGTTTTTCCCCCCCTGGTTAAGACTATACCTGATGGTCCAGATGCTCCATATCTTTGGAAAACTTAATTGTGGAGGAGGAAATTGGAACTGTTTACTGACTGAAGGTGTGAAGAACATTACGAGAGCTTCTCTGACGAGGAGCTGAGCGGTATGACAGGCGCAGAGGGGTCCTCTGTGGACAGCCCCCCCCCCTCCCTCCATACGCTCCATCCAAGCTCCGTTGGCACCGTTATCCCATGAATGAAAGACCGGCTGAAATGAGGGGCAGCAGGACCCCAGGAGTGGGACCATGGGATGGGGGTCGTCACGGCAACTTTGTCGATGGGATGCTCCCATTGTCAGAGGGATGGAGAAAGGGGACAGGGTCCTGATGGGGGACAGGCATGGCTAATGGGAGTCACACTGAGGCTGCCACATGTGACCATATGACCATGATATGTAGATAAGTGCACATTTATGCTTTAGCACGATTGAAGGCATGCAGGTAGATGAGGTTACAGCTTGTTCAGGAATCTTTTACAGAAACTGTGTCGTGTTTGTTAAATTATTCATGCACCAAAAACATTTCACACTGTCAGTAATGTTGGTAAGTAGTCATTAAATCCGTAATAGATATTCAGTCCAATACAGATATAATAAAACCAGTCCATTTCTAGTTTACTACACTTTATACTAGCTTATTTCATTGTGCTTCACTAAATATACACTAAAATTTGAACATTTATTCATTTACATACTCAGATTTTTATTTAGCCCAACACCACTCCGAGTCTTCTGATTGTGATTCTGAGAGTGGAACCACAGTGGGATCCCATAAAGTTTAAAAAACAAAACAAAAACTGCTTCCCATCATTTGCCCTCATCAAAAATACATCAGAAATATTTGTACATTAACATCTGCGTTCAGATTTGTCTTTTGAGAGAAATATGAAGAGATTGTGAGTGTATATGGCTCCCCCCTCCCCTGTGTACAGTGTTTACAGTAAATAACCAAACAGTGACAATACGTCGATTCCATTTTTTTTTTTACGAATCAAACTCTCCTGGGATGATTATTAATCTAATAATTAAACATTTATTGCCGGCAGCACCTGCTCACTCTCTCGTATGTGGACAACCCCCGGAGACCCCATGACTGGAGATAGGAGGAGAGTAGGAGAGGGAGGGAGGGACACAGGAGGAGCCAGAGGGAGGGGTTGCGGAGAGAGGAGAGCAGCAGATCCAGTGGGGTCACCTCCACACTGCTGGATTCTTTCACACAGCGAACCCAGGCTCCGGCGTTTCAGCCCACTGAAGTTATGTGATCGAAACAAAAGGAAGCAGGACGGAAGAATCCGACCCCCCCCACCTCCTCACCCGCCCGCCTCAAACCCAGTCTGACACCGACGGCCAACCAACTCCTCTGACTGACTTTTTCTTTGCTTCTTTTTGAGATTTTAAAGTATTTGATTTTTTTTTTTTTTTTTTGTTTGTTTGTTTTTTAACGTCTGCGGCTCTTTTAGCAGGACCCAAAACAACAACCAGTGTGCAGGGGGGGCGGGGGTGTGCAGGACCAGCAAAATGCTGCGCTACCTCCTCAAGACCCTTCTGCAGATGAACCTGTTCACTGACACCATCCGGCACCCCTCCAATGGAAGCGAGTCCTTCTTTAACGCATCTCTGCCCTCTTTCAACGCATCCCTGCTCGAATGGGGGAACTTTTCTGGCTTCAACGGTAAGATCACTCATTTCTCATCATCTCCTGATGAATGTGAGCACATGGGGGGCGGATGTGTGTGTGTGTGTGTGTGTGTGTGTGTATGTGTGTGTGTGGGGTCTTTTGTGAGGTTAATTGAAAATTTGAAGGAAGCCTGGAAAAAAAATGTTTAAAGTTTTGTCTCAAGTGCGGTGACGGCTGAGTGAAATCCCAGACCGCCGCTGCACAGTTACAGAAAGAGTCTCCAAAAGTTGCAGACACAATGAGATCCCTGCTAGGGGAGGAGGGCAGCATGCTGGGGTCTCGCGCGAGCGTGTTTCAGCAGCTCTCAAATGAAGCTGTCGGCTGTCACATTAACGCGGTCGGTCGCTGGGCTGCTCTTTCCCTCTGTGTCACCGCTGCTGGAGCAACGCACTCATTCGTGTGTGTGTCAATCCAAAGGGCGCGGATTAGAATTTAGTATTTCTGTCCATATAGTTTCCTTTATTATTTGAATGTGTCTTCATTTCAAAGCTGTATTATTTCAAATTCCAGTGTGAATTGCTCATGGACGTAAAGTCCAAATTTTACACGTCTAAGTTATTTTGAGGCACTGTTATAAACCAAAAATAAATAAGCACCATCTCATACACAGTTAGCGTTATTCACTCATACATTACCTTTATCTTTTGAGTCAGAGAATTACGATTTTAACTTGGGATGAATTCCAGTGACTAATTTTTTATCTCTAAAGCAATGAGTCTCTTCTCAAACTCAAACCAGGTTCTAGTCTGGGGACTGAAAAGACTGGTTCATCCATATAACAAATGAAGAGTTTGGGCTGATGTCCTGAAATGTCTAACGGTATCCAGAACTCAAAGGTTAATGCAATGAAAGTGAACGAGCAAAGACAAAATCAGACTTTTAATCTAAGTCTGACGAATTCATTAACAGAAATTTGAACAAATGCCATTTCTTAACACCGGGGTTGAGGCTTTTTTTGCTTGTTTCCCCTGAGTGTTGTTGTGTGTCCCTTATAAGCACCTTGTGTGTGTGTGTGTGTTCCTGCCTCTCTTTCATTGCTGCGTGTCTTTTGTCCTCGCTCCTGCTCGTCCCGCAGCAGCTCTAATAGAGTGCAGATTGCTCACGGCTCACATCCATCACAGCAGCCTGATGAGAAAGTTAGCGGGGACCACGTAGGTGCTTCAGATGACGGGCTGATCGTGCCTCTCGTCTTTGCCGCTTCATATTCTCTGAGCCGGTTCCGTGGAGCTCCGCGGCGTTAACGTGAGAGGCGGCATCGATACAATCGAATTCTAATCAGCGATCAATCACATAAACCCTCCACTGTTAACTAAAGAAAACACAAACACAGACAAACACCGATCAATACTCTCTTTGCTTCGTGATCTTTGCATGGAGCTGATTGATACCCCACACACTTTTACGCGTCGTGATAATAGAGACGTTTTTGACTCGTTATCTGCTGAGTCATCAGTGCTATCCAGGCAAGAAGCTCCGCAGCTCAGCAGCTTGTGCGAGTCGGCCTGCAGCTCTCGGGGACGTTCAATGGGAAAATCAATGTGGGCCAATAACCAATTACGAGAATAATGGTCAATTGGCTGAAAGAGAGGAGAGACAGAGCTCCGTCAGTTTATTTGTCTGCGCTCTGTTGGCCTCGACACCACAACTTCCACTTTTCGACGGTTATGAATACGTGACAGGTGCTCACTATCACCTGATCACACCTGACAGCCTGTCAACAGCCTCGCTTGATCAGGGTAACCACATCCTGGATCAGTACACAGGAAATCAAACTGGGGAAAGAAGTGTGATCCTCGGACGGTGTTTGTGCTCTTGGTGATCGGTCACAAGGATTTTACACGTTTGTGCAAAAATTTAAGCAAGTTTGCACTCAGTCCAAGTTCTGATATTCAAACATGGGAAAAGGAATCAAGTTATTGGTTAAGCTGGACTCTGGCATGACCAACGTCACCGGAAACTCTGTTTCCAAGACTGAAATGATCCTTTTCATAGCCCTACAGTCCCCGTGTGCTCGGTACAGACGTTTTACTAATACATTGGTAAGCGTCATCTGAAAGCCAGTCATCTTTATTCATAGCCAGATGTGATTGTAGTCAGCAGATGTTCCGGCTCCTGATCAGCTCAGTCCAATACACGTGATTATGACATCATTATGACAATACACATGATTTCAGCTTTTCGGCCCACAGGTATTAAACCTAACTTGAGTTCGGTGGGTTTGATTAATCTGTTCTGAGACATTCACAAAGACAAAGAAAAATCTTATATTGATATTATTCTTTTAAACAGTTAGAATTGTTATCTATCAATTCATTGAATCACTTAACCTTAACTAAATAATGACTAAATATCTTTAAACAAATCACATACCTCAGTTTCAAAATGTGTTTGTACATTAAGTCTTGGCTCACTTAATTTCCCCAAACTCTCATTTATATATATATCTTTATATTTCTCTTTAGATCTTTTAAAAGAGTGTTGAGTTTGTCAAAAATAATATGCAGAATTATGTACATAAGTGAGCAGAATGGAAATGAGACAGCATCTGGTGAAAGACTGGAGAGAGAGAAAGAGAGAAATGGGGCGAGGGAACCTGTTTTGTAGGCAGCAGACAGTCAGCATATGCTAATAGCTATGTACAGTATGCTAATATACAAGTTTCTCTATCATGGAGAGGATTTGTCCAGCCGAGGAGGAGATTTGATGCGATGAAGACATAAAACAGTGTGGGGGCAGGGTAGGATTACTGATCAGACCAGATAACTCTGTCTGATGCCCTGTTTAAGACATACATATCACAGCATATTTCTGCGCCCCTTTCTGAATATTCAACTTAGAAACTTTTTTCCCCCGTTTAATTCCTCTTATACTGGTGTCGGGTTTGTCTTCTCTTTAATACAATGTGCTAAATAAAAACAAAAAAATGTGTAATAAAAATGGTACAAAATCATGAGGTAAGCTTTAATGCTGAGTTTTACAGAATCGTGGAAACAGTTAATGCAGTTATATTTAAACGCCGTTAAAGTCATTTGCTGATAGAACTTGAGCAGCTATTTTCTGCTTTTTATGGCCTTGCTTCAATAAAGATTTTGTATTTTATGGCACATTCTGCACACAATAATATACATCCAAAGTTGTTATATTCACTGTAAATATTATAACTATAAGATCATCTGATCTAGGACCACATACTGAAGTGATTCCATTCTGATCAGCAAGTCTTAAATGACACTTTGATTTAAATTTTTGAAGGAAATTTGCACAAAACTGGGACCGGTTTAATGTCAGACAGTAAATACAACAAAAGCACATGATATGACCCTCATCAAAACTGTGGTATTTTCTAAACATGATAATAAATATGCGTCAATAGTGAGCCATAGACGGATGTAACAAAGAGAATCCGGGAATTTTTCAGCACATTCTTCGGTTTCAGACAATAAATAAAACAAAGTAATGTAAGGTATTTATTCTTTCTGTGCGGCCCGGTACCAAATGATGCACGGAGCGGTAGCGGTCCACGGCCCGGGGGTTGGGGACCGCTGACTTAGTGCAAACGTCGCCTTTAATGAAGACATTTTCAAACAGAAACACTTAAATTCAGCAGTCTTTAAAAAATGTAAACTTCTTTATTCAGGTTCACACAGCATTCCCTCTTCTTTCTGTTCCCTCCTGAGCCTCATATCTCCATTTTTTTTTTCCACGCTAACACACAACAATAATCTCAGTTATCTGAGGTTATAAATGTTGTGTGTTAATGTGTTAACGAGTGCTTGAACGCTCAGCGCTTAAATCAATGGGATCAATGGAAAAGCACGACACTCACTTGCACACGACAAACACACAACCAGAGGTGGTCTTCATCCGTCAACTCCTCTTCATCATGTGCACGGGTGAGTTCAGGCTGAATGAGAGGTTAAGTGTGCTGATGAGTCAGGGGTCACCCTGGGAGGGGGTGACCTTTAACCCGCCCACTCCACACCAACACATTTCGACTGAGGGGGGCTATCACATCTGCCTTGCACCCACCGAGTCAACCCCAAGACTCACATACACACACACACACACACACACACACGTAAGGGTTGAGTTAATTGGGATGGTTAGGGTTGGGGTATGGGGCTGGGTAATACATTATGCCTATAGGTCCTCACAAAGATAGAAATACAAGGATGTGTGTGTGTGGGGGGGCACCTGTGAGAATCTGTGCTCATCTCCCTGCAGTAAATGTAAAGTCTACACATCAGATTCATATCTCATTTGTGACCTTTAACCCCTCGTTCACCTATAAATGCATGTCCACTCTCCCGGGTTAGTCCCCAGTCTGTTTCCATGACGCCTCTCCATCCTTAACCTCTTTCCCCAGTGGAACGGATTCCCTTCCTTCTCCCCAGTCTCTCTTGCTGCTCTCAGACTTAGAATTAGCCTAATAAATAGCTTTATGCTAATCAGGCTCACGAGCTGTCAATCTGGACGCACTTTTGAAAGTGTCCCTGCTCTCCTGTCCTGTCCTCCACTCACTTCATCTCTCCAGTTTGATTCTGCTCGTAATTCTGCGTTTTGCTTCGTCAGTGGCCATAAAATCCTTTGACCTCTGCTGCTCGAGCGGTGTTAAAAATGCCTTCCAGCACTGACAGAAACAAGCTAATCTTGCCTCTTGTGAGGAATCAGGAATCTTGGTGATTTTATTATTAGGATTGACCTTTTAAAGTATCATACATTCTTTATTACTATAAAATATTTACACAGAGCGCTCCAAATGTCACGACTGTCCACGTGTTTAAAGGAAAGTTCAATCCTATGAGAATCTTATTTTTACTTTAATATTATTATTATTATTATTATTATTATTATTATTATTATTATTATTAATAATATTATTTCTGGCTTCAGCAAGGTGAAGCTTTTAATTGGTTCATCAATAAACCAACTGCTTTAATGACCTTTAATACCTGATTAACAAGGCTATTATCATTATTTTTATTCTTATATTGTGACTTTTGTGATACAGATATGTCAAAACAATGACAATTACTAATAAAATCAATTAACTCAATTCAGCCTTTTACAATAAAAATTGTCTCTAAGCGCTTTACAGAGGCAGAAACCCAGAATTAAGAAGGAAAAACGGAGCATATTCTTCTGAAACATTGATTTTTGATTAAACATTAACATTTGTGAACAGAGGAAATGTTTGACACTTGTTTTGTTTGGGGTTTGTCACTTTAAGATCTGCGAGAATGTTTGACTTCAGCCGTCTCGTCACATTCAGACCTTCACTGATTGCTCGCTGATGGGGACTCACCCGTGCACATCTAAATGTCACAATTAGAATAATGTGCAAACTTTACCGGAAACTCGTAATTACATTTTATTTCACAGCAATTAAAAATGTACTCTGTGGTACACAGTAATTAGCCAGTCATAGTTACAGCTACTGCCCATGGGAAGCACACACACACACACACACACACACACACACACACAGGCTGCATTAATGAATCAATTGGCATGTCGCACTGCATACGCTGATGCAAATGATGCTCATGTTAATCAGTGACCAATCACAATGCAGAAACATATCAAACGGAGTGACTGGTTCTGTATCTTAACGGTACACACTGTGAACTGACAGGTTGGAGTTGCATTAGTGGAGATCTGATAAGGCAGTGCTCAGCAGCACTATGTAAAACAAAGAAAAACAAAACCTTAAAACAGGTTGTCTGCAGAGCTAACCGTGACGAAGCGCATGAATGTGGGAACACGCAGATTAACAGAAGGAGAATGTACCAAGAAGCAGGAAACAAAGCCGGTGTGGTCAAGCTGATTTTATACGTTAGCATGCACAGACATGCATGACTAATATGTTGGATACATCTATATGTATTACTATGTGTGTGTGTGTGTGACATTCATCCCAAATTATTAAAATTAAGAAGAATAAAACCCTCTGCATATTCCACTCAAAGATTTTTGTTTACCCATTTATTCAAAGGAGTTGATTTTTGCACATGTCAAACTGCCTGGTACAGGAGAACCAGCTGGACCAAGCTATCCTATAACCAGATCTTTACTTTGAGGCTGCAGCTCTTGGCCTTTCAGACATTATGGAGTCTTGTGTAGGTGCTGCAGGCTTTGCCAGATCTGCCCTTGATGTCTTTGTGAGCAGCATCATCCCAGCTAATCTCGTGTCGGTGGTATACGAGGTCTGTTTACCGGACATACTTTTATTTGGTGAGTCGATTGGTCTTTGTGTGTTGTATTTATGGACAAACCAGCTAGGTCGTCAGCAAAGCCAAGGTCTTCCAATTGTTTAGAGAGGGTACGCTGAATGCCTCGCTGTTTGTCGGTTCAAAATCCAATCAATGAGAGCGAGGAAGCAGATGGGGGAGAGGATGCAGCCTTGGTGTACTCCAGATTGCACAGGCAGTGACTCTAAAGTGGGATTACTGAGTATGACGGTGCATTTGTGGAGCTTCTCTATGTTCTTAATGAGGGGTTCCACACTCCATGTAAGATCTTCCACAGTTGTTTCAAGGTCAGGGCTCTCAAATGCCCTGACCTTCATCTTAAAGTCGATGAAACCGACAAACAAGGCAGCATCCCACTCTGTGGATGTTGCAAAGAGTAGATATCTGCTCCGTGCACCCACAGAACCCAGCCTGAGTGCTTAGTGGAGTTTGTTGACAATGGGCGTTATTAATTCTGTCCAAGATAACTCTACAGAAGATGAGAGGGCGGTCACAGAAGAGGTCTGCCCCGCGACAGACTCGACCACCGTCTGGAAGAGCTCTTGGGCGTTTGGCATTGATGATCTCATGGTCAGCTTGTTGAGATCATTTTGCCATCAGGAGATCTCCTGGGGAGTTTGTGTGGGAAGATGGTTGTGGCAGCCCCTGCTCTGGCGTTTAGGTCACCAGTTGTGAGGAGCAGGTCATGCTGTGGAACCCTGGAGACAACAGACCGGGGCGGCTAGTACCAGTCCCCTTTAACGTCAGGGACGGCTTCATTAGAGAAGAGGCGAGCTCTTTTCTGTGGGGGACTGATGATAAATGTTGGCTTTCTGTGCTTCCTGTTTCTGAGCTGAAACAAATACTACAGCATCCAGGTGAGCTGACTGACAGCTCTGTCTGTTGGGTTTTCCAGAACAAACTACTTATTTATTGATACTGATCCATTTGTAGCTCATTAGGTGGAGCGGCTGGTGTTCCTGCTGAGCTCTGACTGTCTTCATGACTGGTTTTTACTCTCGTCATCGTTCTCACCTTGATTCAAATCGCTGCAGCTTCACAGCTGTGTCAGTCTGCTGCAGCTGTGTCTTTAAAAAGTAACACAAAAACGCCTCATCCGTGACATCATTGTCCCATCACGTGTGTGTTTACTGCTAAACATTTTACTTTAGACGTACAACCTTTAAAATCAGCTATCGTAAGAGGTCATAGCACTGACGATGTTTGGGTTTAGTAAAGTAACTAAACAGCATATTTAATTATGAGACAGGAACAAAGGTGTGAGATTCAACAGGTGAGAGCGGCTGTGTGAGGCAGACTGACCTCATCAATGACATCATCATCATCATCATCATCATCACGTCATGAGCTGGGCTCACTTTCATGCAGTCTGCTGGGTAATTGTTAAAGGTGAGGCGTCCCTGAGTCACCCCAGGGTGATGTCACCTCCAGCCTGACCTCTGGCTGTGCTTCCAGGTTTGTTCCACTCATGATGTTCCATAGTCAAATATCTGCTCAGTTGGACCAAAGACACATCTAGTGATGTGCTTCATGATCCCATAATGTTTGACTCACTTGCTAATTGGCAATTAATTTCTTGCAAATAACGGGAAATGCAGTTAAACATGTTTTGAGAATAAAAATCCGTGTTTACCAGACATGGAAGACTTAAAAGAATTTCATTTATGGCTTTTATGACACATTTTGTTTTCTGAAGCCTATAAAGGTTTTATTTTAAAGCTTTTAAACCCTGTAAATTAAGGTTAGACTGTTTCTTTTCTTTGATGTATTAACATCTGATGAAAAACAAATGCTGTGAGAAAAGAGCACAGGGAATCCAGCAATGTCTGCGTGCGTGCCGCAGCATTTTCTTCGTCAATTAGGAGCTGTGCA
The DNA here is from genome assembly GCA_015343265.1 of Pao palembangensis. Lineage (NCBI taxonomy): Eukaryota > Metazoa > Chordata > Actinopteri > Tetraodontiformes > Tetraodontidae > Pao > Pao palembangensis. The sequence goes on along the minus strand of CM027094.1, from coordinate 11,620,636 downwards.
CCATCTACCTGCTGCGGGAGCGGAGGGAGGCGGCGAGAGACCTTTTACCCTCCTCTAACAGAGAGCGTCGCGTTTGAAAAGGCTGTGAAAATAGAGTAAAGGCCAGTCTGAAAGAGTATCCCTCAGCGAGTTTCATCAAAGACAGAGATTTGTAAAGACCTTTACAGCACCCTGCAGAACCTTTCAGTTTATAACACCGAAACCAAAACAACAGCAAAAGCCACAAATGACGAAAATAGGTGTGTGAATAAATGAAATATTGTATGTGGACATGTGGCTCCCTCTAGTGGCGCAGACATCTCATTTCAACCGCATCGCCGCATCTACAGGCAATACGTCATCGTTCTTTTTGTTGGTGTGATGTCCTTTTCATTCAGATCGCCTCGTATTTTCCAAATTATTATTTTAAAAAAACATTTTCACCTGCGGAGGAGCTTTTGAGCTCGTTGTGGTGAAGATAATTAATTCCCCTGGGAATATGAGGACAACAGACCCCGTCTTGTCTGTAATACTGCATAGTCTGCATTCAAACACTAGAGGGCAGAAACACGCCGTGGGGCGCTGCTGCAAGCGCGTCTATGATGACAAGGCTCTGGCTGTTAAACCCCCTGTAGATCATCTTGATTGTAACAGACTCTGTGTGACTAAAGGAGTTGAACTGAGTCGACAGTCTTAAGCAGACCACTATCTACCCAGATCCACACACCCGCCCAGTCTAGTCACCCCTCTGAATAACGGACGTGGGCTAAGATGTCTACCCAAAGACATTCTCATTATTTGGGAAATGATTTCGGAAACATGTAGTGATAATGTCTATATATGTGGTTAAATAAGTTCATGGGTTTTGCAATTAAGTCTAAGAGGAAGCGCATTCCATAATGAGCTGTTAATTATGGCCAAAAATGTAAACGCTTGATGCATTGTTATGCAAGCGTCCTTTACCTCTGCACTTTAAAACTGTGTTCAGTTGCAGACACAGAATATCACTGACTGAACTGGTTGAAAATATTGCAACACTAAGGAGTTGTATTGGTTCTCAAAGCTCTTTAGCAGAGTTAAACTGCTGCCGACTAGTAGCGGCGTTGCTACAGCAACGTCATACATCAGAATATATAATTTTTTGAAAAAATGGCTCCCAAAACGATAAACATGATGACGTTAAAACAAGACGGATTAATAGAAAAGATATTAATTTTCATATATCAACCACACATCTGAATATTAGTCTAAAATGTTTAAAAATATCATGATGGGTCAGAGCAAAATAAACTACAGTCAACAATAACAAACCATGGAAGGAGACAGGAAGACGGAAAATAAATTTGTTGTTTCTCTTGTGTGTGCTCTCTGATGTATTTTGAGTGTACTTGTGTGTTTTAATGCGTAATTGTCAGGTTTGGGGTTGGTCTTTTGTTAACTGTCTCATGTTTTCCCACTAGAGGGCGACAAAAGCCTTGTCTTTTTCCTAGACTGGAGCGACTATTAAGAGAGCTCGGACAAAAGTCATCCCAACCCTCCCCCCCACCCCCACCCCCACCCCCCACACACATTGAATATTGGGACACACACATATTATTATCAACACACATCGCACACCAATTATCACCCTTCGTAATTACTAAATCTTAATTTGCTCCCAAAGCTGCAGATTGCGCAATGAAAGTGTGGAATTAGTTATGATTCTGCCGCATAAGGCAGACAGCGTGATGTCATCTTTGGTAACCTGTGTGTGTGTGGTGTGTGTGTGTGTGTGTGTGTGTGTGTGTGTGTGTGTGTGTTATTTGGGAGGGCGAGCTTAGGATAAGGAACTGGGTAATGCATTATGTCTATGAAAGTCCTCACAAAGATAGAAGTACAATGACATGTGTGTGTGCGTGCGTGCGTGGGATGGGAGGAGTGGGGTGGTTCATCCATCACTAACACACTGACATGCCCCTCTACTTCTCCTGTGGATATGTGTTTGTACAGACGGTGAGGACAAATGAAAGTCCAGAACTGTTGTTGTATGTGTAAACACTCTAATTCAGGAGACTTGAGAAGTTCACGCAATCACATTTTGAAACGTTCTCATCACACATTTCACTCACCTGCATCTAAAAAATGCCAAGGAAGTCACCGACCTTCCAATCTTTCCCTACATGCTGAGACCTCGCAAAGAACCAGCAGCTGTGTGTGCATGTGTGTGTGTGTTTATTGTTGTGTATTTGCAAAGTCCTTCCCAGGAAACCGACAACCTGAGGTAGTGTGCACAAGTGTCTGGGTCGTGTGGGATCAGATGTGCAGCTTATTCAGGCGAACAGTGAAAATCAATTACCAGAAACACTACCTTTTCAAATATATCTCAGCTGACTTTAAGCCGACCCCCTCATTGATCCCCCCCTGCATCGATCCGTCTGTGCATGTGTGAATATGAAGCCTCTGAACAGCCTTCTGCGGAGCGAAAGCCTGCGACGGTCTCCAGACTCCCTGCCATCATTTTATCATCAGCCTCTAACAGGACACGTTCTCTCTCTGCATATTTGAGCTTAGACGTCCGAGTCTGAGACTCCACAATGACTCGTTTACTGAGCACACGAGAAGAGCTGAAACGTCTTTTAACTGCTCCTGTTTTAATATTTGTGGATGGAAGAAGAGAAGATCTGCACATATCCGGGAAATTCATACCATATAACCTCGGTCTAATTCTCAGAATTAAGCAAAAACGTGAATAAGTACAGGTTCTACACGCAGGTTCAGGTGCTATGGTTTATGTATACTTGTCTTCACAGGAAACAAACATACCTCCAAGGAACGAGAATCGAAACAACCAGACAAAAACCAAAAACGCTGACGTGAAAATGACACCAGCCATAAATACTGCTAAGAAAAAGACCGCCAAAGCTTCACCGATTGAGTCACATTCCGACATTTGTTTTACCCCCGTTGACATTCTCCAGGTCGTGCTGATCGCGTCCACGTCATGCTAAGTCAGTTTTAAAAGATTCTGTCCATCTGAAAAGATTTTAATTGGCCGAAGGCGATTATCCCGTCGCCCTCAAGCGTTGGCGAAGGGGGGTCATCATCTTTAAATTGGATTGTCCTAATTGTTAATCTGTTTTTCTTTTTAGCTCATTATTATCCGCAATTTGATTTGCACTTTTGCAATAATTGTGGGGGTAATCAGATTACTCCGCTCACGGGGTTCCTTCAGTCAGTTGCAGAGTTCAGCTTGAAGTTCAGCTTTGTTCACCATTGTTCTTTACTTCTTCACAGTCCGTCTCCTGTTGCTAAAAGCAACAAATGTTCCAACTGCTGGGTCTGAAATCTGCTCCTACAGTGAGGACGATGGTCGCAGTGATATGAAGTATAATCCAGGACGTAGGACACAGGAAGGACAGTGTGCAGGACTACTTGTTTTTCCATCTCTACGACAGGAAAGGGAAGTCGGTCCATTGTCTTTAGCTAATGTAACAACTCTTATCTTTCCGTGGTGTGAACGAGACTTTTAAAGCAACGGACACAAACCAACACACTTCCTGTTTGGTTCCCAGCTGTTCAGGATAAGTCGGGATAAATGACGCCACACTCCGATTCTTTCTGGAAACCAGTCTATCCCAAGTCAGGTTCAAGAAAAATGAAGAAATTTGGCAGAAAATGAGCTATTTGAACGGTATTAAATTCTGTAATAGATGGTTTTCCCGGCACAGAGGTGGTACGGGCGGAGGAATGCACAAATAAATCAATAGAACAAAGTGGGCTGTGCAGGACAGAGAGACGGCAGGCTGAAATATTAACCGGGCTCCACGAGAACACAAGCCAAAGCCCATGAAACAGAGAATCCATAATGGCCCGGTCTGGAGTCGTCTGTGGAATTGGATTGTAAAAAAAAAAAAAAAAAAAAAAGGGAAGGTGGGGGCCTAATTCCCATTTGGCCTTTTTTTTTTATTGAGAACTCATTTGGAGGCAGAATTGAGAAGCTGTTGGTATTGATCAGAGAACAGGCGACTTTAAAACAGGCCCCACTCTAATTTGTTCTTCTTTTTCCTTCAGTGGTGAATCTGGTAGAAGCCACTTCTTCACACGCTGTTGCTCTTTTATGCCCTGTTATTATTCGCAGCACCATCATCAGACTGTTTTTATTTTATAGCTGTAGACATTTGTTGGATTTAATAAGCCTCAAACAAATACAAAGAAAACTGGAGCCGTATCTAAGAATAAACTCCTTCTGTTTCCATTCGCATGTCTGCGTGTGTGTGTGTGTGTGTGTGTGTAAGGAGACGGCGAGAGACAGGAGCCACAGAGTGCATGCACCTGAGTGAGTGTGAATGGGGTCTTCAGATGTCAGTTCAGTTCGATTTAACTTTATTTACACAGCGTCTGTTGTGGTCCAAAGTTCAACAGAAACTCTGCCGCCACCAGGAAGAAACCTTGAGCAGGACCTGGCTCATATGGGAGGACCCTCCTGCTGATGGCAGGAGCGGGGAGGGACAGATAGAGGGCAGAATAGACATACATCATACATGCAAATACATTAAATAAACAGTGCAAACACAGCTAAAACGGAGCATAACTTTAAATAATACATCTACGACAGCATGCCTGTGTTCTTAAACCCCCGTTTTGAATTCTTCCACCGTGATGTCTCCAAATGTCACATCTGCTGATAAAATCATATCTCAATATAATATTTGAAACAACTTTTATTGAGTCCGCTTGTTAATATTTTTCTATCTACATGAGAGAGCGTCTGGCTGTGGCGGGCTGTGAGCTAGCTTTGAATCAGCTGAGACGTCAACACGATCCCTGCTTTATAACGTCACCCTCTCACCTGTGGAATTTCAGATCGGGGTGGTCGATCCTGTTCAGGAGATCAATGAAAAATCTCTCTTTGTGTGCTTGGTGTGAAAGGGAAGGAAATGAAATGAATAGGTGGAGGACGAGCCTCAGATGTTCTTTCGCGATTGACAGGTGAAATCCGGTTCATCGTGACGCCATTGATCTCGCGGTTGACTGCGCTTACTGACTGTTTTTTCAGTAGCGGGCTGCAATCAGTGACTGCTGAACCAGAACCAGCAGAACCTCCAACAGATGATTTTTTATTTTCTAAATTCACTACGATCCTGGTTGACCAGCTCCTGGGTGTTATTAGCATGCTAGCTCTCTGATGGCTCGAATTTTGGTCAAGGACGATGGGAACGACCCGGAAAGCAGGAATTCAGGAATTCGTCTGCATCTCCTTTGAAGATCTTTTATCTGTGGAACCCAATAAGAGATCTACTGTGGCCATTATCAAACTTGACTTATCGGAGTTGCATTGAATTGAAATGAAGGTAGACGGAGGCTGATGGGGGAGGCTGTTTGAGGGGATCCTGGAGAGGGGAGGAGGCGGAAGTGGAGGTGGAGGTGGAGGCAGGTGCAGGTGAGAGACAGATCGTCAGCTGAAAGTCATGAGCACCTTCACAACGTAGCATCACACTTAGTGCCACACAAAGCTAAATGACTTGAAATTAGATTTTCTTCAAAATGATGTTGGAAAAAAAAGGTTTAGTCAGGACCGTGAGCGCCTCGCGCAAACAAATGTCTCTTTAGATGAAACTGATGAACAGTTAATGGGTTTTTTTTCCCAACACAAACCAAGTTGTTGGTCCTGCAGTCGCCAGGTAACGGCTGATATTTTATTCATGAAAAAGCCACCGGCAGAGCTGCCTTCACAGCAACTAAATTGCCCAATTACACTAATGGAAGAGCGCGTCTTTGTCTGCTGCCGCCATGTTGGCGCTGGCAAAGCCGGCGGTGGTGAAAGTGTGTGGGAGAGACAAAAGTAAAGAAAACAAATGAAAGTGTGGATACAAAAGCACCCACATCGTTAATTTATTGAAGTGCGCGCGGCAAGCAGGCCTCTATAATGCAGCAGAAGCTCTGGGCTAAATTACTGCTCCCGTGTCTGAAGCACTCTGACAATGATGGTTGTTCCTGCGAATATTGGTGGGGGGGTGCGAATCTGGATGAAGTGTAAAATGTCAGAGGAGCTGCTGGAAAGGGCTAATGAGGAGAGCCAGACTCATCAGTGTCTGACCTGAATCCCGTAAAAGCAGAAGACGTGGAATTAACCCACAGCGCTCTGGGTCAAAGTCACTTTCTCTGGGTTTCTTTTAAACCCCAATGTCCAGAACCAGACCTTTTACCTCACTTTAGTCCTGCTTCTGGGCCCGCGCCTCCTGCTGTCACGGTGCATAATGACCCCACAATAGAGTATTTTGCAGATATTAACATGGTAACAAAGCAGAGTGACTCCACAGGCGACATAACCGCTGCTATATTCCGGACTATAAGTCACACTTTTTTTACATAGTTTCAGTGGTCCTGCAACTTATGCTCAGGTGAGACAGGTGCGATTCAGTGATGTGGAATGAAATCCAGATTTTTGGTAAACTTGCTAACCAGTAACTAGCTTGTTGGAGTCACCAGCTTGTTATGTTAATTCTACCTTTTCAGCCTCCCACGTATGTTCTTTATGCTATAGTGTAGCTGAATAACTGTTAATGTGTTATGTTATCATTCAGCCTGTTGTTACTATATTTTATTGTTATTATTATTATAACTTGCCTTTATGGACGAAATGTCCGTTCTTGGTCTTGAATTTTATAAAATACATCCCCCCCCCCAAAAAAAAACAAGTCCAGTTGACACAGAGAGATCTAATTTTGGATAACTATGACCTGGATGAGTGAGAATCTACACAGACTACTTGCATTGTTTGACTCTGATGCTAATGCTCCGGAGCGACTTATAGTCCGAAAAATACGGTAAAACGTCCTGCGGAGCTGAAAAGTAAAGATCAGCATGCAGACGTCTCTGCACCTGGGAGAGCGTGCAAGAGCAACAGTTAGCGCTGCTGGATAAACCCTACACTAAACTTAATTTGTTACACGAACATTTGTAGCACCACTAGAATCCACAAACAAGATTCAAAATACCCAATACCTGTGAGCCACTTTACATCTTTACATGCCGTCTTTTGATCAAACGACGTCAATTAATGTAAATCTTTTTTGAAAAGGGATAAAGTGGGAGAAGACGGTGGATGGAAATCCTTTCTGAACAAAGAAACAGAACTACTTTAAGCCTTTAAAGCTCGTCTGCATACACCATTCTAGTTTCAGTCTATTTTTTATAAGGAATGCAGTTTTTATTAATGCTATTATTCTGGGTCTTTGATGATAGCTTTTTTTTTCCACTCACCACTTGTTGGACATGTGTAAATTGATCGTGCCACCACTCAAAAAGAATGATCTTTTACAGCAGTGCATGAGATCTGTCGGCACACACCTGCAAACACCGACTGTTTGACCTCATCACTCGTTCTGACATTTTGTTGCTAATCGCTGTGTCAAAGGTACGGCGTTAGCGATCATGTAACACAAATTGGAGTTTGAATACAAAGACAGGGAAGCGCCTCCACCTTCTGCTGTCCAGCACCAGACCCGGTTCAGCGTCTACATAAAGGAAACTTAATCGCAGAGCAGATCCGCCACACTCGCCACCAAATGATTTGCATCAGAAGCTGGTGCGACAGCCATTCTCTTCATTAACATTCTCAACTCACACTGGTTTACCATCATTCCAGAGCTGTGCTGGCCATCCCCCCACAGCCGCTGTCAAGTCCAGAACCTCCGGTTTTATGACCATGGCTGCACAGCACACAGAATCCAATTAATGCAATGAAATCAAATCAAGGCAGCTACATCTGGCTATGCTAATTTCCAACGGCTAAGGCTCAGTCTTCCCCAAAGGTTATTTTCCGACGTGCCTGTGAGCTAGCAGCTTACATTTCTCCCACAGCCCCCTGAGGGCATCTTTGTGGAGAATAAATTGGCAGCGCCATAAGCTTTTGATTGGCTAAATTTCAATTACACACAATTACAGCTTGTTTGGGGTAATAGAACAGCAAGCATGCGACTGGTTCATTAGCTTTTTATATGTTACATTCTAAAAAAAAAAAAAACTGAACATTCCAATTTTCTGGCCGCGTGTCTAATTTCACAACCAGCGGCTTTAGCTTGTGCGGAATTGAAGCATAATTTAAAACCAATTTGTTTATTATTCAAAATCAAAATAGCACAGACACTGTTCCAGGCTGGATGGCTACAAAAGCTGGATCTGATTACATCATCAGCATTTTTCAATTTGCTTTTTTTTTTTTTTCTTCTTTTTCTGAATGATTTTCAATCACTGCAAACAAAATGTAAATCTGACAGGACATCATCGCCCCACACACACATGCACGCGCCTCTCATGGGAAGGCCGAGGAGAACCACTGTAATAATGAAATATTAAAGGCGTTTCTCGTGGAAACTGGGTTTACATGGTCGTCTGCTGGCTTTTCACTGTCTTGAAAACAGCCTGGCTGAAGCTGCCGGAGTGATTTTCTGCTCTTCCACGAGCGAGTTAAACTAAAGAAAACATAATTCTTTGCCAGGTGACCTTGGCGCACATTGTTACCCGCACCGAGGCAAAGATTTCCTGCATGGCAAAACCTTTATCTGCAGTTGCTTGGCTGTCACAAACATGTTGTGATATTAGGTGTGTGTATGTGTGCACATGTGTGTATGTATGTGCGCGTGCGTGCCTCCGTGTGTGTGTGATGTAAATTGTCTTCCATGTTGAAGGACGGACACGATCAATAAAAACAATCAATGCTGGGTGAGGACTGGAGGGGAGACAGTTCCTCTGGTCCCACTATTTTTGTCTCTTGCTCCCTCTGACACGCACACACACACACACACACACACACAGTAACATCTATCCTAAGGTTTAAAAAAAGTTGTACCTTCTTGAATGCGTGCAACATCCCCCTCGAGTCTTTCCCACAATGCCCAGAGCACCAGAGGCATCAAGGCCTGTTGCAGCACTTGTCACTGTCAGCGCACGCAGGCGAGGAACACGCGTGTTTGTTTTTCTGTTTGTTTTTTTGATTAGCATGAAACGTACAGATGTGTAAACAGTAAAGACAGGTTTGCGTGTGGATGTCCCTCAGGTGGCGACACTGAAATATACTGTAGATATACATATATATCTATCTATATATATATAGATAGATATATATATATATATATATATTTTTTTTTTTGAAGGGACAATTGAGATGTCATATGGAAATCAAGCTAAATTAAATAAAGTAAAAAGTCCTTTGAGGACATAGGACCAGCCCACATTTTCACACGCCTTTTTTTTTTTTTTTTTTTAGAATCGGCAATGAGCAAAGAGCAGAGGACAGGCAGGCACACCCACCCAGCACGTTATAAGTCTCAGACAGCATTATTTTACTGTTCTTGTAAACTGACCTTCAGACGGGTGTGTGAACCGCAGGTTCTGCAGGATGTGAGCAGAAAATAATCACAGCAGCAACACGGGGGCCGTAAAAAGGCGGGAGCTCGTGAAGGCCCATGAACACGGGCGATGGGAGAGACACGTCGTATCGCCTTCAAACAAAGACATAAAAGGCAGTCGAGAGAAACCACGTGGATCTTTGGCGGCTTGGAAAACGAGAACGTAGAAATGTGCCGGGGCAACTTTGCTCAATGGCTTTAATAATTCACAAGTTAAGACTTTGAAAGCCATTATGGAGCACAACATTCATTTGGATCAAAAGATGAAAGGGCGTCGGAGCTAGAGTTTATTAGGTTGGGCACACGGAGAAACATCCTGGCTTCACTTCAGTAATTTAACCACGTTTGCCAGAGAGCACTGCCGCCTGTCTCCAGTAGGATTCTGCTGCATCGACAGGAACAAAGAAGGATCATTTCAGCTCTGGGCAGCAGAGAAGGTGGCTGGTCACCTCTTTAGTCTTCAACCTGACAGTCAGAGGATTCATTTCCACTCCCACATAGTAAACCACGTCAGGCATCTGGCCCAGTCAGGTTTAGGCCAGCGTGAGCGGCGGTGGCGGGGGGGGCGCGAGAGCCGAGAGAACGAAGAGCTCTATTAGTTTCAGTTTAGTTTCAGTTTATTTATTTGTATAGCGCCTTTTACAATAGAAATTATCTCTAGGTGCTTTACAGAGGCAGAAACCCAGAGCCTGAACCCCCAGGTAAGCACAGTGGCAGGAAAAACTCCCTTTTAACAGGAAGAAACCTTGAGCAGGACCAGGTTTATAAAGGAGGAACCATCCTGCTGAAAGCTGGCTGGGTAAAGGAGGAGAAGAGGAGGGAGAAGAGAGAGAGAGAGAGAAACAAATATGCAAACATAGCAAACATAATCCATCATAGGCAGGTTGCTATAAAAAGAGAACAGCGTAGGCAGGTGCTGACTGTGGACCCTGGGTTTGTCAGAGTCCAGGATCTGTGCAGCATGAAGGTCTGGAGACGGGAGACCTGCAGAAAGATAGAGAGAGAGAGAAGAGATGGTGGATTTTGAGGAGTAGAGATGGTGGCTGGTGTTGAGGCGGTGGGGAACTGCTCAGTGGATCATGTGTGTGTCCCCAGCAGCGTAGCCTGTAGCAGCATAGCTGTGCTAAAGATTCAAGAATAAAAGTTTGATGAGCCTGTTCTACCTGTAGCTGTGAGAACTGGCTGTAACTAGATCTGTCAGCCCTACACACTTTGTTTGAGGCTAACTGAACGTTTTACGGAGCAGAAAGTATTAGCTTCCCTGGTCGAGTGTTAATGAAAAAAAATCGGCTGCTTTAATGAGGAAGAAGGAAGAAGCAAAACAGATTCATCACAGATGTTTAATTCATTCGAAACTCTTATTAACTGGCACGTTAGTCTGCATTAGTTCGTTACGAAATATCATGTCAGTGTTGCTCATTTCGGTAGAAAAACATTACTGTGTAAAATCCCAGTGTTTTTTTAACATTTGTAAAAGCCTGTTAAAACTGGTGGCAGACATGATCCTGACTTCTATTCTGAGGACTGTCTGGGTGACGAAAGCTGACTCACCGCCTGGGCTCCAGCATCCTGCATGGACCCACTGAAAAGCAGGAGAAGGCGACTATTGAACGCCGATCAATCAACAGTGTGTCGGGCTCCATTGATCAGAAGCAATGACGCTGTGATCGTTGGGATATCGTTCACAACATTGGCAATGGAAACAGGACGGTGCTAAACTGAACCAAGCGAAGCTGTTTAATTGTTTCATGGGAATGCAGGTAACAGGATAAAGCTCAAAAATGACATTTGTCTTTTGTTGACGAGCTTGAGGAGATTTGTTGTGAATATTCAGAATTGGCGTTGGCTGAGACGCCACAGGGTCTCCACCCCACTGTAACCGGTGGCGCGGTTAGAGTGGAAAACAAAGGGGAGGTGGCTTCTTTTGTGAAAAAAGATAATTGCCATTTTTAATTGAATCCCTGGAGCGCTGAAACGTTGAAGGGTAACTGGAATCAAAGCGGCTCAGCCTTTGTTTCCTCGTCAATGAGCCGCGATGGTCGTGTGTCAACAAACTCAGACCCACACCGCCAGATTTGTTCTCAGTTCATCACGGATCAACAAGTCCCAACCACATGCACACACACACACACACACACACACACACACACACACACACTCGAGCGCTAATTAAGGGATTTCACTCTATCAATCTCAATCAATAGACAAAACATAAAAGAACTGTTGGAGGGCACTGAATGCAAGTGAAAGTGTGTGTGTTTGTGTATACACTCAGACATCTCTTATATGTCTTATATAAATATTTTTACGCTAAGAAACCTTAGCATCTGTGCTCCATTAGCTACCTCGAAACTTCACTGACTTCCTGTCAGAAAAAGCCCTTTTTCTGAGCCCTGGCTCAACATCCTGGTCATACAACATTAGGATAACCTCCAAGTATAACAGATCTGTGCATCTGTGTTGTCTGCCATAAGGACTAACTATGTGAAGGTTGTAGAGATCACAGGTCCAGCTGGTTTGTCTAAAAGCACAATCATCAGGTCTTGGCTCAGAGAATTCTGCTATATTTGTCCATATAGAATAAGAATTACAATTAGCCTCTCCTTTGTTTAGTCGTTAATGTTTCAGTGAATGTTTTACAGTGAAGCATCTATTTAGAATGCTATTTGGTCATTTTCTGTTCAATAACTATTCAAATTTATTAAATCTGGAACCCGTAACTCTCAAATAGCCATAATTAGTTATATATTCTTGCCAATATCTACATTTAAAGCTGATGGAGGAGAGGCTCTGCCTCAAGGTCACAGCAGTGGCACTTTATTAACATTTAATGGCATTCACACGCATATTTAAATCGAGCAGCATGTGGAATTAAGTGTCTGAGGAGAATCGTAAAGAGAGGCTGTAGCTGATGAGTCAGGGGTGAACGTTGGGAGTGCGGTTTGTTGTCAGGAGACGTGGCCGTGGTGGACCACCTGGGGCTCGGTCGTCACACCGCACCACAAGCACGCACGCTCAAACAATGTGTCTCCGTTGGCATGGTTTTAGAGAAGTCCCTCATTATTCTGTAGAAAAAACAACAATGGCCAATTAAAGCCGCTCCAGTCTTGAGGCCTAAGCCTCAGCCAATTTGTCCAGGAAGGCTTCTGATAACAGGCGGTTTCAATCTCCGCTATTTGTGTGGAATAAGCCTGAAGAGCAGCTATCTAGATGAATGTTGTTGGTATGTATTCACCCCAAACCATATAATACGTATGCGTGTGTGTGTGTGTGTGTGTCTGCAGGGAGAACTCCATTGTTTGTGTTATTTATGAGTTCCCTTTAATTGGGCTGAGAGTAGTGATCTTCCTGTTGCATTAACCACAGTCGCTTCCGCCGCCTCGATGAGACTGTAATTAATGGAATTTACTTGCAGACATAACAGGAGCATCATGAGAGAACTTTTTTTTCTCAACCTTGTGTGTTTTGTGTAGTGAATCATTTATTGTTGACTTCCTTCTCCTCATCTGGTATTAAAGTTACGCGTGAATGTCAAACGAGGGCTACAGGAACACCCCGATCGTCAATCAACAAATACTTTATTTAATCATATTTCGACAATTTATTTAGGTGCCTTGTCTGGTGCCTGGTCTTATTACACATCCCTGTTGCGTCTTGTAAAAATAGGGGAATTTACATTTGGAATGTTTTATTATAAACAACATTCATTTCTCAAAATTCTAATGTTTCAGAATAATGTTTTGCTTTTCTGTTCTGCCTTTTCTTCCCTCAAAGGTCTTTCAGTATTAGCACAGTACAGTAATAGTCATTTTAGTTGCAGTTAAAACAACAAAGAAACAAAACATAAAAAATATGATGCCTTTTGGCTATCTTTAGCAGCCTGTTACAGGTCTCACTAAAGGCTAGGTATGGGATATGCTAGTTCATGTTACTGATAGTCTGACTGGAGACAAATACAGAATATAGACAGAAATTTCAATAGAAAAGAATATTAATGCACCGTGCAAATAGGGGGAAAATAAAAACCTCACATCAACCCATTCCGCCCACCCAGAGACAACGTTTTACACGTTTGTGTTCACACCCACAAAACATAGTATTTATGCTTTAATCATCATCATGACAAAATATTCTAAGAGTGGAGTGTGTCAAGGAAAAGCTACTGTTGCTGCTCACGGTTAGGATTAGCCTAAGGTTCTAACTGCTTTAATATCTTTTTTTTTTTTAATTAATGATGTGCGTTCATGTTGGCGATAAGAGACGGAGACGAGCCACCAACATTCGACTACTGGCGCCACTTTCAGTCGCAAATACACGAAATTCCACACATATGCAAAGATTCATGCACGTTTACACACATCAAAGTAACGTGAGGTCCACGTGTCTCCGAGAGTCTCCCTGAGGCCGCGCGTGTCCAAACTGACAGAAAACATGGCTCATCTGAACCACAGAAGATAGAAAAAAATGAATATTCCTCATCCTCAGTCACCATCTTTGGCCTTCTGTGCTCTGATTGGCTGCCATTGTTGACTTTTGGGATGTTTTGCCTGTTGGAGATCTAATTTGAAGAGGCAACATGTTGCATTCAAAGCGTTATCCCTGAACTAGTTGAACTTAATTCAACTAAAACCACCATTAGCACCATCAACTTAACATTTATAGCAAAAATACATTTAAAGTTTTGTTCATTTTGTTTTTTTATGACTGTGCAGAAGCAGACATTTGTGTCATTATTACAAGTGATAGCCTAGTACATTACCAGATGCATCATTTTAAAGACGTGTGTGCAATCTGCTGTGCCCTCCGGAATATGAGGCCATGTGTAAACACTGCCATGGCTGTAGCTGCAGGATGCAGGAAAAGATAATGGAGCGTAAATAATGTGCGGAGCGGAACAGTTGCCCGGACAGCTGTGCGCTTGGTTCAGATCAGTTGTTGTGTTTACGGAGGAAGATGAACTCACTTCTCGGCCCGACTCGCATCTTTTGCTCTCTGGCTTCCCCCACCTGCTGCAAAAGTCTGACAAACAGGTGTCAGCATCATTAAAGGCTGCGAGACGCCTCCGACGTCCACATTTGTCCTGGAGACTCAAGAAACTGTCGACTCAGGTAGACCTCCTCTCAGACAACAGCTGGTACGCACGTTTAACGCTGCGGTGGCGGTCACATAAAAGCCTCATTTTCATGCTTGTATTATTAATCAGTTATTGATTGGATTTATCCAGTGAAAGCTGGGACAGGCTTCAGCGCCGACCGCACCCGTGGAAAAAATGGTTAAATGAACAATTATATTAATTAAACTGACCTGAGCTAAAGTTCTCACTAAAAAGCTCAATATTTTCTTCTTCCTTTCCTGACAAGAGAGAACTCAGTCAGCAACATTCTTTACACTCTCTGTCATTTTATTGATCAATCAATTAAAAAAAAATAAAATAAATCACCAGCCAGTTAAATGGAGGCACTGCTGCTGGATCCAGAACCCTCTCCATGGATCCTGTTGCTTCTGTTCAATGTTCTCTCTATCCTCCCTGTCTCTCCTCTCTCCCTCTCCTTTTTCTCTCTTTCTCCCCCTCTCCTCTGTCTCTCTCACCATCTCCCCGTGTCTCCTCTCCCTCCTCTCCCTCCCAGGCGATTGCAGCGGATGGCCGTCTAGCCTGAGTCTGGTTCTGCTTGAGGTTTCTTCCTGTTAAAGGGAAGTTTTTCCTCGCCACTGTCGCCAAGTGTGGAGTTTTGCCCTGGAAGCTGTTTCCCTTTTTTTTTTTAATGTGTAAAGTGTCTTGAGGTAACATTGTTGTGAATTGGCACTTTAAATACAACGTAATTGAACTGAATTGAGGCGGTTTCACTGTTTTTCCAAAAACAGCGATTGAAATCAGTATTTGTAGCGTTGCCTTTTCAAAGATGTCACATGATGTTGGATTGAAACCTTTGTTTTGCAGTCTGCTGTGGTCCTCGGTCTCATTCAGCTGCTTCGGCCAGAGTGATGTGGGGGCGGTGGGCAACTGCTGCTGTCTTGTAATCAGTCAGCCGGGCGACCATCACTTGTGGTGCACATTCTCCCCAGGGTCAGCAAGCGTCCCCAGTCAGGTTGGAGATGTCATAAATAAAGAGAGACAGTGGAGGAAGAAAGAGAACAATGAATTCCTTTCCTTTCACTTGCTTCTAGCTTTGCCCCTCCTCCCCGGCAGCCACTACAGAGAAGTGGGTGGGTGGGTGGGTGTGGGGGGTTGTAAATCAGAAAAGGGCGGGGGGGGGGACCTGAGCAGGGCAGCAAGGGTAGGAGACATTAAAGTGAGAACTGTGGTCTTTCCTGTCACCATTACAGAGCGTGGGAGACAAAGGGAGGGGATGATGATGGTGGGGGTGTGGATGTGGGGGTGGGGGTTTGTGTACTACGAGATGGACGGATATAATGAAAAGCATGAAAACACTCCTGCTGTCGGCTCTTCTTGGCTCTTCGCTCTACTCGCACAGGTCATGACTGTGTGGCTGGATGGGCTTGGTCATGAACAGCGGAGAGTGGCGTCCTGGTGCCCACCCGGATCAAGCTGGCTTGAACAAAAGAGGAGAAACTCTTTGTGTGTGTGTGTGTGTGTGTGTGTGAGTGCTCTTTCTTGCTCTTGCGTGTGCTTCAGTTCAGCCTGTTCAGTTCAGTTTATTTATTTATATAGCACCTTTCAATAGAAATTGTCTCTAGGTGCTTTACAGAGGCAGAAACCCAGAGCCAGAACCCCCAGGTAAGCACAGTGGCAAGGAAAAACTCCCTTTTAACAGGAAGAAACCTTGAGCAGGACCAGGCTTACAAGGAGGAACCATCCTGCTGAAAGTCGGTTGGGTAAAGGAGGAAAAGAAGAGGGAGACAGGACAGAGAGAATAAAGAGAGAGAGAGAGTGAGAGAGAGAGAGAGAGAAACAAAAAACATAGCAAACATAATCCAGCATTGGCAGGTTGTTATAAAAAGGGAACAGCGTAGGCAGGTGCTGACAGTGGACCCTGGGTTTGTCAGAGTCCAGGATCTGTGCAGCATGAAGGTCTGGAGACGGGAGACCTGCGGAAAGATAGAGAGAGAGAGAGAAGAGGGGGAGAGAGACACAAAACAGTGAGGAAGACTGGACGGCCTGATTCTCAAATCAACCCCACTTGTGGATCGTGATCATTAATAATTTGGCAATCGTGTGACTCATCAGACTCGGCTATCGCTGCAAATTATTCGCCGTTTGATTCAATCAACAACATTTTCTGCACATTGGTAAAACCGCTGTGGCGTTTTAAACACAAAGAACACTCCAGACAAGTAAGACAGAGAGTGGATCGGAAAATCAGCCAACATTTTTCGCCTGCGAGGAACAGCCAGAGCGCCTTCACAGAAGGTGCCGTAATTATCAGTCATCCTCAGCCTGAGAAATCCTGGAGCGATTGTGGATTGTATTCAAATGGGGGAAAACTCCAGCCTCTAAAAGTACAGAATACCCCATGGTCCCGCCACAGAATCCACCCCCAAAGGTCTTTTTGGAGCAGTCTCATTTTACATGGAGCTTCATTCCTCTCAACGCTCTCCTGTGTCTGCTGGGCCTTTCCTGCCTCTCTTCAGAGGCTGTCAGCATAATCCTCAACACCTCCAGGCTAAAATGTGAGATGATGAGTCCAAATATCTGCAAACATTCCTGAAGGTTTAGTTACCCCAGAGAGCGAAAGATACCTGAGAACCAGGTAAACCTCCGAGAACATAGAAGACAGGAATAACTGCTTTGTTGTGCCTGGCTTTGTCTTTTCTATCAGAACAGCAAGGCTGGCAATTTTCTGGTGGCCAAGTTGAACATAGTTAAATAAAAATCTGAATTATTGGATAATAAACGGGGAGGGGGAGCTGTGATATCACAGCAGACACGAGGACATTCTTCTCCCTCACATTTGAAGTGCACTCACATAGTTCTGGGAAGACTGAGAAGTCGTAAGAGCAGAGAGCAACACGATAACGATGCCTCAGGATCTGCCGCCTCGTGCATGTGCTGCACCAAATGTGCCCCCTGTTCAAAGCAGTCGGAAAACCTTGCTATTAATATAATGAGACATTCAAGGTGTTTGAAGGCTGAGGTGACGCAAGGCTGGCAAGGTGTTGGGGGTGTGACTGTGTGCTGAAGACTCAGGGAGCAAAGACACACGGTGATGGAGAGGCTCTTATATCAGGACAAAACACCCAGGTTCCATATCAGGGGTGGGCAATTATCTTCCCTGAAGGGCCACGTTGGGTTGTAGATCTTGATGAAGGGGCCGGCCAGGTGGTGCGGGAAACTAACCCCCCCAAATGAGGATCAGAGGTTAACTAAAAATCCTGCTTGATGGACTATTGACTGAGAAAATATGTCGAAGAGCCTGTGAACTGGTCCAACTAGAGATGGATGATGAAGCTCCAAATGATGTTTGGCCCCACCTTCTTGAGATGACATGTTATCATGCTAGCTGAAGGGGGGGTCTGAACCTTTTTCTAACCAATCAAGCTGACCACCCTCTTCATTTGTGGGCCTGATGAAATAGTTCACTGGGCCACATGTGGACCATGGACCTTAGTTTGCCCATCTTTGTTCTATATGATAATGTTAATTAGAGTGCATTACTTAAAGAGTTCATTTACTTACTCCTTTTTCTTTAACATATATATTATGAACATTCTAAGAAAAGTCTCAGGATGGTCGAACGGTGATGAAAGCTCAGACATCAGACGTCACTTCCGTCATGATGGATTACAGACAAGTTGTATCGTCACTGTTCGCGATGCTCGACAGCCTCTGCAAAAGTAAAACAAAGTCATCCGTGCTCCTCCGACACGCCATCGACACCCACCAGAGCTGTGTTCTTTTCCGTGTTTTTCACCTTTACAGAACACGTTGGAATCTCGTGTTGGTTGGTTCCAGCTTGCATCATTGACTGGCTGTTATCTGGCTCAGAGCAGATAGGAATAAATCCTGTCACACTCCACAATATCACCTTTTACTCCACACTGACTGCAGAGCAAAATATTAACACCCTTTCTGAGATTAGTTTTATTTATCGGCATATTAAAAAAATCTGAATTCATGTCACAGTAAATGTCCAACAGGGTTTTGTATGTGAATATTACAAACTGAACTCCAAATACTGTGAAACTGCTTTGCCTTCTTCAAACTCTTATCCCTTATCACAACTGCCAATATTAACAAACTGATATTGCGGAAAAGAACACCTTTTTATTTTTGATTTGTTAGACCGGTGTATCCAACAAGCCTGCACTTTGTATTTTAGACGGAGAAGAGCAGCATCCTGGAATTAAAAGGTTGTTCAAGCACAGCCGTAATAACAAGCAGAATCTCTTCTAAGGCTCTTGCATTATAAGTGACTGATCTGTAACTGTCTGGACGCCGATAATTGCGTGATAAATGAAGGAATCGGGTTCCTTTATAAGTTCGCTCCCCGAATTTTGTTTCATCTTCAGATGCTGTTACTTTCATCCTTGCTTTTCTTTACTGTTATGAATAAAAACATGAACTAGGAATGCGCTCGGAGACCAAGCACTGATAAAGAATCCAGATGGTAACGCTTGTTACTTGTCATGGTATCAACGTTTTCTAAAAACTTCATTAAAATACCCTGATAACCTGTTGAGCTATTCTGCTGGAAGTCAATCAAACAGAAAAACAGGTAAACATCGGCACAAACATAATCTCCTCCTCGGCCAATGAAATAAACAACCCATAACTACAGTCCCTCTCAAACTGATGAAAGAAAGCATTCCAAGAAACCCCTCTCTGTCCAAAAAAACCTTCTTCTCTGGATCCTTTTATGTCTTTATAACTTCTGGAGCGCATTTTTGTAGAAAATATATTCTATCACGCTAAGTGACTAACTGCTACATTTGAATGACTCCTGTGGCATCTCATTATTTTCTGTATAGACGGCAGCACAAAATACTAGCAGGTGTGTGTGTGTGTGTGTGTGTGTGTGTGTGTGTGTGTGTGTGTGTGTGTGTGTGTTCTTGTCCTTGCTACATACTAAGTAACAAAATACTCCTTCCAATAGCGAAAAGAGGACATTTTTAGGGAAGTGAGGACATTGGCCAAATGAAGAGGGTTGTCAGCTTGACTGGCTAGAAAAAGGTTCACACCCCCCCTTCACCTAGCATGCTAACATGTCCTCTCAAGAAGGTGGGGTACATCAAGCACAATCTTTAGTTAACCTCCAATCCTCATTTGGGGTTAGTTTCCCACATCACCTTGTTCATCAAGATCTAAAACCCAATGTGGCCCTTCAGGCAAAATAATTGCCCACCCCTGGTTTAGGGTAACTAGCTGGGGAATGTGCTATGTGCTTTCATATGCCTGTGAAAGTCCTCACAAAGACACAATTACAAAAATATGTGTGTGTGTGTAGTTGGATGAATCCTTTCATTTTTTTCCATTTGTTTCCTGGAAAAATGAATTTGGGTTCGACAGGATAGTAAATCAGACATTCCTGACACATCCATCAGCCTGTAAAGAAGCTTGAAAATATTTGATTTTAGGGGGTTTACATATGGTGGGGTGGTCTATAAGGAACCTGGATGAGAGACTTTTTTTTTTTGCAGTTTCAGGTTCGGTCAGTGTGATTTGACAGAGCGGAATCTGAATTCTTCATTGGATTCCATTAGCAGCAACCTTGTCCTTTTACAATCTACTGTAAAACATGCCTGTGGCAGCCACTAAAGCAAACAACACGATCGTTTAGTAATTTGGCAAATAAGACAAATTTTTCCTCCTCTCGCTCCATTAAACAGAGGACCAGCGGAGCGATTGCTTCTCTAATGAGAGCTGATGGATCTGCGCTGACAATCATTCCACACTGCAGCACAAGTTTACAAATGCAGAGTCTAAAAATACTTCCATCCGCCTTCATGAATTCACATGTGATTCATCTTGGCAATTCAAAGGAAAGACAAGACAGAAACTACACTCAAGGCGTTTAAAGCTTTTTTTAAACTCTCACTCATCGTCGGTCTACATCAGCGGTCCCCAACCCCCGTGCCGTGGACCGGTACCAGTCCGTGGGTCATTTATAAGCTGGTCTTATCATGTTCTTTTGTTGTATTTATCCGCCACACCTTAATGGCCGGTCCCTGAAAATACTGTTAAATTGGTCCGTGGTGCAAAAAAAGGTTTGGGGCCGCTGGTCTACATAACGCAATTGAGTGATGAAACCAGTTTAACAGGTCGGCCGCAACCCACTCCATCTTTGTACGCTCACTTCGATCTGCTGATGGAGGTGCCAACAGATGGAGCGTGGGGTTTCGGTGTGTCATACACCAGCTTCTGAAGGTTCGGCTAGCTTTGCGCTTCGTGCGTGTAGCTCAGGGGTCAGAAAGATAGATAGATAGATAGATAGATAGATAGATAGATAGATAGATAGATAGATAGACCCTCTGGTGTAGTTGGTCTGTGCATGCCACTTACACGTTTTTACCTTTTCCTCTCTTTTCCTTCCTGCGCTTGCCCGTCGCTCCCTCGGGAAGGTTGACTTCGAGCCAATCCCATCGAATGGTAGATCAATAAAGAGATATATCGTCGTCTCACCGTGCCACCATCTTAATCAATTAATCTATAACAGAATCGCTTCAGCGGGGCCTCTTAAAGGGCCCGTTTCTTTATGACCAGCTCTGGGTCAGGGAAGGTGTGGACATATAGGGCTGTCATTACCGCTGCTGCCTATAGAGTCACATGATACACTCTCGGTGAGAAAGGGCGCTTATGTTTTCTGCAGGAGCGGTTTATAGGTTATTATATCCACACTCGGCTGCATCATTGGGTGTGCGGATGCATACGTGAGACTGTCGGCATGCACAGGCCATCGACTGCACCGCGTGCTGCCGATGCTATCTCACAACACGCGTATTTTTCGCTTCCAGCTGTTGTGGCACCTCTGCGCTGTGACCACATGATAAATGTTCCATCACAGTCAGCCGTGCGCGCTCCGAGACACTTTCAGAATGAACAACAAATGGAATGGTTGGAGGTGTAAATCAGCCAGTCGATGCCAGTCAACCAAAAAGCGACAAGAATACATTTTGACACACGATGTCAGGAGTGCACATCCTCCTTCTAAACCGCATTAGCGCTAATTAACATCTTGAATATGCAAAGCCATAAATCAGATATAAGGACAGATGATTTGTACTCTAGAGGTGGAAAATAGAGAAAGGATGACTAAATTCTTCGTGTTTTTTTTTTTTTTTTGATGTAGGTTGTGTGCTGCTAAAAGGAAAATGATTTTCCCAGAACTTTTAAACTTTGCAATGACGTGGTCTTCCTTGCAAATGCCTTGTGTAGATGATATACGTTAATGGTGCTCCAATCGACCCGCTGGTCTGCTCAGCAACAGAAGCTTTATATCGGAGGGCAAAGGTTGTTTGAAATGAACAGAAGCCCAGTTTTGTGTGAATATCACATGTTGTAAATGACACATTGTACTCCTTCTAATGCATAATATGGTTCACTAAACAGAAGACAGGCGGAAAGTCCGATTCGGAGCGCAGATGTCAGACAGGCTCGCTAACAGATTATGATGACAAAAAAAAAACAAAAACAGGAGTAAGTAGACGCAAAGGTTAATGATTCTTATTAATGAGACTGTATAAATCCCAGTTTTTACTGCCAGGAACGCTTTTAATGCTGCCATTAAAAAGTTCACTTTGCAATGCTTGAATAAAAAGCGAAACTCTCATCATTAAAGTGGGCCTTTGTAGAGGGGAAATACTGTAATTCTACGATCTATGGCTCAGCTGTGAGAAGAGCAGTGCAGCACTGACGGGCTGTCATTGTAATTCAGCACCTAATGTGGATAATTAGTCTAAATTCATGGAGTGTTTGATTCCACTGACAGCCAAACCAAACGTTTGATGGAAGAACCACAGAAGCGGCATCAGTCACAGGCTAGCAGAAATGCATTTAGCAGAGGGCCTCATCATGTTTTATTCAATCACAGAGCGATGCACAATTAATCAGGTTTTTTTTTTTTTTTTGCAATTAAATTAAACATGTACATACATAAAACATGAAGGAACTATTGGGGACGTTTAAGCACAGCCTCAGCCCGAAAAGAGATTGTTTATTCTGAGAGGTCTGCAGTGGCTTTAGTGACATACACATCTTGCAGCTAATGTGGAGGAGCACCCGTTAGTATTCACCACCACCCAATGCATTTCTATAAATGTCAGGAGCTGTGTGTTTACTGGCTCTGCCTGACCCCTAATATTTATTCAGCTCAGCAGCACTCCAACCAATCATTCCTCATTGTGCAGTTGTGGCCCCTGCTATGTCGAATCTCACTGGCTGCATCCTGCTGTATCTCCTGGCATGTGTAATATTACTTTTCTTTTTCCATCAGCAGCAGGCAGAGCTTGGCTTCAGATAAATACTGACATTCTGCAGTGGTGTTGGATCTCCTCGTGCCTGATTTGTATACATAACGCCACGGTTGGCACGATCAAAGGTCCGCTGCTTGTAAGGAAAATTAGCATTTGGAGTTATATGGCTGCCAATGTAATTTATGGCTTTGTGCTTGGATTACACTTTTGATACGCACCATGACATTTGCACTACTCTGAACAAGGGAACATCAAAAAGAGATCGTTTGCAATCGGGTCTATTCCAGCAGAATCTCTTGTGTAGGACCCCTGATAGAATCCTTGTTTAGCTGTAGAATTTAGCTTAACAACTGGATTATACACCAGTGTAAAAATATTATTAGAGGAATCAATTTATTTAATTATAGTACTACTGATGTTGCTAGTGGATTCTGCGTGTAATATAGAATTCAGTATCAAATACATAAAATAAATAATCAGGATGAATCAGATTCTTTGGACGTCTTAAATGAAATTTTAATGTTACTTAAAAATAATCATGTTGCAGGTGTAAATCTTATGCCTTCAAATATGTATTTCATTTTGTTGTTTGTGTAAAAAGGTTAACTGACTATTCAAAAAATAAGCAAAATCTATTGAATGAAAACCCCATCCATAGCCTTTCCCTTATTATTTCTATCGTGGTCTGACTTTCACTTAATTTTATTCCGAATCAAGGGTTTATTAAAGAGTGCACTGGCCCTTTAAATGAGCGCTGTTCGAATTGTAAAGTTGTTGGTTGATCCATGATGTAAACGGAAGTACATGTGTTTACATTCAAAATAAAAATGTACTGCGTTTGAACAGACCAGCCTTTATTGCTGCAATTCTTAATCATTTGAAAAATCATAGTATGCATTGCTCTTATATTACTTACTCACGTTGTATAACATTAAACACTGACGTTGTTGTGGGCTATCATCTTTGATGTTAACAAGACATGTAAATGAAGCCTAATCTGTAATAACTTTGATTATGTTATTATTATATTATGTTTAAACTTGTCAAATTTATCCTTAGTCTGTCCCCTCACTTCAGTATTTCCCTTTTGAACTTCAGCACTTTACATATATTTGGATAGTATATGCTGGGCCGTGCGGCGTCTCTGCTTTATTTTGAAAGTAAAACCGGAAGCATATCCCGTTCAAATTGATTTCACATTCTTAGTCTGCGGGTAGTGCAGTTCAGTTTTGAAGAGTTGTCGGAGCGAGGCAGCAGGGTCCTGGGATTTGCGTGCGTAACGGAGGGGAAAAGTCTCTCAGAGACTCCGACATGAATTTGTCACTTGGAGAGCTCCCCTGACTCTTTATTTTGTGTTCTGTCCACGTAAGAAACCGGACTAAATGACGCACCGACTCACGGAGGGACCGGGCGCAGCTTGACACTCAGCCGCCTCTGCGCTCCTCACCTGTACCTCGCTTTTTGCGCACTGACCGCGGGACTGGACGTGGACAGGTGGACAGATAAAAACAAAACAAAACAAAACAAAAAAAAAGTTTCGTTGAGAGATGCGTGGGGTTTTGCTTTGATTCGGTAGTGTCTGGGAAGTTGCATGTGGAGTTTGATGCAGTTAGCGGTGCCTGGAGACCTTTCGCGCGTGTGTTTGGATGTACAGTACCTCTGCCTCTAGGTAGCCGCTGTGTGAATGATGGTGCGCCGTCAAGCTCTGGTCCCTCTGCTGCTTGTGTTCACACTCGGGGCGTCTACATATGGTAAGTCTAAAATTTGCTTTTGCGTTGATGTTACGCACAAAAGGATTTCCCACCTATAAAACAATTCCTGCATGCGTGTCACTAATCCTCCTGGTGATACCATGTAAACGACCAGTTAAACCAGCCAACCAGCGGCCCATATGCAGCCCCGTTGAGTGGCTCGCCCAGGGGACCGAGGATTCACACCAGCATCTGCTCCCAACAGAAATCTGACTTCCAGCCTGCTCATTTATCTCTATTATTGGAGCCATTAGGGGACAAATACTGGGCTGCGTGCAGCTGCAGAAATGGACTGATATAATACAGCCAGTGTAGGTGTGGGAGCAACTGTGTTAAAAAATACATGATTTCTGTTCTTTGAAATAAAAGCCTATACCGGATGCCGGCTGTTAAATGTTAAACTGTTCTTCCATCTTCCAGTGCTTGTGCAGCTGGAGAGCACCAAAAATAGTTTTAGCTTTTGGCAGTGGCAGCATGTACTGTAGACTGGTCACGCGTGGTCTGCTGTGCTCACCATTTGCTGTATTTAGTTGAAATGTAAAGCCAGACTCCTATGTTTTGTCTACACCGCCTCATCGACAAGCGATTTACAGCAGAAAGTGAGGAGCAGATGGTCTGACAAGCCTTATTGTGGGATTCATTTCTAATTAAAGAAGCTCTTTCACATCTGCCTGCTAACAATCTTGTAAAGTAGCTGTGAGAGTCAGCTGTTATCCAACTCTGACAGGACGTGCGGCGATGCTGGATAAACATACCTTTCCTTTACGTGTAACTGTGTATTTTTATCATCTATCGATCAGTCGATTGACACGTGGATCAACAAATTAGCTGTTTGGTCTTTGAAAATTTTCAGTAAATTTGCATTGGTACAATAATGCAAAAAAGGAAGGAAGGAAAAAGTAACTAGAGAATATCCAAATTGAGCAGATAGAGTAACTAAGTCAGACAGAGTTCAGTTTTAAATTCTTAATATAACTTCAAGCTGTATTAGTGAATTACTCCAATAACTGCTGCTTCATGCAGAACTTCAGTGAATGAAAAAAAGCCCCTTCTACATACATCTTTGCATGTACAAAGTTTTTCCATGTTCCATTTATTTATTCATATCATATAGTTAGCATTTATCTCATTTTAGCTTTCAGTTGTTGTTTATTGAGGCAAAGCGGCGTTATTTGTTCCACATCTGATGTGACTCAGGGCCCTAGCTTGTGGATCGTGACGTATTTGTCTCTTCGTCATTGTCCACCACCAGTCTGCGGTGTTGAAAAGTCATTTTTCCGTGACTCAACGGGGCGGAGACGGTGTGTGACAGCAGTGTGTTTGGACCTGGATCTGGTTGATTGCAAAGCTGTCGCATATGAAATGAGCATCTGCGCTAGTGCTACTCCACTGGGCCCAGATGCTCGGCTGGTCTGCAGATGCTGGATGGAAGAGATGTAGTCAATTTAGCTAAGACAAAAAAGAAAAAAAAAGTCTGTGTACTGTTTTTAGATTTTATAATTTAGACTTTGTTATCAAGACTGGCATCAAACTAGGGCTACAGCAATTGATTATTTTAGTAATCGAGTATTCTATCGATTATTCTGGTGATTAATCGAGTAATCGAATAAGAAATGTACTGTGACTTTTTTTTTTTTTTACGTCATTCTAACTTTATTGAAAAGTATCCTTAATGTTATTGTTTTGTTAAACATACGCAAAATATCAAACTTAGATACGCCGTTAATTAAACTGACTGCTTTTACAATTTAACTAACTGAAATTCAGGCTTTAACAAACTCACTATAGCACTTTATGTTCTGTGGATTATTATTAGAATATAATTATCTTAAGCAAAAACTTAGCCAAGTTGGGGAAACGTGATACCTAGCAGATTAGCCGCCGCATTGATTAAAGTTCTGAATCAGTCTTTACACAGAGCTATTAACAAAGTGTGTTAGTTAGCAGACTTCTCTCAATCATGGATCACACCGATTTCTGTTAATTGCTGCTAATTATCGTTAGCCTTAGCTTGCCGTGTCCATGTTTCCTTTGGAGGTGTTGCATAGCGTTGTGCTATTATGCTAGACACATTGCACTAGGTTTTCTTTTCTTTTTCATGTTAAATTCTTTGCAATCCGCGCCTCACATTGATCTTTGGTGACGTATCAGCAGCCGAAGCAGCGAGCACATTGCGCAACAGAAATTACGATCCGTGCCTAACACAGTACGAAGTATAGTGGGTCGAATTTAAACGAAGCTTTGACACAAAAATGTTATCGATTTTATCGAAGTCTTTTAGTAATCGAATTACTCTAAATATTCGATTAATCGTTTCAGCTCTACATCAAACTTTGCACCTCATCCGAAAAAGGAGAGTCCTGAGCCAGAGCCTCGTCTCGATGGGCTCCTCTTCGCTCTGTTTGCTCAGTAAGGCGACACCCGAGTCTGGACTGTTGTTGTCAGTCATCTCTATCACCGTCAGTCAACACCGCAGTGTTTCTGTGTGATCGTCGTCAGCGCGCCGCCTGTTTGTCACAGTGTGGTGGGTGGGGGTCAACGTGTCCCGCCGTCAATGCTCCCATCTCATACTGGTAATCGGATCAAATTAGGCTTCTGCAGTTTGGGTTTAGTTGAAAGTGGTTGAAACGGCAGCAGTCAACGCCGCTCGTTGTTGAAATTCATCTCCACAGTTGCGGGCGGTTGTCCTTCATTTGAAGTATTCACAACTCGCCACCGTCCTCAGGGACCTCGCTAGGTTTAATGGATTCTCAGCACTGTGTACATTTGTGATTTTTCTTTTTCTTTTTCTTTTCCTTTTTTTTTTTTTTTTTTTTTTTTTAGCCAAAGTGTCATAGAAAGGAGCTATTTGATTCAACGATTCAAAAAGTAATGTTCGGAAAAAAGGTGCGGGGATGATGCTGTTTACAAAATGAAAGGATTCATGTATTTATTCACGGTTTAGCGTTGCTTTATCAGCTTTGACTGGGAATTTCAACAAAAGCTCCGTTTGTCACTTTTACTTTTGCCAGATCATCACCTATTGTTTCGCCTTCAATGATTTACTTTGTTAAACCAGTGTAGGAAAAAAAGAGCACGTCTGACATTCAAACAGCACTTGATTACATGAAATCTCAGAGTGCACCGAGGACGGTTTGTGATTTTTATCTTGACGGGTCAGGAGTGCGCCGTGATCGTGTCCAGCTGTGTGTGTAATGTGTCTACGTTGAACTTACGCCGACTCTGTGAGCTGTAACGTTGTTTGTGTGATTAAAGTCTGCCAGGGAGTGAACGGTTACGTTGGAGAAGAACCATCTGAAGAAGGCGATACTGTTGTCAACACCCTTCATACTATGGAGCCTGTAGGCACTACATGTTGATCTCTACATGTTTGGACCAGTGTTTTGCGACAGTCGTTAAGAATTACTCATCAGAATAATCAAGATTGTTATGTACAGTCCTGATGCTGCTCTTGTAAAAAAAAAAATAAATAAAAATAATGCTTCTGCTGACGTCACTGGGCAATGTTTTTCTCTGTGTTGTCCTTTCCAGTCCAGCATGACAGTGTCCACAGAGATACATGGGGACACAATAGAGTGTAGTGCTGACAGTGTTAAAGATTCGCTTAAGCCAAATGACCCCCCCCCCCCAAATACAGATTTGCATCCCCCTCTGTCTGCCTTTAAGGCTTTTGTGCCGTGTGGTAAACGAAATCAGATGTTTTCTGGTCATCGTTGAAATTTGGCATCAGAATTTGTCCTCACTGTCTCTAGATGACGACCTGCAGAGTGGAAGTGTTGTTATTATTGAAGAAAGCCTCATCGTTCAGATTGTGGGCGATTATCGTTGACCTCTGACGGCCCTCCAGCTGCAGTATGCTGTTGTTACAGTATCTGCAGATTCGGGTGACGCACAGCGGCTCCGTTTCCAATTGACAAACACATCTTTTATTTTGTGCAGTGAAGAGGAGGACAGCGAGAGCTTTGTAGTCACTTTGGGAGCAACCATGCACTTCCCCTCCCCCCCCAGCTGCCTTCCATCTGTTCCTCACAGATCAATCAGCCTGTCGATAGCGCCGTGAGTCTGGCACGATACACTGAAATGGGCTGCATAGCTCCTGAAATTCAATTCAATTCAGTTTTATTTGTAGAGCGCCTTTTACAAATCAAAAAGTTGTCTCTAGGTGCTTTACAGAGGCAGAAACCCATAGCCGGAACCCCCAGTTAAGCACAGTGGCAAGGAAAAACTCCCTTTTAACAGAAAGAAACCTTGAGCAGGACCAGGCTTACAAGGAGGAACCATCCTGCTGAAAACTAACCGGGTAAAAGAGGAGAAGAGAGACAGAGAAGAGAGACAGAGAGATTCAGAAATAAATATACAAACATTGCAAACATACATAATATATACATTCATATAAACATAGTACAGCATAGGCAGGTTGTTATAAAAAGGGAACAGCATAGGCAGATGCTGACAGTGGACACTGGGTTTGTCCGCATGCATGAAGGTCTGTAGACGGGAGACCTTCAAAAAGATACAGAGAGAGAAAGAGAAGAGGCGGAGATAGACATAAAACAGTGAGGAAGACTGAACACACAGTAATAATCCCAGTGAGAAGAAAAGGAGGAGAGGAGGTGAAAACGGACTGAGTTTTGGTGCAGGCGTTCACGTCCACCAACAGAACAACAGATGCTGTTGCTGCAAAGCGAGCTGTTACACAACTTCTGTGTGACTCACTAAATTACTAACAACTGATGGTCTAACTGGGTTTGGTATTTTTCTGCAGTTAACACTGAGCAGCCGTTCGCGTGTCTCACTCGTTTTCTTTAAGTTTTATTAATTGCTTCGCGCTTTGACAAACGGAGGGACAATAACGGCAGCGGCTGCATTATGGGCTGTTGTCACATCTTCCAGCTCCATCTGCAGAAGTATACGCGGCGAGCTAAATCCCAGTGCTGGGCGCCAGAATAAACACAGCCACTCTTAGAGTTCTCCGTCAAAGCAGTGTGACGACACCAAACTCCGTTTAGCGGCGAGTGCTGACAGGAAAAGTCAGCTATCGCGCCTCCTCGCAGGTCTCAAGTGCAACATGCCTGTGGGGCCCGATACAATGTGGCCCGAACGCAGCGGCTCCGGCTGAAGACAGATGGATGGTCCTCCAGAATTAGTTCCAGAGGTTTCAGGGGGGCTGGCCCCACCTTTGTGGATCTGATGTGAACCAAATACAGCACAACAGTGTCCACTGTCAGCACCTGCCTATGCTGTTCCCTTTTTTATCAAAACCTGCCTATGCTGTATTATTTATATTATGTCTGCTATGTTTGTATATTTGTTTCTGTCTATCTCTCTCTCTCTCTCATTAGCTCTGTCCTGTCTCCCTCTTCTTCTCCTCCTTTATCCAGCCAGCTTTCAGCAGGATGGTTCCTCCTTGTAAGCCTGGTCCTGCTCAAGGTTTCTTCCTGTTAAAAGGGAGTTTTTCCTGCCACTGTGCTTACCTGGGGGTTCCGGCTCTGGGTTTCTGCCTCTGTAAAGCACCTAGAGACAGTTTTATTGTAAAAGGCGCTATAGAAAATAGACGGAAACAACACCAGAATCACACGAGCAACTTTCATTGCGCTTTGCGTCTTTCCTTACGTGACGGCAGAAAACGGAATAATCGAGTGTCTTGAAAAATGTCCGCCTCGCTCACCGATGTCAGCAAACTGTGTCCCATTTCCCACATCAGCAGTGTCGTCGGTGCTTGGAACAACAAAAGCGGTGTAAATGTGCCGAGGAAATGTGTGTCATGATGCAGAATTCACAACAGAGAAATGACAGAGCAGGATTTTTGTTCCAGATCCAGCAGATCATTGGCGTGTGTTTTATCCAGCCAGGAGCTTTCTGAAACCTAAAGAATCTTTCTGTGAGTCATGCGTACAGAAATAGAACCAGAAATATTACCACTCCTATGTTCTGGCTGCTCTCAACTTTAGACAGCGTTGTTATTTTGAGGAGTAAACTTTGAAGGACAATAGAACCGGACCGAGAAGAAGAGCCTGTGCTTGTATTTGCACCAGGAGGAACGTCTGGGATACTCGGACATATCTGTGAGTGTTGAACACCTGGTGTGGAGTGGAAAAGAACCATCATCTTCAGCACTGCTGTGCAGAAGTGTTGTTACCATCCCTTTGACATCGTAACTTAAAAAAAATAGTGAAATAAACTAAGGGAATAGAAGTTAAGACAGGGGTGGGAAATTATTTAACCAGAAGGGCCACATTGGGTTTTAGATCTTGATGAAGGGGCCGGTCAGGTGGTGCTGGAAACTAACCCCCCAAATGAGGATCGGAGGTTAACTAAAAATCCTGCTTGATGGACTATTGACAGAGAAAATATTTAGAAGAGCCTGTAAATTGGACCAACCAATGGATGGATGATGAAGCTCCAAATGATGTTTGGCCCCACCTTCTTGAGAGGACATGTTAGCATGCTAGCTGAAGGGGAGTTTGAACCTTTTTTTAAGCAATCAAGCTGACAGCCCTCTTCATTTGGCTTTTGGAGAAATTATTGTGAAGGCTCTGTGGGCCAGATTAAATAGTTCATAGAGCCATATGTGGCCCCCGGGCCTTAGTTTGCCCACCTCTGAGTTGAGAGTTTATCTTGTGGTGGAGAATCACAGACATTTTGTAATAAATTGGAAATTTTACATTGAGGTTCCGTTAATGTTTAATTTAACTTTCAGTTGCTTCACAGTCTCTCTCTTTTTTTAGATGTAGACTCAGGAAGTCCACGTCTGGAGCCTTTCCTCCCTCAGTGATTTGTGTGATGTGTGTGCTCAGACAGATAGCTGATAGTAATCAGACTGTGTGTATGTGTATACGTGTGTGGACGTGGACGGAGATCTAATATGTTGCTGTGGGATTAGAGGAAGCCGGTTGGCATTTCCCCGCAGCAGTTACGGTGGCTCTGTTGGTGAGAGCCTCTCGAGACTCCCCAGCTTTAACGTTTACTCATGAGCGGTGTTTGTGCATCCACTGGTAAAGCTGAACGTTTGTGGTCTTGGTCTGTGGGACCTCCAAGGCCCCCCTTTGGGGAACTTTCATGAGGTTTTTCCAGCAACACTGAGAAGCAGAGTGTAAGATTGTTGACGCCTGAATAAGCGCGACAGCAGTGCAAAAGGAATATCATGGCAGTGATCATCTTTGCCAGCACCAGTACAGCTAATATCTACTGTTACTTCCTTGCCAGTATTTGTCATTTGTTACTTCTGGTCTGTTAGACTTCACATTTAAATTAAACAAATCATTGTGCTCTTTGGTTCTTTCATAACACTGCAGTCCAAAGTTCCACTTGGTAGATGAAGCGTGTTGTTCGGCCGAAGCACTCAGATGCTAACAAATGAGATTAATCATGTTGCTTGGTCGTAATTTTTGCTTTATGGTAAATAATTTGACAATTGCTGTCAGAGTAGATTTGCAGGACCTCTGTTTCAACGTTAATATAAGATGTTTTATCAGGAGAGCGTGCCGCACACTTAAAGTACTCCATTAATTCACAGCGACGTGGTGCTGCACTTGGAACTAAATCAGAGTTGTGTAAAGTAATTAAGCTCCAGGCCTCACGGCTCATGATTTACTATGAATTATTCTTTGTTTAAAAATGCTCTTTTGGGCTTTGTGGTGTTTTTCGGCCTGTCCAGAAAGACTGCAGTGGTTGCTCACTATCTACAGTAAAAACACTTCTCCCTTGTTCATTTGGCCAAACACTGAGCCAAACTGCTTTTCTGTGCGGAAGACTTTGTTCTGCTGGGATGTCTGGACTGTTTTTCCGTTCTCATTTTATAAAAGACGGGCAGAAAGAAAGCGCTTGAGGCCTCAGCTCATGAATCTGTTCACAGCCCCTGGAGGGATGTGATAAAAACTCCCTATTTCCTTTTGCAGAGTTGACCCCGCCCATTAGCATCAACACAAGCTCAATTAAGCAGGCAATGTCTTTTCAACCAGCGCTTTCTTTGTCATTCAAGTGCCCGACTTTGCCCTCCCTACAGGGTCAAAGAGAAGCCGGCTGCCCCCCATCCTCTCTCTGATCCCCTTTAACTGTGAATTCACATTTGCAAATCAATTATCTGGCTTTGGAGAGGATAGAGAGGAGGAGGAGGAAGAAGAGGCAGCAAAGCAATAAAACAAGTTCTGACAGGAGGAGTCAATGCAGATGATTTTTTTTTGTTTTTTTTTTTGAAAATAGGAGCGACCCCCTACTCCGTAGCAACTTCCTGTTTAGTGAAATAACGCAGTAACATTTACAGTCATCGTCGGGGCAGAAGGTTGGGAAAATATAACCAGGGCAAATTGGTTGCTTGACCTGTTCCTGACTTCATGTCTGTCCTGACTGAATTATCAACAGCTTGGGCTCTCTCTCCTCTGCTTGTTCTTCCATTATCATGAGGCTCGCTCAGGCTACCAGGTTACTTTTCCACAATCGAAACATTCAGCTTAAAAGGACCCTTTCAAGCCAATAACATCTGGGCCTTTTTTTTCCCCAGCCAAATGTGGGTGGTTATCTCGAGTGCAGAGTGGGATTTAGCCCAGCTTAGCCTTCATTTTAGTTTCTAAACTAGAGCAAGTCTTAATCTTCCTTTTTGCCACGGCACCACAGGGTGGTAAGGAGAGCAGCAGGAAGAAAAAGCTTTAATCAGCGTGGCTGGAGCACGGCCGTCTACAAGTTTTATTATTATTATTATTTTTTTTGCGGTGTGATGATGGCAACGGAAGAGGGTTGATGAGAAGGTGTGACATTTCTGTTCACCAAACATGGGTGCACGTGCACAGCAAAAATAGCATCCGATTGAAGCGCGTTCGGGTGAAGATGAAGCGAGGGCTTCGCGATGCTATAGCTGTCTCGCCTGATGTTGATCGCCTGTCAGCTGAAATGACGTCGAAACAGCCTCCCCATAACACACTTCAGATCACCTCTTCTAATACCAGCCTCTGTTTTTTTTTTTTTTTTTGTTAGCATCACTGTGAACATACATACGCGCTAATCAAATTAGCGCGTATGTATGTTCACAGTCACTTACAGTATTTGTCCTGTAGCTGTTGTCGCATTGTGATGTTCACTGAACTTCTGATTTAAATAGATGTTGATTTCTTTTCAAATATCTCCACATTTTTGATTAAACTTCTGCCTCAGAGCGAAAAGTCAGAGATAATCTTCACCTCAAGATTACGGAGCTGTGTGTCCAATCTTTAAGTGCTGTGTTGTGTGTGTGTGTGTGTGTGGAATCCTAAGGAAATCAACGGAAAATGATCTCAGCCGCTCTAGGAGTGTGCGCCGTCACAACTGCAATGATCACGGTGATGTTGGACATAAATAACGTGTTTGTAATGCTGTGAAGGGAGCTTGGCAGTGATGCTCTTTGTGTTTTTTATCGCACTGAGCCACTTTTTCCAAGACCTATCAGATGAAAAGTTCTTCCTCAGCACTTTATCCTCCATTCTCAGAAGGACTTTTGCAGCTTTTAATCATTACCTCTTTCTGTGCCACCCTCTCAGAACGGCTCTCTTTTAGCTGTAATTGACTGCGTGTCTAAAATGTCTGGCTCACTGTGACCTCTGAACTCACCTGTAACTGTCTGGACTGGCTTGCCGGGTTCAGGTATTTCTGCTGTATCCAATTTACAAAGCGTTTTAACCTGTTGTGCTGATAAGAGGAGGTTGGAGGTTTGAATTTGCTCTGATGCACAGATGGAAGAAAGAAAGAACCAGTCCTCTCTTCTCTGTGCTGGATTAACCAACCATCTAATTACACTCCTGGAGCAATTCATTGACATATTATTAAGATAAATGACACACACACAGATGTTTTACAGATTTTGTAAATAATCTCATCTAACACATGTATGTGTAGCTTTAGTCTTGGAGAACAGTAATTCATTCTGCATCTTGATAAACCTAGTAATAGTAAGTTATTAATAACTCCATGATTTAGCATCAATTTATGTCCCTTATGCAGTCCTGAGTAAGGTTTTGCTATGAATAAGTTTCAATCATGCCAGTTTTTTAACTTTTAACTTTTTAAACTAACCATTTTACCCTTTAATCAAGAATAACACTGCTGCTTCACTTTCACCAGTACTGGAGAGATTAATACCAACTTGTAAAAGAATATGTAGAGGCTGTCCTCGTGTGTGTGACCTGGTGCAGGTTTGGAGCCTGACTGACTGAGGGACACTTCACTGAAACTTTACTAAGCTGTAATGTAGGCCTCAGTCTCTGTGATGTACTGGAAGTGAAAAGAAGAGATCTAAAGTGTCGACATGGGCTTCCTTTCAACATTGGGTAGCTGATGGATTTGTGTTTTATTGCGCTGTCTCGTTGTCAGTCCAGACAGTATTTCATCTTTCCGTCGTCCTCATCAGTCACCGAGGCTCCTCCGGCATCCCTGAGGTTTTATTAGCTCCCGTGTATGGCGCAGGGTTGCGGCTGTGTTCTTGTAGAACACCACGTGTCGGACCTAATAAGGCCTTAGAGGGTCCGAACTTACTTATTAGGCTGCTTTCTGAAGACAGCCAGCGGTACTCTCCAGACTCCAGCTGTCCGTGCAAGACGGCAGTTCATCTTTAAATCCTGACCCTTAAACACATCTGGCCAGTAAGAGCGCGCTTTAGAACTTCACACAGCTTGGATTTATGTTGCTGTCAGTCAGCATGCAGATTTAAAAAAGTTCGTGCTAATTGTCAGGTGTAAACCTCCCCGGATGGGCAGGTCATTAGCCGCCGTGACCACATCGACGGTATTTAGCTCAGACACACCGTTTCCTCATGACTTGTTCCAGTAAGCCTAGATTTAACAAGTCAACTTTTAATAAGGCAGATATAGTTAGGAACATTTGCTTTATTCTCTTTTTTGAGCCACTGTGACGTCAGCAAATATTAAAACAATGTCTAAATGGGGTTGGGCAAGTATTTTGCCTGAAGGGCCACATTGGGTTGTAGATCTTGATGAAGGGGCCGGCCAGGTGGTGCAGGAAACTAACCCCCCAAATGAGGATCGGAGGTTAACTAAAAATCGTTCTTGATGGACTATTGACAGAGAAAATATTTTGAAGAGCCTGTAAATACTCTCCAAATGAAGCTCCAAATGATGTTTGGCCCCACCTTCTTGAGAGGACTTGTTAGCATGTTAGCTGAAGGGAGTTTGAACCTTTTTTTAAGCAATCAAGCTGACAACCCTCTTCATTTGGCTTTTGAAGAAATTACTGAGAAGGCTCTGCGGGCCGGATTAAATAGTTCATTGGGCCACATGTGGCCTCCTGGCCTCAGTTTGCCCACCTGTGGTCTAAATGATCACATCATACATTTTTATCAGCGAGAGGCTTGCCAGAATACCACATACCAAGTTTAAACAAATAAAAATACTGCATAGCTGGCTTTAACTATGAAAGAAATGATGAATTCTGAGCATGGAGGAACAAATGGAAAACTGTGATGTGAAGAGTCTGAAAACCTCCTCGCAGTCATGACTGTGCAGCAATTATCTCTGGCAAGTCGCTCCTCGTGTTGTCATTCTTTCAGAAGCTCTCCGGGGGGAAATTTCACTCGCGCTTCATGGCCCTCCAGTTTGTGTTATTGCGTTTTACACGTAATTGTTCCACCAACATGCTGTCATTCAAATTGAAAAAGGCAAAGGAACGATAGAAGCAATTTTTAGAGCTTTCTTAGGAACATATAGAACATCTCTCTCTCTGCTTCTGCCCTCATTTATTACTTTCACGTGCACAGGAAAGAGAATAGAAATACGCGACTTTCGAGTCGAGCATCACTTTAAATACATTTATCATCATTTATAAGATAAGATAAGATAAGATAGACTTTATTCATCCCACAGTGGGGAAATTCTTTATGAATATATTTCCGACTAACAACTCATTCCAACGCTCCCTGCTTTTACAGGATCCCGACCGAGGTTAGAAGATGCGGCTCCGCGGATCATAGAACACCCATCTGATCTGATCGTGTCCAAAGGCGAGCCAGCCACCCTCAACTGTAAAGCCGAAGGCCGGCCCACTCCGATGGTGGAGTGGTACAAAGATGGCGAGCGAGTTGAGACCGACAGAGAGGACCCTCGATCCCACCGCATGCTCTTGCCCAGCGGCTCCCTCTTCTTCCTCAGGATTGTTCATGGACGGCGAAGCAAACCCGATGAAGGCGTCTACGTGTGTGTCGCCAGAAACTACCTCGGTGAAGCAGTCAGCCGAAACGCATCGCTGGAGGTGGCAAGTAAGTGTTTCACTACTATTTCTTCGTGTGTGTGTGTCTGTGTGTGTGTGCGTTAGTTTGACGAGAAGGATGGGATTGAGGAGAACCTGTTATATATTTTAAATATCATAAATGTTAAACTTAATTCACCAAAAACATTTGGCAAAGAAAACGGAGCTAAAAAGTTAAGTAATTTGTGGCTGAAAACATTGAAAAGTTCCTTTAATTATTTCATATTGTAGCGGGCGACTCTGAAGCCCCCGCTGATTGGTTATCACTTTCACCCGGGTGACTTATCTCAAAGTGTCACCCCTGACCTTGGTGTCAGATCTCCTGGCTGCCCACACCTTTCAGACCCCCATCTCCGCTCCGCTCCGAGACAACCTATCTCCTCTCCGTGAAGAGAGCATGGCCTCTTGTCATGTTGTGACCGGGCGTGTTAATGTAGATGGATGACAGTGAGCTCCTGCAGAAAGATAATGGTTGTCGCCACTGGACAGAGCAGAAAAAAAAGAAAAAATTACAACTAATAAATGTTCCAGGAGGAAGAAAGACCGCCTTGCCTTCTCTCCAGCGGATGCACAAAACCCAGTCGTATACTATTCTGGCATATCTGCTTGGGTTGTAACAACAAGAGCAGCAGCAATGACCAAAAAAAAAAAAAAGTTGATGGTGCAATCGCTGTTTTCAGGATAGAGAATAAATCAGCTGCTGAATTAAGAATAGGAACAACTTGACAGCTGCGTTCTACCTAGCCTGAACTTTTTCCTCCGGTATCTATTCTTATCTAACAATTTAAACAAAAACAAGCGCTGACAACTCAGATAGGACTTAATGTTAAACGTTTTCTCTAATCCGTCCCTCTGGCCTCTCCAGTGTCAATAATCTGCAAAAACAAAAGGGCTCAGGAATTTCTTATCGCTGTCCCAATTGAGCGGTGTAACACTGTAATCTGTTCACCCCAGTGAAAACTTGCCTGCTGTGGCATTTCCCTAAACACTTTCTTATCAGGCTGCATTTCATGAAAACCAGCCTCCAATTGACTTTTATTTCCCTCTAACTATTAGGCTGCGAGCAGCAGCTCCTCCTCGCCTTCATAACCAGCTTCTTAAGCAGCGTGAAGACTGAATCTTGGCGCATCGAGTCAAATAAGTGGATTGGAATGGAAAACAGCAAAGCAACTATAACACGGGGGTGGAACAAGGTTTTTTTTTCCTCCGCGGAAGCTTTTGTGGCTTTTCTGAACTTAAAAAAAGAGTTTTGCTCATTCTCAAAGATTAAATATTAATAAAGGCACTTAAACATACGCAAATAAATAACCTTTTTTAAAAAAAAAATTTAAAAAATTCAAATCACAACATCTTTTTCTGTTAAAACAGGTACGAGGAAAATATTCGACTCTGATTTAAGACGTAATCATAGAAATATGTGCGTGGAACATTGTTTTTTCTGGTAGTTTATTATTCTTTAGAATGCTTTACTGATGACGTCTGCCGGACCGCCCTGATTATCTCTCTCTGCAGGGTTTTCCTAAACATTTACCAGTCGACAGCCAAATGATAATCTTGCATTAGTGGAATTCCCGTCCAGACGATTCAATTTGACATGCCGCTTTGATGTTTTTGTGCCAGGCTTGCGCGTGAGAGACAAGCGCCTTGTTTGTTCGCTACAGTGAGAAGTGTGAAATTAGCCATTGTATCGACACAACAAAGCGGGAGTGTAAATGAAGCTTTCAGCATCGGAACATTCAGAGCTTTATCTAAATAATGTTGTTGTTCCACCTGTTCTATGAAGACATGAAGGGCCTTTGGACAATGGGAAGAAAACAATAACATGGTCTCAGAGAAACCTCCTTCAGCGAAGCAGCAGGCTAAAATACATGCTGACCGGTCATCTCCTCTCTGCCCCATGTAAATGTTTTGTACAGCAGATTAACTGATAATTGTTGCTGTTTCTTGTTATCGGCTTTAATCGGTTGTCATTGGTCAGATCTTGACGCTCTCTTTCCTGCATGGGCGGGCAGAAGTCCTCACAGATTATCATCCGTTAGCCTCGGTGGTGGCACCGGAGGCACTGCAAGGGTGTGTTTATCTGTCTGTATACCCACAGTAACCCACAAACACAATTTCAGAGACAGAGGGACAGATTGAGAGAGAGAGAGAGAGAGAGCGAGAGTGTTCAGTAGAACAAACAGCGAAGCAGTGCCAGAACCAAGCAGGGGCCAGTTCCTGAAGCACAGTCTATGTGACTCCTTGGGGGGGTTGGAGATATGGCCCCTGGCACATAAACTGTCCGGAGATGCCAGGATGCTCAGCGTGGCAGCGGTGGAGGGCAAAAGATGACACTGTTGCACTGGTGCCACTTTGTTCCCCAGCCTGGAGGCTGTGAGAGCAAACTAGAAAGAGCTAACCCGTTCTAACCCCTCTCAACAGGCATGAAGCCATTATAACAACGAGCTCTGGGAGATTTGATTTAGGATATTTATCAGATTCCTCCGTGTGAATTAGAGGTGCAACAGGCCGTCAGTATCAATCGCTGTGAAGAACGTCAGACTTTTTTTTTTTCTTTTTTTTTTTTTCTGGCTGAATCGGCTTCAAACCTGTTTAAAAGTTACTCTGCCGTTCCTCCTCAAACGGTTTACTGAAAGCCAGACAGATTTTTTTTATTTGGCTCCAGCAGCCGAGAGTGAGCATGCACGGCTGTGCAAACCTCAGCAGAACAGAAGAGAGGCAAAGCAATGAAATCAATCAAACTCGAGGACAATTCTTTCAAAGTCGACATACTCGCGGTTGGTTTTCTTCTGCTCTTTGTGCAAGGGCTTTCTGCTACATTTTTACACATTCCCATGCTGATAGCGGAGTCTTTCTGTGGCGATAAACCTTGCAGTCGCTTCCTTTGTGCTGTACTTGACTTTACTTTTTATGTTAGGAACATCACCAACTGTCATTTTACTGGAGTGTTCCCTCTAAAAATGTCTGTTTTTTTTCCACCCCCAGTCCTTTCTGATTTCACGCTTTAAAAGAGATTCTTTGATCCTGAAAATGTTGTGTGCCATGAGCAGAGGCCAACTCGTGTCAGATGCTTAAAAGTCAGTCGAGCACAATAGAGCCAACAGGCCAGACACCCCTGGGTGGGGATTTGACATTCACAGGGACCTGCCCCGGCTCCCAGCAGCTCTTTCTTTCTGTTTTATACCTCTGATGTTTTTTTATTAGGCGCACCACAGCTCTGCCCACTGAATTTATGCCTCATGAATATTCAGACTGACAGGGGTCTGGAGAGGAGAGGTGCTTTTTTTGTGATGTTGAGGGATGAGTCGGGGGTGGGTTTTTTTTTTTTTTTTTCATTTTTGTTGGAGCCCCCACAGACTGACCATAAAACAGAGGTCTGGAGAGCTCCAAGATGCCAACTGACTGATGGCATGTTGGTCACTAAACAGGTGAAGACATGATGAGTGTGTGTGTGTGTGTGTGTGTGTGTGTGTAATCTGAGCCAACTTTCCCACTTGTAATAATCCTTTAGACAGCAGTGTTGGGTAACAGCTGAACATTACTGTCAGAACGTAGATCCTCCTTTCTCTTTCTACACTCACACACACACACATCATTGTACTTCTATCTTTGTGAGGACTTTCATAGGTATAATGTATGACCCAGCTCCTTAGCCTTACCCTAGTCATGCCAACTAACCCCCTGACTAACCCTAACGTAATCCTAATTCTAAAATAAACCTTAAAACCAAGTCTTAATCCCCAAACAGGCCTTTGAAATTGTGAGGACCAGCCAAAATGTTGTTACTTCGTATGTAGCAAGTACAAGAACACACACCCCCACACGCACATTATTGGCAGTGGGTTATTGTTAAAGATAGTAATTCCGATTGCCTTTAACCTTTCTCATCATTTTCTGCTGCAGACTGAACATCTCAAAATCAGTCATAGCAGGAAAAAGTGACAAGTCTGCATAGCTCCAGGTCTCACAGGCTCTCCTCTGAATCATTTGAAAATTCCAGATTTATTATATTGCTGTCACAAAAAGTTTTGTAATGGAATAACACATCACACGCGCTCTCACGACTCTGCAGAAAATTGCATTTCTGGCTTTATGAATGTACAGAAAGGGGAAGGATTTTGGATTGGTGGGGTCTGGGGTTAGGACAGTGTTCCAGCGAGAGAGAGAGAGAAAGAAAACCTCCCTGCCCCCCTCTTCCTCTGCAGGCCGGCCTCTGTAAGCTGCCTGCTGTGCCTGTCATTAACCCCAGCGCTGTGGAGACATATGGGCTGTGATTGGAGCGCTCTGTATCGTGCTGTCATATGCAGTGCAGCGATCATACATCTTCACACTCTGTAACTGCAGATGCAGCTAAGTGACCAATAAACGCTTAGCACACCTGTTAGCTTTAGCGGCACGCTGACCGGGAGACGAGCGAACGGAGCTGTTGATTGCTCAGTAAGGGTAAAAACACCCTATCGATGCAGGAAGCACATTTAGAAGGAAAATACAAAACCCTTTGGATGTATAGAGTAGGTGATGGGTCACGTCCCACCCAAGTGTTCAGGACAAGTCCAGCTGTCTTCATCAGACGTGCACAGCTGAATCAGAGGATGCTTCGCATGTCGTCCTCAAACCTTCACCAGTGACAATCGACTTTCCTTGTCTGCGTCAGTGTGAGTTCTCAGGTGTGCTCGTGCTTCACTAATGGGATTGTGGAGGACAGAGCCGGTTCTTCTGTTCTTAAAAGAGGGGGATCAGATGGCCAGAGTGAGGCCACGGGGCACGAGCTGGATTATCAGACCCACACCCACCCACCAGCCAGACCCTCCTCCAGAGGACAGCCATGAATTAATTAGACCACTGACAAGTGTGTGTGTGTGTGTTGTAAAGGATCAGTTGTAGCAGGGGGGGTTTCAGACGTTGACAACAGGTGGTGCAAAGAACGAGCAAGGGCTTCAGCAACAATGCAGAGGGGTCACGAGGGCTGTGCAGGGCAATAAAGACCCCGCAAACACCAACGTTCTATCCAATCACATGCCATTATCTATCAGAGCTGCCAGCAACCCATACACCAAGATTCTTTCATTATGCCCATAAACGTCTGTCCGTTAGCGTTAAGCTGCTTTCACACATGCGCTGTAATCCTAACTGTATTAGGATTCCATGAGGACCATGTATTTGCATTTTTTTTTTTTTTTTTTTTTGCCCAGATTTTTCACTCGTTGGCTACCTTTGCGCCATGTCTGGATTAGACTCATGTGTAAATACAGCATTAAAACCAGTGCAGCAGATAACGGAGCTACAACTGGTCATTTTCATGGCGTTTTATAAGTACTGAGGCAGACTGGCAAATAATGGTTTACACACATGAGGCATTTATGCGTCAGAAATTTTAACAGCAACCCTCCATGGCATGTTGTAATTGAGTATTTAAATATGCTGATTTTCTAAGGTTGACAAAAAAAAAAATCAGGAAAATCAGGATTCATTTCAACAACTGAATGGCATTAAAACTGAATGCATCTTGATTATCAGTTAAGAATGTGATTAATTTGTAGTCATTAGTTGTGCTATAATTAGATGCAAACGAGCCTCTTCATTTTGGCTCAATGAGGCTAACATTAGCCCTATGGGGAAGCTGTGTGACGCCAGTCTGCTGCCCAAGGGCGGAGATTAAAAGAAATAAATATGAGCCAGCAAGCTCGGCTTTAACCTAATCCCACACAAATTAATATTGTAGTAACAATAACAACAAGAAACGACATCATTCGTTTGCAATTTTTTACTTTTTTCGGGCATCAACAAAGACAGATGGAGACCATGGGAGGAGAAACAGTTCAGACAAATCAATGACACACAGTCAGTTCACATTACAGAGAGGATATGAAAGAACAGTGGGGGGTGGTTGAAATGGTAATTCTACTCAACAATTTAGTATTTAGCCCACATATCAGATGGTTCTCACCTCTTCTGTGTTATTAAAGAAGCAGTCAGTATTTCTGCTCATTGAAGCACACTCGCGTTGTCGGTTCTGAGTTGCTCTTGTGTTAAAGGAGCTTCAGTAGTTTTTTTTATTCTTCTAATAGGTGGACTAGATATTATTTGTGATCATCTTTGTTTGATTTTTTTTTTTTAACCCTTCTAACCCTTTACAATCTTTCAAAACATCATTGAT
Organism: Pao palembangensis; assembly: GCA_015343265.1. Lineage (NCBI taxonomy): Eukaryota > Metazoa > Chordata > Actinopteri > Tetraodontiformes > Tetraodontidae > Pao > Pao palembangensis. The sequence continues at coordinate 11,577,767 of CM027094.1, read as the reverse complement.
TACTTTTTTAATTGTCGTGCTTTAGGTTTTAATCGGCATTAATTTGTAAAATATGCTTTTTTTTTTTTTTTTAACACATTGCTTCTGCTAATTTGTCGGTATTTTTTGGTCTGATTTTCTGTCTTTCCGTTCTAATCTGCCCACCGTTACAAACATGGAGACATTTCGAGAAGCAGTGTTTGCCCTTAAATTAACATTTTCTACCTCTCTATTGGGGGATAAAATTGCCTTAGAATGATTTCTGTGGCTGAGGCTACACCAGGCCCCAGCTCTTTGTATACAGATATCGGCTCTGTCTGGAGCCGGTAAATAGAGGGGCGACAGTTGTGGAAAATGCTTATTGATTTCCAGTTCTGTGTATTTATACGAGTTTCATTTTGCCGTGTTGAGATTCAAGACGTGTTCCCACCTCTAGTTAGAGAAGGTCAGCAAGTGAAAGCTTAAGTCGTTCGAGTGGAGCCGAGTGCATTTCTGTCCGAAGAGCCATCTGTTCTCGGAGTTTGTTGACAGGGCGGAAAATTGGAACGGTTGCTGTTGCCAGTCGTGCTGCCTCCACCGCATTCACACCCACCTTCAGTACAGAGGACCGACCATCATGGCAAGGGTGGAAAGTGGGCACGACGCAGGATCACACACCTTCTGCTTCAAGCCTGTGGATGTTTTCCCCTGTATGGAGCTACAAAAGAAATTTGGAATAACATAATAAGTCATTTATTCATAACCACAGGAGCAAAGTAGCTCTAATATTATTAGATTTACTGTCCTCATGAAATGAACTCATGCACACACATCAATGCATGTGGATGATTAAGTTAAATTGAAATTTATTTCAGTATTTTTTTTCCGACTTCAATATCACACAGGGTATAATCATCAAAGCAAAGTAGTTGGAAGTAAATACAGCCATGAAACCAGGCAAACACAAGACCACGACGACCCAAGGGAAGTGGTTGACGAGTAAAAGGAAGGAAGTCGAACTGCAAGACAAACCAATAAAAGAAAAGTACAAATAGGAAATCAGGTGAAGTGCTCTGATTTAAGCACTGATTTAACATTTTGAACGTGACTTACTCACATGTGGAGTTGAGGTGTGTTTGACTGGCCTCAGCTGTACGTCTGTCCTGGGTCAGCTGGCGGAACAGGTGAATGTTCCCAGCAGACATAACAGGTGAATGTTAAAGTGGGATTTGCCTTCAATGCTTTTTAGAAAATGACCAGGCACATTCTGAAAACCGACTGTGTGTGTGTGTGTGTGTGTGTTTGTGGATGTGTGTGTGTGTATTAGCCCGTGTTTGCCCAAACTGATAGGCCTCATAAAATGGTGATGGCGAGGTCTCCTAAACAGCTGACAGGGTCCCCGTATTTAAGGTTCAGCCATCTCTAACAGATGGAAGAATGACTCACCGAATTTAGATGGCTGGTATAAGCAAAGCATATTTGGTACCTGCCCTCCCTCTGAGGATTACTGGCTCTAAAATCACTTGTGCTGCAAAAGCCCTGTGCCAGCAAACTACGTGAAGTAATAGGAAAGTGGCTCAGGCCCCATTTTGGTTATTAAAGGTAGGCATTTCAAGTTTGGCCACAACTTTTTCCACTGCTGACGCGGTTGAGGTTTGGCCATGTGGGATTGTGTTTTTACGAGCTCCCGCAGGTAAGGGGGTACTGTATGTTCCAGGAAGTCCAGGGTGAGTGCTACACCCATGAATTTTTAAAGTCGTTAAAAATGCTTTGGAAAAGGGTGACCAGACGTCCCGGTTTACCTGGGACAGCCCCGCTTTTGAGCCTTGTGTCCCGTATCCCGGCTGATTTCAACAGCCCCATTGTTTTGTCCCAGTTTTATGCAAGCCCCGTCCCGGGCGTCCCAGTTTTTTCTCTTTTTTTTCTTTAATCAACAACACGCTACACATGGTAGCAAGTCATTTAAGGCTACAACAGTGCATTCCGGTTGAAACTTGTTGTCTTTGGCCCATGCGTGTGTCAGTCACACAGGTGTTGTAGCGATCTGTATTCTGAACCAATTTAAATGCTCCGCCGTTCTCCGCATGTCTGTAGCTTGATACTCATTGGTCCATGAAACCGCATGGTAACACCTTAAAAGCACCGCTCGTTACACGGGTTAACTTTCATGATGGATGCTCTGAGTTCTTGAAAGGATCACTGCAAAATAGCTTCCTGGAAAAGGTCCACTCCAGCATGAAACACTAAGGGCCAGAAAGATAACTTCAGAGCATGGTTACGCACTTATGTTGTTTGTTGATGTTCAAAACAGTTTAATGTTAAAATGTTATACATTTTTGTCTGTTTTAGTGGCCACGTTTTCTTTGGCCAAGCAACGGCCAATGTTTTACATACACTACCGCAATTAATTATTATTCTCAACAAAGAGAGAGCAAGTAAACGTTTACTTGTTGTATCACCTCTGTTGAGTAAAATAAAATCTCTTATATTTGGTGAGAATTTGCCAATAGAATTCAGAGTAATATGAGACGAGATTTACACAACTTGCCAGGTTGTCACAAAGACGTGTGCGTTTGCAGTGTTGCACTACGTTGCGACACCCTCTTAATTTTTACAACCCTGCCTGTTTTCTGCCTCTGAGCGGAAAGACACGGTGCTGCTGTGGCGTCGATGCTCCCCTTAACATTTCATTTGAATCGCCTTGTTGTTGTTGAGGCATTCCTGATGGTGTTCATTTTCCTTATCACGGCGCAATGGTGGGTAATTAATGGTTCGTATGCGAGGAGGCTTACCCTGGGAGGGGGGGCTCTATTGTATGCAGTAGTGGAATCCCCTTCAGGTCGAGTTAAAGAGTGCTTCTGATTTTCTGGATGGGTGAACTACTGTAGCTTTGACTGGGCCAGAAGGTCAGCTGTGGGCAGTGTGGGACAGTCGGGTGACGGGGGTCACAATAGCGTCTCAGCAATCCTCAGTGACCCTCTTAGCCTGCTAATATAGGCCACACGACGATGGCCATTACTAGATTAAAGTAATCCTCTTTTCAGGGCCAGACAATTGCTTTATTAGCTGACCACACAGGAGCGCGACCACCTATGCAAGGCTATTGTTGTGGGGGCCCTCTGTGTTGTGACGAACAGATTTAATTGTGTTTTGCAAGGTCACGCATACATTACATGTTTGTCTTTCTTTTGTGAATGCTTGTTATGGAAGATATAATGGCATTGTTGCCATATCGTGGGATATAGTGCTTGGATTACAATCCAAGCGCATCTGTCCTCCCTCTCTCTTCATCCATTTTGCTTTCCTTTTGAATCCCTCTCATCTCTTATGTTTTGGCCAAATGGCTCAGACTGAAAAATCGTTTCATCCCATGTTTTTTTTTTTTCTCCCCTGTATTTCAAAGCCGTGCTGGCGCGTTTTCATCTCAAGCAAAAACTGTCTCCTTTTCAGATCATCTCCAAAATATCGCTGTTGTTGCTGGCGCCGTCTTTCAAACCCATCAGCCAAGGCCTCATCTGATAATTTATTCAACATTAGTGGAGTTGATAAATGCCGTCAACCCTTTAAACATTTAATGAGTCACTGGTGCATGTCATGTTTATCAGGTTTGCTTTTTGGATTTTTATTTGATTCAATATCTTTTTTTTTTTTTTACTAAATATTTTATGATTTTTCTAAAGCATCATATCTAGGTCTCCATCCTGACATTAAATATTTGTATAATTTGTTTGTTTAGTGCTCAAAGGACACCCATACACCCTATATACAAAATTAAGAAAACGTAAGGACATAAGTGTAGATACATAGATATATTCCTGTATTATTGAACGTGCATTTCTGGGCTAAAATCTTCATCTCCTAAAAAAAAAAATGTAAGCTGACATGGCTTCATTCCGCTGACGGATGTGATGTGGAATGACCAGAGAACAACCTTGGCTGTCTGTTCTCCGGCATTGCGTCTCGGAGACCAGGGCGGTACAGGATAATGTGATAATATTCATCTATTGAAAGCAATGTTTCTTTCCTTGCTTCTCTGTGCAGAAGCTCAGAAATGAGGGGTCAATTAAAGTACCGCATCTTTGAAATAAGACACAAATCTCTGTCTGGCTCAAGGACGTTTTAGCAGAGAGGATGGTTTGAAAAGGATTAAAGAAATCTGTGTCTAAAAGGTTTTTTTTTTTTTTTTTTTTTCTAGTCAGGAGGTACGTGGGTCTTGGCACAATCTCTACTTTTATTATATAAAAATTGATTTTAGTTCATATCATCTGAGATTGTTAAAATTCTTTTGTTTGTTTTGAGTTTTTCGAAATTTTACAAAAAGGTGATGAGAATCACTTTTGTTTTAAATCTGGCTTGGGCTAAGATGTCTAGGGCCCTAAAAATTGGTGTTCATAAAATAGGAACCCAAGAAGAACTGATGAATAGCTGATGAGATCGTACGTCTTATTCACTGGCCTAGTTTGGTGGGAACTTCAGAGTGACAAAGCCCACAGCTCTCACTTTTACATGGCCAACACAGCATGGCAGTGGAAATGTGTGTATGTGTGTGTGTCAGTGAACTTTGAGTTGGGATTGTCACCTGCTGCTGTGGCAAACACTCATCATGTAGCACACTGGAGGGATTTACACATACATGTGGAGAGAAATCACTGTGTTGAAATGTACACACACGTACTCCGGCTGTGTCCGTGGGACAGGTCAGTGGGAGGGAACACCCAGTGTTTTCTTTTAGGGGTAATAAGGGACTTTATGTGGGGACTCACTTTGCCTTCATGATTTCTCCCGTCTTGTTTGCAAATGTGCTCGTTTTAGGTTGAGGTGGCTGAAGGTCCTCAGGCGTCCTCTTGTTAGTGTGATGGGAAACAAGAGGCAGAGTAGTGAGGAGGCAGTGATGGAAGCTCTAGACACACACACTCCTCATTAACTGCTTGGATTTCATTTTTAATCATCTGCTACATTAGGTCTGAGTGCTGCACACAGCACGTACGTACAGAAAAGGTGAAAAGGTGTCACAATTCAACAGGTAGAAATGCTCTCTTTTGAATGTCAAAACACTCCAAAAAGGGCAGACAGCTGTAAGACTGGAAATCTCTCACAACAGAATTTGATATTTCACGTCTTTAATTGTTAAAGCATGCACAGTTTCATTATCTGTTTATTATCTGATGGGTTTAGTGATATTTAATAGCAAACTCAACATGAGGTCATCTTTAATGTAGATCGGTTGGGTCAATGGAGTTTTTCTTTTATTTGTCCAACTAGTTAGTACATTAATTGTTGACTTCCTAGATCTAAAGGTTACATCCGCGCTATGTTTTCTGCTCGGTTAATTGTTTGCATTTGCTCTCCACGTGTACCTTTGGTGTTTAGAGACACTTTTTCCCCTCTGTTCTAAATTACATCTGTTAGCTTTTAACTCAACAAGGCTTTATGGTGCAGATGTGCACTTCTCTCATTATCAGAGGTTGATATTAACTATAGACCATCCAGCAGTCAAGCATGCTGTGTGGTCTGTGGGGGGGTGTCGGGGGTTTAGAAAATAGTTCCCACTATTCCTGGTGAAAATTTAGCATGTATTCTGTCACATTCTGGGAGCTTTGTGCTAATGCGATGGTCACCAGTCATCCTGAACCCCTGTTCGTTAACACGCTATGGGCCATGTGCTTCATTATAACACATAAACATGCAGGCATGCCCCCGCCCACACAGAATAAGCCCTCCCTTCACGTGTGGCTGATAATGAGACCCTCCTGTTGTCCCTGACTGCAGCATGTGGGGCCCACACTTATATTGGCTGCGCTGCTGCCAAGTATTAGACCTAGCTATCCCCACCCCCTTCCAGCATGTCATGCTGTGACAGGACCATTGACTTCATGTAGAACAGGATGCTGAAGAGATGAGGCATTTATGAGCACTTAAAAAGCCGTGAAACACTGCACCTCAACATACAGCCTCATGTACGCACTGAGGTGCGGGGGCTTTGCTCATATTGTAACGCTTAATTTGATTTGAGGCAGAATCTTGCATGTTGCGTCACTGATAAAATGTTGTCTAAATTATTTAAGCACGATAAACACTATCAGAGGGTGAAATCAATATTTAAAGTAACGTGTTCCTGCTGATTACGTTGCCGGAAGACTTTTATCTATGCTAATCATGGACTCGTAATCGTCCTGTAATTCATCGCCATGACTTGTGGATTTAATTTCAGCGTTATCCAAGCCCACTGGCTCATAATTGGTTTTCCTGAGGCTGACTGCGAATAATGGCAACACTTTCACGCAAGGCTAACTTGTCGTTGTAGACAGCCGTGGACGCTGATTTGCCTGGTTTTGTCTTATTTTGAATCTAGTTTTCAAGCGCATTCGCTCATCTTGACCACAGGACCCATACTGAGCCATGGAGATAATTGCTCATGCTGTCTTCGACCATCACTCCCAGTTCGGTAGTGGGGGTCTGGGGTTATGGGGGAGTGAGGTCACAGCTGTTGTGGTTGCTAAATGGGCTCAGCTGACAAAGCTAAGCAGCTTCAGCGCAGGCATAAATGGCCGCATCAGACATCATACTAAGGGACAAAAGGAAGCAGAGGGGGTACATTCAAGGGGAATAATTCAGCAGCCATTGATGAAAAAGTACATGTGCAATTTTGTGCTTGATGCTTGAAGACCAGGTTGCGAAGCGGTCACCTCTGGATCTGACGATGGTGGTTTTTCTAGTCATTAACAAGGCTAAATAAAACGGAACCTTTGTCCCTAGAACATTGTTTCCAGCCTAGAGCTCTTTGTCCTCTTGGAGACCCAGTAACAACAAATCCATAATCTAAATGCAATGATGTGCATTTTGTCCACCTTTTATCCTCTTTTCGCTTGATTATATTTGATTTTAAGCCTTTAGTCCGATCTGATCATAGCTGTAAATACATTTTAGTTCGTACCAAAGTTTCCCGTCGAAAACGTTGTGACCCTAATGTTGAGTTTCAGATTTATTTATTTTATTGTACCTTGAACCGGTCATATTGTTGGATGCAGATGGCTTTTGTTTGCTGCCAGAGCTGCTGGATCTGTGTGCGTCTGTGTTTACATTGGGTGGGTTGGGGGGGCGGAAGTGGCGTGGGACATCTGTCTCCAACTGTGAAACACCTCCCTGCCAGCCCCCTTATCACCACCCAAACCCACAGCAATATCCTGTATGAGCCGTTTCATCATGGTGTAGGCGTGGATAGTGATCGGGGGGTGGGGGGGGGGGGGGTTCCACTCTGGATAATGACTGTGGCTGATGCAAGATGGCGTCCATTTTTGTTGAAAAGGACATGGATGAATACAGCTGTGGCAACAAGGCTGCATGGACAACAAGCAGGACTGATGTACATGTTATACCTTTTATATAGAGCAAAGTCGCGATTCTTCACATAATCAATATATACCGTGGTCAACACACACACACACACACACACACACACACACACACACACGGCTTTACTTCCCACACACATTTCTGGATGATTTATATGTCTGCACAAAATGTGGCAACAGTGAAGTCAGACTGAAGCTTTAAACATGTCGTGCAGTGTGAGTAATTTAATGAGTGATATCACACCCAGATCTTAATTAATTGAAACGCTACGGGGCCCGAACTTTCTGTTCGAAAGGGATTTTCCACTGAACCTGTTGATAATGTTCTTGCTACCACAACAAAATGAAAGCAACTCAATCTTCCAATCAAATGCAGAGTGCATGTGTTAATGATTGCGATACCTCGACAGAAAGCTTAATCTGTAACCGTATGATATGGTGATACTGCTGCCGTGTCATATTTACATGGATATATCTGGTTTTTCCAGCATCGGATGTTAAAAATGTATATTTCAGATCTCCTTATTTCAGTGCATATGTGCCCTGATTAAATCCTGTTCAGCTCTTCTGCAGGGATTAGTGCGGCTTTGTTGAAGGGGTTTAAAGGAAAGGTCAAAGTGCTCCCACTTAATATGGGCCCCAAAGGGCCCCATGGGTAATTGCCAGTGCTTAATAAACTTCTAGATCGCATCGTCCTGCTCACATCTGCAGTGTGAAAGGCAAGTGTGAAAGATCAGTGTCCCCTGGAGTCATGATGTTAAAAATGCTCTGTGATAGGTCATTTTCCCTCCCCACTTTATAGGACAGGACAAGTTCCTGAACAATTTATCCTGGCTTTTCTAATCGCCTGCTAATATCGATTGGGTAGTAGGTCAGGGGTGTGGTTTGGCATGTCATTCCTGGATTGCGGCGACCAATGGGATTTGTGCCAAACTGCACTAGAGCTAAGTAATTGGCCATCAGAGTGTGACTCTGTCTAAAGCCATAAGTGGGATTTTGATCCCTCGAAGAGTCTCTAAGAACTGCGAAGACCCGATTTTTATCAGCACCAAAGCCAACTCAGGCTCCATTATCTAATGAAGGGATGAAAAATATCCTCTTTCCTCCTCAAACACGGATGTGTTCATCTCTCATGACCTTCATTACCATCAAAAGAAGGCTGATATATCTGTCCAGAGTCACGGAGTCTGCCACTTTATCGTGACAGCGAGAGAAATGAGCCTTTGCGCTGAAACGTCTGACTGCGAGATCGACCGAATTCTCCTCACGGAGGCTCGATAAGCAAATGTTGGAGTTCTCGGTGCAGAATCATTCAGGTTAATGATGGTGGTGGGGATAGCAGCGATAACATGGAGCTCTGTTCTCCTGAGTAATTAGTCAGATTTATCAGTGACCCTGCCTGCTGGGCTCTGACATCACACCAACTTTGGTGATGTTTCTCACACATCTTGTTTTGTTTGCGTATTTCTTTCTAAAGGTCTCACATTTCAAATGAACTTCAGGATGACACTTCCGTTCATCCTTTATGCAAATATGTGCTCTTCAAGACATATTTGAGAAATAACACGCGATAAAACGCAGCTATTCAATGCCGAAAATTAATAGTCCCGTCTGTCCAATTCACCTTTACCCGCACTAACAAGTTATCTCACCCACTCAGGCTACAGCAGAAGCGTAGATGTTCTTGCTCATAAGCCCGGCCTGTCTGTGATGAGGGGGTGAGGGGGGGGGAAGGGCAACAGGGTTTGATCTGTCAGAATAAATAAGTGAATAAAATGAAGTCCCAGTTTTTCTTTCTTTATTCTGAGAATCTCAAGTTCATTCAAATGAGACACTGTATGACTGGATTATTAGTGCGAATCAATGAGCCTGAAAGAATGCATCAATCCGTCAAATAATCATCCACACATAACTTCAAAGGATACTTTAGTGCAATAAGAAGTAATAAATGTTGAAATCATTTCAAAAAAGTTGCTGCTCTTCTGGCTTTTGAAAAAAAAAACAAACAAAGAAAAAACTATATATATATATACTGTATAATATATGTCAAAAATAAAAGTCAAGGAAAGCTAATAATATGAAGACCATTTGCTCTGAGAGCTTTTGGGAGATATTTAGGCTTGACAGGAAAGCCATCTTACCAGAGTAATTGATTAGGTGATTCCCACTGGATTCCTTTTGGATGAGGTCAGACTTGTAGCCCGCAGGCTGGCGTGGCTCAAGCCTCTTCCTGGTAGACGTCTAGTGTCAGCACATCATCACACGCCACAAAAGCCTCCTCCAAACCTGTAATATGAGAGGTCGTACGGCTCTGCAGTCAGAAATGGAAAAGAAAAAAGCGCCGTGCCTTCAGGTTAAACACTAATGGAGGCTGAATACAAATGGAGGATTTTTGGAAGTGGGCGCTGTGGACAGGCCCGAGGCTAACTCTTGAAAGTTTTATGAAATGGAACATCCCGAGCCTGTGAACGCACACTTGAGAAAATAACACTCAAATGACACGACTGACGCGCTGTTTTGCTTATACCTTAATAAAATGTTTTCTTTTTTTAAATTACGTAACTGCACTTTCACTTGATTGAGCGGTGTCTTTTTTTGTCTCGTCCACATTTCCTTTGTATTTATGCGTGTTGGCCAGAGGCATTGCTATACTGAGTGTGCATGTTTCAAAGTGAATAATTTATCACACGTATGGGTTCCTTGCAAGAGCCTTATTGATGCACTATTGACACACGGCAAACATGACACCCAGTCAATGAAAACCTCAGCGACAGCATGTGAAATACACCCGTACACAATCAATACCAATGTCCTGTGCTGCTTTCAGGAAAGTCACATTGAGGAAACCCTACTTCTTTTTGTTTAGCGAGGTAGAATACTTTTGAAATCTCCAAGTCAAGAGATCTCCGTGTGTAGGGCTGTCACGATTAGGAATTTCTGGAGACGATTAATTGTCAGAAAAATAATTGCGATTGACAAATATATCGTCTATTTTTTTCTTTTTTATATTCTACTATCATAGCATAATGAACTTTAATACACATTCTCTACTCTCCTGTACACCTTAATAAATAAGAGCAATTTAATGACTTTTTGAACGTCAAGAAATTGGGCGTATTGCTGTGGATGGTGGGTCTGGAGACGTTGTCTCAGATTTGTTGCGTTAGCGCTTTTGACTGGCACTTCTTTACGGCAAATTTTACAGATGGCTTCATCAACGTTACTGGGTTCTCCTTTATCTTTAGGCTAAAAACCAAAATGCACCCACAGAGGTGCCGTGGTACGTGGCTTTGGAACCAGAACCTCCCCTTCCTCCATGCTGTTATTATCCTAGCCGTAGCATATTATCCTAGCCATAGCATTATTATCCTAGCCATAGCATATTATCCTAGCCATAGCATTATTATCCTAGCCATAGCATATTATCCTAGCCATAGCATACTATCCTAGCCATAGCTCAAGAGGTAAACAAAATGTGGCTGTGACGGTGACGCTGCGTTCTGCTGATGCAATACGATGATGTCAGACTCAGATTCATAGTTATTTTATGCAACTTTGTAGATAAAATAAATAATTGACGGTAATTGCGAATATGAAAAATAATTGCAACTGACGAATATTCTAATAATTGTGACTGCCCTATCCTTGTGTGTGTGTGTGTGTGTGATTGGATGAAGTATCAAAAACAACGAAAGGCAGTATCATTTATTTGGAACTTTCTTTCATTCTTGCAGTTCTCAGAGATGACTTTCGTCAGACTCCCAGTGATGTGGTGGTCGCGGCGGGGGAGCCAGCTGTGATGGAGTGCATTCCCCCTAGAGGTCATCCTGAACCCACCATCTCCTGGAAGAGGAACAATGTCCGGGTCAACGACCGAGATGAGAGGATCACTGTAAGTTGGATACGTTTCTGCAAATAACAGGTTCCTCACAAATTCCAGAGATTCCTTTATTTTCTTTGCAAATAGATTTTTAAATAATACAGAACTACATCTTGTATTGACACTGATCAAACCCTAGAGGCTCTTTGAGTTAAAACAGACAGTACGTGCATCGTGTATCGACACACACGAGGCAGATTTTAAGCCTTTGAGTCATCTTTGTTTTCAGTATTCCACACAACAATCAGTGCTCTGGAGTTTCAATTAGTAAAGAAGCCCCTGATTGAGAATCAATTCCGGCTCCATTCAAGGCCGATAATTGAAAAGCCCCGTGTTCCTGACGTGCATTGATCCTGTGCCCGACAGAGCTGATGATTCTTGAGAAGAAACTCAATCCTTACTGAGGTTTCGGACCAGCATGTGTGCAATCAGTGGCTTTTAAAGTGAGCAGTAAGCCATGTTACTATGGTGACTGGCCTGGGGTTCCATGTGTCCGAAGTGTATGATTTCGTATCTGTCGCGTTATATCCATAAAATGAAAGACGGATTTTTCTCTTGCCTAACATATCTATTTTCTTTTTTGCCTTCTCTCATTGCCTTCCTCCTCCTCCTCCTCCTCCTCTCCCTCCGGCCATCATCTTCAGATCCGAGGAGGGAAGCTGATGATTTCTAACACCAGGAAAAGTGATGCTGGCATGTACGTGTGCGTTGGGACCAACATGGTTGGAGAGAAAGACAGTGATCCGGCTGAACTGGTTGTGTTTGGTGAGTAACGTTGTTCATCCCGCAACAACAACAACCTTTAATAAAACGTCATAAAAGGCAACATTATATTTCTTCAGGTTTCGTTGGCTCGACTTTGCTCTCAGCAAATCAGAGGGGCTAGCTTTGGGTCTTTGATCGCAGGAAGCAGATTAAAGATTGATCATTTCTCTCTATTCTGAGCCAACCAACCCCCCCCACCCAGCAGCACCAGCCAGATGCTGCTCCTACAGCACACATTGTGGTGCAACAGTTAACCCCACCCACCACTAATGCATCATTGCATGTCACTGTGTCACTTCCCCTCACTTTTAATATTTACAGCCATCTGTGAAATTTGCAAGATAATAGCCTGTGCACATGTGCACTCATTTCTTGGCTGTCACCATTTTCAAAATAGATCATGATTAGAGCGCGTGATGCGTGCTCGTCTCTGTAGGTGTTCTTCTGTCCTGGTTTTATTATTCAGCTGCATGAGCGTGTAACCAATCAGTGATGATAATCCAAAGCATTGCCATTAATGGAAGACTAGTAGATTTAACCACGGTCCACTATTTTGTTGTCCCACTCGTTTGTTTTATTCTCATCCATAGGTCCAACATAAAAAAAAGGAACTATCATTTTTAATGAATGTATTAATATACATTTTAGTATGATAAAACAATGTCAAGTTAGTGTTTTCCTTCTCTCTGACCATCACATCCAGATTCTAGGCATTTGTAACATGCTCTGAAGTGATTCATTGTCATTTAATCTAGGCTGGGTTTATATGCTACTCATCTTTCGAGTTGTTTCGTTTAATCCATTGCCAGGGTATCAATAGTAACAATATAAGAACTTTTTAGATGCTGTGTGATCCTTTAACCTCCTCCTGCAGTAGCAGCTGTTACATACTCTCACACATGCTCACTTACACACACACACATATAGTCACACACAAGAAAAAGGCATAAAATCAATATGAAACAGTAAATAAAATAAAGCCTTTTTTCAAAGTCTTCCTTTATGCTGTCTCCGCCAGAGAGGCCAGTGTTCACCAAACAGCCGGTGAACCAGGTGGTGTTGGCAGATGATACGGTGGACTTCTACTGCGAGGTGCACGGAGACCCGACGCCGACTGTCCGCTGGCGCAGAGAAGAGGGTGAACTGCCACGGGGCAGGTACAACAACCAACACTGCGCTAACCCTTTGCCCCTCAGTGGGCCTCATTTATCAATCTTGTGGAGGAAAGTGTGCAGATCTGAGTGCAGGAATCATGGTACGATAAGAACGATATGGCCAATCCCAGCGGATGACTCAGCGGGTCTTGATAAATGCGGCGGCTGAAACAGATCTTTAACATGTTCCGCCCTTAAACATTCATGTTTCAGAGGCCCCGCCCACTGAAGTCAGACACTGAGAAGAGAAACGAAACTTTTTCGAGCTGGAAGTTCTTCCCCTCAAGTCTGAGGTGAAGGTTAAACGAGGACGTGCTGTTTGGAAGCATGAAAACTGGTGCCCAGAAAAACGCTGTCTGGAGAACGATGATGGCGGCGGGAGTGGCGCCGACGTGGACGGGCAGACGTGTCGCTGCCCTGACACAGTCACTCGTGCGCGCGCTGTTGAAGCTGCGCCAGGTTCCCCAGTTATTGGATATTCTGTCAATGACCACGAAAACATAGGAAACATTTACTTCGACAAAAAGGACGAGATTGCTTAAAAAAACAAACAAACAAATAGAAAGAAATGAAGTCGGAAAAACAGAAAAACAAACCAAACTTCAGGTGAAGCGAAACGCTCACGTCCAGATTGATAAATGCCTTGTGCATGGTTTTCTGCCGTACGTACTGTTGATAAATAAGGCCCAGTGCCTCTCTGAGGTGAACGTTATGTAACGCGAACCCTGCGGCGGCTAACGATCAGTCATCGGACCTGCTTTGTACACACGCAACATAAAATAGCTGTGCATCATTACATAAGGGTGCTCTTCATCCGGCACATCTCTTACTGAAAGCGCAGTCACAGGATGTGGAAAGGCGAGTACCTGTGAAAGGCGCCGTACTCGGGTAAAAGCTTCTATAAATGTGTTTTGCAGATTCGAGATGCGCGGTGACAACAGCCTGCGCCTGAGTCAAGTGCGTGGAGAGGATGAGGGAACGTACACCTGCGTGTCGGAGAACAGCGTGGGAAAAGCCGAAGCTTCCGCCAGCCTTCAAGTGCACGGTAAGGCTAATCGACCCTCACCGAGCGCACTGGCACGTACAATGAATTAAAACCTACCTGGGAAAATGTTTGATCCGGCTCACTGGCATGAGGTCACCTCACTAAGCTGCAGTGTGTCACGGGGTCTCAGAATAATGTTAGTCTGAGACAAACGCTATTTTTAGAAGTCCTTCTTGTGCATTTAAGGTGAAGAATTCCTCCAAATAGACAGCTAGACGCAAGTTGCGTCTCTCTGAATATTTCCACTAGCATGAAGTCATACAAAAAGAAAGTTCAGTTGCTTTCAAAGTCTAGGCCTGTCATCCCCCTGGAGAGAAGGAGAGATCCAGAGGCTTTGAAATTACATTAGAATAAAGTCAGTCTCTTGAAGAGAAGCACTCGCTGATAAGAGTTTTAGTCTGCGAAGGAACCTTCCAGACTGTACGACACGTTTGACGTGTCAACACGCTAAAGCTAACGATGAATCTGACAGAGCCGGGGAGTTTGTTAGCGGGGCAGAAAGTACACACGTAGCAAGATGGACACGTCTCATCTACAAATGCTTACATTATTATTATTATTATTATTTCACCTGACTGCTTTCACTTCATCCCCTCATCTCCCTGTAGTTGTGATCCCTCCATTTGAAGAGCAGTTTCCTTCCCGCTGTCATCCTGCTCAAAACATTCATCTGTGTTTATTGTCATGTTGTTCATCATCTCATTCATCATTCTTTTCCTCTTTTCTTTCCCATCTCCATCCATCACAGTGGGCCCATCCAGTAAGTAATTTTATTTTGTCTCATTTTTGCCTGTGTGTGTGTGTGTGTGTGTGTGTGTGTGTGTGTGTGAGTCTAAGAGAGAGAGAGACAGTGCTCCACACACATGCATTACCTTTACTGCTGAGCTGCCATACTTGTCCCTATAAATGATGAAACTCCTTTTAATAAAACTGGAAAGAAAAAAAAAATCCATTAATTGAGGAGAATATACAACACAAACACCCTTCACACACACTCCCTGGCACTTTAATCAGGCAAAAAGAAGCTGATATCATTCTTGTTTATGCATTTATGGTGATAACTATGGGCCATAGCTGCAAATAAAAGCCCGTTTCACCACCGGCGCATTGGAAATATTTGTCCTTCATGGCTGTATTTTTGCTGCAGCTCAGACTTTCGCTGGGCTTTCTGGGAGATAAATGTATAATTGACAGATACTTGCAATCGTTGTCAAACTGCCGTCTTTTTTTCCCCCAATGTCAGAGAAACAGAGACGATTATATGGAGAGTAAATGATAGATTGAAAAAGAGGTTTTCCTTGACTGTGTGTCAGTGGAAATTGATGAAATAACCATTTCGGCTAAAATCCACACTTCCTGTATAGATTGTGGATCATTCCAACCCCCAACCGCCTTGTTTTTACCGTAGCATGTTTTCCTGCGTGGATGTCAGAATCATTAAAATATGCTTTGGGTAAGTAGGTTGCGCAGTAGCGAGTAAGTGGACTGAGCTAAAAACAGCCGTAAAGTGAGCATCTTCCTGCTCTGACTGGACGCTGGCTGTTACATCAGATGTGACTGATGGAGATCAGTCCCAAAAGAGGACAGGAGACTGGAACTGGAGCATCCCAGCGACCCTAAAGCAGAAGCACCTATGTCTCACCTGCTATAGGTGACCCTCATGTCCTAAGAGTAAAGTTAAACACTTCACTTCCACCGTATGCCTTTTGAATGTGCTGCAATCAAAGCGAAGCGGGCGTCACGTGCGGTCTGAAACTGCGCAGCGAAGGTTGTTTTCCGCTAGACGTACGATGACCTTCATTTCCAAGACGCAGCAGGGCCTGACTGCGGCAGCTAAGAATTACAGCCCTTACTCCCTAACATTCTCAATCCTTTTACCAGCCCTGCAAATGAAATAAAAGTATCAGTGAATACGGTCCAGCTGTAATACATCACGTCAAGGTTAATAGTCGCTCACTTAATCTTCTGAGAGGAGAACGTGTGTGTGTGAGAGAGACAGTAGTGTGTGTTCATAAATGAAGTAATGAAGACACGATCCGGGATAGCAACAGCAGTGGTGTTAGGTGGAGTAAGGGGAATTAATGTGGTTGCGTCGTTTTCTTGTGTGAAATGTACAGTCTGCATCATCCGGGTGGGTCTCTGACAGCTGCCTGTCGTGCGCAGGCACCCAGGAAGCTCCTGCTGGGAGACTGATCTTCTCCAGTATAAAGTTGCAAGTCATGCGGCAGATACTGGGGAAGGGCTTGGGGGTTTGAAATACTTTGTGATCAAGCGGCTTTTCGTCTGTGAGCTATGTGTCCGCCAAACCTGTGTGAGGTACGTGAGGAGAATCTCCCTGTTCCTCTTCCTTCACGCTGCGAAGGTGTGACTCAGCGATACCGTCATCGATCCAACTTTGCTACACCTCCGGCGGCTTTGTCTGTGTTCTTTAGATGGGGTAGGAGAAGACTGCAGGGGAGTTTTTATTTGTTTTGGAAAGGAATTTCTCGTGTTTCTCAGGAAAACACTGTCAGCTCAGGAGTTAACTGTGAAGCTAAGGCTGATGATCGGGGTGTCAATCCACATTTTTATTACCCACCCAGTATCCATCGGCTTCCTTAGTACAAAATGAGGGTAAATTAGTTTGCAGCATGGATTCAATTCAATTTGAATTCAGTTTTATTTCTATATATAGCTGCTTTTACAATAGAAATTGTCTCTAGGTGCTCTACAGAGGCAGAAACCCAGAGCCGGAACCCCCAGGTAAGCTCAGTGGCAGGAAGAACTCCCTTTTAACAGGAAGAAACCTTGAGCAGGACCAGGCTAACAAGGAGGAACCATCCTGCTTAAAGCCGGCTGGGTAAAGGAGGAGAAGAGGGAGACAGGACAGAGAGAATAAAAGAGATAGAGAGAGAAGGAGAGAGAAACAAATATGGAAACATAGCAAACATAATCCAGCATAGGCAGGTTGTTATAAAAAAAGGGAACAGCGTAGGCAGGTGCTGCCTCTGGATGCGTGCATTATGATGGCTGGCACCAAAAACTGACTTTATGGGTAAATGAGTAAGATAAATGAGTAAACATGAAATGCACTCTACCTGTTAGCGCCACAGGCCTCTTTGTCTGCCTTTGTCACATAGAGACAGACGTTTGAGCTGTGATAAGGATCATCGCGCAACTTCCACGCACAGGCTGAACTTGGACTCGACAAGATTTTTCTTAACGCTGACGAAACATTTGCGCTCCGTCAAGTAGAGGCGCAGACGTTCACAGAGAGCAGGATCTCTGCCTCCTTCAGTCTGACAGTTCTTATCATAAAAGCTGTGGAAATGCAACTCGCAGCCCTCGTCTATTTTTGCCTCCCTCTCAAGGCATGTGTTCGCCTTGTTATGTGTTCTCTGGCAATATCCAGCCTATGAAAGAAGCCTTCAGGTTCTTTTGAATTCCCGTCTCAACATGCTAATCTTTATTTAGACATTTGCCCTGATGATGCCTCCTATTGTTAGCCATTTATTTGCAAACGCGGTTGTATATTGCATAGAATTAAAAAAATTCAAGTGACGTGTAGAGTTTTGTTTGGGGGAAATTGCGCCATAACTGTCATATCTAAAGCCCAAATCCCAGAATATGAAGTTACTTTTTGAAAAAGACCCGGTGCACAAATAGTTCCCACAACATTCACTCATTATCTGCTGATTCCTGTCATGTATTATTCAGCTGCTCTGTTTTTTAATCCATCTCCGTTTTTCCTTCCTCCGACACTGATATTTATCCCTGCCCTAAATCTAAAGCTCAGTGTCGCGCCGAGCGCGCCCATTATTGCTAATTATTTATTACAGCCTGAGGCATTGCGCCGGCTTGCCTGCTCAAATCAAACATTGTTATTCTCCTGACGGGGCTGTGAAGTGCACCAAAAGCAGCCTTCAAATACCCGGAATATTCCGAGCTGTCAGCATATTTGGGTCAGATTTCTGGTTTCCTGTCAGATCCGAAGTGGGAAATTGTTCAGGTGACGGCGTTTTGTTTTCGTCAAATGACCTGATGAACGCAGTTGCGTTCGTATGCGTGGACACGCGCCTCTGACACGGATCTTCCACCACAAATCTTTAATATTGAATTAAACGTGATCACGTGGTCGCCAGAAGTGAAGTCTGGGATTCAGCATCCTCAGCCCGTATCAAAAATACAGGAGGAAAGTTCCATCTTGCTCTCCTCTTTCTTGCTAACAAAGGCCACGAACGCTCTCTGTAAATCCACAGCGAACTTTGCCGCTTTCCGGGCAAACATGTCAAATCAGACAGACCAGATTTTGGAGATTTTCAGCGTTTGTTCACGTGCAGTTATTACCAATCCTTTTCCTCCGGCTGCAGGCTTCTGGAAGCTCTGAAGCATCAAGTGATGGAACAAAAATGAGCTCACTAGCTAATTCTGTTTCCTTGAACAACAGTGCGCTCCGAGCGCCGAACCGTATTTCTGCATTAATCAAGCATCTAGAACATACTGGGAATGACCAGTGATGTTGGTGAAATATTGGTGTAGTTTGCTTCTGAAGGATGAGTGGTGCCCTCCAGTTGCTACTGGTGGATAACCGCTAAACACGTACGAAAAACAGAGAAAAAACAGAGAAAATCTCAATTTTGGCTGTTACAATATTGCGGCTTTCACTTGGAATGTGTGGGAGGATCGGCGTTTCAGCTGGAATGAGCCCCCAGCTTTAAGAAAAAAAAAAAAAAAAAAAAAAGGTGCGGATGGTTTCCTGCTGTGGAAAGGCACGCGGGGCGGAAGGAGCATTTAGGAGGGCAGAGAAATTCCCCAGGCAGGATCATAAAATATATGTGCAGGGCATGAAATGACCAACCTCTGCTGAGTGATTACAGAGAGCAGGCGGGTCAGACAGCGCGAGCCCGAAGAGACCCTCAATCAGGACCCTGAAACGCCGTTCAGCTCCGAGGAACTTTAGCTTTTTGCGCTGCTTCTGCTTCGAGTTTTGGACTTTGACCTCAAACTTTTCTGACAGTCAACTGTTTCGTTCAAGCACTTTAAACTCAAACCCTCTGGACGGATGAGTAGTCTCTCCCTGAGGGAACCGGAGTCGACACACACACATTTTCAAGAGAAGCTGCTTTGAAATTCGAGAAGGATTGTGTTACAGTTTTATGCAGACACTCAACATAACATTGGATAGTGAGTGGAGGAAAACCTCTATGTCTTTTTCAGAGCTTTATTCCGTTTCTGCGAGTTCACAGTGTGTCACTCTCAACATTAACAACCAGGAATGAGAATCAGGGGAATCGGTGATCTGGTGAACCAGATGGGGAAAAAAAAAATCAATTAGGATTCCTAGAAGGCATCATTGTGCATTCACGACCCACTTGATGCCGGAAGGTCTGTCACTTACTATCGAATCAATAGAAATCAAACATCTGTGTGTGTGCGCGCGCGTGTGTGTGTATAGACCGCAAGAGATTTGGAAAGTGGCCATCGATCGTGAAAAATCTTGAATGCATATCTTGCCATTTAATGGTATACAAGTCTGACTAAATGTGCATCTCCACACGCTTCCACAGCAGTGATGCTGCGCTTTTTCTTCATTAAGGATCCGACTCTAGTTTGGTCTGTGGGAATTTATGCTAGTTCACATCCTCCTTGATGCTGTTTTACAGACAGATTAGCATAAACGAGAAACAGATTGTTGGATTAGACTGTGCAAGATAATCGATTATTATTTACATGTGTTTATTTCAGCGGTTCTCTTTAAACAAGCTGTATCCTCTCCTGCAGTGCCTCCCCAGATGGTCGTTCGACCACGTGACCAGATCACGGCTCCTGGTCGAACCGTGACCTTCCTCTGCGGCACTAAGGGCAACCCACCTCCAGCTGTCTTTTGGCAAAAAGAAGGAAGCCAGGTACGGATGTGTCCTGTGCGTTTCAAAGGAAATCTGCGTTTTCCGTGTTCTACAGAGACAGTATCTACCCACCTGTCGGTGAGTGATGGAGACAGATGATTAGCCTTGGTGAAGATGTAGCCACTAGCATACAGTACTGTGGACTGTGATTGGTCTAAAAATACTGCAGTACTGTCATCTCAGTCCACAGCAGTCACAATCATTGTGACTCTTTTTTTTTTTTTTTTTTTTTTTTAAATATGTGATTTTAATGCGTGCTGTCAAAACCGCCTTAGAACCCGGTCCGAGACACAGGTACACGTAAGCAAAGAGTACAGATCCATCTCCGAAGTTAATAATTCCCCAACGGGCCGTGTTCGCGTGCACATCAGACGCGCGCCAAACAGGAGTGGAGGGAAAAGGAAAGCAGCCAAAAAGTGTAATTTTAGCATCAGCCTCAGTGACGACGGAATGCGTTGTTGCTAACGCTGGATTCTTCACTTCACATCTGCTCTCATTGTCGCGCTACTGACGATCATCTGGTTTGATAGCTTAGCGCCATGGCTCACAAACACAAACACACCTAGTCCAAAGGACGTTTGATTATGGTTGTGGGACTGTCTACACATTAGGGTGTATGATACGCTCCGCACATGGTGCTGAAAGGCCTGATGGCTGTGCGTGGGTGCTGGTAGCATGGCTCCCAGGTACAGATTAGAGGGGGGGATAAGTGCGATTGGAGGAGGCCTGGAGAACATGTGTGGGAGACAAAAAGAGTGGAGGAAAGATAAAGAGGAGAGTGTGGAGGAAGGCAAAGTATGTGGGTAGCATGTTGTGAATAGCGCCTGCCCTGCAGTGGGAATCGGTATCTAGCTGATGGATAGAAAAGAGCGGTGGAAAAAGAGCAGATGTGAGAGAACGCGTGTGCGTTCGTGTGCGTTTGTGCCTCATCACGGCGCCGAGGCTCAGAATAGTCTCTGGCTCAACCTGAACAGGGTCAGCTCTCAGAGGACTGGCGTGAACAGGTCGTTCCAGCTACCGTCAGACGTTTGACATCGCAATACATGGTTAGCATAGCTTGCTAGCTAACCTTCGTTAGTCTGCCAATCACTGCCGTCTTAGTGTTACGCATGTGATAAGTTTTGTAGCTATAGTTTTGATAGTTGCGAATTCCAAGTGGCGAAAACCTCCAGCGTGCTTAGGCTGGATGAATCGTTGGGTGAGTAATTAAAAATACGCCGCACGGGCTCCTATACAGCATGAACCCGGACACGTGTGCGTAGGAGCTACATGAACCTCTGTGACGTTTGTCTCCTCCAGATCCTGCTGTTCCCCACCCAGGAGCCGGCGCAGTCGGGTCGTTTTTCAGTGTCGCTGAGTGGCGAGCTGACCATCTCCGATGTCCAGGTGGAGGACTCGGGATATTACATCTGCCAGGCAATCAGCGTGGCCGGCAGCATCCTCACTAAAGCCCTGCTGGAGGTGGAGAGTAGTGAGTACCTCACGTCCCGGACAATAATGCATTTACAGCTTCAGAGCACTGCCATTAAAAGACCTTTCCACTACATGCATTAAAAATTATTAGATAATGGATATTTAACTGATCTATGCATTACTTAAAATGTAATGTATTGCAGTGTAATGTAATTTATTATTAATAAGTAATACGATTGAGTCCAGTGGACAATGGGAAAGCATTACTCTGCTATATTATAACTGATTTATTCTTTTAGCTTTCTTAATTTGTTTTACAACAAAGTAATAGAATCTTTTAAATTTCTGTACACAAATTCTGTTGATCCACACAGAACCAAGTCAGGCTTGAATGAGATCAGTTAAAAGCTAGGATCAAACAAATGTGCTATATGTTTTTAACTAATCTCGCGCACATTCCGCTTCACATTTGATCACCTGAGTCCGACAATCTGGTGATGTATCCTCCCTCACGTCACACATGCACAGTTGGAAAACGCTTTCCTCCTACCGAGGCAGCAGCAGGGCTCCTTATCTGATGTAATTTGCAGAGACGACTGCCGATGCTTCCATGTAAATAAGATCACACTGACACACACCCCCCTTACACCGCCATCGCTCCGATTCTCGGAGAAACCAGCGGTTCCGTCCTGCTCCAGCCACACAAACCTCGGACTAGCTCTAATTTCTTTCTCTTAAATGTATTCTGCAACATCCCGATGTTAATATTCATATGATATTCGCCACTTTTGAATATATCTTCAATGGCTGACACTTTCTCTGTCACTACATCGAGCGTAATTAGCAGAAAATGATTGGGGTTTACTTGTATTTATGAGTATTCTATCAATTATTCTGACGATTAATTGAGTAATCCCATAATATGCTGCGCAATTCAATTCAATTTTATTTAAAGTGCCAATTCAAAACAAAGTTATCTCAAGACACATTACACATTCAAAAAAGAGAAACAGCTCCCAGGGCAAAGCTCCTCACCGAGTAAGCCAATTGGTATTGGCAACAGTGGCGAGGAAAAACTTCCCTTTAACAGGCAGAAACCTCGAGCAGAACCAGACTCAGTGTAGACGGCCATCTGCTGCGATCGCCTGGGAGAGGGGTGAGAGGAGAGATGGGGAGATGGTGAGAGAGACAGAGGAGAGGGGGAGATAGAAAAAGGAGAGGGGTAGAGGAGAGACAGCGAGGATAGAGAGCAATTTGAGCAAAAGATGCAGGATCCAGGCAGGGCCATGGAGAGGGTTCTGGATCCAGCAGCAGTACCAGGCCTCAGGAGGGTGGGGGTAGGAGATCCAGCGACAGGCTCCGGAAGTGCTGTGAAAAGAAGATGGAGCATGAGAGCTTTGCGCATGCTGCATTTTTTTTTTTTTTTTTACTTCACTCTAACTTTATTGAAAAGCATCCGTAACGTTCTTGTTCCATTGGACATGCTCAAAATAACATCAAACAGATGCGGAGTTAATTAAACTGACTTTTACAATTTAACTAACTGTAGTTCAGGCTTTAACAAACGCACTATAGCACTTTATTTCCCATGGATAATTATTATAATATAATTATCTTAAGCAAAAACTTAGCTTGAGTTCTGTTAATTGAACCGTTAATCACTGCTAATTATCGCTAACCTTAGCTTGCTGTGTCCGGTCCGATCTGCGGACTTTTAGCAGAGACCGGATGTTTCCTTTGGAGGTGCTGTAGCAGCAGCAGTGTTGTGCTATTATGCTAAGCTAACTGCATCTTACGGTAGACACATTACACTACATTTATTTTCTTTCTCATGTTAAATTCTCACATCGACCTTCAGTGACCTTCACTATCAGAAGACGAAGCAGTGAGCACGTTGCGCAACAGAAATGACGATCCGTGTGAAACGCAGTGCGAAGTATAGTGGACCGAATTTAAACAAAGCTTCGACACAAATAATTATTATGGAAGCTTTTTAGTAATGGAATTACTCAAATTATTCGATTGTTTCAGCCCTAATGATTTCTGTTCCTGACAGCACCTTCGGACCACGTCCCCCCCATCATCCGCCAAGGACCAGCCAATCACACGTTAGCTCCGGGCTCCACCATCCAGTTACACTGCCACATCATGGGTAACCCCACGCCGAGCATCCAGTGGGAGAAGGATGGCCAGAGAATTCTGGGAAACGACGACCGAATCATGCTGATGGAAAACGGCACCTTCCAAATCTGCAACCTTCAGGTACTCTCATCGCCGTCTAATTACCGACCCAGGATGAAAAATGAAAAACCCAGTGTTCTTCTGCCGACCTTCAGCTGTGTTAAATGTAATGTATATTTATAAGTACTCCACCACGTTCTTCTCATTAGAATATGCGCGCTGTCTATGTTAGTCACAATTTGCACATTAAACGCAGTTGTGGTTCAGGCTGAATAAACACACTCTCCACGTGATTAAACAGCAGTTTTAAATACAGGCAAATTGTGAAAGCGCGGACATGTTTTACTGTTGATGCAAATGATGAGCTCTTCGGAGAGTCGAGGTGGGAAACGCTGCAAAACCGCATCAGTGAGGTGTGATCACCATGATAATGAGCGTTCCAAGGCCATTAGCAGTCGTTAGCGCCGCCTTCCCCCATGCTAATGAAATCCTTGCTGCCCAAAATTCCCTCCTGGGTGTGAAGCGGCACCTGAGGTCACTGCATCTTCTGCAGCACTCCAGGAGGCCTGTGTATTAATTGATTGTGGGCTCTTAATGATTAATAATTGCTCGGACTTGTAATTAAATCCTCAGCACATCACAGCAGGTGTAGCCTGGGTGCGAAAGAGAGGAAGCAGGGTAGCATTGTGTTGCTCCTATATTTTTCACCAATACATTCCAAATTAAATGAAACTTTAAAATGATTTGGGATTTAAACAGTAAACAACGCTGGTGCGTCGACGTATATGTTTTAGGTTTCATGTGAAAACCACAAACGTCAGCCTGCTGGTTGTGCTACAAAGACGCAGAGCACCATTGGAGTCATTAGAAAGAGCAGTCTGGACACCACTGGTGTCTGCATCGCCATGTCGTTCACTTTCAGATGACAGTTTAATTCAATTTTAACCCAGCCAGGAGCTGTTTAACACCTCAGTGGTGGATTAACCCCCGATGAGCTAAACTTGACCACGTTAGACTCATTATAAGATATAAATATGCAGAAGATCACTTCACCTGTCTGCAAACATCCATTTTTGTGGCTCGAGTCTAAACTAAGGGACTTGTAATCTGTATTCTGCCGACCGTGATCTGCTTTACTGAGGGAACGAAATCTGTGTCGCACATTTAATCACAAACTCATCATTCTAAATAAGTCGATATCATCTGGACCTCTGAGACGGGACAGATGGACTGTTTGCTCCTCGTGGCCTGGAGATGAGATGCCATTATGCTGGGATCTGTTCCACACACACACACACACGCACACACTCACATTCACTCAATTGGTGCCAGGACATCCTGGACAGAATGGAAGTGTGTACTCTTGGAGACCAGGGCGGGGGGTGGGTGGGTGGTGAGTGCCCATCTGCAGGGTCAGGATACCGAGGAACGTTTCAGTTTTATTTATATAGCGCCTTTTACAATTGAAATTGTCTTTAGATTCTTTACAGAGGCAGAAACCCAGAGCCGGAACCCCCAGGTAAGCACAGTGGCAGGAAATACTCCCTTTTAACAGGAAGAAACCTTGAGCAGGACCAGGCTAACAAGGAGGAACCATCCTGCTGAAAGCTGGCTGGGTAAAGGAGGAGAAGAAGAGGGAGACAGAACAGAGAGAATAGGAGAGAGAGAGAAACAAACGTGCAAACATAATCCAGCATAGGCAGGTTGTTGTAAAAAAAGGGAACAGCATAGGCAGGTGCTGACCGTGGACCCTGGGTTAGAGGAGGCCGGGATCTGTGCAGCATGAAGGTCTGGAGACGGAAGACCTGCAGAAAGAGAGAGAGAGAGAGAAAAGGGGGGAGAGAGACACAAAACAGTGAGGAAGACTGATAATCCCGATGAGGAGGAAAGGAGGAGAAGAGGTGAGAGAGTAGAGATGGTGGTTGGTGTTGAGGCGGTGGGGAACTGCTCAGTGGATCATGTTTGTGTCCTCAGCGTAGCCTGTAGCAGCAGAGCTGTGCTAACGATTGAAGAATAAACGTTTCCAAATTTGGAAGAATAACAATAACTTGATTCTAGATAAATAACTGTCAGTAGCTTAACCCCGGGTTTCCACCGGATGCGTCTGGACGGACTGAGAACGCCGCAACAATCTAGCACAATCCGCCATGTGCCGGACAGGAAGTCGGGTGCCAAGAGAAAATAAAACATCTGGGATATTGTCAAAATAAAAGTTCCTGTATTTAGAGCGATCTCTTTCAACAGGACGCTGAAAACAAAATCACATACGATGGCGCGATATTACCACTTTGTAGTTTTTGAAACGAGCCACAGAAGAAGACCCTATTTGTTCCTAAAGGAGTAAAATTTCCCCTTTCTTCGGACTTTGGTGACTCTACCATGGGGAATTCTATTAATTTTTCCTAAAATGTGTAAAAGATTGATTATTTCTTGTAAATTCTGGTTATTTATGTTATTTATTTAATATATTCGAAGATCTGCTGCAAACAATAAGTTAACTTTGATGTTGTTTCACACACCCACAAACAAGAGATAAAACGGCCCAAGAAAAAGATGATTCATACATGTAAAAACATAAAAAAACATAAATGTACAGGTCAAAATAATGGTTTTTAGTTTTTGGGTACATTTTGGACAGAAACTTTGAGCTGTCCTAGTGGGAACATGATCTCCATAGCAACCTTAGACGCTAGTATATATAGACGCTAGTGCTCTGTTAGACGCTAGTGCTCATTCTATCTTCAGATCCTCTCTGAATTGGACGCTTTTAAACATCTCCCCTGGTTCCCCGCATCTGTATTCAGAGCTTGGTTGGGTGCAGAGATCGGCGTAGTCAGCCTTGATTAATAGTCAGGCGTTTCTGCTGTTAGCCCCTCCCACACTCCATCCCAGCCGATCGCCCGTCCAAAAATCAAACGTCGCCATCTGGGGACGTGTTTAAACCCCGCCGACAGCTCCATCAGCAGGTCAACGCAAGGTCAAGGCCTGAGGAGCAGCAGCGTGGGACATCACCTGTCCCGTGTCCTGCTGGACGCTCTGACGAGCCACTTAAGCTCTGAGTAATTCCTCTGTCAGCCTTGGCGAAGAACCAGCCAACGTGCAGAAGAAAGGAGGCCATAGGCTCCGCCGCGTTTGTCTTCTGCTTCACGTACGGGCTTTGTCAGGGGGAACAACTCGGGCTGTGCTGGCAGAATTAAAAATTACGAGAAATCTGAAAAACGGCAGAAAACTGAACCCAAATATCCCTTCCACACACACACACACACACACACACACATTCCACATCACCCATGGCTAGTTAAGGTTGGTTTGTTGGTCAGTGTGGGTTAGCATCTCATTAAAAAAAAACCCATTTAGGGACCAAAAAAAAAAAAAATAGTTAATAGTAAAGTAACCACCAATTAACCACCTGGACAATAGATCTGAGATATCTTCATCTCATTTGTCTGATTTCAGTTTTGAGTTTTGTTACTTCTGTGTCAGTGTCCCGCAGAGGGACACCCCACCCCCAACCATACCCTCTGACTCTTGACTCCTTTTCTGTTGGGGGGGTGGGGGTAATTTCACAGCCTGTCTAGCTTTTGGCTTGCTTCCAACCCCCCCCCCCCCAAAAAAAAAAAAAAAAAAATGGAATAAGCAGCATTCATGTGTACATGCAGCACATAGACTCATTTATCACACACTTAATTACATCTGCCTGTAGCCCGTCCAGAATGCTAAGTAGCTGTTGAGGATGGAGACGGGCCTCCTCAGAAATGTCTTGACGTTGGGCTGGTCGTTAAAAAATTCAGTCCTTTCATCCTTTAGCGCTCCTCCTCTGGTGTGTACCCGCCAGAATAAAAGCCCCTGGCTCTCAGCAGCGGCATTGACTGCAAATAGGTCCACTGGGACTTTGGAGGTGGTGAAAAAAAAAAAAAAAAAAAAGAAACTACAATTGACAAAATGCGTGCAGTGGAAGCAATTAATTGAAGCGGCAGATATATTTTCTTAACAATTAAAATGCAAAAGAATGAGGGAATGATAGCAAACACTTTCATTTTTCTTCTGAATCAGAATATAATGAATTTATTTTATACAGCGTATTAGGATTCATGCTGCCACTTCACGCCTCAGTCATGCAAATGCTAACATTAGCATGGGGCCCCGTGTGCTTCTAAAGTTCACCTGTCTCAGGTTGTCATCTTTGCGTTACATCTGTCCATGCATCAGTAATCAGGCTCCGCATCAGCAAAACGTGCTCGGAATTCAACGCCGATACATTTCCAAACACTTCGTTTGGACTTCAGTCATCTTTTATGTGATCACAATTTGATGCCCCGTCAGTCTCGAATCTTCATCCTTAAAGGTATCTTGTCAGAATCAGTGAAAGGTCTAATTCCAGCGTGGCTCTGAGAGGTATTAGGTCTGCCATTCGTCTCCACCACTTCTCCTGATGATATTTGTTACCGTTGCCAGGAAACAGACTCTGGAGTTTACACCTGCCTGGCTTCCAGTTCCAGTGGGGAGACCAGTTGGAGTGGAGTGCTCACAGTCAAAGGTAAAGCCTCTCTGCATGCTGTGCTTCATGCATAATGAACAGCGCACATTTCCAATTGAATAAAAGCCACTTTTTATGTAGCTGAAAATAAAAGTGCCCGAGCTGCTCTTCTTTTCTATTTCTGCAGTCGTTAATTAGGAAGCTGGGATAACTCTGGTTGTGACTTTTTAAATGAAAAACTGTACACGCAGATTTTAAATAAAAAGATGCTAGCAAGACATTCATGTGTGAAAGTCTAACAACGGCGGCTTCTTTGTGTGTGTTGGATTTTAATTAAAACTGTTAACCCCTGCCAATGATGAAGCGTCTGACTAACACACCGTAATGCTGGTGTGATATCAACACACAATAATATCAACAATTACAATTAAGAAATGTAAAAATAATGATTAAACAAACCTCAAACTTGTCATTAAGCACAGGCAGCCACATATTCCTTACAGATTAAAAATATCATTGAATAAAATAAATAAATCTATCTGTTTTTTTTTGCAGAAGCGTTTTGCATTCACCTGATAAAATATAACCCGTTTTTTCCTGAGAAATTCAAGTTTGGTTTGTTTTTCGGTGTAATTATTTCAGTTTTTTAACTTAATTTCTTTCTTTTTGTTTGTTCTTTTTTTAAGCAATCTTGTCATTTTTGTCAAAGTAAATGTTTTCTGTTTTTTCGTGCTCATTGACAGAATATCTAATAACTGGCGAAGCTGCCACAGAGCAGCAACGTCGTTTTCAACAAAAAAAAGTTTCATTTCTTTCTCAGGTTTCTCCTCTCAACGTTTGACTTCAGTGGGCGACGCTGCTGAAACATGAATATTTAAGGGCGGAACATGTCAATGAACATCGGTTTCAGTCGCCGCATTTATCAAGACCAGCTGATTCATACGTTGGGATTGGCCATATATGAAATTTTCATGAATCACACGTTTGTCTTTTCGTACCGAGATCTGCTCACGTTCCTACGCAAGATTGATAAATGAGGGCCATTATGAGGGCTGAAGTCCACACCCTTTTTCTGATGACTTAAATATGTTAGTATTTCATGTAGAGGTCTGTACTTGCAGGTTGACACGATGAATCAAACAGCACCATGAGCGCCACCATATAGCGTTTGAATTAAATGTAAACACACTTTTTTTTTTTTTTCTTCCACTCACCGCTAATCCAGAGAGTGCCAACCCATCATTGGTTCAGACCACGGAGCCTTTCCAGCTGCCGGGCCCGCCTCACAAACCTATCGTCACTGACGTGTCCAAAAACAGCATTTCTCTGACGTGGCAACCCAACGCTCACGAGGGGGGAGCTGCCGTCACCTCTTACATCATTGAGGCCTTCAGGTGGGTTTCACACATCCAAACTGTGAACCACCCGCTACTGCCCCACCGTCAAGAAAACTGTCCTGGATGGAACAACTCAGAAGTACAAAATATTGACGTTCGGAGGCTAAAAACCAGAGAATTTGGACTTTTTAATCCTCAAACATTAGCAGTCCTGACTCACAACTGTCTTGATGGCATCAAAAACTGCACCTCCGAGTCTTCAGACGAGGAGGGAACCCGTGTTGGATTCATTATAGGGGTCAAAGTAGATCTGGCTGCAAAAAGGTTGATGCCTCAGAGGATGGAAGCATGGATGAAGCGTCTAGGGGAAACGTGTTCTCCCAATTGGATAAAAGGGCTTAATGTCTGGGTGGCAGCCGGTGTTCCTGTAGCTTACGGCACAACGTTTCCGAGTAACACAAACTGATTCTGCGGAACCCAGCTGTTGTGTGTTTACTACAGCACTTCCTGTCTCCAGGCGTGTTGTGAGTGCATGGACTTTCCATTCTGCTGGTGGGACCACTGTATATTCATGATCCAAACCTTCGCCGTCTTTTGTGCAAACTCAGCTGAGCATCAGCACTTATAGTTCTATTCAGCCTAAAGAGTTTTGTTTTTTCCTTGTGGTCTTGTGATCTTCACAGTAAAGCCGGAGAACCAGTAAAATGAGGAATAAACCTAACTGTCGCAGTCACTTCAGTTACAGACAAGGTCAAGCAGTTAAATCTATCACCGGTTTGCCGAAATGCTTCCAACATGGCCTCATTTCCTGTCGGCTGCTGCGCCTTTTTACAAGCCTCATTACATTATTCATCAGAACAGCAAATTATATAACATGAAAATCCTTTAAATGGTCTGAACTGAGCGACTTTGCACGCATCTTCTTTTGTTTTCCCACACTAGATATTAAATCGATCTATTGCAAGGAGATCTTCTCATTCACTCTTTCATTTCATAGCATTACAAAGCACTTCTGAACACAATAAAAGCCACTGCTGGGACGTACTGTCCAGTTAATGACTGCTGGCCCAAATCAGGGTGTTTGAGGATGGTCACTGCAGGTTTTGTCAGAAAACTAAAGATTTTGCTAGAAAGTGGATCAGCTGGAGGAGTCGGTAAACTTAAAGTTTGGCGTCATTGCCTCTACTGTTGTCAATGCTTGTTTTGTTCAAGACTCCTTTTCACCTTTTTGGTTTTTTTTTTTACAGCCAATCAGCAGGAAACACATGGCAGACTGTGGCCGACATGGTAAAGATAGAGACACACACGATCACCGGCCTTCTCCCCAACACCGTCTACTTGTTCATCGTCCGAGCTGTTAACGCCTACGGCCTGAGCGACCCGAGTCCCATCTCCGAGCCGGTCAGGACGCAGGGTCAGTGAGCCTAATTTACCTGGCGGTAAACACGACTGCGCCAACGCTTTAGCTAGGCAGCTTTGATGCTAAGCGTGCGCTCTTCCTTTCTTCAGACGTGAGTCCCACGGGTCAGGGAGTGGACCACCGCCAGGTTCAAAGGGAGCTGGGAGAAGTGGCTGTCCAGCTGCAAGATCCTGTCATGCTAACAGCAGCTTCCATACGAGTGTCCTGGACTGTGAGTGCTTTTTGAAGAATAAGAATGAATGACACTTTTTTTTTTCTGCTTCTTATCTCACTACTTCTTTCACCTGCTTCACCATTAAGGTGGATCGTCAGTCCCAGTTCATCCAGGGCTACCGTCTGTTCTACCGACCCAGCGGGGGAAGCTGGCTCCTCCACGACATCAACTCTCCATCCGAACGCAGCACTGTCCTTACCAACCTGCTCAAGGGAACCGAGTACGAACTAAAGATCCGCCCTTACTTCGATGACTTCCAGGGCAAGGACAGCCGAACGCTGTTGGCCCGAACCCCAGAAGAAGGTACTGAATTTGGCCCGTCTCAGGCCTAACGAGATTCAAAGAAATCAAATTTTCCCAAACTTAATCAGGGTTTGCTTTGACGGTCTGGTGCCTGCAAATTTTTCATTAGCCTGTTTGACACCATGGGAATCTGAGCAATGTTATCTCATTTTGGGGTTAATTTTATATTCTCCACCATTTTGGCTGGTTGATCCCTAATTTAATTAAATCCAGCATCCACTCGCCGCAAATCCTGCTGCCTGGGGTCCGCGGCACTTTGAATTTATTTGAGGTAAAGATTAAAAACAAGGGAGTCAATTTTGTTTGCTGTCAGCACTTATTGTCATTGGTTTAGACCTTCCTCAGTGGGTAATTGAGAAAAGAAAAAAAAAACTTTATTAACTTGTGTCACTAATGTGACGATCCCTCCTTCACGGCTTCTTTTCATTTTCCTTGACTCGTGTTTTGCGCGGCGCTTTCAGCTAGTAGGATTCTGCTTATTGACTGCATTGTGTCCCCTCAGTCCCCAGCGCCCCACCCAGAGCCGTTACCGTGACAGCGGTGAAGCCGAGCAACAGCTCTAGCATTAGCATCTCGTGGGAGCCTCCACCTAGCCACATGCAGAACGGCGTCATCCAGGAGTACAGGGTAAACGACGGTGCACACGCAACACGTACCTGGGGGTTCAGGCTCTCGGTTTCTGCCTCTGTAAAGCACCTAGAGACAATTTTTATTGTAAAAGACGCTATATATATATATATATATATATATATATATATAAAAATAAAACTGAACTGAAAACTGAGAAACTGCGCTGTTAAAACTTCAAACAAATGAACATCTGACTGCACGTTTATGTTGCCTTTGACTTATTGGATATTGCAGGCCTGTAGTTAACTATTTCATCAGCGCACGTGAATGCAAACGCCTGTATTTCTTCAGCTGAGGAATATAGGCCACCCCCGAGAATGCGGGCTCAGAGGCTCACACTCTACATGCATCTCTGCCAGATTTGGTGCGTGGGGAGAGGTGCCGACAACCAGACGCGTTACCACATCAACAAGACGGTGGACGGAAACACGCTGTCCACCGTGCTGAAGGGCCTGATGCCCGTGCTTTACCAGGTGGAGGTTGCAGCGGTGACCAAGGCGGGTGTTGGAACTCGCAGTCAGCCCGTGTCCATCCTCATCAGTGAGTGCACAGACACAGAAATCACCAGAAGGGGACATTTTACGCCAGGTCTCCTTTATTTCTCTTGACCAGGGGTGGGCAATTCTTTAGCCTGAAGGGCCACATTGGGTTTTAGATGAAGGGGCCGACCAGGTGGTGCAGGACCTAACCCCCCAAATGAGGATCTGAGGTTAGCTAAAAATCCTGCTTGATGGACTATTGATAGAGAAAATATTTAGAAGAGCCTGTAAACTGGTCCAACTAGAGATGGGTGATGAAGCTCCAAATGATGTTTGGCCCCACCTTCTTGAGAGGACATGTTAGCATGCTAGCTGAAGGGGGGGTCTGAACCTTTTTCTAATCAATCTAGCTGACAACCCTCTTCATTTGGCTTTTGGAGAAATTATTATGAAGAATCTGTGGGCCGGATTCAATAGTTCATCGGGACACATGTGGCCCCCGCGCCTCAGTTTGCCCACCTCTGCTCTTGACACTGGTGCCTCCATGATGCTGATATTCATTTGCTTTTGTTGCTATTCAGCATAGAAAGATTTCCTTCATTTCTCTTTCTGTTTCCTGTCACAGAGCCGCCAGCCGAGCAGGCGTCCGTGCCAGGCGATGGAAACGGCGGTGGCGCCAGCGACGAGGAAAGCGGCGTGAGTCTGGCCGAGCAGATCACCGACGTGGTCAAGCAGCCTGCTTTCATCGCAGGCATCGGCGGGGCCTGCTGGGTCATCCTCATGGGCTTCAGCGTCTGGATTTACTGCCGACGAAAGAAGAGGAAGGAGCTGAGCCACTACACAGCCTCGTTCGCATACGCGCCAGCAGGTCAGACGGGAAAACAGAGGAGGATGATTGTGTTTTCTGTCCGGTGAGCTGGGCAGACCTTCTTTATCTGAGATCTGAAAGTGCATGAGGCCAGGTTGCAGCGATTTTACTCTGCAAATTAAATAATTCCATTATTGAGATAAAATTAAGGAAATAAGACCTATTAAAGCCTGGCCTTGATACTCACACAGTAAAACTCATATTTATGAATGCGATTCAAACTAGGTGCACTTTTAACCTCCAAACATACCTTTATTTCCACATATAAAGTGTAACTTGTGTTGGATGAAAGCTTCCTGTTTTCCCCATTATTGTTTTTCCCCCTCTAATTTCAAGTAAATAATCAAACAAATCAAAGATTTGACTCTGCTCTGCATTTTAACTGCCATGAGGCAACTGTTACACTGGAGACCTATCGTCATGTAACGTTCACTGTCCTTGTCTTCTGCAGTTGGTTTCCCTCATGGAGAGACATCAGGACTCAATGGAAGGTGATTAACATGCCGTGTAACATATGCAGTTGAAAACAGAAGTTTACTTACACTATATAAAAAGGCACATAACCTTTTTTTCTCAATGTCTAAGATTAAATCAGATTAAAGTTTCCCTGTTTTTGGTCATTTAGGATTACCGGAATTATTTTTATATGCTCAATGCCAGAATAATGAAAGGGAGAATTAGGATAACATGCTGTGGCTAGGATAATATGCTATGGCTAGGATAATATGCTATGGCTAGGATAACATGCTATGGCTAGGATAACATGCTATGGCTAGGATAACATGCTATGGCTAGGTTAATATGCTATGGCTAGGATAATAACAACATGGAGGAAGGGGAGGTTCTGGTTCCAAAGCCACGTACCACGGCACCGCTGTGGGTGCATTTTGGTTTTAAGCCTAAAGATAAAGGAGAACCCAGTAACGTGGAGGAAGCGACCTGTAAACTTTGCCGTAAAGAAGTGTCAAAAGCGCTAACGCAACAAATCTGAGACAACGTCTACAGACCCACCATCCACAGCAATACGCCCAACTGTTTCTTGATGTTCAAGAAGTCATACAGTTGATCTAGAGAGAATAGAGAATGTGTATTATTAAAGCTCATTTTGCTATGATAGTAGAATATAAAAAAGAAAAAAATAGACAATATATTCGTCAATCGCGATTATTTTTCTGACAATTAATCATCTCCAGAAATTCCTAATCGAAGCCCTAGTTGCATCATGTCATTAATGCCAGAGTGTCTCCGCAGGCCTGGTGTGCTGGGAGGCAACTACCCGTGGCTGGCGGACTCTTGGCCCACCTCTAACCTCGTTCATGGCGGTAAAGAAGCCGTGAACTGCTGCGCTGCCAGCCATGACACCACGGAGAGATATTACAACGGTACATTTGCAGCGGCGGCTCCACTCATGTCTTCAGCTAGAGGAACGCTTTTGGCTAAACAACAACCGCATTCTCTGCAGACGCCGGCATCTCCCACTACCTGAACCAGACAGAGAAATACAGCATGGGCGGCTCCACCGAAGGCCCCATCTACAGCACCATCGATGCCACCAGCGAGGACCTGCACGGCTTCACCTATGGCCAGGACATGTCCACCGCTCCCTATGCCTCCACCTCCATCATGCCTTTCACCAACCAGACGCAGGCGCCGGCTCACGGTGCCGAGCTGGCGGACGACGGCCACAGAATCGCCCCGCTGGGTCCGTCCGGAGCCCAGTATGCCCAGCCGGACCGCTGTAATGGTGAGGACAGGTTCATGTTTAAGCCACATGTTGTTGCAGTTGTGTAATTCTTTTTTTTTTTTGGGGGGGGGGGGGGGTTTGCAAACAGTAAAAGTCTTGTTTTTACTACCGTAATTTCCAGACTATAAGTCACACTTTTTTTCATAGTTTGGCAAAGGTGCGACTTATACTCAGGTGCGACTTATAATGTGAAATTATTAAAACGTATACAATAGTTTCACATGTTTGTTATTTTCACACTAACAACCGCGCAAGGGTACTCTGTGCTTTATTACCGCTAACTTATAAAGACATCTGAGAAAGCCTGAACAAAAATGCCCCCAAAAAGAAAATCATATTCTACAGATTACAAGCTGCAAGTAGTGAAATATGCAGCCGAAAACAGAGGAAGCGGCGCTTCGTCTGACTCTGGTGTTGACGGAATTGTTCAGAAGCGACACCGAGGATGAAGAATTCAATGGATTTTAGTCATTTGAAGTGAGATCGAGAGTTTAGTTCTTTATGCTACAGTTATCTGAATAACTGTTAATATGTTACGTTAAAATATCAGACGCGTATTCAGTTTGTTGTCGGTGCTTCATGTAGCGGAATAAGCATCAATGTGTTATGCTAGCTATTCAGCCTGTTGTCTTCTATTCTGTTGTTATTATTATAACTTGCCTTTCAAGATGAAATATCTGTTCTTGGTCTCGGATTTTGTAAAATTAATTTCCCCAAAAAAATGTGACTTATATACCGGTATGTTTTTTTTCTCCTTCATGAGACATTTTTTGACTGATGTGACTTAAACTCCAGAGCGACTTATAGTCCGAAAAATACGGCACTCTGCAATGAGAGAAGGGAAAAGTGGGTGTCGGATGAGGCACTAACCCAGGGAGCCGACCTGTGCTCCTGCTTTGTTGTGCAGACTAATTTACATGAAAGTAGGTAGAAAAGCTGCCACAAAGAAGGCGGTGAAGAGAATGGATGTGATGAAAGGAAAGCGATCGCTTTAAAGTTTGAAATCACATCACAGCTACTTTAAGGCCCCTTTGAGATTCATGAGGTGTATAAAAGAAATAAACCCAGAGTAATCAGACGTTGGGGTCCCATCTGTTGTGTAGGGAAGCCCAAGCAGAAAGTGGGTAAGGCCGTGAAGACCCCGTCTCTTTCCTGGATGGAGGCCTTGCCCCCACCGCCCCCGATCGGAGAGCTGGAACAGTACGATCAAGACTCGCTCCCCGAGGACATGGACTTAGGGTGAGTCGCCCTCTGTATGCGCACCTCTATGAACGGGTATTTCAGGGTCACATTTTCATTTCAACTATCATCTCTTCTATCTCTTTTGCCTCTGGCCTCAACATGTTAGATGGTTTAACTCGGTCTAAGATGTTTTTTTTTTTTTTTGCCTGTTTTCTTCTCTTTGAAACCTGATTAGCTGTGATGCCCTGACAGCATATTTACAGCAGTATTCCCCAAGTGGAAGATTAGCCTCATGCTGCTTTGGCCACTGGCAGTATTCACAGCCTGAAGGAAAAGCATTAAGGAGTAAATAACCTGATAGCTAGCTGGACTAGCTTCATCACCTCATCCTCTCTGCTGCTCCCTTGGTTATAGGTCGGACGAGGAGTGGTGCCCCCCTCTCCCAGAGAGGAGCTATCTGATGGAAGGCTGTGAGGAGGGGTCCTGTCCCACACAGAGGAACCACGCTTCCTCCCCAGCCACGTCCTACAGCCACCAATCGACCGCCACGCTCACTCCGTCGCCCCACGAGGAGAACCAAGTGCCCCACGATCTCCCCCGTCTCAGCCTGCTCGACAGTCAGCAGCTTTCACGGTATTTTAGAAAGATTATGAGCGGATGAACCTCTCTGGTAACGCTTTATGTTAAGGTTGTTGTAATAAGCATTTCCAAGGCTTTTATAAGATGCTTATTAACACTATTATGTGTTTATAAGACTACATAAACCCTAATAAAGCCCTTATACATATTTATAAGATGCTTATTAAACATAATGTCTTTATAAGACAATATAGGTGTTAACAGTATCTTAATAATGTCTTATTATGGCTAATAAATCTCTCACTTAAAGACAACTGAGAAAGACTGAACACAACGGCTTTCCTGTCCGCTGTTTTGAAGCAAAAGCGAAAATTCACGGGTACAGGCGGAAGGCTCGAAGGCCGTCTCAGCATGCAGGAAATTGAGATTTGCTAATCACCAGCAACAGAAATAGTTTAGATGATATGTTCCAAATAATGAATCCACCGAGGTCATCTTAGTCTAATATGAGGCAACTAGTTTATAT
Source organism: Pao palembangensis (assembly GCA_015343265.1). Taxonomy (NCBI): domain Eukaryota; kingdom Metazoa; phylum Chordata; class Actinopteri; order Tetraodontiformes; family Tetraodontidae; genus Pao; species Pao palembangensis. The sequence continues at coordinate 11,540,375 of CM027094.1, read as the reverse complement.
TTAAATCCCTCCTGCGGTGACATGTTGCCTTTCTCCCCGCAGCAGAAGGTTACCCTGCGGTCCAGTGCCAGTTCCCCAGGCACCGAGCGCGTCGCTCACCCAGTCCAACCCCAACATCTCGGGCCAACAGCATCACGGCTCATCAGAGACTGGCACGCTGCAGTGCCAGAGCCCTGCTCATCGCTGCCTACAGAGCCAGGGGCCGGCTCTGAGTGAAGACAGCATCAGCGCCACCACACCCGGTAAACAACGCGCGCACAGGCGAACAATCGAAACCCAGCTGGCACTCTCCTTCAGATAATCCATATGCATGAATATGATAATTTGTGGAGAAAATAACGCTCTGTGATCGTTGTGTTTTCCCCGTCAACAGTGCACAACCGCTCCTCCCCGGCAGACACGAGCACTCCTCCCAACCAAAAATCCCGAGCGAAGAAAAAGGTGTCAAAGAGTTCAGCGTACAGGAGAGACTTACAAGGAGGTGAGAGCAACAATCTGTGATTCTCTTTCATCAGCGGCGACACGCAGGAAACAGTCAGACATAAAAAAGGGCGACATATTCTTTTCAGGTTTTGTTCCCATCGTCCCACAGTTTTTAATAATCCTGCGTGCACATGACTGCTGTGAGTTACACACAAGGATTTAAGATGTAATCCTGTAGACACCATGTTAATCCAGACAAGATACAAAGACATGGACGAGAGCATGTCTGTAACATCCATCTCCTGCTTTTGTGTTCTTTGTTTTTGCTGTTATTTTCTAAAAGACGATGATGCGCAGAAAAATAGACAACAAGCCTAAACACCCCGATTCCCTGTTAAAGCTCTGTTCAGCTATTATGAAACTGCGAAAAGCACCCAGATGAGCTCGGGAGACAAAAGGGAGCACCGATTCGTCAGCGCAACTTAAAACCCCCTCTTCTTTCCCCCCCGTTTCAGACCTGCCTCCGCCTCCAGTGCCTCCTCCAGATGAGAGCCGGTTGGAGTGCGTGGAGGCCAGCGGTGTGGCAAATGGAGCGCTGTCATCGCTGGAGAGGAGTGAGTACAGCAGCAGCAGCAGCAGCAGCCAGCGGCGGAGAGGCTCGGGACAGAGACACACCGAAAGTAAGAGCTGCGCAGTGCGTTACAGTCGTCAGTCACTGCGACGCAGCATCGCTGGAATACAAAATCCGTAATGACGCTCGCTTTCCTGCTGCACTGCAGCACTATCTCCGCTCAGCAGAACATACCGCAGCCAGCAGGAGAATGTGCTCACACAGTGTGGTAATAAAGACTGAAATCCTGCACTGAAACCTCATTTTGTTCTTTCAGCTTCATAAAAGTCTGGATGCGATTGGATTTTTATTGTTTTAATCAACCATTTTTAGCAGGCCAGAGCAATTTAGCACCCCCTCGTGGTTTGGAAACAGAACTGTAACCTCACAATTGCCGGCAATAAATACAGACTGATTACCCGATTTTTTTTCGGACTATAAGTATAAAAGTTGTATTTAACAAAATCCAAGACCAAGAACAAGAGACAAGACGTCTCATCCGGAAAGGCAAGTTATAATAATAACAACAGACTATAGAACAACAGGCTGAACAGGTGTCAGGTGTGAGAACGTGACATGTTAATAGTTATTCAGCTACACAATAGCATACGCGGGAGGCTGAAAAGGCAAGGCAGAATCAACATAACAAGCTCGCAACTCCAGTAAGTTAGCAGGTTTACCAAAATCTCCATCTCATTGCCGCGTCACTGAACCCATTAACGTCTTCATCCTCGGTGAATAGAATTTTCTTTTAGGGGGCATTTGTGTTCACTCTTTCTCAGTTGTCTTTAAGTTGATGTTTAAATTAATTTCCAGTGGTACAGGAGTAGCACATACCGGTAGTTGTCACAAGCATAGAGCGCCCCCTCGCAGCTGTAAGTTGGATTTACTCCTTGGTCATGTCGGTCAGTGTGAATTAACATATTTTAATATATATAAGTCGCACCTGAGTATCAGTCGCAGGACCAGAGAAACTATGAAGAAAGTGCGACTTTAGTCCGGAAATTACGGTATGTTGCAGAACACTCGGGCGACCGTGCGGACAATAACGGCGTGACTGAACTCTGGCATTTATAAAGCTTCACTTTGCTGCTACAAACCGAGCTAACTGAGCCACATTAACCCTTGCTGTGTTCTTCACCTTTGCCTCCTCAGATGAGGAAGTGATGGCGTACAGCGGTAAAGCCGGGTACCTCTCCAGGAGTCAGATATCCAGCAACTGCTCCACCACAGGAAGCTCCTCATCCAGAGGCTCCACGGGCTCCCGAGGGCTCAGGAAACACAGTGAGGTAGAACAGGGATCCTTTAAAGATTTCATAATTTTGCTGCCAAGAAGTCTTTTCAACTCAAATGGTTTTTAATAATTGATGGTTTTAGCTATTCATGAGCACTGGAACAAAGAGTATTCCTGCCAAGCAGAGAGTTTCATGCGCTTTAGCTGTATCTACATATCATTATTTCTGCTCCATAAAACACATACAAGCAGAAAAGTGCTTTGGTATTTCCCTGTTGCCTGCGCACACACACGCGCACCACCACAGGCTTGTACAGGCTGATCTTCCATTAGCATCTCCTCAGAATAGGTTGAGAGTAAGAACCAGTCTCTGGAGCGTTCATCAGCATGGGGCCGCTTGTATAAGGTTCCACCGTTACCAGCAGGGATGCGTCATACATCCTGTATGGAAGGCCTGGAAGGATGCGTCCTCGCAACGTGCAGCTGAACGGGAGCTGCATAACCTCAGAAACATGCACAACATGCTCATCAAAAAAAAAAAAATCTCTCCGCCCCAGAGGACGTCTTTAACAGCATCTCTGGCACCCTCAGCGGGGATGTTTCATACATGATGACTTCGAGATTTCATCTGCACCGACCGGCAACAGCTGCAGTCACCTTAGAACAGTGTAAAAATGGGCTAGAACCTTTCAGGAAGTACAAAATTAAGACATCCGCTCAGTCGTGCACCTGTTTTGCTCTTGACTCCTATCATTTAATCCAAAGTGAGACCTAACGAGTAGAGCGCAGAGTAACGATGCATTAACCACAGACTGCCCTGTTAATGAAGAAGAAAAAAACAACAGTTTGAGTGTGGCGTAAGTGTAGCCAGACTTTCAGTTGCACAAGAGTCCCTGCAGCAGCGATCAAAGGCTCGGCTGAGTGGGAAACAGAAGCGGAACGGTTCACCCTCCCCGGTCATGCCGCAGTTACAAGCGTAAACACCACCAAGAATGGAGGCTGCAGTCTTGGCTTGCTCGTATTTAATTGTGTGGCACAGGAATGTGGTGAAGAAATGCCCTTTTTCTTCTCACGGCGGACTCGCAGAGCTGCCCGGACTCTGCCTCACCACCACCACCACCACCACCACCAACTCCCTCCCCCCACCCACCCGTTGACCCACAGTGGCCTTTTCACGCCTTGCGTCGTACATGAAAGGACGACCTCCGAATCGGCAATAAAATCAGAGGTGTTTCCGCAGGAAGAAGGGGATAGATTACCCGTTCCTCCCGTGGTGTTTCTGACCGCTATCTCTCACCTTTGACCCCGTGGCTGGGGGAGGGGGGGGGGTTAGCTCACTTTGATAATGGAGACTGATTTGTGAACAGGAATGTGAGAGGTGAATTATGCAGGGAACGGAGACACGCGGATCACTCCATCGGAATCTAGTTTAGACGTTTCCTGGCATTTCTTGAAACATCAAAGCATCAAAGCACCTTTGCTTCTTATCCATCTGCTTTTATTTTCTGTAAAATGTGTCCATCCCAAGTATAGACTTGTTGCAGCTGTTGCAGCTGGAGCAGATTAGACATTGAAACGCACATTGGCGCATTGTCTTAATTTTCCTTTTTTTTTTTTTTTTTTTTTTCGCTCTTTGTCGCACTCTCATGTATAGCACTCGCATCGTCTGACATACGCCTGCGCACTCGGTGGAGCATCCTCTGAAGCCGACATGCATATTCATGAAAAGTCGCATCCACCCTGGAACATGAATGATGAAAGGCAGCCATCTGACAGACGCACTGGCATTAAAAGATCGGATGCTTGTATCTTTCACGTGAGATTTATAGTAAAAGATATATATATTTGACGTCGTAGATCGTGCAGAGACCTTTAATTTCAAGCTGCTGTGACGCAGAGGGAGAAGTAATGGAGGATAAAGCGTAAATAGGACCCAGATTGCCAGGAAATAGGACCACAATAAAGTCAGGGAGAAAAGATCTGGCATAAAAAAAGCATATTTAATAATACTAAATATTGCTCTTCCCTCAGGAAATGAGATAAGAGAGTGAGGGACCGTAGATGCTTCATCAGCTTCCACCTCTCCAGCACGGACGCGAAGACCTGGACCCCGAAGGGGGGATTTCGTGTCAGGAGCCCACAATCGCTGCCGCTACTGTGAAAACAAACTCCTCCTCATGTTTTCCATATTACCTGGATTATTTATGAGTTATCTATCCGGATTTGTAAATACCTGTGTCTGTACTGTTGTTTTTGTGGGCTCTGGATGCAGGGAAAGAGACGTCTATTGTATTTATAAGGACTTCAAAAAAAAAAAAACAAAAACAACATGTAAAAATGAGTCTGTTATTATTCAAAAAAAGCTCATGTCTTCTTGAATGTGCCAACCTTTTGTCAAAACGTACACCTTTGTTGGGGGAAAAAAAAGCAGAAACTACTGTTGCACGCTGTTGTTGTGATGGCAAAAATAAATAAATAAAAAAAACCCCACAACAACAGACCATACTGAAGCACAAAGTGTGTTTGTTGGTTGGGTGTGGGGCGGGGGGGTCAGGACAAACCAAAACCAGTGGAGATTGTGGACTCCGCAAGAATGTTTCCGTTTTTTTTTTTTTTGTTGTTGTTCCCCCCCCACGCCGGTGGAGGAAAACCAGGCTGTAAAGTGTGATTGTAAGCCCTCCAGCTCCCCTCTGCTCTCTGCTCTCATCGGAGGGACTGTTTGCTGCAGTTGTGAGATATAAATTTGCATAATATACCCCTTCCAACAAAAGAAAAGAAAGAAAAGAAAAAAAAACATCTGTGGACTGACTTTTGTACTCTTGTTGTTTTGTAAATGTCCAATAAAATACATTTGATGCTGATTCGAGCCTCCGCCTTTTTGCACGTGGCTCCAATTTCAGCCGGAGTTACTGTATTTAGGCCGGTTGATCGACGCCGTGACAACATGACACCACGGACAGGAGTCACGGGGAGTCCCGCAGCATTTCCCCTTTGTTATGTTTGTTAAGGAAATGTGGTTATTGATCAGTCGGACCACAAATCGCGGTTACGATTGACCTGATGGAAAAGAAGCAGAAGCTCGTCACTGGTCACGACAAGTCACAAAATGAAACTGATGAAATTTAAACTTAAAAAAGGTCAACAGTTAGACACACAGGAGTAGGAGAAGGAAAAGTCAGATGAGGGTTCTCATGTACACAAATTTTTAATTTTATATATATATATATATATATATATATATATATATATAGCACCTTTTACAATAAAATTGTCTCTAGGTGCTTTACAGAGGCAGAAACCCAGAGCCTGAACCCCCAGGTAAGCACAGTGGCAGGAAAAACTCCCTTTTAACAGGAAGAAACCTTGAGCAGGACCAGGTTTACAAGGAGGAACTATCCTGCTGAAAGTTGGCTGGGTAAAGGAGGAGAAGAAGAGGGAGACAGGACAGAGAGAATAAAAGAGAGAGAGAGAAACAAATATGCAAACATAGCAAACATAATCCAGCATGAAGAAGCCTTCTGGAGAGAGGGTGAAACGTCTGCAAGGAAACCTTACAATCCAGTTGCACACAGAGATCTAACTTTGGATAACTATGACCTAGATGAGTGAGAATCTACACAGACATCTTACAGTATAGGCAGTCATTAAAAAGGGAACAGCATAGGCAGGTGCTGACCGTGGACCCTGGGTTTGTCAGAGGCCGGGATCCGCACAGCATGAAGGTCTGGAGACGGGAGACCTGCAGAAAGATAGAGAGAGAGACACAAAACAGCGAGGAAGACTGGACAAATAAATGATGATGTAGAGAGTGTTTTCACATCTCGGCAAAAGATAAAAGAATGAAATCTTCTGAAAAGCTTTTTTAGAAGTCCGAACACCTTTTGCTGCCTTCAACTTCCTCCTGACGCTTTCCGCTAATTTCTAAAGAACTAAATAAAAACCTGCGGCTTGTTGGCGAGCTACTGTTGGCTTCTTAAACCCCAAATCAGCCATTTCTTTCCCCCACCTTCACACTCCCGTGCTCCCGGGTGAGCTCGGCACGCACCTGGGAGCATGAAATTGTTCTCTCCACGATGAGAGCAACAGGCCTGTCACTGCAGGTTTCCAGAGACGTACGCAGAGGCTGAGCAGACACACACACACGCACACACACAGAGGTGTGTTTCTTCTGTCTGTTCTGGGTGATGAAACCGCGATGCAGAGAGGAAAAGGGACTGGTCAAATTCACGTCGATAAACAAATAACTGGAAATGATGCACCCAATTTTAGCTGAACAGAAACGGGATTTTATTTTGAAAAGCCCCACATTATTTTATAAATCAAAATGCTTTGTGGTCATTGAGCGGACTATTTGCTGCTGTAATACCCTCAAAGAAATATTTTAAAATCCACTCTTTTTTTTTTATATAATTTTGGGGTAAAGACATCCTGGTTTGACCTACAGACGCCACGTTGGATGTTATCTCAGTGTTACAGCAAAAAGACAATCAGAAGATTTACGTGATTGACCTTCTGCAGCGTGACCCGCCACCCCCAACCTTTGCATCTCAGCCCTCCGCCTCGCTCGTAAATCATCTCATCCATTCATTAGCTGACGTCGGGCCAGAAACGCCCACCAGGTCCGAAGAGGACAGGGGACGAGACGGGGTCATTTAAAGCCTTATTTCCTCATTCGGAAGACGCAACGCACCAATTTCCATGTTAATGTTGCCGTGACAGCAGAGATGGATGTGGTCCGGCCTTCTTCAGCCAGGGTGGTTCAGCACGCAGACGGCCTGAAATGAAGCTATTGTGTCAGCAGCAGGGTCACCGCGCGCAGACGGTGCACGATGAAGAGGCACAGCATCCAGCATGTCGATGATCCACACACGCCTTGCTTTTATTTGTTAATTCCGCCCACAAACTAAAACTAAAAAAAAAAAATCTTTTTTTAAATCTCTAAATTTACAGTTTTTTGTTTTTTTTTTATTTACTGTTGCTTAGGCACGGGTTTGGAAACAGGGCTCGGAATTTCAAAACACTACACACAATTAGCACAACCACACACACAATATGCAGAACACCTCGGCTTCTGTGCAAAATGAAACACTTGTCAAACCTATATACACACTTGTGGAAACCCCACCATGTTACCATAGGAAACACACACTTTTGCTGAGGCTTAAGTCTGTTTGAACCAGCTGGATTTAACTTCAAACACTTTCAGCAGCTCTACCTCTCAGTGATCAGAGAAACTGCAAACGTACAACCTGGTAAATCAAAACCAGATCAATGCTGCCGACTATTGAAACAATGATTTATTTCTCTTCATATAAAATCAGTCAATCCTGGTTCATGACAGGATCAACCAGTGTGGATGAGTTTCTTTTGTCAGATGTGGTCCTCTTCTTCTTAGAGGACGTTCTCCTCTTGCTCCAGGTCTTCCTCTTCCTCTTCCCTGACCGCTACCTCCTACTTGTCCTCCACTGATTCCCCCTCTCACCCTCACCCTTCTTCCTCTGACTTCTTCCGTTTTGGTTGAAAGCGAGCGAACTCACGTGCTGGGTTTAGAGCTCAAACCTGATTGGTGTGTCTCCAATAAACCAGTCGTGTGTTTGCCCGCCTAGTGTGTGTGTTTAACCAGTCGGCTAACGGCTGTGGTGATTCATCAGTCAGCGCTTTGGAACCGCAAGAAAGTCACATCACGATCGACATCTGCGTCTAATGCAGACAAGTGTGTTTAGGGCTTTACAAATGTGTTTATAGTCGTGAATATCTGGTCCGATGTTTTGTTCCTTGAGTGTGAGGTTTTGAAAATTGTGTAAGACTTTTGATTTTAGTGTTTATGCAATCAAAAAAAAAAAAAAAACGTCTAACAGATGCGTTTGTTCATCTGAGTCTTCGGGTTTGTCCTTTAATAAAACAATAAATACATATTAAGAGCACGGACATAGGTGCAGCCTTCACATGTTCAGCTCTAAAAAAAAAAAACACACACAGTCGATCATAAAGTGGCAAGCAGGAGAGAGTTCAGGTCTCTCGGGTCTCTGTAATCGCTTCAACTGGGTTGACATGGAAACCAAAACGAGCTATTTGTTGTTAGCGAGCGCGCAATGTTAAGGTGAAAGGGGCTACGCGTCGGGTCGTAAATTGCCGGCGCCTCGCCCTTTAACAGCCAAGCGTGGGTAGGAAAGGGCTTGGGCTGACAAAGTTAAGAGGACGTGTTTTACCGCTGCCAGGGCTTGAAAAGGGGGAGGTGAAACCACTTTGTCTTCCTACTCCATCCATCCCTTGCAGCTAGCATTTTTGGCCTTTTGCCCCCTCCAGCCGGGTCAACAGCCACCTGGCAGGGCCGAACCCAGACTAAATAGGTAATCCCCTTTTCCAGAACTACGGAAACCATCGTGTGTGTACAGAAGCAGGGAAGACTGAGAACAAATGATCTTCATCTTATTCAGCCGCCACAAAACTGGGTAACGACGGCCTGAGCTGCTGGACAGCTTTTAGCGTCTCTTCACTGGCTTCCAGTGAAATTTAGAATAGAGGTTAAGATTCTCCTACTAACACCAACCCCCGTCTCTACTCCCTCACCTCCTCTCCTCCTTTTCTTCTCACCAGGATTATCAGTGTGTCCAGTCTTCCTCGTTGTTTCGTCTCCCGTCTCCAGACCTTCATGCTGCACAGACCCTCCCCTAACCCAGGGTCCACGGTCAGCACCTTCCTATGCTGTTGCCTTTTTAATAACAACCTGCCTATGCTGGATTATGTTTGCGATGTTTGCACATTTGTTTCTCTCTCTCTTTTATCCTCTCTCTGTCCTGTCTCCCTCATCCAGCTTTCAGCAGGATGGTTCCTCCTTGTAAGCCTGGTCCTGCTCAAGGTTTCTTCCTGTTAAAGGGAGTTTTCCCTGCCACTGTGCTTTCCTGGGGGTTCCGGCTCTGGGTTTCTGCCTCTGTAAAGCACCTAGAGACTATTTTATTGTAAAAGGCGCTATAGAAATAAAACTGAACTGAACTGGACAGGGTGTGGCGTGCATACATCATGAGTCCCGGTGAAGCCGTTAACATGCACGACCCGGGCTCCTCCGCCCATATGGGAAGTATTGATTCCCCGTCAATAGAATGATCAGCAATTCTGCATGCCACACCACATCTCTGTCAAGCTGTCGATCATCGTGAGCCCCCGGCCGCCACCTGTGCATAATCGGGGATCAGCGCAGAAGATCACCCTGCATCACTCAAGCTCGCTTAATCAAACACACACTCGCTTTGTTTACGCGTGAAACAGCTATTAGGCTTATTTTTGGTTAATATGAGCATTTCTGATTTCACTAAATGGCTCCTGAGCAACGCGTGGAAGGGGTAGGCCAGCGGTTAACCTTTGTAAAGACCTCAGTCGCCCACTAATTGGATGCAGCGTCCAGCAAGCATGCCACATGACGCAGCTGCGCGATCCACAGGCCACGCCCGTTTATCAATGCGCTAAACGCTAACAGACGACTGGTTTTACTTGGACAGAGAGGATAAATCAACTGGTTTGATTCCGTAAATGGACTGGAACTATCTGGATCAGGCCTGGTTGTAGTTGTTTGTGGTGTGGATGAGGGTTTTGGGTGGCCCGCTTGAATTACCAACGGCCAGTGATGTAAACACGGTCTTTAAAACTGCTGGGAGGAAATTAGTGGAGCTAAGCTGCATGTTAAATATCAGCTTTTCTGGTTATACTGCGTTAATGTAATGTAATGTAAAAGCCCCCCAGAGCAGCAATTATCCATCATACGTGCGTGTGTGTGTGTGTGTGTGTGTGTGTGTGTGTGTGTGTGTGTGTGTGTTTGTGTGTGTTCAGCACGTGTCTGTTTGTCATTTGCTGTCATATGTTGTAGAGGTAAAGCTGGTATTCTGGAATACACCAAACTCCGTTCTCCCCCGAATCCCAGGAGCAGCAAGTGTGTGTTTGTGCATAAGAGTTAATACAGTAAACATAGTCGTGTGTGTGTGTGTGTGTGTGTGGTCGAGTGTGTGTGCTGCTCACTGGAGCTGAAGGATTCATTGTAGAAACATATGGCCTTTAGTGAACAGACAGATGAAGGATAATCCCTTTGGCAATCCAGGACCCCCCCCCCCCCACACACACACACACACACACAGATCCTTGTACTTCTATCTTTGTGAGGACCTTCATAGGCATAATGTATTGCCCAGCCCCTTAACCTAACTCTAACCATCCCAACTAACTCCCTAATCCTAACCCGATTCTAACCCCAACCTTTAAACTAAGCTAGTCTCAAACAGGCCTTTGAAACTATGAGGACCAGCTGAAATGTCCTCATTTTCCAAAAATGTCCTCACTTTGCTAGGAGAATGAGGATTTTGGTACCTAGTATGTGGCAAATACAAGAACACACACACACACACACAAAGAAAAACCTCAACCCAACTAATCAGGTTTATCTCCAAATTTAATCTACAAAAAAAAAAGAAAGAAAAGAAAAGCTTTAACTTCTCTCATGTTTTCCCACAAAAGAAAAAAACAGAAATAAAACAAGAGCTGCTGCTTTTGCGACCTTGCCTTCTTGTCGTTAGGGGCCGAGTCTGGTTGTTAAACACTCTGCACGTAAATTCCTATCTGGGTGGCTTATAAAGCAAACAAACAAACAAACAAACAAATAAACGGCAGCAGAGCAGAGCTAAGAAGTTTGACCTGACCAGTCCTGATGTGAGACAGGGATTACTTTTGATTACTCTCTGCAGAGAGCCCGGACAACAAAGACTCTGCTTTTACCCACGTGTGTGTGTGTGTGTGTGTGTGTGTGTGTGTGTGTGTGCGCAAGCACAGATTTGGGTTTAATTACTGCGTCTGATGGGTTGTAATTACCAGTCATTATCAGATGAAGGGGTGTCGTTTGCATGGCTCTTGACGCGGAGGAACGGATGAGTTGTCAAACGTCACCTTCCTGCCCTGCACGGCCTGTTGGGCGCAGCTGCGGTCAGTAACAGCCTGCCCACGGGCTACGCAGAAGAAGGCCAAGCCGTCGCTTCCTCAGCGCCGCTGGGGTCATGTGATCACACAGCAAAAGCGCACCCTCTCTGTTTAAAACATACACACCGGGAGAGGAGGACACTGTAGCAAGTCCTTGAAAAATGGATGCTGGTCATGTTTATTCCACAAAGAGAAGAAAGGTTTTATTAAAATTTCTCTAAATTGAAAAGCTAAGCCATGTATTCAATACGCTCATGTTGCAAAAACGCACGTTAAACTCTTGTTAATCATTTTAAACTGAAACAATTCTTTATATGCTACTTGCTATTTGGGATGAAAAGGTTATTTTGTCTAAGGCAAATTAAAAAAAAAAAAAGAAAAGAGAGCTTTTAATATGAAAGAAACGCCGACATGTAAAAGAAATCAGAACAAACAGAAATGCATGTGGAGTGTGTGGAAGAGTCTTTAAATAACATGTGATATATGCTGCATGGGCAGTATTTGAACAGGAATAAACACAGGGTCCGGGAGCAAACCAGTGAAAGCAGTGTGAGCTCTGAGGAGAGCTGCTACACACCCAAAAACACACACGGAGAAAACATCTCCAGCGATCCTCTTCCTTAATGAGAGGGAGGGCAAAACTTTAGCGAGCCACTGGAAGTCATTTGAAGGATGCAAACAGTTGTGGAGCATCCCTGCAGCAGTCTGGGAAAACCACAAACAGACGCGCCGCGAAAACACGACGGAGGTTCCAGGAACTAAAGATGGAGAAAAGACCGCAGCTTTGCGTCTGCCTCCTCTTCTCCTGCAGCTCTGCCGAGCCCGTCGGATCTTATCCCCGTGTCGCTAAACGTCGAAGCTTCTGCTGCTGCGCGCTGGGCAGTGAGCTCTGACCTTGGCCTCCATCCCCCCCATCCAGGCCATGTTCCAGTCCCACGCGGGAACGCGCTCCTGCTCCCCAAACAGGTCGCCGTCTGATCGCAGCGACGGATATGTGATGCTGAGGGGGGAAGCTGGAGGCGAGAAGTCTGAACACAGAGGAAGATTTTCAGGTGAAGTGTTAGTAAAAAAGGAATGGTACCGTTATGCTAAATATTGCTGCCTGCGTTTCTAATTACTAGTTTTTATTAAAAAATAATCTACACATTAAAAAATAATTAAATGTATAAACGTAAACATACAAAAACTGCAGTCATTCATGGATTGAAAATAATCATATAGATATAGACTTTTAATAAACAATAGTAATGATATCGGTCAATCTGCTCCTATTTTTGGGACAAGATCCAACAGGAGTTATTTTGTAGCATCACTACAAACAGTCAGCGAGAGACTGATGGAGAATGTTTGCGTAACCCCAGTAATTCAGTCTAAGTCTCATTGTCTTGTTCCCAACACCGGAGTTAAATCCGGTTTCCTCTGAATTCACCGATAGATGTCACCATCTAGTGGATAATCGCAGCAATTACAGCAGTGACTTCCATTACACAGCGCGTTTTACTGGTTTTACTGGTGTCCTGAGGGCTGATCTAGAGGGCCAGATTAATATCTTTATTGAGGTGCATCAAGTAAAATTAAAATATTCAAATACTAAAACATTTTCACTGTAGCTTAGCGACCAATAAAGTTCTCTATTATTTTTCCTGATAGCATCTATTCTTTGCTGTATTGTTTTCACAAGTCTTTTTTTTAACCCTATTCTCTAAATAGTCATCTTGACTAATAAACATTACCTAATTGTGAATTTTTGAAAGTTGAGAAGAACATCAATAATAAAATTTAGTGAAAATGCAGAAAAAAAAAAAAAAACATGTCGTTATGGTGGGACTGGGATGCTGCACGCGCTCACCTGACAGGGAGGCTCCGCTCACGCTCTCTGCTGCTGTCGCTGCAGCCAGCCAGTGGCTGAAGTTGGTGCTGTCGCCGGTGTAGCAGCTGTCCACTGAGCTGATGAGGCTGGCCCTTGTGCTGTTGATGTTGCCGTCCATCGCGGAGCTCCAGGTGCTCCACAGGGAGCTGTCCCAGTCGCTGTAGCACGATGATGGCGTGCTCTGGAGGCGGGTGTGCCTCAGACCGGGCTCTTCGGAGATGGGGGGCTTTCTCAGATGAGTGGAAACATAGCCCAGAGTGGGGGACAAGAGTTGGGACAGAGAAGAACGTTCCTCAGGTAGGACGCTGCTGACACACAGGGAGGTCACATGGTCACATGAAGAACATGTGGTGTGATTACCGTATTTTTTGGACTATAAGTCGCTCCGGAGTTTAAGTTGCAACAGTCAAAAAATACGTCATGAAGGAGAAAAAAAAAAAAAACCACCGGTATATAAGTCGCACTGGACTATAAGTCACATTTTTTTTTTCGGAAATTTATTTTACAAAATCTGAGACCAAGAACAGACATTTAATTTTGCCAAGCAAGTTATAATAATAATAATAGAATAGAAAACGACAAGCTGAATGGGTGTATGTTAACGTAACACATTGATGCTTATTCCACTACATGAAGCACCGACAACAAACTGAATCCGTGTCTGGTATGTTAACAAAACATATTAACAGTTATTCAGATAACTGTAGCATAAAGAACTAAGCTCTCGATCTCACTTCAAATGACTAAAATCCATTGAATTCTTCATCCTCGGTGTCGCTTCTGAACAATTCCGTCAACACCAGAGGCAGACGAAGCGCCGCTTCCTCTGTTTTCGGCTGCATATTTCTCTACTTGCAGCTTGTAATCTGTAGAATATGATTTTCTTTTTGGGGGCATTTTTGTTCAGGCTTTCTCAGAGGTCTTTATATGTTTGCAGTAATAAAGCACAGAGTGCCCTTGTGCGCTTGTCAGTGTGAAAATAATGGGAAATTACCGTATATATTATAATGATTTCACATTATAAGTTGCACCTGAGTATAAGTCGCACCCTTGCCAAACTATGAAAAAAAAGTGTGACTTATAATGCGGAAAATATGGTAATCAGAAACAATATTATGAGCAAGAATTTCAGGATTTCCAAAATACCTAACAAAAAAATCACTATTGCCAACAATAAGTTTGAGGGGTGGCTTAGTTTTACCTGCACCTCTCAGGTTGTGGACTGAGCTCCAGATACTGTCCGACGTCTTCTGCTGTCAGTGTGTCCTCATGCACGTCATCCGCAGCCGGATGAGCTGGTGGCGCTGACATCTGGCTGTAGCTGCTGCTGCTGCTTAATGGTTGTCTGCAGTGGGCCGACGCAGCATTGACGGACTGCGCAGAAGCCGTGTCCGCTGTTAGCTTCGTGGATCGACTGGAGCTGAGAAGGAAAAAAAGGGCACTTTAGCTGAAACTGCACGGATCCCTGAACCGTTCACCCGAGCCGAGTCACCGCTGATCCCTGAAGACTTTTCAGCAAACATGAAGGAAGATTTAAACAGCACAAAGACAAAACCCTTCATTTTTTGAAAGTTTATACATATGTTTGGTACGGAAGAGTATTAGGGCCACCCATTACAAAAAGAAAATGAAAGGAGGTAGTTTTTTTTTTTTTTTTATGATGCACTTCAACAAAAAAGTCGAAATGTCGAGAAAAAAGTCGAAATACAATGTTGACTTTTTGAGAGTATAAAAACCAGCGCATGTGACTGTTTCTACAAAATGCTGTGCAGGCAGTTAGATGAACTGGTGATACTATACTTCGGACTCGGCTTTAGTTAAAAAGAAATACTTTCTCTTTTAGCTCACAAACACACTACAGTAGTACTGTATCAGTATTAGGACTTTGAAGAGACTGTGCCGAAAATGGCGACTGTATTAGGAGATGGGCCAAAGGAGACATCGACTTTATTCTTGACATTGTTGACTTTTTTCTCGACGTTGTATTTCGACTTTTTTCTCGACATTTCAACTTTTTTTCAAAGTGCATGATGAGCAAAAAAAAAAAAAATACCTCCTCATTTTATTTCTCATGGGTGGCCCCAATACTCTTCCTTAGTTTGGTATAATACGCAAATATGCAGTTGAGACAGGTTCCAGCACCACCTTCCCACGAGGGATAAAGTGGTCGAGAAAATCAAGGAATTTGATCTCCTGACAAATGAACATTTCTGTTAATATGTGTGCTTTTTTATTTTGACAACCAAAACTCAGAATAAAATGTACCATAATCACTTGGTCTGCATACAATGAGTAAAAACACAGGCAGAGGCAACTCCTGTTTATGTTGTCGGAATGAACGTGAGAGGTGAAGAACATGACATCAGAGCAGAATTCAATCAAAACATTGTGCACTGTAGACTTGGAGCTTTGCTCAGTGGTTCCTTATTTCCTGAGTTGGATGTAAAAGCAGAGCTCTGTCATTCCATCTGTCTTCAGTCTATATGTAGAATTTGACATGTTGTTCCTGTGTTAGGAACTGGAAATGCAGCCCTGCTTCCTGTGCTCTTAAGTCCAGACATGCATGTCTGCACAGGCAGCCATTGCCCCTTGTTTGTTTTTAATATGTTGGGCTTTCTAACAGGAAAATAGCACAATGAGAGGAAGGAAATGTATGTGATCCTGGCTCAATCAGGCAGGGAGAAGGCTACACCACGACAAGAACTATGCTTTCATGCTAGTTTTTACCATTAAAGCTGGAGGAGGCTGTCTTCATCGTGTACAGAACATATTTCAGGTGGTAGCAGAAGTATTTAAGCATTTTGTTTCCACATCGTTACTCAGCTCTTCTACTTTCCAACTTGTCTGGACCAGAAAGGACAAGCGAGTCTCACCCTTCATCAGAGGAGAGGCTGGGCGAGTTTGTGGCTCCCAGAGGTGGCGGTGGGGGCAGCATGTTCACCAGGTGTAGTGATGCAGAATAGTGCAGCAGACGAGGAGACACTTTACTGCAGTCTGAGCATCCACCGGCACAAAGAGAGTATTTTATAATTACCAATAAGCTAATATTATGAAGTTGTTGCCTATACAGTGAAATGATAGCAAATTTATAAAGAATGTTAACTCTCAAAGCAAAAAAAGAGTTAAAGAATAAGGCTCTGACTACATATTAAAAATATAAAAAACTGGGAGAAATGTATTATTCTGTTTAATATAGAATTCTGACTGTATTTTTAATTGCAAAGACCTTACCTGGCGGGATATGACTCAGTCTCTGGTTATAGATACCAGAACAAGCTTGAGCCCTGGTTGGCAAGATGGGGACACTGTTCACAGCATGCAGCTCTGCAGACAGATGATCACATGAATCAGTGCTCGGTTCACCTGTCCATGATGATACTGTATTTGGGTTTATATTCATGTGGCTGTAACACTGTTGAATCTGAACCTAACATGTACTTGCTCTTCTAAATCACACTATAACAAAACTGTGTCTTAAAAGTCAACACATACAGTGGATGTAAAAAGTCTACACACCCCTGTTTAAATGCCAGGTTTTTGTGATGTAAAAAATATGGCACCAAGATAAATAATGTCACAACTTTTTCCACCTTTAATGTGACCTATAACATGTACAACGCAATTGAAAAACACACTGAAATCTTTAAAGGGGAAAATAAAAAAATAAAAAACTTAAAATAACTTGGTTGCATAACTATGCACATCCTTAAACTAACAGTTTCTTGCAGCACCTTTGGCTTTTATTAGAGCACTCAGTCTTTTTGTGTAGGAGTCTATCAGCTTGGCACATCTTGATGTGGCAAGATTTGCCCACTCTTCTTTGCAAAACTGCTCCAAATCTGACAGATTGCGAGGGCATCTCCTGTGCACAGCCCTCTTCAGATCACCCCACAGATGTTCAATCGGATTCAGGTCTGGACTCTGGCTGAAAGATGAAGCTTTTTAACAGGTTTTGCCAATACTGACTGGTATTTAGAACTGTTCATAATTCCCTCCACCCTGACTAAGGCCCCAGTTCCCAATTCTAAGGCTGTTTTGAAGACAAACAGCCCCAAAGCATGATGCTGCCGCCACCATGCTTCACTGTAGGTATGGTTTTGGTGATGAGCAGTGTTGTTTTTGCACCAAATATACCTTTTGGAATTATGGCCAAAAAGTTCAACCTTGGTTTCATCGGACCATAACACATTTTTCCCACATGCGTTTGGGAGATTTCAAATATTTTTTTTGCATAATGAAGCCAGGCTTAGATGTTTCTTTGCCATCGACCCCATAGCCCAGACACATGAAGAGGCTGTGTAGCACATGTTGTCACATGTAATGCGATCCCTCTGATGCTTTGGAAGCTCTCTGTGGACTATGGCTTGTGCTGGAAGATGTGGCTACAAACACGTCAGGAAAAGCCTACCAGAACAGCTAAACTATATTTGGGGTTAATCAGAGGCACTTTAAATGATGACAGGTGTGTGCTGACTCCAATTTAACATGAATTTGAATGTAATTGTTTAAATCCAAACACAGCCACATCCCCATTTATAAGAGGGTGTGCACACTTGTGCAACCTCATTATCTCAGTTGTTTATTTTTACTTCACCTCCCTGAAAGATTTCAGTGTGTTTTTCATTTGCGTTGGACAGGTTATAGGTCACATTAAAGGTGGAAAAAGTCATGAAATTATTTATCTTGGTGTCATTTTTTACATCACAAAAACCTGACATTTAAACAGGGGTGAGAAGACTTTTTATATCCACTGTAGATATTAGAATAATCTTAATGATTATTCCAAATATTTTAAGACTAATGCAAACTTCTGATTCAAAATGTTTTAAAAGTGGAGGCAGTAAATGCAGCTTTCACCCTGTTTGTTGTGGCTCTTCTCCCATGACTCTCTTAGCACACCCATCCTGGGCTGGGGGCGTATGGCCTGTTTCCATGGCAACGCCTCCTGGCTGCCTAAACTCTTGGCCATGGGTTGGGTGAATATCTGGATGGTTTCGGTTCCCTGCTGTTGGGGTAGTCTGTGTGGCATTTTAGGACAACGCCCGGGACTGTTGAAAGTCTTGAGGCCGCTGTCCATCAGGTCCATGTAAAAGGTCCCGTAAAGTCCACAGCTGTCTGTCACTATGGGAACTGTGGCGTCTAGGCAGCTGGGGTCCTTGCAGGTTGAAACAGGAAGGCCTGTGCAAAGAGACAAGTGCTTTATGAGGAATAATACACCTTAAGTGATTTATACCAAGTTAGTGAATAATAAAATTTGTGTTAAGTAAAGAATCTGAGTATGAATCTGACTCTTGTAGTGTGATCACTTCCTATTCATTTTGGCTTCTTTGTTATGAGCCTTATAAATTAACCATTTCATTCATTCATTTAATTAGCAGGCCATTGTTAAAAAGAACAATATTCTGTCTGTTTCATTGCAATTATATCAATAATTAATCCACAATGTCTGTCACGGGCAGCTGTTAGAGATACATTTTGTTATAAATTTCCACATCATCTGAGTGTGTGAATATTACTTACTAGTGGTCCTGAGTCCCGGGTGAGTGTAACCATGAGCCCATAAGTCCTGATATTTTTGATTGAGGGCAGGTCTCCAGCCTCCAGACATCCAAGGTGAGTCTGGAGCTGCCATCCTGTGGAGGAGGCAAAAGGAATTTATGGCAAAACTATGAAGTATCTGTATTCTGATGGGGTATTAGACTTTCACAGAGAACTAAGAAATATTAATGTAGCTGTTTGAATATAATATCGGACTTTTAAAGAGATTTTGTCTTAGCTCACAACAGTAAAAACATCACACCACATAACAACTTCACATTACCTGTGTTTTATGATGAGATCTTCACCAACTAGCCTGCCTAATCCTATGATCAAAGAAGAATAGTAATAATATAACACAATAATTGTAACATTTAACATTTATTATCTATCACTAAATTAGGGTTAAATATTAAGGCCCACCTTTTGCCCGCCCATGTCTTGGTATGAGGCGCCCTGTCTTTCCATGGTGCCGGAACAGACAGACAGCTGCAATCATTAAACTACACCACAGGAGGGCGCCAATGCTGCCAATCAACAGCGGGTCCTGAAGCAGAGTCAGACTTCCTGTTTGCTCTGATGGAGGTAAACCAGTTTTTTGTGGGTCTAAACAGAAAACACAAACTTCACCGGAAATCTCTTCTTCACTGTGGTGACATCACAGAGCTAATAAGAAGATGTGTTATTTAGCTCACTGATTAGAAATCCATGTGGATCACTCGGTGTTCCCACTCCAGCGCCGTTTACTGCTGCGATGGTGATCCAGTACTGTTTCCCTGGTTTTAACGCGGAGATGTCCAGTTTCTTTTGACTGCTGTTCACTGTCCAGTTCTGATACTGCTGTTCTTCAGACTCCACACACCACACCTGAAACAGGACATAGAATATGAATGCGGCAATGTGGATTTCTTTAAAATGTAACCAGGTGAAATAGAAAATAAAACAGGTTGCGGTGATATTGAAATAATCTCAAAAAACTAATCATCTTGTGCTAACATATAATGTGAACTGCCCAAATGATAGCATTTCAGTACATTTACATTTGTTTTTCTTAACGTCTTGCTTTAAAACACAGGATCTTGTTCAGGAGATGGCATCATATAAAGAAATATGGATTACCTGGTAACCCTGTAAAATGCCGTTGTGGGTGTCAAGGGGAGGGGACTCCCAGCTCAGATGGATGGTGTTATTCTGTTCATGGCTCACACTGATGGACACAGTCTGTGGAGAGGCACTTGGGACTGTATGAAGGGTTAGATTAGTGTTATTAGTAACCTTTAAACACAGTTTCATCCATACAAACTCCAGAATAAAGGACCCATTTATCACCTGTTTCTGGCACCCTAAGGTGCTGAGTGTTGCTCTCTCTCCCGTACAAGTTGCTCCCGTAAGGACGAACTTTGAACTCATACTTGAAACCTCTCTTTAGGGGCCCCACCTGACACTGGAAAGCGGGCATCGTCACCTTCTTTGGTGCCCAATCGGAGCTGGCAGGCAGCAGAGAGCGATAGAGAACCTCAAAGCCATCCAGGTAGTGAGGCTGGCTGGGAAGAGACTCGAGCTGGGAACACGGGAACCACACAACAGACGCCATAAACTAAAAGGACTCAGATTGCTCTAAACGTTATGAATTGGTTTGCTCGTACCTTCCACTGGACCTGTGAAATGTTAGAGCCAGGAGCAGTGATGGTGATGTTTTCTAAATCCACCCGGAGGGCTGACAGCTCTTTGTGAAGATCTTTCTGTTTAGTGCTGGCAGCTTCTGAAACACCACAGTTTCTGTTATAGCATTTGTAATTTACACAATTTACTTTTACAAGCTAGAACGCTGAGATCAATGTGTGTAACTCTAAATGCAATAAACAACAGGTGTACTTCCAGTGATAGTCCAACGAATACTACAGTCATTCATTAATCTGTATTGATCTTTTTTTTTTATTTTCTATGTACTTTTTAAAATAATCTGAAGGAAAACTAACCTTCAACCAACAGCTGAGCACTGGCGGTGACCACGCCTACGTCATTAGCAGCTGTACACGTGTACGTTCCAGCATCCTGCACTGTCACATAATGGATCTGCAGAGTCTGGTCTGGGTTTACAAGATACCTGTACACACAGACACACACACACAACATATTTGGAGTAAACTTTAAAGCAAATATCAAACTTAATGTGTCTTGAGTAAACCACATGAATTTCATTTTTATCTTTCACTGGACTGCTTAACAGGAAAGGAGACTCAGCTGGTATTATTAAAGCAAATGTATTGAAATGTTTTCATAATAACTTACCTGCCATTGGGTAAAGGCCCCTGCTCTCGGCTCCAGACCACAATAGGAGAGGGGTCACCTTTAGCTTGACAGTAGAACTGAGCAGATTCCCCCAGTCTCACAGACACATTTTCAGGCTTCAGCAGCAGCGTGGGTTTGGCTACAGTAGACCAGAAGACAACTATAGAGTAGAGGGTCTTGACCTTCTCAATTCATACACCATCATTATTAAAAAGTTCAGCCTGTTTAAACACTATTTGTACCGTGGAAAAACAAAACAAACAAACACAAAAAACTCTTCTAATGCCATTATTTCATCTAGTGTGTCAACCACTTCTTATAACAGCGGTGGGCAAACTAAGGCCCGGGGGCCACATGTGATGAACTATTTAATCGGGGCCGCAGAGCCTTCACAATCATTTCTCCAAAAGCCAAATGAAGAGGGTTGTCAGCTAGATTGGTTAGAAAAAGGTTCAGACCCCCCCTTCACCTAGCATGCTAACATGTCCTCTCAAGAAGGTGGGGCCAAACATCATTTGGAGCTTCATCATCCATCTCTAGTTGGACCAATTTACAGGCTCTTCTAAATATTTTCTCTGTCAATACTACATCAAACAGGATTTTTAGATAACCTCCGATCCTCATTTGGGGGGTTAGTTTCTCGCACCACCTGGCCAAGATGGCCAAGATTGAACAGAAGTAGAAGAAGAAGAAGAAGACTAAATATAATCTACTTCTATTCAATCTTCTGGGGTCGGTGTCACTTGACCACTCTAGCATAATTTGATTGGCTGGACGATGGGTGATTGAGCCAGGACTCGATTGCTTCTGCCTGGTCACCCAGATGTTGAGTCGGTCTCCTTTGCAACTAATTTTTTCACACTGAATTTATTTCATAATTGTGTAAAAAATAGGTGTCAGAAATAAAAATGCATGCTAGAAATTTGATGGTTTTGAAATTCAAAGTCTGATTTTGATGATAAAAAAAATTCAGTGTTAGAAATTCAAATTCAACACCAGTCGGCACAGATTTACTTCCATAGAATACACTCTACTTATCGGGACATGGTCACAGTAACGCTGTCTCACCCAGCACAGAGAGGCGAGCCGCCCTGCTCTCTCTCACTCCCACTGTGTTGGCGGCCATACAGACATAAGAACCAGAGTTCTTCTTCTCTGCTGGAGCCACAATCAGCTTCCCACTCAGCACCTGGAGCAGACAGAAACATGGATTCTAAAAATGACTGATTGGAGAGATTAAACCCATTTAAACCTTTTATGAAAGTAATTAAACTAAAATAAAAAGTACAGACCTTAGTGGATGAAATAGTACCAAGTTTGCTTTAGATCCATGTGTACTTACAGTAAAATGGGGATCAGTAATGTTGACGGGCACACCGTCTTTCTTCCAGAGGACATTAGGTTCAGGACGTCCTGTGGGTGGGCCACAGTTCAAGACAGCCACCTCTCCCTCTGCCACCTCCACATCACTGGGTTGCATGCTGAACTCCTCCTGTAGCACTACCAGAATAACTGGTCTTAGCTCAAACAGGAATATTCACTTAGTTAAAACACGAAACATCGCTAACAACTAACCCTAAACAACCCATCTAACTAGGATGACGTTTTAAATGCCTGTCAGGTCACCACATAGATCAGTGAAGGTCTTGAGCTGTGATATAGCACTGTGATCTGTGTTGACCTCATCATACCTGCAATGTGCAGCGATGCATTGCGGCTGACTGCTGTTCCAACAATGTTGCGTGCAACGCAGGTGTAAACACCCTCGTGTGATGGACCTCTGCGACCCTCTCCCACACTCAGGAAAAAGAGACTGCCCTCTGACAAAACCATAGGCTGCATCTGCCCATCAGCCTTCGACATCTGCAGAGGCTGGCCGTTCCGGAGCCACTCGAAGCTAACCTGCGGGCTGCCTTCTGCCCTGCAGGACAACTGTGCAGGATTCCCCGGTTTCACCACCACATCAGAGGGGTGATGGACAATGCGGGGAGCTACCTCCTCTGCACGAAGTCTGGGAACTGTGAACACAGAGAGAATCTCAGTCAGTGAAGGAATAACTTAACCAAAGGAACTGTGACTGAGCCCTTCTTCCTTCTGCTGTATTTCTTTTTTGGTTTGTTTGTTTCCTGTAGAAGCTTCCTTTGAGTTAATCTATTGAGCAGCGGAACAACAAATACATTTAAGTCCCGCATCCAACAAATCATGTGTATTTGCATCCAGCAACAGTGGAATGCCATTGTTTGGACTTCCCCTGCAGTTGGATGGTCACGCTGAAGGAAACGGCAGACTGTGTTCAGCTTCCTGACGCTGAAGGCTTTCAGCCCCAACAAAGGCTGACCTTAAACTCACTGAACACATCACATCCGAAACACTGACACTCCTTTGGCTGAACTTCTTATTGATTTGGAAAAAGGCAGAAGAATTCGGTGGGGATCACTTTGTGCCTATAAAGTCCATCTAAACTCTGGTGATTGATCGAACCCTCGCAGATGCTGCCTTGTACACAAAAAAACATCACAGATCCACATGCTGCCTGGTTTAAAAGGAGACAAAATTACTCTGCAAAAAGAAATACCATTTTCACATGTTGTCATATGCTGTGTTCAGTCGTTCAAATGTTTGAAGGCACCTCAATTTAGCAGTGACTGTTAACAGGGCTTAACTGAACAGGTCATTCAGTCACTTTTACTGGAAATGCCTTCAAATCCCAGCAAACAATGGTCTTTGGAAACCCAGTGTCCCTGAACTAGTGAAAAAAGAAATGAGTCAAAACATCAAAATAGCTTTCGTCGAATTAAATGAGTTCCCAACTGTCTGAAAGACTTTAAATGAGCAAGTAATGGAAACTGGTGTGGTACAATATCTAAATACATGTTACAATATATTGCATATTAACATAACATTTTGTATTATATCATTATATGACCATAATTGCCTTTTAATAGTTAAAAATTATACAAATTATCAATGAGTTCTACCATTTATGAAGAGTAGCTGAACGGTACTTGAAACTGTGAACTCAAGACTCAGCCCCCAACTCATATTGAGCATCACTGAAATATATCATTTTATAACCAAATTCTTATATCTGTATTATAAGCAGTAGGGGTGAAAATGTACCTCTTAACGCTGTATGGTGCCGTCATTGATATAAATATCAAATACTTTTAACGCCTGATGTAGCTACACATTAAACCAAAAACACATCATTAGATCTTCCATAATCTTTGAAACTGTTATAGCAGAATAACTTTTTTAGCTAATACGGAAACTCAGTTCTTTACCTGACAGGAGACTTCCAACCCCAGAGAATAAAAATATGACTTGAAAATTACTCTTCATCATTAACGGCGAGGTCAAGGTGCCTAATTAATAATTACTGCATTAATTACGCGAACGATGACGTTTTACGAAACTAAAAAAGTAGCTTTGACAGCCGCTCCATTTTGAATTTTAGTGCCAACGTTTCTGTCAGAGTGAAGCATCATGATATGACCACACGCTCGTGCGCTGAGTTTCCTGTAAGATGGTTTTTCAAAATAAAAACCAGCGTATGTCGTAAGTATTAAAACGACGCATTTTGCCAATTATTTTTATTATATATGTTGATAATGTGTCTTCTTATATATTGTCGTTTGTTATTAAACTACATAGATAAAGTTTGTTGTAAAATATCAGAAATGTTTATATGTTATGCCTTTTTCAAAGTATCTGACTATACTCTTCCTTTGTGACTGGTTTACAGGGGAAAAGTGGCCCAGTAATGTACTGACAAGGCACAAGATAACTGAAAAGATTAAATTTTGTCCATTCTTACTTTTCTATGTGGTAAAAACAAACGATGAAAGCAATTTGATAAATGCTCCTGTCCTATTTTGCATCTGGAGACAGGAAGGAGCCTCACAAAAGAATGGAAGGAAACTACAGTATTAACCAAGGTGGGCTACTGTCTGAAGGCCAACAAGCACTTTTGTATATTGGATTTGAATATTTTTATGATGGGAAAACATTATGTTGTTTAGACTGTTAGTTGTTTTCATTATCCTTACTGTATAAAAATAATGCAAGGAAGCAAAGATACTTCCTTCACCACAAATGTGTGTGACAGGAGCTGAGTGTCCAAATTCCATCACAGCAAACATGAGGCAGAAGTGAACTCACAGTAGTTCATTGGTTAAAGGCTGACATAAATGGAGCATTGTTTGGTGAGCTCTCCATTGTGAGTTTCAGAAAAGAGAAGTCTACACTGATGGATGTTTTTATTGATCCTACACGCCGGGCCTGATGGCCCGGGCATCGTTCAGCTTTCAGCCCCAAACAAAAGCTTTAGAGAGGATGAAGAATGACTCCCAGCTAAACAGAGCCCATGGGAATGCTGCCGGGACGAGACATTGAGAGGAAAGGAACTTCTTTCATACTGCAGACCAGAGGTCAGGCGAGGCATTGCAAGAGGAATTGAGGGAGGGGCACGGGTAGAAAAAGAAAGAAAATGGCAACCAAAGTGGGGAGGAATGTGATAAAAAAGTGATTTCAGGGTAAATAGTGTTTGGTAAAAGAAAAAATAATCACAGTCAACAGAAGGCATTACGCTAGTTTGAGCCAAAAGTCTGTCAAGATGCTCTTTTAAATGTACTTTCACTGTCAAACATACTTTCATATAACTTTTCATCAGATGTAGGAATTAGAATTAGCAGTTTCTATGAATTCAATTCTGAGCAGAATTCAATTTCAAGAAAATGGTGGTAATAATATTAATCTAAACATCAACACTGTAATATCATACCTTTGTGACACATCTTGGTAAAAAAAAAAAAAAACAGATTTATTTGTTGATTTTGTGTAGTGTATTTTCAGGTGGACAAATAAACCATAATGCCTCATAATTCATGAATCATTAAAAGATTCTGGTGTAAAAATGATGCTTAACACATATCAAATCTGTTGATCGTATGGATTTAAACGGTATTTCTGCCACAGATCATGTACACATGCAAATCTGCATGTTCATTTCTTTATTCTGCCTTTATTTACTTTTGCCAAAGAAATTGACTTTACTACTAGTACTGACTTTACTTTTTATATCATTTGGAGAGGTAATTATATATTTTTTTTTTTTCTGGTCACAGTTATCAAAAGAAAAAGTAGATTTACATGTATTCAAATTAACTTTGTGCATGACTGCTGCACCCAGGTCAGCTTGAAGATGCAGTGTTTGTCTCAACTGCAGGATATGATCTGAAAACTCTAAATCAGGGCCACGTGTTATATCTGGAAAGAATATTTCCTAGCTATTTGACATTAAAACCAAATTACAGATTCTGACAACAGGATTCCTCGGTTCTTATTGTTGTCCTATAATAACTAGTAAATATATAATTTCCTAAAATATTTTGTGCAAAATAGAGGTGTGGAAATTTGTATTAAAACAATAAAAGATAAACTCAGTGAATACTTGCAATTTCTACTACAGAACAGTGCTGTTAATCTGTGTTCTATAATCCTAGTATTTTAGGTAAAAATCAGGGTCGCCAAATATTTTGAAAACCAACTCTCAGAAACAAAACGGAAGTGTTGGTAATATTATCAGATTATGGGATTTTCTATGAACCTTGTTTGGTTTTACGACTACTCGCCCAGCAGGTGGGGAGGATGTGGGCTCACCTTTCCGCCGGTGCGACGTGTTCCTGTGATACGGCTGCTGGTGTTTGTGACGAGCGTGCTCTCTAGCCTGGCTTTTTGACCTCTGATGAAGTTCCGTCCCAGGGAGGTGGATCTCTTTGCAGCCGGATCTCTCAGCCCAAATGAAGAACCAGGACACCCGGAGGAGCCACACGCCGACCTTCATCTTCAGCCACCACGAACAGAAGCTCCTACTGCAGCGCTGTCTCAACCTTCATCACCTCAGCGGACTCACCCTCTCCTGCTGTCACGCTTCAACATGGAACCTGTACTAGGGTGGAAATAGTTAACCATATGTGTTGTTTATCTTGTTGAGACATGTCTTCGAGTCTTCCCTCCTCTTTTTCTCTCCATCACCCTCCTCTTCGGCTCTGTTTGTCCCCCAAACAAGGGAGAAGTTCTCTTCAAGGAAGAAACAATCATCAGAAAACAAGTTTGAGACCTCATGCTGAGCGATTAGCGAGGGGAAGGGGACCGGGGGTACTGTCCTGTCCAATAACATCTGTGCCATTCAGACTGCAAGGGATGGGAGGGGAGGCCCTGACTGAGGGAGGATGGAGATGAGGGAAGCTGAAACTGGGCGTGGGGGTGGGGGGGGGCTCAAAGAGATGGTTGTTGTCTACTGTCAGATATGTTTCATTAATCAAAGAGACTGATCAGAGATTATTAAGGTTTTATTATGGTTTGCTATTCACATTATTGACTTAATTGTTTCAGTACAATAATTCAACTATCAATATGATTGATTTGCTTTTAGAAAAGTGCAAATTTTTGATACAAATTATTAGGTATCAATCAAAGTTAATCCTTGAGACCAAACCTTTAGACCAAATGAGGTGCTGGCGTAACTTACTATATGTCTTTATGTAACATTTTAAACATGTCTCAGAGTGTTTTATAGTTGATGTTAAGGATATATTTATCACTGATGAGGCTTTTAATGGCTTTTCTTCCTCTCATATTTCAGATCGTTTTGCACTACCACATGGCCACAGTGTCTTTTTCTTTTACATTCTGCTTCAGAACTAACTTTCAACTAAGAGCTTAAATTTTAGAGTACTCCCTGTTTTCATTGTTTTTGCGCTGAACCACTTTAAAAAGCACAATTGTTACATACATTTCTCATGGCCGGATGTAAATGATTTCTTTTGACCATCGACAGCATCAATAGGGGCAAAATGGCTACAGAGGGCTTCTTTTTCCCCCCCCATTGTGAATTGCTTCAATTTGACCCCCCCTCCTTCTTGTCCTCACTACCCAACCTCCCACCAGTTGACTAGCCAAGTAAATTTGTAGCTGCTTGTCTGCACAGTATGACTCTCATACATCATGTCGCCCACGGCTGCAAAAAAAAGCAAACAAAACATTCGGGACATTCACAAGATTTATTCCGCAGATGCATTTAATGCTCATCAGCTGTGATTACATTCCAACTCATGCGGTCATCAGCGTGACGCGCTCAAAGGGCAGTTCAATAATATAATAACTATGCAATCCACAGAAGTAAGTCAGATGATGCAAGGAGAGTTTATCTTTCCCCACAATCTGCCGCCAGAGTTTGTAAAGAAGTGACTAGGAGGCAGCAGGTCAGGGTAATAAAAGAGTCCCACGGCAGAACAGCTAAAATAAAGAGAGATAAATCACCTCTAAAGAGATACAAGGTGACACACCTTCTTTAGCTGAGGTTAAAAAAGATAATTTGGCTAAAGGGGTTATTTTACCATCGATACAGACGCCACATTTGCATCACCCTAATTCAGATCGAACTGTTCCAAAATGTTAAGATTGAAACTCTTTTTGCTACTCCTGTACCAACATATAAAAACAGACGAGTTGATCAGTGGCTGCATTTTTCCGAACAAATATTGTGGTTCCGCGCGTCTTTCTGTTCTAGCTTTGTGCTCCGATAATTTCGAATGGCATTGCCCCGAATCCTCGCGCTTTGTCGCCACCAGCCTGACGGTAGTCAGACCCTCGCGCTCCTTATCAGTCAAACTTCGGGGTGAAACACGCGTGAGACATTGGCCAGGGCGAGTGCGATCCTCTGCCCTGCTGACCACCCACACACACCTATTGTACAGCTCTTCTTTGATCAGCGTAGCCGCTGCCTTGTCTAAGCCGGGAACAAACTTCAGTCATGTTGTCAAACCAGGCCCCCCCACCCCCCTCCCTCCCTCCCGTAGGGTTGAGCCTGAGCCCAGACGATGGGGAGTCATGTCCGAGCAGTCCCCAGATCCTGCTCCTCGGGGGCAAATGCTCTCTGAGCACGAGGTAAAAGGCCAAGGCCACATTGCGGTACCGGTGGGCCCACTTTGTCCTCCCTTAGTGTGATGGAACGATTCCTCTGCCTTTCTATTCCAAGAGAACAATTAAGAAAGGAAAACAAAACAAAACAAAACAAAACTGTTTTGGCTCCAAAATGCACAGTTTGTTGCCAGGGCAACAAGGTGACCTTCTATCAGCCGCTCTTTCACAGCTTAGTGGAAAAAAAGAGCCAGTGAACTGCGCAGCCTTCCCGTTTGCCAAACATTCCACTGGTTAGCTGATAAAAGGCTGCTTTAATCCACTGATGTACACTTTCCTACTTCGGCATTTTACGTTTTTTTTTTTTTCCTCGTCAAGTTTTATTTACCAAAGCCTGTGAAAAGAGAGCAAACACAAGCACCCGCTTGATTTAACACGAGTGAATCACATTCTTGAGGATGAGTGCAGCGACTCTCTCTGGAATCCATTATGGATTTTGGGATGTTGTGTTGTGAGAGCCGGGCAGGGCGGCGACAGTGTCACAAACGGAGGGCGAGCTGCTGAGGATGTGAACGGCAAGCCTGGAGTTCTGCTTGAGTGAATCTGAAAGGAGGATCTGCCAGAGAGGAGTTCGGAGACCCCCGGGCTTTTTGCTCCCAACACCCCCCACCCACCCTCCCGCCCCCAATCCTCCCCCTCTACCTCTCTCTTTATACGTCCAGCTGGCCGCGCAACAAAGACTCCAAACATCCTCAAACCCCCACAATGCTTTGTTCAGCTCATTTTCCCACTGCGCACAGACGGAGGATAGTCACAAACACTAAAATGGAGAAAAGATGCAGGCAGGAAAAGGTTGAAAACACAGTATGGTGGAGGGATAGAGCAGTTCTGCTACTTTAACCTTGACGACACTGCATCTGAAGGCAGCTCTCACTTCCATTGCTTTTTATTACAAACGTCATTAGAAAGTTTTTAATCCTTAAGTCCGAAGGTCAAGCCTTTGGTATATTTTCATTACGTGTGCCTTGAATTCTGGCACCATATGACCTTAAATCATCAAGAATCTTTCCAGGATCCTCAGTAATTTTGCCTGAGCTACATTGAAAAGTGTTGGAACCAGAAGCGTCTCTGGCAGCTTCCTAAGTATCCTGTCAGGGAGGTAAGATCTTGTTTTTGGGCCAATCATATGGTCAGTTACTGGCAACAAGTCCCAGCAGGGTGAAGGGTCGTGGATGCCATCCCCTGCCCCTACTGGAAGATCGCGGTTCCACGGCTGGTGTGAAATCATGTGGCAGATTGTTCAGCAGAGAAAAGAGCCCAGTATAGAAATGTGGGCCGGAACTAACTGGATTGGTTTTGATTCATTAGGTTCTCTTTCATCGTCCTGGTTTGAATTCCACTCCACGTCTCCTCAGGCTTCACACTTTTAAAGTAGCGCTGGGGGAGCAGAGAGGCCTGTGTCTAGCACTTTGGAATCATGAAATCAACGTCGTTTGAATGTTGAACTTCAAATTGAAAACACCCAAAATGCAATACAGGATAATAATGAAAAAACTCACAATTACACTAGAGAAGGAGACGCACATATAAATGGAGAGCTTGGTTTTAGACCTACTTTCAGACTTTCATAACATGTTGGACCAGCTCTCTACTCCATCACTGGGTGGGTGGGTGGGTGAAGTAACCAAAAAATTGGGAAAGAACAAAAGGACTGGTGAGAAAACGAGACAACACGCAGAACAAATGTGTCATCAAAATATGATTTCTCATTGATGAAGTTAACCTTGAAGCTGTGAGACTCATCACTGATTCACTCATACTCAAGCACATTGACCACGTGGTAATGAGGCTGCTGGAATTAAAGTTTTCCATGAAAACGGAAAGTTTTACAGTTAAATATGAGGCACCACCATTGATCCCCACCTATACCTGTCACTGCTTTCAAATCCATTCCGGCCGTGAAAGGCTTTAATTGGACCGTAAATGAGTGCATTAGACTCTCAGCTCACAGTTTATTTTTCATGTTTTGCAGTTTCAATTAAACTATTCGGCCAAAACCACATTATGAATTCTGTTTTTCAACTGGCATTCTGAATTTCACTGCAAATCCAAAAAAAAACAATAAAAATAAGCAGTGTCACATTTTTAATACTGTGTTTAATTGAACATTTAAAAACATCAGTTGATATTAAGACATTATTTAATTAAAATCTCAATCTATACAAAAGACGTGCATCTTAAAAAATTGTAAAAAGAAAAAAAGAAATCATACAAAATGAGACAGAATGTGCCATCTTTGACATGTCATTCTCCTTTACAGTGGTTGATCACAGTGCCAGCTCTGACCTCAGCGCCTTTACTGACTTCTTATGGCTTTGGCGTAGACTGGCTCCAGGAAGTGAAAGGGAAGCAGCATAAAGACTGCCACCAGAAAGACAGCGCTCACCAATGCCAGCAGCACGTAGCGGCCGATGAACAGAGTGTCAACTATCTGCAGGAAAAAGAATCTAATGAGGTAATATCGATCAACTGGAACAAGTTACATTTCCACTGGTAGCCACCAGGCGTCACCAGAGGACTTTTACAGGACTTTTTCAGCTTCATTGAAAAGAACGTTTCAAACAAAAAAGTTGTTTTATTTGTGAAATGGTGACCTGCTTTTTAACCTGTCTCAACATTGTGACAACGATATATTAAAATATGAATAATGCACTAAGATGATCAACGATAAATATATAAAAATATTTACATCACTAATCATCATGAGTCGTCTTATGTGAAGCTGAGGATGATCTACAGACAAGTTTGTTCACCAAATGTGTTTGGTTTGGAAACTTTTAAAATAGTTGTAGTTGTTGTTTCTCAGGTCCAAGAATTTGTTTTCTTCACTAACTATTTTTTGCTTCTTCTGGAACTTGCAGGTTTTACTGCCATATGTGTTTTTACTGTTTACATATTTTATCCTACATTAATGACACACACAACCTACACAAATGACATCACTTCATCACACAAGATGTGTATTGCAACATTAGGTATGTCAAAAAGCAATTATCAATGATTTGGGCAAGACACTGTGCTTTGCTCTGTCCTGTCTATGGGATGGCAGCTCTTTGGCAGACCAGGCTGGATTACTGGCACGCCCTGCTGGCAATATGGATGGTGTTGTGTTTTGTGTTGCTGTTGGACTAAGATAAAGCAACAGACCATAGACCATGCAAACACACACACACACACACACACACACACACACGGTCCTGGGGTAGGGTTATTAATGTTTAAATGTCAAATAGCTGCAGCATTCATTCAACCATTTCTACACTACAGTTAACACAGAATATTGTGCTGAGGGGTAAGGGGTTGGATGTCGTAAAGGTCTGGAGCTCACCTCTACCTCCTTGAAAGGGGGACTGGTCTCTGAGCTGCGAGGGAAAAACACCAGCACCAAAGTGATAGTAAGAGCCAGAAAAAAGACGGGGATAACTCCAAACCTGGAAGACAGACCAAAGCATCAAACCGAAGCATTCCTTATTCGGTTTGCTTTAATCATATTTGATCAACCTGTCTAATGATGGACATATATAAAGCTTCTAGAACCAGCTCAGAAATCTAATGGCGTTTTTACTCACTTTGTTGATCCTGAGGCTCTCAGAAGCAGTATCCCCAACACAAGACTAGCAATCCAGACCACGGCGATCACAATCACACCAGTCCCAACTTGTAACACCGACATTTTGAATTTTTCCCCACATGCAGCTGATGAACCAGCAATAATATTCAGTAACGAAATATTCTTCTTTTACTCAAAGATTTACATTTAAAACAATAAGACTATACGCTTCTGTTAGCAACATTAGCTATCTACAATGGTCAACGTCGAAAGGTAAATTGTATCTTTCTTTAATTATGTTAATATCATCATCTAGCACGCGTCACAAAATCATTTTCTGTCCTAAAATCTATTTTAATGTCCAGTTTGAACTCTACTCCATAGCGCTGATAACAGCTGAGTTTAACAGCGAGACAACCACTAGATAACTACCTGCTGCTTCCTGGTAACAGTGAGCTGAACGCTGATTGGATAGGAGACTCTACGAATAGCCAATCACATAGGATTTTACTTCAATGTGCGGTGTAACGCTTAATTCGGTGATAACGAGCAATAAATCAAAATTAAATCATAATATTTTTCCTAGTCTTTTTGATGCTGATGAGTTGTTATTACCTTTAATAATTTAAAACAGAAATCATACAAAACAATAAAAAATAGTAAAACAGTAATGGTAAAGCAGTTTCTTCACCGATTCGATTAGATAATAGACAAGAAAAACCCATCAATAGGGCCTGTCAACCGAATACATTCTATTATCAAGTGATTAGAAAGGCATAAACATTTTCTGTGGAAAAACACAGTATTTCCCATTTTGCAATAAAATGTTGCCCACAAATGTCGAGAAGCGTTTGCAGAATTAAACATTTATGGTTGTGATTTTTTCTTTTAGGTCAGCCACATAATTTGTTCAACTAAGACACACAAGGCTCATTCAAGTCTGACCTTGTTATATGACTTCAACTATTTAA
Organism: Pao palembangensis; assembly: GCA_015343265.1. Classification (NCBI taxonomy): domain Eukaryota; kingdom Metazoa; phylum Chordata; class Actinopteri; order Tetraodontiformes; family Tetraodontidae; genus Pao; species Pao palembangensis. Next base: position 11,506,946 of record CM027094.1, on the reverse strand, counting down.
TGTAATTAATGTTACCATCTTTACATTTCACCACCTTTACACCCTTATTTACGTTATCATTATTAAAATGGCTAAATAGCTGAAGTATTTGTCTTTTTTAAGCAGATTAGATTCATGAGATGAGCATACTGAATCATTATTGTTTTTTTTTTTATTGAGGATTAAAAAGCATTAGTTTAATAATCCTGCTCAATTATTACGTTAATATTGAACATATTTTGTATGAAAAAAGGATCAGGGCCATTTATGCATACGATATTGCTTTAGAGATCAAAAGCCCGGATCTTTTGACAGAACTTTACACATCATAACTTTGTTTTAGAGGAACACTAAGTATATTTTTCAACACAAAATTAGATCGCGACACAACATGCCTAATTCTACCATTTACATTTTTAAAGAAAATCAAGAGCAAATATGCATTTCAGAGAACATTATGACCCCATATCAACTGGTAAGGACTAGTTGAACAATAAAGCTGGAATAAGATACTTTACACGCTTAAATAAGAACCTGCAGTAAATTCACACAAAACCTGAACGCAAACACTTTGGCGTCTGCATTTTGCGGTTGTCGTATTTCCCACGGACACTGGAAGGCATCAGCAGCCCGGCATTGGGAAAACGTGGCTGTGCCATTGAGCCAGAGGTGGGAGGGGCCTGGTGCGTCTGACGTCAGCGGCTGTGTGGAGGAGTATAGGCTGTGCTGTCAGCCCAGTGTCAGTCTGATGAAGATTGGCATGCAGGTAAGCTGTCATTCATTTCAATGTCAGTGCATGAGCGCAGGGCTGCAACACTCCAGCGTCCTTTCTCCCCTTTACCCCCCCACATTACAAAAGGCAGGACATTATTCATACAGAGAGAAAGAGAGAGAGAGAGAGAGAGAGAGAGGGGGGAGAGGGAGAGAGGAGAGACAGAGTGAGGGGGGAGAGAGAGAGAGAGAGAGAGAGAGAGATGGAGGGAGGGGGGATGAAGAAGGGGGGGGGGAGTCGAGATGGGGGAGAACACCGACAGAAGGAAAATAGACGAAAGGCATTTTTCGTGCTGGACTGCGAGATTACACGATTTCTCATTAATTTATACTGTTTTTTTCTAGCGTTTGGGTTTTTTTTTTAAGGATCCACATTATTACGGTCCTGCTTATGACGTAGTCGACATGGGGCTCATGTTTTTGTGCAGAAGAGTCTATAGTTTGAGGTGAATGTCGGGATAGTGTGAGGGGAGGTGCGAGCGAGCGCTCCGCTGCAGGAAGATACCGTTAGATTTCTCTTGATTTGAGTATATCGCGCTGTTAGCGCTTCTTTTATGTGTATTAAATATGTATTGGTGATACTTTCTCGTCTGTTCACTGCAGTTATCAAAATATGGAAGTTTTATTCGGGATATGAGTAAACGTCTCTGTCGCTTTTTAGGATTTTGTTTTTAATGTTAAAGTTTTGTTGCGTTTTATTCCCATACATGTATGGTGTCCGTGCCTGTGCACCGTGTTTGAGAGTGATTTGGTGATTTTGTGTTTTAAAAACAGCACATTAATTTGTATTGACGACTTAGAAATACACTTGTTTGCCTTTAGGTAGGCCTATGCTCATTTTACTTTCTACATTTGTTGTTTATTCGTTTGCTCCGATTAATTTTACAAACAACAAAATTCTCATACAACTTTGATCCTTTTGCAGCCTTAAATTAACTATCATTTTGAAATGAATTGAAATTTGTCCGTAAGTCTCTGCTGTTGACCCTGTTGATTAACCACCGACCTTTATATGCATGACAATTTCAAGTTTAGGTGAACGGTTTATTAGTTAATCACACTTATTTACTAATGTAAAACTGCTACAAACGAATCGCATACGAAAAAGAGTTTGATATATTTTTTATCTTTAAGCTGTTAGGGAGGCTGTGCTTTTGCAAGTTAACCTTCTTATCCCCAGTAAAAACAACAAAATCCAGTGTCAGCATAAGTATAACATCACCGTTCCCCCATTTCATTAACAGAGCAATGGAAGGACATTAGCGTCATTAAATATGCATGGGCTGTTTGTTTACTCATTATGTGCCTCCCTGACCAATCATAATGGTGGGTCGCACCACTTTCGCTGCCCCTGTTAGAACACGGTGTGCAGGTGCAGGGAGACCTCCGGAGGGAATTGAATTAAAGGCTCTCTTTTAAAACAGCCTTTTTCACCATTCAAATGCCTGTCCGCCTCATGGCAGAGCAGCTTGCCGTGCATCACCTTGTCGTCTGCGTCGGCATGTCGGTGGTTGTGCCTCATCCTCCATCCTCCCATCTCACCTCGCACCAGTTCTCCGTGTTCCGCCTCATACACGGCTTTTCTGGTTTTCGAACCACATTGCACTGCGGCGTATAACCTCGTTCGGCACCTCCTCCTCCTCAGGAATCAGTGTTATTTTCACTTTGTTGTTTACCACCTCCTCCTGTGTAATTTTATCTCGCGCCACATTGCCATGTACCGTCTCCTCGTGTGCCAGCTCGTCGTCGCTTGTCATCTTCTCACGTCTGTCTATCTTTTCATCGTGTTGTCCATGTGCCAAGTTCTCTCAGGTCACACGATGGTGCGCATGCCCCCCCCTGTGCAGCCAGTGTAAGGCCTTCAGTGCACAACTCTGCTGTTTACTGCTGCGTAATCTCAAAGGTGATGACTAACCAGGAATGTGTTTAAAAGTGCACGCACTCTCAACTGCAAGAGTTAAATGACATTAGAAGCAGGCTCCCTCAGTGACGTTTGTTCTTTGTTGCATTACACGTGTCTCTAGATGCACATAACGCCAGTTTAGCTTCCTCCCCAAACCCTGCTGAGATCTTAATTGATGATTTGTGTCATTGGACAAGCAGCCCTGGGGTATGTTTGGTGCTGCAGACACTATTTGCATATTTCCAATTCTACTATATGGGTAAATTAGAAGACGAGGTGTGGTGCTGTGCGTTCCTGCAGCTTTTTTTTGGGAGCTAATCGCTAATAAAGTGATTCAGTCACACTAAATGAAGGGAGTAAGCGGAGCGAGAAGAGCATATGTTACAAACTAATTTAGGCATTTATGTATGGCCATAAAGCAATCAAGGAAATGAAACCAGAAGCAAATGTCATTTCCGCCGCTGTTGTCTGTGATTCCACCCTGCGTGGTGCCAAATAAAACCAATACATCATTTTTCAGGAGCTCTTTGTCAGTCTAATATAGCCTTGCATTGAGAGATTTCTTCTTCCCAGCAGTCAGACTGTGAGATGTCTAATTTGTTTGTGAGGGCTTTACTTTCTTCAATCAGGCAGGAAAAAAAAGAGAGAGAGAGAGCGGATGTTCAGAATTATTCATAAGGCTTTAGTCTGCGGAGTATCCTCGGTGGAGTGGATGTCGGTCCTGTTCCAGGCCTGTGAGCAATGCGATGAGGGCTACCTCCCTCAGGTTCAACAGAGCGAAGCTTAAGACAATCGCGTCGTGTTGCGTTGCGTGTTTTCGGCCGGTTTGGGCCCCTCACAGGTCATACCCAATGAGCCTCCCTGATCCCTGTTGCTCTGGAGGGAAGGCAGAGGCCCGTTTATGCCGTCAGACGGCCCAGCTGAAGCGACGGCCCTTGCATGCTTACTTGTGCTCATTCCACAGCCGGCGCTGCGTTGGCACGGTTTTAAGTAAGCCACAGGGGAGCGGGGTCGGAGAGAGACGGATCGGCTTGATTTATGTTCGCGGAGATGCGGCGGGCAGATTTAATGATCCTCCATACCGTCGATATCACAGAGATTTGTCTTGGTGAGGTCATACAAATGTCAAGAAAACACACCCAGAATAATGGCGCGGTCAATAAGGCTCAGGAGAATCCCAGCCCAGCCCGAGCTGGACAGCTTTCCAAACACACGAATGGAACACTTCAGAGAGGAACTCGACATTCACTCCTCACTTTCACACTGATTGAGCCGATCAGAGGTCTGCCAGAATAACAAACCTGCCCGCGAAGTGCAAAAGCAGACATTCAAAGCACTTTTCCTTCATATACAGGATGTCTGAACTGGACCTTTGTAAGTAGACGTTTCCCTACTTACATTAGATTCTTTTGGATGTTTGTGATAAACGCATGTTTGGAATGAATTCCATAACCTGGATAAACAGAAAGACGGCGGTTTGTCTGACCTCATCTGCTGACCTCACTGGAAACGATGCACACATGCACATTGCATTAGCACCGCAGCCATGAACATTTAAAGGAGTTAAACACAAACCCTGATCTGATTAGATTATCAGTAACGTCTTTATTCCAGTGTACAGGTTTACAGCAAATAAAAGGCAAAGTATAAGATAATATTCTTTGAAAATGATACAATAATACTCGAATATACAGTGACACGCTAACCCATCTTCAGCACTGATCTGATTGATTTCCTTTCCAGTTACAGAGGTTTACTGTTTTTGTAATATTAAACAAAAAGAAAAGGATACTTAAGAAGTTCTTTTTTTTTTTTAAAAGCAGAAAGCCTTACATGTAGGGAAAATCTATCGCGCCTGGTAGCGCGCCATTGGCTGATTGATTTGGTTGAGATGTTCGATTGACGCGGCCGCGCAGATCGTCAAACTCCAAGGAAACTTTGACGCGCTTGTCTCTACACAGCGATGCGCTCGGCTTGGCTGGGAAGAAAAAGAAAGCACTCAAAGGCTCTAATCATTAGGTAATGATTTTAACACGGGCCCCTCTGATTGCATTCCTTTTGTTAGAGGGAGGAAATGAATAGCCAGCGGGGAACATTCCGTAAAATTCATAGACGGGAGGGTTTTGCAGCAGCAGGGTGCACACAGTGTTCACTGAAATATCAAACCTATGTAGTAGTAGTACACCCCCTCCACCCCACCACACCACCACCACCACCACCTATTCACGATGCCACCATGAGTTACTTGTGATGCCTTTCTATTTTACTTTTGTTAGCAATACAATTGAAGCATAATATTTTCCAAAATTGATGGGATTATTCAAGGATCAGTTGAAAAATCTAATTAGCAACAGCTTATTACCCATTCTGCAAGTTCTTTTAGGAGGACCTGAACCTCATGGTGCTCGTGGCTCTTGTCTGTGGTGGAATGCACATAATCCTGGTAAATGAGAAGGGTTTCACACAGAGAAATATGAAGGCTACCAGCAAATCCTGAATTTATTATATTTGAGAGTCCTCATAACGGCTGAGCTGGGCGAGGTTCAAAATATTTGATTTGAATTTAGCGGCAGATCACAGAGAGAGAGAGAGAGAACAGCAATCACTGGGTGGTTGCGCGCCCGTTTCCACTGAAAGTGACTAATTGCACGGACCAAAATGGTGTCAGTGCCGCTTAAATCTACCCCTGGTGCACGCTTTAAAACTTAGAGGAGAAACGTCAGCGGTGTTTAAAAAAAAATAAATAAATAAATAAATAAATAAACAAATAATTAATAAAAAAAATATATATATGTGTGTATGTGTGTGTGTGTATATATATCACTAATCGTCAGTGGATGTGTTCTGAAAAACCGGGTGTGTTTTTAAGGTGTTGAGATATAATCCCGTTACTTTTTGCCACCAATGGTTGCATCCACAAATACTGTTTGACACTAATTCCAATAATCTGGGAACGTTTTGCTAAAAAACAAAAAAAAAGTGTCATTAAACTAAAAATATTACAAGCTAATGTTACCAATGTTAGCGTGTTCTTCTCTCACCTGAAGACCATGCCTTAATGACAAGTGTATTTTGCTACCGATGAGGATCAGGATGTGGACGGACTTGTAACGAAGACGCTGAGGTGTGAGGCTGCGGTCTGCGAGACAGACGTTAACCTGTTGGGAGTCATTGGACCCTTGGTGGATCGTCAGTGCGTACTTCGCTGTCAGAGCAGAGACAAGGAAACTACAAATCCGAACCCATGAACCACTTTCTGAAAGATGGAGTTTGCTGATGTGAATAGACAGCTTAAAATCAGCCCGTTGATCCTTACTCTGCTGCAGTCTGAAGAGTTCTCTGTCCTCCACAAGGTTATTTATTGCAACGTGCTTCCATCTCTCTCTGAAAACCCTCTCCACATGTTTGGAGAGTGTTATTTTTTTGGTTCACTCACAGCTCATCTTCACATTTCAGCCTTTGCCACTTACATTGTTTGCATACTCTTGCATGGTTTACTAAAAAGCTCTGCACAGCGGCAAGGACACAATCATTTGTTCGCTCGCATTTTACCAAGCACTCTTAAAAGAGGCAAATGACTTCTTCTTTCTTTAGATCTCTTCTGAAAGTGCCTTCGTTTTATGACAACGCAGCTCCAGTTGAAGTGCACTTTATTCTCCACGGAAGGTTACATCTTTTAAAGTGTTCCAGAAGACGCTCCTGATATTAAATATTAAATAAGGACTTTTCTGTTTTATTTCCGTTTCATTAAGACTTCAGGTATTATGGATTTTCTCTTTGCAATTCTGCACTTTAGTTATTTAGCCAGCAGCCTAAAGATGGAACCTAGCTAATGCTACACAACATGTTACAGTAAAAAAGATAAATAGATAATGTGACAGACATGACACCAAAAATGTGTTTTTAATCAACGCAGTGAGAATATCATCTCATTGATCTGCAAAGTCTTAAAATATTTAAATGCCTTTTCTACACTTGAGCAAGAAAGTATTAGAAAAACTATGTATCACTGTTAGTGTTCATGTTTACAGCAGTAAAATCATCAATAATGCTGATTTCATGAAGTAGGTTAGAAAAATAGAACAAGTAGAACACTAATAAATTGAGAAAATTACTGAATTTTGCTAAATAGTCATTGATTTAACAAAGTCTACACCTAAAATATTAAACAGCCTAAGAACAAAGCACATGAAAACTAAAGACTTCCAAAACAACTCTTTTATTTATTGGCAGCCTGAATGTTGCATGGCTGTGCAACCAGAAACTTACTGGATACAAATAATATTGAGTTTGTTTTGAGGCTAAACTGAGGAAATGAAAGAAAATAATAAATAAATGAAATGTCTCGTGTGATTATCGCATCCATAAATATACCTCAGCAAACTGCTGTGATCTAAAAATCAACTTTATGCTGTCCCCTGAATGGGCCAGTCTGTCAGTTTTGACAGAATAATTGAGTTCGTAACTATATTTTTCTCATATAACCCTCCTTTAATTTTTGACTTAATAACATCTGCTGTCTGGTGACTTTTCTATGTATTTATCTTTTTATTTATTGCAGCTGTCAGATATTTCTGTTAATTACATTCATTACGATCCTCATTGAGCTTTTGGAACTTTGATTTACGGCACAGTTCAAGCCCAGAAAAATGTCAAAGTCCGACACATTAAATGATTGCCTGCTGTTTTGCCCGTGATTTGCAGTGCTGGGGACGTAATTTATCAGAGCCGCGAAGAGTGTGTTTACATGGTAGCACAGGCTAACTGCGTACCAGCTCTGATTTTAGAAGTGGTAATATTTAATGACTTTGTGGCACGCGTCTGATTTCAAGCACCACTCTTTACAGTTTTTGGGTTCTGTCTGATTTGCTGAAAACCGACGCATGGAGATGTGTTCCCTTTCAAGACATCGTGTAAACACGTCAACCTCGTAGCGTGTGAAGCCTCCCTCAATTATCATAACACACACTGCTTTACATTAATGCATGCAGAAGGCAGAAATGGAACAGCTTTCATCCTGGTTTATTTTTACATTTTTGTCTCCTAGTTTGAATTAAATGCTCATTTTCCGTATGTGTGCTGAATAAGGAAAAGTATCCTTTTCTTCTGTTAATTCAAAACCTGAATGATTTTACAGACTTTTTTCCCCCTCCACTACAAAGAATAATTACTTTTCCCAGCTCTTCAGCCATAATTGGTTACTACTCTTTAATCTTATCTTTGTGCACATAATTATCACAGTCATCATATTAGATTATTTCATGCATAATAAATGAAGTCAAACTGTGTGTGTGGTAATTAGCATATTAGGATATGTGCCATGATCAAGGATCATATTGTTTCCTAAAAAGTGAGGAGGAGAGGTTTTTTTTTTTTTTGTGACTTTTTGTGTTTCATAGCTTTATGTATGTTTATTGATTTAGATGCATTTAGATCAGTTCAGGGCAAGATTCGTGTTTCGGACACGTCACTGTGACTGCCTATGACTGTCTGTAGCATCCACAACGTAAAGTAAAGTCCGCTGCCTCAGATCAGATCACGTGACCCTGAACCTGCACTTATTCAGAGAGCCAATCAAGCCATCACTCAAGACTGGTAAAAATAGTGTTATTTTTCTTGCTTCTTTTGTTTTGATTCATGACAAACACACAAATAGTACTTATAAAATTAATTATCTCACTAGTTACGACGTCATCTTTAGAACCTTTTTCCTCTTCTGATAGTTGATCTCAGCATTATAATCAGTGTATAAACACATAATACGTGGTATTTGCAAATGTGCTGTTTTTTAAAAGTCCGCCTAATGAAGATCTTAAAGAAGTAGCAAAGCATCCCTGAAACAGTCTGTCCAGGTTTTTGCAACCTTTGGCTTTATCGGAAAAAAGCTTTTACACTAATTTCCAAACAGTGAGAACAGCGAGAACAACCTCTCTGACACAAAATGTTTCAATTGTGAGTTTCCTGCCCTCGCAGCATTTTTGGCAAGAGCACATTTCAGTATGAAAAGGTTTGTAGAAACACACACACACATAAACACACGCGTGCACACAAGCTAGTTTGAGCTCTTTTGTTGCTTTTGATTTCATTCATTAACACAGTCAGATACACTTTCTGAAGTTTCTAGATCTAAATCCAACAGAAACCTAACTGATATGATTCCAGTCATGAAAGTCAGAGCAAAAAGTACCTTTCTGCCCCCCCGATAATATCGCTCGTGGACAAAAGAAGTTGATGTATAAAAGGTTCGTGTGAAAGAGGGCCGCGGCTCCAGCGCTTAGCGGGACTGATAAGCAGCTGCAGAGGTATATAAGTCAGCCTGGAGGTGTTACACGGTGTCACGTCTGTGGCGTTGACAGGGAAAAGCCCTCCCATTCTGAGCCCCCCCATTGCCTCAGCCCGCTGGTCAAGGTCTCCATACCTCTGTGGTCGCCGTGCTGGCACAGCTCTGGCATTGCTGCAGTGTCAGTCTGGTGTAAATGGCAGTTTGAAATGTGATAGCGCTGGCGGCAGATCACATTTGTTGGTTTAGTTTTAAAGGGGAGATTATTGGGGGTGTGCTGGACTGGATATGTTAAAGCATCCTTTATAACCACGAGTTATCTTCATCGCTAAGGAGCCATCATAGAAGCGTTTACAAACGATTTTACCCAAAAAAATAGTCAATTCAATTCATTTCAGTTTTATTTGTATAGCACCTTTTACAATCAAAATTGTCTCTAGGTGCTTTTCAGAGGCAGAAACTCACAGTGGCAAGGAAAAACTCCCTTTTAACAGGAAGAAACCTTGAGCAGGACCAGCCTTACAAGGAGGAACCATCCTGCTGAAAGCTGGCTGGGTAAAGGAGGAGAAGAAGAGGGAGGAGAGAGAGAGAGAAACAAATATGCAAACACAGCAAACATAATACAGCACAGGCAGGTTGTTCTAAAAAAAATATACAGCATTAGACTCGTTTATTTCTTTACGTTCATTTTGACGGGTCACATCTCTCACCTCACATAGACCCAAAGCACTGGGGATGCAGGCGGGACTGTTAGATTACGCCACGACTGAACGCATCTTTTTCCACATCTGCAGCAAGAAAGCCAACAGCAAAACCATCTGTACTGAGTCAGAAGACAAGTGTCAAACGCCCCTGCCTGCACGGGCGGTCCTTGCAGCGCCCCATATTCAAGTCTAAATAGATGAAATATCCTTGTGAAATGCATTTCTGGTGCATCCGCTTGCGTGACGTCACGATATAAACACATGAATGTAACTTTAGTGTAATGGCAAAGCATCTGAGGAGTGGAGCATTTGCTCACTCCACTTGAATTAGCGTTTTTTTTTTTTTTTTGTAATCCCATAAACAACAAAAAGTCTTTGCGCGGACTCTTTCACGGTCTGCACAGCGTCGCTCGACACGCCTTCCATCAGAAACTCCTCCTTGGAGTAGCGTGGCAAGCCTGGGACGTACCCTGCACGTGCGGTGGTACTGCCTGTGGAAATACAAACATCGGATAGAATAACTGCAGATTCGTCTCCGCTCTTCTGGTTCTACCATCATGTTGCTGCCAGCGTATGTAAGGATAGTGGAAAAACAGAGAAACTATTAAAGGAAACGAGGCCAGAATTTCTGTTCTGCAACCGCAGTATCTGAAATCACAACTACGATTAATCATGGGCGCCTCATTATCACACAGGCGTATTCACTCGAGTTCTGCTTTAAGATGTTTGTACTTTTATTTTCCACAAGTGAAACATTTCTGTTGTCTCGTATGTTAATGTTCTGTGGCATTTTAGGGCAAATATTTGATGTGTTTAGTAGTAGCAATGTAAACGTTAGTCTGTAAAAACTGAAAAGATTGTTTGTAGCATGTCCCAGATCTTCAGTTTAATCGCTACAAGTGCTGTCATCAGTATGAAAAAATATTTTATATGTATTATTTTTGAATTAGTCAGATCAGACAGATCAGAGGTGTGTATCGGGAACACGACTGTTGCTGTTGAAATGAAAGCTTACTGCAAGGAGGAGTCAGACTATCATCTAATGACACTGGTTTTGTTTGTATAGCATTTTTGTCCCATTGTAAGATATTTTAAGGAATTTTTCTTTACCATTCTGACACTTTGTGCTATTACAGATGAGAAAACTCACCACTCATATGAGTGTAAACAAGGGAATTTTTCCTGTTTTGGGTCTAATAACATGATAATACCATCCATCCCTTCATCATCTACTCTTTTATACCTCAACGGGGTCTCGGGGCGCTGGAGCTGCCTTCAGGCGAGAAAGCGAGAGGCAGCAGCGTACACCCCTGACAAGTAGGTAGCTCATCGAAAGGGCTGACATATGGAAACAGACACAAACACATGCAACATGCAGACTCCGCACAGAAAAGCTCCTGTCCTCGGGGGACAGTGCTAACCCCTGCACCCCCTTCTCACTTTTTCTAATAGATATTAGGTATTTGCGGTGACATTTCAATGCGCCAAAGAAAAGCCTTGGGCAAATGGAAAAATTTCTGCTCAAAACTTGGCAAATTTTTGGATCTTAAAAATGGCCATAATGCAGAATGCAGGAATAAAAGCATATCATGAGTTAACTCCCAGCAGAGGCACTCACAGCCGGCAGAAAAACACATCCGTTGAGAGAGTGAAAGAGCATATGAGTGTGCGTCTAAAGGGCTTTAAAAAGTGCTGTTGAGATGATAGATGATAGATGTTCGCTGCTCACCTCAACGTTATTGCATTTGGGAAGCTGGGATAAAATGTAATAGATGTGCTGCTCGGCGAAGAATATGGTATACTAAAAAAAATGTATGTGTATGGCTGTCACGATTAGGAATTTCTGGAGACGATTAATTGTCAGAAAAATAATTGCGATTGAGGATTATATTGTCTATTTTTTTCTTTTTTATATTCTACTATCATAGCATTATGAGCTTTAATAATACACATTGTGTACTGTACTGTACACCTTAATGAATAAGAGCAATTTAATGACTTTTTCAACATCAAGAAACAGTTGGGCGTATTGCTGTGGATGGTGGGTCTGGAGACGCTGGTTCAGATTTGTTGCGTTAGCGCTTTTGACACTTCTTTACGGCAAATTTTACAGGTCGCTTCCTCAACGTTACTGGGCTCTCCTTTATCGTTAGGCCTAAAACCAAAATGCACCCACAGCGGTGCCGTGGTACGTGGCTTTGGAACCAGAACCTCCCCTTCCTCCATGTTGTTATTATCCTAGCCATAGCATATTAACCTAGCCATAGCATTATTATCCTAGCCATAGCTCACTGCCAATCCGATCAAGACGAGAGGTAACAACATGTGGCTGCGACTGCGTGCTGATGATGGCACAATACAATGACGTCAGACTCAGATTCAGTTATTTTATGCAACTTTGTGGATAAAATAAATAATTGACGTTAATCGCGAATATACGGAAGAGGATTAAGGCCACCCATGAGATTTGTCCGGTAATGGACAAATGCAAGGCTATTGATGGCTGCATCTGCACGCAGTTCATAGGGGATATGTTGTATCACAAGATACAATAAGACATTTAATCAAGTTCTTTGATCCTGAAGGTGTGGAGATCATGTGGGCGCGTTGTTTGAGATGCAGGCATTACCGCAACAAAGGGCCCAACGTGCCGTGGCTCATGGACTCATATGATAAACTGAAGCCGTACGGAATTGCCATTAAAGGCTGCATTGCAGCGTGCAGCTCTCAGTCGTGCTCCTCAGTGGATATATGGAAGAGTATTAGTGATGGACCCTAACCCTAACCCTAACATTATGTTTTGACTTTATTCTCGACATTTTGACTTTTTTCTCAAAGTGCATGATGAAAAAAACCTCACCTCCTCTCAAATTTTTTCTCATGGGTGGCCCTAATACTCTTCCGTACAAATATGAAAAATAATCATGAGTATGAAAAACAATTGCGATTGACGATTATTTTAATAACTGCCCTATATATGCACTGCTACAAGGTTAATATCGATAGACGTCGATATAGGAGCAAGCATGTGGGCATGTAGCTGTAGCCTGTCCCAACCAGAGACCTTGTTGCTGTGAGGTGACAGTGCTAACCGCTGCGCCACCGAGCAACACTCCTAAACTTTTGTGAGTCAAAACATATCACGATTGCAGATCTAAAGAAAAATACAAGTGTTGAAATGTATATTTCAATGTTCATACTTCAATCTGAGACATGAACAATCAAGAACTTCAGTTTGTGGATCACCTCAGTAGCTTTTCCTTCTTTTCCGCCTTAGCTGTCACTATTTTGATCATTCTTTTCTTATCTGACTTTCAGTGTCACTGAGGTAAAAAAAAAAATGCACTGATGTCATTTAGGACTGGATCTCCCCCCCTCAAAAAAAAAGTCTTTTGAGAAAGCTGAGACTGGAGGAATGTAGAGCCGCCTCATTTTGTTTGTTCAATTTGTTCATCCATCCTGACTCATCACGACTTGGGTATTTTTAGCAATGGATTCCCGTTCTGTGTTTCCCCCTCTGTTCACGAAGGAGCTATCGTTTTCTGTGAGGCAGGGAGGGATAATCAATGTCAGATATCAACAAGGGTCCATCTGTGCACAGACACAAAGGTAGGAAAGCTTGTTTTCAGCCTAGTTCCAGCAGCTGGCTCTGCATGTGTGTGTGTGTGTGTGTGTGTGTGTGTGTGTGTGTGTTTTGTCTGCCACAGCTGTCTGTATCAGCTGAATGCTCGTTAAACGTTGAGTTTAACCCGGCACTGACGCCACACCAGCTCTGGTTACTCCCGTGGGAATAGCCGCCATTGTCATTGTTAGCCTCTTGTAATTCCCAGGAATTAGTCTGAAACGGTTGAAGTTTGACTCTAAATAACCTGTCAGCACATGAGCAGGAACAGTTTGTGCTAACAGAGGTTGTTGCTTTTCACTTTGCACAGCAGTCAGAAATAAAAAGCCCAAAAAAACCCACAGCCCAGAGAGGGAAATTACTTTAAATCTTTGAAATCCAAGTTTAAATATGATGGTCTGCTTTTAAAAATGCAGTTCTCACTTTTTTTAAATAGATTTTTTTTTTTTTTAAAAAGTGGAAGAAGTATACTCATCAGCTTCAAATGTGGCCCCGTACACTGCCCAGAGTGGGAGACAAGTCTGAGTTAAGGTGGCCGAGTGACCTGATATCCTGTTTGCGAACTGTTTGTGATTGTTAGACATCCTGTGAGTTGTGCCACATGCAGCTGCCAGGCATCCATGCAGATTCAGCTCCTATTGTCTGAGCTGGAAACAATCACAGATTCTTATCGCCTGGGAAGGATTTCATGAAGTGTGAGGTTGCTGGCTGAGTTGTCAAACACGTGTGGGCGATTCTTGTGAGTTTTGGCCAGACGAGTCTCGGAGCGTTATCATGCAAAATTAATTATTGGCCTCTTTTATTAATGTTCCTGCAATAATAAAAAAAAAAAAAACAAAAAACCTGCCTCTGCTTCCCTGAAATGAAATTATGCTATAATGTCACTTTTCCTATTAGCACAGAGTCTGTGCATGCCAATTGATCCTCCTGTTGTCATAGCAACATGAACCACTAAACCTCTGCGCAGCTGTTGTTATGGAGGCCCTTGGAACAGCTGGCGGCTGTATCTGGAGAGGGGTTGTGGGAAGAGGCTCTTTTGGTCCTCCCTTCACACCTTGACCCCAAATCTCCTGATATAAAAGGGGGGAAAAATGGAGAATTTGAGAATTGCAAAGACATCTATCTGGAGTTCTCATCCAGCAGTACAGTCTCCAGGTGATTACAGACAAAGTTTAGGCAGAAAGCTGTGAATATTTAATCACGCCGCTGTGTTCAGCCCTATTTTTGTGAAGGAAGTGAGCGGTGAAACCACCTGAATCAATGTTAGGCAGATTCTCTCCCAGGGTTTACCTAATGCATCCGAGCGTGTCTTATTATTGATGCGAGAAAGTGTTGTAGCGTGTGCAACAATTGTTTCATTAGAAATGCTACGTCCTCTCTCCGTGAGCGACCCTGAGATTTTCCCGACTGCGGAGCGTATCAGAATTATGGTTGGAAACATTCTCTGCATACTGGTTGATCATAAAAATGGAGAAAATAGTTTTCATCAACATTTCATAAACTCAAACAAAACACACACACACAGAAAAAAATGTACTTTTATATTAAAGTTGAGTAATAGGATGAATTCATGATTTGTGATTTATAATCATCAGGGAAAACATTCTGGGAAAAGGATCTGTGCATCTGGGTGTCAGCGTGGAGCAGAAGACAAAGGAGAATAAATAAAAAAAAAAATGGAACAATATTGGACAGTCTGTTGTCAGACGGTTTCTAATAATAGTGGAGGAACAACAGATATTGCTGATGATTTATCCTGAAAAATGAGGGCAAACATTTATGCGTCGACAGCTGTAACTTTGGAGTCTTTCAAAAGCTCAACAGAAGTCAAGTCATTTTAAGGAACGAGGCCAAAGTCTGAGCGATGAGTCAGGTGCATTAGAGTCCTGCCTCATCAGTTTTCCTGACGTGAGGTTGTAGGTGTCGTTTTTGGAACATATGATCTATTTGTACGGGTGACATAGCAGCTCTATCCAGCGCTGGTGGAAATAGGGTTCATAGGTGCTCACACATCCACTTGAAAACGATTTGGTTTCGTATTCTTCACTGAGTCTTTAAGCTGTTGTGCTCAGTTACGCTGTTAAACCTTGTAAATAATGTAACTTACTTGTAACGTAATTGTAGCAGCTGAAAGCTGAACTATTGTTAAAAACAACAGGAGTTATAGTTAGTGTGCACGCAAGTGTTGAGACTGCAGTGTTGCGCATGTTGAGGAATGCTAATGTTTCCTTTGAGGCGGTTGTGAGGAATAAGGTGATTAGACCTCCAACCCCCTGGGGGGAGCCCCTAGCTGCAGCAGCTCTTGCTCTGATTTGATTTGACGTCAACAGGAAGGTCATCTTGGTCCCGGGGGGGGGCATGGATCGACTCCGTGCGTGCGTGTTTTTGTGTGTGTGTGATCCTACCTGGGGTCGGGGCGGGAGATGACCTCTGGAAGAAGGCTCCTTGGTACTCGGGGGGGCTTTGTGAAGGATTAGACGGAGACTAAAATGTTTTCTTTGTGGCTGACAGAACCTTACTGCTGTCGGACTGATGCTCTGGTCTGAGTTGCTTATTTGTTTTGCTTTAAATATTAAATTACATGGAAAATAAACACACAAACAAACTTTGAGCATCTTTGGACACCACTTTTGGAGCGTGAAGTCTTTCTGAAGTATTTCTGTTATGAAACTGAATGAAAGTCAAGTTCATACAGAAGTTCCTGACTCAGCAGACTTTTAAAAGATAACAAAACACTTAAAATAAAAATGTTGAAAAGAGCTGTTAATCTTTATTAGATATTTAATAATTACTCAATGCATTAACCCATGTCAGTTTTTGGGTGGGACCTAATGCTTAATTAACCGATTATTCAAATAACCAACTAGAAAGTTAATTGATAGAAAAAAAAATCCAAATAGGGAATAATTACAAACCGTTAATTAAATTAGAATAGATGGAAGTGATGATATCTGGCCACATCTTGTTACTGTTCTGTCAGGGAGGTGTGTTGTTGTTCATCACGGAGCTCACCGTCACCTTCGGGTGTTGCGCTGTGGGGGTGGAGATGTTGCCTCAGGGACACAACGTGCTTCATATTTGATACCAATTAAATCTCATTTCTGTAGCATTTGGTTGAAATTGGAGTTTTCTATTCTCAGCAGGGGGTGTGGAAGTCAAAGATCCTTAAGAACAAAGACAAACTATTGCCTGTAAGTTAGAAATGAGTGCAGGGATAATAATATTGTCATAAAGAGTGCATCGACGTTTTCTTATTTCCTCAAGTCTTGTCAGCATCGGCATGACAGTGAATTTTCATCCCGGCGCGGAAAGTCTGAAGAGGACAAAGTTTGGGCTCCTCCTGTTAATCCCTACAGCTTCATTCCAGCCCGACTCCCCCCCGCTGTGCGCCTCTGGTTGTACCCACCTACCACACACGCCGGCGTCCCCGCTGAGCCGTGCAGGTCTGGATAAATACCAGCCCTTCAGAGGCTTCTGTGTTCGTAGAGGGCTGGAGCGAGGCGACGTGCCGGGAGGCCCGGCTACTCTCCCACTGTTCTGCAGCTTTAAGTGAAAGATCAGGTGTCCCACCATCAATGCTTGATGGAGCTTAAATCTTTTACATGTGGCCATAACTCTGCCTCTCGCTGCCCAGAGGAATCCGAGTCCCACAGTGTCTCTGACCTCCACGTTTTCACCTTTAAGCCTCTCGGGAAGCTTTTGTTGGTACCAGTGAAAAGCCGCAAAATATTTTGTCACCCCAGCTAACTTTTATTCAGGCAGAACCTGCAGGCTGAGGAAGGAGTTACACGCTGTTGGTTTTGGTGCTTCTACAGGAAATACCGATAAAGGAGAAAGTTTTTATCTTTGCTGGTTGTGGTTCTTGAAGCAGAATGATTCATCTTGCAGAGCTGCTGTATCAGCACTGATACTGATCCAAACTTCCTGTCAGGGTGGACGTACTGTAAAGGTGTTAGAGTCACAGGAAATGATGGCCATCTTTCTCTTCTATCAATCACAGAAAGCTATTCTCTTACATGTTTTCATCGATCTACGTATTTGTCTTTGAATGATGTCCATGCCATGCTGTGATAACACCGTCATCTTGTTCCAGGCTGTGTGTGGAGAGTTGCATCCTGGGAGCAGAGAATAACACTGAACAGCTGCTGTGGCCTTGTGGACAAGCTGACGGTGAGTATTCCTGCAAACCTCATCATGAATGTTATCTGATCAGAACACCGAGATGATAGTGGAAGCACTTTCCACGCTGCGACTGTCGACCAATGAAATTGGTGACCTTTCACCCTGTTTTTATGGCGTCATATAACTTATTAAAACCAAACGGATCTAAAAAAAAAAAAAATGTACATAGACACATATTAGCTTTTAAATGTGCTTTGTTGTCTGGTAGTGAGTTTTTTAGAGAGCTTTAATTTCGCTCTCTAAAAAACCCGACGAGGGGTCCCCGGGTTTTTAACCTCCGCCGCTCTCGTTGTCGTGGTTATGGGAGAAGGCCCATGAACGGTTGGTTGGACAGTTTGGGGAAGAATCGTTGATAGTGATGTAACAACATGACTCACTAACTTTTGGTGAGCTTCTAGTTACACTAGAAATGCAGATTTCATTGGTGAAGGTTGCTTAACACTTTAAATGAGTTGAACAATCTCAGACAATATGGTAACGAGTTGAGCTGCTGTGTTGATAATCATTGTGTCGGCTGTTCTGTTGCCTTGAGCAGCATTAACTAAAGCTGTGAAAATATCTGCTGTATTCTGCTTCAACTTGACTTCTGATAGCAATTATTATATTGTCATAGACATTATAATACCATTAGAGCACATTATATATGAATGGTTAGATGACACGCTGGTTTTGTGGGGTGAATATTGCTTTGCCTTACTGGTAGTAGCATACATTTGTAAAATGAATATATTTAGAGAAAGTTTTGCTCGGAATAGATGCAACATTTTTGTAAACACAATATAAAAATGAAAGGAAATTCATCTAATTAAGCAAACATGCAAATGTATAATAAACAGATGGGACATAACTGCCTTCTTTGGTTTAAGTGCTTTTTTTTTTAGCTTTATATTTGGCATGCCTGGTATCCATGGTGACCATTTGTATGTGAGAGGAGTTTTTTTTAGCTGCATTTCTCCTCTACCTTCTGTAATTTGAAGTAAGAGGTTTGATTTCCCAACGTGCGCATTTTGACCTTCTAGTCAGGCACATAACGGTCGTCCCGTCTAAATTTCTGCAGCCACGTCTGTGTCGAATCCATCAGTCGTTAATCGCTGCAGATGAAAATCGTGTCAGTATTTTGCGCTTGTGTCCGATAACAGCCGACGTCTTACACGCGTTTCAGCTTTCAGCTTTACAGGATCAGCTGTGAATGGTTTTGATTTCCTCCGTGTAAATCTTGAAAGAAGTGCGGAACACCTCTGACATTTTGGTGTGAGAAATATTAGATTCGCATTGGATGACTGTGCAGCTCACTCTTTATAAACACTGACACACCTTCACCAGTTTCCCACTCTTGTGGCCTGTTGTCTCACTAACTGTAGCTCTATCAGAGAGAAAAATCCGATTTTCCAAAGCTCAAACCCTCCATGCTGTGCTTCCGTGGACACTGTCAGTCCCTCATTGAGCACCATGCTTTTAAAAAGGCAGCAAAAGTTGACTAAAAAAATGAGGCTGCCAGTTATGTAAATGCACCAACTGAGCTATTGTCGTCAATAGTCGTGGTCAGTCTGTTATTTTAAAGTGTTGGCATCAAATCTTCAAAATTCTGTTTCACCTCTGCGCACAGTTATGTACTGTAAACGATTTTACAGGCTGCAAATTACTTTGAGAATGTGTGTGTGTGTGTGTGTGTTCCCTCACACAGCCAGCTCATGTCCTCTCAGCTCCTCACTCTTTCCCTCCCCTGAAAACCTTCTGCGCGACTCCCCACCAAGGATTGTTTTACACTTAATTTTGTTAGTCTTAATGAGATTTCGCTAATTAAATCTCCTCCTGGTAGGAGAACCCCACATTCGCCCCCCCCCAGAATCACCATTCTGTGGACTGATTGCTTCTGGAGCTGTTTTAGACAAATGAACTTTTTCACGGGGAACGGGTAAACTGATTTTCGTGAGGACAGGACTGTCGTCCTCTGTGGATTTCTAATTTTGCACCAAGACGCTCTGCTGCTCCTGAGAGAGCCAGTAGGGTTTCAGATCTGTTTGAAGTGTTTGAGGCAGGAGCTACGTGGGGGAAGCGAATGGTCTTTTGAGAGGTTTCTAGTGAAGCTGTTTGTTAGTTTCGGGAAAATAAATCTGGGTTAGAAAACGGATCCTTAAAATATTTTGTACTGTGTAATCAATAGTGATGATGAACTTGGTGGGTTGAAACCTCCTCTTCATCTTCGGCGGTTTCAACAGTGGCAAATCAAAAAGGGCAGCGTGGAGTTCAAGTGACGAGTCACACGTGTCCCTAATAATAAACCCTGTATTAGCCGCGGATATGCTGAGAGGGCGGGGTCACCTCACTTCAAGCGATGAGGACTCGGAGGTCATTGTTGAGAGCAGCCGCTGGCCTGCTGTTGTGAACCGCCTTCTGGGACCAACTATTGTGGGAGCCCACCTCTTGTTTCCAGTTTGAGCCCTGGACACTCAATGCCAGTTTCAGTGCTACTTCTACCAAAAAAAAAAAAAGAAAGTACCTCAGGCCCAACCCCCCTAGTCACACATTTACCCAAATGTTAATAATGTTTTCTTTTCCGATCTTACTCGAGGTCTTAAATATATATTCTATTTACTACATCGCTGTATTAAATTATATATTTTCTCTGTCTGCTGTTCTTCACCACATTTTGAGTACAGATATTATATTTTTACATCACTACATTCATTCAGTGACTTTAGTTGCGTTGCAAATTATTTATGGCAAGACAACCATCTTTTTTTGATGTACGTTTTCTGTTTAAATGAGGTCTTTTTGTGAGGACCAGCCAAAATGTTCTTACTTACCAAAAAAGTCTTTAGTTTGCTAGTAAAATGTGGATTTTGGTACTGTGTATACAGCAAGTACAAGAACACACACACACACACACACACACACACCGTTGATATCGGTGCCCTCACTCTTGGGTGGGTGAGTGGGCAATGTGTCAGATGGAGCGTTTAGATGATGAAGGCTGTTGCCGAGATCGGGTTTCAACCACCTGTCATTCAGCTTAGGAGGCAGGAAAGGGGCGCAGCAGCGGTTGCGAGTGGTGGGAGTCAGGCGTTGGCATGGGGTAACAGGAGAGATGCCAGTGGCGATCTGGCACCAGGCCCAAAACCTGCTGTCGTTGCAAGATCCTTATTGATTGTGGAGAGTTTCCTGCTTCATATCACATATCAAATATTTCAGTTGAGCTGGATTTATGGAAGTTCGCAAAATGGGCTGTCAGTGTTGTGGATTTAGACTTGTCTAAAAAGCTATTTAAAGATACCAATCAGGATGAGTACTTCTACCACCTGTACTTTTGTAATGTGACCGTCAGTGATTAATAACGATAATATTGCTTTTGCTTTCACAGCAAAGGGGCTTCACAGAACTTTAAGAATGCAGGATTTAGATAAGGGGTATTCAATTAAAAGTCACTGAGGTCCAATTATTAAAATTTCCTCCAAAGAAAAGGTCCGAAACTAAGTTGCGTTTGTGTTTTTATACCCTTGTTTAACTGAGTGCATAATTAGCTCTTTTACATAAAAGTAGCTCAGGCAAATACATTTAAGACCTTTATTTTAGAGTAAAGATACAAAAACCTAAAAATGAAATAAATAAAAAAAGTGCAAACAGAACAGAATAACCCTTTTTTTTCTCCAAAATTTAAGCGGTCCCAACCTAACAAAACTGAAGGCCTACACTTCAAGTGAAAATGTCAACATTTGAGAAAACAATAAATAAAAGGTGGCTCTTTTGGGACAAAACATGTGCATACACAGCGTTGACTAACCGTTATTTTTCTTAAATTAAAGAATTCTCAGCCTAAAAAAATGAAGGCCTACACTTCAAGTAAAAAAAAGAAAACAGAAAACAGTTGTCTTCAGAAAACAATAAATAAAAAGTGGCTATGTTAATGCCACATCTTCAGAGCATATGAGGCACACCGGTTTTAAACTGCCTGACGGAAGAATGAATATAAATTATAAAACTCCATCCACTCATCTTTAAAACAACAGTTTTCTTCATCAACCTTCCTTCTTGTAGAGCAAGCCATGTGAGCGCAAACTGATGGCGGCAGCGAGCTGTGGCACTTCCGCGGTGCGTTGTGCAGGGTAAACAAATGATTTGATCGGATCAACTGAGTGGAGCTATTGCCGTATTAACTGGAGTAGTAGCACCCACTGTCATGAAAATCTATTCACGTAGATTTATCAGAGATTGGTCACGGGTCCGGACTGAACCATCACTCGGTCCAGATCCGGACCGAGGTCCGCCATTTGGTGATGCCTGATTTAGATGCTTGGTAACTTGTCTGTGCCTGTGTGCAGCAGTTTACAACAACGCAGAGAAGCTAAACTGAACTTTGGGAAGTTCATCCAGAATCCCTCCTGTGTTAGACGCGCAAGGTTTTTTTCAGGCGTGATTTCAGCCCAGCCAGGCTGACGTTCTTTCATTTGTAACATCTGGATATGCATCTGAATTATCAAGCTGAATTTTAAAAAAACTGAAAAGGTAGAGGCTGAGATTCAACATCAAAAATGTTCTTATATCGATTGGAACATTTTCACAGATAATATCACTATTTCTGTCCCATGAATGCCGGATAATCTAGAGACAAAGAAAGCAGGAAGGTAAACTTCCTAACATATCGGCTCTGCTGACTGTTCCATCAGTTTGGGGTCACACTCAGCTTCACAGTTTTAGCTGCAGCGTGAGCCTATATTTGCTTCCATCTCTTTACCTCGCTAACCGCACATTCCCCAATTCATCAATATCCATTTCTCGCCTCGCCCTGGCTTTTACCCTACCAACCCTAATTGTAATTATGTTGATTTAACTTAGACACATGCGGCTCCCTCCCTGCCATCTGAATGGAAGCTTATTAGCTTGAATATAATTTTTTTAAAATATTTATTTATTACCATTTCTCAGGGTCCCTGTCGGCATTTCCAATTACTCTTGTCGTGTGGCTGTAATTGCCTCCATGCTAATGGCCGCCAGACAATCGTGCTAAATGAGGTGAGGCCGAGAGGCTCGGAGCCCGACTTCATTAAGAGCTAATGGGATTTTATAAGGAGGACTGAAGACCCAGCTCATCAAAAAGCGGGAGATGGAAGGAAAACAAAACAGATGGAGGGGGAGAGCCAAATCACAACTATTCTAACTCAGCCTGCTCCTTCTCCTGCACTCTGATGACAAAAAGAAAGGTTAGTCTCCCTCTAAAACACCGAAAGCTAATTATGCAGGAAGACAAAGTGAAATGCTCGCAGTGGAGGAATAGTCCTGCTAATAAAATGCATGCTCTGGCTGCCCAGCGGAATATGAAAACAGGCTGTTTATGTTTCTAACTCTCTTAAATGGTATAAGACATGACGTTTGTAGTCATGGGTATAGGTATATTTAAATTGCGTATTCAATACAGTTCCGATCCTTCTGCTTATTTCAAAGTGAAGAGTACAAACGTGGCTGCATTGCAAAACTTTCCCATTTTTTATTGGCTGACACCAGTATTCAGTAGTATTTTTTTCACATATGTCCAGGGGGGAAAAAAAAAAAATCCTCTTTGTCTCTCTCTTATCTTTCTACAGTCAAAGCATAATTCTGTTGGTGTTAACTTGCCTTTGTACATCAGAGAAACCTTTCCAGATGTAATTCAGCATGGATCTTTGTGCACGACAGACGCTTTGTGGTGACATTGCTCTGGATGCACGCTCCGCTCGTCCAGGGTCAGTTGCTTCCCACTTTCATTTGCTGCGCCATCTTAAAGCTGACATGGTTTGTCTGACATTGGTTCCAGCTCTGTGGCCCTTTTGGCTCTTGCTGATGACGGGACGGACAAATTCTATTACATGCCTTATAAACCAACGTGTTCATCTTTGAGCAGCTAGCATTATAGAATCAGTGGGCTAAAGTGGTTATATGATTGTTACCACAACCATTACTCACTACTTCCTCTACACAAGGCAAACAGCCTCAGCCGTGTCTGGATGTATTTATATGCCATTATGAAGTTGATGGCTCAATGGCATTAAAGAAAATATGTGCGTAAAGCCGCCTCATCTGCTTTAAGTTTCATTTGCAATCAGCTATGCATTAGTTACATACTTAAAAACATCCTGGGTTTGTCCACCTCAGTGATAAGTCTAAGGCAAATGACCAAAGAAAGTCATTGGAAATACTTGCCTGGTTCGTCATATGGGTTAACCATATTCCAAACACACATAACTGTTGTTTGGGCATGCTGCAGGGTTGTGTTTGGGGTCCATTCTAGGTTTGCAAATAAAAGATGCCACAAAATTGCTAACCGTGATGGCGTGAAGTACGTTTTATGCTGGTCACAGTAGATCTTATGTAGCCCGGAGTGGCCGGCAGTGATGGCGTTACAGGAAACCAGTGATCATTTATACACGTGTACTACTGACATACAGTATAATACATGAGGTTAACGCAGAACTCAAGTCAGTCACATCAGAAAAAACAAACGCAACCATGCATGTCGGACCATATACGGTATTAAAACCAGAGAAGACAGACACAGGTTGAACAAATGAGATCAAATGAGATCTCTAAATAATCACAAGGATAAAGTGAAATCACAACTTTACATTCTTGAATGTGACACGTAATTAGAAATCCACACTGTTGATACGGAACATTTATAAAAAACAAAAACATGACAAGCAGACACATAGAACCTGACAGCTAAAACAACACACCAAAGGAAACAACAGCATTCTCTTTTCTCCACGGGAGGTCTTTGTTCTGAGACGGAAACATGGATTTGTCTGATGGCGCTGGTGAGACCACAGAGCAACTTGAAGGCGTTAAGTCACCAGACGTGAAAATCGCCTGTGGCTGTTCTTCTAGCATCTGGCCATTGGTGTTCCATGAATCACCATGTAATGAAATTATGCATCTCCAGACGATGTAACGCAGCACAACGTCTGACTGTTGGTGAACTGGGCCCACGCGCCAACAGCTACGATTTTTTTTTTTTTTTGCTTTCCTAACTTCATATTTCAGTTTCTCTGCGGTTTCTCTAGTGTCTACACTCAGCTCGCGTGGCGCTGTGTAGCTGCTGATCAACACGGCTAAAGTTATGCAGCGGAATTGAGGCTGGCTGAACAAAAAAAAAAAAAAAGACTGTAAACTCTCGTTTTTTGCGCAGGCCTGTGTGGAATCTTTTTCCTGCAGTTTCCCACAGACAGCTGTGAGGAATCTACACAATGAGGCAGATGTGTCTAATCATTTGGGCTGCAGGCTGTTTTTTGTACCTAGAATGTCATCCGGGCTGCTCTGATGGTGGGATGATGGCTGTGGTTTAAGGCTCAAGCCTGGTAAGAACAGCTGTCCTACAGCTGCCATCGTTCCTGCTTTCCAGTGCGAGGGTGGGGGGTTGAAAAACAGTCCCAAACCTCCTGGGTCAGAGCCCTGGTATGGCGGTCTCCCTGGCAACTGGAACGGAGACAGCGGTGGTGTGTGTGTGTCTTAGTGTGTACAGTGTGTGCTGAGGGTTAAGACGATGGAGTCGATCCTCACATTTATGTCTGACTTGGCTTTGACTCTTCTCAGATAATTCATGTTCCAGCCAAAGCAGAACACACACCCAAAAAATTAGTACTCTTCTTTAACGATGTGGTGTTACACAAAAGAGCGTTCCTCTTTTTCTTCCCCCCGTTTGAAGTACAAAATGGAGATAGGACAGATTAGCAGGACACATGTTTAAGAATAGCATTGGCACGAAAAAGAAAGAAGAGTGTGTGTGGCGTGTGTGTGTATGTGGGGGGGGGGTATGTTCTGGGGATGGAAAAGTTGGGAGAACAGGGGATGACTGGGAGAAGGAAAGTGCACATGTGTACTTGGCTTTGGCCCAATCAAAATAGTGGTTGTCATGCAAACACACACACACACACACACACACACACAAACACACAAGCACACACCCGTGCACATGAATAAACACACATGCTTGCATATACACACACACACACACACCTTTGTTCTTATTTTTGAGGACTTTTATAGAAATAATGTATTATCCAGCCACTTACCCTAACACAACCATCCTAACTAACCCCCTGACCCAAACCCTACCCTAACCCTAACACTAACCCTAACTTAAACCCAATTCATACTCCAACCCTAAAACCCAGTTTAACCCTCCAACAGGCGTTTGAAGTCGTGAGGACCAGCCAAAAAGGTGCTAGCAGAACGAGTATTTTTATACTCAGTCTGTTGCACGCACAAGAACAACCACACATGCGCACACGCAAACACACACACACACACGCCTGCTCTCTCTCACTCACTCACATGTACAGAAGCGCTCGCTCTCTGTCTGCCTCTCAGAAACAGCAAATGCTTTTGCTAACACTTGCCATTAATATCATGATTACGTATGCACGTGGGACCTGTGCTCAACCATAGGTGCTTTTACATTAACCTCACGGCATGAGGAAAATGATCACTTTCCCTGACCTCTTACAAAATTGCTTAGTTAGTATAAGTTGACAAAAGAGCTTTCATCAGCTGTAGTCATTGTTAGCTGTTTCACTCGCGCCATGTTCATGTTATGAACTAAAAAGGAAAACATGACGATTGTAACATTCACGTAAACATGGATGGAGTTGATAAATATATCTGTGTTTAACGTTGTGTTTATCAGTGACAGCAGAGTGACAGCAGTAACTAAAACGGCGCCTTTGGGTCTGAACAACCCAGTTTCCAAAATACAGCACGTGTTCTCTCTGCACCTCCATCATCGCCAGTGCCTGATAAATGTTCATCCTCCACTTCATATGTCCAAATTTTTTTTTATTTTCAGTTCTATTTAGGAAACTTCTCATTCAGCTGCTGTGACATTTTTGCAACTATATGCGGTAGCCAGGACCGGCTCAGGCCACCGTGCACTAACACTAAGTTCTCGAGTTACACTTTCATTTTATACGTTTTTAACTTACCCACTTAAAAAAGTAAACCATGACTGCGAGTCAGGGCAAGGTGAAGGCAGATGTAAGATCACCGCTGTGTGGGTGGAAAGTATTCACAATCTTTTTTTTCTTCCCTTGGTGATTATTCCTGATTAAGAAGAAAAATTTGAAGATAAGTGAGGAGCGACGTCAAATATGCCAGATTTTGATTGAAAGCACCATCTATCTCTGTATTTCAGCGTACGATCTGTGGCCTCTAAAACTTTCATAATTATTCCATTCTAGCTATATAAAGCAATGTATCATGTACAAATAGGAACAGGAAGCGTTTCCATTTATTTAGATTTATTTTGCAGGTGCTTTCTCTTACAAAAGTGAAACTTTTTGTGTTTTATTGTCCTTACTTTGTCTTCACCCACCTAATATAAATTGAGATTATTCTATACGGTACTTTCTCACACTTAAACTTCAAAGTTTAGCACCCACCAACCATCTGCGGGAGCATTTGATGAACTGACCTCAGTTTGAGTTGAGTCGGTAGTGAGAAACTCCGGGGTTTGTGTTACAATGAGACAATGAGCAGCACGACAAAAGCGCAGGAACAAGAGCTGGCAGTGACACGGAATTTTATGTTGCATTGGCGGACGAAAATGTGAGAGTGTTTGAGTGTGAGTGTGAGTGTGTGTGTCGGTTTAATGGAGTTCTGGCTGCAGCTGTAAATGTGTGCAATTCGTTACCACAAGCTGAACCTTCTAATAGTCGCGCACGCTCGCACATGTAAAATAAGAATATGCGACCAAATAAAAAAGCAGCGCTGCATAAACAATGATGTTTAAAGGGGTCCATAAAAAGTGAAACACACCCAGGTTATTTTTGACCAACTGCTAAGGTTCAAGACGTGGAGAAAAAAAGTGATCTGAAATGTTTCCAACTGCATTCTGCCTTTGTTGTTAGCTTAAACCTTTGTTTTCCCTATTTCCCTATTTTTTATTTTACATCCTGATCTTTTGAATATTTTCTCCCTTATTTTGTATCTTTTTGCGCTTTTCTCTTTGCTTTTATTGCAGTTAGCGAAGAACACCTCCGCACCAGTTCTGCACCCCAGACGTGCGCATCACCGTAGATGCTGTTGCAAGACAAATATTGTTTCTGATTATGTCAACTGGTCTGAAATGTCTGAGTTGACAAAGCTCGACTCGGTCGGCATTTAATCTGTGGTCCCGAATCATCACGTTTAATAAAAAGAATCAAAAAAGACAAACCCTAAAACAATTTTAGGATTAGAAAAGGGATTCGTTTTTGCCAGTAATCTTTAAAGCTTTAGTGTGTATATCAATAGATAAATTGAATCCAAAAACAACTTACTATAGACAAGAGAATTTATGGAAAAAGTAAAGAGAGTTACTATTAAAATAATGTAAAAGCAGTAGCTGTGATGTATATATATATATCTATATTTTTTGCATCCCTCCAAAGGAAGATACTCTCAGTGCGGAATAAAAGAAAAAGCTCAAGATGTGATTCGGCTCTCAAGTGGACCAGATTTGGCTAGCCGATGACAGGAAAGCAACCAACATAGAGGTACGGGGCGTCGTTTCCATAGAAACAGACCTCGTGTGAAAAAGGTCACCGTCAGAGGTTTTTTTTTTTTCTCAGAAAAAAGGCAGGGAGGATTATTGAAGGGGGGGGGGAGACAGACGCAATAGAACAACAACAAAAAGTATTTTATTATCCATTTTATAAACCTCCTTCCAAGAATATTCCAACAATGATGAAAATGTCGGATTTAAATAGCACAATTACACGGCTGTGGATGGTGAGAGCCCCCTCGCTTTTTCATGATGACTTCTTTATTCTTCTTTGAAGTCTGGAATTGAAAAGGCAGAGTGGTCGACAGCCATGCGCGCCGTTCAGCTTTGTGTTTCGCTGCAGATACGTCGCCCGCCTGCCCCCTCAATCACTCGCACTTCCTTCCCCTCTCTCCGCTCCCCTCTCAAGCCATTTTAATTAAGTCAGTCTCACTGGCATGGCTGGGAAAGATAATTGGAGAAGGTTTTTGGATGCCATTTACTCTAAATGGCGCCTGTTTCTTCCCATTCTCTTGCTTTTTTTCCTCCACTCCCACAGCTTTTGCCATCACCCGCTCCCCTCCCACCCCTCATCTCCTGGCATGCGGTTACCTATCTTCCTTTTCTTCCCCTTTTTTTCCTCCTCTCCTTCCATCTCCCATCCAAATGTGAAATATGGATTAACGTCTGTGTGTCTGAGGGGACGGCTTCTTGTGAATTGCAAATTTTTGGCCAACGTGGCAATTTGTTTGAAATGACAAATCAGGCAGAGCAATTTGTAGAGGAAGAGCAGTTTCTGTGAAGCTTCTCCCTTTGAAAAAGTTATTGTTTGGGCATCTCTAGAAAATCTAATGGGACTTAATGCAACAGAACAAGTTTGACAAAGCGATTGGACTTTGATCTGAGTTATTAATAAAATCTTGTCATTTCTTTGCAGGCGTAGTCCTCCATTCTTCCTCCTTTAAACTCAGTATTCACCTGGTAATTTCATATGACGTGTGGTCCAGTACTAATATAGATGATTAACATGATATTGAACGATCCTTCTGCTGATCCTGCAGCATTCAGTTTAATAGCGGGGGTTGGTTTAGACCCTGTTTAGCACTTTTAAATCTTCCCCACACCATCCAAAGGAAACCAAAAGATTACTCACACCTGTCAGCATTAATAAGGTATCTAGTTCACCCCCTTTATTTGTAATAAATTATTTTCCGAATGCGCGGGGCCTCCAGTCAATCTTGTCAACACTTCATAACCGATCACAGTCGGTGTCCATGTGTCCTCGTGTCCATGTGTCCCAGTTCTCACACTGTACTCCGTCAAGCATTTGGGATTTGAGCGAATGTGTGCGAATGTGTGTGTGAACTGTTCGTGTAAGGCTCCCGCCATTAATCAGGTGGGGCTGGGCTCTGCTGCTGAAAGGGGTCCACAGTGGGCCACCCATCCAGCCGGGCGCTCTGGGGAGATCCAATGTCCTTAGCGCCTTAATGCGCTCCAGATGTCCCCCCTCCGCCGAGAGAGAAAGAGGGGAGACAGAGAGGGGAAATGTAAGGCTTTAAGTAGCTCTAAGCAGACCTTGATCTGGCTCACAGACCCTAGTTCTGGTCTGGTCCGACACTCCTCGGGGCTGTTGTTGATGCACCTGCACTGATAATTAGACTTCCTTGAATTCCGCTGTTCCCTCACAGAAGATTTCTTTTTGATGTCCCCCTTTTCCGTGTTTCAGCAAGAAAAATAAAGTTGACTTCTGATTTTTGAACGCTGATTTTTGATTTTAGACGCTGATTTTTGAACACAACACGCAAGAAACAAGCCGGCGTCTTTAATCACATGCAGGAAAATGGTTAGGTTGCACACATTTGACATTTTTTAACGTGGAATGTTAATCTGACGCCTGCTCTGACCACAATAGGACGCTTTTCTTCTTCTTCTTATGTAGAGTTGACATATCTTTCTCCACTAACTGCTTCTTTCCTCTCTCCACCCCTCGCAAGGCTTTCTTTGGCTTTTATTTGCAGCTCTGCACCCACCCACCCCTCTTTTCACTCTCATTGTGTCTCCATACCTCTGCATTCCACATCCCGTTCATCCTCCTCCTCCTCCTCCTCCTCTGGCCTCCACCCATGGTATTTCTGGGGAAATCTAATATAGGTTTGTTTGGACCCTCTGACGATTCCCTCAGACGTCTCTCTTTACTCCTCGTGCTATAAGACAAACAGCGGCCGACCCGCCAAGAGCAGCAAACAAAGCTGCTGGGCATCATCATGTGGTCTTCGCGTTTCTGATAAATCCAACTTCACTTTTGACCCACCTTTTAGATTTTTCATCATTTGTGGAGACCCCCATTTTATTATCTTGTGTTTTTTTTAATGCAGAAAATGGAACAATTCACATTTTCCCAGTTAATAAATCTGAAAACGTGGTAAATGGCTAAACATAGTCAGTAAGGGGAGAAGAATATTAGTATGGATAAGACCTTTAGGAAATCAGCAGCTATGTGAAGTCTCTCATGTACAGTACACAACGTTTAAACTAGACTCCCAGCAGACTGGTCCGACATTTCTGCTCACTCGTCCACTGATTATGTCTGACCTACAGCAGCTCTCTCTCTCTCTCTCTCTCTGTCTGTCTGAACATTCTAGCACATATATGCAACACAAATGTTTGACTAGTTGGACAGTTGTAGGCGAACCCGGTCCAATCACGGACGCAGCATGAGCACAAAACTCCAGTTCGACTGTCCCGGTTTGACTCTTATTTTGTTGTGGTGGCTTCAATTTCAAACTCTGTACCTCGCACTTATTTTAATCTGATCATTACTGTTGTGAAAAATAAAATGAATTACCCCTGACATGAAGTTTTCTTAACGCTATAAACGCAATATTAGAAATTTGACGCAATATCACGGTCTTCTTTGCAAATACAACTCTTAAAAATGGACCTTTGTTTATATGAAAGGCCTTAAAGTGTCACGTGTCTGTGTCTCACAGCCTGTTCCCGTCCATTGTCTACTCTTTGTCCCACTGAAGAACAAATTACGAGTTACCAAAAAAAAAGATCAAAATATCATCAGTCAGTCAGTAGTACAATATTGTTATTTACGTTTCCTGAATGAGATCAAATGAGTGACTGAAATACAATTAAAATTACTAATACAATCTTGGAGATTATCTTTTATCTTATCTTAGTTTGTCTTAAAGATCATGCCTTAAATAAAGCGCTTTTTTTAGTATCTTAACTCT
Source organism: Pao palembangensis (assembly GCA_015343265.1). Lineage (NCBI taxonomy): Eukaryota > Metazoa > Chordata > Actinopteri > Tetraodontiformes > Tetraodontidae > Pao > Pao palembangensis. The sequence goes on along the minus strand of CM027094.1, from coordinate 11,475,774 downwards.
GTTTACCGGGAGGTTTTGGTTCCGCAGCCACTGTAGATGCGGGTCTGTCTGATAAGATGTGTATCATACAAACCAGGAAACACAAGACTGGAGGAGGAGGATGCGATCTGCTCGGCAGAATTGTGACACTGTTGTATTTAATCAGCAGATCGATGGCTTTACTTCAGGCAGCTAATAAATCTAATCCGGTCAAGAATCAAAGAAGCCGTACAGGCTGAAAGTCCTGATGAAATCTTCTTTATAAACTGACATGAGTGTGAAAAATGAATGGTGCTGGCCATTGTGCTGGCATCTGTCCTATCCTGCGTGCTGGTTATAAAAGCAAAATACCAAAAAAAGACTCAAAAGTATTCCGTGTAATGAAGCAGTCAGAAAACTGCAGTTTTGTGAGATGACACCACAGAGCAGAAGAAGAGCGAGCGCTTGTCCTCTCCAGTCCATACTAGCATGGGTCACGTGACGATCCCATCTTCAAAATGTTACTAAAAACATACTAATGGGAGCTACTAATAATAACTTCAAAAAAATGATTAAATAAGCAGTCAGTACACAAGCAGAGGCAGGAGTCCCAACTGTGACAGTGAGAGTCTTTATTGTTCACAATAGCTAATGAAACAAACTAAAAATCATTAGCAGGGCTAGGAAACAGGTTGCCAAAAGAACTAAAAGCATTAGACTCACTAGGTTGAACTTTGCAAAAACAAACTAAAAGTGCTACATTAACTATGTTAAACTACGAACAAAAAACTCCACGAAGAGCAGAATCCACAAGGAACACAAAGAAACTCAATTGCGGAAACTCACAAGAAGGCACAAACCCCCACCCCCCAGCAAGAAAACTGACATTCTTGCAACAGGAACCTGAGGGACCATGCCTTAAATAATGACAGTGATTGGACTGGGTTCAGGTGTGCACAATCAATCCATGACACAGGAGTAAAAATAGCATCAACACAGGAAGCAGAACTAAAAAGCACACAAAATTAAAGCATCTATTTTCAATTCAGTTTTATTTCTATAGTGCCTTTTCAATAAAATTGTCTCTAGGTGCTTTACAGAGGCAGAAACCCAGAGCCGGAACCCCCAGGTAAGCAGAGTGGCAAGGAAAAACTCCCTTTTAACAGGAAGAAACCTTGAGCGGGACCAGGCTTACAAGGAGGAACCATCCCGCTGAAAGCTGGCTGGGTAAAGGAGGAGAAGAAGAGGGAGACAGGACAGAGAGAATAAAAGAGAGAGAGAGAAACAAACACAATCATACACTCATAGAAATACAAACATGGCAGACATAATATACATAATACATATATACATAATACAGCATAGACACGTCTGCCTGGAACTGTTACATAGATACAGGTCTGATTCACAACATCGTGTTCATCAGAAACTTGGCACCACCACTGATCTTTTCTTAAAACAGAATATATATCAGAATAGATGGAATACATATCAGCATTTAGTGCTGGTAATGAGGTCGTGGTCATAAATGGGTTTAGTCTGTTTGCCGAGTCCCAGGTCAACATGAAAAACGTAGAATATCTTAATGCCATCTGTGGTTTTCTGAGCCATTTGCACCATGCAGGCACTGTTGCAGTGCTATTTTTGTTGGAGAGCGCAATGCTGGCAGTCTCCTCCCAACCTGCCGCTCGTCCTCCCCAAGAGTGTGTATGTTCATGTGTGTGTGTTTGTGTGTTTGCTTAAGGAAATGATGCAGCACCAGTTTGTGTAAATTTCCCAGCAACAGAGCTGAAACCAAAATAAGTTCAGCGAAGCGTCCCCGGCAACCATTTGGTCGGCACGCGCCATGTTCTCTGCATGTATTTTCATGTATGGAGCGATGCTCATTGTGTCGCAGCCACTGATGTGATTTTGTGGTTTTAAATCCCCCTTGACAGTTTTAACACGGTACAATGAGTTAAAGGCATTGCTAATTATTTTAACTCTATTCTAACTCTAATTATTCTATAAAATGTCCCCCAAAACAACATACTGTACAAAGCAAAAATGGTTATATTTGAAATATGTCATTATATTTAAGTGAAATAATCTAATAATATAAGGCCCAGGGACTCTTTTGTCATCAGTATTACTTCTATAAACTGTTGAACATTGAATCAACGAGGGAAGAAGTGTTAGAATAATAATCGGTCCACTTTTTCACGCACAACTAATGTCCCAGTGGTTTCCTGTTATTTTGTCACAGTACACTAAGTTTAACTGCAGTTGAATGCTGTTAAAATGATGAAAAAATATATAAAGTTTTGCTTTTTAATTAAAGAACTCTGCATACAAATGGAAAGAGAAACCCAATTGCTTTGCTTCCTTTTATTTAGTCTGGTTAAAAACACAGGTAGTGCAGATAATTAAAGACAGTACAGTCATTTACTGCTGCCTGAGTGTATTTCATTTTTAACTTGTGTGTTTTCCTCCTTCAGACTACAGCTCACCTAATGACAATAAAAGCTTTTAACTATGATAATAAGGTTATTTGCATGCAAACCGCTGGTCCTCCGGGAGTTACAAAAATGTTCGGCAGTATCCCTCTCTGTTTTACCTTGACTTTAATCAGATTTAAAAAAAAGGAGAAAGCAACACAATCACAGTGGAATCTGTAATATCCAAACAAACATTTGCATAAATACAAAGAGACGAGTCACAGTCAGACGGAGGCGCTGCTGCCATTGTCAGTGCAGTTAGAATAGAAAGCCATGGATCTCCGTACCCGAGGGAAATCCTCATGTCTTCATTACGGTTTGGGGGGCATATTTGAATATGTGAAGGACGTTCATTAAGAAGTTCAGTGTGAGAGAATAAACCGGAAAGGTTAGAGATTTGAATCCAGTCATAAATGTCTTTGGAAATTGAGAAAATTGAAGGATGAGTCAGAGGAAGAACACAATAAAGTTCCTTTTAAGAAAGTAGATGAGAGATATGGCTTGGTTTGGGAAAAAAGTTATTTTTTTAACAGCTTACAGAGTATCAGAAACCTCCAGACAGACAGACAAATCAACTTAAACCACCATTATTAGTGCTATTAACATAATATCCTGCTACTCGCTGTGGTCCTTTATAACTTTTAACGCAAACGGTCAAAGAGTAGAGCAGATGTCTTCACTACTGCTTTCCACAGTAAAACGAAGCGTTGTCGACATTGCTGAGCCTCATCCCACCTTTCCGGTACCTTCATCGAACAACGTCCACCTCGAACAGCCTTGTTCGCGTGTCCTGTCTTCATCTGAGTCGAATCAACATGCGGGGTTTGAATAAATGATGCTGGTCTGAATTGTAAGTATGGGCTGCTGCCCAGGTTAATGAGCTGGTCTGGGAGTTGGACCAGGTCCTGGCTTTAGCTTGGAAGGGGTGGGGGTGTGTTGGTGGTCCTACCCCCAAAGGCTTTGCCTGCGGCTGTGCGCGCTGTGCTGTGATGACCCCAGCTGAAGTCTTCTATCTGTGTTTAATGTTGCTGCATCCATGCCCGTGTTTGCATACAGGCTGATTCCCTTATGTGTGTGGGGTGTTTGACTCTGATCTGTGTGTTTTCCACAGTCTGTGTTTGGTCCAACCACAAATGTGTACACAGCCAGCCCCTCGCCCCATACTTATTACCATTCAGTCCTTCCCTCCAGCGTTTTACCGAACAGCATCAAGGCCTCGCCTCCTGGTGTTTGCATTGTAAATCAGGCTTTGACAATAACGCCATGATTAGATCCTACTCATATTCAAAAAACACTTGATTTATTTATTCATCTTTCCTCTTTTGCATGACATCAAAATGCATGATGTCTGACCAAGGTGACATGCCCACTTCCAATTGTTATTCATTGCATTTGCAGGTCAGCCTGTTAAGCAACAGGCTCAGACAGGGAAGATTAAATGAGATTTTTTTTGAGGCCACGTTGTGCAGATGTTATGCGGCTCTTTCCATCCTCAGAGGGGATAACCCCCCCGCCATCCACAAATGCACAGATCGGGTATAGAATCGGTTAAAGTCATCTGTCATGGTTTCCAAGAGTGGACCAGACTTTACAGCAAAACTGGGCCGCGTTGCCCTTTTTTTTTCCTCATGAATATGCACAGGATATTTATAGAGAAGCTTCAGGGTGCTAAATGCAGATCCAGATGATCTAGGCTAGTTAAGCCAGAGAAACATCAGCCCTGTTGTTTTTGAGAAATTGGTATCATGGGGATGGGGTTAGTTTTCAGAGCCGCACTATGCCAGCGAAATGATTTCATCTGTTTTTTTTTTACTCAAAGGCTTTTTTGTTCATAATGAAGGCAGAAACCCAGCTGGCTTCAGGCTTTTACTCGTTTGTTGGGAATTTCGAGTTTGCCCGATGTCGAGCCTGTTGGCTAATCAATTTTTAAATGAATAAAAGAAATCTGCAAATATCAACACGATTTATCTGCAGCTCTGGTGAAACGAAATGAGAAGTGCTCGAGAGGGTTCAACTTTCTTCCAGAATTGAAACGTTTACAATTAAAATAAATGAAGAAATCTAGTGCTATGTGCGGCAGCTCGGTATCATGGAGGCCGGCCAGATGAGCTGAGGTCAACATTAAGGTGTCAACATCCATCATCAGTCGTTTGTCAGACTCAGAGGTCATTATAGGTTAAAAATTCTGTTTTCCTATTGTCGCATTTGGTTCGGCTCGCTGCAGCGAATCCACCATCCAAGCAGAGCGTTGAAGAGAAAAGTCCCTGGCCACAGATGGAGTGCGGAGGCCTAGAGGCGGTGAGCTCCTCCTATGTGACCAGATATGGATTGTCATTTCAGGAAGCCGCAGCTAAATTTTAAAGCGTTTCATACGCGCTTGTGCTCGGAGTGGCTGGGAGCTTGAATGCTGAATGGAGGTTTTTCCACAGCAAAGAAGGACGTTCAGATTCACCAAAGCCTTCGATATTTGTTGTAGGAGTGAAATGCCTACTTTCCTTTTCCTGTCTTTTGCTGGCTTTTGGATTCTGATTGAGGCTGTGCAAGTTATTGTATAACCAAGCAGCTTGTAGCCAATTATAATCTGAAACTTCTTTTATTTTTATTGCTGAAATTAGATGCCTTATTGTTCCTGTATGTACATTCATGCTTCAGCGGCCGGGTGTGTGGGTGTGTGTCTGCCTGTGTTCAACCGACTGCTCAGATTTGGTGTTTTTTGTGGCTCGCTCCTTCGAGGGATGGCGAAACTTGAGAGGCTGCCTAGAATCCTGTGCAGTAATTGGAATTGCTTTATCTTCATTCTCATCAATTAATGTGCAATTTTCCATTTAATCACTAACACGCTCGCTGCATTTGCAATTAAAATGAAGACTGATAACAGAGAAGATGCCTTTCAGCTGATACCGGCTGGAACAGAAACCAGAAAATGCAATCAGTACACAAAGACGCTTATGGATATGGGGCACAAACAACACACACACACAAACAACACACACACACACACACACACACACACACACACACACACACACCCTTATACTTCTATATTTGATAAGTCAACATAACCTGGCCCTTTACCCTAACCCTAACCATCCCAACTACCCTTTTCCTAACTCTAACCTAGTCTCAACCCTCAAACACACCTTCAAAGTCGTGAGGACCAGCCAAACATGTTCTCACTTCCCATAAAAGTCCTCGTGTTGCTGGTAAAATGATGATTTTTGGTACTCAGAAGAAGAACGTGCGCACACTTAGTATGTCTACATTCTGGTAGATTAACAAATTTAGATCAGGTAAACCTTCGGCATTTAACCCCATTTAAGATGCTGCCTTTTGTAATCCTCATTTTTATTGTCTTTTGTTACCAATTACTGTTTATGGTTTTACTTAAGTTTCATGCTTTCATTCTGTGTTCTTTTATTTAAGTTATGTATCGGTAAACTGATTGATTGTATGGTTTGATAAATCGTTAAATTCAGATTATCTGAACAAAGACATCGCCTTCCTTCCTTTATGTAAAATAATTCATCGGAGGACATTTTCCTGCAGCGCGTGCACATCCTGTAGGTTATATGTAGCTTCAGGTTTGGGTTCCTGTTGTGTGTGCCTATATTGATAGATGGTAGGGGGTCTGTGTGTGTGTGTGTGTGTGTGTGTGTGTGTGTGTTACAGCAATTAGCTCCATCATCGTTGGTGGGGGTTGATAGATACAGCGGTGTTCCACAGGGTACGGCCCTCAGCCCTGTGGGGTCTCGGCCAATAGCAATTAGCCCACCAACAAGAGCCCTAATTAGCCCTTTTGATTGGCTCAGTAACAGCACAGCAGAAGTCAACAGAGAGAGGTGTGTAAACTGAGCTGCTTAAAAGTCAGCTGGACATTCAGTGGGAATGATTCATTCCCAGCATCTCTGTGTAGCTGCATCTCTGTTTTTCCCACTAAGGGTCCATTTTCTCTCTCTCTTTCTTTGTTTATAGTCTGAATGTGACGCTGTCCCATGATGCAACATGTGTCCCCAGCACCTGCAGTGACGATGATGGCCACCCAGAGCGTTCCTCCTCCATCGTACCAGGAGAGCCAACAGGTCAGAGGGGTCAGTACATGTTAACACCGGTTCCTCAACACATTTACACATGTGCCTGGGCTGTTCTCGCATGTTTGTTTGTTCTCAAGGAGAAAAACGTGTCGTGTATATTTAAACATGCGCCAGTCCAAAATCAACAGTCTCAACCCCCCACTTTCATTTATGCAAATATACATTCAGAACCCAAATAATATAAAAAAAAATAAAAAAAAATGCCCAAAGTTCACCTCTCTTAACTGTAGACTTTTCCTCATTTGATGAAGCAGATATATAAAAATATAAAGCATAGTCAAATACGCACAGAGTAAAAAAAATAGACCATTAAATTAGAATCAAGAGCTAAACATTTACCATATAACTCATGTATGAACTATTTTTTTCAAACTAGAAAGAATAACTATTTGTAATGCTGTATAGATTTATTGAATTAATTAACATTCATGTAAATGATGCTGCAGGGATTGTACAGTCCTGCAAATAAGAGGAGCATATATTGCACATGTTTTTTCTATGAACAGTAGTCGATTACCTCAGACAATTAAAGGAAAATAAAGAAAAATCACACATAGCACAACAGGAGACATTTTATATTTACAAAAGCGCCCCCTTCTGTTGAGTGATAAAGTTAAAACAGGTTAAAATATTTAATAAACCTCAGAATAATTGAGTTTTCTTAAAAATGTTTTTTTTTTTTTCTGCTACCATGCTGGAGGGTCTGTGTATGAGCATTAAATGAAACACAAACATTGTACTCTTCATGTCTCTTCATTGTTTTATTTCTGTTTATATCTAGTTCCTGTTTGAGAGGCCTCTATTAAAAAGGTTAAGCACAATTTCGACAACTGGAGATATCAAAGCGCACAAATACTGGAGCAATCCTAAAAAAAGAAGTGCATAGTGACGTCAGCATTCTGTACTTATTCTGGTTGAATAATTAACATCACATGGCTGTGGCTGTTCTTTGGGTTGGTCCAGCTCTGCAGACCATCCCAAGCAGAGCAGTTAGAGCAGGTTCATCCAAGCCCTCATGCTCGTCTTTGACCACAACACCTCAGTCTGTCTGCGCCCAGAGGATTAGTGCCAGGGGAGAGCTGCTGCCTGTGTGCTCGGCAAATGCAAATGAGAGCTAGTTAAGTGTGAAGAAGCTAATTTATTTCCCATTTGGTGCTGGGATTAAGACTTGAAGCTTCCTCCATCCTACCCAGACCGGGAAAAAAAATAAATAAATAAAAGTGGGGGGCAGTGGGGGGTTGTTAGACTTATTTCCTCAGAGGAAAATAGAGGAAGTAGAGCGGGCTACAGGATGAAGTACACAGAGGAGCGTGGGGGTAAACCTCTCCTCCTGAATCCCTTCACCAGACAATTCTTTGATGGTTCCAACCAATGTTTAGCTGCTAATTAGCACCTGAATATTTATCAGACAGCGATATAATACAGTGATATAACTTAAATAAAATATTGAATTCCTGGATCAGATAGCAGACGTGTCCTGTCTCCTTTGTTGTGTTCAACGGCTTCTGCATGATGCTCGTGACCTGTTGGGGGAGGCACTGAGCGATTGGAGACTAAATCTTCTTTTCCTGATCATTTTATCTGTTGACAGATGACAGGCACCACTCAGCAGAACACCAAGAGCCCACAGGTTCACATCCCGGCAGCCTCGGCGGCAGGAAATACCTCTGTCAGTGTGACGCTTGACCCCCAGGCCCAGCTTGAGTCTGACAAGAGGGCCGTTTACAGGTCGGTCCTTTGCCGCGTTTGTGCGTTGATCTCGACACAAATCACGCCTGTATCGCCAAGTTTTTGCCTGACAACGCCTGAAGGGGTTTTTGTTTTTAATAACTATCATGTCAGTGTTTCCGCATGGTGATTTTCCTCCTGTGAGGTCTGTTTATAGTGGAAAATAATCTTTCAAAAGCATAAATTTGCCCAATTGAATGTTTTGGGGAGCCACAGGGACAAATCCAACACATTTTAAATAGTTAAAAGAGTGTATAAACAAATGGTTTAAGGTTCCAGACTTCATTTGTAAAATGTAATTTATTTCTCTTTCATGCCGACAGTAATTTTCAAAGGTAAGATCTTCAGGGTGAGACATTCCATTTCATAATTTATTTTGAAACTTTTTTTTTAATTGAAGTGTTTTTTTATGGCAAATTCCTGAGTCACTGTGAGATGTAGGTGATGTTTTTGTTCTGTTTGGCAGCCATGTTTTAGGACGTTTGCGCCTCGACTCGAGGTGTTTGTTCTAAATTTTATTTAGTAGAAGCCCTGCGAGGCAGAACCTTATTTGAACAGAGAAGGAGGAATACTGATGGGTGAAACCCCAAATTATGGTTCTAAACCCTCCTACGTGCTTATAAATATATAAAAACACGCCTCTCTCCTCTCCCAGTCAATCACTAGAATATTGATGCACCTTGATAACGAGCCTGTATTATCTATTTATGAAGTAAATTATTCAGAATACAGACATTTTTAATTGAGCAGGATGATCTCTTGGTGTAACCAGATTTGTCGGGCGGAGTGAGACATGATCTGCCCTCCGCTGCTAAGTGCAGGACCCCGCCCCCACCCTACGGACTGTAGTGATGACTCTGCAGACCAGGTTGGGCCTTCTGTCACGGCTCCTCAGATCCCGCCCCCGGGTATCCGCCTCAGCCATCTGCCCGCGCGCTTGGGCCCGAGGCGCTCTGCTGTAAAAGTCCCGAGCAGCTCCTCGGAGATAGCGCGCCGCCTTTGATGTGCTCAGCAACGTTTGCGGCAGCTCCGGGTGCTGCCGCTGCTGTTGCCGGTGCAGGGGGAATAGTCTCAGTCAAAATAATATTTATTTATTTTTTAAGTGTTTCTGTTTTCTCTCCCTTTTCTTGCCTAAACCACAGAAAAGAGGCTTAATAGGCTTATCAGCAGATAACAAACTCGGAGCTTCACAACTTGATTTGTTGCTCTGTAGTACGTTTATAACGACCGTTTTTTTGGGTTCCATTCTGGGGGCAAGTGTTATGCTGCCGTGCTCGACTGGGTACGTTTAGTTGGATCAGTGTTTTGTTAAGTATGGTGGGGAAAGTTTTAAAAGCAACTCCGCACTCCAACCAAGCTGGTACCCAGTGTTTGAAATAGTCTTCCTCTGGGCCAGGAGTGGGCAATTCTTTAGCCTGAAGGGCCACGTTGGGTTTTAGATCTTGATGAAGGGGCCGGCCAGGTGGTGTGGGAAACTAAACCCCCAAATGAGGATCAGAGCTTAACTAAAAATCCAGCTTGATGGACTATTGACAGAGAAAATATTTAGAAGAGCCTGTAAATTGGTCCAACTAGAGATGGATGATGAAGCTCCAAATGATGTTTGGCCCCACCTTCTTGAGAGGACATGTTAGCATGCTAGCTGAAGGGGGGTGGGGGTCTGAACCTTTTTCTAACCAATCAATCTGACTCCCTTCTTAATTTGGCTTTTGGAGAAATTATTGTGAAGGCTCTGTGGGCCGGATTAAATAGTTTATCGGGCCACATGTGGTCCCCGGGCCGTAGTTTGCCCACCTCTGCTCTGGGCTGTGGAGGGAAGGGTTGTTCCCAAATGCTGACGTATTATTGAGGATTTTTATTATTAAATAGATATAAAATGCTGTACTTTAAAAGGTATGTGCACCTGAAGGACTCTTTAATATTGGGAAAACAATGAGAATGTGAGCAATTGTATCCATTTGTCAGTATGTCTGAGTAATATTTTGCTTAATGGCACGAGGGCAGTATGTGTGTATGAAAATACCAATAAATGTGACCTTGTGTCATCTGATAATATGAACGTTCTTGCGCGGAGAAAGCAATGCGAGCTGGGGTTTCTGTTCTGCATCTCTATCTAGACTATTTCTGTCCTTCAGCTCAAGTTGCAAGAATAAAGTTTGAGAGCCTCACAAACACAAAGAGGCAGTCGCAGCGTTGCCACCACAAAAAGCTTCAGCTGCGGATTACACTGGTTTCTGTGGTTTTACTGGCCGTAACATAAATTATAGATTTAAAAAAAAGAATCGTGTTAAATTGAAAAATTGTAAAGGTCCTCTTACAGAATTTTTCCACCTTTTTAAAGACCCAGACATATCGGCTAGGGATTACAACTGACTCTGAGATAAACACATCTGACGTGCTTTATTTGAAAATAATACTGTGCAGAATTACACCTTTTAATGTGTTACATCACATTGAGCTATAACAGAGAGTAATAAGCTTTGACGCGCTCGGAATTCAAAAAAGGCTACGAATTGTTGAAACAGAACATTGGGCACAGCCCGGTTTTTTTCTCTGAAGCATCATCAGTCGTAAAAGATGTGTATTATCGGCATCTCCACATGGCTCGACATGAGCATGTGAGGAACGTGGATAGAATAAGATGAAGCGGAGGCCCCGTCAGAGGAGAACGCAGCCCGCAAATGCGATTGAAAGCCAGATAAACTGAGGGCTCAGCATGGTTTTCCGGGCACCTTCGTATTTTTAGATTTGTCTTTTTTTTTTTTTTGCAGCTAATGACTAAACACGCCTTGTTGCCTAGTTATAAATGCAATTTGCTTTGCCTTCATGAGTCACGTCTTCCTCACTGAGTCAATTTATACAAAAAGACACAAATGGTGCTTCTGCGTGAATGGAGGTCTGCTCCGGCAGACTTTGAAAAACAGAAAAAAAAAGAGTGCAGATAATCAACATCTCTGCTGTTTCTCTTTAATTATTTTGCAGAGGAAGTCTGTGTGCGCTTTAATGTTTCTTTTCACTAATTGCCAGGACTTTATGAGGAGATGTGGCTTCCTCTCCCGCTCCGCTGTTAGCAGCGGAGTAAATGTGTGATAGAGTAATTAGCCTAATGAGTTGTGGCATTTACCATAAAGATCCTTCTGGATACTCTGCATCTTATTAAAAGGCTGGTAGGCTTTTGTTTTCAGGCGGCGATGATGGAACTGAAAGACCTTTTCATTACGTAGTGTCAATGTCGCGTCTTTGGTGGTGCCAAAACAGCATTTCAAGGTCAGTTAAAGATGTGTTTTAAGTCCGCGCGAGCATCTTCAGTTCCTCATACCAGGAGCTTGTTTTTAGATGTAGCCAAGAAGGAAGACAGTCCTGACCTCTGCTGCTGGAAGACAATACGCTTGTGCTTAACCCTCCAAAGGCTGACTGTGTTTTTGAAAGAAAATGCGTAAAAAAAGATAGACCAAGATTAAATGAGGAATGGCTTCCCATTAATAAGGTTCACATGCATATTTTTTTTGGTACCTTGGGACATCTGCGGCCTTCAGAGAATCTTTTTCCAGTGTCAAAAACATTGTGTCTGGTACTATACCTGAGGAACTTGGAAAAAAACCCCAAAAGAAGCATGTAAAAACCTTATCATTATGTCTTCTTGTCCCACATTTCTATTTTGTTAAAATCCTTTTAAACATGATTGTTTGCACTAACGCTCCACTTTCAGTCTTGTCTGATGAACATCGGCATGTAAAGTTTAAGAAACAGATAAAAAAAAACGTAGACACCGCTTTCCTGTTTTATGATTTTATTATAGTGGATAAGTATAAGTGGAATTTTTTTGGGGTTCTTTGGTGAGCTGTTCAGACCGACACCAATGCATGAACAAATCTGCTTACAAGAAGCTAAATATACAAAAAGTGATTTGACATTGTGTTACCAGTTGGATGAGTTAGCGCTACTAAAAAGGTTTTTTCTAAAATTAAAATTACTAACAAGAACTGAGCGGTTTGTAGCATTGTTGTCAGAGACCTCAATGGTGCATGTTACTGTTCCTCCCCCCTGCGCCACGTCCATGCACAAAGCTGCACCTATGCTTGGGCTGGGCGCCAGTGAGAAGGAAATGAAAGTCTGAAGACGCGTCTTGTCGAACGCCTCGGGAGGAGGATCTTTATTTGGATGAGTCCAGTGAGTCTGCGCTCTTTTTCTGCTTACTCATTGCACCATAACATCTATATAGCCTCTGTGACACGGTGCTCCTGCTCCGGAGACCACCGGTGCTGCCTCTCCTGCACTGCTGAGCTTAAAACAGGCCATGGCTCCTCCGGTTAGCAGGTCAGCATGTGTTGGTGCTCAGCTACTGCTCCATGCAGGAAACTGTGTCAAAGCTCAAGTACTTTTATTGGCTGTTTCTTTCAGATAGCTTCTTTTATGAGGTTCCTCGCTGCTTGACTTGGATGAAAAAGTCTTTTCTTTCTAGTTTTTTTTTTTTTTTTTTAACTTGAGCTACTGAGTAATCCCTGTTGTTATATTTCCTGGGATGACCAGCATCCAAATCGAAAATAGATGAGATGCTGTCTGGAAACAGACCCATAAGATTTCCATATGCAGTGTCAGAATTTGCATTGATGGAAGTGTTCAGTGGTTTTGAACGTAACCCTGCATTATTTTCAGCACCTCCAATATTAACAGCGTCATTTATTATATATAGAAAAAAGAACAAGCGGCCACACGTCACACGGGGCTTGGTTATACATTATGCCTATGAATGTCCTCACAAAGATATCAGTATGTGGCAAGTAGGACACACACACACACACACGTAGAGACCTGGGTAAACTGGGGCTATGTTGGGAGCATAAACAGCAGGACCCCACCACAGACCAGCTTCTAGTGTGGGGGTGGAGGCTCCACCAGACCTGATTAGGCTGGTGAACAGTGGGGAGCAGAGACAGAGGGAGACCTCCACCTTTCTCTCGCTCCATATATTTAAAGCCGGTGAAAGACTTGTTCCATCAGTGACTGCAGAGTACAGAGTACAGAGAGAACACATGTATACGTGTGTGTGGGGGATATACACATATCCCCCCCCCCCCACACACACACACACACATATATAAATATATATTCAGTACAGTACTGATACTCAGTGTTTTATTAGTGTATAGGAAATAGTTTTAGCTTTGATCTGACATCAATTATTCCTTCCTCCGGTTCACTGCCCGTTTCTGGACCCTCATGTTTAAGTCATCTTGTCCCCTGCTGGACTCTGTTTTGGGCTCTTCATTGGTGACCCAGCACGGTGCAGTCCTGCGGGTGGGGGGTGAGGGAACTGTGCAGACTCCACTCGCCGGTCGTCCTGTAAATCGCTCTTTTATGGCCCCTATAATGATCCCCCAGGCAGCAATCTCCAGTCCGTCGCACTGCAGATAGAAGCCGGCAGCCAGCTCGGATGGCTGGGGAGCGGGAGGGGTGGGGGGTGCTGCTGCGTTTGGCATCAAGAGGTGCTGGAGGACTGGAAAACACACGTTATGACCACACACATGCATCCAAACAGACACATAAAGACGCATTTTCACAGCTCATCTGCGGTAATGCCGACTTCCTCTGCAAAGGTCACGGAAAGCAAGAGAAGGTTTCTTTCTACTTCACCGCCGGTTGGCGAGGTCCAACTGCGCCCAATGGCACACGGTCAAGATGTTTTCTGTTGGTGACCTCGAATCCGCCCAGTCTTTCATCACGCTTCCTACAGATTTTTAAAGGAGAAAAAGTTCTCCTGCTTATCTTTAATTAGGAAGGAACAGAAAGGAACGAGCAGGTTAAGTGTTACGAGTCTGTTGTTGTGTAGATAATGTTCTCACCGAATACCCAGTCTTTTTTTTTTTTTTTTTTTTTTTTACGGAACATTTATTTACCACGACAGTCATTTCCAGCTGAACATATCCGTGTTTAATTAATCAACTAGACACTCTTTAGGAGTGGCGGTGGAACGAGCCGAGTTTGGAAACAGCTAGCTGGGTGGAGTTTGGACAGGATTTACATTAAGAAGGCAATTAGCAGAAATGGAACGCAACATTTCTACCTCTTTGGTTTGTGCAAATTATTAATTAGCACACTAGAAAAGGAGGATGGGAATGCAAAAAAAGTAGAATTTGAAAAAAAAAAAAAAACAGGACAACTGTTGCTTAAGCTTTTGGCCAGAATGTTTGCAAAACAAGTTTGAAAGTGTATTTTACTTCACAGTTAATCATTAAAATTAGTTTTAACTTATATGGCCTTTAAAATGTGCAGCAAGAAGTAATGACTTTGTTGTGTATCCGGTCGCTGTGGCGGTCGTGTTTTTCCAATTTACCCAGACATAGTACCAGACACAATATTTGTGAAGACTGGAAATAGATTCTCTGAGGTCCAGAGACACCAAGAACATGCATAAACCTTATTAATGTGGAGCCACCAGTCAAAACTAAAAGTCCTAACTAGAGTCAAAACGATCGCATTGGAGCTCATCGTGCGCCATATTGCTCTCGTGCGGTCATTACTAGCACCAATGTTTGTTTCATAGAGATGATTGTTGTCAATGGTTTCGGTCTTAACTCAGGCCCAAAGCTGTATGTTTACCACACAGGAAGAAAAATAATAATGGTAAAGTACAGAAAGCAGAAACAGCGGAACACATGAGTGAGGAAGTTGTGACGACGGCTGCAGCCGCAGTGGTGAAAGTGTCTGTTCCGCCTTCACCCCCAGCCAGAGTCTTCCCCAGCCCACCACCACCAGATATCCCCTCCTGTTTAGTATTCCTTCCACGTCTGGCTGAGGGAGCGCCATTAAATTGGGATCAGGCAGATTAGAGAATAATATAGACGACTATTAAAGGCTGCAAATGAGAGGCACGGGCTAGAGCATGGGCAGGGGCGCAGCCAGCCTCCGTTTCTGAGCCGCCCCACAAACACCATCGCCCCCAGTCCATCATCCATAAACAATTACCAGTCTCTGAAGTGCATTCATAATATCAATATCAGCCTGGAATAGGCTTTCATTTATGTATTTTTTATTAACATCGAATACATATTGGTGGCACCCTATAGCACCGATACCATGGAACCAAACTCCTGCCAGGCTGCAACCACACAAAAAGAAAACAACCTCCTTGTTAGCAGTAAGCTAACAGCCTCCATCTGTGCTAAAGGCTTTCATTTTCCTTTAATGTGGAACAATCAATTCATCTATTACTGTCTTTACAAAAATTAGAAACAAAATGTGTGTTTTGGTCTTTTCCTAAAAATTATGCTAGCTACCTCAACACAATGGTTATATTACTATGTAAACAACTACTGTACCAGTGTTCTTTACATCAAAACTGTTTGCTTGTTCATCCTCGTTACTAATTGCATAATATCCATCCATCCATTTTCTGTACCTCCATCCATCCATCCATTTTCTGTACCTGCGTTATCCAACTTTTTGGGTTGCAGGGGTCTGCTGGAGCCTATCCCAGCTTAATTGCATAATATATAAACATATTTGATTTTTTTAATACAGGCAATAATGCATCTCACAAGGTTATGTAACATACAGTAGTAGGTTGCTTTATGATCAAAGCCTCTTGGCCTTTGATCTCTGAGAGATCAAAGTCCCTCTGGAATGCAGAGCATCCCCAAAATGTAAACATCTGTTCCCTGGCCCAGTGCCAACATTTCCTGAAGATGTCATTAAAATCCGTTTATAACTTTTCAAGTTATTTTTGTTGCGATTTAAACAGACGCTGCACCCACAAGTGGAAGCAGAAATCAAAACAGTTGCAGTACGAAACGTTTATAAAGAAAGCATGAAAGCAAAATGAACAACAACCAAGAAACACCTCCCGACTAGAAGTAACAGCACTGGCTGAAAAGAGAACAAAAGATGCTAAATACACTAGGAAAATTCACGATGAAGCTACAAACAAAAGACGGTAGACGAACTAGGAAAAACCAACAGAGCACGAAAAAGTACACAGGAAAACCGACTGGAAAACTCTTGAAACAAATGCAGCAGGCACAGTCAGGGTCTGGCCTTATATATTGATACTGACAAGATTGACTACAGCTGTGCCACAACCTGAGGGAATTGAAAAGCAAAAACAGAAACAAAACAGGAAACAGAACTAACAGTGCACCACAATAAAAGCATCAAAACGAAACATTACAATTTTGCTCAAATAAAACAAAGATAAATGCCTGCTGTCATATAACCTTGGAATAAAGGTTATTATTTATATTTATTGATAGTTTGTTTATCATTTCTTAAGTGTTCATATCATATAAAACCTTTAGATGCTGAAATATAATCATCAAAAGCAACACTGTCATTAGACCTTACATAAATGAAGGACAGGAAAGTATATTTACATTTTACATGTATATTTTAGATTAGAATAGTTTAGATTAGATTTCGATTGACTTCATACTCAGTCCCCTTGCTTGCAGTACACTCTGCAGTGCAGTCTGGACCACTGCACAGCGTCTCTGCAGGATCTGAGGGGAGTCAAATTCTCTCAAACGGGCAAATGGTAACAATTTAGGTGCCGCTGCGATGCCTTGGGTTGTCACCGGACCATGTCTGATCCGCTTAAACATAAAGGAAAACCTTTTTTTTTTTTTTTTTTTTTACATCCCTGGTCGAACCTCTGGCCGGTATGTTCAGCGCATCCTATCGGGAAACGCTACAAAACCGACACACTATAAAAGAGAGTAGAGAAGTATTAGGAGAGATGGTTCCATTGTGATTTTACTTCTTCTCTTGGGCATTTTTTCATTTTCGCACCTGTAATAGCAGTCAAGGAAAGGAAAAGAGAAATCTTGTTCTATTTTGCATTGTTTATGCAATTTCAGCTTGAGCTATTAAATATAATATAAGCTTCAGGAGGTCTCATAACCTCCAGTAGAAGACAAGAGGGTAAGTTGGGCGAATTTGACGGTATTATTTTTTTGGCCCAAACAATAATTAGAATTGAAATTCTCCTAAAACAATCCATCCGACTAAATCCGATGTGTGCTCGTGTCCCCGTCTCTCCTCAGACACCCTTTGTTCCCCCTCCTGGCGCTGCTGTTCGAGAAATGTGAGCAGGCCACGCAGGGCTCCGAATGCATCACGTCGGCCAGCTTCGACGTGGACATTGAGAACTTCGTGCACCAGCAGGAACGAGAAAACAAACCCTTCTTCAGCGAAGATCCAGAGCTGGACAACCTGGTGAGCAAAGTGGATTCAACTTGGTGCTGCTTCAGATAATAGATGTTTACTGCCAGGCTATATGAACCGACCCCGCAAGTGCCCTAAACACCTTTTTTTGAAGGTGTTTCCTTCCTCCTCCTCCTCCTCCTCGTCCTGCACTTCACCTTGCACACGATCTTGCAGTGATTTTAAACAGAGAGAAGGATGATGCGGATCATCTGGAAATGTGAGGGAGGAGATGAAGCTCAACTGAGACAAAGGAGTGTGTGTGTGTGTGTGTGTGTGTGTGTGTGTGTGTGTGTGTTGGGGGGGGGGGTGCGCTCCTGCCATTTCAGTACATGAGATTGGAAAGAGAAGTGCTGAACAGTCAATTAACCCTGCATCTGTGTGCTTTATGAGGCACCGGGTGCAGGCGTCCCTCCCAGAGGGCACTAACTCTTCCAGGAGACGCTAATGTTACACTGGCCGTGATGGACGCAGAGTTACTGGGCCCTTGATTAAGTGAGAGCAGTTTAATTAGCTGATTTATCTCCTCCTTGGCCAAGCACTTTTGGACTCATCGCGGTGACCTTGAGCGGCGACGCTGGCAGAGTGCGCTACTGCGAGTGTGAGACTCGGGGGAGGGTTGGTATCACACGCAGATCTTATTTTCAAGTATCTGGGCTTTAATTATTATCATTTGTGTTTTTAAAGAAAGGCTCCTTGATCACTAGCGCTAAATAACAGCTTTAGTTAAACTGGCATTGTCACACTTGGCATTGCTAGGTTTTTTTGTACGCCAAATGGAAAGACCCACTGATGTCGTCCTGGATGGGTTCGTGTGTGTTTAGATGGTGAAGGCCATCCAGGTGTTACGGATCCACCTGCTGGAACTGGAGAAGGTCAATGAGCTCTGTAAAGATTTCTGCCACCGTTATATCACCTGCCTCAAGACCAAGATGCACAGCGACAACCTCCTGCGGAACGACCTGGGAGGACCCTACTCCCCGTCCCACACCAGCCTCAACATGCAGCAGGTGGGTCAGGAGGAGGCTCTGGAGGAGCTGTGTCATTTAGCGGAAGCTACGTTCTCTCCGTCAGAAACGCGACACATAACTTCCTTTAACGCTTGCTCACCAGCATCTTTCTGTGACTCCCCCAGGAACTAATTCAGACCTCCTCTCCATCCATGACCTCTGTCTCCAGCTCTGTTAACCCGCCAGGGATTGTGGTGCCTTCCGGGGGTCTGCAACAGGGCAATGTCGCCATGACTACAATCAACTCTCAAGTGGTGTCAGGTAAACGCACTAATATTGAAGAGTCGCTGACGATGTTCACGTTAGCTTATATTAGTGGATTTCATGACTTTTATAATGCTCTGTCACAGATTAAATGATTCAAATAATCAGTATAAAGTTACTTAGTTAAACCAGTAACCAGTTAAAGACATTTTCGTTTTAATCTCATCTCGCTTGAATATATGTATTATATCATGGCATCTATATACGGACATTAATCTATAATAAAAAAAAAAGTCAACAGTCGACACACTGAAAAATTTGTATTTAAGCACACACATGGTCAGTTTTGGTGTGAATGTTATTTAAAACATCGAGGAATATAAAGAATAATGAACACTGGGTTAAACGTATTCACACCTTTGATGGTGGATCCTAACAATTAAAATCTACTCTTTTAATGTTCCCTTTCAGGAAATGTGTGTAGTGCTCGTTATGGGTATCACACAGCAGTGATAGTATCCTACACAAAGTGCTTCTTCTAATGTCAAGGCTGTACAGAGAAATGTTAATCCTGCCCTCTGGAAATCCCTTTTAACCCAAAATAAATCAATGCCTCCTCCTTTGATTGCTACACAGTGAAGAGCTCAGACACACTGCGATGTGAGTCTTCATCAAGGCTAATTAATCCAACAGCGAGGCAGGCTCTCCTCTTCGTCTCTTCTCTGGGTTAAAGGGGCATTAATGCACCTTGAATTTAATCATTTTATCTTTTGTTCGTGGTGCTTTTGTTTGTGGTGCTGACAGGAAGTTAATAAGGCTCTGATGATGGTGGTGGTGGGAAAGATGTGGTTGCCAGTGGCTGCCAGAGCCACTTGATACTCATGACGGCAAATTATCCCCTCAGGTGGGACACTGTACCAGCCGGTTGCCATGGTGACATCACACGGCCAAGTGTTAACGCAGGCGCTGCCGCCAGGAACCATTCAGATCCAGAACTCGCAGGTAAAACAGTCTGGAACCTCTGTGATGTTAGTAAAAAGACTTTAAGACACACACATATATGAACCTTTCTTTCTTGCTCCGCTCCAAGCAACAATATCTGAAAAACAATTTCACAGTGAGTTCAGAGAGGCTCGGGTCAACACCAATCACAAGATAAGTCACTCTTGACAACAGCACTTCACTAACTTCGGTCTTTAATTTAGCAAAGTCCTCATCCGTGAACCTCCCCGCTGACCCCTCGTGCAACTCTATTGTCAAGAGCTCTTTTTTTTAAAGTAGCATTACTCAAATTTAGTTACCATGGTGTTTCTGCCCTTGCCACTGAAAAAAAAAAAAAAGATAGGTAATTGGTAGTCTCTCTTTGTTTCCGTGGTAACAATATCCAAACCATGTAATCCATTGCTTTTTCCCACCTGGTCTGTCCTGATTTTTGTTCTCTAGGTAAACCTGGACCTTTCGTCCTTGTTGGACAGCGAAGACAAAAAGTCCAAAAATAAGAGGGGGGTTTTGCCGAAACATGCCACCAATATTATGCGCTCGTGGCTCTTTCAGCATCTCATGGTGAGCTGCAGAAGTCTGGCTTATTGTGTCTTTTACAGAGCGAGAGCTTCAGATTTCCTCGTTTGTTGTTTCAGCACCCGTATCCCACAGAAGATGAAAAACGGCAGATTGCAGCACAAACTAATCTAACCCTTTTGCAAGTGAACAACTGGTAAGATAAAGATGCGCCGTCCATAGGCAGAAACGTCTCTTCTGTCACTTAAAACATTAGCACACATTTCTGAGTTTGTGGCGCCATCTTCTGGTCATATATACCAATTACATCAGAAACAAGCTAGATTTGAACTGAATGACGTCCTTGCCTCACCCCTGCAGGTTCATCAATGCTCGCCGTCGTATCCTCCAGCCTATGTTGGACGCCAGTAACCCAGACCCAGCTCCTAAAGCCAAGAAGATGAAGTCTCAGCACCGTCCGACACAGCGCTTCTGGCCTGATTCTATTGTAGCTGGAGTTCTGCAGACACATAGATCTCAAACTGGAAACAACTTGGAAAGTATGTAGACACTGATTTTCCTTTAAATTTCTTTAACTGAACTTTGAGTTCATAGTTTTCTTTTGTTTTTTTTTTTCATTGTTACGTTTGTTTATTTTCTTACCACTGGGTGTCGCTGTTGATCACGTCTTTTTTTTTTTTTGGTAATCGTTCAATCACACTGCACACACTTTTCTATTCAGTGTACAACAATTAACCACGCACTTACTCCCAGTCACTGACTAATTTCCTCAGCACTAGGTTATACTTTGACTCTGTTTGGGACTTAGGAAGTGCAACCGATGCATGACCTCTGGAAATGAATATTAACGTATAAAATTAATGTATAAATACTGAGAAAATTAATTTGAAAACATTTTAAATATTGCACATTCATATCAATATAGCAACATTCAAACATTGGATCACAGCATTTTCCTCTCCTCGAGATGTTAAAGACTTTGGATTTTCGAAATTTGAATCCGTATTTTATTCGTGTCCGTTTGTCCTCTCTCAGACCTCAGCATGGACAGTCTACAGTCACTCTCATCAGACTCGGCCACACTGGCCATGCAGCAAGCCATGCTGGGAGCTGACGACTCCATGGACGGCACTGAGGAAGAGGAGGAGGAGGAAGAGGAAGAGGACGAGGAAGAGGATGAGGAAGACGAGGAGGAAGATAGAGAAGAAGGAAGGGGGAGGGGCAGGCAAATGTCGAACGTGGGAAGGAGAGACCTACGCATGGAGCTTAGAGAGGAGCTGGAATAGAGGAGCAGACTTTCAGACATGACTTTCCTCGTCTTGGCCTCCTGACCCCATTAGGGTGGCTCTCCTTCAGAGTGAGCATTTAAGGGCATGTTAGGTTTCCAACAAGTCCACCAGACTCTTCTGCAGAGCAGTTCAGAGAACATTGACAAAATAGAGGACAATTACTAGTTTCACCATGAAAATATCCGTTGTTTGATTTGAATGTTTTCATGGCGCGAGCCCTTCAACTCCCGTATTTGAGTAGTAGCACATTTTGTACACGGTTTGCAAGGACGTAATCAAACGCGACGGTCAAAAGATTTATATTTGTCACAAGTAGAAACGTCATATCAACTTGTAGAATTAGTTCTGTCCTGATTCGCCTGTCGGTCGCCGCCTGTTTCAAGCGTGTTGACTCGAGTCCAGTCAAACGCTCAGATAGGCTAGTTCACACTGAGGATGTAAAGCTCCAGCTGCAGCTGAAGGACAGAGTCCTCAACGTGGGTAAGGAGGCAGGCGTCAGAATTACATCCAAGCCGATTTAGAGCTACTGTGTGTAGGGACTTTTTCATAAAATAAAAAAAATTGAAAACTCATACTTTAAATAACAGGAATGAGTGGAATTAACGGTGTGGAGCTGCACTGCGGCTGATAGGAAGATGTTTTCTGCTCTAAAGGCGACAGAAAATAACTAAGTAAAATCTATGTGACCTTTTAATTCCACAAAGAGAAATACAAGAAAATCTGTTAGTTTTATTTTTATTATTGTTTTTCGAAAAAATTACAAGTAAATTACAATTACAATTACAAGTTGATACTGATTTATACTCAGTCCACAACCAGTGTCATGCACATCTGCGTTATCAGCGAAGACAACCCTTTCCTACTTTGTTAGCTGGTGTAAAAAAATGATTATCAAATGGAAATCTGTCCCAGTAGTTGGACACCAACTACTCACACACGAGCAATTCAATTCAATTCAGTTTTATTTCTATAGCGCCTATTACAATAAAATTGTCTCTAGGTGCTTTACAGAGGCAGAAACCCAGAGCCTGAAGAAGAACGTGTGTGTGTGTGTGCATGTGTGTGTGAACGTCATGGATGCTTTTCTGTTATTTCCGGAGCCAGGGGCAGTCACACCAACAGGCTGTGTTTAAGTGAGGGCATAGGGTTCAGATGCAAGCCGCGATCAGTAAGATGCTGCTAAAATAAACAAAAAAAAAAGCAGCATAGAAAAGATTTTCAAGCACAAAACATGATGTTCCACCAACAAACCAGATCCCTTCATCTCTTCCTTCCAAATAGTTTGCATCGCACAAGTTCCTGGACAAATCTGACACTAGGGGGCAGTGTTATGATCACAGAAGTTGCCCATGCAGGATTTCTGTGTGTGTGTGTGTGTGTGTGTGTGTGTGTGTGTAGGAGCCAGATACTATTCCAATAATTAACTTACAAAAGAATGAGTCCTCAGGTTAAACAGCAGTCAGGAGTGAAACATGACATTAGCAAACTTTTTTTTTTATTTTTATTTTTTTCAACCTTTGAGCACAAAGGGACTGTAGTAAATCTGTGCACACAGGCTGCAAATACAGTCTGTGTATTACGTTTCGCATTTTGTGTTAAAGGTTTGCATATTTATTCAGACTAGTGTCAGGAAGAATACTTTGTAAATGAGACTGTTGGAACAGCTGATGGTTGCGCGCGCACACACACACACACACACACTTCAACCATCAGCTCTTAGAGGATCACTTGTGTGTTTTGGTGACCCTGGGTGTGAATAAGAACAGAGTGATGGGCCTGACAGGAACTCCAATCACGACAAGAAGACGCGGACGCAGACCACAAAGGACGTACGGTGACTCTGGGATCCCCACACTCCGTCATTAAAGGACAAACTTTTCCAAGGAAGAGAGCGAGCAAGCATGACGTGGTGTCTTTCAATCTTATGTGAAGGATTTTGAAGAAACTGTGAAACCATTTCAGCTGCTTTGTACTAAAGCACACAGACGGAGTGTGTTTCTAATGTGAAGATGTCTACCAAATGTCTACAAGAACCCTGTTGTTGAATGTTCCGACTGTTTATCGTGAAGTTTGTTGTCCATTCATATTTTTTTCCCCTCCACATTACATTTTTTAAAAGGATCTTCCAGATAAAGTGACAGTGAATAGGGGATATTTCTATTTCATTTGTACACTTTGTTGTCATAATCTATTGTGTTTAAACAGACCAATTTTAATAATTAAACCCTGTAAAGCAACTTAGTTTGCGATTTTATGGTTGTTGGTTTTTGTGGTAGAGTTGTTGAACTAAGTCCATCGACTGTTTAAATAGTCAAGGAAAAAAAGGAAGAAAGAAATGAAATCTCCCCGATACATGCTGATACCGACTTACACACCCTCTAGTGGTGGGCTGCAGAAAAGAGGAAAAGGCCTGACTCCAGTATTGTTTAAAATTATGATGCTCCAAAGCAAACTGTCCTCGAATAATTGAGGATAAAGTTTAAATTGTTGAAGTCATAAAGATATTAATCAAATCCTCCATGCACTCACTAAATCCAGAATAATAAAAGTCAGTATATGACAATCTTAAAAAAAAAAAAAATGGGGTAAAGACAGTAAAATGGCTACTGTAGGCTGTTTTCCGTGCTTTCCTGGAACATGTTTCCAAAGTTAGCTGTTTAAATGTTAGTTTAACTTCCTCCCTTCTCCTGCCACGTGTGTGGTCTTCCACCCACTAGTTACTGCTCACGCATGTGACTGGACTTGCAGCGGAGACTCCCACCCAAACGCTCTCCCGCCTTTCCAGTCGGCATCTCTGACAGAAGCCAGCAGAGCGCACGACCATGGGGAGGCTCACTTCTGAGACCCATGTGGATTCTGCTCTCTCGGAAGGAATGCTAATAAGTCCTGTGGGTGTTAGCCATGCAACCTTACGTTGTTTTGCACATATATAATTGCAATCTTTTATTATTTTCTGCACCCTCAACAAAAGTGCATTACTCTTGTGCTGTTTATTATCTATCTTATTGCTGTTTTTCTCCTCCTTCAGCCACAATTTCTGGTGGGATTTGAGCTCTACAGGCCACGAGGTTATCAGAATAATGCTGCACATTTGAGCTCATATATGGGGAGGGGAAAAAAAAAAAAATCGGACCCTACAAAAATAACAAGGAGTGAGTTTTTTGGCATCATAATCTATGTCCACTGAGGAAACAGCTGGTCAGAGAGGAGAGCAGCAGTGGGAAGCATGTTCTCTATATTATCTGTTCACTATATACACCGCAGCTAGAACACGGACATTCCATTTATCATAGGGCACACAAACCACAGGAGAAGATCTGGTCGTAAATCATAAGTTTTCTTTCTTTATTTTATTACAGCTGCATCTGAATTGTTTAGATTCTGATCTAAACCACAGCGAGCCTTCCGGCGAGAGAAAGGACACCGTGAGGTTGACATCAGCTTCAGCCGCTTTGTCTAGAAGAAGATCCCGGCGCCATCGCAGCTGGGTTAGCGTCTAACTTAGCGTTAGCTAAGTTAAACCTGATATATAACGATAATTGGCTGACAGATTGCACCCAATATCTTCTTATGACCTGTATTTTTCACCCAGAAGGTTCTTGGGAACACGGCTTTCTTTCACGCGCAACATCTTAGCTGCATTGAGCCCAGCGGCTGAACTGCAGTAAAAATAGTCCCTCAGAATGATAGAGGCTGCAAAAGCCACTGGGCAGAGGCTCTTTTGTTTGAAGTGGGCCACAGCCAGCATCCTTCACAGTGAGATCAGCTACACACACACACAGACGCACACACACCGGCTGCATGTGTAAAGGAGGGAGGCTGAGATCTGGGTACCCACACGTCCTCTCTGTCATTAAAGCCAGACCCAGCTTGGTCTGGTCCAGCCTAGATCTACCCTCTCATTTACCAAGGTCCTCCTTCAATACTAAAGCAGTGTTCCAACATAGTTCAGGCTTTCAGAGGAGCTCTATCTCTGGTAGGACCACATAAGAAATCTACTTATCTACTTAAACTACAAAAGGTAAACTGGATTTTGCTTTTTTTCATCTCCTGCTAGATGTATGAATTAAACACAACAGAATCCACTTTTGTTCTGCCTTCTAGTACATGGACAGACAGAGAGAGGTGAACAGTCAGCATGTTTTGACTTCTTTTCCTGCTTGATATCACCAGGAAGTCTTCAGCCCTCTCTTATCTGCAGGCAGGCATTAAAAATGTCCATTGCCAAGGCAGCGGCCAAGGCCATGCTATCTGATGCCCTCCTGCAGGACAGCCCAGGGATCCAGCGGATCAACCACCTGGAGCTGGAGCTTCCTCTGGACAAGGTCATCAAATTCGTGTCTGTCGGCCTCCCACTGCTGCTGGTGTGCATGGCCTTTGCCCGGGAGGTCTCTCTGGGTGAGCACTCTTCTCTCTCCATCATAAAATAAAAACAAAATAGCTCCCATCGCGTTGAAAAGTCAGCAGAATGATGAAATGTGGGATTTCTTTGGTGAAATATTTACAGTAAACATCATACTTTTGTTTTCTATGTTCATTTTATAACTGTATTTGCTGGTTGCTAAGTATAATTTGATTTAAAACCAGGAATATCAGTGAAAAAGCGGATTGCTTCTCTGATCCCGTGTTAAATAGCTGTAACGCAGTAAACTAAAATTTTTAACATCAGAGTAACATCCAAGAGTGAATTTGCTTCCCTGAACCAAAAGTTCACACTTGATCCAGTCATGTGGTGATGTGAAGTTGTCTGCAGATTGTGTATTTTATTGTATGTTTTATGTACAATGAATTTAATCCCCCAAGAAAGTGAATAGCGCATTTGTTCCCCAGCTGGAAGCACCAATATTGTTATTTTTCCATAAATGAATTACAGATACTGAAAGCCTCGTCCGACATTTAGTTAAAACAATATATATACAAACTGTGCATGTGTTTCGTTTTATATTTTAGTCAGTTAATTGCATTAAAATCAGATACTCCATGACTCTTAAGACTAGAACCAGCTCTAAACCCAATCCCGAGCATTCAAAGGGCATTTTAAAAATAGCAGCCAATCTTGAAGGTAGGGTCCATTTCAGGAGTCTTTGATTCTAGAATCATAAAATGTGATTCTCCTGCAATCACGCTGCCGCCACTGCTGCTGCTGCTGCTGATTCTAATTGCTGTGGGGGATGATTGAGAGCTGCAGCGTTCACAAACGCTGACAAGCTGTAATTACAGGGTAAACATCCTCTGTGGCAGCTACCTACCCCCCCGCCCCCCAACTGGAGTCAAATAAGAGGATGCAGCAGGGAACCACGTGTGGCTCGCTGGCTGCAGAAACGCTGAGTTTCGGCCTTAGCAACAAGAGCTTGATTGCTCTGCTTGTCTGGTGGAGCCTCGGCGTGTATCGTGTGTCTGCGTTAATTACCCAGTGTGAGGAGAAAATCGAACAAGGGGCCAAGTGGCGGGGGGGCGACTAGGACGGGTGGAGACGATTTTGCAAAGATTTTTCATGAGCAGGGGGGTTGTTTGTGTTTCGGTGTGATGTTTGGACACATTCACCGGCGAAAGTAGTAGATTTCCACCTTAGAATGCACAGAATAGTGTTGTCTGTATTAGAAATGCTGCCTAATCTGATTTACAGTAAAACACATCACCAGCACCTCAAGGGTCAAACTATATTTTACACTCAAAACAAAACATGCCTCCTCTCATTACGTATGTATTAATTTCAATGTACCAAGGACAGATTTAGAATGGAGCTTAATGTAAAGGTTAATGGAGTTTATTAAATATTTATTTGCAGAGATCAACATTCCTGTGAGGACTGTAGTGAGGTCGTTTCATTAGGGGAGGCTATAATAAGAGAACAAGGATATCACACACACACACACACACACACACACTCACGACCTTGTACTTCTATTTTTGTTATGACTCTCATAGACATAATGATACATCATGTATAACCCCGCCCCTTACCCCAACTCTAACCATCACCACTAACTCCTAACCCTAATGCTTACCCTAACCCTAACCTAAACCCAACTCTAACCCCAGCTTTAAAACCAAGTTTTAACCCGCAAACAGGCCTTTCAACACAGTAGTAGTATACAGCCTCTGGAAAAAATTAAGAGAGCACTTCAATTTTTTCTGAAATCAGCATCTCTACATGTTTACATTTTTATTTGGAATTTGGAAGAAATGTTGTCAGTAGTTTAAAGAATGAAACTAAAATGTTTATTTTACTCAAACACATACCTATAAATAGTGAAAATCAGAAAACTGATAATTTTGCAGTGGTCTCTTAATTTTTTCCAGAGCTGTAGATGATAGATAGATAGATAGATAGATAGATAGATAGATAGATAGATAGATAGATAGATAGATAGATAGATAGATAGATCATAACAAGTAAATTGGAGGCAGTGTCAGAAACAGAAAGCCTAGCAGATGTGGCTGTAAAAAAAAAAGAAAAAAATAGAAGCCTCAAGTTTGTCTTGCCCACAAATAGCAGAAACACACCCTCAGTAGGTTTCCACTTAGACTCCATGTCCAGATGTGGAGTGCAATGAAAATGAAAGGGGACGTGCTGAATACAGATTCAAGTTCAAATAAATATAAGTCAGAGAAGCCATAAAGAGGCTTTAAATATCACGTTGTCACTTAGCAACATGTGAAATCCATGAAACGTATAAAAAAAGGGAGCCTCTTGTACTGTATGTGGTTCATGTTTCTGCATCTGTGTTATTAGAGATACGAAGCGTTTGCAGGACAAGGTAAAGCCCATTTGGGATGATAACGATATGGACCGTTCGTCTTGACTGCAGGGCCTCAGATCAGCTGTTTCCCTCCCAGCAACTTCACTGTGAAGCAGGCTGGCTACGTGGACACATACTGCTGGGACTCGCTCATGCATCATGAGTTTGACAACAACGGAAACTTCGAGGAGCGCTCGCTCTGGGTGCACAAAGTAAGTGGAGGAGAAAACAAAGGTCCTGCTTTTGCTTCTCCCTTGTCGTTTGTCTTATTGTTTTTCTGCATCCAGATGTTTCCCTACTCTCTTCTGGCCATGGCGATGTTCATGTACCTGCCTGCCCTGATATGGCGCCAACTGGTGACGCCTTCGCTTGCCTCAGACCTGCTGTTTATAATCGATGAACTGGACAAGTCGTACAACCGCTCCATCCGGTTGGCTCAGAGCATCCTGGAAATGCGTCAGAACACAAACAACCCCCTCACGTTTCAGGCCGAGTTGCAAAGGTAATCGACTTCGATTTGAAGCAAACCGAAAGGTATCCTGAAGGAATTCTCCTCGTGTTTTCAGAGCCAAGAAGAAGAGATACTTTGAGTACCCTCTTCTGGAGAGATACCTGCTGTGCAAACAGAACTCCTATTTCCTGGTGAGCATGCTGTTCCTGCGGGGCTTCCTCCTCCTGACCTTCATGACGGCTGCCTGCCTCTACCTGGCGTACTTCCATCTGTCCACCTTCCTGCAGGACGAGTTCACTTGCTTTGTCCGAACAGGCATGCTGCGGGATCAGAACTGGGTTCCTGAGCTGGTTCAGTGTAAAATGATTGGCCAGCTGGTTTTTCAGGTGGTAAGCGTCGCCAACGGCGCCATCTACGTCCTGCTGGGCCCTATAGTCCTCTTCAGCCTCATTCGGCTCTTCGTCTGGGACACGACCTTCTTCTCGGTCTACGAGGTCCTTCCGGCTCTGGATGTTCTCAACCGCCGCAGGCTCGGCTGCCCTTTGAACGACCTCAATGTCCTTCTGCTCTTCCTGCGTGCTAATGTCGCCCACCTGAAGTCCTACGGCCAAGTGAGGGCGTTGTGTTCACTTGCGCCACCACAGGTGGGCAACGTCGGTGCGGGGCAGGACTTGAACGCGATGCTGACGCAAGAAGAGATGGAGGAGCGTGAGGAGGCCATGCTGGAGCTTTCAGAAGAGCTAGACGAGGCCAAGCAAGAAGGGAAGCTTGACCTGGTGGATATCATGACAGTGCTGGGAGCGGCTCAGGGCAGAGTGGTGAACTGCAGCGAGAAGAGGCCTCTTGTGGAGGAGAATATGAGTCTTGGTACCGTAACCCTTATTTATACACTCAAACGTATCCTGCTAGTTGCAATTTTCGTCTACATAATATGGGACGTACAAAAAATTATTAAGTGAGCACCAGACTTGTCATGTGTGGCAACGAACTATGGTTTTAAACTCAAAAACAGCAAACGATTTCACCGAAAGGATCGGTAGGATAAATTACATTTGATTTTTTTTTTTTTTGGGGGGGGTGAAGAGAATTAAATGGAGTGCGGTGAGCCCAGTGTCATCTGCTGTGAGCCCAGCTGCAACTTATTTTGCTGCAGCTTTGATGAAAATTGCTGGCGAATATAAAGAAGGGACGTATTTGGCACTTTCAAGCTCTAACTGACCTCTCTGTCTTTTCACAGAGCCAAACCACCAGGGGTACCATGAGTTGAAGGAGAGCACACCGTTTAGTCATTATTAGGCCTCCGGCAGCCAAAGTCAGTGTGATAACGGTGGGGGGTAGGGGTGGGGGTGTTAGATTCTCTACAGCTTTGTTACCACAGTGACAGTGGACATCAATCAAAGTGCCCATAGTCGAAAATTGTGGGTTCTGATTATAAATGTCAACGTCACATTTGTCAGTTTTCATCAGCAGGGCGGCAGATTTTGCTCGTGTCACTCGGTTTGGCCCCGTCCGTTGACGGTTGGATGGTGTGAGAAGAACACGCTTGTAGGTGGGATTATGGCGTGAGCAAGTTTGAAGAAAGCATGTTCAGAACAAAAAGACAGCATGTATATAAGCCAGTGTGGGGAGACTAGAACAGTCTTCAGCCTCTGCTGAAGTCTTGCTGTAGGTTCAGAATATCGCAGTGATGTTGTCGCTTTTGCTGTCTGTAATTTATGAAAATGTCATGTATGGAATGAAAAAAACTAATGACACGCCATTACAGTTCCCCCTGACTGCTGAGGGAGTGTGTTACATATGAGTTGTGTAAGGTATTACATATACAGTATATGTGTGTCTAGACCTGTAAATCGAGAAAAATCTAATAAAAAAAAGTTCTGCAATTTTTTTTTTTTAATTTTTTTTTCCATAAGAATGAGATTATTTACCATTTAAGGATAAAGTACTTTTATAATGTTTAGAATTACTACCATTACAGCTACTTATAGGTAGGGTAGATAAGGGTTTATGTCATAAGTGCAAGCGTTTAAGTATTTGGGATCTGTTCAAGAGTGTGTGGGGAGGAATGAACCAAGCAAAATGATAGATGGATTCGTGCAGCCTCTGCAGGGATGGGGTATATCGTATCTGCTGTGCTAAAGAGCGAACTGAGCCAGAAGGCAAAGCTCTTCCTTTAACATTCCAGTCCTCACCTGTGATAATGAGCTGCCGGTCGTGACCCAAAGAATAACATCGCAAATACAAGCAGCTAAAACGACCGTTTAGCTGGAGGAAGATGCTTCTCACAAAGGTCAGAGGTAATTAGTTTAAGAAGCTATTGTTATGCCATCGCTCATGATTTGTCTTTGCAAAATCACAGCTGCTTTTACATGCAATTTACAAGCTTTCGAGCTTTTCTTCATTTCAGAGATGTGATAACAGTAGCATAAGCTTTAAACGTCACAATTTTGTTAACATTATGCAACTCAGAAGGTATAAAAAGAAATATATCTCGCACTTGAAAGCATGATACAGAGAGGACACAATTTGTTTTCTTTTGAGCCATCATTCGTCCAAAGACATTCAAATCATGAACAATATATGTTTTGACAGTGTGTGAAATCCCAGAGGTGCACGCATAAGATGCATCCTGTGCACAGGGTGGAGTTTTAGTGCAAACAGTTCTGGATTTGTACCCAAACCCCGCCTGCTTCCACCTTTGGATCCTGTACCTACCAACAGTGATGTCCAATTTAAATTAAAGTTTCTGGATTTTTTGATTATATGGGGCAGATGGGTTACAGATGAATTTAAAGCTTGACACCGAGACAGATGTCTGTCAGTCTGCCTCCAGGTCTGGTGCTGTTGTAGTGAGGCGGTCGTGACCACTTGGGGGCACTATTGAGTCACGTAGAAACGCACGCATCGTGGGGATCGCTACAGATTTCATGTTGGGGCTGGGTCAGGAGTGATAGCTGCGATTGTTGTCATGAACGTTGAAGAGAGTGTATGTTCCTAGTGAACTCGTTAGCCATTTAGCAAGTCTGCATTACTCACACTGCTTTTTCAGAAGTAAGAATTCTCAGCCAATGAGCCTTTTTAACAGCAAACCCCTTTTCTTGTCTTCCTTTTCTTTGTCCAGTAATTAGATTTCTTGTTCCTCTTGTATTGTGGAAACCTTTTTCCACTTTCCTCTGCTACTGACAATGTATCTTCCCACGCACCAATTTATAAAATCTTTCACAAACGCTTGCGACTTTCTCTTTGAGGAAATGACTGAAGATAATGACTGAAGAAGGTTTTATTTTTGAGTAATGCTTGTTAGTGGAATGTCTAAAGGAAGGCCATCTTCCACTACAGCAGTGCCAAATGCACCTCCAGTGAGGTCAGCTGCTTCAGTTTAATTTCCAGCTAGTGGCTGAATCACGGACGCACCTGTGCTGAGTGATTAATGATGAAGAGCGCTTAATAAAGGTCTCCGTGGACTGTGAGCGACCTCATCTGGCTCCTCTTGAGGTGGAGGAGCAGCGCCTCCCCTTTGACTCATCCTGGAAGATTGAGGCAATGATCGCCTCAGAATCACGGCTTCTGCGGAAGGCAGAACCAGGATATGCGAGGCCATCTAACTTGATATCTCATGTCTGCGATGAGAACTCTGGACACTGACAGTGAACTTAACAGCGTATTATAAACACATTAAAAGTCAGTGCGCAGTTTTAACACATAATCCTTACAACTAAAGACATAAAAATTCTTTTTGGACTATAATATTAATGAGTTTACAAAAATCCTCTCGCTACAATGCCCCCTGCTGGTATAAAAGCAATGGCTCATAAGTCAACTCATCGGGCTTTAAAAAATATACTACATAAATATATTATGTAATACTACATAATATTACAGTACACACCCAATCAAACACCTCAGTACCACTACTTTAAGAGTTTCTCTTGTTTATTCTTTATTTTATGTATTAGTTTGAAGAAGGTGTATCACTTGTAAAATACATATATCTTCTTATATCGTCACCAGCTATGCTAAGAAATTTTGTGCTCCATAAAGAAATTAATGAGGAATTTTTTTTTTCAAAAGCATTAGCATTAATTCAGTATGACAAAACGAAAAAATAATTTAAAAAAAGTGTTACAAGATCATTTTTCATTCAGTTTGCTTTTTCATCTGAAAGACATCATTTATGAAAAGAAAAACCATAAAAACCAAGAGAAAGTCAAATAGAATAAAATTCACAGAATGCAATTCCAAATCCGACCTTCAGCGCGCAGTGACTGAAGCTCAGGTGTCACAGTGAAATAAAGCTGTCAGCAGGTAGGAGAAACGTAAAAGGATGGCTGACATTGTTCTGCCTTCAGAGGTGACTGTGATAATGACAGGTGCGCGCACAGGTAGCCGTCTTTCCACTTCACCGTTGCAGAGCAATGGATATGTACATGCAAACATTACCATTTTATTATGTATGAAAGTACAAGGTCTTTTTGGTTTCAGATAATTATTCTGGTGTTCCTGGCACAGATGGGGATAATGATGCCTGAGCACACCTTCCTGGCCTGAGACGCTCCTTAATAAGCATTTCTAACATTAAGGTCATTCAGTAATTGAAGCAGACCCAGAGTTCCAGGAAGAATCGGAGATAATTATAATGTTTTTTAAAGATGATCCAAAGGGTTGGCAAATATCTCCTTACTAACTTTAGGTCCACTAAACCTGTGAGTTCCCCAAATTAGTTCGTCATGTATTTCATGCCATATTCCAGTTGTTAGATCTGATCTATTTGATGGTCTATTTGGTGGAGGTAATAAAAATTCATTTAATGCTGATTTCTTCCTTTGGACAGCATGTAAAGGAAATAGCACACTATGTAAATAAAGTAGAACTTAATTTACATTTCAAAGAACAGAAACAAAAACTTCTCTGAAAACTCATCAGCATAGTCGGGCAATTTGCCCATCTCTTGGAGGACCGGGTTGGAGGAACTGTGGGGAGTGAGAGGCCCAGTACATTACTCCCAGCAGGGGGGAATCTGGAGCAGCTATAAGTAAACCACTGCTGGGTAATCTGAGTGGAGTTTGCATGTTATCCTTTCTCTAGTTTACGTCAAATGCTTCCTCCTGCAATCTTGCAGCATGCAAAGTTCTATTAATTATTGCCTCTAAAGCTTTTGTTTTTATTTAAAGCTGTCCCATCCCAGCAGTATTCAGACCTAGATGCCTTTTTTTGTGTAAGATAGATTTTCTTTTTCAATACCAGTCTGTTGATATCTGGCGTCATAATGATTATAACTTGATCGATCGTTGTTTTGAATGGTAACGCTGGACCAGACAGGAGGAGGAAAGAAGTAAGAAGATAGAATCAATTACAAGTCAAGCAAACAAACAAAGCGATATGAATGCGACAAGAAATAAAATCGACGGAGTCTCGACAGTAACAGACAAGAGCGCCGGATGATCAAGGGTAGCACAGCCCCACCTCTGCTGGAGGACAGACCTCATCTCAGAAGCATCACTATGACAAATCCTGCTCACACTGTGAGATGGGCAATAGAAACAGAAAATCTTGTATGTAATAACAATGAAACCTTTAGTGTTTGTGACACTATCTACAATACTGGTTTGCTGCTTTTATTTTGGCAGTTTTACATTGGCGGTCTGGTGGGAGGTGAGATACCATAAGAAACACCGGGGAGAGTTGGAGGGGGCTGTATGAGGGCAACAGACTAGCAGTAGAACAGCTAACAACTCTTTTGTCCGATGAGGAACGGGAGGTGTGCTGCCTGAGCTCCCCAAAATGACTTCTGGCAGGCGCCTCATGCGCATCTGTTAGCCCACACTGTAATAAACAGACTTTATTAAGGAGGCATAAGGGGCCCGACTTCCACAGTGTTCTCTGTTTATGCTCGGTGTTTGTTGTGTTTTGCCATTATCTGATAAAAGATCCTCCATCATATTATGTTGTTTACATGATCACTTGAAAAGCAAAATGCTTATTGAGCAGCAAATGAATGTAAAATATGACTACAGGAAAGAAGCCCTCTGATGAATAGTTCAGTATCTTTGTATGACAGCGGTTCTCTCCATTCTTCCTCATGGTGTTCATGTTTTTCTTGCCACAGACCAAAAACATGCACATGAGGTTGGTTAAAAACCTCTAAATTGTCCTTTGTGTGAGTGAGGAATGTGTCCAGATTGTTTTCCTGTACAGTACAGTACATAATGGAACATCTGCTTGCAAATTGCATCAGTAAATTAGGGCATCTATGCTGCTTGAAGAAAACTGTTTTCACTTGGAGATATGTTTGTCCTTTTCTATCCTTTTGCATCATTCACTCCTTTAAATAATAAAACAGCCTGCCAGAGTGTCATGATATGATATGACAGATAACACACTCGAACTACCGCTTTACTATATATATTACAAGCCAATGAACAAATGTATTCTCACTATTTAAAGGTCTCTTTTTTTGATGATAAATTTAGATACTGTAGGTCAGATGTCGCCCATTATTTGTTGAGATTTGTTCTCATAATTATCAATGATTTCTTATGATACAAATAAAGCAACTTACGCTAAGCATTTTAGTTTTAATGGTTCACACTGAAGACCAGTTAGGATATATTTAAAAAATAATTAATTAATGGGCTTTGCCAAAAAAGGAGCATTTCCAAAGCTGCACATAGCCAGAACTCTGATGCGCTCTGCTACCACCTTTACTTTTTTTTCACCTACCACATGTTGGCTCCCCTGACACACACTAAATCACACTGAATGCAAGCAAGTGCAGATGTTTCATACAAATGGGTCACCTCCCAACAGTCTGTCGTAATTAGACCATTTTTGTGCAAAACTGGCAGTTGTGGGAATTATTAACAAACCATTACAATGATGTCTTTCATCCATCATGAAAGCCAGCTGTAATTATGGTTTGTATGCTTTCTAAACATCATGGATATCTGTGGATAGACCTTTCTGTCACTCCGAAAAATGTAAAAGACATAAACACAAAACAAAACAACGCAACTAATTAAAAATGAAACAAAAATATTTTATTTAAAATATTATAAAATGCGTCATTCATCATTTCATCATCCGCTTGCGCCGCTGTTCATATTAACAGCACGTTTCTGTGATTTTGAGTATGACTCCGACTCAAAACTAATCCTAAAAACTAAGTCGAGTTGAGCTACTGGATAATATAGTTCTCATTAGCTTAAAGAAGACCGAACATTGGTTATTTCATCAATGAACTGCCGAATGCATGCTGTGACTAGAATACCTTCAATCTACCAGAAACACTTTTTTGAAGAGCTTTTTTTTTGTCATCCGTATTTTGGCAAAGGGCTCACAATCCCGGCACCGGTACACTAGTGGGTGGTTTCCAAATATAGCTTGATGAATTATTAGGAGTTAGATGCCTGCTTCAGGTCCTGCAGGAGAAACTGTTCTGCTGAAAATAATAAAGATGGTTGGTGGTGTCTACTGGAACGTAACAAGGACATTTTTTGTGTGTATTTTTTCCTTGGGATACTAAACTCTAGGTGTGTAGACTGATCTCCACGCTGTGAGGAGGTAGCAGAGTTATCAGATCCTCTTGTCTCCTCCCTACCTCCCCTAACCCTGATGACCCTCATGTGTCCCACCTTAATTGTCTCCACTCCTTTATTCTTTTATTTATATCCACTGTTAAGAATGGAACAGAATCTGGCAGCGGAAGCAGAAACACAAGTGGAAGCAGAAACAGTTGTAATATGAACATTTATTAATAAAATGTGAAAGCAAAACAAACAACCAAGAAATACCTCTGGACTGGATCAGGCGACTGGATGCTAAAAGAAGAGCAAAAACCACTAGAACCTCCAGGGGCCGTTTCAGAAAGCGGGTTTACCAAACTAGGGGTCAGAACCAAAGCTCAGGGTAGCCATAATCTGAAATGTGCAACAGAGAGTTTTCAGTTTCAGAACATGTGCTAACAATTGGTTTAATCAACTCTGAGCCACAGTTAGCCCGAGTGACGCTTGTGCACGAAGATATAAAAAGCCTTATCAATTAACGCAGAAGACGTGATTCACTATGGCAACAAGTTCAAAAAACCTTGATCGCCACACTTCTCCCCATTGGAGATGGAAGATTTCATGACTGCGTACACCGAAAATGCGCATATTTTCCAGAAAAAAATAATAATACTGCAGCAGCGGCAAAAGAAAGATCGTGTGGCTGAAAATTGCTGACCCAGTCCATGCGTGATTATTAACTGGGGAGAGATAAAAAAAAAAAGAAGAAATGTTCAAACATTTATATATAGTTCAAACATGTCAGATATGATTTAAATACAAGCTATTGTAGTGTTGTTTAGCCTGTCCTCATTAAGCAGTGTTCAGTCGCTTCATTTAACCCGTGGTAACTGTATTAATTATTTTAATTCATTAGAGAAATCCCCTAAAAGAAAAAGCCAAATCTTTAGCCTTCCTATCACTGTTAGTATTTAGAACTATATGAAAGCCTTAAATGCCTTTTATACATGCGTATCTCCAAATTTATGTTTTCTGAACATGTTTACATTTTATCTCCATTACAGCCAAAAGAAAAAGGCTGAGGTGATCCAGTGCCCTACAGTGTTGGTTCACTAAATGCCATCCATTAATCACAGACACAACTGGACACACTGGTTTTTCTTGTAGCAGGAGTTCTACGTAATTGGCTGCTGTTGCTTTCAGATGTCAATCTATTTATTGCTTATTTTTTATATCTTTAAAGCATATGTTACCCCGGTAACTGACTCAGCGTTACGGTAAACCTGTTTTCTGAAACCGAAAACCCTGAGTTTCCCTTAAATCACAACAAATTAACCCAGAGTTTTCGCTAAACCCGCTTTCTGAAATGGGCCCCAGGAGATTGCGAGACGAGACTAGACACTAGACAAATCAGGACAGAGTATTCCGAAGAAACAGAAGACGCTAGATTAACTTAAAAACCTTCTAAGAGGAGCAAACAAAATACGCTGGAATCACAAGAATATACCAACAACAACATGAAAAAAAAAGACAGGATAACCGACAGGGAAGCTGAGAGACAGAGGCTGGAAACAACATTCTGGCAACAGGAGCCTGAGCGACCAGGCCTTAAATACTAACACTGACGAGATTAGTTTCAGGTGTGCCACAACCAGTCTGGAAAATGAAATGCAAACATTAGCAACAAAAAAAAAAAGAAACAGAACTATCTGTGCACAAAATAAAAGCATCAACCTGGAAATGTTCTACCTGCTTCTCCTTCTGCCAGTAAAAGTGTCCAGCATTTCCTCTCCTGTCCTTTTCGTCACGCTGGACTATTACTTCCTGGATAATTGACCTGATTCTCTTTGCCCGCTCATTTGGATTTGTCTGCCTCTTTGGACTGCCTGCTGCCACAAACTTAGTCAATAAAATATTTAAACTGTAGTTTGTTACGCATTCTGGATTGGAGACCACTTCTGATGTCCAAAAAGTCATTAAGAATTGACTTTATACATCATTTTCTGAGATATAATTAGTTGGATGTGCTTGAACATCCTAATTTATACTCTAGTCTCAATAAAATCTAATATCTGAGATACCAGAGGTTTGTCAGACATGTACCAGTATAGAGGATACTGCTTGACAACTGCTCGATAGTCAGAGGTGGATGTTATTTGAATGGGTGCACAATTTCCAATCAGTCCCCCTGTCCTATGTTTTCCATCCTGAAAAGAGAGAGAAATAGTGGATAAAATAGATGAAACAGAAGACAGATTACTTTGAGTGCTGTTTCCCAGCTCTTCCCAGTCAGTCGTAGCCTGGTAATGAAAAACAAATGGGCCAATGTCTCCCCACTGCCTGGATTTAGATCTGCAGATGGAGATGTGTGGAAAGGATTTATAAACTTCAAAAACCTGTTTTTTTTAAAGCCCTGTCAGTTCTATAAGGAAAACCAATAACATTTGTGTCCTTTACGTGTGTCTAAAGACGTTTTTCAAAGTCAAGTTAGGAGCCTTTCTGAATGTATGCGGTGCAGTGCATGTTGGTGGTGTCATTCTGTCAGACTGTGTGTTGAGAGCAAACCAAGTGTGTGAGAGTAGTGTCGGCAGATGGGATGCTGAGCCACCGCTGAAAAACAAAGAGCAGGTGATCCTCACAATGTGATAAAGTAGTGTGTGAGAAATCGTAACACCTTCCTGTCCATTGGGGCCAGGAGCCAAGAGAGTTAATTACTTCCTGAGAACAGTTTACGTTTCAGCATCAGGATGTAACCACGTTCACTGGGATGGAGTGGAAAAGAGCTCTTGAACTAGACAAATCCCCAATTCCTGTAGTTGGATACAGAGCAAGTAAAAAGGGCGAGAGAAGCACAAAAAAGAAAAAAAAATACACAGGAAATGTGTTAATGACACCCTCATTGACCTACAGGGGAGAAGAGGAGGAGAGGAGGGCATGCAGCCATGAACCAGCAAGGTGAGAGAAACCTGTCAGGTGATCATGTGTCTGTGCCAGAGCAGCCTAGCAGCATAGCTAAGATGATTTTTTTTATTAGACGACCCCGTTCTAAACGGTGACCGTAGCTACAGAATTACTAACTATAAGCTTTCTGAAAGAGGAAGGTTTTAAGTGTACTCTTAAAAGTCGAGAGGGAGCCAACCTCCCGTACCTGGACAGGGAGCTGGTTCCACAGCAGGTCCAACCTCTCTCCAGGGGGATGCAGCCTCTTTGCTGCATAGAAGTACTCCAAGTTACGATACTCTGTCCACACTAGGAACAGCGGGGGGCCAGTACTCAGTTTGAACAGTAGCAGTATCTGATCGCCCATATCATAGTTTCTGTGTGAGAAGACACCTCCTATGTTCAAGGCATCCACCTCCATGACAAACTGAGCTTTTCTTGTGGCACATTGTCATAATTATTTATTGAATATTGCACAGTCATATCCTCATTGCACTGATATTGCACACTATTATACTGTAAATATATTGTAAATATGGTAATACTGACGATGCTGCTGGGACAAGTCAATTTCCCATGTCTGGGATCAATAAATTACTTCTATTCTATTCTATTCTATTCTATTCTATTCTATTCTATTTAGGCTCTGGTTGCAAGAGGACTGGTGCATCAGTGACCCTCCACTTCCTCCAGAAGGCTTCCTCTGCTGCAAAAGACTTAAAAAATGATACGTTAGATCTCCACCTGGCAAGAAGGAAGTAAGGACTTGCTTCTCAAACTGGACCCCATTCTCAAGAGAAAAAAAACGTTGCTAAATCCCAATCCTCCCTAAAAAAACAAACAAACAAAAAAAAAACAGTACAATGTAAACACAAGTTGTAACAGCCAGCTGATTTTATAACACACACTGACAACTAAAAGTAATTGTGTCAAATGTTGAAGCGGATGGTTCTGCAATCGATGAAACATACGTTTACGAGAAGGCTTTGCTTGAGGAAAGCATTAATTTGATAAAAGTGATGTAATTGATCTTTGCCATGGACGCCTACATGAAGGTAACATGTCAAAGGTGATCCAGAATGTCTCCTCTCACGTCTCCCCCTGCAATTTTCTCTCTTCATCTCGTTTCTTTTTTTTTTTTACTTCCTCACGTCCATTTGTGGCCAAATGGAAACTAAATTGCACACTACCATCTGTGGGAGGGGTGGTAGAGTGGAGCTAATTCCACACAAGGGATAAAAATGTCATCACTTTAAAGCTTGAGGGGGAATATTTTCAATTTGTAAACTGCCCTTTCAGTTGGAACACCCATTTCCTTTAAAGCTTTCCTGGCAAATAAAGAGGAATGAGAGGCGGGTATGAATGGAGCCCTGTCTTTTCCAGGTAAATTCCCCAAGCAGCCAGGCTGACTGATCGTTCTCATCACATCTGTGTTCTGACTGATGTGGCCTCGTGTTCAGAAGCAGAAATGATAGAAGGTCAGACGCTTCAGACGTCAGTGGCTACATTTTAATTACGAGGTAACAGGGTAAATTAAACACGCAAATTACCAGAGGGGGATCTTGTGAAGAATATTACTTATGCAGCAATGCTGGAACACGCTGCCACGGTCACGGATTAAACGTGCAAAATGAATATCGATCATAAAAAAAAAAAAAAAATGACCTTGTCTGTTTCTGTATAACACCAGAGCAAAAATTTTGCATTTGCAAAAATTTTTAATGCAAATTATTTTTTATTATTTTTAATAAAATTAATACTACCATAAGATACTTTTACACTTTATGCTGCCAATTATTATTATTATTAGTAGTAGTAGTATTATTATTAATATTAGTAGTAGTAGTAGAAGTAATAGTGGTATTATCAATAGTAATAGTAGTAGATACAATTCTTTTCTATCTTAATGACATGAACTTTACTGTCAGTGTCAAAAAGAAAGTATTTCATGACATGTTTAATTTGGTAAAACATCTGCCTAAAACTTTGACTAATAACCAGCTGATTTCTTGTTCAGTACATGAAAGTTTATATGGAGCATTAATGGACTCAAAGAATTAAGGATACACACAAAATTTCAGTGGAAATACTGGGGGTGATCAGGGGTCTCCAACCAGTTTTTTGACAAGAGCTACTTCCAAACAGAAAAACAAGCTGCAACCTACTTCTACTCCATGCACATATCTATAATAGTATTAATTTACTCAGTCATCCAGGTAGGCATGGATGAGGTGAGTCCACCTAATAAAGTGTGCAGTTAGTTATAGTAAGTTACACTGGGCAAAAATAATAACACAATCCATGTGCTGCTGTGAAGACTTTGGGGAACTTGTTGGCATCCACAGGATTCCAGAAATCATTACCAGATTTGGTGTGATTTTAACTGGATGGAATTTTGCTGACTGAGAATTTTCGTCCCTCAGATGGGGAACACTGCGAGAGAACAGTTCGACCAGATGCTCAGAAATCTCAACTGTGTGTCACAGAAATGAATGTGACACGGGGGCTCCAGGCACACTTCAGGAATCTGTCCTCAGAATCTGTCCTGGGTCCAACCCAGCCAGGATCCAGGGGTTCGGTTCGGTTTGATTCAATTCAATTCAATTCAGTTCAATTCAATTCAATTCAAATAGCACCTTTTACAATAAAATTGTCTCCAGGTGCTTTACAGAGGCAGAAACCCAGAGCCGGAACCCCCAGGTAAGCACAGTGGCAGGAAAAACTCCCTTTTAACAGGAAGAAACCTTGAGCAGGACCAGACTTAGAAGGAGGAACCATCCTGCTGAAAGTCGGCTGGGTAGAGGAGGAAAAGAAGTGGGAGACAGGACAGAGAGGGTAAAGAGAGAGGGAGAAACAATCATAGAATCACAGAAATACAAACAAAATACAATCATAGAAATACAAACATATCAGACATAATATATATATATATATAATACATATATACATAATACAGCATAGCAGGTTGTTATAAAAAGAGGAACGGTATAGGCAGGTTTCAATAAAAAAGGGAATAGCATAGGCAGTTGCTGACAGTGGACCCTGGGTTTGTCAGAGGCCGAGGTCCGTGCAGCATGAAGGTCTGGAGACGGAAGACCTGCAGAAAGATACAGAGAGAGAGAGTGAAGAGGGGCTCCAAATGCAACATTGTTTTCTTTGCGTATTTTGTGCACAGAGGGGAAATGGCCCATTTGTATTTTCTCTACTTGATGGCGAATCGGGCCCAGCTTTGCCTCAGAAGTCTCGACAGGCCATTTTGTCATCCTTGCGTAAAGAATCAGCTACGAGTCATCACCACTTAAACAAAACTTCCATCTGTGAAGATTTTTTTTTTTTTATTCCTATTGAATGATGGGCCACTTTGAATGACGCTTCAATTGCAGCCTCGGCCTCCTTGACAGGTTTCACAAACAACAATTGCTGCTGTTGCAAACTTGCTTTTAGCTCGCTCACCACAGACTTTTGCCAGATGGAAGTTTGTGGTCAAACTTTTTGGTGAAGTTTGGTGACATTACTGTTTTTCCTGGCTGCAATGCTAGACCCAGAACATGCTCCTTCATTAGGACAGGTCACAGGATCATTTAAAAGCATTTTTCTAAAAAAACACTTATTTATTTTCTTCAATTTGCTTGGCAAAATTCAATGTCTGAGTATTAATATGATCATAGTCTCCACTTTAAAAACGTGCACATTAGGTTGATTAGAGCTTCAGTCAGTCTCTTTCCTGCCTCAGGTCCAGTGGGATGGATAAAGGGGTATAAGGTAGATAAATATAAAGTAGATAAATATCGGTAAAAATTTGACAAAGTCAAAGTCTTTTGAAATTTCAGATTGAATAAGAAATTTACCAGATAAAGTTTGAGAAAGTAAGTGGTGGAAGACAAATACCAGATAAGTCATGTGTTCAAAAAAAGGCTCATTATCTTCAATATTCTAAAGTCCGAACAATCAAGAAATGTGAGTAAAAAAAAACCCAAACAATGATTTAGTTTGAGCCTTCATCTCCCATGTCTTTCATCCAGCCCAGATTTTGGTGTTTCGGTCAAACTGTAGCCAGTAGCACCTTCAATAGGTGCTATTTTATGCACGACTGAGCCTCTCCCGTACCTGCCCCCACCCATGAAAGCACCGACCTGACCACCTTCAAAACACTCGTCAACACCCACCTTTTTAAGAGTGGCTTTTAATGTTTGATATATTAACTCTTCTATGATGCTTCCTTTTTTTTAAATTATTTATTTCAGGATACTTATTTCAGTGCTTTCAATGCTATTTTCTACAACTGTATTATAATGGTTAAATGAACTCTGATATCAAGGCTGTACTGCTGCCTCCGCTGGCATGGACTCCAGACCCTTATTAGGAGTGAGAGGCAGTTAACAGAAAAAGGATGTGGGTGTGTGATTTATCTTGCTAGAATAGTGAGTGGAGGGGAAAAAAAAACAGCACATTAAAGCAACAAATGAGCGTCAGGCAGGAACAAAAATTGCATCTTCTGCAAGTTGCTCTAATGCCAGATCATCTTTGTATTAATTAAAGAAGCTGCTCCACATTTAGCCTTAACTGAATTCTAATCCTGAATCATCCTTTTTAAAGCCTGCTCTAGTTCTGTCAGGAAAAAAAAGAGAAAGGGAGGCAATTCAAGAAAGAAAAACAGAGCTAGGACTGTTCGTGGCTGACTGACAGACACTGTAACCAATAGCGGGTGAGTAGAAAGTACCCTCCTCTGCCTTGGCTGGAATTGCTGGTTCCACTGTGCACTGTAGTGCTGGAAGAGGGGAGATCGCATTCTGCGGAAGAGATCTGCCAGTGTTTACACTGCAGCCCACTGCAAGACTTTAAATCAAACAGCAAAGGAAATTAAAAGATCAGTCAAAT
Organism: Pao palembangensis; assembly: GCA_015343265.1. Classification (NCBI taxonomy): domain Eukaryota; kingdom Metazoa; phylum Chordata; class Actinopteri; order Tetraodontiformes; family Tetraodontidae; genus Pao; species Pao palembangensis. Next base: position 11,431,787 of record CM027094.1, on the reverse strand, counting down.
TAAGGAAAAAGAGAAAAGCAGAGTGGACAGCACTGCAAAGACGAGAGAGACTACACCAACAAGCTCACAGGGATCAGACTGAAGAAACATGTACAACTCTGTGTTTTTCATCCTTCTGACATGGATGTTCGCTGTGATTGTGTTCTCAGGTAAGACTTTTTCTACTTCTCTTCTCCCAGTTCCAGTAAAGCTTCCCATCCTTCCTGTCTCACTGATGAGACACTGACTCATACGATGGGGACTGTTCCCTTGTCTTCTCCTCATAAATGTGTCTAGTGGTCTCATTACAAATCGTACATTTATATTCACCTAATACTCATCTCCATGTGACTCCACTGACCCACTGCAAATGGACCCACTCAGTGTGTAATTAAACGTGCAGTATTTTCATATGTAAAGTTCAAATTTAATTGTGGTATAAAGGTAATCCATGCCATTTTCCTATTGCATGGTACCTAGCTGAGGGTTATTCCCCCCAGCTCTGTTTGACACTGCTCTTTTTTGTTGTTTTTATACCATTAAAGGTAATGGAACTAGTGGTGGCTGCATTTGAGTCACACAAGGACAACAATGTGCACAATATTGCTTTTATAATTTGATGAAATAAAATTTTCTTTTGGAAAAGTTTGAACATAGTGAGACAACAGCCAGGAGGTATACTCTGTCCGGAGAGGAGAGATGAGGAGAGGAGAAATGACGAGAGGGAAGGAGAGATGAGTAGGGGAGAGGAGAAATGAGGAGTAAAAGGAGAGGAGAGATGAGATGAGGAGAGAAATGAGAAGAGGGGATAACATGTTAGTAACCTTATATAAACTACATCCAGTAATATGTAACATGGAACTGCACCCCTTAAATTCTATTCATGTTACCTGAACATGAAACCAACTGGACATGAGATGATTTTGCAGATATATTCTGAAACTGCAAACAAACAGCTGTTTTAAGTGACGGTGATGTAGAATTACCATCATAGTCCTGACAACCATGGTTTTACGTGCCAGCGTTTTACCACTGGGGCTGTTTGGAAACATAAACAGACTTTCTGAATGGACACTGGATGCGTTTGTGGGCTGTTATCTTTCAAGGCTTCCACGATCAAAGTTATTTTATAACAGGTCAGGTAATTATATATCTGGAATGTGTGTGAATCTACCATCTTGTGAGGCTGTGTAAGCCATCCACCTCTCAGCTTACATCATGTGCATACGGTCCTTCCAAAATCAAACAACAAAGGTGACTCTTTGATTAAAAAAACGACAATCCTCACTAGATTAAAGTCAATTCGCGAACAAGGTCCCGTGGCTAGCGTCTTCTGTTGCCACCTCATTTTTTCACTTGCATAACTGCAACTGTCAGCAGCAGTGGAGACAAGAAAAAAAGTGGCTACAACATGACAGCTCCTATTGTTGCCAATGTCATCCTTCGGCAGACTGAACCCCGCTTTTTTAACTACAATGAAGGACGAAAGCGCATTGTTGCCAAAAAAAAAAGGGAAAAACCTCACATCCAGAGAGGAACAAACAACAAACATCCCTGCTCTTCCGAAAGAGCAGGAATTTTCATTTCATGCACAGCATCACCAGACTAAGAATCTTGAAAACCGAGGCTGCAATATTTCCAGGTGTACAACGAATGTATTTCACGCGCTCCTCACTATATGTTATATGCACAGATGTCACCCAGCGCTAATTTACATGGTTCAATGCAACAATAATACACAGCAAAGACAAATCAACACAATCAAACTAGCACAGCTAGAAGGCATTGCCACACAGCTGAACATGAATTACTGTTTCCTGACAAAAAAGTTTTCGATAAAAAGCTGTTGTCCAAAGGTGTCCTACTGCGATTTGTACTTGTGTCACACTGCAGGTGCCTCCAGCATGTTCTGAAGGTCTCTAGCAAATAGACTATAAATATCACTGACTGGTTGTTTAACTCTCTTAGGGTAAAATTAAATTGCAATGAAAACAGCTTTGGTATCAAACTGGATAATAAATTGCACAGGTGCAATTTTTACATGTGTATGCATTATTATTATCGACAAATAGTTCACCCATCTGGTGCTGGTCCGTATTTAATTGTTTCTTGCAAATGTGTTGGAGAGGGAGCGAGACTTGGAAGGTAGTGAAGCCAGGGAGGGCGGGGGAGGCGTGGAGGTGGTGGGGGGGGGTGCTGTTCTCAACCACCTGCGTATCACTGTTTAAATAGCAAAACTCTGGCGTTGAAAGAGGAAAGGGGGGGGGACATTATGACCGAATTGCGTTACCTCAGGCGTACCTTTGAGCAGGCATAAATGCAACCTTGTTTGCACTTGGGTTATACAGTAAAATGCTGATGTGCGCGCTCTAAATTTTCTCGGCCTGTAGGATTCATAGAATTACAGAGATGTATAAATGGATGTCTGGGCAATAAATGGAAAAAAAAAATACCCAGATGCCTTTTGGGAGAAAATAATAATTTTTACTGTTTATGTCGTCAGTCACGATTAAAAGAAAAAAAAAAATCATCAAGTGCTGGAAGACAGTATATTTCTAGATATCTGTGTCACTGTATATCGATTCATTTAGTAAGATATAGCTGCTGTCTTCTACCCACTGATACCCAGAACTCTGTTGTTTTCTGTGACCAGTTAGACAACAGGGCTGCCATTACTATTGGAAATTATTGTTGAAAAGCATTTCTACTTAAAGGTTCCACTGTGACAGACCTGACAGCTGAAAAAACAACTTTCGCATTGCCACGTTTCAATTCCTGCCCACAACACCCCATTTCTGGTCAGAAGTCCATTTGGAAATTGGGAAACTGAGACACTGGGACACTGTGGAGAGAGTGCTACAATGGAACAGTAATTAACAGAGCGTCACTCACACAGCTCCAGTATTGTAGGAAGAGTCCGCACAAGCACATATTCATTGGAGGCTGCGCATTTGCGAGAACACTGGCTCTTGGCATCAGTAAACAATTGTCAGCGTGCAGTCAGCACCGGTGGCTCAATGTGGGTGTCACCATCTTTGAATATGTGAGTAATAGATGGCTGGTGAATAGGGGACCTTGACACATGCTGGGAAGAGACTTCATGTGGGCCGTTATTAATGATACTTCTAACACAGAAGTGAGCGGATCTAAAAGCTAGCTTGGGTTCAAACCTAAACTATTCATTTTTTAATTCAAACCAATCCAACTATCTATCTGGTCAGTGAAAAAAAAAACAAAAAACCTTTAAATAACACTAGTTATTAAAGAAACACTGACCTCTTAGTGTTTTGTTAAAATGCTGTAATATACCTAATACCCACACAACTCTCCTCAAACTATATTTTACATGGATTTATAAAGTATTTATATCTCATATTTTGTCGTGTGCTGAGATGGCGGGCCAAATTAAATCTGTGGTTATGCAACACTATGAGTTTTAGTGGAACCGGTTGAATTCATATTTCATACCAGTTTCACGGAATAAAGCGACTGTTTCAATAAGTCACATGATGCAGAAGCTGATGGATTTGGCGAGCTGCTCGATTAGAGTTAATGTTGGGAACAGCTGTGGTTGAAGCCATGGGGAAATTCAGTGGTTTATAACCATGGATATCTCCTTTGCCTTAAATTATGATAATTTTTATCCAAAACAAATATTACACTGGCAGCACCAGTGTGACAACCAGACAGGCTCAAACCCCAATAATGTATCTAGGTCAGTGAGTGCTGGTCACGTCCACCAACGCAGCGTCGCATACCCCTGTTTTATAAAAAGAACTACTGTGCAGCCCTCAGCAAGAATTCTCTGTCATTAAGGGCCAGGAGTGTGTTCTTAACAGAGTCACGGTGAGGTCATCGCAACACAGTTCACAACAGCACATGAACTCCTGCCTATGAATACTGAAACAGCGCCAAAAAAAAAAAAAAAAAAAAAAATCACTCTCCTGGATGAGGCTTTCAGTCTTTAGAGATAAGAAATAGCAGTTATTTTCAATGCATAAGTTAATATTTAATAATCCAATTTCCTCTCACGCTCAGTTGCTCCGTTGGCATTGCTGTGTGTTGGGAGAAGGCTTCGCCCTTTATAAGCACTCCCCTAAGGGCGCACAGAACTTTTTTTTTGTGATGTGTGACTTGACACATTAAAGACTCGGGGGAAATCAAACCTTATGCTTTTCAACATAAAATAATTCTCGGTCTGTAACGGTGCAAATTTCACGGTGTCAAGATATTTGATCTAAAGTTACTGCTGGTGGTCTAATTTTTTTTCTTGCTTATGTTACCTGCTGTACATATTTATCTGCAATCATGCAGGTGATGCCTGGTGAGGCTATCAAAATAACCATAAAATATTCCATATTGGTTCCATGCTGCTCTGATGTGGTCTCCATCGTGTGGCTTTGGTTGGTTTTTGTAGTCCTACACAGAAACTCTGATTCTAAACATCTATCATTTCCTGTGGTGCAGAGTATTTCCTCCTGTGGTCTGTGTGTTCTTTTTTGTGCTCTTGTGCAACATTAGAATGAGCTCTCTTTTTGCACAGCTGGCTGCATTTTATTATTTTTTTTTGCGCCATGTGTTATTTTCTTTGTCTCCTCTTCAACATTGAGTTATTCCTAATTCAGATCATCTCGCGCGATCATACAGTATTTCCTCTCACAGAGGGCTGTTGCACTGCAAAAGTTCTTCCGCTTGAAATTGTTGTACTTGTGCTCAAACTTTGTGTTTGAACTCAAAAACATTGTCGCTAGCTCATTTTTTTTTCATTCTCTTCTTAAAGCTCTCAGAATGTCCCTGCACTCTTCCGAGAAGTGTGCTCTTATCTGTCTCTCCTGCTTTCTGGATTTTCGTAGTGTCAGAACTGCATCAAAATCCACCAACCAACAGAATGTCTGGTCTCATTCTGGTGATAAAATGAGACCAGAAGCAATGAGGTTGCGTTAGATTCGAGCTGTAGGACTGATTCACGTTCAACAGGTATATTCAGTATGCTGTGCTAGTAGAAAGTTAAAAAAATTAAATCCTTATTTGATCATTTTCCTTAATATCTTCATACTCAGATCTTTAAATATCAAATGTCCTGTGAGAGTCTCAAACTATATCAAGTCGTTTAATGACCGAATGTTCCTTCTATGATTTTCAGTTTTTTTTTTTTTTTTTGTAAAATTGGTTTTAAAGTGTTAATAAACGTTATACTTACTGGATGTATTTGTTGGCACAGGTGTCACCAAAGAAGTAAGAACTCTTACTTTCTTAATGTTTTGAGCATTTTATATGAGGTCGTTATCCAAAGCAAACAAACAAACAAACCAAAAAAATCTGAAGAGATTTAATGGCCGGATGAATCCTGCTTGACCTCAAAAAAGGTCAGGTAAAACCTGGACTTCTACATTTTATCTTTTAACATAATACTTACCAAGTGTAATAGAACAAACATTTAATTCCTGATAGAACATAGAACAACATAGAATATGTCAAAATGTACCTAAATAAGTATAAACTGTGTATCTTTGTATGTAATCATTCGTCCCAGAGCTTGGTGGTAAAATGGTGAATGACGTGATACAGAGGACTTGCTGCTGCATTTTAGCCCCATCAGCTGCTGCAGCGTTCACTTGCAACTGTCACATCTCATTTGCTGCTTTGTTGCCGTGAGCACTGCGCCCACCAGTCTCTCCAGATTGTGCCACCGCTGTTGGTGCCGCTCAGACTCCAGCAAGGCAGCAATGAGGTCATATTTAGAAAAAGAGGAACATCTTCCACTGGGCAAAGTCACAAAGGATAACTGTGGAGTAGAAGGATGTGAGAGCTGTGCAACACACAGGAGGGATTAGATTGAGATTCAGAGGCCTCTTGGCAACAATTACGATATCCAAACTGATCGACCTTTGTATCGTCTTGTCAGTCAGTACACATCAGACATGGACTTGATAAAATTGGCAGAGCAAGTACTCTTCTGGAAAACAGACGTGTACCTGGCAAGTACACATATGTACTTGCGTGTATATATGTGCATATATATATATATATATATATATATATATATATATATATATATATATATATATATATATATCAGAGATGACAATAAAAAGGCAGAAAGTTAAAAAAAGATGAAGGGATACGATACGGGGTGGCTGGGATGACAAGCACTGGCAGTGTAATAATTGTGAAATAAAGATTAATTTGCACAAGCAATCTGCACCTAATGCCTCTCAGACTTGGTTTGTCGCTCTATCCTGATTGGCCAACACCTACATCTTATTTTAGCATATATTGTGAACCGATATGAGCTCAAGAAATTTTTCACCTTGGTAATTACATTGTCACAGTCAGATCAGCTGCTATCTGAAGGTCATTTACTCAAGTATTATTCAATTACAGCGTGCATGTTAAGATGCGTGGTGCATGCAAAGCTTTAGCTTTCAGCCTCAAATAGTGACGCATTGAGCATCAAATTAAGCTATATCTTTTTTTTTAATGTAACAGTCGCTGTCAGAAAATTAAAAAAAAAAAACATCAGATTCCACATTTTATCCTTCGTAGAAGACCTCCTGTTTGACGCGTGTCACATCAGCTCTTTTTATGAGGACGGAATTGATTCTGTTCAGTGAGGTTGATGTATAAGGACAAAGAAGACATCAGCTGTCAGCCTACCCCGTCACACTTGTCAGGAATTCATTAAATAGAGAGAGTGACATCCATTCGACAGAGGTCTGATGCTCCCATGACGGTGGGTCAAGAGCCCCGATCTGATGTCCTTCATCTTTCTTGAAAGTTTGATGAGATGAAGCATCCGCGCTTTCATACTAAAGACGAAATGGCAAAAAAAAAAAAAAAAAAAAAAAAAAGGTAAAGGTAACATAGGTAAGATAGGTTGGACATTTGGTAATGGGTCAGGGTTTACAAAAGGAGAGAAAGCACTTCCAAAGTTTTTCACTATTTATTATGGTGACACCTCATATCAAAATAGGAAAAAAACAAAACAAAATGGAATTTTAGAAATTTTCTCTTTTTTAATAAAAAAGTAAAGAAAAAAATGGAAATATCACGTGGGCGTAGCTATTCAGACCCTTAATTTGCACACTCACATAGATCATTCAGGTTCTGTCCCTTTCCTTAGTTCAGCTTTGAGATGTTTCTCCTGTGTGGAGATGGGGAAAGTTTTAGAATTGGGCTCTATAAACCGGGCAGAATGGACCAGTGCAAGACATGAAAAGGTGTTCCGAACCACACCTGCAGGACTTCCAGGCTGCATGGGAGGAACTAAACTATGCAGCCTTTGAGAGAATCTTTTGGTCCACTCTGACACCACTTCACACACCCCTAAACCCCCAAAACCCAAGTTTGGAACAAGCACTGGTTAACAAAAAAAAAACGGATGGATGAACTCGGGGGAAATCAGTGTTGTCACAGAGTTTATGGAAACCGTTTTCCCAGTGAAAAGGTGAGGAGAAAAAAAAATATTTAACTTCAGAGTGCAATCACTACAGTATGTGCCCGGGGAGTTACATTTAATATAAAATACAGGGGGGCGGGGGGGCAGGGAAAGACGAGGGCTTGTAAATGTGATCCAGGTCCATTAAATACTACTCAGCATTTTACTCTCCGAAGGGCTAAGATGTATGAAACACACAAGCAGGAAATAATGACTAAATTTACAATTAAAAAAACCTAAAAACCTTGCCAGAAGGTGTTTAAAACACAACTTTAATACGTGCATTTCTCTCAGTTGTTCACGTTCATACATATTGGAACATATTTGTAGAAACATGTCTGCCGCCTAACAGCCTGCAAATGTCTGGGCGTGCATGACTTTACAAAGATAATTCACATTATCCCAAACCTGTTAATAAATAAATAAATGTGCTCACAGGCTGCCACAACATTTTCAAACATTAGGTACCCAGAGCTGGAGCAACAGTCGTGTTTAATGAACCCAGAAAAGAAAATAAGAACGTGATTATTGCGTTCTAAAAGATTGAATGGACCAGATAGATCTGACGAGGAGATCTCATCCGATGTGAGGAGTGCAGACATTCTAACTGGCTTTTTAGACCTTTTTGAATAGTTCACTCTTGGTAACATATGAGTATTTGATTCTCTGTGTTCTGGTCTCATTGGCATCCTTCTTGTAGGCCTCCCCCAGTGACAACAACTTCCACTGTGGAGTGTATTTGCAGCATTTCTTTCTTCTAGTTGTTTTGGGATTTGTGTGTTTGTTTTCGTATTTGCAGCACATTTCTTTCAGATTTATTTTGTAGGTTTGTAGGTTTGTTGCTCCTGTTTAGCTTCTGTGATTGAAACATTCCTGTGTTTGCAGCATTTGGCTGTTTGCAGCGTGTTTTCAATTTTGCAGTGCATTTGCCCCTGTTGGCCACCGTTTGGCTCTCTCTGAAGGGACGGGGGTAAAGGGGGGCTATGTCAACCATCTGGGGTGCCAGGAAAGCAGCCGGCTGCTGTGGGTAAACCAAATGTCACCGTGGAAGCAGCACTGTGAACTGAACCTGCAGATCGGTGTTGCCACCAGGTCACGATCTTAACCTTCGCACCAAACTGTGGCGCATCATATATACGCTGTCACTGAGTGGGTAGTGGTGTGAGAGTGTGTGTGTGTCAGGTCTGGGTTGATCTGGGAGACAGCGGCTCCATCAAAAACTGAACAACTGAAAAGACAAAAGGAATGTAGGAGAACGGAGAGGGTGAGACAATCCAAATTAACTTTGGACTGAACTTTGGACTTTTAAGTGAACCTTTACAACATACTTTTGTTGAAAACAGGATTGTTTTTTTAGTCATCGGATCTTTCAAACAAATGTTGGTTTGTCTGTGTTGTTGTCTTCTTCAGAATGTGGCCTGACAGGAACAATCTTGTTTTGTGGGCTGCAGATGCTGAGGGTCTGACTTATTAATGATGGAATGGATTCAACGATTTTCTACAAATGTGGACAGCAAATATGATCAGAGGAGAACATACAATACATATCTGACATTAGATGCATTAAAAGAACAAAACAAAATCCCGCCGGATGTATTTGACGTCGGAGGAAACAATGCAAATATTCACCCGGTTCTTAAATTCCAAGGTGTGAACCCTTTTGATTGGAAGTACCCCATTTTCAACCCCTTCCTGGGAAGGTTAATCAGAATATTACCTCGTCAGCTCTCAGAGTGGAAGTGGAGAAAAGAAAGAGCCTCATTTTTAATCTGTATTTAAATCCACTTCGTCAAGCCCGGTTAGGGTGTGCAGAGGAGACGCGAGCAGCGTTGACCTGTTAATTCATTTTATCAAGTTCTCTAACTCACTGACTGACTGGCAAATAAATAAATAAATAATCCCGAATGTGCAGAATGTAATTAGTAACCTACACAAATGGTAAGAAGTCTTTCATAATTTGTTTTAATTCCACACTGTTAAAAATATATAGTAATATTTAAATATTGGTGCAGAAAAGCTTGGCTTTCAACTGAAAAAAAAAAAAAAGAACAAATACTTATTAACCTGCGAAAGCAGCATATTCATGGTGTAGGTAATGGAACATTTCTCAGAATGCAACAGAAAATGGATTGGTTCCTGTCTGGCTGTATATCAGTCTCTTCATCAATTTTACCTCTGATGGGCTTCATTAAAATAAAGAGAATCCTTTGTTGACCTGCCAGTTCAGCTTCCATCAGAACGATAAACAGATCCCACGAAGCCTCTTGGGACGCATCAGCGGCGCGCTCCATTTGCACGCAACTCCTTTTATCTGTTTTTCACCTAAGCAGCAAAAAAACAACAAACAAACAAACAAACAAACAAACAAACAAACTCAGAATTTGGAGTTTCGGCTCTTACGTAAGATTCTTCAGTCTTCTGGATTTAAAACCTGCTGGCTTGGTTGTTTGGAAAATCAGATACTATGTAACACAACTCTTAACAGCATTATTGATCTCGCATTCCCACGTAGGCACAAAAACACTTTCATTTTAAAACATCAGGTATAAACCTAACGGCATAAAAAAGTGGATGTGACAGCAAGGAGGTCAGCAGATCCAGCCCTGAGTCTTTTGCTCAAAGTGAAGTTGACAGAACTGACCTTTCTGCGGAGTCGAGAGCGGGTGAATGTAGCGCATCAAGTCCGTAACAAAGACTTAAGAGTAACTTCAGAATTATATTTGAACCGTTCAAACGATGTGAGACATTTATTTGCTGCAGGGACCGTCAACACACGATTCCATCTCAGATAAACCATGACGACGGGCCCTGTTGACGCTCTTCAAAGAAGAAAAAAAAAATCCTGAGAGCTTGTGTTACCCGCCGAAATTCCGCACAGTTCAGTGCTGTTCCATAGTATCCTAAATGTGCTGTAGACTACAATTTTACACATTTTCTCCTAACAAGCATGTGCTTGTTTTGCAAAAAGCAAAAATGACACAAAGCTTGCGTCGAATTACCGACACTTAAAGGAAGTAGGCCTATCGCTTTCCGGCCAGGGCCGTGGCGGTGCTGCGATGAGTCAGAAAGCTGTCAGCAATCAGCTGTAATTGTAGAGCGCTGTTGGGTCTAATCATGGCAGGGAGGAGAGATAAGGCTTCGCTCTGAGAGTACGTGTTGATTGCCTTGTTGCGTCATTTTTATATTCACACTGAAATAGAAACTATAGCCTAATCAGTTTCTCACTGAAACAATTGTGAGATGACATGGCGAAACCCCTCTGTCACAGGTTTCCACCGATATCAAGGTGGAATATATTTTATTTTTACCTACACAGGTTGCCGTCGCGTCCTATTGAAAGTCTATTGAACACCTCCTGCATATGAATCACTTTCATGCCTGAGTGATAATTACAGTTTTTTTTCCCCCTTTTTTCCCCCTCAACAAAAAATTAATTACACAGCCACAAATTGGCAATTCACAGAGTGAGCAGCGCTCAGTCCTGATATAACTAGATTCCCTATCAGAGGATGGATGGTACCTCCAGCTTCTGCCAAAGCGTATTTTTTTTTCTTTTTTCCCCTGAAGGTCAGACTGTGGAGCGGGTGCCAGAACTCCCAGCCTGGTGGTCTCAGGTGTGATTCTGGCCTTCAAATCTGTTTTCACTCTAGATGTCAGGGGAAAGAACACTCTAAACAAACAATGCATGAAGACAATCACGCGCACGCCATCCATCTGCCTCTGACATTTCCGTCAAAGGAGAAGAAAAACCGCGTGTCAGCGTCAGATTTCAGATACAGTTTCACCTGAGGTAAAACTGCTGCGCTGGTGCTCTGCTCCTTCAGATGTTTTGTAGTTCTGGCGAGAAACTTTTTTCAGTTGATGTTGCTAAAAGAGTCGCTTAATGTTTTAAAATTGCTTTCTGAATGCTGTACATACTGTATTTCTGCAAATAGACATAATGACAATCGATACTTCCAGGGTCAGTGCCTCTGAATATGAGCGTTTCCAAACACCGCGTGCTTCTAAAGAATGGCAAAACTGTGCTCTCCACATCAAATTTGCATTTGAAAGATGCTGCCGATTATTGACATGTTTGTCCTGTTCACTGTCTCTCACCTGATTACTCTAAATATCATGCATATCATAATGGGTTTGTTTTATTAGATTTTCTAAACGACATGTCTCAAAATCCATGTGCTTTTTATGGCTGTATGACCTGGGGTCCATCGCAGCTGTTATTGGTTTAGTCTATCTTTGTGAGGACTTTCATAGTCATAGTGTATTACCCAGCCCCATACCCTAACCCCAACTATCCCAACTAACCCCCTGACAATAACCTAAACCCCAGTCTGACCTCAACCTTAAAACCAAATCTTAACTCTGAGGACCAGCCCAAATGTCTTCACTTTGCCGGTAGAATGAGTATTTGGGCACTCAGTAGGTAGCAACTACAAGGACAAACCGTACCATCTACTAGTACTAAATAGTACTATCTCACGATAAACATTAGCTAGATGTCGCTTCAGGTTGAGCTATGTTGCCTGGCTAAATGTCTATTCTTACTGTGTAATTATTTCCATTTCCCGCAATAGTATACAGAGAAAAATGATGGTTTATCAGGCATATTTGTTGCACACTGACTAATCAAAATGAATTCACAGCTATCCTTTTAAAAACAAAAAAAAAATCTGATTTAAACATTTTTGTAAAAGACAATGTGCATAATATTCTGATGGAGAATGACCAAGCGAAGATCCTGCGGGACTTTCAGTTCGTGGTGGTGGATAAAGGGCAGAGGAGAGCCGTTGTGGTGGATGTGGCAATACCAAGTGACAGCAACTTCAGGGGGAAGGATGGATGACCAAGCGAAGATCCTGTGGGACAGACAGGATGGTGATGGCGAACCAGCCAGATATCGTGGTGGTTGGAGGGCAGAGGAAAGCCAATGTGGACTGGTACACGGAGGTGGATGTGGCAATACCAAGTGACAGCAACATCAGGCGGAAGGATGACGAAGGAAGACAGAGGGTGTTTGATATGACTAAAAGTGCAGCAAAGAGTCTGTGAAGTAATGTAAAAAATGTAAGAATCCATCCTGAGTGCCAGCTCGCCAGGCTGGAGCAGAGCAGTCTCAATTCAGGGGCTACAAAAGATTTCCCCTCTGCTCCATCCAGTACCAGCATTTTATTCTTATAATAACGGCATCTTTGATATTTGGAGGCCTCACAGCGACACGCCTGCGTTAACAGAGCTGTTTGGTATCCCAGAAGCCTCCCTCCTGACCTTATGGTTGCTGTAGCTATGTTGCTAACAACATTTCTGCTATGTAAACCTACAACATGACTCAATGCACCAATCTCTTTGTGCGAGCTGCCTTTGGCACGGTCCCTTCACTTTTGTTTTGGTCCCCAGCCGGAACGCTTCACTCCCGGGTGTCCCTGCCGTTTGCAGGTGTCTCTGATCCTGCAGCCGTCCGTGTGTGAGATGGAGTGCGCAGTCACCTGCTCTGTTGCTGCGGGCAACAGTCGTCAGCCTTTGTGGAACTCTCTTCTGACGTGCATACACGCATCCCAGTTTTTGTTTAACACTAAAATTCCACATCTCGAACTCATTCCACTTGATATACATTTAAAAAAGGATGACATTTAATTGGATTCAGATTTTAACATCCCCTTTTTATTGGAACATCTTATTGCTTTCAGAAGTAATTGTTCTGGTCAAAAGCATCAGGGAAGCATTGTGGATCTTAATCTTGTTTGATATCCAATTCTAGTATCGTACTGCTGTTTTTTTTTTTATTATTTATTCCATTTACATGAACAAACAAAGACACATTTAAGACCCAGTTAAATCAAACCTTGCATAATTGGCTTATGTTAGAAATCTGAAGCATGCTTGAGATGATTATCTCTGCAGCTGTTAAGAGCTGCTTGTTTATTCAGCTGTTTGCTGTGCTTGCTCATCAAATACCTCGCAATATCAAAGATTTAATGTATAGTTATCATCACTGTTAAGGTATTTCTCCAGCAGAAGTTTTTTTTTTCTTCTTCGCCTGTGCGTGCAGCATGCTATGCATTTTAAATCCCAGTATGTTGAGTAACAGTGACATCTGCTGGGACAATTTTTCCTTTTTATTTTAAAGTATGATGAGAGAAGAAGAAGCACACAAACCCAGTTTTATCCTTAAATGCAAAAAACAAAAAAACCTGTAGTCAGAGAATATTGATCTAAAGTTTAGATGTTTTTTTCCACAGAAGTGATGAAAAGTGTTTAGCATATTATTTGATTATACAATCATGGAATGATCGTGACTTCTATACATCTAGACTAAAAGGTTTGGATGAGCAGCTAAAAAAACCCAAAGCAAAACAAACAAAAAAACAAAAAAACAAAACAAAACAACATGTTAACATCACATTATGACTGACTGTGGTGCAATAGTGACCTCATAGCAACAAGGTCCTGGGTTTGAATCCCCCTGGGGGTCAGGGGCTTTTCCAACAACAGTGTGAACGGTTATCTGTTTATATGTGTTAGCCCTGTGTGTGTGTGTGTGTGTGTGTGTGTGTGTATTGTGTGTGTGTGTGTGTCTTTATGGATGTTTATCCGTTAATTTACAGCTGAGTCAGATTTCACAGACTCATTTGTTGCTCTGAGACTTGAAAAATAACTTTGTGCTCATCTCCAAAAGACCTCCTCCACTGTGCTTGTGTGTGTATGTGTGTGTGTGCATGCTTGCTTATCGCAGGTTGTGTATGCCAGCTATATCAGATGCCATTAAGACCTAATTAGGACCAAATTGCCACTCGTTCCTCTGAATTCTAATAAGCTTTGCCTAAAACAACACACCCACTCCAAAGGCGTGACTGGCTGCTCAATGAAGCGAGTCCAAGCATCAGCAACTCATGAAAACTGCAGTCAGAGTGAAGTTAGGACACAACAACGCTGCATTTATCTCCAGTCTTATTCCTGACTAAGTAATTTCAACAGCAAATTAAAGGATTTGAACTGATTCTGAGAATTTCAGGATATAATTGTTTTTTTTTTTTGTTTGCTTTCTTCCTCCTGACATTTGAGGGTGTCATCACACGATTTCCCCCCACCCCGCTCAATTTTCTGACATTTTACAATTAAATAGCAATTATGTTATTCGGGGTTACTGTTAACAAATTGATCGAGAATGAAAACAATTGATGAATCATCAGCATCAGATTGCCAATTAAAAAAAAAAAACCTTTGAGGTCCGCTGGCGTCAGCCCTGTGGTCCGTGCAGTGTTTTCCTTCTTCCTCCATCCAGTCCTGTCCTCTTCGTCCTGAAATGAAAACCATGAAACGATCCCGCTTCTATATCAGCGATGGTATTTTGATTTCACTTTTCCCATTTCCGGTTTATCACATTTTGATAAGGTCACCCCACGCTGTCAACTCAAGTATCCAGCTCCATTTACTGAAGCACACCCAAACGCTATTATCCATATGAAATACGGTGCGCAGACTGAGGAAAACATCAGTGTTTACTGTTCAGAAATCAAACCTGGCCTCAGGTGCCAGCTATTATCTATCTTCTCTAGGGCAGAAAAAAATGAAATATCTCCCCCAGGGACTGCTAATCCCCCACTTGTTTGTACTGCCGCTGCAATTCAGCAAAACAAGATTATCCCAGTCGCTGCTTAGGCCTCGGACCACCAGATGAAAAGAGAAATGCGGGAAATCTTTATTTTGTCGGACTTTCCTAATCCATTCCAATAGGCTGGACTTGCTGGAATAATTCCCTAATAATGGCTTTTCTCAATGCAAACATCCCATCGTGTCAATAGTTGAATGGAGGAGGACTTACTGGCTGGGGAAATACAAACTAATATGATGTAGATGACCTAGTTATCTTCAAATGAGGTGCTCCATCATGCCGTGTCAGAGTTTCTGCCTTTATTATTTGACTATTTGTTTTTTTTTGTTTTTTTAAGGCCTCAAACTGCTTGTCACTCCTCAGAGGCCCTCCACCATCCATCTAAAATCAACTGGATTTAAACCAATCCATTTGAAATAATCCATTTTGAGTGTTGGAGCTACGAATACTTTAGCCAATAGAGGCTTAATTTTCTCTTTTTGATTTAAAAGTGGATATTAAACTGAGCCTGAGGCCGGTCCGGCCTAGAGCACATTGTGTCTGACCAAGCAAAGCAGTATCATCAAATCTTCCTACAAACATCAACATCTGTGAGTATTGAGCAACGCATCAATAAAATGGCAACTAAAACTAACAGAGGAGATGGAAGAAATTAAAAAATCCTTAAATTTTATGACTAATGAGATCAGCAAAGTTGATAGTCAACAAAATAGCCTCATGGATTTCATGGAAGAAATACGGCAGGTGAAAGAAAAATATTCCAAAGAGATTGAGCTACTGGAACAACAAAGATTGAGCTACTGGAACAAAGAATTGATGACCTGGAACAACAAACCAGGAGCAAAGACCTCATCATCACTGGATTACAGACAAAATATTGCAGTGGATGAAGAGGAAGATGCACATCCTGAGGAATTACAGACATTAGAACAACAGCTTTTGCAATTTCTAAATGATAAAAATATCAATTTGGAAATGCAAAACATTTCCAGCTGCTACAAAATTCCTAACAAGGATAAAAAACGAAACCTATCCATTGTAATTCACCTAGTGTCAGTTAAGCAAAACATTGACCTACTGCAACAATCCAGAAAATTAAAAGGGACTGGAGTTTACATAAATGAACATTTAACCAAAAAAATGCTGAAATAGCAAAATGGGGTCGTGCACTCAGGAAGCCAAACAAAATACAAGCTACATGGACGAGGAATGGGAAAGTGTACATCTGACCCAATGGAATTGAAATTTGACCCAATGGAGCTGAATTGAAAATTGTTATCAATCATGATAAGAAACCTGAAAGAGCTGGATCGCTTTAAATGACTGCATCAGACTAGCAGGTATGTGGATTACAACTGGGATCTATGTTGGCTAAACTGGTGAATTACTCATCTGCCACTGGACACAACTGAACAAGAGGTTTTCATGGAAAATCAAGGCTCTTTAATGAACACAAGAATTGAACAGCGACACTATGGGCAATGGCTTGAATGAAAATACAGTGAATAACTATTTGAAGTTAATGGGTAATCTGACAAATCCTAATAGTTCTGATCAGACTGAGCACCAGTTGTATGATATTGAAAAGGACATTGTCCCTCAAACAAATTACTATAATAATTTTGAAATCAACTGTGAATATTATTCTGTGGATCAATTTAATGCCAACATAGAAACACAAAATGCCTTATCTGTTGTACATTTCAATAGTAGAAGTTTATGTAAAAAAACATTCTACTATACAATGTTTTTTGAAGTCTTCAAAAAAGTTTAATTTGGTTGCAGTATCAGAGACGTGGCTTGATGACGATAAAGTGGTATTTGTTGGTCTGGAAGGTTATGAGCTCTATACAACAAATAAAAAACATAAAAAAGATGTGGAGGAGTGGGTCTCTATATTGACAAAACACTAAGTTGCACAATTGTTAAAAAGGCATCGTATATTATTGAAAATGTCCTGGAATGTGTAGCAGTGGAAATTGGAGTTGAAAAGTCAAAAAAAATTAATGCTTAGTTGTGTGTACAGACCTCCAGGAACTAATATAAGCACTTTTAATGACAAAATGTCTGAACTTGTTAACTTAATGGGCCCAAAGTCAAAATAGTGTGCGGAGACTTAAATGTTGATTTAGTTAATCCTCTGGGACTTAAAACGACTGTTGAGTTTATCAATTCACTGTACAGCAATGGTTTATGCCCAGTCATCAATTAGCCAAGCAGGATAACAACAGGAAGTGCGGCACTGATAGATAATATTTTTACAAACAGATTAGAGGAACCAGTTAAGGGGTGGGGGTGGGGGGGTCTGGGTCTGTTCATCTGTGACAGTCTACCTGTGTTTGGAGTGTTTAAAAATGTATTTAGAAAGAGAAATCAGACACAGCCCCACTACAAATTTTTGAGACGCTGCACAGCAGGTAACATAGAAGCATTTAAGAAGGACCTCAGGAAACAAACATGGAGTGAAACTTACTCTTCAACAGATGTTAACGTAGCATATGATGCGGTTTTAGACACATTCATTGAGCTATATAATATCAACTGTTCTATACAAAAAAACTGTTGTAAAGGAGAATTATAATCAAAAGCCCTGGATAACTAAAGGAATAGAAAATGCGTGTAAAAAGCAACTCCTTCTTCAGTGCAAATGTATGTAAATATATACAATATATACCTATATACAAATAGAATAGAATAAAAAATTAAATTAGTTTAGTGCGGATGTGTCAAATATATACACAGTTCAAGGAAGTATGGGTTATTGCACATTATTGGATATTGCACAGTATACCGTATTGCACAGTGAGTGGATAGAAGGAAGTCCGGGGGGTCAGGGCAATAGACTGTGGGGGTTCAGTGCATATGAGAGTTCAGTATGGTTATGACTTTTGGGAAAAAACTGTCTCTGAGTCTGTTAGTCCCTGTTCTGATGTGCCTGTAGCGTCTTCCTGAGGGCAAAAAGTCAAACAGATCAAAGCCAGGGTGCGAGCTAGAAATCGTGAAAGGTTTTAGGAATAAAAGATCAAAAGATTGGACAGACATTGACATGTCATTACTCAAAAATACTATTGAGTTTACTGCCAACCCACTAACCCATATATTTAATCAATCTTTTAAAATGGGTATATTTCCAAACTATATGAAAACGGCAAAAATTTCCAAATGTGGAGACCGCCATTTATTTTGCAATTATAGACTGATCTCACTGCTATCCCAATTTTCCACTTCCAGCTTTATAGAAAAATATAATTAACTACATGAAGAACAATATGGTTTTAGGACGGGCAGATCCACCTCAATGGCAGTAACACAATTAGTAGATTATATTGCTTCTTCAATGGACAAAAATAAATATGTAGTGGGTGTATTTGTTGACTCAAAAAAGCTTTTGACACCAGTAATCATAAATCAGTAATCTACTTAATAAATTGGAGAAGTATGGCTTTAGAGGACCTGCATATTCTTGGTTAGAGAGTTATCTTGAAAACAGGTACCAGTATGTATACTTTAATAATGAAATCTCAGAAATGTGTAGGGTGACATGGGGGTGCCCCAGGGTCTCTGTTGGGTCCGAAATTGTTTATTTTATATATAAATGACCTCTGTAAAGTTTCTGATTTGCTAAAGTGTGTACTATATGCAGATGACACAACCTTATACTGCTCTGGTGACAATTTGCACCAACTTCTCACAAAAATAACAGGTGAATTATTGAAAATAAAACTATGGTTTGATGCTAATAAACTATCCTTAAATATTACAAAAACAAAATATATTTGGTAACCAAGAGATGCAAAATTGTATTAATTTAAAGATTGATGATGTCATTTTAGAATTATTGGAAATAAAATTTCTTGGAGTAATGATAGATAATAAATTATCTTGGAAACCACACATAACACATGTATTGTCCAAAATGTCAAGAACCACAGCAATATTATTTAAAATCAAGTATTTCCTTAACAAATTGACTTTTGATATCTTGTATTGTTCTCTCCTTGTACTGTATATGACTTATGGCATTGAAATTTGGGATCATACCTATAATTAAAATACAAAAACAATTTTTACGCAGCAAAAAATAGCTATTACGATTGTCAATCACTGCTCACATAATGAACCAACCAATCAAATATTTATTCAATTTAAAGTATTAAAATTTTATGATTTGGTTACTCTCAACTCAGCCTTATTTATGTTTAAAGTAAAAAAATAAACAACTTATTCCATCTAAAATACCGGGTTTGTTTGAATCCAAAGAGAGTAAATATGAGTTAAGAGGAAAAGACAAGTTTAAATAACAATTAGAACCAATGTAAAAAAAAAAAAATAATAATCTTTCTGTTAAAGGGGTTTATGGAATGGATTATCAGTAATTCTTTCAATTCTTTAAACATTTAAAAAAAAATGTTTAAATCTAAAATACTTACTAATTATATGTTGGTAATTCCAAAAGTTTTTGGAATTATAAGTATATGAAAAATAAGTATATGGAATTATGTAAAACTGTGCTAATTTTAACTATTCACTAAAAAAAAAAAAACAACGGCAAGACTGGGTGTTGGTTCATTCCTTGTGGCGTTTTTGCTCAGTTTCTGTGTTTCCTTGGGTTCTGCCATTCTCTCTCTCTCTCTCACTCTCTGTCAGATCTCTTCTTCCTCGCTCATCTTATTTAACCACCTCCATGTCCTTCACCTGCTTTTAATGTCCTCTCCCCCCTTCGTTATGCGAATCTTACCCTTCCTCCCTGTGTCAGATTGTCTTGGACTGCCCTCGTGTCCCTGCTGCATTAGCTACTTCTGCTCTCCTCGCGTTTGACCTCTAGTAATTTGAAGACGAGTGTGAGTGTGTGTGTGTGTGTGTGTGTGTGTACGTTTGTGTGGACTGGTGTCTGTATCTCAAGAACCCGTCAGAACCTTCTTTTATAAATTGGTACAAGACATGTAGAGTTGTTGGAGACAGCATTTAAATAAGACTTAACTGTGACAGTGATAACTATGATAATTGAGAAATTGAAAATTGGGCAACAAATAGCGACATATATGACTAAACATTTACCTTGCAGAGTATTTGGATTTCTGAATGGGTCCCTTGCCGGTAACAGATATAACGTAGTTATGTTAAAGCTGGAAATGCAATCCAAGCCTTGTAGACCAGAAAAAGCCTCCATTTTCATTTGAATAAAAACTGCACAGCTGATGTACGTAAACAAGATCCTTCAAATAGCCATTAGCGGAAGGCACTTCGGCGTCTTTTAGGTTATTATGTAGGCTTTTGAAGAGCGAGTCGTGAGCATGATAAATGAGGACTGGTAAAAGGGTAAATGGGAGATGTTTATTTAGTGTTGTTTATTTTTGACCATTCCAAGCCCTTTGCAATAATAGTCCGCCTTCACACCCGCACTCGCGCACACTGGTGACAGTGGTTGTCAGGAGGAATAAGCTGTCGCACCGACATTTGGTCTTCAGTTATCTACTGAAGTGAAGCCACAGTTGTTCTCAGGTCTGGGTGCAGTAAATGTGAGCGCTGGCCTCGGTCACATTTCTAGTGTTGAGTGGGGGCTGGTGTAAAGAAAGGACAGGTGGAAGCTGCAATATTCACATACTCGCATACTCACAGCTCCTTCACTGCACATGCTTCATGTTACCTGTATTTGCCACTAACGTTACTTGGCTTATCTGGGTCTGGGTTTCGGGGGGTTTAGTCATTGAGGAAGGCCGGACCATCCTTTCCCCAGACGCAAAGGTGCTTCAGAGCTGCTCTCTTCCTGTTTTATTATGATCAAAACACCTTTTGGATGGCAACCAAGAGGCATCCTGTCCAGATGCCTGTGATAAATAAAATATGTGAATGTGTGTGTGTGTGTGTGTGTGTGTGTGTGTGTGTGTGTGTGTGTTCTTGTACTTGCTTCATTCTAGGTACACTTATTCTACAAGCAAAATGAGGACATTTTTTGAAAGTGAGGACATTTTGTCTAGTCCTCACAACTTCAAATCTCTGTTTGAGGGTAAGGACTAGGTTTTAATGTTATGGTTAAAAATTGAGTTTAGGTTAGGGTTAAGGGGTTAGTTAGGATGGTAAGGGTTAGGGTAAAGGGCTGGGTAACATATTATGCCTATAAAATCCTCACAAAGATAGGAGTATAAGGACGTGTGTGTCTCAAAAAAAAATGTAATCAAATTGAAAAGTTGGGGTTACTTGATTAATGCCTTATTTAGAGGCCTTGCAGGGGGGAAAAAGAATAAATGCAGCTTTTGAAGATGATGGAGTGAGTGAATTCCACATGAGTCATCCATCAGTTGGAAATGACTCACTAGAGCAAATACGTCCATTATACGGCAGTGAATGAAAAATCTGCCGCAGCCGACAATTACCACAGCAAATGCAGGACATATTTTTAGGATGCCATGGAAATGCCTGTAGAAATCTGAACCCGGTGCGCATATGTGCCGCCTATCTGTATTCCCCCCGCCCCCCCCCCCCCACTCCTCTGTGGTAGAAAATCAACAGCCTGAAGGTGGTGATAATGAAATACTGCTTGTCTGCACCGAGTCTCTGTGCCACTGGGGGGCAAAGTAGCACTATCGACACTCAGCAGCGCTGACCTATTTTCCAAACATTCTGCTCCTATCATGCATTTTCCTGTTGCCCCTTTTGAAATGAAAATGCGTGCGTGCACATGAACATGCAATGCATTGCCCATCATGGAGCTGTTTCGACTGTGATGATGCGCAGCAGATGGTTATCAAGTCATATCCTTTCTTTTATACCCAACATTTTTTAATGCAAGCACAATCTGAGCTGCAAAACGGTCTCATAGCTGTTTTTTTATCATAAATGTAGGTTATTATTATGCAGCAGGACATACAATAACCGCCGCAGCCCTCCTTACACTGCAGTGCATGCTGTTTGCTAGACTTAACATGATTTAAGACTACAGCGATACGGCCATAAATAATCCACCTCGAGTATCCTTTTATACTTCAAAGAGATGCTGACTGAAGATTAGCATGTTGCTCTTTCTCCGAGGGTGGAACCGGCTAAAAATAGTTGTGTTCTTGTGAAAAAGCATTCCTTGCTTTTTTTGTGGGATTCTTTGTGTGTGTGTGTGTGTGTGTGTGTGTGTGTGTGTGTGTGTCGATGCATTAGGTCGATGACTGAACATCTCCTCCCAGTCCGCTGGCAATTTGTTGTCCAATAATGACTAGTGTTCTTGGGTGAAGTGTTGATGAACCCCAAAACCCCTGAGAGAAGGGGAGGGGCTCACGACACCGAAAAAGCTAAAAGCAGAATCTGGCAGAGATAATGAATATTAAACAGGGCTGTTGTTTTGATTTGCGAGGCTTTGTTGCAGATGTTGATCCTCACTGGAACCCACACAAAATCGTTCCGTCGGTGGGTCCATTTTCTTTTTAACCCACAGTACAATGGCTGCAAGTTGTCAACATGTCAGTGTACCTGGCCACAAAGGGATTGTTCTGCTTATCACCGCTTTCAAGGTTCTCAAGGCTGCATCTTTTGTTTTTCCTCGCTGAAAAAGGATGCAAGCCTGACAAAAAAAAAGAGGAATGTATTAAAATCAAAAAAGACAGCCGTGCAAAATTAGCCTCACTTCCAAAAGACATAATCAATTTAGGAAAATGTCTATCAACACAAATGGTTAAACAGTAAAATCATCAACGGCTTATCCCTGTCGGAGAGTAGGCTGTATGTCTGAATACATAAAAGATAAATGCAAACAACGCTCGGAGCCAGTTGGAGGAGTTAGCCTCAAGTGCGCTATGACCTGTAACCTCTGCTGTTCTGCACAGGCCTGAACCCTGTCAGTCAAAGCATCACGAAGAGCAGATTTGGATTTCTGACGTGGAGGAACCATCTGCCACGGATGACATCACGCTGCACACCAACAAGCGAGTGTGACGCTGACTTGCTGATCCACATTACCACGTTGTATCAGAATGTCATTCCGACTGGGAAAATGCGGTTGGATTGGTCTCGAAGCGAAGCAAGATGGAAGAAGCGAAGAAGATCAAAACTGGAGGGATTTGAATGACCCGAGAACAATGGAGCAGACAGCAAGGCTCCTCGCAATGCATGGCGGCTTTCTCCTCATGTCCAGCACCCCCGAGAGCTGATGAGGATCAGAGCTACTACCCAGGATAGAGCGAATCAGGAAGGCCAGTCTGAGGCGATGACCTGCCGCGTGAACGAGTCACGCACTCCCAACCTGATGAGAGAAAAAGAGAGGGGAACACGGTCGAAGGACGAGCCCCAATCCGACATGGACCACGGACAGATTGTGGGTGTGACTGTCATCAAGAAAGGATAATTATGGCTGGAAAAGCCTGGATTGAAAGAGAGAAGAGAAACAGTGATCACTGCTGCACAACAACAGCCTGGGTCGACCCCCCCCAGCTGAAGACCCCAGACTCAGTCAGGCAAAGCTGCTCTTGGGACAGTCTGTCATCACACCCGAGCATAGCCTCCATCCAGTCCAGGGACATTTCACGCATGTCTGCATCTATTTACCTACGGGATTAACACGAATATCGATACTGTTAAAGCCATCGTGGGTTAAGGGTGTTAAAAGTGCGGTAGAAATCCAATGAGGCAGCATTGTGTGATTATCTAACCATCTCAAGACTGATCTTCACAATCATTTCTAAATCCGAAACTTTAGAGGATAAACATCCTGTTTGTAAATGAGGATAAATCTGAATGGATATTTTGTGAGGATAAATGAAGCGGCTATCACAACAAACATAATTTCCAGTAATTTCTTATTTTTATGAAGGGAAGGCTAGTCTACAAAGAAGTTAGCTTTTCCATTAACTGGTCTTTGGAAGAGAAAAGATTCCTGATCCCAGGTCAAACACACACACACCTACACCTCAGAAACCTGCAGGACCTGCAGACAAGACCAGAAAGCAGGTTGTGTGGAGCAGTACTGTTTTCCTCCTACAGGCTTGTGTGTCACTCTGATTGCCTTTCCAATTTGGGGCTTTCTTGGTGAGTTTCAATAGATTTAGAATAATTGATTGCGTAATTACCACAGTTCTTAATGTGGAAGCGTGTAACAGAGATCACTGACCATGTGCCAAACCTCTGTCACCACCTCTGTGTCCAGCCGGGCGGAATTGAAGCAAATTGATTTTTTTTTAGCTTTTTTATTGTTCTGTGACAAACAAAAAGACTGCGTGAGTTAAGCAACACTTGAATGACCACATTTGTGTTCATTACTGCAAAATTGAATATTATCCCAAACTAGGAGAGTGTAAACAAAAGTCATTTAGAAATGAAGCAGCGTGGCGGCGGTACATTATCTCCGGATGCGTTCTCACTGTGTAAATAACATTATTTGAAACACATCTAAACGACAACAATGGATTACGCTGGGAGAACAATATCTGCAGGGACACTCACCCGTATCCCTCACAGAGCCACAAAGGCACTGGGGAGCTGTTAATTAAAAAAAAAAAACAACAAAAAACAAACAAACAAACAAACAAACAAAAAAATAGCGGGTTTCCATGAACAAGCAGCCTGGATCTCTAAGCACAAAATATTTGATGACTGTAACTGTTCATCCTGCTGCTTTTATTTGAGTGATAATAAACTGGAACGTGCGCTAGCCTGCAAATATCCAGCCTGCCAGTGATCATATCTGCCTCATACCACAGACAGGCCAGACTATTTAAAATGTGGCAGAGGTACAGGGCAAAGCGAGTCGAAGCTGCGGCCAAAGACGGAAAATATTAAATTGCATTTTATGTAATACTGTCGGGCCTGCGGTCGCCCTTTCAGGAGCAGCTGACAAATGTTGTTCCTAGATTGCGACGTACATCCACCACAGGATGATTATTTTAGGACTGCCAGCTCTGTGTAAATCTGAAAAAAAAAAAAAAAAAAAAAAAAATCTGCGTAACACTACCCTGTGAGTGGGATTTGTTGGGTTTCAGTAGATTAATGACCTTGTTCTACTGCCTGAGGCAGCAAACAACACATTTCAGTTTCGACACAAGGTTTGACCGTTGGAAGGACGACCTGATGGAGGAGACAGATATGAAAAGCCAGACACTAACTCCTCCCCGCTATATATTTCCTGCTCGGATGTTGTTATACTAAAAGAATTAATTTTAAGAATTAATTAACAATTTAGTGGCCCAGTGGGCTCTGTGTTTTGTTTTTCCATCACTGGGTTCAGCTCGGTTCACTCGGTTAACGTGACAGGCCGCACATGCACAAAAAAAAACAACTTATAGTAATAACACCTAACCCTAAATTTATCAACTTAAAAGTGTGGCACCATTATATTCAGATGAGTAATTTGAAATATGACCAGACTTCCTGCCTTTAATGGTGTTATTCTCAGGCTTCTTCAGGTCCCTGACATAATGATACTATTCACGTATTCTCACGTATAGCGACTGCAGCAACACTTTTAAATGTGCCGTGTGGCAAAACGTAATCCAGACATTCCAAGTAATACTACAAATTATCTATATCAACTGCTGAGCGAATAACCGAGCACATTTAGCTTCCTGACGATCGTGCCTGTTTCTTTCCATTGCTTTGCTGTACATTACATTAATTAAGACTAAAGTACTAGTTAAGGAGACAGCGTACCCTGATTTGTTTACTCTCCTGTTTACAGTTTTAATGCGTTTGGGACTGAAGTCGTCCTTGTTTGCTTTTGTGACATGATTATTTATTGTTTTGACTACATGAACAAATTCTCTCTGGTGCAAAACAGGTGTTCTGTGACACCGGCACGCCACGTTGAAGGAAGATGTCTCTTGTGGTATATGTGCTGACAAGTAAACCTGTAAATAACGCCATCCAACCTCTCTCCCTGGAAAAACCAGCACGGACCACGTTTCACCGCTGTGGATCCGGCTGCTTATGGCCATTGGCTTCCTTATCTCCAAAATAAAGG
Source organism: Pao palembangensis (assembly GCA_015343265.1). Classification (NCBI taxonomy): domain Eukaryota; kingdom Metazoa; phylum Chordata; class Actinopteri; order Tetraodontiformes; family Tetraodontidae; genus Pao; species Pao palembangensis. The sequence continues at coordinate 11,405,825 of CM027094.1, read as the reverse complement.
CCTCTTTGAATCGTCCGCATGAAAGACATTCAAACTAGATGCCAAAATATGGAGCCACACCATAATGTTTGGTAATTTAAAAAAGCTGCTTCACCTGTCAAAAGTAGACTGATGTGTTTAAATCATATGCAGCATGCAGAGGAAGATAACACAGGTTCAGAGACTGCCGACCAAATAATTTCCGAGGATTAGCTTCCTGACTGTCATCGCTGCCCTGCTCAGCCTGCTATTTCCAAGGCTTTCTGGGTCCCTGGACAAACAGCTGCTTCTGACTTTGAAAGACGTATTTAGATCTTGTCTCTTTAACCGTGTTACTTTCTGACAGTGATGAATAAAACACAAGGATGCGTCTGTTGACGCTGGCCTTCAGTTTGGCTGCTTTCCTTCAGGTCAGTCCTTACATTTAGAGCTGACGTGGTTCAGAAGCCTGGAGCCATTGTGATATGTTGACAACAGGAAATGTAAATATGTCTGTAGAATAAAACATAAATAAATTAATAAATAAATAAACAGAACCAGACTAAACCAGTGATCAGTGATCCGAATAACCTACAGGTTAAACTGGGACAGAACTCAGACATGTTTGTGTATGAGATATGATGAGGCATGAAATACACCCACTGGATGCAAAACTACTGATGCGGGCTCTATTACCATTTCACACCTCGCACCGATATTTTCCTCACACTCGCAAGATGGCCCCAATTTTAGCTGCGATAAGTCAACGTGGGTCCGAGCCCGTGGTTTAGAGGCGATGGCAGAGTAAACGTGCAGCTCGGAACAGTCTTTTGAATGCTGTCTCAGTAAACAACATGTACGGGAATAATTAGTTTCTGTCTGGAACTTCGAATTCTAATCGTTATGAATCGCCCGTCTCTGTAAATGATGGATTAGTAACAGATTTTATTCTTGGAGTGAGTCTGACAGCTAGAGTTTCTCGTGTGCAAAGAACCAACTATCCTGATCTTTACCGCCCCCCCCCCCCGCCCACTAACTGTGGGTTTTCACCTGAAGGCAGGACATCAGGCCCGGAGCCAGACGGCTGCTGGTGTTTATCTGAGGAGGGGAGATAATTTACAGTGATCCGGGGGATGTAACTAATGCTGACGGATGAAATGAAAATAAATGCTGCATCTGCTTCAAACAACATGTACATTTTATGCTACTCCACTCATCTCAGCCACAGCCGAAACCGGTATCAAATGGAAAGTGACACCCAAAAGTGCTTCTTTCAAACGAGGCCGCGATGCATTTCTCGCTTTTACACCGCTGACGGAATGTGAAAAGTCGCACGGTGATTCCACCTAATGAAAGCGAAAATGCGACACGGCGACACCTGCGTGTACGCACACCTACAGCTAATTAAAATGCAGACGTCTCTAAATTTGCTGCAATTCGCACGCCAGTCAGCTGCCGCCGGGCAATTACACAGGAGGCAGAGCGACCTCGTCGAGGCTAATCTGACGAGGGAGGAAAGGAGCAGAAGCCTGAGATGGAGATGGATGTGCAAAGAGGAAAGGCCGGGGTGGCTGCAAATACATACAGTGGGCAGAGATAGATGGGGAGAAAGAGATGGATAATGGGGAGGAGGGAAACTGTCAGAGTCTCTAATGGATTTGGGACAAACTGAGAAAATATAGTCCCTTCATCAGGCTCCTGGCAGATGCTTAAAGGATTTGAAATAAAGACTTGATAACAATCACCAATCATATGGCTAAGGCAGAGGTCGCGTGTGTTCGAATTCTGGGGGCTGCGTGGTCGCAGAGAAAAAGTGATGTAAGTGCACGTCAGATCTGAGGGAAACTCTGCATTTCTGCCTTCCTTTGCTGGGACTCAACCCCACACGAGTAACAAATGATGCTCATTATTTATTTATCCAAAAAAAAAGAAGAAATAAAAAAAAAACAGCCTGCTTAAAACAGCTGAGTAATCATGTAGGAGTTTCCACAATGGCAGCAAAAAACCCAGTGAACTATAAAGCAATTATCAAAATTTATGTTTCTCATTTTAATTCTTAGTTTAAATTTAATTTGTTTTTCATTTCACCACCGCTGCAAACAAAAACCAGTAAATCTAGTTTGTGTTCTGGTTTCTGTTGCAACAGTTCTGTAAGTTTGCCATTGGTGCCCATCCTCAAGGATGCTGTGAAAGAATTTAGAGGAGTTTTAAACCCCACCGATAAAGACAGCCCTCGAAATGTCAGAAAGGAAAATCACACCACGGGGGTTCCATCTAATAATAGTCAGCTGTAAAATATAGCAGATTTCACTATAGTGTTGATGATGGATTGTAAATGTGCAGTTTTTCCACAAGCTGTTGTGTCTCTCAGTCTTTCTCAGTCATACTTCTGTCTCCGTTAATCCTTTTTTCCACTGTTGGCATTTACTCAGGATTTTGAAACCTCGACGCATTTCCACTGGAAATACCCAGAAAAAAAAAAAAAAAAAAAAAAACTTACCTAGAAAAAGTTCCTTGTAGGACTTTTAAGATCCCTTGAAATTCTTGAGATTCTGGGCTGTTTGCTGAAAAATGCCGACGAGTTCCTGGCTCTTTTGAGCATCTTTGACATGGAAGTAACTTAGCAGGTCGTTGTTAGTCACTCAAAAGGACTAAATAAAGGGCACGCGCCAAAACAAATTCATGAAATGCTGAAGAATCTAAAGAAAGACAATAAGAAGCTGAAGGACAACAAAGAGACAAATCTGACTGTCGTAATACACCCCCACTACACAGGATTACTGGGATTTTTTTTTTCACTCGAGTAAATTAATAGCTACTATTGAGATTTCCTGGGAAACTCTTCTACAATCGATACTTCTTTGGCCCTATGTTGTAGGGTTTTGATAACACCAAGTTTATGTTCCAGTGGGTGGTGTGAGTCAAAAAGGAGGTACTGATCTATGTGGGCAGGTTTTCTGTAGACCTCAATTCTAAGGTTTCTGTCCTCCTTGATCTTGACTGCACAGTCCAAGAAGGCCAGACTGTCTTCTTTTACGTCCTCTCTGGTGAATTTGATGTAATCATCTGTATTATTCAGGTGGGTTGAGAACGCTTCCAATTCTTTTGTTTGAATCTTGACCCAGGTGTCATCAGCATATCTGAACCATTGGCTTGGGACGATTCCTGTGAAAGATGACAGGGCTCTGTTTTCAACCTCCTCCATGTAGAGATTGGCAACTATGGGAGACACTGGTGAACCCATGGCACAACCATGTTTCTGCCTGTAGAAGCCCTCTCTGTATTGAAAGTAGGTGGTGTTCAAACAGAGGTCCAGCATGGTGCAGATCAGTACCTCCTTTTTGACTCACACCACCCACTGGAACATAAACTTGGTGTTATCAAAACCCTACAACATAGGGCCAAAGAAGTACCCACCACAACCCAAGGGAAGAAGAAAGAATAGGAACATCTAAAAACAGCACTCAAAACATGTGGTTACCCAGACTGGGCCTTCACAAAGACCTCCAAAAAACGAGACCCCAGCAAAGAAGAGGAAAGAAATGAACGTCACAGCATTTCTATCCCCTACCTGTCTGGAGTTTCAGAAAAATTCAGGAGAATCCTCCAAAAACATGACATTCCAGTACAGTTCAAACCCTCCAACACACTCAGACAGAAACTGGTCCACCCAAAGGACAAGACACCAAGACACAAACAAAGCAATGTTGTCTATGCTGTACAGTGCCAGGAGGAATGCAAGAAACTGTACATTGGGGAAACCAAACAGCCCCTCCATAAACGAATGGCCCAACACAGACAGGCCACCTCTTCATGACAGGACTCAGCAGGACACCTACACCTAAAAGAAAGCAGACACTCCTTTGAGGACAGTCAAGTACGTGTGCTGGCCAGAGAAGATCGCTGGTTTGAGAGGGGTGTCAAGGAAGCCATTCATGTCAAGTTGGAAAAACCATCTTTAAACAGAGGTGGTGGACTAAGGCACTCTCTGTCACCCACCTACAAGCAGTCCTCCACTCTTTTCATCAGCATTCCAAACATTCACACCGTTTGACGAGACCTGGTGACTCATTAACATGTGACCCAACAGACAAAGGGGAAGCACCCCAACCGAAACTAGGTGAACGACCCTGCCAACGACCCTGCCAACGACCCTGCCAACGACTCTCAGGTGACCACCCGGGCCATTAACATGCTGATGGTCCACAGGGCTATATTTTCAAGCTCTGCCCCAGCAAACTTAGACCTGAAGAAGCTCTCTGGAGAGAGGGCGAAACGTTTTCAAGGAAACCTTTCAGTCCAGTTGACACAGAGAGATCTAATTTTGGATAACTATGACCTGGATGAGTGAGAATCTACACAGACATAAAAGAGGGTACTTTGTGGGGTAGCAAAGAAAGCCCCTAAACCTACTAACGCTAGTGCTAATCAAACAAAATATGTCCCCAGTCAGAAAGCGGCTGGGGGCTTGGAAAGTGAGATAAAATGTCTTTGGGTTTAAAACTAGCGCAGGAAAGTAAGATCCACTCACAAGTGCTCACGGGAGACCCTCTTGCAATCGGAACAACAGCACGCTGACCACTTGGGACGGGATCACTCCCTCCCTTCATGCCTGTGTTCTATTTTTCTCTCATAAATCATCTGTATCTAGTAAAAATGCAAATCTAAAACAGTAAATATAGAATCAAGCAGTTGGCCTGACTGACGCGTTTCATCGTTTGAAAATTAAACTTGTCATATCCACCTTGTCAAGTGATAACAGGCTGGGAAAGGATAAGGCTAACCAGGACTGTATGGGAGACTGGAGTACATTCGTCAAGTGAAAGGAACTCCTCTGGACTCACATGACACGCTCTGTTTGCTACACAACAAGCGACGACCTTCGTCATCTGGAAAGTCGTAATTAGTCGACTTAAAAGCGTCATTTATCTATTCATGGGAGCTGCAACGTGACGCTCATCCTGACTGAAAACTGCTCTCCTTTCAAAAAACAGAAAGTAGCGCAGGACAAATTATTAATGCTACATTTCCCACCCCCCATTGCTTCAGTTTTGGCTGCGCGCTTTTATGTTTGGCAGAGGACTTGTAAAAGCGCCGGTGTGAATGTTTACTCTTCAAAAGGTTATTTCTTTATTTATTCCTTCTTTTTTTAAATTATGTATTTATTGGTATTTTATTTAGCTTCGCAGAGCCCAGAAACAGAGCTAAGAGAGGAGCTCGCCCTTGGTTAGCGGTACACCTGAGGGTCTTATCCACTCACATCGAAACAGGTTCTTCAGCTTTCTGGAGCCATTGGATGAGTTTACTGCCGCATTTGTAAACATGCCCGTTTGTGTAAATTATTAAGAGGTTCGGTGCTTAAGGCGCTTAATCCTAAGGCTGACAGGATAACTTCACTTTTACCCTCGCTGATGTCTAGATCACAGAAACAGCTGCCAGATTTCAGTCCAGATCTTCACACAGGCCCAGTGGGAAAGCGTGAGCTGTTTTACTGACGTAACACGCAAACCACTGGCTAACTTGTGCGTGTGTCGGCAGTGGGGAATGTGCCGGTCAGAGTGAGGCTCAGAGGCGGCGTCGAGAGGAGGACTGTGATTCTGGCAGGCAGAGGCTTGCTCCTCTCATTCTATCTGTCAAAGCCCGACCGTAATCCCGCGGGAACAAAAAAAAAAAAGAAAAAAAAAAACAACATTTGCATTTCCTCAAGCAAGAAATTGCGGATAAACTTTAAAAGCGAGAGCCGTTAGCCGTTTTGTGCTTTTTATTGCGTCTTTTTTGTAAAGCAGTTTGAGAGTCAACATTTGTTTCTGTGTAAAATAGCCATGCACTCTGCAACCACGCCGACCTTCTGACCTAATGGTATTCAGAGCTTTTCTTTTCTCGTATAAGACATTTCAGGAGTTTGCAGTTTGCTAAAACAATGAATAGATCCTAAAAACTATTATTCAATAATTTAGTAGAAGGTGTTAAACATTTGTCACATGCTGCAGTAATTTTTAGAAACACAAACTTTGTCTGTTATATATTGCTGAGTAGCAGAACTAAATTAGAATTTATAGAAATTAATGTCATGTATTCAAATACCCCAGAACCGTAAGATCCGCTTCTTGTCACATGTCCCCTTGTCAGTAACATGCATGTTTGCATCAAGAGTTACAGCAATAATTAGCTAACCAATGCAAATACTTTATAAAAGCTGCTTGTAATTTATAGGAGCGCCTTATTGTTGTCATTTATAAGCGCGTCTTTAGCAATATTAATAAAATGAAAGGGTGAACACCTATTCTGTCATAACAAAAAGATTCTTAGTGTAAGTTCTCATTCATCCAGGTCATGGTTTTACCGAAGCTTGAGTTAAGGTTTCCTAGAGACATTTCGCACCTTCTCCAAAGGGCTTCTTCAGTCATGAAATGACTGGATCTCATTCAGGCTGATGGAACCACAGTTTGGATGTGAATTTGGTCAAAATCTGCGTACGTTTGATGACTTCAGATAGAGAAGCGGGTGTAAAAAAAAAAAAAAAAAAAAAAAGTCTTGCGCTCATTACAAAGCATCATGTGTGCTCTGGCAAATCTAACAAGCCAAATACTGAAACGATGAAGCAATTAGCATTCAGCCTCCTGAAGGAGGAAGCCTTATGCTAATTGCTCTGCACAGATCTGAGGAGCTCTCTGAGTAAATTGGTTTTCGAGATGCAGATGAAAGATTTGAATTCTGCTGTTGTTTACACATCCCAAAATAATTATTTTGATGCTATTACACTGTTGAAAGAAAAATAATTATGGGCTGCTTTCCGCACATTAGCTGTGAACAGTGATGCCAGTGCTACTCTAATCTGACTACTTTTTTCCAGTAACGAGTAATCTAACACATTACTTTTTCAAAACCAATAGTCAGATTAAAGTTACTTATCCGAGTCACTGTGCGTTACTATATATAAGTCCTTTTCCATCGTAAAAAGATATAAATTTCTTTCTTGTTACGTATGCGCTAAGTCACGTTTTTAGCACCCGGACAACTCACGTGTCAAGAAGCTGGCGGAACAGAAATGGAGAGAGAAGAGAGATATGCATTTTCTAGCTCTAAATACAAGCACTATTTTGAGTTTATTTCCGCTAAAGATAACAATTTCAGAGTTCTCTGGATCTGGATAATCTGGAGTCGCAACATGGCACAGTAAAACTTGTGGAGAACCCGAAGCACACAGCAGCAGCAGCGACGCATGCAGGAGGCCCCCCACCAGCCAAACAACAAAAGATGGACTTCGTTGGCGGTGCAAATCCAAAACCCTTTAGTCGGGAATAACTGAAGATGTTGGTCGGACGGTCTGTTGTGGAGGAAATGCTGCACTTAAATAGGGTTGATTCGCCCTCGGTTCGTGACTGCGGTCACGCCATCTGCGCCAAAGACACATTTGCCCTATCTATACTTTAATTTTGAGTGCCTGTCTACATCGCTTCATACAGTAAAACGAGTGAACGTTTTGATGGTGCATTCAAGTGCAACTCTGAAACAACTCTGATATATAGAAGTTGATTTTTGATCGTATTTTCATTATTTAAATACAAACAGCTGCCAGTACTTTGTTTTATTACCATTTTAAAAAAAAAAATAGATTAAAAGTTGTTAAAACCAGTCTTCGATTACGAATCATATTCATTTCTGCAGTGCCTGTATAGAAAAAGTAATGGAAAAAAATAAATACCAGTACAGTAACAGTAATCAGTAGTCTGATTATATTTTCCATGTAACTGTGGCAACACTGGCTGTGAGCCATTTCTAACTCGTTATTATTATTATTATTATTATTATTATTATTATTATTATTATTTTGGTACAGTTTGAAAATGTATCAAAACTAAAACTTACTCATGCAAACCCAAATCTTTTAAGATCATTTTAACTCATTTTAACTCAATACACGGCAAGACAGCTTTGGTTATAGCACATTTCGCTATAAAACATTCACTTTGAGAGCATGGCAGATTGGAAAACAATGATTTGCTTATCTTATTGAAGAAAAACATCTGTAACTTATAATGATGCCCTTAATTTGTGGATTAGTTATGTAATCTTCAATCGCGCTAACCTCGTAGAGATGGCAGGAGGCGCTGGTTTGTTTTGAGGCAGACAAACTATCCTCTATAATTTGCCAGTTTAATTACATTTAAATTCACTGGGATTTAAAAGACCACCAGAGCATCGCATTGTGCTGGTTTTCCTTGGGCGAGCTGAAAGGATTCTGGCGCTGGCAAGAAATCAATCCAGGTGATGTTTGGCACAATGCGTCTTTAAGTTCCAAAAAAAAAAAAAAAAAAAAAAAAAAAAGGGTCAGGGTCAGCTTCCTGGCACAGGGTCAGCTTCCTGAAGAGTCCTGGTCTATTTCTTTTGGTGGCCTTTTCTCCATCTCAATCATTAGTTCATTTTTTTTCTTAGCATGTTTCCTTTGTTCTTAGCTTAGCATTAGCTTTCCGGTTTGTTTGTTACGTCTTGCTAGTCCTGGGCACAACAACTTTGCATTATCACAAATCTCAGTCGGTGTTTCATACCTGCTGCTGAGAGACTTCAGGTGGTGGAGGAGGAGCTGGTGGCCTGAGATTTAATTTCCTGCTTTCCCTGCTTTCATGGCACACCATCAGGCCGCATCCTAGCTGGAGCGATCATTTGCAGCCGAGCTCCCGCGTGGTGCTGGCGAGCAGGGTCATCAGGGACTTAAGAGATGTTAGCCATGGTTCTACATAACCTGTTAATGAAATCATCTTTTAACTGCGGCTCCTATTTGTTATCAAACTGCACTCGGCAAACATAACAGATGACAGATCTGCAGAAGCGTTTCAATTTCCTAGCATGTGGTTTTTATCACAATAACAAAAGAAAAGAGCAATTTGACCTATTTTTTTTTTTTTTTTTTTTTTTTTTTTTTTTTTTTTTAAGCAACAAATAACAAAGACTATATTTCCATGCTCTACTTGCTGAATCCTTCTGGCTGACGAGTGGATCTGCTGAGTGTGATTTATCTGCTTCCATACTGGCCCATTTCTGGCGGTGGATGCGCCCGCCTGCAGGTTCAAGAGTGATTACTGTCTACTAATTCTTCATTGCGAACATGGGAGAAAAATGACAGTGAAAGCTATGTGGAACAACTAATCAATAGTGTATTTATGCCCAGAGAGGAGGCAGCGTTGCTCTTGCCAGCACAACAGGGGCTTCCATTGATATGTCCCAGTGGATTTTTCAGCAAAGATAATGAACCGTTCTGTATTTAGAGCAACCAAAACAGAGCAGTCAATAGCGATGGAGAGAAACTTGAAGAGCGCTTTTAAATAATTATCACCTTTCAGAGGCGATGTCGAGTGCCGCTCCATCTGATTCACAGCTCTTCACAGCCAAACAAATCTTGTTCATCGGGTCCCCGTCTTTGGACTTTACATGAACATGGACTCGATTTTTATGGGCCTGTTTCCTCTCTGCTAAGCACTGACGACCATTTTGATCCTTCAATGGCCACTTTATAAATTGGGTTCTTTTCCCACAGCAACGTTTCCCTGATGTACGAGCTCGAGTCCAGTGACGTGAACTGAAGTTTGGATTTAGATGTAATGGCTTTAGATTTCACCAAAAAAAAAATCAATAAAGGCTAAAGGAAACTAAACATTGACTTTTACAGCCTGAAGTTAACGAAGTAAATATTTTAGCAGTCTACGACGAATTATACAATTTTTTCCAACACGGGCAAACATTAAGTCAAATATGAGTAAACTGCCTTAGACATAGAGATGTAGGTTCAAACAGCTGTCTGAAACAAACCTTTTGGGGCCACTGTGAACCTTGATGTAGTGGGAGGTGAATGTCAGGCTTTGGCGCAGGAGACAGTCGAGTGTCCATTTTAGACTCCATCCGATTCCCACAGTGTAGTTTTCAAGTCATTGTTTCCAAATAAAAATAAAAAAGAAGATAGAAGTAGAAAAGAAAATCTTACCAAGATCAATGATATAGTTAATAACTAATACCTTTTAAATTTAAACACTATTTAAAGATTAAAAAATGAAATGGTTTTTAAATGTGATGGCATTAGTGCTATCTTAACCCTCATCATCACCAGGGGGCGCTAATGTCGATCGGATGATCTATATGGACCAAATGATCTACTGTATATGGTACAGTTTATGAAGTACTTAGATACACCAATATTTGCACGTATCAGCTCCTGTGTTGAAGCTGATGTGGAATACATGGGTTCTAATCTGGAGGCAGCGGCTCATCAGTCTTGGGGGTGGGGGAGGTGGACTCTGACCCACCACCTATTTACCAAACACTGATGAACAAGACAGATTTTCCTACAAGCTCGCAGTTTTACTATGAGCGAGCTGATGCTGCAGATTTGGTCTTTATGCAGCCGACGACAGTGTTGTGTGAACAGAGTTCACAAGGCTTCTGCTGTAACATCTACTGCACTAATTAGACGTTAGAGCTAGCAAATGTTTGCTAAAGCTAGATCTCACGAGGGGCATAAGATTCATAGTGTAGGGTAGAGTTGATGAGGGGTAAACACAACTAAAATTACTATTTTTCTGTGTAACCACTAAAGCAGCCATGAATCCAAATATGTGTCAAAACGCAATTTTTGCAGCCCATGCTTGTATGAGATCATTAGGATTTGAACTGAAAGAATCACAGAGAGGCTTTAAAGAGTATATTCAAAGATCTGGAGACAATAAAACTTTGGTTCCACCTGCAGCCGCTTTCATTTAAAGCCCATTAATCTGTTCTTTTATTATGTGACATGGGAAAAATATGGATGTATGACCCTAATAAATATACTAATACTTGTAATTCTTTTTAATCATAAAGTTAATTATGCCTGGGATGTATCAGTATAATGATATATAATTATATTTGTAATAATTCTAAATCGGTGATAAGTCAGAGTGAATAAAGTATTGTGAATTATTTGTATTTTATTTAGTGTAGTTTTTGTAACGGTAATGTCTGAAAACTAATGATGCAGGTTTATACTTGGCTTCTGTATAAACCTGAGAGCAGATGATGTGATGCCATGTTTGCAAAGCATTTCTTTCTTTTTTTTTCATGAAAGGAATCATCCCCTGAGGAAGAGCACGTTCATTTGTAAAGAACTTCTGCTGCCCAGCTTATTGATCCGTTATCTGACTGAGGGTTTGTCTCCATTAGAATCTGGCCATGACTCTGAAACATCAGCAGCAGCCTCCATACCATTGATAAAGTGATAAATATACCACGGCGCTGTCCGAGGTCCTGAAACGGCAGAGAGGGGAAAAAAAGATTCCCAGTCTTTTCATACCTTTAGTTTAAATCGATTCTACGCGACAATATTTCTGATGGGATGCTAACACGCATAGATTGGATCTACAGCACAGAGAGCGTTGGCAGTGTCCTTCAGCAGAATCAAGGATAAAGACGCAGGTGTCAACAGCACCTGCCTGCCATTATCGGGACACGGTCAGTAAATCAGGGGCTTCGGCGTGCAGTTGGATGGGAGAAATAAATACAACTAAGATGTGCAGGGTTTTTTTTTTTTTTTTCTATTCTGTGGTGTACGGTTGCATCAGAGCAGTTGCATAAGGCAATTAGCACGGTTCAGAATAGAGGTGATTTATTTTGATTTATTTTGTTTATTTAGGAAATTGATTTACCACAGATCAATGACTGTGAAATACTTTTTTTTTTTGCGTAAATCCAGATTAATTAATAGTTCCAATACGTTTCTACAGGGAACACACTTCCTCTTTATCCAAAAATACCACCTTCTCCATGTAGTGCTACCCTTCAAGCTACTTCTCTCTCAGCCAATCACATGCTTGAAATGCCAGGACACAATCAGGTGAGCTAATTGTAATAATACTTCAAATATATAGAATTTCTTCAATCAGATATCCTCTGGGATGTTTTGGTTCATTTTTTTTTTTTTTTTTTAATCTTATCTGTGTGGCAGATGGCTTTGATTTTTCCCTGATTCTTCTCTCTTGTTTCTTTCCAAAAAAAGTTACCTTTGGAAGTGTTAAATACTTACATGCAACTGTGTGTTGTTACAGGTGTCGTGTAACGAGCATTTCTACACTTTGGCTATGGAGACATGGCAGATGAGAGGGAACGGTGCATTTTGTACTTACAGAAACACTCCCAGGCTATATGTATAACCCTTGTGCTCCACAAGGTTCCTGGAACAAATCTCCATAACAACAGTCTCTCTCTCTCTCTGTATATACACATATATCACACTATATGGTACCTTGTGTATTGACTGTGGCTTTACACAATGGCAATGTCGGAACTTTTCCAGTACTTTGTTGAACTGCCAATTCATTTCTTGCCATCTCATAACATCTTTTGACCGACAGACCATGAGGCCAGTGCTGCTGTCCTTGAGATGACCTTGTGCCCTTGGATTGTGAAGGCCTCTGTTGTGGTTTCTGCTGTTGTGATTAGCGTTTGACCTTTTTAAAGTATACAGCTCTTACGTGTGCATGTGTGTGTGTATGTGAGAGAGAGAGCAAGAGTGTTTGTGTTTATCATTTATGACAAGTACAAATTTTGCTGAGTACAAATGAAAGTTGAATTGTTCTGAACGTCAGAGTAAAAATAGCTTTCAGATTGTGGCAGGTCGCTTGGACGGTTGGGATTTGAAAAAAGAAAAACAAAAACAAAGTGTGGATTTTGAAGGCCACCGAATTGGGTCAGGCTCCAGCATTATTGGTCGCGATGGAAGATAATTCGATGTTACACATTCAGTCTTTGATTAAATGCGTCTTGAGTTTCATTGCGTCGTGCATCTTAACGCCTTAAAAAGAGAAGAAGGAAAGAGGGCAGAGTTGCAAAATAAATTTGGTATCCTTTACCGAGAATCAATAATGACACTGGAGGAAACCGGCAGCCTCAGCACAGTGAGGTGTTACTGCCTTCTGAAGGGCAATACAGGCATGTCACTGCTACTCTGCGGAGCAGGAAACGAAAATACAAGAGGAGAGCTATCATGCTCTGAGTATAGCTGGGGTGAATTGGTCTTGGCCTTTGAGCCAGGGCTGATCTATCTGAGAACTGTAAGTGATATGTTAGCAGGAGCAGGCAGCAAGATGAGTAAAGGCCAATACTCAGGCAAGAAAGACAAAGTCATGGGACGATGCAGGTGAGGGTGGGGCGCAGAGATAGGAAAGATTCCCGAAGAGAGGAGCAATATCCCACCATCTTCTGAAAACCCACTCCAACTTCTGGTTGTCTTTGAGCTGTCTGCATCCACGTTGGCGCGAAAAGAGGTGGAGGAGTGAGAATGCATGGCAGCTGAGATGGAGGACAAAGGTGTCCGGGAGCGGCCAGCAGACGGTTTACAGCCGCACTGAGCTCAGGTGGTGATGGCAGCACCATGCTCTTCAGGGTCTAAGCGTGGGTGATTTGTTCTTCCCAACTGAATGACCTTTAACATAAAGACTCGTCCAAGAAAAGCGATAAATAATCGCAGCCCATCATCCAGTTTACTCCGAAAAGGTCAAAGACATCAGCACAGAAGTTGTCCTCTGGCTCGGGTCGAGAGGACCTCGTCTGGGCTTTAGCTGAATAGTTGGCGTGTGACTTTCTACCGTGGTTACATGGCATCTGTGGTTTACAGTCCGGGAGGTAAATGCACCATCATTTAGTCGAGCATTATGCCCACATGTTTTACAATATTAGCCTTAACAGAATTCTAAAAAAGAATTACCAACATTAAATACAGCTTAAATTTGATGTAAATTGCAGTTCGTTCCGGAAGCAGCAACATGCAGGCTCATCCCTCTGGAGGAGGCAGCCAAGACTTCCTGAAATTGAAATTCATTTGGAATGTTTCTGACTTGGGATTGGAGGAGAGGAGATGTGAGGGAAAGGTGCAAGAGTGGGGTGAACGCCGACCAGCATGAAGGCAAAAGGAGAAAAGAGAGAGAGGAGGAGTGGAGAACAGAGGAAAAACACAAGAGACAGACAAAAGGAAAGGATGGAGGAGAATGAAGAAGTGATAAAAGAAAAAAGATCAAACTAAAGATCAGAACAGGACAGAAAGATAAGATCAAGGTGAATGCTGACGATAATGCCACACATGAACACAGGCCGTCCCCTAAACCCTCACACCTGCTTCCTCAGCCATTACTCCCCGACTGTTCTGGTTCTCCCTTGTTTTTCTTCCTCTCTTCCATAACAAGGATATAATCAGAAGTGCAGGAAAATACTTTGCTGCTAATGACAAAAGCAAACTTTATGTCATTTAGGTCCTCACACCTGCCTCCTCATTGTTCTACCGCTGCGTCGGCGTCGACTTTCCCCGCCCCGTTCTTTCATGTGGTGGTGTGAATTTGTTTTGTTCAGTTTCCTTAACAATACAATTTGATAAAGGGTGTAAGAGAATGTTGAGGACCAAATCCTAACCTGCAGACTGCATCTTTAAATCAATCAACAGTGCTTGAAGAACGCTCCATTCTTTGTTTTTTGAAGTACCGTTCCCTTTCTGCCTTTCTCTGCAAGGTCTCTCGCTTCCTGTCGCTCTAATTAAAAGTGTTTTGTTGTGTTTCTTTTAGCTGTTGTGTAGGTTTATCTAACAGGTGCAGTCAAGCGTGGGTCAGGAACAGCCTATCTGGGAGGAAGCTAAAGGAATTAATTGAGTGAAAAGATTTGATAAAAGTCTCTTATGTAGCTCAGTGTACAAATTAACGGTAACTGCACAAACTTGTTACAAACCGATGATTAAGAATAACTGTTGCAAAGTTGGATTTAAAAGCTTTCCTCTAACTAAATTCAACATCGAATTTTTGATATTTGTCAACATTTGGGAAGAGTGAATTGCTATTTATTTATTTTTTATCGAGTTAATGAGTCTGTGGGAGGAAGGAGGGATGTAATAAAGCATTGTTATTGTTCTAACCTGCTTATGCCAGGATGATATTCACACTCATGTGATCAAGATGGACAGATCTATCTATCTATCTATCTATCTATCTATCTATCTATCTATCTATCTATCTATCTATCTATCTATCTATCTATCTATCTATCTATCTATCTATCTAACTAACTACATAAGTAAACGTAATTGAGTAAAGCTGACGGTGATGGTGCGTTTACAGGTTATGCATTAGTAGCAGCGGAATTAAAGTGCAACCAAATGAAAAACTTGTCAGTACTGTTAGTCACACTAGAACTGGACTGATCCTGTGACGCTGATTGAATCTGACACACACGAACCGTGATTCACGTGTGACTGTACTGATATCTTTGCTTATCTGTTAAACAGAGTTAAAGTTACTCTGTCCTCGAATGCATCTCCGACAACTTGGGATCCCGTTTAGGTCTTAGTAACTATTTTTGGATTAAATGTTTCATGTCAGCGCAGCATTTCATAAATGATTGACTGCCTGCTAGCATACAATTATTATTATTATTATTATTTATACTGTCATCAAAATATGGAGGAAAAGATGATTAAAGTGCTGCACTGCACTAAAGCTTGATCATATTACAAAGGGACTTTATGTTGGTTAATTGTTTTTGCTGAATTTTTTTTTTCCCCCCTATACGAGCACCGATGCATGATTTCAAATACATCCATGCGCACTTGTAAAAGCAGGACTGCTGTAATTTTAAATGGAAAGAAGGCTTTCTTTGTTCTTAAGCCATAACTAATTAATCACTAAAGCTAGAAAGAAACACTCCCCCTCTCACAGAAATAATCCCACTATCTTGCTATGGAGTCCAGAACCTTTGATGAAAGTCAGAGGAGATCAAGGGGATCTGTCAAGTGCTTTCCAATTTCCCCACCCTAATAAATCAGAGAGCATCCTTCAAAGAGGCCTTTTCATTGTGCTGTATTTTCCGAATTCATCTTCAATCGCTGCACACCAACAGCACACATTTCTGCCATATGGTACTTATCTGTCGCTCACGTTAGCAGTTGCACTGGGTGGGATCCCAGTATGGAGGCAGCAGACACCTTTCTCGGATCCTCTGAAAGCTCCCCCGACTGCCATTTGAAGAACATGAAAAGAACAAAATAAATAAATAATGCAGACATTTTAAGACAGCAGTCAGACAGCATGATTTCCATCTTTCGTTTCACGTCTTCATCACACTCCCAGTCCTCGGTTGCGTCAATAGCCAATCACCGATGGTTAGTACTGGATCAGCTGCCGTTGCTGTGTTGACAGTTTGACTTTGCATCATCAGCGAAACTGTGCATCACCTAAAACTCATCAAGATCCTGAGGTTCCCTTGCCCAGAAGTGGATCACCGGGGCCCCCTCCTAAAGCCAGGCCTGGGGGTGGGGCACGACGGCGAGCACCTGGTGGCCAGGCCTTTGCCCATGGGGTCTGGCTGGGCAAAGCCCAAAGAGACAATATGAGATCCCCCTCCCGTGGACTCACCACCTGCAGGAGGGGCCAAAGGGGTCAGGTGCAGTGTGTGTTGGGCAGCAGCCAAAGGCGGGGACCTTGGCGGTCCGATCCCTGGCTGCAGAAGCTAGCTGTAGGGACGTGGAACGTCACCTTGCTGACGGGGAAGGAGCCTCAGCTGGTGCGTGAGGCTGAGAAGTTCCAATTAGATATAGTCGGCCTCTCCTCGACGCATAGCAAGGGCTCCAGAACCAGCTTTCTCGAGAGGGGTTGGACTCTCTTCCACTCTGAAATTGTGGGCAGGGGTGGCAATTCTTGTTGCCCCCGGCTCAGAGGGTAGCCTCCCTCCGCATTTGGGTGGGATCCTGACTGTGTCTATGGTCCAAATAGCAGTTCAGTGTATCCACCCTTTTTTTGGAGTCCTTAGAGGGAGTAGTAGAGAGTGCTCCTTCTGGGGGTTCCCTCGTCCTCCTGAGTGACTTCAATGCTCACATTGGCAGCGACAGTGAGACCTGGATGGGGCGTGATTGGGAAGAATGGCCCCCCTGATCTGAACCCGAGCGGTGTTCTGTTATTGGACTTCTGTACTCATCACAGATTGTCCATAACGAACAACATGTTCAGGCATAAAGGTGTCCATATGTATACTTGGTACCAGGACACCTTAGGTCGCAGTTTGACGATCGATTTTATGGTTGTGTCATTGGATTTGTGGCCGCATGTCTTGGACACCCGGGTGAAGAGAGGGGCAGAGCTGTCAACCGATCACCACCTGATGGTGAGTTTGCTCTGATGGTGAGGGATGATGCCGGTCAGACCCAAACGTATTGTGAGGGTCTGGTGGGAACGCCTGGCAGAGTCTCCTGTCAGAAGGAGCTTTAACTCCCACCTCTGGAAGAGTTTCGACCATGTCCAGGGGGAGGTGGGGGACATTGAGTCCAAGGCAGCTGGCCGGTGCTGTGCCCTCAAGGTGGTCGGTGCCTGTTGTGGCGGCAATACCCGAACCCGCTGGTGGACATCGGTGGTGAGAGATGCCGTCAAGCTGAAGAAGTCGGGCCTTTTTGGCCTGTGGGACTCCTGAGGCAGCAGACGGGCACTGGCAGGGCAAGCGGAATGCAGCTATGGCAGTCGCCGAGCCAAAGACCCGGGCATGGGAAGAGTTCGATTAGGCCATGGAAAACTACTTCTGGACGGCTTCGAAAAGGTGCTGGACCACCGTCCGGCATCTGGGGAGGGGGAAGCAGTGCACTGTCAACACTGTGAATAGTGGAGATGGTGTGCTGCTGACCTCGACTCAGGACGTTGTGGATCGGTCGAAGGAATACTTCAAAGACCTCCTCAATCCCACCAACGTGCCTTCCAGTGAGGAAGCAGGGCCTGAGGATTTGGGGACGGGCTCTTGTATCTCCGGGGCTGAAGTTGCCGAGGTGGTCAAAAAACTCCTCGGTGGCAGGGCCCAGGGGGTGGATGAGATCCGCCCGGAGTTCCTTAAGGCTCTGGATGTAGGGCTGTCGTGGTTGACGTGACTCTGCAACATCGCGTGGACATCTGGGGCACTGCCCCTGGATTGGCAGACCGAGGTGGAGGTCCCTCTTTTTAAGAAGGGGGACCGGAGGGTGTGTTCCAACTATAGGGGGTTCGCACTCCTCAGCAATGGGGTTTTCATCCTGGCCGTCCTGGCCAAGGAACTGTGGACCAGCTCTGACCTGAAAGTCAGCAGGATCCCGTTCCGACCGTGTCCCTCGGGGAGTCCTGTGGGGGTTCTCCAGGAGTATGGAGTGTCAGGAATGACGGCTCTGATATGGACCATCTGCTCCCTGCCCCCCGGTGTTAGAGCTTGGTCTGCATTGCTGGTAGTAAGTTGAACTCGTTTCCAGTGAGGGTTGGACTCCACCAGGGCTGCCCGTTGTCACCAATTCTGTTCATAACCTTTATGGAGAGAATTTCTAGGCACAGCCATGGTGTTGAGGGGGTCTTGTTTGGTAACCTCAAAATCGAGTCTCTGCTCTTTTCAGATGATGTGGTCTTGTTGGTCTCATCAGTCCGTGACCTCCAACTCTCGCTGGATCGGTTCGCTGCTGAGTGTGAAGCGGCGGGGATGAAAATCAGCACCTCCAAATCTGAGGCCATGGTTCTGAGCCTTAAAAAAGGTCGAGTGCCTTCTCCGGGTCGGGGAGGAGATCCTGCCCCAAGTGGATGAGTTTCCTCCGTAGGGTGGCTGGGCTCTCCCTTAGAGATAAGGTGAGAAGCTCTGCCATCTGGGAGGAGCTTGGAGTAGAGCCACTGCTCCTCCGCATTGAGAAGAGCCAGATGAGGTGGCTCGGGCATCTAATTAGGATGCCTCCTGGACGCCTCCCTGATGAGGTGTTCAGGGCACACCCCTCCTGTAGGAGGCCCCCGGGAAGCTCCAGGACACGCTGGAGGGACTATATCAGCAAACTATATCAGACTCTCTTGGCTGGCCTGTGAACGCCTCGGGATCCCCCTGGAAGAGCTGGACAAAGTAGCTGGGGAGTGGGAAGTCTGGGCTTCTCCGCTTAAGGTGCTGCCCCCGCGACCCGACCCCGGATAAGTGGCAGAAGATGGATGGATGGATGGATGGATAGATGGATGTTCCTGTTAAAAGGGAGTTTTTCTTTGCCACTCCCTGGGGGTTCAGGCTGTGGGATTCTGCCATTGTAAAGCACCTAGAGAAAATTTTTATTTTAAAAGGGACTATATAAATAAAACTGATTTGAATTGAACTGAACTGAACTGAATTGAATGGAATCAGCAGTATCTGAGATTGGCTTTACCCGCTGGTAACAGCTTAAAGGTGCTGCTGTCCCTCGTTTACTGTAAATCAGTGTTCCGTGATCCAAAATAAAACAATAAATTTCATGAGGGCCTTATCAAATAAAAGCGTTTCAAATCTGTGAATGAAAGAGAGACCGTCTTGTGGTTCGAGGCCACGAGGGTATAAAAGAACATGCACATCAGATCAATTTTCCTGCAAAGCCTCAAAAAATACAGTGTTGCGTCATTCAGGGCAACAGTGCCAATACCCCACCTCCCCCCAGCAACGCAGATACAAGGGACAGAAGCGGTTGTGTTTGCGAGTGACTATGACAAAACCCTGAGCGCTAGCATGCAAAATTACTGTAACGGATTCTGGTGAAAAACGGAGATGGCAGACGGCCACCTTCGCAAGTTCGTGCACTCCACTTCCACCATATTCAGAGATGAGGGATCATCACCCACATACTGGACCGCAGACAAGATACGGGAACCCGCCTCCAGGAGGAGAGGACAGGAGAGGAGGAATACAAACGCAATGCTTGGATAGAAAAGTCATGAGCAGAAATTGAAATTAAATTATTTCAAGATACGCTAAAGGTAGAAAGAAAGGGAGCAGGTGGCCAAAGGACTAGAAAGGAAACTCAAATGGAAGGTGTGGACCTGATGAAGTGCCGCAGTTAATGATCAGGATAATCAGAAAAGCCAAACAGGCAAGTGACGCGCTCTTAATTCATGCTTGGCTTCCTTCGCTGATTAACACTGAAAGCTGAGAGGAGTATGATAGATTGTCCTGGATTCTGCTCCTGTTCCAGGCCTACAGCGCGTTTAACCTGTGCAGGAACACCGCCGTGTACATGCAGATTAATGACAATCATCTAAACACTAAAGACCGTCCATTCATCAAAGAAAGACGTCACTGTTGTAATCACTGTGTTTTTCAGAACCCGTGGGAGGTAAAAATGTTCTTCAATACACTTGGCTCATTTCAAATATCCAGCATTTAGCTTATGATTAGCCCTCATTCATACACGTATTATTTTGGCGTTAGCGTCATTCCTGCATTATCCCCCCCAGACTGTTCTCGAGCGACAGAGAGGATGTTTGTTTACCTCCAGGGCTGAAGCTGGAAACAAACACAGCGGAGCATGAAAACAATCATCGGTCGTCGATGTCAGCTCAGTTTTGTTCCTTGGCTCGATGGTGCTATGAAAAAAACAAAACAAAACAAAAAAAAAACAACCCCGATACAATTGCTGATATATCTTGAATCAGCACTATTGTCGATTTCTGAAAGGTGATGAAAGGTGCTCTTCAAGGTCTGATCTCTTTCATCTTGGCTAATGTGCATCAGTCGTTGCGTTTGGACATTTGATAACAAATGAACATTCAACCTTTCATCCTGAATCCTCTAGGTTACTCTTGCCCTTCCACTGACAGACACAATGATACTATATCTGCTTGCATAACAAATTTATTTTTCTTCTTTGCAGGCCTTCCGCAAATGACATTCAGGAACTGTCACCTCTAATGCGATCCACTGGGATGCACTTAATTTTGATTGTAGCCTAAATAGAAACCAACCAGCGTTGGCATTTCAGATATGTATTTCAAAAATTGTTAGGCCTGTAAATTTCCTGCATTATGGAATATCTGTCATGAAATTTCTAGTTGGGCTCAGGAATAGTATTTAATTGACCAAAACTGACAAAAATATGACATTTTTTTCACCAATCAGGTTTATTTTTCCTGAAAGTCATTTGAAGACCATGGCATCATTCTCTGAGACATCCTCATGTTTTTGGAACGTTATTCTTCAATCTTGCTCAAATCTTCCATCACACCTTGCGCTGCCGCCTGTAAACGCAGTGAGATAAATCAAAGATACAGCCGCTGCGCATAGGTCGGAATAAACAGATCTATATTGGATCTTTTCATTTTCACTCGCGGGGACAGAAAATGGTTTTCATAAGGTATTTGTTAGGATGACTGCCGCGTCTCTTTTTGCTGTGTTGCATCCCGGAACTTCAGGATCTTGATATTCTGCACAAGATGCTGTTTTGGATGTTAGACAAGGCGCTGACTGCATCAGGTCACCGAGCTAGAGACGTGTTTTTTTTTTTTTTTTATAAATGCTGCAGTGCCTCCGTTGACGTGGAAATGGAAATGACAGAGTGCTTCAATGTTGCTTCAACAGCATCAATTCATCAGCTCGGGGTAAATCTCTGTGTGCCATTCACTTGCTGACAAATGGGGCATAGAAATAGGTGTTGGGTTTAATTTCCTTCTCCGGTGCCATGCAATTAGGCTAATATCAGGATGATGAATGTGATTTTTTTTCCCTTGTATTTGTCTACTCTATGATTTCTCAGGGTCAAGTGCGGCATGGTTTAGATTTACAATCCTCATAACCCCACTCTCAACTCTGAATTGCCTTGAAAGTATGCATTTAAATCTACATTTAACCACACAGGCTATGCATCAATGGCAAAGTGTGACCTGTGTGTTTTCTGCACGCTTCCAGAAGTGAAATGTGAAATTTAGTTTCATTGAAGAAACGCGTCCTTGTTGTACTCCCATTAGAAATCTCTGTGTTATCTCACATTCTATATTACTTCTGTACTAATATTAGTGATGATAATAATGGCATTTTTGAATTTTATTTCATTAGTCAGACAGTGACAGTGAACAAATGGATAGTTACTGCATATTTTTTTCAGTATCACCTCTTAGAAATAGGGAACGCAGTCCTGCAACGCAAATGTGCATAGTAGACCACATAACTGTAATACTGCAATATTTGGTGACTGGTGATAAATCTTGTTTCCTTTTCTGCAATAACAATATGAAATGAATTTAAAAAAGGAGGAGCCTGCATGCTGTCCAAGCAGGAGTCTTGACATTAGCCTTTTTTGCTAAGAATATAGCTTTGGCTCATCTGTAATGCACATAGTTTAATCTTATTTCTGCCAGGTGAAAGGCAGGAAATGCATATATGTACTGTTTTAACTGACAGACGACCTTTGTGGAAAAAGGCACATAGACTTGGCAGAGGCTATTTTTCTGTTCTGGAGATGGCAAAATGTTCTCAGAAAATGAAAACTGAACTTAGAAATTGGGGGGGTGGGAGCTATTCAGCCCAAAGAGATGCCTGCTGTGCCGTCTTTGAACCTGGCGATTTTGTTGCTTACCGTACTTTCATGGCGTGTTGCATCTGCTTTTCCATCTGCTTCTGTGCCGGCACTCTGCCTTTCCGAAATAATCCGCTCCCAACACCTTTACTGTATATACATGGAACAAAAAAAAAAAACAAAACTGAGCAGTGATAACACATTGAGGACGTCCCGCTTTTCTTCCTGGAGGGATTGAAAGCACTGCCTTCACAGTGAGTGTAGCATGTTCGACTTTATTATGTTGACGTATTTCACCAAGCAAATGCCAAAAATTCTTATTTGAGTTAAAAACTCTGACTTTGCTGCAGAGGAATAGGTTTGAATCCACTAGAGCCTGTTCTGGACAATCAAACGACAACACGCTGCTCGGGTCCAACGTTCTGATCAACTTTGACCTCGAGCCTTTTATTTTTTTTCATTTTTTTTTTTTTTAACATGACCTGCATGTCAGTTTGTCTGGTCTTTGATAAGACACAGAAAATCCTCCTTTCCTAAGTATGCCGGCAAGGCTCCTGTATTCTCGCTGAGCCCTACAGACTGTCAGAAGATAGTGGCATTTCAAATGACAGCCGCTTATCAGAGCAAGCTGCAGTGCATTTTCCAAGAGTGGAATCAGTGATGCACCGAGCACGTTACCCCAGGAAGTTCAGCATCCATCCTTCACTCAGCCTTTGGGTGTCTTGCAGACCTGACCCCATTATTGTGTTCTGACACAGACGGCGGAGTTTTACAACACTTGTAGTAATAGGATGCTCTGAAGTTTGTAATTAACAGCCTGACAATATGAAACATCTATCTGAAAGCTTCTTATGATACCTCTGGAAAAAAAAAAAAATACATCCAATTAATCCCAGTGCTACTGGGAGAATACAAGCACGTTCTCTCAGTCGTGTGAATTCATTCACCGACCACATGAAACACCCATTGTAGCTGATTCCACTTAGAAAATAAAATTACAGAATCCAATTAACGGTGTGGTTTAATGACGCGGAGGAGTTTTAAAGCGGGCTCATGTTCTCCAGTGAGTCAGCATTTCCTTCGTCGTCCTGGAGCCATTCAAGGGACAGAAATTATTCATAGATTTAAAAGGTCCAGCAGAGAATGGCTCGGATAAGTCCGGGAAAAAAGGCAAGATATGAGGGAATCATTTCCGTACTAGTACTCCATGCTAAAGGAATGGCTAAAAATGTGTCTGTTTGGTAAACAAGGATGCTATAATTTGTGCAAAAATCAATAATAATAGACAAATAGTGAATTAAAAAAAAAGCCGCTAAAGCAGCGCCGTGGTAAACTTCCATGTTGTGTCATGTGACTGAGGCCCTCCTGGTGACAGTGACTGATTGCGCTTCCTGCAGTCCTGCCTGCTGGGACATTAGTCATCATTGCCAGTTCAGTCATTGCAGTGTTAGGCCCGGTATTCATCTTCCGCCGTCCTGAGAGGCGCTCGCTGCATAAAATGGCGAGGGCAATATTTATGTACAAAGGGAGAAAGTATTGCAGCCGCTGGTGAGGTAGATCAACCTCATCTGTTCTAACCAGAGTCGCTCAGCCAAACGTCGATATTTAGCTTATGATAACAGCATGACTTTTACTCGCTGTTGTTAAACTCATGGTATTAAAATGAGGATCAACAGTTTTGTGTCTGCATTTAAACTTAGTCGACCTAGTCACCTGAAACTTTGAGATGAAGACTCGCAGAAGAGCAGAGAGGAAGATGAGAGAGGAGGAAGGAAAGCTGCGTCATGCTTTAAATGATGCTTTAATGAATTTTTCCCGGTCTGTGTTATAGATGGCCAGGTTGGCCCACCTTTAAAGCAAATTAAACTTGATATTCAAATATGAGACATCTGAAGCAGGTTAAGGTTACTTTTTTTGAGAGTAGAAAGAACTCTGCACTAGAGCAACGGGCAGGTAGGACTAGAAGGATCCAGAGTTGAGGAGAAAAAGCTTCATTTTGGTTGTTTAGCTACTGAATATAAGTAATATATAATATATTACTGAGATTTGGGGCTGATGGGGATTTTGATGAGGGAGTTTAAGAAATGTTGCCTTCACACGTCGTCACTTCGGCTGCATTAAATACACCTCCCCACCAGTGATCTACCTTCATCTCACACCTCCTGCCGAGCCAGACAGAAGCATTTTCCAAAAGTGGCCTTGTACTAATGCGCTTTTGAATTCCCATCATGCGGTTGAGTTTTCTTGCTAAATACAACATTTGTGCTGTCTTTGTGCCACCCCCCCAAGGCTCGGTGTTGCAAGGGTCCAAGAGGAGAAGAATGATTTATATTTGTCTTCTCTTTGGCTTTGGATAAGGATAATAAATCTTCCCCCTGAGCCCTTTCAATCATCGTTGCTACACACGCACTAAAAATGGAAGGCGTGCATTCTTAGATCTGTAATACCATTCAGTGCAACCACATTGGCCCTGGAATCAGACACATGATGTTGAAGAAAGGAACCATGGCTTGAAAGGCGATTTTTCACTGCTGCATTTGTTTTTTGTGTGCCGTTTCATGTCGCATATTACGGCTCGTGTTATTTTGAGATAATTGATTTGACATCCCAGCTGACTGTCTGCGCCTCCGCACACATACAAGGGATACTTGCTTATCCAAAGAGGAAGACTTTGGCCTGTGAGCACACAACAAGGGGTTCATGAATACCGAATGAGCACGGTCCATCTCCCACACCGGCCGAGCCCCTTTCGTCCACTGATCATCTCTGTGGTTAAACCGAGTGAAAGACTAACTCCAAGTATCCATGAAATCCCACCATCAAGTGCTGCTTTTGCGGATGCATCTCAGAATATTCTCTACAAATCACCCATAAAAACAGCTCGCTTTAATAGACAAAACAAAATAGCTTTTGTCCACTTGTGTTCAGAAGAAGCCAATAAGGATGCTTAGCAGAGCTACAGGATAAAAAGACTGTTTGTTATTCGGGGGGTTACTTTACGTGTGAGCGGATCGTGGACTCACCTTCTCTCTGGGGAAATGTGGCACCCTCCCCGGCTCCTTGGACTTCTGAAGATAAGAAAAAATAAGTTCGATTACGCCTCATTTTTCTTCCCAATGCTAGCATTTTCCTTTCTACTGCTTGTTATAATTGCACCCTCCAGACTTTTGTACAATGAGTGCAGAAATTGTTTGGCCAAAGAAAATAAGCCTGAGTAAATCAGAATGCCCCACATGAGCCATTCACCGATGTTTGTGTAACATAAGCACCAAAGTGATCACCTTTTATTGCAGTAAGTTAATTAAACGAAGTCTCGGCGTCTCTAGAGTGAATTAATCTGCGTATCTGCTGTAATTGTGTTTGTCAACTTTAAAAAAAAAAAAACACAACAAAACGGCAACTTGGGAAGTGGTTTCTGGCTGGAGGAGAATTTGTGCTGCCAAGTGAGAGAGTTTGATCAGCAAACGACTCGTGTCTGTGCGTCGAATCCGGCAGCTGCACCATCATGCTTGGGATGGGGGTGTAATTAAAGTTTGCAAAAGTGTACAGTTACTCAATTTCTACTGGAAAAAAAGGGTTTTGGAGTGTATGCAAACAGAGTACAAACATTTTTTTTTCTTTAAATTCAATTCATTTCAATAGCAGAAGCATTTAAATCAGGTCATATTTATCATCACATTTAATTTAAATACACTCTCTTGTTGTTTGGACTTGTAATTATGCCACTAAAGCTGCAAAATTAGAGCAATAAATATTTTTTTTTTCCAAATTTGGTCACATGCAAAAAAGAAAAAAAATCAGGCCAAACTGTGAGGATATCCGAAAAACGGGCAAAACAGCACACACAAACAAGACCTAAACAAGGCAATCTGACAAAGGAAATGTGGGGAAGGGTAATTAAATTCCCAATAAAAGGGAGAGGAGACAATTAAAGACAGGTGAGAGATGTTGGGGCGGGAGGCAAGCGAGGAGAAAAGGAGCAGACAGGGAGAAACCAGCACGAAGACAATGAAAGGCGACTACCCGTACGTCAGGAGCCTAGGCAACCGTCCGTGTAAACTAAAGCCTGACGGGCAGACAAGTGCATAGCAACCACTGCTAATTCTGTTAATCAGCTGACTGGAGGCCTTTATCCCCTGTAACAGAGAACGATATTGCCGTCATTGCCTCCCCCCCCCCACCCAAAGAAGACAAAATGAAATGTGCTCTCCCTTCTGTCTTTGTCAGCTCTCATTCCAGCGCTATGGTTTGTTTACTTTCAGCTGGAATTGTCACGCTGAGCTCACTGGAGTAAAACCCCGTTTCACATATCTTCAGCTTTTCGTCGATTATTTTAGCTTCTCTGGAGAAATGTATACAAACGCAAAGGAATTTAACCCATGTGGATACATTTCAAAATTGTCAGAAACATATATACACCTTTACTTCCTGCAAAAAATGTTTTTTTGCAAACGTTTTAATTTCCTCTTTTTCTGATAGGGCTGCAAGCAATCATTAGAGAGCGATGACCTTAACCCAGGAGAAACACTGATGAGGGAACTTTCATTTTCTGCTTAGAGGTCATAAATGCAAACATTTCTCAGTTTTAGCTGATTCCGTGTGTTCATCCTGTGTTTTGATCCAAGTTTCCAGCAGAGAATAGCAGTGGATTTTTCTGAAGAACACGCCAGACACCAAGTGCAAAGATGGCGCCTGTTCTGTCTGAGGAGAATTTTGGTTGTTTCTTCTTTGATTTGCTGTGATAGTGTCGGAGCTTTTTTGGAAACTCTCAGACAGGGCAAAACCATAAGACCTCCACAAATAAATAAGTCAAAATAAGCTCTGACATTGAAAGGCTGCACTCTTCTGTGCCATTATTTATTTAATCATTTTCACAAAGGCTGATTCCTTTTATCTGTACACAGCAGTCTGACTGCATCTGCATTGATGGTGCTTCCAAATGTGGAGCTTTGCAAAGACAGAGACGTTTTGAAACACGTGTGGAGACATTTATGCGTGTATGTCTGAAAGTCTTTCACTCTGATGTCTAAAAGTTTAACAGATGGTGCCACCGTGGAGCTGCCTGTGGCAGCATTTAAAGCCTTGGTATAAAAAAAAAAAACAAACAAACAAACAAAAAAATGCACACAACAAATCATGTGTTTAAGGCTACATAGTGTAAATAAATCAATAAATCCATCACTACTGTCACCAGCCCCGTGCTGAAATTGGACAATTAACTATCTGAAATTGTGTGTAACCCCTCTTTAACTGTTCCCTCATTACTTTCCTGACCACCATCCATATGTCAGTGTCAAATAGGATTCGAATGGTTGATTCATTCTATCCCAGGGTATTAGTTCCGTTTGAGTAATGTCTGAATGGAAAATGTCTCAGATGCGTTCACCTTGAAGAATCCGTCTTGGAATGACAGCTGGTGCATAAGCAAGCCGCTCATCCCTCTGTAGATTGGATCCAGTTTAATGTCAGCATCCGAACCAGTCCTGACCCGAGGGGTTAAATACAGTATTATATCCATATAAATGAACAATTGTGATGACTGTTTTTTTTTTGTTTAGATGTGTGCTGGGAAACCTGCCGTCGCGTCAGACCTTCACAAATGTGACAAGTGCATAAACATTTGTGAAGCAGATCATTTTTGTGCTTCTCGTTTTACCAACCTGATTAGAAATCTTCGTTTTCGCCCTCTCTAATAGTTGAAATCTCAGAATAGTCATCATTCCCCCACCTCCCCCACCCCCATAAACTCTAAACAGTGTTTACCGTGCAGCAATGCCAGGAAGTTCAAATGCAAAGTATAACAAAAGTTTTTTGTTTCCTTTGCAGCATAGACTTTAAATGTAAGCGTGGAAACGTGTACAAATGCAAACAATGTCTTTGTTAATGCATTTTCATGTTTTTCACGTTCTTATAAAAGATTCATGCAGGAGGATTAAGCTCTGACCTTCAAGCAGCTTTTATTTTCTGCCACTTGCGGTCGATAAAGTTGCAAAAGCAGCTGCAAAATTGACAAAATAAGTAAAAAAAAAAAAAAAAAAAAAAAAACTTTTCCACGACGCATGGCGCTGAACAACACCTGCCACATCAATAACGCTGCTGTCACTCACAAAAATACAGATAGGCCGGGGTCAGGAGAAGAAACGGTATCGCGCCCGCTCCATTCTGGTGCATTTACAGCTATTATGGGATGTCTGATCAATGTTTGAACACAGACGGGGAAGAATATAACAACCTTGTGGGCTCTAGAGTGTATGTTAAGTGTATTCCAGAGTGGTCAGGTGAATAAAAACAACCTTTTTTCTCACTCAAAACTAGTAAATGATTATTTCTATTGTGCTGTAAATGAAAAAAAAAAAAAAAAAAAAAAAAGGCAAAAGCTGTTTTAATTTATATCTAGCCAGCCCACTCATTTATTTTCGCAAAATATTGAACCTTCGGCACGCTGATATGTCTGATACGACAGGAAGCTACGTCTGTGACATCACTTTTTAATGAAATTTGTCAGAGTACAAATTAGAACACAGACAGCCCCAGATGAGTTGTGATTTACTCTGATTCCTCCTCTAACTGTTGGGCTGAACTGAACAATAAAGTGGCCCCAGCACCTTGATGCAGGGCCTGGAACGCAATGCAAATATGCTGCTGATACGTAGCGAGCAGCCAGTATTTTACCAAATATATATGCCAAATTTTGGCATTGGTATTTTATTTTTTAAACTTGGAGGAAATTGAGTTTAAAGCATAAATTAAATTGTCTGACAATTAAATTTTCTCAAAGACACATTAGATGAAACACAAGCATGACAAGCTTTAGACAGAGGACAAAAAGGGCAACGCCATGTTTGGCCACAGCTAATTTGACGCTTCAGCAGTGCGTTACGCAAATCAAATGAATGTCCTCCGATGCTGCATTTTGGCAGTTTATGAAATCTCCCTCGTTGTTTCGCACTTCCTCTGATATTACGGATTTTGATAAAGCTCTTTTGAGTAACCTTACATACCACACTCTGATACATATGCGTTGCACATGTGTCTGGGTGTAGAAAATGGAGGGAGACAGCACAGAGAGAATAAAAGAGAGAGAAACAAATATGCAAACATTTTATAAAAAGAATAAGTATAGGCAGGTGCTGACAGTGGGCACTGGGTTTGTCAGAGGCCTGCAGAAAGGTACAGAGAGAGAGAGAGAAGAGGGGGAGAGAGACACAAAAAAGCGAGACTGGACACACAGTGATAATCCCGGTGAGAAGAAAAGAAAGAGAGGAGGACTTGTCTGTAGCTTTAAAAACGTGTGACGGGCCTGAGCCGAAGTGACCCCCAGAACGTCAGCCGCTCATGAATAAGTTGTGTAACATGAGTGTTGGTGTGGAATGACCAGCTTCTGTGGATGACTGAATCCTTTAGACGAGTTCTTTTTATTCACTCTAAGCATGTGCTTTTTTTTTTTTTGCTTTTTTTTTTTTTGTGTTTGTTTTTGTTTTTTTTTTTGCCTGGGTATTAGCTCGCTTTGGTCAGAGGCTGCTCCTTTGTCTGCCTGCTCTGCCCATTCTTGCATGATATGAATGGAGATTAGTGTGGATGGTTTGAATAAACCTCCCAGAGTCTGGTGTTAATGCGTCGCAGCAGGAAATTATGTGAATGTCACTGCATGTATAAGTAAAATAAATGAGAAACAGCCTTCAGCATCAACCGATCACAGAGACGTAATGTGAGTGAACGGGCTTTGTTCATTTGAGCCTGTTAAAATCAATCCTCTATGTCAAATACCGGCTACATAGCAACCGATCAACACTGCTTCCTTTTTTGCTTCTATTTTTTCATGCAGTTGCGTGTTGACTGGACTGTTACCTGGGTGTTGAGTGAGGGGTGAAGCGAACAATGTCGTCCTTGTTTGTCACCTCGGCTTGCTCGGCACCCTAGCTTTTAGTTGATCTCTGGCAAGGTCGCCGAACAAGCTCGACCCGCTGGATACAGATGATGGAGGCTCAGAAGCATAATGCGCACGGCATGATTGAAGCGGATTGTGGCCTTATTTTGTCCTCTGACAGCACCGTGCCGAGCGGATCACTGAAAGCACACCACAGACCTCTGCGCTCTTTGTATACGGCCATCTTTATCTTCGATGTGAAGCCACCGAGGTGTTGGAAGAATGTCACGTGACCCACTGTTGCGGCTTTAATCGACTCGGGGTGTAGGCGGAGAACGCCCACCCCCCTCCTTATAGCCCCGACTTTAATTAAGACCACACATCTTGGGTTTTGCTGAAGTCGGGGCAAAAAGATTTCATTTGAACAACATTAGGACATGAACATGAGCAGGCCTGTGTCGCATCCCAGGCAGATAAGGCTTTAATTAAGCCTTATCTTTGCCCAATTACTTTACAGCGAGTCATCATCATAATTCTTCAACAACAACTGATCATCTGTTATATGATGCCACTATTTACAAACCATGAATTCCAGAATAACCTCACAGGTAAAGGAGACATTTGCTGCTCTGTCTTATTACTGTGATGTCAAGAAATAAACTGCATCATGTCATGGGTAGGGAAATAAATGACATAACCCCTATTTCATTTGCTTTCCTTGCCAGTACATTTCCACTACTAGTACTATTACTAATAATAGTGCTGCTGCCGCTGCTAATATTAATACTACAACTAACTAACTAACAAGATATTTGGTGTTTCTTTCTGGATTTAATTTAAGAAAAAATAATTTCTTTCTAAAAATCAAAATGTGTGTGTATTCCAGCGGGCCATTCATTCATATCAGGAGTCTAAAGGTCCTTACCTAAAAGTATGCAAGGACAAACAGTCCATCATTGTCTCCATGGAGACCAGATCAGTGCAATCATAAAGCGTGCCCTCCATTCCTCCAACATTAAAGGCCGACGCTCAGCCCTCGTCGTAGCCCTCTGCCTTTGGTTTTACAGTAGGTTTAGGGGAAGGCCTACGTCTCTTCAGCGTCTTTCTTTCTAACATTCTAATTCATTCAGATAATAACAGCTGCATTGATGGCAAATTCACTGCAAACAAACCTCTCAACAGTATACCACATTTCATGACAGATGAGACAGCTAAGCTATGAGAAGCAAATGTCACGTAATTCAGAAGCTGTAATTGCTAATGCAGCTTCTCCAGCTGCCTGGAAATACGCCGGAGGCCGGCATAACAACCAACATCTAGTGGGCACATTTTCCATACAGGAGGAGACCAAATGTCTTAAAAGATTTCAGGAGAAAAGGGGAGCGATGACGTAGGAGGGTCTTGTTTCTTAAGGGGTTAGAAGAAGGGCTAATGGGTAAAAACATATGTGCGAGATACACACGCAAAACACATGTGCCAGATAGCACGATGAGGTAGAGGCTATGCTAGGCTAATCCAAGAGGTGAAAGATGGTGAAAGTTGACCTCAAGCCTCCGGCGTGCGCGCTCGTTTGCAGCTACTGCTCATGCTCTCTTGTCACCGCTGCGCACACGGCAGCAACACTGGAAAACATTTCTGAAACTTTCATTTTTTTAGAAATATGAGTCACAAGCATGTGTTTGTTTTGGAAAGCAAAGTAATGAGATCTAAGGCCAGGATTAATGAATATTGCGTTGGGTTGGCTAAAGTGGTTTCCCTTACAGTCATGAGAGAGCCAATAAAATCCCAAAAACACCTGATACCATTTAAAAGATGTAATTGGTTTATTGGCAGCCTGAGACATGATGCTAATAATTAAAAGAAAGGCTTTTATTGTGAAGTGTGTGTATGGACCAATGAAAACGCAAAGGGCTGAAGGCTGTATCAGGGATTTCACACTCGTGCAAACACTGGAGAGCAGACAAGAACAACATTTGCTGCTTGTATCCGTGCAACTGATGACATCTGCCATCCAAATAGCTTAAAAAGAGCTAAACTGATGTGGAGATAAAGTAATTAATTTGCTCGCTCCCCTCCGGGGGCTCCGAAGCTGTCATTGTGCCGCGGTTCACGGCAAAAGTGCTGTGTTCATCCCTCGTGGCCGGAGTTGCCTCCGCGCATACAGATCCGGTCGGAGACCGACAGCGCGGGAGTGTATTAGCAAACAAAGTGTGCTTTGGAAGTTCACACTCTCGGCAAGTTGAGCTCTTCCTGGAAAAAGCTACTTTGCTCGTCTCCGCTATCCATTAAACCTGAACGTCAGCCGCGAATGTTTTTAAAAACACATCTCCCATCAGCCACATACCAGGATCGCCAGAGGCGTCGCCAGAATTAAACACAAATAGAGGATTTTTGCGTGAAAGGAAGTTTCCAGATTGTGCCATTTTTATGTCTCCAGCATGGTCCACTGATCTTTTCATGAAGAGGACACTGGTAGGTCATTTCAATGAAATGAGCAAAGCAATGTCATTTTAGAGTGTTATTGATTTGAAGCCTTCGACTGCATTTAATTCCACAGTGCTCCACATTGCAATTTCTTGATT
Source organism: Pao palembangensis (assembly GCA_015343265.1). NCBI lineage: Eukaryota > Metazoa > Chordata > Actinopteri > Tetraodontiformes > Tetraodontidae > Pao > Pao palembangensis. The sequence continues at coordinate 11,373,130 of CM027094.1, read as the reverse complement.
CCTTATTTTCATCACTTGGAAAGTGGACAAAGGTGCACAGAATCCAGTGTCCAGAGTGTTTTTTCTGAGCCTCGTTCACAGTAAATGTGTGTGTGTGTGCGCGCAGCTTTGGTATAACATGGGTAAATACGCTCAGAACAGGCGATTGAGTCCATTCCCACAGCCAATAAACCTGGATTTTTGGAATTTTTTGGGAGAGATGGCAGATTACACCGGTGTGATGGCAAGAAAGGAGAGTTGTAAACAACAACTGGTTATTATTTTATCTCATGAAGGGGTTTTCAGGCCATATAAATGATATAAAAGATATTTTCAACCTTTTCTTCACAAGTAGCCGCCTAAATTCTGATGTTCTGTTCTGTTGTTTCTGATAAACATGGCAGGAGTGACTGTAGGGAAAGCAGTTTGGATTGTTGATGTGCGGGATCAATAATACGCTTTCTGATTGTAAACGTTTAGAGCGAATCCATTCATTGTGCTGTGAAACCTGCTGGCCCCCCGTCTGTTTTGAAGGCGTGATGACGGACTCTGGCGCCTCTCCTCTGTCCGCGTGGGAGGTTCCTGAGAGCGACAGATGCATGTCAAGAAAACCGAACAATCGTCTGTTCCGGCTTTTGTTTTCAATATTTGCCTTCATTTACCACTGATTTTTCCTTTTATCTTCTGGCTTCTTTGCGTTCCAGTTAAAGTTGGTTTAAGTTTATATTTGACTTCAAAAACACCATTCCCCTGCATATTCTTTCCTGACTTCCCATCTGATTTTGTTGGTTCTCGGCCTTCACGGATGATTCTAATTAGTATGAGAGCAGGAGTGGATACAGACGGCTGATGAAGGTGACGTGGATTTTTTTTCCCTCTTTTCTCTATCTTAGAAACCATATTGTGCCTGTGTGAAAGCAAAACACAGCTAATGAGTTTTCAAAATGCAACTTAACCCGGAGGACCTGGGTTGGACTCTTCTGAGCTGCAGCTCACGCTAATATCTGACTTTTTTAAGTTGGTGTGGATAAGTTTGGGTCAGCTGACCCAGCAATACACCACTTGTATGTTGTTGCGTCTGTGTTGAGTTTATCTGCTTTTTTCCTACTCGTGAACAAGACCCTGAGGTACTTAAACTCCTCCACTTGGGGCAGGATCTCCTCCCCGACCCGGAGAAAGCACTCCACCTTTTTCTGGTTGAGAACCATGGCCTCAGATTTGGAGGTGCTGATTCCCATCCCCGCCGCTTCACATTCGGCTGCGAACCGATCCAGCAAGAGGTCATGGAGGTCATGAACTGACGAAGCCAACAGGACCACATCATCTGCAAAGAGCAGAGACCCGATCCTGAGGCCACCAAACTGGACCCCCTCAACACCACGGCTGCGCCTAGAAATTCTGTCAATAAAAGTTATGAACAGAATAGGTGACAAAGGACAGCCCTGGCGGAGTCCAACCCTCACCGGAAACGAGTTCGACTTACTACCAGCAATGCGGACGAAGCTCTGACACCGGTCATAGAGAGAGCGGACGGCCCGTATCAGGGGGCCCAACACCCCGTACTCCTGGAGAACCCCCACAGGACTACCCGAGGTACACGGTCGAATGCCTTCTCCAAATCCACAAAACACATGTGGACTGGTTAGGCAAACTCCCAAGCATCCTCAAGGACCCTGCTGAGGGTATAGAGCTGGTCCACAGTTCTACGTCCAGGACGAAAACCGCACTGCTCCTCCTGAATCCGAGGTTTGACTATCCGGCGGACCTCCTCTCCAGTACCCCTGAATAGATCTTGCCAGGGAGGCTGAGGAGTGTGATCCCCCTGTAGTTGGAACACACCCTCCGGTCCGATCTTAAAAAGAGGGACCACCACCCCGGTCTGCCAATCCAGTGGTACCGCCCCCGATGTCCACGCGATGTTGCAGAGTTGTGTCAACATCCCGAGCCCTAAGGAACTCCGGGCGGATCTCATCCACCCCGGGGCCCCGCCACCGAGGAGTTTCTTAACAACCTCGGCAAGGTTGTTAAGGTGTCCTGGTGCCAAGTGCACATATGGACACCCTTATGCCTGAACATGGTGTTCATTTGGACAATCTGTGACGAGCACAGAAGTCCAACAACAGAACACCGCTCGGATTCAGATCAGGGGGGCCATTCTTCCAGATCACGACCCTCCAAGCCTCACTGTCGCCACCGACGTGAGCATTGAAGTCACCCAGGAGGACGAGGGAACCCCAGAAAAGCACTCTCTAGTACTCCCTCTAAGGACTCCAAAAATATCTTCTTTTCTTTTCTTATCTTAGAAAATTCTGATAGGAGTGAAATGGGTCTATAATTATTAAATAAATGATTGTTTCCAGTTTTAAAGATTGGAATGATTTTAGCTATTTTCATATTGTTTGGGAAAATACTCATTTTACAAGACAGAATAAATATATAAGTTAGTGGTTCAGCAATGAACTCAATAGTGTTTTTAAGTAATGTCATATCAATATCAGTCTAATCTTTTGATGTTTTATTTCTAAAGTTTCTCATAATCTCTAGTATTTAATTTTTGCTAACATCGGAAACAAACACTGAAGACACATTTGTTTGAACTTTGGATTCCTTAAGCTTGTTTTGTGGCTGTTTTATTTCATTTGCTAGTTTATTGCCTATATTAGTGAAGTATTCATTAAATTAATTTGCAATGTCTTTTGAGTTTTTGATAAGAACTTCATCCCTTTTAAATTTTTTTTTGTTATTTTAGTTAAATTGTTTAGTACTTTTAAGTCTTTACATGTTTAGATTATATTGTTCCAATAATTTATAATAATAATCTTTCTTAGAATTACTGATTATGAATATTAATTTGTTTTTGTATTTTTTGTCTGTGTAGATTCTCACTCATCCAGGTCATAGTTATCCAAAGTTAGATCTCTCTGTGTCAAGGGGGACTGAAGGGTTGAAAGGAAACCTTTCAGTCCAGTTGACACAGAGAGATCTAACTTTGGATTTTGTATTTTTTATATTTATTCTCTGCTTCTTTTGTCCTCCGTTTTACAAATTGTTTATATAAAACATTTTTCTTTTTACATGCATTTTCTATTCCTTTAGTTATCCAAGGCTTCTTAGTATAATTTCTTACGCAGACTTTTATCATAGGACAATTGAGATTATAAAGCTCTATAAATTGGTGCAGGAAAGCATCACAGGCTTCATTAACATTAGTTAAAGAATAAATTTCATTCCATGTTTGATTACATAGATCCTTCCTGAAAGCCTCAATGTTTTCTGTATTGCACCTTCTTATAAATTTGTATCTGATTTGAAGGTATTATTTGAGTAATCTTTGTGAAATTAACACAGACTCAGTTGCTCAATGCTTTAACATGCCCAGCATCCTAGGCTAGGATGCTGGGCTAGGGACTAGGCTATAGCCTGTTTTTGATTCAGATAATTACCATTATGTGAAAAAAAGAAAAAGTGTTTGACAAGAAAAATATAGCCTAGTGATGTTGAATTAGTACATATAAAGAGAGAAAAAATAAACAAAAAGATCATTCGCACAGACACCCTTCAATAAAACTAACTTTAAAGCTAACTGACGTTCCATGTTACTCACCTTCTGGTGGGAGTTCATGTGGTTGGGGGGGGTTGTGAGGAAACATTGCAGCTAGTGAGATAGTTGCTGAGTCTGGTAGGGAGAGCAGGGAAACCCATTTAGTATAATTAACTAAACATCTAATTTGCTAAACATCTCATTGTGTACATCAAACTAGCAAACAGCTTGATTTCAACCACTGAAAGACCAACCTTTCCTTGTGAAAAACTGGGTGACATATTGTCACCCTTTGATCTCTCTTTGCTCTTTCTTTTTTTTTCTCTCTCCTCTTTTGGAACCCAAACTTTGCTGTACCATACATCACGGCAGCCTCTCTGCCCTCGGATTGTGGCCGGCACGGCACCGATGACTAGCACGATTCGGCAGGCTGTACCATTTTTGGGGGATGAATTTGCCCAAATAAACTCTAAATCTCTGACATATATGTTATGAAAATATGGGTAAATGTGTTTGATTACCTTATTTTTAATCAAATATTATTAATGATTTTAATTTTGTTTTTTTTTTAGGGGTAGGAGGGCCCCTTGTTGGTCATGGGCCCTTAGAATCATCCTAATTTTTCTTGTTGTCTATGCATTTTTACAACTATACCAGCCTCAGCATGTGCGGAGAGAGACCTTCTCAATTATGTTGTAAAGGAAATTTGCATCTTGCTGCCATAGCTCTGAGCGACGGGCTCGTGGGGGGAAGGTTTATCCACACTTCTAACGGAACAGAAGGCAGCGAGGTCAATAACAGGGGAGACAGAAAAAAAAAGGAGGAGGACTGCTGCAGTCTGTAACTTTCCAACTGGTTTGAGCTCCACGCACTCAGGACTGATTGTCCAGTGGAGCTTAAACTAACCATGGAATCAGACCCACATGCGAGTTTTTTTTTTTTTTTTGTTTTTTTTCTCTTTTCATGTGCTAATGGTTGAACTCTTTTACAACATATTAAAATCCCACTCATTTGTTTGCTATATATGTCTTTAAATAGCAAATGACCATTTCATGCTGCACTCATACTTTATGCTCTGCACTTTCAAATATTATGTCTTTATGTAACGCGCCATGTATGAAATGCGCCATATAAATTAAACCTCCCTGCCTCTCTAAGGAGAGGAAAATGTGGAGCGTCCCTAATAAGGTGCCCACTCAAACTCCATTTGCAGTGGCTAAATTAAGGTACCTGCCAGGGCTGAATCACTGTGATTTTGACACTTCCACAAATATCCACATCAATAATGAAGTGGTCTGTTTTTTTTTTAAACAGGATGTAGACGCCAGTCTGGGCCCACTGGGGGTCACTTCACCACTGTGAAGGTGGAGGAACTGTAGGCAGCAGCGCCATATGGCAAGTGATGCTACCTGGGGAGAGAGAGAGACTGAGGAGAGAGGGGTTGAGAAAAAGCGAGTGAAATTGAGAGAGAGAGAGAGAGAGAGAGAGAGAGAGAGAGATTCTTAACGATACACAACACTGCTACGAATTCAGTCTTTTGATTGCTCGCAGCTTCTTACAGTCCGCCAGAGAGGCAGGCAGCACCGAGTGAAGAAAGGCGAAATCGCAGAAGGAGACTTAGCTGCAGCATCCATTTCACAGCCATTAGCGTCTGACGCGCAGAAGACGGTGCGCATTTTCCCCCCACCCCCCCTCCAGGATCGCGGAGCTCTGCTCTCACCCGGAGTCAGTTTGCGAAGTGAGCGGCTGGTGCGGTCGGAGAGCCTCTTCTGTCTCACGGACCGCGCAGATTTCATAACAAGCCCCGTTTACTTGCGGCTCATCCAGGTCGGTTTCCGCGGCTCCGTCAGGCGTTGCTGCTGCCTCTGTGGGGAATTTTGCCATCGAAACGCAAGAAAAGGAATTTCTGCTTCAAGTTTTCCTCTGGAAGTTGTGCGACGATAGAAAGAAAAAGGAAAAAAAAAACGCACACAAGAAACATGGGAATTTGTGGCTATTTGGCGATGCCTGGGAAATGCCTAGTCGTCCTGGGACTTAAACTGTTATTCCTTGTACCTGCAGGAGTTCCGGCGAGAAGTGGAGATTCAGTATTAAAGGACAACATCACGGTCAGACAGGGAGACAGCGCCGTCCTAAAGTAAGTCTTTAACTGTTTCATTCGCAGCGCGCCGCCTGGTGCGCCATCAGCAACGACTGTGCCTCTGTTGCGCGAAGTAGGAGTTCCTGAAGCTCCTGATTTCATGTAAACAGCAGCGCACAGCCAGTGTAATTCCTCAGCAGTTGTCGTTGCAAAGTTCAATCGGAACATTGAGCAGAACTGTGGGCGCAGGCTCTCTTCTCGGTGCCCTTGAACGTTATTGATTTACCTTGGTTAATGGCTTGTTAAGGATGCGCACAGCTGAGATATTAGTGAGGGGCTGTGCACCTATTGATCGCAATATGTGAATACACAAATGCAATTACCAATTGCAATTAACCCCCCCCCCCATTGTTTCACTTCATGGAACGTTCTGAGAAATGCATAAAGACGTGGTTATCACTGAGTAAAGAGTGAGAGAAAAGACAATCACTAACTGAATGAATGAATATATGAAAAGATGGAGGGATGAATTGAAGGTATCATAGCGAATACTGGGGGAAAAAATAAAATAAAAAAATAACTATTTAGTGTTCTCAGTTGTTTATTACATGACCTATTTATAACAGCCAATAGCAGTCACCCTTCCCTTCCCTAAGAATAGAAAAGGTGTGGTACTAATAAAGCATTACCCCCCCCACACACACACACACGCAAGCACACAGGCACAAAGACGGCACATACATTATACATGCTCACATGCGTGCATTTGCAGTACGACATTGTGTCGTCCACATATTTCCTTATCAGACTGCATGTAGAATGAGGTGCACTAAATGACACCTGCAGGTGAGCCAGGCTCAGCAGGTGATCTCTGCATCCATCCGTTCGCTCCACTCCATCCAAGTAAATAGAACAAAAAATATGACATAAAGCACCATTAACACACAATTAAAAAGACAATAAGCCAAGAATACGAGCCCCAAAACATGCTCAGGCACGTCTATGGCTATACACCAGGAGGCGCGATGCTCACATGTGCCTGTGTGGGTCACTGAGAACATGCACAATGCCTGGTCTGACTTGTCGGTTTTTCGAAGCAGATGCGCCGTCTTCGTCACACTGAGCAGTAAATGGTTACCCGCTCTGCAGCTGTCAGGACTCCTTGGCACAATCATTTTCTCCTCCTCCTGTAACTTGGGCTCCCTGCAATAAAGGAGTCGTGAAATAGGCCACAGACCTGAATGCTTAAAAATAAATGCATGGAAGGTGCAGGAAGGTGGGCCTGTTGATGGCTGTCAGCTCCAATACTCGCTTTTAACAGGACAAAACCTTGAGCAGGACTAGGCTCATGGGGAGAGAAGAGAAGAGAAGAGAAGAGAAGAGAAGAGAAGAGAAGAGAAGAGAAGAGAAGAGAAGAGAAGAGAAGAGAAGAGAAGAGAAGAGAAGAGAATAAACCTGGAATCTTTCTTCACACGTTCTTTCTTTGTTGGTTTCATCCTGTTACAGCAATGAGTGATTCTGACTCATTCCTCCCTTCAGCAAGATACACAACCCCAAAATAGTTCCCAAAACCCTTCAGAGTATGAATGTGCATGAATGGTTATTCCTAAGTCATAAAAGCTTCGATGCATGAACGTAACTGTGAGATGAAGGACGTACGTTTTAATGTGAAACACTTCAAATGGTCAACAATGCCTAGAAATTCCTAACCACACTCCTCTCGGGCTACAGGCATTTCAGGCTTTTCACATTATGTACAGTCTTAAGTAATTCAGCGCAACATAGAGTGGGTCAGAAATCCAGTCATGGAGGGCCAGATTCACGCCGGGGTTTCTATCCTACAGGTAGGTGACACTTTAGTCTGGGGTCCCACTTCCCTTGGTGAAAGGGTTTCTGCCTGGTTGGATACAAAACCCGGCTACAGTCCGATCCTCCAGGACTGGATTTGCCCATCCCTGCAGCAGGTGAATGTAAAATTGTGCAGGTTATATTAACAGTTCAAAAAAAGTCCAACAAAATAGAGTCCTTCCTCGATTTTGCAAGAATTTGATTTCTGTTGCCAAGAATAGCTGATTTTTTTTCCCATGGTTTTGAACATATTGAGGGAACAAAAAAAAGTAAACAACAAACAAACAACAAAAAAGTCCTTGATTCTGTCAGCATCTAAATCCAGAATGATTTCACAGCGTGTGCCACTTCAATTTGGTGAGGCTGATTTTTCGTATTCGAGCTGCTCCCCAGATGTGTTTTGTAATGGAAAAATGTTAGGGTGACATATGACACTCGGATTTGTCCAACAAACGACGACGCCGCTACCAATTAAATTGCCGCTACACTTTGCCCAGAAAAAATGTGTTGCATGATTACATGACTGAAACAATAAAGGACAATCCAGGCAAGGGTAAACACTTAAGTAGCTGAAATATTAGCAGTCCTCTTTGTTTATAGCCATATTGTACAGGAAAAAAAACAAAACAAAACAAAACAAAACATCTCACAAGGTGAAAATAATTAAATGTGCGATTTAAAAAAAAGAACAAGAAGTCAATTCCAGGTTGTTTCCAGAGAGCGATTTTTAGGTACCGACGGTTTAATTTATATGCTGACCTTCTGCGATTGTTCGGGAATAATTGATTGTTTTAGGCTGGAGTGTTGCCAGTGCTTTCATCAACGTGGCACTCGTAACAAATATTGGTTTCCAATTAGCTTAAATGGCGGGGTGGGGGGGAGGGGGGGAATAGTGAAAGTTCCTCAGAGTGTGTGTCAGTAAATTAGATGCAGGTTAAGTGGTGCAGCTGCGCTACGTGCCAGGAAGAGAGAAGAAAAACAGTACGTTTGGATCTCGTGAGCACAGTTCCGTACTTCTGCTGCTGCTGCTGATTGTGATTAATTATGAAAACGGCGGGATTTGTGAAGGTGTGGGCAGTGATGGAAGCACAGAGCAGCACACAAACCTCTTTCTTGAATGACAAAGCTGCAACACTGAAACAGTTGTAAAGTCAACGTGCAACTCTTTCTAATCTGGGTCAGGCGAGACCAGTGGATCCGTTTTGTTGCACTGAATGCGTGAGAATGTGTTACAAGTCTGTATGTATACAGAAATTATTTGCTGATACTTATATTTGTTATAGCTTCTTTTGGTGACAAATTAGGGCTACACTTTGTTCTTCTGACCATTCAAGAAATCATTTTCCAACGACAATAGTTAACAGCTGATTGGCTGTCTGCCCACCCTGAACCCTGAATTACCTCCACCCTGAGTTACCTCGACCTCTGACAGAAAGCACCATAGAATAAGCCCTTTTATTGTTTGCAGCACACGTTGTCTTGACACCAGCTTGTCAGGGACAGCAAGCACCACTGGCCTTCGACTTATAGCCCTGGAAATTGTTTTGAATTATATATTTGGAGACATTAGCATCTCTGCAAACTCAAGCCCCGGACCTTTCCTTCTTGTATTCCAGATATTCAGTCAGAGAAAAATCTGTTATCTAGAAAAAAATCAGGGCCAGCACAACTCATACAATAACATACTCAACATACTTATACACATACATTCCTGTTTCCCATTTGCTAACAACATAATGAAGGTACTTGTTTTTTTTTTACTTTTACAGTTAACCTACATGGACAGGCATTTGCCTTAAATGTATTGTAAATGGAACAGAAACTCATTAGTACGACTGTTATTAGCTGTAGTTAACTCAGCTGCGTCCTTTTAAAAAAAAAAAAACAATAAAAAAGTGTGTCACAGAAATGCCAAAATAATAAAACAAATAATTCACATGATATATATAGAAATGAAGAAGAAGATCAAAACATTTGCCGCATATAATAATATTCTTTATTTGTCCTTGGGGAAAAAAAAGCACCATTGCCTAAGCGATGAAGAAACCTCAGAAAATTGAGTTTAAAAAAAAAAAATTAAAATCAGGCCTCTAATTTTCCTCTGCATTCGGGGTTGGTTGGTTACTAATTGGTGGACTGCGGTTGAACCAGATACCTGAGCACCCAGAGCTGCAACCAAAACATTACTGCGACGTGTTTTTATTTATCCGGCTTTTAACAATGGCAGCCTTTCTTGCTTTTACGCTATCCTGCTATGGCATAGAATGTGGCAGGTCCGCTGGCCTGAAATGCAATTCCCCTTTCACGAATGTATTATTTATTTTTCTTGCTAAACAGAGAGAAAGACCAGAACATTTATCCTTTCAGATTTCATGCATTTGCTGAGATTATTATTGTCGCCGGCCCACAGTTCCATGATGCATGGCAAAATCCATACCCACTTAGCCTATATGTCTGATCATCTGAGTTGACAGTTGTTGACAGTCTGAATTTAATAATAACCACCGAAGGGCTTCAGCATATGTGACAGCAAATTACAGCGCTTCATACGTCACAGTTGCTGTGGACTTCCTTACTCTGGAAGTCCTTACACTTCCTTACTCTGTTGTTGTTGTTGTTGTTGATACCTGGACTGATTGTTGATGTCGTCCTGCATTAACCGCGCCATCGTTTGTGGCAGCGGCCTCGGCACGGCCTGGGATTTGTGTGTCATCAGCTCCCTGTGCATCCTTATTCCGAGCTGGCAATGAATTCTACAGTATTCCAGTTACAATTCTGCTTTCAAATGTTCCAAAACTGGTGAGAATTATAGAGACCACACAGAATTAGAGAAGTTAATGACAGCTGGACAGCCTGTAACGACCCACTCGTTGTGCAACAGTAGAGAAGGCGGAGCTTCTTCTGCTTTTGTTTTGAAGTACTCCTTCCAGCCATTGAGCCGGGCATCCCTGGCCACTCCGCTGTGTTATCATTTGGTCCCATGTCATCTTTCCCCCAGGTGCACAGATTAGCACTCAGGAGTGCTGAACCAACGTGTGGCCCGACTTTTGGCACAGTCCCTGCACCGATCTTAAAAGCCACAGCGGAGAGCGGAGTGACCACTCACGGCAGGCCTGGCTCTGGGAACCGGGGTTCGATTTCTCACCACCTCCTGCTGGAAAATGCGATATTTTGCGATATCGTTTGTCCTCCAGAGACATCTTCAAAACACTACAATGCGTTTGTTTAGCATTAAATTTAAAGCCGAATGACTTTTTTACAGCATTTCAGAGAAGAAGGTTTTCCTTATATTTTCCTGAGATATTTCAGTAATTTATGGTAGTTCGATTTCGTGAACTACCCGGACGGATGGCAGTCATTTTGGCTCAGCCTAATTACACTGTTTATTTTTCATTGTCATTCACCAATTGGTCTCACCGGAATGGCTACGACTAATGTACTGTGGAAGGTGACTAGAGTCATTTTTCTGTCGTCGTTTTATTATTTACTCATCTATTTCAGCACATTTGAGCATAAACGTGAGACAGCCAACCAGAATTCATTTATCTGCTGCACTGAACGTTAAACTCTTGAACAACAAAGTCGTTTTAAATCAAAATGTCACCTTGTCGGACGAACCTGGCGATTAGAATTTGCTTTGTGACTACCTTGAGCTCAGCCTTCCATCTCAAAGCAGATTGATTTGCACAACCCTGACAGCTGCTCTCAGATTTCATCCCTGAGTTCTCAACTACACCAAAAAAAAAAACCTTCCTAAATTATCCAGCTGTTATCTGCTAAGATCTTCCCCGTGTTGTCTTCAATCAGCCCATGATGACATTTGTGAGAAGTGTGAATCAGATGCTGATGTCAGAGGATGAAGCCCACACAGGTTTTTTTGCTTAGACAGTTACGGAGCAAACATCATAAGACAAATAGTTTTTTTTTTTTTTTTTTCCCCCACATGCATCAACAAATTACGTGGAGAATTACTCCACCGATTTAAGCCAGAATTTGAGCGCTTTGCCTTGATGCTCCCCGAACGTCATGAATCAACTTGGTTAGGCTGCGTACTGAACCAGAACTTCTGTAATAGTGCCATAATAATAAGTTATGATGGACGGATCCAGATGATATTGGGAGCAGGAGGCTGCAGCTAACAAAGACAGGCCTGAGGGAAGGCTAATGAGACTCAGCTCCATCTCATTTAAAAGGATTTTTCTCATCAGGTATCGTTTGAAAAATATGTTTTTAAAAGCCAAACCCACTATTGTATTACTGACTATTGTTATTTTTTTCCCTTGTTAAAGCAGTATGAAGTTAAAACAATGAAAGGTTTAAATCCATTCAGTTTCATCCATCTTCGGACTGAACCGAAGCTTCTCCCCAGCAGGTCTATGCAATAGCCTCGGCTCTCCCATCTGCTGCCTTGACCCCAGTCTTACGCGAGTTGCTTTCTCCAGGTTTTGATGTTATTGTAAATCAATGAGACAGTCATTAATGTTTCATAAGCACAAGCCTGCGTGCTGCTGTGCAGTCCTGCCTGCTCCCCGATGTCTCAGATATTCATTACAGCCTGTCAGTGCGCTTCTCTCCCCACACATTTGGTTGCACCTCTCTGATATCATTAATAATAATACTACATATATATCTGTGTGTGTGCAATTGTAATCCCTCTAATGTTTTGTGTTAGAATGTGCTAATTACTAACTTTGCTTAATTGCTAAACTTGTAAGCGCTTGTGTTCCAGGCATCGCAGCAATTACGCGTGTTATCAGGCACCAAACATACTCCTGTTTTGCGTCATAATGACTTACATACTCTCATAATCAATCGTGCCTTAGTTAACCCCGTGCAGTCATTTACAGGAAATTTGCTTTGAACTTCAACGGATGTTCAACGTGTCCACAGCCCGTCCACTACACTGTGCTAATTTTCCCAGATTTTTGTGCTTATTTTCAACAACCATGTCCTCATAAAACATAAAAAAAAGTCAAAAAGTGGCAAAGTAACCAGTTAGAAAACCATTAATCCACATTCAGATGCTGAAGACGTGGCTTCCAGGATGTTTTTGGGCTTGGTCTTGCACATGGACACCATGATGTGCTCCACGCACTACATCTTGTAAAGGAATCCAACCCTGGCACGCATTTGCACTTTTAAAGAACCTGCACGACTGGAACTGCTGTTGGTGGGGCTTAAAGGAGATTTTGAGATCATTGTTCATGTCAGCAGAGAACGCTGTCAATTCCGGAATAAGACATCTCTGACCATCTGTCAAAGGTGGCAGGGATACTTCCCCTCCTCCCCTCTCCTCCCCCCTCCTCCCCCCATCGGGCCCCGGCTCTCTGGTCTTTTAATGAAGGAGCATGCCGTTGAAAAAGCTATCTCCTGCTCCTTAAAAGATCCCACCGCGACGCGTTCCACACCTACAGAGGTAGAACAAGACAGGCAGACATGATTGGAAACTATCGTGATTTCATAAAACACGTTCAGCTGTCAGCAGAATTCGCACCTCCAGCTATCAGCTGCTAACAGAATGCATTAAATATGGCTGTTAATGGGACTTGGCTGCCAGATTTAGCTTACGAGCTAAGCAAAAACCTTTCCGTTATGTCTCTCATACAGCAAATAGTGCATCGCAGTAATTATGTTTATAACTCTGAGAGCATGTGCGATGGCCCGGTCAGCACCCAATATTAGCCTGAGATCCCTGGACACCAGAGAGAACCGACACTGGTTGCACAGACTGAATCCTTGTTGGAGATGATAAGAGTGAGTTAAATGTGAAGCATAAATAAAAGTCTACAAGTATTCGGGCCAACGCAGCCTCCTAGCATAGATTTACTCCCCCCTCCCCACTTCCTGATTGCTATTAACTTTGAATGCACGTAGTTTTGCAGCGGATGGGTTCGGCGTGTTGAAATCGATAAGTGGCCTTGATTTATTATGGTTAACAGATTTCAGCGTGAGGACGAGGCAAGAGGAGGGAATCTGCCTCAGTCTGCTAGCTGATAGTTGCTCATTAAAATGGATGGAGCCAACTGTGAGTCATCTGGGAAAAATTGTCATACCGCATTAGACAAATAAGTGGCTGAAACCGCCAAGCACAGTGAATTGATTTGCATCACATTGATTACTGCTCTGTTAATCATATTTGGAATCGTGTTCTCGCCCTGGATTTGGGGAATTAGGAAAGTCTGGTTTAACTTTGTGTCATTTAATCAGTGCAAATGCTGTTGTCAGACAGATAATAAGCATGTTTGTAGTGATAATTTTAAAAAAGTTAAAAGAATAGCCACTGAACAATCAAGCCCCTACGTGTTTTTTTTTTTTTTTTTTTTTTTTTTTGCAACAGCCAGGTCCCAACAACACAGACCTGGACTCAAGCTGCCAACAGACACCTTCCCCAAACCTGGACATGCTGATCCTTCATCGTCTTTTCATTTTTCTTTAGCGTCTACTTGTCTAGCTTGTCTTTCAGCGGTGGCCTGTAGTTCTCAGAAAGCTCTGCATTTCATTCCTTAATAAAGTACATTATTAATGTGCTCTGAGATGAATTTTGGTTGAGGGTCTTGGAAGGTTAATTCACCCTCTGCTTGTTTGTTCCATTTCAACATAATGACTGTTTTCATAGCTCTCCAGAACCTTTGAAATGATTTGAAAATGCGTTTGTGACATTTTCAGACAGTGATATTTTTGTTATTGGGGTGGCATTGTGTATATTTTCTAAATAATTTTAAATCTACATAACTAAACTGTGCTCAGACTTAAGCTAAACTTGATATGCTGTATTAACAAAAAGGCTATATTCTAACATTGGTGAAGGTTCCCTGCTGCATCTTACTTGATTTGCATCTGTTTGGGTCTTCATTATATTATACTTTGTTTGATGCCCTAAAAAAAAAATAAAATGCTGTGAAACATTGGTGTAAAACTAGATGAAATCACATGAGGGACCAGAGTCTCAGTTGGAAAAAGCAGCCTGTCCAATTGCAGAGCACTGTGATTACTCAGTGTGTGTTTACTGTGTCCATGAGAATCAAAAATACAGAGGGAAACTTTGTGAATACAAGTCGGCGGTGAAGGCAATTGAAACAATCCCCTCTGCAGCGCAGACATGCTCTGGGTCTTAGATTGTTTTGTTTGTTTAATTGAATATATTCCATCACAATGTTACCTTCTTCTGTTGATGTCCTGTCCTGCCAGATATTGTGGTGGCTAATAAAGATCAGAGGAGAGCCGTTGTGGTGGATGTGGCAATACCAAGTGACAGCAATATCGGGCGGAAGGAACATGAGAAACTTGAGAAATACCAAGGGCTCAGAGAGGAGCTGGAGAAGGCTTGGAAGGTGAAGGTGACAGTAGTGCCCGTGGTTATCGGAGCACTCGGGGCAGTGACCCCCAAACTGGAGGAGTGGCTACAGCAGATCCCTGGAACAACCTCAGACATCTCAGTCCAGAAAAGTGCAGTACTAGGAACAGCAAATATGCTGCGCAGGACCCTCAAGCTCCCAGGCCTCTGGTAGAGGACCCGAGCTTAGAATAGAGGAGGAACCACCCGCGGGGGGTCAGAAGGGATTTATTTATATATATATGTGTCATGCCCCTATATATACATATACATATATATATATATACATATATATATATATATATATAGTATGTAGCGAAAAAAACACCCAATCTGGCAACACCTGCCACCAGTGTCATGCCACGGAATGCGTCATCAGAAAGCAGCATGGAGGAGGCGACAGCAGCGGCATGTAGTTCAAGGCAAAACTCAACTCAACAAAGCAGCAAAGATGTGTCGTATGATCATTTAAATGTTTTTTATGACAAGGTTGATTAACATGGAAAAAATCTTTCATTTCTGTGCAAACCTTGCCCGCTGACTTTCAAGAAGAAGAAAATCCGTACTTCAGTCACATCCACAGCAAACCTGAAATGGCACATATACTCCACTGCAAGAAAGTGTTATTCTAAACAGAGCAAGCTACAAAGTCCTTTTGACACTACGCACCAGAGTTTGGTGGCTGTGGGAAGTTGCAGACGGAGAAAAAGCCAAAGTCATTTAGCCTATTATGAATCACTAAGGCAGATAAACACCAAAGAATATCAATGAAACCTTCCTTTCTTCCTCCTGTATTCTGCAATAAGAGAAAAATATACAACAGATAAAAAAGTCCACAAAGAACGGTTGGTATTTCAGTCATACCAGAATATTGCTAGCTGGGATCCTGCTAGTTTCCAGTGCTTACTGGAAGATCCTGATTTATCTCAAATTGAATAACCTTTAGTTCTTAGCCTGTGGGAAGAAGAGAACCTGCTGAAAATAATAAGCCCCTGAGCATGGCAACATCTAATTCATTTCTCTGTGTACACCCTAACCATTACTGTATGGGGTGCTAAATATAAAAGTTCAGCCACTGTTTTTAGTCAACATATTTTAAACATTTAGCTCACTTTCCTCACATTTTGCTCACTTTCCTCATATTTAGAATGTTTTATATAATTGTTAAAAATGTGTACATATGTAAAATAAAGGTAAATCTAAATGTTAAATATAAATCTAAATGTTATATCTAAATCTAAATGTTAATTATAATTCTAAATGTTAAATCTAAACCTAAATGTTAAATCTAAACCTAAATGTTTTGAAATATGCAAATAGGGCTGTTTCAGTGCCTTAGTCTGTATGGTCAGCGTCCATGTCCCCTCAGATCACTTGGCCCCGCCCACACCACCGACTGAGGAGAAGACGAAGAGGCATGCCAGGGTCGGTCTCAAATAGTGAGCTGGAGAGGGCGGTTATGGTCAGTGTCATGCCCCTCCGTCTTCTCCTCTCTTCATCCTCACTCGGTGGTGTGGGCGGGGCCAAGTGATCTGAGGGGACGTGGACACTGACCATACAGACTAAGGTCCAAAGTCCAAATTAACTCCAAATAGTTCAGGAAATGTTGATACCATTGTACCAATGTTGATAAGAGACTTCAAAGACCAGTATCAATGGGTTTTGGTCATAAACTGCACCTGGTTATAAAGCAACCTATGTTACCTTGTAGTACTACTGCCTATATACATACTGTATACAGTATCTGCCAGAACATTTTTATGAAGGATTCCTTATCATATCTTGGCGGAGGTCTGCTGTTTTTCTACTTCATACTGTGGCAGCAAGGCAGCCAGCGAGCTGCCCATTAAGGCAGGCGATATTAATAACTAGAAAAGCACTGGAGAGCGCAGACCTCGGCCAAGCAGCTCATTTCCCCGCATATTGTGACTTACACCCAAAACTAATATTCCAATTACTTGGAATACCTTCTGCGAGTTGGTCTGCCACCACATACTGCTCATCTCGTATTCGAGCGTTAGCGTCGATGAAAGGGTTGGTGATTACAGGCTATGATTCCGATTAGAGAATCAAGGCACCTAGAGAGAGAGAGAGAGAGATCTGAGCCTTTCCTGTAATATTAATCTTAAATCTGTTCTATTTTTTTTTTATTATTCCCAAAGATCTGTAAGTTCTGACCAAAATAATAGCTGTACCTTGAGCCAGAGCCTGAAGTCATCACTCATGTTTCACATTAAAGCTTGTCGTGTTTCTATATTTGTGATCTTCTAATAACGTTATCAGTGGGTACAGACTGTAAGATCACTGGGTCGACCTTAAAGATGTACTCCATAAGTCCCCCTGAAAAGAAAAGAGCTCCGAGGATTTATCTTCAAGGTTTCACGTTTCTGGAAACATGTGTCTGAGGAAATGAAATTCGCTTTTTTTAATTTTATTTTCAGGATCCTGCATCATCCTTCGAAAGATGATGGAGTGATGGCTGCTGAAACGATGCACCGTTAAACTGGGCCAAAGCCCAGACAATGGGATTCGATTTGATCCGACGTCTGTTACGATCTAGATTACCTGGTGCTTTTCCTTACCCACTGAGTCAGCACTTTCAGGCAACCATCAGGTGCCTGAACGCTCCTGGCACTCCGTCCGGTCAGGCGCGTGCAGAGATTTCGTCTATCCAGGAAAAGAAATTTGCCAAAGTGAAACATATCATATAATATCCTGTCATGTCCTCTCCATCTCTTTAATTCTTGGAATAACAGTGGAAACCGCAGTGTAAAAGAGAAATGGTGTGAATTAATGGTGAATAAATATAGCACAGCAGTACAAATGCAATAAAGTCTGATGTAACTTTTCTGTCGAAATGACTTTTAGTGCTTTTTTTTAAATTTCACTTGTACTGACGGTTAAGCAGGCTGCACCGCAGCCCTGTTCTGATATCAGCTCGGACACTTTTCGGACAGTCATCTTCAGTTGTTGCGCCAATTTCTGAAAAGCTCAACTGTCTTTATTCATATCATTTCATTAATTCGGATTTTACCCTGAGTCTGCAAATTTTAGGGACGTTATTCAGACTGCGACGGAAGGATTAGGGTTAGTGTTAGGGTATGGATAAACGTGTCACATAAAAGCAACTCGGGGAGAAGGAAGAAGTTCCACCGTCATCATGCCCCCCTGCCCCAGTTTACTCCAAATCAATGTTTGACTCATTAAATAAATGGGAATAGACTCTGAATTGATGTTTTGGGTGACAGATGACATTAGATGTGAACACAATTTGCTCGAAATATAGTGTTGAGATAGTAACAGGTGTGGAAATCAGGCAAATATGACTTCATTTCTGTGTATGTATTCCATATGTCGGCGTCAGGCTGGTAAATGTCTGACGTATCATCCCAAACCAGATCTGTTCTCACAGTTAAGAATTCTTTAAGGAACCAGTGTGGTGGTGTCTTTCTCTCAGAATCCACAGACAAAAATAATTCAATATTCAATTAGACAAAAATCACACACCCAGAAATGTTTTTCTGTCATTTCGTTCTTAATGTTTGCATCACAGGCTTTACAGTAAAACATTAAATCAATTTAAATGCAACATATGGGAACAGTATGCTCATTTGCATATATCTGAAATATTCTTCTAGCAGCGTATGTTTAAAACAAAAATAAATAAATAAAATTAGAGATGGAAGTTTAGTAGCCATTTCCATCTGTCACCTCGCTCGAGGAAAGAGCTGTATTTACATGTAACACGTAACATGTTTAAAAAAGGAAAGATGAATAAAAAAAAAAAACTAAAGCCATGATAGCAACAGCAAACTGAATTCACGGGAAAAAAAAGGAAAATATGTAATCCACTTTTTATTCTTTAATCTGGGAAATAGGCCAATCAGTCCGATGGCGCATGATAGACTTTCAAGATCTGGACAGCGATAAAATGGATCAGCAAAAGTACTACCATTCTCACTGCAAAGGCTAATTATGATTTATTTACCCCAGACAACACTATGAAATACTGAATTAATATCATAGCTAAAACCTTTTCATGGAACTATAACAGTGTCAGATGAATCTGTATGGCATTTTGACACTGTGCGCGGATACTTAGCCTCCCACATGCTAGCCAATGTCCCTCCTTCGGCATTGAGAGTAATGAGCGGTGTGAAAAAGCAGAAAGCTGACAGTGACCCCTTTGACTCGGCTCCTAATTTATAGCTGTCATCTGGGGACGGCACTCCAGGCTGCTGCGAGGTCAGAGCTATCATGGCTGTAAAGCTTTAATTATTGGGCATAGTGGAGAGTCCACGCCTACGTCCTCATATGTATGTTTATACACGTCTTCAACACAGGGCTCGTTGGTGTTACTTTGTAATCTTTTATAACAGTGTGTCTAGTTGCTGATATTCCTTCCTGCATTTATTTTATTTCATAGTGCTTGTCATATTTGACTGTGATCAACTAAATCCTCAGTTTTTTAACTTTACATTAAGCTTTCTGTTGAATTTCTACCTATAACATGTAGAAACACCATGCATTGTTCTGTCTATATGTTTTCACATTGCTTGTAGATACAATCTGTTGCTGAAGTATCAATCGACTGTTTAATATTTTTGAAGCTTTTTCCTTCTAATTATCTCGGACGATAAAGAAAAAAGGGTGTATATAAAGTATAATCAGCATTGCAACTTCATGCAGATTTTCCTCCTTGTGTTCTCCTTGTATCCATGCTACTAGCGCTAGCACTGATCCTGCCTGTGGTGCAATCGGGTCACACAGTAGTTCAGCTCCTCCACGATTGCTGTGTCTCGCAGAGCAAGGTGAAGGAGAGATGATGCAGAGTTAAACTCGGCGAGAGCGCTGGTGTCTGCTTCTTTGTGTTAGGAGGGAAACGCTGCCAGAGCCCTGCAAAAGTACTGCGCAGCACACGTTCGACGCTGTTCAAGAGACACCCGTACGCTTGCACCACAGCAGTGGTGAGCACCAGAGTCATCGACCGTAACATCATCCAGCAGGACTATTTCGAAGGTCAGTCATAATCTGGGAAGGCAAACGGGGCCCTCTGTGTCACAGTGCTCTCTCTCTCTCTTTTTTTTTTCTCTTGCTGGCTGCTCAGGCTCTGTGACACAACCATGATTATAATAGACATGATACAACTAAACTGAATTCACCCGAAATTGAGTTTTATTTTGGCTGCTGTGTGTCAGCAGTGTGCATATGACAAACGCATTCATGCCTCTAATTTCCTCCCTGGTTGGAGTCTGTTTAGGCACTATAACGCAGTCGACCAGTGGTGACTGATTGCAGGGAATAAATAAGCCCCGCCTCCACCGGGATCAATAGGCATCTGCAGCGGATAGCAAATGTTAGTGATGTTTGTGCCATCAAACAGAAAATCAAATCAGTTATTTTTCTCTCTCTTCCTTGCTACTGCTTTGCTTTTGGCATAATTTGCACTTTGCAACTTATTTTATAATAATGATAATAGTACACAGCTACATTTTGTGCATCACATGCTAAGCTTGCAAGTCATTTACATTTCTGTTCTTGCACTATTGATTTTTCCCAAGCTTTTAAACTACAGCTATGTGCGACTGCACAACTGCGGAGTCCATTTTTATCTATTTATGTACTCATTTATTTAGTAAGCTGCCATGACGTATGACACGACTATCCCTCACTCATACATGTCAGGAGGAAACCGAGCTGCAGTTGGCCGCTCCGTGGGCCACTCTTTATATTGAGTTTTACAGCCTCTGAGTGTTTATTTCTTTGTCGGTAGGGAGTCAGCAACAGTGAGTTGGAAGACACTGCGGAGTTCCATGGATATCGTAGATAATAGGAAGTCGTGAAGGAAACGCAAATACTGGTAATTGTCTGACATGAACTCCTTTGAAAAGGTATCTTTATACCCCCAAGACCTAGTGGAGATTGTTTTGGAAGAGAATCTGTGGCTGTGTTTGTGCGTAGGGTTGGCGATCGCGTTCTTTTCCTCCTCATTTGTTTTTCCCCATGAGAGGCGCGTTCCCAACCAGTTGGAACGCTTTTCTGAGGCCTGTACTCCGTCCGACAGCAGTAGCTTTGGGACAGGGATGGCGCCACCTTTTACAAACCCCGATGGGGCATCTGTCTCACATATTTATGGGTGACAACCACAACCCTAACTCCGTATGCTTGTCTTTGGCGCAATGAGCCGTGTCAGTCAGTCAGTCAGTCAGTCAGTGGCGCCCTGGTTCAGACCATATGACGGATGCACTGTGACAGCCTGGGCTGTTCTTTTTTCAATGACAGCAATTGGCCTCATTCAATTAGCGAAATCTGATTATGACTCTTTAAATGACACAGATAACAGTAACGAGAGATAAACCAGCGAATTGCTTCGCTGGGATGTACTCTGGTAGGGATAGTCGCTAAGCCACTGGGGCGTGGTTCATGCCTGATGCACGTTGCTTTGCAGCCTAAAGAGAAATTCAGATGAAAAAAAATGAAAAGCAGGGGGAGATGCATTAACTGAAGGCGCCGTATTGGTGTGATTCACCTCAGCTCTCGTCGCTCTGACTTCACCGCTTGAGGTTTGTGCACAGACCGATATTGATTTATAGATCTAAACAGATGCACATTAATCTATTGGCGTTTGCTTCCTTGGAACATTTAAGGCAGGTCTAACTGTTTCCTTCTGACCTCTACTTCTAACAACAAGTTTTTCTTGAATAGAGCTAGTCTCAAACCTCATAAATGAGTCAGCGGAGAAGAAAGTTGAAATTATACATTAATCTTCCCGTGGGAGTCTCTTAATGCTCCTGTAGTTGACTTCAAACTGCATTTGCAGTTTACAGAAAAGGTCACCATTTCTAAAAGACGTTGCCTGAAAAGTACCCATCCAAATCTCTGCGTGCGCTGATTTATTGGTTTACATAACCATTCTGTCCAAATGGGGAATTAAAGCAAAGGTAACAAGATGTCTGTGTCGTGGTGCCATATTTCAAAAAAGTCCCGAGGTGGATGCGCACATCTCACGCTAGAGCAGCGGCGCAGTGATGTCATCCACGTACATGTGACATTTCACACATCATATTAATGCCGCCTCCTTTGATAAAACATCTGTTTTTTTAAACCGGAATGTTTGAACTTTTCCGTTGACAGGAAATAGCTATTTTCCATTTTTACACCAAAACCTTGTTATCACCTTTTCTTGACAATTCATTATAAAATTATATATCACCTGTCCTGTGTTGGTGTGTGTGTGTGTCTAATAATAGATGATCTCTCCACTAATGCTAATCATTTAGCCATACAATCTAACCTAAAATCCAAGAAAATGACCCAGAATCCACATCTTCTACTCTCATAATCCACAACCATATCGAAAAAGCACCCATAATGTCCCCCTGGTGTCATTACAGCATCTCAAATCCCCAAGTTTTCTACATAATCTATAACAATCTATAACAGAAACTTCACCAGTTCTTTAACAATATGAATAATTCTTGCATGCACTGGTGTCTATTTGTAAAAGCCAACGGTAAAGAGAGATAACGCTTTGATAAATACGATCGATAGGAGCGAGTGATAAAGACCAGATTCATGGTATGTTGTCAGATGGTAACTGCAGTCATTATCTAACCTACAGCTTTAGAGTCTTCAACGATGAATCAGCACGACTCAATTAAAGGCCTTCATCAGCATGAAACGGCGCAGATTTAATTGGGATAAATGGGGCAGAGATGAGGGGAACAATAGAGTGGTTGATTAAAATTAGTCTATAAAATTCAAATATGAACGCGTCTGGGATGAAATCTGTCAGTCAGCCCACCTGAGAAGTCTCATTCACGTTTTAAAATGCATCTTGCATGTGATTTACAGTTGATTTCAACAGTAAAAACTACATCCTCCTCTTCTTTGTTATTTATTTTTAATGCTGCTGCTCTTCATTTCAGGTTAACACTTTGATTCATTTGGAACCTATTTTCACCTTTGGAATAGATGTGCTCAGGAGCAGATGCTTCAATTTCAGACCAACCTTACACACACGCGCGCACTGCACACACACACACACACACACACACACGCATGCACATGATGGAGCCAGCTCCTCCATCAGCTTTGCCTTGTCTGACGTACAGATATCGATTTGCAGGCCAGTTATGAGCTGGCTTTGAAGCCACCTCTGGAGTTTTATAGAAACATGATAAACATCATCAATCTCTTTGTGCAGCCTTCACAACATGGCAGATGGTTCACAGCCTTTTAATCAACACGGTGCCGACGCTCTGGTGTTGCACTTGTAATAGTGTGTTGGCTCTTCAGCTCAGTGCAGTTTTAAGTTCTTACCGGTGAATCGGAGTCGATTTTTGCACCTGTTTAAAAGACCTACTGCACATGTGCAAGTCTGAATCTGACGTCCATTTTGCTGTTTTTTTTTTTTTTTTTAATATTCTTGGCCTTTGTCCATGCTTTACCCTGGCGGTTTGCAGGCTTTGCAGATTGATGAATTTGCTGTCATCTCACCAGACTGTGAGGAACAGGTGTAAAAGAGGATTAAGGCTTCCGCAAGGTCATTTTTATGTCTTTAATTAGACAATGATTCATTGGATCTTATGGATTTATGTTGGTCTTTTCTCACGAAGACAGCTAGAAGATTTGGTGCCATGTCGGGCCTTTCGGAGGTTTTCCCTGTGCATGTGCCTACTCTCCAGGGACTCCGCTTTCCTCCAGAAAAACTGGACTGGAGGTCTGAGTGAGTGGTGTGTGTGTGTGTGTGTGTGTGTGTGTGTGTGTGTGTGTGTGTGCGTGTGTGTGTGCACTCTGATGGTATGGCCTCTTATCCAATGACCTGCCTGGACCCCTATCAGGGAGAAGTGGCAGTTAGCAGGAAATGGGTGAAAAGATGTTTTTTAAACCTGTGCAGCCCCAGTAAATATGTTGGTGGTGTTGTGAATACTGGAGCTCTGCGCAGATGTAGCCTCACCTAAATGTGGAGATGAACAATCGGCTCATTGTATCCAGTGAAAAACTGTTCATTTTAGCAAAAAAAAAAGAAAAGAAAAGAAATTGTGGCACAGATGAGGGTTGCATGCTAGTAGGAAGAGATGAAAATGTGCAGGGCAAACACTGCAAATTACAATGATCTTTGGAAAGTGGGAGAGTTGGAGTCCAGAAAGGAAATATGTTTATTAACTGATCAGGAAAGTAGGAAAAATATCTCTTGGCTTTACAAAAAGAATGAAAGTAAAGCTCCAGACTGATTTTATGGTCATTGTCATCCAGGGTAAAAGCAATATAAGGCTTTTGAAACATTAAGCACCTGAAATGTGTCCAGCCTGCAGTTCCACACATCTGCGAACACTTCTTCAAATGCCCCCCCCCCCCGCCCCAGGTGGGTAGCTAGCAGGGCTATTTTAGCAATGTGGCGAGTTGCAGGAACAGTTGTAGCAGGAAAGGAATATCCAAACCTGCATTTCATTCGGATTCACGCCCACAAAGGGACAGCAGTTCGAAATCCCAAGAACAGAGTGTTTCCCAAGAACAGACATGAAAACATATCAGATACGACAAAAAAAAAAAAAAGGCAGCAAAGGTCATGTAGGGAACCACTCTTAAGCATACCACAAAAGTAAAGGCAGAAGAATATTTTTGACGTTAGACCGTAAGACAAGAAACCTTCCATGAAAGCCTTTATTTTGAATTTTGTGTGTGTCTGTGTGTGTGTCTGTGTCTTTAATATTAATTGGCCTTGCTTTCAAAAGGCATTTTCTCATGCTTCACAATAAGGATATGACCAAGATTAATAGAATACACATTCAATGATAATAGCTAAGAGCCAATCTATTATTTGATATAAATAATAAAAAGGAATATTAATATTTAACTTGGTGTATAAATGCAGAGTTAGATGGTTCATCAAGTATGCAGCTTATAGTCACTCAGATTAAGGAAACCTGAAAGCGGCTCTCAGCTGATCAAACGTTGGCCCGAGGGGTCTTTAAATCTTGTCTTGGGCGTTTAGCATTAAAATGGAAGTCGTGTCATTATCATCTGATCACACAGAGAGAAAGGCTGCGATCGCCACATTAAAACCTGTTAACCTGAGGGGTCACGTGGCTCGCATTAAACAGCAAATGTAAAGACGCTAAAACATTCTTTGGATATCGTGAATCAGTTGCACAGAAGATGTGAGAAGCCCTCCCCTCCCAGGATATCAGCAGCTTGTTTACAGTACATGTTCAACTTCCACTTTCTCTCTCTTTATTGCTGTCTTTTGTCTCTTACTTTTCCTACTCTCTCACCGACATGACAGATGGCTTTCCGTCAAAAGGTCCCTGCAGACGCCAGCTCGTCCCTGTTTATTAAAGATCCGATTCTTCGTTTGTCACCCTGACATTTCATCAACGACTTATCTGCAAGTCCATATTTCAGATGCCTTCGGTTGGGTTGAGACAGACTTCGTTAGCGGTGACGGTCCAATTGCGCCTGACTATGACACGCATGCGTGTGACTACTGTGACTGTATAATATATAAAACTATCCGTCCATGCACGACTGTAACATGTTTCACATAAAACAATAACCAGTGTTTTCTTTGAGGTTGTGAGGATGCAGACAGCTGTAATAAAAGTGTCAAAGCTAGCCAAAGCGGCCTGAGACACAGAGATGTTGTGGCTTCCGTGCACAATCCAGCGCAACTATTCAGAACAGAGACAATACATATATTAAAAAAAAAAAAAAAAAAAAAGCGAGAAATTCACTTTTACATCTAAGGAAAAACGGCACTCTGAAGAAGGCACTCTGAATTGGTTGTGCTCGTGCATGTTTTCTTTCCGTGATGTGATGCTGTGATGACGGCAATGGAGGGGGGGAGAAACTGGGGGGTTGTATTTTTAAAACTGCTTTAATTGTGCAACAGAGCGCAAACAGATAAGGGAATAAGAGAAAAACAAGAAATGGCAGCCATTGCACGAGTTACTGGATCTCATAAAAGAAATCAATATCAGTGGTGTGGTGTTCGCTTAGCATGAAGCTGCTTACAGCTGCTGTTTACTTTTTATTGTAAGAAATGCATTTTTAGGTAAATATAGACAACAGGCGTGATTTGGAACGATGACAGAGAGTCACGCTGATGTATGGAGATATCAATAATACAACAAGCGATCGGGGGGCCATGACGGAGGACCGGTTGAATACCAGCACATGGAATTAATTCAGGGTTACACGGAACGCTCAAACGAGCCATCTTCAATGACGCTCCGATGGAAATCCCTTTCGTGGATTCGTATCTGCCCTTGCCCAATCTTCAGATGGAATTAAAGGAAACAACGTGCGGGCACACGGAGCAGCAGAGAGGCTCATCTGCTGGGAGCCACACTCCGTCACTAGGTTCACCTCATCCATCTTAGTGCAGGAACCAGCTGGGCCTTCTGCGACGCTCTCACACCCCACAGCCTAAACATAACAGCCGTCGCCACGTGTGCATGCAGCAGGCCTGCCTGTACGATGGTGGGAAAAGTGGTGCGGCATTAACTTCTAGGTCCAAGGTTGAATGAGGTCCTGATTGAGCGGAGGCGGCACTGAGGGTAATGACGGCCTTTAGTATCCGGCTTCGCCGTGCCACCTCCTGTTTCCGCACTTTTGTCCGCTCTGTTATTTTCTGGGTATGGTGTTGAGCTCACAAAGCATTGACGTCTCAAAGGTCCGGTAAGATTCGAAGACCTGCTGAGACGAATAACCGGCTAAAACATCTGAAAATTAGGCATATTGTTGCAGGCATATTGTTGCCATTACCTGCATATTGCAGGTAATGGCAATTCAGGGCTTTTAACTTGCATACAGTTGTGGTCATAAGTTTACATACCCTGGCAGAATTTATGATTTCTTGGCCATTTTTCAGAGAATATGAATGATAACACAAAAACTCTACTTTCACTCATGGTTAGTGCTTGGGTGAAGCCCTTTATTATCAAACAACTGTGTTTACTTTTTTCAAATCATAATGACAACAGAAACTACACAAATGACCCTGATCAATAGTTTACATACCCTTGAGATTGTGACCATTACTGCGCCAATGCCACAAAACATCACACTTACAATATGCCAAACAGCACAGAGACAAGCCTCATAACTTCTGGAACAAAATTATTTGGACTGATGAGACTCAAATTGAACTTTTTGGCCACAACCATAAACGTTACATTTGGAGAGGAGTCAACAAGGCCTATGATGAAAGGTACACCATTCCTACTGTGAAACATGGAGGTGGATCGCTGATCTTTTGGCGGATGTGTAAGCTACAAAGGCCCAGTGATACTTGGTCAAAATTGATGGCAAGATGAATGCAGCATGTTATCAAAAAATACTAGAGGAAAATTTGTACTCATCAGCCCGGAAGCTGCGCATGGGATGTACTTGGATATTCAAACATGATAATGAACCAAAACACAAAGCCAAGTCGACTTGTCATTGGCTACAGCAGAATAAAGTGAAGGTTCTGGAGTGGCCGTCTCAGTCTCCTGACCTCAATACTGTATCACTGAACCATTCTGGGGAGATCTCAAGCGTGCAGTTCATACAATACAGGGTATGTCTTTACAGGGTATGTAAACTTTTGATCAGGGTCATTTGTGTAGTTTCTGTTGTCATTATGATTTAAAAAGAGTAAACACAGTTGTTTGATAATAAATGGCTTCACCCAAGCACTAACAATGAGTGAAATAAGAGTTTTTGTGTTATCATTCATATTCTCTGAAAATGGCCAAGAAATCGTAAATTCTGCCAGGGTATGTAAACTTATGAGCACAACTGTATTAATGCTGCTCCGGTTAAGAGGTCCGTTGTTGTGAACGCATTTGGAAATCAGAACTGAAATTTGAAATGAAGCTATTAAACCGCAAAAGTGAAAAAAAAAAAAAAGCACCAAAGCTCATGAATGATAATAACTTATGAGAAATTCTTGTTGTATTCATAATCTCCATACCCAACACACATAACATCCAGTTAGTCAGTATCTACCTAGCAGGAAACGAGTACAGGCGGCGTCTTATGGTAAATGAATATTTTTTTTTTTTTTTTTCCCTTTGTTTCCTCCCCTCTGTGCTGGGAAATGGTATTAAATTAAAGTGAGAGACGAGTCTCTAGCCAGATGCCTAACAGACTGAAACTCACAGACGGTGAACTCGGCAGCCACTAATCCGAACCTTAACTGAGCCCAGAGGAGGAGCTGCTCCCAGAATCCCTCAACGCGGCACAATAGAGTTTCCGCAGATTCCATATTCACCAATTTGAAGGCGAGTTAAGTGTATCCTTTTTATCACGCCGCCGCTAGAAGATGAGGTTTTAATTGTACGCCGCGAAAAACGGGGTGTTGTGTTTGTGCAGACAGAGGGAGGGAGGCAGAGAGAGAGAGAGAGAGAGACATGACAATGGAACAGCAATTTGTTGGCAGGGGAGTGACATCAGGTGCATGCTTTTCTCTGACGTTATTGCACAAGGATGTGGCTTGAAATGGGGGGTGGGGGTGGGAGGGAATCTAGGCCATGTGTAGGAATCATAAGGAATAGGTAGCCTCACAGATTGCCTGTGGGAAACAGGAAACAGCCCCTCCAGCTCTTTACCGGGCTGGCTTTTGTAATTAAAGGCAAAGAGGCAGGCTGAAAATCCTTGCTGCAGCAGTCGATCCTGGTGAAGCTGTGCATGTGTGCGTGTGTGTGTGTGTGTACGCCTAGAGTTTAAAGGATTATTCACATGTGTTGACATGTTTGTGTCTAGTCCATTGGGAGGAAACCACTGTGTCTCTGAAAGGCTCAAATGTGCCAGACCCTATTCAGAAGTTGATTATGGTCCTGGCTCTGTCTTGTTGCTGACAATTCCAAAGTCTTTCTGCTTGTTGGAGGAAATGTTACTAGAAACCCCTACACGCCCGCTTTAATCACACAGAGAGCGCGGCGGTATTAATCCAGTCGGCAAAATGCAGAAAAGGTTTTTTTTTTTTCTTGAGATTCAGGGTCGCCCGGATGAAATGTGCTTAACAGATCAGAATTAAAATGAAATAATACAGCAGATCTTTGCTTTTTCAGCTGCCTATTAAAAGTTAAACTCCAGATAAAGTGAGTTTAGTTCTACGCACACGCGGTTGCAGAGGATGACCTCACATTTAGTTCGGCGATGACGTCGTTCCTGCGGGAAAGGGTTTTGTTAGCAGTGATTGCCGAGTAAGATAATAGATGAGGAGAGGGTAGCCAGAGCCCGAATGTGAAGAAGTGGGCCATAGCGCCCTGGAGCAAATTTACCAAATGATATAGAATAAATCTTCTCATTCCATATCTTCTGGGTTTTTCCTCTTTTTTGCTTTCATCTTTGTTACAATCTATGTTTTTTCCTGCGTATACAGGAAGTAGGAGGTGACCTGACGGTGTCTACGGTGTGTTTACAGTGCTTTTCGGTGAGTTTAACCACTCAGCGTAATTCGAACTCACCTTCACCAATGACGTCCTCCGTAGAACAGGAGCAAAAACTATACTCCTGCCAAAGATGCAGTGGAAGGGAGCAATGTGGGGGGGGGTTCCGGATTTCCAAAGGCCACTGCAGGGCTGGAGGCCTCCGTCGCCCTCTGTAAAAATACGCATCGCTTCTATTTTTGACGGATGGACGAAGCATGCTGCAACAATCTAGCACAAGGTATCGCGTGCGGCACAGGAAGTCGGGTGCGAAGGAAAACTAAAACATCCGGGAATTTGTCAAAATAAAAGGTCCCGTATTTAGAGTCATATGGTAATATGTCTTAGGTAGGTAATATGATAGGTAATATGTCATTTGCGACAATGGACGAAGAAAGACTCACCATAGAAGTGCAAAACCACAGCATTATTTATGATTTTTCACATCCTTTTTATAAGGACAATATAAAAAAAGAAATGACGTGGAAAGAAATATCCCAAAAAATGGAGTGGATGGTAAGTTACTGAAATTGGTAAAATTACAGGTAATGTTTACAATATTTAATGTTGTTTTCTTGCAATTAAAATGAGACAATGGTATCTTCAAAAGCTAGAATTATAATTTAAAGGGAAAATAATTGTAAAATTCTACTGTGCTGTTTTAGAAAAAGTTCTTTGTTTCTGAGGGAGGGGTGGGGGCTAAGATCCAGAAACAATGGAAGGGGGGGTGACAAAAAGTAATCAAAAATGTTTTGTCTTATGTAACTGTTTTTATTTAAATATTAAACACACAGTTCCAGAAAACAGACAATATATACATTATTGTAGCTGCTATCAGCATGTGTAAGTTAAGAGGAAGCACCTTCACACCATTTTGTTCTGCCAGGACACACTGCCCTCGGGGGAGGTGAAAAAAGTCGTAAAACACTCCCTCACACCACAGGCCTCCCTTGAAGCTCTGTTTCACCAAAAGGGGAAAGGGGAAATTTTACTCCTCGGCTGTTTAGGAACAAATAGGGTCTTCTTCTGCGGCTCGTTTAAAAAAATACAAAGTGGTAATATCGCGCGGTCTTAACGTGATTTAGTTTTTAGCGTGCTGTTGAAAAAGATCGCTCCAAATACGGGACCTTTTATGTTGACAATTTCCCGGATGTTTTATTTTTCTCTTGGCATCAGACTTCCTGTCTGGCACGCGGTGGATTGTGTTAAATTGTTGCGGCGTTCTCCGTCCGTACAGACGCATCAAGTAGAAACGGCCGGACGGACGGCCGGGGACGCACCGCATTCAGTGGAAACCCGGGGTCTGCAGTGTGTCCGTTTACGTCTCCGTGGTCGTGATGATCCGCGCCGCACATCGGCCTTCGGCTGCAGCCAATTAGTGGAGAGAACACATGAAAGGCGTCTCCGACATTTACAAACAGAGCAGCGTGTCTGACAAAGTGCAGCCACGTCAGCAGTCCCCGGTGAGTTCACGCCGCAGATGGGACGGCGTTTGGATTTTGTCGGAGCAAACATCTCCTTCTGTCGAGTAGAAACTGAAGCGCTGACGGCGGATTAACAAGGTGGGAAAGTGGGATGTCGGATTCTTGCCGCGACCCGGCAACTTCATGCATTTGAAATTCAAAAAATACAAGGATTATTCTCCCGCGGAGGGTTCACAGTTCATTTCTAAATTAGCTGCAGTCTTGACGCCACAGCTTTGTTCGAGCTTCAGTGTCACAACTTCCGCTCTGAAATATCTGCGCCGGTTTTTGTCTCATAATTCCACTTCTGAAAACATCCAAACATAATGTTTGATGTTTAAGCGTCCAAATTCTGTAGCGGCGTTAATTGTGAGGCGAAAGCAGCGAGGAGGAGGAAAAGCTGCATTGATTCTTGTCTGTGCACTGTGTCTGTGTAGATTCTCACTCATCCAGGTCATGGTTATCCAAAGTAGATCTCTCTGTGTCAACTGGACTGAAAGGTTTCCTTGAGGTGACCACCCGGGCCATTAACATGCCAATGGTCCACAGGGCTATATTTTCAAGCTCTGCCCCAGCAAACTTAGAACTGAAGAAGCTCTCTGGAGAGAGGGCGAAACGTTTTCAAGGAAACCTTTCAGTCCAGTTGACACAGAGAGATCTACTTTGGATCTGTGCACTGTGGTTTCTGTGGCCCAACAAATTACAATTTTCTCTCTTCATCATTGTGGGTAGAAGAGCTAAACGACCCAAGGTTGTCTTGAGGGACATGTTCATTGCTGAGATGTTACTTCAAGTTTGTGGCGCTCCGATACAAGGAAAACTCTGTCCTGACGTCTTTATTAATGGTTCCCTCTCTGTTTTACTGGGTCAGCTGGTTCTTGTTGCGCTTCACACATCACTTCACATACCGCTGCAACATTAGCATGGGAGGTTAGTTTGAGCTTTAAAAATCAACACACTCAATTAAAAAACAACAAAAAAAAAGTATTAATTTTGTTAAACACTCATTTTAATTAACTGTGAAGAAAAAACTGCATCACAGACTTTTGACAACTTGTTAAATGTGTTAATTGACTGGAATGATTAAAAATGACTATTTTAAGTGTTTTGCTCTAATACATGAAAAAGAAGGATCCAGAAAAAAAAAAAAAAAGAAGTTTCAAGCTTGTCGGTGTAAATACCTCGGCCCAAATACTCGCCAGTCTAAAACCATCAGATAAACTTTCTAACAACTCCCAATTTACGTTTGACGTGTCTAGCATTTACCGCATTATCGAAAATCTTGTCTAATAAAACGAGAGGGAAAAGTTGACACATGCCTTTGGTGGGGATCAAACCGAACCTGCTGCCATGTCAGATAGTGGGATTTGATGTTATCATTCATGTGAAAAGAAAAAAGTCTGACATGCCTCATTGAACTTCTCAAACGGGCTGTGATATGTTGTGAGCTAACTAATAATCCCTGTGCCTGGTGCTAGCCCCACTGATTAAAGCAGAAATATCTATTTTTTTCCCTCTGAATCCTTACATTCTTTTTCCCCCCATTAATCTCAGTATTTCTGTGTCTCTCACTTCTCTGTCATGTCGCTTGGTCTGTGTGTTTGTGAGTGTGTGTGTGTTTGTGTGGGACAGAAATCCTAATGGGTCACACTGCAAGTTTCCTAGCAATTAGTCCGTCGCCTAAAGATTGATTTGTCTGCAAAATGGGGGTCATGTTGTGAAACGTCGTGGTGTCTCGCCCAGAAGCCTCATGCAGATAACACGGTCTGGGTTTTTGATGGGTTATTAGCTGTCCAAGTCTCATCCCCCAGCGTGCATGTGCTCGTGTATACATGTACGAGACGCTATCTTCCACACAAACGCAAGTGCTTGATGTGCTGTAGAAAGAAATGCAAATTCTTTTCGCGCAGGGTCTTCTTTAATCTTCTGCTGGTAATGTAGCATGTACCGTAACAAACTCTCAAAATGTTTTATTTTTTAAAGGGCGAAACATGAAACATACTGAAATACTGTTTAAAATAGTTTTACTGGCCCCTCAGACACATATGTGTTATCAGAAAAATATTTTTGAGATTATTTTCTGAGGACACGTGTATTTATTTGCACATACATTTATATGTTGAAGTATTCAGTCTATAAATATGAGTGATAAAACCCTCCTGAAGTGTTTTCAGTGTCTTCCTACAAGTGGTTGCAATGTTGGCGTCTTCTGATTGAGACATGAGCAATTAGGAAGGAATTAAGATATTGAGAGTTTAAGATGTTGACTGGCAACAGCAGATTTTTTTATTTATTTCTTTTTCTTCCCTTTCTGAACAAACATCTGGGAAAACATTACGTTTGAAGCGGCACCGTAGATGAATCAGTCACAAAGCCATCCAAGTGAGTGGAAGCTGCCAGCATCCAAATGATGCACAGACTCCGCTCTTGAGGAGAACCAGAGGAGCTCCAGAAACTGATTATTCCATCTTGTCAGAGATGCCAGTCAAGCTTTGCACGGAGATGTATCTGTGGTCACGGCCTCCGCCGGATGGCCTCCCGACGACCCCCGTGGAGTCTGTTTCTATGTAACAGAGAGGCCCTTGTAGCCTGGCCAGTTAAAATCTGAGGAGGGAGCAACATTTTTGTTTATTGCAGAGATTGTGTCAGGATCTACAGTAAACTACATAAATCTATATATAATGTTTGACTGTGAGGAAAAAAAGGGCATTTCTTACAGCCTGATGCTGTCGTATACCTGCTGAATCACGCATTTAGAGATTTGGCCTTTAAGTTATTTCCAGGAACTAACTGCATCCCTGTCAAGTTTCATTTTATTAATTAATTTTTTTCCTTTTGCACCCAGCCAGCGCTGCTAATTGCGTCTTCAAGTTGCCAACATTTTGCCCCACAAACCATTTTCTAAGAGCTGACTTACTGTTCAGAAATCACCAACCACTGAAAGAAAGCGCCTTGGATGATTTTAATAGGTTACATTTTAAAATCACATAACAATAGGGGCCTTTTTTATCGCACCGTTCCCTTGATAGTTTCTCTCATTGGGGGAAATGCTTTTGCTCTCGGTAAGCAGAATCAGCTAAACTACTAAATTAATTATTAAAATCAAATATTAAAGTACAAGCAACTTAAACATGTGAGAAGTGCACTTAAATCCAGAACTCAAGAGAAAGTAACAGTATGGACAGAAAAACCTGGCAGCTGCATCTGGTCTGGGAACAGAGCGCCGATCAGGGATTTCTGTGGTCCAAGAATTTGCCTGAAAAAGAAAAAAAAAAACATGGTTGCCATCGTTTTCTATATGCGCTGAATGTGGAAATGAAACCAGTGGTAGGAAGAGACAAATGCACAGGACCAGGATTGGCTGCCAGTTATCTGAAGCTGTCCGTGGTAATTCAGATTGATGAAAGATAAGGAAAACTGATTGTATGGGCTGATGGACAGCTGTATCGCCCAGGAATCTGGCTATCTCTCACCCTGCCGAATTGACAATTGCGAGCACGCGGAGGCTTCTATTTCAGTCTCGGGTAGTTATTCTGCCTGTGTCACGCTTGTTAGTGAGATGTCAACTGAGAGCCGAAGCTTCCATTGCTCAGTCATGCAGGTGGAGATACGTCTGAAATGACATGAGCTTTTTCAAGACCAAATATTGAAACTAATATGAGAAAGTCGCACATTTGCTCCCATCTCTAGAGGTGGGAAATGAGAAAAACAATGCAACGCTTTTAAAAAAAAAAAAAAAAAAAAAAAAAAAAAAGTCACATTTACCTTTCCAAACTATATGGCACATTTAGAATGGGGATGTGTAAATATTCAAACTGTAAAACCTGTCGACAGCTGAAGACGTTTGTTCTACGTCTGCTTCCACGCTTTATTTATTAAGCATGCACTCAGGCCACGTGCTGTTGCCATTGGTCACTGATATAAGGGGCAGCTTTCATTTTTGATCAAATAACTAAATAGCATCCTGGGGGATGCTGAGGTACTCCCAATAGTCCCCCCCACCCCCCACCCCCCAGCATGTCCTGGGTCTTTCCCGGAGCCTTAAAAGTTAAGTGTCCTTAAAAGTTCACCAGACTTTCGAAATCGATGTAATAGGTTAGGTTTTACTAGAAGCTATGGCTATGTGTAAATACATCCATCCATCCGTCAAAGTTTAGCTTAGCACAAACTACTACCCAGACTGAGTCTACTCCAGCTCGGGGCAGCTTCTCCTTTGAGTCCTCTTTTAGTTGAATCTTGTCTCAGCTCCGTGGCTCACAGGGATCACATGATGACCCACTTGCCACTAATGATGCTGTCAACAAGCTGTTAATTATGTTGTCGTGGAGCGAAGTCTGCTATAAGCACCACGGTGTCGTTATCTCAAAGCTGCTTCGTCAACAGAGGCCCGGCGTTATCACAAGGCGGCGTGCTAGGGCTTGGGACAGTTAATGAGGCTCAGAGGCCATCACGCCATTTCTTTGCTTTTCGGCCTTCCTTGTCAGTCGTTGCTGCAGCGTCTCCTATCTAATGTGGGTGAGCAGCAGCAGAAAGGCTCTCCTTTCCTGGCTCCTCCTCACCCTTTGGCATTTCTGAAAGTCTGAGGTCATCTTAAACCCTGAGGAAACCTCCAGGGTGATTCAGATTGCGGCAGATTATGTTCTCCGATTGAGCGCTGGTGCTCTTTCCTCCCTCCCTCAGCGTTCCACATACACAGAGGACACAGAGGACAAACTGACATCTGCTTCTTTTAATTTTAAAATTTTTTTTATTATTTAAAATGTGTGAAAACTGTTTTTTTTTCCTCTTTTTGGTCATTTTCTGATGAAACTCAGCTTTGAAAGTCATCGATGTCTTGCCATTCTTTCTGGTTTTAAAATACTGTAGGCTGTGTCATTTTTATGGGATGTACGCTGACACTGGTTTCTTCTTCTGCATTGTTGACATTGAACTCGGCGTCATCTGTTGAACAGAAAGCCTGGATGATTCTGACGAGACCAGAGAGAATCAGGTTGGATCAGCAACGACAACGTATAAATGATGAAATCTGAAAAGAGCTCCATTACAACTTCTAAGGAATAGCACGCCGATGTCAGGAACCACCTGGGAATGAACCGGACCCAAACGCAGATTTCCAGCAGCTCAGTGATATTTTTTAATGAGTCCAACAAAGGTAGGCAAAAAAGAACCGAAAGCGCTCCACAGGAGGAGAAACAGTCCAACAGAAATACACCGCAGCAACATGCTGGGCTCCGCTCAGTCATCCGCTGGCGTTCTCAGTCCAACAGAAAATGATCTTCTCACTGGGGACTGGTGGCAACCTTCGAGCACACGACCACAATTAATTTCCTCTCTCAACAAGCAAAGACGCGTTTAAACTTTACCATTCACCTCTTTATTGGCAACATCCTGACGCTGGCAGCCGGCAGGTGTGTCTCATCGGCCGCACCTGTGATTCACCCACGTCCCCTGGAGAAAAACAAAACAAAACACACATTAATAAAAGCCCAAGACCAAATCCAAACTACCGGCCCGGCCGGTCCCTCACAGTCGATGCGCAAAAACTGTAGATCCAGATCTGAAATCTGTGATTTTGATTTTTGAGTGGTCTTTTTTTTTTCTTGAGTAAACAAAATCTTGTTGAAACGTTGCAGAGTAATTTATGTCTGAATGCATTATTCAGAAGTTCTGCCGCGAGTGCTCCGGACTCAAGCGCGGTTTTTGAGCTCTTCGGGATGCTCAGCTCAGTCCCGGCGGATCGCCCTCCTCTCTAATGCAACACGTGCGCTCAACACACTGCGCTCAGACAGCGAGAGCAGATATTTGCGAGACAAAAATCAAACCTTCTCAAAGGTTGTTTATCAAAATTCTAAACCTGGCGCAATCTGGCAAATCATCATTAGTTGTGAAGGTAGCACCACAATCAGGCGCTGAGATTCTTGCCGAACCTGGGCAGGAAAAGCGTTTTCATAATTAAGTAAGTAATCAGAGCCTCAGT
Organism: Pao palembangensis; assembly: GCA_015343265.1. Classification (NCBI taxonomy): domain Eukaryota; kingdom Metazoa; phylum Chordata; class Actinopteri; order Tetraodontiformes; family Tetraodontidae; genus Pao; species Pao palembangensis. The sequence goes on along the minus strand of CM027094.1, from coordinate 11,336,489 downwards.
GCATATTTCATGCAACACATCCTTGAATTGTATTGCAGCAGAAGTTTGGAAAGGAAAAGCCAACATTATGTCTGTCCTCTCCTTTCAGGAATATGAATATATGACTGAATGATGTTATTACATTCAATACTGAACGTGTTTTTGGATCGATGCTGCTTATACATATATATGACCAGGAGTTCCTGTTGTGCATGCTTTCACGTTGTTTACGCCACATTCTGACATTAACCGTCTGAATGTCGTGGCTGAAAATCGAGACAAGTCAGACGGGGCGATGTTTTTCCCTAATCTTGTATTGTCCAATTTCGTCCAGTCTGTCAGGAGCAGTGCCTGGCGCGGCCTTCTGCTGCTGCGGCCCATCTTCTTCAAGGTTTCCACCTGTTGTGTGGTCAGAGATGCTATTCCTTGGCTGTTTTGAAATCACCATTGCCTATCCATCATCTCGATCAGTCTGCCCATTCTCCTCTCACCTCTCGCACCAGCAAGGCCTTTTTCCGTCCACACAACTGGATAGTTCCTCTTTCTTGGGAACGTTCTCTCTGAATCCTTAAGATGGTTGTAGGAAACTTTCCTCTGAAATCAGTTTTTCTACTTTAGTTGTCACATTTCAGAGAAAACCTTCTGCAATGATTTTATCCTCCGATCCTCCCACAAGTAGCTCTGAGGCTGTTTTAACATGTTGGTACAAAGACTTTCCCTTTTTGGATGATTGTCTCAATCTAGATTACTATCATTATTGTTATTATTATTAATTATCAGTCCTGCAAATTCTAAAATAAATGCCACAAAGATTCACAGCCATATTGTAACATAACATAAATTCACTCTTATTTTATTTGTGTTAATGTGATATAATACATTTTTGTACTTGTTTTCGAATCAAGGGACCTTGAAAAACAAATTTAGAGATGACTCTGCCCGTGAGTGATCCGATCAAATCTCTCTTGCGTTGGCCACGCTGACTTCTTGTCAGATTTTCAAATGGATTTTTAAAATTTTATTCCTCACGTTAAAGGTCACATGCAATTTTTTTTTTTTTTTTTCCAGACCGCAGGGATCAGTTATTAAAGTCTTTTCTGGGGGTTTCCTGGTGACAGGTTGTGATGAGACTTGCACCTGGACTCAGGGAAGCTCTTAACTTGTTTTCAGCCACACTGAATTTTTTTTTTACATTCCTTTCATTTTGGAATATGTCTCGCTCCTGGTCACAGTAAGTTTTTGAAGTCATTTCCAGACTTTACTGTGACATCACCATGCCAGATTTGTGGGTTTTTTTTGTTTTTTTTGTTTTTTAACCAAGCCTGCAGACAACAGCTTCATCCGCCTGGAGGTAAAGCAGGAAAGGATTGTTCCACCCCTATTCTGAGTGCTGCTAAGCAATCCCCTATAGACCCATTTCCCCTGCAACAGCATTATCACTTGAAACCTCTAAAACTAAATAAATCAAGCTTGGAATGACCATGAGCTAGAAGCGTGTAAATACTGTACAGAAAGTGTCATTTTAGAATTGTACGTTTCATTTCCTTATAAAAAGACATGTAGAAACTGCTTTATGTTTTTTTTTTTTTTTTTTTTTCAGCAGAGATGAGAAAGAATAATGATCTCACAGTGGGTACGATAACAGGAGAACACCCTGTAACCAATCCCATTTTCTGGGGTCAGCGCTTCTCCTCAGTTGTCGTTTTACTTGAGGGCTGAAAATATGCTGGGTGGGCTCACAACATTCAGCTTCTCTCCCAGTCTGTGTTTTCACTGGAGAAAACAGAGGTGGTGCCTTCAAGAGCATCTCCGTACAGCAGGTCGGCATCTGCAAAAAGTGGGCTGATCAGACCTTGCTTTGTTGACTTTTTATTGTTTTTTTTTTTTGTTTGTTTGTTTTGACTCCATTTGGCATTTTTTTTCTCAGCACGTGAGTTGAAATACCTTCAGGCTTCACTCAGGAAATCGGATATTTGTCCGCATTCAAGGCTTTGCTTTTAGCTTCAGCCTCAACATCATAGTCATAGGAGCTTTTATTATAATGGGGGGAAAAAAATGGTTGTCTGTCTGGCAATTATTGCACTTCCTGCTGTCCCTGCTTTCACTCACTGTTTTAATGATGAATCTTTGTCCCGAACTGGAAGCCTGCCCACCAGTTTTCTCTTTCTTGTGATTAATTGTGACATGGCATTGGCATCAATTTAGTGTAAGCATCAGCCAGCGGCCATGACCTTGAATAGCTGAATACTTTGTGAATAATTTATGGTAATCGTTTGTTGTATTGTTGAATGCCCGGTGTTGAAAGGACAAAGTGCTCCCACCGTATTTAGCTGTTCGGCTGTTGTGATGAGCATTTTAATCAAAGTTTCTCCAGAAAAAGGGAGAGGAAAAAAACAAATTAGGGTAGCCATAAGTTGTAGTGGCTAACTTGTTTCAGCTCGTTTAAAAACCTTCCGTAGCATAACACTCCAGGTCGACGGTGCATAGGTTCTGAAGAACAATTACTTTTGAAGACTGTTGTTTCAACCAGAGTACTTGATCCATTGTTCTGTCATTTCCTGTACACGACCCAGACAGAGAAGCGACTGACAGGTTTTTATTGAGAAACGTCTAAACTGTTGTTTGGAATTCTGACTTGGAGACGCGTCCGTTATACTGCTACCGGCAATGCTACATGCTAATTTGAGCCCCAGCCCTTGAATTCAAGTAGGCTTGTAAGGTGGAAAACACTGACAAAGCCTCTGCTGAAGTTGTCAATTATCCACCATACACACTTTCTGCAGTATTACGCTGAAAAAAAAAAAAGTAGCCACAAGATTGTTCGTTTTGGGTTTTGAAAATCATACACTTGCTTTTTTTTTAGTGTCCCAGTTTTTACACCTGCTGTCTAAGCTAAAACTTTATTACGAATGTAGTTTCCCATTTATAATAATCTAGAAATCTGTGCGATTTCTACATTTTACACCCGTGACTGCGGTTGCTTTTCAACTCAGCTTCTGTGTCTCACGTTGAAGAGCTGTTTACTCTTTTAGATGGTTCAGAAATGAGAACCTTTATGTTGCTGAACCCCAACAGAACACAAATTAGCTGTGAATGAGGAGACAAGGTCATGGCAGTGTGTCAGCAGAGAGGAACGTGTGTGCGCACGTGTATGTGTGTGTTCTTGTACTTTCTGCATACTAAGTACAAAAATACTAATTCTAGATAAGTGAGGATTTTTGACTAGTCTTTACGACTTTAACTGTACCAGCTGTTTGACTTGGGTTTAAGTTGGGGTTAGTTAAGGTTTAGGGTTAGGAGGCTAGTTGGGATGGGTTAGAGTGGGTAAATCCAGTCCTCAGGGGCCAGATTCAAGTCGGGTTTTGTGGCCTACAGATAGACAATGGTTTTTACCTGGGTGCCCACTTCTCTTGGGGACTGGATTTGTCCAGACCTGGGTTTGCAGGTCATTTAGCGTTAGGGTAGAGGCTGAGTAATACATTACGTCTATGAAAACCCTCACAGTGCAGTAATGTTTGTGTGTGTGTGTGTGTGTGTGTGTGTGTGTGTCCTGTGGGGAGTATTTCTGCACTGCTTCTGATTCACATTTTGACTTTGATGGAGCGCTGTGATAGAGCTGGACTCCCATACGGTTGCTTCTGTCTGTCCCTGCACTGCCATGAGGAAACAACCGTATGAATAATGCTATTCATCTGGTGTCATCCATTGGAGTGAAGCCTTGTGAGTGAGTGGGAAAGAAAAAAAAAAGTAGATAATCTGTCCCTGGTATGAATCCTTTGTCAGTCCCTGTGTCCCACGGAAGCTGGGGGGTGTAACCTTCTCTTCTCAGACACGCCGCACCGACTGTTTTCCACAGAATGCTAAAGACATGCAAATGCAGCTCTTGGTGGGGGTTTGTGGCTTAATGGAATTTTTTTCTTTACACAGGTGTTTTCATTTGAGACGCTGTAACGTGACGGCAGGTCGTCGACTTTATGTTTTTGCAATTGTTGCCTGTTCCTTTGTTAATCCCGGTATCTCACGAACGCAGATGTTCAGAGAACAATAGAATTCCCTCTCCTCCTGGTTTATGAGTTCACCTCAAAGTCGAGTCAAGAGGTTTTTACCTGTTGCCCATTTACCATGCACGTTTGTTTTCTGCTCACACTTCAAATTTTACGACTAAACATTGTTTTTTTTTTTTGTTTGTTTTTTTAAAAACCCTTTTGCAAAATGTAAAGTCACCCATGCAGCTACTGCGGGAGTGGGAGTGCTAAACGCCGGATGCCCGCACCTGTGCAGCTCGCGATCTTGTTTGCATGTGTAAATATAGTAGGTCTTGGGTGCTATAATGCAATTTTAAAGTTCTGAGAGAAAAGCTAAACAGACAGACAGATGGACGACTGCCAAGCCAAATTAGGTGTAATGGAAAGCACATGTCACTATATGCTTCTGTGGGGTGTGTGTGTGTAAATCTATTTTGAATGTGTGTTATTTCTGCACGTTGCTGTAGGGGAAATTGCAGATTCCCGATCAATTTCTCAGAAGTCGGCCCAGGACCTGGCGAACAGCCTGTCTGCAAGCCTGTCATGTTTCATTCATTTCTTCGAAGAGTGCTGAAAAGGAAGCAGGCCCCGTCTCGTTGTACCATTGACACGCCAGCTGAATTATTTACGCAGCCACGCAAAATATCAATCAGAAGAGCCAGCTGCTCGTTCCGACTGTGTTTTGGAAGTGAACAGTATTCTTCAAAAAATTCCTTCTTTTCAGTGCTGTCGTTGACTGTGTCAGCACCGACGTGTCTGCTCCATTAACACTTTATCGGTACTTTTAACCTGGCAACAGTGACCCTCTGGTTCGAACTGCTCCAGCTCTGCCAACGGTGCCGTACACGAGAGGGAATCTACCCAGCTCAGTGGAAGCAAACAAATAAAATCTATCCGGCCAATGAAAAAGCTGAGAGCTCAGAGTAAAGATAGACTGAAAAGTGTGTTTGGAGGAATTCACAATACTACCTAAGCAATTAAATTACAAAAAAAAAAGGATTACATGGTATTCAGAATTCAGAGGAGGGAAATCAGAAAGCTGAGGCTCAAGCAGCTCGCTTTTGCTTTTTATTTATTATTTTATTTGAAGTCCTTTGTTATAGACCCAATTCAATTTAGACCTTCTTTCTAGTGTTGGAGAGAGGTCCAACCAGCAGCAGCAGCATCTCGGGACCAACCTGCAGCGCTGCCAGTTGTGCATCTAAAGCCTGCTCTCTTTGAATTTACTAAATGAGATCCAATAAGTAAATAAAATGTTAGCGCGATCAGCTCAGTAACACGAGCAACTCCAAAGTGTTCCCCCTAGTGAGCCTGATGACAGGGACAAAATTCCAATGATCAAACTAGGTTAAAACCGTAGAGACCATCAGACTTATGACTGGAAGGCTGCTGGTTCAAATCCGCGGAGCTGACTCCAAGAATGATGATGACTTCACTTCTGTGGTAAAACAATGCAACCTTTTTTTTAATATCTATTACACAACAACAAAAAAAAAAAAGTATGCTGGGTACTTGTTTTTTTTATCTTAACTTTGTGTCTTATTTCTTTACTGCCTAAGTGTGCTACTGAAGTATAACCCCCCCCCCCCCGCGCTCACACACACACACACACACACACACACACACACATCCTTGTACTTCTCTCTTTGTGAGGACTTTAATAGGCACAATCATTACCCAGTTCCTTACCTTAACCCTAACCATCCCAACTAACCCCATTACCCTAACCTTCACCCAATCCTAAGCCCAACCTTAAAACCACAACAGGCCTTTGAAGTTGTGGGAACTAGCCAAAATGTCATCACGTCCCCAAAATGTTCTCACTTTGTGAGTAGAATACTCAATATGTAGCATGTGCGAGAACACACACACATACACACACACAAAGATACAAGGAGAAATTGTATTTTGATTTCCTGCCTTTACTTCTGCATCTTATCATGGAGGATTTCTGCAAAGCGGCACTCTGGCAGTGATAAACTGACTAATGTCATCTTCACTCACAATTTCTTGAGTGTAAATTAAATGAAGCGATGAATTTGTGTCTTGCTTTTCTGTTTAAAGCAACATTTTGTTTTCCTCAGGAGAGACACTTATGAAAGTCATTGGCATCCTGATTTGATATTTATACGAATTGATTATGCCTCCTTGCTACAGCCAGAATTTCATGTCCATCTAAACGAGCACGTAGGTGAACGACAGGTAAGTCAAGCCAAAGGCGATGCCAAAGATTCTTATAGACATTAGTTTTTAGAAATCCAGTGAACTCCATTCAAAGAGTGCTGGTGCCACCCAGAAGATGAGAGTAGCATTAATTCCAAAGCAGACAATAGTGAAAGTGAACAGGGGATTTACACAGGAAGAGACTGGAAGTGTGTCGATGTCAACATTCTTACAGTGACTGCCAGGCATTACAAATCAAGTATGGATGAGTTTATCCATTTCAGCCAGCTACCAAAACATTAGCATTACAAAGCAGGCATTAGGCTAATATTGGCCAGAATACCACTGAGAGTTAATAAACCAACAGATGTCTGCTGGGTGTATTTACAACCCATTTGTCCACATGTTTGTGTTTGTTTTTTTGCTTTTTGTCTCCACCCACCACTTGTCCCATTACAATAGCAACCTGCTGAACAGCACTTAGGCTTGTGTTTTTTGAGCAACGACACGATGTGTTGCAGCGAATGCTTCCTCGTTTTGTGTGATTAGTCAACTGTTGAGTCATGTGTGCATCCAAAGTTTTTTTACAAAAAATTAAATATATTTCCAAAATTTGTTTTTGCTCTGTGCCACACTCACACTCTTAGGGCAAACAGCAGTGTACACTCATCAGCTTTGCACATTCACTCTAGTGTGTGTTTGATCGAGCTATGTGTAAGTCCTCCTCAAACATCGTCTAATCCAGTGGTTCCAAACTGTGCTCCACCTAGAGGAAGACTGGTGTTGTTATGGGGGGGGGGGTCACAAGAGTAATGTGTTTAAATTCTGTACTGTCAAGTTAAAGTAAGTGTAAAAGTAACTATATAAATAATAATAAAGTAGAAAAGCACTCTGAGAGTGCAGATCTGTCACATAAGTTCCTCCATCGGTGGGGGTAACACCAGCATGGTCGCATAGATTTTTTTTGTATGTCCATAGCGACGCTCTGATCAGGGGAATTCTGTTTGTTGTTCACGTGTTTGTTGATTCTCGGCAAGTTATTCTCAGAGTATTTAAAATACAGTGGACCATTTGCGATCAAAGCACATGGCCAACATGGCCAAAACAATTTTATCTCCAAAAAAAAATGTGTGTGTGGGGGGGGGGGGTACTGCATAAATCCAGCTGATCCAATCAACAGCAGTCAGCTGTCATCCAAAGAGATCATAATTACACTCATTTATCCAGGAAAGAACTGGCACGCATCGAGAATGTGCTTTTTGCTTTTTTGCTGATACTATCTGCACACTGTTCTGTTCTTTTTGGCTGTTAATTGAAGATGTATTATTTCACTAAAGCCTATGTAGCTACAGTTGATGACAGCCTAAACTGACTGTTCAAAAGTTGTCTGAACATATGACTAGGAATTACTACCAATGGACATTGTTAATATTATTAAACACAGATTGAAATAAAGGTTTCATTTCTCAACAGAAATGAGGCCAGAAGTAAGACTAAAGTTAGATGTCCCCAGCAGAATGGTGGGATGATCTTGCCATCTTGGCATGTTGCTTCAGGATATGAGGTTATTTACGGTCCACAGTGCCTGCGTCTTTACAGATGAAATTTGAAGGTCAGTGATTAACTTATTAAATGAGAACCTCTCAAGTGAGGACTCCAGCATTCTGTTTGAACATTGTTGATTCTATAAAGTCACATCTCAGCACAACTGCTGCCCATGTTAAGCTAAAGGAAATTCTGTGTGGCCTCCGTTTGATCTGTTTAAGGAAGTTGTCTAAATGATTTCGCTGAGAGGCCGTATTTTTAGAAAAAAATAAAAATACAGTCGACTCTCCTCACACTTGATGTCAAATTGGTGCACCGTAACTAAAGTTCAGCTGTGACTGGAGGTAGAACAGGTCATTTACGCATGCAAAGGTCAGCAGTTAAAAGTCTTAAGCTACATGTGGAAGTGTCCTTTGGTTGAAGTCTGACCCCAAATTGCTCCCAGTGGGTCTTTTACTTTTTTTTTTTTTTTTATTTCTCAATAAAGAGACATGGTGGTTGTTGCTCCTCTGAGTGATGGGGAATCTGAGGGGACCCTTGTATAAAAGTAGTACTTTTACTAATTATGGAATAATACTAGAATGGAAATATGGACTTTATGCAAGTGCGCTAGTTATGGAGTTTATCAGCAAAGCTGTGGTTTCTGTGTGAGTCCACAGGACTGTGACCCACCGCAGTGCCACGCAACAAATGCCATCGTACGCTGGCCACAAAGTTGCCTTTTCTGAGCTGAAATAATGACTCGCGCCATTATTTTAAGAGGGTCTTGATATGTAAAAGTGACATTTTGCACTGCATTATTCTGTTACATTTATAATGTCGAAGTTCAAATTAATTCAAGTGGAACCCAGCATCACATTTGCACCTCATTATCAAAGAAGGGCAGCATTTTTTTTTTTTTTTTAATTTTCAAGTAGTATTTGTATTTGAGCTGGGTTGCAGCGAAGGTCTCTGTAAATCTCTGAAGCATTTCCTTTTCGTTTTTTTGCATTTTTTTCCTTTCAGGTGCAATGTCGACAGCAAAGTGTCGCGAGTGGCATGGCTCAACCGCACTACCATTCTATTCGCGGGCAATGAGAAGTGGTCTCTGGATCCCCGCGTCACCCTGCTAGAAAACACAGCCGTCACGGAGTACAGCATCAAAATCCAGAACGTCGACATCTACGATGAAGGGCCCTATGTCTGCTCTATCCTCACCAACAAGAAGCCGAAATCCACCAAAGTGCACCTTGTCATTCAAGGTAGGACAGCGAGCGATGATTCAGCAGATGGGAACGAGCGGCGCCGCAACATTTCCAATGGCGTCGGGAATGTTAAGATGTATTGATAAAACCGGGATTACGCGAGTGATTAACAAACTTGCAGCTCTTTAAGGTTCAGATCATGTGCCTGGACTGAACCGAATATAATTAAGATGAGAGGCATTTCAGACACCTCGCACTGCACACGCTGCATCAAGGGAAGTCTGCGGCTAATCTGCCTATTTGAGGTTTTAATTGGAGCTTAAAAAATAAAAAGGAATTGTTTAAAACCCTAATGGAGACTAAGCATCCCCCCCCCGCACACACACACACACACACACACACACTGCTACATTCATGATGACAGAAGCATCAAATTGTGTTGTTTTTTTTTATATCTAACTAGTCAAGCCTATCCTCACACAGACATTCACGTTTGTCTCCAATTACTGTCCATTTTCCTTACCTGTGAACAAATTGACCATCTGGATGCTGCAGGCTCACACTCAAAGCCAAACGCCGCCTCAGCAGGCGAGTCTGCCTTTGAAACAACTGAAGAGTAATGGCGCTGCTTTGTGTGGTTAACCGAAAGAGGGATGCGGCTATAGGCAACTGTTGGGTCTGCACCTGAAAAGAAAGCTGCCGTTTGGATACAAGCAGGCTGTCGAACTGTCCCGACAGACGATCTCTTATTGTTCCTATCTGATTTCCTCATGTTTGCAACTGGAATGGTTTTATCTGAACCCGTCTTTGAGCGGCTTTGCTTGCAGCTTTTCTGCATAAAGCATTTTTTTTACATGCTCTGAGTTTCATCTGCACTGGCAGCACTCTACTGGCAACCTACAGAACCATTATCGTTTCAAAGATTGAGTCCGGACGTCATAAAAAGGCACAATACAGTGTTAATATGTGTTACAGTGTTACACATTTGTATGTAACACCTTGTTTGTCCTCATTTTAAGTACATAATATACACCAGGAAGTGAAATAAAGAGCTAAAGCTAAAGTGAATTCTTGCTAATTTAGCACTAATGTCCATGTCCCTTTGACCACCGTTAGTGGTCAAAGGGACGATGGGATGGGATGATGGCAGGAGGAGAGGTGCCCATACTTCCCTCTCCCCCTCCACTTCTCCTCTTCCCCTCCACTTCTTTCGGGAGGATTCTCTCCCTAGGGAGGCGTCCAGTACAGAAATAGTGTCAGAGGCAAAAGGTGTGTACATATTTGCCTCTGGCATTTTTAAGAAGCTAAAAGGATCTTGAGTATTGAGGCGTTTATTTGAGGGTCGCAGTAAATCTATTAATTCACGACTGATGAAGACCGAGTTTATTTACTGATGATGTTAAGAAACGAGTGTGTGACTGTACAGTACATGCACCCAGTGTAACAGCATGAGTGTGAATAAGTGAATGGAGACTCCAAGTCATCTTTATTCTCAGCGTTCCTTCTCTTTCGGATTGTAAATCTAACAATCTACCAGGTGACCAATCCTCGTACGTGTAACATGACTGGACTAAGTGTCCTTTACATTTTACTTTGTGTGTCTCTGTTGCTTTTAAAGCTGGAGTCGTGAAGCAACGAGTACAGGGCAGCAGAGCCTCTGTTGTGGCAGATACAGATGAGGGGGGTCTAGAGGGGACTGCGGCGGTATCTTTGCTCCCTACAGGGACTCTCCTCTCTAACACCCCAGAAATAGAGATTGGTGTTGAACCTGCGCACAGGGGGGACTCCCGGGACCAGCATCAATCAACCCAGTGACCTTGTCAGCTAATGCCCTCAGGAATATAGGGCATGTGCTTCCATCGTGACTGCACAAGGGGAGTGGATTGACTGCACTTAAGTCACACACACCCCCCACCCCCCCTCACACACACACACACACACACAAAGAATAATATCTTAGAGTGCTTTGTAATGTATGCTGTATGCATCCCAAGGACTGGATGTGGCTGAGAAGAAGCCAAGGACTCTGACTCAACATGAAGTGGTAGTTAAACTCTGATCCCAACTCGAAGGACTTTGCTTCTGTTGCTTCTGTCGCTTTAATGAGCCCAGCTGCATTATTTTACATCGTTGAATCACCGAGGCGGTTCTTTCTGTTTGACTCCATCTGGATCACAGCAGTGGCATCAGAAGAAGCTGGAAAAGCTTTGTTCTCTTCTGACTTGGACTGGAAACAATATAATACTTCTGATTACTGTGCACAAAAAGATTTATTGGGTTTAATCTCTTGGACTTGATGTCTTTAAAGGAGGAGTCACTTTTGAAGCTCTTTTCCAAACTTCGTCTTCGCAGATACTGCTCAAAAAATAACAACAGCTGGGAAATGTTCCTCTAGTTTAGTGTTTCTTGTATGCTCGTTGTGGTTTGGGAGAGTAGCGGATGATTTCCTGGCTCATTTGAGGAAACAAAGTCCCACAACAGCGCACATCAACATCTGCAGACAGTAAACAGGTTTTGTTTTTCTTTTTGTTTTTTTGTTTACTGCCTCCGCTGGCCTGTATCAACAGAGCTGCCCCCTTATTTTCACTTCATGCTGCTTTAAACTCTGAGCACACAGAGAGCAGACATAGCTCTCCCCATGAAATCAGCTCTGTCCATTTCATCCATCTGCTGGAATGAGAAACAACGCCAGTGGCCTCTGACGGAGAGTAGTGTTTTGCTTTAAGTTGTAAATTAACTTTGTTTGTTTGCATAAAACCAGTTAGTATTAAAAGAAAAAAAAAACAAAAGCTTTTCCGATCATTTCCCTGATGTTGAGGGAGCTTCCAGGTACGCGGTTGGACTAAAGGTCATTAGACACAGCCTGTTCTCCACACGTCGCCTGGGCAGAACCTTGTTCTCGCCTGGGGGTCCGAGAACAATTACAAACCGGAAGTGGGCGAAATTGTGAGAAATTGTTATTGTTTGCAAAGATTGTTGAGAAATGGAGAGTAGGAAGTCCAAATATAGGCATATACAGACACACAAATGGGTATGAAAAAAGCGTCTCCTCCTAAAAACGGCAATATTGTCGTGACAAACACACCAAGAGTCAAAGGTGACGAGTGACATGTGACTCATGCTGCAGTAGGAGGGAGAGTTCTGCACTTGACTTTCAAATGTCCCGGCCGGAACTAATTTCCCAGTTCTAACGGAGAGCTGCCACAGCCTTTATTCAGTGGTTTGCCATCTGGCCTCAGAACACACAAGGACGTCTGCAGCTTCAGTCTGATCATATGCTGGTGGCAAAAAGATGGCGATTTGCTTGAGGACTTTCATGATAGCATGTAAAACAGCACATCTGCGCTTCCATTTGAATTCCCTGTTTGTTACATCTCAACCAAACCCCTGTTTTCAGAGTTATTGAGTCCGGAGTGACGAATTGCAGACAGACTTCCTTTTTAGACAGTCATTAGAATAATAAAGCTACAAAGGCATTAATGAAGGCGTCAGGTTGGATTTCCATCCAGAGCACAGTACTGCAGTTACTGGGGTATCATTCATTTTTTATTTTTTGCACATAATTCTATTTATGTAAAATTTGATTAATGCATGTAATTGGAACTGAAAGACTGTCATGATTAGTTATTATCTTCTGCAATCTCTGTGCTTCCTGTTCATTGCCTTTAAGTCCCTGAGCTGTTAAAAAAAAAAAAAAAAATAGAAAAGAAAAGAAAAGAAAAATCCCATATATACACAAATACACTGTAAAGTGGAATTGTTTGCATTAAGTTCATCCCTAAGGAGCAGCGGCAAGTCGTGGCAGCCTTCACCTTCCCCACCTGGGTCTCCTGCCGGTCTGGGGATTAAAACCAGCAAGAGCAGCGACTTGTGGGAATGAAGGTGGTGGTGTCAAAAAGTCAAACTGTGCTTGTCCCAGGTGGCAGTGGGACACCGTGACAAATCTTCTTCTCTTATGCTATCCCACTTGATGAAAAATGGAACTTGTCATCCATGTCATGATCATATTAGAATCTGCTCTCTCTGGTTCTTTAGTATCTACATTGCTACTAAGCGCGATGACAACCTCATTTAGCAGCAGGCTGTTTGGTGTTCAGGTTTTTTTATACATATTTCTTTTAGGCACACAGAGAATGTCTGGTTCTTAATTAAACAAAGAAAAGATAATGAGATAGGACCCGCTTTTAATCAAAATAACAGCAGGCCCAGGCTCTTATAGATTCATATGTCTGACATCTCTCTTCATCATACATGAAGGGAGAGAGATTGATTGCTCTGAAGGCAATGAAATCATACTCAATTTAATCCAGACCGCATTTTGACGCTAATAAGCTGTCTGTGTGCTCAACACATCCCGTTCTCTTTCTGACATTTAGGGTTTCTAATTTTAATTCAGGGAGGTTCACTCCAGCATTCACCAGTTCAGGGTCTGTAATACACCCCGGACAGGACGCACACAAACACTGCCACTGGTGCCAGTCTTGATCAGAAACCATCAGCGGATTCAGGTTAAATCAGGTCTCAGCTGATTGGAGCAACAGCCTGGAGAATTAGTTGGTGTCACTCGCAGCCACTGTGCACCAGCTTGAAGGAAAATGCCTTTTATTGCTTTCAGCAACAGCGTATCCTTTATTTTTACAACTAAAAATGAGTGTACACGCTGACACACCTTTCATTGTGCACATCAATGCGCGCTGGACACCAGAGCAGGAATATTAAATCAGCCAACCAAAGACAAGGAATATTAAGATACGATAAGATTTTTATTGATCCTACAGTGGGGAAATTTAACTGTTACAGTAGCTCAACAACAGTTTTAAATGAAACATAATAAAGAAATAAACACAAAAAACAGTATAAATAATAAACCAAAATAACAGTATTTACATACAGTCTCACCCATTTAGATGCACTGTAAAAAAAAAAAAAAAAAAAAAAATATATATATATATATATATATATTTACAGTAAAATACCGGCACTATTTAAATAAAAAATACAATGTTTTACCTGAAAATTTACATTACAATAAATGTTAAAATACGGTAAAATTTTCTTTATTTACAGTAAAAGAACATATAGATACTGTTGATTTTATGGTTAAAAATGTGCTTAATTCAATATTTTACCAGTAAAAAAAGGTAACATTTTTAAAAAAAAAACCTTACTTGAAAATTTACATGAAAATTGTTGCCAAAACAGCCATAAAAAAACATCCACCTTAAAATTTCAAATATAGAAACTCTTTTTATTTGAACAATAACAAGAAACGTAACGCTTAATACAGACATAGTTTTCACATTATCAATTTACTTTAGCTTGTTTACCAAACCAGTTCAGTAAAGCTGAACATGTACAAACTGTACTAATTTATCTAAAAAATACAGCAGAAATATTGCTAACAGTAACAGTTACTAACAGTACTAACATACGTGTATATGACATCCAGTGTAACTTTTATCATATACTGTACGTCAACTCAACGTCACTGGCTCATAGTCAGCAAGGTCTGAGATGAAAGTGAAGACTCTGGGATTGACTGCGTACACTTTTTTCTTCTTCTTCCACTCTACTTTGGTGCCTTTCTCTGGATTTATTGAAAAGAAACACCTTTATGAAAGAGAGATATCCCACCTGGGATATCAAATGCGTTGCATTTTCAAATTCAAGAAATTTTACCGTTGGAGAAACTCCAGTGAAGACAGTGAAGTGTACACTCCACTGGGTAGTGTACATTAAAGCAAGTCGTTTGACATTTTCAACTTTTGACTGGAGTTGCTTTGCCAGGGAATGACATCCAAGTCCAATCACATCACCATCAATTACATCTTGGCCACCATACCTGGCCACTATCCTTTTTGCTATTTCTGTGGATACCACAATCCTAATCATTTCTCATCGTAGTCGGGTATTTGGCCTTTTCTGTCTTCCCAAACTCTGTACTAACTCTTCAGGGAGCTTCTGCCATGGTATCTGAAAAGTGTCTACCCAGTTTTGTGCACATAAATAACAACTTCCTGAGGATGATGATGTAGCTGTGGATGATGCTGGTGAGGGACTGACTGGGGAGAGCGAAGAAGAGGAGAGGAGAGACCCTGGAGAGGAACATGCCTGGGCAGAGTTGAAGACTCTGTAAAAGTACAACTAAAGAGATTTGAAATCCTTGAACCTTTAATGTTTTTCTTCTCTGTAACAGAATGTCGCACACTGATATTTTTCTAGATAGTAGGGCTTCAAAATATTATCAGAAATTATTATATTTATTTTGACCGATTGCATTTAGATATGATTTTTAAAAAGTAAATTTAAAATAAAATGACTTGTGCAGCCCTATAAGAGAAGTGTGCCATGTTGTGATGGCAATGTTTTACGCTCACTGTTTTGAGCCCAGGCAGCAACCAGTCTTCTGGCTTGTATGGGCTTTAATACTGGCAGCAAGTCTCCCTCTGTAATGTACTGTAAATCATCTGTTGTTACAGCACCAAGTGCCTTCAAAGTATCTGCTACAGACTTGACAACTTGATCAGGAAGATCTGGAAGCGCTGCTGCTACAGCATCGCTCAACTGTGAATCAGCCATATCTGTTAAGACACACAAAAGAAACAGTTTAACATCCAACCTACTGGTTTAGTGTGACAAGAGACTGTGCTTCAATGGGACAATCTGGTATCCATTGTTTATGTAATATGTTAAAGGCCACATGTCAATCAGTTCACTGACAAGTCTGCATTCTAATCTTCCAGTGTTCTTCTTTATAGAGTACATGTGGTAGTGTCAAAGAAATTCCCCATCATACACTCTCATCAGAAAATGAAGTGCAAAATCATCTTTCACGAGAATGAGGATGATTTCACCAAACTACACTGAATCATCATTCTTAGTGACAACAAATTGGCCCATCCTGTAAATTATTCAATTATACTGCACCTCAACAAGAATTTTTGTATTTCTTTCAGTGAAGCCAAAATGGAGGATTGTGTCTTTAACCTGTCCACTGTAAAGTTCTGAGAGAAATGGTGAGGCATCTTTTATTTGCAAGGGTGGAGGACTCACGGACCCAGCAGAAAGAAAGGCCTGAAACATCTGATGCCTCTCTGAAAGAGTCAAACACAAATTTTTGAAATTCTTCAGATGCCTTGTACATCTTGTACATCTGAAGTAACTATGTTTGCTCTCAAAATGCAGAGTCCATACCTTGATTAGTGGGCCAAATTTCAGGATCAGTGCTGGATAATGACGCAAATAATGGTGTTCAAGTTGATATCTGGAAATAGTGCCTTCCTGGTTTCCAAATATTCTTGAATGAGAACATCCAGATAGGCGACCTGAGCCTTGGAAATCTGCTGAGCACATACCAGGTCAACGATGTCCTTAAGCTGCAAAATTAACTGCCACACATTATCTTGGGGGTCCTGCACTTTGTCTCCAATTATCAGAGGCAACAATCTCAAGAAGTTCCAATTTTGGACAGCATGTCCACTCAGTTTCACAGTTTGAGGACTAACCTCACAAGGTTTGAAGCAAATATCCGTTGCTTTGTATTTGAACTGCTTGATTCGCCTGTTCAAAATTGTGTAGGTGAACCATTTTTTTGGCTGATGAAGTACTTCAGGTAAAGAGCAACATCATATGACACCCTCGAAGATGTCATGACCAAGACGGGGGCATGCCAGGTGAACAAACATCAAAGTTTTGTAGAGTATTAAATATTGACCTGAACTTTATCCCTTGTACTTGGGCAGCTTCCTCTGTCACCAGCTATTCGATGGCAGATCTGGAATCCGCTCTAGTCCACAGATGTTAGGAACAGCACCCTGAAATTCAGTTCGAGAAATCAGACATTATCTGCTGAAGTACTGAGACAAACTGAAATTTTCTGTGAAACCACCAATGGTGTGAGAGCCCAGGTTGTCCCCAGCAATGCAGTAGAGAGCACCCTTTACTACAAGTTCATCTCCCATTGTTATACCACTTTCCCCCAGTTCTTTCAGATCTGTTAGCAGTACAAAAAAAACCTTGGCATGGCCAAATTCCTTAAAATTCTTCTCTATACACAATAAAAGCAGCTGCATGTGGTCAACATTCAATCGTTCGTGGGGGGGGAATGTTAAGTAGAGAGAAATACACAGCCAAAACCTTGTGCTTCTTTTTTGCAGAACCCAATGGGTTCACAACTTCAAATGCATCCTGGTATAAAACCACCTTGAGACAACCTGGGTTTTCCTGAAAAAAATGTGTTTGAAATAAACAACTTACCATCACAACTGTCAGAGAGAACATCTGCTTTGGAAACAATAGGATTCACTGACATGAGCCCCTGCCAAAAACTGGACACCAGCATACCCTTTAAAGTTTTCAGCACAGGAATATAATAGGCACACCTCACTGTACTGTTCTCATCTCTGCCCAACACAATTTTTTTGGGCTCCACAAATTTAAACATGTCTTTAAAGCACTGGGTTCTCGAGTAGGCAGTTCTCCTGGGCCCTGTGTTGCAGCTGTGAACAGGTCAGATTGTTTAACTGTGTCACTGATTTTTACAATGTCTTTATCTGAAACCGACATATCTTTTAGAAGCAAGTTCAATCGATTCAAAGTATATGCCTGTCCCAACTCATGTATATTCTGCATTTCATCAACAATGTTTTGTATGGTAGACACTGGAAGAAGATGCTGTCTGTAGTTTCCTGTAAAACATACATATATTTCTCAGATACAGGTGGCTGAAATTAGACCCATCCCTTACAGTGTCTTCAGCATCTGACACACTGGCAGGTTCCTGTATGGTGGCACTTGTTGTGGGACTGTCACAGTGTGTATCTGAGATCGATGCACAAATCACATTTTCAGACCACTGTCTGTGCTTTCTGGACATGTTAGAAGTAAAAGATGTTTTTGCAGTGAACACACTTTTGCAT
This sequence comes from Pao palembangensis, assembly GCA_015343265.1. Taxonomy (NCBI): domain Eukaryota; kingdom Metazoa; phylum Chordata; class Actinopteri; order Tetraodontiformes; family Tetraodontidae; genus Pao; species Pao palembangensis. Next base: position 11,318,675 of record CM027094.1, on the reverse strand, counting down.
TCTCTCACTGGGCAAGCTACCTGATGCCCCTCTGCTATATGCTCCTTTAAGTGAGCAACCAAAGGTTTTGTTCCTTCGCACTGGTGTTCACAAAGTGAGACTGTGCATTTTAATGGTATTAAGGTGACATCCTGAGTAACAGTTGGTGCGCTGTTGTGGTGATGATAGAAGTGCGACTTTAAAGCCGCATAGACTGCAAACACGTGCTTACAACTTTGTTAACACATTTAAAAATATGTCGGGGTTCATTGCGGTGCAGTTTGCAATGCAAAACGTATGATTTTACAAACTGAATGTTTTTTCCACGTTACAAGAATACATGTCCGATAGTTGAATACGTTGATGTTATATCCACAATAACAACAAACAGCGCGGTTTGTTAACCAGAGGCTTCAGCATACACTAAAGCACTCCATCTAATAAAATGATTGCTTATAATACACTGTCTCCTAAATACGTTTGAACATGCACTATAGACGTTTCCAGGCTGTTATAAAAGTCTTAATGTAGCTAGACTTATGTGGACATGCAACCATCTTCTTAAGCCGAATAAACTCAAATCAGCTAAAGCCTTTAAATTGTGTTGATTTACTTACTGAGGTAACTTAAGACAGGTTCAACTTTCTAAAGGCAAATTCCTAAAAATCCAGAACGCTGATGATGAAGCTCCTCCCGCGAAGACTGTACAAACTGCTGAAGTCGCACGTTAACAGGTCACGTGAGTCAGATCCAATGTGCTGATTGGCCTATTTGAAATTTGGCGTATTTATATCAAAAAATGAACAATTCCAAGCTGTAGGGGAGAAATACTTACTCAGTTTTGAGGCACTTTTAAAATCATTGCCATAATTTGAGATGCTTTTAAATTTAGCAGGCAGGAGATGCCATTAGAATCAATAAGATGTTTTGAGATGCTGTTAAAATCAATCAGATGCTTTTAAAATCTAGTGGTTTTAATTATATAATTGAATTTACCCCTGGATGGTAACTAAAGAGGGACTGTAGGCCTACAGAAGAACAGACCACAGACTCATGTTTTAATATTATTACATAAAAATGTAATTGATTACAACACGCATTATTCGCTTTATGATGTAGCAATAGCCTAAAGGGTTTATATGAAGTCCTTGCTCTACTTAAAGCTCCTTTTTGGGTTGTTTTAAATAAATCTGGCAAAAGGTTTGAAAACTTGTGACTGATCAATTATTTCTCTGTTGTTATAATGCTAATTGGCATTGTATTTTATATCGTTTGAAAGCCTATTCATTAATGAAGTCCAGCTTGAAGTGCAGTCTGCTTGAGCCCTGGGAAAAAAGTAAAATAGGGCCCCCCTCGATCCAGCATTAATCACCATTATTGACACCAACAAAAATTGCAAAAATAGATTAAAAATAGAACAAACGAAGAAATAATCTACCAAACGTAAAATTTCATCCCATTTTTTTATGGAATTTAAATCAACATTACTTTATAAACATACCATATTTTTAAAATATTCTTGATGTAAAAATGAAGGTATGATTTCACAGAATGTTTTACAGTTTTATAATGTAAGTTCAAACTTACACATCAGCAAAATCATTAATTTAGGCAGAATAATGCCATTAATTTTAGGGTAAATACTTTTTGGTCACTTTACGGTATTTCCCCATTGTTTTTTTTTTACCTTTTTTTCATTTTTACAGAAGAAAATATGTGTTTTCTGCATATTAAAACTGTAAAAATAAAGGTTATCATTTATTTCGTTATTAACGGTAATTTGATGTATTTACTATGGTGATATACTATTTTATATTTTAAGGCTTCTGACTGTTGGTATTTGACAGTTTTTTTACTATAATTTCTACGGACCTTTTTTTACAATGATGTGCAGTGGTGACGTTTTATTGCACAGGTGAATATGAATGTATAGCAGCTATGAATTAACCATATAAAGTAAGTGAGTGGAATGAAAAAAGACCATAAAGTGCATAGAGAGGACATCAGTAAACATCAGTAGAATGATGAAACATCAGTAAACATCAGTCCAACTGTGATATGGGAGTGTTTGTTATAAATTTATAGTGCAGAATTGAACAGTCTGACAGTGTTTGGGATGAAGGACGTGCAAAAGCGCTCCTTCTTACACCTCGGGTGTCTGAGTCTTTCACTAAAATAGCTGCTTGAGGCCCCCACAGTCTGATGCAGAGGATGGGAAGTGTTGACCATTGACAGTTTGGCCAGGGCCGTCCTCTCTCCTATCACCTTGATGTAGTCCAGGGGTTAGCCACAGACTAAGCTAGCTCTTTTAATCAGTCTGTTGAGCCTCTTCTTGTCCCACTCAGAGCACCTCCTCCCCAGCAAACCACTGCATAGACCACAGACGCCACCACAATCTCATAAAAAGTCCTACACACACCAAACAATGCCAGCCTCCTCAGCATGTAGAGGCGACTGTTGATGCCTTATGTACCACTGCTTTAGAAACTCTGTTTTTGTATTAATTTTACCCCTTTTTTTGACTCAGTGCCCATAATCTTCCTCAGAAGGATAATGTAATAATGTGAAGGCCTTAAAATATCTTTTTTGGCTCTATATCTTTATTTAAAGGATGAGAATCAACTTTTTTTTTTTTGAGCTGAGCTCCTTAGAGAGATTTTTAAGAGAGATGATTATTTAAATAAATTAGCTCCTACTTGGATACCACTCTTTTTAAAACACAGCACATTCATATGCATTTGGGGAATAGAACAAAACACCAGCACAGAAGACGCATCTTTGTCGTTCTGCTTTTGGCAACTGCCTGTTCCCATCATTCAAAAGATAATTTTATTTATTTATTTGAATAATATTTAGCATATTTTGCTATCGTTATGTTTGAGCATGGCTGCCATGGTTTGAAGACCAAGACTGAACCTTTACCAGCAAATTCATACCCATTATTATCACTACCACACGTATCAGAACAGCCACCATTTGGTCACATGACCTCGAGAATGATCAGTCACTGCGATGCTAAAGAGCCGGCCCCTCGAGGTTGGAAACCGTTGATCATAGGAACATCTTTCACCGTTTTTGATGTGCATTAAAAGACTGAAAAACAACTTTTACCTTTGCATTGCTGCAAGGCACGAAGTGAGAAAATTCCAGCGCACCAGTAACAAGGTGGTGGTTGGGATGGGGGTTTCCTATGAAAGTAAATATGTGCCACTTTGCGTTGAAAATCCCAAAAGAGCAGGAACAAATGATTCATCTGCAGGCAATACTGGGCTGCAGGACTGCTCATCTAGATGAGAGCACAAGACGTGAAGGGGTAATGATGACCACTATAACGCATATTATAGTGGCCATTGGTATTTTATTCTGGCGGTGTTGATTTAAAGGATAATTTTTGTCACTATTTTTTGTAAAGGATTACACTTGCATTCACTTTCTGTATGTTTGATTGAAAAGGGTTTGTTTTTTCAACATTGAGTGATATTTTTATGGATTATTGTCTTGAAGCTTGAAGGGGGATCCATATTGTCAGAAAAGGACAAAAAAAGTGTCCAGGAACTAGCATATACGTGGGACCTTCCTTCCCTTACTGAAAACAGGTGGCTTTATGAGAAACTTCTGATCTATGCTGTAAGTAAAATGAGAAATGTCTGTCCAAACACAAGTCCCAATTCACAATTGAAGAGTGATATTTTGACAATAAATGCACATTGCTAAATTTCTAAAAGAATGTCTGACAAAATTGAAATGCTGCACGTTTGCCTGATACAGGTGCTTCTTCAGCACATATGGCCTCGCCGGGAAGACAACGACATTGACATCGACTGTTCTGTTGAAACTAAATGCCACATGTTTTGCATCAAACTGCAAAACATGAATACATAACCTCAAGTTTGAAGTCTTTCTGATTCTCCGATCAACTGTCTTAGAGATCCACAAACAAAACACAAACAAAATTAAACAGTGGCAATGTAAATATCAGTTCCAAAGGGCTGGGATGCAGCTCTCGGGTTAACAGCATTTTCTAACGAGGGAAACTGTTGTTTGATTGGCTACAGCATCCAAAAACATAAGTTTTTGTGTGCCAGTGAATTCAAGAAAGTCCAGATCCAGGGGCATGCGTCCCAGAATAATGCTTGTGTTAAAATTATAACAAAACAAAACAACTCTTTCTTGTGAAAGAGATTAACAATTATAAGAGTAGCATCAACATCTCAACCTCCCACCCTTTAAGTGATCATGTTCGCGCACCTTAGGATAGTTACTAACACAATTAGCACGAACGCCAACAAATGGGTGTGTCAGGTAATACGTATTGCTAAGTTTCACGAACACATGGCAGATAAAGTAAAGACACTCACTGAGGCGCCATCGCTGTTGTTACTAGCCGACATCATCAGATTCAATCTTCTTATTCTACTTCTTCTTCTACTTCTTCTTCCTCTTCTTCTTCTATTCAATCTTCTGGGGTTGGTGTCACATGACACCAGTCCAGCATAATTTGATTGGCTGGACAATGGATGATTGAGCCAGGACTTGATTGCTGGTCACCCAGATGTTGAGATAGTCTTTTTCACACAGAATTTGTTTGCACCGAATTTTTTCGCACCAAATTTGTTTTCACATTGAATTTTTTCACACTGAATTTTTTACCCTAAATTTATTTTATAATTCTGTAAAAAAAAGTGTCAAAAATAAAAATGCGTGCTAGCAATTCGATGTATTTGAAATTCAAAGTCTGATTTTGATGCAAAAAAATTCAGTGTTAGAAATTCAAATTCAATGCAAGGTGGCACAGATTTACTTCCATAGTTACCCAGTGGCCTTGAATACTCTGCTGCGGGCTCTGGGGAAAGTTTGTTATCAGAATTAGCACAGCCAACTTTGACTTTTACTTCAAAAACAAACAAACAAAAAGAAAACACCATTATGGAAGCAGCAACAGTGCGTCGGTCTGCCTGCCCAGCGACAACAGCCAAACTCAGCATGGAAGCGTGTATTAGAACCATCTGTGCAAGCTTCGCGAGCGTTGCTATTCTCTGAGGGAATTCCCAGTAATGTTAATCTTATCTTAATCTTTCTTCCTTTTTAAGTGAAACAGACAATTGAATGCACCTAAAACAAAACTTCTGATTCACAGTGGAGAAACGGCCACTGTACAACATGTTATGAATACCATGTATTTAAATTCATTTAAAAAAAAAAAAACATTCATTTGGTCTTGTTCATAAAAGGATTGGATAAAAGGAAAGAGCAAAGGAACAACAGCTGCGCTACCCTAAAGGCTAATTTCATGTTAATAGTTGCTGATTATCTCAAATTCAGTGCTTTAACCTCAGCTTTCACTTTCATTTAAGACTTTGAAGACTCTGAAAGCGCGGCAATCCAAGTTGCTCTGCTCTGCTGTTCTAGTTTGACTCAACAAAGCCTGGTCAGATTTAAAATTCTTCTTCACCCCCTCATTACTCATGATTTAAAATTAACTGGCTACCAGCTGGTAAAGGCTGCTAACGCATCTGAAGTGTGATGTTTCCCTCCTCCTCCTCCTTGGACAAAGATGACTTGTTTTGTTTTTCTAAGAAACAAAGTTTGACATGGAATACTTCGCCAAAAACTCTGTATTAAATCTGGCTTGGAGTTGAACCTAGTCAAAGACGAAGGCTAACGTCCATTTGAGGCTTTCTTATCGCAGTTTCTGGACAGGATGTTCATTCACTGTAAAACCAGTAGCAAGGGGCATTTTAATTTCATTCTAAAATATCCTAAATGGTCTACAGGATTATCCTCTTTAGTTTCGTCAAGTGTAATGATGTGGCTCTGTGTTTTTCTGATTAGGGCCTGAGCCCCCATCATAAAGGGAAGAAGCAATGAGAAGGTTCTTTCAGTTGGATGCACACTGCTCTAATAAGCTTCGGGGGCACATTTTGCCATACAGAGAATCTTTTCTTTTCCCACACAAAATGCAAGTAATGAGGCATTGGAAATATTCCACGACATTAGGATAACTAAAAGCGAGGGAGCGAGCAAGCCCCCATAAGCTCACCGTAACACATTTTAAAGTGCTTGTTCTGTTCCTGGGCTGCCTGTGGGATTTCGTTTTCAATTTCTCACCTGCAGAGTCCGCCATGCGTTTTGGCACTGTTTTCATTTTTGTGTTTTGCAAGATGGCCGTGTTGACTTGATGAATGCAAGCGGCGATATCAGCCTCCCCGTCTTCCCTGGCTTTCATTCAATAAGCTCTTTGATGTTTCGCATTCACCAGCGCTGTGGTCTGCTAATGATTTGCTGTGAGACAATTTTACATCTCATTCTCCGGTTAGTACGGCCCCGAGGCCTAATTTTGCAATATTTAAGCACCCTAATCACTCCTCCTGATTCCTCAGAGATGTTTCCATTTGATGAAAGGGATATCACCGATGCTCCTCTCAACAGCTGGGTCGTCAGCCCATTTAGTTTTTTAAACTAAGCTCTTTACAAGCTGATGATCCGTCTTGACGAAATCATGTTTTTGCGGGGCGTCAAAGACAACATTTGTCTATCTAGAATTGCAAATAAAAAAAAAACAAAAAAAAAAACCAAAATCATTCCGGGCCACCTAATATGCTTCCCTGCTGTTGAATAAACCTAATAAATAAATTAAAAATGCTAAACTGAAAGGCTCTTGTATAATAGCAATGTCATCTTTCAACGGAATCCTGTTAACTGGAGCCAGAGTCTTTGCCGGGGAAACTGAGTCGTGACTTTGCCGACTTCCTCATGAGAATTCCCTTATTTATAATCAATGAACTTTACCGTTTCACAGGGTGAAAATAATGATCTCAAACAACAGAAACCATCCCCGGCAGGCATAACTGAAGGACAACCTTGACCATGGCTGTATTTTACTGTACGTCGTGTGATGGATGGGTGATATAGTCAGAACATCTCCATCAACCCTGGTGGTGGACCACAGTTCAGGTCAAATAGGTCACTGCAAAGATTGGGACATTAGTAGATATTTGAAAATTCACGTGTGTGTGTGTGTGTGTGGTAGTGTGTGTGTGTGTGTGTGTGTGTGTGTGCACACACATGTTAATGCTACTAAGGGAGGACATTTTGGCTGGTCCTCACAACTTCAAAGACCTGTTTGAGGGTTAAGACTCAGTTTTAAGGTTGGGGTTAGAATTGGGTTTAGGTTAAGGCTAGGGTTAGGGTGTTAGTTGGGAAGGTTGGGGTTAGGGGCTGGGTAATGTATTATTTGTATGAAAGTCCTCACAAAGATAGAAATACAAGGGTGTGTGTGTATTGTGTGATGTACTGGTCATATGTCAGGGTGAAGGCTTCCTGCATGAATATCTCTGACACCCACCAGTGCAATCTGTGACCTTGGTGAGAAACAAACAGCACCTGGAAGATGAATGAATGAATGATCTGCCAATATTCCTCATTATTGGTGCAGCAGTAACACCAACTTAGTGAAGGAAATTGCCGTGAACGCTCCTATGACAGACTCAATAAGCTGATTGGAAATGCTGATACCTGTCAATTACACAAACCGCCTTTTTTTAGCCTATGTTGTTGTTTACCACATACAGACTGATTATTCTCAGTCCAAATTACCCTCGGTAAATATCGAGGTAGGTTGCACGGATTCAGGGTGAAGGCAGCTGCATGTGCAGGTGAACACATCAAAATGAACACGGCGGAACAAAGGTACCTTCTATTCTGCTTGGTCTCAACCCAGTCATGGCCCGTAGACGTTCCCGGACTCCAGCGACGACGGAATGTTTACATTCTTTTGTCTGCGAGCATTGTTGAACGTGGTTTGACGGAGCAGGTTTTATGCAAAAGAAAACATTAAATCCCCTTTCATCCCATTTATCCTATCAGTTCTATTATTACCAGTTTGTACCAGTAAAACCAGTCAATTCCCCTACATCCCACTATAACCAGTCAACATTACCTCTGTCCAACTATATCCAGTCCATTAATCCCCTTTGTGCCAGTATAACCAGTCCATGTATCCTCTCTGTCCCAGTTTAACCAGTCCATTTGTCCTTTCTGGCCCACAGTGAATGTTCCATTTATCGCAGATGTTCAATTCAACCTGTATGTTTCTCATCTGTCAGCCAGTTTAATGACTTGATTTAGTTTCTCTGCCCACTATTACCAGTCTAATATCAGCCATGCTATAATGCACGTTTGGATTAGCGGAGATCTGTTTGATCTGCCGGCTGTTTCCAGTGCGCGGCGTGCAGGACAGATGGCCGTGATGGCCGGGTGATGTTATCGCTGGATGATGTCAAGCAGCAGCAGAGCAACCAAAAAAAAAAAGAACGACCAAAGAAAAGCCCACAAGGTCAGACGCATGCAGAAATGATAAAAGGAGGAACAAGAGGAGCAGGGGATCCTTTTTTTTCCCAAAAATATGCCAAGCCTGGCCGCTTGGATGAAACACAACATATTTGACAATCAACCCTGCTCACATTGTGGCAGCTACGGATAAACAAACATGGGACGACGACGTCTGAAAGCCCGGAAACAACGCACACGGGAGCTACAGCGTCTGACAGTCTGACAAAAACCGGAGCCAGGGCGTCGTGTTCCCCGCAGGGCTGAGGGGGCGGGGCCACCTGGCACTGGTACGGCTGCGCAGGTGGGATCAAGCGGCCAAGAAAACAGGCAAACTCAAACTACAATATAGTGTCATAAAATAATAATATAATATAAATAATATACAATAGAATATATTCCAGATCCTGACAGGAACCTGCAAATGAGTTTTGTTGAAATGATGAAGGTGGTTTGGGACCAGTCAGTCAGTCACCATGTGGCTAAACCTCACGTGGTGAGCGTTGGCGTGACAGAGAAGGTGTGAAGTTCATCTCATTTATTAGTGAAAAGATTTATTCCACAATGATAATTCTGCTGCTTTGATGAACAGCTCTGTTTAGATCCCTGCAGTACTGCCAGGTGGCGCTGCAGAGAAACCTCTCTGCTCAGCTTAACATCTGACCTTTCTCTTCAAGATTCATTTATATTCAGCCGTTGAGACAGAAAACGCTGCTGGGTTCAGGAGTATATTTGTTTTTCTTTTCTTTTCTTTTTTATTTACTTCTTTCTATTTTCTTTTTTTTTTTAAGAACTTCTTTAAAAACTAGTGCAGCGTTTTAAGATGCCCTGCATTAAAACGGCTCCATCTGATTTGTTCCCATATCATTACAGACACAGAACTTTCCTCCTGAAAAAAGACATTATGCATCGAGGTTAGGGAAGGTCAGGCAATAAATACGCTGCATATTTAATAACAATGGAGAAAACATGGACCTTGCAAATTAAACAACGGTCTCTGTGTTGTGCTACAGTCTGAAATATGCCTCTCTTTTTCAGAGAGTTTTCTGCAGACTGCTAAACCCTTTTATTCTCCATTTTTGAACAATGCGGCCATATAAAATTTTACAGAATATATACATATATATATATATATATGTATATATTTTTTTTTTCTTTTTTTTTTTAAAGGAAGATGGTGCAGAGAGCAAAGACTGGAAGAAAAGAAGATGAAAGAGAAACACTGGCTTGCGCTTGCTGACCCACATGTGACCACAAACTTCTGGATTTTGGATGCAGAATGTAGACTTTATTTAATGTTTTAGTTGTGTTTTTTCTGGTTTCTAATGCACAATTTAAAGGAAACCCCCAAATACTTTTTCTTTTTTTTTAATGCTGTGTAATAATATTAGCAGCATAAGTCATTACATTAGCATAAATCATAAAAGACTTATGAATCAATTACATGTGGTTGTAAAAAAAAAAAAAGGGCCATTGAGACACTTATTTTTTTCTTGCTGATCAGAAGAATTTGATATTTTTTGCATCAAACGTGCTGTTTGGTTTCACCTCAGCGCTGATGTCATTTCGTTGGATCGGAGTCCTGGAACACGAACTGTGATGGGTCCCATATGAAAAGCTGCCTTTGAACTGAGAAAGCATGCAAGTTTGAAGGCAGGTGTCACCGTCGGTGCAGTCTGCCAGACAGCAGGGAAAGTAACCTAGTTTATTTCCGGTGCTACAAAGCCAGAGCTGCCTGCATGTATTTTAATACACTTCCTGGACCGGATATGTGGATCTTTGATATTCCCGCAGTTGGCTTCACCTCTAAATTAACAATTACAATGACAGGAAGATTCAAAGTTACCCTGGTGTCTGTCACTGTTGCGCTGACATGAGACGCTTGATGGGAAACCTCAGTGATGCTTACTCTTTTGATGTTTCAGACATCTTGTTATATCTTGTGAAGGAAGAGTTAGCATCTATTATAGATCCGGTGGAGATTGGCACGAGCACAAGAGGTTTTGAAGTCTGCATGTGTAAAAGGTTCACACTGAACCCAAAACAGCATTTTTTCCCTTCTTATCAGTTCAATTTTCGTTAATAGCTTTTATTATTTGTTTTATTTTTCTTTGCATTGTAATGCTATGCTCTGCTAGTGAAGGAAGTATATTTCTGCTTAATGCTGATACATCATGGATGGATAGGAGAGTCTGGCTGAATTAATCATCAGTCCACCACTACTTCTCCCTACATATGACTTGTGCCTTGCTGACCCGTCAACACCGACGTGGCACCAGCGCAGAGAAAGGAGCCCCTCGGAACGAAACAGTTATCGCAAGTTTTATTGGAATTGAAAAATGTCTCTAAAGTGATGAATTTTGCGAATAAACGTGTACCTTTACAGTTTAATTTTGTCTGCAGCAGTCTGAGCATGATCTCTGTATGACTGTCTGTAACGCCACAAAAGCAGGCCGTTATAAATTCTCATGAGGACGACGAGGAGCATTAGAAGCTCCCATGTACCACCGATGCCTGATCAAACTTACAAGTTATCACACCTTTCTAAATGTAGCACTTTATTGACAGTTGGTTACAGAAGAAGAAATCGCACTGGTCAACCTCTGACATCAGCGAATCGTCCGGGGGAATCAATTTTATTAATAAAATGTATAAAGCTCGTGCCTGAATTTAATTCCTAATTAATTCTTGTTGTGTGACTTTTGCCGGGGCCGACACAGCAAGAGATGTCGCCCACTTCCAGCACGAACCACGGTGTCAGGGAAGCTGTGTTTTAATCACCTTGCCGCCGGCGTTGTCAAGTCGGAGGAGCCGTCAGCCGCTCACCACACACATGCTCGCCAGGGCTGAAATAAAGTGCCTTCTTCAAACCGCCGAACATTCGGCGCCTCTTCAGGATGTCACAGGATGTATTTTACCCTCAATTAATCATGACAGCATTATTTCTGAGGCACTGGTCTAATTGTTGTGCAGGGAAGCTACATTTTTCACCTCCCAGGCTTTGTCAGAGATCGACTATATTTTAGGAATCAACTACTCGCTATTATGAAGCCACTGCAAAGGCTGGGGTCATGTTTATTGGGAAAATGTATTTATTTGTGTACGTCAACAACAGTGATTGATGAACGGTTCCTTTAAGATTAGCTCTTGTCCTACTGCTGATAAGGTGCTGTATCTTATTTTGAAGTTTCCGGACAAGATGGAGAAAAAGCAAAGTGAAATAAAATGAAGTCCAAATTTAAATTGTGTTCAAACAAAAATCCTAAAATTGAATCTGATGGTATTAAAGATTAAATATAATTACTTAGAAATGTGTAAATATTTTTAAAGATGCTTCAAATGAGAATGTCTGAGATGGGTTATATAAGCTATAATAGAGGAGATGTAACCGTATTCATCACTTTTCCTTAGCCTGCAATGATATGAAGACCTCATTGCATCCTTGTCTTTAGGTGTAGTTTGTGTTTTAAAAGTGGAAGTTCAAGTTGGTGCTACAAGGCTTTAACTACCCTGTGTGCAGAGGACTGTTTGAGGTTTTTTAGGCTATTTAGCCTAAAAAATATCCACAAAAACTCTTATTTAATAATTTAACCGTTCAAAATGCATATTTTAGGCAATTGCTGGGCTATTAGAATACAGAAAAAGGAAAGAAAAATGCAACAGCAACACAGAGGGCAAAAAAAAAAAACCTCCCCGTCATCTTTATCCTCACAGTTCTACCTCACTTTGCCGACTGTAATTCCTTATTCTGTATTTGGGCTTTCATCCAAGTGGTGGTGGTGGTCGGTTATCCCTGCGGCATAACATAACAGGAAGACAAAGGCTGATATACAACAGAATATGGACAAAATACCCTGGGTGAAACAACATCGCCCACACAGCAACTGTCAGCACACAGCTTTGCACAAGCCACTTTTCTTCATCCGTCCCCTCAGTTGTTCTCTTGTTCCATTCGGAGAATCGGGCAAATGTTCGAATCTCTTTTGTTGAGCTGTGGTATTTGTTTATTCGCAGATAGACGTCCGTGATAGACCAGAGCCGTGCTGGAATTTTCCCAGGCGCCGATGTCAGATACGGGCCCATTTTTTTGTGTGATGCGTAAAAACAGATGGAGGAAACAAATAAAAATTAGGACAAACGCCATATTTTGAAGTTGCGTTTGCTTAAACTATTGTTGATGCCATCTCGAGATCTAGGTCAAGCAAGGGCACTTTCCACAGAATGGGATTATAGAAACGCTCTGACAGGACTCAGTGGCTCAGTTGGCCAATCCGTCGCCAATCCTCCAGTCCCCTCAAAAATAAAATCAAATGTGGCTTTTAAAACCGGACCCAGCTCTTGGTAATTACAGCTTGGACAGAGGGAATGGGAGGAGGGCAGATGGCTGCATAACATCAATGTGTCTTTGGTGTAAAACAACGATGAGCTGGATCAGCTGCAAATGTTTACTGACCTTTTGTGAAGTTTCACTGCTTTACCTGCAATAAGACTGTTTTGCTGCCGTTCAAAGGAAGCATTTTTGTCTGTATCATAGTTGCGGGTCAGCAGAACAAAAGCGTAACCTTTGAAAACAATGCTCACTTTTAAAAGTCTGCTGCCTTACTCTAACTACGCTCAGAATCTAAACATATGGTCGGAAGCCCTGCAGATAATTGAATCTCGGCCTCATGAAGGCCGGGTTGCAGTTAATGTGCTAATACAGCAGAAGCTAACATGTTAAGCAAAGACGTAAAGGCAACATTTAAAGACTGGCAATTGAGTTGGCACCATTTTTATTTATTTGCCCTTGAAGATGTATTGCCTCCAATCCGGAAGGATCCTTCAGTCTTTGGGGTTCTTTGATCCTCTTGTTGGAGCTGGAGAACCCTAGGATCGCTCGCCAAAATCATTCTCTTCACCAGCAATCATGTAAAATGTGACAGCGTGTGAGTTAACTTTGAGTTTTTTTTTTTTTTTTTTTTTTTAACTTTTCTGTCTGGGCGTTTTCAGTACCTTAACATGTAAATATCAGCAGTGCATTATCTCCACCATTTCTGTTATTGGAAAATATAAAAAGTATATTATCTTTCCTGAAATATTTAGCAATGATTTGCAGTACCGATTTAAAAAAAAGAAAGAAAAAATGATAAAAAAAAAGAGTTATGAATCAGGTTCGGTTTTTGATCCTTTGATTTACTTATTTATTTATTTTTTTCAGAAATGGCCTTCACGTAATGACCCAGTTCAGCTAATTATTCTTGCATGCTAATTCAATTGTTAAATTCAAAGGTCATTTGGCGACTGACTACCATGCCACTCCACCTCCAGCCCCTCGACACATCCAGTTTTTTTTTTTTCTTTCACGGTTTTGTGTTGTAATACATTTTTTTACTGTTAAGGTAGAAGGTAATTCTTATTATTATACTGGATTAATTATTTAATATCTATTAAAAGTGTTATGTTTTCAAAGAAGAGAAAAATAACTTAAAAATAACTCTAAAATAACTGAGATGTAAAGTGATAAATTCCAGGTTTGATTGCTGATCCTATAATTATTACAGCAATTACTATACTCAAGTACCTCAGTTTTAGGGGCCTTTACATGAATACATGTAAAATTTAGGTGAAAATGTAAAAATATTAAACCCTATTTTTACAACAGAAGCCAGCCTTTATAACACCATACACGCTCAGGAAATTAATATGGGATTACAGTCTTGTTTTGTTTTTTTGTTATCCTCTAATATGAGTTTAGCCTTATTAATTAAATATTAGAATATCTGATTGGGGCACTGATTTTCCCTTTGTTTTTCCATGTCTCATCTGAGCCTCCTGTTATTTTTGCTTGTTTACATCCAGATCATCATTATTGGCTGATTCTAAAGCTTTAACCGATGCCTGAGGATTGACTTTAGATGTTGCGACACAGATTAGAGCCACCATCGGCATAAATAAGAATTTATTATTGGGGTTTACGTATGTACGCTAGCCACGGGAGCCTCCGCATGCTAAAATGCTCCTCCATCTTCCTGAACTGTAAAACTACAGTAAAAAATAATTAACATAATTGCTGTGTAACTTCTTAGACAAACTAATGATCTGAAATGTCAAGTCATTACGGCTGAAGGATAACTGCTGACCCTTAATTTGAAGCTACATTTTCTCAGGATGCATTTAATCAAGAAACCAAACACACAGTCGCACAGACACAATTACGTCTTACTTCAGTTCAGAGTGATGCTCGTCTAATGAGCAGTGTGGCTCAGATACATGATGAAGAAAATCAATCATGTCTGACGCCACGGCGGGGCCCGAAGAATTGTCAGATTTGTCAGCTAATTTCATGGTAATTAAGTCCCTTACCCATGGTTATTTTTAACCTCATCGACGGTCCGATCACCTAGACCAGCAAGCCCCGTTGCTCACGTCTTTAATTAAGCTCCAATGATTAATCTTGATTTGCTTTCTCCTCTCCCTAGTACCCGCCAGGATCACCAACGTGTCCAAGGATGTCACAGTCAATGAGGGCAGCAACGTCAATCTCATGTGCCAGGCGGTCGGTCGTCCTGACGCCAGCATCGTCTGGAAGTACCACTCGCCGAAAGGTAGGCGGCAAGGCCCTCGTGGTTTGCTCGGTTGCATTTCTGAGTCCGTGTGCAAATGGGAAAATCGAAAACTGTAGCTTTTTAAAATGTGCGCAAACATGAAACCGAATTATGACCTTTAACACCACCGAGAGCCGGAGGTGAGGCGAGGAGGTGAGGCAAGGAGGTGAAGGCACCAAATCAGATTGGGGTGCAGAATAATAAGGTCATGGGTTTGCTCTGATCAAACAGCAACACCCGAGGGATTTCCACCGGGAACCGGTATTCTCACCACATCGAATTTTGACAGAAGCTGCAGACAGAGGCATATCATGGAGGATATGTACATAGCCTACTCCCGTGGCACGATCGCAATCGAAAACACAAAATGATGAATCAGTTCCCTTCCAGAAACAACCCCTTGTTGTACGGAGACACCTGTGCACCGTGGCTTCCTTTCATCATTTCCCTCATCCACCCATCAAAGACAATCCAGAAGTGTAGAAAGCATTATCGCAATGTCAAGGTTACCGAACCGCCACTCCTACGCTCAGCGCCCAATGTCAACATTCCCACACAGCGCGCACCTTTCAACGCTTACTTCGGATGAATATTCGCCCACGTGCTGAGCAGCGGTTTGCCTTCCGCTGCGCTCTGATTCTGCAGCTTCTGTGTTAATTCAGCTTTGTGGTGAATAATACCAGGCTTTGGTCTTTTAGCTGAGGCCTTGTTTCCTCCACGCCTTCACCGATCACGGGGGGCAAAGGTGCACAGTCTACTGACCGGAGACCACATCTGGTTTGCTCAGCTCTGTGGTGCTGGCAGCTCCCTGATGTAGGAGAGGTAATGAGCTCCTGTATGTGTGTGCAAACATGTTCTGTCTTCTAATTGTGTTGACTCTAAGCTTCCCACTCTGCATTCAGGCGTGAGTCATAAGCAGCCTCTCTGTGGGGCCAAATGTACAGCCCCCATCGTGGGTTCAATTTTTTCCGCTATTATCTAAAATCAACACGGTCTCTCACGGAAGTTCCGGCACTTCATACACGTTTTGCAGTGGAAATTGTCCATTTAAAATTGTATACAGAAGCCGCGTGATCGTTCCTAGTAGGTACCAGGTACGGTCAGTGGTTCAGTGTCGCCTGTTTCCTTCTCACAGCCTTACTGAAAGATTTCGCACTCCCATGTAGCAACTGATGACTCAGAAAAGATCTTGACATTTCATCCCCCTATTCCAGATATTGACAAGTTCTGGACTCAGTGATTTCAAGTTGAAAGTCTCTGAAAACCCAGTTAAAAATGTGACTCACGGTCCATAAACACTTACGTAACATGGAGTCTGCACTGCCTGAAAGAGCACCTGCTTTATAATTATAAATGTAAATTATTCAGCAGAGTACGCTGCATCTCTCGCTGAGGACGACTGAAAGGAATTTATGTTTGCAGGGAGGACTTTGTAGTGTGTTCATACACTACAAAGCTACAGCGATCTTTGAGGGCTTATTAAAGGGGAGGCTGTGATTGTACTTATCTTTTAGCAAACTCCTTTAAGAATACAGGGGTAAAACCTGGGTCAAGATACTAAAAGCAAACATCATGTTTTTTTTGGTTTTTTTTTGTTAATTTTTACACTGAATGACATAAGGTAAAGCTCCTGCTGCTTGACCACGAATGATGGAGGAATAAAAGGGAACATATAACCATGGACCTGCGTATATCTTGAATCCAATCATTGCAGAAAATCTACATATCCCGACTGTGTTTCCGCCGCAGGAATTCTCAGAGCAATTTTTTTTTTTTTTCTCACTTGACGTGTTCTAGTCTAGAAGTGGAGCACAATGTCTGGCGCCTCCTAAAAATGTCCCCCTCTTGCGACAACGGGGGTGCATATTTATGCACCGAGTGGAAAAGAAGCTGTAAAGTCAGACCATAAAGTGTAGCCAGTGATGCAGAAATGTGTTAAGTATCAGCAGAGGGAAAAAACAACAAAACAGACTTTTATTCAGATTCCAGCAAAAGATTGATTTTACTTGACGTGTGATGAATCAGTGATCGCTGGATTATCCGTCCTCTGACATCTTTTGCAGCTTTTAAACGTCCATTGTTGGAGCATTCTACGCTGTAAAAGCAAACATTGCCGTCACATTCCTGTCATGGGAATTGGTTTAATTTTAGCTGTCGGTGACGAAGTGAGCTGAGAACTGGATATCGGTGATTAATGTCCTGCATCATGTCCTCACCTGTGCAGTTATTCCCATTAGAATAATGGCTAATTGTACAGTGGAAGATGGCTGCCCCGTTAGATTTGGAGCTGCTGTTTTCTCTGTTACATGCACACGTCCGTGTCCTTTAAGGAACTGACTCAAATCATGAGTCGATCTGGATTTTCTACCTGATGTTGCTGCAGCATGTAGTGTTTGGTACTGTGACCAATTTGACCGCACATTATGATGTTTTTTTTTTTTTTTTTTTTTTTTTTATGTCAAAGGATATGATTGGACATGATCGGCTCATGCTGAGCTGATTTTAATTCGGAACGATGTTTTCCTCTTCCGCGTTTCCTGCTGTTGTTCGCAGCCGATTGCACTCAAACAAAGATAAACACATTCTCCAGGTATTTTTTCGTCTCTCTTCCTGCCCCCCCCCCCCCCCACCTGGATAACAGCCACCATCTGTGCACAAGAAGATTGCACCTGCCTTTCCAAAATTAAATACAGATGTAATAAACGCTGTGCTGTTACTTTCAGATGTGATCCATCACTTTGCTTTTGCTAAGGTAATGATTTATTTCGCCCCATTGGACATTTTGCTAACAAAAAGCCATTTATAACCATACACAATATTATGTACACACATGTGTATAGGCATGTTTCCAAGCATGAAAAGACCTTCTTCTTCTTCCTCTTCAGTTAAGGGATGAGATGTCATGACCATGACCCCTGAATCTGTCAGGTTAGCTGACCCTGACAGAACTGTTTACAGTTATACATGGACAAACAGGCGGGTACCAGGCAGTAAAACACTAACAAGAACATGTGAACCTGTACACAAATAGTTCTTTAAGTTGTCATGGGTGCCTGAACATACAATTTCCCAGCAATCATATCCATAACAAGACAACGATGAAACACAGATGTGGGGGGAATAAAAAAAAAACAATTGGTGTTTGTTCGTTGGGACTTGGCTTCCACCAGCAGCCGTTTCGGAACAATAGCTCCTGCAAGGTTTTTAAGAAGCTCGGCACGTTGTTTTTTTGTTGTTTTCCGAGCATCAGGAGACGCGAGGGGAAATAAAGAGAAACACCACTCTTTAGTGGTGCGAGTCAAAGCAAAGACTGGAAGAGTGTCAGCAGAATAATAAAAGCTGATTCCACAGAAGCTGCGAGCTTCAGTCTGTAACAAAGTGAATTTTGATCATCTCGGGTGGCGACATTGTCGGCATTCTGCAAAACAGGAGTAAAGCTTGTGCAGACATAGAGAACATACACGCTTCACAACAAAAAAGCCCAGATCCGGGAGCGCTTCTTCTCTGAATCTTAATCAACTGCAACAGTGATGAGTAGTTACTTTGTTTTAAGAGCTATTACTGTGAGTAAATTATTCCTGACAAACATTTCCTCACTTTCTTTTAAAGTGTCTTCTTTCAGAGCTGTTGAGAACAATCACTGCTGCTGTCTTCCTTTCCAGCAGCAGCAGACTGTTGTGACTGACTGCAGCATGCTCTGTGGCAACACCAGTCATTCACTGTCCCCCTCCTGAATGGATCTCAAGGTTCTAACAAGGAATACGTCTGCAGCGCAACACGGAAGCTACATAGTCGCTTAAAAATTCAACATAAACCTTTTACTTAAGTGAATTCAGTAGATATTACATTTTGATTTTTTTTTAAATGCTATCTAATGAAAACAATCAAGGTTCATATTTTTTTAAATATCAGTAAATCAGCCTAAATATCCCTGAGGTAGGAGATGTCATTTTCGAGACTGCGTCTTCTCCAGTGTTCCCAAACACACAACAACACAAAGTTTTCACCAAAATCCAAAATGTCTTTGTTAGCGCCATAAGGACAAAAGAAAATCAGAAATCCAAAAAAATAGAAATAAATCACGAAATACTGCCGCTACTCTTGCTTCTTGCATGCCAAACTGGGTCAGACTAATTGGCGCCTGATTGCCGCCCGATAAAGAATTCACTGGCTGGGAGACTCAGCCGTGTTTCATACAACACTCTTGTAATGATTAAAACATTTCTCTTCCTCATGCATATTCATGTCATGTTTTTACTTTAAAAGAAAGATTTGGGGAGACTTCAGCAGCAATTTAAAAGTTTCAAAGCTGTCGGCGTTTTAGCGTGGACGGTAGCAAATGTTGGCATAGCACGAGCATTAGTATGAGTTACGCACGTGTTGAAGGTGACTCGGATTAACATTAATTGCCATTTCGTTTTCAAAGTTTATTTAACTTGTTGGTGCCGCTTCCTTTTCAAAAGCTTTTGCCACTAAACGCTAACTCCCTGGACCAGCTCCGAAGCGAAAAGGAACTTTGTCTTCTTCCGTCAGACCGGACACACATTTCTGAATGCAACATGTAGTGAACACAGTCAGCGAGATCACTCCAGCTTGGTGCATGCCCACACTTTCAAGATTCTTCACGACAGATGAGTTTGTCTTACGCTGAAGTTATATAATTTTAATTCTAGCTATGCTGCTGCGAAAAAGTTTTTTTTTTTTTTTTTTTATTCTTCAGCTCTTCACCGAGGTCACATTGTAGCAGCATCAGCATCGGTTACAGTGCGGCCTCCCTGGAGCCGCAATAGTGATTCTGAATCAGGTTTCCCGGCATGAAGAAATGACCTTCTCCTTATTTCCAGCAGCTGCAAAAAAAAAAAAAAACTACACACGAGAGGACAAATGCATAATATATAGCAGTTTTGATGGACACTTGAATCCCTGAAGAAAGTTTCAGGCCACGGTGGAATCTTCCACTTTTTCTATTTTGTTTAGCACTTTGGTGAAGATCACAGTGTGTGTGTGTGGGGTGTGTGTGTGTGTGTGTGTGTGTGTGACTGCAGCACCAGGGATTGAAGGCTACAAAAATGGGAAAAAAACACAATACGGCGTGTGACCCATTTTAAGTGCTGAGGAAGGGCTTCTTTTCAGCGTTTAGTTTACACAGCAGCAGCTCTGTGGCAGACAGCATCCAGAGTATTAATATGTATAGAGCATGCCCAGGGGCTGAAAGGAACACAGGCTTCCCTTGAAGACTGTTTTAACCATTGGCACCAACATTAAAAAACCGAACTGTTGGACATTTCTGGGCTGCGCAGTTTGCGATAGCAGCAATCAGATACGTCTGCACAGGGACGGCTTCTGCGCTGGGCGCCAATTAAAGAATGTTAGCCACCCGGCTCGTAACGTGGCACTCTTAGAGGAAGTGAAGCATGAAACATTAGAGGAAAGCGTATCGGAATGTTGTGTTCTCTGGTCTGGGCAGTTCTGGGGAGTCTCTCGGCGAGCATTCTCTTTAAATGTATTGTCCAATTGCTCTTCTGAAATCGCAGTGTGGGAGTGTGGCAAGCTATTTGGCTGCTAGAGGTCGCAAAAGTAGCTCCTTTGCAGGGGACCTGGAGGGCTCCCGCAACTTTCTGATTCACCCCAACGCCCACACAAGGCTGCACAAAAGAAGCACAGAAAACCCGGGCACGTAAAAAAGGTTTGCAGAAAGGGAAAGGGTCTGAACGCAGTAGATGAACCAACCTAATGAAACAATGAGAGGAAGAACAGAAGGTCACGGCAGGCCAAAGGAAAGATTAGCAAAGCTAGGAGTTGCGGATTTGTTCTTGGGAGGGTCTCATAATGGAGGATTCAAAGATGTCGAAGGCTGCTCTCCTCCTGACACTGACACTTGTATTTAAACATGTCTTGATTAGCATTATTTACTCTCAGGCTCACTTATGCAGAGGAGTACAAATGAATATATTGTGTAATTCATATCCGATCGCCTTCTGTGATCCTCTTTCCTGACTCCAGGGTGGGGCTTTTGGTAACGTTCATCTTAGGGGGCCTTAGCAGGAACAACCTGCCTGTCACATCTCTGCTCTTAGATGAGCTTCCTCAACAGGGTGGCTGGGCTCAGCCTGAGAGACAGATCTCAGGCGACACACTGGGGGGTGGGGGATTACATCTCCAATCTGGCTCGGACCCATCTCAGCATCCTCCTGGAAGAACTTGGACGTAGGAGCAGGAAAGACAATTTTCAGGTCATTTTGTGCTAAAAAACTGCTGAGTCTGAAACACACACAACTAATGAACATGTATACAGGTATATATATTTGTGTGTGTGTGTGTGTGTGTATGTGTGTATGTTGTACCTGCGTCATACAGTCACCACCAAAATACTTTTCTCTGCTAAATGAGGACATTTTTGGGACGTGAGGACATTTTGGCTGGTCTTCACAACTTCAAAGGCCTAATGGAGGGTTAAGACTTGGTTTTAAATGTTGGGGTTTGGAATTGGGTTTAGGTTAGGGTTAGGGGCGTAGTTGGGATGGTTAGGTTAGCTTAAGGCAATACATTAAGCAATACATTATACCTATGAAAGTCCTATCAAAGATAGAAGTACAAGAGTGTGTGTGTGTGTGTGTGTGTGTGTGTGTGTAACGAGAAAGAGAAAAGGGGCCACGTTTAAACATATTGTTACAGAGAGAAGAACAACAGATTGTCAACCTGTTTGTGGCTAGCACGCTTGTTAGCCTTTAGCCGCTCTTCTGGTCAAACTTTCAGCATTTCCCAGATGCAGACACAGCTGTTGGGAACAGATAAATAATCAATAATGCAGCAGCTCCTCGCGGGAAGCCCCTCCAAGTCCAGCTGGATGGAGACTTTGCCGCTTCAAACGTGTTTTTTTTTTTTTTTTAAGACATCATGGATATTTATTGCAACATGTTTATCAGTGTGGTTCTTTGAGAATTCAATGCAAACTGCTACGGCTGATCCAAGTTGTTCAAACTCTTCTTTTTTTTCTTTTTCTTTTCCTTCATGCTCAAAGACAACCATTAATTTCAATTTTTAATCTTCTCAGCAATGCCAAGACCTTTAATTTTTCAATAATTCATCTTATTCTGCACATAAAGAACTGTTTATTTTATTTATTTAATTATTTATTTCGAACATGCAATTCAAAACATTCAACAAATGATTCACAAAGCAACCAAATATATATCATATATCATTCCCAAGAGAAGAAGAGAGAGGAAAACAAAACCTCAACATGTTCAAAAGGGAGCGGGAAGAAGCCAAAACTAACTACCTAAACTAAACTAAACCTACTAACTGTATATCATATGTATGTATTTATTGGCAGCTCATCTGTGTGGTCATCAGTCAGGTTGGGTCTGAGTTGGGTCATCAGCACATGAGGTGAACCGTAGAAGCTTCTCGGGTGAGTCCAGCTGACTCTCCCTAATCCTAACCTTAAGTTCTATGTTCAGCATTGATAATGTCACCTATATAAATTTAGACTCGAGTCAAAATGTGTGCGTTAAAACCCAACAACTAGGTGAAGCTAAATAAATATATAATGTTCTCATCTTTTCATTCACTCTCTTGCTTGAATTTGAAAGGAACTAATAAGCTAAAACCCCAACGACTGATCATTGTTTTCAGTGCATTTAGAGCAAATGGTGCAAATGATGCAAAACAAGGGGTGGTGTGCACGTGGGTGTGTGTGTGTGTGTTAAAATGATTTAAAAAATAAGCACAAGGATGAGGACCTGACACGGGTCCAGGTGGAATAAACAACTCATTCAGCAGAGTTAATGTGATCAATCATTAACGGCGGATGAACGCAAGTGGAGATGCGGATGCGCCGCGGCTGCAGGCGGCCAAAACACAGAACAAAACACGGAGCCATTCTCTGGGGGTCTTCCTGAATCCACTGTTGGATACATGACAGAGCTCACAAACCAGATTTGCTGTTGAATGTGACTGGATGATGACGTTCAGACATTCAGAGTTTCTGCAAACCTCTGCTGAAAGGCCGTCCTTCTGAGAAATAACAATTTTCAATTAAAAAAAAAAAAAAAAAAATGTTATTAAACTTCTTATAGATGTTTTGATAAATTTCTTATTTGTTAACATTGGACTAAAAAAAAAAAAGTTAATCTATAGTAAATTGAAGTGCAGCAGTCTGTAAAAATGTTGTTTCCTAAGAAACAAACAAAAAAACAAAACAAAACAAAAAAAAAAAAATTGGGAATGTCCCCATTCTGTCAAGACGTGGGAAAGTGGGAGAGAAAGTGCCGGTGCCTCCTGTATGAATGGATTTTTAGCGTTTTTCGACTATGTGGGTCAGCAGCTGATTGAGAATTCAATTCAATTCAATTCAATTTTATTTATATAGCGCCTTTTACAATAAAAATAGTCTCTAGGTGCTTTACAGAGGCAGAAACCCAGAGCCTGAACCCCTAGGTAAGCACAGTGGCAGGAAAAACTCCCTTTTAATAGAAAGAAACCTTGAGCAGGACCAGGTTTAGAAGGACGAACCATCCTGCTGAAAGTCGGCTGGGTAAAGGAGGAGAAAAAGAGGGAGACAGGACAGAGAGAATAAAGAGAGAGAGAAACAAATATGCAATCATAGCAGGGAACAACATAGGCAGGTGCTGACAGTGGACATGAAACAACAACGTCTCAAATGACAGCAAGCAAAATGGAGCTCTGTCATCTTGACATTTGGTCAATTTTGTGTCTTAAAAAGCCAGAAAATTGCAATACTAACGAAAGAAATGAAAGAAAAAAATTGGTGGGGCACGCTGGAACCTCGAGAAGTCACCAGCGTTCAGTGTTAGCACTCTTCTTTAGATGGGGTATTGTGTTAGGGCAGAAATCTACAATATATTTATTTTCAGAGCAGTGAGACAGGGACAGAATATAACTTGTATTTAAAATTTCTTAAAACAAGCTTTTTTCACACCTCCTTGACCATAGGCTGGGTTAACTCCGCCAAGGGAGGTTATGGAACAGCTCGCGTTTGTTTGTTTGTGTTTGTTTGACTGTTAGCAAGAAGTGAAATTTTCAGGAAACGTTAGAACGTTCCAAGGAACAGCTCCTTACATTTTAGCGATATTAACAACTGTAGAACAGTCATGAACGTAAACATTAATTCATCATTAACAGCAGTAGTTTTCACATCACTTTGTATACGCCTGTGTGTTAATGTGTGTGCTTTAAACTTGAATTATGATGTCATAGCTCCTGGAAGCAGACCTGGTGTTCCTGATCGTTGACTGACATTTGTTTAACCCTGCGAATAAATAAGGTTTTAATGAAGTTTATAATCAAATAGTTCTCTTTCTTTTTATTAAACAAACAAATCTGAGACTGAAGGATTTATATTTCCAATTCTGACGCATTTACTTGGGGATTCTGTCACTGTTCCGTGCACGCATTCACGATGGGCTGCCTGACAGGTATCGCTGTTGCGAACCCTGCAGGGATGACAGCGCCTCTGTGGGTGTGGGGGGGAGAAATGCCACAGGTGGCTGTCATATGTGAACTCTCAGGAGATCTGCTGACACTCACTTAACCATAAAGGTGAACACGGTTCCAATCACAGATCTTGTGATGGAACACTGGCCAGCACTTCATTCGTGTTATGTATTTGAACTGTTATATAGCATCTAAATTTATCAGCGCCGTCACCAAAAATAAAAAACACAGAAATATTCAATATATTTTTCAGATACACTTGATCGTAACAAGTCCGTGACGCGATCAGTTCAGTTGGAAACCCTGAAATATGAAAGTTGCAGAATCTTCTCCGAAGAATCAGGTACGAAAGGATTATGAAATATTGCAGGAGCTTCCTGTGACATTTAAAACTCTGTCCGGTGGGACAGTTTTAAATGTCACCATTATTTTTAGAAGAGGTCTTCCGGTGCTTATTTCCCATATTAGAGAACTCTAAGTTGTCCTGGCGCGCTGCCTTGCCAGTTGCTTTGTCTTCTCGCTCTCGTCTTTTCTCACCATCACCTGTTCCTGAACAATTCTGGGCAGATTTCCACATCTCTTCCTGTAGGAGTATGAACATTAATGAACTGTTCAGACTCCTTGCTCCCCGAAGCAACGACTAATGGGTTGTGATCTCTCCTGAGCTTTTCCTAAAAATGTTCTCGGCCTAAGCTCCGATAACACTCTGCACCCTCTCTCCACTGCATTTCAACGAAAAAAAAAACAAAATATTATAAAGCCAGTCGCACACCTGATGAAGCTTGAATGAGACGCAAATTCCCAGTCCGTGGTGTGTTTTACATTTGCCGCAAATGTGCAGCTGCTGTGCACGTCCCAGCTCTGTCACACACACACATGAACACACACCACAGGGGTGCAGCTGAGATGATGAGCACGGGTGCCTCTCCGCTGGATCGTTATTAATTATCATCAGGCTGAAATTATCACGCCGAAAGCGTCGCAGACTTGGGACTTTCACACTCGCCTGGGAATCGTTGAGATTTTTAGCTTCACGTGGAAGCTAAGGTCGGCTGCAGAAGCGAGCGCCAACACGTTGAAATATTTATAATTTTGCCCGTGTTGCAGGAGACCGCTTTGGGAATATTTCCTGGTTCTGTCAGTGTGGTGTTAACACCTAAAAGCTTAAAGTCGATTTGACGCGGCCTACTCTAAGGATTGTGCTCAGATGTCCCCACTTGGTGGCTTCAGGCAGCAGCCCGATATAAAGAAAACATTCTTTTACCACACCATATACTGGAGATTAAAAGAAAAGATGTGTTGACAATGCCGAGGAAACTTTAAAACGCTATAAACTACTGTCTTCTTACTCAAAAGTCATTTTCAAGTTGCTCTTTTTTTTCTTTTGTTGACGGAAATGACAGTTGCATTATCGCATCACAGCGTCACTTTAGCTCGAGTTTAGCTTTATCTCTAGCTGCATAAAACATCTCTGAAAAGCTCTCAAGCGGCTTACCTGCGCGAGCAACGGGGACTGTGACACGTTCTTCCCTCCTTCGTCACTCGCTTCCCAATGCCAGACGGCTGTCTCCAAGAGGCTCCGAACACACGTGCTTAAACGTTGCTGTTTAGGAAATATGTGTTGACTCAACCAAACACTTGAGAAGGCTCTTGACTTTTAAACAAACCAACTGACGACGGCGGTCCTGCTGAGGAAGCCTCTTTGTCGCTGTGTCTTATTCTAATTACTCTGATTAGTTTTTTTAAACCTGTTCTCGGTTTAACCCTGGCGTTTTCCCTGTCATTGGGTGAATAAACCTTCCTGGAGGCGCTTTGGCGTCTGTGACTGACGTGACCCCACACCTGTCTGGAAGAGGAGCTACGGTTTAGGCCGGAGCACAAACCTAATTCAAGCTGTCGTGGGAACTTTAACCTGCTTCAGTGTCGCCATTGTTTTAAAACAGGTGACAAAGCTAACAAACGTCCTTCTTTAAATACCAGAAAGCAGGACCAACCCGTCTGCATCGCAAAAATAACACGATCGGACAGAACCACTAGGCTATAAATGTAAACAAACAGTGTCGTGAAGGCAAAGATGACAGATGCTAATGCTGATTTGGAGTTTAGTCATATAAACGATTAAGTCAAGGGAAAGAATAGTTTAAGAGTTGTGGGGGGGAACATCTGAACCATCAGGGTCACTTGACGAATTAAAAACGTAAATATATAATGAGTGTTTGCAGTGTTTTAATATAAAATCATGTGTTTCTAAAAAAAAAAAAAAAAAAGGCTGAAACAGGAGGGAAGCTGCACCAGCCTTTCAGTGTGGGATGGAAATGTGTTACTGTTCTAACGGCATGCTGCCCCCCCCGCACTTCCAAATGTGCTCATCCCACACAGACACTGCTTTGTTATTCAGATTAGGACTATTAAACAGAGATCCACATGCTTCCAGTATGTCCTCCCAGTGCGATAAGACCAATAACATGAGCTGAATTCGGACTGTTGATTTTTCTTCGGCTAAGTACATTCTGTCTTGTAACTGTGTGATGAAGATGATATTGCCATAGCGTATCCAACCTCACTCGCAGTGCACTTGCTAATACTAACAGCTAAAGGAACCAGTCAGAAGTATTTCAGAGTCACAGAGCCACTGAGCACAGTTAAAAAAAGAAACAAAAAAACCCACCAAAGGTTTCTACTGTTAGCATTTTCTCTCTCACACACACACACAGACACACACACAGATCGGAGGCGGGCAGCCTCAAATTAAGGACGGAATAAGTTGACCTCAGTTCAGCTCGAGTCCATCTTTTTTAAAACCCAGTTCTGTTCATTAAGATTTCTGACTCTTGGACAATGTATTATATATAATCTTATTAATCAGATGTTGTTCAAATGTCTATCTGATTTTAAAAAAGTATGAAAAAAAAGATCAAAACAGGTATTTAGAGGAGGATGGGTCTTAAAATTCTATCCTCACTGACATAGTACGTGTATGATATATGTAGGTATTTATCTGGTATATTGGTTTGATATAGTTATATGGACATTTGTATATACTCATCAATTATGAAAAGTTCAAAAGTGGTAGGAATTTAAAAAATAGTGTATATTTCTTCCTTAAAAAATTAATGTGCTAATACCCTTTATTTATTCACATGTTGTCATTTTTATATATGTTTTCCATGTCTGCAAAGTTTGTAAAACAGAAAAACCGATAAAAACTTGGTCAACGCAGAAGGCAGCAAATCCATATTTCCACGCCGGCGGCATTGATGCGGCTTTTGTATCTTTATGAATGCGCGCTGATATTTATTTCCTCTTCCGCTTCCAGAGGCAGGAAGTGTCATCCCCATCAGGCAACACTCCTATTATTTTCACAGTTTCTTATCAAATGTCAACAGTCTCTTAATTAGCCTGCTCATACGAAACTCTTCACGTCTTTTGCAGGCCTCTCATCCAGAGATGTGATTTCATATCACAATTAGAGGTGCTGCCAACGGTTATGAAACCATTACACTGGGGAATGTAATAATTGGTGGCAACATATCACTACTAATCACATACATACACACGCACATACAGTACATGTATGTGTAAACGGTGTAGGTAGGTTGCCGCAAAACTTTTGAATTCAAAGTCATTTGACAGTGAGACCATCCTTTGCTACACAGACAGATGGTAAATGGATGCTGATTAATATTTAGAATGCTAAATGACCACGCCAGCTTAAAGGGCATATGGCATTAGTCATACAGGAAATAAATGACCCTTTTTAGCTTTGCATATTTCATATGTCCCAGTGCCCATCGTTGTCGTGGAACCGGTGCTCACTAGCGTTTGCCCAGTGGAAGCATTTGACGCTGACAGGTTGTGTCCACAACCCACGCCACCCCGCCCCCCTCCCCCCGCGCTCGTAAATAGAAACACTATTAACATTGCTAATAACAACTGCTGATAATGTTACTAACACCATGTTAGTGTGCAGCACCCAGAAAAAGACATTGAGTTGAATTAAATCCTGCAGTTTTTGACACTATAAAATGAAGTAGACCTACAAGTAGGAATACGTGTGTTCTTGTAACAGTGTTGACGCCAGCTGTGGTGTCAGCTCATAAAGCCTTATGATACATGCACACAGCATCAGGGCTTATTTGACATACACTGAAAGTGGAAGCAACATTAATTGTGCCTCACTGGTTCAATCGATTACTTGGAATCATCAGGTCGATCTACTGTCAGTTAAGAATTCAGATTCCAGCATGTGTGATGGATGAATGGATGGATGGGTGGATGTGTGGATGGATGGGTAGATGGATGGATGGATGCAACAGAATGCAAAACTCCTCTCTTTCAAGTCAGTATAGACTTTGATCCTAACAACAACACTGAGTCTGTGTGGATACATCTCAGTCAGTCAGGCCCATCCTGACACTGCAATTTCCACCCCATTTGTTTTATTTTTTTTTTCCAGCTCTGTCAGGTCTGATGAGGATCATGCTTGAACGCCTTTTTCAAGTCCAGCTGCAGATCCTCCGTTACGCTTAGATCAGAGTTTTGACTCAAGTGCTCTGCGGGTGGCTCTTCCAGAAAGCTTCGGGCGATTTCCATTAGCAGTTACATCCAAAGCTTCCATTTAAAACTGGTCCTGAATTTGAAAATGGTCCCACGTTGGAGACAGTGTACCCAGGGTAGTCACATGGTATCCGGGATGGTCAAATGGTACCTGGGGTAGTTACATGGAACCTGGGGTAGTCATATCTAACCCAGGATCGTCACATGGTACCTGGGGTAGTCACATGATACTTGGGGTAGTCACATGGTACCTGGGGTAGTCACAAGGTCAGAACAGTTGTGTTATAATAAAAATCGAGGTGGCAGTTATGCAGGGCATTGTGTCTGCGCCTCAGACCTACATTCTCCACATCATTGTGGGGGACTTAGTATGGCTGTGAAGAGAGAGAAAGAGAGAGAGAGAGAGCTGTCCCAGCAGGGGCCTGTCATCAGAGGTCTCATCAACGGAAATATGGAACATTTAGTAGCTACATCTGCAGTTCACGTCTGAGCCAAATAACTATATCCTCTCAGATGCAGTGGCACAACACTGTTTTGGGACTTCACTTCATCCCTTCTTAGGTTAATCCTTCACTTTATGTACATGTATCTGTCACTTTTTTTTTCTGCTGGGATTCTGCAGACAGACCTAATCTTCATCGTGAGCTCCATTTCAAAGGTCAGGGTGAGGTCAAAGAAAGCCTAAAATGCATCACCTCTTTGTTATTCAAAAATTTTACTTTATTATATTTTCATTTATTTAGCTTCCAAAGTCTTGATGATGTTTGTGGAGCAGTGAATCTGTTATTCGCGCCTCTGCAGTTTAACCTCAGGAATTTAATTCGTCCTGATGCTGCCGCTAGTTGTTACCTGCTCAGCAAGGTTTGGAAAACAGCAGGAACTTTAAATGTACCGGAGTTGTACTGGGATCCAAACACTTTCCTATTACCTTGTCAGATTAATTTGTGAAAGTACGGAGAGGGAAAAGCTTTAGAAAATCCCATTTTATGTTAGTTTATTACGGCCTGAGAAATGTAGTTTCCGAGTATTTTCCCAGCGTCCACGTGCTACGACTTCACTTCCAGGTGAAAATCAGGACAACTCGATTCGCGAAGAGCGTCGGTCTGAATCAAGATGATCAGCTCCGTTGTTTTTCATCTCTTTTTTTAACATGATGACTGCCTTGTGATCGCGCCCTGTTTGCCCTGAGAAGTGCTCATAATGTGTCCACTGCAAAAAATAATAAAAACAATAAAAGTGCGAGTGCTTCTTCTGCAGATGCAGGAGGGAGAGCTTTGCCTGTACCCATCGCTGGCCTCCACAGTGTCAAAGTGTTTTCTCTCCCAGTGGACATACTGTGTTGTGAAAATAGACAGCTAGAGAGAGAGAGAGTGAAGGAGGCTCATCAAAAGATTATGAAAAGGGTGACAGAAGCAGCAGAACTTCAGTCTACCTCTGCCAGAGTAGACGCCTGAGGCACGTACAGTACATCAGCTTCGAGGATGTTTTCCAGGAAAGCACTGTACTGTAAGTGACAGAGCAGAGGTGATGTCACACAGAAGCAGGTAAATCAGTCCTTTATTATCCGGCCATCAACTCAACGAGCTGACTTAAGTACCGTCTGCTGGAGGCGAAAATTAGCTTTTGAGAATCACCGTAAAAAGACTGCTTTGTTCACAGCGTTTGTGATGGTGCTCAGCACTATATGCCATTTAAAATGCAAAATGGCGGCCGATTGTGACATCACCATTTATTTTTAAGTATCACAGACATATTAGTGTGTAGAAAATGATGATCTATGCCCAAGGACACCCTCGTGCAGACACGGCGATGCCCTAGCAACAGTCATGCAGGTGGTAACAGCACACATGAGATGGACTGGCGCCACTGAGGCATTTGTGACTACGTGAGTGAGCACTCTCCAGTGATGTTTAAGTGAATTTGCCATCTGAAAATCTGATTTAATACCATATTAAATTCTGATATAAAATGTAGTTGTGTAGAAGAGTCAAATAGATAGTTTGCTGTAACAATCCATCCTAATCAGGATTTCAGAGGGTGAGAGTCTATCCAAGCAGTCATCACGTTAGAGGTGAGGCGGAAATGCACCCCAGACAGATCAGGAGGAGCCGTTTCATCTGGAACAGGAAGAACAAAAGTTCTCTGAGCCCAACAGCAACAAAAAAAAGACTTAAAGGACGGAGTCAATTATCAGACATCTGCTGTGCTTCGTTTTCTCATCGTTTCTCTCCTGCGCTTGGATGGCAGCCAGTCATTTCCTGCTTGCTTAGCATTGTGCTAATCTCTGTAATTGTCAGGCACTAATCTTTCCCCCGAAAGCCTCACAAAGTGGAGTCCAAGAACCAGAGATTCTTAAGTTAATGTCTGATATTGCTGAGGTGGTTCACAGAGTGCATTTAGGTGCACTCCCCTTCCCCACGGCCATTAAACGGATCTTAGAAATGTTTCTTCCATGCTGTACGAATGTGCGTGTGCTGGGTCTAGATGTAGCTGATTATGACGCTGACTGTAGCACTCCTCTTTGTAAAATACGCTGTGACTCCACTGGAGTTAATATTGAGCCTTGCGTAAAGAGAGGCAGTGGTGTAGATTTACACAGGCAGATAAAACGTGGAGTCAGTTTCAGACATTTCGGAATTTTTCATCTAATAACGAGGGTAAGCTGTGATGAGTACACTATCCTTCACCTTGGCCTTTGGAGATGCATGCACTAGATTAAAATTAATGGCTATTTTCTGAGAGATTCATAAAAGTTTATTGTGATATCTCCTAAAATAACACCTCCTGGGCTTCCACCTTATCGTGGTGGAGGGGTTTGCATGTCCCAATGATCCTAGGAGCTCAGTTGTCTGGGGCTTTATGCCCCTGGTAAGTCCACCCATAGCAAACAGGACCAGACAAAGTGTAGCCCAAGACCTCTTATGAAGATGAATACAAATGCTTCCCTTGCCCAGACGTGGGTCACCGGGGCCCCCCTCCTGGAGCCAGGCCTAGGGGCAGGGCATGATGTCGAGCGCCTGGTGGCACAGCCCAAAGAGCCAACATAGCCCCCCACCCTTCCCGTGGGCTCACCACCTGCAGGAAGGGCCAAAGGGGTCGGGTGCATTGTGTGTTGGGTGGCAGCTGAAGGCAGGGACCTTGGCAGTCTGATCCCCGGCTGCAGAAGCTAGCTCTAGGGACGTGGAATGTCACCTCTCTGATGGGGAAGGAGCCTGAGCTGGTGCACGAGGTTGAGAAATTCTGACTAGATATAGTCGACCTCACCTTGATGCATAGCAAGGGCTCAGGAAGCAGCCTTCTCGAGAGGGGTTGGACTCTCTTCCACTCTGGAGTTGCCAATGGTGAGAGGCGACGGGCAGGGGTGGCAATTCTTGTAGCTTCCTGGCTCAGTACCTGTACATTGGCGTTTACCCCGATTAACGAGAGGGTATCCTCCCTTGACCTTTAGGTGGGGGGACGGATCCTGACTGCTGTTATGGCACAAACAGCAGTTCAGCCTATCCACCCTATTTAGAGTCCTTAGAGGGAGTACTGGAGTCCTCCTGGGTAACTTCAATGCTCACGTTAGCAGCGACAGTGAGACCTGGAGGGGCGTGATCGGGAAGATCGGCCCCCCTGATCTGACCCCGAGTGGTGTTCTGTTATTGGACTTTTGTGCTCGCATAAAGGTGTCCATATGTGCACTTGGCACCAGGACACCTTAAGCCGCAGTTCAATGATCTACTTTGTGGTCGTGTCATTGGATTTGTGGCCACATGTCCTGGACCCTGGTGAAGAGAGGAGCAGAGCTGTCAACCGATCACCACATGGTGGTGAGTTGGCTTTGATAGTGGGGGAGGATGCCAGCAGACCCTCACAATACATTTGGGTCTGCTGTGAATGCCTGGCAGAGTCTCCTGTCAGAAGGCACTTCAACTCCCACCTCCGAGAGAGCTTCGTCCATGTCCCAGGGGAGGTGGGGGACATCGAGTCCAAGTGGACCATGTTCCGTGCCTCCATTGTTGAGGCGGCTGGTGAGGTGGCTTGGGCATCCAGTCAGGATGCCTCCCTGATGCCTCCTGGTGGCAATCAGGGCACGTCCCTCCGGTAGGAGGCCCCCAGGAAGACCCAGGACACGCGACTATGTCTCTCGGCTAGCCTGGGAACGCCTCGGGATCCCCCCGGAAGAAGTGGATGAAGTAGCTAGGGAGAGGGAAGTCTGGGCTTCCCTGCTTAGGCTGCTGCCTCCGTGACCCCACCCCGGTTAAGCGGAAGAAGATAGATGAATGGAACTCCTAAAATAAAAGATAAAAGTCTATTTTTAATCTACATTATAAAAAAACAAGATGAAGCAAGCATATCATGCCACATGCTGATTCTTGAAAGTGAAAAACAAATTTCAATTTGAGACAGTTGCTAAAGTATCATAACAGTTAGTGACTTACATTTCAGCAAGAAAAAAAGCACATCAGAGATTTAACAACCTGCCTGCCTGCTCCTGCACTTCCCTGGTTAAAAGTGACCATCTTATCACCGGCTCTCCGTGTGTGTCTCTGGCTGCAGCAAATATGCAGCTGCTGACTGGGGGAAAATCAGCATATTATGGAGAAATACTGTTAGATTGACATTCACGCTGATTGAAATTAAGACCCCTACCCATTTGCCACCTACACAACAAGAGCTTTAGGTGTCCATTATCAATAAATACTTTACGTTATAAAATAACATTCCCGGAGTCAGTGGTAATTTGCAGTGTTACTCAAGTGCCCCTGATGAAATTCTCTTATTTTCTTGGTGTAATGAGCAGTCGTTACCCTTGGAGACATTTGAGAAGACAGCAAGTGTTGAATTAGGAGCCAGCCTGCTGCTGGGGGCCGCTGATACGTTTGTGCCCTGGTCTGTGGGTTTTACACATCAACAATCAGTGCCTGACTCTGTCTCCGGGTCGCTGTTTCCTGCTAGAAGCTCACCTCGGTAAAGGCTCCTTCTCTCTTTCTCTTGCAGGCATGCAGAGATTCGTGACGGAAGGACAACACTTGCAACTGACAGCCATCACCAAAGAGCAATCCGGCTCATACGAATGCATCGCTTCGAACGACATCTCAAGCCCAGATGTCAGGATAGTACAAGTCACTGTCAACTGTAAGAGCCAAAACAAAAAAAAACCTGCTCCTGTGGACACATTCAGGCTGGAGGGGTGGTTGGTTGGTCTAAAAACCTTCACACAAAAATATATAGGAGGATAAAAAACACATGTTAAAGCAAATGGTAGGAATCTGTCAGCGTTAAACATTTCATCTTGGCAACGTTTTCCCACGGTTCTTTGCTAAAGCGCTCCAGATCTGTCAGATTGCAAGAGCGTCTCCTGTGCACAGCTCAACTCGGATGTACACTCCAGGTCACTGTCGCGCCGATCCCACCGCCGCACTTCAAGGCGGCATGGTATTCTTCGGGTGAAGTGACCAAGTGACTAAGTTGACCAAAAGATTTCAGCCTTTTTAGACACAAGCGCTCAAGAGACTTGATGTCTGTTTTTTTTTTTTTGCATCATTCAGCCAGGCTGGGATGGTTGAAAAAGATAAGGCTCCTACAGAGCCCAGAGGTGGAGAACAGAGGAGATCGTTGTTAGATTTGGTACAGCTTCAGCTTTTTTAATGCTGCCGTCGCCTCCTTGACCTGTTTTCATCTCTTCCTCTCATCCTTGACTCATCCTTGATGACTGATTTGCTGTGTTCCAGGAAATGGGGGAAAGTTCTGTCATGATCACACCTACCATAGGGACATAATAATAAAGATAAATTAGAGCTGTTTTTGGAAAAAAATGGCTTTAAATCAAAGTTTTTCCACCTCATTATCCACAATATTGACCAACTAAGTTCTCTTGGGTTTTATAGATCCTCCCTTCATCTCTAAAGCAAGAGGTACAGGGACCAGAGTGGGACAAAAAGGGATCCTCCAGTGTGAAGCCTCGGCTGTCCCAAGGGCAGATTTTGAGTGGTACAAAGAAGACCGCAGGTGAGCTTCGACACTGGGATCTATTTGAAATTATTATGAGGTAAATGGCTGTAGGGAGGAAACTTTGGAATTATTACCAAAAAAAAAAAATCCAGAAGGGCTCCTTACAGATAAGCGATGCTGGTGCTTACGCTTTTTTTGTTTAAAATACAATTCAAATTTTTCGATTGAATAAGATAATGTTAATGCTCACCCTGGGCAAAACACTGCGTTTTAATCACATTAGATTATCATTACAATATAATCTCCAGTCAAAGCAAAGCAAGCAGTGCCACCAAAAGCAACTCTGGCCTTATCATTAATATCATTATTATTTTATCTAATTTAGACGCAAATTAGTTGCCCCAAAAATAGCTGCATGTTTTTTTTTTTTGTTTGTTTGTTTGTTTTGTTTTGTTTTTAGTATATATGTGTTTAGTTTTGTAGGGCTGTCTAAACAAAAAGCTGGTAAAATGCTGTAATAAGTGTTAGAAGGATGTGTCTTGGGTCATTTAACGAGGTGCAGATAAGGGTGAGGAAGTCGTTTTACTACTAGAAACCCAAAGTTGTGTGATGCTTAAAACTTGATTGACAGATGGATCTGGAAGAAAACTTCCAAATATACAAATACAAAAAAGCAGAAGGCTCCCCCGTGTGAACGTTAATACTGGATTTATTAAGTTAGCAAATATGAAATATCTAAGTAGAAACATACAAAAACATATAAGACAAACCTTTTGAAGTCCCGGCCTTAATCCAATGGAAATGAAGCATTTAACTGCAT
This sequence comes from Pao palembangensis, assembly GCA_015343265.1. Classification (NCBI taxonomy): domain Eukaryota; kingdom Metazoa; phylum Chordata; class Actinopteri; order Tetraodontiformes; family Tetraodontidae; genus Pao; species Pao palembangensis. Next base: position 11,283,011 of record CM027094.1, on the reverse strand, counting down.
TTCATTTGCACAAACAGGAAAAAAAAAAAAAAAAACAGATCCAGAAAGCAAAGGTGCATTTAGCCTGATCACATTTTAATTCATGTTTATGCAAAACAAATGAAAATTGTTGGTGGATTTGACTGTTTTCATGCACTGTAGTAAAGCATTAAATTAAAGCAAATGTAGGAGAAACCAGGAAAAACCCTTTTTCCCTCTCGTGTTTCCTGCTGCAGAAACAGTAAAAGCGGTTGTCCTTTTCCTCCCAGGCTCTTCAACGGGCTAAATGGAGTCAAGATTGAGAACCAAGGTAAACAATCAACGCTCGTCTTTTTCAACGTGTCGGAGCAGGACTACGGCAACTACACTTGCGTTGCCATGAACATCATGGGGATGACTAATGCCAGCATAATTCTCTATGGTAAGTGTTTTATTATAAAAAATAAATAAATAAAAGCACAAATAAAACCCAAATAGATGTGAAGGTAAAGCCTTAGAGACATTTAAATAGTCTGCCTCTAAATGGAAGCGCTGCTAACAGCTGTGCTTCTAAACTAAAGCTCTTTGGTGGCATAAAAGCACCCCCCCCCACACACACACACACACACACACACACGCCGGTCTGACCACTCAGTTTCCATGGCAATCTCCAGCATTAATGTAAGGCTGAGAAATTAAGCCCCATTGCAGATGGAAATAGCAGATGATGACAGAGGTAAAACACCCACGTGGAAGGCCTGAATTTTTCTGTGCTCCTGCAGGCCCTGGTGCAATCCATGACGTGAACGGGGTCGCGGCGGCAACCCGGTGCTCTGGCTACCTTGTCCTGTCTGTCATCCTGCTCCACCTGCTGAAGTTTTAAAGAAAAAACAAAGAAAACAAACACGACAACCTTCAAGCGCCACTCAGCACCGAACAGCAAGAACAGACCATGTGTCCAATGGGAAAAAAAGGGAGACTGGAGCGTGTCCCCCTGTAGTTTTCTGTGTGTCTTTCTGGCTCTGTTCTCTGTTGGTTTTCCGAGCGTGACGGATGTCAAACGGAAGAAAAAAAAAATTCTAATCATGCACTAATTAAACGGTGGTAGAACTACAAGTTTGTGTTGCCCCCACCCAACTTTTTTTTTATTTTTTTTTGTATTTGAAAGGGGGAAAAAAGGTAAAAAAAAAAATATATATATACACACACACACACACACACACACATATATATATATATATATATATATATATATATACATGTCCCGTTGATAGTTGACTGTTTATTGCCCAATAATGAAATGTACATTCAGATTATTATTATGATTATGATTATTATTATTATCACTGTGTCCTGTTCAATATCTGTATAATACCATTATTTTATTTGTTGGTTTTTATTTTTTTTGTTGTTCTTTTTTAAGTAAAGGACAAACAAAGGAAAAAAATGCAATGTACTTGTTGAACCTTACTGTATTTTTACAGTTGTATGCAAAAGTAACAGATCCTCATCATCCAGTTTCGGAATAAATCACCAACCAACGATTTCTCAGGCAAGGTCCTACAGCATACCACATCTTTTTATTTGGACTCGAGCGTGTATAGAAAGTATGTACAGAAATAACCCGCATTGCTTTTTTTTTTTTTTTTCCCAAAACGCACACGTCCTCAATGTGGCGTCAGAGCAGCTTTACGCCATAACCAAGCGAGAACGGGACACGTGGGAGGAGCCGTGATGGGGCTTTAGTGTTTGTCACTATGCAGCTTTGTTCTTTCAACTGACTTCTTAAATGATACGTTTCCACTTTGAATTGATTTGACATGCGGGTAGCGAGTTTTCCGCTGGGCGCCAGGTTAGCGTAAACAGTAGTCGGCAGGCAACAGAACCAGCCTCCTAAAGCTGGTTTCAATACATTCACACCTGATGGAATTTAAGTGTATATGAATTATCCATTGTTTTGAGCATCATAGTGCGATTATGATACTTTTTTTTTAGGTGTGTTTTTGGATTCGATTCTTCACTTCTGGAACTGGTGGCCACGCTCCGCCATTATGCTAGGAAACTTGTTCTATTCTTGGCTGAATGTTCTGTAGGGCTGTTATGAAGCCATTATTTCAGGTGTTTGGGCCTTACGCTAACCTGGTTTGCCCAGATGACAAGCGGTAGACGCTCCGCAGCAGCAATTGTTACGTTTTTGTGGTCAGTAGATGCATTAAAGGGATTGTTTTGAGTCTGCCTTTGGAAAATTCCAGACGATGAGTCTTGACGCCTAAAGCACAAGTGATTGATGGTGTGATGTTCTGCTGTTGTTTAGTTGACACCTGTGCAAATCTATGAAATAAGACAAGATAGGGTGAGCTGTATGTGGGAATGCTTTTGTTGTACTCACGTTATGTGATTGTCAATGGTGAACCAGTCCACTGCAATCCACCACAAAATGAGGGTTTGCAAAAAAAAAAAATAAAAAAAGAACATGAATTATCCAGTCAAAATATCCAGATATGTGAGATCCAAATGCCTCATGGGAAAGAACAGTTGCAACCTTTTTCTTTTCTCTCCAGCTAGATGACAGTATATGAAATATTGATGTCAACGAGCTTGAATTAATTTGTTTCAAATACACATTAAAGGTTAACTGACACTGCTGAAATAGGTGTATTTGTGTGTGGCACTGTGGACAGCAATGTTTCTATATGTAAATAAAGAATGTAGCTAGTTTTGAATTATTGAAAAATATTCTTAAAATGAATTAACACCCATTTCTAAGCAAGAATAATTGAAAACCACTGAAGCCTGTTGTGAATATTCGGTTTAAAAATAAATATTTGTCTGTTTTAAGTGCTGCCAAAAGAATTAAGACAGTCAGAAATAAAAATTATACAGCCAGAAGCTGAGAATTACATATAAGATTTACATATAAAAGTCAGTAAATACACAAGGTGAGAGACAGTTGACGAGGAGTAAATGTTGGTGGGGGGGGACGTAAATGTCACCATTTCGTCCACATCAGAACACAGCAGGAACATTTCAGATTTATGAAAAGCTCCTGGGTTACAGACCAGAGAGTCAGATCGGACCCAGATACAAGCAGAAAGTGCCAGGCACTTATCCGAAGAACCACAAAGGGCTTTGGATAAATAAGGGGTGGGGGGGGGGGGGTTATACACAAGGGAGGAGGCAGAAAAGAAGCACAGGTGAGAGACAGAGCCATCAGATAGGAAGGAGGGCGAGTTAGGAGGAAGTGAGTAAGAAAGCAAAGCAAAAGAGGGTATACAGTTAACGCTAACAAGTGGCGCGTAAAATGTATTTGTTTTTTCATCAGATGGAACTAAACAGTTCTACTTCTGTAGGCTTTTTTTTTTTTGAAGCTTTATGGCAGTGTGAAGCGGTTGAAGTGGCCACCTGTCAGCGGCCCCGCAGGACGATGAACAACAACAATGTTCCAATTACAACGCTAACTCTATTGCTGCACTGAAGAGAGAATCAAAGTCACCTTCTTGTGTTTTCCTCAGATGAAAGTCAGCAGGAGAAGAAGAAGAAGGGAAAAAAAGGGATATTGCTTTTGGAGAAATATAACCGTCTAATATAATAAAATAATGTCTTGTTGAGGAGCCTTTATATTCAATACGAGTGCTGTCAAAACGTTCTCCTGGGGGCTGATGACATCCAGTGCTGCGTCTGGCTGTATGCAATAACACCTAATCTGATTTTGAGTGAAAGTTTAAAAATAACTCGGTTACATGGCTGTTTCAACTCTTCACTCTCCTTTAGCACCGACCTGACAGCTCAACAAACACCATGAAGCTTTTTTTCTCGATCGTATTCAGTGTATATGCGAAGCCACGCCGTCGACTGGGATGAGGAAATGCTTTATTTCTTGGGTCTTCCCAAAGCTTTTATATATTGTTCTGTTTTTCACCCAGAAATACCCCCCATACACAGAAATGCTTTCAGCTCGTGTTGGACTTTGTTCCAGTTATTCTCTCCTTGACTAGACACCAACCAATTCTGAATTCTGCAATTTATCAGGACTCACACTTAGAAGCACTCAAGCTCTACTTCATTTTTTTTTTCTTTTTTAAGGCAACTAACTAACTCTCAACAGAGTGCATGCTTTTACACATGTTTGCCCTTCCTGACCTTTTAAAACTGGATAGAAAAATTGTTTTTCAGGGGCTGATTTTCCTCCTAATTTAGGAGTAGTAAACTTTGGTTTACACTGGTAAACATGAAAGACGAGCCCTCAGCATTTCAATTTCACTCACCGTCTTCCATTTTCCAGTTGTTGATGTTGTTCGCCGTCCCTGCCTCTCACTGGGCGACTGCTGGGAAAGGTTCCAGCATCCCCTGATTAGGCATAAGAGGCAGTTAACATTAAGCGGGACTGGACAGAGTCCAGAGAGATATCATTAAATAAGAGAAATCATTCACTGCATGTTCTGCAACCTGTTAAGCCTAAAAGCTTCTTAGAAATATGCAATAACATGACGCATCCTGATGTCCTTCTGCTCTCAGTGTCTTTAAAGCTGAGGAAACACCTCTTTTCTGCTACCCTGTAGCATGCATTTAATCCGTCTGAAGGCCAATCAAAGGAACACAGACGCAATTAGGAGTGACTGAACAGATCTAAAAGCACTCTGAACATTGGATTTCTCAGGAATTTTCGAAAGCATGATCCACGCATGCCTGAAAACTGGAAGTCGTATTTCCACTTGACCTAGGATCAAATAGGAAGTTTCAAATATTAGCTACTGTCTGGGACAGGCTAAAGATTCCCGAGCTTTGCTTTAAAAGTTGCAAGATTAAACGCATCCCTGCCTGTTGGTATAGATCACAGATCTCCATGTGTTCCTCCCTCTGCAGGTGTTGCATCTCCATGTTCCATTAAGGCGATGATGACACCTCCTCTGTCTACTCCTACTCATTAGTCATTAGATGTCATATTGTGCAACAGAAATTCATGGACATTGCACTTGCACATATCCACGCGGAAAAGCACCAGGCTGGTTGCGGCATGCGCGCACACTTTTGCCAACGTGTCCTTTGGTATGAATAATAAAAGTGCGAATGGCGTAACTGTAAGTTTGGTCTTTCAGACACTGAGAAATGCTTCTGTCAGGAAGACACAGACGGCAGAAAGTGGAGAAACATTTTCTTTTAGATTTCTGCACCTTTAACAACACCGTGTGCACACTGTTCACACAACAGCAGATACTGTGGATGTCTGTGTAGATTCTCACTCATCCAGGTCATAGTTATCCAAAGTTAGATCTAACAGCAGATAGACACATACAGAAATTTAAAAAAAATTTAAAAAAAAAACTTTGGTGAAAGATTACTACTTTATCCTTTCTTTAATATCTGGTTCACAGAATAAATAATAATCATATCCAAATTAACTTTTGTCTTTGCTTCCTGTTGATGCAAAAACAACAATGCCACAATAATGAGATACAATATCTATTTGCCAGTAAATATCAAATTGGAAAAAAAAGAAAAATAATTTAGCATCAACTTTAGCATCAATTAATTGTTAGTCTTTGCCAGTAAATATCAAATTGGAAAAAAAAGAAAAATAATTTAGCATCAACTTTAGCATCAATTAATTGTTAGTCTGCGATGTGATTTTCTCTAATAAACCATGAAGGAGCTCAGTAAAAAGCTCTGACGGTCCCATTTTATGTTACGTGGCCTGCTCGCTCATATTAATTACACTAAATTAATAAGGAGTCTGCTTGAAACGGCTTACGCCTATTACTGCGTGCAGATTGTATTGCGCAACCTGCTCTTGAAGAACCAAACGGTTGTCATTATTGCTCAAAACAGCTGAAGCACATCCTAGCAAAAGAGTATGCCTTAAGGACACGCTGTTTTACTAGGATGTGCCTAATTTTCTACACGCTTGTTTCGTTTTCTTCTTCAGATCTTGATCCGTCTTACCATTTGAAGCTTGGTCCCTGTGTGGAATTACATGGAAAAGCTCCTAAAAATGAGTAGATGTCTGTATTTTTCGCAGAGGATGATACAAAGCCTCTTTTTTCTCTCATTCTCTCTCTCCTCGTCTGAACATGAAGGGGCTTTTGTGGCATTGGTATTTTTAGTCAGCTTTGACATTAATTAGGTAGAAATAACATCAGGGAGGTCTGGAGACATAGAGGCTCCGTTGGGAGATGGAGATCAGATGGTGAGACGTTACCCGGGTCTTACTGGGCGTTGCCAGAACTACTGATTGACTGGTGGTTAACATTTACGCTATCCCCGTTAGCATCCCAGCAAGCAACAATTAAAACCAAAAAGGCCATCAAATCCACATCCAACACCTAAATCCAAACTATTCTGTCAAGCAGAGCTACTGTTCTGTTTTGAAATGATTTAAACAAACAGTTTAAACAAACTTCCACCTCCAGCCACTGATAACATGTTTTGAAATTGTTTTTATTCGTCTTATTTACGATGCACATTCTTTGTTTTTACACAGCCTTCGGGGCTGATGGTCAGTAACATAGGGCCTTATGTCTGGATGAGGCGACAGGAAGATCTGGGATGATGCTCACCTCCACCAGATGCCGCGATTAATTCCTGAGACATAGCCTGACTGGCTGACTTTACATTTGGAGGCTGTCGTTATTTGATCACAGGATCAAGTGAATTTGGGACGTTTTTGGGAAGCGAGGATGTTTTAACTGCTCCCCGCAACAGCTGAGGAATACATTATGTCTACAAAATTCACAGATAGAAGTAAAAGGATGTTTGTGTGTGTGTGTGTGTGTGTGTGTGTGTGTGTAGGGGGGTGGGGGGGGGGGTTGGGTACACTGCTCCCCCAGTTGTGCTGAGTCATCCTGGCACCCCTGATCACAGAGCACTGGCTGATCATGTCGGTGTAAACGAGTTTAAAGGCGTGGAAATAAATCAAAGAACTTGGGAGTCACCGCAGGGCTGAAGGATGTTCTGCTTTGCGGAGCCTCCAGGCAGACGTTTCCAGATGTCAGAGCAGCAGGAAGGGCTCAGAGAGCTGGTGCGGACCCTTTTATGTGGGGACGAAAGCAAAAGCGAGCAGCAGGGCTGATGATTGAGGCATACAGTTCGTTCCGGTCTTCATTGTGACTCCTGATCAGGATTGTTTTCCTTTCTAGCAAATTAGTACTGTTTATACTGTTATTATTTTACCGACTAATCCTGATTAAACAACCCCAACAGTCATACATCATCATGAATCAACGATCTCAATGAATATGGAAGGTGTCCTTTTTTCACACCTAGGCATATCCACCAGCGGATCCTCCAGAAGCAACTTTGATTTAAATCGGCTTGTGTCTCCCCGCCCCGGTGGTGATATCACGAGGATCACTGTGGCTGCAACCTTCAGTCTGATTCCTGCATAAGATTATCGATGCTGTCTTGACCTCAGGGCAACTTCCTCAGTCCTGCCTGAGGGGAGATGTGTAAATTTAAATCTGAAACACACGAGTTACATCACGGTATTTTACCTGTCCCCTGGCACGGTTGCAGATTGCCGGTTACTCTTCTCTCTCGAAATTACCTCCAAGACTCCACAGAACTACCCAATTCCTGGGTAAGAGAAGTCACCCAGTTACTATCATCAAACGCAGCAGATTAGTTGGAATCCAGTCACTAGCGTCTTCTTTTTCAACCTCCGGCTGGTCTCAAGCATTCATGAACGTGTTTCATTTCCACGCAGTAATTAGCATTTTTGCAAGGTTTCCGGTGAGCCGTGGCGGCTCGGCCCCCAGATCGGCAGTTCTTCACAAGCGGCCTCTGTCAGCACAGTAGCTCCAGACGGCCTAAAGGTTGCAGGAACGAGAACGAACCATCGGATGAAAGCGCAAGTCTTCACAGCATTGGTTAACAAACGGCTTTCCGCTCTGCTGAGTGACAGTTTCTCTCTTGTCATGTTCACTCTTCATATCATGAAAGGAGGGTTTTTTACCTTCTCTATGCATTCAGCTGCTTCTTCATCTGGTTGCTTATTCAAAGATAATGAGGCCTCCATCTGCTCTGTGAAACGCTCAGTCTCCCGTACAGCCCTTTGAAGCTGATATTCATGATATTTTTTCTTCCTATTGTTGTCTTTGAAATAGACTCTTTGTCCCATTTCTTGATACCAATTTGTTGTCTATAATTAGTTTTAGGCACAGTAATAAACTTTGGATAGCGCTGGATCAATGGTTTCCCCTCGTTGCTATACGCATTCATGTTTCATCATTATTCAGCTTTGTGATTTATTGAGTGTAATATGCTTTTTCACCATGATAACACCAAAACTAGAGCTCCGGGGTGTACGCTAATCATCAAACAAGCTCTTAAACAAGGTTTCACCTTAGTCGCCTTCATGTCAGGGACATATGGGTTCTGTCACCAGTACTCTGCCATTTCTAAACAGATTTTTGTCACCCCAACCTGTAGTGGAAGGGTCAGGCTGAGGGTCACGTGCTGATGGTTCTGTCACTGGTTCTGTCTCTCTGGGGTTTGTGTCCCAGCACACAGCAGTGACTACAAGTGCAAGAAATAAATAAATAACAAAATTGAATCATTTATTTGTCTGTTGCCTTATTTCATCCACTTTTTTACAGTGTGAAAATAAAGTAGGGACATCAGGGGAAGGATGGGGGTTGAACTGAAAGTGACAGAAAGGCTAAAGAAAATATCAGAATGGTAAAATTCTACCCATTGCCTTCAAGGCTTCAACATCGGTCATCGTCCAAACCCCCAGTGATTTATGACAAAAACAAATACGCAAATATAAAACCAGGTAAGAAAATAACGTTGACTGTAGCAAGCAAACCTTTATCTGTATGCGATATTAACATTTAAACGCTGAACACTGGTTTGCCACGAATGTGTCGGTTGTGAAGAAGGCCTAGAAATGAAATATTCCCTCAAACGGCTCAGTTCAAAACCACAATAGCTGTCTTTCTTCTGCTTTTGTGTAACAAATTCAGCCAGGAAATTTATCCCATATGTCCCTAATTTAGCTCCAAGACATGGGGACGATGCATCAGCCTACACAACAGCAGATGCCCTGCTCACTGAAGGCCACAAACAATGACGGAAGGAGTAAATAATAAGTCCTGCATGGGCTATCTGCTAACACCCACTCCGAAAAAAAGATTTACACATGAACTGGCTGTGACCTCTTGGTGTAGCGACAACTGCAACTAAATGTTGGTGGTAACTATGTAATGAAGGAGCCTTGGCTGCATAACTGTCTTTAGTCAATAGAGGGACGACCTCCAGGAGAACGCTCCATCACAGAAGGACACATGGGCCGCGCACCAACGTCGAGTGGTAGATTTCGGCACGCAGAAGTTGTTATATGATGCCGATGTGACTGTAGAGGTTCATGTATCCCGAAGTGCAGCTCGAGTGATGCTTACTGGTCCGAGGAGCTCACTCGCTAGACAGAGTTCACGGAAGAAATGAGAAGAAGTTGATCTTTCTTACCACCAAATATAGACTGGGTGCAATTTGTGTTTCCGCTTTCTTCACATTTATAAGTCTTCACTGGTGAGGAACGCTATTTTTTCCACTTCGCTTTTTATAGTACACCAGATATCCTTGTAGGAAAAGAAATGATTAAATCAATCTAGAAAAAACATTGAAAAGAAGAAAAATTGCAGCACTAATGAATAAAACAGGGTAGAATTAGAAAAGTGAAAACAGATCCATCTTGGCCGTGATTTAAATTTGTCTGTAAAAGTCTGTAAAATGTTTCAAAAGATATGTGCCTGTCGTTTCCTCAGGAAGCTTAGTGCAGATTCTGAACGGCGCTGAGATTTTAGCTTTCAGTCCAGATTTTAGAAGAATTTAGTTTAATGTAAAATGACAAACACCAAATCAGAATCCTGCTCCGGATGGAACTGCTCAGATCCAGCCTTGTTGCTCCAGTCACATCGGGATCTGGAAGTTATTCTGTTGTGCTAATTTAAATCAGGGTTCTGCTTCCCTGGTGTTGCCTGGAGTGTGTCTCCCGTCCAGGGGCTCGTCTCTCCTCCGTCTGCTCCCTATGCCTCCTGATTTTCACTTTTGTCGGCCGCCAGGAGTGCAGCTGCAATTACCCAACTATTGTTGCAACTATTAGAAAAATGCCCTTCTGTATAACCAACACCTGTAACTCCACACACGGTGATTTCTTTCTTCATAATCCCCTCCGTGACTTTCCTCTGTAATGGGATTCGGCGGGTCTGCCTCACGCTCGACGGGCACAGAGATGCAGCACGCGCCGCAGCGGCTCTCCTCACACAGTGGCATGCATGTTTGAGGGGGGGCTAATCTGGTTTCAGTCATCCAGCCTTGCAAGACTGGTGCCCAGCCAGCTGCTTTGTTTTCGACTCGACTCCGCGTGTGTTGCCCGATGAAGCAGCAAACCACCGCTGCAGGTCGGGTTTATGGGTTTCGGTGTGCAGCTGGAGCAGCTGGAGCAGCTGGAGCAGCCAGTGGAGTGAATCTCTGTTCAACAACCAGTTTTTGACCAGTTAAAAATGGAATTTGTTGTGACGTCTTCAGGCCAATTCTAGAGGATAATGATAAGCCCTGACAGTCAATATGCGTTTATTTGCATGAAACCTCCTCACTGAGCCGGGATTCGAAGTTTCTCTATTCTGAATTTTATTGCATAATTATTAAAAACGCCGCTATTAAACTCCCACGTTACCCATCATCCCCTGACAGCCGTTGATCTAATTAGGGGTTGTCTGATGAGACGGTTTTTCCAGTAAAGATTGATCTTGAATCGAGTTATTGTCAAAGTCGCGGCGCTGGCTTGGGAGGAGACCCCAGCACTAACATCATCATCCTTGTTGTTCTCCCAGGGATTTTTATCTTTCTTTCAGAGAGACTGTACGGAGCCACATTCAGCTGAAGACAACAGACATTTTTCATAAAAAAAGTATCCCTTTCAGTAAAGACAACGAGAACTCACCACATAGTTTTTATTATACACTTTATTCTCACTCTTAAATATGCACAAACGCTTCTTCAACAAAATACATTTGATCCAATGATCAAGCCAAGCCTTCACAATACCAGGAGCCGCGTCAGAGTCCTGCGAGCGTGTAGTGGGGCTGAGGATACAAACTAGCCGATGTCAGAGTTCACACAAAGCGTCTCTTCAAGACTCCAAATCACAAATGTCACAAAACACCAAAAAAATCAAGAGTATTTTCTAGTAGGTGCAAAGCAGACTTTCTTAAACTGCTTCTATTCTTTCCCTTGTCACATGAAAAAGAGCGAGAACAAAAAAAGAAAACCCTAGGTCATTATTTTGTTTATTTAATTTAAGATCCAATGTGCATGAGAGGCCAAAGGATTCCTGTTATCCTCACCTGTGCTCCGGACAGAGTTGGCGATACCAGCGTAAAAGTGCAGCGCTGCTGCCAAAATATGAGACCCAGATTAGCATACTGAAGTTTGCAGGGGGTGTTTTCATGCTGAACTTTGCTGCTGGTTCGGTGATATGCCACCAGTGTACTCCATCGATCCTAGCTCTGCTTTGATAGTTATGAGATTGGCTAGTCAACAGGAGGCCAACTTTCTACTGTCACTCAGGAAGAAACTGCACTGTGTGACATGTTGGTTCATATTCAGTTACATATACAGCTTCTATCCACTACTGTATAGCCACTATTTAAAAAAAACTTATCTTGGCTCCTTGTATGTGTATGTCTGTGTTCTTCCTCTTCGCTGTGACGTATTCTATATACAGCTGTTACAAAAAATGCCATATGGGGAGAAGCAATCAGCGCTAACTCCAGAGGCTGGTTAGCAGGATGTTACTGTGAGTGAAGACTAGCAGTCACGTCGGGAGGACTGGCTCAGACCTTTTACAGTGTGCAGTAAGTCCACAAAACAGCAGGACGAAATGAGGTCCAGCTGTGAAAGTAACTTTCTTCTTTTTCTTTTGACTAAATGAGGCTGTAAATGCAATTCTGCTACGTTTCAGACTAAATATTACACCGTTGGGTCTGTCCCGTCAGGCTCCATTCGGGGGAAAATGCACTGGTTCTTTAACAATCAAAAAGTGTGAGCTAAAAGACAGGTCTGCGAGGATCAGGACTGACCAAAAAAAAACCACAAGATAAAACTGCTTTGTCGGCGCCCCAGGACTGGGTCCGTGGCCAAAACCGTCCAGCAGCGACTCTTTTCTCAGGAAGATCAGACCTCCGAGAGATCACAGCTTTAGAGCGTTTGTAGTCAGGGAAGTTAATCGGCTCAAGGGTAGAATGAAAGACTTGTGTTTTAGTGTTGCGCTTTATGAAAAAATTACAAAAAATAAAGAAAAGCACTAATTGCCATTTAATTTCAGATGTGTCATATTTTGACAGCAGCGCGTTCGGCTGGTACAGGTCTTCTGAAAGCAAGCGCCTTCCGGGCGGCAATGATGCTGCATTTGAGAACAAAAACTGCATTGACGAAAGATTTGAATAAAAGTAAAAGCAACGATCCACGTCCATGTGTCATTGGTGAGAATGGCTGTACAAACACTGACGCATCAGTAAACGTCTAAACAACAAGAAAAGGACAGCCCAGATTTATGACAGAGAGCGCGACCGTGATGGAGAGACTTCATGATTTTGAGGCTGTGTAGTTTTATTCAGTGCTAATCTAACAATGAAGCCTGATCTCCAGTCAGGTGACCAGCGTTTGCTTTTAAACTAGAACCATTAACCAAGTCCCAAACAATCCAAGTCTTTTTTAAAACCTCTCGATTCATTTATTTCTATCACACAGAAACACTTTGCTTTCATTTGAAGCAAAACTATGAACTATAAATACAGTTTATGTCAAATAATTAATACACGTGTGTTTTTCTTAAGGACGAGATGGGCGGCATCATCCGTAAATGGAACGCTTGTCATCTTTATCAGACATTAGCATGTTTCTGGTCAAATAACGGACTTCAGGCTCTGTCTCTGTCCATCTCTCTGGCTCTGTCTCATCGTTTGTGTGCGAAGATAAACCATAATTAGCCTGTTAGCCTCGGCTGACGATGGCTGAATTGAAATACAGGCCTTGTGAGTTTAAAGTAGAACGGAAACGTTGCACGTCACTTAGACGCGGATCTACTCCAGCATGCCACCGTTAACAACATTTGAAAAGAGAAGGCCGTCACTGGCTCCTGCTCTTTCTCTTCCTGGGCACAGGATTGATAGAAGCGCACGTGCTAATTCATTTGAAGTGACAGTTGTTCTTTGACATGCGTCCACCCGCAGCAGTGAAATGGCAGATCTGAGAGGATCCTGAGTGTGATCCGACAGTTCCGTCTGTCGTCCATCAACACAGTTAACTGCCCTCTTTTCTCGCCCCCGTCTCTTAGGCGTCTTATTGCATAAAATCTTTGCGGCCACCCCCACCTCTGGGTCTGATTGTAATGTGTCTTTCATGACACCAAATTTGGTAAAACGGCTCTCCAGCGTGCAAGCCTGCACTACTTTCCTTCCATTATAACTTTTAAAAGTCGACGTTTCACAGTCACAGAGCAAACCTCCACAGTTTGGTTTTAAGATTTAAAGTTTTTTTTCCATTCTTTTTTTCCTAATGACACCCCGGTTAAAAAAAAAAAAAGAAAAAGTGTAATAATAATAATCCAAGCTGAATGGAAGCGGAGGATGGTGTGACTTCAACTACTCTAAGTACATGCAAAGAAGTGGTTATTTAACATTAACATCAGTTCTCATGTGCTATCACAGGAAACAAACAGAAAATGTTCTCAAATTGCTGCGGTGCAAAAATGTAGGCTATTAGCTGATTACATTAATTAATTGTCTCCAGAAGGAGTGAGCCATCGTTCCATAATTTTAATACTTAATTACAATACAGTGATCCTTGACACTATTTTGTGCACAGTCGTACTGATAAAGAAAACAAGTTACTCAAGACATAACCCTATGACATTTCTTCTCAATAAATACATCATTTACTTTTAGTTTTATGCGAAAAATGATTTAAACTAATCGTGATGAAAATGTAAATAAAACAAACAAACCAAAAAAAAAAAAAAAATTACAGCAGTAATTCACATCTGCATTTCTGCTGTTATGACGCAGAGAACACAAATCCTCAAAGGTCAAAAACTCCAAACGAGGAACTTCTGGATCCTTCTTGTCTACTTCTCTACATTTGACTTTGCGGTATTGAACGTTCACCTCACATTCTCACTCTTTCCTGGGGTCGAGATGAAGATGCAGTGAGGTTTAAAAACGCCAAATCAGCTGTGGAATAAGACAATATGTACATTATATACGCTTATATATAAATATATATACACCAGTATGTATATACGTGTATATATACACACACAAGTGTATACTGTATATGCTGAAAGTGTGTGTGTGTATGTGTTTCTCTGTGTGTGTTTACACCTTCATAATTCATAAAAAGTTTGTTACATACTGTCAGAAGCATCAGTTTGTGGTTGTAATTAAGAGAAAACGAAAATCCCACTCTAAGCCTCTCGCTCGCGTTGTGATTAATCTGGCGTTTAAAATCGGAGCAGGAAGGGAAACAGCGTGACGAAGAGGAGAGCGCGGTGAGACTGGAGTCCTGCGGCGCCGCCGCTGCCATCCTGGACTGCTCTCGGTCCTGGCAGGGAAAGAAGGAGGTTGGTGTTTTACCAAAAGTTACACAGTTCGCACATCAGTCAGGATGGAATTCAGTGCGTTTGTTCTTTACATGAATATTTTTATGCGGGGGAGTAAAGTGATAAAGACACGCTGGAGGAGCGGAGAAAGAACATCTGGAGCTGCAGGCAGCAAGTGACTTGGAGAATCACTTGCACGGTGCTAAACGTGTGATTGCCACCTCTGTTTCTTCACTGTGGTGGTCCTGGAGTCTATCAGCAGCTCTGGAACTAAATGAAGCCTTTACATCTGAGAACACCTTCCATGTCTCTCATTGGTCATCCTATAGTGGCTATGTGACCCTAGGAGACTTCCTGCCAAGTCAAAATCGTCACCTCCCTCACAGGTCAAGAAAAAAAAGCACTGTGCATGGGTCACGTGTGCCACATATAGACTGTGCTAGGCGTGAGGTGTTAGGTGTCGGAAGTATGCGATAAAACTCAGTACTGGTCGCTAACGGACCAACGAGAATGTCAAAGAAAACGTTTAATGGGTATCATTTTGGTCCGCTTTTAGAACTATCGTCCAAAGAACCGTGTGATCATGAAAAAAAAAGCAAACCACGACATATATTTTCTGCTTCTTCAGGGATCTGTTACAGTGAAGGTATTGTATGAGGATTGAGGCCAACATTTTTACTTTGAAGTGTTGTAGCACAATGAACAGTCATTTTCATAAGTTCACCACAGTTTCCTTTGGGGCATCTATCCAATTACTTAGCCACCGCGGATTATCCCTAATCCTGCATATGCTTCATTAGAATAACTGCGTTTCCTCTTTGTCACGAGGAAAGCTATTGTAACGGCCGCGTACGCGACGCAGGTTTTGGTCGGCGAGATGCGCCAAGTGGCAATACCAGAGACAGGAAGCGTGTTCAGCACCGCCGCAGCTCCACAAGCCCTTTCACTGCTTGACATCACGCTACTGATACTTGACAAAAAAAACAAAAAAAACAAGCTACGACAAGAAGAAGAAGAAGCAGTGGAAGAAAAATCATGAGAAAAACTTACAATGGGAAAAGGAGCATGCAAAAAAGCAGAATGAAGCCATGCCGCAGACAGGTTGATGGAAAGGGAAGAGAGGTGAGAAATGGTTAAATATGCAGACTGCAATGACCACTTGCAAAACAACGTATAGATTGACGTTTGTCCTTTCAGCGATGCTCTTTTGCAACGAAAAGAGCGTCTCCGACCTTGAAAATAAGCCTTGGCTGCGCCGTCACACGATTGAACAGGCATAAGTCAATTGCAACACACGCCGGGGGCATTGCAGCCTAATTTGTAGCATGAGAAAGTGAGGTGTTTGTCATGAGGTGGCATGCTGGCGTTGTTGCCAATCCACGACTCAAAGAGCACCGGTGCGAAATACTAACCTTGTAATAGTGTTGAGCTAGTGGGTTCAATTACCACTACATCAGGGAACAAATAGAAGAGAAGCAACATATCGGAAAAAGAGCAAAACATCATTGAGAACACTTGTGACATCCGGGGCTGGGAATGGACTGTAATTTGCGTAGTTTTCAAGGAGAGAATAACGCCAAGAGCAAGTCGTCAGAGCAGACTGGTGCTGAGCCAACACATGGAGGTAAACACAACAACTGTGGCGCCAGAAAAAATTCAATCCTGGTTCATGTTTGTCAAATATCAAACTGTCATTAGGATCCAGTTATCCCGTTAACCTCCAGTTAGCGTTTTTCTCTGATCTGCTCAGGACACTATTCTTTCTGAAGATCCGTTCTGCTTTCATTCTGGATTCAAACTTCTGTTTTCTTTGGTGACGGCCAAACAAGCCATTACAAAACTATCAACCACCATTTGGAATTCCATTTCATCCAGTTTCATATCTATAAACATCAAAACTTTATTTAAGTCCCGCCTGAAGAATGAGGGTAAATGGTCTTTCTAGAACAGAGTTGGGCAAAATATGGCCCAGGAGCCACATGTGGCTCCTGGGCCATATGAACTATTTACTATTTAATCCGGCTCACAGAGCCTTCACAATAATTTCTCCAAAAGCCAAATGAAGAGGATTGTCAGCTAGACTGGTTAGAAAAAGGTTCAGACGCGCGCCACCCCCCCAACCCCACCCCCCCTTCACCTAGCATACTACCATGTCCTCTCAAGAAGGTGGGGCCAAAAATCATTTGAAACTTCATCAAGTTGGACCAATTTACAGGCACTTCAAAATATTTTCTCAGTCAATAGTCCATCAAGCACGATTTTTAGTTAACCTCTGGTCCTCATTCGGGGGGTTAGTTTCCTGCACCACCTGGCCGTTCATCAAGATCTAAAACCCAATGTGGCCCTACAGGCAAAATAATTGCCCACACCAGATATAGAACCGTTGGGATTTCTACTATGCATGCAACATGTGTGCAGGGAGGATACATTTTTTTGTCTGTTTTGTTTTTTCAGCCTTTTAAAATAAAAAAAATGTTAAAAAACAAATCTATTCTTAGCTGCCGATGTAAAGAAGCTGTAAAGACTTGATGGAAATGAACCAGCGGGACCGTCGGACTCGTATCGGGCTCAGTGAGCGTGTGTACGAGGAAATATGATGAAAAAATATTAGACGTTGACTTTTGAGCAAGGCTGTCTGTGATTGTGTTGGGTGGTGAAAGGACACCATAAAGCTGCACCTTCGATTCCTCCTTCCACAGCACCGTGAATGAATCCTGCTCAGATTTACTCACCGAACAGCAGGAAGCTCGTGTTGGAGCTCCCCAGTTTGTTGATGGCCACACACGTGTAGTTTCCATAATCTCCTTCGGAAACATTAAAAAACATCAGCTTGGACAGCGATCCGGTGTGCACGATTTCCATCCCGTCGAACCCATTAAAGATCCTGGAAGGACGAGACAGCAGTGTCATTAATGAACACATTTCTATGGGCTGGACGATCGGCAGCGGACAGCTAATCGTGATCTCTGCGAGGGTGGTGTGTAAACATGAAAGCTGTTACCTTCTGTCGTCTTTATACCACTCAAAGTCTGCCTCGGGCACCGCATCCGCCTCGCACTCTAGCACTCCCCTCTGACCCAGAGTCACACCGATGTCTCTGCCCTCTGACACCGTTGGTGCATCTACAGGCACAAAGCAACATGTGAGAGTTTACACACACACACACACACACACATACACCCGTGGATAAAAGTGCTCTTCTCAGGCAAAAGCCCAAACTTTGAGCTATAAGAAGAGGAAACAAAAAGGATGACGCTTTCGCTGCGGAGAACAACGTTCAGCAGACTCACAGTTGACTGTGATGTCGACGGTCTGTGTGTCAGCGTCGATGTCATTGACAGCCGTACACTCGTACGTCCCTGCTTTCTGCCTGGAGATTGTCGGGATTTCCAGGTACTCATCATCTGATGTGATGTCTCCTAGAACAGGTGGCACGCACACACATGCACATATACAGACACACACAGACAAGCACACACATATGCTTGTAATTCTATCTTTGTGAGGACTGTCATACACATACTGTATTACCCAGCCTCTTACCCTAAGGCTAACCATCCCAGCTAACCCTAACCTAAACCCAATCCTGTAACTCAACCTTAAAACCAAGTCTTAACCCTCAAACAGGCCTCTGAAGTTGTGAGGACCAGTGAAAATGTCTTCACGTTGCAACTAGAATGAGTGATTTTGGTACTCAGTATTTAGCAAGTACAAGTACAAGAACACACACACACACACACACAAAGTGGAGAAAATCAGCCACAGTTAATACCAGTCAGCAGCTGTGACTCAAATTGTTACTGTTGAACGCATACTTGAAAAGAAACTGTCACTAACTGGCACATGCGAGGAGAGGAGGAAGGTGAGGACAGTGATGCTGGAGCAGAGTCCAACATATTTGCCTTTTTCCACTTCGATTTGAATCATTTGCTTTAAACAGAGGCTGGAGCTCTGACAGAGAAACCAAAAACCAGCAACAGATCCAAGTAATCTTGCACTGGAACACGGATCATGCCCTTCGAAGGCGCCTCAATCCTGTCTCTGGCATTTCTCTGGGCACCTTCTGTGAGTGCCTCCTGGCAGGCATGTTTTTCAGGGTGTCGTGACACGCAGTGATTAGCGCTCTGCTCGGCCTCCCCCCTCATTAGCATTTGTATGTCAGAACTTCTCCATCCGCTTCTTTTGTGCGAACGTTCAACACCTGCAAGCATACAAGGTCTACAACAGCGATATGAGAACATCAGGAGAGGAAAATGCCAGGTCCCACACTTTTTTTTTCTTGTATCAATTTGACACGCTTGACAGAGACACTTAACACAGCTCTCAAGGTAAAGAACAAAAGATGTAATTGACTTCAAGCCTCCTCCTGAGGTGCTGGGAGGTGACAGTAATAAATTACACATGGATTCACCCTGCTAGGTTCCGACATATTACAGTGTCACACCTGGGAAGACTGCAGAGAGATGAGGAGTATCAGTGTGGGTGGAGCCGTTCCACTCTCTATCCTCTCTACTCGGGTTTCTCACAAAAGAGGAAAACTGGGTTTTTGTCAATAGAGACCATGGAGTCCGTTAAAGCCACACTGTGGAGAATTGTTCAGGCCCAGGCTGCAGGCCACAGCGAGCTCAGGGGCTCAGCGTCCTCCCCGACACAGAGCTGGTGAGCTGTGGATGCAGGTGGCGCAGAAGTTTTGAGATGATTTTTAAGACAAAACAGGAAACATGTTGTCTCAAGAAAGTAATTTCATGATTAGTGCTTCAAGGTGCTAGCGAGACAGCACACACACCCACACACACGCGTGAATGCTTTTCGGTGTTGCTGGCTTCAGACAGGGCAACGGCATCGACAGAACCTGATTTGCTCAGCTTTCTCCCGGCAAATGACCTTTGCCCTGACTGTAAGCCAGCTCTCCTAATTTATGAGCGTTTGTTTAAAAGGTACGGTGCTCGTGACCAAGTCATTAGATTCGCCTAAGAGCGCCCGTCACAGGGTGCCGGAGACAGGAGGGAGGACGGTGCGGAGGGTCTCTACGGAGAGCCAGACAGGAGATAATGTACCCTTTCTGTCCCCGAATGCCCTCCTCAAACTCAAGGGCGAAGAAGAAAATAGGGTAGGAAATGAAAAGAGAAAAGATATTTGCGTACAGGGCAGGGGGAACAGGTGAGCATACGCTTCAGGGATATAAGCACTTAAGAGGCGGGAGAGAGTGGATGTGTTGATCCAAGCAGCAGGAATAAAAGCGGTAAAAAGAGGCATGAAAGGAATAAACACATCTATCTATCTATCTATCTATCTATCTATCTATCTATCTATCTATCTATCTATCTATCTATCTATCTATCTATCTATCTATCTATCTATCGATCTATCTATCTATCTATCTATCACTGAAAAGTAACATTACAATTTAGTGAAATTATTAAATGACAAGAAGCCTTTGAGATGTACTGCTGCTAATAGTGTGAAAAGGTTAAAAAAAAGATAATAATTTGCCAATTTTTCTTTGAGATCAGTAATTGGTATGTGAAATGTATAAGTGTGTATTAGCCCCGTTCATTCATTCAAAAAAGAGTTCTGGAAACAGGCTAGCAGGCGCTCCAATGTATTAGCACAGAGAATTATGGCGGCGTTACATCTACTGAATAGATCAGCCAGTAAGGAAAATCAGTTTCAACACTATAACCCGTGACTCTAAAGTGTGATTTTTCCTGCACACTAGAAAAAAGAAAAAGCGCGGCCGCTGCTCATCTGTCAGACCCCAAACCGTATTGCAGCTGGAGAATTCTGCATAACAGAAGGATAAAAGGAGTGTATTTAAATGAGTGTGAGAGGTTTTAAACACACTTTGGTGCATTTAAATATGAGTAAAAAAAGAGTAAATGTAATAGGTGAATAGCACAGCACAAAAGAACTTTTGACACAACAACTCAAGCAGCTGGCCCGAAATGCCGATTAACAAAGCGAGCATTCCAACCGGTGTCAATATTCAAGTTGTGTCAGGTTCATTTACTTAATGAAAAATCACTGCAGACATAGTTAATTTTATCTGGCATTGAGAACGGCTTATGTGCTGCGAAATAGCGAAAAGGTCAGCATTAGAAAGAGTGAAGCCATTTTTTCATTTGTGTATCGATCGCTCCGACTCGTTTTTCAGAAAGATAAGACCCTGACCCTTTTTTTTTGATGCTCCAAACAAACAATTTATTTTTTAAAGAAGAGAGTCAAGCTAAAGGTGTTTTTCTCTTAATAACAACAAGAACAATAATAATGCAGGAATGCTGTTAAATGCTTTATTTCACCTTCAAAGGACTCAGAGAGGAACTGGTCTGCAGCAACCACCGACTCCATCAGCCGCAACTTCAAATGAATCTCGCCAAGCGAGCAGGCTTGTGCAAATCTGGAAAACTTTCATTGCTCCCAGGCCAAATTCAATCATGTGTGTGTTCATTCCGGCTGCCTTAATGCAGTGGGACATCGGCTGGCCGCCCAGGCTGGCAAACTTTGCAGTCAGGCTGTGTGCTCTCGCGGGAGATACTAAGGATCACTTTTGATCCATCGCAAGCCCCTAAAGCCATCTATCTATCAGAGGTGAGAGCAAGCTGGGTCACGGCTGTGTGAGAACCCTGGCCCCAACATCAAATCATCAATCTTCATGCAAGCGCACGCGCCCGTGCACTCACTCACACACAGACACACACACACATATCCCTGTACCTCTATCGGGTTGAGGACTTATATAGATAAAATGTATTACCCAGCCCCTTTCCCTAAGTCTAACCACCTAGATAACCCCCTAAGCCTAACCCAGAACCTGATCCTAACCCTAACCTAAACCCAATTCTAACCCTTCAAATAGCCCTTCGAAGTTGTGAGGGTCAGCCAAAATGTCCTCACTTTGCAAGTAGAAGGACTGTATTGGTACTCAGTAGGTAACAAGTACAAGAACACACACAAACACACACACACACACATATGAGTGTGCGCATTCTCTGCACACACAATGCCCTCCAGCCGGAGGAGAGATTCTGCAGCTTGGAGATACCAGAACTCAAGTGTGGATTTCAGGAAGTCCTGAAACATTTCTGCTCTGCAGAACAGAGGAGCTGAATTCACGAGGTCAACAATTTAATAATGACGTGTTAAAAAACGTGTTAAAAATTAAATATGACGTCTAGAAATAGCTTCGGGAAACAAATAATTCAAAAATGCTGATTTTTGTATTATTTGAAGTACAAATATAAATTGTTTTTTTTCTTTATAAAATCTTCAAACAAACACATTCCACTGTTCAACAGCATTTCAGCGCCTTTAAAGACAGTTGAGATAAACACAAGAGTAAAAAATGTCTTTAAACCAGGCTGCCACTCAGGGAAAATGGCTTCTTTTATGTGAAGATCTGTCGAATTTGATGCTGCAAACGACGATCTACCAAACCCACAGAAGTCGCAGAGACAGGTGTCACATATGAATCGGCAAAGCGTGTTTGAAGCTTTTCTTCTATAGGAAGATGCAGCATTCAAAGTAACTATGAGACTTGCAGGATCTCATAGTTCCGTATATTCCTAAAAGAACACTCAGATCACAGAGTGCAGGTTTACTTGTACTTCCTAGAATTCATAAAAGTAGACTGGGAGGACGAGCCTTTAGCTATCAGGCAGCTTTACAATGGAACCAGTTACCAACCTGGGTCTGAGAGGCAGACACCACGTCTGCCTTTAAGATCAAACTTAAGACCTTTCTGTTCAGTAAAGCGTACAGCTAGCCTCAAACAAAGTGTTTAGGGCTGACAGATCTAGTTACAGCCAGTTCTCACAGCCAACCATCATCTCTGTTCCCTTATCTCCTATCCTCCTCTTCTTCTTCTCACCAGGATTATCACTGTGTCCAGTCTTCCTCGCTGTTGTGTGTCTCTCCCCCTCTTCTCTCTATCTCTGTATCTTTCTACAGGTCTCCCCTCTCCTGACCTTCATGCTGCACAGATCCCGGCCTCTGACAAACCCAGTGTCCACTGTCAGCGCCTGCCTTTTGGATGGATATTGATCCACCAGGAACCTATGTCAATCCAAGGTCCAGAGGCTGGAGACTCCCTGACTAATGTTTGCTTTATGTTGATGTGGTGCTGTAATATGGAAGTGCTTTAAAAAAAAAAAAAAAATTAAACTCAAACTTCCCATCCTGATTTGGTTCCGCCAACAAACAGAGATGAAGGCCAGGCCGGTTACACACGACAAGCACACACACACACACACACACACACACACACACACACACACACAGAAAAACGACCACGCAAAATGTCGATATCCTCACAGCAGCGGTGAAACGACTTCGTTGACTTCTGCTTTTAACAAATTTTGAGAAAGAGGAGGTTTAAGTTGATGACACTGGAAAAAAAAAAAGAGTTGAATCGAGACAACATTTACGTTTTCCTCTCGAAGCCCTTTGTTGTGCTGCGTAATAATCCTGACTAATGGTTTTCATTTATTTCCAGCAACGTTGCAGTTGTTCAATTATAAATGAGGTGGAAAAGAGTACATCAGCGTGGATTAAAAATCGTCATTGGAAGAACTTTTGTTCCTAGTGAGGATTAGATAGATAGATTCAAATCGTAGAACAAAAATCCAAACGAATGCAAATCAACAAAAAAAGGTCATCACATAGCAGATGAAAAAGAAAAGAGTAAACAGTAAAAAATAATCTGTTGAATGGTTTAAAAAAAATCATTTGAATTATTAATCGATATGAAATAATTATTAATGTTATTAAATAATTAATGTCCTTGTGACTGAACAGGTTTGATAATGCTTCTGAACACGGCTCTTACGAAGGCTTCCTGGATGTGCTCTGTCGTGCGCACATGAATCAGTCATGAAACAGGAAGCGTCGTCCTTCGTTGGAATCTGAAATTAATGTAATAGTTGTTGTATTTTATATAACTTTGCTGAAAGTGACAAAATTCCGCAAGGCGGAGATACAGTAATGTGTGACATACACGGAGACATTTATGCAGGAGGAACGTAATAGTGGACACTGCACGTGTCTGCCCCCCTGCTGGGCGCCTTGCGGGCAGGTCGTGGTAATGTTTCTCTTCCCGGAGTTGAGCTTTGATACAAAGGCCAGCGCACATGAAAGAGACAAAGCTCTGTTCTGGAGCTGTAATTCATTACCAACACAAACATCTCAGCGGCTGATTGTAATGGAGACACAGCAGGGGAGAGATGCCTGGTTGCTTCCTGTGGAATGACGAAGTAAAAAGCAGCAGAGCGCAAACGCAACTAACCCCCTTTTGGACACGCTTGCCAGAGCCTGCTGGCGTGCCGAGGATCCCCGCGTTAATCCTGCCATCCGAGTCCCTCCATCACATTTACATCTGTCCTATTATCCTAATTAATTAGACCAATAACAACAGGGTCAGTTTGTTTTCCTTCAAAGAGCTACGCCGTAATGATGATCTGGAAACGGGTAATGACGGGTAATAACCGGAGGAGGAGGGGGATCAAAGAAGGTCAAAGATGGGGTGATAAACAAAGGGAAGAGAGGGGAGAGCGGCAGAGGAAATATAGCAAGAAGGGAAAATCAATTTGTTTTATGAGAGCAAAGTGAAGCCGGAGCCTGGGCTGTAGCTAATAAACAGGGTTACCTGGAGAGGAGATGAGCTTCCAGCTGATGGAGGGCTCCGGTTTACCGCTGGCCTGGCACAGCAGCGTCACATTGGAGCCCTCGTTCACCACTACATCTCGAGACAGGTTGATGATCTTCGTTGGCACTGTGAAAAGCAAAGTAAAGAGTGAGTATTTTTTTAAATAAAGAATCACCACCCCTGCTTTAACGATTTCAGTCAAAATATGAATATTTTTAAAGTGACCGCTACAAATAAATAAACTCAAAAGTGTCCTGTGGCACTGCTGTAGTGTGCAGTTAACAGAGATTAATAGAAAAACAGGATGGATGTTCTGGGATCATAACAGACTCTGTCATTGGTTTTACTCAAGATGTATGAAAACAGACTTCCTTTAAAGCGCATTAATGTTATCTTTTTGGCGCCACACCAATCAATTACACAATGGCAATTTGATTTTGGGACTGAAATGACCGTAGCAAGTCCGCTTTGTTGCATTAAATGCCTGTGGAACGCATAAAAACTTCTCCTTGAGGTTTCCAAACCGGCTGAAAGCGCGAGATACGTTCTTGGCTGCCTTGGGTGCGTGCAGCCGCAGCCAGCTTCTCCGAGTGCTCGTGGATTTGCTAAACTTTTTAACCAAACCCAAAAAAAAAAAGAAGACTGTTGGACTACGGGCAGCCAACGGGATTAATTCGAACACTGGGAAAATTGGGAACATTCGCCCAAGAAATGGAATTAAAGGTCATGTGTTGCATTGAGGAGCTGTCAGTCAAACTTCATGCGTCAGCCGTGTGTGTGTGTCCCGTGACAGTTCCGTGCTTTATGAAACCCAGAGCTTCGAAATTCCACCAAGTTCAGAATGAAAATCTGTTTTTCTTTTAATCTAAATGTGGCTAACTGAAATAAAAATAGATGAAAAAAAGGCAAAGGTGGCACGAAGGTGGACAAAGAAGTCATTTGTTTTCCACTCAATCGCTGTCATTATAGCTGGAACAATCCCCCATCTCAGGTGAAGGATGGATTTCTTTCTTTTCAAGCTTCCTGGTCTTTCAGAAATATATGCCTCTGTCTGCGCAGATCCGAAAGACACAAGCTTCACAGTGTTTGACAATCTGGAATTATTCAAATAAGCAGCGTGATCACAGCACAGACCGCTAAAGGTCGTGGGGTAATGATGACACTTTAAACCAACATTAGGGACGTTTTCAGCTCTTTATTCATTAAAAACTAAAACCAAAGACATAAGACAACATATGGTTAAATATGGCTGAAGTCATCTGTTGTTGACGCCTCAGTCTTCATCCGTTCCCTGGAATAAATACAGTTTGTCTTCCTTTCTCTGAATCCTGACAGATGTGTCTGAGAAGGTTGTCGTCACGTTGATTACCCAGAAACAGGGACACGTCTGTGTTTTGACATCAGAGGATCATCCGCTAAAAGGAGTGTCAGCAGTGCTTTAACTTGTTTTTGTCACATCCGAGTTGTTTTTAAGTCCACATCTCCATGAATAATTTATTCAACAGCAGTTTAAACCTCATTTACTCTTTGCGAATGACAAAAAAAAAAGAATGACAAAGAAAAAAGATACATCTCAGCAGTGCTTGTGTTCTTCTGCGGAGCCAAAGACTGGGAAAACGCAAACGGATTCTATCGCACCTGTCAGGTTGTTCTATTCTCTTCTGTTGAGGATCATTCTGCTGGGAATAATTTGCGCATAAATTCCTATTTTATAGATATTTGTGCTCAAACACTCTAACCAAAGAGACGATCATTTAGACCAAGACGGTGTCTGGTAGCTGAAGACAATCTAAACAATTACATCCTATGGATAACATCTGGCGTATGAAGTTCTGTTGAATGCTGACCAGTCTTTCTTAGATGGGAGAACATTGGGGGGGGGGTGCTCCATTGTTAAAAATGAATGTTAATTCATTCATTTTCAAATTCTCTACACAAACAGAGATGGCCGCACTCTTCCTTGCAAGGGAGCCAGCATGTGCTTAGTTGGCAGTTTCCTGTGCCGACTAAGAGAAGGAACAATGAAGGGGTCGATTAAATCCCCTGACCTACTGTCTCCTCAACGTCACTTAGTTTCACATGTCCTCCCAGCCTCAGACAGTACCTAACTGGACGCTCAGGTAAATTGGACAGGATTTGATAATTGGACTTAATAATATTATGCTAGTAAAAAAAAAAAAAAAAAAAAGATTGGCATTAACCTCCCCCAGGCTTGACCGCAGAGGCCAGGCCCATTTGTTGAAGGCTCACAACCTTCAGGTTCTCTCATAAAGAAGCTGTCAGTATTGGCTGTGGTCAAACTCGGAGCCATCTCAGGGGCTTTTCTTTCCACAAAGCACCTGACAGCTGAACATGTGCCCAGATGTGGAACCGTTCTCTCCCGTATGGAACACTACAATGGCAGCAACACAGGCATACAATAACACCACACGCTATGCTGCGGCACCTTGGGCGGCGTTTGCTTTCCTTCTGCTTTTGCTGTCACCATGGCAACAGTGAGGTTTCAAGACAATAGTTGAGGGTTTGTTTCACTTTTTAAGTTGCATTAGTGTGGAGGGGTGAGATAAGTACTAGGAGTGCAGATAGTATAGCACTATCATACACCATAGATACCAAAAGAACAATGTGTTTAAGTTACAGGGATCCTTTCACTGCTTTACAATGAATCATTTGAGCAGGAAGTGACTGACGTAACGTGCATGCTGCCTTCAACACAGTGTCTGAGCTGTGATGTGATGCTAAATATTCCCAGAGCCCTAAAACTGCTGTCTTGGAAAATGAAGCATGAAGCTGTGACTCCGACTCCCAACTTCCCGCCTGTGATGAGCCGGTGCGATCAGGCGCCTTTCCAGGGGCCGACTGTTCATACTGAAGAGCCATCAAGACTCTCTGATAGACCAAAAGAGATGGAGGACAGCCAGTTTCAGCATAATGAGCTTTCTTTCAAGCCATAAACAAGCTCTTATCTCCTTTGCAAACCCTTACATCACTCTGCTTATGAAGTCCACGTTCACTGATTACGATCATTGCCTATTTCTCCCCCATTTATACTCTAAGAAACTGTGGAAGCGCAGCTCCTTTAACCATACACGGACTCATCTAGATAGCATATCTCTCTAAAAGCAAATTATATTTTGTGAACATCAAATATATCCAATATATCTTCTCTCAGATGAAAATCCACATTTTTCACACTGAAGGTATGAAACTGTTAAGAGCCACAGATGTCCTTCGCGTAACCAGCGCAGTCCGTACAAATCAGTACGATCCCAACACTGGCGCGACGGCCTCCTGCCCCGTGACCTGACCTGAGCTGACACGGCTTACCGCAGAGAAACGCGCAAGCAACGCGCAGAAACCCGGCACCGAAAAATGCCTTAATTGGTCGGCAAAATGATTCGATGTTTTAAGGGGGCCCGCAGCTGTGCTGCACCAAGACACCGATGTAGAGCGCGTGTCACGGCCGCTGACATTGTGAGCATATTATCTCTGCAGTGCAAATCTGCTGACCAGCGATTTTGAGGGCTGCAGTGTGACTTAACAATGTCCTCGGATGATAAAATGTCCACACATTCATTCGTTTATTGATCAGGATAACCTTCATCTGTCATATTTAAGGCTGGTACGTGGACACTTTATTTGTCTCTATAACGTCAGCGTGGTTGGATTACAGTTTGGATTAAATAATTGTAATACACGAATTAGAGTTTTTTTTATGTGTCGAGGCCAGCTTCTCCACATCAGCTTTCAAGATCACGGTATCTCTTTAACAGCACGATCATGACTCCATCCATCATTTAAGCCAGAGTAGCATAACATCTGCTACTCCCCATTACCCTCACACAACAGAGTCAGTGAGAAGCAATCTCCACTCCTTCCCCATGAGCAAGGCATTTAGTCCCGAAGTGTCCCAGTGGAGCAATAAAAGAAAATGAGATTCGAGGATTAAAGAAAACACAACAAAAACCATATGTCTGTCAAAGTTTGCCCTCTATGTTTTTTAATAGAATGGACGTTATACCATGGACCTTGTTACCTTGGACGATAAGATGCACTGAGGTGGTTGTGGGTCGACTGCTGGTCTGGACTGCGCACACGTATTGGCCTTCATCCGTCATGTCCACATTTTCGATCTTGATGGTGAACTCATCTTGGTTCAGAGCCACCAGACTCACTCTGGGATCCACTGACCACTTGTCCTCCCCGGCGTAAAGTATGCTCGACCGGTTTAGCCAAGCTGTGTGCGTGACCACGTCGCCCTGCGCGCATCTATAATTGGAAAAAGAGAGATAGTTTACTAAAGCGGATTAAGAGTACTGCATAAACTACACCGTAGGTATGATTCAAAAGTTTCCAAACGCGCATGTAAA
This sequence comes from Pao palembangensis, assembly GCA_015343265.1. Classification (NCBI taxonomy): domain Eukaryota; kingdom Metazoa; phylum Chordata; class Actinopteri; order Tetraodontiformes; family Tetraodontidae; genus Pao; species Pao palembangensis. Next base: position 11,254,447 of record CM027094.1, on the reverse strand, counting down.
AAGGAACAGTATCCATGTGCTGCTCTGGAGGAGAGTTGTCCCACAATCCTTGAATCGCGTCATTCAAATGTGGTCGACGCAACAAGGTGTACAAAACTGGTAGCTCAGCGAAGCGATGCAGATTTGATTTTGACTGGACACAGTGTGCTACTTTGCTGGAAGGAGCCGGAAGGATTCTGGCTGCTTCCATGCAAAACCGCTGCTATTTATGTCACTGATATTTGTCGAATGTTGCCGAGCGGATATTGACACACCTGCGTGTCACTAAGGCCCCCGTTTACACAAGGTAAACGGGGCCTTTCAGAATTCATCGTAAAACAACTTCTCGTGCAGACGACCACGTATGGAAAACCGTCACCACCAATACGCTGTTGTACACTAGCCAGGCCAGTAGTTGGAGTTAATGAAACAGACATGCGTATAAAGAAGCACGTGATCACAACAGTAAGCATCTTTAAAACAACAATGTGATTATTTAACATTCAGCAGCATCTAGTAGCTTCATTATTCAAATGTGCAGCTGATAGTTTCTTTTCTTTTTCACACCATCAGTGATGTTGTTCCAGCATGACTGACTTCCCCTTCAGTGGAGGTTTTCAAGGTCAAAGGCAACCATGAGGCATTTGTGGTGCTGCAGACTGGAAAGGAGACAGAATGAGAAAAAAGATACCCTCTTCTTCTTTGCTGTGTGTATTAGAGAGAGAGAGGGAGGGAGGGAGAAAGAGTAATCAATACACTGGAGCATTACCCTTCCAAAATAATGTATCACAGGCGATATGAGATGGTGAGGGATCAATTTATGATGACAAAGTGGATTTAAAATAGGTTTTTCATCTCTTATGGCAACAGTAAATTAATTCACCGAGCTGCAAATGCATTTGGTGCTGTTACCTGATAACCTTTATAAATAACACTGGCAGTTAGAACAGAGTTGTAGGTCTGTAACCTAATAAGAGCACACAAACACACAAAACCGCCTGTTCATCTCACAATTCGCTTTCCATCATTTGTGATGCAAAAAGCAAATATTGATCATTTGTCTCTGGGAAACAGGAGTATAGAGTGTGTAAATGTTGTGGTTTACAGTCCTTAAAAAAAAAAAAAAAAAAAACATGTCTTTTTGCCACCACCACACATCACTCACATGCTTTTCTTTTTCTAAATAGAATAAGCAAACCTAACTTAACCTTAAATCTTTAACATCTTTGCTCCAGTCAGCTGTAACTACACAACACACGCCGCTATTTATTGCCATCTTTGCAGCTTGGTACACATGTTAACATCATTTTCCCGTTTCAGTGAAGTATACTCCAGACTTCCTTCAACTGCCTCCCACATAAAAGTAAGCCATGACTAACTTGTCTGCAATTCAGTCTGTGTTTACCGCTTTCTAATATCAGGACGAAGAAATGCGACAGCATGCCGAGAGCAGTCTCCGTCATGACAGGCCCAGTTTAGTCAAGGTTAAAGCCCCAACCTCTGGTTAAAGACCAGCTTTTCTGTGTCCCAGTATGTCGTATCTAATATGTCCGGCTCCACTGTGATAGGTGGTGATATGTGCATGCTGTCATGTTGTTGGTAGTTAACCTTTAAAAAAATAAAAAATAAAAAACAAAATCAATAAACACACAGTCACACACACGCTAACACAATTTCTTTGTATTGTACAGTAGACCCACTTTAGAGCATGTGCAGACCATTTTGAGACCATTTAAAGTACATAAATGTCAGAATTTCTCCTGCGTGTGTTAGTGCACTGAACATCCCGCAACCACAGTTTCATATTTTAGTCCCGCTGCATGTGGCAACATTTGGTGTCACATCCCAAAATAACAAATAATGTGGAATAAAAATGAAAAGATTTGTCATTGTTTGTTTAGAATCCCAGAAAACATACATTTTGTTTTGACTAAGGTGGCTGCTCAAACCGGCCAAATCCCACAGAAAGCACCAGAGAAGAAAAATGAAGGGATAAATACTTTACCTACACTACCGTGCATCCTGCCCTTATCACTTCTGCACAGATGGAAAACAAACTTGAATCAAAAAAGAAAAATATATAAAAAAAAAAAAAAAGAAATAGTCAATCCTAAAGCACGGAAAAGAGGTTGGGGAGAGGATACATCAGATTCCTGTTTGCCACGGTGTCATCAGCCAGAATCCGTTCCTTGCCTCTTTTATCCCGGAGCTTAACACAAGTCATTTAAACGCGGTCAAATTGCAGATGTTCATCAACATTTATTGTCTGTTTGCAGTGAAAACACTGCACCTCGGGTCTTATTTATGCCTGGAAACAGGAAAAAGTAAATGGGGAGTCTGACCGATAGTTTCTTTAGGTCACAGCTCACTTAGCAGCGCTATAGGATGTCAGGTATATATGGAGGACTGAAAGTGCCATAATTAAATAAATAAATATATCATAAAATAATTTATTAAATGTGTCATTAATTAATTAAAATACCAATTCATTTCAGGTAAAAAACATAATAGTCTTTTCAATAACTATTTAATTTATTATATGTTAAATTATTTCACTAGTTAATTAATAATTTCATGGTCCTTGTGTTGCAGTGGATCATGAATTTATTTTATCTGCCAACCTCGCCCATTAACGTCTGTGGGCGAGGCTAACACGAATCTAGTCTTCATCCACTGCTTTGGTTTGTTTAGTCTTTCTAAACCTGGGTTGATGGAGGATCTCTGTGAACTTTCTAGAGAATTAGTGAGAGATATTTTAGACCTTGCAGAGTATGTGGATGCAGGACCTGCTAACCCCGAGCATGTAGCGTGTAAAGCAAAGAAATTTACTGAAGTTGTTGGAGTTATTTCCGCACTTTCTGACCAAGATGTTATCTAATTTAACCCACATCTGTGTCCTAAGTCATTGATTAGTAGCGCACCTGGCTAACATTAAATTATTTAGCGTATTTTGGCAACTTGGCGAATCATTTGCATTCGCGCAGGAGGAGACTTTGTTTGATGCTGTTGGTTTGCGTTATGGAACAATCAAGAAAAAGGAAATTTTCTCCAGTCAGTGAAAGACTGTTTTCCAAAGCAGGAGAACTGGTGTCAAAGACACCAAATTGCCTTGGACCCAACATGATAAACAAAACTTCTCTTTCTCAATAAAAATTGGTAAAACCCTGCCTTTTCCCCTCACATAATAGTATACAAGCACTCCCTGTTTCACAAGCACTTATATATTCCAAATGACCGATGAATTCCTAAAGGGTAACAAAAGTGCTTTTGAAAATTGTGCATTTGACATACTATATTATCCATGGACATATTATTTTGGTTATATTGATATTAATTGGAATATACACTTCAACTTCATTCAGTTAGCACATTATTATCACATGTTATGATTACAGGACTATTCATTACTCATTTGGTGTCTGCATGTCAGAACCTAGTTAAGTTTCTCCACTTTCTTCTGGTTGCCTGCAATTAATTTAAAATCCTGCAGATAAGATAAAATAAGAACATAAGAAGTACTTTATTTTATCCCAGACATGGGAAATTAACTTGTTACAGCAGCAGTCAGTAACAATAAATGTAACCTAACACTATTTACAGAAGAGTAGATTATGTGCGCAATTCAATTCAATTTTATTTATATAGCACCTTTTACAATAGAAATTGTCTCTAGGTGCTTTACAGAGGCAGAAACCCAGAGCCAGAGCAAATGGGCAGCATGAAAATATGCAAATGTGCAACATGAAATGTGCAACTAGGAAACAAACCTAGAAAGATGTTGCTATTGAGCGAAACACCAACACATTATCGACACAGTTAGGGGAATGTACTGCACACTCTGTCAGGCGTCATCTACCCATCACTTTGGGCAGGTTTTTGACATTTTGTCACAAGCTGTATCAACACTGGGGCTAGAGGACCGAGTCTTTTATTAGCGGTTACCAATAAAGTTTTGTTTAATAGAGTATCCAAATCAACGTAGAGGTGAATAGCAACAGCCAGCGTATTGGAGTGTGTTCACAAGCTGTGCATCAATCCATTATCTGGAATCGATTTGCGTTGATTTGATGCAGGGTAACCAATCAGGTTTTAGGATCCGCCCACCATTGATGGGCGAGGTTGACAGATAAAATAAATTCATGATCCACTGCAACACAAGGACCATGAAATAATTAATTATTTCATGGTCCTTGAATAGTGAAATATATATATATATATATATATATATATATATATATATATATATCATGAAGTAATTAATCAAATAGTGAAATAATTATATACCTAAAAATTTTTTATTATATACCTCGTAAAATTCTTACCTAAAATAAATTTGTATTTTAATTAACTAATGACACAGTTAACAACAAATGTATTTATTTAATTCCAATTTTAATTAAGTAATGACATATTTAATCAATTATTTAATGATGTATTTATTTAATTAATTTTGGCACTTTCAGTCCTCCATAGGTATACAAGTGGTTTTATTGAAAAAAGTTCAGCTCAGTTCAAATGACCTGGCAAAGTCTGAGGCACCAAACACGATTTAGTCTTTCAAATCAACTGTCGAGGAATTTTTAAGGTAACACACACACAAACACACACACACACACACAGATCACAGCAGAATGAACCAGCCTTGAAAAACAAGCAACAGGAATTAAACGATGTCTGTTAAATGTTTTGCCAGATTCCCACAGAACTGAGGAATAAAGCGCTCTTCAGCATTTATTTAAAAGAAAAAAGGAGAATCAACCACCATGACCAGGTATGTATCATCATGGAAATAATGCAGGTCAACCCTAAAAAAAAGCATTTTCTTTTATTTAAATAAATAAGAATCATATTTTCCATGTTTGACTGTGTAATTTAAACAGTCATGGTCATCCAGCAGTCATTAACATACGAGCTGAGCTTCAGATGATGAATTCATCTACAAAAATGAGCTTCTGAAAAAGGTCTAAAACAAATGGATCAACCCCAGCAATTTGTGTTAATTAAACAGTGCAAACATCCAATATTCTACTGGAACAGCAGAAGAAGAGCTTTTTTTAAATTAAAATTAAAAAGTAATTAAAATAATGGTGCTGTGTGAAGGTCAAGTGGTGTGAGCTACAATAAATAAATAAACACACACACACACATTTTTGTATATCTATCTTTGTTAATTGTAGTTTTTAAGGTAGTTTTTTTAATTTAGTTTAGAGTAGTTTAGTTTAGTTATAGTAGTTTTACTTATTTATTACTTTGATGCACCGTGGGTCCAAGAGGACTGAAATTTCATTTATGCTGTATGTCTGTATGTGCATGTATAGCATATCTGACAAATAATGTTGACTTTTTTACTTCCATGGTCATAATTTATAATCCAGCCCCTAATCCCCACCCTAACCATTCAAAGTGACCCACTAACCCTAACCTAAACCCAGTTCAAACATCAACCTTAAAACAGAGTCCTCACCCTTAAACAGGCCTTTGTAGTTGTGAGGACCAGCTAAAATGTCCTCACTTCTCAAAAATGTCCTTACTTTGCTAGTAGAATCATTATTTTGGTACTCAGCAAGTGGCAAGTACAAGAACACACACACACACACACAAACACATTTCTGTGCTGGAAAATGAGGATGTTTTTCTGGGACAGAAAGTGCCCGAAGAGTATTGATTGATCCAGTCAGCTGGGTAGCAGCTTTTAAAATAACATCTAATATCGTGTATGAGGAACGCTGTCCCTTCATCCCTTTGACTTTTTTTTTAAACTCATTACAATCACTAAGACAGTTTTAATTCCATTCCTCGTGTTCCAGTTAACACGTGCGGTAACTTGATACACCAGACTGACACTTTTAGAGTTTGAACATCTGATGATTCAGCTTCTCGGTGAAGGATGGGAAAAATGGTTCAATGACAAAGACCCAGACCAACAAGCTGCATTACCAAACATTCCCAACATTCCTGAAAAGGAGCTGATATGTTTCATATTGGGAGAGAGAGAGAAAGAGAAAACGAGAGTAAGAGAGGGAGAGATAATTGAACATGTTTAACAAATGCATCTGATCCACAAACTCCAATAACGGCCAGAAAAAAAAAAAAAAAAAAAAAAAAAAAATCTAATTAGTTCAGAATCAGATAACAGGTTCTTAACCACACTCTCTTTCCCTTTGCCTCACACTGCAAAAAAAAAAAAAAAAAAAAAAAAAAAAAAAAATACCATAAATCTACATGATATGAAATATAACTAACAGTTAGCTGGCAAATGTGCCATAAAATATAAAAATACACACCAATATCCTCACCCCCAGGAGCAACCCGTCCCTGCCTTACTGTAATATAATGAGATTTTAATGCGGTCACAACTATTAGCTAAAGTGTCCCAGTCCACTGGAGTAACATATGGGAACTGTTAAACTCAGCCGTAATTACATTCCAAAAGCAGCAGCGGCCCATCTGACGAGAGGAGCGCCACGAACGTCTGCCGATATAAGTAAGAGTCCAAACACTTGAGAGTCATAAAGAGTTGTAATATATGAGCTGAGACACATTTGGGGGGTGGTGGGGGGCATTGCTCTTCCAAACAGTCAGCTGAATGCTGCCGTATTGTGGCTGTGGCCGGGGCCCCACGTCGCCAGTTAGCACAGATTTATGGATGTTACCTGTATCAGTTTAACTGTAGCACTGACTGAGGAAATAAGTCGGCTAGAAAGTGAATTACTTTTTTCTTTATTTGTATTGCCGTCTGGGGCCGCATGGTTGCGGGGGGTAGTTGCCCCGACTGTGCCAAGAGAAATGATTTAGCGATGCTATACTATTTTTATGTTCACTATTTCAGTGGGAGAGACACGTAAACACACTAACAAGTGGTGTGTTTATGCATCTTTGTTTTACAAGAGCCAAAATGTTATTTCCTGTTATTTCCTGACCATTATACATCATGTTTGGACATAAATTATATACAATTAAAGCTGCTGGCCTCCTGGGACATGCCACATTTAACTTTTGCATTGAGTTTCTGGTAAATATGAATTATTATTTGCTCCTGTATCGCCTTCTAATGTGTCCACAATTGCAATGCTGCTCAAGCTTCTCTTCCTGATTTCCTCGATCTTTAAAGGACTCTCGACTAAGAGGAGAAAAGTCTTTTTTGGGGGGGACAATTTGTCCCAGAAGAAAGTCCAGAAACCGCGAATTTGACAAAGCCAATAAACATCAACACGCACTTGTGCTGTGTTTTTCCCAGCGTGTCCTAAACTGGCACATGAAAAATGGACACTTAGAGTGGACATTTGGGACACGGCCGGCAGCTCCTCTGATGATAATCGAGGTTTGGCTCCAGAGAGAGCAACATTTGCTTAATTGAGCCTGACACAAAACTCAGTTAGGGATAAAACGACCCTTGTCAACACTCTCATAATTCCACGCAACAGAACTCAATCAGCTCTCATAGCTAATATAGCATTCTGTGCGTTCAATAATTCAGACCTCCGTTTCCCCTGACAAACCGTGATACATTTGAGGAATGAACTCAGTAATTACTTGAACATATTTGATTTTGTTCTTTTTGTTCTTTTTGTTTTTTTCCCCCAGTCTGGAGGTTTCTTATGAGCCGAACCAGACATCATTGATCTTGGCATCTCGGCCTGGTCACATCTGATCTGAAAGAACTTTCAAAAACTCAAACAGTGCAAGAAGATACACCAAGAAAAGCATCCTCCTTTTGCAAAGGCAGTTAACGGAGTTTACGGTGGATGCCTGAGGACACGTGGGAGGACAGCTCTGACTGGGAGCAGCAGGAGATGCTGTTGATAAAATCATCGAGCAGTGCTCTGTCCCTTCATTTAGATCCACCGGGGAGAAAAAAAAAAAGTCATTACGGTATCTGAGGAAGAAAGATGGAGAAAGACTCGCTTCTCCCATCAAGTTAATCACAACAACGAGGCGCGAATAGTGAAATCCAGGGTGAGATTCTGCTCCTGCTCAAGGTGGAAAACAACGCACTGCCAGCAGGAATATGACATCTTTGTAAATCTGTGTGAGTTTCGACCATTTAATTTGATTTGATGTGACTCTGGATTTTTGTTGTCTTTCTTTTGTAGTAACTATGTCAATATTTATCATCATGCTCAACAGGAGAGGTTGTACATCAATAAAATTAGGTCACCTTTTCTAGAGGTATCAGGAGGACATTAATCTAAAAAAGATGTATTTGAATATTGCAAATCAACATGTGAATAGTGCAAAATAAAACAAATATTGTTCACTTGTCAATGGGCCGTGACATGAGACAAATGAAAATGGACCTGCTCCAGCGCGCGCTGTTGCTCTGCTCTTAAACTGGGCTCAGAGGACATATCGATCTTCTGTGATGGTCATAGCGGCCAGGATCTGAGGTGACTGGCCTCAGATGAGACTGCCAATTAATTATAAATAATTTAAATGGGCCGTTTAAAACACAGAACGAACACGATTCACCAGGGCTGCGTGTTTAGATTATGATGAGGATACTGGGGCTTGTGTGCAGCCACAGTGACAACCTAAGGAGACGTGCAGTTTTTGCTTAAATACTAATTTGCATTATTATTATTATTATTATTATTATTATTATTAATAATGGGAAACTCTCTCTCAGATGAGCAGATAAGCTCCCTCGCCTTGCTTTTCTAACACAAACTATTCATTTACTCATTACAATATCATTAACAGTTTGGCCAGTAATCAAAAATCTTTATAAGAAAGACAAATAGGTCCAAATGCGTGGCCTCGTTTGTGAACCTGCCTCAGCACAACCCTGTTTCCAGTTGGAGTGGGCTTCGGTTTCTGAGTAAATTCAGCACGGATGGAGATAAATGAAAAGAATGATTCCAACAATATGGGCTGGCTCCCCGTTCTCAATCTCTCGTTCTCTGTAGTCTGGCACACAGAATAGCAAAGGCTAAGTGGATAGTTGGGTCTAATGGCCTGGTGATCCTATAAATAATGGTTACACAGTTTCCTCCCCATTGATCACACAACCTTGTCTCATACTGCAGGTTGGCATGTACTGGATGGAGCTGACCTCAGAGGACGCATGGCTGCCTTCTCCTGCCCCCCCCACAACACACACACACCTTCCGTGCAATTTTGGTGCATGATCTATCAAGCTCGGGCCCAGCGCACCTCCGGAAATGACATCGCCTAATTGGCTGCTACGAGAGGCCCATCACTTAAGGCGAGTGTGGAGAAACGGTAGGGGCCTGACTCTGGACAAGGTTAACTAACTGTACCGCTAAATCGCCTGCCTTGACAAGTTTCAAAGTACAGTTCAGGGGAAATACTTTCATGTAGGAAAATCTGCTTCAATACCTTTAGTTTTTTTTTTTTTTCCTGCCCTCATGAAATTTAAAATGTCAAAGACATGGCTGAGTTTTATTTCGCATTTACATTTCAGATAGATAGATAGATAGATAGATAGATAGATAGATAGATAGGTAGATAGATAGATAGATAGATAGATAGATAGATAGATAGATAGATAGATAGATAGATAGATAGATAGATAGATAGATAGATATCTGAATTTTGATACAGGGGTCAGGGGTGCTTTCTCAAATACAATAGATCTTAATTGCAGGTGTCGTTTCCTGACAAATTACCATTATTCATCCCTCACAATCACAACTCAGAATGATCTCTTTTCACCTTTTCAAATTAAATCGGTCGGTTAAAATTGGCATTGGGGGGCAGAGGAGAGAAGCATTAAAGGTAGCACAAAAGGCCAGCATATGAGAGGGAAAAAAATGTTTAAAGAGGATTACCAGCAGTGTGGAGGCTTCAGATCTGAAATTGTCTGATAATTGCCATTAAGCATTCTAATGATTTGAAATTTAGGAGACTGTAGTTCTGCAATTTAGGCAAGTTTCATTTGTCTGCTTGGTGTTCACAATAGAAATCATGTCAAAATACAGAGTCCTGGTTAACAGTGAGAGGGCTACATTAACATTACTTAATGCTATTTAAAACGTGAAAGAAGAGCCAGTCGACAGATATTTGACAATTTCATGTTTTGATCCAAAGAGGCTGTTAAAGGTGTGTAAGAATCGGTGGTGTTCAGTGATAACAGTCATGGAGACCAAGAACTGAACACATCCACCAGTGTTGGACAACCGACTGTGGACGCTGGGGAACAGGATTGATTTTGGTTTTACTTTCAGTTTTACTCTTAGATGCTTCCAACACAAGGGTTCACTGACCATATATCACAAAAATGAAATGTAGATATTTAATTTTTTATCATAAAACTAAACTTACCTATCAAGCATCACCAGGACCATGGATGATGCCAGAGTTGACAGATACGATTGTTCCCTGCTGCTTCTTATATTTACATCATGACCTGTTTACCCAACAGGCGATTATGGAGGAAGAGTTCAAACAAACAAGGCAGCGAAGTAACAAAAGGGCTGCTGGCGAATCGTATCGTCTGGGACTTCCCAGCTCTCAGTCGTAATTACCCAGCATTCAGCTGCTCCACCCATCTCCTGCCCCGACCGGATGTGAGCTGAATAGTAATACAGGATCTGGGTCAGCACCAGGTATTGATAATGCCATATGCGGTTTAAATAAGGCCGGGTGGAGATGGATCAATAGTGGCCAATGCTCAGGCTTTTACAGTCTCCCCCTGGCCCACGCTGATGGACATCGATTCTGACTTAAGAGGAGCTAAAAGCTGAGCATGAAGAGTTCTGATATCTGGTGAGCAAATCAAACTCCCAGAGAGTGGACAAAGGAGGGCTGGAATTTATCCGTCATGAAGCAGCATGATCTGTGAGAATCAAAGGAGAGCGGACAGCTGCGGGGAATGGACCAGACCCGGCGGCGGCTTTAGATGCAGCTGATACGAAGTCTGCGGCTTTGTTAATGTTTGATTCTAATATTTGCATTCGTCAGTAGTGAACCTGCTAGTTCACTATAGCAGAGCTATTTATATTGTAACTGTGTTGATATTTCCGCGTCGGACGGGCCACAGCCCAAGAAAAGTTGAATTTTTAGCTTTATTTTCCTGCAAAGTTCCAGCCAGCTTTCCTCCTTGACCTTGGGCATTGCTATCAATCTGAGTGACTGATTAAGATTCGGTGCTAGGTCACGCTCATCACCTGGGGCTCCCTCTCTCGTGGAGGGAAACCAAGACGTTCTGCTCAATGACACTGGAATTGTCTAGGGGGCCAAAGCGAGCACGTGGCCGATAGTCTGGAAAGTCGTCAGCGAGCTTAAATCGAACCACCATCTAACATTTGCTTCCAAACAAAACAATATGATGCTATAAAAACCTTCAACACTTCATGACAGTTGAAAAAATGTTTGACTTTTGATAGCTAACGCGGCTCACGGGCCAGACAACACTCCTCATAAACCGCGGTGATGACACCATCAACATCTGCCTGCCATAACACTCCGTTACCGTCGTCTCTGCTTGTGCTTCAGGCTTTCACACACACACACGAAAAATACAGCTGTTGTGCAACTGAACCTGACCTGATGGCTCATGGTAAAATAATACACGTGAAGCCTGGAAGTCCTCCATGTGTGATGCTGCCGGTTACTGACGGAAATTATAGACCCTTCTCAGAGTTGCGCGACCATGATTTAAGATGCTCCAAACCCATTACAGCCTGTTTTTATCTCCCGCTTCCAATCAGAAAGCTGCGGTTCCCGCAGGGTGAAAGAGGCGTGTCCCGTTCGCGGTTCTCAACACCACGCAAACACTCTGACTTTCTTTACAATCGTGTTGTAGGTGTGAGGGATCAATGAGGGATACGCATAAACGTTTTCCCGTGGCCGTTCACATCACTATTATGCGTCTATGTGGATTTTATCACAATAAACCAAACGAGGGAGCTTTCAAATACAGCCCCTCTTCAGCTAAAACCGATCAAAGGCAACAACTTTGACACGCGCCACTCAGTGGGTTGTGTTTTGGGTAATGCGACCGCTATTTGCAAGCAACTTAACGACCTTCTCGTGTTTTCCCCAGCTCGCTTCAGGCTACCGAACAGAACCGGCAATTTTATGCAAATGCCAAAAAGTCCGGTTTGCGCCAATGCATCAGTGCTTGCACCTTTGCTACTTCAAATTAACACTTGTGTTGTTTTTCATGATGCACTCCACTACAACCACAACAACACTTTAAACGACTGAAGCAACTGATTTTGACCAGTTTCTTTAGATTAGACGGTCTCTCTCAAAAAAAGAAAATGTATAACTTGATGTTTAGGTCCGACTTCATCCAACCTGGTGGACTGAAACACATCCTGGGCCGAACAATGGCAGGTTCTCTGTTCCTCAGGCGCTGAGTAGAGCTGTAGTGAATCCCTACTTGGTGAGAGAGGTGCAGGTTTCAAAGAAATGAGCAACAATGCTCGTGAAAATTACATTCAAACCCTCGAACTGTCACATACTCATCATTTGCACATGTAAACACACACACACACACACACACACACTGATTACACACTTGTTCATATCTAAATAATAAAGCTCTAAAAAAATATTTTTGGAAGTTAGATTGTAATTTTAGTCTGTCGTAGTCAGATAAAGTTATCTATAGTCATAAAAACAAGGAAAATGACAGATCCATATTTGTGTACTTAAAAATATGTGTGTAATGTGTCTTTTCTTTTGAACACAAATGAAGGTTAAAATTACTTCTGACACGATAAAAAAACCTTCTTAAATCTGCCAACTGACAACAAGAAGCAATTCATTTTCTCTTTTAGCGCTTTTGTAGCGTTAAAAAAAAAAAGTTGTTCGTTGTAAAAAGCAGAGAAATGAAAAGGAGGTCTCCCGTTGATTCTAACGACTCAACAACTTGGGTCTTGGAACTTTCTTAAAAGAGAATCAAATACTAATGCTTTGGTCTCACAGGAAGCTTGAGCTATGGCTTATCATATTTCATAAGCCCTAAAAGTAAAAATGAGAGCTTTCACTTCTCCTCAAACCCACACATACCATATTATATAATTTGTAAATAAATAAATAATTCTTATTCTTTGTAACTAAAATGATGTTGTTGGAAACCAGTGATCATATATGTATGTTACAATCAGTCAGAGTACCAAAGTAAAGCCAAAGTAAGCATGTAGTTTAATATATGCTAGATAACACATCTAAAATGAAGCTATACTACTGCTAATATGCTTCTGGACAAATTTCTGAGCTTTTTTTTCTCACATCATCTGTTCCATATCCAGCAGAGATAAAGATCTTGTCACTACTCTTTCTTTCTTTTTTTTTTCCCATGCTCCAATGGAACCATCAGTGACTGTAGATCGGCTGACAGCAGAGCAGCTGACAGCAGAGCGTCGCTGTTTGCTTTCATGTGACAGCCAACACTACTAAATTCACCGGATGTCGGAGCCATGACTTCCTGAAAGGCAGATGGAGGCTACGAAACGACGCTCGGACGAGTGCTACTTCCATCCCAATGATCCAATCAGAACGCTTGTAAGACGAAAATGAGTTGATCCTTTTTACATTCTTCACATATGTTTGAAGTGCGGAAAAACACAGATGACACAAAGCAAAGCCATTTCTTCCTCTGAGAAGCTGTCAGAAATGAGGAAAACAGGAGGAAATTAAGATGAAGGTCAAAAACACAGGACCGTGTCCACATCAGGGCCTTCAAAGTGTTTACATTTCCTACTTAAAAAAAACAAGAAAATGTCTTAAATGCCAACATATTAAACAGCCACCCTGTCACTGGAATGACTGTTATTAAATCCTCTCTGTCAAGGCTGCACTATGCCAACAAATTTACATTCACCGCTGAAGGATGAAATATCCCCCATCTCCACAGATGACGGGTTTTCAAGAACGGGTAAGAAAAGCAGCCTTGACAACTCAACAAGCATGAAGACTTCAGTCAATCTCACAGTTTTTGAAAGCTTTTTTTTTTTTTTTAAAGCCCGAGACAGTCAGACAGCTTCCTAAACCCACTGAGGTGTCGGCGATGCGGGAATCTCCAGTCACTTATTCCTCTCTCCTGCCTTGCGCCACGTTTACTTCAAGGTTGACCACCGTCAGTGGGAAGAGTTGACATTCCTAAGGGAACGACCGAGGATCTATACTGAAACAGGTGATACCTGTCTGAAAAATTCAAGTGTTTGCCGTCCCCATTCTTAAAAATCTGTATGTAAATTACATTACAGGCAGACATTAATTGGATTATCAACACATACGTTTGGAAAAAAATCAAAAACAAACAAACCGCCCCCCCCCGAAAGCCTTGTTTATGCCAAGTAATTGGAGGCAGAGGACTCCGAGTTTTGTTGTGATCAAAAGTGATCAAAAATGCTGCGGCCACAGTTGTGGTTTATAGGATGGCGATTTAAAAGAAAGAAGCTTATACCACTTGTGTCAAGTTACAAGTTAGTTTCGTCTTTTTCAGCACCATTTTTTTTTCGATCCACTCCAGTGTTGAACGTTTTAACATTTAACAGCCAAATGAAAATCCTCCAAATCATTACATGCAGCTAAACATGGCATTTATACACTTTCTATCAAACACTAAATGTCCATATGCCTTCTTGTAGAAATTGATATCACATCATATTCTATTTTTGGAAATCAGCATTTGCTTCAAGTTAAAATATTTGATAAAAAATTAAATATATTCAGCCATATTTCCGTTGGTCTGAGTCCAACACCAAAGGAAAATGCATACCAGGCATAACAACAACCTGATGCTCTGTTGTTTTTGCCAGGATATATTTTATCTTCTGTGCAAATGTCCCAAGGACGGATGTAATTAAATACTAAAATAAAGCAATTCAGTGAGTGAGATGAATTATTAATCAGTGGATAAACCTCATGTTGGACTTTTTATCCAAAATGAAGATGTATTCAAATTCACTTACGCTGGAAAGAAATTCTAACATCAGAACACAGTGAAAGAAGAAAAAAAAAATGCTCGAAATTCAGAACAAAGAATGCGGTAATCGGTGGTGAAAGCCAGGCTGTATCAAAGCAAAGGCAAACAGCGCCGTCAGTGTAAATTTAGGTTTAATCTGATCGTGTCAGGTGAACTGCAGCATAAGAAAAAAAAACGTGCTGCAGCACAAGCACCTGAACTTTGTTCACGATGATTTGTTCTATCATTTTTTTTTTCCTGTTACATGAAAAGTGCAGCTTTGGAGAGAGCCAAAGAAAGATGCTGAACTGATATTGTTGATGCTAGCTAGCGCATGCTAGCTTCCCTCTCTGGTCCGATAAAGAAACTGGTCTGACTCTCTACCACAGGATGAGACTTTTATTCATGGAACCCCACTCCTCTCTTGCTGCGCGATGAAAAACTAAACCAGTGTCAAAAGCTGATGCATGAACTGTGAAAGATTAAGAAAGATGGAAGCGATGCTCATAAATTGCTATGTTTATAAGCTCCTGAATGGCTGTTATCACTCAGAGGCTCCCCCACTATGGCTGTAATTGAATTGCTACCCTTCTGCTGCATGCGTGGTTTATCTGCCTGTGGGGAAACACATTTTCCTACACCCCACTTGCCGTCGGCTGATTGTGGGGATCAAATTAAGACATAATTAAATTACGATTGCTGGTATGCTAAACTCACAAACCTCAGCAAAAACATGTCTGCGCAGACCCGCAAAACAACATTACCGTTGAGTGATTTCACTTTTCGGCAATTAAAACTGTTTTGTTTTTTTTTTGTTTTGTTTTAGGAGCAGTTCAAAATGATGTAGCGTAAAATGGGGAGCGTGCAGAGTTGTGCTTTGGGGTGTAAATTAGTCAGTACTGAGGCGGAAAGTGCTGCAGTATTTATCGCCATCAGTGTGTCATACATCTGCCTGCTCACAGTTTAGATCACGTCAGCACCAGTGCTCTCAGCTCCAAAGCTGTCAAAAAGATGCCCCTCAAACCAAAAAAGCTTAAAAGCTTCCTGTTACAGTTGTTTTTTCTGCTTTTTCCTCGTTCATTTAGAGTCATGTCATTCTTGCATTACCCCTCTGTCTATCTCGTGCAGAACACGGGATTGGCACTAAACCCTCCCAAGGGTGCTGGAGGGCTCCATGGGAGTTCGTAGACTAGGACAAGACTGATTGTATCCCTCGGTGTATTCTGTGGAGGGTCTTTCAGGGGTCGGTTGTATCCAGTGCAGCCACTGGATCTTTGTGCCAGGGCCAGCTGATGGGGAGGGAGGTTGATGCCTCCCATACAGAGGGGAGTCACATGTCCCATCTTGCTCTGAAGCGCCAAGTTAGAGCTGGAAAGGGGCAGCTGGGAAGAGGCTAGTCCAGACTCCACAGATGTCGATAGGCAGAGAAAGATGGACACCAGCATGAAGCAAACAAGACGAGGCTTTTTATTAGTGCGAGAATAAGCGAATGGGGGGAAAAACACTGAAAACACTAAATGACGGATCTGGGGCTCACGGACGCGTGGCTCCGATGATGATTTACGTGAGTGAAATTATAGCTCGCCTAATTTTCCAATGATTATAAAGGTTAGTGGTGAGTGATGGTTTAATTAAGGCCCCGGAGAAAACAAATAAACAAAGTGAATCTTGACACAGCACACGTCCAGAGGTAGCTTCAGCTTCCTTCATTGGCAGTTAATGTGTCCACATGCTAATTTTGCCCTTTAATATTCCCTCTCCCTCTCTGTCCCCACCAAGACGCACTTTTTTTATTCTTTTCTTGAGGATGAAGTTTTAGCACACACTGGCCGGTTGCTTTAATGGAGAAATAATCAGACTCTACAGAGAACAAAGGTGTCTGGAGGAGAGTGGAAACCTCAGGTGTTGGGATCCAAGTGCCAGTTCACCAGGGGCCAATTCCATCACTCCGTCTCCCAATGAACTCTTTCGTGACATTGGCAGTTCTCAGGGAAATTGTTTAAATTGTCACCCGGTGATTGATTAGCCGGTGGTCTGGCGCACGCCAGGACCTAGGGTTGGGTCTTACTTGGTACATTTCTCTTCACCGTTTTTTTTTAAAAGTTGACCAAAAAATATGGCAAGACTTAATAACAAGCAGGCTCCTGGGCTTGTGTTACGTGAATTAAAACAGCCATTGTTTAAACAACAACAACAACAACAACAACTAAAGCTTCATTTGCAAATTATTGGGGTTTTTCTGCAGGCTCAGAGATGAAGTGGAAATTATTAACTGTAGACTGTGCCATACATCATTTTAAACAATATAATCTCACAATATAATGTTTTCTGCTTATCATTTATAACATAGTGCAGTGGGAAGTGTTTAATCTTCTCCTCAAGCTAATAAGTGTAAATACTGATAATGCTTTTTTTTTGTTTGTTTGTTTGTTTTTCCTACAGCCTACGGCTTCTACGGCTTCTGCACAGTCCTCACGTTTATCTCAAGCTTTAAATCTTCGCTTTGTCTCATTCAGAATGCTTTGATTGCAGCCCCTCAAACCAACTTGGCAACAGAGCTCTTCACAGCGATCAAGTGCGATCTGCAGTACAGTCCGCTGCTTTTTACGGAGATTTTGGAGTGCACATTGCATAAACATTGCTCTTTTATAACTCTGTATCATATTGACGGTTTGAAGCGATGGGCTGAACTGGAACTGTTTTCAATTAAAAAGTACCAGCTCTTCACAGCACTTTACCCATCCTGGAAAAAAAACAGGTCAAAGAGGAACCTCTCAGGGTAATGGATGAGTGCGCAGAGATGCTACTTAGCATTAGCATTTTCTATACCCAAAGTTCAACTGTCAACTATATAACCTCAGTGTAGGGGTTTGTAAACCAGTACCAGGTTTTACGACTGGTGTTCTCTGAATTCAGTGCATTATTGAGCGGCAAACGAAAATGAGATTTTAGTCGAAAAACTGTACAAGATGGCCATCAGAGATAATCCTTTATCAGATTTGTGACACCTGTCTAAAACTACTTTCTATGTAAGAGAGACTTACATGTAAGAGAGGTTAATGAAAAAGTCCTAATCATTTTCCCTTCATAATTAAAAGAGCGGAAGGTATTATTTCTAATAAATGTGTGATAACGGAGACCTGGACATGCTGCTGGGTCCCCGATGACCTTGGAACGTTCTGTTGTTATCTTCCACGGTGTGATAAGGTTAGAACTCGTGTAGCGGAAGCAGCGTGTGCTGCCATTGGCCTTTCAGAGGCGGCATGCCGCCGCCACCGCTGTCGCCCGAGGAATAAGTGACCTACAGCACACAACTGTATTAGAGTCATGAATCCTCAATAAATTAAAATGTTAATAATCTCTCGCCGTTGCCCTTCGTATTCCCGTCCGCTGGTTTCATCTCATGAAATGGAGATGCCGCGGCTGATATAATGAGTTCCGGAGTTGCAGCCATCAGGACTCTAACACATCTTCGTGAAGGTTTTTTAAAAAACAAAATCTGATGAGACTTTACTGCAATTCAAGTGAGCCTGACTGCTGCTCTGACCTTAATCTGTACTCATCTGAATTATAGTAGCATTTAGCGTAGCATAGTAGAGGCAATCCACCAGTACCAATGTCCTACTTTCAGAGACCAACTTGACACGGGGGAGACAATTCACCAGTGAAGCAATTTCAAAATTCTACCCAAGCTTCAAGAGCAATCTGCTGCCCCAGCCCCAGCAGAGTGCCTTCCTGGTTTAAAAAAATACCGCCAGACTTTACTTGCATATCTGGACAAGACTAAACCAAATCTGGATGGGAAACAAAGGGTCAAATCTCAGAGGAGGCATGAAAATGGGGTCCAATTCCTGAAGGAGGAGGATTCAAACACCACCGAGCAGTTCTATACCATTGCATCAGTCAGTGTTTGAGCAAAGATCTTTGTGCAGCTTGCACCTGATTCTGGACAGATCTACGGATCTGTCACTCACAGGCTCATAGACCTGCCCTTAAGTCCCAGCAGAAGTGAAGAGCCTCATTCTGGACTATAATAAGAGTGTCCAAAGCAAATAGATACGTCCTGAAGTGAGTGTCCTCTCTGAAGGATTTGCAGTTCTGATACTGTAAATCCAAAAAAAGTGGGAAAAAAAAGGAAAATGAAGACATCAGTACATTCTCATATGTTTTTTCTCTCTCTCTTTTATATGGGACAGTGAATGCAAATAATTACAGACTCATAACTACGCAGGTAATGAAATGTGCAAAGTCATGCACTGCTCCTAGCATAATCAAAGCTAAACGCACGTGAAATGACTTGCGGCGGGAGACGGAACGTAATCTACGTTTGTCTTTAAAAATGAAATGTTGCCATCTTCAAAGGAAGCCATAACAAAGCATAACATTGTTCGTTTATCATTTGATGAACTCCAGCTGCCTCATCGGCGTTTCGCACCGCTGGGCTCAGGGTTGCTGACATTCCAACAGCGAGCCAGCAATTAATTTGCACCTAATGATACAGCTAAACCGATTGATTTAAGATCCCTTCCAAACAAGAACCAGACATCAAATGTCAATAGAAGTTTATTTTAATCTTTGCGCGCTGAGAAATTCACTTTCATCACTTTGGGGAGGGGGGAGGATGCTGACAAAATTGGTTCTGAGTCATCGTAGGGAGCAAAATAGCTGCTGTCGTCAAATTGGACTTACACAAAAGACTGAAAAGAAAAGAAAGAGGCTATTCAGGCTACAGAAGGCCTGAAGTCCCCCTTTTACTCTTTGTAAAGGTGGATGCGCATAAAAACTTCACGTTGTTCCCTTAAGCAGACCTGTGTCCACAATGCAGACAGTCATCCTGCACTTGAACGCAACCCAAACCGCACCAATGTGAGCTGAATTAAATGTGAAAAAAAAGGACTTGACTTGTAGAAATGAAATTTGTTCTGCAACAGCTTATAAATCACAACAGAAGAGCGTGATGAGTACCGGAGAACAAATCAGAATCAGAAAGGGTTTTATTGCCATTGTCAGTGGACAGAATTCAGAGGCTAGGAACTTGCTTTGGCGTAAGGTGCAACATAAACACGGAATAGAATCTAAAACAGGGGTGTCAAACCAATTCCACAAAGGGCCGTGTGGCTGCTGGTTTTTGTTCCAACCAAGCAACAGCACACCAGACAGAAGTCATTTAATCAACTGATCTGAGTCTTCAGACAGCTGATTGGTCAAACTCTGTGTGCTTGATTGGTTGGAACAAAAACCTGCAGCCACACGGCCCTTTGTGGAATCAGTTTGACACCCCTGATCTAAAATATAGTCTCTTAAATAAATACACAAAATCTGAACAGTGCAAATGTTAAAGTGACAGTGACAAGGTGGTCAAGTGTTCATAAGTCCAACGGCAGTTGGAAAGAAACTGTTCTTATGGCGTGAGGTTCTGGTTCGAATGGACCGTAACCTTCTGCCTGAGGGGAGCGGCTCAAAGAGTCCGTGACCAGGGTAAGAAGGGTCAGCTGCTATCCGACCTGCTCGTCTCGAGCAGTGGAACATGGCATTTCGCACAACTGCGAGTGGGCAAAAACGAGCGGGTGCAGGCTAGACGTTACAAAGTATGCGGTTTTTTTTAAGCGTTCCAGCACTTCTTTGCAGGTGTTGAAAAGGACACTAAATAAGTTATAAAACACGAGGAAGGAGGGTTTTATAACTTACACGACCGATAAAGCACTTTGGTCCTCACAGTGGTGGTAATCCTAAACTGAACATTCTGTATCTATGAGCTCAATCTGATCACATTTTCCATTGTTTAGCAGGGCTAACTTATAGACCAAACACCCACAATCAAGGTCAATCCAAGTAAGACTGAGCACAGAACCCACCAAATCCCCTGGCCTTCAGGGGACTCAACCCTGGAACCTTCTTTCTGTATGACAACAGTGCCTTACATATCCACGGTGCCCTATTCCCTCATTTAAAAAACACTTTATAAAATCAGCACACAAAGTTATTCACAAACGTCTCCATATTTTGAGGAAAGCTGTGTATGATAAATGCAAAGTTTTTAAAAGCCACCCTTTAAATGTTCTGATGAAAACTGACTTGCTGTCATTTCACTCTACTGTCGATATTTAGTTTAAACCTCGAAATTGCGGCTCCGTCAGAATCAAACAGTCTGGCACAGGAGGAAAGGACAGACAGGCATAAATACAGGCGGAAGGAGCCGGGTTGATTGGGAACAGGTGTCACACATGAAGGTAATCCAAACTGCGGGAGGGAGGAGGACAGGATGCGGCACGCAGACCTCCACACGCTTTGAGTCCGACCATCGGTGTTTGATAATTCATTTGATGTTTGTGGAGGACACATTCTTTTGCTTTCTTCAGATTGGAACAATGCTTTCCAGTCTGGCTCAAAAGGCCCAGTTGTGCCATCAATGATTACAGCCGGAGTAGAGGCGCTGCCGCTACCACCGTCAGCATAATCAAAGTCACGGAATGGAATTTAGATTCAATTACCGCATCAGTACTGACCAAGGGCCATAGCTGAAGGCGTGACTGAATAGGTGGAACACAACAGGTGGGAGAACGTAGTCCCAGCAGCGGGCGTTAAGAAAAAAAAGAGGCTCAGCGTGATGCTTAACTCACTGCTAGCTGCAATGATAAAAGAATACACCAGTGAGATCGTCATTTAGACACGATGCCGCTCCGTAATACGCGCCAATATGAAGATTCAATAGAATTTTATAACATGATCCACACAAAGTTCTCACAGGTCAATCCGGGCCATCTCGAAAACGTGAAATCTGGGTCCTGACACGCCAAAGCTAAGGTGATTGTGATGTTGCCTCCTACTGGTGTGGGTTGTGTGTTACACATTTGGAGCTGCTCCACAGGGTCAAAGATTAAGTATTATATATTATACGGTAATAGCACCTCCTCCATCTATGTGCTAATTGACTATAGTCAGTGCAACATTGGTACTGCTTAATCCCCACTGCAGCTCAGAAAACACCAACCAAATTTAAACTAACAATGATGTCAAATGTCATCTACTTTCCTGAAGACTCGAGAATCAAATTAAGAGCAGATAATCCCAATATACATTAAATATCTTCCATTCATATCACTTGCGGCTGCCTCTTGGCCTCCTCTCTAGCTCGCTAACCCATCTCACCCACACTGCAGTGCATTTCAAAACTTCACGCAATAAATAAAAAAAAAACAGAAAGCAGAAAGGGAAGTAGTTCTAGATAATGCAAGAGACGATAAGCTGGTGAACAGTCCTCCAGCTGCGCCAGAGGTGCTCCGGAGGAGTTGGCTCCTCTGTTTTCAGTTGTGCATCTTTGGTGGTTGTGGTGACACAGAGCATTTGTCGTAGAGGGTGTTTGTCCCACTGATTCCAGTGTAGGGAGGTGTGGAAACACCGAGACATTGTAGGAAATCGCTGTTACTTCTGGGGCCAGTTTCACTTCTTTGATTTTTTTTTTCCTTTATTCTTTAGCCACGCTAAGCGTTTACGTGAGTGCTCTCGCTCTGACCCTGGTTCCCGTCTTTAGGGAGTCTGACACACGGGGATGGCGGCATAAAAGATGTCGGACGGCACAGCTGCCAGACAAACCCGCTGAGACGCTGAGTGTGTCAGTCGACATTGACGGATCTATTAATGAAACCGTGTCAGAGAAATGCTGAGCGGAGGAATGTTCGGCTATGTCAAAGTAGCTTAAAAGGAAAAGAGTTTCAATTATTAAAGGTTAACTTATTCCTCTCAGTCATTTGACTCCACAAAACAAATGAAATTCAAACCAGTGTCTGCTGACAACTGAATACATGTTCAACACATTAAACAGCATTTTACTGAAACATCAGTGGCAGTTGTTAAAAAAATGTTTTACTGATCATTAAATATTTCTATGGGTGCACCTGGATGTGCTAATTTTATTTAAGACTGGAGAAATGATTAAAAGTCTCCCAAAAGTCCCTTTTAAAGGTATTTTTAGAGCTGTTTGGATCCCAATAGACTAGCTCTGCTCTCAGAGGGCTGGTTTACTTGTGGTTCCAAGAAACTTTGAAAGTAGAATGGCCAATGGGTGGCCGAACCTTTAGCTATCAGGGCCCTTTGATATAAAACTGGCTCCCAGTCCAGTTACAGGATACGAACACTCTCTGCTAGAAAGCTTAGAGTCAGTAATTCATTATTCTAGCTAAGCTAATGCTCATGTTAGAATGTGTACACCTCCTCTTCTCACCCTCTCCTCTCCTCACCCTCTCTTCTCCTCCTTTCCTTTCCTCTTCTCTCCTCACCCTCTCCTCTCCTTCTCCTCTCCTTTCCTCATGATCTCTTCTCCTCTCGTCTGTGTTCAGAAAACACTCAGAGGACAGCGATGGCCTTTCATCACCAGGTAATAAGGACAAAATTGACGATTAGAAGAATTACAGGAAGCCATGTGGGATCACTCCATATTTCATGTAGTTTTCTCAATATTTCCTCAGATGTGGAAAATCTGGCATCAATTGTTTTGGCTTGGAAACTCTCCCCTCTTATACTAACATCTTCTTGAGCAGTGCATTCCTCAACAGGAGAGATCAGAAGGCCTCATTTGCACAATGGGCAGGTGCATCTGCAGATGTAAATGAGTGTGTGCATGTTTATGAGCATGTGTGTGTGTGTTTGTGAGGAAGAGAGAGTGTGCCTTCTATTCCCACCAGCCTTCCCATTGTGAAGACAGCAGGTGGCACATTGGCTTTAATGGCAAGGCGTTTGGGATGGATCCTTTGTTTTTCCTGCAGGGGCACAGGTCAGACATCGGTGGTCCCCTGCTGGTTGGTCGGTTCCTGGTTATCCTGGACATATATATATATAATATATAATAATATATATATATAATATAATATATAATATATATAATTATATAATATATATTGAATTATTTGTGAGCATGAATCTTCTGTTAACAATGGCTAATTCTTAATTAGGATTAGGATTGTGAAGACCGCTGGAGCTTATCACAGTAGGTCACATAAGAATGGAGGTGAACAATTCATCTGCAGAAGAACACGCCGATGGCTGTGTGTACAGGAGAGGCGTTGGCGCCTTAATTAAGTCGGGCAAGAGTGTCTTCTAGTGGAGATTTGAAAACTGGCACCAGGGATTCGGAACACGTTATCAGCAGGTAGAAACTTTTAAATGAGTCTGTTTATGGTTATTCGGCCAAACAAAGGGCTAAGAAACGTGCATGAATGGACGGATGGATGGATGGATGGATGGCTGGGTGGATGAATGTTCGCCGAACAACTAACACCAAAATACAACAGTGCATCATAAAGTCAAGAAGCTCTGGGGTGGTGTTGAAAACAGATGGCTGCTTCCATCCTAAAGATCTTCTGCTTTTATGTCTGACACCGTCGACTTGACTGATTCTGACACAGTCAGAAAATGCCCAGACTCTCACTTTGTCAGGCCGCGCTTACCTGTTTTCTTTTTTTTTCTTTTTTTGTTAGTTTGTTTCCAGCAACAGAATGAAAACACAGCTCTCTCTAGGAAGCAAGACAAACTAAACGCTGCACCCCAGGACTCAATAGTTCATTTCATAGCATTTTGCAAGGATGAATGGAAACAGCAGCCGTGGATCCCCGAGCACCACAGATCTATACCTGCACCTGTGCAGTTCTTCTGAACTACAAATGGGCGACTGCGTGGAGCAGCGCACTTCAAGCAGCTCTTTAAAGCTCCCCTGATGCATTTGCTCGAAATACTATCGTAATCTCTGGCAGGAAGAAACATCCGCTTGCTCCACGCAATTAAACACATCATCGCATTGGGTGACTAAGGTGAGCTGCCTTGAATACATTAACACCTCTGGGGTATTATAAGCAAAATCTACACGTGTGACCTTCATTGCAGCCATGACAGGCTTGCCATTTCGCCATGACATTTTGAGAAAATATCACATATGCAATGTCAGAGTCACACACACACATATATATATATATATATATAAAACTTTCTAGAAGAACCCAACCATTGTTTTAACAAAAAAGTACTTAATTAAAGATAATTTAGAATTTATGCATTTTACAAACGTTTTTTTTAAATCAATATTAGAACTGTATTCATCTAACAACGGTGTGAATCACAAACCTCTTTACAAATATAAATGTTGACACTATATTTAGCATGTTTTGTGCAAGTCAGATGCAAGGACATATGCTGTTTGCAGCCATGAGGCCTCTTTTTGAATTTCTCAGACAGTATCCATAAGAGGAGAACGCCTGGTTTTACTCAGTGAGCCAGGAGAGGTGCTTTGATGTAACTGATAAATAGATAACTTGATATACATATCTTCTTATTCATCTTTGTCTTTCTGAGATGAGCTCAGGCAGAGAAAAACTAAAGCTAAACTTTTTTTTTTTTTTTTTTTCCCATGTTAATGAAATCGTGTCGTTTGAGTGGAAACGTCCTCTGTTGAACTGCTTTTTATATTTCAGCGTCTCAGCCAAAGCACAGCTCAGGTATATCCATAACTAATCCTTCAGTTGGTAAACAGCTTGTGTGTGTGTGTTTGTGTGTGTGTGTGTAGTATTGATATCTTGGTGCTGAAGAGGAGGTGGAGCAGAGAATCATCTAAGTATATAATCCCTCCTCCTCCTCAGCACCCAAACACAATCCTCCAAAGCTGTCCTCATGCTGTCTGTAGGTCCGAACTGTTATTTCATATTAAATATCAGAATTAATCTCATATCATCCCTGTAAGAAACTCCTCGGTGGCAGGGCCCCGGAGGTGGATGTGATCCGCCAAGAGTTCCTTAGGGCTCTGGATGTTATGGGGCTGTCGTGGTTGACACGACTTTGCAACGTCGCATGAACATTGGGGGCAGTGCCACTGGATTGGCAGACCGGGGTGGTGGTCCCTCTTTTTAAGAAGAGGGACCGGAGGGTGTGTTCCAACAACAGGGGGATCACACTCCTCAGCCTCCCTGGCAAGGTCTATTCAGGGGAACTGGAGAGAAGGGTCCACCGGATAGTCGAACCTCGGATTCAGGAGGAGCAATGCGGTTTTTGTCCTGGCCGTGGAAATGTGGACCAGCTCTATACCCTCAGCAGGGTCCTTGAAGGTGTGTGGGAGTTTGCCCAACCAGTCCAAATGTGTTTTATAGATTTGGAGAAGGCATTCGACCGTGTCCCTCGGGGAGTCCTGTGGGGGTTCTCCAGGAGTACAGGGTGTTGGGCCCCCGATAGGGGCCGTCCGCTCCCGGTATGACCGGTGTCAGAGCTTGGTCCGCATTTCCGGTAATAAGTCGAACTCTTTTCCGGTGAGGGTTGGACTCCACCAGGGCTGCCCTTTGTCACCGATTCTGTTCATAACTTTTATGGACAGAATTTCTAGGCGCAGCCGGGGTGTTGAGGGGGTCCGGTTTGGTGGCCTCAGGATCGGGTCTCTGCTCTTCGCAGATGATGTGGTCTTGTTGGCTTCATCAGTCCGTGACCTCCAGCTCTCGCTGGCCCGATTCGCAACCGAGTGTAAAGCGGCCGGGATGAGAATCAGCACCTCCAAATCTGAGGCCATGGTCATTCTCAGCCAGAAAAAAATGATGCCTTCTCCGGGTCGGGGAGGAGATCCTGCCCCAAGTGGAGGAGTTCAAGTACCTCGGGGTCTTGTTCACGAATGGGGGAAGAATGGAGTGGGAGATCGACAGGGGGATCGGTGCAGCGTCTGCAGTAATGTGGACTCTGCACCGATCCGTTGCGGTGAAGAGAGAGCTGAGCTGAAAGGCGAAGCTCTTGATTTACCGGTCGGTCTTCGTTCCTACCCTCACCTATGGTCATGAGCTTTGGGTAGTTTCCTTCGCAGGGTGGCTGGGCTCTCCCTTAGAGATAGGGTGAGAAGCTCTGCCATCCGGGAGGAGCTCGGAGTAGAGCCGCTGCTCCTCCGCATTGAGAAGAGCCAGATGAGGTGGCACGGGCACCTAGTCAGGATGCCTCCCGGACGCCTCCCTGGTGAGGTGTTCAGGGCACATCTCTCCAGCAGGAGGCCCCCGGGAAGACCCAGGACATGCTGGAGAGACTATGTCTCTTGGCTGGCCTGGGAACGCCTCGGGATCCCCCCGGAAGAGCTGGACGAAGTAACTGGGAAGAGGGAAGTCTGGACTTCCCTGCTTAGGCTGCTGCCCCCGCGACCCGACCCAGGATAAACGGAAGAAAATGGATGGATGGATGGATAGATAGTCGTGTTTTCTCTGCTTCTCTCCACAATTTATTGTCCCAAACCTGTGATATGTTATTACACATACAGAAGGAAATCCTTATTTAAAAAAAAAAAAAAAAAAAACATTTTAGCATCACTGCTAGCACTGTGTTCCTGACATGCTGATGGCGCTTATACATTTTAATTGTGGTTCCTGCTGCAAGTGGTGTTTTGTCTGTCAAAAATGAGTGTTTTCATCTCTGCTGGAGACCCGCGGTGTAAGCGCAATTGCTTTTGGTGTGTACGTCTTTCAGGGACACAAAGCTTTGCATCGCATCACCAGTAGATCATCATTAACAGAAGGTACCAGGATGCACATGTATCTGTCGGGTCTATGGAGCAG
Organism: Pao palembangensis; assembly: GCA_015343265.1. Classification (NCBI taxonomy): domain Eukaryota; kingdom Metazoa; phylum Chordata; class Actinopteri; order Tetraodontiformes; family Tetraodontidae; genus Pao; species Pao palembangensis. The sequence continues at coordinate 11,227,027 of CM027094.1, read as the reverse complement.
TTCATACGTCATCGCGGAGGTAAAACACCGCTTTCAATATTAAGAACAGCATATGATTGATCGTAGCTGTGCTAAATTGGTGGCGTGAAGCTTCAAGCTGTTTGGCTAAGGGGTTTCTAATTCTGTCTGCAGAAGTCAAGCTGCCCAGCACCAATTCAACAATTCCTAGATAGCCAAAAAAAAAAAAAAAAAAAAAAAGAATGTTCACACAAGAGCTCTTGTCCAATCAGCCCGACTTCATTTCAGACACTTTGTAATTTACTGAATAGCACTGAAGGAGGAATTAACTTCAAAGGAAGACGGGGGGGGAGAGAGAGACAGAAGAAAAGAAAGATCCCTCCCAGACGTGACTGGCGATATACAGATCCTCCCTCCGTAATCCACGGGAGATACCAGATTACTCTCATTAATGATACATAAGATCCTATAAATGTAGGCCAAGCTCTTTCCCAGAAGGTCCGCGCAAGTTCATGTCATCGAGTACAACAGCGGACAAGTGACGCCAGCAGGGGGCAGACTACTGCGTGCCAAATTATAGCAATACATCAGCCCAGACATTAAAGCCATAGAGCAAAACAAAAGAGCTTCAAACTAGCCTGATGGGTGAATAAAGAACACTTGTACTGCTACATATATCAGCATTGTATCAATATATTACAGCTATAATATGCTGGGATGCGCTATCTGCAAAACTGTTGAATAAGACAGTAAAACAAAATGTTCCCTGGCACTTATTACAACAGGAAACCTGGAGGAGACACCTCCTTTTAATTAGATGAGGAAAAATATGCCTTTAACTGCAGCCTCTCAGAAGAAGATACTATGACAAAGACCGTGTGGCGATGTTATTCTTCCCACCTGCCAAGTGCGGAAACCCTCCTTTCATTAACGCTAACGAGTGAAGCCTCTGTTGCCCGGTTACAGGAGATGTAGAAAAAGCAGAAATACTGCCATTTTTGGGGGGGTCGACGCGAAAAAAAATGGCCACCAACAATTATGGAATGTGCTGTCTTTAAGTGGAAGGAGCACTTCCACTTAAAGTTCAATAACAACAAATATTAATTGATAACACAGCTTAACAAGGAGTTTAGGCCATTTTACCAGTCCTCTCATTGTGTGACCCCAACCTCCATCATACTGCACAAGCACAAATACATATTCCAAACCATGTCTTTAAATATATAGCAAAATAAATGCAACAAAGGCCTTTTCTCCCTATGTTTTAATATCAGCAAATGCTTAACATTTCATTACGCGAACTCACAATCGACTCTGAGAGATTTGACAAAAGACGTTAATATAGACAAAAAAGTCTGTCAGAAGCAGATAAGGATGTGTGCACCTCAGATCTCTGGGATGTAAACTAATGGGGTAAAACTAAAGACCCAGGTTGTTCTACGGCATCAAGAGTGTTTAGATACATTATCTATATTTGCATATTATGCAGTACATGTACGTTTCTCTCCTCTTTCTGCCCTTTCACTCCTGCCCTCTCTTTCTCTGTTTCCCCTCCTCCTCTCCTCTTCCCCCCGTTTTTGGGTCAGGCTTTGGGTTTCTGTAAATCTTAATTGCAACAGACGCTGCATAAATAAAGTTGAATTAAGTCGTCTGCATTTAATTAACAATTGAACGAGCATTTGATTGCGTGGAACTTTAGGTTACAGTAGGCATGCAGACAACAAACAGACAACAGACATTTGAGTTGCTTAATTGTGGTAGAAAATAAGCAACCGTGAAAAAAAAATGATATATTTTGACCGTCACTTTTATATCGATCAATTCTAGTATAAAGTCTGCTGCTGCTTTCGTTTGGAGGATTACGCGGTGGAATTACTGATGAAGTCGGAGCTCAGGATGCACCGTGAGGAAGACAAACTGGGCTATCCTCCTTCAAAACAACAACTATATGTGGTTTGGATTTGAAGAGAAGTGATCACCCTCGGATTTGTCAACAGTCAAAAAGGGCAAAGCCAGAGCTTGTTAGCGTGGTGCTCAGCAGGAGGTGTCTCTCACATCAACGGCATGAGTTTAGGAGGAATGTACTTTCACTCTGAGGTGATAGAAACAGGGCAGATCAGGGGTTAATAGAAATGAGGTTCAGGGTCTGGTCTTTTGGCTTGGAGTTTGCATGTTCCCCCTGCGCCCGTGCAGGCTTGTGTTTCCTCCGTGGACAATGTGGTCGGTCTGTTGCAATGGACGTGCAGAAGCGGCAGTTATCAATAGAATGGATGGGTATAAAACAACCTAGCTGAGCTAACAGTCAGCCTGGCAGCTGGATGATCAGGAATAACCAGACACTTTTAAAACTCCCCACCAACTGGTGAAAATGCAATGAAGAAGGCGACTATGAAAAATTATTATGATGCACTGAAGAACACGAATCAGCTATTTTCTCTCTCATCACAGTCACAGTTGAACTGTTAGAAGTCACTGCTGTGTGTGCTCTTTAGTATTAAAGGACACATTTATAGTATGAAAATTATTAATATCAACATTAAAATACTTTTACCATTAACTAAATAGTGTTTGACAATAAATAGTCCTGACTCCTTCTGCACACAGAGCAAACAAAACAAAACATTCTACCTTTTTACTGCTTCGGGTCAGTTTTGATTGTTTCTGTCCAATAGCACTTGAAAGCATCACAAATCCCCACAACCTCCTAAGCCTCAGAAGATCTGGGAGGGGAAAGGTCATCACAGAGGATCTCCAGTCTCCAGTCTCCAGAGTCTCCAGTCTCCAGTGAGAAGTACTTCTCACTACAGTTTACACTTGTCTGGTGCACGTTGGGTTATTTATTTACCTGTACCTGAGTTGTTGTTTTTTTTTCCTCCTCCTCTCTCCTGCTAATAAACACACTCCAATCCTTTCAGCCTTTATTTCTGCACTATCACACAACCATTAAAAACGTTAAGTCTCTTGTTAACAGCTGCTGCAGATTAGCAGAGTATCGCTTCTGGATTGAGTGTTTTCCAGACTAATCCCCTAAAATCCACCCCTGCTTTCAAGCCCCATTGGCGGTTACACGATAAAGCAGACAATACCTCAGTTATGTTTCTGTTTCTGCTCCACACCGAAAGCGTCATTTAAGACCGTCAGAGGCGCACAACTTCAGGAATGTCGTGGAAAGCTGCAGCGCGCATAAACAAATATATATATATATATATATGTTTGTTTTTTTTTTAAAAAGGCGTATGGACTCACCTGAGGAAGACCGTCTCTCCTTGCCGGACTGTGATATTGTCCATCACTCTGTTGTCCGACTGAGAATCCCCTTGGCTACGGACGGGCAACCCTGCGGGCACAAGAAGCAGAATCCTCAGACAGAGCAGAAGTGCGCATTTGGAGAAGGCGACAAAGTATCCGCGCAGAGACATCGCTTCAAGGCAGAGGCAGGGGAAAAAAAGATCCCCACAGCAGGACAGCCGATCCCGGTCCCGGGGAGATTATTCAGTCTTGTCCTAATCCAAATCTGCTCCAGGTACCCGCGCGGTGCGCGCAAACTCGACCCTATGATCGACCGAGGCGTCAGAGACGCGCGCGTTTACACCATAGGAGACAACTATAATCCGCGATCACATGCGCGCAGACAGCTAAATTTAATCAAACACGAGTGGTTCTGGCTCTGAAAAGGCTAATGCAGCCGCCAGAACACCAGCAGCAAACCCAGGATTTCAGGAAAAGAAAGAGAAGATTAGGATGCGACCTGTGCTTCTTACATGTGCGGGCAGTGAGTTGCGTCCCTGTCGGTGCTCTTTGCTGGCTTTCTGTCACTGACGGATCCGGCGTAAACGCACAAGTTCTCATTAAACAATACACAACAGACATCATTCATGAGGGCTGTGACACTGAAAGGAGGCTAATCAACCTGGATCCGATCAATAACAAACCCAATATCAAGCTGAAGCTGTCAAGTCCATCCTGCAGGACATTTAGAATGCAGTGCAAAGCACATGTCTTTGGCATGAGACATTAGTATCATTGCAATGCATAAAACAACAACAAAAAGAGGCCAAGATGTCTTCACTCTCAGACAAGATGCCTTTGTTGCTATTGCACAAGTGTACCAGGGTGCCTCCAACTGCTGCGTCTGTCCTCTTAGAGTGAAGAGACAAACAAGTTTAATTAAAATGAAGTTCAAATGAAGAAATGCCAAAATAATAACTGTAATATCTCCATCGGCTAGCAGCGGCATTGCAGTTAAACCAGCGTCAGATGGAGGACAGCAGTTTCCAATTCATTTGGTGCCGACACATCTGATCAATATTGTCTTGAAATGCGCTTTAAATGAAATTCATTTCTCCGTCAGCAGATTGAATAGATGCTTCTGCAGAGAATGTGGACTAAAGAAAACCTTTTCTTGGCTTAGAAAAATGCTGGTCCCTTTATATAACTTTTTTTGTTTGCTAGCCAGTGAGTGCAACCTGTGGACCGATGCACCAATGACACGTGACTGGTTCACCTAAATCATTGGTCTCCTTATTTACACAGGAAGTCCCGAGTGTACATTTATATTTGCCGTCGCGTTTTCTATTTTGAAAAGAGGAGCGCTGGACATCAAATATCTTTTTTATTAATACTGTGTGTCACACACCAAGTCTAATTTAGCCTCTCATTCATGAAACAGTGCATACACACTTCTGCTGGCACCTCTGGAGAGATCTAACACATCGAAAGGAGGGATTTATTCATTTGTTTGTTTATTTGCACATTTTTGCTGTCACACTATTTTATTTGCATGTCCACTTCCAGTTCATATTTTCTCAATTTCTTTGTGTTTGTGATAACTGATAACAGTTACACATCAGGAATGTTGCCTTTAAGGCCTAATCATTTCTCAAAATGCATAATCCAGTATTTAAGTAAGTACATAAGTCCAGAATTCTTCTGCTGTCAGAGGACCACTGCATGAATAAACTCATTTTAAGCTCCAGTTTGTTATCTAAAATGGAAAATTTCAGCCGAGCCTTTTCGCAACTACACATATTTACTTTGTAGCTATTTCAAATCTCTGTTGAGCATTATTCAGTGCAAAATTTCTCCCACTGAGTTCTTAAATGTGAGGCCAGAGAAGGTGTGGGTGGGCCTCAGGGCCTGACAGCACCAAAGCATTTTTTTCTTTTTATAGTTCGGCTCTTGAGAGGGGTTAGAATGAGATGTCGCTATCCAGGAGTACGTGCCTCCCGGCAGCACATTTTTCCAGGATGCTGTACAGTCACGTCACTTGCTCGGAGTGCTGCACCTCATAATCAAGGTTTCACCGCCACGCGGATTAATGTCGTATCGCAGCAGCCCGCTCCAGTCCCAAATCCGAATGAAGTCGCCACGAAAATGAACGAGTGCAGCAAAAACATCTGGTGGGAACATGCAATGTCATCCATCCCAGAAAGATGGTCAGCCTGACCAACGTTGGGCACGACTCGGTCAATTTGCTCACCACCGCAGCAGCATTCTTCGAAGCGAACAAACGGTCAATAAGAGCAAAGCAGCCATCTTCCCTTCTACCACCTCTGAAAACGAAACCAACACTTCCCATGCAAACCAACCGTAATAATGTGAATAAAGTGGCAAATAAAGCCACCCTAATGCATAATAATGCATCTGTTCAGTATTTAGTGTTTCAGAAAGACAGAAATTGAGAAACGGTATATGTTATCGGTTTCCTGAAGCAAATTTGCTCCATCTTTAACGGTAGCTGGTGAATTCAGCCCATCTGCATTTGACGGAGAGTTTGAGATGACCAGGAGAAGGATGCTAACTGTGAGAGGATCTGTTTAATGTCCAGATTGGCAAAGCAGCCACTTATATAGGACTATTATAATAAGGAGGAAAATTCTCCAGTTATCATTCAGGCCTGACGGGGTGTTGTTAGAGCATCAGGAAAAGCTGTTTGACCTTGGTGACACCTTTGCTTCACATGCTGTCCAAGTGTCACTGACCGGAGTGCTTCGATTCTGCAGGATGGGATGTGACAGTTCTCTGGCAGAAGGCTGCGTGAAACATTGCGTCACCGTGGGCACAGACAACACACTGTCAGTGACGTATTAAAAACATCACCTATAAATAGGGGTTTCTAGAGCATCGGGGAGGGAGGAAAAAAATAGTTCCTCCGTTCAGAACTGGAATGAGTGACAGACAGAAAAGACTAACTGATAAAAACTGCCAGTGTTTATTACGTGGTGATGATTAGGCCCTGTAGGGCTGACGTGGTAATCAGCATAATGACTTTAATGGCCAATGTTAGGCCTACTCATAGCAGTCAAAGAGTGGCACAGACGTGACTCATCACCCTCCCACCCCGCTGTTGTTAGCGCTGTCACATTAGCAGACGGATGCTAATGGACGCTGCACTTTGGGATCTGGTGCTGCTGGACCCGAAACAAAAATTAAGCAAAAACTGGCGTCTGGAGACTGTTCTTCAATCACGGTTCTAGGCAACATTACAGTGGAGAGTTTTTTGATGGCATAATCCCATTTTAAATGGCCCTCCTCCGGGGTTTTCAAATCATTCTGTGTTTGCTTCTGATAGTTCAGTCGTCAAGGTGAATAGGGTCTAATCATAAACCTTTTCCCTGTGAGTGGGTGGACAGCCTTCACCACGCTACTGCTGCTGTTGGTAATGGTAAAAACACAATAGACCACATCATATACAGAATATATATATATGTATATATATAGACTTCGATAAAAGACTTTGATTTTGCTTAATAACAATATTTACATTGCTTCATGGCTCAAAACAAAAATTGGCTCTTCTAACTTCTGAGTTATTCCTTTTATTCAGATCCAAACTGTAATTACTGACTGTTGGCAACTGCAGCAACGAGAAGTGATGAGAGGGTGAAAATGCAGCTTCCTTACTGAAGCTAATTAATATTAACTGGTCAACATGCCCTGCAGGCGAACACAAAGATATATTGATAAAAAATTCATGAGACATCACGGCATGAGAAGTATCAGATGTTATTAGTATGCAGTGTGATGACTTTATCAGCTTGTAATTTTGTAATTTAATACTTGCCTGTTTGACATATATTTTGGGGGAGGATTCATTTATAAAACAAACAAGATTTAATATCGTCAGCTTCAGATCCCACATACAGTATTTCTGTTTTTTTTAAGCGTTTGCTGTCAAAATGTCCGTAAAAAGGGACTCTAATCCTTCCTGTTATGGTGTCAGATGATCGATGAAGCTGGATGATTGTACAAAAGTCAAGTCATAAGTTGGGCCTGGCCATGTTGAGCTGGTGGTTATATGCATTCAGAGGAGAGTGGAGCAGCGGGAAATCCACTTCGGGTTTCAAGAGGCCATTCAGTGTCACCAAAATAAAGGATAATCATTTCCTGTTGTCCTTCACTGCTGCCTGTCAGTGATTGACAGCCTTGGCTTAGCTTCTTTCACTGAGCTACAATATCATTTCACATCATTTTGCTGCTGTTGCAAGGATTTTTCCCCCGCTTCAATCCGATGGAGAATCAGAAGGCACCTGCCTGCGTGTTTGTTGTCTTTTTTCAAAAAATGTCACCCAGAATTTATTGAAGAAGAAATGGAATAAGAAGAATAAAAAGGCACGAGGCAAAAATATGGTGGTGAATCAAAACCCAAAAAGGGAGCAGAAGTAGAAGCAGACTGGAGCAGAAATCGTCGTTACCTGCCTCTGGTCTCCAGAGGAGTCCCCAAAACGCTCAGCTGAGACTAGGACACCTCTCTGGACTTGGTATGACGCCTTCTGGCCCAGTCGGCCACCGACAGTCTGCTTTTTGTACTGCCGAGAGATCTACTGCATAACTAAGCATACAATCAGGTTTTTTTCCTGTACGGTCCTGAAACAAATGGCATCTGTTTTCTCATCCCTCAAGGACATGGAGCACAAGGGCCCCAGACAACTTGAAGAGGTCCAGCTGACCTGCTAGGAAATCAGAGACAGAACAGAATGGACCAGGCTATCTGTATATCGCGCACCTTGTTGCTCAAACTCAGTATGAGCTGTCGGCTGAATAACGCACTCTTTATCATTCAAATCTTAGCAGGAGTTGTCACCTGTTTATAATGATTCAGCAAACTGTCAGTTGTTTTGACAGTGACTTAATAAGAAGATTATGTTTAAGCAAAGCACACTAGCACATGCTTACGCAGTTATAATGAATACAGTTGATATAAGATAAGTACATGGGGAGTCATAAGCTAATTAAATGATGAGTATTTTGGCTCATTTATCCCTGTTGAGCAGCGTACTCGTTCGGATCAAGAGAAGAGATAAGTGCGGTTTATTCATCCAACAGAATAACAGAATAATACCTGACAGAGCTCTGGGTCCGAGACAGTCACTGATGAAATCAGATTGAGTCCTGTCGCCTCACACGGTCAGTGAGGAAGGCCCCTTGGCTGACAGTATTTTCATTCTCATATCACTCATATCACTTGTTGCGGCACACTTCATTCAGCACTATTCCGTACACAAAATCATGCATCGTGCTATTATCAACATTTGACTCCTTATTATGTTTTTTGTTCTCATATTTTGACTACTGCATATATCATCTTGTGCTGCACTTTTCATTCTGTAGTTTATAAGCATATTATAAGCACAGTTATAAAACATAGAAAAATGTGCCATTTCTTAATATGAGTCAAATGATAAATGATAGAAGTAAGCTAGAATGTATCATTACTCACACACACATGGCCTAAATTATTAGCTGATTAAGGTTGGAGCTTAAGGTTGAAGCTTTGGCAATTTAGGGTTTTAACTCTAACATGAAATCTCCTTCTTCACTGCTCTTGGTAGAGGTTTTCAGGATAAATGCTAGTGCGATCGAGCCTGAAATCACCACAACCGATGTCTGCGCAACACCAGCGCCATTAGACAAAATGACATTGCAAACCACAGAGCTGGTGATAGATCAGGACAGATTAGAGCCGATTATCTCCGTATGGTCCATTCCATTGATGAACCGTCAGGAAATGCAGGTGAGGCATCTCAATGTAAAATGAAAAAATAAATTAAATTTTGTATTTATATAGTGATTTGTACCTATTTACCACTTATCTTCACCAGTTTTAGATTGTTATTAAAATCGCAGAGTTTTCACATTTACCAGTGTTCAACTACTCCGCTGAGACCTGCAGTGAGGCACCGGCTATTGATGTTGTGATTCAGCGGCTGCAGAGTGAGTGAGAACACTGCTATACTGCAGTCAAATAAGAGAGCAAGAAGTGAAGTCAATTTTTTCTATTCGCCTGGCCTTACTTTCAAAATGGAAGATTACATATCTAAAAACTTTTAAAACTAAAAGACAATAAACAATTCTACCAACAAGTTATCGATGCTTGTTTGGACTTTATTTATAAGTGAATGTAAGAACACAATAACTTTTTTTTTCCAATTAAATGTGCTTTTTTTGTGCTACAGTTTGTATGTGTAGATGAAACTTTAAACATGACCCGTTAACTGCTGCCAATCAAATATTGGATAAGATAGTCTGTAGGGTTGAAATGTAGGGTCTGTAGGGTTGATTGTGATGACATCAGTGCCTCACCAGTCACGACCCTCACCGCCCGTCACTGGTCCATACCTATCCCTGACAAGCTGTCAAACAAGAATCCCACAACAACTTTTACTTGGCAATTTTACAACCATCAGACTTCCAAGGAGGACAAAGAAAAAAAAATCGCTGGCGATGCTTCGTGATGCATCGCACGATGGCGCCTGCGATACAGGACACAAATAAGCACATAATAAAAGGAATATGAAAGCAATTTAAAGATATCACCCCAAGCATCAGCTAATATGGAGCTCATTCATTCTGAACGGTGCAGTGTGTGAAAGCAGATCTGACAGTGTTGTGGCATGCTTTAGTTAACTCCTACCATTCTCAGGGATCTTGTCTCAGTAGAGAATCAGGCGCTGAGCAAGATAGGAACATTTTATCAACATGAGAGCACTCAGACGCGACTTTATCACCTTGAGTCACTTTTACAGTGTTCTAAGTGGAGTATGCATCCGGCTGAATGTGGCTGTGTAGATATCCCGCGAGCAGTCGTTGAGCAGTTATCGGTCCTGCATCAACGCTTTTATTCAAATTTACACAAATTTAATGGATTCTTCCTTTTTCCCCATTTTATTTATTTTTTTTTAATTCTCTCTCGGGCTTCAACAAAATCCCTGTTGTAATTCTGCTGAAAGGACAGGCAGTCACAAAATATGCTACATCCTCCTGTTTGGATTAAATATCTTAAACATTATTGAAAAAAAAGATATAATAGTGACACTGGCTAGAATTTGCACATTGTGCTCAAGGTAAATGCTGTAAACCAGACTACTGCACAGGCTTAACCAGTTAAACACCCAGATTTTTTATGTTAAATCTATTTTTTGTGTGAAAACTGAAAATGAATTTTCATAAACTATCTGAAGACTCGTTGACTGTATGCTGAGGAATCCTTTACGCTGAGATAAAATTAGCTGAACACCCCATTAATGGCTGTTTTTTCTGCTAGCAAATTAGTAGAGAACTGTTAGATAACCTTGAAAAAAGTCCAAATGCATGCGGCGCTGTGGAAATTAAGGAAACAGCAGCTTCAGACGCAGCAAAGAGGCCCCTGATGAGCTGAAGTCTGCTGTACTGTGCCTTTCGCGGGGGTGATTGAAGGCGTAGTAGGGAGTCAAAGGCTAGATGGTCATGAAATGGATCATAGCGGTGTTCTGGGCAGAGAGTTAAATGGTTATGTCTTCTGCTCCGTGCAGTGATCCCACTTGATGACTTCCAGATGGTCATCTTCCATCTTTAAGACTCCCATTGTGCACAAGGGAAAGCTGTGGTAATGAGGTCTTTGTCAGTGGCATTAATGAATTATCACCTAGCTGACTCGAGTGAGCCAATTGCGAGGAGTGCTGCTGCATGTGTGTGGGGCGGGAGGAATCTGGAGAATTCAAATAAATCTCAATGATTTAAAATGTGCAGCAAATTGTAGCCGCATTAATCACACGTTATCCTCAAGGTGTAGAATTGCGTTCAGCATATAATTGGATCTCAAGAGAGCATGGTGAGGAAGCCAAAAAAAAGAAAGGAGACAATCCAAACGTATTTCCTTTGTATTCAATCTATCATTGTATGCAAATGATAGCATAGCCAAGTAAATTGCCAGATGACTTACAAATGTGTGCACAGGAAGCACTTGACTCAAGGAGCTTGAGCTCCTAGAGGAAAACCATAATTAAAAGTGACCCAACAGGGATAACCATTGCAGGGGCAGGATGCGGCCGAGCAGACGGAACTGTCTCGTCAGTTCCGCCTCCTCTCGGAGGGAGCTCAATCATGGAGGGCTTGAGCATCGATATCAAAATGACCCCCAGGAGTTAGACATTGCCAACAGGAAGCGGCTGTTACTTCAAAATAACAAGATTGATGTGGCCACAGTTGTCTTCATCACCCTCCAGCAGCGGGAGGTTAAGTGCCCTTTTGCAGCAGCTCAGCCCTCAGCTACTGGTCCACTAAATCCCACCACACTCACCCCCTTCAGTTCCATAAGAGAGCCAGCCTATGGAAGGATTCCTCATACAGTCATACGTCTTCATTAAAAAAAACAACTTGTGCTGCATTAAGCCAAAGGGAAATCTTAATTCAAGATGATGCATTTCAGTAATTCACATCAAGCTGAATCGATATAGACGACAGCACTGTGCTTTTTTATTTATTTATTTCTTTTTTTAACTTTTATGCGTTAGAACAATGTGGAAAATCCTCGGGAGATCTGAATATTAATGCTGCTTGTTAGAATAGGGTTTGATTGCCAAGCTCAGTGGGTTCTTTTCAGAAAGACTTACGGAGAAGTTGTGTGGACGCCAGTTATTAGCTTTGAGTTAATGACAAGCTACATATATATATATATATATATATATATATATATGTACTGCTCAAAAAAATAAAGGGAACACTTAAACAACACAAAATAACTCCAAGGGGCATGTGGAGGCCTGTACGTGGAGACCTCAATTTGACTTGTTTTAAGGAGATTACATCAAATTGGATCAGACTGTAGTGTGTTTTCCACTTTAATTTTGAGTGTGACTCCAAATCCAGACCTCCATGGGTTAATAAATTTGATTTCCATTGATAATTTCTGTGTGATTTTGTTGTCAGCACATTCAACTATGTAAAGAACAATGTATTTAATTAGAATATTTTATTCATTCAGATGTAGGATGTGTTATTTTAGTGTTCCCTTTATTCTTTTGAGCAGTATATATATATATATATATATATAGACCTTTTCCAGTGACAATGGTAATCAGTTTGATTAAGTGGTTAATTAAAACCAAAGTATCTGGTGCAATGGCTTTAAATCAACGCACGGATTCGATTGATCCAGAGATCGATTTATTCTCACTTTTACCCTTGAACTGCTTGAACTGCAGGGTTTATAATGACAACAACAACAACAGATCAAAAGACATATCCTGTGCACTTCTTTCTCACATTTAGGTTCAATGTGCTTCTGTGGAGCTTGTCATTCACCCTGTCATCACTCCACATGAATGTGTCCCACCTGTAGTTGTGGCCTCAACTACAGCTTCAAGCCTCAAGCTGCTCTTTATTCACCAATGCCTACCTGCACAACATTACATTATACAAGCTACATTCGACTCAGTCACTGTATTGTGTCTTTGTCATTTTACATAATGTCGCTACCATTGCTTCTGCTCCTGGTTTGCTCTATTTAATCCTGGATCCATCTTTCATGTATCTTGGACCCATCATCTTCCCCTGTAGGGGCCAGGTTCTGCACAGCACTGATATACTGGATTGTTATTAATGCTCTAAAAACAGCATTTAGGATATACTGTGCACCAGAAAACATCTCTTCTTTAGCTCTCATCAAAACAGCAGTAGACCAGACTAGAGCTAAGAATTCCTCCGCTTTTACAAGTGTTGTCACTTGAAAGGACTCATCATCAAAGAGCTTCTCCAGGACAGTTTGGAATCCATGTATAGCTCATGGTAATAAGTCCCCAAAAAGAAAGAAAGAAAGAAAGACAGATAGATAGATAGATAGATAGATAGATAGATAGATAGATAGATAGATAGATAGATAGATAGATAGATAGATAGATAGATAGATAGATAAATGTCCACACCATCCATTTAAGTGAAAAGTAAAGACATGGATTTCATATCCCTCGTAAAACATTCTGGAATAATGAGTTTCTCTTTGATGAAGCACCTGATGTGGAACAGGTGAGATTTACTTCCAGACTAATGTCAGTGGTGTAACACCGCGCCCAGCCACACAGGCCAGCCATGACATTTGGTGCTCCGCCGGTGCCGGAGGCAAATGAGATTGCAGCCGAGGCAATGGAATGGACTCCCTCCTTGACAGATTTACAGATCCCACTGGATAGAAAACTAGTGAAAAGGCTGTAAAAGCCGTCATCTGTGGGGAGAATTATGCGCAGCTTGGAACAACTTGTTTGGTTTAGGAAATCACAGATTCCACCCCGCCCACCTCCACTTGCCCGCCTTGAGGCACGTATGGGTGGTGGTGTTTTTGCTGTCGTCTTTACAATCCTCTGTAAAAATCATTGTGCAGAGATGTCCTTGCATTTTAGTCTGTTGGATTTTAACACCAAAATACACTGTATTCACAACTGTGCCTCATAATACACGTTAGACCATAAATCCTTCTGCGGCTCAAAGAGATATGATCTGAATTTGACGCTTGACCCTTACAGAGTAACGTGGATTTTAAGTAAAGCAGCAAGCCCCCACCCGTGAAGAGCTTCCTCATCAGCAGTCCTACCATCACTGCAGTTTCCTGCCAGTTAACCCCGACTCCTCACTGAACCGGAGCAGAGTCACGTACGGTCACCTGGCGATGGAGGAGCTTCACTCCATGATCACCAGCTCATAATGCCGGTACCGATCACAGCTCAGCATCAGGCAGATGAGGCGTATTTAGGTTTGCATTGACGGGTGAGGCGAGCACTCTCTCAGAAGCCGGTCCAGGTAGGTGGGGACACGCGTTGCATTCTAAATGTGGGATGGGGGGGTATTGATTGCTTGCGGAGAATTATGAAAGGATCCCTGGTCTGCGGGTTTTGAATTCATGCTTTGCTTAATTTGTTGAACAAGGACCGAATTTACAAAGACAATTTGACTGTTAAAAGAAGAGAAAAAATTAATAAAAACCCATCATCAGGTTTTTGAAGAGATGAGAGGTGAGAGAAGGTTACGCGGTTGGATGTTTAAACATATATTTGAACTTCAGTTTCTTCGGCTAAATTTCACTGTTCAGTTCAAACTAAAGGTAAATGCTGCAGCGAGGAGCTTATTCTTGTTTGCGTAGGCCTTGTGTCAAGGCCGTTTGGTTTCGCCAAAGAACAGAATAGCTTTCAGTGAAAAAGCGAGACCTTACAAAGCGACAGCGATCTCAGGTTGTGTCAAAATGTCATGATAATTATTCTGATGAAGGCCAAAGACATACTCAGAGCATATTTCTGCAGCTGTGAACACAATGCAAATGAAGGTCTCTGAGGTAACTACACACAGTTTTATTTTGAAGTGATTACTCCGTGGCAATTACTGTGATACAGACACAAACACACACACACACACACACACGCACACTTTTTCTACGGTGAGAAACTGCAACACTGAGGACAAAGATCCTCGAATGTTCTTGAAGTTATTTGGTCTCTGACATGAGCACAGAGGCAGCACAGACTGGTGTCCAGCCATTTTTCTCCCTCCGACAGTGTCTGATGTTCACCCAAAGGGTGAAGGGGCCTGACTCCTCAGCAGAAGAGGAAAATGTGTTTTTCTACAGTCAAAAAGTAAGAAAACTGCATTTTTCACAAGTTCAGGGTAACAACAACAGCTTGGACATAGAGCAAGCTGAGGGTACTTGCTGTGGCTCAGGTTTTCCAGTTGCCTCTTTTATCTGAAGGTCGTGGGTCATCCATGAGCCCCAGCCTTCTGCATGTCAGAGCAAGATACGGAACCTCAAAGTTTAAGTACATACATTTTTTTATATAGAACTTTTCATAGGTAAAATCTCAAACTGCTTTACAAATAAACTACATTGTTAAAATACAAGATAGAAAAAAAATGTTGACGACAAGAGTGTGGGGTTAAAAGGTCAAAAATGGATTTTGGGGCTTGTTCATGTATTGCTCTAAAAGTTAATACCAAAAATCTTAAATCAATACAAAACTTCACCAATAGCCAATGGAGTAGACAAAATTGGAATAATGTGCTCCTGCTCATGTGTTCCTTTTAAAAGAGTAGCTGATGTTTGCTTAACGAGCCCTCGTTTAAGCAAATACAGAAGGATTTGCAGAAATCTCATCTGGAAGAAACGGTGCAGCAGAGACACTGATTAATTAAACAATACCCCAAGGTTTCTGACAGTAAATGGGGCGTTGGGAGCCAGAGAGTTGCATGATTAGAGCTTTCTTATAGTGTCTCTTGTTCTTCATTTTATTTGACTGCAGGTAATTGTTTTCTGACCATTCTCCCACTTCGGACACACAGCTTAGCGGATCTGAGCACTTCCTTACCTCAGAGTCATAAAAGGAGCAATAAAGCTGTATAAGGGATTGGACAAAGGGATCCAAGAGGGAACAAATATAGCATGAACATAACGGGTCCTAACTCTGAGCCTTGAGGTACACCACATGATAATTTGTCTCAGTTATTATAATATTTCCTGCAACACTGAAGATTCTGACAATAAGGTAGGAGGTAAACCAGTCTCGAACTGACCCAGACAGTCCAGAAACACAGTGTAGGTGTTTCCACTACACCAGTGTTTCTCAAAGAGTGGTTTCCCACCAGTGGTCCACAGGCGACCTCTAGTGGTCCGCAAAGTGACCGTTAAATCTTTAAATTTCAATATTTAAAATTCAGTGTAAAATCAGTGTTTCTTGAACTCCCAAGATTTAAATAATTCACTTTATTGTATATTTCCTGATGCATCTGTCATACCAGCACCTGATCGGTACTTAGCATATTGTTTTGAGGGCTATTTATAGTCAGGTGGTCCGCAAGTGTTTATTTATGGGTTCAGTGGTCCTTGGTCTGCATAAGTTTGAGAAACACTGCAGTTGACCACGTTATGGTCAACTGTATCACAAATCACACCCAGCTGTCAAGAGCAGCGCCACCAAGACTGTTTATTGACCAGAATCTGCAGCCATCAGGTCATCATCAGACTTTTAAGCGCACAGTCTCAGCAGAGAGGATTTTCTTTAAATTCAGACTGAAAAACATCCTCCAGAAAGAAGCTACATTGCTCAGTTACAGGTTTTTCCAGAATTTTAGATATAAATGGTAATTTAGAGATGTGAATACAATTTTTTGGGTCTGATGGCTTTAAGATGAGTGTCTTTTTAAGAATAGAATTTACAACTCCTTCTTTAATGTAGCTGGGAACAGAACCAGGTTGAAGAGAAAATGTCACTCTCAGACTTATCTGAGCGAGCACCAGAGTGGAAGCATTGCAATGATCTACAGTGCAATTTTGAGTTTTTTTTTTTTTTCTTTTTTTTTTTGAATGAAAAAATCAAATGAGTAAAAATAAAACAAAGGCCGTTTGATGGTAATGAGCTCAGCATCATTTCACACCATATTACAGTAGAAAGCAACCATCCATCTGTTGGGTTTTAAAAACGGTGAGGTTCAATTTTCTTCAGCTAAGATATATATTCAAAACACGATTTACACTTCCTTTAAGCCTGACTTTGTGTTTTGTTAACTGTTAGTCACCATTAAATATCCTGGCCGAAATTAGTTTCCCACCAGTACCTGAGCCGTAAACGACCATCTGGAAACCCTGCAGCAGGTAACGGATGCATCTGCAGCGCTGAGCAGTAGCAGAGGCTGCTGTCTGAGGCATGGACAGGCCTGACCTCTGCCCCCGGATCATCTGTCTCTTCAAATGGAGAGAAGTTAAATATTTTGGCTCGAGCTTTAACAAGAGTCAGCAGAGAAAGATTTATTGACAATTAAACGTGTTTTTTCTATGTATTGAAATGTATACTTGCATGTGCAATGGGAACTGGGAGTCATTTGAAATGATGACTCGGTGACTTAGCTCACCGTATGGATAGGATGGGCATTATTCATGAGGTGAAATATTATCCACTGAACTTTTCATTAGATATAAACGATACAAAGCATTAAAAACGTTTCAGCATGTATTAAATGACTAAAGAATTTACAGGTAATAAAATCCTTCTACCAAAGAGAGCTCAGCAATACAATAAAGACTTAAAATTCCCACAAAGCATACGGGCTTAGCCCGACTTTAATGGGGGATAGAGAAAGGTAGAGAAAAGATTTAGCATGTCCATTTTTCAGCAGGTGGTGAATTACGGTGAATGAATTTTGACGTCCTGAACATATAGAGACTGAGCCGTCATGATGGAGTAAATACGGCGGGAGAGGTCGTAAACGTTGCAGAAATAACAAGCCTCCTCTTTGTGTCCATAACTGCGATCGTGCAAACCAGCTCACTTACTGGGATTGATGCCCTTCGGTGTGTTGGGATTCAGAGGAGAAAAAAAAGACACTAACTTTCATGTTTGACAAGGAAATGGGCTTAGACTGCCAAAGCTCTGTGGCGTCACACAGGCAAGACCCAACACTCACTATTTGAAGGCAAGAGGAAAATGTTTTCAGCAATCTTCTTACTCTAAATCCACGCTTTTATTGCCACAACCTTGGCCTTTTTTTTTTCACTCCGTCCTGCTTAGTTAGCTCCTGGCATTTCCAGCGAGGGTGAGTGAGGTCACTTTGGGGCTCAATTAAAATATAAAGTCATGGGCGATCTCTGCAATCGATTCAAAACACAAAGTCAGCACAAGGTGAAATCCAACACCCTCAAGTTGTTTCATAATCTTCATCAGAATGATTTTATTACCATTAAAAAAAAAAAAAAATGTTCTTCCCACTAACGACAGTGTGTATCATTCTTTAGTAAGTAAGTAATCCAGCAGTTAAATCCTCTGACAAAGATAGATGTCATCACACCGTCTGGACAGCTAAATTGAAGTTGACGTTCCTCCCGAAGTGTTTCCCACCGCTGCTGCTTGCCCCTCTAACCCGGTATCTAAAGTCTAAAGGTCTTCCTGTCTGTTTCAGGGGCTACATGAAAGTTACAGAGATAGAATGGTATAAATATTTAGAATGCGTTATCCAGACAGTTGTTTGGTCCACGAGGAGTTTGTTGGATGTCATCCAGGCATTGAAATTGGCTACACTACAGTAACCTGAATCCGCGAGCTTCAAAGGTCACACATAGGGATTGATATGTGTGATTCCAAATGGTATCGCTTTATCACTAAAACCAACTTTTGTGCTCAGAAGAACAGAAGCAAAAGTTCAGCTATAGACATTTTGCCTCTCAGCTGAATACTGATCACCCTTACTATAATGCAGCATTTACTACATGAACACATTCTAAATGTGCTGGTGCAACACAGATTGTCTCCATCCACGTTTCCACCCTTAAATCAACATATACATCCTTTATGCCAGTGTTTCTCAAACTTTTTCAAACGAAGGACCACTAAACCCATAAATAAACATTCACTGACCACCTAACTCTAAATAGCCTAAGTAACGCTCAGGTGCTGGGATGACAGATGTATCAGGAAATGTACACTAAAGTGAAGTCTTTAAATCTTGGGAGTTCAAGAAACACTGATTTTACACTGAATTTTAAATATTGAAATTTAAATTTTTTAAATGTGATTTGTTACATGTAACCTTGCGGACCACTAGGGGTTGCCCGCGGACGACCACTCTTTGAGAAACACTGCTTTACGCCATGTGCACTTGGCCTGTTTTACTAGTCATGGACGGGTTTGTTCCAGCAGTTAGACAAACATGATTCAGTTTCATGAAAGAACAGAGCCTGGAGGCATGGTGTGTTTGTTTAGCATTTACATAACAGCCCCTCATTACGATCCCTGACTGTAAATCAGAGATTTCTCAGTGCGGCGCGGACCACAGCCGTAGCGGAATTCAGCATTCCCCTGTAGCTCGTTGTGCTCGGAGCTGCAAAGCCACAGTCATTCATGAGATGGAGCGAATGGCGTCGTGGGATATTACTGTCAGACACCGCAGAGAGAAAGTGCTGCATTTTATTCACTGAGTCCCGTGGTCTGTTCTCTCTTCATCGACCAAGGTCAAAGATGTTCCGGATGTATCAAAAGACCAATATTTCGAGATGGACTGGCTTTGATGCCAAATACTAAATGTGTGTATCAGTGTGATCAGTGCCATGATTAAAAACATTATATTCAACCACAATTATTGCGAAAAGCTCAAATATGATAGTTGACAAAATCCAAAAAGGTTTTCAATGCAGATCCAAAGAGGAAGAGTCCAAAAAAAGAGTTCAGAGTCCAGGAAACAGAACAAATGATGTCAAAACAAGCCAACTCAGGTGGCCTCTTTTAAGATACAGTATATTCAGTCCATTTAGCCTCTCTTGCCTATTATAACCAATCCATTTAGCCTCTCTGAACACAGAAGATGACGATCATGAACTTCCATTATGCACAGCTCAAAACAATAAACACCAAAATCACACATCCCAGATCTCGGTGAAGGAGATATCCTGATTCAACCTCTGCGAATTTAGTCAGGACAGCTAATTTATTTTGTTGTGTATGGTCACCATGCGCCTTCCTGCAAGATGTGGGGTTGCTCCCGAGCCGAGAAGCCAACCTCCTCTGGGATGTCCTCCCAAAATAGGACATCAGTCAGCTCCTGGGCAGTTTGTAGTGTGACAGGGTTCTGGATTGGACTTGCTTTGGGGAGTGGGTTGGCCAGCTTTAGATCTGTCCCACTCTATGGAGATCATTGGGCATTCAGTCTGTGTGAACTCCTGGCTGCCTGATGACGGATCTGGCATGGTGGGGGTGCAGCATCCCAGTCTTGTTACGCTTTGCATCAAAATGTAAAGAGACAGACTAGCGCACTCCTCAGACACACACACACACACACACACACACACACACACACACAGTGCATAAACATCACCAGACAACATGTACACACAGCGCTGTAGCAGAAAAGCATCCTCAGGGACAAATTGTTTTACTTATCCTAAAAGATAGTCTTTCTGCATTTTTTTCCACCTCATTTTTAATTACTGACTGTGCAACATCCACAGGAATTGCTATTCCTAATTATTCCTAATTGATATTGGCATAATATTTTTAGACTCTCTTTATGCTTCCACCAGAACTGAATGGAACAGGGTGCTCAGACTGTGTGGTGCTGCCCCATTTGTGGACGTCAAGCCGTCGTTCCATCCGCACAAAGTCCGCTTCTGACATTTCATGTCCAATAAAACTGCACTGCTCCTCCTGATGCTGGGCTGTTGCCCCGCTCCCCCCAAAGCACCCTGCCTCTCCTGATGCACTGGCCCATCTCTTGATTTCTCCTCTGCTGGGAGACACGCAAACCTCACTTAAAGCTCATATGTGTGCGATCCTGAGCCGTTCGACGGAGATATCAATCGGTGTTGGGGGTTTTTACTGCAATGCCGGTTAGTTTTCTCTTAGCGCTCGAGCTTATTTACCTAGGATAAGGCCAATGACCCCACCCATTGACGGCTCATTGACGGTGCAACGGCCTTCACAGTCCAGAAGATCCTGGACAGCCGCCGCCGGAGCCAGGGCTGGCAGTACTTGGTGGAATGGGAGGGGTACGGCCCGGAGGAGCGGTCGTGGATTCCCCGCCGCCACATCCTCGACCTGGACCTGCTCCGGGTCTTCTACCGGGACCACCCAAACAAGCCTGGTAGAGCGCCAGGAGGCACTCATTGAGGGGAAGGTAATGTTAGGGATCGGCGTGCTGGCACCAGTCTGGTTGGCATGCTGGGTTTTTTGTTCCCCTCTAGATGGGGCCAGCGACTGTGAGCTCCACCTGGACCCCTCGCACCTGTTACCTATCACCAAACAGATCCAGCAAGACAGACGCGGTCTGTCAGATTGTTGATTTTCATGGTCTCTGGACGCTTGAAGAGGATTCAGCTGGTAGATGTTTGGATTTTTGGATTACTCATACTGTGTGGATTATTTGCTCCCGGTTTGAACTGACTGTGACTTTGCTCTTTCCCTGAGGTTCCCCCGTCCCTTCGAACGTGGACGCGCTTTCGTTCACCAGCCAGCCGAGGAGAGTCCCGGACCGAGTCAACCTTTGTTATTATCATTCCTCTTTTGGAGCGTTTTTGATTACCTGTCATTGTGATCCTCCGTGTGAGCACTTTGTGTTAGTGATTGTTTGTAATAAATCTGCATTTTCAACTCGCTGCCGTGGTCTGTGTTTGGGTCCACAGAAACTTTCCGTAACACACTCGTGCATTTTAATTGGACAATAAGAAATCCGGGAAATGCAATTTCAGATATGCCAGGATGAGTATGCATTCCTTTCATTTTTACTGAACACTTTATGGTTTACACCAAATTCTGACCAGCTGGCACTAATTGACATTAGTGGAACCTGTTGAGGTCTTTAGCTGGTCAATCTTCAACACACAGGCACACACATACACACATGTTCGCACATGCAGGCACGCCACACACATTAGTTGATAGAATGCTATTCAGTTTCCCACTGTGTCTGTGACAGTGACATGACAGCGTTCTGTTGTGGGTGCTTCTGATTTCCCTCCGGTGACATCAGGGAATGAAGAGGCTGCCAGGAATCATGGAAAAGAATCCCAGTCAAATATCCTCATATCCTTGCCAACCTCTTGCCAACAAAGGCCGCTTTTCCACCAATGTTCACAGGAGCCTATTTTATGTATTTCTGTGTGGTTTGCATTTCCACCTCTCCTGGAAATTCCAGAAAAACGTATTCACATTAGGCCGGTGACGTTTAGGGAGAGTTAAAAGATCGTACAAAGATCTGATTCATCTATCAATCATCCATCTTCTAACACTATTCCCCTAACAGGTTCGCAGGGAGGCTGCACGAGATCTGATAACCTTACCTAAGTTTCTTCAACTTTCCACAAAGTTGTTTCGCAGAGCTACAGACCCAGCAGAGAGTGATAGTAAAGCGGGTAGAGAGGGAGGTGGTGAGATGGGAGAGAGTAGAGCAGAGGTGGGCAAACTAAGACCCGTGGCCCGATGAACTATTTAGTCCGGCCCGCAGAGCCTTCACAATAATTTCTCCAAAAGCCAAACTAAAAGGGTTGTCAGCTTGATTGGTTAGAAAAGGTTTTGGACCCCCTTTCAACTAGCATGCTATGTCCCCTCAAGAAAGTGGGGTCAAACATTATTTGGAGCTTCATCATCCATCTCTAGTTGGACCAATTTACAAAAATAATTTCTCAGTCAATAGTAAATCAAGCACGATTTTTAGTTAACCTCCAATCCTCATTTGGGGGGGTTAGTTTCCCGCACCACCTGGATGGCCCGTTCATTAAGATCTAAAACTCAATGTGGTCCTTCAGGCAAAATAATTGCCCACCCCTGGAGTAGAGAGAAAACAAAATTGCAACAATACTTATTTACTAGTAAGGCTAGATAACAATTCAAGATGATCTGAGAGTGAATTTAGACTTACAGCCTGCTGCTTATCTTTACAGCTAATATATTTGCTGTTTAACTGAGGTTTTTTGCATAATAATCATGTAGGGGACACCTGACACAGTAGCTGTATACCAATCTCTGTTCTGCCACAGTGTACAATAAGTCACAATAATTCTATATAATGAAATGTTTTTTTTTTTTTTAATTAACAAAGATTAGGTAAATGTCCATTTGTTCCATGTCCACATGAATATCCCATGGGAAAACAGGAATGATCCTCTTAGCTTTCCTCTGTTCTCACTGCCAAATACCAAAAGGTTCAATAACCCATCATTATAGAGCGTCACACTTTGATGACTGCAAATTGACTGCCTGAAGGATTAAGGAGAAAGGCAATATTGCTAATGGTAGTGATGAGACACAATAGCTCATTTTCTCTACTACCAATGGAAAAAATATCTGGGAGTTGAGGTTTTGAAGAAGAGCACAGAATGATGGGACACACTACTGTTGCTCAGTAGGAGGAGGCTCTTCCTTGATTTGGATCAATGTTCTTGAAGATAACAAGAAACTTCCATCCATCCATCCATCCATCTTTCCATCTTCTACCGTTTATCCTGGGTCGGGTCGCGGGGGCAGCAGCCTAAGCAGGGAAGCCCAGACTTCCCTCTCCTCAGCTACTTCGTCCAGCTCTTCCGAGGGGATCCCGAGGCGTTCCCAGGCCAGCTGAGAGACATAGTCCCTCCAGCGTGTCCTGGGTCTTCCTGGGGGCCTCCTACCGGAGGGATGTGCCCTGAACACCTCACCAGGGAGGTGTCTGGGAGGCATCTTTACTAGGTGCCCGAGCCACCTCATCTGGCTCTTCTCAATGCGGAGGAGCAGCGACTCTACTCCAAGCTCCTCCTGGATGGCAGAGCTTCTCATCCTGTCTCTAAGAGAGAGCCCAGCCACCCTGCGAAGGAAACTACCCAAAGCTCATGACCATAGGTGAGGGTAGGAATGAAGACCGACTGGTAAATCAAGAGCTTCGCCTTTAGTCTCAGCTCTCTCTTCACCACAACGGAACGGTGCAGAGTCCGCATTACTGCAGACACCGCACCGATCCGCCTGTCGATCTCCCGCTCCATTATTCTTGTGAACAAGACCCCAAGGTACTTAAACTACTCCACTTGGGGCATGATCTCCTCCCCGACCTGGAGAAGGCACTCCATTTTTTTCTGGCTGAGAACCATGGCCTCAGATTTGGAGGTGCTGATTCTCATCCCGACCGCTTCACACTCGGTTGCAAACCGATCCAGTGAGAGCTAGAAGTCACGGACTGATAAAGCCACATCATCTGCAAAGAGCAGAGATCTGATCCTGAGGCCACCAAACTGGACCCCCTCAACACCACAGGTGCTGAGGGGGTCCATAAAAGTTATGAACAGAATTGGTGACAAAGGGCAGCCCTGGCAGAGTCCAACCCTCACCAGAAAAGAGTTCGACTTACTACTGGCAATGCGGGCCAAACTCTGAAGAATACTCCCATACTCCTGGAGAACCCCCCACAGGACTGCCCGAGGCACACAATCGAATGCCTTCTCCAAATCCACAAAACATATGTGGACTGCTTGGGCAAACTCCCAAGCACCCTCAAGGACCCTACTATAGAGCTGGTCCACAGTTCTACGTCCAGGACAAAAACCGCACTGCTCCTCCTGAATCCGAGGTTCAACTATCCGGCGGACCCTTCTCTCCAGTACACCCAAATAGACCTTGCCAGGGAGGCTGAGGAGTGTGATCCCCCTGTAGTTGGAACACACCCTCCAGTCCCCCTTCTTAAAAAGAGGGACCACCACCCCGGTCTGTCAATCCAGTGGTACCGCCCCCGATGTCCACGCGACGTTGCAGAGTCGTGTCAACCACGACAGCCCTACAACATCCAGAGCCCTAAGGAACTCCGGGCGGAGGAGTTTCAGCCCCCAACAAGAGACTTAGGGAATTAAATGTCATATTTTTGTTGTGCGACAACTTTTAAATATTGTGCATGTCTTCACAACTTGTACAGGTTGGTTCTGGGCTCTAAATTTGTAGAGTAGGTCAAATTATTATAGGTCCCACCACAAGAACACTACCTGTCTGATGTTTTACTAATGAGGGACATGGCAAGGCTGTCTCCTTTCCCCTTGTTATTTGGGATTACACTTGAGCTGCTAGCCCAAGCTATAAGAACCCACCCAGAATTTAACGGCTTTAATCTCACTTTATGCTGATGATATGCTATTGTTGAAACCCAGAGTGATCTTTTTTCAATACTGAGGTCCTTTTTTAATAAATCAGAAGCCCTAAATGTGGGTGATCGGCAAATATTACCATTAACAACAAAAAAGGAAGCCCTCAGAAACTAAAGGATTCTTATCTAAATTCATATTGCATGAAAAGGCAATTCTAAAGAATAAGACTTTACTTATGGGATGGTCAGGCGTTCCCCAATCTTCTTTATTATTACCGACATTATCATACATGTATAATATCAGGATGGTTAAAATCTTTTTTTACACCATGGCAAGCCACTGGTGAATAGCTGGTGTTGTGGCCCTTTTTCTCTTTTAGGTCTCTGCCATAAAATAATGTTTTTTTTTTCCCTTCTACATTTGAGGAGAAGCTACTTTCCTTGAATTTTCTCATAACAGAGAGGACCAGGGTTCATTAGGAAATGGACTTGGGAGACGGGTGTAGTGCAGCTTATAGTTCTGCAAACAAAGTATTTATATGTAAGAGTCAGAGAGTCAATAAAGAATCTTACACAGATTGCAATGTGCAGCACAGTTCTTACATAACATTCACTTTCAAATTTATCCTCTACTTATAAATTGCAAGAAAGAAGTGGGAACATATTACAATTGTATCTGGCAATGTCATAAAATTTGTAAAAAATACCATGGACCTCTATGGCGTCTTTCAAAAAATCTTCATGTTAAAAAACAAAGTATCATCGCAGGGTGAAATTCTGGCCTACAGGGCCAAAATTTATGTTTAGTATGTTTCCAGCCAAGCACCATGATGACAGGGGATCAACTATACAGTGTAACCATCCATCTTAACCACAAAAAAAAAAATTGTTTACTAAAGCTTAGGCTAAAGAGAGCCATCATCCGAGCCCAAGGGTCAAAGTACAGCATCCAGCTATCTGTTCGCATCTGTGCAGCCCCCCGATAACAAATCTTTCACTCTGCAGAAGCGGAAATGTTTCATTTGGGAGACAAAATGTGAAAGGACAGAAAAGAAAACTAATATCAGTCAGGGTGACTTTAATACCGCAGCATATCTCGAAGGAAGCCAGTGGGAGTGGCTGTGGCTGGAGGGAATCGGAAGGTGTTCCTGATTCACTGATATGGTTTTATTATCTCTCAGAGTCTGGAACAAGGTGCTGGCAAACTGACCAGCAGGAATGTGAAAGTGGGAGCCCCATCTCTCAGTGGTGACGGCTGGCTGACAGCTCTTGATGGATCTTCAGAAGCAAAAGCTCGCCTGACAGTCACGCTTGGCTGATGAATTGTGAAATGAGACTGACATACAAAAGCTGTGGGCACCCCCCCCCCACCCCCACCTCCGTCGGCCAGTGTGACAGTGAGGGCTGCCGCCACGCACTCAAATCCATCTTCCGCTGTGACTCGGGTAATCTGGGCTGATCAGTTGGGCGCTACAGAGACACATCAACAAGCCTTGGGATGTGGCCTTTTAATGATAGACTGTGGACATCTACCACACTATCATTTCTCTTAAATGTAGTCCTTGCAGTTCTGAAATGACCTTAGCACAGCAAAATACGAAGCCCTTCACCAAATAATCTATATCATCTCTTTCCTGATAAACTTTGTTTGAAACAACTGGACTTATTTTATCATTAGCAGTTGAGCCAGAGTGTTTACCCAAGACTCAACCTCTAATCTGGAAAAAAGCAAGGTTAGTTAACTGGTTTATGAATGTGCACATTGTTTTTCAGATTCTTATTTTTCCCAGAATACAACAGAACTGGAAGCAAAGAAGAATCAAACATGTGCTATGCTAGCATGTGCGGGTAGGAGGAAACGAAGGATTTCCTTGTTAGTTTGAGAAAGAATTACAATTTGTTTTGTGAGGATGAGGTGAAACGGTTGGATAGATGATGATGAAGGAGCAATGCTGCCTAAAAATGAAGTGCAAGCTCCAATTGGTAAGAGTAAGTGTGAGGAAAAGATCATTTGTCTCCATTTTCCCACCCAGTTCCAATGGATCAAATATATGGCTGCAAAGACAAATGCAACAGGCACATATTTGGTGTTCTCCCTATGCATAAAAAATAGGAAAGCAACACTAAAATTGACATTTTTAAAGTCAATTGGAAATAAGTCAAATTAAATATTCAAAAATGTGTGTGTTGGGGGGGCGTTTTGCATGTTTAAGTATGATGAAAACGCAGAGCTTTGCGATAAAATGGAAGAAATCTTGGAGAAAGGTGAAAAGAGTTTAAAAAAAGATGTGTGACGTCTGACCAGATATGTGTCTACAATAATGACAAGGTTCCTCTGTATGATCATAAAAAGGCTTAATTTACCAGTTTAATGGTGCTGCTTTTCGTAGCCAATCTGAGCAGATGGCAGCTGCAGCATCCTGGATGTGTCTCCGGGGGGGGGCAGCGGATTAAGGGGAATAAGCAGAGAGCTGGGCCATGTCAAGAAAGCTGCTGTCCGCGGATATAACATCACTTACACTATATTATGTTTATATGACAGCACCCTTCTCTCTGTTTCTTTATGGCGCTAGCTCTCCGGCTGTCCGTTCCCCCATCTGTTGTAATCCGCCTCGACCACTTGGAGGTTTGGAGTCCGTGAAAAAAAGATCAGAAAATTATCTTTCAAACCCCTTTGGGGTTAAGAGCTCTCCACGTGAGTGTTGGGTCGCTCTGCCTCCCTGGTGCTTTCACAAGAGCTAGATATTTTAATTTTGCCTAGTGAATATTGAATTGTTTGGGCTTGAATGTACAGCCGCATTTCCGCCTGATGTTGCGTTGTCAGCGTCAAGGGGGTCACAGAGATGGTGCGCCCCCAGCGACCCTGATTTATGAGGAGAGAGGAAAAAATGATTTCTTTCTAAGAGGATTTGTCAGACTGAGTTTGCTGATCGCGAGGACAGGACAGACTGTGGACAGGATGTGGACATTCGCCCTCTCCTCTTCATCAGAATCATTTGCTTTCAGCGATGCTGCTACAACGTTCAATGCCCGGAAAAGACCAGTAAAGGTCAGGGGGATGGTGCCGGTTGTTAGGGAGCACAATAACAACACAGAGAGGCGTCAAATTACCGCTCTGAGCAAAGTGAAAATGTTTCCATCCTCACAAATAAAACAGATTGTTCTAAAGGCTGTACCCCCGAAAACAACGGCGGTTATGCCAAACACAGTAGAATACACCTTAAAGGATCTCCTGATCACCGTGTTTAGCTGACAGTTTCGTGGATGATTAGAGAGACAGAAAAACTTGCTCAGGGAAAATGGTTGTTTACAGCAAACTACAAAAGATGTCATCATAGCACAATTATAACATGCTCATCTCCACTCATGGTGTGCATGACGTGTGCCGAAACCAGTTCACACTGCCTCCAGCCAGCCATTCAAAGCTTAATGTTTATTTAGAAATGACAGGACTGGTGGTTCCCACCTTGGCGTACGCGATTTCCTCGTAAAAGCGTGGATCCCACGCCCAGAGGGATCGATTACAAACTGGCTACATTAACTTTATGTACATAAGAAGAAGCGGCGAGGAGCGTTGTGGATATTTATGTCCTCTGGTGGGTGGCGGTGACAGTGATGGGGTGGCGCTGCCGAGATCACCTTGCACAGATGCGTCCGTGCTGTGTTGCTCCTGAAAGCAGGCTAACTCTCTCATCCACACAAAATTGACTTTTGCATCATTCGATCTTAGTCCACATGTCAACCTTTTTCAAAAGCTCTCAAACGTGCACTAATTAGATTCTTCATTAGCTGATCTAAGTAATAACATATCGCTGTTGGTTGATTTATGCAGCTGCTCCTCAGACGGCCGCTTTTGAAGGATCCGTTTGGTTCCGCTTTACTTCTGAGATGAGTTGTTATCCTCCTGCACTCACTGTGGAGCACATGCCACGAGTGTCTGGGATTTCACACTTCTTTCTGATAAGTTAGTGCAAATCCAAACAGTATCTCACCTCGCACGCGGCCTGAATACACCGTCTGCTGCAGGTCCATTCAAAACACATTTACCTCCAGGAAACCATAACACAATGCAGAGGTGTGACGAATTTTAGGAAATAACATCACACATGAAGAGCATGACATGCGCGTAGGCACAAACAGCCAGCCTGCAGTAGATATTTCCAGAAGCGAGGTAGGGAAGATGAAAGAGAGCATAAAAAAAGGAGATTGTGCAAGAGAGACTTCGGATGAGCTCCGGCTCTCAAGATCTCAACCCGGGTGCACGCAGACGAAGCTTCAAATAGTCCAGCTGCACACGACGAGCTTCTGTTTTTCGTTAACCAACGGCCGGAACGAAGGATCAGATCAGAAAAACTGAATACATAGTACATATGATACAGAGCCTCTTAAACAACGCAATTAACTCACGAAACCATTATTCATGAAATGGCCATGACGGTAAACAGGCATGAGGCATGTTTGTATTTGGCTCCTTGGTGCTTATTAAGATGTTTTTGCTAAAACCTAGTTAGTAAAACAAACCCCTCAAACCAATTTGTGTGATGACTCAGTGTCATTATTTTAATTCACTGAGTGCATTTTACAAGAGAATATTTTCATCCCCAGAGCACTGGAGAAACATCAAACTGGAAATGTTGCTTAATAGATTACTGTGAGTTCCTTTTTCAGACTGGAAATCATAGTGAAAACACTGCCACATTTTATGAATAATTTATTTTTTTTAAATAGCGACTGCACATTTAATTACACTTAAAGTTAAGTCTGTAAATCTGCAAATGCATCTTTTTCAGCTGCAGAAATTCTGAAAAATACACCATTAATCTGAAAAACACCTTCAGCACATTCTTTTTAATATTTTTTTTCATTTGAATATTCTTAAAACATCCAGGAGATGATGCAGCTTCACGAAAACGTCGTTTTCTCCTCATTCATATGCAAAGTATCGCAACATCGTTGGGGATCTAATCAGATCCACTTGGATGTAGGAGGAATCAATAATGTAATCTTGATCCCACGAAGCTGCACTCGGGCACAGACGGGAACGTTCCTTTGGTGCCCTTTCATTTAACATGTTGGTGTCGCGAAGCTGAAAAGATCGCAGAACTTCATGATGCCAACGCAGAGAAAAATAAAAAAATAAATATCGGGTCTGTAATCTACCTTCTCCATGGGCCATTTTCGCTCCTGTTCGGGGTGGGTGAGCAGCAGTGCAACTCATCAGGCTCCCACCTACAGTTTCCTTCAGAAATCTGGAAAGTACGGTATTTCACCAGATGTTGGACAGAATGTGTCAAAAAAAAAAAAAAACCTGCATCTTGGGACAGTCGTCTGTGTGAGGGGCTGTGATTTTATATTCCTGTTATCTCCAAAAACAGATAGAAAACCTGCATACCCATTAAAGCGTCACCTTTAATGAGCCCTCTGCCCTCTAGCAAGAAAACAGGTTTTCCATATTTTGGACCACCAGAGTTTATCGGCGGATGCTGCTTCAAACATCGTCCGAGAGAACAGGCA
Organism: Pao palembangensis; assembly: GCA_015343265.1. Taxonomy (NCBI): domain Eukaryota; kingdom Metazoa; phylum Chordata; class Actinopteri; order Tetraodontiformes; family Tetraodontidae; genus Pao; species Pao palembangensis. The sequence goes on along the minus strand of CM027094.1, from coordinate 11,196,745 downwards.
GCACCGGATGCGAAAAACCAGAATACAGGTAATGCTGCCCAGCGGGTTCCCAGGGAACCCTATATTCCGGGTTCCCTGGAGTTGCGGCGAGCGGCTCTGCTGCAGGAGAGCTAGCCAGCTGCAGCTTCGCCATATGTTGTGATACTGTTAAAGGCAATTAACTGGCTATACATGAAGGAGCAGACATGACTAATGGAAAAGGCAAAACCAGCCGACTCTCAACCCTACGTGCAACCAGAGAGATGTGCTGTCTTTTCTTTTAATCCAAGTTTATTTTCAGGCGATGACAAAAAGGAGGAGTCAGTTTAGTGCAGTAAACATGTCACTGTCTGGATATTACCAATATTGCTCAAAAGAGGGCAGTAAAGATCTGCTCTCCGGTTTTTTCTCAACATTTTTTGAGCTCTGTGTATTATATATTATATCATAAATTCAGGAATTTTGCATAACCTTCATTTTTGCTTTGGCATAGATTGTTTTTCTTCTTCCAGTTCCGACTCTTTGCAGAAGTTCAACGGCCAATATAAAGTCTCATCAGCGAGCTTGCGCACGCTCCCCCAGTTGTCCTGCTGTTCTCTTTGGCATGCAGGCCCCGGTGCGCTGGTCGGGAGCGGCTCCCTTGCAGCAGCTCCAGACCTCTACTCCGCGGGCTAATTGTCTGTAATGAAATTGCAGAGGACAATCTGTGAGCAGAATTAATTGATAAAGGGAGCTGGTGAGAGGGGAAGAAAAATGGGAGTGAGCGTGATGTAACGCGATGGCTTTTCGAAAAGTCCTGATGACATTTCGCTCTATCTCTGCGAAGGTAATTGCATCTGCCACTACGTGGGATCGGAGGCGCCGACATTAGCGGGGGAAGGCTGTTGTTGATTGCGGAGTGTACTGCTGGCACATGCATGCATTGAAAATCTACATTTTCAATTTGAAATTTCACAGGAAAGACCACTGTTTGACAGAAAAAATATATATTATAATATTATTATTATAATATCCTTTTACATTATGTAAACATGAGAAAGAAGCAAATATTCATTCAAAGAACTCTTCCAACAAGGATTTTCAGTACCAAATGGTTCCGGGAGATTTTCCTCTAACACACCCCCCTTTCCATTTCTGCCCATGAAGGTCAGAAAAGGTTTCTGAACGCTGCAGGAGAGCTTCCTCCACGAACATCTGTGATGGAAGTTCCAGCAGTTGGCAGGAGAGAGTGCCAGCTGCGTACACCCATAGATGCGGCAGTCCCACCCAACTGCCGGGGCAACGACGTCCCGCCACACTAGTGAATTGAGCAGTCTGTCATGTCATCAAAACATCACTCGGCTGCCACGCAAGCTGCTGGCTGCCGACACCTGGACTCCTCTGAGGATGTGGGACGGAGGAAAACATCGGCGACGGCCAGCGGTGGATTTAATTGGCCGAGCGGTCAGAAGGAAAGTTCTGCCAGCGCCGCTATGGTCGACGCTTAGAGAGTAATTAAATCCGACAAGCACGGACGGATTACAGTTAGTGCATTTTTGACAGTCGTTGCGATGCAATTAGATACGAGGAAGCCTCAAAATCTCCCAATCAAATCTTCCCAAGTGAAGCAGCATTCAAACGGTTTTTAGAAGAAAAAAGAAAGATGAGCTGGGATTGTCCTTGATCTTCCTGGGTGGTGAAAAAACAACTGAAACAGCCCTTATGGACGTAGCATCCTGGAATCAAGTAGCAGGATGCTACCTGATTTTTTTTAAACAACAGCCAAACACGTGAACATGTATTTTTCTCAGATTATCCCTCAGGTAAAAACAGTCGGACTTTAGGTCACTGAAACCTCTCTACGGAAGAGGATTAGGGCTACCGATGAGAATTTTATTTTTTTTTTCAGGTGAAATGTCGAGAATAAAGTTGAAATACAATGTCAAGAATAAAGTCGAAATATAATTGGGCATTGTTAGGCTTCCGCGTCCCATTCGGCATATTACGAACACAAGCAAACCTACAGTATTTTCATAATGGAGTTTGCTGAAGGGTCCCATCTCGACATTGATTTCGATTTTATTCTCGACATTCTGCCTTTTTCCTCGACATTTCGACTTTTTTCTCAAAGTGCATGATGAAAAAAAACTTCCTCCTCATTTTTTTTCTCATGGGTAGCCCTAATCCACTTCCGTAACTCTCTCACTGAAATAATCTGCCACGTCTAGTACTGCGGGAAGTAGGGGTGCTGGGGGTGTTGCAGCAGTGCAGCGCTCCAGAAATGTATTTACCCAAAAAATACATGAAATAAAGTGTAAAAACATGCTAAAAGTAAACTGGAAACATTAATCAATATAAATGGTCTGCCACAGCAGAACAGCAGAAGAACTAAGGAGGAGATTTGACCAAGATGGCATGAAAACAGCAGCTCTTAGGGAGCAGGTGGTCATGATGGCAGACGAAAAGCAACAGTGAATGTGGATTCCCTGCGCCTTCCCCTGCTCTTTGACAGAGACCGACTGGAAACGTAGCTTAAAATGTTTGGAGACATCCTTGGCGACTCTCCCAGCAACACCGTACAAGACATAGCTGCAAAGATGTCTAAGCTCCATCCACAAACGAAGGCTCTTTTCAAAGAAGATGAAAGTCTCATCAAACTATCACATGACTCCCCATCTCAGCTGCATCATTGGGAGGTCTCCGTCCGACCTGAGAATGAGTCTCCGTTGTTGATGCTACGTCCCGATTAACGGTTGCTCGGTCTCTCGGTTTGCACAATGTAAATTTCCATAGTTTCCAGCTGCTGGACTGGAAGATGCCACAGCTCCATCGCAGCTTGTTATTACAAGTTAAATTCCCTGAAGCTGAGGTCCTGAGGTCCCTGCTCATTGGCTACAAACCAAAAATAGAAGCAGTATTTATTAGTCTGAGGAGAGTTTCTCCCTGGAGTTAAGTCAAGGGTGACAAGTCTTGGTGGTATCTTAGATTCGCTCTTTTTTTTTTTTTTTTTCCCAGAGAGATTGCTGAAGTGTGGCCTTTGACTTATAATAAAAGAGAGAGCTGATTCACGCCTTCCCGTTGGCCTGAGTAAATCCCGGTAACAGTGTTTACAGGCCTGAGGCTTTGCAAAGGAAAGCCAGAAGCTAATTTGGCACTGTGAATGTTAACTAGAATAAAGAGGAGCGAGCACATGGGTCCGGTTCCCTGTAAAATTTAGCATCAACCTCCAGGCTCTGCTACTTGGAGCGCCAACGGAACCTTTCAGCTTGTGTCTCTAGGACTTCTGTAGTTGATTATTTCTTGCTCAAATCAAAACTGGAACTCAAAGATAAGATACCTGACTGTACTGTTTTTGGCACTAACACTTCCATTATCACGTTGATTGCATTGACAGCCGATTCAGACCCGAGTCAAAGGAAAATTCTAAACCTTTAACTTTATCTGATGCCTGAATGTAAATCTGCAGCCACAGGCTATGATAATATACATCATGAAGTCAGTAAGTGACCTGGATTCAACTGTGTGGGACTCAATATAAGACCAGTCGGTCAATACTTTGTGAACAGACAGGTCTTCTTTTCAATATAAAGGCTGCAAGGTCCCATGTTGAGAGTTTATGCACATAAGCCTGCCATGACAACTGCGTGACTGCTGGTTACTTCAGTGTTTGTGGGAAAAATGTGCGAATTGCCGTGTGAATGAGCGAACGCAGACCACAAGAGCCCCGCATGAATATGTTCCATTCGTTCTTCAAGTGAGTTCACGAAGGTGTTTAGACCACAGGTTACAGGCCAGAGATCAAACCGACAACTTTTGTCAAAAGCAGGAGAGCTCTGCCGCCTAAGTCACAGCTGCGGGATCGTGCAAAATAGCAGGAACTAAAAGAAAAGTCAAGGAAAGGATCAATCACAGCTGTCGCAGGAGCGCATTAGTTACCAAGGCTACAAAGGAGCAATTAAGACTGGAGAAATCTCAAGAATCCTCATGGTTTCATCTGGAAGTGAAAGTATGTGCAGGTTACTTTAGCAAATGTGCTGCTCCATCTTTTAAATGGGAGACAGACTGAAAAAAAGAACTGAAGCAACTGTCCAAAGGTGAATAAACAAGTGATTCAAAGGCTGACTCTGGGCAGAGACCATGGTGTTGGTACAGAAGTGGTGAGCTGCCATCCTGGTTCCATCAGGTTCCTTCATAAAAGGGAGGGGCGAGACGGGTGTTAGAACTGTGACAGAGGTGGCCATTCGATCCTCGATGGCCCATCTTAGTTTCCTCATAATGTACCTTTCACTCTGCCCCATTGATTATGGCCACTGAATGTTGTCTTTAAATCGATTCATCCTAGAGGAGGAAAGGTCTGCATGAGTGTTTGAGTGTCTTCACCCTTACTAAGGTTGACAACCCCGAGACTCACGCCAAGCCTGCTGAATCCCTGCTCTCAGGCCGCCTCCCAACACGCCTTCCTGAAACGTGACAGTCACTTTCTCCTTTCTATCCTAAGAAATCTAAGAATGAAAGCAATTTCAAAAAACACGTCCCCCGCGCCACTGTAAAATCCGCTGAGGTAGGCTGTGTGTCTGTGCGGCAAGAGTGTAAAAAAATAACTTTGAATTTGCCACAAAAGCAACACAGCAGGAAGAGACATTGGGATCCGAGGTGCGACTTGCCTTCTGAAATTATTTCCTGCTGCCGGTCTGGTGTGGCTTAAATGTGCACTGCTGCATGATGAAAAGTCTTTCGATGCGTGCAGCCGAGCTCTGCCTCTGCTGCATACCTCTGCTGCATTCACACAGTTGTCACATATCGAATGGGTATGATACTAATTTCAAAAGCTTCATTACAGTTATCCAGAGTCGTTACCTGTACACATTTAGAGCAGTAACCAGAATAAGGCTGCGCATCATGTGATACACCATAAAAGGTCCTGAATTACATTTCAGTTAATGGAGATGAAGTTCATAATTGGTTGAAAGGCTTGGGTTTTTTTTTTTTTGTTTGTTTTTTTTTTTGTTTTTTAGAAGGCCTAAAACGCCACCTTGTGGTGAATCATAGACCCAGACGTTGACAAAAATAAAGGTTACACAGTCAGGATATTGGATGATGAACAATTCAGAGCCAAACGTGCGTTTATGCTGACACAACAGATCTATCTGCAAACATCACATTTTGAAATAATTGCTGGGGGTGTCAGCAAGAGACACATGGGTGGGAGGCTCACTGACTATGGAGCCTAGGAAGGGACATGGGGTGGGGAGAAAAAAAAAAAAAAAAGACTCACTTCCGCGAGATCTCGCAATTACTTTTTTATTTTTAAAGCAGCGTGAAGCAAAATAAACACAAAGATGGAGTATACGCATTACCCGATGTGTATTGTCCATCTTTGTGTCTATGTTGCTTCCGGTTACTGACCTGGAAGCACACTGCTTTAAAAATAAAAACTAATTGCGAAATCTTGCAATTACTTTTTTGTGAGATCTCGCAGAAGTGCGTCTTTTCTTTTTTCTCCCCACCCATTAAATATTTTTGCCCCCATTTCCCTCGGGGGCTCCATAACTGACACATGAAGGTTTCTGACTGGTTTCTATGGAGATAAAAATGAATGCTGCACTTTTATTCTTTGCACAAAATGCCAGTCATCAGGTCAGATAATGACTTAAAAAAGTCACTACTTCTTTTGAATGTACTTTTACTCCCACGAGCCATGTCGGCTGCTGTGGCGCATTGTCACCAATATAATCTTTGCTCTAAAGGAAGGACACAAGTTGCCCTTCTGTCAGACAGCGAAGACAACAGAGCTGGATGCTCAGGCTGTGCAGAGGCAGGCCGCCACTCGGCTGATTCCTCCGTTCGTCTGCTTCCTGCTACAGGGAGCTGCACACACTGCAGAACTCTCCTGCCATCATGTGGACAAACACAAGCTCAGACGCACCTTCTTTCACCTCATTTGCAGAAACAAAGTCATGTTGAAATCAACCAGCTTGATCAACCTGCGCAGGAAGCAGTTAGCAAACTTTGTTTCGCTCACTTTGTCCAATTTGTCCATCCTGACACCCCTCCTTAGCTTTTAATTATCACCTCTCAGAGGGACTCTTATCAGGAATGGACTCCACTCTTAATGAGGCTGTTATTAAGTCGTTTTCCTCAGGGCTGATTGACTCACACGCACCTTTGGCTCAGAGGCTGATAATACCCGACCTTAGTTAATTCCCGTTCCAATTCAGCCCGTGGTGGGTTTCGCTCCTGAGCCAAACACCACACACACAGTGATACTGGCAATGGAGTAGAAGACGTGGGTGAAAATCCTGATGAAGATTAGCCTTGGAAAAGTAACGGTCCATGTTTGAGGGGAGGGGAGTCAGGGCAGCTCCTGTAAGGCTGGAAGCCTGTCTGGCACATGGAGGCTGGCATGATGTGCTCTAATGAACTGGACCTGGAGAGAACGAGCACATTCAGGTATGCGGGAGAGGTGATATCTGGTGGGAGGGTTAACATCTTAACGCTGACGTGCTGTCATGCTCGGAATTACAGATTAAAAGAATCCAGCTCTGAGAGGGTCTGCTCATCTTTTCAGAGGCAATCTTTGATCAAATAGACATGAAGTTAAAGAAAAAAGATTTTTTTCAGAAAAAAAAAAATCACTATAAGTATTTGATGATCAGGGAATGTTTCTCACTAGTTAACAATCTACCATGCCTGTCAGGACACTGACCTGTAATATTTATTTATATACATGTTTCATGTACAATTCATGTACATGAAATTCATGTACAATGTTTCATTGTGGACCAGCAGGAGAAAATTGTTGCGCAGCCTTTACAGGACACTAAAAAATGTTACAGAGAGGAAGAAGCAATTTGGATTTTCACTTCTTTCAATATGGAGTTCGCATAATAAAGGGACTTTTATGAAAAGTAGAGTCCACAAAGTCGATGGGATTGTCTGTCAACCATGTAAAGAGATGAGCTAAAGGCTAACTGATTCACACTAACTGGGTCCCGTGATGGGTGCTATGGGGGATCAACCCAGCACCTGTCTCTTGTCTGACTGCGTCAGACAAGAAAAACCAACTGGGAATGTTAAAACTGGAAAAATCTATATTGTAAATCTGTATCTGTATTGTCACGAGGAGAGCTGGGTGGGTTAATGAGGTTCTGATTAAATGTCATTCAGTTGTTTCATTCAATGTATTAATAAAAAAAAAATTAGATGAATAAAAGTTTTCTCAAAATGATGCAACATTAGAAACTTCCTAAAGTTTCCCACAATGGGGGAACACTCTATCTTCATAACCATAATCTGTTCTGTTCAGGCTTTGGCTCCACGCTTGAGGACGCAGGTAATTTAGCGAGTGAAAATGGATGTGAATACATCCCCACGCAGCAACAAAAATCCATCAGGGCGCTCTTTTTTCCACCCTTTTTTTCATCATTTGCTATTCTGTTTAAAATGTGGTAAGCCACAGCCAAATTATGCACATGCACAGTGATATAACTATAAAGTGGGTTAATGAGAAGATGGTTGTTTGGAAGGTTTATGGATTTAGACTTTTCTCCCATGCATCTATTCATAATCCATTCACGATAGATCATATTTATGGAATGAAATATGCATCCTGCAATTTCTTGTAACCAGTTGGGAATGAATTATTCACGCGGTAGAGTCAAAACTAGACCAGCACGGTTAGCACAGTCACCTCAGTGCAAACACTGCTTAGGCCGTCCTATTGAGTTTGCACTTTATTCCTACAATTCTACTATTACAACATAATTTTGCAGACGCTTTTCTTCAAAGCAACATACATCTGAGGGTGAGAACAACACAAGCAAGATATCAAATGGGAAGGAAACCATATAATCAAGTGCAAGTAGGACTACTGTGAGTCCATTAGGACAGGGTGCTGCTATGAAGTGCAAGAGGCAGTGCGTGCCAAGTGCCTCTTCTGAAATTGACGGCAAATTTTGCAAACGCGACAAACCAGGCAAGGCAAGTTTTGTTTTTGCTTGTTTTAGGTTTTTGTTTGTTAGTTGGTTTGTTTTGCATGTGCTGAGTGACACATACCTCCAGCCCCATCCGAGCTGAGATTTGAACCCAAGTCTCCACACTGAGAGTTACTGTCTTCAACCACCAGACCATCTTCAGCGCTACTCAGAACTTTTCCTGTGCAGCTCATAAACGTTCACATTAGGTTGATCGGAGACCCTAAACTGTTCCAGCTGGGACAGGCTGCAGCAATTTCCTGAATGGTTTTTCTTCCTGCACGCACACACAGACACAGCCGAATCTGTGTGCAAGATAAACTACAATGTAGTAGCTTCATGAGGACTGAAGATGGCGCTGCTGCTCACCGTGAGACTTATCTTTTGCGCTATCAAACTGGTTTCTCTCCACTTTCTTGCAGAGTTTGCACGAAATGAATGTGTTCAATCAAAGTCCGGCATCTGACAGGTGATAACGGTCTCCTGGCCAACACACACAGCCGGGTCATTGTCTGCGTAATGAAGGTTCTGCCTGTTTGTCTTCATCATATGATCACTAGAGTTAGGAAAACAGTGTTTATTGAGCGATGTCAGATAGCTGCGGGGCACCAGAGTGCAGCCTAATCCACATGCACGGTATGAATAAAAGAATAGGTTCATGCTCTCCCTTGCTTTCACCATCAACATCTTTTGTTGGGTGAGGAAATACAAATAGCCTTATTAGCATAGAATTCTACAGAAGACCATGCCCTGGGGGAGGCGGTTCAGTTAATATCTTAATAAACAGACACTCCCAAGTTTAAAAAGAGGCTCTGATGTGAATAAGAAATGTAAAAATGCAGAATGTCGTAGCAGAATTCCATGCTGTTTCTATTCACACAATTTCCCAATATTTGACCTTCAACTTTCAACAGTTTCTGGCATTCAGTGTCCACTAGTGAAAGTGGGGAATATACAGTAATCAATATGATACAACGAAACCTCTGACTGGTTTAAATGATGTTCTGTTCGACAGCAGGAGTTCCTTCCTTCCTGACAGGGCCGTTTGCAAAGCCTTAGCTTATGTCGGCCCACATCAGAGGCTGCATCTCAGACCTCCTTGTGTCTCTATAGGTTCCAAGTTAATCAAACAGATGGAGAGTTTGTGCTGCACTGTTGAGCAGACTGAACAGGTATTAATGACTTTAAGCTACACTTACTGACTTGGTGTAAGAATATCACCCTTTAAAACATTTGTATCTCTTAAAAGACATCATGTACGCCTTCAGTATTTCACTGGCTTGAGACTGATGATTTCCAGGTTATGTCACTATTTATTCACGGGTACATACACACGTAACTGTACATTGAGGATAATGGCTCAGTCCTCTCAAACATCCAGTCTTTGAGGTGTACAAGTCTGGGGTTTATACAAGTACACAACTCGTTTCAAATGCCATCATACTTATTAGCAATCTCTTTTTTGTACAAGCACTGAAAGAGATTTATGGGTTCGCGGTCCGCCTTTGATTTACTCGCTACAGCTGCTCAGCAGAATTTCTGCTCATATTCACAAATGGCCTCCGAGTGTTCCATCAGCTCCCTTTTCAGCCCCTGCTGCACTTGCGGCTTATCAGCACACTCAAGAGTTATTTCAGGAGGAACGCTGCTGCCTTCCACACAATGTGTGCATCGGGGATCGAAGCCCGCGCTCTGGCTCAGTAACCAGATTTGTGCTGTGCCGGGAGAATACCGCGAGGCTGAACGCAATCGCAAAGCGCATTATCAATATTTTTTTAATAGAATCAAACGGCGATGTGGCCATGGTGTGACGGGGGGAAAGAAAAGAACTTTTCCGTGCGGGTTCTCCTCAGAGAATGAGGTTAGACTTCTGTTAAATACGGCACCTGGGATATGCAGTAGTGTAAAATTTATAATTCCTCAGCTTTATGCTGCCAAACCAAACCGATCAAAAAGGCCAGTGTGCCAGAAGAGCCGTTTTTCTACTTGCAGAAAGGCCTCACAATGAAGGACATTTTAGAGCTGCGCATATCAGCACCTTTTAACATGACCGCGGTGATAAAAGATCAAAGTCATCCAATCAGTCGGCACTGTGAAGAGTCACCGTGGTCGCCCGTGTCAACAAGCAGTATCACTTCTGTATCACACATCATCAAGAGCGGTGGGCGCTTTCCTTCTCCACCTCTCATGACTGAAGTATTGGACGTTATCACAACCAGTAACCATTGGTGTTAGTGGATTTTATGACATCCCTCGCTTTTAAGACGATTGTTAAGTAGGTCAACATCTGACGGTGCTTCGGGTCAGAGTGATTTAGTTAGAGAGAATGCCGGGAGATATCCAACGCACCCTGATGTTGCATGTTTACCACATATCTCAATTACACCATTAATTTGAATGTGAGAAGTCAACTTTCTTCTCACAGCTGCTGAACAGAAGTGGGGACCGAAGCCCTTGATCATGTTTGCATTTGTGCCCCCTCGGGCCCACAGATGCGTCATTTATGGCACAAATACACAATTAAACTCCGCCAAATTAGAGAGGCAGTGACAGCAGAAAGAGTGTGGGAGAAAGACTGCGTGGTGCTCCATTAACCCTCTCATCCTTTCTCCCACTTTTACTCGTGCCGTTGCTAAGCTACAAACTACAAGATTATGAAGTACTTTGCATTGATTTGTCAGTAAAATGTGCCGTGTAACTACAAACAACTTCTTTACAGGTAACCTCCACATTAATATTTACAGGTGACAAAGCCCCTAAATATTAAAAAACAAAACAAAAACAAAGCACCATGCAAACTGCATGTTGGCAGTTTGCCTGTGACAATAATTATTACAATTATCATCATAGTAATACTTGATGTTATTATATGAAGTATAATAATATACTATATAGTATAATATTATACAATAATAATATATTATATTATACATATAGTATAATATGTATGTAATCAAAATCTACAGCTCTGATAAAATGTGACTTTGTGATGCATTTCTTTCTTCCGTGTTGTTTCAATCAGACGCTGTTGACTCTGCAAAAATGCACAGGTGAGTGCTTCTTATTCTCTACGTGGAACAGAATTGCTGCTCTCAAAGGTCAGGAGGCTGCGATTTGTCGTCCCGTAACAAAGCCTGAGTGTTCAGGTATGGTCAAATGTAGATGGGGTAGACAAATTAAAAAAATAATTTCAAAGAGCACAACAATACTGATCAATGAGTCATGCTGCTGCATGCGTGCGCTAACCCTAACCCACACGATTTAGTTTTCAGTTACCCTTTCGACCCAAACATGCTTTCAAGAATTATGCCTGCAATGTACTTAATTCCCCACTAGAGGGAAGTAGAGCTGCAACAAATGCATTTGAGATCAAGACAGTTCTATTGTATTCATGTTATGTTGACGTTTGCTCCAACGACTGTGTGACAACAGATGTACAACTTATTACTGTCTGAATGTGGTTTTTTTTTCATTAAAAAAAAAAAAAAAAACTTTTGCTGTCCACAGTATACTGGCAGAGTCAAAGAGGAGATCACAGAAAGGCCCAGAAGACGACGAAAAAGGGCTCAGAGCCTCAGAGACTTTTCTGATTCACCACAACATAATCAACAGCCTGACCCTGGTCGTGGTGCTACTAGTTTCCTATTAAGGTCTTCCACAATAGGAAAGAAAATACAATATTAATGCAGTGATTCCAGTGAAGCAATAACACGAAATGACAATTTGTTTTGCCCTGCTCATTGCTTATACAATATTTTGCCAAAAGTATTCGCTCACCCATCCAAATAATCAGAATCAGGTGTTCCAATCACTTCCATGGCCACAGGTGTATAAAATCAAGCCCCTAGGCATGCAGACTGTTTTCACAAACATTTGTGAAAGAATGGGTCGCTCTCAGGAGCTCAGTGAATTCCAGCGTGGAACTGTGATAGGACGCCACCTGTGCAACAGATCCAGTCGTGAAATATCCTCGCTCCTAAATATTCCACAGCCAACTGTCAGCTGTATTATAAGAACGTGGAAGTGTTTGGGAACGACAGCAACTCAGCCAAAAATTGGTAGGCCACCTAAACTGACAGAGTGGGGGTCAGCGGATGCTTAGGTGCATAGTGCGAAGAGGTCGCCAACTTTCTGCAGAGTCAATCGCTACAGACCTCCAAACTTCATGTGGCCTTCAGATTAGCTCAAGAACAGTGCGCAGAGAGCTTCATGGAGTGGGTTTCCATGGCCGAGCAGCTGCATCCAAACCATACATCACCAAATGCAATGTAAAGCGTCGGATGCAGTGGTGTAAAGCACGCCGCCACTGGACTCTAGAGCAGCGGAGATGCATTCTCTGGAGTGACGAATCACACTTCTCCATCTGGCAATCTGATGGACGAGTCTGGGTTTGGCGGTTGCCAGGAGAATGATACTTGTCGGACTGCACTGTGCCAACTGTAAAGTTTGGTGGAGGGGGGATTATGGTGTGGGGTTGTTTTTCAGGGGCTGGGCTTGGCCCTTAGTTCCAGTGAAAGGAGCTCTGAATGCTTCAGCATACCAAGACATTTTGGACAATTCCATGCTCCCAACTTTGTGGTAACAGTTTGAAGCTGGCCCCTTCCTCTTCCAACATGACTGTGCACCAGTGCACAAAGCAAGGTCCATAAAGACATGGATGACAGAGTCTGGTGTGGATGAACTTGACTGGCCTGCACAGAGTCCTGACCTCAACCCGACAGAACACCTTTGGGATGAATTAGAACGGAGACTGAGAGCCAGACCTTCTCGGCCAACATCAGTGTGTGACCTCACAAATGCGCTTCTGGAAGAATGGTCAAAAATTCCCATAAACACACCTCCTAAACCTTGTGGACAGCCTTCCCAGAAGAGCTGAAGCTGTTATAGCTGCAAAGGGTGGACCAATATGACCGACGTCATATTGAACCCTATGGATTAGGAATGGGATGTCAGTTGAGTTCTTATGCGAGTCAAGGCAGGTGAGCGAATACTTTTGGCAATATAGTGTATGTCAAGACAAGTGCTCATATGTGATGCTGTCTTTGTTCAGGGACAGCAAAGAAGGAAGGAGACACTGTAAGCAAAACGATGTACTGGCTACCCTGAGTGATTATGAGCTGCCAGCAACTAAATGTAGAAGCAGTGATAAGTGGAAGAGTGGAATAGCTGCACATTACCAACAAGTGGAGGAGCACTTGAGTCCAAAAGAGACGCAGCTGACATGAATAGGGTGTGATAAGCCCTGGGCAGAAAGGTAATCAAGCATCTAAATTCTTTTCCACACTAAGGAAAGAAAGACAGAAAATACCATTGAAAATAGCAATATAATAATAAGCTCTATTTGCATAGCAGGCCAGGCAGCTTCCTCTTCGCACCGGCTGACAGTCGTGTCTGACTGAAACCTGCGGCAACTCAGGTTTCCTGTATTGTCTTTGAAGCATCTTGATAATCTGGAACAACGGCGCCCCCGAGTCTCCCAAACAGCATTTCTGCTGGCACGGGGGAGTATTGTTTCATACTCATGGCTCCAGTGCCAGGGATGCTCCGCTGCACTTGCCAATTTTCATGAGTGTTGAAGGTCTGAACTAGTCAAATGCGAGAAGGAATGGTAAAAAAAAACAAAACAAAAACAAAAAAACAAGCAACAGCCCCACTGTGTGAACCACATAAGGCCACATTTGCCTTTGCCGTCGTTGCCACAGGAAAGGTGAAATAAGTCAGTGCAGAGTCAGAAATAACCCTGATTTGCCTGTGCGGCGTCTCAGGAGTTGAGACTCTAATCTTTGACACGGCACATCAGCGTGAAGATTATCTCTCGCTCATGTCCTTATGTCACACAGCTAATTCACGAGGGTTCTGGGGGGGCTGCTCTCCACTCCCCGTCTCAGAGGATTAGCTCACTCTCCTCCCTTCAGCACCCTGTCATTTATAGGTTAATTAAGCAGCCAACAGCAGAAGCAGGACTGCAGTTGGGACATTAAGAGAAAAGCTTATTGGTATTTGAGGAAATACCCAAAAACTGGGGGCAAATATGTAAAAGTAAATATTGAAATGCAAAATCTCTTCTGCGGAAACGAAGCAGGTGATGAATCACAGACCTTTTGTAATTGACGCAGAGACTTCTGCATCTGTGTAGTGTTGCCATTTTGGGCCGGTTGTACCGACTCGTCTCCTTGTCAAGTTAATCTAAATTTGGTTCCTTCTCGCTGGAGTTTTTGGGCAATCTGGAAAAAAAAAAAAAAAACTTTGAGCATTTCCCTTTAAAGCAGCTGTGATGGACTGACTGTTTGCCTCATCATGAAAATAGATTGATTGGGTCTCCAGTCTTTCATTGCATTTTGCTGCCAAGTGGGCCAAATGCACAAAAACGTCCCGAATGTGTCCTTTAATCACACAAAACCAATTACGCTGCCTTTCAAAGAGGACAGAATACATACGTTCGTTCAAAGACAAACTCAGTGCTTTTCTCCAAAAATCAGTCTTTCATCAAGACCTCCGCGATACTGCCTGTATAATGTCTTGAGGGTAAACGTTCTCCACAACGGTGTTCCTTGTGGATCGGGCTGCGGGGCTGACTGTGCCTGTTACAATAATGGAATTGAAAAGCAATTGCGCAGCTTTCTGTAAAGAGCCAGCATGTAATAAATATTACGAAAGTCTATAAAGGAGATTGACGAAGCTGCGTTGTTTATTCAGTCTAGACAATGCTATCGTTACGAGTGTTGTGGTTTTTAATTACCTTCTCAAGCTAAGCGCTACGCAATCGAATCCGAGTGTCTGTGGCAAGCACATTTCATCCTTCCGTTTAAAGCGCTGCAGACTATCACGCGCGTCCACGAGGAGAGAGGAGAGTGCATCTTGAGGTCAGGGTGCAGACATCAGTTTACTGAAATGAAACTTATGTCTTAGCTCAGCTCGGAGGGGCCTATAAATAAGAGCAAAAGCAGCGAAGCTTATCTCGATAGACTTATCAGATGTCGCCATAGTGAGCTCCACTGCGCAACAAGATGAAGATAAGGGCTTGTAATTCATATAAATATAAGTATGGATACATGAGATAGGTACGCACACCATTTTATCATAGATACACAGCGGTGACGGGAAGAAACAGTCCTCATGTAGACGTTGTTAGTTTGTTAGTGTGTATGTTTGTGTCAAATCAACAGACGGAGCATGCTTCAGGTTCTCTCCTCTGTTCTTTCGTTATTTGTTTTGACGACCTTGTTAAAGATAATCTCAGAAGAAAAATTTAATTACAATTAACTTTATGGAGGTGTCTTCAAGATCTGTCTTTTTTTAACTGCACGTATCAAATGTAAGGCTATAATGTCTAGCTAAGACTGCTGAAGAGAAATATTTGAAATGAAGACGAGCACAATTCAAAGTGTGAGGGTGAAAGCAGGAAACAGGAGTGTTTTTATAGAGACTGAAGCAGTGCACACTTATTCAGACTGTCATAAGAGCGCAGATGTGTCGCGCCACCTCAGAAAGGCCACATAAAAAACCAGTTTACTGCCCAGATGACGAACTGAACGCTGAACAGTCTGCAAAGTAACGCACCTTCTGTTTAAGTTATTCACTGTTTTCACTAATATGGATTCATCTGCCAGCTGTTATGCAACCGGTTGTTACTTGTATTCTAACCAGGGACCATCATCCACTGCTGACATCCACTGTGTGACAGAAAAACATCCAACAGTGCGTCCGGTCGTGTCGTCTAAGGGTTTGGTATCACACCCGCCTCCAACACGTGTCAAATGAAATATCCGCGGCGGCCTCCGACAGGGAAGCGCAGAGGAATGGTGACATTAATCCAGCTTTGTGGAAAGACAGATTGTTGGTGTCAGTAATGTAGAGAGAGGTGAGGAGTGGGGGGAAGGACCTGGCCGCGCGGGCTTGGTGAACCTGGACAGCACGCGAGAGGAAGAATCTATTTATTTTTGCGTTGCTCTCTCAGAAGCTGTCTGAGCCGTGACTTTTGTCTGCGGTGTCCAGGTCATCCCGAGCGATGCGCCTCGGATCAATACGGCATCTATTCCTCAGCTTGGTTAAACAATGATTGTTTTGTGGTTGTGGTCTTTTTTTTTCCACCCAGGTAGTCTGCAGGCAATCGACTGCCATCATTTCAGAGATCTATCTATTTTTGATTATATACACAGCGGGAAAAGAAAAAAAAAAGTAGAAAGAACTTTTTATTTGGGAAGTGAAAGAATGCAGCTCCTTTATACCCACGTCTGGCACTGCTTGCTGTTGACACAGGCCCGAGGAAGGAAGCCAAATTAGAATTCCTATTTTAATTGTATAATCTCAAACATCCTATGGGAACCTTTGTGATATTGTCAGTATTGTGACATGTTTGTGTCTGTCATAGCACTAACAAATAAACCAGACTGATCTGAATTCTGAAGATTTTGTCGCAGTTTATGTTCGGTGCTTTTCAGGACTTGAAAAAGTGCATTTCTACAATAGAAACTCTACTGGGAGCAGCATGACATGAGCTGTTAAAGAGTTCAGTGGTTCAGCAGGCCTCCAAATTCCCCACACCCCATCCCGTCATGATGGGCGGTCATGATTCCTAAGCTTATGGTACTTTTCCGATTTGAAGAGAGGAACTGAAGAGGTCAGGTCTACACTTCAGGCTCTTTGTCATTGCTCCTTTGGTTAATTGGATGTTGGTTAAAAGTATGAATAGTGCACATGTACGAGGCAGTTTGTCTGAACTGTGTGGTTTACCTAAAGGAGCAGTATGGAAGAAATGCATTTAACGTAATAAAAAAATAGCTCCTGATGTGTCACCAGACATTAATAAATAATGCTCATTTTACCGGCAACAGTCATGGCAGCCAGGAAGTCATGTTGATGTTGTCATTTTGTGTTTTTGGTCATTTGCTTCACCCCCTACCCAGCACCCAATCACAAAGCCAAAAACATTTCAGCATTCAGGTTGCCAGTTACCATCGAGCTGCAACTACAACCGTCTGACATTATTAAATCTAAAAGGCCTCGTTATGATTCAATCAGAAACAAAAGAACAGACAATAAACTTGTGTCGGACAGTGTCGAACTCCTGGCTTGCCATGGTAGCACCTTGTAGTCGACGTTCTCACCGGATCTGGCAACATAACTGGCAACTTCTGCTCTGTTGTCATATACTCTATATTGTAATAGTTGTTTTGGCAAGCTGACTGGTACTGTTAGCTGTTAATCTTAGCTTATTTGCATTTAACATTTGCAGATCAGCTGCTTCATCTGTAGGAGTTTAAATATATATGTTTGATATATGGCAGTCTCATTGTAAAGCACACACACACGCACCTCAGTATGGAGGGAAGAACTGATTAGAGTAATCCCGAATTCTCTAAAATGTCATTGAAATCCATTTTTTGAGTTACTTACATTTACATTTGAGTTACTTTGCTAACAAACAAACAGATAAACGCCATAAAAACATCACCTCCTTGGCGGAGGTAACAAATTGTTGGAAGGACAAAATGACCCGTCCGTATCTAAACTAATGGCCTGAAACTGAACAGCATGTATACACTAGAGAGAACACACACACACACACACACACACACACAGTGTACTGCACTATACACACACACCAGCAACATGCACACACACACACACACACACACACACACACACACACACCTGTGACGTAGCATTCAACTATAAAATCCCCCATGAGAGATCCGAACTTTGGAATTGGACCTAGGACCGAGCAGTGTTGTCAGGATCTTGTAAAGCTGAGTTGTGTTCAATAAATTCTCCAAGGCTGCCAAAGTTGGTGTCTGACTGATTCCTTCAATTCACCACAACACAACAAGCACAATTTAGGGACTTTTCCCAAGATTTTTTATTTATTTTTTTTTGCTAAAGTTAAGGTGACATATTATACCTGCACTCAACTTCTGTCTTCTCTCCTGCCATATCTGCCCTCCTCCTCCTCATCTTCCCCCTCCTCCTACTTTAACCAGCCAGCTATCAGCACCCTGATGAGCCTGGTCCTGCTTAGGGTTTCTTCCTGTTGAAAGGGAGCATTTCTTTGCTGTTATGGCTTGTTTTGGGTGGGCCAAATTTGATAGTAACCAATGGCAAATAAAGTGGAATTGAATGAAATTGAGCTGCAGAGGTTTGGCTGTTGTGTGCAGTGTGTATACGTGTGTAAATACGTGTACCTGCTATGCGTGATCGTTAATTAAAAGGCAGGAGAAGAGTGTGTCCAGACTGTCTCTTTACCCTGCTGCTAAAACACGTATATCGTGGGTCTGACTTCAACTGCTGGCTGAAATAAATCTCTCCTGCACTCTTTGACGACAGCCTGGGGACGAAGCAGAAACTACGGCAACGCTGCGATAATATATGTCTGTGAATAACCGCTGATTATGAACTAAATCATGATTCATTTAAATAACGTGATACCTTCAATAAAACACTGCCAAATTTACATCCCTGAGAGGAGGGAATTGATCCACACCACACTGTTAAACAGGCTGCTGTCTTCTGGTCTCAAGGTTAAATCAACAGGAATACGGTCAAGAAATATTTCTGATGTTTTGATTATTGAAGCTATAGATACATAGATAGATAGATAGATAGATAGCAACAACATCTATCTCTAGACAATGAATCAATACGGCGGGGGAGTTTTAATATTTGTGGAAGGTGAGCTGAGGTGCAGAGAGGCTCTTCAGAAAACTGACCAGAAAACAGACAAGCCTGGACAAAACATGAACAAATTCAAAATCAAGTTACAGGACTAAATTAGCCTGAGAAAGAAGGAAAAAAATGTCAACAGTGTCTTTATTTATTTATTCAATTGTTAAAATGCGAAGGTGATACTAATGTGAAGGCAGAATAAGATTGAGAATGGCACTGTTCTGCTCAAAACCAATTGGAAAACCAATCTGACTCATAACTATGGTGCACACTGTGCTATTGCATCAACTATAATAGTCCCTTTCTGTTATTAAGAAACAAGTATAGATCAATGTGTCCTTGTCTGGTAGATAGTAATGGGAGCATGAGCAGTGTGCTGTTTGCTGTGTATAAAGCATTTACAGAGCCCATCCAAGTTAAGACAGAGAAAAATGAACACCATGCACGCCCTACATCATCAGCACATGTTGGCATCTTGGTTCTACACAACAGCTTTAAGCATTAAAACAAAACACTGAATTCTCCCCGAGAAGATGAGGCAATGTTGCACGTTTTGTGCTCTTTGTCACTGAATTAAGCCACCTTGATGCATTCAGAGGCAATCTCGATAAACCATGAAAACTAATAGAATATAATCTCCCACTGCTGCCAGGACACAATTGTGCTCCTGCTATCAGCCTGTGCAGCCTGTGCATAATGGAGCATACTAGAGACAACAGCATTAGCAAGAATTCAATTCCTATCTGAGATTTTTTCGCATCGATCTTCTCCAGTTGGCCAATTTACTGCTAGGCAACTGTTGCTTTTTTAATCAGCTACTCGTGGTCAGTACGCCGCTGTGTTTTTCCATAGAGCCTAAATCCACATGTAGATTTAATTTATGTAATATATTTAATTTTAATTAAAAAAATGAATATCTAACATATATTAATGAATAAAAGAATATCCACTTTAAAATCTTTTATTTAATTAACCATGATTCTATTTGCACATGACAAATGTAGTAGGCGATGTGGTCATGGGCACCTTTCTTAAAAGACATAAATTTTATGCCTTTAAATATGTTAGAAATAAACTATAAGTATTAAATTACCTCGCCAGCAGAGGACAATCTCTGCATATTTGGTTACATGCGCAGCTTCTAATCATTGGCTCTTTGTACTGACATGAAAAGTCTCCCCAAAAGAAGCTTTCAGTTGGGCTAAAATGAATTTAAAATCTGTCCCATTTTATTTTCAATTATATATATAGGGCTCAGAGAGGAGCTGGAGAAGGCTTGGAAGGTGAAGGTGACAGTAGTGCCCGTGGTGATCCAAGCACCCGGGGCAGTGACCCTCAAACTGGAGGAGTGGCTACAGCAGATCCCTGGAGCAACGTCAGTTGGACCCAAGCTTAGAATAGAGGAGGAACCACCCATGGGGGGTGAGAAGGGAATTTTTTTTTTTTTTTTTTTTTTTTTTTTTTTTTATATGTGACTCAAAAGATTCTTTAGATTATTCTACAAAATGTCATTTTAGAAACTAGCCCGAAAAAAAAGTAATTTAATTAAATAATGTAAAAGAATGCAATCTAATTAAATAACTCATTAATATTAAATGTACTGTTCTGGCTCAAAGACTGCACCACAGGCTTTTATATTTCAGAAACATAGAGCATTGGATATGTCAGTAAAAACACATCTGAGCTTAATTGGTCCATACCGGCCGGGTCCAGAATCAAACCTGAGATGAGAGTTAAAACTAATGAACGCAGCGATTATGTAGCAGCAGCGCTACTCTGGTGTTGTTCCTGCTGTCTTTTCTGTATCAGCTAACACATCTTTAGCATCTGATAGTTGTCCCTGCCCCTCTCTGCCGGCTGACTGCGCTTATCTAATCCAAATAACATGGCGATATAGGCTTCAGTAGATCTTGATGATCAACGAGTCAATATCTAATTAGCTCTTGGCACACGTCATGATGCCATCAACGTGCTTCTCTGAAGTGCTAGAGGAGAGGTTGTTTCCACTTACTTCTCATCTGAAGAAGGGGATCTGAAGAACAGCGGCGAGGACAGAGCATCACATTCAGGGGGCTGGAGGGTTTCGGACTCCAGAGTCTTCATTCTCGCTGAGCTCTTGATGAAAGCTTCGAGCGTCCTCTTGATGTCGCATAGCTCCAAGCACTCTGCATCTGCGTGGAATTCAATGAAATGTTGAGGCCCTGAAATAACTTGCTGTGAGAATTTGGCTTCCTGGTAACTGGGATTGGACACCGAGCTCCGCGAGATGCCCCTATGGAGTCGGCAGCGGCACCCGTGATGGTTGTTCAAAGGGTCATTCGGTTGCATTTGGAGAGATTCCACTCAGGATTTATGGCTTCCTTATTGCCAGAGCTCCTAACTCCAGCACTACAGTAAACTGAAATGGATGATTGTTTGAGGACGCACATTCTCCCCTCTGCAGTTAGCTGCCATCTGTTCTCTAGCTTTCCAGATTTTACAGTATGCAAAAAAAAAAACCCTAAACTAAATATGACGTGAAATGGTCTCTAGACAATGTAGATTAACCGAAAACCTCTGAGCAGAAAGATAGCGGGTACTATTATTGTATACTTCTCTCAACAGCATCCCCCGACCAAACAAGGGACCAAGGAGGGTGTGGAGAGTGTGGTCGTGTCACAGTGGACTGGCTCTGGGAAGTGTTTGATTCATTTCTCATTTCTCCAGATCACTGCGCAGTCGGTCAAAGGCGAAAGCATTGCAGAGCTTCCAAAAACTGAAAGCCAAGGAGTGTTTTTTTTTTTTTTTTTTGTGCTGTCTATGCCCTTCATCGACTGATTTGAATAACATTAATCCACAATCAATTCCTGGACTTAGATTTTCCAAAAAGATGGTTTCTGTCTTCATGGGTTGTCGTTGTTAATAGGGGGTGGCAGATAAAGTCCTGTTTGCCAAGAAAATATAAAATACAAAATAGCACATGCTGAGATGTGTTAATGTATGAAATACAATGTTAATCGTGTCTCTAACAGACAAGCTTAGTGGGGGGAAAAATGTGGTAGAAATCTTTCAGTTTAGTTTGCTTCCGTTAGTAACTGAGCTACGCGGTCAGACATACAGAGAAGTGGTTACCACGTTTTCTGTTCTTTGAAAAGTGTTACTGTCAGAAGCACCCTGATGTGGTTCAGCTCTCCTGCCTCCTGGATAAACACTAAAAAAAAAAACAAAGAAAAAAAAAAACATGTGGCAGCAAGCATGAATTCAAACAAACTCACTTTTCCTTCAAATCTCAAAGCAAGGCAAAGCAGGACCAGGCAGAGTGATGGGAAACTGAAACTGACACAGGATCTGGCTTCTAAGTTAAGCTACCTGTGCTTGTGTGAGAAATGCTAAATGCTATAGACACCTTCAGCCCCAGAAGAAAAATACCAAAGTTTCCAACTTTCCAGTTGTATATTTTTTATAATCAGTGTATTGCAAGTGCAGGTACATGGTGGGTGGCTTAGGTTACTTTAGTTTTATTTCGTTAAAATGAAATATTAAAAACATCACGGCTTTTTTCAAAAACGACGTATGCAAAACAAAACAGTGTCGCCTGAAGCTGGCTTTTATTAAACATCCATCCATCCATCCATTTTCTACCGCTTATCCGGGGTCGGGTCGCGGGGGCAGCAGCCTAAGCAGGGAAGCCCAGACTTCCCTCTCCTCAGCTACTTCGTCCAGCTCTTCCGGGGGGATCCCGAGGCGTTCCCAGGCCAGCCGAGAGACATAGTCCCTCCAGCGTGTCCTGGGTCTTCCCGGGGGCCTCCTACCGGAGGGACGTGCCCTGAACACCTCACCAGGGAGGCGTCCGGTAGGCATCCTTACTAGGTGCCCGAGCCACCTCATCTGGCTCTTCTCAATGCGGAGGAGCAGCGGCTCTACTCTGAGCTCCTCCTGGATGGCAGAGCTTCTCACCCTTTTATTAAACATGAACCTGGCATCTTGCCGCGCAATATTGTTTTCATGTTCTCCTTGTTTGGTCTGTTCACGTCCTCTGTTTTCCTTTGGTCCTTTTGTCCCAGTGTCAGTGTCCAACCTTTGTCTTCTCGCTTTATCTAGAGTCAACTGAGGCTTATGAAATCTAAGGATGTCTGTTAAAGTCTTTTAAAAAAAAAAAAGTAGCTCCAAAAATAACCCGTAACCCTGAGAGACACCATTTCAAGATAAGAGCAAGATTAAAATGATGGCAACGTGTGTGCTTGCCAGCAAGGACAAGATGGTGACTAATTTACACCATTGTTACTTACAGAACAAGCATGGTGGTGTAAAGGAGTTTTTTTTTTGGGGGGGGGGCGGGATCCTAACACCAACACCCTGTTTTCCTACTGTGACTGTCTGGGTGCAAAGACAAGTGAATCGTCTGGCTTCATCTCTGTCGAACTGTGGTTAACTTGAAAGTGGACCGTTTAGAGGCCTGAAGAGGCTCACTTCGTGTTTTAATGGCGCATAGAGGAGTCTCGGGATAAATTTATGACTCAAAGCTCAAATTTTAAATTCTCCTCTTGAATCAGCGTCGAGCCCACTTGCAAGCAAGGAAGTAATCTTCCTGCTGCGGATGGCAGATCTATTTTCCAAGAGAATTCTGGGTGTATGCTTTAATGGGTGCGTGTGTGTCTGATGCAGGCGGCAGATGGAGGAAGAAGCAGAATGGAAGTGTGATAAGTATTCTTGGAGATAAAATCATCCAAAGCTCCGAGACTAATTAGAAGATGGCAATTAATCATATGTTACTGTGCTTGTTGAAATGCAATTTGTGAATATGAGGGGTGCTCGGCTTGTCTATTATTGATCAGTAACATGACTGAATCATGAGCCCGGAGACAATACACGAGTAGCTGGAAAATATATAAAAATGCAAATGTTTTGTTTCTCTCTTCTCTTTGAGCACTGACTGGAAACATACGGGAGGCAGCGTGGAAAATTACTGAAGCTGAGCCAGATAAAATAATATGTTGTTACCAAATCATCAAATGCTTGTTGCTTATTCCCAGACTTAATTATGATACGCAATACAGTAATTCCAAAGTGCTTCATCAGGATAGCTTCCTGAGGGTCCTGCTGTAATTGGATCATCAGCTTCAGCGAGTCGTGTAGTTGCGGTTTCAACGGAGGTGCAAACAAATATCCAGCCACAAAGAAGAACCATTCAGAGGTTCCACAGACTTACGGTATTTTCTAGAAAAATCATGGGGTTTTAGCATTAAAGATATCACGTTTGTGCACAACAATAGCCTCGGAGAAGCTTCTGCTTATATTTGATGCTTGGACTTTCATTGAAATTTGAATTTTAAGCATGACTGTCCAGACAGACAGACAGACAGACAGACAGACAGAAGTGGGCAACTTACCATGAAGTGCACCGCCATCACATTTTTCCAAATACGCTAATTAAACACCATGTTTGCTTTCTGCGCTGAGCAAACAGATTCCATTTCAATGTCTAAGTGAATTGACTGTTGTCTTTTTGCCAAACTAAGTTGGGGGGCTTACGGCTTAAGATAAGAAATTGCAATCAGTGTAAACAATTACACGCTGGTCGCCGGCAGCGTTTGGAGGTTGAGAATCTATATTCCGAACTCTCAGCCGTGAGAGGTGGGGCTGTGAGGGCTGTTGTTGGAGGCGTTTCCATACGCTGTTCACCATATTCACGTTTGATCGACTATCATTGATTCGCGCTGACTCCGAGCAGTTTGTGTATCTGTTCCACGCCTCCCTTCCCCCTGCCAACGCACCAGGGTTCCTGTCAGATTATTTTTTAAATTTAACAGACTCGAATTAATTTTCCATTTAAGAGCCATTCTGTGTGCAGTGGAACGCAATCAGGAACAGCTGTTTTGTTCTCCACAACCATACTCAAACTACCGACCGTTTTCATTAGAATGTGTGTACGTTTGAGCCCAGTAGATTAAATATCTTATTGAAATATGAGATTAATCAATTCCTAATTTACCAGCGCCTTCTGCTGACCACACTCTCCAAGAGAAATAGTGGACTAATCTGACTTTCAATTTAGTTGCCTCCTAGGCATGGGAAATTATGGGATAGGTTGAAAATGAGCTACAAACACACGCAACTGGATAACCCACAAAAACTTCCTCACAGGTACCAGCAGCGGACTCCGACAGGGGCACGCAGAAATGCATTATCCTTCCCAATGTCTTTAATTAGTCAGAATTTTTCCTTTTCTGAATAAGGATTAACGAGTTCAGCAACAATTCAGCTAAATTTTGCTTTTCTGACAGAGCCTGATCTGTAATTCCTTTTGGAGACACTTAAACCGTGTTGACACGAAGGCTCGTTTTCTCCTTTTGACCTTCCACAGTAATTTAACGAGTGACTCGTTAAGTGAGACATGGTGACCGGTGAAGTCATTTTACCTGGCTAGATTTTGTTAACCGACAGCTTGTTTAATTGGCTGCGCTGTCCCTGTGACCTTTATTCGAAATCCACAAACTCTTCAAGTGTACATAAACAACAATATAGATCTTTCTTATTATATTTGCTGTCATCTTGGGCTCTCTCTAGAGGTTATTTTCCATGTTGTTTTTTTTTTCTTTCTTTTTTCCGGCACCGCTATTCAGGAGATGGCCGAGTAGCCGGTCAGAATTTCTCTTTGTGATTGCAGCCTCAACAACAACAATAACACCACTTATTTGGTGTCGGACAAGACTCAGGATCAATCGGAGACAGGCCTTGATAGGGTTGATGTCCTGTTCTTACTCTCTCGTGGTTGAAGGGGACGATACCACACGTTCAGATTTAAGTGAGAATTTCAAATTTCACTATAAGCACTGGTCACTCCTTCCTTCAGTTACAAGGTCACCATCAAGGTTTAGGTGCAAAGACAAGAAAAGGTGACTTGTTTGTGGTTACCAAAAGCCGCGTTCGTCTGAGCTATGCAGCACACTGTCAGCGTGGGCACAAATTACTTTAAAACCTTGATTCTTGTTTCTGCATCGCTCTCCGATCAGAGCTGTTGTGTTCATTCATCTATTTGATACCGAACAAAAGAAAAATATATGGGTAGATGGAAAGCGGACCAGGAAGAACCCAATAAAAGGTGGAATGAACTTGGATAAAGGGGAGGATGAAGGAATTTTTATTTGTATGTTCAATGTTATCACTCACTCAGCAGCCATGTGTGAAAAAAAAAGATAGCTATAAAAGAGAATCAAGTTCAACCAAGTGTGAAAGCAAACAAGTGGTCCGCTAGGCCTTGGACTCTTTGAGCCGCTTTCGCTCTCTGTTTAGTCAGTGCACATGAGCCCGGTTCAGTGAGGTCACAGAGAGAAAGAAATTAAATGACGCTTTGGCAGATGCACAAGTCACTGATTAGAAAGAGAAGACAAATTGAGCCAGGCGTCACGCTGCGATAGATCGAGTGTAGCTTTTCATGTTCCTGTCACTGCTGTAAATACTGCAAACACTAACTGTCTGGCATATTTCTAACCACACTGAAAACAGCAAAAAATGGATTAAACACTTGATTTGTTGTTAAAGTAATGACCCACCTTTTTTCACACCTTTACATGGCATCACTTTCCTCGCATCTTCCGCTTGAATTTAATTATGACGGTTGACACCTGAAATCAAACACGTCCACATTTATTCCCAGTTTAACAGTCAGTTAACCCGGGAAGCAACACGCAGAAGTGGAAACTTTATTTAGTAAGACAATTCTGTAAAGGTGTGATAGTTTTGGTGTTAAATTACCACCCACCTCCCTTTTCTGCACCATTCTGATGCATGTAGAGTATTTTTTTCCCCCCCCTTTCTCTTCTACAGTCCTACAAGATCACCTCGAATAAAAACTACACTTGAAAGCTTGTGTATTTTGTTAAGCGCAGTCATCAACGCCTGACATGCTACAAAAACATTTATATCCAGCTTCTGCATTATTGTCTTTCCCCTCACTGTTTGTTTGAGGGTTTCCCCTTCTCTTCTGCATCTGTTAAGTGAAGCACAACCTTCGCAAAAAAATAAATTAATGTTAACTGTCAGGGTTTGGTGTGGGACCCAGGAGCGACACGATGATGGAATTAACTGTTTTTAATTCCAAAGCAGCTAGACAGAGGATTAGGAAATCTTATACAAAAGGCAGGTCTGCCGGGAGACAACGCAGGATCAGGTCAGATACAACAGGGTCAAACACAGGCAATCAGGTAACTAAACACAAGAACTCTCTATCTGAAACACACAGGCAAATGAGCAACGATCTGACAAGGAGTCGCTCAGAGTCTGCAGCTTATATGGCTGTATTGATTGGAGATAAGCAGCCGGTGCTGCTCGTCAGAAATGCGGTGCAGGTGTGACTGATCGGGAGCGCAGGGCAGGTGTGACAGAGAGGGGAGGGTGAGAGCTGGAGCAGAGCAGAGCAGCAGCTGTGACAGTTAATTATAAAAATAATGGGTTCATAGAGCTGGGAAACGTGGTAGAAAATGGATGGATATCATATTTTCCTTTGCAAAGCAAATCTGATACTAAACAGGACAAGTTGGTAAAAGCCTCTTTCTGCGTACCATCCTGAGCAGAACCCAGCGTCCACACTTCTGCAGCAAACCTGCGGTAACTTTTCACTTTTCTCAGCCAAATGGATCCATTAGCCCGACCAGTCATTGCAAACGCTTCACTCGTCCATGTGACGGGAAACGGTTTCAAAGAGTGGAAATGGCAGCGACGCAAACAGCTCTTGGCGCACCCTCCGTTAATGCTGCGAACGTTCAAATCCAGCGTTTGAAAGCACCGTCTCCAACTGAGCTACAGATATTTTTTTTTCCTCCACTGTGAGTCTCTGCAACGTTTCATTTTCACACTAAAAAAAATGACACACTAAAAAACAAAAAAAAAAAAAAAAATTAAAAAAAAAGTGAAGACAAGCCATTCAAGCAGAAAACCCTGGATGGAGGTGAAAGAATTTTAAAAGGTCACTTTGCATCTAAGTAGCCCCCGCTTGTGCTTGTGAGCGCCACACACTCTCTGTAATGTTTTGTAACCCCAGATGCTTTTTGCAGACTTGGTTAGCAAAGGTAATTGTGCTTGATGCTGAAGGGGCAGGCTGCTGCACATCAGCTTCGGCTGAGGGTAAAAGCTCAGATCAGGTCGACACACACGTCCCCATTCAGCTGCGTGAAGCCGCTCGTGATGCTTTGCTTTGACCAAGAAGATCCTAATCGCAGTCGGGGGAGCTTTTACTTTTTTTTTTTTTTTTTTTTTGGGTTCAGCCTGAAGCAAATACCAGCTGCACGATGGGTGTGAAATCCCCTGATCTTCCTCAGCTTGACTGATGGCTTATCCTTTATTTTCACGTAAACAGACATTTTGAGCAAAACACACCTGACTTTCTTTCCATTTCTAAGCTGATGTTTGGTCTGCAAACTGGAATAAGAGTTCTGAAAGAAAAAGATGGGCGGGGGTTGAAATAAATGATTGAAGGTAAGAATCCTTACAGATGAAAGTATGCCCCTCCGTGGTGCCACTCCGGTGAGGGCTCCATCCCATTGCTGTGAGTGTTTGGACAATCGCCGCAAGCTGTCTCCACATTTTCTTTAATCCGGCATGCATTTATTCCACAAAATCATGTTTTTTATGCAAACGTCTGGCCACATGTGTGTCGGTTCAAGGTTAGTTTACATGTGCTTAAATTATAGTGATGGACTTGAGGCCTCATTTTCTTCACTTCAGGTCAAAATTCTGGAATCCAAAATAAGAAACACAGACATAAATGACATCTTGGCAGAACTGGAAGGTGCAGGCCCCCTCTTATATTAAATAAATATCAAAAAGACATTTTTACCTACCCACACACTGTAATCTAGACTGTATTCTACACGTACCAACGGAGTCTTTAACCTGTTGGTCAGTAAAACTGATTGATTCTGGCCAAGGTATTTCAGTGTGGTGTATTTTGTTTTTAAAATACAGGAGTGAGTGCCCCTATGGATTGAAACACAGCTATTGCAATCAAATCTTTCTATTGGCTGAGATGGAGACCGATAAAAACTAGCACCTTTCGACACTGGCAGCGTGATGGGGTTCGAGGGGGGCGCGATTGGAGAATGGCTGGGCGTGTCTTAAGTGCTCCAGGAGCCCCGCCCACAATCAAGGACACACGTCAGCCAAATCAAGGGGTTTAGTTGCTCTTTAAGGGCCTTTTTTCCACTTCAGCAAATAAATGACAAAGTCGATTTCCACCTCTCTGAGTTATTCTAGTGAGCCATCATCCTTTAGCCACGCTGATTGGAGAAAACGAGGGGGGTAGAACCACAGATCCGCTGTCGACTGCCCCAGTTCAAGCCTTCTGCAGGTGCTAGAAAACACAATTCACTTCTAATGACAGTGGAGATACTGTTTTTTGTAGGGTGCATAAGTAAACCTCTACAGACACGTCTTGCTTTTCAGCAAGAGGGATGGAAGTATGCTAATGTGACATTATCCAGGGTGTACTCACTGACAGTCACACATCCAGACTAAGGTCAACAATCAGCTACTGATTAAACTGTTTTGTTTTTTATTGTTTTTTTTTTTTTTTCCAGGTAAGATAAGTCATTTCTAATATTTACTTGCTGAACATTTAGAAGATGCCAGAGATGACATTAGCCTGGAACTGTTCCAGGCCAGCCCAGTGGTTACTGTTCCTTTGTGTGTGCGTATTAATATCAGCTTCTCCCACACACCGGTTTGCAGTTTTCATTTCTCTTCAACTGATCTTGTCTGTCTCAGATCAGTGAGTAACTGTAGCATGGCTACTCCACACAGACAGCCTGTCACAGGTGCAGTCATCCCTCTTACAGACCGCCTTCTGTGTATTTTGCATGCCGCAGATACTGCTGAAAAACCTGTTTATTCATGTCTCTACATGTGTGTTTTGTGTGTGGCTGAGACTCTTGGAAGGCAGTTAAACTTGTCTGCTAATTTGGCAAGAATTCACCCAATTAGATTCTTCCTGTTACTCACAAATTATTTCAGCAGCATCACCTCCTGTATTAGCATAATGGAAGCTCCAACAGAGCGTACAGCATTAGAATTGTGTGTTTGTTTGTGTGTGTGTGTGTGTGTGTGTCTGTGTCTGTGTCTGTGAGGGGCTGGGGGTGTACTCAAGTACTTGCTAACATAGCAGAAGTTTTTACAGTTTTTAGAGTTTCGGTGTCACAGTTTGAACAGGAAATAGAAAAAAATGATAAGTTTAAGTAGGAAAAAGCTGGTAACATATGGATGGACTTAGAGTTACATAACCCCACCTTTTCCTGCTGAAAACAAATGCATTTAGCTATTAATTAGTATTGTTGATTGATTCTTGTACAATCATTAACATTTCAAAGTATTTCCGTGTGGTGTATTTTGTTTTAAAAATACAGGAGTGACTTGAAACCCAGCTAGCGCAATCAAATCTTGCTATTGGCTGAGATGGAGACCGATAAAAACTAGCACCTGTCGACTCTGGCAGCGTGATGGGGTTTGAGGGGGCGCCATTGGAGAATGGCTGGGCGTGTCTTAAGTGCTCCAGGAGCTCCACCCACAATCAAGGACGCGAGTCAGCCAAATCGAGGGGTTTAGTTGCTCTTTGAGAGCCTTTTTTCCACTTCAGCAAATAAATGACAAAGCCGATTTCCATCTCTCTGAGTTATTCCAGTGAGCCGCCGTCCTTTAGCCACGCTGTTTGGAGAAAACGTTATTATCATACTAATAGATGCAGCATGTAAATGTGCTGCTCAATGGACATTGTAATACCAATTAAATCGAAACCGACTTTTAAGGATTGCAAAACAGACAGTAATTGAATGGAGCTGACTGCTAGGTGGCAATTAAATCTGTCCTGCAGGTGTTGCATTTTACCATTCATTAGTTTTTTTTATTTCGAGTTCCCCTTTTACCCGGTAATATTTAGTTGTGACATTCTCCAGGCTGAGGTCAGCAGTTTGTTTTAGATCTAAATGAAAGTAATTGGATTTCAGACCGACCGTGAGGCACGTCTGTCAGGAAAACAACAGAAATTGTGAAAAACTCGTCAGCATTTTGCACTCATGCATCCATCTGATGGAGGGCATAAAACCTTTGCATTACAAACAACAGAGAGAATTTCAACAACGCCTTTCAATCACTCTGATTTTGTTTGTCACTGTAATCGAACTGAAATTAAATAGCTGGCTTGCGTCAAATGTATCACCCTAAATAATGAGCCGGTCACAGTAGTCTTGTGCACAACCAATCTAAAGAGAGCCACTCTGTGCATGTATTGGTGTTTATGTAGATATTAATACGTGCGACAAAAGAGATTTGTGTAGCCTGTGGCCTTACAGTCCAATCCCCCATTAATTGGACTGATTGGTGGCTCATATTCAATTTGAACTCAATTAGGGAGCATTACATGCGGTCAGATGGAGTCGAGCAAAGGAGTGCCTTCACTTCATGCCGGTGCTGATGGATGTGCTCAGAGATAACACTGCTGTCACAGTGGAATGAAATGGCATGAGCGCTGTGCACTCAAAGCAGAAAGGTGGAGAGAAAAAAATAAAAAAATAGAGTTCGGTGATATAAGTGGAGCATTTTTATCGCTTTTCTAAATGATGAAGGCACAAGTAAAGAAATGCTTTCAACATCGCATTGCCCTTTCAAGAGCATACACACACACATCATTGTATTTCTATCCTTGTGAGGACTAGAAAATGCATTCCCTAGCCTTTTACCCTAACACCAACCATCCCGACTAACTTCCTAACCCTAACCTAAACCCAATTCAAAGCCCTCACTTTGCTAATAGAGTGCAAATTTTGGTACTCAGTAGTTAGCAAATACAAGAACACACACACACTCGCACACACAGAACAATATGACTACAGGATGGCTGTTAACAAGGAGCAAATGTCATTTCTCTGCCACAGTGCTGACTTGGGAACACAAAGAGACGTCTGCGGAAAGAGCCGGCTACTGTACCAGGACTGGAGGTAGAGTTGAAAGTGAAACCCAAAGGCGGTCCCGTTGCAATCAGCTACAGTCATTTGTTTCACTTACCTAGAGAGAAAAGAAACAAGAGAAAATAATTACGGAGTGTATTCAGAGTGGAGGATAGATTAGCCCACATGTTGAGTCTCTCATTCTCATGAGCTGTTTTGGCTCTGGGTGGCCAAAGGCAACTCACGATTTGATCGTGATGAAATATGTGACAGCAAGTTATTTAAAACGCGACGCATAAATCAGACCCCATCCTCACACCCGTGAGCAAACGTGCTCAGTCATCCTGGTGTACATTCATTTATCTGCCAAATTATCAAAATGCAAACACTGAATTCTTCACAGTTCAAATCTGCATTACTGTCACATAAAAGGGATCAGAACAGAAGCCGAATGTGGCAGCAGGATGCAAACGGCAACATATTTTCAGACAGAAAGTGTCTGAATGTGAACTTTTTTTGATTCAGGCGGGTGTGATTTCCTTATATTGCCTGCTGATAAAAGCATACATCTATCCCCTAGCCATCAGAAATTCTCTTTTTAAATAAGAAAAAAAAAAAAAAAAAAAAAAAAAGCTCAGCTCACCAGCCGTCACTGCAGAACTAAAATCTGTCTTTAGAACTCATAAGAGGAAAAACATACATAAACATCAAAGGACGTACAATAGCTTTCAATTACATACGTGTTCTCTGGGCAGTTATCAAAAATGACTACAAACAACATGTAACATGTATTCTTCACCATTTTGTCAGTAAATTGGTCATCAGAATCAACTTCAGGAACTGCTTAATTGTGCTCCGTACTGTATATTTCTATTTTTATGGGTCGTGTTCTTGGTTTGATGGACGGTCACACAGGAAATAGGCCACCCTGTTGGAGATCCATCATCAGAAGTGTGGTCTTGTCAGACATGTTGCGTTAGACATACAGAGGATTTCTCTCCCTCTCTCACTTCCTCTTGGTTCGAGTTATTCACAAACACGACAGTGTCTGTATCTGGAGCCATAACGCACAACTTCGCATGATGTTTACGATGATGTTACGCATGAAGTGTGCACCAAGTAGCATTTTTGATTGTTATATACACTCACACAGGTGCACAACGAGCAAGAGGACAGTGAAGCATAAGGGTGCCTCATTTCTCCTGAGCAGTCCACTTGATAGCATAGATAGAAATTGCAATAAAGTTGTAATTTGAAGAAATGTCAGAGACATTACGAGGGCTGTGAAAATGCAGGGGATAAGAGCAGGATGTCGTTTCCAGCACGAATGAATGTATTTATCTTCCCTGCCATTTGTAAACTCCCCATCTGTTCTGTATCGCCGTAAGAAAACGTAAGCAGGAACATATGTTCTATGAAATGGCAATAATTACACATTAGAGCACAATATTATGCTTCGGGATTTGCGGTATGATGGCAAAGGTGCAACGATAATATCAGTCTGCTGAAGACAAGGTAGAAATGACAGAACTAATGTGATCAGCAGGGTGATAGGATCTGGAATCCACGGTGCAAAGTAGGATTGGAATTCCAAGAAACAAAGCCAAGTCTGTTACCGGATGACAGAGTTCAGGAACTATAGTTAGCTTTGTGTAGGGTCACAAAGTCGAGCGGTCTGGCTTTTGTTGAAGCGGGCACTCTCATCGCAGGTTCGTTCGGCTTCCGAGACAGTCCACTTTTCATTCCAGTAAAACTGCCCAGTAGTAGTAGTAAATCCTCCCCACACATGGATGTCACAAGTTAGAGTCATGTCATCTGTGTCATCCGGACGGGATTTGACAGACTGGCTGGAGGGGTAACGAGGACAGAAAAAAGCAGACGTCTCTGGGTGAAGCTTCCGCATAAAGTAGACAAGTCTGTATCTTCTTTTCCTGCCCAGCTGAGTAAAAACAGTGATCCCCCCCCCCCCACACACACACACACACACACAGCCTGTTCTGTTGGAGAAATGTGTTAAAGCATACACTTTGATAAAAGCCGTGTTCACCTTTTGTGAATGCCCGGTGAGGATTTTCTTGTTTTGTTTTTTTAGAAAAATAACAGCTTTGACGGCGGTTCCTGCGCAGATATCAAATCCCACACACTGTTGCTTCGTTCCTTTAAACGGACTCCGTCTGCCCTGTGTCGGTGGGCAGGTTCTGCACTTTAATGCTCTCAGATGCTGTCACGTCATGGTCACCAGAAACTAAACTGAACTCAGAATACCTTTTAACCCTGAGGGCCAAACAAACACAAGGAGTCACACGCAACTATGGGATGGGGGAGCCAAACATCGGATCCAACAAACAGAGACGTGGGGACGCAGCTGAACTGGCACAGCGACGGATGGCGCCACAACGCTGCGTTGATCCTGCTCCTTCTGTTCAATCCCTCTCTGTTTACCTTTTTACCTGCTGGATGACATCGGGGTCAGAAGCGCAGAGCCTGAGCCGGTTTGACCGGTCTGTACTCACGCAGAGTAGATCGATTTTAAATCACATTATATAGATGTGTTAGCCTGACTTTTACCATTTTGATTTTAGTCTAGCTAACAGGTCTGCACACACACACACACACACACACACACAGTCCTGTCTCAACTGGACCAATGCAATAATTTATTTTAACTGAGGCAGGTGAGACTAGACAGGTGAGAGAAATTACCTGCATCGATGCCAAACAGCATACAGAATGCGTCAGTCCTGACATTTGCCTCCAACGCACTGTTGGGGAAGCTTATTGCAGCGTTAAATCGGAGGCATTTAACTCTAAAGGTACGCCGGTCCAAGTTTTGAGTCTGCTTACGTTGATCCCTGCTCTGACTGACTTTTCAGGGTGAAAATCTGAAACATGCAGACTGGGATTCTCTGCCGTCGGCACGAGAATCACCTGACAGTCACCTTTCGGATGGAGATGTGCGACAACAGCTGCAAAAAAGAGCACCTGAGTGCAGATGACAGATCCTGACAACAATGCAGAATGAATATTGGCTGTAGTACACAGGCCCCGTTTGGAAACACAATCTGGAAATTAATTTTATGCCCGATTTACTGCATGTTGGCGCTTGAATGCCCCTATGGCTGATATCATCAGCATCAGAATCACTTCATCTCACTATGAGTCTCATTATGTGACAGAGGAAATAACATTCTTCTTTTTTTTTCAGGTGATATGGCATCTGATGCTCAGCCAAGCGATGGAATCGGCCTCCTGAGCTTTTCCCCATTCAGTCATTTTGTCATGCTGGGACGCGGGGGCCTCCTCCATCGGTGTTTTGGAAGATGGCTACAAGACAAGCGTCATGTTCAGATTCATTGAGGAAAAGTGTGTTCTGTGGGGGGTCACTGACTTCTAAGACAGAGGGAAGGAAGGTCGTCTCTCCTTTCATTCATATTTATTCCCTGAAATCTTTAAGGGCTGTTTCAAAAAAGTCGATCTCACCTATGAAACTTTTGTTTGCTTTTATCTGTCTATTATATCTCTTTGTGTTTGATGCTTTGGGGTCTGTTTTGATGAACAACGCTGTCATCTGTCTTGGTAACGCCCGTCAAACACACTCCTGGGATGTGTCATTAACATTTAACCTCAGTGAATCTTGTTGTCAGATATATATATATATATATATATATATATATATATATATATATATATATATATATATATATATATATGCTTCCACCAACCACCAGCTTTAACTGCAGCAGAATTACTTTTTTATTTTTTTTCACTTGGGATGACGGAGTGTGTTTATATGTGTGTGTGTGTGTGTGTGTGTGTGTGTGTGTGTGTGTGAGTGGGGGGGGGGGCGGGGGGGCTGCTGGACCTCACAGCATTTATTCTGAGATGCCAGAATACACACTGGAAACATAAGCAGTCCACACACAGACACACACTCACACCTCATCCCCTCACATACTTGTGCCTTGAGGTTCCAATCACCCTGCTGTTTGTACGTGTGAGCTAAATGGAGTGGTTAGAGGAGAGGCGGACATGAGCGGCTCCTTGACACCGCTTGATGTGAACGGAGCAGCTCATTTGTCACTCTCAATTTCAACATCTGGATTGACAACAGTGCCACACTGTCTGTGGCAGAGGGGCTGAGAGACAGCCACCTCCAGCCGCACCAGCACAGCTTTCAGAGCGCAGGATAAGACGAGGAATCCGAGATTCGGAGAATAGTCCCGATCTTCCAGTATTCCTGGCAGATGATGTCCGCCACTGAATCTTTGAGTCTATTAAAATGAAAGTTTTGTCTCGTGCTGTGTCAGAGAATCAGAGCCACAAATAGTTCAACTGAGCTGGAATTTATAGAAGTCCACAAGACACTGGAGCTCCTGGTCACGTCATCAGTAGTCAAACAAACCTCAGACTAAAAGATTTACTGATGAAAGATATCTTTTCACCTTGGATTCCATTCGGTTGCGGTTGGAAAGATATATTTCACACTCGTCTGCTTTGAGCTTATCCGTGGCAAGGTGATTAAATTGCGTTTTGCAACATCTGCTGTTAACAGGGGCTTTTAAACATCGCTTTCTGAACAGGATCATTGACGTCAGTATGAGTTTCAGCTCTTGGGTCAGTAAATAAATGCAAAGTTTGTTCACTTGCAGCAGCAGTAGCAGTTGTTGAGTCTGAGTGCTTCTCATTCCCTCCTCACAGCCAAGGTGAACCTAAACGGAACATCCGCCGCAGCTGATTAATGCTTGAAATAAATGTCAAGCTAACTTATTAGCTGGTCGAGGAATAATATGAACCTTTAACATGACGGATGGGTCCATTCTACTTAATGCTATGTATTAATGACTGCGGCGTGGGGCTTGTACAGCAGACGCAGAGAGATTCATGGGAGGAACCTTCAGGTTTCTCTCCAAACATGAGTAATTGATGTTTTCCCAAAAAGCAACAAAAATGGCATTACATTGTCTGGTGTAATATATTGTAAGCACTAAATCATGGTAGTCATTTCGAGGTTGCAGACTGTCGGAAACATTTATATAACATATTTATTAATTTATTGTTTACTGACATCTACCTAACAAGCACTTAATTAACCCTGAATATTTGCATTTTAAATGGATAAACAGGAACATTAATATCATGTGCTGTTTGTTGAAACCTTTCTGAGAGGTTTTGGGTGATGATGGAATGTTTTAGTTTTGATGAGTCCAGTCACTGAGGAATCTCACTTTCACTTCACTTTTCACCCTCTCACTTTTACATTCATGCTATTAAAAAAATCTACGAATGCCGCGCACGCAATGACAGTACTATTATAATTTCAATGCCTTCAATTAGCCTATGCCCAGCTGTCTAATTTTGACCTGCTGACCTTTAAGATCCTGCAGTTAATCATCTAAAGCTGTCCTCCACTGGAATCTCAAAGTAAAGTCAGATCTCCCCATAATCCCTTCAATCCAAAACATCTCTCAGCAGATGAGAGCAAACAATGACTATGTTTAACAGCTTTCCACATCCTTTTAGTCCTGCTCCACATGACGTTCGAGGCAATAGTACTGTATTGAATGTGTGATTTTTATATGCAAATATGGGCTTCAAACCTCAGCATCTAATTCTCTTCAGTGTAATAATTCCCACAAGGTCCTACAGTATGTTTATTCGAACAAAGGTCTCCAGGAGCAACCTAAAAAAAAATACCCACATTATCAGCTTAAGTAAGGTCATAGCAAGCTGCTAAAAATTGCTCCAGCATTGATTCAAGAACAGAACTGAGCACTTGGGCCCTTCTGCACATTTGATGGATGGGGGGAAAATGGGACTGCAGAAGCATGGCCACATTCAACAATGCCACAGCATATATTATAATATATTATTACATATTATATTATACAATTTGAAGATAGAACAAAAATTACATGGCCGGATGGAGGGTCAACACTTCTGAGTTAGACCCATCGGCTGCACGTTGACCCCAGAGAGAAGCAAAGATGCAGATGAATAATTTGAACTGCGTCGCTCAAAAACTCTAACGATCTGCTCCGGGACCGGGCTTATCATCATAAACATGCGGGAGGCCAGCGGTGCCGAGAGCCCCGGAGCTGAATGGTGTGTCCTAGTTTCCATGCTGGTATTAAGCCTGTCAGAGCAGTTAGCGTGCTTCAGCGATCGTCTCAGCCTTCGGGAATTAGATGATGATCGTCAATGCGTGCAGTTGTGGCCATTAAACCACCAAAGCTCGGTCTCTGAATGGGCTTCTGTGGATGACACAGATCCTCTGCGGCTTCTGAAGGGTGTTTACAAAATAAGAGTTTGGGTTTTTGCCACGGTCCCAGGAACACATTGTTGCTGTTTTGTGTTATAAATGTTATAGAGATTGAAATGACCATTGATGAAGGTGCTATTCAATCAAATCTGGCATTTTTAAGCTTGAGCCTGATGTAAACGCCTTATTCAAAAGAACGTTGATATTGCCTGTTGCTCCACACTTGTATCCGATTGTGTTGGATAATGTGCGGTTGCCTAGCTGCCACGATTCAGTTAAAGGAATCGGTCGGTGGAGCCGAGCAGCCTGCAAACCTCTGAATGTGAATGTGTAGCTCAAAAGATTAAGGCCACACTTTGTTCCCCCTTTTATGTAGTTTGTGTTTGATACCATTAAAAAAAAAAAAAAAGAAACCACTGAGCTCTGAT
The DNA here is from genome assembly GCA_015343265.1 of Pao palembangensis. Lineage (NCBI taxonomy): Eukaryota > Metazoa > Chordata > Actinopteri > Tetraodontiformes > Tetraodontidae > Pao > Pao palembangensis. The sequence continues at coordinate 11,158,554 of CM027094.1, read as the reverse complement.
CATGAACTGTGCTGGAAGGAATACCCGCAGGGAAGGTGACCACGACAATCTGAATAAAACCGGCCCGCCAGCTTGTCCGATGAATGTTAAAATCAATGTTTCTGAAAAGGTGCAGCGGCAGTAATGCACTGCAATGGTCCTGTGAGCAGTGGATGAGCCAGTTCCTGCTGGACATCATTTCCTCTAGAGAAAAAGGACTTCTTCCTAAAAAAAAAGTGATGGCAAATGAAACAACTCTCTCCACATGCCGTCGCTCTAATCTGAGAATTTCCAACCTTCCACAATCGAACTTTTGCAGAAAAATGCAGCGGTTGACCGGCTGTGATCTGTTTCACTGTTTCTCTCAACATAATAAATGCAATTCTCGGCTTTAATGAGCCTGGGCCCCAGGGTGGTGTAAAATGGAACGCCTTCTGGTTACAGGAGTAAGAAGTGCCTTCGCACCGATGCCCAGTGGCACCTGCAGCCCAGCAGGCTCCTGGGTGACGGCCGTCATTTATAGCGCCTTGCCCGCCCGTCCCAGAGGCTTGTGTTGATTAAGTCTGGTTCCGCAGCCTGTGCAAGCAAACAGTAAAGCACAGAGGTGACTTCGCCCTCGGGCGGAAAAAGCAATGGCTTTTCCTTTAGGACCTGCTGTGATAATCTGTCTTCCCAGCATTGTAAATCCCGACGCTGTGGGTGGGGGTTGGAAGGGCGGGGGGGTGGGGGGTTGGGCAGCACAAGAACAATGCAGTTGTATCTCTATGCCTACAGGGCTCCAATCTCTGACCAACACACTGTCTTTTCCCTGTGAACGATGTCTCCCACTGACTCTAGGTCAGTGGTCCGACTTCTCTGTGCAGATTCTTTCCTGTGGTCGTTTCTATTTAACATACATAATCAATAAAACCTTTATCTGGTGTTTATTCTTCATCCAGCCTGAAATGACTTGGAAATTATTATTATTATTATTATTATTAGGATTGCTTGAATATGATTACTTGTTTGCAGTGAGCTGACCGATCACAGTTATTGTTTTTCTACATCACCACGATGGGGAGGCACATCCACACAGGGATGTGTGCAGGATCTAGACAGAAGTCAGTCCCCTTTCATTCTTGACAGTTACGGTGAGGGAAAAACGGCTCATTTTCCTCCTCCGCAAGGTGAGGAAAAAGGTGCTGTGGGCTGAAAGCTTTGAAAGCATCTCTCCAGGCCTTTGCAGCCCTTTGGCTGGTGGGCGAAGTTTCGCATTGTGCTTTAAAGGAATAAAGTATTCACAAACTCTTTGTGTGATTAATTTTCAATCCTCGGTGTTGGGATGATAACAAAAGAGACGATAAACGACATACTGGGTGCTATTTACCATCCTCTGTGTTCCTGGTGGTACATATCACATCTATACTTCCGACGAATGGAAGCACCGAGATGAAAACCTTTGACACGTCAGAGTGTGTGAAAATGATTGTTCTCGGGCCCTCGCCCTCGCCTTTCCTGTTGAAAGTATTCCAGGGTTCCAGACAGACTGAAGGCAAAAATCGTTGTTCAATTAAAGACAAGCTCAGGCTGATTCTGAAAGTGTTTAATGACATTTTAAAACGGAGTTCTGCGCAGTAACATTTGCTGATTTATTGTCTCATTATCTGACATAAATCCAGGCTCTTCCATGATTAAGCTGATCTATAATTTCTATTGTAGGGAAGTGAGATGAAATAGGTGTAACTTTTAATCAATCGTTATTAATATTTCCAATCAAATCCAGTCAAGCCTGCTTTCATTTGCCAAAAGCGTCTCCATTTAAATGTGTGCAGTTTTTTTTTTTTCTTTTTTAATTCAATCATTGAAGTGTACCAACACTCATTGCCTTTTTAGAGGAACTGCAACACTCTTGATGTGTGACGTATATATGAATAGATTGGACACCGTTGCATCTCTGTCATCAATTTATAACATCAGATGACGAAAGAATGTCCTGCTGTCGGAGAAGTGGAATCTTCTGAAGTGCTGCCCAGAATCAGAGCCGAGAAGGAACTTTCTGTTTAGCTAAACTCGTGTTTAAATGTGCACAGCTGAGGACTTACATGAGGTTTACATTTTAAATATTTCCTCTGGTGGAGATTTACTCAGCACTCATTCCCATTTCAACACCCCCAGCAAAACACAAAACTAAACTTTTAAAATACTGTACCTGGCTTTTCCTATTTCCTTTTTTAAGTCCAATTTTTCAAAGACTTGTTACCAATCATAAATAAATCATCCTAATAAAGACAATGGTGTGTAAAAGCCATTCTATAAATTTTACAAACCTCTATTTAATGAGAAATTACTAAGCTAAAGTTCCCATGAATAAAACATTCCTTGGTAGAGACAACATTTGCCTTCTTCATTCGGTTCTTTATTAATTTATAAAGTTCAAAAAGGAATTTTCCAAGCTGCTAATTTTAGTTCAATATCTCAGATGATTTACTTTCCTCTTGATGTTTAATAAATCTGAGTAATTTCTAAAAGTATCACTGATGATAGCCAACCCCGCCGTGAAGATATGAGAGACTCAGTCAGAAAAAGGTTGAGCTCGGATCAAGAAAAGCGTGTAATTCTTGTTTTTAGGACAAAAAAACAGCAGTGAAACGGTCGATCGGTGCCATAACACTGGATGCTTCAAAAACATTGTTAATTATTCATGACTCTTTGCTCTCAAACGTTTTCTTTTACGGGTTAGTCTGCTCCATTAAGGTAGCCGGATTGGCTGAGGCCTCCTTTGGAGAGCGATGCTGTATTATTCACCCAAGGACGTCTGTCTACTTTGTAATGCAAATGCAATTACATGACAAATATTTTAACATGAGCTTGACAGAGACTACGCTGACATTTATGATTGCGCGAGCGAGCTGAGCACACCTGTGTTTATGGCATGGGTTGGGGAATAATGAGTCGTTCCACTCTGACAAGTCTTTAGAAACAGTAAACATGGCTATGAAAAGACGCATGCTTTTCTGTTCTTTTCTTATCATGAACACACACACACACACACACACACACACAGACACACACACACTGTCTCACAGTGCAGCGGTTTGTTTTTTTCCATGCTGAGCCTACCTTGAGTTTTGGGACATGTACTCTTGTGTTTCAACAGAGAGGAGCCCAGCACAAGCAGCAGAATCGCTTTTTTTTTTTTTTTTGTTTGAGCACGAACAATGGTGTTTTTTCATCCCATGTGTGACAGTTCACGCTGCATTCCAGCAATATCAGAACAGGCCCCTGATGTCTTTAGCTTCTGTTCTTCACACACTTTGTTCTAGCTGATGTACCAAATATTGTTGTATCTTAAACAAACCATCCACAACTCTCTCCCTAAACTTGTCATCCGTAAAATCTGACCGCTGTTATGGTGACAGCGTTTCAAGGAAAGAACCACTGTTTTCCGCTGAAATGTTCCGCGATTCGGCTCACTCATCATCTGACTGGCTGACTGTTTTTGATGAGGGACAGGCACCACACAATAGCAATAGCAATGTTGCAACCTCTAGAAGGCAGTCTCCCTGCTTATCATAAGGTCAAAAATGCAATTTGTGTGTTACTTTTAATGGGCATGATTGGCTGTTTAACTATTCAAAATACTAAATAACTTAATACTGCCTGAAACAAAAGAAAAGAAAGGGAGAAACCATGAAGAAACCTGAAGATAGTTTGTGAGCGCTGGTCTTTAAAACTGCACGTACTGTATCCCACATAATGATGTGGATAACGCATAAAACATCAAGCTCCACTTCATCAAATCCTTCTACTCAAAATTATTCCGTCATTTCTGTTGATATGTTCTAAATAAAAAGCACCAGCCTGTCTCCACAGTTATTAGTAATCAAAGTGCATCATGTCAATATACGACTTCAAAGTCAGAACAAACATCAAAACAACAGCAAAAACAAAGAAATCCATTTTTTTTTCATGTTTAATGCAGTGTGTGTTATTTTGCTTGATCTATGAATATGAAAAGTGTGCTCGAAGAAGCTTGTGGCAGTTTTCCTTAAAAAGATATCTCCACCGACTGTTTTTTTTGCCGCTGTCACAAATAAGCTCACAGCGTATGACAAACAGGTCCCACATGACAGAATATTAATGTTTGCAAATACATTTTTTTTTTTATCCCATTTGAAACAGCAGCGCTCATCAGATGTGTGTCCGTTGCATGAGGGTGATCAGCACGCATGTTGGACCCGCAGCGCGAGTCTCTCCGCGATGGTGCTCAGGGACAGATCAGCATTCTGGAAAAACATTAAGAGCAGGTAAACCATCTGCTCAGAGATCAGGTAGAACGTTAGGAGCAGTTTGAACAGTCAGCTGCGATGATGAGAAGACACCTCCTCTAGCTCCTCAGCAGATTTTTCAGATCATGTTTACGCTTTGACCCCGGTGTCCTTTTCTAGTTTCAGTGTTTTCCTGCCTTCATTTGGAGCCAGGCTTCATTTTGTAGGCTGTTTACTGCAATAAAGCTTTCAGTTATATGTACACGCGAGCATCGAGGCCCTAAATCTGTGTCTGCCATGCTGTGACGAATGGATCCCACACAATTACTCAATATAACACTAAAGACAAAAACAGAAGCGCAGAGATGTCAAAATAAGTCACTGTTAGCATCTCTGGAAGAGCTTGGTTGATTCAAAGCTCATTAAACTGCAGCGTGATCAGAGATCAGCTCGAGGAAGAGCTGGAAAACACACATTCACCGCAAATTAGGAAGAGAAAGGACAGTAACAATGTGTATTTATTGGATAAATAATAACAATTCTTTTCTTTATGATATATATTTGTTGTTAGACGTCCTAACGGAGAACAGCTACTGCACTTCTACTCTGAGGTGGAGCTAAACCAGCCAACACCATGGATAAAAAAAACACTCTGCCCCTTAAAACTACCAAACTCTCATTACTGTCGCCGCATTTCGCAACATAATGGTTACTTCATTTCCTTTTGCAGATGCAAACTAATAAAGGCAACTTCCATCATCAGTTTCTTGGAACAAAGAAGATATCTTCAGCATTCTTTCCACTTGAGCGTACCAAAAGGCTGGTCCGTCGGGTCTGCCGCTGCCTGTGTTTTATATTCTCCGTATCAGACTGGCTGCTTGGATTGTCAGCTCCAGCACGGTCCCTCATTATCAAGGACAGTTTCGATATTGTAACAACAGCAAGAACCACTGGAAGAACGCGCCGATATGGAGCGTGAAAACGGAAATGATGCGCCCACGTGATTTAGCTGGCTCTCATCTCTAAAACATTTCAAAAGTCTTGCCTTTCACCACAGAACCAATCGCGGGTTTAACTCCCATCCCCTTCCAACGTGTCGCACTGCAGCATCTTTAACATCTGTGTCCTGAACAGCTCTGCATTTTTCATGAAGCAATAGCAAATCTTAATTTTTTTTTTTTTTCATGCTGTTCAACCCCATTTAGTCGTACCGCTAGCGTAGGACATTTTTTTTTCACATTTTAGTCTAACTCCACCAAGTTTGGCAGAGTGGAGCCAACAGTGGCCTTCAAACCAAAGTCTTCCAGCAGAGAGAACAACAGAAACAAGTTCTCTGGAGTATTTGTCCTTTGCTGAACATTGAAAATCACCTGACACCAGCGATCTAGTGTTAACGTTCATGCACTCACATCAGCTCTGTTTGACCCCCTTGACACGTTTCATGCATGATGGGATATATTTTTAATTCATGATGGGATATATTTTTATTTGGATGTACTGGACATGTACTTCATCACCATCATTTTGGACAAACCAGAGCTAATAATGTTTACTTTTCAACCTAGTTTTTCAGATGTTCACAGTCAGCAGTGAATGTAACTAACGTAATTTGCAACTGTCATGAAGCAGCGAAGAGAGGATCATTCACCCACTGCCTGAGACCTCACAAAACAATAAAACAGCATCCTCTCTACTCTAGTCAAATAGTTAATTTGCCATTCTCTTCCCTCTGTGATGCAACATTAGCATGCTATTGCTTCAAAAGGACTACAGGAAATTCTTTTTCAAATCCAAAGCAGTAACTTGTAATAATTTTCACTGGTCATGCTACCGTACAAATTCCTGACCCAGTTTTTTTTTTTTTTTTTTTTTTTTTTGTGTCACAGTTTCTAAGAGGCCTTCACAACATGAGCTCTGACTCCATTTCCTCGTAAGCTACCATGGGTGTCTGTTGAAATGAAGCAGCAGCTCCAGATTCCTGTTACATTCGTGGCTTGAGGACAGTTACGTGCGGGGAGGTTTATGCCGGATGAGAAACCAACTCTTTCAGAGTCAGATTTCCAAATGTATAAACCCAACATTTACCACGTCTTAGCAGCATGGGCATTGACAACAGAGTTCTAAACAAACACATAAGTAAGGGACGCATTTGGCTTAGTTCTATTTTCATAGATGCACCCTTCTCTGCACCCTCCATCCATCCATCCATTTTCTGTACCTGCTTTATCCACACTTTGGGTCTCAGGGAATTCCAAGACTATGTCTCTCGGCTGGCCTGGGAACGCCTCGGGATCCCCCCGGAAGAGCTGGACCAAGTAGCTGGGGAGAGGGAAGTCTGGGCTTCCCTGCTTAGGCTGCTGCCCCCGCGACCCGACCCCGGATAAGCGGAAGAAGATGGATGGATGGAATTCCAAGATATACTCATTCAAAACTCAAGAATGTAAAAACTGGTCTGCAAAAATGGACTTTTGACCTCAAATAAAATAGTGTTTTAGACCGAAACTTCAATTTTAAAACATTAGATAGCAAGAAAAAACAAAAAGTAAAGAGAAATTTTTGTTTAGTTTAAATACTCAACTATTCCTTTTTTCTATTTGATCCTTTTTTTATGGTCTTCACCCTGCACCGTCTTCTTCTATAGCTGAAGAATAGGAGCAACAAGAACATATGTACGGAGTACTACAGACATTGCCATGTGCTTTTTTTTTTTTTTTTACTGCAGTTTGGAAGGGAGAATGAGGGCAAAAAAAATTTCCTTTTTCTACAATCAAGGCTTTCCTGTGGGAGCAGCTCCAACCTTCATCGCTTTCAACCGTCTTCCAGTAGTGATTTAAAGGACCACTAAATCCTCCTGAAGCATCCTCAGCTTTGAGCTCGCTGTGTTTTCACCTTAAAGTTTGGATACTTGGTCACATTTGTGAGGAGCAGTGGGTGCCATTGGCAACCAGATGTGGAGCTTGTGTCCTTAGCTGTTGCTAAGGACAATGACTGGCAATTCATCTATGAGAGCCAAAAAAACTCAGCTAAACACGTGGACAGCCGTGTACGGGACACTGAGCAACAATACAAAGGTAGCAAATATCCAGCCGCTAGATCACTCATATATTCTCTGTTATATAAATGCAGTTAAATGATTCATGAGCTGATTTTGTTAGAACACTTTCACAAGTGTGAAAGTAGAGACTGCAGCCAAACTGGCTGTAATGGGACATGACACACTGCCAGTCCAGATCTGGCGGGGCTGGCACTGACGGTTCAGGAGCGCACACGCGTTTTTATCCCCGCAAATAGGGGACGCGGCGCACTCGCTGACAAGATTCGCTGCTGATGGAGGTCATTTGCTTCGATGTGATACCGCAATAAAGGCTGACCAGTTAATGGTATTAATAAAACTGGTCATTGTGTGTATGTGAGTAAGAGAGAGAGAGAAAGACGAAAGGGGACGTTAAATGTCCTAATGCTGCGACTCCTGCTGTGTGTCATCCTTTACTGTGTGTCACTTCATGTCAACAAAACAGCGCAGACCAGGGGAGACACTTTTCTATTTAAATTTAAGCCAAGTATTCTTAATTCTTTCAACTTGTAGGTCACAAGCTTATGTGCTAATGTTGGTTATTGATGATGGCTAGATGGTTGGGCACACTGTGTCTCATCAAGGTTGAAAACAAGGGCTGTTAAAATTGATAGGAGATGAATTTATTTTCGGAATGGATTCTTTTTGTTTTTGCAACACAATCAATGCTTGTGCAAATTGTCGTGCTAACACTGCAGCTAACGATCGGCAGAGGACGGAGGGGAGCCGACTGGAGTGATACAGAAACAACAACAACCTCCTGACCCACTTGGAGGTACGAGTGTGAGGAAAAGCAAAGAGCAAGCTGTTACTAAGCATGTAGCCATTTGCACACACTGCAGGAAGTTTATTTGTTATCGAAACAGTATGAGCTCAGTGCTAAACGTGTGTGCGTGTGTGTGTGTGTGTGTGTGTAGAGGGGTGGCTACGTTTATCTAGGTGCAATGTCTAGATAAATGTACTGTATGTATCCATCTTTTGCCCTTTATCTTCACTTTCCCCTTGAGGAAATTGGAACTTATCAGGAAGATTTTTAAATTGAGGCAAATCATGTTGAATGTGAGTAATCTGAAGGTTTTTCCCAACTATGAAAACTAGAAAACACCCTGCGGATCGGAGACATTTTAGGACAGTAAACATTATGACACACTATCACGTCTTCCTCTGCTGTTTTGAATAAAGCACATCACTCAGATTAATAGTGTAAATAAGAGCCCAGATGCCAGCTTGCAGAGATAATGAAGGAGAAATGCTTCTTCCAGCCGCTGGTGAACTGTTTTCAGAGTGAGGGCCAATTAAGAAATTGTTAACATGGAGAGCTCTTTGATGGGGCTTCTTCATGAGAAGGACGTGCTTTATGTCACGCCCGGGGACAAACAGCAGGACACAGAGAGCAGAGTAGCCGCGGATCAAAAACGACACTGAACCAAACTATAAGGGCGACAAACCTAAAAAGAGCAAGTCTCTGAATGGAAATCAGAACAAGTGTCAGACGTGAGACCTTAGAAGCCTTTTTTTCACCTGAAGGTAATTCATTCCTTAAATGTTCTAAGTCTTTGTTAGCCCTGATAGATAGATAGATAGATAGATAGATAGATAGATAGATAGATAGATAGATAGATAGATAGATAGATAGATATCTGACTGTTTGCATTATGATATGAGTCAAATGAAGATAACCGTACAAAGCAGGTTATAAATAAACTCAATGTTACTGTTTCTAGTAAAGATGAAATGGAGGCAGTGCCTTCAATCCCTTAAAGAAATGCAACACTGTGAAATCAGGTGGATTCAGCAAGCCACAAATCACACATTCGCACGCGCACACACACGTCAGAGCATTAAAAAGCCAGAGAAAAGTCAATTCTCCTGGAGACAAGCCTAATTTTAGCCCGTCGATCACGGCGGAACAGGTGGAAAAGGTAAAGAAAAGGCAAGGGAAATCAAAGAGGGAGACGTCACAAATGTTTATGAAAATCGCGATGCAAAGCTAATATTCTTGTTCGCGCTTGAGGAGGAAGGAACACAGGCATGCGGGCTAACCCCCGTCTCTGCTGAGTCATTTGTCACTGGCAAATTTTCTGACAGCTGCGTGGTGCAGAATCCTGCTCCGACAGTCTCAGACCAAAAATAAATATGAATCTGGAACCTGGGAGACAGTTCATTAGAAAGAATTAAGCACAGGCTGCTGAGCGTTTGTGGGCTGTTGGGTCCCGCAGAAAGACCCTGCAGCCGTGTCTGGACCAACTTCATTAGGCTCACATTTACCATCAGCACTTACTTTTATTTCTGTGGAAATCCACACCATCCGTTAATTGGGTTGTAAATGAAAAACACCGCGTGTACATCTTCTTATAGTTTATATGAAAAGTAGACTTTTTTTTAGTAATGTTCAGTACAGCGCATGAACACAGGGGGCGTGATGAATAAAGGAGAGAGTGTCTTTTTTCACGTTATTATCTGCGTTATTACTCATTTATTACTGTCTAATGCAAAACGGGCTCGCAAAAAATTGCACAAAGCTGATTTCAGGCCGACTCCTGGGAGACTGGCTCAGTGGCCGAAGGTATACAGGGGTCACCTGGTGTTTTTCAACTTCATCTATCATAAACTCATGCAAATCCAATCATAGCATGATGGGCAGGTCATCAGGAGAGCACGTTCTTTCTTGGTGACGCCTCCACCAGATGACAGAAATGACTCTCATCGATTGCAAGCCAATGACATCACCAAAGTCATCAGGCAACACAGCGATGGAGATAAGGAAAATGTCTCTTTGCAGGCTTTTTTTAAGGTTCATTCTTGATACTAGACTGATAAGCTTCTGTTCAGGGCCCAGTTGTGCGTTTACTGCCAATATTATTCATATTTCACTCTGTAACATGTTTGCATGATACAACTCTTCACTATGTAGCTGCTAATGCTATATACTTGCTAGACAGATGGAACAATACTGGAACAATATGCAAACTACTCAAATTGTCGATGGAATGACTTCAACATCTTTTTTTTTTTTTTTTTTTTTTACCCACACAATAATAAAAGCAAGAATGTTTTCTCTTACTCAGCAAACAGTGAGATAATTTTCTAAAGGGATACTGCATTTATCAATGCATGCTAGACATATGTTTTTAAAGACCTTTAGATATTACTGAGGTCAAACTCCATAAAATATGATGGTGAACTGACTTCAGGGTCGTTCCTGCAGTTAAAGGATGACCACTGCTCCAACAGCTACCTCTCTAAAGTATGCATAAGAGGGTCAGTCTCACTGTGCCTCCTGTAAAATGTAATCAACGCTTATAATGTATTTCTCAGTTCCACGGCCTCTACATACCAACAATCTCTCTGCTCCTCCAGGCTATTTGTCTTCATTTAATCATATATGTGTTAGGGTCTGGCTTGCCGGCCCTTTATGGTGTGTGGGAGTCACTCCTTGCTTTCCCTGCAGACGGTGCGGGTTCCCGGGATCCAGCAGTGACTGCACACCTGTCGCTGATCACCTCATCAGCGACTGATATAGGGAGGCTGCCAGCTGGTCCCGGGTGCTGGATCATTGCCTGTCATTGTCAATGTGTTTGTCATTTGCTCGTGCTTCACCTGCAGAGTGGTGTCCACATTTCCCGTGAAGAAGTCTAGAGTCTGTGTTCTGGTCTTGGATATTCCGCAGTGGATCCTCCCCCGGTGGAGAGTTTTGGGAACTGTGAGCTCTTGTGATTACTGTGTTTTTCCTCCAGTTGGAGCGCCTTCAGTTTCCCGTTTATACCCAATAAAGGGTTGCTTTTCTTTTGTGAACCTGCCTCGTGTCTGCGTTTGGGTCCTCACCACACCGAACCGTAACAATATGCCCACAGTTTAATCAATTTCCAGGTGAGAAAAATGTATGAACCTCTCTCAAAGTGCTAAAAAAAAAAACAATCCACATCAAACAGGAAATGTGAAATGTGTGAATAAAAATTAGGAATAATGTATTTAACCATTAGCAACTAAATGACGTAGTCTCCTGATTAATTCCCCTGTACCTGGGGGGGTGGAAAAAAAGTTTGAAATAGTGCTATGCTTATGCTAAGACCTTTGGAATGCATTTAGCTTCTGACAGAAGTCTGGCGGAGTTTGACTCCGTAAGCTGGAAATCTCCCTGGTAGAGAGAGTTCCCTACATACATACATAGTGGCATCATCAATGTGGCCTCCTCCTTTTCTTATTAGAATCAAAAGAGATCTACCTCATGTCACATTTTACAGTTTTTTTATTTCTTTTTTCTAACTTCTGCTGCATATTAGCATGACAATAAAGGCTGTCTGCATCAGATAGTGTACGTTTGTCCTTTTTTTGTTGTTGTTTTTGGTTTTTTTGCCATATGCAGCACTAACTGCCAGTGAGTTTGTTCCTGAAAGTCTTTTGCGGCGGTGTTACTGCGGTTCATTGATGCACTCACGTAATTCATGCTAGCAGCTCCATTCTTGGTGATCATTAAGATGAAACGGCGAAGCAATCAGCACAACACAAATGGTAATTCAATTGCCACAAAGGAGACAGAGGGTGATCTATCCACGTATTTCCCTCTGCGGTAGGAGAAGGCTTTAATGGTACAGAGAAAAACTAACGGGGCTGACCTCATCTGGACCGGATTACAATGCACGAAACGAAAGCAGCTGCCCGTCAACGGCGCCGGCTGCAGACGAAAGCAGGAGTCCACAAAAGCTGTTCATCAGCGTGTTTTTGTGTTCTGTGTGAAAAACGTGAACAAACTCAAGCTCATTTTACGAGCACTGTTCGGCTGGTCATGCTTCAACCGTTCCCTTCCTCCCGCCGTCCTCCACACACACATACACACGCACACACACAATGGAAATATTGTCGTTGCTCTCTTCCTGAACATGCTCATTCCTTTTCTTTTCAAAGCACTTCACTTAGTGACACATCCTAATATATATTTACACTGACTTCTCTCCGTGTCTGAATAAGTTCAGAGGTTATATTTACACTGAGAAATGAACACTCATTTCCATAGTACACGCCGAGAGCTTCCTGAAATCTTTGGCAGCGTTCACCGCTGGAAGGCAGCTTGCTTTCCAAACATTTTTTCCTCAGAAGCTAGAAGACAAACTTTTTACACCCTTTCACTTTGTTATGTCATGCTACCGCCTTCTGCAGTGGCAGAAAATGAAAATCTACATCAAACTCCGCTGAGTACTGGGTGCATAAAACTATCGCTTTGACGAGTTTTCACACAGTTAACTCAGAACTTTTGTTGAAGCGCCTGTTGAAACAGCAGTCACAGCCTCCAGGCTACTTTGGTACGATGCCATGAGCTTTATTTGGGGGGATAATTTCGGTCCGTTTCCTCTGAATGATGATGCGTTGACAAGAGAAGTCCACTGTCAGCACCTGCCAATACTGTTCCCTTTTTTTATAACAACCTGCTTATGCTGTATCTCCCTCTTCCTCTCTTCTTTTACCCAGCCGGCTTTCAGCAGGATGGTTCCTCCTTGTAAGCCTGGTCCTGCTCAAGGTTTCTCCCTGTCAAAAGTGAGTTTTTCCTAGCCACTGTGCTTACCTGGGGGTTCAGGATCTGGGTTTCTGCCTCTGTAAAGCACCTAGAGACAATTTTTATTGTAAAAGGCGCTATATAAATAAAACTGAACTGAACTGAAGAGTGTTTCTCCATCACATTGCTCAGTTTGGTCAGCCAGCCAACTCTGTGAAAACCTCTTCCATTTCAGAATGATGGAGACCACCAGGCAGATCCCGTCTGATTGACTGTTGTCTACCATCTTATCCTGTGTATTATTGCATGCTAAAGCTAGCGTAGGCTAGTGACTGCTGTGAATAGTGCAGCTGGCAACTGGGGGAAGACCTAGTGACAGCATGGAAAGACAGCTGACAGGAGGAAATAGACTCTGCCGAGGCCACAATGGGGTAGCAGCTCATTGTGGCAGTATCCCAAGCTTTATTAAACTATGGGATACACCCCACTGTGGTTAACGTGGTTAACCACCTTGGAACAAACTCAACACTGAGTAAGGAAAGCATGTCAGCGGAAGTCTCTGGTTCAAGCATAGGTGGGAGGAAGCTGCAGGTTACAACTGTAAGGGGCCTTAGAATCCATCAAGGGAAAAAAAGGTGCTTTGCAGAGGGAACACAGGGACCCCGAATTGATAGCTACTTCTTAAGAAGTGTTTCAAGTCAGTTGAATGAAGTCCAGCGACAGGAAATAACCCAGAGTTCGCAGGACATCAGCACCCCTGATGTTGAGGTAGGTCCTAGCACTGGGGCAGATAGAAAGGCCAGCCAGCCAAAGAAGGAGAAAGGTATTGGTTATAAACCTAGAGTCAGGTGGCCAGGTGCAGCAGTAGGAACAATATGGGCAAGTATTAATAGTGATTTGATTAGAATTCTGGGACAGCTTAAAGGGACAGCTGAAAGTAAATTAGAGAAAATGGGAGATATTATTTACAATTATGGTAAGAAAAGATTTGGGGTGAATGAGAAAAGGAGGAAACAGCAGAGTGAGGTAATCAGATCAAGACGCCAACAAGAGATAGATAAACTCATCCAGGAGAGGAGGCAGCTTAAGAAGAAGTGGAGGAAAGCTACAGAGGATGAGAAGACAGGTATTGATTGTCTGCAGGTAGATGTGAAGGAGAGGTTGGCAGTGTTAACAAGGGCAGAGAATATTGGGAAAAATAGGAAAAGGAAAGCGCGAGCTAGGTTAGCATTTTATAAAGATCCATTTAAATTTGTTAAGTTGTTATTTGATAAGGAGGAGTGGTAGCCTTATGGGACCTAAACAGAAACTCGAGGAGTACTTGGACAAGGTGCATAAAGATCAGGAAAGGCTTAGAGAGTTGGTTCTTCCATCTGCTATCCCACCTATTGGGGAAATAGGTAGTCAGTGCGATGACAGCCCACCAAGGTGGAAAGAGGTTCAGGAAGTAGTAAGACGTCCAAGGGCCTCTTCAGCTCTGGGACCTACCGGCTGTATAGGAATGCACCAGATGTGTTAAGATATCTTTGGAAATTAATGAAAGTAGTTTGGAATAAGCAGGTTATACCCAAGGCATGGCGTAGGGCAGGGGGAATTTTTATTCCCAAAGAGAGGGACGCAGTGGAGGGTGATCAGTTTAGACCAATTAGTTTACTTAAAAAGGGAAGGTTTTCTTTAGTGATGCGGCTAGAAGGTTGACCAGTTATCTTGTAAATAATAGTCTTATTGATACCTCAGTGCAAAAAGCTGGAATCTCCGGTTTCTCTGGGTGCCTTGAGCACACCAGTTTGATTTGGCACCAAATTCAGCTAGTGAAGAGAGAGAGTAGAGATCTGCATGTTGTTTTCTTAGATCTGGCTAATGCTTTTGGTTCGGCACCACATAGTCTTTTATGGGAGGCCTTTGACTGCTTTAGAGTCCCAGGAAGCATTAAAAGTTTAGTTAAAGCATACTTTACCGATATTAAGCTCTGTTTTACCACAGCAGAATACACGACAGAGTGGCAACAGCTTGAGATAGGCATTATGGGTGTACAATCTCCCCATTAACTTTCACAATGGCAATGGAGGTCATTATTAGGGCCTCAAAATGGGTAATGAGTGGGGAAAGGCTGCAGGGAGGGATGCGTCTCCCCCCATTTAGGGCATTTATAGACAACATGACAACCATGACGTCGACAGCTCCATGCACAAGTAGATTGTTGGATAAGTTAAATAGTAATTTGCAATGGGCTAGAATGAAAATAAAGTCAAGTAAGTCTAGGAGCCTCTCAATTGTTAAGGGGAAGGTAGTAGATAAGAGGATTGCTGTAAATGATGAGGTGGTGCCCACAGTGTTGGAGAAACACCAAGTTTGGGAAGGTGGTATGATGCAAGCCTTGGTGATAAAGCACAGTTTGTAGAGCTGAGGCAGAAGACCATTCAGGGTACTGGAAATATTGATAAATCAGGGCTGCCAGGGAAACTTAAACTGTGGTGTCTGCAGTTTGGTTTATTGACTCGGCTGACGTTGCCATTGACTGTGTACGAGGTCCGTCTTTCAAAGGTAGAGAAGTTAGAAAAGATGATTAACTCTTTTGTCAGAAAATGGCTTGGAGTCTCACGCTGCCTAAGCAGTGCAGCCTTATATGAGAAAGGCATCTTAGAGATGCCAATATGTAATTTGACAAAAGAGTTTAAGGTTGCTAAGGCTAGGTTGGAAATGACTCTCACTCAGTCAAAGGATCCAGTGATGAAGTCGGTAGCACCTACAGTTAAATCAGGGAGGAAGTGGAAGGCATAAGGACGTTATCAGCTATGTTCAGCATGGGCATGGTGTCTTAGGCTTGACCACTGGGAAACCCATGTGGAGTAAAGCTTCTGTTGTAGAGAAGAGAAAAATGGTAGTGGAAGAAATATATAAGCAGGAGGAGATAGTAAGATGTACAAAGGCAGTATCACAGTCAAAACAAGCCCAGTGGGTGAACTGTGAGGGGGTAGAGAAAAAGAAGATAAATTGGAGAGAACTATGTAGTATGGAAGCTAGTAGGATTAGGGCTGACATTAAGCAAACGCTTGTTGTCCCCGCCCACATCATTAGCGCTCTACTACACCCAGATTTGGTATTGTGGTCCAACCTAGAGAAGGTAGTTCATTTTGTAGAGTTTACGGTAACCTGGGAGGATGGAGTTGAGGAAGCCTATGAGCTTAAGAAAGATAGATATTCAGAGATGATGGGGAAGCCGCACGGCGAGGCTGGAGAGCTCGACTGAGGCCTGTGGAGGTAGGCTACCGTGGTTTTGTTGGGTATCACTGTTAAGCCTTCCTGAGGTGTCGTGGGCCTAACTTAACGAAACATCGATGAATGAAGGTGCCCACTTGATAATCCTAATGAGATGTTGCACACTACTGGTGGATGGGCTACTGATCATGTGTTTGACCATGAACTGGCAGTTTTGCTTGTTGCCCTTTATAATTCTGCATAAGAATTGTATCCTCGTGGTCTCAGTGTTTGGCAAAGGAAAATTTGGAAATAGGGTTAGAATGAGTGAGGAGAGTGCTGTGCGAGGCCTGTGAAGGCCTGGTATACGGTGCGCTTGCATATTACTCTCTGCCAGCATTAGATGGGTAAAAATGGGACGAGATATGAGATGGTTTTAATGTGACACTTGGTCATAGGAATATGTTTGGTCTTGCATTTGACTCCTGTTTGGTAATTGGCTTGCTGTCTGATGGGTTGCTTGTTAGGTTAACTTGGGTGGGGGCTTCTGGATGTGCTTTACCTTGGACTATGGCACGAGGGATGTACCATCTTATCCTGTGTATTATTGAATGTCCATCCCAGCTCTGTTACACACAGTCCTGATCTGGGTATCGGGAGATCAGGAAGTAGATCCCAGCAGACACTAGAGAGCATGAACCAAAGGAAGGAAGGGAACCAGGACGAAGCCCAGACAGGGTTGCTATGAGGGGCCTGTGGTCAGCCAGTGTGTCACCCAGTTTCAAATCAGTAGGATCGAGAATGGGCTGGGAGGAAGTACTGCATATGGCACGGTTCCTGGTACAATAACCTGTCCAAGAAATGTAACTTTTGGCCCCACGGTGGAAACACTGGCTCTAACTCTCCTCAAACACACACAGCTAAATGCAAACTAAGCCACCGAGGAGTGAATCTGGCTCCAAACCCAGCCTGGTCCGTCCTGACAGGTCACACCCGTGATCTTACACACGGGAGGGACATCATCCACAGTGAGTTGAGAGAGATTTACTTTCACCAAATTTCTATTTCTAAATCCCAAACACGACCACAGCGGTGTGCGTGTTTCCATGATGCGCCAACTATCTAACAAGGCTCACTGAGTGAGACTGAGGTCTCCCCTGTGAGAAAGCTCCAAGCACTTTCCCACAGCCTACGAGGAAATTCGTACTGGAGTAACGCTGAATAATAAGGAGGGTCCTCGGCAGAGTGGCGCCATAGACACGACAGACTGTAATTGGAACAGTGTTTATGCAGCAGTTTGAAATGCTCCCCTAACTTCGTCACAAGCTCCACAAAATGAAAAGGAAGTTCCGCTGTTTGCTCGGTTCAGGCCCAGCATGCATATTAGCATTATTTTTCAAACAGAATGACAGACGAGTAGAAAGGAGGAGACTTCTAGGCTGTGGAAACCAGCCGTGAACGGCCCAGCGACTCTCCTGCCGAATGAGCCAACAGTTTATTTGAGCTCAGCGGTGAAAAAACATTAATTAAACCAAACAAATTTCTGACTTTTTTGTTATTACAGTCATGGTTTGCAAGACAAATATTTTTCCTCACACATCGTGGCTTGGATCGTTAAAAAAAATAAATAAAAAAGCTCCATTGATAATTGCTTTAAAATGTAATTTAGATTTAAATGCTAATCTTGCACATAGCCCAGTCCAATAATAATAAAAATAACAACAACAATAATAATAATAATTTATTTTTATTTATTATTATTATTATTATTATTATTATTATACATTCTATACATTATACGTTCTGTCTGTTATCATCTCTGTGGGTTTTCATGTCAAACCGTGCAGGGGCAGCATCTGTTGCTCGTTGAACATCTGGATTCATTTACATATTAATGAATAGTTATGTTAATTTTATTGTCATCACACCCCACAATGTTAAATATTAAACATTATTTCCTCTCTGGAGTTAGAAGCTCTCTTTTTTAGTCAGTAAGAAACTTAAAGAACGCATAAAAAAGCTGCAGCTTTGGGGTTAAGGGTCACAGCTCAACGCGGCCCAGACGTTCAGCATGGTGGAGAGAATCAAACAGACAATCGACCAAAACATTGGGACAATTTTAAGGCTTTCTAAAAATCACAGCATCCCGTTTCATCAGACTTGTCTTCTGATCACCGCTGATTGTAATGATATGGCTTTTTTTCCCCACAAGTAGGGATTTGAATTGCATGAATGGCTAGCATGAAACAAAAAGGCATGGAGAAACGTGTGTGTGTGTGTTTTGTATGTTTTATGATTCCACGTGAAGCATAAATCACTACATCTGTTCCCACATGATTTTCCGAGAGTGAACTAATCCAGTCTTGATATGTTGAAATGCTGAGGTTAAGTTACCTGCCTGTTGGAGCTGCACACGTATCCAGCTCCTTGCCGCTCAGCTCCGCTGGAGAATAGCTAAAATGCTTAAAGGCACTTTCTGAATCATTCACTTGCCTACTCTTTTTTCCTGTCTTTTCCTGTGGGTAAACATTGCATCATAACCCTAAATTATTCAGGTATTAAATGAATGCTCTATACAAAATAAAGACCTGGGCTCTGAGCTACCGCTTAAAGAGTATTGAGAATAACAAACAGCGCAAGCAGCAATAGTCTATCCACACACATGGAAATGTGCTAAAAGTTCAAACACAGCAAGATTCTGTGATATGAAAAAAAGCAACATGTATAGAAATTATATCAACAACCTCCCTGGATAACTATGGACTGAAAAAGTACGAATGTATCTGCTGTTCTCTCTCTAGATTGGATGTAAAATAAATAAAGATCTTGTTCAGTGGTTCATCACCAGTGGAGACGCTGGAAAACAAAACGACAACAAAAAAATGGAGGCAGATTTCATCCGTGTCAGTTTGGATTCGTGATGTAAAAGTGATTTTGAAATCCGCCATTTCAGTTCTCTACCAGATTGTCTGGAGGGAAGTTCTGCTGAAGACAGTTGTGCTTTATTTGTTCAGGATGACGCAAGGCACACAGCTTTTTAGAGTCAGCGGGCAGACAGCTCGCTCTGCAGCGCTTTGTGCAACGGCATTAGAGCAGGGATACTTAAAAATATAACCAACAGCTTGTTTCCCTTTTTCGGGGTGAAGATGCAGACAGTGGATTAAGATAACGTTACGTCTTTAAGACCAATCCCTTCCCTTGGTGTCATGGTGTGGCGATACAATTGGAACTTAAGAACACTGTCACAGTTCTCTCACGTGTCCTCAGAGCACTTTGGGAAGAATCACATACTTTTGCTGTATTTAAGTGTATTTGCTGCCATTCTTATGTTTCATTTGTCCTCATGGCAACACTAACATGAAGGCGCAGAGCGCCGACCGCATTTCCAACACAAGTCAGGCATTCCACAATTTTAAAAGTAATTTTTATAATATAGTATTAAAGAATTAAATGTACACAATCCATTAGTCATTGTGATTCCACATTAGTGACTGGCCTCTGATTTTGCTTTTGTAACCCAGTGTTATTTTTATGGCTAAAACTTTTATTTTATTTTGATTTTCCAGTTAATGTGAGTCTTTCTGCCAAATATTGTATTTCCTCATGTACAATGAACGCATCACAGTGGTAGTTTCTCGTTAAGCATTGTTTTTTCCAATTTACTGTGAATGCCCCACGCGACCTGCACACGGCAGTTGCGGTTAGGAAAAAAAACAAACTTTTTTTCGCCTCTCTAAGTCGGATGAGAAAACGAATGAAAACAAACAGAAAAAAAAGACAGTTTACAGTTTATCACTGAGAATGTTTTTTTGTTGTTAGGGATATGGTCGAGTCCTGTGATGGATTAAGTCAAGGAGAGTGGAACATTATTGAAGAATATCCTGGCTGGTTTTCTGTTGATAGAATCATTTTAAAAGATGAACAGTGCTATCCATGGACTGAATTCCACCTGAAGAGTCTGCAGAGGGCATCCGAGACCTGATGGCCACCTGTTTTCCAGGAGGGTGGTAGGAAAAAGAACAGATTTCCCATTCCTTTAGAAGATTTTTTTCATCTGAGATCTCATACCCCCCCACCCTTTTCCTATATACAGTATATATATATTTTATTTGGGTCAGGCCTGACACACACACACCAAGAAAAAAACTGAGTGCAACAAACTGAATCGGACAGCGTGAAGTAAAGAAAAAAAGAGAAAAAAATACTAATGGAACTGATTACTGACTGGTAATAGAGGTTATTCAACTTACTGAACTGTTTTTTCTTTTTTTTTTGTTCCAGTTGTTCCTGTTGATGTGTGAAAACGATGTTGATGTGAAACGACTTCCTTGAAGTCAAGTTTTTTTTCAGTCTGAATGGTCAGTCCCTTGAAATACATATTCTACCTTTCTGCTAAATTAATCGTCAGTGTCTTATTGTGGTTGGAGGTTCCAACTCTACTCCAAGTAGAGTTACCATTGCCAGTCTCGTTACGAATCTAGTTACTTGAACCCTGGGTTGTGTAGACTTAGACAGTTTAGTTTTTTAAAGACCATATTGATTCGGATTTAGATTTTTTTTTTCCCTGACTACACAGGAAAGGGTCACACTTTAGTACTTAAAAGAAATGTGTTCTTTTTTTTTAAAGGAACACTACTGTGAATACAATACTAGTAGGGTAACAGGTATCATCAAAAAAAGGTTTTTGTTTTTTTTTTGATCTCCTCTGTGAGAGGTCAGGTTGTGAGTAAAGTGAATGAGTGTGCATTTTCAGCACGACACAGGCATAAATTCTGCCACACTGAATCGTCAGTGTGTCCCACGGATCTCATTCTGCATTTGTCAACAGCGCAGATGAGGGAGAGAAACCTTTTCAGCGCTTTGAGATTCCATTCGATGGTACGGAGAGTCCTCCGGGTCATGCCGCAAAAACGAGGGAAAGAAATGAACACGGAGGGGAGACGGAGTGCCATAAAGCCCCTGAGATGGAACATCGTTTGTCAGGATGGGATCCTCCTTCGCTGTTCCCACCCTATTGTTGTCTTCCATTTAGCCTGTGAGACAATGTTTCTCCTAAACATTAGTATCACTTACACAGAAACATCTCGTGTCACAACAGCAGACTCATCCTTCAGTATTAGAACCAACAGGTATGAGCGTGCCTCCCTATGAGATGATAAGATGGTTGAAACTTGGGCCCTTCGCTGAAAATTTTGCATCAGTGGTTCAAATGTGAAAGAAATAACAAAACTTGAAGAAATTACAAAACCAGTGGGCGCGAGTGTACGTCCGTATGACGTTGTGGCGTCATGTGCAGAGGCGTAATCTCCTTTTCAACACCGCTGCACTGAGATGGCAGCCACTTCCACCATGAGCATCGCTGACACTCTCAACCCAGATAAGTGTATCAGCACAGTGGGGGTACAGAAGCTCGCCTTCATAATCAATCCATTTGACAGGGCGGTCACAGAGCAGAGCCTTCCAGCAACCGGCTCCTCCACCCCATCAACCTTTCCAGCGCTGAGAATGCAGCAGCGGCAGTGCGCTGTAGCACAGCAGACAGGGGTGGAGACCAGGAAGTAGAACGCAAATGGAGTGGGACTTGTTGATAAGAGAATGTCAGTGACCTTGCAGTCAACAGAAATGAGAAGGTTAAAGGTCTGAGGAGGCGTGAAACAGGACCCACGAGCTAACCCACATCAAATGGGAAGAATGAGTGGCGAGAGCGTTTGACTTGTGAAGCCTGCTGCTGTTGCTCCTTCGGGACAGATGCTCCTGCGCAAGGGTGATGGAAAGGCAGACAAGCTTCAGTAAGAGTGACAGACCAACACCCAGACAGATGCGGCACTCCGCTCAGACCCCTCTGTGGAGCACTGCCGCTCGGACGAGGGCAGCGATTCTATCGTCGCATCAGGGCGATGTCAGGCGGGCGCACCTGATATTTACCGAGTCACGCTCGTGTCTGATTGCATTACCTGAATATTCAATTTGAATGCTCCAGAATTTTGTTCTCTCCAAGAGAGCAGAAATGTTATTAAATGGCAGGAAACAAGGTGCATGGAATCATTAGTGCCACTGCAAACACTGCAGCATATCCTTCATGTGAGCGAAACAGCCTGTAAATGAGTTCACCCTGGACCTTCAGTTCTGCTAATATATATATATATATATATATATATATATATATATATATATATATATATATATATATATATATATACTCTGCCTCTCGCCCCTTGACAGCTGGGATAGGCTACAGCAGACCCCTGCAACCCAAAAAGTTGGATAACGCAGGTATAGAAAATGGATGGATGGATGGATATATATATATATATATATAGAGAGAGAGAGAGAGGCATCGCTGACTTTCAGCAAAGACTTTTCAAGAATTGATCAACTCAGACGTGAAATTTGAAGGACCGTCACTTTAAATGCGACGTAGCCAGTGTGTTCAGGAATACACAGGAGAGCAGACTGGTCAGAGCCTCCAGTTATTGGGATCTACTGAAGTGAGATTACAATATTTGACTGTTGCAAAGCTTGATGGTTTGTGACATTGTTGTTATTAGCTCCGTTACTGGAGTTAATGACAACAATGTCAGGCTAAATAGAGAGCAATGACTGGCAGCTCTGCACCTGCTTGACATTTACGGATAAAAATAAAGCTTCGAGCGTTTTTGATCCTCTCAAGTCGACTCGGTGTTAAAGCATTAAGCACTGTTGCCCCCCAAGTGCAACTGCACTTGCACTGAAACTTGCACCACCATTATTCCCTAGAAGACTCTTTCCAACGTGATTCCATACTGTCATGGTGGAACACGGAGCAAGTGAACACTAAAAGTGAAATCCATATTCAGACAAGCATGACGACCCGGATGAAAACGTGGCATGAGAATGTCTGACGACATCACGGCTGATATCCTAATCCTGAGGCAGGAAGACAGACACTGACGTGCCAGTCAAAGCTGCAGCCGTCTGACAGCCCCGTTTCCACTTATTAATCCTATGACGCATGTAGCAATTCATTCCATTACGCTGCAAAATCATCGACATTGACATAACTCTGGCTTAAGCGGTGAAACCACCTTTGTCATAACAAACACAAGAGAGTCTTGTGAATCTTGTCATCAAATACAAATGTGTCTGTCTTCATTTTCCTCCTGCTCTGAACACGAAGGCAATTCCAGGAATGTTAATGCTGAAATCAGGATTGGTGGTGGTTTTCTGTTGGTTTATGTACAAAAAATCGCTTCATGGGTTTGGTGTCCTGACTATCACTTGTTTTGTGCACATCTTTTTCAAACACTTATACGTGTAAGGGAATTAACACCTTTTTCGTATTTACCTCAACCGACACAATAATTCATCAAAAAAAAAAAAAAAAAAACGTTACCAAGTGCTCAGGCAAAAATGTATCATTCTCCCAAGGACTCAAATATAAAAGAAAGGCAGCGTGATTTATGTAACCACGCGGCAGTTTGTCATTCCCACAATCCTTATTTCGTCATGAGTTGCAGAAAAAGTTGCGAGTTTACCAACTGTTGAAACTTGCACTGCAGTTTGCACAAATGTAACAGGAAGTTCTGTTGATCAAAACTCTTCTGGCACACTGCCCGAAGTCCTTCATTTATCTTTCTTATGGCAATGATTAAGATGTCTTTGACATTTCTCAAGGCTTTTTTCTCTTCCTCTCAGTTACGAGGCATTCAACCGTGCTGTAAGCTTTACGTAATATTCAGCAGAGCAAACTTTTGGAAGTGCAGACACTGTCTGAGCTCTGTTCACCTAAATCCTCGAGTGCTTTGCATTCGGATACAATATTTACATAATTACTTTGAGAGACACTGAGCCAGATCAAATAAACGTTCATGAATTATTGATAATGCGAGTTTTGATTTCTTTCTCTTTTAGAAAAACAGCAACCTTTTTTTTTTTTTTTTTTAACATATCCTCTTCACTTCCTGTACGTTCTTGAGGAGTTCGATGCACGTTAAAAACAAACAAACCAAAAATGACACTCTGCTCACGGTTAAGATTGCATTTCCTCAGATGATTTAAACAGCAGCAATGCTAATACAAAAGCAATATAAGCAGGATTCCACCAGAGGTCCGTCAGACGTCCTTATTGGTGGGAAAACACAATGATCGCCCACGCTGTCCTATGAGGAAAAACGCCCCCAACATGTCTCACAATGTGTTGGAGCTACTGGATATTATCATGCTTTTTGCTGCAAGGGCGGTACTCTTTATTGGACAACTAGAGACTAGATTCGATGAGGGGTCCAGAGGAAGCATCCTGGGCAGGAAGCAAGTGACTATTCAGCAGACCGCTCACACTGCAGCACCGCTGGCACAACGGAGAAAGAGATGCAAAGCAAAGCAAAGCTCAGGCCATCCAATAAACACTTAGAGAGAGACTAAAACAAAAATAATATATGGAGAAACAGGCTTATTTATGGCCATCTATGCATGTTAAAATCTCCATTATTGCAGCTGCTGATGTGCCTTTGCCCACAGACACTGATGCACGGACACCTGCAACCAGAACTACATCAGCTTGTATGCAAATGATCAGTCCTCCCTAAAAGGACTGCATGGAAGGAGCGGACGAGGTCAAGGACCAGGGGCTCCAGTGGGTGGGTGGGTGGGTGAGTGAGCGCGGTAGCCTTCTGGAATTAGGTGACTTATAAACAAAATGATGACGTTAGGAGAACAGATGTAGAGTTATTCATGTAATTATTCAACCGATGTTCCTCAAACAAGCAAACACAGCACATTTGTAAAAATCACAATATTTTAAGATAATCCTACTGTGAATAATGTTTCCATACATACATTTCATCTGGATCAGAAAATGGCAATGCCAGTCGGCCCGCTTAGAATCAGTTATTGTCTTTGCTCCATAGTCTTGTTACCCTTTTTCTGTTGGTTCTCCTTGACGTTACTGCACACAGATACGAGTGTTGGAAGGTTCTATTTTTTGTTCTGCTGACACACACTGATGTCCTGTCGCTGAGGTGCTGTACATACACTGCAGTTGAAGTCCTGGAGGAACAAGCAACAGCCTTCATCTATGCCAACCTCTCCTCAACCTCTCACCACCACACAACCACCCCCATGTTTTTCTTTTTTTATTCTGCCCATCAGGGTTCTTAATACTTAATGTAGACGCCCCAGCAAGTCCAGCAACTCTGTAGTCTGGAGGGAACGCACACGTGCACCAAAACACATGGACGGACGCGCGCGCACACACACACACACACATCCCTTGGTGAGCAAATAAAGGCGATGTGGTGTTCATTCGCACAAATGACAGGTGACAGCGCTCTCCGAGGGGAAAAGCCTGCAAATTCGTCCCTGTTGTCCCCAGGCTAAGTGAGGAAGAGGAGTGTAGCCCCTCTAATAGGTGCAGCAGAGGACAATCTGCACAGGTGGGGGCAAGGACAAGGAATGCATTTTAATCTGACTAAAAGATTAAAGCCTGCCTGGTGTCCTTAAAGTGTTCTTAATGTGGCGAAGAGGAGCTCTGACAGTCATTTTCACATTCTGCCGCAAAAGCCATAATTAGGGAATAAACAGTGGAAAAGCTTTCCATGCTAATGATTTAAAAACTCAGAGGACCATAATAAGTGCTTTCAACGAGATAGTAACATCTGTAAATAACGATTTAAAGTGCAACCTACAACTGTGAGGGATAATGCTTTGGCACTGGTGATTAATTTGAAAGCGAATTTGAAAGTTTCGAACCAAAGCGTCACAGTGACATCACAATGTCCCACTCGAACGCGTCGCACCTTTTTCCGTTCATGTGAATTTAATCACCGATACTGTTGACACACAGCACCAGTTCAGCACACACTAGGTCCTGCTGGTTCTGAACATGGGACCTTCCCTTATCTGGCCCCCCCCTCAACAAACTAGGCAGCATGAAGTTATTCATATATTGTAAGAATGTAAACCTCGTTTCCAGGTAGCGGGTAAGACTTGCTTGACCTGCATAAAATTAGTATAAGAGTATTTAACTGGCAGCTTCAGATCCACAGTCAGCCAGATCGATTTGATTGCGACAGCAGCCCAACATAGATTTCACAGCATATTAAACCTCAGCTTTCAGACAGATTTTCCAGCCAATCTAAAAGGATTAGTTGATCAAGGACCTTTTTTATATGAGACAGATAGCTGTTCATATGAAGAAAGTTTCTGTACTTGATCAGACAGACCCCTTCAAGGTAAATAATTAAGGAAATAAATAAATAACTAGAAAGGAAAGAAAAGATGTAATAGAACGACTCACGTTTTCTTTCAAAAGCCTGAGTAAATGGTCCTCAAAAGTGTCGCTGGGGTTATTTATTTCCAAAGTACATTAGCACAAGAGAAGGAGAATGAAAACAACAACAACAAGAACCCACTGGCCCACTGGATGGGTTCAAGTACAAGAAAAAGTGAGCAAACTGTAAATAAGTTAGTGGTTATTTAAACATTCTGCAGGAAGGAGTTATTTATTTATTACTTATTTCAAGGAGGTAGAACCTTAAAGTAGCACACTATTCAAATCAATCCAGGTATTATTCTGATGAAACATTTGCATCGTCTGATCTTTTTTTTTTTTTTTTTTTAACTAATATCCTTCCTGCCAGGTATGACGCAGATGGGAAAGTCTAAAAATTTCTCCTCAGAGTCTCTGTCGAACATGAATTTATATTCAGATTTTACATCACATAATATTTTACAAGGGCTCTGTCGCTCCTAATCTGATGCTGAGACTTCAGGAAGCCTTAATCACACTCATCAAAGTATAAAACCGCATTTCAATTGAGGCAGAAAATCATCCACATGCCTTCAGAGAGTACGGGACTCCAGATACACACAAACACAGACACGCGCACATGCACACACACACACAGCTGATTGTCGGGATAATGAACATCCTTGCCCACAAGACAATCTTGGAGAAGCTAATAGAATATGGAGCTAATGGCCAGACAATACCACCGAGACTGAGACAATGCACAGGGACACGTCGGTGACTCCAGCTTTTGTCTGAGCCGAAAGGCCTCGAGCCGGCTGGAATGAGCCGTAACTTTTAATGAAAGTCATCAGCAAATCCTTCGCTGCTTGATTAGTCTATTAATGTGTTGTTGATTTGTAATAAGCGTTGCGCAGAATTCTAAATTCTGCTATACACATTTTATCTCCGCTAGTTCCAAACAGATGCCTCCGTCAGTCTGATATGCAAATTTCATTTATAGTGTGTGCTTGATGTGTAAAGATCCATCCCCCTCAGAGGCTCAGGAACCTCTATTTTTGTACAGAGAGGAGATGATTCAAAAAGCTCTTATTTTAGTACTGAACAGGGTGCACAATGTGTGTCACCTGTGTCAGTTATAGGACGGCAGCTTAAGCTGCTAATTAATCTTTGGAAATTAAATATACAC
Source organism: Pao palembangensis (assembly GCA_015343265.1). NCBI lineage: Eukaryota > Metazoa > Chordata > Actinopteri > Tetraodontiformes > Tetraodontidae > Pao > Pao palembangensis. The sequence continues at coordinate 11,131,152 of CM027094.1, read as the reverse complement.
AATCACAGTCACTTCAGTGGCTGTGCTGGTTAATACCATAAATAATCTGCACTGAGAGGCTGAGGTATTCATACTAAGCCACAAATATATACATAGATTTCATATACACCTGTATATATATATATATATATATATATATATATATATATATATATATATATATATATATATATATATATACAGGGGTAATACATTACCCAGCTCCCTACAGTAACACTGTCCTTCAAAGTTGTGGGGCCCCACATCGCAAATGTGGCCCCGCCTCGTTAATAGAATGAGAATTTTGCTACGCTCACACACACACACACCCACGCTCAGAAGAAAGGCTCCCGTGGACCATTTTTCTGCTTTTATTGTATTTGTGACATTCTATATCATTTATCATAATGCAAAACATTCACATATTAAAATACAGATATAGATACTGATAAATAAAAATGTGAACTGTATTCTGACCTCACACATTTGTGCTTTGAGCATTAACCAGGTTCACTCTGTGCTCCTTTTCCACGGTGGCTAAAAGTAAATAGGATCGCTCACTGAACTTTTCCTTTTACCGCATAAGTTCAGAAACCGCATGGATAGATGCAGTTGTCGGAAAGCTAAACTTTAAAACAGTCTTACTAGTAACGCATGCATACATATTTCCTTAGCTATTGTTCTATTGTGCTATTGTTAGCTCTTGTTCACACATCATAAATCATCTTGTTTGACAAACAGTAACACAAACTGTATCAGGAATGAAACCTCTGATGCCTGTGATTATAAAGACCTCAACTATGTTATACTGGTGGAATTACAAACAGCGAACACTCTCGGTAATCAGCCTGTTCGGCGAAGGTTGGAAGCACAGTAATCAAAGATCATTAGCATGGGAAAACGCCAGCTCTCAGTGGGCAAACTGTTTCAAGAAAACACTTCCAAATGTTTATTCTGTTGTTCCCAGTGGATGTGGGTGCATTTTGACCCAAGGGGTTAACAAGAATTTAAAGGTGAAATTGCAACCACAAAACAGCAAAATCAAACCCGCAATGAAAATTACAAAGGAAACATCGATTTGTCTCCCGCCTATACTGGAATGTAACGATAGAGATAACTGGCAATCTTTGTTTTTTTGTTATTTTCCTGAAAGTCCAAATGCAAATTCAAAAATGTGCCCAGCATCAGCATATCTTATTAAACAGAATAATTGTGCTAAACAATGTGGTCCGAAAAGTTTACCTTCGGAATGAGGAAAGGCATTTCGTTTACTTCATGAGGACAGAGCAGGGAAGTGATGATGGATCATTCAGTCTGCGTAATATACTTTGTTAAAAAAGACTGATTGTATTGGCTTTGGACGGAAAGTGTCAATTTTTTTTCCTTCTCCAGGACTTATAAATGTTGTCCATGCCTGGAGGCGGTTCCCGCAATATGTGCACCGTGTGTTGCCATTTCTCTTTTTCCACGTGATGGCACGACAAAAAAAAGGTCTGTTTAGTTTTTTTTTTCTGTCCAAAGAAGTGTAATGTGACATTATAATAATGTCGGTAATGAAGAGCTGAGGAAGAGAATGGACAGGTTGCAACTTCAAATATTTAGCCTTTAAACCTAAAAAAAAAAATCATTATTGTTATTGTAATTGTTACATTATTCTATGTAAAACAGAACATTAGGATCCTACACTGACTGACCTGACACATGTCCCTGGGACAAGCGCATGTCCACCACTAAGAGAGACCTGTAAAAGTCCACCAAGGAAGATCCCAAAGTCGGAAAGAGAGAGAGAGCACCGGATAAAGAAGGACAATGTGACTCAAACCTCATTGGAAACCAGTTACCCAGGAAGCAAACTTTTATTCTATAGAACTTTTCATAGACAAAATCACTATGTGCTTTGCAATAAAGGTGCAACTAATACTAATAATACAATACAACTTATTAAAATATAGCAGGACCCAGATTACAAGAAGGAACCATCCTGCTGAAAGTCAGCTGGGTAAAGGAGAAGAAGAGAAGGAAGACAGGACAAAGAGAATAAAAGATAGAGAGAGAGAGAAATATACAAACATAGCAAACATAATAGGCAGGTTATTATAAAAAAGAGAACAGCACAGGCAGGTGCTGACAGTGGATTGGAGTGAAATTGTGACTGTAAGACCAGGGGCCATGTTAATATGCGCCATCTAACAAGGCACAAATGGGTGAGAGAGCAAGCCAGGAGCAGCTGAAGAGCTAAGGGGTACAAGCAGACAAAGAAGAAAAGACAGGCTCAGCCACGATGGAAAGTAAATCAGCCAGCAAATGGGCAGAGACGTTTGTACCTCCCCGTGTTGACACAAACAATGTGTCATTTTTCTGTCCCACAGCCTGGCACCATTGTGAGGGCAGGCAGCTTCTTATCATATAGATGAATTATATATCTGAGAGCTGGCAATTTATCCAAGAAAAGGCTATGCATATTTCCTCTTGAACTCCCCTTTATCCTTTCATCTAGTTTTTTCTTTCATCACTGAGTAGGGAAGTTGCCAAAGGGTTGAATGTTTGTACTTCGCCGCTTTTACTTGTTGAAAAGTTACAGTCATGTTGATTTTATAGTGAACAGGTGTGAGCCGTAGTGTGCACATGGGTTTAATAAGTCCATATAGTCCTATAGTTCTAGGTAGGGTGTTTCAGCTTTAAAATAGTATTTTTTTGAGTCAGAGCAGAGAAAGTATTCTCAAAGTCAGATTTCATAGGTCTGGGCAGGTCAGAGTCGTTTCAAAACATTAAATATTTATTTCTTGTCAAATTCAAAGAGTGTTTTTGGAAGGGTTTCTCCACAATGTCGGCGATTGCTTCTAAGAAGATAATGGGTGTCCTGACACACCTCTGGCAGGGTGGTTTGTTCTCCATTAGCAGAGAGGCAGAGCCCTTGGGAAAGCTGACGGGGTTATCAGTGAGCAGCCTCAATATAAAAAAAAGGCTAGATTTTTTTCCTTTTTTCCCCTCCTTTTCTCTTTATGACAGACATCTCCAAAACAATTAGCATTCTGAAAAGATGTTTATGTCTGGCTGTAATTTTCTGAAGGTGAATCAGGCTGAAGGTAAATTCTTTCCTCTGCATGCATGCATGCATGCACGACCGTGTCCTTATTAGATACAGACCACCAGTGGCCTCAAGGTGATGTACAAGTACTGGCCATTTCATACGTCCCCCAGGCACGCTGAGGCCCCCACCTCTGTTTGATATTCTGTGGGCAACACAAACACAGGCAGCCTGGAGGTGTCGGTGCCATCAGCACAAGACGTCTGTATGTGGTTCATTTCAAGATTATGTCCCCCGAGGAGAGGAAACGGAAAGGTCCATGTGCCAGGAAGAGGTCTGTTTATGCCATTTTTTGTTTGTTTGTTTGTTTGTTTATAAATACACGTATGGGCCGCACCTTCGCACACCAGTTTGGTTTAATCACTGCGGAAAGGGTTGAGCGTTTAATTATTGTGCGTCTAAATTGTGATCTTTGGCCCATTTTTATTCTGTCAATAGTCAATCAGTGTTGTAACCCTGAGAAAGACAGGAAACACCCACTCACTCACTCACATCCACCCACTTACTCACACATACACACACACGCAGAGCTGTCAGTTTCTATTTCTTTTCTTTTTATTTGACATTCAGCCTCTCTCTCCCGGTGATGCAGCAGTGATTGACAGGTAGCCTGCTGACCCTCTGTTGATTTTGCTGTTGTGTCTGCGTCACACCGCGGATTCTCATCTGTCAGCCGTTACACCCCACCCCTCCACCCCTCACCCCCTCCAGCACCTCCGCCATCAGCGCCCCCGTGATGCCGCTGTTTGGCACAGGAAGAAAGTCCCTGGCAACGCGGCTTTAGGCCAGGCTAATCACCACACATGATGCCAGCCCTCAGCTTATCATCCCTTTTTTTTTTTAATGTGTCAACACTTGAACTGCTGCTGACTGATCTGTTCTCTGACTGCAGCCAACATATGCATCGATGGGCCTCAACATGTTGTGTGGGGCGTGGGGAGGAAAGAGGCACATTTAGAAAACAAACTAGCAAAAAAAAAACCCATTAACCTTTACCCCCTTGCTGTCATTTCTCCATTTTTATGGGGGTAAAGTATGTGGTGCCAAAGCTGTCGTTTGTAGCTCGCACTCTCAGCTCTGATGATGATGATGTTGATGATGATGGGGTGGGATGTGTTAACATTTTTTTTAGAAAACCGAGTGTGTGTAAGTTTGTATACTGTACTGAGTGAAGAGTCAGAGGAAAACTGAACATTAAAATGTGATGAAGGCAAAAAAGATACCCGTAGCCAATTTGACACTTTATATCCCTACATAGGAGAGAGTGGCCCAATAAAAACATAACATGGAATTATTGATTACCTTCACCCTACCTGTACACCTACACTGCATTCATGGAGATATGATCAGATGCATCATATTGATCACTGAAACAACAAACAAACAACTCCAGCTTCTAAAAAAAAAAAACAACTGGCTGTATGTAGGAGGAAGCTCAGTAGGAGCCAAGGATCCAGCAGCTCACCAGGTTCTGCTTTAGCCACAGAGATGGTGCATAAAGGTCTTTGTTGGCTCACAGAATCACAGTCGCCACACAGCTTCCAGATGGAGGAGAACGCGTCTGTAGTTCCACACGAGAAGCCTGATCAAACATGGCTGACTCACAAAGAGGAAGCCCAAAATGTCTCACGTGTCTGATTTGAGCCTTTTCTTCACATGCGTATTCCCCCCCCCCAAAATGGAACTATTTACACCTAAAAAAATGCTATTGAACAGTCTTTAATAAACCCATTTCAATAAAAAAGTGTACACAGATTACTGTATACGGACGGACCCTCCCTGGGTCAGAATCCTTTTGGGCTACAACGGCAAGACAGATAAACAAAGTAATGTTATAATTAATTGAATCTGACAATAACTGCTTTGTGTTTGTTTAAAAGAGTCTATGACTGACAGTTGCTTTTTGAAGGCTTTCCGCATTGTCAAGATTTAATGAAGAATATTTAGTAAAAGGTGACTCACTCATTAGACATCCACGTGTCTGGCAGCACTTTCTTACTTTTATTAAGAGTCTGTTCTGATCTGTACCGCAAAGTGAAGCGTATCGATTTTTATTTTATTCATAAATCATGTTTTAAGACTTGCGACTTGCATTGTGCTTTTGGAATTATACCATTGTTAAACGACCGGCCGGAATGGTTGCGTAGACGTGTTCCCGATCACTCCTGCACAAGCACCATGCGGAAGCAAAGATTTACTTTGTGTTCATTCACACTCATCGCCGGAACATCAAGAGCTTGACAATAATTATCTTTAACTAAAATAAAGACATAAGCACATACATCACTTCGCATATTTATTAAAATGGCCTTTTTCATAATCCAAGTCTGTTCTAAAACTCTGAATTGAAATGAGGTTTTTTTTTCCGCGTTCGTATCGTGTAACATATGACTTCCATCTTCACTTCAGGACAGGTTTACAGCCTTTGTCTTCTTGTTTTCTGATCATTATTCAAGGATTCAAGGGTTCAAGGATTTTTATTGTCACTGTACAGGGCACAGTGAAATTATTTTTCAGCAGCTCTTAGTTCTATTCATAGTATAAATATAAAACTCTAGAAAATTAAAATAAGGAAGTAAGACACAATAAGAAAGTGCAGTGCAGTTCTGAATGTCCATGAGGATGACGTGACCCACACAGTTTAAAGTTCAGTCTGTGGGTGGGGGTGTGTGTGAGGAGATGGGGTGATGGATTTCACAGCTGTGGGGAAGAAGCTGTGTTTCAGTCTGTTTGTGTGGGTGCTGATGTTCCTGTACCTCTTTCCAGAGGGAAGAGGCACAAACAGCTTGTGTCCTGGGTGGGGGGGTCTGCAGCTATACGATGGGCCCTTGTTTAAACCTGGCTGTCGTATATTGAGTCCAGGTGTGAGAGAGGACTCCCCACAATCCCCTGTGCAGTTTTCACCACCCGGGCCTTTCTGTCTTGAGCAGTGCAGCTTCCATACCACACCGTTGCACTCAGACAGAGGATGCTCTCTATTGTTATTCTCTATGGCTCTGTATAAGTTTGTCAGAAGCTGAGGAGAGAGTCCAGTCCTTTTGAGCTTCCTGAGGAAGAAGAGTCTTTGCTGGGCCTTCTTCACCAGGTAGGTTGTGTGTGTGGACCAAGTGAGGTCAGATGTGATGTGGATTCAGGAATTTGATATTATCCACCCACTCTACCCCCTCCCCATGGATGTGAAGAGGGGTGTGTTCCCTCCTCCTGGATCTCCTGAAGTCCACGTTAACCTCCTTGGTCTTGCTGGTGTTCAGGACAAGGTTGTTGTCTGAGCACCATCCTATCAGGTGCTGGATCTCCTCTCTAGTGAGTCTCCTCATTGTCTGATATGAGACCCACTACGGTGGTATCATCTGCAAACTTCACCACCATGTTGGTCGGGTAAGTGGCAGAGCAGTCATGTGTGAACAGGGTGAAAAGGGCCGGACTGAGCACAAACCCCTGCGGTGTGCCTGTGTTCAGGATCAGTGTGAAAGATGCGTGATCGCCAATTCTCACCACTTGAGGCCTGTGGGTGAGAAAGTCTCTGATCTAGGTGAGTCAGGGCCATGTGCAGTGCTAGTGAGACTGCATCCTCTCTTGATCGATTCCCCTTTCTCCTTGTTGTTATTATCCTGGCCATAACATATTATCCTAGCCATAACCATATCCTCGCTTCCGATCCGATCAAGACGAGAGGTAAACAACATGTGGCTGCAGCGGTGATGCTGCGTGCTGCTGCTGGCGCAATACAATGATGTCAGACTCAGATCCATCGTTACTTTATGCAACTTTGTGGATAAAATAAATAATCGCGAATATGAAAAATAATCGCGAATATAAAAAATAACCATGACTGAAACATCACAGGCATTGTGATTGACAAATATTGAAATATTCGCGACTGCCCTACCCGGAGGATAGTTTCTCTCCAACCAACATCACTGTGACTTCTAGAGCTGCCAACTTTAGTAGGTGTCAAAGAGAGAGACAAGGTGAGATACTTTGAGATTCCAAAGTGTGTTTAATTCAATTGTGCTGTTGTTGTGACACCACTCCTGGATTGAATCCCCCAGTGGATATTTTTAAAGGGGACATGAAACTCTAGAATGAATGCTAACCATAAGAGATGTACATATTTTAAAACAACGCTGAAATAAAACATCTGATTAATCCACTTTTACGGGACGTTTTGGGGGCATAGTCGCCTCCATCCTTATTTTACGTCGCTGCCTCCGTCACTGTATTGGTTTCAGGTTTCGGTCTCAATGCCTTTGAGCCACTGACAAGGCGGAGGGTTGAGAGACCAATTTTTGCGGAGGATTGTGAAGGTGCAGCTGCTCTGGACTGAGACGGCACAGAGAACTACTCAGCTGATGGCTCAGATCCTCATCCAGTTGAACTAATTAATTAGTTTAATTAATAGTTAATTACTAGTTAAACTAATCTTTGTTGGCTTTGTAATAAAAACATGAAGTTTTTCTATCGTTACCTACAGAAGCGTATTGCTGCCACTCTATGTAAATAAAAATTGATCAGTAACGCATTATTCCGTGTTATATTTATTGTTAGTATTTTCATGTTATAACATCATAATATGTATTGTAAGAACGTGAAATGTTCAATAGCAGCAATACGCTTCCGTAAATAATGATGAAAAAACTGCATGTTTTTATTCCAAAGCCAACAAACATTATGTTAACCGTTCCTGCTTCTGTTCCTGACCGTGGTCAGGAGACACAGGGGTGATCCATCTTCTCCAGGGCCGAAGTAACATTCTTCGGGGTTAATTCCCAAGACTCGACTCCACACTTGTTGAAGCGGTGGCACACGCACACAATAACGAGGACGTTTTGCTGAAGAGAGGGGCTTTATTGACTCGCTGCACTGTTAGCAACCTGCCATTTCTCGCTACCTGCCCTGGTTGCCGTCACACTCCTTCTCTACCGTCCTGCTCCTGCAGGCTCGTACACTGTGGTGCACACCTCGGCCACGCGCACACTCTCACCCACTCGCATCCACACACTCAGCTGCCTGGGCTACACTTCAGCACGAGACACATCCTGCTACAATTAGTTTAAGTAGTTATCAATTTATTAATTAAATTAACTAGTTCAAATGGATAAGGATCTGAGCCATCAGTAGTTGTTCTGGGAGTAGGTTGTCTGTTTCCGTCTCGGTGCCGCCTCAGTCCAGAACAGCTGCACTTCCACAATCCTCCGCAAAAATTGGTCTCTCAACCCCAACGTCGAGAAACGTCCAAAAACGTAGGTTAACACGTAGGTTACGAAAGAGGAAATGTCGAAGGACATTTCCTCGTTCGTAACCTACGTTTGTAACCTTCGTGTTCTTCTATGAGACCGAAACCCGAAACCAATACAGTGACGTAGGCAGTGATGTAAAATAAAGATGGCAGCGACTATGCCCCTAAAACGTCCCGTAATTACATATAAAAAGTGGATTTTCTTTAAAACGGCTGATTAATCACGTTTTATTTCAGCATTATGCTTTAAAATATGTACGTCTATTTTATGGTTAGCGTTTGTTCTAGTGTTTCATGTCCCCTTTAAACGTTACCGCCAGCGGTCTCCTGCGATGTCGCAGAATGGAGAAAAGGCTGAACGTACAGCAGAGACGTTGGCGATGTAATTGAAATGCAAACGGCAGAGAGCTGTATTACAACTTTAATCCCTGAGAGGTTTAAATTAGAACATAATGTAATGGTTATGGAGCACTTGGTAGTGATAAAGGATGATTCAGCTGCGTGTCACTATGAAAGCTACGTACATATTCACTGAAGTGATGGCGCACGGAGGAAGCCATCAGACTGTGTCTGAGCTGTCCATCACACTCTCATGACTACGGGGACTGTAAGACCTCATGTTGAACCGGGGAAAAGCGTGGAGTCAGGCCGTCCTTGTCTGCGCGCACACGCCTTCACTCCCGACTTCAGCTATACTTATTGCATTCTTCAAATTGACTGTCTTCTTAATTGCATCGCCCTCCAGCACTCTATTTGTTGCAAGTCAGTCCCGCTGACACCGAAGTACTAATCAAAAACAGAAATCCGATGGATCTGCATGGGCTTGACTTTTAGAAGACTGGGCATGATTTCTAAAACACTTGCCCATGAGCTTGGAGTAAAATATTTTATTTCAGACTGGTGATCACTGATGTCTATGAATGGAAATATAAGAGAAATATGTCAGAAAATAAAATCATTCCAACTCTATGGGCGACAGTGCATGTTGTTTATCAAACGTTGCTTTATTATTAGTACATTAGTAGGATAGATAGATAGATAGATAGATAGATAGATAGATAGATAGATAGATAGATAGATAGATAGATAGATACTCACTTGAAAGACAAATCTCCTTCCCTGCAGTCATCTTGCAGCTTAATCATTCTGATCAAAGGGGACACCCACCAGCTTAACAGTCTCACAATTAGTCTCAACTATTGGATTCCATGTAGGTGGTGAAAGATCCAACACCATTCGTGTCTTCATTTAATTATGTCACCTGGCAAACAGCTCTGGTGTTAGGTCTTTACGCTGGTGCCATTACTGAGATAACGGCTCCCCGCGTCCTGTTTTTAAGGTTTATATATATATTGTAACAGAATCCCATTAGAAGGAGGTGGGTGCTTAATTACTGAATATTTGGGAAGCCTGCTGAGATGTCCCGCTGCGTTGTCAGGGATATTTGAGACAGTGCACTAACTATACAGTGACGTATCACTGCTGGAGAACCGCTCAGACTTCAATCTCCACATTCAGCATCAAATCAAGTCTTTTCACTTTCACTGTGGATTAATGTTAAACACAGAAGTTCAGGTTACGGAAGATTAACATTCACCGCAACCCTGATGGGATCATTCCTCCCACGCTGGATCATTTTCTACAAGCTGCACCTTTAAAGCTTTTAAGGTGGAATGAGTTTGGCTGCCTGTGTAGTTGGGGCTCACTGAACCTGATTGTCTGGTTGACAGTAGCAGTACAGGGTAGGGGTCGGAGAGGGAGGCGTGGGCGGGCGAGTGGGTTGGTGGGTGGACGGGGGCTCCCACAGGATTAATTTCGATGCAAAGCGTGTCGCGCAAACTACAGACTGTCCTGAATCAGATCACGATGGAAGAAACCCATCGATAAATGTGGCTGTATGTGGCGTGTCATAAAATAATGTCATGCAGGACGAGGTGTCAGGGCAGGGTGCTGGATTTTTGGAGCTGGAGGTCAATTAGGTATGCTAAGTAGCCTGGGCATCTCTTCTCACTGCTGCTGATCTGTATGCTGCACCCGACTCCTCCACTGATCTCCAAGTCTCCCCGCATCCCTCGTTCTGAGGATAACATGAAGCAAATGCAGGGGGAATGGGGGGGCAGAAGAGTGTTTCACCTTCTGCGGCTCACTCTAAAAAAGAGACCAGTTTTCCCTGTTTGCTGTTCCGAATAAATGAAGTGTTCAGGTGCTCGGGGAAAAAAAAAAACACAAAGAAGGCTGTGCAGTGTTGCGCAGTCAGTCGCCCAAAAACGAGTGACTGTTTCAGTCCCACCTCTATATACTCGGACACAATGAACTTAATAGTCACAGTGACAGTTAACCCCTGCATTTAATGCATTCAGGACAAACAGTGACGCGTTGGGTTTGATTCCCACTCCGTCAAGTTGGAAAAGGTGCCGCAGTGGGTTTTCTCTGAGTATTTTCATTTCCCTCCATTCCGTTATAACTATTAACTTGTTTCCCTTATTTTATATTTTTATAAACTGTACCAATATGCTCAGGTTTGGAGATTTTCCTTCAATTTGGGTCAATTTGGCCAAGTCACGGATGTAATTTGCTTCCCCTGTCAAGTTGCCATTTGCATTTAAATTCATCATTACCAGACATGTTTTGCTGAGATTTCCCCAGATCGTAGGTGTCAGAACACTCCAGTGATTCCATGCAAATGCCCCATTATGAGCCAAATTGTTACCAGAGAACACAGGGTCTGCTTTCGCGAGACAAAACTGCCAGCACATTCCCACAAGACTGAACAAAATTACATGTAAAGGAACAGTCCCGCAACAAGCCCTTGTTGGTGATTTGGTCCAAAAAATCCTCCTTTTCATAGAGCGGACTAATATGTGATATGGGGAACAAATGAGATTTATCCTGACTGGTAAATAACCAGTTCCAGTCTTGTTAAGATCTGAAATTTGCAACTTTTTCTGGCAACTTTTTCCTTTAAGATTATTTATCACCTTTGTTTAAATACAATATTTAACTTCACAGAATATTACCCAGGCTCTTCCTATACCAGCCAATACCAGCCAAGAGATATAATCTCTCCAGTGCGTCTGCCTAGGTACTCCTTCCAGTTTAACCTGCAGAAACCGGAGACAACAAAGGGTTGGAAAGCAAAGCAACATCTGGTGGAAATAAAATGTTTCTTTTTCTATTTTCATTTTTCTTCTTCTTGTTTTTCTAACTGCTCTAATACAGCTATGTATGTTTTGTTGTTGAAGCTTTTTTGTTGTTGTTTAAGCCAGTTTTCTTTTTTTTTTATTTATAAAAATTCAAGAGTGGTCAATTCAAAGCCAAGTAAAGCCCAAGTATAATCGTGCAGTTTTTCTTTTTGTTTGTTTGTTTTAATAAAACAAACCTCTGAAGGAAAGAAGAATAAAAGAAAGAACAGTTCTGTAAATGTCAGAGTAAATTGTTCCACCACCTCCTGTGTTTATGAGAGACATTATGCTGAGAAAACTGTAATAAGACAAAAAAACGTAAAAATAGATCTTTCAGAATCACATCATGATATATGAATATTCAACGCCAACACATCAGATTATTGTTGCTGGTATTTACATTGATAAGTCAGATGTTACTTCAGTTCCTGCTATTTCCAGTCCATCCCAGGACACACACTGTTCACTCTCACATGGGGGTTTAATTAGTCCAACATGCAGATCTTGGGGAAACTGGAGAAGCCCAGTGCAGACACAGGGAAGACAAGCAAACTCCACGTAGACATCAAACCCAGAAGCTTAATATCACGACAAGTCACATCCAACATGCGACTGCACTGTTTGGTCTTTTTAACAAGGTGACCCAACATTTTCGTCAAGCTTTGAAGGAATTAATGTGTTTCACACGTTGTTGTTTTAATCGGGTGCTCCAGAAATGTCAGACACATCTGTCATTAAAGGGAGGAAAGCAATAGATTTCCATGTGTTTGACATAAAAGGTGTAATCCTCCAACTTGGTCCTGCAGGGCTTTGTAAACAAACATGTAAAAGAAGAATTAAAAAAAATATCAGTTACAATACTTGTAAGTGCAAATATGACTTGAAAACAGAGAGAAAAGCTTTAATTTAAGATAAACACACAAATCTCATTGTGACTTTTCTGAACTGGAGGACCCTAAAGGAAAATCATGGCTTCCAGTTCCGAGGTCGTCATGTTTCTTCTTTACAAATATGTTGACAATAATATTCATGTCTTTCGTTGCCTCAGTGAGAATTTCGCCCAAAAGGTAAATTGTGCGGCTCCTGCTTCCACAGATACCTTAGCCATGGACACAAAAGGCACGCTGTGCATGACAGAGGCTCCGCGCATGAGGTATTTATGATCAGACGTGTGAGCGGGGCCTGTGTCGGTACATGATGAATGCTAATAGCGTGAAGGAGTTGTTGTTACATCACACAGAATGAAACATCGGTCTATTCAGGGGGAAACATCCACATTCTGAGTGCTTTCTACATCTGCCTGTACCATCAGGTACATTCGCTACTTGGACAATAATAGCATATAATCATCATTCTCCAGTGTTATAGTGAGCTTCAGATGATAGTTTCACACATTACGGTGTTAGCCGGGAAAAATCGGAACCGAAACACATTACTCTAAAATATTCAAGAAGAGTTCATTAGAACTCATGAATTATTACGGGGAATATAAATGGAATTAAAAAAAAAAAGAGTAAAAATCAATATTTGGTGAAATTTGTCACAAGCCATTTGTTTAAGAGTGTGACAGACAACTATTGCTGCCTGAATAGAAGTGCTTGTTTATTACTGCTGCTGAAACAAAATCCAACAATGAGAAAAACACGGTAATAAAGTCTGCTCGTAATCACTGCACAGAGGTCAATTTTGGAAATCTAGCGATGCTCCTAAAATACACTGTGCTGCTTTTAAATGAATAACACTATGAGTGACACACAATAATTCCTCTCAGTTTTTTTCAGGGAAGATTCTTCCCTTGACAAATCCTAATTCCTTATTTGCAAAAAGATTGTTGGCTGCAAAAAAAAAAGTGCGACGTCACTGGCCATAGGGGGCGCTAATGAGTAATAACGCAGGGAGCCCAAACTTTTGCTGGAGCCTCTTTTCTCCGCTGACGTAACTGTTGACACGTACAGACAATTTTGACCAAAAGAAGTTGCTGCCAACTGCATTCTTCTGCGGTCATCAGAAAAAGAAAGGAAATTATAATTAAAGTAGCAGGCTTGGTCCTCTCAGTTGTGTGAATGAAATAATTAAGTGCATTAAAGGCATGAAAGTAAACAAAGCAGAACAAGTGGTTGGAGAGTTAATTGCTTTCCTCAGTCATATTTAATTAATTCCACTGTGGTCAGAGAGCTGTCTGTCTGTCCGTCCGTCTGTCTGTCTGCTGGAAATTTCAGTTAAATTTAGCCACTCTGCGCTAGAGCGCACTCATCTAAACTCAAGCCACTGAATGTCTGAGTCCTTGTGGCAGAGTTGGAAGCCACATATTTGTTTCTGCTATATTCAGCACCCCCCTCCCCCTCACAGCCTCCCACCTTTTCTCCAGAGATGTGACGAATTACTGAAACGCTACAGGTGTTGCAAATGAGTGTTGCCGGTGCCCCAAATTCAGACAAAGAAGGTCCTGCAGCTACACAAGTGAATCACACTTTAAATTCAGGGTCTCATCTGTTTTTTCTTTACGTAGAAATTCTATCCTTTTTTCTAGCTGGGAGTGGGCAAGGACGTGCAAATATTAGGACATATTAAAATCTCCACCGCGTCCTTTCGTGTTGGGTCTACTTCTACAAGGTTGCAAAACAAAACGCAAACTTAACAGGAATTTGAAAATATTCGACAGTCCAAAAGCAAAGAGCTTGTGACAAATGGCTTAAGACGTTCATTTGACAGCCCAAAACAAGTGAGTGTGGTATGCACCAACATGGCAAAGCCCTCTAAAATCAGACACGCAAACTCGCATGCAGTTTAACTTATGTTGTACTTTTCACAAAGTATAACAACAAAACCTTTAAACGTTTCATTGAACTTGTGCTGATTTTACTTTGATAAACTACCATCTCTGTTAGCAAAAGCATATTACTGCATTATATATTCAAATATTCAAAGGGATATTCCACTAATTTCTACAAAAACAAAAAACCTAAAGCAGTCAGGGGCTACTACAGGAACGTCAAGATTTTAGACATAGTATTGTTAATATCATGAATATCCTCTTTTTTGTTCCTTTCTCGCGCTATGTAGAATCTTATTGAGACTGTGTGGATATCCGCTGCTTTGTTTTGTATTTCAGTGAAATAAATAAAACATGCTGCGTTATGTGGTCATTGAAGACATTTTCCTATCTCAAATATTAACATTTTGAATGTATTAACATTTGAAGTAAAACTACGGCTGTTGCATAATAAGTTTACTTAAGCCTTGTAAGGCAATAAGTCAAAAACGCTTTGGAGTTTGTATGGTTTCATACTTAAATAAAACACGAGTGGTGCGCCATCAGAGCCCGTGGACCAAAATCCAAACTATGCTTGTTCACAGAGAATCTCACCTGCCAGATGTTTGTTGCTTTCTTATATATTTTTTCATGGCACGCCTCCCCTGAACCTCTCCAGCACAACTGTAAAGCTGTGCCTTGTGAGGCATTATGTTTTTGAGGCATTGTTTTTGGACATTTTACCTTCCGATACATTGCCACGATAATATTCCGTCCTTATCTAGTCTATTCTGTGGATACTTGAGGAATGCATGTCAGGCATTATCAGTGACATTAGTCCAGAAAATGAGCAAATCATATGGGAAAGGGTTTTCGAATGAGAGACGCTGCAGAATAATTATCCTCACAGCTGAGGAGCTGAATAATGAGACAGTACCACTGATTCATTGAAGCGTTCCGCTAGTTCTTCCTCGTTCTGATGAATTTGCTTCTCTCTCAAACGAGTCTCTCTCTGAATGCCTCCTCTTTTGAACACGCATCCTCTAATCTAACAGGGGGAGTTTAAAACATAAAACTTAAGTTTAAATATTTGATATAACAAGAGGAAGGTTCCAGGTTCCAATCCACCTGGAGGACTGGAGCTTTCCTGTGAGGGGTTAGGTGACAATGTGAGTGTGAATGGATGTTTGTTCTGTATGTTAGCCCTGAGATAAGTTGAATCCAGGGTGCATCTGCCTCTCGCCCAAAGGCGACTGTGAAAGAAGGTAGAGAGGCTGCTCTCTAATTTGCATAAAACAGTAACAGTTGACGACATTTTTATTCTATCTAAAGTAATTTTACGTGAACATTACAGATGTGGACCAAATCCCCCAGACAGACTCTACGATTCACCGCTGTAGCAAATATTGCTCTAATATTTGAATGAGCTATTTGGTACCAACTTTATGTTTAATTAGTTGGAGGATGTGATGTGAAAAGTATACAATTACTTCCAGGCGCACAAGTGTTGATTCCGAGTGATGACCTGTCACAGAGTGAAAGAGGATATAAACATAGCATAAACTAAGCCAAGGTCGTCCACCGTGAGGCGCTCTAAACTTCTGCTCATGTCCCAAAAACACACAGTTCTGACCAAAATACTGGTTATAAGCAAGTAAATAATTTGCATTTTTTTTATTATTTTATACCTCAAATAGTTTAGTTGAAAACGTGTTAGACTACAAAAATGGGAGCACACCTGAAAAAAAAAACATTTTTTTCAGTCATGTCATTATGGCTGCCACGTTGGTTCATATTGCTCGTAATTTGCAGCAGCCTTCTGAAAAGATTGTTAGTCACTTAGGGCTCGCTCTCAATTCTATTGACTGGATTGGTCTCAGGTTGGGCCAAAATGATCTGTGCTCAAGTAGAAAAAGACAGCGGGATCGATACAATTAAGCAACTCAGACTATAGGAGTAATTTGCTGAGAGATGCTGTGCAGGTTCTGGCCCGAACTCTCCCGTGTGCGCATCGCACACGTTTACTGCTAGAGGATTTTCCGGCTAATGACATTATTTGTCTCTCTGCGTCCTTATTTTCTCGTGCCACTTTAGCGGCGACCTACAGAAAAAGGTTGAAGGCACACAGGTCTGTCAGGAAATTAAAGAACAGCAGACTGTGACAATAATGCAGCACATTTTCTTTTAAAGCCTGCAAATACGTATTCTATTCCCGCACAATGGGGTCTCGAATTCGCAACTGAGCACACTCTCACTCCAATTAATTTTGTTTTGGACTTGTGGGACCAATTTAAAATTCATGCACATCTGGAGAAGCCACCTGAGTAGCCGTGGTGGACGTGCATCAGTATGTTAGGTGAAGAGTGACCTTGGGACTGTCAGTGACTCTTTGCAAAGGAACGACACGTCATGGCGATTCGCTTGTCGCTCGGTGGATCATAGCCTATGAAAACAACTGTGTTTTTTGCCTATTTTAGGTTCCTTTTTTGGACATTAGAAGATGCGCCGACACGAACAAAGATCAACAAAGATGCGGAGTGTGTGATACGATGCTGAGCCTTCAGCCGTCAACATGACAGTGCAGAAAATGGTTCTGAATGGTATAAAAACATGAAACTCCCTTGAGGGATTTCGGCTTCAATCTGGGCCGAGCTGAATATTTCGGAATATTTCAGTTTGGGTTATTATTTTGCCATCAGCCAGAACACGAACATCTGTGTGGCTCTGTTCTTCAGCTGCTCTCCTCTGTGCTCCTGTCAGCAGGGACAGCGTTTTACACTTTTAGCTTTTGGAGGTCGTAGAACCACGGCAGACCAATGCTGTTTTCTGTCACACAGGGATGTTTTATACCTTTTACTCATGAGCTGGAGAAACACCTTCTACCTTCATGAGCAGGATCAATATCTGTTTTTTCAACAGAGCTCATAAAACCTTGCAGACGAATCCGAACAATATTTCTAAAATATCTTCGCTGTTGAAAATGTGGATGGCGTGAAAGAGGAACCCCGCTAAACTCGAAGAATTTCCTGCTGGGTGGCTGCAACGTCTGGTTGTCTTTAGATTTCCAGCCTTTGCTGGCTTCTGGTGCCAATCATAATTTGGCTCTGGAGGGTGAACAGATACTCAGTTATCGTCAGATCTGTCAGAGGTTTGAAGAGAAAAGCTTGGCTGTTTCAAAAAGGATGTGAATGGATTGTTTGCAAGCATTCCTGTCGATGCAGCCTTTCCCTCAGCCTCACTTCGATTCTCCTCCTGCAACCGTGACACTCGATAGGACCACCCCGATTTTTCGAAAACGAACAATTCAGCAGTTTCAATACGCCATTCACAACGATGGCGGATGTGCATAACAGTGACCAACTGCACATCCAAAAAAAAAAAAAAAAAAGACGTCATATACTAAAAACACCATATGACAAATAATCAATATGCACGTTGGCCAGCAAATGATCAGAGCTGAAATTACAGTTAGAAGGTACAATAGATCATCTTGTCTCATCTGTCAAGATGAAGGATGGCATTCAGCTTCTTTCATCCACTGCCAGTGAAAATATGAACAAGACCTCCGTCACCTGGTCCTCGCGCAAAAAGGAAAAGCAAAAAAAAGCTCTAAATGACAAATGACACGTAATCCTTTCTCATCTGACCTCGTTGCAACCTCGCCTGCTCAACCACAGCCACAAATATTTTCCATTTAGAGCTGCCGTCAGATTGAGTCGCAACAGAGAGCAGTGTGATGAGCAGGTTTTCGTGAGAAGACGGAGCAGATGTGAGGAAGACACCTTCCTTCCTCGTCCTTATTGCTAATATTTAATAACAGGTGACTCTCCGCCATTTCATGGACAGCCTCTCCAAAAGCATTCGTTGCTGTCGTCTTCATTGTGCTTCATGGGCACTGCTTGAGTGCATGGGTTGATTATAAAAGCAGCTTATATTAAGTTTGAAGCTTTAATCCGGTTGTATTGATGACACAAATGGGAGCGGAGCTTCGATACATGACTCACTGTGTCGTTTTGAATTTTGGTGTCTGTCTTGCGTTATTGATTTATTGCAATTTCAAATAAGAATCTGTGAAGGACGTGAGGGAGTGGCCTGATTTCTTTTCCTAAACCTGAATCATGCGCAGAAATATCAAATTATGACGCAGAGCTCAACAGGAACAGAGGGAGAATTTTATAGTGGCAGATGTGAGTAGGAAGAATATTTTGTGGGGGTGGGGGGGGTTCCCTATCAGCAGATATTTCAGATATTTGTTACCATAATTTTAAAAAAGTGATTTATGTGAAGGGCTCATCTGCAGATTCTTGAAAATGCAGCAGTTTGAAGCGTCCCTGGCGATGGGGACATTCACAGATTCCTCCGCTCTCTGCTGTCCTGATGCTTTGGTACCGCAGGTTTTATTAGTACGCTCTTATCTGAAAAAACTAAACCCTTGACAGGTCAACCGGCTCACTGGTCATCCATCCATCCATCCATCCATCTTCTGCCGCTTATCCGGGGTCAGGTCGCAGGGGCAGCAGCCTAAACAGCAAAGCCCAGACTTCCCTCTCCCCAGCTACTTCGTCTAGCTCTTCCGGGGGATCCCGAGACGTTCCCAGGCCAGCCGAGAGACAAAGTCCCTCCAGAGATCTCGGGTACAAGCGGCCGAAATGAACTTCCTCCATAGGGTGGCTGGGCTCACAGGTCATCCACATATCTAAATATTGATGCATCTAATGTGTCCGGCACACTCCCATTTGTTTCCTGTTGATGCTGCTCGCAAACACCTTGGCTTAGTTTGTTGGGTCAAAATAAACAATATCAACTTCACTTCAGTGCACAGACTGAATGTGAAAAGAACGTTTCAAAGGTCATTTCCACGACAACAACAAGTACCGGTCTTACTGCGCGATAGAAGCCAGAACAGACATGAACACAAAGAAGAGAGTCACACGTGCACGGCTGTCCAGACAACCAGAGCTTTTCAGAGAATAACACAACCAAAACCGAATTTTGCCAAATAAAGGCTGCTAAATCGGTGATGTTGGTAGCATAATAATAGCAAGATTTAGCGCTGACTAAACCACGCAAACCCGGGTCTTCGACTAAAAGAGAATATGCGTATCTGACGTGAATGTCACGATGAAGACGCGTCACCGCAGGCGGATTGACCTACTGTAGATGGCTGGCAAAAGCCGTTCTGCTGAGATGCAGACGGAAAAGCAAAGAGACGACTTTCTTGGAAAATTCTAAACTCTGAAAATTTTAACATAAAGACTTGAAAAATGATCACTGACTGAAGTAAAGATCTGACACGGGAGGAAACTGCGGGAGGAAACAGCGGACAGCTTAACAGAGGGGAAGGTTCAGGTAAACAACATCTGAAGCACGTGACAGAGCAACAGCCGAGCGGGAGCTCGGTTTGTGGACCCAGTGGAGGCGGACAGATAATGAGAGACAGGTGAGAGAGAAGCGGTGGGATTGGGCCAATAAAGCCAGACACAAAGGAAGCTCCTAATTAACTGAAAACTCCACAATGATTCATTTGATGATAAGTAATTCCAATCAACATGACCTAATCAAGAAAAGAGAATACAAAATTAAATGTAAGCTAAACACCGTCAGAAACGAGCCTAAAAAGCACGGCAGATTACTGAACTGGAAGCTGGATCCTTACATCTTTATATCTGCTAATCTTCTTTCCATAGTCTGAATACTGTGAAATTGAAATATAAGCAAAATTTACAAACGGCATCGTCAAAGATGTGAGCGCTGCTCTGCGATGGATACATTCACACCTACGTGCAACTATTATATCCTGTCCTGTAAAAGAGAATTAATGGGAACAATTTTCTGCTGTTGACAGATTTATCAAAAAAAAAAAAAAAATGAAAATGAAAATACCCTCTGTCAGCACCAACAACCTCGCTCAGCCCTTCCTTCACAGATTTGAGCCTTAGCATTCCTGGCGGAACATCTCTGTTAATGGCCTTTAAAGTGAAGAGTCACAGAGCTGTGAAGATTATGGAGACGGCGGGAGACATTTAGGACAGGGCCCGATTCAAAGTCGCATTTGACGTTGAGCACACAAAAGAAGCGGATGCACGGAATGGGATGAAAACTGACATTTCATGTGGATCAACACTGATCACGTCCCAGTTCTCTGCACTTCTGGAGTTGAGTTGTGTCCCTTTCTTACATTGTGCTTTTGTTTTTGGTGAAGACCTTCAATAAGAGTTATTTTCTCTCTTTACGCTTTAATCTAATAAGTAGCTCTTGTATGCTTGGTGGATGATTAAAAAAAAAAAAAAAAAAAAAAAAAAACCCAAAGAAACTTATTAACGAGGTTTCAACCTTTTCCCAATAGCCCATGTAAACTTGTGAGGATGTGTGAAGTTCTCTGAAGAAAAGCACACAAGCTAACTAAGAACAATTCATCCGTGACCTACAAACATGCACGCCGTTATATTCAAGGCATTTTCCAAGAATTGCAACAGCCAACTTACGCAAAAAAGAAAAAGAAAAAAAAAAAAAAAAAACTCAGCCTTTTTGCTGTTAAAAGGCTAACACACAACATCAGAGAGGACGTTAGTTTTGTTTCATCATGACTGCAGATACAACGGTACCCCCAGACACAAGAACACAGTGGGGCAGCGTGTTTTTCTCTTTCAATAACAGGTTTGTTGCTGTCATTATGCGGCAATACAAAGATTCGCCAAAGAAAACCTAAAAGGAATTTGTAATTTCCAGCAAGCTATTTCTTTCCATAGTTAAAAGTAACATTTCTAATAATACTTTCCTTTTATCTATTTCTTTTAAATCTCCAGAAAGAGAAACTTTTCTGCTCCAGGCCTTCCATGGACAATCGCTTCATCTCACCCGACAAGAAATCTTGGAAAGTTAAAAAATTCATAAATAGCCAAATAAGTTAGCTGGTTTTAAAGATTGTGCCTTTAGTATTGAAACTGCATGTATCGAGATTCTCCATTCTGCTGTTCCAAAGTGCCACAGCAACGCATTCAGCATCAATTTTCAAGGCCTGGACCCACTGCACAGAGCAAAAGCTACAGCTTTGAAAAATAGCCCTATTTAAATAAGAGTCATTCTTACGGGACAAAAGAAAACATTTTTCAGTGTTTCTATCCGTTTCAAAGCCTCGGCACAATAAAAAGTTATTTAAGATCTCCAGCAGAGTCTCCTTTTAACCTGAGAACGGCGCCGTACAAAACCATTGGCGACGAGAGAAGCTCCTCAGAGATATTAATGACACTTTGAAGACGCCAGCTTGCAGCAGTGATCTATGAAGTCAATATGCTCAGATAATTTCCTCAGCTAAAGCGCACTAGATAACAAAGAATGCACGCGCACTCCCATTTATTTGTTCAATTAGGTGCCACACAGAAGCAGAGAGGAAGAAGGCAAATATCCACGCAGACAAGTTATTAACCAGTTCATCATATCACACAGATGCGAGCAAAACCCTCTAATTTCTCAGAATCCGGCGTCGTCTGCTAGCGAAAATGCAGCTGCTGAGTCCTATCAATGCTTCCTTCGGAGAACCTCGTCACTGCAACAAATTCATTGCCACATTACGGATAGTTAATGAGCCAACATGCATTAAACCAACTGTGAATCTTGTTATTAGTCATTAGCCATTTTGATTAAAACTCACTTTAAACTCAACAACCATAAGATTCTGTTGAAATTGATGTTAATGAAATGACGAAAAAAATTATAGAACGTACAGTGTTGGATTCTTCTCGAAAATTTGAATCAAGGCAGACATTGTTATTGAACACGTCTTGGAATATTTAGTCTAAAGTTAATCACTGCAGTGACAATTAACACGTCTGCCCAGATTGCACAATATAAAGGTATCCAAAGTTAGATCTCTCTGTGTGCAACTGGACTTGTTTAGGTTTCCTTGAAGACGTTTCGCCTTCTCTCCAGAAGGCTTCTTCAGTTCTAAACTCTCTGGGGGCAGAGCTTGAAAATATAGTCCTTGTGGACCGTTGGCAGGCTAATGACCCGGGTGGTCACGTGAGAGTCGTCGGCAGGGTCGTTGGTCTAGTTTCAGTTTGGGTGCTTCCCCTTTGTCTGTTGGGTCACATGGTGATGAGTCACCAGGATCTCGTAAAAAACTTTTAAATTGTTGACGAAGAGAGTGGAGGACTGCGTTGTACTCGGTGACAGAAAGTGCCTTAGTCCACCACCTCTGTTTAAAGATGGTTTTTCCAACTTGATGTGGATGGCTTCCTTGACACCCCTCTCAAACCAGCGATCTTCTCAGGCCAGCACACGTACTAGACTGTCCTCAAAGGAGTGTCCGCTTTCTACAATGTAAAGGCTGTATTTTCTGTTCCGTAACTGTCCACCCACATAATCCACCTCAAGCTAAATAAATAAGAGAGCACCACAGACCAAATAGTCATGTTCTGGACATGTGTGGAATAGTGGCTGTAAAGCAGAGGCGGCTCTGCGCACGTTCCACCTTCAGCTGCCACACTTGTATTAATCCTCATCTAATCCCCTGCTGGAAGTTCCAGGCTTCCCATCCTGCAGGAGTCATCAGTCAGCATCTGTGTGGAATCCTCAAAGGATCCTTTAAATTTATTTTGTTCGGGATTTACTTTGAAAGGATCCAGGAGGTCTTTAGTGTTCTGGTGTTCACGGGGAGGAACGCAATAATGATTGCGATCGTGACGCCAAAGACCCTTTTGCATGCTTTTAATCCTGACTGGGATTCTGTCTGGATGAGTTGAGATGTGTGAATGCAAATGTCTGCACGTTTGCTTCGAAACTAAAGCTGCCGGCTTTGTAGCCTGAATAAAAATCAAATATCCTGCCTGAAGGCGCAGAAGAAAGGAGCCAGGTGAAGGATTTCAATCCCAAGTCACTACAAGTCATGTCGAAATTTTAGCGACAACTACGTCACGTCAGGCGATTTTCCGCCATGATGGATCGTCCAAATCCAAACTTGAAAAGTCCCCGATCGTGTCACAATCCTAATTATCGGATTTATTGGTACAGAAGTATCTGGTGTCCACAGAAACAGATTTCATATTTCACAGGTCGTCCACTTCTATGAATTTTTTATTTATTTATTTATTTATTTTTATTTATTTATTTATTTTTTTTTGAAAACTCACCAGGCTTCTCCGCCCACTGAAATAATTGCATTTTTTTCTAGGGCACTGATGTATGATATACATTTTTCTTACTTTACATATGGAATACAGTCAATCCCCGTGGTGAACAGAGAGTAGAGTGCGAACCTGAGGCCAGCAGTTGCTCTGACATTCATTTATCATGCGAGCTCTGCCGGGTAGGGTGAGTTCAGCTACAGCTCGACTTTACTGCAATATGGCCATGCGCCATCATGCTAACACTTTCAAAATAAAAGCGCTGTGTGTGAAGTGCGCTGCAAGGGTAAACAACACTGTCCATTTGTCCTGCTATGCCGAATTTGGGTTGTAAAGAAAAAGAATGTTCAGAAAAACGGGAATAAAAAAGAAGTTGAACAAAAAAAGAACTGCTGCTGTTTGGGTTAGCACATATCAACTTGCACTTAATATGGAATGATCGGACCAAATGAATAGGTATATGATTATTTAAAAGTCATGCTACACCATAAAGTCTGAGTATTCTTTTGATTCTTAATCCCTGACTTATCCTTCCTATTTTGATATTTATCTTTCTGTCCCATGCATACTGTTCTGTGCATGAATAACTGCAACACCTGATGTGTTTTATCAATATGCAATCATGCGTTTCAAATATTTTCAAATTAAAATTGATCTTCCTCAGGATTCACGTCACTGTGATGGACAGAATGTATAGAGTCGAGTCTGGTGCTCCAAGAGGGATGTGAGTGACTCTTCTGTTTCTTTCCGTCTCCTCTCTTTCTTTGCACATGTGTGACGTATGACGGCGCGTCATCAGGATTTCACAATGCGTCTTTATCACTGGAAATATCAATGTGTCATTTTCACATGAGATTAATGGCTGTAAAATGCCAGAGTGCCTCGAACTTTATCATCTACGCTGAAGAACCTGGTGGCTGCTGAGCAACAATCCAACTGATGTTATACAAAGCGAACCTGTAAACAGGTGAAGAGAGAGCTGAGCCAAAAGGCGAAGCTGTCAATTTAATGGTCGGTCTTTGTTCCTACCCTCACCTATGGTCATGAGCTTTGGGTAGTGGCCGAAAGAACGAGATCGCGGGTACAAGCGGCCAAAATGATTTTCGTCCGTAGGGTGGCTGGGCTCTCCCTTAGAGATAGGGTGAGAAGCTCTGCCATCCGGGAGGAGCTCGGAGTAGAGCCACTGCTCCTCCGCATTGAGAGGAGCCAGTTGAGGTGGCTCGGGCACCTAGTAAGGATGCCTCCCGGACGCCTCCCTGGTGAGGTGTTCGGGGCACGTCCCTCCGGTAGGAGGCCTCCAGGAAGACCCAGGACACACTGGAGAGACTATGTCTCTCAGCTGGTCTGGGAACGCCTCGGGATCCCCCGGAAGAGCTGGATGAAGTGGCTGGGGAGAGGGAAGTCTGGGCGTCCCTGCTTAGGCTGCTACCCCCGCGACCCGACCCCGGATAAGCGGAGGAAAATGGATGGATGGACCGATAAACAAGCGTATTTCATATGCATATTAAAGTAACAACACAATAAAAAGCATTTGTCCTTACGTCTTTATATCTTTATCTATATTCAACATATACTGATATTGTCCCTGCGCATTAATGTGCACTGTTCCCAGTAACACACTTGTAGAAAACAAAACAGGTCAGGATGATATTAAACCGGAAATAAGGCCTCACAAACCACGACAGAGACCACATGCTGTCAAACAGCTCGCAAGCTGCAGTTACCTAACTGTTTATATAAGGTAAGTATTTCAAAAGCTTGTAAGGGAAATAAATCATATTCATGGTTTTCTATCAAGCATAATACACATTACAGCTGGATGTAACAAAGGAAAAGCACAGTCGATTTTTTTTCATAGACATCAAAAGAAGGAAAAGGAGTGTGTGTGTGTGTGTGTGCGTGCGTGTGTGTGTGTGTAGACTGCATTTTTTTGCCACATTTTGTTATGTTGTGGTCTGATAGTAGAATAAAGATGATAATACTTTTTCTTGTCCTTCTACACCTCACCCCAGAATGGCTTAAAAAAATACTAACAATTTCTATTTTTTTTTTCTTTTATGCCAGTCAGTAAACAAGACTAAATGGGCCAAAACAACCAGTCTAATTTGTCGCTTTTTGGCTGTGGCGTTACCGAGCATGTGGCAGCCCAGAGGCAGTGAACACATGAACCCGTCCGTCGTTGGAGAATCCATTTCATATATTCATACGTGAGCCAATAACAGCAAATGTTAATTTTCCCGTCATTCTCAGACTGTGCCGCTGTCACCAACACCAGCGGAAAAAAATCCAACCCTGCAGAGCCTCAGTCAGGTCGAAGTAAAAGCAGAGAGAGACATGATCAAAATTTTTAAAAAATTTCTCTGCTACCTTTTTTTTAACGGACTGACGTTGGATTTAGCGGTTATCTGCTGAAGATGAGCAAGCATAAATGAGAGATAATGTACAGGAAGGTGGAATCTCCTGCTGGGCATTTCTGCTGGTCACACATCCTCCATGCCCATGGGTTAGCTGCAGGGTCAGCCAGGAACCACCATTCACCAACGTTTCGCTCCTTTAATCCTGGAACATCTCCTGGTGGTGGAGCAGTGACAGGGACGTCTCCCTGTCACCCCCTGCAGCTGATCGGTGTCATCCCATGTGGCTGTTTTAGGGGTTAATTGTTTTTTCCCCAGCGCTTCTCCTTCCTCCTCAACCAGAGCCACAAGCTCCCCTTCTCTACCTCCTCAGCAAGCTCTTTTGTTGCCTTCCTCAGGTTCCCTCCAGTCACCCCTCTATCCTTCAGAAGGCGTGTGGTTGACAGGCCCATGTAGCCTCGGCATCCAACCACCACTGGATAGATGGAGGTTTTCCATCCAGCCTCCTGGCACTCAGCAGCCAGCTGTGAGTACTTGGCCATTTTGCGCTCGTGGGTGGCGCAAAATGCGCTCGTGGGTTTTCAAGGTGGCAACCTTGAAAACAACCTTGGTGTGTCTCCCCCCCACCCAGTAGTCCAGCTTTCTTGTTGCTTGTTGACTCTCCAACACAGCCTTCATCTTGTAGCGCTCTTCCTCCATCCTTGTCACCTCTGCCACCACCATCTCCTTCTTCTCTTTACAGTTGGCCTTGGACCAGAACCGTGGTGCCTCTCCCCACCCTAGCCCTGCTCTTTCTGCCTGGACTCTGCCGACGATCTCTTGGTGTTGCAGACGACTGATGGCTTGGTCGACAGTTTGGGCATTCCACCACCGGCCTATCAAAACCTTTGCATTTGCATTCCTATCGGTCTGGTTAGTGGAGTCCCTCAACTCGAGAACAAGCCTGGTCTTTTCCTGCTTATAGCCAAAACTGATGGATCAGAGCAGCAGTTGGAGGGTGTGCATTCCAAAAAGACCCGTTTCAGAGAGCCATCGTGGCAGCCCCAACCACTTACAAATGAATGAGTTGGCTTTTTCATCCATCTTTTTCATTCACTTGCAGTGAATAAGGGGATCTCACTCATTTTCAATGGCCACATCACCCTCTTGCAGAGCATGAATAGAACTGGTAGCACCAGACCTTGTACTTCCCTGGGAGTTGGCTGTGATCGATCTTTGCCAGGCCTTCTGAGAACCGTATCATCACGACTCTCCCCATCTTTGTCCGAGACTCTGCCGTATACTGCCTCCCCAGGTTTTTAATGGGTTGTTCAAAGAGGAGTGGGATTTTCTCTCCTCCTACAACAAAGGTGGTCCTGTCATTTCTGACTCCTCTTCTGAAAAACAGTCTCCGTGATTTTGATGGCTTCATCTTCATTCGAGCCCACAACATCAACTCGTCCATCCTTTTATATTAATAAATTCATTCGTCAACAATTTGCTATTCTGCCCAGCTCATCAGCGTTCAGGCCCGTGTCAGGATTAGATTTGGAAATTGACATCTGAGGGAACGCTCCTAGAGAGAGTGAGACGCCCAATGACTGAGCCGAGATAGGGAACATGCTGCGGTAAGCAAAAAATAAGCAAACCGATGAAGATGGTTTGTGTTTGGTAGTTGTTCTACGATCTTCTCAGCCTGCAGTTTTGCTCGCTGGTTGAAGAGCGTGAGTAACACCACTTCAAGGGTGCTACAATTCCTTTGTATTTTTTGTACAATGACAATAAAGGCTTCTGAAAATATAAGATTTTATTTTACTCAACTGAGGTGATACTTGTAAACATTTACTTGCTCTCTCTTTGTTAAGAATAAGAAATAATGGCGGGAGTGCATGTAAAACACCACTGCTTGGCCAAAGAAAATGTGGCCACAAAAACAGACAAAAATGTATAACATTTTAACATTAAACTGTTTTGAACATCAACATGTAGTGCACAAACAAATTGAAGTTATCTTTCTGACCCTTAGTGTTTCATGCTGGAGTGGACCTTTTTCAGGAAGCTATGGTGCAGTGATCCTTTCATAGAAATCACATCAACTATCATGAAATTTAACCCGAGTAATGAGCATTGCTTTTAGGTGCCCCATGCGGTTTCATGGACCAGTGAGCATCGAGCTACAGACACGCGGCGAACGGCGGGGCTTCTTAATTGGTTCAGATTACAGATTGCTATGACAACTGTGTGATTGATATACACATGGGCCAAAGACGAGTTACAACCAGAATGCACTGTTATGGCCTTAAATAACTTGCTACCATGTGTAGTGTGTTGTTGATAAAAGAAAACACAGAACACGAGACACAGAACACGAGGCTCAAAACCGGGATTGCCCCGGGTAAACCGTGACGTCTGGTCACCCTAACGTAGCACTGACCGGTTAACTAATAGGCGATTTATAACGGCTCCCAAACACAAGGCTTGTTCCACTTAGAGCCACGGCACATTCCACTTTTGCGAAAAAAAAAAAAAAAAAAAAAAAACAGCTCGCACCATAGGCTGTTCGTTAGCCATATTTCCTCCGAGACCGAGCGCTAAGACCAGTGCAGACCGGGACTGGTGCTCTGATCTGGCAGCATGAATTATTCACAGGGCTTTTTCACGTGGAGAACATTGTTTGAATATGTGTCAAAGGCCACCATTAGTAATAAAGAGGGGAGAATATCAATCTGTATCTACTCCGGCTGTTCCGATTGCTATCTGCTCAGCTCTAATTATGACTGAGGCAAGGATGAGGAGAAGCCAGGGGAGATCTCCACTGACATGAATTTATTTCTCTGGCTGCCTCGTGCACAGATCACCTTCCTCCTTCCATCACTGAGAGCCTCTAACAACAAGCCCATTCCTAATCCATCTGATCATGATCTCATTTTTTATAGTTTCCTCCTCTGTTATGACATCAATCCATCTAAGCTGCCCTCTGGGGTAAAAGGCAGAGATAAGCCAGTTTATGGAAAATAAAAGGAAAAAAATATTTAAAGCAAATCTGATTTAAAAAAAAGTTTGTGTTTTGAAGTTTGAAACAAGGGGGGGAACAAGTCTAAGAATTATATTTTTGCTTCTAAGTAAAAATAATATCTAAATATAAGAGGAAATAAAGAGATATTCATTCTCCAGCTGCAGCTAGCTCATAGCAGCCCCGCCGTTTTACACTCTCACGTGTCAAGTACAGTAAGATGGGCAGAAACATGGACACTCTATGATGGGATGTTCTGTAGTACATATGGTAGAAGGAGCAGCAGCATTTAAAGCACCATCCACCAAGGGGGCAGCTTTCAGTGCTCCAGATCCAGCCTGGTGTGACCCGGACCGGCTGAGCCCAGGGGAGAAACGACCAATTTCCACAAAGTCAGCAGTAAAAGAACTAACTGGGAGCAGCAGCAGCAATGTCAAAAGTGCCATGAGTGCTCAGTGTACAGTTGGCTGTCTCCGCAGAGCTGTTTGTTTTAGTCAGTCGCTTCCGTCCATCATTTAGCCTTTTTTTTTTTAATGTTGTGACCACCAAGTCATATTTTTGTCTGTTTATTTTTTGTTTGTTTGTTTTTTGCAGATGTGGAAAGACACATCTGGACTTGCCTTCATTGATATTTTCTACAGTGAAACGTTAGCATCTGCTCACTACTACCAGTTTGTGGTTTTTATTTAAATGACGCAAAGCTAACAGATGGTATCAAATCTTTTCACCGCATCCCGCGATGGATCCGAGAGCTCTCAAAAGTCTTCAGCCTCGATGCCTTGCTAACATACAGTACGACTTCACCATCTCAGAGCCTTCCTTATTCTCTCCAGCTGCAGAGCTGACATGGACCACCCCCCTCCTTTTTTTTCCTCCGACAAATATCAATTACAGGCTCGACTGAGGCGATCTGCCGAGAGACCACAGGATTTCCTGACTCTCAGTATTGGTGAGGATCTGGAACAGCATGGCCCTGCCTGTCTCCATCCTCAAGGCCTGACACATGCTTTATAGCAGCTTGACCCTGACTGGCGGGGCTGCGTGAACCCCAGGGGAGGTGCCAATTTATGAGGCTGAACCCACGTTTATTACATATAATGCTGATTTCATGTTTAAAATGGTCATTTAAAAAAAAAAATGAACCGTGTCCAATTTATGTCTGCACTAAATATATCTGTCCGCCTTTTACGGCTGCAAGAAAGTGTCACAACTTATTATAAAATCCATCACTTCAACATAATATTTTGTGGACTGTAATGAAAAAAACAGCTTAACTCACAATGTTTTATTCACCTTTTTAGTCATTATTTTATTCTTGGGCAGTTATTTAACCGCCAAAATATAAAATATGGATCATTATACCTTCACCCTGTACCTTGTGGTTATATTCAATAACGGTAAAACCGCAACTTATAAAAACATGATTTTTGTGTCTTCTACAGTTTTATGTGTAAAAGAGTCTGATATAATATCAATACATCACTGTCCTTGCATGTCACACACTTTATTAAGTTGTCATCACACAATGATTTAAAGATAGTTTTGTGTTTTAAAGAGATTAATCTTCCAAATTTTCTCCCCACCTGTCAACAAATGACCCTGCTCGTACAGCCTGGTTATAATCCAGACAAGCTTTGAAATTTTCCGCCTGCTGAAATGTTGCCTTTATGACTGTTTATGGATAATTGGGCAATTTTAAAGGATCATTACTTGCCGGATGAAAAGATGTGAATGCTACCAACTGCACTCAAGCATACTTTGCTGTTGTTTGGTTTTGTTTTCTTAACAACATTGCATCATTGGATAGCAAATTACACTCTGCTAGCACACTGACTATTAAGTCCAGTGTGGGACCAAAAACATAAAGCCCGTATTTTCTTTATATCTGATTATTTCCATCAGGTCATAAATAGATGCTATAGTGCCCATTTGACATGAACATTAAAAAAAAACTCACCAGTTGACGAATAAAAACACATCTTGCACATCAGCTAACGAGAGAGCATCCATGTTCACGGGCCGAGGGACAAATGTAACCGATACCTGGATGGAAACGTCGACAGGGCTGCGGGGGATCAGGTAAAAACACACGGTCATGTAATGTACCTGCAGGTGCCGTGACCACTCATGGAAGCTGCAAGTCTCTCCGCAGCTCTGTGAAGGGCATTTGTTTTGTGCTGAGCGCGCAACAGCCGTTCATGAAAGGTCATCCAGCCTGTCGGCTCTTCACACATCTGTCACTCAGCTGCCTCCTGACATTTATATCACTCAGTATCATGAGCTGTGAAGATCATCTTCATGTATGATCTTTTTTATTTTTTTTTCTGTCATCCTCAGCAACATGCTGCTAACGGTAACGTTCTCATCCTAAAACAATGTGTCAGATTACGAAGATTAATGCCAAAGGTGTTCCAGCCAGCTTGGTTGGCATATTTATTTTGTCAGCTAAAGACGTCCTCTGACGCTGGAACCGCAAACACGCGCTGGCACCTGGGTATTTGCTTCGAGTTTCTTGATCATGCAAATTCATTGAACAGTCGGCGCATCCTTTTGGAGAGAGAGACAGAGTGAAAAAGGAAGTAAGGAGAGAGACAGACAAAGAGACGGAGACAAAGATCATCATGGATGTTGGGTTCAAAAACTGTAATTGGAAGCAGATGGATAAAGCCCGTTAAGACCGACCAAACAAGCTTTGTGTTGCCCCCCCCACCCATGTAAAACCCACCAAATTACAATTGACTTTGTAGGATTCTACATGCCAGAAGGGATTAGAGGTCATCTGTTAGTAGGGATTTCACTGGAGAATAAAGGGAGCATCTGTAAATAAGCATTACCGAACAAGACTTGGTGCTTTTTGTGCTGATGCTTACAGCAAAATATCAACCTTTTCTTTTTTTTTTATATTTTTATTCTATTTCAGCTGTAAGACTGAATTTGAGTCAAACGCTGTGTGTGTGTTGTCTGTATAATGTCTTTTCATTCAGTGGAGCAGAGGGAGTCTGGAAGTTCTGCATGCCAAAAAAGTCCCTTGTGCAAATTGTGAAGACACTTGCTGGCATGCGACTGCTCTGTGATGGTCGGCCTGCAGCAACATTTGTTAAAGGGCACACAACACTCGAATGGTGCCAAGTTAAAAACAAAAATGTTTTCTACATTTAATCAAGTTCAACAAACAGCACCAACTCTGCAACAGTCTATTAACAATCGAGTTTTTATTCTTATCATGACACACACGGGAGTTGTGCATCAATTTCACTGAGGAGAACTTGAGACATTAATGCTGAGCTCTTCATTGCAAGTTTTAAAGAAAACATAGCCTTAGTTTTTCATCTGTCACAGTATTAATTCATCAGCACATTGGGGACCTAATCACATTTTTATCAGTTTACCAACAATTGATAGAGGCGCAACTGAATATGATTCACAGCTCGCTAGGGGCAGTCGCGATTATTACTCGATTATTTATTTGTAGCCACGTTACCTCTCGTCTTGGTCGGATTTGCAGCGAGATTTTGCTAGGATAATATGCTATGGCTAGGATAAGATGCTATGGCTAGGATAGGATAACATGCTATGGCTAGGATAATAACAACATGGAGGAAAGGGAGTTTCTGGTTCCAAAGCTACATACCACGACACCGCTGTGTGTGTGTGTGTGTGTGTGTGTGTATTTTGGTTTTAAACCTAACAATAAAGGAGAGCCCGGTAACGTGGAGTAAGCGATCTGTAAAAGTTTTTGTAAAAAAGTGCCAATCAAAAGCGCTAACACAACAAATCTGAAATGTCTACACACTCACCATCCACAGCAATACGTCGAACTATTTCTTGATGTTCAAAAAGTCATTAAATTGCTCTTATTAAGATGTACAGTAAAAACAGACTGTGTATTATTAAAGCTCAGTATACTATGATAGTAGAATAGAAAAAAGAAAAAAATAGACTAAAATAAAATATATTCATCAATATATTCGTCAATCGCGATTATTTTTCTGACAATTGATCGTCTCCAGAAATTCCTAATCGGCCCTACTGCCCACTAAACTACTTCCTTCTCAGAGGAGAAAAGGGTGAAAAGCACAGACTTACTGGCAGAACCTCACAAATGTCCAACAGCTGAATAGATTTTGGTTTGAGATGGCAGTAAACCGCTCCTCAGGCGCTGCAGTACTCCCTGACAACTGCAGGAGACAAACCGTTGTTTCCGTGACACGGTGACACAAGCAACTCTAAATAGAGCGGAAGGCTGCCATCCTCGATGTCACGCTTGCCTTCTACACGAAGGTACCTGAGCCGATCAAGGCGCCGCGTCCTCCCGCACCATAGCAAACTGAAAAACGCCGCCGGTGGCACCGGCCTGCCCGTGAGATTTCACAGACACGCGTTTATAAGTCTGTTAACGTCGTCAAGACGGTTGAAATGGGAGATGCTGTGCACCATGAGGGGAAGAGCACAAATGCCTGAAAGGAGCAAAAAAGGTGAGGGAAATCTACTCGATGAGAAGGAGCTTACTCGAGAACGTCTGGATGACATTCATCAAACGGCTGAGAACACAACACAGATGGATTCGTTGAGGGATCCCCAAATATTGTCTACCGCCGTTGACGCATAAACACGCACCCACCCACTGGCGCATAACTGAGCCTACTCATAACGACGAACTTTCCACAGCCGCACTCTTCCCAAAAGCAAATTAGTCATCTATGAATACCTCTTTGAATTAGACTTGAGGGGTGAAATAAAAGTACAAATAAATCATGACAATCAGTCAGTCATTCTCCCTGTCTGCTCAACTGTTACTGAAAATTGAAGTTTAATTATTGAGCAAATAATAAGCAATGATAAACGAACAGAGAATATTTGTGGCAGACTGATAACTTTATTGTCATTCAGGAGTAAAACAAGTGTGCGCAAAATTAAGCGTAAATTCCTTAAGGTCAGCACGGTAGTGTAATGTGATTTAAATATACTGTCCACTCAACTATAATTTTGAACTATAATTTTACAATGATTTAAAATGCACATGACGTGTACAGTGATCAAAGATATATGTGCACAGGAATCTACATGTACAGTACAGAACCTGGCAGTCTTCCACCAAATGCTGCAGGACCTCTTTCCAGCATATTCTCCTCTGTGTTGGGGTGATTGTTGTTGGTAGCGGCTGCCTTAAAGACATCTAAGTTAGTGCACCCAAACCAGTCCTGCGGTGCCTTCATTGCCCCCTCTGACCACTCCCCCCCACCTGATTCGCTGTAGGTTTTCCTCTGATCAGGAGAGCTGAGTTGGAGGCAGGATGGGGGGGTGCTCTGAAAGCATATCTAACGCAGTCTCGCGTCTGGTTGCAAAATTTACATGCTGGTGCAACTGTTTTCAAATTTGACTGGTAAAAATCTCCAGCAGCAATGAAAATGTGCGAGTAGAGAACACCCCAAGCCCCTTTGCCGGTGCTGGGAGGCACGTACACAGCAGTAATGGAAACTAAAGCAAACTGCACAGGTACTGTAAAATGGTTTACGGTCAAGGTCGATGTTTGGCAAGCTATGTGACGAACCCCCCCCACCCCACCCCACCCCCGCCCCCCGTGTTAACAGCGTCGTCCCTGATTGATGACTTGAGCCACATTTCTGTCAGAATTATGGCGAAGCGGTACCTCAGTTCACATTTCCATGTTCCAATTCTAGCCGCAGCTCATCCATTTTGTTCTGCGGGGAGCAAATGTTGGAGAAGAAAATGCAAGGAGGGGAGGGGTTTGTGGCAGTTTAGCTTTTAGCTCAGATGTTAGCCCACCCCGACAGCCGCGTTCGGCTTATCTTCCCCAAAAATGTCAGTAAGTGTTGCAAGCCAGAGCAGCCGCAGTCGGACAGGACACCTTCCTTTCCATTGTTGGATATGCAAACCCAGACAGTCTTGTTGTTGCTGGAAGAAAAAAAATATCCCCAAGTTCACACAAGCCCCATTTACTTTCAAGTGAGAAAAAGAATTGGACACTCAGGTGTCCTTGAAGCACACCAAGGAATGGGAGTAGTCTTTGACACACACAATATCCTTTACTTCCCTGCCTTCAACAATGAAGGGGAAAGAACTGACCGTATCTGGCTCCCATCAAACAACCCACCCAGTTTTGACCTTTGCAGTAAAAGAAGGTTTTCAGTGATGGCTTGAGCATTAAAGTCTGGAAGGCTTCAAACAGTGTACTGAACCCGGTGTACTGGACTTCAGAAAGCTGGAAGACATCTGAATAGTAGAAGTATAATTGATTTATGTCTGACTTTAAGCCTGAAAGCCCTGTAAAGCCCTTAAACAATAAATAAAGTGAACAGTCATAAGTATAGCATCAGGTTCCTTAAATACAGGCGGGTTATGAGCCTACATCTGTACCACGCAGAGCTGAATTAAGAGAAAGCTGCCTTGAACATCTAAAGATGTTTTCCAGGGTGAAGAAAAAACAGCTCATCTGTCACTTGTAATTTGTAGAAGCATTTAATAGTTTTGAGTTTGACTAAAGACATAAAAGCTTGGCAAAAAAATCTGAAAAAAAAAAAAAAGTAATACAATAAAATAAAATTCATACCGTTTAATAAATGCAATGGGTTTGTGTTGGTATACTTGTTACAGAACCCAAGCCTCCACAAGTAAGTGAGAAAAATAAAGATAAAATGTAAACCTGAGGATATTGGCAGCTTCTCTTGCAAGAAAATGAACATGAAGGGAAGCAAGAGGAAGAAAAATTGGACCAGACAAATGTTTCAACAAAAGCTCAAATGGACATCCTTTAATTCTACCATGCTAAGACATTATTTCATTTTACCAGCCCTTGTAAAACATTCTTCCTCCACCAACAGTGACAGATTATTACATTAACAAATATGCAACAGGCATTTTTGAACTAGGAGGGAAAAGATGCCAGTCGATATTTTATTTATCGCTGGAGCTTGCGTCTGTGGGATTCATTTCACATCTGACTTTATTTCTTTGAAGGGTTCTGAGCGTGAAAAAGTCAGATGCTTTATAAACATCAGGTTAAGGTGTTGTGATGTTAAGGTGCCTGTAACATCAACTGAACTCTGATGACATAACGTGTTGACGTTTGTTAAGAGTTGGTGGATCAGGGGGTTGTTATCTGCTCTACACCCGATTCCATGTCGTTTTAGATGTGACATCACATTCAAGACATGCTTCACCCTCAAACATCCACACAGCAGCATCAAGGTGCAACCAAAAATGAGAAAATATTGTAGGCCAAGGCTGCCAGTACATATAAAACCTTTTAAAGGTCACTCAAACTAGAGAGATGTTCTGCAAATATGTATTTTTTTTTTTTCCACTGTGCTCTGCATTATGAAAATCTATGACAAGGTTACAGCGAACACCCCCACCCCCTAGTCTAACAGCCTCCGCTCCTATTGGATAAAAGCAACAAACAATTTGCTAAGTTTGATGAAAGTCGACAAAATTCTCTTAAAACGATATTAATCCCCATCGTCACAAAACAGTTTGTCTGGAATTAGCTGGATTTCTTCTCGATCTGGATAAGCGGCATTGAGACGTCCTTCTCCTCAGTTTGTGCTTTGAAGGAAAGCTGAAAATCAGAGCGTTAAAAAGGCAGCTGGTGATTCTAACATCATCCATCACCGCGTCTAAGACGTCAAAAGAGAAAAAGGCAACATTTTGGTGGCCAGGTTTTGTTGCTCAAAGGTAAACAGTTCAGTAAGCATGGGCCCCTTAATTCTGCATCGTTTTTGAAACAGGCTAAACAGGGAGAAGACAAAGACATAAATCAACGAGAGTCCGAAAGAACAGATCTGTGGATGGCTTAATGGCAGACTGTCAAACCAGAGCGGCTGCCTCTCCCCCATATTTATCAGGAGACGAAGCGGGACGTGTAGATGGTTGAAATGTGCACAATAATAAGCTTATTTTGCCTTTACGAATCCCCTGAATGATCACTGAAAATATTCAATTATGTCATGGAATGAGTGACGGGTAGTAATCACGGTGCCTGAGTGATACGTAATTGTTTTTCGGAACTGTAATTACAGTGTCAGAGAAAACCTTACCCTACTGTAATTAACAGAGAAAAACAACGTTTTCAGAGGAAAATTGGAATACTTTGGGGATATTAGCGAGTAAAATAAATATAGGCAGATGAAGACAGAGGGAGTGTTTATGAGGCAAAACATCATAGATCTTTAACACCATTGCATTGATGATGAATATGGATCATTCTTAAGACAGAGCTTACTTAGAAGCAAAAGTTAACTACAGTCTAACACAATCACACTATTGAATATTCAAGGTAAGGGCTCTGCCGAAAAGCCTCAGCTGACCTTTTTTTGTGCATATGTATTATAACATAGGAGATTGAATTAGCATCTCTTCTCAAAAGACAATGCCTTCAAAACAAAAGTGAGAAAAAAGTGTTACCTTGAAGTAAGCATTTCTTTCCCTTTGACTTGACTTATTTGCACAGAATAACACCAAAACATCACGGAATAAGCCAACTGTCAGATTTCAAATAAATGAGGTGAGATAAGAAGACAGTCAAGGCTGCAGTAAAGTTTTCTGTCTCCTTCACTCCTGCTGACTTAACTTTATACACAAATGGTCAATTAGGGCCGTGGTTATTAAAAATAAAAGACACTGGCCGATGGCTAATGAGCCAGTGTTCAAGTACTTGTTATATTCATTAAGCTTTCCACTATGTTTCATCAAGTCCATCATTAATGGACTTTTAAAACAGATTTATAGCAAAGACATTCATTCACGGCATAGAACAGCACGTCACCTTTTCACTTGTGCAAATGGAGGTAAAAGCCTCCAATGTTCCTCGCAAAAGGAGAGAATGAAGAATAAAGAGAAGCCGGTGAATCATTTCCTATCAGTCTCAGCTCCACCGGAGTTCTGTAACAATGAGAGCGGTGGTGATACAATCATTACAGGGAAATATTGTGTTACTGACAGATTGCATGTGGCCTTTCAAATGGAATCTTTGCACTGAAAGTGCTCAACTGGCCACTGTTAGACATGAAAATGTCTAAATATCAGTCTGCAGGGAACGTCCAGCTCATTTCCAGTTTTTTGTTATTTTGTGTTGTTGTGGTTGTACTTTTTTACAGCACATTTACAGTTCTTCTTCAATGACAGAACAACTCTCAACCGCCAAGACAGAAGGAGGCTTTACTCCAGGGAACAGGTGCTCTTTCCAGACTGCAGACAACACGGATAGTGGTTGACTGCTGCTGAAGGAGCTGAGACACAGAGCTGGTGGTTAGCAAGCCCGTCTGTCATTATGGGGAATGGCAACAGCCTGACTGACAGGTTCAAGTCCGAGCTGCAGACCAAAAACTTGAAAGTAGCAGAAGAGAAAGCAGTGGAGACCCTCGGGGACTAGAGTGAGAAGCAGGAACATGAGAACAACATGAGAGAGGTCTGCAATGGGATGAAAACCACCACAGGGAACCAGACCAGCTCAGCAGAGGGGCGCGAGGTGAAAGCAAACCAGTTTAAGCCAATTTGTCAGCAGGGTTGATGAACCTGGCCACCCCAGCCATTGCAATGGATAGGGCTGTCACGATTAGGAATTTCTGGAGACGGTTAATGGCAAAACCGGTATGAATTTTATCTTATTACTTTTTTTTTTTCCCAGATTACCTTCAAAACAATTTGGTTAAAAATATACATTTTTACGTGGTGTCTTATCACATTTGCAAAATAAGCAGCAAATAATGCTGATTGTGGGATAAGAAAATAAAAGTAACTCCTTCAAAGTAACCATATCTTCCTTATCAAGTTAGTTTCACACGGCAGGTTGCGGGTCGAATAAATTTCAAGCATTCCAGCAGGAAAAAAAGGGAAAACAGAGAACAGGACCGTGAGTAAACAGCTCTGAAACAGCTACCAGGCTCTACACTGCGCCATCACCAGGGGAACATAGTCACCGCCAGGCTGCTCTCTCCGCCTTGCTTCATGGAGAGACTGAGCTCTTTTATCCCTCGAGCAATAAAACTGTTTAATTCCTCCTTACGGCGGTAGGAGGGCAAGATTTTTCATCTTCATCCAGCACTATTCATCCAGTCTGCTATCAGCGCTACATGCAGACTGAACAGTCAAACTGTTTATTAACCCTCATAACTTCTTACTCCTGGCACTTTTAGTAGCTTTTGCAGACTCGGGGTTTTGTACACAAAGATTTTGACAAAGTGATGTCAGTTCTATCTTCTAATTAAAAATAAGCAAAATAAGTGAAATAAGTGTTAGCCATTTGCCTCCTTCCCTCAGGTCGTAATTTAGCAGATGCAATCCCAGTCTGTGTGGATACCTTTCAGTCAAGCTGCCACATCTGGACACTCATTTTTCCTCCGTTTTTTTCCTTCCAAACCAGCTTGAGCTCTGTGGGGTTGCACGAGGATCAGGCGTGAACAGCTCTTTTGAGGTCCAGACACAAATTCAAACTGGACTGAGGTCTGGGCATTGACTCGGCCACTCATCTTGTTGTGACTTGGTGATGTTTTTTCTATACTCACACACGTGTATGTGTGTAAGAATGGCATTAAACCACTTATTCACATGCCTGTCACGCTGCTGTCCAACTGTGTCCATAATTACACGGTTTAGATAACAGAATTTGTGGATGGGAGTATTATTTTAGTATGGGTCCACAGTAAAACTCCATTCTGTCATATGAAAGGCAGAACACGGTGGTGGGGGAGACCCTCAAGTCACAGGCAAAAGGTTTTTGAGGCTCAACAACCTGACAATTAATACCACTGCCATTAAAAAAAAAAGTGAAATGGAATTCAAATCTTCTGTAAAAACATCCGACTGCCTTCACTTCAAAGAGCAACACACCTTGACTCGGTTGAAAGCAGCATGTGTGAAGTCTGGTTTGGGGGGAGAAGGAGGCAAAAAAAAAAAAAAACCTCAAACGAATGCTGATATCCACCTTCTGGTTGGCAGGCCAAATCTGAGCTCTGGACCCTTCAGGCTGCTGGGAAGAGCAGCTACGTGATACAGCATGGAGCACAGCAATCATAACTTTGCCTCACTCTCTCTCTCCCTTTTCCCTCCTTTTCCAAATCCATCTCTTCCATCTCATCCATCCCTTCCTTCCTTCTTTTTTCCTCCTCCCATCTAGAATGGTACTCTAAGTAGCTGGCAAGGAGCTCTTTTCCACTTTCCCCGACAGCAGCCATGTGAAAGCAGCAGCTTTATTTTTCTTATAGGAATAAAGAGGCTGGCTCCCTGGTGAGACGCAAACAGACCTGAGCGAAAAGCAGATCGCCCTTGAATCATGAGAAACAATGTGATGTTTGCCTTGTGAAAAGAATGATTTCCTCCCCCTTTTTCCTTTCACCTCCAATGCTGCGATAAATAAATGGCTCCTGTCATTGATATGGCCCATCCTTTCTCTATGCAAACACACACACACACACAAACGCACGCCCTGTATTGACTAGCTTGTATTACTTTAGGGATGGAGTGAGGATGTTATATTGTGGTAATAAAGTTATCCCTTGAGGAGGGAAATCTCATCATATATAACCCAGTAATTACTTTCCAAAGTCATGCAGTGCAGGAGATCGATAATGCTACAGGTTCTGTATGTATTAAGAAACAAATGGTACCTCCACCAGGACTTCTGCCTCTAACCTTTAGGCCTTTATGATTCTGCATTTCATGGCGAGTGAGTTATATACTACAGGCCAAATAAATGATTTTGGAGAACAAATGAGTCCACTGGGACATTCTAACATCTATCTGTGTCTTTAATCAAAGCTACTGTATATCGCTTCTTCTGATTGGATCCGTTGGATATCATACGTGACGAGGTGTGTACAATGATTGGAGAAAGAGGATATTTACATAATGAAAAGCATTTTTGTCAAAAAAAAATCAATGTTTTGTTCTGGCGGTCGCAGCGGATGTCTGTCTACACTGAGTCTGGTTCTGCTCAAGGTTTCTGCCTGTTAAAGGGAAGTTTTTCCTCGCCACTGTGGCCAGTACCAATGGTTTACTCAGTGTGGAGCTCTGCCCTGGGAGATGTTTCTCTTTTTGAACGTGTAAAGTGTCTTGAGATAACTTTGTTATGAATTGGCACTTTAAATAAAACTGAATGGAATTGAATTCTGTTCAAAAATTCAAATCACATACCAAAGACAGGTCAATATAAAGGTTATGAACAATAGGTGCATTTTTCAGTTTGCTGTGTTTTTGTTGCAATAAAACGGATAAAATAATGTGAGATTAAAAAATTTCAGGTCCGAGACTGGAATGTGTGCTATCCTTTCTAGCATGTGATGTTGTATATTAGGTTTATTTGCCTTGACAAGCTTTATTTCACGCTCAAAAACCAGTGGGAACGATGCATATTATAAGATGGGGCAGACCTGGAGCACACAAGCATTATTCTCCCAGAACACAGTGAACCCTGACTCAGCAGTACACACCATTCCAGTCGTCGTCTGCGTTCGCTTATTAACCATTACATATGCATACAAATTAGACCCCCAACTCTCTAAACAACTCACACAGCATCGTCAAAGTGTCCACAGGAAGTGAGCAGGTAACCCTGGTGAGAGAACGCTATCGGCAGGATGCAGCAAGCGGCTCTCCGCTTCCACTGAATGCCTTTAATTTTTCTTTGGTGTGACAGGCACCAGGAGAGCGCACAGGCATCCTTGACCTCAGCTCGCCTGTTGATGTAGGTGGATTTGTGTTTGTTTGTGCGCTGGGGCATAATTTCAAGATGTGCTAGAGGAGCCACGCTTCTGCTTCTTGCATACAGATTCTCCGTCTGATGATCTGGGGCACTCAGTCTTACATATATAGAATAAATTATATAAAAACATGACTAAATTAATAAATAATTTCACACTCAGAAGGTGAACAATGAGTTCAAAGGTACTTTTTTTTTCTTTTAAAAAAGTGGGGCAGAAAGCCAACAGCGGTTTTCATTGAAACGTTTATACATTAGAGTCAGCAAAAGTGAAATGGTCTGTTTTTCACTGTGTCATTTCTCTTTACTTGCTCAGTAAGACATCGTACGGGATTCCGCTCGAATATAAACGCAAATAGGCAAAGTTTTGGGAATATTCTTGTTATTGCTATTCAATTATAGTTAGAGAAACTTCCTTTTTTTTCCAGAATTCAACTCAAAAAAAAAAAAAAAAAAGAATCTGCCTTTTACTCTGTTTGACGTGACGTGATGCTCTGGGTTTTGCTGGAGGCAGTTTAGCCGTGAGGAAACGCCGAACGTTGTCGGTCATGCAGTTCTAAAGAACCGAAGTAAAGCGTCTTCGACAAACCACAAAAACAGCCTGGCTGACCTACTACGAGCTGCAGAGAAGGACTGAACGAGATGTTTATCTGTATCTTCTCCACACTGGTGAACAAGGCCCGAGTGGGGCCACCCAATGCAGGAAAGCACATCGTTGAAAGGCTCTGTGAGCGGCGAGGTAAGGAAAGCAGAAAATGGCTTCGAGATGACGTGACAGAGGTTTTATTTGTCAAAGGCCATGTCTATTTCAATGTCTAAAAAATGCAAAGCCACGTTTTAGTCTGTATAAATTTCCTACGTGATAATGTAGCACTTGTACCTTATCTGAGTCAGACGAACAAAAGAGCTCAAAATGCAGCCGTAGAGTTTTAGCGCGACATCACATCAGCTGTTTCATCGGCTGGCCAAAAGGATGGAACCGAGGAAGAGAGAAACGTCCAAACCGTTGTCAGAACTCCAGAACGGACCCCAACCTTTTTAAAAAGAATGAAACAGACAGGACTCTTATGTTAGGGTTTGGTAGACTTTGGGTTGGTTTTCTTTTTGTGTTGTTCTTGTTTTTGTCCTCTAGGGAGTGTGGGGGTTCTGGTCCTCGCTGGTGGCAGACACACCTGATGCGCATCACCATCAGTGACACTATTTAAGCCTCTGGTACCTGTCCACCAGCGTCGGATTGTTTTCTCCTGCAGAAGTAATATTTGTGACTAACACTGGATGATTTCTCGTATTTTTGGGCTTTTCATGATGTGTTTTTCTCTTTTCCCAAGATCACCACGCTTCTCTAGAGACACTGAGTTCAAGGACTTTCCACAGAGGAGCCTACCTGCAAAGTCTTATATTTTTTGGTTTCATTATTTTGACCCTCCTTTGGAGCACTTTTTGTTCTTTTTTCGCCCAATAAAAGGGGTTGTTTTGAGTTAACAAATCTGCTGCCTCGCACCTGAATTTGGGTACAAAACATAACATCTTATATTGTTCCCCACTTGGCAGCAACTGCATGCAGTAAAAATGGCTCCATCATATGTATAAATGGAGTGACAGAAGAGAAATAAGCATGCTGGGTTTCTTTGATTTTGGTCCCTTCTCTCCAAACAGCCTCCACTAGAATTTTAGGCTAAAATCATCTTAATAATGTGGTTTGATCAAAGGATTATACGATTTTCCCACTACCGCAGTAATATCACTTGTTGCTTTGTGCACTGCTGATTTTAATATTGTCGGACATCATTTTGAAGCTGTTTTAATGATGTTTTGATTATTAGAGATATCACTAATATGTGTGTGTGTGCGCACAGGTAATGTGAGAAAGCAGCTGTTCTGTTTTACAGAACATTTTCACCTCTTGGAGCTCCTCGTCGTGGTGTATTATGGCTCAGCTTTGATATTATCATCATTCCGGTTTCCAGCAGCAGCAGCAGGGTGCTTTTCCCATAAACCCAGTGAACACTGCCTGTCAAGCAGGCCGGACAGCACGACAACATTTTGCAGCTAAAAGCAGAGCTAGCTGGAGAGCAAACGTTCTCGCTGAATATTAATAGTGGTTTGAATCTCTTCGATGCGCGGCTGTTTGATAACACATTCAAGACTAAAGCGATGCCATTCAGTCCCACTGCCGGAATTAAAGAAACTCAAGTTACCAAAATGGTCAATTCACGATTTCAAACTACACTCAGGATGGCAGAATAGATTGGCATTTAGATTTGAAAGGAAGACAGCAAAAAAAAAAAAAAGTCCAGCCTGGATGACCCACTCTTACAGCGGGCGCACATGCACGCGCACACATAAGCAGGTAAATTAGTGATGCACAAAAAAGTCACGCCAGCCGATTTTTAGGATGAGGGTTTGGGTTAATGGAAATGGACACGTCATCATGTCGATCATTCGGATTTTAACTGGTCAAAAATATTATCCACACAGCTCATTCACCCCCCACCCCACCCGACAGTGACTCTGTAAGTGATTCAAGGTTCAACATGGACTTTCTGAACTGCTGGCACCCATTTTATCCTGGAACGGTGGTCCAAAAATGATTCGTTTGTTTTTTGGTTTTTTTTGTTTGTTTGTTTTGTTTTTTTGTTATGGCCGGTCCTAAATTATTTGAGTATAATAACATTTTCAAAATACCATCAAGATGTGTAAAAACTCAACATCTTTTGGAGGAAAACAGGTGAAACAAAAGTGTTAAACCCTCCAAAAACAATAAAAACTTTGCAGACTTACTTTAAATGCATCAGAACACAAAGAAGAATCTGAATTAAATGACATC
This sequence comes from Pao palembangensis, assembly GCA_015343265.1. NCBI lineage: Eukaryota > Metazoa > Chordata > Actinopteri > Tetraodontiformes > Tetraodontidae > Pao > Pao palembangensis. Next base: position 11,086,902 of record CM027094.1, on the reverse strand, counting down.
TGTTTCGCTAAAAAAAAGGAATTATTTTTCAAGATAATAAAGCAGCTCTAAATTTGTTTTTTTGGCGTTTTTTGGCCTGTTTTTAGTGTTATCATTTAAAAGAAATTCAAAGTGAAATTTGGCAAGCAGCCAATCATTGGTACAATTTATTTCTTTGTTAGGATGATTTATTTGTTGCAAATACCCAGTGTTCTTTGGAGAATATGAGAGATGAGAAAGGAGATGAAGCTGATATCGAAAGGAAAAACAAACACTCTGGCTTTTCTTTGTCTTTTCTCCTCTTGTTTGGATCTGAAGTCGGATCTAGAGATGGATCCGTGACTGCACTCTGCTTCAGCACTTACAGACTCTGAAATCCTGCAGACATCTGTGGTCATATATTATTTATACAAACTTGATTTACAGTCAGCTGAAATAAGAAAATGTACTGATAAAAAAAAAAAAAAACCCAAACCAATAAGTAGAAGTATTTGCACATTCACACAAGCCAAATGTAGAATATAAACTATAACAACAATGAAAATACCCCATCCACTGGTTTCTGAGCCTCTCTTTGATGAAACTACTGCTAAGATTAGAAGAAATGGAAAAACGGTCACGAGGAGATTATTTTAGTGCTTTCTTCATGTAAGATAGTGTTTCACAGATATGCTTATATTTGTACTTGGGCATTAAAGATTAATGTCTGAATACATTTTAGTCTACTCCTTTGAGCCTACCAGTTAGGATTTGTAACACTTCATTTCCAAATGTTCGTAGTTGGAGACTTTTAGCAGCCATTTATCAATATCTCGTGGATTTGTAGCAGGAAATTTACAACAAATGAGAACAGTAAAAAAAACATATCTCCTTGTGTTTTCCCAGAGAACAGTGAGTAATGCGTGTTGGGCTATGATGCATTTTGTGTTTTTTAAAAAACTATTTTTAGGACATTTTATTTTATATAGTGAGACAAAAAGAACATTAATCATTTTATTTACCATTTTTTTATTTACCATAACCATTTTTAAATAAAGTTTATCCATTCTATTATGATAATGTTAATAAAAAATTACAGTCCTTTATTTTGAAATATATAAGGGGACATGAGAGAAGAGAGTTTTGTTACAACACTGGATGTATTGGATGAATATTTTAAAATCTGTGCGTCTTAATGGTTGTAGTGTCTTGAAAATGATAAAGTAAACTTCCCCATCAGCACTGACATAATCACATTTTAACTGCCTAAGTTGTGTGGAAAGTTTCTCACACTGCACATACATGAGATTTATTTTGAATTATTTATTCTTTAATGATCACAGAATTGCACCGTTACAGCCAATATACTTTCAAAAATGTCTACACACTCCAGTGAGCTTCAATTAATTCCAAGTCTAGTCTGACAAATGGCTGCAATGGAATCAGTCATGTTCACGCCCGTTAGCCCCTTGTCAATATTGGAAATGCTATCAGAGGCACAAATCAGCGCCTGACCATAAAAAAGGATGAGATTCTGCATCTGACAATCGGCTTTAACTTTGCTGAGCTAATGAAGCTCTGCTGCCGCGACAGGCGCTTCCCTGATGAACAAACAACCATGCTCTTGCCATAACCGAAGCAAGCTACCGCTGCTGTATTTTAGAAATCTGCACCGCTGTCGAAATGTCCATGCTCTTATTCAATAAAGCTGCGGTCTGTCTAAGACAAGCAGGACTGAAATGATATTGACAAGCAGGCTGCTCAGAAGGCAGGGGAGAGCTTGTCCAGCACTCCACTAAAGCCCCTTCTAGCAGAATCTCTTGATGGAAGCTTGTGACTTTACAAATTCCCTGGAAAAAGGTCACAGAGAAGCAGGCTGCAGCACGCCGGCTGTGGGTCTGAGCGCGTCTCATTACATCAAGAGGCAGACATGATTTCTGCAGAGCCCAGACTGGGATTTTACGAAGGCAAGAAGCTGATGTGGCGGCAAAAAAAGGGTGCAGATCTCTGTGTGAGCATGTCAGCCGATGGCGCGCGTTAGATCCTAATCCCAGCTCTGCTCCCCGACCGGCTGCAGGGAGCCTGTACAGGGTTTCCAGTCACACTCAGAACCTACTATTGATTCATTTTATAAGCAGCAACAGCATGTGAAATTAAAAATATCCAATATATTGAATCTACGGCACACAATCGCTCAGGGCTGAAGCTCGTAAGTGGTCAGAACAATGAAATTTCCTGGAACAGGGAAAAATAATCTCAATCCAAGGAGTAACATTTCTCTCGAGAATGCGACCTCCCCATTATTACTTGATTGCATTCGGTCTGTTCTGACCTTGAAATCTTAATGCTCTCTTTTTTGCACTGATTGGAGAGTCGAAAAGGTCAAACATATCCGAGTCCGTGTCTAATAATGAGCCTCTCTGACAGATCTTTAACGGCTGGTTCTTGGTTCTGTCCATCCAAAGAGGAGGAGCGTTTCTCTCCGATAGCTCCCAGTGAGCAAAGTAATCTGTTGGACTCACATAACAAGCCGGACTGGGACTAAAACTGGCCTAACAGAGGCCGACTAGTGGCAACCGCCGTACATCAGCCTTGATATTTCAGCGTTCAAAGAGCGTCGACCATTCTACCATCAAATTTTTTTTTATTATTTTTTTGCACATTTGTTTTATAATGAGGAAGAAAAATAATTCAATATAATTATTTTCAAAACATTTTATCTGCCCCCCCCCAGGGTCTATATAGAAGGCAGGTATGAGCAGCAAGGAAAAACAACAATATACTATATTTATTAAACCCAAAAACTGAATTAGTCGCAAATAACAATAATAAGAAGAATAATAATTGAAAAATCAAGTCTTACATTTGTGTTTTCACTGTGGTGTTCCTAATCCTCTCTTGCTGCAGTATGTTGAATATTAATGGGCGAATGACCAGTGAGGAAGCTGTTCACTTTTGTTTATACCAGATATAAATCCAAAATATTCAACGTAATTAGTCTGCAGGCAGCACGCAGTGAAAACACATTAACTTTGACACAGAGATATACATTATCTCGCTGTTATACTATTTTTATTTATTTCTGTGTCATTCCAGCTTTATTTTGATATCAGACCATGAAAGTAAATGTGGGGGGAGATGGCGTGGACTCACATTGTGCTTCTAACACTGCTTTTACACTTACTTACACTTATACTTGTTATTTTAATGGTCAAAATATCATTGCCTAAAAAATAACTTAAACGATACAACCAAAACCAAACCAAAGATATTCCACAGCAGTGAGTGTATCTGTCCCATGACCAGGGCTTAAATTACTTAAATTATTTGAACAAAAGGCTCTCGGTTTCTTTGCACACTGTGAATATAACTTCCAAGACTCCCGCCATGTGTTTGGAGAGATACAGCAAGTCGGGGCTTTCAAAGAGCAACCACAGAAAATGCTACGAGACAGGAATGATTCACTTCATTCTCCCAAAATGTCCCCACTTAGATGTTCTTTTTAACCTTTTTAGTCCTCCAGAATAAACATGGCAGTCTGTAAAGGATCCAAGCGTGGGTTTGGCTTATGCTAGCACAATGCGTGGATGCCACTGAAGATAGATAGTTAGGTAGATCTAGACTTTATTGTATACCGTATTGTATACGAATAAATAACCAACACTGCACAAGTTTCCCCCATAGATGCCCCGAAAAGTTTATAAATGCCTGCTTCATGTGGGAGCGTATGACAAGCGCCATAAAGCATGCATCAAGACAGCGTGTCTGTGGACGGACCCTGCCTGATGGGTGCTGATAGGGAGCCAGGGGAGCGTAAATACGTGGTGGGAGGAAATTACCCACTCTGGAAGGTTTGGATCAATCAGCTCCGACGCAGCAACAAGGAGCACAGATTTTATTGATGCCACCCGGCTGCGGCCGATTTCCAATACTACACCATGAACGCGCCAATGAAAGCACCTCAGCTTTTTATTTCGCTTTTCTTTTCAATGCTGTCTGGAACGCTCAAGCTGAAAAAAAGCATAATGGATGGTACCGGATGGTGTCCACCTTCCCAGAGGACGCATGCACAGCTGCAGGCGAGCCTGAAGGACATGAGTGACTGCCCCCGTATGGCTAAATTTAAGTGCGATACAGCAGCAGCAACATTTTGGGTAAGGGTCTTCCTATGCACACATTCCTGATCAAATTAATCTTAAAAATAAAAAGTCAAGTGTCAAAGAGGCAGTTGTGCGTTTGGCTTCATGCTGAGAGCCTGATTGCAGCCGCAGTTAACCCTTTATTGTGCGTGTTTGAACTAAATTTGATTATTCAATGTCACGTTTCCTCACTTACTCAGAGCTAAGTGACATTATTTTAAAGCTCTGGCTGCTTACGTTTATTTTTATACAAAACTAACTATACAAAACTGTTGAAGAAAGAAAAGACAACACATAGAAATTTACCACCCTCGAGCTATTTTGAGATATCCATGTTAGACAAAAGAAATATAGATTTTTATTTTTTAAATCAAAGTCCCGTGGATAACAAAGATGACTAAGACCCTGTACATGATATATCAGATGTTGTCGGTTGTATCGACCAATGCAAATAACCAAAACTTTAGAAATTTTTTTTTTTTTATTGTACTGCTGTGAAATACGTGTTGTTGGCATCACGTTAAAGAAGTGTTTGATGATAGACACAGATGGGAGAAGAGAACAGCGCAACACGGCGAGACTCTTGAATGCACTAAATTAGCTCGAGTCAAATGCGGTTTCTAAGACTGCACGTAGACTGATTCTAATAACACCGGGTTTTAATGGATTAACAAAATGTGATTTCAAAAAATTGCTTAAAACTGAGACGGCCTGTTGCTGAAAACCCACTGACCCAGATGTCACCGTTTCCAGAGAGATGTGATCCTTCCAAAAACAAATGTTCTTAAGTGTGTGAAAGAACTTGTGTCTCCCCCGGCAACATGGTGTACCCTGTTAGTATGCAACGCAGGGGCGCTGCCATCAACAGGAAATAGATGATTCCGCTGCCAAACGGCAACAAAAACATGCAGTGAACTAAAAGAGATAAAAGATTTATTGCGGAGCTGTTGTGACACTGCGTTTGAAGCCGCAGAGGCAGTGGGGAGTGAACGACAGCGATCACCTCACTGGCCCCATCCGCAAAGAAAGCAAGAGAAAGAAAAACCCTCAAGGTCACCCGTGGAGGTCACTGCCGCATAAAATTTTTTCACAGGTTTATCCGCGGAAAACTTGATGCTGGGGCAGGATACGCGTACAACTACCTCTGCATCCCAAAGACTGTTTCATTCAGCTCACCTTTTAAATTCTCTCTAGATTTATTTTAGTCTTTTAGCGTGATGACCCAGCAATTCATTCAAACTATGAGCGAGCAAACACCTCCTCTCATACCATCAGGTACTGGATGTTGCATTACGTCACGCACCTGCATTAATAAACTTAGAATGAGTGTGAGTCAGTCAAGCTTTTTTCTATATAATGTAAAGTTGTTATATATAAAAAAAAACTTAATTGAGAATCTGAAATGAACAGACACCCAAAAACAGAAATGAAGGAACAGACAAAATGGAAGACAGAGCGGTCTGTTAATGTATAAGCCTGTGCTGGCCGGTAAAGAAAGGCTGATAATTTCTTTTTTCACTGCAAAGTTTCCATTATTTTCAGAAACTGGATGTGCATCGCTTTCTCTTCATGAACATGCTCAAATCTGGGCTGTCGCAGCTGAATGCTCTGAACACAATATGCGCCTGAGGGGAGCAGGTTATGGGTCAGCAACACTGTGCTTATTTTACTAACTTTGCCGAACTAACTTTTACTAACTTTGTTTTCCCTCTAAATCGGAGCAATTCTCTTTTTTTCTATAGGAAGGAGGAACGTTAAGAGTGTATGACATTAAAGCCAGCTTCTTGAGAGGTCTCATCTAAGTAAACAGTTTTCGTTGGGGAAATATTTAAAACCCAAATGGTTTTTATTTGTTTATCTTTATCCAAGTGATCTCTCATCATTTCTGCTCATGATGTCAACAGTCCCATAAGCGCATGTCTACAAAAAAAAAAAAATAAAAACTTATGTATGTGTATTTCTATCGTAGCATACTGAAGGTAGTGAAGTGTTTGTAAAAGTGTACACCTACACATGTTCTACACTCTTCTACTACTGTGTACTGGATAAGAGCAAATAAAGCACTATAAAATTTCAAGGACCGAAGAGTCTAAAATAAATACGGTTTAAATTTTGAGTTGGGAAATGTCTGAACTGACTAAATATTGTATCGCTAATATAGCAACATGATAATAAAAAATGACATATTTCTGAGGTGAACAGGGGCGGCTGGCCCATAGTTGGGCGATAGTGCACTGCCCTCCCTCCGGAGAAAAAAGAGAGAAGGGAGTTTATTTTGCCGTTCTTAGTCTTAATATTATTGTCCCATCAGCAGCCTGAATATTATTGTTACATCGTGCCGATGTCACTTTCATGCCCAGACAATGTAACTTTCAGACCATAAGCCCCGCCCCCTTTGGCGATTTCAGTCAGATTCAAAATCATCCCAAGCACTCTCGTAGACTTACATGAGTCTTTTTTTTCAAAATTTCGACCCTACGATTAATTTTGAAGAGACTGCAACGTCATCAGCTGCCAACCCAAGCAACTCCGTTGTTTCTCTGAAAGAATTACCGTTCAGTCGTAGAAATAATGCGGATAAATTGGCTATAAAAGAATTGGGGACCCCCTAGACCAAATTTAAATATCAAACAGATAAGCAGGGAAAACATACAGTTGCGGATTTAACTAGAGCTGGTACCAGCGGAAAAGGTGGCTAGCACTCTCTTCTGCTACCCCAGTGTGTCAATCCACCCCGACACCAGCACGGACACCGCCTGGATAAGGACAGGTGTCGCTGATATGCACCATCTCTCGGAAAAAGGTGAAGAAACATGAAGCAAATTCCAATACAAGTGATGAGAGACAAGACAAGCGTGAGTGTGTAACACACTGTGTGTTACTGTATTAAATAGTGAGTTATGTTATGTTATTATTATCATTATTATTATAACCATTGAATAGGTCATCTTGTCCATCTTTGCAACAGTTGCCCCCCCTGAGAAATTTGTCAGGAACCGCCACTGGTGGTGAAGGAATAAGAATGATAACCAGACATTCATCTCCAAAGTTCACGTTGAATTTCAAATGTTTCAAATTTACGGGGCTCATAAAATAATGATCCCTCATGAATGCTTTAATTAGTTTTTCGGTTAAAAGCGGCAAATGCTTTTATCAGTATGAATGACCGGAGCGCAATCAGAAAACATCAGTGGAAGGCTGCACAAAAAAAGAACATTTCCTTATTCCTGCGAGGCGGCACAGTTCATGTCGACACTGATGAGTAGAACAAAGGAATAATGAGCAGTTTCTACATACAGTAACCATCTTACATTTATAGATTGTGTTATCGCCGCTCCAGAGGAGACGCTCGAAATACTAACTTAATTCGCCAATTTAATTGCCCTTCTACTCGGAATTGTCAGATTCCAGCAGATTTGGATATCGCCCAAACCGTCTTCCAAAAGGACCCATTAGAGTTTATTTTCAAAAGAAAATGATTCTTTGGGTTTCCAGGACAACCAAACTGTATTTAGTGCCCAAAGATCTAAAGACAAATACATGAAGAGAGGGAGGAAAGAACATTACTTGGGCTTTCTGGCCTGAAGCTGTGGTGTTTGAACGCAAAGTCAAGGAAATACTGTTGCTTTGCAGAAGCCACAGCAATGGGATTTTGATTAGTGGGAAACATTCATTTTCGTATTGACCATTTAAAAGACTATTAAGATTGCCACTCGAGCGTTAAGCATTAATTATATGAGCAGCCCAAGTAAGCTTCCATGAAATTTAATCAGTATTGCACAGTTGGCAGTACTGCAAAGGTCTTTGAGGAACGAGGCTGGAAATGAAGTCTTAAAACAACTGTCATATTAAAGGTTCCCTGCCAAGTTTTTTTTCGGCTTATATGTTTTCACTTCGATGTTTAACGTGGAGCCTGGGAGGGCAAAGAATGGGTCGGGTCACTGCAGACTGTCCAAAAATCAACACCACCGTTGGTCCTTTCAATGTTGGGGCCAGAGGTCGACTTTCACGAGTTGGGTTGGGGTTTCATGAGTAACCCCAAGGATAGGCTCCAGCAGACCCCTGGATAAGCAAGTATAGAAAATGGATGGCTGGATGGATGATTTAAAGGCACAATTTGATGCAAAGTTCACTGTAAATACCTCGATGGCTGCCACTGTTTACGTTCAGGTTCATATTCACGCCAAGAGGCACAAATCTACATGCAAATACACAAAGACTGCTAACTTTTTAAAGCGTACAAATATACGTTTAGGTTTTCAGCACAAGATCACAGTCTGTGAGTCATCAAATGAGAAAATTCGATATTTTTCTTTGGCGGTAACGTAAATCTCTGGTGTGTTTTCAGAGTGCTTTGCTTTATTGATGTCAGCTTCGTGAAGCTATACCTAATAAGTCAATGGAAGCCAGACAGCACCTGTTACGGTTAAATAAAATACAGGTATATCTGTAAAAAGCCTGTATAGTGGCCTCAGCTGATCAAAAACCATATTGTATTATTGTTTTTTTTTTTGGAAAACAGACATCATGCGTGGTTCCAGTCCCCAAGACAGCCCACTCCAGGGAACCGAGCCGCTACAGACCCATGGCCCTGACCTCTCGCCTGATGAAGAGTATGGAGAGGATTGTCCTCAGCTACCTCCTCGACCAAGTGAACTCAGCACTGGACCCGCTGCTGTTCGCATATCGACCTTGCACCGGCGTGGACGAAGCGGTCATGTACCTGCTGCACCGGGCCCTGTGTCACCTGGAGGTCTCTGGAGGCGCTGTGAGAGTCATGTTCTTTGATTTCTCCAGTGCCTTCAATACCATCAAGCCTTTGCTGCTCAGGAGGGAGATGGAGGACGCGGGGCTTAACCAGCAGCTGGTGGAGTGGACAACCGACTACCTCACCAACAGACCACCCTAGGTGAGGCTGCAGGACTGTGCATTGGAGGTGGTGGTCTGCAGCACAGGGGCTCCACAGGGGACCGTGCTCTCAACATTCCTCTTCTCACTGTACACATCGGACTTCAGACACAACTCTGAACAATGCCATCTCCAGAAGTTCTCTGATGACACCGCCATTGTTGGCTGCGTGTCAGAGGGGGACGAACAGGAGTACAGAGGAGTCATCGCTGACTTTGTGGAATGGTGTGAGGAGAACCACCTTCTCCTTAACACCAGTAAAACAAGAGGTGGTGACAGACTCCCGAAGGGCAGACACACCCCACACACCAGTAAACACCCAGGGTTCGGACATTGAGATAGTGGACTCTTTCAAATATCTGGGTGTTCACCTCAACAAGAAACTGGACTGGTCCCACAACACCGATGCCCTGTACAAGAAGGGCCAGAGTCGCCTACACCTGCTGAGGAGACTGAGGTCCTTCGGTGTGAGCAGGGCTCTTCTCAGGACATTCTATGACCCTGTGTTTTATGCCATCGTGTGTTGGCGGGGAAGCAGCACAGACAGGGCTGAGCTGGCTCTGCCATATACAGTATTTATTTATTTGTATTCTATTTTTTTTATATTCTTTCCAAAATCTTGTACATATTTTATTTCTTCTTGTTTTCTTCTTCTCATTTTATGCTCTGTATGCTGCTGCTGGGACACTAACATTTCCACACTGCAGGATAATAAAGATCTATTCTACTCTAGCACACCGCTGCAATATTTTCAGACGTAGCTTTACTTTGATATTTTTGACATCAGGGGTCTGCAGTCAAATCAGCATCTTTTCTTAATTATATTATGTTGATCTGCAAAACACATTTCTGAGACTCCTTAAAAGCTGGTTTTCAAGCCAGATATTGTTATTTCTACAAATGTACAATACATCTGTATCTGCAATGCCGGTTGTATTTTCATATCACTGTCAGTCAGATGAGCAAAGCCGAGCTGATAAAAACGACTGATCGTTGTTTTCACGCACTGCAGATTATGCGTTTATTTGGACACGTGAGCGTTGCATGTTGGATTGGAAGACCTGACGTCTAATAGTCCCATCAATACGAGGGGTAATATTGAGCCTTGAAAATGGAGAAATTTTAAAAGTCCAGTCAAGCAGTGCCAAAGTTTATGCACCCCAATTTGAGATCCCCACGACTTACACTGAAACATTTGACTCATCATCTCATTGGCTACAAGAAAGGAAAACCTACAGCATTTCAGGATAATTACTGACATTGCTTCTAATCGAACTAAATGGAAAAATGTCATCCATCTTCATTTCTATGAATGCGCCAGAACACATCAGAATCAAGTCACACTCAAGCCTAACAGGCGTATATAGTGTGCCAATTGCCACTGATTGATTTTGTGCAGGGCTGCCTCAATACAAGCGAGCTTTTCCATGGGGGCCATATGTTTACTATAATCAGTTTATCTTAAAAATCTGCCGTTGATCTGATTGCAATTAAAAAGCTCCTTTGCTGCAGTATCGCATCAAGAGCACAAAACACAGATGTCGTCTCAGAGATATGAGATGTTGATGTGGGGTGTTTTGATCATTTAGTCTACACTATATCTCAATATGCCATCTGTACGGAAGAGGATTAGGGCCACCCATGAGATTAAAAAATGAGGAGGTACTTTTTTTTCATCATGCACTTTGAGAAAAAAGTTGAAATGCCGAGGAAGAAGTCGAAATATATTGTCGAGAATAAAGTCGAAATATAATGTTGAGAACAAAGTCGCCATACAATGTCAAGAATAAAGTCGATGTCTCCAATATTAGGTCCATCCCTAATACTCCATATATCCACTGAGAAGCACAACTGAGAGCTGCACGCTGCAGTGCAGCCATTAATGGCAATTAATGGCAAACAATGAGCCCACCCTCAGAATCAAAGAACTTGATTAAATGTCTTATTGTATCTTGTGATACAAAATATCCCCTATGAACTGCGTGCAGATGCAGCCATCGATAGCCTTGCATTTGTCCATTAATGGACAAATCTCACGCGTGGCCCTAATACTCTTCTGTAAGAAGCAGTCACATGCGCTGGTTGTTATAGTCTCAAAAGGTCAACTTTATTCTCGACATTATATTTCAACTTTATATTTCGACATTATATTTCGAGTTTTTCTCGACATTGTATTTTGACTTTTTTAGCGACATTTTGACTTTTTTCTCAAAGTGCATGATGAAAAAAACCTACCTCCTTTTTTTCATGAGTGGCCCTAATCCTCTTCCGTACATATGTAAGGTTGTGCCATTGGAAATAATCCAATTTCACTTCCAGTAACTGGCCTAAAAATCCATTGTCAAGCATCTATGCCATAAAAATAATGTATTTTCTTCTGTGCCAGTAGGTGGCAGCAAGTAGCTAATTGCCTTAGAAATCAAACAGAGACACTGATTTTTTGCACCACAAGGCTCTTGTTTCTAAGGCTCTCTCGGCAAAACTAGTTACTGAGTTGGATGACGTAGTGGCAGATACGGCAGATGTTTCATCATCTGAATGAAGTGAAGACATGAATGCAAGGCCAAAATGAAAACCTGCTTACAAGCGCAGAGAAAATAGCATTCCTTTCTAAAGGGCAGCTCTGTCAACAGCATGTGGAAAGTGCCAACCTTTTTGTGTGTGTGTGTGTGTGTATATATATATATATATATATATATATATATATATATATATATATATATATATATATATATATATAATATATATATATATAAATAATGTATGCTATGTTTGTATATTTGTTTCTCTCTCTCTTTTGCTTTAATTCTCTGTCCTGTCTCCCTCTTCGTCTCCTTCTTTACCCAGCCGACTTTCATCAGAATGGTTCCTCCTTGTAAGCCTGGTCCTGCTCAAGGTTTCTTCCTATTAAAAGGGAGTTTTTTTTGCCACTGTGCTTACCTGGGGGTTCAGGCTCTGGGTTTCTACCTCTGTAAAGCACCTAGAGACAATTTTATTGTAAAAGACGCTATATAAATAAAATTGAATTGAAAATTTACATGTTCCCACCTACCGAGATATCCCTCGACTGGGTTAGGGACCCACATAGGTCAGCATCGGTTGCTGGGACGGACATGACTTCGCAGGAGCTGGAGGAGCTAACTGAACTAAGGCAAGATTGTGGTTTGAAGCTCAGCATTACTGACCTACCTCTGGAGGGTTTATAGCTGAGTGCTCACAAAGAAATTCCCCATTCTGTCAAACAAAGCTTTTTTAATATTACTCCCATTTTCCACAACATATCTGAGCTGAGCTTTTCAAGCCTAACTGCTAGAAAAACTAAAAACAGAGAAAGACTGAGGGCTGTTGAGGTGGAGCTTTGTGTGTGCGTCTGTCTTCAGTTCCTGCCAAGATAGCAGCTTTGTATTCATCCAAACAGGGCCAGGCACCGAGTGAGTTTAAATAGAATGAGAGGCTATATTGTCATTAGACTACAGAGTGTCATTTTATAAATATTTTTCGTTGCTGGTGTGATGTGGGACTTTTTGTAATACAAAAAGAAAATATGCCATGCCTCAGAAGGCTGAAAAAACACTGAATTAGACAAACCCGGCACATGACAGCAAAGATCCTGATTAAATCAAGCTTACAAATCCCAGACATGGTGTTGCAAATCCGTGTACTTTTTACCAACAGCTAAACAACAGACTATTTTAGGGTCATAGCTCCTTCCTGACATCTTCCTTACTCGCTCTTTGCGATAGCGTATAGGTCCTTTCAGCTGCGCTCCAAAAGCAGTATTGATCTGTTAACTTTGCATTCATCAATCACAAGGTTAGAGGAATGACTCAGATAACACCAGCCCACTCTGTCCTCCTCCAGCAGGAAATGCAGAATTGATACGTCTCTTTTCCGACGCATTTTTCAATGTTGAAGAGGCTGCATCACCTTTGTCGGCAGGTGGTAACACATCATCTCAGACACGCGGCACTTCAGATGAGATAAAGGAAAGACGAGCTGGTCCGCTCTGGAGATCCTTTAAAAAAACCTTGCAGTTTAACTGACATTTTAACAGCTATACTGTCAAATGAAGAACATTTTCCCTCGACTGTCTCCTGTTAGCATTCTCAGATTCCCCCCCCCAAGGTCTTTTCCAAAAAGGGATTCCAGGACAATCAATAAGAGAACTAATTGATATATTATCTCCGGTGCTTCGTACAAATGCCAATTCAAGCCCTCAATAACTGCTTCCTTATTCCATGTGCTCTCTAACCAGTAACTCTAGCCTGTGCCAGGGTTTAAACCATAACTGGCCCTGGTTAAGCAGCTTGGTATATGGCGTCCGCCCAGCTTCAGCGCCACTGACGTATTGGTTTTGGGTTAAGTCTCAAGCAGCCAGTTTATAATCACAGATAATGTCAAGGATCTGGGTGGGAGATGGAGGGGGATTAATGCCCCTGTTTACCATCTGCTAAACTAAAGTATTGCTGACTCTCCTCGCCAACAACTTAACAGAAAATCCTTTAACGAAAATGGTCATTAGTGCAGGCTGGAGGGGTACTTGGTGCATATTAATGTGTTTTAAAACAAGAACTACAGCAAGCTCAAAACAATGTACACTTAATGGAATGTCCTTATCAGGGCAAGGTCGTGCAAGGGATTATCCATTATTTATACATTAATCTCTTTCTTTAAATCCAGACGTGCGTTGCTCCAAGCTTTGTCATTGTCCATATACTCAGCTTGGCTAATTTGTAAATGTTTTATTAGTTTCTGCAACAGGAATCTTAAAATATAACCCACATGGAAATTCAACTCTTCACATGTAAATATCAGCCTAGGCCAAAGCGTTTCAATTAAAATTGATGGCCACACTTCAATCATATAAAGTAAAATATGGAGCCAAGTGAGTTTTGAGATGTTTATCATTACTGAGCTATAGTTACATAAATTACATTATCCAAATACGATAAGTATAGTACACCTGTATACCTGAAACAGACAATGACATAAAGTCCACGAACATTAGTCCCTTTTTTTGCCAACATTCCCAGGAACTCAGGCTACCAGGAATGTAATTATATGGTTTTAAAAAATGTAATTCTTCCCCCTTTTTTTTTTGTTTGGTTGGGTTTTTTTGCATCGTCTCCTCCGGCCTCTACTGCGCCCCATGTTTTGACTGTTTTGTCACACAACATCATTTCACCCAGACACATTTGAGCAGTGCTGGTAATATGCAATGGAATATTATAGTGGCTACTTTCATATTTCAGTGGGTTTGTGCCAAAGATTTCAGCAATTACCGTGAGCGGCTCAAAAATGTTACTAAGCCTCGCTGTACACACACACACACCTGAGCATACGCACACACACACACACACACACACAAAACACACAGTGTCATTTCTCCTAAGCGGGTCTGCCCTGCTGCATAACCTGTGACAACTCTGCAGCAATCCCATCGCTTCCACAGCTCCTGGACTTTCCTGGTTTTAATTCCTGTGTCAGGAGTCACGATGAGGTAAGTGTTTAACAACGCTCATCTTACAGGACGCAGCAGGGAGAACATAAGGTACATGATCGACAGCAGTTAGGCTGCAAACACACACAGCGTAACAGAGAAGAAAGCCTGGTGCTAGGCAGTATTTGTCCAACTACACCTTAACTGTCTTCAAAATAATAAAGGAAGAGCAAACAGTATTGCAATTATTAAAAATAATTGATGTTCAAGGATGTGTTTTCCTCCTTTGTCTTCTGAGCTGTCAGCAGACTTACAACTGAAAAGGAAATTGACTATTTCCCACCTGCTGTGTGCGAACAAATCAATCTGACTGCCATTAAACTGTTACTAGATTCCTTTGATGAGCGGCAAATGATGTACTGGTGACATGAACACCCAAAGGCATCACAAAGACAGCGTGCAACAGGAAAATTGTCACCACAGGAATGTCAGCAACAACGGGGTGACAAGCTCTTCCAATTTAAAATTACCCTTTTCCAAGCTGTTTTACTGGTACTTCCAACACAGTTCTCATAATAAACAGATTCTTCAAACTATTCAGTGTACCTTACAACTATATTACATCAATTTTTTTTTAATCATAAACATTGATGAGGCACAACAGACAAAATGCAATTTAAAAAAAAAAAAAATTGAAAATGCTTTTCATAAGAAATCTTTGTTTCCACTTAGTCATGGATACCCGCTCCACATATCATCAGATATAAAGAAAAAGCTGAATGGCAAATTTTACACATGACAGCGAGGACGAGAGAAAACTGTTGACATTGCGAATCATGATCGATCGCATTTATCATGATCCCTTTAGATTGTAATAAAACGCTAAATGTTGAACAGGAGAGGTCTGGAGGGATGTCAGCTCAGAATCTCCTGACAAAAATTTTAAAACAAGAGTTTGCGCACCAAAACAACATAATCCATGCATAATGTCAGTTATGGAATCAGAAATTTTCACAGGTTTGTTCGCACGTAGGCGTTGCAGGCGATTATGTTAATTCTTAATTTACTTCAACCTATCTTCTACGCTCACTGGATTTCTCCAGAGTTTTCGGAATTTCTGCCTATATTAAGCACAATTTGCCTCACTTGTGCCATCAAAGAGAGAATCTGTTTAGTTTGGGATAATAATAAGTATTATTATACATATTTTTTAGCCTATTTTATGTCTTTATCTTCATTAACATGTTTAAAACAAAACTTATCTAATGGAAATACTTGCGACTGCTCTCGGCCATCTGGTTGTGCTGCATGGACATTCTGGCAGACTGAACCGACTGGACATGGATAAAGACAGTTGTCTTCTGCAACAGCTTTACAGCTCTGCCCCTGTTGCCTCGACATCCCCACTGAGTAGCTGTATCCTTGCGATAAGAGGACAACACACTCCAACCATCAACAAGGATCTCAGTGTCTTCAACACTGCATACACACGCAGCCCCGCCGCTCCCTCAGCACCAGCCCTATCCATCTCTGCCCTCTCATCTGATCCTCCAATATCGGTTGTTGCTCCTAATTTCATTTTCACTTCTTGGAATTCTCATGTTTGGCTGACACCAGCTGATAGAAGAGAGAGAAGGGCACAATACACAGGCCTGTAAAGGTTTCTGACAAAAGAAGCAAAAAAAAACAAACAAAAAAACAAGTTAGTTCTGTTTCCTCACAACACAGTCAGAGCTGTTTTCCTTCCACCACATACAGAGAACCAGGGAGGAAGAGAGACCTCCCTCAGACAATGAGTCCACCTGACTAGCTGTGTTTATCTTAGGATGGATTAATGCTCCAACTAGAAATTGGGCTTTTCTCTTTTTGAGGAAAAGCACTGATTCTAATCACTACTGACCGCAGGAGGTTATGCTTGGTTTGCATGGAACGTGTCTGAGCTGCTTCACCTTAAACAAAAACATCCCCAAATCTGAAAATACTACCCATTCTTCCCTGCCTGGTTCTGGTGTCAGTCCTGCCATGGTGACGTTTTACAGTCTTGGTCTGTGTCAGTCCTTCATTCGTATGACTGCACAGCTCAGTAGGAATAACAAACATTTTCAACAAATCTTTTGTCTACTAATAATGTACAAACCCTGATCTAACACCTCCACATCCACAGAGGAGTTGAATGTGCAAACCAATACCAGGTCTTTTTATGCTCCTTGTGACCCCAATTTCCATGTAAGAGATGAGTGATTTAAAAAGTTAATTCAATCCAGCAGATTATTAAATTCCCTGCCAGCTTCCTCTTCACGAGCATTATACAGGTGTACTTGCTGCTAAACTGTAATATGTTTAAAGCTATCTTTAGGATTATATGGCAGAGAGAGATGTGGCAAAGCGCATTCCCATTGTTTCCTCGTCTCTACTGAGCCACTGTAGCCTCACGGCAATGTCAGTGCTACGTCTGCATCTCCTTAAGGTGCAGGAAAAGTGCATTCGGGCATTTATTGCCGTCGACTGTGAACTGCAGGTACGCTGATTTCCAGCAGTCTGATTGTTCCCACTTCAACACACTTCCACCCAGATGTCTTCCCTGCATCCATGAGCGCTCCATGCTTGCTACCTCGCCTTTGCATTTCTCATTTGCAGGCTTCTACCTGCATATTTTCAGCCCAGCTTCACATTCGGCACAATCTGTGACTTAAATCAGATCAGACTACGAGAGGACCTACTGTACTTGGAACAGACACTTTGTGTTTTAAAAATAGACCCACAGTCTAGAACACTGAAACACAGATGACAGCCTACTTGGCAACTAAATCCATATTGGTACTAAAAGGTTTAAACAGAATAATACAAAAGGGGGCCAGTGCATTAACAATTGGAAGTAACCGAGTGCACACCAGGCTGAGGGAACCATAAAATCTATTATTTATTATGGTGTAAACATATACATCGTTAAACACCTTTTTTTTTGCCAGGGTTTCGATTCTACTTCATTCTACTTTACAGGCATATATATCACAGACAACCAGTATAGTACAGGTATAGTAAAGGTGGTAATGGCCTTCTAGCAGCAGTATCAGTGTGTCATACCAGCTGGTGCAGAGACTGAAAAAGCTGTTTAGCATTTGCCATACTAAATGCCGTTCTAATCCCCTGAATCACACCTGAGACCCGTGTTTTTACCCTCTCTGAGACTTAAAGGCGATTCTATATCTTTCGTCTGACTCACCTCCAGTTATAAACACCAACTTCAACAGAATCACTTAATTTCTTCTCTTCATCATAATGCACAAGTTATGTTTGCTATGATTACATGTTTGTTTCTCTCTCTCTGTCTGTCACTCTGTCCTGTCTCCCTCTTCTTCTCCTCCAATATTCAGCAGGATGGTTCTTCCTTGTAAGCCTGGTCCTGCTCAAGGTTTCTTCCTGTTAAAAGAGAGTTGTTCCTCACCACTGTGCTTACCTGGGGGTTCAGGCTCTGGGTTTCTGCCTCTGTAAAGCACCTAGAGACATTTTTTTTTTAATTGTAAGAGACACTATATAAATAAAACTGAACTGAATTGAATAGAAAAAGCCAAGTTATAAGAATTGTAAAAGCATAATCTATGTCTGATTCAAGATCTGACTGTGAGTCTGCATCCTCTATGTAACTGTATATTTATTTAGTCTATTCAATCGAGTAATCGTTTGTCCTGTTATACACTCTTTTTTTGTTCTTGCAATGGCCCAGTTTCCCAAAGGGTAAATTATTTAAATGCCATCTAATCTCAGCAAACGTGTCTGTAATTCTGCTGGAGATCTGCCGATAGTCAAATCAGCACATTTTCACGGTTGTCAAGAGAATTGATTTGACTTCAAACAGGGAGAAGTAGTAGATCTTTCAAACAACAAAGAAACAGGACTGTAATTACAGCAGCCATTCTGGACCGTGCTCAGTAAAACACTGACTTTAGCTCTTTGTGCCGTGGCTTACGTAATGCTGCTGTGTGATATTACCGTTGACTGTGTGTGTGTGTGTGTGTGCAGTGTCATTACGACTCAAAACATGTCATCTCTGGACAGCTGAGCTACAGAACCTGAACCTGTGTTGACTAAATCCATCTTCTACCACTGTACTTCTAACTCAAAATTAAAATTAAATAGGAAGATTTTTTTTTTTTTTTAGAAGCTCCACCTGTTGAACAGTTTACAGCACCAGAGTTCAGAATTTTTCCGCATTGCCTCTGGGATGGATGGCATTTGCGGCACATAAAAAAGGTTCTGAGAAAATATGAAATGATTATTTTGTGATTTATTTGCTTCCATGCCATTTATTTATTTCACTAGTATGCAGTATGAGGAACATGTCTAATGACTTTACAGCACTGCGGAAATAGAAGTTGAATTATTTGGCCTTTTAAGCTTTCATTTCCCTTAGTTGACTCCTTGTTTAATCCAGTCGATTGGCTTTAATCTTGAGCAGATCCTCAGCTCTACCTCTTGACTCCTAGCAGAATACATGTCTTAAGTGGAATCACCTGACCACACAGTCAGTCTGGATTATGAACCAACTCTTAATCAACTTTGCGCCAAAGACCTCCTGTCCGCAAGATTGACCATGCGTCAAAATGATCCACGCACAAACACGTCCTGCAAAGGGGGGAAAGGGGACAAACCAGCCTGGAAAGTACATTTGTGTGGAAAAGGGTGCTGCGTAGGTCATAATCTTACTTAGTTTTCCCCTCATCTGGAGGTGGCGATGCTAATCTATACTGCTGTTGAGAATTGGATTAAACTTTGAGCGTAAAGGTTACGGCATAATACAACTAAAAAAAGACCTGTCAGAGAATATCTATCATGAAAGTCAAGCACCAACGCAGCTCAAGTGCACTTCAGTAATCTCTTTCTTTAAGCTGCGGCTTAGATCACCAGCACAAATATAGGCACAAAGACTGCGCAAAAACCACCATGCAAGTGAAAAGAGCCAAAGAGCGCCGGAGCCAGCGATCACAAGTCCCCGTCGTCACTTACCTTGCTCCATCAGCAGGACGCTCATCCCGACCAGCACAGCCCAGTACACCGGATTCTTCATGTCTTCTCAGCACTGACAGAAAAGCAGCCTGGGACTCGGCGAAAATCCTCAAAAGTGTTTTCTTCTTTAAGCTCCCGCTCCGACTGTGTGAGTGTACAGCATCCACCAACGCATGGAGCGCTCCACAAAGTCCTCCTCCTGCCGGCGCGTTATTGGCGGCAGGGCTGTGAAAAGCTTACTGTGACGGGAAGCGCCGCAGCCACCGCTTCCGGTTGTCAGATTATGTACCGTCTATCTCTGCAGCTGTAAGAGTAGCCCACAAGCTGCAGCGACGCTTTTAATTTGTAGAAACAAATCAGCCAATTTCCGGTACAGGCGATTTTATTTACGCGGTGCCTGGACTGACTGTCATTATTTACCAATGAAAAGTACTTACTCATTTCTCATGTACTTTTTGTGCATCTGTGTGTTGTAACTTATTCAAGACGCTAAGATTTTAAAACATTAAACCAGAGGCAACACTTTAATGGGTCGAGAGAATTGGCCACACTGATTTAACTTCCAATTATAACTTTTGCGTTTATATTATTTCATGAAACTCTCGTGCTCGTCATTCCTGACCAAAATATTAACTTTTACCAGCAGAAGAAAAAGCAAACTGAAATTATACCTTTGAGATTCAGAAGAACTGAAAAAGTACCATTGTTTGTATGAGATTCCTGCTAAATTAAACCCAACTTACATCACCCGTCAACAGTAATGTTGAAAAAAAAAAATGTGCTTAGTGTAACATCTTGTGTGTTAGGACCTCAAACACACACAAATCTAGGAAAAATCGAGGCTGTGACCAAAAAATAAACGACGGCAGACTAGAACGTCTTGGCTTACAAAAAAAAAAAAAAAAAAAAAAAAAAAAAAAAAAAAAAAAAAAAAACTATTTCTTTGGGGGAAAAAGAAAAAGGGGAAGGAAGAGTGGAAGAGTCTCCCATTTGGATGAGGTTTTGGACTAAACTAAATCCCCCAAACAAAGAGAAACGCAAACCCCAAAAAGAGTGGTAACCCTGGCCATCAAAACAAAGAGTAGACCCGGACCAACCCACATAGCGCCATCGGAACCAGGTCTCTCCTCCACGTCTGAAACGAAAGACAAAAAAGAAATATCTAGTAGAAATGCAAAAAAAAAAAAGAAATACGCCGAGTAGAACCTCACCAAGGGCCACCAGTACAAAGAAAGCCATGGGTGACTAAATGAGGGGTAAGCAAAACGAAACCAAGCCCTCGCCACCATACAGACGTCGCCATATTTCTTATTCCCTCTGGTAAATCTCCCACTGTGAAATCCGTCGTCTCCCCTCCCACTTTTCTACCTGCTCTGATCACATGATGTTAAACACCTGGGCAGGTAGGCAGAAAGAGAGAGATAGTCACGCCCCCTTGCCGACACGTAACAGTGTGTAACGCATGTGTTTGTGTTTGTACAGTGAGAAATTCTGAATTGTGTCCTGTTCATTGAGTCTCATACTGAATTGTTCAAGCATTGTTTTTGTTACCATGGTTACAAGACAGTTGCGCGTCTGCCTTGTAGAGCTGTCATACTTTCCTTGAGTTTCAAAAGCCTTGTCCTTATCTTTGATGAGATGCTGACTCCCCCTGCTGGTTTCTTCATTGCTCTTCCTGCAAGCGTTTAAATTAGTTTAACTAATTTAGACGAAATGTGACTTCATGTTTATTTTCTATACTCCGGGCAAACATGTATGAATGAAAAGCTAATAATATGTGACTGTACTGCACACTTATTAAAAAAAATAATGAAACACTTTATAATACCTTCCAGATGTGGATGATGAAAATATTCCAATTTAAAAAAAAAAGCCACCATTGTTTAAGTGTTATGGGGGGGAGGAATGTAAGAATGATCTGTGCAAGCCGAATGTATTAACCTGTTCAGCACTGGTTTAAGATTCATATTCAGCAAGGGGACGGATAAGATTACAAATGGATGGGCCGGTCAGTAATGTCTTCATCTTCCATCCGAAACCTCACTGATGCTTGCGTTTCCATGCTGGAGAACATTCTTCACAGTGGCTCAGGCTGTCTGACAGCTGTCACATGTTCTCAGTGTGAACCGGCTCTCATCTGTGAACAGAACAGGGTGTCAGTGCAGATCTGCCAATTCTCATGGTGTTCGACAATGGGGCTGCCACATGCACAGTCTGTCCTCTGCATGGCAAAAGCCGTATTCCTCCGTTTGTTCCCCTCTTCCACCTGTTGCCTGTCTGTCACCCACAACAGCAGGGGAGTCAGATGAAATGACACATCTGCAGTCGTTTAGTGTCGTTCTTAAAACCCTTGTGTTGTCAACAGCTGCTGGTTTGAAGTCAGTTTTGCTGTTTTCAATTCCAGACGGTTCAAACAGGTTTCCAAATGGGTTTTGTCTCCTATTATCACATCTTATCTTACCCGGCAGTTTCACGGAGAGATGACAAAGCTGTGTGAGTGTTCGGGGAAACCACTGAAAATGGCCAAAGATGTTAAATTAAATGCCGAACACACAGATGGTGTGAAAAACACTTTGGCACGGTTAGCTTCATCACCATACCCAGTTGTTGCATCCAAATATTTCTGGAAAGCAACTTTGCTAGTTTCAGTGGAGCGTTTAGCAATTTTGGTCATTTGTGTTGGTTAGAAGCCGAGAAGACACGATAGACGATAACGAAGAAGTTGAGCCCCGAATAATTATCAAATAAGGATGTTAATGTACCCTCACACTGCAAAGGCGATTCGTATTTTGTAGGCCTTTTAAACAGTCTGGCCTCCTGCTGGGGGAAAAACCGTGTCTGCCCTTGTTAAAAAACACTAATTTGTTCATGATGTCTCCAACTTGCTCCCCTCCACCCCCACCCCCACCCCTCCCAGGGAGCCCAATAAAAGAATTCATTTTGTTCGATCAATTCCCTCTGTTTGCCCGGCAAGCCTGCTGCTCTCCATTTCTCAAGGTGAAGCACCTCTTCGGTGATTTTGCAGTTGATAAATAGCTTCCAAACATCTTTTGATGAAATGGTAAAGTGCCCTTCTAGAGATACCGAAGGGCTTCTCAATATGTTATGGATAGCGAGTTCTCCAGATATCAGCGACTTCAATTGCTGCGGCTGCAGGACAGAGTCAATAAAAGGCTCACTTTAGCGCATCTTGCAGAAGTTATAATGTGTCCTTCAGGTTTAGGCGCCCCCGATCTGAAGACCAGCGCGAGCAATTTCCTGGGTTTGGGTTAGTTAGATGTGACGAAGAAAGACATGAGCAAAATTAGCCATTAACATTTTCTGCATCATGAATCAAATCCCTACCTTTTATGAAGCTGTCTCCCAAAAGGGAGAGTGCACTCTCATCAATTCTTAAAATGTCAGGCTGATATGAAAAATACTCTGCCTGCACATAAACTTTTCATAACAATATGAGCACTAAAGCATCAGCGGTTAAAATGGCTATGATGAAGTAAATAAGCAATAAGATTGGTGAAACTTTCCTGTATGGTAACATTTACAGGCAGGTTAGCACTGTTAACCCTGGGGCCAGACGGGCTTTTTATGTGTGGAGTTTGTGTCTGTGGGTTCAATTCAAGCAAAAGCTATAAATCTTGAGGATTTTGTGGATTTATTTGCCAAAAACACAGCAACAGACATTGCTGAACGGTTGTCGATAGCAGAGCAAATAATGAAAAAAATAGTGACACACACACATACACACATTTATATAGTATATACTTTCCCCTAACCCTAACCCTATATATATATATACATATATATATTGCTGAAATGAAAGCCATGATATGTTTATTTACAAAAGAGACAGCAGATTAAAAAAAAGATGTATTACATGGTTTCAATTTTCACGAAATAGATTGTTCAAGGTATGTCTGTATCTGTGAGTTACAACATACATATATATATATTCACACACGTATTGTGAGGGGAGCACATGCCTCATTGATCCACCACTTGTACCACTCAACACTGAAAATGCAGCAATGTCAGCTGATATATATGCAACGAAAAAAGTCATTAAGCAGCCCAGCCAAGCTTGACTGCCACAAAGTCCAGTAAAGTGCAACAGCAGTGGCCCATGTGTCTATAAAAGCCCCTGGATCAATCAAAGACATCAGACACAAATCCCAGCAGAGAAGCGTGGCTGTTTGGCAAAAACCAAGTCGCTGGCACAGAATTGATCGTTTGACGTTAACACTGCTTAACTCTGCACATCAGGCCGAGCCCTATGGATTACCGTTACTCTCATGAGCAATCACTCGCACAAATAGTGTGTTGGCCAGCAAAATGATCAATAACAGTTAAGTCCATCACCGCAGATAACACAACATTGTTGGCCAATAACCGCGTCTCTGCATGTCGCATTAATCAGCAGCAGCCGGTTTAATCCACCGCATTAGCCTTTTCACTCCATCCTGCGTTTGCTTCATCTTCTCACGCATGCTTTCAATTTGTTTGTGTGCAAGTTAAATGTGAGAGGACGAGCTGCGAGACAGCAATAAAAAAATAAAGGAAGGGCTGAATGCGCCAGATGTTGGACGGCAGACCTAATGTCAGCATTTCCATGCATTTTAATGTGCTTTAACATCTATTGTAGTCCATTATTCCAAGTGCTCGCACCATCTCCAAATTAATCTCCATGTAATTTGCAGATGTGAGTGTAGGGAGTTTTAAATAAACGATCGCAAGCTGAATATCAACATTTAGGTTGTCAGTTTGCCCGTGCAGCTATGGAAGCCAACAGTGCTGTTGTACTGCTGAGCAAAGCAAAGGGCGCAGCTTCCTGCAGCCTTCAGTTGCATTTGATGGCATGACAGCTGGGGCATTCATGCCCACGAACGTGACGCAGTCACGGTCAATCTTCTTCATGGTGGCTTAAATGAAGCCGCTGAGTATGACAGATGGATGACCCGACTTTTTTCTGACATTTATTCGTGTTGGTGTTTGTCTCTCTAATCACCGATGGCCAGTTGAGTGTCGGCCTGACAGTTCAGATGTTGCCATGGCAGCAAACTCAATATCCATTGTGCTTTATCACGTTGCGCTCACGGCTTCAATATCTAATGAGGTGCTGACAGTGAGTACGAACGGCGCGGACAGAGAGATGCTCTCTGTCCAAGGGGAAAAAGGAGGTTCAGCAGACAGTGTTACACAGGTGGACCCATTCGAAAGGCTTATTGTGCTTCAGTGCACTGCAACATACTGCCAATTAAGCATTTCTCTCATGCACAATCTAGATATTGAATTCACTTTAAAAAAATTGCACTGTTTATTTTTCACACGTCTTTGTACCACCTTTAAACCTCTGCTTTAAAATCATTTATGTTATCTGACATTGGCGGTTATTGACTCCCAGTCTGTGGTAACGGTTGGGGTTGAATGTAAAGACTGTGCTAATTGGAGTAACGAGTTAATTGGAGGAAGGCCTGCTGGTGTAAGGCACACCTCAAACACACTGCTGGCTAATGTGACAGCAGAGTCAAATTAAAAGACATGAGCCAAGACATCAGGAAGAGAACTGCAGAACTCCACGAGTCTGCTTCATCCATGGCTGTGTAATACTTCCAGATGCTTGAAGGTGGCATCGTCTGCTGTTTACATAATTACACGCACCTGTGAAAACCATGACAATGTCCAGACATCGTGCCGCTCCCAAAGGAGACGGGATCTGGGTCACAGTTGTGAACGTGTTTTGGTGCAAAATGTGCTTATCAACCCCGAAACAGCTACATACCTGGTCACTCCTATTACTCCCATCCTTATCACTCCTGTACTGACTGGAGTCTTTCCAGAAATACAGAACTAACCTTGGTCAGTTCCCGAGCAACCATTCAGGTTTGCAGAGCTTAGAGCTCTTAACAGACGTGTTCCCTTGTAGTCCGTGCTCGCCTTGGACTGCACCACTGAGTGGAAGCCTTTACAAACGTTTCAGAGCAGAAGATTCAACTCAGCTCTACGATACATGATTAAAGAGCACATATATTCCTACAGTCTTATAAGGATGAGAGTGTGTACAGGAGTGAGCATCATGAGCTGCATTTAGAAGATGCCTGATTTGTTCAACACGTGACGCATAAGCTGGAGCTACTCAGCCTGACTGTAAGATTTAACAACACTGTGCAATTAGTAACGGTATCTGCATGCAAAGACAACGTGCTCTGCTAAGATATGTGTGTTTTTAATGGTTTAGACTTTGTAAACGCCATCTTTCATCCAGAAAGCAGCTTCTTTTCATTACTCCATAACAAAACAACATCTTTGGACTTTTGTGCTTAGATACTTGGGTCCATGACAAATACTTGTTGCGTTAATTATTTAATTTTGAGTCTTTTTCATCTCCCACATGCACTTATACCGAGATCCTCCCCGCTGTTTTGGCAGGAGAAAGATCAATGGATGTGCTAAACACAGAAACAAACTGCCTTGTTACAACAGTGACTTGAAGCCCTGTTGCCATGATAACAGGTTCTTCAAACCACACGGTAACGATTAAACGCTCATTTTGTCTTATGAATCGCTGCATTTCTCACAGCTGAGAAAGAGGACAGCACAGCCGTCATCCCGGTTCCGATGCTGTACAAAGGTCAGATACCAGAGGTCAGATACCAAAGATGCTATTTATTCCCAGCATGTGTCCAGTTTTCAAGGATGCCAGAGAATGGTTTTGAAACCAGGAATTCAAATCTGACAGTAACCTTGTCTCAGAAAATTGTTTTTGAATCTCAACAATGTCGGAGGTTTGGTGACCTTGGGAGGGGTTTGTCATCTCTGCTCATTAGCCTTTGTGATTCAGCAGCATAAGTGAAGTGTGTTCATGTGTAGAAGTCAGCCCTGCATGACACAGTTTAGGAATATCAATCTCTTGCTCAGGGCTGACGTCTCAATGGGCTCTTCATCATTGACTAAGAGATCCCCGTGGTGCTGTTATCTCCAGATCTTTAGTTTGATGGACAACTGGCAGGAGGTGCGTTCACTGGCATCTAAGGCAGCAGAGGTACGGGGTCACTGGTACACTGGTGTACCACAGCAGTTTAAGGCCCAGTCTCTGGAAAAAACAACAACAACAACAACAACAACCCTCATTTTGTTCTCTGACTGACTCTTTTTCTCCTGCATGCTCTTCATCTTAGCTCTGAACTGAAGAACAAAATAAAATTGTTTTTTATCAAACATCTCTAAGGCTGCTTTGGGAAAATCCGAGTCATTTGTGACGCTACTGTATTTTCCAATAGGGGCTCATATATGGATGTGATAGAGAAAGAGTAAATTACATTTAAGAGTGAAGAGAAACATAGACATAATTGGCGGCTCCCTGATCTTCTCATGTCCCCCTTGGGCTTGTGTTTAGTTACACGCTTTATCAAACCTCAACAGACTCTGTGAGGTGCCCGTGCCTCCCTCTCTCCCTCACCCCCGTTTGGGTGGATTCTCTGTGTTTGCAAGAGGAACATTCTTCTTTTTCACAGTTCTTGTCGTGTTCTGGAGAAGCGCTGCCAGGGTTCAGTCTTGTAATGCTTGAAACATATCAAAAATTCCTAATGAGCTGACTCATTAATCAGTGCCTGAGTAGTCAAATTGGATTTTCGGACAGCAAGAACTAATTTTCATCTTTTTATGCAGATTATTAGCATAACAAGGCAAGATCGGTTCCCAGGTCCAAGGACGTGAAGCGTTGCGCAGACATACAGTATTTTTTTGGTTTAGTTTAATGAATTAAACTGAGACTGCGAACATGTAACTGATGATATCACGATTAATGATAAATGATGGCAAGTGGTCTTAGGTTCATAATGGTTTCATTGTTTACAGCGTTTTAGGACTTACTGCATCAAAGTGAGTCGATAGAATTTAAATTCAAATTGTACTGAATTGTTGCTGTTACCTGCTGAAGCAATGTAACAGTTTCTGAAATATAGGCGCTTTTGCACTTTTAAAAGAGCTGCTTCCAGCAACATACAAGACAGTATTGTGTATTCTTACCTAAATTAAAACAATCAACATTTAAATTGCCTAGAAACAAAAGAAAGAAAGCAAGTCAAAATAAGTGTGCCCCTTGTTAGCCAAGGGGGCTACCTGAAGGAACGAGCAGGATCATGTGACGCTCTCACAGCCAGAGGTGCCTCCCTGCAACTTCTCGCCAAGTGTTGCAGAGAATGGAGGAGAGATAGAGACAGTCTCACACTTATGGTGGCAGACATGAAGACCACGGTTGCAGGATCAGCACAAGACTTTCAAGAGTCAACAGGAGCACTACAAAAAGATTACATCCTCTGTCTGTGACTGAAGAGGTTCTGGCAAAGCTGATATCACTCTCTTCATGTCGCGTCACTGGAGACAGCTTCAGGCTTTTGGCAGGTGCTATTGCAGGAAGGCAGCACTCTCCCAACCACCTTCACAACGCCTTTTTGGGAGGCGCTTCCCTTCAGCCATCTGCTCTTTGTAATAAACATCACCCAAAAAATATCCCGACACGAGAGGGAGCATCTACTGGAAAAGGGCTGGAGGGCAGAGCCAAACACAGAGAGGATGTTGTTTTGCATGGAAATTAAATAACACCAGCGGGGCACATCAGAGGGAATACAGCAGGCTAGTCTCAAACTCAACAAAGGGAGTGTGTTCAGGCAGCCAGGCCTGTTGGGGCCAAGGCCGCACTGTAGATGCTAAGAGTGAGGTTCAAGAGTCTATGGTAGTTCACAAACTAAAAAGAACACTGGCTGTACTGGCTCCAACCACAGCAAAAAAACACAGCCACAGATATCTGTACAAAGGGAAGCAGCACACTGTGACAGCAGAGTATTATTATTCATGTCCTGCAGAGAACTCCGGCGGCCCCTGCTGGAGTTAGACATGAAGCCGCTGATAGGGCACAAAATCAGAGGCTCCCTGCCTCTGCTGAAGCAGAAATTGTACTGATGCACAGACCCAGGGCTCCCAGGGCTCTGGCCAGGAACAGTGTGAAAGGGAGGGACCTCATGGGAATTCACAAGAGCGTCTGAGAGTGATACCGTCTGATAGAGTCTGCAAACATGAAGGACTAGAACTCTGAGTATTCTCAGAAAAGATTGGGAATGTTATATTCAAAATGGTCCCTTAAGACATGTGAGGTACGTCAGTGTCTCGAATGATAAAGAGGCAGAGTTAATGTTTGTTAGGAGCACAAGAATCACAAGCGATAAAGATTTGAAGGGGAGATAAAAAGCTATTGGATAATGAAGCAGACCAGACCTGGGTAAACAGTTTCAATTTGACTTTCGGTTATTTTGCTTTGTACTCACATTCATGAAGTCAGTGAAATTAACAGGTACTAAATAGAGAACTGTAAAACTTATATGCGTGCCTCTCCCAACCTTTACTCCTTTGATGCCTTTTAGGTAGCAGGGTCCTTGTATGTTCCCTTTTTATTGTATTGATTTTGCTTTTGTAAAAGTTAATTATATTATGAACTTATAAGATGCATTTTGATTTGCATCTTTCCTATGTTTATTGTCCAAATTTCTCCCTTCCTGTCTAGCCTTGTCGTCAGCCACTAAAAAGGATGCCTCAGAACTCCCTCCATTTTCGAGCTTTTCAAAGATGAGACTTGTGCGCCCTCTGCTGCCTTCTTGCTTGATAACGACACCTCAGGCCTCATCAATGATCAACACACATCTGTCAGCAGCCAAGTCACGAAACGTTCTCTTTTAGCTGGAATCAGCTGATTGTCATAATAATACTCCAGTGATGATTGAAAGAGCTGATGGGAGGGTTGAAAGTAGATTGGCATGAATCTTGAATCTTACATGAAACAATAGACCTCCTGTTAATGATAAACCTCCTGTATGCAAATGCAAAGGACGCATATAGTGCCAACGCCCTCCCCCCACTGGGAAGATCTGATCACAGCCTGGTTCTTCTGACACCAAGGTATGTTCCTACTGTTCAGCAGCAGCCTGCATCCACAAGGACAGTTAGGAGGTGGAATCAGGAAGCCCAGGAGGCTCTGCAGGACTGCTTTGAGTCTACTGACTGGGACGTGCTCTGTGATCCACATGGGGAGGACAGTATCACAGAATGCATCAAACCCTGTCGGCCAAGACTGCCCTGGATCACCAGTGGCCTTGAAAGCTCTTCTCATCAAGAAGAAGAAGGCCTTCCGATTGGGGGACAAGGAAGAAATGAGAAGGACACAGCAGGACCTGAAGGCAGAGCTAAGGAGGGCTCAGGACTCCTACAGGAGGAAGCTGGAGGCCAAACGCCAGCAGAACAACATGAGAGATGTGTGGACTGGGATGAGGGAAATAACTGGCTTCAGTGTCAAAGACAGGCAGCCAGCAGTCCGGACAGAGCAAATGAGCTGAACTGTTTCTTTAACAGATTTAGTTCTCAGCCCTCCACTGTGCCCCCCTCCCCCGCACTCTGGCCTCCAAACACTCAGCCACCCCTCTCCTCTCCCCCGCGAGCCCTCGGACCTACTCCCCCCCATTGTGACTACTGGCCAGGTGAGGGGACAGCTGGAGAGACTCCACCAAGGCCAAGCTGCAGGCCCTGATGGTATCAGCCCTAGGGTACTGAGGACCTGTGCCAGCCAGCGGTCTACTATTCTGTGCCACCTCTTCAACCTGAGCCTGACCCAGGAGAAGGTGCCCACACTGTGGAAGACCTCCTGTCTGGTTCCTGTGCCCAAGAAGTCAGGTCCCTCCGACCCCAAAGACTACCGACCAATAGGTGATGAAGGTTCTGGAGAGGCATGTCTTGGCCCACCGCAGGTGAGATCTTCCCTGGACCCTCTGCAATTTGCTTACCGGCCCCATTTGGGGGTTGAGGACGCCCCAAGCACACCTTGATGGTGCTGGCTGCACAGTGAGAGTTACCTTCTTTGATTTCTCCAGTGCATTCAACACCGTCCAGCCACTTGTACTGAGAGAGACACTGCAGACGATGATGGTCGACTCACCCACGGTCTCCTGGGTTACTGACTACCTGACAGACAGGCCGCAGTTTGTCCGTCTTGGCGCTGCTCTCTGATGTGGTGGTGAGTGACGTGGGAGCACCGCAGGGGACTGTGCTGGCTCCATTCCTGTTCACCTGTACACCTCAGACTTTCAGTCCAACTCTTGTTGTCGCCAGTGCTCTGTTCTACGCTGTGGTCTGCTGGGGAGGCAGCATCGGAGCAGCAACAGCAACAGACTGAACAAACTGATCAGGAAGGCCGGCTCCGTGATTGGCTGTAAACCAGACACCGTGGAAGCTGTGGTGGAGAGGAGGATGCTGAACAAACTGTTATCTATCTTGGATAACCCTCACCACCCTCTCCACCCGCTACTGGACAGGCAGCGGAGCTCCTTCTCAAACAGTCTGATTCAGCTACGCTGCCACAAAGACAGATAGAGGAAATCTTTCCTGCCCAGAGCCATAACCCTGTTCAACAGCTCCTCCGTCTGACTGAGGCTCACAGCCCTTCGTGCTGTGATAGGCTCTATTTAGAACTTTCATGTGGCACATTGTTATGTACTCCCTTGTTGCACATTTGTAACGTTGCACATTTGTTTTTCTACTGTTGCACATTCTCATGTTGCACATTATTGTAAATATATTATGATAATGCTGATGATGCTGCTGGAACAAGTTAATTTCCCATGTCTAGGATGAATAAAGTGCTTCTATTCTATTCTATTCTATTCTATTCTATTCTATTCTATATAATCTTGTGCTAATATTAGCATGTGAAATTGAGTTTGGTCATTTCATTCATTTCATTTTTCCATCTTTCTCTGTGTTAAAGATATGCTATCAACGTTATTTGTCCTTCACTGCAGGATGCAGAGCAGTAAATGGTCCGTTTGAGTCTTTCCAGGATCTTTTTTTTTTTTTTTCCAAGCAGGTTGGCACTAATAGGAGACAGGGGCAGGCATTGCTCAGAATAATGGCTTGCAAATGGGCTGAAACAGTCAACAGTGTATGAATTGAGAAGAGACAGAGTACGATGAGCTGAGGTAAAAGCTTTGATGATGAGGCTGTTTGATTCTCCGAGGAAATTATGGGTGAAACCTCTAAACTGAGCGTGAGGTTATATGAGGCTGGCTGCAAGTGATTAACACTGCATAATCAGAGACAGACAAAAGTAAAATATGGATTTCAGAGCCAATCCACACTGTACAATTATACATGCTAGAAGGTGGAAGACAAGGAAGAGCAAAGACAAGATTAGAAACAGTAAATATGATCAGAACGTGATGATTCAGCTTTGTTTCAAATTAAAATTATTTGGGTTAAAACTGCCTAAGGGCCATATAACAAACAGCAGAAGGAAACCACAACATTATGTTAACCCCTTCAGAATAAAAGTATTGTGTATACCAGTAAATATGTTGTTACCGTGGCAGAATTACACAAATGGGCTTGATTTGGGAGGTGTTAATATGGTTTTCGTGTTTGTATGAGTGTGTGCCCTTATGTCATACCCTCAGCCAAGACTCGACAAAGGTTCCCAGAGCAGTGACAGATGAGCGAAGGTTAAATATTCCCTTCAGAAGCATTATTCCGTAGGAACGGTGGATTCAGCTGTACAAAATGAGAGCCATTGTCTGTTTCTTTGTGCCAGCTCTCTGCCCAGCCCCAGGATATCTGGATATCTCAAGAACCCCTGAGAGAATTTCATTTGATCCCACGCAAATGTTCAACTGGATAAGAGATTCTCGGAAATTATCGAATCCTTGTGGTCAAGGGGCACTGTGACCTCATGATTCTAAGATATCTGTTTAAATAAAGACGTGACATTTCAGAATCAAAAGGTCAATCTCCCTTTGGCATCATAATGTTTATATGGAAGCATTAATTATCATATTTCACATTTCATCGACACTCGACTTGACTTATTCATTTTGAAGACATTTCATATCCTGGTCCTGAATCGTGCCAAACATGTTTATTATTGGAAGACAGAAATAGATTTTCATATGGTCACAAGGTATTTAAAAGCTGCTTTCTTGTTTCTCTTTTCCCTGTGGTGTTGAGGCCTGGTGAACCCTTCTAGCCTTTCACGTTTTTGTGATATTTTAAGACCTTGCCTCTAATCCGATTTCAAGAAAGACTCCAAGGGAGGAGCCCTTACTCGCCTTAGTAGTTTACCGCACCATGTGAAAAACCATGAAAAAACGTAAAATGAAGGTTTTTGCGTGTCGTGGCCAGTAGCCAGGGGGTTACTGGGTGAAAGGTCTAGTTTCCAGATATGAGTTTGAGTCTGGTCTCAGCTGGATCTGCAGAAAAGAAGCTCACTGCAGAGAAGCCTTGACTAAAGGGATTTGGAGCAGAGGAGCTGCACGGTCAGCTTATCCCTCTGCTTTCAAACCACAGCTCTAATTGGACTGTCTCTCTTTTCAAAGTCTGGATTCGCTGTAATGAAACGAATAGGAAAGTTTGCTTGTTCAAGTAGCAACAGCTCATCAAACGGAGATGCAGTCGGAGCCATTGCACGTTTTGTTGATTGTTGATTTGGCCGCTCTTCATGATGGACAGGCCATTTTTATATATGAAGTTATTAAAATAAGTCTCCCGAATCTTCATGAATATATAGTATGTTCAAACATAGGAAATAAGTTGAAATATTGGAAATATTTCAACTTTTTAAAGGTTTCCCCATGGGTGCTTGAAAGCTGTCTACAGAATTACTGACCATAAAAAGGAACCTTCAAAAAGGAAGGTTTTAAGTTTACTCTTAAAAGTCGAGAGGGAGTCAGCCACCCGTACCTGGACAGGGAGCTGGTTCCACAGCAGGGGAGCCTAATGGTTGAAGACCTCCTGTTCTACTTTTTGAGAGTCTGGGAACCACGAGCAAACCCGCCTTCTGAGAGCGGAGCGGTTTTCTGGGATAGTACGGTGCTATTATGGAGCTGGGCCTCTGAGGATGTTGTGGGTAAGTATTTTAAGAGATATTTTTTTATTTAATGGGCAGCCAATGAAGAGAAGCCAGCACAGGAGTCATGTGATCTCTTTTGTCAATGCCCGTCAGGACTCTAAGTGCAGCTTTTCGGATTAGCTGGGGGCTTCTCAAAAGTTATTTGAGCATCGTGATGACACTGAATTACAATTGTCCAGCCTGGAAGTAACAAACGTGGACTCGTTTCTCACATCGTGCTGAGCCAGAACTTTCCTAATCGTTGCAGTGTTTTACAAATGAAAAAAGGCGCTCCTAGAGACCATTCTGACATGTGAGTTAGAGGATAGGGCTTAATCAAAGGGTCTTCCAAGATTCCTCAAAGAGGGATTAGCGGTTAAGTAGATACCATCTAGAAGAATGATGTGATCTAATCTATCCCTGAGAAGTTCAGGACTGAACACCAATGACCTCAGTTTCATTCGCCTTAAGAAGGAAATTTGAGGTCATCCAAGACTTTATGTCAATAAGACAAGCCCGGAGCTTCGCTAACTGCTCTGTCTCCTCTGGTTTCATGGATAAATATGGATACCCAGCCAAAAATGTATTCCATGCTGGCGAATAATGTTTCCTAAGAGAAGTGTGTACTAAGTTAAGACATCTTATCTCATGTTATCTCTCTAATGTGATAGTTTCTTGTTCTAACGTGAAAACTTCTGATGTTATTTTATTTTTTTTTTTCCTTTTTTTCTAAGCAACCAACAGTTTGAATTCTGCAGCTTTGTAAGACAGGGCTACATAACATGTTGCTACAAAACAGAACTGACAATCAGGGGTAAAATATCCTTTATTAAATGTGTTGGGGTGGGGGCTAAAGGTAAATTTACACCTTCAAATTAAAGAGGACATCTGAGCAACACAGACACATTACCGCTAAAGACTGAGCATCCTTTATTGATTGACTGATTTTAATTTGGTTGAAGCAAGGTTGTAGGGGGATTAAGGAATGTTTCACTATGTGGACGCTAGAGGGAGCTCCTGTTCCAGCGAGGACTCGTGGAAACGGTCCCCACTTTCAGAGCGTTAGAAGCATTATCACATAACACAAGGCCAGTTTCAGCATCCAGAGACACCATCATTAAGCCCAGTCACTCATAAGACTACACTGGCACATTGTCACTTCATTTTAAAAACGGGGCCTGGAAGTGATTTGTTTCTTTAGAATCAAAGGTTTTTTCCTCCAAACTTTAGACAAATATAGCAAATCCCTACAGTTCTAATAGTACAACTATCTAACTATCTTGTTTATATATATATATATATATATATATATATATATATCTGTGATTAAAAAAATAATGATTTTTTTTTCATTAATTCTTTTTTTAGCTGCTTCATAAGGTTTAAATCGATACTCCAGCTGAAATGATTGATATCACTGATTTACACCATTTTCTTGAGATGGGGCTTAAAAACTACTGAGCACATGTCAGCATACATGTTCTAAACGTGATGATTCACCCCTCCAAGAGAGGCTAGCCTCCTCATAGTTACAACTACATAGCTTTTTGTCATGACAACCTGTTTGCATCCACTTCCAGAAACAGTTCACACAAAAAAGAAATCTTAATGTCGCATCGAGGTGCTGATGGGCCAACGACTATTATTGTCTGCGGTGCTGCAGAGGCGCATTAAGGGGGAGAAAGAGAGCACTTTACGCTGCTGAGGGTGCTGCTGTGTATGTGGGTGCAAACCGTCCTGAAATAAGCACAGAAGAAGAAGAGCTAGTATTTGAATCCTTTGCTGTGACTCGGCACGTTTTAGAATGCTTTTACTGTCAGGTTGATGACATCAAATCGCCGTGTCGGAACCCCTGAAAGGGTCCAGGAAATGGCCTCTTCACTCTTCCTGCTTTCAACATTAGCTTATAATCTTCCAGTTGCAGAACGATGATCTAAGATTTTGGCATTATTTCTTTTCTTTTAAACCTACAGGATTATGACTCTTTTATAGTTACAGCTTTTATAGTTTATAGTCTAACACATTTACTCTGTGCGTCATTCACAGAAATACCAATATTTAAATTCTGAATGGTGGTTCAATTGCATAAAACCTGGGTTAGCCATATTTTATTTGTTATTCTGTACAGCCATACAAGGATTTTCAAGATAGTTGGTGTTTAACTCTGGACTGCTGCTTCTTACAAATATACATCAAAAAGATCTAAAGTGACATTTTATTTTGAAAACAAACAAACAATGGATATTTAATTCAATTCAATTTTATTTATGTAACACCTTTTACAAAAAAAAAAAATGTCTCTAGGTGTTTTCCAGAGGCAGAAACCCAGAGCCAGAACCCCCAGGTAAGCACAGTGGCAGGAAAAACTCCCTTTTAACAGGAAGAAACCTGTTTAGTTATATTTAATTATCTAGCTCACTGATATGGAACATTTAGCACATATTTAGGTTGACGGTCTCCTCTATCCACTATGTGATGATGTCAGAAAACAGAAATGAGGTCTGGCTCAGGGTGAGCGTGCTGCTGTCAATCAAGAGCCCCTCGGCCCCTGACACGCATCTCTGCTGCTCCCAGTGTCAGTGTGTGCAGCCTTTATTGATTCCCCTCCACCACATAATTCCATTAATCAGTTCAATTTCCCTGTGGGCAGTGGTTTATTTCCATCATCAAATGCCTGATGAAATCTGTCGACGCTGCATATTAGGGAGCAATCCCCACAAATAGCTGATAGAGTTAACCAGTCACAAGCTGCGCTGCTGCACTCTAATTCGAAGGGGAGTGAGGTGATAATGCGATGTGTCATCCTTTTGTGGGCGTGCATTAATGCCACCAGCCAAGACCACAATTGATGGGAAATCAACTTCTTCCAGCAGGAAGGGAAGAGAGAAGCAGGGGAAGGAGGGGAGGAAAGGTGGGGAGGGAAGGAGGGCAGGGAAGGAAACATTGACAGGCGTACTGCAGAGACACAGTGGCCTTTAATCCATTACTGCTGCTGATGGGAAGCTTAGGAGGAGTAATGGACTGGTTATACTGGGCCAGAGGGTGAATGGACTGGTTATACTGGGACAGAGAGGGGAAATGGACTGGTTATACTTGGCCAGAGAGGGTGAATGGACTGGTTATACTGGGTCAGAGAGGGGAAATACTGGGCCAGAGAGGGTGAATGGACTGGTTATACTGGGATAGGGTGAATGGACTGGTTATACTGGGCCAGAGGGTGAATGGACTGGTTATACTGGGCCAGAGAGGATTAATGGCTGGTTATCATAACCAGACTGTTTTGGTGGGATGATGCATGTTCACCTGAAGCTGAAATAGCTCATGTTACTGGAATAGAGATGCTAAATATGCTGGTCCTCTCTAAAGAGGATAAAAATAAAAATAATAATAAATGACAATATCATGATGAAACTTCTATCTCTTTGTCACATTAAAGATGTTTTTTTTATAACCACAGTGACTAAATTGACATTTAAAAAAAGAAATGAACCTTATGTAAAGTACATAAATACCATATGAAAGTAACACAATGGATCTATAATTAAACTGATAGAATTGAATGAAAGCAAACTAGTTTGATGTTACAGAAGAAATATTCTCTAGAATAGATAATGTTAGTCAGAATACACAAATGACTTACTGCCCAGTCCCGCCTGTATTTTGCAGCTGGTTGCTAACATCTATGCTGATGACACGAAGAATTTGTTCTCTGTGCTCAGAATTGAACAAGTTCAATCACAGGGAAAATGGACAACAAACTCTCACAGCTTCTAGCAATTTGATCTTAATATCTGCATTAAAACGTGCATGACATCCCATCGCAAAGGCCCGCACTTCACGCCGATACCTGCAGCCTTTCTAATGTACACACTAGCATCTTATTTCCCTACGAGAGCTGTTTTTATAATAGGCAATTGTTCCTCCATCACATCCGATGCAAAAATCTACGAGGAATCCACATTTCATCACAGGGCTGCAGTGATTCACGCAGTATGCATCGCAGCCAAGGCAGGACGGCCGCGAAGAAGCAAAGTAATAGCCGCGGGTCCTGCCCTTAATTTGTATATACATTCTGTGGAATTTACAGAAATACGCATTGTCTCACCTCAGACTCTCTCACTTTGTTGGCTGTAAAATGAGAAAAGCAACAGCTGCTCATTTGATGCTGCCTGCACCTTTGTTGACCCCATTTCTGTCTGTGCGGTTGCTGAGACAGTGGAGAAATTAGTTGTATTACTGGCTCCCCACAGCAGCCGGTTCAGCTGTGATTCTGCCCAGATTCTGTCCATTATAGTGGCCCCTCTGTCTGATTAGCCCAAACACACTCACTAACATGCCAAATCACTGCCTCGCCCAGCCGACATGAACCCACACCCACACGCACGCGCACACACGGCAGCCATCACGGCTTGCGGGTGGATGACAAATGTAATTCCTCTAATGCAGGCGGCAGAATGTGGCTACAGGAAGGTCTCGAAATAATGTCAATGGCAGTAAATTGAAAAATAAAAATACATTCTTTATGATTAGCGTCTTCTTTGGTTGTTTGTGATTGTAAGTTAAAAGTCACATCCTTAAAAGGCATCATCTAAATGATCTTTGAATCTCAGTATCAACTGATCTGAATCCAGTCACAGCTGCTGGTTCCAGCCGTCACCCAAAGTGCAGCTTGGAGTGTTTTTGTCATACACAGTCGCTGATTGTATATCACATATAATACGACTACGTGCGTGCGATCACGCATTAAACAACAACATTTGATGTTCAGAATGAGAGAAGGGTTCACAGAAATGCAGATGGAGATTTATAAATGTAGAATTTAAGTTGTGAGCTCAGAAGATTGACCCAAAGCAACGTTTCACTGCTATAAAATTAAGAGATATACGACTTCACCGAGGGTTGATGTAGCTTACAGAGACACTGAGGTGAAAACAGAAGTTCAGTGGGCCGAGCGTTCGGGGGCTCGTCCCACTGAGCTTGACTTTATAACCAGATTTCACCAGAAACCAGATGTTATTTTCTTGCCAATATTCCTACTACTATTATGAGTATTTTTGATTGTGTTGTTTTTCGCAAATTACACGTAAAACTGCCACAAAGACTAAATGGACTCAACCTCAGTACACCACCCCACGCCCACCCCCTTTGTTATGTATTGACTTTTTACACAATAGACATTTTAACTGAAATACTCTTTTTTTAATATTCACTTACAGCACAACAGCAACCTAAGTCATATCGATTGTGGCTGAATTAGTACCTGATGCAGGGTGTCTCTAATCCACAGAGACTTTTAAGAGTCACCTGGTCTGACAAATGGGCCTTTTTAAAAGAGTATAATGTGTTATTAAATTATTTTATTGACGGGAGGGGGACAGCCGCTCCAGGTACCCATACAAACTGATTTAACATGCTGTGAAAGGGTCAATTTGGCCTCCATTTTCCATTTCTTAGTTATTTGCATTTAGAGTCCCGCTGAGCGGCTCGACGTGAGCCTGGCTGGGCTTCGGGGGGCTTTGGACAAAACTCACTATTTGCGGGCTTCTTTTCTGCTACTGGAAATATGCTAATAAAATGAATATATCATCGCATTATTGGCTTATGTGTTGTTATGATCTAAAAATGTTCTGATTATAATCATTTTTTTACTGTTTGAATCCAAGAGATCATCGTGGCCAGTGACTATTTATGCTTTAGTTTTTCTAATCTAAAGCTTCCCCACCCCCACCCCCACGGCAAAAAAAACCAAATAAATAAATAAATAAATCAGGCGCGTACCCGCTTCTACGGTGGATTAACATCTGACACAAAGCTTGGCGCCACTCTCCATGTACATTTGACAAAAGGCGTCCGAGAAGGAGCCTCACGCAGCGGCCAGCCAGAACAAGGTTCTGTCTTTCACGAGCCTGGCAATTTGCCCCTGGAAATGACTGATTAATGCTGAATGGAGGCGAAAAGGTGTGTAATGCTTTTCAAATCAGCAGGCGCTGTAAAAGGGAGATGGCTAATTACATCGGTGTTTGTGTGACCTCTCCCTAAGTGCATGAAAGCATCCTGCAAACGACAGGTGAAATTGCATTTTCGAGCAACATTTTAAAGGTCCACGCGGGCACTCTGCCTAGCAAAGCCGTTTGTAAATGACTCCTCCTTTTGAGTCCATTAAGATGTGGCGCGAGAAACATTTCGTCATAGGACGCCAAATCAATAAGCATGTAATCAGGATGTTCAGAGAACCGAGCATCCAGCGGAGGAGATAATTAATGAGATTACCTTATAAACTGCTTAATTACTGACTGTTGGCCTCCTCAATTGTCCCTGCTGCTTTTGTCTCCCTGTTGCCATTAAGCACTGATTGATGGAGTTGCCAACCAAGGGAGAGAATCTAGGCATCCTATTAAGTGGATATTTACGCAGGGAAACAGGGAAATGTGCACAGGTGGTGAAACATTTATCAGTGTCTCAATGACGAAGTTTTCCATTAAACACATATTTAGCTCCATTATAGATAGTGTTGAGTGCCGCTCAGATAGTCCCACATGTAGTCATCACATGTTAAACAGGTCACTCACAGCACCTTTTCTTATTTGCATAACAAAGAGGAGCACATTGACTCAGAATGGCGCCGAAGAGCTAGTCGATGCCTTTGTCACTTCTCGGCTGGGCTATTGTCCACAACAGACATTTTCTAAAGACTTCTCCTGACCTACAAGTTCCTCAGAGGACAAGCACCATCCTATCATCATCATCATCATCACAATATTTTTATTCATTAGGGTTAGGGTTAGCGTGTAAAGCGTTTCCTTGCTGAGGGCTTTTCGGCTCAGAGCTCCATGGGGACCTCTGCTGGTGAAAGCTGCAGAACAGTTTGCCAAACCAGAACGAGAAACTGTGACGTAACTAGCAATCACGTTACTGTACGCTTGAATGGTGCAGAGGTAAATAACCTTGTGCTTTTTATAAGTTGTCCTTTCACTGAAACTGAAAAATACACATGAACAAAACAGTGCAATTATATTCATACTAATCGTGATGATGAAGGTGGAGCCTTCTGAAATATATAAGGTATTTAACTACAAAACTGAGACAAGTCATAAAAATATGTGTCCCATTATGGTCTCGTTCCATTTGAATGGTAAAAGGACACGACCAGCCAGCACTAACCTAACACAAACGATCATCTGCCACAAAACCATGACGATGGACACCAGGTAGCAACACTTCTGTACATTTCTGTTCAAACTCAAACACATTTAACTGCAACAGGTAATAGAGACTTGAGGTTGTGTCCAAGAGAGAATGTGTAAATTGGTGAAGAAATAAAACTCCATATCTAAACAAATAAGTACTACACACACACACACACACACACACACACACACAAACATTGTGTAATCCCATGGAGGATGGAGAATAAATCATAACCTTTATGAGAGGGGTTAAAGTGTGTGTGTGTGTGAGTGTGTGTGTGTGTGTGTGTGTGTGTGTGTAGCAGTACCATTCTGAACCAGGTGACTTTTTGTACGTCTGAGGTCCAGGCCTGAGCTTTGAATTTCCTGGCTACTAAAAAGGAAACTGTGTCTAAAAGGCCGACACCTCCTCATGACACATAAATAGACCCCCCCCCGCCACACACACACACACACACACACACACACACACACACACACACACACACACACATACATACATACACAGCCTGTTAACGGCTGTGCATGTCCACTGACCCGTTATGGCCCGTCCTTTCTAAAGTAACAATGGTGGGAGTGAAAGAGGTGTGAGATCACACACATTTAAATCAACTGGATGAGTGCTCTTATTCACTTGATACCCACTGGGCTGCTGCTGACAATGTCCTGCTTGTTCACCGCTTCCATGTCAGTCCAAGCTGGACGGGTGTGGCCGCAGAAACACACGCTGCTCATCAGGCCGCATGGCCGTCGTCTTATTAGTTCAGTTCCTGGTGAGCAAATGGAGACGACTGACTGATGGACAGCTGGTCTGTGCTCGATCGGTCAGCTGTCTGTAAACTCAGAGCGCAACTAAGATCAGACAGCCCTTCGAAGGAGGTTTTATGATCAATTACTGAACATTTTAGTTTCTCAAGGACAGTTGCTTAGTAGTAATAACTGAAGTATTGAAAGAGTATTATTACATAGTTTAGGCCATTTACACCACATTATTATTAATCATATTATTATTATGATTAATAATCATAATAATAATAATAATAATAATAATAATAATAATAATAAAAATCTAATCCTGTGGAAAGTGTTATGAATACCATAGGATAATTAATTTTAAATAAATCACTTAAAAATCCATCCATGTAAGCTGTGTGTATTTTATAGTTCTAATGTCCAGGATTGTGGTGAAGATGACGCTGGGTGAAGAGCACCCAGTACCTGAACAGGACAGAATTAAGGCCCAAATCAACTGAAATCTCTTTTAATTGGTGTTGTGTGTCCGTTACGGCTCCAACCCACAAGAACCTACAAGTAACACTGCATTCCACAAATATAACTAAATGACGAGTGAAGCGATGGAAGGTCACAAAGGCCACATTTCTCTCACTGATAAATCGATCCTGTCAGCAGCACCTGCTTGGTGACTCTGAGTGAGGGACTATGAAGCGCTCTCACGTTTATCCACGCATTGTATGAACATTGCCTCAGCGCTAGCTCCCTAATTTCCACAGGCAGCCCTCCCAAGACAGGAAGTGCTGGACTCAGGGGGTGGCGTGCTGCCTGAATGGGAGCGTTTGCTCTTGGAGCGGGAGTCCCTCGCTGCTGGGCTGATCCTTACTGGGGCAGTCAAGCGGGCCTGAGCCCCTCTTTTCTTACCACCTTCCCTGTGGATTAAAAGGCTTTTGCCTGGCTCTCTTTTCTTAGGTTTGCTGCCGTGGAGCGCCATTTTTCACTTCTTCTTCTTCTTCTCCTTCTTCTTCTTCCCATGACCTCAACCGTTGAGGTGGCAGTTTTATGTTTCTATTTGTGCTTACTTGGAAGGACCAAATGACCAGCAAGGACTCAATAAGAAATGTCCTGCACAGCCAGGGCTCCCTGTGTGTGCACTGTGTGTGTGTGTGTGTGTGTGCTAGTTTAAAGCAGCATCTGCCCCCATACAGATTTGCTTAATTGGGTTTGACTCCTACAATTACAAGGTAATAAAGGCCCTTTTCAACCAGCCCATGTCAAAGTGAAAAGCAGTTGCTCAGTGCACCCGCACGCTGTCAGATGGTCTCTAGCAGAGAGTGGGCGACAAGGACATGGAGGGTGGGGGGGGGTCTGCAGTGGGCTTTGGTTAAGCACTGGTTATTGAGTCTTTGATAGGACTCCAGGAGGCCAGGGCAAAACAACAATGACAGAATTAATGGGCAAGGCACGATGAGAATGTCAGCCCAGCAGGGGGCTGTTGTGGCCTTTGAGCTGCCTTATGACGCGTCTATGATTATGTTCTCCACAACACTGTGAAAAGACTTGACCTGTTTGATGCTCGGGGATCTCATTTCAATTTTTTTTCTTTTCTTTACCAACTTGTGTGTCAGTCACAGAGCAATAATCTGATGTTTATCACCGAATGCACGAGCAGACTGCAGACAGCACCAGGTTGGCAGACGCTGTTGTTCCAGCCCAGTTAAATCTGTCCACACAAGCATATTATTCACCAATAAAAATGGGTTACATGTCAGAAATCGTCTCCTCATGGATAAAAACAATGTGCATGATAATGATTTAGCTGATGGGAAGTGGAAGCATCAAGCAGAACTGAGTGAAGTGATATTTAAATTAAAAAAAAAAACAGAAAGAAAAAGGTGCCTAGTGGAACTCTCACACCAAGCACAACACCAATTAGCAACTCGCGGTTTGCACACACTAAAGCAAGGACTCTGAATCCGAAGAACCATCTAAACTCTACATATCAGCACTCCATAAGACACACACACGCACACGCGAGCGCACACACACACAAAGTTTCCAACTTGTATGGACTTTAAAGCACCCTGCTGTCAGTCATGATTAGCTGTAACGACAGGCCCATTTTGACACTTCAGAATCAAGTCTTGGCAAATAGCCCGGGGAAGAGGAGCCACATGCTACGAGATGGCTTTTTCCTGATATAATTTGTGGCTGCAAATTACAAAACAGAGGCAAAAATAATGTCTAAAGTCAAGTTTGGTGAGGGAGAAAATGGAAAAATTTAGGACTGTGTGCCACTCTAATGGATATCCTTGTGGCTGGCAGAAAATGGGACTCAATAATATGTCCTTAATGTCTGCAGGTGCTGTCTCAGGGAGCGTATCAGAAGAAATGTCCCCTGCCATTTCAGCAAGCAATCACTTAATGGGACAGCAAATCTCAACAAAATGGATGTACTGATCTATTCCTGGGCTTGACAGATGGAACGAACCTCTCGGATGACAGAAAAGAGAGAGGCAGAAAGCAGAGAAAAGGCCAGGCTACAAACAAGAGAAGGTAAAAAACAAGGCTTTCACGATTCATTCAGCTGCACAGCATCCCGCTGATGTTTGTGTGCAGCCTAAGTGCAGACACTGACAGGAATTTCAATTATTTCATTAGGAGGGGAAAATGAAAAGACTTAAGTGTTGTGATTTCTGCAGTCTTTTATAGATCAATCTAATGTGTGCTCACATTGGAAATCAAACAAAATGGAAGAGGGGCAAGTGAAGTAGCTTCTGCCTAAATCACGCAATTAAAATGGCAAATTAGTTTCTTGATATATT
The DNA here is from genome assembly GCA_015343265.1 of Pao palembangensis. NCBI lineage: Eukaryota > Metazoa > Chordata > Actinopteri > Tetraodontiformes > Tetraodontidae > Pao > Pao palembangensis. The sequence continues at coordinate 11,042,794 of CM027094.1, read as the reverse complement.
CATTTAAGTGGTTAAGTGGAAATGTTTCTCTCCCCTTCTGCACGACTGTCTCCTGGGTGGCTGTTGAGAGGCAGCGCCGTCCACATGCTCTTATGATTAGAGCCTCCGTTCATTTGCCGAGGAAAACGCTGAAAGCACTTGCTGCACAAATTAGCCATTTGAAGGTTCAAAAATTCAATTCCGAGCAGTTTGATTTGAGCATTTAGGCAAAATGTGTCTGAAACATAAAGATTGAGAAGCATTTTGCCCACTACTGTCAATAACCTCAGAGGACGTTATAGATCTGTGTGGCCTCGTGACCTATGATCGGCACGGCCGGAAAAATATCAGCAAGTCACCGTTGTTGGCTCGCTGCAGCGTCACCTCTGAGAGGTTTGTCTGGGAGCAAGTTTGCTGTTATAATTTCCTCTGTTGATAAAACCAGCTTTTGTTTTACGTCTTGGATATCGCTACCGTAGTTGATGGGAAATTCCTTCTGTCTGCGGAAATAGCGTGACTAATAACGCTCTGAGGAATGGACACATAAAAAAGAAACACGCGTGTCATGCAACTACATGGGGCTGTCTAAAATAACAGAATAGAAATATGATCTTTCATATCAGGTTTCAGCAAGCCTGGAGTCTTGTTAAGAAGATGACTTTAGAGATGTGGACTATAGTTACTCTGCCTAATGAAAACCAGTACAGCTTTTTGACTTTGCGAGGATGTTTATGATTATGTGAGTCATGCCTCACCGAAAAGAGCTTTCAGAGGCTCTATGAGCAAGAAATGTTGATTGACATAAAGATGGAAAAGATTATAAAGTGATTTCAAAGATTCAGTGTAACGTTTGCGGGAGGATGCTTTTATTTTGTGTGTTTTTAGTTCTGTTTCCTGTGTTTGTGTTTGCGTGTGATTTTTTGGACTAATTGGTGCACACCTGATCCTAATCCAATCACTGTCACTATTTAAGGCCGGGTTCCTCAGGCTCCCGTTGCCAGAACGTTGGGTTCCAGCTGTCTCCTCTGTGCTTCCTGTGGCTCTACGCTCTTGCGGCCCTTTGTGTTCCCTGTGGATTATCCCTTTTGAATCTTGTTTTTTTTTTTTTTGTTAGTTTCCCAAAGTAGTAGTTCCTAGTTAATGTAGCATAATTTATTTATTAGTTCTCAAAAGGGTTTCCTAGCAAATTTAGCATCTTTTGTTTGTTCATTGCAAAAGGTTTTCTCTTAGTTCATCTAGCAATTTTTAGTTTGTAGTTTTTTTTGGTTGTGGTTCTAGTCACCTTTGTTAATAAACCTTTTACTGCACCTTTACGGGACTTCTGCTTCCGATTATGGGTCCAAATTCAGCTTCACACGTAACATTCACATTATTAAATTAAAACAATAACTGGGCTTTTTCAAGTTCAGTTTATTCAGATATTTGAATATTTTCTTTCAATACCCAGGTTAGCGTTCATGAGCTCATACACACACAAGAAAAGCCTCCAGCTACGCAGGAGGCTTTAATAAACTGACCACATGATATGATGGTTTGTATAGTATAAAGACTGGAGAGAAGTTTGTCGTTTCCACAGAATTATCACTTCTTTTTTGAGAACGGCTGCTCTTTTTGCCCATTAGGCATCGTAACAGCCCATCAGCAGGTAAATCCTGTAATTCTGTATCAGTAACGTCTGGGACAGAATGAAACACAACAACGATGGCAGCATACAACCACACACACACACACACGTAAACTCTCTCTGTCTCTCTCTCTCTCTCAGTAATTACTCATCACAGTCTCGTCACATTACCTTCCTGCAGGGCCGCATGGGCTCTTTACTCAGCCATAATAGCACACAAATGTAGACTTTCCATAACAAAATTAATCTCTCAAAAGCTGGATGGGTTCACCAAAGCGTGGATTTGCTCTTCTGTCACAGAGGCATATTGTCCACTTTGATGGTGCAAGGGAGGATATCAAATGCCCTCCTGGCTGCCACACTCCAGATGGAAGAAAATAGGCTGTGGTCTATAAAAATGAAGTTAGATGTAAGTAGAGCACTCAAATCTCAGAGAGAAAAAAAATGCTTTTTCTGGGGCATTTTGTTGTTGTCAATTGGTCTGAGCAACTTGCCGTAATGCAGGTAATGGAGCTACTCTTCTGCTTTCATCTTCAGGGCTCATGTGTGCATGTGTGTGTAGGTGTGTAGAAAGGAAGTGTAAGCAAGGCCTGGCCAATTGTGGGGAGGAACATGGCAGCCACAATGAAGGGAATATCATGGGAGAGCAGAGTAAAGGGATGTGTGCTGTGTGAGTTGTTTTGCCAACATCTGCTGGCTCCATTTACCGCCGCCGCTGCTGAACACCGAATTTCTGTCAAATTGAAGAATGTTAGCATGAGAATGCTGTCAGAAATCTGCCCAAACCTCGTGGCCGCTCTCTTATTTCACAATATTTCCATGGCTTTACAACTAGCTACTTTCTGGAAACATTTTTGTACAAAGTGCAAGGGATCTCACTAATTACGCAGGCATACAAAGGTTTGGGCCAGCATGGTCAAAATTTCTCATCCATCCATCCATCCATCCATCCATCAATAATCATACATGCTCAGATCTCCTGGGGTTGCCATTCTTTTGCTGCTTTCCCCTTTTCATGCAAATATTGTACGACAAAAAATTAAATCTCATGATATAAAATATTTTATTGCTTTAAGTATTTTTTTAATAAATATTTTGCTTTCAATTTTAGAGTTGTTTTTTTTTTTAATTCAACATTAGGTTATTAAGCGAAGTGCAGAGATCTGGTTTTGCTTGCTGGATTATTCAGAGTCAAATACATCAAACACGTCCATGTGACATTAGTGATTAAAGTTAAAAGCTTCAAGAAAAAACAATTCCAGGTGAGCAGGCGAATGAATGATGCTATCTAACGCAAGCAATTTCTTAAAATCCAAAATAAATATGGAGCCTTAAAACGACAAACTGGGCTGTAATACAAGCGGTAAAGGTTTTATATCCTGTAACAGATGGTTGATGCACTTCTGCTTTTCATATTTAGAGCATTAGCATCTTTAGCTTTAATCACAGTCTTTATAGTGCCGCTGCAATGATGTTAGAAGTAGTGCGAAGCTCTGGGAGACACATATTCGTCCTGTACGCATGTCATTTTGTCAATTTCTCTCTTTGATTATTTTTCCTTTTCTGATTTTTAGAATGTTTTGGTTTTACAGTTGTCTCCTTTTCAATGTTGCTGTGGTCTTTTCCGTCCACTTTTCCTTCATTCCCCTCTAGTAAAATAGGAAAAGAGGAAAAAGATAGAGTCATGTAAACGTAGACTGCAGTATTTCTCCCTCAGACACAAAATATACCCACATTTTGTCCTTTAATCATTATTATCTGGCAGGAGGTGGACTTGATGCAAATTAACCAAAAGAGACTTTTGACTGTTTAAATACTTTTAAATAATTAAAAAAAAGAAAGACACAAATCTGTTATCACAGGCTGGACTTTAATGCTTGGCTTGCCATTTTCAATCAAAAGCATGCAGTCATCAGTATTCCTGCAGCTTGCCAAGCTTTGACTGGTTCTGTTTTTTCAGCAGATTCCCAAACCCCTGCGGCTGCTCATTGGCTGGACTCTGACCTATTGTCTCTTTGCCGTGTTTGCTGTCATTCCACTTCCCCCCGATTCAGTCAAACACTGCTACGTGCCTCCTGGAAATTTTGCCATTATATTTTGTCAGGTACCCCCGTCTAGATAACTGTCTTCATAAGACGGGTTGATTCAAGGTAAGATCGTGTTGGTTTTACCAAAAACAGAAGGCATCACTTTAGCTAATTTGTTTTCTGCTTATTCCTAATAATGGACTTTAACATTGGCTTTTTTTTTTTTTCTTAGTTAGTGCATGAACCTTTTACAATTTTTGATCATTTAACTAGTTTGCAGGCATTTGAGTTTACAGGAGAAGAAATAAATGAGTAATTATGTGATTGAAGGCTCTGACAAAGCAAAATTGGGGTTTAAACGTATAATTTTGAAAAGAAAAGTGGGATGACTGATTCCAAAAATTAAATTGTGACCATTAATTTGTGCGGCGCTTCCGGTAACACCGGTGCAAATTCTGGATGATGCAGCTGCCTTTCCAGAGAGGACACTCAGGAATCAAAGGTAATAGAGGAGAAACACAGAGCTCTTCAATGGGAATCCTGTGCAGATATCAGATTTAAGAGGACATATCAATCTATCAGCCTCCCTCTGAAAAAAAACCAAAAAAAAAAATCACAACAGTTCAGCGAAGAGGTCAGGGTGGCTACAGGATATTGCATCCAGGTGGAACAATGATGTATCAACTATCAAAGCATCTGTGTGTGCGTGCATATGTGTGTGTGTGTGTGTGTGTGTGTATGTGTGTGCGCGCGCACATTGTATAGCAGCAAAACACGGCTCATTTCAATACAAATATGTTACATCATGAATTATTGATAATTAGGTCCTGTGCTCAAATGTGTGTGTGTGTGCCTGTAAGTGTGTGTGAGTGTGTGTATGCATGCATCTGTGGAGGTGAGTGTCTGAAATATGAATTGTGTTAAGTGACCTTCTGCTCTCTCTCTCTCTCTCCCGCTCTCTATCTCTTTCTGTGTGTGTGTGTGTGCCCGCAGGTGCAGGATGTACAGCTTTATGGGTGGAGGGTTGTTTTGTGCAGGAGTGGGGAACATCCTCTTGATCGTTTCCACAGCAACCGATTACTGGATGCAGTATCGGCAGTCTGGTAACTACATGCACCAGGGCCTGTGGCGCTACTGTATGCCAGGGAAGTGTTTCCCCCACAGTGAGAGCATTGGTAAGTGATGATGGGAATCTGCATCCGCTCTGCGTTCAGAAGCAAACACATTTCTGCCACTGATCCCTCATTTGTGCCGGAGCCTCTCAGCCAGGTCACATTTGGAAACGAGCATGTGATCTCAGACATTTTACCTGGATAAAATCAAGTTTGCTGTACCTTTTTTTTATTTTAACAAAAACCTGTCTTTTCTGTATTAAGTTTGCTATGTTTGTATATTTCTCTCTCTCTCTCTTTTATTCTCTCTGTCCTGTCTCCCTCTTCTTCTCCTCCTCTCCCCAGTCTACTTCCAGCAGGATGGTTCCTCCTTGTAAGCCTGGTCCTGCTCAAGCTTTCTTCCTGTTAAAAGGGAGTTTTTCCTGCCCCTGTGCTTACCTGGGGGTTCTGGCTCTGGGTTTCTGCCTCTGTAAAGCACCTAGAGACTATTTCTATTGTAAAAGGCGCTATAGAAATACATAAACTAAGCTTAAATAAATACATTTGAGCGAGCTGTATACAGGCTCATTGTGATTTAGTCACATCCTCCACCTCCTTTGATTAACACTGCTGACCTCACTGGTGACGCCTGTTGACCTGTGACCTTGTCCATAGCCCACCTAGATGCCACCCGTGCCCTCATGATCCTCTCTCTTTTGGCCTGCTTCTTTGGCATCATCATTGGCATCATGGCCTTCATCCATTACTCGTCCTTTGACAGGTTTGACAAAACCTTTGCTGCAGGCATTTTGTTTTTCATCTCATGTAAGTTCACATTTCGTGTCTTTCTTCTTGGTGTGTTTTGAAACACTGATTGATGTTCCATTTTTAATTTAACTGGGTCAAATCGCAAAAAACACACGGAAAGTACTAACAGGTGATTGACGAGATAGAGTTCATCCATCCATCCATCCATCCATCCTTAGAATATGGAATAGATGAGAAGTGTCTTTATATCATTTGAACAACAGCATTAACACATGTTCTGGAAGGAAATGTTCTATGTTTCTGATTGGACTTCAGTGTTTATGCTGAACATTTTGACATTTTTACGTCGTATTTTCATCCTTCCCAGGCTTCTTGGTGTTTCTAGCGATGGCTGTGTACACTGGGGTAACAATTAACTATTACGGGAAACGCTATGGCAACTGGAGGTTCTCTTGGTCCTACATCATCGGCTGGGTGTCAGTGGTCCTCACTTTCTTCTCTGGTGAATATGCAAAGTCCATCACAAGAAAGCTACCAAATTCAATTTGCTGTCATTTCAACCAAACTGAGAGCCGTAAATGAAAAAAGACTGCGGCCAAGTGCTTCAATCCACGATTGGACGCCTGTTTTCCTCGTTAGAAGATGTTTCACTTCTCATAAGAGAGAAAAAAACAAACAAACATAATGTGTGGAGGGTATTTTTAGCACTTTGCATGCACAATTTATGACTATATTTTCTAAGAAGCAATAAGTCAAAATAGTTTATCGAAGTGACCAGATTGAAGAACTGACAGTTAGCAACTGTCACATTTGTAAAACATTTGCATCTCAGCTATGCTGTTATTGGCTACTTTGGGAATTTTGTTCCTCTCCTGATATCAGTCTTACTTGTTCGCTTTGGCTTTTATTCAGTTTCAAAAGTGCAAATATAGTTCAAGGGCCATTTTGAAGATTTTAGTGGATCGCCTGATACCAGGAACATTGTCAACACTCATCATTACAGTAATTACAGTCTGGAAAGGAAGCGGAGGAGCTGGCCTAAAATCAGCTTTACCACTGTGTCAGAGATGCACCTGTGCTTGTGATCACTAAAACTATTTTTTTTTCATCATTTGCAATTTTAAATGGTTTAAATTAAAGGTTGTTATATATTTAGTGCAGGGATTTTGGATAATCTGATTACTGATTACTTTTCGGCCAACAAATAAATAAAGGTGGATTTTAGAGTGATTATATAACCATTTCCTTGATTCCTTTAATTGTTTATGGATAAAACAAAATTTCCCAAAATTTACCTTCTGTTTGTTTGTGCAGGTATATTCTATTTGTGTGCCTATCGGATGCATGAGTGTCCCAGGACCACAAACTCTCATTAGAAGACAGAGAAACGTGAGGACCGGAAGTACCTGGAGGCTGCGCCCATCCATCGTTCACAAAGATGCCAAGATCATTACAGAACAAATGAAGTTTGAATAAAAAACTGACAAATTAAAATGTGCATTTATGTGCATCTTACACGCTTTACGACGTACGGAGATCCAAATTTTTTTTTTTTTTTTTTTTTTTTTTTTTTATATAAATAAGCTCACATTGAGAAGAAGCTCAAAAAGATATTTCATATAACAAACAACAAAGAGAAGAGTCAAACAGGAAATGATACAAACAAGACTGTTCATCCTCTATTCTCAGCAGTGCAGAAATAATCCCATTTGACATTTTAGGGTAGTTTTACTTAAATCATTTATGTCTGTGAGATAGTTCCGTTTAACGGAGCAATTCCGTCAGCTGTTTTTTGTTTTGTTTTGTTTTGTTTTGTTTTGTTTTTAAAAGGTTTCTTTGATTATAGATATATGACCATGCTTTGTTTGTAGTGTGTTGTTGTACTCATGTAGATCAGCTCCAGTTCTTTTATTCTTGTGCTGTTTCTCACCTGTCTTGCGGGTGTAAGATGCGCATTACCAATGCGCCACTGCCACCTTTCATCCAAACGTGCCACTTATCCAAGTGACGCACTGACTGACCGGCTCACGGTTTTACTTAATGAAATGGACACAGAAAGCCGCTTAAGCGCGTTTCAAACCCGATCTTTAAGTCGATTTCATCACCATTTGATTCATTTACTTTCTAATTCCCCCCTAAAAGCAACTTGTTATCCCGGTGCGCGCTATAAAGGGGATTGACGCTCCGCCAGGTGCAGCGGGTTACCTCCATCTGGCCTTGTTTATAAAAGCTTTTTTTCCTCACATTTGCCACGCAGGAGCAACAGGAGCATGCTGCAGGGGCTGCTTCTTAAAAACAAGCAAATGTTGCTACAGTTTGTACGGGGGATACGCACTAAGACTAATGGCTTTTAAGAAATCTATGAACCTTTTATGTCCGCTTTAATCATGCATGGAGTTATTATTGAGTGTTCTTGTGGTAGAATTAATTACAGTCCAGCTATGTGCACCACACACGTCTGCTTATGCAAACTAATGCAGCAGAACAGCGCTTTTCCAGCGTAACTGATTCCCAGTAATTAATTTGTTCTGCTTCCAGCTGATCAAATGGAAATCCTGTCCTCCAACCCAAGGATTACAACTTCCGCTCTGACATCTCCCTTAATTGCCTAATAGCATTGCAGCGTGAATTCTGCCTACATTAGACACTTTCACATTAAGCGACTTGATTGGAAATGTGATGACAACACCATATCAACAAATTACAGCGCACCGCTTTCTTTGGCAAATGGGCACAGGAGCGGCACTTGTACTCTCCTGGATTTTAATACCAACAATTACAGCCAATTTGCACGGAATTAGCAGCCAGACCTGCAGCAGAGCAATCCTCCTGTGAAACAAGCGGCATCGTTCCGGTGAAAGAGACACAGAAGTTCTCCTCGTCAATTCTACAACCCCGCACTCACGTCATGAGGCGTTTAGGTGCCAAAGTCCCTTGTTCGGAAGCGAATTTGCACAAAAACCTTTTACATGAAAAGCTATTAAAAACACCCTGTGGTAATTTATTTTTTTTTTCTCCGCGCGAGTGCATTTCATCTTTTTTTAAATTAAATATGTGGTTGTGATTTTGGTTAATAAATGTATTAACCACAGTATAACCCCAACTTACTGAGAAGTGGACACTGTATATCTCACCGACGCTGACAGCCACGGACCACAAGAACAATGCAGAGAAAGCATCCTCTGTGAAACGCAACTTCTTTATTAACATATATCATAATCCGTGATGGAAAATACGTCTTTAGATAGGACCATCTTGTAATTAATAGTAGGCCCAAGTTTATTTAAAAATGCAATACTGTATGATGGTTCAATAAGCTCCGTGGCCAATTTCCATTGTCGCTCTTTAAAAACAGGTTTTTTTAAAGTCAAAGTACAGTAGTCAGGAAAAAAAAAACACCTAAATATGCATGGTTAAAACTAGGTTAACGGTTAAAGGTGCATCTACAGGTGCTTATGTTGCCATTTGAATGAAACAAATATAATTAAAACTTGATTATCAGGAATGGGTTTTTACATAAATTCTTTTTAATCAATCTATCAACAACAGAAACTATTGTTTTTTTTTTTTTTTATTTGAACTAATCCCCGTAAATTATTTGAGAAATGATGAGGTGGTTCTTGTAATATTTATTTAAAAAAAAATCCATCGCCCGATAGAATTTGATAATTTATAGTCAGTAATTTCTTTGAGTGTTATTTACTTATTTCTTAAACGTGATTTTGCGTAATTCAGACAGTAGTCTAACTTGTGCGTTCACAGGTGTTCGCAGTTTCCACCGCATCTATTCACCCGCCTCGAACGCGTGTGCGCCAATCGGAACCAAGACTCGGCTCCCAACCGGTCCCCTCTCTCCGTAACCAAATTCCAGTTGGCTGAAAGGTAGAGGAACGCAGCCAATCCGCTCCGGTTTGGACATAAACGCTCGTTTGGAACGGGCCCTCCTACTGATGTCCGTGAAGTGCTCAGCTCAGTGTCATTTACGCAGCGTCCGCATTAAAGAGCGAAGACCATTGCGGGGGGAGAGCGGATGCTGCTGCTGCTGCTGCTGCTGCTGCTGCTGCAGGTGTAAAGGCCGGAAAATCACCCAGTCAAAGTCAACGCAATGAGCCTGAACTACGCGTCCGCGGCACCCGCGCAGAGATCCACGTCGTTTTTCATTGACGACATACTGCACAAACCCAAGCCGCTGAGGGAGGTCATCCCCTCGCCGTTCTGCGGCAGCCTGGCCTCCCGGATGCCCATCCTGGAGTACGGATACCCGCTGATGCCAACCCCGATCCTTGCGCCGCATCCTCATCATCCTCTGCACAAGCCGGAGCATCACCAGTACTTCTTCACGTCTGGTACGACTTTTCTGACGCACGGGAAAATAGTGGACGTGCTGTTTATTTGTTAATCCGACAGTTGAATCAGGCAAAGCAATCTGAGATTAATAGTTTTCCCAACGTGTGTAATTCTTTCACTTTTGCTCTTCTGTTTCTTTTTATTTTCGCCAATATTTTTGTATTTCTTATTTTCTTTCAGTCCTTTTTAATTCGTAAAGCACCTTTTCATGCGCCATATACAGTAATTGTTATTATGATTGTTATGACTGTTCTCAGTGAGCCTTATTTTTGGATAGTTGTATGAAAGCTTCTTTTCCCCTGCAGGGATGCAGATGCCGGCCTTGTTCCAGCACCACGCCGAGTTACCGGGGAAGCACTGCAGACGCAGGAAGGCCCGGACGGTCTTCTCCGACTCGCAACTGTCCGGCCTGGAGAAAAGATTTGAAATCCAGCGGTATCTGTCCACGCCAGAGAGAGTGGAGCTGGCCACCGCGCTGAGCCTGTCCGAGACGCAGGTACGAGCGCGCACGCACGCACAAACGGAAAGAAATACACGGATAAAACAGAAAACAAAACATGCGCACAAAAAACGCGCAATTCTCAAGTGAACGGCTTGAATTTAATGATGATGATTATAGAGAAATATATCTTATAAATTAAGTAAAATTGTGTTGGAAAATCTTTCTATATGTACATAACTGAATTATTTAATCGTTTATTTAATGGACGAACCCATAAATTATCTCAGTGTAATATACTACATAATATAATATCACGCATTCTCATTTTTTGTTTGTTTGTTTGTTTGTTGTTGTTTTGTTTTGTTTTTTAAATCCCGTATAGGTAAAAACGTGGTTCCAGAATAGGCGGATGAAGCACAAGAAGCAGCTGAGAAAGGCGCAGGATGAGCGCAAGACCCCCGCAGAGCTGGAGCGGACCACCGACATCTCCAGCGAGAGCGACCCGACGGAGAAGAGCGCGGCGGAGCTGAAGCGCGGCCTGCAGCCGGACTCGTACATGCTGGACGACCACGACGACGAAGAGGACGACGACGTGGACATCGAGGACGACATTTGCTCCCCGGATCATCTACTATAGTAGGAGGCAGAGATGTTTTCTAATCTGTACATCAGCTGTAAATAACGCGGAGTTTCCTTACCTTCGGTTTAAAAATGAGTTTGAACAAAGAGGGCTCTATGTGTACTATTACTAACGTTAATATTTATTTAAACAAGCAGAGTGGATCCATTCCCTGCAGCTGCCATAGTCATTTTAACAAGGCTGTAGATATTCTTATTACTATTATCTAATTAAATTGCTCTTGCACTTTTTATTCAGTACACCACTTTTGTTTTACTTCTCTTTATTTTGTGCTTATTTTTCCATGTTGTTGGAAATTTTGTAAATCATATTTGATCGATATTTGAGTCATGGCATTCATATTTTCTCTGTAAATATACAAGTTATAAGAGTGAATGACTGTCGTCTCTGTTTATTGGTTGGATTTTTTTTTATATCGAACTTATTTTCTTTGTATTTTGGAGATCAGAAGAAGAATTTCCGGTGTTGGAGAACTGTGAACACCTCTTGTTGATGGAACTCCTTTTTTACGCGCGACGATAAAAACAATAAATCGTTTTCAATTTAAATCGCGACAATCAGGATCAAAAATGGAATCTTAAAAACGTTTCTGATGATATATGTCAATGATAAAAACAGGTAGTTCGCAGTCCAAACAGCACATTTACATTTTAATTACATTTTTAATAATAAATGAATTGCATTTTTATAAACAGCCAGCATGGGACACGGATTGTTTGATGCAAATATGTGGACCATGTGCACTAGCTGCAGAAATGAAGAGAAATAAAAAGAATCAATTCCTTTGAGCTAATTCTGGTGTTTTACCAGTTCTCTAATTTCCAGAGTGTTTGGGGGATTCACAGCAGTGCGATGAAGGGCAAGAAATAAATATGTTGGTGATACTGAACTCATTCACTGAGCAATGCATCTGCAAAGGCTGCAGATTTCTGGATTCAAACGATCCTGGGGAATCTTGATAGATTAAAAAGTTTTAAGATGTATATGCCGTGTCACATGTTTATAACACTAACACAGATCCTTAATACAACCATTGCATAGGAAAGTTTGGAGTTTTATTTTTATTTACAAAAATCTACAGCATCAATTTCTGAACAGTTCATAGAAAGTAAAAAACAATTATCTCAATAAAACAAGTGATTAAATATCATTTGTGGAGCATTTTGTAATTGTATCATAAAGTATAATTGCGACAGCGACCATATTTTGATCATTGTGGAACTGAATATACAGCAAACGTGGTTCCTGCGTCTTGCTGCAGATGAAAGACACATAGAGACATTCATCTTAAAATGGTTTAACAGCCTATTTAAATAAAAGGTTAGTAATAATAATAATAATAATAATAATAATAATAATAATAATAATATCAAGACATGTGCCATTTTCTGGATTACATTTGTTGTACTTTGCTTCTTCGTGATCACCGACTCATGTCCTCGTCCAAATGTGATTCTGATTAACAGGCAGCAGGGAGAAAGCTGTGTGGAGAACAGGCCATGCAGAAGGTGATCAATTAAAAGATTAAGTGTTTTGCAACACATGGACGCATCTGCATTTGGTCCTTAATAGCAGGGCCATCAGCTCATTTTCAGGGAGCCTGCCGCCTGCTGAAAGCTTGTTCCTTACATCAAAGTGTGCACGTCTGCCTTCGCTTCCCAATGAGCAGAAAGGGATGCTAATTCAGCCCTCTTCATGTGTGGTGGTGAAAGACTCCTTCAATTAACTGGATTTCAATGGCGAAAAAACAAGTAGGCGGGTCCTAAAAAAGATACAAGAGACTCAGCCTGGACAGGCCGGGTTTCTCATTAAATTAAAAAGGGCTCTCTCATTTGTTTCCAACAGCGCATCTGAGGACTTAACACTAAAAACACTGAACTTCAAAGAGGCCATGATGGGTTAAAAAGAGACTATAATCTAATTAAAATATTGCACGGAGATAAACTGCGCTTTGACAATGATCTGAGGGTTCAATTAGTAAAATGAGCTGCCAGAGAGTGCTTAGCGATAGGACCGAGTTTTTACAAAAGAACGAGAAAAAAAAAGAAAAAAACAGTTTCCACCGAAATAATTTGTGCTGTTTGTTATTGATGCACGCTCTGAAGCAGTCAATCAGAACCCAATCAGAACCCAGTGAAACAGGAGACTGTAGTAATCATGTGCCGCAGTGACTCTAAATGCATGGTGGGGGCCCCAGCTGCCTTCAGGTGGTGGGGTACACTGTGGGCAATTTGCAGGCTCATCAAAACATTTTCAAACTCACGTTCCCACCTATGGCCACTTCAAAGTAGCCAAGTGTCCCCCAGGTGAGGTAACCGGTGGAGAGAAGCTGTGCCAAGAGAACGTACAAACCCCGCACAGAAGCAGAAAAGCCCCCGGCCCCCAGGAGGGGAGGCCACAGCGCTAAGCACTGCGCCACTGTGCCACCATGTGACTCAGAATTATTGCTGTTAATTACTGGAACAAGTGTTCACTGACATTAGGTTCCTGGGCGTTGGTACCTGTGACGCCTGCTGTTCTGACTCAATCACCGGAGCACCGTGACTAAAAAACACAGATGTACGAGTTACAACACAAGATGGTTGAGAAGGTGATTTGTAGGTTTTCATTAAAGAAATGAGAAATGCTTCACAAAACAAAGCTCAGTGCTCATCTACACTCCCTTTGCTCAACAACCAGCTGACTTCCTTTCTCTCTGCTAATGAGGGGTGGTGTAGTCTATATTTGCTGTATCCGAATGCATGAAAACTTGCATCTGCTTCGCCTCCATCATTTACTGAGGAGCGCAAAAGCCCTCTTTTCTTCTTCGTGCCGCTTTTTGAGGATCTCAAGTCTGGATAACTCGGACACCTTCAAGCCCTCGACGATGCCTCTGGACCGCTGCGCCTGGTTCCTCTTAGGCTGTTGCAGCACAGGGGGTTTGGCGATGGTCTTCGCATACTCCAAAGCCTTCCAGTGAAAGAGCGGATGACAGAGAGATCGTTGAAAACAGAGAATGAAACCCACTGAATGCTAACGCTAACATACCAGACTATGTGGCTCGCTTGTACTGATGAACTCAAATGCTGTCTAAGAAATCTCCTGTATCAGCATTTACAAGGCTGAAGTCAGTATGTCTTCAACATCCAAACCACACACACACACACACACACACACACCTTCATCCTGGGAACTCTTTGGTCATTGTCTTTTGGCTCCTTGGCTGGTATGAAGGGTATCCTATTTACGTTCCTGTTCTGCTCGCGGATCGCATTTGCATACTGCTTCTGCCGTCTCATTTTCTCAGCCTGACGATGGTGAAAGAGTGAGTGAGAGGAGTGAGACACATAAACAGATTACAAAAGAGGCTTTAATTAACTGAGCCAGGTCTCCTTTAAGACCATTCTTTGGCGTTCCCCCCTTAAGAAACACAGTGAGCCATTCATTCAGCATTTACACATATCATTCATTTTCTGTGGAGATGCACAGAGTTCAGTCTCATTTAAAACTGGCTAAACATGCTCAATTTAAACAACTGGGGGATTAACAAAAAATACCAAAGGCCAACGAGCACTTAACTTCTTAAAGCAGTGCTTATTCCCTTTGTAAATGAAATGTTATCTGTGCGGCAGTGCAAACTCAGACACTTGGGTCAGTGGATACAATGACATCAGCATGAGACAGATAATCACATTTGTGCAAATGATTTACAATTGTTTAAAAAAAACAAAAAAAACGCCTGTCACACTGCATGTGCACACGCCGTGTCTCATTTGACGCGCCTGACAGCGATTTCAACATCTGAATCAATACCAATCACCAAACAAAATGGCAACTCAAATTTAGATTTTTAGCCAAAAATCACACATTGCCTTCTCCTCAAGTACTTGTGTGCATCCCCTCAAAGCTGCTGTCGCGGTTCCAGAGCGTGATTGGTTGAAACACAAGCCTTGCCTGGTGTCTCTTTGGTTCAGTGGTGGTCGCTACTTACTGTCTTTTCAGTGCTTTTGTAGTCAGGACCCAGTCCGCTCAGTACTATATCTGTCTTAAGCTGCTTGTAGTCTTTAAGTGTGTATGCCTGAGAGAGAGAGAGAGAGAGTGAGACAGGCAGAGACGGAGGCATCCATGTTTCCGATAATCAACTAAGCCATTTCCTTGGATTTCGTCCGGCGTGATGTACAAAGTCACGAGTCACACATCTGCATTCAGTGTTGATGTGATAGGATTTCATGAAAGCCACGCAGAAAACATTTAGAATGTCTGTAAAACTGGAAGAAAAAGTCAGGACGATCTTCTTATATTGGTAAATCTAAAATGTCTGCCTGTACTGTGTGAAGCATAAGCTGTTTTGCTCAAACCTCTGTAAAAATTGGATTACTGGCAGTTCCTAAACCATTGTTATAGAATAATACTCAATGTTGATTGGAACGGGATGAATTAAATAATCTGGCCCAGATTTGAGTCAGAATTAATAAGATATTTTAATAGCCGCGTCACAGTTCTGTCCAAATAAACCAGGAATCTCAGTGCTGAGCGGTAGTTTGTCGCTCCCAGAAGTGATGGATGAACGAGATCTACTCGTTCCTTCAGGGGAGCTGGTGTGACCATGGGTTTGTTAGAGCCGCATGCTGGCAAAACAAAGGGAAGCTAATCTTTCCAGCCTAGACCTGCTGCTGTCGGAAGAAGGATTTCAGCGTCAGTTTGAGCCGCTGGTCGCGGACACACCGGGATGCTTTTCTTTCAGAGCCCTCGGCTCTCTTTCTTCAGCCTCTGAGTCACGTTGATCTGCTTGTACGCCCCGGGCCGTGCAGCCAGGCTGCTTTGCAGTTCGGGCTGCTAATCTCATCAGACGTAATGGTTAACGGCGAGAGACACGGGTGGTGGACGGGAAAAAGTGGAAAGTCACAGGAGGACAGTATGGTGATGTCTGGAAACTGTCTGACTGATTACACAACAGTTGAAGTGTGTGAGTACAAACCTGGTACCCACAGCCAGATTAAAAAAAAAAAAAAAAAACAAAAAAAAACATATATATATATATATATATATATATATATATATATATAATTCAAACCTCATGGATATCTATAAGACTACATCATTTTAGGTTAATGTCATAAAACTTTCTAAGTTCAGAATGGGGGGGGGGCAAAATCTATTAATTGAAGTGAGTCTGCCTTGCATCTGTACATCCTCCACCTGCTCAGCTCCAAAGTCAAAGGAGAACAAAAACAAGTTACATCATTAAATGCAAATTGGCATCTTTAGTGTCCCTGCGCCTCACAGACGTTCTCCTTTTTCTCCTTATCCTATAACCCATCTTCAATTGGCTTTTCAGACCCTGTGGTTTATATAGTCACATCATCTTATGCCAATTAAGTGTGGAGCCACACAATTAACCTGCTGTTTTGTGCCCTCAGTTGCCACGACACTCCTGTCGGATTAAGCAGTCCCTGCATGGAGACAGCTGAGGGGATTATGTGAGACTTCAAAGGGGCAGTTATTTGCCTAACCTTTTGTGTATGTGCGGATTAATGAGGAATGCCAATCAACTGAATGTATGTGTCACCTTTTTTTTTCTTTTTTTACACAGTTTGATGATCAAATCCGATCTGACGGGAGCAGCATTGCAACATCCCCCAGTATGGCTGCATGTAGAGCAAACTAACCTTATAAGAGACTCGGGGCTTGAACTGCTGCTGTTTCTCCATCTGGACGAGGTAACTGTCGGCGGCTGTGCTCGCGCCCTGCCCGGGGCTCTGCTCCAAACCCTCTCTGCTCGATGGCGTCTCTATGGGGGGCAGCACCTTGTACGCGCCTGGGATGGGAGTTAACCTGAAACACGTTTTTTGGGCAAAAATAAATAAATGAATCAATAAATGTTGATGATGATGATTATTAGAGGTGGTGATCATTATGTGGTGCCACATTTTCAGTGCAACGTCAGTGAAATTGGGCATTAAACCATCGCGGTCAAGTGCAGCTGCATTAAGTATTAAGTAAAATAATAACACTTTGATGCTTTACCTTAGTTGCGGAATGCTCTCCAGGTCTTGGAGGAAAGATTGTTGAAGCTGACGGTTCTCTTGTTGAGGGGAAAAACCTACTGGATTTGGAATTCCATGAATTCACACAGCCCAAGATGCTATTTTGATGTTATGTAAAGCTAACGACGGTATACAAACCATGCTGTTGTGGCACTGGAAAGAGCAGCGCTGACCTGTGGAGGTTGTACGTAGGATGTGATGAGGTCACAGACAGAGAGCTCCGATTGCCTCCGACTTCTTCCCCCATTTCTGGGTCATGGGCCTGTTCAGTTAACGGGGACAAGCTGGAGGACATTTCTTGCTGTTCTCGCTCTTCTCTGTTGATCTGAGTGACCTGATGTAATTAAAATATTTCAAATACTTCTAAGAGAAGTCGGCCAGAGGAAGGCAGAGCTGTTCAATGTAGATGAAAGTTCAGCAGCTCCATAAAATGGGGCAGAACGAGGCAATCAGTGGCTTTAAAAACAAACAAAAATGAGATCCAACAAAGATGAGACCCAAGCAACACGGCTGAAACTGTTTCCCCAGTCAACCAAGAGCTCAAGCTCTCCTTTGCACCGTCTTATTGAGTCATTTGGCAGGATATTAATGTCGCTCCGTCTCATCAACGGCTCTGATTTAGCATCAGCTTTCCTGAATGCAGCAGCAAAATATTCGTAATCCCCTGCTCGGACACTTCCAGCTGAATGTTCAAGTGCTCAAAATAACAATCCTCCCCGATCCTCGCCGTTATTGCTCCTTTTTGACTTTGTTTGAAGCGGTCTCTGCTGAACCATACAACGGACTACGTCCAGATTCTCTTAAAGAACTGAAATAGATTCTACAATTAAGTTTTGATAGAATTCCAAGAAAGCAAAACTAGGATTTGATAGATTTTCATAGTTATCTATCCCCCAGCTAAATTACAATATCATCTACCGCCACTCAGAAATGATCCGAGGTTGGATCTTTTGTGTGCAAGTTCAGGGGCTGATTAGATTTCCAGCGTATTTGGATATACTTCGTTCATACTAATACTCTGTTTACTGATATGCATATGTTTTTCCTGTTTTTTTGGTACATCAAGGGTTTTATACGCAATTAACCATTTCAAAATGTCATCTTTTTATCTTTTTGAGCCCCCAAAATCTGCATTCTAAACAGTCCTCTCCCTCAAGAAAACACCAGGCAACTCTGCCTGCTGACTGCTTAAACCGATATAATATTTACAGTGTTTAATACACATCAGCACTCCTCACTGAAGCCCATTAAAACTCACAAAACTACACTTACTCAAGGATGTCAATAGTGCATCCTTTTCTGTCGATGGCTGTCTTTTTTGAGTACGTCTGATTACATCATTTTGCTGTTTCTGCTGCTTTTAATGCACCCATTTACAGCGTGGAAATGTATTCTGGTAATGCTGTAATGAAAATCATTTAGTCAACTTCAGGACTCCCCTCAGTGACGGAGGACCATCTGAGTGGATCAATGGTATTGACACGCTGAAGACTTTTACACTGAATGCCACTAATTCTCTGAGCTTGAATAGGTGAAGGTCACAAGGAATGAGTGGATCCAGCTGTGACACATCCGTCAATAAGTGTGTTTGTGATCGCGTCTAATAGGCTGAGAAATCAGGGCACAGCTGGTCTAAACAACTAAACCGCGTGTCAATTGCAACATGCGCGGCAATTCCAAATTTGAGCCAAATACTAATGACAGCGATCAAATCTTGACGTACAGACCTTCATGACATATTACGTATATTAGAAGCAGTCTAGTGTGTATTATCACTAACTGCCATGTCCGGCAGACTTTACATACTCACACACTGTGTCTTTATCCAGTCGCCCTGTCGTTGCCTTTGTCACCCGTCACAAACAGCCAGATCCGTCGGAGCAAATGATCATGGCGGTACAGCATTTTGAGCATGATAAGCTACGTGAGAGTTCTACTAAATTGGGGGGGCCCACAATTGCTCATCTGTAAGACAATGTCACAACAAAGTCCAGCAATTGCAGCTCGCTGTATTACCTCCTGTACCCGGGAAACATCTGCTTTTTCCAATGAAGACTTCAAAGGATCCATGTTTCTTGAATTGCATTTAGCCGCTATTGTGGCCGGCCCAGGTAATCTTGATTAGGTGTTTAGACCCAGGCAGGGTATACAGTGGTAGAGAGCTCCCAGAGCTTTGGACTAAAGCTATTAAAAGATTGTACATTATGTTCCCCTGGCTTTGAAGTGAGGGTCTGCGAGAGGAGAGGGGACTCTAAGGGGTGAGTGCAATAGCTGGAGATTGATCTGCTACTTCTGTCTTTATCAAAGGAGGCCGGAGCCGGAGCAAAGCCAATCGCTGCTACCGTCTCTCTGCCACTTGACTGGAATAAACATTTACTGTATTAGGAAATTGTGTACATTTAATAATATTAGTAATTATCACATGTTGTTGTCAGATTAATCCGGGACTAATTTCTAAAACAAGGTATTTCTAAATGGTCTGCTGAATTTATTTTTTTTTGGGGGTGTTGTTTTTTTTTGCTTTATGTAACTGATAGACAACCCTTTACCCTTTATCTCTGTCTTCATTCTTAATGTTGAATGTTTCAAAAATTATTTAGGTAAAGGAATAATATTGTTTACTGTCACATTTCTGCAGTAATATTTAATGTTCTGTAAGGACCTTTACAATATATCATATTCAGAAACAGACTCACAATGAGCTGCAACTGTAGCTGTATTTATAACATTTCTGGAGCTGGTTGGCCTTCCAAAGTAGAACTTAAAATGACAAATTCAGAGGAGTTAGGGGGCTATTAAAATGATTTACTTAGCCCACTAATTCAGAGATTAATCCCATGCTCAAACAAGGAGCAAACTGCATTCAAATGAGTGCCCCTTTCTTTTAGGCCCCCGTGTCCCCATCAAGAAAGACTCATCTTTAGGGAGCCAGCCAATGAAAAACTAACAAGTAAATTCAGGGGGAAACTGACAAAACAGAAGGGGTGAAGAGAGGGAAAGGCTCTGGCTCTGTTTACAGCCGCACAAAGCTAACGGCTCTTGACTATGTAAATGGTGATGATATG
This sequence comes from Pao palembangensis, assembly GCA_015343265.1. NCBI lineage: Eukaryota > Metazoa > Chordata > Actinopteri > Tetraodontiformes > Tetraodontidae > Pao > Pao palembangensis. The sequence continues at coordinate 11,022,785 of CM027094.1, read as the reverse complement.
AGATATTGTAGAGGGCTGGGGCTCAGATGGATGAACAGGGCTGGGGGGTATTATAGCCTGTAAACAGTCGGTAGCCTGACAAATAGGGAATGTGGGCCATCCTGACCAATTATGCCACTGTGCCAGGTGCAGAGACGTTTAAGAGCCTATTGGTAGCCATGTTTCTCTGATGTTCTTGTTGTACACATCAACTCATAATAAGCACCACATAGTCAGACATGGCTTTTTTCATATGGTAGGGGATTAGGCAGATGAAAACAGCCATGTTCCCCTGCCAAATTAATTTTCCAGTCTGGGTCTGAGCTAACAACATAGGATATTCTCTTAGCTGTTGTGTGCCGGAGATGAAAGAAAGGCATATAGATACCAACAATGTTTCTCTAAGATCATAAGCTTGGCTCACTCAGAAGAGAAACTGAAGACACAAACAACATCGGCCAACATTGTGCTCATGAGAAAAGCTGCAGTTGAGAGCCAGTCTATTTATACTGTCTCCAATATCAGAGTAAGCTTTAAAATTCATATTTTTTTTTTTTAATTCTGCCTTTAGACCTTTGCTTTAACAACATTAAAGTCTAATTGAATATATTTTGCTACGATGATTGTAGCCATCTCTTTCCAGTAAATTCTTTAGTTGGGTGACGTACCAGTCACTTTGTCATCGTTAGTGTTATTGCAGCTCCTGCTGCCTGTTTCTGTAACTGCAACCTGTTACAAACAAGTCATCCATAAAATTGCGCCATTATAGCAGCATAAGCGGATACAATGCGCTGCAAAGTTATCAAACTCATACATACCTTAAGCAGCACATCCTGCTTCAACGCATGCGTCTTTAGATACGATCCGTGTTTCTTTGTGCTGCGTCCCAGGGTTATTTTGTTGCTTGTCACTATGTCATTTCTGACCTGGTGCAGCTTTCTGCTTGTCACTGATGCCTTTCTTGGCTGTTCACACCCATCACTCTTTGGTGTCTTCTGGCTTTGATTTTCATCAATAACACTGGAAGGTCCTGAAAGGTCAGTTACGTGTGTTTGGAGCTGGGAATGTGTTGGTGCGACTGAGCTTCTGTGGCCGTTTTGCAGATGTAGATGGAACGGCTGTTCATTATCAGCCACCACAGCAGGAACTGTCATATCGGCAATGTTACTGTAGCCTCCTTTCTTCACCACTATGTGTCCTTGCCTACATTCGTCTTTGATGGCGTTACTTAGGTATGAAAAGGCCTTGTCTCCTGAGAGCGATTTACTGCAACGTTAATAATAAAAAAAAAAGGAGCAATTAAATTTATGTCACATCCTGTTTGTAATTTACATCCAAAATTAATGTTACGTCCACACCCAGAATCCCTGTTTCTGACGTGAGACCGTATTTAAATGTAAAGCGTGAGTTTAGAACAATGTTAATCTCTGCTTGTGCGGGAACAAATACGCAGACATACTTAAAAAATGCATTACACATTTGTCATTTGAGGTAATGATCAAAGAAAAAGCAAATGAATATGATGTAGTCTCATAATTGTATAAATAGCCATTCATTTAATTGTTGGGAAGCAGCCTTATTAATTAGATTTCCATATCCAAAGAAGGTTTTACAATCACCTGAATGCCACATACGCCCATAGTAGGAGGTCAAAGCAACAAGAGGCATTACACCATTATTACAATGATGATATGCTCAGACAAAGAGAGCTAGGCCTCATCAGAGACTTCTGAAATTGAAACAGATGAGGGGGACTATAAGCCTGTATTTACAGATAATTTTCGTATTTTCACCTCCAGGCTCACTAATGAGAGTGTATTTGAGAGCTACTAGTGGGGGAATGGTTCACAAATGGTAATTTTCAGCTTATGAAATGGCTTGAAATTGCAGGCTAAAATGCTCTTTCTGATGGTGATGAAAAGATCTCATTAAAATAAATAGTAGAGAGCCTCTTTGTTGTGCTTACTGGGAGGACAAGGGGAGCCTAATTCTCCCGCCATGATGCTGTGCACCAAGGTGGGGTTGCCTTGGTGTAGGGCCCTTCACTTGGATGAGGCCAAAAGGGTAAAGGATGTCTCTATAATGACTCAAGCTCAGACAAGTTGGATAATGTACTATAGATAACATGCAGCTGAGCATGCTGCGTCTAACACAACAGCCCATTATTTTGTGCTCAGGAAACAGATGCCTAAATACAAAAGCCAGCCAAATATTGACAAGCAGTGAATAGGAAAATAATTTAAAAATTGGTCATGTGGGTGATACTCAAATATCCTTTGGCAATATCTGAAATGAGATAGGTGTAAAGTATAGTGACGATGGATGAATGGACTTGCTTAAATAGGAATCCCTCGCCTGAATGAGAAATACTGATTGGGTTTGCAGACACTGCAGTGGCAATGTATGAAAAGGTTTACTGCTTTTGGGGAGCCAGTGGAGAGGACTGTGAGAACGTCATGATGGGATTCGCATGGCTTTTGTCGGAACATGATTTGGTCATTTTCCTGTGAAACAATGTTTTCTTTAGCAGAGCCACACTTGGTCTGTATGGGATAAAGACAGGACAATTCAGAAAGCCCATCTTTATTATGATATACTTAAAACTTATATCTATCTATCTATCTATCTATCTATCTATCTATCTATCTAAAAAGCCTTTATTCTGAAAGCACTTTAATTACACTATCTAGCCACAATAGATTAGTTCTACCCGTATCTCATTCATCTTTTAATTTCTATCTGCAGTAAAAGTTCTGTGTCTCTTTTCTGTATTTCATTTTAAATAGAACTGCTATTTTTTGCGTTAATTTTAATTAATTTGTCACAGACAGCAAAAGTGGCAGTACAGTTAACTAGGCATTCTAGTGAATAGCTCACTCAAAGCCAGTATTTAGAGAATAATTATTTTGAAGCTTCATACACAATGTGATTGGTCACTGCAGTGTGTGTCCTCTTTATTACCATCTAACTGGGTCAAAACACTATTCACAAACCAATTAGTATACCTAAAGGTTCCGTCCAGTACGATCAAATAGTGCCATCTAGTGGTCAAACTCAATATCTTCATATTTGAATAAAACTTGTCGCACATATTACATCACTACATATTATATGAAATGTTAAATTAATGGGAAATTAATGTTTATGACCACATTCGGATTATTTTTTTAAGGATTTCATGTGTTCAACACGCCACAAACTAAGTTAATTGCCAGTTAATGTGTTCAACTTACCATGCTGCTGCTCCACTTCCTTCTAATTTATCCACGTCAGTCAGTAAAAGGGGAGGGGTCTTCAAGCCATCGGGACACCCCACCAGTTCTAGGCTGTCATAAATCTGAAGATCTTCAAATTCATTCTCACTTCCAGGCTCAGTTTCAGCATTCAAACACCGTGAGCCTTCTGTATTGTCTTTTCCCAGCAGATTATGCGTTGGGTGCTTAATTGACTTTTGCAGCTGTTGCCGGTAAGCTTTCTCCTGGGCCAAGCTCTCTGTGTCCGATTCCACAGAGTCCCACTGGTTGGACAGGATTACTGGACTAGTTAGGTGCTTTACTATCCCAGCCTTTGGCACTTGGGATTTCTTCTTTAAATCGACTCCGATATCCATGCTTGTGTCATATAGTCAAGGACAGTATGTGTGATAACGGCAAAAACTGGAATCAAAGAAAAAAGATGATGTACATGATGAATAGCAGATTGAACGAACTAACTAAAACTCTGGTTGGAAGGTGAACGTTTGTCCTAGTCTAAGGTCGCTCTGGATCTGGGTTTCATTAGCGGCTTTTTTAACCAGTTATCTTACATAGCTATCTTTGTTGTTTACTAAAGGATTACGGAAGGTTATAGCATTTTTTGGGGTGTGGGGGACCATAATTAATTATTAGATTAACTTTGATTTGGATTTTAGCAGTCATCTGTTTACGTTAACTAATAAAGTGTTTTTATATACAGTTTACGAAACGACACTTAGCTTGTATAGCCTGCTATTTCGAGCGCTCACTAAACATTATAACCTGTCACTTAGTCATTTATCCACACAGATTATTTTAGGAGGAACAACCAAACTAAGTAAAATTACCTGCTCAATATGCTGCAAAGTGAAATGACCTGAACCCAGGCAGACCTGTCAACGGCTAGTCCGTAAAAACTGAGTTGCTAACCAACGTTAATATCCTGTACAACGGTAACGTAGCAACGCCAATATGTTGCGTTCAAATGCTGCTCAGTAAATCTCAGACCTACAATCGCATTGGTTAGACCCAGAATACGTTAACCCTGGGGAGGAAGTTTCTGGCATTACATGAGCTCTGACAAATTCATTATGAATATATTTTAGACAATTTAATGTCATCTGACTGCTAGCTCAAATTACATCACCTTGAATAGCCCCATTGATCTTGGAGAATGAAGGCAATTTGGTTTTCAAATTGCTCAGTCCCATGTTTTGAGGATTAAGAGCTAAACACTAAATAGGAGGGCAGAACCCAGTGAGGCAATTATATTTTAATAGAAACATAGTTGGACACATCTTTAGTGTTGGGTTATTTCTCAATGGATGAAGCACCGACTAGAGGGTTGCAAGAACTTTATTGCCAAGACAATAACTTTCAGCATGGAACTGTGGCAATTACACTGTTATCAGATTAAAGAGAACACGAACAGACCCCTGAACCCTTTTTCTTTTTTAAATTTGCACTCTTTAGCTTTGAGCTGCTATAAAGAGGGTTCAATTCTTAGAACACAGTTAGCTGAAAGGATTTTGTGTTTAGTCGACTTCCTCGATTGTTGGGCCAGAGGATCCGCCTCCAGGTGCTGCACCACCAGCTCCAGGGAAGCCACCGGGCATGCCCTCTGGCATACCACCAGGCATGCCTCCAGCACTCTGGTACATCTTTGTGATGATGGGGTTGCACACTTTCTCCAGCTCCTTTTGCTGATGCTCATACTCATCCTTTTCAGCAGTCTGAAAAGAGTATATTTAAGTGAATGCAGGTAGAGAGAAAAAAAAAAAAAACATTGCAAGAGGAAAATTATTTACCTGATTCTTGTCCAGCCAACTGATGACCTCGTTGCACTTGTCCAAAATCTTCTGCTTGTCATCATCACTGATCTTACCAGCGAGCTTCTCGTCTTCCACGGTTGATTTCATGTTGAATGCGTATGACTCAAGGCCATTCTTTGCTGACACTTTGTCACGCTGGACATCATCTTCAGCCTTGTACTTCTCAGCTTCCTGAACCATTCGTTCAATGTCCTCCTTACTGAGACGACCTGTCGAAGATATTACATTAGCTCACCCTCGTGAGAGCTCCTTTGCAGTATTTCACAAGCGGTATGCTGCTGCACCTTTGTCATTGGTGATTGTGATCTTGTTTTCTTTGCCAGTGCTTTTGTCTACGGCTGACACGTTCATGATGCCGTTGGCGTCGATGTCAAACGTCACTTCAATCTGGGGAACGCCACGGGGGGCAGGGGGGATGCCTGTCAACTCAAACTTGCCCAGCAGATTGTTGTCCCTGGTCATGGCACGTTCACCCTCGTAAACCTGTTGGATTTAAAGGAGACAATGGCGTCAACTCAAGCAATTTTACTGACGCGGCAAAAATGTAAGTGCTGCTGTACAAGGGGTTGGACTTTGTTAATTACCTGGATGAGCACACCAGGCTGGTTGTCAGAGTAGGTAGTAAAGGTCTGGGTTTGCTTGGTAGGAATGGTGGTGTTGCGCTTGATCAGGACCGTCATGACACCTCCAGCAGTCTCGATACCAAGAGACAGAGGAGTGACATCCAGAAGCAGCAGGTCCTGCACATTCTCAGACTTGTCACCCGACAAGATGGCGGCCTGGACAGCTGTAGATCAAGACATTAGAGAATCTATGACAATTGCTGATGCACCATTTCTGCAAAAGCTTTAGTTTATATCAAGTTGGGGAAAAGCGCAACTTGGTCCAAAATGTAGCCACTTACCAGCTCCATAGGCAACAGCCTCATCAGGGTTGATGCTCTTGTTCAGCTCCTTTCCATTGAAGTAGTCCTGGAGCAGTTTCTGGATTTTTGGGATACGAGTGGAACCGCCAACCAACACAATATCGTGAATCTGGCCTTTATCCATCTTTGCATCGCGAAGAGATTTCTCCACGGGGTCCAGGGTGCCACGGAAGAGGTCAGCATTCAGCTCCTCAAAGCGAGCCCTGGTGATTGAGGTGTAGAAATCAACGCCCTCGTAAAGGGAATCAATTTCGATGCTGGCCTGGGTGCTGGAAGACAGGGTGCGCTTTGCTCTCTCGCAAGCGGTGCGCAGGCGACGGACAGCTCTTTTGTTGTCACTGATGTCCTTTTTGTACTTGCGCTTGAACTCTGCAATGAAGTGGTTGACCATGCGGTTGTCAAAGTCTTCGCCTCCAAGGTGAGTATCACCAGCAGTAGATTTGACTTCAAAGATGCCATCCTCAATGGTCAAGATGGACACATCAAAGGTGCCGCCACCAAGATCAAAAATCAACACGTTTCTTTCAGATCCCACCTAGAATTAATTATGAAAGCAATGATCAAGCTAATTCCATCACTAGGTATAACAATTTACACAGTTTTGAGTGGAATTTCACCTTTTTATCCAACCCATATGCAATTGCAGCAGCTGTTGGTTCATTGATGATACGTAGAACATTGAGGCCAGAGATTGTGCCAGCATCCTTGGTGGCTTGGCGCTGTGAATCATTGAAGTAGGCTGGCACCGTAATTACAGCATTGGTGACAGTCTTAAAAAGAAATACATTTATCAGCACAATTCATATGACGCAAGTGTTTTGCAGAGATTTAAAAAAAAAATAAAAAGTCACCTTTCCGAGGTAGGCTTCTGCAATCTCCTTCATCTTAGTCAGCACCATAGATGAGATTTCCTCTGGGTAGAAAGTTTTTGTCTCACCCTTGTACTCTACTTGAACCTTTGGACGGGTGTTGTCATTGATGACATTGAAAGGCCAGTGCTTCATATCTGACTGCACAACTCCATCATCGAATCTGCGGCCAATTAAGCGTTTAGCATCTGGGGGGGAATAAAAATATATATATATATATAAAAAAGGCATCTGTATGACTTGGGTGTGGTCATTTAGACATAAGGACAAAAAGATTCTGGCCCACTCTTCATAACCTTTGGTGAAAACTACAAGTGGAATGACAACAGTACCTGGTAATTTTTATTAGTTTCCCCCTGAAGTCAGACCATTCATGCACCAAAGTTTTATAACAAACCAATAGCTTTCTTGAATTTGATGCTTTAATTGATATGAAAACATTCAAACCGATAAGAACTGCCAATAGTAGTTTAGCACATTTGCTACTTACCAAACACTGTGTTGGTGGGGTTCATGGCAACCTGGTTTTTGGCTGCATCTCCAATCAGCCTCTCTGAGTCAGTGAAAGCCACATAGCTGGGTGTGGTCCTGTTGCCCTGGTCGTTGGCAATGATTTCAACTTTTCCATGTTGAAACACACCAACACAAGAGTAGGTTGTTCCAAGATCAATGCCAACTGCTGGTCCCTTAGACATGTTTCCTGAAAATATATTTTAAGTCAAATTGAGAAAGGAAATGCACCTGCAATATTTCTATCAAATGTTAATGTGCTCTTTTCTTGATTATGTCTCATCTCAAAATCGTGGCTATTTTATTTTGTAAAGAATTGGTGAAATTCAAGTTTACTAAAGACTTATTGAGACTAAAAAAAAAAAAAAACAAGCGGTGTATAGACTCGTAAAATAACTTGTGTAAATGTGGCCATCAACTACATGTGACAGGCCGCTCTGAGCGCCATTGTCCTGGTCACGTGGCCGATAAATCCAGCTTTACCAATGTAACTGAAAATTGCTTAAACCAATTTGTGATCTACATATAAATATTTAATTCCCCTTAAAAAGCAAAAGAAAAAAGCCTACTAACGAACACCGACGCCTTTGTTCTGACATGACCGGAAGTACCCAATCGGCCAGCTATCTTGAATACTGGTTCGAGAACATTCTCGAATAATCCCATCCCCCTCACCTTCACCACGCCATTAGTTCGGTGCCTGAGACTCGTTCCACAATACGCACTAACTTTATTGCGTTAGTTACCACACACTCTTCATAGATTATAAACTATTATATTTACTAAAATGTAAAATTTCGACAGAGATACGCAAACGTTATCTAAAATTCACAGTTTTGCTTATACTTTTACTAAAATATATTTAACGCAACATACCACTTACAATTTAATGAACCACATCTTACCGGATTTTTGTGAACTGTGGATTATCTTGATGTCCTGGAATGAAAAACGGCGAAGGTGACTTCTCCTTGCCGGCTTGAGGAAGGGAAAGGAGGGTGCGCTGTTATCCTGCTTTATATATGTCCGGCCAAGCAGCCAATCGGCGTCGAATCACGGTGTTGCTCGTCAAATATCCACCAATTACGCCGAACTCTTTTAATGACGCAAACACAAACGGCCCAGTTTCATTTTTCATACGTAGAGCATTACACAATTATATATATAAAAAAACTTAATAAAAAATTGAATATACTCGGTCATTTTTCAAAAACCTTAATTTTCTGACCGAAAGTTCTTTAATTTACTATTGTCTTATACTCCTTTGGCCACAATTTTCCAAGTATATTCTCCATTTTGAGTTATTCAAAACTCTTTAGGTGAAACGCAACAATTTCTGACTTTTGGTGAAAACGACAAACAAGTTCTTGCAATGTAGAAAAATAGAATTTATTGGAAAATATATTTTTATAAAAACAACAACAAATTGCAGTGTAATATACATTACAGTACCATATATATTCAATCATAACACACACTTGTTTTTTACAAACGTAGTTGTATAAAAAAGGTGAATTTCCTCTTCATGGATGGTTAAAGATCTGTCTCCTTTGTGCTGAACGTGACTCCATTTCGAGTCGTAGGTTGAGGTTGAAGATTTTGCTCTTTATTTGCATTGTCTGCTAAGTTGAGGGCAGCTGTGTTTATCACTGAGGTCGCCACGGCTGGTTCTTCAACCACGTACTGAGTGAACATCGTCTTGATGAGCCCTGCACGAGATTCAAAGAAAATGTTTACTTGATTGTAAACCCAGGTAAGGAGTTCCTCACATAAAGGTTCAAGAGCTATGAAAGATTAAAAAATACAGGATAAATGAGATCAGCTTTTATATTGTTTATGATCATAACTTTGGTTTTACAATATGTGGTTCCGTTCCAACTTTATTTAACATCACTAATGAGATATTCTGTCTTGATTCACCCAAAATTGACATTAATTGCTGTTAATAATGCATGTTTTAAATGACAGAGAGGCTACAGTGTGACTCTGCACTTTGTGCTGCACTTCCTTTCAATGGCAGGTCAGTGAAGAAGTGTTGACTCATTGCTCACCTCTGGAGTTTTGTCCTTGGCCTTTTTTCTCTTCTTGGCTTGATTTTGATTTACTGCTCTCCTCAGAAGGGTCAGAGTCTTCATTCTCTGTAACAAAAAAAACTATGAAAAATCCACTTTTAAAATACATTTGTGAGAAAATGACACGCACAGTTGTCATCAGTAGTGAAAGATGAACTGTGTTTACGCTAGGCCTGTAATTTGAGACGTCTATGTTGATAACGCTGCCTTTTTCACCGTTTTATGAATGCAGGAAACATTCTACTGTATTGTTTGTCTTTGTGACATCCACATTTACCAAAGTAATCCTTCATATAACTTTACTTAAGATCCGATAAGATTTTGGGTAAAACTCTGAATGTGTTTGCATGTAGCCTTTTGTAGCACATATGTCTGGACATACAGCATTTAGAAGGAGTATCTACACTTCCAACTAGCATTTTCACTTTCAGTTTGACACAGCAGCTCCAATGAGATATTAAGAATAGAATAGAATAGAATAGAAATACTTTTATCCCAGACATGGGAAATTCGCTTGTTACAGCAGCAACTGTCAACAATATCTACAATAATATTTACAGCAAGAGGGCTAGGGTAATTACAGCAAATAACAGCAAGCTAAATAAACAAAGACTAAGTGTGAAAAATGTGCAACATGAAAAAAGTGGGAATTGCTTACCCTTTTTCCAGGCAATATGTGCTCTTCGCAATTTAATGGCAAAGAAGATAACAACCACCAAAAGAGCAAAGATCAGGCACGTCACCAGGAAGACCAACACAGGTGAACTTTCTTTACGTCCTTTCTGCAGGTTTGGGCCACCTGGGAATGATCAGCATTAGTTTTACTACACCAGATTCACTAAATAATGATCCATCATGCTTCTGTGTGTGTGTTAATATAATACAAATACACGTTTTGACAGATGAAAATCGGATGTTGGTGTTGAAAGGTCAAATACCTTCTGTGCTTGTTGCATGGTGGACGGCGTCATCTGATGAAGTTAAAGTTCTCTCAGAAGTTTTTGAGGTATCTACAAGACATTAGCGAGAATTGATATCTCTCTTTTACTGCGTTGTTTGAAAATCACACAAATGTTTGAGGCAAACTAATAGTTACTCACAACGAACGCCGACGTTGGGGCTGATGGATGTGAGGGAGTTGTGAGGTACTTCAGTGGATGCTGTGTGCGTCCTGGTGTGAGCAGACAGAGGAGGTGGTGTGGAGGTGGAGCTCTCTGATGGTCTTCTTTCAGCTCTTTGTGTCGAGGACTGATGGGGGGGTCTTGGACTGGTTATGCGGGGAAACCTATTTCCTGCGACAGAAGAGATTTATAACATTGACAAGTGGAAATGACCTCCGACCAGTGAAAAATAAAAATAAAAACTGAACTGTTTTCATCTTTCACGATCTAGACGCGTCATGGTGTTCAGAAAGAGGAAGTTTTCACGATACTGTGCTAAAAAAGCCTCTGTGCTTTCCCTGGTTTCTGCTTTATTTGGTCTTCCTCTAAAATTAAACAGAACTGCTTAAAACTCCACGAAACAATCCCAGTGCCTTAAAAAAGGGTCTCTTTCTTGAAATTTAAAATTCCCACGCTGCAAAGTATTTTGGGACAGATTCTTTTCTTTTTTTTAAAATTGTTTTTTAGTTGTAAGAGACATACAGTACTCACTGTTTTGTCTGATTTTGACAAAATCCATCAGAGGTTGTGCGTAAAGTGCCGGATGTTGAACAAGGCACGTCACCGTGACCTTGTCCTCTATGGCCTGAAGACTCAGTATTGCGAGTGAGAGGTATGACTTGTCTTCACGTATGACCTGGGACTGAGCTGTGGAAAGGGACAAAATGTCAGCAAAATGTCTTTCATTTTCTTTTCTACCAGGTTGTCGAAGATCACTCTTACAGCCGAAACACGTGGTTATGCTGTATAAAGAAATTCTAAATATGTATCACATCTAGTCAAATGTGAGGACAGAAATGTGAGATGAAGAGATGTACAAAAATTACCAAGAATTTCCGGGCCATCACCCAGCTTCCAGATGATCTGTGGAGGCGGGTAGTTGGCCTGAGCTGTGCATTTCAGGTCAAATCTTCCTTTATATCTTCTTTGTGTTATTCTGGGTGGATCTTGAAATAATTGAAAGGAAGACAGCAGTCATTATATTGTAGATTGCTCATCGTGACAGTAACAGACGGTGACTCTGTCGCTCCTACGGATAACTACGTTATTCTCACCTAACACCGTGAGCTCCACCTTCCTCTCCCTTACTTGATGGCCGTATTCGTAGCACGTGTAGTTGCCTGCATCTTCAAAGGTGACATCAGTGATGCTGATGGTGAATTCAGACTGAGACAGCTTTTTAATGCTGTAGCGCTCTGAAACTACACCACGAGACACTGAGGATGGAGACACAACATTCAAAAATTCAATTCAGGTATTTTGTCTCAGACTTGACAGATCTGGTGCTTTTGCTGTTTGTGGGCGAGAAATTAGATTTTACCTTGTCCGGTGTGCGTGAAGTACATGATATGTGCTTCTGGGTTTTTCCAGTCGACAACGTTCAGGCGGGCATTCGTTACCGGGCAGCTTAAGTCAACCGTCTGACCCTTGATGGCTGTGACTCGCTGCCACACAGCAAGAGAAACTGCAAGCGAATAAACGGGGGCACCAATTACTATTTGTCCTAAGATGAAACCAGTTTGACTTTGTGCGTGTGTGTGTGTGGAAATGTAGGTGTAAAAAGGTAAAAGGCAGAAGGAAATTTTTGATTGAACTGCACCAAAAGGTGCAGCAGCCCCCTGTCACAGTTCTGGTGTGACAGGAAGCGTGTGGTCAGTCCTTTCATGGTGAAAGAGAAAGTAAGCAGACGTGTGTGAAATCAACATTTACTTTCCTGTGGGGTGAAAACGTCAGCAAACACATTTGTTGGGGGCATGCAACAAGTGGGCCTGACCAAATTAAGACCATCAAGGCTTTTTTTTTTTTTTTCCACGTGTGTGGGTCGTCAGGAAGATGTTACTTTATTTTACATCAGCATGGTCTAAAAAAAAAATAAAGAACGACTCCAACACATACTTTTTGCTGTACATGCAGTGGATTTGCTCCAATGTTGAGATGCTTGATAGTTTTCTCATTTGTAAATAAGCTGCTATGGAAAAGAGGCTCATTTAAGTCACTGTTGAATAGTATTGTCCCTGTAAAACTGAATGAATCCATCTTCATGTCTGATTTGTAAACACAACTTTCAACATGATCCAAGTGTTTATGGTGTAAACTATCAGCATCACAGCTAGCAAATAAAAAGTTATTTTTACAGCAACCATTTATACATGCATCGGTCAGACTAATGACTTTTATATTAACAGATGACATTTTATATCTGTATGTTCACCTTTTTATTCTGACTTTTTCAAGACCGACTTTGAGAATGTAGACAAATATCATCTTATTACAGTTCCGATCATTTTGCATACATTTTACAAATGTTTCTTCCATTCGGGCATTTAACTTTAAAACCCAGCATTATTTCAAGAGATCAGGTTCAGCAGTTTGTCCATCACTAATATTAATATAAGTGAGGTACTCACCCTGTATCAGAGTCGTGAAAGCACAGAGCCTCAGCTTCTGTTCCATCTCTATCACTGAGCAGCTCTCACACTTCTGCATTTCCTCATCTCAGCACACACTTGTACTCCACTCAGGGACCTTCCGTGACATCACGGCCGTGTGGTTTCCAAACACCTTCGCTGACAACTGATTCTCATGTGACACATACAGTTAAAAAAAGCTCCTGATATTTCAGAGTTCCTTACTGCAACTACATTCTTGGATTCGAGTCACTTTAATCCAGCGCATTAGAACACGCTGTTATCAATTTGGCAGCATGTGGTCTTTTTGGTAGATAGATAGATAGATAGATAGATAGATAGATAGATAGATAGATAGATAGATAGATAGATAGATAACCATCTACTAGACCTTTAGATTCATTGCATATACAGTACTCCTCGGAAAATTAGAATATCGTGTAAAAGTTGTTTTATTCAGGCAGTCCAACATAAAAGGTGAAACCAATACATTTTATAGACTCACTACATGCAAACTGAGATATCTCAAGCAGTTTTTGTTGTAATTTTGCTGATTATGATTTTGTTATTGCTTTCAAGCAATATTCTAATTTTCTGAGTCTTTGAATTTGAGGTTTTCTGAAGCTGCAAGTCCTAATCAGCAAAAAAAAAAACAAATAAAAACTTGAAATATATCGATTCGCATAGACACATATTTGTCTATATAATATGTACATTTCACCTTTAAAGTTGAGTTACTGAAGTGCATGCGCTTTTTCAGGATATTCTAATTTTCCGACTAGTACTGTATTCAGCAGCTGTAATGAATGAAGCCTTGTGTGTCTTAAACAGGTTCGTTTTTAATCGTTTGTGTGCCACACTTAGACCATCACTGGGTTTGAAGCAGGTCACCCAGTTGCCAGTCTGTTACAGTCCGGGTTGGGGAGTCCAGAATAATTCCAACATTTTTGATAAGGATGAACCCATTGATGTGCAAATACCCTGCAGAGGTTTTCAAACTATGAGCCCCAGTGTCTCAGCTTTAAGGCTCTATTATATAAGAATAGGATGAAATATTTTACTTTGGAGTTTAATTTGTGGTAAGGGTCACTGCATTTTGGTGGGGGCCGATGGGCGTGACAGTGTGCAATCAGCAACAAGAAAAATAAAATAAAATAAAAATTACCTTGAATTTAGACCATGAACTCTTCACCCAACCTAAGACAGGGACTGAGCCAATCTCCTAAAAATGGTTGTATATAAAATCTGAACAAATTAAGTGGCATTTGGTTGGTACAGGGTTAAATGTGTTTTGACAGATATGCTACAGATGAGTCTGCAGATACATATATAGCTTGTCCGGTATATCAATTTTCAGAAAATTACGTTGACCACAACGTGTATATTCTATACCAGTATACACTAGCAATAAAAGATGTGTCGTCGAGCTTAAATTAAAGCATTTTTTAACAGCGGCCAACAATCCTGTGTGCCGTTGCTCTCACAAAGACCACAGGAAAAATCCCCGGATGACAACAAAGACACACAATGGACGGTTTTATCCTGCGCCAATGGGCTTCAGACCATTTATTGACATAACACAATGTAAACACAATTTTCACATTTAGCATTACAACTAAAACGACTCTTCCTCATGTGCTGGTCCATATTAGGCCGTCGTGCTGCCTCCCGAGAGCGCCTCCATTTTCCGACAAAAATCAGTTTGTGTCCCGATGAGATGCGAGCGTGGCCTTCGTTGTAGAAACAACATTAATAATTTAAAAGGTAGTTTATCCAAAACACGAACGCGTATACGAAAAGTGCCCGGCCATGGACCAGTCGTTCACTTGCTCTTGACAGGTTTCTCTGTCTTCTTTGGGAGGAGGACAGCCTGAATGTTGGGGAGCACTCCTCCCTGAGCGATGGTCACACCTCCAAGCAGCTTGTTGAGCTCCTCGTCGTTGCGCACGGCCAGCTGGAGGTGTCGCGGGATGATCCTGGTCTTCTTATTGTCCCTGGCTGCATTACCCGCCAGCTCCAGGATCTCAGCGGTTAAATACTCCAGCACAGCCGCCAGATACACTGGAGCTCCGGCACCGACGCGCTCCGCATAGTTGCCTTTACGAAGGAGCCGGTGGACGCGACCCACGGGGAACTGGAGCCCGGCGCGCGATGAGCGGGACTTCGCCTTTGCACGGGCTTTTCCTCCGGTTTTTCCTCTACCAGACATGATGTTCACAGTTTATTACGACCACGACGGCCTGACGAATATAAAACCGAGACCTTTACGTAATGTGAAGGTCTAGACGGCTTTAAAGAGCAACGGCTTCTCTGATTGGTGGAATGGAAACGAAATCCACAAGCCAATAGAAATACGAAGGGCTCCTTGACGAATCATCCAATCGTAACGAAGTAATCGCGCAGACATATTTGCACTGCTAAGTTATAAATACAGACGGTTGTTCCGTCAGCCTTGTTTCTGTGGCTGTTTGTTAGCTGTTCCCTGTGAGGAGACGAAATGCCTGGTCCAGCGAAATCCGCCCCTGCAGCAAAGAAGGGCTCTAAAAAGGCTATTACTAAAGCACAAAAGAAAGGAGGCAAGAAACGGCGTAAAAACAGGAAGGAGAGCTACGCCATTTACGTGTACAAGGTTCTGAAGCAGGTGCACCCAGACACGGGCATCTCCTCCAAGGCCATGAGCATCATGAACTCGTTTGTGAACGACATATTTGAGCGCATCGCCAGCGAAGGGTCGCGCCTGGCGCACTACAACAAACGGTCCACCATCACCTCACGGGAGATCCAGACCGCCGTTCGCCTTCTGCTGCCGGGAGAACTGGCCAAGCACGCTGTGTCCGAGGGCACCAAGGCCGTGACCAAGTACACCAGTTCCAAATAGAGGCAGATGTACAGCGTAACCAAATCACTGCCAAAGACTCTGACGGATCTGGAATGGAAATGGAAATGCGACTTTCTCTTGGCGATTAATAAAGTATCTAGCTATCTATCTGTGAACCTGCACTTCAGTGTTGCAATGTTATTTGATGGACATGTCTGTTTTTTAAACCCAGATGTCTGAGAATTGTAAACTTGAGTTTGATATTTGTGTCCAAACCGTATCACATTAAAGTACTTTAAATGTTCTTCGACTTGGTTTTCTCTTTAAAATGATAGGTTTCTAAAGATTTAACATTACTCCTTGACCGTTATTGGTTTTGGCAGTATAAACAATTGAATCCTTTGTTTGTTGACATCACTTTTGTGTGTTTCTCCCCTCAAGTATCTGTGCCACAGGATTAAGAAACTTTAGATCTTTGAGGTAATTTGTCGGTAATAATCCACTCAAGTGCACTTACAGCTTGAATGAGGGAAAAGTGTAGCAGCAGCCTGGCTCATCAGAGCTCCACGTAGGCTCATCTTGGGGCCTTTGTGCTGATCTGGTCTCAGGGTTCCTGTGGCGGAGTCGTGGCTCAGGTGACTGTTGTCAGACGTTTTGTTTGCAAGGGTGTGTCTCTCTCTTTCTCTCTCTTCATGGTACTGTAGAGAAGACACACTTTCCCGGAGGGGTGGGTGCAACGACCAGCGCTTTAGCAACCGTGATCGTGTGTGTGTGTGTTATAGCTGCTTTGGCATAAAAGATCCTGGACTAAGACAGTATTGATGCTTTGGTTGTGTAACGTCCTGTAGTTTACCCCGGCTTTGTGTCTCCACCTTCACCTGAATTGAGGATCAGATGTTTTTTCCCCACCTCATTACAAAGGAAAAGTGAAAATAGTCAAAAAAAAAAAAAATCCTTAAAAATGTAAACCAGTGTGTTAAACAGAAATATGAAGACGCTAAAGTCACGCGAAGCAACAGATATTATAACACGAACCCACAGCAATTACGACTTATGCGTAACAATGTAAAGAGCATTTGAAATGTTGCCGTATGAAAGCTGTTAAAGTCAGAGTTGCGTATCTTCCTGGCTGCTTCTTCCAGCAGGTCCTCCCATTGTTCCTCCACCTGTCAGATGATCCACAGGATCAGCTCCTCTTTCTGCTCGGTGGGCTTTCCGTGAACTCGTTTGAGCCCGAAAGGAGGTCAGTATAAATGGAGGGATGAGGGGAAGAGTAGACACACACAAAAAAAGAAGCCACCAAGGTGGAGCGGGAGTGTGTGAGGGACTAGGCCTTACACACAAGGTAAGGAACAATTCTCATTCCATAATGTTCTCACTCGGTATTGGTCTTGTTTTATTTGAATCGCTGTTAATACCAGTACATACAGAATAAGTCTCATGTTTTTTGTTTTTTCCAGCGGACCTCTACATGTGTAAATGTCTTTTTTATGTCATACACAATTATGGCACATGCAGGTATTATCTTTATAGTTTCATTGTCTTGTTTTAAATTAACGGCACCGTTCTTGAATCAGTCGGTCAGTACCGTGATTATGGCTTTTAAAGAACCAAACATGACTTTTCTAAAGCGAACCATTCCTTGTTTTTCCGCGTGTTCTTGGATATTTCTGCCCGTCTGCTCCGGACGTCTCTTGTATTTCCGTCTTTATTTCTCGCCAACTCTTTGCACCGTTCCAGTAACCAAACTGTCTGTTTCTTTAGACCTTCAAAACCATGTGGCACACCCTCCTGCTAAGTCAGTTTGCCGTCGCATTCCTGCTCGCCAGAGGTCAAAATGGCTGCATCGGACGATCAACGTTCAGACATCCAGGTGAGCGGATGGTCCACGTGCTGTTCTGACTCCTCCCCCTCCTCTCCTCTCCTGTTCTGCTTCTTTTCACACGTCTTTTCTTTTGAATCCATTGTGACAGTGTGAAATTTTAGGCAGCCCAGTTAGAAGAGGTGTGGTTTTCCATCATTCATTAAAGACCTCAAATTCTCAGCTTGTTCCTCCCAGAAGGGATTTTTAACTGAGGCCAACGTGAAAATATTATGATGTGAGTGTTTAAACGACGTCACAAATAAAAAGGGCAAACTCTAACAGCGACTCTCCTGGAGTAGAGAAGCCTAGAGCTCATCCTCTACAACCTAGAGCAGGTCTGACCTGAAGCCGACCCCAGGCCATTCTTAAATGAACAGTACGGAGTGAGACTGGAGAATCTGGCTCCTGTTCCGGACTGTTGGGAACGTTAGCAAACGCTCCATCTCTCCATCATCTCTCAGTCACGCCAAAGACTTCTTTAAGATACGACAGAAAAGAGGCCAAAGAGGGTTTTGTAAGAAGGATGAAGGACTTTAAACTCTATTCTTAATGCGATGGACAGGGAGTGCACGGAAACCGGTACGGCAGAAATGTAATCTTGTTTTTGAGGTCTCATAATCCATCAGAATGTATTTTACAGAGATTAAAGCACAAATCTAGATTAATTTACACTAAAGGAATACTCTAGATCAGAGGTGGGCAAACTAAGGCCTGGGGGCCACATGTGGCCTGATGAACTATTTCATACGGCCTGCTGAGCCTTCACAATAATTTCTCCAAGAGCCAAATGAAGAGGGTTGTCAGCTTGATTGGTTAGAAAAAGGTCCAGACCCCCCCTTCAGCTAGCATGCTAACATGTCCTCTCAAGAAGGCGGGGCCAAACATCATTTGGAGCTTCAGCATCCATCTGTAGTTAGACCAGTTTACAGGCTCTTCTAAATATTTTCTCAGTCAATAGTCCATCAAGCAGGATTTTTAGTTACCCTCTGATCCTCATTTGGGGGGTTAGTTTCCTGCACCACCTGGCCGGCCCCTTCATCAAGATCTAAAACCCAATGTGGCCCTTCAGGCTAAATAATTGCCCACCGCTGCCCTATATGGATAAATATAAGTGAATGAACCGACAGTTTTCTGCTATTACCTCAAGAATATCGAGTCATTCCTTCGTATTTGGTGTATTTAGCTAACACAGACATCCAGGTGTCGTGTGGCCCCGAGAGGGTAAATCTGCAGATCCTCCTGTGTCCCATCTATTTCAACGGATACAACGAGTCACTTTTGGCCCTCAACTCCCAGCACTCCAAACAGCAGTGCAAAGGGACGGCCGACTGGAGAGCGGACCCACCCGTTGTCAAATTCAATTTCTCCATCACAGAAGAGGCCATCGCCGTCTGCTCCAGCACCATGACAGTAGGTGAACACGTTCAGGAGATGCTCCTCAGAGCGTAACTGTTCCTCAGAGGACTCATCCTGGTTCTCCTCTCAGGTCACAGAGGAGGAGGGGACCGGAGTGTTTGCAGACTTCTCCAGTGTTCAGTATGTCACCATCTCAGGTATGGTGTGTTCCAGGGACCCCAACACGGGCGTCATCACCTATCACGAGGAGGCGATGTACCTGTTCTCCTGTCACTACCCACTGCAGTACCTGGTCAACAACACCCAGATGAGCGTGTGAGCGCCGAAGGGATCCTGCTGACCTTTCTCTCAGTCGCCACCTCATAGTTGTGGTCTCCAGCAGCCGAACAAACGAACCAGTGTCTTTTTTTCTTCCCTCCCCCAACAGGTCTGGGGCCAGTCTGGCAATCAAAGACAACAATGGCAGTTTCATCAGCATGCTGAGTATGCAACTCTATAGAGTAAGAGCGCAGAAAGCCCCCTCAGAGGGTCCTACCTCGTTCCACTCAAATATGACCTCTTCTAAACTTCTAGTTCAGTTCAGTTATATAGCGCCTATACTATATACTATATATATAGTATACTATATACTATAGCGCCTTTTACAATAAAATTGTCTCTAGGTGCTTTACAGAGGCAGAAACCCAGAGCTGGAACCCCCAGGTAAGCACAGTGGCAGGAAAAACTCCCTTTTAACAGGAAGAAACCTTGAGCAGGACCAGGCTTACAAGGAGGAACCATCCCGCTGAAAGTCAGCTGGGTAAAGGAGGAAAAGAAGAGGGAGGCAGGACAGAGAGAATAAAAGAGAGCGAGAGAGAGAGAGAGAAATATGCAAACATATTTATTTATTTTTTTCTTCACCACGAGAGACTTTCTGTAATGTCACAGTGAAAATAGTTATCCAAAGTTAGATCTCCCTGCAACTGGACTTGTTTAGGTTTCCTTGAAGACGTTTCTCCTTCTCTCCAGAAGGCTTCTTCAGTTCTGAACTCGCTGGGGGCAGAGCTTGAAAATATAGCCCTTGTGGACCATTAGCATGTTAATGGTCCGGGTGGTCACCTGAGAGTCGTTGGCAGGGTCGTTGGCAGGGTGAAAATAAGAGTGACCCTAATGGCTCCTTAGCTTCCATTTATGTAGCAGTAAGGACTAGAATGTAACTGATGCTGGAAGTCAAAGCACCTAAAGTCTGATGAAAATGTGCTGAAACAAGCTCCTGGGCTCTCTTCTCTTCTCCAGGACCACAGCTACTCCTCCATGCTGAGGATCCCTCCAGAAGGCCTGGAGCTAAAGACCAGGATCTTTGTAGAAGTAAAGGCGTCGAACCTTAACAGCAGGTTTTCACTTCCTTCCTTTAAGCCTAAATAAAGGAGTTCACACCTGAAACCAGACGCTAAATCAGAACGGGGGGCTCTGAAATGGTGGATGTGAGCACTGGTCACCATCTAAACTTTAATCCTAATTCCACTTTTCTACCTCATCTGATTTTCTTTAATCCAGATGATAATTGGTTTGACTCACCAACGAAGAGCTTCCTCTTACAGATTCAATGTGCACCTGGATCGGTGCTACGCCACAACTTCACCTTTCCCCGTCAGCACCTCCTCCTACAACCTCTTTGTTGGGTGAGTTAGCTCGTCCAGCCACGTTCTTCTTTTAACGCAGGAAATGAAAACACAAGGGCTTCTTTTTGGATGCTGAACCTTCTAAGACCAGCCGCGGGTAGACGTGTGAGGACGCGGCCGCTGCTCCCACACCCGGTAACCGGTGCCTGTCCTTCCAGGTGCAACCGTGACAACCAGACCATCATCGGCGTCAACGGAGACAAGCAGGTCGCCCGCTTCTCTTTCAAGGCTTTTCGCTTTATTCACAGCACAGACGCCACCTTCTCCACGTACTACGTGCACTGCGCCACCAGACTGTGCGTGAACAACTTCTGCACCGGCCTCAATCAGGTCCTCATGCAGCGTGCACGCACGCACACACACACACACACACACACACATACACACACACACACAGAGCATTTTGTTCTGAGCATCGACTTCCTGTGAATGTCTGGATGGATGGATGAGGGAAGGAAGAAAGAATGATGGGTGGATGAATAAATAGATGGGTGGAAGGATGGATGGAAGGAAAGACGATGGATGATGGATGGAAGAAAGGATGGATGAAGGAAGAATGAATGGATGGATGGAAAGAAGGATGGATGGACGGAGGGAAGGATGGATGAGGGAAGGATGAATGGATGGATGATGGAAGGAAGGAAGGATGAATGGATGGAAGGAAGGATGGATGGAGGGAAGGATGAATGATGGATGGAAGGATGAATGGAGGGAAGGATGAATGGATGGATGATGGAAGGAAGGAAGGATGAATGGATGGAAGGATGGATGGAGGGAAGGATGAATGGATGGATGATGGAAGGAAGGATGAATGGATGGAAGGATGGATGAAGGAAGAATGAATGGATGGATGGAAAGAAGGATGAATGGATGGAAGGATGAATGGATGGATGGAAGGATGGATGGAAGGAAGAATGAATGGATGAAGGAAGGATGAATGATGGATGGAAGGATGAATGGATGGATGATGGAAGGAAGGAAGGATGAATGGATGGATGATGGAAGGAAGTATGGATGGAGGGAAGGATGAATGATGGATGGAAGGATGGATGGATGGATGGAAGGATGAATGGAGGGAAGGATGAATGGATGGATGGATGGAGGGAAGGATGAATGATGGATGGAAGGATGGAAGGATGGATGGAAGGATGAATGGAGGGAAGGATGAATGGATGGATGGATGGAAGGATTGATGGATGGATGGAAGGATGAATGGAGGGAAGGATGGAAGGATGAATGGATGGATGGATGAATGGATGGATGATGGATGGATGGATGAATGGATGGATGATGGATGGATGGATGAATGGATGGATGGATGGATGGATGGAAGGATGGATGGATGGAAGGATGGATGGATGTACCCACTGACTGACTGACGCTGACTCCTCTGCAGAACTGCAGCGCTGGTGCCAACAAGAGACGCCGGCGCCGCCGCAGCAGCAGCAGCAGCAGCCAGGGCACCACCGTGAGCGACATGGCCACCGTCAGCTCCACGCCCATCAACGTCCGTCTGGATCCAGGTGAAACTACGACTCATTAGCAGTCCGACCTCTCACACGGTTGCGTTCGGTTGTTTTTATGATCTACTTAATATTACTAATTAGAACGACTAACAGGCCTGATGATGTCTTTCTCCTCCTGCAGCTCAGACTGGGCAGAACAGCAGTGTGGTGGTCGTTTCGGTCGTCGCGGCGATCATTGGGGCTGTCTGTCTTACTCTGGTGGCTTTTGTTGCTCTCTACATGAAAAAAACTAACAAGACATCAATGTCCTGATGTTTTACTACAAGATTAGTGCAAACGCTTCTGAGTGATGTTTTCATGTTTGACATTTCTATGTATGCAGGACAGAAGTAAATAACAATCATTTATAATTAAATAACTAATAATTAGACGATGCCCCCAGCAGATCCATATTTTGTATTAACTTACTCGTCTTTAATCTAAAAATATTTAGGTTTTTTTTTCTTACAATGGTCCTTTACAATAATCTTACTGGGGAGAAAAGATGTTTTCCCCCTCTATGTAAAGCATTTTATTACACTATTAGTTGGACTATTAACCCATTTTTTAGAATTAATCCAAGCGTCACATCTCAAGAGTTCCATTAACTATTTAATTTTTATGTAAATTGATCTTGACTGCTGTAAAAATGATGCAGTTGTAAAACAAATGTAGTGCACTAAAAGTAGTTTTTAGCTCTCAGAACAATGAAAATCAATCAGCCGTGTGACCTCGAGGTTCTCCCCCCCACGTTGCTGTTTGCTACCTCTGTGCAGAGTCCTGCTTGTTCTATTTCAGGATGATGGAGGAAACCAGGAAACCATCATCTTCCACAGAGCTGGGCCTCAGCGCCGTCCCGTTTCCAAGGGCAACACTTCCACGCCCATTTACCTCAGATGGACTCCAGCCAAGGGGTAGAAAGAGCTGAAAAACGCTGAGAAAAAACCGTTAGGACCCCCAGAGCTGAAGTGTGACAGCAAAGAATCCAAATATGTTTATCACTGTAAAAGTTTCACTTCTGCCCTTCTGGGTTATTAAATGTAGACATATTAAAGTACGCTTGGATTGTTAGGGGTTTTTTTAAGCATAAGGCCACAACATAGCAAAATATGACAAAACAACCATAAATAAAAACAAAAAGACTTTATTTTTTTATTAACAGTTTCGCAGCAAAACATTTCTATTTCCCCCCCCCCCCCCCAAACACACACACACACACACACACACACACACACACACACACAAGCGAAACACTCAAGCACATCCTGACATTGGTGGGTCATTGCGGCTTATCCAGGAGGGAGACTGAAGCTTCCACTGGGCCTCCACCCACTTTTTTATTTTTTTTTTTTTTTAGATTTAATTCTTTACAACCACTTATAAAAGTGATGTCGCCGATTTTCTACTAATCATTGGGAAATAAACTCTGGGTTGGACATCAGTGCTTGTGGCCACAAAACAAACAAAAAAAACCCATAAAGGCAGTGTAACGGAGTTCTTCAGCCAACAGAACAAAGTCTACAGACTTCCATGTGACGCTGGTAAGAGGGCTTCCAGACGGCCTCCAGAGGGCCTCCAGAGGGCTTCCAGAGAGCCTCCAGAGGGCTTCCAGAGAGCCTCCAGAGGGCCTCCAGAGGGCTTCCAGAGGGCTTCCAGAGGGCCTCCAGAGGGCTTCCAGAGGGCTTCCAGAGGGCCTCCAGAGGGCTTCCAGAGGGCTTCCAGAGGGCCTCCAGAGGGCTTCCAGAGAGCCTCCAGAGGGCCTCCAAAGGGCTTCCAGAGGGCTTCCAGAGGGCTTCCAGAGGGCCTCCAGAGGACTTCCAGAGGGCCTCCAGAGGGCCTCCAGAGGGCTTCCAGAGGGCCTCCATCTGGGTGATCTTCAGGAGTCCCGAACACAGGAACAGCACAGGAGAAAAGGAAGGATGAGAGGTTTCCAGTCCACTCAATAAGCAGGAGAGGGAAAGAAGCCAAGATGGAATGAACCACTTTGTACACCGTCAATAAATAAGAACTTTGCCAGTTCCAGCTGTTATAATTCATCGCCTATGTGGTTTTCGTGTTGGCCCTTCTCTGTTGGTCCTAGAAAGGAGGACAGAGATCAAAACATTAGTATTCCGTACAAAAATACCCCAGGCCTGACGACTGATTTTATATGCACAGAATTTGTTGCTATGGCGATATCTTTTTGCAGAGTAAGAAACTTCTTAAAAGGCAAAGTATTAACCAGACATGCGTTATAAATATCAGTAATATCTGATACTGGAGGTCAGATTCTCAGTTTAAAGGCTGCATTAGAGTAAAAAGTGCCTAAAAGATCCAGAATTATGTGCTTGATATTGTTGAAGAAACAGACAGTAAAGGGATAATGAATATAGCCCAGAATACTGTCATAAAAATCATGTCCATAGTAACTGGTTATAGCTAAATCCTCTTTTGGCTCATTAAAGTTAATTATGTGCAAAACAACAAAAAGCAATCGTTTAAAAACCAAGTTGGCAGAGAAAAAATCTCATGATTTCTTCATCCTCTTTAAAAAAGAAAAACAAAAAAAACAAAACATGAAATTAACAAAAGCCTGTGGAAGACAAATATAAATCCTAATGACTTTCAAACGAGATGTTAAAACTTTTTGTTCTTTGAGTTTAGTTATAGCTGGAAATTAAATATTTCAGTAACTGATACTTTAATAACGTCAAGAAAAAACAAACATAAAACTTTTGATTACAAAATATACTAGAATTTATTACATTTATTAGAACCCCCAATGTCTGAAATTATCTTAAATAAATATATTCTGTCCCCCCCCCTTGTGTTAATCTGTGCTAGTAAAACAAGACCTGAATTATATTTTTTAAATCATTTTAAAACATGTCAGTCCTGGGTCAGGGTTAGTGGCTGGGCTGCCCTCCGGTCAAGACTGAGCCAGTTTAGATCCTGACAGGCTGATGAGCTGCAGCAGCATGTGAATAATGTCTGACGTCGGGGACGTGTTCTGTGGGTCTGGGATCACAGCTCTCCAGCATCATTAGCCACTGCTCTGGCAGGCTGACCTGTAGTTGTCGTCTCTTCTGTGGGCTGCGGTTGGCTCTCTGTTTCTGCGTGTACGGCGTTCTCGGCAGTGGGCGGGGCTTCTCCGGGCTGGACGTCCTCACTCGATTCTGTTTTTAAAAGACACAAGAGACTTTAATTCAAGCTTGATTGTTGCTACATGTTCTGCTGTATGTGAGCTGATCCACCCACCGCTCTCCTCTTGTGTGGGGGGGGTGATTTTCTCCTCTTCTGTGGGGGGGGTGATTTTCTCCTCCGATGTGTTGTTGCTTTTGTCGGAGCTGGTGCTGTTCTTTGCTTTGGCTTTAGCCTTAGGCTTTGCAAACTTGGCCTTGTTGAGCAGGTAGTTGACCTCTCGGTCCAGAAGGGCCAGTTTGGACTCGATGTCTTTGGACAGCAGGATCGGCCGTTCCTGTGGGGAACGCTTCTCCTGCTCCGCTACCGTCTCGTTTTTCCATGTCTGCAGCAGCAGAGACAGATGGATATGAAGATTTTTCATCTTGCTATTTTTTTCTAGAAGCCTCTACTCAGGGGTGGGCAATTCTTTAGCCTGAAGGGCCACACTGGGTTGTAGATCCTGATGAAGGGGCCGGCGAGGTGGTGCAGGAAACTAACCCCCAAATGAGGATCAGAGGTTGTCTAAAAATCCTGCTTGATGGATGGATAGAGATGGTTGATGATGCTACAAATGATGTTGGGCCCCACCTTCTTGAGAGGACATGTTAGCATGCTAGCTGAAGGGGGGGGTCTGAACCTTCTTCTAACCAATCAAGCTGACAACCCTCTTCATTTGCCTTCTGGAGAAATGATTGTGAAGGCTCTGCGGGCCGCATGTGGCCCCCGGGCCTCAGTTTGCCCACCTCTGCTACATGGGAGGGACCCAGAGCTCATTTCTCTGTCCCCACATGCTTCTGACTGGGACACACTTATGCTGGGAGTAATATCACAGTAAACATGTTGACATGAGGTTCTGAAGCTGAAGCATGTTTAGGTATGCTAGGGTTATTGCTAGGGTTATACATGGGTGGTTATTGTCTAAGGAAAGAACATGCATCATATTATAATGAGACATTCCCCACCGTTGTTTCCTTAATCACTTTCTCCAGCAGATTCAGTTCGACGTCAGTAAAGATTTGGTCATCCTCAGGAATCAGTTTGGCACTCCTGTGGAAGCAAAAAACTCAAAGTGAACACCGAGCCGTAAATAGCAACCACAGCTAGCTCCCACAATCTTCTACACAGTCACCTCAGGAAGAAGGTAGAGGTGTTCAGCATGCTCTCCAGGGCAGCCAGATGATCAGGCCACTTGCGCCGCTCCTCCACCCTGAAGAACATGTCTTTGCACAAGCTCTTGAGCTGAGACAGCTTCTCTCGCAGCTGCTTGGTGGTCGCGGTGTAGCCATCCTCATCCATCCATTCGGATGCTTCTCGGAGTTTGCTCGAGATCCGTTCTTTCTCCTCCTCTGACACAACAAGCAGGTATTCCTCCTGGTAAAGCTTGTCCTGAACAGTGAACAGAACCGGGGTAGAGATTCATTCAAAAGGAAAATGTACTACAGTCGTTCTTTGTGGGAAGAATTCTGGGTGCTGACCTGCGTCTCGAAAATAAAAGCTTCCAGACTGTTGAGAGTCTTCTCCCGTTCGTGTTTGGCCATGTCCCTGTCTGTCAGATCCTGCAACCTACAACAACACAAAGGAAATAAAGCAACATCGACTGGAAAACAATCAAACGACAGAAGCTGGAAACCCATAACTGTTGTTTTACTTTTTCTTGGAGGACGTGAGGTCGTCCGTAGTCGGGTCCAGAATGTCATTGATGAGGAGCTCCACAGTGATGTCCTCAGAGATTTTGCTCTTCTTTTTGGGCTTGGCCTTCTTCTCTGCATCAGCGTCTCCATTTGTCTTGTTATCTTGTTCCACCTTTAACAACAACGTTTTGTAAAAGCGCCTCCCATTGAATCCATTCATGAAAGCGATACAAATCCCACCCTGCTCCGCAGAAATGACGGCTCTCACCTTGGGGTCAGTTTTGCTGCCCGTCTCCTCCGGCTTCTGAGTTTTCTCTTCAGCCTCCTTTTTCTCCGACTCATCTTGCTTGTCCTTTTCTGCCTCTCCCTTATCCTCTTTATCCTTGCCTTCTGCTCCAGACTCTGGAGGTACTTCCTCCTCATCCTAAACAACAATCAGAATCAGATTAGTTCTCTTCTCCAACCTCTCTTCTGTGTGTGCAAAAATAACAGAAATCTCTACATAGTTTTTAATGGAAATCACAAACACAAGTAATACTGTAAAACCGGTCTAGCGTGAACATTTTCCCCCGTTTAAACCGAGCTGTGTCATCATAAAAGTGGAACTACCTGGACAGGTTCAGTAACATTTGGGCTTGGCTCTGATGACCCTCCTCCAAACAACGTAGAAATGGTGTTACCCAGTTCTACAAGACAGCAAAGGGATGCAAAGTGTGAAGGCCACAAGGTCAAAGGTCACAGAAGTGAACGCGTTACAATAAAGTTTGCACAAAAAAGCAGCGCTCCCCAGCCTTTTTTGGACCGGTTTAATGTCAGATAGTAGTTCCAGGGACCGACCGTTAAGGTGTGGCGAATAAATACAACAAAGGAACGAGATATGACCAGCATGAAAACTGCGGTATTTTATATAATAATAAACGTGTGTCAATAGTGAGCCATAGACGATGTAACAAAGAGAAACCGGTCATTTTTCAAAATAAAACATTGCTCAGTTTCAGATAATACATAAAACGAAGTAATGTAAGTTATTTATCCTTTATGTGCGGGCTGGTACCAAATGACCCCTGGACCGGCACCGGTCCGCGGCCCAGGGGTTGGGGACCGCTGCAATAAAGGACCTGAAACTGTAAATATGCAGTATTTTCTGATTATGCCCAAATCACACAAGAACAGTGAAAACAAGAAAACAACAGTGCATAGAGATGAAGGCTCCCATCATATCATTTGGACAGAAGAGATACGGACAACAAACGTCTGCAAAACCTACTCGTCAATGTGGACTCTTCTTCTTTCTCTTCCTCGACAGTCTCAAAGACGGACTCCACCTGTGGATAAATGGAGGACAGAGCTCAAAAGAAGAGAACAATCATATGCACGGGAACAAATGCACACAACACACAAAGAAAGAAAGCAGTACATTTGACACACACACACACAAAAGACCTTTCTGACTGTAACTGACCATGTCTGACAGGAAGAACAGAAAGACTGAGCAAAGAAATCTCCACTAGCTACTGATACGAATGGTCCCAGGAACTGACCCGGTCCAGCAGAAGAACTCCACTTTCATCCATGTTGAAATGAGCTTTGATGCCCTTTGACTCGGCCTCTGCGTGCTTTTGGAAGCTGCTGCCAACTCCAGACAGTTTGACTGTGGTCAAGTTCAGAGAGCCAAAAACGCTGCAACAAATCCAGCGAGAGAGACAACAGGACAGAACCTGAGGACTCGAACCGAATTCAACGTGTTGAAAGGATGTAGTGTACATCTGCATACTCACCAACACATTTTATTAGGTTTACATGCAGAAAAGATCATTAAAAAAGAAAAATCTGCTGTCTAACCTGATGTCCTCCTTAGAGAGGAAGCTGAGGTCACCGTAGTTGATGTCAAAAGCAAAATCTGTGTTGTAACGATTGAAGGTGATGACCTTGCGCTGAGGGTAGGGCGCCATCCTGTCAAACAGGATACGCTTGTTGTGTTTTACCGTCTTGATCCCCTCCTCCTCTGTCTCGCGGGTGAAGTCCACCTGGTGAAATCAAGTGTAGCGCGTTTTAATAGATAATTTATAGGAAACTGTAGACTAAACATTTTCATACTAAAAAAAAAAAAAAAAATCGTAAGTTAAGTCAGACAGTTCTCTTCTACATCTACTAACGATTAATATAGTTTGTGTTTGCGGTTACAATTTTGTAAACAACGTGACTGAGCCTTGTCTTCAGCGGTATGATGTGCACTGACCTGAATGGGGAAGACGGCAGCATCTCGGACCAGAAAAGGTTTGACCTTGAAGGCCTTGCTGAGGGCAGCAGCCTGGTACACGGCACCCATTGCTGCCGCCTCATCTGCGTTGATGTTCTTTCCCAGCTCCTCTCTGTAATTAAAAAAAAAAATTAAAAAAAAGTTAGAAAAACTTTACAGCTGCAGGCACTGAATTTCCATTCAAAGTGAATTTACAGAGTTATCAGTTAGCGTAACACAATACTGACAGAATTCCTGTTGTAAGTAGGGCAGTCAGGAATATTACAATATCCGTCAATCCCGATTACTTTTCATATTTGCCATTACCGGCAATTATTTCTTTTATCCACAAAGTTGCATAAAATAACTAGGAATCTGAGTCTGATGTCAAAATATTGCACCAGCAGCAGCACGCAGCGTCACCGTCACAGCCTGTTGTTTACCTCTTGTCTTGGAGGATCGGCAGCAAACTATGGCTAGGATAATATGCTATGGCTAGGATAATATGCTATGGCTAGGATAACAGCATGGTGGAAGGGGTGGTTCTGGTTCCAAAGCCACGTACCACGGCATCGCTGTGGGCGCATTTTGGTTTTATGCCTAACGATAAAGGAGAGCCCAGTAACGTGGATGAAGCCATCTGTATAATCTGCCGTAAAAAAGTGCCAGTCAAAAGCGCTAACGCAACAAATCTGAACCAACGTCTATAGTCCCACCATCCACAGCAATGCGCCGAACTATTTCTGGATGTTCAACAAGTCATTAAAGTGTACTAAGCTGTACCTTTTCATTTTTAGCTGTACGTCTATTAAAATTTAAAATGTAGGGTTCCTGCTAGAACGCCCGCTTCAATGTTAAAGCACACTCTGTGATGCAACATCTGTGGTCAGCACTTACTTCCCAACAGCTTTGAGGAGCACTTCCTGAACCCTGGGGACACGCGTGGAGCCACCAACTAAAATCACCTGCTCGATTTCACTCTGCAGACAGAAAACACGTGATAAATCCATAAAAATACAATAATACAAGCACACACAAATAAAAGATAAATGAGAGCGGCCGAGTTATGAGTTAACGGGACTCACCATTGTCATTTCTGCAGTGCTGAGAGCATCTTTCACTGGCTGAGGCACCCTTTCAAAGAGATCAGCACACAGATCCTCAAACTCAGCTCTGGTCACTTTAGCTTTGAAGTCTATGTCATCCATCAAACCTTCCACCTGGGGGAAAAAGACGTTTAAAGGGACTATTGTAGATGGCCAGTTCTCCTTAACTGTGAGATGGGACTGACTGACGAAGGCAGGTTTCTACACACGGACTCACCTGGGCCATGAAGTCCGCATTAGCACTGAGTACTGTCTTGAGCCTCTGAGCTTCTTTGAGAAGCTTGGCCATGGCTCTGTGGTTCTCCCTCACATCTTTTTCACTCTTCTTCTGCCCATTGAACAGCTTGGCCAAGTGGTCCCGGAGGCGTAGGTCCATCTCAAAGCCACCCAGTCCACGGTCAAACCTATAGCCATACAGTACAGTACAGACAACTGGAGTGCTACAGGCAATCGTTAATCTGCTGTCATATTCGGGAAAACTGCATGCGGACACGAGTCTGATATAGATCTTGGATCAGACTGACACACGACAGAGGTTGGTTTGATCGTGAATGCCTTTGAAGAATTAACACAATAAGGAAATAAATTAACCGTGTCCTGATAATATAGGGACAATACAGGGACAATAAAATAGGATAATATACCGTATTTTCCAGACTATAAGTCACACTTTTTTTTCCACAGTGTGGCTGGTCCGGCAACTTATACACAGGTGCAACTTATATATATTAAAATATGTTAATTCACACTGACTGACATGACCAAAGAGTAAATATTACCTACAGCTGTGAGGGGGCGCTCTAGGTTTGCCACAACTACCGGTATGTGCTACTCCTGTACCACTGACAATTAATTTAAACAATAACTTAAAGACAACTGAGAAAGACTGAACAAAAATGCCCCCAAAAGAAAATCCTATTCACCGAGGATGAAGAATTCAATGGATTCAGTGATGTGGAGATTTAGCTAAACTTGTTAACCAGTAACTAGCTTGTTGGAGTCGTGCGCTTGTTATGCTAATTCTACCTTTTCAGCCTCCCACATACGTTCTTTATGCTACTGTGTAGCTGAAAAACTGTTAATGTGTCACGTTATCATACCTGACACCTGTTCAGCCTGTTGTTCTATATTCTATTGTTGTTATTATAACAACAATCTGCCTTTCATCTGCCTTTCCAGATGAAATGTCTGTTCTTGGTCTTGGATTTACTAAAATACATTTCCCCCACAAAAAATGCAACTTATGTATGTTTTTTTTTCTCCTTCAAGACGCATTTTTTGACTGATGAAACTTATACTCCGGGGCGACTTATAGTCCAAAAAATACGGTAATCAAGCAGGTAAACTTGTGGGAGTGATGGATCAGTGCACTCACCCAACACCTCTGATCTGTAAATGGGGCTGGGTGCCAGACTCCTTGGTTTTCACAGTCTGATAGGTGACGATGGTTGCCGTTGTGCTGCCCGACCCCATATCATAGAACATCACGTTCTGAAAGAAAATCATTATCAGGCTATAAGCAAAGCGGCAATTATTGGCTCATCAGCCTTATGTCTGAATCATGTTAAACATTGGCACCTTTGCCGTGTTGTCAATGTCTTTCCTCCTGAAGACGCCGTAGTTCAAGGCCACTGCTGTGTTGTCATTAATGAGCTGAAGGACCTTTAGTCCTGCCAGTTGTGCAGCCTGCAACACCGCCCTGCGCTCAGCCTGGTTGAAGAAGGCTGGGACAGTGATCACAGCATCTTTGATTGGCTGTTCTGTTTTGGAGGAGAGGAAAAAAAAAACTATTACATTTCCTACAGTTGAATGTCCCATAGACAGGAAGTGTCATGAAACATAAGCACACTGACCTGCGAAGTCTTGAGCCAGACCACGGGAATAATTAAGCACCATGCCCAGGAGCTCCTCTGCTGTGTACTGCATTTCTCTAATTAAAACAAAAAATATAATTAAAGAATGATGAGGTTAAAACTCCACAACTGTGCTGTACTTACATTCTATACTGCACTGCGTAAAGAAAATTACAGACTAAGATACTATCTATAAATCGGGGTTTCTCAAAGAGTGAAGCATCAGTGGTCCGCGAGCGACCTCTAGTGGTCTGCGAGGTGACATGTAACAAATCACATTTTAAAATTTTTCATTTCAATATTTAAAATTCAGTGTAAAATCATTGAACTCCCAAGATTTAAAGAATTCAGTTTATTGTATATTTCCTGATACATCTGTCATACCAGCACCTGCTTGTTACTTAGCATTTTGTTTGTTAAAATGTTTAGCATTTTGTTTTGGGGGCTATTTAGTGTCCGGTGGTCCACCACATAAATAATGTTTTCAGTGGTCTTTGGTCTGGAAAAGTTTGAGAAACACTGCTATCAATAATGCTGAAATTAAAAAAAAATTATATCTGGCTCAGCTAAGAGGGAAAAAAGGGCATTTCTCAAGTACACTGTGTGGAGCACAAAGAAAGCACTGCTGTGGCTCGTGAGATCAGAGCATAGATCCGACTTTAGTCCTTAAAAGTTATCCTTCACTATAATGCAGAATGACGCTAATGAAAGAAAGGAAAGAAACTCACTCAGAGTACTTAAAGTAAGCCGTTCCTCTGACAGAGTCCTCCTGGAGCTGGTGCTCAGGGAAGCGTTTCTGATACAGCGCCACCTGGAGGTTGCCATGCTTCTTCCCGAGGAGGCTTTGCAGGTGTAAATACACAGTTCTGGGGTTCTTCACAGACTAAAAATTTACAGAGGCATACGGTCGTTAGTCCTAGCATCCAGGATGAAGATGAAAATTTCAGGGTAGGTCAACATCTGAAACGTGTAAATGATACATAATTTAACAACTGACCATTCCCAGGGCACTATCCCCAAAAAGTCTCTCATTTTCCTTCAGACATACAGCTGTGGGTGTTTTCCTCCGCGACTCTCTAAAAACAGAAAAAGAAAAAAAACAAACGTGAATTTGATGTGAAAGGAGGTTGTGAAAGGAATTTCTTTTGGAGGTTAATAAAGTATCTATCTGTAACTCAAACACAAAAATGTGGACCACGATTATGTGTCAGCAGCTGATCTGGTAAAATACTGGCCCCGCTAAAGTTATTTCACACACATTAACATCAGTAATAAACCAATCTGTTCTCAAAAAGTGAGTTAAGGCTTGAGGAAGAAGCAGAGGTGGAAGTAAACGCTGAGGCTCTCTTTGGGATGGATTGGCTCAGCAATGAGCCCATCGGACGGACTGAACATGTTAGATATTTCCAGTGCTTTCACATTCAGGACATACTTGTTGAGAACGATCTCCATTGGCACACCCGGTTTCACAATCGCCATTTTCATCCACTCGCTACCCAGGTCAACGGACATGACAGCTACACTTACTGCAAACATAAAGGCATTGTAAGTTAAATAAAGATGGTTAGCTCATCCATTTCCAGACAGTGATCATTAATGGTTGGGTGTATTTATTACAGCTGCAATGTAACATTGACGTAGCCCTCCGTTTTTGACTAAAACCTCAGCTCAAATGACACCATTGCTCCTCATTAAAAACATGCAGAAGTGCTCCATAGATCATCTTACCAGCGTGTGAAGGCAACAGTGAAAAAATGAGACAGAAGATGGCAACCAGCGCCGGCTTCCTGCCCCCCATGATGAGCTGTGAAAACAACAAACGTGACATTTGGTCAAAAACAACCCATTTCAGAACATAACTTTACACTTTTAAATTAATATTTAAATATTAATATTAAAAAATTACAGAAAAACTAAAATAGTTTTTTTTATTTTGCAGTTTTACCCTGAAGTGTCAAGGTCTTAAACATTTTTACACAGTAAAACACTGAATTGTAAGTAGTTTTTTAGTAAGCTCCGAGGTGAAGCTAAAACAATAGGTGAAGTAGGGCATGGAAGTGTATACCACATGTGTTTCATTCTAGGTCATGTTTCTATGGTCAACTACACTGCAGCATAATTAATGAACATGCAGCCCTACCTTTAAACATGTAATATGATTTTTTTGTTTTTTACTTGAACACAGAGTGTACATGTTTCTGGGGCAGCTCTAATGCCTACAAGGATCATCACGCACGTCGCAGCTGCTTTACATATGGCCTTTGTCCCAGCCAGGATATGCAAATCGTGTAAAATACCTGATAACACCCACAAAAGGTGGAGACACTTTGGAAACACGTGGTTGAAGCTGTGATATCTTTTAGAGACATTCTGAACCCATTATATTATATTACATTATAACACTGTATATTTTATTGTCAATGATAAAATACTTAGAATGTAGTTAGAATGATAAGCAATATGTTCTTCATTGAAAAAAACAGCACAAAAAATATCTGTAACTTGCAGACATAAGGTAAAAAAACGGACGTGCGTTTGCTTGAATCAAATGAAGGTTCAGTCATTTAACAAGAACTTTTATGTCGGTAGGTGACATTAGTTGCCCAACAATAACTAAATAACGGCGCACACCACCTTTTATTCGATTTAAGTAATGAGGTCCATCTTCACATATTTGGAAAAATGTACATACACATAAACCGGCACCAGAAGTTGACAGCATTTGTTAGCTAGCTCCGTGTAACACAACCATCACCATCAAAGCAAGACTGACACAGCGTTGCACTAACCTCTCTACGACCAAAAAGTAAGATGTCTGGGGATCTGAGCGTTTGTAGAAAGCTTCTCAAATTAATGTGTCCGTTTGGTGTTCTAATTCAAAAGCTCTTCGTTTAAAGACTCGCTAGTTTTTGGTTCCCTTATCACCGGCTCGTCGGGCCCTGAACGCGGCGTCACCTCATTGGATCTAGTGAAGCGACTGCCGGGAAGCAAACTCACGTAGAGCTCACGTAAGCACGACTTTCCGTTTCCGGTTAGTATTTCAAAATACACAAACATGGAGCCCATAATAAGATATCGCAGCCGGATCTACTGCGTGCTTAGATATGGTTTGATGTATGCTTCTGATATATTAATATTCTTACTAAAAAGAAAAAAGTCTTAATCGCAGAATAAAACCATGGACATATGTGAAAGTCTTAGTTAAGATAGCTACTTAAAATAATGCTTTTGTTTTGAAAGGGAAACTTATTTGTTTCCCATAGTTACGTTCAAATGCCTTAATGGCCACTGCAGGAACCAGTGTCGTCGCTGAAGTTCAGGACCCTCCCACTTTACTCCACGCACTGCCCCATTATTGGTCCACGTGAGGAGAGTACAGTTAGGCCACTTCCAATTGGTCCACGT
Organism: Pao palembangensis; assembly: GCA_015343265.1. Lineage (NCBI taxonomy): Eukaryota > Metazoa > Chordata > Actinopteri > Tetraodontiformes > Tetraodontidae > Pao > Pao palembangensis. The sequence goes on along the minus strand of CM027094.1, from coordinate 10,987,197 downwards.
TCTGATAATGGGCGTTACTAATTACGACAGTTCAAGATTAAGTTTGTCCCACATCTCTTCATCAGCAAGATAAATATAAATTCGTTATCTCTGCAATAGTTTTTTCTTTCAAACTATATCGTACATATTGTGTTTTGACCGCCAATAACATAGTATCAGTCCGATCACTGTTTACTTTCAATTTGCATACTTGCAAACCTTTATGGGCACAGAACTCTCTTTGGCAGCTTTATACCCCCAAAAATCACAACACTTAGTGACAGTTATACTAGTATGGATGTAAAAAACAAAGTATTGAAGTAATGGACACAGTAGAGATTGAAATACATTAATATATTTTCTGATGGATTATGATTCAACATTTGTCAAACATCATCACAATAAACACTTATATGGTGTTCAATAACATGGCTGATGTAAAGCTTTAATCTGACTTAATAATTCTAACAATTTCTCTTAGTGTGGATAAGAAGATCCCTTTGCAGGTTGACTTCGAGACTCCCAACAGGTTTGCTACCAGGTGGATCAGTGACCAGCGTCAATTTGTTAAAGACCCCTCGACCAAAATAGTCAGCGACAACAGAGAATCCATCACTGGAACTGCGCAGCTGTAAACCAGGAGAGAAAAGACATCATTTAAAAACAAATATTAGTCCAAGAGCTCAGCTGAAATGCGGCAGTGGATGAGAATCAGTTATCTTCATTTTCTTTTGCTTTTCCATTTCAGGAAGTTCTTGCAATGCTGACTTTTCTATGATACACAAATGTCACTGTCAAGCATAGGAGTGCAAGTATCACATGATCAATGAGGTCCATCTCATTTTATTATATTGCTGTGTTTGGTCAAATATGGTTACCTGTCTGTTGAAATGGTCATGCAGGTCGCGCTTCTGGTCCTGTGCACGCAGCATGTCCATGACTTTGCGGTTCTCCGGAGCGCACGTTGGGCACTCTGCCTCGCTTTCAGCGTAACTTTCAAAGCAGTGTTGGTGGAAGGAATGACTGCACAGGAAGTGAACTGATGGCAGTTCCAGGGGGCTGTTGCACACGTTACACTTGGTCTTCTGGAATATCTTTGCACTTTGTAGAAACATTGTGAAGATTCGTCACACAATTACTTAACTTTACAGCACTTGCGCAATAGTGTGACCTAGTCAACAATTACTTGGCGAATGAAAACTCTCTATCTTGTTGATGGAAATATTCATCTTTTTCCTTACACACCTTGTTTTGAGGTCCTGGATCTCAGAGCGGAGGTGAGCAGTTTCCACTCGGTACTGGGAGATTTTGCGTTCATCATCTTCTATCTGCTGGCTCTCTCTCTGCAGCTTGTTAATAAGGTAGTCCTTAATGACTGAGAGTGTGGCTGTTGAATTGTGTGCCAGCGTCTGCACCACTATATCAATTTAAATAAAACCCAAACTGATAAATATAATCAAAACACCCTGCTATGATCTATAACCTCAAGCCGCTCACCAAGTAAAGGAGGCATCAGGTTGTTCTGGTCGATGTGATGAAGGACCTCACTGATGTAGGCTTTGCAGTCCTCTTCCTTCCTGGCAAAGTAGCCCAGTGCCTGTTCCCAGAGACAACCCTCCTGGTCCCCATAACGCTTACAGGCTTCAATCACTTTTCCATATTCCTCATTCTGCATGTGGTAGTGCATTATCTGCTGGTACCTGCAACATATCACGTGTATGCTCAGTTTAGCCTTTTATCGGATTTTATGCACTTAAACTATGCGCTACGATGTCCTATCACACACACACACACGTGTAAGTGTACCACAGAGAAACCCGTATGAGGTGCTGCTCAGAGCTTTGTCCACATGATGTCACAAGAACATACCTAAGGATGATCTTTGTGGTTTTTACTTACAATTTGCCCTTCTCGTAAAGGTAAAGGATGCCTTCTTTGAAGTTGTGCATCTGGCAGAGCACCAGAGCTTTATCAAACACAGTGTTATCGCTCCTCAGTAGTGACACAGCCTCCTCCTGCAGGACTTTTTTTCTCTGTAAACATATGTAAATACAAAAAAAAGCTTAAATGTAAAAAAATCCCACATATTTGAAATTTTGAACAAAATCAAATGGTAACATCAGTCTGCAAATTATCTGCATAAATTAGAAAAATGACTGAATATTGCCCCAGCTGACACTAATCATCTTCCACTAAACGAAACCTTGTTTTTTTAAGGTCTACAACTAGATACTGGACACTGTACTGGCACACAACATCCTGTGTTTTCTATCTATCCTTTTCATTGCATCAGAATCAGAGCTGAGGTGTGTGCTGAACTGACTGCAGCGTCCTGTTCATGAGCCCAGTCTTGCAGGCGAAGCTCCAGAAGGGTGTCATACACCCCCTGAGGAGAATGTGGGTCCACGGTAATCATGTGTTCCAGGAAGGCTTTTAGCTCCCGTGGGTTGTTGGCAAACACTGGGATGAATTCCTCAGAGTTGGCCTTTAATTAAAGCAGACAGTCATTAATAATCTTTAAGTTTCTTGGATAAATCTACTTGGATTGCTGGCAAATTGCCAAACTATCAGGTTTCACAAACACAAACACTATAGATTCACCTTATTGATGTGAGCCCCATCAAGGCTGTCCTTGTCAGCTGTATCTCTGTTTGGTTGATATTTTGTGCATAAACCTTTCAGCAGTAGTGTGGTGCCTTCAGGGACATGGTGCATCAGTGTCTTTCCATAGCGCTTCATGTTGCTCTCAGCTTGTTCAAAAGGAAGACGTCCAATGTACCGCAGCCCTTCCTCGTAATTCTGCACATGGCGTGGAAACAATACATGAATTTCTTTACACTTTCTACAGTTTACAGTAACACTAAAGATTCAAAAAACTGCTATTAAATAACCAGTTTTTGTTTAACTGTATTTCTTAAAATTAGAAATGTGACCTTATATGCTTATAAGGTTATAAATGTTGCATGACCAATTAAACTTACATTTTGAAATTATTTCTATGAAAGATCATCCCTGCTTCAGCAAAACACTTTCTTGTATTATAAAAGGCCCTGATGCTGAACTACCCTATGGAGCAGAAGTGATGGGCAAAAAAGCCCCAGTCTTGAGGAGCTATTTTTAATTCAAGATCACAATACTTGTTTTTGACTATTTGTGCAAAAACCCATTGAGAACCAGCTCGTTAATCATGAAAAACACTGACAGCTGATCTCAGCATCCCAGGGTAACAGTAAGCTGAACTTCTTCTTGCATGTCGTCTTTACCTTGATGTCTTCCAGCTGGATCTTTAGGTACCATTCATGGTGCATGTGCTTCTCTGCCAGGAACACAGCGTGGCTGTGGTACCCAGCCTGACGAAGAACCTTGATGGCGATCTCAACATCAAAGTGGACCTCACTTTCACTGCTCTGCTCAAATACAGAGGCATTTTATTCATTACAAAGTTAGGCTTTAGGTTCTGAGAGTCACCTGCTGGAAGACACGACTGCTTCAAACTATATATAGTTTGACTTGTATCTATCACCCATTTAAACATTCTCAAAAGAGTTTCACCTTAATGAACTCTTCCAGCTTGGAGCTGTCTTTCAGCTTGGTGTAGCAGTTGAGCAGCAGAGTGGTGTGGTCTGCATTGGCCAGCGACTGCCTGTGCAGGGCTTGCAGATATGCTGTCAGATTGTGGATTCTCTGGGCGTCTAAGAATTTCCTGATAACATATGATGGTTCCAGTTTTCCAATGGTACTGTGAGAAAATACAGTGATATCTTTAATCACAGTTCCAATAGTGCAGCCAAGAGTAGTGATCATTTAAAAAAAAAAACTGGGGACTAAGTGTTACATATGTCAATATTTTTATGTCAAACTAGATGATGTCAATTAAAACACTATCATTTCAGGTTTTACAATATGGGTCCGATCCATAGCACAATCACCTGTCACAACCCTGCGACTTAACAATAAAATCAAAGTAACAAGATTATCAGTTATTAAGATTGGCCACCAGGTGGCATATTTGGTCAAAAATGATGAACCAAGAATGCAAATGAATTAGTAATATTCAGTTAGATTGTCCTTTTTGCTACAATTAGATGTTCTTTTCTAATTTACATAATTATTCTAAATATCTTGATCAGTTCTACAGTCAGAAGAAGTCACAAACCAATGCCAAATATCTCATGTCACGATCTAAATCATCTTCTGTGAAGATCTTTTGTAAAGCTATTACTATATCAAATTTGAGGCAAAAAAAAGTTAAGGAGAGTCCTGGCAAATATCTAGTAACGCAATTACCGAATGTACTGCTGGATTGCACCATCATGGTCTCCTTTCAGGTAAAGGTGGTCACCATAATGCCTGAAGATCTCAGACAGTCCATCGCTGTCCAGATGCTGACTCTTAGCCAGGTTTATGGCCATCACAAACAGGTTCTTCTTAAATAACATCTTTGAAAAATGACATGGCGGGAATAATAATATCAGCAGGATGACAGTGACATTACACCGGTCAACAATGATATCAGATACCAACTCACCTCCAATTTGGTCTGTGTATCTTTTTCCTGAAGAACAAACATTCTACCGTCTCTGGTCAGAATGTAGAACGAGCCCCATTCTGCAACTACGTCGATAACATCATCAAATTGAGTGCTATAGGCAATGAACTTGTTTTCCAGGTCATATATGGTCAGAAGCTGTTTGTCCGATGAGGAGCTCTCCCTGCTGCCAAACACTGTCCTGAGTAAAAAAAGACAATGAACAAAGAGGACTGAATAAGGGATTAAAAAAACAGCATTTTCATAAAATGACTCCAGATCACCTGAATAACAAATTCACAATACCATAATGCCTCATTTTATCTGATTTTGAAGAATAATCTTGAATGACAGGTCCAAATGATGGCATACGTAGCTATGAGTTAAGGTTTTATGCCAATAAAATATAAGAAAAGAAGATTTTGATGACAATGGTGCCATTTGTCATATTAAAAACAAAATAACCCAGATAGTCCAAATGTATAAGTCCTTTCAAAATAAACAAACAGAATTTTCAGGTTATAATCACTCTAATACATTCAGTTTGTCCTTACTTGTTGGGGGATTTTGGGTCTCTGATGAGTAAAAACAAATATCCTCGGTGCCAATGGGCCAACAGTTTGTGTCCATCAAAAGCGAAGCAGGGCCCTCGTTCATCAGGCTGGTACAGGTACACACATTCATCTCCAGCCACAATGAACTGGGAGTCCTGGGAAGGATCTGCCAGACAGGAGCAGCGTAGGGCACATCCATGTGTATCTAGTTCCACTTTAGGATATTCTTTGATGGACAGTGTGTAGCACTGATAAAAAAGGGCAAGAGAAGAAGGGCAGCCGTTTAATGCTGATGGGTTGAGAGTTGAGAGGGTTAATCTTCATGCGCCTCAAAGCAAGTGGACTTACATAGACCTTCTCCAGGGTGGCTACAAACAGGTGTGTGACCTTAGCTACTTGGCGGAAGGAGAGGCCGGTGATGGGGCTACTTCCCTCATGCAGAGTTATAGTTTTACTGTGACGATCTCTGGTGATGTCACCTTTGGTCAAAACCACACTGCCATCTGTGAAGCCTGTCGACAAGAAAACTCTTTCAAAACCAGACAGAACAGAGAGACCGTGGAACATTTCTTGGCATCTTACCAATGGCCATGAAGTTCAGATTCTCGTGTACACCAAGACAAGACACTTCTGTGGGTTTGTTGCCAGGAATTGCGGGAAATATCCTTGTGCAGAGAGGAGTCCCGCTGTCTTTTTTGTCAAGGTTCCAGACCTTTACCTGTAAGTGTTTGGGATTTTTTTTCAGTGGTCAACTAAAATCACAATCCTGTGACTTTGGATATTCTACAGACTTGAACACTTACCAGAGGATTTATTCCATGCTCATCTTGCCCCACTGAAACCAGGATGCTGTGTTGCTTCAACTGGTAGAGGTGTGTTACCCGCAGCTTGTAGGCTTGAAATGGAGCCAACTGCAGGGAACGGGTCAAAAGCCAGACCTTTCCATCCATATGTAAGATTACGTTAAAGAATGTCTATGTTATAATGTCTTAGTGAAACAACACAGGATAACAATGGCCCGATTCAGGATGATGGGAAAACTTTTCTTGCTTTCTTCAAATCATTGCGAAGTAAAACATGCTGGTCAGGAGGCAATGACCACTGAATTTCAGTGGTTTTACACACTTTCTGCTGATTTTGTGTTAAAAAAATTTAGGGCAGTTGGTAATCGTTTACTGTTTTCCTGACGGCAGACAATGCCCTCCATGCTTACTTTATCATAGAAACCACGCATTAAAGGGAAGTACTGAAACGGAGTCATTACAAGGATACGGAAACGTTCGATTAACTTTAAAAGAGAAAAGTGGAGGGTTTTCAAAAATTAAACTATTTAAGTTTATTTACATTTTCAATGTTAGCAACACACGTTCAGCTACCAGTAATAACATCTGGCCTTATTTAAGGATATCTCCTAGAACAATATGACCTCGGCCGGAGTCACACGCTGATATTCCGCTTGGAAGAACAACATTTTTCCCGGTATCTCCGTGTTCCTTTACGATTTCTTTATCAAAGAAGACGAATTTCCTCCACTGCAAGAATGCTGCCATTTTGTTAGCATTAGCACAAGCTTTGACAGGGCGGGATCATGTGACCGAGGGTCACGTGATTATGCAGTTTCTTCCTAGTTTGGTTGAGCGCCTCCCTGTGGTAAAACTGGTCTCCACTCACGAGCATCTTGACTGGCTCATTTTAAATTGTGTTACTGAGAGCAAAATAAGTGTTGTGTTTGATGCAATTACACACCCAACTATGCATGAAAGCACATATCAGTCGTATGAGAGGAAACATATTTTGAAAGTTTAGCATATCATATCATTTAGCAGGTCCACTAAACTGGCAGGAGTTTGGGAAGACACTGCCCCCCCACGCACATTCCACTGAGTGCTTAAGGACAACACTAAACACTCTGCACTGAACTGAAAGGACTACCTCTGTATTTGCACTAAACATGGTTCTGCATAAAAAACCAACCGTACCTACCTATAATTAGTGTTCTCACAGTACACTACTCATTGCACACAGTGTTATTAATGTCTTATTTTATTACCTTTTCTGCCTTTACCCCATAACCTCTATGATGTAGTACTCAGGAAAAGAAGCCTTAAGATACTGCACCTTACTATTTAAGATTATTTAAGATTATTTAGGATTAGGACTGTTATGTTGTGTATTTGATAATTAGGATAGGATTATGTTGTGCATCTGCATTTTATTGTTGTCTGTTGTCTGCATCAACGCATGGGAGAGTGAGAAACGGAATTTCGATTCCTTTGTATGTCAAGTACATGTGAAGAAATTGACAATAAAACTATTATTATATATCATAACTGATCTTTTAGAGTTTTAACTATATTTCATTGTTTGCAGATACTAAAATCAATTTTATCTTTTGTAATTATGTTTTCCTTAAAATATTATTTTGTGTGTATGTAATTTAACTTTAACATATAGTTGTTTTTTCTTTTTTTTTTACACCAACTCAAAACCAGCAATACTTCTTGCCCATTAAGACATCTGAATGAAATGAGTGTTCTAAAAATCATAACTAACAATTAAACAACTTTTCACACAGCTGTAATAGATGTTATTTTTAATAGGTGCTCAAGAAGTAATATTTGCGTCAGCACAAAGTGTAAAAGGAATAATATTTGCATCAGCAAACAGTGTTATGACATAAGAGTTGTGGGTGCTGGGGGGGGGGGGGGTAACAAGGGGCAGGTATCTCAGGGACCCGTCACTAAGCAGGGTTACAGTAAGGCAAGGCTGCATGTAACAACAGGGCTTGTCACAATAATAAAAAAAAAAATGATACCAATAACATAAATTAGTTTAAACACTATCAAATGAAAAACATACAGATCTGGCAAACCCTCTTCTTCACTGAAAAAATAAAAACTAAGCCATGATCTACATTCCAGTAAAGGGTAGATAATCTTATACATGTTTATGTATAAATGGATGCATATTCAGTTTCTACTTCATTGTTTGTTTTTTATTTTTTTTTTTTTAACTCAGCTATACCTCTAAAAAGGAACTGTAATAAATAAGTTGAAACTCAAGCATTCAGTTACTCAACTTACAGGAGCGCGTCTGTGTGATAAACTGTCCTGAACGCACGGACCACAGAGGAAAACTGCAAGGAGATACTGTCCTACGCATAGAAGAATCTCTCACTGATGGTTGCTCGCTGGGAACACACAGTCCTTTGAGGTTATGGTGCAGCAGTTATCACCATAACTGTTGTGACGTCCTACACGCCTCAGAAACAGTACACTGTTGTCGCATACATACAGTACAATCAAGACTGAATTAGAAAAATACAGTTACAAAATGATTACATTCAAGAAGACAGTACTAGCACAAAAGGGTGTTATAATCATTTAGGTAACTAATATAGGAACTTTATATAAGCATTTTCTAGATAGAAAAGGTGAGTTGGTAGGGAAATGACATTATTATGGCTGTTTTAGAGATGTACGGAGAGATTTCTGACTGGATTTTCTACACGTAACAGCTACAATGCATAATTTCAATAGAATGGGTGAGAAGTATGGATTTTTGTTTAAAGACCATGATCATTTTGGTTTGGGTCATAAGGTGCAAATACTGTATATTAAAAGAGGCATTATGTGGTGCCATTTTGTTACACTTCACTGCAACTCTGGGTTTTAACACCAAGGAAATCCCAATGAATTGTGCTGATATCACTACCTGAAGATTTGCAAACCTTAAAAATGCAGCGCAACTATTATGAGCTTTCAATTAAAAGAAAAAAAAAATATCTGGATTTCCTTTTTAATAAATCTTTCCCTTTTCTTTGGCAAAAGTCAATAAAATTTGCTGTAGGCAAATATCTCTATTTTGGGGGAAGACCGGTTCTTTTTCAGTGGAAGAACTATACCCTCGACGGCTTGGATGATGTCATCATCCCTGAAAGCATGACTTGTCCCATATCTGAAGAGAATAAACTGGCATGTAAAACTATAATAAAGTATACAGCGGTGTCCTCAACAGGGAAAAGTCTAAACAGAATCTGGCTGTGAAGACATCTTCGCAGGACTCACACGTTAGTTGCATGTACAGCACAGTCAAACGTTATCTAACACTCGTTCATTCCCTCCCTCCCTCCCTCCCTGTCTGTCTGTCTGTCCAGTCACGTAGTGTCAGCACACGGAACACATATGCAAGACGCAGTGGCATGGTACATCCCTCCAGATTTGTAAAGAATATTATCACATATGAGCTTCACTTCATCTTTTCAGACAACATTCCGGATCCTGTCTGACCTCGAAAAAACATAAAAACACCGGGGGGTCCCAAAGAGAACCCACTGAACACATCATCATCATAAATGCACACTACTTAACAAAAGATGTACAAAACAACCAGCTATAAAAGATTAAATCTAATATGTATAAATTCATTATTGGTCTACGCAGAGGGGGGCAGGCAGCTGGAGGAGGTGAAGAACGTTGCTGGGGGTGTGTAAAGTTCAGCTTTTCCAGGTTTAACTATTAGGAGGTCAGGAAGACATCAAACCTGCAGCTGAACACTGTTAACCTCTGTAAACCAACATATATCAGAAGCATGGGAATGGAATGAACAAAGATTAAGAGCAGAAAGCGAAAAATACACAAAGTTGTACCTAAATGTACGTAAAACTAACACAAAGATTTAATGTGATCTCCGAGTAGACCATTACGCGGCAATACAAATCTCAAAAAGGCCAAACAAACAAATAAACAAACAAATGGAAAAATCACAATAAAATGCCTCATCTCCATTAGCTCTGAGAAGGACAGCAGCTTCACCTGGTCTGATCTGACACATTCAAAAACAACAAAAATCTATAGTATATACAACACTGTTTACATATTACATTATTAACCCCCCCAATTGCTCATTTTATGAGACATATAAAAGTATTCTTTAAAATCTAAAAAAGCGTATTAATTTACTTGGCTACCTGTGGTCTTCGGCATTAATGAAAGTTCCTCTTCTCGTCATTATAATAAAGTACAACTCTTTTTTTCTACTGATGGACGTTTAAAAGTAATAACTAAGAATTATTTGGGCAGTCTCACAATTTGGCAGCTGAATGCTACTTTTAAAATATTATTTTAGATTTTCAGGCTAACTTAGATGTTCAGTCAATTGAGTGTGAGGTAATGAGAATTTTAAAGGTGACCACCCTCAAAGGCCATGTCAATTTCTAGACCATCACACCGAGTTTTGTTTATTGGTATCAGTTTAAAGTCAAATATAAATAACTGTCATTGTTAAGCAGAATTTCAAAGATTAATATGTGTGTTTTCTGATCAATAGGGATTTATTGATCATTTCCCAGGTATCAAACACCACCGCTCCTGTTATACTTTTGGACATAGGGAGGATGTGCTGACACATCATCCAACAGATTACGTCAATACTGTGTCCAAACGTTGCGACAGGTGGAGACGAGGCATCTTCCTATCCTTCCAGGAAAAACGGAAACAGCTACAAATTAGTGCGGTAATTACCGAAAAAGAAAAAGAAAAAAAAAAAAAAACCCTCACTAACTGCTACGAAAACTGCAATAAGATCAAGTATTAAGAAAAACTGCATTTTTAGTTAAAATAAATTGGGTTTAGAACCGTGATGTCATTCAGTGGAACGTTGGATGAGCCAGACTGGGTCAGGGTGTGGGGATTTAAGGCCAAACCTGGAATCTTCCCCATAGGAACAAGCACTTAAGTTATTTGACTCTGTCTCAAACCTGAAGAGGACACACAGGACGTCTAAGGGATTAACAGGACAAACACGGAGCCTGCGAATCTTACACATTCAGCCAAACGTGATTATTTGTAACTAATACCTACTGTTTTACAGTAGCATCGTTTTAACATATCAAAATATGGAACCATCATTTCTGAGCTGTACACAATATGCGTGTACCACAGGGGAACACTAAGCAAACTGTAGGAAGTGAATCCATCATTTACCCTGGTTAAAGACTTTTTGGGTTGAAGCTTGAAGGAAAGGAACGGATAAGACCTGTTCAAACACAGAGGTATTCTACCAGAGGTGGAAGGAACGTTTCAGTAGACGCGTGTGTGAGGTACAAAGATTACAGAAAGCTGTGCTCCTCTAGAAACTAATGCAGTGTTGGGTATTTCTTTACATAAAATGCTGTTTTTCAACTGTGAGATCTTAGAAATGTCTGCGACATGAGCAAAACAGTGTGTGATCAACCCATGACAGCCACTTCTAAAAGGGACACATGCAATGGGGAGCAGCTTGGTTCTGCCACAGGCTCCAGCAGAGCATCTAAGGGGTGTGAGAGGAATTCACAAAGGCGTCCTCGCTCACACCAAAGGAAGGTTTCAGAGAAAACACTGAGATAATTAGGAGGAGGAGGAGGACAAGGAGGAGACGTTCCCTATCTTCTGCCACAAACCCTTTCTCAAACTGTTTTCACAACAGAGGAAATGAGGAGTCTGTCCAAAGCTCGCTGATCACGTCTCCGTTTAGCGTGGGGTCACCACTGAAGAAAGCAAAGCTGGGCTCCTGAGCTTCACTGATCAGCACAGGAGATAAGGACTGGTGTCTGACCAAGCTCTTTCTTCTGAGTATCAGCCAATCCTCGCTGGCCTCTGAAACAGGACACCCAACAAGGTGAAGCCATGTGCTTGGGACCTACCATACAGCTGTTGTTGGATAGGACTTTTGCTTCCACAACGTAGCACAATTAATGAGAAAATCTGAAATGCACTCAGCAATTAAGAGAACTTTGTTTTCTTATTTGCGAGCAGTACTAAATTCATCTAATGCTATCATCATCATCATGTATCAGCTTTGAATAATGGATGCAGCTCTAGGATGAGATAGATAGATAGATAGATAGATAGATAGATAGATAGATAGATAGATAGATAGATAGATAGAGAATATTTGATGTGGTTTTATTTTTCTGAGGTTTTGGTGTGTGAAGAGGCTGTCGTTGGAGCTGACTTTACCTGTGAACATTTTCCATGGCCGCTACCTCAGCGAGGGCTGCCAGGCTGAAAAAAGCAGGTAGCTCATGTGGTACAGTGCTCCTCTCTGCCTCCTCTCCTGAGGAAATACTGTAGCACCCTTTATCATTGCATAAATTCTGTTGGGGTAATGGCTTCTTTTCCTGTTCCTGGTTTAGGTCCCTAGTTTTATCCTCTGTGACATAAAAAGAAAAGCACAATAACTCATTAAAAAAGTAACTTTAAAAGAGGTTTGAGTTTACATAATACCGAGAGCATTTTCTTAGTATCAGACTTCGATTATCCATGTTTGAAGTGCTTCAGTGGAATTTTACTTCTACTGAAGCACTTCAAACATAAAATACCATCTCACTGCTAAACGTTGAGGCTTCAAGTTGTTTTTACATATAATTCTGTTTACCTTCACTGCCCTCATGCTGGACTGGCCACCAGCTATGTAGCTAAGTTAGGAATTTTAAGTAATTATCCAAAAAAAAAAAAAAAAAAAACAAAGAAAAAGGAAGCGTGCCCTGCTCAAGTTGTCAATGTTAACAAAATGAAGATAACAATTAGGACACCTGACGCATCCTCACCAACGTCCGCCACTCACCTTCAACTGGAGACACACTGCCATCTGCTGTGCGCACCAAGTGTGTGATCTTGGTCTTCCTGGCCTTCCTCTTCTGGCTACCGACTAGGTTCTCCATGCTAGTTGTGCCCTGTGCGTCCAAACCCAAACCCATCGGGGCAACGGGCGCGCACGTTTTGGCTTTCGAAGTTGAATCAAGCTGGATGGAGTCGCTCTGTGCTCCTGCTGGAGAGAAAGGGTTCAGAGCAGATTCGATGACTGGCCGTGACGCACGTTTCATCTACATGCTCATGTTGATTAACCAGATCCAAAATGGTTAGTGCAGATAAACCCTGACAGAGTAAATTCAGATTTAAACATGAAATATTCCTGTTAGATGAACATCACACGTGTTTTGTAGATGTCCAAAGTAAAGCTGAAGCGTTAACTCGACCCGTGACAGGAATATTCCAGCTTTACAAGGCACAAAACATTCTAGTTCACCTTTGTCCACTGCACCTGGTTTGTCCTTTCTGTGTTTGTGCTTCCTAACAATCTTGTGGAATGAAGTCTTTTTCTGAGATGGAGATGGCCCTGATATACCAGAACAAACAAAGAAACAAAGAGCATGGAAATGCCATGTTATGGGGTCATTTTGCCGTTTGATTTGACAACTAAAGAGGGTGCAGAGTGAGTTGTGGATGAGATGAGAGGCTTATATCAGCTTAGGCGTAAACTAAGGTAACAATACTGCTGTTTTTACCCTTTCCGCCTTTTGAGAGCTCTTCTTGGCCAGTGGAGCTTTCCGTCTTCTTCTTCTTCGTGACAGAAGTCCCCTTCTTGTCAAAGGTCATGGGGCTGTACTGTGGCAGGCTGTTAAACTTCCTTTCAAACTCTTCCTCCAACTTCCCAAGACTGAAAGTAGAGTTTAAAGACAGTTTAAAGACTAGAAAAACATAATCTATAGTCTGACCTGACAAACTAAATGATTGCACCCACAAGTTTCAATTCTGACTACACCCACATTGAATTTGCCCAATTATGTTGTTGTTGAAATAAATCTATCATGTATTCATCGCGACCATAATATTTAATCACCTTTTACGGACAATAAAATAAGCTCAACATCAGTGAATGAATGGGTAATTACTGTACTAGAACTGTAATAAAAGGAGACACGACTGACCCCTGTAAAGACTCATCTTTGGACTTGGATTTCTTCAGTTTCTTGGGATTATTAGGTCCCATCTGAGAAACGCTCCAACTGTCATCGCTCCAGTTGGCATCGTGGTCAGAAGCACGGAAAGCCCCTCTTTTACCTGCAGACACCACCAGTGTGACGGGAAGCAGTTAGCCCCTATGATTTAAAAACCTCAGACAGACGCTGTTATGCACTCATCCATCAGTTTTTCAATGATCAATAAATACCTCGGTCAATATTTGCTCTCAGCGAAGTCAGCATTCCCTCAGAAACGAGCGTTTTGTACAAGGCGCCTTTACACCTCCGTTCTGATTTCCTCGAGCCACAGTTCTCCATGTTGGACTCGCCTGTCTCCTTCCCTTGGTTGTCCTCTTTAAGTTGAACAGGCGAAGGGCTACAGGGGGGCTGATGCGGTTCAGCCGCGCTGCTCTGAAGGTCTGGGATCTCCACACGGGGCTCCTCTCCTTCCGTCTTCGGACTAACAGCTTTGTTCTCCTCCTTCATCGTCGCTTCAGAGGAACTGCTGAGCCCGCTCTGCCCGCTGCTGACCTCCGTCTCCGTGACTTTGGATTTACTCTTCTTTTTGGGCACGGCAGAGTTTGCGGTACCGCTGCTCCTCTGGAGCTTCTTCTTGGGCTTCTCTTCTGCGTCCTTCAAGGTCTGTTTGCCCACTTTCTCACCTGCGCTGGAGACGCCTTCTGTGTTTGATTCGGCGTGGTTGCACTCACTGACCATCTTCTTCGCTGAGCAAGGTGTTTCACCTTTGTCATGTGACCGGGTGCCCTCCTTTTTCTTGCTCTTGTCTTTGACACATGCGCTTTGTACGTCGGTATCAGTCGAGGTAGAAGAGGCAGAGGAGAACGGAGCGGAGTTGGAGGACGGAGGGCTGGCAGCAGCGTCCGCTACCTCCTCCTTAAGCTCTGGCTTGATTGTAGTTTGCTGTAGAGAGGCTTTAGAGGAGCTGTCCTCAGGACAAGACTGGACTGTGTCCATTTTTCCAGCTTCAGAGGCTAAACACATCTGATCGGACACAGGGGAAAATCAAATGTCAAACACAAGTAATACTCAAATATTGCTTTTTTATATTACACAACTTACACAATTACTATTTATGAACAACTTCTTCTAGTTTTGTGTTGTGAACAGACAGACTAAACATGTTCCATTTGGTAATTAATTTTGCTCTGCTTCAAATTTGAATAATTTTACTCCCAACAGAACAAAGCTTTCTTCACATTTAAGAAAAAAATAAATAAATAAATCACGCTCATCACACATTGAGAAAAAGCAATACTCCCAAACTCTAAACAAGGTTTCACTTCCTTTCCTTTAATGATGTGTATGTTGAACATCTCGAGGACTTTTTTCAGTGTGGTGAACCCCCTCCTCATCATCACCACACCAGTGTCAGGCTCCGTGGACGTGATTTTCACACCCACCGAGTTACTACATTGTTACCAGTTCTGTTTAGAGAAATGTCTCCTTTACGACCGACTGTTTTACCTCGGCGAGCTGGAAAAGAGCAGACTGTCTGCAGGGTTTTCCTTCAGGTGCCGCAGACAGAGATGACTGTGAACACACAATAGTGTTAACTTTATCAAACAAACAATCCCACCATATATTAAATATTACATTTTTGTACAATGGACCAGTGCTGCCGAAGTAGAAAATATGAGTCAGTGAGCCAATCGGAACATAATAATGGTTCACCTACACTTAAAAGTTTGGGGAATATGCTTCATTAAAAAAATATATCACAACTACCACTTCTTTCTGATGACTTCATATTACTGTGAGCGTTAGAAACATTGATGCTTAAGTGATACAAAAGCTGTTGGTTTGAATCCAGATCTTTGAATTCTACATGTTGAAGCATCTTTGAGCAAGATATCGTCCCCCCCAAATAGCTCCTGAAGCTATAGATTAAATACGCCTTCATATTTAAGACTAAGCTTAGCTTAAAGAACAAAAGTAAGCAGCATCTTACTTCTGCTGCTGCAGGAAGGACAGGCTTGACCCTCCTTTCAGTAACATCAGGCACTCTGTTCATGATCATTCCAGACATCTGCAACATAAAATCAGCTTTGGTGCAAGCGTTCTTGTAACAAAAATGATTACATCACTTCTTGATTCACTGTGAAAGACATAAAATCACTCAAAACTGCCACATGAATAATATATATTAATAAACCCACATTAGTGATGCAGCATTGGCATAAATATTTCAAAACTATTATTAACTGTAAAAACCATCGTGACAGACATTTCTTCAATATTATATGCCTTATATTTTGTTAAAATGTTCATTTGTGTGCTACTGGCCAGGCTGGTAGGTAACAAATGACAAATTCGCTTCTGATTATCAACAGAAGATCCTGCACTTTGGTAAACTGTTGAGGGCCGTCCAAGGTTAGATGTCTGTGAGCAACTGGACTTGTTTAGGTTTCCTTGAAGACGTTTCGCCTTCTCTCCAGAAGGCTTCTTCAGTTCTAAACTCTCTGGGGGCAGAGCTCGAAAGTATAGTCCTTGTGGACCGTTGGCAGGCTAATGACCCGGGTGGTCACCTAAGAGTTGTTGGCCTAGTTTCAGTGTGGGTGCTTCCCCTTTGTCTGATGGGTCAGATGGTGATGATACGTGCGTGACAGAAAGTGCCTTAGTCCACCACCTCTGTTTAAAGATGGTTTTTCCAACTTGACGTGGATGGCTTCCTTGACACCCCTCTCAAACCAGCGATCTTCTCTGGCCAACACACGTACTTGACTGTCCTCAAAGGAGTGTCCGCTTCCTTTTAGGTGTAGGTGTCCTGCCGAGTCCTGTCCTGAAGAGGTGGCCCGTCTGTGTTGGGCCATTCGTTTGGGCTGTTTGGTTTCCCCAATGTACAGTTCCTTGCATTCCTCCTGGCACTGTCCAGCATAGACAGCGTTGCTTTGTTTGTGTCTTGTTGCTTGGTGTCTTGTCCCTCCTGGACCAGTTTCTGTCTGAGTGTGTTGGAGGGTTTGAACTGGACTGGAATGTCATGTTTTTGGAGGATTCTCCTGAATTTTTCTGAAACTCAGGACAGACAGGGGACAGAAATGCTGTGACGTTTTTTCCCCTCCTCTTCTTTGCTGGGGTCTCGTTTTTTGGAGTCTGCTTCTGCTTCAGAGAGATTCCAATGGCTGTTTCCGTGGCTGTGATGAGGTCAACAACCGGTACCTCTTCTAGGGTTACTGCAAAATTCAGCCCTTTGGCTAGCCCGTCCTCTTCAGTTTGTGTTAGCTTCCTGTCTGAGAGGTTTGTCACCCATTTCTCCTGCTGCGAATCTGACGGGAATGTGTCGTCTTTTCCTGTCCAGGAGAGGGGCTTGGTTTTGTTCGGGGTATGCTTTGCCTGCAGGGTGATAAATCTGCGTGACTGACGTTCTTTTACTTTGGTGTGTTGACTGAGTCCTTGAAACCAGTTTGGATACTTCTTCCATGACATCAGAGGGAAGCAATGTGGACAAATTCTCCCTACTTTGGTCTAACTTTGCTTCCACGGTGTCTATGGTGAAGTGGATCTGCCTGATCCTCTCACTTAGTAGTAGTGTTTTTCTGTTGTTTGAAGAATGACTTCTGCTCGGTGTCCCCCTTACCCTTGACCTGATGCGTAGACAGGTGGGGGTAATCTTCTGCTGCCAGCGTCTCAGGAGAGAAGGCGAAACGTCTTCAAGGAAACCTTATAGCCCGGTTGCACAGAGAGATCTAAATTTGTATAACTATGACCTGGATGAATGAGAATCTACACAGACATGTTGAGGGCAGTAAATTTGTACATGTGTAGGCTCATTTTAGGGGACAAAGACTCCTACAGCTGTATCTTAGTATCTGTATCTTAATATAAAAAAAGAGTCTCTAAGCAAAGCTGTGAGTCTTATCAGAACTGTGGCAACAAACATTTCTGCTGTCAAAAAGGTTCTCCATTTCCTAGGACAAACCGGACAAGGACAGGCTCGTTATGTCCAGCCGATTCTGCGGACAGGTAAAATGCTGGAGGAAGGATGCTGATAATACAGCAACATGTTATCTGGATCAGCTTCTACAAGAGCAAGATCGACTCTACAGATCTGGTGTTTTGACCCAATATTTTGCAGCAACATTTAGCTGAGTCACGAATGAATTACTCTTTGTGTACAGTATCCGTTTCTGTTTCTAGCCCTCAGGAACACGACCAAGAAAAATAACTGTTATAAAGTATGTAAATGAAGATGTGCATTATTATTACAACTCTTATGTCTTTATCCTGTCATACCACCAGACCAGTGACCACATCTACTAAAATCAAGCCAGCAAGACGTCCGGTATAAAGGAGCCATAAATGCAGCTGAGTGCAGACCTCTTCCTTGTGCCCTGGAAACGAGCGCCCATCGCAGGCTTTGTCTGGTAAACTGGGTTTCGCGCCAGAGGGGATCTAGAGAGGCAAATAAAAATATGTGATATGAGTGAGCCTGTTATATGAAAGCAAACAGTGAGAAGCAGAACCAGAATAAAACAGATCAAGCTTAATCATCTATTGCAGCGGTCCCCAACCCCCGGGCCGTGGGCCGGTACCGGTCCGTGCATCATTTGGTACTGGGCCACACAGCAAGAATAAATAACTTACATTACTTTGTTTTATTTATTATCTGCAACTGAAAGATGTTTTATTTTGAAAAATTACCGTATTCTCTTCGTTATATCCATCTATGGCTCACTACTGACACATGTTTATTATTATATTTAAAAATTACCACAGTTGTCATGCTGGTCACATCACGTACTTTTGTTGTATTTATTCGCCACACCTTGACGGCCGGTCCCTGAAACTACTGTCTGACATTAAATTGGTCCGTGGCACAAAAAAGGTTGGGGAACGCTCATCTATTAGACTGAGGGTGAGTGCAGAAAAGCTCGTGATTTAAAGGAATGCACCCACTGGTGGCCTCCAGCAGTGACCTACCTCTCTGTTGGTGAGGGCATGCTCTCCGGCTAACAGCAGCATGCTAAGTCCTCCCATCTTTGTAGGATCTGGGGAAAACAAAGAACAACCATGATCACAAATACGTTCGAAACCAAAACGCTGAGCAGTGACGTGCCGTCAGGGGAGGCAGGCGAGGATCATGAAAAGAAAAAAAATGCAAAATGAAAAATGAAAAAAATGGTTGTATTTATATAGTGATTTGTACCTATTTACCACTTATCTTCACCAGTTTTAGATTGTTATTAAAATCGCAGAGTTTTCACATTTACCAGCGTTCAACTACTCCGGTGAGACCTTCAGTGAGGCACCGGCCGACTGTGCCTCACCGTGGATTGTGCAATCACTCGGCTGACTGTGCCTTCCATGCTGATGAGAGACCGTATCGCTGTCTCTCGCAATATGAAGTACAATTTCATAGTTTAGCTGATGTATATAATATATAATGTAGCGTTTTTTTGTCAACAACTATGTGTGGAACGCGTTTCTTGTGCTGAACAATCATAAAACGGCTAAAAAGAGGCACTAGATGAGGCACACAGTGCTCGGGCCTCATACTAGGGAGCGCTGGTGATCCCAAGGATTCTTGTTAGGATTCTGCAGAGTGACAGGACACTGCTATACTGCGGTCAATTAAGAGAGCAAGAAGTGAAGTCATTATTTCTTTTCCATTCGCCTGGCCTTACTTTCAAAATGGAGGATTACATAGCTAAAACTTTTAAAACTAAAGAAGACAATGAAGAATTCTACCACCGAGGTATCGATGCTTTTGTTCAGAAGGAGCGGCGGATCAATGGACTTTATTTATAAGTAAATGTAAGAACACAAGAACATTTTTTTTCTTTATTGAATGTGTTTTTTTTGTGCCACAGTTTGTATGTGTAAAAAAAATAGTGATATGAGACCTTAAACATAATCCCTTAACTGCTGCCAATCAAATATTGGATTAGCAGGGTTGGTATGATTGTAAATGTGATTGTGATGACGTCAGGGCCTCACCAGCCACCAACCTCACCGCCCGTCACTGACGCTGACCAACCTTGCGTTGTACTCACCCGCCATGGCGAAGTTTAACTGCGGCGTGCTCTCTGGTTTGGGCACTCTCTTGGCAGGGGTGGAGTCCTTGGCCGAGCTGGAGCTGGAGGGGAAGGACCAAACCTTTTTGCGGGGATTGTTGACCGGCTGACATGGGGGGCTTTTGACTGGTTTGCTGGTAGTGGGGCACCACTTGTAGCCTGGGTTTGCCTTCATAAAAGCATCTTTATACTGAAAGACAATCCAAAATAATTCCCGTTTTATCTAGCATCACTACACAGCTGCTCTCTGATGATTTGAAAGGAAGCTCTTACCTCCTTGGCCATGTCAGTGTATTTCTGCTTTTCTTCGGGTTCTAGCTTCGCCCACCAATCTGCCAAGATCTTGGTGGCCCCACGATTGTCCAGACGAGGATGCTCCTGCCGCACCAGAGAGCGGTGGCGCTTGCAGAAGAGAAGGAAGGCATTCATGGGCCGCCTTGCCCGCTGTTCGTTGGAGTCCTCCTCCACCTCTTCGGTTGTGCTTCCACGCTGTGCCTGCGAGCCCTGCTCCTGGCGGAACAGCTCTGCCTGCTGAGAGCGCGTTCACAACTGAGCGACGTGCCGTCGCTTAGAGGGGCATCACGGAGCTTGTCAAAAGCACTCACCTTTTCCAGCTCCTCCTCATCCTCTTCCTCCTCCTCCTCGGAGAAATCCAGAGCCTTTTTTGACAGAAGAGGGTGCCACTGCAGACATTTGCGCTTTGGCCGTTTGCAAGTGACCTCCCCTCCAACAGGTGGCTCCTTCCTTCCTCCACCCTTCATGGTACTAGAGCACCTGTTTATGATAAAGACACACGGTAAAGACCAGGTCTGTGATTTCATGACATTCATGGACGCTCTTGTTGACATGTTCTTAATAGATAAAATAGATAAGAGGGCAATGGGTCCATCAGTAATTCTTTGAGCGCATCTAAGATATACATAAGGTCAGTTCTGTATTGGTGGACAAGGTTCTCAGAGCACTGAGGGAGCACAGTTATAGTCAACCAAAGCCATAAATGATTGAAAATGGATTTTTAAAAATGGGGGAAGAGGCACTGACTACTGAATTTATCATATCACACCCAAGACACCTGGGTGAAAAAGCTTCTGTTGGGACGATGAAAAAAAAAAAAAAAAAAAAAAAAAAAGCAAACAGTAAGAATGAAAGTTCCCAGCCAATGGTGAGCAGGCAAACAACAAAGTCATGAGGAAACGTGCCATATAGAGTATATAAACATTATGGACATTGGCAGATGTCCATATTGCTCTCTGGAAAGTGGAGTCTGATAGTTGTGTTAGCAGCACACACTCCTACTGTTTACAATAAGTATCAGCATGATTTTCCTCTGTGTGCGTGTGTGTGTTAACATATCACACAGGTAATTTTTCAGTGCAAACTTTCCAGATGTTGAATCGTTGGCCCAAATTTTGGTAACTATGATCAAACTGTTTTGACGTTATCTGTTTTGGTTGAACACTTGTGGTAACCCCAGTAGATAACAGCTCTTAATTTGGTTCCTTCTGAGTCCTGAAACATTTATATTTCAATGAACAGACTTATAAAAATGTTCATTTAGTGGGTGTGTATATGTATGTATGTATATATATATATATATATATATATATATATATATATATATATATAGCAAGATATGGATCATTAGTTAGAACCTATTCCAAGTAAATGAGTTAATTCTGCAACATGCAACAGTATTTATAACTGTACCATCAGTTTATACAACAATACAACTAGTGAGGACTAGTAGCAAAAGTGTAACAAAATTATGTAACATGCTTGAAGAAATAAGCACTTCAAATCATTTGTACTGATTTTTATTTCACCATGTTTGAGTCCTGAATGTATATAGTCATGGAATAAATGAAATTACCCATTAATGAAATGACTTAATGACTGTTTGTGACATTGTCTGGATTAGGTCAGTGTTTGTAAATGTGGATGTTGGGTGGAAAAAGGGGAATACTTACTGGAGAATAAACTATGGAAATGCTGTATGAGTGATGAAGATGAATCTGCCAGAGCCTTTGTCATGCAATGACGATGACCTATAAAATACAAGACAGTGCTCTCAGTCGTGCGTTATACTGTCATCTCTGCAACGACATGACCTCGGCTGCAGAACACAAATATACACCAGCAATAGAACTTTAATAGCGCAATAGTGAGCGACAGTGCACATCAGCAGACCCCAGCTTCATAGCACGATGGGACATTTTTGTCTCATCTGATTACCGATCACTTCAATCGTGCGGTCGATCCGCCCTTGCTGGGCAAAACCAAAACAAATTTAAAAAAAAAAAAAAAAACGTAGGCCAAAACAAACCGTGGATGTATGAAGAGGGGGTGAAGTAGAGGGACATGGTTGCACGGACTGGTGCCGCTGCGCAGATGTTGAGTTGTGTCCAGGTAAAACTGCTGATGCCCGATCGGGCTGTCGAGAGTCAGGTCAGGAGCCACAGCGTCGAGCTCCGCACGCTCAATAACAGCACAAAATTTGAGTGGTTATGCAAATAAACCAACTATCTTCGGAGCTAAAGCAAAGCTGCCTCTGTGTACACATTTTCATCTCCGTGCAAAATGTCGATCTGAGCTCTGACAAGCCGAATGAGAGTCCATCTTGCTTTGCTTTGAAGGAGAAAAAACACAAGTACAGTAGTGGGGATATTTCACTCCTGTCAAACTCAACAATCGGGTCCGAATGTGTCTCAGTCCACTAAAAAACACCCACAATCATTAATTAAACCGGGGATCTTCTGTCTGGGGCCATGCATTTGTGAGAAAGGCTCTGCCGGCCAGTAGCTCCATTTTCTACCACTGTTACTAGGAATAAAAGTAGCTAGTTAGCCTGCTAGCTGCACAGTCTGCTAACTGGACGCGTCATAGTTTTAACATACAATGGTTCCCGAAGAGTACAACCCTCTGATATCACGTCTGACTGAAGACACGGGCTAAAACGCGATGACAGCAGTTGTTGAAGCTGTTCATTTGCACAAAACACAGGTTTGATGCGGAGAGGAAGAGGAGGGGGAGTCCGATCACCTCACTGAAGAACAGTTGCTTTGCCATGAAAATGACACGGACATTTCAAACAGCAGCAGCGACTCGGCTGCACTGGAAACACTGTGCATATGTGTGTGTGCGTGTGTGTGTGTGTGTGTTAACAGCAGTGTTAGCACTGACGCTGTGGAGGAAACAGAAAGAACAGCAGGCGGACATCATGCCCAAGCCAGCGGTAATAACACATTTTAACACTGACTGACTGGCAGGGGAAAAAACGACGCCGGGTTGGAACGGAACACTAACCAAAGCACAAGTTTTCTGTCATTAACATGTCATTAATGTCGCCGCATACCTGTAAAATCCTACTTAAGAAGCGTGCAGGCCCACTCATCATCATCGGTGCTGCTGGCCACCTTTAAACTTATTGACACATCATAACAGTCCAGCACTGGCTGTGCTCAACAGAGTGCATCAAGCCCACCACAATGATGCACGCCGAACCGGAAAAACACACATCCGTCACCAAAATAAAATCACGAAACCGTCAAAGCCTTTTAACCACAATTCTATGCTGCTTTACTAAAAAAAAAAAAAAAAAACAGACTGAGCTAGTATGTTTGAATATGTGGAAGAATAATTTTGGAGTATGGGGTCAAAACAAAATAATGATGGACAGGTAGATCATGTACCTCGAGGTTCAAAACTAGTGGCTAATGTATTGTGGTAAAACGTTTGTTATCTTTTTGCATCATGGGAATCATCAGTATAGAACTAAACATCATAACTTATTCAAATATGAACCGGGCAGTACTAATGACAATTTAACAAATCTAAACGCAATATGTTAAAGTATCAATATTTTCAATGCTAAATTCATAATTTAAACCGTGTGATTTTATTAGACAGTCCTGGTGTCTTTTTATTATTATAATATTTCTATATTTATTGTACTAATATAATTTCTGTATATGATGTGAAAATTTAAAATAATTTCTTCAAATAAAATATTGCTTTAGACAATATGAGATAAACATTAAATATAACTGCAAATTATTATTCTCATAAAAGAGCAAATATTGGGTAAAATGTAAATAAGATGAAAAGAGTAACCACCGTATTTAGTCTCTGTAGAAAACTAAGTCTTGTGTTAAAATATGGGCGCACAACACCGATTACTGACGTCATAACTGCACTTGTATATATGCTGAAAACCACCGCTGAGTTTTATTTTTTTAACGGTCAATGAAAATAAATAACAAAATAAAATTAATACTAAGACAAAATAAACGTACTGAATTTTATTTGTTCTTAACCCAATGCATTTGTTTTAGAACCGGAAGTTGTTTGGTTATCGCGGTAAAATGACGATGGTGAAGAAACGCAGGATATCGCTGGATGATGAATTTACTGTCGGCGAAGGCAACACATCTAACAATCTCGATTCATAAAATAACACCACAATCCACTGATTCGAGCTAAAACACACACTTGTTCAGTCACATAAACTAATAAAAACCACTTTCGTTTTCCTCGAGGTGAGAGAAATTTCTCTCAGCTAACGTTATATCCCTCCCCTCCCCCGGTCTGCAAAGTGCTCTCAGCCAGAATGGCCTTCACTCGCTGACAACATCCCTGAATCAACTTTATCTTTAGCATTGTCTGTCTGCTAAAGGTCAGCCAAAACGTCCAGGTTACATCTGAAGAGACGAATAACGACTCGCTAAAACGCAGCATGTATCCCAGTTCAGACTTGTTCTAAGCTTCCTGGGTATTCGCGTTAACGTTTACTTCTTACAATGAAACAAACGTGAGTATCAACAGTCCGCTTGTACTTTACCTGTGAGCCGTCGGGAGTTACAGCATGAGGTCACTGCTGGAAACTTTAAAAACCTAGAGCTGTAAAATTATCAACAGTTTCAAAGCGTACTATACGCATTGAAAGTATCCAGCATGACATGTAAGGCTGTCTGTGAGTGGGCAGCTCCTTTGATTGACAGGCCAAATTCACCAATGAGCGACGTGTTTATATTCCGACGTCTAGAGGTTGGTCAAACCGTCTCTCGTCAAATGTCCAGGGCACGTGTGGTAGATTTTATGCAAAGTTACTGGAGTACTCACGAATTTATTAAAATATAAATAAGAGGACTCGGACAAAACATGTACTTTGAGTAAGTTACTCTTAATAAGACTGATCCTTGAAACTAATTTGCCTCCATTTCTCTTCTGTGCCTCTAACCAATCCATTTATCCTCTCTGTTAACAGCCTGTTCAGCCTCCCTGCCCGCAGAAAACATTCCATGATCGCATCTTTGTCCCACTGTAACCAGTCAATTTGTTTTCCCTGATGAAAGAATGTCATTATGGATGTTTCAAAATTAGAAATCACAGCCGAGGATCACACTGATGCTGTTCATCTTGTCGAAACACCTGTTGATCATATCATGAAAAGTGAAACAGCATAAATCCAGTTTTACAATATACGATGATACTAATCATGATGATAATGATTATTATTATAAGTAGAAGTAGTAGTGGTAGTAGTAACTTTTATTTGTAGTGATTGTGTGTTTTATTCTATAGTGTCTTACTTAGAAAATGTATCCATGTGTTTTATTTTTCAGAGTAGGGAGTAAAGACAATTATAAGGTGACTGACCTTTGACAGAGGATCTTCTTGTTGATTAACTGTATGAGTTAATCAGGAAAGCCTTAATCATTCAGGGAAAGGGCCACATTATAACAGTGAGGATAAACACAAGTGATCCAACTTAGTTGTCTACATACGGTGTGCTGTCAAAATTCTGCGCTACAATATATTGTTAGATATTAATGTGATGTCATGATAATAAAAAGAACAGCCCTTTTTGTATTAAAGGAACAAAGGAAATATATTATTGCTGCTAATAACGTACTTTCCTGCTCCTAATTGGAATGGAGGAGCAGGACTTGCTGATGTTATTTTTCACATTTATGGTTGGTTCTCCTAAGGAGCCAATAGAAAAGCAGACATTACACACATTCGCCAGCAGGTGGCAACACTGAATTATGAAGCGAACACAGCAAGTGGACGCGTTCAAGATAAGAAGTGTCCTGTAGTGCTGTGAAATATGAAGTCCTGTACAGTACACAGGGATTTTTGGGAAAGAGGAAATGAGGTTATTTGGTCACTGTGACACGGAAGCCAGTCAATAATCCCTCTACATTTTTCAAAAGTCTTATACACAAGCAAATCTTTAAAAAAAAAAAAAAAAAAAGGAAAAAAATTTTGACTTCCTGTTTTACCCTCAATAAAGCACAGTGTGATAAGAAAAAGAGAAATGTTCAAATAAAAGGAATAATGGGAAGTGTGAAAAGACTTTATGGTTTATGGTTACAACTTTAAATTTAGAAGCACGTGTTAATTATTGCTGTTGTTTTAATGAATAGTCTGAATAGCAAAATATGTGGTTGGTCCTAACTGATTTGTAGTTGGAAACAGAAGTGGAAAATTGCACAAAAAGTCCTGACTTAAAATGATAAATTCTTGCATGCACGGTACATGCATACATACATTTTCCTGGGTGGTCGACTTCCTCCTCACAGTCCAAAAACCGTGCACAAACTGCCTGTCGATGCAAAGGTGTGAGTGGATAGTGTGTGGAGCCTGCCAGGAGCGATGCTCTGTCCAGGATGTATTCCTGCTCTTCTTCCACTGAACAGTGGGACAGGTGATGGATGGAGCTCTTGATTGAGACGGGCTTTAGGAAGTTTTGTTGCCCTCTTGTGGTCGATCAGCCTTTATTTTATTCCTGATATGGTTATTTCAGTTTTAAAAACAATCTTAAATGGATGATTCTCATTAATGCTCAAACAATATCTAAATCACAGATCTATCTATCTATCTATCTATCTATCTATCTATCTATCTATCTATCATTTTTACTGATAGCATATAAGTGGATAAGTATATGAAATGTATTAATTTGACATCACCTCTGACATCGGTGTTTTTATTTCAGATTAAAGGAGACACAGTTCTGATGAATAATTCCAATCTGCAGTTTGAACAACTTCAAACAAAACAAACGACCCCAGTGCTTCAGATGGAAATTGCACATCCACAAAAGAAAAGAAAAGAAAAAAAAAACAGGACTTTTGCGACATGCATAGATCAGACATCGTTTACATTTCCACATAAATAATCCTGCTGGCCTGGATCATTGGTTATCCTGTTACAATATGTATGATGAAATACTGGAAATACTGAATCAGAATAAACAATAGTATCAAGCCATTGAAAACACACATCTCTTTGCTTCTTAATGTATCGCTAACAAGAGCCAAAATAGACTTGATCACATTTTTAGTTGTGGTACATTTCAGGATAAAAATGCACTAATGAGGCCCGTCGGTCTCCTGCTTTCCTTTAGTTACTTTAAGCAACATTACTCCTGGATTAACCTTGATGTCTAGCTGTGACTAAGGACTAAATGAAAATGTTCTCAAAGGAAAAGTACATTTATTAGCTTTAATCTCTGATATACAGTAAACATTTTCTGTTAAGGCAACTGGTGACCAGTATGGTATGGAACACTTGTAAAGTAATGATGTCAAATGCCTCCAAAAGCATCAGAAATAAGGGACAGTTGTAACTTTACAGACATAAAAAAAAAAATAACAATCGGCCACAAAAGTTAGACAATTGATGGCAGAGGACAAGAGAAATATCCGGTCAACACAGAAATGTTGCTTTTCACGGTGGAATAAAGTGAGCAGGGAGAACTGATGAGCAGGAACGACAGGGAGGTGGGTCAGATCCGGGTTCAGTCTTCTGTGACAGCGTCCGGGGTCGTCCTGTTTGTCCCACTGCTGGATTCATCAGCCGAACGCGAGCCTGTCCTCATTACCCAGCAATGACTAAGTGCACTTTATAAAGTCCGGGTGAGTAGAAACACACTGTTCTAGCAGGCTGGGTCAAACATGCATCAGGAAGGATTTACTGGTTATTTAGCAGCCATTTACGTGCCAATGGCTTCAAATTTAAAAGATTTTCACACGGCCAGACGGATTCATCATCCAAGAGCTTTATGTTCATTAAATATTGTGTTTATCTTCATCAAAGCGAGGTGCTGTTAAAGAGCCAGTGGCGAGTAAACTGTATATAGAGCATATATATATCTATATATCTATATATATACTATCATGCTCATCAAGCAGAGCCAGGTGAAGGATGTAAGACCGTCGACCCAGAGGCCACAAAGGAGGTTTCAGCTGACGTGACCAACAGTCCAACCTCCCGGCTTTGACCGTTCCAATCAAATTATTTTACGGATCAAAAGATGAATCAAGGACGTTGACACACTGCTCCGCTCTTCTCAGGGGTTTGTGTCATCGCTGGAGGCAAAAGTGAAACGGTAGCAAGTTTGAAACCCTGTCAAATGACTAGTTTAAACCTGGTAGAGGTGTTTAATACTGATTTCAGATCAGCTCATCTCCTTCAGACATCAGCAGGCTAAAGTTGGAGAGGGGGACCCACGCTGCTCGGTGAGCTCAGCTCAGCACGGTCCAGCTTAAATGGGCTCCGTGTACTTGACACAAACAGAGATCAATGCTGATTCCAAGATCTTTGTTTCCTGCCTGAAGGACGTGCTGCCGCTGACCAGTCAGCATTTCAACAGTTTTTGTAACCATCCCACCACTTAAACTGGAAAACTGGAAAGAACACAGAGTTGAGGGACACTGAATATGAGGAAGTGAAGACAAAGAAATATAACTACCAAAAACACTGGGCGGTTCTGTCCAGGCATTTTAAGCGTGAAATGATAATAATAGTTGGTGTTGATTTGCAATTTCCCATCAGGAATCACTGCACAGTTCAACATTTGAGCTGTCTTTGGGTTGGACAGAGCTAATGCTCAGCCTGGCAGTTCAGTTGTTCTGGAACTGCTGGCAGCATTCCCGAATCCACACCTTCAGTGCCCACTGTCCTTCGGATCGCACAGGCGGAGCAACAACAACGAGACCGACGTCGCCTTCCTCAGCCGGGGAGGGCTTCAGACACAATAACCACATGCTACCACGCCTTCAGGGTCTCTCAAGATCAGAGTGGAGGACAAAGATGCTTGGATGGGCTGAACGCAGCCCACGAGGCCAAGAAGAGAAAATAACTTTGAATGACAAAAAGATTTTCTCTAAAGTCAAAAGCTGCCCTCACTGAAATCACAATGGCCGCCACCATTTTTCCCTCCACCATGTGTTGCTAAGCAGAGCAAACGGAAGGAAAACACGACTGGCTGCAAAGCAAACTTTACATGGCCTTCATTTACTGTTTCTTTACATGCTTAATGCCAGTTTTTCTTCTCTAATTTGTGTAAAAGAATGAATCACTTTAGCACGAATTTATACAGGACACAGACTGACGGCTGTTGATGAGCAGTCAGACCTCTCTCGTGTCTCCTGTGACAGGTTTAGACGCACCCGTCAGGTACTTTTATTTTTTTTAATCCCCAGCACAGTCCTGTTCGGACTCCACAACCTCCAATTTCTAGTTTAGTCTTAGAAACGCCGCTAGAACCTGCGGCTACAGCAGCAGCGGACCCGCGGCCGTGAGAGCGCGCATCTTTGCTCTTCAACACCACAGGAGACTGGAATGGTTTCAGATCTGAAGGTGTGAAAGATTCTAACCAACAGGAACAGGAAGAGCCCGTGTATGCGGAACAAGATCTGTGTCCTCTTCAAAGAAACACCACCTTTTTAGGCTTTTTTAAGATTATCAGTAAATAAATTAATATCTAATTAGGTACTGTAATTACTGCCTGCATGGCATGTTAGACACTCTGAAAAATGACTGCGTAACCCTGCATTCAAAAGAAAAAAAGCCCTGTTGCAGTCCATCTTTTCTACTCTGACTGCCCATCCACCGTGCACATCAAAGGATTTCCAGCGGAATAGTGTCATCCCTTAGAAGACAACATATTGCATCACTCAAATAAAATACGCTCTGTAAATCATCTTTTAATCAAAGTTATATTTTCAATAATAAATACTTCTGTGCTTTTGTGCCTTTAAATAGCAAAATATAGAGTTACATCTCTGCTGCATCAACAGCTTTCTCCACGTCACTGTCCACGCATCAGCTGGAAGGTAAAGGTCAGAAATCTTACAGTAGAGTCAGAGAAATCCGAAAGAGAGGATGTAAACAAACACAAAGCAAAGCTGTGTTTAGAGGATGCAAAATCAGGCTGCACTTTACAATTTCACGGGTGTGAGCACAGGGTCAGGGTGTGGATCACATCTGTACACCAGGGTCTGTGTGCCAACATGCACGCACGCACATACATACACAAACACTCGCCTTATTTATTTTCTGTTTTTTAAGCCTTTGTTGAAGATGAATTTTCAGCTCAGGCGAGAAATCAACATGTAAAAGTGGTTCAAGACCGAACTTAGTAAATACTCTGTGGTTTACATTCAGGAACATTCATGTCGAGTAAAAAACAAACACAAAAAAAAAAGGATGAAAACAAGAGAAATTAAAACAAACGATCATAATAACAAAACAAACAAATTCACAATAATAAGTGGAGACTATGTGAAGCCAGACGGTTTTATGTTACAGCTAATTACTCGTGTCTTGGAGTCCACGCCTTCGCAGCTACAAGCTATTATAGCTTCTCCTTGGAGGGGATCCAGATATAGGGTCCTGAATGTTCCTCTATGACCTGTTTGCAGCTGTTATAAATGTCCTCTAAGGTGTCTCCTTGAACCAGAGCTGCAAAGCAGAAGGAACTTTATGTACAGCGGAAGCAGATCAGGTCTTCATCATCACATTCACACGTGTGTCAGGGTGGAGATGATCCGGCTTCGTGAGCGCGAATAAGACAGTTCAATCAACATGAGCGACGCGACAGACATCAGAGTGTGATGGGCTGGAGTAAACGTGTGTGTGTGTGTGTGTGTGTGTGTGTGTGTTACTGGTTCTCTGGCAAATTATGCCAACAACCAGATTCAATCAGATAAATGTGCCAGTTTCTGTGTCTGACAAGTGTTTTCCACAGGAACCCAACACCAAAAACAAACTGCTCTGGGATTAATGTTTCCGAGACGAGATTACAAAAGAGAAATCCAAAATATTAAACCCCTTTAAGTCTTTTAATGACTTTTAAAACAAGCCTCGCCTTTTATATCCCTCCCTGCCGCCTCAGATCAGCACAACCAGGCGTTCTGACTGAAGCTACAGCAACACAAAGCAGACTGCGTTTCGCCGTCTTTAATACAACCCTATTAGGGTGAAGTGATACACACCAGAGCTTTTCATGCTGCTTACTGTTTCATTTTAAGAAAACATGCGCCTAGTGTCAGACCGGACTTTACGTAATTCCCTCAGCGCCTGTTGTATTGTCTCACACTGAAGCCCAGAGTACACCGGCTGCAGGCTCCGACCGCCCGCCGACAAAACACGCATCGCTTCTATTTAGGTCGGATGCTGTCGCGACAAGCTAGCTCAATGCATCAGGTGCGGGACAGGAAGTCGGGGGCGACGAGAAAATAAAACATCCTGGAAATGGTCAAAATAAAAGCTCCCGTCTTTAGAGCGATGGTTTTCAACAGGTCCTAAGTCTGGTGAGGGTCATCTCGCAATCATCTCAGACAAGGACGAAGAAAGACGAAGCCGGACCATTACTGATGACCTGTCGCGTCCTTTAGAGAAGGATAGTATAAAAAAAGAGCTGGCATGGAAAGCCATTTCAGAATGATCACTGGAATGACTCATTAATGCTTAGTGTTTAATGTGTTTTCATCAGAGTGGTGATATCTCGCGGTCGTACGTGATTTCCTTTTAACGTCCTGTCGGAGCCGCACGGCGCTGACGCAGCCGGTGTGAAACGCAAACGCGTTCGGTGTAGTTTCGGGGTTAGACGGTGTGAGTGAGTGTATCAACGCGTGCTGTGAGAGGAAGCTAAAAAAAAAAAAAAAACCCACCAGGTGTATTTTCCAGGTGTGTGCTCTGACTGGTGACATACCTGTGAAGAACTCCCCAAACTCCTGTTCCAGCTTCATGGCCCTGTCAAAGGTCTTTTTGGCTTGTTCCTCCGTCAGTCTCTTATTCATGTCCCTGCGCACAGGGGAAACACCGCACACGCGTGCACACTTTATCTCCCTGCAGAAGAATTCGGCGGTGCTCCGTCGTGCTTACAGCGACACCCAACATCAGATCACACGTGATATAAAGCCTAGAAGTCGTGCACGTGGGAAGGAATACTCACATTAAGGAGTCGATGGATTTGGGTTTTATAAGGATGGCGATGGGATACAGTTGTGCTACTTGCAGACGTTTAATGGCATTTCCAGACACATCCAGAATGCAGTGTTTGCCCTGAGACACACGAAGACGCCCAGTTTTAAATTCAACCTGATTCTAAGCCTGGATTAGTAAGATGCATGTTTTTAATATCCACAATGTGGTGGAGCGTCTCACCCTTTCAGCCACGTATTTTACCGACTGGACACTGGTTCCATACAAGTTGTCATTGTACTGGCCCGCCTCGATGAACTTGTGCTCTTGGATGTCCATCTCCATCTGCTCCCTGGACATGACGAAGTGGTAGTCCCGGCCGTCCACCTCATAGTCCCTCTTTGGCCGAGTGGTGTCTGTGGCGGCAGGACAAACCAAAACAACATGAGTCATAAATGACGCCAGCGGAGAGTGAGAACAGTTCGGTCAGCTCTAGAAAACACACATTTGTGTTCTCGCGGGTCCAGTGGGCAACATTTGGAGGAATATATTAGCATAAATACAAAGAAAATTTTAAAAAAATCATACTCATACATAATGAGTCAAAAACGTGAACCAGTGTTTTATTGTCCTCTAGAACGGCACAGTTGTTTCTGTGAGAAACAACTTGAGGAACTTCACCAAAAAATGAATCTGGGCACAAAAAAAAAAAAAAAAAAAAATAACAGTTGAGGATCAGAAGTAATACCAGCACAGACAGACAGACCCTGCTCGTCTTTCACAGATAAACTCTGAGAAATGATGATGGCTTCCACTGATTCAACACACTGGACCTTTGGTCAGTCTCACACACACACACACACACACACACACACAAAAGCTGCACTGACAAAATGAACTGGGAATCCTGTTGGAGGCACCATCAAGTAGGGAGGAAAAGGACAGAATCGGCGCCTCTGTTTCTGGCTGATAATAGAATATATACAATAACTAAAGGCAACTGACATCATTTTGAAGACATCCGCACAATTTTGTTGTGAAATTTGCACAAAAGTGACACAGAAAACAAGTGTGTGTTCCGATTCCTTTCAGTTTATGCACTAATGTAGAGACACCTGCCCCATACGGAGTGATGAGCTCCTTCCAAAGCATTCACAAAGGATCTGACTCAACTTGGACTTTAAAGTCACCAAAGGACTTAAATGACAATTCTGGAGGGACATTTTGCGCAGATTTCAATGGATATCTTTCAAAAATAGGAAGTGAGGAATCCTCCTACAAATGGAGTTTACTAGATCACAAAAACTACTGTTCTACAAAGAAAATAAACCAAAATGGAGAAAAGGAGTATTTATGGAATAGTTCAAGAAAAGGACGGAGGGATAACGCAGCGTGGTCACTCACCTTGTTGCTCCGAGCTGTTGGCGGCTTTATTAGATTTAACGGTTTGTCAAAATAAAAGATATGGGTGAATCCAAACATGCAAAATCAACTTGGGCGATCAACAGAAATGGGTGTGGAGCCGTCATGGCAGCAGCAGTGTCAAAGAGAGCTGCTTTAGCAACCATCTTGGTTGCTAGACTTACGCGGAACACAAGATCCAAACTTCTCTGGGAATTCTGATATCAGATCATCGTTAATTCTGTCCTTCATGGGTCCCAGGATTATGACAGGTCTGGCATAATTAACTGCAGAGAAAACCAAAAATATGCCAATTATTTACTGTGTCAGTTGACTTTAATTGCTAAAGTAAATACTTCAGCGAGGGTAGCTGCTGTTAGACCACTTACTCTCTTGCCGCAGCACAGGTTCATATGACAGAATCACATCATCTTGACTCCCTGATTAAGAAAAATCAGCTCATCAACCAGTCACATACAGCAGCCTGCAGATGCTCAGGAGCTCATTACAATGCATGTCAGTAGCTAAAGCTAAAAAAAAGTCAGTAACATTAATGTATCGATGCTTCTCACTTGGTCTAGACCAGAGGTGGGCAAACTGAGACCCGGGGGCCACATGTGGCCCAATGAACTATTTCATCCGGCCCGCAGAGCCTTCACAATAATTTCTCCAAGAGCCAAATGAAGAGGGTTGTCAGCTAGATTGGTTAGAAAAAGGTCCAGACCCCCCCTTCAGCTAGCATGCTAACATGTCCTCTCAAGAAGGTGGGGCCAAACATCATGTGGAGCCTCATCATCCATCTCTAGTTGGACCAGTTTACAGGCTCTTCAACACATTTTCTCAGTCACTCGTCCATCAAGCAGGATTTTAGTTAACCTCTGATCCTCATTTGGCCCCTTCACCAAGATCTAAAACCCAATGTGGCCCTTCAGGCTAAAGAACTGCCCACCCCTGATCCTGATATATAATGCAGGATTAAAACCTATTATGGAATACTGAAATTACAAGTGTAAATGTTCCGGTTCACGGGAAAAGGGTGTCTCAATCAAAGCTTAAGGTCAGTTGTTTTAAATAGGAGCAAAAACCGCTGCGGAAAAGACAGAGGAGGAAAACCGTGACGATGATTCA
This sequence comes from Pao palembangensis, assembly GCA_015343265.1. Classification (NCBI taxonomy): domain Eukaryota; kingdom Metazoa; phylum Chordata; class Actinopteri; order Tetraodontiformes; family Tetraodontidae; genus Pao; species Pao palembangensis. The sequence continues at coordinate 10,952,580 of CM027094.1, read as the reverse complement.
CCCTCTGTGGGGAGGAGCTGAATCAATATTGTTCCAGCTACCGAACCGTGCACTTCAGAAAAAGATACACGGCAACACAAATTAGTACGCAAACAATAAGGTCCACACAGGCAGAAAGAAGCAAAGCAAAACGCATTTGACGCGTTCAAGCCAGTGCCATGCAAACAGGAAAATAAGGCATTAAGAGAAGGATGCAATCATGTCAGCGTCTGTCAGCAGGCCACAAATAAACCAGGCAGCTGCATTTGCATTAATAACCCATCAAGCAGTTCTAAGGTGATTTGCTTCCGTGGTGTCAGCCACAATGTTATCCACGTTTACGGGCCCGACCTCTCCGAACTGAAACCATCAAAACACACACATAAAAACAAGAAGGTACCCTACATATATAGTCCATTACAGTAAAATAATAGAACAAAACGGCTAAATATAGTAGTGACATGGAGGGGGGATAAGGTTTCTTTATTGCTGAACACAGAAAACAAAACAAGTTTTTGTCAGACCTGTCACCTGCCGTTCATACTAGACAGACTTTAAACTGACAGACAAATGCAGCATGCAACATTGCATGGGGATACGCAAAAAACATCCAAAATCGTTCCTTCACCAACTTACTGAATGTCTTTGTCCCATACCCTTCATCACCTATCCCCAGGAAGTCCTAATGGCCATCCAGAGAGCACCGGAACAAAGAAAAAGAGGAAGGAACATAGCCAGAACATAAGCAGAGTATTCGAGGTGAAGCGTCGGGCCTCAAGTTTGTCTCTGCACAAACACAGAAGAGCCAGCAGGGGGAGACAAACAGCAGGACAAACCGCAGAGCTGCAGCGCTTGAACCGACACGATCTCTGAAGAGCAAAAACTGAGTCGTACGAAACCACCAAGTGGAGATAAATGAACATGAAAGCGAACAATTCTTTCTTTCTTTCTAACTGATTGGCATCAAAGTAAAAAAAAAAGAACAAAAACAAAAAAACTGTAATTCCACCGAAAGAGAACGAGCAAAGACGACAGGGAGCGATCATGGGAGAAAGCAGGAAAATGCCCTTATGCTCTCACCTACCCTTCGGCTCTACATACAGTATGATCTGCATTGACTCTTAGTGGAAGTGTGCGTCTGGAAGCTTACTTACGCTCTGAATCACTGCCATCCTGCTCACCCTCTTTGTTCTTGTAGAATGGGAACTTTCGTGTAAAGATGAAATTCTTTTTACGTTTGTCATTAAAAGACTGTGAAGGGAGAAAGAGCACGGGGCAAACGGGTATATCTGTCATGGTCATGCAGACAAAATAACCTTTTGCACAAAGTGGGACATCAAGAATTTCCTAAAGGGAAAATTAAAGAATGTCTAAAATCATATATGTTAAAAACTGGAATGCCAACTGAACAGAGCTGAGCATCTTGCTACAGGGCATGTGGAATGTTTAATGTTTTAGGTCATACTAAAGCAAAAATCTAGAATTCCGACTCATTTGCCAACTTTCACGCACCACAATACAGTCCAAGCATTTCTTGATGTACCACAGTTGCACTCAAAACAAAAGCAAGGTGAGAAATAAGAGCGGTCATGCTTGATGGCACGTAAGCACACAGCAAGAAACATGCAGAGATGAAATGAGCAGGACAATTCAAAATGTGTAAAACAATATTAGATATATGTAGACTAAAGCTTCACGGTTCCAAATGGACACCGCTGGTCCAGACCCTGCTGATTTACTATTATAATCTATTATAATAGATATTATATATAATATTATAATATAAACTATTATAATATTTAACGGTATTCTTTAAATGCAGACTGTCTGTTTTCTCTTGAAGAAAAGTTTCTGAGGACTGTTACAGTAAAAGCACAGCAATCGTGTTTTTTTTTTTTTTTGATAACTATCAAGAATTCCCCATATTCATTTTAATGCTGCCATAAAATTGTTAGCATTTTTAGTTTAAAAGAGATGAAGAAATGAATAGACTACAGTGGAAACAGAAAACACTTAACAGCTGACAATGTGTACTGGATGAACTGTTAAATACAGCCTGACTGAGGAGAAGAATGTCATCAATTAAATTCACACTGCGAATCCTCAGATAATAGTAATCACGTCATCATTTCGCTCTCACGCAGTCACTCACCCCTTTAGAGTCAAATGACCCTGGTCTGGCATTGAATTTGACAGTCTTTAGACGTGCACGCTCTTTCCTTTCCACCCTGTCAAGCAAATAGCCAGAAAAGTGGTTAATGGGAGAGGAAATGAAAGTATATCCAGCCCAGTTTTGAGAGAATACGCCTGAAAAAAACACATTTTGGCCCATTCAGAGTTACCCCCCTCAGAAACGGTTGCTCAGCTACGTACCGCCTCTTGCTTGGGATGACACCCATTTCCTCGCTGTCCCCGTGTGGGGTCACGCGCCGCGCCTGCCACCACTCATCATCTGAAGCGTTGATAACATGGAGGATGTCTCCATACTTGAAGCTGAGCCCTTGACTGGGGAGACCGCTGTCCCTTGATTTCTCATAATCAAACAGTGCCCTGGAATATAAATGCACAATTAATAAAAGTACTACTACCAATGAAGTGACTTCCTGTCCTCCGTGCACCGGAAGAGGCAGAAAAAGGAGCAGATGTTTAGAAGGTCAGAGTGACAGCAGCTCCACACATGCTTTACAGCTAACATCTGTCACGTCCTGGGAAAAAAAAGGAGCGACGGACCACATGGACGACACGCGGGGCTCAAAAGTGCAGGGTGACACTGTGAAACGACCAACCTGACATAGAGTGATCTCTTCTGATTGGTTCGCAGAGATCCTGAGCCAGAGCTCATGCTGTGGTTCATCATCTGCTCCCGCAAGTCGTGAATTTTGGCCTCAAAACGTCCATATTCTACGAGACACACGCAAAGACCATTACTGACAGCCAGGGCTGCATTCACACTCCATTACATCCAGGGGAACGAGGAGGACGGCTAACAATGCAACTCAAATTTAAAGTGCACCAGCAAGATTATTCCCGCAAGAGGCAAAAGGAGATGGCAAAGGAAGGAAGCGTGCTTGGGGGAAACTTGCATTAAGGAGTGATTTGATTGTGCGCGAGACACGGGGTTCCCTTCTTTTTACTAAATGCAAAGCAACAACCAGTATTTCACAGCTAAAACCTGGGTTCTAGGTTCATTCCTTGCAATTTCAGTAGAGCTTCCCAATACGGTGTAGTAGAAGTAACTAATGATGTGTACTAGTATCAGAAATAGCGGGAGGAAAAAAGACACATGCATTACAAATTAGTAAAAACAACAAATATATTTCTGTTTTCTAGGACATTGCTGTTCTGCCACAATATGGGCTGCATAGCAAACAGCTGATCAGAAATATACCGAAACAACAAAAGCATGTGGCTTCAGGAAAGAAAGCTGTTTCACTTCACACGCCTGCCTGCTCGGTCTCTAAAGACGTCTGAAATGGTGCACAAATGTGTTGTTGGTCATATGGCAGACAATATATCCACAGCATTACACATAAAAAGGGAGATTGCTCATCTATGGAAAGGGCTGCATGCCCTGAATTTAGAGCTGCTCCACACCACAGCGCACGCTGCTGCTCCAGTATTCTAAAAATGGCCTCCAAATAAAAAATGGAATTGTTGGAAACGGGTGAATTCTAATGCTGTTTCAGAGGGGACAGAGCAGTGGTTTCAAGGGTGAAGACCTGGGAACGTGGAACGAAAAAGGGTAAGCCGGGAAGGTTCAGAGAGTCAAACAAGCTGGGAAGTCACACGTTCACTCTGTGGCTCCGGATAAACTGAGCTCACGGATCAGGCTAATGAGGGAAGCCACAAGTGCCAAAGGCACAAACCTGGCGCAGGAGAGTGAGTCCGCTGAGGAGAGCACAAAGCAAGTTCTGATGGGTGAGAGCAGAAAGCAGTCATTAGTTCTGAGAGTTTGAGAGCTGAGACAAACAGCAGGACGCCACCGCAGAGGGATGACACGGCAGTCACAAAGCACAGAACATTACAGAAGACACATTTGTCACCACAAAATGGGCTTTCCTCACAGGTGTCAGACAAGTGGCTGCACTTCAGAAGAGGGCTGGTGATCCGAGTCAGTGGTCTGGTCCAGCATCTCTGCTTTTACATTTCAAACAAGGCTCTCGATAAACCAGTGGCAGCCTGACAACTGACTCACCGTGAACCGGTGTGTGAAGCTAACATCAACGCATGTCAGCATTTAGCTGCTGTAGGAATCCTGAGACAGGGTGATCATACTTACTGCCAGCTGCTGCATGAGGACTACAAACAAGAGTCGCATGGGAGCATTTCAGCTACTCATCCATATTCCCACTGACTGAAGCTACCATGGCAACAGTCTCTTGTCTGGCGGTCCCACTAACGCCAGTGAGGAAGACATGCACATATACGTATACACTACTGTCATAACGCACACATTTAGCTGCGCTATGCAGTTAGCGCGGTTATGAGAGTTGATCCAGGGAGCAACGTCTCGGAAGGGTCAAACACGTGACCTTTTGTGTACGTTTCAGGCTGACTGACATGAAACCAGATCATTACAGAAGTTCGTCACTTCGGAGTTCATGAACGCAAATATGTGAAGCCTCCGCCTGAGCCGACGTACCTTCCGGTCGGTACTGAGCCACGATGGTGACCACTTGTCCAGCTCCTTTCAGTGCCACCGCTGCTTGCTCGTGGGTCGCTCCCCGGAGGTCAATTCCGTTCACCTGTTTGCACAAGAATCAGAAGGGCCGAACGCCTAAATCCCTTTCATCCATATTTCCATTGGTACGAGTCACCAAGCAGACACGGGTGGAGCAGAGATCATATCGTCATAGAAACAGGAACACGGAGTCTCTTGTGGTGCGTCAAGGATTTTGATCAACACGTGAAAGAGTCTGATGCATCATTTTTATAAAATGATGTGCAAAATGGAACAATTCTAAATATACATGTATGAGATTCTACTTTTGAAAGGCGACTTGTGCTACCTTATCTAGCGGTATCGTCGTTTTTATTTACTTATTTATTTTTAGCTCAAATGGTCAAGCGTGGAGACATAATAAATAGCTCAGAACTAACACATGACAAACACTCTTTTGCTGTATGCTACTCTGAACGTAAAACACTGGAGGTGAGCAGCTTATTAGGGACTGGCCCTGAAAATGGATCTAGGCCAGCAGAATTATACCACTGTCTATTAATACACTGGGAGCACACCAGCTATTACCAGAGCCGAGCAGTCTCAAACGATGTTGGGAATTTTACCAACAGCCAAATCACCACATTTCGCTTAGTGAGTTTCTGATCATTTCTGTCAACAGTTCCAGCAAGTAACGAGATTCTTTGTGTTGCTTCTGACTTTGAAGTTAGAGCCATGAAGCAAACTGAGAATTACCGCCGGACTCGTTGCGGAATTCTTCCCGACGCAGCTGAGGAACGTTCGCTTACCGACAAGATCTGGTCACCGCGCTTCAGCTCTCCACTCAGGTCGGCCGGGCCGCCCGCCAGGATGAAGGAGACAAAGATCCCCTCGCCATCTTCACCACCCACAATGTTGAAGCCCAGGCCGGTGGAGCCCTTGTGGAGCACGACCTTCCTGGGTTCCCTGTACAGACAGTTCAGGTAGTACATCAGCTCGGGGGAGTCGCTTGATTTCAGCATCTTCAGGCTTGGCTCGATGGTGATGAGAGGTGGATGGCAACGCTACAAGAGGTAGACAAACGCCTCAACGGTGCTTTTCTCAGACAAGGACAGAGCTCGCACGCTACTGGATCTCCACAGGGGGACGATGCTCTACTTAGATCACTTGCCCCAAATTCAACTTCAACAGAGAAGGAAAGTTGCCACATGCTCACACACACACACACACACTGTGCTTTACAGTTCTTTTAGAATGGTTCTCACACAGGCTGGCAAACACGTTGAGATCAACACATGGGCTGCGTTCTGAATAATGCGCAGCCCACAACAGAATTCGTGTCATCAGGTGGTGACAGTACAGCGGAAAACAGACACTACAGCTGTTTATTTTAAACTACTTGACTGGAAGCATCTCAGCTGAAACGCCTACGTAGAGAGACTACAATAAAAGGTGAAGCTAAAGAAGACAGAAAAACCAAACTCACTGAGCAGGCATAAAAAGGCTTCATGACTGGAAGCGAAATACTGACCTCTGCTGGTCAACATGAACTACAGCCGCATGAACAAGCAGCTGAAGGCTCTTCAGCCGCTTTTCCAGGGGATTTTTGAGGATTCTCTTTTTTCTACTGCCATACCCTTTCATTCTCAATTAGGCTTTCATGTCATCAACAAAGAAAGATGAACAGAGCTGGGCAGAAACTGTCTTCATTTGAACTGATGTGAGTATGTTATATGCAAGAAAATGCAAAGTTTAATGATAATTTGATGATAATAATGAAAATGCAAGTATACAAGCAAAATCTTGTTGATTTGTATGCCTTTAAGTCTTACTCTGCTGCCATTTCAACCAGATTTGCATGCCTTTAAACACAAATAGGAAATAGATCAAAGTACAAAACCTGATTCTCCGCTGCTCGAAAAAAACTCAACCCCCTACAGCAAAACTGATACATAATATTCCAATTTAAATGACTTCTGATACACTGTAGAAATATAATGTCATTAGCCATGAAGTAACCTGAAAAATACATCTATTTTGTTCATAAGTTTGCTTATAGAAACAACATAGGGATGATACTGATGCCTTGGGACCTCCAAACACCACCTACAGCATGATTACTGTGTTCATTACAGTTTGTCCAGAGTCTTATAACTTTAGATCAGATGAGATGCACTGATGCAGCATCTAACGTGTTTTTTTTTTACTGTACAATGTAGGACCGTTGCAGAAAGGTGGGCCCCTCTATCCCCTCTGTGCGTATGCTTTTCGATGTCACCAAATGACAGTAAATGATTTTAAAGGAATATTGTCAATGCAGCTAGTCTCCAGTACTTTAAACACTTTAGAATGCACACTGTATTTTTATGCACCTTCATTAGTCACGTAATGCTGTAAAGTAGGAATGAAATTTTAGGAACTTTAGCGAGGTGTATGGGCTCCAACTACACACTGCAAGAGGCCTGCAGAGACAGGAGTAATGGAAGAAAGAGCAGCAGGCTGCCAATCCGCCGCATGCACAGCAGAGGAAGGGTCATGTCGATGACGTGCTAACACAGCATGCATGGTGGACAATGGCGGAAGGTACCTGGTGAAATCCGAGTTAGGGAACAGGCTTAGGTGGTAGTTAGGGAGGGGGGTAGAGTGGAGGAGGCTTTTGTCACACTCCACTGGGGAATAGTGTCGGGGTGAGTGTGTTTTGTCACAAAGTTTGTTCACAGTGCTGTAAACGGGCTCAGGAGGCCTACAGTGGAGTGAGAAACAAGAGCAGAGAGGTTATTGGCTGGAGAAAAGGGTGAGGAAGAGTGTTCACGAGGGAAGGTGACACATAAAGGGAGGAATTAGTCAAATCAGACGCAGTGGAGATCAGGGCAGGGTGTTAATGCCGTCTTCTCAGTTTGAGCTTCGGCGCATCCTTTTTTAAAAACAGCAACCATATTTAGAAGTGAATTTACAAGAATCATCATGGAAGATGCATCTGACACAAGGAAGCATGCATGTCGTTCAAGTAACTGGAAGATTAAAAAAAAAACATCCTTTTTCCTTTCATTCATGTGATTTTAAGAACTCACTCAAATAGACAGTTCTTCACCTTCAAAATGTCAACCCCTCCAGAAGTTTAAAACCTGGAACCGAACCATCAACTTTTTTACATTTGAAGAAGCCTTCCGACTAAAAGGTTTAACATCTTTAAGAACACAAAAATAATCCCAGTCTCCTTGGATTTAAATCATTTTGAAGACTGTACAGAGTGGGGGAATTTTCAAAGCTACTGAGCTAATGTAAGATAATGGTCATAAAAAATGTCAGTCATCAGTCATGAAGACTAACCCCAGCACCACGGAGTTCATTCTGTTATGCTGCTGTAACATTTACATGTTTAGTCAGATTACTGCAGTGGTTCTCAAATTTTCTCAGACCAAGGACCACTGAAGCCATAAATAAACACTCACGGACCACCTGACTCTAAATAGCCCCCAAATTTAAAAATGTAAAATTTTAAAATGTGATTTGTTACGTGTCACCTCGCCGACCACTAGGGGTCGCACCACTCTGAGAAACACTGGATTAATATGATACACAAAGTCCAGATTAGTTCAGAGATATCTGTGCTGACCTTTTCAATGTTTCTGATAGTAAGACCATCTTCATGAAATCAATTTCCAAATAAGAATCACTTGGCTACAATTACCTCTGAAAACTCGTTATCACTCATTTCTGTCATTGCAACTAGCCGAAAGCCAATAATAAAGGCAATGACATCATTTAAGAGCATGCAGTTCCAGTCGCCCACCAACTGATATCTCACCTCAGCTGGAAGTGCTCAAACTTGTGGCCGTCTCCATCCTCCAGGGAGGAATTTCTATTTAGAAGGAAAAAGTGGTCTTATTACTGTGGAGCAACCACTGATTACTATTTTGTATTAAGTGTGTTTTCAAGAAAGAAAATTTTTACAAAGAAAAAGTGATGCGTCACCAACATCAGTTTATTTTGCTTTAGGCACAGCAGGTGAAGAGAGAGTAGGGACCTACACACACCACAAAAATCACTGGCGCTTATTCAGGGAACACTGACCAAGAGGCAGGCCCACATTACACCGGTTTGAAAATCTCTCCCGTGCGTCTCAGGATTGATGCTAAGGTTCTCTTATTAGTTTTTGGATGTCTTCATGGTCTAGGTCCCTCTTATTTACATGATCTACTTTGACCCCCTGAACCCTCGCGGACCCTGAGGTCCTCTGGCACTGGCCTTTTGTCCATCCCAAGTCAGAACTGAATCCTACGGTGAGGCCGCCTTTTGTTATTATGGTCCACGTCTGGAGCAGCCTGCCGGGGAACCTCGGGGCTGCAGAGACAGTCAGCGGTTTCAAGAGAGGGCTTCAGACTCACCTTTGTAGTTGAGCTTTTAAATAACATTCAGTATTAAAGTATTCTTATTCTTGTGTTAATATTTTATCGTTCTTAGCACCTCCCCACTTAATTATTATTTACTGAGGGTTTTTGTTTTTATCTTCTATTTAAGTCTTTCCTTTTATTATTTTAGCTCCAGTGGTTTCCTCAGGATGGGGGCCCTTCGTGCCAGGAGCAATGCCTGGTCCGGTCACTTGGGGGAGTCATCCTGGGTGTCACCAGTCCTGGTTGGGTTGGTCCTTGGGGTGGCACCACCCAGGGGTCTAGGGGTGGGCATCTCCCCCTATGAATGGCCCCCTAGGTTGTGCTTCCTCCCTCCCTCTTAGTCCCAAGCCTTTCTTTTTAACTAATTTTAAGTGTGTGTGTATGTGTGTGTTTGTGTGCGTTTTATGTGCGTGGTGCATTCACACGTGTGTCAGTTTTAATTTGTTTTAATATGTAAAGCACTTTGCGTTGCATTTTATGTATGAAAAGTGCTATATAAATAAAGTTGATGGTGTGACGCGGCTGTCTGGCCCGACTCTACCTACACGCTTCCCTCCTCATCAACCCCTCCTTTTTACTGGTAATGACACATAAAATAAAGATTGCAGATTGTCCACATCTGCCGTCCTTTAGTCTAAGTGAATATATTTTTTTCAATCATATTAATAACGTTTATTTACCGTCTATATCGGCATGTACTGTTTAAACTTTATGGAAACTTCCCCATACACAAGTGGATTTCTTCCTTCATCTCTGGGAACAAAACCTGCGGTGAGCATCTACTCAGCTCTGATACTGGATTTCTCAGCGCGTCCTGAGATTTAATGCTAAACGACTCACGGAAGAGACGCGGAAACCAGCGAGATCACTGAGTCATTCAAGCTGCAATGTGCTAACAGAGGCAGCCTGTCAGACCACATCAGACCAGAATACAGTGACCCTGTAAGGACACATAGGTGTCAGTTGACATCCGAAGGGTGGCCATGCAGGCAAGCAGGACTGCCTTCATTTTCCCTAGTTATTGTTATGTTGGTTGGGAGGAAATACAATCATATTTGGTAGAGCTGATGACTGACTGTACATGTATCAGTGATTTTTTTGTTCTTATTTGGTTGAAGATTTATCTTCCTTTATTAACTGAAAAAATGAGGTATTCCCTAAAAAATAGAATTCCAACAGCAATTTCTGCTTGCATATCTGAGCTTTCCCTCCTTTTGCAAGTTGGTTCCCAAATAAAGGGTGCATTTAGTTTAAGTAGGAATTAAATGTTATCTGAGTAGACAGACAGCCATGGAAACAGGAAGACATCTATAGCAGGGCCAGGGGGGAGACCCTCCAGTTTGGAATCTTTTAAAAACATAAGAAAATGTTGCATGACCAGAACTTACAGCTAATTATTGTGTAGTTTTCACACTGCAGGAAGAATAACAAGCAAAGGCCCACACTCGAGGTTGTAAAATAATCCCAAAGGCTGTTAGGGATTCTAGCACAAACAGTAAACCTCTTAACTGCAGTGAGACTGCAGCACTAATCCTTCACTCAGCAACGGCCGACACATGGGTGCTTCGGTCTGCTCCTGAGCAGAGCAGCCGGTTCACAACAGTCACAGCAGCGGCTTTCACAAGTCTACACGAGTCTCGCCAGTCTAAAACATCAGAAGCATATTTATTCGTTGTGATGTTGTGCTGAAGAAGCAGTTAACGGAACGGCTGCTGTCAAAGATTTTTCAGCTGTGATGTGCGGAAATGAGGTGTTGCTTCAGCTTCTGGGAATATGTCACCAAAATAATGTTCCATTCATATTCCTGGTAATATGGTATCAAATACATGATGCTAATGAACAGTGGGTTTTGATCTGGGAGGCTACAGCATGCTCCCTCATCTCTGCAACCATAATCGCCACTTGGAATATTTGATGCTCTGTTGAGATTTAATTGTCAGACATCCGGCTGCACACGTAACACAACAAAGAGAGACCAACAGATCATTAGTTGACAGAAGCATAGATTTCTGGCTAATAAACGCTCAAGTAAACACCACAGGTCTCTGGGATGGCATGTTTGAAGGCACAACGTTAAGTCTAGCTTAGAGGTTGGGTCTGGAGAGGGCCTCCTTTCTCCTGCGTTTAGGAACAGATGATGTGATAAGTGAGGACAGGGAAGAGACCAGCTGGTTCACGTAAACAAAGCTTCTACCTTATGTTCTTGTAGGCTTATAGTAAGGAAGAAGGTAATTACCGTAAGAAAGAAAAACCGTCCAACCTGTTTACATCCTCTCCCCCAAGTAAGTGCCTAGGGAGGGGGGAGTAACTCCTGGGGGAAATGGGGGGCAGACCAGACTTGTAATCCAGCGTGCCACTGTTGATGGGGGAAGAGATATGGTTTTCCATGGCTGGCGAAAAAGCTGTGGAGCAGACAGTGACAGTTTAGCTATAGAAGACACATTCACGGGTTTTTAGTTAGTCCTATATTCTGCCGCACAAGTTACTTTCAAACGCATCGATCGTGCCATAAAATGAGAAAAGTAAGAGGCTGAGTGGACTCGCTAAAAGCTTAAGACTTACAATGCGTGATATCAGGAGGTCCATAGGGATCCGATAGGTAGACATTGGTGGGCTTTCCCACCTTTAGGTAGACCACATCTGACGTGTTCTTCAAAATGGCCACTGCTTCTTCATGAGAGACTTCTTCCAAGCCGTAGTTGTTCACCTGTTGACCAGCACAGACACAGACGTTTGTATGGTCTGGTTTCCTCACAGCTGACCTTAGGTAAACCCGTTCACGGTCTGGGGGGGGGGGGGGACTGGGGGGATTATGACAGATGGCGTTCTAGTGAGAACTTCGCAGTAGGAAGGTAATAGAATTAAATGCTGATTAAGCAAGAAGGATGTCCTCTTCCAAAGAACGCTTACTGTCACAGTAAATAAATGGCTACCTGTTGCAATCAATTATTGAATTGTGAAAGTTTTACTTGGACCGTAGATGAAATATTACCGTCATACAGAAGAGGATTAGGGTCACCCATGAAAAAAAATGAGAGGAGGTAGTTTTTTTTTCATCATGCACTTTGAGAAAAAAGTCAAAATACAATGTCGAGAATAAAGTCGACCTTTTGAGACTGTAACAACCTGCTCATGTAACCCCTACTACAAAATGTCGTGCAGGCAGTTAGATGAAGTGGTGAAACTATACTTCAGACTCGCCTTTAGTAACAGAGAAATAATATTTCTGCATGGTATTTTGTAGAAGCAGTCACATGCGCTGATTGTTGTAGTTCAAAAGGTTGACTTTATTCTCGACATTATTTATATTTCAACTTTTTTTCATTCCACATTGTAGTTTGACTTTTTTCTCAACATTTTATTTTTCTTGACATTTCGACTTTTTTTCTCTTCATTTCGACTTTTTTTTTTTTCTCGACATATCGACTTTTTTCTCGAAGCGTATGACAAAATAAAACCCTACCTCCTCCCCTTTTCTTTTTTTCTCATGGGGGGCCCTAATACCCTCCCGTACCGTCAGCATTTCCATACCAGCTATATACAGATAGAAACAGAGTAATCTTTTTTTATACACACCATTAAGAGCCGGTCTCCAACCTGCAGCCGGCCATCCTTCTGCGCCGCCCCGCCATCAATGATCTTGGTAACATATATGCTGTTGTCACCAGGGATGTGCTGGTTTCCAACACCACCAGCGATGCTGAAGCCCAGTCCTGTGTTTCCATCGAAACAAGGAGCCGGTTGGTCAGTGGTTGGGTTGTTGTTTGTGTATGTTGTCTCACCTTTTGGTCCTTTGATGAGTTTGATCTCAATGATGGTCTCTATCATGGGCCTGCGGCGCCGAACATACAGCCGAACAATAGAGCCTGCAACCTTAAGGGCCTCCACTGCTTTACTGTGAGAAACCTCCGACACGTCTGTGTCGTTAACCCGCAGAATGCAGTCGTTTACTCTGGAAGACAGAGTTCAAATTCAGCTACGTCAATGATGGGAAACAACTTAGAGCAGCTGCAAGTGATTGGTTATTCCTAGTGAGCATGTGGGACCCTGTGAGTTAAAAGTTAGTCACCATTATATGACGGTGAGTGTGAATGGATGACTTAGAATTCATCATTAACACATTTTGCGTGATCGTGACTATAAAAGTGCTAGAAACCCTGTGTCCACTGTCAGCACTTGCCTATGCTGTTCCCTTTTTTAGAAAAAACCTGTCTATGCTGTATTATGTATATTGTTTACTATGTTTGTATATGTCTCTCTCTCTTTTATTCTCTCTGTCCTGTCTCCCTCTTCTTCTCCTCCTCTACCCAGCCTACTTTCAGCAGGATGGTTCCCCCTTGTAAGCCTGGTCCTGCTCAAGGTTTCATCCTGTTAAAAGGGAGTTTTTCCTGCCACTGTGCTTACCTGGGGGTTCTGGCTCTGGGTTCCTGCCTCTGTAAAGCACCTAGAGACAATTTTATTGTAAAAAGCGCTATATAAAATAAACTGAATTGAATTGAATAAATATAGACATAACTGGTTTTTATGGGGCAACATCTAAATAGTATGACAATTTGCAACACAATAATGCTACATTAAATTGCAATTTTATGGACTTATTTTTATTAAGATCAAATTGCTTCATTGCATGCAAATGTTGGGGCCGCACCGGTCAAAATATTTGACCATGAAAACAAGCAAGTGGAAGATCAAATGGTCTCCAAAAGGCATAATGCTGTCAGATAACTTTACAGAGCATCAGAGCTCAATTCTCCTGCCAGGGTAAGGAAAGCCATCGCTAGGAAAGGTCAGCTGATGAACAAGCTTTATAAATACGCAGACTCGCCTCATCTCATCCCAACAATCAGCAGCCATGAGTGTTTCTGAGTAGAAGGGCACAGAATTTCATGAAAAGAAATTCTGGAAGAAAACATAAAACATCTGTTAAAAAAAAAAAAAAAGCTGAAGTTGAAAAGAGGATGGCTTCTACAAATTAATAAGCATCCTCCTAAAAGCTGACGGTTTTGCCTTGGCCCTCACCGTCTCCTTACATAAACGTCAGCGGATCTGTGGAGAGACTCTGGAGAGCAGTTTGTGCAAGATGTCCCTGTAATCTCACAAAACTGAAGACTTTTGTAATGAGCAAAGGGCAAAATTAGCTCAAACGAGAAGAGAAAGACTCTCGGCTGCTAGAAAAAGTGTTTACACGCAGCGATACTTCCCAAAGGGGCTGCTGGTACGTACCACCTATGCAGGCTGCCAAAACATTAGCAGCGGGTCTTTTTATTTTTGTGTAACTTTTGAGTTTTGTTTAAAAAATAAAAGCATAAAGGAACTGTGTCATCTGTAGGCTTTGTGACTTTTGGATATCATTTCATCCCCTTCTTCGTCTTGCTCAGCTGTTATTAACATCAATTTTGTCGGCGGGGCCCACAATTTTGCATGCAACCCTATCGCTATCAGGCAAACTTGGGAACCAAAAACGGCAACTAGAAAACCCTTCACTGAGTCATTCTAAATGTATTTAATAAGTACAGACTATAAAGTTCTATATTTGTATTTCTGGTGGATACCAATTAATGCCAAAAGGGTTGTTGGCAGAAAATGCTATTTACTTGCAAAAGAGACCCATGTGCTGTACGTGGCAGAAGGCTCTGTTTATAATTTGGACTGTGAGTCAGGGTGTCCGTGTGGGCAAGCACACAAACGTGTTGAAGTAAGGATCTGCTAAAAGCCCAGTTTGAAATCCCTGGAGGCGCTGGCAAAAACATTCATGACCTGGAAATCAAGGACACATCTCTCCTGGGGTGTTGGTGGAGGGGGCGTGTAACAGGGGCCAGCTGGGACTCAACACACCCACACATGCACACATACACACACGAATATTGAATATATATATATATATGGGCAGAGTGAAGAAAAGTACTCATATTTAATGAGACATCACGACTTCTCATCCATCATGATGTTTTTCTGTTAATTAGTAATCAGTCCCCTGCACAACTCATCACTTTCTGGTTTGTAGGTGCAGAAATGCAAAATGTTGTTCTCAAGACCTTGAAGGCTGTTCACTGATGACAACAGAAGAGAAAGATAATGATCCAATATGAAACACTGTGGCGCAATATCAAATACTTATTCACCACAAAGAGGGCTTCTCTGTATGTCAGCTGTCAGGAACCTGTCGGGAACCTTTAAAGAAGTGTTTTAATGATAGAAAAGTACAAACACGAGAAGCTGTGCTTCCCAAAGGTCAGGATCTTTGAGGGGATGGCTGCAGTGCGGAACATTTCCGGCAAAACACACATTTGTGGCAAAACACACTCAGCCTCTTCTGTTACTGCCCCCATAGTAAGTAGTATTTATTCATTTTATTCAAGAGTCCAGAAAAAAATTCAGTGCAAAGATGGAGGTTCGAGGGCTTCCAACAGCAACAAGGACCGGCGACTCATAGCTGTGAGCTAGAGGAGTGGGCTTGGAGAGACAAAGAAGAGACCACTAAATTTGAAGTATAATAACTAGTAACAATAAAAATGCTGAGATCATTTTTGATCAAATGGTGAAGAGTGACACATTTACTCTATAAAGTAACTGCCTTTGCAGGATTTTTTCGCAGTTCCTTACTGGAACATTGAACACGTTCAGCTTCCCTTCCTAGAGCCGCAAAATCAAACGGTGGCTATAGCAACGTAATCAATAAGACAGATCCCCATTAACTGGCTCTCTACATGGAGTTTGGACTTCTTCCTGCTGCCTGCCTTAGAGTGGGTGACCATCACTTGGGCCAAGTATGATTACTCACACCTGGTGTGCATGCATCGTGCTGATCTCTAGCATCTGAGACCTGGCAGTTGTGACGAAGAACAGGAAATAACCAACTAACTAAAACATCATTATCCACATCTGCACAGGTAAGGGAACAATATAAGAAACTAACAAAGTGACACCTTCACACCGCTGCAACATTTGTTCTATTTTATTACACATGCAACACACTTACTAACATGCCTAGATGGGGTTTTTTTAAACTACACAACCAATACCACATTTCCGACTGAATTACTTTAGTGATCAAACTGTGTGTGTGCGTTATTAATAGAAGCTCGTGGATTCCACCGCCACAGATGAAAAGAGGCAGCAGGTAAGATGGAGAATTATGAAAAGGAACTGATGGCAAACTTTGTAGTTGATCCTCCACATTAAATGTGTGTTATTGACAGACCTGAGGCGTCCATCCTCTGCTGCAGCTCCTCCAGGGATAATTTTGGTAATAAAAATTCCAGGGTCATCACCAATATGTGGGTTATCTGTTCCTCCAGCTATGCTGAAGCCCAACCCCGAGTTTCCCTGCAGGCACGAAAACAGTCAGGAGCACAGCTCACCAGCTGGCATTTAGCTGCACATTGTGACAAAAATAAACAAATAAAAATAACACAATTTCAATTAAAAACAGAGCCTGCAGTTGTGAGCTGTTCATGTTTTGGTTTGTGTCCATGTGTGATGTTATTAATGTTGCAATATTTTTATTTTTATAACCTCTGACAAACTATGCGTTTGGTGTTTACACCAAAGTCTATAAGCAGTCTGAGTTGCTCTCAGTGTTTTCAGAAAATGGCTGAAGAGAATCCGAATGGTTCTGTCATCCTGCTTTACGTCCGGGTCGCGTCTCCTCTGCAAGCATTTTAATGTTTCCTTATCGCAAAATATTGCATTTAAAAAGGCAGCAGGATCACATCGTGTCTTTCAGAGCGTGGGCTGCATTTTACAAGCTGCACAAAGAAAAATCTGCTGGATGCCAGCACACAAAATCCAAACTGAGCCAAATGGTTAAGTCATGGGGAGAGCGTCCCTTTTTTGATTACCGCCCACCGTGCGAACGTGCAGGTGGGCAATTTTATTCTGCAAATCTTCTTTGATAAACTTCATCTCACTGGAGCCGCAGCTGAGCCCTGGGGGCTCATAATGCTCTTCTCTGCCTGTTTGTACCACTGATCGTCGTACTCCTAAGGGACATTATTAAGTTAGTTTGTTAAATTTACACCCAGAGGTTCACTGTTCTTTGCCAATCGGTGATTTTGTGGAACTGGATGGTTGTCATGCAGCAATTGTTGTCATGCGCATTTCAGCCAGTAACAGTGGCACTTGACAGCGCCGCTATCAAGTGACAGTGAAAATGGGCTCCACCTCCATGAAAAAGTTGGACTGAGTCCACACACAACCTGTCCTGGAGGATGGTATGTTTAGAGGTTGCTAAACCACTTTCACTGATATTGCAACTGGTATTACTCAGGACTATTTTCCACTAGATATTCTTGATTACATATGAAAAACAATTTACTACATCTTCTGTGAAAAAGCCCGTATTATTGATACATTTACATAAAAAAAAAACCCTTCTGCTTACATTTATGTTTTTTTTTTTTTTTGCTTTTTAGCCTCATATATCACAATGTGAAGAACATTTTCAGAGGGATCTGCTGTGGGACGGAAGATACTCACCCGCTCGAGAGTGATTTCCTCAAACTCATATTCAATTTCTGTACCATTGACCTTAGGATACAGAAAATAAAAAATAAAAAAAAATAAAATCACTTTTTTGACAACAATATCAAGGACTGAGTCTTGCACACTGCTGAATTTTAGATGCAAAAACCATCAGACACTACAGTATGTGGTCCAACAGATGTGTGTTCCTGTTGTTGCCAGTAGGAGGCGCTGCAGCACACTAAGCGCTCTTATTGATGCCAAGCATTGTCTGTATTGGAAATTTAAGTGACACCGCATTGTACAAAACCATTTCAGGGGAGTCTTATATTATTTTAACATTCAGTGGATGTCTCAGTGGGTCCACAGCACATTTTTAGTAGGAGCACACACTATTTGTATTTGTTCATCAGTCAATGTTGAAGATGACTCCATTAGAAAAAGAAGCATCTCTAAATAACTTAAAACTCTTGACGATCGATACATACCAATAATGAATATTAATATTACCTACTGATACCTAGAAGTACAATTATTTTCGACAACTGATCAATCTGTCAATAATTTTAATCTCGGTGATGTGATAGAACATAAAAAATGACTTCTATTGAACATAGATCAATACTTTTTCAAGGTATCTTGTTAAAATTAGGATCATAAATCACAATAAAGTGGTCAAGGTGAAGGTCTTTTGAAAGTCCTTCTTCTGATTAACGACAAAACATCCATAATTCAGCACTGTGACCATCAGTTGTTTAACTAACTTGAGCTACACATTCAGATTAACATGCCATCGTATATCAAGCTGAAATTTTATATTTATCCTGTTAAAAGGAACCTCAAAAAGAATCAAATATTCCTACTCACATAAGGGACTGACTCCAGCGTGTCTGTGTTTACGATGATTGGGGCAGGGCTGGCCTGTCGGAGAGAGGCAGAAAAAGAAGAGTGAGATTTAGTGGCAGAGACATGCCTGAGCTCTGCCCTATTTTCCAGAAATGTTTCCAGGGGACGCGCTTGTAGATCCTTGTATCATCAACAATTTAAAAGATTTCCATTTGCTGGATGGTGGCACATTCTTCTTCTCCCACACAGGACACGAAAAAAGGTTATTATTGGTTTAGAGCATTTAACAGAAAGAAGTATCAAGTAGTAATCAAATGGATTTATTCAGTTTAGATTGTGGAAATTATACAATTTTCAGTATCTCACTCATAACAAAGATCCCAGTGAGGACAGAAATGCTTCACAGAAATGGTGGATGATTCTCTCTGCAGCCCCAGTCCAAGGCTGCATTATAGGCTAAAACATGATCTCAACTCAGTCAAGCAAAGAAAGAAAGAAAGAAAGAAATCAAACAGATGCAATAGAGAAGCTCAACTTAGTAAAGGTTCTGCTAAAGGCTACAACAAATATCAGATTCCCAGCAGCTTACAGATCAACCTGAACGACCACTTGTAGAGTTCAGTTGCCAGACGCTGGGAATTTGTTGGAAATGTATCCTTTGATTTTGGTGCTGACGTGATGAACAGGACGGAATCAGCCTCCTGTGTATATTAGAATAAAATATTGTATCCCATATAATTTAGATGCCCCAGTCTCCAAAGTTGGCCATGCATTCTCCCATGGCTCCATGTGGGCTGGGGCACTCGGCTGAATGCATCAGCCAAAGCCTGAGCCTGTCCACTCCTGTCTTCATCACCGTTTTCGAAAGCTGAGACACATGATAACATTTTGTTCTCGGGCCTCTTTTCTCAAAAAAAAAAAAAAAACAAACTTGCATAAAATATACCATTAAAAAAAAGACAGAATAAGCAGCAATTTGAACCTATCAAGATAATAGAAATGAACAAAACAAACAAACTTAGTATTGTTTAGAATTTCAAAAGATGTGCGTGAATTCATGTATGTGCACACGCTACTCGAACATGACCACTCAGCTGTGCACGTACAGTAAATGGCATGCTTAACTGCACTTAAGCTTATCTTTCTTCTTGTTCATGCATCCTAACGTTGCCACATCATTCACTGTCTCCTGGGGTGCGCTTGATGTGCTGAGAGGCTTTCATCCAGCTCTGAACTACACCGCTGATAATGTCACAGTCTAATTCTGTTGAATTATCAATTATGCCAGCACAGAAAACAAACGCATTCATAGTTCAACGATGAGCGTAACTCAAGGCTGGATACATGGTCGTATTAATCAGGTCAGCTCGCAGCTGTTGTCAGGACAGATGCCCTCCAACGCAGCTCACTCCTAATGTTCACCGTTCAACTATCTCAGTAGACTTGCCGGAGCTTTGTGCAGCTCGCAGGGCTACGCAAAGCTGATTTGATTTCTTTGGTCCACACGTGCGCTTTTGGTGAGCTTCCCTCAATAATTCAGTGGCACTTCTATGGATGACAGTTCATGCAACCATGGATGCATCAATAATTCACGGGCATGGCACGTATAAATACGTGAGAACACAAGCGGAAGTATGGTGAAAGTGACAGAAAAGGAGTGAAAAGTCAAAAGTCCAATGTCCAATCAAATGGAAAGGTGATAACGTAGCAGCAAAAAGGGGGAAGCTAAAAAATGTACAGGGATGAAAAGCTCGATTTGGCTAGAAATGAATGCTAACAGTAAACTTCTGGTAAACATTGCTTTGTGCTTTATTACAAATATCATACCGGCCTTAATGGAATATGTTTCCTTCCAAACCACTCTCTCCATCTCAGCTCAGTGATAAATACACTCGCTTCAGGTTCTTTTATTCATGATGTAGCTGCACAAACACTAGAATCCTAAAAATATACCCACAATGATGATTTGGTCTGACAGTTCTTGGACACAGTAAGTCTGTGCAAATCCAAAAAACACAAACTAAATAAAAGCTGCAATCAATTCATAATAAATATACTGTAATATGTGAATATATTCCAGACGGAAAGCTTTGTTACACATCATTGAAAATATAATGGTAGTAACTTCAAAAAAAAAAAGATATTGCATCTAACCCACAGACCGCATGTCTGTTTTCAGTGCTACTTACCATCTTTTATTTTCTACGATACAGTGCTGAGTAATGTGCCCAGTCATGTGCCTCAGACATGAGAATGGCTACAAAATGATGGCCAGTATGGAAACTTTTGCAATGAATTGCATTACAGATCAAATGGGCATATTTTACAGCCTAAATTGTACAGCCTGTGCACCACAAGTTAATTCAAAATCAAACAGTGACAAAGCAAGTAAGCTCCAGCTGAGGGTGAGGGGCAGAGCCGTAACTATTGCAGCAACATCTGAAGAGATAACCTTTTCGGAAGAGACATCCAGTTTAGGTTTGTTGACAAGTTCAGCAGCTGATTGCCCTTAATTCTACCAGGGACTGGAATACAGATGAACGCGATCGACATCCCTTCAGGGGTTTTACCTGATGGGCTTCCTGCCAGCTGTGGGCACAGCCACACTCGGAGGGCCACAGGTCACAGCTTCGTCCTTTTGCTCTTGTTGCAGCCAGTCGTCTTGAACTACCGGATGGTTGGTCCAAATGCCAAGTTCTTTGACCCCCCCTTCGAGGAAGAGTGCCCCCCCCGGGAACGGATCCATAATGGTACTGCTGGTAGTGTCGCCGCTGACGGCAGTGGTGCTGATGGGGCGAGCTGAAGGAGCAGTTCCTATAGTCCCTCTTTGCATCTAGGTCTGCAAAGCAGCTGTGCTGTTTGCTCAGGTAAGCAGTCATGCTGTTGCCACGCAACACTGATCTGTGCTTCCTTCAGTTCTTTTGTATCGTCTTTGTGTTCTTCCTCTTCTGTAAGCAAGAGTCAACAAAACCCAGACGCAATCTTGCCCGAGTCCTTCGCTTTGGCAGAGGGACTGATGAATGAAGTGGCCAGCTGGCTGGCTGCTGGAGCACATACGTGTGCCTGAGTGTGTGTGTGTGTGTGTGTCAGAGCTGCTAAAGTGGGAGGTTGTTAAATGTGAAAAAAGAAAAGGGGGGAGGGATGAAGAGATGGACAGAAGGAAAAGGGGAGAGGAGAACTGAAAGAGAGAAGATAGAATGGGAAAGTAGGGAGGAAAAGAGAGAGAGAATTTTGTTTGTATTTGTATGCTGACTGTCAGTAAGTGAATAATTTTGCAGCGCTTCTCGACAACATCAGCCATTTATCAATTGATTCGTTGAATCTTAAGAACAAGTTACTTGAGAAAAATAAGAAAGAAATCTAGGAGGACTATTAATCACAAACCACCATGTTATTGATTCTCACACTGCTCCAAACCTTGGAAAACACAAGCGCGATGCTGAGGAGCACGCCGAAACAATACCGTTGTGAGGCTCTGCTTTTCATTTTGATCAGATCATGCATTTCTTGTTTTCCACCTCCCCCCATTTTTTTCAGTCAGACAGAATCAGTGTCACAGCGCTTTTGGCCTTGAGCAAACGATGCTAAACCATCCGGGTGCTTTAGCATCCACATCATCTGTTGTGGGGACAGAAGAGAAGCTGCGACGCCTCGCAGCGCGCGGCTTGCAGAAACGGCCACATTCAAAATTGCCATGTGGAGTTTAGCGTGGATGCTTTCTACTCTCAGATATAAAAGAGTAAAAAAGGGTTAGAGAGAGCGCGTGTTTTCAGTGGCGTGCGGTACTGACGTCACATGGTCTACGTGGGCGTTATCATGACCTATTGCATCTACTACAGGCAACAGTCGGCGATGAAGCATCCCACATCAGCAGTGACTGAGGCTTTGAGCTGCATTAGTAGGTTGTAGAGATGTGTGTGTGTTTGTGTGTGTGTGTGTAGATGTTCACGTACTGTCAGAATAATGTGTGTGTTGCATCAAAAATGCAGAGCTGGGGCTGCTTTTCCGCATCACTGTGCTTGTGATCATGCCCCCAATGGAAGATGACAGATGGTAGATGGAGATATCAACAATTACAAACCACTCTGCCTCCAGCCTCTAGAATGCACCATATCGCATTTCATATTTCAGTCAGTCAACACAATGTTACCTAGAACTGTAAATGATCCATCAAGAATTCTACCAAGGGGGTTCGAATTAAATAATAATAAAAAAATAAGCATATCAGCACCGTCTGCACTGAAGAACAACTGCAGTCAGTTTTGTGCAATTGACTGACAAAATTCTGGAACTGGAGTATTTGAATTCATGAGATATGACAGCATGAAAGCATCAAGACTGCTGCAACGTTGACGGCTTATGCATTTGTATGTAATATATCCAACTTGCCACATGGGGGCAGAAACAGTTCAACGTCATGCTTGAACCCAGAATAACCCTCCACCCACTAGTATTTTTCAGGAAAATCACCTCCCGGAAACAAAGTCATACACTAATGGAAGAGTTTATTCAGACCCTAGGAGCATAATGATGGCTGAGCACGTGTATGGGGCGTGCGGGACTTCAAAATTCACATTACAACTTTTAGGAACTGCTTTAAGCCCTATCATTTGGTAGATTATGCCTTTGTGTAGTCGAGTGAAGCGTAAATAACAAACTGTAGTTCTTCTGGTTTTCTTTATTGTGTGAGTTCTGTAGCTTTGAAAACCACGACATTGCCTACCTCACGTCTCCCTTGACGCACACACAAACTTACAAAAAGCCATAACTCTTAAAAGAATCTCCTTTTAAAGGTTAAAAGGTTTGAGCAGCTGATAGAAAATGGAGGAAAATTAAACAAAAAACACCTAAACAAGGGCATCCAGTTCAGCACAACTGGAAATTGTGGCTATATTTCAGAATAATAATAGTGTTGGAGAGTAATATTCTCCTCCAGTTCTAATTCTCTCTACTGTTGCAGAAGAACTCGGCATGAAATTAAATTATGTGCATCACATTTCAAGCTTTCGTCATTCAGTTTTGCTTTGGAGTGCAGTTCTATACCAGCATGCGTCAGCTCCGTCACACTGCACACCGGAGTGGGGAATGGTAAATAGAAAGGCATCGCGTTAATCGGTGCTTCTCAAACACTGTAAATGTGAATGTTTTTGAGCTGTTTTCCAAACTCACAAAGCTCCCTCGTGGAAAAACTAGAGTGGCTTGTTGAGGTGACTGAGAATGGCAGTGTTTATTTGATTTCTGACCTTCAAACAAAGTAAGTCAGGCATACTACAAAGGGGAACTATTATATATAAATTCGAAAAATGCAAATTAAGCAGGAGGAACTACCTCTGAAATCCTAACATTTACTGAAAAGTGTATGAAAAGTCTTTGAAGTGATGGATGTTTTTCCAGCCCACTGCATATGTAGAGCTGCCGAAACAACCGTGAAGAGATTATCATTAAAGTGGCCTGAGTTTTATCTAGTTTAGTTTAGTTTTAGGTTGTTTTTTTTACAGCACACAGCTTGCAGATATTATTTACCTGTGAATCATCAGTACTGGCAGAGAGTCTCTTCTTCAGCTTCTCTGTCAGGGTCTGCTTCCATTTGCAGATGGTGACGAGCGAGGGCCATTTCGCTGAGCTCAAATTCAGATTTAGACCTGTGCTGAGGCTTCCCAGGTCTGAGGCCCAGTCGCGGAGGAAGTCGATGGACACTCTCGTCTTAAGGGTCCCGCTGCTCTCTGAACGAGGTGTTGACAGCAGGTTTGGGACGCTTCCTCCATGGAAAGAGTCAGTCAAGGACGAGTTACTGATCATTCTATCCCACTGCTGTTTTCCCCAAAAGCTCATTGTGATCCCGGCTTTGCGCAGTCTAATGTCTGCAGGAGATCTTTAAAAAAGAATCCTGGCAAATCAGAAGGTCCAGTAACTTCCCACAACATCGTTGGAAGTGAAATAGGCCGTAGATGCAGACATCATATTTCATCTTAACGCCCTAAGAACCATCTTTAGATCCATGCGGTGGACTTTGTGCGGATGAGTAGCCCTGACTCAACTGGACCCTCGGCCCTCCCACAATACGATCTGTACAAAGGATGACTTTAGAGCAGTGAAGTAGAGCTGTCCAGGGCAGATTGGTCAGACTGCTCCAGGGGACTGTAAGCAAAGGGAAACACTTGCGACACATACTCAATATATCTGATTGGGTGAGAGCTGCTGTGGCTGGGCCACAGACATAAATCTGATTGGATCAGGCAGGGTATAGTGCTGGGTGTTGCATGGAGAACAGTGATATAAATCACATGGAGGCCATAATTAAGGCCTGAGGGAAGTCTGCTCTGTCAGGAAGCCAAAACTAGATTAGAGACAGATCAATGAACCACGTCAGGAAAAGAGGTGGAGCAACTCTGGTCTATACAGAACAGATATAACTCCATCCAAATGCCAAAACGCAATAATGGGCAAGACGCGGTGGGGCAACAGCAACATGTCGTCGGTGTCAAATGAGATGCAATAAAGAGCACTAGCATGATGCTAACTGTGCGGTCTCAGAAAAGAAACACTTAAAAATTGCAACTGCAGCAATCGAAAAGAAAGAACAGGAAAAGTGACGGGGTTTTACCTACAAGTCTGTTTCATTCTCTCACATTTTTTCCTGACTCTTTTATTTGTTCCCCCCCAGTTGCAGACAACAGCCATTTGCCTCTCACACACTGGCCTCAAGTGTGTCCTTCTTTCTCCAGTGGAACAGGTCTCACAAGGATGTGTGTATGCTGGAAGAACAGAAGCCTTAGCACAGCCTGCTTACGCCTCCAGTTGGATTAGACATGCTAGGTGTGTAACTGGTAGTAAACAGGTAAAAAAAAAATAGGTAAATATATAAGCACACACAAAGTAATATTTTGGTTAACAGGATTGCAAAATTAAAAAAGGGAAAAAAGAACCAAACATCCAATCCCACCACACACTGCAATTTCCTCAAGACACTCGGTTCTCCTGAAATCAGCTCTTCTAAAAAGGCCTCGTGGCTGTCATTTTGCTGGAGAGTACATCCATTATAGAGAGGAGCTGGTTCCCAGAACACCAAATGGCTGCTCTGCCACCAGCACATCATGAGAGTAACAACAGTGTGGGAGTTTAGGTGTGTGTGTGTATGTGTGTGTGTGTGTGAGAGAGAGAGAGAGGGACATAAATAGGTAGCGGCAGAGTCAAATTCATGACTATGGGTACAGAAGAGATGGGCCAAGACCATCACCTTCACCTCAGTTTGTATTTCAGTGTAAATTCCTTTTAACAACTGTTGTATTCATTGTAGCTGTAGTCCAAGTCAAAATCAACCCCCTCCTGCAGCACAAAGGTGCACCAAGGCCACAGTGCTGTCTCTGCAGCATGTCTAGGCTCTGAGTGTCTCCTCCCAGCTGGGCATCACAGAAATACCTCTCCAGGGAGATATCCAGGAGGCACACCTTGACCGGATGCCTGAACCTGTGTCTGCCTGACTGCGAGCAGCAGTGGCTCTGCTTTGACCTCCTCTCTTTAAAGCAGAGCCCAGCCAGCCTCCGGGGGGAGAGTCATTTTAGCCATTTGTACTCGCCAACCTATTCTTCCAGACACATCTTACAGCTCACGAGTCACGACCATGCGCGAGGGTACGAGCACAGCAACACAAAGTGTTACATCGTATATCTTGTGGGCTTATTTATGTGAGTTCAGGCCAGAGTCGGAATATCTCTGCCAGCAGACACCCTCTCATCAGCTGTGGGTTTTTTTTTTTTTGCTCCAATTGCTTTGAAATCAAGCAGAGTTTGCCGTGGACAGCTGTGGACACAGATTTATTTAGAGTGTTTGGTGAATAAGCCCCGGTCTGAAGCCACGAGCCAGGTAGCTTTCAGTTTCACTGGCCTGACAACGGGAAGACAGAGGAGAAAGGCAGGTTGTCAGGGTTCTGGCAGAGTCTGGTGTTTTGGTTTTGTTTTGTGCTGTCCTCCTGCTTGTCCTCCAGGGAGCGTGGTGCTTCCAGTTTTCGCTGGTGGCCCACCGCTGGTAGTCCACCGCTGGTAGTCCACTGAGGACTTTCCGCAGTGGAGCTGCCTGCGTGTATTTTGTGTTCATTTGTGATCTTCCGATTGGAGCGCTTTTTGTTCACTGGTCGCCCAAATAAAGGCTTGTTTTTTGTTGGAGAAAACTCACATCTGCTTTTGGGTTCTACACAGGACGATCCACAGCGCAGGTGTCTTCAAACAGCATGAACAAAAACAAGAGCCCACAGTCGTCAAAGCGCATCAATCACCTGTCAGCTGATGACTGCACACAACACACACACAAAACAAAATGTTTGACTATGTATTTTGATGTATTTTTGCTTTTATTGGGGATCCGGTCCTGTATAGATAATGTAAAAAACATAAAAAGAACATGCAATCACATCAGTTACCACAGCGGAAGTAAATTATGCCACATTTGATAGCACAAGCAGCCAGACCGTGTAAAATCAAGTAACAAACAGGAAACATACTACACCACACACTGGGAAATCTCAGTGTATTGTCTGGTAATTGTGACACACATTCAATCTTGAATCCCGTCATGATCCAGAAAGAGCTTTTAACACAAACGTTAAGCTGATCATGAGAGGCTAAAGCCATCTTTCATTTGAAAGCAGCAGCCTGTGACTCATTCTCTTCCTCATCACCACTGTCTTGCTCATCTCACAGAAGAATAGAAAAGTGATACTTTTAGATATAGCATTTCCTTATCTTTCCTTACCAAGACTGACGTCCTTTTATTGCCAAAAATCCAACAAATCAAATAGAAATGTGCACTGAATGGCTGGAAAGCATTTCTTAAATGAAGGTCTTTGTGGTGGCGGCTGTTTCAGATTTGGCCTTTATGATAATAGCTTTTATTTTTAGTCGTAGAGTTTGCTAATAAGCAGGAATTACCACCTTGCAAATGGTTAATGACAGTAATGTCAGTGCAGCTGTAAAGGGCACAAACATACCGATACGTCAGCAAAAATATCGACTCAACAAAAAATATAGCAGCGAGCACTTCTATCAGCAAAGCAAAGGGGCCACTGATATAGCACTGCCTGGTTCCAAATACACTGCAGCTATTATCTTAACAATAAATATATTCAATGTGACTCATTTTGACTGGCCAAAACGTTCATCAAAAAAAAAAAAAAAAAAAAAAATCAGAGATAGTCATTTTCCTGCCAGAGCAAATGATGGGGAAAAAGAAAAGAGATTTCAATGCCCATAAAAATGCAGGGATGGCGAAAACTGACAACGGACTGTTACATCATTTACTTTTTAGTTTATAAAGATAATATAATGTGATTGTGGACATGTGACACTAAGAGTAGGCTGTTAAATTAGTCTGATAACAACACTATACCTACGTGTGTGTGTGTGTGTGTGTGTGTGTGTGTCATCTTGATACACACAGGAGACTAAAAGTACCAAACTGGATAAAATTTTGTAGGAAGGAAAAAAGAAAAACTCTGAATAGCTCTATACCCTCTTGAGGGTGATAGAGAGGCAATGGGCAACAGTCCAACCAATCTTGAGGAGGATATTGGTCATATCTCCTGATATGACCCATCGAGGGTGCTCAGGGAGTCTGTGGTAGACAGATGTCGGCCGTAAATCCGACACTTTTCCGGTGGGATCTGGACTCTGCAAGGATGGCCGTTCTCACCATATTTATTCAGTACTGTATTTATTTCAAACAAATTTAGCCAAGTGGCGCAACCCTGCTATTGCAGGCGACACGGTCCAGTTTGCCTCATTTAACCCTCACCTAAGACTGAGAAAGGTTTGAAAGCGGAGCCTTTCAGATGGAAAAGGGCAGATGGCTCACTCCAGTGACAGAAGATTTGCTGCCTCAAACTCAAGTGAGGCAGCACATTGGAGAGAAAATGGGAAGCAGAAGTGGACAAAAACAGATTGGTGCAGCTTCCTCACTGATGCACCTGCGGTACTGGCGTGGTGGCAGAGAGAGAGAGAGAGAGAGTTGAACTGGAAGGTACAGCCCTCCATTCATCCGTTGATCTATGACCTTCGACTTTAGTTTGAGGTGTGGGTACTGACCAACAGACAGTAGCCACCCCAAAGTAGCAACGTTTTAATGTTCATGTACACCAAATATCCTCAAAACTAATGAACCTCAAACAATATGTCTGAGTTAACAACGCAGGCTCTCTCCAGAATCCCAGAGTGGCCACACGAAGCCAGTCAATGTCTAAGTGCACACTTGTGTTCATGTACTCTTCAGGAAGTCACCAATTATGCGGCTGCAATTATTGGTGAGCAAACGGAGGCTGTGAGATCAAACGCGATGACGAAGCAGGACAATCGTCAGGGGTGTAATGATCCACCAATTACCGTTTGGTTCAGGAATAGTCCGTTCAAACTGCTGGTGAAATCTACAATCATCTGACAATCTCCTATGTTATTAACTTAAAAAAAAAGATTTATGTATATATCTGACACATTTAAACAATAAGCTAGCTGATTTGTATCGTATGGGAACACATATCCTACTAAATGAGCCACAGGCCCCAAAGAAAACTGGAATCACTGAAAAATATTGTGCCAGAATTTAAGATTTGCTGAGTTACATGATACACCAAAATGATTATTTTACAGCTGCAGATCGAGTCAGAGACAGTCTGCCTCTAAACTCATTACTGCAAACAGCAAGCGTGTGTGTTATTGCTTTCTAGCTGAACAGTCACGTATGTGTGTGTGTGTGCTGTTGGAGGGTTAAAACCCATGCATATGTCTGCGGTCTCCCAGGTTTTTCCTTTTTTCTAACTTGGTTAAGATTGTAAAAGTGTTGAGGGTGTTGTCAGCCTGAGACAAGACAATCAGAAATTACAGATCAATCGTGACAAATAACAGCACACAAGAAACAATACAGTTTATAACTGTTGTTCTTATGCTTCCAATTAGTCATCACCAGTAGAATATAGCTCAGAGGTAAAAAAAACAAAGAAGTCAAGGTTGTCAGCACATAGGTGCACACGTCTCTCAGCTTGTGGGAAGACTTCCGTGAAAATACTACTGTGGAAAGTCTGAAAGTACTCTGTTTATCCGTTAACAACATTTAACTCTTGAAATATGAATAAATACCATAAATGTCACACATCAGTGAGGTGAATCTGCCGCCTGGTTCATCCAGGTGACACTAGCAGAGGTATTAGTGACAACACTTTCACCACCAAGCCGACCCAAAGACAGATCCAGACGCAGATGTTCAGCCAGCGAAGGGACCCAAAGTTGCCCTCCGCTTTGGCAAGG
Source organism: Pao palembangensis (assembly GCA_015343265.1). Classification (NCBI taxonomy): domain Eukaryota; kingdom Metazoa; phylum Chordata; class Actinopteri; order Tetraodontiformes; family Tetraodontidae; genus Pao; species Pao palembangensis. Next base: position 10,922,950 of record CM027094.1, on the reverse strand, counting down.
TCTAATTCTGAGATTAGTCTCTTCAGGCCTGCTCATTCTCACACAGAAATGGTGGAAAGTATACAAATTTATCTCTGATGTGTCAAAAACTATTAATCAACAGGTGAATTAAAGTGGTGATCTGTCATAGTACTACTCACACGCCCTGATGGTGAATATCTCACATCAAATCAAAGCCGTACCGATATGTTCTCAAAGCTTGAGTCCTTTTTTTTTCAAATCTGCTATGAAATTGGAATTGTTGCTTCTTTAGCCAAGCCCAGCACACCAGTGAAGGATGCACTCTTTCAGACTTACCTCGTCTTTCAGTAATTTAGCTTTCCGGCTGCTTTGCACAAGTCGTCTCCCTAGCTTCTTTGCATACCAAATAGAGGCAAACATAACGACAGGTGAAACAACGTGCTCTGGTCTGCAGTCACAGCGCAAATGGCTCAAGCTGCTGTCCATCTGCACTGAATGCTCCTTATCAGCAGACTGTAGCATAGAGGCAGGAGCAAAAAAAAAAGAGAGGGCGGGAGCAGAGACAGGATGATGCTGAAGGGAGGAGAGATTCTGCACAGCAGAGTCAGGTCTATATTAGCCACAAAAGGACATAGAGGGAGGAATTAAAGAGAGACAGACAGACAGAGAGGACAGGGAGGACGGACCAGTGATTTCCACCAGGAAAACAGCATCTTAAGCACCCTGAAACTTGCAACGCATTTGTCAGCAGCTTCTTGTTGATTCCTGCAACATGTTTTCAGCATCCGTCGCCTGTTTTGCCAGCTGAATCGACAGTTTCGGTCACATAATGCAGCAAATGCTAAGTATTAGGACAATAAGATCACCACTGTAGCCACTAGCATCCATTAGACCAGAGGTGGGCAAACTAAGGCTCGGGGGCCACATGTGGCCCGATGAACTATTTCATCCGGCCCGCAGAGCCTTCACAATAATTTCTCCAAGAGCCAAATGAAGAGGGTTGTCAGCTTGATTGGTTAGAAAAAAGTCCAGACGCCCCCCCCCACTTCAGCTAGCATGCTAACATGTCCTCTCAAGAAGGTGGGGCCAAACATCATGTGGAGCTTCATCAGCCATCTCTAGTTGGACCAATTTACAGGCACTTCAACATATTTTCTCTGTCAATAGTCCATCAAGCAGGATTTTTAGCTAACCTCTGATCCTCATTTGGGGGGTTAGTTTCCCACACAACCTGCCCCGCCCGTTCACCAAGATCTAAAACCTAACACCAAATGGGTGGCCCTTCAGGCTAAATAACTGCCCACCCCTGCATTAGACTGTATATATTCTCATAATATCTGTGATCGATTTTCCAATCCTCAGTGATCTTTTAAATGACAAGGATGGTTCTCCTGTTGGATGATGGATTATTACTGGATTAGACTACAAACCAGAAACATTAAAGCAACTACCTTAAATTGTTGATATATTGATGGTTAGATTTGATTTCTAGACTAGGCCTTGAGCTATAGAGAATGAACGAGCAAAAAATCGAATGAAAAAAAAGAGTAAAACAAATAACCAGCTGATTTAGTCGGTGATTTAGTCTTCTAAGTAATCACAACCAAATTCATTTCATCATATTCAACAAGTAGAGCCAGTTTACCCCAAACAATGGACACAAGCCCTTATTAGTCAGTCATCTTTTGTTAACTGGCGCTCCTTCCTAATTGGGGTCACGGGGTGATGGAGCCTGTCCCAGTGGTCACATGGGAAGTGGCAGGAAAATGAATGAACTGGGTCCAGTTCATTGCATTCCACACGCCATTCACTCACACACTCAAACTTCAGATCCTCCTATCCGTCTGATTTGTGCGTTTCATTTAATTTCATTTAATGTTTCAAAGTTTCATTTAATTTTTATTATATTATCACTGTGAGACTCAACATTTTAGCAATCGGTATTGGCTTACAGGAAAAAACAGTGGTTTTTGGTGTAGAGTCTGGATGTTCTCTACGTGTCATGACACTTGTCCAGCGTGTAACCCGCCTCTCATCCGAAAACAGCTGGGACAGGCTCCAGACCCCGGCAGTGGATGATGGATGGATGGATGGATGGATGGATGGATGGATGGATGGATGGATCATTTAAAACAGCTGGCTGTGTTGATGGTTTCAAATAACAGACTGTTGTTATTATTCAAGAGTGATAATTGTGATCACTTTGAATCCATAAACGATTAGAGTCTTCTTTCAAAGTCTGATTCATTGAATGAAAGAAAAAGATCAGCAGAGCTCCAACAAACTCTACATGACAGAGTTAGTCCCAGCCATCGGCTACACTCAGACTTCATCCCATAATTTCAGATGCTATTAAAGCTGGCTGCTTCTGTTTAATGGCTTTCCATTTCTTCTTGTTGAAGGGTGAACTTTAAAATGCTGTCCTATTTTTATTCTAAGAGGTTCTTGTACAAAATTAAATGTCTTTTTCAATGCATTTCTTTAACTTTGTTAGAATTTCCTCCAAAACTAATGCTCTGAGAATATTTTTTTCCCCAGTGTGCAAAGAAAATAATGCTTTAATAGAAAAGTACAGTCAAAGCTCCACACTAAATTTTTTTGCTTCACAAATGCATGTTCAGAAATAAAATAAATAAACAGACAAAATCAATCTAAAAATAAGGTAAACGGTTGCATCTAAACAACTTGTGCTTCTGGTCATTATGAGGTTCTGACAGCCAAACCTTGATTTTGGGCCTTTGTTACCTTTTATCCTAACTATAGCCCACAAGAACAGCACCCTAACTATGGGCTGAAATACCTGCCACCAAAAACTGAATTTGAATCATGTATACTTGAATCACTTAACCCGACTAAACCTGAATTACTTATGAATAACACTGATGTTCTTTGTTGTTGCTGTTGTTGTTTTGTTTTTTTGTTTTTTTCACAAGTTCAATGTGGCCCTTGAATTTGGTGAATGGAAGTACATGTTTTGCATTGAAATAAGTGGCACTGAGCTTCACAACCACTGCAGCCTTAGTTCAGTTCAGTTCGCTGCAGATGAATGACTGTTGTACGTCCTTGGAAGCGCCAGTGCTAAATTAAAGTGCTTCACTCTGTTTAGTCAAGGTTTGATGAAAGATTCTTTTGAAGACTCTACAGAAGTTCTGCCTTGTGCGTATAAAAAGAGACACTGCAGTCATCTGCATTTACACATTATGCACACACACACACACACACACAAAAATGACATCTTGCATGAATAATGCATTATAACCAAGGCTGTGAGGGGTGTTTTCTTCCACAAACATCAATTCCTTCTACATATACATTAAAATAATTTTTAAAAATTGATGCGTCATGCTCATGTATATCTTGGAGATACAATTTTATGACCATACACACGTTGCATCAGTGTGGGAGTGTTGGTTACTTTCATTAAGAAAAGAAGGTTTTCTAAATACCTCACCAACTAGCTTATTGAGCAGTTCTTCTGGGATTAGTACATCCATCGGTACCATGGAAAACGGGCTGGCTGCATCTCCAAGCATGTTCTCAAGAGCTTGGTGGAGACATCAGCACACTGGCTGACGTTCACCGAGAGCCGAAGTGGGCAGTAAGCGGCACCAATGTAGCAGGAAGAGGAGGAGCCAGAGCCACGCCACATCACCTCTTTCAGACTGTTCATGAAACAGCCTCCATGACGGTGGCATTAGGGTCTGACATCTACAAATGGTAGCAGCCTGACTGGCATTTGCATCTGAACATCAGAACCAGCAGATCTGCTAATGTGGAGAACATTCTGTTCTGAACACTAACCACTTGGACGGTGGGTCAGTGATAGTCTGGGGATGCATCTCCAGAGAGCAGCTTTTCTGAACTGGTCCGGTTCTGGGACCCACCATCACCCCTTAATGGCTGTGACCCAAATCAAGGAAAAAAAAAGTTCTTAAAAGGATTTAACTAAAATATGGTGCAGTTTTCATCTTTGAATAGTTTTATCTTTGAAAGAAGGGTGTTTTTTTCCAAATTCTTCTTCAGATTTGACAGGTTCATGCTGTCACCTGCCAACACCTCTGCACAATACACCTAAGGTTTTTGTCCTCAACGTAAGAAATTCCGTATCTCCTGTAATGCGTTCACCATGCCCAAATAGCATATGAAAACAAATGCTGCACAGGATTTTTTTTTTTTTCTTAATTTCCTTGCCCATAAACGCCCGTGACCACTTTTGGGTCCGAAGTTTAAGAACACCTTAGAATCAGAATGAGAATCAGAAAGAGGTTTATTGCCATTGTCAGTGAACAGAATTCACAGACTAGGAACTTGCTTCGGCCTAAGGTGCAACATAAAACACAGAATCTAAAATATAGGCTTTTGAAATAACAGTGCATCTCTAGTGCAAACGTTAAAGTGACAGTGAAAAGGTGGTCAAGTGTTCATTAGCCCAACGGCAGATGGAAAGAACCTGTTCTTATGGCGTGAGGTTCTGGTCCGAATGGACCGCAACCTTCTGCCCGAGGGGAGCGGCTCAAAGAGTCCGTGTCCAGGGTGAGAAGGGTCAGCTGCTATCCGACCTGCTCATCCCCGAGTCCTGGAGGCGTACAGGTCCTGGAGATGGGAGGCTGCAGCCAATCACCTTCTCGGCAGAGCGCTGTAGTCCCTGTGTGTCCCTGACCGTGGCCCCGGCGTACCACACGGTGATGGAGGTGGCGAGGATGGACTCAGTGATGGCCGTGTAGAACTGCAGCATCATCTGGGCCGGCAGCTTGGCTTCCCTCAGCTGCCGAAGGAAGTGCATCCTCTGCTGGGCCTTCTTGATCAGGGAGCTGATGGTCGGCTCCCACTTGAGCTCCTGTGTGATGGTGGTGCCAAGGAAGCGGACAGAGTCCACGGTGGAGATGGAAGCATCTGTCAGGGCGAGGGGGGGCAGGGGGGCTGCGTCTTTCCTGAAGTCCACAATCATCTCCACTGTCTTCTGAGCGTTGAGCTTCAGGTTGTTGCCGCTGCACCAGGACACCAGCCGGTCCACCTCCCACCTGTAGGCGGACTCATCACCATCGGAGATGAGCCCAATGAGGGTGGTGTCGTCTGCAAACTTAATCAGTTTTACAGAGTCGTGGCTGGAGGTGCAGCAGTTGGTGTAGAGGCAGAAGAGCAGGGGAGAAAGTACACAGCCCTGTGGAGATCCTGTGCTGATGGTCCGAGTGCTCGAGACATTCTTCCTCAGCCGCGCACACTGCCTCCGCTCTGTCAGGAAGTCAGTGCTCCACCTGCAGATGGAGTCAGGCACGTTGAGCTGAGAGAGCTTTTCCTGGAGCAGGATGGGGAGGATGGTGTTGAATGCAGAGTCCACAAACAGGATCCTGGCGTAGGTTCCCGGGGAGTCTAGGTCCTGCAGGATGAAGTGGAGGGCCAGGTTGATGGCGTCGTCTGTAGACCTGTTGGCTCTGTAGGCCAACTGCAGAGGGTCCAGGAGGGGAGAGGTGATGGACTTGAGGTGGGACAGCACCAGACGCTAAAGGGCCTTCATGACCACAGACGACAGCGCCTGTGGTCACTAAGTCCAGTGGTCTGGGTCTTCTTGGGGCTTAAAGGGCTGCTTTGACCTTCATGAGACCACAAGTACTATGGGTGCTGGTGGGTAAGGGGTTAAGACCCTCACACCCAGAGTCAGACCATATGTTGCTGCAATAGGGGCTGAGCTCCATCTGGTAAACAATACTGCCCGGCCCCATGCGGCTGGAGGAGGATTTCTAAGCAATATAAAAGTTTCAGAGAGGCCAATCAGACTGAGAGCATTACACAACCTGCAGGGCAATTGTGCAAAAATCAGCGCAACCCAGTGGTTTTAAACTGTTGCTAGGGAACAGTATTACAAAACATTTTACCTGAGGTTACATTTATTTTCCTCCTGGACTTTTTCGTACATTAAGCGACTATGGCTTACAGGGTAACATGAATATAGATCGATATTCCCAGAAGGTCGTTCATTTTATCTTGTGGTTTTTCTCCTTTCACTTTTTGACCACCCAAGAAAGACTGCCCTTCAAAACATATGCAAACATCTAAAAACACCACTTCTGCACACTCTGTTCATGGTTACAGCCATTAGTTTAGTGTTAAAGGGAGTGAAGCTAAGTAGACATTTAATAAAGACTTAAAGCTGAGAGGTACTTTGATATTTAAAGAATTTAATCAAGCGGTCCAGACCGTTCCTGTGGTTCAGTTAAGGAGCCTGGAAAGTGCCTTTTCTTCAGCTGTATAATGAATATTAATATGTATTCTGTGATTAATAACATTTTTTCCAACCTGAAAGCGATGATTAAATTTCCTGAAGCTTTTTCTTGACGATGTCACTTGTTGTTAGTTTTAATGAAAAGTGAAAAGTTTCAGCTACATTTTACAGTGCTGCAGTTACGACTACTCAAGTTGAACTGGTGCTGTAAGCGTCTGGTCAAGACAGAAAGCTTAATTTTTCTCAAACTTTGGAAGACCCGAACGCAATGACTCAACCATCACATTTAAAAGGGAGAAAGAGATGCACACAGCAAATTTATAAGATTCACAGGCCATTTTCTCACTTTGCACAAAGATGCACGCTCCTGTGTGGCGTGTCCTTGTTGCAGCGCTATTATCGCACACTGTGCAGAACCGGGTTTGCCTGGATATCAGAGCAGCAGTAGGCTCAGGGCAAATATTTAGAGTAAGATCTGGATCTCTGCCACGAGGTAGAGTCTGCACGGCAGCTTTTCTCATTGACACTGGGCCAGGGAGAATGCGTCAATGTCACAAACCAGCAATAAATAAGAGAATCAAAAAGAAGATCAAGCACAATTCAATAACATTTCCACACCAGAAAAAGCTAAGAAATTGCATTGAGTGATGTGACTAAACCTTTGCCTTATTGTCACAATGGCCTGCTCTTAGAACAATAAGCCAGGTCCAAGGACACTCGTCTCTTTTTTCCTAGCTCGATCTAGCTGAAATGTATTTTCCACTTTAGAGAAAATAAATTCTTATATCACTCTTCCAACAACAATTTCAAACACATCAGTCCAAAGGAAGCATGTGACATGCCAGCCCTAAGTCCTTATTGTCCTCTTTTAAACCTTTCACTTAATGGCTTTGCTCTTCAACTGACTAGATTAAGTTTCTGAAATTAAATGAAAAGAAAAATTGAAATATCCTCTTGGCACATATTTAATTTTGGAAGAGGTTATGCATCTGGTTCTACACACTTTCCTGAGTTTCGATACGTGTAGGCATACAACTAATGAACACCGCCTTTTTTGAAAATGTTGAACTTTGAAAGGGCAGTTTTATGCGGGAACCTATTAAGGAAGAAGCGGTAGAAGATGGATGGATGGATGGATGGATGGATGGAGTTGAATCTCTCCAGTCCATTCCTGGCTGTTATGTCTTGTGTTTCCTGTTTCTATCTTATGTTTAATGTTATAGTCTCCTTAAATCTTCGCGCTATATTTCCATCTGATGTCCTCCGCCTGCTCCATCAGAAAACCATTCAATTTACATACCTTTCAGCTCATGCTGTCTGTCTATTTTCCATTTACTACTCACTGTGAAGGTCAATGTTTATTTGCACTGACTACTCTGAATGTGGAGTCTGGATGATTTTCGACTTCTACATCAAACATTACAGTTCTCCGTAATAACGTCAAACTGATAAATAAGACTTTAAGTTACACGGATATTTTGGCAAAAGTACAAGATGAAAGCGAGAAAGGTATGGGGCACTTTTTTCCTCTCTTCCTGTGAAAATAGAGCCATGGCAGCATTAACATTCATGTTCATTTCCTCTTTAGATGACCCAGACAGTGTTGATTAAAAAAAAGGAAAATTACACCTGGCTGACATTTCTCAGAGGTAGATTTTCAAGCATTTTAGTAGAAAGTCCACCAAGTCATCCTTAAAGTAGAGTTGGTGTTTTTAAAACACTGAAGAGCAAATACTGAGGTTATCAACTCTGCTGCGTGACGCTCGTTCACATTAACGTCAAAATGACAACACTGCCCTCTGTTGGCTCAGACACTACACTGCTGTTTAGATCAAGACACACTTCATGGTTGCACTGCCGAGGAAAAAGGTGAAAAGTAAAAATGTGAAAAGTTCAGTAAGGAATTTAGGACTTTAAACTCAAGAGGAATATGACAAAGAGCTATGCAGGATGGAAAATGGATAAATAGAAATCCAAATAGTCAAAGTTAAAAAAAAAAACAAAACAAAACAATATGGACTCTGAAATCAAGTGGCAGCTAAAGTGATAAATGAACAAAGTAAAGAAGCTGAGAAAGAGGTCATGTTCATTAGAATAATGTCTGGATGGTCATTATTTCAGGGCAAAGAGTATGAATGTAATTCTGGCATGCTAACCTTGAGAGGAGAAATGTGGGAGTGGGACACATAGCCGTGTACATTCTCAATCTCAGAAAGGTTCTTCTCAGACACATGCACCAGTTCGGGTGTGACCTCGCTGGTTAGTCGCAGGAATCCCTGGTCGTGAGGAGGTGAGTCGTCATTTTGGTAGTTGTACTGCTGTAAGTGCGAAAAAAGGACAGGACAAGCATGCCACTTAAGTCACAATATGGCAGAGCACAGCACTGTAACAAGACGTTAGAATATACTTATATTACAAATATTAATCATCTCATGAAATAGTTACAATTCCTGACAATATGTTTAACTATACATCTTCTATTCATTACATTCTCTATTCTGATATACATAAAAAAAATTCAAATGCTTTCAATTTTTTTTTTTTTACAAAACTAAAAGCGTATACTGATTCAAATGAAAAAACAATATTGTGACAATAATACACAGTAGTATGTAAAAAGCCAAAGTTTATGGGTTTTTAATTAAATAAAAAGTTACATGTACATAGTCACTATGTATGAAAGATTTTAAAGCTCCTCCTGTAAATCTGAAGTGTTTATTTCTGAGTAAATATGACTTAAAATGAAAGTAAGAATCAAGCTAGGTTCCAGAGTGTTACATTTGGTAATTGCCCTACCAAATTCCCACATTTACTTACAGTTTCTACACTGATCAGCACAGTTTTTTTTACATTTCTCCCAACATGATATACTAAGATTATGAGAATTTTAACAGATTAACCAACAACAAACCCAGAAACTGATCAGACTAAAGTGACTACAAACACATTTACAAACTTACAGCTATGCAGCAGTCAATAATATTCCTCAACAAACTTCAGTTAGGTATAGCATTTTCATATTGAATGGATTTTCTTTGGATTGATGTGCAAGTCAATGTTTCAGGTCATATTTATACAGAACTATAGAGAAAGCTCAAGGTTTCCAAAGCTGCAAAAATGTTAAGACGTCAACTCGTTAATTAATGTTTGAAATCAATGTTTTTGCAGCAAAATGCCCAGTATATGAACGTCACTGTGAGAATGATGATTTTAAAAGACATCATGGGAATGTGAGGAAGGGGATTAGATTTATAGAGCGTTAACGTGACAAAAATAAAACTTTATTTAAATAATGAAGTTGAAACTGAGGGGAATATGTGAATCAATGAGACGTGACATGAGCCAACATGTCGGTAACAGAAAAGAGTAATAAAAAAAAAAAAACAGATCTGGAAATACCCCATCCCTCCTCCTCCTCTCTCTCACCCAGGAAGTGTTCGTCAAGGCAGGGTTCATGCAGGGTGAGGACGGGCCATTGTGGGGTGACCGCTGTACTGCTGCTGGCCTGTTCTGGAGAGAGCAACAGGGCCATATATGACTACTATAGCTGCTGATTCCTCCTACATGACCCATATCTGGAAAGATCCAACACATTCATTCATCCATAAATACATCCATACATAACAACAGCTGCAGGAGACTGAGAAGTTGGTATCGTGTAGTGCAACAGGACAAGTAGACAGACAAGAAAACGCAGAGGTGAAGGAGAAGTCCTCTAATTGGTCAAGAATATGACAAGGTCTATAAATGTATACAACGAGAGAGGCCACATTATGAGTCGGCAAACTCGGAAGGAGGCATTCCAAACAGAGCTGACCTCCATGCAGAGATTGCAGCTATGTGGAAAGTGTGACACACCAACGATCAGTTATTTCTGATGAAGCCGAAAGGCAGCAATGTATGCATTCTAATGTCAGCAGGAGGATGCAGCTCCAGGCCGATGACATATCCGCTCACAGGCTTACGCTAAAAACAGCAGCAGAGTGGTGTATTTTTGCCTGAGTTGCCTTTTCACAACTGTGTCAAAGAAAAGTCAACAAAAGATGCAGTGATGATAAAAATGTATTCTTAATGTCAATTTAAGTTCATTATACCAAAAAAAAAAAAAGGGGGGGGGGGGAGGGAATGCTTCAGTAGACTTGATGGTTATGTTAACATGTAAAGATGAGCCGTAGCTGGCCCTGGCTGTGAGGCTGCGTACAGAGCAGAACTGTTCATGTGCGGTGTAGTGTCATGCTCCACTGAGAACATCCCTCCTCTCTAATGTTCACTACAGTCCTTACCAACAGGATCGAGATGAGATGAAAATGAGGGGTGGCATGTCCGAAGGCAGATTCCCAGCCTCTGCGTGGATTTAGTGTGGAATCACCCAGCAGTTATGCACACTGACCTAATTCTGTGGCTGTATATGCCTACAGTGGACGCTTTCCCCATTTTCTCCTACAGTCTTTGGACCCAAGGAGGAAGAGCTGAGTTATGGGTAAAAAGCACCTGCCTGCTGCTTGCTTTTTCCACTGGCTTCCTGCAACAACCCACATTCCAACAAATATTGAGCATTTCTTAAATTATAACTATTAAAACACCTCCATTGATTACAAGACAAAAATATATCTCTGTGAGATGTTCTGTACTTTTTGCACCTGAGAATGTTTCTTTAAAATATTTTTTCATCATGCACCATTGAAGATATGTCTTTCATAACTGTATGACTGACTGAGTCATACATTCAAAAAGGCACAACTAGAGTTTAATAATGGAGTATGGAAAACCCTCCTCGTGACCGAACAAAGAAATATATATAATATATATATAATATATATTAAAAAAAATAAGCAGAGAAAAATAAAGAAGTTTCTAAACTTGTAATTCTCCCATGTTATATGCAGAAATACATCTACATTAATTTAACAACATATTTAACTTAAAAGAGAAAATTAAAAAAAATTAACAAAAATGTTAATGTGTTAATAAAGACGCAGTTAAGAAGTCAAAAAATTCTTTGGCCTTTACTGTATGTATCTGTATGTTGTGCACTTTTAAACCCCTCTTGATTCCCTACAGCTCTCCTTCACAGTGACATTAACAACTGTAACAACATTTCCCATCTTCTTGCCTTTTAAAGTTTGTCTCAATGTCAAGTGTGTCCAAATGACACATTAGGTGATTTCAAGGAGTAGCACAGTAACTAAATTTAAAATACGCAGCTGGTGACTGGTGACAAAGGACTGCGATTTAATGCAAGACAGCAAGACAACAGTTATAAGAACAATGTAAAACGCGACTGTAAAGAAGGTATCATTTACTTAAAAACACAGCAATCCACCACAACTCTTAGTGAGCCAGTCATGTTCTGAAATACTGACCTTATTTTAAAGACAAGACAAGGTCTCTAAACTAATAAAGATGATAAACGCAAGACTAAAGGCAAGTTTTGGTCACGCAGCAACTAAGGGAACTAACTCTGACATGGTTGCAAATACGTACTGGAGGGATTCTGAACCATTACCACAGCTGCTCCATTAAGCGCCAGTAAGCATTAATAAAGCTCCAGGGCTGCAGATGGAAAAAAAAAAAAAAAAAGAAGAAAAAAAACGTGCCGACATTCATACCAATGAACAAGATCGGCGAGAGCAGGCAGCCAGCAAGACAGAGGAAATATCCAAAATTTCTCCATGACACGGCGTGTGGTCCCTTGAAGCAAAGGCATCAGCAACCTACCTTGCATCCGAACATCAGCGACAAAGAGTTGTTCGTGCAGGCAACTTTGCAATGGCACAACAATGGAGTGCACTCAGGGCTTTTCACTATCGGAGACATTCCTGAATAAAAAAACAAGCTGTCTGACAGACTCAAGGGGGGAAAAAAGACAAGCTATGCAGTAACACAGTAGCAGGCTAAGCAGTCAGAGCAAAGGGCAACACTACACCAGAGAAAGGTTATGGGCACACATGGGCTCTGGCTCACACATGCACATCTCATCCCCTCCCCTTTGCTCTCTCTCCACTAACACACATATCTATAGTTCTCCTTCTTCCCACCCTCAGGAGGGGCAACTACTGCTACACTTGTTTCTGTGGTTGCCTTATTTACTGATGTAATAAAACAATAAAAGAAAAACACTGTTCTTTTCTCTCTGTTCTGGGTGCTTATAGGTGCCAAATCAAAAAAGCACAGTAGCTTCATATCTTCTAAAGCTAAGTCCCACCACATCTGAACAATGGAATACAACCAGATTTCATTCCTGGATTTTTGGCAGAAGGTTTGTGCACAGTGAGACCAGTACATTTAGATCTCATCACAACGATAGAAAGAAAGGTGCCAGGAAAGCAGCTAAAGCAGAAAAGCCGTTATATAGCTTGTGAATACCATGCACTGTAGTTACTACATTACTCAATTATCTAACGTGTGCAGCATAGAGCCAAAATAGTGTTATGGGACTCAAACCACTAGATGGAACTGTAACACGAAGGATTTCACTTCCTGTCTAAGAGCAAGTGTGTGCGTGTGCGCCTGTGTAAAAACTTTGATACATAGCATTTTGGGATATTGTCAGGGTACAGGCAGTTTGGTCTATACCCACGTCCAAAGACTTATGATCCTACAGTTTAGTTCTGTAGGAGCCAGTATGCGATTTAATTTAAACAAGGTAACGAAGGACATTCACACCACAACGCTGATCCAAAAATACAAAAAAAAGGATGAACCAAAGCTAACACAGACACAATGCTCCGAGCCAGGTTCCTTTTCTACTGTATATCAAAAGTAGCTAAAGAGTTCCTTTTGGTATTTTATACTGAAGTTTATTTTAGAGGTAAATTCTCAGATGACATGTTCATCAGCAGCACATCTCTAAATGTCAAACACAATGTGGGATACCAACCCACACGGTTGTTGATGGAATATGTTTACACATCACACTTCTCCCACATTATGTTAATGATCCAATTACGAAAATGCCCTTTCAAGAAATACATAAACACACTCTGACAAGAAGCTGTTTTCTTAATGCATAAACAGCAAATATGTCTCAAGTGTCAGTGTTGATTCTGAATCACTCTGGCACCTTTTTGGAACATCTCGTGTAAATGTACGGTTGCTACGTTAAATTCCTCTCTATTATCATTTTATTCACGCAGCATCTTACGATCAGAGATTAACAAATGCCCAGAGCCTGATGCCCAAGTATTTCATTTTGCTTGATACGTGACTTTATTTTCTTAAACAGTTAAACATCTCTGTTATGCTACATTCCTATCACCTCCATGACTATGTTGTTCAAAAATGTACCGTCACACAATAACGGTGCCAGCACAGATGCACAGATCCTCCTGTGGTTGTTATTATCGCACAATTTTTGTCGATGCTGCTTTTGGAAATGGCACGTTTGTGATGAACTCCCTACCAGCCCCAACCAGTACCTATAAGACTCTACTTAGGAACAAACTGTAATTTAAAACTGGATGGATACATTTATATGCACTTCACATGAACCGTGGTTTGCAAGTTGTACTACTACTATTCGACAAAAATCAAAGTGATTACAGTAATCCTACTGTTTTCAGTGAAGGTGACTGGTTCAGGGGGCTGGTTTATTGTGTTCTCCATTCTCGGTTTGGAATGAGTGTTGTTAGGGAAGCCCATCCCTGTTTGCTGTTGTATTCAGCACGTGATCATTGTGGCCCACGTTTGTTGTGCTCACGTAGCTGAACGTATAGTTCAAGGTGGAAATGGCCCTTTGTTTTCAAAGAAATGTGTTAAGCCACAAACTGTGAAAATATGTTTGTGGTCCATTAACTGAATTAATGTTAAAGATTAACTTTGCATTGGTAAGACTGTTTAGCACTAAATTAACAATATTCAACCATAATGGAAATGAGCTGCACTACTTCACACCGACATTTACATAAGTGAATGATTCAGTGGATGAGCTACATCAGCCAGTAAAGCTGAACATTACCGCCAGCAGACTACTTACGACAGCGGAGGGGAGGACCGTGAGGCAGACAAGATATAAAAGGGACAGAGTTTGCTGCAGTTTACTGCTGCAGCTTCCGCTCACTCCAGAACCTCACAGCTGGTCACTAAACTGCACACACACAGATTTCCCCTCCTTATCACTTGCAATTAGTAAACGCGTTTCATGTCTTACCGCCAAGATCTCTCCCTTCTTCTCCTCCATGCCTGTGCAAATCACATCTTTGTATGGGTGTGCACGCATGTGGGCGTATGTATGAGTATGTATGTGAGAGAGCAATTCAACCCACTGGCTCGGCCGGGAAGTGCTCTCATCAAACTCCAGCCTGTTTGCTGGCAGCACTCAGACGAGCTGCTCCCTGTGCTGGACTGTGTGTGTGTGTGTGTGTGTGTGTGTGTGTTTGCAACAGCAATAGATTGCTTCCCCATCGCTGCATCAGTAACATAGCAATGAAGTTCCCTCCCAAGCCCTTCCCTAGTCAGTTTAGCCAACAACATTGTAGATATTTTTTTGAAAATTTATTAACAGAACAAAATTCTATAGTATTGACACTAAAACGTTGAACGTTTTGGAAGCACTGACAGTTAAGAATTCCTATCAGAGTACAAACCAAGCCTTGAGGCCAGAAGAAATGCCCTCAGAGCTCAGAGAAAGGACTGTATCTGAGATAGGCTCCAGAATTCTACTGCACTTAAGTTCACAACAGCACAGTGGCCTCTATCAATGGAAGAAGTCTGGAACAACTAGGACTCCCACCAAACTGCGCAATGTTGGGAGGAAAAAAAAAAAAAAACGGTCTTGGTCAAGGCTATTACTTATTCTGCGAGAACTCAGAAATTTGTTCTCCTGGTTTAGTTCTGGCAGCTTGTTCTCTGCACCCAGACAGAACATTTTCTCCTCTGTTGCCTGACAATGATTGTGTGATTGGTGAGAAATTCTGAGCGGGCATGGTTCCTGCAGAAAAGTGGAAACGGAAAAGTGGACACAGGGAGAGGCATGAGAAGAGAGACATCGTTTAAACCATATAAAAACACACAAATGGGCAATAATTTATAGACAGTTAGTCCAAATGCTGTGTACAGAGAAGAGTTTCTGTAGTAAAAGGTGTGTATAGATAAATAGCATGTTTAACAAGAAAACAGATTGATTAAAGGATGGAAATGTAGACGCAGATATATGCAAAATACCGTATATAAGAATAATTTCATGTGAGACTGACCAGGAGCACTGGAACTGAAAACACTGCTGCGTGTAAACCCTTGGTGGAATGTGGTATGTAGGTAATATAGACAGGCATGGAGAACTTGTTTAATACGATGATTCATCACCCACCTACCGCAGCGCTGAATCAAATTGGGCTCAAGGTCGACAGGGATTCGTGCATTTGTCAGGCTTTCCTGGGTCGATTGAGTTAGCCCCTGGATTAGCACCTGGATTTCATGCACCCTACTGTCGTTCCAGCAGATATGAATCATTTTGAAATTGTAGAGAGACAGGGGCAGCTTGATAACGTGCATATCTTAGTGCTGTAAAATTAAGGCCTAAATCCAAATGAATTAATTTGATTTAAACCTTCAGCCTGATTAAGACGCGTGCAGAGTGATGGGCTTCATCTCTGCAGCTGAACAAACAGATGTTCACAGAGTGTCTCTTTGAGATATTTTAAAAAGGTTATTGTGAGTGATTATGAAACTTCACAATTTCACATTAGCAGCAAACTAAAGCAACACTTCACCATTTCCTCAGTCGCCTTCAAATGGATGAAAACCGTTGCCAAACAAGACAAGGTTAAAAACAGAATCTGATGGTTCCCACATGAAAGAAAAAAAAAAAGCATCCAGCCACATCAAAGATCTAAAAACAGCAACAACAGAGTCGAGGGAATATCAACACACACGGAGGAATTCTGCTGTATACATTCATTATGAATGGATGAATATTTAGGGTGGAAGTACCTATAATATTCCCAGGGTCACAGGCGATCTCATGACGTGTGCATGGATCTGTGGATATCTGCTGTCCAATGTAGTCAATGAAACTGTAACTGCTATGGACGCAAAGAACCTCGCTGTCAGGTGATTCCATAGCTAGATTAACCTTTAAATGTTTGTTTCGATATAACGCGGAGCACAGAACATACCGTGCACACAGATTCTTTGTAAAAAAAAAAAAAAGGAAGGAAGAAAGAAAGAAAACAAAAGCTCAACCTTTACTGGCAAACCAAGGCTGCCACTTGGCTCCCGTGGTTTTCAGAATGTCAACAATATTGCAGAGTATGGAGGTCCCTCTGAATACACACAAGAATACACATTCAGCTTCATCAGTTATAAGGGAAGGAGCCTCCTGCTGCAGGTGTGCAGCCTACACCAAGAAATGAAGTGATTGCTCCCTTAAATGAGTGCAATCACACTCACTTTAAATGATCCATGCTAGATGTGGATAGAATTTGTCTTCTATCTTGTATAAGCTAGCGTGCACATAAAACGTCAGATCAGTCAGTCAAATAATGTGAATAGCAGCTGTATTTGTGTCTAGACATGTTATGAGTCAGCTAACAGACAGACAAAAAATTATGTCGAAACCTGTTAAAATTTCATATGGTACAGTAACGTAATGCAAGTGATGAAATTAGTAAGTAAGTAAGTAATTCTATTTGAATTTTTGAGCATACAGTACATGCAATGCAGCAGTATATCTCAAAAACTAACTCTACATTGAACAATAGCTGTGACAAAAAAAGACATGAACAGTACTTGTATTTTGGATTTTTGACTCTAGCTAAATAATGTTAGAAGAGCTCAAAAGAGCACTTGCTCAGCTTAAAAATTCTTAAGTAGAATACAGACAATAATAAAGTTCCCTCCTTTTAGGACAGCTCTTATCACAGCACCCATCGAGCGGACTAAGTGACGTTAATGAGTGGAAGTGGCAAAGATGCTATCAGTGTGCACACATATGAGGTACAGTGTTAAATATTAAAGATACAGAATAAGGGAGTGCCTTTTTTTCAGTGTTGCTTGACTGTTTTATAATTAAGTAAAAAAAAAAATACTAAATGCAGCAGCTGTAATGACTTTTAAGACTGATGCAAAGGAAGCAACAGTTAAGAAAAAATAATGCTTGCATGTAGTTACAAAAAAAAGGCCAGAAGAATGTAATAAAACAGACGAAGGAGAAAGATTTTCCACCTCAAACAGTAGTACACACACAGCACAGAATTCCCACAGTTTGTTATGATCATTCTGCACCGGCTGTTACAAAAAGGTTTGGTGGAGAATGGATTCAGCCAAAGTGGTGATGAAAACAGACGTGTTTTCCGGAGCAGCCGGCTAAGCAAACTTTAACCCAACTTCTGCAGCCATAAGACGACATACACACACATCCATTCTCAATCACATTATTGCATGCACAGTACATAAAGCATTAAAGAAAGTATTAATTAAAAATCTTTCCTTTTAAGATGCAATCATAACTGGCCAAATGGTTGTGCCAGGAGAGAGCTCCCTTCCAGCTGCTTCACTGCATGTCTCATCCTGCCACAGTGCTTGTGCTCTCTCTGCCTTCCCAATAATGCATCCAGCGGAACACCCGTTTGTGCCGTTTCTCTTACCTTTGTGGTGACAATGCAAAGACAGTCCATGCTGGCCGGCAAAAAAAAGCGAAGGCTTTCAGCCTACGCTCAAAGTCACCACTACTAAAATCATTACTGCTGGGCAAAAAAAAAAAAAAAAAAGGATGTTGAAGAGGAGAATACAGCGGTATAAAAAAGCCAAGATGAATATTAAAGAGGTATCGTGTCTGAAAAAAAAGAAGAAGAAAAGTAGGGGAGGAGGAGGAGGACAGGGAGACACACACGCTCCCCAACGCTAGCAAAAGAAAGAAGCCACTGCAAACAGTTGCTACTGCATGTGGGCCTCTTGTGAGAACTGGGATTCATCCTCCACAAAGCTAAAAGCAATCAGGGCTGCCAAAGCTACCGCGGACTGGTGCATGCTTCATCTATCCAAACACAGAGCCTAAAACACACTTAGCACCTAGCCTCCTCCAACCTCAAATCATTCCTCAGCTCTCATTCTTCTTGCCTCTTGTCTTGTTTTCAGCTCATCCTCTCCTCCTCCTCCTCACTTTCGCTCTCTTCTCTCTCGCTCTCGCTCTCTCTCTCTCTCTCTCTCTAAGCTGCATTACCAAGAGAGTGAGGAACCAGAGCGTCAGCACAGCAGAATGAATTCGATTCCCATACTTTATGTCACGCTGGCTATTAGCTGCCATGGCAGACTGATGGTAGTTAATAATAACACTGGCGCTTTCATTTTAAACCCAGGCTGGTATCACTGCTGCTTTCTGTGACAGATTGGTGTGCGTATGTATGTATATATAGATATCTAACTTCACAAGATTTCAGTACTTAGCCGTGTTTGAACTGTTCTTAGTCCTCTGGGATGACTTAGCCTTAAGGAATAGGTTCCTTAAGGCTTGTTGCTTTGGCCCACTAATTGTTAACACAACAGAGCCAAATCTTTGACAATTAAAAGTGTACATTTTTGTTTAAGTTGCGTGTCTGGTGTGTTTCATTTTCACCAATTTGAGCTAAACTAGTATAGCTTGTATTACATTACATTAATTTGCTTCATTCTCAGACTTCAAGTCACCTGCATGCACTCCAAACTGCTGTAAAACAGAAGTATTTTTTTTATTAACGCTAAATCCTAGATGTGCCCTCTGGCTCACTGTCTTAGAGACGCACATAAAGAATGGAAATCCTGCCACGCCAGCCAGTTCAGCCTTTCCTGTTGACAAAATAAGCCTCGGAATTACAGCACATTTTAGCTCTGGTTACTTCCACGGTACCTGCTTTTTGAAGCCATCCTGCTGAAGAGGCGCATTGCAAAATTTTACTTCAATTACGGCTTTCATTTGTAGACCAGGCGGCATGTAGTCATTCCTACTCTCGTTCTTTGTGAACTCATCCCCCATTCAGCTTAGACTGCCTCTGCCAGAGCAATGGGGCTAATCCCTTCAGGTAATGTGGCTCCTGCAGCCACATCTTATTGAATTAGAGAGAATAAACGCTTCAAGCACCTTTGTAAGGGCAGCTGCTCATATACACATGCTGGGTGTGACAGACTAATACTAAACTGCAACCATCTACATCACCCGAGCTCACTCTGCTGACAGCTTGTGAAAAAAAAAGAAAAGTCTTCTTAACTCTACACATGAACCTAACTTCACATATCAATTGTCAGATGGAAGAAATATAAAAGAACTGCATTACTTTGCTTGTAGTTCTTCAAATCATTCCTCCAAAGAGCAAAAACCATCTTCAGGTATTTAACATTATATAACAAATACTTGGGCTCAATGCTGTATCGGCACTACTGCAAATATTATTTTGGTCACAAGTCCTTCAATTACAGTACTTCTCCCTGACACTGTCAGTAAAAACTGTCCCATGGATAGTAACACCACAATGGCAGGAGCAAGGATGGAGGGATTCAATCAGATGCATCCGTGGTATATTATGAACGCAAACACGACGTGAAAAACCAAAAAGCACAACCAAAATGTACCCACGGAGTCGAGATAAAGACCAGAAAACCATAAATCTAATAGCTTACCACGGAGGTGCAGCGCTTGTCCGACTCCATCCTACTGGGTTCTACACTGCTCTGATCCCTCTGCTGGAAACAACAAAACAGATGCATCATACTCAAACAACCACACAAACAACAGCATAATTCAATATTCTGAAGCCTGATATAATCAGATTATTCCCTCTATTAAGTAATTGCACTAAAGTCATTGGAAGCTGGCTAACAAAACTGTGGACATAATGCATTTATTTGAGATGCTTATGGCTCTGACAGATCACCAGTGTCATCACAAGTTGATCTGCCTGTCTGCTGCTTTAGTTAGTTGGTAATTAGAAGTAAAGAGACTGTAAGCCTACAGGTGAATGTGCTGACCAGAAATAACACTGTGGCGACTAAGGCTTATTACAAACCCGCCGTGCACGCTAGTTTGTGCTCTTTCTCTTTAAATTCAAAGAAGCTGATCTAAAGCACAACTTGGAGTTTATGTAAAGGCAAAGCAGGAGACAGGTGTTGATGTAAACTCAGATTTTTTTTTTTTTTTTTTTTTTCAGTATTGGACACACTGCAGCTTGGAATTTAATTCATCACTTTCATCTATGAATCAGCTCTTCCCTAAACACAATGCGGTGCTGTCTGGGATCTTATTGCTCGGCTCCAATACGCTGCAAAGATGTCAAAATCCCAGACTGTCAACAGCCAACAGCCAGCACCTCCCACGAGCCGTCTCGGAACATTTTCTCTCACTTTTGCAGCGCTTGCTGAGAGTCAGCTGCTGTCATTTAATGGTGCTCAACCCCTGAACTTGGTGTTGCATTGGTTGGTTGTTCACATTTTTCATGAAATGGCTTGAGGCTTGAAGAGCTTTTGCTCCTTCACTTGATAATTTTGCTTTGAGAACATCTTTTATCTCTGATTGATCCAGATTCAGATGATTTTATTAATCGCCAAAAAGCGGTTTTTGTATAACTCTCTAGTAAACGTGTAAAGTAGGCCAAAAAACTTGTCAAACTCAAGGCCCGCGGGCCAGATGTGGTCCACCATGTCAGTTGATGTGGCCCGCGAGAACTTAAAAGGTCTGATTGTCTTAAATATACATTTAAAAAAAACAAAGAATAGCTAAATCATTAAATGAGTAACGTCTGTGTTTAGCAGTTTATTACAAAACACTTGGCGTGTGTTATTATTCTCCTTGAGGACGTGTGAAAACAACATTATGAACATTTAGTTCACATTAATTCATAACTGATCATATTTTATTGAACTTTATGTTTTCTGTAGACTGAAATGATGAATATTTTCATCAGAGTAAAAGTATTGGAACAGACAGTGGCCGACAGGTGTGTTTTTGCCCAGATGTGTCCTGTTACATCGATTATTCAAGCAATAGCTAACTGTTAGGGACGTAAGCAACAACCTTCAGGGCTGGAGTGAAGGTATCAAAATTTACTGTCTACTGAAGACTTCATAATCAAAAAAAGATCAAATCACCGTGCAGAAAGATATCGGCGAATTCCTTTTGCAGCGTGAGCGTGCATTTCAGCTGCTAACGCAGAGAATGAGGGGAACAACAACAACAACAACAAAGAGAGAGTGAAGTAAAAACCTTGAACACCACCACAATAGAAGACAGCAAATGCTCGATGCGGTTTCTGCAAAAAAAAGGATCTGCAACTAAATGTCAAGTCTTACTCACTTAAATCCGTTACGTTTGCTTTCAAATACATATTTTACTTACTCTACAAATAATCTTATCTTGTGTGCTGTGCATCAGTTTCAGATGTACAGTAAATACCTGACAGGTAAAAGCTAAAACGTTTATCTATTGTCTCATATTCATCTTTCAATATCAAGCCAAAATGTTTTCAGTCTATAGCAAAAATAAAGGAAATGGCAGAGCAGCACTTTAGGAGGAGAGTGTATACGAAGCAGCTGCTTTTGTCAGTTCACTTATGTCCTTCGGAGTATCATAAGAGCACTTCCTGTTACTGTCCTCAAACACCCAGACTTCTATCTAAAGACGTGACTTTCCGTAGAAATCGTTCTTTGTTGTGCTTGTGAGAAATATGTCCACTTCCACACGTGTCTTTGAAAGACTAAAGCGGATGAGACACGGCAAATTCCTTCGGTTTTTTTTTCGCCCTTAATGGACAATAGGTCAGATACTCACCTCCTCTACTGGGTAGACAGAATTTCCCAGTTCACAATTTTGGATAGAAACACCCTTTTCCCACTTGTCCACCATGTGGTTGACTTCTTCAAGCTTTTGCTCACAACTCTTCTGTGTGTTCAGTAAGGTGACCTCGTAGAACTCCTGAATATCTGTGGAAATATAGAGGTACATACATAAGTCAGAATACTTTTGTGCCTACTAAATGTGACTTGCTGAGTTGATGCTCTCAGTAATTATTTTTTGTAGAGTAGAAATATACATTTGTCCTTTTGTCACAAAATGTATGAAATGTATGAATTTGACCTGCTTTGGTCAAATTCTCAGGGTTTCATCCTTAAAAGGAGAAACTCTAGAAAAGTAATTGGAAAAAATGGCAACGGAAGAAATAAATGCGCTTACAAGAGGGTAGAGTGGAGCAGAAATTAAGAGATTAAGGTAGGAAGGTGTAGGTAGGACGGGTGAGACATCAGCATGTACCCTCGAGCACTATCAGTTTGAGAAAGGGAGAGTATCACAGGGAGTTGTGTGTCTGCCACTCTCTCAGGTCGCAGCAGAGAAAAACTCCCCCTTTTAAGCTGAAATTCTGTGCACACCATGATGGGGCATAGAAAATTCTCTAACTGGCTCTGAGAGGTCTGTAAAGCAGGAAAAGTAGAAGAAAAGTCAGCACTGAGGTGCTCCTAGAGCTGCATATATACATGAAGGGCATGTTCAGAAAGATGCACAAGCCCACAGATGTTTGTATAAACAGGAGACAGAAACAGCCTCGCTGTCAGACAGATGGTGTAACACAGTTAACATTTTCCAACAGTTAAGCTGCATTTAAATGCAACTTAAATGTAGAGCGTGATGAAAAACAAGCTTTCGTCTTTCACCATCACACAATTTTGTCTGTCCTATTGGTTATAAACTATTGAAATAAAGTAAGTTTTAAAAATACTATGCTTAAATTTTGCATTATATGTGCATGTATACATTACATTTATACATAAATGTACATGCAGTTATTCTGTACATGAGCATTTAGGTATCATATTAGTTTGTTTTTTAAAAATAATGGAAAACATATTCATTTTTTCCAGTAAAGACATCTTAGAAAAGATGCAGCTGGACATGCAAAATGTATGCAAATCCCAAAATACAGTAAGCATTCATCTGGGTGAGTGTAAGACACAGACCACAATACCAGTTACGATTTAACAATAATTAGCATTGTGACAGATGAATTCACCAGAATTTTTCCTGCTCTTAGAGTTAGATTAGTGTTAGGAATTTGTTTATTTAAAAAAAAAAAGAAACCTCTGAATGCACATCAATAAGGAGCATACACATCCATTAACAGTGGGTCTCAAATGCAATTCTATCAAGACTTCTGATTCATACCCTTATAGCAGCTGAAAGTCGAACTCACAGTGCAGTAGAACCTCCCTGCTCTCTACTGTCATGTCGGAGTGATGCTTTCCACGGCAACAGTGGGCTTGTGGGAGGACCAGATGTCTGGTGGCGAGCTAACGCGAGCCTAATCCTTAGAAACAGAGGCCGCCTGTTCCTTTCATCGCAGACAATGACCCTACCCTCGACATTACTGCTTTCTAATTCAGCTCTCTTCTATGCTTACTGAAGCCAATCTACTCCTTTCTTTTAAAACATTTGTGCAAACTCATCATCATCATTTACACCGTGTAGCTTTCGTTTATCCGGTGAGATAGTGCGTCTGTTGCATGTGTAACGGTTCAAACACGCCTGTATGCCTGAGCTGCTTTAAAGACGTCGGTTGCCAAGTTATTCAAGGTAACATGTCTTGCGTGTGGACGGTATCAGGAGCTTAATATGGAATAACTAATTAAGCGTGCAGGGCAAGGTGTGTGTCTTATGCTTGTGTCCAAGCTGTGAATGCCAACCTCACTTGTTTTCACATTTGTTTTCATCTATGAATTCATTCTTTTATAAATCAATCAAAACCTGGCATGGACATATTTTATGGCATTTAATATATTAGCTCTTTAAGTCTCCAGCCCCAGTTAAATAGCCACTGTATAAAAAGTAATTCAAAAGTAAAAATGGTTTGGATTAGATTTATGGAGGTTTGAAAACTGGGTAAATGTCGGTTGCTAAAATGTTAAATCGTAGATTATAATCATCAGGGGAAGTTCTGAAATCTGTTAAGCTACTGGTATTAGATGCTAATCCATCAGCTTTATCAGAAAACACAAAGAGAAAATCGCAATCTTGCATGAACGACCGCCAGACATCAGAAAATCCTGGTAGTGGCTGAGAAAGGCCGGACTGAACCACAGCACAGAGGTATTAACCATGGCAGCACAAGAGTGATGGAAGCTTCCAAAAGGGATGGAGAATGGCCTCTCCGAGATCCTGAAGGACCTCCAGGTACAGACAGGCGATGGCAAACCAGTTCTTAAGCTGGCATCCTTCTCTCCATTTTGCCTTAAGATAAGTATCTTAAGTATCCATGGGTGGTACCATTCAGTGAATAGTCTCTAGGTGCTTTACAGAGGCAGAAACCCAGAGCCTGAACCCCCAGGTAAGCAGAGTGGCAAGGAAAAACTCCCTTTTAATAGGAAGAAACCTTGAGCAGGACCTAGATTACAAGGAGGAACCATTCTGCTGAAAGTCGGCTGGGTAAAGAAGGAGAAGAAGAGGGAGACAGGATGGAGAGAATAAGAGAGAGAGAGAGAAAAACAAACAAATATACAAACATAGCAAACATAATATACATAATAAACATATACATAATACAGCATAGGCAGGTTTTAATAAAAAAGGGAACAGCATAGGCAGACAGGCATTTCTAGGATCAGTGGTGCTGCCACACACACCAGCTGCTTGGGCCCAGTGTTTGTCAGGCTGTGCACGTTAGAGCATGTGAACATTTCCAGCAGACTTCATGTGGTAATTTCATAATTGTCCACTGGGAGCCAAGCGATTAAGCTTACTAATGATTATCATTGCCATTATGACACTAGAACACTGAGCGAATAGATGTTTTTCATCCATAGATTTAGGTTTTAAAGCCTCCAAAGGTCCCACACGCTCTTCATATACCTCCTATTGTTTAACTCGCGCTTATAGTGGCGCTCTAACAATTCCAAAATTTGAGTGAGCATTTTTTGCTGATTCTGTCAAGTTAATTCATAGCATTTATCTGTTAAGCTCTGAGTATTAGCTGTTAATCCTTCATCTTTACCACAACAGACAGAAATAATTTATTGGTCAATAGTACAACATGAACTGTGACTGGAAAGATTGAAAACAAATGTAACATTGGTAAGATCTACACGCAACATGACTGCAGACTTACACAGAAGAAACACGGCCAGACTTTGGCTGTTCGTGGACCGGTAGAGGGAATACTTCGAAGACCTCCTCAATCCCACCGACATGCCTTCCATTGAGGAGGCAGGGCCTGGGGACCTGGGTGGCGGGTTTTCTTATCTCCGGGGCTGAGGTTGCCGAGGTGGTCAAAAAACTCCTTAGTGGCAGGGCCCCGGGGGTGGATGAGTTCCTCAAGGCTCTGGATGTTGTGGGGCTGTCGTGGTTGAAGGGGGGATCGGAGGGTGTGTTCCAACTATAGGGGGGATCACACTCCTCAGCCTCCCTGATAGGGTCTATTCGGGGGTACTGGAGAGGGGTACTGCCAGATAGTCAAACCGTGGATTCAGGAGGAGCAATGTGGTTTTCGTCCTGGCCGTGGAACTATGGACCAGCTCTACACCCTCAGCAGAGTCCTTGATGGTGCGTGGGAGTTTGCCCAACCAATCCTCATGTGTTTTGTGGATTTGGAGAAGGTATTCGACCGTGTCCCTTGGAGAGTCCTATGGGGGGTTCTCCAGGAGTATGGGGTGTCGGACTCGATCCGCATTGGTCGGACTTGTTTCCAGTGAGGGTTGGACTCCGCCAGGGCTGCCCTTTGTCACCGGTTCTGTTCATAGCCTTCATGGACATTATTTCTAGTTGTAGCCATGGTGTTGAGGGGGTCCGGTTTGGTGACCCCAGGATCGGGTCTCTGCTCTTTGCAGATGGTGTGGTCCTGTTGGCTTCATCGGTCCGTAACTTCCAACTCTTGCTGGATCGGTACGAAACCGAGTGTGAAGTGCCTGTGAGGAGAATCAGCACCTTCAAATATGAGGCCATGGTTCTCATAAAAAAAGGTGGAGTGCCTTCACCGGGTCGGGGGGGAGATCCTGCCCCAAGTGGAGGAGTTCAAGTACCTCGGGGTCTTGTTCACGAGTAGGGTAAGAATGGAGCGGGAGATCGACAGACGGATCGGTGCGGCGTCTGCAGTAATGTGGACTCTGCACCGGTCCGTTGTGGTGAAGAGAGAGCTGAGCCAAAAGGCGAAGCTGTCAATTTAATGGTCGGTCTTTGTTTCTACCCTCACCTATGGTCATGAGCTTTGGGTGGTGGCCAAAAGAACAAGATCGCGGGTACAAGCAGCCGAAATGAGTTTCCTCCGTAGGGTGGCTGGGCTCTCCCTTAGAGACAGGGTGAGAAGCTCTGCCATCCGGGAGGAGCTCGGAGTAGAGCCGCTGCTCCTCCACGTTGAGAGGAGCCAGATGAGGTGGCTCGGGCATCTAGTCAGGATGCCTCCCGGACGCCTCCCTGGTGAGGTGTTCAGGGCACGTCCCTCCGGTAAGATGCCCCCGAGAAGATACAGGACACGCTGGAGAGACGTTGTTCTCGGCTGGTCTGGGAATGCCTCGGGATCCCCCGGAAGAGCTGAACGAAGTAGCTGGGAGAGGGAAGTCTGGGCTTCCCTGCTTCCCTGCTGCCCCCGCAACCCGACCCCGGATAAGCGGCAGAAGATGGATGGATGGATGGATAACAATACAAAAAGTTATGCCATACTACGTTCATTTTCAGGGCAAGGGTCTAGTAGTCAGCCTATAACCTTTCAAAAGTGCATTACACATTAAATTATTTTTATTATTATTGTTGTTGTTGGTAATATTAATGTGTTTTGTGGAGTAAATCACTTCTTTCAGCTCCCCAGTACTTCACAAAGACAGGTGGCATCCTGCTCCTGCCCCCCTTGTGTTTCCTAGGCAACCCTGGAGTGGATCAGGAGATGTGGATCCTCTCTGACTTACATAATTCACACAGAACTTTACTGCTAGCTTCCTCTAATGAGCACAAATCTGCACACCAGCACACTTACGGTTAACAGACAGATGTGTTTTCACACAGCGTTTTTTTTCTCCCCCACGCTTACGTAACGGGTGGGTGGAGTGGGCTGGGACTTACAGTCAAGATTCCTGTATGGCTGCGCTTCTTTGGGGAGCGATTATTCCAGCTGCATCCCCTCCCTGCAGCTATCCCTCCCCCACAGTGACTAAGGTACCAACTAATCCTTCTGTATCTCCAGAGTAACACACAGCCTACCGGTTAGTGAGAATGCATCACTTACTCCTCTGCCTCTCTTCCTCATGGATATAACATATTTTATTCAGCGCTTTGGTATTAAAATTAGAAATACATGTAGGACAGCAATGAAGTCAAAAACCAAAGCCAAATCTTATTTAGCTTTTGAAAATACGGGAAATTAAGTGCAGGTACAGTAACAACAACAAAAAGAAAAGATATAATGAATGAAAAAATTATTTACAGTGAAATGACATCCTGTATGTGTTTGCATTTACAGCCTAATATATAATGAACGAGTTAGAACATGATATCTAATTAAAAAAATAAAATGAAGGGGAATATAATTTTGCTCCACTGTGGACCCCCAAAGTGGTGGGCTAGAAAATACAAACTGCATATGGTATTATACTGTTGCTGGACAGTGTAATTTAGAATACCAATACCAACTAAACTAAAACACCAATATATGCCTGAAGTGGAATAGAACATTTGTCACTTCCTGTCATTTGAAGTTACAGGATAACCACTTTGTCCTTTTACTTAATCTGTTGCTAGTAAGAAAACTTAAACTTCCAGGTTGATCTATCTGTAATTAGGTTACATCAATATTAAGTTCTATAAAATCCAATCTTTGCATCCACTGCATGCATGTTCTGCTGCTAGCATTGCAGACATGTTTACCATGAAAATGCACAGCAGGATTTTAGCAGATATGGAAACCAAATCCAATGTAAGAGAAGAACTCTGTTAGAAGAACACTGTGACTGATGAATCATGACCCAGAGTCTCCTCTTACTGACGCTGGTCTGAAAGCAGGAAAGTATGGTTCTCAAGTGTGTAGCTGCGATTTCCTGTGAGGTCTGCAGCGAGGGTCAGCAGAGTGTGTGGGTGGCACCATGACCTCGCGTAGGAGGAAGAACTTAATAGAGAGCCTGCTAAAATAGCATACTGAGATCAGCTGATGAGATCAGTTAATGCACTGACAAGCAATAATCTAATATTACATAACAAAGATTGTTACACAACCTAAAAAGCTCTACAGATCTAAAGTCTTAACGAATATCTACTCCTCTGTCCTGGGATGCCAGTAAAAGCTAATGGCGAACACATACAGGAAACAGACACGGTAGAGATTTAGCATCATTTCCACCACATTACAGTAGATGTCATTCTGTCCCTCTGTAGGGAAGCAGGAAGATTCAAAACGGTCTTCTAGCGCCCTCTACTGGCAACTGGACACAACGGCACCATGCGTACCGACAGTGAACAGACAATAATTATTTTAAACTAAGATAAAAGTGGGTAGAATGACAAAATAATGCGATGTTTAAAATCTGGAGTAAGGCCTGCTCACAAGTTCTGTCAGTAAAATTCACAACATTTGGAGGCAAATCATCCAGGAACAAGATAAAATGATGGGCTGCACAAAGGACCAGATGATGATAAGCATATTTCATACACAGTTTATCAGATAGAGATACATGATCAAATATTATTTTCACAAGTCGTCCCTCTGCATGATCCCTGTTCTGACCTTTCATTCATCATACTTGAGTACCTCTTCAGCCCTGTTACATCTACAGGAAACCCATTTTTTAAAGCTCAGCTCAAAAAAACACTGACAATTTCCAGATCACTGTACTATTACACCAGCTCCACCATGTTAGCCCAATGATGTGCTGCTCTCTGTGGGTCACAGCGTTAAGCCCAGGAAGGCATAAGCCTCACTCTCAGAGTAAAAGAGAGGCAGCCATGCATCATTCATGCGTCCTGTCTGCAAGAACCACTCCTACACAGGATGCACTTGATCCAAGCACAAATAAAAACCCTCACACGAGGCAAACCTTTGACACGGCTTCAAACAGCAGCAGTCACAGGGAAGCTTTTATAAAATAATGCCAGTTAAGAAGGCATATCCGTGGAATAAACACCACCAAACAAGGTAAGAGAGTGCAGCCAGAAAGATATAGTGTTTTCAGTAAATTCTTACATTATTAGCTAAAGCCACTTAAACAACACTGTATATTAAAAAAAATAAAATAAAATCTCCATACACACACACATAAGGTGTAAGGTTGAACAGATGTGCCTGGATCAATTTAATTAGAATTTTAATTAAATCATCTGTCACAAAGTCAAAGCGACTATAAATGACTATAAATGTGAGATTGTGAGAATAGTTTAACATATATAAAATTTAACATATATTCTTTGAAAATCTCCCTATTAGCTCTGATTCTGAGTATATTATTCACCCCCTGAATGCACGTTGCAAAAACCAGAGCAATATCGCTTGTTTCTGACCCATTATTGTGAGATGGTGTGCACTCCCACTGGTCTCATCAGCACGACTGATTTAATTAACACTGACAGTATTAAAGAAACTGAAGAGTCCCAGGAAAACCCTGCAGCAGCAGCAGAGGAGACACTGAGCAGCACCTGTGCACTTCCCTCCTACGCCTCCAAACAATCAAAGCTGTGCATTCTCATTTCATTTCATCAAAATTCATAAAAAAATAAAGAATTATCACAAAACCAAGCCCAGAACAAAGTGAGATCACTGCCAGGACAGATCCGGTTCTTCTTTAACGGGCACTCTTCGCCTCGCTTTCTCCCGTCCACAGCAGGCTTGTCGACTGGCTCACACTGAAACTGCCCTCCTTGCCCTCAGCTGTCCATTATCTCTGCGACGACACACGCTTGCAGATCAGGAAGACGCAGCCACTCGTCAAAAAAGGCAGCGCAGGCTTCGCACTTTGCTCTGAGAAAGTCCGACTAAGCCTCAACGAAAGCCTGTCTTAAAGCAGGATGGTGCCTCCTTGTAAGCCTGGTCCTGCTCAAGGTTTCTTCCTGTTAAAAGGGAGTTTATCCTTGCCACCGTGCTTACCTGGGGGTTCAGGCTCTGGGTTTCTGCCTCTGTAAAGCACCTAGAGACAGTTTTTATCGTAAAAGGCGCTATAGAAATAAACTGAACTGAACTGAACCTGGTCCCTTCAACATTGTGGATGAAGCTATCCGAATCATATAAGATTAATCAAACGGATGCCTTTAATTTATGAATCATTTAATAACTCTATTATGAGCTGGAGTTTGTTCTTCAACCCCGTCAGAACAAAGTTAATTCAATATTTGCAGAACAAAGCTATTATCCAGGCACGACAACAGTCACATGCTGATGTGTGCGACAACACCACTTACATTACATTACTTACATTCTACTTACAGTCTTAGCCCATTGTAGTTTCAGTATTTAGTATTTTAGTTTTAGTATTGTGTTTTAGTATTGAGTATTTTCCTAAGACTTGCATGCCCTTGTGTGTTTCCACCTTTAAGCTGCTGGAAATGTGAATTTCTCTTGGAGATTAATAAAGGATCTACCTCTCTATCTAATCCCCCCGAAAAAGCCTGCTTAGTACGGAAATAAAGGTTTAATGCGCTCAGTGCTTTTGTGCGGATGTATCACTAAAATCAGTGTGGTTAATCCTTCCACTGATATTCCTCATAAAAAAAAAATGTAGTGAGGTCAAGAATGGTTTTAATCTACAATTCACTGACAACAGTCTCCTCATTTTTAAAGTGCAGAAGTGGTCAGAAATGCAGGCGTCAGCATCAGTAGCTACTTTTATTTTCCTGATCATTAATGCACATTAGTGGCTCGCGCTGCTGAACTTTACGCATGAGTATGTGGGATGCTGAATGGCTTGATCCAGCGCTCCCCAAGCTTTTCTGCCGGTTTAATGCCAGACAGTGGTTTCAGGACCCGGCCGTTAAAATGTGGCGGATAAAAACAACCCAAGAACAAAAACTGTGGTACTTTCTAAATACTGTCTAATAATAAACGTGTCAATAGTGAGCCATAGACGTAACAAAGAGAATCTGGGAATTTTTCAAAATAAAACGTTCAGTTTCAGACAATAAATAAAACAAAGTAATGGAAGTTATTTATCCTTTATGTGTGGTCCGGTACCAAATGACCCACGGACCGTTACCGGTCCACTGCCCGGGGGCTGGGGACCGCTGGGTTAATCCACCCATGGATCCAGTCTGCAGTGATGGGCTTTGGCCGGAGCACCCACACTGGCCAGATTAGACTACACCTAATACTTTGTAAGATGATTACAAGATGATCTATTTCAGGAGCCATGTTTTCCACTGTAGACATAGCTGAATGCGAGACGTATGGTTACTCACCACAAACAAACAGAACTAGTAGCTTCTGCTACATGAACGACATTTGTTAACCATGCGGCTCAGTTCATGATGAGCAAAATAAATAGGGATGACGTAAGGGTGGCTTGTGGTCACCGCGAGGGCTGATTTTATGTGCACCATAATGACTCTAAGATACGAGCCTGTTCCTAGAGAACAGCTGTTGCAGGATTGTTACATAAGCATTCAGGAAAAGATTATGGAATGTAATCCTCACATTAAATGAAAGTGGGCCCTAAATGTCGTTTTTCCAAACAGTATATCCGTTTTCTAGACGTTCACTCTGATCTGATTTTAAACAGACAGTAAAAGAGTCTGAGCTGCTGGCCAAATATGGAATCTCTCTGCTTTGGTAAGAAAAACTGGACGTGGATTGTAAAAAGCTAGACCATTTCCGCAATGCTGATTTAACACTGATTGTCTGAAGACAATTTCATTAAAAAAAAAAAAAAAACAGTAAATGAAATATTAAGTATTGCATTTTAAGATTCTGTGGGGGAGCTACCTCACTGCTGTGTGTGTGAGTGCTACACAGAACGTTATAAAACTGTTCTTTAGCATCAAATAAAGAACAAGGTTCATTCCAGGGTAGGGTGTGTTCTGCTCACCGCATCCAGGATAAAACAAACCCTCATGCTATGGAAGTGTTCAAGCGCACGTATGATAGCTCATGAGGTCAACGAACAGCACCGTAAACAGAACCGTGTAGCCTGACCACGCTGTCTGACAGCATTCTAAATCCAGCCTTACAATAGCCTCCACGGTGAACAACTGTCAAAATCAGTACGTTTGATGTAAAAGTGCCAGGAGAAAACCAAGGAGGCGTGCATTTCACACACACTACAGGGTGATCCGACTCGTCCTGAGCCTCAAATTTAAAAAAAAAAATATTCGAAACTGACTCGACAGTTTTCTGCTTTTATCACAGTCCATCGCCGTTGAACTGGCTAAACCAAGTTCACAATCAAGAGTGTTCGGTGTCCTCCAGCCCCTCAGTGACATCGCCACCCACGTCTGCGTTCAGGGCAGCGGCGAAATGTCATTGATATGATTGTAAATTCACTTTGGGATGCCAGCTTCGTATTATGTAAAATTATTGTCAAAATCCAAAAAAACCTGGAAGTTAGATTGTAAAAAGCTAGACTTCAAAAACTAGATCAAAGGAGCATTTTCAGACAGATCAAAAACTAGATCAAAGGAGCATTTGATGTTTAATAATCAAAGGGCAAGGAGGGTTAATTTAAGATGAAACATACTGCAATACAATTATGTAGTTAAGTCAAAAGACACAACCATAGCTTTGATCAATCAGAAGAACTGGTAGGAAGCAACTTTAAATGTTTAAGATAATTTAACATTAATTGGTATAAATACTCATTCCCTATTTGTTGTATAATCTAATGATTGGATTATCTATTGCCTGTTTGTACTGTCAAGTGTTATGCATGCAAATTGGATACAAAAAGCAGCTTTTTCACGTTTGGGCAGAGCTGTGGTCAGAAGACATGCATAACTTGACAAACATGGACGCTGTATTAACTTACCAAGAAGAGCTTCAAACAGGTTGCTTTGGAAAATCCCCATTACTCTTTGAATGGCAGTTTTAAGCTGTTGCTCCTCGGGGCTCCTCAGTTTAGTGCAGTAGTCGTCCAAGAGCCCCAGGGCTCGAGCTCTGTCTGCAGCAACGGGGCAGAACGGGCAGATCATGGGGATCGATTTATGTTCTTTCCTTCTTAAAACGTGTCATTTATGAATTAACGTGCGCTGTCAGACATCGTGCAATTTGTGAATACTGCAGTTCCAAGTCCAGTCCTGATGTTAGCTGACGTGATCTGCTGAACACTGAGCCCTGCTGGAACGGAAAAAACAACTCACCGTTTTTCCTGATAGGCATGATTGATTCTGTAAACTTGTGACAAGGCTTCAAGTTCAGTCGTCAGTGCATGATCAATATGCTGTCAGCGGTATGACAGGAAATCAGGAACGGTTCCGGTCAGCTACAATCTCCTCTGGGTGATCAGAGAAGAAATCATGTGGTACAGGTGCTGTTTTAACGTTTAATCCTGGAGGGTCTGTGTCAAAAGAATAATAAATAGAAGAAGAATTCCAATGAAAAGGTGCCTCTGGTCCATCATTCCACCTCTTTAAGAGCATTTCTGCGGGGACTGACCTTATTTAGCATCCATTCTGCAGAGCTGAGCTTCAGGAAGCCATCCTCCAGCTGACTCTGTCCCGTCATGGGTTGGCCCACTCTTGGCCCCTCTAAAAGCCTGTCTCACTTCCTCGCAGCTGGGTGGAGAGCTGGCCTCTTCTCCCGAGGCGTGTGCGAGCCGTCAGGTGTGGGAGTGGGTTTCCATTCGTGGTTCTGTCTGTTTGGGAGGGTCTTTCGCATCATTTATCCCACAGCCACGGTCTCCCGCTGCCCCCTAAAGTTTCTTGTAAACCGTATCAAGAGTGCAATTACACGCACCTTACCCACATGTACGCCGCGTTTCCCCCTCCACTGTCAAAGGTGCCGGCTAACACAGAACAATCAAGTTTATTTCTCGAGACTCTGTCGTCTGGGGTAGGAATGTACAGTCCACGAGGCAAGTTACAAAAATTCATGGATTTTTCTAATAAAAGACTCTACGACAGTTCATTTAACTGCCACTGATATAAAATCGTACTGAACATGCATGTTGTGTATGGTTAGCTATAGCATGGATGCTAAACCAGCAGCCAGCGGTGCCAAATGAAATGATGCTGGCTGAGGAAATACCTGCCGATCCACTGTGGGAGAAAACGCGTGGCTCTCAAATGACTCCATGCATCCAGGTTTTGGTTTAAAAAAAAATGCCGTCTGTGTTTCAGCTGGACAGTTCTTCTGATAAAGTAACACTAGCGTCCTCGAACTGCCACATCTCAATAATGTCTAAGGGGCTACTGTACAGCAGCGTTAGCCATATGTACTGACAGCATCACCAACAGTTTTTAAGTCACAGGAACTAAGTTTACGTAATAATGTGAACAACTTCCGTTTAAGTCTTTCAAAATAATCCTCATGCTAGAAAGCGATTTGCCATCCAATGAGCTGATAAAGTTGGTATCGATCATCCTAACTGTGAAACTGAAATGGAAACCACTAATCATCTCTTCCACTGCATATAGTCCGGGGCATTTGCAGGAGTATTTGCAGGACTGAGCTATCAACTAAAATCCAACTAACTCATCTCAAAAGAAAAAAATATTGTGCGGTATTAACAAAGACGCCAAATGTGGTCTGATTTTGAAGCGATACTCATGGCAAAATTCTTCATTAACACATCCAAATATAAGGAAACAAGGCGTAGTTCATTGTCTGTAAAATGAATCTTATGTATAATCACCTTAGTGTTTGAAACCCTGCAGCATATGAAACCTTTCGTATGCTGCATGCAGCATATGAAAAACTAAATATTCGAGGACCCCTATAAAGGTCATCGAATATTACACAATTTATTCAAATGTGCTTTGTTGAGAGGCGTTCACGGTTGTGTGTATGTCACTGTATATTGTATGATTCATTTTCAATGTTAAAAAGATGGATTGGCCGTAAAGAAGGGAAACTAAAACAGTTTTTATGAAATAAAAAATATATTTAAAAGGGGCTGAGTCAAGGAGCGCTTTTGGTTCAACGTCAACATATCTGTAAATGACTGAAATGAAAAATACGATAACAAGATCTATTTTATTGCACATTTCCCCTGAACGACTTTTTTTTCCAACTGAACGACAATAGCAGCCCTAATCACTATTATTTTATTAGCTTTATTTTACTTTAGTTTTGTTTGCTTGTTCGTTTGTTTGTTATTGGTTTTGTTTTGTTTTTGTTTGGTTTTTTTTCCACGGCATTATATTGCCTTTGTCCCAGCACTGTCATTGTTCTGGGACTTAACTTTGAAGCCCAACAGACCTGTCTACGGAGCTGAATTCCA
Organism: Pao palembangensis; assembly: GCA_015343265.1. NCBI lineage: Eukaryota > Metazoa > Chordata > Actinopteri > Tetraodontiformes > Tetraodontidae > Pao > Pao palembangensis. The sequence goes on along the minus strand of CM027094.1, from coordinate 10,887,486 downwards.
AAAACTTCACACAGCTGTTTAACTTTGCTTAGCAACGCAGGAAGCTGCGCTCTGGTTAGCTGCTGCCGTCTTGACTGATTGGAGGCGACAGCCAATCACATTGCAAGATTTCTTGGCGCATCAGGAGAAATCAACCTATGAGAAGGAAACTAATTAAGTGGTTACGCTTGTAATTAACTAATGTGGGTTTTTTTTTTTAATTAAAATTTAAATACAGATCATTTTAATGTTCTCTCAATTGTGACTTTCTAATAATCAAAGCTCTTTAAACACAACTGCCGCATTAACGTCAATAATTATTTTTTTCATTTTCTCTTTATTAATAGTGGGACAACTTTTAATGTAACCATAATAAAACAAGAGGACCACAGTAATGATTAACCATGCAGTAAGTTGAAATGCCAAAGAGCACCACCTAAAATTATTTTTAAAAAAAGTGCATTAATGAGCCTCAATTTTGTCAGTTGTGCGTGTGTGTGTGTGTGCGTGTGTGTGTGTGTGGGGGGGGGGGGGGGGGTGGAATGTTGTCTGCAAAAAGCACCAACAAATGGTTTGTTTCTCACCAAAGTAATCCAAGATCCAGAGGTATGCCCGAGTAAATGAAATTACTATCTCCTAGATGTGAGTAGAAAATGAAGAGGTTTCCGTTTAATTTAACCACGGAACTAAGAGAGCAGCTCTTTTGAAAGACATTAATAATAAAATGTAATTACCCAAAAGCAGGTTGGTTAGTAATTTATAAAAAAAATATCTACATTTAGGATAAAAGACATAAATCTGTAAAGCAAACAACCAGTAAATCAAATACATGCGTCCATGGTCTTGACACAACCTACACATTCTTGTGCTGGACTGTAAAGAATAATTCTACATGACTTCAATCTACATTAATTCAATCTATATTACTTACTGCATCAGATTATCTCTTGAGTTTAGTGATGCTATAATGCAGTTGAGTCCCCATAAATACATAATGTAAAGAATTATAGCTCTGCTTTATTCTCCCTAGTTTTTTTTATATGCGATTAGTTTGCCAGTCCTAGGGTTCATAAAGAGCTAAATTACCATGTGTATTAATTTATTGTATGGAGGTTATCATATATACAAATACATCCATTTCTCATTCTAACCCAGAGGTGAGCAAACTAAGGCTGAAGAAGGTTGTCAGCTTGATTGGTTAGAAAAAGGTTCAGGACCCCCCCCCCCCCCCTTCAGCTAGCATGCTAACCCCTGTGTTGGCACTTTTGTGTATAATTTAGGGAAATACATTAGGAATGTATCACCCAAACACATTTGGTGCCCTCCCAGTAACACATTCACAGACACATTTCACATGATCTCACTTGCATTTTGCCATCATTAACATTCTCAGCGGTAAAATATCCTCCACCCATTCACCGTCTGACTGTAACATCCTCTGCCACAAATCTGCCTCGTCCGAGGTCGAGTCCATCCAAGGGACGTCCACCCCATAACTCTTCCCTGCACAGAGAGGCACAGAGTTCACGTCATGCTACTCGGCTCACCCGGAGCGCTTTCTAAAGCTTTTCATTTCAACTGCTCCGTCAAAGGCGTCCCGCTCGCGGCTGTAGCCACCTCAGCCTCACCTGTGCCCAGTCCGAGCCTCAGACCTCCGATGAAGTGGTGGTGGAGTCGGTCGTGGTCCCACACCGTGATCTCCACGCATGCCTCTCTGAGGTCCTCCATCCGGAAGCCGTCGTACACCATGGTGTGATTGAACATGGGGCTGGTCGTCCTCTTCACCACCCGAGTCTTCTGTCGGCTCTTCCTGCTGGTGTCGGGAAGGACGGTGCTGCGGTGGAAGACAGTCACAGCCAAATGTAGCAATGTTGAGACCAAAACCCGAAAAAGTCACAACACTGTACCATTTCACAAATGGGTCGATAGTAACGCCTCTGACTGGAGGTAGGTTCTTGCAGTCTTTCACCCAAATCTGCACTTCACCCGTCTCCATCCTTGATGTTCGCCTGCCTGCGGACACAGCCAGGCCAGTTATTCACCAGCTAGGGACGAGGATAAAACCATATGTGCGTTCCTCTCACTGTGGGACGTCTGTGGCAGGAATCTCACAGCGACTCTCATTTGTCCTCTGTTGTCCACCAGGCGCTGGTCAGGCAACGGTGAAGGTTGTGCCGAGGCCTGAAATATTCCAGCGAGACGAGCTTGTGAGGAGCAGGGGTGCATCTAGCACAGAGGTGGGCAAACTACGGCCTGGGGGCCACATGTGGCCCGATGAACTATTTAATCCGGTCCCGCAGAGCCTTCATAATCATTTCTTCAAAAGCCAAATGAAGAGGGTTGTCAGCTTGACTGGTTAGAAAAAGGTCCAGACCCCCCCTTCAGCTAGCATGCTAACATGTCCTCTCAAGAAGGTGGGGCCAAACCTCATGTGGAGCTTCATCAGCCAACTCTAGTTGGACCAATTTACAGGCTCTTCAACATATTTTCTCAGTCAATAGTCCATCAAGCAGAATTTTAGTTACCCTCTGATCCTCATTTGGGGGGTTAGTTTCCTGCCCCACCTGGCCGGCTCCTTCATCTAAAACCCAATGTGGCCCTTCAGGCTAAAGAATTGCCCACCTTTGATCTAGCATCAACATGGGTTTAGCAGCACTCATACCCTGGCCTGCAGCGCGTATTCATTTATCTGCGTGTTGCTGAAGTCCCACTCAGACAAATCCACGTCCACCTCGCCCAGGAAACTGTTCCGTCCAAACGTGTCATTGTGCCACACAGACATGTTCAAATTCTGAGTTTTCAACACCTCCAAAGGGATTTTAAACTGTCAAAGGAAAAAAATATAACATCCACGAGACAGAGAAACGGTTGGAGATTAAAGGTTTTTTTTTGTTTTGTTTTGTTACCCTGAGGATTTCATTGAAGGTGGGGTGTGAAGTCTTCTTTTTAACAGTGGTTTTCCTCTTACCCAGCTTCGTTTTGTCAGGGAGAAGGTAACATTTAACGTACCTGTAAAACATATTACACTTAACAGACCACTTAATTATTCACTTAACTGAGCGAAGAGGTACATACAATTTAGCTGTGTGAGATTTAAATGAGGAGCAACAAGAATGTGCTGACGGAGCAAACCAGGAAACTTCAGTACTTCAGTGAAAATGAGTTGGAGAACCTCGTGCTGCAGCTGTCACACATGGACAGGACAAGACTCACGGATCAGAGCGCTGCTTCTTCACGTCGGCCACAGCCAGATCCCTGCAGTTCACCACAAACACGTGAAACTCTCCAAGCTTCTGGATGTAGTTGACAGCAAACTGGAGACTGCCCTGGACCTCTAAGTCACCACCGTCCGCAGGGAAAATGCTGCTGATGCTGCTGCTGATCTGCACATTTATTAAAAAAAAATAAATAAAAATAACCTCAAATGTCTCTGCTTGTATTTCTTCTGTTTACATCGAACTTGTGGTAATTCTGCTCCACACTTTAATCGGTTAAAGTCATTGGTGATCAAATTTTTAAAGACCTAAGGTACGCGTGCAGTTCCTGAAGTGAAACTGCGTATTTAAAAAGACCTACGGATGACATGGAGTTCATCCCCGAGGACAAACTAAAGTTGGACACGGAGCTGCTTGTATTTCTCCTGTTGAGGTTGGGTTCAAAAGTGCTGTCGCTGTCTGTCTGTGGAAAACAACACAGCATTAAAATAAATACAGAAATCAGCAAACACACGCACGCATCATCAGTGGTAAGAAAAGGAAGTCGCTTTCCCAAATTTATGGTTTTCTGAACTAATTTGTTATAATTGACCAATATAATGCATCTAAAACAATGACATAGGTAATTCTTAATTTGCGTTTGCAGCAACTTTATTTATTTATTTATTTATTTATTTATTTTACCTCCTCCAGCTGAAGAACGGGCACTGACAAACTGGCCTTCATCTGCCGTGAATCTGAAAGATTAAATTTGAGGGAGAACAAATAACCTGATAACTGGAACCTGATGATTCAAAAGGTCTGGTCGTTTTTGAAGGGAAGGTAGCTTGTTTACCCCCATCCACACTTTTATTCATGTGTTCTCTTGAACTATCCTTCTTTCTCTCTTCACCTGCGAAGAAGATGTGACACTTTTTACGGCCGTCACTGAACAAAGGAGAGCGGATCATTAAAGACCACTGGAAATTCCCGGTGTTGAACAGCAGAGCTACCTGACTGTAGGAGATTTTCCATGCTTTTGGATGAGGACATTCGCTTTAAAGGTGACTTAACGGGAGCAGAAGCCTCCTGGTAACCTACCAGAAACAAAAGCGAATCAGCTCAATCCGTCCAGGGCAGAAGCTTCATTTTCTTCTTGGCGACATTTAGTAGAAAAATCTCTAATATTGTTTCACATACCAGCGTGGATACATGAACAAAGGTAGGAGAGCACAGTTCCATACTTCTTGTACCTTGATTGAGGTTTCCAGCCGTAACCTGAACTTCAGAAGGAATGGCCTCTGTGGGGTCGCTGCTGTCTGCGAAGGTCGACTTCTCCTGATAAAAAGACGGAGCAAAGGCCTTCTCGTGCGGTCCGAGGTAGTGCTGATAATCCTGAGGAACACAGGATCTGGCCAGGCTTGGAGGGCTCTTCTCTGAGACCTTCATGGGCTGGAGTGCAGCAGAAGAGGGGATATCTGAGAGGTTCTTGGTGTCTGCGAGCACCGTCTGCTTCGCTTGGTGAGAAGGGCTCCTTCTCTTTCTTGGCACGGGAGAAGGCCTTCCGTGATGCTCTTCGGGGGTTTGGGGGTCAATATTTATCGGAAAGGTCTTTAAAGGAGAACCCGGGAATCTTGGTACCTGTGGACTTGTTGATTCTCTGGGAAGGACCCTTGGGTGGCAGGTCTTCGACGGGCTCTTCCTGACTTCCTCTTTCTGCCGTTTCAGTTTTGGAGAGTCGGATTTAGCAGGACTGGGGGGTCTATCCTGTGCATGAGCCTTGACTTGGTGTTGGTGATCAGGTGAGCTCAGCGGAGATCTTTCTGGGCTCCTTGAGAGAGAGTAGTTGGTCTTAGGAGATGGTTGCCCCTCCTCTTCAGGCATTTCTCTGCTGTCCACCGATGGTGTGGATAGGAATGAGGAGGAGACTGGGGCCTGTTTCGTACGTTCCCCGTCCCTCTGCTTGCTGACCCCAACCGTGATGCTATCTACAGCAAAGAAAGGCAGCGGAGCTGAGTGATTCCCCTCTTCCGAAGGGTTGTGGAAGGCTTGAGAAGACGGTACCGAGGCAAAAATGTTGTCTTGAGGGTGGGACTCTGTTAAAGAGTCGTCTGTTTCATAGATGACGATTGGTTTGGCTCTGTACACGCCATCTTCTCCAGATAAATCCAGACCGCAGTCCTTCTGGGGTGGATCATCCTGTCCTGGGCCAGCGTCAGTCGTATTCATGTCTGTGTATTCATGGCCGTGTGAGGCCTCGCCATCTGTTGGGGTCGCTGTTTCTTTAAACAGAGTCCGCTGTAGCGTTCGAAATTCCACCAACACAGCCGGTTCATCTTCTCCTTCGTTGGCAGCACCTTGGGAATGACTCTTGGTATTTTCTGCTTCTTTGGTTTTATCGTTTTCATCTCGGAAAGGTCCGAGGAGCTTTTGTTCTGACCTGGCCGAAACGTGAAATAACCTTGTGTTTCTGCTGTGTTCACACGGCCGCTTGGCCTCCGGGTAAACGCCGGGGCGTTGCTCAGGAAGCTGATGGACTAGGTATCCAGGTTGAACATCTGCAGCTTTACCATCCCGAGGACAGCGACACACTTCTCCTGTCTCCGAGTGGACGGTGCTACCGGAGTCCTCTTCGGCTGAAACATCTCCCTGCTCGGTAAGGCTTTGGAGCTCTAAATCACCACCACCAACAACGACATATATGATCAGTGACAAACACGTACATCAGCTTGACTTAGCATCTTGTATTAATCATACACACACACGCACACACACACACACACACACAACAGGACAAGTGCTGGAGTCAAAATTGTATGCTGTATCAGTTCCCCTTTCACCCTTAGATGAAATTAAGCTCGTACCGTCAAGGAGCTGGTGGTGAGCGACTTCTTGCTCTGGGAGTTCCTGGTTTTTGTCTTCGAGCTCCTTGTCGAACGCACTCTGTAAATGTGCGGGAGGGTCAAGCCTGACAGTATTCTCAAGGTCACCATTCTCTGCCTCTGTGGGAGCGACGCGGTCCATGTCCAGCAAACGATCTTCCCCCGCTTCCTCAGCATCCCGCCATCCTGCCACTCCGGCAGGGGCGTCCGTGGAGCTCAAGCTCACCTGCTTCCTGTCTTCCCAGGTCTCAGTGGAGGAGACATGGACAAGTGGATTCTGTGGTTCCAGGTGAGCTGGCAGGTCCGTGGAGCTGGCAGTGGGTAAGCGAGCGTTAGAGTCTCCACCGCCTGGCCTGTCTACCTCAGCAGAGTCCTGACGACTGATGCTGACTGCCGCGTTTTCCGCCACTGGCGGAGGAACAAATGCATTATGCATGTTGGTGCTGCCAGGAAGGTCAGCGCTCAGGTCAACAGCAGATGTGTAGCCCTCAAATGATGCTAAAGACCCTAAAAAGGTTTAAAAAAAAATGTCAGTTTAATCCTAACGAATACCCCAACATCAGGTACTTCTAGTCTAAATCTATTGTTCAGATAAACATCTTTTATTAATGTCTAATATAGACTCGTGCCACTTGTAGCTGGCCAGTCGAGTCCTGAGATTTGTTTATGGCAGAGGTGGGAAAACTGTGGCCCGGGAGCCACATGTGGCCCGATGAACCATTTAATTGGGCCCGCAGAGCCTTCACAATAATTTCTCCAAGAGCCAAATGAAGAGGGTTGTCAGCTTGATTGGTTAGAAAAAGGTCCAGACCCCCCCTTCAGCTAGCATGCTAACATGTCCTCTCAAGAAGGTGGGGCCAAACATCATGTGGAGCTTCATCATCCATCTCTAGTTGGACCAATTTACAGGCTCATTTCCTCAATCATTTCCTCAATCAATCGTCCATCAAGCAGGATTTTTAGACAACCTCTGATCCTCATTTGGGGGTTAGTTTCCTGCACCACCTGGCCGGCCCCTTCATCAAGATCTACAACCCAGTGTGGCCCTTCAGGCTAAATAATGGCCTACCCCTGGTTTATGGTGTAGATGCTACGCTGGTTCTGGTACATATGAAAGAGACATAAAACTGCATTACATGCATATCCTGAGTCAGAACTGACCTTTGTCTACCTTCCGTGCACCGATTGTGCTTTCGTTTCCTCTTTATTAGGGGCTTAAAAATATTGTTTTCATAGTTTCTGTGAATTATTTCCAGCCACCTCAAGTCATGCAGCAGAGATTAAGGCAGTGGAATGTGTTCCTCTGTAATCCTCCAGCCAGTCTGGCAGCCTTGCATAACTGCACTTCGCTGCACGCGGACAACCTCTGGGAAAACCTGCGGGCTAATTTCATCACCTCACAGGGCCAAGGAGAACCTCTAACCACTGTTCAGGATCTGGGTTTTTTTCGAACTTCAAAGTAAAACTGTCGCAGAAGGAAAAAAGCTAACTGTTGTTAGGATCTGCAGATAGTGATTAACGCATTAAAGGTAATTCTTGGCACTTAAACTAACTGCAAGGGACGTTTTACAGACTCACCCTCCACTGTTCCGTTCAGCAGGTGACTCTTCTTGTCCTCCGCTTCACTGTTGAACGGATTTTTTCTTTGCTTCAGCAAAAATCGGCATGACAAGTCACACAAGGATTCCCGGGGCGTTCAACGGTGTCTGATCGGAGCGGATCTCACCTTTGGAGGGGACAGTAGGGCAGCTTTGGGGGCACCTCTAACCATTTCCCAGCACGGCACGTGGTTTTGGCTGTTTGCGGTGAAGGAACTACAGGAGCAAAAATGACATATGTTGACATATTTCTAATCATGGAAGCACAAAACCATCGTTCGCTTTTGTCCGTCCAGGGTGGTTTTACTGTGTGCAGTTTCTTTGACTAAGAGACGTCAGACATCAGCGATGCGAACATGTCACATGAACACGTGAGTCCTCAACACGTAAGACGATTATCCGGGAGCTCCGGGGCCGCTTGCTCAGTTGGCCGATCCACTCACGACGCGCAGGACTCCCCCCATCACAGTAATCTACTCCACTACAACAACATGCTACAGCACACAGCATAATTACGTTTACGGATCAAACATTGCCAGCGTTGCGATGAATCCTGATTAGGATCCTCTAAAACATTATCCATAATGTTAATGTGTTGTGTCATGAGGTCAAACAGTCGACATCCGCAGTGATAAAGCATCAAATGCGTCAGTGTCCTTCAAAATAAAAGCACACAGTTTGACCAGGCTTGCAGGGGAGATCTCTGTACTCACCTTTCATTGTTGTGTTGCCCAGGAACCACCTGAAGGCTCCTGCAGGCAACAGGGGGGATAAAAACGTCTTCATTTTCACTGCTGAGCACAGGGAGCTTCTCAGAGAACACCTGTGTCGGCTCCACTGCAACATACAAAACTACCGTTAGACCACAGTGGATTGGTTGGTGGATTGGTTTTACTGCTGCTTTTATTTTAGTAACGGCTTTTAGGAACAGCAGCCAGCTTTGAAAGTGTTTGCCCTGAGCTCCGCTTCCGCGCTTCTCTCGCGTTAGGGTTAGGGTAAGCGAGCACGATGATGGACTCACGCGTGGTCAGCGGCCTCTGCGCCTGTTTCATGGACGCCCTGACGATGTCGGTGCCGTGGATGCGCTCCCGATGGCGGAGCTGCTTGGTTTCGTAGAACCATTCTCCAGTCATGTACCTCAGCAGGCCCCTGTCCCTCACCGTCTTCTGCAGGTTCCTGCGCACACGGCGGACATAAAATTTTACATCCTGAAGAAAGATGACTTCATGACTTAAACTTCCATCTTAAAAGAAATAACCCCCCCTCTTCCTTGATTTGTTTGTTTTGCAGTGAAACTCGTTATTGTGCGGGGTTCGCTCACTGAATGCGCTGCTCGTCGGCCTTCTTCAGCTCTGCATCTCTCTTCAACACCTCCCGGATGATCTGCTGCTCCTCCTCTGTCAGGAAACTCAGGTCGATCATGGTCGCTGCTCCCTGTGTCCCCACCTGCTGCACATGTGGGTGCTCTCCAGGCTTCCTGAGGGTCAGACAGGAAGACGATATTAAATGGTCATTACAGTTTTTGGACTGGAGGACGGCTGTTTGAGGTGCTTCTCAGCTGGCTCTGACAAGTGTTTTTCACCAGTGTGTGATTTCATTAAATTTGGCAGACATTTTGTAATGACATCATAGGATTCCACACAGGGGCCGCTGGACTGACGGATCCATACGTTAAAGCGTCTTTGTTTTCATATGATTCTATAATATCGATCCACCTTCAGTCGTGGTGCGACAGGCAGATTTGGCGTCTGCGCTCTTCAGGTGGCTGAACGACTGAAGCTCCTTCACAGATGTGAGCACACGATGACGGAATTTTACATTTACATTTAAGTGTGTTGGTAGCATCTCATGTGTTTCTGAGCAGTATGGAGGTCAAGATGATAGATAGATAGATAGATAGATAGATAGATAGATAGATAGATAGATAGATAGATAGATAGATAGATAGATAGATAGATAGATAGATAGATAGATAGATAGATAGATAGATCTCAACAGTGGAAACACACAAGGGCATGCGAGCGAGTATTAGGAAAATATTCTTCTTCTCCTTTCAGGTTTTCCCTACAGGGGTCGCCACAGCGAATCAGTTGCCTCCGTCTAACCCCGTGTTCTGCATCCTCTTCTCTCACACCAACTACCGTCATGTCCTCTTTCACTCATCCATAAACCTCCTCTTTGGTCCTCCTCTAGGCCTCCTGCCTGGCAGTTTCAAACTCAGCATCCTTCTACCAGTAAATCCACTCTCTCTCCTCTGGACTTGTCCCAACCATCTCAGTCCCCCTGATGTCCTCATTCCTGATCCTGTCCATCCTGGTCACTCCCAAAGAGAACCTCAGCATCTTCATCTCTGCTACCTCCAGCTCTGCCTCCTGTCTTTTCCTCAGTGGCACTGTCTCTAGACCGAGTCTTGGGAAAATACTAAAACTAAAATATTAAAACCACAATGTGCTAAGACTGTAACTATAATGTGCCCAAACTCTAAAGAGGTAGGATTTTTAAAAAAATACGGTCTCATAGAGATAATATATATATATATATATATATATATATATATATATATATATATATAGATATAGTCCCAGTGCAATGTAAGAGTGTGTAGTACAGTTGTGCCATGTGTTTTGTACACACTAGAGTCCAACAGGTGGATGTGTTTCTGTCAACTTTTTTACACGTTGGTATTTACTGTGCCTAAATTCGTCCCTCTGTTATCAACATGGAACATTTCTGATGAATATAAACCAACAAAAGTCTCTCTTCATTAAAACTGGCGTCCATGTTTCTTCTCTGACCTGAGTCACACCTGAAGTCACACCTGAAGACTGTCAACACTCACTTTCTGGCCTAAGTGACTCTGCTGCTGTGTGAAAGTTGTTCTTCTGTAATCACAACATGATGCAGCTTAGCTGATTTCATGTGTCATTTAGCAGGAAAAAGTCATCTTTACTGAAAGAATGTGGCGTATCTCGTTTCTCACGCAGCTAAAGAAAAACTGATGTACTTCCTTGTTGCTGTTGCATGTGATCTGACTTAAACACTCATGGCTGCCAGAAGAAGCTGAAACAAACCACGATACTTTGTTTTAAACAGGACACCGGTTCTGACACCAGACTACTCATCAAACAGCTTTCTCATTGCTTTATACATGCATTATATACATGCACCTATAAATACCGGTGTACATACACACACGAATACATGTCTGTGTGTGTGTGTAAACTTTATTCTATTTTATTTGGCAGGAGGGATTCTTGTCCACTTTCTTACTGTCATGTGAGCTTCCAGCACTTTTCTCCTGCTTCGTGAAAGTAATTAATTCTCATTTTTGGATTACCTACATCATATCAATGCTGAATTTATGTTGAAATTCGACTTGAAATAAGTTTCCATTACGGATCTATTAACAGCTGATTAAATACATAAAATAAAAATTAAGATGAAAAAAAAACAAAGATTCCGAAAATTGTTTTGTGCCTCAACATCACTGCTAAGACCTAGAAAAAAAGATTCCACTATATAGAAACATTTACAGAACTCAGTAGTTTCTAGGTGTAAAGAGGGGGGAAAATCCACATACCTCTTGATGTGGGTCCCTGGGAAGTCACACTCAAACTGGGTCTGGGCAACGAGTTACTGTGAGATAGGAGGAGCCGCAGAGACGCAACGACAGGGGGCAGGAAAGAGCTGCTGTGGGAGGGGGTGGTAAGAGACCAACGGGGCACAGCAGCAGTGAGCAGAATAAAGCAGCAGAGGGCAGCAGAGAGCAGCATGAAACAGCAGAGGGTATAATCAACAGCAGAGGGCAGCAGAGAGCAGCATGTGACAGCAGAGGGTATAATAAACAGCAGAGGGCAGCAGAGAGCAGCATGTGACAGCAGAGGGTATAATAAACAGCAGAGGGCAGCAGAGAGCAGCATGTAACCGCAGAGGGTATAACAAACAGCAGAGGGCAGCAGAGAGCAGCATGTAACCGCAGAGGGTATAACAAACAGCAGAGGGCAACAGAGAGCAGCAGAGACAGCAGTGGGCAAAAGAGGGCAACGACAAAACAGCAGGGGGCAGTAGAGGGCAGTAAAGGTGGCAGAGAACAGCAGGAGGCAGTGGGGAACAGCAGGGGGCAGTAGAAGACAACAAAGCCACAGTGAGGGCAGGAAGAGGCCGAGAGCAGGGCAGGAGGTGAGCTTTTCACTGGTGATGGTGAAGCTGTTTTTAAGCATTTAATTTAACAATTGGAAACCTGTAATTTCTATTGTTTTTGACAGAAAAACATTCCAAATCATTTTACTGAACTTCCACATAATCCAGCAGCATATTTAAAATATATTGTCCTGTTACAACATCCACGGACTTCTCTGGGCCAAAACAGGTTAAGAAGTAAAGGTTCATCTCGCAACAAAATTAACATACTTAAGTAAAGTTCAGACCATCTACCACAGATTTAAGAATGTAAAAAAGTAAAATACCTTTAAACTGTATTCCACCAAAAATGCCAATTGCTTTAGTTGCTGTGTTACCTTGATTTTAATATTTCTGAATGTATTTTGTGGGTTTCCTTTCTTTTTTTTTGCCAGCAATTACGGTGCCCTTTTATAGGTTCTTTAATTTATCCCAAATGATCAAGGCAGGCTCCAGCATGACATGTTGGTTTCTTTTCTTAAAAAAGAAAAAGTTAAGGAGAGCAGGGGAGGTCTCAGTCACAGTAAGGCTTTCATTAACTAATCCATTCATCTCGGCATCAAAGTCAGCATCTCAGTGCATCTTCCTGCTGCATCTCAAATAAGAGGAAGTGGCAGCACAACAAAGTGCCCTCTGATGACTCCTGGAGAGACTCTGCCAAGCAGGATGTAGCTTTTGTGTTTGGTCCATCTGTGTGTGTGTGTGCGTGTGTGTGTCTTTAATGAATACACACAGATAACTGCAGCTGTGGGTTCAGCAGCAGCTTCCGTAACAAGAGTTCCCCATAACTTGGGTCAGTTACATCACGTGTTACTAAGCAGGCGCAGAAGTCGGAGCTGTGACACAGATGAGGGATCTGGGGCTGCTGCTCTGTGGGGAACAAGTACTGATCAGTGAAGAATCTCCTGATGTAACCGTGTTTCCAACCACACTTCCTGGATATGAACCCATCCAGTTAATGAGTGTGAATCAAATGTACCTGCTGGGACAGAGGACGGGTGGACAGGCCAGACAGACAACCCCTGCGCAGGAACGGTTTTGGACAGACCAATCTCTTCTCCTCATCCTTCCTGATTTTTGGCTGGTTTAGCATGAAAAGCTGCTGAACCACTTTTCCATCTCAAGGAAATTCACAGACGTTGGATCAGCCTGTGATCTCATTTCCCCTTTTAATTCCGAGTATGATTCAGAATCTTCAGCAAGTTAAGCGTCAGGTATAGTGACGGAATTCAAGAATTTTAAAATGGATTGTTCCAGTCATGCAGGTCTAAAATGTCTCCTTTTTGAGCAGCACATTTGAACAACACTGCACTCACCCATAGTGGGGGAAATAAAGGAGAAACACATCAACAGCGTCCTTTATCTTCACTCAGTCTAGGCCATAATATACCAATATTATTTAGATATGACAACAGCACGTTAATCTTATTAATCCACGTACAGCGAGTGCTAGAGCATTAGAAAGAACCAAACCAGAAACCAAACCGTGGAAGCTTGCACTTTATTGGAAAAATCAAAACAAAAATATATTCTGTCAGGACAATGCAGAAAATATGCTCAGTAAATGAATTAAGGGCCACTTTTATGTTCAGACCATCTTTCACACCTGCCCCCACCCATCTGGTGATGGGTGGGACAAACCGTATTCACACAGCACTGATCAACAGCGCTCTCTGCTCCGGCCGGCCGACACCCACCCCCTCTGTTACCCGTTAGTGTTGCCACAGCACCAAAAAAGTGACTCCCATAGGTTACCGATCCTAAACAGGGCGACTCCCCGCTGAGACGTGACGGCAAACCTGGAACTCTGAATAGGCCACAAAGCTGGAAATCTCAGTGAACACTTGAACTGCAATAATCAGCCTCCAGACCGCAGCAGCGCTAAAGGAGAGCAAAACCATTCAGTGGAGCTCATTAGTGCAAGTCTGCACTCCACTGGACTCACTCTCTGCTCAGTTATTTGTTGACACAAATGTTTCCCATGATTTCAATTTCATAATGGGTATATAATGCACTTTAATACTATATTTAAATAGAGCTTACTATTCTTGAAATTCCATTCCAGTCCTACAAAGGGGCCTTGTGCCGTCTCCAGGATTTTAAACCATATGACAAATGACATGGTTCTAGCAGAGCAAAAGCTGAACTGAAGACCCGTCGCGGGCTCCAACTCGTGCGCTAAAATGACACTGTTGCTAAATGGAAGACTATTGCAATCGTCGTTTGCAGTGCTGCGATGTTCAACACTGAAAGATCATACCTGATCGTTGTGATATTCCCCATATTATCTAAAGATCTAATGAAGAAACATGATCTGAGCATTAAAGAGACCCCACACATTCAGGTTGGAACATGGCAGCCAGCGGTTTTGTTAAACGTGAGCATTAAACGACATGCCGTAAGCGTCAGAAGCAGAAATGCAGATTCCTTTATGATGCAATGTTGCCTCGATCACAAAACAAACTTTTACTGGTGTGAAAAACATCTCTTGATTCGTAAAGAACTTGCCGATTTGATAATGAATTAGAACGTTCAAACATCATCAACGTGACCTCGTGAGGTCACAGACACATCATTAAGCACAGAGAATATTAAGTGCCCAAAACAGCAAAAACCATCTCTTTAAACTTTATATTAACTTAGAAAATCATCTCAGACACTCAAAATCAAATCTACAATCAACCACATCCATGTATAAACCTGAAGACCCTCAGCAAGGAGGCGGTCAGGAACTCTTACATTTACATATGTCTTATTGTCGGCCCCTCTGGAGGTAATTATAAATAAATACAAACAATACACAAGGAATGTCTACTGCAAACAGTACAAAAAGGGGGGGGGGGGTTCTCAAGAGGTCTTCCCAATTTTGTTTCTTATTCTGGGCATATTAAAAAGAAGTAATCATGATTGATAATCAAAATGACAAACAAAACAAAAAACGCAGCAGTGAGCAAGGTGACGAGCACTGAACTGGGCTGTTTCTACTCCTACATGAAGCCAGCTGGCAGAAAGCGCTCCCCTGGTTCTCCTGGTCCATGACACAGTATGGGCTGATATCTGTCCGCATGGCATTGAATGGCAACACACACACTCCTCTTCCACCGTTATGACTTACACGTGACTAGACAGGCACAACGTCCACAGTGCTGCCTCTCTGAAATGGCCGGAGGGGCTCCCAGTCAGCAGGGATTCGTTCTGCAACTCTGGTTTGGGCCTTTGATTCTCAGTGAAAGGTGAGTCATTGGAAGCAAATGGATCATTTGCTTTGAAGGTCGTCGTAAATCATCCGGAGGTTACATAAACTGCATCTGTAAGGAGACAAAAGCGCGACGTGAAGAGATGCAACTCTGTGACATCACCTGCTCCAGGGTCCTGCACTCGTCAAACTCCAACAGGCCACACAACTCACTTCTCAGAATAAAGTGCTCATTTTAGGAGCCAGCGCTTTATTTTTAACTATGAAGTTTATGTCCAGCTTCAGTCATTTATCTTTACTAACACAAAAACAACAAAGCTACTTTTACTTATTGAGATCAGATTGAAAATTTACATACCGTGTTTTCCGGACTATAAGTAGCACTTTTGTTTTTCCATAGTTTGGTCGTGGTTTCCATAATTATACTCAGGGGCGGATTATAATGTTAAATTATTAAAATATATACAGTAATTTCACGTTTGTTATTTTCACACTGGCAGCCGCGCAAGGGCACTGTGTGCTTTATTACCGCTAACTTTATATTCAGCTTGTTGTTTTCTATTCTGTTATTATTATAACTTGCCTTTCAAGATGAAATGTCTGTTCTAGGTCTCAGATGTATAATAAATTTCCCCCAAAAAATTTCTCCATGACGCATTTTTTGACTGATGTGACTTATAACTCCGGAGCGACCGATAGTCCCAAAAACACGGTACTCTCAAAAATCACTGAACTCTGAATCAAAGTGTCCACGTTTTTGTCCCCAGGCTGATGTAAAAAGTGTACGTCTATGGAAAGCTTGGTCACCTGGGCACCTGGGTTGGTACCAAAAGGGTTGGCCTGCCTGATCCCAGGCTGAGAATACAGCAGGCCTGGCTGCGTCATCATCATGGAGCCCATCTGGGGAGGCTGAGGGAAGACAAGCGTCACTGCATGCATGAAGCGTACAAAGCCAAACCGACCGCTGCAAACCACTAATGTCCTTTCTTGCACGCTGGTCACGTGTGTGTGTGTGTGGCAAGAAGCTCCATCTATCCGAGCGCAGTCCCTGCTGACTTACCATGGCATATGCCATCATGCCTGTGGGTGTGGTTGCAGGGAAGGCCATAACAGATGGAGCCTGGAGTTAAGAAACAAAGAATCAGGACATGAACTGTGTTCCGGAAGCCCCACTGGAATGAAAACTAGCGCGCATATTGTTCTGTGACTCGACTACTAATTAAAAACCAATCCGATTTACGCTCACTCTTTTAAAAACGATTTTTTTTTCCTCTCAAGATGGTTTATTGAAGGCCCGATGTTGGCTCTTCACAGTGAATCAATTAAAGATTTTTAAAATGAATGCTAAAAACGCTTCACGTACTCATTTAAGCAGATGGAAATGACCCTAAACTGATGTCCACATTAGGCCAAGTCAAAAAGGCACATTTTAGCCACCATAATAGTGAAAAGGGAAACGATAGAAGGAACAGAAAGTGAGCGGGGCCGAGTGCACAGAAGGCAGCAGTCAGAGGGCAGGTGCGGAGCTCCTCGTGGATCCAGATCAAGAAGGAAGAAGACAGGCTGGTTTTCTGTGCCTCCCTTGCTTCTCACACAGCTACAACAAACCCAGATTTGTCCGGGGACGGTTACATTTCATCAACTATTCAATCACTGAGTCAGACATGATGGCTGTGCCAAAGCTGGAGCTTCCAGCACAAACAGAGCTTGTCTTTACTTTGAGAGCTTTCCTTCAAACTCTTTCAGACCTCGTCGCTCAGCACTCGTCACCATCACTAGCATCATGGCAGGAATTATCGCGTAATGAATAAATAAGCACTTCTGCTTCATAGAATGCATAAACATTGCCTTTCAAACAGAAAATAATAACATCCTTCAGACGAGTCGTCCTCACTAAATGCTAAATAATGACCGGGAACACTTTTATATCATAAACTCGTGATGTTTTATAAGAACAAGATTGTAATCCACACACCTGCATTTTATCAGGGCTGCCCTTGTGTTGCTTAAGAGTTACCCTATTTTCCGGACTATAAGACGCACTTTTTTTTCATTGTTTGTCCGGGGTGCGACTTATAGTGTGAAATTATTGAAATATATACAGTAATTTCACGTTTGTTATTTTCACACTGCCAACCGCGCAGGGGCACTGTGTGCTTAATTACCGCTAACTTATAAAGACATCTGAGAAAGACTGACCAAAAATGCCCCCAAAAAGAAAATCATATTCTACAGATTACAAGCTGCAAGTAGTGAAATATGCAGCCGAAAACAGAAAAAAAGAGGAAGTGGCACTTCGTCTACCTCCGGAGCTGTTCAGAAGTGACTTTTTTTTTTTGACTAATGCGACTTATAGTCCAAAGAATACGGTAAATAACTGCAAATCCCAGGTTCCAGGTAGGGTTAGGCCAAAACTGACACCCCAGGTTATCTAGTGCTGGAGTTGGGCTTCAGACAGCTGATACTCACCATGTTTGCAGGGTTCCAGGTGGTAGAGGGAGCCGTCTTGGGCTGCCAGTTGGTGCCGCCTGTCAGCTTCTTCTCTCCAGGCTGACTCCAGTGAAGATCGCTGCAATGATCGAGTTAGAACGTACATGATGTGGAGTGTGCTGGGCTGTGTGAGGGGGGTGCACAGAGACATCCCTTAACTGGACTTACTTCTTTGCTGTCCCATTGCTCATTCCCAAATCTAAATAAAACACAAATAGGTTGCAAATACACATTTGAATAGACGTTTTGGATAGATGGATATTTTGTCTATGATTTTCACTATTCTCTTGTTAGTTTTGCAATGAAGGAACCTTACTTCCAACAAGGTTGGCTAGAGATGAATCCAAGTCGTTGGACACCAATTTGTGGGGCTGTTGGCAATTTAAAGGTGTGCTCTGGTCGGTTAAGGATGTCACTGTGGGTTTAAGGATGCCACCTAAAACATCTTAAAGAAAGGGGGGCAGAACAAAGGGAAAAGGGGGAGAGGGGGAGAGGGGCGGGAGAGGAAGGGAAAGTAAGATGTTGGGGAGGAGCCAAGAGAAGATGAAACCACAATACAGGCAACACAAAGACAGAACAGGTGATACACACAGGAAACAGAGAGAACCTTGATCATGAGTGACACAAAGGCAGAGCTCATACACAAATAAACACGCATGGATCGAGCCCAGACTGTGTGAGAAGAGTGTGTGGAATCAACTCACCCAATCATGCATATGCCATGCAAAAAGCCAAGGCCCCGGGGAGTGAATGTGTTTTACCCCCAGGACGAGGAAAAGGAGAAAAAAATAAATAAATCAATCAGAAGCCGTGAGACTGTGAGCAGCACAGAACCCAGTGAGGGTGGAAGACTTTCAAAATACCAAAGCTTTCACTTGGAAAAAAAAGCCTTTTCTTCAAACTCATCATGATGCCGTACATACATGAAGTTTGCAGGTTTTGGTGCCGTTTCCTACCGTTATTAATCAGTGTTTGGTTAATAACATCTGTGCTCCAGTTAGCCGAGCGTGTGTTTAAAACCCACTGCTGCAACAAAATATCAACGTGTGTCTAGTCCGAGTTTTAATTAGTCCCTCGTTCACAGCATGTACAGCACGAAATAACTGAACAAACCACTCAAAGTGCAGCAAAGACAGCTGATGGTGACCTCGTGGAGGCAGACTCAATGAGGCTTTGCAATGAAACGAAAAGAGAACGAAACTCACCGGTCGAGTCCAGGTTGTTGGCATTGGTGTTGTTGCCAAACACCGAGTCAAAGTCCACGTTAAGGCTCTGAGCGTTCTGGGGCTGCTGGGGCGTTGGGGAGGCTGTAAACCCTGATGACAGAGAAAACAATCAGACAGCCGCTACTCTCCACACGGTCTTCAGAGGCACAGTTTAGTGGAGGGAAACGGTGGCAATTCTTTTTAAGACACAGTACTACTCGGAAAGTCAGAATATCCTGAAAAAACGCATGCATTTCTGCAGCTCAATGTTAAAGGTGAAATGTACATATGATGTAGACAAACAGTGTCTATGCGAATCAATATATTTCAAGTTTTTACTTGTTTTTTTGTTTTGCTGATTAGGACTTGCTGCTTCAGAAAACCTCAAATTCAAAGACTCAGAATATTAGAATATTGCTTGAAATCAATAACAAAAAATCATAATCAGCAAAATTACAACAAAAACTGCTTGAGATATCTCAGTTTGCATGTAGTGAGTCTATAAAATGTATTGGTTTCACCTTTTATGTTGGACTGCCTGAATAAAACAGGCAGTCACGATATTCTAATTTTCTGGGTAGTACTGTATACGTGGAGGCTAACGATGACGTCAACTTCACATTTCATTCGTTTCTGTCCTTCACCTACAACATTTATTCAAGCCAAATTTAGCTCCGTGGGCTTTTGTCTGGTGGCTCTCAATACTTTTCAGAGACGGTTACTTTTTTCATTTTGATGATACGGTTGTTGTATTTTGCCGATTTACATTATTCAATAGACAGTTCCATCAAAGTCAGAGTAGACACACACATAAAAGCAAAAATCACACAATACATCGGCCTAAAAGCTGGATTTGTGCGCAGGGTTTCTCATCTTAGCCTCCGTGTACGTACCTCTGAATAGACCAGCTAAGGCAGGGGGTTCAGAGTGGAAGAGAGCAGAGTTGCTATAAGGGTTTGTCCCACTGAAGGAGTCTGACAGCAAGCAGAGAAAGGACCAGATAAAGACACAACAGGGAGGAAGCAGGGGAAATATTTAAAGATCAAGCCAAATGAAACAGCAGTGAAAATGGCAGCAGGGAAGCCAGGCACCTCTGGAAGTGGTCTTTATCAGAGGAAACATTAAGGTTTTAGAGGAAAAGAGACAGAGAAGCTGATACTGAGCACAACCCTGCAAGTATCAGGAAAATCATCCAAAGTGCACAGCTAGTAGCTGACCACAAACACAGAAACACAGAGGAAAAAAGTGGAAACGTTCTAATTATTACAACAATTCAACCAATTTCTCCTCTCTCTGTCAGCAAAACATTATACTTCTAGCATGTTGTAGTTTGCATATTCTTTAACTGATTCCAGGCATTTATAACACTATAAATTATTTAACATTTATAACAAAGTTAAATTTCTTTCCATTTTTTGCTATGAGGAAAAAATAAAACATGTTCTCTAAACAATCGGCAGACAATACCCCAAAAACACAAAGGATTTTAGACATTTTTGCAAATGTATTATTAAACTGACATAAGAATTCAGATCCTTGGCTATGACACTTTCTCTGAAAGGTACTGAACTACCCCTCAAATCCTAGAGTTAGTCACTTAAATGACTTTTTACAAACAAGATTCTGGGGTTTGACAAATCGCAATTGAACATGTGGGTCTTAGTTTTCAGCCCCATGTTTGAGAGAATCCAGGCAGCCACTAATCACCTGCCCCATACCATCCCTCCAGCGGAGCCTGGTGCTAGCAGCATCATGCTGTTCAGCTGGGACAGGGGAACCAAGCAGCAGAGCTGTACTTTACTGAACCCTGAACCAAGGTTCTGAGGACCTCAGACTGTGTCAAAGGTTCAAAACAGGAGTGACGTTGGGACAACTCCATGTATGTCCTAAAGTAGCCCAGCTACTTGCACCCAGGAGACATACAAATGGCTGCCTACCAACGACCCCCTTTCAATTTGCGAGAGCTTGAGAGGACCTGCAGAGAAGAACAGCAGAATATCCCTGAAGTGTGATGTGCAAAGACCGTGGCATCATACCCAAACAGGCCGCGGGCTGCAAACTGGTGCCATAGGTGCTTTAACTCAGTACCAATTAAAGTCTGAATGTGTGTGTCTATGCAGGTTTTCTTTTACATAAATTTGCAAAAATGTGGAAAAGTCTGTTTTTACCTGGGCATTCTGAGGAGTTGGGTGTGTGTTCTTAAGCAGGGCGAGGGTGAAATATATAAATTGTTGGATTTTAGCATATAGCAGCAACACAATGTGTTAAAAAAAAAGTGAAGCCATTGTAAAATAATTGCACTGCACATTTGAGGACAGTGCACGGAAATAGCCCTCACAGTGAAACAGAAAGGGTGGAGCTCAAGCTCAGTGACAGAAACAGAGCATTGCAGTGCCCACAAACCACTTCAGGCATTACCTGAATTTCTTCTCATACTGTTGTGAAATGTTATGCAATGCAAGATGAACTAATGATGTTGCTAAAATCTTGTGTAAGCACAAAAAGAAAAAAAAAAGAAACAAATATGTAGCGATGCTTCATCCCACCCATCACTTCACTATTAGGTGTCCAAGAGGACAGGCTGCCAGAGTCCAAGGAAAAAGCAGATGGGTGGACAGGATCGACAACAGGTAGAGTGAGGAAAGGGTTTGGAATGGATTCCTCCTCAGCTTCTGTCGAAGAATTGAAAGGATCTGAACAGGAGTGGAGACAATAAAGAAAGGCATACAGACATTAACATGGAGAGTGATGAGTTAATGAACTTAAACAGATGACATGAAGGGAAACTGTTAGTGGTGCAAATGATGAAAACAAGATGGCAACAACAATACAGACGCGTTTACAGTGGAACACCATTCACTCGAATGCACCTTTTCTATGGCCAAGTTTAAGCTCTGATTACCAGTTACACCATTATCACAAAAAAAAAATACCAACCACTTGTGGAAAGTCGTCACAAAGAGGCCTTGATACTGATAATAAGAGGCATCGGACTGATATCACCACAGAGGGAACTGAATATATAATGTACTCTTAAACAAGTGGAGGAAAGCTGGAAGCCAAAACAGTCTATAAAATAATAAACAGCATAATAATGACAATTATCACTGATCAGAGAAAAGTCAACAGAGTCATGTGAGCACCAACTTCCTGTGCTCCTGCACCACTAATTTTGTGTTTGTATTAAAGTGGGATGTGGACCACTTTAACGTATCATTCTTCATACCATGAGGAACCCTAATGCTTACCGTATTTTTCGGACTATAAGTCACATCAGTCAAAAAATGCGTCATGAAGGGGGGAAAAAAAAAAAAAAAACATATCAGTATATAAGTCGCTCTGGACTATAAGTTGCATTTTTTGGGGAAATTTATTTTACAAAATCTGAGACC
The DNA here is from genome assembly GCA_015343265.1 of Pao palembangensis. Lineage (NCBI taxonomy): Eukaryota > Metazoa > Chordata > Actinopteri > Tetraodontiformes > Tetraodontidae > Pao > Pao palembangensis. Next base: position 10,865,371 of record CM027094.1, on the reverse strand, counting down.
TAGAACAAACATTTCATCTTGAAAGGCAAGTTATAATAATAACAACAGAATAAAAAACAACAGGCTGAATAGGTGTAACGTTGATGGTTATTCAACTACATGAAGCCTAGACAACAAACTGAATCCGTATCTGGTAGGTTAACCAAACATATTAAGAGTTATTCAAATAACTGTCAAATCACTAAAATCCATTGAATTCTTCATGCTCGGTGTCGCTTCTGAACAACACCGGAGGTAGACGATTCTTTTTTCTGTTTTTTGGCTGCGTATTTCTCTACTTGTAATCTGTAGAATATGATTTTCTTTTTGGGGGCATTTTTGTTCAGTCTCTCAGAGGTCTTTATAAGTTACCAATAACAAAGCATAGAGTGCCCTTGCTGTCACTGTGAAAATAACACACGTGAAATTACCGTATATATTTGAATAATTTCACATTATAAGTCACGCCTGAGTATAAGTCGCACCCCAACTATGAAGAAAAAAAAAAAAAGTGCGACATAGTCCGGAAAATACAGTATGAGGACTTCACAAAGACGTCACGACCTTTCCCACTGACACTGCTACGAGGTGCAATGCATACCTGAGCTATAGTCTATATGCATATGTGAAGCTGTGTCCTCATGTGAGTACCAGACATGTTGAACCAGGCATTGCCCAGCAGCTTTCTCACCTCCCCATGTGTTGGCGACAGAGATGGACAGTGGCTGCTGGAAAGCTGGCTGCAGATCCAGCAGGTCATTTGCTGCTTTAGAGTTGCTGAAGGAAACAAGCCGGAACACAAGGGCACTAGTTATTACCACTACACTAGTTACTCATTGACAAAACAGTCAAGTCAAAATCAGAGCCCAAACAAGTGCTCTCACTAGATTCCATGTTTTCAAAAGACTCAGTTTTGAATTGCAGTTTTGTCCTGAAAACACTAAATGAGCTGCACTAAGAAAATTACCAACATATGATTCCCCCCCTCTTCACAGTGAAACTATTCTTTTATATATATTTGTATGTTTTGTTAATGACCATGAAGTTCGCCTAAAGAACAGTGATTTCTATAACAACCTGTCTAACTGGCCAGTTCAACTAACACTTCGTTTATGCCTTTCAGACCTAATATCCAATGCGAGACGTTCAGAGTGTTCAGAGAGTGTGCGGAGAGTGAAAATGGCCTCACCTGTTGGTGGAGCTGGGAGTAGAGAAGAGGTCAATAACCGGGGCCGAGCTGATGGTCCCGCCTGCTGTCGAGACGGGGGACGAGTCTGTTGTTGCTATAGCTGGGTTCCTCTGGAGCTCTTTCAGACGCTGTTCCTACAGTTATTTGGGGAGAAGTAGAATTTCTTTCCTGGAAAATACAGCTATATAAAATGTTTTAAACTGTTGGCTGCTTCTGCATTTTCTTCCATCAATATACATTTCTCACATACGACTTCTTTTAAATTCAAATTTTAGATAATCCCAGATAACGTTGGGCACAAAGAACATTTTCTGGAGGGAAGTATTTTACAGCCATGTGAAAATCGTACATGCTGCTGATTTCATATCAGCGTACTGTTGGGTTGCAAAGTTTCAACTGGAGGCGATGGGTAAGGAGTGAAGGAAACCTACTTTAAGTGCTTTCAGACGAGCCTGCTCTTCTTCCAGGGCTGCCTGTTTTTCCCTCTCATCCACTCGCGTCAAAGACATGCCAGTGTTGGCGAGGGAAGACACCGCACTGGAGAGCGTGCTCGCCCTGAACGGATGACGGAACAGCCACCAAACATTGGTTTTTATTCGTCGATAATTGTTGCGCAGCTAAAATGTTGAGCACTGGAATTCTCACATTTTTAAAAAAAATTAAAATCAAACATACCTGCTTGCTGCTGTTGAATCTTTGACTTTCTTCCCCTCTAGAGAGGCCAAGTGCTGCTCCAGGGCATCCAGTAAGCTGCTGGGGGCCTGGTGTGAATGTCAGTCACACATTACATTTAATGAGTCCAAAATGTCATGTTTGTTTTTTTTTTTAAGAAGAAGAAAAATAAATATCAAGGCATGCCAAGACTGCACAAACAGAGCGACTCCTAAATATGCAAATGGAGAGAGAAAAGGTTTAAATACTTACACAAACTGTAAACTGAAAATGGAGCAATAGAAGGAAGGGAAAGATACAGAAAATAAAGGTGGTGACAGAGTACAGGTGAAAATCTAATGCTTGTTTAGGTTTGACAAATTAATGTAATATATGAGGGCAACATGGGGTCAAAATAAAGCTTTAAATCACAAAGCACCCTTTTCACAGATCACTGAACAAAACACTTGATTCACACCTTTATTTGCTGTATGATGCAGAAGGTTATAAGAGAAGGAGGGGTAAGGAAGGTGTTTATCATTAGTGCTATATCAGCAACATGCATGGCGTGCCTAAAGCAGCGCTTCATGTCTGAACACATTAACCATGTCTGGAGGTCAGCATCCTGCTACACTGGACAGATTTTGGAAACTGAATCCCTGAAGACACATAATGCCTAGTGATAACAGCTTGTCTACATGCGTCACGTGTTGTCGAGCGCCGCCTTAGAAAGCCAAAACAGATGTCAGCGTCAACACAAGCTGAAAGAGCGACTGGGAAATTTCTCTGAATTGCAAGGATCATATCAGCAGCATGTGATGACATGCTACGTGAGGCATGAATCTCTTTTAAACAAGGACCATATCAACAAAAATGATAAAAAAATAATAAACAAGACATTGTTTTGACTTGCTCAGTGAAAGCCATTAACCTAAAGTTAAAATATACAGGCTGCTTTTATCTACACGTATTATTCTCATCAGTTTCATGTTCATCATTTTGATTTGTGTGTCCTTTTTGACTGTACTTATGCTGCAAAACGACCTGTATCTATACAGACTCGGTAAAAGCTGAAATGTTTAAATGTTTTCCATGGCATCTGTATTTGGACTGACCTGAGACAGATCGGGGATGTCCCCTCGGTCGATACCCACTTGCTGCAACAGAAGAGGAGGTCAGTTTATTTATTAGCTAATCTTGTGACAAACAGAAGCTTCCCAAATCAACAGCTGGTGCCTGGCTGCACCACCTACCTCTGCAACTTTGAGGAACTCAGAGATTCTTGTCATTCTCGTGAGGAATTTCTTGTAAATATCAAGTCCCTCTTTGCACTGGACTTTCTTCATGTCAAAATATTTCTCTATCAACCACAAAGTAACAGTGATGATCTAACCCTTTAATCATTTTCTGAGCCTTTAATCACACTTTACAGTCCAAACAGTTGGAGTGTAAAGTTAATAACAGTTTATCTTTACCTAAGAGGTTGATTATACCCTCATTGTAGGCAGCAAACAGCCGAATCGCGTCCTTAAAGAGCAGCATGAAGGCTGCATTGATCACCCCGTTTGTGAGTTCATTAGCATTAACCTGGAAGAAACACAGAAATGTGGACAAAGAGTACGAACAAGACGAGTTTAGTTATTTTAAAATGAGATCAGTTTTTGGAGAGGAATAGGACAGACAACCCACTCCACTGTGAGTCACCACAGAGTTACTAAATGACCCGAAAACAGAGTAAATAACTCACACAGGTGAAATGTAACCAAAGAAAACTCACATTGAAATCCAGCAACACGTCCATCTGGTTTTGGATGATGGGGACGGTCTTGAGGAGTTTCTCTGTGTTCATGGTTCTCATTACTCCATCAGACCTGCAGAGAGAAAAAATGCAGTTAAAGATGTCTGTAACCGTGACAACTAATATGAATAAGCTGACAAAAGCAGCTTAACCTTTGCCTAAATAGCCTTCATCGAAATTTCACTTTCACCACAATCACTTACAGCTTCTCACTTGTGTATTTAGTCAATAGTCTAGTTTCTTGTGTGTTACTAATTTTGGTAAAGATGCTAATGTATAAAAATAATAACACTAACACTATTAACTACAATTGTAAACATGTTATAATGTTAATACTTTATGGATAATATTAGCATTTGGTTCTCTAAGGACTAGATTTTTCATGCAATGATGAAATGACTAGGTTTTTCAAGACAATGATGTCAAACACTGATACACAGTTAACAGCAAAGTACTGAATATAGCTCCGTTTTCTTACCCCCTTTTCACTTTAGTGAAATCAAAGGCAACTTGTCTGTAGGAAACAGCCTTCTCATTTAGGTAGCGGCTATACCTCCTGATGAATGTTGACATGTCATAACCTACATTAAAAAAAAGGCATGACGGTAAATGATAACAGTATCGTTAGCCAAATATGGTGTTTATAGAATTAACTTGGTGTACCTTGTAGGCCACTTTTGTCCAAAAAATTACTGAGGTTGAATAGTGTGTTCCTTGAAGCCAAATACTGTATAAATCGCTAGGAAAAAAAATAAAAAAAAGGTCAAAATATGAGCAACTCTATTGAGGCTAAAGAACACCCACAACAGTGAAACCTTCAGACAATAAAACGTTTCAAAAAGTGACGAGTGCTGACCTCGTTGCCATAGACCATCAGGTGGTGTGTGGCGGTGAGGGATTTAAACACAACCACCCAGCTGGTGTTGGCAGTCCTCTCAAACAACGTGTCAGCCAGCTGAGGGATGTTCACGTTCATCTCGTTTGTGCACTGAATCAAATCTAAGGAGAGAACAAGGCCTTAAACAGGAATTAATGCACAGGACTGAGGCGGGTTTGATCAACTAGCAAGCAAATATCATCGGTCAATAATCAAGAGATCTTAATGAGCAGATTAGACGCTCTGTTACTGCGAGCAGTGTATCAATACACCCTCCTTGGTACTTGACATTTATAAGATGTATGGATAAGGACAAAGGCAAGGATGTGGCTTTGCTCTAATAAACACCATCCTAATGTCACCACTCTGAAAACAATAAACAATCAATAAACACTCAAAGAATAAATCTTAATAATGAAATGCTTGTTCTTTTTAGGCGTGGATATGCACTAGTGTGTGAAAATGATGACCCAGCATAAAGCAGTTTTGCATCATTGGCAGTGACACAGACGTTCTGCAGTGGCAGCACTAATGATGCCCTAATGCTCCAAATTTCAGTGGATTTTTGCCAAGTCAGCATGGACACAAGACGTTTCCTGAAACTGAAAACAGAAGCTTTAGGGTTTTGGCTTTTAAAAAATAGGATACATCCACAAAATACTTGCATATCTCATGTGTCTACAACAACATTTTCTTCCAGTGAGCAAACTGTTGCCTTGTAACTGATTTCATAGCATGTCAGCTTCTGACCTAATCAATACATGTCTTTACTTGAGAAATGATTAGTTTGCATGTGGAACAGAAGATCCAGAAGTTCACTTCAATCAGTATAAGCGTCCATTTAGATGTTTTGCATGTGTTAATTACCCCTACAGCTACAGAAACTATTGTATAAACATCTGCTCGGTGGTCTAAAGAATATCTCCCCATTTCATACTCTGCGGGAATGACTTTAAATGTTTCTTTTGTTTTGTTAAATTGACAATAACATTACAAGGAGAAAAAAAAAATGGGCCAGAAGAACCGTGGCCTCAATTTTAAGCAAAAAATAAAAAAATACATCACAATTCCTATTTTTTTGCTGCCCTACTGCTGAAAAAGATCCCACTTTTCCTATATTCATATCCACAATGTGCCAAACGGAGGCTTGGCAGACAACGCCAATAAACAGTTAAGTGAATACTATATTAAAAAGGAGAGGACTGTTGAGACCAGACCAGAGAGGAGTTTCCCTGCAACCCTGTACATTTCTACAGCATGCATCAGCACACATCACTGAAATGACGACACTATCAGTAGGTAACGTCCTCCGTTGTGTAAGAGTCGGCCGTGCCACCATTCAGCCCTGTTGACATGGGTGGTCTATGGATCTGTTCAGTGTTTACTGAAAGCCTAACAAAAGCCTTTTTTGCGTTTTACACACACAATAGGCTACTCATGTGCTAACAAAAGCCTTTTCAGATGCATCAGAAACGCTTCTGGTGGCAAATGTAAACTCACAAACTTCCTCTTGTTTTGTGTGTGTAGAAGTACCTCTTACTGTGCGCTCCAATGGGAAAGAGGTCAAGTCTCATTTCTGTTGGACTCTCTATACTAATTACAATCTTCAAGTAGACAGAAATATAAATATTTAATCTTACTATACAAGAATGACGCCAAACTGTAAGAGTAAAGAGAATCATATGAGTAAGGAGGGAAAAAAAAGGCCTGAGAAGAAATAGAGTTGGAAAGGCTATAGGAAGCGCAACAGTAAACAAAGAACAGCAAACAAATCGTTAATGGAGGTATTTGATCAACTGACAATTAAATTTATACTGAAAACAAGTGTTAGGATAAGAGGTGGACTTTTTTGACATGGAAAGCCTCCGCCTGCATCGTCTGGAGTCAGAACCAGTTTGCAGCGCCTGCAAGCTCTGGGCATGTCAGTAAAATGCTGGTGACTGACTGAAACTACCATGTGGTCACACATCCCTGTTTGTCCAACAGCCATTGGGAAGTATGCGGCTTTTCGCTGCATTCTTCCCTACAACTTCTAAAGAAGCAGAACTGAAACTGTTGAAGATTAAAAATAATTTAGTTTAACATCCTTCTTACCAAATACTGATTTAATATCCCTGATGTTGTAAAGTCCTTCAACCATGAATGGAGTTAGCAATGGTTCCATTACACATGGTTTCTGATGCTGAGTAAATATCTGTATTATACTGAGCAGTGTTACAAAAAAACCACAGAAAACAGCAATAATAAAAAATCATCTAGAACTCATTCAGAATATGAGAAGCATCTTAGGGTGGAGCGCAAACTAAGCAATTATTATTTTACAGTAGAATTCCCCGATAGCGCACGGAAGCTCCCTCAGAAGCCTGAGGGAGATGCAAGCTTTTTGTGACCTGCCACATTTCCTGATTTCCCTCACCAACACGCTAGCAAACCAACATACCAAAGTTGAATGAGGACAAATGAAATCACTTCAATCAAAAGAGAAACTGCAAATGACGCAGATCCAAGGGAATATAAATCAGAAAAAAGAGCCACAGCAAAGTGCTTCATGTTCACGACTGCGGATAAACCACAGAAAATTGAACCATAGATGTTTAATTAGTGAGCTGCAGGACAAATAAGAGTTTCGAGACAGAGTAGCTGTCATTTAAATGAGGTTTTACTTTACTGGCTCGTCTAAACACAGCTCCTTCCTAATAGGATGACGCCCACGCCGCTTGAATTAGATGTGTATCAGTTTAGAAATGATGGAATTTTACGATAACAAGATTGTTTGCGTTCAGGGGAATCTTGTATCAGTGTAATCAGCAGGATAATTGTCAGGAAATAGGTTAAAAGTGTCCCTGCTGCCAATCTCACGTCTGATCTGTCCAGTTCCCTCTGTGCTCTGAGAAATGGCTCGGTTATGCAACGACTTCCTCCAAACTGTTTACCCTTCGGACTATAAAGCTTGCTTAAAGAAAAAATGCTTCCTGCCTGAGGAAGTGTCTCATGTGAGGGAAAGCTGAAAAAAAGGCCCAACGTCAATTCAAACTCTAGGCAGAGGAATGTGGTCGGATGCACCTCTGTTTACATGAACTGTGGGTTTAAAACAGCTCTGATCATAATTTACAAAAGAAAAAAAAAAAAACATTCATAGTATTCAGCAGAAGGCAACTTTATTGGAAATTGGAAAGCTCCACGGCAAGTATTGTTATTAAAACCAATCCTGTTCTTTACAAAATTCATAACAACTGATATTTAATAGTTGGAAAAACCTTATAAATTTGCAGAAGCGCTTAAAAAAAAAATAATAAAAATCTAACGGACTGCTTAAATCAACCTGTTGTTTCTATTCTACTTTGGCTCCCTGGTTCGCATTTAGAGCATCTGCTGCAAAAGATGTATCTGATGATAAATTATATATTGAACTAAATAGTGAATTTCATCTGAGTTTAAGTGTCCAAGCCATCTTTCCACAGAAGAGGAGGGTGTCCAAACCAGTCAAGATTTCTGGACAACACTGATAGTCGTAGTGTTAACAGAACTGGTGAGAAGAGCTACCAGAAACACGGTGGAGGAGGCCCAGCGGTGGTTACCGATCCAGACTCAAAGACTTTTAGACTGGTGTAAAAAGACTGTAAATGTAAAGACTGCACTTGTAACACTGCAGGAATTCAAGAACGTATTTTTACCATCACGTTACATACTTCAGTGATATAACATAGAGCAAGGGTCATTGTACGGTCTGTGAGCAAAACATTTTACTGGCCAACAAAAACCCAAAGAACCAAAAGCACAACCCAGCAATAAACCAGGTGAGGAAAGAATGCGCTCTTTCTAAGGGACACAGGTAAGCTTTGCATAGAGGCCAGGATATGGAAAAAAGCCCTGAGCCACAGTGCTCATAGCAGCTTTAGTTAATGTATATATGAACCAATTTGCATTTTAAAAGGGATACTACAAGTATTGACATCTATTCATGAACCATACAAAAGCAGGAAGCTGTCATAAAGGCTACCTGCAGCTTTATCACACGGCTCAGCGGCAGGACAGTGCTGACCTCACATATTCAAACACTCATGACGGACCTTTGAGCAGTCAGGTCAATGCAAAACCAACCTTACACAAGAGCAGTCATTACTGAGTGGAAAAAAAAAGTGTTGCTGCCATACAAGGAGATTACCCACTGTTCCAACAATAGAAAAAATACCATTAAGGACATGTCATAATAACAAACCCACTGTCAAAAATCTGGACTGTGTCACTGCTAAACTGCGACCAGGTGAAACATCAGAATAACAGCTGCAAACACGGTGGTTATATCTGGCAGGTCCGGAAACGACAAACATGGTGCCCCGTTCAGCCCTCTTTAAATACCTCAAACCTAAGTGAGACTCCTGAGTCTCCAGCTGATCTCTGGGACGGCCCTAAATTAAACTGGAGTAACTCATTTCCAGTTCGTCTGCTTGCTATTTATGAAGTATACTGCGCTCCAGTTCTGAGGTGCTCTGCGCTCATTTTCAGGATGGGAGATATAGACAATCAGAGAGTTTAAGGTAGTGCTAGCATGACAAATGAAGCCAGTGATGTTAATGGTTTCCACTACTGTATATTTCTCCCTTTTATGGTGATCCTGGTGGACTCACTGGATGCCACCTTACCTGGTAAATAAAGTTTGACACACACAGCGTGTAGAAAGTACCTCAGGTATGAACCAAACCACAAACTGCAAATACACTTCAGGAAGTATTTTCACTATGGTTCACAATCAAATGAGTGCTTGATTAGAAGCAAACAGAGAAGAACAGGATGTGCTCCTGCCTTCACACAGACTGTCAGTGAATCAAAGAAAAAGAGTATAAGCTGGGAAATGGCAGCAGACGTGGACTGAAACCCTCGTGTGCCTGTATGCAGGGACCGTTTGATAAATGAGGAGCTTCGAATTCTGCAACTAACACGCTGAAATCTGAGTTTAGGGGCATCACAGAGGTGTGAAAAATTAAATATCCTGTAAACAATGCAATAACGTAACAAACTGTTTAACATTTCTATCACCCTAATAGCGATGGAGGTCCTACAGGCGGTCAAAGCCTGAAAGCCCAGGTTGCTACAGACTGTATTGATTTGTAATTTTTATTTCTAGCTGCTTTAATTCCACTGATTGCTTGTCATATATTGCATGTTAGATCAGTCTTTGGTTCCGACAACTGTTCTTAACTGTATATTTGAGGTAAACCATGTGGACTTCACCTTTTTTTTTTTTTTTTTTAAATATTGCCGGTTAACCATTTATTGTAAACTGCATTAAACTGCATACCTGTCCTGAAATCAGTGGGTCTCAATGCCTTTATGAACACACATTTATGAATAATCTATGGCAATCACTATTAAATACGTCAACAAGTCTGCCCATGACTGTTTTTTTTCCCCTTCTTTTTTACTAAAATTTGTCACAGAGGTCTCGCTCTGATCACAATTCTCAGCACACTAGAAGGGGCAGGTTCATGCACTAAAATAAAATTACTGTAAAACCTTCTAAAACTAGGACTGTTGAAAATGAATTTGTTGTGCTGAGTTGTTTTCGTGATAAAGCTCTATGTCAAAGTCCACACACAACTTCCTCATGTATACACGCTGGACAATCTCAAAATGCTAGGCTGGGAGCAGAGTTGACTAAATTGTATAGTATTATGCTGAATACTGTATCAGTCATACAGGTACTTCCAAACAAAACCCAACCATTTATATAAGGTATATGTCCTTCTGAATAAGGCGAAAACTATTCTCATTTGATTAGCATGTTTTCGTATTATGAGTCTGACATTATAAAATATATCAATGGTCCAGAGAACTGGCCTACTTTTGCTTACCTTTAATTGATATTTAAAGACAGCTACACAATTTCTCAAACTATATAAAGATGCATTTCCCAAGTAAATGTTATGCTTTTCCTCCTGCTTTTCTGCAGGAGGTTGCTAATATTCAAAAATGTTCATGTTAGCGTTAGCAAAAAGCCAAGCTGCTAAAGGTGTTTGACAGCTATCAAAAAGACAAACATGTCTGTGAATACCTCTAACACTGATTGAAATAAAACCAGACCCGGGTTTTATTACACACCTAAGGCATTAACGCATTCGTTGTATACTAATACACAGTTTGATTAAGTCAAGTTAATAAGTTAAGGGTTGGTTGATGTGACAAATAAGCGCAGGCCTCGTAGCCACTAAGATAGCAAACACATGTCAATATTAAGTAATAAAACTGCCTCAAGCAGCGAAGCTGCACTTAAATAACATTACAACAATATAAACGTCCAGTAAAAACAATACTTACAATCCAAATGTTTCTTTTTAGGCCCCATTATTTCGTGAGTCGTCGCCTTGCATACAGTTTTGGAGATTGCCGAGCCGGTGACACTGTGCTGGGCAGCGGTTATCCTGTCTGTAATGCTCTGTCCAGACATCCTGAATCAGACGAAGTGTTTGATCACCGTTACACAAATCTTCCCAGCGCACCAGCCTCGGTTCAATGGATCGGCTCTCGAAGCCTCGGTGCTACCTGACAAAGCTGGAGACGAGAGGGAGGGAGGAAGGGAGAAAGAGAGGACGACGACAGGCGTTAGATTTGGCTTGGAAAGCAGATACCTGCTTCCCAGAAAGGCAACGAATCCACACATACGGCTTTAACTAAGAATTATCATCTGTACTGGAACATTACAAGATATTAAGCCAATAATTTAATCGACCCTCACGTCTACACGTCGCGTCTCCTCCTCCAGTACTGGTCGTCTCAGCGCCGCTGCCGCAAACACGAACTGGTGCGACTTTCTAGAGGAATTTCACAGTAAAATCTATCGCAAATAAGTAGTATGCCCACATTCCCCCAAGAATGCTATATTAAATTTCCACAAATCACGTAATATCACATACCTTGTGACTGGATTCTTTTTTCTTTTTTGTGACCAAAATAACGCATTTCATCAGCTTTCCATTCAGTAACCTTATTTTTTTCTGGACCTAATTTAAAAGGAATGTCACCGAAATCTAAGTATATAGCTATTTATTTTCTTTTATGGAAATAAAACTGTTAGTTCCACATTTGCTGTTTTATAACGTTGTGGATAATCGCTTTCAATATTTTATTTTGGCAAAAACAAATTTTCCGGTTTACGAGGTTTGACTCTTATTACCTTGACGACAGTTGTTTTAGATTTCCTGGGTTACCACCATTGAATGGACACAGATTTTTGAAAGATAGTCTTTCTCTGGCCAGTTTTAAAATTAATTATAAATGTCATCGTAATGTGTCTTTATATAACCCAGAAAATCGATTTTAAAAGTTCAACCAGTTCAATCAGTTGTGTTATACTTTCGCAACTTTCGTTTTGGCAGAATCTGTCAGTCTTTTTCGTTGCAGAGCATATCTGCAAAGGCGCTACTGACATCTAGTGGTCAAATTGTGTAAGTGTTCTTCAGTAATCATATAGCGATATTGCTGCACAACTGCAGTGCAAGTCAGTGTTAACACGTCAATGCAAGGATTTAAACAGCCAGAAGTCTTGTTTAAACTGAAAAGTTAACAATAAAATATATAAAATTCGACAATTAAGTAGTCTATGGAATGTACATTTACGTAATAACTGATTCTTTGTCTTTTTAATCATATGAAAGCTTTCAAGACAGACATTTACTTGGACTATATTTATTTGGGTTAAAAATGTCAAGTTATTCTGATTCTTGGTCTGGGATAACCACATGGGACATGACCCGATTGTAAGTATGAAAGAGTGGATGCACACAATTTATTCATGCATTTCACATTTCAAATTAAATCAAAAAATTTCTAATGACTCTCCCATGAAACACCTGCACAAATATGATTGTGCAGGTGTCTCTGAACAGTTGAACTGTGTACAGTCAGTGTTAGGAAACCGCTAAGGCTGCTGACTGTTGGGACGGTCGAGGCGATGTTGGGAAGATTAGAGGAGTCTGGGTATTTATAAATCATCACCTAACAGGATAATTAAGGTCAGATACCTTGGTCAAAGTTATCTGAGAGGCCAACTCTGGGATTTTCCATCTTTTGCAGGGCGTTGCTTTTCCCTTCCACCCCATCTTCCGCTTACTTAGCCGTTCATGGTAACAGATCAGGCGTGTCCAAAACCTTTGCACCTTTAAGACAATTCATACCTGTCACATTTTCATTTATGTATTTGAGAATTCCTTTTCTTTTATACATAAAGTAAAGCGACATACAGAGATATTCCTCCTCAGAAGGTATTTGTCAGCATGTATATAAAGGTGATGTCAACAGGAATGCCATGATTATACAGAGATACTCTCTGAGGGACGCTGGAAATGATGCAAAGACTGGGCTGGTTGTATACATGCCAAGTGATGACATTTTAACCAACAAAAGCCCACAGACCAGCCCTTTCATTTAGTCAAGACGCCAAATTATTTGTGTGCCATTCAAAATGCTAAAGAAAGCTCAGTGTGACGGCACACAGGCCATATTGGTTTCACTCCAGATAAAGGATCCTCAGATCTTTTACGGCTCAGAGACATCAGCACTGGTGTTAGCGCAGCCTTGGAAAAGGGGATGAGTCCTGTGACCTTATTCGATTCGCATGTCATCCAGAACATGGAACAGATACATTTGACCTACTGATATCCTAATCTTATTCATAACCTAATTATTTATCGTTGTGATCTACAGGGAAGGCTCAGAAAGATATTTAATTCTATTTCTTTATAGGGAAATATAGGGGAAAATGCCTGATAGTCAAAGCTCCATTATACTGGAGGGAGGTCAAACATCTTATCTTATCTTGGATAACTGCTTTACATTCACTAATTGACTCAATGTCAGTATTAAATAATATAAAGATAAAATATATACATGTGTGACATATCATGAATTAAATGCCTAACTTCTTGCATAGAAAATATGTGAGTACAAGCCTTATAGCCCTTTTTTTAAAAGTATGTTTTGGGGATTTTGTGCATATGTCACAAGTTTTTAATGCTTACTGGTCAATTCCTCTGCTGGTGTATCTGAAAAGGCGTTTACTTTTTCCAGGTGCTGTATGTGTCCACAAAGTTTTATTGTTGGCATAAAGTTTTCAAAGATATTAAAAAGAAAAGACAGAAAATACAAGAATAACAGAAAAGATGTCAGATAGTAATTTATAGCATAATGATGAATTCTGCTTAGACTGGCTCATTAACTGTTATAATTATTGGCCCAGGAGATGACCTACTATAGAGGCACACAACTACGGTGTTTACGACTGGAGACAACCAGTCAGATAACCTGTCTGACTGGTTGTCAGATTTTTGTACATCCCCTTTGATGCCACCCCTTTGAAATGAACCGAGGCTGATTCAGACGTCCGTTTGGAATAATACAATAAAGGAAGTGAACGCAGCAGGAACAGAAAAACAAGCCAGCTCATAGGACTGGAACGGTTTGGGCCAGATCCAAATCTGAAACACGACTCTGGATCTCGCTGTGGGAACTCTTCTGCACGCCCTTGACCAGTCTTGTTAAGATCTGGACAAGAATTGAAGATGTGAGGATCCAGATCCTTGGCCTAGGCAGACTTGATGATATCAGCTTAGTTGTGTCATTATTAAATAAACTCACGCAGCAAAAGTAGCAGAGTCAGTCAAAATAACCAAAAACTTTAGCGTGAAATGGCCACCCAGTTCCACATTTTAGACAGGCAGCTTTTAGCATTAGCATCCTCCTAACGGCAGTGTTTTGGCAGCTTCTGTTTCTGTTTGTGCAAGGAGCTGAAAAGCTCCATGATGGCATCTTTAATGTCCATGACTGCAACATTCTGGGGATTAGCAAGAAGAAAAACTGCATCTAACTATCAGACATACAGCGATGAAATGAATTCTAGACAAATGGGCACTCTAGATGTTTATCAGTCTGCGATGAATCAATGTCCTAACTGTACTTTTAGCTGAGCTTCCTGCAATGACAGCTCATGAGGAACAGCCAAGTCTTTAGAAATAAGAAATTGCTCTTCCCCGGCTCAGAGCACACTGCTCTCTAACGGAATATAAAAGCAGCCAAGGAACACCGGAGAGAGCCATTACTGTTTGGTAGTTTACATTTGCAGCTCCCACTTCTTATTCTCCGGGCGGAGTTTAAAGCTTTTCAGAATAAGGTGAGCGCTAAAGGTAAGGCGAAACACAGCTAATTATCACATGTTTGAACCTAATCTGTGAGGCGATGCAGTGCAGGACAGATTGTTGGAGAGCTAGTGTAAAATTATCTCAGCGATGACAGTCGTCTGTGGAGATGGAAAACGCACGTGGGTGGACTTTGAAACGCTCAGGCAGCCGACAAGAGCCTCTTTTTCACAGAAAGCTCTGTATGGTTTCAACCGTAGCAAAGCTGCAGATGATGTTCTCTTTATGCACCCACTAAGTTTGTGGCTCAGGTTGGAGGCTGGCAGCAGCCCCACCAAACAGATTGCCTGCTGTTGTGTTGACTGAGGATCTTTGCACACAAAAGTGTGTTTTCCAGGGACCGAGGGCCCGCGTACTCGCCCCTGCACTCTCCGGGCCAGCCTCGGGAGAAAGGAAAGGCTCAGTCAGCGGGCGAGGGCCACTGGAGCGATGAAAAGATAATTCCCCCCTCCCCCCCGCCTGTGTCGCTGGACCTCATGCGGCGTCAAACCATTTGTGAGTGGTGACACGGCCAGATTGGGCCGAAAGGATATGAGTGGGAAACTTCAAAACCTGCTCATGTTTCTGCGAACGTGAAAGGATTTGTATAACACATTCAGAACGGATGGACTTTCCCATGTTGGGTCCAGACAGTCCTTTTTTGTTGACATGTTCAAATAATGAATCTCTTATGTCTGGGTTCCCTTCCCCCCCTCGCCTGAGTCCTGTCTCTAGTCGTCGGGGAGAGATGCTGTGCAGACCATTCCATCCTAAGTCTGAAGCTTATGGAGAATCGCTGAACTGCTGCCTTCTAGGAACCCGGGTGAGTGGTTCCACCTCTCATAACACTGTAATCTGACTTAATCTTCAAATATGGTGCAATTACTCCTTTAGAAGACAGAGTCTGTATCTGAGACTGACAATTATGTGAAAACGATTATGTGATAAGCAGAACAATGAGCGGTGCAGATAAGTCATTTATGAAAAAAAAGTTGTGAGATTGTCTAGTTCCAAATCTTTGGATTTTAGTGGCCAAACAAAAAAGTGATTTTATTTAAACAAGTAAACAGATGATATTCATTTAAGACTGCAACTGAAATTTCCTCTGCACTGGAATTAACTCAGAATACCTAATTTCTTCTGCACCAGATTTTAGTTCTATTGTTCCACTATTTATTTATTTATTTATTTTGTACAGACAAAAAAATGTTTTGTTTTTTTTTTTTGGTAACACTTTAGTTTGGGGAACACATTTTAACCGTTAATCTTTGCTATGAATAATAAATAATAACACATCACTTTGCTGCTAAGACTTCTGCTAGTTAGCAGGTAGTAATGGAGACTTTGTGTTCCCTAATCTAAAGTGTTACCTTTTTGAAAAAAGTGGTATTATTATTTCCTGCTCTGTTTTAGGTGCTGAAATGGAGAATATAGTTTTGATTATTTTACTGTTTAGTAAGGCCTCGTCGGTTGCAGCACAATTCAATGGATACAACTGTGATGCCAACTTTCACAGCCGCTTTCCTGGTGAGAATATGACAGAAATTCACACTTTTTAAAAGAAAAAAATAAATAAATAAAAACTACTAACTAACATCCCAGTTCTGAACTCCTGGCGAGAGCTTAGCGTGCTGGTGCTGGATGGTTCTAACTGCAACGTTCTCTCTTATTTAACTGTGTGTGTCACTTAAAGCGGAGAGGGACATCAGCGTTTACTGCGGCGTGCAGACCATCACCCTTAAGATCAACTTCTGCCCAGTCCTCTTTTCTGGTTACACTGACACTGACCTGGCCCTCAACGGTCGGCACGGAGATGCCCAGTGCCGCGGCTTCATCAATAACAACACGTTTCCCGCTGTGGTGATATTTACCATCAGCCTGTCCACGCTGGAAACCTGTGGCAATGCTCTGGTGGTAAGGAGAGCATCAATTATTCATTTCACAATAGCTTCGGGGGGAGGAAAATCTATTCACTGCAAAAGTAGATGCGATTAAGAAAAACCAACCGTTCAGTTTATCCATTGCCTGTTGAACGCTGTCTTAAAATAATTTATAGTTATAGAGGCAAATGAGGCAGAAATATATATTTTAAAAACTGCTTAAAGCACAAAGTATCTCTTGCGTTTTCCAACTTTTTTTTCTCGTAGTATCTATGTTTTACGGCAGAGTTCCTTCTCTTTGTCAAAGGGCTCCAGTGAATGCTTAGAGGTGTTTACGAGTTCAAAACAATGAAAGCTGCGAGTTCAAAGGGAGTCTTTGCTGGAGCCTTTCCTGCAGACTCTGTTCTCATATTTGGAGTTTATTTTCAGTCAGGTGCATTAATACCCCAGTGTTCCTTCCTGTGAAATAGTCCTTTGATGGCGCCGGGCGGCATTACACAGACTGGTGTTGTTCGCCTCAGGTCTCTACAGCTCAAGGGCCCAATGCCTACGGGAACCTGTCCCTGGTTCAGATTGGCAACGTTTCTGGCTACATTGACACACCAGACCCACCCACCATCATCAGCTACCTGCCTGGGCTGCTGTACAAGTTCAGCTGCAGTTACCCGTTGGAATACCTGGTCAACAACACTCAGCTGGCCTCGTAAGTCTCACTTAGCTTCGTTTCTGACGCCTTCCACGGACGCTGTGTGGGCTTGTGAAGAAGAAGCCTCGTCTGGTGGGAGAAAAAATGATCGAAATGGGACGAAATGAAATGTCTGAATATCAAATGACACTTCAATAAAATAGCTGGGCTCAACGATTTTCTTCGACCTTCCGTCAAGGCAGAGCCGTACTTTCAGGCACACTCAAGTGTAGCTTTTTTTTTTTTTTTTTTTCCCTTTAGCCCTGTGCTTGGCTTCTTTTTTGGCAGTTCTGCTGCTAAACCATATACTGGAACCTGAACTAACCAAAGAAGTAAGACATTATGATCACAGATATGGTGAACCCAAGTCCATGTCAATTTACAGTGAGCTGAATAAATGAGCCGTGAGGGACAGAAGGTTCGTTATCTTTATCGAGTGTGCAGAAAAATTGAAGCACCAGCATCGCATAAATAATGTGCCAAACGTGTAACTGTTTTGAAAGCCTTGTTTTTCCTCTCTCCTGAAGGTCAGCGGCCGCAATCTCAGTGAAGGACAGCAACGGTACTTTCATCAGCACGCTGAATCTACTGCTCTACAATGTAAGTTCACATCCTTTGAGACCAAAGTTTCTTCTTCATTACGAAGCCATCCATGAACTGAGAAACAGGAATCGACTGTTTGAGAGGTGCCGGAATACCTTGTCTTACGTGCAGGACTCATCATACATTCAGCAGCTGTCCATCCCCATGGCGGGACTAACCCTGAAGACCCGAGTGTTTGCCGCTGTGAAAGCTAACAACCTGGACAAGAGGTGCTCAGTCAAAGTATCCACTCACAGCTTTACCTTGAACTTTCAGATTTTACCAGTTTCAGTGCCAGAGCGAGTGGCCATTGGAGAGCTTCGAAGGCAGACAGTATCGACACGGTCTGCGCCACTCACCGCATGCTTGTATTCGGTTTGGATAGAAGGACTATCGCAATTGAGAACTGGTTTCACCTCTCAGGAGTAGCTGAGCAGTCAGCTACTGAAGGCATCATCTAAAAGTTTCCATTCCTGCTAAAGTCCATGAACTTTGTACTTGCACAGGTGGAACATCCTGATGGACTACTGTTATACCACACCTTCTGGAAACCCCAATGATGACCTTCGCTATGATCTTTTCTTTAGGTGATGTATGTGAAATCAGATTTTGTCCATTCCTGTTCTCCTTTCTGACCAGATTTTCTAATTTAATTGAGTCAGCTGTGAAAAAGATCCCCAAACCACCATCTTTGAGAACGGGAAGAGCCAAATGGGCCGCTTTGCTTTCGAAGTGTTCCGCTTTGTGAAGCACAAGAACCAGAAGATGTCCACCGTCTTTCTGCACTGCGTCACCAAGCTGTGTCGTTCCGATGATTGTCCGATGCTCGTGCCAGTGAGACTCACACGGGAATACCTTCAAAATGTCAACAAAACGCTACACAGAACACATTTATTTACACATTTATACAATACCAGTCAATCTTCTGTGTCATTACAACTTGCCACCCACTTCATAAACCAACCACGCACGAGCAAGTGGAACACATCTGAGTGGGATCTGTGTGACGGACGGTGCTAACATCAGCGTGTCTGCTGTTCACAGATCTGCGGCAGCAGGAAAAAAAGAGACGTCTCCGATGAAAAGGAGTCCAACAGTGCTGCTGGGAATGCTGTGCTGACTGCGGGGCCTATCATCACCAGGAGTGGTGTGGTGCTCCTTCCTACAGAGATAATGCAATAAACGCACATTCTTCCACCTGCAGTATACAGAGAACTGCACCATGCAGATTAGAAACATTTAAACTGATGAAACAAATGATTTCCTGAACATAGCTGGTAAAATATGATTAACTTTGACTGTTTTTATTACAGATGAAACGCCAACTAACAACTCTCAGCTGGGTGAGCCATCACATTAGGCTGTTTTCTTATACTCCGACTGAGGTTTACAGTATACTGGCAAACCTGAACTGGGAGCTGGGAGAAAATGCGATGACGTCTTTCTTCTTGTGCTGTTTCAGCCCACCTGAAATCTCCAGTGTTTCAGATGAACACCGTGACGAGTGCACTTATCTCCGGCGTGATCATCCTGGGCGTCATGAGCGTTTGCTTTTTCATCTTCTCGCTCAGTCTCCTTAAAGGCAGGAGTGCTCCAGTCCGCAGCGTATCAGGAGTCCTCAACCCCGCCTTCAGCTGAGCGCCCCAACACCATTTACCACGCGTCCACGCCAAGCTGACGGTGCTGAGAGAGGATAGATACACCTTTAGTCTTTTAAAAAGAGAATACCCAGTAAATAGATCATTTACAAGGTCTGTAATTTGAGCAGTAGAAGTAAAACAGAGCTTGCGTCATGTTGTTTGGACACGCTGTTTGAGTGTAGCTTTCAGACATGCTGAGTGGGGACCCCCAAATTCACTCAATACCTCAGCTACATAGCTTCCATTTGCAGGGGATAGAATCCATTGTAACACTTGTAGTTTAATTTAATCAAAGTATCTGTTTGCTGTTGTGCCCAAGTTTTGACAAAAATTCCAACATTCAAAAAGATAATATTAAATAGGTTATAATATTTAAGTTATTAATATTGAGCAATATTGAGCATGTGAAAGGGCTGAGATTGATTGATCAGTTTTAAAATTTGCTATGCCTAAATATTGTATGTACCCTTTTCTTATTGTAATTGTGAATCTCTCCCTGTGTTTTTAAAATGTCGGTGATGATCTTTTCATGAATATGCAAACTTTGTACAATTGTACATATTGCAAACATTGCACTTTGATTATTACGATTAAAACTTTCCCAGTGTCAAGTTTATGGGCACAGTGATTGGTGTTTTTTTTGTTTGTTTGTTTGTTTGTTTGATTGATTTTATAGAAGAGGTTTCATTCAATGCAGAGGAGAGGCCAAACACCAATATTGAGTATTGTATTGAGTCGTAAGAGAGATACTAGCACATAAGAGAAGACTAGAACTCTAACAGGTTTAAATTAGCCTATAAGGAGGAGGGAAGCTGAGGGCTAGCGAGCGTCAGAGCCACTATCCAAAATGAAAATAAATAAATAAATAAATCAGATCAGTGAGTACATCAGGAAAATGGCCCCCGGAGACAAGGTGATAAGTGAATACCTCAGGCAGCAGAAAGCAGATGGGGAAGAACAGCTGGAACCATTATGGGAAGACAAGATCCTGTCTGGCGTGTAGCACCGCCAAATTGAGGAAGTGATATCAGAAAATCTGAGCAGTGGCTGGCGAAAGGCTGCACTGACACACAGCACAGAGGCACTGATCATGGCAGCACAAGCACAGGAGCAGAAGCCGTGATCTGCAACACCGCAGGCAATAAGTCATGTGAAAACGGTTGATGTTAGTCAGCGCTCCCACCCACACTCCTTAATGTAAGAGACAGAGGTCAACATTCCAGTCTGCGGCCCACCACAAAGACCCTCCGTTGTAAGAGTATCATCCAAGTACAACAACCCCAGGTAAAGAATATAGCTGCTTTCTTCACACTCACATCAGCGGAGCCTCGGAGCTTTGTGTGTTATCCTAAACACCCTCCTCCAGCTAGTGTGACGAATCGAAACGTTAAAGAAGAGATGCTGGGCCATTGTCCCTGATAATGACTCCCTGTGTAGGGTTTCAGAAAGCAGCCTACAGCTAATATCTATGGAACTCCCTTCACAAAACAATTGTTCCCATAATCTGTTATGCGGGGCCCAACAAACAGCACCGATCTTGTGTCTGTCCAGCC
Source organism: Pao palembangensis (assembly GCA_015343265.1). Taxonomy (NCBI): domain Eukaryota; kingdom Metazoa; phylum Chordata; class Actinopteri; order Tetraodontiformes; family Tetraodontidae; genus Pao; species Pao palembangensis. The sequence continues at coordinate 10,844,371 of CM027094.1, read as the reverse complement.
CTAAGAAGAGTCAGAGCTGTACATATATAAGAATCTGCTGCTGCTCTGAACATCCAGTGGAACATTCCAAGGAAGGAAACAATGAAGATCCTCAGTTGCCTCTTCTTTGTCTCCATGGTGCCCAGCAGCAGACAGCTAACCTGTGAAAATAACTTGGGACGTCCAGGTAAACTTGACTTTTCTATTGCAAACAAAAGAGGTAGGACACAAAGCTGAACACTGTCTGCCACTGACTTTCTTGGCTGTTGTTCCCGGATAGATTTGAATGCAGCTTTGCTCGAGTTAGCCTCAAGTTAAACCTGACAAGCTTTACTGACGTCTTCACCCAGAGTTCACGTTGCTGATTATTTCAATTTGACAGCTGCAAGACTACTGAAACCATTTCTATACCATAATTTTAGAAGGCAAGTGCACATTTGGCTTCCTTTTTGACGTGACATGGCCAGATTTCATGTTAAAATTGCAGAAAAATGATTCAGCTGTGCCTCTCTTAAAGATCCCACTGACATCTCAGTGGATTGTGGCACCTCCTCCATCAGCCTGGCCATCCAGATCTGTCCTGTTTGTACACCGGCTACCAACTCATCCTCAACAACGTGTTTGACAGTTCGGACTGTAAGGGACCCTTGGACGAGTCGATCGCCCCGCCAGTCCTCAGGTTCACCTTCGCCATCAACGCAACAAATGCCTGTAGCAGCAGCTTTAAGGTTAATTAAAGAGATTATAGGCGGAGGGAAAATCTCGAAATGATGTGGTAAATCCTCCTCTCTGTAATTAAACTGGCTATTGTGTTGCTTTCAGACCGCCAGCGCTCCCGGCACAGGGATCTTTGCTGACTTCTCCAACATCCAAACCGTTAGCATCAGCGGTGTGGTGCGCTCACATGATCCTACTACAGGAATAGTCACATATAACGCTGAACTCAGTTACCACTACTCCTGCGTCTACCCTTTGGAGTATCTCATCAACAACACCCAGGTGGAAGCGTAAGGAACTTGAACCCATCACTATTGTAGCGAGAATATTCTTACATGTTCACGGACGTGTTGCCGCAAAGAGGTGGATATCTAATGCTGGTTTTGAAGTAATCTATAGGATTGAGCTCCTCCCCGATGCTGACATCATCCCCCCTCTTGTTTATTTAGGTCAGCATCTTCCATTGCAGTGAGGGACAGCAATGGGAGTTTCATCAGTACGCTGAGCATGGAAGTCTTCAGTGTAAGTTGAGCTTGAAAGTTTTACAGTGAGGAGAAACATTGTTATAAACACAATCTCTTACAATAACTTGGCCCAACCTTTAGGTAAACATTCCGTAAATTGTATTTATGGCCCAAACATTGAAGAAGGAGAAATGGACTCACGGGGATTCCCTGTAGTCAGGGAAAATTTAAGAGCGACCAAAAAAATGAAATGATTATGAATATAGAGCTATGGAAACTACATAGCTGACAACAATTGCACATTACTTAGTGTTTTGGTTTAACATTCTCTGATATTTAAAAAGTGACGTTCTAGGAAATTCTAGACACTTCCCTACTTGTTGTTTACAGGATTAACTACACTGTTCCTCTGGTCATTCCACCTTTGGGCTTAGAGCTGAGGACCACCATCTATGTTCAGGTCCAAGCCGTTAACCTCACTGATCAGTAAGTCAGCTGACCTGACCTAGCAACGCTACAGACAAATGCTCCGGGAGCTAGGGAACGGGTGAATGCATGCACACAGTCATGTTGAGCGTTTTACCTGGAAAAGCTGAGCACTGCTAGAACGGGTAGTATTTATGCCTTCACATGGTAGAAGTAAGGATTAAAAGCAACCCTAGATCGTTTTTTGCTCTTTCCACACCAGGAACCACGTGCTCATGGATCGATGCTATGCTTCTATTTCTCCATATCCCACCAGTAGCACTTTCTTCAATTTTTTTGTCTCGTTAGTCATCAAACCTTCTCAGAAGAACCTGTCAGCTATGACAGTCACAGCGAGAGTGATTCTTTTTTTCCCCCATGTGGCAGGTGTTCTAAGGACCAGATGGCAGTCATTATTGAGAACGGCGAGAGTCACCATGCACGCTTCTCTTTCTCTGCCTTTCGGTTCCTTGAACAGGAAAACCAGACAGTTTCCACCTACTATTTGCACTGCACCACCAGACTCTGTGACATTAGCAAATGCAGTGACTTTAAAGTCAGTAAAGGATCAGAAATGTAAAATTCAGCCCATTTAATTGTTTAATATGCCACGTTTTATTCTTCTGTCGTTGATAGCAATGTAACAACAGGAGGAAGAGGGATACCGATTCTTCTGGCGTTTCAGATGCCGCCACTCTATCCTCAGCGCCCATCGTCACCAAGAATGACCGAGGTACATTCAACTTGTGTAACACTTTAGAGGTTTAACATCAAAATCATCTACGTACAAATCTCCTCCTGTGGCCTCACCCTAACAAAAAGACCAAATACTGGTGCAATTCTTTCTCCTTGTCCCTTTGTTTTGCTGAAGCTGTTTAATCTCTTTAATGGCACTGTTCAACTTGCTAAATTGAAAATGGGGAAATAATATGATGATGGCTTATCGATCAAATTTTGTAAAAGCATCTGTTCTGCAATGCTTTCACCTTTTTGACATTAGGAGGCAGACATTTTTTTGACTTTTTTTTTAATCCCTGGACCGATGTCTAAGGAAGAAGGTATGGCATTGTTTGTGTCATCTGAAATTGAAATAATAAATATAATTGCAAGAATAGAATAGAATAGAAATACCCAGACATGGGTAACAAAATCACACTAATATTTACAGTAAGAGGGCTAGGATAAAAACCAGTGTGGCAATTTACAGCAAATTCCAGCAAAGCTAAATGTACTAAGTGTGCAAAATGTGCAACATGAAAATGTGCAACTTTTGAAAGCAGTAAACAGAGAGCATATCAGAGCACGAAGGGCTGAGAGTCTCAGTCAGAGGCGTTAACAGGGTTATTGCTCTGGGCAGGAAGGATTTCCTCCATCTGTCTTTGTGGCAGCGGAGCTGAAATCTTTCCTGTAAAGAGTATATGTCTTACTGTAGTTGTGTTGTGAGCAGCTCTGTCCAGCAGTTATCCGGATTCGGGGTCCAGGATAGGCCTTGGGATCACTGTGGGCACCCTTGCTTTCACTGTGTTTGTGGTTCTGGCTGCAGTAGCCATCCTGTACAGAAGACTGGCAGGCTTTTGAGGAATACACACCGCAAAACAAATCAGTAGATGCTATTTTTCCTCTAAATACACATATGATGTTTGGTGCGATGGTTCTAGTCTTGTACCTTCATTTTAAATGTACAGTATTGCACTGATTCATTTAAAATGCAGAATGAATAGGAATAGACTTGCATTGCAATTAGTTTTCCTTGTTACACTTATGTCTTTATAATGTTCTTTTAAGACAGTTATTGTACTTTTATCTGTTACATATGCTAATTTTTTAACACACTACATTTGTGATCATGCTTACAGATTTATTTTAGCTTAATTAATAAAAGAAAATGTTATGCACACATCTCTTGTTCTGTCAAATCCTTAAATTCTCGAATTTAATCTAGATGTAGCTATAACATAAACATTAACATGCAGTATTATCATATGTAGTCAACAGCATCATGGGGTATTTTTGTTTATAATCTAACCAGCTGTGAAAGGTCACCCACAGACAGAGGGTCCTCGCCGGCTGAAAGGTGTTCGGGTGGGCAGCGGGCATGCAAGTCTATGTAAGCACAAGCTCATTAATCAATAACAGTTCCTTTAGTATTTGGTACACTCCTACTTTTAAAGTGTGGTATTTCTAGAGCTAATACGTGCAAAAAAGTGTACACGTTTTTAACCCTTCCGTTGGAGCGCCAGAGTGGTGCCAGCAGCCCAGGTAATTCCAGCAGCACTGGTGCGTGAACCCTGAGCTCTGGCCATATGAAAAGGTTGTTTGCCGCTTGAGGCGACGTTTGGACAGAAGCAATACTTTTTCCAAGAATGCTTTTTGTACATTGAACTGTTAAGAGCATTGAACTGAATAAATGATGACAGCCTGATGGGCAACTTCGGAGAAGTCCTAATTCCATCGTCAGTGGTTCTGTGAAGGTGGTGCAGTGGGTAACAGTGTCACATGGAGAAGGTTCCGGTTTTGTGTTGAATTTCCCCTGCATGATTTTGCATGTTCTCTGACCTTAAACTTGATGCCAAGATCAAATGTGTAGTCAAGTCCAGCTTTTACCATCTGAGACAGCTGATGAAAATCAAATTATTCATCTCTCAGAATCGATGTTGAAATATTAATTATTTCATGTAATTGTAATTAATGTAATTCACTTTATGTGGGTCTTAACCAAACATGACTGAGTCGACTTCAGCTCAGCTTAATCACCGGTCCCAAACTCTGGAATAATCTTTTCCATATTAGAAATGCTCAGTCTTGGCCCAGAGTTTAAGTCTCTGTTGAAAACACATATACTCAGCCAGACTTATAATTCAGTTTTAGATAATGGCTTTTTATTTAATTGTATTTGTTCTTATTGTTAAATTGTTTTACTTTTTATAGTTTTTGCTGTTTTACTAATTTTATTTTTATTTTTCCTATATACAACACTGTTCAACTGTTCCACAACAGGCACGTATTTATGTATGATCAGTAATACCACAGTTGTCCGGTAGATGTCACTGTTAAGCTATTTTTAGTTTAGATCTATCTATCTGTCTATCTATCTATCTATCTATCTATCTATCTGTCTGTCTGTCTGTCTGTCTGTCTGTCTGTCTAAAACAGTTTTATTACAGGTCTGAAGAGTCAATCATAACACCCTAAAACGTTTTTTAAACTAAAGCATCTGTAATATCTCACTTTCTCAATTTATTTTTAATGTTTAAGGGGAAAAAACAGAAATATAAATTAAAATAAGATAAGAGGGTTGGGTGTCCTCTTGACCTCTTGAGAGCGGAGTGAGTGTGACAGCTTCTGCGATGTGTCCCCCTGCAGACAACAACCTGCAGGAATGTGACCCCCAACCTCTGTTTAAACTACTGCAGCCTGTCATTCTTTTTACAAGTTCAGGGCCTCAAATGTTTGTCATTGTGTTTCTTAGAGCTTGACCGAAATTGTGTCAAACTATTATTATTCCCCACAGGCTGAACTGGAGTTGACACCTTGCGTCGGGGTTTGAGCTCGGCACCGTGCAGCCTCCGGTAACCCACCATGCTTTAGAATAAAGGTTTCCCAGTTTCTGGTGGGTTCCGCACTGAACCGCGTTTATGGTTTATTTCCTATTTAAGTAGAAACACTTGCAACTGGCGAAACAGGTACGAAACAAACAAGAAAAAAAGCATGCGTAAGCGTCCATCAGGTGTTCAGGTTAGTTCAATAATAATGTACGCACGCTGAGCGCACAGTCAACTATGAAGGAATACTTTAATGGACCTACTGCAGGTGTTTGTTTACTTTTTACTGTTGACAAATGTGTAACAGTCACATCCGGTTACCGTTAAAAAAAAAAAGAAAAAGCAGCCCAGGCTTTATCTGTTGACCCTCGTGTGATGGAGGAGTGTCCAAATTCTTGACGTTACGTCAAGGCGACATTTTATCGAAATCCCCGCAGAGCTTCCGTGTTCTCCTCCTCCTCTTCTTACTCCTCCTTCACACCGCTGCGACCCCACTTCTCCGTTTCACCTGCGAGTCGTCACTGCAGGACGGACTTTCCACTCGGATTTCCCCCGCAACTCTTTCGCATTAACCTGAGCTCTCCTGACTCACCGGACTTCTGCGTTGCAGTTCGGACGAGTTTGACCCGCTCACCTGAAGCTCACCAGGCTTCTAACCAGCCCCGAACCCAACTCTGAAGATGGACTCAGCCGCGCTGCTGCCGCCGCTGCTGCTGCTTCTGAGCGCCGGGGCGCTTCTCCAAGGTGAGCCGCGCCACAGACGCGCCACTGTCCGGACAACGCACAGGAGGATTTAGGGGTTGTGTGTACAATGATATAACGCCTTTTTTGATGATTGTTTTGTAGTAACAGCCATATCGACTGTCTTTAATCTTCAGCCTGAACTTTAATTGAAAGGAAATATGTTTCTTTAGGTCTGTGACGCTGATGTTGATGGTGACCATCATTTTGCGCTGCGCTAGCGACACCTCCATTCAAGCAAAATTCAACAATTTACCTGTAATATCGCTGAATATAAAGCCTTGGTGAATAGAGACATTCCCGGTCAAACTTCAGCCTCGTATTTAACATATAAAATACAAACTGGCTCCATGAAAAGCTCTACCAGTTATCCTGTTGTGGCTCAACTTGTGCCTCCGACAAAATTTAGTGGCTAGAGACTGTTTGCAGGTGGGTTTACTATACAGCTGCTTGACTCCAGGGATATTTTGTTTATTAAAGAAACCTCTCCCTGCTTAAACACCCCCAGCCCTGCATGGCTCTGTGGAGCTCCAGGATGGGAGAGCTGTTTGAACCCTGGGGTGAATTCCACTATCAGATCGTTTGTTTGTAGTTAGGGATGCAGATGTTTGGATTCAGTTGTAATCTAAACCGTTGCTTGGGTTGTTAAGTGTGTGTGCTATTCATTGTGTGTGTTTGAATAACAAAGGCCATCATAAAAATACAAAAAAAACCAAAACAAACTGTTTTATCCCAGACTATCTGGGATAAATCTTCCTTTTTGTGTGAAACAAACAACAACACCTCTGTCATTGTGTTGTGTCACTAACACAGGATAAGTCAGAATAAATGTTTTTTTTTTCCCCCCTCACAGCTCTTATCGTTGAGTTGTGCCTGTGTCACTGGCCATCGTTTGCCGTTCACAGAGCTGCTCTTTGTCAGAGTGGCTGGGAGGCGTGTAGCCTGCCTGAGTGAGCTTGTGTGGTGGTGGTGGTGGTGGTGGTGGTGGAGGGGTTGGTGTGTAATGGAAAGCTGCTGCTGCTGCCGGGGTCACTGATGGTCAGCACCGACTCCATTGCTTGATTTTTATCTGGCTCGTCTCAGCATTGGTGATAACGCGGGAGGAGGGAATGCAAATTGGAGTTATATTTTCATTGAAGGGGAAATTTGTCTTCAAAACGGAGACAGAAAACAGCAGCAAAGATAGCAGCTGCAATCAGTTTTCAGCTTGATCCGTAGCATTCCTCACATCATGGGGGGGGTGTTTTCAAAGGGACTTTTGGACTTCCAAGTATGAAGCCATGGGAGGTTTCTTCAGTGTGCTTGTAGTGTTGTGGCTGCCTGCCAGTGTGTGAGGGCTACAGCAAAGTATGAGGTGTTTAACACAGTGAAAAGGGGATCCAGGTTTTCACATTTGCTTCACATTTAAAAAAAAAAAAAAACAAAAAAAACAGAACATGCTTTAAATGCAGGTCTGAGGCCTGGGAATGTACGTTAACCTTGACCGGTAACACGGTAAAGAAACAGAGATAGTTAAGTAAATATGCTTATGCGTTATGAAATCCAGAGTTTAACCAATTTAGTAGACAAAGTTGCATTGCCTCCCAGGTGTGTTCTCCACAGCCCTGGAAATTCTACTTTATCAGCAGGCACATTCACGTTAATCTACACTCCACACGCCCATTTTATTGGGCTGCTGTTACTTTCCCACCAAACATGTTAGGTCATGGGAAACTGAAGGCATGTTGAGCAGGGACACTGACACAGCATTAATGTGTTTGGGTATGTTATGTCCTCGGCTTCGTTTGGGTACCGGTTATGAACATGAATTTAGAGTTACTAAAGCAACACATTAAATGTCATTGTATACTACAGCATGGTTTTTTTTTTGCCACTGGTGGTGCTATGGCACATTTCAAGTTGGGACTCTAACGTCTGTTTTTGATAGAAATTCTGTTCATTTTCACATTGGAGGTCATAACAGACTATCAGAGTATGACTATCGAGCAGGAAAACTCCCCAGAAATGCCCAAAACCAACACGAAAACTGACTCATTCTGAGGCTCTTGTCGGGTGTGCCCCTTTACCATAAAGAGGTTCTGTAATTAAACACCTAAGCTGAGAGGATTTTTGTGGAAATACTATGTTTTGAAGTTTTTAAAAGCGCAGTCTCTTTATTTCATTTTCTCTCTTTTCATTCAAGGCACATAATAATAGTTCACCAAGGCTTCAGTCCTCTTTGTGATAAACACATTTGTTTTCTGGTCTACCTTTTGCTTTAGCACAGCTTGAGTACCAAACAGAACAAAAACAACATTTCAAGTTGAGAGGGAAACATCCTTTATTCAAAGATAAAAGAAATAATAAATATAGCGTAGTTAAGACTGTTGACAATCTGCGGAGCCAAGTAGAGGTGAAGAGATGGACGAGACAGCTAGAAATCTAATCTCCATCTCTTCTGACAAATAAAGCAGACATTTTCTGGGGCTAAAATAGCTTGTGGACTCACTAGTGGTGAGGAAGCTGTGTGGGGGTGGATCAGTGAAAACGGGTGGGGGCAGACACGCAGCTACCTTCAATTACTTTCATCCATCACTCCCGGTCGCTGGTTTCTGAAAGGTCACAGTCTGTTTGAAGGCCTGTCTAAATCTTTCAGTCAGATGTTTTAAGTTTGATCTTTTATTTATAAAGCTTGACTCCCCTACTTGGCCCTGGACCCTCCCACCCATCTGCAACCCTATTTCCAGCCACTGTTTAGGAACATCATATAAAAAGCTCTCCTAACTATCATGTGAAAAGAGGTCAAGGTTTATAATGTTCCCGTACTGGTTAAAAAAATGCCCCTTGAGTTGCTGCTGAAGATAAACCCGAGCGTGACACAGTGATTTAGAATCAGATCAGTGATCTAGATTTACGCGGCGACTGGAACTCCACATTTTCGTTGGTATCCATCAACTTTTCTGCCTGTATTTGTTTCCGTAGTCTCGTCTGTTGTAGTTTTAAAGGGACGCGTGGGAAGATTGTGTCCTCACATTGTTAATTAGAAGCAAAGACATGTTTTTGCTGAAAGATCCATACATCAGCGTGTATGGATGTGTGGTACCAAAGACAGATCCGTCTTTGCCTGTCTGGCCAGGATCACTGTTTATTTTGCGCCAACAATACAAATCATGATTGATGGGACAGTGTATTAGATGGTTGTTTTTAGAAGCGCGCCTTACACCGGGGCCTCGCGTTGGCTTTTGGTGCAGCTTTAAATCTTCACCGGGTATTCCCAGGAGCCTCAGCGACCCTCCCCTCGCTTTTAGCTGCAGTTCTCACTGCAGTGATTTGGAGTGGAAAAACAAAAGTGAAACAGAATGAAAGGAAGTCATCAGAGTTTCCCTTCACGTGACTCAGCGTGACAGGGCTGGTTTATGTTGTCCCATGGTGCGTCAGGGTTTTTCTCCTCAGGATGATGATGTCAGCTGAAGGTCCACAGGATGTATGAGTGCATCGAAAGGAGAAGTTAAACACTATATTCAGCTCAGCGGCAACTTTGATTAATTTTCCGGGAAATTAAAATTCGGTGAAGTCATCCTTGCAGAGAAGAAACTCTGTGGGGAAATGCTAACAGAGTTCGACAGCAGCAGATGAAAGTATGTTGTCATGCTTCTGCATTCTGATTTAGTGACGCGTTGGCAGGAAGAACTGGCCACAAGATATGTGTTAGGAATTAAAACTAGTGAGCATTTTTCCCCAGTAACAAAATCAGTATATAAATAAATAGCTAACCTTCAGTCGACTTCATGGTTATTAAATGGCCTGGAGTGTTGTTGGGTTGATGTTCTCAGCCCTGATAGAAGAAGCGTTTCCTCAGGATGAGTCAAACAGTCCTAAATATTAACAGCGACTTTAAATGTGTCGGGGGAGAAATAGAAATATTCCCATAAATCTCACGTCAAAGTTTTACAACGATGTATGTGTTTCCTACACTGCACCATTTAGGGCAGAATTATCTAAAGAATCCTCCTGCTGCTCTCTGCAACTGTTCATAGACCGGTTTCCAAATACGTTGGCCTTTATTTTGAGACAAAGATAAACTTTGGGGATCTTATATTCTCCTGTAACCACTATTGTGTCAAAATGAAAATGAAATATGGCTGTGAAGGAGATTGTGGCTGTAGTTTAAGGGATTTCTTTGTTTATCTTTCCGAGATGCGGCTGATGTGGGGAAGCGTGTCACCGATGGATGATTTGCATAGTAAATGAACAGAGCCTCTTGTCTTCAACAAACGGATAGTACTGCAGTACGCAGGCTTTGGTAGATTTTAGCTGAATGATTTACTTGCCTGCCTAAGAAGCCGAAAGAGAATGTAACGCCACCAGCCTGGTGGACCACCCAGAAGAACAGACACACTCTTCAGTCACATGAATTCAGACTGTTAACTGCAAGCAAACGTTAGAATCTGGTGTGGTGGTCTGAAGCAGCTCGTGACAACATGAACTAACAAGTCTCCAGCTTCCAGCAGAGGTTACATTCCCAGACTGTTCACCTTATCAGGTGCAGGGGTGTAGCTGTGGTTGGACGAATGGTGAAGGCAAGAAGAAAACCACTAGCTATTAAAAACTTTTAAACGGTGCCCCGTAATTAGTGGTTGCTGTTGTCATTAAAATGGGCAGACCTAAAGAGAGTGAGATGAGATGGAAAAAGCTCTGTTTGTACTGTGTGATTAGCCCTGCCTGTGTCAGACACCTGCCTCAACACTTTTCACATCACTGGAATCAATTCTGCATTCAGGTTCTAAAGGCAAATGTTGGTTTCAAGAAGAGCAATGATTTGTTATCACGTTACCGAGTAAGCCTTGTGGCCGTATTTAAAGTAAATGAGCCTTGTGGGGGTTAAAAGAACAAACAAAAAAAGGTAAAGTGCAAAACTGAAGCTGTGCAAACCACCTCAGTTAATTATACTGTAAAATAATTGCATACATTGGAAAATAAATGTATTTGTAAAAATGTTAAACAGTCTTATGTCCTTGGGAATAAAACCAAGGGCCCAGAGGGCAGCAGCTGGAGCAGCCAACAAAGCAATAACCCTCACAAATGTACAAAGTTTGGGAATGATACCAAATACAGCAGGAGCTGCCATGTTGAGTGTGTTTGGGGAGGCTGGGCCCACCTTTCAATTAAAATGGAGAGCCTTCTTCAAAGTATAGGTAAACTTTTTTTTTTTTTTTATATATGCAACTTTATTTTAGGGTTAGTTTCTTTTTTGGATATTTGTACTGCTTAGTAATGAAGCGTACTATCATATCCCTGATCGGTTTCTCAGTTTATGGCATTAAGTACTTGCACTTTTTAACATCCTCTCCCTTTCATCTGTTTGACTGTAAATGCAGGCCTACTGCTTACTACGCTCACACACTAGTATATTTGAGAGTACTGCTGACATACACAAATGCTGGAATTTGCCCTTCTGGCGTGTATTTCTGGCCAAGTCAAAAATTAACCTGCAGTAAGTTCTGCAGTAAAGACTGCCTTATTGTTTATTTCTTTCCACAATGAACTTCAGATCCTTCTAAAACAGCTAGCCGTATGAAAACACGCTTCCTGCTGAGCAGATTCTGTCAGCCCAAATCTGTTTTTCAAGGTCCTCGGTGAAGGGAGACGCAGGCCTCCTCTCTTCAAGCTGAGGGAAGCATCAAGTGTGCCAGTGAGCTAATATATCTCTCCTTCTGCACAGCCCAGTGGCGTGTTTGCAGACTGGCGCTCCTGTATGTAGATAGGCTGCAGATATGCTCGGAGGGCATGGTTCTTTTCTTTGTGCTTCTACTGTGGGGGGGGGGGCGGGGGTGTTCCCGCTTTGCTGACAGAAATGTGACTGAAAAAAAGGGAAAGACATGGAAAAGTAGGTCATATTGACATTGTTTGCTACTTTAATTGGTACATCCCAGCCGTCTCGCTAAGCAAACTTATGTTAATGATTTTCCTCTTCCAGCTTAATAAAAGCACTGTGTTGGTGAAGCACTGAACTGGTGCTAGTTCACACACGTCATTCATGCACCCTGGATCCGCATCCTGTTTTTTAGCAAACGAAATATGTTGTGCTGTTGAATATTTTACATGAATTGCACTTGATGATTTCATTCAGACTTGTAAATTTGCTTTCCCGCAAAGTTTTAACAAGTGCTTTAAAACTCAGACTTTGGTTCCACCACCTGCCTTAAATTGCGATGCGTTAAATATTTTCTCAAGTATTTTCTTATGACTTTGTGAGCAAAATCCATGTGACCAAAGCTGATTTTGGTAGAGCTACAGAAAATAATATTGAAATCTGTCTCCAAGTGAAATGTTTTCACGGTGGCACCCATTTGTTGCACCTCTTATCGCGGCGTTTGGAGGATATGTTTTTGTGGAACTGAACATCTCGTTCTGAAACACAATCTTGTTTCACACAGTTGAGCAAGGAAAGTTGGAGCGCAGCCTTCCAAGAATGTTTTACTTGTGCGGAAATGCTGCAAACACGCTGTGTAATAGTTTGTAAATGAAACAATTAGGTGCACACAGCTCCTATTGTTTGTCTGTGGCAACATGCTATTAAAGGTATCAGTGACAAATAAATTAGAGACGCTGATTTGCCCCAGGTATGAGTGTGTGAATGATGTGTGTGTCCGAGGATGGACTGACTGGCTGCATTCTTAACTCTGGTTGTGTCCGCTGGGCTAGGGGCCCACTCCTGTGACCCTGATTAGGAAGAAGCAGAAATTAATGGGGGGAAATTAAAAAAAAAAAAAAAAGCGAGACTCATCGTTGCATTTCTGGTCCGGTGGTAAAAAACTGTCACTGGAAAGGTGTTGAAGCAGACCTGTCCCTGTCAAAACTAGAGTATACAGATAGACTGTAATACTTCTTTAATGAATACCAATATTCAGTTTTAACTCTGAGAGAAAAGCTGTAATTTTGGCTCAGAAACACGAGAGCTCTGTAGGACATGGCCGCAGATTTTTGGCTTTTGATAAAAAAAAGGCAGCAGATGTGACTTAAATAAGATGGCATCACCTGCGTATACATATTTAAGGGAATTATCCTCTTTCATCACTGTGTCATTTTTTTTAATGTATAAACAGTGGTGGTCAAAATTATTTGAACTCCTGGCAGTGTCCTAGCGTCCATATAATATGTCCAATTCCTCTTGCAACCCAAGCCAAAGTCTTTTCTCCGAATGTAGAATAGATCCAGAATAGATGTTTGCTTGATGGGGCCGAGTTCAGGACTTTGAGGGGGGGTCCTTTTGAACTAGGTAGAAGATTATTTGTTTTAATGGCCAACAAAAACAACAGGAATCTCTTAAATATTCCTCCCAAGTGTTCTCATGAGTTCAGCCGCCAGTGTACATGTACAAGTTCTTTAAGCAAAGTGTCTGATGTTTGTTATTCATTTTTCATCTCTTTATTATGATAATGCTGCCTGTTGAACTGACTGTTATCCCCGCCGTCCTGCTTCTGCTGGTTAACCGAAAGCTTGCAGGTCTGAGCCTGATTCCCATGAAGCCGACAGCTACTGTGAAGCTCTTTGGCTTTAACACGACGCTTCACATGTGACAATAGTTGTGGATCCCCGGTGCTGTGGAGCTCCTCAGGTTTCAGTGGCACGGAGATAAAACCCTGGCCAAGCTCATCGTAATGTTCCCGTAATACCCAGGACTTTGGAATGAACATGTCTTAAGTGGATTACTGGCTTTGAAGTGTGGTATTACTATGCTGCACCACATCTGTATTTACTCACTACTAAGAATGATGACCAGAGTGGCTTCGTCCGTCCGTCTGATCTATAATAACGCTGATGTGTAGCTGCTGAGAGAACAAAGTTCTGCTTCCCTCTATTTCACAAGGCAAAAATAGATGTTTTAGACAATTATTGTGTGTTAACTTTATTGTTAGGACAGTATTTTAAGGAGAAAGAATAGCAACAACTTTTAACTGGGTTTTAACTCCTCTCTGTCTTCGCCCACTTTTGGATTGCTCACTGATTTTCAGGTTGTTTCATACAAAACTGCTGTAATGCAAAAGATCAAATTTCAGGTCTTAAAGACTAGTGCACATCAATAATTCAGATATTTCCACGGTGCAACTGAGTGGAAGCGGGATATGTATTGAGAGGCGTGAAGCAGCAGGATTCAGGGGTGGTTGCTATCACTAACCAGAACGTGTTTGGCATTACTGTTTTTGAAGTCTCTGCAATAACAGATCATTTATTCATATAAATGATCAAAACACCATAAATCTTGAACTCATTCCCATCTTAAAGTAGTCTCAGCTGCTGTGGGATTGTCTCACTAACCACTTCCCGACTGAACCCTGTGTAGCTCTTGTTCTTGTTAATTGATCCATTTCATAAATGTTACACTTTAGTTATTTATTATTTATTTTTATGGCCAATACCCTCAACAACAACAGTATATTATAACCCAAGAGTTTTTGTTGTTTTCTTTTGTATAATTATTGCATCAGAACCACCACCTGAAGAGTAAATGGACTACTAACAACTGTGAAATGAGACGAGCGCGTGGTGTGTCTTATTATAGGAAATGGTAAACGTAAGTAAACAGAATGGAGATGAGGTTGTTATTTATGTACAGACATTAGCTTCTCAAGGCACCATCAGTAGCACCCTCCTCTTAATGAAAGGTTTGATTTCAGATCTTTACGATTATAAGACATTATCCCTTGCCTTTCTGTTTCCTGCATCACTCACGTATGTTTTTAAGGAAGCCCGAAGCTAGGAAGAGCTAAAAATCTGGTCAGCACAGCTGCCTTCCTGACCTTCCCCACTGAGCTAGGGTTTCAAAACACAATTTTGAATTTTGGGATGGATAGGAACCACTGGAAGCCTGGAATCTTGTGATTTTATTGAGGAAATACCAGTGTGATCTCCTGTGGACCAGATGTAGATGACACCCCGCAACGCCACGCTGTCTTTTTGAACAGTCCATATGCTCACATATTTGATTCAGGACATCTTTAACGAATGTATCAAAGCCCCACCTGAGCCTCTCTCTCTCTCTCTCTCTCTCTCTCTCTCTCTCTCTCTCTCTCTCTCTCTCTCTCTCTCTCTCTCTCTCTCTCTCTCTCTCTCTCTCTCTCCTCTCTCTCTCTCTCTCTCTCTCTCTCTCTCTCTCTCTCTCTCTCTCTCTCTCTGAATCATTTCACTGACAACTTGTTAACCTCTTTGCTGAAGACTCTTACAAGGATTTTCCAAAGGTGTTTACTACTGATAAGGAAGAAGAGTGGGAATTGTGTTTCACGTGAGACTTTGGGACGATGTGCATCTCCTCACACTCAGCAGAGACGCTCGCTCACACTCCGATTTGCATACGCAGTACAGCTTGTCGGATAGATTGCAATGCTGCACCCTGCAGTGACCACCCAAGTGAAAGACAAGTCTGTACAAGAAAATGCATAACGTTTACATTTGCAGGACCGCGCACAGAGCTGTCGTATAAAGGCACAGCACCAGCAAGCGCTGTGTAACTTTAGAAGCTTGGGCTCGTCTTGGCTTTATGTCTGTAGACTATAACTCTTCCGTTTGTTTTTTCCTCGAAGAGGGGCCACTTAATTTAGCTGCTGTTTAGTATTTGTACCAGCGTGTTTTTCCCGCTGTTTCTTTGCTCAGCACAGAATGATGTATGCTTCAGACCATCTTTCCTTAAAGGGAAGCATTAGCATTGCTTGCTTTAGTTTGGACTGCATTTGTTTTTCCACCAGAATCATTAACTCCAGCAAACATGCTGTTTCCTTGACAACAATCAGCACTGTTGTGATACATAATAGTCATTACAGTTAACATATAATTTGTTGTTAACGCTGATAAATGATATTTCTAAGGCGATTGTGAATCTAGAAATATTTAACTTTCTAAATGGAACAAATTTGTCTTCTTCTCGCAGAGTTTCACCAAACGCTCTACGTCGTTACCTGAAGAGCACACGAGTAGCTGCGCTGGAACAGTCTGTTCCTTCGCCTCTAAATTCCCAATAAATTTCATGGTCAAGTTAAAACTCGCAGCATTCTACAGAGCCGATCACTGAAGCAATAGCACATGCCTTAAGGGCAAAATTCCAAACTCTTGAAGACTGAGCCCTAAAGAAAATGCTCCTTTGCTGTCACATGATGCGTCCACATGGCTTTTGGCATTGTGTACATTGACTTTTATCACCTCAAAGATATGCTTCCATCAGCAGGGCGATTCTTGTCAGCATGCGTGGTATTTCCGACTCTAGTACTGTATCATCTTTACCTCCTGAAACCTGAAAAACAAGTACCTCGACATTCCTGTAATGCAAGTTGTGTGTTTTTCAGCCCTGTCAAGACAGACCAATTGTTTGCCCCTTTTCTTTTACAACACTGATACACATACCTGCAAGGGTCAGACCGTTGAGTCGAGTGTACCTTGTTGAAAGTGTCATTACGTGTCACCTCTGTGGCGACCACAACACCTAACTAGTTATTACTTGGCGACTACTCGTGGACAATTAAAAAGAAAGAAAAAAAATGATGACATGAGTATTTATTGTCACTTAATAATTACAAAGTCCTCCAAATTGCTGTGAAGTAGCACTTTAGACTTTAACTGAGTGAGCACGAACATCGGAAACACAGTCTTGAATTTACAAAGCATAATAAATTCCCTCCTCTTTTATCCATTTTTTTTTTTCTTTTCATTTTACACGTTTGTTTAAGTAAGAAGAGCTAAAACTGTAGAAGGCAGATGTATATTTGGTACTCAGTCAATCTCAGTAAAGAACAGAAAAAACAATTCTTGATTGATATGGGCTTCACGTCAAACATTAAAAGAGATTCAGCGATTAAAGAGTATGATTCACGCTTGACAGCATTATTAAATACACTTAATAATAAATACAATTAATAAATATCATTAAAGAGATTCCATGAAATGAAAGAAAAGGAGGAATAATTCGGGTGGATAGTTTCTTGTGGGTGGCTGAAAGGGAGAGCGAGGGTTTTTATCAAAGCGAGACTGGAAGTAAAGGCAGTGAAATGGAGTTAGTTTTAATCAAATCCATCATTATTCTACGTCAAATCAGAGCAAAATGTGGAAACTGTGAAAATGATTGTTGTTAATCAAGGATTTACATCAACGATTTACTTTGGTTCTATCATTTTGGGTTCATTCAGGGCATTTTATGGTGGAATTGTTATTTCTAAGCACTAACAAAGCACATGATTTCATCTGTTTACCGTCTCTTCTCTCCATATCAGCCTATCTAGCCTGAAGTGTCCGTGCATTTAGCTGCTTTTTTTAAACCATTTGCTGGAGAGCATCACTTGACAAGCCACATCCATGCATATCTGCTGATAAACACGGAACGAGTCTACACTGTTCCTGCTCCCGGACCTCCTCTGAGACGACAATTGTGCCGTTGACATCCCTCAAATGACACTGCCTGGCACACAGACCTGGCATCTGCCAAACATCCAAATTTCTTCCGTTGTCTTAATCGTTGGTTGGTCTCTCGGACCGTCTCGCATTGTTTTTGACAAATTAACTTGTTAGTTGATAATGAAAGGCACTCGGCTTATTTTTTTTTTATTTCTTTTTTTTAACAAGAGGGACTAATGTTGTGTCCACCTCTGCTGACATGTGTAATGTTGCTCTCCAGACATGGTGGTGCCTCTGTTGCCTGCTGAAGCAGCACAACACAGTTTTCCATATAGAATAAATTAGCCTCAATTCCCCAAGGTCTTCGCCTTCCCTTCCCCTCTCCGCTTCCCACTACAGGCCAGCATGCACAGGGGCATGCAGAGGCCAAGTCAAATCTGATAAGGAAATCTATGTTAAATATAAGCTTTCTTATTTTGTTTGGGAATAACCAGCTCAGCTGAGAGGGTCAGAGGTTCTCACAGCATCAGAAGTCTTACTGATTCTTTCCAAAGCTCATCGTGAACCCATAACCCACTGTGACATCTATGTCGAGATCGTTTGAGATGTCATATTTTTCAAAGTATACTGAGATTTTTAGAATATATATACACAGGGAAAAAGGGCAAGCAAGTTTTTTTCTTATATATATATATATATATATATATATATATATAATATTAAAAAAAAGGTTCTTGTTGATTGAAGCATGGTAAAAATTCAGATGAATACGAAAGAATGTTGGTTTATTTCTCAGGCTTTGCTCACAGTCCCTGAGGTTTTGTTTTGTTTTTTTAATCAGCGTATTTCTTCTTGGCATGGTGTAAATATAGATGGCCCACCCTCTCAGACACGAGCGTGCTCCACATTCCTGAGACGACGCATGCGAGCGATGAGCACCACCAATTTTCCAGCATTCAAATTGTAAACGCGACATACCTTCTGGCCATGTGTGGATCCCAGACTGTGGTTTGTTTTAGGTAAGATGTTAATGGAGAAAGCAGCTGTCAGAAAGAGGCTTGCATGGTAGCCCCTACATGCAAGCCCACCCCCCGCAGAGGCCCTTCAGAGAGCCCGGGAAGAATTTGTTTGACCTCCCTGACCTGTTCTCTCCATGTGAACTCAGAGTTAAGGGGAGAAAGAAAATGTCTGTTTTGCTCTCAGTCACCTGTTCAACATTTTATCTTTCAGCGGTGCGTGTGCACGTGCATGCCCGTGTCTGTGTCTGTGCATGTATTGACAGAGTCAGTGGTTCGCCTTCACCGGCGGATTGCAGAATGCATCTCCTGCTCTCCTCTCTTCTCTGTCTCTGTTTTAACTTGCTTTCTGTCTTTGTCTCCCTGCAGGAGGGAGTGTATTTTCTTTTCTTGATATCCGGCAGGTATACCTGCTTAGTTGGGTGAGAGCAGTGGTACGCTGCACTTTCTGCCAGACAATGTTGGACTCAATTTTTCTGCCAATACTGAACTGAAATTGTTGAATCACATGACAACAAAGCACACAGGAATAAAAAGACCAAAAAAAAAAAAAAAACCCCTATATATATAATTGTAAAGTGCTCTCCCTCCTGTGCCATGTGCTGTTTACTTTTGGGATGCCAGTGTTTTTTTGGCAGTAGCAGATGTCTGTGGGAATGAAGGATCTTGAACAATAGTAGCTGATGGAGGAATGAAAACACCCAGAACATTCATGGCTTCCAGTCCTGTTGTTCCCTAATGCTTCTAATCCTGGAATGTTGGTCCAAGATGATTTGTAGCAGCTCTAATGTAGCAGAAAGTTCAAGGACATGTTTTCTTATGTTCCTTTTAACCCTAAAACTCCTTAGATTTACATGGAGTTCATTCATAGAGTTTATTTTCTTCCGCGCAGATCCCGACTGAGGTCTGGATCTCGGTACTCCGGGTCCTCATATTTTACTCAGAGACCCAGAGACCCAGCAGGTTTAACATTAGGACACATCAAAATATTTGAAACGTAAGCAGAGCAAAGCTATTAGGCATGATGTTTAAAGCTCCAATAAAAGCAACCGTAAGGACGTTTGAGAGCTTTTATAAACTATGGGTGCTGTTAAAACAAAAAAGCCATATAGTGTGAGCTTTTCTTCACAAAAGTTTGTGGGCCCAGTGGAACATTTGAGGTGTCATTAGTGCATAACTTTAGAAATACCTCACAAATATTTCAAAAAATGTTGGTTTTGGTTATGTTGTAAAAATGAATAACAACAACATGATTTTTTTCTTTTAAAAGGCTCAAAACACAATTATTATTATTCCATACTTATATTACTGCAATAAAAAAAAATATAGTGCGCATTTTTATTGTATGAAATTGTACAGTTGAAAACAGAATGACTTGGAATGTCTAGCAGATGATTCGGGTAGACAAAGAGTCCACCATTGAAATGAAAGGACTGATTAGATTGGGAAGCCTCACACATCCCCATCTGGAGACAGCTGCTGAAGGAAATGTGAAGGCTTGAACAGACCTCAGGGGAGGAGCAGCCAGTCTGCTCTGCTTCAGCACCAGAGACAACAGCAATCCTCTCTACACCTTGTCTGGCTGTAGCAAACACCTTGTTTATTTCTGCAAATGTCTTGGTACAGAAGACCACCTCTCTCTCTCTCTCTCTCTCTCTCTCTCGCTCTCTCTCGCTCTTTGTATGTGTGTGTGATGGACGGAAAGAAAGAGAGAAGGGGATTATGACATGTCAATCAGCGTTTTTTTCCCAACTATTAGGTTCTTAAGGAGGAAAGCCAGGGATTAGAGTTAGATCAAAGCAATTCAGACTTTCAACTCGGTTTGAAACGGACAGGAGTCAGCAGACGCGGGGCTGAGGCGGGAGGGAGGATGCAGGCAGCTGCTTAATGATAGAGCTGTGCAGTCACATCTGCAATCTTGAAAGAATCCACCAATGTGGTGGTAAATCAAGCCAAAACATCTTATTAGCAAGTCTGAATCCAGGTGAGGTGCATGGAAGAAACACTGACTTTGCCTTTCAGATGTCGGAGCGTCATTACCTTTGCTAATGGTTTCTTCATTTTTACCCTCATTTTTCAGTAAACGCAGATGATTTTACGCGTCTCTTCAGTGTTTCCTGCCCTACTCCTGTTCCTACTGCGATAAAAACCCAATTGATTTTAAAGCTGGGTAGACTGCACTATAAGTCAAAGTGTTGCCAAAAATAAAATGAAATCAGCGTGGTGAAGAGGTGTTTTAAGTGCCTATGTCTGCAATCTTGGTCCCAGTGCAAGATTGCTACATGAAAAGCATCTTTAAAGTTGGTCATCAGCTTCATCGTTGGGACGACACAAACACAAAGGCTTGAAATGAGAGAATATGTAGCGTTGAGCTTCGACACAGCCGGATCTAAGGGAGGTGCATTGTGTGAAGCCTGTGTGCTGCTTGCAGTCTCATCTTCTACTTTATGATTTTCTATCATCTTCCTGTAAAATTAGAGCGTGTTTCCAAGTGCATTGGGTGCTGCAGTGTAACCACAGAGTCAAATCCACGACTTGTAATTAGTCCGGACCTCAGTGACCTATAACAATCGGACAGACAGCTGTTCCACTTAGTGATGGACCTCCTACATCAGTCATGGGGTAAATACTGGAACAGTTTGACAGCGAAGTGCTTTTTGTTTTTACTCTTCAGTGATTTCTTCCTCTGCCAGCAACAATCATCCTTCACACAAACACTGGCCTAAATGAATGTGTGCTGGTGGTTAAAGGTGATAATTTTAGCTCTAACAGACAATGAGAGAACAGTGATGGAGCCTCCCGTAGAGAATGTTCTTCGCTGCGCTGGAATCGTGGCCACAGTGGCCAAAGCCTGATTAGTGAATTGTAATCTCAGGCATGGCAGGAAGCCTCTTTGGGAGGATTTGTCGTGATACCTCAGACCACTGCCACATGAAAAGCGGAGGAGGCTGCGCGGCGTCTCACATAATAAAAGGCTGTGTTGAAGAGCACGAGTGTGGCAGCCTCCATGCCACCACTTCCTTGCTGGTTACTCTGAAGAGCTGCTTGTCAAGACTGACTTTCATGTCTGCGTGTGGACACCGCTTGGATTAGTATCTATAAAAAGGCACCAGAGAAATGGTGCCTCAGGGTTCTAGCAGAGGACTGCTTTAGAACTGATTTTAAAATTGTACTGATTGCTTTTAAAACTAAGTCCTGCTTTTGGTTCCATAACAGAGTCTTTGATACTGGACTGCCTGAGATCCTCAGACAGGCTTGTAGTTGTTCCAAAGTCAAGGTTACGGACTAAAGGCCATCTAGCGATCAGGGCCTGGGCTTCGGCATCTGTCTGTAATGCTGGCAGGGTCAGTTCATTCTTTAAGTGTATTTTTACAACCCACTTTTACAAGTAGGCTTTTATGTGATGTTCTCTTGTCCTCTGTGTTATGTATTCAGCTTTAAATTCAATCATTTTGATGTGTCCTAGTTAATTTCTTGAAATGATTGTTGCGTATTTTATGAGTGTTTTTGTAAAGCAGTTTTTGGTGAAGACAAGCTCTCAGTTTTAAGGACGTGAGAAGCGTTTAAAGGATGGAGCAGTTACATGGGAAGAATATGTGGGAAGGCTCAGAGCAGCATGTGTGAAACTGAGAAAAAGCTCGGAGTCCAGGCAGAGGGCAGAGGGCAAGCAGGAGATGAGGGCAACTTAGCCTCCTGGCATCTGTTAAATTCAGCGTCTGTCATCCCCTGCTACTTTGAAACAGGATTTTATTGCAATCGTCAAAGCAAATTAAGCATCTTTTGTTTCTCTCGTATTTCACAGGCTACAAAACCGTAGTACAACCTACCTCCCCAACCGTATATAGGACAGTATCTTCAGCTGGAGAGGATTTAAGTGGTTATTGAATTCAGAAACGTCTCAGGATGCCTCATGCAACCTCCTTCATGCATCTGCATTTGGACAAAAGCGGTAAATTTGCATGACGTGTTGTGAGGCTGTTTGTGACAATATTCAAGCGGTTCAGTGGTTTTATTGCTGCTCTTGGTACCAGCCAAAAACGCACCGCTTTTTCCTCCCTTAAAAATGGGAAACATTCACGGCTGTGGCTTTTATTCATCCTCTTCTATTCATTTAAACCGAGGACACACAAAAGCGCTGATGAGTTATTCTCCACAGAAATGTAACTCTGTTGGAGGTATAAAAATAAACAAGAGCAAATTTCCCCTAATGGCAGTGAGATAAACTGACTTTGAGAAGAACAAAATCAATCAGTTGGTGTATCATGTGGCAAATGGCAGTTGGTAATGTGAGACTCGAATGCAGAGATGCTTAAATCAGCTTTCTTTCACACTGATACAGATGGAGCAGATGCATATATTGATTCATTCATATGGTCTCTTGATTGCTGTTTTGGCTGCTCGCAAATGATCTGCTAAGTGCCAGCGACATCTAGCCTATTATTGACGGTGACCCTAACAGCTTGGATGCCGACCTCCAGAAGTCTAGATTTACACTGGGATGATGGATCTTACAGATGGTGAAGGACTGTACACGCTGATTTTTTTTTTTCTTTTTGAAGCTGTTTTTACGCATTTTAGTTTTGCCTAATCTTAGTTTGGAGTGAATACATGATTCATTATTTGGGAGTCATCATGACAGCAAAGATTGAAGATGTTTTTCCTCCATCAATTGGCTGCTTGACCTTGGTAGGAGTAATTCATCTTACCCTCTGTTGCAGAGCATCAATATTCCTCATTGTGTCTCCAACGAGTGGGGATGCATTTAAATAACCCAAAGAATTTCAAAGTAGAATGCTAAGAGGGACATTTGTTTTGCAGGAGGGGGGAGTTTCAGTTCAGATTTGTCTTTTATAAAACAGAGAAAAGCTCTGTTCAAAATGTAAACTGCAGGGTAGAAAAGTTTTACTTAGCTGACACTAATATGATGAAGGCTGGCTGCGAGTTGCTCCATGGATCATGTTTGCGTTATTTACCTTTAACTTGCTTGCAAGTGATGCCCCCCACGTCGGCTAGTTTTTTTTTTTTCTTTTTACTTTCAGTTCCAGAACAGAATTTCAGGTTTTTCTTTTCAGTGTGTGGTGATGAATGGTGGTGATGAATCCAAGTTCCAACCAAGTCCTTCCTCATGCCAATGGCAGATGGAGGGATTCAGTTTTTTCTCCTAGCGCTATCCTACCCTGTAACCGTGGGACACAGTCATTATTGATTGTTGCAGCATACTGCACCCTTGGCCATCAATCTGGCTGGATTTACACAGATTTCACCTGTTGAAGTGACAGGGACTCGTGCGGTCATCAGCATTGTGGTGATGCTAATCTTGATCGATTCTTCAGACAATTTGTGGGTGAACCGTAAACGTCTCCTCCCCGCATATGTCCGAGACACAGGCAGTCAACAGGCAGCTGCAACCCTGGTTTCCCTTCGGTCACGTTGCCATTTTTAGCTCGCGTATGGTCGGACCTTGATCACCGCCGTGGTAGAACCTTCCCGATGAGTCATGCACATAGACGCTCACTGATGGGCAATCTGTGCCAGACTTCCTGACATGCGGGTGCGGCAAGCAGTGCGGAGAGACACATGATTAGATTGGCTAATATAAGAGCAGTTCAGGGCTATCGACAATACATGATACCATTCCCAGTGCTGTTGTTTTTTACATTTATTCCATACGTTTAACAAATTTTCTGTTGACGAGCTTTTTTAATGGATAGACAAAAACAGAGTTGGCAAAAAATGATGTGTTAATTTATATAAAGCCAGTTTAATTGTAGCACAATAGACTAACCTCAGCAGTTAGTTGGTAGTGAATCGACATCTGTTTTGCAAAAGATGTTTTGCATGTTTCTTCATGGATTCACAGGAGAGGACCGGTGTTATTTTACATGATGCAAATGTGTAAACACAGCTCTGAGGACACTCTCCACCACCACGCCACATCTGTGCTGTCACATTAATGCACCAAGGCAGACTTGCAAATAGCCTGTCCTTCAACCACGGAGCAGTGCAGCATGGGCCACGTAAGGCCGGCACGTAGAAAGTATGATTTCCTGACTTATTGTCGTTTTAGTTTGATGAGGATTCTTTTGTTTTTCGGAAAGAAAGCCCTCAGACATGTCAGGAAATCCAGTCAGCTCTACCTGCTGAACCTGTTCAATAGCAGCAGTGTCACTGGCTCACTTCAGTGGCCCTCACACACAAGCACGCGCATATTTAAATCTTTCTGCAAGTTTATCGATGGTTCTTAAGATTATTAGCTGGTTTGTTTTGGTTATTTCTTCGGGACAGAGGTGATACAGGGGCTAATGTCCTATCATGATTCAGTTTGATTTGGCGGCTGTGCTCGACACAGGGAATCAGATTTCACTGTGGCAGCTGCAGGCTGGCATGGGTTCAGTCACACACACACACACACACACACACACACACACACACACACACACATTGTTTGGATGATTGTTCCCCTCGCTCAAAGAGGCTGAGGAGAATAATTTATTGCACGATGAAGGCTTTATTCTCTTTTAGCTTTTTTCAGTCATCTCTCTTACATTCACTGTCATGATACAGAACATTTTAGCCGCGTTTGGCCGAGTGCAGCTCACTAGTTTGTTCAGGGCTCATGAGGACTTGAAACGACGCCAAAGCAAAGTGAACGAGCAAACCCTCCACTGGGCCACTGCAAAGAATGTAGTCTGTGTCTATGTGCGTGCCTGTTAGAAAACATTTCTGTTTCTTTCTTCCGTCCTTACCTTCTTTCCTTCCTCGCTCCAAAGACGCCTGTTTCATTGCCCCCAGAACACACTGCTGAGCTGCTGGATCATTGTGACATGAAGAAAATTGTTTTCGCACAGCCAAAATAGTCAGGCCGTCTCCAGGAGCGAGATTGTTGCAGGCTTTTGTTTGTGATAGGTATTTGAAATGGATGGCAGGGGGAAAAAAAATGGCCTACTCCTACTTTGCATCCAAGAAGAGGAAAGAAGAAAGGAGCCTCTCCAGTAGGTCAGCGAGTAAGAGATTCTGCCGAGAACCAAAGTTCAGCATTGAAAGATACCTTTGATTATGGAAATGGACACAAAAGCGCTGTTATATTACTTCACTCACAACTCTGTGGTTCAGAACCTAATTCAGGTGGAGCAGAAATCTTCATTATTCTCTTGCGTATTTAGTTCTCATTCATCAGTTCCCTGCTGTGTGATCGGGAACATATTTGTTGATCCAACAAAGCGGATAATTAATGACTCATGGATTATGGTAGGAAAACTACACAAGTATAGATTTTTTTTCTCGCTAGGTAACACGATACCTGAGCAAGAGATGAGGAATGTCATACAAATACATGTTTGGATGCGTTGTTGCAGGGGGATAATTTAGGACTGCAGTGAGGACGGCAGCACCGGCGTCTTCAGAGCAGTAACAGAGACCTGCACTGTTTGATATGATCACATCCGCGGCCACCAAGTTGAACGCTGGTCTTCTGCTCTAGTTGCTGTAGGTTAACCTCCATGCAGGCAAGAAGCCAGCCACATCGTCTCTCAGCTCTAATGCTGACAGGAAACACATCTGGTGTTCTCACCCCAGCAGTTTCTTATAATTGCCCGCTACCTTTTTTTTTTTTTTCACCTTAAATTTCCTGTTAAATATAGCAGACTAGATACATACAGTTTCATGTGTTTTTCTTTTTTTTAATTTAACTTTTATTTAGGGGGTTCTTTATCAAATCTATAATAAATCTCTGTAACGTGCATTTCAGTTGTTCAGTTGGTCAGTGGTGAAAAAGATCCGGACGTGTTTCTGTCTTTTTTTTTTTTTTTTTGGGGCCTTGTAAAGGCAGCAGTGCAGGTCTTCTCTGCTCCCACATGTTGCTACGGGAGCCAACAGTGACTCACTGTTGTCTTTTCAGATGATGACGGTACATGAGGAAAGCAAGTCTGCTGTCCACTGATCAGCATACTCGTTTGCTGTGCACAGGGATTTTGAAAACAGCAATAAACATTGTTTCATAGTAGGGTGTGTTGCGTTTTGTTGATGATATTTTGTGTTTATGTATTGTGTGATCCATTTGCTGCATGGAACAGAAAAAGTTGTGTTCCTACTTCCCAAGTATGGGAATTAAAGTCGGCGCTCAGGATAAATAAAGTTCCGTCTTGTCTCAGCACTCTGGAATGAACAAAACCTGAGCTGTGTCTTATTCAGCCCCTTTAGCTAAATTATCAAAGAGAGTGACTTGGAGCATGAAGACCTCCACTCCACTCTAAAGCACATCCATCTGTCTTCTCTCTTCTCTATTTTCCGTCCTCCCACACTGCACACGACTCTGCTGTGCCTTCATGGCAACTATTCCATCTCAGTGCTCCCTAATTTTTGAAAAAAGGAAGTGGTTGTGCGACGGCATTGTTCTTAGTATCCTGGCTATGAGGAAGACCTTGCGCCAATCCCTCGAGGCGGGGAGACGTGCATGCGTCACCACATTATCCTTCTTTCTAGAATTTTAAATGTAAAGCGACTTATCCTAATGACTACTTTGAAAACTGTTAGAATTTTAAATTCTGTTTTTTCTTTTTACTTTTTGTTCTTACCACTGATAAAGTCTCAAATTCTGGCTCTAACTCAGTGGCAAAGCAATGCCTGTTTCCTTTCTATGGTCATTTTTGTTTCATCTGACTGTGACTCAGGTTGACTGAAGCAGTCCTGAAGCAGTCTCCTGGGCTATAGCGTACACTGTTTAGGACAAGTAGGTTGTTATTTAACCTGTATGTCTAGACAGTAACTGTGTGTGTGCCTTTTGTGTTACAGCCTCGGCCTCGGAGAGTGTGACGGCCTTGTATGGAGAAACTATAGTTATACCCTGCAATGACCGGATTCCTCCACCAGGGGACATGATGTTCATCAAGTGGAAATATGTATGTAGAGTTTTCTACTCTTTACATGAAAAGAACAAATTAGGTGAACAAAGGTTTAACTTGTGTACTTAGTACATTTTAAAAAAGAATTTAAATGTCACTGTTTTTTTTAAGTGTTTAACTTCTTTATGCTATAATGTATTTTTTTGTCACACACTTAAGGAAAAAAAAGACGGTTCCCCTGGCGATCTGTTGATCAAACAAGCCCGCAGTGACAAGGCCACGGTTCAGGCCACAGACGATTATGCCCAGCGGGTCAGCATTGATGAAGACCTCAGCCTGCTCATCAGAGGAGCCTCCCTGAAAGACCAGAAGACCTTCACCTGCATGGTGGTGTCAGAGAGCAACCTGCTGGAGTACCCAGTGTCTGTCCTGGTTCA
Source organism: Pao palembangensis (assembly GCA_015343265.1). Classification (NCBI taxonomy): domain Eukaryota; kingdom Metazoa; phylum Chordata; class Actinopteri; order Tetraodontiformes; family Tetraodontidae; genus Pao; species Pao palembangensis. The sequence goes on along the minus strand of CM027094.1, from coordinate 10,816,812 downwards.
CAGTAAGACAGCAACTCAAATATTTTTATTATCAACGTCATCATCGGCATTAGTATTTGTGGAAGTAGCAACAGTGTTTTCCTCTGTTTTAACTGAAACCATTAATTTGTATAGTCTTTTATCTTCATCAACTCTTGGATTTAAAGATGTTTTTATACACAGACATTTCAGAGGTTTAACCTTCATGAACGTAAATGCAGAGAGTTTACAACAAGGTGTCACCCACTGTTTCCATTTTCGAACCCTCCTGACTGCCAGGCCAAAGTACCGCATCATCTTTCAAACACGGCGAAGGCAGTGTTATTATAGGAAATGTTGTTGTTAATATGTTGTAAATGGAATCAGGCTGCTGAACAGTAAACTATAACGATGACACGAGTGCTTTAAATACGTGCTGTCCTCTGTGAATTAACCCCTTCTTGATCATTCCTGACTGGGTTTTAAAGGGAATAGTCTGTTGAATTAGAGTTTTATCCCGGAGAATTACACATAATGCTGGCCTGTGGAAACAAATAAAGTCAGTGGGTAAAAGACCCAGCTGCAGATATCAATAAGAGGTGGGAGCCTTGGATTTTTTCAGGGGGGCACTTTTTTTTTTACCTACCTACAAATTACCTACAGGTTAATTGATCTGCCTCAGACTGAACGGCGGCTCTGTGTCAAAACCTTTGGCGAGAATTACTTTTTATTTTTAAAGCAGTGTGTTTCCGGGTCAGTAACCGGAAGCAAAATAGACACAAAGGTGGAGTATACGCATTACCCGTGGGACTTGCATATAAAGATATTAAATCAGTTCTTGGCTTTAAGCACGGCTTCAACACAAGTGAGAGACATCTGAAACGATTACTGAGATTACTTACTTTCTCATCATTAAGGGTACCGTATTCTGTTCTTGCAGAACCCCCAAAATCGCTCTGGGGGCTCTGTTTCTTCACCGACAGCAGAGGTCGCAGCACGCCTGCTGCTCCAAAGCGCCACAAACCAGGACAGCAACGCTTCAAGATGCAATTCGCCGCACTTGCCCACCTTTGTTAAAAAAAAAAAATAAATAAATAAAAAAAATGCAGATCGATTTATTGTTTGTGAACGTATAGTCAAATACTTTGAGTCAGTTAAAGACCAAGGTACATTTTTATCAGTCCGTTTCCTGGGTATAAAAGACACAAGTAGAAACAAAAAACAAGCTGTTTTATCATTTTGAGCATAAAATAAATCACTCGGATCTTTATACAGGGAATAATTAATGGCAACGTCAGCGCACGGTGGCGACACCTGCTGGTCATTTAAATGCCTACTTTCAGTGTGCCTCCTCCGTGTCTTGGGTGTCTTTTCTCTGATAAATACTTCTCTCACTCAATAGATAGCCCACTTCTGTGTAAACCCTGCACAGTTGGCTTGGTTGGAATGATTGACAGCTCAGGATAGATGGGATTAATCAAAGATGGCTGCTCTGACGGAAAAAACAAAACCCAAATAAAATTAACAGGGCGAGGCACAGTAGACTCCATGGGCGGGCACGGCCCCCCAGTGCCCGCCCATGGCACCAGGTCTGCTTGGTAAGCCTCACAGTAGTTGGTTTCTATAGCAACGGGACAGCAAGCTGCTGTTCTGGCCTGTGCACCAGTAGCTATGTGTAAATATATTTTTGAATTTGTTTTCATTGTGGCCAAATGTTCTGAAGTAACAAAACAATAAGAATTAGACACCTGAAGACATCTTAACATTCACAGGGAGCCTGCTCGTAACCGTCTGTACCCCTTCTGCTTGTAGAGAAACCATCCTCGATTAAGATACTGGACCAGTCCGAAGTCCTGCAGAAGGACAAGCCAGTAACGGTGAGAGAGACACTTTAGGATTGTTTTCTGCTGTTACAAACTCAGGATTCTGCCCATGTAAACATGTGTGCTGGCTGAACGGTGCTCATCATACTGTTATGTATCAATGTAAATATTTAACCAAGGATGGAGCTGCTGTTTTTCTGTTTGATTAACTTCATCACGACTAAAATGACGTTTGTACAACGCTGTGCCACACGTGACGTAAATGTCTGTTGACAATGTTGGATGACTTGTTTTATATCAAACATTTTGGGGAAAGGAAATGAGCCTGAATTCAGTCGTACTAGTTGTGCTAGTATGATCCCAGTTCTGACTCTGCTGTTTTACAAATCAGTGAATCGTAAATGTTTGATTTCTGTTCACAACAAAATAGAAAAGAAAATACGTGTGGAAGATATAAATGTAGATTCCTGCCGTATTTTCTGATTTTGAAGCAAAACTAGAGTAATGAATATTGTACTTGCATTACTCAAACAAATTTGTCTAGCTCAAATTTGGTTTTGTCGTGCGAACTTGACAAAAATCACAAAAACACTTAAATATCTTCCCTTTGTACCAGTCAACCCTGCACTCCCAGAATGCCATAAACGTTCTTGCATCATTGTACGTGACATGCTAGTGTTTCATAAATGATATTCATATATTGCAGATGTGTTGCTCCTCCAGTAGGCCAGTAGTTTAAGCAGAGGAATTAACTGAATTCACAGCAGGGCAGGTTAGCGTGCTACATTTCCATCTGGCGTATTTCTGCCTCTCAGCTGGGAAAACTGGGACATGACTGAGTAAAGAACTGAAAATAGACTAAAACTCCTTTAACAGTTTGTCTGGATTAGTCAGCACACATTGCCTTCAGATGCTGTTTGCCTTTGTTTTTAAGTAACCACAGAACACCGTTAATAAAGTTTCTATCAACCATTCTCAGTGTGGATGCCTGAAAAGGCACCTGGCTGCGCACTGACAGCCCACAGCACTTCTTTCCATCCCACGCAGCATACTCACATTTATAATGGATCAAGTGAATATAGCAGCCATTCTTCCCTGAAAATCCAGGTGCTGGGATGGCTTTGAGCATTTTATAGGGAGGAGAGAAGGAGATGAAAGTCAGGACTAGCGGGAAAATATAAAGAAGATAGGAGGGTTGCAAAACTTGTAAGAGTGATGGGGTGATCGCATTCAGAGAGAATTCCAAATGAGAGGAACGGACGCGGAGACTGCATTAAGACTTTCATCCAAAAAGTGAGCACATGTGCATTATTTCTTGAGGAAATGTAAATGCTGACAATAATGTTTTGTTCCTCTGTGACCATTTTAAGCAGATTGTGTAGGTGTCATCTTTGAAAGATGGGTTGCCAGGTCAAGACGGATACAATTACAATATTGAGGTCATTCCCCCCACAGAATATTGTTTTTTGACTCAAATGCACGTGCAGGTTATACAGTGTTTCCAGAAAGTGTTCACAGCATCACAGTCCCCCAGTTGCTGCCGCCGAAAAACAGCCCCCACAGCCTGATGCTGCCACCGCCGCGCTTCGCTGTAGGGACGGTATTCAGGCCTGGCACTCGCACCAAAGAGCTCAATCTTTGTCTCATCAGACCAGACGATTTTCTTCCTCGTGGTCTGAGAGTCCTTCAGGTGCCTATTGGCAGACTCCAGGTGGGCTGCCACGTGCCATCCACCGATCAGACCTGATCGGTGGATGGCTGCAGAGATGGTTGTCCTTCTGGAAGGTTCTACTCAGAAAGTTCTAACAGCGGCCGTTGGCTTCTAAGGCTCTTCTCCCCTGAACCTCGGCTGAGCCTCCAGCCAGCCGTAGGAAGAGTACTGGTGCTTCTCAACTTCTTCCACTTTTGGATGATGGAGGCCACTGTGCTCACTGGGACCTTCAAAGCAGCAGAATTTTTCCACGCACAGTGGGACCTTGTATAGACAGGTGTTTCCAAATGAAGTCCGATCAACTGAATTTCCCACAGGTGGACTGCATTAAGCTGCGGCACCATCTCAAGGATGGTCAGTGAAAACAGGAAGTGCCTGAGCTTCATTTTGAGCTTCATAGCAAAGGCTGTGAATACTTATATATGTATATATGTATATATATATATAAAAAAGTCTATCTATATATATATATATATTTGCAAAAATGAAAAAAAAAATCCTGCGTGAACTAATGATCTGTCCTTGTCGATCAGTGAGTGCTGGGACTGACTGGGTGGTAGGAAGCAGAAATAAATGGGTAGATGTGGAATATATCAGTCAAATAGAAGAGAGAAGGCTGCTGTCAACGTGGAGGAACTGGGATAAAATGCTTCTCGTACCGTGTGACTGAAGAACGAGTAACGCTCATCAGCCGGTCAAAGAGGAAGTGAAACCAGGCGGTTCGGCTGAAGGAATGTTCTTATGACTCACACCTTATCTGCTCAACAAACAGCGTGTTTATACCGTTGCTGACCTTCTGTCCCGAGATTTAACAAGGCAGAAAGGCGGCATATTCAGCAAAGCAGTTAGTGAATGACATGGTTGCTTGTTTTCTCTGCTGAATATCCGACATTTCGATGTTAATTGTTGCAGAGCCGACGTTATGTTATATAAAGACGACAGCAGTTTTACAACACAGCTTCTAATACCAGTTTACCTGATCTCTATTCTTTCCATGAAAATAATTCTAAAAAAAAAGAACAATTTGTGGTTTTGTTGTCTTTCAGTTGGGAACATGTGTTGCCACAGATGCTCACCCTCCAGCTACGCTCACGTGGAATAAGAATGGAAAGCCTTTAGCAGCTGATGGGAAAAGTAAATCATCTCCAGTTTGGTCACACATGTCGTTGTAATACTCGTAGGTTCATTTAGCCCTGTTGCTAACAAAGTTATCATCTGGCTGAACCAGAGCAGAAGTTAAGAGGTTGGAGATAGCGCTGATGTGGAACTTTCTCGGTTATTTGTTTTTGATCCTGTACTTCTCCTCGTTCCCCTGCAGCTGTGATCATCACCTCCAGCATGAAGGTGGATCCAGCCACAGGCCTGTCTACCTCTTCCTCCACCCTCCAGTACACAGCCACTAAGGAGGATATCGGGGCAGTCTTTGCGTGTGTGGCCAGGCATGACCTGGACAATCAGGAGAAAAAGTTGGAGCCCTTTCCGGTGCACTGTAAGTGGAATACAGCGCTATCTGCACGTCATACGGCGGTACTGCACTGCAGCTAGTTGAAAGTTGAAAGACTTAAACATAATCTGAACCTTTGTCAAGTGATTACTGAATTCAGACAATTCCTACAAAGAAAACTTGAAAATTAAAGAGCAGATGGAGTCAATTAATAAATAAATGAATTTATAGAACTGCATTATTCTGGTGTATCCCTCATCAGTGGCTTTCATCACCATCTAATCCGTTTTCTTTCTGGTCTGTGAATCCCTTAGATCCACCAGAGAAGGTTAGCCTGCAGATTATGTCCAAGGGACCCATCATTGAAGGGGAAAATGTGACTCTGAAGTGTCAGGCAGATGGAAACCCTGCGCCCACTTCCTTCTTCTTTCATATCAAGGTCAGTCAAAGCCAGAAAATACTTTTGCAAAAATGTCAAGAGCTCAAGAGAAGCAAGTTTAAAGGGCATGTTGGTGTTTGAAGATGGTTCTTTAAAAAAAAAAAAGCAATCAATCATCTCTGTGAAGACAATTCTGCTTTTATAATACCTCATTATGATGTGAGATGATATCTGTGTCCGTCAGGACCGGAAGGTGCTGGTGGAAAACTCCACCACCTACACCATGAACAGCATCAGCAGAGATGCTGCCGGGGAATACAAATGCTCTCTGGTGCTCGATGAGAAAATGGAGGCGTCGCAAAACGTTGTTGTTAGCTGTAAGTACATCCTGGCAAATACACACCTTGAGCACCATGAGCACCAGTGCTGGAATATGAACTGTCAACTTGTTCTACCTGGCCTGAAAATGCTACTTGAATGGCGCTTTTACTCAGTGTCAGCGCACTCACGGGAGGAGCGGAGCGCTAATTAGGGTCTCATTTGAGAGTTGAGTCTCAGATGAAGACGCAGCGGCGTTCATCGCCAGGAGGAGAATGTGACAGAAAGTGTGTTAGTGTCTGAGCCTCCGCCTCCACGGCACACCCTCAAGCAACGACGCCGATTTCCCAGCTTCCTGTTTGTGAGCCAATTTGTCAGTTTATGAAAGATGTAAATCTGATAGCTCCGCTTCACTGGGGCTCATTTCACAGCTTTAAATAAGGATTTTATCAGCACTTTTTCATGTGACTGAAAATCTCCATCTATCCGTCTATCATAGGAAAAAAAAGACGTGCTTGCAACCAGCGGCTGATAGGGCCGAACATGCTGTCTTTTTCAGATCTGGACCTGGATCTGAGTCCCACTGGGAAGGTTGTGAAGACAGCTGGAGACTCTCTGCCTGTGACGATGGAGAAGACGGCGTCAGGAGATGTCACGGTGTCTTGGACCAAGGTGAGGGGCTGTGCATGTTCAGAGTGGAGGATATGCAATCATTATTTTTTTATTTTTTATTTTTTTGCCAAAATGCTGCAAATGTGGGAGCATCAGTCTAATGTTTTTTTCCTTCAGCGCTCCAGCGTTGTGTTGCTGCAGTTGAAAGCTTGTTTGAAAGTTGAATATAGATAAATCCAATAATAAGGCAGCCAAGCCAAGAAAAACGTTCAATAAATTGCCCGAATTAATGCTGAAAAGCCAGAGATGATCCTGTAACTCTTGCTTTCAGGACGGGAAGGCTGTGACGGAGCCGACGTTTAACAAGCTGACGTTTGCTGATTCTGGAGTGTACGTGTGTGAGGTTTCCATGACCGGCCTGGCGCGACGGAAGAGCTTTGAACTGCTCGTAGAAGGTCAGTAACTGCTTCCTTCAAAGATATTTCCATGAATCCTTTGAGGACACTGTCGCTCTGCCAGGACTCACTTCAGAAAGGAGAGGCTGAGCTTGCTCAGGCTAATCCCAGGACTAGGAGCGACCGGACGCACACTCACGCCCTGTGTCCCCCTCAAGCGCTTTCTGGAGAAGGCAGACTGTCACAAATGCTGAAACGCTGACCGCGTGTCGCCTTTTGCTGCAGGGAAGCCTGTGATCACCAGCCTGACCAAACGCCGTGCCGATGAAGACGGTTACAAAGTCCTGACGTGCGAGGCAGATGGAGTCCCAGAACCCAGCTTCCAATGGAGCATCAACAGCACAGTTGTAAGTCTCCGAGCTGGAGCGTGCTGCTAGTGGCGTGCACGTGCCCGTGTGCGGGGCTTAGGTTTTTGATGGATGTCTGTTGGTTTATTGGCTCGCCTGAACTGGACAGACATGCCGGTGTCTTTTTGTCCTCATTAGCAAACATCGCTCATGTTTTGAGCGGCTGTTGATGCAGATGCGTTCATGAGGCAAGCGTGTGTACGTGCCAGGAAGGATGTCAGTTGGGTTCTGTGTTCTACCACCACATCGACCCGCACTGAAGAATGTTAGCTAGCTGTTCTCTTTTTTGTTGCTCTGCTAGGAGGAGGGCTCTTACTCTAACGGCAGAGCCACCCACAAAATCACCGTGATGCCCAGACTGAACCTGACGGTCACCTGCAGTGTCAGCAACAAGCTAGGAGACGATTCCAGGACCATCAACGTGTCTTCTAGTAAGTTCCCGCCGGTCGCTAGCGCTACTTTACCTTCACGAATGCTGAAGGTCGGATTCCTCCCTTTGTGAGTATTCTGCTGTATTCAGATTTGTGGAGGTGGTTTGAAGCCGGTATTAGCGTCAGCTCTTTACTAAATGTAAAGGTTGTAGCGCTTGGCGGTGTAGAACTTGTAAGTGAAGGTACGTGTGGTGCAGGCAGAGATTTGTGGTGGATGAAGGCTGATTGCTGCAGGAATGTTTGATTTCCCACGCTCATTCCTCCACCCGTCTCTGTTGCATTGCTGCTCCATCGGGTGGGTTTTACCGTAGCTGGGCTGAACCACTTTCACACTTGTTTCCCCGAAGATTCAGAATTACGCAGCTGTTTCTCAGTTTGTGCTAAAAAGTCCAAATGGGTTCACACACTCGTCTTTCTTTAGTCGAACAGCAGGTGTTTGATTTCATGTGTGAGTTGATTTTTTTTTTTTTTCAGTTCTAATTTATTTATGTTTGGTTTCAGTTTTTGAGGAGGAGAATGATAAAGGTAAGACTTTTGTGTTTTTTTTCCCCCTTTCTTTTGCGTTGACATCAGGACAGCTGAGTGTTTACCACACATATAATCTGACTAGTAACTAGTCCTTGTCAGGGCCAGTCATATCCAGCGAGTTTAGCCGTGGCAGCTATTTTAATTCTCAGAGATCACTCGATAATGAGCTCAAGACTTTCACAAACCCCAGTTTGCTTATATGAGCTGGCTGAAGGCGGGAAGTTTGACCTTACTGCCATGCGGTCTTTGCAGCAGTGCATTAATGAAGGGAAGCGAGCAGACGCTCTGCCCACAGGCGGCGGAGAGAAGCAGCCCAAATAAACACGACCGACAGACGCACTGAAGGATTAATCGTCCCGCCAATCCAGACAATGTCCTGCTCTCCGCTAGCCAGCATGGCCTCATGGCCGACTCATGTCTTCCATGTCACAAACGGGCCCGCGTCAGCAGGCCGTCATCTCAAAGAGACACGAAAACGCTCGATTACTCCGCAGGACCCGGAGAGGTCCTGTTTGCGGTTTCCCGTGTTTCCACAGTGGGGGGTCTGCATGTGTGTGTTTTCATCCTGCAGCCGAAGCCTTTCTGTTTGCAGACTCTCAGGAAGACTGGGAGGACCAGTCAGAGATCATCGTGGGCGTTGTGGTTGGGCTTCTCATAGCTGCTGCTTTGATGGGACTCATCTACTGGCTCTACATGAAGAATTCGAGGTACGAAGAGATGAAAAGTATTGGTATCACTCTTTTGCAGCAACAGTAATTCACGAGTTCTGACTTTAGGTCTACAAAGAAACGGTTTTGACTCAACATATGGGTTTAAAATTCTGTAACCACCACAGACAAGGAAGCTGGAAAACTGGCGAGAAGGACATGGGAACGTCTGAGGAGAACAAGAAACTGGAGGAAAACAGTCACTCTGTTTAACGGCACTCGGGCCGTTGAATGTGGGATTAAAGGGGTAAGAACCATGAATATTCACAGGGGCAGCTGAGGCGGTTGCGCGGTCCCGGTGAACCGCTGCTGCACCGTCTGATAATAACGAGTCGGCTGCCGGGACGCTGGAGCGATTGTTAACGAGGACCTTCTTCTGTGCATCTTTAAGGAGAGGAATCAGTTGAAGCAGCATCGCAATGTTGAAAAGCCAGTCTCCCAGCTAACTGCTGACATTCTTCATCGGGCTCCACGTACGCAGCATCAGCCACGTCCCGGTTGTGTCCACCGCCTGCTGCACCACATCACTGTTAGAAGTCTGCACTGAGGCTGCCTCGTGTTACTGTGTCATTGTGTTGTCAGGCAACCTTGTTGGGTTTTTTTTTTTTTTTGTGTTTTGTATAATTGATTTTATTGTTGACTTTTCAAAGAATGTAAATTTCTAGTTTGCTTTTTAAGGCCTGTATAAAGTCGGAATTCTATTTGTGCCCTAGGTGAGCATGGCTGGGGTTTTGTTTTCACTTTTTTTTTTTGTACAGTGCGTGTGGAAAAGTCAGAGATAAAGACACATCGCTCGAATATAACCCTGCTGAACCTTTTCACAAGACAACCTCACGCATAACCTCATGACTTATTCTCTCTGTTTTTAATCACTGGCAGCACTGGAGATTCTACACTTTGGTTTATGAACGACCCACCCTCCACCGTTCATGATAGAAAATAAAGAACTGGATATTTATAGGATCAGACTCAGTCCAGGCGCTCTATATTAAAGCCAGCTGAAAAAACAAATCTAGGATTTCAGTGCCAAATGTGCTGAAGTCAGTTGATCGTAAGCAACCAACCGTTTCAAGGTCTTATCTCCTTAAGAAGACTGACTTTTTACCTTTTTATGTTGCTTATTTTTGTACGCAAAGACAACAAAAACACAAGAAATGATTGGAAATGTGTAGCAACCTATTAGAAAAAGATCCAAGTTCATTCGCGAGTCAGTTTTAAAACACTACTGTTGACTTCACCTTTGTGCTGCACACCCCCACCCAGTCTTTGTGCAGCAAATTCATTATTTGCTTTCTTACTGGAGCTTTACTGTTGCTAACTGCGTGTGCAAGCGTGTGCGTGCGTGGGTGTGTGGGATGTATTTATATTCTGTGTGTAACTTACCTGGATGTTGATTCCTGCAGCATGAAAGTTGATTCATTTTGGAAGCATCTTAAAGTGTTGAAAATGTGCTGGATGCTAATGTCAGTAGCTAATGCTCGTGTGCTCATTTTCTGCTGTTTTACTATGACAAGTTAGTCTCAAACTGATGGTTTGTCAGGTGCTTAAAAATGGTGACCGCGCGATTCCATCATATCTGCTTCGTGATAATCTTGCAACACCCCAGCGAGCCTCCATGGAGAAGGTTTGAATGATGAAACCATCGTTGGAATTCGGCAGATACTCGACTTAAATGGTTCTCCAAACCTCTGCTAATAACAGCCTGATGATTAAAGACTGGACACAAGGAACTGGCATGGTAATTGGCTTTAATGCGATACAAATTTAGAGTTTAGAGGCCAGAGTAGATTTGAGATGAGACACTAAATGTTTACTTTAAGGAACCGAGCATCAGTTGACCTTGTGTGACACACGAAGGTCATGGTTCCAAGGACAGGACATTCCATTCTCTTTTTGCGTGTGTGGTGGGTTTGTCGTGACACTACGTTTGTGTAAAATCAGCAGGTCATCGTTTTTAGGCACCAAGTCGTTTTCAGGCCTTTTGTTCTGTTGCAAATAAACTGATCAGCAGTGAAACCAAAGAGGGTAAGATGAGAACGCCAGAGTTCACCAGACTTGCTTTTGTACCGTTGTTGACAATAAAGTTTGGGGGGAAAGTGCGTCCTGCCTGCGTTGGTTTGTTGGATATTTACTAACAAATAGTTTATAACATATTAGCCAGACAGTTTCTGTTGGGTCTCTGTGCTTATTAGCAGTTTAACATCTTTGAAAAACTTTCCTCCTACGGGGGGAAGAAGAAGAAGACAGATATTTGTGTAGGCGTCATGTCTGCGCTAGCTGCTAGCTTCAGATGAGTCCCTGTGCCATTTTAACCCATCTTTTAATCATAGTTGTTCACGGCACTTGTGAGACTCCGCGTACAAGTACAGACGCAGAAAGGGAGCGCCGACCTGAAGTGTTTGGTTTAATAAAACACATTCAGGTTTTCTCCAAATCAGTGCCTCCTCGTCTTCATTTTAGCATTTCAAATGCAACAAAATAGGCCAGCCTATACAGTCCAGGACCTTGGAGCTGTGTTTTTATAGCCGTGTCTCAGCTGGTGAGTTCACATTTGCAGTTTACTGAACGTCTTAATCAAAATTTTCAGACGTGTCAATGAGTGTTTTAATTAGGTTGATAAAGGGTATTTTGTAATAAATATCAAAAATGCCATAAGACCCTTTTCTTTCTCAACCCAAGTGTTTTTCATCCATGGCAGGAGATGATGTAAACATCTACTCATACACGGTTGACTGTGAGTCTTTAAATCCCCCAGCCTAGCTGTCATTCTCAGTCCAAAGCACACGCTGTCTTCAGGTGTCACAGCCAGACAAGACTCAGCAGGGGAAGACATGGGACCGCTTCATTCAGGGTTTGTGAAATGGGATGTGATGAACAGATTGCTATTTATCCTTTACAGTGGAAAGAAGCGAACCTCAGAGAGCTGGTGGTTGCAGACTTGGTCCAAGTCAGAAGGAGAGATGACCAGTGTTACCCCAGTCACATCCGCTCGCTGTGTCCATTCAATATCATGACAACACAGGCAGGAAAAAAAAGAAAAGAGAAAAACCCTGAATAAACATTTCCCAGTTTAGGAAAAGTTTCTGTAAAGTGCATCACGGTGCAATATTTAAATGAAAATAAACTGAGATTGTCAGGGGAACAGATGAAGCTGATTCACAGCTTATCTGAGGTTAATTATATGCTAATATATGTGTGTGTTTTGGTTTCACCGACATACTTTTGTGATCGGGTTGCTTAGAATGATAATTTAGTCGTGTGTGTCATAAATCAAATACTGCTCAACTGCTGCGAAAAAACACCGGCCAAACTACCGGACAGATAGCGTCACTGTGGTCTAATCAAGGGCAGCCCAAACGTTGGAGTTCTTCATAAAGATTATAATAATGACCTGCAGACAAGAAAGCGTAGACCAGCAGCGCCAATTGTCGGGAGCTTTTTTAACAGAAAGAAAAACGCAAAAGGAATAATTCATGAATTTGTCAGGATATGAGAGCAAGATTAATTTATGAACTTCCACGTCTGGCATTGAACACGTGATAAAATAGTTAAATATTTATGTTCAAAACATATTTATTGCTGTTAATGTATCACTTTGAGTAGTGTGTTGATAAAAGTATCACTATTTTGCCAGCGACAGACATACGATAATGTGGTCACCACTTTTGTTGGGAAAGAAATGTAATGACTTTCGCTTAAGGTAAGTTAAAAGATCACCTCTACTCTTAGTTATGCCAAGTATATTCTATATAGTATTTGACTCTGTGGTGGAAAAAGGTCAAGGGTCATCAAAGAAGTGCATACACACAGGAGCATCTCTATAGTACTTTTATAAGATGCATGTACCCATACAAATATGCTGCACAGTCTCAAGGTGCCTTGAACAGTTTGTTGGACAGGATTATAAAAGTTACAACAGCCGTGACATACGGTTTCAGGTACAATACACGTACGTACACGCCACATGGAACTGGCAGGAAGCCTCAGTTTACTGGCTGATCTACAATCCAGGAATCAGCTGTCTGCCTCTGAAGAACCGCTTTACCGGCCGGAACCCATGACATCACATCATTTATCATTCTTTTCAGACAGAGGAAAATTCCACTGATTTGACGATTCCGCTGATATTAAAACCAATGGCACCAGTAATTCCTGCCACTAGAAACAACACTGGTCTCCAAATCACCGCAGAGCTGTGGGACAATCAATGATTTCACATTTTTATGTTCGAAACAAATTCATAAAGGGTAGTTCTGGTGAAGTGCAAAACAGTGCAGAGACGGAGGAAGCAAAGCTGGATGACGTGAAGAGATGGGCTGCGTGTGGATGACCTGCCGTGAAGTGAGGATTCAGCAGTCACTAATCATCTTTGGGTCCGTTTTTGTGCTTGTGATATCAAGGAAAGCGTCATGGCCGCCTCTACTTCTCAACAGTCATTGTAATAACAGCTGATATCCAACGTGGGCTTTCATAATAAGAATAATTTAAAAACATCACAAAAATACTTTCAATCCTGTGTTTTTCTTTCCTTGAACGTGTTTTTCTTCCCTTCTCAGTTATTTATCTCATCACTGTGCTAGTCACGATAACAGAAAAATGTTTTTAGAGATGTCAAGACAGCAAAAATACCAAATGAACAGTTACAGTCACAGTTGCAGGAAAATTGTAATTTAATACACTGTTAAACGATATTAAGATTTGGATTCTAAGTGTGATTTTCTTTTTTAAATGAAAGACATTCCTCCCCATAAATCCTGGTTTATCACGATAGGCACTCTGCTCTGGTTGGCAGAAGGGATCATTTTCCCTCAGGAGCTGTGCTCTCTTTTACCCAGAGGGTGTTTACACTTATTAACGTTTCAATAAGTGCTGACGGAATCAACAGAATGTCATGTCAACTTGTGCTTGCGTTCTTCTACACATCCCAGATGTTATTTTGCTTAAATTCTATGGTGTATCGGCTCTTCTGTCTATCAGATAAGGGCAGAGTAATAAAGAAAGAAGGATGTTAATTATTTGAGGGATCAGTGTCCTCTTCCATCTTTCCAATCATGCTGACACTCTGTGTACTAGTGAAGACAAATGGCGACTTTACAATCCAATTAAATATTATCTTGAATAAAATGATTGTTATCTTGGGAAGTTGGAATAAATGACCTCTCAAAACAAATGTACTTAAGCAAATGTTTTAACTTGTTCCCAGCAATTTGACGTAATGCATCGACGCATAATCATTACTAGACTTGTACAACTACATTGAAATGTCCTTCGGCCCATTTCACATTTCCTGTAAGATTGTCAAAATCGTCTCTACCCTTGAGGAAGAGCGCACCCTCTCGGGCTTCCATCAAGTCTAAACCGAAGTTGGGGCCTGTGTTTGTCGAGGGCATACAGAACGGATAAAAAAGCAGAGCAAGAATACGTTGTTTTAATTTTTCCCTTTAGAGAATACATCTAGTTGGAGAGAAGCTCTGAGTGTAATGATACACACAGCTGATGATACACACATACTGTTGGTCGCTTATGCAGGACGCATACATTCAATGATTTACTCTCCACAGATGAGGACAGTGAATCCACAAGGCCCCAGAGGATAAATCCTCTTTTAAAGGACAGAACAAGTGACCGGTCACACCCTCCTCTCCAACACTAGTTTACTGAGAGAGAGCGCTTCACGTCAAAGGAAAACAACCAAGTCGATAAGGCATCCTCCAGATCCATCTGGGGAGTGCAAATTCGCCAGACATCGTTCCAATCTGCAAGTCATCCTGACTCTGTGAAAATCAATGGACTAATTCACTGAAGAGAGGGTGAGCAGGAAGTGAGCAAAAAGAAGAAAGGACGGCAGTGACCAGATACGTCACACTTGTTAGAGTCTGGCTCCCCCTACTGGTTGTAAACAAAACCTACCACAACATCTGGCCGTGATGTAGGACCTGCAGTTTTGAGACATTTAATGAAGTGTGTGTGTGTGTGTGTGTGTGTGTGTGTGTGTGTGTGTGGTTTTCTGTGAAAGTCCAGCACAAGCAGGAGCAGACTAGAGAGCAGGGATAGGCTCCAATCCCAGAGAGCAACAGCGTTTGCAAACCAGAGGCCAGCACTGGCAAAGTTCCCTGTAAACAGCATCACCGGGCACACGGGTTCTCTGCCCTTTTTTTTGTTTTTTTTTGTTTTTTCCTGTTCTGACATGATTCATGATTTGGTTTCAGCCACTTTGTTGTGCATTGTCATCTACGAGCTGCAGCAAAAGATTAAAGTCTTCCTCATAATACGTCCGGCTTCTGCAGACCCTTGTTGCTGCAGCAGTGTGAAACGAAGCAGAATAAAGAGCCCTTTGGTCAATACAGACGCACAGCATCTTTGTTGTGCTGCACTTGGACGATTCGACTGCTAGATGTTCAGCCTTGGCACCACTAAGACAAACTCGCGCAGAATGTTCCGAGCCACGTCCACTTTATACTGGGCGATCATAAGTGCCCGTTTCACATCTTCAAAAGAGTAACCTTCCCCCATCAACTTGGCAATTTTGGCATCCATGTTTTCTGACTCCATGTTGTGGGATTTTCCCGGCTGAGTCCTGGGTAGAGGCTTTGGCGGCCTGGCAGGGGCCTGCACACAGCCTGTGGATAGTGGTAGAGGTAGAGAGAGAGGGGGAGAGAGAGAGAGAGAGAGAGGAGCGAAAGCAAGTAAGTGGAAAGCTGCTCCAGGCACACGCACACAAATTGGAGGGTGCTGTTAGTGGTTGCAAAGAGTTCCGCAGATGAGAAGCTGCTCGTCACTGAAGTGCGGCTTTGATATTTGTCAAAAACCTCAGGAGTAAAGACACTTATCATGGTGTAATTACGGCCTGTCACGTCCTAGGAAACTGATTTGAGGTAGCTCCGTCCTATGAGGCTTAAAATGTGGTGGGTGTTCTTCAGTGGAAACGGGACGAAAAAATACTCCAAACTCAGGAAACTAAGCAAATTCAAGGTGCTCTGGACAACTGGAACAAGCTGGTTTGATATATGGGCTTATTATTTCTCAAGCTTGTATGTTATGGAAGATCAGCCAGGACGGTTGTACCGATTGCTCTGGGATGCTGCCGGTTTGTTAGCGACTGATGCTTATTGATCTCTGGCCAGCGCATAAATGTAGCCTCAGCTAGCGCTTCCACTTTCACCTGGCTTCTATGAGAGTTATGATGACTTCAGGGTCAGCCCTGGAGACCCCTTTTAGCAGTGGCACGAGCCATTTTATTCTCAAAAGATGCATCGCTGCACTTTCAAGAGTTTCAAATCAAAAATGACATTTAGAAATAAAATGGAAGACAATCATTAACAAAGTTTAAAGCGGTCCGATTTGTCCACTTACGTACAGAAGAGGATTAGGGCCACCCATGAGAAAAATAAATGAGAGGAGCTCGTTTTTTTCCATCATGCACTTTGAGAAAAAAGTCAAAGTGTCGAGAAGAAAAGAAAAAAAGTCGACCTTTTGAGACTATAACGACCTGCGCATGTGACTGCTTCTAGAAAATGCCGTGCAGGCGGTTAGATGAAGTGGTGAAACTATACTTCGGACTCGGCTTTAGTAACAAAGAAATACTTTGTCTTTTAGCTCACAAGCACATACTAAAGCCGAGCACTGCATTTTGTAGAAGCAGTCGCGTGAGCAGGTCGTTGTAGTCGGCTAAATATAAAGGTGGGCTTTATTCTCGACATTAAATTTCGACATCTTTTCTGGAAAATTCGACTTTTCTTCTCGACATTTCCACTTTTTTCTCAAAGTGCATGATGAAAAAAAAAACCTACCTCCTCTCATGTTTTTTCCTCATGGGTGGCCCTATTCCGCTCCCGTACTTATGCTGCTCACTTACTTTTGGGAAATCATTTTTCACAGAGTAGGGTTTTGTGTGTGTGTTTTGCAAACAGTGCAGTTTACTGAAACGTCATAGCCCCTTTGATGGCGTTAACTAGTGAGAGGGAGTGGCAGCTGTACCTGGATGTGCTGGTATATGGTCATACTCCAGGCAGCCCCTGGAGCCTTTAACATTTTCTGTGTGTCGTCTCACTGGAGGCAGAGGAGCAGCGCTGTTCAGCATGTCGAGCACTGTGTCTGCAGCACACAAACAGACATTCATATAAAGCCTTTTTGTGTGGTGAGTTTAACCGGGAGGATTCGATTTCTAACCAGGAGTCAACAGCAGCTGATCTTGTCCAGAGGAGGGCCTGTGTGGTCGCGGGACCGCAGAGGAGGAGGGTGACATGGAGGAGTTACAGGGCGAGGATGGCGAAGAGGAGGAGGAGAGGTCAATGAAGCTGTGGCGCATTGGTGGAGGAGGTGGAGGGGGTCCGGGCGGAGGGCAGCTCTGAAAGGGGTCTTCTATTGCTGAAACACAGAGGCCAGGAAACGCTGAAAGGACGAGCTACATTATCAATGACAAGTGGAAAAAGCAGCATTACAGCCTCTGCTGGGGTCAATATAAAACTATTGCTTCTCTTTTTTTAATCTGTTCATTTACTCATTACTTAATTACATGAATTACTGGTTGGGCCTGAGCCACACTGGGAAAACAATCTGGCCACTAGGTGGTAGCCAGTGGCTCCAGGCTGGGTGGATGAGCAGAGTAGATGTTTAAAAGCTTTATCTTATGAGTCCTTACCGGGCCTTATCTGTTCAGTATGTAAATCAAATAATCCCTTCAAAAATGATAAAAACCTGATGTGAATAAAGTGACTAATAAATGATCAAAGAGGTGCGGCACAAAGCGGTTGTGGTTAGGGGGCAGGGCTACCTTGGGGGGGCAGCAGGATGTCATAGTCAGACGTGTTAGAAGAACAGATCACAGAATGTTTGGGCCCCAAGGCCAAAGCCTGGATGGGTTCAGGAGGTCCACCTGAGGAACACAAGCAGAGTTCTTTTAGAACCACAAATATAACCACTCTAAATATATATATATATATATATATATATATATATATATATATATATACAGTCCTTCTTTTTTGCAGGCATTGCTATTACAATTTTATTTCTATGCTTGTGCGTGGGTGACGTTTCCATACATACATGTGCGGAAACAAGCCCTTTTGGACTGCCTGACTGAAAAGCTCAGTAATACATCCGATACTTCATACTGCAAACTCACTAGCAGATGTCAGTGATGTGAGATAGCTAGCACTGTAAGGTTCAAATCATGTTTTAGGACTCACCCAGCTCCAGGACCTGGGGCTGCTTCTCCTCATCAGAGGGGACTGAAGAGCTGTTCTCCACATACCTGGATAAGAGAATAAAGTTATTATCTAGTCTAACCAACGTGTTCTTCTCAAGGACTCAAGTGGCTGACGTTGTCGTCCATTAGCTTGGTAAGCAGAATACACTGAGCGTACCTTTGAGGTACAGAGATGCAGACTGGAGCCTGTCTCAGGCACAGGCTGGATGAAGGGACCTGGTAGTCATCCTCCGTGTCCTCTTGTCCCACCACGGTGGTGCTGAAAGTGTTGGAGGGCCTGTAAAGATTGTAATGTCAGTGTTAGAGCCAGTTGTTGAAATCAAAACGCAATCACAGCTATTCGGACGGAGTCGTCACAAAGATGCGCCTCTGCTTCAGCACGTCTGACACCCGTTGCTGCATTTTAAAAGTATTAAATCATAATCACACACATTTGACCAACACCTTGTTTACATGCCCTTATAGCACACATGGAGCTCTTTAGGTCATGTATATTTAGCAAAAAAACGTGTTTATCTCCTTTTGATGGTTTCAATTTTTCTTCAATTGTGTTTATAATTATCCTATTATTAATTTTATGGAATTATTAATATCAAACTGGAACAGCTGAAAAATAAAATGACAGTAAATTATATTACAAATGAAAGTTACTAGATAAACCGTGAGAACCTGGTGTGAGTCTTCAGCGTAAGTACAAAGTTTGCTCTACTCTTCAGTGTAAAACTACTAAAACTCGGTTTTTTTCTAGTTTTTTTCAGTCGGATTGATGGGGACTTTTGACATTGGACTTCCAAAACACTCACTTTAAAAGCAATTCAGGTAGATTTCCTTGTAAGATGTTTGTCATCTTCTCTTCTCCTGCTGACTGAATGCTTCCAGGATTGCTATTTTTGCAGCGTTTACTTTTCCCTCTACCTTTACAAGCCTTTCAGGACCTGCTGCAGATCCTCTCAGCATGATACTGCCACCACGACTCACAGTAGGGACGGTGTGTGTGTGTGTGTGTGTGTGTGTGTGTGTGTGTGTGTGTGTGTGGTGAGGCACTGTGTTAATAAGATTTAAACTCTCTAAGTCTCTTATAAAGGTAGCGTTGACTGGCAAAGAACCTACAAAAAGAGCTGCATGCAGCCACTAATGTTTGAGTCAGGTGATGTTCATGAATTATTATTTATGCAATAATTCATCACAAGATATATTTTCACAATTGACAAGCTTGACCAAACAGACATTTGCGAAATTGGGAAAGAAAGCTGAGGGAATTAAAAATAGCAAAAAAAAAAAAAAAATTCAACTGAACATCTGTGGTGCACTCCTAAAAACAGGGTAATGCGATGAGTAGACCCACCAAAGGCTGAGACTAAAGCATACTAGAGGAACATCTGGGAGAAGGATAAACACATAACACCAGTGGTTAGATCAGGACATCAGGACCATCCAAGAACAGGAACCAAGAACCATCCCACAGTATCTACAATAAAGACGTGGACAGCACCAGACCCTGACATGACCATCACCCAACTACCAGCCAATAACCCGCCTCTACACGACATTAGAAACACGAGCAGGACTCAGAAAGCAGCCCGTCTCCTGCCTGGACTGACTGCAGGACAGAAGACAGTCATACCTTTCTACAACAGTCCAAGACAAATGTGTGTCTCAACTGTGGGGCAACTCAGCAAGTTTTTATCAAACAAATAGCCAAAGTTGTAATATCATTATTATTTTTTTCAAATATAGCTAAATGATTTGTGCAGATTAATCTAACAAGATTTCCTTTCAGCTTAAGCCTCATAGGAAGTGACAGCCATATCCCCTGCCTCCACTATACAGAAATATCTAATCTAATTTTGGCTCCAGTTAAAAGGCTATTAGATTTTCAACCGTCATTTTTCAAAGCTCGTTCGAACCAGGACTTCTCCCTGAGGACACCAGACCTCAGAGACCACAGGTCCCCAAGTCTGTGACCACAGTGACAGGAAGGGATGGACTTTATGCTGAAAGGTATGAACAAGACAAATGCAGTAGGCACATTTGTGCAGCTCCAAAGAAATCAAAGATACATGGAGGTTTTCTATCTTGGACCCATTTTTGGCTTCTGGGATGAAGATATTGTATCTCAGCATGTCGCCACCACCACAACCGTATTCAACAGTTTGAACAATTGCTTTCATACAATAAAGTAATCATTTAAAAAAGTCCACTGGCCCATTGGCCCCAGGAGGCCTTGCTTCGTCTTTTCAGCTCAGGTCCTGAGCCAGAGGCTGGGGAGCTTGAGGGTCCTCCGCACCATCGTAGCTGCTCTTGAATGCTGCCTTATGTGCTGGATTGCCTCTGGGCTGTCTACGCACACCCTTCACCTTGAACCTTGTCTGGTGTGGTAGATCCCAGCTTCTATCCCACTTGTGCTCAGAATCTGTCCTTGCCCTCCCCTCCGCTCGGTGCTGGTACGATTTCCTGATAAAAGCCACATGCCATGTGGGATTTCGTCCCCTCAAGTTGCTTCCATCTGTTCTTCCTTCCTGGGATTCTGTTGCCTGAGGTATTCACTTAGCAACGCATCTCTGGGGGCCGTTTTTCTGATGTGCTTATCGATTCTAGTTTCATCCTGGATAGTGGCTCTGACGCTCACCAGCCCTCCTGTTGCTTGGTGTAACAGCTTCAGGGTGCGGACTTAGGGTGAACCCCCCCCCCCATACATTGAGGAGTATTGTTGACGTTATATCCAGGGCTGCTACCTCCTCCATGTATTAAGTAGTTTATTATAGCAGCTGAGTATCTGATGACTAGCGGGCGCTCAAGCATGTGTGAAGTGTGAAGTGTTCAGTAATAGGCGATATACAAGCAAAAGTGTGTGTGTGTGTGTGTGTGTGTAATACTCACGTATGACAACTGGAAAGTGAAGACTGTGTTGGCGAGTGTCTCGATGGGAGGACGTCATAGTCATCGCTTTGTTGCACGCCATTAGAAACCGGCTGCACAGACAAATATGAGAAACCAAGGAAGGAAGGAAAAAAGGAAGTAAATTACATCAACCAAGACAAACATACCAGTAAATACATTATATCATGACTCAGAAATCTAGTAGCTTCTAGCTACAGTCCCGATGTTTTTTTCACATACAGGAGCCTACAGTTTATTAAAGCCACTGGACAGTGAATAATTTATCCACCTACTGTAGTTTCAAACAACACAGGAAATGTGAGTATGTGAATACACAAACAGGTGATATCATTTGCAAATTAGTTGAAGCTTACCAGGTGTTTGGGAAATTCAATGAGCAGCTAATGCAAACTTACTGTTCACAGAGTATGTGTGAAAGAGACCCCAGAAGGGTAAACATTAAACAGAATTACAGAGTTCCACACAATAAAGCCAATAACAGTCAGTTAAATCAGGGGTCAGCAACCCAATCCTGCCATCCACCAGAGTCACCTTGCACCTGGGATCCCAGTTTTCTTGGAGGAACCACTGGAAATGCAGTGGACATGTGGGTGGATGGAAGTGGGGAAGTACAGACGATAAAAATAACATAAAAAATGTTTACTGCCTAATGGTCTGTACAGAGGAGAAGAATGACATCATTATGTGTAGATCTACAATTTTTGCACGTCTTAGAGGGGAACGCACGAGGAGATATCTGGCCAACCAGAACATCTCATGTTCAACGCGATGTGCTCCAGGCATTGCTTACTGGGCCAATAATATAAATTACTTTAGCCAGTTCCAACAGGCTAGCTGTGAACTAAAAATGTCACAGTTGTTGAAAGAACTGCCTGAAGAAATAAGCAATCAGTCTTACTTTACTTAAGTTTAAACACTTTGTTCGTACAGCATAAGGGTATGACCATCTTGTCAAAATTGTAATAAATTTCACCTTTAAACTTTAATTTACGGTACATTCACGTAGTTTTTCAGTGCGTCTGGTATATGTTTATACTGCTGCAGTTTGGAGCTCATGTCCTGCATGCTGTAAACGTTAAACAAACCAGACCTACCTTGGAGCTCTCTGAGGTTCCTCCCCCATCAGTTCTGTGAGGTAATCTTCCAAATCCAGCAGATGGACAACTCAGTGGTCTTCCATTCAAGTGTGAAGGGCCACCAAGTCCCAGAGGGGCATCCAAGTGGCTGTCTTTGGGACACGGTGTGTCGCTTTTCTTCTGGGATTCTAACACTGTTCCAGAAGACGATGAGGAAGAGGGAAACCAAGAATGGCGTGACTCTGGGGGAATAGGTGGAGGACGTTCGGGGGGTGGTGGTGGTGGTGGGTCCCTCTGAGGAGGAGGTGGGGCTGGAAGAGGTTTATCCTGCTTCCTGGACATCCCAGGTGAAGACTACAGAGGTGTAAACAAGATGGCATATTGACTGCAACAACAGGCGATTACATAAAGGAGAGGCAGATATCTCTGAGTCTCACCACACAACTGACTGTGACTGACTGGAGAAGAGTAATCCCGGCTTTCACATCTGGTCTAACTAACCTTTGGGGAGCAGGTGGGACTGGCAGATGGGGACCGCATGGCACTCTTCTGGATGAGATCAAGCCGTGGTGGAACAGGGGGAAGGCCGAGGTGCTGCACAGAGTGGCCCAGCTCCCCTCCATGAGCTTTCCTATGCTGGCTGACAGGTGACGAGCTGGGAGACACCATGGGCGAGTTCTGCCGCTCAGCACAGTGCTGACAAAAAGAGGAATCAGTTCAGGGAAAGTTGCTTACCAGTTGATCAAGTATGTGGTAACTGACCACATGTTAGCGCGGCTCAGATGTGCAAGGATTGCTTTTTGGACTCCCTATGGCAGAGGTGGGCAAACTACAGCCTGGGGGCCACATGCGGCCCGATGAACTATTTCATCCGGCCAGCAGAGCCTTCACAATAATTTCTCCAAAAGCCAAACAAAGACGGTTGTCAGCTTGATTGGTTAGACAAAGGTTCAGACCCCCCTTCAGCTAGCATGCTAACATGTCCTCTCAAGAAGGTGGGGCCAAACATTTACAGGCTCTTCAACATATTTTCTCAGTCAATAGTCCATCAAGCAGGATTTTTAGTTAACCTCCGATCCTCATCTGGGGGGTTAGTTTCCCAAGATCTAAAGATCAAGATCTAAAACCCAATGTGGATCTTCAGGTCTTCAGATCTTGCCGTCATTGCCCACCCCTGCCCCATGGTACGCCGCTGTGGTATGATCTGCATCATTACTACATGGCAGGGTGGTAAGAAAATGAAATAGTTACCTGAAGATGGTTAAGAATAAAAAATAAGTAAGCTTTCTGTTGAATAATTAAGCATTATCCTTTATTCCATTTTTTCATTTCTCAAATTCTCACCCAGTATTTTAAGGATGTTTGCCTAGAAGCCAAAGAATATCTCAGTATGAAACACGTGTACCTTCCTCATGTTGGCTAGGCCATTCATGACCAGGCAGTCATCGCGGTCTTCGTCATCATCCAGCTCCAGCATCGGGCAGCTGTGCTGGTCCAGGAAGAAGCACTTGGCACCCTCATTTCTTGGGTCAAATGGATCTACAATTATGGGCTCTGTGCCTTTGATCTCACAACGACAAAAGGGACAACCTTGACCATCCGATTCCTGGAACAGAGTGTGAAGACAAAATTCATGAAGTGATGACTCTGTGTTTTAGCATTTGAGGAACTTTGCTTTTAGGCGATACACATTCAGAAGTGCTCTCAGCAGTAGCCGTTACCCTCCCATTCAAGGAGGGTAAATAAAGTTTATGGTGGAAGGTCTTGGTTAGATCTCGATGTGGGAAATCATTTCAGCAACTTTCTAACAATCTTTGGCCACATGTATGCATTTCAAATACAGCCTTTCAAACAAGGCTCATAAATAAGAAAATAAAAGGTTCGCATCTCAGTCCATTACTCTCTACCGACATTCACAGGCTACAATCAAAGTCAGACAATATTTACTGAGAACAAAAGTCCATTTGTGGGGACCATCTGGTTGGGGACTTGGCAGGGAGATACACCAAAGGCATGTTTGAAACTTGATCCTAATTAGAGGGGGTCGAGACGGGAAAGAGTGGGAGGTTAAAAGGAAAAGAGGCCAGAGGGGGGAGGAGATAGTGGGCTGGTTATACCAAATTACAGACACTGGGGAAAAAAAACACTGTTCAGCAACAGACATGCCAAAAGTGCTGAACTACAGATAACAACCAGGATGACTTGCTGTCATTGCAAAACAGAAGATACTATCAATGTACATTTATGAACAAAAATGCTTTTTAACTTTAAAGAGTCGTCCTCACAGGTCGATTGGAAGTCAGGTGAAATTCTAAGGTGAAGATTACAGCTGGACTGCTATCATAACAGGAAGTGTGGAAAGCAAACATTATTAAACATCACTGCGGACGATGCTGCTTCCAGCTGTTTACAGAGTGGAGTGGTGGCCTGTGGAATGAGCAAACATACAGCTGTATTTACCATACGGCAGGGAAGGGTTTCACCTTCTAGGTCATCCGAAAAGCCGAAAAGTGGTTAAATCACGGTTGAGAAGAGGATGTAGCTCGCAATACCTGGCTTGAATTTGGTGATGAAGGTGATAATTTTAACGTTATTTGTAAAAGTAGATGGCTGTGTTTTCCTGATGTTTCCTACAAACCCCTAAAGCAGGAAGCAAAGACACTTTGTTGACACGGCCCCAGACGCACAAGCACAAATATGGAAGCTGTGCAGGGGCAGGGCGCTATGTCAGACACACAGCACAAAGTGGCAAAATACATTTGGATTATACTGTGTGCAAACACTCCATTTTTCAATTTCCACTACAGATATGGGAGAATCTGATTAGGACAGATCTCAGACACAGAGAGGAAGCGTGGAAGCGTTTGTCGATATTATCCAGCAGTCTCGTCTCACTTACACACAATCGTTCAACCCTAAAATGTAAGTAGTTTCTAATCAAACTTTAAATCTTACAGCTGCGTTTAAAACACCATTCTCTACAAAGGGACAAAATAAGCTGTAGTGATTCTGGTAATACCTCCAGGTTACACACACACTCCTGCAGTGTCTTCCTGTACATGCAGTGAGGCTTCGTTACCTGCCAGGCTGTGAGGCACATAGTGCACATGAGGTGACCGCAGGGTTCAATCTTGATGTCTTTGTCGTTCTCAGCACAGATTTTGCAAAGCTGGAAGGTGGAGCCCATTTCACAGTACAACTCGTACTGCTCCTGTTGAGTCAGAACGCACTTGGTTAGTCATCGCAGACACTACGGTCGGCGGAACAAACACCACAGCAGAGACGCAGCATGTGACTTAAACTGGAGGAAGAGGCAGCTCAGAGTGGGTCAGCTTCCACTCAGGGATGCTGACTGGTAGAATTTACATTTCCAAACTAGGAGCAGGTGCCATCCTGTTCAAAATGCAGCAAAACAGGCCTCATAGCGCCACCATCCACAAGCAGAGGATAGAATCTTGCTTTCTGTGTGTGTGTGTGTTTCAATTAGCATACAAACAAACCAGCTGCATTTGGTAACTATTGAAAGACAAGGCAAAATATTTAAATATATATCAATTTTGACTTTTGTCCTAATAACATAGCAAGTAGCGATAGCGAGTTACTAAGGGCTAATGCCTCCGGCTTCAATAATTAAAAGAACTATTGTACATGCCAGAGAGTGTATCTGCCAATATTTTAGCTTCTGCCCAATATTGCGCAGACCGTCGGACAGATTGGTACAGAAAGTTTGGATTTAATGTTGCCATAGCGCCACAAACGTGACCCTCAGCGCAAAAGTGCAGCTGAGGAACTCTGACCTAAAACATTCTCAACACCAAGACAGAGGAAGTCAGGGTTTAGGTTTTCACTGAACATTAGGATTATGGGATGGATTTGGGGTTTGTGTGGTGAAGCGTCTCCACTGACCAAAGATAAAAGCATGAACTGTCGCTGCAAGGAGAATGTTTCAGACACGCCGACTCACTTGTGTCACTTTGATGTGATCGTGAGGTGTGGGCTGACATAAACCAGTGAGGTCAGGATTGTAACTGCGGCCATCAGGGAACAAATAGCTGAAAAGGAAGACAAACAAACAAACAAAAAAAAAAAAGCAAATGAACAACAGCAGCCCAAATCTAGCATCTTTATCGCGTCATTCCAGTGACATGAAGCCACACCTGAGCTGTCATAATGCAGGATAGAAGAGTGACGTGTGCCCAGGCTAATGGGGCACCCCGCTGTGCCCCCACATGTGGTGGGAACATGCGGTGCACAGCATGCACGTTGCTAATATACATACTGTAGCATTAATGAAAGGTGAGACTCTGTCTCAAACAAACACCTTACTAACTGATGGTCTTCGCCTAAGAACTCATGGTAATAGTTACCTGACGTACTTCAAACCTTGAAAGTTTTATTCATTTATTTATTTTAAACGGATCCTGTTTTGATCCTGAGTTAAAGTCCTCATTAAAAAAAACCTTTACTTTAACCTTTAGATGTGTGACATCTGCTAGCTCAAATGAGGAGGAATGACCATGAATCTGAGATACATCTTATTTCAGACAGATTCAAAATAACATTGCTTAATCTCCGTAAAAGTTTTTTTTTTCTTTTTTAATTGGATGCCAGAAAACACGAAAGTACTGCATATGACTAAAAGACAGTTTGTGCAGAGAGTGTACTCAGTGGAGCGTTTAGCACAAGCAATCAATATACAAGTCGGCTGTGAGACCAAAAGAGAGGGAGTGAGTTGGGTTACATACAAGCCCTCTCTGTAGCCATCAATAAGGGCCTGGAACAGTGGTTTGTTGTGGGGGATGGTCTGCAGGATGCTGCCATCACTGGTGACATAGCCGATCGCCCACTGGCCCAGTCTTGTGCAACTTAATCTGAAGATGTAGCTGTCAGGGAGATAAGGAGAGGTGAATGTTTACCCCCCGGAGAAAGTGACCAACGTCTCCAGGTTGCCAGGAGTGCAAAGAAGATGAAAATGAAATTTCTTTTTTTATTCTCTCTGAAAAGACTTTTGACTCTGGAAGGATACCTGGACCTGAACGGAAAACTGCCAGAGGTTATTTATCGACGCGTTTGGCCAGAGGAACTTACCTGAAACAGAATTATAAAAGATTTATTTTGATTATGGTTCATTCCCTGAAGGCCAGCATAGTCCCACAAACTTGTGGAATCAATTTTTGGTGAATAATTTTGCAACCTGCAGTCACAGCATTCATACAAAAATCTATAAACCTAAATGAAAATGGTACTGCTGCTATAACAAATCTTTAGTAATATAAATTACAACTGTTTTATGTCAAGTTGTTAAACTGCCTTCCGTAATCCAGTAAACTCAGGAGATGCTACAGATTCATCACCACCAGTGAAGATCCTTCATGGCAGCATGAAAGCACCAACAGAATATAACAATGTGTCCTTTTTAACAACTCGTTATCGTTTTTTCAGTCATCAGTATGGCTCTTCCACCAGGAAACATTACACTGTTTGATATTCAGGCTACAGCTGGCTTCATTCCTTCTTGGCTAATTTCTATGTAAATTGTCCTCGTGATCCCACTTCTCTCCAGACACTAACGTCATATTTGTGCTGCACAACTGATTGTTCAGTCGCTCAGATAATGTATGCGAGTAATGCTCCGAGTCGCTGGTGCACATCTCCAAGTCGTCACTGTTTCATAATCAGATCATTATCTTTTTTTTCTTGAAAACCAAAGACATCAGTCAGATCTAGTTTGTTTAATCCCAATGAGGTACACACACACTGGCCATGTTGCCTCTTAACAACCCTCCAGAGAAGCCCTGGTCTTTCCAGTCTCGCCATCAACGAGGCTGGAAATCATCTGTTCAATCATTAAAGCAACTACCAGCGGGGCTCGTGATTTTCCTGCTGACATACAAATGATGCATTTTCCTGAACTGCTGCTCTCAGCCCTCTGCAACTAAGTGCTTTATGTTGGCTATGTTTCTTTTGTGCTAAAGTTCTAAGATTTTCTCTGCACAAAGCAAGTTCCTGCTGGGGGGGGGGGCTTGGGAAAACACCTTTAACGCCAGAAGTAATTTACTGTGAGTAACTCCTCCCGGCCATGCGTGTCCCATGTTTATCTGCGCTTGTGTGGCGGCGGCAACAGATAATAACACACAAGCCAGATTAAGCCTGCAAAAGTACACAGAAGTGATCAAAGACCTCAGACTAGAACTACCATTGTAAGCACATCTAAGCACAGCTTTATGGTTCCTAAAACACATCATCATACCAAAACATGACTATCACACTGAAAAATGCCAATTATGTCATTAATGAGTGATTACCGGAATAAAGTATTTCAGTGTTACGCTCACTCACTGCTGAGCAAAGCATTTCCAGTCAGTGGTGGAACACACTTGCTTAATAGGTGAGTCACAGGGGTCAAAGGGTATCTTTTCATGTCTCTCTTCATCAAAGCCTCCACAGATGGGTTTCAGCTTGGTGGGTTTTTTTTTTTTTTTTGTTGCTGGAAATTGGAAACATTACTGTGGTGATGCTTCCTCTTCATCCCCCACATCTTTTTTACATTTATGTTATTACACCTTATATTTTTCCTTTGTATTGAGTTGGACAAGTGAAGCAAAAGATTTCCAGGAATAAGGAATCACTGATGTATTTTTAAAGTGACATTTGCTGTTTTTAACAGGACTTTCTTTTTTTGTTTTGCTATGTTGCTATGGAATAGTGTGTACCTGGTTGCATGATAGTTCTGTGGCAAAATTATGAATATTTTACACCAGCAGTAAGCAGCTTTGGGAAGGACGCTCAAACTGAAGCTGAACTGAGTGGCGTGACAGGAAACGCTGTCCTGTTTATGGCATATAATCCCAAACTCAAATTCTGGAATTTCTCCCTGATAGCTGCTTCCTGTGTGCCTGAGCAGTAAGGTTATTTGTTGTTTCTTATTCATATTCATGAGCATAGCTAAGGAGATCAATGGCTTACAGTGGATCCCAAAGAGCACGTTGACATTCAGACAGACAACAGGAATGTGCACGTGAGTGAAGGTTGTGGTGAGACTGAGGTTCAGAGAAGGTCAAACAAAAGCAGGAGATTAAATCCAGTTTGACATTGGTATTTGTGTGCAATCAACATATATGGACTTAACTTGAAAAGTAGGGGCAAAGTGTCTGATTTTTGGTGGAATATAGTAAAGTGTATATATAATATACTGAACATTTTTTTTTTTATGCTCTTAAATGTAGTTACCTGCCAGGCTTGTTGTTGTACTTGTGTAGTCGAGCCTTGACTTCATCATAGGTGAGGAAAGCCATGTATCCAGGGTGTGTCACTGCCAGGAAATTCCAGTTCCTTAAAATTGAGCCCCATGGCTGAAAAATACCATCCAGTTTTAGCCTGACTGAGCAGATAATAAATTTCACATTTATGTATTTTTTTTAAAAAACACGGTGAGTCAGTAGTTTGTCACAAAACATGATAAATAATATCCTGACTTGGCTGCCCAGTGTATGGCCACAATTTATCACATAAATTGAATGAGAGTGATGACTTTGGAGATATGGTGAGCTCAACGTTGTAGCAGCAGCAGCATCCTGCACAACACATTAGAATGTGTTACGCCTTGTTTGCAACTACTTTAATAGTTCCTGCTGAGAGAGTCAAAACCGTAAATGTGGATGAGCTCAAGCAGATATAACTGCTAACTGCGGGAGCTATTTACTGGATTGCTCAGCGGGAAAAGACTTAATAACTGACTGCGCTATGAAAACACGTCTGCAGATAGCCACAACCCTGTTTGCAAAGAAAGTTCAAAGAATCCTAAATTTAGAATCTGGGAAACCTAAATATTTATCTAGACACTTTTAAAACAAAATAAACTAAAATTAGATCAGCTAAAAGCCAAAAAAAGTCTAAAAACCACAAAATTGTATGCGATTGTGTGTGTGTGTGTGTGTGCGCGCATGTGTGCAAATTCCCTCCACTCACACACATTCAACAATAACGTATCACAATACCGGCTTTATCTGGTGAACAGGATCATTTTTGCGCTGTTTAAGTCAACAGTCAAGTGTAAGTTCCATTTGAATCCAGAGGATCTATCTCAGGGAAAGCACTCTGGCTGAACATGTATCTACAGCCTCACTGCTGCACGTCGGGAGTAAACACGCAAAGTACAAAGGTTCCTGCCAAAGTCAAACCTCACCGCCCACATACCATCTTGAAGCCACATTCCTAACAGTAGAGCAAAGGGCTCGGTCACACAAATAAGAATTAAAAAAAATTAAAAATAAAACCTCAATAATTAAAAAATAGAACCAAAATTTACTTTACAGAGTTTGTGATCATACTTGTATATTATTTGCTTTTTTTTGTAAGACAGCATTGGGCGTCTCTACTGATTTAAACAGGCAATATACAGATTATACATTTAAAATGTATTATTATGATATACAGCAAGTATATTTCAGCAAACATAACAGGTAAAATGCCACAGATATCACATATGTGTTTATGTTATTCAGTAGAGAATATTTTTTGCATGAAAGGTTAACAAATAAATCCAACAAAGACGAGGTGTACAAAATAAACCATTTGGCCTGAAGCAGTTGATAATAGGTTTTTTGTTTTGTACCAACCTGAAAGAGGCGAGTGAAAATGTCAAACTCGAACACAGAAATGTAGTCATTGCAGGTGAGGTCAATGGTGGACTTCAGGGCCATGGCCTCCAGGCCTGAGCTGATGGGATGCACTTCGTGAAGGCACTGTCTAAAGACTTTCCACGGCACTATTGTCCTGGAAGACGACAAATTCGATCATAAATGCAAAGAAAAAGTTAGAAGGCGAATACCAAAAAAAAAAAAAAAAAAACCAGGATCCAACTGTCAGTCACATGTCCTCAATGTGAAGCTGTCCAGTTGGGAATCAACTACAAACTAAAAATCACTAGATGAACTAGGAGAAAAATCTTACATGATAAACAAACTAAACTTTAGACTTTCTAGGAAAACATTGGTGCTTTAAAATCGCTTTGAGGTTCAAATGTGTGTTGGTATAATATCACACAGGCCAAAGTATTCTATATTTTCAGAATGCACATGGAATAATGCACCAATCAAGTGAGTACATTTGAAATAACTCTATTCCCTTCCTATATCGTTCTATGTAATAATTGTGCTAGCCGTGTGCTATCACAGCATGTGGCCGTTTGATTTTCTGCTGTTGACTAATGAATTTGTATCGTTGGCCTATATTTTATCACCAAGGCCAAAGTGCCACTCTAAGCAATTCCTAGTTTGCCTAGACGATTAGCTACTGCTATAAAAACATCCAAACTCACACCAGTGTATCCAGCTTCCGGATATGGGCTTTTATAACAGCAACAGCCTAAAAGTAGCACTATCATGTAGCAACACAGTTCCAATAAAAGGAACCAGCAGAGACATTAATGCAGACTACAGCAGAAAATGTCAAGCCTTCCCGGAACAAGGACTATATTTTCATGCACAATAAATCAGGGTTGACATAAATGAAGTCTTACACTTACACCAAGTCTTGAACTCACAGGTTACCTTCACTTTTCAGAATCACTTTAGTTGACATATTTCACATTTATTCTTTAGCATGAGAAGTGTCAGGTCATGAATGATCCTTCCTAAACACAAACAATAAATATCTGATGAGATAAAACATATTTGCTTACTTTTCTCCAAAGAAATTCCTCCAGAAATCAGCAGCTTCAGCTTTGGTGATTCTGAACGTGTCACCCTGAAACTGTCCTCCAGGGAAGATGGCTTTGATTTCAGCCAGCATGTGGCTGAAGATCAGAGACAGCTTGGTCAGGTTCCTCCTGCAGAGAGGAGCCCACAAAACAGAGCAAATGGTTGTGCACTGTTGTCTCGATACCTTTTACAGACTTTTAAAATTCGGTCACAAACGCATAAAAGGTCTTTCTAATGCTGATTGATCGATATGCAAACATTAAAGTGAATTAAATAGAGTATTTTAAAGACAACTGGAGAGAATTTACAGAAGAAAAATCTAAAGAAACTCCAGTCCACACCAAAACGTAGACAAAAACGAGATTAACATACATGCTTGGCCTTGCCAGAGAAATAAAGTATATAATACTAACTTGTAAACCTAAGGGGGGGAAAAGGGCATTTAATCACATTACATCCAGTAAGTTTTAAGAGGTATAGCATAGTTAGGCACATGGTAGGTAACAGCAGACACTGAAGATGATCTCCACTGGGACGGGGAGTTTGCGTCCAGCTCCCTTTGAGATGACACAAAAGGCTTGTGAGCAACAAGCGTCGCATTAGACACGGCGATTTGCAGAAGGTGAATTTGTTGGTTGAAGACATTGCTGTGAGGTGCTGATAACAAGCTTAGTGTGAGCATGTGTTTGTGTGCAGGTCTTTGTGTGTGTTGTACCTTAAACATATACAGTAAGTAGAACCTTGATAAAGAGGTTTTGTTTTTGGTACATGATGTGATTCATGCACTGCTGGTCCGCTACGATGTGGTTCCCATTTCCTTTAGTTGTTTTGATTTGATTAAACTCTGCTGCTGAAGTTGTTTTATTGGTTTGTAGATTCATAATCATCACCCAGCTCTGAAAACACAGGCACACGGAGGGTGATACGGAATTCCAGTAAGAACCTGGGCTCAGGTCAGTCCTACGAATCGTCACTGAATACATTTGAGAATTTGAAATTCTCTGCAGGCTGTGTTGTGAACTTCCTGCTGTCCTGCATCATTGTATCAACATTCTAGTCACTTTACTTCCTCACAAGAGCCCACTGCTCTTTCCTCTGTATGGGATAAGGTCCTCTTTAGATCCACCAAGACCTTAATTTACCACAGAAAAGTAAAGGCTGAATGGTGACCTGAGTTTTCTGAGGGGTTCAAACTGGAAAGCAAACAAGCTACACGAGGGCAGTTTATTTGCGTGTATGCAGAGGGTATATGCAATGAATCCAGTGGTTTTGTTTTGTTATTTATAAAGGAGAGCAGTGTCACACTCGCTAACTCACCATGGCTGACAGTGATGTGACTGTCAGGACAGACCAGACTCAACCGGGTCCTCTCATAACAGCACATCATGTTAATTTGTGCTGGAGGATTTTCAGCTGCAGACCAAAAACTGGAAAGTGGGCTGATAGCAGGAGAGGAGCCAGGTCATTACTAAACAGTGGGTAAAAAAACTGTCATTTTCCTGTGGGATTAATAAAAAGTGGGATTATTCAATTCTTCTTTTCTTGGGGCAATAGAGGTACTGTGAGGGGGCAATCGCCGCTAGACCTTTAACGGCATCAGAGCCAGTTGCAAATCGTCTGTTGGAATGCGAAAAACTGCAGATGCTTATATAACATATGTAAACTGTCTGTTTTTTGGAGGACAGCTGCAAAACACCCCCAAACAAACCCAAGCGTAGGACGTATTTGGAGCTGCAGGCAGATTGTGAGTCTGCAGGAAATGTCTATGAGGTTTGATCCTGGTCATGCGGCCTCGGTGTTGCCCCGTGTTATTTGACTGGTTGTGTAATCTGCCCTATTTGACCCAGGAAGTGCCCCAGGAAAACCAGCCGGACTGTTACAACTAACTGAGCTCACAATATTCGTAATAACTACGGAGGCCTGGAGCTGTTGACTGTTGCAAAAGTCCATCCATCCATCCATCCATCCATCTTCCACCGCTTATCCGGGGTCGGGTCGCGGGGAAGCCCAGACTTCACTTCAAATCCACGTTCGCCACTATTCTGAGTGAAGCCTTGACTGACACGCAGGCATCATCATTAATACAGCCGGGGGGGGAAGCTGCGCCGGTCCAACGCAAAGAAACAGGGGCCACAGTTGGTTCCGTGCCACTAATCATATATATATATTTATATATATACAAATGTCTCTGTATATTGGAATGCCTTTTCTGTTTAGCTGCCTTTTGTATTAGGAACGCAATTTATTACCTGGTAACGTCTCAGACCATCGGTTCCCACCCACCAGGACTTCTCACCTCTTGGTGTCTCGTAGTCTGCCTTCCTCCTCTGTCTCCTGTCTCTGATTGTCATCTTAATCAGAGACCCCCTTTGATCCTGAAGTCCATGCACAAATGGCACTGCTTCTCCTTCCTACCCCTGTTGTCTTGTGTTCCCCCTTCTTCCCGTATTTCCCGTCCTTGATTAACACCTTAATCAAGGAGCCCCAATTCGTGCCCCTTGATCCTGGGGTCTATGCCCAAATGGCACTGACCCCCTCCTTAGCCCCTACTGTCTCTCCTGTCCTCCCGGTTCCTGTGTATTATACTGCTGCATGTACATGTGCGATCACTGCCTTTTGTTTCCCTTGTATAAATGTACCCTGATTTCACTGCTCTGGGTCAGCTCACCGACTCAGGTCAACTCTGTGTCTGTCAACTCACCAGTGTGCCGGCATACTATAAAATTAAACTCACACCACCACCATCATGGGGTGCTGTGTGTATATTAATGAGGAAAAAAAATGAACTAAAATGATTTTAGCAAATGGCTGCAATATAACAAAGAGTGAAAAATTTAAGGGGGTCTGAATACTTTCCATACCCACTGTATATCACATAAAAGTAAGTAAATATATATATTTATTTTATTTTTTTGTTTTTTTTGCAATGAATTTTGCATGTTTTTTTTTTTTTAGCTGAAAAGTGAAAGTACACTTAACAAAAGTCGTTTACCTAAAGAGTCATTTTTGCAACGCACTTTTTTCAGCAGTGCTGCAGATTTTGGCCTGCATGATCACACGGTTTTTGTGGTCACACCTGCACTGCTGGAGCTTCACTGTTGTCTGTGTCTTTTCCTACTAATTTCCTGTCACCTGAACTATAGAACAACTGTTCTTTCTATTTGATTTTAAAAAAGATCTTGTGATGGACTGTGTAATGAAAATATAGCTGAAAATGAACCCCAACCACTTCCTCTTTGCGTTGGGAAAAACTAGTGAGTTGAATAATCTCTGGCGGTGATGCTAAAGATCCGTTATGATGATGGATGATGATAATGACTCACGAACTATTTTAGCACTTCACTCTCACATGTTATGATGATTAACAGGATTATTCTGTTCTGGGGATGTGACTCCAGCATGTGTATTTGCTGTCATGTTACTGTCTACTGGCAACTTGGATTAGCAGTACTCTGTCCATGAATGTCAAATGGTGAGTAATTAACCTGTGGCACCGTATAGATCAGCGGTCCCCAACCCCTTTTTGGTACTGGGTCGCATATAAAGAATAAATAACTTACATTACTTCATTTTACAGGGGTCATCATTACTTTGATGACCCCTGTAGTCCAATTATAAATATGGCAAATGGATGCCCTGTCTTTCTACTTTTTTATTTCCCCGTGTCCCTGCCAAGAACATCCTGATTTCTATCATCATCTGAAGTGAGTATACACACCAGCTGGTGCACTCAGTACCATCTTGTCTTCCATCACTTCAATGCTCATAAACTGCAAGCAACTCTGATCCTGTGAAGAGGCCAGCTAGTTTCTCCGGGTTTAATTACAACCAAAACAAAGGAGACAATCATTTCATTCACTGAGCTGCATTGTTGCCGGCCATGAAGTGAGACTCCACAGCTTTCTTTGTGACCTTATTGTGTCTTCGCAGACTTCATTTCAAGTATTAAAATGTATCACTGAAATCATTTAGTTTATTTATATAGCGCCTTTTACAATAAAAAATGCCTCTAGGTGCTTTGCAGAGGCAGAAACCCAGAGCCTGAACCCCCAGGTAAGCACGGTGGCAAGGATAAACTCCCTTTTAACAGGAAGAAACCTTGAGCAGGACCAGGCTTACAAGGAGGAACCATCCGGCTGAAAAACGCCTGGGTAAAGGAGGAGAAGAAGAGGGAGACAGGACAGAGAGAATAAAGGAGAGAGCGAGAGAGAGAGAGAAATCAGTCACAGCACGGTTCGCTAGCGTGAGCGCGCCCTAGCTAAGCTGCAGATGTTTCAGGCTGTATTTTTGTAGCTTTCAGCTGTTTAGATAAATGACGCAAGTTTGTGAAATGTTAGCTATGGGCTCAGACGTCAGACCAAAAATACTCCCCCATGTTCATTCCATACAATATGTGTCAAAAAGTTAGTCAAAGCGCAGTGAGTAAGCCTAGCCATGACCCCCAATGACACACAGACAGACGCGCACACCGCCCCCATGCTCAGGTTCCAGATGCGCTCTGGGTTCTCCCTCTGGTGAAACCCTTCCCCCTCAGAGGGTTCAAGCAGTTCAGGTTTACTCATCTCAGGCTTGTTCATCCCTTTGAGTTTTTCCATGGGAGAGTGTGACATCAGCTCGACCCGCTGGTTCTGACACACCAATATGTGAGCTTGTGTTCACCCAGGCACCGAAGAACAGCCCAAGTTAAAGTTTAGAACTAGCGTGTCCAACAGAGTAAACAAAAATGTAGGAGATCTTCGTGCCATTAAGACGATAAAGATCATTGCAAGGAAAAAACAGAGAAAGCTATTTAACCCAAGAAGAGCTGGAGCTGTTGAAGTCCACCTCAAGAAAGACAACTAGTTCAATGACTAATCAAGAGAATTTATAGTTTAAAAGGTCATTTAAATCAGAACTAAACTGCTCTGCTCTACTTTTGAATAGTTCCAGAGTCGACACATTCTAAATTAATTATTTGCTAAAAAAATGAGTTCCCTCTTGTTCTGATACTGTCTTATTTCCTGTAAGTGTTTTTTGTTTTTTTTATTCATTTGGCGCTAAAATACTGCGGCTGAGTGAACTATTGTCATCACAGCAAGCCGCAAGAAACTGACAACGTAGACAGAGTTCTTCCGAATGTGTCTCTGCGGGGAAACTCAAAAGGTTATTCAGAAGCTAATAAGGGTGAGTGGGGAAATGGGCTGAGTTCAGATTGTCTCATCTGCAGCAGTCTGCATGTTGGCAAAAGTACGGCACTTTTAATCCTGCTGATTTAAAGACAATCACTTTAGGAAGCTGCTGAAGCCAAGCTTGTCAGGCTGGCTATAAATCACTCTACTGTAGAAGTCACTTTGGATGCGTGTTCCCGGGTTATAGCATGACTGGCCTACGAAAGACTTTGTCCATGTGCATGTATGCATACAAATATATCAGTAAATAACAAAAATTTAACCATATATATATATCAGTACGTAACAAAAATTTAACCCAACCATGAAAGTCAGAGATATAATTTGAAATGAACCATCAAAGAAACCAGTTTGCCTAATTTCATAAGAACAGATGTACATCAGGGGGGTTTTAAATTCAAAATAATCTACAAAGCCAAATAGCTTTTTGGGCTTAACTGGCAAAGAACCCTCAAGGGTCAAATAATTAGCTCAAAGAAATATTACTGTCCCTAAAAAAAAAAAAAAAAAAAAAAAAAAAAAAAAAAAAAAGGAAATTCACATTTTCTTTGCTTTATCCCAAAATAAGAGTGTTTTGTGATGTATTTATTTCCATCACATCCACGTCCTGACCAGAATGTAGAACCCAAAGCAGCAGATTCAGGGATCAGGTGGTCAGAAATAAGGACAATAGACAGGCAGCAAATATATTCAGGGAAGGGGGCCAGAACATCAGATGGTGTAAAACAGGAAGCAGCCAAAAAAAAAAGCTTTGGCAATGACCCCAGCTGTTCACCAAATCTATGAAAGAGACTTGAGCTGGCGAGGCTGGAACAAAGACAGCAGGTCACACATGGGTACGGTTGTCCCCGGAGACACATACCACACCACATGTGAGATCACTGATCACGCCTCTTTGTCAGAGGAAACTGTGGAGAAGCCGGTCTACAGACATCCAGCTGTGACCTTGACATAGCCCTCACGGGGATCTGGTTTTTAACCAAAGTGTTCTATCGGAGCCGCACAAAAGGATGTAAACTTTGCAACGTACGTCTGTCCTCAGATACGAGATCGCCAGCGTGCGGAGCTGGAGCAGCTCCTTCTGATGGGATGGCCTGACCCAGCCTTGAAATCACACCTGTCTGCGATCACACTAAGACAAGTGCTGGGAATTGAGGAACGAGAAGGAAAGCAGGCAAATGAACTGATCATTAACGTGATCTCAGGCCTGCGAGCTTCAGCTCTAATGGAGTAAGACCACTGAGATAATGCCCAACACACAATAGCTGGTTTCTACCTTATGCTTGCTGGCAGGATGTTGGTGCTTTTTGCAGCCTTGCAGCTACGTATGAACTAAAATTTTTACATTTCTTTTAAAATACGTAATTGCTCGAATGATCTTCTTGAGTTTTTGCCACAACAGTGTGTTTTCCTGAAAGAGTTAAAAGGGCTGTCATGTCTGCACTCACACGCAGAGCAGTGTTTCAGGGTTACGTAGAGAGGAAACCCAGTATATGAACAGGATGTAAAGAGCATGGGGATTTTCCTCTCTGCGCTGCACAATCACAGAGAGCTCCTGACAACCACAGGAGGATCCCACATCCTCAGCAAACAACTGTTGGTGAAGGCTTCTGACGCGCTTCGCTAACTCTCATTCGGCCTTGTCAACAAACTGATCCGATGACGCTTCCAAAACCCTGTAATGGAGGAAACTTTGTGAACTTGTAATTGATTTAGAAACGACGTGTCTGTGTAGGTTCTCACTCATCCAGGTCATGGTTATCCAAGGTTAGGTTAGGTCAAACAAAGCAACGCTGTCAGTGCCAGGAGGAATGCAAGGAACTGTACATTGGGGAAACCAAACAGCCCAAACGAATGGCCCAACACAGACGGGCCACCTCTTCAGGACAGGACTCGGCAGGACACCTACACCTAAAAGGAAGCGGACACTCCTTTGAGGACAGTCAAGTACGTGTGCTGGCCAGAGAAGATCGCTGGTTTGAGAGGGGTGTCAAGGAAGCCATCCACGTCAAGTTGGAAAAACCATCTTTAAACAGAGGTGGTGGACTAAGGCACTTTCTGTCACCGAGTACAAGCAGTTCTCCACTCTCTCCGTCAGCAATTTAAAAGTTCACACCATTTCACCAGACCTGGTGACTCATCACCATGTGACCCATCAGACAAAGGGGAAGCACCCAAAGTGAAACTAGGCCAACGACCCTGCCAACAACTCTCAGGTGACCACCCGGGTCATTAGCCTGCCAACGGTCCACAAGGACTATACTTTCAAGCTCTGCCCCCAGAGAGTTTAGAACTGAAGAAGCCTTCTGGAGAGAAGGCGAAACGTCTTCAAGGAAACAAGTCCAGTTGCTCACAGACATCTAACCTTGGATTTATAAATGACAGCATTTGAACTAAAAAGCTGCTGTGGAATAAAACTCTGGCCTGTGGTGTCAGCAGGTCTCAGCTATCAGAGCGGTGCATTTTCTATGCATTGCACTATAAAGCGGGTGCAGCTGCAGCAGTGCAGTCAGCCATGCACAAACAACCAAAAGTGACCGAAACATCTATTTCTGCTGAATATGCTCCAGCCTCCTCTTCTCTCGCCACATCTCCCTTCTCTCCCTTCTCTGTCTTCACCTCCCACACTTATGAGTCAGTCGAGCTCACATGTCACCATCGCAGCAGGCTGGTGGAAGGAAAGAAGACGTCTCCGATGCTTACAGCAGGAGAGGCCTCACTAAGGATCTCCCTAAGGATTGTCGCCATCATAAGATCATCGTTATGATGGTGGCAGACCTAGCATGATGCTTCTGGACTAACAGCTAGGAAGGCATTTGGTTGGCGATCTATCAGGATTCCAGATCCAGATTTATTGTCCACCTTGATGAAATAGAGACAGAAAGTCATGAAATCAGGCACTTATTAAATAGTGGAATTATTAAATAGATGCCATTTATTTGCAATCTGTTGTTGGAATAAAACTAATTGGATAATTTGTGAAAAGATTCCAATCCTTCTTTTCAGACTGATCCTGGATCTGGAACCATATCAACCACATGTCACCAAACTGAATGTCATTTAAAAATTAAACTTTTTTTTTGTTTGGTTTTTGTGTGGTTTCTTGTGTTTCACTAATCCCAAATTATTGGAACCCTAAAATAAACATGTGCCTATGAGGACAAAGCCGGAACATGAAAAACCATGATGCAGATTCCCTCAACTTGTCCACAAAAAGACGTCGCCAATATTTAGCAGCTTGCACAATTCATTTTTAGTTATTACACACACACACTCACAGCTGGCATGCTCCAGTTTCTAAAAATATTAAAATAAACTTGGGCAGAAAAGTACAGGACCACCAGGTTGGTGAGTATACGAAGAGTGTGAGCAGAACCACACCCTGTCTGCTTATAGAGCTGACTACCATTTTCCTCACAGTTTCACTGACAGCCGGGTAAAAAACTGATTTCGGCTTCCCTGCGTACAACGTTTGAAGAGCTCGTGGAACAAATCAGCTCAACAAATGCATAAGCTGAAGTTCTAAATTGCCCACTTGGGATCAGCAGCAATCTTTGGGAGGTTCTCCAGCGTTGTAGCTGCTTATCCTCTTCAGGAATCCAAACACTGAGGATGGTGTGTATTTAGCATCCATCTCTGCATGCGTGCAGGGTCAGCGGAACTATTCAATTTAAACTGCGGCGGAATGAGGTAATAAGAGCAATGATGCTGGAGACGTCCTGCTGGCTCTACTCTATGATGAAACCACAAGATCCACGCGCAACCTGTGACCTGAGCGCAGCTCTGCTCACAACAAGGACCGTAGGTATGATAATGTATCCGAGTGCAATCTAGTCGTACACTCTGGGTGTTCCGTGACACCCAGAGTGTACCGTGGAACACTTTAGTAAAACTGCACCACAACACACAGGTGAACACCTATGGCAACAGGATGTTTTAGTCATCATTTTTCATTGTAAAGCACAACTTTTCAAGGAACAAAAATGCTCTTATCAGCAGAACCAAAAGACTTTGGGTTTAAATGACAACGTTTGAAATGTTAAAGCTGGATACCACAGTGAGCTTTGAGGTTCATTTTGGAAAAAAAAAAAAAAAAAACAGTCTGTTTGTGTCAGGACCTTCCAAAACGTGTACGAATGAGACAAGAAAGAACAACGGCAGGAAAAAAACCAAAGCGGGTTCTGTTACCTGTCCTGTGATTGCTCCTCATACATCCTCTCCTTCCCCTCTTTGAACAGGCGGATGGCTCGTTTGGATTTCTTCATCAGGCTGTCGATGTAGATTTTAAAGTACTCATTCTCACTGAGCTGGGTCAGCCTCTGGTTCTCCTCATATTTGCCCAGTATAAGCCGCAGATGCTGGTAGGCATCAGGCAGAATATCCAGGATGTATGGTGGACTGTTTTTCAGCTGGAGTCTGGGATTTTGGCAGAGACGGACCTGCACCATCCAAAACAACAAACTGATACTCCCACACAACAACTGAGCAGAATGAGCCTAGAAATTGTTCATTTTAATATAACAATATCATTTTAGAACATAAAACTTCACCAGAATAATAAACTGTTTTGGAGAAATAAAACAAGTATAAAAGAATAATATTTAAAAAGGGTAGAGGTGAACATGTAAAATGACAATATTAGTAAAAACATAGCATATCGACATGCATTTTATACGCTGGAAACCACATATAGGATAAATAACAGCACAGCAATGAAATCCTTGAGAAAACAATAATCATTTCGAGAACCAACTGATTACCTTCATGTTTTGCTGCATCAAAAGCGAGCTTTTACACTGTCACAAAGAAAATTCTGTAGAAACATACAGTAGAAGCACGCTCTCAATCAGCGTGGCATCCCTGCAAACTTACAACTTTATCCATGAGTTTCCAGGTTTTCTCCACGGTCCTCCGATCAGCAGCGGGTTGTTTCGGCGGTCCCACTGCATCCTGGATAGCGTCAATGATGCCTAAAATCCGACCCTTGCTTCGATTCGGTCCACGTCCACCAGGGTTTCGCCCGTTGAGAGCTGTTGCCATGTCCTATGCGCTGGAAGACAGGAGGCAAAGAAAGGGCAGATAACAGTCAGATTTTGAAAGTCTTATTACATTGCTGGGAAAAGCTGCTTCACCTGCAAACCATCAGTGCTGACTGTCCATGCAAAGGAAGTATAATTCACTCATATCTGGTTGATTCTTGGCTGATTATTGTTAAACTTTGCTGCTTTCTTCCATCAGGACTCCACAAATCACCATGTCACGTCCCCACATTAATAATTCACGACCTAATGGCTAAATCTAACTGTAATCAGATTACACTTGAGCAGTGTTTAGGATAAGGGTTGTATTTCCACTGTGTTTTTCTACCTGTGCTGTTCTGTTTTTGTTTTCAAACGATTTCATGTCACTCAGAGTTTGGACTCATCACAGCACCGTCCTCTGGTCTTCCTGTGAGCTCAATTCATGGATTTGCAGAGGAACTCAAACAAGTTTTTATTTAATTGAGGATGAGAGAGTCAGTAAAGTGTGTGGCGATTTAATAAAAAAAAAAAAAGATAATTTAAAAAAACCATAAAGTCCTAACTTACCAAACCACTAGGGAATGTGTGCTGGGATCCCTGATCCACTCGGTCCACATCCAGCTCGCACAAACTGAGAGGTGTCAAAGAGTCCAGAGGAAAACAGCCAGCAAAAGTATCCAGCGTGTTAAACCATGCTAAACGGCCATGAGGAATTCTCTATTTTGTGCCTGCATGACAAAAGCTGTCGCCTTGTTGGTATCGGAAGAGTTTGCTGTTCGCGAAGCTGGGAGGTCTCTGCCCTGTGTTTTGTTGAGTGACGTGAGTGTAAAGTTACATATTACAGACAATGTCACATCCACTTAAAAATTGCCTCTCTTTTAAACAAAATTACGTGAATTAAATCTTCATAATTGTGGCTTTGTACGCATTTAATCAAACTGCATAACTGAGTTATGCGTATTTAAGCTAATAACACTGTTCTCGATTTTTTGTAATTGTACTTGGCAGCCGACAGCAAGACGTCATGTCTCTTAATTTGAAGGCAGCACCGTTTCCTCTTCTACACGTCCGTGTTTTGCCGAGCTTGGCATGTCTGTTCCGGCTGTAGGAGGGTCGAAGGAAGGATGAAGCAATATTTTCCAGGAACTGAGCAAGGCGATGACAGAGTCAAGCAGACACCCATTGGACGTCTGTGCCGATGTCATCAAAGTCAAGTTTACAAAGATCTGAGAGGAAAAAGAACCTCCGGTCACAGCAGCCACAGTTAGAGGATTTTTACAAACTCAGCCAGGGACAGAGTATGAATAGTTGCACAAATAGGTTGAATAGAATAATAATAGAAATAGAATAGAAATACTTTATTGATCCCAGACATGGGAAATTGACTTTTTTTTTTTTTTTTTTTTTAGTAAATGAGAATGCATGTTCATTTATTTTTTCCTATTTTTCTCTGTCTCGAGGTTGTAACAATGCCAAAACCATTGCATTCGCATAGCAAATAAAGCAACAATAAGACATTTTTTTAAAGCATTACTTGTGCAGCTTTCTGCTGTGGGTGAGGTCGCAGTTTGCCAACATGTCTGATGATGCAGAAAGATCAAACCAGTCAGGGTCAGAGATAACGGTGCCTCCCAGTAAAAGCCCAGTTATTTCTTAGTTAAACCAAATATGTTAAAAATATTTGTCTTTAATATTAACATTAACATCTGTCTGCAAATAAAAAAAAAACCTTATGTGATAGGGATGGATGGTTGAGGACAGTTACAGCATTATGTATTATTGACTATGTTGAATCGTTTTACCTCAATTAACACAATATTATTCTGTTGGAATGAGGAAGTTTTTTTTAATTATTATTTTGCATTGCATTGTGACGTATTGCTGTGTTTTTAAATGGATAATTATGAAATTTGGTCATTTTTCACTTGTCCACCAAAACACTTCTTCACATCTTCATCTTCTAAAAAGCTAGTCAGAACCCTCTTTTTGGAGTGAAAACACTGCATGTGTAATTACATGTAAATGATCGCAAACACGTCTGTCCTGATACTTTAATGATTTATCTTAATGCACAACTTTGCCCTCCAGCGCTCTCATATTCTTTAACGGCAAATTCAGCTCTTATTTTGAAGTTAACTTCCTGTGTTTTTCTTGTGTCATACTAGCACTTGATGCATCTTGAACAGAAGGGGCGGACAAGGGCTTTCCCACATAAATTGACACAACTCCTTTTTCAGACTCAAAAAAGTAATATTTTATCGGAAATGATACACAAAAGCACCGTGGGTGTAGGAAAAAAAAGCAGGTTTTACTGCTGCTCATTAGCACAAACCCATTTAACCAGTAACACGGTAGATATGTTACCATTATTGCAGTACAAAAAAAAAAAAATACACAGCCTAGTCAGCCTAGTAGTACTTAATTAACAACCATGATTTCATTGTTTTGTTAACACCGTAATATTAAATATCAAGAGGCAATACATAGTTTTCAACATAAAAATAATAATAATAATAATAATAATAATAATAATAATAATATAATACATTTTTTTGAATTTTGTATTGAGTGGTTGGAGATGTGTAATTTATCCAGCAGGAGACGCTGCACATTAATGCGC
Source organism: Pao palembangensis (assembly GCA_015343265.1). Taxonomy (NCBI): domain Eukaryota; kingdom Metazoa; phylum Chordata; class Actinopteri; order Tetraodontiformes; family Tetraodontidae; genus Pao; species Pao palembangensis. The sequence continues at coordinate 10,772,401 of CM027094.1, read as the reverse complement.
CATCACTAGTGTGTGTGTGTGTGTGCTAATCAACTAAACCCAGACTTCCATAAGTGCTTCACATTTATCTGGCAGCCTGGGTGTGTTGTCATCGGCTGTCTGCAGAGGTGAGATATTCATGTTTTTAGAGGTGCAGTCTAGACTGCCTCATTCCTGCAGAGTCCCAAACCCACAAAGAGCTGTAGACACCTAAGTTTTGGACTTTAGCTTCACTGTTCTTTAACGCAACTCAAGACAAAAGAAAACTTAAGGTAAGAAAAAGAGTGAAAGAAATATTACATAAATAAAACAAACAGCAAAGTGCAATTGATCATTTTGCTCTGTTCATGATGAAAACTCTAGCCGCTCATCTTAGGGGAATGCCAGGTTTCCAAACTACTAGGCATATTTGCATTAGTCTTTCTGAGGCAGTTTCATTGTGATATTAGTGACTGAACAGTAAAGAACCTGAATCACAATCAATAGTAATGTTGATTTTACTACTGGTCCTGGTTTCTTAGAATTAGAAGCCTGGGGAAGTCATTGTCAGAACCTGGAAACATTAAAAGTATTTATTTATTTATTTATTTATTTATTCTCATTTCAAATGTATTCATGCCCTGTTTAGTTTAATTTAGTACTCAATTATTTTTCTCTTGGACACTTTTATTCCTGCTAGGAGGATCAGTGAACTTAAAACAGCAGAAGTCTAGAAGGTTAGTGCTGGTCTGCTGAACTCTTTTACGGTCTATGCTTTTTCTCTACAGGTGTTCCAGCTGCCAGATGGACGCTCTTAAAACTCCATCCAGTGAATTTCCATCACAGCTGGTAAGGATGATCAAGTGGTGATAGGCAAACTTTGCTGAACACCAGAACTCAGATTCAGAGTTTCAGATGAGAATAAGCAATTAATAGTGACAGTGTCAACACGCATCATTGCATTATGTGTAAACCTTACGCTGATTTTACACTAATAAACTGCTGATAAACTGGTAAATTGGTTGAGTGGCTCAGCACGAAAAACAGTGAGCAGACAGTGTGAGAGTCTAAATGTGCAAATATATATATTTTTTGCCTATATAGCATTTGGATTTTTGACTGATGTGACCTAGTGACTCTGCACTGACATTCTCTTCAAAATAGTTATTTATTTTCAGTGGTTTAGCGCACTATGAGAATAATATTATGTTTGCTTTCTTCACCAGTAGAGTATAAGCATCAGAACTGCAGGATGTCTCAAAGGTACCCAGGGTGGAGAATGGAAACCAGCAAAGAAAACATGACATCCACAAAAGGAATCCTTCAACAACAAAGACATTTAGAAAAGCAAGTCATCGAGGAGATCGAACAACTCTGGGAGGAGACACAAAGAGCCAGAAATGAAGCTGCCAGTCTGAAGAAAATAACAAAGCAGCAACAAGATGTCATTAATGTGTTAACGGCGGAAAAACACAAGCGGGGTACTTTAATAGAAGAACTAAGATTACAGCTGGAAAATGTTATTGGCAAACTCAAAGAATACAAAGCTGATGCCTGTCGAGAAAAATATCAGCTTCAGAAAATACAAGAAACTATAGACCATGAGAGAGAAGCTCTGGAAAGACAATACTTAGAGATTAAGACTCAACAAGACAAGCTGGTCCAGTATGTTCAGACCCAGTCACATGATTTTCGAGGCCTTGAGGAGCCTTTAGAAGAGAACAAGCAAAGGCAAGAGTTGATGGAGAGAATGACAGCTGAAGGTCTGTTAAATCTGATCCAGAAAAGCAAGAAGATCATGTTGGAAGCAAATCGGGCCAAAGAACAAATGGAGAAAACCATGACAGACATAAAACAAGAGCTAAAGAGAAATGAAGAGTATCTCATGCAACAGAAAAGCACAATTAAGCACATGAAGCATAGCATGAACGTAAGCATTAACAAGATGAAACAAAGGTGGACGGAAATGAGAGATGTTCATATGCAAGACGTCCCAGTTGCACAGATCGAGAGCCAAACAAAAGACAAAGAAGGATCAACAAAGTTTTATACTGCAAACAAACTCTTTACAATCCTGGAAGAGAAGAAAAAACTTTGGGAGGTCCTGGAAATAACTACAGAACAGCAGGACCTAACAGAGGGTGTTGGAATGGACAGCAGTGAAGCAGACGCTCGCAGAGAAATAAGACAGGATAAAGAGTCTGAGTTTGCAGAAAGCAGTATGGAGACAAACAAAGAAAATGAAGTGAGCACTGGCATGCAAAGAGTCATTCTGGAAGTAGAAGGAATTAGGAAAATGCTGCGTAGAGTGAGGGAGGACTCACACCAAAGCAAGAGAGAAATTTTGGAAGAAAAGAATCAAATCAAGTGGATGAATTTCCGTGCCAAAAAACAGAGACGCGTTCTGGAACATCAGTTGGAAAGGAAAGAAAAAGAGAGGGATAACTTAGAACTCATGAAGATGAAGATACGACAACAAAAAGAGGAGGCTGGAAAAAAGCTGCAAGATATGCTAAATGCATTTCTGAGGATGGGCGAGATAAAAGCTACCATGCAAAAAGCTGCTGCTGAGATTCACCACACTGGAGAGGAGATGCTCAAAGCCCAAACGCTGATGAAGGAGAGCAGCAACGAAGCCGAGAAACTAATGGTAAGTAGATCGTTTTTTTCTTCAGTTGCATATTTTTCTCTAATAACTCCAAAAAACCTATTAAAAAACATACACACCTGCCCAGCAAGGCCGATCTTTTAATTTTAAATATAAGTGTGTTTACCCACTTGTTTAATATTTATTTCAGCAGATGAATTTTGAAACATTATATCAATTTTATTACATTCATGTTTTCAAAGTTTAGTCAGAATTGTGACATAACATATATTTTGCATGACACTATTTTGTTGTTGGTCAAACTGTTACTTAAATCTCCTCTTTCCTTGAAGGATAAGTTGGTTTTAATAAAAATGCAGATCACCGAATGGCTTTCGACAAAGTCTCCTTCAAAGAAGCCTTTATCTTTAAAGACGCCACCTCAAGGCCCACGTAAAGGAAGAGAAGAAGACTCGTGTACAGGCTACACACTTGAAATTCAGATGGACAGAGATGAAGCAGAGGACAAACTTAGAGAAGAGACTGTATCTCTGCAACTACCCATGCAAGACTACCAACCACAAGAAGTATGTGGCGAGAGGGATTCAGTTCACACCCAAGGACAAGACTTGGACTCTTCTGCTGTTGACATGAAGGAGCAGCAGGATGTTTTCTTACAGATGCAGACCGAAATTCATGAAAAACCAGTAGAAGATGAACAGACAGAATTAGGAACAAATATAAATGACATAATAAGTGTAGAAAATGGGATATTCAGCCTGAAGGAGATGGAGGAAAATTTAAGGGAGCAAGTACGGAATGCCATGAAGAACATGGATGAAAACAATCAAGTCATTAAAAGGATCATTTTGGAAATTAACGAATTTCAGAGCCACAGACCAGAAATTCAAACTGTGTTGGAAAATTATGTCAGAGGAAATGAAAATATGGAGCAAAGGTTGGTTGGGCACTTCAAAAAAATAGAATACAAAGAAAGCTCAAGGAGCTCTGCCATTGTCTTCGAACATGAAATACATGAATATGAGGAGCAGACGCAGAAAGAGGAGATTGCACTGAGAGCGGATGAAACTACTGAGACTGATCTTACAACACAAAGTACAGCCGCAAGAGAAGCTCTGACACCACGGGCTGAAGAAATGAGTGACTGCTCATTAATAACTACTACAATCCAACGACTGAAAGAAGAGATTCGCAGAACAAAAGAAATCATTGAATTGATGAAAATTGATACTGAAAGTAAGACCACCAAAGATCACAGACATGAAGACAATGAAACTGAAGAACTCGTACAGGACATGAAAGAATTTCAGGAACTGCTGAAAATTGTGCAAACTACTATGAGAGAAAAGGAAACACATCTCAAAGAAGAAATGTCCAACATTCAAGCCATGAAATTTATAGCAAAAAAGCAGAAAAGAGAACTGGAACAAAGATTAGAGAAAACACGGAGAGAGAAAGATGAATTATATATTTTACAATTGAAAATGCAGAAGCAAACTGAGATGGAAGGTACAGGAAAGCCTGTAGCTGACAGTGAAACGCCAAATGTAACCAAGTTGGAAAAGGACAATGAAATACATGGACTGAAAAATGAAATCGCCAGACTCAGATCAGACAACAAAGATCTAAATGGCTACATAAAACAAATGGTGGACATTTCAGTCCACACAAACACTGAACGTGAAAGATTGCAAAAAGAGAGAGAAGACATTGAGATGCTACAGAAACAAATTCAGGGAGAACTGCAGAATCTGACACAAGCAAAACAGCAAAGTGATGCAAAAATACGAGAGATGAATAATTTAAGGCAAAGTATCAAAGACCAAAAATACCAGTTGGATGACAGAATGCAAGTGTCCAAAAGAGAATTAACAGAAATGGAATTGCTAAAAGCAGAACTTGAATCACAGAAAAAAGAAAATGACCGGGTATTTAAAAAATGCCAGAGAAAAAAGGAGGAAGGCATAAAAATATGGAATGAATTGCACAAAGAACGGGCAATACTGAAGAGAGCGACAAGAAGGAAAACCAGAGAATTAGATCAGCGACAGGAGAAAACCATGAGAGAGAGGGATGAGCTAGAACTGTTAAAGGTAAAGTTACAACAACAGAAGAGGGAGCTGGCAGATGAGAAGCAGAGTATTAAAGACAAGACATCTCTTGTTACTGAAATAGAACAGAAACACATGGAAGTAACCAGTGACCTGACAAACATGAAAGAAAATATTCTTCAGCTTTTCAAAAGAATAAATACAGAGGCAGGAATTCTGGAAGATGTTAAATCCCTTTTAGGAAAACAAACAGAGGAAATGAAAATATTAAAAGTTGAAAGCAACCTTGCTAGGGACCAGATGATCAGAGTAAAATACAAGTTAACCATGGAATTAAAAAATAAGATTTTACAAACAAACAGAGAAAGAGAGTACATGATGCAAATGTGGGAGAGTATTCAAAGTCAAAGACAGGAGGTGGAAATAAACCAAGAACTAATTAAAAAAGAAACAAGAGAAGTTGAAATTTCAAAGTCTGAGTTAAAAATTAAAGAAAGACAATATCAACTAGGCCTCAAAAGAGCCATTAAAAAAGAACAAAAAGTAAAAAGTATGTTGGAAAATGCCAAAGAAGAAAGAGTTCGACTGAACAGACAAAAAGAAAAAATGAGAAAAGAACTCGACCGAACATTAGAGAAGATTTGTAAAGAAAGGGATGAACTTGAGATAATGAAATTACAGCTTCAAAAAGAAAAAAAGCGAGATGGAGGGAAAGCCGATGATAAAAAAATATCAAATGAGACTCAACCACATGAGCAAAAAAAAGAAGATGTCCTGAAAAAACAGCAGAAAGGAAAAAATATGAAAAGTATAAACCAAAAACTGCAGGAATTTGAGAGGGTTATGATGAATGTAATAAGAAAAATAAAAGAGGAACAACTTGCATTAAAAAACATCATAGCGGATTGGAAACATGTTGATATTCTAAAGATTGACATAACTATTGAGTCAGAAATTTTACGAGAAAAACGGCAAAAATTAAAAAACAAATGTGCAGAAATAACAAAGAGAGAAGCTCAACTGCAAAAAACTATAACAACAGTCCAGACCCTGAGAGACAAACTTGAAGAAATGAAAGCGAAATTAGGTGAAAACCTGAAAACCAAAATGGAAAAGATGCAGCAGGAGAGCAACAATTTACTAGTGCTGGGCAATGAATGTGAGCACAAGCTCACACAGCTAAATAGTCAGATGGAAAACATGAACTCTTGTGCCGAGTTATTACAGAGACAAAAGGAAGGCCTGATAAGTACGATGTCAAATGTGTTCATCCAGACAAAATCCATGGAAAATGAATGGAAGCAAAAGTCAGAGTCAGAAAATCAAACTCTCCTTGACTTGAAGAAACAGATTCAGGAAGAAAGAAATGATCTGAACAGAGACAATCAGAAGCTGATGGACAACAAATTGAAGTTAGAAGTTATCCTTAATAACATACACATCCAGTCTGATATGTTGCATCAAGTCATGAAAGAGGTAGGAGACAAGTTAGAGAAGACAAAGACTGAGTTGCAAGAGAAGACACAACAAGCAGACAGTCTGTTGGTTGACATCAACAGAGAGAAAAGCGTCATTCAAGATCTGACTGCTCAGGTCCAGTCAGGCAGACAGAAACTTGTGAATGCTCTAAGCATCATCACCTCGAAAGAAAGAGAACAGCAAGTCAAAGAAAATGATCTCACAAAACTGCAAGAAGAAATAGAGACCAACAAGACTGCAGTGGCAATAGAAAGACAAGAACTGGATGATCTAAAGGAGCAACTCAGGAAAGCAAAGGAAGGCAATGAAACTGAGAGAAAACAGTTGGAGGAAATGAAACATGTCATCAACCAAGACAAAGAAGCTTTACTATCTGAAAAGAGCAGAATGGAAGTGGAATGGGTGGAAACAAATGCCTTTCACATCACCACTTTGAAAGAATGTGAAGTCCATGAAAATGATCTTAATTTGAAAGTAACAATGTCCAAAGGAACAAGTCAAGAAGAAAGGTCTGATACATTTAGTGTCTTAAATAGACCTGAAATCACTTTGTCTGAGCTCCAAAGAAGATACAACAACTTTGCCCAAATCAGAAATTTAATTTATAGAACAAGAGATATTCTCCAAATGCTCCTTGAAAAAACAAACCAAGGTTTTAACATGAATTTGGACATCATGTCTGAAGATATTAGTTACATGCTTAATTTTAATGCAGTTTTGGAACACAGGTGTGATGAAATTGTTAAAGAGAAAAATAGGATTGCTTCCTACTTTGACACTATCAAAAAAGAGAAGCAACTTCTGTTGACAACCAAAGCTGACAAAGCGCTACAAACCGATTTTGAGAGTAAAACATTTTTGCTGGAAGAGCGCACAGAAAAGCAAGATTTGACTAAATCTGCTGAGCAGAAAGTGGAGTATAATGCATGCATAACAAGGTATGGGGCAGGATCAAAGGAAAATGATTGTTTGGATGGAAAAAAGTATAAAGGAGATTATTTTGTAACCATGTGGAAAGACACCAAAATTGAACGCAAAGAAATTGCCCACATGAAGCGTCGAGGTCAAGAGATGAGAAGCAATCTGGAGAAACGACTGAAGGTCATCAATGACTTTGTTAAGAGAACATGGTTACACAAAGAAGAAGAATATGAAAATAGAACATTGCAGAGTGACCTTACAAGTGACAGCACAACTCTGAATAAAGAACACAAAGAGCTCCAACAACTGAAAGTCCGGATGCTCCACGAAATTGACAGACTCCAGAGTGAAGAAACGATGCGTGGGAAGATCACACGCAGTGACAAAGCTAATCAAACCGTCCAGATGGATGCATCTACTCTGGATGCAAGAGTTCAGGGAACGGCACAGATGTCTGCTGGAATTGTTCAGGAAAGTGAAGCACCTCCATTGATGAACAGCAGATTCTTTGGTCAGCTCAGGCATTACTGCTATCGCTGCTGCTGCCACTGTTGTGACTGCTGTGAGAAGGTGGACACAGAAGAACAATCAAGGGTCTGAAGAACTGCTTAAGTGAAATCAATACAATTACTTCCATGCTCTTTATACATTTAAGATTTTTGTTTGTTTTTTTTTTCATTTAATGCTACTATTTCTTTTTTTTCATATCAGAATATAAAATTACATGTGTAGACTATAAGAGTTTTAAGAGTTTTCACATTTGTTCAACAAAATCAATGAACCTCCATTTCAGTGTACTTTTATAGACTCACAATACTCATAAGTGTTGATTGATGTAAAAAAAAACAAAAATAAACAATGGAAATATGCCATTAAGCATTACATTATAAAAAAAAAAGGGCCCATTATAATGACATAATAAAGAACGACATTGTGTCAAATGTTTCACTCTAGACATGGAATAGAAATAGTGTGGCTGTTATCAAAATCCTTTTTTAAGAACTCAAAAAGAGGTACTAACATAAATAAATGGAAATTAATACTAATTGCTCTTAATATTTAAAGTGAAGTGAAATCTAATGCTGACAATGGTTCGATTAAAGTGGGTCTAGTAGAGGCTGGAGTTTGAATAGCAGCAGAGAACAAGGAAGGAGACACAAACAGCCACAAAGCACAAAACACCAAGGCTGGGGCAATCATACATACTCAGTAAAGGGCATGTTGGTGTTATCCTGGCTGTTCTATGTAAGAGGCTTCAACAGGAAGATGGAGGAGGAGAAGAGGTAAGGATGAGTCACCTGAGCCAGCAGAAGCACCAGAGACGCCTGCTCTATATAAACGACCTGGAAGACAGGCAACTGGAGAGGGAATCAGGCATTATGCAATAACCTTTGCCAGCAAACAAACACTGAATGAATGACACCTTTTCCCTTACACAAACCCTCAACCCTGAACAAGTCACCAGCTCATCGCAGGGCGAACATGCAAAGACAGACAACCAGCCACACCTAAGAACAATTTAGTTGCCAATTCACCTGTTCATTATTTTCATTAGTTATTTTGCATCAGCAAGTTCTGAACTTAAATATCACCAAAAAAGGGTTTATTATCATTTTCATCATCATTATTATTATAATTTTTACTTCTACTATCATTATTATTATCATCATCATCACCTTCATCATTATGGTTATATCTTACATGCACTAAGCGTGAACTACCACATCACACTCAGCGCACACAGCAGGTCATCAGACCTGGTTACATATTTTGTGACAGAACATAATTTTTGCAGTCTTTCAAAGGACTGAGGTATAAAGAACACCAAATTTAATAGTAAAGTAATACTCAAGTAATTCAGTAATGTAATGTTAAATTAAGATTTAATTCATATTTTCTGCAGGTCCAGTAATTAATTCACGAAAGGTTTTCGTCTAAGTGTAGCTGAATTCTTAATGGTGGTTATTCTTTGACCTCTAGTGTTCGAATGGCGATACTGCAGATGTAGATCTCGCAAACCCTTCAGAGATGTTTCTCCTTTCGTTCCGTGTTTGTCCTCACCTGGTTGTTTGCCTTAAACCCGTCATTCAGGCTGCTGCTAATTGTCTTACGGTGTCAGGCCGAAATGTGCATTGCATCTCATTTCATAAAGATATGTTTATTCCTAAACGTGAGAGTTCATGCGGGAAGCCACTTGAAATTTGCCTTTTAAACGTAAACACATCACGCATGAAAACGAGGAGAAATGTTAATGGTTGTAATCAGTGCAAACCTAAAACCTAAATCAGCATTCCTGAGATAATATGAAGGATCAGGGATCTTCAGTCCTTCAATTAACTGTTTAATGACATAGAAAGCAGTTTTAGACACCAAATGTGGTACCTAAGGTTCACCGGCAGGTGTCAGTATTCACCCACGCATCATCTCACGGAGCTCTCCAGTCACCCTAAACTGAAGCAAAGTGTCAACGAGCGCGACCCAATTCTGAGTGGCCATTCATGTGTGAATGTAATCTTTTATTACAAAGGCAAAACAGAGCGAAGTTGTTCAAAATAAAATTCCAAACAGGATCTTTGACTCCTCATGCCTCAGTGTGTGTGTGTGTGTGTGTGTGTGTGTGTGTGTGTAGCGACTGCAGCATTTTCCCTTCCATACCTGCTCAGGCATACCTCATTAACAATGGATACAGAGTTGATTAAACTTAGAATTGAATTTGCGGCAGAAAACATGTTTATAAAGAGAGAAATCACAGACCCACTCTCCTACACAGACCTACACACACATTACAATATGAGGAAAGAAATCCATGACGATACACTTTCAAACAAAACCAATCTTTGAATATATTGGTGTAATCCGCTGGTAGTAGTGTGCTGTGCGTCCACAAGTACAGGTTCAGTGGGCAGGTCTATGCACCTTTGAATGACTCGAAAATTAAACCAGAGCACATCGTCGTAATGCAAAATGATGATCGAAAAAGAACAAGACTCCAAAAGAACAAGACTCCAAAAGCAAATCCAGGGGGAAAAATGTGCACATTTTAAGGTTTATTTGTTGATTTTATTTTTTCTTAGCAATAGCAGTGAATGCAGTTAAAGTTCTGTTAATCTAGGGAACGCGTATGAATAAAGTGAAATGCTTAAAAACAGAGAACTAGTGATTTGAAAAACTGCTAATATGGGGGGGTCTGTAGATTTTATAGCTTATTATGTGTGATGCATTTCTTTGAGACAGCAGAGAATGTCAGATTGACTCTAGTGATGCAACTAATGCGTCAGCAAAATGTCAACATAAAAAAATGAAAGCTGACATTGCACTGTAAAACACCATCCGTTGGAAATGGATGCCAACTATTTTCTGCCTGAAAAAAATGTGTCAGTCACATGTTTTGTGTGGCTTAGCCGTGCTGCTTTTAGTCAGTGCAATGCCAAAATCTGACAATAACCTTAGTCACTTATGCAGTCACATTACTCACTGAGCCTTTACTCTGTTATTCCCAGTTTTAAATTATTAATTTGGCACGGAATATTTTCTTGCTTCTGCATTAGGCAATCTTTGAGTATTTATGTTTTCTGTGTTTTTAACTTTACTTCATATTTTCCTTTGTGACGTCATCTGCTGAAAGCTCCAATCTGAGTTTTCTACATATTGGATTTCCAACGGTGACAGTCAGTGTGACTCTGACAGGCTCTGCTCGCACAGCCAGAAATATCAGAAAAACTCATAATCAACTATGTTAACACCAGAAATTCACTGTCTCACTGTGACATGGTTCAAGCTAATTGCAAAGCTGCGCCACAGGTTCTCCTCTCAGAACATGGTTACTGCACACTCAACTCTCTGGAAAAGCTTGGAGCTCGTTCAAATGTTCTGGAACACAGGTGGAATAAGTAACGGGGATGGACAATGTGTCCAGAAAGCTGTCGCCGTGCTCGTGCTCCTCTGTGTCAGGGGAGGGAGCGAACAGCGGAGATGGGGGAGCTATTCCATCATCTGTGCTGTGTAGAGACACCACCTGGGTGGGGCTGCTGCGTGTCTCCGTCACTTTGAGGCTATTGTCCTCCTCGCTTATGCTCTTGTTTTGTTTGGAGTCGCTGCTGAGCACTTTCACCTGAGTTAAATCTAACCTGGGGTAGCAGCCAGACTCAGCCATGGTCTGTAAGAGCTGGTCCAGGCTGTAAGAGCCTTGATTACATTTTTTCTGACTGCCCTGGACTACCTGGCACAGAAGGTGGGTGTGCTGATGGAGCTGGGCAATTTCCCTGTCGCTGGCGACGTTCTGTTTCAGCAGCTCCTTGGTGCGCAGTGCAATGGCCAGCAGGCCCGACTGGTTCAGGATCTCCGCGGTGTTGCGGAAACGACGGTGCCGTGTGGATGAGCTGTCCGGAGCTGGGCACTGTGGGCTGTGAGTTATGGAAGAAGAGGGAGATGAAGAAGGAGGAGACGAAGATGAGGGTGAGTTAGAGGAAGAAGGTGGTGAGGGTGTCTGGGAGCTGGAGACAGATGGCGAGCCCACACTGTGAGAGGATGATCGTGGCTGGTGTTGGTGATGCTGATGCTTGTGTTGAGAGGGAGCGGAAGAGTGGCTGGGAAGCGAGTGGTGTAACGAGCTGCTGAAGCTGTCCCTGCTCCTGCCTTTGACCTTGTGATGCTGCTGGGGTTTCGGGAGGGCAGTGGTGGTGGACACAGCCTCTCTTTTCTCTCCCTCAATGCACACTCTCTTGCTCTGGTGCTGGCCCTCACTGCCACGCTCCTTCACCCCTTCAACTACGCTGGCTCCTTTACCCTCATAGCTGCCCTTGCCAGGGTGAGGGGCAATGCGAGGGTAAGAGTTAAGGATGGGCAGGTATGAGGTCTTGCTGCTGTGGTTCTGTCTGCAGCGACTGCCTCCTTTCCTCATTTGTGGTGAGGCCCCACAGGATGGAGACGGGGCAGAAGAAGAAGGGACAGCCACTGCTGGCTGCTGGATTAGCAGGAACTGGGCGGGTGTTTTTGGGTTGTCCAGGCCTTGCCAGCCACTGCCCCACGCTAGGGAGCCGTGCAGAAGCTGTTCCGACGGAGACTGTAGAACCAGGAGGTTGTGAGCAGGGTGTTGTTCAAGCAGCAATAGGACCCAGTAAAGAATGAAAAAAAAACAGAAGAAATAGGAAGGAGGTTAAAGTCACAAAGAGAGTAGAAAAAAAGCAACCAAGACAGTTTTCCATTCTAACAATGACTTGCTGCTGATACGCTGCACAGATAATGCACTTTAACAACAGCACTGTAACCCACAAACATCTCCTAAAATGTAAACTGAAACAAGCACGGAGAAATAGCTTTATGGAGGATGTATAATCATAGGTTCTTGCAAATACTTTTTTTTTTTTTACAATGCTGTACTTTGATGTTTACACTATATGACCCTGTTCAATGTCACATTCTGCTGCAGCACCCCCTGTTGGCAGGAGATGGCGCCATTTTTATTTTAGACAGTGCCTGTTCCAAATTTAGCTTTTTAACCTTTGCATTCGCTTATACTCCAGCAAAATAACAAGCACTTCAAATATATTATGTTGATGAAATAAACTCAACAAACATGTTGAGGCTGAAAGTCTTCTTTTTCTTCTAAAACTAGGTTAACTAGGGTCTGTACAAAAGAGCCACTTTGGACAATGTTGACAACTGACACATTGATATTAACCAACCAGGTGAGCTGAGTGGTATAGCAACAGTGTTAAAAACTAACACTACTCCCAGACGATCTTGTAACCAGAGTTGGGAGACAACCAAGTTCTCGCACGCTCTGGAAAAAATAGGTCTGCTTGAGCTTGTCTATGAAGAGAAATTGACTTTTTATAGCTCAAAGAATTCAAGATGAAAAATAAACAAACATGGAACCCACAAAGCAAAAAGGTGGACAGCATAAATAAGCAAATGACAAGTGTAAATCTGTATATCTCACCGGTTTTACTACCAGGTTCTTAATGATGTAAATGGGGGTGAATTCCTCATAAGGAGCCATGTTGCAGCCTGTAGCAATTACAGTGTTGTTGACCTTGTTGAAGCCTTCTCTCTTTTCTCTGGGAGCGGTGCTGACGCCGTTGTGCTCATCATTCAAGTCAGTGTGCACAGACTCAGAGCCTGTCTCTGAAGGACAGAGACAGCCAGCACATGGGAGGAGAAGATGACAAATATTAATGTCGCAAAACAGTATCTGAGCAATTTATCCCCCTAGGTTGAGCTTTGAAGATCAAGACAAAAATACTAGAATTGTTACGCCTTCAAAAACTCATTCATTCTGCATATTCAAAAAAGCTGTGCTGCCTCTAGGCCTCCGGAGCGAGAGAGTGTCGGGAAGCTGCAAATAGGCTGCTGTTGAGTAATACTGCTGCATCATTTTCTAAACCTGCTGGCAGCACGCTGATCTCTAATGTCTCCAGTCTTGACTAAATGCAACATTTGTCTCCCCCAATATCAGGAGCCATATCATCACTCAACTCCAAACAGAATGTCAAACATTCCTTCAGCTTTTAGAAGAGTCTTTTAAGTGCAGAGAACCAACAACCGGTAGTTCAAATCAAGTCCGCACTGATTTATGTCCTGCAGAGGTCCTGCAACACACAAGTCTCACCTAAGACGAGAGGCTGCTCCCCAGTCACCATTGGTAGTGTAAACGGGGGACCTCAGCCGAGGCCAGCTCACCACAGTTGCTGAAAAACCTCACTAACGCACAGAAGGGAGTTTTCACCAGGAAATCATTTCTCGATATACTTTGTCTTAAAAAAAAAAAAGAATTGGGGAAAAAAAGAGGAAAAATTGTCCAAGTGAAAACAGATTTTTACCAACTAATGTCAATTAAAAATATGGTCTATTGTCTAAAAATAAAGTAGCAGTTCTCTTGCAGACTGAGTCTGATTATCCTCCAGGATTCGGCGATATTCTTCTACGTCCCCTTAAGCTTTCCCAGCCTTTGAGGGCCCGCTGCTGAGATGGGTCCGCTGCCACCAACGTGCCTCAGGGTGGAGATGGCGAGATTCCATCAGCTTTTTTCAACAGTGGCTTTCTCTTTCCCCATACAGCTATATTTTGCAAATTATATTGACCATGATTTCATGTATAAAAGCAACCAAATGTGGAAACATCCAAGGAGGGTTTTTGTAGCCACTGTATTTTATCTTTTGACTCCCGATGTTTCTCCAGACCAGTGAAGGCAAACTGCTAAGCTCAGTTTAGACTTGCATCTCAAGGCTCTCAGCAAGACATCGTAGTTACTCGTATGCTGCCTGCAGCTCCCTGACTTTTGTCACATCACTCCATGAGCTGCAGCTGTTGACGTTCTGTCCATTTCCTCTTTTGTCTGATGAGATAAGATGAACTTTATTGATCCCAAGGTGGGTAAATTTACTTTTAAGGCAGCTCCCATTAATATTTGTGAGTAGAACATCAAAAGAACCTGGTCTAATGTAGCATCAAACACAGATAAAGCTGTCCTGCATTTCTGCCCTTAACTATCAAAGTGAACCGACTGTATCGTAATCCAAGCGCTGACAGCACTGCCTCCTGTTCAAAAACCGCAAGAAAAACTCTGTGAATCTGCTAATGCCAAAGACAACGTCTTATGTAACTCGTGCAGGAACATCCAACCGATTATCCTGTTTAGCCAGTATGTAACAATGTATCGCAGCGGTTCCATGAGCGCTGCTGGCTCAAACAAAGCAAAAACACAAGTGAAACAGCCTGAACCCACCAGACCACTGCTTCTAAACTGCTTCCATAGAAAATAAAAGAGCAGAAAGTCAGAAATTAGTCGGGCGTCAGGCGGACCAATGTTGCATTATTGGCGTAAAAAGGAGACTAACGATCATGATCAGGATCATGATCAGGAATACTGATCATTAAACTTACAGCATGTGTCATTATTTACATTGCAAATAATCACACGTGAACCCTCAGAATCAAACATGTAGGCCTATTCTTAAAATGCATGCATGCACCTGGACATGTGACTACCTGAGTAACCTGAGTCTTTCTCAGAGTCTTTCTCTCCGTCACAGAGCAGCAGGTGGTTGTTCATGTCACCCATTCCAGACTGGTCCCTGTGGATGCTGCCCAGGGCAGCCTGCAGGGTCGCACTGTTACTCTTGTTCTTAGCAGTTTTGGAACTGCGGCGGGCAGCCCCATCCCAAAAATGCCCCTGTTCCTTTGGCATCGTAGACCTGTCAACATAAAAGTCAGCAAAACATTCCCACAATGTTTCACAACACTGACGGATAACAACCTCAGGCAAAGCTGACATATTTCCTTAAGCAACCAGCTAAAGTAGGCAAAAAGTTAATTAATGTCAGGACACAGAGTTTAGTGATTCTTTGGGCATCTGAGCTCAGACAGTCACTGACTGCAAAGCATTAAAAATTACACTTAGAATTATGTTAGTTTCACCCAGTGTTAAGCTTCTGAAAATGTTATTAGTAAATGAAGTGTATTATTATTATTGTTGTTGTTGTGTAATCATTTGATGTGGGGAAATGCTGGTTGGTGGATGACAATGATGGATATCTGCATGTCTGCATGTGGAACAACTTTAGGATCAGCAGCAGCACCACACGACAGAGGACAGTAAAGAAAAGCAACATTAAAGATGTTAGAGAATTAGAGTCACTAAGACTACAGTCACAAAAGGGCAAAATATCTGAAGTGCGGTTCTGTTCCTGAATTTCTGATACGACTATTGTGTCACATGAAACTAATATTGGATTAACTGGATAATCATAATTAATTCCCATTCCTTATTCATTTTTTTCATTTTGTCAGGGCAAAAAGACGCACGACAGGAGGTGATACATGCACTTTAAGTGTTTTATTTAAACTATACAACTGTTGTGGCCAGATAACAAAATAATAAAAAAAAAAATAAAATAAATTATGATCTAACATTTAAATCTTTGCCAAGCCTGTGCCCTTAGCAATGTCTGCGTTTTTTTGCTTGGTGAGAAACTAACAGAACTGTTCCCTCAGACAAATGTGTTGCGTAATATTAAGATTTTAGGCAGTATCAGAATCAAGAATTAAGACAGCGTTTAACTTAAATATGAGGCAGAGGTTGCCATATGCAGACTATTAAAATGGCAAAATCTCAACAAAACATGTAATAAAAAAAATGTTCTCTGAGGATCACAGTAACACTATTGTACTATGTGAGCTAGAGAAAAAAGCAGCAGGGTAAGTACAGCCAGTCTATTCACAGGAGAGGTGTTTGTCATGTGTTTTGCCAAAGCCTCCTGTGTAAATACTGCAGCATGCACATGGAGATGAGCAGCAGGAACCTGATAAGATGGTACATCCCCACCCGACAGTTATGTAATACACTGCCACTGTTGTTCAAAGATTGCTGTAAATCCATATAACCACTCTGCATTTGCTCTGTTATGCAAAAGTCTGTTTTTAAAAACAGCTAACCATTGTATATCATAGCATTCAGTACATTCACAACATACTTGTGTGCTCCGAAATATAGATACTTTAAAAAAGAGCTTAAATACAGTTGACTCACCTGTATTTTAGTCACAGGAGGGGCCGACAGCAGCAAAATGCTGACTTTTAGCAGCAGAACATAACAGTGCCATATGGACCATCTTCCCTCCTCTTCTGGTGCCTTCATTTTATAAGTTCATCCTGGAAAATGACCAAATTAGACAGACAGACAGACAGACAGATAGATAGCAGAAGGACTACACTATAGAAAAGAACAAAAGTACTTGATATGAGCTGGTTGTCCACCGGGGTGTCCTCACTGATTTTGGAAACACATGCAGTGTGATCAGGTCCAGAGAATCCATCATTCATGCTGCTGGCTGCGTAGCCACGCCTCCTATATCTAAATATTAATTAAAGCGTCAGCGCACGGTGGTGACGCAACAGAAATAGTTTAGCCAATCGCGTGCCCAGACACGTGTTTACGAAGCGACGTCGACAGTCCACGTGAGACTCGCTAGGTACTCGTACCCATGGCGATGCATTTAAGTGCTGTTGTAAATGTGGTTACTGGACACCGTCGCACCAAATATCGTGACTTAACTCGAACGATGTTGTTTTTAAATATAATCAGGATACAACTACGAAACTACTTTAAACAAGCACAATATACACTCCTTTGTCCAAACATGGTCTAGACGGGGCTATATTTCTAGAACTGTACTTTTTAATTTTTTGATAAATATATTTTATAGTAGTAAATTGATCTTAATGTGTATTCACGACGACTCACTTGTTAGCGCTACACTACATAGTAACGAAAATGTTACTGTTCGTGAACAAATCCAATCAATTCGCCGATCTCTATAAGTATTGTCGCCTGTAGTGTCAGTCAGAATGTGGCATCTCTGTTTCTCAGCTTATCAGCTAAACAAGTTGTGCCATCACCTCATTCCCACAGCCACGAACGCAGCTCCCTCCGGTGAAGCGTGCAGCAACATGTGAGTCGGGTGCGTGGAGGCGTGGCCGCTGCCCAGCAGCAAATGTCCCCCACGGGGCACTGGAGACAAGCACCGCGTGTCCGTGTTGATCGCCGTGTCTGACTGAGGCAGAACCACGTTACCTGCTTATATAACTCTGCATACGTAGCACCAGGGCTTATTGTGACTGTATGGTTATCGTTGTGTTCAGAAAGTGATAATAGTAAGAGCTAAATTTTAAAAACTATTAAAACCATGCTTACCACCACTCTTGTTGTACTTGAATTGAATTAAAATCCAACATTTAAATACTTGAAGGAGACAAAGAAATAACTGACCTTGCTAGCCTGATTTCCTCCGACAGGTCGATTAAAACAAGTAAATAAGCTCTGAACCTAAAGTCGTTGAGTGAAAACAGCCCACCTATCTCTAATGGATTTCTGGACGTTTTCAATTAGTTTTCATGTCACAGTAAAATTATTTACTTATTTCCGAACTGTAATCATCTATGGGTAAACTAACTGTAAACAACTTTGGAGAAAGGAAAAAAACAAACATATTTTGAGGTTGCGTAACTTCCAATATGAAACCGAACTTATTCTCAAAACAGAAGAGTTTGGTAGTAAGGCGAACTGGAGGTGTGTGTTAGGGCTGATTTTCATGTTTCGTCCCTGGAGTTGCTCACATGTCTGAGCTGCCGGAGGTGCAGCGCAGCCGCAGCTTTTAGACAGTCTGGCTTTTGTTTCATGGATGATGCGCAGGAACAGTGCGTTATTACATCACAGAGCTGTCGGCTCCATCTACAAGCGGCTTCCCACATCTGATTCAGTTGATTACTGAGTCGTTCAAAAGTAACTTTCTGCAATTGAAAGTCAGCAAAACGCTCACTGCCAAGTCTAAATTAAGTAAAGCGCAACAGGAAACATGTTGAGACCTGCTACTTTCAGAAGACATTCTACTAATTTCTAATAATGCGTTCAAGTCTCACTCTGTCGTCCATGTCACGCGGTCCCGCGACCTCGTGAGATTCACGGCGCAGTGGTTTATGGGATTTGTAGTGTGAGATAGTGTGTTTATCCCGACGGGCATCAATGGTTTTCAGTCGACTGTGCTGGTCTAATAAGGCTTAAACAAATTAATACATAGATTGTTATTTAGATGAACCTATGTTGTTGAGCAAATGATTGTATCAAAGTGCTGGACAAGTTCTACATATGTGAATTAAGGAAACAGCTTTGATTTTATATACAAAGTCGTGTTTTACAGTGAAACAAGGATGAGACAAATGAACAGGAATTAAGGCAGTTACAAATGTGTATTGGATGACTGTCTTTCAGAATTACATTCATAGGCACATAGAAATGTCTGAATAAAATAACTGAAAACATCTTTTACCCATTATCAATATACCCAGTTTTGGAGTATCTGAGTAGAAGGTTCAGTACAACTTGAACAAGGGAAGAGACATATGATGAAGTTAAACGAGACAGAAACAAAAATAACAGAAACCTTTTCAAAACAGCATATGTGGTAGAAGGCTCTGTGAGCCACAGGAAGTGGAGCAGCCAATTTGAACCTGCTCTTGTTTCATTACCAGTGACTCAGCAGCATAGCACCAAAACAATGTTGGGCACATTCTTATGTACAGTTGAACATGCAGTATTGAAAAGTTTAATGCTACACCCTGTGTTAAACATTTCACGTTGTGCAGCCATTAATGACAGATGGAAAGAGTTGAGAATTAAAAGAAATCTTTGCAATTTTTGATTGCACTCAAACACAAAATCTCACAATGGACCAATATTTGTGATGTATGCAGATTTTGTTTAGCTCTTCAGCTTTGGCATATATAATCAATTTGTAGTGAAGCATTCAAGTCTGAAGAGCAGCAGCAGTTTGGATGCACATTAAACAAATCTTTGTGTCCATCGTCAGGCAAAAAGTTGAAACTTCTCAAGTCACTAGTAGGTAAGTCAAGATTTAAAGACAAACTGCATTCACATATAGGCTGAAAAGCAAAACATGAATACAAGTGAATGGGAAATATTAGAGATTTGGCTCTGGGTGTTAAGTGTGACATAAATATGACTATGTTCAGAAGTACAGTTTGATGCAACGCTTGTTTGTCTTAAGAGCACTGCTGATAGAAGACTACAATGCCACAATGCATTTCTGATATCCTTACGGTAAAGATGTCTACATACCGGTAATATCTTTGTTCTTGCAACAAGATCATGTTTATGTCTCTACTAAATCAGCTGTACAGAAGTTTCATATTTAAGTTCTCTAAAACTGGCCGAATGTTGATGAATATTACAAATACTAATAACAAAAGAAGCCAACAGGATTATGAATCAGACTGCCCCTGTGATGACAATTTTAGAGGTGCAAAAGTCACATCTTTGTGAGGCGTGAACGACAAAGCATCAACACCAATCAGCTAAATTTAATCCATCTGAGAAATAACTAGGTTTGCTCTGAATCACTTAAGTGCTTATTAAGCCTCAATCACATGGCTCTTGTGTATATTGCTGATCACGAAAGATCAACGAATTAAAAACAAAAGTTTAAAAATAGAACATATACACCTTGTGCATTAAGGTACTCAAGTTGCATTAATTCCTGCGTTGCACTCTTCTGATCCGTCAGAGATCACATTCTGAGATGAGAGCAAACTAATATACACATTTGATTTGTTTTCCTTGCATACTGTTTGAAAGGTCGGTTCTTGTGTCCGACAGCTCATGTTTTATTCTGTCAAAGCTTTTCTCCGCAGAGACACTGATCATTGTTGTTCTTGATGCAGATCGGGCAGATGCACTCTGAAATAACCGATGATAGTTTCTATGCGATGCCCATGTATTTGTTTTTGTTTTTTTTTGTTTGTTTTTTGTTTTTTTAACCCACACACAAACTATCATGCTTTCGCCTCGCATATTCACCTTTCTATTAGCATTGGTGATGGCTAGTTCTGAAGAAGAGCACTTGGAAACATCACAAAAGGAACTGTATAGCTTCTTCTAAGACCATATAAAAGATATCATTTAAAATGATCAGTTGTTTACAGTCTGAAAAAGCAGCAGTAGTTTCTAGGCCATTCAAAGGCACTACAGAGTCCTGATTGTGTTGTTGACTTGTGCTGATGACTATGTGAGGTACTGAATTCCAGACGGTACAGCCAGTGTGCACAGGCGTGTGGACGAGTGGGGTTTGCAAAGGAGAATCCGGCCACCAGCTGACACAGCGATGGGACTAAAACTCATTAAAGCTCAGGGTTCTGGCCAGGTTCTTGGTGGTACGGATGTGGCCTAGGTGCTCATGCTTCGTGTGTGTGTGGCAAAGGTGTTATCACTCTCTTATACTAGCAGAGTAAGAGAACTGGGGGAAATGTGCTTGCTGGCTGGGATCCTCGCTGTCCAGACTGTTATCTGAAGGAGAAAGAGCAACAGTCACAAACAGCCCAGAAACCTGAACCACTGACTGACCAAAACTAATGTTGGTGAAAACAAATGATGTTTTCCAGCTTTCTAAACTCAAAATGTCACATCAGAGGCTGATAACCTTCAGCAACAACCACCAACAGCACAGCGGAACTGCCAAATATGAAAGCTGTTCACAAATGATAATACTGCGTGGATGTGAATGACATCCCACACTTGGCAAAGTGTGGGTTGGCAAACACTCAGCCAGCATCACACATTTTTTGTGTGCCTGCATATTTAGCACTAATCTACTCACGGCTTTAGTTGGGAAATGGAGTCGTCTGTCTGTCGCAGAATTATGACAGGTTTTTATCCAACTAAGATTAAGACTAAGAAGCATTTACCTTTAACAGTATGGTCTGAACTGAACTGTTGCTTCTTTTAAATATTAATTCATTTTATTTATGTGGCACTTACCACCTTCATAAAACTCAAAAGACCCCTCACATTATAAAAACAAAGTATCAAAACACACGATCAGTTGGCATATTAAACCTTAAAAGGCAGTTGTTGACTGTTGTGACCGTGGTCCGATTACTTACACTTGTCTGGAGGAGTGAGTGTGATGGTTTGTGCTGTGAACTCCTCATCAAAGTACCTGGTGTCTGTCTCTGATGTCACTTGCGGTTTAAAAAGTGGGGTCAGCTGGTGCACGAAACATGGCGAGAAATTAGCCATCACAAGATAAAGGTTTTCACCCGCCCCCTTGGATTGTTTCTCCCTTTCCCTTGCTGGGAAAAAAATAGGAATTTAATTTGGTTACCTTCTTCTGGACCACATCCTGCCAGTTGATGTTGGTAAAAAACTTGTGAGTCATTACTTCTTTGGCATCATCTGGGCCTCCACCTAATCTGTCAGCCAAAACAAGATCATTTTTAAGAGGTTTATTTTTACTTTTGCTTTGTCGTGAAGTTCTAGACTAGCAAAAAAAGAGGCTTTGTGAGGCTTGTACGCTGACACTTCTCTTTGAAATGAAATATTATAAAATTAAATCATTTATTACAACACAAAATATCTAGCATGTCAGGTACGGTTTTTCCCGATAAATGCGATTTTTTTTTTTGTTGTTTTCTTTACCAAAAAAAATCATCGATATTAAGAGTTGTCCCAACAGATCTGTCCCAACAGATACATACCTCTGTTTAGGGTCCTTCTTTAAAAGACCAGCCAGCAAGGACTTGGCCTCAGGTGACAGGTTCCTGGGGAAACGAATGTCCTCCATGAGAATGAGTTCAAACAAGCGCTCGTGGTCCTGGTTGTAGAAAGGCAGTCGACCGCACATCATCTCATACATGACTACACCCAGACCCCACCAGTCCACTGCCCGTCCATAGTCATTATCTTCTAAGACCTAAGAAAAAGAACAGACAGTTCTCCATTTTTTAAAAAAATGCCTAATTTATATATATATATATATATATATATATATATATTTTTTTTTTTTTTTTTTTTTTCCAATGAAAACATAAAACAAACTGCAACCCAATTTTCACCTTCAGGTGCTTTAGAAACTAAATCAATTTTATTCAGTGAACGAGTCCTTACAATAATCTAGACACAAAAGAGGCAAACTAAAAACTGTGTTGGAGTCTAGAAAAATCAATCAACGCTTACCTCAGGTGCCAGATATTCAGGAGTTCCACAGAATGTTTTCATAGTGGCATCAGGAGTAATGCCTTCTTTACAAAGACCAAAGTCAGTGATCTTGATGTGGCCATCTTTGTCCAGCATCAGATTTTCCAGCTTACAAGTAGAGAGAGACACATTGAGAGCGAGAGAAAGAGAGAGAGACAGTGATGGTCACTGATAAATGAGAATTTCTGTGATAATATAAAGCCTAGATTTCCTGTTGTCGCCCAAAATGCTTTCAGCGTTGCGTTTGAAATCTATATGAATTGACAAAATAATGGGAAATCCTCATTATGATTGGCATTTTCCAGCTATTAGTCCATCGAGAGATGCCACACTTGGAGGCCAGATGGACATTATGAGAAGAAACATTCAATAAAAAGCTATCAAATGAGAATCAAATCACCTTTAGATCGCGGTATACAACATCACGTGAATGGAGGTACTCGAGTGCTGATACAATCTCTGCACCGTAGAATCGTGCCCGGTCTTCTGTAAACACTCGTTCCCGTGACATGTGGAAAAAGAGCTGAAAAGCAGATGGGCAGACATACAGCTGGTCTGTTTCAGAGCACATTAAGCTGTTGCTGACAGCAAGTGACATTAGTGTGACCCATGTGACTGTGACACAAGGTCTCACCTCGCCTCCGTTAGCATATTCCATAACAAAACAGAGACGGTCGTGGGTTTGAAAGGCATACTTCAGTGTCTGCGTGAGAGCGGAGAAGAATCACGTTAAAAGAACGATAAATCTTTATCACTCATTCAACATCACATAACTGCGATCAAGAATGTATACCAACGAAAAGCCTCCGTATCTAAACTTATGGATAGCTTTGGATATTCTCTCTTTCTGAAATTACGGTTCATGGTTAAGGTGATAAAAATCTACAATATCCACTGATGAACTATAATAAGAAGCCAATTGGCAGGTGATATCATTGGATGAACAAGAGCTGAACTGAAACAGTATTCCAACGAGGCTGTTTTTCCCTGAAACACTGATGTGGTTATGGTCGCGTGTTCTTACCGTAAGAAAAGGGTGCCTAGTGTTCTGCAACACTCTGCTCTCTGTAACTGTGTGGGCCACCTCATCCTGCAGTAAACACACTCCACAGTTTACGAGATTTTTTTACATCAACAAATGCAATACAGAAACCCCTTATTCCACATTATTCCTTGAAAAAATCTTTCACAGTACCAGCAAAGGAAAGCCATGAAAATGTATGATTTTTTAAAATGTCCTGCAACTGGAAATGTATGTTTAGATAGGAAAACAAGAGGATTTTTGGCCGATTCCTTACATGTGTGGTGCCAATACTATTATTTAATGCTCCAGAGCCGTGGCAGGAGTTTACCTTGGCTATGATGACTTCTTTGCGGAGTATTTTCATGGCATAGTGTACTCCTGTGGACTTCTCCTTGACAAGAATGACCTTTCCAAAAGTCCCCTTACCAAGCAGTTTCAGGTACTCAAAGTCGTTCATTGTCTGAAATAGATGAAAGACCGTGGTGTCAGATCTGTGAAAAGTTTTATTATTAAAAAATACATAATTAGATCATGATTTGGAACCCTATGCATAAAATAAAGTGCTCAGAAACACTTTTTGGGAGTTCTGGGTTAGAATGTGGGAAAAGGTAGATAAAGTAATGTATCAATCTGCCAGTGGAGATTATATCTCCCAGCTAACCCCACATTCCCTTGGTTTCTTAGTGGAGCTGGGGGAGTAAGTGGGGAAATGATGGTTTGGGCTTCCCTGCAGAAACCCAGACAATCAGGCGAAAACAGAAAGCATTGGACCGATTTCTAACAACACCAGAGAAATCAAATGGTCTTACCACTCGAGTACACCTCTTGGATGTAGCCACCTCCATCTCCTCCAGACTGCTTTCGTTGGGAGAGCCTAACAGATCCATTGGTTCCTCTTCATCCTGTTCCCGCATCTTCAGACTATTAGCCACAGACTGTATTGCCCACATCCATTCTTCTCTGAGGGTTAGAAATTCCATACAGTGTCGCAAATTTTATTTAAGAATATGCAACAAATTGAAAACAAAGCAGCGTTGGTAGAAATGTATTCAGCACAATACAATTCAAAAAGGGCTTCCTGTTTGTTGTCATACTGCGGTCTGTTCTCACCTGTCCTCATTGCTGTCAACATGAAAGGTGCGTTCAATAACCGTGGTCCACTGTAAGCACCGAATGACAAATGTGTTCGGTCTGGGTCTTTCAGTCTTCATTAACTGGCATTCTGAGAAAGCACAATTCAGATCAATGCAGCTTAGTTTTCAAACAACAATTTTGTATGAAACCTGTAAATGGCTGCTTTATACATTAGAAAGCAGTTCTTAAAAAATGCCAATCCTGTATCAGTAATTTATTTCAACGGATGACTGACCTGCCACTGAGAAATTATTGAGTGGTGGGGATGTCTGGTCATTCAAATCAGGCTTCTCCTTATATCCGATGAAAGAACCATCACTCTTCAATATGAAATACCTGGGCCTCCACGTTTTGATATACTCACCTGAATCATAAACAATGTTGCAATTGTAAGTAGCAACTGTGGTTAAAATTACAGTCACAAGTAAATGCAATGTTCCAAATAATGATTTAATGTTGCTATGGTATCTAGTACTAAAAAAACTATGGATGAAATGCTATCCCAAGACACAAATACGAACCACCAACATTTGCTGTGACATTTAAATAATTTTAAATGAGCATCCATTTTGAAAAACATGAACATTATTGTAATACTTTCATTATTATGCGAATAACAAGATTAATGATAGTGATGATAAAAACACAGTACCTCTTTTATGGAGCCAGCCTTCTTTAACTATATTAACTTCATTCATGGTGTGTCACAGTTTGATAAAGGAGGTTGGGGGTGGGGGGGGGGGAGGAGAATCAGTGGATTATTCTGTGGGCTTAATCAAGTCTCAGTCACAGCTGTCACCATCTGAACAGCCCGTGCTGAAAGAAACAAAGTGGAAAGAGGAAATAGGACCGACATCAATGCAATATAAAATGTTCCATAATCTACAAAATGTTGCAGGACAGTCTAACACAGGCAGGTAAAGGATATATATTCGCTTCACTTTATTTAATGATCTGCATGAATCACTAGCAGTTCAAGGTGTGGAACTCTGTACAAGCCTGTAGAGGCTTCGTTCCCACCTTGCACAGTTGTGTACTCATACTAAACTTGTGAGAAACAAAACTAAAACTAATTATACTTGAGTTCTAGAATACTGTATTACTGGTGCTGGCTTTTAAGCAGTGTTTGCAAGAAAACAACACCACGCTCACACACCTTTTGAAGGAAAGACTTTGATTATTTTTCCAGAATATTTTACATGGTCTACAGTTCCAAAGCCCAGCCTCAACTGGCCTGCATGCAAACCCAGTTTGTCAATGACTGAAAACCGTCTGATGCGTTGTTAAAAGTGAAAGTACCTTTAAAGAACATCTTTAAAGGAACATCTTTAAAGGTGGGTTGTCCCCGTGGACAACCCACGGGGACCAAAAAAATATGCATCACTGTTACTCATTTAAAGATTTAAACGTTTTATTAATTATCTTAGACATTGTATTCCAAGTTGAAACTGTAAATACTGTATTTCAAAACTATTTGTTGAATAATTTTATATTAAATTCTCTAGCGCGGTCTTGTCATCAGACAGAAATGGCAAATGGAGGAATTTAATATAACCCCTTAAAAAGCTTTTTCCTTTTTTTTTGTTAACAAATACAGAAACCGTTTCAAATTTGTGAGCTTTGGTCCAGTTATTAAGTACTGTTAGTTAATAAGGGAAGACTGCTAACAGCGGTGAGTTGAAGCTAAACAAATTGTTATTTTACTCTTTTTTTTTAGCTTAAGGAAAATCTAAGTGATTTCAGATTGTTGTGTAGTTACTGAGAAACTAAGCAAACAACGAACCGACATCCTAATATGTCTGAATCTAAGTAATAATTTACAAAGACAAGTCTACATATCAGTCACTTAGCGCTAGTATGTTACGTCCAAAAAAATAAGCTATATCTTTATAAAGTTTTTTTTACAAATTTAAAATTATTGTAATGTTCGCAACGAATATGTAACATACCTAAAAACAACGTTCTTCACAAATTTTAATCGATGTTGACTAGCGATCATTAGTCTGTTTGTAGTTTGTTACTACAGTGTGTTAGCCTTGCTAACAGCGAGGCAACAGTTACCATAAACATCCATAGTCAGGGATTCACAAACTTAATTTGATCAATATCAAATATAATTTAGAATAAAAATAAGGAGCCCACATTGTTTTTAGACTTGATCCCACGTTGCTGTCGTTTCAGTGCAGTTTTGACAGGCTAGATCCAGTGCAGGCCATCCACCCAGGAAAATACCGTGGACTCTCTTCTTCTTAGTGTCGGATCTTTCTTCTTCTCTGGGCATACGTCGCCACCTACCGGTTAGACGGTATATAACTCACTTAAGAGTCGCTCTTTAAACGAACGTTATGCCCATCATTAACTTAATTCTGGGACAACCTTCGTTTATATCTTGTAACCTATTTTATGCTGTGATATTTTCAAAATGTGAATTAATTTTTACACGCAAAGATTGGGGTATATTTTGGAATTTTGTCCGATGTGAAAAAAATGCAATTTAATATTGTTCCACTAGATGGGGTCATTTCCTTTTTTTCCCAAGAAGATGATCTCCATTTTGTTACTGCTTGGGTTCAATCTGATGCACCGGATGATGATGATGATGATGAAGATCAAAATAAATAAATTAATAAAATAAAAACCCTACACGTTCACCCCAAAACAAGAAAAATCCCATTGTCTCTTTGTAAATTTAGTGCATACGTAGTGACAAAAGGTGTTTTGTCACATGCTGTTTTAAAACAAAAGGTGTTTTGTCACTTCTCAGATGTCAGGGATGATGCAAAAATGTAGTGAAGAAGAATATAATGTACCCATATAGATGTAGTAAAATGTAAAGAGAAAAAACCTTAGTGCGTCTACAATGCCTCTACCCCATGCCCTTGTTGATGTTATTGCCAAAATAGTAGAGCATTCCTTTAGTTGGATTTCAAATTAAACAGAAACTATGACAGGCATCGAATTCATCCTACCATAAAGGATGATGTCAATGTATGGAGTTTTATTATTTATTGATATTATTAGATAAATACTGTATTGAGTTTCAAAAGATAAAAGATTCAAGATACTGTGTTTCTTTAAAACAGTTTAAAGAACAGTTTAAAGACTTTTTTAAGACCTCACAGGACACATGCTGTTTTATAATTTTATATATATATTTTTGTCACTGGAAGCTATGCAAGTTTTTTTTTTAACAAACACAAATAAAAAAAAAATGATATTTTAGTTTTTTTGTTTTTTTTTTCAGAAGTCTTCACCTTTTGGCTGTATGCTTTGCAGCTGCTGGATCAGTGCTGGAAGACAACATAATATTCTGTTATTATCACTAGATCATCGCTTAACCAAATCATAAGGAAAACAATGACAGTTATCACACCATAACTCACCACTGATTATTTCATCTTTCACTTTATGGAGTTCTTTTTTCATTTCTTCAACAATTTCCTTCAAAGACACATACATAGTCAGGAGAAGAAAAAGACATTAAAAGTCAATAAAACTGATTTAGTTTGCAAACATGCATGCTGAGCTTGGATTCAAGTTAGTTTAAAGAACCAACCAGTTTGAGTCGATCAATATCTGCATCACTTTCAGCATGGTCCAAGTTCTTTTTAACTCCCTTCATCCTACAAGAAAAAAAAAGTTCAACCTTTTTGCTGGTAAATAAACTGAAAGGGATTAAAGGTGGTAAATTTTGCCACATTCCCTAGGTAATAGAACCAAATATATTCAGAAAAAGAACCCACAGTTAAATCTGACCGAATAACCAAACATGATGTAACTGATTTCCAAAATGACTAATTAGTTAAAAAATAATAATAATAATGCAGACAGTCAGTACTTTTATATCACTGAGCAGCACACAGAGGAGAGAACGGTGCAGCAACAAAGCAATTATGAATACCTGGAAGCTGAGTTGGTGGAGATGGAGGAGGCAGGGTTGATGCTGCTGGGACTCACACTACATTCACTTTGGTTGCTGTTAAATAATTTGGATTTGCTGCAAAAAGAGGAATTCAAAATATCATTAGCTGTTGAACTGACAAAGTTAAAAGTTAAGACATGATTATAATTCTCAGTATAATAATTGATTCCATAGATCATGATGGCTTAATACTCTCACCTTGGCATGGTGCTAGGTTTTTCCTTGAATTTTCCATTGGTGTCTGGTCAAACAAAACATTAGATTATATTGATTTAAATGCAATAATTCCTCATGTGCACATATACAGTAGAGCACTACTCACCTCCCAGTCCTGAAGGTTTTGATGGTGAAGAATCAGAATCCTCCTGTCATCATATAGAAAATTCCAAACTTCATCTATTTACACAACTTATTCTATAATTTAAAAATACAAAATGACAGACTTACATTGCGATGTTCTGCCATTATTGCAGGAGCCTTATCAGCAACCTTTCTCCTGTTATAAACATCAATGTCAATGATAAAGCTTTCATATTATAAATATCATCTTTTGGTTCTATTTTTTTTTATTGTTATGACATCAAATTTAATCAAACGTGCAGTTTTTGCTAATATTTCTTCATCAGTTGCATAGGTCCTCCATTAAAATCTTCAAAATACTGTAATTTTCTAAATATTTTAAAAGAACTTAGAATGATAGCGGATAAATATTGTGGTAAGTGTAATGCTGAACTTTGAAAAGATAATGACATTATTTTAAAAATATACTTCCCAGGTCTCTGATTTATTTGTCAAATGCATTTTTATTTGAATTTATTTACCGTCGGGCAAGAATGGCACTCATTTCACCCATTAGGCCCCCTCCCCCATCTCCACCTCCACCTGAGCTCGCTGGTTTTTGGTTTTGGGTTGTTTCCCCTTCGACCTGGATATACAAAAACATCTCTAATCGTGAGAATATGGATACACATGTACGCACCAGTTCTAAGGGTCAGCTGTGTGTGCATCAAGGTGAAAGCGCAAACACCCACCTTGTTACATTTTCGCAACTTGGCTCCTGCCAGAGCTGCAGCCAAACCACCTCCAACTCCACCTCCGTCAGGTGGAGGAGGGGCGTTGGGGGTCATGCCCCCAGAAGGAGGCGGAGGGGGAGCGGGTGGGCACGATGCAGAGCAGGGCGGTGGACCAGGAGGCGGTGGGGGAGCCGGTGGGGCAGGTGGTGGTGGGGGCGCTGGTGGAGCAGCTGCAGGGCTCGTGGGAGGAGCAGCTTCCGAGGGCTGCCTCTCCTTCTTCACGCAGTCCTTTTCCTGCTGCTGTTCCTGTTTCTCACATGCTAGTCTGGAGAGAGGACAGTCGTTTACGAACTCTGTCTGGAAATGGTGAGTGTCTGTGTGTGTTTTCACTGCCACATCGACATATTTGTTTAGTTAACAAATTTATAGGCCACACAATAAATATATTACCGCCCCCCCGAATGAGCAATACCGTCTCTTTTTTTCGAGCTCCTGTGCCGAGGGGTCATTTTGAGCTGGTCCTGTGTAAAATCACAGAAGAGGCACCGCAACTGTCATGATAAAGTTCACCATGACACACAAACTCTTCCTGACTGACACTCGACGTGCCCTTTATTTGTATTTACCTGGGTGAACGGCTGCGCCGACAGCCTCAATCGCACGCATCATGGCAGTAGCAAAAGCTGCAGCATCCTCCTTGCTCTCAAAGTTCAGCCCCCACACCTGTTTGGGATCCCGCCACTGATGAAATTTTGGTGTGGCCTGATTATACTTCATCCCTCTCATAATGGCGCAGTTAATCACCACCTGCAGCAAAGAGTTAATGCAAAATATTTGGCCACTACAAGCATGTGTACTCCAAGCAAGTTAGATATTCATTAGTGATATTAATTAGGTAGATTAGATAAGACACTTGGACCATTTGTCAGTAAGACAGACGTTATGTTTGGCTTTTACCTGCTGGTCAGCCTGAATTTTGCGGCCCACGATTCTGTAGGTGTTGGCTGTTGCGTTGTGATAGATCTGGACACGACTGAAGGAAGCACTTTCAGAGCCAGCCGGCACCCATTGCTTGTTGGTGTCATCATACATCATGACCATTGCCCTCGCTTGGCATATACTGGCCTCGCTGGTGGGTGGAAAAGATGATAGGTGAGAAAGGTGCGACAGTCTGCGGTTGTGTACGCATCACATGCTGTACCCTGCATGTATGGAACCAGCTGCGGTAGAAAACAGAGGTGCAAGTGCGGCACAATGCAGACGCTGACTCTGTATAAGCCATCATGCCATTTATTTTCCACCTCATCATACCACGGCAGCGTGCGGCTTGTAAGCATTTACTTCCTGCTAAGAAAGCTTTTCATGTTATGATTACCTATGCTACCTAATATGGACAATGACTTCTGTATCTGCTGTTGTAATATCCTCTCAAAACACTTTGACTTCAGTATAATTATCATGTGATTCTTTCAGCTTCAGTTTAATGTTTCAACTCTGTGATATTCTGTGCATTTAAAACTCTACACAATACGCTTTCGTCCCAAAGAAAGGGTTCAGATATAGATATAATAAATAACAGTACTTCTGCATTTATGTGCAGTATGATAAATAAAAAAAAAACACAAGACTTGGGACAAACTTCACATTCCAACTATGGATTTAAGTGTACAATGACAAAAAAAAAGGACTCACCCCATGGTGCACCTCTACTCAGAATTCAAAGACGATCTGTTTCTTTCTTCTCAACGTGATGGCCTCCTCCTCCCCTTGTATTTGTCAGCTACTCAGTCAAATGTGCTGTCATTGTTGCCTGCACCTTACTTACTCTCTCCCATGCTAATGTTTAACATTTGTCACTTCTCCTTCTGCATTTCTCTTCTCATTTCCTAGACAGGTTTTGTTTCTCTCTTCCTGTTTATGACTCCTTCACTTGTGGTTACTGACAGGCTTTAAGCCTCCTCCCCTATTTTCAATCTGTGATTCTCTCTCTTTTCACATTCTACACAGTAGGCCTTCAGCGGTGCCTGGTTGAATGTTGGGGGTGATGACAGCTCATCTATTCAGGTGTTCAAAAATATATAGTAGTCGTCGTGGTGATGGCCTCCTGACACCCAGCCAGGACCCAGCATGTCTAATTGGAGCTACCCTCCCAAGTCCTGGTGCTGAATCAAGGACGTCCTGGCATTTCCAGGGATATCTCATGTCTTTGGATGGAATTTGTTTTCATTCTGAGACAAAACTTAGAAAGATACGTTTTCCCTTGGGTCTCATGAGGCTCCAGTAGCAGCAGCACTACTTGTAGTAGTAACATAAAGAGCAAAGAGCAAAAAAAAAAAATGCCAACACGTCAAACTGGAACATTCCCATACACTTTGATTTGTCTTAAATATGTTTGCCTGTGTGTCTTTGGTATAGACCTAAATCTGAAGTGACAGTTGACGAAGCACAGAGGTTAACAGTTACACCTCAGGTTCTGTTTCTGCTCTGCTAACCAGTGTTCTACTTCCTCCTCTGCCGCAGGTACCAGTGAAAACGACATCACAGCGAGCATTTTTGCATCAAGATGCACATGTTTTTCTTCTTCTCTACTGAAATTGTTATAGATGTATACAGTTGCTTGTGTAAAGATATGTGATAAAGTATGTGACAGAGAATAAAACATAGAGAGAGAGAGATGGAGAAAGATAGAGAGAGCATGAGACAGAGAGAAAGAGAGAGAGAGAGAGAGAGAAACACAATTTCCTGTCACAGTCTCAAGGTTCTCAAACAGGCTAAATATGTGAAGTTTGCATCTGTGCAAGACCACAAGGAATATAAATAATCAAGACTTTATTTAGTTTTATTTTTTCAGGAAGTCAGACATGAAAACCCAAAATAATGTTCAACTGAGGACAGCAGCAGTATTTACTTAGTTATTCATGATGAGAGAAGACTTCATATCCACAATGGTGCCACCTGGATGTGCACTCCCTCAATACAAGCACAGTACACAGTGTGGGTCAGTGTGTGTGTGTTTAAACAGCAACATTGTTTTATTTATTTATTTTTTAATTTGTCATTGCTAATCCATGGCATTATGGGATTTCCTCGAAAGGCAAATGAAAGTCAGGTTCTAAATTTGGCTGAAAACGTCATCATTTTAATTTAGGAAAGAAACTTGATTTCTTTAATAATGTGTTATTATATCTTACAATAGTAATGGATTTTCTCTCACACACACACACACACACACACACATAAACACACATTTATGTAGCTGAATGAGAGGGCGTGGCTGACCACCACGCCATCGTCAGTTAAACATGATTTTGTTATTCATGTTCACTCTTCTCATTCACTGATGAAAAGCAAAAAGCCTCGTCTCTGTCGGTCGTGTAAATATGTTTAACATTTAAGCAGCATGTGTCTGAACAGTGACAGGAGTTTAGTCTGGATTCTGTTTTGGAAAGGATTCCTCTTTAAAAGGCCTTTATTGATACGAGCAGCTCCCTGGTCCAGGGATGAAGCCCACTCCAGCAGAGACGGAGCCTGAAAATGAAGGGCTGGTCTTCTGGAGGATAAAATGGCCCTTCCTTCTTACCAGTCAGTTTTCATGCTGTTGCACACTGGCTGATGTTTTGCATACAGTTAGAGCTCTGGGACGACAACAACAACACACAGTCTTCTGGACAGAAGCTCTTTAGCAAAACACAGATATCCCCCGAACCACGATTCAGCATATTCAGCATGAATGTTGGATTAAAAAAAAAAAAAAACAATAATTTTTTTTTAGTGATGTTATATCAGTCAGTTTAGGAAGGACTCCAGTGTATTTGTAAAAAAAAAAAAAAAAAAAACTCGCTAATGTTCTTGGAGTGACCTCTATTGGTATTTGCATGATGGGCCTTCGTGCAGGGCTGCATTTGTGTTTGCCGTGCAGAGCACAGTGAAAAATATACACAGTTAACTTCCCTTTTAATGGTGCGCCGCCGCTATTGTGTCAGAAATAATACTATATCCATCCTTTCTTTCTTGCCGTTGACTAGCAAGGGGCCCGCAGGGAGTGGTCAAGTGAACGAGTAAAGAAGTGCAGTCATGTTGGGAACAGACAGCCATCAGCAGGTACTTGATGTCTTTTCTCAGTGCACGAATGGCCTTTGTGCACATTTCAGAAGCTGCATGGTCCCAACAAACAAACAGAACAGAAAGAGGTCAGGAAACAGAAAGGCTTGATTTACCTAGCAGTTAAGGTTGTGGCTCCTTTGTGCTTGCTCCTGTTACTCATACCATGTTCTTTGTCTAAGGCCAGGGGTTGGCAGAGGAAGGATTTGCATGCCAAGGGCCACTTGAATGCGAAGTTCCCCGGATTCTCACTACCTGACATGCAAAACCAGTGGGGGGCCAGTTAAAATGCTGCACACACAGAGTGAACACAGGTGTAGTCCAGTCAAAACACAGACTTTCCACCCCTCCCTCTCCGCAGGCTTAAACCTTGGCCACTCTTTCCAGAGAGTGCTATGACAGTGAGCAGTGATTTGTGATTCTGCAGGTGTACTGTACCCACAGGCTGGCAAGACATTTAGACTGCCATGATAGTGCATTCAAGGGCCAGGATCACACTCTGATGATCTCACTTAAGGGACATTGGCAAGAAAAATAGAAAAAAAGGAAGAGTAGTAAAGATGCCGAGGTCTTTCCTTGTGAAAAAGAAACGTGGGGCGTCCGGAGGCTGGCAATGGAAAGAGCCAGAGCAGCTTGAGTGGAAAGAAGATGATGTCATAGGTAAGATCTTCTCCTAAATTATAAATGATATGTTTTTTTTTCCCGTACACAAACTATAAAATACTATGTGGTTTGTTCACTTGTACATTCTATTATCCTTCATTTATTTATTTTTACTTTTAGAGAGTGGAAATGCTGAGGAGCATGGCGTCCAGCAGCCTGCCCCTGGAACTCAACCAGCAGCAACATTAGCATGTGTAACAGCATCACTAAGAGTGCCGGTACTGTTAGCAGGAGCTGGGAAAAGTGGGACTAGCTGCAGGTCCGACTGGTCCACAGTGACGCTCAGAGACTATTCCTACCATTCCAGCATGCTAGCACTCAGCAGAGCAAAGGTAACGTCTGTTTCTGTACGATGTGCTGCAATATAAGCCAACGTGAGTAGACGCTTACAATAAGGCAAAGATCAGGCCGAAAGATTATGATGGAGGACTGTTGAATAGATTGAATGCACACTTGATATTAACTCTCTTGGTAAATGTAAAGAATGCCTCACTAAACTTTTCTAAACCTACTCTAAATGTCTTTGCCAACTCTTCTAGCCGCGACCGCGCGCTTCCCCGGGCGCTGGTGACTTCATATGCTCAGTCTGCCACAAGATCTTCCCCCTGCAGCGCATGTTGACCCGCCACCTCAAGTGCCACAGCCTGGTGAAGAGACATCCATGTCAGTTCTGTGGTAAAGGATTTAACGATACCTTTGACCTGAAGAGGCATATGAGGACACACACAGGTCAGTCAACACACAAATTCAGATCCTTTGCTGTTCTTTTTCATCTTTTGAAGGTTCAAAATTCAGTTTTAGGTCAGTGTTAGGAGCACGGGTTTAGGAAAAGTATGAACGTTTTGCTTTAATTTAGTTTTATTAAAAAAAAACAGTAAGAATTCTAGTAGTTTAATTTCTATAAATATCCGTTAAATGCTAATCAGCTGGACTAAATTCAAATTGTTTTAAGAGCTTAATGACAAATGTGCCACTACAATAAGCACCCTGACACTGAAGAGCAGAGTGGGAACGGGGCCCGTTCACAAAAATCATTCACAGTTACGTCCCTTGGCTTTGATTTGCAGCTTGATTGTTTCTGCTTTGAGCGCCGTTAATCAGCTCCGGGGTCTGAAAGTCGTTGTCCCTGTTGCCGCAGGCATCCGCCCATACAAGTGTGAGCTGTGTGAGAAAGCCTTCACGCAGCGATGCTCTCTGGAGTCTCACATGAGGAAGATCCACGGCGTTCATCAACAGTACGCCTACCGTCAGAGACGTTCCAAAATCTTTGTGTGTGAGGATTGTGGTTACACCTCCAGCCGCCCTGATGAGTACTTCCTCCATGTGAGGCAGTGTCATCCTGGAAGCCCTGCCCTGCGCAGGTATTATCGCCGCCAGGCCCACGAGAACAATAGATTTGGATCTGCAGACAGTAAACTCAAACCATATTTGCTGTACTCAGCCCCTTCATACTACATATAGGACTCATTCCACCGGTTTAGATATTCTAGAAATGATTTTTGGAATTTCTACTCATAATTTATCATATTTCTTCTTTGTTAGTTCATCTAGTATTCCACATGCTCTTTAAACATACCTAAGGGAAATAAGATGACTTAGGCTGCAGATTATATGCTGATGATGTGTTTTATGGTACATGTTTGGTGATTGTTTAGTGTGTCTGTTGTTAAAGATGTTGTTTTATTCATTCCACGATAGAGAGTATGGTACTGACACTGTTTATTTCACACCTTGATTGCTGGCCAAGTGCCCTTCACCCAAAAGATATATTCTGATTAGATCATGTGTTTAACTTCACGTTTATATATTTTTCATAGATTTGTAGTTTTCATACGGGAGTCAACTCATTTAACACAAATACTAAAATGGAGACCCCTGTATGCTTTTTATTAACGTTTCAAATCAGATTGAAAAAGACACCCTGTTTGCAAAGAAAAATAATGTTTTGAATAATCTACAGTACAGTTACAACCAAGAAAACATGGTCAGACATAGAGGTATGCACATTCATCTACAACAGCACACAACCGGACTCTCGTCAGTCTTAAGAGCGAGTTTGGAACAGAATATCTAAAAACACTACATTAAAAATGTACATATGTTTATCATCTGTATTATTTATTTATTGTTTGTGACTTACCATATTGCTCCTTTCATTTCTTGGAGCAGTATATGTTAAATATTTCACATTATTTTCTAGAATGATCTGTTTATTTGTTTGCTTGTCAAAATGAAGCTAAATGACGCTGGCTAGCATTCTATTTACAGAAGTGGTGGAAACCAAGGGCCAAGGGCCTCAGTGCTTTACGTTCTGTAACTTTACTACTGGTCGAGAACAGCGGTCAACATCACCTCCTTTAACTTGAGTCTCCATCCTCAGTTTCTCACTCTTTAGACTGTTTTGGTTTTCATCAGGCCTAAGAAAATCAGGATAAAGCTCAACACTTGCAATGTTACCAGACGTGAGAAGCAATAAATGCATTTTTAATGGTGTGCAAAATATCTTAAGACGCATCATCACAATATTCTGCGAGACGCCTGCGTGAATGTAGACTGGTCGGTCTCAAAGGTGACTTCACTGTCTGTATTGCTTCCGCGGTTCATTCTTTTGTGTGTCGGTGCTATTTCACGAGTAAAACTATGGCTTTTATTCACTTTTGCACAGCAAAAACATGCCTATAGTAGTGCAAAACAGAACCACTCAAGGTGCTGATACAGTGACACTCACGAAAACAATTCTGTTCCCTCAACAGCTGCACCTGTGTGGCCTAAAATAGGTAACGTCTCCCTCTGAATCACTCAGTCAGTGCCTGGAACAATCACGTTCATGACTTTCAGTTGGTTATGCAATTACATCAGAAAATGTCCTCATCCTTTTCTTCCGCCTTGGCTCTCTAAACGGCCTCTCTTTTCCTGCTCAGCACAGAAAAGGAGGCTGGAGGGTGGGTCGGCATCTATGTACGGTTAGGACAGCTCAGAATAACAGTTTCTCTTCCAGGCTCTGACCTCGCCACCTTCTGCACAAACCAGTAAGTAGCATTCACTCCTCGCCTGTGGCAGACGAACCTGGGGAACAGGAAAAAAGGAGATCCGTGTTCTGCTGGACAAGTCGGTTCAACCAACGGAACTGTGGGAAGGAGGCTTGTTTTGCTCTCTCTCTCTCTCTCTCTTTTATTCTCTCTGTCCTGTCTCCCTCTTCTCCTCCTTAGCCTAACCCTTTCAGCAGGATGGTTCCTCCTTGTAAGCCTGGTCCTGCTCAAGGTTTCTTCCTGTTAAAAGGGAGTTTATCCTTGCCACCATGCTTACCTGGGGGTTCAGGCTCTGGGTTTCTGCCTCTGTAAAGCACCTAGACACAGTTTTGTTGTAAAAGGCGCTATTTGAATTGAATTGAATTGAATTGAATTGAATTGAATTGAATTGAATTGAATTGAATTGAATTGAATTGAAGCGAAGCTTCACTAATGTGTCCCGCAGGCGAGACATCGCTGAGTGTGAACTGAGCACACCTTAGCATGTCTATTAGCATCATGCTGCTAATAGGAAAGATGCTGTGGCAAACATCAAACTGAACCAAAAGCTCCCTGTAAATACGTAACATGCAACCACTAAATAAAGTACCGCACACAGCAAATGGTTGTACCCTGTGAAACAGGAGCAGGTGGCGATGGAGAGGTATCACCAGGGGGTACTGGCAAGCTGGGGACGCTCTCTGCCTCTGGAACACACAAAACATATTTAAATGAGGAGATCTGGAGAAATGAACTGATGAGTCCCTGGTGAGTAACAGCAAAACATCTGTGACTTAGTCCTCAGCACGTTTTAGTAGTTTATGCAACAACTGCTTCTGCAAATAAACCAGAAAGTAAAGGGTACTTCCATGCTGTTTTAAGGGTTTGATTTTGTTGTCCTTGACAGAGAGAGAGAGAGAGAGGGAGAGAGGGAGAAAGAGCTATTGGTATGGAAGTGAAGTAAAGACAGGCTTACATCGGTTGGCGTATCCACACAGTAGCCAGGCAGAGCAAGAGATGTTGGGCAGATACTGAGCTCTGTGACTGGAGGAGAGAGAGGAACATCAGAGCCCAGGATTTACAGCGGCACTGCTGCAGGCATTCAGCCTTTGGGGTGCACTGCTGGCCAGCCAGAGTAGCCATCATATAAAGAACCAAAAAGAGCACAGATGTGTGGCGATAGAGGTCATAGCAGCGTGACTGAGACGGGGGGGGGGTTAAGGGAGTGGTGGAGAAAGCAGTCTGCAGTGGTCGTACGACAAGGTTGGAGCGGACGCGGTGTCTCTGTAAGGCTGGTGTTGTCGTTTCTAGTTGAGGTGGCATTTTCTTCCTTTTCTGCCCTTGTTGAGAGGAGGCGGCTTTGGCCTGCAGACTCCGCAGCAGACCGGCAGAGGGCTGTCAGTGGGATGACGAATACCAGAGCAAGTCGCCATCCTTGGGCTGGAATGTCATCTCAAGTATTTCTTACACAGACTCTGGGGCCTTGTCATCTGTCTGACACTAGTCTGATCTAAACCACTTCAAATCCAATGAAAGTGGAATGATTACACTTTCAACTTGGTCAAATTTAGCCCGGACACTGAAATAAATTTAGATTGTAGAATCCCATAAATATGCATAAATAACACTGAAACTGAACTGCCCCCTCCGTATGTTCCTTTGTCCTCATTTGGACCCATGATGGTTCCTGGTACACGGCTGTGACACACAGGTATTGCAATATATGGTGAGGTATTCTAAGATCTCCAACCGTTATTAATGATGATGAAGAGGATGCCAAAATGAGGAAGCAGGGTACTGATCGCTTGCCTGTCTCCTTTTTCAAGTGTTGCATCTCCTCCTTTAATAGCTCCATTTCTTTCTTCAGCTCATAGCATCTCCTTTCTGCTTCTTGTAGCCGGCTGGTGGGGGAAGAGAATGTATGTTTTTAAATTCTTTACCGAAATGGTGTAATTTGGATCGTCTGATGTCGATACCTCTGCAAGTCTTCATTCAGCTGTGATATCTGTTGTGATATCGCCTCATCTTCCTCTGTGGTGCTGTGAGTAGATTCGGTGGGACCTTGGTCCCCAGTGAGGGGGAGCTCCAGCAATGGGGACAGGTCTTCTGGTAGCCTGTTTGTAAGATCCCACAGCGGTTGACTAACCAGTTTCACTGGTGTGTAAAGACTCCCCCAGTCTCTTTGTCTTGTATTGTCAATCTGCATCATGATGTCTTGACTGCGGTCAACTGCGCCTGTCTGACTAAAGTCCAGTATATAGAAACAAATAGACAAATAAATACATAGACCATGATGTGCATGAAAACAATAAAATCTGAATTTCAGATTACCTTGTGGCAGTATAAGAGTATCCAACAAAAGCCAAATGTACTCCTGTGGGAGCTCGGTCTGTCACGTCAGATAGTGTCTCCTGCAGAAACAGCTATTATTTTCCTTTTAGGCCTAGACTATGTGTCTGATTATTGTTACTTGGCACTGAGAGTCAAATACCATTTCACTGAGGCAGTCATCCATAATGTCAAAGTTCGAAGTGTCAGTTGGATTGGACACTTCAGGCAGGAACGGGGCAGGGAGTTCATGCAGGGAAGCCCAATCCAGTCCTCCGAAAAAGGGATGGCCCCTGAAGTCACTGAAGCCCTTCCTCCCAAGACGGTCTTCCCTCTCAGAGATGAGCCCAGCGATTAAGGAACGAGCTTTTTCTGAGATCTCAGGGCCAGAAGAGGGGAATTCGAAATAATCCTGAGAATAAACAAACTGTTTAAATGCTTTGTCTGCACCACACAGCTTCAGCTATACTGAAGATCTGCAGATTCCACACCTCCCAGCGTGTGGGTAAAACCAGAGTACTGGGAGCAGATAACGTGCACATAGCTGGGATCAAACCCACAACTTTGCTGCTTTTATGTCACCATACTCACATCGCGCCATCCCCTATTTTTAATATTACATAAATATCATACTGACTACTTTGCCAAACTAGAATATTATGTGAACCAGAGGGCGAAAAGAGTGGAAGCTAGTTGAAATGACTTGAAGGTGTTGTTTGTGTACCTGAAAATGGATGATCTTGGCATAGGTTTCAGAGATAGACTCTGCATAGAAGGGTGTGGTACCCAGCAGCATCTCATAGGCACAGATACCCAGAGCCCACCAGTCACATTCGAGACCGTAACCTCCGCCTCCCTCAACGGCCCTTAAAATCTCTGGAGACAAGTAGTCAGGTGTTCCAACGGCCAGAGTTGAGCGAACCTGGAAAAGATTCAAAAAGTGTAATTGACAGCCGAGCCTGCGTGTCAACGACCCTCCTCTTTGAGAAAGTTTACATGTAATTTACATTCATTCTGTAGCTACAGTCACTATTATAGCGACAGTAATGCTTACAGAACGGGGCTGCCTATCCTTTGGCATCACCTTAGTTATGCCTCTCCTCTCCTCTCCTCCTCTCAAGGTTTTTTACTGAGAAATAGAATCTCTAACATTAAACTTGTTAACTCTCACCATGCCATCCTCTGGTAGCCTCAAACAGGAACCAAAGTCCCCTAGTCTGATGTGTCCTTCTGCTGTTAGCAGGATATTATCAGGCTTGATATCCCTGGGAAGGGGCACAAAAGATCGCTGTCATTTCCAGAAGATTGAATGAATACAGAAACCAGCCCCCTCTAATCACGGCTCCACGAGTTACACGGAAGATCAACACATGAAAAATGTGCACATCTTTTTCCGGCGTATGTTAAAGGGAATACTGTACCTGTGCACGTAACCCAGTTTGTGGACAGAGTGAATGGCCATGGCCATCTCAGCCAGGTAGAACTGAGCCATATCCTCAGGGAGCCGATCACCAAACTTACTGAGCAAAGTCAGCAGGTCGCCCCCTACATAATAGTCCATTACCAGATACTGAAGTAGAAATTGGTGGATGAGTGAGAAAAGTGGCCTTTAATTTGACTAATATGCAATATGAAATTAGTAAGAATTCATTAGTAAGACTTTCCTATTTGCAAACATTTTCTTGACTGAAAAGTTTGCCAGTGTCTGTTCATACCAGGTAATTATCGTCTTGAAAGGCATAGTGCAACTCTGTAATCCATCGTCTGTCACCTTTCAGCAGAACTTCCCTCTCCTCTTGATAACATGCGGTCTATAATAGAGACACACAACACGAAAGTTGGCTCCTTAGAACGCATTAGTTCTGTCTGTGTCAGAGTAAGAAAACTGGCTACACTCTAGGTTTTATGTGTTTGTGTGTGTTTATGTTTGTGCATCTACCTCCCCTCGTCTCAGTATGTCCCATTTATTCATTATCTTTAAAGCATACACTTGTTGTGTACTTCTGATTCTTGCCACAGCAACCTACAAGAGAATGGTATAAAACAAAAGCATGAAAAACATGACATTTTGCCTGACACCGCTTCCGGCGTTGATGCAGCCGTGGTGGCCCGTTGATGCGGTTTACACACACACACACACACACACACACACACACACACACACACACACACACACACTGCTCATACCAAGGATCCTACTGGAAGCTCTTTGTCGCCGACTGGTGGTCAGAATAAAAAACTACATCCAATACCGTGCAGACTATTCAAACGTTCATGGAACAACGTTCATTTGGCCTTTACCCCAACAATGTTGTTATTCAGTGTTAAACCCTGCAACAGCAATAGACTGGAGCATTTGTTTGATTACTATCATCCCTAATGTTCTGCATCACACGTATGTTGTAGATCTTTTACATGTGCTAGATTCAAATTAAAAACTTTGAAGAAAAGTCATATATAGTTTTCTAAGGTTGCGTTGTGCGATTACACTTAGGGTCTACTTACAAGGGTATGTGGTTCCTGCCCCAAACCTGCTCACCTCACTGAAGTTTCCTCGGCCTATCACCTTCAGGATGTGGAAGTCTTCTCTTTTAATACGAGTCCGTTTCACCTGCCTCACCAGAGGTTCAGCTGTGATGGGAGGAAAGTACAGAAACCTTTGGATTAGAATGAGTCATCTGTCACATATGATCTTTACAGTGGGAATATAAATAATTATGTTGACTGTGTAAATGACCCTGTTTGACTTAGTGTTGTAAACAGTGTTTAGTGTTGTTTCAAATCCAGAGATGCGCCTTGTCCTTGATGGGGGGCGTCATCTAACATGATATTCATTCCTGGACACATGATCAGGTTAAATTTGCAGCGTTCCATTAGTGAGGACGCATGACAGCGTTTCTCAGATGCTGAACACTGTAACATGCAGTGACATGCTCGACAGAGATTTATTGATTTATTGATTTAGTTCTACCTAACTCATCTAAAGCCCTTTCTGACACATTTAAGACGCTTCAGGCAAACCAAAAGAAACTTGTGACATACCTTTAAGAAGAATTCAGTTGTAGTTACAATAGTATCCCTTCAGCCCTATTAACAAACTGGACAATTCCAAACCACGGCTGTGTGTCATATCAGGACACTGTTGCAACAATGATGATCAATTTCAGACATAACACAGAGCTGATGTCCTGCGTTTGTCCAACTATTTTTACTGCCACCTGCCGTAGATGTAAACTATAAACTGCAGAATCACCCAGTATGAATGGAATTCACTGGCAAACATGCCTTTCTGAGCACACAGCCCGTATTAGCTGCTCTATTTTTAAATCGGAACAGGCAGTTGTGACTTGGTGGCTTAACTTGAACTACATTGCTGTGTGAGTTCTGAGCAACACATCAGCAAATTCGTCCGGATAAAAAGCTAAACAAAGTTGTTTTTCTATGAAGAACTTGGTTCATATTAAGCAGCCAAGGAGAAAAACACTCACCCCACTGCAGGAAACCAGAAACATACTTCTCCTTAGCAAGAGTCGATGAGTAAAACTCCTGATAGACGCCGACGAGAAGGTCCAGCAAAGTCTGCAGCCCAACAGGGCCTGTTGCCTGGGGGCCCTTGGCCAGAGCAGGTGCACCGAGCCCCGGGCCCGTCGACATCATGTCCGAAGGCTGAGGGGCCCTTTCTGTGACGGCTACCCCCCAGAGTCCATGGAGTGGTTGACTTAAACCGGCAGGGTCTCCTGCTGCTGCTTAAGTCGTTGCTCTCCTGTGAATCACGCTTACTGTAACAGCCCACCCGCAACTTCTTTGGGCCATACCACCATCCCACCTCTGTCCCACCCAACAAACACTCTCTGGACCTCTTT
This sequence comes from Pao palembangensis, assembly GCA_015343265.1. NCBI lineage: Eukaryota > Metazoa > Chordata > Actinopteri > Tetraodontiformes > Tetraodontidae > Pao > Pao palembangensis. The sequence goes on along the minus strand of CM027094.1, from coordinate 10,728,781 downwards.
CTGGACGATCACCAAACCCCACCCCTTCCCCCACGAACCTGCCTGTGATTTCTAACGCCTCCGCCTGATCCCTTTATTGTAGCTTTTCTGTTTGGAACGTCCTCTTTTCGCGCTTCACATTGGACTTTTAGTCTGGTCCTGTTTAAGGTCAGCTTTTTTCCCCCCAGCTCTCTTCTGTTTGTCTTTATATGTCAGCCTCCTCCCTCACTTTCCATTCGTGTGCAGCATCTGTCAAGCCTGTAATTTCTCCAGTTCTGACTCCAGACCTTTTTTGGTGCTCCAGGCTGTGTCTCCGTCCCTCGCCACACCCTCTGTGTACTGCAAACAATGAGCTGTAACAGTGGTGTGTAACAGAGAACCATATTTATGCTCTGAAACCATTTCTCCTTTTCTTTGTCAGTGCTGTACCTTTGTTAAATGGCATAATCTGTTTTCCTCTTTCTGTCTTTTTCTTCCCCTCTGTCAGAGCAGACTGGAGGCGCTGACCTGGATCAGCGCCTCCAGCTGCTGCTCATCCACTCGGGCAGCAACACAAATCTCTTATTTTGTCAACCATCCAATGATCATTTAAGAATCGATTTTTATTCTTCATCTCCTCTCGCCTTTCCCCTCAGTCCTTGTCATGTTTTCTTTTCTAACAGAGCTCTAACAGACCAGTTTTTCCTGCCAGTTCACTGTTTTGTAAATACTGGAAAAATTCAGTCATTTCCTACTCGCCTGCATTATCTAAAGATCAGATAGGTTTAGTGTTATCATGAATATTATTAATAAATCAGTCAATCACAAATAGGCCCCTTAAATTCAGTGTAATTACCAAAATGACATAAGTAATTCAGAGTCATTGTTCTGCCTCGTGCTACTTTGGCTTAAAGAAACGGTCCCATTATACTCAAGTACAGTTGAACAGGTGAGTGGCCCTTGCTGTGACGTTAGGGATAGGCTACGCCATCATGCGGCATACTGCTGACGCTGACATGGACGACAGCTGTTGAATTCCTTGTGTCAAGCCACTTGTGAACCAAAGGAATGGACAGAGTGGAGGCTGCTGGGGCTCCAGCGTGAAGACCTCACAGTCGCTGCTGGTGTTGGTGTGCTGTGTTTTTGCAGGTCAAAGGTCAGTGCGGCTTTCTGCCAGGAGACTTTCAGAGCATTTCATGCTTCCTTCTGCTGACCAGTGTTATGGAGATGCTGATCTCATTTGGCACCTGCCCACACTGCCAAAAGCAGCGATACCTGGTTCAAGGACATGGCACACATGTTGCCATCTGTAGACCCTGTGATTAACCAGCAAACAAACCCCGCAGAGAGTCTCGGGGCTAAAGTGTAACACGTGAGACACCAGACCTGACAATGAGCTGAGGGCCACATTCAGAGCAACCTCTGCTTCCATAGCATCTCCATGGTGCCACAGGCTGATTGCCTCCAATGATATAGTAATTTATGCAAAAGGACTCCTACCGGGTGCTGCACATGTGCAAACACTTGAAATATATCCATCAGAGTGTAATGAATACGACCCTTTGACGATATTCTAATTCATTAAGATATAAATGGAAAGTAGCCTTAACGTCACTGTTGTAGTAGCGCCCTCTGCTGCTGCTCTGGGGAATAGCGCCTTCATCTGCAGCATCAGAGAACAGCGCCTCCGTGGAATTACACACACCTCAAACTGGTCACCGTAGAATACGGGAGCCTTTTACTGTGATTCTACAAACACTTAAGCAGAATTAGGTATGTCTGTGACAAAAATCCAGCCTTTAGTTTACTTACTTGAATAACTGAGTCTTCTGTTTTACACTGTTTGTACCACTGTTGCCGCTATTGCTGCACAGCACAAGAATTCCAAAAAGCCTGTACAGCTGTGCCTTAGCAGCGTCCATTTTTGCTCTACTGCGCTGAAATCAAACAAGGAAGCACATGTAATCACTGATGAATCCTGAAGTCACGAAATTCTGTTTACAAGATTATCACATTTATATAATCCTCATTGATTGATTTATAAAATGAAATGTTGTCACCTATTTTGGACTATGCATTAAACAAAGCATTAATTTATTTTGCAGATCATTTAAAATTCAATATCAAACTTACATCAAGATTGCAATTAGGTATGTTCTAGTGACAGTTGTGAACGTCTACTACTAATAGTGAAATGATAAATGCACAGTAGAAAGCACAGGAAAACACAGCTCAGAAAACATCAAGCTGCCCGGGGTGACCTGGATTCCCACAGCACGTGCAGGGCCCTCCATAATCCTCCTTCATTCACTGTTATGTAGCCTTATCCGGGAAATTCATAATCAGTCTTCACTGGCTCAAACTAAACATTCATGTGGTGAAAAGACCTAATCACGATGTGAGAAAACGTCCCTCAGAAGTGCTGAATGGAAGCGGCCACAGCTCCCCGTGCTGCTGCACACACATCCCATCAAAGCTTTGTGTGTCATCGAAGGTGACACTAAGTCTGCCGGGCTGCATGCTGCTCAGCAAGTGCACCGTTGCGTCACTCAGAGGCAAGCTGAAGGGAAGGGATGTGGCCAGCGGAAGAAAGGAAGAGAAATTCCAGAAGGAAATGAGTGAAAGTCCGGTGTAGCTGCCTTTCAAGATTCAGTTTTGTTTTCTTTAGATTTCTGTGGTGATTCCTGTCACATTTGGACTAACTTTTTGTTGTGTCCTGCTCTTAATCTCCTCATAAAAATGAGCTGCATTCCGGCGTCACACAGGTAAGACACACGGAGAAACAGGCAGCCACCATAATATTAAGAAAGAGGGTTTCTTTTATAATAGAACATTTCAACACGCTTTCTATTTCATCCTTCCCCAATTCTGGGAGTTTAGGAATCAATTATTTAAGATACTTATGTCATTAAGTGCTTATCTGTAGATTAAGACACAAGATGGATACCCCCCCCCCCACACACACACACACAGCTAGCGTCACCCTGCACTCTTTATCCCCCATAAGCATTTATTTTTCTTCACATCATGGCATCACGTTTACCCTTTTTACTGTGGGATAAGGAATGAGCTGCATGCAGGAGTTCCAGATGTGTCGTAGCCGATGAAACACTGACACGTGACGCTGTGCAGCCCTTCGCATGAGACTGACTCTGTTTGTGTGTATTCACTGGCAGCATGAACAATATTCTCACTCAAGCAGAATCTCAGTTGGAGGAGAGTCCGGTGGAGAGACGAGGGAGCAGAGCCTACCAGGTATAACCCGTCTTTCTATCTGTCGTTGCAGACTCATGCTGTCCTTTTCTTTCATTACGCTTCACTGCAGCCTTGGAGCTGCTGAATTGCTTCAGTCATGTGGTTGCTACAGCAACATGTCCAGTAAACTGCTGTAGCATGAAGAGGCTGAGGGAAGCACAACAATAACAAAGCTTCAGTACTGAAAACTTCAGCTCTGATGCTGCGTAGTTAAATGTGTTTGGTGCGTTTGAGAAAAAGTGCTTGACAGCAACTCATCACACGTCTGAGTGGGACATTTATGATGCAGACCGCTGTGGTTTCTCTCTCATTTTACACCTTCACCGTGGATGGTAACAGGAACGGGACCAGCCACTCGCACTACTTTATGTTTGTTCATGTGTGAGAACAAGAGAGCGCAAACAGTTGTGTCCCACGACAAGAGAATAAGAGACCCTATTTACAGGAGAAAACACAGCCAACACTTAGTTAGGTGCCAGTGATAGTTATTGTTCTCTTAGAAAGTGGGCAGGATGGTAGTCAGTAAAATAGAGTTAGGGCCAGCTGAGTCGGTACACCAAGCGTTTGTGTGTCACAGATGGCAGATAAGCTCATAATCTCAGCTCTGTGTCACATAGAGGGCAAAACAAATAACATCCCCAGAGGACACTGGAGACATGATTGTGGTACTTATGTGTCCAAAACATTTCGGGTGAAATATTTTATTAATTGAGTGTCCCTCTGGTCCAGATTTTCCCCGAAGTGAACAAGGACGAAGAGGCAGATTCCTGCGCCGAAAACATTCTTTACAGAAGGGAACGTCTGCCTTCCATAGTGGTGGAGCCCACAGAGCAGAATGAGCTGGAGAGTGACAACCCGCGCTGGCCAAAGCCATCCTCTTCCGGCAGCAGTGTGGAGGAGGGAGAGGAGACGGGCAGCAGCGCTGATCCGACGGGGTCTTCTCATGGGGGAGAACAGCAGAAGGACGTGACAATGGAGCCAGGGTAGGGATCGAATTTAGATCAGTCAGACAGGAAACCAGTCAGTCAGACTTTAAGGAAGCTAACAAGACAAATAATACAACAAATCTTTGTTAAAGCAGAGAAAATGAAGCAATAATATTAGAGCCTGCATCCTAACAGCGTCTCTGTTGCAGCTCGGGGGCCAGGAAGTCTTCCATCAGTCCATCCCAGAGTCAAATGTCCCTCACTCACCTGACCCCGCCGACCTCCCCCACCCCTCCTGAGGCTGCTCCACCCTGCTTGAGAAGCTGAAGCCGACAAGAAACAAAGGAAGCCGTGAATGAACTGTGTGGAGCCCAAACTTTGGAAGCAAATTAAGCATTTTTAAGATCAACATTTTGGTAAATTATTTGAGCTCAATTTAGAAAAGGTAAATGGAAGCATTTATTTATTTGTACTGATGACTTCAAATGTGTTTGGACAAAATATGCATATACAGCACCAGGAATTCAGACCCTCTACGTACAACATTTGTCCATATAAACAACTTTGTATAGGAACAACGATTACATATATAAACATTATTTGCTTGTCCTGTTGATATTAAAACTACATGTTAAAAAACATTCTTCTAAATAAACGCACACTTATACTGCTAATTCCCGCTTTAATAAGCCCTGAATATCAGTGATATATAAAAATGCTGACATGAGACTCAAAAGGAAAAAACAAATGTAAAATATTTATTTAATGAGATGTTTCTTTCCCAATGGCCTATTTGCACTTTCTGATAAATATAATGCCAGAAGAGCTTTAGTAGTTGTTTTATAACAATAAAGCTGAATTTTAAATTGTTCTGATGTATTTGTTTATTATTTGATCCCATTTCACAATAACATTATGTTACAGAATTGTGAGAAATTTCAAGTCACGATCCACAAATTCTGTCTACAAGCACAAATATCCCAGGCTGGTCAATTGTCAAAGTATATCAATGTATATTTTATTTGCTAATTTTCTGTTGATAGTTGTTGTCATGACCCTTGGACGAATTCTTGTGACGTGTGTGTGACACAGTGGACAATCTTCATCATTAAGCAGAACTAATCCACCCGCTTCTGTGATTATAAAGATTGACCACTAGATGGAAGCACTCAGCTCACTCTGTTAATACTGCAACTCCCATTGTACTTAACTGTAGATAGATAGATAGATAGATAGATAGATAGATAGATAGATAGATAGATAGATAGATAGATAGATAGATAGATAGATAGATAGAGTTCCTATGGAAGATAGGGTTCCTGTGGAGTTAGGTTGAGATTTCCCAGAAACCGGCTAAACTAAACTGATCAGTTTCTCTATCTCTAAACTTTCAACTCACTCTGATCTATAAAGTCAGCAATTATTACATATGAAAACTGACTAAAAGGGGGAAAAGTTGTTGTTCAGACGACAGCAGTAATTAAACTGTATTATGTATATAGATTATGATTTATGTTTTGTTATCTGAGCTACGTTATGGGAGGAACATTTATCAGAGTGTGGGGTATTGATGACATTCATTTATAAAAATAAATGTATATATTTCTTCAATGCAAGTAGTCTTTTAATGCTGTGCAGTCAGTATTTTACATCCATACTTAAGAAAAGGTAGGAAAAAGGCTCAAAGAAGCGGGATATCTTCACAGAGCAGGATTGCTTAAGTCTGCTCCAGAGTGCCCAATTATCCTATCTTCTGTTAATTAGCGAACTGTAGCTCGTATGTGGAGTAGAGATGTCAGCTGAAGGAAACCCTGCAGCGATCTGCAACCTAATGCATACTAATAGAATAACATCCTCGCAAGCCTTTAACAAACCATAGTATTGCTGCAACTAAATGGTGGCAAATGCAAGAAAGAACTACATCTTGTTACCAAAACATTAAATATAAATGAACCGAGAACAAGCAAGGCGATTCAAAGAGGATAGCGGAGAAAAATATAGGTCAATCACTGAATCCCCAAATGTGCCAAAAATGAAAGCCCCTCTGTCTCCTCTGCTACCCTGAACCTCTCTGTCTGAGTAATCAAAGCCAGATGTAGTCCTCCACGCAGCCCCTCTGCCCTCCCTCCCTGTTTCTCCTTCTCTGTGTGAGTTTCCTCCTCAGACTCAGTGCCTCTCTGTTCTCGACTTTGCTCGGCCTCCTCCTCTCCTGCCTCGCTCCCCCTCGCTCTCTGCTAAGGCAGGAAATACTACAGGTTCCTCACCCTGGAGGCAGAACTTTTCTTCTAACCACTAACAGATGGAGGGATATAGGAGGGAAGGGTTGGATTTTATAATCGCATGATGTGTCTCAGTAAAGCAGAGACTGCAAAATGATCGAAAACTGCAAATATTGACAAAATAAGATGTTTTTGCCCAAGTGTTGGAGCATTGTCTTGAGCTGTTTCTCCTCTTTATACCTGTGGGTGTTTCCTTACATGTGACCCAAATGGATTCGATGTGTGTCTGTGTGTGTGTGTGTGTGTGTGTGTGTGACAACCTGACAACCAAACAAAGAAACTGTTCCATAACAAAAAGACAAAGATCTGTTCAAAGGTCGTTAATTTAAAGGTCAGAGGTTACTTTTAACTTGCTATGTTCTTTTAATCATATTATATATGAATATGTTAGATTTCTGATTCAACACGAAAAGTATTTTGAGTGATTAAAACTCCCTGTATCATAAGAAAAATACAAGATGTCCACAATCACGCCAGACATCAGGCATCTGTGACCTGCTGCGTGGCCGTGATGTTGCCCCGAACAGACGGTTGCTGCTGCTGCTGCTGCTGCTGCTGCGGTGGTGCTGCAGACAGACATCTGGATGGTTACCAGCAGGAGACTTCATGTGCAAAACATCTTTAAAGACAACAATACGCATTAAATCTACATTCTTGCGCTTCTTTCTTTGCTCATGTGCTGCAGCCTGGTGATGAATAACCACACGGTTTCTTCCAAAGTCTCTGACAAACTCAGCCAGTTCAAACATTTTCAGGATGTAAACCACAGAAAACAAGTTTTGAGGTGATGTGGGCTTTTAAAAGCTTTAATTTTGGATACAAAGAAACCAATACTGCTGTCAGTGTGCAATGGCACTCTAAATAATAATACTGCAAAAAGCCAAGGTGACGATATAACATTAAATACATTCTTTGGCAAACAAATTTGTGTTTATCAGTTTTAGGTAGCCAACTTTTTACATTAAATGGTAAAAATATGTTACATAATGTAATTTGAAAACAAGTCCTTCAGGAGTATCGCTCCTGATTTTAACAAACCTTCAAAGAAGAAATATTGTACATTTGCATCTAATGCTACAGACAAAGGTCATAGGATCGCAGACCTCTTCAGGCAAAAGTGTGTTTTATCTACAGTGAGATTTACATTCCCAAACAAATATGGCAAGACAAAGAAGTGACAGGCAAACCAGGAGTGATCCAATCAACAGCCAGTTTGATGTACAGGCTGAACGATGATGAGTTCAAACTGACTCAGTGGTCAGGTTTGGGATTACAAATGAGAAGGTGGGACAGGATGTGTTGAGGCAGTCTGCTTGTGGAGGGGACAAACGGTTGAACTTGGTGCTTAGCACGAGGAGAATTCTCTTGATCGGCTTGTCTGCTGTTCGGTCATCGGTGATCGCTGATTAAATGGGCGGTGCGAGAAGGTAAACGCGTATCCACCTTCCTCCCACTGGAGCTGCTTTTTATTGCCTCGGCACACCAAGCGCGCACAAGCTGCGGTAACTCCATTCAGTCGCGGCTCACAAAGTGTGCGTGGAACATGTGTGATATGTTGCCTGCCGTTGAGCAGTTGTCGATTCATGAGATCATCCAAACTCTCAGATCTCATTTTAAATATGCATAGGCTTATAAATAAATGAACAAACAGACCCTGTGACAAGTGACAGCTATCATCCAATACTGTCTCTGGTGATCACCTATAGAAAAACAACCGAATTACCTCAGTCATTCTTCTTGTACCTCAGTGATATGTGCTTTAGAAGGCTCCAGACTCAATGGCTGCCTGAGTTCTCTGATTCTCCAGGGCAGAGTGGCCAAGATGTTCTTGTATTTTCACATCAGAACCTTAGTTTACCGACCGAGGCTATAGATAGATTTTAGTAATGGAAGCAGGTTTAACTAATTGTGCAAAAATCGAGTCAAGAAATCACCGTCTGTATAAAGGTATACATTTGTAACACAAACGTATGGAATCTTCCACGTTTTCACACCCGTTTAGGTAACTAGAATTATAAAAGCTGTCTAAATGAGTCACGGAAAAACAAGAATCTGATATTGGTTATAGTGAAAATGACTCAGTGCCTGGAACCAAACTGAAATGTGAAGGAAAACCAAACAAAAAACAGAACAATCAAACAAAAAACAGGACAATGAAGCCCAAAAGTCTATATTACACCTGTGCAGAGTGTTAAAAATAAAAGAAAGAGAGTCAAACACACAGATTTCTGTTTGGCAACGTTACAAAATGAGACAGTCACAGCTCTTCCAGGTGGTTGGATAAACTGGCCGATCCCAGCTGTTACCTGTTACATCAGAGCTGTCCCGCGTGCCGTCTGCAGAGTGCTGACATTTCCCGGTCATTATACAGTGGTCATTACTTTCAGTGAGCCAGTGCGGAAGCGTAGAATTTTCTTCTTAAGGGCATGTGAGGCCTTAATTTTAACAAATGCTTTGGGCTGCTGAGCTGCTCCAGGTGGGGTGGGCGGTGACGACAGAGACAGTTGAGGGGCCAGCTGCTGGGGCCAAACTAGACCGCCGCTCTCATCTGAGTCACTGGACAAAGAGCTGGAATCTGGGGAGTCTGCCTCACTCGTGCTCGACTCAGATTCACCCTGACCTGGGTGGTGGTAGTCCCCAGCGGGCTGGCACGAATGCATCGGAACGCGCTCTAACTGATACTCCACGTGCTGATGGTGGTGGGAGTGGTGCGGCGTGTACGACGCGTGCATAGGCCGAGATTTCCGCGGACGTCTTCCGTGGATGTCTTTATGGGTGGAAGCGGAGGGGGCTTGCAGCGATGCCTGCGCGGGTAGCTGCTCGGCCTCGTCTTGACTGAGTTCAAGGGTGGACTGCCAACGTCGATAACTACCACTGCCTTGGTGTTGTTTCTTGCTCTTGGATTGACTACTGCGGTTTCCCTTCCCGCCGCTTCCACTTCCTGCGCCATCTCTCTCTACTGTATTGTACTTGCGCTCCGGGACCCTTTGCAGGCTGTTCTCTGACTGAGACCTGCAAGCTTTCTTTCCCTGCTTCCTGCTGGTGGCTCCTCTGTCTTCATTTGAACGACACTTCTTTGGCCCCCCTCGTGATTTATTGGGTTGGACCTGAGATGTGGGCTGCTGCTCTGGAAGATGATGATGCCCTCTCTCTAGCGAGAATGTACTCGGGTTAGGTTTAGACACCCCAAGACCCTTGTGAGGGTTCGAGTGCTGATGACCAGAAGCTCTCGTGGAGCCCCGACAAGGCTGGGCTGGAATATACTTTGCATTAACCAGCTGCTCATCGGTTGATGGCGGCTGATGGGTCTTCAACAAAGACGGGGGAGAGTGATAGTGATAATTGGGGGGCAAATCAGGCTCACTGTTACTGGAGTCTGGGTAGGCTTGCAACACTCTGAAAGACGGATACTCCAACAAGGTGGAGCGGGAGGCCTGCCTCGGCCTGGGATACGGCCCTGGTTGCTGCTGCTGCTGATGATGGCAGCATTTAGACGGAGGGTCTTCGCTAGGCCCCATCCCCTGGTAGCCGTCTTGATCAGAAGTGTTATGAGCCTTTGGAAAATAAGCATCTGGAGCCTGGGCGACACCAGACGTCTCTGGAACAGAACCCTGCTTTGGCGGCATTTGTTCGTCTTTGTGGCACAAACTACTCTGCCTCACCACACCGACAGCTCGAGTGTCGTGCGCCAGGCTGGTGCGCGGCTTTGAAGGGCGTGCGTGTTGTGTTCTGCGCTGGATCAATCCAAAGATGTAAGTCTCGATTTTATGGGCCTGGTGGTAATCTTCCTGATTGAGTTGGATATCCCTAATATCCCCCAAAACATCGGTAACGGCAGCGTGTTTCTTTGGTTCGGATGACCACGTTTTTTCCAGTTCTGTCTCTTCAGTCCCCTCAAGGGCTGAGTGGGAATGAGGGACGCGAGGGTGGTAATCTGATTCAGGAAATGTATTTTTCTTGGCAACACAGGCTTCTCCTAACATAAGAAAGAGAGAAAGAAAACAAGGCCAGGAACAGCTGTCATTGTGTATCTTGTATATAGTTAAGATTTAGCTATAGCTCCATTAGTGCGGTCTTGTTTTCACTTTACAGACAGAATTATGTCCTTATGGACAATTGTTTATTCCTAATTTAAATCTCTATCCATACTCTACTACTTGAGAGTATTGTATGTATAGAAAATGTAGTTTTGCAATGTTTGGAAATGGGACAGAATGTTCAAAACACAAAACACACAGTTTCCACTTTAAAAAGACGAATCGTTGCGTTTGGTAGAATGATCGGTCAGGTTTTTACCTGCACAAAGTTGACTGTCCTCCAGGGTAACAGGAGCATTTGTTAAATGATCCTCGGTCTTCACACTCAGCTCACCTCCTTGTTGTTTCATGCATGCATCTAAATACCAGGATGCACATTGCAAATATGCCTGAAACACACACACAAAGTAGCTGAAAGTCAGTTTGTTGCATTTACTTTGGATCCCAAACCCTTCTGGATGTGCACACTTGTTCTGAGGTCTTTTAGCAGTATTACAATGCTATATACATACATACTATATATATGTGTGTGTGTGTGTGTGTATTCCTGCTTATCTGCCAAGAGACACACAGAGACTAAGAACTTTCACATTCACAGACAGCTATGACCACAAGAGCGTCTTCTCAAAACACTTTAACAATAACATGTCAGCCTCCAATCCCAACTACCCCTACACACACACACACACACACACACACACACGCACACAGCGAGAGAGAGAACTTCACAAAAAGACTAATCCCATTCATAATTCTCATTACTATACAGTATATAGTACTGTATACTATACTCTGCTATTGATATACTTCAACAGACACTTAAATTAACCACCAGGTAAAACAGCAAAGAAAGTTGGATTATTTTATCACCTTTCAGTATTATACTTATAGTTTAATAACTAGATGTTAGATGTGTTAATCTAATGATATATAAAGGACATTCTGCCTTGGTCAACATCTCATGAACATGTTTACACAAACCAACGGAACCATCCCCCGCCCCCACCTCGGCCTCTCCAAATACATCTCCATCACGCTGGTCCCTGCTTACTGTCCCGTTACAAAGAAGTCAGCCAACAGCGGAGACTGCTGCTGTGTGGTCCACAGACGCTGCCACTGCGCTCCAGAGTCTACAGACTGGCCGCTTTTCAAAGAGGCAGCTGCTTGTGGGCAAGAGGAGGACTTCCTGTAGAGGCGACTGGGTCTCTACCCTCACCAGAAGTATCAGATCAGGACATAGGAACGTCATTCAGCGAGTACGAGCTCAGCATGATCTCGTGCTAATTTGATTACTTAATGATGAAACCTAAATTAAATATGTCGTCACATCCCCTTTATAAAGAAATGGGCTGGAGAACGGCGCTTTCACACTGCAACACACTAATAAATAACGCCAGAGAAATCACAAGACACGTGTAGGTATGTGGTTCCCTGTGTGAGTCGGCAGCACTGAGCTGGGCTTATGTCAGGCATGCATGATATAAAAAGATCTGTTTGTAGGTTCAAGCCACTGAGCGGCTGCTTCATTCCCATTCTAAGTACACTCTCGGATACAGTCAAGCCTTTGCATCAGGCCAAAATGCACACAACGCGCACGCTTCCTCTTCTCGTCTGCTGTTGGTTGCAAATGTGAATGACCATTCAGGCACATTCATACCCTGAAGATGCAGCTTTGGGAGTGATTTGGGGGTTTCGTATCTTGCTCAAGGACACGTTGACGCAGGGGTCCGGAATCTAAACGGGAACCTTCCGCTTACTGCAGAGACCACTGACCTGAAAGATGCCTGTAACTAACACGCAAAAATATGGCGTAGGTCTTGTGGGCAGGCTCCTTTGCTCCTACATTTATGGGCCCATTCACAGTGTCAAAATGTTTTTGGTTTTTCTCTCTGAGGCTTTCTGATTTAGTAAGAGTGACATCTGTAACGCACAGAGCACATCTGTATGTTGGTCCTCCACCAAACCCCCTCAACCTCCACGGCTCATCAATGGTGGCTCTGTGTATAGGAAAGAGGTTGTCGACTGTTCATTGCAGAGGCTCTGGCAACCTGTTGCTGGCAGTCTGCGAGGAGTATGATCCAGAAGAGGTCGGTCGCCTTGTTAGAGACCGGCCAACGGACCCTCATCACCCACAACCTGGCAGAAGAAGTGGGGGGACATGATGTCATATAATATCTTGTTTTTATAATTTCTGAGTTTTGGTAACTGTTTGAGGTGGCTATATTGCAGGAAAGTGATTTCTGTCTTTTTTTTTTTGTTTTTCTCCTCTCCTTTCTTACCATACAGATGTGACTTTACCTAACCAAGTGTTTTTGTTTTGGAGACCTCACAAGTGGGCAGTTTGCTCAGTGGCACTCCCCAGCCAGTTCCCCAGCAGGAGCATAAACAGCAGCTACAGACGCATGTTTGTCCAGCCCAGTCAGGTGTGAAACGTAGGCTATTTACATCCATTACAGTTAAAAACGTAAGAAAGGCTCGGAGGACAATTTGGCCACCCAGCTGCTGCAGTTTCCAATAGAACAGTTACGTCATATAACTGAAGGTATGCGGGAGCTCCACAAAGCTTGGGGTTGGCCTTCGCTCCTGGAACAGCTGGTAGATTGGTGCCTTGTTCAAAAGAAATTCAGCTGTTTTATTTTTCCAGCCATTTGAGGCTCCATGCAGCTTTACATATTGTTAGAATAATGCTTCACCCATTTATTTTCAAAAATCTATCTACATTATCTATACAGTAGGAGAGAGAGAGAGAGAGAGAGAGAGAGATTAATGTCTACATACAAACACACAGCGACAGATAAACACAAGGACATGTTTCAACAGAGGTTAATCACTGAATCCAGAGTTATTACAGTTTTATCTCCCACAAAGACCTTATTTGTGCACACAGCTGAACAGCTGAACACTGAACCACAACTCTGGGGTTGCCAAATCTTCCTGAAGGTCTTCTCCAGTGAAACGATGACTTGTTTTCCTGGTGATCCTACAAGCCATTCTCTCTGATATTTCTTTCTCATTCCTGAAGACCTTATCTTGACCTTCACTGTTCTTGTCATCTGAGGAGATGAGGACCTGGAACACTTTAGAGGAGCTTGTTGTTGGGATTAGAGGAGTCTGAGTATTTGTAAAGCTTCATCGTCACCTGACCTTTCCTAACTTTATGTCTTCTGGAGCTCATGTCATCTTCCACTTGCTCAACTCTATTCATTAACAGAAATTTTGGCCAGGGGGGAATCAAAGATCTGCACAGGCTGCCAGACAGTCAAAATGTAGCCTGTAACTTCAGATGGATTACTGGGGCCAAACGTGGGATTGTTGTTCTAGGGGCAAAATAACACAGAGGAGGACCATCCTGCTGTATAACCTCACATTTCTGAGCCTGCCCCGTGAAATAAACATTCAAATAATTACAAAGCAGATGAGCCAATGAAATGGTGTGGTTGTCCGCGCACACACACGCGCACACACGCACACGCACACCAGCGCACCTCATTTGTCCCCTGTTGTACGGGGAGGCCACAGTGAGGGTTGTGTTGCTTCCTCAGCTGTCAGCTGTCACATGGCTGTCAGCAGCTCCTGCTGAGGATCAGATACACACACATTCTCCCTACACACACAAACATGCATTCTTTGTCCACAGAAACAGGACAAGTAGTCCCAGATGAAGAATCTCTCATGAATGGTCTCAGGGAGATAAAAAAGCAGAAATCTCGGCCATAATCAGCAACATCAGGGGGGATAAGAACGAGTAGTGTCCCGTGTAAACACTCGTATGTACGTGTGCGCTTACGCTTCAGACCAAATGTGCACTATCATTTATTGATGGGTACAGTTAACTGTGGGAAGATGACGATGTGGCAGATTCTAGAGTGATTAGGGTGTAACGAAGCATGTGGTTACAAATTAAAAAAAAAAAAATGGTGCTATTTGGTGCAAAATCCTTTTATACAGGAAAACAGAGCTATGACCTTATATGGCTTTAAGAATACAGCTGTTCATATATTCCTTGACTGATGAGGCGCGAGCAGCCTTTAAAGCCTTTAAAGCTGATCTTACAGTGGTTTTTTTGGAGAGCACCAAACTCACAGACAAATTCTTTTCCAAGGCAGACTCAGTGATGACATTTCGCTTCTGCCTATCCCCATGCTCCGCTTTGAGTAACAGTGCAAAGTAACCCTGATAGAGGAAGAATGTATGTGGACTACAGGGAACAGCAACTCAGAAGATTTGTGGTCGCACGGTTTCGTGAGCGCATCGATGACTGTGAAATTGTGGAATGTGTTGCTCAGACACCAGGTTTAAAAATGTAAAGCTTCTGAGGGTCCGAAGCCAGACGCGTTGCTTTTGTACATCAGTCCCTTTAAACAACGGCTGTGGTCCATTTATTTTAGTCATCTAACTTGTATATTTTAGATCTGGTTGTGTATATTTTAAGGTATCGCGACCAAAACCAAGCCAGGTTTTTTTTTTTATATTATCAGCATTTCTTTTTCACAGAGTAGTTGTTTCCATATACGACTGCATTTTAGTCTGCATGGAAGGAATTCCTGCCATTTCAAGTATCTGTCAGTCTGCACCTACTAGCTCTGCAGGCCTGCAGACAAAGTTAATGGGACTGAATAGGATTTTGCGGCATGGATTTCAAATTAAGCTGTGGTCTGTATGAAAAGGCAAACCTCTCCAAAGTACCACCTCTCAAGGAAAACAAGCGCCTCAATTGTGAGGTTTTCGTGTATCTTCTGCTTTGTTTCTTTGTTGTTGTCACCAAAGAAGCCATTTAAAAGTGGTAGGTGGATTAAAAGTCACAAAATGAATGTGTCCCAAGCAGTGGGAGACGTGGGCAGCTACTAAATCCCAGCATTCTAATCATCACAGGCATTTTGCTGAACTCGTAATACTTTGCAACGTGTCAAACAAACTTCTGTGATTTCCCATCATGTGTTTTTGGCAAAACTAAAAGCATAGTTTTCCATTTGTTCTGATTAAAGGCCAATCAAATGTAAATTTTAAGCCAAACACGGATAACTGCACCATCTCACCATGCACACTGGAACTATGTCTAAACAGATCCAAAAATATAATTTAGACTTCATCTGGACGTGTGTCAGAACGACAGCATTAAACTGATAAATAATGAAACGCCCCAAAACGTTGCCCTTAAATGGTGATGTAAGTCTAATACTGTCCTCCTAATGCATTTCACCAACACACTTTTTTCAGTTAGTTAAAATGGAAATAAGCTCAAAATGAGGGCGAAAGCGTTATTCAGTCATTCGGCCAAAAAAAAAAAAAAAAAAAAAAAAAAAGCAGGCCCGGACAGATGTACAAAACTATCCATGATTTCATGGTTCTTTCTGAACCGACTTCCAGAAACTTTTCAAATCACCAGTCGCACAAACAAAAGCAATAACTATTATCACGCACACGCACGGAACGTACCGTTTGGTGCCTACGGTCGTCGGATGTGGCGTCTTTCGGTGCGTCCAGGGAAAAAAGTGCCGAGCGCAGGTCTCCCCAAGGAGACTGTCCAGAAACCAGAGAGTCGCCGAGGCACAGAGCGCTCAGCACCCGGCTTTCCTGCCTCTGTTTGAGCAGGTCCAGCTCACACAAGCCGGCCAAGCTGGCCTCCAGCCGCTCCTTGTTTCGACTCCGCTCTTCTTTCATGGGCAGCGAAAGCGCAGGCAGCAGAAACTCGGAGCAGCCTGGTTCGGCCGTAGCCATCATCTTGTCCCCCTTAGAGCCCCCAAATCTGAAAAGAAGATGATTCAACTCTGGTTGGTAAAGTTTGCTTCAGGTTCAGCTGTTGACCTCGCTCCGGGAGCCATTCTCCTTCTCTCGCCTGCAGACCACTGTGCGCTCTCACTTGGACAACTGTTGGTGGAGCTGTGAGCAGCCGCACGCAGCTTTCTCTTGGCCATCGGAGACCCAGTTTAAACTACGCCCAGCCCTTCGCTCAGTCGTGTTTGTGGTGGTTCGTTAGTTACTTTCTATTTGCTGCGTTATATCACAACATTTCAAGCTTCAAAAGACACAGTAATTGGATTAGCGGTAGACCGGCGGTTCTTTTGGCAAAGTCGCATCAAAACTAATCTGGCATTTCATGCAGAGGCCCGCAGAAAGGTATAAGTCTGCCTACTGACACCCTGGACTACATTTATCATGCACCGATGACACTCAGACTGATGTTTCAGACTAACAAGGGAGCAGACATTCAGTAATGCAGCGTTTTCCAGCACTGGGAAAGACTTTTACAGGAGCTGAGGAGATACAAGCGCCCCCCAGTGGTTGTGAGCAGCAATAACAGGGATGTATGTACGGAGCTTGGTCATCTGAGATTCGGTGCTTGGTGAGAAGAGAAGAGAAGAGGAGAGAAGGGGGGTGGATCAGATGATTGGAGGTTGCTGGAAGGAGTATGATGGTGGAGCAGGTCTGTGAGTTAGAAGGGGGTCTTGTTGTGGAGGCCTTGGTGGACTGGGGAGGACTGGGGAGCGTGCTGGAGCCTACAGAATGTCAGTGGTCATAGACCGAGGCAAGACTCGAACCTGGACAGATTGCCAGTCCATGTGACACACTTATACGGAGGAGCAATTTAGAGTCTCCATCCAACCTTATATGGATGTCTTTGTCCTGTAGGAAGGAACGGTCCTGGATACAGTCATGGAGAGAGCATGCATCAGGCCCTAACCAAGCCGAAAATCTTACAATGAAGCTACAGTTCTAACCACTGAATCATCGTGAGATCCTTTTAAATTAAATCACTAGTGAAATCATATATATATATGTATATATACAGTATGTATGTATCTTCATAATGTTGTGCAAACAGATCGCTGACAGATGCAAAAATGAGTGGATACCACTCAGGATATGCTTTGAGGTGGCGCTCATATACTGCAGAATTGTGCAGCCACTGGAGTCAGGAGTGATTTGCTTGAAAAGCTCTCTCTATGGCTGAATTCCCAGCCATACCTTAAAAAGGTGACGCTCTCTCAGGGTGGATTATTGCACACCAAATCCACATGCCTTAAACTTATTGAGCTCTTCCTTCTTTGGTTTTTTTCAAATCAGGGTTATACACCAAATACTTTTGTGGAGATTAAGAAAGGATGTGCTTACCTAGGAAAGGAAGAGTCGGGTCTAATAAAATATGCACCTTGGAGGTAAACCCGCAGGTCTGGAGGAACCATTCGCCCAAACGCTGGCACAGGGCAGCCCAACAGGGGCCCTCTGGGGGGGCGGGGGGGAATTGTTGGTTGGACATGAGCTGTGGGCGACCAGTGGGTGGAGGGTGTTGAGGGGTGACCCTTCACCACACACACACACACACCCCGCATCCAAACCTCCATGTCTGCTGTCCAACAGCCAGGATGAGCCCACCCAGACTGCACGATCGTCTGGATACTGTCGCGTATCACCCTTCTTTCCCTGGAAGTTCTCATTTTAAGTAATCCATTTCTACAGGTGTAATGTATCCATACTGAGGCAGGTAATGCATCTCACACACACACACACACACACACACACACACACACACACTGTTAAGCATAATCAGTATGCTGCATTACAGTCTCAGACAAAAACCAGGCACACAACAGAAGACGTAAACACATTTGCATAGTCATAAATCATTAACCCACCTTCGTTTCCACCAGAAGGGACCTTGAGGGCTGCTTGCTCATGAATAAATGCATTTGAGTGCTAGGTGACTGCTTAAAATCCTTGGCAAATGCTATTACCAGATTAATAGAAAGCTTAGATTATCTCACACTTCATAAAGTCCTGTTTTTTTTTTAATTTTCAACGGTATGAGTAATGATGTGAGCCATCAAAACAGGACGTAGGATAAGCAAACTTTACCCGTCTCCAGAGAGGAGTCTCTGGAGACGGGTAAAGCACACATGCGCGTGTAATCATTGCTGGAGAAGTGTCAGAGTGATGAAGCTGCCCTGGACAGGCGCTCTGACCAACTGGGCTCAAGGGCACCTCAGCAGTCAGGCAGGCATCTTTCCTGCTACCAGCTCTCTTTCCAATTATTTGGTCTGCAAGTGGAATTCAAGCTAAAAACTCTCCTACGTCCAGGAGCCCATTTTCTCACAGCCTGAGCCACTGCCACCTCAAAGCCCCTTCATATTACATTAAATTGTATTGTCAGCGCTTTAGAAACTGAAAGCATGAATAAAGAGGACCTAATTATTCAAGACTGAAAACCTCTTCAGCACCAACATCGAGTAAAATTGTGAGAATGCAAGCTAAACTTGTAGCAAATGTGCATGTATAAATATTCCACTACAATAGTATGTAGTAACCTGTAGAATGGTGTTTTTGGACCAATAATATCGAAAACATAACTGCCTCTTGTCATCAGGAGAAACTATTATTATTATTATTATTATTAGTAGTAGTAGTAGTAGTAGTAGTAGTAGTAGTATCTGTAAAAACAATATATACATACATATTGCTGACTTCCTATAAAAATAATATGGAAGAGAACAGAATGATTCATTGCAGTTTATCAAGCACGAACCCAAAGTTATTCTTTAAGCTCATGACCACGATATTATTTCAGAATACAGATATTCTGTTCCAGAGCTGCATTACTGTCCAAACTGGATGTGTTTTGACGATGGCACAGCAAACATTAATTAGTGAGCTATAATTAGGAGATTTCTCAGAGATGCAAGAGGGACCCTCCTGCAGTGTTGGTGGTGTCACAACAATAACATCAAAAGGAAAGATTACATCTAAACAAAGGAAATGCATATTATTAAGAGTGTCTTGAGATTAACACGTCTTAGAAAGTACTTTTTTTTTTTCTTCTTATACTGTTTTCTGAGCAGTGTAAAAGAGATTAAAAGGTTTTTCTCGTGAGGTCAGCAGCTTCATGTTAGATGGGAAGATGTGCAGAAGGAAGAGGCCTTCTCAGGCATTCCAGTGAAAGTTAAGGAAACCCATGCTAGGGATGAATGGACATATTTATGAAATATAAATATGAACAACTAAGGACGGCAAAATTAATGTTGTTGGTTAAAATGATTAATCATTTATTATAGTGAGGCACCACAGTGAGGTCAAAAACCAAAAGGAAAAGTGTAACAGGGTTGGTGGAGTTCATATGTACATACAGGCAGGTTTCTGTGCACACTTTAGTTTAAACAGGCAAATAAATGCCATCAAGTGTAAAGAAAGGCAATATCCACGTCCAAAAGTGAATATTATGATGTGACAAAGATGTGGGATGGACTGACAAAAACGAACAAAGAATCTATTACCTGGCTAAGCACAGACTGAGTCAGATGCACGTCACCAGCTCTGGACTGGTCTTGGAGGTTAGCTGCTGCTATAGATATCACCACCAGCACACCGGGGTTCACGTCTCACAACTTATTATCGTGCAATTTACCAGTCCACCAGCAGAGGGCGTCTTTTATTCAGGCACTCGCAGAATCCATATTTCTGCAGCTTTTCATGCTCTCCATCAACATTACATCGAGATATAGCATTAAGGGGGGGGGACACCGTTAAAGAAGGCAGTTGGGAAAATACAAAGTTGGACCATATCATATTTGGGAACCAGAGCCTTCACACCAGTCAAATTAAGTTAAATATAAACCAATGTTTACGAATTAAGCAAATGAGAGAGGGATAATGACAGTCTATGAAATCTACAAACTTGCCAGTTGCATTTGAAGGAAGTTCAGCCCATCTGGACTAAAGTGTCTGGTTAGATGCCAAAATATGTGACTGATGGAGCAGCAATCAGTGACATAAAGCTGAAACATCAACAAAGCGGACAGTGTTTAGAGAAGCTGTGATTAGGTATCTAGTTGACCTCTGCAAAATCAGTGCAAACATTCAGCCTTGACCCCATTCCCATCCCTCATCCCTAATCCGTGCTCCACAGGTCAGGTGGTTACCTTGGATACACTCCCTTTTGTTGATTAACGAACACTTCTGACGGCCCTCAATGCATTTCAACAGAGTCTCCGCTTTTCTTCATATCTTGTGGATTCTAAAAAAAAAAAAAAAAATTGTTCTTTGTTGTTTCATTAATGTGAGCAGATTCTCACTTTGTACTGTTCCAGTGAGCCATCACTTACGTTTCATTTAAATCTCGTTATGCTTGTAATTTTTTAAATCCTAAAAATCATTTCACGGTGATGGTGACATAGTACACCTGTGACAGATACAGACATTAGATATCACGAGTGTGTTACAGTGATAGAATATCACAATATTTAGTACTGAAATATGAATGTTTAGAAAGGTTTCAAGTGATTAAAAGCAGAATATTAATTATTCATTCTTTTTTCTTCTTTTTTAACCAAACGCTACTTGCGATCAATACTATATGACCCCCGTGTTGTTCATGGTGAATGGACCGCATTTATTTATTTATTAGGGATATATTTATATACCCTTTCGTTGTTGCGTTTGAGAAAAGCTCTTTACATTACCTTATGCGGCTCAGTATCTTGCTCAAAGGCTTTTTGGCATGCAGACTGCACACATCTAGGATTGAACCAGCAACCTAGTTTCCCCATGTGCCTCAACCCCATCTATTCATTTCCTCTCCAAAGAAAAGGACTAAAATATATAAAAATATAAAACCCCACACTGCTAATGGACACATTCAATTACACAGCAAAAAATAAAGTTTAAAAATCTCCATTAATCTCCATAATATTTTATTCTGTACAAAAGAAAAAAAATGAAAACCAGTGAATTCCTGTACAAATGTGCATTTGTCATTTGAGCAGAGAACTACAGACTATGGAGACAGACGTTTTGATTTGGATAAAGCCACATAATCGTCTTGACACAGGTCTCTCCTGGAGCCCAGGGTGACGCACTGTGAAGTCAGTTATTAACTGTGGTATTTACAAAAATCTTAAAGCAATCCTGTACATAAATTATAATTCAGAGCAAAACCAATAAAATACTTTAGGATAAAAACAAAATACATATATATGGAATTATTTAATGATTACACATCATCTAGATTAGAATTTCTATATACAGAACATCAGAACATGCATATATTCATAAGTCCTCATCTTAAGTCTAGACACTGTTATTATTTTCCACTGTTATTAATCACTCCCCACCTCCCCATGAAGCCTTTGGAGACACAAACATTGAAAATCACTTTTATGTGACCTGATTTAATTTTGCTGACATGGTTCATAAATTTAGTTGCGTGTAGAGAAAAGGTCAAGAGTCATTACTCCGCACATGCAGCATATAACAAAACAGAGATCTTAGAGAGTGGTTAAAAAAGAAGAAGTGAATCACAGCAGACGTAGCCTGCTGGCAGACGCTGGGGCTTGTTGCACTTATTCTAACTTTCATTCACGAGAAGACATGATTTCATCTACATATATAATTGTGTATGTAAAAGATTTGGTAGCCTTTCAACAAATCGTGAGATGAGATCAGATCCCTTTAATAACTGAAAAAACACACTCAATGGCTCATCAGCTAATAGCATTAGGTTGTTAAGTCTGGTGTATTATGGCGACTTATTATTTAATTATTAGCACAGTGATTATGATTATTATAATCATACTATTACTGGAAAAAAACTGTAACATAGACCTAAAAAAAATAAACCTAAACTTTTGCTTCATGCACCCATTTATAGATCTAAGGGTATGTTGCCTACAGCATAACTGTTATTGATTTTTAATATGAATTTACTTATCAAGTCACAGAAAATAAAATGTAGTCTATGTTTTGGGGTTCTGTATTATTTTAGTGTCATCCTTTGTGCCTAAAAACATTACTTTACGCATGTGAGGTGACGAAGGCAGGAACAAAACTCCCAAAATGAGTCGAAAAAGCAGATAACGAACAGATAATAAAGGAGAGCAGTGTGATTTAAGATGTGTCCCAGGTTAGGCCAAACGGAGCTCTCCCTCCTTAAACAAGGTGCGTTGATCAATATAGCAGAAGGCACTTTTTAGAAATGATTACAAATTGTATTTCTTTGCATTAAAAGTGCATTTGGTGATCGTCATTCTTTCATCTGAACAAAATAAGACAACAAAATAAGCAAGAGTGAATCAAGTGCCAGCACACTGGTCCTCCGTTTGCCTTTGGAATCATCCTTTTTTTTAGACCCGTAAATATCAGCAGGCCGAATATGAACATGAACATCTGATTAATGAAAAGCAGCTACACATACGCGCTGGCATATTAACAGCTGGACATTTGAAGGTAGCAAAGAAAGAGATAAAATAATATGCTATTGGAGAAGAACTGATACTTGTATGACTGGTTATATATGACATGAACTATTAAACCTTATACAATTACACATCCATTTATGGTGTTTACATATAGCAACACCAATCTAACAACGCTCATGAGCTCAGTTGAAAGATTCAATTTGATTCAAAAATGATGTCCTGTAGCTCGGAGGATCTTGGATGATGGCTTTCAGTTTGACCCTGTCATAAGCATTTCTTCTTCATTTTCTCATTTGTGCAAATCAAAGAACCTCTGTTTCGCTTGTCACAAAACGTCTCGCATATGAGTATCGCGGATGAGGTCAGATGAAAGCTTTTCCTGTTTTTGGTGTCGAGCAGAGGTTTGACACGTTTGCACGGCTAACTGGCCAACGGATTGTCAGTGGTGGAACTTAAGCGTCCATCTGGACAAAGTGAATCTTCAGGGAAGTTTCTTTTCAGCTGGTTTTTACATCTTGAGGCTGTCATCGTCCTCCGTGGGTTTAAATCCCTTCTATACAGTCTGGAAGGCCTTTGTTTGGGCAGGGATCATGACAGGAGTGGCCCCCATGCGGGTCAGGTTCCCGGGACTCAGTTTGGGTGGAGAGCTGGTCTTGGAGTTAGTTGTAGACGTGGAGGTCGGGGTGGAGCGTCGTTCGGGAGTCTTGGGAATTGTCTGAATGTAGCCTTGGCAGTTGTGTTTAAGAGCTGCCACAGCTGGAATGCAGACGGGTTGACCCCGGGGCCCCACGTGGTGCATCATGGACTGTGTGGAGGAGGTTCCTGAGCGTGAGCTGCCAGACCGCGATGAGGAAAGGGAGTTGGGCTTCATCAGTTTGGCTTTGGGGGCCTCTGCATCCTCTCTGAAATGAGCACAATATCCTGCATTCATATGTGGGATCAGCCCAGGAGACTGTAAATCCTAAAGAACAACTACAAATAATAAGTAACTTTTAACCTAAATAATGAAGACACATTTGGTAATAATGGCCTTAACTTTGGAGTTTTTCAGCAGCATTTTCATTATCGCGGGAAGAGATAAGCTTGGAATTAGTTAGCCACGTGAGCTACCTGATTTCATTTGGGGTCTCCTCTTCCTCATATTTCTGCATCTCTTTTTTGCGGAACACCAACCAGATGATGAGGATGATGAGCAGAACTCCAAAGGAGACACCGACCACAGCCCCGGCCATCACACCCATTCCTCTCACATCTGCAAGACAACCAGCAGATGTGGAAACACAGCTGTGGGCCAGGTCGCTTTTATCGCGTCTGGACAATCTGAGGAATCTCTTCCACTCACAGTGCATCTTGACCTCCACTGTGCAGCTTTCTTCCCCCACATCATTGCTGGCTGTGCATTTGTAGACTCCGGCGCTGTCCTTGGTCAAATTCCTCAGCGTCACAATCTCTGGGTTTTTCAGATCTGACGACAGCAGAAGACAGAAACAAAAGCCGTTGTGCCACACGCGGTTTCTCCTATTATATTTGCTCTACTCTGTGTTCCAGTTTAAACCAACCAATCAGAGCCAGCGGAGGCAGTTTGCCAACGTATTTGCCCTTGTCCAGCACCCTCTCCCATTTGTAGCGAATGGGATCGGAGCCGTCAGCAGACTTGCACCTCATCTGAACGTCACCCCCCTCCAACAATTTTCCCTCCATCCAGCACTGAGGTTTTGAAGGCTTTACTGTAGAGAGAGAGAGAGAGAGAGATCATATATAAGACAAGAAAATGTTGAGGAGTCAGTACAACTCTTTGGTTGTTCCAGATGGGGCCGGAGCCTCCCTGATCTTATCTTTATCTCTCTCCGATGGAAACCTCTCCTCAGTTATTACAGGCGGGGCAGGGGCTGGGAAGCACAAACACATCTGTATCACTGGCCAGAGCAGCTACAGCTGTGTGACCACCCCAGCATGGACGTGTTGGTTAGGGTTTTGTTTGGTTTGTCTTTTTCTTTGCAAGCATTGTCTAAATCTAGCTGTTGCCTTAGGAAGCAAGCTAAATGACATTATACCCTCAGTTTTTTCCAGATACAGCTCTAAATCTTGAGTAAATGAGTGTTTGTTCTGTCCGCTCCAAGGCTGAATGCGGTGGGAGCAGCAGCGCTAATGCTGTGTTGCTGTTGATTCATGTGGGAAAGTCCAGCTGCCCATATCCAAAGAGGCTACTTCCATAGAAGAGGAAGCCATAAATAAGTTCAAACTTGCACATTTTAAATATGGCAAGGATATGTTGGATATTACAGATGTAATGATATGACACTGCCATGTGGATGTGCTGTGATCCTTTAAAAATCTACTGATCGTGCACTAATCAGGGACAGTTAACCGCCCATAATCTAAAGAAATTCACTGTGGCCTCAGTGGGACAAAGAGCTTTGATGGGGACACATTCGTCACCCACACACGTTCATCTTTTTTTCTAAGTTAATGCAAAAATGTGCAGATAAGAGCTGCATTTCCCTCCAAAGCCAACTGTTTTCTTTGATGCACTTAACGGATTTGAGTTACGCTCGGAGAAGCCCTGGCTTCACCTTTGAAACAGACACTTTCAGACTACAAGTGTTGCACTCAATGATGCTAAAAGCTTTGGGTTTTCATGAGTCTTCCTCTTGTAAAGTATTCCCTCGGCTGTGTGCCGTCTGCCACCTACCCAGAACTATGAGTCGGATGGTGCTCCAGTGGTATTGGGCACCGGTTTTGACTTTGCAGCTGTATTCTCCTGAGTCTGTCAGAGACAAGTCGCTGATCAGCAGAGAGGCGTCGCCTTTTAAATACTCTCCGGCGAAAGCTACACGGCCGCGCTCCGCTTCGTTGGGGTCAAAAACACGTCCGGCAAAGTACGTGATGACCTGGAAGAAGGAAAGTGATGTTATCAGGGAAAAATGCATCCATCCATCCATCTATCCATCTATCCATCCATCTATCCATCTATCCATCCATCTATCTATCTATCTATCTATCTATCTATCTATCTATCTATCTATCTATCTATCTATCTATCTGATAATATATCCATTAAACTACATCACCTATCTGACTTTCCCAAACTTCTAATTTCCTCTGGAGAACTCACTCACCACCCTGTTGGTGGGCTTGAGCAGCAGCCATTCGATGTCCAGAGTGGGATCGTCGCCCACCCAGAACTGATGGTGGCAGGGCAGCGTGGCATTGTCTCCAACAACCCTCTTCATCTCTGTCTGGGCACACGCTGTCAGCACAGCCAGCAAAACTGCGAAGAAAGCGATCAGTCTGACGTTTTTGTTATCATAAAAGCACCGTGTTGATCCAAAGCACCAAGCCTAGGTCATATCAGCACTGTATGAATATGTGGAAGAGAGAAGGATTTAATGAACAATTCATCTGGACAGAAATGGAAATAGACTGATATTCTGACTTTGCACCGCAACAGCAACATCACAATAATGTGGATGATTTTTCTTGTGGATGATCTTCTGCTTATCCCGTATTTGTCGACTATAAGGCGTACTTAAATTCCTTTAATTTTCTCAAAAATCCGACGTGCACGTTATAATCCGGTGCGCCTTATGTATTAATTCTGGGTGTGCTTACCTCAAACTAATTTTTGTGGTACACGGCGCTCAAAAATCTGTTAAAATGTTTTAGTACGACTTTGGTAAGCTACAAAGCTACACCGCTTGATGGGTTGTTGGAGCATTACACCTACCAGTCAGAAGCCTTGCGGAGTAAAACGTGCTGTGCGTCAACATAATAATATGGTGTGCGTGTATAAGGACCCCAAAATGGCACCTACCAAAGTAGATTTCAAACTCCACTCAAAGGTGAGTGTATCGTTTGTATTTTATGTGTTACGATTGAACAATGTTATTGTGAATGAGTTGCATAAAGTTTGACTTATGTGATTGTTTTGTCTCGCTTAATGTGCCTTATACTCCGGTGCGCCTTATAGTCCAAAAAATACGGTATATAGGTAAGTGTGTCCAGTAGCGTTATAAGGTTATATAACATAGTAGGTTGCTCTTTGAAGATCAAAGGTTAGTAGGTTGTTTGATGATCAAAGCCCCTTGGCTCGAATGGCCCCTTGTAAGAAACATTACAAAAATACAATCATGTTTCTTTGTCCACTATCAACATTTCCTGAAATGTCATTAAAATCTGATCATAAGTTTTAGAGTTATTTTGGTCACGACCACAACTAGGCAGACAAACGTCGGCTGTCACAAAACCTCCTCGGCAGAGGTAATTACATCAGACTGACAGACAGATAAACTGTCTGATTTCAAAATAACTCAAAACGTTAAAAAAATGAATTTAATGACATTTTCAGGAAATGTTGATAATGGGCCAAGGAACAAATGACTGCATTTTGGTGATGTTCTGGATTCCAGAGGGCCTTTGACCTTTGATCTTCAAAGATCATAGGCTAAGATCAAAAGGTCTAGGGGCTTCAATTATAAAGCAATCTACCATGTATGTAACCTTATATTACACGCATACACCCACATTTGTTTTTTTGTTTTTTTTTAATTAAATAAAAAAAATATGGTAAAAAAAGATCTATAGCTTTATGACTGTAAGCTCTGAAGTTCACACTCTTGCCCTGTATGAATATGCAGCAAAAACTGAGTGGGTGCAGGAATATGTGCCTACTGAGCACATAAAAGGAAAGATACACGGAACAATTAGGCATTAGTTTGGCTCAAAGGTACTACAGAAACAAGATGTTGAATATGTTAAATAACTGAAATGACTTAATCGTCAATGTTATATAAACTGCAATAATTAACAGCAAAACCCAAGGTTGTAAAAGATGATCGAAATGATCAAAATAGTTTGGTTCCACTTCAGACAGATGTCAGACTCCCAGTAAAGGTGGCTTGCCTTTGGTTGGCTGTAACAAGAGCGACGCCCTTGGATCAGAGGACATTTCACCAAATAACAAGGTGCAAAGCTTGAAAGGCAACCTGCTGACAGACACAGCCCCATCTGTGCGGTCTGTTTTTAGGTTACAACAACCATGAGCTTCAAACACAACGATGTAATCTCAAACGGATGAGATCCGGAGGGACATGCAGCTCACCAACCGCAGCAAGAAGGTGGTGGGGATGATAGTGCCCTGCCGACTGGGCTCCAATTACCAAGAGAGCGAGAGGATGAAAACCTGAGCCCCCATTTGGTTCCCTTTATTTATTCATCTTCCCTTGAACAATGATCAAATGTACGGACAATGTCATCCTGCTGGAGGAATACATTTAGGTGTGTGTGTGTGTGTGTGTTATCACCACCAAATGTCTGGAAACTGTTGGCTGACTGAGCGACATGCAACGATGTGGGATGGAGAGCCAAGGACCCCACTGAGTCCTTTAGAACCTCTCTTAACCCCGCACCACCACCACCACCAGCTGATTTCTCAGTAAAAAAAATCCCATCAGTCCAGACCTAAAGGAGGTGTTCACGTTTTTTTAAAAAAAAAAAGAAAAAAGAAATAGAACAATTAACATGAGCCATTCGCCATCCAGCTCAGTGCACAAAGATAAGATCTGATCTGGTACCGATGTCATCCTGTGAAAGACAGAAAGGGGATTCAAGTGTTCATGCCATCCTTAAGTTTTGCAAAGGAAAAAAGAGAGAAACAACACAAGAAAGTAAGAAGAATAACGCTGGCATGAACTCCTGACAGGCTGAAGGGGCATAATTAGTTGCTGTTGTGAATGATTGCCAGCTTTTGTAGAGTTCTGCTGACAGAGTGAATAATGTATGTGTGATACTCTGACATCTCTCCATCCTGCTGTTCTACCTGTTTTCTGCACGTTAGCTACTCCCTGAAGCATGCAACCGTTTAACTGCAGCCTTGAACACTTGAGGAGGAGGAAGAGGAGGCAGAGGACGAGGACGAGGAGGGACTCTGGCACTGAGAGTGAATCATCTTTTACTTCTTTCATTTCAGTGCTTCTAAATCCTCTCAATCTCAATCGCTTTATTTCACCTGTAAATTCATCGCTAATGGGGTAAAAAGGCAGCGCTGTGTTTCTGCCACATCTACTGGGGGGTTTCCGAACAAAAAACACCACCGTACCAGCACGACTTTCTCCAATCCTTCCACATTCCATAACAATGAGAAATGAAAGGGAACAATAAAGTGATTCAAAGGGCTAATCCCAAACATTTAGCGTGTGCAGCCTTGACAGGTAGTTCAGTTTTGCAGGATGTGCATGTCAGGTTACAGCAGAGGCTCTACAGCAGCAGCAGTATACTCACCAACAAACATGCATGGTTACTCTGAGCTGATAATGTCATCAGCCAGCACACACACACACACACACACGCACACACACACGCACACACACACACACACACACACACACACACACACACACACAAAGTATATCAGTGAGGGAAAAAATTAAAAGTACATTAAGTACAAATGAGTTACTAATAATTATTAATTTTGCTAAACTGACACTTTCCTGTTTTCCTTCTCTCTTTTGTTCCTTCTCTCCTTTTGTTGTTTTTGGCAGACCTGATCCATTTACATGAAACTGGCAAAGAGAGGGAGATCCTCGTGCTCTTCCAGCACTTAGGGTATTATAGACTTGGACCGCAATCCATGCAGCAGCTCTTTTAGCTGAGGACAACAATTTGGAGTCCAAAGTGAATTGACTTTTTTATTTCTTTTTTTTTTTTTCTTAAAGTAGCAAAGAATCATATGACGTGACATTTCGATGCTTTCATCCGTGTAGGAATATAAAAGGCAATGGCAAAAATACAATGAAGTTTAAAACTCATTTGCATTTTTTTATGCCACAGATTTAAAACAACTCTCCTCTAATTTTTGACGTGTAACAAAGTGAAACTTGAATATCTGCACATACCATCATCTGTGGACCCCCTCTGATCTTCTTCTGTTAACATCTCTGAAGATCAATAGCCCTCCATGTCCATATGTCTTACATTTATGTCTTATAAAAGAGGGGTTTACACTTAAAGAACAGAGCGTTTGCCGTTCTGGCCACCTGCTGTGTTGGCTGTTTGGCTGTATTTCAGTCCGGTCCTCTAAGGGCCAGGTCATTTACAAGCTGCAGAGCCTCTGCTGTGAACCTGGGAACATCTGAATGGATGAAAGCGATTAAATGGATCAAAAATCAGACTGATCAGGGTGATTCTGACAAGGAATCTGATGACACTGATCAGCTGTGTCCTTGGCAGAATCAAATGGGTCAAGACCTTTTCACAGGCCTGCCGATGATCTATAAACACGTGATTCAGAGTTCACTATTGCCTTGAAACTGGCTTTACACAGCAGTAAATAG
This sequence comes from Pao palembangensis, assembly GCA_015343265.1. Classification (NCBI taxonomy): domain Eukaryota; kingdom Metazoa; phylum Chordata; class Actinopteri; order Tetraodontiformes; family Tetraodontidae; genus Pao; species Pao palembangensis. The sequence goes on along the minus strand of CM027094.1, from coordinate 10,698,810 downwards.
CAGGATTTTGTCTGTGAATATGCAATGTATGGCACATTTTTGGCAAGCTTAGATGCCATGGCTTGTTGCATTGTTCTCCGTAGTGAAGCTCTTATTCTTCCAAGGTCGTGATCCCATCTACATATAATTTGTGCTATTTTATTTATGCATTTTCCAACCAGCAACTCACATTAACAAATGTGCCTAATTTGCACTAATGCTACAGAAAGAGACTATAATTCCAATTTATCACATGGAGACTTAGAAACTTTAGCAAAAGAGACGTTCCTCAAGGTCTCGCTTCGTCGGCCTGATTATATTTAATTGATCCATCTCCTCGCTAATTATGCAGCCTAGCAGTGGAGACAGCTGTAAGGTCTGCTTAGAATTCAACGTTCTATAATGAGGACAGCTGTGACATGTGAGCGCCACACTGACATCACCATCATCACCGGAGTCATCACCACTGTTGTTCCCCCATCGGTGCAACAGACTTAGTCACAGTCTTGTCACTGTCTTGTCACGCAAGCCAACCAGAAAATGCCCTTGGGCAGAGGTCACAAGGAGAGGGCCACCTTCAGTCACAGCTGATGACATGACCACAACCAAGTTGTAATAATAATAATATAATCATAATAATGATGGTGATAATAACAATAATAATAAAGACAACATCATAATTAAGAGGGACACCTGGAGGCAAAGATCTGTGGCTACCCTAGAGAATGGTGACTGTCCAATTAAGTTTATCGCTGTGTAAATGAATGTTAACAATCAACTTAATTGATTTTTGAAACCGCATTGTCACTCTCGATGCTATCTGGTCATGCGCTGTCTAACAGATGACAAGTATCGTAATTGAAAGTGACACAACAATAGTGTGACCAGTAGGACGTCATTGTGTTTTGATTGTAATTCTACAAATTGTCTTTCATTTTCTTAGCTTGGTTTTGAGCTGTTCTACTCACCTTCTCAGACTCGACGGCCGTTACGTTTGGATGGAGCTACCTGATTAGCTAAAATCAGAGCCACAACAGTGATGTTGTAGTTTATCACCCCCCAGCTCTTTCCTGTCAGGACATTTATAGAAGATAGATCTCAGTGGTATCTTAGACCCCTCTGCTAATGATGCGAGAGGCTTCTGTTCCATCTATAGATCTGTCACTTTCCATAAATGCCTGATTACAGCAGGATCGGAGGAGGTCGGGTCTTCGCCCTGCTCTCCAAGTCACATTCCTGAAGCCACTGTTTATATGACGCGGCGTCGGCCACAGGAGTGTGCAGCCATATTTATCCACCTATATATATATGATTATATGGTGAGGTTTAATAACAACAACATGAATCTTGATGAATATTCAGTTTTTTTCCAGTTGAATTCCTATCTGGTCGGCCTGAAAACATCAATTCAGCTTTCTTTTCCAATATTTTTAGTTTGTTTCTGGCCTAAATCCAACTCAACAGTGCAAAATCATATAGATGTTTTAAAAACGTGTACTTCCATCAGTGTTAAATACGGGTTTTCCAGGCAATTCATTTCCTACAGCCTACACCACCCCAGTGACATCCATCTGTGTGGAGGCGGATTGCAGCTGCCAGTCAAATGCATGAAATACAGACACAATTACACACACTGAGACTGCTCCCAAGCTTAATCATTGCATTTTATATATTAGTACCTGCATTTTCTCTTGCAGTATTTTGCACAGCTGAGCAAAAACACCCGGTTTTCAATGGTAACTAATCATTTCTAAAATGCACAGTGGAAGTATTCAGATCAATTAAAATCTCACTTTAGAAAACGCTAAAGTCTTACATACATGTAGTTTATTAGCTGACTACCGAAACCAAAATGCACACTGCACAAAGTGACAAGCAGCGGTGAAGAAAGGCAGCACTCACTGTGATTTCCTTTCACCTGAAGATGAGGGAGGCATTTTCACTCCTGACACTGTCAGCATGAATAAAGTTAATGTGGGGTGACGCTGCTGGCACTTCGGGAGTCATCTGACGCTGGCGCAGTGGGCAGCGTGTTCAGAGGCGGGCTGTCATGAAGGGGATCAAGTGTGAGGAGACTGTCATTTGAAAGCATCTTAATGATTTGGCTGCAGGCTTGTTCTGCCCTGACTTCTTCTCAGTGTCACTGGGATCACCCTTCATTCACGCTTACTGATACACCTTCTGAGACAAATGCCGCACACCAAAAGCACTCCCCTCGTGAGCGCCAGCCCTTGATCCGATTCATGCTTATGGAATAAGTGTCACATGTCAAAAGAGTGTTGAGTTTTATATTATGATCTGCAGAATTGTCTCAACTAAAATGGATGCAATGGTGATGGGTCTGGTGATTATTTTGTTTGGCTAATTATTCTATGTTTTACAGTTACAGAGGGAAAACAATTCAAATAGGTCAGCTATTCAGTTAAGATTATTTGGACAGAATCAGCTGAGAGGACAGAGACAAAAGCAGAAAGAGGGAAAATCCTTCTTTTTTAGCTCAATGAAACAATGAGAGATGGAGGCATTGGAGCCTCTGAATGGAGCCAGTGAGCTTCGGTCCAGCTTTTGGGGAAGGATCATTCTGGGTTCAAAGACACCTTCTCTGAGGAAGCTTTTTCCGAGGCCTTCGTGCTGGCTGCTACTCTTGATTAGTGACATCTACCATCTTCACTCTTCCTCCTCACTCCCCCACTTATCCCCACCCCCTCATATCCCATCAATGTTGCAATCCTTCTTCTCCTTCCTCCCTCTGTGTCATACAGAGTTGAGTTATAGGACCATGAATCGCTCCATTTCCGAGTCTCAGCATTTCTTATCTGGCCTCTGACCTTTCTTTATTACCCACAACCTCCATCAGTAAATCTGGGCAGCCACATCCCAAACGATCCATGATTCACTTTTCGACTCCGGCAAGGATCACTCTGACGTGTTCGTGCATTTTACAGAGCAGCAAGAAGCATGAAACAAAAATCAAATAATTCTATATAAAACAGCACACTATAACAGAAAAAGAAAGAATAAGAAGGCCAGAAAACCCATTAAAATCATGAGCTGTTGCCATCATCATGATCCATATTTATAAGATGCGTAGTCAGGGCACACTTGTGTCTCTGGAGCCATCAATCTCGAACTCTCATCTCACTTTGATAAAATGTTGAGCTCAACATTTGCAGTTTTGCTGCAGTTCCCATCCTGTTTCATTGAGGTGACTTTGAATTCCCATAGCAATAAAAAACAATTTCCAAAACCTTATTCCTGAGGAAGCCCTCTCTCAGCGCTAATGTTCACTAAGCTATCAAACGGCTCACTTGCTTTCCTTTTTCACGTTCTGAGGCAGTTGCTCTGCTGTAGGGTTTAGGAAATGCTTTCCTGGAGGTCCGCACGTCCGCAGCGTATGCCACCATTCTGCTGTATGGTGTGTTTTCATCAGGCTGCTGGAGATTGATGCCTGCTTCTCCTCATGTTAACATTCATCAAAAACATCGCAGCGTTTTGCTCCTGTCAGCACTCAGATACTTATTGTTGGGAAATGGGCATACAAAAGCAGAAGGAAAGAGAGAAAAGAGGGAGGGAGATCGGGGGTGTTGATGAATGCGGCCTGGGCTTAAACTAAGAGGATATGATAATACAAGAGCAGGAAACAGACACGGCATCAGCAGTTGCACCACAGTCCTTCAAATGACAAAATGCTGGTCTATATAATAAGTCTAACGTATGAATAACACAGTCCAGATTAATTGTATTTACTACTCAGTTTTACAGGATATAATTAAAATATGATTTATATAGTAACAAACCAGGCGAGAGAGTTCATTCCTTTGAAATATGAGATGAAAGCTACCCCCTAACTACCTCACTGGTTAGCTTTCCATCCAATCATCTGGACTCCAAAAGCCTGGTTTTTTTTTTACTATTTTTTTTTAAATCACCCATTAGAATTTCAAATGAATGTTTGCGGCTTCAGCTGAAGGACGTGGCATGACTATTAGTGCCATTTGCCCCTAATAATCCTAAAACTCCACTAAGTGATTCATGTTATATGCGATATATAATGTACATAAGTGTCAGATGCATTTATTAACACAGATTGGAAGTGGTTTTTTTTTACCTTTCACTATGAATAGCACTAAGCGAGTATGCAGGGAAGCTGTTAGTCCCATAGCTGATGGTTAAACACTGTTCCTCAGCATAAATGTCCCATGTCTCACACTTGTGCATGCGTGTGTGTGTGTGTGTGTGTGTCATAGAGTTCCTCGGCCTCTTCTCGGTCCTCCTGGCCAGCTGGGCTGACTGGGATTGTGAGGCCCTCCTCTGTGGGCTGCTGCTGGTGGTCTTAGAGTAGGTCATCAGTCACGCTGGAGACTGTTGTGGGGGGTATGAAGTGTGACTAGAACTTGTCCAGCTTCTCTTCACGCAGAACGCGACTGCTTTCACTGCCGGTTGTTCGTCCAGTTCTTTTGGAAACGTCCTGACGTCTAAGCAGGGCACAATCTTGTCAACACAGTCAGTCAGTCAGCATATTCCTGGATGCTGACAGAGGACTCCTCCAGGTGAATGCAGCCCAGTGCAACACGGACCTGCACGATGCTCCGAGCGTCCGGGGACAAGCGCTCCACCTGCGAGATAACAGGTTTTGACTGTTTGACTCTCTGCCTGTAGGCGGGACAAAGACACAGAGATGTGGTCTGAGAGTCTAAAACGGGGGCCGGGGGCAGCAAGGAAGCATGCCTCACGGATGTCACGTCCTTGTAGCAACGCTCACATGTTGAAAAGATCCTCAGTAGCACAGCCTATAGGTTACGGTGAATGGCATTTCCCAGTGGCAGTGAAAGCAGCATCGGGCTGACCTGTTTCCAGCGCGCTGATGATGTCATGGAGGTGGCAGCAGACGTAAACAGCAGCCACAAAGGCAGCGGTGACCCCCCCCCCCCAAGTAGATAGACCGCATTGCTGCTTCAACCCACAACCAGCTTTTATTCCCGCACGTCAAACATGTGGCTGCTTAACAGACATCGCTGGAAACATCCGATGATCTGCTTTGACAAACTACAATTCCTCGCTTCAGATGTGCTCTGTTGTATGATGGACCAAACCCCCCATCTGGACACGACCCAGTGTCGTGCGCACGTTTTCAGGGGCGTCCTGACAACATCAGGGCAGATTAACAATTTCTTCCATTTGCAGCGAGACAGGCCTCAACGTCACATGACGCTGATTGACAGATACGGGCCACGGCTTCAGAGCACATGCAGGATCTGGTGTTGCAAATGTTCATGTTACCCCCCCCCCCAGCATAAGACCACCTTATACGCCCAGATGAGACACAAAGAGCAGAGGCAAGGAGACGTGATTAATCGCTGTTTTGTGACAAGATGACACAGCAGAACCGGCCAGCTCAGCTCTCTGTCCAGCGGACATTCCAGATATACACAACATGTGCAGGACTGTGAGATGGAGGTATCTTTACCGCACAGTCTAAATCTAAACCGCCCAGGCTGGCCCCTGGCACGACGCCAGAGCTGTGGTGACACCGGTGATTCTGCCGGCGTCTGTGCAAATGTCATTCTAACACACTGGAATCTAATGAGGCATCCGAAATGTTACTGTTTGACTGTTGGGGAAATAAGATCAGCGGAAGAATAAAACTATCAACTTTCACACTGGTTGAATGGGATCGAAGGAAAGAATATCAGTCAGACAACCCGCATTCAATGTTAGTCAATTTTTTTTTTGTGATCCCACTTTCAAATTTTCCTTCCAAGTACTTTTTCCGTGATGTGCTTTGGCTCTTCAGGACAGCCCCCCAATTAATTTTTCAGTCCTCGAAATGTGAGAATTACTGTCGTCGTGTTCAGGAACACATCTGGGATGCCCGTCTCATTCAGCACAAGTGACAGAGTAATCCAGTAATCCATTTTCACATATGCAGCACGTTGTCATTCAGGAGGCCCACTGCTAAATATGTGGACAGTGTTTATACAGCGCTTTATTTTTTAATTATCTATTTCTGCCCGCTGGAAGTGCTGTGAAGTTTATAGATTTCCGTTTACTTTTGCAGAGTTGGCAGAGACCAGCTCTAGGGGGGCCACCTGGAAAACCTGGAAAAAGGTTTCCTGACCAAAACTCAGCACAGGCAAGGCTTAGGTGCACGTATAATAGCAGCAGTGGGAGCAGGGTAGCATTTAGTTGTTTCAGAAGCTTTGCACACGGCAGTTAAGCTGTCAGCCTACATGACCACCAAGATAGAAAGACCCAAGAATAGACCCACAGAGACAGCTGGTGACAATAACCCCGGTGAACAAGGAGGGAAACAACACCTGCACATGTACAGGATCTTAGTGGACAGGCTGTTTTCTTGTGGAACATTGTACAAACTGAAGCGTTAAATGAAGTGGCCATAATGTGGTTAGGCAGCATTTCCTATCATCAGTTTACATGCAGTGGATGTAGCACTTTAAATTATAGCCAAATTCTGCAGAGTTTGTCTGACTGAAGGGGTCGCTGTGGGTAAAGGCGCACTGAGACAGGACAATAGGACAATCAATTAAGTAATCGATTCATTTATTTCATTAGAAATGAGCTGTCCAAGCTCGGAGGCAATCTGGTGGAGTACCAGCTAGAAAGGCAACTTATTTGTATTTTGTTTTACATTAAAAAAAAAAAAAAAAAAGTTCATTTCAGCTTATTTTTCATACTACAGATGTAAAATAATTGAAAGCCAGTGCCCTTAAGCTGAAGCGTTAGCCTACAGCTGGGATGTTGAGATCTGCTTCATGGAGATGGCAAAGATCAAAGATGACGTTGGGAGTGTTGTGGGAGGTTCAGTGGGAGGACTTAGTTCAGTGATTCACTGAGGATACGGGGCCCTTCTGAGTAAAATAAGCTGAGAGTGGGAAATAAATGCTGCAGGACCAACAGACTGTCGGGAGAGATGAAGAGAGAAGAAAAGAACATTTTTTTGGAAATTGCTTCATGTGCAATTCCCACCTGGATGTGACCATTTACAGTGTAGATCAGATCAGCAACGTAGGAGTTTTTAGTTAAAGATGAACTTTTATATGGCAATGCACTTCACAATAAGGTTTAAAAAAGAACTGATTTCCCCCTTCTGACCTGCTGTATTTATTTCAGTAACACTTTAGATTAGGGAACACACACAACACAAGTGTTCTAGAATAAATAATGAAACATCAATATGCTGTTAATACACAGGTGTTTAATGGCGAATATGTCTACCATAAGCTAACATGTTACCTTTATTTCTTTATTCATCTGAAAGGGAAATTGAGGTTAATAATGCTTTCATGGCACAATTAACAATAGTTTATGCTAAGATCAGAGACATACATGTTGGTTTCACTTGTGCTCTTGGATCTTAAATGATGGATCTGCAAGGGAAGGGTGTAATTTCTGAACTACGGGAGCTATACTGTAGCTCAGACACCGACACACAGCAGTTTTTAAAAAGCAACATTAGTGTGGATGAATTGCATAGCTGCTCACAAGTGTCCTGGTGAGCACAAAGGACAGATGATTTTAGTCATTTGGATAAAGGAAAGAAGCTCGGCATGAGGGAGATGACTTTGTCACATTGTTGTCAGTTGGCTCAAGGGGGAAGTTCCCCCTGCTGCGCAGCTAATTAAAGCTTTTACATACAGTATGTCACATGCACACACACATTCACACACAGGCACTATAGTCTGCAAGACCTATTCTTGCAAGTAAGTGAAATTCCACTTGGAAAAGTTATTCAAACTGCATAAGCTCGCTGAATATCCTTCATGTGTTTCGCCGGCTGAACATGGCAAGTTTGGGTTTTGTCACTGAATTTGATGACAGCATTAAATCTGGCAGAAACGGTAAGACGTCCCAACAAGAGTGCCCTCTGAGAAGGTTAAACATAAATGAACATTTATTCACAACACTACCGCTTTCTGCAATACAGTAATGCCTCTATGACCAGTTATAGAAATAAATAAATAAATAAATACACTTGTTTCAGCAAAGAAAGAGGCCAGAACAAACAACGGTCCGGCCCGCACATCCATGAGCGTGAGTTCCAGACTCTGATGTATAATAGCAATACCCCACTGCAGCATTTAAGGTATATACAGACGCTCTGTTTGATGTAGCGACCTCTAGTGGCGACCGATTTTAACGCGATAAATTCCCCACATTTACTTGTAAATATTTGTGTTTGTGTGTGGGCGTGTGTGTGTGTGTGTGTGTGTGTGTGTGTGTGTGTACTCAGCAGTTTTACCTGTGACACTGAGCAGTGACAGAGATCGCTATAGTTTTCTTTTCTGCACAGCAAATAAATGTACAAGGAAAAACAATGTAAATAAAACAAGAATTCTGCCAGTCAGCGCAGTTTCTGCCTTCATTTTTCCAGACAACAACAACAACAACAACAACAACACTGCCCTCGTGCACACACATCTGTGAGTCCCATTTTATGACAGCAGTGAACAACTGATCCCTGTGGTTTAGATCTTTTCTTTTCATACAGGTGTAAAACCTTTGGTGCATGACCATTGGTGAACATCCAAGTGGATTTTGGCCATATCGTTTTACTTCCCATCAAAAGTGCTTTATGGGTAGCAATGAATTTAAACAATCCATCGACCAACCGTGAGGGGGGGGGTATGGAAATTTCATGGGCGCTGCTAAATAGATAGTTCACGTGCCGTCTTTCCTGTGAAACTCACCTCTGAGACACACTGCAGAGGCAGGAGGAGAAAATGGAAGATAGAGAAATGATGGGGAGGACTGGATGGAGGCCTGCCAGAGATGTGAGGCCTGAGTGCTGTGAGATGTCAGACTGTACCCTCTGGCATGGAAGATTTTTGTCATCTCCACATTTGAAGGATCCTGCCTACAGCTGGCGATCTCCTCTATAACCAGAGTCAAGGGGACAATTAATGACTTATTACTTGTGTGATCATCTCTGGGTGTGTCACGTGACTGATGTGACTGGCTCCAGCTGACAAAAAAATATATATATATATGTATATTTTTTTAGTGGAATTGTGGCTCAGATTTATTCAGCTGCATGTAATTTGTGGCAACACCAAGGACAACTTTGCAAGTGCACACTAAAGGAGGCAGTGCCATGAGGTAGAACGTGTTGTTTTTTTTCGCCCGTCGAACTCACTCCCATAATGCAACTAATGAAAGCCCCCATAACCCCATGGACAACTGCACTAATTGTCATGTCCTGACCCTCTGATGTGTTCAAGGCTGTGATGCGCTGTGTCTAATGCACGCTTACTAACGCACGCGCTCGCGCGCACACGCACACCGAGTTGTTTTTCTACCAAATGAACTGTTGGGTGTGCAGTGGCGTGTGACATGATATTTGAACATTTCGAGGTCAGTGTCAGCAGTATTTCTCTTCTGATGGCGCACGTTGTCGCGTGGAATTACAGAACACCCCGTTTAAAATCAACTTCAATCATTTTCCGCCAGTGACACGTTGAGGACCCTTCATTCTACTTTTTCAGCAATCACACTGATTACAGTTGTTACTTATAAGATTTACAGATGTTTTCTTCACTCCACACACACACGGGCGCGCGTTTACGCACTTGCACGGACACACACACACACAAATACCTCGGTGTCCGTCACGAAATCAGCGATCACAGCTGGAAAAGGAGTGAACTTACCTAAGGACGGTGTGATGAGGTGAGGCGCAGACATCTAGTCGGCCAGCTAGTCCAGATCCCCGCAAGAAAGGAGAGAGGAGTCGCAGCGGATCCACTTCACACTAACTACAACGTGACCTGGCGAAGGAGTGGGCACTACCGCATGTCTCTAGCGCAACGCGCCAGCATGCTTTCTTCAGACGCAGCAGCGGAGGGGCGCCGAGCGGATGAGCCGCCAGCTGAGCAGCAGCGAGCAGAGAGGATTCTCCTTGAGCTCACCCTCAGCTCGGCTCATGTGCGGGTCGCTCCCTTCATGGAGATGAGCCCACACGGAGCCCCCTCATGTCCGACCAGCCTCGGTGCCACTGCGTAATATCAGAGGAGGAGGTGTAGCCAAGGTGTGTGTGTGTGTGTGTGCGCGCGCGCGCGCGTGGAGTCGGTGAAACAGGGCAGCTGATCCGGCTTTACGCCTCCAGGACGTCCCGATACAAGGAAGACATGAACAGGGCAAAATGAAGGAAGGACCGACCTTTTTTTTTTTCTTTACATTTAAGATCTTACAAATACACTGTAATATATATATATATATATATATATATATATATATATATATATATATATACAGTATATAGCTGAATGAAACACCTGCATAGGCTGCCGGGGGGGACAAGGAGAATAATTCAACACCTAGTGTGTAACTAGTTATTACCCCTGCTTGGAAAGCTATGAATGGATTCTAATGCATTTTTCAGGAAATGTGGATAATGTTGATAGTATGTTGTCTAACCTTGTTTTACTGCCTGTATGTCACAGTATCTGTGGGGTAATGAGCTGTGCAGATGATTCTCTTCAGATCCTGGAAGGTTTTTAAATGTAGAAGGTAAGAAGAACCTTGTTTAGGCTGCAAGTACATTGTAACTTTGAGAAGGATTTCACTTTTATGTAACTGACATAAAATGGTGACTGTTGCAGAGATGAGGTGTCTTGAGAGGTGGTTCACACCTCATTTTCACACAGCCTGGCAGCACCTGAGCATTTATTTACAGCGTGACAACTGCTGCGTCCACATGCGGACGTGCTGTTATATTCTGGGGCAACAACAGAGAAGGTTCAGTCATCTTTGCCTTAGAAGCAGATGAACACCAGCAACATATCTGGAAAGGAATGTCTGGAGAAAAGAGACAACAACCTTATTTAATCAGTTATTTATGATCCCCACCCCAGTGAAAAAGAATGCTTGAAATCATATTTCAGTACATCTGCCAAGCACTAAATATTAGTTGTCTGTACTAATTTATACAAGAGGAGGAATGTCTCTCCCAGGACAGACAGACGAGCAATAGAACACACATTTCATCAACAGCACATTTGCTATGTTACATTTGATATTTAACACATTTACAATAATAAAAAAGAAAAGAAAAGAAAAGAACGTTAGCACATATCCAGCCAGATTCCAGGAAGTCAGCTCGGTTCGGGGTCGACAGGGATTCCTGGGTCACGCTGGTGCTGCAACTGAAGTACAACTTGAAAAGAAGTGGTGAGCTGTACCGACTGTGCTCTGGGCTGTACCGGGCTGATTAAACAGAATACTTGATGATGAAGTGCACGTTATCTGAAAACCTTCGTACTGAGCTCATCATCACACCTTCGACAACCGTGACCCCGCACGCTCACTGGATCACGTTATAGACGAGGGCCGGAAGGGCCGACGGGGGTTCACGAAGATGACTTGTAGTTGTTATTTCTGGCTGTTTTGTCAGCAGCACCATTAGCTGATTCAGCCGTGCAGAGCCTGCAGTCAGAGCGGCCGCGCACCGTTCACAAACTACCCCGGTACCGCTGCTGTACTTCGCAGTTCTGCTGTCAGCCTGGTTTTGATTCCACGTGAGTCATGTTTGATGCCCCACTTTTTTTTGTTTTGTTTTGTTTTAAATCAATTAGAAGTGTGCACTAAAATAAAGAATAAAGTATCAGATATCATTTGTCTATTTCTTCCACAGCAATTAACAGGGAAAATGGTCTACGCGATGAAATCAGTGTTGCCTGTGAAAACCTCCTGAAATAGCACCAAGCAGAACAAAGACATGCTCATTAAAAATGTATCAAGGGTACATCAGCCGGGTGTTCTCCTTGCTCAGGGATTCTTCATGGCTCACTAAAGGCTGAGAACGTTCTCATCACACCCAAATAACTTCTTTAACTCTTTATTCCTCGCCATTCACAGCGCTTCATTTTTGGCCTTGTTGACGTGTCGGTGTTGTGTTTTTTTAGGGAGAAACATACGGTAAAAGCAAAAGAGGTTAGGTTCTCACGCCTGGTCTGAGAATTCCCCTCAAACAAGTGAGGTAAACCAAGAAAAGGTCTCACACACAGTTATGAGCATGAGGACTGGTGGGATGAAGAGGGAAATGTGTATTTACTCCATCAACGCCTGATCGGGGTCTCTTCCCCCGATCAGTCCACGTTCATGGTTTGGGGGTTAAATGCAGGCTCTGGAGAAGGCGAGCTCACTAGATTTCAAGCATGTTTGCAGCACTCTGTCTTAAAAATAATGCATTGTTTTCATTTTTCAGATTCTTTTCTCTGAAATGCTGAAACATAATCTCATGAAATTTTTATGTGGAATTCAGGATTTGGAAGAATCTGTATACAAAGCGCTCAGACTGCAGCGTTAGATGTTGCCGTTTGGTTTTAGATGTCTTTACATGTGATATTCTTTCAAAGATGATTTCAAAATAACATAACTGAAAAGTTTCTTTTCAAAAGGAAACAGTTGCATCTGTTTTAACATCTCCTCGCCTCTTGTAATAAAGTAAACCCCCATAAAAGTTTTTTTTTTTTTAAACAAAACTCTTCATACACGAAGAATAAATAATTCCATACACAAAGTGTAGTCAAACTCGTCTTAAAAGGAGTTTCTACACAAGCTGCTCATGAAACAGAGACTTCATCAGAGACTGCAGTTTATTCTGTTTAAAAAAGAAAAAAATCAATGACAGAATAACTGCAACATTAAAGTACTGAAAGTCAAAACTTCAATTCAAGTTGAAAGTCGAATAAAAATGTAGAACAAACTTGCCTCTGTGTCGTATGTGTAATTTGTCAGCAATATAACGGATGACTGGACATCAAATCAACTAACTAACAAAGTAAATCAAGACAATCACACTGAGTGGTCTCCGCAGAAGATCTCTAATCTTTCTCCTGCGCTTTTTTAACAATTGTTGCTGCCTCCGTTTTCCACAATCTTGGAGAGTGGTGCCTCCGCTGAGACTTTGAAGATACCGGATCTGTAGAACTGCAGCTCTTTAATACTCTCGTAGATGTCGCTCAAGGCTCTGAAACAGAAAACATGTTCAGTTGCAGGCTTCAGAAGCCTCTGAAGAAGCTCACTGACCACAAAAAAAAAATAAAAAAAGCTTTTCAGGAATCACTTTACTGAAGACATTTTCCTCTAAATTTCACACGAACAGTTCGCAGCCTAAAGTGTAGTAAGTAGAAGGTAGGGAGAGTAGAGCTTAAATGGAATAAACAATCAAATCTGCTGTACTTTTAAGAAGAATTAAGCTAATCAACATAGGAAAATTGATCCTGGTAATATTTTGCCATTAAAGTAAGACCTCATTTGCAGTACTGCTTGTATGTTGTCCGACTCCTTTGTAGCTCATATGGACAATAGCGACACCTAGTGTCGTGTCAATGTAGCTTCATTTAAACAACAATTAAAATCAAGATCTCAGTTTCAATATGTGATTTTATTTTTTTTAATCCACATTAACTACCAACACATTATTTTAACATAAAGCAGCCTGATATTTACATAGCCACCTTAGGAACAAAATTTAGTTGCAATTACCTGGAGCAACAAAGGCTACAATCTAAGAATAAGATTAGATTTATAACAAATTGGGAGAAAGAAATGCGTGTTTACCTGTGGGTTGCTTTCTTGTGAGGCACCCTCTTGTATTCTTCTGGAAACCAGCGTCTGCAAGTATTGGAATTGACAAAAGGAACAAAACTATTAGAATATTAAAAATAAAATCTGCGCAACAAATTATAGCTAAATACTATGGTGTGGAATTTGCAGTCATGTGTGGGGCCCGGAATACATTCTTGTGATGTCCAATTGACAGAGAAGTATAATTATTGAAAGATGCTTTGATTTTGTTAATAGATTTAAGAAAGAAAGAGAATATCTAAAGCAGGGGGGTCATCAACCCAGGCCGACATGTTGCTGCTTTCCTGCTGGGTTTCCTGTCCTACAAAGTTTTTACAAAGGAAACTGGGCTCCCAGGTGAACAGGTGTCTCCCTGGTAGGACAGAAAACCCTGCTGGATATAAGCCAGCAGGCTTTTACAAGTTAGTCTGCTTTTCTTGCAGCTTGAGACAACCAATAATTAGTAAAGCTTTATAAATTAAATTCCAGCATTCCAGTATCCACAATGTCTTTTAAGTAAATAGTACAACAGCTTAGGAACACTGGCCTGCAGAGCTCCTTGACAGTGCTGACGTCAATGATCCTGTAGTGGAGGTGGTACATAAACTGTGGCATGTATTTTTCCAGGAACCTCTTGTCTGCATGCACAGAGTTACCTGCAGGAAGAGAAATAAGAGCAAGTCACGAGACAAATCAGCCCAGTAACATTATCGTCTGACTTGTGCTGTTACCCACCAGCAAGGGGACACTGTCCGGGTGGAGTGTGCTGTCTGACAAACGACAGGAACTCGTACTCGGCTTGTTCCAGGGTGATTTTACTGTTTCGTACAGCCTGGGTCAGTCCTGACTAAGACACATCACACTGGCTATTACCTTTAACATCTGGTGATGGCATAGCAGATTTTAATGTCTATAATACTTTAAAAATGATGTTCAATGCCAGATGCTATTTATCTAAATCGCTGAGGATAATGTAACAGCTAACCTTTCCGTGATGTTCTTTACACCACTCTGACATCCCATCCAGCAGCTCGTCTGGCTGATTAATGATCAAGTTAGGCCCCTGGTAATCCAAACAAACAACAATTTAACATAACAGATAATCACATCACAAAAGAATGCCCAAGAATATTTACATTACCTCAGCAAGAATATTCAGGTCAGAGTCTGTAATGAGACACGCCATTTCAATGATTTGGTCTTTCTCGATGTCCAGACCTGTCATCTGAGGCGCGCGCGCACACACACACACACACACACACACACACACACACACACACACACACTGTTACTAAAACTGCATGTATCTGGAGTCAGACATGTTGAATCTAATGCCAGTCACAACCCGTCTGTTTCACCATGGAAACCACTTTCAACATCACTCTAATCCTAATCCAAACTGCGATAAACAAACACCAAAGTAAACATGTTTCAATGGGTTGAGTCAACTTAATGTTACGTAAGTACTGAAAGATTTATGAGCAACGTTTATATGACAATGCGTTTATGATATGCAGGAATTTCTGGATTAATTACCCTGACTGTTAACACATGCAATAACTGAAACTATCATAGATCACTTGAAGCAGTGACGTACCTCCAGGTCCACCCAAACCATTCTCTGGGACATCGAGGAGGACATGCTGGAATTTCTTGATACCGGAACGAACAACCCAGAAACAAGCTTGGAAGTAACACCGGTCGTCATTTTAAAAGATTCGGCTCTGTTTATGGTGGATATGGATGGTAGCTGTTTCTGTAGCACTCTCTGTGTTTGACACGCTGCAGTGCAGGATGTGGATGCAGACTGTCCCCACCTAAAAAGACAGGCTGAAGCGGAGAAGACCGTTATCCTGGAAAACGCCGGCATGCTGCTGCCATTTTCGTACTCAACTGTCGTAAAAATTCTTCTCGTTCTATAGCACGTGGGTGGGTAAATATATGTTATTTGCGTTACTGCCACCTTCAGTATCGGCGCCGGGATCAGCATACACGTACAATTTCTCGCAGTCTGCTATAAAATAAGTATCGCTGTGTGAACTTCTCAATGTAAATAAATTTGTCTGCCTGTCTCTCTCTGCCTGTCTATCTGATATACATTCATACAGTCATTAAAACATACACTAAACACTAGAGGGCGGAAAAGTGTTATTACCGCGCCCGCATTTTTAACGTAGAAGAAGAAGAGGCGGAAGGAGGAAGAAGATTATAAATAACAATTTCGAGTCGTTGTGTGGGGGGACAGAGCCACAATGGCCACCTTGGCTTATGCTAATTAAAAATGTTAATAACCTTGTGTTACGTTTATATGTGGGTGCGTTTTCACAAGTGCTATTCGGCACTGATCCGAAGCAGCCTATGCAAACTAAAGACCCGCAGTTTTACCTTCTGCTGCAGCTTCTGCACCAGTACCACTGGAAGACGCACAACTGAGATCAGCCTCCTCCCATCTGAAGAAGACAAGATCTTCCTCCAACTGGGGAACAAAACTGTGTATGTGACAGAGCCTCAGGTCAGTTGCTGGAACGATCTGGGTAATAACACATCTGGGCCCAACTCTGCTCTGAAAAGTGTTTTATCTAACCAAGTTATCATCAGAACATTTCCTGCTCGGGACTGAGGTGCCAGTGGACAAGAGGTTAACTTAAAAATGACATCCGAGCCATTCATTGGCCAGTTGTTAAACAAAACTATTTCTACATGAAAATGGATCATCTTTTACACAAGAAACATCTGATAAATATAATAAGTTATGATTTGCTCACTTTCCCTTTCCTTGTCCCCACTGTCTCCAGGCATGTGGTGATATCAGCAACTGGACTGTGGTCCTGGGGTCTTCTGCATGGCAAGGTCCAAAAATTGAAGATGTTTCCTTCATAATTGAAGCTGTCGGACACCGAGTGGATTGTGATTCTTCTCAAACAAAGAAGAAAGTAGGCACCCCTCCGTGCTTTCTATATATAGCACCCAATGATCTTGTACCCTTTCTCAAACAGTGAATCTGGTGTGATCTAACTTGTGTGTGTGCTTTGTACAGGTGCTGAGGTGGTCTGACTACTGTCTGCCTCTGGCTTATAGTCCTGGTCAACCATTCAGGGTGGTTGCTCACACTACCCTAGAAAACTTCAGTCTGCTGGGTGTCGCGTTCATTGAAGATCGCCTTCATCTGGACAATGGACTTGTTCCCTCAAAGATAGTCCGTATGTTCCTTTCAGTACCCGCTCCTCACTGAGCTTGCAGTCTATCTTCAGTTTTGTCTTCATTACTTCAGTAATATACTTTGTAATTCCGATTACAAGTCACACATTACATTTTTAATCTGATTGTGCTTCCACATTTTTGCTATGTCTTTATAATAGCCCTTCAGTGCTATAATCTTGTTTGCTCGTCAAACTGAAATGTGAAATTCACAAGGTTCTCTTTAGTCTTTTTTTTTTAATTATTATTTATTCATTCTGTTTTCGTTGTGTTGGTAGCGGTCCGTTTCCTGGAATCCTCTCTGAGTGAGGTGTTGGGTAAGCAAAGTCAGCCGGCCTCAAAGATATCAGAATGGCTGTGTGGACCCCTGTCTGGACCCTGTGCTGCTGAGCCACTGCCAGCGGACCCCCAGCGCCCACTGTGTCGTAAAAGCCGCTTTCTCGGCCAGGAGGCAAACCGGAGGCTGCAGGAGCGGCGGGGGTCTGCCCCGGTCTGTAGCTGCAACGATCTGGGAGCCTTCAGTGATACAGAGGACCGTTCCTCGGGGAATCATCATCATCATCATCATCATCAAATGGAGGGCCATGGACACCATCTCCATCTCTCCAGCTGCCATGAATGCTTAGAGCTGGAGAGCAGCACCATTCTGTCTGTCAAATATGCATCTGTTGAAAACATTCCGGACCTTCCTGACGATAACTCAGTAGTAAGCAGTGTGGATGAGACTGAGGCCGAGCAAAACATTGGAGGATTTGCCCACCGCAGCTGTAAACCACCAAATGTATTAGTGTACACTGCTGGACGCCAGGAACGCTTCCAGGCAGTGTCTCAACTTTTGTCAGAGTGCATAAACATGGAGAACAATGTCATATACCACCTGCTACCCCAGCAGGCTCTCAGTGATCCCTGGGTGGAAAACACCAGGCTCTTGGTCCTGGCAGAGGAGGAACCGTTGACGGCCCAGCTTCAGGCCTGCTTTCTCACCTACCTCAGCAAGGGTGGCAAGGTGCTGGGATTGGCCTCCAGCCTCTGTCCTGCAGGCGTCTGTCTGGAGGGCCGGGAGAGACAACACCAGCAGGTGCGCACGTTGGTATTTACCAGGGAGGACAGCGTGGAGCTGGAACTTCATTTGTTGGCAAGTGGGAAAGTCTACGTCAGAGATATTCAGGGAGGGGGTGAAGTGGAGCTGTGGGGGGAGCTCAAATCAGACGGCCTCCATCAGAGAGAGATGGTTATCGTCAGGGTTACCCATGAAGAGGATGGTGGAGAAGCCGTCCTCTGTCAGGTAAAGATAATTATATTGCTCAGAATGACAGTTGCATGAGACTTGTTCCAAAAAGTTGAGACGTGAACATTATCTACTGGATTATATATAGAATTAGAGCTCAGAGATTCCTGTATTCATTACACTAATATCTTATACTACAAATATTTAACACCCGCATATGTTTTAAGTATACAAATACAAATGCTTTCTGTTCCTTCCCTAAAGGTCCACCTGGAAATTTCACCAGATTCCCACCATCTAGCATCAGAAGGGTTTAATAAGCTGAAGGTCAGCAATGCCTTGCGTTATGACGTGTTAACAGAGATCCTGACTTCTCTGGGCATCAGCTGCAATAAAACCCAGATCCCACCTCTTAGCCCAGTGCACGTCCTGGCCACTGACCAGGTGAGTTTTGGACTTCTCATCAGGCCTCGGGGTTACTTTATGATCACAATGTCCTAGTTTGAGACTCTTTACCATGAGTGGTGAATTTTGTTTCAATAATGAATGTGTGCAATTTAAAAAAAAAAAAAAGAAATCAAACTTCTGGTTAATGATATTATCAGGTGCCTGTCTTACAGTCGCCAGGTAATAATGACGTGGTTTTGATTCAGGAGCCTGAGGGATGAAATGGGAGACGTCCAAATACAGTATGTCTGCAGGTGCTGAAGAGCAGCCACTAGGCGGCGTCCGAGCGCCAATTTAAGAAGCTTGAAACAAGGATGGGTCATTCTTTAAAACCTTAATTCCCTCATGTAAGCACTCAAACAGTTGTCTGGTGCCATTAAAGCTTGTTGAACGAAGCAGCCTCGTTCAGATTGCTTTTTGTTTTCATTGGTCTTTGTTTGGACAAATGTCTGACCTTTGTCCCCGCCGCCACAGCCATTTTGTCCAAGTCATGTAGCAGGTTGATTAAAATTGGAGGCTGCAGAATTGTTTCCAGACTGCTTTGTAGCACATAAATGACAGCTGCAAGGTCGACCAGATGGGCAGGACAGTCCTCTCCGTACCATTTTCTGTGTGGCACCAGGAATCCTCCATTACCGCCGTTACACTAACTCGTGTTCGGTCCTAAAGATCTTTCCTGGCTCAGATTAGTGCACCGTGTCAGCTTGTTCGGGTCCGCTGTTGACATTAATTGCACGTAACAGTTTTCATTGGCAGGTCATAGATTTTCTTACCAGAAGAGAACATTTTAGTATTTGTTTTGTTTCCTCCAGATATAGCGACATGGCTGGTCAGGTGATGCTAGACTACGTCTGTAGGTTATAAATAAATGGGATTTTTTTTTTTTTTTTTTATCTTTTGCATTTTAAAATTTAATGTTCAAAGGTCTCAAATAAGTAAATAAATCCCCAAAAGGTGGACAACTGTAAAGGCACCTTCAAAAAAAAGGAATCTGGTCTCTACATTTAGAAAAGTAAATTTTCCTCTGCATACACATAATATAAATTTGGGCTTTACTTTCTACATTATTTAAATTTTACAGCAAATACTTAAACTAGTCCTTGATTCCTTCTTTGTAAAACACATTGATGAGCCTCTGTGTGTGTGTGTATTATGGTGTTTTCCCTTTTCCAGGACACCAAGGCCAGTTTTCTGGAATGGTTGAAGACCCGAGTGGATGAGAGAGGCCTCCTGACCTTTCCCAAGGCCTTTCTAAGAATGGTGTCATCCTCCGAGCCCCAGGCTGCGAGTGTGTCGCCCCAGGGCCCGGTGGCTCTGGTCGTCGCCTCTGACGAGTCCCAGAAATTCACTCACTTCTGTTTTTCCACTTACTGCAAGAACCTGAAGACGGACCTGTTGGGCCGCGCGCTGCTGTACGCTGAGGTGGTCACGTCGACCATGGATCTGTTGGAAGGGTAATACATCATCACCACTACTGTAGGATCATTCATAAACTAGGGCTCTGATTTGTCTCCGCCGTGTATCCAACATAGATTCACGTTGTCACTGCACCAGGTGAGGTCATCAAGGTTCAAGGTCAGCATCCAGAGCGTCTCCACGGGCAACCAGTGCTGTTGCTTGAGTGTGAACGCCATCCTTCCCTGTCATTTCTGGGAGGCGCACGCCTGCAGACAACAAAATCAATGTCGCAGCTGTTGCGGCTGTGAGTTTGCGTCCTTGAGGGACCCGATCCAAGCAGGCACAATCTTGTGCTCTGGCAGATTTGCTGAGAGGACACAGGAAGGGAAAATGATGTTTCTGTGCGTTCTTATTCAGCTAATGCTGCAACAAGAGTGTAGCCTGGCTCCGTTAGCGTCGTAGAGTGGAAGCTCCAGCCGTATGAGGGTCAGTGGGTTGACCCTGGGTCCCTGCGGCCTCCAGGTCAGAAGGTCCTTGAGCAGGGCACCGCAGCCCCAGCTGCTGCTGCAGCGCTTTCTCTGCTGCTTGGACGTACCGGTGGTTGAGCGGTTGTCTCCCCTGGTGGCACCGCTTGTCCCTCGAAGAAGCTGAATTGGCAGACTGCTCGTGATTTGGCTTCACGGCAAAGTGCCAGCATTATCCTCACTGATAATTCCGGGATTTGAGTGCAGCTTGAGCCCCACAAAAGTCACATTTCTGAGTTGATTCCAATTTGATTGAGGCTTAAACTTTTTTTTCTTCACGCAACAGTCCGAAAGTGACTTTACTCTTGTAAAATTAGTTGTAAAATTAGAACTATCTGTAAAAGAAATTTGCAATGCCAATAACTTTGCTTTTTTTTTATTTTTTTTTTTTGTCCTGTTGTATATCAGAAACAATTATACAGGGATATGAGCTAAAAAAAAAATTCCCAAAAAATCCAGAAGTGTAGGTGTGTGTGTGTGTGTGTGTGTGTGCGCACACGGGAGTGGGAGGGCAGACAGGCTGGAACTAATTTAATGCCCAGCTGACCTCACCGCTGCAGAGGCAAGTTGTACCTAATAGACTTCTTTGTCTGCGTCCACACGTGTGAGGAAAAGTGTGTGCCGGGCAGGTCGATCGGGCGACAGGTGGCAACAATTAAAACTGTCATAAAGTTTGAAAAATGGACGGCGGAGCAGCGCTGAGCTGATTGGAACAGACAGTGTTGTCATGAAGGTTACACCAAAGCAGCGTGAAGGAGTGGGCCGTGCAACCTCAGACCTGTTGATGCAGTTGGAGTTCCTCGCTAATGTTTGACTTTCCAGATGTCCAACTAGCCCAGCCTTGATTAATGTTATTATTAAGGAAGGTTGTTTTTTTTTAATTATTATTATTGTTTCTACAGCCTTTAGTAAAAATGAACATTGTTGGTTCTTGGGGCTTAAAGTTTCGGATGGTCTTTTATTTACAAGTGCGCATTTTAGTGCTGAAAAGGGCTTCTCCGTATAAAGGCGCTTCTAAATTTTCTTCTAAATTTAAACTTAACTTTAGACCAGTGGAAGTCTGAGTCATTAAAAAGCGACTGGGGCTCGAGCTTTGTCCATTTCCATCCTTCAGGAGAAGAATGAAGCTCGGTGCCGCTGAAGTTCTAAAGAAAGTTAATGAAGTTGCGTCTCATTTGTAAGATGTGCCCGTATGAATAATCTGATCAGCAAACAGTTCAACCCATGACGAAACGTAGGGACTTGAGTCGTTAGAGTTGTGTGATATGACAAAGGCTGCTGCTTTGTTAGAATCTGAGGAACAAATAAAGCCTTTGGAGAAGGCCTGAAGAGTTCAGCACGACTATAATGACGGGTCTTTCTGAAATTGTAGAGCTGATGAAAAGTGGCGCAGAGGCTTTAAGCTTCGCCTCAGTGGCCGAGATTATGTTTGTCCATGGAATTAATGCCTTGTTGGATGGAGACAGGCTAAGAAGAGCCAGAACACAGACACTAGGTTTTCTTCTCCCACCGAACTGAATGCAGACAGCAGGCAGCCGTCTGCCCTCGGTGCCGGAGCTTCTTTCCTTGATGGGTTCGGAAATGTTTTTTAATCAGTAGTGTTTACCTCATATATACATTACACACTGTGTAACAAGGACAAAAAAAACTCAATTCATGGCCGCTGCTCTGGTTAATATTATTATATTATAATAATAATTTGTGATACACTGATATATTATTGTTGTAATTTTCAGAATGTTAACAAAAATAATGTCCATATAAATGATCAATAATTATGGGCCTTGAAAACCATGAGTTTTAAAAAAAGGAAATTCCACCTCTTTCGTCACATTCTTCAAATCCGTCTAGACTATAACAAATGTTAGCAAAGATTCTGGAGGTTTATTTAGGGAGCGTTAACAGCATGGAAGTGTTTATTTGCGAAAAGGTCAGAATAAGAGTCTGGTACATTTTTAAAGCCACTCAGCTGCTTCAGAGAGCATAATTGTCCTTTTCCTGCTCTGTTGAACTTGATCCCCGAGCCTGGAGCAACACCTTCTTGTTGACTTTTTCTTGTAAGAGCTTCAAGCCCACACATAAAGGCCCCAGAGCCCACTTTTCCCCCCTCGTGTTTTCTTTCCGCACATTACTGTTCCGTCAAAGAAGATTGACAAAGAAAGCAGAGATTGTGGTTTGAATTCCGTTTCCCTGCTGTCTGCACACAGGTTTTTTTTTTTTTTAATTTTCTCTCTCTTTTTTGGGTAATTTCCCGGCATTGCAACACGCTGTAATATCTATTAAAACGATTCCGGTCCTTGGCCCTAAAAGTGCCTCCTCTGTGAACATGTCACATAAAGCCAGCATTGTAATAGCTTCTCAATCTGGGAGTGCGTCTCCCACCGGCCTGAACAGGTGAGCCTTTCACCAACGCCGTTCCAGGTAGGGAGCAAATGCCTGCTAATCACTGTTTGTTTTGACAAGCAATCCAATATCCAAACTGACACCGTGTGACTGCTGGAAGTGGCCCTGCCGCCTTTCAACGGTGCAGTCCGTAGCATGCAGACTTGTAGAAAACCGATTCTTCAAATGTGGCAAAAGGTTGCACCGTAAAATATGAAATTGGGCCAGTTGACCCATCTTGCTCCGTCTGTAATTGGAAAAGATTGTAAGCAGATGCCTAAATGTGCTCGTTTCTTATTGTGGGGAACATGGGGTGCAGGTTCTTAATGTACAGTCATGTTGGGATTCCTCTTTAAAAGAGCGATCCAGCTAGAATCCGTTCAGACAGATGCTTCACTCGTACCTTTTTGTGTATTTGGACATTTTGTGTTCTTGCTGCTGCTCCTCATCAGTCTGACAACACTCGGACTGTTTGTTGGGCGAGGGACGCAGAGCCCTGAAGGTTCACACAGCCGGTCTCTGCTGCAGCTCTGTGTGTGTGCGTGTGTGTGTGTGTGTGTGTGTGCGAGCATGAAAACAGATGCAGCAGCCTAATTACACCTCACACAAGGTCAGCTCATAGGTGTTTTACAAACGTGCGCGCCCCCGCTCACACACCGGTGGCTGGGTGTCGCCTGCTCAGCAGCAGATGACATCATTTACAGCAGAGCGTCAGGCGTGGGGGGGTTTCTCTAACGCAGCGTTTACACAAACTGTAGATGGGCCAGACTCCCGCCGCTGCCGCAATGCAATAATCTGTGCAAAGGAAAGGTTCTGCTGGCCTTCGATGCATTCACAGTAATTCATCATGTGTCAAGTTTGACAGCCGCAGATGATACTTGGCTCCAGTGACACAAAGCCGACGTCTGTGTGCTTCTGTTTACACCGTAAACGGTGATTATGGAGCTCATTCGGGCCGGTTTCATCCACAAACAAGGTCGTTCTGGGGCGCCTCAGCTGCTGCGGCCTTACATCAATCAGTTCCCCCGCATTGATCACTTTCAGCGCTGCGGTTTGGAAATGATCATTTTTGCCGTCCCTCCGTAAACAGGATTAGCTAAATTAATTACATTTTCAGATTAGCTTGTTCTCTCTTATTGATCATCCATTTTGATGTTGAAGAATGATCAATGCAAACGCGCTTATGCACGGCAAATCCGGTTTCAACAATGAGCATTGATGGCAAAAAGAATCTTTTAATCTGAGTTATTTTAATCTGAAAAGTGAGAGGATTTTTAAGGTGGACCGATCCCAGCGATAAATGGCTTTCAATAAAATTAAATCTTAACCGACCTCATTAAATTAAAGCTTTTAGATCTTGTAGATGTGCTATTTTACGTAAAATCTGCACCAGAGAACTGCCTTTTAGAGCTTTTCATATCTAGTATACACTTGAGTATACACTTACCTTTACATTGAAACAAAAGCAAGCAAGTTTCAACTGAGAAAGAACCAAACTTAAGGAGAATAGTTTTAGGGCCTTTGTGTCTTTATCCAGTTGGGTCAAATGCTACAGTGATGTACAGCAGGAAATGGAACTCAGCGTAATCCGGATTATTTGATTTTATTGTTCTAATTTCTAGTGCATATGTTATGCAGCCTTACGTCGTATGCAGTAGTGTTTCTTTTCATGCCGACAGACCCGTAACACGGTCTGAATCGAGCCCCGCTGAGTGGCAAAGAGATGTAAAACACAGCAAACACGAACTTTCTTTCTTACTCAGTAGCTGCGACTTTTGTGTCAGTAAATCCACCAGATGCCTGAGTCACATGCAGAAGATCGTGTTTAAATTATGTGAAGATGTTGAAATGCTGTGGCTCCATCAGAACCTAAATGGAAGAACCACATTATGATTCCTGGCTGTCCCATCAGGCCTCCATAAAGTTGATTTTAAAAGAAGAACACCTACACGCTAAATTCCTCTGTAACGATTGACCAGTTTGATCTGATCTCAGATCTCATAAACCGATTGCTGCTTTTTTAAAATCTCGTCAGAATCTAGACGGGGCGTCCTCGTTCCCCACCCAGGACACGGGCCTGAGGTCTGTTTGCCTGACTCGGAATTCTCTCAATGCGTTTAAGCTGATTTACTGGCGACAAGCTTTGCATGACAATCTCAGAGAGCCTGTTCTAATCCCTCACACATTCCAGCTCCTTTGTTTATCAACCAGTAACTGAAATGGCGTCGTCTGCTCTTGAACAGAAGACGCTCTTTAACCGTCACGAAGAGGTTTGAAGTGGTGAAAATGATGGAACCACCCGGCAGATCTGAAAACACTGACCTTTTTTTTTGCTTCAGGACAGGAGTTAGTTTCAGAGCGTTGATGGAATATGCAGACGTTTGCTCTGAGAACAGCAGCGCATCGCTCAGTACGCTTCCTGGGGGCCAGTCCACTCTCAGTCCTTCTGCAACTTAAGCCAAAATCTTTCCTTTCGATGTAGAAAGGAAAGATTCTTTCCAGCTAGCTCCTTATTTGCTTGATGGGGTGGAGATCTGGGCTTTGAGGGGGTCCGTCTGTCAGTTTCAGCCTTCCAGAATCCATCCGTTGTAGCTAGTTCCTGCAGTGCTTATTTAAATAAACAATTCCTTTGTAAGTGTTCTAATAAATGTGCTCACTGCTGTATCTGTTGACAAACCTTGTGTGTAACCTGTTGTTTTTATTTTTGTTTTTTACTTCTTCTTTCAGGCTGACTCTGCACTTACCAAAGGATGTGGGGCTAATAGCAATAGCTGCTCAACAAATTCAGGGCAGAGGTTGGTCTCCACACACACACACACACACACACACACACACACACACACACACACAGAGCTGGTTAAATACATGTGTATGGGGTCGTTTCTTAGGTAGCTGTGGATGCTTGTATGTTCTGTTTGTGCTCTTCCGTGTTGCCGCTGCAGGTCGGGGCAGAAATGCCTGGCTCGGCCCTCTGGGTTGTGCCATGTTCACCGTGGGGCTGCAGGTTGAGCTGAGCTCCAGACTGGGCCAGAGGATTCCCTTCTTGCAGCATTTAGCTGCTCTTGCAGTGGTCGAAGCTGTCCGAACGCTTCCTGGATACGAGGTGTTCTTCTTTTTCTTCTGACTTTCAGCCAGACTCATGTAGTTTGTCACGTTATGTGCTGATGTGTAAAGAGAGAGAGCGAACTAATTACTGATGCTAAAATATATTTCTATCTTGTTTTCCAGGACATAGACTTGAGGGTGAAATGGCCCAATGACATCTACTACAGTAATCTGATAAAGCTTGGGGGCATTCTGGTGACTTCAACGCTAATGGGATCAACATTTCATCTGCTCATAGGTAACAGCTCATTAAGTCACATGAGAGTCATCAGAAAATTGCTGGTTGGATGTGATCTTCATAGAGCACTCCTGCCCAGGCAGCGGTCTCACCACGAGAGACCGTAGAAACCAATCCCAGCCGTTTCCCATCCACAGGGTGTGGATTCAATGTGTCTAACAGCAACCCGACCGTGTGCATCAACGACCTGATCCAGCAGCACAACCTGGAGCACGGCTGCAGCCTGCAGCCGCTCAGCTGCGCCCAGCTGATCGCTCGCACCCTCAGCTGCCTGGAGACGCTGATCGCTCGCTTCCAGCACGGAGGCGCCGACGCCGTCCTGCCTGCTTACTACAAGAGGTGGCTTCACAGGTAGGCGCCGCCGATGGGAAAGCAAACACTGGTTAACCGGTTAAGCCTCCGACACAGCGGCGTCACCGCTTCTGAGGAGGATTGGTGAGGGGTTTTCCTGGAAATCACCAGTCATGGGCTCACTCTTAGCTTTCTTCAAATGTATTTTCACATAATTATGACAGTTATTGTAGAGAAAGTCATTTTAATATTTGTTTAACTGAAATGTATATTTTAAATGTGTTGTTTTTATGGCAGTTCAACAGTGTTTTGTTGTGTCTCCCGTAAATCTGAAACGCTCACACTCCCTGCTCCCATTAGCTCTACCGCTGCTGGGTGCTAAAAATGAAAGGTTGATGAAGAGTTTTTACCCACAAGCCAAAAAAAAAAAAAACAAAACGTGTACATTTCAGATACTGTTTGCATTTCTAGTTTCCTATGTTCCTGATCTAACCCCATCTCAAGGTAGCATGGTAAATTCCAAAGGGTGGGTGGATGGATGGATGGATGGATGGATGGATGGATGGATGGATGGATGGATGGATGGATGGATGGATGGAACATTTCAAGGTGAACTGACATTCGTCGTCTGTGTGGGTCTTTTCAGTGGGACGACTGTGCACCTGTGGAGTGAGGACGGGCTGGAGGCTGAGGTCGTGGGTCTGGACCAGCACGGCTTCCTCCAAGTGCGCACCAAGCAGCAGGGCGTTCTCTCCCTGGAGCCTGACGGAAACTCTTTTGATATGCTCAAGAACCTGGTGGTCATCAAACAGCATTAGGCCCAAACTAAATTGTAATTTGTAAGTGATTAATCTAGAGCTGAATTAGTGGTCCTCATTCAAATATAAGTAATATATTATTTTTATTGAGTAATTAGTTGGGGAATCTGGGAGCGCTGGTTCCGTAGTTGGCAGCTGTGTAAAGGAATTTGATTTCCTGCTGGTTTGGGACAAACAGCCGCCGTTCACCTTGTTTTTATCTGGGATCAACACGTTTTCTCCCTCACTGACGTTTCCCATTTGACGTCTGTTTCCCTGTTGCACAAAGAAGTGATTTTTGCATATGATGCATTTGTGATGTCACAAATAAAACCGCAGGGAATAAAGCCGTTCAGAGAGATGTTTGCATGCTTGCTGTCCTCCTCCGTGCACCAGCAGTGAGCAGAAATAAAGCCCAAGCAGGAAAAGCGGCAGAACCGCAGCTCCCAGCTGAAGGAACACCAGGCCGGATGGCATTTGGAATCAATTTTAATGGAAAACATTAGCAGGCACGGCTCGGAAATTGTTTATTCTCCATTATTCGATGTTCAAACGGCAATTAATGGGGGGAAAAAAAGCACCCCAGTTTGTTCTAACCTGTCCTGCTGTGTCCACATGACGCTCATCAGTGCACTCGCACCAGTGCGCAGTCCTCTCTGAGACAAGAAGATCCCAGTCCCTTTGCTGGGTCCATGCCAGTTGAAACGCCATCACCGCCGTCATCTTCTGTTCCTGCCACTTCCTGTGGCCTCCCCGATTCCCAGTCGGGACGCGCTCACACCCCTGAAAACGTCCAACTGCGGGAATATTTGAGCTGCTCCTAACCGCCGTTTGAGGCTGTTCATGTTGTTCACACCCGGTTAAATTATTAAATAAATACACTACATTATCTGATGTTTCGAGACTAATGTGCGAGGTTAAATCTAATTCTATATGCCGCAACAGAAATTGCTGTGTACATCCTTTGCTGAACATTTGAAACATTTGTTGTGTAAAAAAAAACAAACAAACATGAAATATGTTTCCTTACATATGGGGGAGGTTGTGTTGGAAAACGCACGTTCACGTGGCTACGTGGTTGCACCGTAGGTTGCGTTTTCTGCGCCATGCAGTGATAAATGTGCATACACATGCAAATCATTTTACTCTTTAACACATCTGAGTGGAATAATAAAGCCAAAAGCCAGTCACATCCCTGCAGAGGCGTCACGCTACTGGATACCTATTTACAAACGCCCAGGCTGGCCCTTATCCTCTTCTACTGGATGTTAGGGCCCGCTTCCGTGGGTCACCTCTTGTTGGTGATAATGACGGACGTGCCGATGTAAGACGGGAAATCTCTGTGACTCTCACACGAAGGCTTTGCGTAAGAGCTGTCAGAGGCGTAACAGGCCGGTCCTCTATCCTGGCGGCTGTTCGCTTCCGTCGCGTGGCTCAGCGCGCTCAACGGGCGCGCTTTGAAAGAAGCGCGCTTACTCAAGACGTGATGAAAGTTGAGAGACATGTACGGTGACTGAGTTGCGAGTTCAACGCCGAGCCCCACGCCTCTGAAGAGTCCCCGGTCCTCTTGAGCAGCTCTTTTCTCCACCGCCACCGCAGCTCCGTGCTTCCGGGGGCCATCGGTGGGTAGTGCATGTCCTGCCGTCGGGTACTTGCACGGTGCCCCCTTCTTCTGCTCCAGTACAACCTGCACTGGGAAGCGTTGGCCCATACTGCCCAGTAAGCCGCCTCGCTCGTCTTTCCCCAGTACAAGGCCAGTAAACAAAGAGCAGGCCAGGGCCTGGTCCCCGGGAGGTCCCACCCCACCTTGCAGGCTGTCTTTGCTGGCGTGGAAATGCGAACAGAGACCTGGGTCTTTGTTGTGGAGGCTTTCACAGCATTCACAGGCTCCTTCCGTTGAGCTACCAGCAAAACATTGGTTCCCACCGCTGGAAGAGTGACGGTACATCCCATCAGAGTGCCTACAGTCAGCTAGCAGCGCAGGACCTGCTGGAACAGCAATTAGAGGCCAAGATTACAGGAGAAATATTTATACATATCTAAAAATTTCAACCTGGACAACGAGGTCAGACAGAGAGTTGACCTGTGTATTTGTTGGCCAGCGTGGAGCTGCCGATGTTCAAGCCAGTATGTCCTCTGCTGTGCTGAGAGTCCCTGATCTGCTGACCCAGCTGGGCGGACAGGCCCGGGTCGGGCAGGCCCGGGTCGGGCAGCGGAGCATCGGCAGGCTGCTGCTTGTGCTGGTACTGATGCGTCTGACCGGGGCTGCAGGACGCTGGTCCGGCCTCGGGGCTCGAGCTGGAGTTCAGCTCCCGGCCGAGGGTCACAAATCCCTCCTTCCACAAGTCCAGCTGTGGCGAGCAGCTCAAGTGGTCTGACTGGTTGTGGCTGGAGGCCTGCTGATCATCACAAAGGAGCTATGCTGAAGGGAGCGTTTTTTTTTTATTTTTTATTTTTAATAAACAGCAACAGGCCTGATCGGACCACCTCAGGATAGGGAGCAGCTCTGGCTTTGCTTTTCATCCTGACTCCTTTGCCTCTGAAATGTCTGGGATGCTCCTGGGCGGAGGTGAAACTGTGGCCCGGTTTACCGGCTGGATTCTGATCTCCCGACAGCTGCAGCTCCTTGCATTCGGTGGCACTTTGCACAAATCCACAGAAGTCCAGTGAGCAGCTGTGGACCATTTGAAATGGAGAATTTGGAGGGGCCCGACTCACCTGAGGACATAGTTCACACTCACGATACAGTGAGGCCTGGAGGAGCGACTGTTGTGCACGATGGTGGCGTAGCTCTGCACCCACACCCATCCTCCGTGCTTCGATAACATACGGTAATACTTTGTGGTGACCTGGCCCTTCACCAGCACTACAGGACGCAGAAAAAAAAAACATCTCCATCATCTGGAAACATCTGTCAGTCGTCTCTGAAACACTGACCTTTCGTGAACTTACACAAATGGTGAGCGTAGCGCAGATGGAAAATGTCACCGGCATGAACATGATGGTACAGAGTCTTCTCGATCAAGTCCTGGGGCTCAAAGCCCGTTAGCTCGGCCACTCTGGCTCCAGAACACAAGAGAGTGAGCACACATGACAGCGAGTAAGGGCGTCTAAATGTGATGAAAGCGACACCGTATCCATCCTTCCATCCAGCTTCGGCACATCTCACCTTGTGTCCAAGAAAATGAGCTTAAAGTCCAGACTGGCCCGAAACATGAACATGTTACTAAAGAGTTTGATCTCAGTGACGCCACTAGGGGGCAGGGAGTGACCCACCGCCACGAGACCCGCGGTCTGGTAGCAGGATTCGTACAGCGCCAAATCCAGCATGCACTGGCGCACTTTCAGATAGCCGCTGCAGTGGATGACCTGCAGAGGAAACAGCAGCACGTGTGCGCATGGTCCACATTTAGGAGAAGGGAGAAGAAGAGAAATCCGAAGGCAACCACCAAAGGAGATATCCTGAGGGAGGCGCTGTTGGCTGGTCTTTCAAAGGTTGTTGTTATATTCTATTATTAGATCATGTCCCCAGAGTAAGTGTAAATGTCACTGACCTTGTATCCACCGCACGTCAGGCCTGCATTTCGTTTAGCAAGAACACACTTCATCCTCAGGAAGAAGGAGCGCTCTACTTCATACTCTGTCACAAAAAGGCACATCACAGAGGCTCCAAATACAGATTAAATGCAACTCATAGAGAGAATGAATGAAGGAGCTAAAAGTCTGTCTTTTTCATTCTAAAATCCACGCCGCAGGACTGGGTTGCCTACCCCTGATCTAAGGAAATGTTTGGCTTGCTGCAGTATTTAGGATAGAACGTATGACCACGAGCAAATAAGAACCAAAAGGATAAACACAGCTTCAGGGTGTGTGGAATATCACCTTGAGACAAATGGTGATGTGTCGGCTGGCAAAGACCCAGGACTGCCGTCATTTCGTCGTGGTCCGATGGGTGAATGTACTCAAATATACTGTTTCCTGTCAGCTCCACCTGAGGAAGAGCAGACTACTTTAATGCTGCTGCTGCAGCATCATCATCATCAACACTAGTGCGTCTTACCTGCGACAGGCCGAGGTGGACGGACGCCGTCTCCGAGATGTACATGATTTTACCGTCAGAGGCCACGACGAACACGAAGCCATCCAGAGTCTAAAAGAAGAGCCTGGCGGTTGGTCATTTCATTAAGAATCGCTTCAGCCGACGTGTTCGGCCCTGCAGACTTGCAGCGAGAGTCTTAGCATGTTTACCACACACACACACACACACACACACACTCTGTGGTTGGAATGTTGGACTAAGGAACTCATTCTTAGTCTGAAACTTGGACGGCGTATTGAAGGGCGTGATCGTTCCACAGGTCAAGGTCAGGATATTTGGGAGTGTCGGCTGACCCGAACCAGCCCCACGCTAGTCGCTAGTCGCTAGCCGCTGCTGCACTGTGGTCAAAGAAAGAATTTCTTATTTTTCTGCTAAAGACTTTCTGTCTCACTGTGAATCTGCACACAGATCAGCTGTGAGGAGCCAGACTTGACAACACACAGACAGACAGAAGGAGTATAACAGTAGGAATATGTTTAAAGATGCTGTCCGGGTGCACTTTTACGCGTTTTTATTTACTGCACAGTTGTCCTGCAAACACAGTCCAGCGGCCCGGGTACTGACTTGTAAAAGGTGGGAGCCCAGCTCTTTGGTCATGTTGTCCAGGGGACTGTACCTCGTTGAGTGACCCCAGCCATCACCCAGACCTCCAGAGAGAAACACAAAGAAGGACAAAGACTGGGTTTTTGTGACAGACCTTTTATAAGACCAAAAGATGGTGTCTCAAATCAGACTAAAAGCATAACATATCCTAAACATCTCCAGCTTTGCTGAAGAAATAGTTGGACAACAGTGACATGTTTAAAAAGGTGCAACGTGCCAGAGGAAGGATGCTAATTACTTAGAGGACCTAAAAAGATTTGATTAGCCATAATAAAGTAGACCTGTAATATGCTTGTGCGTGAAGCTCTGCAGCATTCGGCCACTGAAAAATATGATTTTTATTATGAAATATAAAATATTAAAATGTAAAAGCTTCTTTGTCAAAGATGCTCTGAGCGTTAGCGTGCAGCATCTGGGGAGGTCCTCGGCTCTGCGCAGGCTCTCCTGCCGGCCTCCCCATGCTTGTCATTTAACCACTGTCTGCGCATCCCATCTTATTTCCGCTCTACGATGACTCTATTTAGCATTCCATTTCAGCGTAATTTCAACATAAGTTGATCTTAAAATGCCTGTTTTCTTTTTTTTTTTTTCTTTTTTTTTTCACTTGGGACATAAAAAGTGACCATATGGAATTTTAATTTTTTTATGTTATTGGCATTTGTAAATCGTCACATCTACGTTGTTAAATATAAATAATAATATTTTTTGGATAATTTTTTTCCCCTCAAATTAGGTTCAATCGCTGAGGTCATAAATTTAGATCATGATTACGGGCGTGTATCTGACAGACAAAATTAAAATAATTTTCGCCTTCATTTGAACATTAAAAAGAAAAAAGGGCAGTTCATTTATTCATTTTAGAAAATGGATCAGAAATTCGTTATTACTACAAATAATATTAATAAAAAGAACAAGAACAATAAATGCAGGGGTTTTAGTCGACGGATTAACCACATTTCATAGATTTCATATCGGCGCTTTATAATAAAATAAACCGCACGAATGAATACTGGTATCTATTAATTGTCGAAATTATTCCATCAGACCATTAACAACACTGGCGGAGCCGCTGGGCCACGAAGCCTTAAAGGTTTATTTAAAAACTGTATCACTAGACTAGAAGTGTTTAAATGTGAGTGATGGTGGCGAGAAGAATGTCGCCTTTTACTGTGCGTGGTTGTTTTAAAAAAAAANATAAAAAATTCTATTCTATAGCGACTCACCTGCACTTTAAGAGGTTCGATGTGGTTAACATAGACGTGAGCGTCTCCCAGAGTGTGAACAAAGTCTCCAGGCTGAAAGGATTGAGGAAAAACAAGGTGGTCACCCAGGGAAAAGTACATTTATTCAACTACTAAAGTTTTACCTCTTTACAGTCACCACAAATCTTCACCATACTTCAAAGCTTCAAATGTGTTGATTTTAAAAAAAAATATATATATATATATATATATATATATATATATATATATATATATATATATATATATATATATATATAAGGAATAATTTGCTTTAATAAAATGAATTCATTGTTCGGCAGGTCTATATTTCTGTGCTAATGAAACTATTCTTGGTCTTATTCTTATTCTTGTTGTCGCGGTATTTTTCTCTTAGCTCCTAGCTGAACTGTGGATTTGATGTTGGAGGCTGATTTTTCTGATTTAAAATTATAATTATAATAATTATTTCGGTGCTGATACTGGAAATTATTATTCAGCCATAGAGAAATAATAGAGCCACAGATTGCAAAATGTACTAAAAGTAGCGGGCATCTATTTTCCATCTTCCGGCGCACACTTGTGTCTTGGCTCTGTATTTCTGTGTATGAATAAAGGAGACGGATAATCGGTTCTGATGAATCATTTCACTCTTGCTGACCAACCAACCAACAGTTTTAGGCTATAAACATATAAGCTTAATAAATGTCATTTCATTTGTTTTATCTGTAATAGATTTTAAGACTAAAATGAAACTACAT
This sequence comes from Pao palembangensis, assembly GCA_015343265.1. Lineage (NCBI taxonomy): Eukaryota > Metazoa > Chordata > Actinopteri > Tetraodontiformes > Tetraodontidae > Pao > Pao palembangensis. The sequence goes on along the minus strand of CM027094.1, from coordinate 10,664,953 downwards.
GGCTGACGGCTTTGTTGTGCTTCAACTCAACTTATATTGCGTGCGTGCCTGCGTGCCTACCGTCGGGAAAGAACGCTCTCATCTTCAGGTAGCTGCTGGTCAGGCGGATGATGGAGGCTTTGTCCAGCTGGGAGGTGATGGCCGCCGGCAGGGGCAGCAGCTTGGCCAGCTCATAAAACTCTCCGTTCTCCTTCTCTCGGCGCGTCTTTGCGGCGTTCTTGCATCTCTCCTTCATTCTCACAAGTTTGCTGCAGTGTCACTGGAGGCCCTTCACACCAGGCCAAACTACCCGGAGTCCATTTCTTTCAAATCTGAGAATGAGAAAATCATCTAAATTCAAGTTTCCGTGAGGCTTCGGCTGAAAAACGCCCCTCAGAGCGCGAAATTATCCCAAAAAAATTAAAAGAAAATAAATAAATCGAACATTTCGTTCATCTTCTCTGATTTGTTTAATTGAGAATCCCAACATCGTCCACATCAGGTGTGGTCCTCCTCTGTGGACACGGGTCCAAGGAGACACAGGACGGGTCAAGAGCGCCGACAGACGTGATTAACCTGCAGAGGCGCGCAGCTTTAAAAGCAGCGAGGAGAAGTGGAAGGAAAAGCACATCCCCCCTCTCTCTCTCTCTCTCTCTCTCTCTCTCTCTCTCTCTCTCTCTGCCTTCCACCTCCCTCTCTCTCCCTCTGTAACACTCTCTCTCTCTCACACACACACACACACACACGTACACACAAACACAAACAGATAACAAAGTGAGGGAGAAAGAGTTTTATTTATTTATTTATTTTTTATTTATTGGTAAAGAGTGAAGTCAGGGTTTGAGGTCCGAGCCTTCACCTGAGATCCAGTCTGAGGGGAAACAGGTGACTCGGTGGCGCCACCTGGTGGTGCGCATTAAACAGAAACGCGTCTTTTTTGAAGGTGCAGTTTTACTCCCCGGAAGAATAAGAAGTAAGAACGTGGAGCAAAATAAGTTTAAAATGTTTTATTCATTTGAGAAAAATGAATTCAAAAAACTGGAATTTTAAACTGAAACTTTAGCCTTTGATATTGAAATGCAACATTTGTCTCATCCTTCGTGGGCGCTCAAAAACAGTTCTGCGCGGTCTGGTGTTCGGTTTTTGCTCAATTCTAGAAAAATGTATGTGTATGCAAAGCAAACTACAACATGCCTGACTGGTGATTCTGTGTTTTCGCCCATTTCATTGTCAGAAGAGGAGTTGTGGAGCCCAAAGAGGCATTTCTGGTTCCTGGAGACTGTCTCTGAGTGTCATGTATCAATATCCATATGCAGTTCCAAGTTCATCAATAAATAAATGCGTCGGAGGAGAAAACAGAGGGGAGAGAACAGAGGGGCTCCTCTTTAAGGAGCCGCCTTCGTATTTGCTTCCTCCGATCCTGGTGATGAGACGTGAGGCTGCAGGGCTGGACAGTATCAGGACGGAAAACGCTCCTCGGGCTGCTCAAAGCTGCTTTTCACAGCAGCGCAATCAGCTGCTTGGCTGTTTGCCTTGGCTGCTGGACGCTGGCTATCAGTTTCTGCGCGGCTGTCAGTGATGGATGAAGCCCGCTGCAGGGGCCGCTCGCCACACGCTCACGCACGCCACTTTGGCTTTTCAGAATATTCTGAGCTGGACGGAGCCGCTGGCGATGACGTGCACATGAATCACACCCTTGCAAAGTGTAAAACCAGCCCGGTGCTTTCACCTCACAGATGGGACACGAGTGTAGACAAGGTGCCTGGCTCAGATTATAATCTGAGAGCTCTGATGACCGCACGTTCAAAAGTCGCGGTTAGTTTACAGTCGAATGTTTCCAGTGGGAATTTATTTCTAATACGACCCATTTAAAAATGAATAATTCAGCAAAAAACAGTTTAGTCAAATGTTTAAAAAAGAAGAAAACAATTAATAGATTGAAGTAAACATCTGACCATCTCGGTAAAATAATATCAATTTACTACAATATGTAGAGCACTGTGATTTCTAGAGTTTTTCCGATCCGATCAGCTTATTTATTGTTTTAATTTCTGTGTTTGTGTAATTATGTAGAATTTAGCTGAATAAGCAGGTGAGTTGTTGACCTGAAGACCAACTTTATTGCCAACAAACACCGTTAAACCTCATAATAATACTGACGCACTAACATTCTGCTGGTTTTCAGTTGGTTAGTCGGTGTTAAGAAAAACATGTAGGATCTTAAACAGTCTTAAACAAAAACGTACTTAAGCCTTTCAAATGTCAAATCTCTCAAACTGCTCCTGTTTCTCAGGAATATATTCATGTGTAAACAACAGCCCACAAAGAGAATTTACAACGATCGTTAGTGAAAAACTCTGCCTGTAATAGAAAGGAACAATTAAAGAAATACACTGAACTTATACTTATTGTTTTATTGTCTAGCAAAATGATGTATAGAGCACATTTCAACACCCCAATGTGAGAACAGTGTTTATAACAGTTTTAACTACATGTTTTTGGCTGTTTTAGGTGAATTTATGTGATTTTTTTTTTTTTTTCTGATCTGATTCATTCATTTATTTTCTGTTCAAGGTCACAGGAATACCCTGGACTGGTCATACAGGACACACACACACACACACACACACACACACGCACACACACGGGGGGGACAGTCTCCAGTCAGCCCGTCTAGCACCTCTGGATGGGGAGAAACTGGAGAACCTGGAGCCCAGAATTAAAGCTTTGTGGCCGCAGCGCCAAGATGTTCCCTGTGATTTTAACACGTCCTGTGGTTCTGAACTTGAGTGGGAATCCAAAAAACAAGCCATTGCTTTTCAAACTTAATGACGTATTCAAGATCTGTTTGTTTCTGTGGGTTAAAATTCTTGGAGGCTGTGATAACTTGTCTTGCCTGTTCTGCACAATGGTGACTAGTTTTAGAAATGATTCTCCACTACAACGAGCAAGCAAAACGATGACTGACTCAGGCATGATATGAAAAAATAATTGACTTTATTTTATTCTTTACTTTAATGTGACTAAATTAATTCTTCAGAAAACAAGTTAAACGAAAATTTCAGCATTCCTTTTCCAACTCATATTTATGTTTCAGCTGCGGAAAAATCTCATTTGGTTAATAGGTTTCTCACCTTTATTTGTTTTTTATGTTTTATCCTCAGTTATGGGCCACGTAACATTTGCCTTTGTAGCACCGCCACCCTCTGGTCGATTATGGTAATGACACTTAACCCAGGAACACTAATTGAGTAACTTTAACATGCACAAAGCTTTAGTTTTTTTTTTTTTTTTTTTTCTAAATAATTTATATACAACATAATTTCTTATTAATTATGGTAAATGTGAAACCTGACATCTGGATCTAGTCTAAAATAACTATAACTAAAAAACTGTCGTCATCAGCGACGCGACCATTGAGCTCTCCCTGAATGGAGTGTTTGGAATTTGTTGTCATTTATTGCATTTTTAGCAAAGAGTTATTTCTTAGCTTGAATTTATCTAAACACGTCAAAGAAACTGTGACTCATTTCCTTAAAAAAATGCAGAGTATGCAGCTTTTAGCAGGTTTTCCAACCAGTCATCTGTGCATAAAAGATAGTAAGAAGAAAGGTGACTCCCTGCAGAACATGCAGACTTTTTAACCATTTTTAATACTCAACATTGTTTGAAATAACATTTATTATGTTTTCAAATACCACAAAGTAGTTACTCCAGCACAATGTACAAAATATATATCAAAGTGAGTGTTGATGCCTGTGGGACTGGTGAGACTGGGGGGACTGGGGGGACTGGGGGGACTGGTAGATCTAAGTCTGGAGGGCTCTGTAGTCAAAGCTCTGAAACCTGTGAACCACTGTTAAATCACTCAGACAAACTGACTTTGATACATTTATGTGTGATAACAAATCAAATAAATGGCAAAACTGATACAAAACCACAAAAAGACAAGATGCAGCAGGGTGAAAATAAATTATTCATAGACAGAAAGCATCAACTGCCACCAGGTCCACAGTGTGCACGTTTGTAACAGTTAGTGCTCAGATAATCAAGAAGGGGCATTTATGAAAGACGGTCCTGTGTTTCTTCTTCTGACAGTCTGGGGAAGTTCCAGAGGCGGGGGCGGATGGACCAGTTTAGCAGCTGGTGTTGGCCTCACAGCCATCTCACCCATCGCAGATGAGCATGGAGACACCTCAGCGAGGGCAGACGGCGAATCGTCGGCTCGTAGGTTCCTGCCTGACGTCACGGGAACCAGTTTAAACGCGCATGAAGCAGAAAGGAAGCCCACAAGGGCACCGTTAGCACCAGTTTTCCAAAGGCAAAGTCAGTAGATCAGTAGAATCTCTCTGGTTTATGTTCTCACACACCGTCAATCAGAAATGGTTCCTACAGGAAAGGAACAGCAGCATCACAACAATGGAGACAGACGTAGGAGGAGGTCAGGTAGGCGGCAAAATAAGACACAGATGGGGGATTACAATCCCCTTTTAGAAGCTTTTTTCTGTTTTCATCTTTGAAAATAAGTAATAAATAGTAAGATACCTTAAAAAATTTCAAAAATTAGAATGTACCTGGTTTTAAAGCCTGAAGGTTACTCTGCACTCGGCTTCCCTGTAATACGTGTGTGTGTGCGTGTGTGTGTGTGTGTGTGTGTGTGTCAGGGTTAGGGTTAGGGTCAGAGGGCTAGTTGGGATGGTTAGGGGTTGATTAATGTATTACATCGATGAAAGTCCTCACAAAGGTAGAAAGTGAGGGTGTGTGTGTGTGTGTGTGTGAGAGAGAGAGAGAGAAAACAAATTTAGTGTATCAAAATGTGTTGTGGGACAAAATCACAACTGAACAAGTGTCACCACATTAATGTTCCACATGTGTGAGAACTGTGTGCTGATGTAAACGTAAATATAGGCCTCAGCAGCCTGTGTAGTGAGTAAAGACGATGAAATCGACCTTCGTCAGGCACAGAAGAGAAGCAAGAGAAGACCCTGGGATTCATTTTTCCTTCACGATCTCCTCGTATTTGGGCGGAGGGTCACGGTACGATGGCGTCTCCTCTCCACTGCTTTCCAGGTGTCCCGCCACCTCATCATACGACGGAGGTGGCGTGGCAGCGGACAACCACGAGGCCACGGAGAGCGAGTCCGGAACGTACAGGGTGTTCTGCTGGGAGTCCAACGGTGGGCACCTCCCTTCGGGACCAGTGACGGCCTCGGCTGAGCGCAAGCCAGACTCCCGATGGGGGCTTTGGCTGAACGCCGTGCTTTCGCGGTGGAGCAGCGGCTGCGGCAGGGTGCGGATGCTGCAGTTGTTGGTTAGGTAACGGTTCTGAGTGTAGGCTGTGGCCGGGTGGCCTTCCGGCTGTCGACGGGTGGCTTTCTGAAGCTGGCACCTCCAAAGAAGGAAGAGGCCGATGATGATGAGCAGCGCCACGCACAGCAGAGGAGCCAGCATGTAGAAGGTGTGGACGGGCTCAGACCGTCCGTCTCTGTTACTGCTCGCCGCGTAAAAACTACGACTTTTCCAAAACTCCATCTGAAAGGCACAAATCTTGCACTCAGCAATAAAAGTAAGAAAGAATCTTCACGTGTAGTTAAAGGCTCATTAGCTTACCGTCCTTTCTTTGTCCTCAAACACTTCGTTGGCCTCTTCAAAGCTGCAGCTCTCCTCCACACACTCCCTCTCTATGTTCCCTTTCTTCAGCTCTTCCAGGAATCCGTTGGCTCGTGGGAAACGCTTGAGGATGGAGTGAGCATCCTTATCATCAAGAAACTCTAAAACAAACGACCAAGCAGATGTGAAGCAGGACACGCGTTCATACACCAAACTCCTTCATGCTCAGATCATCAGCGGTAGTAACAAAGATAAAGGTCTAAAGATAACACTAATGAAGTACAAGTGTGTGTGTAAGCTCACCTCCAGGCATGGTTCTGTCCAACTACTCACACTGTGAGACTGTAGCCGTACAGGAACACAGCGACGTGGACACCATGAGACTCCGCGGACTGTTGTTCAGCAGCTCGATGCTTTAGCCCTGACCCACGAGAGGCAACGGAGCAACCGTTAGTTCCAGAGGATCACACAGTCATTGCAGGAGTAAATAAACTGCAAAGGAAAATTCTGTTTTATTAGATCTGTTTCCATTGTGCGACTGCTGCTTCCTGCAGTCACGTGCACTCCAGAATTTGGTGAAACTTCTCTCCGTTTGTCCAGAGTGTTCGGACAGCCTTCGGGGTCAGGGTTCAGGGAGGCTGCTGGAGCCAACCCAGCTGCACTGGGGCAGAGCCACAGTTTCTAGTCATATTGTTCTGCCTCTAGTTCAGAAGCCAGAGAAGCTCAGCTCGGTGTGTGTTCCTGGAGCACACACCGAGACTGTGTGTACACTTATACACACACGTGCTCACATAGCAGCAGGGAACACACTCCCAGTCTTTGACGCAAGATTACTTTGTTGCTGGATGTTCTTCTGAACAGTTTAATAAAGAACTCTTTGATCATGTTCCCAGACTTTCCTCTCCTCACAGCTTCTTGTCCTTCTGAATCCTGTAATTTCCATAAATGATTACAACAACTGGAGTTGTTTTAATGAACGTGGATTAAATATCATAATTTAGGCTTTTGAAAAGGGGACATGTTAATAACTCCTAATTCATTAATTAAATCTTTAATTTAAGTGATGAATTCAATTAATGATTGCGCATCCCAAAATTAAGCTTATTTTTCGTTCAGCATTAAAAAAAAAAAAACAAAAATCGTTTTTAAAGAAATACTGCCACCATGTGGAACGTGCCGGTATCGTTATAGCTCTTATGAAATAGCACTTAAGCGTGTGACATTAAAAAGTAAGTGTATAATTGGCTCTTCAGACCTGCTGTCGGCTGTTCTGGAGGAGCCTGGGGAACTGGGAGTGGATATCATCTTAGACCCGTGCGTACGTCTTTCACACAGCCTAAAATATCCCAAGTTCTCCCATTTACTGACCCTGTAGCCATGCTCGTCAATACCACAAGGAACATTCATATGAATGTGAACGGGAAAATTCAGTGACTCCATGTAATGGAATGTGAATGCAGGTCAGCCGGTGACTGAGAAGGAGGACAAATCATGCTTCAGCATGGCCACTAGATGTGACCGCAGACTGCCCTTAATTGGAAATGACACATCAGGAATCGTCCCATCTGAACTCCACGCAATCTTGAAAGGGAAGAGAGTGTACTGATTTTTTTTTTTTAATCTACTTCCAATTTACTAGATTCCGGCTGAAGATTATTGCGTGGTGCTGTTGTTTTCTGCTTTCATAGCAGCAGTACTTGCTTGTACATTTAACTGATAGTGTCACTGTGACATTTTTTCTATTTCTTTATGACTCTAAGGGGTCCAAACTATAATTCTGCCATTCTTTTATTCTTCCTGGGCTCAGACCCACCTGCGTCACTGCAATAGTGCCATTTTCATGTGCAGATCCCACCCAAGTCTCTGGTAAATAGGCTACTACTATAAATACAGACAGAAGGTAAAGAGGTTTCCATAGCAACAGAGAAACTGGGTGGATTTGAATGCGATAAAATGGAGAGAGGAGTTTGACTTGGATGTACGTGTTGTGAATAAAATATATTATCGCAAAGGCGTCACAAACGTGCCAAGGGAGCGTAAGAAAACGCACGAATAAGCGCGCACGCGCCCATCTTTAGAACACGCACGCCCGCACATTATGATAGTCAATATTCAACATACACAATATTCATTAGTATAAATCCATTTAGTTGCAAAATGAGCCGACTTCTGTCAGATGAAACATCACTGTCATCATGATCTCAGTGATTAGACGCCTCCTCTAAAAAAAAAAAAAACTAAGACCATTTTTACAACGATGTCAACGGTATATTTCGTTTTGGAGTGTTACACATCAGATGTGGATTGCACGTAGTACTAGACGTCGTAATATAGCAACAATAAAGCCATTCTTACCTTTTTCCAGGGGAGAATTTCCTTTTCTCTTCCATCTCCGCTGACGGGAACTCCTCTGCGACTCGCCCTTTACTTTGAGTGACGTATCAACGAACCAATGGCAGAGGGCGAGATACCGCAGTTGACCAATCACAAACTGATCCCACAAGCGCGAGTGGGTGACGTAAACTCATTGCGAGCGTGACAGCGGCGTCGATTCAGGAGAATCCAGACCGCACTTCCCAGAAGAGACCGCAGGACTAGCAAGAAAATCACAACGTGCACACGCTCCATGAAATAAAAGCCTTCGCCAGTCGCTGAGCGTTTCTGTGTTGTTCTGTTTCATGTGATGTTTCTCCCATTTCTGACATCAACACCGTAACTAAGTCACCTTACAGATGAAGAGATGAGCACAGATGCAGGCTATTCCTCACCAAATCAGTTTATTTCTTGTTAACACTGACATATTTTAACATATTTCTTTTCAGCCTGTAGTTTTTAACATGTACCAAATGTATAAAAATATATCCACATTGTTTTTTATGTACACTTACTGAACAAGGTATGTACATTATAAATAAAAATATAAAGTATTTATGATTAATCTGTATATATTTCTGCAATATGGACATTCAATTCCGCAGACTGGTCTTCCCAGATGTATGGCAGAAGGTGGCGAGGTTCCCCATCACTCCGTCCACATGCTGCTCTCTTCGTCTTCACTGTCCGACTCACTGTCATAAAAGCTGATGGTGGCCTGAACGGGGAAGTTCTTCAGCAGGGCCTCGCCGTCACTGAACAGATGATCATATGACTTGGATTTGGGCCAGAACAGCCTGTTTGAAATAGAGCAGAACATGTCCTGTAAATGTTGTGCACCAATCACTGAAAGCGCCCACTGATTGTGGGAGATGTGTGCAACTGTGTAGATTACTGACCTGACAGGATGCTGAAAGCGCAACTTCCCTCCTAATGACGAGCAGTCAGAGAGTGTGGGCCTGGATTCAGCCTGTGCAACAAAGGCAGAGTAAATAAGAATCCCCTTCTGAGTGACTGAGGTGTTGTGGTGATCGTCACAAATCAAAACAATTCATGTCGCTGACAACACTGACTTTCCTTTTAGAGTCATAGAAACATGGGTGAAACATTCTGTTAGGGGCGTCCAGACCCAGTCCTCAAGGGCCGTACACCAGCCGGGTTTTCTGTCCAACCAGGTAGACAACGCTTTCACCTGGAATCCCACTTTGCTTCATAAAAGCGTTTTTCAACCTGGTAGGACAGAAAACCCGGCTGGTTTACGGCTCTTGAGGACTGGGTCTGGATTCTTCTTATTATTATTAAAGTTATAAATGAGTGAGAGCTGTAACTTACAGAGACCAGCCGGTCTGGTGCGCACGGGTGGGTGCGGGGGAACACCCAGGGTCTCCACAGTGGAGTCTGGCTGCAGGGAGACAACAAACCACCGATGAGAAGCAAACAAAGTGTTTGATTCGCGTTCAGGAATTTGCGTAAAAACTATTGTTATTCATTAGCACTATGTAAAACATATAAACATATGTGTTCTCTAAAGTTAAAACACTCATTTAGTGAATCTCCAGAGTAATTACCTGATGTTTGCGCCCGAGCTGCTGCGCGCTGAAGGCGCACCGGTCGGCTGCTGTAAACACATGGAACTCATTCAGATTTCCTCTCCGAAGGGAATATGACGGAAATATCCGCGATCTGATAACGGAGAGGTCTTTGGTGGAAGCACAGGCGCAGCGGCTGACGGACAGGCGAACGAAGCCCGGGGTTTATAACGCTGATCCCGGGGTGGGAGGGTCCGCTTGCGCCGCTGCTGCAGGGGGCAGTCCTGCTGGGGCCAAATGCTGTCAAATGACAAGTCGGCCAACTGTTAAAATAAGAATTAATCCGACGCTCGAACACTTGGAGACACGTAAGAAAAAGCTTCTTTTTTTTTTTTTTTTTTAAGGACTAAACCAGTTCTCTGTGGTGCGTACGAGGACAAGAATATCTCATCAATTCTTCATCAGGGGAGCCGCTACAGCAAAACAATGAGTCGAGATCCTGGACAGACAGACAAAGAGAAAGAGGTCAAGTAATTGTTGTTACAGCAACATCTTGTTAAGTTTATCTAAATTATTTCAGATGCGTGCCAGTTCCTCCCCTTGGTATGCTGATGGCCCTGAGATCCTCTAACGGGGCTCTTCTAAACATCAGTCTCATTTTCTTGTCTTAATTAGTTTACTGCAGCTCCCTGCTGACGTTCTTACAGATGGTGTCTAAATCTTCTCCCTACTGTTTTGACAGACAACCCGGGTGCTTGAAATTTCTCACCACCCCACAGAGCCGGGCTGTTTGGACAAGAGGGGGGCTTCACACCAGGCTGCGCATCAATCACAGCCGCAGCGGCTCTGTTAGGGACTCCAGGAACGGATAAACGACCATCACCTGTGCCTCATTGCTTGAGCGTAACGAAAATATAATGGAAAATGCCGTTTTCTTGTGACGTCACCTTTTCTGTCTTCAGTGTCGATTGAAAGTTGTGAGCGGCTCCGTTGCAGATTGACTGGGTTCGTGCGTGCAGAGTGGGGCCCTGTTGGAGGCTGATGCGCGCGTTTGTTTGCTCTGACCGGGCCCTAACGTCATCTAATGGCTTTCTCATTTGGGATAAACAAAGCTGTCAGGAGCCAACTGGAACCATTTGACACCCTGCTGAGACCCCAACATCTCCAGTCTGACGCTAAAGGCACAAATGGCCCAAGAGGCTCATGTACGCACAAATGTTCCATCAACAGATCTCAGAGGGTCCTGGAAGAATATGGTGTCTGAATGAGATATTAGGTCATTTATGTAGACGTGAAATAAAGCACTGATTAGAGAAAAGCCTCTAGTTGAGCAGTTATTTATTCTACAGTTGAATTTAAACAGAACACAAGTAATTCAAACGTTCCACCAAGGATATATTTACCATGTCATGGGTGTTCCATGTTTTTCTATCGAATGTAGAAAAGCTGTTGGTTTGACAATATTTTACATTTTGCTAGGCTGGATTAAACTAGATGTTGTAGTGAAAGTAAATTCTACTGAATCCTCCAGACATAATAGAGCCGTCTCCAATCTTCCCTTCACACATCCTTCCTGCCTTCTTTCCTTTTTTTCTTGACATGGACAGGTTTGAGATATTTATTTAAAATCACAAATGAGTATTGTACAGAGACAGGACGAGGGAAGAAATCACCGTCTACATTATTAACATTAAACAAAAGTATTTTATTGCATTCCTCATGGAGAGAGGAAAATATAGGAAGCACATTCTGGAATATGCTTGTTCAGTACTTGAGCGCTCTCTTGGACTTCAAGTTGTTAATGAGTTCTTTTATTTGTGTATTTATGGTGTAGCTCATTTTTTTTTACTAATAAATGAATGCTTGTGAATAGCAGCCCCTGCCTCACTACACCTTCTGTGGTCTGTGGGCTCCAGCGATGCTAATTTATATATTTATGTCAACCATTTAGCTGGATTTTTTTTTTCCTCCAAATGTTAAGGTGCTGACTATTTTTCCATTTGAACCAGTGAATGCTGATTTGAAATTACACCAGCAGAAGTAAATATTTAAGGCTTGCAGTGCAAAGAAATCAAAATCCCAAACAAAAGGATAAAAAGACGGGTTATAACAGGATTACCGCAAAGATATCTTTTATTGTGATTATTATTATTAAGCATGACCTCATTTTGCAGCTTGATAAACAATTTCACAGGCAGAGAAAAAATAGGTTGTTTGTTGTGGTGAAGAAAAGGTAGTGGCTATTGCCCATGGTCTTTGCAAAAATGCTGGTCACCTCAGTGCAAGGCACAAACATTCAACGGCATAATTCTAACGACTTTACTCCTAACGGCATTAGTTGAATCATATTTACTTTGGTCTTTCATTTTTTACTTTTCAGTTGGAATCTTATCTGTTTCTACCTCAAAGTGGAAATACAATAATATAATCACAAAGAATATTCAGTCCTTCATTTTATGGCTTCATAGTTGAGCCACGCTGCTATGGTTACAGAATAATCAGCATAATGTTGCAGCCAGGAACAAATCATCAACGCAAATTATTGAAAATGGATTTTATAGCAATATTACAAGCAACTGTAGTAGGATCCCCCAACTCTTGGCTTTCGAGGATGAAATGACTTTTAAAGCCCCGCACAGACAAGGTCAGGTCTTATACTATAGCAGACTACAGCATCGCCATTAACGCCGTTAGAGGTCCACACTGGAGTAAGGTCTACACCGGTGGGTGCTCTGTTCGAACCGAGACAAGCTCTCACAATGTTAATATGCATATTAAGCTTTGGCAAAAAGACACAAACTAAAATATTACCTCATTGTATTCATGCAAGTAGAGACTAAAAATATTTATTTAAAAAAATTCAAGGGATATATATGAACAAAACAGTGCAGATAGAGTACTTCATAGTATTTGCACAAGCAGCATAAGAGGCAGTAAATCCTCAGGTGTTGTGCCTGAACCCATTCCGGAAACCTCTGTCCCGTAGATGTGAGACTACACAGCCAATGTCTCTCTGGAGCAGTTTGAGTTCTGATTAAATATTGCTAAACTGAGCTTTTTAAACAACAGAACCGCCTCAACTGGTAAAACCCAAATAAAACCTATGTGGAGGCTGAGGGTCCATGGGTTTGGTAGGTGTCATATAACTCTGCTGTACCTGACAAGGACATCTGAGCATATTTTTGGTAAAAAAAAAAAAAAAAAAAAAAAGGTAAATATTCACTGATGCACAGTGGGTGTGTGTTAACTGTGAGAATCTCTACAGTTAATCATTCTGACAAATTAGGAAGTGATACAGTCTAAAGAGTAACCTTACTAGACAGGACAGGATGAACGCTTTCAGATGCAAAGGAACGCTAACCCAATTCCCAAAATGACTAAGGCATTTCCGATCCTTCCACAACACACCGCAAGAGTTCTAGTATACACACACACACACACACCATGATTACTGTGTGACTATTCAATAGTTACCATAGGAATATAAATAGAAACACAACACCGTCAGATTTAGTAATAATAATTATAAATGCTAACACATTTGGTCCAAGCACCACTGGGACAAGCTATACAACCATGTCCTCATAGGAAATGCATTTGTGTCATTATTATGCGCTGTATATTAGAAAGAAATCAAATACTACCTGCAAACATCCAAATGTGCCAAAGCTCAGTGACGTGGGAGGATTAGATGGTCCGCCTAAAAGGTAGCGCACTGAAACAAAAAGCCCTGCTGCTCCATGTCCGGGTCAAGTTATCACGGGTAGTGCAAGTAAGTGTAGCAATATTTGGTACTGTAGTAGGTGAGGACGGGTTCCGTGCACAAAGTGGCCCAACGCTCATGGTTAGAAATGTGCATGTGAAGAGGAAATCAAACAACTGTGAGCTAAAGGGTGGTGGTGGTGGTGGTGGGGGGCGTCTAGCTGGACATACCTGGACACAGGCTCCAATTGAGATACTTGCACGTTTGTATAAATGCAGTGTGTTACCGCTCTGCTCGAGCATCCAATGATGAAGTCAACGACCGTCATTTGTTACGTCACGTTGCCTAAGTGCTAAAGTCCCCCTGGAAGAGTCAGAGCAGCAGCAGCAGCAGCAGCAGCAGCTCACCACTGCCTCTGCTCTCTGCAGGTTCGGCTGGGGATGCGGCTCCATTCCTAATGGACTCGTGTGACGTAGGCCAAGCCTACCTCTGGATTTCAGACAGGCCCGTTTTCGTTTAACTAAATCTACAAATACTCCTGTGCTTACAAGTGTGGAACACCAAGGCAACTACCAAATGATTGTCTACAGAGGGAGCATAGTCATATACACATTAGTATAGTCATGTGTACAGTTCAAATATAAATATTAGACTATAGATGTTTAACTTTTCAAGTTCCAGTAACTTCATATTAACATACATTTAAGAAGGCAACCCAGCAAACTTTGAGATGAGATAAGGCACTTGTACTGATTTTAAAATGATACCGTTTAGTAACTGAATGAGGAAATGTGACCACAATAAGACTTCAAATCAGATGAGGATTTCCACCATTTCGCCATCCGCTTCCTGCTGGGTGAGTGGGGCTTGAGGGGGGCCCGGTGGCTGAGAGTGTACCTGGACAGGGAGCCGTCTTTCTAGGGTGCTGCTGTGAAACACCGGCACATCTGTACAAACAGATATAGCCATCTATAGATCGATATTTCATGGGAAAACACAACAGACATCAAACTTTGATTTGTGTAACAACTAGGGCTGTCACCCTTAGGAATTTCTGGAGACGATTAACTGTCAGAAAAATAATCGCGACTGACAAATATATTGTCTATTTTTTTCTTTTTTATATTCTACTGTCATAGTATTATGAGCTTTAATAATACACATTCTGTACTGTCCTGTACACTTTAATGAATAAGCAATTTAATGACTTTTTCAGATTTGTTGCGTTAGCGCTTATGACTGGCAATTTTTTACAGCAGACTTTACAGATGGCTTCATCCACGTTATTGGTTTTATCGTTAGGCCTAAAACCAAAATGCACCCACAGCGGTGCCGTGGTACGTGGCTTTGGAACCAGAACCTCCCTTTCCTCCATGCTGTTATCCTAGCTATAGCATATTATCCTAGCCATAGCATATTATCCTAGCCATAATGTATTATCCTAGCCATAGCATATGATCCTAGCCATAGCATTATTATCCTATCCGAGAGGTAAACAACATGTGGCTGTGGCTATGACACTGCGTGCTGCTGCTGGCGCAATACGATGACGTCAGACTTAGAGTCATAGTTATTTTATGCAACTTTGTGGATAAAAGAAATAATTGACGGTAATCGCAAATACGAAAAATAATCGTGAATATGAAAAATAATCTGTAATATTCGCGACTGCCCTGGTGGCAACACAAGTTGCCATTTTCAGAGGACAGTAGATCTATACTGCTATACAAGCTTGTACATCTTGACTGATTTAGGGGCCTAAAATGATATTTGGCAACAAACAGATTATCAGTTTGAACAAACCTGCGAACCGGTCAGGGATGTAGACGGGACTGGGGCTGGAGAGTCGAGCGGGTAGCGTCATGCTCTGCAAGGCTGGGGTGCTGGGCTTGCTGGTGTCCTGGCTCGGGCCCTTCTCGGTCTGCGTGTAGCTGTCCTTGCTGCCCGTCTTTGAGTGGCCTGTTGTCATCGGGGTGGAAGGAAGCACCGGGGACGGGGATGATGAGATTGACTCTGTCCTCAGAGACTCTGTACGAAACTCTGGTCCCAGTAGAACCCCTTGTAGGAAAATCCACAGACAACTCAAAATCACTAATGGAGAAACAGTTCTCACTTGGCCTTTAGATGTCACTCCTCCCTGCAGGGTGACTTATTGTGAGCTGGTCATGCTTACCCAGGCTGCCCTTCCAGCTTGTGTCCTTACGTTCTTCCGTAATGGGCGAATTACTGAGTCCCAGACCATGAGACAGCAGTCCCGAACCACCAGAGTTAGTGTTGGATATTGACATCAGGGATTTTGAGGGCCGCATGGCAGAAGGTGTGTCCAATTTGACAGGCTCTTTTCTGGATCGCTGGTGAAGAACCTTGATCATAGCATCCTTCTCGATGATCTGAGCGTGCAGATTCTTTATTCTGAAAAGAATATAAGTTGTTTTGCAACATAAATGGTTGGTTATTTTGTACAGCCTATACTCACCACAACATACAGACCAAGACAAAAGTCTCGAAAGTGTAATCTGTACACTTTAACAGTAGATCATGTACATATTTCAAGAACTCGCAGCTGGTATGAGCTCCTATTCCTGGAATGCTGTATGTATACCAGACATGTCTTCTTGTCTGGTTCTTTAGCTTCCTCTGTCAAAAGAAGAATATTCCCAGAAGTCGCAGTCTTTACTTAGGTCGACCCTGGCAATCGTCCCTGGCCTTCATGTTCAGAGAGCAAAGGGTTCTCTTTACGCGCCTCCTACAACGGTTACACTTGTGCAGTCTCTTTGTGATTGGGGAATCAACGTGAGGCTGCCCTAATCTCGTCTTCACCAGAAAAAGTCTTCTTCTCACATATCATCTGCACATGTGTACAAACATTCACAAAAGTGCAAAAGAAAACTGTAAATAGTTCAGGTATTTTAGGTATCAAATGTGCCCTATAAACGTGTGTAAGTGTACACCAGTCAGCACGCTCGCTCTTGTTATTCAGACTGGGGTGCTAGCTCAATAGCGACATTTGCTCCTGCACCGTCCAGTCGAATCTGCGTGAGTACCATCAAACCACCCACTGTGCCACAACTCTGAATCCTAACGCGCAAAGCGCAGACTTGCGCTGACGTGCCTGTTCACTGTGTATGCGCTACTGCAGCGCACGAGCGTGATTGTTGCTCGTCTTCTCCTCCTACTTGCTCAGACTAAAACCAGGGCTTGATGTTGAAACGGTGACCTCTTGCAGAGCTGGTGGGAAGAGGACACCAGGCAGAAAAAAAACCCTTCCTGTCCCGTTACCAAATACGTGCACATTTGTGCCTTGCGATGCACCCCAGCTGTGGACTAACATTATAGTTAGTTAACATTTTAGTTTCAGTATTTTCCCAAGTCAGTCTTGCATGCCCTTCCAGTTTTGAGCTGCCAGAAATCTCTCTATTAATCTCTCTTGGACATTAAAAAAGTATCTACCTATCCATCTATCTACCCATGCTCTTGGCAAAACGAGCTTAAACATGTACCTGCTCTCCATGTCAAGGCAACGCCTGTTTGCCATGAGAATCTCCTCCTCTTCCTTCTGGATGCGAGCCTCCACTGATGTGTCATAGCTGCTGCTGGGAGAATGGCTTATCATGCCTGCTGACGCGTCCCTGTAGAACGAGACACAAGCCAGCTGAAAGACACAAGCTGAAGCTTTTTTTTGCCGAGCCATGGACGACGCATCTGACTTCTTTCTAAACTGACAACTGGCCTTTTTTTTTTTTTTTTTTTTCCAGGAATCCGTGTACCTCTGAGTAGCAACAGATGCTGCAGCATCCAGGGCAAACTGCCTCATTACGCTTTCTTCCAAGTATTTCTGCTCCCACTTAGTAATGTCTGCTTCCAGAGCCAGGATGCGCTCCTCCTTCTCTCTCAAATGCTCCATGAGTGCGGTCGTGTTGTACTCCGATGGAACGGCACCGCTGCTTTGAGAGCCACCCTGACGCTGCCATGAGCAAAGAAAGGAGAAAAAAAAACAAACGGATGACCTTTCACCTGTTAAGCTTAACTCATAATGTATCTTATGGCACCGAACGATGAGACAACCAGGCTCAAAGTTGTTTTGATAAAGGTGGAAACACACACACACACACACAAAGGAATCAAATCAAAGGAATGCCAACAGCTGTGGTGCTATAACACAAATTCCTTGCATACACATAAAAGGTGGACATTCTAGTGCACACTTGCGCTGGCTTAAATTCAGAAAAGCAGCCCAGGGTCTCACCTGCTGCATGCGCAGAGACTCCAACTCTCTCTCCAGTCTCGTGCGAAGGCGATGCTCAAGCTGTTCTCGCTTCTCGCAGGCTGCTTGCAGCTGAGCCAAGGCCTGTTGCATTCTCTCCACTTTGTCAACGTACACCTGCTTCTTTTTCAGCTACACACACACACACACACAACCACACACATCTATCCATCAACTATGACTGAATCAGGTGAACTGGTGAAGCTGTAATTCAGCCGTATTTGGCAGGATCTAGATAGGTACTTTATTCTGATGACATCTGCATTCCTCTCTAAATATATATTCTTTTCCTTGTCTTCTGTCAGACCTCCCTTTTCTACTTCTCTGCCTGGTTTATCTCAAGCAGATGCGATGTGATTAATCAATCTTTTTTTTTTTTTTTTACGCACACTTTCAATTTATGACAAGCTAAATGTTGGTAAAATACATCGTAAATCTTTCTTTTCTTTAGCAGAGGTAGTTTTAATTGCAGACAGGCGCTCGGACTGAAACTAAGCCACTCAGCGAGCTGCCATTCAGTCCCTGGATGTTGCCTTTTGATAATCAGGACCAACGCTTCTCTGATCTGTTTAACCAAACCCACGTCTGCAGCCCTGAGGTTCATTTTGTAAGAAACGTCATGCAATGGTGAAATGGCCGATCCCTAATAAAAAGCTTGATTATTATTCTTGTAGGAACACTACTATTATTACAGAGCGTATTTTATATTTGATAAACAAAGCCCTCCTACCTCCTCTTCCAACTTGACCACTTTTGCTTGAGCGTTATTAAGCGCCTGATCTCTGATCTCAATGTGTCTCCTCTGGTCTTCTGTGGTGGATCGCAGCGTATTCAACTCCATCTCCAGCTTCTCCTTCTCCCGCAGAGTCTCTTTGTCTGAGTATACACAATTTCCACCCCAAAGCAAATGTACCATTATTGTTTGAAAGTGGACGTATGTTGCATTTGCACACATGCAGACTGAAACTTTGGATTATGCGGCCATGTCTCGGGGGGTGGGGGTGGGGTCCTCACTCTGTGCAAGCAGCTGGGAGATGGTTTTACGGTTGTCCTCTGTGTCATCACACTCTTTAGCAGCAAGCTGCTTGTTGGCTGTCTCCATGCGCTCTTCAAAAGAACAGAAGTGTGACGAAAACATACAAAAATAGAGCATTCACAGAAGGAACGTAAGGAGTTAAAAAAAAATAAAAAAAATAAGGTCTAAAATATATACCTATAGCCCTGACATGTTGAATCACTGAGGTTGCCTTCAGGCTAGAGGTCACCAGCTCAAATAAATACCCCCTTTTGTGTAAATAAATACCATTCTAAAGCAATAAATCCTCAGATTTCTTCCTTTTTTAGGAAGTGAGTGCTGCTGTTTTTGAGTGGCTACTATGCTTGGGGCGATGTTATGCCTTAATGAAAATAGGAGATGCTGGAAAAACCTTTTCACTGGGAAGAAACCTTCCTGTCCTCTCACCTCGGAGATCCCTGTTGAAGTCGTGCAAGCGTCGTACCTCCAGCTCAAGCTTGTTCCTCATGGTCTTCTCCAAGGCCTCCCTCTTGGAGGAGGACTTGGCAAGATTTTCATAAGCCTCTGACACCAGCTGGATCTCAGTTTCCAACTGAGCGTAGAGACAGAGGAAAAGAATTAAAATCAAGCCTCAGACGAGCACAAGTTCTTCCCTTCACACACAGGTACTTCCTCACACCAAGACCAGCCCCTCCAGTGGTCTGAACAGAACACTCAGAGTGAACCAGCACTGACATCTGCAGGCATTACCTTGTGCAACTTGGTGACTTTGTCACGACAAACTTCCATTTCTTGCCTCAGCATCCTGTTCTCCTCTGTAAGCATATCCACCATCTGATGAGCGTACGCCATGACAGCGAAGGGCTCGCCCTGCAGGTGAGAGCAACCGTGCGGGAACTGGACAGCCTGTACAGGCTGAGGGGGTGGAGGTCCCTGTAACTGCTGAGGTTGAGGATGCTGATACTGATGCTGCTGCTGATGATGATGATGATGGTACATCCTTGGAGTAGAGCCATAGGGGTCATGACTGTAACCATGGCCTCGGGGTAGGTGAATCGCTCCTGAAATGAGGCTCTCACCAGATTGCTGTAAACTGGGACCCTGTGGATTTCGGGGTGCCATACTGGATAAGGGCTCTCCCTGGCTCTGGGGGTGTTGGTGAGAGTAGGATGACTGAGAACCACCGAGGATGCTGCTGAGGACCGAGGACTGCGTGCGGGACAAAGAGCCCACCGATGTGATGGAAGAGGTGGGGCTGTGTTGTGCCCTCTGGGAGTGAATCGAACTCTCCTTGCTGGACCTAAAAAACAGACAACTGTGTAATTAACTCAACCTCAGATCATTGGCTAATCCTGAATATTTTTACAGTTACTGAATGGAAAATTACCCATTTCTCATTCAAAAACAGATAATTTAGAGTAGGGCTGAAACGATTATTCGAATAATTCTATTTTAGCTTCGATAAAAATTATTTGTGTCAAAGCTTCGTTTAAATTCGGTCCACTATGCAGCGCGCTGTGTTTCACACGGATCGTCAGTTCTGTTGCGCAAGGCGCTCGCTGCTTCGGCTGCTGATACGTCACTGAAGGTCGATGTGAGGCGCCGATTGCAAAGAATTTAACATTAAAGAGAAAGGAAAACAATGTGTCTACTGTAAGATGCAGTTAGCGTAGCATAATAGCCCAACGCTGCTACGCAGCACCTCCAAAGGAAACATCCGGTCTATGCTAAAAGTCCGCAGATGGGACCGGAAACCGCAAGCTAAGGCTAACGGTAATTAGCAATAATTAACAGAAATCAGTGTGAGCCATGATTGAGAGAAGTCTGGTAGCTAACACAATTTGTTTATAGCTCTGTGGAAAGGCTGATTCACATCTTTAATCAATGTGGCGCTTAATCTGCTAGCCATCACGTTCCCCGAAGTTTTTGTTTAATTATAATCGGAATAAACTGAAAATAAAGTGCTATAATGCGTTTGTTAAAACCTGATCTTCAGTTAGTTAAATTGTAAAAGTCAGTTTAATTAACTCTGCATCTGTTACTAATATTATTTTGAGCACGTTCATCGGAACAAGAACGTTAGTCGCCGTGTGCGCAGTATATTTCTTATCCGACTATTTGCCAGAATAATCGATGGAATACTCGATTACTAAAATAATCGATTTAGAGTCTCCCATCACACGAATCTGCACGCCCTTTGGGAAGGAAACGTGAATCTATACATGGCTAGGCACTAAAAACACAGGACCTTATGGTTAGATGGCAGATTGTGGTAGATTCCAGAGCAGAATGTCAAGAATTAGGTCCTGACATGGGACACCTTCTGTCTAAAGAAAATAAAAGTACCTCATACCAGCACAGCTGCAAATGAATGTAACTCAGTCTAGGGTGGTTCTCCAAGCTTCAGACCACAGTAAATCCATCCAACTGCGTACTGCCTGTGCAGAACACTGAGCGTTTGTTCCCATTATCACAGAGGGTGAAATGGCTGGACAAACTGCTCAGTGTATGATCGGGGCTTAGAAATGATTTGCTAATAATATGAGGTTGTAACACCTGACAGACTAGCTAGATCAGCTGATCAGTGCAGCTCAATGGCCCACACAGATTTACCTCATTATTATTACCTCGCGATCCCACGGGCAACTGAGAAGTCTGAAGAGACCCCACCTGGACCACAAATAAAAGCAGCACTGGTGGTTCTGAATAAGAGCAAAGCCATCATCAACCACACGTACCTGAAGGAGCCATACTCCGGCGGGGGCTGGTATCGGACATTGGGCACATCCCTGAAATAATCCTTCCCTCTCTGTTCGTGGTAAAAATTGCCTACGGGCTCTTGCTGTTTGGTGGGTGAGCCCATTCCTTTGAAGGGGTAATCTGGAGGTGGCCCCCGATGCTGGGGTTTATAATAGTCACCCGGTGGGCCAGGTGGAGGAGAGAGAGGGGAAAGTGGTGCACTAGTGACAGGAGCATGGGCCTTCACACCACTGGTTGCCAAGGAGAGCTGCATGAGGCGTTCACTGAGAGAGCGAACATGTCCTTGCTTGAGATCCTTCAGCCCGTCGTCTTGGTGCACTTTTGCTGTGCTACTGACTCGGTGCACCGTCGGACGGCCCTCCGTGCGGATTTTAGCGTTAGTCATGCCTGTCACATAGAAAGCAGTGCCCACTGAGGGAGAAAGAGAATGCTGTGGCTGTGACTGACTGTTCTGCTGCTGCGCTTGAGGCGGAGGAGCGTGGCCACGGAAATACTGCGACTGCACTTTAGCCTCTTCATAAGTCGGAAGATCCTCGGGGTTTGGGCACTGACCTTGGTTGCTCCCGCCTCCGCTGCAGCTTCCTGATCCTCCCCCACCTCCGATGCTACTGCCCCCTCCTCCTCCCCCTCCTTTGGTGGAACCCAGCTTCTCCAAACTGTTGTCTGCCTGCAGTTCCTGTCCCTGCGGCTCCTGGCGAGCAATATGGGGGGTCATTGAGTGATCATCAGAAGTGCCTACCTGGCCCTGTCCCTGTGTAGAATAACCTCCGACCCCCCCTCCCGCTCCTTGTTGTTGTTGCTGTAGCACATAATTCCGATTCATCTGTTCCTGCAGCAGCCGTTGCAGGACGGTGCTGCCGCCACCTCCAGCACTGTTAGCGGGATTAGCCGACTCCTCAACTGCAGCCCTCATCTGTCGCGGACGTCGGCCATGCACTTCACGGAAAGACAAGCTCTACCCAAAGTCAGCGCTGCCTGCGAGGGTAAAGGAAAAAAGAGGCTTAATGCACCTTCCTGATCTGTGCCAACCACGGCACCACTGTCTTTCTGTTAGAGCAGGTCTGGTTTGATGGAATACCAGCTGTGAATTCATGCATTTACACTTTCATACCCTTGATCATAGAATAGCTTTATTTATCCCACAATGGGGAAATTGCAGTGTTCCAGCAGCAGCATCCGTTAAGAAATAAATACTAGAAAGGACTTTTGAAAAAAATAATATGGCAAACCCTATATACACAAATAACATATATACACAAGTAGCGTTCTGTATATGAATTATGAAACCATATTGCACATGAGGTAGATTGTGTGATAACTAGGATGCTGCCTTATACAGTCTGATGGCTGGTGGGAGGAACGACCTGCGCTAGCGCTCCTTCCTGCACTGTGGATGCCTCAGTCTAGTGGTGGAGGAGCTGCCCAGGGCCTCCACAGTGGGGTGCAGAGGTTGGGAGAAGTTACTCCTTATGGATGTCAGCCTGGCCAGCATCCTTCTGTCTGCCACCTCCTTGATGGAGTCCCCCAACACAAGATGGTATAAAACACAGCTGAGGCCACTACAGTGTGGTAGAGTGTCCTGAGAAGAGCCCTGCTCACACCGAAGAACCTCAGTCCCCTCAGCAGGTGCAGGTGACTCTGGCCCTTCTTGTACAGGGCGTCAGTGTTGTGGGACCAGTCCAGTTTCTTGTTGACGTGAACACCCAGGTATTTGAAAGAGTCCACCATCTCAATGTCCGATATGTTATCAAACATCAGGACACTACAGCCCACCTGTTCACAGAGATAGAGTCCCCCAAAGATGAAATGCTGCAGTGTGTAACTGTTACTTTAACTTTGATCACACATTCCCAGATTTGACAGTGGAATTTCAGGTAACACGCTGGAGGGACTGTGTCTCTCGGCTGGTCTGGGAACGCCTCGGGATCCCCCCGGAAGAGCTGGACGAAGTAGCTGGGGAGAGGGAAGTCTGGGCTTCCCTGTTTAGGCTGCTGCCCCCGCGACCCGACCCCAGATAAGCGGCGGAGGATGGATGGATGGATGGAATTGCAGGTAATTCTTTGCTCTTTTGACCTAAACAGTAGGAACACGCATGTGCCCTCTATGTTTTGAGCTAAATGAGGATGAGAATGTGGCTTGAATGTTATTGGGGCATCTATAACGTCTCTAAGGTTTAAGTGGATTTCTTTTTTTTCCCTGATTACTCACATTCCTACCATAATATGCTTCTCCGTCCCTAATGTGTAATGATGCTGCACCAGATTCAGTAAAACAGAGTGGATTTCAGTGAACAAAGACATTTTCTATTAATCTTTTCATTAGATTCACTGAACAGTGGATTTAGTGCATCAGCTGGCCTTTTCGAGGTGCCTGTGATGAGTCCTTTAATCTTTGCCTTTATATACTGAATAAAAAGGTTAAAGTTCAACTTTATATTATTTTGAAGTCTGGTCAAGGAATCATTTAGTTGTCATTAGTCACGACAATGAGAACAATACTCCGTAGCAACAACAAACATTGATTTGCAATGACAAAGTTTGCACTAATATATGTAAGTACGATTGGCCGAACCAGCCAACCTGTTCTTTACACTTATGGTTTGAATGAAAAATCTGGGCGTCTAGTGTTTAATGACACAACTTAACTACTTCAAGTCTCCTTTTTTCTGAAGCAAATAGCAGTGAATGAACACTAGCAAATACTTGTCTGGGTATTCCTGGTGCAGTGTGGTTACCTGATACGGATCACGTGTGTTTCGAGCCTTCGGGGCTGAATGTGTTTTTCTGGCCACCATCATCATCATCATCATCATCATCAAATGCTGAACAATGGCTTTACTTTTCCACACAAGTCTTAAAATGCCTTTTAACAGCATTATCCTCCGTGAAATGTATCGGTTTAGTTTGGATCAGTGAAGTAAATCAGTTTAAGGGCTTTGTTGACACCCAGCTGATTGAACCAGTGACAACTAAACAAACTTCCCATTAAAGGTGTGACACTTGCAGCACATTCTGCTGTAAAGGTGAGCATTTTACGTTGACTTGAAAGGTGGAAAGTTGAGAGGTGAAAGCTGATGATGAGCCTGGGCCGCAGGGAGGAAAAGAGAGCACATTCCAAAGAGAGATGGGAAAGTCAAAGGGGAAGGCCATCATATTCCAAACAGAGGGAAAACAGAGTTCCAGACAGGCCAGGCCTACTGCGATGAAACACAAGTCGCTTTAAATCACTGTCCGACCGGGATGAACCCTTCCTCCGTACTAACATCACCACTCGTTAACAGAAGTTTGAATGAACCCATCTGAAGTTCAGACCTGGCGACACTAAAGGAACTAAACTGTTCCAGAAAGCCTCTTTTTGCCCCCCCACCCCCCACTAAACCGAGGCTGACGCCAAGATCCCGGAACATTTCACTAAACGTTTCTTTATTCTTGACTTCGCCACTAGCAAACCAATAAACACCAGATTATTTCTTTTTACCTTTACGCTGGCCTTCCTACTTGAAAGTCCCCCTTTTCTTCGATTCACATCGCTTCGCTCTTTTTCGGCTTCCCAAGGAATTGAAATAGTTCCTTTATCTTCCAAAAAAAAAAGAAAGAAAAAAAAAGAAAGAAAAAAAACCCACACAGGGGGGAAAAAAACTTCTCCAAAAGCAGAAGTCACCACGATCACCAACAGGGACTCGCTCCATGAGGTTTTATCAACATGTCGGTGGCTGCGATCTCTCCGTCTTCACAACGGCTTCATTTTTAACCGTAAACACGAGCGACCGAAGGAACAGCGGCAGGCCGCTCTCCCCGCTCTGTAGTGCGGCTGGAATGTCCAGCCTCCCCCCTTTTCTCCCGCTATGGAAAGTGGAGGAAAAACTTCTGAAGCAAGAATCCCTCCTCCTTTCTTCCTTCGTCACTGCTACGCTTTCAAGCCCAAACGGTTCAGAAAGCCACCAAAACGCAAGTTACGCTGTGTTCATACGCCTCCACAAAAGTGAATATGGACACGTTAACGTCTACATCCTAACATTTAAACCATTATTGCAATGAAATGTTTTTGAGCAGCATATTTAAGGCCAGCACAGATTCAAGCTGATGCTACTGTGGCCAAGTCTCTTAATAAATAACAAAAAATATCGGAGACGGAATTTTTAAGGTAAACATGATTAAAAACACAAATCCAAAACACAAATAACGCTGCAAAAAACTATCCTATGGATAATGTCAGCACATTTATTTATTTTTTTTCAGAAATTATTTAAATTGAAAAGGTGAGAACTGACAGTACTGCAGCACCCCCTGTTGGCAGGAGATGGCGCTGTTTCTTCTCTGTACCACATTTTAATTCCATATTAGCTTTATATTACATTCAAGTCAACGCACTTCCACGCTACAATTCAAAACTAATTTTCATTGGGGTCTTTACAGTGTTGACAAATGATGCGTCAATATTAATCAATATTGTGCGGGGAACGGTGTCGCAACATGACAACACTGTTCGATGGAGGATTTTGTAAGTAGAGCACCAACAGTCAGCTATACGCCTGTCCTCAGATAAGAAAACAAATAACACTCTGCTTTCCTGTCATCATGAAAAATTAACAAAACATAATATGCTGGAATGAGTGACAGCAGTCTTAAAACATGTGGGAAGAGCAGCCTGGTGGGAAGTGAAGAGTTAAAGATGTCCACGCATGTGAGCTGATTAGCACCCTCCCTGAGCACAAGACCAAGATTTAATTTGATTTTTAACAGACACCGACTAATATAAAAGACATTTTTCTTGCAGGTAAAGCCAAAATAAATAAATATTAGTTCACAGCAATAGTTAAATTAGCACCAGAGGTTTTCTGAAGAGGGTTTAAAAAGTTGGCCGTTGTAACCTGTTAATTGTTAACTAACTTGAGCTGTTGGTTATGTTGTAAACACAAGGATACTGAAGACAAAAGAAACAATTTGTATTAATGCAATGTACATGTATAAGGCATACAAATGTAACTAATGATAAAATAAGGTATTTCATCTTGTTAAGAAGAGTGCACCTAGAAGACAGACTTTTGCATTTGTGTCATTTTTATTCAGATAAACCTTTTCGTCCATCATCATGCTTTCACAAATGATTAAAAAAAGACCCTTCAGTAACTGAATTTGTGTCTCAACCATCCAAAAGGCCAACTTTTACCCCTTCAATAACTTTTCTTCAATGATTCTTATTTTTTTGTTTATTGCTTCCTGCTTCTGTTCAATTCTAGCGATGAAGCTGCCGTAGCTGTTTTGTGAGTCATGTGCTTCTGCTAGCTTCTTTTTAAGGCCCTTCAGCCTCCTTTTGACTTCACACTCCTGTTTTCTAAGAATTCGAACGTCCTCTTCCGTTTCGTTTCGTCTTTTGAAGAGTGACGTGTCATCGTTCTGCAACCATCCTTTCAAGCCTTTCAGCTTTTCTTCAAGGTGGTCAATCTCCTGACTTAAGTCTTTTGCAAGGTCCTCATGGATGGCGAGGAAATGTCTTGCAAATTGCAGCTGCTCTTTGAGGTCCAGAGCCTTTGTCCTGAACTCATTCTTCTTTCTGATGAGTAAGTTGATGTCCTCTTTATGCCACCTCATTCTGCGACAGAAAAACCTGTAGAAATGTCGGCAAAGTTTGGACCTGTTACTGTTGATCCTATCTATCAGGATGTTCTTCCTTCCAGAGAGGGTGTCTCTGTCCTCCATAATTTTGTCAATGACAGTCTTGTAGAAGTCGCTCATCCATTTTGTCAAGTTCAGCTGCTCTTTGAGGAAGTCAGCCCTGTCTCTGGCTTCACACATCTGCCTGTTCAGTAAGGTACACTGCTCTTTCCACTCTTCCTGCTCCAAAAGTTTCACGGTGTTTTCTCTGCGTTGCTTTCCTCTCTGGGTTTTGAGCTCCGTTATGGGTTTGTTCTGTTGTATCTCCACTAGCATCTTCACTTTTTCTTGGAGGACTTCTTTCTGCTCTTGGAGTTCTTCTATGGTGGTGACACTGAAGCCTTTCAGTTTTTCTGCTTTGTCCAGTTGTTCCTGGACTGCCTCTAGGCTTTTGCGAAGGGTCCCAATCATTTTAATCTGTTCCCGCAGAGCGCTGTCCTCATCTCCGTGATTACTGAGGACATTAGTGCCTTTATAAGCATCCTGTAAGTCAGCAGCCTCGCCAGTGTTTGGCAAAGATGTAGAGGAATGGCTTTTCTTCTGCAGGTTTTGACAGAAAACGTCATTGAACCGTTTCTCAAGCATCACAATGTCTTCAGAAATAGCATTATTCAAATTCTGAAGCTCAGTGTTAACGTCTAAAAGCTCATTACTGGTCTGGAGAGGAGTCTGGTCACTGTATTCCTCACAGGCTGGTGGGTCTTTATACTTGAGGACAATATCGTTACATAAAACGTTTAGCTCCTCGGTGTTTTTGAGTTCTGCTAGTCTTGTCTGCAAATAAATTAAATGAAGTTTTGCTTCATTATATTCACTGAGAAGCCTCTTATTGTTATCATGTAGATATTCCTGCATTTGGTTCATTGTTGGCACTTAGATTTTTATTTTCCTCAAACAAAATATATTTGTTTGGTGATAACTGAAATGGTACTTGAAGGTAATATACTACCAGTATCTTTTATGGCAAAACTATTATGTAGATCAAAGAGTTTTATCTTGAGTAAAATAAATGCTGCTTTGATATTGTCTTGGAGGGGAAGGTCTTTGAAGGGAACTTGTTAACCTTAATTTTTTTTTCCTCAAGTTGTGTGGCGTGTGTGGGTAATTTTGGCGGGATGAAGATCAGAGCACATGATGCGCACACCTCATCCTGTCTACTACCTTTCCTTTGTCTTTTCACTTTTTAAAACATTTTACATACGTTTTACAGGATATGTTGCATTAGGCCTGTATTTACATATCAACATTCTTTATTTTTTTATTTTTATTTTTCAGAAACGTGAAAAAAACATTACAAGGAAATAGCTAATAAACAGTGTAGTTTGTCCTCCTGTTCACTAGTTATAAAGTCAGCAATTGAGTTAACATTTCAGGGATTTTTTTTCCTAGTTTTAACACAGATTGAAAATTAGATAGATGTATAAATGAGTCTTACTACCAGTATCATAAGAGAAAAAACATTTTTTGGTTAATTGGGATTGTTTAAACTAAAATAATTAATATAAGTAATTTCTTGTATTCAATGATCTTCATTATAATATACTGACCTTTTAATTCTGTAGAGTTGTTGTTTTTCAGGATAGTTGTCACACTGCTCTGATAAATGATCATTTTCTGTTCATGTTCTCAGGTTTCTATGATGATTTGTGGATAGATTGCATTGTCCATCATGCATATTTAGGATCCTTTGTGGATAATTTTTTAATGGCATTATTTTATTTACCAAACACAAACAACCCGAGATGACAGTTTTCTTACAAGAACCTACAGTTCCCACAATGCACCTGTGGCGCATCGCTTCCGGTCTTGCGCCGTTTCTGGAGCGGATTGGAACCCGGAGTCAGGATTCGATAAATGAAGGGTTGATTACAGAAAAGGTAACTAGATTTCCTAAAAATTTCCACCAGTTATCTAAATAATAGCTACACCATTTTGTAGTAAAGGTGCTACCGCTTTGTCCTGTTCGCTCTTAAGTGTCTTTCGGCGTCGGCAGTATGGATTACTTGGCGCCAAAGATCATCGACTCCGGTTTAGTGATTCGTGTCTCCGGTCCATCCGCCATGCCGACTGTTCTTTGTTACATTTTACTAAAGATTGCTCGGTTAGATCGGAGTTAAAACCCGGCTAAAGCTTCGGAGCGACTCTCCCTGGATCCTATCTCAGACTGCATTCCATGTAACGAAAACGTATCCAAATCGAAAACGCTTTTATTTATTTAATTTTTAATTTTACTTTTAACAATCCAGACAGCAGATCTGATACATTCAACACAACATGTTTGTACACAGTTTTATATACAATAGCAGGGTTACAGAATAATAACAATAATAATAATAATAAAAGGGTAGTTCCTTTATATGCACATACATGGAAATGTACTGTAAAAACTTGTTTACTGGTCCATTCTGTTATTAAATTGAATTCTGTATGTTTCAGGTTGCGATGATGGCTGAGCAAACTCCAGATGAGTTCATCTGTGAGTAAGAAATTACCTCTTACTGTACTGAAAAGTAGGTAACTGGGTTCTAACAACAGGTGTGTGTGCGGTTGTGTGTGCATGCGTGCGTGCGTGTATGTGTGCATGTATGTAGGGTGTGAGGACTGTGGCCAGTACCATAACTCGGAATGTCCTGAGTTGGGGCCAGTAGTGACAGTCCAGGACTCCTTTGTCCTGAGCCGTGCCCGGTGAGTGACACCTGACCTGACTGGGTCTGGACCTCTCTTTCTCTTTCAACCATCCATTGAATTGAATGAAATGTTATTTAGACGTAAGGTTCTAATTTGTACATTTCTACCAGGTCATCTCTGCCTAGCAGCCTGCAGATCAGACCGTTGACTAATGGAGAGGAGGGGGTGTTTGTTCTGCACCGGCTGGTCAAAAGGACCCGTTTTGGGCCGTTTGAGGCTAAGAGGGTTCCTCACTTAGAAAATGAGGGAGCGTTCCCACTGAAGGTACAACCTTATAAATCCTGTCAACAAGCAGGAATGACACTGAATGCTCCTGTCGAGTGGTGGAGTTGATGTGGTGACTTTAAAATGTAGATTGGAATCATTAAAAACCACAAACCAGATCTTCAACAGATCTTTTTTTCGATGTTATTTGCATAATTAAAATCCCTCCCTCGTTCACCGACCCCTCCTCACTGTGTGGGGAGTTGGGTTTGAAACCCACTTTTGGACACTGGATACCTTTAAATGGCGACGTGATGTAAATGATTTTTACTGATTAACACAACACGTTTGATACTTGTTTGTTAGTTGATGTACTACTGTGCCTTTAGTAAGTAAGTTGATAATTAATAATTAGAGCCATGTCTAGCTTTTGTGTGCAATGGTAAAGAATGACCTTACTGTACATATATTGCTTGGATAGGGTCCACTGGTTTGACATTATTTTTGTAGTGCATTATGGGGCACAGTTAGTCCACCGAAGGCCTAAAAGACTCTATACTAAAACAAAAAAAATGTAAATTTGGACACCATATGTTTGAATATAAAAAGTTGGATGTAATCTTCATACTTTGAGAGTGATTATAATGTTATTAATATTCTACCACATTATTCATTAATTGGCAGATTTTCCAGAGAGATGGACTTGTGACGTGTTTAGACACCAGCAGTGAAGACGACTGCAACTGGATGATGCTGGTGCGACCCGCCTACGATCACCAGCACCAGAACCTGACAGCGTACCAGCTGGACGGGGACTTGTACTTCAACACCTCCCAGGTGCATCGCTTCCACCATGGAATATCAGACTTTCTGCTTCTATTTTCTGCTACCTAAAGCCCTCGTTTAACAACACTTGCTAAATGAAATGACCACAACACGGTTGTGTTTGACACTTGCTGCCGGGGTAACGCTGGAAACCATTTAGTTTCCACTGGAGAGTGATGTTGTTCTCATTCATCTGCTGCTGTTTGTTTCAGGACGTGCTTCCAGGAGCCGAGCTGAGGGTCTGGTATGGAGCTTTCTATGCCAAAAAAATGAACAAACCCATGCTCAAACCCCCAAACCATGCACGTTTGCCTCCGCCTGAATCAGGTACTTTAGGTGACGGCTAGTTTTTATCTCGTGCACCACGCCAACAGCACATATTACATCTTTTAACACTTTTTTTTTTTCATTTACACAGATGGGGCATCTTTTCTTGCTAAAACGGACATCTGTGAGAACACCGGAACACACCTGCCCTCTGTGAATGAAGAAAACGGTGCGTTTCAGCACGCATTCCACCGAGTAAGGTTTCCTCGATTATTTCGAAGGAAACTAAAGCTACAATCACGCCACTGGTTGGCGTGTCATGAAACTATCAGGGTTAAAAACTCAGATTTCGCAAACCTTTGCCTGCAGTGTGAATATCGCCTGAATTTGTGCTCGTGCACACAAAAAGTGCAAAGTCATTCCTGCTAAGCGTCCTTTCCCAGATGCACTGATGAAAACGTGCCATGAGTACACTTAAGCTCCTCCTCTGTCGCTCCCAGGCGACATGCTCCTTCATCTGGATGAGGGCAAGAGCGTAACCATGCATCCAGTGGACCTGCTGCTGCCCTTAGGTGTGGGTCCCGGCAACAACAGCAGCGGTTGTCCTTCAGCAGCCACCAAGAGGGGGCATGGCCAGGGGAGGAAAGCTCGGGGACGCAGGCCTGCCGTGTTAGCTGCTGCATGCAAAAGCCTTGGTGAGGAGTAACAGTAGAAGAAGATATACTTTATTAAGGCTCCGTCAAAGGGATTATAATAAACGTATTTAATGGGAATAGACCTTAGCACTGGGATTAAACGTTGATTAAAGTATTGGCTAGCAAATCGTTTTCAGGCTCGTTATCACTGCTGGAAATGTAATAGATTGTGGTTTAATTTCGAATGTTTGCAGATATGAAGCTGCTGGCGGAGAGGTCCCAGCTGGTAACAACAGCAGAGGACAGCCTGCTGAGTGGTCCGGAGGGGCTCGCTGTCATGAAGAGGCTCAAACTCCGAGAGCACAAGAGGGTGTACCGCTGCTCACTGTGCAACAAGGTCTTCCAGAACAGCAGCAACCTGAACCGGCACATCCGATCACACGGTCTCGGCTGCAGATCAGCCTGTCTACAGGCTCGTTGAAACTCATTTGGTCGGTGTTTTGTTTGAGCGAAATGTCATGTTTTATTACAGGTGATAAGCTGTTTAAATGTGATGAGTGTGACAAGTTATTCAGCCGGAAGGAGAGCCTAAAGCAGCACATATCGTACAAGCACAGCAAGAACACAGTCAGTAAAACTAAAGCTTCAGGAGTGTTTGAATGATGCTGCTGCTTAGTAACTAACGTTGCCTTTGTTTGTGTTTCAAACAGCCAGACCAGGAGTACAGATACAAATGCAACATCTGCGACAAGTCCTTTCGCCTCGAAAACGCCTTAAAATTCCATAACTGTCGGACAGGTATTTGTAGCTTCCTCAAGATCCTTTCTCTGCCCAGCTGGCAAATTGTACCTGTGCTGTGCAGCCACGCCATTCATCACACACCCCTCCGTACCACTGATATTGACCCATTAAACACACTCGCAGGCTTTATCTCAAAACATTAGGCTACGGCTATCCTACATTTTAAACCAATGAACCACATCAAAAAAGAGTTTTTTTTTTTTTTTTTGCTTTACTGCAGTTTCTCAAAGAGTTCCGCGGGCGACCCCTAGTGGTCCGCGAGGTGACACGTAACAAATCACATTTTAAAATTTAAAATTTCAATATTTAAAATTCAGTGTAAAATCGGTGTTTCTCCCAAGATTTAAAAGAATTCACTTTATTGTATATTTCCTGATGCATCTGTCATGCCAGCACCTGCTCGTTTCTTAGCAGATTGTTTTGGGGGCTATTTAGAGTCAGGTGGTCCACGAGTGTTTCTTTATGGGTTCACTGGTCCTTGGTCTGAAACAGTTTGGGAAACACTGCTTTAGTGGAACATTAGGAGGATATTATGCTGACATGTGTTGCATCTTCTCTCCTCAGATGACAAGACCTTCCAGTGTGATATCTGCTCGCGCTTTTTCTCCACCAACAGCAACCTTTCCAAGCATAAGAAGAAGCACGGCGAGAAGCTGTATTCCTGCGAAATCTGTAACAAGATGTTCTACCGTAAAGACGTCATGCAGGAGCACCACAGGAGGCACGGTGTCGGTGAGTGACTCTGGAGCAGAGTTTGTTTTCTAAAGCGAGCGATCCTTGAAGCCCTGGCCACACACGGTGTCTTCCTTTAGGACCGAAGCATATGAAAAAAGAGGATCTGGAGGCGAATGGAGATGAAGGGACCAAGTACAGGAAAGAACCGTCGCCCTGCCCCATCTGCAACAAGGTGAGCGCTCCGGAGGGCAGGGAAACCTTCGGAGCGTCCGCACCTGTCCACATGAGCGGCCTTTGTGTGCGCAGGTGTTCTCCTGCAGGAGTAATATGAACAAACATCTTTTGACCCACGGTGATAAGAAGTACACCTGCGAGATCTGCGCCCGCAAGTTCTTCCGAGTGGACGTCCTTCGAGATCACATTCACGTTCACTTTAAGGTAAGACGGTGCAAAGGGAATTGCAGTTTCACGGGGGAATTTCGGTGTTTTGGTGACACCAGTCCAAGGTTATCGTCACCACATCTGGCCCGCGTACACGCAAAACATTGTCTGCTGACCCTGCGACCTTTTCATCTGGTATTCTGCCATCGTGGCTCAAAGATATGAATGAAGATTAGTCGTTTGTTGTGAACCTTTGGTGTACGTTGACTCGGATCACGTCCTTGGTTCAGGACATAGCTTTGATGAACGAGCAGGAGAGGGACGGCTTCATCAGGAAGATTGGCATTTCGGCAGGGGACAGCGACGAGCTGGACGACGACGACGACGACGAGGAAGAAAACGACCCCGAACACCACAAGTACAACTGCAAAAAATGCCAAGTGAGTTTTGGTCAGACAGCCACGGAGACGTACGGCCGTCAGTACGAATTCATAATAATAATAACCAGAATAATGATAGTAATACGTTTTATTTGGAAGTGCCTTTCAGGACACCCAAGGACGCTGTACACAGCTAAAAAATGAGAACAATAAAAAAAACAACACAACAGTACAATCAGCAAGTTTTTCTATTCAGTTTTATTTAAAGTGCCAATTCATAACAAAGTTATCTCAAGACACTTGACACGTTCAAAAAGAGAATCAGCTCCAGGGCAGAGCTCCACACTGAGTAGGCCTTTGCTATTGGAAAAACTTGCCTTTAACAGGCCGAAACCTGGAGCAGAACCAGACTCAGTGCAGACGGCCGTCCGCTGCGACCGCCTGGGAGGGAGAGGAGAGGAGAGATGGAGAGGGAGGGAGGGAGGGAGGGAAGAGAGAACAATGAGCAGAAGCTGCAGGATCCAGGCAGGGCCACGGAGAGGGTTCTGGATCCTGTACCAGGTCTCCGGAGGGTGGGGGTAGGAGATCCAGCGGAGGGTGGGGTAGTGCGGAGGGTGGGGTAGTGCTGAACCGGGCATGACGAGTGAGCCCCCCCCCACCTGAAAGCTCGGTGTCTAAAGAATAGAGCAATATAATCAGTAACACAGCTAAGAAAATGACGATCGATGGCTAAGGGGGTGAATGGATGGGAGGACGTAGGTGGGACAGGCAGTCTGAAACAGGGACCTTTCCAGTCTGGAAGTGGCAGAGAGCCCACATTTCAGAGGTCTGGGGGGAGAGAGTTCCAGAGCTGGGGGGTGTGGAGGAGGAGGATCTGAGGGAGCAGGAAGGAGTGGCCATGTTGAGGTCGGACAGGTATGGTGCTGTAGGATGGGGGCGACGTGGTGGTGTGAGGGGGGTCCTGGTGATTATACAGGCTGCTGAGTTCAGGACCAGTTGAAGTTTATGGAGGGATCTTTGTGGCAGGCCGAAGAGGAGAGAGTTGCAGTAGTCAGGTGACGAGGCTGTGGACAAGGATGGAGGCACTATGGGGCGTGGGGGAGGGGGCCAAGGTGGAGGTAGGCAGAGCAGACCAGAGAGCGAGCTATCGAAGATGACCCCCAGACTCTGGACCGGCGGGGAGGGGGAGACCGAGGAGCTGTCAACGGTTGGGGAGAAGGATGAGAAGAGTTTCAGCTTTGTGGCTGAGTTCCTGTCGTTGGACAGCGATGCGCAACGATACGTCCCGGTGTCTGTCTAAAGGATCAGCCAGCAGATTCAGTCAGTCAGTTACCTTTTTTCCCTCCTAACTGAAACTGTGAGCGAAGCAGCGTAAAACAGTCCTGCATCATGAAGATCTCTCGGGCTGCACAACGCATTGCGCAGGGCGCCGGGTTTTCACTGACGGCGGGCACTCTCCCCTGGCTCTGTTCCCAGTTGCCTTTTGCCAAAGGCAGGGAGTACCTGAAGCACATCATGGAGCAGCACAAGGAGAAGGGCCACGCTTGCGGCATCTGTAACCGACGCTTTGCCCTGAAGGCCACCTACAACGCCCACCTGGTCATCCACAGGGAGCAGCTGCCTGACCCCGCCGTGCAGAAGTAAGAAGCAAACAATCCCGGCCGCCTGCTACCCGCTTAAAAACAGACGAAGCTAGCAATTTTATCCTGATTAAGATTTAAAAATAAAGGCAGCGTACAGCAGAAGGATATTTGCACGAGTTGCTCCGTTGCTGACAGCTGCAGCGTTAACGCCTTCTTCCTGTTCTCATCCGTCGCACAGATACATCCACCCGTGTGAAATCTGTGGCCGAATCTTTAACAGTATTGGCAACCTAGAAAGGCACAAGATCATCCACACGGGTAGGTCTTTGTTCTGCTAGGTCATCCCAGACTAGTGTGCTCCAGAGGACGATGGCTGGCTCTGGGGGATTTAGGTCTGCATCCTCTTCATCCTCTTATCCTCTTCCATTTCATCTCCTTTTCTCCTTCTGTTTCTGTCCTTTGAGGCAAGCCATAGGCCCAAAAGTCTATTTTTTCTTTCTTTTAATCTCAGGCGTGAAGAGCCATCGCTGTGACAAGTGTAACAAATCCTTTGCCAGGAAGGACATGCTGAAGGAGCACCTCAGGGTGCACGACGATATCCGGGACTTCCTGTGTGCAGAATGTGGGAAAGGTCGGTGAAATTCCTTTTGTAGAGTATAGTTCAGGCAGTCCGCTCCCGCCCGCACGGATGCGCAGATGTAAGTGACGTGACTTTGACAGGAATGAAGACAAAACACGCTCTGAGGCACCACATGAAGCTTCACAAAGGGATCAAAGAGTATGAGTGTAAAGAGTGCAACCGCAAGTTTGCCCAGAAGGTCAACATGCTGAAACACTATAAGAGGCATACAGGTAGGTTGTGTGACCCCCACCCCCTACCAGCCCCCACCCACCCACGGCAGTGACCTGCTTGCCTTAATGTGGCTTTTCCTGCAGG
Organism: Pao palembangensis; assembly: GCA_015343265.1. NCBI lineage: Eukaryota > Metazoa > Chordata > Actinopteri > Tetraodontiformes > Tetraodontidae > Pao > Pao palembangensis. Next base: position 10,628,690 of record CM027094.1, on the reverse strand, counting down.
TATAAAGGACTTTATGTGCGAGCTGTGTGGAAAGACCTTCAGCGAGAGGACGACTCTGGAAACGCACAAGCTGATTCACACAGGCGAGACTCTCACGTCACAATCAAAGCATTTCCAGGCCCTTCACAAAGTCTGTTACTGGTTTGGGATCGAAGCGGATGTAGTTGCCTGCAGTGTGGCAGAAATAATGGGGAAAAAAAGCAAATTTGCAGACACTTCTGTAACAGATGTTTCAGGGCTGATGAACCCTATTGTGTCACCACAGTGGGGAAGACGTGGACATGTGCAACGTGTGATAAGAAGTACCTGACCGAGTACATGCTGCAGAAGCACGTCCATCTGACTCACGAGAAGGTGGAAGCCCAGTCGTGTCACCTCTGTGGGACTAAGGTGTCCACCCGCGCCTCCATGAACCGCCACCTCCGTCGCAAACACCCTGAGGTGACTGGAGACCAGCGTTGACCCCCGCCCCCCCGGGGCGTCTTGTGTTTTTGAGTCGCAGAGGTCAACGACACGCTGTTGTTCTCCTCCTTCCCTGTAGGTGGTGCCAGCGAGACTCGATGAGTTTGATGATCTGAGGGAAACGTCAGCGGTCAGTGATGTGTCCGTCAGCGTTGTCCAGGTATTTAAAGCTAAAGCTTGTATATAATCCCTGAATAAGCAGCTGCACTTAAGTTATTCTAAGCAGGTTTTTTTTTTTCAGCACTTATTCTTCGTATCTGTCCGCTGTGTTTGAATTTTGAATTTGTTCGCACCAATCGAAGCTCACTGAGTTTTGAATTGTCGTCCTGTCTAGCCGACTTTGACCATGGACAAGGATGGAATGAATCAAGACAGGCCCGGTCGACCCTCCCGACAGTCTAGGAAGAAGCAGAGGGCTCAGACTGAAGCGGACCTTTCAGAATCAGATGAATACGTTGACTTCAACTCCGCGGAAGAAATCAGTACAGTCATTGTTGGGGAAGAGACGGAGACGAGCTCAGCTGTACAGAGTATCCAGCAGGTAAATAAGCAGGTTATTGTGGCAGCTAGTTTTATTGCAGTGGGTTTTTTTTTTAACAGGATGACAAAGATACATTTACTCAACAGGTATTTACGCTCTAATTTAAAAGGTAAATAGGAATAAATTGATAAATGAGGTCATCCTTATTGCTGATTATTGAATGATTCGGTCAGAGGTGTGCACGTTTATGCAAGTACGTACGAGAGATGGATGACTGCACAAGAGAGGACGCATTACTTTTGAGCCAAACAGTGGAGGACACAGAATAGAGTTGCCATTAAAGAGCAGAATTCAAAAGTAATTATTCCAGATTTTGCAAGATGTTCATAAAAAATGAATACAAATAAGTTTTTACATTAGTCTTTATAAAAATGTAAGGTCAGTTTTTGAGATGTCCTCATGCAATATCCCTGATTGTGCTCTAATCTGTTTAATTACTGAGAGAAATATTTATAGTATTGTATTCCTAATACAGCTGCTGGTGCATTGCATGATTGTGTACATTTCAGGTTGTGGTCTTGGCTGACCCGAGTGCCCCATCAGCCCCTTCACCCAACAGTCTCAGCAACATCACCGTCACGCCTATCAGCAGCAATTCGGCCACCCAGTTCACCAGCCTGCAGCCTGTAGCCGTGGGTCACCTGACAGCCAGCGACCGGCCCCTCACCCTGGACAATTCCATCCTCACTGTGACCTTTGACACCGTCAGTGGCTCTGCTATGCTGCACAACAGGCAGGCCGAGCTTATACCAGAGACAGTGGGCCCCAGTGGCACCACCACGCCCCAGTCGGTTGCACACTTCATCAACGTGACCACGCTCGTCAACCCCATGGCTCACCAACTGGAAACGCCAGGTTTGGCCTGGAGGCCAGTGATGGCGGCTGAGGGCAACCAAATACCCCCCATGGTGGAAGGTACTCAGGAGGGTCAAGACCTGCAGTCTCAGGGCCAGGAGCCAGGACGGGCTATCCAGAACCAGCCCGCTAACCTGCAGCAGCAGCAGCAGAGCAGCTCCACGCAGCAGATGTTCAGTTATTAAAGCAACGACAGACGTGAACCCGGCACACGTTACTGCTCCATCAGACCAACCAGGATGCCCTCACCTCCATCCAGATGCCTCTTGAGCTTCAGAAACGATGCTGTTTGATTTGATGTTATTCATTAAACAAAGCAGAGCATAATCATCCATCCATCCATCCATTCTCTGTACCTGCTTCATCCACACTTGGGTCGCAGTGGAGACCACAATCATTCATCAGTCTTTTTTTTTTCATTAATCTTTTTTTTTTTTATAAAACCAAATAAGTAACTCATCTGCAAATCACATCATACCAAAGCACAGCGGTGATCCTTCAGATGCCTTAAAACGTGTGTGGTTTCAAGGTAAAACTGTAGCTTGACAATTGAAAACTACAACTGAAAACCATCAACAGTCGGTTGAGTTCAAATGGAAATATTGTATTTTTACCAAGTAAAAATGATAAAAACAATTATTTTTTGAGGTTTGTGCGGGGTTCCGGTAGAGTTTTGTTTAATTTTGTACAAAATACATATTCTTCTTTATTTTGGTGGTAAATGTTTTGTTTCCTGCGCTAGCACTGCTGTCCCAGGACAAGCCACGAGTTTCTCCCCAACCCTCGGTCTAACTTTTGCCTCGGTCACCTGCTAATCTCAGAGGACTTTCTGAACTGACAAATTTGTCTGCAAACAATAAAATACAAACCTGACCTGAGTACGCGTGTATTGCTCATGTTGGGGGCATGATTGAAATCTTTCTTGAATATAAATGAAAAGTAAACTGGTCACAATAAATGCAATCTTTTCTTTAAAGTCAGGCCGAGTACCTATGTTCCACCAGCAGTAAGCTAAAACAATGAACTTCAAGTGTGATTTTTCTTTTTCCAACAATTCCAAATACATTTCCTTCCTCCTACAAAGACGAGACCTGATATCTCACACAGTCAAATTAATCTTGCTTACACATGTAACATTGTGAGCTTGTATTTTAAGATCGAATCCATCCCAGAGGGCTTTTTTTTTTAATGTTGATCTATGCTCTTTGTATGTATTTAATTTTCCATACATCAGAGTTCAGGCTCAGACTTTGAAAATGTAAATCAAAGTACCAGCCACACACATTGCCAGACTGTGCACCCCAAAATAAAGTTAGGCTCTTTACTGTGATGATGGTAAACCTGCCTGGACATTGAGTTTCTGAGGTTTAAAACAAAAACCTCTGCATTTTTGTTGCGTATCCTCACGTAAAGCCATAGTTTTGGTAAGTATAAGCAGCATAAGTTTTATATTAACCATGTCAGAACACGTGTCTAAAAGGGTTTGAGTCAAACACAGAGCCAATAACATAAGACGTCCAGTAGATGGCGACAAAGCCAGCATGCAGCAGGGAATGACGTCAGAACGCAACACTTACTCAGTTTTATACTCTGGCTGCCCGGACAAGTTTGGTTTATGAAGAATGCAAAAATATAGTCAAAGATAAAGCATTGTGGTTATTAAAAAAAAAAAAAACAGACTTTTTTTGTATTGCTTATCATTTCTGAACATTGCAAAATCAGAACTTCATTAATGAGGGTGTTGTAAGGTGTAAAGAGTCTTTGAAGATTAAGTTAATTAAATATTTGGTAAATGTGCCACATTAAGAAGAAACTCATTCAGAGGTGATCATTTTGTTCTATTATTTAATCAAAGTTTAACTAATTACAATTTATTTGTAAGTAGATTATTAAGTAGATTATTTAATCAGAGGGTGTGATAGAGTTGAAAAGAACAATTTTGCACATAAAAACAGTGTGGGACTAATACCGTAAAAGGCTTTTGTTCACTGCAATGCCCACCTCTCACCTTTAACCTGAATTATGCACGCCCCCTCCTCCAGCAACATCACCCTTCATAGCATATTTACACAGGACGACTTGTCCTTCCGGTTTCCTCTTTGAATTTGTAGAGCAAGCAGGCAGCAGGCTTATGGAGTGACAGGCATATCGTGTGACATGAGAAATGAAGCCCAACGGGGAGGAATTTTAGCAAATAACAGTACAGAAGAAGGGTTTCCATTTGTTCAGGGAGGTGGTCTGTTAAATTACAGTTTGCCCCCTACAGTTTACACAACAGGACCAAAAAAAAAAAAAACTTCCATTAAACCATTTGGCACTGCATTATATCATTGTGGAGCACATGAAAATAGTTGCAAACGTAGAAAATTCAATGAAATCAGGTTAATAATTGCTTTGTCCTGACTCATGTTGCTCTGGGCCCAAACCCAAATCTGGTGCTATTAAACATGATGAGTGTGACTGACGGCAGGTTCCAGGTGTCTGTCTGAGCACATCTCTTAGATGAAAACAATCCAGATTATTCCTATTTTTATCAGTCGGTGTGAGCAGAGGTAAATAGTGCTGATTTGACTTTGGAAGCAGAGATGTGAATCATTGACCAAGAACAAACAGACAGGTGGACGTGTCTGTCAGCTTCACTGACTTATTTCCATGTGACAGTAACCCTTCGCCAGAGCCAGATTCCCCTCTGACTGCACGTGTGTTTCTGACCAGTCAGTCGATATCATATAACTGCAGGTATTTCTGCCTGCAGGGCACCAGTCAGAGCCCACAGGGGGACAAAGGTCCGTTCATAAAGTCAGTCGTTCCAGGAGTCATAGCAACGAGCACACGTTCCTCAAATATGAGAATGTCCAAGTCTGGGTGGAATATGTGCAGCACCGCAGACATCTGTCTTTTTTCCCTTGGCGGACGTTTTCTCTCTTCTCTCTAAATTGCCTTCCCGAACCAGGAAGTGACATCAGAGCTGAGCCAGCCCAACCCCACTTTTTTACCTGACAAGAGGGATGGGCCACACTGAGTGTGACAAGAAAGAAAAAACAAGGAAGGGCTTACAAGCAGACAGACAGGTGTGTGCCTGTGTGTTGGCTTGTCTAGGTTCTATTTTGAAGACAGTTAAAAGAGCAGTTTATCCTGCCGGTGGTCCTGGACATGGAGGTCTTGGAGTCTCCACCTGGGAATATGGGACTACTGAGGACTTTTGATTGCCCAGAGTTTGGCAGCTGGGAGAAGATCGGTTCAGGTGGATTTGGACAAGTATACAAAGTCCGGCATGTACGGTGGAAAACATGGCTGGCAATCAAGTGCCCTCCCTGCCTTCATGTGGATGAAAAGTAAGTCGCAGATCCCAAGGGCACCAAAATAAAACCACTTTATTTTGTGTCTTTTCAGCTCTTCCAGCTAGCTTTGTCATTCTATTTGAAATGTATGGCCGAGTAGAGCCTCCCTCAGTCTGGGCTTATGAATCAATAATCACCAGGAACTGTGTGACTCACCAGTCTGAGCAGTCAGAAAGATGAGTTTGTGTTCCCGGGAGACTCGGTGGCTGCCCTGACGTACGTTCACCAAGCCGACGCCAGCAGCAAGGTGCGAGGGCTGATGTCTCCAACTATAGCTTCTAATAAACATCCCCGGAGCTGATGGTGATTTCAGTACAGGCAGACGTGCTCGTTTTTCCTGAAGTGCGACCGATTGCACAATCCTGCGCGTTGATAAGGCAAAACACATGACATCCGTATGAATTACAAAACAAACAGGAACAAAAAACCATGGCATGTATGCTATTGTACGTGTTGTGTAATGTGATGTGTAAGGGAGATTGCACACACGCACACATCCATGGTGTTTGAGTGTGTGTGCATGTTTTAAAAACCTGTGGTGTGGCTCCAAACATCTCCAGTGTGGAGGAGCTTTCAGTGACCCACACATGACATCCTGCAGCGGGGCCTCAAAGCCACCTTTGTGTGCTTGGGTGCCTGCCGTGTGGCACCAACCAGCAATCAAGAAGCCGTCCAACCGGTCTTACCAGGCCGCTCGGCTAAAGCCGCTCGGTTCCAAGAAGCACAGTGGTTTAACGAAAGCTTATGTCTGTATTCTAATTTATTATCTCTGATTATGCTTCCCAGAATTGTTTACAGTGGTAAAGAATATGCTTTAATTATTAACCCGCAGCGCCCTGCACATGACAACAGAGTCACAGCGGAAAAAGAGTCTGAGCCATGGGGTTCAGAGCTGCTGGTAAAGGATATTTAAATGGTCAGTGGCCTCTGGTGATTCCTGCTTGTGATTTTGTTTTTTTGTTGTTGTTTTTTTTTAAAAGCGTGTTTCCTGGAGGTGTGTGAACGAGGCTCAGAAACAGCCTGCGTTTGAGTTATACTTGTGGGGACAGTGAGCTGATAAAGAGAGCCGTCTGAAGGTTGAGCAACGGAGAACAAGAGCTGGGTTTAACGCCGTCCTCGACATTCCTGTCTCGCCTGGAATGTATGCAGGTTTTAGAGCAGCCTTAAGAACACCGTCTGCACAAAAACCCGTGTGTTGTTTTTTGTTTTTTTTTTCATTTTTACAGCCTCTAAGCGGAGCGCTGTAGTTGCTTATGGTTTAAAAGGTTAAGCCAACTGGACTTGTTCTAGTCTTTTCATTTTTAGCCGCTCCTCCAGGTGGCTTCAGGTCTGCGTGTTCTGGAGGAGGGTTGCAGGGTTGGATGATATGTAATATGCTGGAATTTAGTTGACCCTAACCTGAGGAGCATTTCTCAATCTTAGCTTTGTTAATGTTTAATGAGGCGATGAATTATCGCGGCTAAAACCCCTAGCCCTAGTTACAAATCGGCCAAGATGAACAGCATCCACATCATCATAATTCCTCTGTCTGTCTGTCTTACTGCCTTATTCTATTTCATCATATTTATTATTATTTGTTTCGCACAGGGAACGTTCAGAGCTGCTGGAGGAGGCGAAGAAGATGGAAGCAGCCAAGTTCCGTTACATCCTGCCCGTGTACGGCATCTGCGGGGACCCTCAGGGCCTTGTCATGGAATACATGGAGACTGGTTCCCTGGAGAACCTCCTGGCCACCGAGCCACTGCCCTGGGAGCTCAGGTTCCGCATCATCCACGAGACGGCGGTGGGAATGAACTTCTTGCACTGTATGAAACCCCCACTGCTCCACCTGGACCTGAAGCCCGCCAACATTCTTCTGGATGCTCACTATCACGTCAAGGTGGAGCCTTTCACCCTCCTAATCTCACTGTAGAACTGCTGTTACAGTTCTTCTGTCCTTAAAACACACAGGTCGCGTGTTCTTTCTTTCCTAACTCTCGTTTTCAAACCGTAAAGTAGCTTTTTTTTTAAATCATTTTCTGACGTAGTTTCAGAGGCCAGTTCAGCAGCAACGGGAGTGAAGGGTGGGAAGAAATTAAAGCTTGGATCTAAAGGGCTCATCTAGGCCTGTCCTGACAAGACTCATTTAGCTCCCGGTGTGTGTGTGTGTGTGTGTGTGTGTGTGTGTAGGCGTGCACTAATGTGAAGGGCCTCTCCTCTCCTGCAGGCTGAGACATGGCTGTGTTGTGTTGCTCTCGTCATGTAATTGCTGGTACATAAGCGTAGCAGCCACAAAGTGCAGTCCGCCAGTGTGATGTTGTTGCATGTTGTCCGAGGGTCTTATCTAATCTCCCCCCACCCTCCCAGATATCTGATTTCGGGCTGGCGCGGTGGAACGGCCTGTCCAGGGCTGATGACATCAGCAGAGACGGCTTCTGCGGTACCATTGCCTACCTGCCCCCCGAGAGCATCATCGAGAAGGACAGAGTGTCGGACCCCAAGCACGACGTGTACAGGTGGCTAAAGTTTTAAAACGTGTTTGCGTTTCCGTGTGTTTTTTTTTTTGTGTTTGTTTTTTTTTTCTTAATTGGAAGTCATTCAGTCAACACAACAAATGTATTCACGAGTTTGGAATTTGAATTTTGGCATTTTTATGGGACATGAGCCTTCGCTGAGTGCTAATTGCTAACCACAATATCAAGAGCCAAGATTTTTGTGGTCATATGCAAAATAATTGCAGCAGCAGTCACAGACAGTGGAGTCGGGCCCTAATCTTCATCATCAGTCGATGTCTCTCTCTCTTCTGACGGCTCCAATTCTTCTTTTCTAGTTTCTCCATTGTCATCTGGGGTATTCTCACACAGAAAAAACCCTACCAAGGTAAAAAAGTAAAGGAAAATTAAAGAGTTGTTATGCTAGGAGGACAACTGGATGTGTATTTTGAAATTTCCATGACTTTCCGTGAGTCTTGGTTGAGTAACGCTGTTGCGGCTGTGTTCTCTTCAGGAGAGAATAATATCCTTCAGATCATGGTGAAGGTGGTGAAGGGGGTGCGTCCAGATCTAGGCGCTGTCCCCCGCTGTCGGCCACCAGTCTGCTCAGGGTTCCTGAGCCTCATGCAGCGATGCTGGGCCACAGACCCCAACGCAAGACCCAGCTTTCAGGGTGAACTGTCCTTTTATTTAAAAATAACCCTGATCCCGATGCTCCCGTGAGGCTCAGGAGAAATCTAGGCTGTTTTCTTTTTAATGCTGCTGTTACTGAACCTGACCTGTCGCTGTCGTGCCCTCAGAAATCACATCTGAAGCTGAAGAGCTCTACTTTAGACCTCAGGAGGAGCCGAAGAACACAACCATATCAGCACCAGGACCCACACCCCATAATACAGCCACTAGTGACCAGGTACATGAGTTACACCAGAAAGCTGGAATGTTGACTGATGAGATCATCCTGCACGTGTGCAAACTCCATGTGTCTGCGTGTGTGTGTGTTGTTTTTTTTTTTTTTTGACTGATTTATTTCCTGAAAGGGGACAGAATTTGCAGTGCTTGAATTTTCTTTGTTTCCAAATCATTTTGAATGACAGCAGTATGGTGGTGTCAGAATCAGGCACATTCCCAAACATTCCCAAAAACAGGCTTGTTCAAATACACCTATCTGAGTTCTTCCTTTCTTTTGTTTTTTTTTTTTTTTTTTTGTTTTTACAGAAAGCGATGCGTCCAAAGTCGGCCATGCTGCCAGAGAAAGACTGCAGCCTGTCAGAGCTGCTGAGCCAGGTGGACTCTGGGATCTCGAGGAGTTTCGACCGTGTGAAGGAGAACAGCTGCCACAGCAAAGAAAACACCTGTAAAAGACTGTCTGGGATCTCCTCCGCTGATTCTGCCTTTTCCTCCCAAGACTCCATCACTCTGTCATTCGAGAAGGAAAACACTTGCGGTAAAAACTCGCTCAGGATATTCAAAACCTTCCTGTATCTGAGGGGTGGGCAATTATTTAGCCTGAAGGGCCACACTGGGTTTTAGATCTTGATGAAGGGGCCGGCCAGGTGGTGCAGGAAACGAGCCCCCCCAAATCAGGATCGGAGGCTAATTGATGGACTCTTGGCTGAGAAAATATGTTGAAGAGCCTGTAAATTGGTCCAACTAGAGATGGTTGATGAAGCCCCACATGATGTTTGGCCCCACCTTCGTCAGACCCCACCTAGCTGAAGGTGGGGTCTGAACCTTTTTCTAACCAATCAAGCTGACGACCCTCTTCATTTGGCTTTTGGAGGGCCCGATTAAAAGGTTCATTGGGCCACATGTGGTCCCCGGGCCTCAGTTTGCCCACCACTGCTGTATCTTGTACTAACTTGGTGGATTGTTAGTTATGTTTTGTTGCGTTTTTTTTTTTTTTGCCCTAAACCTTTTCCTTCCTTCTGCCCAGACTCTGCAGAGGTGCAGAAGCGTAAACTCTGTGACGCCATCAGGACCAAAGACACGGCCAAGTTAATGAAGATCCTCCAGCCTCAGGATGTAGATCTTCTCCTAGACGGAGGGGACAGTCTGTTACACCATGCTGTCATGCTGGCAAATGAAGAAGCTGTGAAGTTCCTCCTCCTGAATAATGCAAACCCCAACCTTGCGAATGCCCGTGGCTCAACAGCGCTGCATGTGGCCACAGAGAGGCACCTAAAGCCCACTGTAGAACTTCTGCTTGGTCGACGCAGCACCAACGTCAACGCCAAGGATGAGGACCAGTACACAGCTTTACACTGGGCTGCCCAGAATGGTGACGAGGCCATCACGCGCCTGCTGCTGGATCGGGGGGCGGCCATCAACGAGACCGATGGTCGCGGACGCACGCCAGCTCACATTGCGTGCCAGCACGGCCAGGAGAACGTGATCCGCGTGTTGCTGAGTCGCGGGGCGGACGTTCAAATCAGGGGTAAGGACGACTGGACGGCGCTCCACTTGGCCGCCTGGCAGGGTCATCTGGGCATCGTCAAACTGCTTGTCAAACAGGCCGGCGCTGATGTGGATGGCCAGACCACAGACGGCCGCACGCCACTGCACCTGGCGTCCCAGAGGGGACAGTACAGAGTGGCGCGGATCCTGATTGAACTTGGGGCAAATGTTCACATGACCTCCGTTGGGTTACACACGCCACTACACGTGGCAGCAGAGACGGGCCACACCAGCACCTCTCGTCTCCTGGTCAAACACCAGGCAGACGTGCACGCCCAGAGCGCCCTCGGACTTACTCCGCTTCACCTGGCTTCTCAGCGAGGCCATTTGGCGACAGTCAAGATGCTGCTAGAAGAGGGGGCAGACCCCTGCCGATCCAACCAGGGCCTGTGCACCCCCCTTCACCTGGCGGCAGAGAATGGTCACGGCGAAGTCTTGAAAGAGCTGCTCCTTCGCTGTCCAGACGGTAGCGCTCTCGGCGTCCGGGCTCAGTCAGACAAAGGTGGCCCGAGCCCGTTACGCCTAGGAGAGGAGCACGGATACCCAAACATCATCACCATGATGGTGCAACAGGACTTCCAGGACTCTGAGGTTGCTGAGAGCTCGGTACAACCGACAGCTGAAGAGCCAGCACCACCGGAGGCTAAGCAGCTCCAGAGGAAGGTGGTCATTCTCAAACTAACAGAACGCAATGGCAAGAACTTTCCGCAGTCGCCCGGCTCACAGTGTACTTCAGCACTGTGCTAACATGAACACCTACACTCCCAGAACCAAACTCTGTCCCACTAAGAGGGACCCCACCCTTTTTTTTCCACTTAAAAATGATTGAAAAGGCCTTCATGTAAATATATATACAATGTAAATAGGTTGTAAAATGTTTGCTTTTACTTTTTTGAAATAATAAGTACTGTTTTTTTAACCGATCTTTATTTTCCCTGAACTTCACTGCAACTCATGCGCACGTGAGCTAATACTAAAGTACAGAGACTTGTCACAAGCCTTAATAGGTAAATGGTGTAGATCATCAGAAACAAAGGCGTTAATAAAACTCTGACTTACAGTGTTCTGTATCTGTTACATTACCAGTGCTAGAGCATTAAAACACTTTAAACTGTTCCCTCTGTTTGGACCTATTTTCTTTGACATTTGCAATGAAAAGTGGACCTGAAAGCTTTTCCTTTGCTGGTCCTTTGAGCTGCAGCTTGGCAAGTTCACGTGCGTTTAGTTTTACATTATCACCATAATGAAGAATTGCATTTGGTTAATGTATAATAATAATAATGTATCATACATAATGTTCGTGTGTATGAACGTACGACTTGGCACAGACCAGGCATGTCTGCATCTGCAGTGTTTCGTTTTGTTTCATGCTTCCAGACCCCACAGATGAAGCTGCACTTGGCAGGCTTCATGAGAACTGCCCCCGAGGGAGCTCACACACTGAGGGAATTCGCATGAGTAAGAGGGGGAGCCAGTGTTTTGCTTCCAATCCCAGCCATTGAGCTAATTCCTGGGACCATTTCATCTTTTCATCACTGGCTAAAATCAACAATCCACACTGATGCCTGGAGGGCCCGAGTGGTGTAATGTGAGAAACTGAGCGCCCATGGCTGCTGCTACTAATTGTCCCCTATTTTGGGAGCTGATGTTTGCAGAGAGACGCTAAAGAAAACTTGCAAACAGGCGCCTGGTTTATGTACACAGCGCTTTTAGCTTAACTGTTCTCACGCTGTGTGTCTTGGCTGTGGTTACAGATAATACAAAGGTCAGTGTTTACAAAATCTCCTGTCAAAGACCTTTGTACAGTGTGACTGACACATAGGTTTGGTTTAGTATCATTTATATTCTTCAGTATAATAATGGTCAGCTTATTAATATTTAAGATTAAACAATCTCAAATGTTTTCCATCCATCCATCCATCCATCCATCCATCCATCCATCCATACGTGGAATGGTGGGGTCAAAGCCCAGCTCTTGATCCCACTGAGATGCTGTCAGGTGATTTAAAACCAGCTGAACATGCAATAAACCCCTCAAAACATCTCACAGCTGGAAGAATTCTGCTCTGAGGGGTGGGTTCCTCACACAGACGTCAGAGGCTGCTGCAGATAGCGTCACGCTGAAGTGAATTCAGCCTTTGTCACGGTTCATTTTCAAGCTGTTCTCCATACTTGAGTGTTGGGTTAAGGCGGCTCCTATCCACAGAATATTAGTCATAGTCTCCAGGTGAAGTCAGAGCAGCCGAGCACCCACGCTCCATTATCCTGTGAGGCAGATAATGTAGCTGCAGGTCAGCGTGCAGACTATTCAGAAGATCCACGCACACTCACATGCCTGCTCTAGTTCAACACCATAAATAAAAAAGTAATTATAGTCATAACTCGGGAAAAAAAAAAAAGGAAGGTTGTTTGACACTGTTTAAAGAGAACATGAAGCACGCAGCATCTTTCACAGACAGGTGGATGAAATTGTATTTCTTTGTCTAAATTGCAGATTATCTGAAAACAAAATCCAAAAATAACCAAAGCTGTTTTACACTCTGTCATGCTGGAAGAAAAGAGCCCTTACTGGATGCTGTAGGCTGTTTTGCTGTCTACTCCTTCTTTTTTTTTTTTTGTTCTTTCTCCCCTATTTTAAACTTACAGAACTGGCTTAACCAGGTCTAAGATCGGCTCTTTTGCAATGCAAGCTGCAACATGTGCATGTAGATCTCATGATGAAAACGTAGCTGTGGGTGCATCCAGCGACTAAACTTACTGCGTTTGTATCTTAATAAAGCAATGAATATACTACTGACCTTTTAAACTGGTGAAAAAATAGTAATAATTTTATTCGAGAGCAAACAGAAAAAAACATCTTAGTTTTTCTGTCTTCTGTTGTAGACATGTAGAAATAATTAAGGTTTAACTCTCTCCTAACTCCTCCATTATGTTATCATTATGTGACCTTGATGGCTCTGAAGTTTCCCAATGAATTAAAAAAAAAAAAGTTGTGATTATGAATGTAGCTTGACTGCTTCTTCAGTGCAGCTGGTAGACTGTTGCACATTATCCACTCTGTTTCTGTTCTCTCTTTGCACCTAGAGATCGTTTGATTAAATACAGAAACATGAATATTGTTTTGACACCAATCCATGGCAGCAAACACTATTCATCCACACAGTCGCACTCGAGAGGCCATTTAAACGGAATCTGTACACACGACCGACTCAATCATCTCTACTGTTGGTCACAAATTTATAGAAATTAATGCCCGTTATATGATACACTAATAGCAGCAACACTATTAGAAAAGTCACTTTCTTTTTACAGAATCACCAACTTTTCTGATAAACGCTTTTGAAGAAGAATGTAACACTTGATCACATCATAGGGGTGTTTTAATGTTGTCGTTGTTCATAGTGTGCACGAGTAAGGAAAGAGACCATATTTAAATTAAAAAATAAAATAATTATACGAACAGTTTAGTTATTTAAATGTTTAACTGGTGACATAGTCCCCAGAACGTAGTCAATAAATAAACTGTCCTCAATCACCCCTTAAAATAAACTAGTGGGTCATTCCAGTGTGCAGCTTAAGAAGTTTATGTATCTTCCATGAATTTCGTGTTTATATTTGTGTATTCAGTTTGGGGCTAAAAGGATAGGGATCCAAAGGTACCCTATAAATTCAACGGTAAGTATCTTAAATTCGTGTCCAAATAAGCCGGCTCAACCTTTTTTTTATGTTGTTAAAGTGCACCGAGTAACGGTATTAGCGGTACCAGGGCTTTCAGCGGATGCTAGCTTAACTTGTAGTTAGCAAACATTTGTTAGCAGTAATATATAAAACTCCTCGGGAGCTTTTGCGAGTTAAAGTTCCATCCTGCTGACAAGAACAACGCGTTGCTTTGAAGGTTAACACGACAAGAGAATGTAAACTCGATGGAAAGTATATTTTCACATTGTTGTTTCTGCTGGTCGCGGTGGGTTACGGTGGTTTTTAGCGAACTCATAGATTCCAGATTAAAGCCTCTCAAACAAGGGACAGATTACAAAGTAGTTCACAAGGTTTTTAACACCCTTGAAGGTTTGGAATGTTTCACATTACAGGTTTCATTCTTTTTTTTTTTTTAAGTACAAATTGAATCGATTTCAAAAGGGATGTATAAGGTCCATATTTTTATCTGGCGGTGATTTGTTTGGAACCTGATTTGCAATAATGTTGATAAAAGCAACAACCATTTTGGAACAAAATGGTTGTTGAGGGTGTTTTTTCCGACTGCTGGTATTTCCTGTAGCTAATTCTGAATAGGAAACAAAGGTGCTGAGCTCTTCCGGTACAGCTTCATGAAGATGTGTAGATCCATGACCCAGATGAATAATATAACGATAGAAAGTGAAATAAAGTATATCTTACACTGAAATGTGCACCACAGTAATGTGCTTTTATCACTCCAGGGCAACTTCTTAAGTTTGTTTCCCCCCAATTCTCTATTCATCACTATTATTTTAAACTGTGTCTGCAAATATCTTCTGTTCTCTGTAATTGGCTGAACCTGTAGTTTATTCATAATATTATTGCTTCAAACCGTCTAAATGTCACAAGTCACCGTGTCCCAACACGGGCTGTCTTTCACTTTTGTTTTGTGTTACTCTTTTCTTTTAAGCAGACCGATCATGGAGGAAGAGGAGCAGTTTGAGAACATCGATCTGAACGACGATAATATCTGCAGCGTCTGCAAACTAGAGACGGAAACGGGGACCTTATCATTCTGCCACATTTGCTTTGAACTCAGCATGGAAGGTACAGAAAAACAGATTTTTTTTCTTTAGTTTAATAGTAAAGTTGTGGGGTAATGCGCAAGAGACACCACCCCACGATGAATGTAGAATAAAACTGCTTTCTTTAACCACTCTGTTAAGTGCTAGTCTGTAATGAGGGTGAGGGTGAGGGTTCGGGTCTGAGACTGAGCCGGGAAGGCTGGCTGCTCTAAAATATGGAGCTTCTGCTGCAAATTAGTGTCAGGGAATGTTCTAGCTTTCAGTTTAAAGTTTCAGTGGAAAGGAATTGTAAATGGGTTTTTGTTTATTTTTCTTTCTTTGGCCACTGGCCGCCAGTGTGCTAAGTGTTAGCGGTGGGGTTATTTTTAGTTCCTTTATCTCTGCTATTTCAACACTGCTGACATTAAGTAGCTTTGGGGGCCACGGGCAGAGGTCGGTCTTCCAGTTTCCGCCGCCTTCCATTTTGGGTCACTTTTATTTGCGCTGGCTGTGTCCATATGTGTACTTGCTGAGACCTTTGACTGCTGAGCGCTCTGTCTTATCAGGCACGTTTGGTGCGGACTAAAATCCGCCCCCTGCGGACGTTGACGGCGTCAGTAATTCCCTCACTGTGAATGGACCGATACAGTGGGCCTCATTTATCAACAGCACGGCAGAAAACTGTGCGCACTTTATCAGTCTGGACGTGAGCGTACGATCCGCTCAAATCTCACGTCAGGTCTGACATCGTCTACGCAGGTTAGAGTCGGTGTGGATTTGTGGTGCAGCACAGCAAAATCTTAAAAAAAACAAGTAAAAATAACGATTAAACAAACCTCAACCTGGTCATTAAGCACAGGCAGACACATAATCCGTACAGATTAAAACGTAAACGAATATCGTTGAATAAAATGAATATATCTGTTTTTTACAGAAGCGTTTTGCTTCACCTGATAAAATATAACCCGTTTTTTCCCCTGAGAAATTCACGTTTGCTTTGTTTTTTGGCGTAATTATTTGCATTTCTGACTTAATTTCTTTCTTTTTGTTTGTTTGTGTGTTTCAAGCAGTCGTGTCCTCTTTGTCGAAGTGAATGTGTTCTGTTTTTTCGTGGTCATTGACAGAATATGTAATAACTGGTGAAGCTGCCGCAGAGCAGCAGCGCGCAGCGACGCGTCTGCTCGTCCCCGGCGGCGCTGCTCCCGCCGCTGTCGTCGTTCTCCACACAGCGTTTTTCTGGGCTCCTTTAACACCGGTTTTCATGCGTCCTTTTTACTGTTTACATGTATTTACGGGCGGAACATGTTAATGTTTCTCTGCCCGTGTGAATCCAGGCGTCTCCGCTGCTGCCCTGCTGCATTCCAAGTCTCTCCGTGGCCACAGAGACTGCTTTGAAAAGTGTCACATCATCGCCAACCAGAAGCTGTCCTGCTCCAGAGGCAGCCGAAGCACATACGAGGGCCTGAAGCTGGCTGTGAGTCAGAAACTGAACCGGATCATTCAGTACACGCAGAACTCCGTCTCCTTCAGTGGTCCCAGCAGGCAAGCAGCCAGCCATCATTGTTCCAGCCAGCAGGGCAACAAACAGACGCCCCCCTCGCATTTCCAGGTGCCCCGGTACACACGCTGCTGGGAACTGAACAAAGCCACTGCACTGCCTGCTTGTGCGGTGGAGGTGTTGGAACGCCACAGAGCGGAGGAGCTGGGCATGCTGCCCCAGCCCCAGTCGGACGTCTGGGCCACGGATGGCGGGAGAGGTCCACAGAAACCGAAGCAGTCCACACCGGGACACAGAGCAGACCGCAACCCCAGCAGAGAAGAGTGTAAGCCGCGTAGAAGACGGATGCACAGTCATTCGTATGCATGTCAGGTTCTGCAAAAAAAAAGCTAAGCTGCAGCAGATGAACGCGGAGAACGTCTGAGAAAAGACGGTTACTGCCTTAATCTAGACCAGGGGTGGGCAGTTATTTAGCCTGAAGGGCCACATTGGGTTTTAGATTCAATTCAGTGTTATTTCTATAGCGCCTTTTACAATCAAATTATCTCCAGGTGCTTTACAGAGGCAGAAACCCAGAGCCGGAACCCCCAGGTAAGCAGAGTGGCAGGAAAAACTCCCTTTTAACAAGAAGAAACCTTGAGCAGGACCAGGCTTACAAGGAGGAACCGTCCTGCTGAAAGTTGGCTGGGGAGAGGAGGAGAAGAGGAGGGAGACAGGACAGAGAGAGGGAGAACAGACAATACAATCAATAAGAACAGATACAATCATAGAAATACAAACATCAGACATATATAATACATATATACATAATAGCAGGTTGGTATAAGAAGAGGAACGGTGTAGGCAGGTCTTGATAAAGGGAACAGCATAAACAGGTGCTGACAGTGGACACTGGGTTTGTCAGAAGCCGAGGTCCGTGCAGCACAAAGGCCTGGAGATGGAAGACCTGCAGAAAGAGAGAGAGAGAAGAGGGGGAGAGAGATACAGAATGGCAAGGAAGACTGGACACACTGATAATCCCTGTGAGAAGAAAAGAAAAGGAGGAGAGGAGGTAGATCTTGGTGAAGGGGCCGGCCAGGTGGTGCAGGAAACTAACCCCCAAATGAGGATCAGAGGTTAGCTAAAATCCTGCTTGATGGACGATTGAGTGAGAAAATGTGTTGAAGAACCTGTAAATTGGTCCAACTAGAGATGGATGATGAGGCTCCACATGATGTTTGGCCCCACCTTCTTGAGAGGACATGTTAGCATGCTAGCTGAAGGGGGGGTCTGGACCTTTTTCTAACCAGTCAAGCTGACAACCCTCTTCATTTGGCTCTTGGAGAAATGATTGTGAAGGCTCTGCAGGCCGGATGAAATAGTTAATTGGGCCACATGTGGCCCCCGAGCCTTAGTTTGCCCACCTCTGATCTAGACCAAATGAGTTTGGGAGTGCAAAAGTAACATCGGAATCAGGCTGGGTGGATTTATTGTGACTAATAAAAGCCCGTTTTGCTTTTAGTGTGTAAAATGAGCCTGGAGGAACTCCACCAGGCCAGCGCCCAGCTGCTGCTCCAGACTCAGAGTAAGTGAACTCTGCCAAGCCTGAGTGGAGATTCAGCAGTGGTCTTTTGTGTGTGTGTGTGTGTGTGTGTTGCCCCTGAGCTGACTCCCGTCGTCTTCTCCCCCTCACAGAGGTGTTTGAGGAGCTGACTGTGGCCGTGCAGGAGAAAGACTCGCTGCTGTCGGAGCTGCACGTGCGTCACGTCGCCATCGAGCAGCTGTTTAAAAACTGCGCCAAGCTGCCCTGGCTGCACATCAGCCGGGCCGGGCTCAAGGCCAGCGGCAGGGGCAGGGACGGCGAGGGGGGGGCTTCCACAGCAGCTGTCCTGCGGTGAGCTGGCGTCACCCCGGCAACACTCACAGCTTCCTGGTTGTGGTTGGAGTGAGAATGTACGGACGCCCCCAGCTCACGTTACTGGTAAAACCACGCACGTCACCTCCACACTGGTAGGTTCACGTAGGAGATCTGCTGGGATTTAGCTCAAGCACACGGAGAAGCGGTCAGCTAGTAAAGATTGACTTCTTTATCATTTTAAAGATGGTGTGTGGGTTTCATTTTCATGACCTCATCTTCCATCCATCCATCCATTTTCTGTACCTGCTTTATCCAACCTTGGGTCGCAGGGGTCTGCTGGAGCCTATCCCCATGACCGCAGCTTAAAAATGTGAACTACTACTGGAACACCGGCAGTGATTTTATTACACAGATGACACAGATCCAGATGTTCCTGCCAGTGATGGGACTTGGTTGATGTTCCTCTGGTGTGACGAGCATTCAGAAGTCGTCTGCGCACGGGTGGAGGTGTATCACAACGGCTTTAAAAGCACAAACAGCTGAATATTTTTGATAAGTCTTCTTCTGTCGGCATGTTTTAATGCTCGTTCAGTCTTCTTCCAAGCAAGGTCGATGTAGTGACAAGGCGCGTGTGTGACGCTCCTGTTAAGTGTTAAAGGCTCAAGCCTTGATTTGGACGCTGCCGGTTGTTTAAATGGATCTCTGGATGTTCTCATCGTGAAATTTGCTTTATTCTCGCTAGTTACGACTCTGAGCTGAGTAACCAAAAGAGAAACGTTGAAAGACAAACAGGTCAGACGACGAACCTGCGCTACACTTGAACGGAAACTGCGCTCAGTCACGCTGTGATGTCCGCATGCGTATTCTTTCTATGAGAGATCGAAATGATTTGACCGAATTGAGGGTTTTAAATAAACGGTTTTACCATGTTAAGCTTTTGTGCTGGTTTGATTAGACGGCGGAGCTTATTGCTCTCAAACGTGGGACAGGATCAGATTTCTTTGTGTCCAGTTGTGAAATTCAATGATGATGCTGTATATGTTTGCAGGAAGTGTTGCATTATTGTTTTATATTTTACGCTGGGCTCGACCTCCACTGTTTGACTTCACTTTATTTTTTATGAATTGTTTTGTGCGACTTTTTATTTATACTGCGAGTTTTGATTCAAGTGAGCTTGTAATGTTTTACAGAACAATTTCATTAAAGTACCTTTTGCTCCACCACAGCTCATCGACCATGATGAATAAAATGGTTGTTTACCCTCGTCACGTCTGCTGACGTTGGAGTGTGGGGGCTCATCAACTTTACCTTAATATCAAAAACAGTTTTTAAAAGCCAAACCACGCGTTCCAGTATGACTGACACTGTTGTGAGAACCTGCACATATGCATTATAACTACAGTTACACCTTTCGCGAGCAGTTTTTGTGTATACTAGATGATGCATACTTTATTCTTCTGTGTCCCCTGATGTGATGTTGAAGAATCTTCAGGAGCACAATACCCAAGACACCATGTCCACGCTACCATGTAGCTCAGCCTAACAAGTCCTGGAACTTTAATGTGACTAAACCCAAACGTTCACGTCTTCCAGATGTGTGCAGAATTACATCTTAATGCTTCCAGGCATGTGGTTAGTGCGGTTTACAGGTATTTAAAAGCCATTTTCTTTATAATGCGTGCTTTTGTTGCCACAGGTACAAGGTATGTTGTGCAGTAAACGTGTCACGTTATCCATTATGATGCCACCTAGTGGTTAGACAAAATTATTACATTCTCAAAACGCGTGGTTAATGTGTTAGAATTTAAAAGTATGTCTGAGAATTATAAATAACCACATGTTCACTAACGATTACTCAAGCATGAAAGGTTTATATAAAAAAATAAATCCAAACACTCCAGGTTTCACTCAGATTAATATGGGATTGAATAAGTGTACTAGTATTCTCTCAATGACATAAATGCAAATACGACAGAGTAAAAGGTCATTGTCCCTGCATAAAAGATCATTCAGTTCCTTTTTTACAAAAAACCTTGATGCCAGCAGTAGTGTAGAGTTGTTGAGGGGGATAGATATTGCATTTTTCCTAATGAGAACATAACTGCTTTTGGGGTTTTTTGGGGGGTTTGTTTCCTATATGGCCAAGCAAATCTTTAATGTCCCAATCAATTCTATGTCAAAGTTGTTATGAATGCACATCACATATAGTTTTATTTCTATCTTTTAAATGTAACAGTATTATGGTATTAGTGTCAAAATGTAGCTAGAGTATATTTTCCACTCCCATGAATGATTTGCTCCCTTTCAAATGTTTTAAAGATGACCCTTAATCACAAGAGTAGCTGCTGTCATTGCACTAAATGAGAGGTATTAAAGTTGTGCAATTCATACAATCGCCACTCTACATCTTTGGCCCTGATGCTCCACCGTAGACGGTGTGAACGCTTTAGCCTCTATCAGCCAGACGAGGTGTCAGACTTTTGCGTCCATGACAAGGCCACAAAGAGCGCTGGAAGGTTTCAGAAACGTTGCATGACATCAAACAAAAACATGGTAAATACAGCCTCTGAAATGCCACTCGTTAAAAACAATATTTTCATCCATACGTGCACAAACATGTGCATCCACCTCTAGAAGTCAGTGCAGATGATGTATCCCTCTCACCGGGGCGGGGCGGGGCGGGGCGGGGGGGCGAGATGCAGCCCAGACAACGCCAAAGTGTGCGCTAGTGCAAATCTGGAGTGGACAGTGGTGTCAAACATGAGCAGGGACAGGCGACGGAAAGCGGAGTGTTCACACGTGTGGCTCCTCTGTGGAGGCGGAGCCATTGGCTTTGCTCTTGCTCTTGCTCCTGCGGTGCAGCAAGCGGTTAAAGGTGGCCGTCCGCCTCGCTCGCTCCACCGCGGCCGCAGACTCCAGGTACACCAGGTCGTTGTGTGACTGGCTCATCCCGGGGTCCTTGCGCTGATGCCGCCTCCGGAAGAAGAACTTTGCACTCTTTTGGAGGAAGCTGCCTGGGGTGAGGAAGCCAAGGAAAAGAATCGCTCAAACCAGAGTCTTCATCATTTTACATGTGAGGCACGTTAGCTGAACCAGGCATGGAGGGCACCCCTGGAGATGATTAACTAAAACTACACTAAAACACCACACACACACATCTAGAAAATGAATAATATACAAAAAAAACCCATAAAAACCCAAATAAATATCCCAAAGCTGTCAGATACTGGACAGCTGAACGCATGTCCTGATGGTGGATCAACATCTGCCCACAAGCACCGCTGACTCCTCCAACCTCTCACTGGTTTTTGTGCCACTCTGCTTTTGCTCAAACCTGCAGATCTTGAATGAAACGTGCACTTTGGACCAGTAACCCCAAAGCACACTGAACGCGTTTGCGTTGCAGCCGCGGCTTTCGCTCCGTTTCTGCCGTCCGGCAAAGCCCGACAGCTACGCGGCTCTGACCGGACGTTAAAACGACAAAATCACGTACGACCGCGAGATATCACCACTCTGATGAAAACACATTAAACACTAAGCATTAATGAGTCATTCCAGTGATCATTCTGAAATGGCTTTCCATGCCAGCTCTTTTTTTATACTATCCTTCTCTAAAGGACGCGACAGGTCATCAGTAATGGTCCGGCTTCGTCTTTCTTCGTCCTTGTCTGAGATGATTGCGAGATGACCCTCACCAGACTTAGGACCTGTTGAAAACCATCGCTCTAAAGACGGGAGCTTTTATTTTGACCATTTCCAGGATGTTTTATTTTCTTGTCACACCCGACTTCCTGTCCCGCACCTGATGCATTGAGCTAGCTTGTTGCCACGTGCTGCAGCATCCCACCACAATAGAAGCGATGCGTGTTTTGTCGGCGGGCGGTCGGAGCCTGCAGCCGGTGTACTCTGGGCTTAAGTCATGGTCTGTTTCTATTTCTTCTCCCCCGAGCTGAGACCCTCCTGATGTCGCCTCTGCTTCAGGACTGGCAGGACAGCAGTGACGAGACACGTGCAGAGCTGTGCTGACTTTACTGGGCTCTTTCCCAAATCTACGTGTCCGGACAACTACGACTGCACTCACGGCTAGCAGGCATTACTGGACTACAGACAGGAAAGGCAGCACTGAAAAGGCTACAAACGACTGGTAAAATCACTTACTCGTCCGGACATTATGTGTGCTTAGTTAGCACTGTTCTCGTCTCATAATGTAGCGATGATAGTTCAAAAAGGAGAGGTTGAACGATTAGGAAGGGAAAGAGAGAGAATACAAAAACAGATCACAGGAAAGTCAAACATGGTGGAAGAACCTGCCGCATGGAGACTGATCATCCGATTCCATCATCGGGGGGATGAATGGAGAGTCGGTTACAACCGGCTGTGACCTCTCACCTCTGTTCTTCCTGCCGTTCACCTCAGACGCACACATGGACAGTGAGGTATGGTTCAGGTCATCAGTTTGGCTCTCCCAGTCCTCTGGAGGCACGTCAGCTCTGCCTTGGCCTTCCTGGGACTTGGCCTCTTCCAGAAGACCTCCGGCGGCCGCCTCGACCACGGTCACGTCCTGACTAGAGCTGCCTCCCATCATGGAGGCGTCCATCGCTGCAGCGTAGCCCGCCATCAGAGCCAACTCGTCATCCTGAGACAAAGGCGTCTGGGGAGGAAAACACCTTGGGTCAAACCTACGGCTGTCACCATTAGGAAGTTCTGGAGACGATTAAATACAGATTAAAAACAGAAAAATAATTGCAATTGACGATTATATTGTTTATTTTTTTTCTTTTTTATATTCTACTAAGCATAGCATAGCTTATAATACACATTCTGTACTGTCCTGTACACCGTAATGAATAAGAGCAATTTAATGACTTTTTGACCATCAAGAAATGGGCGTGTTGCTGTGGATGGTGGCTCTGTAGGCAATGTTTCAGATTTGTTGCATTAGCGCTTTTGACTGGCACTTTTTTACAGCAAATTTTATAGATTGCTTCCTCCACGTTACTGGGCTCTCCTTTATCGCTAGGCTAAAAACCAAAATGGACCCACAGTGGTGCCGTGGTACGTGGCTTTGGCACCAGATTCATAGTTATTTTATGCAACTATGTGGATAAAAGAAATTATTGACGGCAATCGCGAATATGAAAAATAATCGCGATTGACGATTATTGTAATATTGACGACTGCCCTGGTGAAACCTAATGTAAACACTGTCCCAACCTTCAGTTAGACCCAGATCAGATACCTGTAACAATGAAGTCCTCTGACTTACTTTGGCAATGCCTGAAATGATGATGGTGCTCTTCTTCACGGGCGACTTGAGCTTCTGCTTGGCAGACTGGTGGAGCTGTCTGATGGCAGCCTCGGCCACGGGGTCAGTGCCGTTGAGCATCAGCAGCTCGGTGTCCGAGGAGGACAGGGCTTTGCTGACGGTGGTCCCCAGCATGGACGCCTGCTCGGAAACACGGCGCTCTGACAGTTTGGACTTGGCGGGCACCACTTTCTGGACAGAATCTGAGAGGATCAGCTGGTTAGCACAGTGACTGCTCCGTGTGTGTGTGTGTGAGTGTGTGTGTGTGTGCAGTGCAGTGTTTTCAGACCACTGAACCCTTAAATAAACACTCACGGACCACCTGACTCTAAATAGCCCCCAAAACAATGTGCTAAACAATTTCATTTTAAATAATTTTATATTTTAAAATGTGATTTGTTACGTGTCACCTCCACTAGGACCACTAGGGGTCCGCGGGCGACCCTTAGTGGTCCGCAGACCACTCTTTGAGGAACACTGGTGTAATGGAAGCTAAACCCTTTTAAAGAAATGTGACAGTGTTAAGCATCGCCTGCAAGGTGCATCTCCAATCATGTTAGACCAGCCGTAACGTTTTATTCACAGATCGGCCCACATGTTGGCAGGCATGACGTTAAAATAACGTTGGCCATTTGTGACCAAAACTGTAAATTCCATTACAGTCTTCAAATGCTGGACCTGCTAATCAGCAGCCTTTGCTAAATGCTCTCCTGTAGCTGCGTACCTAAGCCGAGTCCAGGAGGAAGCGGTCGGCCCGGCTTGCTCTTCACCGCGGTGATGGTGGTAACCACTGTGCCACAGGGCATGACTGTGCGATCCATCTCCACCTTCTTACTGTAGGCTGGGGTGGGAGGGTGCCAGGACCTCACCTCACTGGGTTCCAGGTAGGTAAACTGGAGGGCACAATTGTTAATACTGCAAAATTGTACAAGTGGAAACCTCAGATGTTTTGGAGATAAAGCCAGAGAGGCCAGACG
The DNA here is from genome assembly GCA_015343265.1 of Pao palembangensis. Classification (NCBI taxonomy): domain Eukaryota; kingdom Metazoa; phylum Chordata; class Actinopteri; order Tetraodontiformes; family Tetraodontidae; genus Pao; species Pao palembangensis. The sequence continues at coordinate 10,604,207 of CM027094.1, read as the reverse complement.
GAGATGGTTTGGACATGAAGGACGCTGACGATGCTCCATCGTTGGGAGGGACGGCTTACTTCAGTGGTCAGTGAACCCTTCGCTCCATCTTTGGTCACCAGTGTAAGTGTTTGCTGTCCGCTGGGCTGCTTCTTTACCAGATCGACGGGAACCGACACCTGACCGAGTAGGAACCCTGCTGAAGATAAACGGAGCGTCAAGAGCTGGTGAAAAACAAGTCAAGACGACTGGAAAGACAGGCAGAAATGGTCCTCACCTTCTCCAGTTTGACTATTATTTACCAGCTGAATGTTGAGCTCTTTTGAAAGTCCATTTAGTTCACTGATGGGAAACAGAACAAACCATTCTAAACATTAATGGGGGGAAGAAGAGCCATCCATCCACTGACCGACGCAGGACTGCACATGTGATATATTCCAGAGGTTGGTGGTAAAACTCACAAGATAAACGGCTGGTCCCAGGCAAGATTGCTCGTGTTCATCAAAGCCGAGGAATGAAACTTTTGTGGAGGGTCATCTAACTGTAGCACACAGAAGGGATTCATGCTGCCTGCACACAGGAGGAAATCACACGTTTGAGTGGAATAATGCTTTTTTTTAACCTTCGAGCTGCAGCAGTGTTAGCTACGGCGTGAACAGGATTTTTGGGTAACTCACAGCAGATGAGCTAAGTAGACGTGTGTCATACCTGCAGCATTTTCCTGCTGATTCAAGGTCACCTGGATGTTCTTCACCAGCAGTTTCCAGTCGTGGGCACGCGGGGGTTTGGGGGGAGAAACCAGGCTATTATGGACTTCCTGTTAAAGAAACCCTCAGTAAACAACAACACTGTAACATATTCACACAAAAGGCACAGTTTGCCCATTTTCTTACAGGAGAATAATATTGGCCAAGAAATGTTGATTTACTGTATATAACTAGAAAACATTAAATAGGGATAATCTCTGTTACTGATATTCCTAATTTTAATAAATGTGAGATTTAAAATGTCAGATTAACACTTTACATTTTGTTAGTCTAGTCCAGTGTTTCTCAAACTTGTTCAGACCAAGGACCCATAGATAAAGAAACACTCGTGGACCCCTGCCTCTAAACAGCCCCCAAAACAATCTGCTAAGTAACGATCAGGTGACAGATGCATCAGGAAATATACAATGAAGTAAATTCTTTAAAAAACATTGATTTTACACTGAATTTTACATATTGAAATGTTAAATTTTGAAACGTGATTTGTTACGTGTCACCTCGCGGACCACTAGGGGTCGCCCGCGGACGACCATGCTGAGAAACACTGCTCTAGTCTAAACCAAGCTGAACGCTCAAATGTCAGTAATACCAACTTCTCTACTTCTAGCTCCATCAGCAAAAGTCATGGACACAGTCTTGTTATTTTGGCAGTATTACTCGACACATTTATTGTAACCAGTCAAATCGTTGCGCAGTGATCAAATCGCATCATCAAAGCGCTTATGACCTTCGCCTCACCTTGACCTCTGAGGCCTGAGCGAGGCGATGGCTCAGCAACACGGAGGGCTGAGCTGCACACAGCAGCTGCCTCAGCAGCGTCTTAATGGCTGCTGTCCGGGCGGTGCTGGGATTGTCCTGAGGCACAAACATTCACATACTGTACATCAGCAGCATTATTTTGAGGTTGTTTTTTTTTTTCCTCGCAAAAGCCTAGCCAGAAATGTGGGATCGCTGTCGTCGTTGCAGCCTGACATCTAACCCCAATAGGAGGACGTTAGAGGTCAGGCCTGTGTGCTGGCAAGGGCGTCAGAAAAGAGGTGAAAAGATTATTTAGCTATCACACTAGCATGAACACAAGGCAATGTTTGCACAGAATGTCTAACGTGATGCTAATCAAACTGTACCTGGGTGAAAGTGGGTGTCACCTCCAGCTCCACCGTGTCCAGGTGAGACGCCCCCCAGCTTACTCTGAGCTCATCCACACCTTCTTCCATGAAAAAATCCAACTGGAAAGACAATCAATAGATACAGACCAAATATTAATACATCACATTTTTGCTACAATTATTATCGTGCTGTTTATACTGTTAAGTGTGTGTTATCTTTTTTATCTTATTTATTTCTCGCACTATCGAGGATTACCTCAGTCTTGCCTCAGTTAACGTGCTTGTTTGCAGTACTGTTCAGAGGTACTTCTTAGCTAAAGATAGCTAATATTTTAGCACGCTGAACATGTCTGTTGAAACAACTGTTAAGGTACCCTCATTTTAAACATCAGTTCACAGGAAATGATGACTAGAATAATTGGATCACCTGACCATATGACCAATGAAACTCAGACAAGAAGCGGGCTTCTCATCACACAACACGGACCAGTTGTTTATCAAAAGACAGTTTAGTCCCACACCACTGGGTCCTGTGTACTATTGTGTCCACGTACTGTAAATGCCCGCAGCGTCCGTTTCCCATGTGGTAACACGCAAAACAAGACCCACAGTGACAATTCCAGCACGGATCTCTTTCAAAAGCAAACAAGTGAAGCTTTCTGTCTGTTCTAGGCAAAGCTAAAACAATTACAATGCAAAGGTAACGCTTCTTTTATTTTACTGGAACAAAGACCTCCGAGACAAACACATGGTAGAATCAGCTTAATGGTTTAAAACAGCAGTAATGGGTACAACTCTTTTTATACTGGCTAAAAATGTAAAGCTAAAACCAACTAGCTTACAATAAATAAAGATCTACTTTTAATACATATGATATGATATAAGATAAGATCTTTATTGATTCCACGGTGGGGAAATTTACACATTACAGTAGCACAAGATCTTTAAGAGAAGAAACATTAAATAGTAAAAGAAGTAAACACAACCCTCCCAGTATAAATAAAAAAAAAACAAATAAACAGTATTTGCATACACAGCCTCACCCATTTAGATGTGCAGTGCTGAGGCATTATTACTGATGCTCTATGCAAAATATCAAGAAGTCGTCAGGTTCCATAATGCTGGATCATCTGTGCATATCACTTCTGGGCCCTTTACCTCAATTAGACGGAGCTAAAGGAACCCCTATCTTGCCTGTAAGAGCCTGCAGAACTCCTGCAGGCGGTCAGACATATCACGTAAAGAACAAAACGCTCCTCCTGCCAAAACAAATTTCCAAAGCTGTTTTGGCTAAAGGGGATTTGGCTGAGGTAAAATAAATAAATAAAAGTATTATTCTAAAATCTACAGATGTATTTAAAGGCTTGTAGGTTCAAAGTCAAGTACCTGTAATTTCAATGGAGCTACACACACAGTGTATTTACAAGGATCCCCTGCAGCCGTGGATGGCGGGGCTGCACGCACGGAGAACTGAAGCTTCTCCCCGGTCACGTGGCAGGAAAAAGCCTGTTGGGAAGATAAAGGGCACCATTAGTGCAATCACAGCCCTGAGAGAATCCTAGAATCTCGTTAGTGACAGAGTCAAAATGTGCCATAAATAAAAACAGTTGTAATTAGGTTTCCAGTTACCTTGTAAATATAGCACACAGGGGCCGTTTTCACCTCATCAAGAAGTACTTTACTGATTCCATCATGAGCGGTCTGCTTTCAGTGGGGCTGGTTTTTTACCTTGCCTTGTTATGCATCTTCAAACATGCCCTGTGACCACTTCCACATACTGCATCTCATTATCCTGCTCTATCATAAATTCATACAGCGCTTCCTTTCCAACTACACTAATACAACTACAACTAATAAATAAATAAAAAATCAGAGGCTTCCAAAAGCACTTTTAAAGCGTAAACCGCTGTCCATACAGCTAAAGTTATTTAAAAAAGTACTGCAGTAAATTGTCTTTGTGTTCATACACTTACTGTTTTCCTTCGCTTATTCAGATTACAATGCTGAATAAATATCTGCATGTGCTTGTTGCTCATAAAAAACGGGTGCTTAAGTGTTTTACTGCTGGGTGTCAACACCGGGCTTGTGAACTAGATAAGCTTCTTACAGCTTACAAAGAGGTAAAAGTAAAGCCTCTCTTCATTAAACTCTTTGACAGAGCACCTGCTATTTTGGTCCAAATCATAATGGTCACCATGGGCCTTGTTTGCCTTGGAAACATCTCAGATGCACATGTGTTGTATGACTGACAATATATGCAACGTGCAAACATTATATGGCAGTTTTTTTTTCCTACCTATGTCAATAATGTGTGTAAACAATTAGAAAGCTATGGGTTTGTCTTGTTACAATGCAACTGTAAGATGACACTGCAGGAGAAAATAAAACTGATAGTTACGCTTAAGGAGAACATAAAGCAACATTATGTTTAGAAAGTACCACATAAGAGCAAAAAGGGTCAGGTGGTTTCACTACCGTGTTTCCGGCAGACTTGTGGAAGCGGTCCACTTGGCTGACCATGAGCTCTGTGGCCTCCAGATCATCCTCTTCAAACGTCAACACAACAGGACCCTGATGGGCCGGACCAAAAGAGAGAAGCAGCAGCATTGCATTAATCTGGGCTGTGATGAAAACTGGCATGTAGCTGCTCTGACATAAAGCAGAAGAAGCATATTTCCAGATTTGAACCAGAGCAGAACTGTGATTGGTGCAGCATGACAAGCACAATTTGGGTGCATATATGAGGCGTGAGGGCATTTATTGGGTGGTGTTCTGCATTTAACAGTCATTCACTCACGTCCTGATAACATGTTTTTACTGTTTTTAATAAATTCACCTGCCTGCAGCGGTAACTCGGTAATCATGGGACTTACCCCAAGCTTCCTGGATTGTTCAGACAAAGCCCTGCACCAAGCTTCGCTCCATTTACTTTTCCAGCTTTTCAGTGACAGCGCCCATCCCAGCAGAGAGGCGGCTTCCTTGTTCGCCACATCGTCCTCTGCTCTCGGTTTAAAAACTACAGCGGTTTGTTGGAAATACTGTATGAAATACAGTATTACGGTGACCACTGACGCAATGAAAAGTGTGACCAGGAAGAACCACTGCGGATCCTCCGAACCGAAATATGATGAGCTGGAACTTTCAATGTCAGACATTCTTTGTAAATGAAAACGATGACTGCGGATTAGTTCGGCTCCTCTGATAAATTTGTTGCTAACATCATAGAATAGACTTAAAAGGTACGGTGAGCTCAATAAAGCCACCACAGTTCACAACCATACCGAACCAACTATACATTTTCTAATATATCCTGCGGCTCTACGCTACCTTTTAAAAGCTATATTAAATATTACGCTACGCGTGCCAGCTAAGGTATTATTACCTTTGTTTGTCTGTTAAGGAAGCGTGTTTTATTTCAATTAAAACGGAACAAAAGACGTCTTCGCTTCGCTAAATTGAGTAAGGTTGTTAGCATATTCAGCTAAGCTTCAACACTGTTCGTTTATTCTTGATTGGCTAAGTAGTCGCCAAAGTTTCCCAAATAAAAAATACTCCCAGTGTCTGAGCTGCACGGTCCAAATGCGAGACGAGATTCCAGGCAAAACATCCTAAAAGAGCAGTTCCTCCTCACCGCTGAACTTGGTTTACAGCACGGTGTGACTTAACAAAGTTAGTATTTGGAAAAGGATAGGTGGCACAAACTGTAATTCCCAGAATGCACAGCGGCCGGTGGGAATGACGTTAATGTCCCGAGGCTTCGTGTAAAAACAAACCGTATTTATCATATAAACCAATATGATGTGTTTGAACCTTCACTAAAGATACAACTTTTAATCTATATTAACAAATGCAATACAAAGTTAAAACATTATATTTACAAAAAATAAAAAAATAAAAAATGCGTTTTGAACTGTTTTGAACCTCGCAGCTTGCCGTAGTTTGTACTGTCGTCGCTCGTACCTCTTCCTGTTTTGTTGTAGCAAATGATACGCATCTAGCAGTTTGTGTGTTATTGGTCCTTACGCACATTTTAAAAAAAGATATATATATTCGCAGTGATTAAGTATTTTTGCAGCCATCATCAATATGATACATGTAACAGGCTCCGTCTAATTGTAGAGGTAACACTGTTCGTAGCCTGCGTGTCCGAACTGTGTTGGCGTGATCGTAATCGTAACATTGCCTCCTGGTATTAATAGCTTATTCCGTAATGAATTGTCGCTCGGAAATTCTGGAAGTAACCGTGGAGACGAGGCAGGTTGAAGAAGCTACGCTGGCTGTGCTGCACACGATTTTACTGCATCGCAGCACTGGGAAATTCCATTACAAAAAAGAGGGCACCTACTCGATCGGTACGGTGGGGACAGTAGACATCGACTGCGACTTCATCGATTTCACATTTGTGCGGGTGTCCTCAGAGGAGCTGGACAGAATGCTCAAGAAAGCTGTGTCTGAATTCAAGGTGCTTGCAGGTTTTTGTGGCAGACCAGTTGCAGCACGTAGATACAAACATCCCATCACATTTGTGTGTTACAGGATGCTTTGAACAACTCGGGCAACGACGGCATGGGGCAGATTTCCCTGGAGTTTTACCAGAAGAAGAAATCTCGATGGCCGTTTTCTGACGAGTGCATCCCCTGGGAGGTTTGGAACCTAAAGGTGAACGTTGTCACCCTGGCAAATGAGCAAGAAAGACAGATCTGCAGGGAAAAAGTTGGCGAGAAGTTGGGCGAGAAGGTCATCAATGTTGTTGAGGTAATAAATCGCCATGAGTACCTGCCAAAGATGCCCACCCAGTCTGAAGTGGACAACGTTTTTGACACCAGCCTTAAAGATGTGCAGCCATATCTGTACAAAATTACATTTCAGATCACTGAAACTCTGGGCACCTCTGTTAGCACAACAATGAGGAGGCTGATTAAAGACACGCTGGCTCTGTGAGAAGGCTTCAGCTCATTTCAGCCATCACTGTAGCGACAGTCCTGTCTGCTCACCTTTGCTCAGATTCATTTGTCTCCACTGTCGCAGAGCAAAAGCTTCTTCATTTATAAACCCTTTCTTTCTGATCTTCTGGATGTTGTACTGCATCTTCCCTTGTTATTTCTGTTTTGAATAACGCATCATTTAAAGGTTCATTCTTGCCATTTTTCTTAATAAAATTGCAATCAACTTCCAATATCGACAGCAACCCAGGTAGTAATGTTCTCTATGTATATTCATTATATTTAAAAGTTATGCTGCGTTCTATCTGTAAATGGTTGTAAATCTTAATAAATGCTGGTTGTAATGAACAGTTTCTTTACTCACTCTTGCCAGAGTGAGAGCCCACAAACAGGAAGGAGAGAATTTCCCTGTGATATTTTTGCATCTGGGTTTTCCAGGCAGAAAGGGTTCTTACCAGCCCACATCCTCCAAACTGGAGTTTGTCTGCCAAAACGATGACGAGAATGTGACTAAAAACTGGCTCTGAGGTTCGTCGAGAAGCCTACGTTTCAATACAAACAAAATAAGTACACTTATTTACCTGAAAACTGTTTTCACCTCATTTGTGTATATTTAGAATAAAGTACCTGTGTTAAATATCACCTTTAACCTTAATCTTTGCTTTTGTGAATAAATAGAGACTCCCAGATTGTGGAAGGGTTAAAGATATATTTCTTACTTTAATAAAGCATACAATAGGCTATTAGTAACAATAAAGAAAACAATTTAAAGCCCACCAATAGTTGTATTTGTGTTCCATTGTCATTCTTTATTATTGAAAAGAAGCACACAAACTGTAGAAAACCTAAACACAGTGCACCTGCAATTCTTTAAAAAGCAACAATAACAGAACCAAAGCTGATACAAATATTAGTTATTGCAGTCAGACCACAGGAATGCTAAAAAGATAAAACTGTAACAAAATCTGTAGAAAAAAGATACAAATACTACAATATACACAACTGTAATAACTTCTGTGAAATTTTCAAAGTTTGTATCACAAGAAATTAAGAGCACTATTTTCCATACAGAATTTCTCTAAAGCATTTAAAGTCACACTTCGGTTACGCTTTTCCTTTAGTGGAAAACAAATTCCCATAGTTTGTGTGGAGCGCTCCTTCAATACAGCCTCTCCCATAAGTCCTAATCATAAATATTCTTAGTTGTAGTTCTATCCCACTAAGCAAGCGAAAGCAGAATACCTTGTATAATAGCACGTGTGAAACCACAGAAATACAATCAAAAGCATTTTAATAATAAATCTTTAGCAAGCAGAAACACTTTGACCATTGTTTAAATTAAAGATTTGCTTGGTCGCACTTTTTCTTCGTGACATTACCATTTTAATAAGCCTGAGTCGTTATTCAGAAACTCTTGTGCTTTAATGTAAAACTATTTATATAAATCTCACATTGCATAAGGCCATCAAAACATCATAATGTCTGACTAATTACAAATCGTGTTTAACTGCAAGAAACTTGAATAGATGAGTATTCACATAGCATGATCAGCTCACTATCAAATGTCAGTGCTTTATAAACAATACCAAATATACACTAGTACAAACAGTTGTCAGGTTAACGTTTTTCTCTATTGCTCACTGTATATAGTTCAGATGAATCTTTGACGGGTGAAGGAACTGCAAGTGATGGAATACAATGTTTATATCACATGGTATTAGACTGTATTATTAGACTTTAGTTAAAGCCAATTAATTATCCACTAAAAAGAAAAAAACAGAAGAAACTGTCCCTGGGCATCTGTATAATTTTCACTTACACAATTTAGTCAGATTATATGCAATGGTTTTATATTAAATTCCACATGACTGAGCAGAAGTTCACACCAAATACACTGTTGACGCCACCAAAATTATCTTCAAAGGTATCAATATCATCAAGCAACTGATGTGATACAAAAGAAAATCACCTTTTCATTCAAACACAGCACTACAATGAACAACGCTGTACATTCTGTTGTGGTTCAGTGCCCATTGAGCCAAAACTGTTACAGGTCAAGGAACCCGGGTCAGAGATGGGACAAAAATATTGTTTTCAACATCTTATGTTTATCTCAAGACTTAATATTTATAAGACGTAATATTTGCAAAGTCTCCAGTTCGGGGTCTTAAACAAGGCCAAGGTTAGCGTTATCACGCTAGTCGGTACACAACAGTGGTAGGCATGCAGAGAGCGGCTGGGGGGGTGGGGAACGGCATTTTTGCAACAAATGAAGAAAAATACCCTAAAAACCTTAATGAATATGGTTGTTCCCATAACATTTGTGTTTAGAAATGAACAGATAATATAGTTCAAAATAAAACAGAAATTTTATATGATTAGGCCCCTCCTTAAACTTATTTTCACTCAATCACGAAAAGATGAGCATTAATGAACTGAAAGCGAGCCTCAGATGAGGGCTGTAAATCTGTACTTTGTTCTTCAAACTGAATTACAAACAGACCTACATACATTTGAAAGATGCTTGAAAATAAAGCTCTCTTTTCTTTTAAAGAAAAATGAATGGAAAGACAATAACTGAATAATTGGGACTCCCGCGTCAGTCTTTCAAATGATTGCACATTCACGTTTGACACCTCTATCAGCCGGGGCTAAAACTATACATTCAAAGTCTTCCTCATGAAGGCCTGGCTGTGTGTTGATACAATGCAATACTAAAACTGGCTTTGCGTTTATACGTGACTGTGACTCTGTTCATGGCTCCACAGACTAAAGGCCGTCTTAAATGTCCTGTGGCAGATTTTGCACATGTACTGCCTCTTGAATGCCAGGGCAGAGAGAGACGATGCATGGTAGAAGAGTGTGTCAGATTCCTGAGCGCCAGCCGAATTCTCCGTGCTGTCTGACCTTGACAGACGGCCGTGACTGCCGGGCTGCCCTTCTAGCTCAGGCCGCATCACCTTGCTCGCCGATAAGCTGCAGGACTCTGGGCTGTTGGGCTCCTCAGACGCTGCTGCGGCAATCGGGGCCGGCTGACTGGGTTTGAGCACAGAGGCCTGTGAGGAGGGATGCTGGGAATTCTGAAGGCTCATGGGAGGGGAGGGGGACAGAGGTGGGGGCTGACTGTGGAAGTCATTAAGGCCAGGTTCATTAGCAGTCGCTATGTGTGACTGAAAGTGGCTCCAAAGACGGAAGTTGGTCCTAAAGGCTTTCTTACAGATATGACAGATGAAGGGTTTGATGTGGCAAAGGAGCTCCTGGTGGCGTTCTAGGTCTTTACGGGCACTAAACAGACTTCCGCACTTCTCACACGGCCACACTCCAGGCTCTTCGAGCACAGAGCTGGCAGCTTCCGAGTTTTCCCTCTCACTCACAGACTCTTCTATCGGCTCTTCCTTGACCAGCAGCCTGCCTGTACTCAGGTCCTCGGGCACAAAGGATGGGGAGTTTTCGGACTCATACATGGGTGGACCTGAGGAGTCGCCATAACTATTCTGTCTTGAGCTGCCAAATGCCAGAGGGCCATCGTTGAAGAACTTGTCTTTGACATTTTCCGACACCACGTCGCTTTCTCGCTGCTTCAGGAGAATCTGGTCTTTAGCAGTCATGATGTTCTGGTTGTGGACCTCCACCTGGTGACGCCATATGCTAAAGGAGGACTTAAAGGAGCGCATGCATTCCAGACAGGTCAATTTCTTGTATTTACAGTGTGCCTCGTGATCCCTCTTGACTGCTGAAGTGGAGAAGCGAAGCCCGCAGTAGGGGCATACGGTGGCATGCCGACAGCCCCGCTCATGGTCCCCCTGTTCAAAAAGCGAAGATAACTTCATATTACAGAGTCTACAAGAGTAAACCTCCTCGTCCGAGTCTTTCTGCGGAACAATCTCGTGCGGTTCTGGGTAATGCATAATGTCCTGATGAGTATTTTCTGCTGGATGTGTCCTCAAATGTTGTCTGTAGTGAGAGTGGAACACAAATACTTTTCCACAGTAAGGGCATGTGAAGCTGGGCCGGGGCCTCTTTTTGGTGAGCACGGGAGATTGCAAGCCGTGCTTGTTTCTCTTAAGCTTCCACAGCAGGGCTTTCTTTATTTCTCTCTCTCGCACTATATCTATCAGTTTCTTTTGAAACTTGTCATCAAATGTGGCAGAGCTGGTGGACGATGCTGGGTTCTGTACCACACCATGCTGCGTCTGACAGTGAGTCCATACTTTGAAGTTGGTATGAAAGCGCTTGTGGCAGATGTCACAAGCGTACGGCTTTTCGGGGTTGTGGTACATGTTTACGTGACGGTGTAGTCCTGCGCTAGACCTGAAGACCTTTAAACAATTCCAGCATTTGAAAACCCTGTTCTGAGGCAGCTCCTCACCTGTCTCATGTGAATCACTGCTAACACTGTGAGGTAAGGTGTTTGACATTTTGCCTTCCACCGAGAGGGGCTGTTCTTTATTCAGTTTGTTCTTTTTTAACGGGTATCTTCTGTTAATTGGCCTGTGGTACCTTTTTCCATAGGGATTAACCTGTGGCTTGGAGCCTTGGTCATAGTTGGCTTGCAAGTCTTTCAGATTGACCGGCAACGTTTCTCCGACAGTAATTCGAACAATGTCCATGGGGTCTGCAAGGGGGCTACTGGGCTCAGCCTTGATGCTGACTTGGCTTTCTACCTGAGATTCTTCATCACACCTGCCTTGGTATTTGGACCTGAGCATCAAAGGAGATGTTTTTGAACTGTCTTTGTGAGCTGATGTGTCTGGAACAGACACTTTGGAGGCCAGTTTTACAACAGACTGCTCGCGACTTTGCAGCTCCTTGAGCTCCAGCGTTGGAGAGAAGACTGGAACAGGACTGTCCATGGATAATGATCTCCGGAGTAAGCTTTTTATGAGCGGCCCACTCCTGTCGATGTTCTGGCTAGAGTCACTGGCCTGACCCAGAAATGGAACTTTGGTGTGACAGAGGGGCTCCTCCCCGTTCTCCTTGCTCGCGTCCTGCTGCGTCTTTGACTGCAGCTGATTGTGCTCCACTTCAGCTTCGCTGAAAGACACCGAAGAAGTCAGCTGGGGCCTGACAGGTGTCATTTTTGATGAACTCCCTTTCAATATAGAGGCATATGAGTACGTTGACTTGCTTTCAACAGTTTCTATCTCTTCAGGTGAGTTCCTGAACACGGACCCTGAGTATTTGACCAACTGGCTTGAGCTGTGGTCTGACTGAGACTGAGCTAACTCTCGGGTGTAATTGGGGGATAACGATGATAACTCTGACTTTTTTGGATTAATACAGTGAGGACCATGGGCAGCGTCATTCTGGACCCGATACACAATCACGCTCCTTGTCTGGATGTCATTCTCTTCTCCTTCAGAGAAAGAAAGTCTTTTCCTCGACACACAGTAGGATGCATGTGGTCTCGTTGAGACAATGTTGGTGAGAAAGGGGATTCCAAGGCTGTAGCCTAGTTCCTGAATGGCTGCCAGACTGCCTTTGTCAATGAAAAGTGAGGAAGTGTATATGTAATTCAAAACCGTCTCGAAGGAGTCAGGCTCACAGAAGTCCAGGTTTACTACTTTCAGAGTTTCTTTATCCATCTGTGCGAACAGGGACTGGAAATACTCACTACTGGCAGCCAAAACACTTTTATGGGCCTGATATCTCTGATCCGCCACAACCAGGACAACATCACACATCTGGCCCCGCAGACGCTGCTCATTCAGGACCGCCAAAACTGAAAGTGCATGGGAGGGATTGCTGTAATGCACTAGACTCTCCATAGCTGAAAGACAAGAGCATCACTTCAGTGCAGGAATATAAATGCAAAAAGATGATGACAAAATGTGCACAAATTAATTTTATCATACAAGAGCAGCTAAACGCCCTGTTGATTTATTTAACCTATCTTTTATATGAATGCATCCTGTGTCAAAAAAAATATGCTTTTCTAGAGTGGTCTTGTCAAATAATCACTTTTCTATGTAGTACTATTTTGTGAGCGTGCCAAGTGAACACACCAGTAACCTTTTCCCCACTTTGCTAAGTTTGGTTCTATAGCCAGCTCTGAAGACTCTGAATGATTTCAAAGTGTAGATACATCTTTCCAGTCGTAAGGAGGGCCCCCAGAGCACCAGTGCAATTGTCAAAGCAAAAGGTCTAAATACTTATGTTGTGTGTTTGTGTGTTACTTGTAACGTTCTCTATTTACTTGTCAGTCTGAGGTACTGAACTAAGCTTTGCACTTAAGACCATAATTTATATAAAGGTACACATGTGTAAATTGACATATATCATATGTGTACATTAATAGCATACACCTGTATACATACATATTTTTCTGTAGAACAATTGATAGCTTTTATTTTGTATATTTATTTATCTATATTCTTCTTGCTCCTTACAGGGTTTATTTTGAAAAGTATTACCGGAAAACAGTACTGACATGACTAACACAGTCGCTATAAATAGTCCATGTCCAGTACATTCGTTCATTTATTCATCTAAATCTATACAAAAATAAATAAAAATCAGTTAATCCGTCTTAATCGAAAGTTGAGGTTGTCAGCGTTAAAAGGGGAATTCATGGCCGTTGTCTACTTTGCAGGCGGAAGTCAAGCAGCGCTCTCAGCATTAGGTCATGTATGAGACGTGGCTGCTTCTTGTGTCCGATAAGTTATCCAAAAGAAACATTTAATTTCTTCCATGACTAGAACATGGCGGATGACGCGCAGCTACCGCCATGTGCGATTAACGTCGGTGTAGTAAATTAAAGGGTAAAGTTGCGCGCATCCTCTACGGTAATCCCCAAATGAAACCACCGTCCCTGTAAACACAGAGGCGCGTGCCATCCTCAAGAGTGAATTCTGGCCGAAGAACGTGACGTGGGTCCACGAGACTGGCTTGACACGGTATAGTTGCAGGATAGGCTCGAGCTGCTCGGCTTTTCAGTAGCACAACATCTCCCTTCCGAGTTACGTCAGGGGGAAATGAAATGCTTTCATTTGAGTCTCCACACGAGTTTAGTTTATAACAGTAAGTTTGGTAGTCTGTCCACACTTACCCAGCACTTCGTTAGTATTCTATCCTCCACACGGCCCGCACTTTATCCACTGTTATGTCGATTTCTACGCGGCGGTCGTGATTCCATCCATCTTGAATTTGACGTCATCCCACACCAAGGATGAGGTCATTGCGAAGACCGCTCGTCACGTGCAACGTGCGTTAATAGGCTAGTAAAGGTCCGGTGGGCGGGGTCAATTTAAAGGGATAAGACATATTTTTCTAGTTAAGCTCTTGATATTTTTTTCCTCATCTTATTTTGTATTTACACACACACACACACACACACACAACATGGCAACGGCGTTGTATGTGGATGTGGCGGTCTTATAGGCAAACTGGTTCAAAGGGAATGGGGGGCTTCCTTAATAGCCAGCATCAGCTTCTAAAACTATTTTGTGAAAAGGCGTCAGCGGCTGGCCTGTAATCAGCAGGCTGCAAGGACTGGTCGAAGATGGTGGGTCCATGTCTGAACCCACTGCTTTGTTGCTGCTGATCTGTTGCAAAACCATCTTAACCTGATGCAGAGTGCATGGATGGTTATCTATCTATCTATCTATCTATCTATCTATCTATCTATCTATCTATCTATCTATCTATCTATCTATCTATCTATCTATGCATAGTTCCCATGAAACTAATTAGCAGTGTGACTAGGTTGAAGTTGCTATGACGGAGCAGCTTAGTGTCATTACTGGCATTCAGGTGGGAATTTCTGCACACGCTCTCATCTCCAGTATCTGACTATAGTTTTGTGACCCAAGAAAGGCATTAATGATGAAAAGAAAAATTAAATATACATGGTAAAAAAACCACACATTTCTTATTTTGTAGGGTCCTTATGTTATTTTTCTGTGGTTATTGTTTCTAACTTGGGTTCCAGGGTAATGTAGCCTCACTGACAATTCAAATCAGGGATATTTTCACACTTCAGTACATTTATACATACCTACATTACAGGAACATCACTATATTGAGTCCTATATAAAGTCAGTTGGTGGGGTAATCTTGATGTGGTCTTAGTTTTTAAAACACTGTCCAAAGACTCCTATTTATGTACCAAAAAAGAAGAAATATTGGGGAATGACACTGAATTTCTCACTTCTCTTTTCTTGGCACTAATAGTTGATACAGGTTGTTAATGTCAGCAGCAATGCAGGAGCTGCCATGGTTACCAGTGTGTACAAAACCACAAGGGACTCTAACTCCTCCTCCTCATCGTCATCAACTCTGTCTCTTGCATTATAAACATGTTTACTGACACCGACATGCTGAATAAAGAAATTGAGAAAATACATGTTTTATTGACAGAAAAAGAAGTAACCAAAGCTGTGGGAGCATATTTGTTATGAAATAGCTTGATAAGGAACCATTTATCTAGCAAACATGGCATATTTGAATACAATTATCTCCTGAATCTCCAAGTAAAGGGTATTTTCATCTCACTCTGCATTTATTCTGCCCAATATTAGTACAAACATTCCACTTTTACACTGGCTGTCTACGGTGCTAGTGTGGTCCTTTGGGGACGATGCAGTGAGGGGAGGAGGAAGGCTGAACCACAGAGGTCTTGGAGAACAACCGAGCAGTCACTTATCTTTAATTCAAATATACCGTGTGCCAGTCAGTAAATGTGTATTTGAGGCTGTGATCCATGAAAGCATGAGTTGGATTTTCTCCATCTGGGCAGTTGGAGCCCTGCTGACTGTCTGTAGGGGAGAAAACACTGTGCCTGCAGGTAGGTCATCCCCCACGTCTCTCAGAACCTAAACCTGTGTCTTTGCTGGATTTAATTTACTTTGTTGACATCTCAATAGATGCCAGACAAGTTTAATGTGATGACGTCTAACCGAGGAATATTTCATTATTAAAAATCTGAGGAGTTACTGACACAAACAGTCATGAGAATGTGATGCATTTTTTCCAGGACGCAGCTTGTCTGCATCTGGGTACCATTTATGTGTTGAGAATAAAACAAGGACAGTGACTTTCCTGGCAGTGCACCAGGTGCCTTTCAGTGTGACCAAGCCTTGTGGGGGGTGGCTGCTCTGGAAGACGTGCACAGTCACCGAATACAGGTTGAGCCATCAAACTGAGTACAAGACAGTGACCGAGCAGGAGACCAGCTGCTGCCATGGCTACGTTCAAGTCGGGCAGTACTGCGCCCCATGTGAGTGCGCTTTTAACAGGTGCAGCGCTGTGGAAAATACAATATTAAAGAACAAATCTTCAAATACTTAATACAAATATTGCCTTTTTTTATGAAGCTTTAAACAGGAGTGGTGAACTCAGTGTAAAGCCAGGATCTTGTCCAGCAACAAATGGATCACACCCAGGATCTAAAGGATGCGAGGGGGACATGGACTGCCCAGGCTGGCTGAAATGTTGCCAGGGAGCAAATCACTCGATCTGTAGTGAACCTACAAGTTAGTGTGCTCCAAGACAGCCGGCAGAGTATATTCTCAGGCCTTGCTGCGACTGTTTCTCGATGTTTCCCATGTTCGCAGTGTAGCATGTGTGCTGATGTAACCGTTTCTATGCAGCTATCGCTAGGACTGACAGCTACATCAAAAAAAAAATGTTGCACAGGATCTAAAAGTAATTAAGTATGTCCATGATAGCTCATTATTATGTCATGAGCCTTCACTCATTTTGTATAATTAAGCTTTAAGTAGAAAATATATGATGTCTAAATCTCTTTTTAGCTTGCAGTGAGTTGTCGTGACCCTGTAATGTAGCAACCTCACATCTTATACACCTTATATATCTCCTTCTCTTTTAATTTGGGTGACTGAACCCAATCAATCTTTCAGGGTCAACAAACGATTTGGAGCAAGGCAGGAACCGCTTTAATGCAACGGTGATAGTGAAGACAGATTATCAGCAGCTGGTATCCAAGGACGGAGGACTTCTGAACCACACACGGTTACTACAATCAATGGTAACATTACTGATGCCACATTAGAAAAAAAAAGAAAAGAAAAAAAAACTGCAGCGAAGCTACGCTACCTGCTGCTCTTTTAATTTTGGTCCATTTAAAATGCAAACATTATCTGTACATATTTGTCCAGAAGCATGTTTCACACCTGCTTTAATCTGTTGTTGACAGGTGGCGGGAGCCCTGCAGTGGAACGTTTCCATCCGTTACATGGACTCCTGGCCTGTGTATCCGTACAGAACAGCCACCGCGCTGCTCATTAGCTGCAGTTTTGATCTTTCGCTGCACAATGTAACATCAAAGCTGCATCTCCTCCTCAAGCACATAGAGGAGGTGTTATCTGTGACTGTGGAAGGTCAGCAGATGTACTAGCCGGGCCACAGTGGCATTCCGGTTTTTTTTTTTTTTTTTTGAGTTTTGTTACAGAAATGTCATGTTTGCAGAGTTCTGATTCATCTTGCAGAGAACATGGTGTTCAGGGGCAATAATGACTCAACCATCGCACGTTTGACTTCACCCACCACTTTTATATGAGTGACAGTCATCTGTGGGATGTTTCCTGTAATAACGGAAAATCGCACCATAGCGAGAGCGCACAATGCATGCACATGCATGCGCACGCCAACGCACATACATGCACTCAAGCTTGATGAAAAATATGAGCCTCACAGACAGGCGCTTAATGGTTTACAATAATAGAAATGTTTCATTTCCTCAGCTACACTGAATGTGTGTGTGTATTCATGTATTATAATATCAGAAGCAGCATTATTAGTAGCGGTGGTAGTAATCTTTTTGGATCTTCCGTTAATGGCAGGCAAACAGAACGAGGTGCTCATGTAGTTGTAAGTGTGGCACCACTGACTCTGGATTCTGTGTTTGTGGTTGCAGACATAGATGAATGTGAACTGCCCACCCTCCATCACTGCCCCCATTCAGCAGGATGCAACAACACACTGGGGTCCTACCGGTGCATTTGCCACCAGGGCTATGTTGATGCTGACCCCAGCAATCCAGGAGCCAGCTGTAACGGTTGGATTATTTCTAGTTCATTCTGAGTTTGTAACACGTTCTAAATCAGTGGGCTTGACGCCACCATCCTGCATCAGACTCCCATTTTGGCTTCCTCTTTCTTCCCAGCAGAGAGTACATCAGCCTACACAGACCTGCCGCTTACCTTCTCACCAACCATGAACACGACCAACAGCTCGGCTTCCAACGCCGCGGATTATCCTCAGGGCAACAACTCTGCTGACGACAGTAGGACTACAGCTCCAAGTCCGACAGGCCCCTCCCTAGATTATTCAGCTCCAACAGCTTCCACACCGGCCTCAACCTCAGGACCACATCTGCCACCATCAGCATGCTGTAGGAACCTTATTACATCTCAAGCTTGGTTCAGAGTTTATCCAGCTTTTGGTTGGTTAATGGCGTGACAACGTGCTACGAGTGCTCCTAAAAATAAGTTTAATAACGTCCAATCAGCATTCGGGAGCTGAGGACACTGATTATAAATAGATTTATTCATCAAATAAGACAAATCAGCTGTAGCTCTTTTTCTCCCTCTCCAGCACCTCCCAGCATATCCAGTTTATGGTCGGCCAACGTCACCGGATCCTCCTTCCGTGTCTACTGGTCCAGCCAGGTTCAGACGAGCCAGATGTATCGCGTTGTGGTAGAGAAGGGACCAGAGGCGCTCCATGTGTGGGAAACGCCTGAGAACGTGATGGCGGTACTGGGACTGGATCCTGGGGTGCTCTACACCGTCACCGTAACACCGTGTGGGTGTGGACGTCAAGGACGCCCTGCTCATGTATCAGTGAGGACGGGTGAGGCCCACGTTGTCACAGCTAAGAGCACAATGATACGTTTGTGTTTCAAATACACGGAAAGCAGTATGTTCGGCTCTTCAAGGCGTTGCTGTGTGGGGCTTTGGCTTTTTGTGCTATAGACGCTATACTTGGTCCATAACTACGCTTTTCTCCGTAGATGCGGTGGCTATTGACGCCACAGCTCGCCTCACCAACATCCAGTTCACCGCTGACCTGCAGGATGCCAGCAGCCAAGCTTACAAAAACCTGACTGAGAGCATTTTAGCAGAGGTTAGTGTGTGTTTCATGAAAAAAAAAAAAAACATGCACAGCGAAACGTCCAGAGCAGAGTAGGCGTTTCACATAGCCGCTATGCCTCCGTCACCAGATCTACAAGTCTCTGTCTCCAGAGGTTAAAGCCATGTGGGATTCAAAACAGGTGAGAGTGGAAATCAGGGGATTTTCTTCCGGCAGCATAGTAGCAAACCTCACCATCATCTTCACCCCAAGTCACAGCCGCGACCTTTTAAATGCGTCTGCAGCTGTTGTAGGCTCTCTGATGAACACCACCAAATACAGCGTGGATTCCAGCAGCGTCTGTGTGACTGGTACGTGTTCCTGCTGCGCTCAGTGTTTTTAATCATACAACCTAGACAGGATGTTTTAAATCAGGAGATTAAAAAAACCGTCTCTGCTGAAATCATGAAACGTTTTGTTCTGTTTTTTTCTGTTTATTGTGTTTGTTTTTGTGGTTGTAATTTACTCACAAAGCCTTCCTTACTGAGCAGAATGATTTACTGATTTAGATTTTAATGAATGTGCTTCGGGGGACAACGACTGTTCCCTGTGGGCCACGTGCACAAACACATGGATGTCGTACACGTGCGCTTGTCTGAAAGGATTTAAAGACCGCCACCCAGAAAGGCCCGGACGAGCCTGTCAAGGCAGGGAAAAACGGCACGACATGCGTTCTTAGTGCAAATACCTGGGACACTGATGCTCACACTGTGTTTTACAGCTGACGATACAACCGTCACCCCACCCACGTCCTCAACCGACATCACCACAGCAGCATCTGGAAGCTCAGCCACCAAGGCCGCTTCAACCGCTGCAGCTGGCTTTCCTCGGCTGTCCACCACTGCTGTCCCAACAAGCACCAAAGCTGCCACCTCCACCACCTCCACTGCCCCAGGAACTGCCCCCGCTGTCCCTACGGGGGCCATCTCGGTCGAGTGCAGGGGGGCTGTCATCACTGTGTCGGTTGCCAGGGATTTTCTCCTGAGCAGCTGTATAGGAGAGAACTCTCTCTATCTGGGCTTGCTGGGCTGTGGCGTCAATGGAGGCGGCTCTACTCATGTCCAGCTGACCGTGGGTTGGACCGAGTGCGACACCAGGCTTGTTCATGTGAGTTGAACCCTTCCTGGCTAGTCTGAATGGTGTTTTCTGAGGCTGAGAGGCATTCTAATGCGTCCTGTTTTAGAACCAAAGCCACTACGTGGCATCGGTGACCCTCTTCAACACCATGGATCAGAACGTCCTGCCCAGTGGAGTGATGGAGACCCCAAAAATACACCTGGAGGTTCCCATCATGTGTGCTTATGAGAAGAGCATGCTCGTTTCTGCTGACTTTGGCTCCGTGGGGTACCGTTTGGTTGTTGCTGCCTTTGCTTTTATGACATTTAGAAACAAATACTGTAGACGTCACGTGTCACTGTGCTGTTAAAGCCTGTCGCTCGCCTGCAGATATCAACTGTTCAAAGACGTCATCGTGGGCTCGGGCTCCTTCCTGGTGAGGGTGAAGCTGATGAAGGGCACCGTGGCCCTGCCTCACAACCACAGCTTGTCTTCTGACGAGGTTGTGGTGGTGGACGTGAGTCTCAACACCACCCTGGATCAAATTACAGTAGTTATTAATAGATGCTGGGCCACCCCCACCCAAAACCCTGGAGACGCCTATAGCTACGTCTTCATGGAGAACAGGTCTGCACCACCTCCTGTCTTCCTGTTGTTATTGTTGATACTTTCAGCTAAAAAAAAAAAAAAGGATAAAGGCAGTTCTGTGTTCCTGGTCTTCTTCTCCGCAGCT
This sequence comes from Pao palembangensis, assembly GCA_015343265.1. NCBI lineage: Eukaryota > Metazoa > Chordata > Actinopteri > Tetraodontiformes > Tetraodontidae > Pao > Pao palembangensis. The sequence continues at coordinate 10,583,530 of CM027094.1, read as the reverse complement.
GTTCACTGAACGTGTACACAAAAGTGCTCACCAACGGGAATTCCAGCACATCTCGTGTGTCTGTGCAGATATTCTCCTTCGTTGACCTCAGCCTGATCTACGTACACTGCCGGGTCCAGATTTGTGCGCAGATTGGATCGGACAGCTGTGTGCCCGTGAGTGCATCCATCACCTCACACACACGGGGGGGCCACTGTCCTACCTTCCTTCTACAGACTGAGTCAATCTGAGCTCCTGATCCAGAACACACTGCTGAATCCTGCGTTAGGCCATTTTTTTTTTTTTTTTTTTTTTTTTTTTAGGACTGCTTACAAAGAACATCTAGGTCTTCGGGCAACACGATTGCAACAGCGTTGGGTTCTTCAGGGCCTCTGCTGAAGTCCAGTGAAGGTACGGTCTTTATTACAGTGGGACAACGTCATGGTTGTCTACAAATGATTTAAAGTAGAGGATATGCATGTACAGCTGTTTTTTTCTCTCCATGCTGTTTGTGTACTGATTATAATGCCTCAGTGTAACTTTGTTTTTGTTGTTGTTGTTGTTGTTGTTGTTGTTATTTTTTATTTTATTTTATTTTTTTACAGAAAACGTAGGGGGTGACAATAATACTCTGCAAGTAATTGGTTTGTCCTGTCTGGGAATTGGACTTTCCCTCTTCTTCATCATCACCTTAATTTGCCTTTTATACTACCAGAGGAATCGCATTGGACACTACAACTTCAATGTGAATCCCAAACAGGAGAGCTTCACCTCTCTAGTGGTGAACACCTAGGGGTGCAGAGCGGAAACGGAAGCGGACCTGTCAAATGATCTTGCCATGAGACGCATTTGATGTGGACTGGACAGACATATGCCACTTGGGGGCGCTGCTGCGGTGACAATATGACGCTCCTGTTAACTTTATTTTCTTTCAGCTGCTGTTTTCTAACTTTATTTTTTGTGTTGGTGGTCTCACATTTATGACCTTTAAATCTTTCAAAGCTCTGTGCTTAATGCAGCAATACAGCGTCACGTGGAGGGTGATGAGAATGTAGTTAATGGATGAAAAGAAGCAAACCTATTACGTATGCTTTAGTTATGAATTAATTTTCACTGGTGGAAGATCTGCTATGGGGAAATTGAGACAAGTTTGATTTTCTAATATATTTTTGATTTACACTGCGCGTCATTGATTCACTCAGTAAAATTGATAAACATCGATTCATCACACTTGTTCTACAAAACTAGCTCCCCCTGCTGGTCATTATTTAATGTTCGGAATAATCTCTATGTCACTATTTTCCATAGTTTTTTTTTTTTTTTTAACTAGGAAAGAAAAATATAGAGATTGAATAGGGTTTTACATTTAAATATGGTAGTAAGACAATGGTGCAGTCCTGCCCTGGTCGCCATCGCTTTCGTAGATGAGCTCTGGTCCTTCAGATCTTTTCAGATTGTGAGGAGAGATCTCCCCACGGAGGTAAAATGAAACCATACAAAGTTAAAAATGTAAACATATTTAACCAAATCAGCATTGTCAAATATTGAAATTACATTTGTAAACAAAAATTAAACAGTCTTCATGTGAGATGAACTCAGGTGTTGTGTCGAGAAATATCCTCTAGGTGGCAGTGTGGCCTCGGCCAAGATTTATTTATAGTTATAGCGTTAGAGCCTCAGGTAATTAATAGTTGATTATGCCATGTGCCTGTCCAGTAAATCAGCCACAACTTAGCTTCCTTGTCCATCTATTTTTTTACAATATCCTGAGGATATTACAATGACAAAGGCCCCAAACTCAAACTGCTTTGGAAAACTTCCTGTGCAGACAATTGTATTTGTTGCATTATAATTCCAAGGAAAAATGCACTCATATTTAATCATAATGACTCGTTTTACTCATAGCCTGGCAGGAGGGCAGGACCTTTGTGCTGCTGTTGCTCATTGTCTGGTAGGACATGTTCTTGTGCACTGTGACAACTTCAGGACCAGAAAGAGCAGAGAGGAAGGAGGGATGTCTGATGAAATTTTACACATCCATACACACACTGGTGGCAGATACTGCACTTTTTTCCTATAAAAAGTATAGTTTCAGACAGGGAAATAACTGTGCTATTAAAGTTAAAGTAACAGAAAATGTAACTGTCAAAGCCACAAAGCTGTCCCATTACATTGTGGTAAGCTGAGATCTAAGATAAGTATATTCTAATAAAACCTTTGCACTGAGATTCCTGTGAGGTAACACTATAAATAAAACCACAATTTTATTTATAGAGACATGTTTGAATTCAAAAATAATACTTTTCATAGTTTTCCTTCTCTTTTGAAGCTCAAAGAAAATGTAAGTATACTAATCGTTCCTGCACACTACATATACACTTGATCAAAATGCCGTATTAGTCTAATACATGAATGGTTATATGTGCTTTTTTATTTACATGAAAACACAATCAATATACAGTACATATAGAATTGTTCATATACCATTGTTTTAGAAGCTTATTTTCAATAATATTGATATATCATTGTAAATATAATTGCATTTAACCAGCAATAAAAGATGTAGCACCTTTGTGTCAAAGCCATAAATGAAAGGAATTTATCTGTGTCCCAGAAGTTGTGGACCCCCTGCTTTCATCCCCTCCACTGCTTCCTGGATTTGCGGCTACCAGATATTTACTGCAGCCGTATCTGCTCCTGCAGATCTACTCCGTGTAGCTCTTATCTAGGACAAAGCGCACAATCCCGCCGCCCTTGCGAGGTCTCTCTAGTAGTGGCTGTGGTTCTCCTCCAGCAGCACCCTGGGAATAATGATGACCGGGTCGGAGAGGCTCATCCTCAGTATCTCTGGGTGACGCAGCATGAAGATTCAGGGGAGAGGGAAACACAAAGACACATCATGAGGCACTTCATCTGAGACGGGGTCAGACCCCCCCGGGACTGCTCATTTCAGAGGACCCCTCCAGACATGCAGAAACAGGCAAAGGTGATTCAGTTCAAATGAAGGTGCCGTTTAGCTTGGTTCATCTCTGTCTTTCAAACGCAGATCTGTACTCCACATTCCGTCCATGCCTCCCTTCAGCTCACGCACGCCAACACTCCAGGTGTGGCTGCAGAGTTTAGAGCCAGGTCCAACAGGAAAGAGCGGCAGCATGCTTCTAAAGACAAGCAATCAGTCATGAAATGCTCAGTTTTAAAGGTTCAAGTGGTGTTTTGTCCTTTCCTGGGTAAACGTGCAGTTTGGATTTTTTTTTTAAACAAGCTTCAAGGATGGTTGCAAAGCAGCTCGTTAAAAACAAAACAAAAAAAAAGAGTCAAAAAGCAAATGAGCATGGAGAATACGACAAGAGGCAGTCAGCTGTTTAGTCTACCCTCCATATGGAAGAGAAACACAGAGGAGCAGAGCTGTGAGATGATGGTTCGCCAGAAGGACGACAGCAAACGTTGCAACAGAAAGCTGCAGGAGAGCGTGTGCATGAATTGAATGAGTGGCGCTGGTGGCTAGTGGACTTTTTCCTGTAAATATCGGAGCTGATTACCTGGGATCGGGTAGTGCACAGCCCCACATATGCTGCTTTAGAGTCTGCACCCAGCCAATGTCTCGGATTGGCTGGAAGAGCTGTATGTAGTGGTGCTGTTTTAGCACGGTCCTTCAAATGAATCAAAATGTTACTCATTAGCACACAATAAACTGCAGACAGCATCATCCAAAACAAAGAGCGACTTCTTCAAAACACTGAGCACCAGTAGCAGAACTAGTTTTTCTGCCACTATTTGCGCCTGGATGCATCTGCTCTTTTAAATCTTGAAGAAGTCTCTGGAAATCCTTTGATGTGCACGTTGCTCTGACAAAACATGTGTCAAAAAGGACGAAATGTGACAAAAATATGCTCCCAAAGCCTTGCACGAGGGCTGACGTGCCCGCGAGGGACGCCAGAGCCCGCGCGAGAATTTGACAGCAACTGGGGAAAGCAAACTTCTCTTCCATGTGGATTCTATTCCAATGGTGTGTGTGTCCCACAGACAAAGACTGCAACAAGAAAAACGCAGATAAATACAGGTAGGTGCCAATCTTTCAAAAAAAAGCAAGACGCTGCTTTTTTTTCTGCTTTTTACGTTTATTTGAAACAATTCATTAAATTTGAGCAGGCAAATATAAACACAAGCACATTACAGTCGTTTCATTTAATCTATACTTAATTGCCTATTACTCACAGACAGCCCCCCCCCCTCCATTCAATGAAAAGAGTCACTTTATCAAAGGCTGCAAAATGCTAATGAGACAGACTCTCATGCATCATCTGCATGGAAAACAGGAGTGGTAGCTGGGCGGAGGACGTGGTGTGAGAGGAAGAGGTCACGGGGGAGGACAATAGCAGGTGGAGCGACGGCAAAGCTACATTTAACCAATGCAAACCAGAAGAGACAGAATCTCTAAACTACGCCGAGCACAGGAACACTCGCTGGCTCTGGTTAGAACACAAAAGTGTGGCGAGTCTCTACAACCTGTTCTCTTTATTTACTTTACCAAAGTGAGAAGTACCCAACAGGTCGCAGTTTAATCAAAGTGGTTAAGTTCACCCACAGCAACAAACCAGCCAAAATGTGTGTGTGTGTGTGTGTGTGTGTTTGATCAGGCCTATTCAGATGTCACCTGCTCGCTACATGACCGCCATTTAAATCAAAATCCCCTCAGAGCATAATCACCAAAAATATTGACAGCAAAAGAAGCAACAATTTCAGCGTTTCCCAGAGTTCAAAATGACTCGTGGCAATACGAGGTCTTCAGATAAATGGCTGGGATGTCGGACTGCGCAGGCCTCGGGGCTGTGGGCTCTTGCCCAAACACGAAACAGAGGCAAGACCGGACAGATCAGGAATAAAGTCACATGAGCAAACACTAGGCGTTAGGCAAGGGGGCTATTTATGTTCCCAAACAACAATAAAAAGTAAAACATTGACAGGCTCAAAGCAAAGAAACGCGTAGTTGATCACAGGCAAGTGTTCAGATGTACCCAGGCAACAATAGACAGCCAGTGATGGCAGTAGCTATGGCAACCAGCAGAGGGTTGGGGGGGGGTACGCAGTGTTGTAGTAGCATAGCGTGAAATGGGAGGCGCACTGGGGAGGAGTGTTATATATATTTTATATCATGAACCAAAGAGGAGCGAGACAGAGAATGAATGGCTGAAGAGAGACTGAGAACAGAAGAATAAGATAACCCAAGATGAGAATACAGGTTCAGTTGGACCCATTTTGCAGCCTCTGTATTTGTTCCCCAAAGATCAGAAATGAAAGGAAAAGTAGTGCGTAATGGGTTTACTCTTTTGCCTCAGCCAGTTTGTTGTTCATCTCTTTACTTTTCTCCTTGTTTCCCACCGGCTGCTTCTCCGCGGTCATCTTCCTGGAGCCCCTCTGTGCTACCCCCTGCTTATCTCTGGCTTTCTTCACAGGCGTGCCCTGGCCTGATGCCGCTGCACCAGACTGTTTGGGTTTAGAGCGAGGGAGGCTATACCTGTCCACCTGAGGATGTCAGACAGTGGAAATGATAGGCCTCAGCCGAGGTGCTTCACTTGGGTGGACAGTAGTTCAGTGCAATGGGATGAGCATGGAAGGAGAATCACAGCGCTGTGGATTCAAATCAGGATAAATCTGACCTGTTTGGAAGGGTCCAAGTACAAGCTGCGAACCCGCCTTCTGTCCAAAGCCTTGTTGTCAGCGGGCTGCGCCGGGGCCTGGGCCTTGAAGGTGGCACTGTAGCTGGTTTCTAGCCGGGTCTTCTCCTCTGGGGGCAGGTACTGGGACCTAGCCCGTATCATTCTGGTTGGCTTTACATCTGCGTAAGCCTTGTACTCAGCCCTGTGGGCAGAGAAGCACAGTGTGTGGGAGGCTTTCACGTTCATGCGTGTGTGTACCAGAGAGCTACAGCTAACTTTGTGTTCAAGGGATCAGTCAATGCCAGGTGCCATTTTATCCAAACAAATAAATGCAATCAGGTGGAATTAAACTGATGGATCTTCTGTTTCATTTAGAGATGTGGAGATTAACCCCAAAACTAACAGCCTGTGACATTACTGACACCAACAAAATTCAAAGACAAAAGCTGAAGTGAGAATGATGACTAGACAGCTGTAATCTACAGTTAGAAGGTAGTTTGAGGAACCTGTAGGAGCTGCCGCCTGCGATCTCCTCTTTTATTTGCCTGTTCACGGCATCTGTGGACCTCCGTCCTCTGCCCTCTCCTTCAACCCGGAGGACCACCTTCTTCACCTCTGCTTCTTTCCTGGACACCTTTTTTCTGTCGTGTCCCTGGAGGAGGTCTTTTTCTTGAACCTTGTCGGCGATCGCGCTCTTCTCCACGTCGCTGTCCGCCGCCGTCAGCACCGCCTGCTGTTTTGGCTGCCTGGGCCTGTCGGGTACCCGGTTATCCACGCGTGGCGCCTTCTGTATCCAGGGGTGGTCGTACCTCTTCGGGATGGGCCAGGGCTTGAAATCTTTCTGGTACTGGGTTTCGCTGTAAAACGGTGCCTCCGGTTCGTGATACTCGTTCTTAGGTTTGCAGCTCGGTTCGGGCCGCACGTTCCAGTGCTTGAAGTCCTCCCGCATCACCGAGTTGCACACGCGCTCTTCGGAGACGCATCGGCGCGGCGTTCGGGTGCGGGACTCTGCGCGAGACGGTTGCGTTTCTATGGCGACCCGTGCCTGAGAAGACGGCTGCAGCTGGATGTGTTGCATCTCGGACACATCCGTGTACTTGGTAAACACCAAAGGCACCGCGATGTCAGCCTTGTCCAGCTGGTTCCAGAAGCGGGCCATACAGCACGCCCTGCTGATGCAGGGCCACGCCATGGTGAGCGTCGGGGAGCTCCACTATACACAACCACCTATAAAATGAAGAAAATACCTCTCTCTACTCTGCTCCGGTAATGAGAGGATACAAACAGGATGTCCGAGGGTTCATCTAATAATCCTTTTAGGAGCAGAATTTAGCTGAAAGCCAAGGATTCGGATGGTTTTTTTGGTGTCCTTCTGCGGCCACTCGGTCCAGTTATGTCACATCACTCCACGGCAGCACAGCTAAGAGGAAAAACAACCCCGCCCACTGATGCTGCTCAGCATCACAGCGGCGCAAGAACGGTGCCTCCTCGGCGAAAAAGAAGTCAAGCCTCTGGGAAAATCAGGGGCTTCCGGTTCAGCCTGCAAGTCTGTCTGTCTGACTGTCTGCTTGTATGTTTTCACGTGTTTTAATATTAATGTAAGGTGATCTAGCCTTACAAAGCGCCTAAAAATTGAATGTATTATTATTATTATTATTATTACACACGCACGCGCGCGTACATAGTGAGAACGATGGAGAGAGATTTGTTTAACATTGCTACCATACCAAGTGTCTGCTGCTGTTTGTGGTCAATTGTACTGATATTTAATGGGGAGAAAGCGTCTTTAGTCCTTTAATATGGCTTTAATTTTGAAATCTGAACATCTATTTCCGGTGTGATAAGTCGTAAATCACACCACGAAAGGATGCGTAAAATGTGTCAAGGCACGCCACGTAGTGATAAACTAGAAGGGTCGTTTGGCTTGGCTTATTTTCTGTCAAAATCATTGATTTTTATTACGATGGTATAAAAAGGGACAACTAAAGCCAAATGTTAACAAAACCAAAGTAAAGTATATATATTGATGTCCAGAAAAAATACTTGAACTTGTTTGAAAACAACCTTGATTTCTAACCTTGATATTTCCATGATTTCATGATAGTATTTTTTTTCTATTTTTGTGAATAAAAATGCACAATCATTGCTATATCATCACCTCTTCAACTGACACACCACTTAGAGAGAGAGCTTTCAATATCAAATCAAAGCAAACAGCACTAATAATGGTCACGTGAGACTGAGCTTTAGCTGCTCTCTCCATCTCTGTTTCACACTTGGGGCAACATAGACCTTAACATTACATAATGTCTGCCCGTGCTGCTTTTTCTTGCTGTGACTGTTGCTTCTGACAGCTTTGCATAATATTCAGACAGTGCTTTCACTACAAGTTTCAAAGTCAGATGAAACGTATGACTTGACCAATCACACCTCCTGCTGAGTGTGTGAGATAAGGCTAAGGTGACTGGAAGACTTTGGACCCGGTTCAGCCTTTCTTCTTCTTGGTTAGTAGCTGCTGTAGCCCATTTGTCTGTGTCTGTTCACTTGTATGAAACATGAAAATTGATTTTGCCCCCCTGGAAGTGCCTCTGCACAGAAGACTGCAGACAGCAGCTGTGGTGCAGTGGGTCTTCTCCTTCCTCGGCCTCGGTGAGTATCTCTACCCTGTAAAATGGTTGCTGGGGGGGGTGCATAAATGATTCTTTACATTACGGCTTCTTAAACAGATTGTTAGAAATATATATATATAATAAAAATTATAGAACTACTGACGTTCTTTGAAGTGACGCAACGTTGTTGTCACCCAGAAGAGGGCGCTAAATAGCACACATCAGCGTAGCTTTAATTTATTCTTTCTACTAACAAAAAAAAACATTATTTAACCCAAGGAGAGAAAATGTTCCAGGCCAGTCAGATAATGCAAATTGTACAGCAGTATTATAAGGAAGATTACATAAATGCAAGGTAATTTCATTTAGCCTTTTAGCTGATGGTGTTTTGTGGCTTTCTAGGAAGTCTAGGAACATTTAGAAAGCCATGCATTTAATAAAAATCCATTCATGCAATAATTTATGCTTTACTGTGTTTCCATTAGAAGGAAGCAGTCAGTCCGGAACCCCACCCAACACGTAATATTTTATAACTCCATTTTGATAATGAAATGAAATGCATAACATCATAGTGACACTAATATTTGCCAAACCTCAGAGTCTAATTAAATCTGCTAACCAACAAAACCGCAGAGCGCTGCTGCAGGCACATACTGATCCAGAAACAGAACTCAAGGAGACTTCGATCTTTCTCGCTCTTTATTATAGTTGTGCATATACTGGCTTTATCGTTAACACTTCTTTCTCTCCTCTCAGCGCCCACCTGCATCTTTTTGTTCTTTTACCTGTTGTTCACTCGCTTCTGGCTGATCAGCGTGCTGTACGCCATTTGGTGGTTCTTCGACTATGACACTCCCTCTCGTGGAGGCCGCAAGGTGCCCTACTTGTGTGGCCTCAGGGTCTGGGAACACATGCGAGATTACTTCCCCATCAAGGTGAGAGGCAGCCTTCAGACAGGTCCTCTGCATGACCCACATAATAACCCACAAAACTCTGTTATTGGTAATTAAGGACAATCCAATTGTGTACATACATTGCACATAATGTATCATTATCAGATATTAGTATATTTCAAATTTCAAAATAAAATTCCTTTTAAGTTAGATAAACACTACATTGCTGTTTAAACGGTTATATTTATCTCTGATATTAATTAATTTGTTGTCTTTTTTAGTGGTGTTTTTTGTTTCTCTGTGTGTGTGTGGGTGTGTCTCCATGTCAGGTTAATCTAAAACCTATGCCAATGTCTCTTGTGCAGCTCTTTTAATCTAATCACTGATCTGTATACTTGGTGACCCTTGTCTTTGTACATGTGTGGAACCCTGCACTCTGGCGTTGGCTTAGCTTAACACCAACAACATCACCAGTCTGTTAAGAACCACTTGGGAATGAACCGGACCCAAACGCCAGACTTCCAGCAGCTCAGTTATATTTTAATGAGTCCAACAAAAGTAGACAAAAAACAACTGAAAGGAAAAACCGTCCAAAAAAAAAAAACAAACACGCAAAAACAAACAAAAAAAAAAACAACAAAACAAAACAACCAAAAAAACAACACTGCAGCAATGTGCTGGGCTCCACTCAGTCATCTACTGGTGTTTTCAGTCCAACTGGAAATGATCCTCTCACAGGGGACTCATGGCGACCTTCGAGCACAGGACAAAAAATGAGTTTCCTCTCCTCAACGAGCAGAGACGCGTTTAAACACAACGGTTCGGTTCGGTTCGGTTCGGTTCGGTTCGGTTCGGTTCGGTTCGGCTCGGCTCACCTCTCTTGGCAACGTCCTGACGCCAGCGATGTGTGACCGTGAGCACTCCTTTAAAAGCAGCGGTGCTGATGAGTCGCAGGTGTGTCTCATCGGCCGCACCTGTGGGTCGCCCACGTTCCCTGGAAAAATAACAAAGCAGGCTCTGTAGAAAGCTTGCAGCAGTTCCTGGTCCAAAATATGTCTACAAGGAACTCACGAACGCTCCTCTGGGCCATATCCCTCCCAGTCCACCAGGAACTGCCAACCCCGCCGACGCATGTCCAAAATGTGCCAAACCGTGTACACTGGTCCCCCATCAACGACTTGGATGGGGGGTGGGAGTTCAGTCGGCTGGCTGAGTTCTGACTCCTGCACCGGTTTGACTAGTGTAACGTAGGACGGCTCTTGAGTGCGGTGGGGAGCTTCGCACACCGCTGCGGAGTTAATCATCCGATCCACCTCGTACGGTCCCACATAGCGGGGAGCACGCTTCTTAGAGGTGACCTGGATCGGAAGGTTTTTCGTAGACAGCCATGCCTTTTGTCCAGGCCAGTAGACCGGAGCGGGAACCCGTCGGAGAGCGGACGAGGGGAGGAGAGCGGAACGCACCTGCCTCCATATGGCGAAGGTGCGCCCGCACCGTTTGGACTGCCGCCTCCTCTTCCTGGTAGTCGAATAGGGGGTGTTGGTAACCCAGCCATGCCATAAATGGTGAAACCCCTGAAGCAGATCAGACCAGCGGGTTATGGGCATACTCAACCCATGGAAGATAGGAACTCCAGGCAGCCGGGTGTCGAGCCGCCACACATCGCAGCGTGTTTTCCAGGGTCTGGATTATCCTCTCCATCTGCCCGTTAGACTGGGGATGATAACCCCAAGAGAGGCTCACTGTCGCATCGAGTGTCACATGTAACATATCCTGGAGCACATCGTTGACCAATGCCTGGAAAATGGCTGGGGCATTTGTCAGCCAACGGCATGTGCTCGAAATGACCGAGGGGCGTGTTAAAGGCAGTTTTCCACTTGTCTTCATGACGGATGCGGACAAGGTGGTAAGCGTTGCGGAGATCCAGCTTGGTGAAGACGCGCCCTTGTGAAGTGGAGCAAAGGCGGCGTCCAGGAGTGACAGAGGATATTTATTGCATTTAGTGATCTCGTTCAGGGCTCGATAATAAATACAGGGTTGCAGCGAGCTGTCCTCCCACCGCTCCGGGTGGGAGAGGTTGTAAAGCTGGCTAGAAGGCAATGGAGCTCTGGAAGGAGATCAACTGAGAACTGGTCGGGCAGGGCTGCAGAGCAGCCAGAAGCCTCTGGTGACAGTGGTATGGCTGACTGGAGGCAGTGGGCATGGCAGGCCACGCTCCAGCCCAGGAGGGTGCCGGTTGTCCAGTGAAACTGTGGGTTGTGTCATGCCAACCAGGGGGAGCTGGGAACCGCCCCAGCCGAGGATGAAGGTATTAGGTACAAATGGATCCACTCCCGATGATTGCCGGAGATGATGAGGATAAGTAATGCAGTGCGGTGCGTTACCGTGGTGATAGGTTTTCCATCCAGATCCAAAATTGTCCTGGATCAAGGAAGCGCTTTGGTGGGGATGTTTGCCTGTCTAGTCAGGTTCTGGTCAATGAAGCAGTCGTCTGTGCCAGAGTCTATTACAAACTGTGAAGAAAGAGAGTCGTAAGACCAAAAGAGCGTACCTGGGAGGGACAGATGGGACGAGGTGGGGCAGGAAGAGGCTGCACCTGCTAGCACTCCTGCGTGCGCTGACGAGCTCATTCTTTTGGCTGCGTGGGACAGGAGGCAAGGAAGTGCCCCGACTCCCCGCAGAACAGGCAGACTCCGGAACTTAGCCTTCTTTGTTTCTCCGCCTGACAAAGCCGTGCTCGACCCAACTGCATCGCCTCCTCACCGGAGGGCCGGGTGGGCCAGGCAGAACCTGCTGATGGAATGAAGGCCAGCGGGGCGAGGTGGTTGGTAGGCCAGGCTGCTCCTGTCGTTGGTCTCTCAGGTGATTGTCCAGTTAGACTGCCGCTGCCATGAAAGCGTTCAGATCTCGGGGTTGAGGTCTGAGAGCCAGCGCATCCCGGACCGGTTGGTTTAGCCCGCAACAAAAGGCTCCCTCCAGGGCCAGCTCGTTCCATCCAGCATCGACTGCCAGGGTCCAGAAGTCGACAGCGTATTCAGCCAGAGAGCGGACCCTTGGCAGATCGCAAACAGTTGTTCGGTGGCGTTGCTGGTATGCTATGTGTGGTCAAACACTGCCTTGAAGTTGTCCTCCAGCTCGTCAAAGGTGAGAGTTCTCAGATCTGTGCCGGCGCTCAATGATTGTGCCCACCTCAGCCCTTCACCCCTTAGCAGTCCAATAAGAAAATTCACCTGGGCACAGTCGGTGGAGAAGGAGAGAGGACGCTGCTCAAACACCAGCCGGCACTAAAGTAGGAGCCCCCAGCATTTGTCCAGGTCCCCCTTGAATGGCTCAGGGTCACAGGCGTGCAGAACTCTGGCTCCAGCCCGTGTGGCAGCAGGAGCAGGTAGGAGGGCTGCCCCAGTTTAATCTGGTGACCTGCTGCGTCAGCGCCGTTACCGTCCGCGTCATCGCTGCTTTTTCAACAGCTGATCATGCTGCCCGACCAGGGCACCCTGCGTGATGCGTGTCCGCTGGGTCCATGCTGATCAGGACGTTCTGTTAAGGACCACTCAGGAATGAACCGGACCCAAACACAGATTCAGTGATATTTTAATGAGTCCAACAAAGGTAGACAAAAAAACAACTGAAAACGCTCCACAGGAGGAGCGCTGGGCTCCGCTCAGTCATCTACTGGCGTTTTCAGTCCAACTGGGAATGATCCTCTCACAGGGGACTCATGGCGACCTTCGAGCACAGGACAAAAAATGAGTTTCCTCTCCACAACGAGCAGAGACGCGTTTAAAGACAACGGTTCACCTCACCTCTCTTGGTAACGTCCTATCGCAGGTGTGTCTTATCGGCCGCATCTGTGGGTCGCCCACGTCCCCAGGGGAAAAAACATTAATTAAGACCAAGCCCCAAATCCCAACTACCGGCCCGGCCGGTTCCTCACACAACCACGTATTCACCTGTTTTTCCTCTGTTGTATGTTGTGATTGACCAGTAAGTGTAACAAATCCTTTAGTAATCCTTTACTAACCTACTTTTATGCTAAATTGAGCTAATAATGTTCCAGAACAACATTTTCTTAAACAGACACAAAAATCTTTTTGTCTAGTCCTCAACAAATGCATGGAACGAGAGTCTGGTTTTTTTTTTACAGTTTTTTTACAGTCTGATGATGCTGCACAGGCAACTGCGAACGTCAAGAAGGCTGTCATTCAGACCGAATGTTCACAGTCACCAGAAGCAATCCTTAAAATAAAATTAAAATACAAGTATATAACCGGGTGTATGTTATGTAACATAGAATAATCAAAATATTGTGATACATTTGTAAAATAAATTTAAAATCAGATTTATTTACTAACCTTTTCATGTGACTTGCCGACCCGATTAGACAGGCTGCCTTTTATTTCCAGTCTCCAAAAAACAAAATACAATCTTTTTCTGATTTGCCTCATATACTGATATTTGGTACAAAATGAATTATTTCTGTTAGCATCTGACTGTACGCTACATTAGTGCCGAAACAAAGAATCAGTGTGAGAACAAACAGAAGCAGTGTCTCTATTCTGTTTCATTCCTGTGCTTTTTCCCACCACTTCTAATTACAGCATCGGCTGGTCAGCCCAACACTCCACTGGTTATGACTAAAAACTCTGCAGCCTTTTCCCTCAGATGATATGACAAAGATCAAATATGTTTGTTAATCCTATAAGAATGCAAACATTATGAATAATATCTATGTTTGATTTCCAGTACTACCGAATGTTTAACTGGCAGTTATAGGGGCCTAGGTATGGTCCCTGTGGTACCACAACACAGTCAGAAAAGCTAAAAACTAAAACTAAAACTGTGAAAAGAGTTTAACTTATTTCTAAAAAAAATGTAATTAATTGGGGAAAAAGAGAATGATAATTCTATGATCATCTCCCTGAGCGCTTCCAAGAGTCCTGTATAACAGCTGTGTCACATGGCACCACACACATCTCTCAGCAGTGACCTTCACTGCGTTTCACTATATGTCCAAATGTACACAAACACTGTTCCACACACAAGATATGTTATCTAGAGGTTAAAGGTCAAAAATATAGAAGCAGGCCGAGATTAACCTTGATTAGAATCTAACACTTTACTCAGCAGATGAACATGCTATCTATCTATCTATCTATCTATCTATCTATCTATCTATCTATCTATCTATCTATCTATCTATCTATCTATCTATCTATCTATCTATCTATCTATTTTCCCTCTTCAGCTGGTGAAGACTGCTGACCTGGACCCCAGGTACAATTACATCATGGGGTTCCACCCGCACGGCGTGCTGGTGGCAGGGGGCTTCACAAACTTCTGTACCTACGCCACCGGCTTCAGGCAGCTGTTTCCAGGCCTCACCAGCTACCTGCTCATGCTGCCTCTTTGGTTTAGGGCCCCGTTCTTCAGAGACTACATTATGTGTGCAGGTGTGGAAGAGAAACCTCAGAATTCCGAGAATTGTCAGATTATTTTTTAACCAAATATGTTTCAGTCCATCCAACCTATTTTACGCTGTAACCCCGCAGGCCTGATTCCATCAGACAAAGAGAGTGCTAGCTATCCGCTCACCAAACGTGGTGGTGGTAATGCTATTGTAATAGCAGTTGGCGGTGCCCCAGAGTCTCTAGATGCACATCCTGGAAGCTACGATGTATTGCTGGCCAAAAAGAAAGGCTTCATTAAGATGGCCATGGAGTATGGGTAAGAGGAACCCGTCCACCATACGTTTCTCTAATTGGCGCCTTGTATAGTACTTAAAAACAGACCTGCCTGAACATGGAATCATAGCTAAAAAGACCCCATGTCATGTCTAATCAATAGCACTAAGCTGCTATGCATAAATGAGCATCTTAAAGAATGATAGCTAAACTTAGTCTTCATAAAGCCAGGCTTTCTCAAAAGCATTCTTTTCACTCTTTAATCAGTAACATACTGTACCTTAAAGCCACTACAAAACTGTCTGTAGAGCTCATCTGGTGCCAGTCTTCTCTTTCGGGGAGAATGAAGTGTTCGATCAGGTGGAGAACCCCAGAGGAACCTGGCTGCGCTGGACACAGGAAAAGCTGCAAAGCATCATGGGCATCGCCCTGCCTCTCTTCCACGCCCGTGGCATTTTCCAGTACTCCTTTGGCCTGATGCCCTACAGAAGACCCATCCATACTGTGGGCAAGTAAAGGTTTTACTGCTTTGTTCCCCCGTGGCTTACTGAGAGAGCGTCACAGCGATCTGTTCCCTCTCCTCAGTTGGACGTCCAATTCGGGTGGAGAAGAATGACAAGCCGACAGCAGAGGAGCTGCACAGCCTGCACCAGCTCTATATGGAGGAGCTCAGCCAGCTGTTTGAGGAGCACAAAGGCAACTATGGGGTGGACAAGAACACACACCTGAACTTTGTTTGAAGCGGAACGAAGAACGTCTATTTATAAGGGAAACTCTGCAGCTGAATGGCACATTCTGACTGGCTCATCAAGTCTGACTTTAGTCTCAAATCTTCTGTTAATTCTAGGCTAATTAGAGTAATAAATGGTCTCTGCAACAAGCAGTGTAGAGAGTAAACGAGGGAGTTGAAGGTGATTTTATTTTATTTTTTTTTGGGATCGTTCCCAAATGATAAGACCGTCCATGTGCTTTGGCAAACACTCTTCATGCGTGCGATGGCTGATGTTTCCAGAGGTAATACAGTATATGGTGTGGATCCAAGCCTTTCATCACAGTCTGGACGGCTCAGACTGGAGAAACGCTGATGCAAACGAAACAGGCGATTGAGAAATGTGTAAAGCCACCAGGTTACCCTGGCTGACTGTCTGATCACAGGGCGTCCTCGCAGACAGTGGGAAAAAAACGGACACTTGGCACAATCATTTCAAATGGCATGCAGGAAGGAACATAGTGTGAATGTAAACTGAGCTGTACGTGAGTGTGAATAAAGGATAATAGTCATTTGTGTTACAATGAATGTCGTCAAATTGTAAGCGCTACTGTAAAAGACCAAGTCTCAGTTTCTTGTGTCAGCTCAGGGACACAACAACATTGATGTTTTCTGGAGGAAACGTTCAAAGTACAAAAGAATCAAGACTACAGATGGATCTTATCTTATCTTGGATAATAGAAAAAAACAATACATAAATGGAGCATTTAAGTATAGGACTGGAATCTTAAAACACTATTATTGGTATTAAGAAGAAGGCGCATAATTATATTAATAAGAAGGAGGTTAATAATAGTGACAGAGCGAAGAAGAAGATTTGAAACACGTGACAGATTGCTGAAAGTGTCAGATGGGAATACTGTATGATAATATCAGCGATGTCCCAGACTGTTATTGACATTTCTCAACAGTGACCTCAGGTCAAGGACTGTATGACTGATTTCATCAAGCTGTTATGATTTCTGGGCTCGGACCCATTCAGAGCTGCATCTCAAAAAATATACATGCAGTATATATACAAATATATCTGCGTTTTCATAAAATCTAGTTTTGCAGCGAACAAAAGCAAAGTGGTTCATCGCTCCGGCTTCACCTCTGACTGCAAGGACACGCTGGCTCCATGATGCTGCAGGATACAGCTGGGCTTTCCGAATAATTACAACATTATTTTGATAATAATCTATTTCAAAGTCCATCAGTTACACAATAGCAAATACAAATAGGTTTGCTAACCGAATGTTTGATTTAGACATTAACATTGGTTTCATATTGGTGCACTGAGCGATGAAAATGCTCATATCAGCTGCTGAAAAATCCATTTTTTGAGATGGCCAGCTAAAGCAAGCATCCCATATATATTTGTTAATGTGATCATTTAAACACACGCTTTCTTGTCATAGCTAAATCAGTATAGTTATATGCCAACTTCACTAAAGATCTCAGCTCCCCTCAGATTTATTTTGTTCATTTTCACACATTCCCATTTAAAACACGTAAATATGGAAAGATGATGATATGTTTTGTGCGCGCGCGGGATATTATCCCACGAGCCGCTTCTATTCGGACGGGACATTTTAAATTCACGCAAAAGAAAATTTCCAAGTAATGATTTGCGTTCACACTAGAATTTATTCTTTTACTTTTATTTTTTTAATACCGTTTTGGACCAAGGAAAGGGTGAAGGTGCGTTTGAGGCGAGCAAATCTCTCCAGCGCCAGCGCCTGGAACACGTGACCGCGTCAATAAAAGGCGGAGGAGGCGCGCGGCGGCAGCTTCACAGTCCGGGCTTCGCTCGCTTTGCGCCTCCGGCTCCTTCCAGCACGCATTAAATGCCCGGACGGCGCTTCTCGCTGCTCCAACCAAGCGTCTGCTCTCAGAGGAGCTTCAGGGGGACGGAACTCGATCACCGGGGCAGGCTGGCAGCTTCCCCCAGCTCTCTGCCGGGTGCCCTCGCCATCCTCCGGCCATGAAGACCATTCTCGCTGCCTACTCCGGCGTCCTCAGAGGTACCTGCTTGTCAGCATTTGACCCGACTTTTGGAAGAAAGAAATTCCCAAACAAATTAGAATCTGAAAGGACCGGGAGGAGCAGCTGTAATGAAATATTGAAAATGAAGGGAGTGATGATAGCAGCTGACATAACGAAGAAAACTTTTTTATAAGGAGGTTCTTCTGTTTTCTGTTTATATTTGAATTACCGCCATAGAAATCCACTTTTAGAAGTTATCCAGCTACAAAGTTTTAAAAAAATTGAACACATATTTGAAATGGTGCTGAATTTAAAGACCAACACACATGATCCACCTGGTTGCTTCAGATCTTTAACACTTTGTCTGTCTCCAGCCAGATAACTGTTGCGTACACATGAGCTCATTAGCAATTTAAGTCTTTTAAGGAGTCCCGACATGCTAGTTGGCAGGTAAATCCTTCTCCGGGGTTATTTTTGGTGCACCGCTGAGATTAGGTGACAGTGTTGTTCTCAGCAGTAGATTTCTCCTCATGCTTCCAGCAGCATGAGCCTTTTTTTTGGCTTTTTGACCCGACAGAGCTGATGAGGAGCCTGTGAAGGATCATTTTGGTTCAACTCTGCCCCTCTTTGATCAGCTCTAACCAGGATGTGTTTTATCAGACTGGTGGGACGATTTTCTCCATTATTCCTCCGCTCTTGTCTGCAGGCACTGGCTCCAGCATCCTCTCTGCTCTGCAGAACCGGCCATCAGCCTTCTGGCCCTGCAGGTCCAAGATGGAAAAACACCTCCAGGCCATCTCTGTCCTGCAGTGGGTCATCACCTTCTTAGCCATGGGTGAGGAAGAGGAGGGGAGGAGAGGGGGCTACACGTGCTTTTCTCCTCATCCTCTGACCTGAGCCGTAGGACGTAGCTCAACACTGTCCCGATCCATCGCACGCCTGATCATGTGACCTTTGACCGTAGGCGCCGTTTGCAGCGTGCTGCTTCTTTACATGTTCTGCACCGACTGCTGGCTGATCGCCGCCGTTTACACCACGTGGCTCATCCTCGACTGGAACACGCCAAAGCAAGGCAAGTGAAGAGGAAAACCAGGTTTGACTCACACTGCTTGAGCCGGTTACTGGTTGACATATTGGTAGCGTGGCAGCACACACACACACACACACACACACACACAGTGGCTCGGGGTGTATTTTACTTAACGAGTGCACTGTTTTCTAATAATATCGCAGCCTCTCGCTCATGCGGAGCCTTGACTGATTGTAACAGCCAGCCAGCCGCCTCGCCGGACTGAAGCGTCTCATTGATGCGGGTGTTAAGTGTTGCAGTGATTTGGGTTATTTCAGTAAGACTCTACGTGTCTGTGGATGGAGACGTACAATCAGGACTTTCTGTTCACGCTTGACTTTTACGTTAGTGGTCCGTGCGACAGCGGGGCCAGCCTGCGCTGTTGCACGCATGACTAAAGGTCCAATATTTTGCTGTCAGAAAATAATGGATCAGTTTTTGGTTTTTTTTTATCCTGTAACACCCTTCAGTGGTTCTGTTGTGCTCAACATCATGCTCAAAATGTTCTGATCTGTCATTCTTATCAGGGGGCAGGAGGTCCTCCTGGGTGAGAAATTGGACCGTGTGGACTTATTTCAGAGACTACTTTCCAATCAGGGTAAGTTAAACAGTCAGCTTTTTGGGACAGTATCGCTGTCATGCTAGCAAATATTTATCAAACTGCTGCACAGCCATGCAGGGACAGCCAAGCAGGGACAGCCATGCAGGGACAGCCATGCAGGGACAGCCAAGCAGGGACAGCCATGCAGGGACAGCCAAGCAGGGACAACCATGCAGGGACAACCATGCAGGGACAGCCAAGCAGGGACAACCATGCAGGGACAGCCAAGCAGGGACAACCATGCAGGGACAGCCATGCAGGGACAGCCATGCAGGGACAGCCATGCAGGGCCAGGCACTGTGCTCCAGCAGTGATTTATTCATCGTTATCTTATTTGTCAGTTAGTTCGTCATCAACCACAAATTCGTGTCGACCTTTTACGTCTTTAAAGTCGTTTTCTGCAGCGGGTTTAGACACGACTCGTCCCACGCATGCACATGAACAGTTGCAGGAACTGGCTGGTGACGCCACGCTGAGCCGGTGGAGACCTGGCTGAACAGGGCTCTACGTGCTGCTAGTGCTCTCGCAGACGTCAGGTCAGCTGCGTTTGTGATAGCAAAGCTTTCTTTAATGGCGTTTCAGCCAGCCGGGATTTGGCCACAAGTTCAGACGAGCGGCTCGTTCTCCGCGCTTGGACTTTGGCCATCGTATTGATCTGCTTTAGTGGGTTAAAGCCCTTGTTTTTGACACTTCAGCTGGTCCACAGTTCTACTGCTTTAAGAAAACAATCCTCTCCTTTTTTTAATAAGATCAAATTGTGTTTGTTTGAGCTCACGGTGCAGCACGATGGTGAAGCAAGCAGTGAGCATTCTATTTTTCATACATTTGAGATCATATCTGGAAGGACATCAGCTGATTGTACAGCGGAGGTTGGACATGATTGTTATTAATATGAGTTGGAAGCAGACTTATCAAAGTCCAGTGGGGGGGGGTGATGTAGGAGTGACGTTTCACACCGCTTTAATTGCCTGAATACTCTAGATATGCAGAACGCCTTTGTTTTCCTCTCTTCCCCTTCACGCTTGTGTGTGGCTTGCACCGGGGATCTTAGTGGTGACCTCCTTCTCTAATCATTATGCAACTGTTGTGTTAGCAAACGACAGAAGGAGCTTTTGTGTGGTTTCAGAGCAGACTCCATCAAAGGTTAAATGTCCTCCGAGGGCCTTCACGACCAGATCCCCAACACATGAGCAGACAGAGGCTGTTGTGAAAGCCTCGGCCTTATTTCCATGATTCTGACTCTAGTCTACAGCCGAGCTGATCAGTTACTTTCAAGTTGTTGCCTTGTGGTGAAGGACGTGAACAACGTTATTTCCTTCTCTCCAGCTCCCCGACTGAATCTGTCTACACTGCTGTCTTCCAGCTTATTAAAACCCACAACCTGCTGCCCAACCGGAACTACATCTTCGGCTACCACCCCCACGGCATCTTTTGTTTTGGGGCCTTCTGCAACTTTGGCACAGAGGCCACAGGCTTCTCCAGGAAGTTTCCAGGGATCAGGCCCTCCTTAGCAACGCTGGCAGGAAACTTCCGCCTGCCCGTCCTTCGGGACTACCTGATGTCTGGAGGTGAGGTGCCCCGACAGGCTGCAGAGTCTTGGCCACATTTGAGACAGCCGATTGCTTTATCTGTAAGCAGAGAGGACTTTTGTCCTCTTGTACAGCTGGAACAGCTTTTGTTTACTTGGAGCTGCTGATTACACTGATTAATGGAGATTTATCTGTCCTGCTAAACGCAGGCTTACTAGTTTTCTCTGAGCAGTGACTTTCTTTCTCCCCCTGTTTTGTAATTATAACTCTGTTAAATAAGTTATCCACTTCTATCCGTTTGCTCAAACTCTGATTTCAGATTAAAAGTGTGGCTTTTATACATCAGTTAATATGGGAGCATGATGAAAACCTCTTTTAAAATCAGACCCCCTTCAGAACTGTCTGGAATGTTTAGAAATAGCAGTGGCAGACAGACGTCTCCAAGGTTTGTCCAGTGACGGTGGGTTTCTAACACTGTACAGTATTTGAGTAAACAGACAAAGTCCACTTTTCCAGGAGGTGAACTTTGACAGTTTCTAGCTGCTTTAAACCTGCTTACATTTGGAAGTTACATCAGTTTAACAAATAACAGGGTTTGGGCCAGTTCTTAGCATACTTGCTGTGCATCAGTCTTCATTTTTGCTAATGCCTGAGCAGGTTTGGTTGCTGGGGTTAGCTACTGTTGTTGCAGTGGCTTCCTAATACATAAAAAGGCCCTTTCGGTCTCCGCTCCTCCGCCCTTGTGCCCTTCGCAGGTATCTGTCCCGTCAACAAGAACTCCATCGACTACCTGCTGTCCCAGAACGGGACGGGAAACGCCGTAATCATCGTCATCGGCGGAGCCGCCGAGTCCCTTCAGTGCGCTCCCGGCAGGAATTCTGTCACGCTGAAAAACCGGAAAGGCTTCGTGAGGTTGGCCTTGCAGAAAGGGTGAGCGACCCTTTTAGCTAAAGCTTTATGGAAGCGCGAGCACGGCGTCTCACGTCTGCGCTGAAACGAGTCACTGCCAGATTATTACTAAGGCAACAATCACAGAAAACAAAGGGAGCATTAGCAAGTCTTTTATTAAATATGTAGTTGAGTAACGGAGGGGTGAAGTGGGCCCAGCTTGTTCCCCAAACAGACGTGAAAGGAGCTTATAGCTTACAGGGAAAGACATGAAGGCCTAGAGTCCTTCATAACAACTAGGTTTGCATTCCGTCTGAACTAAATCTGAACCGTAAATTCAGGTCAGAAATGTCTTTAGATGTCTGTTAAACACAATCCTGCCTCAGCAGGTCAGTAGACTGTGACCTATATATCCTTTACACTTCCATTTTTATACCAATGTAGAATTAGTCGTCTGCATCCCTTCAGCCTCTCTACTCCTGTGCTAGATTTAAAGTATTTCCCAATATATGCAGTCTGGGATGGGGGAAAATGGGAGTAACGTCTCTTTCTGTCCTCAGCTCTGACCTCGTTCCGGTGTATTCTTTTGGGGAGAACGATGCCTACAAGCAGGTGATTTTTCAGGAGGGCAGCTACTGGAAAGTCTGGCAGAAGAGGCTGCAGAAGCTCTTAGGCTTCGCGCCCTGTCTCTTCCATGGCTGCGGCCTGTTCTTCAGAAGCTCCTGGGGCATCGTGCCTTTCTGCAAGCCCATCACAACCATAGGTGAGTTTGTCTTTCAGGCCTTTGTTGAGACACGACCACAGGCCACCAAACAGACGGTGGTTTGTTCAAAGCTGTCGTCTTTTCCGTTTTAGTTGGAGAGCCAATCACAGTGCCAAAAATTGAGGATCCCACAGAGGAGATGGTGGACCTCTATCACGAGATGTACATCAAGGTCCTGCTGAACCTCTTTGATAAATACAAGACTCGCTTTGGGCTGAAAGAGAGCGATGTCCTGCATATCCAGTGAAAGGCTGATGGAACCTTCTGGACGACGCCATCTTCTGAATATATTCGCTTCCTTTTTCCAGTGTCACTTATCCAAAGTGCCCAGCTTTGCACGTTGCACAGTTAAGGCTTGTGTTTACGCTGCCCGTCAGTCACAGTCAGGTCATGCTACATCATATCCCGTGTTAAAACCCGGTGCCTTTTGTCATGTTTCACCTCCCAGTGCAGAGGGCGGTGATTTCCAGCAGCATGAAAACAAGGTGCCAATGATTTTTCGAATTGCTCCTGAAACATTTTGAGACCCCGTCATATTCCAAGAGCACCAACAATGCAACCATGTATCCAAGAGGATCAGAAACCCAAAGAAACTTTGAACCAAAGACCCCTGCCACCACACTCACAGGGTGGGCTTCGATGTGGATGCACACCAGTCGTGTGAATATATCGTATAATGCCATAAAGTATTACCTGTAATTTTTTTCAGGGGAAGAAGCATCTCTCAGGGGAAGAGTCGTGCCTGCCCGTCAGTGAATATCTGTAATTGCACAGAATATCTGTAATGCACTTTCTCTTTGGTTAATTACGGCCTGAGATTTTGTCTGAAGGAAATGCCTTCACTATGAAAGTATAAATGTGGCTTTGTTTGCTTCCTTTTCTTGTCCAAATGGTACTCGAGTCTGGA
Organism: Pao palembangensis; assembly: GCA_015343265.1. Classification (NCBI taxonomy): domain Eukaryota; kingdom Metazoa; phylum Chordata; class Actinopteri; order Tetraodontiformes; family Tetraodontidae; genus Pao; species Pao palembangensis. The sequence goes on along the minus strand of CM027094.1, from coordinate 10,560,217 downwards.
CTGTGGATTTAAACTGATAGAAAACTAGAGGATAAATGTAGATTCGGGAGATCTGCTCGTCGTGCCGTGGCTGAGACTTGACTGTATTTCATTTCAAATTGATGCTTAATAAGGTTAGTAAGATTGTTATTACAGTCGGTCCCACCATCGCTGCCTCTTTGCCCTGAATGTGTAATCCTGCACAATAAATTTGCAAGCTATAAGCTATTATGGGATAGCATGTTTTCCATGCTAATATTTAAATTAAACTTTTGTATATTTTCAGAAGGTGTGTCTTGTAGTCATTATTGTTACCATTATTATTATTATTATTATTGGCCATGAAGTACAATATACACACACACTCACAGTCTATTTGTGTAAAACAAAATGAGAAAGACAAATCAGTCAATATTGAAAAAGACATTACACAGTAGATTTGCAAATAAAGCAGAAGACATAAACTGAGAAAAATGTAGAACTAATATAAATAATTATAAGGGGTTCAGGGTTCAGATCACAAAAACAACACTTCACACTGATGTCAAAGTAATTCTTGGGGAAGAAAAACTTGGTGAATAGAAGTCCTTTATTGAAGAGAAAATTGATTAAAACAAGACACAATGTCATGTTTACGACAGAGGAGAGAGAGAATGATGACCAAAAGTGTATTTTACTGCGAACTTTTTCTCACCGGTTTGTATTTTACAAAGCAGCATTAGCGCCATCTGCTGGGAACAACTCGACAGTGAAAACAGTTCACCACCAGCTTGAAAACTCAAAATGAAAAATATACACACAAAATATACTGATGAAAACAGACAGAACTGAATAAAACTAAAGTGCTCAAAAGACTATCTTAGGAAAGCCTCAGTATATTATACATAATTTAGCATTGTTCTACAGCACACACGGGCAAAAACAGCTCCATGGACATAAGACAGGACCAGTTGCTACAGTAACAACATCAACAGATTCGGTTGCAAAATAGTCTTAAACAACACTTTTTCCAAAAGCGAACATTGTGTCATTTGGCTTCCTGCCGCTTTTCTGTGGTTCTCAGGGGCACAGACACAGATATATTCCCCGCACGGCACAAAGATAAAGGCATTGTCATGAGACCAAACAGTGCAGAGCATGACCTTATTCTAGCCCAGACAGGAGGCCACACCAAGACTGCACATTAAACCTGGTGTTGTTTGGAAGGCGGGCTCTCTGCACACTAGCGTTTGCATGCACAAGGTTCTCTCAGGCCCCCCGACTGTCTGTGTTGATAACATGATTGGAACACGACAGCATGCAATCAAGTACAGGTAAGTCCCGTGTTTTCTTGATATTATGTATATCCACTGTAGAGAAGCCGTCTGAATTACAAAGTGTTTAGTGTTACATTTTTACGTATTGAATTCTAGATCTAAAATATCTGCATTGTATAGGTTTTGATGCTGATGCTGCTGCTGCTGCTGCGTTACCAACCACTGTCATCGTGTCAAATTGCTGGAAACAACAGACTGGACTTGCTCCTAGGTAAAATGCTGTGCTATAATCCTAATCAAAAGACGGAGCTCGAAAGTCTTTCTGTTACCTTTTAAGAAGTTCTTATTGATTACAGAGCCTCCTTGAAATGATAATTACCACAAAAGACCTATCAGGACCCTTTAATCCAGCTTCTTTGTGTATATAGAAACCGCTACGATGCGCCAGAACATCATAAACACGTTTTTATGGTGAAGAAAAGTAATAAGCAAACAGTAGTCCATTAACTAACGCTGACTAAGGGTCAGCGGTATGAATGTGTATCAGCCTGTCAGGGCGCATTTTGCGCCTCTTTTTTGAATGTAGAGATGATTACTCTGCAAAGAGGTTCTAATGAATTCAGAATGATTTACTTTAACTCAGCTTTATGTGTCTGTGTTACTGACCAGGCCACAAACATGTCAGAGCAAAGAGATCAACAACAGAGTGAGAAACACTACTTGCAACAGAGGATCCCCATCCTGCCCACCATTGCTGTCCCTCACAACCTCCCCCACAGAGCCAGAAAACTCCAGCTGATCTCTGACTCTGCGGGCTTCGGCTTCATTCTCCAGCTGGAAAAGATGGCGTCAGGGCGCACGTGTAAGCCAGTAGAAAGAGCCAACCTCCAGCGTGGTCCTTCTGAAGGTCAGCCTAACTAAAACACATAATACCTGTGTGAGTGACAGTTCACGCTCTGCGTGAGCTGGAGAGCGGCCCTCCGGCAGAGAGAGCGGGCCTGAAGGATGGAGATCTGCTGCTGGAGGTCAACGGAGAGTCCCCAGAGTCCCTGAAGCATCAGGAGATTGTAGGGAGAGTGAGACAGAGTGGCCAGACGGTCTCTGTCACCACCATCACGCCACAGGGGCTGCAGTTTTACACCAAGGTGGGCGTTTGTGGTGCTGCAGAACAGCTGTCACAATATAGCCACAGAAGCAGGAAGAGCTGAGCTCAGCGTCTGTGTTTCCTGCCTGTGTTTTGCCCGTGCAGTTGGGTCTGTCTCCTCTTCTCTTCTGTGAGGATGATTCCGATGAAGCGTATGAAAGAAAGAGAATAAGCTCCTTCACAGCTGAGCAGACATCGCAAAAGGAAGCTGGTGCATCATCCAAATCCAGACTGTGTTCTCTCCAAAAGGGTCCTTTGGGGTTCGGCTTTAATCTGGGCTGCATCCCGCAGAGGCCTGGGACCTTTATCAGTCAGGTGAGGAGAGAAGCAATAAGAGCACAGGTCTGCCAGATCTGTGTGTAAATACAACTGTGAGGCACTTAAAGAAGGAGGAAAATAAAAACATTTAGTGCTATATTTACTGTCAATTGAATCTTTTCTTTCATGCAAGCCTTCCAGGATATTCATATTTGTATTTGTTTTGCTGATTGTAAAATCATTTGTACTTTTTCTCCTGCAGGTGACTTTCGGGGGCCCTGGGCAGCAAGCAGGATTACATGTGGGTGATGTAGCGCTTGAAGTCAGTGGACAAAACGTAGCCAGTAAATATCTGGAAGATGTGATCGTGCTTATGGAAGAAGGAGGAAACGTTCTGTCGTTACTTGTCACAAACAGGCAAGAGGCAGGAAAACACACGTCACACACTTAAGGTAAACAAAACAAGACTTGATCAATTATGCCAGTTTTCATGATCCATTTGCACATTAATAACTGACCTCTTTTTGTTTGTTTCACAGCATAAAGAAGAAAAATATGAGATTACATATTTGTGAGAGAAGATCACCATATGGAGAACTAATGGATTATATTGTTTGTCCTTATTGTCCCTACTGGATTTGACAATTCACAAGAACAAATACATGAAATGAGCTAATTGTAAGTGTAACAGATATAGTTGCACAAAAAATAAATAAATAAAGTTGATCGATGCATTTATGTATCATCAGAAAATGTATATTTTGGTACTTTCAACAACATAAAGGTGTTGGCATGATACAACATTCTGCAAAAATTTTAAAAAGTACTTAATTTGCAAAGCAGTGTAGATTTGAATGTCCTCCCTGCGATTGTGTTGATTTTTTCCAGGTGCTCATGTTTCCAGTTTATTAGAGACTAAACTTCTCCTAGGTATGAGTGTGTGAGTAAATTGTGTGAATGTCCTGTAGCTGACTGGTAAAAATGCGGTATATCATGACAAGTCGTACAGTAATAAGTGTTTACATTATCAGCATCATGTGCCATGTGTACCGTTACTGTGCCCCATGAGCTGGCCGTTAAAGATATTAAATATATTAGATATTATATTAAGTTGCTCCATCTAGTGGTCATCTGGCAAAATGCTTCGTTAAATACATTTTTGAAATATGACAATGACAGACAGGCCTAATCACTTTAGAGTAATTTACATTCTAATGTCAAGACGCGAATTTTGTACGTCATATTGCCTCATCCTGGCTGTAAAAAAAAATGTGTATAGAAGCTACTGTTAGCGCAATTACATGACCTCGACTATGATCTAGTTTCTGAACAGGCATTTACGTGGCCAGCTATAATCACTGGTCCTTGTCCTGGTCCTGGAGGTGACATTCAGGGGAGCAGTTAGCGTCGACAACAGCATAAACATGGCACAAGCGGTGCAAAAACTGGTAACTAAAGTACCAACACTGGTTAGCGGTAAGTTTATTTAAGGCATTTTATCCCGACGTCTGTAATTAATGGTAACTCAACTGCACACTTCTTTATTGACAAGATGAAAGAACACTGATGCTATAAAATCTGCCGAGACTCATTCATCGATTCAATGAATTAAGTGTGCGAAAGTAACTAAAGCTATTCTGGGCAGTGCGGTTAAAATGTTGTAATCCTGCTTTTTCCTTAAGCTGTTTTTGTTTCGGTGGAGTTATATATTTAAGGGTTATTGGACGTAAAGCTATGTACAGCCTCAAGTCAGTTGTAGCAACACCAAAGCAACAAGGCTACTGACTCATTGTTGCGCTTGTCCGTCTTAGCCGCTGTCACCTACTCCAAACCCCGACTCGCAACCTTTTGGCACTACGCCCGTGTGGAACTCGTCCCTCCTTCCCCTGCCGACATCCCCAAAGCCATCGAGGGGGCCACAAACCTCATGAAGGGTTTCCAGACGGGACGTCTGGGTCAGACCACAGTGAAGGTGCGTTTGTGATCTCTGCAGAAAAAAAAACACTGAATTTAATGTTCATAATAATGAAAATGATAATTAAGAGTCTTTCATTAGGTCTTTTGTGCAGAGTCATGTGCATCCCATTATAAAGTAATGTCCACGTAGCTTCTCATTCATCCAGCTCTTAGAGAGAGTCAACTGGAAGCTTCTGGTTCTAACTTAAGAAGCCTTTTGGACAAGAAGCATCTTCCAGTTTCTTTTAATGGTCCAGCTGGCCCTCTGCTAGACCTCAGTGGTTTATTAACAAAGGTTTTTTTGGCTGTTCTTGATCGGTTGAAGATCGTTCTTTGAGTCATTCCACAGCTCTCCCGTTAGCTGTCAGCCAGTCCTTAATGGCTTTACTGGTGGTTTTTTTTTTATGTACAATGGGGCAAAAAAAGTATTTAGTCAGCCACCGATTGTGCAAGTTCTCCTGCTTAAAATGATGACAGAGGTCTGTAATTTTCATCATAGCTACACTACAACTGTGAGAGACCGAATGTGGAAAAAAAATTCAGGAAATCACATTGTAGAATTTTTAAAGAATTTATTTATAAATTCCTGCGTAAAATAAGTATTTGGTCAATAACAAAAGTTCAACTCAGTACTTTGTAATATAACCTTTGTTGACAATGACAGAGGTCAGACGTTTCCTGTAGGTCTTCACACACTGGAGCTGCTATTCTGGCCCATTCTTCCAGGCAGATCTCCTCTGGAGAGGTGATGTTTTGGGGCTGTTGCCGGGCAACATGGGTTTCCAACTCCCCTCCACAGATTTTCTATTGGGTTGAGGTCTGGGGACTGGCTAGGCCGCTCCAGGACCTTGAAATGCAGCCACTCCTTTGTTGCTCAGGCGGTGTGTTTGGGATCGTTGTCATGCTGGAAGACCCAGACACGTCTCACCTTCAAGGCTCTCGCTGATGGAAGGAAGGAGGTTTTTGCTCAAAATCTCACGATACATGGCCCCATTCATTCTTTCCTTAACACGAATCAATGGGACAGAAAAACAGCCCTAAAGCATGATGTGTCCACCCCCATGCTTCACCGTGGGGATGGTGTTCTTGGGACGCAACTCAGCATTCTTCTTCCTCCAAACATGGCGAGTTTTTATCAAAAATGTCTATTTTGGTCTCATGTGACCACATGACATCCTCCCAGTCCTCCTCTGGATCATCCCCGTGGTCACGGGCAAACTTTAGACGGGCCTGGACACGTGCTGGCTTAAGCAGGGGGACACGTCTGCCACTGCAGGCTTTGCTTCCCTGGTGGGTGTAGTGTGTTACTGATGCTAACCTTGGTTGCTTTGGTCCCAGCTCTGTGCAGCTCATTCACCAGGTCCCCCCGTGGAGTTCTGGGATTTTTGCTCACCGTTCTCATGATCAATTTGACCCCACGGGATGAGATCCTGCGTGGAGCCCCAGATCGAGGGAGCTTATCAAGGACCTTGTATGTCTTCCATTTTCTAATAATTGCTCCCACAGCTGATTTATTCCCACCAAGCTGCTTGCCTGTTGTAGATTCACTCTTCCCATCCGTGTGCAGATCTACAATTCTGTTCCTGGTGTCCTTCAACAGCTCTTTGGTCTTGGCCATGGTGGAGTTTGGAGTCTGACTGTTTGAGGCTGTGGTCTTTTATACAGATAACGAGTTCAAACAGGTGCCATTAATACTGTTAATGAGTGGAGGACAGAAGAGCTTCTTAAAGAACAAGTTACAGGTTTGTGAGAGCCAGAAATCTTGCTTGTTTGTAGGTGACCAAATATTTATTTTACGCAGGAATTTATAAATAAATCCTTTAAAAATCCTACAATGTGATTTTCCTGGATTTTTTTTCCACATTCGGTCTCTCACAGTTGAAGTGTAGCTATGATGAAAATTACAGACCTCTGTCATCAGTTTAAGCGGGAGAACGTGCACAGTCGGTGGCTGACTAAAGACTTGCTTGCCCCATTGTAACTGTCATGTTGCAGTAGGCACTTCTGGTTGAGCTGTAATATGCATCCCCAAACCTTGACTCCTCCACCTGCCCTCCACCTCTATGCTTCAACGTTGTTCAAGGTTCTTTTCTTTGAATGCTGATTTTAGTGTGGGCCAAGGTGTCCGTCCTCAAGGAAACCTACAGTCCAGTTGCGCACAGAGATCTAACTTTGATAACTATGACCTGGATGAATGAGAGTCTACACAGACAAAGGTGTCCTTTGTTCTGCTGTTTAAAGGAAACTAAGAGCAACGGTTTTCGTCCTTGCACCCTTCACCCTTGTGTAGTCTCTCCGATATGAGAGACTAGCACTTTCACCTCAACAGTAGCGAGAGCCTGCTTTAGCTGCCATGACATTTTAGGGTTTTGGAAACATTGTAGACTATTTTCTCAAGGTCGCATTGATTTAACAGAACAGATTCAAAAGGATCACATTCGGTGTGTCTTTTGCCCTCTTGTCAAAATAAGAAAACTTTAAATAGGATCTGGCTACAAATATTGTTGAGACTCCCCATTAGATGTTTACAGAAGTCCGTTCTCTATTCATCAAATGAACTCCTACAGGTGAAATGGGAACAGATCAGTGGGTAAGAAAATCAAGGATTTGCCCTAAACCTTGTTCTCTTTCTCACAGGAAGCTCTAAGGAACGGCCTGGTTGCCACTGAAGTCTTGATGTGGTTCTACATCGGAGAGTGCATTGGCAAAGGAGGCATAATTGGCTATAATGTCTGAGTTTGGACTGTTTTACTGTTTTTCCTCTTAAATGTTTATCAACATCTTCCTCCAACAATTCTGGGAACCAATAAATGGATATCTATTGTTTAAAACAACTCTACCTTTTCTGAGTGCCTTATTTTTATAGACCTTTCATCAATTTTACAAATCAAGGTAAAAATCTTATCTTATAATTACACATTTTAGTCTGTGCATTTAAAAGGAATGCACAGACTAAAATGTACACACACTGTAGCTGTGTAATAAATAGAAGCATTTATTCTAATGCTTCTAGTTTTCTGTTTCCAAATGTGCACTGGGATTGACTAATTGTGATATGCACAGGTGTCTATAGGCAAAATAAAGTATTCTAGCAAAAACACAATTGAAACCGTGTATAGAACGTACAAGACGTGACAGTAGATTTGTCACTAAAAAGGTTACAATTGTAATTGGACAATAAAAAAGAAAACTGCCAGCCGATGGAAAGTTCAGGGCGTTTTTGTATATGACCACCAGAGGGAGGTGTTGGGAGCTTAGGAACCAAAATACTTTCCTTAAGCGGATAAATAGCAAAACAACAAGATGTTAACTCATTTAGGTCTTTATTCTAAACCACAGATGAATCGTTTTTTTCTTTACAAAAAAAGTTTCTATGATAGTCATACTGTGATGGTCCGTTATACAAGTAAATGTAAAATTAAAGGTTAGTTCAAACGGGAAAATCAACGGAGATTATGATTTCAAGAACTGATGAAATGTTATTGTGTAAGGGTTGAAATTATAACGCATTAATACACTAATATGGGTAATGTGTTGAATCAATTATAAGAGTGCAAAATATTGGTCAAATAAAAATTACTATGGGCAAATGTACCTCAGATTATATCATAGTGACTTCTAATAACATCAGGCTAGATGTCACACTGTGAAGTATACTACTAGAACAATGTGAGAATATATAACATTTACATTTTAGCATATTGAATGTGACATTTTAATTAAATTCAACTTTTAAAAAAATCTAAAAAGAATAAATCAAATCTTTGTTTTGTACTTGTGGGATTCAGGTATTCCTAAAAAATGTGCTGAGTGTGTCAGCAATTATATAGACATTTTTCTTAAAAAAAAAAAAACAAAAAAAACAAAAACAACTGAGTGTCATTAAAGTGGTTTGGTATAACTCCAAAAATAAATATTCCAAAAGCAGTTTGATGCAAAATATTTTCCACAGATATGTTCATTTGAGATTGCAGATCTTGACCGAGGTCCCCACTCCGAAGCCTGGGTAGAGGGGCTCCGCAAAAGTGGTCTCGAACCTGTGCAGGAGGGTCATGCTGCTGCTGCTGATGCTGTAGAACGCCAGCACACCGGCACTGTGGTCCAGGTACACGCCTATCCGGGGCGAGTGGGCGGCGCTGATGGTTTTGTCCACCCGGTTGTGCCAGGCGGAGTAGCCCGTGTCAGAGCACAGCAGACTCCAGGATTTGTCATTGTAGCCCAGCAGGCACATGGAGCCTTTGCCCTTCCGGCTGATACTGCGGTAGGCCACTCCGATGGAGAACTCCCCGTTCCACTCGATTTCCCAGTAAAAGCGTCCTCCGGAGAGCGCCTCCCTGCACAGCACCTGGGCAAAGCTGTCGAAGCGCTCGGAGTTGTCTCCGTAGGGCTGCAGCTCTCTGGTGCGGATGACCTTTCTGCTGTTCTCAGAGATGTACAGCTCCTTGTAGGCCGTGTTGGGATCCAGCTTCAGCTGGCAGAAGTCTGCAGGAGAACAGAACCGTTTCGTCATCTTCCCTGACAATATGGAAGGGTTACTGTCATGCGCGTGTGTGCGCTCAGAAACTCACACTTTAGAAACTCGGATCTGGTTTTTGGCTCTGAAGAAATGTGATCTGTAGTCACTTCCTTAGCTACACCTGAAGAAAGAGTTCAGTTAGTTTGGATTGTCGAACGGATGTAAAAATCTCGTTCCTTGGCCACCATGTAGTGAACTGGAACATGTATATTTTATTTTGACCCGAGACTGATGAAGCAATCTGGCCAACAGTTCACTGGCGGAGACATTATCAACCTAAATAATAATTAACTTCCTGCTCGCTATAGGAGCTGCCTACCTCTGCTCCTTCTGTCCAGCGTTCGGCTCTCGGTGGTGTACACCGGGATCTCACTCACTGCAAGACACGGCACGTTTTTACTTATTCAAACTGATGCGTTCTCTGCTTCCTCTCCTTCGTAGGTCTGTGGTTGGTGTCACACCTGTCTTGGAGATCTTAACCAGCTCCTCCCTGCCAAATTCCTCGAGGCGCTCCTTGATCTCGGCCACGGCTTTCCTGACGGCGGCGAAGGAGAAGTCGGGGTTCACGCTCACGCGGGGGATGAAGCCGTCATCGGTGGGGGTGCAGAGGTAGTTGAAGTTCTGGGGGTGGAGAAAGGAAATTAGAAGAAGGAAATTACAATCGACTCCACTAGTCTGCAGCTGGACCGCGTCAGCCAGCTGTCTGGTCTCAGCCCTCGTTAAATCTCTGCCTTTACGTCCTCACACACACACTTTGTGTCAACGGGTCAGTCACCTGCAGGAAGTGGATGTGGTCCTCGGTGCTGTAGAGCTGCTTGAGGCCCGACTCCTTCTTCTTCAGCTCATCGATCTCTTGCTCCAGGCGTTCGATCAGCGCCTCGGCCTGGTTGAAAGCAGCCTTCTCGTTGATGCCAATCAGCTTGGTCACCTCTGACCTCATCCTGTCGATGGAGCGGATCATGTCCTCGAACATCTTCTGGCTCTCCACCATGGCTCGCTGGGCCGAATTCTGGACACAAGGCTCCGCGTGTCAGCGCTGCTGTGGTCAACGTCCTAAATCAGTGACTTCCTGTCTTTCCACATTGCTGGTAAGCTACCGTATTTCATGTAAGATGACGTTACGCTCGTCCTCAGAAAAATACAAAATGGTTACTATCAACTGCATTCTGGAATTTCATTCTCTTCTTATCGTCATTTAGTCACTTTTATAGATGTATTTCGAAGCTGAGTTGTGCTAAATTAGCATCTTAATTTCGTCCCTTCAAGACGCATTGTGTAAAAAAAGGTGAAGATTTAGGAAACTTCACTAATTTATGGTATTCTACTGTTGCAAAGGTGTGCAGAGCAACCTCATCATGATCATCATCATCATCATCATCACCACCACCGTCATCATCGTCACCTTCAGCGAATCCACAGCGGTCTTCAGCTCCTCCAGCTCCTTCACCCTCTCCTGACATTTTTGTCTAATCTCGGCCTGAGAGATTCCCAACAGTTTCTGCAGACAGAAAGCACATCCGTCTGCATAAGAGCGTGTGGCAGACGTGGGGCTCGTCTTAACTGGGCGCTGCAAACATTCTTTCTCATGGAGGAATATCTTGGGGAGGACTTCTTTTTCTTGGCACGTCTAGAAAAACCCCATTCAAAGACTCTTCTTAATGCTTTTATCTCAGGGGGAGATCACGGGGGGGGGGATCTGTAATGGAATTCTGGCCACGTTAGGAATGCGAATCTGCGGCTGCCTGATTTGTAAAGAGACGCTTCAAGGTGCGCACGGCACTGATGTGCAAAATAGAGGGGGGTTCTAATTCAGCTTTTCCTCAAGCCCACCAAGCCTTTCTTCAAGATAAGCTTGAGGAATGTGGGGAATCTGTTGGGGGAGTGAACATAAGAGGGGGAGGGGAGAGAGCGGGAGATAGAGTGAGATTCAGGTTAGAAATCTTCCAACCAGAGAAACCAGACTTTGCGTCGTAGAAAAAGTAAGAGGCTCGGTTATTATATCACCAATCCCTAAAAATAAAACCTCTGGCTCACGCTGACGGCCATAAAATATTTCCGCATTTAAAAAAAAAAAAAAAGTTTGTTCCACTGTACTAGTCTTATCTACATTTTACTGGCCGTGCGGTCTGAGTCACTGGAAAGTGCATGGCTGTGGTTTCGTTGTGATTGGCTAGCTGTGGAAGGCCTTGACATTCCGCTATCGTTACTCCCACAGGTGGGAGAGTTCTGTAGCGGAAGGAATTGTCTGGTTTCTGTGTATCAATCCCACAGCTGGAACACCGCGCTCCGAGGTGATACGACACTCCCCACGGCCTCCAATCAGAGAGCGGGGTTGTTCTGGCGGCGAATGCCTGCCAGTTTAGCTGATAGCTTTGGTCAAATGGGTCAAAGTACAGCGAGCAGCCGTGGTTCAGCGGCAGGAGGTTGGGCAAAAACGCTCAATAATCTGACCGCCATTCGCCTCAAATGTGTTTCGTGAAGCAACACATCAGCGTAGACGTGAGAGGCTTTTTCCTGGCCTGGAAGCGCGGTTCTATTTTCCTAACGGTCATGAACAAGAGTGTGTGAGAATGGTCCTACCTGTTTCTCGCTCCTCTCCGCCTCGGCAGAGACAATGTCATGGCCCCTGTGCTCACTGACTGTGCAGATAGCGCAGATACACATCTGATCCGTTCTGCAGAAGAGCTCCAGGGACTTCTGGTGCTGCGGGCAGATCTTCCTGTCCAGGTTTCCCAGCTCGTCCACCAGCTTGTGCCTCTTGAACGTGGCTGACTCGTAGTGCGGCTTCAGGTGCTTCTCGCAGTAGGAGGCCAGACAGTTGAGGCAGGACTTCACAGCCTTCAGCTTCTTACCCATGCAGAAGTCGCAGGGGACGTCGCTCGCCCCGGCGTACACGTTGTCCTGGGCCGTGTTGGCGTTCAGGTTCAAGCCGCTCTTCTTGATCTTCTCGGCCACCATGCTCAGAGTGGCATTGGGCCGCAGCACGGGCCTCTGGGTGAAGGTGATTTTACACTGAGGACAAATGTATATCCCTGTGTAGTCAGCTTCATTCCAGTAGCCACTGATGCAGTCCATACAGAAGCTGTGGCCGCACGGGATAGCCACAGGGTCCCTGAGAAGGCTGAGGCACAGGGTGCAGCTGAAGTAGTCTGGTGAAGTGTGATCGGCCATTGTGATGGGCTGCAAACACGCACGGACCTGTGGGAAAGCGCCAGAGAACGCCAAGAGCAGACGAGAAACTCCGTCGAGTGCGCCCGAGAGCCCGCCCTCAAGAGTGTGGTGCAGCCTGCCAGAGACAGGACCTACTTGTATTTCTGAATTCCACAGGTTATTGATTGAAAGCAGACAAGGCCCTCCCCCTCTGCTGGGAGGACATCAGCCCTGCCCAGTTCAGATAAGCAGGTTGAACAAGGAGAGAGAGAGAGAGAGAGAGAGAGAGAGGGAGAGAGAGAGAGAGAGAGAGAGAGAGAGAGAGAGGGAGGCTGAAAAAGCACAAGAAGTGGTCACTGTGCCAAAACACGCTTCCATTTCCCTGACAGTTTCCTTTATTCTCACATTTCTCATGTGGCTCATCTGTGCTGGGATTGCGCACGCACACACACACACACACACACACACACACACACACACACACACACCTCTCGGCGGCTGTATTTCCACCTATTGTTTTGGGCCTGGATCGCCATTGTCTCAAACCGGTTATGGTCCAACAAACAAAAATGCAGCTTAAGGTGCTGCAGGAATTTGAGGGACCACCTCATAAACAAACAGACGCCGCGGGCTCGAGCAGCGTTTCAAAGTACTTCCACGCTGGCTTTGCTCTCTCCCAAAACTGGAGTAGTTTAACTTGCAGCAGGAAGCCTGTCAGGGTTCAGAGAGCAGTGTTTGCACTGCGTCCAGTCCAACCAGTCCGGCCCCTTCTACAGCCAGCTTGTAACTGAAGACACACACACACACACACACACACACACACACGTTTGTGCCACAGAGAGGAAATATTCACAATTGCAATATCGAACGGAAACATGCACGAGGGTGCATGCACACGGATGACGTCCTCTCCGGGCCCAGGTGTGTTGATGCACTGAACGTTACTCAAGCGCACGCTCCATCGTAGCTTAGCTCAGCTTTTACAGTTCTTCTTCTGCAGACGTCGTCCCCTCTAATTTACGTTTCAATTAGGCCCGCGGTCGTCCTGATTTAACCAAAACTAGAGCCCCATTCACGGCTTCTTTTGTTCAAGGTGAGCCAGTTTACCGCAAAGGAACTCCAATTAGAAGGGAAAGTTACTGCTTTTCAAAGTTTGTTTCCATGCCTGACAGAAAAAGGTCTTTATTTTAACAGTATGTATAAGTATGTATAAAGTTCACCGGCTCCTCGTTTCAGTTCCCATGTTAGATTTCTCTCGCTGGGCAGCTTCGCCCATCCATATTTGGCGAGTTCTCTGATAAGCCACTTTTCCTTCCTTCCTCCGGAGCGAAGGGAGCATGCTGTACTTAGAGAGAGGAACGAGCTGCTAGCTGGTACCGGGGACAAAACTTTACCCTGTTGTTAAGGTTCTTCTTTCTTTCTTTCAAATAGTTCCACTTCTTTGAAGACACCAGTTTGGAGCGCCAGTCTGTTTATCACTCAGATACCTGCTCATTACCGCCGGTGGGCTGGAGCCCACACACAGAAACTCCAGCCATACAATAACAGCCCAGTAAACTTCAGGGGCAAAGGTCAACCTTTTCTCAGGTGCGTGCTTTCTGCAGGGCCAGTGCCAGAGAACACAAATGGCTATTTGCTCCAAGGGAACCAGAAACCGTTTAATCAGTGTCATAAAAACAGGAAGACGCCATTTTCAAGTCCGCAAACATCACTATCGTCAAGACAAATAACTACAGCCAAAAGTCAACGAAACGGTTCGGTCGCTTGATTTCATGCTCGAAAATGAGGAGGGAGGAATTGGGAACAATTCACAGGAAGCAGAGCGGCAGCGGCAGCAGCAGGTTACGTGAGTCATGCAGAGCGTGGCTCCGATGCACGTCTGACATCTCCTTTATCACGTTTGCCCTCCTAAACTTCCTGGTGCATTTGTCAGAAAGAATTTCTGTAGCTTTGATAGCTCCACCATGAAAGTGTTGCTACTACACTGAAAATGTGTAAATATCTGTACATTTAAAATCCATTTTCCCAGAGATACTCCCTAAAAATCCAATATTTTCCGTTAATAGGGGACCATGAAGAGGTATGAAATAAATCGCCTTATCTGAAGGCTAATAAATAAATAATGAATAGTTATATAATAATATTAATAATTATTTTCACATCACAAGTGGCTTCACGGGCTTGTTTTGCTGTGAGCTGGGAAACATGAGGCTTCTGTTAAATAAGATGCTACATTTAATCTCTGGTGTCAGCAGCGCTGTGGCTGACGGACGGCAGAACCGGCGCTGCCCGGCTCTCCGCTGGCTCTGACACAATGCAATCTTTTAAGCAGGCTTCCTCGGCCCTCCTGTTATCTGCCCTATCAAGTGTAGTTGCATTCCAATCTTCATTTCAACGGCCCCGAAACTCCATCACGGCGGGGAGGGAGGTGTGTCCGCTGGGAGGTTGAAGCTGCAGGATTCAGCATTCTCAGGATTGTCTTTGGTTTCAACGGCCGCATTGATTTCCGCTTTTAAAAAGATGAGAACAAGCCGATGTCGAGCCACAGAAATGTTGTCGGTTGTATTGGCGACATTCAGGAACCGCTGGCGTGCAAATGCAGTCTGGGCTGATAATTAACCACAGGCTACAGGTGAGGTGAAGGTCAGGGGAATCGTGCTCACATGGCCGAAACGACTGAATCCAACCAATGACACGGGAGATTCCATTTACTGACCACAGATCAGTGCTTGCAGGTAATTCCTGCCTGAACTCTGACCCCCAACACTCAGCGGAGGGTGACCTTCGCTGCCTGCATTCTTACACCGCGCTTAATTCACTTCGATTCAATTTTATTTCTATAGCGCCTTTTACAATAAAACTGTCTCTAGGTGCTTTACAGAGGCAGAAACCCAGAGCCGGAACCCCCAGGTAAGCATGGTGGCAGGAAAAACTCCCTTTTAACAGGAAGAAACCTTGAGCAGGACCAGGCTTACAAGGAGGAACCGTCCTGCTGAAAGTTGGCTGAAGAGGAGGGAGACAGGACAGAGAGAATAAAGAGAGAGAGAGAAACAAATACACAAACACAGCAAATATAATACGCATAATGTATATACATAATACAGCATAGGCAGGTTTTTATTTAAAAAACACATTTGTGGCTTAAAGCGGCGGGATGCTGAACAGCACTCTTCACTCTTCACTCTTCACTCTTGTTAGCGGCTTTGCTGTTTTCTATGTACGCAGAAAAAGAAGAGATGAGGCAGTTACACGTTTGCTCAAAAGGCCCAGCCCTGCCACCACACCTACAAGTGGCACCTGTAGCTGATGGAGGCATTCGCTGCGCACCTTTCTTGCCCCTCCTTTGTTTGACTGGTTTCTGCTCAACCAGTTTAGCCTCCTCGTCTGTTTACTCTATATAACTGGTGACTGTAGCGGCTGTGGGCTCACTTTGCCACTTTGCTGACACGAGGCAGCGGCTCTCGCTGCAGCATAGCTACCGCGCAACAGGAAGCAGCGCTCCAGTTGTCTCCATGTCGTCCGACCAGGAAAACTGCTACCTCTGCAAGGAGCACCTCAGGGATCCCGTCTCCATCCCGTGTGGTCACGTTTTCTGCTCCATCTGCTTGAAGACGTACTGGGACCACGCTGACCACACGGGCTCATACCTCTGCCCCCAGTGCAGGGTCACCTACAACAAGAGGCCTACGCCGCGACGCCTGGGAGGCTCGCGCTACTCCACCATGCCGCGCGACTCCTTCCCGCCTCCGCCTCCGTCTCCTGACTACAACCACGCGGGACCCCAGGACGTGGGCTGCGACATCTGCATCGGCAAGAAGTACAAGGCCGTGAAGACCTGCCTGATGTGCCTGGCCTCCTACTGCGAGAAACACCTGAAGCCCCACTTTGAGTCGGCCACCTTCAAACGGCACAAGCTGGTGGACGAGATCGGCCACCTGGACAGGCAGATCTGCCCCCAGCATCAGAAGGGCCTGGAGCTCTACTGTCGCACCGACCAGATGTGTATCTGTGTGCTGTGCACGGTCAAGGAGCACAAAGGTCACGACATGGTGTCGGCGGAGCAGGAGAGGGCGGAGGAGCAGGTGGGCGACACTCCTCTGTTCAGATCTGCTCGTTTACAGCGACGACGGTTTCATGTCTGCCAGCGTTACAGCAGCAGCCACCCACTGGAGAGCCATTTCATTAGTGGTTAACAAAAGATTAAACGAGGCAACAAAGAAAGCCTCCAGCACTGTGTGACACACACACACACACACACACACACACACACGTGGGAATGGGGCTGCTGCCTGCTGGCAGCTTTAACTCAGGGAATTTTAAAACATCTTTGCTTTGCTTGCTCTTTCTTTGCTCTTTCTTGTTCATTTTATATTTGTTTATACTGTATATTGTTCATTGTAGTTTTTAAGGTAGTTAGTTTAGTGACAGTAGTTTTATTTATTTATTACTGTGCTGCACCGTGGGTCCGAGAGGACTGAAATTTCTTTTTTGCTGTATGCCGCGCACGTACAGCATATCTGACAAATAAAGTTGACTTTGACTTTCTTATAGCAACGGCTGGGCGCCACGCAGGCCGAGATCCAGGAGAAGATTCATGACAGACTCAAGCAGATGGAGGAATTAAAACAAGCAGTGGATGCTCTAAAGGTTTGTACCAACGTCAGAAATGAGGCAGATAAGAGCAGGCGAACCGCTCCTGCCTGCTACCAGCGTGGGCACGCATTCCTCCACGCAAGCCTGATGACAGCTTCTGGTAGAACCAGTGTGACACCCTGGGTGATGGTATGTGCCCATGCTTCCCCCCTGCAGAACTCAGCCCAGAGAGCGCTGCAGGAATGCGAGAAGTCCTTCAGCGACATGATCCGCTCCATCGAGAGAATGCAGCAGGAGATGGCCAAGCTGATCACCTCCAACAAGAGAGCCGCCCTCAACAACGCCGAGGGCCACGTGGAGCGCCTCAACAACGAGATCGCCGATCTGAAGAGGAGGGACAACGAGATCAGCCAGCTGTCCCGCACTGAGGACCACATCCACTTCATTCAGGTGACTGACAGCACACGACAGCGCCACCTTCAGGGACCTAAATGTGCAAAAGCGCCTCTAATCCTCTGCCGTACAAATACAGTATTTATTTTCTTGGCATCACACATTTCCTCAAGCGGAATAGAACACTGTGGGGAGCAGCCAGCAACAGTTTGCTCATTGCCCTTGCAGAGCTACCACATGCTGATCGCGCAGACCGAGGCCGAGGAGCTGCCCACGGTCAGCGTCAATCCTTACTTCACCTTCGGCCCCGTCACCAAGGCCGTGTCCGAGATGAAACAGCACCTGAACGAATTCAGCAACGATGAACTAGTCAAGGTGGCCAAAGCAGGTGAGTGAAGAGCTCGGGAGGAGGAGAGGCTCAGAGGCTCGTCTCCTAGGTGAATGTTAATCTCTACTGTATTTCTGGTGTTTTTACAGTTAACAAAATGACCTTCTGCCAACTGGACGAGTCCAAAAAGAGACTGTCTATAAAAGGTGAGTCAGCTGAGGCCGTTGTTTGACTGGTCTGTGGTTACACTTGCTCAAATTAACCATAAAGACAGTCGAGTAAGGAAACAGCCAATCTCGGGGAGGTCAGCACATTCTGAGCCTGGAACGGAGAACAGATTTACAGCTTCCCTCGTCGTCAGCCAGCCTTTGTCCAATCCTGCCCGATGTTTGTCCGCTGGAGGGGCTGCGTGAAGTCAGAGGGTTCCCTCGGGGTTAAATGTTTGCTCTGGTGAGGGCATGAAATGACCCAGTGATTTTTACATTAGCATGCTCCTTTAACATCGGACTGGAGGTGATGGAATGTACCATCTGGCCTGCGGTAGAACAGCAGGTACTTAAGTGGTGCTTCTTCCTCCTTCTGCTACGTTTGTTCTGATTATTGCATATGAAACGAAGCAAGAAAGCCAACATTTTAAAGGTTTTGCCAAGGGGGGAGGTATTTATTAGTATGGCGCACTTTTGGACCCTGATGTCTTTGTGGTAGCTTCCACAGCACCAGAGTCACCACGTTAATGCGGTTCTACTGAAACTAGCTCTGTTGTCTGTGATGCACATTTCCTGATTCCCGCGTCTGTGTTCACAGGTGAAGAAGCTCCCGTGTACAAGTCCGTACCGGTGCAGGAACCTCAGTACAGGGATGATTTCCTGAGATGTGAGTCTTGGTTTTTTTTCTCTCCTGATGTTTTGCTCCGACACTCTTGCTGCTCATTTCGCTGCACCGGTCAGATTAGGTGCTGATGGAGTTCTGAGTCAGACCCTGTGGCCGACCATGAAATCTGAGTCTGGTAACTACTGTCTGTCCCACAGTCACAGCTGAGATGGGGGCTGATTACAAAAAGCCTACACCGACCGACTGGATGTTTGTTCTTTTTTCATTGAATGTACAGTCCTAGTATAGGACATATCTCAGGATGTTTTTTTTTTCTGGTAAAAACACTGTTTAAACAATTTTTCAGTTTTGTTCCTGTCAACATAAGCTAGCTCAGAGGTTCAGGGAGGAAAGCTTCAGGTTCGGGTTGTTAGCAAGGATGCACTTTGTCAGACAAATTTCTGTTTGTGGTCAGATTCACAAACAGTGTCGATACCTCTAATATTCCAGATAATAAGCCGCCCAGATCTAGTCGAGGCCACCGGGTGTCTCACCAGCTGTGACCTGCAGAGGTGGAGGCACACAGCAGGCAGGTGACGTTTAATCCCTGGGATTATTCTGGTTTCTGTGTCCAGTCAGAGGGTCTGCACTGCAGAGGTTCCACAAAGGAACAATCGATATAGACGTGAAAATACAGTCATTCTTTACTCACCGATATGCTGCTGGATGATGGCCCCTGCCATGACCAGAAGGTCTCCTGTATTATGACTTCATTACATTTTTTAGTGTTAAAGACAGATTTTGAGGTGGCCAAAGTCCAGATGCAGAGATGAGGTAAAGGCGCAGAGAAACATCCAGGATATTTACACGTTTATTTGAGTAGAGTTCAGCATCAATCAGAAGAGGAACAGTCGCAACATGAGCGTGAATAAACAATGACTGGATTTCATGATCTTCTGCTTTCCTGGTGAGGGGGTGCTGTGAGCAGAGGCTTTCTCTATTTACCTTCAACAATTAACAAAGCAAGTAAAATGTGACAGCAAAATGTTCCCCGTTGTGAAAGAAAACTTTGCTCGATCCCCCTAGATGCCTGCCAGCTGACTCTGGACCCTAACACAGCCTACAGGCAGCTCTACCTATCACGAGGGAACAGGAAAGCTGCCCTCAAGAGGGACCCCCAGGCCTACCATGACAGCTCCGCCAGGTTCGACTCCCTCCCCCAGGTCCTGTGCGTGGAGCCTCTGTCTGGAGGAGCTTACTACTGGGAAGTGGACTGGAGCGGCGAGGGGGCTGCCATCGGAGTCACCTACAAGGGCATCAAGAGGGTGGGCTACGGGGACAGCTGCCGCATCGGGTACAACCGCAAGTCCTGGAGCCTCTTTTGCTCAGACTCCAGCTACTCGGCCCGCCACAACAAAGATCAGATGGAGATCACCGCGCCCTATTCGTCACGCATAGGGGTGTTCCTGGATCACGCCGGGGGGACCCTCTCCTTCTACGCTGTGGGCGAAACCATGTCCCTCATCCACCGCTTCAAGGCCTCCTTCAGTGAGCCCGTCTATCCAGGCTTCTGGGTTTGGTACGAGTCAGCCATCACCCTCATGCAGCTGTGATGAAATCGCTTCCAAAGATCAATGTGTGATTTGAGATTTATGTGCATTTACAGAACAAAAAGGTGTATTATCCATGACGATGTGTCGTATATTCTTCTTCTTGTTTAAAGGAAACTGAAAGACTTGATGATATGGGGTAAAACAACACGGGTGTAATTTGGTGTTTTGTAGAATAATGACTTGTACTTGACTGAAACATGTCATGTGATCATTTGCATAGGCTATTTTTAATAATAAACATTTAATTTAAAGAGTGTATGCAGCTGTCTCCTTACTGCCTGCTGTTGATAACGCCCAGTTATTGCTGAGCTCCGCTGGCCTGCTGTGCAAAATGGGAAAAGAAATAAGCATCTCTTTATTCAGGTTTTATATTCTCCCATAAAAGAAAACTGCACATTACGAGGCTGAGTGGATTGTGTGCAGTGAAAGAATAGTGTTGTTTAGTGAAGCTGGGAGGAATCATCACTGGGAGTGGGTGAGGCGCAGCCGCTCACAGATGTTCAGAGAAGCGTGTTTTCTCCTCCTCTGCCCGGATAAAGGTCATGTGATGGCAAACTGACCTGATAAACACACGCAACACTTTAGACAGAATTAAATCAAAAAGAAAGTTGCAGATCCCTGTGAACACTAATCCAAATGGAGAACGGCTCATTTACAGGTTAAGTAAATCCAGTTCCATATATTAGTTCACAGCACTGGAAAGAAGACAAACTCTGACCTTTCCAGTGAGTCTGGCTTCTCATGTTAAGCTTGACTGAACTGAGATTTGGTATGGAATCCTAAAACCTCAGCCTTCAGGTGAGAAAAAAAAACAAACTTTTGAAGACTCAGTGGACAGGATATGAAATACCTCCTTACGGTTCAAGTGAATGTTTTTTTATCCCTCAGTAATAAGTTTGTCTGGAAGCAAGGATCAAAACAAAGCTTTTAATATGAGTGACAGTGCAGTTCTATTAAACCTGGAAGGAGAAGACAATTACAATCACTAAAGGAGCTCTCATTTGTACACACAAATGAGAGAAAAAAATATACTATTTGAATGCACACCAAACATTAAGAGTTGAGCTTAGATTCTACTAGTACTCCTGGTGTTTTCATTTTGTAGCAGCAACCAGTAAGTACTTTAGATGTACGAACAATCACAAACTTTAACAGGTTCAGAGCCTATAAACACATTGATCGTTTCTTTTTACTTTTGAGCAAAGTAGAAATAAAGGCAAAGGGGGCCAAACTGTCCTTCCACCAAATCCAGCTAGTCTTTGCTGGCCTCTAGTGGTTTAATTAGGACCTACAGGAGCTTGTAGGTTCCTGCTTGGTTTTAAAATCTACCAAATCAAACGTGTGATGGACAACAAAAACTATCCCAGAGTTTAAAGAAACATCTCTTTAATTGTTTCATAAAAAAAAAAAAACCATGAACAAACTGACAAAGCAAGACACAGTAAGGGAACAGTTATTCCTGTTTTAAAGGTTTGAGTGACAATTGCAAACCATTCAGAGTCACATTACAGCAAATACTAGTGAATGAACATAGAAGGCATAATGTTGAAAAACTCCTTCTACACCTGAATTTTATTTTAAATAAAAATCAAGATTGAACAAAACCAACTCTAAATGGGGTTACATTTCAGTGGGCAATCAAGAATATAAAAAAGATAAGAGCAGTTGTCCTCCGTACTATGATGTGTCCATCTGACCAGATTCTGAAAGACAACAAAAGATCACATTTATTCAGTGTGAAATAATAGAGGCTCAACTGAGAGATTTTTCCTGTGTGAATCTGCATTCTATGAAAAACAAGACCAGGCGTGAACAGCACTACTTTGCAATTTCCTTCCTCAGTCCCTCTGGAGGTTCCCCCCCAAGGTTGTCAAATACCAACATTATGCATGCTTTCTGAAGTATCCAATCACAGCACAGCTGATGCGTTCTCAGAAGTTATAATAAAGCAAAGTCAATATCTAAACTTTGTCCTGATCAGAAATGTCGCAATCATCATACTGACACCTTGTTATTGGTGTATAAAAAAAAAAAACAAAACAAAAAAAATTATATATATATATAAAAACCCTAAATAATGCAGAAACTGACCCGCATTCTTTTATGACTGCAGAAACTGAAATTGGGGGACAGGCGGCAGAAAAAACTCACGTGTTTCATTGTACAGGTAGGAATCCTGATACTCCTTCATGTACTGAGAGGATCTGCTCTCATCCAGGAACAGAGAGTAAACCCTTCTAATGTCCTCCACCTGCACCTCTGTCCCCTGAGGAAGACAGAACACAACATGAAGGACAAGGCTGCACTGCCAGAACACAGCGAGATCTCCCATATTGTCCTGGTATTAAACCAGTTTACCTTCCGTTTGCGACATGCAATTCCAGCAGCGCTGATCAGCTGGATGGCGTAACGCAGAGATGTCTCCATTCCGATACGCGTGAGGACAGTGAGAGCCTCTTCACTCATCTCCACATCCTCTTCCTCACAGCTGAGTCAAAAGCAAACGTCATTAGTTTGCACTTACAGAGATGAAACCGAGCAAACCTAGACAGTGACGACAGAATCTGACCGGATCTTTAGGATCTGTCTCGTCTCTTTTTCGGTGTACGGAGAGGTGACGATGATGAGCAGGCGATCTAGCAGGTCGATGGGGATGCCGTGAGGGCTCTGATAATTGGTGCCACGGATACTGAGACAGAAGGACGTCTCACATTTAAACATTTAAGACACATGCTGTATTGTATGACTTCTCACATTGCTTAAAAAATTAACAGCACAAACGTTTCAGGGGGTTATTAATTATTATTAGTTAGGTGAAACAGACACAACAGTACCGTGTGATGCCTCTGTTGGTGGCCATGATGAGGACTGGGGACAAGTCACTCTCCAGGGCACGATTCAGAAAGGAAAAGCACTCGATGTCCAACATATGAACCTCATCAATGAACAAGACCTGGAATTCCACACTGACTGGTCAAATGCAACCACGAGCAGAACAAATACAAAACAGACCAACGCTTGTAGCTGAACCTACCCCCGGAATGATCTCAGCCTTGCCTTCTTCCCTCCACTCATACACTTTGGCATTAATCTGCTCACGCACTTCAGACCTGATCTCTCCGGTGTCTCCAGAGAACAGAGCCAGGAAGCCCTGCGTGCGGCTGTTGATGACGTCGATCTCATGCAGAGACACTGTGTGGACCACCTCCTTCCTCTTCTGCAGCTCTCCCTCTGGACACTGTACAAACTGTGTCTGCCAAGGTTTGCAAAACGGTGTCAGGGCTGTTACAAGTCTACAGTCTTTTTCAGAATTGTGAGAAATAAAACAGCACCAGTACATCTTCTTCAGTGATACCTGAGCTCCCATAGCATCATAGTCCCTGGCTCTGGTGAACGATCGACCCAGCTTGGTGATCTTTCCAGTGGCTTTGTCAATAGTAATAACATCTCTGAAAAGAAATTCATACAATACCGTTATGACCCATTTCATTAACCTTATTCAACCTTATAAAAACAATACATAATAAATGAAACATAAAAAAACAAAATACTTTGAGATGTCTAGAGACACTGATTGAGAACTATTTCTAAAAATCATTTTAATCTGTCTGAAATAAGATAACTGGCTCTAAAGATTCAACATTAGTGATGCCAAAACATAAAAAAACTAATGAAGGTATTAGCTCACCCTGCTTGAACTTTCTCTTTACAGAGACTCTCAATCATCTTGTTTCCCAGATCATATATCGTCTCCATGTCAGTGGTTTTTAAGGTCAACTTGCCCACTTTGTTGCCCTGAAAGAAAGAGTAAACACATGCAAATCTACCTTTATGTGGTATTCTTACACTTGGTTTACTTGGTGGACATGCTAACGCTGAGATTAAGAATCCAGGCAGCGTGTATGTAGTCAACAAGTGACCAGCCTACCGTTCCAGTGGCTGGTCGGTCGATCTGGATCTCCACCACCTCTCCCTCTATAATCTCTGTCTCCTCCCTGTTTAAGAATTCCACCATAAGAAAAATCGTTCACTTCAGTCCAGTCAGCGGTACAGATCAGCTGTAATGGTTAAATACTCACTTGATCCTGATTCCAATGGCCTTCCTAAAAGCTTGGCTCAGCGCCTCAGTCTTGCTCATCTCTAGAGAGAAGATCTCACTCCCAGCCATAGCTGTGAAGGGTGTATCTTGTCCAAGAGCCTGGGCAATACCTGCATTTACAGGAAAATAGGTCACCCTCTGTGAGTGGAAACTATCTCAAATAAAAACATTCCCTATACTAACTATATAAATCCAGAAGGAAGTATGGGAAGATGATGACATATTGTGTTGATAAATGTGACCCGTACCCATGGCAATAGCAGTCTTCCCACTTCCTGGTTGACCAGCAATCAGCACTGCTCTTCCAGCTATGTGGCCGTCTTTGATCAGCTCAAGGATAACTCCTGCTGCCCGACGAGAGGCCAGCTGGCCGACCATCCCCTGAGACACCTGCAGGTGGACAGAAACCATAACCATCAAACCTGGTTTGTTACTAATAGAGATCTGCACTTCTATCTACATATGTGAAGGTGTTTCAAGCACTTTTAAGGCATCTAAACCAGAGGAGGAAATCATACAAGCGTGTCACCCTTATTATGTTATTTCAGTCATTTTTACAATCTCTTTCTCAATCTATATAAAATACATCATCAAAAAGCGATAGAGCAAGAGATGATGATTACCTGTCTTGGCTGCAGAGCATCATCTAGGCCCAGGCCACGGATGTGAGAGTGAGCTCCTGAACAAGTGTTAAAATCAACCATGTTATCCACACTTCAGAGATCGGATACCACTTACTTAAGCACAGCAAGCCCAACAACCGCTGTGTCAAAATCCAATTAAAAAGGTTTCACGAGGGCATGTGTTTGCTTACCAATTCTTTCAACCCTTGTGAGGTCACGGACCTCTGGAACCTTTGTAGCAGTCGCCATCTGCACTCAAGAAAATGCACGAGTAAGGGAAAGTAACATACATGAAGGAAGATTGCTGGTTGACACGGCAGATTATGGGAAATGATTACAGTCAGAGAACAGAGGTGCTTAGAGAGCGAGAGAAGGGTCTAAGTTCATCTGATTAATGCGATTCAGGACCGGCTCCTTGTTAGAATGCAATAACAGTCTTATTGCTCATCCTTGATCCTTGGAAATTCAAGGGTCAAAGCCCCGCAAATCCTTTGATCATCACTTTGATCCCATCTCTGCGTGGGGCCAGGTGTGTCCTGACTTGGTTCAGGTGGTTCAGGTCGCTGGACCTTAACCTGTAAGGCTTTCTTACAACTAGTACCAGACTGCAGCCTTAAGTTTCAGCTCCTTTGAGACACTAAAATAATAATAAAAATTCCCTGGAATTCTGGAAACGCGTGAAATATCTTGAAAACAGTCAATATGTAATTTATGAGATTTTTACTTTATCTAAAAATAAGTGCGGGGTTTCGAGTTAAGCTTCCGTTAAGGTCGATTTCATTGTCTTGCGTGATTTTCGCCATTAATTTACTCACAAAAACGAAAAACCATACTTTAGCAAGTTTTTTTTGTGTCATTTAAACGTGAAGTCTGAAAGTTAACTTGAACAACTCAGTCAATCGGTTGTCATAGTGACCACTAGCCAGATCACAACACAAGGATGAGAGCGTTTGAACAGCTAGCTGTTGGTATTACCGTAATATTTCTGCCTTTCCTAAAACAACAACACAAAGCCAATTACAGTCAAATGGCGTATGGAGGGCAAAAATAACAAATATGCACTTAACAAAGTTTTTACAGCAAAATAATGCGCTAATGCTAGCCAGTATGATGTTAGCCATCAAACTAGCTTCATTCATGGGTGTTTTCTCATGGCTGTTTGACACCACCGTGATGCTAGAGCGAATGGAAAGAACTCCCATTGAATGCATGTTTATGAGGACCAAAGAAAACTATATATTTTTTTTACGGTAGATGATTTAAACTCACCTGTACAACCACGAATGTAAAACGTGGGATCGATGTGCCGCTTCTTTCTGAGAGTGTGCCAGGAAGACCAGCGTAAATGTTTCCGGAGACAAAAGATTCTTTTTTAAGATGGCCTGCCCCCTAAAGGCACGGAGGTGAATAGCTGAATATAAAAACAGACACACAAGCACAATTCTACACATCAAGCCAGCTGCACATGTTTATACTTTCTTTAAGGTAGTTATTTGTTTATCCATTTCAGTCTTTTTTATTTTCATTTACTCGAACGCTAACATTTTATAATAATATATGTTCTGCAGTGCAATTCAATTTATTACCACAAGGTGAAGCCATTAGACTTCTCCCGGAGCAGTAATCAAACTCATAACACATTTGTCAAGCCAACACCGCATTAATGAGCTCAAACAACTCTGCTGTAAAATACAGTATTTTCTCCTCGCGTGTGTTCATTAATGCCTCCTTACACTTACATCATAGTTCAGACTTTGGTTGAACGTATTTCTTACCCTCCTCTGATAAAAACATGGGAGGACCTCCTCACACTTGAGATTCCTCTGTACTTAGATAATAATTCTTATCATTCCAACTGTGTTTACTGTGTTATAACTCACCTATGTGATCTTAAATCCACATTAAAATGACAAAATGTAAACGCTGTGAACTAATAAGTTACATTTGGTTATATATTTAAAAATGATCACAGTAATAATTTATATTTTTGGGGGTTGTTATTTATTCAGAAAATAAACATATACTTTCATGAATTAACAATCAATAAATATGGTAAAATTAAAACTACGCTCAACAATAATAATTACCATATTGTATCAGCTATTACAATGAGAGGTGATTAATCATGAGTTCTGTAGTGGCAGTATATCGCAGATGTCTCTTACGTGGAAATGAATATTTAATGTTAAATGCTGTGGAAGAGGGTCCTTTGTGGATTACCCTGCTGCCTTCATCCCATAAATCCCCCCTATCCCCCCTAGTCTCCACGGCTGCTGCCTACATTTGATGGATTTTACTGGTTGGATTACAGCAGGGCCAGACTTTATGAAGGCTGATTTGTTTGATGTTAAACAAAGCTCTTTGCATATCCATTTTCTGACAGCAGCTACAATTACGGACATAATTCAGAATCTCCCCAACTTAAAATCCCTCTAAATTGAATTTCACCAGTCTCAATTAATTTAACGTTGGTGCAAATAAACAAACCTGAACACTCTTCATTTTCTGCCTCACTGTCTCTCCATTGTCTGAGGCTACACTTCTACCAGCATGCTGAGATGTTGTGACAGTTTGCCTGCTGCACACATTGGAAGACGTTTTCTCAGGACAGTTAGACCATGTCAGCATTCTCCAAATGTTCCCACCGTGGAACAAATCTCTGCTCGAAACATGCATTTGTGTCGACTTACCACCTCAATGTGAACTTCAAACTACTTCTGTTTTTGCATGTTTAATAGCTGTAATTTAGTCTGATTAAATCATTCTATCACTCATACAACATTAATATGCTAATGGACTTCAGTTATTAGCCATAGCTACAAGCAAAACGCCTTCAAAATAAAAGGCTTTATTCGATTCATATTATATAACTGTAAACAAAAACACATTAGCTAATGTCCTTTTAGTCAGATGTTTGTTCTCTCACACACACACACACACACACAAGCAATCTGAAATCTGCTGCAATAGTTGCAAATGATCATAATGAAGAAATAGTGTACGCCGAAAAAGGAAGCAATGATCCACACATCAGCAAACGTGTTTGTCATCACGCTGATACATGAGTCAGTGGATGTACTCAGTTAAATCAAGCTTTATTTATTTATATAGCACGTGTTACAATGTTGCTGACGTCACAAGAAAACAAACAACAACTCCCTTTTAACAGGAAGAAACCTTGAGCAGGAGCAGGCACACACTGGGCTTCTGCTAATGGTGTTAGTATGGCTAGAATAATGACTGTAGCTATAATATAACTAAACTTTCTCCCGTCCATTCTCCTTACTCGTGCTTTACAGTTGAGTTTGAACTGTAGCCAAATGATCTTCTTAACCACTGAAAAGAAACCGAACATTTCTGAACATTTGGCTCAAGCA
Organism: Pao palembangensis; assembly: GCA_015343265.1. Classification (NCBI taxonomy): domain Eukaryota; kingdom Metazoa; phylum Chordata; class Actinopteri; order Tetraodontiformes; family Tetraodontidae; genus Pao; species Pao palembangensis. Next base: position 10,532,122 of record CM027094.1, on the reverse strand, counting down.
TGTCTCACATAGGTGCGTTTGATTGACACAATAATGGACGCAATATGTATTTATTATGTGGCCACATGTGTCTTTTTGATGTCACGTCCATCATATGCTGCAGGATGTAAGGACTAAAGTGACTTTTGGAATGTGGTCCTCATGAAAGGATAGAATTCAAGTCCATTTCCTGAGGTTTCCAGAACGAAAATAAAGCTTCATCCTTCCTCTCTGCCACCGCAAAGTCAGAGCATGTGTAGGAATAGAAAGATGGCTGAATACAACTGCCTCATATTGTTGTAATAAAAGCAGAATTCCTCTGAAGTAAAAAAAAAATGGCATTAGGTGTCGTAAGTAGCTCCTGCATTTGCTTTGAAAAGTGAGAAAATAAATTGTCGTTGTAAGGGCATGCAGAGCTTGGTTGGCAGAACAGCAGTCTGAGACACAGCTGTTTCCAGCACTTGCATTTATACTCTGTAACCAAATGCAATTTGCGCTTCTGCCTCCATTCACGCTGGGGATGACTGCTTGCCATTCATTTTTTGCTCTCATTCACAAAGCTCCGAGCCTCACGTGTAGGACCCACGGACGCAGATGCTGCTGCACGCACGCCACGAATATAGCCTCTGGATGTTTTTCCTGAACCGTTGGAGCTAAAAATGGAATAGTGGGAGCTATAAAAAGCAACAAAAGCCAGGCAACATCATTCACCCTCTTCTAAGTCAAGCGTGAGTTCATGTTTAATGCAGACAGCTCCAGCATTCATCACTCACGCTTGCTGCATCAGTGACACTGCAGAGTGAGCAGAATTGGTGACAGTGTTCCACCGTCCCTTTACATTACACCCTCATTAGCAAGCATGCAAATCGAATGAATTCCTCATGGTGGTGGTGTTTGAAATGAAACCCACTGTGTATAAAGGCCTAAAGAGACTCTTGCAAATATCATCCTCACCGCCGGTGGGGAGGTGACGTCTTCGGCTGCGACAGGAAGTGTATTCATGATTTTCTCCAATAGTTTTCGCCGCTCCTTTGACGAGTAAGTTGCTCAACCTTCGGAAGATCATTCCACGAGGACTGACGGGAAAGAGCCGGATAACCCCTCATCCTTCCCGGAGCAAGAGTCAGACGCGCAGTGATAGATGCGGAGCCGTGCAATTAGGGCCAGCGTGACAGCTGAAGGTTAGTTGGCTCCTCAGGCCTGACTGTCCATGTCCATTCGACAGAAGAGACCTCAACAAGCTCAACAATGGTGAAAGGAGGAGGAGGAGGAGGAGGAGGTGGCCTCATAGTCTTGTTTCCTGTCTAAAACTACAGTAAAAACAGCGCTTCAAATTCCATCTTTACGCTTCTGAATGAAAACATACATTTCATCCCGTGCACGACGGTCTGTGGATGAACCAGGACTGTGTGTTCACAGGTACCAGCGTGCTCTGTCACCTTACCTGTGACAGAATTAAACCGGGGAACATGAAAAAGGGGTCTGAGATGTCTCCACCGCAGTTGCCGTGGTGAAGGTTGCCGTGTTTGCACGGCGGGCAGCAGATTGCAGGCTGGAGAAGCCGGTAGCTGTCTGCAATACAGAGGTGAGAGATTCCCAGAGGAGGTGTGATTCTGCCGACGTTTCCTTCTCACCTGTCCTTCTGCAGCCAGCCAGACGTGAGTCATACCACATCACCCTTCTCTGCCCTCTCTACCTACCCATCATCCATGTGTGTCAAATTTCACTTAACAGGCGCATTGCCTGTATTTTGTTTAAATTAAGCATTTAAAACAGTTATTCTGTGTACTAGATGAGTAATAAGTTGAAATTTTGAGGCTTGTCCACAACCTCCTAAATTTCCTAAATGGAAATTGCAGGGCTGACCAGAATGGCTGCCCTTTTCCTGCCTACACCCTTGGGTTTCCTGCCTGCTGCACAGACTAGGTGAGGGAGGCAGCCGCTCTCTGCGGCTCACCCAGATCTCCACCTCGAGCTCAGCCTGGCTGCTGTAAAAACCCTCCTGCCTTCTCATCTGCTACTGTGTCTCGGCCTGATTAGAGGCTTCACAGGCAGCATCTCAGGTCTTCTTTTGTGTGCTTATTCTTTGTGTCGGTGCAGCCCTGTGGTAGACACATCCATTAGTGCTGGAATCTGTCATTTTGAGCAACTTTGGCCCTTTCTCATAAGCGTCGGCTCACACGGGACCCTCGACCGTGGACTTCCTCTCATGTTAAACGTTGTGTTTTCCTTAATTCACAGTGCTGACAGAGTGTTTCCGTGATGCGTTAGTGCATATGCACACTAAAAGAGCAACGAGATTACTTTACAATTTGAGTCCGTCCAAGGTCCGAGCAGGCCGCGTTTCACACACAATTGAACCTGAAAAACACCCTGACATCAGCCTCGACAAGCGTCCACACTGTGGTGATGCTATTCAAAAACTGCTGCTTGTGACTCTGCTGTGAAATATCTTCACAAGCCAGGTATTCGGATGCTCCTGAGTTGCCAAAGAGCTCAATAAGGGCAGCACTGCGTGGCCTCAGAAGGTTGCTACTAAAGTTGCTGTGCGGCTCTGATAAGCCTTTTCTGGAAATGATGCAACTTTATCAAAATGTTGCACAGGTCTTCCTCCTCCACCTGCTCATGAATAAACGCAAACATTTTTACAGAGTGACAATGCTCCTGGACGGTTATTTGATTAGGAAACAGTCGACACAGTGGCATGAAGTGATTAAATAGGTTTATTGGATTTACACGCATGTACATTTTCTACCAACCCCTGGCAGGGAGCGTCACAGTTCAACTCTAGAATAAAATCCTTTCATTTCCAGACACGTTCCGTGCTCTAAAAATAAAACTAACCTCTCTTTTCTGCTCAAGATCAGAAAAAAAGGTTTCTTTTTACACAATTCTTGTATGACAAGAAACAGAGCATTTCCAATACATCACTTCAGTGATTATTGACATAAATTTGTTCATTACAACAGACTTATACTTCAAAAAGAATTGGTGCTAAATCAACAAAAAATTTGGCAAAGTGAATCTTAACCAACGTCCCTTCTTATGATGACAGCGGGTCAACTGTGAATGTGAGTGTGGAGCGACAGAACATTGCTGCACAGGCTGTGGAGCCGCTGTGAGGCGACCATGCAAATAAATCCCTGAACATTGAGTGTGCAAAATGGCTTAATCAGCTGTTTTTTTGTTGTTGTTTTTTTTTTTTTTTAAAGCAAAAGGAGCTAAAGGGGTGGGGGAGGGGGAAACTTTGACAAGAGCTACAAAAGTAAATGTATTGCACCCAAAACGTGACACCTATGCTCTCTTTAAGCCATCATATTGCAGTTTTGTGTGTGTGACATAAATGAGCTGTCCAATTCATGATCACAGTAGACAGGGTGGATGTAAAAAAGGTACTGTGTTGTTTCATTGTGATACAAAAGGGTGAATAAACAACGGGCATTTCTAAACCCTCTAAAGACATACGACAAAGTGTAATATAGTCAAACATAACACTTCCCTTCAGAGATAATTCTTTGTTATGGTAACAAACAAATAAATACATTGCATCCAAGCCATCATTTACAATATATTAAAGTTGCTGCATGATATAGCTATATATATATATATCTATTGTAGTTATAAAAAACACCTCATTTGGTAGCATTAAAAATGATAAAAGGAAGATAAGAAGCTTAGTTCATTAAGAAGATGTTGGCCTGTAAACACATCAGATTGGACAAAATCACATTCAGAGTTCCATTCCAGAGAGAAGCTAAAGCTAACGATGTGTGGCAGCAAGGACACAGCACCCCCCACCCCCCTGCACAGCTCCAGTGGGTCAGGCTCACACGTCAGTGCCACCCCGACGTCTCCTTTGATTCCTCCTCTAAGGTCGTTGCATCCTCCACCTCCTCCATCTGTGTATCTTCGGGAGGTCTGCAAAGTGCTTTTTTTTTGTTTCCTCGACCTTCAGCTCCATTAGTGGCTTGAAGGTTTTAGTGAAACTTTGTCTACCGCCTAAAGATACCAAGAAAATCACATTTACTCTGAATACAATAGGGCTGCAATTTTAAGCCTGTTAAGATAAATACAGTGAAAGATGGTATAGCATGCACTCTGATATATTTAGTTATCAGACAATTATAACGTTTATATTATCAGACACGATGATCTCATTTTAAAGAGTCTTTGTATGCTTCTCATTCATTAAGAGTAAGGAATGAAATCTATCCTGGGCCAGAGGAATTCCCTTTTCCTGTCGGAGACTTTGATTTCACTCTGGTGACCGTGGCTTCTGTTCTTTGCTTCTAGTTGCGGAATGGGATATCTATAACAGCGAGGTGCGGAGGTCTGCGTTCACTGTGCCTGTTATTGTAACCAGCACGCAAACTGGAACCCATCATTAAAACGGACTCGGTCTCTGTGTGGGTGCTGTGTCCAGAAATTTCAAACCAACCATCAGGGAGCCTCCCTCCATAAAAGAGAATCCTGGCTCACTGATAAGGCAGTGTGAATACAAAGGGTTGGTTTCTTTTAAAGTCAATGTATTGCTTCTCATATACACAAACGGTCCCAAAATGTAGCATTTCATTGACCTTTTAGGGGTAAAAGGTTTGTTTTGATTTATAAAATATACGTGTAGTCCAGTGTTTGCTTTAAATTGCCTTGACTGCCCATTTTTAAACAATCCCCGGCAACAACCTCCAGTTCTGAATATCACACACAAACAAGAAAAAAAAAGTAAAGATTCACCAAAAAAAAAAAAAAAAAGTAGCAAAAATAATGTGCAGAAATCCCTCTGCCGTGATGTCTGGCATTGTCCGTGACGTTGTAAGTGCTAAAAGCTAGAACACTATGAGTGTGCGGTTGGGTGGGGGTATGGCTGGGTGGGTGTTTAGGGGGTGAAAGAACAGCTGTGGATGTGAAACGCTCCAATTTTTAAGGCCGCTTCACTGACCGGGGGACAATAACGCCTTTCAGCTCTGTGTTGTCAACTATGTTTACATGCACAGAAGGTTATAATGCGGCATAAAAGAGTGGAAAAGGTGTCTAAATCTGACGTGACCACACACAGAGGCCCCGTACGCCCCGCATGTTGGGATCCGGACTGGCTTCTTAGTCCCCGAAAATTTGAATAATGCCGTTATTTTATTTTCCTAAGTTAGTTCCAGGAGGCGAACTGTTTCTGGACAAAAGCTGCATTCTCTTATGTGAGTAAACACAGTGAGATGAAGCCGTGGAGGTTGATGGTGGTCAGTGCAAAGTCTGAAGGAATGTAATGACACTGCAGCACTTGGTGCCGACTGGCAGACGAGGGACACACCCTCTGGACGGACACGCATACAGAGGGACGCACAGGGCAGGTTCATGGTCAGCAGTCAGTAGTATAGCATCAGGGGTCACAGGGGTCGCACGGAAAGATTTTGTTTCCAGGCCACCGACTCCCTGGAAGATTCAGCAGATCCTCACACACAGAGGTGAGGAGGACACCAGCTGTCGGCGGGCCAACTTTACACACCAGCCTGTGGTTTAGAGGCTTTCTGAGGAGGGGCAAGACGCTCCCTCCATCCAGGTTAGAGGCCAGAGGAAAGAAGGAGCAGCAGGTTCCGAGAGAAAGAGGATGACTGTTGTCGCGGTGATGCCTGGTGCGCCTTTAGACGCGGATCCCTTTTTACAGATCACATCCTCCGTCGGGTTTCACCTAAACGACACGGAGAGGAAAGAAATGCAGCGTTAGAGGCTGGGCACGCTGCAGGACGCCCTCGTGTAATTAATGTTGAGGTCGAGAGCCCCTCGGCCATCTGCTAGGAGCTTCCTGATAACGCCCGCTCGCCACAGTCAGTCTGTGACCTCAGTATTTCAGCAAACACAGCTCGCCGCCACAGAGCGCAACCGATCCCCCCTTCGCACAGGAAACATGAAGGCAAAAAACATTTGGAAACAGTAAAGAGGGAGGTGGAGGTGAAGCTCCTTTAAATGTAAAATATCAGTTTTTTGAGGTTTTGAGATGAAAAAAATCCAACTAAATTACACTAAAGATAAATTAGCTGTGTAAAAAAAAATAAATGCAGAATTCTAAAATAAACTGTTTTTTAGTTATTTAGAGTGTGTGAGAGGGATCGTCTCCCTTTCTAGGCTAGTCTCTAGGCTCCTGCTGCTGCACACCTCCTACACGTGCGCAATATGCCCGTGCACGTGTAAAGAAAGGTGAGTGTTAACTTCCACAGAAGGATCAGGGGATTCTGGACAGCAGCGTTTTGTTTCTAGCTGCGGAGCCGAACCTCTCGGGGATGGAGCGCTTGTCTCAATTACTGCTGCCGACTGTGTGAACAGTTCATTAAGCAGATTCACGCTCAGATGGCAGCTTGACACAGAGACGCTTGGAGCTGCGAAAGCTTTGATATGAGGCCGTCCTCCGCCTCGCCACCCCGTAGTGGCGCACGTCCGCCTTAACAATGTAGTTGGCTAAATAAATGGAAATACTGAGAGGAAAACCACTAAATTCTGTGCGTCTAGTAGCGACGTTGCTCGCTGACTGCCAGCGATCTGACTGAGGGGGTGCAAATGGAGCATACGGTTGTGTACACAAGATGGAAGATACATGTGAAAAGATTCCTTGTGAAAACACGTTTAGGTGGCTAGTGTGTGTGGTCTGCCGTGAAGATAAGTGTGTGAAGAATGCACGCGTGCGCTGCAGCTGGATAAACACTCGCAACGGTTCAGGTTCAGACAGTAGTGACGAAATGGCAGCTCGGCCGCATGAGGTCGACTTTCTCCGCGCATAGCAAAGGTGTTTGCTCACTGAGTCAACGAATCAGGACCTCCCCTGCTGGCCGTGCCCTCACATTGCCCTACAGAGAAGGGAGTCTTGTTTTGTCCCACAGAGGACGTTAATTGGATCTCATAGCATCTGATCCCACAACTGGGCTCGCATTAGCAGAGATTAATAGCTTGAGATGTGTAACATCCCAGACCATCACCTCCTCTCTTTGTCCTCATTTACTCCACAGCTCCTCCTAATGTCTCTCCTTGTCTCCGCTCCTGTGTCTCCCCTGAGTCTACCTGATAAATTCCCAGTGATTGCACATATATCTTGTTGCTCCTCCCTGCGGACCTCCAGGGGTCCCGTCGCTGTGACCTGTATTGACCAGCGAGGCAGTGAATATTACTGATAGGATTTAGGGCTGGGGATCAATGACGCACTCTTTGGTGGTTCTCCTTAGCAAAGTTCAGCCGGTTCAGTGGCAAATTCCGCTCCGACCTCATGCTTCTGTAATCACCGTTCTCCAAAATAAGCCTCTTTGGGGAGAGAACGCTAAAGCTGTGAGTGACAGAGATCTGACGAGCTGTCACTGAAACCTGATCCGTGCTGTAGCTCTGCAGGAGCCTCCGTGCTGGCTGCCATTAACTGTGCGAGTGTCAACATTAAATACAGCTCTGCGTCGCCAGCGGACCCCACGCTGCTGGGTCTTCATGCCGCCCTGTAGCCAAAAACACTATAAAACTGTTGCATTCATGTTCTCCCTTGAAGACAGCCTCTGATTTATCAACATGGAGCACGTTTGAATTTGTCTGCGGCCGGTGGCTCATTAGGTGTGTGTGTGTCCCAATTCAGTTTTATTTATATAGCGCCTTTTACAATAAAATTGTCTCCAGGTGCTTTACAGTGTGTGTTTGCGAAATCATTGTAGGATTAAAATGAGCCTGATTTTCAGTTCGGTTTGGTTCACGACACACAAGCAACTTCCCATTTTCACGAGTGCTCTTGTGCAGTTTCGTGACCTCTCCTGCAGGCGGATGGGGCACCACCTTCATGGTAAACGTGTTGCAGCGCTGCACACAGAAGCAATAAAGCTAGACCTACAACCAGAAGCTAAAGGTCCTTGGGTGCTCAAGCAAGGGTTGTTTTTTTAACAATGGGCTGCAAATGAAGAAAGACTATATGCGATTACCCACCAAAGCGGCCGAGACCCCTGTAAATTTAATGTTTTGGTTCACTACAGCGTCTAATCTAATCAACACATGCAAACTCTTTTCTTTCTAGGCTTCTCGGACGCTGTCCTGAGCCGGCGTGGCCCAGACTGGCCTGCGGGTCGACGTGTTTGCACGGTCGATATTTAGGCTTCCGCGCTTTCATCCAGTGGTGTGTTTTGTTTTGTTTTTTTTTTTTAATCACTTCCCATAAAATACTGCAGGGAGCTGCAACTGGCAGCTCACACTGCTACCTGAATTCTAACGATTCCCGACAAATCTTTCCTGGCTTGATTTCCTGCTTTCCACATGTTTGTGCAATGCTCTCCTCAGAGGAAGCGATAAAGACAACTGTGTTAACACGGTCTTCTGATTTTCCACACTGAACAGGACACACAACCTTTTCTTCACCTTACATACACACACACACACACACACAGGATTTTGATTCCCGGTACACAAATAAAGCCAGACAAGGTTATGATTTGGAGGCGTTCTGACCATGCCCTTTTGTCTAAACACGATAACCTTTACAAATAAGTCAAAACACATTCCACCTCCTTTTTAATCAGCGGGTCAGGGTTTAATCCTGTTATTCTTTTGCCGGCAGCCTAACTTACCTCACCTCGTTCCTATGGTGCGTGGTTGGCTGCTTGGCTGCCAGTTATTGTGTCTTCTTTGCTCAGTTAATAATTAGAAAGGTTTTATTTTTTTTTTTTTTTTTTTTTTTGCACTGTGTGTGTGTGTGAGGCTGATAAAGGCAGGAAGGCAGCACAGGCCTTGATAAGATGTCATGCTGTCGGTCAAATAATCCCCCCTCTATCAGACGACGCGTCAGGAAGTGGATCTTTGATCAATCGTTTGTACATTGTCTCATGTATCGCTGCTGGTGTTTATACAGCAGCGCAACTTCGGACAAACTCGGGTCAAAGCCCGACTAAGCCTAACTTTGTGCATCCTAGCCCAGAAAAAAAAAGCTCCAGAAAATTGTCCACCTGCTAATGTTTGTGTTATGGAAAAAAAAAAAAAAAAGAGAATTTACCTGGTCACACCTTGACTGAGGAGGGCGGCTGCGTCAGCTGGCTCAACCTGAGGAAGGACGGAGAGGTTTAGAGATCACCAATGCACAAAAGCAACACCGCCGCCACCTTTGACGTGGAACGCTCGCCGAGCGATTCTTTCCCCACCGCCGATCTGCACTGTCGGGGCGCACTAGCGTCTCGCAGCTCACCGAGCGCAGACGCCGACTCGGTGTTAAGTGCGTTGGGGGCACAAATCTCGGCTAAAAATGGCATCGCAGCAGCTAAAAAAAAAAAAAAAAAAAAAAAAAAAGCCAACAAACTAGAAATAGTGAGGAACACTTTACGGATGGAAATAGAAAGGAGCGCTCCAGCGAGTAACACGTTTGGCTCTGTGCTTTTTATAAATAGCACTGTGTATCTGAGGTCACCACACAACGAGTGGGGGGGGGTGAAGTAGCGAGGCCCTCTATAAAATCGGGGGGTAATTCATAAATCAGGGGCTTTATAGCGTGAATGGAACCTCTAAGTACACGCTGTCATGGAACAAGCCGTGTTGTGCAGTTTGCTGCTTACATAAGAGCTCCTGCTGAGAAGTCAGACTCCCTCTTTCTGGGGATGCTTAGCACACATGTGCACAACCAGCAAAGGCCTTCATTACTACTCTAGAGAGGGATTTCCTGTCCATACGTTGATGCATGCTGTGGAATAGTGTGTCTTCTTTGTAGAGTCTGGTCAGGTCTTTTGCAGCCGGATGGGCGAAAACACTCCTTCTAATAGCATTAAGCTAAAACAGTGTCGAGCCTTAATAGGATAAACTGGACATTATTTTTAATACCACTGTGGCAGAATCACACCCCAAAACACTCATGATAGAGCTGATGCTGGGTAAAGACTTCCACTGTTAGCTGATATTTATCAACCTCCATCCAAACGCTGTGTTTGTGGTTAAATGTGATTTGAGTGACATTTAATGCGCCACCAGGTTACGGTGTGTAATACTGTGGTCGCTTTGTTTGCGTCATGACTTCCCATCTAATCTGGTAACTCAAGATTGCGATTTTAGTTTTAGTCATTCTTCTGCATTCCCAAATTTTATTTTATTTAATTTCATTTTTTTGGGTCTAGCTCATTGAAACCACTTGCTGGTAAGCCCCAGTAGACCCCTGCAGACAGCCCTGCCTTTGCAAAGAGGATGAATTTGCAATTTGTGAGATAGTTTATAAAGTCTCTCATATCTCTCCTTGGGAGAGGTCCTGTCGTGGGAAAGATCGTTAACCAGCTCCACAGGGCGAGGAGAAGGCGGCTGCAGACAGACGTCAGACTTCAGACTGCCATCCTGTCTAAAAGTGCCCCTCATCTTCGACAGGAAGGAAGTCATTTTTGAGTGTGTGGGCGCCAGAGGAGTGTGTCAATGCGATAGTTACAATATATAGCAGGAGAAACACAAGTCGGGGGAGAATGTGTTTGTTTTAACCTTTTAAGGCCTTTAGCTGTGCTGTGCTGGTGTTTGACTGATAAAAATATGACAAAAAATATGACAAATATAATATATAAAGGTAACTGATGGAGGGTTGGAGCCATTTGAATCAGCTCAAGAGCAGTTTTTAGCAGCCCGGAACTTTGTTTTGACCTTCGTTGAGACAACTTTGCCAAAAATATCGAGAATATTTATCCAGAGAAGCTCACCTCATGAAAATTTTAGATTCAAATTACTGAATAATAAATGAAACAATGATGTGTTATTCCAACAATGTTTGAGTCACTCACTGTTTCTCAGCCTTCTCTCTGTCATCCAGGAAGAACAGGGCCGTGGCCAGGAAAAACATGCCCCCCAGGACGATGATAAAGGGACACAGCATCAGGGCATAGCCCAAACTGAGGAAGTGCCACAGCGCTGACGTCTTATAGCTCTTCTTGAGGGCGTCTGAGATCTATATCAAACACAAAAACGCATACAGAAAGTTGTGAGAAAAACGAGTAGGCGATTCATCAAAAATCCTTAAAATGCCCTGTTGGGATTGACGTTGTGAGGGAGATCCTGCATGTAGATATAGATAAGCAGCTTGGAATCAGTGCTGGAAGCAGGAGGGATTGCTCAGCTAACTGCACACTTCGCCGCGGACGCCTCGGCTAACCCAGGCATGCTGGACGAGCTGTGGAACACAACAGCTGCAGATCCGTGGGTGTAAAATGACCATTTCTTTCACGCGGTCTCTGTCATAAGGCAGCACCCGCAGCAGCTCTGCACACAGACAGTCGTGACGCGGCGGAGGATGCTGATGGCAGCTTTCAGCAGATTGCGTGGATCCGTGGGGGCTGCTTGTGTGAGCAGGTTGCTCTGGCAGAAGCTCATTGATTACATGTGAGTGTCAGCAGAATGTGAATACAGTATGTCTGCATGTGTGCTTGTGCGCATCGTGAGGAAAGAAAAAAAGCAATAAACACACGTCTGTGTGGCCAGGCAGCTGCGTGTGGCCGGTGTTTCATTACGTACAGTAAATGGCCTGCAACTTGGACAGTACGGCTAACCTAAAAATACACAGCAAAGTGACGCATGGCTAATTATCCAGTTAAAATGCATTTCTCGCAAGATTGCCGAGAGATTGCTGATGACCGCCCACTCTGCCTGCAGCCATGTTCTAGCACCGCTAATGGGGAGGGAGGTTAAGAGAGCCCACTCTCTCACTCCCTCCGCTGCGCCTGTGCCTTTCATTTCCAATAAAGTACAACATTGTATCACTAGTTATTAGAACACTGTGTACAGTTTAAGGGGATAAAGCCATGCTCCATATGGGTTAATGTAGAAGCCCGATCGGTCCCGTGTGTGGGCAGGTTGGATCCAATCCATACATTAAAGGGGAAGTCCATCACGTATTTGTCAGAGGATTCCGGTGGGGCAACTGCCAAGATGGAGGAGGATCCTGGCTCGAGCGCAGGACGATTCCTGATGTACTGAAGCCAGATTTTTATAGTCGTAAGTGGCAGCGAGGTTTACAAAAAAAACTTCAGACAGCCCTGCGGAAGATCCACAGTCCCCACGGTTGTGTAACAATAACCACCTATATAATTTTGCTGCTGTATTATTTTTAAATGGGGTTTCTGACCTCGACTCTGACAGAATTCCTGCCCGGGTGTTTGGGTAACTTTGCCTGTGCTCACCGTGCGTCACCGAGTCCATCACAGTCGAGTGCTAAACCTCAACTCGGAAACTGAGGCGGTTAGCGGTGACGCGCTCTCAGCATTCTGATCCCGCTGGGCTTTGGGGTGTGTGGACATTCGGTCTGTCAGTCAGAGAGGAGTCATGACTCCGGTGGCTCTGTGCAGAACCAGGGGGGATGCTCGGCCTCATGTTGTTGCAGTTTGTGTGTTATTCTGACATAGAGACTCCTGGAATAATAAGTCATCCACACTGTGGCAGACAGCAGGCAAAAGGTTCTAGCTGCCAAAATGTGTCAAGAATAATCAAATGGAAAACATGATCCAGGTCTGATAAGAATAAACCAGGCTTGAGGGGAACCGGTTTCCTACAAATTATTTTCTTTTTTAACCACATTTGTTTAAAAGAGCTTGTCAGGACGTGGCGATAGCACACTGTTTACCCTTTTATCTGTCTTTGACTTCACCATTTCCATCTCAGGAAGTACAGACAAGTTTCAGGCCGCTCCTGCCGCCAGCCTCAGCACAACCTCATTAGCTTCAGTTTGACTTGATAATAAAAGACTTCCACTGTGCCTTTGTCACCATGTCTTGGGTTAAAAGCCAGAGGCACCGCAAAGAAATATACTGTACACACGCATGAGTACGACATCCTTTTCCGTGTACAGTCAACAGAGATATTCAAATGACAATGACTTCATTTGGCATTGCTGCCCTTGGAGGAGAGACCAGACCTCTCAAAGTCCACATTTTACCACCATGTCTGCAGGGCTTAATTGATCAAACAGACATTTACCTATGGAGTGACTGTTTAAATCTACCTACAGAGTTACTATTTAACTGAAGAAATGGTGCTCTGTATGGAATGAAAAGAATGCTGACCATTTGAGGCGGATCGTGTTTCACACTCCATTGAATAGTGAGCAGTGTTTGCACACTGGCCCCATTGATGCTGTTCTTTGGATGACTGCGTCCAGTTTGGAAGGTACGTGCGTGTGTGTGTGTGTGTGTGTGTGTGTGTGTGTGGATGGGGTTGGGGGTTGTGGCAGTGACCTTGAAATGCCGAGTGCCCAGTGAGAGCCGCTCTTTCATCTCCTAACCAATCAAACACACCAACACATGCTGCCTCCTGGGAGTGAAGAGGTTTACTGGTAAGAGGGTGACAGCCTGAAGAGCAGTGGTGAAATGACAAATGTGCTCATCAACCCCTCCGGAGACACGGGCTAAGAGCACTTTGCACTTGGCCCACTTAAGGTAAGAGCTTAACCAGCAGCTGTGGACACCCTGGACGCCAGTGAGGCCCTCAAAGAACCAATTACAGTGAGAATTCAGAACGGCCACTGGAAATCGCAATCTTACCATTTTCACTAATTAGCTTCAAGTAAAAAAAGTGCGTCTGTGTTTGAGTCGCGTGTCATGATGTGGAGGTAGACGCCCCCTCGCATCCTGACCGCCACACTGAGCTGCTTACCAGGCCTATCAGGTACGGACTTCCTGCGTCGCCCAGGAGATGAGAGGTGAAGCCCTGAAAGGCCACCGCTGTAGCTCTCCGCGTGGGGATCACGACAAACTGCGGAGAGGTGGGAGAGAACAGCGCTTAAGGACGACACGGAGAAAGAAAGAGTCACTGAGCTGAGGTTTAACGACTTTTTACGATCTTTAATTATTCAGGCACCTTATTGTGTCAGTTCAAAACAGTTCAGGCTGCTGGTTATGAGAAAATGTCAGTGATGTTCTTAATCCATCTGTTTCCTACTGTCTTCATCCCATCCCAGTCAGATTCTACTATGCAATGTTATGAATCAATGTTGTTAGAGGCAGCGGTTATACATTTAATTTCTCTTTGAGATTAATATGATTTTTTTGAGATTAAGTATCTATCTATCTATCTATCTATCCATCCATCCATCCATCCATCCATCCATCAGCGGCGTCCAAACTGCAGCCCACTGAGTCCCACAACGGCAGCGTCCTCACACACTCCACCACTCTGATGATGCTCCCAGTATACTTGGCTGCAGGAATTTCCAGTGACCTAGTGGGTAAATATAGGCTGTGGGTACGCACCATTAAAATATCTGCTGTTATGGCCCAGTTCAGGAAGAGCAGCGTCTCTCCTATGAAGATGCAAACCTAAATGAAAGGAGAGAAAAATGCGACAGTTGAGGTCGGCCGCTGGGCGAGAAGAGGCAGAGGCTCCTACTGCGTGTGGGAAACGCAGCGCTGTGGTTGCTGTGGTTTCAAAAGCACGTTATTACGCTGCGGTCCGGTTAGACCAGGAATGGCAGGCCTCCTTTTGGTGCCATTGAGCTCGCAGCTCGTTTAGCCTGCGAGCTGAAAAACAACACGGCCTGATAAGGGTTGCCTAGTCTTTTACAGAAGCACACAACGTTTAGATTCAGCACATCTGAAAAGAGGTTCTGAGCAAGCAGAACATAGAATTCACTGTTAAAAAGACATAGTGGAGTGAACATGCAGGTCGATAAGCTCCATCTGATGCGAGGGCTGGCAGCTATTTAATGACTTTCTTTAAACAGGCCTGAGAATGACCTGGTTGCTAAGGGTAACCAGTGTGTGTGTGTGTGGGTGTGTTGGCAGGTTTCATCTGGCACAGTTGTTTCCTGCTGGGGAATAACCCCTGCCGTCGGTATGCCACACATACAGAGACCTACAGGCGAACCAGACACCGTTTCGAAGAAACACACAGATTATTTACACGCTGACGAGACAACAGCTGCATGGGGGTCAATCGGCCTGACGGAGCAACACCGATGACAACCACCTCTAATGTGACTCAACTGTCAGCACTTCAGCCTGGAACACGAGACGACTGCTTACAACTGTGCTGTATGACTGGATATTGTTCAGGAAAGTCTGAGCTAATGCTAGCTCACACGGCCGAGGCTCAGATGTGTATTACTGTATTACTGGCGCCGCGTGACCAAACGCTTTGATGGCATCAAAGCAAAACCTGAATGAACTTTTGCTGACCCCTCCTGTCACACACCTCTACCTAAAACTGAGTTTTAACGGCTTTCCGATTGTGTTTTTATATGGAAATGATATAAAATTTCCTACTCGGTAAATAAAGTCGGAGGCCAGACATTCCCAAGGTCCTTCAAGGTCACATTTTTTGGATGGGGAAGTCTGCTTTTTGTGTTTTTCTTACATGCACGGGAAATCTGGTCACCCTTTTCCAGTCCTTCCTCACCACGCTGGCCTGAGGAAGGTGGGTTATGGCTCCTTTGTCTCCGATAAGAGGGAAACATTTCTGTGCGGTGTGCTCAGCAGGTCGGAGGACATTGTTTGAATGCAGAGATTACTCAGTCTCACCCTTTCCTGCCTCGCGGGGTCATTAGCTGCACAAACACCATAAGTATTTTTCCAAAGACTACCCAGGTGGAATCTGAGTGTTAGCTACCTGCAGCAGCTCCTGAGGCCATCTCATCTGGCCTGTAATTAAAGCTCAGCCCGTGCTGGAGAGCAACACCCGTTCACCCCTCTGGCCTGGACGTCATTCTTCAACAGCAACCCAACGGAATTACACCATCGACCTGACTCTTAGGTTTGCTTACATGTTTCCGTTTTAACTCTTAAGTCTGTAAAAATGTCCCGGGGCCAAGGGTCATTCCATCCGCTCCATTTTCATTTGGCAGCGGACGATTCTCTGGTCAAAGTGCACCCAGAAACACCGACGGCTCTTACATAAGCTCCCACGATGCTCTTCTTGGCCACCACGAAGATGAGGCAGATGAAGATGGCCGATCCGAGCATGCTGACGGCGCACACCAGCGGGTCGGCGCGCTCTGTCTTCTGGCGGAACAGGCGCGTGGTGGCCGCCCCTATGACCACGCCCAGCAGACCCGTCACGCAGGTGATGGCGCCGAAGATCAGGCTGGAAATGAGAGGAAGTGATGAGATAAAGAGCTTCACCTTTGAGGGAAAAAAAACACAACAGACAACTGGACATAGCAACATGAGGAGCGAAAAAAAAAGCAAAAAAAATCCAGTGAAGCCGCTGGTATTGTCGCACCTGTCTGTGCTGCTGCAGATCTCCTTTGTGCAGGCCTCTGCAGGGTTCTGGACCATCTGAGCTCTGGTCAAGTACAGAGGAATCCACATACCAAACGCACCTGTGGCAAAGGACACCGCCGTGGTCGCCAGCGACGAGAAGACGTAGCTCCGGCTGGGCACAAAGCAGATCAAACAGGTTTTTTTTTTTTTTTTTTTTTTTTTAATTGAGCTGTAAATATCTGCACTTCTAAAGCAGAGAGGAAAAAAATCTTATCCTACAGACCAGTGAGACCTTCTGGCAAGGCTGGTTTATTGGGAAATTGAACACAGCTCTGGTGCTAAACCTGACACACAAACTAAAATGATATATATATGCAGCACAAACGGTTTTATGGAAAAGAGACAGGAACGGTGCTTTTTAATGCTTTCAGTGTTTGTAAAGGAGGTGAATGCTGGAAACTGTGCACAGCGAAATGTCAAAGAGATAAATATGTGGCTGCTCTCATAAAGGAGGTCCCATAAAGCCGCAGTGGTGGAGCAACTATACGGCGTTCAAAGGGTTTATTTTAAAGAAACGTAATCCACGGGTCATATAAAAACAAGGACTGACAGTGTTGTAGACTGTAGTTCACTGTGCCCCATGACGACGTTTTCATGCCTCTAATTAATGGCTACGATCATCCAGGCTAAATGTATTCTGAGCTTTGTGATCGCCTGAGGAAACGTGGACTTATAAACAAAACGTCTTCTCTGAAGCTCGACGATGGGAAGCCTTACTTCTTGGCGAGTGCCTTCATGTCGCAGATCCAGGAAGTGCGGCTCTTGATGCGGCCTCTGACCTGATCAGCACTTCCTCTCTTTGGCTCAGGCACAAAGACCAGGATCAGCGTTCCTGCTGTGATCCCTAAAACTGGAGACACCTACAGGCGACACAGAGAATCACGAGTCCAACACTGATGGAATGGGCCAAAAACATCTGCCAGTTCTAATCGGACATTTCTGAAGCAGCACTCCTTCGCTCCTGGCATCAAAACTTAACCAACAGGGCTGTAAGTAACAACATCAAAAGTAAAACCATAACTATACCAGTTACACCAGTTTGGTACAGTTACAGTTGAGATGAATCTAACCCTAAGTTATTGTCTCCAGCTTGGCCTGTAAGCTAGTCTTGTCTGGATTCCTTGACTCTTTCCTGGTTCTATCCAGCCGCTCCGTCCTATCGTAAACATTTTTGCAGGAAGTCAGTTGGAACACTCGGGCAAAAACAGGCGGATGAGCCGCAGTGTTCTCTGGCTTCAGCAGAACGCCACGGCCGGAAGCTGTTTCATGTGGCGCAATTGTTTTCCTCTGCATGCCACGCCGCTGATTAATATGCTTTGTTTGTTAAAATGTCAGGTTGCAAAGCGACTGGCTCGGGCATGACAACGTCCTGTTTCCTCAGACCCTGTGAGGGACGCGCTGGGAGAACGTTAAATGTCAGACACCCCATAGGAGCAGTCAGCTCATAATTGGGTTGAAGGAGTTCAGAGCTGACCCTGAGGGGCACAGCTCCTGACCTGAGCGTCCTGTTAGCCCGTTCACTGCACCCTGCCTTACAGCGCAGGTCACCTTCAGCGCACTGTCACTGGGGCTCAACGCGAGCCCTGACAGCAGTGAGTTACGCTCCTGGTTTAACACTTGTCTCTTTTAGCAGTGCCTGGTAGCTGTGCTACTGCCTAAAGCAGGCCGGCCTGCCTTTTACTCAAAGGTGCATCCAAACGCACCTTCAGAACCTCCCTGCAGATGAACCTGGATTCAGCTCATTGTCTTAAAGTACCTATAATGGTTTTTCTCTAGAATTGTGAGTTGCGTGGCCATTACTGTGTGTCCACGTCCCTTTCCTTGTTGCTTTGAGACTGTCTTCATGTGCTCCACCTGTGTCCGATCGTTAGCCCCGGCCAGTGTGTGTGTGTGTGTGTGTGTGTGTGTGTGTGTGTGTGTGTGTCCTCTTATCTCCACCTCTTTGTGTCCTCGTCTTTATCGGTGTTGTGTTATTTATTCCTTGGCCTTTATCGGTGAACACACATCTCACTTTGAACTCTTCCTTAGCACAGTTTGCCTGACCGTCTTTATCTGTCCCTTTATGCTCCAGAGAGAGAGAGCGAATTGTGAATTGCTTCATTTTCTGCACTGAAGTCAAGACTGTCGGCAGATCAGAGGAGCAAGGGCAACTTATCAGCTGTTTGGGGCGGCGGCCATTGACCCTGCTGTGTCAGAGACACCCTGTGTAACAAGTGTCATAACCATAAATGTTTATGAAGACCGAAATAAAGATATTTCATATTCTTATTGTAGCTGCCAGACTGGAAGTATAAAATGTTTTGTTTTAGCTTCAACACTTATTATTTATTGTGCTCAAGTCTGATGTTAAAAGTTTTAGAATCATGTGTGTGCTGAGTTGGAGGCCTGAGCTCCTGCTGCTCTGACAGTGTGTGTGTGTGCGTGTGTGTGTGTGTGTGTGGCCTTCAGCACTCTTTGCTCTGTCACTTCTCTACAATATCACAGTCTAAACAGCCTGCAGGGCCGTGGGTGCCCCCTTCTGAGAACCCTCTGACTCCAGACCAGCGCCAGGCCTCCCCCACGTGCCCTGCAGGACAGTCTCTGCGTCCGCCTTTTTCGAGCACGTGAGCATGCGGGAATGATGAAGATGATGACGATAATGATGGTGATCTTACCCTCAGTGCCCAGTGCCAGTCACCTGCAGCCACCTTGGCACTGGAGCCCAGGATGTAACCCAGCCCACTGCAGGAAGAAAGAATCATGTCAGCAACTCACACACACCCACCTGGACCTCCACAACATGAAGCATCAGTGTCCCAAGTTAGCTGAGTGTGATTTTCATCATTAAATTCACACGCCTACACACACTCAGTGGCGCCAGAGTCATTAGAGCCGCGCTGAGTGTTCGGGTGGTTAATGTGGCGGGTCTATAGGCGGATGAGTTGTGAATTTAAAGGTTGGTACATTCGAGGTTATCTGAAGTTAGCTGAAGGCTGGATCAGATCAGATCATCAGAGATTGTTCCAATGCTGAGATAAGCCACTGTTGATGGATCAGCATTCACAGCACAATGAGGATTAAGGAGGGATGAGGGCCAGAGAACTGAAGTATGCAATCGCTATCTTTAACACATTGTGTCAGTAGATTAAGTTCTTTTGATTTTTTTTTTTTCACTGTCTGTGACATAAACAGGACCCGATGCTTTTAGCTGTCCTTCTGACAGACTCATGGCTCAAATATTTCTCCGTTCCAGCTGCGTTTGGGTTCAATCCTAGCAGTTAAATGAAATCAGCACGAGACAATGAGATTAAGCGTCTGCATATGTACCACCTCAGAGCCGAGAGGCTGTTTTTTCCACGGAAAAATGGATCCATGCTCAAACAGAGCTGCTGACTCTGAGTACGGTGGCCGCTTACCAGGTCCGAAACACGTCAAACTAGTTTTATGGAAACACACCACTGACACATCTAAGCAGATGAAGGAGGAAACAATCCACAGTTGTGCCACCATGAATCATCCCCGCCTTAAATAACAGTGTACACAGGGGCAAACTGCACACTGCACGATCTTTCCAGTGGGTGAGCTGCAGCCAGTCCATCCTCTCACAGTGTTTGGAAAGCTCCATCAGCAACAGCAAAACTCGGGCATGAAAGATATCTCATCACATCAAACACCGGCGGCGCTCAGAAATCTGCGCGTGTGGCCAAGTTTAAAAACTAATGGACAGGAGGCAACCATTTCCTCTGAATGGGGCCTAATTCCTCAGGTCACTTCCTGGAAACTGGTCATAACACCCTCGATAAAGACAAACAAGTTGGAGCCTGAGTAGGATGTTGAACAGCACTTTAACTGGGGCCCAGTCTTTCACCTCCTATTGTCCGCGTTGCTGTGAGTTTACTGTGACACAAACATTTTCCCCTCTGCGGGCTTTTCTGTCCCACCCTCTGCAGACAAATCCGATAAGTGAAAAATTGAGATATTTACACAAGCGGTTTTCCCTGCAGTCTGTTCTGCAACAACACAGTTGATTTAGTATTGCAGCCACTGCTGCACACTTGTTTACTCCGCATTTTTGTATGTAATGATATAACCCTCAAGTGGATCCTGCGCCGAATCCAAAAGGAGATTAATTTTTTATTACTAGGCTTTGTTTGTTTTCTTCCTGTGGCCCTTTGCTGATTGAATGAACTAAAAAGTCTGACGATTTGGGCTTAATAATACCTCCCACAGCCCCACACCCCCACAGCCCTTCATTCTTTTGACCCTCTGTTGAGCTTCACAAGGCAACTGTAAGGTTTTTTTCCTGCAGGGAGCCTGAACTCTTTGTGCAACTGCTCCTCACGTGCTCAGTCTGAGTGCTGTACTCTCCGAGTCTAATTATTATCTGTAATTCCTCTGCACCAACAGAATTAACAGGATGTCATTTCAGGTGAAACAAAAATGAGATGGAATTTGAAAGTCCCACCTCCCCAGAGGAATGGCCAGGTAGAAGACAGAGAGCATCGTCGTGCGGCTGTTATTGGTGAACAGGTCTCCTATGATGGTGGGAGAGATGGAGGAGTAGCTGGACTCGCCGATACCCACCAGTCCTCTGGAGAGCACAAACAGCCAGTAATACTGCAGACGGAAGGAGAAAAGCAGACAAAGCCTCTGTCAGATAGCAGCAGCGTGGTTAAATCTAGTCTGATCGATCATTCCAGATGTGACTTTTTGAAATTCATCCCGCATTACTACAGAAAGCGACCGAGTCAGTGTCCTTGTTGAAATACTGGAGGTTTGGGGTGTCAGGAAAGTGACTGATTGTTCACTTAAGACCAGATGGAAAAAGATAGAATGCACGTGCAGAGATCTGTCACAAACTGACAGACTTTGGTTTGACTTGCAACGAGCTGATCGGTTCAGTGGTGACTACTGATGCAGGCAGATGTGTAGGCAGCTGGGAGTACAACTGTTACCTTGGCAACTACCACTCCACCATTCGTAGCATGATCCAAGGACACAAACACACACACGCTCTAGATGAATCAAATTGCAAGTATTTCCAGGTATTGATCGTACACCGATTGAATTATTTACATCTTTTACTTTTTAAGCTGAATTCTATGATGAAACTATTGTATAAAAACCTTAGATTAATGTGAAAGCGATAACTTTGCTTTGGTAGTACTCTGACAACACGCAGATGTAAAGAGAAGAGATGTAACCAGCCTTGGGATATTTAGCAGTTCGCTAATTAACGCTATCAAAAATCAAAATGTTTCTTTTCCTTTTTCCATTAGAGGAAACGGTAAACACACACACACACACACACACACACACACACACGACCTACAGGTGATTGTTAAATGACAGTCAAAGCGTGGTCAGCGTACCGCCTTCCTTCACGCCGTTTGGTTATGCAACGATATGAATTCTGCACCATTTCAAATGCTTCTAAAAGGCCTCCGAGCGTCTTAAATGTGTAATGATAAGAGTTTGAAGTGGTCATTAACATTTCATTCCATGTCATGCCTTTTGTTGCTCGTGGCGAGCGCATCACAGAGCCGTTACGTAAGAGACTCTTCCTCGGTCCTCCGCGCTCATCTCGGGGCTGAATTTCGAGTTTGCGGCAGAAAACCGCATGTGATGGGAATCACTACGGATCTAATCAGCAGCCGTCGGTGGCCTTTGTGGCGCGTCCGAGGGAAGGAGGCTCATCGTTCCAGCTCTGCCATTAGCAGTCTGACAGCATCACCCGTTTAGGCAAATGGCGGATCGGATGAGCCTTCAGGACAGTGAAAGGATGTCCTCTTGAGACCGCCAATATCTCTGAGCTGTCATTCCCTGCCTCGGCTCCGAAGCTGACGGCAGCGCACGGCTCTGCTCCTACTGCTGCAGAGCTGCAGGAATCTGACAGACGCCTGCATACGTGACCAGACGCCTTCTGTTTGGATTTCGAGTGTCTGTATGGCCATTAAGACCACATAATATGATCTGTCTTCACACCCACACACACACACACACACACACACACACACACACACACACACACACGAATATAGATACACTACAAAGCTGCTTACTGGGACGTCCCCTCCCCAGCATGATCACCTAAAGAGTAACAGTATTGTTTAACACACAGGGGCCTTGGCAGAGATCAAATCCAGATGTTGCTGTCAAAAGGGAACTGAAACAACAGTCTTATCTTCCAAAGTATATTGTAATTGAGACAAATCTGAAGCATGAGCTTTCATTAGGAGGCTGGCTGGCAGCCAGAGAGAGAGAGAGAGAGAGAGAGAGAGAGAGAGAGAGAGCGAGAGAGAGAGAGAGTGGCCACAAAGGCAAAGTGGGTGTCCGACTTAACAAGCGTGTCATTTCATTTTTCTCGCTCTAACTTCAAGCATATCCAGAGCAGAACAGAATCATTAACTTGACCGTGCCGGCTGTGTCACGGCGGCCTCGAGCCGCGCTTCCGTGCGATGTCGTACCTCTTTGCCGATGAAGGAGCTGGACAGAGTAACAAGTGACCAGAAGAAAATGCCGCAGCTCAGGATGACCTTTCTGTTGAAGCGGTCGCCCAGGTAACCGAAGATGGGAGCTGCCACCATGAAGCTGCAGATGAAGACTGTGGAAGAAAAAGGGGACAAGAAAAATGTTACTTAACCACACTGACAAGGCGGCTGCGTTTGTACAGTATATCCTTATTACACCACCCTGAACAGTCTATTAAAGCTTTCAGTTTCACACACGCAGCAAAAAAACCTGTCCAGAATGACTGGATGACATCAATCCGACGGAAACCCGGTGAAGGACTGCCAGAGGACGTTTCTACTCCAACAAATCCACAAGCAATTACCTTCCCATTATAGCTCACCTACATTTAATACCAGACCCCTGGCAAAGAAGGTTTAACACGGACAACGCGGCCTTAGACAAAGCCACGTTGAAATGTAAGGTGGGCTTAATGCCGGAGGAAGCAATGTAAGTAAAAGTAAGAGTGTAAAACAGCCTCTCGTCAACATCAATATTGGCCGTTGCCCGAGTCAGTCGCTCTTTATTTAGGAGAAGATGGTGGCGTCCGTGAATAACTCCCTAATCTAAATTTCTCACAAGCATATTTGTGTCCCAGTAAGATCCCTAAAATGTGCCCTGCTGCTGTTTCTACGACCAGGCCCTCACTGGGATTCTTGTCAATATTTATGAGGGCAACCAGCCCGAACAGACGGGAACGTGTAATGCTCTCAAACGGACGTCAGGGGCTTTGCACGGGAGAAAGGGCAGCGATGCTGCTCTTGACAGCCACAAGGTCGCGTTCGGGAAGCAGGCTAAAGTGTTTTGACATCTTACCAACATCAACAAAAAAAAGAGAAGAGAGAGAGAGAGAGAGAGAGAGAGAGAGAGAGAGAGAGAGACGGGGGTGTTACATAAGGTATCGGTGTAACACAGCTGCTCAACTCCACCAATGAAAAAAGAAAAAGATCAGATTATAGCACAAATATAGTTTTGAACATGTGGTATTAAAGTATGAAAAGGAAACGAGGCTAGTTCGTCAGTGATCCTTTCACCTAAATGTACCGTTACTCTAACTGAATGAAGCGTCATTGAATGTCTGCTTGATTCTTCCAATAAGAGAAGATAAACACAGTAAGCACGTCTAATCGAAGCTGACTGACGAGATTATGATTAAATCCGGTTGAAAACAGCAGTGCAAACAGGTGTTGTTATCTATTGTGCGATTCTAATTGAGGCTGATGAAGGCTCAGCGCAGGTTTTGGCACGCTACAGCGCTTCGCTAGCAGAGCACTCACACACGCACGCATGTGCATCCACGTAGCAATGCAGAGCAGGGTGTTCAGGAGATAAGACCAGGGAGAGGTCCACAATCTCCTGGCAGCAGCTGCCTTGACGAGGGGTTTGAAACACGGACTCATCAAAGATCGTCAGCCAGAAAATACATATCTGGACACCAATACCTGCACATGAAGCCATTAGCGGGACCAGCCACTGCCTGTGGGTCTTGTTATGTGTAATTGTGTGTGATTTGCTGATAAGCGCCGCCATTTTCGGGTCTCATTAACGCCTCTTTGCAGCTCGAGCACACGGGAACGACGTCGGGTTAGTGTGTCCATATTTATTGAAAATTCACTGAGTTGCATTCCGAGAACATGAAATGAGCCTTGAATTTAAAAAGACTTTCCACACAACAGTACTACACACAGGAAATGGGGTTAAGTACCTGCTGCATTCTGGCAGAAGCATTTTTGAAATCTTTTTTTTGGGGGGGAGGATGGTTCATGATGCATTGAAAAAGATACTTTCTTTACATTAAACAGATACTCAGAAGTATTTAGCTGTCTATTAATAGCAGGTTTATGATTTCTGTTTCTCATCTGAATTCACCCAATCAGATTTAGCACTTTAAATGCTTGAAATATGCACAAAAAACCCCCAATGAAATTTCCAGTAAAAAACAGATAAAGACAAAAAAAGGAAGATGAAAAAAAATCACACTTTGTTATGCTCAAAAAAAAAAGAGAGCATGAGATCATTTCTTTTCACAGCGGTTTTGATGTAATTAATCCACTGTTGACAGACAGTTGAAATAATCTGTGTTACATAAGACGCATGCTGTTACTAAGCGCAGATATACAGATATCCAAATATCACATGGCTCTTTTTAACCTCAGGAAAATCTCTGGAACTGGGAAAAAAAAAAAAAAAAAAAACGTGTATTAAGTGATCCCAGTGTTCTCTTGTCACTCTAATTTAATGACCGCTGAGCAAAATGGATTAAAATGAAGACATCTGTCACACCCAGAGTCCCTTGGGTCCTCCCAAGTACAGCCAAAAATGATTTTGATTAAAAATAAAGCAAAATCAAGTGTCTAGTTTAAAACAAGCCTGGCTAAATTTATGATAATGGACTCAGTGACAAAAGAAACAGCGTGATTTATATTCACTGGGAAATTCAGCACTTACGCTGTTAATCATCCTCATTTCCCTTCATCATTTCTAATACATCTATTCTGAGGGTGGCTCAATGTTTTGCAGCTTAAAACACCCTAAACGTCCCTGCAGAAGACGTGTCAGGATAAACTGTTAGTTCCGCAGACGCACGGAAAAGGTTTTCGCCGTCGGCTGTACGCGGGATGTCGTCTGTCCTCGCCAGTCACATTCCACCACTGCTAGCTACTGTCTCATGTATTTGTTCTTGTTTCAACAGTGGAACGTCACAAGTTCACGTGTGCACGTGTTCTCCCAAAAATAAATGTACGTGCAACAGCTATTGTCGCAGTGAGGAGAGGATTTCAGGTAACTTCTTTAAGTGCACAAGCTGACGCTTCCATTCATGATTTCACGTTTGTCGTGTTATATTCCATATAATGCTGGAAAGCAGACACCACAGCCTGACGTCCTGCTTTTATTATTCTTACATAAAAAGGCTTTTTTTTTCATGGCTGTTTGTTTAATGCTCATCTCTTTCTTCTGTAAATGATATTAGCCAGAGAAAAAGTTGCATGGTTAACTAATGGCGGGGATATTTCTGTTTGAATAGTTATGCACGTGCACGGATGCACTAATTTACCGTAACCTTAGCGCTCCATTAGGGAAGGTGACTCATAACAGTGACTTCACCTCACTGAACCATCGCCTCTGAGGCCAGCCGGTTTTGTTTGTTTGCGTCTCCATAGTGACAGTAAATTCATTATTATTTTTCTTATCTACTCACCTGACTCAACAGAGCATAAAGTCATTTAGCCACTCGAATACTCAGAATTCCTCTGACAGAATAGATAGCAACAAAAACAAGGGGTGAATCACAAAGCCGGCCACGGAAATGCCCCAGCTAGGCGTGTGAAACCGGTTCTGATGCTTTCCATATTTCTCACAGCCTCTCGGTGACCAAATTACAGCAATTATCGCATTCCACCTGGAGACAATGGGAGTTTAAAAACAGGTATTTAAGTACGTTACTGTATGGCAGAGTCAGAGTCAGACGCGGCTCCTCCTCCAAACCCAAAAACATCCTTCCCGATTTCTGTTATGAAGTGAAGCATTTATCGATCTTCACACTTCACATTAAATGAAATGGAAATGACCCGAATGAAGTATCTCTGATGATAATGCTACAAATGTGACGTATTAAAATCCTCAAATCGACACCACTGAACTGATGCCTCCCTCACAGTGAATCAAGCATCCGGTTTAAATGCACGCAGGCATGACTGATGCTCCCTGTGCCCGTGCAGGCACATTTCCCTCCTTCCTCTGAGCACCTGTGAGCTTCTTTATGCAGCGAGAAGAAAGCAAATTCTCTGCAGTCTCCTGGACCCTTTACTGCTGTGGTCCTGGCGCATGGAACAGCTTATACTGTATATCGTACAAAGGTGACAACAAATTCTCTTCCTTCGCCGTCACTACGCGACATGCACAAAAAGCACCAGAAGTCTCTAAAAAGCAATGTTGCGGCCTCCTTTCTCGCCTCCTTTCACACCAATCCACAGTTACCAGGTTAGTTTGGTTCTGGTTTTTCGACGTCTGTCAAAAATGCTCCTAACAACAGCTGAAACAGCGTCTGAGGAGCCACACCTTAAAAAGTAGCTGATTTCCACAAAAACACGCGATGCAGCTGTTGATAAATTCCTCAGAGGGATCGCCTTGGGTTCCGAGAACGAGATAAAAGATTATCTCTGAACCGCTTATTGATTTATGTTACGGGGCTTGATTACCGTTTACAATCACCTCCCCGGTGATGGGGAGGCACGATACGTTTACTCCATTTAGCATATTTGTTTGATAAAATACAGCTTTACGGTGAGTGTTTGCCATCTTTAAAGGTAGGGCTGCTTCGTTGCCATGTTGTGCTCCCTTCCACCATATTCGGATGAAACGAGGACAGACGCCAAAGAAAACACACGCGCCACGTCGAGAATGTGGAATCAGGAAGCAGAATCTTGCTGTGAATCACAAACCAGTCCGTCGTCCGGCCGTTTGCCGTGCTCTCAGGTGTACAGCTAGCACAGGCGGCTTGCTTTCCGGTAAAGGATTAATGGGACTGCCTGCGTGAGGTGTGACACATGACTGTGTGATGAGATGATGGCCGGATCAGAAAAACCAAACCCAGGCATCCTCATTCTTAACCTCCTGCTTCCGCAACTTTCTGCATTCCTTGAATGTCTGATACCCGCAAAGGCTCTGGTGAGAAAGCCTGCCAGTGTTGGATTACTGGTGCGCTGGCCTGATAAATGCCATATGCTGCCTGGGAAGCACCCGGGCAGCTCTCTCTTTCACCTCTCTCAGCAACGTGCGCGGAAACCACCATCAAGTGCTACCTAATGCCAGCGAAAAGGCCTTTGATTTCATTCAATCCCGGAGAAACGACAGTCTGCCAGCGCAGCTGCGGCCGATCTCTCTGTTACCTGCTCCATGTGCAAACTGCAGCTGGGGAGAATTACACGCTACTACAAATACCACGCCGTCTGGCAGGGGAGCAGTGGAACACCAGCTTTTGCACATTACCGGTGCTATATTATAAACAAACACAGATGGTTAGAATAAAGAAAGGTGCCTGCTTCTGTGTGAGAGATGCAGCTGATGACCGTTCCTGTCTCTCGTACACTCGCTCCTGGGCTGGGGCCACCTGAATAGATGCAGCAGAGCTCCAGAGAGCAAGGTGAGGAGCCTTTCCCATTCGGTCCTTTCTCCGCAGTAACTATGACAACTTCCTGCGATCCGGGTGTCTGTGTTTGCATTTCTCCCGCGCAGGTTTTATTTAAATGGAATAAAAGAACGACTGCAGATACATTTGCTGGTCAATGTGAAGGAAATTCTGACACCAGTTTCCACCGAAATGTACAAAAAAACGACAGACACAATTCCAAAGATTCCAGCATAAGCTTATATTTAGCAGGCAGAGAGCTTCCCGCTCTGCGGTAACAGTGCGCTCTTTACATTTTCATATATGTGGCTGAAGTAAAGTGAAATCCTTTAGTAAATCCTAGCTTCTGAAGGATTTCTCTGCTTCAGGCACATGGGCTCATTCAAAATAAAATAACTTTGCGGTTTTTCTTTTTCTTCTTAAGGCCACTTCAGCAGGTTCGTATTATTTTGTCCTTTTTCTTTTTACTGAACAGCAATATTTTTGGTCGAAAAAAAGAGAAGCAACTTTCTAGGGTGACACAGAATCAGACTATATTATTTTTTAAGTTAGAGGGAAGAAAATAGACCAAGATGATAAAATTATTTGTCCCAGTTTCACCCCAGTTGCCTGTTTGCAGTCGCTGGGGTTTTAAATTGGCGGTTCGGAGGGATCCGATTGGACAATGAGACAAAGAAGGTGCTGACAGGACGCCTGTTTGATTGTCACTCATCGCAAATGCTATTGGTTTTGCCGATAGGACGTGAGGAGGAAGGATATGAGGTGCCAATCATCGCTCAGCAGCTGCCTTCCTCTGAGACGTGGCCTATAAAAAAGCCTGAAATGGAGAAGCGCTTACCATACACACACACCCACACACACGCACGCCCGCACACACGCAGTGAGTGATGTCAATGCATCATCAGGTCAGCGTTCTATTCTGGTCACAGCAGGGGAAGGGGAGGATGAACACCATCGCCAAGCAGTTATTTGGCTTTGGGAACCAAAAGCAGACAAGATTAACCCTCGCTGCCGTGCAGATCGGAGGGAGGAAGTCACGGGTGTCTCTCGCCGGCTCCCCTCGTCCTTTCTGCCTCTTCAATCTCCCGTAAAGTGCCAGCGGGAGTGACAATAAGGCAACAACAGCTGCCACCAAAGCACTGAGGGAGGGAGACACAGAGAGGTACCCAGGGATACTGATGAGGGGACAGAGACAAAACAGGAGCAGCTGTGAGGCTCAAAACAGCTGATCAAGCACTCGTAGCTGCTCCACTGGCAGGTAGGATGCAGGACGCCGCCGCTCAACGGCGGATATGATTGATTGACGGCGGCCATAAACCTGCAGTACACAAGCAGCAGCAAACAACATGACAAGCACACAGAGAGTCGTTCTGAGGTTTCAGAGCGCTGAAGCTGCAAGTCTGCCCCAGCACCTGTGGCCCCATTCCTCACAGCTCACACTGTCTGATACCACGTTAAGTCTGGAGCATGTTGGGGTGGGGGTGGGGGTACGTGTGTGCATATGTGTGTGTTGGTGTCATGTTTCGGAGAAGGTGGGCAGCCACACTCGGAACTGAACACACTGAACTGCGAGCTGTTTCCAGTGCTGGCTCCTTATTAAGCCGCTGACCCTCCATACATCAGCCTGACTGGCCCCAATAACTCTACACCATGGTGGGGATCACAGTAGGAGAATGGTGCTCCAGTCTGAGGTTCTCATTTCTGCCACTTCCACTTTCGTGAACGTTGAAGACAGATGTTGTACTTGTATTTAGAAAATGTAGTATTTACTTCGGCACCAGAGCCACACAGGAATGAACCCAGTCTGATCAGCGTCTCCTAGAATCGAGTGGACAGTTAAAGGCATTCCCTAGAAATGACCCTCACCGGGATGCTCCAGGCTTACTCCACGTCTCTTACTCAAGAATTCAACCCACTGAGATTATTTTCTGATTTGCCTTCGAGCTCTTAAATACAATAAAAGGCGACATTTAGGAGACTCCTTTCTCTGATTTCTACCCCATAAAAGAGCTCATAGTTCCCCTCCAACCAAAGGTAATACCATCCCCCCCCAGTTCTCCCTTCCATTAACCTTTTGTGCCCTCCGTACCCTCAGGTATGCTCCTTTTCATTCACTGCACTTAGTTGCAGCCTGAGGGGGGTGCAGGGGCCTGTCATTTCCAACGAGGGAGCAGACTCTGACAGGTCCGCTGGGCTCAGGTGAGACCGTCTCTGTGCAGGGATGGACCCTGGAGACCCTCAGGCTCCGGCAGCCACCCGATCGACACCTGTGAATTCCACATTCCGACTCACTGCCTGTTCTTTGGTTTGGATCCTGCAGCGTGTGGTCGGTGTTTCTCTGAGATGCGTGGTTGACCCGTGAGCAGAGGAAGAGAGGAAACCTCGCCACGCACACCCACAGCCCGTAAAAAAACAGCTACGTTAGCAGCTTGTGTTTCCTGGAGGATAAAAGCTGCCAGGACTGAGGCAGCGAGGAAAAGGTGAAGGCAAAGCTGACCCGGCCTGGCCATGCAGGTGCTGACAGAGGCTGGGATTGTTCCCCCCGGAGACAGATGTAGCAGGCTGGTGGGGTGGGCCCAGAAGAGGCTATGTGCACACTGTAAACATATACCCAAACTGAGAGTGGCTCTCCCAGCGCGGCCATTACGTCAGCCTCCTAACCTCTGTTCACACCTAAGCTCCTGGTGTGCATCCACCCTCTCATAGCTTCCAGGCTATGCAGCATTCCTCAGGTCGGTGTGACAAAGACGTCACCTGAGGATCATGGACCGAGCAGGAGCCAGGACACGAGAGACTGACAGAGAGCGCAGTCACACACTAGTTCTGCTTTTAGCCTGATCAGCTGCGTAGAGAAGCCGCAGAGGGCGAGCTGCTAACACACCGCTCATCTGAAACACCGTGTGTGTGTGTGTGTGTGTGTGTGTGTGTGTGTGTTGAAGGGTCGCTGCCAGCGTGTCTGCGTGCACGACCAAAATATGAACCAATGCAAACAGAGGAGGACAAACAGACGTCACCTGGGGAAGGAAATCAAATGCAGTCGCTACCGCGGCCTAAAGGTCAAACTAAAAACGGGTCACGAAAGTACAGAAGCGTGAGTTTTTCCGCTGGAAGAACACCGTGTATCCAACACTGATGCCTTTCTCTGCAGATATTTTTATCCCCCTGTATACTACTCAGAAAGTCAGTCTGCCATCATCCAAAACACTGGGCTGGATTCTTCCGCCCTACAAACCCGGCTGCTTTCCCTCAATGGCACTTTGTGTGGAAGTTTGTTGGTGTTTGTCAGAGGGCGCTCGTAGACAAGAGAGGCTCCTGTCCTCCAATGAGAGGGCTTTGCAAGGTATCTCCCTAAAAGCTGAATTCATCGGGGTCCCGGGTGGAACAGGAAACCCTGCCCTGAGCTCGCTGCGGGTGTGTGGGGTGTGTGGGGGCTCTCAGGAGAACAGCCTGCGTAGCTCCTGCCTGTGTTTTCCTTTCTACCGACCTGCTGCTGTGAGGAAGTCTCACTCTCACAGGGCTGCAAAGTAAATATCATCAGCTTCAATTAAAATACATCTAGAAAGGGCTGGGTTCTCGGTTATGTGTAGAATTTCACCTAATCGAGAACTGTGGTTGTTCGGGGCTCACGACTTCTGCTGGGCGCTTACCTGTTTGCAGCAGCCCGATCCCGCTGTCTGTTACTCCGTAATGTCGCTGGATGTCGAGAAGAACACCTGCAAACGCAGAGAGGGAGAAGATGAGTGCTGGAAACATTCGTCCTGGCTCCATTACAGCCTTTATTGGCTCATGATTATTACTGGATCTGATGTGTGGATCCCGTTCAAGGCCAACATTCACCTAACATCCTGACAGAGATGTAAGTGCCCTCCTGGCTCCAACACGGCGTTAAACGACCCAAACATGTCTGCAAGGCTTTAATGGAAGGGTGTAAAACTGAAGATAAACAATATGCTCTTACTTTGCCGGATGCTCAGCACTAACACAAATAAAAACAACGCAGAAAAGTGTTGTTTTTCTGCATCATTAGCTTCCCGCTGGCTCGTGTTTAAAAAGCTCCGCGGGGCCACTTTGCCGTAGCAACTGGAGTGGTTTTAGACTGTTTCCAGATGAGGCTGTGGCCCATGGCGTGAGGTCAACGTTTTCGCCGGCTGCCATCAGTCACACAAACGTACAGCAGCGCCACAACTGCAGGCTGCTGCACTGTGAGATCGCCTCAGAGCGTTTGAAGTCCTCTCAGGACTGTAACTCAAGATCAGCTCTGCTGGGATGGCAGAACCTCACACAGGATCCACGTTTCCAATGGCTGCTTGAGGTGCACGGCAACTGGTGTTTGACTAAGGTGTAACATTTTAAAGAGTACATGGACACTGTACTCAAGTACTATTGGTTTACACAGATTTTATTAGCGTATGAGGGCAGGGATTAGATTAGGACATATTATGGGTTACAATCTTTTATAATACTGAGTCAGGCTTGCATTACGTCTGCTAAGAGGAGGATGAGGTCTGCGGAAGTAAACTCATTACACATGCACGTACCTATGAGTGTAGACGTGTTAAAATGCAGTTGCAATCATAAAACAAGACTTAAAAGGATGCGTTTACGATAGAAGTCTATGCGAGGCATAAAACCACCTGGTAAAGTTTTTAACATCATCAGATGCAGATCAGAGCTGCTCCTGCTGCATCAGAGCTGCAGAAATGCTTTTATGAACTAGTGAGCCAGCTTGGGAATGATGAAAGTCTTGCTTAAAGCAAAGAGAATAATCCATGAGAGAAGCCCAAATGCAATGCGGTAGCTGAATCTTGCTGGGGATTTCAACACGGCTCATGGGAAAGGAACAGCCGCATGACCGACATCTGAAAAGGCTGGCTGCTTCTCTACTGTGAGCTCTGCCATGACCTGACCTTCAGGAAGTGGACCTGAGCCGATTGCACTTTTCAGCAATAACAATGTGGCCTTTATACTCAGCTTTTATTGCACATCATATAAAAACACTAGAACCACATGTAAGAACATATAATTAACAAAAGTGCTCATTTATTTGGACTGGGAGAGCTTTTAATATCGATCTAAAAAAGATGCAACACTGTTTTGCTGTGAAAACTGTGTGAGAATCTACAGCTGGGATCTCAAGTGATCGTGATCAGCTGATCAGGCTAAGACACGTATGACTCACTCTCTCAGAGGCAGCTTCAGAGGCAGGTGCCTGTCAGACTTTGACATACGTCAAATTCCTGTCGTCTCAGTCAAAGCACCTGCTCACATTCTCACACGGCATTCTTGTTTGGGCGCCGCGTTCGCAACTCTTCGCCTCGTTTCTGGTTCCGAACGCCGCGGCTTAGAGTTTCCTACCTGCTTTCGCTGAACCCCGGCAAGGCAACCAAAGTGAACGTGTTTGTGACCAACACGTTTTGGTTTGCAGGGGTGGAAGGTAGCGCGTGTGCAGGCTCACACCCAAACGTATGAAATCTAAAACTTTTCACACACCTTTCACACGCATGGCACAAATGTCATGGGAGCATGTGTCAGAATTATGTAATATAAGATGGATGGGAAAAATCCAACACTTCCTTACACGTCAACCAGCCAGAACAGCGCCTCATGCATTGAACTACAGCATAACACACACACACACACACACACATAGAACTGTAGGATTAGAGGTTGTGATCTGTACATGGCCTTGTGAGGAGCACTGAGTGTGACTGTAATGCTGCCCCCTCTGTCAGGTACGTCAAACAGCGACGGCGGTGTTGAACAGGGTAGTGTACAACCGCAGCTCTAATTATCCTGGAAGGACTTCTCCTTCGTTCACACACACACACGCACGCACACGCACACGGCCTGCTGGGAGGGGGATTCCTATGCCAGATGGTGGAGCGTCCCTCCTGGACAGAGCCTGCATTTGTGCGAGCCACACCCGTCTACAGTTACCAGACAATTAATAAAGGTAGACTTGGCAAAGTGCTAATAACACGACACTGCAAATTAGAAGAGCCCAGCCGCACACACACACACACACACACACACACACACACACACACACCAGATCAGACTGACCTGTGGCAACTGTGAAGAAATCTTGCTGCTGTAGCAACAAGATTAGATCTGTGAAGCTGCTGCAGGAGAAGGTGTTTGTGGTGTAACTGCAGTTGTGGCTGGAGCAGCTCACGGTGAAGGACCTGTCCTGCATGTGGAAGTTCTATCAAAGTGACGGTGTTTATTTTACTGAATTCATGTGCAATGATCTGTGTAATGAACTGTGTTAATCCATGGGGGATTACAGAAAGCCGGCAGCTCTGTGTTTGTGTAACAGCCTATCGCAACTATCATCTTTACTCCGAATGAGGCCTTTCAAACTCGCCCGTCTTAATCGCTTCTTTCCCATTCGAGCCTCGCTGAGAATTAAACTTCTGGACCTTCGAGCGAAAGCGCCGAGGACGTCTCAATCGGAACACGACATTCAGCAATTTGCCTAATGATGAGGTATCACGATCCTCACCCCAGCTGGCAGCACCCACTTCAGTTGCCATGGCAATGAACGAGCTAAAGGTCAAGCACCCGCCATGGAACTCAGCCTTTTACAAATACTGGCATCTGCGTGCTGACAGAGCTGTCACAACATCGCCCAAAAGATGGATATGAGACATTAGAGCTGCGTTTCAGCTCCTCCGTCTCCATTATGATCGGTACCAAAACCAAAGCGGTCAAA
Source organism: Pao palembangensis (assembly GCA_015343265.1). Classification (NCBI taxonomy): domain Eukaryota; kingdom Metazoa; phylum Chordata; class Actinopteri; order Tetraodontiformes; family Tetraodontidae; genus Pao; species Pao palembangensis. Next base: position 10,497,606 of record CM027094.1, on the reverse strand, counting down.
GCTGCTAACGAGTTCCTCCCATCAGCCCACTGGGGGCTGTGTTGGTCTGGGCATGATGGCAGACGGGAGACGTCACAAGAATGTGGATCATCCTGACAACACCAGGAGCTCACGCCGTCATTCAAGGTGACAACAATGCACCCTCCCTCTGACACACACACACACACACACACACACACACACACACACACTGTACACTACCTGAGTTTTTACTAAGAAACCATGATGAACTAGTTTGGAGACGCACTAATGCTGTAACATATTCCACCTCAGCCTTTTTGACTGAGGTCACTTCACATTGGTAACCTTGTTATGGCGGCGCGCACACACACACACACACACACACACACACACACACACACACACACTCAAAGGCTCCTTCCATTTTATTTCTTGTGATTCTGTGCGCAATTCAGGCTGCAGACACTTGCTTCTGCTTTCTAAATACAGGACAGAGTGTGTGTGTGGGGGTTGGCTGGTGTGAAGAAGACTTTAATTTTAACCTCTGCCTTGACCACTACTTCAGAGGGTTGCACCGATGATGATCATGAAGAGCTTCGTTGCAAAGGTTGCATTGCCCCGACGGTTTTAATGAGTCAGGAAAGGAGGTGTGATGCAGGCTGCCGCCATGACTCCGCACACTCACAAACATATTACTGCAACAACGCTAGCACGCATAGATAGGTGCGTAGGAGGACAGATTTTATTAAATCCCTCATCGGAGACATGGGGATCTTTGGCCCCCACTGATTCTATTTCTGCTCAGGGAAACTAGGCTGAAAGGAAGAGGAGAATAGTGATCCAATTTAGGTGAGAGAGAGAGAGAGCGGGGCAGAGAGACGGGAGCGAGTAAAAGCCGAGGTGGCGGCAACAATCGGGTCAGTCCCACCTGAATTTAAAGCATATGTTTCCAGTGTTTATGCAGCAGCGATCTATGTGTGTGTGTTCCCCTTTCCCCTGGTTTCAGCATGAGCCAGTTTTGGTCGGAGTGTGACAAGCTTTGGTCAACCGCTCTGCTGATGTGGCCAGATCCTGTTCTTCATTCCTCTAAAGGGGCTCATCTTTCTTCCACGGAACCCCTGGGTGAGGTAGAAGTGTGTGTGAGAAAGATGGGGTGATGGGCATCATGAATGAGGAGGAAAAGTGCATTTCTTCTCACTGCGTTTGGGCCTGCACGTGACACCGACTGTCCTCCAGTCGCGCTGGAGAGCGCCTCAGACTGCAGCGAGGAGAAAGCTGACCACAAATATGCCCGACTGTGGCCGGCGGGCTCCCGGCCGACTGCTCTCCTCCCTTGCAATGCGACCACAGTGGGCGGAGGAGTGATTTTTTTTTTTTTTTCCATTCCACTTCCTTTCCCCGCTACACCGAAAGGAAACGTGCTGCAGATGCCTGGGAAACGGCACGGGAGGGCTTCAGAGCTCCGAGGCCGACTGAAAATCCAGGCCACTGAGGGTCTTCCTGATCGTGTTTTGGGAAGTTCAGGTCCAGATAATCCGCACAATTTCAACCAGGATCCGGTCATACAATTAATTCCGTTTGTTTTTGACCTTTTGTCTACGCAAGAGAGACCGAGCACTACAACCTTAGTGTCATTCACGTATATTTTAGACAAATCAAGTCTAAAATATACTAACTGTGCCAGTTATATGGTGATCCATGTGACAAGAGCCAGGCACTGGAGGAAAAACCATACTGAGAAAAAGCTGCACACTGTGGAGACTGTGGTATTCAGCAAGTCAGCCTGTCACCTCCAGGAAATGACATCTGATAGTGGATCTTTTATTTGCATATTTAAAATTAGCTTGGGTTTAAATGAGGTTTAATGGTTCTTCAGCGTCCATTAACAGCAACACTATGGAACATTAATTTAGTGAAGCTGATTTAATTACTTCTTAGTCAGAATATGCTGCTGAGTGTGTTAGCATGTGAGCAGCTCCTATCATCGTTTGCCTCCTCAGGCCCAAATGTTATTTTAGATAGTTTTCCACTATGGCGGATATTAACTGCACCAAATTAAACACTCGCCCACACGACATAATCAGCAGGTTGGTTCACCTCAGTACACCAACTAATCCTATATTCCATCACTCTCAGTTTCTTAACAGATTCATGATTCAGAAATCCTAACCGTAGCGCACGTTAGCCGTCGGCGTGTGAGGTTGAATATGTTACAGAAGCACACCAGAATTTCAAACAGCTTTCTAATCTTCCAAATTTGTGACAGGCAAATCAAATGAAAGGGCAGCAGGTTTTCCACTTTGATTAATAGGGCTGTTTTTTTTTTTTTTATTATTATTGAATCCTAATTTTCTCTCACTAATCAAAAGCCTGAATTCAGCTGGAGGTTTGCGGTGCATTAGTTCCAGCCAGGGCGCGCTAAATATTTGATGGCGGTAGACGGGATGCATTGTAAAGCATCGAGGGAGCAAACTAAACCTATAGTTCATCAATAATACATCCCAGGATGAGCCCCCACGTGTACGAATGAGATGGTGCATTAGATGTCTTGGACGCAGACGCAGTGAAGCACAGCGAAGGTCCATGTGATGCGATGAGACTGTCTGAGTGCCAGGGGTTCTCCACGCGGTGCACGCGTCATCTCTCAGGAATACCAAACAGCGAGGACTGTTTATTTATGTGGAACTCCGGAAAGGAGGAAACCTTGCGGAGGTGATCGGTTGTGGATTCTGGTGTTTGAATTTTCAACAGAAAAAAAATGCCTGACAGAGGTCAAAACTCCAACGTTTAGTGCACACAAACACACACCTCTTTAAATATGAAAATAATGAAGGATCGTCCTGTGTCGGAGGGGGGACGTGAGTGAGTTTGCGTCACTCTCGGTAATCTGGGCGCTTATTTTACATAAAGGCAATAAGGATTACGGTCACCACGTGGCGTTTTTAAATGATCTATTATTTTCCTCACTCGTCGGCAGTTTTCTAAGAAATCTGCTGCGAGGGGTATTAAAACATTATGGCGAGAGACAAACAAACATTATGGCGAGAGACAAACTTACTGCCACAATCTTACTGTGTGTGTTCAAACAAGACTTCTGTGATTAGAGCATTTAAACGACCAAAATGCTGCTGCTTAGGCACTGCTGGCAGCCGACTCATCTGCATCCCCTTGAATCTCTCGGTGTGAGTTGTAAAGTATGAAGATAAGATGTCCACAGGCTGTCAAACCGTCTGTCTAGACCGCAGAGCTGTTTCTTGAAGAGACAGAATGCCAAATACCCACAAGGCACGACAAGTCGAGAACTGAAGTTTTTTTTTACATTTTCAGCTCAATTTAACACAAAGCAGCTAAAGAGGAGCCATTGCTTGCAGCTTCTTCAGTGTCCCCCTGAGTCCAATTACATTATTATCAGTAGTAGGAGTAAGTAAATAAGTACGTATCCACGTATTGATTTCCTTTTAATGTGTTTACAAGTTATCCTTGAATATCGATAACACACCTGCTGTGTTAATTTTCTCAAAACTCAACAAATGGCTGGCAAGCGTTTACAGAGCTCCTTCTATATCCATCAGATCTACAGCAGCCTACACATGCCTGCTGCCAAGGTGACCTCTCCACAGGTGCGCTCCAGCTCAGCGTAATCCCGCTAAAGGCATGTGCACGCTCTTCCTTCGCTCGAAAACAAGACAAATTCCACTCAGAACGACTTTAATGCTCACTCCTGGCGAGCATTAAAGGCCGCGAGCAAACAAAAGTACAGTGTCTCATTTTTTGCACAAACCTGTAAAAGTTTAAGTTAATTTGTAGCCTGGGAGAAAAATCGTGATTTGATGCGCTCAAACGTTTGTGATGGTCCGCTTGTAAACGCGTTTTACATGAAGTCAAAACCCAAGTGAACAATTTAAGGGCTTTTTTTTCCCCCTCAGTGTGGGAAAACATGCAAACATATCCGTGCACATACCACCCATTCATCAAAAGACAGCTGAGCTCACATGCCGACGGTGCGGCCTCAGGTCTGAGACGCGCCTTTAAGTCCACTCAAAAACACACACAAAGCTTAGAACCTGATTGACAACGCATAGTCCCGCTGAACATGTGTGTAATGGCACAAATAAACGCCGTTTCTTCTAGCCTGAGGTTCGGTCCGTTTGTGTCATAGATAAATATGTGCAATCAAAAGCCAGTCAGGTTTGAAGTGGCGAGGGGCTGGTTATAAACACACGGATCAGTAAACATGCCGAAGAGTCAGGAGAACGCTGCAACAAACGACCAAAGGCAGTGTGGGGAAGTCGGCCGTTTTGGTGCAATGCAGAAACACATAAACCCAAAACGTCTGTGTGTGTGTGTGTGTGTGTGTGTGTGTGTGTGTGTGCGTGTTGCCTCTTTTTATTAGCGTGCGGCCAGAAATAGGCAGAGCCAAAGTTTTACTGGGCACTACACAAGTCACACAGCGAAATGAGGCAGAACTAATTGAACAGAAAGCACTTCTGGTCCTTCAACTGTTTGTTCTTAAATTAGAAAAACATCTGGAAACAACTGAAGATCTGTGATAAAAGGGCGTAGGGATTTCAAATCTAACTGATGTAACGTGCGAGGACGCCCACAGATCCTTAGGTCTTCGCCAGACAGAGGCTGGTGCAGATGCAAGGCTTCATTATCCCCCTGGCAAGCGCCTCACTTTACAATATCACATGTAAATGCAGGAAATGATTAAAATGCTCCGCAGGGAGGAGGGGTTTTCAACATAAAGCTGTTTGGAATAAGCACTCTAAATATTATTATAGCGACTGAGAGCCTCCAGGAGCTGGGAGCTAATATCGCTGCGTGTAGCTGCGGCTCTGCTTTCACCGACGCTGGCTCAAGCTCGAGCTGCAAGCTGGTCAATATTGGATTCGGGTCCTCTCCTGTCTTCCTTGGTAAGGTGTCAGAGAAAAATCCACTTTCGGGATATTGTTGTCTCATCACTTGGAATGATTCCAGCTGCTGCGCTCGCATGCCTGCATTTTAAATGAAACATGCGTGACATTTATAGCTGCAGCTTTGCATTTTCTCTTTTTATTTTACACCCCTCCTGGTGTTTGTGTTGAAACAGAGTGTAGAGGAAAAGGGAAATGTGCAGTCTAAGAAGTGAAAAGGTCAGACGGCTGCATTAAAAACAAGGTTTTCAGTCTTGAGTAGCAGAATACTGCCAACTATAGCTCTTCGCACTGTAAACCCAGAATGCAGCAGTTGTGTGGAGAAACATCCAAATCACCTGTGTATATTTTCGTTTTCATCCCAAACATGGGTGTCAAGAACATTTCCTATCTCAAATTTGCTGTAATGACCAGATAGGATGGAATGCAGGGAGTGCACAAACTACATTTTTTCCCTATCAGGTTTTTAAAACAGAAATTAATCGTTCTTGGACAGCAAATAACTCAACGTGGTGTAAAATCTCCTCCTTTTTCCAGGCAATGTCTTCCATCTTCATAAAGAGACACACGATCCAGCAGATTTAAACATGGAGGCGCACCACAAACGCCTCTCGTAAGGGCTCGCATCATTTTAGACAGCGATGAACCGCAAAAGGTATAGCCAAAGCTCTTCCTGGCCTGAGCAGATACTGAGGTTATCACAGGGCCATAATCCTAAAGCAAATGGAGGGGTAGAGAGCACAGAAAAACACAAACGCCTCGTCCTTGAGTCCCCACACGCTCCCCTGATGACAAAGGAGGAGGTCAGTGATAATCAGGCTACATCACGCTCACGTCTCCAACAGCAACAGGCAGCCGGTGTGAGCGCTGTTGTCTTTTACAACTCATCAAGTCGCTGGAAGTTAAAAGATAAGAGTCTGTTAAGGGTTTAAAAGATAAGGACAGACACGTGCGTGTGTGCTGAAACTGTAAACCTGAGGCTGCAAAATGTTGACGTGCGAGGGCGGAATATTATGCTGGATAGTATTTTATGATACAGCTGTACTTATGTTTTAAATCCTTTTTATAAGTACTGTGGTTTTCATATACCTCAGAAATAACAGAGGCTTCAAGTGGATGCTGTTATGGCAAAGTTAGCTTTACTGTACCTCTGTGCAGTTAAAAATTGACCCAGTGTACATGAATCAGTAACCAGTCTAATGGACACTGGGGGACACATCACGATTACTGATATACCCATTGTGTGTGGACGTTTAAACACCCTTAAAAAAACGAGGTGAAGCACAAGAATCTTGGGACATTTCCTGAATAAATGAGTTCCAAGGAGAAGAGAAAGAACCATCCAGGAAAATGAGATCCAGCAGCGTATGAAATGATGGCTCATAGCTGGTTCCGCAGGGGTCACGGGGTGAGAATTTCTGCGAGGGTAATGTGGTAAAACGCGCTGTAGCCACATGAAAGGCTCTGCTCTGGCAGAAGGAGGAGGTCTGTCCAAATCTGCCTCTTACTATTACCGCCATCGGCTAAATCGGAGCCTAAAGAACACACAGACTGTTTTCTCACAGCGGAGGAAATGGCACACCAGGCTAGAGACGTGAAGAGATTAGCAGGACATCTGTGGGAAACCTGTCTGGAAAAAGTCCACTTGGTCAGACATTGTATAATAACTCAATCTAACGCGCAGAAAAAAAGGAAAACACCCCATATTTTACTATCCACAATAACATAACGGAAATTCTTAAATATGCTGAGTGGTTTCCTTTGGCAGTTCCATTCCACGCACCGTGACGATCTCCTAATCTAAAACGGCTCCACGTTAGAGGGAAAAAGCGCAAAAAAAGGGAGGCAGACGCGCCGTAAAGTCAATTACTGGAGGCTTTTCCATCTTTTCAACATCGCTGCCGCTGTTGTTGAGGGAACTTTGAAGAAAACGCCGTAAAACACAACAGTGGGCGACTCGCAGACCACACAGCCTCTCACACAGTCGGTAGCGTGGAGGCGCTTCCTCTCCTGCCACATTCTGCTGGGGCACTCTGCAAAAGTTTGCCTCATTTGTCATCACTCCATTTTTTTTTTTTTTTGTTGTTTTGTTTCTATGGCACCATACTGGAGCGCTTCCACTCAGACAGAATCGTAGCAGACAGGATTACACACTCCCGGCTGTGCCTGGGGTCTACGTACACTCACGCTGAGTAAAGTACAGCGGTACAGGTCCGGGAAGGAACCTTGCCCGGCCACGCCGTCACACCGGACTGATTGCTGCACCTTTCTTCTATTGTCACAAGGAGCTGCGCTTAAGAAGATTATGACTGATTATTACCACACAGTCATCTGTGCCCGAGGTGTCGGAGTTCACATGCAAGGGTGCTGCGACTGCCCAATAGGATGTGACCCTGAACTGGGTGTGCACCCCCCCAAAGCAGACAGATTGACAGGGACTTGATAAAACGTCTGTAGAAGCTCTAATCTGCAGGTCCCTGTCATTGCGTGATCGCAGATTAGCCTGCAGACATTACTGCTATGGCAAGCTTAGCGGTGAGTGCTCGCAGGGTGATGGGGGGGGTGGCTGGAATTAACACACACCAGGGTTTACTTACTTCCCGGGCAAATAACTTTAAGTGCTGAGTGTCTGCCTTGCAAATTCTCATATTCACTAAAAAAAAAAAAAAAAAGAAAAAAAAAACACTTAATCCTTTCTTTATCATAAGCCGTCAAGGAGCTTGGACTGTCTGCTCTGGGGCTTCAGGGAGAACAGTGACAAGATTTAAGGTTTCAAAGCCACCTCAAATGAAATTAAACATAGACGTAGTCAGATGCAGTCTCGAAAGCAAATGGATTTTAAGTACCGTGGATTAAATGGCTGCCAGACACAGGCGACGCAACACCGTAACTCATCCAGCTCCTCGTTCCTGTACGGTTGGACTGTCATTCCCTTACACACATACCTCCTCAGGACACCAAACATCCCGGCCAGCGCTTCTCGTTTCTGCATCGTCTGCATCACAAACGGTCATAAAAACACCCACAGGCATGTGAAAAGTGCAGCCCAGGTCAGGTCAGACCCTCCAGCTGAACAGCTGAGTCCTGTAGTGCTGCTCTGCTGCTGCACACCCTCCTTCCCCTTAGCGCCCAGCTTAATCACACTCTCTTCTGCGCCTGTTCACACTTGGACCTTACCTGCGAGTGTGTCTGATGAAATCCAGATTACTGTCTCTTTGCCAATCCCACAATGCAGAAAAAAAAAAAAGAAAATTGCAAAAGCTTGAACTTCTCGCGGCAGACGAGCCCGAACCCACGCTGTAAGACCGAAGCAGATGTTCTAAGGGGAGTCCCAACGTGACGGAAAGAGCAGACGAAGAGATGGAAACATTAACGAGTTCATGTATTAGTTTGATTAGATTCAACTTAAATTCATTCCCATACTGTGACGGCGCCCCCTTAGAGAAATCTGCAGGAGACAACCAATTCAGCTTTTTCCACCAGTGAGTTTGAATTGGAAGAATTGTGTGTGTGTGTGTGTGTGTGTGTGTGTGTGTGTGTGTGTGTGTGATTTTCCCCATCATTACGGTGGCGCAGAATAGGCCGGGTGTCTGGAATGGTCGCCCTCTGTCTCCATGACAATGCTGTAGTGATCTACACACACAGTACTGTAACGGCTGCCGGTACAAAGACCTTTTGACTCCCAGCCCGAGTGGATGGCTGGGCTGAAGGTGGGGGGGGGGGGGGGGTGCTGGACTGGTGCTCAAGCTCAACGCTGCTCATATTCCACAGGCGGAACCTCCCCCTCACAAGCTGCCCCGCTTTCATACAAACACAGATGAAATGGTCAAAAGAATCTTTTCTAGTGTGTGTGTGTGTGTGTGTGTGTGTGTATTTCAAAAAGGTGTTTTTGAAGAGCTGTTTGAAAAAGATGTCATGTAACAGCTCTATATATCATCCATGTAGTAAAGATTATGACTTCATGTCAAATCTCTCTGGGTTACACAACATATTGTTTAACCATTTGTGTTTGGAGCAGATAGAAACATTTCCCCCTTCAAACATTCTTTTAACAAACATCCCAGAGGCTCTCTGATATCATTCAGTGGTGACCTTTATTTCTAAGACTGTGCCATGTTTGCTGCTGAAGGGAAAGCTCTGGATGCAGAAAAGGAGAAGAAAGGAGGGGATGAGGATGGGGTGAGGATGGAGGTGAAGTGTCAAAAAAGAAAAAAAAAAAAAAAACAGCCATCCAGACAAGACAACATTTGATTGCCTGATCTACTTCCGCCGCCCTACTGATACACACCTGGAAAAAGCAGGGGACATATTTTCACTCTGAAGAGACGCGCGGGCTCCCTCACATACACGCTGCTGCGGTACGGCCCCTGGTGGCTGCCCCTCGCTCCCCGCCAGGGTGTGAGCATAATGAACAAGTGGGCCCTCTGCAACACGGCAGCACAGCCCCATCCTACCGCTTACGCCCAAACCACACCTTCACTGACATGGAAACGCTGTCGTCCTGCCCTCATTTCCTCCACCTTCTTCCAAGGGCTCATCCTCCTTGTGAAAGTGTGTCTAATGGAGGCTGTGGCAGCAGGACTGGTTCTGAGGGGGTTCCTCTGAGCGAGAGGCGAGGAGGTGTGAGTAAACAGTAGATCGAATCACTACAGGGGGGCTGACTCATGCGTGGCTGAAAGTGAGGATGCAGCTATTTGAGTGTTGCCTGGAGATGCTGGAACATCCGTGAATTCTTGTTGTGGCTTCGACAGCTCAGCCTCCCCCCCCCCGATAGTGATCCTTCAGCTCGCCTCAGGCTCTGCAGCTCGACTCAAATTTAGAGTTGACAGACTGGACCTGGAGCCTTGGGCATGTGGCTACTTTTGTGTACATGATGCTCCTTCTGACTCGCCAGAGGCCACAGAGTGAAACCCTACACACAGTCACGCTAACAGTATTAGCAGATGCAAATGCTCATTTAAGGGAGGGAAATGTGGGGCTACGCTTCTGTCCTAGCGCTCCGCTAAGGCCCTTTAGCCAGGACTGCTTGTCTTGGAACAGAAGAGCCCACTCTCAACTGCTTCCCTCCACGCTCCATGTTGCAGCATTATTTTAACCCTTTCACCACCTGGGTTTAAGAGTCAGAAATAACACCAGGCTCAGTTCCCGGTGGCTGAGTCAAAGTAGTTTCAGCACATCTACCAATTGTGACAACAGCACAAAAGACCTGAAATAACATTTCTTTAAACTAGAACCTGGACTTGGGTGAACAGTCAGACAGGATGTTTAGCCCAAATCTTTATCAGATCGGCGTTAATCAAATAATACAATGAATCACCATGTCTAATGCATTTATCACTGTTGCTTACAATCTAATCGATACTTGATCTCGATCTGTGCAGCCATGCTTGTGCACTTGCGTTCGTCCGCGGTGCAGAAATGCGGATACTTGATGAGGATTAAGAGCGCAGCGAGCTGCTGCACAGAGCAGACACCATGCTGCCCATTACCCTCCATCACTCCCATTTAACGGCGACTAATGAATGCCCGATTCTTCCCTGATAATCTCCCTCCTCTCTCGCTACTTCTCTGTCACAGAAACCGCTCCGACGCACAAGCGCACAGCACAATCACACGCAGGGTTGAAACCTTTTGATCGCTTTAATTGATCGAAGATTTTTCAATCTTGGCTTGGATTGATTTGTCTTAAATAATCATTTTCCAATAGTGAGGACACGTGAGCTGTTTAGCAGCATAAACTACGGAAAAGAGGCTGGGAAATCACCAAGCAGACTTGAGGTTTCTGGCAGACTGTCCACTGCGTTTGGCCAAGCCCATTGTTCCGCCCGTCTGCGCTGAGGTGAGCGCTGAACTGGCAATTAATGTGCGGAGTCTCCCCTCACACCCACTCTGATAGTAAAGCAGCACAAGCCTCCCGTAGCTCTAACTCAAGGACAGCACAAGCAGGAGTCTTACCGGCTACTGTGTATCTATCCATGTAATTTAGGACGTTCCCAAAGCTGAGGATTCCGGCAGCGGCGATCGGTGTGCGGCATCTGAGCAGCGCGGCGCGGAATTTCTGGCCCGGCTTGCACGGGTGAAGGTCCGGGTTGGATTTCAGTCCGGGGCTCATGCTGCCCGAAAGCGTGCGCACCTCGTCGGAACTGCTGCAGCCTTCCATCTCGCATCCATCGCTCTCCACGCACATTTTCTGGCACGAACGCTCCAGCGCAGACAGTGGCAGAGGAAAGAGAACGTGAAGGTGGACAGTAGTTGAGCGAGACGCCGGGCGATGGCGATGGTCTGGCGCTTCGGCACGAATTTAATCGCAGTGGAGTTGCTGTCCTGAGTGGTGTCTTGACGGGGTCATGTTTTCCCAGCAGTGCGCGGTGACGGACGGACTGTGCGCTCCTTGGTTTGTCTCATTGAAGCCCGGGAGCTGTAGTGCGGCGGGGGCGTGGCCCCGCGCTGCAAGCCCCGCCCACCCAAGCCTCGTAGCGAATGGCGCTGAGGACGCACCTGACAGTGCGTGGCAGCAACGTGCGGGGCGCGGGCGAAAACGCCTCGGAGTTATTTCTGGATGACGGCAGAGGTGGTTAATTGGTGCGAAGCTCGCCGGCTCTTCACCTGTGTATTTTTGTGAATTCTTACCTGTGATATTTGCCGTGAAGCTGCAGAAACATCACAGTCATGTATGAAATATAGGCTACGCTGCGTGGAAGTAGGTCACTGTGCTGCACTGAAGCGCTGCTGTGGCTGCAAATATTGGACTATCTACTTCCTTAATGATACCGATAATCTGGGTTGTAAGGGTTTCACCTCTTACTCTGCACGTCTGATCAGAGTTTACTGAGCGCATTTAAAGACAATGTTGCGTTAAAAGGGCTGTAGATGGGATTATCTAACAGAGAAACACAGCGAGGGAAGGAAATGAAAGACTATCAACAGCGAGTCGTGTCTCTGTGATCAGACAGGCCGTTTGCGGACGTTAATTAGGTTAGAGCCAGCACACCTGATCAAGCCCGGGTTTTAACTGAGAGTCTGAGATCTGAGAGACAACCCCGAATGAATTTCAAATCTGCTCCTTAACAAGCCAGTACAGAGCCCACACAGGGGTGCAAAGACTAGCTCGTCCCAGCTCTGGTGTGTTCTTGCTTTTGTTTTAGATGTATACAGAAATCTAGCCAGGTTCTAGGTTGTACCGGAAGAGCTTGAAGCTTCAGGGTGTTATAGTAAAATACTGTGCTCATCTCTGTCTTTTAAAGCAGATTTCTACAGTGAGCTGCTTCTTCATTCATGACAGCTTTGATACCTGTGCTGCACCTCAAAAGACACAAAATACAGCAACAACTTTGAGACAATCAAGTCCCGTTTCCCTCAAGAACAGCCAGGCAGCGGTCAGCGCAGCACGGAGCTGTAATGCAAATCCTGCTCTTGGCATTCCTGGTGGTTGCAGAGTAAACACGGGAGGGGAAAATTCATCTGGTTTGGCTAAGAAAAGATGAACACAATGCAACTGGCTCAGTTTATGCAGTTTCCGTCGCCTTGTTTGGTCTCCTGTAGAACGCGTGTCAGATGGAGTCAGACACAGGAAAGCCTTTGACAAATCTAGGTGATGCTAGAGGAAGACTATAATGGGGAGGTAATGAGTAATTAAATAAAGACTCACTCAGGGAGGTGACACTCAATGTGGGTGCTGCATACGAATGGCTGGAAAGAGGCCAATCCAGCATGCAGATGAGCATTTCTTTGCCATCTGCATCCTGACACGAAGGAGCCAGAACTCTCCAGCTAACCGTCGGATGGCTCCACTGTGTACATGCTGCTTGCTGCCAAAGCAAACTGTGGATCACACGGAGACCTGGGAGCGTTTCTACCCTGAAGCAGGAAGGCAGACACGCACAGCACGAGACACGGAGCTCCTTTTTTCCTCCCCTTGCGAGGACTTGACCTGTGTCGTTTGATTCTAATTTACAGCAGAAGCGTCCCCCTGCGATGCCTGAAGCCCCCCGCGCTCGCTTGTTGTACCGGCCTGCGGCTTCAAAGCCGTCGCCTGGAAAGTAGGATGCAAACAGGAACGACAGAAACAATCGAGTGATTGGGGAATTGTTTTCCTAACGCTGCGCTCAAATATGGGACAAGAGGATGCGGGATCAGAGAAAGGGGCCAAGTCAGCCCGTGTGGAAGGGGACTGGGACGGAGCCCCGGTAAACAGTTGTCCTGCTCTCCCTCTCCGGAGCCCCCACCTGCCCTCTTTATTTGGGCTGCGTTTTATATGCGGCTCATGTCTGTGGGATCCTGTGTGCCTCAGAAAGGCCCAGAGAACCTGGATCTATCTCCGGCATTATTCTGCTGTGAGGCCACTGCCCAGCCTTCCTTCCTGTCGCAGCCTGGGGCCAGGCTTCCAGCGCAGGATGGGAGATAACCCGCTAATCGCCGGGCCCAGCTTCTGCGCGGCGATAAGGCTGATTCTCTTTTGCAGGCTGTCGGTGGCTGTGAGGAAACTTTAAATGTCCCACTGACACGTGTCAATCGGCTCCTTTTAAACACACCACTTTCCCTCTACATGTTAAAGAAAACCACCCAGTATGTTTATCTTGTCTGCTTCAGACACACTTCACCACATATGGGTAATGATGGTGTGCACACGTGCAACATTTTGGCCACTGATTAAATTAAATTGTGTTCTTTATGTGTCCTCTATGGAGAGTTCTTCCATAATTGTCTATGCACATTCGCCTTTCCTGGATGACAAACCAGTAGTCCAGTGTCCCCAGTTCATTAAGGAGTCACAACGAATTGAATTCCCCGATGTTTGCTTCGGGAAAAATGTGTTTGTTTCAGTGCGGATGGAATGAGTCAGTGGAGAACATTTTGATCTTTTTGTATGTATTTTTTTTTACATGTCATGTTAATATATGAGGCAAAAACATAGACTAGCTTAAAGATAATAAAAAACGCACTTGTTCCATTGTTATTTATAGAACTCATATAATTAGCAGACTAGTTTGAGGGGAATAGTGCTCCATTCATTTGCAGTCCACAGGAAGATAAATGGAAAAGAGTATTGTAAATATCTGCCATGTTTAAGGCAGACTGTGTTCTCCTGGACAGTGGGACCGTCCCGTCGTCTGCTCTAATTGGACCACCCCGCTTCCAACGTGCATTTGTTTGTGGAGCCGTCACTGTCTAGGCATTATTCAGCCTTGAGGTGTGGGCTGCGCTGCCACTCTGACCTCTCCCCGTGTCTGTTGACCTCCTGACCTCTGGGCCGCTGTCGCACGGTTGCAGGCTCAGGCCGCAGAATGTCCTACAGAAAGCAGCTGAGGATCTGAGGAAATCTGGTCTGATTTTTATCCTCTCCTGACACGTAATCTGGGATTTTATGCTGCGCAACATATAGACCTCATCAGCAGAGACAAGACTATTAAGTTATTTAATTTAACAAGTTGCATTCAATCTGTGGGCACCGGTGAGCGTGCCCATTGTCTCCCTGTTGCTGTGTGACAACATGTTTATTTTCCTTCATTTTTTTTCCAGCCGAAAACTTGAATCAGAAATGCCTAACTGAAGTAATTTGAGCTTGTCTGTGGCTGGAGTTTATGTGCAGTGAGGCCAGGTCTGTGCGCTGCTCATATTTATAGATTGTATGGGTCTCCGTAATTACCGTGGCCGCGTCTGGGAATCAGCTCTCTCCAGTCCAGCAGCAGAGGCCAAACCTCTGAAGCCCGAACACTAAATACACAGGACCAGAATGTGCATATACCATCATAGGGCAAACCACACATCTGGCTATTTTCTCCATTGTGTCCACATTTGCATTCGGTGCTGCATTCAAAGTCATGACAGGAAGAGAAGATCGGATTGATCAACATTGCATCAAGAAGCTGCTTTTACGTAACAAGCATTTCGATTTTAAAAATATATAATGCTGTTTTCTCCCTCAGGCTAAATGAACGCTTTCATCTTTGTGTGAATTTATGCTTTTGATTTTTTTAGATGTTGCACGTGTGTGTTTACTCTCACCTACTCTATGGACGTTCCCTTTCAGTGATCTGTTCATTCATTTCTTTCTCTCAATAAGCACTTGGAAAAATGACTTTTCCTCACTGAAGTGTAAAGATGATGTAATTGTCCAAATTAGGGACGGGTCGGAGGGCGGAGGAGGGTTCATCCTCTCACTGATGTCATGTTACAGCAGCAGTTTGCTGATGATAAGCTGAAAGTACAACTTCCACCAGATCCACAAATGTGGTTTAACTCATCTTATCAACGCGCTGCGGCTGATCAGTGGAGGGGTTGGAAAGGAAACAAAAAAAAGATAAGTTGTCTTCTGAGTTCCTGTGAATATTTGTGATGTCAATGAACCATTTCTAGTTATGACTGACTTCATGGAAGCATTCCGACTGAATGCTGACTAAACCAACGTGACATGCATCGATGTGTTTTTGTGGGCCACTGTTTCATGACTAAAATGCTCCCTCTCCCCAAATAAACACTGACTGTATCCGCTCTCGCCCTTTGGCTCGCACATTGATTGGACAATTTATTAGCCATTGTGACAGTTTCCTGTACAGCCAGGGTCGACGGGGGAAGCCAAAAGGTATGCAGATAAAGTGCTCAGAAACACTGCTCACAATGCCTATTGTGTTTTAATTGCACGTCAAACTGTTACCTCCAGAATGTTTTCCACATACCTTTCAGCATGCGTGTGGCATTGTTATTCCACGTACGTGTTCCGCTGCGCAAATTATTCCTTCAACAAACTGATTATTAGTCACATAATGTCTGGAGAAAAAAAAAACACAAGGTTGGGGCCAGAATGTTCAAAAACAAAAGGAAATACCAGAGAATTCCTCAATAAAGTCAATAAAGCTTCAACAATGGGTTGGCATCTTTGAACTCCTACGGTCATTTGTAAACGTCAAGTTCGGTCGCAACTTTGTAGGAAATATTTGGCGGCCAACGTCACAGGTGGGCTCGGAATTTTGCGCTTGTGTGCTCCTGTGCGCCAAGTTTGACATCAACAGAGAGCAAACAAGATGTCTGAATGTGTATTTTGTGCAGGGCATAACCCTTCACATTCTCTCATCATTAGCTGTGAGGCAGCTACAAACACAACAGGAAATGTGATGGATTGAATATACAAGTCAGTTGTGTGATGGATGATTTTCATTATATCTCAAAACTGTGCCTTCTGTGTTCTAAATGAGGAAATACGCTGGGTTAAATAACAGGCATTGATAGGCTGACGATGCAGCTCAGTTATTGCGTAACCTTGACCTTCGACCTCCTTGCGTGGGTCCAGAAATGGGATGAGCCAGTGATGCTCCAGAGGCAGCAGCGGCTGACTGACTTTGTCTTTGTGTCCTGGTTGTTCTTTCTTTGCGAGGACGTGACGAAGTGAGGATGGGGTTAAGATGATGAACGTTAGCGCATATCGCAGGCCCCAGAATTCTGTGCACACGGTCAGAAAGGCTGCATGCACACTAGGTTATTAGCAGGCGCACCGTGATAAATTCAGTAAGGGTATAATCAAGTTTTGATAATGTGAAAACTTGAACGTTTCCTGCTGTTTTATACTTAGAATCAAATGAAAATGTAATTATCCACGTTCCTTTAACTGTGGATTGTTAGAAACCGGGGAATGAACAGCCAGAATCTGATGGCAGTCACATGTTGCAGCTAGGGTATTTACACCTGTGAGGGCTTCAAACATTGCAAATGTCTTTATAAAACT
The DNA here is from genome assembly GCA_015343265.1 of Pao palembangensis. Classification (NCBI taxonomy): domain Eukaryota; kingdom Metazoa; phylum Chordata; class Actinopteri; order Tetraodontiformes; family Tetraodontidae; genus Pao; species Pao palembangensis. Next base: position 10,481,010 of record CM027094.1, on the reverse strand, counting down.
TGGTAGAACTCCAACAGAATGATGATGACTCAAGTCATTTTCAACTATAATACCGTGCGTATGATGTGTCTCTTAAGTATATGCTGCTTCAGGATATGGTGCTTATCAAGATCCTGAGCAATTTGACTAGAGAGCTGTCGAAATAATTGTACATTTTTGCAGAATTACAGCACCATCTAGTGGACATATTTGAACAACTGCGTCAAAATAAATACAAATAGATATGAAGTAGATACTTTTCATTTTTATTTAATGCTCTGTTTAATTAAAAAAGGTGTTTAATGCTGTCACCACCATTACAATCGTCATCATTATAATCATCAAATATTACACTGATGACAAGCATTTGCCATACCGAATACTGTTTAATTAAAATATAAAAACCAAATTACTGCATTAATGCATCTTTCATGTCCTCGGGTTGCTCTGTTCGGCAGAGGCATCGGTTGTTAGCTCCACCGGTGGTGAAGGATGCATATCTGGTTACACAAAAACACACACAGTGTGAAGACAACTATACTGTATCTTAGTGCACGAGTGTGACCTAAGAGAGATGATAGTTGTCAGGGTGTCATCAGAGCTGACACCCTGACAACCAGGGCTGCCCATCAAAGTGAAAAAGGGGTCGCATGAAAGGAAAGTAATAATAATGATCCTATATATTTTTTAAATTAGGAAAAAACAATAATCATTTTAACTTGAAATGTGCCTGTTTCGCCTGTTGTTGTGAAGGGTCTTCCTGTTGGCAGGCTTGAAGCCGTTTGAGTAAGAGTAATAGACATACTGTGATCGGCTGAGCTGAGCCATTTCTTCAAAATCAAATTAGGATAATATCTTACTTGGTGCTTTCAGAAAACACTGCTTTCAGTGTGGTTTTCAGCATGTGTGCAGACAACTTTAATTTGCTTAGCTCAATAAGAATGAGTCCCGCCTTGGAATAATTGAGTTGTACGTGTGGCTATTGTTGAGAACAACCACAAAGGTAAAATTAGCCTGTGTTCTCATAAACTCTGCACAACATGTGTTCATTTTAACATGTGACACAATGTCCAGTGTGTCAGTCTAGGTCTGTTTTGTCATGCAAACAGCACATAAACCCACACAGCAAATCTACCTTCAAGGAATTGTAGCACAGCCTTGCGGTCATCATTAATGTAGAGGACAGCCATGAGGTAAAACAGTCCACCGATAAAGCCGACAGCCGGGCAGATTACGATGCTGTACTGCAAACTGTAGAAGCTCCAGGCCAGAGTCTCGGGGTTAGAACGGTATATGGCATCAGAAACCTACTGGCACAGGTGTGAGGATGAGGCTAATGTTCTGTGACATACAAAGAAATCAAGTATACAGCATCCAGGAACGAGACAGAGCGAGAAGAGAGAAGAACATCTCACCGCTCCGACGATGTAAGGACTCCCGCAGTCACCCAGAAGGTGGATGAACATAACCTGGAGAGCTTCGGCTGTGGACCGTCTGTTCGGTATCACGATGTACTGAAGCGAAAAGTGCACCCTTCTTACCCTACGGTACCTCGCCGTTGTTTCAATTCAGCGTTTTCACATGAGAACTCACCAGCAGGATGTCAGCCATGACAGCCCAGTTCACTGCAACCAGGGCTTCGCCTAAAAAAGCAAAGACCTGAAACCAAAAAACAGGCAACTGATAGCCCTGTTTAAGCTCCTGTCAGCGCTTTTGAGGGTCTACTGGGTCTGTTGTTCACTTCAAAGTTCAAAAATAATGTATCAATTCCACTATCTGTCAGTCCGTGCAGGGTCCTAATACTACCTCATCACAGGTCTGGTTTAAAGAAGCAGATTTTAGCGTTTCTCTTACGTAAGCAGTTGCGATGCTTGCTGATGCTGTAAACATGGAGATAATGAAGCAGGGGACAGATCCCAGCAGGCCTACTGCACAGATGAGGGGATCCACATGTGGCACCCTGTCCCTAAATGATCTTGATAAAAGGGTGCCAATGCATCCGCCGAGAATACCCGTCACCATCGTCACCACTCCGAAGCCGTAACTGGACAGAGAGAGAAAGAGAGAGAGAGAGAGAGAGAGAGAGAGAGAGAGAGAGAGGTCTGAATAAAGGTTTGCTTTTGCAGACGAAATGTCACCGAGTACCTGTCTGTGGACTGGCAGGACCCGTTGGTGCACTGCTGGTCAAGGCCCTGCAAGATCCGAGCTCTGCTCAGGAACGTGGGCATCCAGAAAGCCAGGGCCCCGAGGTTGAAGGTCGAAGCTGTGATTCCCAGAGTGGACCACACGTAACTCTTTCTAGCATCAGAGGGACAGAAGTATTATTGAAACACATCAAATAAACTCGAGTGACTGGTATTATTGGTCATTTTCTGGTTGAGAAAAAATAAAACAACTACATCTCAAAGCAGTTCAACAACTTTAATGTTACATTTTCAGCAGGTACTTGATGTCCTCCAGGTAAGAACTTTGCTGTCTGACTCCCTCTCCGCGGGTTTCAGCTGCACCCCGCGGGGGGTTTGGGCAGAAGAACACCATCAAGGCTACTCCCACCAAACCAAAGATGGGATTAATCTGATGATGCAGAAATACATAAAGACCTGCAATGCCGTGGATGAGCTCACATGCACGCTGAAGCCGTTCTTACCCTGAAAGCCCAGTGCCAGTCACCCGTTTGAGAGGCAACTCCTGCCCCTATGATGAAGCCAAGACCACTGAAAACACAAACAATGGTCAAAATATTTAAATAACTAGCATAGTGTAAAGATCACATGTCAGATGGTTTGCATTTGTGTGTGTGTGTGTGTGTGTGTGTGTGTGTGTGTGTGTGTGTGTGTTTGTGCGTGTGTGTTTGTGTAAAAGGTTGGCTAAGTTGTCATTCTCTAGAACCATAAAATGTAGTTTTACAGTGCATCTGTTTTGCACTTCTGTCCCTTAGAGGCTCTGTCAACACGCTCTTACACACATTTCCTGAAGATGGGGCCATACTTCATGAGCACAGTTGCTTCATTTGCTAGTATGAAGAACCACAGTGGAAACATGCTGGTAACAATCTGTGACCAGAAGGAACCCAGGGCCCAGCAGCACATGGTCTGACAAGTCTCCATCACGTCAACGTATATAAATGTCTAAATATAGAAAAAAGTAGTCCTGTGCTTCAAAGTAATAAAAAAAGGTTAACAATAAAACAGAACAATTAAAGTGTTATTATAAGAAAGTGTCTGTATTATAATAATAATAATACTTATTATTATTATTATTATTATTATTATTTGAGTTATTTGATAGAGAGGTTTATTTGATTTTATTGCTTTGTTATTTGTAGTAGTCATTTTGACAAGGCCTTTAGGTTATAGCCAGCATTGAAGTGTTTGATGCTTAGTTTATGGATTAATATAATCCTTAGAGGGGTGGGGGTGGGGGGGTTGAAGCTAACCTTCCAACAGGGATCAGGATGTAGAAGGCACAGATCATGACGCTCCTCCGAGCCCCACTAAAGAGGTCACCGATGATGGTGGGAGCAATGGTGGTGTAACTGGCTTCTCCTATCCCGACCAAGGCCCGCAACAGCAACAGAACCCAGAAATACTACAATACCAGACGACAAATAGTCCAATTGGTTATAGTCCAATATTCAAAGTACGGACATGGAGCATATATATATATATATATTGGTATTAGTCCAATAATAGTCCAATATTCTGTTAATTATTTACATACATATTTTTTACGAGTTAGCCCTGAAGCCATAACATCTACTGTCCTCACTGAAGTATAGGCGCAACACAACTATGTTCCTCTCTTACCGGTTCTGTGACGAAAGAGCAGCAGAAGGATGTTAAGGTCCACATAATCAAACCAACAATCATGATATACTTCCGATTGTAACGGTCGCCAAGGTAACCAAAGAGAGGAGCCAAGAGTAGGAAACTCCAAATAAACACTGCAAGTACACACATAAATCATAACATTCAGGCATGTAAGATGAGGCATTTGCAAGTTTTGATCATTTCAGTCACTTTTTCATAACTTGAATTGATTTTTAACTTCAGGATGTTCCACATGTACCTGTTTGTAGAAGCGCAGCTGTGCCATCACTTATAACAAAGTATGCTTGAATATTGGGAAGGACACCTGTTTGTAAATTATGACTTGTTAGATTGAAAAACACATAAAGCATCTATGTTGCATGTACCCTCCCCCCAAAATAAAAAAAAACCATCATGTACCTGCTATTGTGTATCTTTCTAAATAGTTGACCAAGTTGACATAGCAGAGAACAGCGATGGCCACATATGCGCTTCGAGGTGATATAGCTGGTTTGTCTTCTGCCTCAGATGTGAGTGTTGCAAGGCTGTTTTGAAAAGAGCCATAATGCAAGCTACTGATCTGAGACTGAGACTCTGATCCATCAGACATGGTGGTCGCACTTTCTTCTCCTGAAATTGGATATTATCCCAGATATGACCGTCTTCATTCACATACCCTGAGTCACACACAAAATCCTATTTCATGGGAATTAGATAATGTTGTTTGTGGCAACATGACACACAAAAAAACAACAATTATATAACTCTGTAAGACCGTGTTGTTGCATAAAACAGGGTAAAACATTAAGGTAGTGCAGACATTAACAATTTTAGATTACTGTTTGCCTAAACGACAACCAGCAGGCACCGATAATTGAGTAACAGCCACTGAAAAATACCAGCAATATTCAAATTGTACAGCTTTCTCTTATAATTATTAAGACTATTTAAAATGAATAAAGATTTTTACTCAAATATGCTCACTTCTTGTTGGCCCGTTGAGGAATTTCCTGAGTTTAGTCCATGTTTCCAGTCACACCAACATTATTTACTTGTGCTCTGAATGAGCTCAAACAAGGTTCAGCTCAATTGTGCCTGAAGAGACACTCAGTTAGCGATGGGCCGCCTCCCCTGGGTTGGTCACATGCTTTCACACAGTTCTCACTCTGGCCTGGACCACAAATCGTGTATATACAAGGAAGAAAATATGTTGTCTGTGCATGAACAATACATGTACTCAAGTACTTCAGTAGAGTGACAGAATACTTTTCAAGGAATTTACTTTTAAGTACTTTAATAGGTTTGTCACAAAAAACAGATAAAAATGCGTTTGTTTGTTTGTTTGTTTGTATGGTTTTTTAACATAATGTAGTATAACATATGTTCCATCTCCTACAAATGAAACATTGTTGCCAAAGTAATGTATTGAGTGATTGTTTTATTATTGGTTGATTAAATGATCAATTGTTTTGATTTATGATTGATTGGTTGTTTGATTGGAAAGTACACGATTGCGCAGTTTTCATTATGAAATACATTTCCACGAGGTGGCAGTAACGCCAAAGTGGTGTAGTTAAGCGCTGCAGTTAAAAAAATAAACGAAGGAGCAGCAACTACTGCGGAAGAAGGCGACGAAGAAGAATGATGAGAACGGTAAACGGAAAATAGAGGAGGCGAAGTGCAGAGTGGCGAACGTTAAATTTACTTTGTTACCTATAAATATTACACTTGACCACCGCATCATTGCATTGGCTACGATATGACAGAGCCCCGGTCAGCGCTGTTACTTAGGAGACAGCTTACAGGTAATTTATGATGTTTACTAATGTTGGCCATCCAGCTAAGATTATCTATGATTCTAACCTGGTGGCTTGCGCAAACTGTCTTCTTTTGTACGTTAATATTCCTTGACAGTTGTATTTCATGGTTTTCTTGACTTGTCATTTTTTTAAAAACATAAATTCCAGACAAGCGTGTCTAAACCACCTCAGTGTTTGTTTTGACAGAGCTTCTTCACCCAGGTCTCCTTCAATTCCCTTTCCTGTAGCTTTAGGCAGTTAGCATGTTTAGCGTCAACCTGGATGTTTTACTGATGTATTTGACTATTAGGGGAACGTGTTTTGCTAGTTTTGGCTCTAATCTTCTCAGTATACTCAAGGCTAAGTATTAAACACAAGACAAACAGTATATAACACTTAAATCACACATTCCAGATCTTGTTGAATTAGGTTGAAAACTAAGTTGGGATAATAGTTTAACAAAACCCAAAAACTTTAGTGTAAGAATATTCACTGGAAAATTAAATCATCGACCTATTGAGGACTTGGATCAGGATCAAAGAGATTAATATGCCAAATCAAAGGGATCTGAAATCACATGCAGATCCAACTCCTGTGAATTTCCTCAAGACAACTCACAATGTGGCCCAGGCTCACATATGGCCTCTGTGGTTGCTATGTTATGTTACTGATGACAAATGAAGGGGGGGTGGGGATCTCTTTCCAAACCTGGAATAGGGCATCAGTCTTTTCCTGGAGGTGTTTGGTTGGATCCAGTTCTGGGGAATGGGATTGCCAGTCAAATGCATCGTGGTTAGTCATGACCTAGAAGGAACCTAGGGCCCAACAGCATATGGTCTGACAATCTCATTCCAGTACCTCACTGCAGTCAGGGTATGTCTGGCTAGAATGTGGACTGTGTTTCCCTCCCTATGCCTTAGACCATCTTTGAATGCCCCCCCTGCAGGACACAGAACATTCTCCACAGCATGCTTGGTACGATGCTGTTCTCATCAATGAAGGAAACAGGGCACCAACGGTGGTCATCTATTACATCTCTTATACTCACATAGTTACCAACTTGACACTTTTCCCTCCACAGTGTAATGGATATACTAAACTGAAGATATTGTTACTTTGACGTAAGCAGATGATCTGTGATTTGTTTTTGTGTGTAGAACTAAATAAAAGCCCCGTGGATGGATTTTCAGCGGGCTTGATCAAGGATAATGATCTCTACAGATGGGAAGTAATGATCATCGGGCCTCCAGACACACTGTAGTAAGTGTGTAACGCATACTTTTCACAAGGAGTAAAAGTAATGTCTGTGGGTCTGGATTGATGTTGGGGGGGTGCAAAATGTACTGTATAAAAATGTTGTCTTTGATGATTCTGTTCACAGTGAAGGTGGTGTGTTTAAAGCCCATCTGACATTTCCCAAAGATTACCCTCTCAGGCCACCTAAGATGAAGTTTATCACAGATATATGGCACCCTAATGGTATGTACAGCTGTTAAAACGATCTTAACGCTGATTGTCTGCACGTGAATCACATCTTCATTGCTCCATTCCAAATCCACTGTGATTGTGCACAGATGCAGAAATGATATGCTGTTATTGTTTAAATGCTTCTTCCTGTGATGTAATGCTACATCACAGTGCAATTGTATCATCAACAAAGTGCACCCAGGAAGAACAACAATGTAAATGAGCAAATGAACTAAAACATATCACAATAAAACTTATATAAAAGAAATCTTTAAAATATTATTGTCTACCACATAAAAAATGGTAGATTAAACCTATATAAACAGTTTGATAAATAACTTTAATTGTAATTGAATGTGATATTGCTATTATTGGAATGTGGTATTATTATAGAATTAATAAAAGCAGTTTCTGTATAATAACATGCTTGTCAAATGTTTTGATTTTCATCAGTTGACAAGAATGGAGATGTTTGTATTTCTATTTTGCACGAGCCTGGGGAAGACAAGTATGGCTATGAGAAGCCAGAGGAGCGTTGGCTACCCATCCACACAGTAGAAACCATTATGATCAGCGTTATCTCCATGCTGGCAGACCCAAACGGTGACTCGCCTGCAAATGTGGATGCTGCAGTGAGTTTACTTGCTTGCTAAGTTCGAGTCCTCCATCAGAACAGAAATCCGAGTCTAAGCTGAACTTTGTTGCCTTATTTCCACTCTGCAGAAAGAGTGGAGGGAGGACAGAGATGGCGAATTCAAAAGGAAAGTTGCTCGTTGTGTACGGAAAAGCCAAGACGACTGATGCAGCGCAAAGGTCTAGCTTCATGTTTTCAGGGCAAGTCTTCTTGATTGTTTTAGAAATGTCTATTTTAGTGTCACCTTGTCAAGGTTCTAAAGGTGTTTGTGTGTGAGTTTATATCCCAACCTTTTTCCATATGTGTCCATCACCACAGGTCTTTGATTGAAAATCACCTCGGCACAGTTTCCTGCACTCTTCCTCCTCCTCCTCCTCCTCCAGACCGGCTCCTGCAGGCTGCATTAGATCATTACAGTGACTACCAAGGCTTACAGAAAATCACCAAGCAAGTGCCAACTGAAAATAAACCTAGAAATTGAGATTTTCTCAAGTCTATGAACTGCTTCAACATTCAGGAAGTTATTGTAAAGACATGTATATAGCACAGACTAAACTGGATTTTTTATATATATATATATATATATATATATATATACACACACACATATATATTTATATATATATATATATATATATATATATATATGTGTATATATGTGTATATATATATTATATGTGTGTGTATATATATATATATATATATATATATATATATATATATATATATATATATATATATATATATATGTATATGTGTATATGTGTATATATATATATGTGTATATATATATATATATATACACTATATATATGCTCCATGCCCGTACTTCTGTTTATTTTTGTCTGTTTTTCATCTCCAGCATGTATTAGTTCTTTTAAGATTGTTCAAACCAGTTTTAACGTCAGAGACTCTTGATGCTGAAGGAGGATTATTCCCCTGAGGATTTTTCAACATACATGTGTTATGGACTCATTCATTCACTCAGACCTTGATCACGTGTACCTGTTTGATTCAGTTTCCCGTCATCATTTCCAAGTCTGACCATTTTGCTCGGTTGAAAAAGGCAACATTTTAAAATTTTGGCGCATGTTATTTTTAGTTGTTTTTGTTTTTAGTTGTAGTTGTCTTTTTTTTGTTCTCGTTGCTTTTCAAAAGTGCCTCCTAATAATGCCTGGCCACCTCACCCTGCATTGAACAGTTAAAAATTTGAATGAAAGAATCATTTACTTCAGTATTTTGGATGGACTTTCTTTTAATAAGCATTATGCAGGAAAAATTAGTAATGGTAAAAATTGGTCTAGTAATAACGAAAAATAATGAAAAATATAGTTACATTTATTTTATATCTGGATGAATTTGTTTTTCAATGTTTAGTTATTTTAGTGCTTTTTTCCTTGTTCATGTTTTCCCAGGTAGAAACTGATATGCATGCTTTATGGTATTTATGTTTTGGGTTTATTTAACTGAATGTTCTGGGAATGTCTGTGTGTCTCCTAATATAGTGTGTTCATTGCTCTTTCCTCTGATCCACAAACCATGAATTAATCTGTTCATTTGCAGATTTGACTAATGTACAAAGAATAGACTGGTGTATATTTTTCATGTTATGTCACCTGTAGTAAGTTCTTCTAAAATAAGACTTTTTTCCAATATTTTTCTTGTTGAATTATTTCACCAATACCTTGGATGTAACATAACATTTTTTCTTTAATCGTTCAGGATTTCATTTTTGTTTTGCTGGTCCATTGTTGTTAATGTCACCATCCAAATATTAATACAATTAGTGGAGATGAGCAGAGAAAGTACTGCGGCAGTACTACAGTGCTAGATTCTAGACAATTAACTGGATTCTAGACAATTAACTGTCAAATAGGGCTTGTAATTTAGGAAACGTTAGTTCTGGAAGTTAGCTACTGTTTGAGTGAAATTGGCCAACTTATAAATAATCAAAAGCTTTGAGTCAGTTATATTTGCAAATTACTGTAAGTTTGTGTATATGATATAGTGACTAGAAAAAAAAGAAATGCAGTACAGTTGTTGATGATGTGGTTTAGACAAACTTCACGGAGTCCAGAATAAGGACTTTTCCGACTAGACTAATAATATGGTGGAGAAACTGTAAATAAGTACTGTGCTGTATTTTGTACAACATACTCTCACAAAGCGCTATTTTTTAGCTTGTTCATACATTTGAACATAACAGATCCAAGTTAAAATATGTGCTTTTAATCACTTTTTTTTCCAAACACAAAGAACTGTCGTCCTGTGTTTTCATAATATTGTATGACCGGGGAAACGAGCAAAAAAAAGCTGTTTTACAGAACGGATGTTTTTCACGCGTTCGTGTGCATGGGTTTTGAGGAATTCCTTGAACGCACCACATTCTACTATCTGGCGCTTCATCATATCGCGATACGAGCTGTCAGGCCACGGAGCTAACGCTGAGCAACATGGCGGAAGGTATGGGGCTGAATTTTTCTCTTGTGGTACACCCCGTTTTTTTTAGTTTAATTACCTAATGGATACAGCCTAACGTGTCTCGGTATTTTAATTAACTGTGTATTGGGGAACCCCTCCCATTGATTGATTTTTGTAAAAAGGCAATGCGACATATTTGTCCTGACACAGTGTACTTGCCACGAAAGAAAGCTCTATCGCTAGCTCTCGGTGATCTTGCTAACTCAGTTTGATGTCCAAGATTTAGGCGAAGCAAGACTAAATGAAATGTTTGTCAGTAGCGCTTTTAGACAGAATACATCTATGCGCTGTAATAAAGTAACTGTTGTCTTAGCCTAGAAATATTCGGCTAAAAGCGACGTTAAGGTTCGCAAACTTGATCATCTATTAAATTTGTAGTATTTTCACAACCAGTAACGATGTGACTGATATCAGTGTGTTATTGGTGCAGTAAAGACGAGTGAGAAGACCTTTCAGGACAGGACAGGACAGGTGTGCATCTCTGTCAAGTGACATCTGGAGCACCTGGCATGGCTACCACTGCCAGGGGCACCATCTGTGTTCGGCTTGGACAGAAGGGAAGGTCGGCTGTTGACTGCTTCTTAAGGGAATCTGCTTAGCACCTTAAAATACGTTGTGCAGCATTTGTAAAGACAGCTCCTTTATTGGTCCTAAGCAATGAAATGTATCGTCTAAAATGTTCTTTAAACTGACCAGAATATTAAAAGTCCTGCCTAAATGATAACACACCACACAAGTTTTGTTTATGTTGCATTATTTTTCAGTGTCAAGGGTTGAATTGATATTGTCTAAGGATAAACTATATAAAGCTAAAAAAAATATGTGTCCTTGGTTTGTGGTAGCATTGCTTTTGAATTCTGTTGCTCCACCGCACCGGCCTTCATGTGCTGAGCTGATCCGGTGGTCATGTGGAAACAGCCTTTCCCACATGACCGTTGGCTGTGCCAATAACGGTTTACAAGGAGGACAAAGGAACGTGCCATTTCAGCATTATTTTCCTCCACTAAAACTTTACTGTTTTAGAGGAAGGAAATGGGCCCCAGTGAATCTTTCAGTTGAGATGCAATTTTGTGTGGTAACAAGGAGATCTCCAGAAAGTGTTTTTCACACCAAAGAAGATAGATTTCCAAAGAAATCATTTTGGTTGCTGCCTGCAAGACACACATTTGCGGCTTATTGCTGAAAATGTTTGTTTTAAAGAACCGGGAAGGAACAGAGATGGTATTTCTTCCCAGGAGTAAACTTCTGAAAAATGAGTCAGATCAAGTCTTATATGTTTAATTTGTTGCAGATATTCTAGTCTGCATCGCATTCAAAGGAAATGTAATACTGTCTGTCAGGTGTTAACCCACTTTTATCTCCATGACCTTGATGTGGGACAGAGGAGGTGGCCAAGCTGCAGAAGCATCTGGCTCTGCTCAGGCAGGAGTACGTGAAGATGCAGCAGAAGCTGGCTGACACGGAGAGGCGATGCGCCATGCTTGCCGCCCAGACCCCTAGCCAGAGTTCACCCAATTCTGCCGCTGCCAGCACCTTCATCAGTCGCCTTTTGGACATTGTGGCAGACCTGTACCAGCAGGAACAGTACAGGTGAGGCTCCTGCAGAAGCTTCACATTTCCAGTTGCTGTCCTGAGTTTGTGTATTTGATGGTGATTAATGTGGATTTATACAGTGATCTCAAAGTGAAAGTGGCAGGGAAGATGCTCAGTGCTCATAAGTTTGTGTTGGCCGCTCGTAGCGATGCCTGGAGTCTGGCTAACTTAGCCTCCACCGCAGAACTGGACCTATCAGGTGAGCGATCCTGGGGAGATGGAACACCTTCAATGTCATTGAAAAATGAAAATTCTATTGTCATTGAAGACCAAATAGTTCTCCCTTTTAAAATTGTTTTGTGCCATTTTTACCATTTGATCACTGTTTGAAGTCTGCTTTTTTATTTTTTTTTTAAACTACCCCGTAGATTGCAAACCTGAGGTTGCCATGGCAATGTTGCGTTGGGTATATACGGATGAGCTGGAGCTCACTGAGGATGATGCCTTCCTTATTGACTTGATGAAGCTTGCCAATCGCTTCCAACTTCAGGTGCTCAGAGAGAGGTGGGTTAATACAGTCACACTTGAGTTGCTGCTGTCGGTAATGGGGAGTGACACCACCTAATCGGCCGCCAAATGCATTTGTTTCTGCTGTGAGACAGGTGTGAAAAAGGTGTGATGTCTTCAGTGAACGTCAGGAACTGCATTCGCTTCTACCAAACAGCTGAGGAGCTGAATGCCTCCACCTTGATGAACTACTGTGGAGAGATCATTGCCAGTCACTGGGTGAGCATCTTCTCCACCCACCTTTTCGTAACCTCCTGCGATTTGCTGTGGTTATTCTTTCCACTCCTGCAGGATCAGATTTACACTGCCTCACCAGTGTTTTTCGTGTATGTATATGCAACGGTAAATTTACAAAGGTCCAAGTTTTTGAAGTTATTTTTATGACTTTAGTGTAGAGCGTTCAGATCAATACGTTTAGTATTGAAGCCCAGTGTTTCCCAGTTTAACAGCCAGTTAACTGCATTCTGAGGTTTCTTTTCTACAAAAGGATCGATTCTTTTTTCCTCCACCATTGACTGGTTCAGTATTTGGATACTTAATTATTTTGTTTTCTTGTAACAGGATGACCTGAGGAAAGAGGATTTCAGCTCCATGGGTGCGCAGCTTTTATACAAGATGATCAAATCTAAAACGGAATATCCTCTTCACAAAGCCATCAAAGTTGAGCGAGAAGATGTCGTCTTTCTCTACTTGATTGAGATGGACTCGCAGGTCAGCCCACAAAGGAAAACCAACCATTTCTCTTGTATACCACAGGATCTATGCAGATAGATATGCATATGTAAGTATAAAATCTACTTTTCAGCTCCCTGCCAAGCTGAATGAACTGGACAACAATGGTGACCTGGCCTTGGACCTCGCGCTCTCACGCAAACTAGAAAGTATTGCTACCACTCTGGTGAACAACAAAGCCGATGTGGATATGGTGGACCAGAGCGGGTGGAGCCTCCTGCATAAGGCCATCCAGCGAGGTCTGCGGGGCTTTAACCGAGACGTTAAATAGCAACAGTCGTTGCCATTCCTTTCATTTGTTGCTGTTGTGCTTTTCTTTTCTTCTAGGGGATGAATTTGCCTCTGTCTTCCTAATTCGCCACTCCGCTCAGGTGAACGCAGCCACAGTGGGAGCAGTAGAAACCCCTCTCCACCTGGTTTGCTCGTTCAGCCCCAAAAAACACTCTGCAGAGGTCATGGCTGGTATGGCTGGAATTGCAGAGGCTCTGCTGAAGACCGGAGCCAACCCTAACATGCAGAACAGCAAGGGCCGGTACGCTGACGTGGCCAGGGTCACGCGCGTGTACCAGCTTGCTCATTACTACTATGCAAATAATGATGTTTGTCGTTTCCAGAACTCCACTGCATGAAGCTGTGGCGTCTGGGAACGAGCCTGTGTTCAACCAGCTACTCCAGTGCAAACAGTAAGCTGGGCTCTGCCTTTGATGGAGTCTGTAAGCTGTTCCAGTCTCCCAGTAACCCTGGAAACCTCTCCCCCCGTCTTAATAGACTTGACCTGGAGCTCAAGGACCACGAGGGCAGCACTGCTCTGTGGTTGGCCCTGCAGTACATCACCGTGTCTTCAGACGCGTCGGTGAACCCGTTTGAAGACGACGCTCCCGTCGTGAACGGCACCTCGTTCGATGAGAACAGCTTTGCAGCCCAGCTTATCCAGCGGGGGAGCAATGCAGATGCGCCGGATTCTGCTACAGGTGTTGCTTTTTTTTTTTTTTTAAATTAATTGTAATTCTTTGCTTTTTGGGTGTATTTTTACTAACCACCTGCATGTCTTCTGTCCTCTGTAGGACACTGTCTGATGCAGAGAGCGGCTCTGGCGGCCAGTGAGGCTGCTGCTCTTTTCCTGGCTACCCATGGAGCAAAGGTCAACCATGTCAACAAATGGGTATGTTTGAACATGCTTGTGTCACAAATAGCATTCTTATGAGAGCTGGTGTGTATTCAGTTGGGAATTTCATGCTTTTCCTCTCAAAGGAAGTGAAACATGTTCCTTTATAGCTGAAACTCTTACTGGCACCAGTTATAGTCTGCTGGTTTCTGTTGTTAGATATAAATGTCAGGCCTCAGATCTCAATTACGCTGATTTCTAATGTGGTACTACCGTATTTTCTGGACTATAAGTCGCATTTTTTAATCATAGTTTGGCCGGGGTGCGACTTATACTCAGGAGTGACTTATTAATGTGAAATTATTAAAATATATACGGTAATTTCACGTTTGTTATTTTCACACCCGCGCAAGGGCACTCTATGCTTTATTACCACTAACTTATAAAGACATCTGAGAAAGACTGAACAAAAATGCCCCCAAAAAGAAAATCATATTCTACAGATTACAAGCTGCAAGTAGTGAGATATGATATGATAATATGAAATATAAGCGGCGCTTCCTCTACCTCCGGTCTTGGCGGAGTTGTTCAGAAGCGACACCGAGGATGAAGAATTCAAAGGATTTTAGTGATTTGTAATGAAATCAAGAGTTTGGTTCTTTATGCTACAGTTATCTGAATAACTGTTAATATGTTTTGTTAACAAACCAGGTGCTTCATGTAGCAGAATAACCATCAGTGTGTTATGCTAGCATAGCGTACAGCTATTCAGCCTGTTGTTTTCTATTCTGTTGTTATTATTATAACTTGCCTTTCAAGATGAAATGTCTGTTCTTGGTCTCAGATTTTGTAAAATAAATTTCCCCCAAAAAATGCCACTTATATACCGATGTGTTTTTTTTCTCCTTAATGACGCATTTTTTTGACTGATGCGACTTATAGTCCCAAAAATACGGTAATCAAGATGAAGCACTTCCCCTGTGTTCAGGGTGAGAGCCCACTTCATACTGCATGTCGCAGTGGGCTGGCGGGCCTCACTGCAGAGCTGCTGCAGCAGGGGGCCAATCCGAACCTGCAGACCCAGAAATCGCTCCCCGATGACGCCAGTGGTGTTGCCATGCAGACCCCCCTCCACATGGCCATTGCTCACAACCACCCAGATGTGGTCTCTGTCATCCTTGAGCAAAAAGGTCAAGATTCTGTACCTTTTTTTATATATACATCTTGTGCAGCTTTCTGAAATGTATCTGTTTTTTTTTCCGTGGTGCTGGGGTTGCAGCCAATGCGCTTCATGCCACCAACAACTTCCAGATCATTCCAGACTTCAGCCTGAAGGATTCCATGGACCAGACAGTGCTGGGCTTGGCCCTCTGGACAGGTACCGCCACTCGGAGCCCTTCTGAAGTCGTTTTGAGATACCAGTTGAGGATGTGTTGTGTCTTAAAGGCGTGCGCTGTGTTTGTTAGGTATGCACATCATCGCAGCTCAGCTGCTGGGCTCAGGGGCGTCTATCAATGACACCATGTCCAACGGCCAAACTCTGCTTCACATGGCAATCCAAAGACAAGACAGCAAGAGCGCCCTCTTCCTTCTGGAGCATCAGGCAGACATTAATATGAGGTAACACCTTCAATTCAGTTTTATTATTTCTATAGCACCTTTTACAATCAAATTATCTCCAGGTGCTTTACAGAGGCAGAAACCCAGAGCCTGAACCCCCAGGTAAGCAGAGTGGCAGGAAAAACTCCCTTTTAACAGGAAGAAACCTTGAGCAGGACCAGGCTTACAAGGAGGAACCGTCCTGCTGAAAGTTGGCTGGGGAGAGGAGGAGAAGACGAGGGAGACAGGACAGAGAGAATAAAAGAAAACACTTTAGAAACAACTCTCAAGTTAGAAACTATAGAAATGATCCCTGAAAGTATAGTCTAAAAGAGAGAGAGAAACAAATACAAACATAGCAGACATAATATACTGTAGTATATTCATAATACATAGGCAGTTTTTAATAAAGAAGGGAACAGCATGGGCAGGTGCTGACAGTGGACCCTGGGTTTGTCAGGCTGAGATCTGTGCAGCATGAAGGTCTGGAGATGGAAGACCTGCAGAAAGATACAGAGAGAGAGAAGAGGGGGAGAGAGACACAAAACAGCGAGGAAGACTGGACACACTGATAATCCCGGTGAGGAGGTGAGGGAGTAGAGATGGTGGTTGGTGTTGAGCAGGTGGGGAACAGCTCAGTGGATCCTCTTTGTGTCCCCAGCAGCTAAAGAGTGAAGAGTAAAAGTTTGAGCCTGATCTTCCTGTAGCTGTGAGAACAGGCTCACCCACTCAGCCAACACCTTGGCTAACATGCAGTTATTTATTTATATTCCTTTAAAGATTTTATGTTCATGTATTTTGTGGACCTTTTTGTCTTACAGGACCCAGGAGGGGGAAACAGCACTACAGCTGGCCATCAGTAACCAGCTACCACTGGTGGTTGATGCCATTTGCACCAGAGGAGCTGACATGTCTGTGGTAAACGACAACGGGGACCCTCCATTGTGGCTGGCACTAGATAGTAACCTGGAAGATATTGCGTCTACGCTGGTGTGTGAAACATACACAACCCTTACAAAGGAGACGGCAGCAGTGTTTAAGAACCTCCAAACTTCTCCGCTCGCCTTAGGTCCGCCATGGCTGTGACGTGACGTGCTGGAGCACGGGGCCCTCGGGCTGTCAGCAGACCCTCCTGCACAGAGCCATTGATGAGAACAATGAGGTCTCTGCTTGTTTCCTCATCCGCAGGTCAGCTTGAATCCTAGCTTTAGATGTGCGATAACAAATTGTGCTATTTTTTTAAAGCTTTATTAATACCGCTGTCTGCTGTGTGTGTGTGTGTGTGTGTGTGTGTGTGTGTAGTGGTTGTGACCTGAACAGCTGCAGACGGCCGGGCCCCAATGGTGAAGGAGACGAAGAAGCTCGAGATGGACAAACACCCCTCCACCTGGCAAGCAGCTGGGGATTGGAGGAGGTGGTGCAGTGCCTTCTGGAATTCGGAGCCCATGTTAACGCACAGGTCGGTCCCGGTCTCTCTTTGTCATGGAACTTTCTTTGTGAAGAAAAATTGAAGTCGTCTTTTGTCATTGCACCGGGTACAATAAAACTGGGTGCGTCAGAGTTAAAGAATAGCTTAGGGCAAGTAAACCGTCATGATGGGATGTTTATTTCTGGAGGCTGCAGACGGTGTAGTGTTCTTTTATGGCCGCTAGATGGCACAGTGGGGCACACCCACAATGCTCCACATGCTCCAGGCCAGGTTCTCTGCTGTCTTGAAGTCTGTTTCCATTCCCAGCAGTCCTGCGTGCTGTACAGAAGCTGCCTTTCCCTGTGACTCCCCCTGTGGTCTATAATCGGCTCCAAACATGTTCTTTTTAAAGCTTTTTTTTTTTTTTTTTTTTTTTTTTTTCTTGTCCTCTGCCAGGATGCGGAAGGCAGAGCACCCATCCACGTTGCCATCAGCAACCAGCACAGCGTCATCATACAGCTGCTCATTTCCCACCCGGACATTCGCCTCAACACCCGTGATCGTCAGGGAATGACGCCCTTCGCCTGCGCCATGACACACAAGAACAACAAGGCAGCAGAGGCTATCATCAAGAGGGAACCTGGTGCCGCCGAGCAGGTACTGCTGAAGCTGATGCTTCTCTCGATGCTTCTCTCATCTCCCGTTGACTTCCAACTCTGTTTCCACATCAAGGTCGACAACAAGGGCCGCAATTTCCTCCACGTGGCTGTCCAGAATTCAGACATTGAAAGCGTGTTGTTCCTCATTAGCGTCCAGGCTAACGTCAACTCCAGGGTTCAGGACGCAGCCAAACTCACCCCCCTCCACCTGGCCGTTCAAGCCGGATCTGAAATCATTGTCCGCAACCTGGTATACTTGCATATTTAGTCCTTTGTTCTGAAATAAATTGGATTCTTTTTTTTTTTTTTTTTTTTTTGAAACAGCGTTTTAACTGGTGCGTTTCTGCTTCCAGCTGCTGGCCGGAGCCAAAATAAATGAGCTGACCAAACATCGGCAGACAGCGCTGCATCTGGCCGCCCAGCAGGACCTGGCCACCATCTGCTCCGTGCTGCTGGAGAACGGGGTAGACTTCGCAGCCGAGGACGAGAATGGAAACAACGGTAAGGGCGGTTGCTGCTACGCTGCCCCTTATTCATCTCTGCTTCCAAAGCTCCAGGTTACAGCAGCTTGAGGCTGGCGCGCTGTGATTATTCTGTCTGCTTCCTCTTAGCTCTGCATCTGGCTGTGATGCAGGGGCGCCTTAACAATGTCAGAGCCCTTCTCACGGAGTCCAACATTGACGCCGAGGCCTTCAATCTCAGGTAGACTTTCACGTTTCTCTGACGTTTTCTAGAGCAGCGGCCCCCAACCTTTTTTGCGCCACGGACCAGTTTAATGTCAGACAGTAGTTTCAGGGACCGGCCTTTAAAGTGTGGAGGATAAATATAACAAAAGAACGTGATATGACCGTCATGAAAACTGTGTACTTTTTAAATATAATATTAAACATGCGTCAATAGTGGATATAATGAAGAGAATCCGGTAATTTTTCAAAATAAATCATCGTTCAGTTTCAGATAAGAAAGCAATGTACTGTAAATCATTTATTCTTTCTTTGCGGGCCGGTACCAAATGACCCACGGACCGGTACCGGTCCACGGTCCGGGGGTTGGGGACCGCTGATCTAGAGCACAGCAACACAAATGATTTATTGCTACATGCATCTGTTCAGGGGCCATTCACCAATGCATGTACTCGGCCATTACGGGAAGGAGAATGCTGCTGCCATTTTCGAGTTGTTCCTGGAATGTATGCCTGAATACCCTCTGGACAAACCCGATAACGAAGGGAACACAGGTACTCCGGCTCTACGCTCTGGCGTTGTCCTTCTTCCTTTGTGACGGAGCTGACTCTGGTCCGTCCTGTGGTTTTTTTTTTCCAGTCCTGCTTCTGGCCTACATGAAGGGGAACGCCAACCTGTGCCGCGCCATCGTGAGGGCGGGGGCTCGACTGGGAGTCACGAATAATCAGGGCATCAATATTTTCAACTATCAAGTTGCAACTAAACAGTTGCTCTTTCGCCTTTTAGGTAATTTCTCCTATATTCTGATCAATTGGGGCGTAAAGGTGGATAACAGGCTATCACATCATCCATCTCTCAGCCAGACAGAACAACATAAACTCTCTTTACACAAGGTTTATCCAAATAATCCAGACCTTTTTACAGGTGTATTCTGGTGATTTGAGCATCTAATTCCATTATCAAAGCATCATAAGTTGTCATATCCGGCCAATATTTGGCCTTTACAGTGTTTATGGTAGACGCGTATAAAGTTGTGGTTTATTTTTTGATATTTAGACATGTTGTCCAAAGAGCCCCCGTGGTGCGATGGGTCCAACTGCTACGAATGTGCTGCCAAGTTTGGCGTTACGACCCGGAAACATCACTGGTGAGTAGCGCGGCTGTATTCGTCTCAGCGCAGCTCCCGAGTCTTGCTAATAATTCCTGTCTTTAACGGTCAACTGCAGCCGCCACTGTGGGCGCCTGCTGTGCCACAAGTGCTCAATAAAGGAGATACCCATCATCAAGTTTGACTTGAACAAGCCGGTGAGGGTGTGCGACATCTGCTTCGATGTGCTGACTCTGGGCGGGGTGTCCTAGTGCACCAGCAGCCTGGGTAAGCCTCCATCCTGGGACACCAGACAGGCGTCGTCATGCAGGCCCACCAGGAGACTGGACTCCATCACAAGAGATTCCTGAACAATAATGGATCACCTCTTTTATAAATTCTAGTCCACCAACACTCTTTAAGGTTCTAGCAGAACATTTCAAGTAGAAAATCCAACTTTTTTTTGTTTGTTTTTTTTCTGTCACCCATCGATATCTTTAAGTATCTGATGGGTGTGAGCGGTTTTCCAGGTTCACTGTTGTCTGTAATATTAAACTAAGTTCCTTATTTGGAGGTGGAATTCAAAACCACGACACTGAATTAGGAAAGATGAGCCGGTCAGTTCAAAACCCAGAGCCGAGAATCACCGAGTTTTCTACATGTCGGTCTAGAAAAAATACAGATCATGTTTGTAATCTTTTACTCTTCTGGAGACGATGTGACGGCGGATGAGTGAAAAGGGAAATAAGCATTTAATAATGAGTTTTTAAAGGACCCCTTCATTTCTTTACTGTTGCAACTGGACAGAGTTGAAATTCCTCATGGTGGAGGCTGTTCTGTACGACGGCACATATGCAGCACAGGCGCCGTCCATATCGTTTGGAAGATGTTTGGTTTTTAACTTTGCAGCTTGGGAAACCTAATCAAGCTTCTGTGTTTCCGCTGGAAAAAGTATTTAACGACAGCAAAATTCTCCCACAAGTTCTCCTGACTTCCAGAAACCTCCAGAATGCCTACGCCTCCTTTCATTTGTAGCCTTTTTCTAAATCAGATTTCGCCATCTGCAAAAAATAATGACATTCCATTAGTGATTTGTGTACAAAATCATCATCCCCACAATGTTGCCTCAAGTCAAGTTATGGTCTTGACCCGTCACATATAACTCTTTGATTTCAAAGCCTATCATTTGCACTTTATTGACATCATGAGGCATTTTGTGATCACGGAGGAGAATGTGGAGTCGCTCGGTGCCGCTCGGGCCTGTTCAAGTATTGTTTAAGTGTACAGATAAATGTGATATTTTTGACCACTACAACTGTTTTGTACTTTAATGCAGTTTGTGCTTGTCATTGTGACAAACCTAAACCTTGCCTCTGTAATCTTTTATGCACATTGTTTAATCTTTTATGCACAATTCTATTGTATCTGTATACTCAGATATCTAGCCTGTCTCTTCCCAGTGTATCCTTTTTAATGAAAGGGAGGACGACTTTACATAAAGGCCATCAAAAACCAAATGTCTCCAGCCTGCTGTGTTGTTACTTTTTAATACTTACATCAGACCTTTTGATCCTCTTCTTGCACCCCAAGCAATGTTCTGTGTGTGTGTGGTTATTCATGCACAAACTGCATGAATAACTGACCAGGCAGTAAGAGTAGTATAGTCAATGTTTGAAAGCCAACCGCACAAATATTTTTAATTTAGTGTAAATATACATGAAAGTGTAGCAAAATGTATTTCCAAAATGTAAAGGGTGGAATTTTAAAATAGAAAATGTACGAGAAATCAAAGGGATGTTTAGAACAATCATAAATAATTTAAATTCACGTGAAAGAACTCTGCTTGTGTAAAAGTCACACTATTTAATATTTTATTACGCCATCCGATATGAGAGTTTATGGTGTAAATACAACCTCCACCTAAACCTCGCAGTACTTTCATATTTCACCCGGTTGCTTTTTTTTTTTTTTTGCTGAGTTTCAGTTTATGTCCGTTAATGTGAGGAAGCCTGCCTCGCCCGGTTATCTCAACTCGTTTGTCCGGTAGCTCCACGATCTGACAAAAAAAAGTGCTTTTCGATGGATCGATTACCATTTAAAGAAGCAACTAAAATTCTCTACATTTTTGCTTTGTGACTATGAAAATGAAAATTCTTGCGGATTATATCGATGACGCTAATCAGATGACCTGCAGGGGTCAGTGTTGCAGTGCAATACTATGACAGCGTGTATATAGATTCCATTTTTGTAGTTTAAAACACAGGGAAAGAAGCTAACACAAAGGAATCTATGGCGTCAGGCCAAGTTTATTACAGCTGACTCATTTATTGGAACATGCAGACGGGCAACGCTGTTAATAATATACACATACAGAATATGTGGTAATGTGGAATAAAAGCTCGTCACAAAGTCCACAGCTCACGTCTCAGTTCTGTAGCTTGACCGTAGTTTTGATGACAACACAGATCATTCTGGGCAATTCTTTTTATTTAATTCAGAAGAAAATGTCAATGAAAATGCACATCTCTAGACTTTACGCTGCATGGAGTTCATTCCTCCCTCACAGCTTGCCAGTGTTTTATCTCATATGTTCTTAAATAATCCCAAAGTGCAAAAGAACTGAAGTTGCAGCCGAACTGTTTGGCTGTAGGAACGCTGAAGGCAGTATCTCTTAATGGTTCCCAAACCCTCTTGAATAGCGGTCAGATCCAAACCTGGTCGCTAAATTCTCTTTTGAAACTGCAGCGAAGGTCTGATGGATGGGCAGTGTTGACAGCGTGAGCGAGTTACGCCGTTTTGGTCTGTCGTTAGTGAGTAAGAGACCACGTCCAACCTGTGGTCAAAAGTTAAAACATTAATTACAAATAAAAATGGAATCAGAACGTAAAGAACACAGTGCAATCAGTGGCAGACGTTCCCCTCTGAAGTGGCGGTCGTGCATATGATCACATGGTACAGCAGCGTCGCGGGTGTCTTTGTTCCTCCTGGAGTTTGGCGTCGGCTCCGGATGAGACTCAACTATTCACAAGTACCAGGCCGCCATTCAACAGTATCATCGTAGTGATTTACAGAGTCCATGCCCTTCATTTCTTCACACTGCCTCCCGAAGGCTCCGGCCATCTTTGACCACGTGCCTGCACATCCAACACAGCTTTAGTATAGAATTTCCACCCGCCCCCACCTCCCCCATTGCCCAGCAGAGGTCGCTAAGGAGAAGCCGCGGCCGCTCGTCTGTCTGCACCTCCCGCAGCTCTGTGGATCGCTGCTACGAGGCCTGTTCCACTGGCCTCATCTGCACATCTCCGATCTGACCAGACAGAGAGGGGAGACGACACCCGAATCAATAACTGGGCTCGCAGCACAAATGCTGAGGGACGGAAAGATTTAAATACCTGCACATGAGGGGGCGCGCTTAACACAAATGTGACCGCGCTGGCTATGTCTTCTGCTTTCAGACACTGCAGGAAGGGCAGAAAAGAGGGCTCAGCCAGTTCCTCCATCTGAAACACCTCTGATGATCATCTCACGTGCGCGCTTACTTTCATACTCTCGTACACTGCAGCTGCTTTCTCCGGATTGCTGTTGTGGTGCCTGAAAGCAAACTCGGTCTCCACTGTTCCGGGAGAAATGCACTACAAAGGAGGGGGGCGCGTTCCAACCGTTAGGCTTCCTGTTTATTCGCCGATAAACAAGCTCAGGTGTTGCGCTCGGCTTACCGTGGCCCTGATGTGTGTGTTGGCTTCTCGCAGCTCTTGCCGTATCCCCTCAGTCAGAGCTGTCACAGCGTATTTGGTGGCACAGTAGAAATGCTCGTCAGCACTTGGTACCATCCGGTGGCCCCCCATACTGGCCCGGAGAGAAGGGGCAAATTCATTTTAAATCTGTTCAAATTCATCTGTTTGCTCACACATACAGCAACTACTGCACACAAAGATCTTTGATCGCCGCTCTTACACGGACAACAATAAGATATTTATGCAAGATAAGTTCTTTACAATTGTGGCAAAGTCCAAAAGGGGCCGGTCGGGATTCACACATGACTTCACATGATGTCCTCCTGTCTCAGACGAGGTACTGTCCTGTCGATCCGTACGTTTGCTTTTGGACAGAAGGGCTGCCTGTTACCTGTTAATGTTAATGATGTGGCCATCGTCCACATTCCGCTCCTTCATTGATTTGTACGCCTCCCGCGTGCAGATCGACAGGGCTAAGACGTTCACCTGCAGGGGGGAGGAGGGACAGGCTGGCTGGGTACATTATCACTGGTTCACATAAAATTGGGTGTAAAAGGCACATGTGTGTATTCTAGCTTGAGTGAAACGTGCTCTGCTGTCACTGGGTCAGGGGGTTAGACCACCTCAGCCTGCTGGTTCAGTCCAGCTTGTGGCGCCTGAGCTGCTCCGCTAACAGACAGCAGGTTAAAGCTGAAGAAGGGATGAGATCGGGGGAAGTGACCAAACAAGGTCAGCGTGCAGATTAAACACGGGCTAAAAATACACCGCTACACACATTCACGCGGGCTACCATGACAACAGATGGACGAACGCTGTGAATGTGGGAGTCTGGGGACAGGCGCAGGAGAGCGTGGGGCCTGTAGCAGTCAAGAGCTCAGCGAGTCAGAATGTCCCAACAAGAGAAATAGCCTTCCTTTAATGAAGCGCCGCCGCGCCAAAGCTTCTGTTCAGAGCCAATAAATCAGCCTGAGAGGCGAAGGGACCTCCGTGTGTGTGTGTGTGTGTGACTCTGAACAATGCTCTCTGCACCTCCTCCCACTGCGTTTCCATTTGAATACAGCCACATATTCAAAGTCGGCCATGAAGGCAGCGTCGGTTGGAATTTTGTTAAGACTCAAGAAAAGACGCCATATCTTGGGTATAAAAGATGACGTTTACCATTACCTGAGCCCTTAAAGGCGAGTCTCTTTTCTGCTACAACAAAACAAATGTTTTACTTATAATACTCAGACTTAAAGGTGAGTCGAGATCTGTTATTTGTAGTTATAGTCAAATTATGACCTTGGATTTAAACACAGCATATTAACCTTTGCCAGCAATAGCCTGTGTGTGTGTGTGTGTGTGTGTGTGTGTGTGTGTGTGAGACTGACATCAATCATGTTCTTCCAGCCTTCGGTCTTTCCACTGAGCAAGGGCTCATTGTGGGCCAGTCCAGCGTTGTTGATGCAGACGTCCACGCCCTTGTGCATGGTCTTTATCGCCGAGAACATGGAGAGGATCTCCTCCTCGTTGGACAGATCGCACTTGTAAGGAATAAGCGCGCCGCTGTAACCGGCGCTTTGGCATTCCGCAGCCAGCTTCTGCAAACACAGGCCACACACACACACACACACACAAACAAGATGGACGACATGGGTAACTCTGGATTAGCAACAGCTTTTAGCGTTGGAACTGATTGACCTCTTGACCCTGCGATCACCCCATGACAACCAGCCCGCCCTCCCAGACGCCTGCAAGAAACAGGAACCATAAAAGCAGCTTGACAACTACAGGACGGTGGAAGCAAATCCTCTCAGCCGGTTTGTTTCTGAAGCCAGATGTAAGCCGCTCAGGCAGTGCTCCAAGCAGGCCAGCGGTCTGCTCGTCAAACACACCCACACAGATCCCCCCCACACGCCACGGAGCAGCGGCCATCGGTGCCCAGCTGCTGGAGGACGCCCTCGCCCTGACTGTCTGTACAGGCCTGAGATGGTTTTTCAGGCGCGTCACACCTCCGTCCACGCACACGTCCGTCCGTGACTGGTGACTTTTAGAAGGTGAGGGCTCACGCCTTCTCCTGCAAGCACACAAGCTTCCAAACATGTCGCATCTGTCAGCACAAATTTGAGCATCGATGTTCAAATAAAGCCTCAGCAGGCAGACAAATTGGAGCCTGACGAAAGGCTTTCATTCATTCATTCATTCATTCATTCAGAAAGGAGGCGAAGCGGAAGTCAAGCAGGCTGCTGTTCGAGGAGAGAATTGCTCAAGTTGAAGCAGTAGGGCAAAGGCTGCAGTCAGTCCCGGCACTAGCCACACTATTTCTGGTCAATCCCAGCCCTCCTTACTGGCCACGCCTCCAGCAAAGAGGCGCCGCATCACTTGGCCGCAGCAGCAGCAGCAACATGGCTGACTGATGCACAGTCATTCACTGTAATCTGCACTCAAACGGGATTCCTGCAGGATTAACACTGACGCTGCACATAAAGCAAGCAGCAGAACCTCCATGTCAATGACAGACACACACACACACAGCGCTGCTTTGAAAACCAGCCTGGAAAATCAATTCAGGGACAAACCAGTGTCCGTGTCACCTGGATCACTTTCATGTGGTTTTATTCTCATACAAAATTCATTAAAAAAACAAACAAACAAACAAAAAAAACCCTTCAAATCAAATCAAACTTTATTTATACAGCACTTTTCCTGCATAAAATGCAACACAAAGTGCTTTACATATTAAAACAGATTTAAAAACTGACACACACCACACACATAAAACCCACACAAACACACACACACTTAAAAGAAAGGCTAAAAGAAGAAAGGCTTGGCACTGAGAGGGAGGAAGCACAACCTAGGGGCCATTCATACTGGGAAACTCCCGCCTCCAGACCCCCGGGAAGCGCCACCCCAAGGACCAACCCAACCAGGACTGGTGACACCCCCAATTGACCACAAGCGCACAGGTCCTGGGGCAAAGGGCCCCCATCCTGAGGAAACCAATGGAGGTAAAATAATTAAAAAAGGCTTAAATATTGGACACATAAATGGATAAAAATATGAAAACATAAAACCCCTCAGTAAATAATAATTAAGCAATTTGGACAAGAGTGATAAAAGAAAAGATGGCGCAATAAGATGGGGAGGTGCTAAGAACAATAAGATATTAACACAAGAATAAGAATTCTTTAATACTGAATGTTATTTAAAAGCTCAACTACAAAGGTGAGTCTGAAGCCCTCTCTTGAAACCGCTGACTGTCTCTGCAGCCCCGAGGTTCCCCGGCAGGCTGCTCCAGACGTGGACCATAATAACAAAAGGCGGCCTCACCGTAGGATTCAGTTCTGACTTGGGATGGACAAAAGGCCAGTGCCAGAGGACCTCAGGGTCCGCGAGGGTTCAGGGGGTCAAAGTAGATCATGTAAATAAGAGGGACCTAGACCATGAAGACATCTAAAAACTAATAAGAGAACCTTAACTTCAACTCAAACGTGAAACAGAAAGAACTCTCGGACTGCAGCATCCACAGACTAAAGCTCTAGTGGTGGGTCTGTGTGTGTGTGTGTGTGTGTGTGTGTGTGTCGTATCGTAAAAGTCTTCCATAATGGACATTATTATCATCTTCATCTATCTGAAACTGGTGTAAACAGGCCAACAAAGCGAGATGAAAACAAAAGATGCAGCGGTGACGAAGGCAGGAAAATGTTTTGAGTGCTGGATCGATACACAAAGTAGAGCCAAGAAGCAGAGAGCAGCAGAGAGCCCTGAGGATCCAGCCCTCCGCTGGAGCTGGAGGGCTGGATCCTCAAACACCTGCACACACTCAGCTAGTTTTCCTGTCATTGTGCATTTCCATCCTCGTTACAGAGTGTTAGTCCAGTAGATCACATGCGGCGTGCGGGGGGGAGGAGGTGAGGCAGCCAGGAAGTGAAGCAGACAAGAGAGGGACAGAAAAGACTGATTCACATTCAGAGAGCACAGCTCCCAGGAAGGAATCAATCAGATGGATTTCTATACCTAACACCGATTTAGGGTGAGGAAACAATTGCACAGGGAACCTATGAGCAAGACGCCAGCTCCTTCAGATCAGCCTCACGGAGCATTATCCCACGGAACAGCTAATAAAAATAGACGCCTGAGCTTGTAATCATGCAGGCTGTGGGGTCAAAGGTGACTGCAGCTTGTGTAACAGGATTGCAGCAGACTAGGAGGATAGTTGTGTCATGATCTCCTCTTCACACCGAGAGGTTGCCACCAAAGGTCGAGCAGGGTGGTTTTACAACCCCTCTGTCAGGATCGTCTCATCCACACCAGACTGATAGGAGAGGCACTTATTGACTTACTGAGATTTTCCGTATCATTCTCTTCCGCAGCCACCAACCGACAGAGGACAACGCAATAAACACACAGCAGAATCAGAGGTCACCTGCTCCAAGCTTCAGATCTGGAGCACTAATTAGGCTCACCAGCTCAGATAATTACATTCAAATAGTGGAATAGTGACAATAGAGGAATCAACACGGAACCCTTTTCCTTCTCCATGGTAATCATATGATAAAACCTGCTCTCCTGCTCTCTTGTTTGCAGTTCAAACATGCTGACAGGGTGAAGCATCCTACCCCTGAACCGGCGTGCATCACGTGCTCCCTCCCCACCAACCCCAACCCATGCCAGCATGCTCCTGCGCTCGACGGGGACACGGGTACGGCCACAACGTTAGCATGCTAAGCTAGGGCAGAAGCGGGCCAGCCTCGCGGGAGCCAGACGTGAAAAGCCTTCACACCGCGCCAGATGAAATCTGGGTCTCTCTAAGCTGCTGAGTGGCTATAAAAAGGTTCCAGCATCCAACAAACACCCAGCAACAAACCCAGTCTGGCTGCTGTCACAGCTGAACCCGTCCAATTAGCATTCTTCTCCTCCCCGTTTCTGGAAAACTGAACCTGATGAACTGTGTTTTTGTTTGCCGTGCAGACTTTTCTTTAAAGTGCTCTCTCTCTCTCTCTCTCTCTCTCTCTCTCCATCCAGCGTTCCTCCGGAGCCTCCTCATACCAACATGCACAGATCCCAGTGGAGCAACACTTCAGCAGGACCGGGCAGGAATGGGCCCCGCCCATCGCCGCGTCTGGGAGGACAGCGTCGATCCCAGTAACATGTACACCTTGAAATAGGATCGCACAAACAGAAGAGCTGAGTGGTGGTGGTGGCGCGAGGAGAAGGGATCACATGGGCCAGCGGGTTGTTGGGAGCGATATAAATAAAATAAAATAAAATAAATAAATAAAAATACCAGAGCTCAGTTATGGCACACACAGAATACACAGTTCTTATCAAAATAATCCCAGCAAGACATTCTTACATTCTACACACAAAGCTACATGCGATGTTTTAATAATATCTGAGGAAAGCATGTGGAATTCACTAAGCTAGATGGGAAGAACACATCGTTTCAGGAAATTACTCAACTTTGCAGTAATGCAGCCTTTAGCAGCAGGAAATGAAACGTTCATCACATGTCCTGATGTACCGGCGCTCAGGCTCTCTGATGGTATGTACTCTGGAGTCTTATGGGACCCTTTCGCTGCGGCTAACACAACCACCGCTATTTTGTTTGGTCACATTACTTATTTGAAATTTGCCGCTGAGGCCTTCTAATCAAATATAGCTACATAAGAATGAGATCGGGGTAATTTTCCAATTCCAGCTTCTGTTGTGATGACTGTGGGACACGAAACAGCCCTTATTTCCTCGACCCACATGCGTCTGATGTCTTTAGGATGCTGGGCAGCTGTTTAGACAGGGTTCGAGAAAAGGCCGCTTATGAGGATAAGGCGCTTCTCTGTAGGGGCAGAATCCACGGGAACGCCACCGATTATTGGATTGTCAGCTTTTCCACTCGCTGCGAAAGCTTTGTGCACAGATAAGACAAAAGGCTGGCAGCTAACTCGATGAGCTCAGGGAAAAGCTGACATGGGGCGGGGGCCTCAGGAGCAACCCTGCAGGTCAGGGTGGCAGCAAGAAGCACAACTACAGCAAAGACGACTTCATGCATCACTGTACTGCAGAGGTAGGCAGTTATTTAGCCTGAAGGGCCACATTGGGTTTTAGATCTTGATGAAGGGGCCGGCCAGGTGGTGCAGGAAACTAACCCCCCACATGAGGATCAGAGGTTGACTAAAATCCTGCTTGATGGACGATTGACTGAGAAAATATGTTGAAGAGCCTGTAAATTGGTCCAACTAGAGATGGATGATGAGGCTCCACATGAGGTTTGGCCCCACCTTCTTGAGAGGACAAGTTAGCATGCTAGCTGAAGGGGGGGTCTGGACCTTTTTCTAACCAATCTAGCTGACAACCCTCTTCATTTGGCTTTTGGGGAAATGATTGTGAAGGCTCTAGGGCTGGATTATATAGTTCATTGGGCCACATGTGGCCCCCGAGCCTTAGTTTGCCCACCTCTGGTTTACTGAGTGTGGGTCAATACTAAAGCACAGAACAGTAATACAGCAGGAGGGCGTTTGGATGAGGTGTAACAGCTCCAAATAAGATAACAGAAGTCCAGCGGCTCTGGATTAAAGCAGCGCTATGACCTGGGTGAGGCCAGGACACCATCAACGTTCGCGGTGCATCATTCTAAATGTCATTACTTTCACAGGAGGCAGCCTTTAACCCATTTTTCTCAAACACTGTAGAGATTTTCTTTCTTCCAGGAAACTCGGTGCTGTTCCGCTCTGCTCTTTCAGGCTTTCAGAGGCGTAAATGAGATGCTGCTGCTGCCGCCTCGCAAACGTGGCCCCGTTGCCTCCATTCCTGCACAGAGTCCATAGTGACCACACGTCTCCCTTCAGCATGCGCCCCTCTGCCCCCCCCCCCCCCCACACACACACACACACACACACACACACTGCCAACTCTGTAGTGTGAGATACTAAAACTGGTCCTGTGGCTACAACTCTCCACTTTCTCCAAACTTTATTTACAACAGAGACGTACGGTCATTGAATGTCTTTACTGTGGACGTGCAGATCAGTGTCAGGTTTAGGTGCCCCGTGACATCTTTAGGTCTTCCAGGGGAAAAAAAAGGATCAAATTAGAGAGGAACAATTGCCTTGTGATGGGCACTTGCTTCTCTCACCAGCAGCGTGCCAGGTCTGGCACAAGGCAGCAAGAACCCAGTTTACAATGCGTTCAGAGCACAACAGTGGCTTTGTCCCGCACACAGACAGCTCTCTAAGGTCCTGATGAAATCTGCCGCACAAACAGGAGAGAGCTGCAAATGCGTGGCTCGGCGGGCACAATCCGAGCCTGGGTTTCATCAACCTTCGCCCGTGGTCGCGGCGCAGTCGGCTCTTTAATGCTGACTGACACCAGTATTATGTAAAAGCATCACAAGGACTTCAAATGCTGTCTGATCGCCTTGGAGACTCGCACAAGTTTCAGACAGGGAACAAGCTGTTGCAGTTAACTATTGACAGCCCATGTGAACAAAGTATGAATGGAGGGAGGTTATCTGTTGCACAACACACACACACGGTCTACATGTATGGGCGTGGTTGTATGTAGTCAAGGTGGGGAAAATACTGCTTGTAAAAAAAAAAAAATTACATAAAATAAGAAAAGCCTGACTCAAAAACAGACTCGTGCATTCTTTAAATCAATGTCAAGTAAGGCTGAGGAATGTTTTGGAATGCAACATGAACCTCATTATGAACAACATAAACAAGTTAAATCAAAACAAAGTAAAATCAGGAATGAATAATCAAAGCTGTATTAATGATGTAACCGTAGCCAACAATCAGTGTCATTGTTGTTTCTGGGGGGGAAAAAAAAAACCTCATACTCTTCTTTTATTGCTCACCATAAATAATCCAGAAAATAGACTGGGAAAACAAATAAATCAGACTATTTGATTTAGCCAGTCCAAACATGTGACAAGAGCACAGCAGACACAGTGACATCGGCAGGAAAAAGTCTGATTCTCTCCAGCAAACATCCCAAACAGGACAGAGAAACGCGAGCCCTCGGCCCTGGGCGTCCCTGTAACTTGTTGAAAAGGAAGCTGGGGGAGCAGGAGGAAGGGCAAGTGTGAAGTGAGACGAGTGAGGATTAATAATTGGCTGACAGGATAAGCAAGGTGCAGTGCCTTATGGCTTGTGGTCAGACAAGAATAACAGGCGGCATGATACTTCCTGTGCCATTCCCCCCTCGCATACAGCATTAGTACAGCTACAAATTTCCCAGTATGTGCCTGGAGGTGAACGGATTCAATCACAAAAACCAAAAGTAATTACTTTAATAAATATTTAAAAACCAGAAGTTTGATTACTGCCAGCTTTTATTATCAGAGTGGGTGTGAGCTAAGCTGTCTGACTTTTGCACCACGGACCTAAATAATCTGTTGTATATCAGTTCATGCTAGTCTTAATCCATATTAGAAATGACTGAATTAAATATAAACTGGAGATGATGTACAAGGCTTGGATTATTACAGAGGTGGTTATATAACGTGGATTTGTTTTTCACTGAGTGACATTTCTGTTGAAATCCTATTGGTCGAGACACTACAGAGGCTGAAAATTGTGATAAGAAGAGACTTTTATACATTTAGCGCCCAATAAAAGTGGACACTCCCAAACATTGTGTGGTAATTTAATCTGCATGAACAGTCCATTTATCAAAGTGACCCTGACATCAGATGAAGGTTCGGGTAGAGATCTCCTCACACAAAACTGCTCAAGTGTCATCAGCAGACTCATCCTTCACCCCGGTCAGGGCCCTGACAAATCTGTATGAGGGATTAGTAAAATTGTAGTTTCTGGATGCATCACCCTTGACTCCCTCATGCTGCTGTAGTTTCAATTTTTTTCAGTGTGGAGTCAAAGGAAAGGAATAACAGGAATAACAGCCTTGCTCATTGCTCATGTTGGCAAACACAACAGTAATTACTTGAGATTCATGCTCATATTTGAATTTTCACCACAATGTCACTGTTTTTATGGTTTTATGATTGTTGAATCAATACATTTGTCCTGTATTATGACAGTAGAACCTACTCTTTGGTAAAATTGGTGCACTAAAATAATTTCTTAGTTATTCCTTCCAACATAAAATGTATATATCTGCAAAACATACATGTATCATGAACGTTCCTGCTTGGGCTGGACGCCTTGGTTGAAGTTGTAGAGCTACAGTTAGCTAGCAGTTAATGTTAGTTAGCTACCGGTAGTTTGTTTTTGCCTTCATAAAGCTAGCTTCAGCTAGGAGTGGACCTACTTAATTCACCACTGTTTGCCGCATTGAATTAAATTCCCCACCTCTATTTTGTCGACATTCCTGGCGCAGCCGACAACCCTCATGCCTTGCTGGACCAGTGCCCGAGCAATCGCCGCTCCAATCCCAACCGAGGCTCCGGTCACCAGGGCCACTCTGCCTTTCCACCGATCCATCTGTCTCGTACTGCCTGCCCGCACCACACCAAACAGCGGCTCTCGGGTTCTGCTTCTTTCCGCTTGGATCACGCTGTCTGTTCTTACGTTTTCGCTTCAAGCAGAGGGATGCGGCAGCCTCCAGAACTGTGCACCTTCCAGGACAGCAGCGGATATGATGCCTGAGCTCGGATCCATGAACCCTGGATGAGATATGAGGCTCACTGGTGCGACTGTTCGGTTCGCATCGCCTCCCACTCAAGCGCTGACTGGGGTGATGTCGCCACCTGGTGGACCAAACTAAACTAACTTGTTACGTCTTATTGTTAATTTATTTCCACAAATCAATATCAATTACTATTTTACCATAGAAATTAATATAAATACACATAAGTTGATTTGTTCATTTTATGCCTTACAATGTGAAATTGTGCACATAGCATATAATATTTAAATATGTGATAACAATCAACCACTGGCAACACGGTTCTTTTGGCAAATTATTAACAGTTAAAATATACCAACACACTTTTTTTTCAGCGGTACAACAGTGGAGGACAAACGAGTCTTTCAGGAGCTGTTGGAATCCAGGTGTGCCTTGTAGGATGACGAAACTCTCGTTAAATGCCAGAGTTTCTGATGAAGTCAGAGGACTTTGAATCATCCTGAATAGGATGTTAAAACACCCCAGATCAAACCAGTCTGTCACCAGCCTTCTCAACAAAACAACAAAATGTCTTTTTCTACTGGTTCTGTTAAGACTTTCAACCATGGATACTATAAAACAAACAAGATCTTCTAAATAACAGATAAGTGTTGCCCCTCTCTGAACCCAAACGAAATATATGATGTCATTTTAAATACTGTACCCCTTTGTAAATCTAAAGTCTGACAAATAAATTAAGATTAGGAATGATAAGACTGAAGAAATGGTTCTTTGACATAAAAAAATATACTGTATATTTCTGTGCCTTAGATGCTGACACCAATGGAGTTGTAAAGAATCCTCACCCCAGTTATTTACAGACTCAAATGAAGCTGCAAGATATCATCCATCTTCATTTTATTTTCTGAAATAAGCACCAATCCAAACGTTAGTTTCAGCGTTTTAAAGTAACTCATGAAGGCTGAGGTTCTCCTGGCGGCCTGCAGGGGGCAGACTTCACTGCTCTGACGCTGATGCCCACGGGGAGGTTTCTTTGGTTTGACTGGGTGTTTGAATGGGTTTGTCCCCGCATGTGTTTAACAGAGAGAAGATGCGCTGTTAGACTATCTAATGTTAGACAGCATTTATTTCCGGGCATTGACAAAAAAAAAACATACATGTATTACTTTACAAAGACCAAGTGATATATGCAGCTCAATTACATTTGCTGCTTTACGTTGTCATAATCTTCTCAGGATGTTTTAGTTTAATATCTACGATATTAAACGTTTTGCTTATAAATTTCCCAGTTTTGTCTCCGGCCCTGCAAAAACAACAGTAACTAATGCAGTTTCACCAGAATTTAACAGTAATTCTGCAAAGATGTAAGACATGTATTACAAAGCAATTTGTGAACATGTATATTAACAAAACACACACTGAAAATACACTGCTACAACTCAGCGTGTCAACAATGGAGTTGGTCAACCCTGTCAGGACGTTCGCTACCAAGAAAAAAAACAACTGGTTCCTGCTGATGGCTCGAACAAGGCAGTGTTCTGTTTCATCAGGCTTTTTGTCCGAGGCCATCAGTGTTTTACTCAAATTCCATGACGAGGGAAGGGAGTGGCAGTCTAACATCCTCCTAGAAAACAGTAAGACTATATCAGCAATACCAAGGCAGCTGATAAAAAGCAAAGACTGAGCGACACTCCATATGCAGAAAGGTAAATTAGCTAAGCGGCGAGAGACTGGCTCCAGGAGTGTCTGGCAAAAGTACAACGCCACATATAGAACAAAACTTCCAAGCAAGAGCTTGAAAATTGCTTGGAGCCACTGTGTGACGCGGGTTCTTGGCTGTATCAAATAGAGGCCCACCTGAACTCCTGCCAGGTAAATGGCAACATAGCCAAATACAGAGAAGACACCCTCCCTGTTAGCATGTAGAAAGCTACTGTGTCTGTCAGTGCTGTGAAAAACGAAGGCCTTGAGTCCTGATGATTCCAAAGCCAACTGATAAAATCCCCCGATCAGAAGGGCTAGGATCCATGAACAACTGGCGGGGAAAACAGCAAACACCAGAGAAGCAGCAACTCTTACTATGGCTAACGTGAAAAAGAAATTCCAGTGGAGGCCATATTCTGTCACGTGCTCAGGGTAGCCAGTCATTTTGATGCTCGCTAGCCTGAGGATGCCAAGCACCGCCAACGGCCAGACAGACATGAGCTGCTTCGTGAGGTTGTTGGTTTTGGATCCAGCGCTGCTCCTCATTCGTGCCTCTGGACAAACAAGAGCATTGGCAAAAACATAGGCTCCTACACCAAAATCCATAATCCCAGTGCCATAGGTCTCTGTTTTTGCATATCTTCTTGGGAAAACAGGAAAATCCACAGCAAGAATGCTGATGGCTGTTATCACATTCACAAACACTCGGGAGACCGTCACAAAGGGAACTTGGTGGAACGTAACGTGACTTTGAAGGAAGGTGCCCAACGTGTTCTGTTGGTGCCCTGGAGCAGGACTGCTGTTGCTATAGTAACACAAACCAGCTGAAACGGCAATTAGGCCAAGGGCAACGTGATGGAGGACGCTGCTCAGAACAGTGCTTGACAGAACAATGGGAAGTATAAGCACAGAAAAGTCTAGAAGTAGGTGAGAAATCTTTGGAAATGGAAACACAATAGTTCCTTTAGCCTGATAGTACAGGATCATGATCAGTCCTCTATTCAAGAAGCATAATGGGGCAATAAGTGAGCCCAGCGCCACTTCCTGCAGGCTGGTCCCATTCAAATTACTAACAAATGCCTCCTTTAGTTCCCACTGAAACATGTCCTGCAAGAAAAAAAATAACATTTTATGTTAGAATATAGCTGTATTATACCAACATACACGGTGAATGTGACGAATAGATAATGAATAAACAGCCACAAAGAGTCTGGCTAATTCCGTCTATACATAAACAGTGTCTGCTGATGAGGGTAAAATATTGAAATAGTTAATGATTTTGAGCCAACTCCGTCTTCATTTAAATTAAGAATCTTATATGAATATGTTTTTAATTTCGCTATAAGCACTGTCACTACAAAGGGACTGAACAAGGGTAGTCTCTTCTTTTATGTATCTAATCTATATCACATTTAAAATAGTGTGTCGAATGTCTGACTTACCGCGAATATGTTTGGATCGTCATGAGAAATACAGGCAAAATTTATGGATTGTTTTACCGATTACATGTGGCTGATGTAGCTGTCGCGGCCAACCCTGCGTTTACTTCCGTATACTCTGTCATGCTGAGTTCAAAAGACTCGGATTTTCTACACTTTTTTTTTTTTACTATAAATATGTGGGAATCCCCGGTAGAAAAATAAATAAAAATTAAAATAGTTTCTATATATCAGTGCTAACTAAAACTCTATCTCGTTAAAGCAATGTATTCGTACAAAGCATGCACTAGTGCTTTTTGCAGACGACAGATTAATGTCGGATGGCCATGAAACTGCGCGTGCGCTAGTGGAATAAACGGAAAGCAACAGGGACCCTGAAGTATCAGGAAGAGGGTGGGAATTTCGGGAGGTCGCCCGCGAGGTAACACAGTCGGAGTCGGAAGGGAAGTTTGTCCTTGTGGAATTTCTGACAGCAATGGAAAACATTAAGATTTGGCGCTGCACAGCGAAAAAGGCGCAGCTTCTCCAAGGTGGACTTTATAACTAGTTCTTATCAAAGTCTGTTGAAGTATTTTTTAGAGGAAGACACCAAAATTTATAGTAAAATCAATGAATACCGCGGACACCCGACGTACCACTGGAGCTGGAGACAGTAATGGAGGGAGACCGGTGAGTGTGGAGTTTCAGATGCTCTAGTAGCCTGTTAATATTTATCGGATGAAGAAAGCAGCAGCTGGTTAAGGTAGGCTGCTTGCTCCAGAACATTATAGTGCAACTTTAAAAAAAAAAAAAAAAACAGAAAGTAAACATCAGATATTCTTTGCCACAACCTGCAAGTAGTTATTGCTAATGTATTGTTTATGATGTATTTTAAGTAGCATTGTTTTCTAAAGCTTTTACAACTAAGAAACATGTGACAGTACAATATATAGGTGTTAAAAATGTGTGTTTAAATGATATCAAGCCAGTATTTGGTAGATAAAATGGCTGCTGACAATAATGAGATGTAAGATAATGTGTTATTGGATTAGTCTTGGCTGCACCAATTTAGTACCAGACATTGCTGACTGTTGGCTGAGGGACATGCGATCATGGGAGAATAAACAACACAAAGATGTCTGCTGTACTATAGTGACTGAGACCTGATAAACGGCACACATTTCCCAATTTGACAGCACAAGACCCGTGCATGATTACATTGTGGTGAACCTTCCAAAACGAAGCACCGTCTCAGTGAAAGTAGATCCCGAGAAAGAGCAAATATTTGATCTAGTCAGTTAGTTTAAAAATATTACCTTTGATTTCAAACAACCCTGCATGAAGGTGGCACAGCATTGCATTCCTGTTTCCCCAAGGTAGTGTTTATGTCCTAAATACAGTATGTGCTTCAAATTGGGACAATGACGAATAGAACGTGCATCAAACCACGATCGTCCTCTTACAAGTTTCCTGTAAACAATGTTCTTGTTTTCACACCTGCTTGGCTACTGGTTCATTTTTAAAATACATCCTTTCTGTCCTTTAGGTGAAATGTTTTGTCCAGAGAGCCCCCTCGCCGACATCTCTCAATGATTCACTGGAGGGAGACATCCAGGCCTTCCTCACTGAGGAAGACCAACTCCACACTTACGATGACCTCACTAAAGTCAACCCAGTGACTCCATCAACAGGTAACAACTAATTACTGCCCAATTAATTAGACAGTAGCTTTCAGCGCTTGTCACCTCAGAATTTCACATATCATATCATATCATATATAACTCTGGCATTACAGAAATGCATGATTATAGCTGTACTACAGCAGTGCAGATTGCTACAGTACACACAAATTGTGTGACAGTGTGAGTCAATTAAAACATGTTACAATTCCTAATTTGTTTTATATTTACTAATATTCTAAATATCATGCAGTTAAAGATCTTAGTAGATAGGGGTATAATATAGTGTAGTAAATGTTATATTTTACTTTGAAGTTGACCGTCTAAGTTCCCTCTTCCTCTAGTGCTGAAGTGTCTGCAGGCCAGATACAGACTGAAGGTGTTTTACACCCATGCTGGATGCACCTTGGTGGCTGTTAACCCCTTCCAGCCAGTTCCACACCTGTACTCCCAGAATGTGATGAAGGAGTATCACTGTGCTCCTCAGCCTCAGGTACCGTAACGACAACATCACAGCACTTTGTTGCTATCACTTTAATTAAACTAATCTATGTGTATGTTGTTAAGGGGCGGTGGTTTGGTTTTTGTTTGTTCAGGATTAAATGAGGCCTAATGCAAACCTTCATGATCAGTGATCAATATTTAATCGTCATGTCTCATATTTCTGAAACTTGCAGCATTTTAAAGTACAGTAAGCTTCAACAATGCCATGCAGTGTGGTCACCTAATCCATAAATCCCCTGGGATCCTTCCGATTAACTGTTTATATCTTTCAACAGGAGTTGAAGCCACATATCTTCACTGTGGCTGAGGAAGCTTACAGGAATGTTCGGGGTCAGCTGCAGCCAGTGAACCAGTCCCTGGTGGTCAGTGGTGAGAGTGGTGCAGGAAAGGTAAACACAGAATGTGTTCAGACAAATGAATAAAAATGATCCGATGCTGCTCGTTGAGTACAGGAGCTTTCTGTTGGTTGCAAAACCAGATGCAATTAAGTTCATGTGAAGAGGATCACATGATGAGCAGCAATGGTCTTGCTGGCCTGAGATTTTCCCTTTTTGTAGACATGGACATCTCGTTGCCTGATGAAGTATTACGCCACTGTGGCAGCCTCGTCCACAGTGCTCAAGAGTCAGGACACAGTGGAGAGGATAGAGCGGAGGGTGCTGGACTCCAACCCCATCATGGAAGCCTTTGGTGAGTAAACTGTGGCTCTGCTAAACACAGTATTGCTGCTGTAGTCCATTAGATTGACTGTTCACTTGTAGGCAACGCCTGCACGCTGAGGAACAACAACAGCAGCCGCTTTGGAAAGTACATCCAACTCCAGCTGGACAGGTGCTTACACATGCTGTACTTAAGCTGCACACTATAATACTGGTGATGATGAGTTTAATCTGTTCTGCATGCTATTTTTACGTGAAGGTGTCAGCTGTTAGTGGGAGCATCTGTGCAGACATATTTGCTAGAGAAGACCAGGGTGGCCTGCCAGCCGATCAATGAGAGGAACTTCCACATCTTTTACCAGGTTCGTCAGCAGGACTGCAGGTGTACACTAACCTGGACTCCAGATGCTGATGGTATGTTGTGCTTTAGATGATGAATGGAGCCACAGACTCGCAAAGAAAGGAGTGGCAGATGCCGCATGGCCAGCGGTTTGCGTGGCTGCCAAAGTCTGAAAAAACGATCGAAGGTTAATTTTCACGTTTGTTGAAAATCTTTGATTCTCTTGTCCGCACGTGTTTGCAACTGCTGCCCGTTCCTGTCTTACAGAGGATTGTTTTCATGAGACGGTCGAGGCAATGTGTCACCTGGGCATCAGTGCAGAAAGCCAGAGACAGATATTCAAGGTAAAGTTGTTAAAGTCCTGCCAATATGTGGCACAGTAATTACAAAAAAATGTCAGTTTGTGTGTGTGTGTGTGTGTGTGTGTGTGTGTGTGTGTGTGTGTGTGTGTGTGTGTGTGTATGCTGACAGATATTAGCTGGGATTCTGCATCTTGGAAATGTGACTTTTTCCTCTTCTTTGGATGAGTCACAGCCTTGCAGCCTTGAGGAACAGTCCACAGGTTTGAGATGTAATTTTAAGATATTTAGCCAGACATGGTCAATGACTGGTGCTTTAAAACCCATTTTTTTGTACCACAAGGCTAACCTGAGTAATCTGAATATAATATATTAGACAGCATGAGCTTGTTGTTTTTCTTGGTGCTTTGTTCTGAGTCTTTCTGCTGTACTGAAGACTTCTTACAGGGGGCTGCTGAACTGCTGTGCATCTCTGCCGAGGAGCTCGAGACGTGTTTAAGAGTGAGAATTCTGCAAGCAGGCAAGCAGAGCGTTGTGAAGCCATGTTCCCTGGCAGAGTGCAGCACGAGGAGAAACTGCATGGCCAAGGTCATCTATGCCCAGTAAGAGCGACAATCTCCTCAGTAAACGATGCTAACAGTATTCAGTAATCCCTGTTTCCCTGGGTTCTGCATCTACTTGTCATAACTGTCCACTTTTTCCCCTTACAGGTTGTTTGAGTGGCTGGTTACGTTCATCAACAACAGCATCTGTGCAGACAAATCCGCCTGGGCTAACTTCATAGGTAAGGACATTTTCACAGTAATGAATGTCGGTCGCTTTGCCCTTTTTTAAGCTTACATGGACACTTTGATGAGCACTGTTTGGTTTTTCAGGAGTTCTAGACGTGTACGGCTTTGAGAGTTTCTGCATCAATAACCTAGAGCAGCTGTGCATCAACTATGCCAATGAAAAACTGCAGCAGCACTTTGTAGCTCACTATCTCCGAGCTCAGCAGGTAAAAGAGCGTCTAAATAGGATATAAGAGTTACTGTTTGGTATCGTTGATTATTTACGAAGACAGCAATTGCCAAATTACTCAAATTAGTGAAATGTTAGTCGCAGCCCAGGTATCCCTATAGTCAGATGTAATTTAAACATTGAAAACACTACGTGCAGTATTTAATTATTTAAATGACAATTGTTGATGTGTAGCAATAAAATATCTAAACATTTTAACAACACTTTACTTTGAAATCTCTGATCATGTTGCAACAACTTGTCTCACCTTTTCTACCTCATGATATGGATTTTATATATGCATGTTAATCTCTGCTTGTCCCAGGAGGAATATGTGGCAGAGGGGTTACAGTGGTCTTTTGTGAAGTATCAGGACAACCAGGGCTGTTTGGATCTTATCGAGGGATGCCCTGTCAGTGTCTTTTCTCTCCTTAACGAGGTACACAGCTCACATTTTGTTTTATTGTTTTTAATCGTGAAAAAATGGCAAAATCAGTAAACTACTAAATAAGATTAGTTTTTCTAGTCAAAAAAAAAAAATGTGCCCCTCAGGAGAGTCGTCTGAATCGAGCCTCTGATGCACGGACATTCAGGCTTCGTTTAGAGAAGGAGCTCTGTAATAACCCCAGCATCAGCTGGGACAAGTTCAGCAAGGAGCCACACTTTACCGTGGCCCATTATGCTGGTAAAGTCACCTACCAGATACAGGAAATGGTGGA
The DNA here is from genome assembly GCA_015343265.1 of Pao palembangensis. Classification (NCBI taxonomy): domain Eukaryota; kingdom Metazoa; phylum Chordata; class Actinopteri; order Tetraodontiformes; family Tetraodontidae; genus Pao; species Pao palembangensis. The sequence goes on along the minus strand of CM027094.1, from coordinate 10,439,843 downwards.
GAAAAACAAGGTGAGCAGAGGAACCTGTTCAGTCATATTGTACTGTAGTAATGTCAGGGATGTGTCACCTCTTCTTATGCATCTGGTGTTACAGGATCCAGTCCCTCCAGAAGTCATCAGCCTACTTCTGAAGTCTGACAACCCGCTGCTACACCAGATCTTCTCTGACAAGGACACCAAGAACCAGACCACCAAAGAGCTCAGTAAAGTTACGGTGGTCTCCAAATTCAAGGTAGGAGCCATGACCTGCTGTGCAAATAGATTTGCTCGACTATGACATGCAGTGTAAGACAATATTACAGCCACTGCCGTTTTATCAGCATGGTGGTGTTGGATAAAAGGTTGTGAGGATGCACAAGGTTTGATCGGAAAGGGTTGTCGTGGCTCATTGTGAGGGTCTGATTGTAGAACTCACTGGAGAGCCTGATGAAGATCCTCCACAATACTACTCCTCACTACACTCGCTGCATCAAACCCAACCCAGACTGCAAGCCTATGACGTTCCAAAAGGAGGAGGTAGATATTCTACACACTTTAATGCAACACTGTGTAATAATGTTCTAATGGATGGTGGTCGTCAGGTTATCGCCCAGCTGAAAGCCTGTGGGATTGTGGAGACCGTTCACATCAGCGCCGCTGGATTTCCAATAAGGTAATTATGTTCCTTTGTTTACACTGAATGCATTTCTTTGTTTTTGTCCTTGTTCTTACAAGTCTTTTCTGTTTTACAGGATTCCTTTCAAAGGCTTCCTGCAGCGTTATGGAATAATTGCAAAATACTCAAATTCCAAATCAGGAAGCGACTGTGCTGATAAAGGTGAGCACAGATTATAACAGGAGATGTTGTTTGTGTTAATATGATTCCCTCTCTTTAGGTCTGCTGCTTTACTCTTGTGTCATTATTCAACATTGTAAATGTGTTCCTTTGTTCTCTTTTCTTGGGACTTTTCCATTTAGTGTATACAAATTGGACTTTCTAACAAACTTTGCAGCCTCTTATGAACTTTACAGGTAAATGCATGCACTTCTAACAATCTGGATCCGGTTTGCCTGGCGTTTTACTTTTGGTCTACTAATTTCTCATCACTGCCTTCTTGAAATTGAATCATATAATGCTTACCTTCACTTTTCAACCATTCTTCTGAGTGTTAGCAGCAGTAACAGCTCTGTGGGTCAGTGTTGATGAGTCCTCTCTTCTATACTGTATCAACACTAGGTGCACTAACCAGGACTGAACTGATTAGTCATTTAGAGCAAATGAGGAGTAATTTCCTAATTCAATAAATGACTACATTTGGCATGTTGAACATGATAAACATCTCCTCTTGTTAAGAGAGTTTGTTGCAACTTGTGAAGATTTGTTCAGGCACAGCTTCACCGAGCTGTTGACGTGGTTGTAGAATAGTTGGAATCTCATATACTAATCCTAAATGCTGCCAAATACCACACTTTGTCTGATTTTGTTATGATTTTCCGTCTCTTTTGTCCATCTAATCTGCCTAATAACATTTTGTTGATATCAATATGGCACAACAGAATCTCTAGATTACTTCTTGAGCTGTATGTGCTTCATCTTTCTCTTTCTTAGACGCAAATGTCAGCCAAGAGGTGAAGAAACTCCTCCGTGTTGTTTTACAACACAAACAATGTGGCCCCTTGATCAACCTTGACCATGAAAAACACAATTCATTGGTACACTGCGGAAGGACCAAAGTGTTTCTCACCCAGCCAACGGTCAGTTCACAGATATGCTTGAGCACAATTCAGACAATTAGTGATACCGTTAAAACGTGAGAGAACTGACCTGTCTGGCTGTTGTTGTACAGCTGGATTTGCTGGAGGATCAGAGGAAGGTGATCCTGTCTCGGTGTGCTTTCACCATCCAGTGCTGCTGGCGACGGTATCAGCACCGCAGACACCGTTCCCGCCAAACGTCCGCCACACTGATCCAAGCAGGTAATTTCTTAAAGGCCTCATCAGGTAACACAGAAACAGTATGACTAGATGTGTGTGGCCTTGTTCCTATGTTCTGTGTCTGCTGGTTCTGCCCTCGCTGTCTGGTCAACAGGAAGCAGCTGGCAGAGCGGAATACAGCAGCTAAACTTTTCAGATGGACGCTCATGGTGTTAAAGTGATTCATGTTTTCTGCAGCGGTGCGGTCGTGGCTGGTCAGGAGGAAGGTAAAGAGATGGGATAGAGCAGCTGCTGTCATCCAGGGCACTTGGAAGAAGTGGAAGGTGAGATTCAGGGGGGTGATTATATTTAACACTTTTGTTGTTAGGATCCTTCATCAGATATGCCTGATCTCTGAAACCTAAAGCATGATAGACTACTACCGTCTATGTCAGGGGTGGGCAATTATTTAGCCTGAAGGGCCACATTGGGTTTTAGATCTTGATGAAAGGTGGTGCAGGAAACTAACCCCCCAAATGAGGATCAGAGGTTAGCTAAAAATCCTGCTTGATGGACGATTGACTGAGAAAATGTGTTGAAGAACCTGCAAATTGGTCCAACTAGAGATGGATGATGAGGCTCCACATGATGTTTGGCCCCACCTTCTTGAGAGGACATGTTAGCATGCTAGCTGAAGGGGGGGTCTGGACCTTTTCCTAACCAGTCAAGCTGACAACCCTCTTCATTTGGCTTTTGGAGAAATTATTGTTAAGGCTCTGCGGGCCGGATGAAAGAGTTCATAGGGCCACCCTGGGCCTCTGGTCTATGTAATATATAGAAATAACTGATGATGTGTTCTGTGGATGACATGTATATCATTACCATTTCTATGTTAGACTGTACTAAAATCCCGTGCCGAGGCTGAGCTGGATGATGCAAAGGACCTTGCAGAGGAAGATATTCCAGGATTAAACCCTGTTATCAGGGAGCGAGGCTCAGTGCAGCTCTCCCACATCCAGGAGCCTGTCACAGTGCGAGGATGGCCCATGGGCCTGGCCCTGGCCTCGGCCCCCTCCATAACTGTGTCTATGACGGCCACAGGCCTGCAGAAGATGATGTCTGTGATGGCCACCCTCAACCTGCCCTCCAGGAGAGGAGAGTATAAGGTTGAGACCAACCAGTGCACACAGGAGCTTGCCTCCATACGGGCTCAACCTAAGGTGGGAATCCATCCCCATCAGCTGATAAAATGTTTTTTCCATCTGTTGGTTGTTGGAGAGTTGAGAGTCAGCATGTGTTGTTTTATTGTTTTTTCACTCAGGGATCTGTGAAGCTGCACTGTCAGCGGTCGCCACTTCTTTATGCTGACCGGCAGCCAGACTTGAAAAGTGACGTGACCGGGTTCAACGAGATCCTGCTGGAGAAGACGCTATAAGTGTTGACTCCTTGCAAAAGGCTGGTGTCACGTCCAGAGGAGGTATAAACTAGAACAGAGACACATGTGCAGTGACACATCTGAGAACAAACAGCAATTACTAAGATATAAATACATCTTTGAACTGACGGACACTTGCAGTTGTTTGGGAATGCTGGAGATGATCTCATAGTAGTACCAATGTGCAAAACCTTGCACAGTAATAATGTTGCAGGCTCTCTGTAGTCAGTAAACATCTCTGAATAACAAACTTGCCATAGCTGGTATAATTCCTTTAAACCACTGGCACTGGTTTCACACAGCTGTGTATTTGGTCTCTGTGCCATCGAGTCCCACAAGGGACTGTTGGAGCAGAATTAAACCAAAGAACTGCTGGAGTTGGTACGCTGCCTTTTGGGACAATCACATACATTATAGACTAATATTTATACACGATTATCATGAATGTTTCTGGTAAATCTGATGCAGATATCTTTTAAATCACATTCTAATTTATAGAGGGAAAAATCAAGCAGGTTTTGCACACATAAAGCACATCTTGCACATAAGATCTAAATACATGCACAGGAAGACACCAAGGAAGGAAATGAATACATTCTATATGAAATGAATGATCTCAGGTTGCTATTGCTGCTCTTTGTTCATTAAGGTTTTTATACTGTGCACATGCAGTAGTGTTCACTGAAATGTGCTGCGGGCCAAAGCAACAAGATAAGCTCACTTTAACATTCCAAAGTCTTCAGTACCTGAAAAACACATTTTATAATTAATGGTTTTGTATTAACACATTATGTGCAACTCAGTCTGTGTACTGTTTGAAACAGATAAGTTGGTATGACTTTTCAAATATTTTTTAGTAGTAGGAATCAGTGTGCAAGACCTGGAAGCATCTTCATATTAGAAATACTTTTACTGGATTAAATGTCCTTGTTAAAGCACGGATTGTACAGTGTCTTTTTTTCACACACCATTTGTCATTTTAGAGAAGAGTTTATTAACATCAAAGTTTTTTTTGGAGGTCCAGCAGTTTAGTTTATTACGATCCCCATTAGCTGTAGCAATGCTACTCTAATATACAGCTACTGTATATTAGAGTACATTACATTAAATTATATAACATTGCAACATCAATGGAAGACAGCAGAGAGCTTGGGAATATTTCTGCATTAATTTAAACACTCACTAAAGACCTTTGTGGTTAAAAATCTACACAATAGAAATTTTAAAAAATAATCTGATTACAGGAAAGTGACTTCTTCAAAGATGGTTTATATTAAATGGTAACATTCACTAAGCAATCATAATTCATGAAGTAGTTTTTTGTATTTAATCACTCAATCTTTTCCATTTTCTACAATTTTCAAGCACTGATCTGAAAATTCTGTAAACAGAGGCTCCTGCATGGCGACCTTCATAGCATCATATTTACTGTCTGCACTGTCGATGGACTCTAACAACTCTCTCAAATGTGGGTTGCAAAGTAGCTCTCTCAGCTCTTTTGACTGACCTGTAATCAAGAAAAAAAAAAACCTTTCAACATTTTATTTTTTCAGTCATGGCAAACACAGGGAAGGCAAGAACAAATTACTACCCAAGAGCTGGAGCCTCTGCAGAGGCACTTTGTCAGTGATGTCATCTTCATCTAAGAGATCCTCAACAGTCCATGGGTCTGTGAAAACAGTTATTCAAATATGTTATGTGATTTAAAAAACACAAGATACACCTTCAAGGTCATTATATACAAATATTCTACATTCTATGAGTTATGAGTTGATATTGCCTTCCCCACTCTTCACAAGTAGCAGCATGTGTTCATCTTCAAAGAATTATGTCTACTATTATCTACTGTGGCCAAAATGTGTAATGCTTAATGTAATACTGTAACTTAATATGGTAAATTATAAGTATGTAAAACGTGACTAGACAAGAGGAACGTGTTTCATGACATCATCATGGCGTGTGTGAGAAAATGGCATCATACCAATGATTACGTCAACCTTGGGCTCAGACGGACTTTGCTGCTCCAAGGGAACACAAACTTCTGTGGAGATTAAAAAGAAGATATTGGGTGGGTTTTTTTTCTCCCCTCCCCACAGTTTGCTTGCTAAATGATGTTAGTGTTTTACTGTTTTTGTTTACCTTTGTGCCTCTTGTAACAGCCAAGTGAACAACTGGAAAAAGTAATCAGGTACTTGTTAAACTGACAGAAAAACGTAATTCTGTTACATTCTATTGTATGGAAATAATCCTATTTATCAATAAATAAAATCAATATTCACTAAAATAAGTTGTTGGATTTATTTGACATCTGCAAAATCGCCTTCGGTTCCACAGCAGGTTTGACCTGTGTCGGTTGCCGTCCCATGTGGTGTAAACATCAGCTCTAATTTTCCGCATGAATTCAACTAAGATGTCAATATATTCTGTAAATCAACCAAGACGACTATCTTTAGTTGTCTAAATGAATATGAATCATAACAGCCAACCAAGTATTCCCTGTTTACAGTCGTTCTCTATCTTCCAGTGACTCTTTACAGTCTGGCAAAATAACATGGCAAAACAGCCTACAAACAACAAACGGGTTTATGTAGTATTTCAAATCTATTTGCTGAAAATGACAGATTACTTACTATCTTATTTTACAGGCTGGACATCTGTACTTTGGTGTCTGTTCGCTGCAAACATTACATATCTTCATCTTGAGTCAGTTTTTTTCTTCTTCTCTAGTTCTTGTTCTTCTTCTTTTGAATTTGATGCCTATTTCGCGCAAGAATGTCTTTTCTGTCCTCTACTGGTCGTAATTAAAAATGCACTGAGTGAAATACAGCCTTACGTAACAAAATGCATCTATTCCCCCCCAAAATAAAATCTTATGTAATGGCATTTATTCAAGCGGTTTCATTTCAACAACAACAAAAAGAAGTAAATATAGTCACTGAGTTCTGCATTGATTTTTATGCCAACAACTATCAGCACATGCTGTAGCACAGACCGAATATTAAATATGTCTACTGTGTAGTGTAATCATTTTTATCTGCATATTTCATCTGGTCCGAATTTTCGCAGTTTTCGTGCTCTTAATGCTATATGAAGAATGTGAAAACTGCTGGAATTTTCGTTTGGCAGTTTTCAATTACTGCTGACCCTGCATCCACTTGTCAGGTTTCATTGTCTGTAGACCTGAGACAGTCCTTGTTGATTTGTTGTCCATTCAACAGTCATGGAAACACAGGAGGCTAGCAGCGGGATGACAAATGAATCATTCTCTTCCTCACTTATTTTCCAGAAATGATTAGATTGTCCCTCCTAAGTTAATAATAACAATGTAATAAGAAACATGGTCAGTATCAACTGTACACTTTGGGAGTTGGCTTTCAATATGCTTTTTATTTGCTCTCCCTCTCTTTAATAAAAGTAGCATTAATATTCCCCCCATATTGTTTCAGAATAGAGTTGCTTTCCCAGATGCACTACACCCAGTATGGATTTTACCCTGTAGAATTAGTGTGCAGCAGGACATATTTTGATGACCCGGAAATAAGACAGATCAATTGAAAATCTGCAGATGCAGATGTCCAGTTGCCCAGAGTCAGACTAATGAAGCCTCCACATGCTTGAGCCAGTATAATAGCCTGTGTGATTTGCAATGCACAAAACGTTCCCTTCTCTCTTCGGCAGAAAGCCAATATCCACATCTTTCAGCCATTTCAAGCAGTGTTGCCTGACCTTGGGTGCGCATGCCAATCTATGACAAATGACATCCATACTGCAACATATATCCTGATTTTAATTTTAAAACGCTGTTGTCACATTTCAAGCAATTAAAATAACATACGAGTGTGTTATTTTAATAACATTTATTTCAACAGAATTAGAACCCAGCATATCTTAAGCATCCACAGAAGTGACTAAACACATGTTTATATATTTATTAAGCACACACCACTGACCTATATAACAGAAACTATTCTTGCTCAGCTGTTAACTTGAGAGCGGAAGATCTTGTTACAGGGTTAGAGTGTGGAATGGAGAGCAGTTTATCGACTGACTGCAGGACAGCGCAGGAGTCACTGCGCTCCATTCAGTGGATCAGGGAAGGCAGAGACGACACTTGGCCACCACAGTCAAACCAGAAACACCAGTACCAGTCAGGTCCAGATCTATAAGGAAAAGCAGAATAAATCCGTTAAAACCCACGTCCTGCAGCTATATATGACATAAGATCAGTAGATCCTTATTTAAACTGGTAGTGTACTGGTTCAACGCGTCCATTTGCTGTATTTTTTTACGCGCAAACGCAGCCTTTATATAATACAAATAATGAAAGCAAAGGTATGTCAATGTTATGATCACGGGACGTTACCACAGCGAGGACTAGGATCTGCTTTATAAACATAACAGCAAAAGGGGACACTTTATTAATGCTGTATAAACGTTGTGCCAACACACTTTTACTCATCAGATGTAGATCTGCACCTGTAAACATCGAAGGAAAAGCCATCAAGACGACGAACTCTTGGTCCTTCTGCGCTTCAATTCGCTGTTGTGAAATTTTTCCACGATCTTCCTCTCGTGTCCTGCAGGGCAATGGCGGTTCGTGTTCAGCTCGATCTCCCTCTTGCTTCTCCCTTTGCCGCGCGCGTGGCACGAGTATTCCATCAGATTATAGTAATCGTATTGATCGTAATATGCCTCTTCAAAAGAGACCAATCTCTCGATGTCTGTCGCCATTTGGAGACCGAACGCAGCAGTTTCTCAGTCCGACGCAAGTCTCAGAGCGAGTAAACAAATGACGTCACCCCTGTCTATATACGTCTAGTCACGTGATCCTGGCGCGGTCCGCGGTCAGGAAACGCTGACTGCGCCGACATTTAATCTTTTTGACTGATATCTTTTATAAATGTAGCCTTGTTAAAGTTGTTTACATTCCCACGTAGTCTTTTAAATTAAAATTAGAGAGCGCAACATTTAAACTCGGTAATTTGACAAACCTAATACAGAAATAGAACAGTATAGCATTATATTTAAAGAGGATTTCATTTTGACCCTTTCAATAATAATACCAATAATAATTATTGATCATTTGTCTTAATGTGTAAGTCTTTTGTGTTTTCTTATCTTTATTTTGAAGCGCGTTGCGTCCATGGGGATGAAAATCTGAAATAAAAGTTAATATAATAACTATAAAATGAATAAATTAAATGTAAGTAAATCAAATTAATTATTCATGTATATGTATGGTATATGGTTGATATGTAAGATTACTGCGTGTTGTGTTTAATAACGAAAACACCGCAGGAACATTGCTGCTGTTGTTAAAGTAGATTTGATTCTTGAACGCGCTCTGCTTTAGTCCAGCCCCGCCCCCTGACGCCCCCCCCGACGGCACGGAACGCTGTGACGTAGTCACGTCGCTGCCGTGTGTCGCAAGCGAACTCGCTGCGTATGTATGCGTGTCTCCAGCCAGGCCAGAGAGCGATGGCGGCGCCCGTCCTGAGAGTGTCCACCCCTCGGTGGGAAAGAATAGCCAGGGTTCTCGTGTGCCTCCTGGGCATACTGCTGTCTGTATATGCCTTTCATGTGGAGAGGGAAAATGCTCGGGATCCGAGTTATAAGGCTTTATGCGACGTCAGTAGCTCCATCAGCTGTTCTAAAGTGTTCAGCTCAAGGTAATTTGAATTCCGCAAAGAGCGCTCAATTGAGCTGCTATTGTGGCAGTCTGGGAAGGGCTGCGCGGTTTTAACTGTCAATGCACTCAGCTAAGATTCGAGGGATGGTGTCTGTAAGCTGAAAACTGCCGCTCTACTGTGAGCTGTTGGTTGTATAACCATTCTAAAATAAGTTCACTTTTAACATCCTATAAAAAACACAATATTAGCTATTTAGCCTAGCTCGATTGTGCTAACTTTGCTAACCGCTAGCAGACACAATTGAAGACTGTACTTCATAACCTGGTAGCCGTCAACTTGTTTAAACCACGCAGCGTTTGCCTAGATAATACTGTTGTTTACCTGCTTGTACCGATTATTGTCACACACATATTGAACAGAGTAATGTATTTTGAACGCCAAGATTAACGAAAAAAAGTTGAAGATAGCTTGCGGGTGCAACATGTGCGATCTTGCTAGATCAACTATGCAGTTTAGCAACTTTAAAGTATCGACCAAAACTGAGCCTTCTGTCAGCTTGCTGTCTTAGTTTAAATGCATCTAGAGGAAAAATAAAATAAATCAATACTTTTCCTAATCTGTACCTCCCATTAACTGTTGCTGTCATTTGCTGCCGTGCTCGTGTGAGCGTCCAGCTACCAATCAGTGGAGTGGAAGACCCCACACCCTTGCCCCCCTAAAGGGGCAGTCACCAAAGCACTGACCAGGTCGGTGCAGGGGTCTGCGCTGGAGCTATGCTGGCTGATTAGTGCAGCAGATCGTTGTAGTTGTGACATTGTTACCAGACGGATAAACGTTGCTCAAATAAAGGCAATCATGGATTTGAACGTTAGCTGTTTACGTAAGAAAGTTGCTTTCTCGGCTTCTCTTGTGGTGTGAAACTGTAAGGGGAAATGAACTCCACCAAGTTAATGTCACCAAGCAGAGTCTAGTTTTGTACACCTTGTACCCCGCTGACTGGAATGCAACCTGTCCAGAAGCTGAGATCTGTTTGTAAGATGGGTGGTGCGGAGGTATTCCTTCCTTTGTGGCTGGAAATCACAAACACTCTATTGTAGTTACAGTATGTCTTTTATAAAATAAAACTGGGGCTGTTAAATGTATATATGTGCACATTAAGACATAATAACATAATACGCCTTGTAAATGTAATATAAACTTAGCCGGATTCTGCATTTTGGTAAACAGTTTCCATCCTGGATGTTGTGGGTTTTGTTTAAAATAATTGTCAGCAGTTTACTGAGTTAATTAATTGAGCTGGAAAAGCAAATACTTGCATTTGTTCAGTTGGTGGGAGCCAGAGTGCTGATAACAGATGGGGATGGGGGAATCTAACCCTAACCCAGTAGCAGTTGGTGTACAGCAAAGGCAAATAAAAACTTTCCTTTTTAAATCTAACTTTTAGGTATTCTATTAAAGTTAACTTAAGTATTTGTCATAGGTAACAAATGTCTTTGTCTTATCAAAATACATTGATTTATTTGAGCTGTAAACAATTCAGAAGAAAGCACTTCCAACTCTGGACTAGTTTGCATTTGCCAGAGAAGTTCTGTTATTTTTTTCTTTAGTTTTTTTTTTAATGGTCAGCAACAGCGGAAGTTTGTAGAGAAGATTACAGTAACTGGTTTCCTCTGCTTTCTTTGCTCATGTCTCTCTGTGGTTTAGGTGGGGTCGAGGATTTGGACTCTTAGGCTCGATTTTTGGAAACGACAGCGCACTGAACCAACCCAACAGTGTCTATGGGATTGTCTTTTATGCCTTCCAGCTTTTACTAGGTACGATCCGAATGAATGCTAACATGTTGCTGATTGTGGGGACAGACCTTCCCAACCCTTGTACCACCAAACACTGCTGACTCAGCACTGTCTGACGGCTAGATTTGACTAATCCCATCTCACATGACCCATCACATCAGTGGCCATAAATAGTAATGTTGCTACATGGGAGGCGTATAACTTGTCTAGTTTTTATATATGGCCTGTGGGCTCCTTCGTCCACCTGGCTTTGGCACAGAGTAAAAAGTCCTTTAGTTATATCAGTTAGCCTTCATTTGAGTATCTCAGGAGTAGCCAGTTACACCGAGCGTTGCAGCAGCCTGGCGTGTGCTTGTTCCAAACGAGGTCGCTTAACTTGAGCACTTTCTTTCCAGGGTCGTGTGGGCCAGTGTCAGTGTGAGAGAGACAGCGCTGAGAAAGTGGCTCTCAAGTGTCTAAAGCAGTGATGATGGTGGAAAAAGCCCTGGAGCTCACTGACATGTGGCATAAAGACAGGAAAGAAGCGCGACATGTAAATCTGAGCAAAGCAGGATGACCTCAGAACGTCCAAGAGAACAGTGATGTTATCTGTTATCGTTACTTTAAAGGTGCATTCAAACACGTGCCTCACAAATACAGACGTGTAGATTCGGCTTCGTCCACAGTAAAGTTGAATCATTCCTATTTGATTAAAGTGCTTTGGAAAAAAAAAAAAAAACAATCCTTCATGCCGTGGCCGGGTTTCTTGTGATAGCAGCGATACGAGAGGCCTGTTCCCCGTGTCATCACGAGGATGCTGCCAACACAAACACAGGTCTCTCTGTGGTTGAAAGCGCTCTTAGTTCCTGTTTGCCTTCCAGGTTGGATTTTCTTAAACGTGTTTGTCTAAGCTTTCTGTTGTGTGTTTTCTCGCCTCAGGAATGACTGTCAGCGCGATGGCCGCCCTCATTCTCATGACGACGTCCATCATGTCGGTGGTGGGCTCGCTCTACCTGGGCTACATCCTCTACTTTGTCCTAAAGGACCTGTGCGTCATCTGCGTCACCACATACGCGCTGAACTTCATCCTTTTTGTTCTCAACTACAAGCGACTGGTTTACTTGAACGAGGCCTGGAAGCAGCAGCTTCAGGCCAAGCAGGACTAAGTTGTTCAGAACGGCAACGAAAATACAATAAACAAACGACGACGTCAAAAAAAAAAAGCAAAAAGAGAAAAAAAAGAAAATGTGACCTCTGGCCATTTGAATTGCCTCCAGGAGACCTTGCTTCCAAACAATGTTTATGCTGCTGTGTTAAAAAAAACAAACAAAAAAAACCAACAAACTTAAATGTTGGGCTTGGTATATCAGTGTTGCAAACATGGAAGGATGTGCGAGGATGATTTTCTCTTAAGTTTCTTTTAATGTCGTATCCACTTAAGAAAGGGGCCGTTTGCGGGGCGTGGGGGCACGCCATCCCGAGTAAGAAGGACGGAGTACAGATGTCATTGGAACAAAAAGATGATGATGATGATGGTGATGATGGGGTCTACCTGTGATGTTTAGGCCTCCTCACTGCACAGCAGCAAAGCACCAAAATAATTAGGTTCCAAATTGAACTAAAGTAGGTAATTGTCCTGTTTGGAGATAAGGTTGCTTGTCAGGATTCGGGTTGACCATTAGCATTCATACAGATTAGGGCTTTTGTTTGTTTACAACTTGTATATGTTTCTTTCTTAAAAGGACCACTAAAGTGAAGAGAGGAGGATGTGGGCTATCATGTATAGATGAGTCAGGTGGTTTCTGTAAATAGCTGCTGAGCAATACTCCAGTCTAGATTATGATTTAGTGGCGACAGCGACCCAATACAAACGGAACAGGAAGTGATCACGGTCCCGGTTAGCTGGAGGAGACAGAAGATGATCTCGGGGCATCTTCCGTCCTGTGCTCCTGGTCAGGCGTGCACATCAGAGCAGTACGGAATTCCTTTCCTGTAACCGGTCACTCTTTCATCTGAAGCACCAACACAAAGCTAACATTAGCATGAAGGCACCCTCACCCGTGTTGTCTGAAAAGCATTCCTGACCAGCAATTGTGCCTAAAGGAGAGTTGTCGAGGTGAACTGTGTTTTTTCTTCTCTGTTTTGGCTGCGGGTGGGTGGGCTCATCTCATGTTAACAGCAGGGTTGCTCCTTGTTTAATTGTCACAGGTGCGAGGTTTTATTTTTATGATCACTCTTTTGTAAATTAAGATACCGGTACAGTGTTTTTTCCTCCTGAATACACTCATGAGATGGCAACGGTTGCTACTATGCCAGCTGAAGCGTCCCTCAGTCCTCCTCTTATTTATGTTAATGCTTCTTGTGCTTTTGTTGGTAAGCCCTTTTTTTTTTTGTTTTTTTTTTTTTAATGTCGGTTGAACTGTAACAGTGATCTTTCAAAGCTGAGTTGCAGTTCTTTAGCAGGATGTGAACAAAGGTGACTAGAACAAAGGATTCTGAAAGTTGACACATACATCAAGCCATATGTGGAGTCAGACGGATCCGGGAGAGCGATTCAGGATTCAGATTTTCCCAAACGCACTCTTCCAAACACTGAAGCTTTTTCTTGGAGCGCTTGAGTGAGAGCAGCACCAGTTGCTCTCGTCGTTCTAGTCCACAGTATTGTCAGTGCGAATGTGAAGCTAAAGGCAGCCATCCAACGTGAGTCTGAGGATGTAGAACAGCTGTAGAGATATCCGTGTGGAAGCCATCCATTCACATATTAAACTCACTTTGTTCTGTTAGTGGGGTCAAACTGATGGTTTTTATCGCCATAGTCCTAGTTTGTTTTAAAGGTGTGAAGTCATGGTGGCACATTCCCACTGAGATGATGCTGTTTTCTCCCGCCCAGTGAAACGTTGCCTCTTCCATCAAGAGATGTGCACTGTTTGAGTTTGCACGTGCACATCCCCAGCGTCTGTGGACAGCTTAGATAATGGTTTCCATTTTTACTTGAGTGCATGTTAAGAACCACTTTAGACACAGTTTCAGCCAAAGGAAACCATTTCATCCAAGACCGATGATGAGACTAATCAGGATTTCATGATCTTGGATTTTACTGGATTTCCAAAAAGAAACCGATTTTTCTATTTCATGTAAATCTTGTTGGCCATCCTGATGTCACACCCACTATCCATCGCATCAGCTGAGCTCATCCCACTTTATGTCCATCTAGAATGACCGACCATCACTAAAAACCACCTCTAACATTCCAGGCATGGTGGGAAGTCTAACCTGGTCTTCCCATTTTATTTCAAGTGAGACGTTACCAGAAATGTGTGATTTTATTCCTTTCCAGAGCATCCGTTGTGTTGGTATTTGAACTGCAGACTCGACACATTTGGTGCCGTGCCAGCCCATCATTGTGCTCTGTTATTGTCTTCAGAATGATGTAGCAAGCCATACTTTCTTTGTCAAGTCCCGACATCTTCAGCGTGTTGGCCCTCGGGCATCCCAGTCCTGTCACAGCTGAGGGTGGAGGGGTCAGCTGTGCTGGGTCTCTGTCACCAAACCACTGGTTCCGTGAGGTGGTGAAGGATGAGGACCGAGCAGCTGTGTTTTGAAGGACTTGTTGCATGATTTGGAGCTAGCGCTCCTCCTCACACTGATTTTTAACGTTGGGGTTTACATGACTGATCATTGTTGCGCACTTTTCGTGACAGCTTCGCCGTTTTGTCTTTGCTAAAACCTTCACACTCATTTGGATGTGCTCACACGTCTTTCTGACAGAAAGTCAGACTGATGCTGTTCTCTGAGACCTGGAAACCACTAAACCGACAAATGTACAGTAAATATGTGTTTATTCGTTTGTGATTCTGGTCAGAAGGCTGTTTATATGGAGCGTGTTCCCTCCAATAGGAATTTAGCATGTTTAAAACAGCCGGTGTAGTTTGAAAAAGTCAAGTTCTCCCTCTTTATTTTAGCCCAGAGGTAAAACTGCCTGTTCTTAGCATCACCGACCAAGAAAAGTGCCTTCTGTTGGATCATCAGGCCTTGAGCCAAAGAAGAGCAACAGCACCGGCCGTTCACACAGGCACTCCTGTTCACTTTCCAGAAAATCCAATCAGAGAAATCACTCATTCTTAGAACCAACATACTTGGAATTTACAAAAAAGCCCCGTCAGACCATTTTTTTCTCTTCATAATTTTGAATCGTGTTTGTCACCCTGTTTAAACCATCACAGCGGTTTCCCTCATCAGCAGCAGGATAAAGTTATTATTTTGGCTTATCTTAGCATAAAGCTTCTTTCAGGGGTTGAAGGGCTGGGAATCCACGTGTCGGCATAAAAGGTTCATCTCTGGAGGGAAACTCACTGGGTTCATCTCTGGATTGCCAAATCTGTCTCTGTTTTTTCGATTTTAACTGTATTTTCTTACGGAATGGCAAAAAGCAGTGGCCTCACCTAAATCCATCACACTTAGGGGAAATTCTTGGAAAAAAGGTTTTTAATTGTGACATTGTCGTGTGGAAATGATCTACCATTAAAACATTCCCTCAGAATGCCTATCACCAATTTATTTATCTCATAATTTCACCACTTTCAGAACTATGTTTAAGTGGCAAATTAAATTTGAAGAGTGTCATTCTTGCAGTTGTGTGTGTGTTTTTTTTTTTAAGTTTTCCTGTCTGCTGAGAGATCTTGATAATGATATCCTGTTCTAATGAAGAAAATATGCTCCAAGGTTCAGCACAAATGATTTCCTGTGAAGCTTTTATGATCCAGTTTTCAATAGTTAGCTGTACAGACATTGTTATCTGAGATTTACATTCCTTCTTTAATGCTGGAGCCTCAGTTGCAGCCAAATTAAAAGAGTAAATTAGCCCAAAATGTCTCAATTATTTTATAATTTAAAGGAGTCTGCAATTACTGTAGTGCATCTGTCTCATCTGTGCCGTCTGGAAGTTATTAATGTTACTGTTTGAACTCCTGCGGTCCAGCAGAATCCACCACGCCACAAACTCTTCTGGACATCTTTCCTTAAACCCGGGAGTAGTACACCAATATCAGCGTGCTGTCATTTTTTAATAAAGGGATTTGAAAGGATTCAAAATCTCATACTAGCTGCAAGTGCAATAAAAGTCCGTTATTCCGGGGATCAAAAGTCATGAGATTTCCGTTTGCCGAGCAGCACCTGACGTCAGGGGTGGAAAGGATCCGCTTGTGAGTCACCTCCGACCCACTAATCGGGAGCATCGCAGCGCTTTCATTTAGAAAATGACGCATCTGTGCACAATTATTGAAGCCTTGATTTGATCAGGGTCACCGGAGGTCAGCCTCAGAGCATGAATGCCCTACTTCAAAACAAAGTTTATTCTATTAATAATTACAAGATTTCTCTTGATTCAAACTAAAGGGCTGATTTTTCTTTTTATTCCTGAAGAAAACGAACCATTTTCATGGTTTCAATCAAGATGAAAACATGCAGAAAGGACAGCCGTTCTTGTTGTGCTGGTTTATTCATCCATTCATTATAGAAAAGTACAAACAGGAAGTAAATGAACAGCAGAGATGGCGCGTTACACCGTCCGTGTTACAGTGTGGTAGTCAGTCTTGTGCTGTTGGCGGCAGGTGTGTGGCTGCTCTGTCTTTATCCGCAACATCTACCGTTCCGCTTTCATTCAGGTGTATCCAAATTAGACTGGAATGTCACAACATTTCATTAAAATATCCATTTCATTAAAATATTCAACTATAGAGAGTGAAAAACTCTTCTTTCTACTAAAAAGGCACTAGATAATGCTTTTTTTTGGGGTTCTAAAAATCGACTGCTTTCACCAGCGTTCTCCATCAAACAGTGCTGAGACGCGACCAACTATGAGCTGGTCGAGGTGCCGCCCACCCAGGGGGAGTCATTGTGAGCACGGGTACTTGGTCCAGGGAGGCAGCCGGCCCGTCTCATTGGCCAGTGTCCAGTATCGCTCCTTCAGGATGAAGGCAGCTGCTTTGGGCTGCCGTTGTCTGGTGAAAACTCCCTTCTTATTTCCCACCACACGCGTGACCCCTGCAGACACAAAAGCAGACTAGTTTAGCAATAAAGCTGTTAAAGTTCATCTGTGTGTGCTAATCTCTTTAATCCCATCAAATAACTGTGGGCCAACAGTGGGTTCTACACCTTTAACATCTGTAATAATATCTGGATTTACGCTGCACCCTCATCTGTGTGTGTGTGTGTGTGTGTGTGTGTGCCCGAGCCACAGCTGCAGCTACCTTGTGCAGTCATGAAGTCAGCGAAGTTCCAGATGAGTTCGCCCGTGACGTACTGCTTCCTCTTCTGGTCGAAGGCGCTGTGGTAGCTCTTCAGTACGTCTTTCTGGTACTCCTCCGTGAACATCATGGGAGGATCCTGGAAGAAGATTCAAAGCCGTGACCGTGTGCAAGCTGACACTGGGATACCTTAAAGAATACAGCCATGTGATGCGCGTGAGCGAGTCCTCACGCTGTGAAGTCCCGCCACTGCGTCGGCGCCATATTCACTCTGGATGATGGGTTTCCTGTACAGCGAGTACCAGTTATCAAACTGAGTGTTGAGCTGGATGGAGATGACGTCCAGGTAGCCAGAATCATGGTACCAGGAGAAATAGCTGTTTACACAGATTACATCCACGTAGGGAGCCTGGGGAAACAAAACAGAGGCATAGCCCTGCATTTTACTCGTGAAAAATGTAAATCCCCCACCTTCTGTACAGGCTGCAGATAAGCAGTGGCCTCACCTAACCACTAGCTCTCAACTACTCACATTCCTCACAGCACAAGAATGTCAAAAAGTCCAGGTATGTCAAAAATTTGGTTCAATCTGGGCAGCAGGACATGAATCCAAAATAAATATTTCGATGTTACCAAAGGAGAACTCAGAGTTTTTATTTGTTCTGGAACAAAAGGTACAGCGGAGCCATGGAGCAGAGCTACCTACAATATCTCAGAAGGGCAGCAGTGAACTGTTGCTGCAGCGCCATCTAATGGCGCCATCGAGTCATGGCACAAAATTCAGTGTAAAAGAGCATACACATATATACACACATATATATATATATATACACACACATATATATATATATATAACATATATATATATATATACACACATATATATATATATATATACACACACATATATATATATATACACACACACATATATATATATACACACACATATATATATACATATATATATATATATATACATATATATATATATATATATATATATATATATATATACATATATATATATACATATATATATATATATATATATATATATATATATATATATATATATATATATATATATATATAATAAAATCACAGAATGCTACCTCACAGGGAACCTAGTTCAGCTATTAGTATCTATATTTTCAAGCTCCCTGCCTGTTTAACCACTGGGCCCACCCAGCATCTGGCTGCCAGCTGTGCCCAGAGGTCTTTTTTAACCTCAGTTAACAAAAGCACACGATGGATGACGGCACATTTCGTGTCCTGAAGTCAACTGATCCTGTTGCGTAGTAACCATCTACGCAGTATGACTGTTATTTATTTATCATAATAACGTGGGATGGAGAGTCAAAACTCACCCCTTTGTCTCTTCCGTAGTTACTGTTTGTGACGTATGTGACGGGCCGGGTGGGGTCCAGAGCTTTGGTGTGTTCAATCAAGGTCCTAAAAATTTAAAAAAAATGTTGAAAATGAGGGAGCAGTATTTGCCACCTTCGCCTTGTCTCGCCTTTAAGATGAGCAGTACTCACTTGAAGTAAAACCCAGCAGGGGGCATCTCTGATGCTGGTTCATTGGCTACAGACCACATGACCACGGAAGGATGGTTCTTGTCCCGACGCACGAGCTCATCCATGACGAACAAGTGGTGGGTGAGGGAGGTGTTGCCGAAACTGCGTCTACACGTGCACAACACACCAGGTTACTCCAGGCTGGAGATTAACTCACTCCGTTTCAGCAAACTAACCATTTCAAAATATTTAAGCATGCGTTCATATACTTGGTCTTATGGGATAAGGTTGCATGAAATGAACACTCATAGTTCTCATGATGCAGAGTTGTCCCTCACGCTCCACACCCAGCAGAGCAAACGCCCGATTCAGCTGGAGCTGAATATTCAAAATCACTCATTAAATCAAAAGGGAATCTAACGGGTACATCTCAGGCAGCAAAATTAAAACCGTAACAACTGCTGCGTTAGTGTGCTGTGATGCCTTCATTTTCAGATCTGTGGACGGAAAAAATAGCTTTGCCACACGAGAACAGGTTTAAGCGAAACCACGAATCGAAATGATTCTAATTCAAAGTGTTTGAGGAGTGCGTAGATGTAAATGTGACGACTAAGCAAAAGCATATAGAAACAAACCAGCTGTAAGCTTCACGTCCTGATCTTTAATCAAATGCAACTAGCTGGTTGCCGGAAATTGTTTTGTGCAAATGTTGTAATGGCATGAGAGGGAAAAGGGTGTGTGCAGCGTGCGCACAAGACAGGATCATCAGTTTAATGCGTCAGGAAGCCCTAAATTAAAGCGTAGGTTCACGCTTATTAACGTATATATATGGTGTGTTGTGGCTCTAATAAAAAAGCAATCTAGAAGTATTAAGGCGGAATGTGCACCATTTGTCATTCAGTGGGTAGCTATTGATCACTCTCAGTGCACTCACATGTCTTTGATGCCCACCCCCGGGCACTCGTCAATGACCACGATGCCATGGCGGTCACACATCTGCAGGACTTCCTCAGCGTAGGGGTAGTGGCTGGTGCGGAATGAGTTGGCCCCCAGCCACTTCAATAAGTTAAAATCTTTGACTACCAGGGGCCAGTCGAAGCCTTTGCCCCGAACCTGAAGAGTAAGAGAGAATAAAAAAAGGCGCTCAAAGTGCCAGCAAACGGGCTGACAGAAATATAGTTTCCTTCTGCCGGTACTCACATCGTAGTCCTCGTGTTTGTTTACTCCGTGGAAATAAAAGGGCTTCTTGTTGATGAGAAACTGGGTGCTGCTCACGTTGACGGTGCGGATTCCCACCGGCAAAGTGTACACGTCCTCAGAGGCCGAGAGGTCATTTCCTGGCATGAGCCGTACCTGCACATCAAAACCCACCTGTTAGGGACAGACTAATACACAGAGCTGAATATGCTTAGTTAGCACGAGAATTTGGGGAACCAGTCAGGAAAAAGTAAATACATTTTTTTAATTGTGTCTTTAGTCAAGTTTCACTCCCGGCTCTCCTCTCCTGGTTGTAGCCTGGTGTCTTACCTCCAGCGAGTAAAGGTAAGCCGGATTCTCGTGCATCAGGTATGGCCACCACAGCTTGACGTCGGCCACTTTGAGCACCCCGGATTGCTCGCTGGAGGTGGCCACCGAGCGCCCATCGTTGTCGACCAAATTCACTTTCATGCTGAATGTGGACGTGCCATGGACGGAGACTTTGTATTTAACCAAACCTGAACCCCACACAGAAAACGCAAATACCGCCTGATCAAGGTCACGTGAATGGATGAAGTTCTTACGGCTGTCAGAAGGTATGAGCTCACCTGTGCTGTCCATGAAGTCCGTCACCACGGTGATATCATCCACATACGCTTTGGGAGTGGTATAGAGCAGCACTGACCGGTGAACACCAGCATAGTTGAAGAAGTCAAAGTTGATGTTTTGCACGAAAAACCCTTCAGGATACCTGTTGAAGGGATACAGTTCAGACTAGCTGCCATCAAAAGATTCCTGAAGAATAATTCAAGCTTCTGCATTAAGAGTCTTTGATTTTAGACAAAGAATGCGGTTACTGGCTGCGGTCGTCCATGTGCTGGATCATTCCTGGAGGAAGAGTCTCCAGAGTCAGAGTGTTGTTGACGGCGATGGTGATCCTGCACGGCATGGTTGGGTCACTACGGATGACACTGCCAATTTCAGCCTCAAAGGGAAGATGGCCGCCTTTGTGTTCTGTCACTTTCACCCCGTTCACCCACTGAAACGTGCAACAATGATCCGATGAAAAGACGTCAATATTTTGCGTTTTGAATTCTTTTTTTTCTGACACTGGCCGGGATTGGTACAGGAGACCTTACTCACCACTATAGACTGATAGTGAGCACTTCCTACACGAAGAACCACTCTGGTTCCATCATCGGTGATCCAGCGGGCAGGCACCACCACCTCTCGCTCATACCACACCCAGCCGATGAAATCTCTCAATCTGGAGTCCTGCGTGATGTCATTGTAACTCGCAGGAACGGGCATATCAATCACAGGGCCGGTCTAAAGAGGAGACAACACCGTCAATTAAACGCTTGGCCATTTTGCCATAAATATGAACTACAAAAGTATCAGATTTTATAGTTATAGACAGAAGCAACTTAAGAAAAATATCAGTAGGATTAGTAGGATTTTGTAGGAGCAAAAGCACAAGTCTGTTTTTTTTTCTCTCTCTTATAAGATTTTCATTAAAAGCTTTTGTGGTTTTTAGTTGGTGTCCCACCGGTTCTCCAGGACCCATTTTCAGTTCCTAGACAGTTGTCCAAGCAGCACTTCTACTTTTAAATAAACTGGTATTCCAAGTGACATTTACTCACATAAATGCAGTGGAGGACAAAGCACACTCTTAATTGCAGTGCAAAGTCAACATATAGCGTGAGTTACATTAAATTAAACTTGAATAAAAGGGTGATTTAAGGTTTGTTTACCTCTTCTAGATGATTTTTGTACCATGCTCTCTCGAAGCCCTGGTTCCTGTTTGGGGACATGTCGGCCCTGAACTTCCACAAACCGTTCAGCTCCTTCACCTCCCTGGAAGAGGTCTCCCGGGGGTAGAGCATGCCGGTGTCCAACGGACACCCGCACTTCAACACCGCAAACAGGCACAGCAAACGAAACATCCCGCCCGAGTCAACCACAAGCACACTGGCTTGAAGAAGCCGCCGACGGGCGATCTTATTCCCTCCGCCACGTGATCAAAAACGTCAGCTGACCACTTTAATGCTGCATTCAATGCTATAGGAAATCTCTAAACTAACTGAAGAGTACTGGGTCCCGTTTCAGAAAGCGGGTTTTCAAAAGTCGGAGTTTGAATCTTAACTCAGGATTGAAAAACTCTGAAATGTCCAACTTGGAGTTTTCGGTTTCAGAATTGGTTTAATCAACTCTGAGTCAGAGCTACCTCGAGTTACGCGCATGCACGGAGATATAAAAAGCCTTATCAATGGAACGCAGAAAACGTGATTTACCATGGCAACAAGTGAAAAAAAAACCTTGATCGTCACGCCCCGTTGGAGATGAAATATTTCATGACCGCGTACACCGAAAGTGCGCATATTTTCAAGAAAAAAAAAGAAAAAAAAAAATAATAGTGCGGCGCGGCAAAAGAGAGGGATCGTGTGGCTAAAAATTACTGACCGAGTCCATGCGTGATTATGAACTGGAGAGAAATAAAAAAAAGAAAGAAATGTTTGGTTGTTCATCTCATTCAACATGTCTATTCTGTGTGTGTTTGAGTCACAGGTGCAACCCAACAGGCACCAAACAGACTTGGCAGAGAGTTAAGATGAAATATAAAAATATAGTTCAAACATGTCAGATATGATTTAAATACAAGCTATTGTGGTGCTGTTTAGCCTGTCCTCAGCGTTCAGTCGCTGTGATAACTAGATTTAATTAATTAGTGAAAACCCCCTAAACAAAGAAAAATTTGTTTACATTTTTCTTGTAGCAGGAGTTACCTTAGACACGTGCTCGTTTGCAAAAATAAATAGAAGACGTTTCCATCGAGGCTTAATCAAACATCTAATCGCGAACGGATCTTCCTCTCCCGACAGTCTGCAGGATTCAGGCGCAGGCGAAACTCGAAACAATTTGGAATAAACCTGCTCACGAGCAGGTTCGTTTCACGGAGTATGTTACCCCGGTAACTGACTCAGAGTTACTCCGAACCTGCTTTCTGAAACCGAAAACCCTGAGATTCCCTTAAATCACCACACATTAACTCAAGAGTTTTCGCTAAACCCGCTTTCTGAAACGGGCCCCTGAACTGTAAGTACGGTAATAATGTGCACTAGAGAAATGTCAATATTAAAATCTGCTAATATTTTGCAAATGCTTTAAGACTTATTTCATCATCAAATTTATTGATGTGTTGGGTTGCTAACATTTATTTTCATATACATTTCTCAGGAAGATTTTTTTAGAAGAATCGTTTCTATTTTCCACATAAACACAAAATGCTTCTCGTACACAAACAACGTTGCGTAATATGTCCGCCCCCTAGTGGACAACCAGAAAACACCAATTGATGCACCGAGTGCCTTCGGTACAAACCGAATTGCAACCTGTAAATATCTTATCTTATGAAAGCGCATTATTTATTTTGCAAAATACATTTCCTGATAAAAAATTGCAGAAGAGATGAAAACAATTCCAAAAGTTACATATTAACATAGCATGATAGAGCTATTTTATTTTTAGGACTCTGACTATTTCAGAAATTCGAGGTCGCTGTATTCTTCATTTTCTGTTTTTCTTAATGTCCCTCATTTTAGTGTCGGACGGGGGCAGTAGTGTGACCTTGTGGTGTATCTATTTAGTCAAGTGGGTTAATCAGCACAGGTGTGGACGCTTTGTTTATGACCGTGCCATGGAGTGTATTGGAATTTATGGAATCACGGCAGGAAACAAATCAACAACAAGAGAGAAGGTTTGGACATTGCTGATCATCACCTATACCCATTTATTAAAGGCACGCGTACAAACCAGGAAAACAAGAGTTCGCACGCTTAGTACTATTGGAAAGCTGCTATTCCAATGAACTCTGGTTCAGGTGCAGATCTTCAGATCAGAATCAGATTGTTACAGTTTGTTTAGTTTAGTGTTCTCAAGACATTGCATCTAGTCCTAGAGTCAACGAATCCCTGCTGAATTCATGAATTAGTTAATTTATGTCCTGTTAGGCTAATCACCGAAAGGCAACGTAATTTTTTTTTTTTAATTAAAAATGGTGTTAAGAATGCTTTTTAAAAATTTTGATAAGTGTTTTATCTTCCACAAATGTATATTTGAGTTTTTAATATAGATTCATTCGTTCATGTGTAAGAATCTCTAACAATGTCGCTCATCCTTTTTGATGTAACACCAACTATGTGACACTAGATGGCGCTAAAGACTCGCACATTCAGTCATTTGCAGCAGCAGGAAGCGTCACCTGTTACTTTAAATCTAATGTTCTAATAAAGCAGGCCAGTGATTCAAATGAGAGGTAAGAAAAGGCTTATAGGTATCCTCCAGCATATTTAGCGTTCAGTCACACCTCACCATTATGTCTAAAGTCCAGTTTGACTGAGAACGTTCACCCAGAGTTTTAAACCGAATTTACCCAGAAATATCCACCACATTAACTTGGACATGTAAAAGTGGCCTATTTTTATTTATTTTTGCAGGGTGTGCCAGATGAATGAACCCATATCACCACTGATGCTGGGTCGCGTGGACACAGACTTCTCTTCAGGTATAGTTCTCATCCACGATGCCTGATTCGTGTGTCCTGTCCTTTTTCCCATGTAATGTTTTAATCCCAAAGGAGGATGCATCTTTAAAGCCTTGTTATTTATTTTTAGCGCACATCCTCGATGTTCCCTTTAAAGAGTTTTACGTGATTTATTCTGGGAGATCGTGGTCTCGCTACAGTTCCAAATATTTCACATCATGCAAGTGACATGTAAGAGTTGAATGGCTGTATTTTTCTCCTTGAAGTCATGCCATCAGGCACAACGTTTTTGAAATTTATTATGCGTCTAAATAACAAATAATGTAGATTTAATAGGAACTGCGAAACGGATTCCTCTAAACAGGCCTCACTAATGACATCTGCATGAAATTAATGGAAGGTTAATGGAGAGTTCAGTGCTAATTTCCTGTCTGGACTCTTTTTCCCAGCAGCAGTCCATTTTGGAAGGTTTGGTGGGTCGCTCACGTCTTTCAGAGGTTGCGATTTAAAGGAGAGCATGCTACATACTTTACAGAGGCATTTCCAGCTCACAGTCGTGTGAGAAAAACCAATCATGGTGAACAAACAGGACTTTAAAAACTGTTGTTTGGTTCTGTTTTATTAAGATCTTTTTGTTGCAAATGCTTCTCCTACGGTTGTTTTTTTGACCTAGAATCCTTCCTCCTTCAGTTTTGGTGCTTATTACAGACTGGCTCTCTGTCAAAAGCACCTATCGGAACTCTCAGATTTCTGCTGTGGGACTGAAAGCAGATCGGGAACTAAACATCATCACTTTTGCAGCCTGTTTCGAGCAGCAGTGACTTTCATAACTCCTGTTTGTTTTGCGGCGTGCTGGCCATCGTCTGTGTGACGCTCAGGGGCACTGCGGGTTACCAGAGAAGTCACAACCTTGACTGGGAAAAACAATCGGGCCCGTGTCAGACAGCGTCGAGGCGAGGCCCGTTCCATTTTTGTCCACTTTGTCTCTTGGTGAATCCTCTCTGTCCCCTCCACTCCGCTTTAATTAGCATCACACGCATCCGCACAAGTTCAAATTCATTTCAAACAACTTGTCCTTCTGATTGTTCTTTAAAGTGATTATTTTTATCCCGCTGCAGAGTGATGAAAACCAGTAGTCAGTAGTTAAAAAGATGACATCTTCAAAGGGTTTGAACTAATGCATTATAGATTAGTAAGCGAGAGAGGAGAGGGAGAGAGGAAGTTCCACAGTCCCCGAAGCCACAGTTTTTGCTGATACGGTGCTTTGCACCTTTGAAAAATGATGAAATCAGGTTAGTTGTTACCAGAGGAAGAAGTTGTGAATTGGATTTAATGAAAAACTCGCTTTAATATATATAGATTCTTTATGTCCCCTATCTAACATTGATTCTAAAGTCAGCAGGTTTTGACAGCAAGAGTGGCTTTGTTGATCCAACCTGCCGCTGTGAGCAGTGGAGTATTTCACAGCCGCGGTAATGCCGTGGCAGAAGGATGCGAAGCCCCGGTACAGCCAGAGGGCAGAGCCGTGGCACATCTGAAACAGCCCACATACTAGCACGTTTGATATAAATCTGTTTCCCACAGTCACGTTTGTTGACAGTGATGGACATATAACAGAAAGAGGCTGCAGCAGCCTCGTGTTTCCTATAGTACTCCCTGCATCCTGTCTCCTTTTGTGGAATTCCCGCTCTGCTTGGATAAACACGGAGCGCTCGGTGCTGCTTCTGATAAGGAGCCTCGCGCCAACATGCGTTGCTATAAACGCAGGGAGGATGTGCCTCCCACGGCTGTGAGGACTCGGGGAAATGAGACTCTTGTGCAGCAGGGAAGGGAACCGCCGCTCCAGCCGTGCCCAGGGAGCATGTGGCACAAAGTCGGAAGGTCACCCATACAACCTCTGTCCAAAGCTGTTAAATCTTTATTTCTACCAACACTGACGCACCAAGATGCTTCTCAGGATATATTTTAAAGGCCTAGTGGCAGCCGTGTACATGTTTACCTGATAAAGAGCATCATAAATCAATCTAATTATAATAATGGAACAATCAGCAGCATAACTCTGTCAATGAATACAGCGTTACTACCTGCTGGTTGAACATTATGAGCAGTTTTGTAAATGTGTTGCTAGAGTGATTAAGATGATGGAGGGAGCTGCAGATCAGTCAGATGGCTTCAATGTGACCTTCTGGCAGCTACAATGCAAAGATCCATGGAGCGGAACTGAATATGACATGCGGTTGGATTTCAACCATTTCAGATGTGTTGCAGATTATGAAGATTTTAAAAACCCGCTTAAAGATGTTCTGTGCATTTGTAAGAAACCCAAATGTCTATTAGCACAGTCTTGGTGTGTAATTCAGCAAAAGTGAAAGAAAATTCCAAATTCTGGGTGCAAAGATCTCCTGTAAATGTCTCTCTTTGACTTTAGCTCCGAGAGCATGTCGGATCTAGCAGGGAAACAAAGGCCTAGCGGTGGCCCCAGCCCCGTGAGGCTCCGTCAGGTAGCAGCAGCAGCAGATTGACTGTGTGGGCACACAGACGGAAGTCATCCTTTAAGTCCTGCTGTGCCTCAGCCGTTCAGCCCCAGATCTCAGGCTGTGATCTGGAGCTAGCGCGACCTTCAGCCGCTCAGCCTTCCTGCCTTGTCACCGCAGCGATGGCGTTTCTTTCTCATCTAGCTGTTCTAGCGGAAGCCAGATTTCTGTGGTTTAAATGGTGTGTTCAGAATGAAAAGAAAGACAATTATAACAGCAGGCTGGTGTCGGCTGCTCCCACTGGACTCAGTCTGACAGCAAATGTGTGTGATGTGAGAGGCACAGCAGCAGAAGCACACACCCGACTGATCGATTTTTAATTCCACTTTACCGCCACCTCCCTGTCTGCTAGAAGTGAAGATTTACAGCCACGTGTGGTGGGCTGCAGCTGACCCTGACGCACGGGGTCGTCTGTACGTGATGTCCTGGGTGTAGCAGCACGGCGGCGGCGTGAGTCCCCGGGTGCACAGACTTGTTTCCTGGGCTGGTTCCATCAGGAAAGCACAAAAGCTGGAGAGCGACCTTTGGACCGCGGACACGTTGATGGCATCTCTCAGGTCATGTGATCTCGTCTGTGTGGAGGCAACTGTAATAAGTGTCATGAAAGCTGAGCAGGGGTCGTGACCTTTGAGGAGCTTTTGATGACTATCATTCTTGGCCACAGGGCAACTGCGGCGCGTCGCTTGCACTGCGACATGTTTCATTCATCAAAGACGATAGAAAAAAGGTAACCGAAGCGCATCAGATGTGCCATTTTGCCTTTCTGTGTATGAAATTGATTATTTTCCTTATAAACAATACTCCCAGAAACATTAAAACAAAATTTTTTTTTTTTTCCCTGTTTTGCTGTGTTTCTGTTTTTCCTATAAGTTTTCCATTAAAACTCATGGTGGGTACAGAACAGGCACCCATGATTGGCTGCTGCTGTGACATGAGGGTATGAGATTGAGCCAGGAGGAGTGAAAACAAGGAACAGGCAATTCTCGTGTCTTCCCTCGCTGTTCTCATGTGTAAATCTGAATCATTCATAATCTGTGGGAGGTGGATGTGCGAGTGTGTAAAGGATGCATGCTAATGAGAGCAGGGCATCCCCCCCCCGCCAACCGATCTCTCACCGGCCTCAGCCACACAGAGAAAGGCAGTGAGCCGAAACCCTTCTGCGGTCCTCGGAGTGCGAACCTGAGCCGAGTTGGACGACGCGTCCACATGCTCATCCACGTGCTCACAAATTGTGTGAGTGGAGTGAAAAGGAGAATCCATGTTTAAAAAAAAAAAGGTGAATAATGCATCACGGCAGCATCACGCAGAGCCCTGTCTGCATTTAGGGGTTTCCTGCCCTGGAGGGGTTGGCGGTGTGAATGGGTGCGTCTGGGGTTTATCCCGCCGCTCTGTTTCTTTCCCTTTTCAGTGTGCGTGCATGTAAGTAATTCTGATGCTTTGCATGTAGGTGTGTGCTGGCACATCTGAGCTCCCTGTGTGTGTGTGTGTGTGTGTGTGTGTGTGTGTGTGTGTGTGTGTGTGTGTGTGTGTGCACGTGCACGCGCACTTGTTAGTTCCAGAGCTTAAAAGTGAATCCACACATCACCCACGCGACAGAACTATTCTAAATATACACCTCATGCATACAGGCAAGACGGAGACCGCTGCACTGGCCACGCAGGAAATGATGACGTGCATGTGTCAGGGAGGTCACGACCTGAGAGTTTCATTAAACGGCTCGGCGTGTGTGCAACCATGGCTGGCGGATGGTGCGTGAAGACTTTATTTCCTTCTGTGCGTGCGAGGATGTGTGATGTGTGTGTGTGTGACACAATGTCAGGCACTGGAGCGAACTGATCCGCACTTATTTGAAGGCGGCGGCGAGGGTTTCCCTTCTTAATGATGGCGAGCAGCTGCGTCCAGTCAGCAGGCGCTGCAGGAACCGTTCACAGTGGTAACACACACTCAATGACCGGCGTGTAAGACTTTCAGACCTGCAGGAGGAAGTCACAGATTGTGCACAAAGACAGGGAGGATACCACCGTTTGTGTAAAAGGGTTTTCCTGAATAGGCCAGCGCCACGCGCTCACCACACTGGAAGCGTTGAGGCTAAAAATAACCACACACACACACACACGCATGCTGATTCATCTTCAGTGAGGTGGAGGCTGTCGCCTTCAAATGGAACAAAAATTTCACAAACCGCTGTTCTTTCATGAGCCAACGACCACGCGTGGCCCGAGGAGACGGAGACGCTTTAACAGGCAGGATTAACGGCGCCGAAATTAAAATACTAGCTAGTCGCAGCAAAGCAAGTTGAAGATGATCGGAGTTCAAACGAGGGAAGAGTTTACAATGTGCTTGTTATGCTTGTCCGTGTGATGATGTTTTACCTCTTCACGTGTTGGGTATTATTGATGATAACGTGTGTATCTGCATCAGTCTGATTAACTTAAACACAGCCAGACAAATGTAGTTAATGGTATTCCAAACTGTTTGTCAACAGTCACAGTTGTAAAAATGCAGCAGTTAGCAGCTCAGTTAGGTAGAAACCTGTATGGAGGTTGAGGAGTTTGCTCTGAGGTCAAACTGTGTGAGTTTATGAGGGATCGGTGTTGTCCTGTTGCTCTGTGTGTGAAACCTTCAGATGGGGAGTTATTTTTCTGGGTTTTGGAGGCGGAGGTGCACGTGTCAGGGTGCAGGTCAGCGGTCCTGAGGAGTCCTGGGGCGAGCAGCTGAGAAAATAACCCGGCGTGTCTTTAATCGTGGAAGCCGGCTGACTCGGCTTTCTTGTCACATTCCTCAATCTGACCTGTAGCACATGTAAACGCACACGCATGCGCACACACCACCATGCTTTCAGCTCTCTGTGTGAGCGCTCCTACCTTTGAATGACATTGTGGTCAGCTCTGACTCTGCTGCATCCATGCGTGAGTGTGCGGGCGGTGCCAGCGAGCGGAACGCGGCCGCCTCTGTAGTCTCATTTCCATAATGGGACGATAACGACGGTGTGCACATCCGTCCTCTGCCGCTGTCTTCACAGCTTCCACCTCTCGGGCAGCCGTAAGCATGCCAGGCTTCATCTTCTCCGAGTCCACCAGTGGATCATTCTGTCCATCCTGAGGCAGGACAGACGTGTACAGACACCTCTTACCATGTTCAATATAAAGATAATGAAGGCTGAAAACTGCTGTCTGTGAGAATTTCTGGATTAAATGATCATTAATGAGGATGAATTAATAACAACCGCCTATCAACAAACAGTAACAACAAATATAACCTATTTT
Organism: Pao palembangensis; assembly: GCA_015343265.1. Classification (NCBI taxonomy): domain Eukaryota; kingdom Metazoa; phylum Chordata; class Actinopteri; order Tetraodontiformes; family Tetraodontidae; genus Pao; species Pao palembangensis. The sequence goes on along the minus strand of CM027094.1, from coordinate 10,409,808 downwards.
TAGCTCCCCTTTGCACCCGAGTCCTCCAAGTCCAACAGATGCTGCCTCATACTGGAAAATGCTGGAGGAAGCCAACAGGGTCCTGTTGACTTGGGCCTGGTTAGTGGTGCACAGACATCCAGACTGTACTCACTGATGATGGACAACCTAGTGCTGTGGAGGAAGAACAGTATGAGAATAAACAGCCCTTAGTTTGTTGTTTGACTGGTCGTCGTTGGTAGCACATCCATCCATCCATCCACCCATCCATCTGCTATTTATTCCTCATTGGGGTCACGAGGGGTGCTGGATTTCAACCCAGCAGTCAGCAGGAGAGAGGCAGCAATGCAGCCTGGACAGGTCAAAGGTCACCAATTTGTCACAGGGCACACAAACACACACGCGCACTCTACAGTTGGCCCAGTGTTCATATTTCTGGAGTGTAGGAGGAGGCTAGAGTGGAGAGGGAGAAAATCCATGCAGACACAACTCTGCACAGAAAGGCCTGAGCCAGAGTTAAGCCCACAGCTTATCTGTTATAATTTTATGGTCTTGCTGAAGAAGATGCTTTGCAATTAATGCTGCACAAACAAGCAAAATAAGCATTTGCTTTTAACTTGCTTTACAGGACTGCACATATACAGCATATGCACAATTCCTCTGCCACGCCAAACGTCACAGGTAAAACCTTGATAAAAACATGCACCAAAATTCTCTGAAGAGTTTGGCTTCCTGTATTATGCATCTCACACATTTGCTGTTCCTACTACAGCGGATAGTCGTGTTTCCCTTCTCGTTTCTCGCCTCCCTGACAGGAGGTTTAATCAGTGTCTGCGATCATGTCGAAGCCCAAACCTGGAGCCGGCCTGCATCCAGCTCCAGAACGCGGCAGACTAATGCTGCCGAGTAGTCTGTCTCATCCTGACGTTCTCAGGATGATTGCGTGGCCATGACGCGGCGCAGAATGTTTCCCATTGTCCCGACGTGGACAAGGAGTCTGTCTTTTCCGCCCTGTGAGGCTGGCTCACACGTTGTACCTGCTATTGTCGAGTGGCCGCTTCCACACAGCGTCAGTCATGTAGGAAATGAATTAGCTTCCTATAACGAGTAGTGTCCCCAACCCCATCAGTAATGTGGAGCTAAAACCATAAACATTTTAACTATTTAACTATTAACAAGCACACAACGATCACGTTGCGCTTTCATTTTTCCTGTAAAAACCTGCATATTTTGGGGTGACAGACGAGTATTAGAAGTATTTTGAATGCGCAACAGCTCCAGTTTGCAGTCGTGGTCTGCAAACCTGACCTGCTTCTTTGTTCCATCCTGATAAGCTGCAGTCAACCCTTTATCTGTCTGACAAGAAGACGTATTAGTCATCACCTCTGTTCACCCCGAGGACACGGGCGGAACTGTACGAACGCCAGCGTGCTTGTCTGATATCTGGAGCAGAGGCAAAACCTTGAGCCTGCTCACCAGATCTGTGGTCTCGGGGTGGATGCTGAAGGGAAGGTTGTCAGCAAACACTGGGAATAGATACGGGAAAAAAAAAACAACATGAGAACGCTGTGGCCTCGACCTCGTAAACAAACGGGTAGAACATCTGCCTGTGCCTGAGCACCTAACACAGGACAGCAATAGACAAAGATGATGATGAGCCAGCTTTTCCATTTCTTCTTCAGGTTGGAAAGTTGATGTGTGATTTGGAGGACTTGTATTTTTATGGAATATTTTCAGTGTAATTTGGTGTATTAAGTCTTTTTTTTTTTTTTTAGATGTTTTGTTCATTGTTAATTTAAATTATCCAGAACACACAATGAGATGGCACAGGAGAACATGATCAGCGCATTTAAAACCAGGTTATTAAAGACTTGATATCTAAAAAAAAAAGATGAATAAATGCCTTACATAGCACATACGTTTACTACAGTACAGTCCTTCTTTTCAGTACGATATCGCACTAATATGCATATTACCTGTAGAAATTCTGTTGTAATAGGATGTTTAGTAAAACACGTATTCGTTTTGTTCCTATACACACTGACCTAATTAGTGAGGATGAAATCAGCAGAACGTATTGTTTTTCTTATCACCTCTAACTCATCCACTTCCCTCCAAATGAAAACAAAACACGGTGTTGGTTATCTGTGAGACATCCTCCCTCAAGGCTGAGAGCGCATGACGACTTCACCTGTGTCATCCTGTGTCGGCCGCGGTCGCGTCCCGGTGCCTCCCCACACAATGCGTGTGAGCTTGGGGGTCAGTAGTTCAGGCCCACAACAAACATGTTTGTGTCAGCGGCAAGATGGAAACTTTCACCTTGGTGTCACTCTGGAGCTTGTAGAGCAAGTAAAGGTTGTGCAGAGCGGCGCTGTGGAGGCAGGTCGTGTTTAACCAAATCAAACAATGACGGATAAGAATAGATTCATGGAGAGAGTCGAACATGCTGGTGCTCATCCTGATGTAAGGCTGATGTCTGAGCTTTAGAATATTTATTACAGCGTTCCTGAATTTCTGACATTTTTTTTAGTGTTTTCTACTAAATTCAGATTTGTTTTTTTTTTTATGTATCTGTTTAGCAGAGCACTTCTACAGCAAAGTAACATTTAATTTCAAGTCTTTTTACATGTTTGATACATTCTTTCAGCATCCAAGTACAGGTGAATGTGATCAGGTCAGTAAAATGTTCTCCAGCCCACCAGAAATGACGCAAAATGTGCAGTCAGATAAGCCGTGCAAATAAAGGTCATTAAGGTCATTAAGACGTGATCAGACACCCACAGGAATGACGTCTGTGCGAACTTCTGCCCACACACTATTTCTGTCCCCCAACAAAATGTTTTCTGATGTTCTTTGGAACTGAAACACATCGTTTGAGTCATTCAGGTAAAAGCACTGTCATTCTGCTCTGCAGCTCATGGAAATATTTAGGTATTTCTTACACCTATTATTCACTTTCTGGAAGACTAAATTCCTTTACAAATTATCAAAGGGTCTATAAATACCGGACCCGAACTGCTTTGATCTGTATGATTGAAACTTTCATTAGACGGTTATTTAAGGACATACGCTGTGTTTTTGAGGGTGCCACCACGCTTTGCATCACCTTTGACATATTCCTGCCGCGGCCGCGCTGGTAAACGGGGCCGCCTTCATCTGAAGTGAGCCAAGATGATGTTCTGTTTAATATTCGTAGCACAGCAGATTCCATTTAAGAAAGAGTTCCAAAACAGCCAGGGGGGCTACGAATTACCGACCCGTCCACGGGCTGGAGGTCTGTTTTGGTCTGGGTTGAGGCCGTCAGTGTGAAAAGAATGTTGGAGATCAACCGAATTGTCCAGAGCGGTTGGTAATAAAGCCAGTGGGGCAGTGCAGCTTTTTCAGGGCTCCGTCAGCTTAGAGCATCACTTTCTCAATGTGCAGAGTGAGGATATTACGTGAGACAGTGTCGTGAAAAAGCTGGTACCCGTCATGCTCGCACTCATTAGGCGGCGGCGGCGGCGGCGCAGCCAAGCAGGAGCTGCAGGGCAGGTTTGCAGCCTCTCCGCGGCTGCAGACAAGAAACACTTCATGTCTCGCAGGCAATTAAGCAAGCACACCTGATTAAAGAACCCCATCTATAATCACGTTAATGAGCTGGTTTAGATGCCTCGCGGATTTCTCTGCGATCTGCTCTGCATCAGGTCCATTCCTGAGACGCTGCTGCAGAGCAGACGATGACCGATGATCATAATGGGAGTCAAAGGTCACGGCCGGGGTGAATGAGGCACAAATATTATCCCCCACAGTGGCGCCCGCGTTTATATAAATAAACATCTCATTTTTTTTCGGCGAGTAACAAAATTTCATCCCCGTTAGGAGAATAATCGGCAGGATGCGTGAATGATAAATATTAATAATGCTGGAGCCCAGTGTTTTGAGAGCCACTCATCTGGGAGAATTCAGGAGAGGAAAAAACTCCAAACATGACTCCAGGACTGTGGGAAAATGCGAGGGATTTGTTCTGCAGGGGCATGTAGAGTATGTATGAATAGTGTCCACGCAGCCACATGCAACTCAGTCCGTTTTAAGCAGGAATATCTGAGGTGCTCAAGGTCAGTGAGATCTTAGGACAGCTGTTGTGCAGCCACAGATGCTGATCGTGCACATCCCTAAAAACAGGGTGTTGGATAACAGAACAACACAGCTTGTTTACTTCAGAGCATCAACTTCCTGCATCGCTGACCCAGCGTCGAGCAGATCATTCATATTTTGTTTCTCGGTGAACGATGCCTGAAGTTAGAAACTGATCTTGGGTAAATGCGGATGGAGCAGAGTCTGACATCGCATCAGAAGACGTGAGCCCTCTCCCACTCCCTCAGCTTCTTGAGTCCTCCTGCAGAAATGTCCTCCCCCTCCTCCTCCTGCTCCGACGAGCGGCCACGCGGCTCCGTGAGGCTGACAGCAGCTGCCATCTGTGCAACAGCACCCGACCACACGGACAAACAGGCAAACGTGGCTGCGGGTGTGCAGAGACTGTCAGCCTGCAGGGTGCCTGCGTCTGCACCGCTCTCTGCTCCATGAGCCAGTGGAGATCCCCACCCCCACCCCACCCCACCCCACTGCAATTGTGTGTGCAGTGTACAGCAAAGATTGATTTATTTTAGTGTCTGTTTTTGCAAAAGCAAAACTTTCCTCGTATTGTGTTTGTTTATCCTGTACAACAACTCCAACCGTCCAGATCCTGTTGTCGCATTTCCTTTGAATTTTAAGTGATCGTCTAATTCATCTTAAATAAAGAGTGGATTAAGAATCTGGAGCAGACGCTCGTCAGCCTGGGACAGACGCGATAAGGAGGCCGTCTCCTGTTTTAATGTGTTACCCTGGTGCTAATGAGGAGCTTCTAAAAACAGGAAGAAGAAGAAGAAGGGGAAGTCTTTGATATTTCCTTTTTCCTCTGTTTGGGAGGTGACCGAGAGGAGGTGGTGTGGCGTCAGCCCTTTGGGAACAGTGGTGAGGTGGAGTAACGAGAGGTTTGGTGAATTTGTGGAAAGGTCGGAGCGCTTTGCCAGAGAGGGGTTGACGCACTGGTGTTTTTCCAGAATATTAGATATGAATCTGATCCATTACAACCTGTGTACATTGGACCGTTGACCGATTCACTCCCGTGATCACGCGGAGGCCGACAGCAGCTCTGAATAATGTTCATTAAACCAACCATGTGATCAGTGGCGTGCCGGTCAGCCCGATCATCTGCGTCAGGCTGTAGTGAGCAGGACCGACTGAGTCAAGGACATGTCTGTCTTCTGTCCTCGCCGCTCTCATGCTGCAGTTGCGTGTCTGAGCACCGCTCTTTCCTTCACAAATATAAATATTGCTTCTTTAAAAAGAACACATTACATTTTCAGTCGTTTAAAACCCAAATCAGCTTCTTTTTCACACAGTGAAAAAGAAGCCATTTCCCCATTGTGGGATAAATAAAGATTCGATTCTATTCTAATCTGGCTCAGATGGGAGTGTGGCACTTCTGCGGAGACCACCCAGCCCCCCCCCCATAACAATACATCCAAATTTACATTGTTGTCAAACATGGAAAGCCTTCCGTCTGTCTGCCTCTTCCTCTGTGGTGGTGCTTTGTCTCAGCCAGCCCATCTCTCGGTCCGGCCTCCTTCCTGCACCTCAGTGTGTCGCCTCGGGCAAATATTTCAGTTCCTTTCCAGATAATCTCGTTCAGAAAGTTGATCCAGTTTCTCTGAGCGGCCGACTTATCATATTGTCGCTACGTGGATTTCTTTTGGGCACAACACGTCCTGGGTGTTGACAATAAGGTTGCAGAGACAAAGATACATTTTATTTGGTTTTTTTTCTTTCTCACCTTATCACTCTGCACACACTGGAAACCACATTTCATCAGAGTTACTACATTTGCCCCTTTTTGTTCCTTGTCTGGTATGAAGCCTGAAGTTGAGGCGCTTTCTCTGATGAAAAGTGTGTTTTATTAATATTATTATTAACATGCGCGTATATGTGCACACGTTTGTAAGTTCATGTTGGTATTGTATGTTGTACAAAGATGCAGTTGAGGATTTTAAAACTGCCCCTTCAGAAAACACAATCTGAAGGGGTTTATTAAAAGATCTGACTGACCTTTGAACTCAAACCCAAAAATGATCTATTTCATACGACATGACCAGTGCTGCCGCTAAAGTCTAGAAATGACAAGAATTGAAAGTGGTTATGTTATGTTACAGTGGCAGAGCTGCCTGTGTTGGTTACTGACTGTAACCTGTTGTAACTGTTCCCCAGATCACGGAACAGAGCGGTGCCTTCATGCCAACATGAAACAGCCTTTGTTGTGCTTTTATTCTGAAAAGCTCAGTCTCGGGGTCAGCACACAGAAGAGCCACCCAAAACTCAGGATACTTTTTTTTTCCAGTTGACTCTTAATATTTACTTACAAATTTTACATTTAAAACTTCTTTTAAAAACCTGCATTTTCCAGATATGTATTAATGACCTCTGACCTTTGATAAAATTAAGTTGAAGAGTTATTCAAAGGAAGAAAAATCTCTCTCAGTAGTCACTGTCTCCATTCTGTTGAGTCACAGAAGACGAGGAAACCTTCAGATTTTGCTCATCATTAATCGTGCCACCTGATGTCAGCTGTTGTGCATAAATGACAGGATATTATCCTGGCTCGTGCACAGTCTGTGCAAATGTCTGTCACGTTTGTCGGGAGAAAATATCTAAAAAAGACATTAGGACTTAATCCTTTCCCTCCCTCGTTGTTTAATTTTCCTCTGTCCGGGCTTCTGCATCTCCAGAGTTTCATTTCAGAGGAAATGAACGTTTGGCCCCTTTCGATTGCTTCCTTTAGATTCTTATCCACGTTAAAACAAGAGCAGCCGGGGCCATTTGTGATGGCCACAGAACAAGAAGTGAATGCTTGAAACAGGCCTGGCCTCAGAACACACCGGCCACCTGAACAGGCTCACTGAACTCGTGTCTCTAACGCTTTGATGCAAAATACTGGCCCAGTTACCTTATCCTGCATTGTGTGTGTGTGTGTGTGTGTGTGTGTGTGTGTGTGTGTGAGAGAGAGCATCATATTCAACATGCCACTGGAGTCTCCCAAGGGACCTTTGTCCTACATGAACCCGGGGTTGGTGGTTTGCTCTCCTGGTGATCAGAAGACTGAGGTACAGCTGACACCATCCACTTGATCTCTCAGCCCTTAATTAATGAAGAAAGGGGGGATGAGCGGGAGGCTTTCATTCACCCTTCGTCTATGCGCAGTCCTCATCTTCATGCATGCTTCCACCAGAGGCTGCTGTCTTCCTGAGCCATGCATCACAATGAGTCTTTTGTTTCCTTAATGATGCGCAAGAAGAGAGAGGTAGTCAAAGGGGGGAGGGGGAGCTGAGTCTGAAAATAGGCCTACTGAGATAAAAACAAAGGAGCCGCTCCTGGAAATACAAGCACTGAGGATGAGGAGTCTTCAGTTGTTCACACGTCATTCCAGCAGAGGAGGCCCAAACCAGGAGAGCTGAGTTCAGCTACGTTTTACAGGCTGACTCCAACAAGGACCAGTCAGTTAGAAAAGGATTACGTGCTGTTGATGGTGTGTGTGTGTGTGTGTCTGAACAGTCATCCGCACAGTCTGAACGAAGGTTTTCATTGCAGCAGGCTGAACTATGGGCACACGTGGAGAGGAGACTCACTGAAAAGTAATACTTTATTCTTCAACTGGAACACATTCTCCCTTTTTTGTGACATTTTCAAGCATTACAATCCGACAATCTCATACACTTAATTGACCTAAGTCACATCGATTGGTCATAAACTTGATGCTTTACATGAGTCTGCATTAGGTATTATATAAACATTGCAATACATAAATAACAGTGCCTCTTATACCAATCTACACATTCAGTACATACATAGATATGGACACAGCAGAGAAATATATCACCTGATGCCCTTTACGGAATCCTTTGTGTGATCTTTGCAGTAAATCTTGCTAGAAAATTGCACAGGTCTCTCTCCAGAGTGCCCCCAGCAGGTTTCTCCTGGTGAGGGCCTCTGCAGGGTGTCAGTAACATTCAGTGCATCCGAAGCTCGGTGATAAAATCCATGATCACGGCCGGTTTGTCAACACCGTCTCGCCAGTCTCGCGGCTCAAAGATGACAAAGTCGAGGCTTGACAGGACTCGGGTTTTTATGTGCGGCGGCCATGTTGGTCAGAATAAACATGCTGCACATCAAAACATGCAGATTCATGCGAATGACAAGGTCCAGGTGGAGCGCAGCGAGGTGATGATTATTGCTGGGTGTTTCGACGTAGTCAGGCGGCAAAATGATCGAGCTATTGTTTACATGCACATCAGCATCAGCTCCACAGTTAGCCTGGAAGGCAGGCTGTTGAAGGTGGGTTTGGCAGCGGTCCGTGGCACCAGGCTCCTCTCTGGAGAGGCTAAAGGGATGGAGCGGTGGGGGTTGAAGCTGGTCAACCTCTGGGAATCTATCTATCACCAACTAGAGAGAGGGCTAATGCAGCTTGGCAGGACCATATGAAGGCTTTGAGACTTACATGCAGTCCGCAGCAGTTTGGAACTCAGAGGAGACAGTTCAAGTGTGAGAACTCACCATGAACAAAGAGGATGTGAAGACATTGTTTTTAACCATTCGGTGTTTCCAAAATGCTGGTTGTTGCGTTCCACATTCGCATAAACAGCTGTTAGCTTTTTCCAATCGTGCGGTGGATCTCTGAGCCGTTCTGCGTGAATAAACAAAGATGGCGGAAAGCCAGTTCTTAAAAAGGTCGTCGTCTCGGGTGTCAGGAGCCTCTGACTCGGGAGGAACTCACCCTCGTCATCGCCGAAGCACCGTCCAGCGCTCACCTGACTGGCTGTGCTGTGCACTTTCACACCTTGTAAGAAGAGCCAAACTGCTGACTGCTTTGGTCGCTGGCTTTGAAATGGATTTGTGTGGCGCAGTTTTGCTATTAATAGCCTCTTCCTGCCCCAGTGAGAAGCAAAAATCACAAGCCTGGTCACCAGGCATGGCAAACAATTAATGAGTTAGCCAACACTAAATTTACCTGACATTGGCCAAGGTTGATACTGACAGCGAGCAGAGGTGTGTGTGCGTGTGTGTGTCTAAATGTGGATATCTGACAAAGTGAGCTGTGCTCTCTGAATCCTTGTTGTCACCGGGTGTTCACAAACCTGCTCCATGACACATTCATAATGCTGAGATAGAAACATGCACGAGTGCCGCTAGAACCCTTCCAGCACCTTTCATAAGGCGCTCCAAGAGCACCTTGATCATTTGTGTTGAAAGAGGAGACTGTGGGTGACCGATGACTGCACCACCACGCAGTCGTCTCGGCAACCATGCAGCGGGGATGTTGTGCTGTGGAGTGAAGCAGAGCTTTTGTGCAGCAGGGGGTGCTGCACCCTAGTTGGGCTGAGACAGGCCGAAAGCAGCGACGGCGGCGGCCATAAGGAAGGCGCCGCTGGTCAGGATCGTTGCGGCCCCAGAGTGAAACACCAGCCGGCCGTTGAGGGGCTGGACCGGCCTGAAGGTCCCCACCATTGGCTTCCCGTCGTGGAACCTGAGCTCCGAGAACGCCCGTAGCTGTCGGCAGAGAAAGACGACATGAAGCTCCGGCTGATTTTTTTTTTTTTTTTTTGTCCCCATTAGCAACACATAAGCTTTTCGTGCTAACCTGGTCCGCGCTCAGAGGGATGGGACTCTCAAACAGGGTCCAGACCACGGACTCAGTGCACCCCGGGGTGGTCAGAGAGCCCTTATAGCGATAGAAGCTGGTCAGATTCTTCTCAGGTGGGATTAATTGCGCCAGAGAGATGGGCGGCAGAGACGTGTTGCCATCTGAAACCAGGAGAGTCACGCATGAAAGGCCCCGCCGTGCTGTAGCAGCACGACGGAGCAACGACGTTGAAACCTACTTGCTGCTCTGATGCTCCGGAGGGCGTTAACGATGGCGTCGTACTTGCGGTTGGCACTGTCGGAGCGCTGGAATTACAAATACAGAACGGCGCGTCAGCTCGACACCCGCGGTTAAAGTCTAGGTTCGGTGTCGTCCGCACGGCTTTTCAAAGGATTTACCTCGTAGAAGAAGCCGAGCACGGCCACTCCCTCTGGGTCGGCTAGGGCTGTGGTCAGGTCGGTGTAGTGGTGCTTCATGTGAACAATGTGTAGCTGCAAATAAAGGTTGTTTTTTTTTTATGATCAGAAGGGATGAAACACATTTATTGGTCGAATTATCACAGTATAAGATGGTGAGTTGGGTTCAGCATTCAGCCTCTGGTGCTTTGGTACCTCCATGGGATACTGTTCCCCATCGATGGTGTGCTCCGAGCCAGGGCCTCCGTTCTTGCCCCAGTGCAGGTGAAACTGCACGGCCTTGTAGCTGTTGGTCAGGCCTCCACCTGAGATGATGCTCAGGTGCGGAACGCCAACCTGAACTGGAACAGACGCACGCATAAAGAATTCACGCGGCAGCTCGCGAGCAGCGACGGCGTAATGGGAAGGATGGTCACCTGAGTGTCCGTTGTTCTTGATGGTACCTCTGAAGATCTGCTGGTAGTTGTCGAACTGGAACGCAGTCAAGCGTTTGTCTTTCACCGCCTTTTTAGTCACAACATTGATGGGCGACTGGTATTTCCCCTCACAGTCGCCGTTGGCGTGGGTCCACTTGTCTGGCACTGGATTAGAGAGGGCAGATTGAAGGGTTTCGCTGCTTTGGAGGCCTTTGTTTCAGCTTATATCTCAGAGGGCCTTTCGAGGCTCGCGAGACTTCCCGAGTGAGATTTTAGAAGCTCAATAAAAATAAGATTCAATTTTGTACATGACTGATTGTACATCATTAATAAGAACAGTTCCTGTACTCACCGTTGCACTGGTGATCACATGAGAACTGGGACTGGTAGCACCAGTCTGAAACACAGCAGAGACAAACTGAGGTGTGCATGGAGAGCACAGCTTCAAAAGGTTACAGTGGTTTTCTGGCTGAGATCATTGGCAATGGCTGCATTTATTCCCGATCGCACAACCTCCCTCTGCTGGTACGACTGATCTGCCTCCCTGCTGGGAACCAACTGCAGTCTCTGCTTCATCTTTCCGTGCTGTCGGAACGCGCGCGCGCGCACGATCTTGTGCGACGGCAAGTTCCCGTTCTCACACGTGTGTCTGAGCGGTTATTAATATTTCACAATTGGTTTGCATGTTTTCACCGGCTGCCCAGAGACAAATATCTGCATCCATCTCACAGATCAGATATTTCTGGGAAACAGGCATTCCAAACGAGGATTTCTCCTGGAGTGTGTCAGGGAAGTTGGTTTTCCAGTGTGTGTGTGTGCGTGCGTGCGTGCGTGTTTCCTATCGTCAAAGGTGCTGCTATTTTATTGAGCGTGAGCGTGCGGTTATTAAAATATTGGGTGTTTATAATTCAGCGCTTTTGCCTCACAGACAGAAGGTGCTGGGTTCTCCTGTGAGAAATCCAGCCAGTCATGTCTGTTAGGATCAGTTCGGGATCAGGATTCACTGTTTAGAGCCGGTCTGAGCAGAACGCGACAAAACAAGCGTCTCTGGGGGTTCGAGGCGCGCAAAGACGCGCAAAAGCTTGTTACTAAAGCTTTCATTGAGACTGTGCAAGCAGGCGTCATGAGAAAGTCCATCCCGGGAATGAGCAGAAAGAACCGAAGTCTGACCTGAGACCAGACATTAACCACAAGACCAGAGGAACCTGCCTGCAGCGGCCAGGACCCAAAGGTCCGCCTTTGGCTGAGAGAGCACCCAGGCGGTGAGGTGAGGTGAGGTGAGGTGATGGATAGATGGAGAGTTCCTTCGGAACCAGTTTAAATGGAGCCTCCGTGTGAACGAGCCATGTCCGCCTCACGCATCACTTAAATGACGGCGCAGGTGTATTTTGTGCGTGTGCGTGAGAGAGTCACGCAGACTGAATTTGGGAGCCTCTCGCTCTCTCTCTCTCTCACACACACACACTCTTTTATACACGCGCGCGCACTGTGTTGCGGTTTATAGCGTCGTCTCCCCTCTTTTTTTAAATCTATTTCGGGATTCTCAGGATTCCGGAATTAATAATTAAATCCATTGACTAAGTGAAAAGTGAGCGGGAATAAAAGAGGAGCAGCTTCACCTGCGATCTGACTGAGGGTCTCTGGAAACCGCCTCATCTTTACTTTCATGATAACATCACCGACGCAGCAATATTCCAGTAAAAATAACATGATTGTTGTCAAGGGAAGACGCGGATTTACAGCCAGCTCTGATGTGGTGATCATATGGTGAAGGAGCCTATTTCCATGGCAACCGTGTGTGTGTTTCTGCGCTGTTCAGACCGCTTTAGTAAAGTAAGGTCGCCTCACCTCCTGCCTGCAGGCTCGGAGTCCACAGTGATGCCAGGAGCGCCGCCAGGATCAGCTGCTGCATGTTGGAGCTCCTCACGCTCGACGGAGGCAAATGGGCGCAAGGATGCGTTTGTGTCAGTGCGGTGGCATTCTGGCGGGGGGGTCACACTTATCTATCAGCACACCCCCCGCCAGGAGAGGGAGAGTGGCCCCTCCCCCTGTGGGTATCGCTGTTCAGGCTTACCATTAAAAAGAAAGAGAGAGAGGGAGGGGTGTGGATGGGTCTCATCCATATCTGACGGCTCGGGATGTTGGATTGATCAGCATAGTTTCTGGTGATTTGGCTGAATGATCAGCGGCTGACGGTTCCCCGGACATCTGGCGGTGGTGTGTTTGTGTGTGTGAGAGGTTGTGTCAGACAATTGTTTATTAGGTATCGCACCTCTGACGTAACCTCTGCACGAAAAGGTTCAAGTTTAGTTTCTCTAACAAACCTGCCCATTATGAGACCTGGCTGAATGGTCTTTAACCATAAGAAGTGCAGACTAATTAATGTCACCACTGCTCCCTCACTTTTAGTTTGGGGTAATTGTCAGGTAGATTTGTCTTTTTTAAAGAAAAGGTTCAATTGATAAAATTGATTAAAAATTATATTCAATGCTTAGTACTGATATTGAGCGTAAAAGTATTTTAAAAAGCAGCTGAATCTGTTTTCTGATGAGCAAACACGTTTAAACGTTTAAAAACGTGAAAAGACGAGAGCGGTGCGTAAAATGGCTAAATCCCAGCGTTGCTTTCAAGGATGTTTATTGTGGCGTCTGAGTTTATCGAGCCACTACGGAGCCCCCGAAGAGACATTGGGGGAAAAATTGACAGGTGGAGGAAAAAAGGACGCTCTTCTGCAAGATCTTGCAAAAAATGATTGCGAGATCGCGCAGTTACTTTTTATTTTTAAAGCAGTGTGCTTCAGGTTCAGTAACCAGAAGCAAAATAGACACAAGGATGACATTTTTTTCCATGTCCCTTTTGGGGGCTCCCAAAGATGCAAAGTAGGTATTTAAAATGACCAGCAGGTGTCGCCACTGTGCTTTAAATGTCTTTTCTCCCCATGTCCCTTCGGGGGCCACTCATGAGATAATCAAACAGACGAGCGCGCACGGACGCGCTGCTGGATGGAGAAACTGGGGGAAAATTTTGTTTCACCCCGCGCAAACAAAATTGTCCGGAGTCAAACTGGGATTAAAAAAAAATAAAAAATCTCTCATCGCCGAAAAGTTTCAGCTGTCACCTCTATTTTCATTCATCGCGTGAAAACCAAGACGAGCCGCAGCCTGAATTATTGATCGTCCTGAGTGGGTAGTGAGGGACACTGGCGCTGGGTTCTAAAATCACAGGGAACAGCGGTTCGTGCGGAGTTCTGCCTGAGATCCGTGTCCGCGTCTGCGTGTCGACTTCTTTCAGACCGTTTTACCGTTTAGACAGCAACATTTCAGTCGGACTAATAGGTTATTGATTCTTTATCGAAACTAAAGATGACAAACACCCGTGTTTTTCTATTATTACTCACTTTGTGACAGTCGTGAATTTGTCGTGGTGAAGGGGCGCCATCTTGTGGACAGACTTCAGTAGCGCGTTTTTCTGGTCAGATCCAACCCGCCTCAAAATGTGACTTGTTTTAGCGTCTTCTAAAATACATATAGTTGTGTCCAGCAATTGAATCTAGACGTTGTAGATGTGTAAGGTTAGTGTCTACAAAGTATGACTAAATAACTTTTATTGGATCTATAAAAAAAATTCTGTTTTCCAACTTTTACAAAAGTATGAAAAATGTAGTGCACACTCGAAGTCAAATGAGCCTTTAAAGCATTTAGGATTAGTTCAAATCTGATCATATTTTCTTCAGCTAGTGCTGAAAATTAAAGCAGAAAAGCCAAAAAACAATGGAATCCATGATGTATTCTTTTATTTTATCCAATGGGATTTAAATTTTACAGTGCATCTCTTTACATTAATCATTCGTTGTAAGTGATTTTAGCCGCCACTACCAATTAAATAACTATGCGTGTTACATTTCTGCGTTTCTCTTAAGGGTTTTTGACTTCATGATCACCACGTGAAAAATATTCCAAATATTAGACAATGAAAACCAGCCACTATTTCATCAACAGCCAATTAGTGTTATCAAAAATGAATATTCTGTTAAAGATATGTTGCCTCAGTCTTAAGGATCTATACCATTAGAACATACAGAGGTGGCCAATTAGAAACCTGCTGCCAACCACATGAAAGAAAAAGGCTTTAAAATAGACAAAACAAAAATATGGCACTATTATCTCAATGATCAGTAGACAAACACATTTTTGAGAGGGCTCCCCTAAGCACAGAAATAACTCAAAGCACTGATCTGTCTTTCACTGGCAGCTACAGAAAATTCTGGAGTCACATGGACATCAAGTTTCATACAGACACAGACCCTAACTCTCAGTACAGCCGCAGCACCTTTAAAAGAGACCCCCCCCCACCGAGAAGACGATCAGAGATCTGCCGCCTCTCAGCGCCGCCATGCCCACTTCCCCTGAACGCACCAAGCACACGTCCTGCAAGGCAAGCAGCAAGCAGCAGCATTTCACCAGCCTGTCTCTGCACTTCCCTCCAGAAGTGAAGATGAAGACGGGCCCACATCGACTGTGCATATACATACGATATAAGACACGGTGCAGCAATGTATACATACACAACACAAACAAATCGATCCAGTTACTCATTAGGCTTTACATTCAGTCTTCAAAAATAAACATGTGGTGACAAAATAAACAGCAGATTTCTCCCTTTTGCTCAAGTTTGGTCTGATATTCCCTCAAATACACAACAGCTAGTAGTGCACAAAGTAAGAATACAAAATTATACTTTTAAATACTGTAGCAGCAATTCTTTTTTTTTTTTTTTTTTTTTTTTTTTTAAGATGAAAGCCTCTAGTAATACAGGTAAAGGCTTCAGAGTCCCCGACGCATGGAAGGGTGAGTGATTGTCCTCTTAAGTGTCAGACAGTGCCTGTTGGGGTGGGCAAAGTGTTTGATATTGAAAGTGGGTGGGCAGGTGGTCTCGACAGGGTACTACTGGAGGACGAAGCGCTGGGGGGGGGCGGCTAGACGCTGCAGAACCCCTGGTTGAAACGTCTCCCTGCTGACAGCTATGCAGGCAGTCTCACAGTGGATCTCTGGTTGAAAAACAGAGCTTCCCAAAGAGCGACACGCCCTTCTCTCATCCTCTGCAGCCAAAGACGCGGCAGCGTGAAATCTGGCTCATCGGTCCAAAAGAAATAAAAAAAAAAATTAAAAAGAGAGTAGGGCAGAGCTTTGCAGGGACACGTTGCACAGCTCCGCTCAGCTGGAGGCCGTGGCGATGGCCTTCTTGAGCTGCTGGCTGCGGATCTCACGGGTGCGAGACTCTAGAAGCAGGTCGTGGCAGGTGTTGCAGACGAGCACAGGGTCATAGAGCTGCTGGTCGGGGATGGGAAGCTTTAGGTGACAACAGTCTTTGCAGAACACGTTACCACAGTTCCTGGTGTTGGAGAAAAGACAGAAGATGTTTCAGTTACAGCCTGAAACAACATCCCCATTTCTAGAAGGTGCAAAGATGTTCACTCACAGACTAAACAGCGTTGAATTTGTCATTAAATCTTTTTAAATATATACATCTATAGTAGACGACCTCAGAGTTTAGTGCTGTAACAATCATAAGACCATTGGCAGGATTCAACTATTCACTAGTGCTGCGTCAAAACCCAAAGTTCAGAAAATCAAAGACGCAGATCAATTACACAGATGAAGAATGAGATCAAAGGAGCATTTGATATTTAATAATCAAAGGCCAAGGAGGTTTGATGTAAGGCAACATACTGTAGCTAAGTTATAGCGCCCTCCAAATTTCACAACCGCAGCTCCTGATCAACCAGAAGACGCAACCGGTAGGAAGCAACTTTAAACGTTTAAGATAACCTAAGATTAAGACTGTACTTCGTGTTGGTACTTTAGATGTTTAAGATGAATTAAGTCCTGTTGGTTGTATTATCTAATGGTTGATCTGTTCTCTATTGGTAGTAGTGTTTGGTAGTAGGATTTATTCCCTACTTGCTGCAAAATCTGGTGACTGCATCCCCTATCCATCATTTCCTATTGCCTAAATGTTGTACTATCAAGTATTTTGCATGCAAATTAGAAGCTAAAAAGTGCATGTATGTAAGTGCATCCGTCAACGATTGATCAAGCAGTTTTGGTAGTTTGGGCAGAGCTGTGGTCACAAAACACGCATAACGTGAAAACTACAAACTCTTATTTGTGAGCTGCTTGTTTTGCAACACACTCTGCGCTCCAGCGTTCCCGTGGTTATCAATGGAACAGATCAATGGAAAGGGAAGGCCCACCTGCAATGGTGACGCCTCTTGGCTATCCAGAACTCACAGTCACAGCTGAAACAGTGCGAGGCCATGTGGTCGGGCACCCACCTGGTGACCTACACACACACACACACACACACCCACCATGTCAAAGCAGTGATTCCAGGTGCCTCTAACCACAGAGGTGAGGAAGAGGAGGGAAGTTGTAGAAAGTGGCAGAAGTTACATTAACAGAAGAAGGCCGACCTCAGTGTCCTTGGGCTCCACTCGATCCCAGCTGCCCTCCGACAGACGGTCCTCGCTGTGGGTCGACAGAGAATCCTCCTCGTTGCTGTTGTCAGACTCGCGCAGACAAGTCTGTACAAAGACAAGGAAAGGCAAGGTCCGACACAAAGTTCGGAACATTTCCTGACGGTAACAACCAGTACTGACTTACAATGTCGTCTTCATAGTCGATGTCTGGCTCTGAGGGGGGGCTGCTGTACTGTTTACTCTCCAGCCTCATCTGCAGCTGTCTCACCTGCTGCCTCAGCACCTCCACCTCCTGCTTGTAACCTGCCTCGATCTGCCTCAGTCTCTGCTGCACGGCGTCCATGGGCACCGGCAGCCCGTCGTCATCCAGGTAAGCTGGGGCCTGCGGCGGGGGAGGGGAGCAGGAGGTGGAGGGCGCCGACGCGAACGACATTGGCAGGATTTGGTGGCCTTGCACGGAGAGCCCGTTAAGAGAGACTGCAGGCCCGATCCTGGCAGAATGATGCAGACCTGGCTGGGAGCTGCTGGGACAGAGGGCCTCTCTGCAGCAGCACTGAGGCCCTCGGCTGAAGGCAAAGCCCTGGGCACGCAGCAGCTTGGTGCTGAGCCGACGGCTCTGGTAGCTGTTGGGCTGGAGCGCCCGGCTGACAGCAGAATGGCTGCAGGCAGACTGAACCAGACCCTGGATACTGTCCCAGTGAGAGCCAAGTATGGACAAGTCCGAGAGGTGGCTCTGAGAGATCGGATGGCGAGCTGCATTCTGGGGAGAGTCTGTGAACGCTGCTGCTGCTGAAACATGCTTTTGTTCCTTCACAAGAGTGGAGCTTGTGTCCTCTTTATCGCTCTGAGAGTGTTCTTGGGACTGCACCTCCTCATCGGGGTGATTGTGAGGGTCCACCGTGGGGGGGCGGTCCCCCTCGCTGGTGAGAGTCTCTGTGGAGTCCTCCATTAGAAGCAGAGGGGTCAGCTGCTTCAGAGCCAGTAGGTCTGCAGATTCTTGAAACCCGTTAAAGTGATGGTGATGATCTCCGTTAAGCAGGGAGGTGGGGGCAGCAGACTGTTTGCCAATGCGGGGGAGGGGGTGGGAGGGCTCTGATTCATGAGAGGGCAACACGGCACTCTCAGCAGTCCTGCAGGGGCTCTCAGAGAAAGGACATGGTGGGACAGGGGGGTCAGTGCTCTGCTGGCAGGCAGGACCGTCCTCACTCAGAGGGGCGGGCGGCAGGGGCAGGGAGGGCAGGGGTTGTGTGGTCAGACAGGGTTCCTCCAGTGGGTCTTCACAGCTCTCTTTATCCTGCGAGGTGCTGCTGTCCAGGGGAGTGCTGGGCAGGGGCCCGTCAGAGATGTCTGCAGAAGCTTCATCTGTGGCTGGCGAGGGCTCCAGGGATGAGAGACCCTCCTGGCAGTGCTTATTTAGATTGGGATCGCTGGATGTGCGCGTTAGCGGCAGCCCGTTCTCAAAGGCTGACAGCAGGTTATCCATAGAGCGTGTCTTGGGAAGTCTGAAAATCACAAATACCAATGCTTTAATATTACACCCAGATGATTTCATTTCTGACTCTAACACTAGAGGGCAGCCAAAACTGCTTTACAACCATTCTGAAAAGAAACCGTTGTTTTATGGCCCACCAAGGGCAACGAGCACCGACTGTGTTAGAAGATCAGAAACACACCTGTCTAGAGACCGAGAGGAGAGCTCATCTCCCGCAGCGCTGGGAGGGAGATAGAGCTCCATGGAGTCATCCACAGCAGTGCACGGGGAGGAGGTGGGCAGGTACACAGCTGTCCACAGCTGTAACGCACGTGTGTGGCAGACAGGCTGGAGCACCTGGAATAAAGTCGCTTTAGAGCCACGAACACAATAATTCTTAACCTGAGCTGACTTAAACGCTTGTTAAAACGTGGTAACATTAATAAAGATGCAGACGCACAGCTGCGCCCCCTACAGCCAACTTCTTGTCACTACACAAACAAGGCTTTAGCGTAATGTACCATATCATGGCTGGGGATGTAGAGGAAATTCTGGAAGTTCTTGTTTCCTCCACGAAGCAGGGACCACACAGAGCAGGTGCGTGTGTAGATGTTTCTCGCCTGCCTCTCACGAGCGTTGTTACCCAGGAAGGTGCCGTAAAGACATGAGTACGTGTGTTGCACTAGCTTGACCTGGACACACAACAAACAAACACATTTTCTCAGGTAATGTCTGGTAATTAAAAATCACTCGGTACAAATGAATGTATACGGTGCTACAAAAGACGGAAGTAAAGAGCACCCCACCAGGAAGGCCTCGTTGAACTCAAACAAGCAGGGGAACTGTTTGAGCAGCTGGTGAACACAGTCTAGCCACTGCAGGAAGACGGGACACTGCTCGCTCACATCATCTGTGTTCTCCTGGTGGCCACAGCGATCCCCAAACTTGTGACCGTAGTCCAGCCAGTCGATCTCTACAAGCACCTGAAAACCCTGTAAACAACATTGCACTCAGTACTGAAGGAAACTGTTGCCATGCCCCAAAAATTAGAACTGGTTGAGCGATACAGGTGATACTGTCTCGCTCATGTTTACATGTCGTTAAGAAAACAATGTGTGTATTAGAAGGGGTTGAGTTATCAGTTCCGTTAGCTCTGCCAGTAATGGAATATCCTCAGCTATGGAAACTGTCCCATTCTCTGCCCACTCATGCAGACTTTAACCTCTATTGTCCTGTAGTACGGGTCCAACAGGATCTTGGCGAGGGCTACGATCTGGGGTGTGCGGTCCCAGCCATCGGAACAGTGTACGAGGACGGGCCGGCCTTCCCTCTCGACGGCTGAACACACAAGGGTGGCTGCTTTCAGCATGACAGAGAGGTGCTGCAGCCAACGGGTGCTTTCAAGAGCTGAAAGCCAGCTGTAAACCAAAACACACTGGTTACTCTAAAGCTGTTTGGGACAATGAAGCTTTTGACCCATTACTTCTACTTGGAATCATTACACATTTATCACCATGATGACACAGCTATTATATAGTGCACTCCTGCCTGAAAATGCACATCATGAACAGGTTTGTGAACACTGGAAAAGCCAGAAATAAATAGTGCGTCTAATGTCACTGTGTACTGACAGACAGCTGGCCAGCCCAGCAGGAAGAGCTCAGAGCTGTGGCAGCGCTCCCACCTCTGTGTGGTGTTGGCTTTCTGTGAGGTGAAACCCTCTGAGTCAAGGGGGAAGGAAGGGAGGCACAAATGAAAGTAAGGCTGCTCAGACTGAAAGGTCAAACGGATCAACTTACTTTCCTGGATCAGGGATCTGGCTGCAGACTGTCCTCAGAGCCTGGAAGCTGTTGCGGATGGCGTGGATGTTGGCCATTCCCATGAACATCACCTCGCAGTTTGGGTAGTACTCTACACAGAAACAAATGTAAACAACTGTAAAGAAGGTCACAACTGAACTCACTGATTTTACATCCCATGAGATGGAATGTTGTCGTAATAAAAATAATGGGGATTCAATAATAATAATAGTAATAGTTCCGAGGGAAAATACTGTGAGCAATTAAAAACAAACAAAAAAAAAAAAAGACCCCAATTTGAGCGTCCCCACCTTCACATTCACAGCCTCCACCCTTGGCTCGGTTGGCCACAGCAGCAGTGTAGGAGCGTGCATCCAGAATTAGCAGCTTCTGCGGGACAGTGTTGTCATCGCAGCCCGAACCTCTTGTCAGAGAGGAGTCTGGAGGGGAAAAAGGTGAGGACAGAGACACTGTAATCAAGGTGGAGCAAGGAGATTACTCTTTGTAACCGTGTAAAATCAATGTCTCGTGCTAATACTCCACAAAGTGTTGCTATTGGCAACTACTTTTAACATCAAACAGACAACTAATTACCAAGACCACTAATGGATTCCTCCTCTCTGTTCAGACATCACATTTTAATTTACAGCCAGTCCGTTCAGACAGGTAGCAAACATACATCTATATATAGATATTGTCAGGCTGGTTATTAGATGACGTCATCTGGCCCGCAGTTATCAGTACCTACAGTAATTCCTATAACGTTACAGTTTTGATAGTAAGTTTTTTTGTCAAATATTTTGACATCAGTGTTTCATTGTTCACTGGTCCAAAAAACAACTGCTTCAGCAGCATTAATAAACACTTTCACTCTAATATTACTATATGTAGCTCAATAAATTACACCAACGCTTTGGACAAACTTTTTTTTTTTTACCAAAGTCACTATCACAGGAGTCGGGTGCGTCCCCACGTTGTCGCCAAGCCCCTTTAGTTCCCATCTGACAGGCTTTTGCAATCGATGTCACCAAGTACTCATCATCCGTGTTTCTCCAGCCCCACCAGCTGATCTCAGGTTGGCTGCAGCGGGCAATCACCGCCCCGTTCTTCTGGTGTCTAACACATCAAATCATCAGTAAATGCGGATGAAGATGAAGGTATCCAAAGGCTTTCAACAGGTAAACCTACCTGTAGACAACCACAGGGATCCTCTTCCAGGATCTGAAGGATGCCACACTCTCCAGTTCCTTGTCAGTGATCCATATTGGGACGAGAAGCTTCTGAGGGTAGCTGGAGCACAGCCTGATGATGACACAGACAGCACACGTTATTTTAGCAGAAAGAAAAGACTAGCGCTTATGTCGCTGCAGAAGAGAGTGGCTGTTTGAACTGAATCCCTCAGCACAACGACAAAATGTCATTTTGGCTTCAAGACAGAATGTTCCCGACATGCTCCAGGGTTCATTTTCAAGGACGCAACGGCATCAGGATGTGTCAGCTGGAGCAGAAAACAAATCACACAAAGATGCTGCCAGACACCACCTGTCTCTGTCTGGCCTCCTCCTCCCCCCCCCTCCCATGATACTTTCTAATTTCTGTTCACCTGCTCACTGTCTGAGAGGTGAGTGTGTGTGTGTGTGTGTGTGTGTGTTAGAGGGAAAGCTAACACACTGCAGAGTCACTGTCCTCAGCAGGATGGACCTGGTTTAATTAGTCAGCTGTCCTGTGTCTGCCTTCCTCAGCAGGATGTGCCATATCCAGCCTTTCATGCTGTCTCGAGTAGGATTTGTTTCTCACAGTGAATAAGTCAAAGCGTCAGACACACACGTACACACAAATAACTGAACCTAATAAGAGCCGAGAGATTGGAAAAACAGAATAAAGCAACTGTTCACATAAGCCTAAACTGTGACATGCCTTTAAAATATACACTCCCTCCTGGAAGTTTTATATTTTTAGCATTAAATACCTCTCTCCTTTATCGTGCATATAAAACCCTCACCCAGAGAGGCATTTTTGCTGATATCCACGCATTTGAAATGATTCTTAGCTCCTATAAAGAGCAATCTATCGGCTGTGACTTCTACACATTCATTCTGTAATAATTCCAGTTACAGTGTCGTTAAGTGATGCTATTCACAGTGAAGCATGCGAGACATACTTGTAGTTGGAGTTAATATCCGACACTCTCCAGATGTTTTGTGTGTCAAAGCCCATCCTCTTGACCTCCAATTCCATTCTCTGACCCACATGATCACCTGTGTGCACACAGAATATAAAGTCATTTGGATATATATGGACTAATTACATAAGGAATGTGAAGATTTTCTTAAACTGAGGCCGACTGTCCTCAAATACTTTTGCAGTGAGGACATTTTAGCTGGTCCTCACAACTTCAAAAGACTGTTGGAGGGTTAAGATAGGGTTAGAATTGGGTTTAGGTTAGGGTTAGTTGTGATGGTTAGGGTAAGGGGCTGGGTACTACATCTATGAAAGTACAAGGATATGCGTCTGTGTGTTACCTGGACGACAGAGATGAACATGCTGATCCTCATCATCAGCACTACCTCCCAGACACCAGGCGTGATAGGCCAGGGCAAACAGGTCTTCCAGCCGGGACGGTGGAGCTATGGCCCTGTTCAGTCGCTTGACCCACTCCTGACATTGCTTGAACGTTGCAAAACGGCATCTGTGAAGAGAAAATACAAAACAATTGTTTTATCAATAACAAAACCACAATTTTGGGTTAGGCACTCAGAAATGTAACAGAAAATGACATATCTTAAAAGTCCCCTCTCGGCTGTTAGCCAGGATTAATAGCACAGATGCTTATTAATGAGGCGCTGCAGGCACAGCTGCTGCTGAGTGTCGAGCCTCAACAAGATCTGATCTTTACAGATGTCTGTGAGATGACGGAGATGAGGATCCTAGCCTGAAGCGAAATGAATGTAGGCCTTTGCCTAGTGTTTTTCCTAAGCAAGTGCAGCTTGGTGGTGATTATATTTATGCCATCTGTCTGATCTTAATCACCAGGCAGCAGAAAATATGTTTTTCCTCTAATCCTATAACCTGACAAGAAATTCCCTGCATTAGAATAATTAATATTCACATAAAGATTAGCCAATTCAACAGTGAAAACATCAACTCCTCCTTTACCAACATGATTAAGGCAAGAATGGAGGAACGAGAACAGCCTTAATGACGTTACTTGATAATTAATCAGGAAAAGTACTTTCCAAGATTAAGTGACTGATTAGTTGAGTGAGTGATGGGGGATATAAACTGCCTCTTGGCTGAAGCCAAGAATATGTTTTCATAAATTTCTGCGTAAATTATATGAGGCATGTGTGACTGCACTGGTCTCCTTACCGGACTACTTTAGAGTCTTTGCAGATGATGTGCAGCTGGAACATATCTCTGCCCTCCACACTCTCGATCAGTCTGAGAGGCACCTGTAGGGGGAGACAGAGAGCGAGTGCGATGAGCCCTGGTGTGGCGCCCCTGCAGCAGCAGCAGCCGGTCTTCACAAAGAGACTACCACCCCCTGGTAAGACAACTGTACCTTAATTATCTTGTCTTTAGGCATCTATAGAAGTGTTTTCATAACTTGCAAAATGTACGTCATCATTAGCAGCAAGTTAATTTTTAATAAATCTTACAGCCATCACACTATCAGCGTTTAATAAGATTTAGAAATTAGGGACCACCAATTTATTGCTAAAAAGATATTTATAAATAAACATCTGTCTTGTTTTGCTCCTGAATATAAGGTACAATTTCCCCTAAGTGGGACAAAATGGTGACAGAGGGTGGCGTTTTGTCTGCTTGTACTCACAGATATCTCATTGTCCACACCTGGGTAGGTCTAACAAAGAAGCACACAGAGGGAGAGAAGGGGGGGGTGAAAGGACAGGAGGAAATGGAAGAACATGAAAAGAGGAAAAATTGAACTTAAAAGATTCTGGGGACAAACAAAAATGAAAAGTTAACAGTAAAGGAAACATCAGAGGTTGAATAATGAAATGCAACTTGGTGGTTTGTGGATTGGCCTACTTGCAGCATAAGAGCAGGCCAAATGGAAATCATGAAGGAAAGACAAACATGCAAGAGCAAAGGGCAAGAAAACAGTTTAGCAGTAGGGGAAGAGTTGTGAAAGGTGGGTGAAAGGTTGTGTTGCTGGGGTTGAAGCAGGGCATAAGAAAGATGGAATTACATGCTCTAAACTGTATTAATCTATATATTAGGTGAAAAGGTATCTGGATTGACCTCTTTTTTTTAACATTCCTGTTTTCAAAATCCTGGAAAAAAAATGACAGGGATTTGGAACGAGGAATTAACTTTGCTGCTGGTAAATGCAAACAATCGGGCTGTTTGTCTATGAGCGAGGCACGACGTCAGTAGGAAAGAGCTAGTGGTCATCTGTGCCAGCAGAGGCCGGGCCTCTGGCGCCGAGATGTCACATTAAACCTCTCCTCCCAAAAGATCAGAGGACTGGCCACTCATGTGCTATAACACTAGCTCAAATAAATTTGTGCCAACTGGACTGGAATATTATTAAATCTACTTTATGGGTACTCTGAATATAACACACTTTGGTTTATTTGCATTTTGAGCAAAATTATGTGTTTATAAAATTTATATGGGGGAACAGGAAAATCTGCAACTACACACTACAGCCCCATCAAAGCAGCTACCGCTTCTCAAACGGCACCATTTAGACTACAGTGAAAGCCTTTTTTTTTTTTTTTTTTTTTTTTTTTTTTTTTAAATCGGTTCTGAGTGTTTATTGTTGTGACTTGTACTCACATTGATGACAGAATCCTTAAACTTGATGTGGAGCCTGTAGTTAGAAATGGCAATAATGGCTTCGTCAGCGTGGCCAAGATATTCAACCCCTTCTCCCTGAAGAACTGGGAATGGCACCTAAAGACACAAAACACCGGATTATTGCTGGGGATCAGTGTCAAACAATAAAAACATGTTGCAAACAGACTTCCACTGTTGGTTTTATTATGTCTACTGATAGCAGAACCATATTTATTCTGTCCTAAAAAGGAATCTATTCTGAAAGGTGCTTTAACAGCGGTCGCCAATCTCCGGGCCGTGGACCGGTACCGGTCCGTGGGTCATTTGGTACCGGTCCGCACATAAAGAATAAATAACTTACATTACTTCGTTTTATTATTATATTTAGAAAATACCACAGTTTCATGGCAGTCATATTACATTCTTCGGTTGTATTAATGCGCCACATCTTAATGGCCGGTTCCTGAAAATACTGGGCCGTGGCGCAAAAAAGGATGGGGAGTGCTGATTTAACATATGGGGACAATGTTGAAAACTGAAGGGCAATGATGAAGGGCAAATTTTATTCAACCGACTAAAGACGTTTGATTTCATTTCATAAAAGAAAACATGTATCACATGGTATTTTCTCTGTATGTTTGTAAAACACACCATTGCCTGACAGTGAGATTAGAAGAAAGGTATAACCAAAGCGAGTGCTGGTGTCAACAGTGTGTATGGTGCTGTCCAATCAGCTGCTGGAGTGAGTCATTTTTACAAAGGCAGTTTTGTGAACACAGAAAGATCAGAATGAGCAAGGCAGTAGGAAGAGAAGCAAGACTGCACTAGACAGTACAGTAGGTGATCCCAAACCACCCATTACAATTCTTACCGTTACTCATTTTATTACAGACCCAGCCAGGCACAGGCTTTGGCTGCAGTGAGACCCTCATATTATGGTAATTGGTTCCCGAAAACAGTTATTACAAAAAGCATTTATTTTCAATCTAAGGCACAGACTTTGAAAAGAGACAGAGATAGCCACAACTGCCATGGTGGTACACGCTACCACCAGCTCCAAATGTGCTCTATATTAATATTATTCCATTTACAGCAGCTACTCCGTCACTGGATATGTGGAAACAATGAATAATAAGATCAGTACCTGCTGCTGGTTTAAGGTATAAACAGAAAGGCAGTCATATTAACATATGTAAATATTTATTCCTGGAACGTTTGAAGCCCACAATTCATTCCATTAATAAAACTGAACACCATGATGTGTCAGCTGATTATTTGTTAACATGCTTTAATAGGAATCTAATGGGGAATTGCAACTCATTGTCTCATTGACAGTAGTCGGGACCAACAGTGTTGCTTGGAGACAACATTACCTCATCCTGCATTTGCATGCATTGCTGAGTCACGCAGAGGAGGGCTCAGTGGTGCATGTTAAAAGAGGACAGAGTGGGCCAGATGGGGGATTATGGTAAGATGTAGGAAAATCAGGCTTACTTGAAAAACCATTAGCCAATAAAAATAAAAACATGCAGAATGGAAAAATGACCCACAATGTTGTCTTGTTAAATTGGATTACATATTGTCCACTCCCCAAACTTGAATATACATTTTTGTTATTTTGTTCTTTAAAAAAAAAAAAATGCTTTTTAAACATCAGTTTTCCCCCTGTTGGTCCCAAAACAATAAAAACAAAACACCAGAAAACAACAGTATGTCCCCCTGACGTCTATGGTTGCACCTGTTGTTGCTCATCTGTAACTGAACATGTGTGTGTGTGTGTGTGAGAGCCAGGAAAACAAGCACGATGAGCGAAAGAGGACAGCTTAACCTGGGAAATGGAGCACGCTGCACTCAGACAGCAACAGAGCCAAATATAGGCTGCAGTTCCCCTGATACCCTGCACTAGGAATTTGATTAGTGGAATATAATATCCAACATTAAGAAAGTTCATATATTCAAATGTGACTCGCAAATGGCTGCCTAACCAAGGCAGAATACAGAACATTTCGTAAAAGCAGTCATTTCAATATATAGCGTGTTTTTTTTCTACATCATGTTGTGAATTACATGCACAACAGAAAAGGATGGAATGAGAAACTGGGGCCACTGAATCTGCGTGCTGATGTGCTGTGAAAGAGACCTAACACGTCCTGCTGAAAGTACCAGAGCTACCATGCTGTTCTGCATTTAACAAGCAGCACTCCAAAAGTAGGTGCATGAGTCACCGGCAGTCAGCAAGTGCAGCAGAAAATACAGTGTCACGTTTCATTTGGGGAGCCTTCGGGACCACAAAACACAAAAGTTGATAGGAAAAAACGACAGAGAGGAGGAGGACAGAAACCCTCTGAATAACACTATGGCATGCAAAGTTGGGACTTTTGGTTTAAGCTGCCTGCGTGTGAAAACAAGCATGTGAGTGCATAACTGCAGACATGCACAACAGACGGCAAGCATACAGGAGGAAGATGGCAGGCTATGGGAGGGCCTGCACACAAAGACACTCATGGGGAAAAAATATGTGTGGCTGCATGTGAGAATGTAGAGGGAGGAAAAGCAGAAACAGCGTTGCCATGTTGAGAACTTATTAAAATAACGTTTGGCTCAGAAAATGAGTTACAGAGCTGACGAGGAGACTTAAAATCCACCTTCCCACTGTGTGTAAAAGAAAACAGGTTAACCTTTGATACAAACTATTAAAAAAAAAAAAGTGACCATGATGATTATTTTGGTTTATTTTATCCTTCAGTGAATTCTGCTATCTAAAAAAAATCTCAAACTAAATGACTAAATCTTATTGGATTGAATTTGACTCCAGTAACTGGCAGCTGGTTGTCACTCAGAGGTAGTTTCCCACATTTGGGCCTCTTTTTGTACCCCATCATCAGAACACTGTGTCCATGTGATAAACTCAGGTAAATAAGCTGGTGGAATGCTGATGGTCAAACATCCCAACAGTCACACATCATTAAACATCCAAAGAGTCCCCATCATTATCCCATCTTGATCAGGTTATGTTGTGGCAATCGTACTTACAACCAAAGGCAAATCTGCTTCCTGGCCTCTTTGTAAGAGGCATGAGCGCTCATCTCCAAGGCCTCCTGGTAACCAGGGTGCTGGTGTGCATCTAGCTGTTATCGTGTAATAAAAATGCACAGTTGCTGTCGACGAGTTTTAAAAGTGGTGGGTTTGAGTCCAGTGACATCACTCCCTGACCAATCAATGGCCGGACATCACATTTTAGGCTCAATGCAGCATGTCTGGAACCCTGGCCGAGGAGGCATCGATACCCCAGCAGATACTATCACCTAATGGAAAACTCAGAAAACCTTGTAGACTCCAGCCGAGACTTTACTAGAGGAAACGCCACATAAATCTGAGATCAGCTGACCTGAAGGCTTTCATCTTCCTTCACCAGCTCCTTCTGGGGGAACAGGTCCTTGGCCTTGATATACTCCAGACTGGGAGGTCCTTCTTCACCCTGGTGGAAACAAACACAAAAATAAAATCATTATTAAAAAAAAAAGTGCCCTCACAGTAACACTTAAAAAAAAATTGTTCCCAACATCTAAAACAAAGATTACAAAAGGTCAAAATACAAAAAAAGCTACTTGCATTCTTTTTTTTCCACTGCATATTTGTTAAAAGGTTTGCTGGCTGCATGCCTGCTGGAGTTTCACAATCAGCCGTAAACACACAGGCATCATGGTGCAGATTAATTATTCCCCAAGGACTCAAAATCGCAAAAAAATAGGGTGCAATTGGTGTCACTTTATACATGATTACCACTATTACAAGTCCATAGATTTGAATAGTAATAAAGATTGAGAATAAAAATTTTCCGCATTTATAGTTCTGTTTCAGAATCGTGCGGAGGGATATCTGCATGTGAAAATGATGGACAATGTTGCGTCCCGGACACCAAAAATCTGAACTTTGTCACTAGGTGTTACAGTCTACTGCACACACAGATACTGGCCCTCAGAAAGATTTTACACACTTGATTTGTTTCTTGTTGGGTTCCAGTCACATATTATTTAACCAAATGCTTCTCTGAAAATAAAAACTGTAAGAGGAAGATGACCTATTTAAGCGGTACACTTCCTGATGAAGTGAAACATCCAAATCCAGCACCTTAAAGAACTTATTAAACAGGTGAAACCAGTTTAATTTGCAGTTGTGTGACTACTGCTACCATTACCACCCCTGACTTGGCCTACCACAGCAACTGAATGCACACAGGAACAAAAGGGAAACCAATGTGCCTTTGTGTGTTTTTCCCTGTGGACATGGGGAAAAAAAGACAACTAAAATGCCCTTCAAGATAGAAAGTGACCCCATGATGCCTTTCCCTGCAGACCTCCTATAACTGCTATAAGGCTTTTGGGTACAAGAAGTGTGTGTTGGAGGAGTAAGGTCACAGTAAAGGTCACTGGAGAAGCCAACCTACCTGCTACTTAGATATAATCAACTAATGAATAGCAGCACTAATGATGGAACTGAGGGTCAAGTCTGTCAAACTGATGCAGCATAATTATACATTTTTTTTCTTTATCAATGATCGACGTGATCAATTATTACACACAAGGATATGATGAGAAATTCTATTCTTATTGTCAATTATCTTCAAGGCAAGTCTTATGGGGCACCAATAATTTTCTGTCTGTTAGAGGAAACCCTGTTCAGTCCAAGTCTCACCACTAAGAGCCTAAAGTTTGGATTAGTAAAATTCACCAAATCCCTCTGCAATATGACCCAACTAAATCTCTGAGCACGAGAAAGCCAAGCATGATGTTATTGCGCATTTAAATACACCTGAGACCAGAACAAGAACCATTACTCTGAAGCATTCAGGGAGGGTCAGGTCACTGCAGGCAGATCACTGTTGCCGGCAGTCCGAAGCGCCACGTTCCCAATCCCAGCCATAAAGATCCAGAGGGAGTAAAGTTTAGTGTGGCCTGACAAGCTGCAGGCTTTCTCCTTGAGAAACTGATAATCAGTTAAGAAGAGCATACATTTAATCTCAGCACACTAATCCTTTATTAGTAAATGATCCACCTCAAAGGCCTTACATCGGGGACATCGGCATAATGTGTGTGGCACCTTGTCATTTCTCTCAAAGGGCCGATCTGTCTTTCCACTCCTCTACGAGGTCTGTGAGAACACTGTGTACTTTAAATGCAAAAAAAAAACAAAAAATTGCTGACTAAATGTTGCTACAACGTTCTATCAGACCATAAATGTAACATAAAAAAGACGTAATGACAGATTAACCCATACAGGTTTGCACAAATGCATAGATGCTAAGACTTAGACACTACATTTCTAAAAAAAAAACCAAAACATTAATTAAGCTAAATAGTTAACATACAGTATACATCATTTTTGTACAAGTATGACACCAATAGTGAAGAACTGTTTCAAATAAACCCTGTTGCAAACAATCCTGAGCCTCCAGTTTCAGAAATCTAATAACAGTGGCAAGAACTGGACTGGTGCAGGAAAAGTCACTGCATTCACCCCCAAAAGTGAGGGAGGCAGGTCTTTTTTCTAATTTTTAGTATATTGCGGTGTGTCCTCCATCCAACAGACAATCATCTTATAGAAGATTCAAGGAAAAGAGAAGTGCTCTCTCTTTTGGCCGGGCCCACAAAGATAGAACAGTTTTTCCCGCAGCTGACACATTTTTGCTCTGTCACTGCAGCCATCTCTCACTTCCTCCCCCGCTTCCACCCAACCAGACATTTAAAAAGCCGGAGTCGAACGGCCTGCTTGCATACCCACATAAGCCCAAATGCAAGCAACATACACTTAGGTCAGGGTGGATAACGTCTTCTCAAGCTACCAGTGGGGGGGCGAATCACAGTCACGGAGCAGCAGGTTAAGCGTGTGCACGTTCCCACACTAGTTCCACTTGTCCGCGGAAAGCACAGGTGAAAGTCTGCGACGTAGACCTTTCTGCACGTGTGTTTGAACAGAACCAGCAGGTAGAACAGGCTGAGCAGTGGGGTTAACACAGGCCCAGTCTACATCAAAAAATGTTGCCATGGATACAACCCCCTTTTTTTAAGCAGAGACATTTTTTTTCTCTAAAGCTTTAGAAAACAATTTTCTAGCCTTCCTCACCAGATTATTTACTTAATCTGATTGGGCCTTTGTCCTACAGATGTGCAGATTAAACAATTACTACGAGGTGGGCAAACCTACATCTATGGAAACAATGTAAAGATTAAGAAGAAGGACAGAGTTTACAAACTTAGAAGATAAGGGCCAATCATAGACAGCAATTGCATGATAGTATAGTCAAAGCTTGGACCAGAATGTTCAGTTTTATTTTGATAGCTAATGTGTTCTTTAGTTTACATAAATTTGCACTTCCAAACATTTCCCACCTGCACAAACCGGTTGCTCACACATTTTGCTGTGTCATCCATGAATTTTATTCAGCGGAGCAACACAGTGTAAACTGAGAATATCATATGCATCGACCTTTGACGTATTTATTTCCCCCAATTATTTAATTGAAACTGCATATAGCGCCTGCAGTGTATCCCCCAAAAGCTTTTAAACTGTGCTTTCACACTGGATTCATTTACCTAGTGGGTCTAATAGAATTGGAGCCATGGAAAAAATCTTAACCAATTCAATTAGGCTTTTTATAGGCCCGTTTGTGCAGACAACCTATGGCTGCGGAACACAATGTCGTAGAAATAGAACAAACAAAACTGAGTACAAACTGAAAATATTCCTTTTTCTCTCTGCGCAATCAGAAGTGACAGCTGTTGAAAATTAAGCAGTGCTGCAGGCCTCTTCCAGTGACTGACAGAGCTGTGCGGTCCATTTTAGCAGCAGTGGACAAGGATGATAAATTATACAGACAGTGACGCAGAAGAGAAACTGCTGACTCAGCGGCGCTGCAGACATACTAAAGAAAAATCGCCAGTCGTGTAAAACCTGGTCGTGTCTGTTCATAAAGAAACAAAGATAACAGACATTCATAAAATAAGCACATTAGCTCATCCTGAACCACCTGGAAGCCTCGAGCTTTATTATATTGTTTCGAAACGTTACATTCACGGTCAACACAGGATGAACCATGACCATAACTATGGTAATCCCTCATTGGTCAGCAGCAGCAGCAGATCACTGTTCTGAAGGCCTTGAAATGGATTGTGTAAACGGACGTGAACAAACACTGCAGGCAGAAATGTGTAAAAGTTAGTTCTAAGCCAACCGCAGCAAGTACTCTGCTGCACGCTGTCTGGATGTTGCACAGATGTTACTCCAGCTCACATGACAGTAAAGCTGCACTATGTGACATCCGATCCAAGTTTATCCATTTGCTGACAAGCAATAAAGCTGTTGAATATTAGTAAGGTAGCGAGATATAGTTATAGTATTCTTTATTTTAAGTAAATAGTGGAACAGAACATTTTCCATCAAGTCAAAGAAAAACAGACTGAGCTGAATGACCAGTAGCTTTTGTTTTCGACATTTTTTTTTTTTTTTTAACTCTTCACAGTATTTTGTGCTGCGATGTAGATTAGTTACGTGCCCTGAAATGTTTCCTGTAGAGTTCTATGTAGGAAGCATGAAGAAAGCAACTAATCTGCCTGTGTAGCACATGCTAATCTTTACTGTAGCACACCTGATAATGTGTTGGACCAATAGTGAAAGAGAATTTTCACATAAATTATTGCAAACTAAGGTGTTAGCCACCATTAAAATTACACAGGGAGAAAAGCTAAAGATGATTATAAAGCCTCTAAACTAACTACTCTATCATTGTTATACATCATTCTGCACATTCTTCCTGCAGTGAAGACCCATCACACCTCAAAGGCTGGCACAAACTACACAAGGTGTTCCTACCTACACCTGTGTGCTCCTGACAGAGCCCCCCGCCCCCCCATCATCAAAACCCCTCAGAGACTAGGCTCTCATCGTCACACAGAAAACGCCATCTCATTAGTTAGTTCTATGTAGAGTGTGGACCAAGTGTTACGCACCGATACCCGCAGCCCTCACGTGTGTCAGCCAACACACCCACCACCCCATCCCCCCACCAACTGGCTCTCGAGCACAGACTGGCAGATGAGTTAGTGGGGCTGTGCTACACACAAATGTCACAATCCAGAGTCCGCGCGTGAGGGAATCGTCCAGAAACGCTTGCACACTTACAAAACAGTTGAGCATGGAGCAGGACACCCTTCCTGCGAGGCTCATGTCGAGGAGAGGCGGGGTTGCGTCTGAATGACACGCAGCCTATAGAGCAGCAGCACATCCAGTGCACGAGGAGCCGGCATTACCATTCTTCCCTTAGCCGGAGCCTCTCCACCCCTTGTCCACTCCAATCCCTTTTGTCTCCTGCCGGTCCGCTCTACCTTTGGTACATTCCCTCTTTTCAAAAGGTGTTTTAAGATAACACCCTGGTCCCGGCATCCATTGAGGAAAAGCCCCAGAGCTCCCAGTAGAAGAGCCAGCGAACAGCCTTGTCTGAAAAGAGCTCCTATATTATTGCTCAGAGGTAGAATAGTCCGAATGAGAGCAGCAGCTCTGGCGATCAGTCGATTTACAGGCGAGAAAAAAGCGAAAGTGATGGAATGACACCTTCCCAGCTAGAGCGAGCACAGAGTGTAGGAGAGACAGGAAGCCAGTGGGAACTGCCTGATGCTAAACTCCACCCTCTGCGTGCACATCAACCTGCCTCTCGGATTCACATGCTCACATTTCTCCCCGTCGTTCCTCGCTCCTCCCCCACTCCCTCCTTGTTCACCCTTCACCGACATCTCTGAAAATATAATTCTCCCCAGTTATCAGATGTTTAAAAAAAAAAAAAAAAAAAAAAAAAGAATCAGCCCACTGGCATCCAGAGGATGTTGCGACTGTTGCAAATGCATCCTCGGGCATCAACCGCATAGGATGCTAAATGCACATTTTCCGGTGCAGGAAAAAAAAATACACACACCATTTAATAAACTAACGCACATAACGACACAACATCGATTAGTTGTCCCATAGCAAAATGCTGCATTGGCAATGGACAGAGGACAAAGAGGGAGGGTGCTGAGCGGAGTCTATGCAGAGATCTCCAGTGACACAGCACTCTCCAGCTGCAAATCCCTCTCCACGCATGCCTCTCAGCCTCTTCCTCACACATCTGCAGTAAAGACAACTCTCCTTCACCGAAAATCACTCAATGTCACAGGATGCACAGAGCTGCAAATCAAAAAGGGACACACAGCCCTCCCCCCACCTTAACCCCCTCTGAGTCGTGACAGCCACTCTCCTTCAGTCGTATGAAGCCTATTATGTAATATGTATAAGATAATAAAAACGAGCAGATCAGAGGGATTATTGGTTCATCATGTTACTGTAATGTAAATTTGAAATGGTAGAATTCCACTTTTAGTGTATCTGCTTCATAAAAGCGACAATCAAATCTAATCAATCAGAAGAAAAAGCAATACTTTCACCTTCTTTTCACCTCCAAAAACATTGTACATTTACAGACACACATTTTACTGTGTAAGCGGTGTCGAATGTAAAGGGTCTCAGGAAAACAACTGGGTAATCCAGGATAACGATGCTGGGTGTTATAAACTAGTCCCTGCAAACTCAGCTGCTGCAGACAGAACAACAATTAACTTAACGGAAAACAGTAAAAGTATATTATTTATTTTAGAGTGCAAGGTAGCCAAGGTCGCAATTTATTTAATGACTAAGTTGATCTTATCAACCAGCATAAACATGTAGACTGCAGCACTTCCACGTATGAAGTAGAATGTTACAGAAAACTGTTCTCAGTCCCCTGGCACCCATGTGACTTAAAAAAAAAGGAAGTGAAATTTGCTGAAAGACTCCTGCCAACACATCCTGTGGACGGACAGTGACATTATCTGGTCGGCAGTAATTATTAAATCAATCACCATTTGTTGATAAGATCGACCATAAAAGATGCCGACTTTCAAACTATGACCCGTTTTCCCATTAAAAAAAATAAATACATAAAATTATTAGGGAGAGATTATTAGAGTCTAATCTAATCTAAGATCTCAAGGCATCTTTAAATCTCTGCTCCTGTCTGTCCATCCAACCAAATCTGGCAGAATTAAAAAAAGGAAAAAGTGAGCAGCAGATTTGATCTCTTGTGCTTCAGGTTTTATTTTAGGAAATGAGGGCATCATGTCCCTAACTTGGTGCCAGCTTACATATGGACACAGAGAGTACTGCCACATTTCTGATTTGACCATTTATTGATCATAAATCAGTGCAGTTAAAATGTACGCACACGTATATATTGCTATTCTACCGCCTACTTTTATATAGACAAGGGATGCTGTTCAAGGTAGGTGTGGGCAAATCCTGACCTTTCTAACTGAAGCATGATGTGAGCCAGAACAATCAAACAGTGCAAGTTTTTAGCAACACCATCACTGAAAGCTTCCACTGTGTCACCTGGACGGGGCAGCACATACAGGTGATTAATTCTTGTTTAAGCAGGTGACATCATACATACTGGGCGATGACAAACTATTTTTTTCTACTTCTGGATAAGCAATAAAAGGCACCGACACAATGCACCTTGTGTAGTGTGGGAGAAAACCACCATTGTCCCCATTTCCATGATCACATTACTGCTCCCAAGATGACAGCATGAGTGGACAGAAGAATAAACACTTTTAGTTTCAGTGCAAAAAAGGTGCAGGTTGGGAAGCAATTAAATGTAACTTTACTAAACAAGATTAAAAGGATCAGGTTACCTGCAAAGCAGAGGGCTGGACCAAATGTCTCACTACCTAAGCTGAAGGAAACACTGGCAGGACAGCAACTGAGCAGGGCTGTTCTATTTTTGTGAAATAAAGTATTAAAAAAAGATGTAGTCATTGTGCTCATTTCTGGTAACTGAAACTTGTTAATAGAAAACAAATCTAAGGTAATTTCAAGGATGTGTGAGGAAAACCTAATTTCTAATCTCCAACACACACCAGCAATGGAAAAAAAAAGGGACATCATAAATGTATGAAACTAAATTTCATCATGAGAGAAGCCAAGGTTCTCATTTTATACATCTGACTGAGTACATTATTTGTTCCCCAGCTCTTGCCATCAATTAAGCCCAGAGCTTGACTATGTGTAGGACAATAAGGACGAGAGCCAGGCAGCCGGCCACAGTGGCATTCTGTGGAACCAGTTGACCAAAACCTCGGGACACACAACTTCCTCCCACACTTCCTCTTTCTGCCCCATAACAAGAAAAATTTATCACTCACTGTCATTGCCTGTTTATTAAAAAAAAAAAAAAAAAAGAAAAAAAGAAGTGGAAGAACAAAAAAAGCATTCTTTTTAGCTAAAACTGCAGAACAGCATGAAGTAATGGTGTCGGTTTAAAAAAAAAACATTGCTCATATTCATTGTTGCGATAACAGGAAAATAAATCAAGCAAATAAGCAACACACAGAGATTGTGCATGTACAGCTGTGACTTACAGATCATTTTAAACGTTACATGTTTTGATCGGTGTGCTGCACAATAATTACAACTTGCATGCTCATGGCTGCCACATGGTTACACCCATCTCTGCTTTTGTCATGTTTTGCAGATAGAAAGACCTGCAGCTTTCTCACAGGAAGAAATAAGGGAATAAACAGCAACATGCGCCATGTTGAGGAAGTGATTACTGGGTTGAAGAGAGAAGCAGTTTGAGAAATATCACTACGACTTCCATTTTTTCTGTTGCAATAGTTATAAAGCTGCACCATATTAATAAAATATGATAAGACAGATAAATGCTGTATTGATAATATGACTAAGTATGACTTCCTGTTCAAAGTTCATGGTACATTATATGATCCTCCTTCAATTGTTTCAGAAAATAGTGATGGTATATAATACTGGGTTGGAATCATTTTTTCCCCATTTTCTTTGGCTAATTCTATCTTTACAAACACCTTGCTATGGTTCTTGTGGTTGCTGTTATTGAGATTAATCATGTTCCTTCTGGATGGTACCATTCGTTGTGAAATACATATCTGTAAACTCGCATTAGCTCTCCAAGTAATCCCCAGAAACAACACAGAGCATTGCTTTTAATCACCTGTTGTACAGAAAGAAACACTTTTCTAATTCAGCTATCATTGCAGCCCTAATATATCCATGTCATTTTATAACAAAGATGCTAAAGAACACTTGATATGCTGGGCATTAAAACAGTAAAATTTTGCAAAGTCTCTTTTCGAAATTTTTGATTTGGACATTCTTACACGGGTTCATGCAAAAGAGAATCCAGCTTAATTTATTTTCAGAGTCGAAGTTCAGAGAAACAATAATTAAACACTCAACCTTAATAGCAAGCTACAGCATGACATAAACTTTAGAATCATTCCCACACCCATCTGATAAACTCACCATCCTGCCAGCTGCAGACAGTCGGCCTGGGCGCTCCTCTACAGATCCCTCCCACTCCTCCAGTCTACTGAACTCTGCAGTGCCAGCAAAGGCTCCTGCAAAAATAAATAAATAAATAAATACATAAATAAATAAATAAATAAAGCATTACCTTTAGACATGGTGTAGTGCTTGGGGAGGGGTGGTGTAATGTGACTGCACAGGGGTTACATTCCACAAATGAATGTCCATGGTTTAAAGAACAGAAAGTTAAATTAGTATTCGTTAAAAAAAAAAAAAAATCCAAAAATATCAATCCAATCCCTGCTACCTTTACTACCACCTTAGACAAGCCAGAACATACAAGGTTACTGTGACGCACAACTTGAAACCCCGCTCAACATATGTAGCAATGCCAACATGTAGACACATGTGTGGCATTTGACACTTGTCAAAACCCTTGAAGCATTTAAACTCAAGTGAACTTACAGAAGGTCTCATTTACAGGAAATGCTCATTC
The DNA here is from genome assembly GCA_015343265.1 of Pao palembangensis. NCBI lineage: Eukaryota > Metazoa > Chordata > Actinopteri > Tetraodontiformes > Tetraodontidae > Pao > Pao palembangensis. The sequence goes on along the minus strand of CM027094.1, from coordinate 10,371,827 downwards.
AAAGTCGCCTCATTTTGTTATCAGATATCAAACAGATAGCTCTGGAAACAGCACACGAAGAGCCTGCTACTTTTACAATTATGTCGATCGTACAATAAATGTCAGCTTCCACTATCACTCCCACCGCTGTGTTTGCATATTGAGTGCAGCAGGCTTACACACTAGCCAAAAAAAAAAAAAAAAAGCTTTATTGCCGCGTTGATGCCTTCCTGTTCATGCATGTGCAGGCTGGGTCAGAACACTGTAGGTTTAGTTGAACGCAGTAATAGGAACTCACTCAGGCAGTCTGAAAAAACAGATACTGCATTCATGCCTGTGTGACTAGAAACACAACACTGGTATGCATCAACTACAAGGACAACCTCTAGCTGTTCTGTCTGTTCTCTCTTCTGTGAACTCTTTTCTATTGAGGACACACCCCCTTTTGCACACAGCTCCACACACACACACACACACAAAAAAAAACAACAAAATACAAAACTCTCAAATGACAAAATTCTATCAGAAAAGTTGACCATTCTTACCTGCCACAGGCCTTGACTCTGAAAGCCCAGTGTTCAAACCTATTTCTGTCTTTTAAGGTTGAAGCAAGCCTGCAGAGTGGCAGCAATGTTCCCTCTCCAAAACATTCTGGTTGTAATCCAGTGTATGACATACCTCCAACCCGCCCTCTCTAGCTTACTCTATCCCCTCCCACTCCAACACTAGGCTTCTCCAAGTGAAAGATGCCAGTCTACAGGCTGCACACCTTTTAATAGTTCACCCACATTCAGTCATGACTCATTTTATTATCAGGGAGGGCTTTCATTGCTGGTAATCATGGATTTCAAATCAGTCGCAATTGCTTTAAAAGTTAAACCTTCTTTTAACCTCATCGGGGAAACATTTCAACTTGACAAAAAGTTTTCAATGAAAAAACACACAGGAAAACTAATTTAACAAAAAAAAAAAAACAAAACAAAAACTACACAACAGCATGCCAGGTTTATATGTATTGTTCTCTAAAGGATGTCAGGAAAAGATTGCATCCGCCTTTATGTCAGCAGCTCATTTCCCACACATTCTGGACGAACCTTTTCTTCATCTAAGACCTAAACCTTTCACCTGCAAAGATGTCTCTGGCTATGAACAACCCCGTTAAGGCTTTTACTGTTGTCCTCCGCCAGATTGGTAGCATTAGTATAATGATTAAAGGCAGCAATGTGAACAATACTTTAACTTGTAAATTAACCAGAGGGGAAAGAAGAACAGCTGCTAAATAAAATAACATAATAATAATAATAATAAAAAAAAAAAAAACAGCAAAAACCAATAACACACAGAAAGTGCAAAATTTCTTCCTATCACTCACACATTGTAATCATGTCAAGTTTCATTCACTATTACACTGATAAATCAGATGATCAGGAGCCATACAAAAACAGTTGCATTAAGTACACATATAAACTCCATATAAACAGTTCAAATGCTTTTAGAATCACAAAATATTTTAATATATCATCCTAATGATATGGATCACAACAGTCACAAAATGTCAGCAGTAAATTATACGCTTTTTATTGGCACAATAAATGGAATATTTAACTATATCAATTACTAGAAAATGTATAACTTTTCCAAAGGTCAGACTCAGGGATTTAACATTTTAAATGAGATGCGGTTATGGAATGTATTAATATAACCCGAAGATAAAGTTTGTTATAATAATTTTCTTCGAACGTAAAACACAATTTTCTTTTGATTCAAAAATATCCATCAAAACAAGACTAAAATAGGCAACTGGACTGGACATGTGTACCGTTTACAGCACAGGTGTGGTTGTATAACAGGGCTAAAGTTTAAAGGCACGTAAAGATGAAAGTGAAAGTGGGCAGACGGTCAGGCAGATGATGGAATGAAGTGGTTTCGACGAACCGAAGGAGTGAGTGTGTGTACCGAGTTTGTACCTGTTAGCACCACGCTAGCTGCCGGATTGCAACATTAATACAGACTGAGGTACTAAAATCACAAATTTGTGAAGTGTAGACGACAAGATGGCTCATGACCCTAACAAGTCTGCCATCAAAGGACCCAAGCGCAAAAATATTATTCGGAAGTTACTTAATTCTAAGAAAGAATTCGAGTTACTCACACAGAAAGGATCAGCTGACGCGACGGTGACTCAGTAGACTACACAACTTCCGCATTCTTGTGCGGTGATAACAGTATTCGCCAATGACAGTTAAGAAAAGTGGCCATTCTCGACAAATGGTGTTCCACAATGATAACAGGCCAATGAAGATTTGCTCACATCGGGCGAATCAATCGCGCACACCCACAAAGTAACCAATCAGGTATCACCACAGTCTAAGAGCGCACCAATAAAAAATCACAGCGCGGCAAACGAGATAACTTACACACAACGTGTGGTACGTGCGCACAAGCACGCAGTTAAAAATAGGTTTTCATTTTATTTTATTTTTATTTTTAGTATTGACTTGTTTGTGGCTCTGGTTTTCCCATGTATAAAATCATTAACAAAAATAAGAATAATAAAAAATTTAATTAAAAAAATCCACAAAGCAAACAAAAAAAGGAACAAAAATCTGCATATGTTTAGGAAATACAATTATTTTTCTGGTACTTGACATACACTGGGATTGCCCGGAATTAAACACAATAAAATAATTGAAAGGTGGAAATTTATCTGCAATTTGCCTCCCAATTGGTTCTTAAATCCACGAAATAATCTCCAATTGTAACTTAATTCATGCAAAGTACATTATTCTGTTACACTACTTCATTAATCAATATCATAGATATAATCACGTGAGGCTTTGACGAAACTAAATGCACTTAATATATAATCTCCCTCAATATCAGTCCGATCAAGACTTATTACAAATATTATTGTTAAATTAATATATCGCGCAAAGCTGTAGTTCTGCTCCATATGGGACACATGTTGCTTAGATTCTAAAATGAAATATTCTATCAGGCACTGTTGCGCCCCCTGCTGGTGAAATCAAAACATGGCTCTAATGGATTTGTTAGCGTCTCATCTCGACCGCCTGTTTTCTTTGTATACTGAATTTACCTACTCATTTTTATACCATTTTTAATTATACATCGACAAAAAATATATCTAGTTGCTTCTAAAGTGTAGAATAGAGGCGGAACAACCCCAAAATGGCTGAGTTTATTTTCAATCACTCAAATTCCCTGGACAGAAGTTAATGTGTCCCTGGACAGAAGTTAATGTGTCCGTGTTTCTGTAATGACAAAGACACTGAGGACTCACAGCCGCACAGACACTGGACTCAGGGCAGACGACAAAACTTATGTGTCAGTGAACTTTTAGAAGGACAGGTGGGTGGACATCCCAAAGGGCCAATCACAATTAGTCTGCAGGCCAGTACTTATCTCCACCACTCCACTGATTTAAGTCTTTCTTCTTTCCGTGGATTCTGAATTTGTCCTACCTATAATCACACAATGGTAAGAGAAAATTTTCAAATATTTTTAAGACTTTAGACGCTTCCTTACTGTGCCTCCACTGGACTGAAAACAGAAATATAAAATTTACTGAGCTTTGTTGTGCATGTGCACGTGGATGAAACTGTAGTGGTTTACACCTTTTCTTTGTTTTTAGACAAGCTACACAGGTAAAGGAGAGAAGGTAAGATGAGACCTTTGTTTTTGGATGGAGAGTTTGATCAGTCTGACCTTTCATATTGTTAAATATTTTAGAAATTTTATCTCATTTTACTGTGTTCCTTCAGCTTGCAAGAGGAAAATTTATCAAGTTTCATCACCTGACCTTCTGGGTTGGCAATGCCAAACAGGTCAACATCTATTTTCTTTGTATTTAACCTACGTGAAATTAAGTTTACCTAATACAAGGTTATATAACATAGTTGCTTTATGATCAAAGCCTCTTGGCTTATGATCTTTGGAAGATCAAAGGTCAAATGCCCTCTGGATTCCAGAATATCACCAAAATTGAAACATCTGTTTCTTCGCCCATTATCAATATTTCCGCTAAATTTCATTAAAATCCTTTCAGAAATTTTCACGTTATTTTGGAACAAGTCAGGCAGACAGATACACGGGCTGGCTCCGTGGTGGAGGTTATCATTTATATTTAGTCTAAAATCAATACATGTGCAAGATTTGATAATTAAATTATTATTAACATAGTTGTTTTAAAGAGTATAAATAATGACGTTTATGACTTCATGTGGCTTTATACTCTTGACAAAATAAATACAGTATATTTATCCTCAAAAATGAAAAGAAGAGGAAGATAAACATTAACAGAAATATTCAAATAAAAACAAACACCTTTGTAAACTGTGGCTTAGAGGCTGACAGATTCTACCCAAATTTTTAGCTTCAAGGATTCTTCTTTACAAATGAGACACCATGCAGTCTAGACTGAGTGATCAATAGCTATATTCTTTCTGAGTCTTCTGTTCTCTCCAGAATAAAATAGCTCTGTTAACTCTTCACAGGCAGCCTCCTTTTACTGTGACAAGATGGGCTTTGAGCCTTTGGCCTTCAAGGGTTTGGAGACCGGGAGTCGTGAGGTGGCGTCTCATGTCATCAGACAGGACAAGGTTGATACTCACGCTTCCTGTTTGGATCAAATAAGGTTCATCTGTCACTGGTTCATCTGTCACTGATCCTACATTACTCTTCTCTTCTCTCAGATTCTGTTTGTCTTTGAATCTGCACTAAATCCTGGGAATGAAGGTAAGTTTCCTCATCAAAACGTTTGAATGACAGGGCCAAAGCTGTGGCATTGGTCCACAAAATGTTTGGATTCTCTGTCCTCTCCCCTCAGAAATCGGGCAGCACTTTATTAAGCATGGGGATGCAGTGAAAGACATTGCCTTCCAAGTGGAAGATTGTGACTTCTTGGTCAAGGTAATTTTTCTTAAAATTTCTTTTCATTAAAACAGAACTCATGGTTCAGCGCTCATATCAAAGTTAAATTAATCTGGATCATTATTCTACATGTAGTTTAAGAAAAAAATAAAAGGGTCTGTGGGCTTAGGGCTGTTTCAAGTGGAGGATAAAGAGACATTACAGCAGTTTCAGTCCAGGCTTCAGGTTACGGAGAACATGCACAGCAGGACTTTCTGTCTGCGACCGCTAGGGGGCGGCCAGGGGCCACAAGTGCAGCTTTGCTCCTCTCTTTTCAAACCTCTAACAGTTCTCCACCTGTAGACAGCGAAGGAGCGAGGAGGTGTAGTTGTCCGGGAGCCCTGGGTGGAGCAGGACAGCCACGGAAAGGTCAAGTATGCCGTCATTCAAACGGTACGTAAGGATGGATGACGTACAATAGGAAACACATCAAAGTGGAAATGAGTGCATGATAATGTTAATGTATTTATTTATTTATTTTCAGTATGGGGACACGACACACACACTCATTGAGTACCTCAGCCCTTACAAAGGCCTTTTCCTGCCAGGCTACAAAGAGCCTCTGTTCCAGGATCCTCTGTTAGCAAAACTGTGAGTAAAATGTAACAAATACAGAGATTTTCCTTTATATTTATTCAGTAAATTACTTCATTGCATCTAGATTTCAATAAGAAGAAAATAGTCTTGATAAATGTCTGTGTAGATTCTCACTCATCCAGGTCATGGTTATCCAAAGTAGATCTCTCTGTGTCAACTGGACTGAAAGGTTTCCTTGAAAACGTTTCGCCCTCTCTCCAGAGAGCTTCTTCAGAAGAGCTTCTTCAGAAGAAGCTCTCTGGAGAGAGGGCGAAACGTTTTCAAGGAAACCTTTCAGTCCAGTTGACACAGAGAGATCTACTTTGGATAGTCTTGATAAAATTACACACAAACCAATAAAAGCTTCTTTCTTTTTGTTTGTGTAGTCCCCCCGCAGGTCTGAACTTTATCGATCACATTGTGGGAAATCAACCAGATGATCAAATGGTGCCCATTTCAGAGTGGTGAGCGCACGTCCTCCATGCGGGTGAAAGGGCGAGCAAACACAGTCGTGTCGTCACCCGCTCAGCTACATCGCTGCTGATATGTTTACTGTTCACATTCGCTAAAACAATTATACCTTTTTGACCATTTGATGATACAATTTACTATTGTACTTTTCATTTTCCAGTATTTTTTTTTATCTTAGTTTAATTTCAAAAGCAATGAAATAAACGAAACAGGTCCAACATGACACTATTAGGGACCCCTTCAAAGCCAACGGAATGCATGGTTTCTCGTGTCAAATTGAAGTTTCTAAGCAGAAGTGAAGCACAGTCGTCACAAGTATTGCATTTTCCTCTCAAAATTCCAGGTATATTAAATGTTTGCTGTTCCATCGGTTCTGGTCCATAGACGATAAGCAGATCCACACAGACTATAGTTCGCTGAGATCCACAGTGGTAGCAAATTATGAAGAGACCATCAAGATGCCCATCAATGAGCCAGCCCCAGGAAAAAGGACCTCACAGATCCAGGCTGGTTTAGCAGCTCATTCGTTTACAGTTTCTTTCTCTTTGGGACTGTGTAATTTAGGACAGCACTTTTCTTTCCCGCGTATCTGTCCTCACAGGAATACGTGGACTACAACGGAGGACCGGGCGTGCAGCACATCGCCCTCAACACGACCAACATCATCGAAGCTGTGAGGCTCCTGATTACAGACGCTTTGCTCTCATCTCCGCTTCCCAAATCTACAAGTGAAGGCAAGCACGCTGCTTTTCATCTTTGAAACAGATCGTGAACCTGCGCGCCCGAGGGATTGAGTTCCTCTCAGCACCTGACACGTACTACCAGGACCTGCGGCAGAAACTCAAGACAGCCAAGATCAAGGTGAAGGAGGACCTCGATGTCCTACAGGTGAGCACAGCAGGAAAAAAGAGAAAAAAAGAGACAGATTTTCATTCTTTTTGCTCATCTTCCCATTTCTAAAACTGGTCTTTCTTTTCAGAAACTGAAAATCTTAGTTGATTTTGACGACAAAGGCTACCTCCTTCAAATCTTCACCAAACCCATGCAGGACAGGCCCACCCTGTTCCTGGAGGTTATCCAGCGGAGCAACCATTTTGTAAGTGGTCCCGAGGATAATCTATGTGCATTTGAGATGGGATTTACCGGGCTGCGGTCGTATTTCTCGCCTTCACCGCCTTTAAGAAGAAGAGCCAGGACACCTGTTCAAAGCTCCCACCCAGGGCGAACAGTATAAAAGTCACCCACTTGGAAAAGGCCAGTAAATCTGTCACAGGTACAGATTAGAAGGCTCCACTGAGAGGGGGATCTCTGGATCAGGTTGTGCCCTGTGGCACTGCACCTATAGCCCCATCCTCCCTGTCAGAACAGGCGTGTTGTCAATCTCCGCTCCTTCACGACATCAAAGTTAGAAGCTGAGGAACTCGCAGAGCCATTCATTTGTATATTCTCTATTTTTAAACCTTTAACACATTGGTTCTCGTTTTCCAGATCATTTTCTCTCTTTGATTTGTGTCTCATTTCGTAATTTCTGAGGACATTTTCTGACAGGTTTCGGATTTTAATCCCAGAAATGTGACCTAATTTTTTATTTTTTTTATTTCTTTAGATTTGCATCAAAAAAACATCTGAAATCTTTGTCTACAGTAAAGACGAAGAAAGATAAATCAAAGCAAGCTCCAATGCCTTTGTCATACGTGCTCTGAATAGCTGACTCCGATCGTCTATATTGGGCTTCTCTGTTTGATGAGCCACTGAGTGTTTGTCCTCCTTCCAGGGCTTCGGAGCAGGAAACTTCAAGTCTCTCTTCGAGGCCATTGAGAAGGACCAAGATGCCAGGGGCAACCTCAAAGTGCTGACACCCCAAGGGCAGGCCAAAGCCTTCTAGTGATCCTCCGCATGCTGCTAAACATTACATAGATTGTTATATACAGCCGCATATCAGATGCAGTCAGCAGCGCCCTGCAAACCCATACTGCACACAGAGTGAGGAGTATCTGCATGTGACAAGCTGTGCGCCCAGTAATGCTCTGAGTTGTCTGCTGGTTGCGTGCTGTCTGGTTAAATAAAGCTATGCATGTTCATGGTGGTGGCCAAGTGTGTTTGGAACAGTTTGAAATGTGCGGTTGTTTTGTTGCCAAGGGACAGTTGAGATGTCTGATGTCCGAGATGCTCGACAGGCTGTTATCAACTGGGCTCTGTCAGTCAAACACTCACGCCAGCCGTCTATAAGCCTCATGGCCAGTGATGACAGGAAAGGCCGACAAGTTCTTTTTTTTTTTTTTTTTCTGGCAGCAACTTCTCACTGGATGAAGCCCAGGCCTCAGGGGCCGCAACCCAGCTGGGTTTCTGACCTACCAGGTAGTCAAGCCGTCCACCTGGGGTCACACCTGCCTTGGGGAAAGCCGGTTTCTGCCCGGGAGGACAGAAAAACCGGCTGGATTGCGGCCCTGGAGGCCTGGGTTGCAACGCCCACTTGGGGCTGCGACACCAGTTCCCTTGGCCTCAACGCTTCAAGCCTGCCTTCACCGCACAGAGAAAAGGCTCGATTTCCCTGATTGATTTCTATGGATTATTTGGTATTTAATCACACTTCATTTATCTGTATGATGAATAGTGTAGCTGTTGTTTGGAAATTTCCCAAATGCAACATGCCATGTTTACAAGGTTACCACAGGGGGGAAATAAAAATCAGGCCAGAAATTTTTATTTCAAAATAATTTATTTGCATATAATTGGAATGAAGACAGGTTTTTATATCTGTGATGGCACTGGTCAGATTCCATATAGAAACATTCAGTCTATACAGAAACCACTTGCAAACCTGAACAAAATGGATAAATATATTAGTAAATAAATATATTAGTGACATGTCACTATAATGAAATGTTCTATCTTATATAAAATACAACACTATTTCATTTCTGGTTTCGTTGTTCTCTTTTTGTACACAAAGTATTCAAAAATATACTGACACATCCCTTTAAATTCTGGAGGGACTTATGTTTAGTTTTTTTTGTAATTATTTACTCTTAGCAAAGGCAGTTTAAGCTCATTATTTTTTTTTTTCCAAACTTACATCAACCATCAGAAAAAGGCACAAAGAGGAAGATCCTGAACAGGATGAAATCACATCAGATATTCTGTGGTATCAATAATGAGATCTTTTTTTTTTTTTCCCACGTGCTGGTGGTTTTGGGCTTGTTTTTAAATTTGTAAACTGAATTTTGCCAAAGTGCTGCATGTTATTCAGTCAGTTCCAATCTCTCAGAGTCACAAACATAGATTACAGAGAAAGGTACACAGGTGGGAAACCAGGAGCTGGAGAATGTCGCGCTGGCACATTTATAATGAGGCTAAGAACTGCAGCAGGAAATAAAAAAACAAACAGATGTTTGTGAAATATTGTGGAAGTTAAAGCAGGGGTCAACAGGCACGGTCATGTGTTACAGGTGATGGGTTCCGCCTCTTTAGGCAGACAGACGAGTATTATCAACATTTTGAACAGTTAAGGCACATACAAGGCTTGGTTAAGCGCCACCAGTCAGACTGAATTACCCACAATTGTTTTAGCCATCGATACCTGAATGAAAACCTGATGCAGGGATGCACCGATCTGATGTCTGTTACTGGCCTGATACTGAACCAGATGGATCAGCTGACAGTCTGCTGGAAACGGTGAGGATTTCTTTTAACACTCTTATCTGTTAAATACAACACAGCTCATTCTTTTATTTTATTGAGCGCAAATGCTTCAATCGGCTTCGAATCCATTTTATGTTTTATTGTTTCTAAACGTTGACTTAATTAGGAGAAAGTTTGTTTGGATTAAAAATCTCTGTCAAATGTCTCCTGACAGGCAGCAGCAGCACAGACAGAAAAACCACTAACACACACAGGCAGGTGCACAAATACAATACAAGCGGACGATAAATAAAAGCAACCCTCCCAAACAGTCAAGCATATATAGCTTATTTATTGACATTTTGAAAGAAATTTGCACAGAATCAGCCAGATCGGTGCACCTCTAATCTGAAGTCTGACTGTTTTCACAAGTCCTTCTTTTAAGAAAGGGTTGCTCACATTATAAGATTTAGAGGATGGGGATGTTTCAGAAATCCAAAACAGTCCAACCAAACTTCCTAAATGGGGCAAAAGGGGAATATTAAGAAGTTTATTTTTTTTTTCGTTCCGTTGAGGTTAAAAATGTATTTGACTGACTGGTTAAAATCACCAAATGACCATTGTGAAGGATGCTTCACATTGGCTGCTGTGTCTGTCAACAAAAATCATTTTCCTGTTTTTCCAGTGCTTGTTTTTGCAACAGCTGTCAGGTTTTAAACTACACACACAGTTGAAAAGCAAATCATAATACTCAAATTCTACCTTTAAAGGCTACAGGGTCTCTGTAAAATGGCTGTATTCCATTTTAGCCACCTTTGTCTCTTTATCACTGTCTTTCAGGGAGGATTAGCAGCACTGAGGTCTGAACATGTGACGCAACCACTGGCGAGATGGCAGCGGAGACGGAGAAATGACAACCGAGAGAAGTTAGCTTGTAATGACGACGGCAAAGTTCAGTCAAACTGGTTCACTTTAAAAGGCTAAAAAGATGACAGGTTTAACAAATGAAAGTGATCGGAAAACACACACACACATACACGACGAAAACAGCTGCCATTAATGAAATGATGAGAACAAGGCCCATGCTCCCTCTGTGAATCCTTGTCGTTCGAGGGGTTAAAGGTCAATCTTCCTCTCCATTTAGACAACTCCCTGTGGGGTTTAAGGGAGCTACATGATTGTGACCAGAAATTCATATCCTGACTACAGCAGTACCTTTAAGGAGTCTCGATGGGAGACCTGATCAGAAATGTGGACTGAGGTAGGATGGAGAGAAGAGCTTTTCTAAGTGAAACTGAACTAAGAGAAGAAAGATGAATACCATACAGGTGAAAGAAGGTACCTCAAAACGAGCTTATTGCAGTGATCTGATCACAGCAAATTTAACCAGTCCCAGTGGATGCTGTGTGTTTCCATTAATTCAACCCATTGATGTAGTTTTAAATTGATTGATAAACCCCCCCTCCCCCCAAACTTGATCAAGCCCAGTGTCACGATCATGCAATCAATTTGTTTTGGTTTTAGTATAGTAGTATAGAAAGAATTTCTATTGCAACTGTCTTCTGCACCTTTTCCTGCAAATCCTTTGCTGCAAACGTTTTATTCACTGTCCTTCTTTAAGCTGCCACAAAGCCAAATATTCTTGGGCACAAGGGTCAGAAAAATCTCCTGGAAGGGCTGATTCTGTAACAAAGTGAGCCTCCGTTCTTGAAGACTCAACTTGTATCATGTGTAAGTCATCACTAAGGAGCATGGGAACCTGTTAAATCATGCTGGTTACTGAAACTCTTCTTATTACTGACAAGGCAAAGACATAAAACAACAACAACAACAACAAAAAAAACACTTTTCACCCCTTGCGATGAAGGAGTCCTTTCCCCAACAACTCCCAAACATTAAAACAATCTATGTTGAAAGACTTAATCACAGTAATTTTGCTTATTATCAGAACTAACTACATTTAACTTAAAACAAAAACAAAAAAAACAATTTAATAAAAAAACAAAAAAAAAACAAAGGAAGGCATTTCTGGCAGAATAGTGTGGAAGACTTGAGACAGCCAAGGAGAGGCTTTTCCATTCTGGCTCCTGTGTAGCAGCGCGAGAAAATGGGGATACGACAGATGTTCACACACCAGACTCTTCTTCTGATCCTGTGCACACAAAAAAAAACTCGTGTCACCTTCACGCTGGAAAAGCACAAAGCTAACGCTAAAACAGAATTTTTCATTCAGTTTTAAAGGTTCACATTCAGTGGGACCTAAAATATATAAAAAGAACCAAATGAAACAAATAAATAGACAACTCATCCAACACTACAGGTCCAAGAGCAGCTGATCTAGCTAGAAAAGGCTACGGTTAAAATAAGGATGAAAGTGGGAACACTTACCCTGACTGTGATGCAATGCTTGGCAGTACAAACAAATGTCTGTGTTGCAGTCAGCAGCATGGCCAGGGTGAAACATGCAACCTGGCCTGTCCCTAGAACCCCCAGGCCCCAGGAGCTGGGGGTCTGAGTGGGCCTGCTGCACCCGTTTCTGCCACACTACATGAGCCCCAGTACAATAAGAGCAGTCCTCCATTCCTCCTGAGTCCAGAATCAGAGGCCCGGGCAGCATGGCAGAGTGCAGCTCGGGAGGGGGGCAACAGAAAGCCGGACTCTGACCATAGTGGATGTGGATGCTGCGGTCATCCTGCAGGTCCAAGCCCTGGTGGAAGCAAACGGAAGGGCCGTCCACCACACAGCTCCCTGCCCGAGCAGAGGGAGGGTGTCCATGTCCCCGGTGGCAGCAGTGGGGTGGAATCTGTAGAGGGATGGGGGACACTATAACCGAAGGTCCTATCGGGCTGCTTGGATCATGGTCCTGGCAGTCTGTCCCAGGACTGGGTCGGTCCGTGGGCTCCGGATTGGGGCACAGACAGGGACTGTGTTTCAGAGTTACGGGTGAGTCTTTGTCCAAGCTGAGAGCAGCTGGAGCTGCTGCTGCTGCTGCTGTAGCCCCTAACTCCTCGTCAGAACCTCTTACGGGACCCTGGCTGTGCTCCTCCTCCTCATAGTGGTGATGTCTGTGGCGGTGGTAGTGGACGTGGTTGAACACAGTCTGTGGCTGCTGCTCCTCAGGGCAGCCCACTTTGTTCTCCACGGAATCCAGAGACCTGGGCCGGGTCTGGGCACACGCGTCCAAGCTGCTTCTGCGGGCTGCAGAATGTCCATTGCCAGGCCCATAGTAAACGAATGGATCATAATCGCTACTCAGAGAGCTGCGGAAGGTGGACCAGCTGCCGTACACGCCCTGCAGAGACACATCAGTACAATTGAGAACTGAGTCGCTGGAGGAACCATGACACGGTCCTGAGCTGGAGTCACTCGCCGGCCCATCAGCGAGGTACCCGCTGCGTTCTGTGTGATAGCTGCCGCCCGAGCAGCTACCATCACCCTGTCGGCTATGGCCCGGAGCTCTACGGGGCTGAGGTCCCACTGAGGGGCCGTGGTAGAGTCTCGAGCTGGAGGCACTGCGCTGGGCGGGACAGGACGAGCGATAGTTGTGGCAGGACCGACGTGGGGCATAGTGGTGGCCAGAGGTCCTGCAGTTCCCTCCAAACCTATGGGGCCTCCCGGGACCCTCTGCGGGTCGGTGATACCCACAGCTAGAGCTGAATGGTCTGCTGGTGAGGAATTGTAGAGATTGGTCGTCCCTTGGAGAAGAGCCGTTGTAGTGGCCCAGCGAAGGGTAGGGTCCAGAAGGCCCACGAGGATACTGGGGCCTCAGAGAGAAGGGGACAGCATGTTGAGGGAAGGGGTGGTTCCTTGGGCCACTGTAAGGATGATGGTGGAGGAAACCCTGGCTTTGCTCTGGACTCTGCTGCAGTCTGATCCTCTGGGCCTGCCGCTCTGTCCCTGCCAAAGCCAACCAGACAAGATATACAGAATGCTACAAGCACATAAAAAGATTTTCTTAGCTAATGTCACATGTCAACGGGTAACAGCGGTAACAGGATTGTTTGTTTTTTTTTTTGTCCTTTTCTGTAGATGGACCCACCTGGAGAACATGGATTAAAAATAAAGAAGAACCCACCCATGATGTTGTGCATGCAGAGGGGGCAAGTGCGGTGCTGCAGCAGCCAGGGGTCCACGCAGTCTTTGTGGAACTCATGAGCACATGATATAATCCTTAAGTGCTGAAATAAAAAAAGACAAAGCCGTAGACTTGAAAAGACACAAGGGAAACGAACGTCTACAGGTGGAGTGTCATAGCCCTCCTCTCACCTGGCCATCCTGGAACTCCTCCAGGCAGATTGCACAGATGGGACTTGAGTTTGAGCTGCTAGCTGACCCCCACGGAGCTCGCTGGCGGTGAGAGCCTGAGCAGCCCTGAGAGTTGTAGGTTTTGGTCTCCAGGCGGCTGATGGCCTGCCTGGTCTGCTGATGAACTGAGTCCTGAATGCACACAAAGCAAAGGTTACTAACAAGTGTAGCTACAAGGGGAGAATGCTTTTACTTGATTGCATTTTTTTTTACTGATGACATAAAGAAAAAACAAAAAAAAAAGCATTCAGCATTGACTCTGACTCACCCAGGTTCTGCTGGACCTGCACTTGTAACGTAAAGCGAAGATGAGGACAATGGTCAGGATGGCCAGGACAATGGTGAGGACGATGCCCACATCGTAGTGTGGCTATAAAGGGAAAAGTAGATGTAAAGTAGGCGTATGCAGCATTTGAATATATTGATATATTTATTAAAAAAGTTAGGATTCCAGCAATGTTATCTTTTGACATCACACTGAGGAACAAAAATACATTTTAATGTGATGTGAAATTCACCAAGCTTTCTGGTATTTCGTAGAGGGACTTGCGTGTTTGTTCTGTTTAATTTACCCATCTAGGTGGATTCAACATGATGTCAATACGAACGATGGCTTCCTCGTTCTTGTTGACCAAACCCATCAGCTCCTCTGCGTCCTCAGACTCCACCAACACAACGGGACGGGGGAGGGAGTCGGTCTGTCGCAGCTGCGCGGCGTGGATTGTGTTCAAAACAAGAAGAGAACCACACGCAAATATGAATGCGACATTGCAGAGATTTCGACGTTGGTTATCCTTTTGCACTCACCTCAGCAGCAGCATCGGCATCATCGCTGACGTCAAAAATAACAGCTCGAGCTCCTTTGTCCAAAGCCATGCGGGCCTATACAAACAAAACATAAACACATTAAAGTGTTGATATGTTGTCAGAGACAACAATACTAAGCAACAGAGAACATCACTTCAGTTACCCAGAGGACGGTTTATACTGAAGCGGTCAATGTCTATTACCACCACTAGGGGGCAGTAGATCACCTTCTCCATTTCCACAGTAACTCTCAATTCAGGGTCAGGAGGAATAAACCCAAGGTTACAGTAGGAGGAGGCTTCAGAAGACAGTCTATTTATTGTATTATTTTTATCATCAACATAATCCCTGGGGGACCCCTGCAATTAAGATCAGATTTTAATTTAACAATGATGAGACAGCCTACAGGGAGGAGGTACAGCACCAGGCCATGTGGAGCGCTAACGACGACCTGCTCCTTAACACTGCAAAGACTAAGAAGCGCATCGTGGACTTCAGGAGGGAGAGAGGAGGCACGCATGACCCCATCCACATTAACGGGATGGCTGTTGAGCGTGTCTCCAGCTTCAACTTCCTGGGGATCCACATCTCAGAGGACCTGTCCTGGACTACCAACACCTCTGGCCTGATCAAGAAGGCTCACCAGTGCCTCTTTTTCCTGAGGACACTGAGGAAACATCACCAGTCCTCAGCCGTCATGGTGAACTCCTACGGCTGTGCGATCGAGTGCATCCTGACCAACAGTCTGGTATGGGAACTGCACCACCGCAGAGCGCAAGGCACTGCAGCGGGTGGTGAAAACTGCCCAGTGCATCACAGGGACTCCTCTTCCAACCATCGAGGACGTCCAGAGGAAGCGCTGTCTGCGAAGAGCTCGCAGCATTCTGAAGGACCCCTCCCACCCCGACCTTAAACTGTTTGCCCTCTTGCCCTCCGGCAGGCGCCTCAGGAGCCTCCGGTCCAAGACCAACAGACTAAGGAACAGCTTTTTCCCCAGAGCTGTTTCATTACCAAACTCCACCCCATGCTGACCCCCCCCCCCCCATATTCTTGCACTACTGGACATACTGGACTAAGTAAAAATTTGCACTAGTTGTTTAAACAAATTGTTAGCTCCCTTGCTTTTTGCACTACTCATTTCCATCCCACTACACTACTAATGTGTATTCACCCTAGTATAACACTTGTACATTTCCACTGTAAATTATGTTCATAGATATACATTTAGTTGCTCACATCCATCTGTATAGTTCAACCATAGTACTTAAATTTCTTCAATTTCGTCCACCGCACATACTGTTCATGGCTTCTTCTCAGTAACTTATACACCTGAATATTTGTATAATCCTGCACTTGCTGCTTATTGCACTTCTGGTTAGATGCCAAAATGCATTTCGTTGCCCTGTACTTGTACATGTGCAATGACAATAAAGTTGAATCTAATATAATCTAATTTTATGGGTGTTAAGCACGTAGGACCCCCACCAAGTAAATAATTGCACTGTCAGCTTAAATCTGCTGTATGTGAAGACAGGCCAGTAGAGAATACAGCTGAGGTAAGGGGAACAAATGGATGTCTTAAGAGACGTTGAGTGACAGTGTGGATCTTTGTGAGCGTGCATGTGTTGTGACTGTAAACAGCCAGAATGCTAGAATCAACTCAACATAGAAAGAGAAAATCAAACAGGTCAGATAAACTATTCACATACTGCCTTTAGATTTGCAGCTAGAGTGGAAAGATCATATGGAAATTTGTTTTACCTGGGCTTCACCAGGGTACAGTCAGTCAGTGTGTCCTTTAATTATCCCCACCACTGTTATTAAGGTCTTTTTATGATAAATGTTAGCATTATAATACTAATACCACAGTGTGGTCACCACTAGGCCACCCACCCAGAAGAGTGAGTGCTCATCAGCCATCTTCAACCTTTAACTGTGCAATAAAAAGCACAACTCACAGAGGGAGATGCTTGAAAAGACTAACAGCACATAGGATTCATCATCTCCGCTCCTGTGTTGGTCTGCGGTGAAACACATATTGCTGCAGTGAGCTTTTCCAGTGCACACGAATGCAACATCAGGGGATACAAACGGTGGCAGAATTCAGATGAAAGTAGTTTCTCTTCGCTCTCGCTGAGACTCCAGCCCATCTTAACCATAATATCAGCAACGCCGTGTAGCTGACAAAGCCTACTGCTGTTTTTAATGTAACGAATAAAATGCACAATTCAATTCAATTGGTGCACTAATGAGAGCTCAGAGCTGCTCTTGTCTGCGTTTACGCTCGGTAAAGTGTGTTCAGACGGAAATATGACGCTGATACGCCTCAGTCTGACGTCAAAGATGCATCAGGTCATTTTACTGTTGCCCAGAAACAGTTTTGTCATCGGTTCACAGAGTAAGTTCAGATTTAAACTGAGGAGGGAATAAAGAAAGTATAACACACACACGCACACTGACCAATACTTGCCATCCAGAAACATCTGCTACATTACTTAAAAATATATGATTAGGGGACTATATTCAGAGCTGCAGTCAGAGCGGATTTTATTGGAGCATTAAGGGGACATCAGGTAGGATCTTCAAATCCCAATCATCTGTTGATGTGAGGACAAGGGAAGTGAATATCTGCATGGGTCAGTCATTTCTCCTCTGCACCTGGCCACTGTCGCTGTTACGGCAAATTCGACAAAAACAAGTTTCAGGACCAAACCTAGTGCAACTGCCTGAAATGGCTTTAGTTTATCTTAAACAAGTATAAATTACCATCGGGAATGTGCCTGCTGCATTTACCTTAACGTCATAACAAAAAAATGCAGAAATCTAATTGAAACGATTGAGTAAAAAAAAAAATGAAATAACTACCTATCATGACCGCTTATTCTGCCCTAGAGCTTTGAAAGTTGCACTTCCTAGATCAATGGGCACCCATTTTCGCTCCAAACCCATCTTTTCCCAACGTGACCACACACACCGTTCACTGCACGAGTAAATTATACCGTGGAATAATGTGTGGGAACAAGGAGTGAGAGTGAAAGTGGTGGAGAATGTGGGAGGGAGAGGGCTGAGGTGAGCAGGCTGCGGCGCTGCTGCATTAAAGTGTCTAATGACAGAGTGCAGGACTCTGGGCATGCATGTCTGCTCCATCATTTGTCTTGACTGGCCTGTCACACTGGAACTATTACAGAGATTGTGGGACAGGCCACATGCCTCAATGAGGTGCAGATGAGGGCGATGGGGGAAACTGCTGAATGCTAACATATACTGATGCTAGGGAGACCGTGTCTCGCAGCTTTTGGAACACAGTCTTTTTACTGTGTACTCCAGAGCTTTCCAGACACACTGACAGTTCTACCAGCAACTACATTCAGATGAACTTTACTGTGTGTGTTGCCAAGTGCTCGCCGCTGGCAGCAGCAGTTGACAGAGTTCGGAGGAGTGAAGGGTGTGGCCTGGCTGGGTATCCATTACTCACAAAGGTGCTTTGATGTGAAGCCGCTGGAGGGGGCAAGTAATGCACGAAAAAGGGGGGTGGGGGGAGGAGGGGGAGACTGCAGAGGCATGTTCAAGCAGGTGAGCAGATTCTCTCCGGAGCAGCGCTGAGCCTGAGGGGGTGGGCCTGAATCACAGCGTCCCGCTCGCGTTTCTCCGACCTGCTTGGCGCTCATGTGCTAACGCAAACCACCCCAAGACTGCTTCAGTCTCACACCTAATCTCACCTTCAACTGTAGCTCACATTTATATTCACTGACGATGAAGTTAGCGCGGCGCAGAGCTGCATGCTGTGTTTGATAGAGAGCTGAAATGCAAAGCATGAGGTGACAGGGAGAGACCGGCGTCATCCGATACACTAATGCTTGCAAAACACAGCCACGCACCAAAGAAGCGGACACTGCGCACTGACAACCAGGCGGCCGGATGAACCTGATGTGGGTGCCAACGACAGCTGTGTTGGTGAAACCAAGAGTCCCGACTCTGTGGCACACCGCATATTTAGAATGAATCAGACAGTTGGACACCGAGGAAATGAATGTGAAACGCAGAGTGTGTCATGTAAAAGTGCACCACGTGTATTAACTTTCGCAGACATAAACAGCGGAAGTGAAGAAGGCTCAAATTAGAGGTGAGGTTTTTCTTAGAATAGTGACATTTACAGAACTATGGCTATGTTTTCACCAAAATCAAGCCGTATCCTGTCATTCTTTTCACGTTTTCTGGAGTCCTTTAACCTGCTGACCTTTGTCCGCTCATTAATAATTAGGCAGGTGTTCGAAGGGAAGTGTTTGGCAGGTGAAGGACGGGCAGTTTTTAAAATCAATACAGACACATAAATGATTTCATGAATTTAATATTGTGGCCGCCTGGTTTGGTGGCGGTCTGGTTCACCCAGATGTGTCTGTTTCATTTTTTTGAACTGGTTTTTGTCGGTGCCGTCTGTAAGTACTTACAGCGAAGCAGAGTTCATCGGTTCATAGGTCACTAGCTACAGTTTAGCTGCAGTTTCTGACAAACACGTGAAGTAGTCCTACACTAATTAGGGTTTTATCTGTCACCACAGGCTTTAATTTGCAGTATCAGTCTGTATATCCTCGTAAATAAGCCACAGCACGGCCAAGCCGGATTCTTGCGATGGAACGCAAACACAGCAAAAGTCAAGCCCAACTCTTGTGACGCACTGTTTTAGGCAGACAGATGAGAAATAATGTGAGCCACTTGTTTGTTCCTCTCTGGTGTTGTACTGAAATTTTGATTAATGAGGAAAAAAAACATCCGTTTAATTGGCTTTGTATCACTGTGTTGATACATTCCGATCTCTTTTGAAGTGGGAATTGCAGAGGATTCTTTGGAAAGCCAATTACAGGGCCTTTCCTGGCCTTTTAAGAGGCAGATAATGTGCTTGTTTTCATAAAGCATCCTGTTATTTAATCAGACCTGTAAGCGAGAGCCTGACAACCCTCCCAAGTGTAGAGCAGCCTCCCTCCCTGTTCCCTCCCATCATTCCTGCCCTGAGCCCTCCATCTCATTCAACAACTCTTGTAAGCCTCAAGGAATTCATTCTTGGAACAGCCTGAGCAGTAAGCCTTACTGCAAAGCAAACACTCACACACACACACACACACACACACACACACACACACACACACACACACTCTCGATGTACATTCTGTGCTTTTAGGCTTCTTACACTGCGCAGCTACTACGGATCAGTGCAGCCTGCATCAACAGAATGTGTCTGCTTGTCTATATGATTTAAGGAAAGCACCTAAACACACCTGAGAGGTTCAGCATCTGCATGTATTGTCAGAGCTGCTGTCAGGGCGGACTGACACAACTGACGCACAACCTGACGCGTATTTTATCAATGGTGTAGAGACATGATGCCACAGCAGAAGATGCGCCTGGGTGTCAAAATAAAAGACTACGACCTCCTGATGGTTGGATGGAATGGTTGCTGAAGACATTATCAGCATTCCCAAAATCCCAAATATTGGAAATCTGCCTGAAAATGACAGAAATCACCATGATTACGCAAGTTTTTACCGAAAATGCTCACTTCCTGGTATGACGGGATTACCCCAGTGCATAAATTAGATTAATCCCCGTGTGTTTAGTCACCCAGGCCTGACAGTTACTGACCATTTACCCACTGCCGACCTGTTTCAACAGTCTCTGTATCTTAGTAAATACAGTAAAGCCGCACTGTCTGCCATGAGAATCTGTTTTGTCAACTCCCCGCCAAAAGTCAAACAGAAGGGGGAAGGTTTAACACTCCTCTATCAGAGTTAAGCAGGTTCACGCTGCAACGGTGGAAAGAGAACTTCGCTCCTCTCGTCTGCACTGACTATTGGCCAGCTCTGTGCACGGTGCCTGCGTGCTCGCCTGGGGAAGTAGTTATAAGTAACACAAACCCGTCTACTTTCCAGTTCACTTTCATCTCCTGTGTGCTCTTGCCCGAGCCCGAGGCCAGCCAAAAAAGGGGGAATTAAAAAAAAGAAGGATGGAGAAAGAAAGGGTTTGGGATACAAAGGGAGACGGTGGCAGCATACAGGAAAATGCTTTTTCTATTGGAATGTTCACTTAATCTCATAAAGGTGGCATGAAAACCTCCATCTGTTTGTCAAACAATCCCAAAGAGACTGTACATGCCTCCGCTTGCTGCTGTATAAAAACCAATTCTAATAGAGATCTTAAAAAGGCTGCGGCTCAGCCTGCACAATGAGAACCAATGGGATGAGGGGAGAGTGGAACGAGAACAAGGTAGGTAAACGAGAGGAATGTAATCAGCAGAGGGAGAGTCTGACAAAAACAACTTTTTCTTCAGTCAACAGTCCTGTTCGTGACCTGGCAGACCTGACCTTGAAGCACCCGACAGACAGGACTGGCGCGGGTAACCCTCAGGCCTCGACTGCCACTCCTCTTTATCAACCCATTCACCTCTCTGCCTCTATCCTGCCTTCTGCTTTCGGCCTCTTCCCCTTCTTCCCACTTCAGCTTAGTCGCTTTTGTCATTAATTGAGGAATGTGCTGACAATGGCTTTTCAAGCAGAAATCTGAGGCCATCACACTTTTCAATAATTTAAAATTAAAAACAAAAAAGGAAAAAAATTGATTACTCGGGGGGGGAAAAAAGGAAAAAACATTTTCCACCATACTGTTCCTGCAGTATGACAAGATAAACGTCTGTGTGGAGTCTTAGTCATGCAGGTGATGGTAGTCTGTACAGCCCCGAGACACAGTGACTCATCAAAGACATAAGGTGCAGGAACCCCTGCAGGCCATGTGCAGCATAGTAGAGTAACAGAGACACTCCCCTCGCTTCCTGCTGCTCACCCGGGTCCCATGACTGTCACATACAGACACGCGTTTCTTTCACACATGGAGCCACTCAATTTTCCAAGAATCTGGGGTATAATATTACATATAACTCCTCAGAATGAAGCCCAACTTCAGATCAAAGTGTTTACACAATAACTGACAAAATTCTGATCCCTTAACTGACTACAGAATAGGCGATGAATAGAAACACGCGTAAATGATTAAAAGGATCCAAGAGTTTATGCAAATATGTGTGTTTACACAGTTGTGTAACTTCTGGAAATCTAGACTAAAAAAAAAAAAAAGGGACTGTTGATTTGCTAGATCAGTCCACATCCCTTCAGAAGCGCCTTCTCAGCCCCCACTAGTGATTTTCACTATTCACATATGGAGCCTTCGTCAGTGCGACCACAATGGTGGCGTCCACTGCGGACTAAAGTCAGACTGATGTAAGCTTGGACACTAGCAGAGGAGAGTTACGAGGCCCCACGCTAAATGTCTTCCAGAACGAATGCAGGCAAAAATACCATCCGCCAAAGCTGCTGGCGGAAGTAAAAGTGAACGCTCATTCACACCAGCGGCCGACCCACAGCCCGTAAAACAATTGTGCGCCTCCTCTGTAGTCAGGCTTTCCTGCCAGCCTCCTCTCCCCATAGCTGGGGCAAGACCAGGCTCGATCCCATCTGCAAAGCTATTTTGTCAAGCCCGCCCTCTGAAAAACTCCAGGGTTCAAACTGCTGCCAGATCAAAGGACTAATACTTCAGTAATAATAAGTTACTGGCCTGTGAACGCCTCATTCGTCAGGGTGAGGCAGCGGTAGACTCCACTCGTAACTGCAGGGCCATTAAACACTCATCAGATGATCCTACGGCCGTCCCCGTGCAGAAAAACATCTTCATCCCTGCAGAACCAGTAGGCCCACAGCCTTCAACTGGCGAAGAAGTGTAAGTGTTCTGTGTGACCCAACCGCCCAGTGGCCTTCAGCCGGAGAGATGGCGGCACCTAAAGCCTCAAACAAACAAACAAACATCACCTGGGCTCCCTCCGTCGTCGTGAGAACGACACCATGTTTTATTGTTGGGGCGACATTTTTCTTCTGTTTTTTTCCCGCACTACTGTCTGCTGTGGCGACAGCCCGACAGTTTCTTAGACGTGACGAGTGAGTAATGTGCCATCCTCACACATACGACGTACAACGCAAATATTTCCTCTGTGGAATCAGAGGAGCAGTCATGCAGGAGGTTCGCTCAGCCTCAGGGAGCTGACTAAGCATACAGGTGTGCGCAAACGTTCCCATAAACACAGCACCGCTCATTTTTTAATCTGATAACAGAGATAAATAGAACAACATAGAAGAGCTTAATTGATCAAGTTTGGATCATTTCAAGGAACAACTTGAGTGTAGTACAGAGGAGAATTCTGGATAAAGAATATGAATTAAGTTACATGTGTAGAAATATTTTGCTTTAATCATACGTTAAGCGATACTTTAAGCATAGTTTTAATGAAAGGCTAAAGAACTGGTGGTCTTAACTCTGCCAGAGGTGACAGAAATGTATTTATTAAATGCTCTCTAACCATAGCATTAACCTTATTATCATTCATTCCTGAAATTTCAGAGTGAAAATAGGATTGTAGACACAATATTATCATGACCTCGTCCGGGAACATATTTTGCAATCCACACATACTTTTTTTTTCAGAGCAGCAAATACTCACAGCTAGTTAATAAACACATAAAAACAAAAAAAAAAAAACAAGTTTCTTGAAACCAACGACTACAGAACTCCGAACCATTAATCATTTAATATTAACCCACAGGAATGGGGCCTACATTAGCACCCCTAGTGGTTAGGCTTGGCATTGCATGTTGATTTTGCTTTAATAACCAAATATCGGAGGACAGTCGCATGAAACAACAAACCAGAAATAAGGAAGCACCCTTCTCACTTGTTATGCTCATTTTCTTATCAGTAATAAGCTTAATAATAGTAAACACAACTGAAATTAAACATACTGGCTGCAGCCTGGGTGTACCATAACCGAAAAGAAAATCCTCAGAGGATCACAGAGGAGGTGCACCTTTAGGCCAGAGAATGCCACACCGCTTTAAGCTTACAGGCTGAGCGGTGTGTAACGGGTCACTCACACCTTGGTAGGCTGGAGTGTTGATGTTGCTAAACAGCCTGAAGCGAGCCGACAGACAACAATCCAACAGGTTAAAACGAAATCACCTGTAGACCCAAACCGTTCCAGCCAAGTTCAAACGCAGGAAACCAAGTGACCCAAGACATTGTTCGTCACGCTTTCAGCAAAAATCAGATAAAGTAGCTCAAATTTCCTTCACACTTCGATACTTCGTTAGATGTTGACCTCAGCAGAAAAACGCTCGGTAAATAGGTTTGGGGGAGGTAGACAGAGGATAAAATCATCCAGAATGCAACAGCTATCTGTAGCTAATTAGCAGAAAATCTTCCGGAGGTTTTACATAAGCCCCTAAACACCCACCAACAAGCTATGGTCAGAAAGCAGTCTGGTTAACGTTGGCTGGAATGTAAACAACATTCCTGTTGCTCAGGGTTCCTCGGTGAATGGAAACACACTGTTTCACTGTTTGAATGCAGAAGAATTTGTAACCTCATTTCCCCCCCCCCCCACCCTCACATTTCTAACACTGCCGATACTCCATGAGCAGTGTGAGTCTTTTCACATGAGCTTTAATTCAGATTGATCTGACTTGGACAACAGTTCTAAACTCACAGGTACGACTATGTCTACAGACAGACATGCCTGGATCGAGGTGACAATCTGGATAGCAAATAAAGAGGACAAGCAAACCAAAACGCTACAGAGACAATTTAGTTAATTAGCAGAAACCTATTTTAAAAAGCATAAAGTTCCCACAGCAGGTGAGACCACCAGTGATGGGATTCTGAGGTAGGTTTCCTCCCTTTCCCCGTACCTCTGCAGGAAGCCTGTAGCAGGGAGAGATCTCCACCCTACATTTCAGCCAACAAGACAGAGAGAAGACGCAGGAGTGCCTGAATCATGCCCAGGTGCTGCTGTCTGGCCATTTATGCACTCGGAGGGAACACTAAGCATGAACGGCATTTATAATTCAGGCGCTATTACCACGGAGGCATGGCCGCGGTCGTGGACTTACTGCTGAGTCGACATCAGTTTTGGTTTGACTTAGCATGACAATAAAAAAACAAAAAAGAAAGAAAACAATAATAATGATCGATGCAATACGAATAATTGCTAGTGGAACCGCTGATTATGCACAAACATCAACACCTGCTGGCAGAGATTAAAAGGTCATTCAAGAGAACCGAGGTGCCATTCTGCAGAGCAAAACAAGTGACAATTCCTTCGTTTCAAAAGAACTTTTGACTAAAATCACAATCTGAATACAAATGATCCATCAACAGAAAATCTTGGATAAAGGTGCAACAGAGGAATAAATAAAGCATCAGAAAAATGAGGCACCGCACTGAATAAACATGTGGGCCATCATCTGGAACATTGCTGTTAGCAAACACGGCCTCCAGACAATCAAGGACTCCTGGAATGCATGAACGTCCACCAGCCAAGTGAGAGCTCTGGCAGACGGGAATGGCGTCCCCCTCACAGGAAGCCTCCCTGAGTAAACAGCAGTCTGCAACGCAGAGGGGTTGACTTGGGATTCCTGTTATGTATGATGATGATGCACACGCATTAAAACGCCACCTTTTACATAGGAGCATGACAGAGCTTGTGAGGTGACTGGAAGGTGGATTAAAACAGCATAAACGCAGCATTTATGAGCTTCTCTTGGCAGAATTAGCTGAGCAGTCAGCTAATGTGGGTAAGAGGGAGGTTCTCTCTAACCTCATGTCAGAGCAACGCTCAGTTACTGGAACGGTACTTCTGAGCTCCTGTAGGCCCACATCATGGTTCTTCAGTGGTAGGCATGGTTGACGTACGAGGGGGCACACTCCTGAGCACACCGACAGAACACCGACATGTAGCCATATGAGCTCGGTTCATTTGTGCTTTTATTGCTGCGGCTGATTTATTTATCTATGAGGCAACATGAGTCGATCTTGTGGAAGTCATATGTAGCAAGAACCCACACTGCAAGCTAATAATAATAACAGTAAATGACTTGTGAGTGTGGTTGTCATGACATCATCATGACAGCGACACAGTGGCACGGGAAACAACTGCCACAGCAGCGGCAGGATATTCTCAAATACTCCAACATCAAACAACCCTGATGCACATCACAGACTCCATAAACGATAATTACTTCAGATGCACAGAGCAGTACTGCTCCCACTGAAGAGGAGGGAGTCATCAAGCCGAGAGCTAAAAATGTCCAACTTATCTTAAAGATACGGTGAGCTATGACAGAGTCTAATTTTAGGACCAGAGGAAACAGGAGGAAACAAAAGCATTGAGGTCAAACGGGCACAGGCGGAGGAATTTCATTCGTTTTCACTTGTTACTGGAAAGAACAGAGGGAAAGATTTGTGAGCAAAGTCAGGCATTTCTAACGCTGCTGGACACAGAGAGCCACCCCGATCACTGTTACTTAATCGATGGAGAAGGACAATCGACACCAAAAATCTGTCACCGCTTTACTCAAAACACAGAGAAAACACATTTTAAACTAATCTCACATGGTTTTGGGATGTTTACAGTAGGAAAAAAAAATAGCTTATTTGACGCTGGAACAGTACTTGAAACAATACTGTTTTGTTGGCTTCTAAACTGAGAGAAAATCAGACAAAAGTGGTTTTGACGGCAGCCTGGTTGAGCTGACAGGAGAGAGTCTTTGAGGTGACTCCCTGGCACAGGCGGGGTAATAAAGTATATTTGTGGGAGTGAAATCAAAGCGGAAAGCAGAAGTCTGCTCAGGCTGATGCGGTTCAGCCCAGCCAAGCTGTCCTTTTGTGTACCTGCTGCTTTTTACATTTAAACTCAAGACCCAAACGTCCGCTTTTTCCAGATGTTCCGCTGTACTGGAGCTCCTCCTTATCTCTGATGAACTGGAGCCACTGGACGCAGAAAATAAACCCTGAGGCACGGACAGACCGCGCGAGGCCAAGGTCAGAAACGCCCGCAGCAGAAGACCCAATCCATCAACGCTTCCCTTTGTGTTTAAAACAACTCAACAACTCGGTGTATAAAACACGTTCCCTCATCATTTCCATTACTATGGCTGCACCAGAAATGTAAATAAAAGGCTAAAATTTATAACATATATGCCATTGCAAGTCAGCATTCTCACCTTCACGCTCATATTTCATAATTAATGACACTAATAATCTTAAGGTACCAGTCAAGAAAAAAGGCCTGAGACCAAATCAATGACAGCAGCCATATATATATATATATATATATATATATATATATATATACATATACTTTTTTTTTTTTTTTTTATGTTCCAACTCGAGTGCAGCAAAGACTGGAAATCAAGCACTGACTGGAAACACTGAGTGGACAGCCATTAGAGGCTCTGTACAATGGAATCTCTTATTCATGAGGTTACCCAGGATAGGAGAAAAATAAAAACAAAGCACAACAAGGAAACATTATCCCTCGAGGCCTTCAGCTTCACATTGTTTGGTTTACAGTCTATTCCGAGTGCATGTGGTGCAACATGAACCTCCTGCGGCCAGCAGAGTATCTATAGATCAGCGGGGCGGGTTACAGTCGGACGGAATTGTAAACAAGTCCCATCAAGAGACCACGGCTAACCCCGCAGAGCACGGCCCCAACTATCTGATTCATCCTCTTCAAAAGGGCTGGCTCCTCAACAGCTGCACCATCAAGCCCCAATAAATCCAGCAAACACTTTGAGTCTCCTGGAGGAAGTGAGGCTGCTGGAGGGTGGAGTGCAGCGTCTTCCAATTCAAGCTGCTCAGACAATATCCCCCTTTTAGCACTTCCAACTTAGGACAAAGCCGAAGGAGGCAGCAAGCACACGGGGCAGTGTCTGAGTAACAGGAAAGCCTCAAAACTGATAGCAAAAGCACTGATAATAACGATAGGACTCATAAAGTCCGTGGTTCCGTCACTACCGCAGGATGAGTGAAGTGCACTTGGAAAAAGAAAGAAAGAGCAAAGCGTATAAAGGTTTCCAGGAGGCTCGTAGCAGTTTAGTTCTCCCTGCTGTCAGCGCTTCAGAGAACCAGCCACACGCATGGCTCTCACACAGGTCTGCAGGATGGACCTTTGCATCCCCACTCTGAGCAATCCCAGTCAGGAAGTGTGAGCGGCCCTGGAGGCTCATCCATCAGCTGCTCGCATGAGGAAAGCAGTGTCAGGCGGGCCGGCGAATCTTTTAATAAAGTTGGGAAATTAATCAGGTTGCCAAGGCGGTGGCAGGGGGGTTTTAACGAGGCGACTGGAGTACTGTAATCACCATCTGAAACCCAGAGACTCGAACGTATGAGCTCTGGAGCTTGACAGAAAATACAACTGTGACTCAAACAGAAGCTGCAGCACTTAACTACATTTGCTTAATTGCTTTCTGTCTTAGTGCAACCCCCTCGTCCTCCCCGCTTCAAACCCTGGCCCTCTTGGTTTAGGTCCCAGTAAAGGAGCAACAGGAGGAGCTCAGAAATGAGCTGGCCAAGTCTGGGAATGTCTACATCGTCACCGCGGTGAGCGGCTCCTCAACATGGCTTTAAATTAGGGGAAAAGAAAACACAGGCTAAATAAAGGCAGCCGGCTAACTATACTACTGCCTGCTAATTTGTCACCACTTGAAAAACGAGGAGGAAAGAAAAAAAAAAAAATAGCAAGTTTTAAATCGTGCTGCGTTTGACGGAGGATGTATGCCAGCCACTGTTGGTGTGGTGTGGTAGAGTACTTAAACACACAGGGTCAACCTATAGATTCAGTACATTTGATCTTTGTGGTTGGAATCTGCATTCATATTAGAGGGAAGAAGAAACAGAGAATAGTGAGTCTCTGGCTCTGGCCCGCTGGCTGCTGGGATGGGACCAGTGACAGCTGCGGCTTTAAAAGCCTCACATCCAAAGCCAGGGCTCACGGCCACTTGCTGTGCTTAGCCCACCCTCCTCCCGTCCAAGCCCTCGCTCTGAAGGATCACTGTCCGTGACAAAACACGAAGCTCCAGCCAAAATATTTCCCTCGTCCTTAAAGTCTAAAGCCGAGCAACGGAAGAGGTGCTGGACAGAAACGAGATGGCGAGATAGTTCATCAGGCTGCCGCCACAGAAGAAAGGAAGGGGACGCGGGAAGGCCGCTTGGAAAAATGATGTGAGGCATATTAAATAGCATGCGTGTGTGTGAGACCGTACCTTATCAAGCAGTGGCAGACAGCGGGGGACCCTCTGCTCCAGCTTGACAATGGTGATAAAGTCACTCTCCTGTCGTTCATCCTCGCTCGTGTTGCACAGAGACAGAGGGTGATACTGTCAAAACAGAGGCGCAGAAGTTGAAACCCACCGTATTCAGTCATAAAAAGCTGCAATTTAAGCCGCTGCAGATGTGTCTGCTGACATCATTTTCTTTGGTTTCTGGGCGGAAGACTGAGCAGTACATCATGCATGTGATACATTACAGTTTGAAAATTCTTTGATTATTTACTGAATACAGAACTGTGTTAAATATCCTTCTAAAAGCAATGAGAACTCATAGGGTAATTATCTTGTAATGAATCTAACATATAAAGAGCAGCATCCTCATGCACAAGCTGCTTATCAGAGGAGATCAAAAGTGCAGCAGTGTATTAAATCACTTCTAACTACGCTTAAAATCAGTTAAGTGAAGCCTCCTACATACGGTGTATGCATTATAAGTGAACCCAAGAAAGGCCTAATAGATCAAATATATAGAAACAAAATAAACCACACGTTTGACATAAATGTATGCATAAAGTGAAGAACCACCACATGAATACAGAGATGCTGTATGTCCACGTTTGCATTTATCAGGTTTTGTTACTCTAGTTTCCTTCCTGTGTATCAAATACTGAAGGGCTGTATCAACACAGACAGATGCAGATGGCTAGACCTGCTGCTTCAACTGTGGAGGTATAAAATGACAGGAAACCTTGGTGACTCTGCGCATAGAATCGTCACCGGCAGCAAGATTTTCGCCACCAGAGGGCAGCACATGCACAGCATCTGTATTACAGGAAAACTGATTTATGTCCCAGCAAAAGCTGCAAAAGAGGATAAATCCAGGGCACCAGGGGTGTTACTGGCATGTTAGATATATGCCAAAATCTGTTATCATGATCTCCATAACTCAGGCAATAGATTTAGCTTTATCTCCAAAACAGAGGTGCGTTGCTTTGGAACATAAGAACAAGGGCATTTCATTTTCATTTTATCTGTGACATCAACGTTTTTGCAGAAAAAAGCAAATTATTTAGACTGTCAATAATAAAACAAACAAAAAAATCTGCCATCATGATGAAATAAAATACTACAACAACAATGGCTCTCATAAAAACAGATGTTTATCTCCTGATGTGGGTGAGGAATATCCAGCTCTAAACACTTAAGGTCAAATTGTGAGCACATGTAACTTCCTGTAAAACAGCAAAACAGCCCCTCAGTCCTCCCTCTTCTCCCACCACCATGTGTGAACCTTCAAACATAAAAAAAGATAGCGGTGCCACAGCTGGTTTTCACATGGTGAGTTCTTGATAAAATCCTTTTATTTGTGAAATTGAAGCATTCCCTGTCTTGAAAATCTCTGGCACACTATGCAGTCAATTACATGGACAGCTCTGTTCAGCCCTGCTCCATGCCTTCAAACTACTGAAGAACAAGAGAGATTCTTTTGCTGGAACATTTGATCCCTTCTGAAAGGGAGGAAATTCATAGCTGCTGAAAGGCTGCATTTAAGAGCTCAAGGGATAGCAGCGGTGTTTGCTAGTCACAGAGATAACTGTCACGGCACGAGGGGCTGCGCTGCAGTCTGGGAGGGGAACCAAACTTTCATTTGCCAGCATGTCTGTGGGAGCCCTGAGCCCAAGCGTTGGCTGGGGCCTTCATCACAAATCACTGCAGTCGGGGGAAAAGATGATAAACTTCCTCACATGTGCCTGGTGGGGCTCTTCATGTGGCCGCGGGCTGAGGTCATGGTTGCCCCCCTCTCCAACAATGCACCTCGAATCTCTGAATTAAAAAGACCCAGGGGTGACATCAACAGCTGGCTCGCCTTCCCAGGGAAATGCACGTAATGTGCCGTGAAGGGCGAAGGAGAGTCAGAGCGGTGGGTGCAGATCAGAGGGCACATTTATGATGGTGAAACATCTAAAAACAACAATACGGAGGAGGAGCGGCAGTTGCCACGATCCATATTTCACCACTGTCTATTTAATTGATCTAATAATTTGATGTAAAAGACAATAAATGTTGATTCACGCCGCGAGTGCAGCGTCGTGTTTCACGGAGACGTGGTTTCACTCGTGTTTCCCGGATATCGGCGCTCCCGTACCCGGTTTCTGGACAATACGGGCGGACAGAGACGTGGAGAGGAGCGATAAGAAGAAAGGAGGGGGGACTGCGCTTTGTCAACGAGAAGTGGTGTAACCTGGGGATGTGTGGGGATGCACCCATACTTCCTGCCTAGGGAGCCTCCGCCATTGTCACTGCTGTTTACACCCCCCCATCAGCTGATGCAGAGGCAGCATGTGATACCACTGTGTCAAAACTGCAAACCCTGCACCCAAATGCTTTTATAATCATCACTGGGAGAGGAAATCGGAAGGCTCAAGATGCTCTGCAGGACTGCTTTGGGGAAGTGCTTTGTGATCCACATGGGGGGGACAATAACAGCACGACTCATAGTATCACAGAATACATCACATTCTGTGAACACACCACCTGCCAGCCAAGACTGTTCGCTGCTTCCCCAACAACAAGCCCTGGATCACCAGTGACCTGAAAGCTCTCCTCAGCCAAGAAGAAGAAGGCTTTCCAGTCAGGGGTCAAGGAGGAAATGATGAGGAGAATACAGCCTGGCCTGAAGGTAGAGCTGAGGAGGGCCAAGGACTCCTACAGGAGGAAGCTGGAGGCTGCAGAACAACACCAGAGACGTGTGGACTGGGATGAGGGAACTCACTGGCTTCAACGTAAGCAGCTCGGACAGAGCAAATGAGCTGAACTCTTTCTTCAGTAGATTTACTCTGGCCTCCAAACACCCAGCCACCATACTCTCCCCTCCTCCCTCCCCCCCACCTTCAATGTGCACACTCCCCCCCCCCCCGCTGACTGTGACTACTGGCCAGGTGAGGAGACAGCTGAAGAGACTCCACCAAGGCAAAGCTGCAGGCCCTGATGGCATCAGCCCTGAGGTACTGAAGACCTGTGCCAGCCAGCTGTCTACTGTCCTGTGCCTCCTCTTCAACCTGAGCCTGACCCAGGAGAAGGTGCCCACACTGTAGAAGACCTCCTGTCTGGTTCCTGTGCCCAAGAAGCCCGGTCCCTCCCACCCCAAAGACTACCGACCAATAGCGCTCACATCTTATGTGATGAAGGTTCTGGAGAGGCTCGTCTTGGCCCACCTCCGTTTGCAGGTGAGATCTTCTCTGGACCCTCTGCAGTTTGCTTACTAGCCCCGTTTGGGGGTGGAGGACGCGGTCATCTACCTGCTGCAGCGCTCACTCACATCTGGATGGTGCTGGCTGCACAGTGAGAATCACCTTCTTTGATTTCTCCAGTGCATTCAACACCATCCAGCCACTTTTGCTGAGAGAGAAGCTGCAGACGATGATGGTTGACTCACCCACGGTCTCCTGGGTTACTGACTACCTGACAGACAGGCCGCAGTTTGTCCGTCTTGGCGCTGCTCTGTCTGATGTGGTGGTGAGTGACATAGGAGCACCGCAGGGGTCTGTGCTGTCTCCACTCCTGTTCACCCTGCACACCTCAGACTTTCAGTCCAACTCTGAGTGGGCCCACCTGCAGAAGTTCTCTGATGACTCTGCAGTGGTCGGGCGTATAAGTGATGGATGAGAGGAGGAGGAGGACAGAGCACTGATGAGGGAGTTTGTGGAGTGGTCTGGAAGGAACCATCTGCTTCTCAACGTGGCCAAGACCAGGGAGATGGTGATCGACTTCAGGAAGAAGAGTATGGCTACACAGCCCCTGAGCATCCTGGGAGAGGTCATGGAGGCGGTGGAGGACTACAGGTACCTGGGCGTGCACATAGACAGCAGACTGAACTGGAAGAGCAACACCGAGGCTGTGTACAAGAAGGGGATGAGCAGACTCTACTTCCTGAGGAAGCCGAGATCCTTCGGCGTGTGCAGAAAGATGTTGGATATTTTCTACCAGTCTGTTGTCGCCAGTGCTCTGTTCTACGCTGTGGTCTGCTGGGGAGGCAGCATCAGAGCCAGCAACAGACTGAACAAGCTGATCAGGAAGGCTGGCTCCGTGATTGGCTGTAAACCAGACACCCTGGAAGCTGTGGTGGAGAGGAGGATGCTGAACAAACTTATCTATTCTGGATAACCCAGACCACCCTCTCCACCCGCTCCTGGACAGGCAGCGGAGCTCCTTCTCAAACAGACTGATCCAGCTCCGCTGCCACAAGGACAGATTCAGGAAACCTTTCTTGCCCAGTGCAACAGCTCCGTCTGACTGAGACTCTCAACAGTTCATGCTGTGATGTGCTCTGTTTTGTACTTTGAAGTTGCACATTTTTTCTAGTTGCGCATTTTTCATGTTGCACATTTTGCACACTTAGTCTGCTGTACTTCTCAATTTTCACATTCGGTACATTTAATATATTGTCAATTGTACATTTTGTACAGTTAGCTTTGCTCTAAAATTGACTCACCGGTTTCACCCTAGCCCATGTCTGGGACAAATAAAGTACTTTTATTCTATTCTATTAATATGAAATAACATCTGAATCTGAAAGAACAACTCAACGACTCCAAGTCACAGACCACGGTGAAGGAAATAAGACAACCCAGTGTAAAAACACGCAGGAGCATTGTTGATGCCACTGTTCGACGGCCTGATTCCATTCTCATGTATAAAACAGAGACGAATGATGTGGCGCTACTTCCTGCCATTGTGTGTTCGGAGGTCAGCGGACCCCCAGATGCAGATCCTGTCATCTTATACTGGTGATGTCAGTCGTAGATC
Source organism: Pao palembangensis (assembly GCA_015343265.1). NCBI lineage: Eukaryota > Metazoa > Chordata > Actinopteri > Tetraodontiformes > Tetraodontidae > Pao > Pao palembangensis. The sequence continues at coordinate 10,338,192 of CM027094.1, read as the reverse complement.
TGCACAGTAGTGAGTTCCTGCTGGCGGAGCTGCCAGCGCAAACACGGGCCAGGCTAAACGCTCAGTTTTACACCACTTCTCTGTCCCCAAACACAATAAATACAACTGAAAGCAGAAGATAAGCTGAGCCTGCAAGCGCATAAAAGAAAATTAATGTGAAATCTGGCTACAGATAATTCAAGGAGTCGTCACCAAACTTTGCATCTTCCTCCACAGTCAGAGAAAAACAGCTGAACTGAAGCGGCTGAACTGGAGGAGAACCTGACAGAGAAAAAACTGTTGGTTCAAACCCCCACAAAACAGCACGGGGAGTGGGGGGGACAAAGGTCTCGCCTTTAAGATGAGAGTGGGAACATCTGATGCTTCCTTGTGTTCTCGTTGATATTTAAATTAAGCCATAAATCTGCCATTTTTCCTCTATGGCCTTGTATGTAAAGCTACGTAGATTAGCTTGTTGGTTGTTACCCCACAGAGACCTGTTAGTGACCCTTTGACCTTTCAGTCCTGTGTTGTTTAGTTTTGTGGGTTGTCATCCTACTTGTGGGGAAATTGCATTAAAACAGAGGTGGGCAAACTAAGGTCCGGGGCCCACATGTGGCCCGATGGACTATTTAATCCGGCCCAGAGGGCCTTCACAATAATTTCTATAAAAAAGCCAAATTAAGAAGGTCGTCACCTTAATTGCCCCCTCCAAGTGTAATCATGCCCCCGCCGGTCCTAGCATGCTAACATGTCCTCTCAAGAAGGTGGGGCTTCATCATCCATCACTAGTTGGACACATTTACAGGCTCTTCAACATATTTTCTCAGTCAATCGTCCATCAAGCAGGATTTTAGTTAACCTCTGATCCTCATTTGGGGGGTTAGTTTCCTGCACCACCTGGCCGGCCCCTTCATCAAGATCTACAACCCAATGTGGCCCTTCAGGCTAAATAATTGCCCACCCCTGCATTAAACCCTCTAATAATGGACTATGACTACAGCCTCAGCAGAGAAAGTTCAGCTGGCTCTTGTATTTAAAGGGTAATCCAGAGAAAACCGGGAGCGATCAAAACAGCTTTTATTCACTTTCAGGAGGCGGTAAACTGGTCGAGGCGCCTGCGCTTTGATAAACGTAGGTAAAGCAATGAGATAACTGGAGATTGTTTTAAATAGTGGAAAAAGGAGTTTAATGGGTCCTTTTTAAGAAAGGCAGACATCAGGACAGCATGACCCCCCATCCAGGCCCGCCTCGCACGCTGAACTGCCAGCTGCTTTTACCCATCCATATTTACAAGACCCAAATTAAAGGGCCGCAGTTGAACTGGGCCCTTAACAAAAAGAAAAAAAAAAAAAAGATTAAAAAGGAAATGCTTTAACGATGGCTCACTGCAGTGACCTCCACCATGTCTTCAGCAGTTCAAAACACTTCATCCGATTTAAAGACTGCGCCGTGAAATTACAACAATTATTTGGACCTTTTTTATGTTTTGATCCTGTTTTTATTATAAACATGCTGATGCATGTGGAGGGTGTAATCAAGCCTAATAAAAGCAGATGATTTCAAAGCTCACAAGGGCTGGGGGAGTGGCCGGTTTAAGATTTCCTCCAGCTCGCTGTGGTTCTGGGGGGAACTACCTCAATGACCACAGTGGCTGAGTGTCACAGCATTTGCAAAACTAAGCATTATCTCCTATTTTGAATGCACACTCCCCACTCACAATCAGATGGCTGTGAACACATCATGCCACTGTGAGTGCCACCTAACCACTTGCAGAACTCTAAAATTAGCCTACAAATGGTGACCAGGCTGAGACGTCTTCATCGGCTCGTTTTTTTTTTTGTTTTTTTTTTTTTTTTTTTTTTGTGGCCTTGAGGAAAAAACAGAGAGGCCTGGGAAAAGAAATCAGTGAGTCTCCATTTCACAGGGTCCAGAAAAACCGCAGGGCACGCAAACAGCTCCCCACAGACTGTTAACAATACACACTCCTCCGTTCTGCCTCCTCCACAAACGTCTGAGATCTGTTGCAGGAACTGATGGGGACGTGTCCCTCGGTTCCTTTGTAGTCGCGATTAAAGGCATTCCATTCCCGCTCAGTCAGAGACGACCCCAAAACATTCTGAGGCAAGAATCCTCCGTCCTGAAACAAATACAGCGCGCAGACAGAAAAAGCGAGGAGGACAAATAGTAGCCGTGGTGAGAAGTCAAAAATATTTTTTTCCACTTGCTTAGGCCTGCACATCTTCTTTTTTGTCTTCTGCCAATAATCAGCGAGAGAGCGTTCTAGTTCATCTGCTGCCAGCAGGGAACCAGGCCCAGGCACTTATGTCAGTCTGCATTAGAGCATGGAAGCAAACAGAACCTGCACCTCTCATCAGCTCTACCACTCAATCACTATATTATCACTGTTTGATAGTAAAGGGCCTTAAATCACTTTCATTAATCTGTGTGTGTGTGTGAGGGGAGGCAGCAGAAATGCACCTCAATGCAGGCGTCATCTGAGCGGGCTCAGTGAAACAGGAGGAGACAGCTGCGCTCTTCACATCCTGACACCTGCAGCGTTAGGGAACGTCTGCTCAAGCCTGCTAAAATGCATCTCTCCGCATTTAAGTCAGAGTAATACAGTATTTTATTGCACACAAAGCCAGTGTGAATAAAACAATCTTGCGTTTAATTGCAGTATAATAGCAGCGTGCCATCTGAATTATTTGTATTCTCTCAAACACAGGGGAGTATAATGTTTCCTTCAGCCATGTAAATCACTCTGACTTTGGGGCTGACTGAGGCAGAGATAAAAGTATCATTGAGATGATTTTATCACAACATATACAGTAAATCAAGACTGAGAGCGAGGAGGGCAATTAAAGCTTCTTCACGTCCCCCCAAGGCCGAGTAAACGTGCCAGATTACTGCAGATCAGAGAAGATCGACCAACTCTGCCAGATGCAAACCTCCACACATACACACACACACACACACACACACACACTGGTTTGTGCAAATACCTTGTTAGACTTTTTACGTTAAGCTTCCTTCATTTTTCATTTATGCGGCCGGGTGCGAACACGTCGGTGCATCTTTGACATTCAAGAGCACCAAAGTGTGTAAAAGCGAAGGCTGAGCGATACCACAGGCTTCGTCTTGTAGAAGGATGGACAGCCTGCAAAACGTAGAATGTCTTCTTGTTGTAGTTATGTTACTTTATTCTAACATGTTTTATCAGGGCTAAGATCTGGCAGATAGAGTCTGGCCGGCACGAGGCTCCCAAAGCCAAGTCAGAGAAACGCCTCCATACACCAGCAAGGTTCCAAACTATCCACATATTGGAAACCAAACTTGAAATGATCCTGGAAAATTACCAAAAGGAGTGCAAATTTTTTATCATTGCAGGGCTTCAACCGGCTGCTTGCTTGGCTGAGTCCAGCAATGATAAATAATTTGCACTCCTTTTGGAGTCAAAAACAAGGCGCGCTGCCTTTCCTCTCACCTTTACCATCGCCGTATCCGGTGACTGTTACCACACAGAGGGACTTGTGTAAATGTGATACCTTAATGAGGTTCGAATAATTACCAGCAGCTCCACATCTGCCTTGGTGCTTCGATGGATATGAGATTACACAGCAGAGAGGACATATTTGGGGATATCGCGAGGAGTGACGGCTGCAACAAAGGAGCCTGAATGCTGACGCTAAACAAAGTTGCTAAGTGCTCCCTGCGGCAGATTGATGGACGAGGCAATAAATGCTCGCTTTGCCTGCAGCAGCGAAATAGTGGAATTTAGTTTTTTTTGTTTGTTTGTTTTTCTTTTTGCCTCCAATCAAGTGCTGGGCCTTGAGAGACTTAACTGCAGTGGTGCAATCATTCCTGTTAATGTTGTTATGCGGTCCCTTCATTTCTCATATAAATATGCTGCAAAAGTTTTGTAAAATAACTTTTATGGTGACCGATAAAAACGAAAACAAACTGCTTCGGTTGTTGTTCATCTTGGGCATTATTATAGCTTAGAGCAACAACTCTATGAGCACAAATATGGAGCCATCTGTGTCCTCCCCACACCTCCTGTGGGTTCTGTGGTTTGAAATGAAGGTTTGCATATACAGGCGCACTGAGACAAACGCGTCACCATTAACAGCAACGACCCACTCCGTCAGCCCTCAGGCCAGGACGCCGCGATACATTTCAAAGCTCCGAGTCAAACGTAAACAAAGCACTTCCCTGTCACAACAAGCCAGTGGCTTTGTAAGCCGGGAGCGTGTTACCGTTGCAGTGACCCTTCTCTCCTGTAGGCAGGGGGTGGCCTCCCCGTTTGTCCATCAGCCTGCAGGACGATCTTTAAAATCTCTCAGCTTCCACAACATCAGCCAGACAGAAACAACAGTCACTCAGAGTTGGGAGGTCAGGCATAGGAGAGAGATCAGAATGTTCGCAGAAAAGAGATTTTACGAAACCAGAGGGAAAGAATTATCTGTGAAAACTCAAGGCAATTAAAATAAATAAAAAAAAAACAATTCATTCTTAGGAAAGACAACATGTGCCTTTAAATCTTACGGAACACCGTAAGCAGGATTTTTCATAACTGTCATCACTTGCAGTGTTTCAGAAAGCCATACCTCAAAACCGTCGAGCCGGTCGAGACGTTTCTCATAAAAATACCATACGGCCATGCAGCTGAAGGCATACGCATCTGTATACGCATAAGGGCCTTTTACTGTGTGCGCACACACACACACACACACTGAAAACCCCAAAACTTGGCTTTAAATTCTTGGCTAATTTCTGGTAGACTGTGAAATCCTTCCAACCAGAAGATTTGCTCCAAATGTTACAAATGACAACTGCGCTGGTGGATAGCATTACATCATCCCTTTGGGAGCATGATAACATGCTGGCGGAAGCACAAGTGGAGCTGCACCTCCTGCACTACGGCCTCATAATGGCGAGCTGCAAAAGTTATACGAACGGCCTGGCTCTGATAAAGCTGCACACTGTGCTACTGTGGCAACCTGAATCACTAAAGGGGAAATTCTTCACAGACATTCCAACACTGACTGAAGCAAACGTTGCCGAGCGGAAGCTGGGGCTGAAGTTAAGGGCTGCAATATCAAACTATGGCATGGTGTAGGAAACGGGAGTGAATTGTGCTCCTTTGCTCCGTGGCACGTCCCCTTTCTGATGGTCTTGAACTAAAAAAAGGCGAACTACTCCAGACTGCTGAGGGTTTACAGCAGCACCTTTAAACAGGCCCAAACTACACACCGACTGATTTATTTTGCAATATTTGCTATGGTGAATGAAGGCCAGGATGTGACGCAGTCTGCTCTCTACGGCGTCTTACGCAGAACCAACAGTCACGAGTCTGATTAAACTGTTGCTCGGCTAAATAAGCTACTAATGACAAAGGCTAAGTAAATGTTTTGTCTAAAATCTGGGTATGGGTTAGCAGCAGGTGCGTCTCAATTGGACACAGACAACATTCCACCGTGAATTTACAAAACCAAAGGCAGAGTTATCCCTCTGACATCTCGTCTCGTGAATCATCCCCATCCTCCCAACTGAGCAAAACAAATGACTGCTCAAATGACCAAAGCCTCCACCTCACAGCTGATCTTTCTACGCTTTTACAAACTGCGGTCCTTCAGTCACGACACCCGCTCCTCCCCTACAGGTCAATCAGACGAGCACCTTCAGCCAGACCCATTCAGCCAAAATGCACCACGGAGGGCCACAGGAAGTCATGCCTGCCATCAGACTTTACGATTCTCCCAAAAAGAACTCATTATGAGGATTTTTAGATTTATATTTATTCCTCTTATGCGTAAGAACTGAGTTCTAAATTACTTTGTTTTGCTCACTGTATTTTAGGACATTAAATACTTCTTTCTCTCATTTCCTACACATTGTGTATACCTTCTACATGCTAGAAATGTCAGAGATTATGTAACCCCAACAATTTCCTCCCCTGGGTTGATAAAGCATTGGGATTCTGATTCATGCTGGTATGGTTTCCTAGAAAGACCCTCTGAATCCCTAAAAGCCTGGAGAACTAATCAAAACAGTCCAAGTGAATAAAGGTTCTTGTTTAGATAGGGATTTGACCTGCAGTCGTCATTACTGACACATCTGCCATCAAAGACCTTTGACTGAAGCTGACATTTTTCCCCACTGATGTCACTCCCGCTGTCGTTCCTTCCACCAGGATGGGAATCTGGGACGCTCAGGGAGGCAAACTAGCAAGTAAGCAGAGCGTCGGCCATCTACATACAGGGCTGTTCTGAGCTAGTTTTGCTCTTTCTGACTGTTGAGGTGATATTATTGTCTGTAAACATAGACAAGTGTCACACTTGTGATACCCACAAGGAGTCAACAATCGCAGAGACTCTCTGATGTGGTTGTCGAGCGCTTGCAACACGTCTTGTAATTGGCATCGTGATTGCTTTCTGTTTCGCTGCCTCTGCGTCAGGCCATGAAGCGACCCGATTTACGGCCGGGGGAATGCACTGAGAGCTTTTCAAGATGAACCAGCGCAGATGTTTCCGTCTGGCATCAGCGAGACTGACTGGACATTCCACCCGGGCAGTCGGTGCAGTGGGGGAGAGAGAACCAATCGGGGCGTTTGAACTGCATCTGCCCTCCTGTGGAGTGACACTGCATGTGATAGCCTCCCCTCACTTCCTGCTTTCCCGTGCTCCAAGTCCGGCCTTGTTTTAGGGCGCAAACAGACCGTACAGCGGTGTGTTTAGGTGTGGGACGGGTCGGTGTGAGACGGGGGTGGGGGTGGAGGAGTGTTCGGGTAAACACTACTGAGGTGTGGGCACGACGCCAGGAGCAGGGAGCTCCTGGTGGAATGGCATGGAAAAATGAGACAGAGGAATGCAGACTCCATCAAGCAGTGTAAACAAGCCCGGCTGATAGAATGCTGCCACGCCGCTTTGAAGTTGCTTCTTTTCCCTGTCACACACACACACGCACACACACACACACGTATAAATGTGTGTTTATAAATAGGATCAAATCTCTGACTCCAAACAATAATTTGCTCAACCATCTTCACTACTGAGTGTTCTTCTGGATTTGGTTACATATAGAATATTTCAAATGTAGGGATGCATAAACAGTCACCAGTGATATTAAAGAATGATCCGGAGCCTGAGAGCACATTTACTTTCAAAAGCGTAGTGACCAAAGCTGCTCCTACTGGACGTCTGCCCAATGTCTGAAATGCAGGCCGGAACTTAGACTCTATTTATTACTCAAACACAGATGCACACTTCCAGCACACAAACATAAACTCATCCAACACACACACACACACACATACACACACACACACACACACACACAAGGCATGTACAGACACCAGCACCTGTTCATCTTATGCATGCTCAACAAGTCAAGTCTTCCGGTCTTACTAATAGATTTTATTCCATCTCTGTCTTCCAACTGGTTCTGGCCCTGCTGTGCCCCCACTCCCCACCAGGCTGCTGCGATATGCTCTTTCAACATCTTTAAGTATGCAACAGCAATATCAGGCGAAGACAGCAGACACGGAGGCACCAGAGCCTGCGTTTGAGCATCACCGCCGTGCGTAGTGACCCATACCGAACACCAATTTCTCTCCAAAAATCAGAGTCTAAGAGATGCAATGGGGAATACAAGCAAAGCAAAACACCAATATGTTGCCTGACATACATTATTTATACACAGTTTTCATTAAATGTAATAAATCTGAAAATGCTAAACTTCCTTTTCAATAACAGACACTACTTATCTCAAGCTAGAGTTTACAGTAAAAACTCTGCAAATAAAAAGTACTGCAATATCCCCTTTTGAACTAAATCTAAAAGACATTTATATAAGTGCAATATTTTAAATAACAGAGCAATTAATCAGGGATGGAAATCGCTAATGCAGTATGCAGATGGGTATGCAATAATATCCGCCTGCACGCTCGCATCCGCCACTACCACAAAACACTTCACAAGCCCTTATATACACTCATAAAAGTCTCCAGTGTATATACACATAAATATCTTCTTCTTGGTAACAGTATGTTTACAGTACACACAAACAAAGCAAAGCTGAGATGGCTGTTGCTGTCTGCCATTACGCAGCCTTCTCTTTCATCCGCCAAGACAAGGTTAGGATGGCGGTTCGGTGTCTGTAGGTAGCACAACCCACTGACTCATCAATAAAACTGTCTAAATGTGAGAGAATACTTGAGTCTTGGCACAGTGAAAAAGAAAATGAAACAAAGTAATGTAGAAAGAAAACTCTTATGTTTGATTCAATCTGACTACAATGAACTGGCCCATAATGAGTAATAACCAGACCACAAGTAAAATGCATTTGTGTAGCGCCGAAAAGAAAGCACAGCAGAGTGCATCACTGGGGTCCGGCCCTGCTTCCTTTAACGGCCTCTCAGCAGTCTGTTACTTCCTCTGTACTTTGTGGGATGAAAAGGCAGAGGAGCCCGGAACACAGCGCAACCTATCATCAGCTCGCTCAGGCCGTGTGTGTGCGTGTATGTGCAGAAATGATTAATGCGTAGCTTTCTTGTGCAATCACACACAAACACACACACGCACGCACGCAGGCAGGCACGTACGGACTTTAAATGCAGGACAGCACGTTTTACGATAATTAGGAGATTTTCCTGTCACATGAAAGAAAACCATTTAAAAGACTCAATCTGAGAAAAAGGACTAATGAATAAATGAATTAGTGAATTTTGCAGCGTTGTACCACTTCACACTCAAAAGAAAGACTTTGTTTCTTCTTTAGTGCTTCAAAAGGCTGGAAAACAAGTCTCTTTTTTGTCCTTCCCTTGTTCATTCATGACAGTGTGTAGGTCAGGAATCCCCTGGTCCAGTTTCTTATTTAAAAGAAAAAAAAAAAAAAAAAACTCCCGAGAATTTGAGATTCCACAGTGCTTTTCTGCAGAGGGTGCCCACGGGCAGGTCCGAGAGGGCTGTCACACACGGACCTGTGGATGGAGACGGGAGCCATTCACCGAGACAGATACCTCCTCCTAACAATGCAGACCTGGCTGCCTCTGCAACCTGATCCATTCCAGACTCACCGTGCAGCTCCGCAGCAGACCTTTACACTTCCTCTGCTGGGTCTCCTTCCTCTAGGCCCCCAGGGTGTGTGGCCCACAGGGACCATGGGGAGACTCAATACACGTGCCTTTGTGTGCACCCAAGCATGCGCGCGCGCGTGAGTGTGTGTTTGTTGCGTACAGGACAGGAGGTATGATCACATGACATAAAAGCATGCCTAGGAATTCTGGCATGACAAGAGTTCACACAGAGTCGGTACGATTACAATGTTGTGCAGAATTGCTGCAGCACACACACACGCAGGCACACACTCACACACACACACACAAATACATACACACACCTCTGATCAATGGGAGGCCCTGCTTCGTGCAGACAGGTGACAACAACAATGTGACAGTAAATTTCCATCACCTTTGGTCCCCGCAGCTATGGCTAAATACATTAGTGGCATTTACAGCCATGTAAAGAAGAAAGTACACCACTCAAAGAGAAAAACAAAAGCAACACTAACATCAGTCTTCAAAGATCTGTCAGACAAATATTCCCGGTGAGAATGTTTAGAGATTACATTCTTTCAATTTTATGCATGCACGTGATCGCATCAGGCTATTTGATATTTTTGGCCTGCGCTGCATGTGTGAGCTGGCAGCCATCTTGGCTTTGAGATTTTTTTCTCTCTGGCCAGAGTGCAACATGTGATGCAACAAAGTGTCATTGTCACTCCAGAACCATGCATTAGGAAGAAAACCACTCTCAAATACCAGTATGATATGGAGATGTGATTGGGTTGGAGTTACACCGTCATGATTGTGACGGTGTCCAAAATGGAACCAGAAATCCCTGAAACCTTTGTAGGCAAGCTAACACAATTCCCTGGATGACTGCGCACACACACCTGTTGTGTGTGCGCCTCTATGCAGAAATCTATGCAGAAATTAAAAACAAAAAAAGAGAGAGAGAGAGAAATGGCACAGCAACTACAATGCTTTCATGGTGGAGCTTGGTGGGTGGGCTGCAAACTGATCCAGCGCTGATGGGCTGATCTCCCAGATAAGTCAGCGGGAGTGTGGTAAAGCCCACACCACACGTCACCAAAAAGGCTCCACAAGCACCGCAGACCGCATTCGGCAACCATAACACCGTTCTCCACATTCACGCCTCGTCATCACAGCAGGATGCTGACGTATCGCAACTGTGGGCGCGAGAACCTAAATGTTTCCGCTATCAGGTCCCGTTTAGTGGCGCTTGAACCAGTGAAGGTGGTCAGCCTCCGCCCAGCCGGGCTCCCCGGAGACGCCTCCTCTCTTCAACATACACTGAATGTGGACTAGACCAATGTTCAACATCAAGGTCAAATCCTATAAATATGACACAGTACTTTTCGAGTTCAAACGGGACCAGGGAGCAGTAGAAAAAGTCCAATCTGACATGACGCACAAAGGCTATGAAAACAGACGCTTGGTCACTGAGGTCTGCCTGACCTGCTGGTACAGACAGTTCTGGATCAAGGCCCCACACACCACAATGTTTACTTTATTTGGGGGTCTGGTTTTTTCATCACTCATGTCCTCAAGCAGGTATCTCAACATGGCTTTGCTTCAAGGGGCCAAAAGAAAAGGATTCTGATTTATAGAATTCATAAACTGCGTGCTGTGAATGACTACTGAATGCTTGCAGTCAGAAGAGCTGAATGACGTGTCCTCTGCAAGTACGGGTTTTTGTAATGGGTACACCTTGTACGAAGCTCCTTGAATGAAAATACAGATCCAATAAGTTTCTCATCTGTGGAAAAATGTAGTGGGACTCCTGCATGCCTTGATTGTCTGCTGCAGCCAAAGCTGTTAACCTTAAGTGTCCAATGACCTGATTTTTTTTGTCCTTTCTCCCCTGTTTTTCATTCAAAGTGAAACTGTCACCCAGAGCTCAGTGATTACAGCCACCTTAATCTGCTGTCTGATACCAGTTTGCTATCCAGCTTAGGGTTAGGACCCGTTGGACGCACAGCGTCCAAAAACGTCCCGAAATCCACACACACATAAATTCTGTCACATACTCCCAAAGCAGTGAGCGAGCAAACCCGAGTGCTCGGCGCAGTCCCGTAACTCTAAATGTCCAGTAAAGTCAACACTAGCACGTATCTGAGAGGAGGCCTGCAGAAACTCTGCCAGAAAATGATCAGCGCCACGTTAAAACGGTCCCAGTGAGTCACACCGACTTTCGCTATTCAAGCTTCGACACTGACAACCGACTGGCGTTGTCACTTCAAATAAATGTGTGTGACAGACTCCTTTGAGCCAAAGAAGGTTTGATCAGTGTTAGCAAAACAACAGAAGATCATTAGGCCTACTACCCTGCTTTGACACTAATATCAACTCAGCTCAGGAGTGAAACTCTTTAGACGAAAAGAGCTCATCAGATATGAAGGTTATGAACTCTGTCAACAAAGCGCATTTGTTTAACGAACAAACAAATTCTGCCACAATTTCTGTTCCCCTTCAGTTTAATTCCTTAGAGCGGGACTCTCAGCAGCACCTTTGCGAGGATTTCAAATGCTAGAGGGAGAATCAGCCCAGCTTTTTCAATTCCTTCTTGTTCAAACGTGATCAATTAATCATTTATCTTTAATTAACTGGGGTTCTTTTTCTTTTTCGAAGATAGTTTGGCAGAACAAACCTGCAGACCTCCCACACAAGGAATCTTTTATCGCTCTGCCCGAAGGCACAGTCAAGCTAAATGACAAAAGGCAGTGTGGGTGATAAATAATGATATTAAAACAATCCCAGGCAGCTGCATCGACGCTTCAACCAAAACATGTGGAAAAGACATTCGTTTCAATAAACTGTGTTTTATCAAAATATACCAATTGATTTTCCAACAGTGATTTAGATTCACAACACATATTAATATCTAGCATGTGCTATTTTTTTCACAATATCATCCTGAGCAGTCACAAAACAGAATGATAAACATCACGACTGTTACTTCCAATACTGCGAGTAGCATCATGTGAAACAAACTTAATAACTAATGAATAAGTAAACCTGGATGATTCATCGAGGAGCAGAACAAAACGGGCTTCTCGCAGAGGTCTTGAAACGCGCCGCGTGGGTTTTCTGTAAGGGCAGTGACGCAGCGTGCGCACTCGTCACTGCTCGACGCCGCGGCGCAAGTAAACATCTGTATCAACAGGGTTTAACAGCTGCCTTGACCTCAGCCGCTATTGATGGTTTACTTTAGACATTGCTGCAACATACATGAATGCAGAGTACACACACACACACACACACACACACACACAACTGTCATCCCGGAGTAGAAAGATTGATTTGGAGATCAGTGCGCATGTTGTGAGGGGTAGAGCTGGAGGGAGGGGAGGAGAGAGGGTGTCTCAACACGCAGCCCCTCTGGGTAGTTGGGCATTGACATCCAAAACACTTCCTCCAACGTACTCTTGTTAAAGGAGAGAGAGGAGACATTTATCAAAGGTGTATTAGTGGCAACAGCCCAAAGGAAAATACGCCGTTGTGATTGTTGTTTATCACGGCCCATTAATTCGGCCATGGATATCAGCGTTATTTTATCTGACACTTTCCGGTGACACAGGTGAAAATCCATTTCCTCTAATTAATGTCCTCAACTCAGATACAAACCATAAAGGTAGTGCTGAGGCGTAGTTACGCCTCGCTGGGTTCACAAAAACAAAATGTAAACCCCGTTTTCTTTTTTTTTTTTTCCTTCACTTGGTGATGGGGAAATATTTAACAGTGTTAAAGCAGAGTTCAGAAGACTAAACTAGGAGTCTTAGGAGGATTATAAAAGCATGTGAAAGCCTTATTATCTGAACAGGAAGTGGAGCAGGCCCAGGGTGCTTTCCACATGACATGCAGCACCAGTATCAAAGCAGGCAACGTTCGCAGCTACTTCACCTGAAGTAGACGTCCTCCAACAGTGGTCGCAGCCACCAGGCCACCCGTGGTCATGGTGCACAGTCAGGTCCACACACCTTAAATTTAACTGTGAGGTTAGCCTGTAACAATAAGTTTACTTTAGCGCCGATGCAGACAGGAAGCGATAAAAAGCAAATGGTCTCGTCTGCAGAACTAACTTCTAAAGTCATTAGCGTTGATCAGGAGCTGATCAGCGGACGTCAAAAATCTGTCTGGCAGAGAATCCACAGGAGAGTCCAATTAGGAAGACGACGATCTGATTGCAAGGTCACGTAGCGTCAGCCTTCACCTGAGGCCTGACCTCGACTCATCTGCGGCACAAGTTGAAAGTTAACATCGAGACGTCACGCTGTGTCCATGCCCCTTCAGTAATCCATGGGTGTGTGTGGCCAACCATGCAGTAACTCGTAAAAATGTCTCCTCTTATTAGCTTTATCAACAGGTGCACACGCACAAACCCTGACAGCAAAAGCACAGAATTAAACTGCATCAGAAGCATCCAGGAAGTGTCCGTGGGGTGTCTGCCACTAATTTGCTTTATCATAAACACAGAATAAATTGTTAAATACCTAAAGTCATCATAGATAAATAAAGTCATCATAGTCATCATGTTAGAAGCACATGTTTGGCTTTAAATTACTTCTGTTTACACTATATTTCTCATCGGAAATATTTCCGAGAACATGCTACCAACCTACACATCCGTGTGAGTAAAAGGGAGAACTGAGAGGGACTGTGGAGACACCCCCCCCAGCTGAACCGAGTCTTGTGCTGTGTGTTTAGCGCCTGCATTTGCGCTCTGACACGGTTTTTAGCTGCTATACAATACAAGACAAGACAGGCATCGGCCTTCCAGTGCTTTGACTCTGCCGTCGCCTCACACCTCTCACTTTCATGCACGCAGACTCAGGCAGGTAAATGTGCTGGGTTTCTCCAAAGGCCTCTGCAATATGCACATATACTTACTGTGCATAAAGATGCATCGCTCAAGGGCAAACTTAAAAAAAAAAACAAAAAAAAAACACAATTCTGTGGAGCCACGCAACCACGTGCTGCTGCACCCGTCTCTCTCACTCTTGCCCCTCCACAGGTCGCCGGCCTGTGAACATGTGAGCCAGAGGGGGGAATTCCGCTCTTTTCACACGTGTTATTCGGTGGAATATATCCGCGTATGAAATATGCTGCATCATATCTGTACCGCATATACAGTTAGAATGTAAACAAAATCAAGGCTGTGCAAAAACAAAAGCGCACTGACAACAGAAAGAGACAAAAAGAAAAAAAACAAAACACATAAAAGGAAAATGATAAGCAGGGCAGATTGGTGATAAGACACAATAACTACACATGCAGAAACGAGCCAAGACCAGTAAGATGAGGGACGGCGATAAAAACCACTGAGTTGAAGGTGGTGAAACACAAGCCTCTAAACAGAGAGGAAGGGGGAAAAAAGAAAGAGAGAAAGATTAAAGGTGAAGATGGAAATATGTGTGTTGCACAGTTGCACCTGTGAGGAATCTTGGGTTTGTCAAGGTGCTTTAACAAGCCCCTCTGAAGGCTTCACTTCCTCTAAATGGACCAGATGAATATGTAATCTGTCCTCATTCATTCAAATCTTTTATTTTGACCCTGGTCACTTACAGTAGACTGCCGGGCTGCTGATCATCGTGGCATGAAAACATGAAATACATGAAAACATGTACAAAGCCCTCCAAAGAGCCCGACCACTGGCCACGATGAAGATCTCAAGCCTGGACGCCCACCCAGATGTATGGACCAGATGCACGACGCACAAAAGCAGAAATGCAAAACAATGTAAAAAGTATGAAAACACCAGTCGGCCTGTGATGACTGTTCCAGGTGTTTAGATGATCTGGCATGACTGTCCAGCTGGCCGCCTGTGTTGGAACAAACAGAACTTGTGCTTCCAGTGCTTGGAACTCCAAGACTCCCACAGCATACATGTAAACACACTCTGCAAAGTGTTTGCCACGAGATTCACCCCGATCCACTTGCATCAAACATGAGACCATAATATGTACAGTCATAAGAAAACAGCGTTACGGGGCATGACACGGCACAAAGGTCTCCGTTTATCACGTTTAAACTGTCTGGGAACGCTTTTATCCCAGCTGATTGTTGGTGCTTCACACCCTCACGATCATCTTCTCTTCAGGCGTTCAGCAAGTTTGTATCTAAGGTTGTGAAGCACGCATGCGCACGCACGCTGGAGAAGATTCCAGCACGCGAGGAGAGTAAAGAGCCGGCCGAGACGTCCGGGAATTGCTTTGAGTCATCGGTGCTTCTGCTGGTAGAAGCCCCTCATGGTGCTAAAACTACATCTGCAGATCTGCTCAGGGACTGAGACGTTTCCACAGCGTGAAGAAGCCGTCTTGTTTCAGTCGTCTCCTAATGACGCTAATGAGCTGAGGTTCAGGAGCATCATCACAGATCAAGTGTGTCATTTCTTCCTGTATCTGTACACCCCAAGAGGCTTCTGGTCTAGAATTTTGCAGCCTTTTAGTAAATTGGACTGTCTGACAAGTGGCCTGATGGAACAGAAGGGTAAGAACTACATGGCTTTGGGCTAATGTTGCAGATTTATACATTTTGGAGAAAACAGGAAGGCCTCAAAACAAAGTTTTGTCCGGGAGGGATCAAATGGGGGAAATCGTAATGTTTTGGCTGTCAACCACATGCAGTGTGATGGCCGATAAGAGGAGCCCACAGCTTACAGTGGAGTTTACCCTGAAATCTGATGTTGTCAGAGACTCTTGCATGAAAGCTCCAATTATAAACTGAATTATGTTGTCGTAACCATAAAAACAAGTAGAACAACAGAGATGAAACAGAAGGTTTGGAGGCCCAAATATGAGAAAAGAGAGGGCAACTTCATGTCTGCATCTACCATAAATCCTGTCCCACGTGGACGGAGCGAGCTCGGCTCTCCGTACACAACAAGGACGTGCACTGTGTCGGTCGGGGCTTCTTTTTAGAAACTAAGATGACGATGGGAATCATGCCAAACACACCGAATATTTCCTCCACAGCTGCGAACAGATGGCCAGCCCAGGCAACAATGGCGTCTTCTTAACAAAGTGACCCCGATTCCAATAAAGGCAACCACACCAGACATTTAGGTCACAGAAAAATAAGGAAGGAGAAATTCCAAGATTAAGTCCAATCATCCGCTGTGAATTCAGGTGGAATTTCTGCTGAATTATTAAAGAGGGTAATCCCTGAAGGCAACCCTCAGACACATTTGCAAGACAGGCAAGGACGACACTGACAGCCGAAGAGCACGGTGTCCGACGGGGCAACATGGTGGTGTTGTCTGCGTAAGAACTGAACACACAGGGACCGTTAATGTTTATGAAGATCTCATGTTACAGGCTGTGATGACAGTCTTCACATCCATTAGAGAGACGTCAGTGAACACCAGTGCATTCACTGTGGTCTTTTCTGACTGATCATCCAGTCAGAAAATGAGTCCAATGTGACACTAGGTGTATAATTCCTGATTGTCTGGTTTGACTTGTGATAATTTACATGAATAATTATTCCTTAAACAGACAGAAGATGCTGTGAGGAGGTTTTTTTTAAAAATTCAATTTATTCATGTGGTCATTCTTTGATGCCGTGTATAAGAAAGTGTCCATCAGCAGTTAGCAGCCGTGGCTGCAGCCCCGCCGCCAGGCTGCTAACAGAAGCTACACGTTGCTCAACGTTTGGTGGGAGCTGGAGAATACGGAAGCCTTCGTAGCTTAAAAGGTGACAACGTTACTTCATTTCTGAGTACAAAATAGCTAAAAATCAAGACATAGTTTTAGCACTAGTTTGTTTTGGGTTACTCTTTTGCGCCGTATCTGACACAAGCGCTAAGTCGGCGCCACAGGTTGTCAGGCCTCCCAGAGGGTCCCACCAGTGGACTTTCTTAGAGAGACACATTAAAGACAAACATTCTATTTCTGTCACATAGTCGCACGGTTACAGTTATCAGAAGTTGTGGTTGTGCTTTTACAAATGGGGTGGGGGGGGGGGCTTGGACCGCTGGGAGTGTGTGTTACGTGTAAAAGAGAGCGAGTGTCTTTCTCACCACATCCTTCTTCAGGAATGGGGACATAACTTACTGCTTTGCTCACGTAACCTGACCCGTGCTGGTAATTGCATTTCTTTCGTTCACATGACTCTGCGCGTGGGTGTGATTGTGCGTATGTGCATGTGTGTGTGTGGAGCATCACGGCGAAGCTTCTACCGGAGGTCTGGGGAAGCCGGCAACAGCTGGCCTTTCATTGACAGCTTTTGAGGGTTGTGAGGGCTGGTTAATATTTCAGTCCAAAGCAGTTGTGTGGAGGGAGGGGCTCGAACATTGTTCTACAACAAGTCAAGCGCTCCCCTGAAATACATATACGCTGAATGAAAGTATTGTGCTGACAAGCACAGACAGGGCTGCTGAGAGCACTGAAGCTATTTCCACATCAGTGCCAGCTATTTGTAGAGAAAAGCAAAGTATAATCACTATTTGCGCACAACTGTGCCAAAGCTAAAAATCATAGATGCGATACTCTCATCTGTGATGTTGTGCCAACACAGCACCACCCAAGCCACATCTAAGGCAGCCTCTCTGAGCGACGGTCCTGTTAGTCCAGCTAAAATAAAATCAGACAGCTGAGCACTGTTCCACTGTGAGACACGGAGTTCCGCACTAGACTCTAACACCAGCAGGCATTAGAGCCGCAGGAAACCAGAAAATAATTACCCGAGTACCATCGCGGGCCAGTGTGTGCGTTTGCAAGGAAGGTTTGTTTGATGTTTGCAGAGCGTGGATGGCCGACCCACAGCATGGGGATGGATAGTGACAGTGAAATTGGACTCAAGTTTCTGTTTTTCAGAGCAGAAATTCTTACTTTAAAGGGATAAAAGAATAAAATAAAGCTTAATGATGTTCATCTGGTTAATTCACAAGGAGCTGCCGACATGCCCACACCCGTAAAAATACGTTTAATTACAGAAAACAACAGATTGAGAGAAGATTCAGCCGGTAGAATATTCAGATTTTTATCTTTTTTTCATACAATCTCTGATTATTTGGTCTCTCTCTTCAAAGCATTCCCTCAATTTAAAGGAAAACTGAAAATGCCGCTGACCCATTTAGCCTGAACTATCAGGACTTGTCTTTTTGCTACTATGAAACTCTGCCGCAATCTCTGCCAGTGAATACCGTTACTGTTTAGATATGATCAAAACAATATTAGACAGCAAAATATTAGACTGCTGCTCGGCGGTTCCCATGTGCACAGAAACGGCTACAAACACAAACCTACAGTGGATGTGGTAACTTTAGCTTTAGGGCTTGGCTCTCTTTAAGGTGAGCCAGGTATTGTAGTTAACAATTTTAAATCCAATTCCGGGCCCTGACCACACCCTCCAGATTCTTGGGTCTAGCTTGAGGCTTGTCGCATTCATTTATTTTCCAATTTTGTGACATCATTAAGATAATTGAACTGCTCTGGTCTGAGTTGGAGGCTGCCGCAACAGCGAGTGGCCACAACGAGATGCGTAACGGCTAAAAACGCACCTTAGACCAGGAAGACCCCTGCACGCACCGCCACGCAGACCGCTACACTGGTACACACCTATAATCATAATACATGTCATCATTTATTGCGTTAGCTTTGGTCAAAATTAGTCACAGAAAATGAGAATAAACAACCGTCCTCGCGTCAGAAGTGTTGGCGGAGATGCATCAGCAACAAGTTGGTGCAGAAAATTTCCACCAGACTCCACTTTGCACTTTCCAGTCATCACAACAACTAAACCTGCTATTTCACACTATTTTACATTTGAAGAAGTCCTACAAAAAACTGAACAAAAAAACAAATAAAAAGCTGATTCAGCATTTCATTATCAACTCAGAGTGTTAACCTGGAAGAACAAGGACTCGTTCATACTGTAGAAAAACACTGTTCCTTTCTTTAATGCACCCCTTTATTCAAGGAGGAGTCTCACCTGCCTTCTACCACTGCTGGAAAGACACATTTTGATTGTGGTTTTGAAATAGCTGGCAGATACAAAGAACCTTTATCTTATTTACATTAGATAAGCCATCAGAATAACAGCAAAATAAGAAGCAACACACAGTTTCTGAGCCTCGTTTCAGGGGAGGCAAGGAAACTGTTGCAATACTAATAATGTAAATGACAGCCACAGCCTGCAGCACAAACCCTGTGTAATCCTAATTCTACCGTTAATTTATGCCTTTTCCACAACAGTCACTCAATTTAAGGGCTTAAATGTTGCAATAAACACATTCGTATCCGAGTGGAAAGCAGGTCAGTGTTCCTGGTGAACGCCAGTGAACAAAGTCCTCAAGAGAGGAAGCCAGTAGGGCTGCAAGGGAGGAGTTCCCCCTGGCTTTGGCAGCCCGTCTTTGCAGAAAGTGTCACCTTTAAAAAAAACAAAAAAAAAAACAAAACAGTTGACCAGACATAGTTTTCATTATCCATGAATGCACAGACGGGGACAAGTCCTGCAATAGTGTGCAGCTCTGGATGCATTGTTCCCAGCTCACAGCCGTGCAACACACCAACAGCGAAATGAAACTGTTCTGTTTACTTTCTCTCACACCTATTTATGCCTCTTTCTTATTTCCTGGCACACTGACACCAGGTGCAAAGCTGTCCCCTGGCTGTGTCAATGATTGGGCCTTTAATCTGAACTTTGAATCGACGGGACGAAGGCTCTGCCTCCCTCATGGAGGGGAGGCGCGGGCAAAAGTTGAGGGGGTTTTGCTCATTTACGGCTCAAACCAGGTATTTTAACCTCTGCTGCTCCCACACGTCAAAAAGAGCAGCGAGGCAGGAAAACGGGCAAGCGCACATATTCATCCCCTTGGAGCAGGTGTTTGTGCGAGAGCTGCCCCTGGTGAGACGCACCAAAGCGCTGTGGGACTGTCCCCACCTGTGAAGATCAAATATGAGACACCATTTATTACACAGGGGGGACTTATCTACCGGCCCCTATCTGATGGACTCTGTAATGGAGAGACTGTGGAGAGATCTGTTACACTGGCTGGACTGGTGACCCCAAAGAAAAGAAAAACATTATGTGAGAAAACAAAAGCATCATAGACACACACACACACACACACACAGTGTTTTCAGTAGCTGACGCGTTTAAGACTGCAAGTGTCAAGTCTTCTGTAAGGTGCTGTCGTTTTCTCTCTGCCTCTCTCTCTCGGCGAGCCCTCCGGCAAAGGTGTCGCACGAACAACACTCGACAGTTACATGAAAATAAGGTACAACAAACTACAGAGAGACGGCAGCAACAACGGAATCAAACAGGAATACTGCCCACAGGCACGGAGCATCAGATAAGTGCAGAGGTGAAGTTAACGCATGTAAAGTCTGGAGCTGCCTGGTCTGCATACATGATCCGTACAAACAAACATCTGCAGTCATGTGACAAATAAAATAGAAACATCCTGTTATTACACTTTAGCAGGGTTGATCTGGGGGGACAGAGACAAGAGGCAATGACGATAAATGAACAGGATGGGTAATATACAGTTAATCACTTGTTAATGGGGTAATAAGCATACTTGGCAATCATCCAGTACCCTGCATGCACCAAAGGTGACATGGACGGCGACTTAATGGAGCATCTCTGCCTCGTGGCTGAAGCCAACCTTCTGGCTCCAGCGCCGATGCAACAGCGGTGGTAAGATTGCTAAGAAGTCACCATTATCACCAGGTTCACCTTCAAACAGTCACCTAGAGCTGAGTAAAGGCATGCTTTGCTTTGATAACCTTTGTAGATCCGCGCGTAGTGACGCAGCGTGACGCTCCTGTGGTGTGAGTGAACCTGCTCTACTGCAGGGACGTCAAAAGAGGAAAATCTGCGCTGCAGCGCGTGGAGCGTAATCAGGTCAGAAGGAAAGCTGTACACTTGTTTGTCTTTCATTGTGAGCCAACTCATTTAGACCAGGGCACGCAAAGATAGAGTTGACGGCTCAGAGATACACGCCTCAGAGGTAATGAAAGGGTAGAGGAATCAAGCTCAGCTGAGATGCTACTGCTGCATTGTCTGCTGTGTCTTTTGAGGCTGTGGCATCCAGCTAGAGACCAGTACTCTGGATATTAATAACCTCCAGTAACACAACACGGTCTAGGCTAAAAATATCACACTTTTAGTTTTTGTTGTAGCTCTCTCTCTCTCTCTCTCTCTCACGCACACACACACACACACACACACAGTATAGTGTCTTTTGTTAAGAGTCAACGATACATATAAAGCAACACCCATATATGCAATTAAGGTGCCGTGTGTGTAGACAGGCGCCACTGTGCGGCTGCCACCTATTTAAATAAGCGACATATTGACATAAAAACCAAACATAGAACTTATTTAGCTGCTGTCAACAGGCAATAAATTATCCCCATAATAGCAAAGACCAGCGTCCAAAACCTTATATTTGTGTTGGCAGAATTAATTGAAGCAATCAGGCTGGTAATTCTGGGCTAAATATATAAAACTATGTTGCGAGACATTGATGGTAATGTTGAAGTTGCAGTTGGAGACCCTCAGTTATTTCAAATTTCCAGTCTGTCAAAATCAGCAGGATAATCAGGATGGACCCAAGTTACACCACAAATCACCAGTAATCTGCACCAATCTGCAGTTTACTACAAATAAACAAGCACTTCCACTGATAAACCTAACAGCAGCCTGTGTCATACCTAAAACGTATGTTGAGGTGGCTTTCACCATTTGCACACTGTAACCACATCAAAGACGAATGAAAGAAGGCGATGAAATAGCAGCGTGTGCATTCTGAAGCAGAGGAATTGTGAAAGTGGGAGGAGAGTGTTAATAGCGCTACAGTCATAGCCTGGGATGGGTCTTCTCTGGGGAAACTGCAGCTCTGGCCTTTTTGGAAGGACTCCAGTGCTTGTAGTGCAGGTCTCCTTTGATAATAGGCCGCAGTATGTGTAAGAGTGTTGGGCTACAGCCAAGGTACACAGGCTTTTGGTAATAGTTAACAGAGTGGGCAAACAGTAGAAGTCAGCGGCATGGAGGTAGGTCAGACGCACCATGGCCTTCCTCCCAGCCTCTCAAAGAGTCGTGCTTTGGCTTCACTTCTGCTCCTGGCTCCTTGTTTCAACCCAGAACTTTATAAACATGCATTTGACTCCGATTCCTAAACATGCTGCTGACTCACAAGTCGCTTTGGTGGAACATCTGGAGGCGTCTGTGTGTTTTTCGTGTTTGATCTTATTTGGCAGTGATAATAAATGTTTTTCCTGCAATGTTAGCCTGTCTTGGTGAGTCTTCAGGACCAAAACAACCCTATCAGAGGAAAGTATAAACCTTGTTTTCACGTATCCGGGCGGTGTATCGGTGCGGTGAACATCATTCCACAATCCCAACCGGCTGCTTAAATTTCCCAGTCGGCACACTCAACCGCCGCCAGCTCTGCTTTTGTTTATCATCTGTGGGAGAATTTAACACGCTAAACCAAGCCCCGACCGCTAGCCTTTTTCTGGGAGTCGCAGTCGAAAGTGAGCACGGCCCGTTTATCAGGTGAACGGCCCTGATTAGACACCCTGGCTCAGCAGTCTTAAACACAAACTGGCTTTTGATCTGCCCACCTGATCCCGGTGCAGTGACCAAGGGCAGCTGACATTGGAACTGCGACGGTCTGTTTGATCTGATCGCTCTTTCTCGCAGCCTACAGGAAGCCTGACTTTGGAGCGAATGTAAATACACCGTTATGTAACCACGAGGCAGATGACCTTCCGCGCACTTTGCCACTACCTTACAAAGTCCCGATCCGTGGTCAAGGCCATTTGAACAGAGAATATCTTGAAGACTTTCAAGGCGAAAAATCCGCACGGCGTGCTTCGTAAAGCGGCCAGGCTGAACCTATCTGGTCAGGCTTGAACTGTGAGGGTTCCCTCACCGACTGGAATTATTTGTCGTTGACTGTACCCCACCGCAGAGCCTTAAACATCAGGGCGGGTAACTGTCCAAGCCTCTAGGGCCACTTGCTCCGAGCACCCTGAATGGCAGACTGTCAGCATTCCTGCTGGGTGCCAAGGTATTTATTCGAACAAGAGAGGGAGGCACTGCGAGGGACTGCTTCTAATTAGGAACAGTCAGTCAGTCAGGGGGTCACAGTCAATTGGAATGGGTCTCCTAGATACACGACCCACTTCTAATGGCTGTTGGGACAGCACACCAGGCACAGGAAGATTTAAGTCTGGTGGTTTAAGAAGTGTGAAGCAAGCTCAACGTGTGGCTGCGCCGGGTCATTTCTGCCACCTGGGGAGACGCTAATAATGTTATCACTGTTGCTGCACAATGGGTGGGTTCTTTTTTAATAACTATGATACAACATGATCCTAAGTTATGGCATTTCTTTCTATGACAACTCCTTTTCAAGTCCATTTGCAAATCAGAGCACTGAATTTGTCTTTTTCTTTCATTTAGATCAAAAGAATCCACGACTTTATACCATGTATTCTTAATTGCAAATGTATATGAAATATACATTAAATCCTACACTTGTTTGAGAGTTTTTAACTGTCTTTTTTTCTTATATCTTGGCAGCGTAAGAGCAGGGAGTCTGGCCAAGAGCAAAAAGCACCAGCTGCTCGGCCTTTGAAAAAGAAAACCACAAACATGACAGATGACCGAAAATAAATAAACAAACAAACAAACAAACAAACAAACAAACAATCCTGCAGACAAAATATAATTTCTCTGAATGAAAACTGACAAACCTGGGGCCCTACAGTAGTTAAACATCTGAAATTCTGCTACAAGTAACATGCACAGTTCTAATCTTGTTGCTGGAGAATATTTGCTGGGTCCACGGTCAATGATTAACCTACATCGTGCAGCTGGCCAAGTGTTGTGAATATGTGCGCGTGTGTGAATGCGTTCAGGGACATTATTCCCCATTCATTAGCAACGGGGAACTTCGGACTGAGTTTTGCATCTCCAAGAAGCGGAAGAAAACAAGCTCCAGAAAGTGATGGAGAATAAAGGCAGTATCAAACTAGCCTGGGTGTCTTTCTGAGAAGGCAGGAAGAAAAAGGTGGTCACAAAGGGGACATGCTGGTTACTGTTTGGAAGTGACTATGTGATTTTTGAAGACATAAAGCATTTTTGTCAGCAGTGTTATCTCCCTGGATCTGGGGTTACAATATGGCTTTTGTAGTCACGCAGCACTAAAAGATCTAAGTCACTTTGATCCTGCTTAATAGAGTTTGGTAAATGATCTCAGTATGGGAGCTCCACCTCCTGTGCACACACACGCGTACACATTCACGAGAACTTCCTGAATCTGCACACACACAAATGTACACTATCACACTGGTGAAATCTCTTTGTTGTGTGGATCAATGGCCCAATCGTTCAAGCAGAAAAGTAGCAAATGTGCATTTCTTTCTAAATACGAAGGGAAATTTAGTTCCTAAATAACTCCACTCTGCAGTTTTGATCCTGCTGCAACTGCCGCAAAACAATAAACAAACTACCGCTAACTTGAGGCATCTTGTCCAGAAGCCAACCAACTGCTAGGAAACATCACAGTGGTGGGACGACTCATTGTTGTAGCTGCCAAAGCTGCAAACACTGCAAAAAAAAAAAAAAAAGTGAGCAAAGGAGCCGCGGGGAGCTGCAGAGAGGGAGGGAGTTTGTCAGGGCACATTTATCTGTGGTATGGTGATGACTCTTTTCCTCTAACCTCTCAGCAAACCAAGCATTTCCTGCCTTTTCACATCCATTTTTGTCCTTGGACCTAAAGCGTGTGCAATGAATTACAGGCATTGTAAAGAACTGTCAACAAACAAGGCAAGGGCGGTTACGAGAGAGAAGAAGAAGACAAGAAGTGTGAAGCTGGGACTCAGGCAGGGAAATAAGCAAGCTGGGTTTTTAAGGTTAGGCGGGCGGAGAGCTACGAGCGAGCTCTAACGAGAGAGCCTTACCTGTCTAATAAGACCGCGTGCTTAAATGAGATTTTTAGTCATTAAGATCAACTGGAGGGCATGTCTGTACAAGCTTTGGTATCAACCTGTTTTGCACATGTGGGTCTATTTTACAAGAATCGTGCCCCAGTTTGGTTAGAAAATCAGGAAAGAACAAAAAAAAAAAAAATACACACATTTGAGGACAAATAAACCACCTGGACCATCAATAATAACATCAATAATGGAAAAAAAACACATTTCTGGCTCAAAAGTCTGTAAGAGAAAGTTGTGTTTTCCAACCTGAGGTGACATAACACCAAGGCTATTTAAAAACACCAAGGTAGTGACAGGTATTACAGCAATTACATCTTAATTAGCCAACCTCAGGAATCAAATATAAGACCACTACCTTTCCTCATGTCTTGCTATTTATGTTGACCCTGTTGTTGATGTGCAAATATAGAAACACATTTGTCTAGTATCATCATTTAGGGAGTTTTTCACTGCTACTCGGATAATAAAAAAGGATACTTCCCAATTCGTAGATTTATATATTTATTCAGAAAGCAAATTGTTATACACTCAGAGTTGGTTTTTCATATGGGCAAGCAAAGCCAGTACACCAGGACCCGCAAGGCAGGTTTCACAACACGAGCACAACATTAACGTGAACGTCCCAACCTGCGGTTAAGTCTGTAGAAATGACAGGACTGCTTGGAATCCCCACAATTGACCCGCAGCACCAGGCAAATCCGAAAAGAACACAAAATATCAATCTAATTCTCCGCGAGCTAGGGCGTCATGTATTTGAACTCCTCAGGCCCTGAATGCACCGTAGCCCCGCCCTGGTTTTAATGCCAGGTATACAGGCATCAAAGCGAAAGGCGCATATACATACACACATGCAAGAGTGCGTGTGTTCCTTTGTTGCCAGTGGTGACTCACTCCTCCATTGCAAAAGATGCAAGGCTACACAAAGTAAGCAGATCAGTTTACTTTGCTAATGCACTATCTTAAGAGGAAGGAAAAACATGACTGTTGGAATAGAGGTTTTCATCTCTCTTTAAGTCACATGCTCTGTTCTGAGAGCTCAGCAGAGACGCATGAGCACGAAGCAGAAAATAACTTTGATACACAACAAAGAAAAGGATCACTGAGGAAATAAGGTGGCATTAAGAAGCAACGCTATCAACCTTCTCGAGGTGCATCTTATGTAGGACATGCTAGTTGAAGGTACAGAGGAGACCAGACTGTGGCTTCTTGATTATCCGAGTGGGGGTTGGGAGCAGAGGCACCCGTCAGTGTCTTGACGAAGCTCGTGCAGCGCTCGAGTGACTGCAGGAACGCCGTTACCCTCCTGCACGGTGTGTCAACAACGCTGCTGCTGCTGCTGCTACAAAAGTGGAATTACTGCGGCAGGTGATGGGGTGAGCCGATCGGAAAACCGTGAAAAGTGGAGAGGCTGTGCTGTTCGGGAAGCGGCAGAAATGAGAGAGTTGCCAATGTTTCCTCTACCTGTCTGTCCTCTTCCCTCCCCTTAATGCCCTGAGAAACATCTCAATAAGCATCTTTTGTTGAAAGGGGGGATAAGACAGCACTAACCCTTGCTTCCTGTGCTGCAGGCTGCTAGTTTGCCGATTTCCCTCCTCAGGAGAAGCCATTTGTCCAGGCCTTGTCACACGTGGGAATCTGTTCAAGGCAAGAGCCAGAGGAACCGTGGACCTGGGGTCTCACATCACGAAAAGGGGTGGGGGGGGCAACGCAAAGCAGAAAGGCAGGCTGAACTGACGGCCATATGGAAATATGAAAGCCAGCAGATCTGCATGCAGGAATGTGGATAACCTCTGCATCGGCTGCACTGGGCAGGGCCCTGCCGCTTTCTTCAGAGTGGACATTTGTCCCAGAAAGGCTTTTCCTTCCTACAAAAGCAGTGGCTAATCAGAGAAAAGTCAGCATTCTAGAACGGAGGGAAACTGCGTGCTTAAAGCAGTTTTACTTCTAACCTTATGCTTCTGCCAGTGATGGAGACGGACTAAAAGGACACGTGGGGACAGGCTCCTACTGCTGTGTATATTAAGGTCGTTATGGTGCCCAAACTAGCAGAGATGTGGGAGAGCTTAGCGTGCAGTCCATGAGCGCAGTTTGAAAAGGAGCCCTTCAGAGCAACAGCTGCTTTTTAAAGGCAGGATACTGCCTTTCTGTCTGTGCAAATCATGGGTTTATACAGGAGGCTCACACAATCCTAGTCATAATTACAGAGGAATCCAAAATAACATAGCTTTAAAAGCTAACCTCAATTAGACAGTGATATCACTCTGTGGACAGTAATTCCTTCCTTTATTTTTAACAAAACGTTAATGGAGAAAACAACATTTCATTTAAATCTGTAAGAGTAAACACACTGTTAATAAAAGCCATTCA
Organism: Pao palembangensis; assembly: GCA_015343265.1. Taxonomy (NCBI): domain Eukaryota; kingdom Metazoa; phylum Chordata; class Actinopteri; order Tetraodontiformes; family Tetraodontidae; genus Pao; species Pao palembangensis. The sequence goes on along the minus strand of CM027094.1, from coordinate 10,310,808 downwards.
ACTTTTTTTTCTTTAAATTCTTTCCAGTTTGCAGCTGCATAACTGCCCTGTACAACACATTTCCGACTAGTATTTCAGACCGGAGTGAAATTAAAACCCAGAGCCATGATGTCAGCCTGGACTAGGCTCTAGATTGTGTTGCACCCATTATCTTTAACAAAACAAGGAGGACTTATTTTAGAAAAGACCAACATGCTGCGGTGCTCCCAGGCTGCACATTGGCCGAACAGTGCAGAATTTACCAAAATAAAAGTGTTAAATGTTATGCAGCCCCCTGTCAAGAGGTCAGAGTAACAAAATAAAGATGCTCCCAATGTTCCACCGCAGCTCTAGAGAGCAGCTGATTTAAGTGATTCATGTTTTCTTGAATCAGCCTCCCAGGTAATCAGTAGTATTTTTAATATAATCTTTGTCACCCCATTTGCGTGCTGAAACCAGGTCAGGGTGTGAATCGTCATCCTACCCGCGGAAACCCTCTCGTCCACCTGAGAGAAGGATAATTTCATATTTCAAAGACACGGAGCACAAAGACACTGAGTTTGCTAATAACCTTTAAATATTTCACAATGATATCCTAGCTGAGCCTTCTAAAGCCAGCTTGAGAGAACAGGAAACAACAAAAACGCCCTCAGAAGTTTCTCAGTTTTCCACAGGAAGCAGGTTAAACATCTGTACTGCTTTCACTTTCCTACAGGAGGTGATGCAGAGTTGACTACTGTACAGTCTGAACAGCAGCTCACTCTGCACCTGTCCCCACACACACACACACACACACACACACACACACACGGCAATTTAATTTGAAACATATACTCTATATGCTCTATACGTTAGGGGGCGGTGGCCTTAAATATCCCTCCACCTCACAGATTCCTGGTGACTTTTTCGATCAATCACGACTTCTTACACTTTCAAAATCTGAAACTTTATTGGACCTAGGAGCGAGCAGACGCGTGCACAGAGCATGTTTGCACCTCGTAACGAAATCAAAACTCCACAGGTGGCAGCGCCAATAACGCGAAGAAGCCCCGAGGAGTTGTGGCCAGCCCGTTATCTCCTCTAAGGAGATAGGAAGTATGGGCAGGAAATCTAGAGGGAGGGGGAGGCACGGACCCATGTGGGAAGTGCAGTGTAAACAGTCTGTGTTTTTTAATCACCCCGGCTCACGTTCAGAACTGGACACACTTTGATGTTCTCCCTGGGCAGCCCCTCCGCCCTCCCATCCCAGGCTCCCAAGCAACTGCGCGGAGCCTTTTGGGGAAACATGTTGATACCAGCCTCAGTCTGTGGTGGGACCTTCGAGATATGGAGAGGCCGAGGGACAATGGGAATGAGCGAAAGAATGTGAAGTGGTGCGGGGTTAACTGGTGTTCAGTCAATTGCCTGAAAAGCTTATTATAACTGATGTATTTCAAGAGACTGCCAAGGGTCAGGACAAAAAGCGCATTAAGGGAAGGATATCGGGCTGGTTTTAATGATATTTTCTACTTCAGTCAAAGTCAAAATCATTCCCTCAGCATGTCAGAGGACAATTGTCTCAGGTTTAATGACTTTGGACATTTGCTGTGGGTACTGTTTAAGCCTCACGCTGGAAAAATCCTTATCGTATAGTGCCAGTCTGGACCCAGCTTTAAGTTCCTAGGAAAGGGCATCACATTAATATTCAATATAGAGATTAGGTTGACTCTTATTGATCAGAAATAATTTCACATGTATCTGAGGTCCTGTTGGAAGTCTAACTCAGGAGGCATAAGTCAGAAGTCATCTATGGACCTTCATCTCCCCCCGTGCACGAGGCAGAATATAAGCAAGGATGTAAAACTTGCAGGAGCAGGGAGGACCTGTTGCAACAGGCCTGCACTGCAACAAAGTGCATCCTGCCACACAACACCTCCTCTTCCAAAGGAAAAAGAGCCTGAGAAGAGAGAATCCCACCAGATTAGCTTTTCATAGTTCTTAATGAACCAAAAACCAAGGGTCATGTTTAAAAAAAAAAGTGCAATCTTGTCCAAAGGATGACAAATGTGTCTTATTGATTTAGAGATCACACAGTCTCAGTCAATATTCTGTTCCTGATCAGCCGTCCTATTATGAACAGTATACAGCTCAAGGCAAAAAAGAGAAAAAAAGAGATCACTCATTTTCAACGCGAGGAATATAGTCTTTGATTTTAAAACTGGAAGACACAGCGAGCTGCACAGCCAGTGTGATTCTAAATCAGATTACAGAAAGTGCAGCATCTGCCTGGTCATTCGAAGGACGACAAGATCCTGAAGTGACTCATACGTCTTTAAAGTAAAGATGCTAAAGAAACTGACACTCAGGCTTTATGCTCCAGGAACCCTAATCCAGCCCCGAGTCCTAGCTAGGCACACTGGCATGAACACACAGGTTACATTTGGAGAGCAAGTGTGCGTCTGTGTGTGTGTACATACATTTCACTAACAGGACTAAACTTTGGAGAGTTGTTAAACAACCTCAACTCTAGTTTATTTAAAAGAAAATGTCCAAAAGAAATATATTAAATAAATAAATGAGCTGTCTATCACCTTACCTGCAGTAGTTTCCCCTCTGCTTGCCCAGCGCTTCCTCCCACGAAAACCCCTTCCAGGATGATGGGCTTCCCTGACAGCTCATGATTCAGTAGTGCCACCTTGATGACTGCTCGGTGGGCCTGCCGTTCGGACTCCAGGCCCGGCTGGCCCAGTACCACCTGCACGGCCGCCATGAGCAGCCACGGCCAGAGCCCGGCCAAGCACCGAGGATGGACGGTCATGGCCTCGGCTGCAGCGGCGGTGCCCGGCCGCACATGGTGGACTTCAAAGCAGGCAAGCACCGCGAAGGGACAAAACGGAGAAAAAGCCCTGTGTTTGTGTGTCCAGCTTCTCTTTCTTTCAGCCTACACGACGAATGCGATATGAAAACAAGCCTCAAAGCTCAGGGCGTCCATGGTAACTCACGCGTAAAAGTTCCGAAACTTCCATTCAGCACCAGTTATTCAAACAAACGCGCAGAAATAATGCGTGTCTCTGCGCACATGAAGCGCAGCGCAAAACTGTTCTCCTCGGATCAAATAAGATTGGATAAACTTAAGTGACCAAAGCAGAGTTCTAAGTGCGTTTGAGTTCCCTCCAGCTTGGCCACCGTGGACAGACAAATGTCCGTGTAAAAGTGTTTTCGAGCTGCTGTAATCCACAAGGGCAGGTCCAGGCAACAGCGTATCGATCTTCATCCGTATCCCCACTCGCACTAACAGCGAGTTACAGCGCAGGCCAGTCGCTGCACTTTAAATTCACATTTTGCCACCGAACTCGGCTTGTCAAACAGCACATCCTACGGGCGCCACATTTTTTTGGATTAATCCACCAAAGTAACGCCAGCGCCGCGACGTGAACTTCAAAGTCTGGCTTGCAGTTTGCCGACGGAAAGTTATAAGGCATGCTGAGAGATTACCGTGCCAACAAGTTGGGTAATGTTTTCACAGTCAAGTAGTTGTGGAAAAAAAATAATCCTCAAAGGAGTTGCTGAATTCCATGCAGGGGTGAATCCACTTGATCTAATTATTAACCACAGCTACAGCAGGACCAGTCCCTTGCTTCGCATATCATTTTGTAATCATACTTGGTCGGAAAACAAAGCTGTGCCAAACTTTCATTTTGTTTTCCTGCAGGCGGTCTTCATTTACATCGATATCTAAGATTATTCTCTCTGAACTCGCTGTGCGAAATGAGATACGGTCCTCCAGAAAACACCGAGTTTTGTATCAGAGCAACACACGACAGTATATAAATACTGCAAACACACACAAGAGTGGACCTGTCTACCCCTGGTTACTCCTCAAAGTCGGTGGAGAGGACAGACGCCGCGTACAGCCGCGACTGGGTCCCAGAGTCTCCTGAGCCGGACTGTCTGGTACTCGGTCTCCCCTGAGACCTCATTGACGGTCTACCTGCTCGCTGCCTTCACGGCGGGTCGGAGAATGAGCCAGGTCCAGAACGGAAGACGGGGAAACTTCCGAGTGGCACTTGAAGGCCACACCGAACGGCTGAGAGTGCGGCTGTATTTTAAAACCCAACAAGTGGCTCCCCCTAGCGAGTGAGATGCCACATCACCACCACGATCACCTCAAGCGCTCAAATAATAGATACAATTAGAAAATGTCCCAATGTGCAAATGTATATGGCACACATGAACGTATCCTGCATTATGATACACGTTGCTGTCACCAGAGAGATGCTACTGATTCCCATTTACTTTATTAAATCTTAAAACACTGGCGCACTAATTTGTTAGGATGTGTTAATCTTAAAAAAAACATTGAGTTAGTTTTACTCTGCCTCTCATGTGGGCTTGAACTGTGTGCCCCCAAGTCTGACATTGCCACAAAAGGTCACACAGATCTGTTTATCATCTGTAAATCATTCTGGGATTTCCATGGGTTTTGAGGAGCAAGATCAATAAAAACATGAAAAGTCTGTCAGACTGAGCAGCAAAGGGGAGCAAAAATGTATAAAATCCCACCGATTGCCCTGATTCCAATATGTAATAGCACCATAAAACAGTTCTGCAGCCGAGTGGTGAGCACTTTGAGAGGCCTGTAATGCCTATTGAGATGGATTGCAGGGTGTGTCCCATCCTGCACAATACTGTGCGCACGGTGGAGGCAGCAGGTCCTGAAGATGTCATCGAGTGAAGGCGGTGGGAGTCTGGTGGTCTTTCCAGCAGGTCTTATGACTTGTTTGGGGGGTTTCTTGTTGTTTTCAGTGTGGTCAGCATGCCATTCGGTGATACAGTAAATCAAACTAGTCTCAGTGGAGCACTGATAAAAGGCCTTAGGTAGCTCAACAGGCAGGTTCTGTTTCTTAAGTGACCATAAAAAGTGGAGCCGCTGTTGTGCTTTCTTGACTGTTTCCCTTTTGAGATCCTGTGTGATCTGGATCCCAATAGCACTTTACAGAAACCCCCAAACAAGCAACAGTGGCAAGGAATCACTCCTTTTTAACAGGAAGAAACCTTGAGCAGGACCCGGCTCATGTGGAGGGCCCTTCCTGCTGATGGCTGGCTGGGTAAATGATAGAAGGGAAGCTACGGCAGGGGTGGGGGGAGGACAGGGCGAGGAGAGTGAGTCAGTCAGCAGGTCAGTGTGCAGCTATGGAGTCAGTGATCAGTGGTGATCATTCAAGCGTACCTCTGGATAAACGTTCACTGCTCTCTGCACGTATCCTGAACGTTGGCCTCAGCTTCAGCTTCAGCTTCAGGGACAGGACTGCTTTCAGCGCTGATGGTTGAGGTTTTGCTGTCGCTGCTGATATGACAGGGATGTTGTGACGCTGCGCTGGGATGTTTCAGTGGGGTCACAACACTCTTTGGAATGCTCGTGGAAGGACACAGCATTCTCTGTGCAAATGGCGAGACTGGCTCTATGGGATACATGGATGGAACCCGAACTGTGCTGCCTGGATATCCCATCTAGAAAAAGATGTATTTATATTGAGGCAAAATCTTACCAAATTTTTAACAGTAAAAGTGATGGTGTCATGTTGAATTATTTTATAATGATAAATGGACATCTCTGTGTTCTTGTAACAAATCAGATGACAGAATGGAAGATACTGATTCACTAACCTGGTAAAAACTGCAGAAACATGGAGCCATGGGATCCTGCTGGTACCAGCAAAACGCTTAAAGAAGAAAAGTTCAGGTTGAGATATAAAATGCATTTATCATGAAGAAAAACATCGATCATCTCAGCATTCGAATGATGACAAATATATCCTAAAAAGTGAACATGTAGATAAACTGGTGATGTTTTCTCCTTTACCAGTGGTTACCAGTGGTTACCAGTGTGTTCAGGTCTCTCTGCCACCTTACTGAGACTGGACAGGTTCAGTTTTACTCACTTGGGACAAACTGGCCAGGACGGGAGACCACATTAGAAATTCCAGCGTTGAGGCAGGGGTAGCGTCTGGGAGCTGGATATGGGACTAAGCTTTTATTGTAATTTCCTTGAGGCATTTTCGGCCTGCTGTAGACTTTGTAATGGTTTGCTTCCTTGTTGCCTTTGTGCAGTGGTAGCTGGACTGTGGTTTCAGGGTCCGGTGTCACCCTGGGGATGGGTTCGACTGGCTGCTGGTGTAAGATTCCTGCAGAATCAGCAGATACATCAGATCTGGCTTTAATTTATGTGCTATTCTATAGTACATAAATTAATCTAAATTATTAGATCAGGAGCAGTTGGGGGCAGGAGGTGATTACACACTAGATTATGGAAAATATTGTAGCGACACACTTGCCTTCGTGCACATTTTCTTCCCCGTCCTCACATTGTACGTACACGTCCTTTTTTTCATTCTTCTCCTCTGGCAGAATGGTCGTTTTCAGAGTGGGCTGACGTTTTCTCCGATGCTTTGGAGCACGTCGACTCAGAAGTGAAAGAAGTTCTGGATTACTTTTCTTGAAGTTGGGATGGAAAAACTGGTAAATGTTTGGCTGTACTGTAGGTGAATATTCAGCCTGTTTGAAGCCGTAGGCATAAAGCTGACGGATGAAACTTGAAAAGTTGATGGGTTTAAAGGTGTGGCAACTGCTCACTGTGATGTTGCTGGGGGACAGGACCTGCTTCTCTATGAGATCTTTGTCTATGATGATAATCTCCCCCCGCCTGTCCCATACAATGGCAGGAACTTCTGGATTGTTTACCAAGTGCCAAAGTTTAGCCGGAAAAACGTTTGGGATGACTAAAAGTGAGTTTTCTTGGACTTGCATTTTCTGTACAGTGGAAAAGATAAAATCAGTGAAAATTAATATAAATAGCATAATCTGAAGAAAACAGTTTGGGAATATTAGCTAAGGTTAGACAACAACATTGGTTATCTGTCTTGCTGTCAGTGAGTAGTTATTAGGGGAGCTACTAACCTTAAGTCAAATTGTTGAATTGAAAACTATTACTTTTTTTTTATTTTTATACTTCAAGATTCCCAAACAATACTGGTTTTAATGGGAGATTAAACCTTTAAAGACAAAGCCCATCAAAGTGTTTTCAACACTGCACAAAACATCTAAGGATCAAAGCGAAAAAAGCGTCTTTTTAATAGAGGTACATATTCCGTTATTCAACCTTTGATGAACTTTGAGGAAGGTTACCCCAAAGTCCCTGACCACAAAAGTGCTCATGTGAGGATCGGTCTGCTGTGTGCTTCGTCCTGTCCCGCGCCCTCCTGTACTCATGATTACCCTCTTGTTTTGCCTGTGTTCCCAGTCAGCCTGTCTCCTTCCCCGTGTATTCATACCAGCCTCTGCCTTCTGTGCCTTGTCTTCCTGTGTTCAGGTTTTTGGAGTATCATGTTCAGATTTTGGAATTGGACTTTGAATTGGGTTTGGTTGCTGTTCTAAATTCAATTATACAGGCCGGCAGAAGCTCACTCTGTAAGGGTGCTGGGCTAGGAAGCGGTGTTCTGGTCCTGGTGGAAGAGAGGCCCCTTCACTTAGCCATCCTTCTTCAGCACCAGCACAGGTTGTTAAATAAGAAATAGCAAACAGCTCCAGCCAGGGCATGGGTCAGTCCTGGGGTGAGCATTTGTTTGTCTTGTCTGTGCCTGGAGAGTCAAAATGAATGTGTTGAGTTGTCTTTTATAGACCATTTCTAAAAATGGAGCACGGACTTAGGGCAAGTCAGGTAACAAAAAAATATATTCAAGCAACCAGGAGATCGTTCTAGTCAAGCAAACAAGTATTCATTCATGCAAGAAGGAGCAGAGACAACTACACACAGATGCACACATGCAAATAGACAAGGGATGACAATAATTGTTTAATGCCACTGCACCTACTATACCTTTTTTGAAATGCATCTTTGTCTTTGTTTTTCTCTAAAAAAGCTAAATCAGAATTAATTTCAGCAAATGTCTCCTGGAGTGAACTCGACTACAACTAGGCTTCTTGCAGTTTTATTCTGTGGACATTAGGATCAAAATTTAACTTACTAATAAGTCAACTATCTTAAACTGGGCAAAAGAAAACTGATTTTCATACAGGCGCAAGATGCGGAGGCCTGTCTTTATCTGGTAGGCCCTCACAGAGAGTGACGTAAATTGTCAGCGACTAGAACGGATTTCAAAACACTCGTTTTGATATTTCGGAATTATTGCAATCTTCTGTCCAGAAGCTTAAAGTTATGGCTTTGGAGACGGTACCAAAAGACCTCCGCCATCTGCGAGCTTGTCTTCTGTGCTCTTTAGTGAAGGTAAACCTTGACGTTTTATTAAGCAGGGCTCAGGTTAGCATGTGAATTATTATGTGGCTAGCTGCATTTTCCCTAACTACAATTTTCTTTTGCTTATGAAAACGTTAAAGAGTTTGTATGCTTATTAACAAGATTTATTAAGTTGGCTCATTTTTGCAATTCTCAAAATTCTACTATGCGCTTAATATAACGCTTAAAATGACCACTTGGTATTTGTGACAGGTTTCTCTGTTTGATAAATAGATTTTACTGGTTTGTATTCGCACATTCTGCTGGACTTTCGTTTTTATTTTTAGACTATTGATCAGTTTGAATACGACGGCTGTGACAACTGCGAGTCGTACCTTCAGATGAAAGGGAACCGGGAGATGGTCTATGAATGCACCAGTTCCTCGTTTGATGGGTAAGCATTGATTTGAACACTGATCACTGAACACTTCAGTGTTTCCATAGTTCCAAGACTTGTCTTGATCTTCACCCGTGTTGCCTTTATGCCCACAGTGTGATCGCCATGATGAGTCCCGAGGAAAGTTGGGTAGCGAAATGGCAGAGGATAGGTAAGCTGTTTTACCATTACTGATACTGCAAAATGTACATTTATAGTACTTTGTGCTTTATTTAGTTGAAATATAGTTTTATAGTTCCTATTACTGCATATTACTGACACCCAGCATGTTTACCCTAGAGTTCACACCAACTGATCAGCTATTAAATCATCAGTTATTCCAATTTTATCTCTGATGGAGGCCGCTTATAGAAATGTGTGATAGATATTTAGGGGATGTCCCTTGTCACTAACTAATTGGTATTTTATGGTTTTTTTCAGGTTATTATCTCAGCTACTGTACATTTATAATGTGTTTGCTCTCTTCTGTAGGCAACTTTAAACCAGGGGTATATGCGGTGTCAGTAACAGGCCGACTACCTCCAGGTACCATATACTGTAAAAGTATCACAACATATGTAGCATGTTGATTGAGGTTCCATCCTTATTACCTTTTAAACATTTGTCTCCTCTCTGCAGGTGTTGTGAGAGAGCTGAAGAGCAGAGGAGTAATCTACAAATCCAGAGACACAGCAGTGAAGACCTGAACATAACTTTATACAGTTTGCATCATCTGATCTTCCACACCAGTAGTGGGGCTACGTCTTGCCTGTGATCCTCTAGCTGTAAAAAATATCAGTTTTTTCTTTTTTATGATGAAAAAAATAATAGCATGGATAGTTGTAGAGGCGCTGTTTTTTTTTTTACTTAATGTGATATTATTTTGTTGAATATTTACAAAATTAAAAGGTCTTTTACAAAAGGAGTAGTTGTCATCGTTGTTTATTAATGTGCAGCAGATTTCAAAAATTGTGCAAAGTAAAAATCATCATATTAAATTTGGAGCCATATTATATATAATATTCCTTTTAAATGAATATTATGTAATATTTTAAATTGCCATTTTATGTTCCAATGTTGGTCATTTCATTAGATCTGAAATATGAACTATGTCACATGCAGCCCCACCTGCCTCCAGAGTTCACATCTTTGACTTTATCTGTATCAAATGATCAGAAACATTTTGTGCAGGGCTACATCTGCATCACTGGGGCAGAAGATGCTTGAGCTTATGGAGGGGCAGAATTGAATGCAGTACCCAAACCATCAGGTAGGTGGCGCCATATATTTCTTCACAAACGTGTTGAAGAAATAAGCACTGTTAAGTTTTGCCTCCTGTATAACTGGTTGGTTATACCTGCATAGGATTCAATTCACTGAAGTCAGAAAGTGTGACATTAAAATAAAAATTAAATATCCTGTCAATCTACACTAAATAGCCCAGGATGGCTGAAAACAGCAGTTAGTAAATCTTTAAAATATGAAACTGAAGAACATAACGGCATGATATGGAAAGACACCCACATGTCTATGTAAGGTCTGATAGATCACAGTGTCCTGAGCTCAGAGGAAATACCTCCAGAGGACAGAGACTGGATGGTAGTGAATCTGAGGGCCACAAAATTCTGCTGTACTGAAGGTTCCCAAGAGCACAGTGACCCCCGTCATTCTGAAATGTTTGGAAAAGTTTGGAACAACCAGGACAAGCTGAGCAATCAGAGGAAAGGGTGAACATGTTAAAGGTGATCATTTTCAAACCACTGCCGGGAACATAGACCCTGAGAAAGATAATTTACTGATGGAGTTTTAGCATCTGTGACCTCCAAGCAGCAAACAGCGATGTAACATCTGTGAGGTTGTTTTTTCAGATGCGCGTATTCCTCGTGCCCCTTCTTTCCACAGCCTTGACCCGAGAGCAGCGGTCAGAGACAATTTCTAACCAAATGAGGGCCAAACGGGTCCACGTGGCTGTGAACCTGCTGACCGGCCTGATCTTCTGCAGGTTCAGTCATCATCGTCTCCTGCACGAAACTAAACAGTCATAAACAATGTGTGATTTGAACGATTTTTGGGGTTTTCTCTTTTTTCTTTTCCTTTCCAACAACCGGATGTGCGCTTTAGTCATTTCAGTAACCTAAGAACGAAACCAAGAGCAGGGCTGGAGCTGCGAGGCGCCTGCAGGCCCTTCCAGGAAGCGCTGCAGCTCCTCCTGAGAACCCTCCTCTGCACATCTGAGCAAAGTCACACCTTCGTTCACACGCAGGCACACGGACCTCATTGGTGCTCACCACTCTGGCATTTGTCCTTATTTGGGTATGTCGCAGCTTTAAGCTAAAGAGCGAAAGCTTTAAAAAAAAAAAGATTGAGGCATTGGCTGGACGTTTCTGGTGTTTTGCTGCTCGCAGAGATCCGCAAACTCACTCAGCGATCAGGGTGATGGGCGTGAAAATGGAAGTAGAAGACGTTTGGCAAGGTTTTAACATGGGGGTGGACGTTACTGGCACACACACACTAAACTTGCATCTGTGTGTGTGTATGTGTGTGGTTCTTCAAATGGGTGACTAAACTTCCTGTCTTTTGTAGTCTATGAAGCAGCAACAGAAGTGAGATATTTAAAGATTTCAGTTCCTTCAACAGAAAGACGGCAGCTGCCTTGGCAGTGATGCCTTCACTGCCTTGTCTAACCGAAGGTCACGCTTCGTTGCCACGGAGGCCGGGTCGGTCGGAGGGGTCACCAGATAAGTGTTACGATGATGAAAGTCGCATTTTGTCTCTCGCAATTCAGAGAGCGGCCGGAACTTGTCAGCTGACCATAAATGTGCGTTTCACACCTGAAACAGACACGTCCCAGGTTTCACACCAAATTCATGATGGTTTTTTTAAAAAAAAAAATCTATTTCACCTTAAATGCAAAGTTTGACTCCATACATCTTGTTCCTCAAGTTCTCCCAGTTTCCAATTTATGCTATTTTAAACTTCATTCCGTTGCAGAAGCAAACTTTTACTAATAAAATATTCCTTTTTTTTTTTTTTTTTTTACTGCTTTACTTTTCAACAAGTGCGGAGCTTCAGTTGAGCCCAAATCAGGATTCTGACTTGCTTTAGCAGACAGATGAGAGAGAAATTAAAGCAGATGTTTAAGGATTTTTATTAAAAAAGGAAAGCCAGACTTCAGTTTCACCATTTAGACATTAAATCTGAAACTTTGAGCTTTAAAGTCCAGATAGATAATCTCACACTCTTACTCGACTAAAAAATGTCAGTGGATTGATTTTCACTTTCACTTGATTGTTTTTTTTTTCATATTCAGATATTTCTCCCTCAGAAAAGACGGTAAAGGAAGTTCAGGAGCCCTGTCAGGTGACCCTGTTTCACAAGCTCAATGTTTAAAATGTTGAATTATGTAAAACTGCTGCATGTTCTTACTGGCACACATCAAAACTGGTCTGACGTAAGCAGAGGGGAGCAGGTCAGTCCTGGGGGGCGGGGGGTGGGGGTGGTTGAAGCAGGACGGGGGCTCAGTGGTGTCGACACCCCCAATGGGGAAATGGCTGCTGGTCAAGATAAGGTACTGGCCCAGGATCTCCGTTGGGATTGTTTCCCAACTGCAACCTGCATAGGGTGGTGGGTGGGGGTGGGGGTGAGTTGGGGAGGGGGCAGGGATTCACCAAGCCCAGAGGGGCAGTTGGGAGATTAAACAGCTGAATCAAACAATGAATCAGCCTTCAGGAACCCGTTTATGAGGGGTCTCTTTGGCGTAAAGCAGAGCATGTCTCCCTGCTGAGGCTGAGGGAGCAAAAGCACCCAGAATCCTCTCGAAAGAGGCCTCTGCTTCCACTAACGTTCCACTAACGTTCTGCAGCAAATCAGAACCATTCAAGTTCCGACCAGCGACAAGCTGCCCTCACGAGCCTCACTCAAAGTTTAGTCTGGACACGCGCACAAAAAAGAATTTCACTTCTAGTCTCATCTTATTCATGCCACGTGCATGAATGACAACGTTAATGCAGGGAAACAAAAATCTCAATAAATAATGCGAGAATCTGCCTGCATGAGTGTTTCATTCGCGGCACAAAGGTCCACGTGGAGGCATCCACTCTGAAAAACGCATTTTATTTATGGTTAAAAAGGAAAATGTGTGTTTTTCACTGATGAGGCTGGTGCGAGAGCAGTGTCACTTCCCTTTAGCCTCCCACTACAAGTTGCGTTCAGTCAGCAGCGCTAGAAGAGAGCAGCCACTTCCCCAAGCGCTCCACCAACGTCAACGTTAACATCTGCCCTTTACTTGAGTGGTTTTGCTGCTTTGAACGCCCACTCCCACTCTGCTAGATTAGCAAACAGGCCCGCGGCCGCTTGCCCCACGCGCCTGTTTAACCCTCAGAGTCGGCCCAGGCGCTAAAGAGGCCGCTGTTATTGGTTAAGACAGCGGTCATCAAGCACAGGCAGGTTTTTAAGATCTCCGCAGAGCAACTCTGGACAGCTGTGACCGTGAGGAGGAACCTCAGAGGTCACAGTTAGATGACAATGAGGAATCGAGAGCAGCAGCCTTTCACTTTTTCAGCCCCCGCTGCCTTCAGGGCGGCAACCAGGCTGTAACAGTGTGGCAAATCCAGAGAACCCATCAGGTCATCAGGCTGGTGTCTTCACATAAACGTCTGCGTGAGCAATGACGCCACAAACGTGGCAGCGGTGACAAGAAAGCTGACCTTCAGCACAAAATTTCAAAATCTGGGACGTCCCAACGAAGCTGATGAGCGCGATGATGCGCTGCGCAGCAGCCAACGTCTGCAGGAGGCAGGACGGCGAAGGCGGAAGACGCGAGCGGCTGCGACTGTTAGACCTCTTCCTGTGGTTGCGTCACGTGGCTCTGCAGGCTTCAAAAGGAGACGGCTGCTTCTTCTTGATCCAGTCTGAGGACAGGCGGAGGACACCTGCAGGGCCCGGTCCCCCAACGCTAAAGGTAACGTATGCCAGGTTGGTGGTGGTTGTCTGATACTTCGCTTCTATCTGGGGGGGTTCAAAAGTTGTTTTGTTTTGTTTTGTTTTTATCTCAGCTTGTTTAATGAATTAGGAGGATGAACCTGCATTCTGTCCATTTTCATGTCTGTTCAGAAATCCGTCTAGATCGTTAATTTAAAAACTGCTTTTGTTTTGTTTCAACTGTGAGGTTATTTTTTGGTTTGTGAACCGTCGGTTCGTCCCCGTGTCAAATGTTATCTGACCTTTGTGCACTTTTTCTGGACTTTTTTTTTACGTTACCGGTAGCAGAAAAGCTTACTCATGTTAGACAAAATGGCTTCCTGGTTGCAGCAGAAGAGACGACAGTTTGAAAAAAACTGAAAAACTGAAAAAAAAAAAAAAAAAAAAAAAAAAAAGGGCCACAGTTTGAGTCTGCATGTAAATGTTTCAAGGCAAAAAAAAAAAAGGAAGTGTGGGGACTGTTGTGTTTCAGTTGAGGTAAAACTGCCGGGGGGGGGGGGGGGGGGGGGGGGGGTGGCGGGTTTACGCCGCATATCCGTGCGCGCGCAGAAGAGGACGGACGTGGACGCGTGCTTGTACAGTGCAGTCATCCATAAAGTAGAAAGCACTACTAAACTCTTTGCCACAGTGTAGTGTTTCCTACTTTATGGATGAGTGTACTGTTGTCTTCAGGGAGACGACGCCGTGGAGGGCCTCGGCGTGGAGCTCGCACAGGAAGTCAGGAAAGAGGAAGTTGCTTTTGCCTCTCGCAAAGGCCTCACGCTCCCCAGAGTGTCAGCTCACATGGGTGGTGTGTGGCGCGGAGCAAAGCTCACCGCCCTTTCCTCCGGGGGCGGTGCTGCGTGATCTCGTGTGTGTGTGTGTGTTTGCAATAAAGGCGTCTGAAACACCTCTCGTGTCCACATTCATGAGCCACTTCAGGGTTTCTGTGAAAATAGACATACTTTATTCCTGTAAAAAGAGCCGTAATGAAAGAAACAATCACAATTCGAAGTCCTATGTTCTACACCTTTACCTTCACCTCCGCTCCTGCACATGCAAAAAAAAAAGAATAAAACGAACAAATATATTCACAGATGAGCTTCCAAAAGGGCAATAAAAACATGAACGTATATATACTTATAAAAGGTCTTCCACTGATTTAAAACAACGACTGCAGGCCCGGAGAGACCTGAATACACACCATCACTCATGAAATACACACTGCCCCTGCAGCTTCCTTTACCCTGTAGATCCACAACCGAGACCAGTCTGGACACACAGAAACATGACAGAAATAAGGCAGAACATGGGTGTAACATTGGTATGCATGCAGTCAATAAACATCCTGTAAACATGTTAAGACTAAACAAGGTATTTTTCTCCCCGTAAGGCTAATAAATATGATGAGCGGAGCTAAAACACGACTATCCGGGCGCTACGGCCACGCCGCCTACTCACTACACGGCAGGTAGAGGGTTAACGTGTGCATTAAAGGCCGTCAAATGTGACATGAGTAGAAATAACACCGCTGCACGCTTCGGCAACTTTCACGCGTCCGCCCCCTCCTGTCCACATCTGCACTTTCACTCGCTTTTCCCGACAGTGGCGACAAAAATCAAAAGGACTGCTGCCTGCTGCTTGGTCTCTTGTAGCTATGGTAACAAAGAGCACCTACGATTTTGGCATATTTTGTTTCGACAGCCGAATCTCAGCGTGAGAAAGAAAGTGCATAACCTGAGAAGTCTCCAGTCAAACGAGGCGTTCTGACTGAACAACACGCTCACAGAGCAGGACCCCGTCCGAGCCACGTGCTCTTCCGCGCTCATGCGCTCGTCACACCTGTTCTGCTCTCAGAAAAAGAGGCAGACGACGCGGGAGCTAACTGCGGCGTTCGTCACGCTGCCACCGCTTATTTTACACTCTCAAAGTGCTTATTTCA
Organism: Pao palembangensis; assembly: GCA_015343265.1. Taxonomy (NCBI): domain Eukaryota; kingdom Metazoa; phylum Chordata; class Actinopteri; order Tetraodontiformes; family Tetraodontidae; genus Pao; species Pao palembangensis. The sequence goes on along the minus strand of CM027094.1, from coordinate 10,295,280 downwards.
CATCACAGAGGTGGATATTTACCCGCCTCTGATCAGCATCTAAATTGGCGACACCTCCTCTGTGCATCAACCCCAGCGAGAGCATCGGTAGCATTTCAAAAGCCTCGTTTTGTCAGGCATCCACTCAGTATCGAATCCAGTCTCAGACAAGATGCTGCCAAAGACTCTGTTTTATCCCAATCATACGTTTTAACACCTTTGTTGTAGGTGAGGTGAGAGTGCCTAGGACATGAGGGGGATGGAGATGTTTTGTGGATCTTTCTAAGTAGATTATGGAGGAAGTAAGACCGGCTACCAGCCTTAGATCTGGGCCAGGTTATCTGGATTTCTTTCACACGTCTAAAGCAGCACACTGAGCCATTCCTGGGCTAGCGATGCTTCTCACTTGATCAAACACTAGGTTACTTGACCGCTTTCGGGGTTCTGTCTACCGGTGATGGGCCTGCTATCCAAATTTTATTAAGAAGACAGAATCGATCTATGACGCTGCAGCTAACAGGATAACTAAGCTAAGAAAGATGCTTCCTGATCCCAGGATAGTGTCGTTGTAGCCCAAACTGCATGTCTGACATGAAGAGCTGTAATGTCTGAGAAAGGCATCTGCGCACGCACACGCGCGCACACACACACACACACACACACACACACACACAGGTCAACCCTTTACACTCCTAATTTCATTCACATTTTTCATTATGTTCAGTTTGTCTCTAACAGCTCGGCGCCGCTGACCTCGGCCCCCGATCAGGGGACAATAAATAACACATTCTGGACAAAGTCCTGTATAAATACTGACAAGAACACATGGGACAAACTGAAAGAACGTCCATGTGGAATAGTATAGTGCATTTTTTTTTCTGTTCCAGTCAGAGGAAGAGACAGACTGCTACTCTGCTTCAGGGAAATAAAGTGGCACCAGTACGTGAACATTGAAGCTAATCTCTTATTAGCTTGATTCTGTGCTGGAGTCTGCTCCGCCGTTTCGTAGCCGTCTCTATCAGAATGTTCTGAATAATCCAACAGGAGATAACCAAGTTAAGATAATTAGGAGGTGTTTAGAGATTTGCAAGCTTCAACATGCATGACTACTACATGCTCCTGTGATGCTGCAGGCTGGGTAACGCTTTGTCTGGAACATCTTCCAACAGCACTCTAAGGCAAATGCAGAATTCCTAAAGCCTCGGTAATTAGATCTGATGGCCACTAACCGTGCGGACTACGAACAGCGAGGAGAGAGAAAGTGCGTTCGGGCCAGCCAGAGGTCCTGGCCGTCAGTCCTTCTTGCTGGATCCCAGTTTTCTCAACAGTCTCTTGCCTTTAGCGAAGAAGCTTTTCTTCTTCTTGCCTTGTGAAGAGCAGTCTGTCTGTGTGGGGCTGCCTGCTGGGAGAGGGGAGGGAGAGGAAGAGCAGACAGCAGGACCGGCAGCGGGAGCAGGAGCTGTTTGCGTGTCTGATGTGGGGCTTTCCAGTTTGGGCTCAGGGTCGCTCTGCTTGCCTGGCTCTACTTGTGAGGGCAAAGTCTCTTCAAGGGCTGCAAGTCCGGGATCCTGGAGCTCTGAAGGAGATGTCTGGGTATCCTGAGAGAAGCAAGCAGAACTTTCAGACCGAGGCAGGCAAATATACAGAAGTGTACTTGAAGTAAGCGACTAAACGCTGAAGGAGACACTAGGATACAGGGATAGAGTGAAGAGCTGAGGAAGAGGATGGGGGCACATCTATGGAGGAGGGAGGACAACTTGAACAGGGACACTGGTGTCAATCAGGGAGCTGCTACACCCGTCCAGCCAGACACTTACAATCATGTCTCAAAGTGCACGGTTCGTTTGTGCTTCTGCAAAAGGCCGTGCAGGGAACGATATGGGGCGAAACAAACATGACGTTAAAGAAACAACAAGGCGACAATCCCACATTCTGCAAATGCATGCTAGTCATTTTCGGCGTCATGTGGCTTTTACGCTGCGGCAGACCGACCGGGCTGTCTGCTGTGGGGGTAAGCGCCCGTGCGCGTCAGAGAGAAGCTGCCGTACCTGCGATTCTCTCTTGGGTTCCGGTGCAGGCTGAGCAGAGGCCCGTTCTGCTGGGAGGTCCTCCGGTAAGGCCTGCAAGAAGTTGGATGGTACCAAACCTCTGTGTCCATTTAAGTCTCCCTGCAGAGCAAAGGCGAGGTGAAGTGAAGACAGTTCCACCATCTTACCCCCAAAACATGGGTGTGGTGCGGCTCCGACAAAACACGCATCGCTTCTATTGTGGTGGGATGCTGCAGCACGTGGCAACAAGCTAGCACAATGCATCAGGTGCAGGACAGGAAGTCGGGTGCGAAGAGAAAATAGAACATCCTGGAAATGGTCAAAATAAAAGGTCCCGTATTTAGAGCGATGGTTTTCAACAGGTCCTAAGTCTGGTGAGGGTCACCTCGCAATCATCTCAGACAAGGACGAAGAAAGACGAAGCCGGACCATTACTGATGACCTGTCGCGTCCTTTAGAGAAGGATAGTATATACTGCTCAAAAACAACAAAGGGAACACTTAAACAACACAACATAAGTCCAAGGCAGGTGTAGGGAGGTCACACAGGCACGTGGAGGCCACACACACACACACACACACACACACACACACACACACACACACACACACACACACTACTGAGCCTCATTCTGACTTGTTTTAAGGACATTACATCAACGTTGGATCAGCCTGTAGTGTGTTTTTCCACTTTAATTTTGAGTGTGACTCCAAATCCAGACCTCCATGGGTTAATACATTTGATTTCCACTGTGTGATTTTGTTGTCAGCACATTCCACTATGTAAAGAACAAGTATTTAATAAGAAGATTTCATTCATTCAGATCTAGGATCTGTTATTTTAGTCTTCCCTTTATTTTTATGATCATCCATCCATCCATTTTCTACCGCTTATCCGGGGTCGGGTCGCGGGGGCAGCAGCCTAAGCAGGGAAGCCCAGACTTCCCTCTCCCCAGCCACTTCGTCCAGCTCTTCCGGGGGGATCCCGAAGCGTTCCCAGGCCAGCCGAGAGACACAGTCCCTCCAGCGTGTCCTGGGTCTTGCCGGGGGCCTCCTCCCGGAGGGACGTGCCCTGAACACCTCACCAGGGAGGCATCCGGGAGGCATCCTAGGTGCCCGAGCCACCTCATCTGGCTCCTCTCAATGCGGAGGAGCAGCGGCTCTACTCCGAGCTCCTCCCGGATGGCAGAGCTTCTCACCCTGTCTCTAAGGGAGAGCCCAGCCACCCTGCGGAGGAAGCTCATTTCGGCAGCTTGTACCCGCGTTTTTATGATCAGTGTATAAAAAAGAGCTGGCATGGAAAGCCATTTCAGACGCAAGAGGAGTGAATGACTCATATTAATGCTTCCAGTGTTCAATGTGTTTTCTACAGAACTACAGAGTGGTGATATCTCGCGGTCGTACGTGAATTCGTTTTCAGCGTCCTGTCCGAGCCGCACAGCCGGTGAGCTTCGTCGGACGGCAGAAACGGAGCGAAAGCCGCGGCTGCAACGCGAACGCGTTCAGTGTGCTTTGGGGTGATTCTGTGCACGTTGCCCTTTGATCCACTTACGTAAAAGAAGCCGTCTTCGTCCATGTCACCAAAGACGTGAATGACGTCCCCAGCGCTGAAGGCCAGCTCCGCCTGCCGCAATCAAACACAGAATGAGCACAGGCGGCTGCTGCTGCACCAGCTTTACCACCAGCTTTACCACGTCTGAGCGACCGGTAGGGTCTGACCTCTATGTCGGTGTTGGGAGAGCTCTGGCGCGGATCGTAGTCAAAGATGGCGACCATCCTGCGGGCTCCTGGAGCTGGCTGGCGAGCGGAGGCAGCGCTTTGGCTCGGATCTGCCGGCGAAAGAGAGGAGAGTGAAGGGGCGACCTTGCAGACGGGAGCGCCACGCATCCGTCCCGTTCCAGCCGCCTGCGCATGCAGCGTCGTGCTGTGCTGAGGAGAGGCTGCGCCGCGTCAGAAGAGCGTCGGAACAAAAACGATGATGAGAGCGGAGACTTAGGTGGTTTTTATGGATGCGGCATCTGTGCAGCTGTTCATTAAAGATGATGAGCTGACGATCAGGCAGCACACCCGCTCTGTTAGCTGAATGAGCTAAACACTCCCTGTTGAACTGTGAAATGAAACTTTAAAAAAGGATCAAAGACGAGGGACTGTCTGACATTCCAAAAGGGGAAGATCATTTATACTGTAATTCAGTACTTTTTCTTTAAAAATGACGTGCACGTACAGTTCAGCAAAGGCCAAAGTACCCCCAAACAGTCAGACAGTCCTTCTTAGGGGGAGGAAAACCGAGTTCCAACATCATCATGGGAAACCAGTCTGGATGTTTGCAGCCATCACACCAAAGAGAGGTCAGATAAAAACATGCTGTCGACGCAAACGCAAACCACATCCATCATGCAGGTGCAGAGGCGAGTGACGGAGGACGTGCACGGGCCACTGATCTGACCACCAACCTTGGCTGGAGGAGTCTACGCCCTCCTCCCAGAGGGCAGCAGACTCCACTGAAGAAATGAAAGTGAGGGGAAAATACAAACACCGTCACAGGATGAATAATAGAAGGCTGAACTACTGAGATTAGTCACCCTGGAGCATTTACAGAATCTAAACCATGTGTGGAAGGATGAGGTTAGTGAAGTAGAAACACAACTAAAAAACACTGCTGCTCTAAACCACAAACAGAAGATGAGCTAAAGCACTAATTTTCCATCATTGCGTGAGTACAGATGTGGACGAGCAGCAACTCAAAGTGTGAGGAGAGCGGAAAGGAGAGCAGAGGTGGAAGGCTGCAGTCTGCAGAGAGACACACCTTTCTTGGATCGTCTCGGTTTCGGTGGCGGAACGGGGCGACGTGGGGTCTGTGCGTGTGTGCGAGTGCCTTGATGGAGTTTTAGAAAAAGAAAAACCAACAAATGAAACCAAAAAGCAAACACAGAGGGGCAACTTTGGAGAGAAGCAGACCAGACACGGCAGACGATGAGAAGCCAGTGAGGAGCAGTTCACAGAAAGGACCACTGGTGAGATGCAGCAGCGACCAGTGGGAGTGGAAAAGGCTGGAGCGTCTGTGAAGGTCTCTGTGGGGAGAGAGCAGGAAGCCCAGCTCCACGCTCGCCACAGGGACGCTCTGACTGGGCGTCCGCACCCGGAGAAGCTGACTCAAGCAGCGCCGTCAGGGCGTGGTTTACATTTGGCCCCGTCAGTTCTGCCAGTGTGCCACACAGGTTATCTCCCCCCATCAGCTGCAGACTAAACAGTCTGTGTGTGACAGTCACACGCTGCCATTTTCACTCCCCACCGAACACAAGCAGCGGTGATATCGTGTCTAAAACATTCCCCTTTTCAAAGTATTTTCAAAATATTTTCAAAATTGAAATGTTGGACTTTGTAAAAGGAATATTTGAAGTTTTTCTCTGACAGTTAACTGAATAGTAACTCAATATCTTTGATTCTGGTTGTAATAAGACAGTTGAGGGCATCAACCCACCGGTTTATCAGTCGAAATGAGAGTGGACAGACAGGAATGATACGCGATGGCCTTCATAGCACTTTTACTCACCGATTTTGTCCATGGAGGCTGCTGTGGACAAATAGCCCTGCTGCAGGAGCTGCTGCCGGGTCTCCTCGTCCTCCACCTGGATCTCAGACACCATGTTGCACGGCACAAAGCCCAGGCGACCGCCACACTCTCCCCTGTAAAAGCCATCTGGATCTTTGTCTCCGTGAACCTGGTGAAGGACACCGGCGTGAAAACTCAGATGTTAACAGATTAGCATCATGCACGCTGTCGCCATCCCATCAGGGTTGATTTCAGCCACGGCAAGCAGGATTGTGGGTGGATTTGTGCTTTGCTGGGACGTACTTTAATGATCTGCCCTTCGGAGAAAGGCAGCTCTTCTTCAGCAGCGTCAGGGTTGGGTGACATGGTGGCAGGCTCATAAGAGAAGAGGGCCACAAAGATGCGGACGTCACCGTCTCTAATCTTTGGGGAATTGACACCACCTGTGGACACGCAAAGGCACCAAACAATCTGAACAAAAGTAAAACTAGATGATCTTTAACGGGTACACACCGACACTTTAACAAAAGCACAAGTACCGTATTTTTCGGACTATAAGTCGCATCAGTCAAAAAATGCTTCATAAAGGAGAAAAAAACACATATATAAGTTGCATTGGACTATAAGTCGCATTTTTTGGGGGGAAATGTATTTTACAAAATCCAAGACCAAGAACAGACATTTCAGGCAAGTTATAATAACAACAAAAGAATCTAGAACAACAGGCGGAACAGGTGTCAGGTATGATAACGTAGCACATTAACAGATATTCAGCTACACAACAGCATAAAGAACATACGTGGGAGGCTGAAAAGGCAGAATTAACATAACAAGATCGCAACGCCAACAAGCTAGTTGCTGGTTAGCAAGCTGACCAAAATCTCCATCTCATTCCACATCACTGAATCCAATGAACTCTTCATCCTCGATGAAAAGGATTTTCTTTTGGGGGCATTTGTGTTCACTCTTTCTCAGTTGTCTTTAAGTTAATGTTTTAATTAATTTTCAGTGGTACAGGAGTAGCACATACCGGTAGCTGTCACAAACCTAGCGTGCCCTCTTGGTAATATTTACTCCTTTTAATATATATAAGTCACACCTGAGAATAAGTCGGAGGGCCTGCCACACTATGAAAAAAGTGTGACTTATAGTCCGGAAAATACGCTAATCTTCAGTCCTATGGATCTAATGACGAGTGAAAGTGAAGGCAACAGCCAGCTTCCCCGTCCCCCACACAACCCAGCGCTGCCACGAACGGCGAGGCAGAGGCATGTCCTTAAAAGAGGTAATCAAGCTAAACCACTGATCCTAAGCTGTGTGAGCCATTTGAAAACCGCACACTCGTTCATGATCTGCAGCAAACAGGCAGGAGTTTGCCCCACTTTCACACCTAAATCTGCCTACGTGCAATAAGCCCGCAGCGCATGCAAAAACAAGCTAAAGGTCACAGAAAAAGCGAACCTGCCTCTGGCATCTCCTGCGAGGGAGGAGAACAGAGGTGCGACGGTGCAAAGGTGTCACAAGTGTAGCCCATTTGACAGCGAGTGAGAAATTTGCTGGCTGTAGTGAGACTTTAAGCTGCATCAGACATGTTCTTTATCTCATTAGAGAGAATCAGCCCATCTGTGGCAAGAGTCACGGGCAGACAGGCTGCACACTTTCACATCCTCACCCACGTCCAGGCAAACAGAACCCAGCTTCTCTCTGTTCCCTTCCTCTAGCTCTGTGCACGTGCACACTGACACGCTGCTGCGCAGTCAACCGTGCAACCTGTGAACAGCTCACAGCTTGGTTAAATAAGTGAGAATAAATAAATCATCACAAATAACACTGATGCATTCGCCAAGAGGATTTTGAATTCAACCAAAATGTAGGTAATGTTATCTCTCATCAGTGTACGAGTTTCTCCGCAACAGAAACAATTATTGGAGGGAACAGAGAGAAAAAAGGGGCCTTGTGCGTCCACAGTTTCGCTGTTGGCTCGCTGAGGTTACTATTTTCATGTCTGTCACTTCCTCCTGTCATGACAAGCCACTTTGGGTTAATCCGGGACTTATCTTAACAGCCTCCCTCCCCTTCTTCGCTGCAGCTACAGCACCTCCTCCTCTAGTTCAACACGATGCTAATCTGACTACCGTGGTGTGTCAATTCATATTACACACACTGGGGTACCCGTCCTCCCTCTTCTCCTCTGTGGTTTGAATGTAAAGACTTAAATTAATTAACAGGTTATGTGAAAATATAAATGATTTCTTCATTTTACTTCTTTAAATGTCAAGAAATGTGCCGTTTTGGCAAACCGACACCCACATGTTAAAGGAAATACACACAAATGTACAAAAACAACAAATCCTCTAACCTTCGAGTTGCCTGGCCTGCAAGCATGCTGGTTTGGGTGGAACGGCTGCCTGGCTTCCCCATGATGGGCCTGCCTCAGCTGGATGGATCTGGCTGAGCTCCTGTCCAACATACAGATAAACCTGAATAAAACGGGGGAGCCTTTCTGCTGAGGGATTAGCCATTAACACAAGGTGCCTCTGACTGAAGCACTGAAGCTACTATCAGCTGGAACCAGTATAATGGACTAAAGCACACACCAGTAATGAGCAGTAAGGGGCTCGGTGTCACTGCAGTGACAGAAGGAGAAGAGACTCAGTGATCACTTCCTCAGTGATCCCCGGTCAGGCCGTCTGGTTAGTCACTTTAACGGTGACATCGATAATACTGACGTTTCCGAATGTGTGAAAACGTGAAGTCCTGTATTGTAGTAATACCATTTTCCAAAGGCCTGATCTTGTTCCCTCTGTCTACTGCAGGCATGATGACGGGAAGGTTTGAGGACTGAGCAAGGGAAGTATGCGGCACCAGTTTAAGGGGTGAGAGGAGTTGATCCACATCTCTACAGGAAGAGGGACAGAAAGGGGTGGGGGGGGGCGCTGGGAGGCGACAGCCACCGCAGCTGCTCTGCAACATTTACCAGAGGATCGTCCTTCAGCGCTCGGCGGTGAGGCGGGGTGCAGTGCTCCACTTGAGCCCCCTCTACCCACCACTCAGAGCTCATCTGGTCCACCACAACCTCCCCAGGGCTGCGCTCCACCGGCTCCTCGTTGTCATCGGTGCCGTACTCCACGTCAATCTCCACCCCGCGACCGACGGCTGACTTTAGAGTTCGTACTGTTCTACTGACCGGGTAGGGTCTTGGCGGGGTAAGACCATAACCGGGGCTGGTTGCCGCGGTGACGGCCATCTGGCTCCTCAGCATGGCCTCCCTCCTAAGGCGATCCCCTAACCCTCTGAGCAGTACTCTCTCTTTGCTGTTACGGTTTGGCTGTGGAGGACAGCGGAGTGAAACCCGTCTACTGGTGGGACCCTCATATAAACTCCTGTCTTCTTCTTCTTCTTCCTCAGTGAAGTTGAGGGTGTCCACCGTGTCTGCGTAGTGCACCCTGTGCTGTGCCTTAGGCCTGACCTGTGTCTGTCTGTGTGTGAGTGAAGGCTCTTTGGTTAGAGATCTGGAATTTTGAGGTGGGTAGTTTGCGTGAGGGTTGGGGTGATGCTGGGGGGCGCGGTGAAAGTGCTCTGAATCTCTGGGCCTAGATCGAGACTGTCTTTGCTGTGCTAAGTGTTCTTCCTGACTGCTATCCTCCTCCTCAGTCACCTCAGGAATACTAAACAGCTGCTTGCTGGAGCACACCTGGGGAGGCAACGTAAGGATCTTCTCCAGAACCTCCTCATCGCTGTCTGCAGGATCTGATCTGGATGTCTGCCGTTCACGTTATTCAGTGAAATAAGGAGACAAAACACAGCAAACCCAGAGATGCAAAAGAAGAGACAAGAAGAAAGCAAAAAAAATAAATAAAATAAAATCTTAATCACACATGCTCACAGATATCTTAGAAAGAACACAACCGTTTCTTTACCCTGTTAGCTCCAACCGTGTAACCTCTGCCCTGTTTTTCGCTAAGGTGGTCGGAGTAAAGGTCTTCCTCCTCCTCCTCCAGGATGTCGGATAGATCTGAACGATTGTTTTCTGCATGATAGTCACTGGGAGGCTCCACTTGTGCCCGGCTGTATGTCTGGAAACAAACAGGCCAAAATTCTGTTTCAAGAAAATTTAAAGGGGGCCATGTTTCCACCCGGACTGGTTGACTTGTTTAGTTCACAGACTCCTATTTAATAATAGGACAATAAACAATGAGTGCCGTTGGTTCCAAAAGTACTGAACAGAATGAAGAAGCAGGTAGTTTTGTAGTCTGGCTGCTTACAGTATCTGTAACTGACCTGCTGGGTCCTGCAGTTAGGCTCTTGGTCCTGTCTTAAGAACTCCTCAATGGATACCAAGCGGGTGTTCTCTGTCTCGTCCTCCACTTCTGACTCCAGCGGTGAAGTGGGGGGTGGTCTGAGGAGGTTGTTGTCGTGTAGGTTAAGGAGGTCAGAGATTGGGGCCTTAGGTGGGGTAGGGATGCGCTCAGGTGTCCCAAGTTTGGCACAGGGGTCTTCTATGAACTCTGTAATAGATGGGAAAGGGCGTATGGTTCCAGGACTGTCTGTGTCTCTGCTCTGCTCCAACACTGCTGCTGATGTTGGAACTGGTAACTGTGCAGGAGCTGCTGGTGGTACTGGTGCTGCTGCTGCTACTGCTGGAACAATGGCTGAAAGAGGTGCTGAGGTGATGGGCGAGGTCACACTAACCTGAAGATGAGATAAAATGACAACAATATGCTTAACTGTATTAGAGTATTACTTTTCTGGAATTTTCTGATCGTTAGGTGGTAAGTTCGGTGTTACAACTTAGTGTTAAATATTTATCTTCCTACTTTCTTAAAGTATTCAGCAATAACCAAAGTTTTGTAAGAAGCTTGGCTTTACAGTTAATGGATAAAACTAAGATTTCCCTGAGTGAAAAAAATAGAAACGATTAAAAGCGCCAAACATTGAGCTTAGCTTTGACTATGGCTAAATAATGAGATTTGGAATTACCACGGGAGTAATGGTACACACAGGCAATGTAGCCTCGCACACAGCCAAGGCAGCAGAAGAAGAGGGGTGGGCCCAGGCCTCCACACATGAGGCAGATGAGTGGAGAGTTTCTGAGTGGAGAGTATGAGGATGGTTGGCAGCAGCCTCCACTGAGAGACCACAGGCGTGCATTTCTAATGGCAAAGAGCAGGGCAGCACGGAGACTTTGGCAGCAGAGTTTCCATTGGATGATGGCATGGGCAGTTTACTGGAACCTATGGGGGAGCAGGCTAGGGGTGGCACGACTGGGGTGGTGACAGGTGGACCTGCCATGATGGCAGCTAGCTTGGAGGGCACACTGACTGGAAAAGAGTCACAGGACTCCCCGTGGGCAGACATTGTTCGGACGGTGAGCTCTTGAGCTGATTGCAGGGACTGGATCTGAGAGGGGCCCAGCAGAGCACTGCCAGCGGTTGGGGAAGACACTTCCAGCACCTTTGATAAGAGTAACGCATACACGTCATGGTGATATCGTAAAAATGTAATCCTAATCCCTAACCCATGGTTTAAAAAAGACAAATTCTCGCCTTTCTCTTGTCAGCATAGATGGTGTATCCAGTGACACGGACTCCGTTGGAGGTCCCAGCAGCGTCTATCGTGACTGGCAACCAGCTGATGACAGCAATCCCAGGAGAGGGACCATGCTCCAGCTGTACATCCAGAGGAGCATCGGGAGGACCTGCGCGAAGAGCAGGTATCACATTTCACAGTCCACAGCCCATAATAAGCAAAAAAATAAAAGAGTTCCAGCTTTAGTGCAGAGTTTTACATCCATTTAGCTAGTATGGATATGGGATCCATTTGTTTGCTGAATACTGAATTCCACTTTCATGGTAGCAAATAAGCAAAAACACCACAATCCTAATAAGAGCAGCTGGGTTTTAAATGCTTTTTTGTTTACATAAAATTCTTAACATAACTGAATAACAGCAGCTAATAATAAAAGCACAGTACGTCAATGTAGTATCGTTCTGACATATTTAAGTCCCACACTGAAATCTGAATTCCCACAATGTCAAAACACCACAATGAGCTCAGTGCAGGTGCAGTTTGTACCTTTCTGAAATCAAACAACACTGTGATCCTGACCTGCCATCAGTGTCGTGAAGGTAACTGTAGCACTTCTGTGTTCACGTCTCTCCACGGGTAACTCCCACGGCGTGCGGTGTGGACGGGCCTCCACTTTGACTGTGTACTGCAGGCTGGGCAAAAGGTTATTGAGGCACAGTGAGTAGCAGCCAGCTTTCACCAGTTCACACTCCTCCTCATTCAAGGACACAATGTGCACGTAGTTGCTGTTGCTGGGCAGCCAAGTCACATTTGCAGAGGTGGCGGTGATCTTCTCCGCTCGTAGTTGCGTGGGCGCCACGCAAACATCCCGACCGACCAGGAAGCTGCAGCGCAACTGCTCGGAGAGGCCCTTTTCTGTCAAGCTCTGCACTGAGACACGGTAGGTCTTGAGGTTTATGTCTAACCGCTCCAGCACGGCTTTGGTCTGGGAACCGAAGGGCACATTGAGCCGCAGCTCCTGGTCTACATACACGTTATAGCCCCATACGTTGCCCCACCCAGCAGGCACCAACGGAGGGTCCCAGCCAATGATGATGCTCTTGGCAAGCTGCTTGATCAGGGTGAGCTTACGTGGGTAAGGCACAGTGTCCACTCCCACCTCCTCTAAATCCAAGTCCAGGCCGTTGGTGAGGGGGGCTGGGACAGCCAAGGCTGATGCTGAATCTGAGGGGGCTGAGGCGGGGCCAGAGGCAGCTGAGACCTCTGTCCTTTCTGAGGCACTGGCGCCCATATGGAGGTGATGCTGGTGGCTGGCACTGTGCAGGCTGCTGTCAAGCAGGGAGTTATGAGACATGTCTCCTGTTCCTGGAGGGTGAGCACTCATCACATCATCATCCGACACACGTTCCACAAAGTTAGAGGGTACCAGCCCTCTGCGTCCGTCCATCAGCTCACCTTTAAGAAACATAGATTCGAATTTTAATACGGACTAGCTGCAGTTTAAAATGGAAAAATAACACGATACAGAGTACAACAATACACGACTACACCTATGACACAATGGTTGAAATTGTTCGAAATTACCTTCATAGAAGCCATCATCATCCATATCTCCATACACGTAGATATACTCTCCAGCAGTGAGGGGTAGCTCCAGTTCAGGGTTGTCATTGGGGCCATCATATGGATTGTAGCTGTTGAAAAGTAGTTCTTGTTTAAGTATTAAATATCCACCAACATCATGGGCAAAATGTCGCCCCATATTACCCATAAGTTTACCTGTATCTTGCAATGAAGACCTGGAGTTTGGCTGCCCCTCTGCTGGGCGTGTAAGGTGCTGGAGCTATGTCCACGTCCAGCTCCTCGACTTCACTGGCAGTGTCCACCTGAGAACGTTATCACCACAGCAATGACAAATAAAATAATGTAATATACAAAGGAATATGAATGAAATGAAGTGAGCACTATCACTGACTAAGCAGACAAGCAAAGGTTATTACAGATATTACACGTTCTTCTTTCCATGAAAAAACAGGGTTCGCTGTTGGGTGAGTAAATGCCATTGACACAATAGTAAAAGCAGTTAGAGATGATCATCCATGCATGTGTCTCCTCGCGGTTAGACTATTGCAACGGCCTCTTTGCGTGCCTAAATACAAAAGAGCTGGCCCAACTGCGGTACGTGCAGAACTCAGCTGCGAGACTTCTGACTCGTACTAACAGGAGGACCCATATCACTCCCATTTTGGAAAGCCTGCACTGGCTCCCTGTTCGGTATTGTGTCCGCTTTAAAATTTTGGTCCTGACCTTTCGTGCTCTCCATGGTCAGGCCCCCGTGTATTTATCTGAGCTGCTTAAGCCACACAGCGCATCCCGGAGCCTGTGACCAGATCCTCAGGTCAGAACCTGCTGATGGTCCCTCGTACCCATTTCAAAACCCGAGGAGACAGGGCTTTTAACGCTGTTGCGCCCCCGGCTTTGGAATTCTCTTCCCCTCTCACCTCTCACGTCTCTTCCCCTCTCACTTCGCTCTGCCTTTAGAGGCTTTTAAAAAAACTCTCAAAAACTCATCTTTTAATGAAGTTCTTTTTAATGAAGTTCTTAGTCCTACGGACCTCAGTCAGTGCTGCTAGATTACCTCCTACCCCATTTTATATTTGTATTTTATTATATTTTATTCATATTTCTATTTTTATCCTTGTTTTTACTTGTGTTTTTTAAATTACCTGTGTTTTATTGTATTTTTTATCTTTGTTTAAGCACTTTGTGACCTCTATCTGAGAAAATTGCTATACAAATAAAATGTACTTACTACTTACTTACTTACAGTCAATAGTAACACTATACAACAATATAATAATGTGATTTGGAAATTGATTTCCATTTACAGTTATGATAAATATAAGTCTGCGTATCAGGCAGACTTCCTGGTAAGAATAAGCAGTGAATGCTCCAGCATATCCATCTACAGTCTGCACTTGTGTGAGATGAGAGGGAGGTTAAGGAGGGCTTTTTAATCCAGCAAATCCAAACGGTCAATGTGATGGTGAGAAGCTGTTTTAGTAATCTTGATGAGCTTCCTGCGTGCCTATCAAACAAAGAAAGCTGTAGGCAAAACCCCCAGGTGCTATCACATTAGCACTGGACACACAGATCAAGACAATGTATCATTCTGGATACTGCTATAGCACCACACTGCTTACATATATATATCATTTTTTTGTAATCAAAGTAGAACAATTTGCGCACTGAAGCTCGCACCTCATGTGTGGAACTTGATTTGTGCGGACTGAGGTGGGTGTCAGACTTGGGGGTGACATTTGCGGTCTCCGACTTGCTGGAGGTGGAGCCTGACTTGCTGACGCTGATGGTGGGCAGCTCTCGGTGCTTGGTGACAGGCGAGCGCTCCACCCTGGACAGCCCTGCAGCGTGGGGTGTGGCTCCCATCCGCAGAGCAGCAGCCACATCTAACAGGCGGGGAGAGAATAATACGTAATCCAGCACTCTAACAGACAACCCTCCCCCCTGGCCCCTCTCTCGATGGTTGATCAAGCTCAATCCCCATGTGTAAACAAGGTGGGTGAGGTCAGTGGTTGACATGCAGGAGGCTCAAGCTTGAACCTGGCTGATTAAAACAGTGAAGGGGAAAAAAAAAAGAAAAATCCCACCTCCATCTGTCTGAGGTCAGGGCTCACACTACCTGGTGGCACTGTGTGTCACAAAAGCTCCACTAAAGGGCTTAACTGACTCCTTTTTCCACAAGGATGCTCATGTGACGATGCAAACGGTATGATGACGCGGTAAAACATGCCATGCTGTTCTGACTGTGCCACACACGTGTCATGAGTGCCGAACACATCATTACCCTCAGGACAGGAGAGAGTGTCACCTCCCTCAAGACTCCAGAAGGCTATTTCGCCCAGAGACACCATATCCAATAAGCCAGCAGTGCAGTCTAAAACACATTAACAGTGTTGGGTAAAGAGCTTGATTTGCTTGATACATACACAATCTGCTATAGACTGATTATTAAAGTCAAGGTCACCATGTGACAGATGTTACTCAAAGACTGACCTTTGACACTGCAAAAATCTGAATCTGTATGTTTATATCTTCTAAACCGTTTAATAGTGAAAAACAATTTTAAAGCTTTCAGCACTGACTGTGTTTGCTAGGCAATGACCTGAGCTACAACGTAACTCCTCGATGTTGTAAAGACCTAGAATTAAATGTAAATTACAACTAAACCAGGGGATTTCTAAACAGGATGGAACTGCTGCGGTTAGGAGGTTGCGCGCCAGCGAAGATGATTTCAAAGACACACCAGTGACGCTGTTGTGCGTTTACATAGTCCACTCAGTTATCAATCAATCAAGTAAAAGAAGGTAGTATAAGCAAAACCAGTGAGATACTGCATCTAGCACGCAGTAACACAGCTCACCTCGTTCAGTAGTCAGCCCCACCCCATTGGTCAGAACAGAGAAGCTGGGGTTGTTGAGGAGGCTAGAACCAGCGAGATCCACCTTGGAGGCCTGCAGGCGGAACTTCTCCAGCTCTTGGGACAGCAGGCCAAACTGTTCGCTCTGGATGCGACACTTCTCCTCCAGATCTCGTACCTTTGACTGCGTAGCAGAGCAGGGAGGACAGGGAGGACATACAGACAGACAGAAATTTTTTGCTACTAGAACCCAGACACAGTCACACCAATTTCTAGCCTGAATGACCTCATTTTTAGTAACTACCACTAATAATTACATCAAATCAATATTAAATGAACTTTATTTATACAGACATCAGGCATTCATGACTACAGTCGTTTTGAAGGGAAATGTTGCAGTGAAGCCTTTCAAAGGTAATAATCTCATCCCAAATATATTCACTACACTCTTGTCTGACATAATGAGGTTGCATATTTTTATTGACAGTAAGCAGGGTTTGATTTACTTCTAACTACGGTAACACGGGAAAATTTGGTACCCAACAGATCAAGTAGTACCTGCATGCAGTCCAGTGTACTCTGGTGGGCACAAAGATAACACAAAGGAAAGACACATGCGAGTGAAACACTGATTCGGCACAAAGCATCCACTGTTAGTTAAACAGAAATGGTCGGTCTGAAACTGGTTTAGCCAAATCCTGTGAGAATTCATCAGCCAATGTTCAAATGAAGGTTTTGTGTTCAGATCGAAAGAGAGAGTCAGGAAAGCAAATCAAAAAGGAAAGAAGAACAAACAAAAAACACCAGCAGCAATGCCCTACCAGCTCTCTCTGCAACACAAGCTGAGTCAACCCCTAAAATAAAATGTATACTTCATTTAAGAGTTCATAAGAAATTACACACATGATAAAGGAAGACAGGAAGTTCATATTTCCACTCATCACACCTGTGTGTGTGTGTGTGTGCGTGTGTGTGTGTGTGTGTGTGGGTGTGTGCTCACACTGGAGCGGAGGTACGATCTGTTCAAACGGCTTTTCAAGCCTTCAATCATCATGATTCAAATATTGTTTGAAAATCTTCACGTAGGTGTAGAATAAGAAAAAGGACCGATTGTACTTCATGTTAACTTTGGCCCTTGTAGTCATGTGTTATGCTACTTTACTCGAGAAAACTGACATATTATCCTGTTTTACTCTCATTATTTGGGGCGACACTAAGAAACACCTTCAACAATGAATCTGATGTTATCTCACATGACAGGAAGCTCAGTACGGTGAGAGAGAAACACAGGAGGTCTGAACAACCCTCCTCCTCTCTTAAATCAAGCTCCTCTTCAGTGTGACAGCAATAATGGGCCGTACCTTTGGGTTCTGTTTCGTTACGTTTTCTTAAACACTGCACACTTACCTCCAGCATCTGCACCACTCCCTCATGCTCCCTCTTGGCAAATAACTGGGCCTGTTGAACAGTAAGACGTGAAAATTAGTGACATTTCTTTGTTGAAAAGGCTACATCACAGGAGAGAGAGCCGAGGTGATTCTTCTTCGGTGACCAAAGGTTGCCTCCTGCTGGATGAAGCCCTCATTTCTCAGAATCGTGACAATTAGAGTTCATTTAAATAAAACAAAAAAAAAAAAAACTCTCAGCCAGAGAAAAACTATGGTTCTCACCCGCTGTAACCGTTTGATTTCATCCTGTTTGAACTTAAGGATAGCCAGTGCCTGCTCATGTTCCAATTCCAGCTGCTGCCTTCGCTCGGCGACCTCTCGCATATGCTAAAACACACACACACACACAGACGATAAACAGTTCTTTTGCAAATGTAAAATACCAGAATTAAACACTATAATGTAAGTCGTATCAGAATACACCGGTACCTTAAGGACCTGCTCTAGGTTCTCCAGTTTGGCACGGAGTCTCTGGTTCTCCTCGAGAACTGAACTGTGTTGAGCGGTCACTTTAGAGAGATCTTCCCTCAGCTCCTCATTCTCAGTCTGAGTCTAAAAAACAAAACATGAGCCTGATTAGCTGATTTTTTTCGTTTTTCAGTCTTTCTGGGACCTTCTGAGGGGTGAGCTAGTTGGTAAGTAAACTATCGTCTTTGCTAAATGACGCTGTCAAAATGATCAAACCAATTTAAGAAGAATCTTCAGCTCAACACTGACCTGGTGGAGCAGCTGTGCCTTCCTCCTGAGGAGATCTGTCTCCTCCTCTAGTTGCTCATTTTTGCTGCGCTCATCCTTGAGCTGACTCTCCTGTCCCCCCAAAGACAAGACAACGTCCTTGAATCAAGCCAGGCTCAAGGCCAAAGAGCACGCCAGAAGGAAACGCAGGGGCGAGGATAGCTTACCAAATCCTGACATCTCTTCTGTCGCTTCTTTACTTCATGCTCGAGATTTTCACATTCTTTTCTCTTGCTGCTTAACTCGCTTTCCTAAAACACCAATGATAATAAAACAATTGCACGCCAGTCTATTCCGCGGCCATAAACAGAGAAAATTCCCAAAAATATGCAGTGCAGTGCAGCTTTGACTGCACTCACGCGCAGAAAAGTTTCTATTTTGACCTTTGTCTGAATTGCACTGAGGTATTATAAAGCTTAGCATGTTTTAATTATTCTAAATGCAGCTTAAATGCACGACCAGCGAGGGAAAAATCAGCTTATTGTAACAGGGCCACGGGACCTCAGGTATTACAGTGTGGCTGTGTGGAGGGAGGCGGCAGTATAGACGGGCTAATTGTAGATCACCAACAAAAAGACAGCGTTTTCTGACCATTGATGACACAGCAAGATAATAATGGGATTAAACTGCATTTACCTACAATTTTAAAGACCAGTCGGTTCAATTTGCTAAATTCACAGACACGACTCTCACAAGTCACAATAATCAAGAATTGTACATGTTACGATTTAGGTGACATCTGATGTGTTGGCAACGTTTCTTCTGTACAATCGATCTCTTTTATTGTCTCTAAGGCTTTAGACCATTCTGGCAACTAAATTCAGCACAGAGATGAAAGCAAATATGGACTGTTTAAGCTATAAGATGCTTGTAGCAGCATGGGCAATGTGCTACTGTTCTGTTTCCAAGGGACTTGATTGAAATAATCCCAGCATTACATAACAAATCTGAGCATAGTTTTTCCTTCTGTGGCATCAAGCTGAAGTCACAGCACTGAATTTTCACAATGTACCAAACTGGCCATACTTTAGGCCCAGCATGCAGTTTCATCTGCAGTTATGGGCTCTTCCTGATGGAAACGCTGCTGCCATGACATGATGTCATGCTGACACGCCAGTACAGGAAACTAGATTTCTACGTGTTCTCACCAGAGACTTCAGGCGCTCCTCCTCTCTGTGTTGCTCCTGTTGGACGGGCAAAGGACCAAGGCCCGGGTGGGGGTTCACTTGCACCCCCGACTCCTCCTCCTCCTCTCCGGGAGTCTTCTCACACCTGGATGGAGCGTCATCTAACACAACACCCGGGGTCTCTCCCGCAACCTAGCAGGGGCAGAGATAAGCAGTTAGTATTTCATCTGAAATCATTTTGTATTAGGAGTAGTAGTATTATCTTCATCAATACACCCCTTTGGTTGTAGGTTATAGACTATTTGCACTATTGTTAGCAGCAAGTCTTAATAATCCAGGGGAATCCCTGGAGCTTGCAACATGTCTACATCCCATTAGTGGAAAGTCAGTACTTTCTAATTAGCCAAAGCGGAGTGACCAGAATGTCTCACTGGAGGCTCCTTTTCTTAGCAACTAAAAACTGCCTTTTGGATTCAGGAGTGGGCCACACTGTCATTGTTCACAGGTTGAGAGTTGGGAATCAGGGTCTATTTTTGGAGCAACCCTACTTATACTCTGGGTAGAGGCGAGAGGCTGCAGCCAAGGTTGTGACCCAGTAACAGGATCAAAGGTGCTCTGTCACGTGCCGCGAGGGGATCTCTTCTTTTACATTGTTCAGGAACTGCTTCCACCTCAGAGATTCTCCATTGCTCTGTGAATACCATGCTTTGACGCTTCCACGTGTGTGTAATTAGGCGAGTCTCTGGTTTATCTTTTGGTCAGAGGAGCAGATGGTGTTACTAGTGGTGATAAAAGGCCAGCAGGGGCACTAATTCCATTGGCCCCTGTACAAAAAGTGCAGAGGAACGAGTGCTGAGAATCCAGCTGGAGGCTGTTAAAGATCTCCTCACCTGCAGATGTACCTGGTGAGCCCGGCAGCCCGCCTTTGATTAGTCAAGCTTGAAAACACTTGGGGCTCTTGATAAGCTTGTCGTCGTTCATACTCACTCACTTGAGTGTGAGAGACTTCTGCTACAATCTGGTTAAAAGCCAGCATGAGCTCTTTAGATCGAGCTGAGTAAACCTTCATGCCCATTCTGCTAGAGATCATTTCATATCAGTGTGAAATGACAGCATATTTCCTCAGAATATCATACCCTGTAAGCCATTTTAAAAAGTGAGAATTCACAACGATGCATTCAAAGAAAACACAAGTGGCGTCGGGACATGGTGTGATGTGATTCCGACGGAGGTTTGATGAATGAGCAGAGGGGCAATATTACGCAATGTCTCATTTTGACAACGCTAGAGGGAATAAAGGGGCAGTCAAGGAGAGCATTAGACCAAGGCTTAGGCTTTCAAAAATCATTTCAAAAGGTTTATGTGCCAACACACTAACCTGTGACCCGACGTGCACATCTTTCATCACCATGTTTCGCTGCTCATGAGGACTTTTATGTGTTACTTGATCTACAGTAATGTCGTTTAAATATTTGTTCAGGTGGTTTCTATTATTCTATCTACCTCATCTCTGTAATATAATGATGTTCAATGGTTGTGCCAAAGAGAAGTAGTGCAATATTTTTGGATTAAGATGTAAAACATCTGTAAATAGTTCACGAAAGGTTGCATACCAAACACTGAGATATTCGTATAAACATGATTCCAGTGTTTTGTTTTTTTTTATTTGTGCAGTGGCCAACATTGTAGATAGTGGAAAACGTGTGTCCATAATTACATGACAGAACAATTAACGTGTCATTAATTACAGCTAATGGGCCTTACAGCCCTACAGATTAAGGCGACATGATAACTTGGATGTTGAAGGAAAAAAATGCAGCATGCAAATGTCTTTTATTAAAACAGAGGAGAGAGTTTAGTCTGTTAAAATTTACACAGGTTAAATAAGGATATTTTAGGTATTTAATCAAGATCACACCGAGTTTATAACACATCTGTTTTCATTCTGCAGAAAAGATTTATCTTAGTTTAAGTGTGTATCTGAGGTCTATTTGTCTATGAAATGCACATGGACGATATCATTAAACAGGGCAAAAGCAAACACATACGAGTCAAAGAACTATTGCTCAAAACCTGCTGGATGCATGAACAAAAGCGTTTAAAATGATTCCTGATAACTTCCCTGATGGGACCATCTTATGACATTTTCCCCTAATGTGAAGGCAGAGAATGCGTTTTATTCAGATGAAGTACCAGCAGGCGGCCTCACCAGCGATGTGTACACTTCACAGTAATCTAGTCAGCACACACAAATGGATCGAGTACACCTTGGGCCCATGCATACTAAAGCAGGGCCAGATTCCATTCAGCAGGCTCTGAATGCCATAAGCACATTGGCGTAATCCCTGCAGACTACCGAAACGGGTAACTGGATCACTTCTTTTAAAAGCACCTTAATGGATTGGCCAGGCCGTTGATTTTCTTTTAAATACACGCCATAATGATATCAAGCAAGAAAATGCTTTAACACTGTCAACTAAGTCTGCGTGTCAGGATTCTGCATCGAGAAGAGTGTCACTGTTCTGGAACCGATATTAGTCCGGAAGCTTCCGACATCATGCGTGTCCTTTTCTTCTAATATACGAGAAAGCTCAGGTGAGTCCGTCAGAAAAAGCGCCTGTGCTGAGTCACGGTGTTCCACATACTGGTGTAACGTCCTAATAATCTTTGAGAATGAGCCGGGGCTAAAAGACCTGACACTAATGCAGCCTTCGGTCCGGATGACACCAGAGTCATGACATGGATTTGTTTCTGCTGTCAGGTCTCAAGTCTGACTCCTGCACAGCCTCATATCTGAGCACAGTGCATATGACACTTGAAAACGAGCTCCACGCTGCAACGCTGATACCTATGCACAGGGACAGCGAAACGGTTAAAAAGACCTACCCCCTCGGTGGGATCTGCAGCAGCGTCAAGCCGTCCCTTGGCCTGCTAGTTGTCCAGAGCAGGGCGAGATAGAAAAGTCTGTAAGACGGCTGTAGTCTTACCTACCACCCAAAACCCTCTCACCGCTACCACAGCAACAGAGAGCGGATTACTGGACTGTACCATTCTGTTGTTAGAGGGGATTAGAGTTCACACAACATGGCCCCTTTCTCAGTGTGTGCACTGGCAGTGCATGTGTGTGTCCCACAAATGAGAGATTACCACAATCGGCATTCTCATTTGAGCCTCAAGCAGAGATTTTATTCGATTCCCCAGGGGAATTCTACAACAGAAACGCCTTTATGTTAGGTTATTATACTAAAATGGTAGCTTTAAAATGCAGCTGCTAAACCTTGCCTATTTTAGATGTTCACTAGCTTATCAGCCCTAAACATTATAAAAATGTTGATTCTACATTATGTAACCTATTTAATTCATGCGTATTTATACATATTTCATTATTTTGACCATTTGAGCCTCACTTCAGCGGCTTCTAAGACATGAATGGAGAGATCAGTATTAAACGCAGGAAGGGTCAGAGTGTGGGAGTTTGGGATCTTTGATCAGGCCCAAGTTCAAGACAGGGAATCATCTCATTATGGCTCGTGGCAGATTAGTATTGAGTCCAACGAAAAGCTATTATATAACAGTGTCAAGCAAAATCGACCCAACATAAATATACAGAAGGTTTTTTAGTGAAACTGCTAGATTTGTCAGTATCACACATATACGTGTGCGGTTAAGAATGGGAGTATTTCAGATTTTTGTACAACACCACAATTCCCATACTCATCAGAGATGGCTGCATTTGTTTCAAACGTGTTCTGGAAGAAAGTTCCTGGCTTAATAAATGTGGATTTGATCAATGATTAATGTTCTGTGTTCTGATGTAAAGGCATTCATGTCCTGATATGAAAGGATTAATATACCTTCTCATCCCTCTCCTCCTCAATTACCCCGCGCGGCTCTGGTGGACCGGGGCTGGGACTATGGTTGCGCTGCTGTCTGGATGATGTGACCGACAGCTGTCTCTGAAGTCGCAGCACCTCCCTCTGAGACTCCCTGAGAAGCCTCTCAAATTCCACTCTGCCCGATGAAACACAAGAGCCCTACAAAGGCACATTTGACCTAATGTCATCAATTCAGCCTTATAAAATGTTCACACTAATGTAGAATGTACAGTTACCCTCTACACATTTAGCAAACATACAAAAACACTAAAATTGCACATCAATAATTAAAACCAGCAAATTTTTGTATTCAAGACTACAAGCTCCTCAGTCACCTGTTTATTTATTAGAATCAGGCACATAGGAGGAAGCCTATTCCTGCACTGTCATCATGTCATCAGCAGTGACGCAGCCTTAAGTCAGTCAGGATGAGCACTACAAATGTCATCCAGCAGGGGGCAGGCTAGTGGCATGACGAGGCTGTGACAGGCATGAGCGGCGTTAAATGGCTGAACACACAGTGACGTGGGCTGTGTGACCCTGTCTGCGAGGAGTCGTGTTATTAGTACCGTTCGAGTGCCCGCTTGTGCCTCCAGCTCCCTGCACTCCTGTTGTAAGGCAGCAATCTCTTTGTCCTTCGACAGCAGCGCATCAGCATGTTGGGCAAGGTCGCGAGCTCGCTGACGGGCAAACGCCCTCTTGTACTGTTCGGCTGACCCGGGTCTCATTAGAGAGGGGGAATTTACCTGCAAGAGAACAAGGTGGAAATATCTACACTCGCAAATCAAAAGACAACACACTTACCTGCAACTTCATTCAGTACACATATAGTTTATATTCATGTACAGTACAAAGTGTTGAGCTAACGTGTGTTTTTTTTTTTTTTTTTTTTGTTTTTTTTTAAGCAGCACTCACCATAATATGAGTGCTGCTTAAAAATGCGTCATTGTCTAAATAAGAGTGGTGGCAGTTTGAGGTTAAAACGTTGGAGGGCATACCACTCTGAGGTTGGCCTCCTGCAGTTTACGCGCCCTCTCCTCCAGCCTTTTAGCAAGAACAGCCAGTTCAGTGTTCTTCCTTCTGAGCCGCCTGACCTTCTCCTCAGTCTCTGGTGCACTGCTCTTCCGCTGGAACGTCCACACAGCACAAATATCATCATCCGACTGAGCCTGGAGCTACAAGGCCTTCACAATGATGTTTATCAGTAGCGTAAAACATCGTGACTACATGCTGTATCTAATTGTTCATTTACAGGATCTACAGACTAAACAGAAAAGAGAGACCACGATTCATTTATCTTTGACGCTTACCAGTAGGCCATTCTCCTCTCTTAGTGTGGTGCACGTTTTCTCCAGCTCGTCGAGGGCTCGCAGGAGTTCAGCGTTCTGACGCACCAGGAAGCCATCTTCAGCGCCATTCTACAAAATAAGAACAATAATTACGTTTAATTATGGTCAATATGGCTAATGTCACCACACAGCTCTTCATCAACGTTACAACTGTGCACCAAAATTTTGTTTCAATACAGTTTTGAACGTACACCACACTTACATAGAGATACTGTGATGGTATTGAACTGCCACTCTAACTAAATATTAACAGACTGAAACCAAGAAGACATAGCGCGCTTTGTAGCAAAATAAATAACTCATATTACCTGAGACAACTGCTTAATCAAGCAATAATCTGTATAAAATCCAATAACAAAAGCAGAACTAGAATTTAAATGTTGAGTACTACATAGTAAATCAAAATATGTTTATGTTGAACGTTTGCTTCCTGGTTTACATTTAGTTTAAATACAGGCATTAGGTCAGCGAGTACACTACAGCAGCATCCATTCCTGCTGGCCGCAGTTTCCACAAACGAAGACAAAATGTCATCTCAAGCATGGACAAGCATGACTGCACCTCCTACATTTGGCAAGGTAGCTACTACAGGAAACACATCATTCCCCATTAAAATCACATTGTGGAATAATTTATGAATACGTTTTTCCTTAATTGCAAATCATAGTGTTTCTTGTCTAATATTTATTCCTGTTACTGGAAAAGTCTGCTTGAGTTACAAAAGACACAAACGTACGACTAAAACAACACAAACGTGGAATCATATGGAATCTTGTGTCACAGTTACGAGCCTATGATGGCGTCGCACACAGATGTCATATTACAGCATGCTAAAGTAACATAAACAGTAACGTAAACGACATGATTGAAAGCTCTAACTCTTCTGTTACTGCAGTCATAATTAAGAGGCAGGTCTCTAGGTCTAGTCCGCTGTCAGCACAGATCTTTAGGTAACAGATGTGGTGTAATAACCCCGTAAATAGCGTAGATAGTGCTTTCATTAACCCGTCAGTTTGACAGATGCTAGCTGAAACCGCCACAGAGAATGGCCCAACAGACTGAACCCTCCCGCCTCCTCCCGCCTCCAATGTGATTCCAATGATCTTGGAGACCATCCATGTTTTGTAATTGGTCACTGGGAATCAATAGTAACAGACCATGTGGTTGGATGAACTGCTGCATCAAGCAAAAGACCCCAGAGGCTGTTCTTTAGATATGAGGTAAGCAGCCTGGCCTTGGTTCTCACGCTGAGGGAGAGGAGCAGCATGTGGCGAGGTCTTCTCAAAGCCAGACGTTGCAGCATTCAACCAGGCCTCCTGTCGCAACAGCGCTGGTTCATCAGAGGCCTGGCTCACTGGGCAGGAGGACAGGGGTCGATGTGCAAACGTCTGTCAGACAGCCTGAGCCTTGGGGCTGAATGAAGCTGTCCCCCATGTGCTGTCTGAATCCGCTGGTATCATTCTAATAAAAAGAAGACACGCTCTTTGGGAGGGAGGACTAATTACAAAACACACTCACCCAAAATTTCCAACATCAACCCTGCTCAATTCTAAAGTTTCAAGAAGAGTTCAGCTTTGTAACACATTTTAAACCATGGCTGAAGTGTTTTCTGTCTAATGAACATCAGTAAGATGAAATCTGATATGAAAAGGATCTGGGGCTAACATCCCGACCTGGTTCCCAGAAGCAACCTCGTCACTGTGCTCAGATGGGAAGGATGGGATTCCACTGCGCTGAGAAGTGGCAATCAATAACAATTGTGCACTTATGTTGCCTGTAATTACAGAACAATGACAAGCTGCTCTTTGCAAAGAGGCTAAAGGACCTGCTGATATCTGGGTCAGAAGTGTTTTTTATTTGTCTCAAAAAGCTGACTGAAAATAGCTTTGGCCTTCCTGGAATTCATAACCTCTAATTAGCATTTCACTGCCATCTTAGAAGGACAAAGCAAAGCAGAAAAGAGATGTGTGTGTGTGTGCATACATATACACAGCCACACGGACCCCCTCAGCCATCAATACCAATCATGTTATGCTTTTGTCTGGTATTCATGGTGACTTTCTCTCAGGCATATGGAAATGTGGAGAGTCTGGGTGCAGTGAAACGCCTTCATCAGCACTATCAGCAAGAAATCCCCCACAAAAAGGCTTCAAAGAGGCAGCAAGACAAAGGCAGAAAGAGAGAGAGAGAAGGAGGGAGAGGGAGGTTAGCAACATTGCTGCAGCAGTTTATCCAACCACTAGGTATATTATTAAAGAAATCCCGCTATTAACAGATTAAAACTAAGAAATGGAACCATGCTTCACTCCAGCTTGAATAAATGATATTAGGGTTTTTTTTTTTGCTTTTTTGCAAGTTATATCTACTTCTTCGTATATGCCAATAATATTTTTATGGGTAATGTTTTAATGTTTCGGGGGCTGTGTTTTGTGTAATGACAATGGCCTTGGTCCTTTAAAGATTAAAATATACATAGACGAGGCTGCTTTTAACAGGTCTGACACACAGATCAGCGAAATTCATGTATCACTTTAAAGAAGGAAAAGAATGAGGACAAAGCTGCTGGTGGCCTGAGGTATTTTACAGCAGCTCGTCCCCTACACTCATATATTAGTCATGAAGAAGCCCTCTCCAGTCCTCCACTGTATTTATCAAGACTTATCTCCTCTGGGGTCCCTTACGCTCACAGATCGGGGGGGTCTATTTTATGCTGCTGCAGAACAATAGGGTGACATGACCCCCCCACAAATGTTCTTTGCTTTTATTACGCTGTCCAACAAAGGAACTGTGGAAACACGTTTTGGGATGAAGATGTGTATTGCTTTCATGCTAACACTGAATTCATGCTTCAGCATCATTAAGAAACCACAACTGATTTGGCAGTTGCAGTGAATGGTACGCGTTTAACTTTAATTATGTTCACTCATCCAATCAGGCCTCAGATTATAGCTTAGAGCCTCTCATAAATCCATAACAGCACTGCTCCGGCGGGTGTAATTAAAATCCAATGCGTGCGTGCCTGCCTGCCTCTGCATAGCCCACAAATATAAATGTCGCCGTCCACCGAGCCTTCAGGGGCTAAACAAGACAAGTAGAGAGTAGCTGGGTTCAAAGAAAAAAAAAAAGCAAATGGTGAAGGGAAGGAGAGAATGCCAAATTTAGTGCAGCGTCAGCTAAAAAGGGAGGCACCAGTCCAAATGTGCTCAAGATGATTTGCTTGCCCACTACAGCTTGAACCGCGAGCTTCAATGACATGCATGCTCTCTTTCAGCAGGTGCACCTTCAGTGGAGGTGCAATGACCTTGTTGCCTGTCTTCTGACTCCATCACTGCCGTTACTGTAGCTGGCCCCTCATCACCAAGGGCTCAGTTCTAAAGAGCTGGAAACCCCCGCCGTCCCCCGGAGGGTTTAGTATGGAGAGATATTGGGAGTGAGCTCTGGAAAATCCCCTTCCTCTGTCGCTAACCACATACATGCTTCAGTGAATGAGGACGATGTTGAAGTGACGCTCAGATACGTTGGCTTAACACTGAACGTGCCACTGAACTGATGTCTGACCTCCGTTCCAGCGAGAGGCTGAATGCTGCTGCAGCCAGACAGCAGCCAGACAGCGATGTGAGACCAATGCTCCAGAGATTCCCTTCTCCGCATCAATTATTCACCACCACATGGCTGCTCCATGAAACATGTTCACATGCGCACAGTCACCCAGGTCCAGTGATTAAAACTTCCTCCAAGTAAAAGGTCCGAAAGAGAGGTGAGTTTGTGTCTGATAGCCTTCCCCTATGTCCACATGTGTCCACAACTCGGGTTTAAATTTAACACAATTAGTGTGCACATTTAGTTCTTTTACCATGTATAAAAGTAGCCCAGGGAAACGAATTTGTAATATATATAAAATAAATGAAGGCCTTTATTTTAGAGTAAAGAAAACAAAAAAACTCAAAATGAAATGAAAAAAAAAATGCAAACAGAGCAGAATAACCCTTTTTTCTTTTAAATTAAAGTGGTCCCAGCCTAATAAATTGAAGGCCTACATGTCGGCATTTTCAGAAAACAATAAATAAAAGGTGGCTCTTTTAGGACGAAAACGGTGCATACACAGCATTGACTAAACATGTTTCTGTTATTTTTTCTTAAATTAAAGAAGTCTCAGCTTAAAAAAATGAAGGTCTACACTTAAAAGAATCAATAAAAAGTGGCCACGTTGATGCCACGTTTTCAGAGCATATGAGGCACACTGGTTTTGAACTGCCGGACGGAAGAATGAACATGAATTTCTCCATCCACTCATCTTTAAAACAGCGATTTTCCTCATCAACCCTCCGAGCAAGCCACGCGAGTGCAAACTAACTGCGGTGGTGCGCTGGCCGTGCAGGGTTAACAAACGATTTGATTGAATCGACTGAGTGGAGCTATTGTTGCTCCGTATTAACTGGAGTAGCAGCGCCCGCTGTCTATAGCCGCGACCGCCGGGAAAATGTTCCATGAAAATCTATTCACGTAGGTTTATCAGTCTGGTCCCGACAGAACCATCACTCGGTCCAGATTCGGACCGAGACCCACCATTTGGTGATGCCCGATGTAGAGCAAACCTAACATGGACGTCGATACCGCTGAAGAACGGAAGAAAATATGGCAGCAGTCCCGCCAAAGCTCACATGAAATAGGTAAATAATGTCAAAGTAAACAGGAATGAGAACAACCGTTGCTAGCAGCCACCAGTACAAACTGGGTCAGCAGTGACCTGTAGGGATGGTGTCAGGCGCTCAACAGCCAACCCTCATTCAGCAATAGATCAGCTACAAAGCTGACAATCAATCGTGCCTTTTGTGGAAAGCTGCATGGCGACACTTTTTGTGGAACTGTGTTGGCTGGAATTAAGCCCGCTTCCTGAAAAAGTCAGGGCTGACAGCAGACTCATTGCCAAACTTCATAATAATGAGATTGTTTCAGAAGGCAGAGATTGATGGATTGATGTGTCAAGTTAGTTTTGTGAATTTAAGTTAGTTTTCCTCAACTCTCATTAAGTGTTGGTCAGCTGCTGCAGATCTGAGTCCTTATACTGGTACAACAGACCATTTAATCAGGTGTATTAGATCTATTAGCCCGAGTTCATCGCAGACGGAGACCACAGAGCCAGTCAGTTAAAGCAAACGTCTCCATTTACCAAGAAGAAACAGGCTTTTCTTTGTGTGTCAGCTTGTTGAAGCTAAATCTGGAGGATTCAAATTCTGCTGGAAAATCTGAACAGCTAGCAAATATTTTATGTTATCTGCAACACAGTGAGATACAGATAGACAGACAGACACAGAGAGAAGATCTGAAGTGAATCAAGCTTCACTTCAACAATGAAACCAGCCAGCAGCCTTTAAATTGCACACAGAGCAGTATATTTATAACACCGCAAAGTCATGCGGGGTTTGCTAAATCTGATCCATTTCACTGACCTACTTTAAGACACTTTCTGTGTTCCGGTAAGAGATGATTTCACTACACGTACAGAGAAATGGTCACATCCTGTTAGTAATGCTGCCTGCCTACACAACGCACTCAGAGATGAGTGACACTGGTAGTACAAAGACAAAACAAGTGTAATTATGAAGGATAATTCAGCCTCCTGCTAAGACAGACACAGACACACACACACACACACACACCACATACTGTAAGTGATGACTCCTGTTTGGCTGAAATGATTACCAATGGAACTGGTTATATTTGTTAAAGCTACAGATGTACATAATAGAAAGGTTTCTGTAGGTATGGAAGTGTACACTGTCTCTGAGAATCCACCACCGTTTCTTTCTGATTGATTTTCAATTGGCTACCATTAAATGGATCAAGTGTGCTAACAGGATATGCAGAGGTGTGGATCCAGGGACAAGGTTAGCTAGGTGGGAGTGATGCGTCTGTGTCTCACTGCTGTTAAAATGGACCACAGCACATTATCCTCACCTGACCTTTGATCGGGGTGGGACGAATGGAATGGTCAGCTTTAGTTTGCGTCCTTGTAGGTCAGTCAAAGACATCCAAGTTTAATTAAAATAAAACACCAAATATTCCAGCTGTATGTGGATATTAAATAGGCAAGAAAACCCACAATCCTTTTGTGCTTTTATGCTCCTTTCTGGAGCTCAGGACTGTGACCAAGGAAAGGATGAAGTTTGACGCCCTGTTATACCTGCTTTTCTTTTTTTTTTAACTTGAACTATGATGTCACCCACAACAAAGACTGATCCACACTTACTTTGTGTTTCTCGTCCACTTCAAAGCCGTTGAGGTTTGCATAAAGGGAGTGGTGTCTTTTCCCTAACAGTGACGCTGACGTGTTTCTGGCCGTGGCTGTGACATCCCCGCTGGAGATCCCCCGATGCTCATCCACTTGCGACTTCTTTGGCTCCTGCTGCGGACGCTCGATGGCTTCGCCCTCTCCGCGGCTCCCCATGTCGGCGGGTGCCGGCGCAGGCTCGGGATGCTCAGGCCGACTGCACAGGTCATACATCACTCTCTGCCAAACAGTCCAACAGCAAATAAAAAGACATCAATGTGAGTGAAGCAGGTGCTAATCCAAGAGCGCTGAGATCTTTTCATCTGCTGTATCACATGGATCAGCTGAGACACTGTCAAGTGATAAAGATGTGAGCTGTCACTGTTTTGGCTACTGATTTATTCCTTAATTATGGTGCCTTATAAACAAACGCATTAGCTCCAAACGGACATTACAGCCATTCAGCTGCTTGTGAGGGCGTCCCGGTAAATGTTAACATCACTAGCAGCGTTCTTTGGAATGTTGTGGTTAATGTTTACCACAGTGTAGCATTCAGACGCAGACTAATGCTGCCTACGCCGTCAGAGTCATTACCATGTCGAGCTGCTCTGCATGTCAGTTATCTAGTCCAGGTAAAGAGGGGAGACGCAGCAGACGTTTTCTTACCTTTCGTTAAGCTGAAAGGGAGCATAGGCCCAGCTGAAACAGCAAACAAGAAGAGGGGTGCAACAGACAAAAAGGGAGCTAACTAACAGGTCCGTCCTGCGGTCCCCAGCCTCTCAGCAGGGCTGAGACGTGGGTGGCACGTTGACTCCTCGGCAGAGGCCATCCTAATTGATGTGGCCTGTCAAAAAAGCATTTCATCCCCGTGCAGTGGGACACGACAGGCTTAATCCCATCTTGGTTACGGCGACATAAAGGTGAAGAAAGAGGACGAAGGGAAAAATGTGTGTAAGACAGGCAGTGTTGCTGAGAGGAGGGGGTGGGGAGGGCAGCTTGCATCGGCCTATCACAAAAAGGCAGGCTTGGAGACAGGGCCCAATCGCTACAACGGCTAAGGCTCGTTTCCATGGAGATGACGCTGGAATGATGTTGCTTGCCTATTGATTCTTCAAGAGGCAGTGCAAACTGCAACAGAGGGTCAGCTGTGGGAGGCAGGCAGAGGAAGACTCGCGTGCAGTTAAAAATCTGAATGTTTTAGAGCAGCTGTGATTTAGCCTTGGACGTGTAGGTTAAAAATGTCTACATCAGGGCTGCCCAACACATTGATGGTAGTGTGGGTAGACTGCATGGCTTTCACACAAAAAAAAGTGTTGTTAGCCTGTCATCCATCATCACGATGGCGTCTGACGCTTGACTGACGAACAGGACAGCCAGTCAGAGGGCTCATCTCTGCTAACACACAGGTCAGCGCACATGCAGTCCATGCACTCCAGAAGTACCTGGGTTAGCCTTCCAAAGTATTACCACTGCGTAACACAACAAGCTTGGTGTGCAAAATAATGCTTGGCATTTTTAACCAATCTTTCCGACATGATGAATTAAAAATTACAGTCAAGTTGATCAACTCAGTGAATGCTTTCAAATGAAAAATGCAACATCTGTTCTCAAAGCTGACATTCAGCTGATGCTTTTTTGGCATGAAAAGTGTCATACAAGTGTCGGCCTTTCCAAAGGAGAGTACGAGGAGAAGCGCGTCAAATGAAACAGTTTGATTTGATAAGTCAACACTGGTGTAGAGATGTGATCAATTATTTAATTTCCTCTCTATAAATACTTGATCCTAAATTTCAGAGACTGAAGAACACTGACCTACTTCTGACAAAACAAAGAAAAACACACACACACACACACACAGTAAGAATATTTCTCATATAGAAATGTTATCATATGTGGAATTATCAAATAGCCTACCTCCATGTTCCTGTCCGTGCATCTGGGGGGAGGGGACTCTCCTGACCTGCGGAACTCGGTGCAGCAGGGGGGCTGGGTGGTCCAGCATGCATGGGGGGCGTTTGGTGGGTGACAAATTTTTGGAGCGCTACTCCGACAGGTGTCTGAGGCTGTGGCGGGGAGGCAGGGGTCAGCTGAGCGGAGGCAGGGGTCAGCTGGGTGGAGCGCCCTCCCTACCGGCCACTCCTGCTGATTGTGTTTGCTGTGCTTCTGTGGCGAGTGTGAAGCACTGTGAGGTCTCTGCAGCAGGACCCTGCAGGAGGGTGTTTGCAGCGGCCCTCTCAGGCAGGAGCTGAGGCTGTCTTTGTGTGGCAGGTTTCTGGAGGATGTTTTTACACTGCGGCTGGAGCAGCCCGCTCGCCGTCTGTCCTGTAATAATATTCTGTAGGCTTTGAGCAGGTGGCAGAGGAATATTGCTTTTTCCTGCTCAATTCCCCGTCTGTGATGCAGTTTGTAGATTGGCTGCTCACCATCTATCTTCTTAGTCAGTGTCTCCAGGAACTGTTCCAGCTTTGCATATGTCTCTCTTCCACGCAAATACAGTGGCTCTTTCTCTGCCGACTCAGACCGGTGACCTGCAGAGTCTGCAGCCACCTGATGTGAGCATCTCTGAGAATCCCTGTCCGTCTGGCACTTTTGCCTGGCTGCCAGCTCCTTTACAGCTCTCTGGTGTTCATGCTCTGCCTTTTCTCGCAGCCGTCTGAGCTCCACAGAGAGGTGTGCAAAGCCCTGCTGTGTCCGATTCTTCTCTGCATCCAAATCAGCGCGCAGCCTCTCCAGCTCTCGTTCACAGGCTGTCTGGCCCTGGCATAGTTTGTTGGAGAACAGTGCCAGAGGGTTATCCATGTCTTTCCTCGTGATGACATCAGTTCGCAACATGCATGGAAAGGTTACGCGTGTCATCAATAAAGAAGGCCCATGCCATCATCACAAATATGAGGAGGTGTAGCTGGGTGACAGGTGACTAACAGGCATGCAGCATGCAATTATCACACCAGTTTGCTGGAAAGATGACAGAGTGGAAAGGGGTGTGAGAGAATAAGAAACATGGTCAGATAAAAGACTGAGATGTGTGTAATTACAGAAAATGCAACGTGTTCCATATGTTTCAAGAACAGATGATGCCAGCAAGATAGTGCTCTGTTAGAGGAAATATTTAAAAAAAAGACAACATCATACTAGAATAAACAAGCAGACATAATAAATCAGTCAACTACTTTTAAGAAAGTGCTGAAGAAACGTAGCTAAAGAAGGCGTTCACACTGTCATGCAGCATAAGACGGAATAAAACATAAAAGGGACCACAGCTAACAATTTCAATGAATGAATACTTTTCATGTAAAAGCCTTGACGTTAGGAGGTGAAAAGCAACATGAGGATGCAACAGGTGAATTTGCAGTGAAATGCAGGCAGAGTAATGCACCGTTAGCTGTCAGTACCGTAGCCAATTTTAACCATCACAAGCGCGACATAGCGGTACCAGCCTGAGCGCTAGGGCACGGTTCATATTACACAGTAGGAAGTCTCGATCCATGGCTAATTAAATCGTTTGAGTTCGCTTAAATTCTAAAACAAACGTAATTAAAGCTAATATAGGCAATGCTATTAAATAGCGCAAGTAACTCTGCAGAACCTGAAACATATATTAGCTGCAATGTTAGCTAATAGCTAACCTTTAAGTTTTTAGCGACAAATTACCTTATACTCACCCTTATTTACCGAAGACTTAATCTTTACATTAACGGGAATGTCTTCGTCCAACCAGGGTTCTGTTGTCATTGAAGTTATCTTTTAAGCAGGACTCAGATGGGTCACAGAGGGTAGTTAAAGGTGCGCGGAGCCGCAACAAGCTGTTTGTTTATGTGTCAGACAGCAGCGTCTCCAGTGTCCCAGTCCATAGTGGTGCCTGGTCAGAAACACTGATGCCTTCAGGAGCGCCTCGAAAATTATATAATCACACAATCAAACACAAATTCGAAACGTTACTTTTTGACCATTGTAAATTTAGTACTGTTTAGTTTGTATATTAATATTCAACGTGCTTAATGTATGGGCCAATTTGTTCAGTATTGTTGTATTTTTTTTTCTTAAAACTGAAATCAAAATATTTCTACATTTGAAAGCATCATTGAGCCGGACTGCCAAGTGGTATGAGATAATGACCACTACTGGTGGAAAGATGCTACTTCATCCTTTAATTCAATGCTGAAAATTAATCTTATACAATATATAAATACACAACTTCATACAGCTTCTGATATATATACATACATATACATACACATATATACATCCACATCCACATACACAAGCGGCTGGATAGCTCAGTTGGTAAGGCACCGGACTGGTACATGGGGGACCAGGGTTCGATTCCCGAGTCTGGGAAATGATGATGGCTACTGGAACAAGGCGGAGAGGGGTGAGGAACGAAGCTCCAATGAGTGCAGATATACCTGAGCGAGGAACTGACCTGAAAGATAGAATCATGGCGAGAATGAACACAAGGCAACAACGGCTAAGTGAAGTACCATCTGAAAGGCCCAGGTCCTGACATGATCCATGCCAATAACCACAACATGGACGCTCATGTCAGGCATCATTGTGGTTAAGATAAGCAGGCACATGGATCAATACATGAGCCAAGCACAGAAAGGCATTGGTAGAGATACCAGTTGATTGAACAGTTGCCCAAGACTGCAAGTCCTGAAATACCAACCTGTGCACTGCCTGGATTGATTACAAGAAAGCCTATGACTCGATACCACACACATGGATCACTGAATGCCTGAAGCTGTACAACATCAATAGGACTCTAGTGGCGTTCGTGGCAAGCCACTTGCACAAGTGTCCATCAAATGTGGCATATACCAAGGAGATGCTGTGTCCCCACTGCTGTTTTACATAGGCCTGAACCCCCTAAGCCAGATAATCAACAAGACTGGATATGGATACCGCCTCAGGAATGGGGCCACGATCAGTCACCTCCTCTACATGGATGACATCAAGTAAACAGTTACGCCCTGCCAGTGATCAGATACTCTGCAGGAATAATAAGGTGACCAAAGGAAGAGATACAGATGTTAAGACACGAAAGCTCCTCCCCACGCATGGCGGGTTCCATCCCAAATCCAGCACCCTGAGACTGTACACAAGCTGTTAGGAAGGAGGCCGAGGACTAGTGAGTGTGAGAGCCACTATCCAGGACGAAACAGCCAAGCTCCATGAGTACATCAAGGACAAGGCCCCAACGGATGACGTGCTCAGTGAATGTCTCAGACAATGGCAAGATCAGGAGGTGCTGGAGAAGGGACCATCATGGGAGGACAAGCCCCTACACGGGATGTACCACCGGAACATAGCTGAAGTGGCTGATCTCAAGAAGTCCTACCAATGGCTAGAGAGGGCTGGCATACAGGACAGCACAGAGGCGCTCATCCTGGCTGCACAGGAGCAGGGCTTGAGCACCAGAGCGATAGAGGCCCAGATATACAACACCAGACAAGACCCAAGGTGTAGGCTGAGCAAAGAGGCACCTGAGACAATCCAACACATAACTGCAGGGTGTAAGATGCTGGCAGGGAAAGCATACATGGAACGCCATAACCAAGTGGCTGGCATAGTCTACAGGAACATCTGTGCAGAGTATGGGCTGGAAACCCCAAGGTCAAGATGGGAAACACCTCCAAAGGTGGTGGAGAATGACCGAGCGAAGATCCTGTGGGACTTCCAGATACAGACAGACAGGATGGTGATGGCGAACCAGCCAGATATCGTGGTGGATAAAGGGCAGAGGAGAGCCGTTGTGGTGGATGTGGCAATACCAAGTGACAGCAACATCAGGCGGAAGGAACATGAGAAACCAAGGGCTTAGAGAGGAGCTGGAGAAGGCTTGGAAGGTGAAGGTGACAGTAGTGCACGTGGTGATTGGAGCACTCGGGGCAGTGACCCCCAAACCCCAAGCCATCATCTCTTATTTAATCGGCTGGTCTTTTTTAAATAGTAGTTATGTGTATAGTCTCGAAATGAATTCAAGCAATATGATCCCTGTTGCATTCAAAATGCTTTAACATTTCACAGGTATGTACATACAGTATCCAGTATACAGGCCCTGCTGGCAGAATCCATGTCTGACCACTGGGTGGCATAAAACAAAGATAACTGTCATTTTTAGTTGAGGTAATTTCATGTCATTAGTGTGAGTGAAATTAGTGTATGTCCAATGAAAGGACAGACGTGGAGAGTGATGGATTTAACACATGTTTATGCACTCTGTAGGAAGAGAATGTGAGAAAGAAAGAAAAAGAGAGGCCTCTTTAATCCCAAATCTTCTCACTCTTTAAACATTTAACACGTCTTAAATATAAGATGTGCTATCCATTTCTGTTTAGAATTGGATCTGTTTGGACACATCTTACAAATTTTTCTGAGCTGAGTCTTTACATTTATATACAAATATATTTACATATACAGTATTTTATCAACACTGTTTATGATATTGTATTTCTGTCAGTAACAAAGTAAACAAGTATAGTTAGTCAAGAACTGTAGCAAAGTTGCACAAATACTGTGGTGATGCTGCATTATTCCCTTCTTTTTGCAGTTGCTTTGCAGATTGGTCACAGAATACCACCTGTGTCCATAACCTACCTACAGGAACTGTCCAGGACAAAGACGACTGGATGCAGAACTACAGTATGTCTGAAGTTCAAGATCCTCCTAAGGAAATATTAGCAGGACACTGTGACATATAGCCCATAGTGTTTGGTGAACTTGCTGCTCCTACCTGAATGGATTAAGAGTTACATAAAAAAAGAAAGTCCAAATAATTGCCAAACTTACTCAATCAGCCTCTCAACAATAGGGCTTTTATTTCTGAAGACACGTGTTCTCTCTGGAATTGACAAATGAGCTCATGGTTTATGTTTTACGAAACTTCTTTTACATAGAGCGAGTGTGGAAATGATATAATTAAGTGAAATTCAGACGTTAATCCTGCCGCTGCAACGGCTGTTCTGTCATTACTAAATCATTTCTTGGTAACAGAACGTTTTTGTAAGTGTTTGTGTGATGGTTGCTCCCTGCTTTAGTAGAAAGTCTGAGGAAACGCCTCCTAAGTATTTGTCAGTACTACTTTGGTTAGTGTTGAAAATAAAAAGAAAACATCTGATTTAGTGCAAGCCTCATGAGTGGAGTCATTCTTAAATCCAGTAAAAACAACAATTACCAAGAAAATGTTATATTATTACATATTTGTTCAGTGGCTTTCATCGTTTTGAAAGTGTACTTTGCCTAAATGACACACAAGCTCCGGAGCCGTGCAGTTTTAACGGCTCTGAGCGTCTCTCTTCTGTAATCTCTGCGTGTACAGAGGTTACAGATCGATTCTTTCCCAGATCTTCATCTGGGAAAGAATCGATCAGATGAAAGAATCCAAAATAACGTTTGAAATATACAGAGCAATTGTCCAGATTTATGAGGAAATTCTGCAGATTACAAACTCCAAGATAACAACCTCTGGTTCCTGAATAATCTCCATATTATTCACATATTCTGTGTCTCATTCTGAAAAAATAAATGTTTAATCTTAATTTGGTCTGACTCAGTAACATAAATTAATTATCCAAACAGACATACAGATATGCATATGTTGCACAGATACTCATCTTCTTTTCCGAATGAGCATGCTGTTTTCAAGCAAGGCCTGGGAACACGGCTCATGTTCAAGAATCACACACACATCCATCCTCCCTCCTTTGTGTGTGCTGAGATGAGCAGGACTGCATCCTAGCTGAGAATGGAAGGCTTGGCTTACACCGTCTTTGTCTTTTCCAGTGCAGGGCGTTAGAACATTAGCATACAATGCTGAGGCATCCTCTCTTTACAGGTACTGGTAAACCAGGTACTTATAGTCAAGCAGGGTTACGGAGATGAAAGTCATTAAAGTGCCGGACGCTCCGACTTCTCTCCATTTCATCACAAACTTTCGGTGTCACCTGTGGAATTAGGTTCCCTGCAGTCTGAGCTCTGAAGATATTTTTCACCATTCTCTGAGCGATTGATTATATTTTTTAAAATTGTAGCGTTATTAGGAGTGAAGACCGCTTCTTATTGGGTATGTATATTTTGAACAGTTATTCTCATGATTTAGTTATCAGCTTATGTGCTCGTTCATATGCATCCTGGTACGATTTAGATGGAGCTCTTCAATATGATATTATATGATAACTAAATTTGCGCTGCCATACAGTAATTGTGGATTAGCATATGTCGGTTATTATTCTCTACAATGTTGACATGCAAATATATAAAATAAGATCAAATATCTATGAATTCAGTTAAATGTTAAATGTTAAATGTTGTTAAATGATGGCATTGTTATTGCTCTGGTGACACATTTTTTGGAGTTTTAAGGGGATTTTGTGGATTTAGAGCTGCTTCCTTGAATCAGGTTCTCTCTGTTGGAGACTGACAGTATTGCTCTCAAACATTAAGGGTTATTTTTGTGGGGCTGAGATCTTTCAGCTGTTTCTCAGCACAAGGGAGCGAGATGGGAGGGGAAGTAGGGCCGACACAAAAGGCAACATTATTCCCCAGCGGATCTGCGCTACATCCCATCATGAATGGAGTATTGAAAAACATAACATTGGGGACTAGATTATTTTTCATCCCTCATAACTGAGCCATTTGTCCCAGGGTTTCGAGTGGGGTGTCGGTACAGTCTGCAAATGAGTCAGCCCAGCGCTGTGCTGGTGTTAGAATGACCACCTCCTCAATTGGGTGCAGAGCGGCATCACGGGCCGGCGGGGGGCCACCGGCCTTCAGGTGGGGCGTCAGATGAAAGCGCAGCGTAGCCTGGAGTGGAGAGTCTTTCCCTGACTGCTGCGTCTTTGTGCGTTGAATCAGCCTGGACGCACAGAGGCTCTAAACCTGAACTCTCCAACATCACCACCACCACCTTCTCCCCCTGCCTCCTGCTCTCCAAGGAGACGAGAGGCGCCCCTGCAGTGTCATCAGGTGGCTAAGCGTTTTGGACGGTTCTAGTGACAGATTGCAGGAAGCAGCGTTTATGCCTGACGATGGGGACCACAGAAGGCAGAAATGTCTTTTTGTTGCCCCCTGGTCCCGGAATGTCCACTATCTCCAGGGCCCACTATCAAATTCTCCCCTCATCAGGCCCAAATACACATTCCTGGGTAAGGTGAGGGGGAATTCTGGATCAGAGAACAGACAAACAGCCCAGGGCCAAGCCAGACAGCAGATTCGTGAGATGTTTCGCCTCTCAAAAGTGAAATTTATTTCGACCTCCTTGCAATGGCATTATCTTTGTTAATTCCATCTCCACACTGGGTGTTGGGGCCACTTTCCCAACTCTGAATAATGAGTGACTGTCTGATGGAAAATCCCCTCAGTTATCCATCAAAATCACACACTCGCTCCTGTCGGCGGCACCAGCTTTCCACAGCTGGGAAGAAAGGAAAACCGAGTCACAAAGTTTCCGTTTCAGAAAAGAATTCTAACAGGAAAGCTTTATGTCCGAAAAAGGCGGCGCTGTTATCAGTCTTATAGCTCCTTCTAATGTATTTGTCTTTATTTTGTGCCACATTTTCTTTGCTCCACAAGTTATGGCCAATAATTTCGATTTAATTCCTCCACAGGTGCCATATCTGAGTGACCCGTTTCTACTAACAGTAAAACTTTTACGTGTGTAAACCATGTTTGTCTGGTGAGTGCGTGCAAAAATAAAGCTGTTGTGAAAAGCTGAGTTTAGAACTGCCATGCTGATGTCCAGAGGGGGTTCTCTGCATCACACGATCTATAGAAACGATTTATTTTGAGCTCCTATGCTCGACCTCAGACTCCCATCAATAACTACTACAACACATTAACGACAGCTGCAGGCTTCAGTCTGACAATCCGGCCCAGTAGTATAATCAGGCTGCTCTGGATCAGGACAAGTACATAGTGCTTTTTTTAGGGGGGTTAGTGAACAAGTATCTGCTAGAATCTAGTTTAAGAGTCTTGAACGTCTTGCAGACGGAGGCTGAGTCAGGCAGTCATGCGTGTCCAACGTGCGCTGGAGAGTGAGTGCAGGTGCTGGAACCCGGCCCTGTGTGTGCTGGTGTCCCTGCTGGGATCGCTGGTGTTGGTGGCTGTCAGTGTGCTGCTGCGGCAAGGTGAGTTGTTGTTGTTCATTTCTCATTATTAAAAGTCTAAAATGTCAGGATAAACGTTTACCGGCTGCTCACCAACATCATTTCATGCTTCACTTACAGGAGACCTGAAAGCAAGCAGGAGATCTGTGATGGGTAGGTAATAACAAATGAAATCATGTTTACTTTTCTGATCCTTCCTCGGACAATAGGACCTGTTTACTCCAAGCATAAAAACAGGTCACATGGGACATCTTTACGAGACACATTTTCAAAGTCAAACCGCCCTTTTAGCATGGTGATGTTCAATGTAGAGGAATGTTTAATAGCAGTTTCACTATTCAGGATCACATGGATCTCTGATTGGCTTGAATATTTCAGTACAATAAGATTACATGTCTGCATGTCAAATTTCTGCTGTATCTCATACACAGATTCTGAACAGGCCTCCTGTTGTGATGTCAATCTGTCTAGTGTTACAGGAAAATGGTTGTAGTCGATATAGAGCCGGGTCAGTATGGGAAGCCAAAAGACTCCTTTCAGCAAATAATTTGACCTTTTTTTTCCTCTCCCCTCTTCCTCTCTCTTTCTCCACCACATCCTTCTCCTTTCTGCTCCAGACAGCGGCTTCCAAACCTCTGCACTGGCTCAGTACCAAGGTAAACATGAAGGAAAAACCAACCTGAACAACAGGTAGAGCAGCGCCTGAGGGCCCTTTAACCAGGTCACGTTCCCAGCTCTGCCTAACTTCGAGCTCTGTTTACCGGCTACATGACCTCTCGTCGTGCTGCTTCCACCTGGCTTCCAAGCTCAAACAGAATTTCATCTGGGCTCTCAGCTGGCCATTAACAGTATTTAATTAGAATCATGCCGGTGTTTTAAAAGTCAACTTTTGCGCCAGGATGCACAATAACCTCCTGATGTCTGCACTGCAAATAGAATAATAGAAATACTTTATTAATCCCAGACATGGGAAATTGAAATGTCTCCCACTCAAAGTTTCTGTCCCTCTCTCCCAAGTACAACTGGTGAACGGGCACAATCGGTGTGAGGGCAGGGTGGAGGTGCTCTACAACGGCTCGTGGGGAACGGTGTGCGACGACGACTGGGACATGGTGGATGCCAACGTGGTGTGTCAGCAGCTGAACTGCGGCGTGGCTGTGGCGATGGGCAGCAGATCTTACTTTGGACAAGGCTCGGGGCTCATCCTTCTGGATAACGTGGACTGCAAAGGGAACGAGACCGAGCTGGGCCAGTGCCACAGCCTTGGCTGGAATGTCCACAACTGCTACCACTATGAGGATGTGGGGGTCACCTGCAAAGGTGAAGTGGTTACTCTCACCTTCGCATTGGTTCCTCACTTCAAACCAAACCACAACCCGACCTTTTTCTTTGTCTGTGCTCTAGAACCAACTTTGGTTAGTGGAAGAGGGCTAGCGGTCCAAACCCCACCATCTCCAGATAAGTCTGGTTTACGTAAGCTATACTCGCTTTATTTTATTTTACATGAAAATTCCTAACGTTTGACATCGGGGCCAAAAGTGACAAAGCACTGTTTGAATATTGAGACGTAAACCTTTGTCACGTTAGCCTTTCCATTAGATCATTGTTTATTTTGAATTTAAAAGGCATTTGTGTAACATGTTTTAATATTGTGTGCAATGTAAAATGGTCCCACTAATGTTTCACATATCCTGACGAGACTTATAGCTCAGCCCTAAAGAGAGTTACATATATTTGAAATATGTTATGTAGTTAAAATATGTTCTGCTTGTGTAAATTCAGTAAGAATACCATGACTGTGACGACTGTGTCGATGTCGTGTGATCCGCCTGGATACATCTCTGCTCCTTTTTGTCTCGGGGCAATAACATGGCTGCCAACATGCAGTCAAGCATAGCTGAGGGCATGTGATCAGATTTGTTCAAAATGAAGATTGGAGAATAGATTTGTTTTTTTAAGTACACACGTTTTAAAGACAATAAACGAGACATTGAAAGACCACCAGCTGGTGATGAGTCACAGAGGATGAGTAAAAAGCAATCAGATTGAAAGGACTTTTGGGTTTTACAGTATTGGAAAAGCAAATGTTGGATCTCTCCAGGGAAATGGCTGTATTGGGTTTCTTCAGATGTCACAATTTTCCTGATCTGCTTTTGTTGCAGCCACTTTGACTCAGGTTTGATCTTTAACTCCCAGGAGAACTGAGAAAGAGTGAGAGACTGAAACTCAGCTCAACTAGTTCTCCAACGATGTTATGAGAGCCCTGAGGCAGAGCAGTCAGAACCGCCCAGATTCACAGCTTCCTCTCATGAGAAGAGCACTTTTAAGTGATGCACACATGAGAAGGTCTGCTCTCTTTGTTGAAGCTGGGCTTTTCTAAGACACTGAATGACAAAACACGCTATGGCTTTTTGTCGTGAGCTTGCCCACACCTTTTCACATTCTCTCCAAATTCCTGTTTAACCTCCAGTAACTTGTGGATTTCTCTGATAAACTTAAATATACAAAACTTAATGAGACTAAGAGGATTTCCGTATTAGAAAATAGCTTGTAGAAACTTCTGTCTGTCTCTGGGTTCAGACGACGGCACCATCCGCCTGATGAATGGACAGAATGGCTGCCAAGGCCGGGTGGAGATCTACTACCAGGGAAACTGGGGAACGGTGTGTGATGATGACTGGGTCTTCAACAACGCCCTGGTGGTGTGCCAACAAATAGGCTGTGGCAATGCTGTCTACGCACACACCAACTCCTACTTTGGCTACGGAACCGGCCTGGTTCTGCTGGATAATGTCAACTGCCGTGGAACTGAACTGGAC
Organism: Pao palembangensis; assembly: GCA_015343265.1. Lineage (NCBI taxonomy): Eukaryota > Metazoa > Chordata > Actinopteri > Tetraodontiformes > Tetraodontidae > Pao > Pao palembangensis. Next base: position 10,252,004 of record CM027094.1, on the reverse strand, counting down.
TTGACGAAATGCAAAAGCCTGGGCTGGGGAAAGCACAACTGCGGACACCACGAGGATGCTGGAGTCACCTGCACCGGTACGCCAGCATGGAGACATGCTGTACGGCTATCACTAACAATCACACACATATTACGAGCATACACACTTATTCTAGACCCACAAACATCCAGACAGTATCATAGATAGTAACCAACAATGAATACAAGTGGAAGAATTTCCTTGTGATGAGTGTTTTACTGACGGCATCTGCATGGCTGTCAATTTGGAAAGGAGCATCTTTTATGCGACACCGCATGAAGAACATCAGTTAGGGGGGTTATGTAATGTCAGCAGTTATATAAATCGCTTCTCTCTGCTCTTTAACTATTTCCTTCTCTTAATGCTGTTTTCAAGTTGACTTGAAGTGTTAGAAAGGGCATTCTCAATTAGAATATTTCATATAAGGTACTTGTCATATAATTAAATAACTATTAACTATTAATTAAAGAAATCCTTACTTGTGGATGTGTAATAGTAATTAAGTCCAATTGTGATGTCATATGATGGACATGTGTTTCAAATTTTCACATGAATACTAAATTGCTAAAATTCATTCATTCATTGTGATATTTTAATACATTGAGGTAAATTTACGAGTTCTCGTGCTCATGGCTGAAGCAAAGTCAAAGACAGGTAAAAATAACTGTGCTAGATTAGGGTTGTTTTGTGAGAGTGGTATCATAGTCACATTTGTGTGAATATGTCTTCAAAGTTAAATGAAGAGCTGAGGTTGTATTTGCTGAGCTGACTGTTAAAATGATTCATTTCCTCTTCTGCCCTCTTCAGGATCTTCCACTTCACCTCCCCTTGTGACAGTCATGGAGAGGGGGCTCTGGGGGACATATAACACACAAGGTAGGTCCACAGAGCAGCCAGACTGTGTTTATGGAACAGGACAGGCTGGTTAATATCCCTCTGCCTCAGCTTAGATGTTGCCTCTGCTGGGTTTCCCCTTCATAGGAGGAAATAAAAAGAAATATGCACTTCTGCAAATGGCCAACAGAGAGGGCCAGAGGTGGTGGTGGTGGTGCACAAACCTAACCTGTATTTTATCAGACATGCCACCATATACCTATATTCTTCATCAGATCCAGGCGGTCTGGATCGTGAAGAAACGCTCTTACATATTCTATCTTCTCTTCAGCCACCGATAAAGTTCCTGTCACAAGGTCACCAGTCACATCCAGTGTCGTCCCAACGGCTCTGACAAAAGGTGATCAAATAGACTTTCTGAACACACAGACTGTTGATGTAACTGTCACACATTTCCTCGTTTTCTTACGCTCACTAACTGTGTTGCTGTGCCCGTCTTTTTTTTTTCTGTCCAGCCAAACCGGCCCTTCGCCTGATGAACGGCAACAATAGCTGCTCAGGTCGGGTTGAGGTCCTCTACAAAAGCGTTTGGGGGACGGTGTGCGATGACGACTGGGACATGTACAATGCCAACGTGGTGTGCAGGCAGGTCGGCTGCGGCCCAGCGACTGCGGCCAAGACTCAGGCCTACTTTGGCTACGGCTCCGGTCCGATCCTGCTGGACAATGTGGAATGCAGTGGCTATGAAGTCCTGCTGTCAGAATGCTTCCACCTGGGCTGGGGTCAGCACAACTGTGGCCACCATGAAGACGCCGGGGTTATCTGCGAACGTAAGGCCTGACTTGACTTAAAGTGGCTTCCACTGGGCTTAAATGTGCGACATACAGCATGCTGAGCATGGGCAGGAGTTGAAGTCATCGATTCCACTAAAAGCACCCAGTCATCTGCAGCTGCCCTGCTGGGCTGTCCAGTTGCTGTGCGAGTGGGTTGCTCTGAGGAGGAGGCAGCACAGAGAGCATGAGAAATACTGCGCATGAGTCAAGACGCATCAGTGTCCCAGCACGCCTGCAAGCCAAATTCCCCTTAGTTGAAGTTGACTCAGAAAGCACAATCTTTGGGTTGGGTTTGATGGTGAAATTATTAAATTATACATTTGCCTGCAGCACGTTTTTTTTAACATTTGTCTCCAGGAATTCTTCCTTCAGTAAGTTTATCAAAGGAGACATAATTTGTTAATGATGTTTAGAGCTATAAGCGTTGAAGAGCGTTGCAACCGAGCGACTGCAGAATGAGCCACCGACAGGCTTCCTATGGTATATTGATCACAGAAAAGCATGCTATTCCCCTGGTCACCTGACACTTCCTGAGTATTCCCAGAACACACAAGCGTCACCATGTTCCCCTTCTTTGTTTTTTTCCTTTCTGCTGTTTTTAGCTTTTGCAAACCACTTCATGGTTGGACGGGACTTCAGAGTAACAGAGGAGACACCCACCAGCAGCACCTCCACACAGCCCTCTGCAGGTAAAAAAAAAAAAAAAAACATCCATAAAATAGTATCAAAGCGCCCCAGTTTTGCACTAAGCTGAATTTTCTCCTATATGATTTTTCAAAAGGAACGGTCAGACTGGTGGGTGGCCAGCACCGGTGTGAGGGTCGGGTCGAGCTCTATTCTGACTCCGGATGGGGAACGGTATGCGACGATGCATGGGATCTCCCTGACGCCCAGGTGGTGTGTCGCCAGTCGGGCTGCGGGGATGCGAAGGTGGCTCGCGGAGAAGCTTTTTTCGGGCCCGGCACGGGAACCATCCTGCTGGACAATCTCAAGTGTACTGGTGCAGAGGCCTCCCTGCAGGAGTGCTCCCATATATCCTGGAACATGCACAACTGTGACCACTCCGAAGATGCGGGCGTCTCCTGCTCGCTGTCGTGATTCCAGCAGGAACACACTCAGATCTCTGCCATGAGTCAGACGTGGGCGGACCAATCTCGAACTTGTCTATATGATGTAAATAACAGCTTTCACATGATCAAAGGGACACTTCAACACCAACTGCATACAGATAACTCAAATGCCAGTATCTAATTATATATTTGATATGCATATTAAGCACTTTATAAATGAGTATGTTAAAAATGTTCTATGTCTTTGTCTTTTGTTTTTGCCCCAACATTTTATAGTTTCTGTACAAGTGATTCACTAAAAATGTTTTACAAACATCTGACAAACTTTTTTCCTAAATTAAGGAAAGAAGACGTGTTGAGCTGTTGTTGATAGTACTCATAAGTGAATGATGTTGTAGACCCTCATATAAGTGAATGTAACTAATAATCATCTTCGTGTGAGGAAATAAATGTTCTTATTTTTCAGTAAATAATCGATTTTTGGCCTGAAACCATCGAGGCTTGACGCAGCGCCTTCACTTTTCTTTGCCGTACATACTGAAAACATACATCAACACTGTTGCGTTGATGATGTTTGGAAGGTTCTGCTGCACTGAATCAAGCGGAACATGAAGCTGCTTGATCATTTTCAACCTGAAAGTAACACAAACGTCACCAGTTTCGGTTGACACCTTTAATTAACTTACATAAAATCCACTGTTGGATGCATGAAAGATTATCTTATCTTAACAGGTCATAAAAAGTAAAAAGTCCTCTTATTTAACAAATCTTGATACTTTGTGCTTTATGGGTTGTAAAAGGTTTTTCTTACAGGAGGTCTAAATCTATAATATTAGATCATTTTACTTTAATTGTTTCTACTTCATCAAAAGTCAGAATTAGCTCAGAGGGAAAGACACGACTTCTTGTTGACACAGACGGTTGATTTTCCAAGAACTTTCACAATAATCTTTTTTAAGAATTTTAAGATTAAGGAATTCCTAGTCTTAACTATAGACTGTATAAGTGTTCTGTAAGATACCGCAAGATACAGGTTTATTCTCTTCTACTGTAATATCCAGACATATTTCCAAGCTATACAGCAACATATTTATTCAATCATATTTCACTTCATAACTATTTGAAATCAAACTGAGAATTTATTTTAAAAAATGATATATAACTAAAAGAAAAGCTACCTAAATGCTACAGTTAGCTATAAGCAATGCTTTTGTCTTTTTAATCTTAAAAAATATATACAGTATGTATGCTTGTTACCAGGCAACAGAGCTCAGTAATATCAAACAGTGTGGTTTATGGTCAGGTGTGTCTTGTCTTTATCAGCTCCACAAGCTTTGAAGGTAACCTAACCCCTCAGAAACAAACTTTCTCAAAGATAACCAACAAGAAAGAGTCCAGAGTCCACCAAAGGGAACATCTTGCATCAACGCCTCCTTCTTAAAGCAGATATAATCCATGTCAAAATATACTATTATAATATCATCACAGAACTACAGTCAGCAAAGAAATATTATATGTTGATGCATCACATACTTATTCCAACCAAGTCATTGTTATTAGAGATTATTAGAGAAGTGGGGACATTTGTATTTTTTGATTTGAATACTGTTTTATTTCTATTAGAAACCGCATCTTCTGACCCCGACTGGGTTCTGGGGGTTGGAGCTGTGGCGATAGGCTGCATGGTGATGTCACCCATATATTCCATTTACACCAAGGGCCTCACGCCCCCAAACTGCAAGTAGCCCCTTGTTCTCCCAGACCAGTTCAAACGCTGAATTGGCTCCGCAGTTTTGTTCTCGGATCGTGATGCTCCTGCACAGAGAGAAGGTATGAGTGTGATATGTGTCCATCCACTGTATTCCGCCTGATTATGAGGCAATCCTCCACACTCCGGCCTGCGCGCTGACGTCACCACGCGAGGCCACGCCCCGTTGGGTGGTGACACAACCGAGGAAAATCGCTCGGAGGGGGAGGGGGCGTTCCGTCGGCCGTCGTACAGACAGCAGTCAGCAGCTGCAGCGCAAAGACCGTTATATTTCACATTTAAACACAATACGATTTAATTAGCTCCGAAACACACAGAACCACGACGCACACATCCAAAATGGTGGACCGTGAGCAACTGGTGCAGAAAGCCAAGCTGGCCGAGCAGGCGGAGAGGTACGACGATATGGCAGCTGCCATGAAGTCGGTAAGTAGGCTTCTTCCTCCTTTCTGGTGACCTTTGTCTTATGAATGGTTTTATTGCGAAGACTATCCTGGAAAAACGTCTGTTGGTCTGATGGAAATGTGTGTAACAGTAAGCTAGGCTAACAGGCGCTCGGACCGTGCGTCCGTGTCCGAGCACATTTCCAGTCCAGCGGACAAATCACACCAGGCTTTAGTCAAAATTTTGACTAAAGACTAATTTGACTAATAGGAATAGGGACGATTACAAGATTTGGCCGACGTCCTTTGGAACAGCTCTGTCGGGCCTGTAAAGCCCGTGTTCACGTTTCAGCCTTTTTTTTTTTTTTCTTTTTTTCTTTCTTGGTAGTTTTGTGTCTTTGGCGCAGGCTTCGATAAGACGACGGTGGGTTAGAAAACGCAAATCTCAGTGAAAGTGGTGGCTTTTATTGCCGCTGTGCCGAACTGGACTCTGCTTGTCTGAAATGCGACTGTTTGATCTTGGGGCGGTGCCTTCCACAAGGCTTCTGTAAACCACCGGGCTGACCGGTTGTGAAAGAACCGAGCGGAATACAACACCAGCCGACTAAAAGGCGGTGTTAACGCTGCGTGTTTAGAGTCCAGTGTGTGCCAAATAATCATCGAGAATCAGAAATAAGGCGTCGAAAGTGGCGCATGTTGGCAGAACAGAGAGAGAGAGCTTGGTGGTACCATGATGGGAGGATTGTACCCCGCTGGTTCGGTTTCAAAGATGCTGCCTTCGAAACAATCCGCCATTACACACACACACACACACACACATATATATATATATATATATATTTGTAAATTCCATTTTCGTCAGCGTGTGCCACCAACAAGCCACCCGTATCTCCCCTCCGTCCACATTTTGGTGCATTGGAAAGAACAATGTTGGCTGAAGGTTGATCGGGATCGATTTGCGCAGAAGCAGTGAAACAGAAACGCGTCCACCTTTCAGATGTAGGTGTTGGGTGGAGGAGTGGAATGGCTGTCATATTGCAACAAACGGGCCCGTTTTGCCGTCTGCAGATGGTGGCTTGACGGGATCGATGCTGTGTAGCAAGCACATCCTTGCATCCTCTTCCAGCAGGTTTGCTTCCAGAGGCGTGCCGCAGCATCTGCCCGGATGCAGCACGGGCCCACCCGTAGTGCAGCATTTTATGGAGAGTTTTCTTCATTACAGCTGTCTTCTTGCGTATCTCTGTAGACAGTTATAACACGCAAGAATGGATAGATGTGAAGGAGGAGATGCTGCACCCTTTGAGGAATCCCACCCACCTGCACTGGAGTAAAGATAAAGCGGGTGGATTCTTCCTTTCTTACGTTAACTTTAGTTCCAGTAGCCGACAAGTGAACCGCCGGCTCGCTGAAAGGCCCTGCTGTGTGCAGCCACTCTATACAACCAGGATGTAGTGGTAATACCAGAGGGGGGCCCGGCTCCACCCCTCCACGCCAGCATTTATGCCGAGTCAGAGAACCGAGCTGCCCCTCACCCAGTCAGTCTCTCTGCAGTGGCGGGCAGTGGGGTGTGTCTGCTGCCTCGCCCGTCACTTAAGGGGAAACCCTTGCCACTGCAGACGTGGTTACTGCCCCGGGGCCATTGCAAGCAGGAGCACCAGACGGTGCTGCTCATCTCAGGGGGACTGCAGTGTCTCAGAAAGAGGCACCGGTGCCATCGACCAACAGAGGGACAATAATGGACCACTCCCTCCACCAGGGCGAAATCAAATAATGGTAGAAATGATGGTACTGAAAAAGCTGCGGTTATTTGAACCCAAAAACCTCTGACGTCATCAGCATGAGAGGCTAGCAGCTCCTGGGTGGAGTTATGCATGACATAACCAGGAAGTTGTACGACTTGGAAACGCTCTCCTGCACCCTGACACGTTATTAAAGCCACACATCTTAGATTAAAGTGCCATATTTTGAGACGCAGATCAGTCTTTGGCGTTTGAGAAGTGCTCAGTTTGAAAGATAGCAATGTGTATTCATTTCAGTTGACCTTTAGGGGTCAGTTTCAAGAGTGGCTGACCTCAGTGTTACGGTATGCATATCTAATGAGACTGTTCTCACCCGGGCACAGCGCCTCAGCCATTCGCTTATCGCAGCCACTCGTTCCTCAAAGCTGCTCCAGTGAAACTGGCTGGCCTTTCCAGTTTTTAAATGGGCAGATTCTTTAGAATGATGAATTATCAGATTGTACACTTCCTGCTACTTGGCAAACAAAAAGTTTCATAATAATGATCAGCAAAAATGGATTTTTATCAAACCACAGCGTAAGCTCATTTGTTATTCCTAGTTGCGCTGCTGTTTTAGTTACCCTAACAAACCTTTCTCATCCTTTCACTCAGACCTGCGTATGATCTGATTTATTGAGCGCAGTTTGACCTCATTTGATCGAGTTAATCCTTGAGCATCAGCGTCCACATCAGACCTAAGTCTTAACTGTATTTCAGTACAAATGATTGCTAAGCGATATCATTGACGTGTTCCAGTAGCCATTTTGAATCACGCTAGTCCCTGTTCTAGCGTGAGCCGCCCAGCTCAGCTTCATCGAAGGGTTCGGCCCACTTCAGCCCCTCTAATAGTAAACCACAGATCTTCACAGAGCATCTGACAGACAAGGTACCATAGCAACAGTAGGGAAGAGGGTGGAACTACTCCTGCTCAACGGTTTGTAAGATCCTGTCCCACCAGTCAGCCTACATTCCAACACCGCTGCGTCATGTAGATGAAATCTGCACATACAGAGATGGTTGTACTCGATCGGTCGTGCTTTTTCGATTCCAGCCTCGACCTGAACTTAGCTTCGAACTTAAGGTGACTTGAACTAAAGGTTCGATGTGTTGAGATGGTGCTCAGATGAAATCCGTCCCCATGCCTGCTGTCTGCAGAGCTCACCGATGCCTGTTAAAATGAAGCGATGCCAATCTAGGGGAAAGCATAATGTGCTGACTTGACACGACACGCACTTTTTGTTGGGAGGCACGTCTTTGTCTTTGGACGTGAATGGCGCTCAGAGCCAAGTCTTCCATCATGCTTAATGAGCTGAGTGGACTGTTCCCTGGTGCCTGACTGTTCAGTGGATTCACAGATGTGCTGTTCTGCAGCTGATCAGCTCGCGACGATCATCTTTAAACGCACCGCTGGCTGTAAGGCCGCCTGTCGTCAGACTGAGATCATCTTGACGGAGCAAATATGGTTTCATTTGGAGAAGCGGTGGTTCTCCCACAGGAACATCCTCGGTAACGTTCAGTGGTTGTGCCACATTGGAGAAAAAAAGAAATCGCAGGAGACGAGATAACGTTCCATCGTCATGTCATTCAGTCCTTCGTTGACTCCGTCATTTCTGAACCTTCAGGTGTTTGATTAAAGTAATGAACTACCAGCTCATGAGTCGAGGACTTGAGTTGGTCAACCTGTATGAAATATTATCCTGGATCTTGTGTTTTTGCAGTCGATGCGCATCAAAGAGAAATCTGTTGGCGGGAGTGATCAGAATCTCCAGAGCAGTGGGAAGGAGTAGGCTGGTACATCTTGTGGGAGGCATGACAGCATTCTTAATATCAAGAGAAAATCTGATTTATAGTCACCAAACGTGCGTTTGTAGAACTTGGGAGGAATGAATTCGGGACGTCAGCGGTGTCCGGTCCTGGTGTTGACGATGAAGATCTTCCTCATCATGAAGTTTAGGAATCATTAAACTACCTTCTCTGAATATTTCTTAAATACATTTTTGTTAATCTGGGTTCACTTCTGGGCCCCAAAGGCACCTAGAACCATCCACCTTTACTCATTTCTAGCGCCTGAGACGTGTCCCGGTCTCTGCTGACGCTGCTGCACCCGTCACCAGCACCTCTGGGTCCTCCAGTTTGGTCCTGACCCGGCCCAGGTGTTTCTGTGCACAGCGTCAGGCTTCCGGGTTCAGCACATTTTCGTTTTTCAATGAGTTTGTAGTCTTTTATTCTGAACAAAGGAGGTACTTCCCCTCAGGAGGTGTAAAATTCTTGGCATTTTTTCCCCTGTGCACATTACTCCGTCCTGGATCACCTTTCATGATCGCACCAGGACCTGCCTGTCGCATCATGTCCCCGCAACCCTCTGCGCTCTTTAAGATGTCAGATTTCACCGACGTTTGGCCTGTGTCGCTGATTACCGGCTGGCGTGCACCCGGTCAGTCTGCTGGGCTGCTTCCGAAATACGAGAATAATAATTATCCACCCATCATCATTAACGGAATCACAGAGTAAGTGATTGGGATTGAAAAAGCTGTGACAAGATGCACCTGACTAGATTTGGACAAGCGGCGTAGTAAGACCTTTATTAAATCTGACCTGTAATGTAGAGCTAAACAAGGATTTGTATCCTGATAAGTGGTATGGGTTTAATCAGTCTAGACAAGGACTCCTCCTGAATGCTCCGGAGTTTTTCCACGTGCAGGAAACGAGCCTCATAGAGGCTCTAAAAAGGGAACCAGCTTGATCAAATCTAAGTTAAAAATACCCAAATACAGCTCCTCTGGATGAAAGAGGGCCTAGGAAGTGAGGCTCAGGGTGCGTATGTGATAAGGGCTTCGGCCACATGTACCAGCGTACAACAGCGCAGGGGTTTTGCTTTTGGGAAGCCTTTGTGCTAAAGGAAAAAAAAAACAAAACGTCTAACCACACATGTGTTAGGTAGTTTTTCCACTCTTCATGCCAGTCCTGTATTTACGTCTGGTTCCCTTTTATGTCAATCAGCCTGTAGCATCAGTCCGTTTTGTCTTTTTGGAGATTAAAAAAAAGAGCTGCAGTCATATATGGTAGCACAGCTACTACGCTAACAGTGCTAAGACACACACCCTCCCTTCGCATGCCCTTTTCTTCACACCGGGCTCCGTCTCTGTTCACGCTGCAGATGACGCCAGGTGGTCCACGCCGCCTTTGTGCTCAGCTGCTTTACGGGGGGGTCGTTGCGTCCTTGTTATCCATCCAGTGTGAATGGAAATGGCGAGGGTTCAGCTCCCCCCCTCGTACCTGGTTATTTTTTGTGTCTCTCTTGTGATATTAGTGACCACGCTGAGCTGTCCAATGATCGATCTCCGCCTGGCCTTTGTTTGTCCCATCATTCAGATGTTTCGGCGTCGACGGCCCCGTTCAAGGATGAGTCACGAGAGGACAGGCACAACTGATGAGCTCCGTGCGCAGACAGAGCCCCATTGTCCCCGAAGCAGCGCAGCTTCCGTCAGGGCTTTCTGCCCTCCCCGCACCCTTCTGAAACAATGTTTTGACCGTCACGCCGTTTAAAACCCGTGCGTTTTGGTCTCTCTGCTGCTCCGGCGCTGTTGTAGGTCAGGTAGTCGTAGGATAGCTCTGGTTTAATGCTGTATGACAGAGGACTAGATTCATGTCCGCGCCTCAGAGATGACTCATGGGAGGGAGCAGGGTGATGTTCTGCTCTACTCCCAAGGGTGATCATTATGCAATAGATGTGGTTATTGTTGTACGTGCGCAGTACAGAGTTCAGCACATCTATCTCGGTTATCAATGTTACTGCCCCCTGAGCGCAGGCCCTCCTTAACGGGCACAGAAGACGACATGACAGAGACGCGTCCGAAGGTTGTTTTCAGTGTCTGTATCGCGGAGTTTGTCGATCATTGTTAGCGTAGTTGATTTGCATTGGTAGACGTTCGACTTTGGCAGCGTTAATTACAAATACGGAACATATTGGTGGTGTTTCACGTGCATGGGTCTGTGCTTTTGTCAAGTGAAGGACAGGAGCAGCTCCGTCCCTGCTGTCCACCATGTCAGCGTTCTCTCCATCATCTCCGGCACAGACAGGAGGGCTGACAAACGAGCAGATTTTGCCGTTGCCACGGAAACAGGAGATCGCATCACCGGCTGTTGCTCGCCCTTCCCCTCCGTACAGCGTGACTGCTTTTTAAGAGGACGGCCCATCTGTGGTTGCTACCGGCGCTGGAGCGCAGACGCTTGCTACGTTGGCGGTAACCGATCCATCGAGCGAGCGTTCGCCCCAGTCGCAAAGGCAGCAGGGATTAGCAGCTAATGTCTGCTGGAGGGACACCTAAGCAGACTGACACAGCTGCTACACGGCAGTCAGCGACGCAGAGGTCAGATTCTGAAGATGCCGAAGCCTCTTTTCTCCACGTCTGTGTTCGGTAGCATGGCGGTGGATGCAGGGAGCGGGAGCTGCAGTGGGAAGAGCTCCGCTCCGTGTGATTGGCCGGGCCCCACAGCTTCGTTATCTCTGGTGCTGAATTCTGTACTAAAGAAGAAAGTAACAGCAGGCTTTATTCTCATAAACGGGTTGTAAAGATGCCTCTGTTGCAGCGTCCCAGCGGGGTGTGAGGGATTGAATCCCCCAGCCAGACAGAGCTCTGCCCAAACAAAACAGCCGTTAGCGTCATGGACAGCCAATCAGAGCCCTGCTCAGAAGATGATGTCAGTGAGCTTTAGGGGCGGTTTACTCTGGCTGCTCTTGAGGTTCAGCACCTTTTAACAGAGTTCTCCAGGAAGATGCACTTGGCCGTTTCAGTCTGAGATCAGGCAAAATTCTGGCCGTGGATAAATGTCGGCTGACTGTTTTTCTTCTTCTTTTCTGCTTCTTTAGGTCACAGAGCTCAATCAGCCGCTCTGCAACGAGGAGAGGAACCTCCTCTCCGTGGCTTACAAGAACGTCGTTGGAGCCAGGCGCTCGTCCTGGCGCGTCATCTCCAGCATCGAGCAGAAGACGTCCACAGACGGTAACGAGAAGAAGATCGAGATGGTGCGGGCCTACCGGGAAAAGATCGAGAAGGAGCTGGAAGCCGTCTGCCAGGATGTGCTCAACCTCCTCGACAACTTCCTGATCAAGAACTGCAACGAGACACAGCACGAAAGCAAGGTCTTCTACCTGAAGATGAAGGGCGACTACTTCCGCTACCTGGCCGAGGTGGCCACGGGGGAGAAGAGAGCCTCGGTGGTGGAGTCCTCCGAGAAGTCCTACAACGAGGCCCACGAGATCAGCAAAGAGCACATGCAGCCCACCCATCCCATCCGCCTGGGCCTGGCTCTCAACTACTCCGTCTTCTATTACGAGATCCAGAACGCCCCGGAGCAAGCGTGCCTCCTGGCCAAGACCGCCTTCGACGACGCCATCGCCGAGCTGGACACCCTCAACGAGGACTCCTACAAAGACTCCACTCTCATCATGCAGCTGCTACGAGACAACTTGACGCTGTGGACGAGCGATCAGCAGGACGACGAGGGAGGAGAAGGCAACAACTAGAGTCCAAAACCTCTTTCTGCCAAAACAACACATGTGCGCTCACAAAATGAAGACAAAATAATAATAATAATAGTATAAAGTTCTTAGAAATGTTAAAAAAAAAAAAGGTGGGGGGGAGGGGCGGGACGCAGAACATGGGCGGCCATTTTAGCCGATGGTACTAACACGGCTGCTGTTCTTTATTTTTCAACAAATTAAAAGTGGAAAAAAAAATGTAGAAGGATGGTAAAAAAAAATAAAAATTGGTTTTAAACGTAACCTACAGTTAAAAAAAAAAAAAGAATCCCCTTCTCGGTCGGTCGCCTCTGCAGCATTTGCCAAAATACCACTTAAAAAGCAAGCAGTTTGTCGTTCATCAGTGTGACTGTTGAGTAACGGAGCCTTCGCACTGGCAGGGACTGGTCTCACCGAGCACGTTAGCCGTCGTATTCGGGGGGAGAGGAGCGATCGCAGGCCCGCGTCGCGGCGGGAAGGTTAGAGTGACGTCACGGCTTTGTGTGGGGCGACGGCGTGCGCCAGCGGGCAGACAGGTTACGAAGACGGTGTCGGACTTCCTGGCGTGACTTGGCTACATCTTTAGATGCGCCACTCTGTGGCCATCGAGCCAAACGCAGGTCGTCTCTGTTATTGAAAATGACATGAAAAGAAGTGTTTCTGTTTGCTTTGTGTCAGGTGTGTGTCCAGCTCAGCCATGCTGTAACTAAAAAGGCCAGATTCCAGTAACCTTAGTGCAGTTCGTCCCTCTCATGTGCTGATGTGCTTTATTAAATAAATTAACTGTTTTTGGACACCTACCACTTACTGTCAGTACTGTCGTCACTCTTCTCTCGGCTCCTCGTGGTCGTAGGAAATTGTGTAATTCCCAGAAAATCTGACACCAAAGGGAAACGGAAACAGTAATATGGCGATACAACGCTTAACGCGAATCCACCCTTACGTCACGCTAGCTTTCCTGACATTAGGAGTCGAGCCCTGGAAGTGAAGAATGGTTATCAGAGTGAGTGATCGGTGGACGCAGTTCGTTAAAGGAGGGTTGGATTTGTTGTCTTCAGTCTCTTGGTCCAGAATGCACTTGCCTATCATCCTGTTTCTTCAGTGTGAGATGAAAACTGCTTCAATATTCTCCATAATACAATATTGTGCATGCTGGTGATGTATTTATACAGTAGCTTCAATTTATTAACTTATACTGTAGATGTTATGTATTCATACAAACATGTAATTACTAGACATTAATTGGATTATTTTCTATTTATTTCTTTTTGATTGCGATTGTTAGCTAGGTCTCATTTTAATCTGTGTTGACCTTACGCCATTTGCTGAAGTACGCTTTACCAAAACAGTGATTGTTAACAATAAATTGATCTGTTATGGAGACGCTATGGTGACATGCAGTTCTTGGTAAGGGTGGCAAAAAGCGGTCGTCCTTTAAAGTATCTGTAGTTAAACACACAGCGGTTGTGTTTTCCATCAATGATAGAAATGCATTACACTCAAAGAAGAAAATCTGGACGTATGGTTTTAAAGTGACTCACTCAGACCCGTCGTTCTCGCACTGATTGAAAACGTCCCCAAAGCTCTGCAGAACAGTGGAAGCAGCTTCTTCTGCACAGGCGCCATCTTTGTCTGCAGGGTGTGTCGGGCTGAGTTCATGACAGCGCTTCATGAACAGAAACACCAACAGGGCCGCTACAGCCGGCCCGCTGGCTCCTGCTCTCACCTGAAAATCGTATCCGGGAAGGACAGCTGTCAAAAGGTGGTCTGCTTCATAAATCAGGGTCATCGCTGTGGTTTTAATAATGCAGACTCATTGTTTTAAATTATGATTTCTCTTCATGGGGATCCACCATTTTCCTGGTTACTGACACAAAACAACACAAAACACTGGATCCTCGAATTCCACCAGATTTCTCTGCACTGTCAATTTAGGGCGGTTTAGGTTCAACTTTAACACCAACTGCTTGATGGTGTTAATAGAATTCCTCCATCTGAGAAGCACCTACCTCACAGTGGTGCTGGAGTGGATTCCAGGGACCAAAGGAGGCGGAAGACAAATATGGAAACGATAACGGAAGAAGGTAAAGATTTTTAGGGCAGTTGGTAGAATCACGGCCTCGCTTATCACACATTTTCTGCACTGATTATACTGTTACTATAGCTCGTTAATTGGAAACTAGATACTAGAGCAAAGAGAGGTGGTTTTTAAAAAGCCAAACAAGTTCTTCAGAGATGCGGACTTGAAGGATCTGAAACATGACAGAGAGAACTTCGTCCAGCTACACACTTTGGTCAGACCAGTTTCTGTGCTGCACCCTCAGAATGCAGGAGCCTGTACACGTGCGTGTGTGTGTGTGTGTGTGTGTGTGTGTGTGTGTGAACATGCATGAGTGTATGCAGTCATTCATCATTTCACAGTAGTCATTTCTCTGCAGAACATGTAATAAAAATCTAAATCTGACCGAAATCATAAAGGCGTCCTGAAGAGAGTGAGACAACCAGCGTGCTCACGTGATCGGACAGTTTCCTAGACCGAGGTGTGGCGGACCAATCTTGAGCTGTTGCTATGGAGATACGAGCCCAGAACCTGCTCCGGGGGATTTAATTCAAACATGTATAAAAATAAATAAATAAAATTAAGCATTCATGACTATTTTAAGAGTGCTTTTTGAAGATAATTTTATCTAAAGCGTCATATATAGATAAAAAGTAATTCATCCTGAAGCTCCTCTAGCTTCGGGACGTGGAAGACATGGGATCTTTAGCTCCAGAATTGGTGGAATGGTGGAGAAAACCTGCCCTCTTATAACACGGGAAAGTGTGCGGCAGCCCTAGCCCCGCCCTCACCTTGATGGACGGCCACTCCGGCCAATCAGAGAGCAGCATGGTCTTCCGCTTCTGCGTCACACATGGTGCGTTGAAGACAATTCGGTGTGCTGGAAATGCAGGAACCCTTCCAGACCAAATAGAGCTAATAGACATATATGTGGTTCAAAATGTTCTCGACAGTATGGATCTTTCTGAATCTGCTGCTGGGGTGTTTATAAAGGAACACAGAGCTAAAAAAATGATCCAGAACCATTCATGGAACATTGCCTTGTTTTGCACAGTAGACATAGTTATATACATTTACCCGAGAATAATGTGTTCCTGTGGTACTCGAGTGCCACATGAGAGCCTCTTCTGTCAGCCTGATAGCAATCAGGATGTCCAATCATCATCAGCCTGGCAATAAACAGCCTCGGACACCAGGCACTTCGCTGAGTTCAGGGCTGGGTGGCTGCTGGATTGATGGGGATGGACATGAATAATTTAGGCCTGCATTAAACTGGGAGGAAATGGTGACTCATGGAAGAGGAAAAGTTGAAATGCTAAGTGGTTTTGAAAGTGCTGCCTCGCTTTAAGGCGGTGCCTGTCTGGCTCCTGTGAATGGCACCGCTCAGCGTCAACATCCCAGCGGTTACAGATGCACGCTGAACATGATAGTCAGCACACAAAGTTGTAGTTAGGCCCGCACGCCATTTGGATGTGAAGTAAACTAATAGAGCAGAAAGATCTAAGCTAATTAGTCAGCAGGGGTCTGGGGCTGGCACTAGTTCATGTCTGCCATCTCCTCTCTGGAGCTATACAGCATGCTGGGGGCTCAGTACATAGCAGTGGCTTCTATAAATAGACCTCCCCTGCAGCTCTGGAGTCAGGAGTAGACCTAGAATGTGCATTAGTGGGCTGGCACGTAACACGAATGACTGCGAGTTGACAGAGAGGAACAAGAAAAAGGAGTGATGAAAAGCAGCAGCCACTCAGATGACCACCAGACACATCTTTGACTTCCCCCTGATGATTCTCAGCAGTAATTACTGCTCACAGCCCATCGTGTGGCTTCACACACGCAGCCCGCCACCAACCACGTTCCTCGACATACACCCCACGCACGTGTTTTACAGCCGTCCCTCCATACATGTGCAGGATGTGAGGAATGCGTCCATTTCTCAGATACTCTGATTGAGTATCCGAGGTAACGGAATCTTTGTGGGTTATGCAATCACGTGACACATCGTTGGTGTCAGTGAGAAGGAGCAGAGCAACCGAGGCGCGTTACCCACAACAGAGCCGACAGGAAAGGGCGAGCCCTGAGGTCACCTCCGAGCCGATCTCTGCGCTGTGCAGGAAGAGGAGGAACAGAACCAGGCGGTGAGAGAACCAAAGTGAAACCACGCTGAGTTTAAAAAATGTACGTTTGCTTTTATAGTACACTGTACGTGTGTGTGTGTGTGCATGTGTGTGTGTGTGTCCTGTGATGAACTGGTGACCTGGTCTGGACTCCAAATTCAATGAGCTACAGAAACAGATGCTGGTTATGTGGCAATTTGCTTCTTTTTTGTTTAGCACATATTTGGGCCATGTTTGATGGCCCAAATATGTGCTAAAGGATGATGCAGGATGATGTTGTGTTCCATGAAATATCCTTCCTTAAATGTGTGTTCTAATAAACTCACGTCATAAATCTTAATAGAATTAAATGGACAACGGTAGAATAAAATATGCTGAAAGAGAATACACACGCGCACACACACACACACACACTCCGCCACCTTTGTTCTCTACTGTGCTCAGTTTTTTTTTTTTTTTTTTTCAGAGTGACATGCTTCGTTAATTGTGCATGAGTCCGTGCAGTGAATATTCTCCATGACCAAATCCTGCAGTTATGGCCATCATGACACATTTCTCTGCACATGACACGACAGAAATGGTCTCATTTATCATCGCGTATGACACACACATTAGCTCTCTTATCAGTGTTTCTGGTGAAGACCCAGCGTGTCATAGATCACATCCCCTCGACATCAAGCAGATGAAGGTCGCTTCCAGCTGATCCTACGGAAATTATTATTTTGATAACAATCCTCGTGATGCATTATAGATCTGCACTGTGACCTCATGGAGGCTTCCTTTTTAATACAGCATAAAAGGGACACATGCATAAAAAATGTATTTTGAATAATTAAATTTCATTCATGTTTAAGTTTACTGAACAAATATTATGAACTAAAACTAGATTTTAAACAGTGGCAACACTGTGTAAGTACAAGGCATGCATATATGATAACCTACACATGAGCAGCTCACCGTGCTGGACTGATCCAAACTTAATTTTGAAATTAAAAATTAAAAGGACTAATTTTTAAAATGGTCACTTTATCCATTAACCATTGCTTATGGATATTTACTTTAAGTTTTAGCATTTTATCTTCTTTAGACTTCTTTAGCCTTTAGACAACAGACTGATGTCATCATGCAAAGTAAACATTTAAATCTCAAAAGAAAAGAACTGGGGTGTTTGTTTTTGCTTTATTTTGTCTGTTAATTGCAGTAATTGTGTTAAAAAGATGCCTGCAGATGATCCAGGCCAGTCCGGAAATCTTCTGTTCTGGCTTTGGAAAGTGAACAGCGCACCTCCTGCATCTGCAGCAGCGTGATGAAGAGGACTCCACAGGAATGAGACGTGTGTGTGTGCGTGTGTGTGTGTGTGCAGGTGATGCTGAGCTCAGATTTATCTAGATTCAGATGAAGAGAGGGCAGCAGCGTGAGCAGACATATGGCAGCGCTGCAGATGTGTCGGCCAGAGAGGCAGAGGAAGGTCAACGCTCTTCATCTCCTCAGGTTTGCTGTATGAGGAGTCACGAGTTGCTTCCTGACCTTTGTGGATCCATGTGTTTGGAAATAAAGTGCTTCTTTGAACGTATGTGTGCGTGTGTGTGTGTGTGGCTGTGTGTGGATGGGGAGGATGGTGGAGGAGGGTCTTTGGGCTGTCTCTCTTCCTACTTCTGCTCCACAGCAGCCTTCTTGTCCACAGTGACAGGTATGGATGTCTCCGAAGCCTCGATGGCGGGCACGTTCAGAGGGGCTTCCACGGTGAGGACTCCATCAGGAGACAGGGAGGAAGTCACCTTCTCAACGTTAACGGTGGAGGGAAGCCTGAGGAGAGGGATGGGAGGAAGAAAGAAAATCACAGGTGAGTCTGAAGCAGCACCGAATCCCGTCTCTGTGTGTGTGCGCGCGCGTGCGTGTGTGTGGGTAGGTGGCCTCTAGATGGCAGCAGAGTCCTGCAGCTCGGACAGAGGACGCTGCTGCTTTTCAGAGCATGAAATTCGGCTGTGAGCAGCAGGCCAGCCTCCACAGCCTGGACCCAACCCAGGACCACTCAGGTCACTGAGGAACTGCACCAGGGTGGAAAGCAAAACTAGTGTGCCCTGATGGTATTCTTTGGAATTCAGTTTTCCACTGATACCAGTTTTAGAGTATTAACACTGAGCTCATCGCTTTTTACTAGAAATGTATTGGTATAGTTTTAAAATAGTGCCCAGGATCCACGTAAATATTTCAGCTTTAAGCCCGTTGGTAAAATATCACCACCCTGTGGTGATTTTGTGTATTACAGCTCATACTGTAGTTGACTAAATATTTCAGGTTGGGTGCAATGTCATACCAGTAGTGATATTTTCCAATACAAACCGCAGTTTAAGTAATTTTGTGTGTTACTTTTACTCAAGGTTATGATCAGTGAACCCTTAAAATACTCACGTGTATTTCCTTGTGAAGGTTCTGGACACAAAACCGTGCTCGTCCTTCCTCTCCTCGTGCTTGCCTGGAGGACAACAGAGAGCACACTTCAGTCTAAATATGGAAGAAATCTGCTCTAATCCGGGCAGCAGTCTGTTTTGGTGGCTCAGTTGTTTTAGGAATGCGTCTTGCTCATGTTCCAAAAAAGAAAATTAAGTGACAATTAGAAAAACTGACACATTTGAGTCACATAAAGTGACTGTTTTAGACTCACTACTCCATAATCACACATCCTCTCTCCTGCTTATACAATGTGCTACTTTTTTCATGCACATGAGCAGTGGTCTCTGCTGGTGGGCTGCAGCAAAGTTACTCCGCCTGCTCCACAGTGATGTCGGATCTATTTTTTCCCCTTCCTGCAGAAGATGAGGCGTCCTGAGAAGATGATTCCTGCAGAGCTGCTCTGCTTTGACTCAACTTCAATCTTTTTTTAGGATCAAAAATTCTTCACGTTAGTAGTTTAAAACTTTGATTGTTTATATTTACTGGCATGTCATAACATCTTCCACCTGTCGCGCTGTGTGGACACAATGGCTGATTTATGGCTTCAGGTATTTTTATCTGCTGCTGCTGCACCTGTCCGCCAGCCACAGCCCTGCCAATTAGCTAAGACCAGGGGCTTTGCTTCTGAAATGCAGCCCCTCTTTCCGGCCATGTTTATTTTGACAACGAGCCTCGGAGAGGACGGAGGTGGGACAGCAGAGGTTTCCATGGTAATATGGAGATTCATCGATCCACAACTGAGCTGCAGGAAGCAGTTCTGTGATTGGGGCGCGCGTGAAAGGAGCTGACGATGTCGTGTGTGAAAATATTCCTGATCTCTCCGGTGACACACTACAAACAGGAGGCAGCAAGTTCCACTTGGCCTGAATCCTGGCCTTTGTTTACCTCCAGAGTTCCTGCCTGTTGGCAGCTCCGCAGAGACATTTTGTCTCTGTCATGCGCGGGACACTGGATCGGGACGTTGAAGGAGTCCTTTTAGAGCTGCAGACACAGACTGGGTGTGTCGCGGCTGAAGCCACAGCTATAGCTGAGTGACTGTGAGAGGCAGAGAGACAGCGGCATCGATTCCTCGAGGGTTTCCTCTCGCTGCCTCTTCTGCTGCAGCCGCAAACCTCCACAGCCGTTGGCGCTCTGCGTGCTGCTGCTGCGAAAGTAGACTCCCACACGTTGAAGCCCGTGTTGTTCCTGCTGTAACGGGCCTGCAGCCAAACGCACCCGCCCTCCGGACGACGGGAAATGGCTGGAACTCAGTCTATTGTCTGAAGATATTACATAACACCGCGGCAGTATCGTCCTGTGCTCTGATCTCTGTTTGTTGTGGGATCCCTAAACTTGTAACATCGATAAACCTTGTCAAGACAGAGCATCAGCGGTTAAAAAAAGATGCCTGATATCTAACAGAACCACAACTCCCACTTTACTTTGGGTCCTGGTCAGCTGCAGACGAGCGAACGCTGTTTACAACAAATCTAAAGTTTTGTTATAAAAGAACGGAGGGTGACGTCATCGCTGGAGGACTCACCGGTGATTTCCACCATTCCGTCTTTGGTCTTCACCACCAGCTCCTCAGGTGAGAAGTGGTTCACGTCCAGGGACACCTTCCAGGATTCTGGGGTCTGCTTGATCTCTGACACGCCGCTGCTCACCTGGCGGGACAGCGCACGGGCCTGCTGGGCCATCGCTGCTCCTGGGTACATCCCGTGGGGCACCATGAAACCCATATCAGGGGCCAGGATGGAAGGCCGTACGTACCCGGGCCAGTGGGCGCTGGGGAATGTGCTTAAGTCCTCGGGCAGGGCTGGCATTCCGAAGGCCTGGTCAAAGATTCGGCTGTGCTGGTGCCAGTCGCGGAATGGATCCCAGCTGGGGGTCCGGATCAAGGTGAAGGGGATACGTCTCTCAGCCATGGCTGCTGTGTTCAGGCGGCTCAGGAGCACGTCCGAGTCCCGAAGTGCTGGACGCCTCTCAGCTGAGAGCTTTTATGCACCACCCCTATCAGCAGAGTCCTCCCACCTGCCCCGAAGCCCCCAGCTCAGCCCTCCACATGTTTGTGGAATGGACTAGAAGTTCTATTAGTAGCAATGGTGGCACGCTGATGGAATCTAGGCCCTCCCCAGTCACAGCTGCCCAGTACTGCCCAGAAGATAAGCCCGTCCTCTCCGCTCCTCTCTCCTCCCATCAGAAGAATCCAGAAAGCTGCTGGGAGATCACTCTCTAAATCATTTTATGAGAGTTTCACCGGGAAAGACTGATTTGCTGCTGTCGAGGTCTGTGACGTAATCTTTCCAAGTCGGGTACGTTTAGTCTAAAAGAGTCTAAAATACAGTTTCTTATAAATAAAGGCATTTGGGGAGTTAGGACAGAGTAGCCCTGAACTATGAACGTTCACGCTGGAGTGAATGTAAACGTACGGCCCGCGGGCCGGATCAGGCCCGCGAATGGTTTTATCCGGCCGGCGAAATGATTTTTCAATTTAAAAAACTAAAAAAATTGCTATTCTAAATGCGTCCACTTGATGTCGCAGTAGCAATTCTGTTATGCAACCAAACGGTTTATACCGGGGCTGAGCAAGTATAGGAAGTGTAGGTAGCCCGGATGTACCTTGTCTTTCCGTGAAACGCGTCGCGAACGCCGTGTCGTGTGCCGCGAACCTCCTGCATACTTTCGCGGTGAGTCTGCTGAGCAGTACACGCTGTTCCACGGATCTAAAACCAGACACTGACACACTGGTCACGGAAAACGGCGTCAGACATCTGGCATAGGAAAGCATTTTTAAAAACCTCATTAAAATGTATTTCAACCAAGAAGAACTACAACTGAATGATTGAGCTTGCCTTTTGTTTTGGTTATTTTAAGAACATGATCAATGAGGATGGTGGAAACGCTTCAAGATGGAATTGGCACGCTTCCATCACACAAAAAACAAAAACATGCAAATTATTTTATTGTTTGTCAACATATACTCAAATATTTTGAGTCAGTTAAAGACCAAGGTACGTTTTCTCAGTCCGCTTCCTGGGTATTAAAGACATGAGCAGAAACAGAAAACAAGCTGTTTTGTCGTTTTGAGCAAAAAAGAAACCACTTGGATGTTTATAGGAAATGATCCATGGCAACGTTAACGCACGGCGGCGACACCTGCTGGTCATTTTAAATGCTTACTTTCAGTGTGCCTCCTCGGTCTTGTCTTGTGTGTCTTGTCTATGGAAATGTGTTTTTAATTTAATAGATAGCCTACTTCCGTGTAAACCGTGTTCTGTGTACACGACTTGATTTAATTTAGAATAGATTCACATGCGGCAGGCATTACAATGAAAGTCAGTTTCTCCGTACATGCCCGAAGAGGAGCTTTTATTTGAAGGGTAGGATCTTTATTTTGAAAGGCACCGCACCGTCCCGCCCACTAATGAAACGGAAATAAGTCGGTATGTTTCCTCCATTTCCTCTTTCGGGTTTACAGGCAGCAGGGCCCGCTAGTTTACGCTCTGTTGAGTGACCTCCAGGGTCTCCAGAACGACGTTAAATTTCGAAAGGTATAGTGAAGATTAATATTATTTACAACTAGGCAATAGGTTGCCTTGCTAGTGTTATAGGTGTTTTGGATTTTACTATTATGAAAATGTCTAGATTATGGAAAGGAATGTTAAGCAATGCTAATAATACTAGCGACCTCCCTGTGTGTAACAAGCCTCACTTTGTTATGCATTTCCTTTTTATATCAATGCATAATCACTCACCATACCTCTAACTCTTGGTCGAAGCACATCTACTCCAATGAAAGCTAAAATTTAAACTAATAGGCCCACTGGGTTTTATTGGCCCACTGTGTGTTGTTGTGGATGTGCAGTTTCTACATAAGTGGGCAATAACCAAGCCAGGCACATCTGTTGTGATGTTAACGTGGTTAACTACTTTAAGACTACCATGACAGTGGTCTTTATCATGATGATGAATACATAAATTATCTGGCTATGTTCTAAGGTTGATTTGAGAATGCTGGTAATGCTAATTATAGGCTAATACTTAACTTTGTATAACAATACCACTTGTAGACTTCTTTTTGCATTTCCTTTTTATACCAGTATAGACTCACAGTTTTATATCAAAGTTAACATTACCATGGAGATAAAACATTGTTGCTCTTTTTCTTTCTCAGAACAGTGTGTCACAAGCCTGGTGCAGTGTCCCCCCCCCCCAGGAAGTCCCACCCATTTGAGCTTCCACGAATTCCCAGCGGATAAAAATGAGGGATACATGAGGGACCAAGTCCTTATTTTTCTTGTGGTCCTAAATATACAATAACGATTAGTTTGGATTGGAAATGAACAAAAGTAATCCTCTGATACACACAGGCAGACCGCAGCAGCAGCATCTAGCACTGGTTTCTAGCATACATTCCCAGCCAAACTGAAGAAATTTCCAAATGGTAAAGTATATGACGGATAACTTTATCAAGAAAAATGATGGTAAAACAGTGTTAATGTTAACTTTACCTTTTGAATTTAAACAACCTCGGTTGGAAGAAATCACGCCGATACCCTGCAATCGCTAACCCAGAAGTAAACCGGAAGCTGAGTGGTATCAGCGTGAATTCCCCTTATTTATCCCACCGAAAAACTATTGCTCTTCTTAATTTGATTAATTTACTGTCGCCTGGTATGAGTGTATTTAAAAATAACAATAATTTATCATGCTATAATGTTTTTCAATGTTTGTTGGCAACAAATCATATTAAGTTAGAATTAATGTTGAAATTTCAGTTTGGCTGCATTACTATAGAAGATGGGACACTGAAAAGGTAAATATCAGGATATCCATATGATCAGTAGCAGCTGGCTAACGTTGGTGGTTTTTGCTGCATGGAAGGAGCAACGGGGGCAAAGCCCAAGAGACAAGAGGAGTAATTTATTACTATAATTTCTTACTACATAGTATACTATATAATTTATTGTCAAAAAATACAATAAAGCCTGCTACTTTTAGGATTTATCAACATGTCCCCATACATCTTATGCAACTAGAAAATGCAATCAGAGCCAGAGAACAGATTCGTACTCTAGCATGAGGGACAAAAGAAGAAAACTAGTTGGACTAGATCTTAGTGTGGTTGAGATTGTTGTTAGCCAAGACTTGTTTGTAACCAAGACTTGTGTTGGAACTGTTTTTTTTTTCCAGTGTTTACTTTTCTATGCAAGGAATCCAAAAGAAATAAACGAACAACAAACCAACAAGCTGGAACTTCTTGTGTTTGTTCCAACACTGTGAACATGAATCTGTCACTTTCCTGCATCCCAATGGAGGCCAGCATGGAGCACCAGATGTGGAACCACACTGCAAGCATGAGTTTCATCAGACAACTGTTGCTAACAAGTCGAACATGCTGGGCAGACTTTTGTTTGAGGAAAAAAAGCCAGCTGTGCTCCACCTTCACACCTTCCATGCATCACCACAACTCAGTACCCTTGAAACTGTTCCCTTTCTAAGGTTGAGGAGAAGACAGTTAGCATCTACACTTGTCCCAAGAATTTCAAAGTGCAGAGTCCTCCTGAAGGGGGGTGAAATACAACAAACGAAGACATGGGTGGTGGGCGGCGGTAGCTCAACACAATGGGCGCTTGCCTGGCAGGTCGAGGGTTCCCGGTTCGAATCCAGGCTGAGCAAAGGTTGGATTGGACCTGGAAGGTGAGCCCTCACCTGTGCACAGCTGGGATGGCCTCCAGAATGCACCCTTTTCCCACAAGGAAAAAGAACCCCCCCCCCAAGCAGCAACTTGCCCAAGCTGCACTGCTGCCCCCACCTGGGGGCAGCCGGGCTGGGCTGCGCAGTTGGGTGGTTAGGCTCCACTCTCTTCACTCCCTTCCCCTTCGGGGAAGGGAGTGAAGAGAGTGTACATTCTGAATGTGTGGAGGGGAGTAGAGTAGCAAGGTGTAAAAAGAGTGTAGAGTAAGTGTGTAAAAATGTTTTACTGAAACGTATGACAGAAAACCAG
This sequence comes from Pao palembangensis, assembly GCA_015343265.1. Classification (NCBI taxonomy): domain Eukaryota; kingdom Metazoa; phylum Chordata; class Actinopteri; order Tetraodontiformes; family Tetraodontidae; genus Pao; species Pao palembangensis. The sequence continues at coordinate 10,227,183 of CM027094.1, read as the reverse complement.
TAACATGAAAAAACACCTTTTGTCCACAATCAGGGCTGGAACCAAGCAGCTTGAACCAGGGATCTTCCACGTGCTGGATTCTTGGTTCAAGCCCTGGTTAAGGACAAAACACCATCCATCTGTCCACACCAGGACTTGAACCAAGAACCTTCCACATGCCAGTCCTGCACCCTACAGGCTGAGCTACCACCACTGACTCTCACCTGGGTTTGCATCCAGGTATTTAACCTGTGGGGAAAATGCTTTTTCTTCACAAGGAAAAGGCTGGATGCATACCTGGACTTGAACCAAGAACCCACAACCTGTGAGCCCAGTGCCCTCCAGACTGAGCTACCACTGCCCTTTGCTGAGCGACCGGGCCTTAATAATCATAACTATACATGTGGGGAAAACACTTTTACCCTCACAAGGAAAATGTAGGGCGCATAGTTGCCACAACCTGGGCTTGAACCCACACTGGACAGGCCAAACCGGGCCCTGGATTCAAACCCTGCTGTCCGGCACAAACGCCAGCAACCAAACAAACGAGCTACCCAGCTGGATACACAGAGCTCCTCAGTTCTTCGTATAGTATATTGTCTTATGCTATAATTTGCATGTTTTTTTTTTTGTTTTGTTTGTTTGCTGCCGGTGATGGTACGGAGCCCCCAAAGGGACATGGAAGAAAAAAAAAGGATGCACACAAGACCAGCGTACCCTTTATGATGAGAAAGTCCCCTCGCGCTGAGTGATCTTTTCAGATGTCTCTCACTTATGTTGATCCCCGTATCTTTATATGTGAGGCCCATATGAAAATACAACTCAGTAAAGTCCCACGGGTAATGTGTATATTCCATCTCTGCGTCTATTTTGCTTCTGGTTACTGACTCGGAAGCACACTGCTTTAAAAATAAAAAGTATTTGCGAGATTTATCATGTGCATAACATGATAAATGAGCAAGGAGTGAAAATGACTTCATTTATACATGTTTGTTTATTGTCAGGTATAATAAGTTTTACACTACAAAGAATGACGCATAGAACCAAAGGTGGTTTGGAATAAATAAACTAAGAGGTTTTCTGAATATCATAGTTAGGAGAAGTCTGCTTATATTGGAAAATGTAACACTAACATGGACAAATGGTCAGGAAGACTTAAAGCGTGATCCCTGATTGTATGGCCAGGTTGGTAACCACACAGTACACCGACATGGTGGTCCAGAATATACGGGGCTGTACCACAGGAAACACAGCGGGGTACAAGTACAGAGAGGTGCTGCTCCCCAGCACAGGCAGGCAGAGCCACGGTAGCTTGCATTGAAGCGAACTGGAACTACAGGCCCAGTAATAACCACAGCTACCAGTACAACTATGACCAAACAACCCATCCTGTTGGCGTCACAACAGCAGTGAAAATCCGCCCACGGCAAGCCTTCGCCATAAAAGAGTTTGCGTGAAACATGTGCAGCAATTTTTGCTTCAAAGTCAACTGACTCAGGTCCCGTGGCCAAAACATGAATAAATAAATAAATAAGTTCAATAAATAAATCAATAAATACAACTGAAATATAAACAGCTGTGGTCAACAGAAAAGTGTGCATGAAGACTTTTCTGTACATACGTATGTGTGCAGCGGTCACTGCAAACACACACACACACACACACACACACTCACAGACACACACTCACACATGCACACTGGATCAGCAGAACCAACATAAATAGAAACAAATGTCTTAGTTCATATCTTTCCCCCGTGTCTGCAGACCTACTGTACATGTCAGCGGGGAGGACGGGCGCGTCCTCTGGTCACGCCGTAGGTCCTTCTGATGCGTCATGCTATCCGAGCATCTTCAAACTAGATAGGTTACAGTGCATAGTTCACAAAGCCCAAACATCCATACAGACAAATCTACAGAATACAGTTTGGATGGTTTAAAAAAGTGGTTTCTTTGTGTCCTCAGCTGCCTCCTCGTCAATCCTCAGTCTTTGTTCTCGCCTGTCTTGATCTCTGCGCTCAAACAGAAGTTGATCCATGATGAGGAGTGAAAGAATAACACAAAGTCACGATTCAGTTAGTAAGCCTTGACGTGTCCTCTTTTTGATTTCTCCTATTGTTAGAATAAATATGTTTATTTACAGAGTGGTATATTTTTTTCCCCAGGAATTCATTTTTTGGTTGCTTTGTGAAAGCAGAGAAATGAAAGTGCTCAGCGAGATGTTGTTCTTTGGGCTCTACCAAATGAGACTGCGGTGCCATATCTATGAATCCCACCTGCTTCGCCACCTTTTATAAGTAAAGACAAGGACGACAGCAGCCAGTCACGCGTGCTTCTCCTCTTTGATCCCGGCTCTGTGTTGGAGGCAGGCTAAGGCCCGGGACTGACTCTCAGAATCCCGGGCTGTCGTAGCTGCTGCGGCTGTTGTAGCTGTGGTGACTGCGGGATCGACTCCTGCTCTGGCTCCAGCTTCTGCTTTGGCTGCGGCTCCGACTGCGGCTCCAGCTGCGGCTGCGGCTCCGGGTGTAGCTCCGGTTGTGGCTTCTGCTGCGGCTGTAGCTGCGGCTGCGGCTGGAGCGGGAGGGGCTGCTCTCGGAGCTGGACGAGGACGGGCTCGGCCGGTAGTACGGGATGGGCCTCTTGCGTGCGCTGCGGGAGAGGACGGAGCGTTACCGGCGTGGGCAGGTGAATGAGCGCTCTGATGGGTTAGTGTCATGATCAGGTGTGTGACGCGTGAACACAAGGTTTGGGGGAGTTAAAGGGAAACACGGTCAGTGCAGGATCTGAAACGGTCCAGCATCGCCAGTTAAAAAGACACACTTGCGCCTCACACACAGTAGAAAATTCCAGTTAGTGTAAGAGAAGCTTAGATTGCCTTGTTAATAGCCACCCTGGTAGTGCTTCCTGCAAGATAATGAGCATTCAAACACACTCTTCCTCCCAGCGGAGGCTGACACGCCGAGAAAGAATCAACAGCCAGCAGTGCAGAGAAAAACACTATCAAGGTGTTGCTGCTGCCACACGGTGTGTGTGTGTGTGTGTGTGTGTGTGTGTGTGTGTGTGCATGTGTGTGTGTGTGCGTGTGTGTGTGTGTGTGAGAGACCCTGTCGTGTCAGCAGTGCTGATGGTTACGCGTTTTATTAAATAAATGGCAGCTAAACCTTGATTGTATTTAATCTGCAGAACCCCCGCAGGTGTTACAGCATTAGTGTGTAAGGCGCAGCTTCGGGGTCAGTGCGAGATTCTGTGTGTGGAACGAAGGAAGAAGGTGAAGGTGCAGAAAGATGAGCAGGAACAAGCCGGAGGCCATGTTTACTCAGGGGACCTCTGATGGGTTTGCTGTTCAGCCGAGTTCCAGGAGTCACACTAGCAGGATCCTGCTGCACGGCAACTGTTACCAGGGTAACGAGAATGCAGCAGCTCGGCGGCATCCCATTGCTGTCTGGGCGTCAGAACCTTTTGGACTGGAGCGAGAAATGACAAACATGACACCTGTGTCTGTGCACACGCGCGGGACAAGGATGTGGGCGTCATGACAACGAGTTTTAAAGACATCGCCTACGTATCAGGAGCAGGAAGACAGAGACCTGATTTCAAAGTTGAAGTATTTAAAAAAAAAAAAAAACATTTCAGTTCATCCTGGTCTTCATTTCTTTATTGATTTTAAAGCCAACAAATTTTTCTCTGCAGTAAACTGAGCGTAATCCAGATGAGGCCTGTCGGAGGAAGTGATGCGACTGTACGACCATAAAATACGTCACCTGGTGATCCTGCGGGCCTCCATGAAACTGGGCGAATCTCTTCTGCGTTTGCGAATGGGCGAGTAGCTGCGCGAGCGGCGGCGAGCTCGGCTGTCGGCGTCAGAGTGGTTAGCGCTGTCCCTCTCCCTGTTCCAACAGAACCATGGCAGCAGCAGTCGGGTGAGAACGCGTGCTGTGAGCCGGCAGAACGAGCCGTGACAGCGATGGAGGCCTCACCTGGAGTGGTTCTGCCTGACGTGGGGGGACTTGCTCTTGCTGGCTCCTCTTTCCCTGGAGGCGGAGCGTGACGACGAATGTCTGCTGCTCAGAGAGCTGCTGCGATGGCGGGGGTTTGCTTTGCTGCGAGAGTCCTCCTTCTTCCTGCCGGATGTGTGCGAGTGGCGCCCTGGCGATGCTGAGGGGCTCCGGTGGTGCGCCTGCGCCCGACTGGAGCGGTGATGACGTTTGGAGGAGTGGCCGCCTTTTGTCCTGCAGCAGGAAAAGGAAAAAAAAAAGGCTCAGAAATGGAAAAATCAGAACTGTTGCGTTCCTTTAAGGCAGTGTTTCTCAAACCTTTTCAGACCAAGGACCACTGAACCATTAAATAAACACTCACGGACCACCTGACTCTAAATAGCCTCCAAAACAATATGCTACGTAACAATTGGGTGCTGGTATGCATCAGGAAATATACAATAAAGAATTCTTTAAATCTTTAAATCGTGGGAGTTCAAGAAACCCTGATTTTACACTGAATTTTAAGTATTGAAATTTCAAATTTCAAAATGTGATTTGTTACATGTCACTTGCGGACCACTAGGGGTCGCCCGCGGACCACCAGTGGTCCACGGACCACTCTTTGAGAAACACTGCTTTAAGGCAACTTCAGATTCAGATCATTGAGCTAAATCAGAGGATTCCTGCCTACTTCCTCTGATGGCGAGCGTTCCTCCCTCTGTGGGCGTGCTGGGAGTGGGCCGAGTCACTGCTCTGAGCAGGGGAGTGACCCCTCTGGCCCCGCCTCCTCCCCGACGAGCTCCCGGCGGCCGCGCTTCTGCAGTCCGCACTCCCAGCCTCGCCAGCCGCGGCGGCCTGTCCCGTCTGGCTCCTGCTGGTGGCGCCGTGGAGCTTATGCTCTCTCAGCAGGCTGGCCTGGATGCTGGCGGAGCCGGCGGTCAACAGCCGGAGCTTCTGCAGAGAAACAAGGACCAACAGAGGAAAAAGAAGAAGAAGAAAGGAGAGGGAGAAACAGCGCGTTAGAGATGTTTCAGGCTGTGGAGGCAGTGCTACGGTGTACTTGCCAAAAGAAGGTAAACATCTAAAAGAAAAAGATCTAGGTTTTCTCCATATGGCTTATAGATAGTCCTCTATGGTGCAGCGCATGCAGTACTTAGCATGCAAAAACCATAATGAGTTGAAGAAATTATAATTGCAAAAACAAACAAACAAAAAGAGGAGGAGGAAAAGAGGGGGGAAAACAAAGAAAAGTCAAATAAGTTTAAGAGCAGAGGCAAAAAGTACAGAGCTACAGATTTCTGAGAGTAGAAAAAGAGGACTTCTTCAGCTTTTTTTTAAAGAAATGGTTGGAAAAAATTGAAACAAAACAAAGAGAAGACAACTTGACAGAACAACACAGAAATGGAAGGAACAAAAGAAAGATCACAATTGAATCAATCGAATCAGAAAACAAATTGTCTGCTTATGTTTTTCTGGATTTTTTTTTTCCTGAAGACAATTGCTGAGATGTGCACAGCGACCCATTTTCTTTCTTTTTTTTTTTTAAATAATGGTTACTCTTGTTTAACTCCCTTCTGGTTAACATCCACTTACCAATAAAGTGGTATTCCCTCCTTTAGTAGGTAAGGTATGAAGAAAAGGGAAAAGTGGGGCAACATAAGTGCATCATTAGATTCACAAAATGCAAGAGAAAAAGACACAAAACCCTTCCCTGTCAGTGACTCATGAGACAATGCATGGAAATCAGTGGAAAAGAACTGAAAAGCAAAGAGCAGAACCACAGTGTGAAGGGAACCCCTCACAGAGAGCACATCCTCTGGGTGGGCCACCTCCCTGAGCAGAGAGGAACCAGAGGCGCCAACCACTGAGAGATGGGGCGGGGGGGGGGGCAGCTCTGGCTTCACTGTCCCTCGAGTCAACGCTGCACACACACTCTGTGCTCACTCACTGAGCAGGACGCTTGTGTTCGTCCCACTGGGGTTTTTCCAGTGATATACACTTTTAGGGTATTTTTGACTCCTTGTGACATGTAAAATGTAAAAAGTTGACTTCGCTGACACGGAGCTCCATCGATGGTTTTAATGGATCATCCGTTAATGTGATTGCGTTAGGTCAGATTGGATCAGGTTAACATTTCTACCTCCTCCACGCAGCTCCTGCAACCACCCTGTTGGCTCATTAATGCCACTCTGGAGGCTGAAGGCCGGATTCAGCGTGGGAGGAACGAACCCGGAGGACCCAGCTTTTAATGCCGTCGGTAGTTAAGATACCTGGTTATTGATGGATTTTTGTTGTTATTTTCTCTTGGCGGTCCTTGGAAGTTTCAAATTTACTACATTAACAGGCTGCAAAGTAACCCTAAGTGTGTTAAATGAATCCATAGCTGAGATCCTCGTCCTGAGGGAGCTTAGTGCTGCACCAAGACAGAGCAACGTGGTCGTCTAGCCATGTTTTCATCTGTTAGCCTTTAGCCCAGAGGTAGCTCACCTCACTGAGCGCAGCAGAATAAATTCTAATTTTACTCTGTAATAACCAAATACATGCAAACACAGGAGGAAGGAGACACTAAAACCCACAGAGTGATCATTAGTTTGGGACTATCAGAAAAACAGAGACATGCCAGCCCTGAGAAAGACAGATTTTATAGGAATCTTGGACCGGTTTCTAAATTTAAAAAGCTATTCAGGAGCTCACTCTTAATTAGGTGGGGGAAACGTACAAGTCTACGAGGGAGGAGTGTGTTTGCCCACTGCGCCTGCATTAACATGGGCTGCCTGGGATACCTGGGATATCGTCTTGGATACAACAAAAGCACCGGCCGACCCTTGCAGAAGGAAAGAGCCATCCTGCAGCACAAAGACGGCGACTAAGCCAAATCAGTGGAAAACACACAACCACTGGTCAGGAAACAGTTGCTGAACTCATGATGGTGAAAATCATAAGAGGGATGGTCTAATTCACCGACAGAGCGATGTTGGACAGACAGGAAAGCATTCGACCAAAAACAGGGAAAAAAAAAAGAAGTTATGGACCTGAGAGATAGATTGGACTTCAGGATGAAGATAAAGAGGAAAGAGGAAAACCAGAGCTCCACACAATCCAGTCTTTTCAGATTGAACTCATGATGAAGGTTTTGATTTGGTTAAGTAGGAGAAAGAGAGAAAAAGAGAGAGAAACATTGATGTCACTCAGGCTAGGGTGCTTGTCACATTCTCATCTGCATAAAGATCACGTGCGTAGGCAAAGCTTTACCTACCTTCCATTTCAATCAGTGACACGTATGCAATATCAACAAAAAAAACAGGAAAGAAAGAAAAAAGGAGCGTTCTCCGCAGCGAAATGGGAAAAAGACAATGACCTCGTTTAGTATCAGGCTGCATATTCTGTTCAGAGAAGGGATGGAGAAAAGAAAGGAGGGGTGAAAAAAAGAAAAATCCAGTTCAAAACAGAACCTAAAGGATGAGTCTACAGGAGAATCTACATGATTTGTTTTGTCTTTTTCGCCTGTACAAATGCAGCCATATGTGTATTAAAACACGTGTGTGTGGGGGGGGAGGAGGGAGGAGGGCTTGGAGGTGTTAGTCATCATATTAGTGGACATCCAAGAGAGGCAGAGGAGCTAGAATGAAGGGAAGGAGAGGAGGAGGACGACATGCAGAACTGACAGACATGAGAGCGGGGTCATACATGACATGGGTGGACAGGTGGGAGAGCGATGGAGGGAGGGGGGCATGTGTGGAGAGAGGTGGTCATTGCTAGGATGAACACCCAGAGAACACGTGAGCCCATGTTGGGACGGCTCTCCTCCAGCAGCAGCAGCACGTCTCTGCTCCCAACTCAGCTCAAGGCAATCTTTTTCTTTTCAAATGATGTTTAGAAAAAAAACACACACACACCAGAGCAGAGGGACGTCTGATGCTGCGCGTGAGCTGTTTCACCTGTGTGTGTGTGTGTGTGAACACAACAGACCAGTTCCAGGTCTCGTCCACTGTGCAGGAGACAAGTCTGGGTGGTTCCCAGGGACACGGCCGTGTGCTGCACCTCATTAACGAAGTCACAATTCCTGCTTAGGGAAGCTCAACTGCCTACGATGTGATGCTAGTAGTAAGGTGAGGCAGTACCACTTTTGCCCAGAGTGGCCGCTAGAATCAAGATAAAAGGTGCAACTGGCTTTAATACAGAATTTAGTTCATTTATAATCTGTCTCATCCTTGAGCCTTTATGTTACATAAGTGATCCCTGTCCACTTTTCCAAGGTACCACTGAGGTACTTTGGGAAAATCTAGCTTAATACTGGAAAAATCCAACATAAAGCTTCACTTTGCTCAGGAATATAAATAAAAGCGACTAAAGCCAATGTGGGCAGATAAATGGTAACTGAATACAGTGCAGTGAGGGGTGGCTCTCCCGTAGCAATAAGATGCTCATTACATTTGAAAGCAAACACAAAGTGGAGATTTATTCTTTAATAAAACAACTCTTAACATTACCTTTCAGCTGGGCATTTGTTTCCCACACAGTGCATGAGACAGATCCAACCAGAGCTGCAGGACGACCGCAAGAGCATCAACGGAGGCATTAGACAACCGCAGCTGCTGCACAGCAGCTTCAGAACCAGAGAAAATGTCAGACCGCTCACATCAATCTTTAACTGCATCCTGGATCTGTCACAAGGAACCATCCAACTGATTTCAGCTTGGGATAAATATTTGATCTATGGGCACCATTTCCTGCTGCTCTCACATCCCGTGTTTACATCCCCAGAGCTCCTGGATCAAACAGACGCCGCCATTCTGCACTGGCCAAGCAGACAGACTAAAGAAACATCAGGTACATGAAACACAGCGCCACCAAAGGCAACATGCACGTCCACGGGGTAAAGTCGCGCAGCGGCACGTGTTTAACTCCTGGCTGGTGCGGTAGGAGCTGTGCGGAGGCCTGCGGAAGAGGAGGAATCTATCACAGGGCAGAGGATGCGCTTGAGAAGAAAAACAGCTGTGTTGACAAGAAGAAACTGGTGCACATACCCAGTTAACCTACTTGGTCCAGTTCCAAAGCATTTGTGTGCTTTTTATATAAACGAGACAGAAAGATTGGGGCATTTATTCATGGGTAAATACCACTGATATTAAAATTAAAAAAAACAATCATAAACAGAGAAAGAGGGAGAGAGAGAGAGAAAGAGAGAGAGAGAGAGAGAGAGAGCTTTAGGAAACATGCAAGCAGGAGTTGAAACAGAAGTCATCAGAACGCTGCAGTGTGTTTTCAGTGTTTGATGTTTTGTCACATGGTGCTGATTCTATTGGAGGAAAACAACATGATGTAAATTTCTATGTCTCACTGTCAAAAATATTTTGTGCATGTCACCAGTGCCATAATTAGCAAAAACAAATCACAAAAACTATTTCCATTTGACATTACTTTAGATTTGAAGCGTTAAATTCATCAGAAATGCAGATAAATGCTGCCCTCTGCTGGACAACATTAAATCTCCGAATGTCTTAATACATCACTCAAATGTGATGTGCTGCAATCGTGTTGTTGTAAAAGCATGCAGTTGTGTTGTTTTAAAGATTTAGGGCTTTATGTATCAGAGCTGAGCAGGCTCAAGCAGCAGCATGGATTTTTGTTATAATAACTGTTGCATATTAACACAAAAACCCAAATCCGGGATGTGATTTGAGGCTAACTGATTGTAAACCTAAAAATTTATTATGAGCATGTTTTTTGGGGATAAGGCTGACAGTTTTCAGCCTTGGTCTCCTGTGTTATCTCTTTCTCTGCTTAGTAAATCTGATCAAATGTAAAAAAAAAAAACAAAAAAAAAATCCTGATACAGTTGAAATTTATTATGGACACATTTGTCCTATAAATACTCCAGCTCTTTTAAATCACAAGTTGGTTTGTTCTTATTGGAGCTTGAAATGTTGGATTGGATTATAAAATGCATCAGCATGTGAAGGATGCTGTAGTTGCTGTAAGCTCCTCATCTAGTTTAAAGAAAAAGTAAACTTTGTAAAGTATAGCGCACATTCCAGTTCAAATCTTCCACAGCAGCACAGAGAGATGGGCTGAGCGCTGGGACAAACGGCCTCACCTCGGCGTTTTTTTGCTCAAGATCTGCATTAAGTAATTAGATTAGTTTGGATTGCAGGTAGTTATCTGATTAAAGCATCATCAGATGCCTTTGAGTTTGACTCTGGCTCATTGTATTTTCAGTGAACCATCTCTGTCTTTACACATTTCTCTCTCAAAATAAAAAAAACCAAAACAAAACAAAAAAAACCAGTCAGATCCATCCCTTTCTTGAATGTGGCCTACAATCGTTCACTCATTGAGCATACCTAAATTAGTGTTTGTTTGCATTCAATATATATATTCACATTTAGCTTTAGTAGGATGATGTGTGACAGCAGAAGAGAAACATTTGTCTTTGCTCTCTCTCCCTTTTTAACCAGTAAAGAACTAAAAAAAAGAAAAAACTAAGATTTGGAGGAGTCAAACGGAAGCCAAAAGAAGAAGCCGCAGCAGGGATGCTTCACAGGAGCATCTGATACAAGTCAAAAATAGCTTCAAAACAACAGACACAATGACAAAATAAATGTTCAGTTTCAAAAGAGATATGGATTCATGTCGACCAAGACGCAAGCGAGACAGTGGAGATGCTTCTGTGTGTGAACGTGTGTGTGTGTGTGTGTATCTGTGTGTGTGTCGGGGGAGGGGGGGGGGGGTGTATGGGGGCAAAATAGAGGGGACTACATACATCGTGACTCTTCTCGCCCTCAGTGTGATTGAGTTTTCCGGTCTTGCCGTTGCGGCTTCTCTGGGTGTGATCCCCGTTGTGCCGGGTGGTGGGAGAGTGGGTGGTCGGGGACAGCAGCGTGCTGGACACCTTTGGCCCGTCCGTCCTGTGCTTCGAGTTTTGTCTGGGAAGGAAGATGGCAGTGCAACTGAATAAACCACAGAGGAGAGCTGGGTGGCAGTAAACACACACACACACACACACACACACACACACACAACAGAGCATTTTCTCACCTCTCATTTTATCTCTCAAATTTTCCAAACACGAACCTTGTTCGTGAAGCAACTAAAACGCCAATTACTGCATGAAATATTCTATATTTGGGACAACCAGTGAAGCTGAATCATTTTGATCTGCAGTAGTACGGACAGAAATGTCTCTGTAGCTGTAAATATCACACACACAAACACACGCACACACAGAGTCAGTAGATCTGAAGAGCCAACTAAAATGTGTAAAAATGTGCCTAACAGACTGTGAAAATAAACTTTATCAAGGGACTGCTGCAGCACGGGGGACCGCAGTTGACTTCACACACTCAGCAAACACTCAAATTCAGCTACACTACAAATAAGATGGAAACACTGAGTGAAGTCAGCGCAGATTTCCTCTTTTCATTCAGACTGATGACAGAACATTTGATGTGAATTTGTAAATAACAATTAAGCAGAAGGAGCCTCTGCAGGAAGGTCTCAGTCTGATCGGAGGGTTAAGATAGAAGCACAAATGTGTGTGTGTGTGTGTGTGCGTCTACCTGGTAGGAGATTTTGAGGCGCTCCGAGTGGAGGAGACGGAGGCGCTCCGGGAGCTACAGCAGCTGCCTTGATGCTGTGAACTCCTACTGGGGGTGTCTCCTGATGACCTGAGAGATATGACAGCAAAGATGAAACGGCAATCACACACACACACACACACACACACACACACACACACACACACATTCAGATTCATATATACACAAAGTCATGAGTATTGTTCCACCATGGGGACAGTGCATGTCTGATTGTAAAACAGTTCATGCACTGACGGACATTTTTAATATATATTCTAATGAGGACGTGCTATGGCAGCTGGGCTATTGTGCTGAACTCACACATCATATTCAGAGGAGGTGCTGTATGGCTATTAGCATTCTGAGGCTCTCTGGCTCAGTGATAACAGGTGTAAAATATCAATAATAATTTCTGAAAGGCTTTCACTGCAAGCATTGTTGCGAATAAAGTCTATTGTTCGCTGTGTGTTCAAGAATCTGAGCTCACACACGTTATAAATGTGCCTGAAATGATATGGCTAAAGACTGTGTCGCTTTGCCATAAGCAGATCCGAGTGTGTCTCACCTCTTTTTCTTCTTGTTCTTGTCTTTGTGTTTGTTCTTCGGGCTGCCTGACCTGGAAGACAAGCAACACACGGTGTTTATGCTCGGTGTCACTTTCCCCACACGCAGCAACGTGCTCGGCTTCTGCAGAGGAAACTCATTTTGCATAAAGAGTCACAGTGTTGATTGTGTTATGATGTGCTGGTTTCATCCACACCTGTATCTCCTCTTTATCCTGGAGCCAGAAGCAGACCTGTAAAAATAAAAGCGCCATCATCGTTATCATGCCAGCTACACCGCATCTGCTGAATAATTGGTTCTGGTTCATGGATGGAGCCACATTTATCCACATTTGCTTTTAAATCCAGGAAAGATGCTTGATTCACGTTCTGATTTCATGGTTCTGGACTACAAAATCTAATCTGATGACAATTTTTTCCACACAGTTGGGAGCTAAATCCCGTGCGTATGTTTCCATGTGCAGAGATGTTGAAGCTAACAACAGGGAGGATGTTCACCCTTGACTGACATCACCTCCGTATCCCTTTCACCCTCACAACAGTTTCCATGGCAATTAGACAGGCCGGTCTGTGAGAGCTGCTGCTATTTTCCCAAAGAGCTGCGCGCCTGCACACCTACGGCTGTGTAGCCGCGTGGGAGGCCGAGCTGGCGCAAGTGTGTTGATTTTGTGAGAGAGGAGTAATAAAGCTGTCACAGTAATGTATGTGGCTCCATCCCGAGGTCCCAGCGGCAGCCTGCACCTCCCCACTGGAACCAACCTCTGGGGAGGGTCAGTATTTTGGAGCAGAAACCTACTGTATGAATACGGCACAACTAATATTCAATCGTCTGAATGCTGCTTCTGCAATGTTTCACATATTTTACAAGGATCTATTGTACTTTTTTCGAATTTTATTAGCGTTGAAAGATTTGAAAATGCGCTCCACGCGATATTAAACAGCAAACATTGCTGAATAGTTGATATTTGGCATTTTCTAACATTAAACCTGAACTGGCAGCCACTCTGGAGAGACTCTGCAGCTTGTTCTCTCCATCCCTTCGCTACCAGCAGCTGTACAAGCTTCTTTATCCGTCTTTTCGTGTGCGCAGACGTCGTCACTGCTGCTTTTTAATGGACGCTGTCTCCGCTGAATCCAGCTCCGAATCAAACTGCCACTCTCACTCGTCCCTCCCGCCATTCCTCCTCTACTTTTTACACATTTTATTTCCCTCTCTCCATTTATTTCCTTGTCCTTCTTCCTCCCCCCCGGAAGCAAGGACTCTGACTGCACCTCTCGCCGACACCCATCGCTGTGACTGTAGCCGCTGACGAGGCTTTTAAAATGTCAGCGGTGACACGCTCACCTGTCTCGCTTGTGTTTCTTTGCGCTCTTCTTTTTCTTCTCTCTGTGAGTGGGTGAGGAGCTGCCAAACCTGTTGATGGAGACAAAGGAAACTTTTGCATGTCATGACGGCAAAGTACATCTTTTAAATTCGGGCTTTTCGGTCTTCCCTGTGTTGCGTTTTGTTACGATTTCGGGGAACCACTGTGATTACGCTAGCACCTTCTGACATTTGTTTCCCCCAACCTCTTCACTTCTCAGACGGGAGTTTCTTTCTCTCTCTTTTCTGACCTTGTCAGAAGACAGTTAAAGGTCTTTTTTTTTTGCTGAGACTCCGTGATATAAGAGTAGCATCTGATTGTTCCCAAAATAAACACTGGACGCAGCCATTATGTCATTTATCTGTCAACATGAAAAGGGAGAAAAAAAGTTCAACGCTGTTTCCGCTCACCGACTCCTCCGGCGGCCAGATTTCTTCTTCTTCCTTTTTTTTGGACGAGGGGACTGAGAGCTGCTTGATTTCCTCTTCAGTCTGGATTGGAGGACGACAAAAATCAAGAGCAACATCAAAAGTGTGAAAGGAAGAAAAGGAAAAACAAGTGATTGTTATTCCAATCGTTTTGAGGAGGAAGACATTTCTGACAGCTATTTTACTGTAGTGGCACAAAGCTTCTATTCTCTTACTTGCTAAATTCACTTTGCAGTAATATTCAAGCTTTATACATGTTGCCATGGAGACTCCAAATTGCAGTGAAGGAATTACATATCCTTTTTTAACTGCTATATAATGCTAACGCGATAATGATACAATAACAATCTACAGAGCTATACTCACAAAGGGTGGAAAAAGAGTTGCTGAGGGACTGGAAGAGCGTTTCATTTTTATTGTTAGAGAAACAGCAGTGAAGAAAGGAAACATGTTTCACTATTGAGTTGTGGTCAGATTTGAATCTTTTTTTTTTTTTTTGTTACCTGTTGTCGCTGTTATCATTTTGGTCATAGTCTCCATCTTCATAGCCAAGCAGATCAGAGTCTTCCCCATACTCATCAGGCTGATAGTGCACGTGGTTGACCCTGAAAGCACAGTCCAGGCCATCACTGCGCTGTTGAAGCGCTCAAATCACGGAGAGACCTGTTGAATTAGTCCAAACACTGACTGCTTCTACGACGATTCCAGCTAGACTAGAATGTCACTGTGTGTCGGCGAGTGGCAGAGGCCATACCGCTGCAGCGTTGGCTGCCCATCAAATGGAGAATAAAATGTAAAATCCTCTGCCTCACTTACAAAATGCTTCATGCTCAGGCTCCATTAAATCTGAAACCCCATTAAATCTAAAAGCTAAAATGAAAGGAAGCTAGTTTTCAAACAGTGGCGTCATAAGACGCATATGTCTGCAGGGGATTGAAGAAAACAGCTGCAAAACCTTGTATGTAATTGTGGTACATTTGTTTATTGATCTTTAGCTTATTTCTGAAGCGTTTCACAGCTGTAGCAACTTTGCAATCCTGGCCTGGCGTTTGGAGCTTCCCTCCTCCAGGAAGGAGGTTTTATTTTACCATCATTTCTCAGCACTGGCTTCTCACACGTCTCTCCCTGATCCTCTCTGCTTCACAAGCTTCTGCCGTCGTATATGGTCCCTTTGATGCACTTTATCTGACCTTGCAGGCTCTACGTGCACTAAAAAAAATGGAGATAAAAACAGATTTCTTTGACTTTTTTTTTCCCCCCTTATTCAGTCCTATCTCTGTGACCTTAATCCAAAAATTGTCACTGGCTTTCTCATTATTGTACGCAGAGGTGTAGCAGAAGTGACTTGGATTGGACTGATAACGACACTGATAATGGCAGGAACATGACCCTGTCACACCCCGTCTGCACCTTTGGTCTGTGGCGTGATAGACGCACCTTCCATGCGAGTGTGTCTCTTCTTAACCCGGAAACAACGATAAACCTCATTTACATCATGTGGATATTCTAACCAGTTGGTTGATTTCCTGGAACCTAAGTGAATTTCTGCCTAAAAAAAACCATCAGGTTCTGGCATTTACAGGGTATGTGAAGTCCACAGGCAGCTTCAGTGATCAGACGTTCCCGGTGTGGTTGAACTTGACCAGACCAGAAGGATTTACACGCGGACGTCCTTCTCTCAGCCTGTGTTCCATCCGGTTTGTAAGAAATCAATATGGGGCATGAGGAAACAGAATTATGAGCTAGCCTCTAGATGATATATGTTGTTTACTGCTCACGTGCCAGCGTTAAGCTGTGCTGCAGGGTCTAACCTGTCAATAACGATAATCCTTGTGGAAAAAACAAAAACATAAATAAACTGAGAAAGGCTGAGGAAAGTGGTTTATGTTTGAGGTTGCGATAGAGTCTTTTGACAATTTTAGCAAAAATACCTGTGTTTTGAATTGGGTTTGTTTTAATTGGTAATTGCGACACAAATCTATTAAGGCGTTGAGCACAGTAGGTACAACTTAATCAGCAAATGAATGGATGTCTGAAGGCCTCGCGCAAACTAACGCAATTATTTGCCACCTGGCCTCGTTGGGAGCCAATGAGCCAAGCTGGCTTTGCTCCGTGCTGGTTAATCACTTGTGTCAGTCAGCAGCCATCATAGCTGATTTTTGGCTGATTTGATCTCCACTCCGCGCGGTGAGCAAGGCAGCACAGCGCCATCCGCTGTGGCGCTTTAGTGAACTCTTGGCGGGAAAAACCACCGTGTAACAGTAGAACATTGATTAACAGATGTGCACGGGACAGTTGGAACGTGTAGAGAGAGATTAGATTGTTGAAGAACGTTGATTAAAGTCGTTCTGGAACATTCCGCTGCAAATTTTTGACATGATAGAAGCGAAGGAGTTTGCAAAGAGCTAAAAAGCTCATGGCTCCAGGCAGACAGTGTCTGGACATTTCACCTTGACTTTTCCTTTTCTAATTATAGGAACTGTCGAGGAATCAAGTGATTAAAACAGATCCTATGTGGGCCGTGATTGCCTGAGGCAAAGTTCATGGCAGTTAATCTAATTATTCCTGAGACATTTCCTCCACCGGTAGTGAGGCAGCCCCCCCCCCCAAAACCTCCTGTGTGGTTAGAACCCGACCCACAGACGAAGAGACGAATAGAACTGCTACTTAAATTGAACAAAACAGCCGTCACAGCCAGCGCGAGTGTTTGATACGTGTCAAGGTCTCAGGTCTCTGATTTTACACACCAGCAGACGTGCGGAGGAGGGACCCTGGTGTGTGAGACAGGAAGCGTCAGCGTCATTATCAGGCGCCAGTTCACAGAGTGTGGGTCACATCTCCCCCACCATGCTGCCTCTCTCAGTCATCCACACTTGCAGAACCAACTCGTCCGCTGCTTCTCCTACTGGTGATGAATGAAGAAGCAGCCTCTTGAGTGTGTGCAGCGCTGCGACCCACACAAAGATGCAACTATTTATGTTCATTTGGTTATTCCATCTGTCCGGCCTCAGATGAGGACCTCTCCCTCCAGCCGTGTTCTCGGAGCAGGAGTGGAGCTGAATGCTAAATAAATTGACAATTATCTTGCCAATCTTCGCCTCATTGGCTTCCCGCTGAGATTAGAATAGACTTTAAAATGCTGCTGATTATTTTCTGAGCATCGGGATTGAACTGTTCACTGTTTGCTCCACGAGAGGTATAATCGACCAAAAGCCAAGGATTTCAATTCAGGCTTATTAAACCTTTGTGATTATGGCCCATGCTGATAGAAACCAACCGCCTGGAGTCATCCTGGCCTGGCGCGCCATTTGTACAACCTCATTTAAAATCAATTTCAGCTGGCATTTGATATTTTAACCTGCCTAGTTGTATTAGATGTATTTATCATGAGGTTTTACAGAACCTCGTATGTTTATATTTGTACTTGGACCAGGCGGGATACAAAACTGACTTCTCATTTAAAATGTCGCTGTAATGGTTTACACTGATGTTTTTTCCATTCTTACAGTTTGGGGAGAATGAGGCTCCTGAAAGCAGCGGTAGAGGGTACTTACTGAGAATGCGAACCCTCTCTGGTGATGACGCCCTCCTTGTCCATCAGCATTTGCCTGAACGTGCTGACTTTCTGGCGAATCTCCTCCTCCGTGTACCTGACCGTGGCCACAAAGACACAGTGGTTAGTGGAGGCACGCACCAGTCTGCCAGCTCCAACAGGACAACAGCGGTGACAGCCATCTTCTATATAATTCCGGCCCCTATTTTTTTTTTTCTACTAAAGCAAATGTTTTCATCATCCTCAGACTGATTCAGTGTCACAGGCTTGCAGACACGAGGGACGTGAAGCCATTTACCGTTTCCTAATCGCCATGAAGAGAAGGTACTGACTCAGTTTAAGATGCAGACCTTGCTGAACGGGAGCTGATTTGATGGTTTATTTTCAGTCTGATTTGCAACGTAGAGCTAGAAAGTTACTGCTAATGTGTCTTAAGTTTGACAGAGCTGCAATAATCTTTTTAGGTGTTTCATCCTTATCCTGACTTTGACTTTTGGGTGAATTATTTCACCTGTGTCAGGTTATTTGCATGTGTGTGTGTGTGCTTGTGTGTGTGTGTGATGAATTAAACATGGAGGCAGCTTCGGGCTCCTCTGAACATTGTAATATTCACAGACCTGTGGGAGAGACAAAAATAACTCAACAAAAGCAACAAATATTGAGACATTCTGCGTCCATTTGCTCCCGGTCAGCAGGGTCCTCTGACGAGGAATCATTACTGTCCTCATCTACAACTGTATTTTCACTATTCCACAAAAGCAGAGACGTATACAGAAGACAGACAACAGAATCCTCAGCTTTTCAAAAATCTATTGATATGTGTATGATTTAAAATGTAGACAAATCTTTGCACCTCATCAAAGCATCAAGACTAAAGCTGCCCAGGAGGGACATCCATCACCGATGCTAAGACCGATCTTTATAATTACAAATCTAATCTCTTCATCTGTTGTTAACGATTAAATGATCAGTTAACATGCATGGACCTACTTTATTTCACCATATTTGAAGAATGATTTAAAGATAGATTCTAAAATGACAATAATGCAACAGAAGATTTAACAGATATATTGCAATAGCTCTTTCTTTTTTAAAACTCCATGATGTGTCTGAGCAGATTAAAATCAAGGTATGGACAGCGTAACGAGATTAAAAATGTGATGAAGGGCATACAAAGCCGCTACAGAGCAGAAACACAATAAAGTGACACTACACATTCCAGGTCTAGATGAATAACTTCTTATAGCAGGTGATCACTTCTGACATAAACATCAGGGGCATAAAGTGCAGCAGAAATGTCAGTCTCTCTGTGCTGAAAATGGACTTTTACTTGGCAACAAATTCTTTTTCCCTCTGAGCTGATGGCATGACCAATTCTGTAAATGGGATTGTAAATGAACCTCCGGCTCATTTCGGCGTGGAAATAACATTAGTCTGAGGAGCGTTTGCTTTTCTCAGATTAAATATAACAGCAAAAAATAGTCTGGGCGGGGTCTTATCAGCAGAGACGGTGCTAAGAATGAGATCTGAAATAGCTGGAAGATGTCCGAAGAGAAGAGAAGCAGTCAGTCCGACGGGCCGTGTGTGTGGCAAGCTTTTACCTCAGCGCTTGTCAACTCAGCACAATGGAGGACACAACACACACTTTATATTCATGGTTTTCCTTGCATGGTGCAAGGGCCATCATTGCACGTGAGCTGCTGTGCACGCTGGCATACGCTCAGCTGGTAAACAGATGAACAGAAAGGACGCTGGCTGTGAAAATAGATGGGCAAAGACAAATCTTGCTACAGGACTCACAGTGCGCTAAAGCCGTGCTGTTGTGCTGTCCTGCTCTTAGACCTCCTGCTAGCTCGCTCGATTCTGCAACACGAAGCACCTTCAAGCCTGTTTGGACTGGTCTAGCGCGCAAAGTCCAAAGTGGACCTGGGTTATTGAACAGCCCACAGAAAAGAGGACGGTTGGATATCCTGCAGATTAAGACACAAACACTATTTACTGAAGAGCTTTATTCTTATACGTACTCTGCTCCAATATTCTGATGATTTGATTAGTCAAATCCACAGTTTTAATCTGTGCAAACGACCACATATAGGATGTCTGTCAGCAGCACAAAGACGCATCCCTTCTCTGCTTCTCACTTTTAATTAGAACCTCCTGCAGCTGTGAAGGAAGCTGCTTACCATCTGCTCAGCTGTGACTCAGAGCAGAGAAGGCCCTGAAAGGAGGGGTCATTCCCGGCAAGCTTTGCCTGATGTTGCATTCAAACTGAAATTATTGTGTTAAACTGCGCGTGGCACATTTTCATTGCTGTGTGTATGTATGTGTAAGAGATGGGGCTGTTTGCAGACCACGGTTAGCCGCGCGGAACAGAATGAAAGTCGTTTAAAGCAGGCCTATTGTCTACAGAGCGCCGATAAGATGAACAGGGGATATTTATGTGGACGGAGGGATTTCTCAATTCTACTCATGAAATTACGCAGCTTCAAGAACTTTATTGGAGTAATTACACAGCTCCCAGCTCCCCATTATTCCCCATTAATTTCCTATCCATGAGAAATAAATAGTGACCCAAGGGCACACTGATAGGCACTGGTTTGATGAGGAAATTTCAGTGTTTGATGTCCAAAGAACATTTGTTCTGCAAGCCTTCCCCAAGCACAGAACACAGAACCCGTAAGACTGCACATCCTTTAATCGCACTGCAAAGACTACAGAGGCAAAGTGATGCTAATGTGGTTGCTAAGACTGAACGGCACGGGGAAGGCAAACACTTTCGCCTCTACGTTTCTATTTCAGGGGATGAGCTTAAAAAACCTGGAGTTCCACACTAAAACGCTTTCGCGCTCAAGTGAAGTGGATGTGGAGCTGATGCTCTTGATGGTCACAGATTTTCTACTTAGGTAACTGATATTGGATAAAGCACACAAAGGAAAAGAGAGGACACACCCTTTTTTATCTATATAAAGCTGCACTTCTCCCTGTCCTGGTAATGTAAACACATCATCACAATCAGCCTTTGTGCCTCAGGTTGACTGCTTATTTTTGCAGACCTCTTTTGTCTTATATGGACTTGCGAAATTGGCTTGGGAGCCCGCAGTGACAATTTAAGAAACGGGCCACTGTATCCAGAGATGAAGCCTCCATTTCTGTCTTATTCAGGCTTATCCCCTACTGTTTCACACCGACTTGCAGAGGAACTCCGACAGATACGGCTACATGCTCTTTCACCAGTGTCTGAGGGAAACCTAGTCATAAGAGCTGTGCCTCCAACAACTCTTGCTATACGTGTGTAGATGCTACTAAAAGAATTGGGAGGGGAGGGAGACTGGCCTGCTGCCATGGTTCGGCGTGTGGTGAGCTGTGTGTGTGTGTGTGTGTGTGTGTGTGTGTGTGTGTGTGTGAGCGCGCTCTTAATGTGAATTTGTTGCATGTGTAAACACACCTCTCTACTCAGCATCTAGTTTTTCAGCTTTGTGAGCCAGAAGAGAAGAGAAGAACAGTATCTTTTACCTTTTACTAAAATATTCTGTTTCGGTCACAACAGTGTACCGGGCTACTGGAACAATAGTGCACGAAACAATGCAAAAAAAGTGTGTTTTACAGAAGCTAGACGGTGCTTGCAAATCAGAATAAGTGAGGCCCGCGAAAAGCTAATTAGAGAATGGGGAAAGGTTCAAACACCACAGGAGTTCTAATCGCTCAGAATCATTATGCCTCAGCAAAACACCCCTAAAGTAAAGCCTGAACTTTTGCATATATGGAAGCCAAAGAGTTTGAAATTAGCATAAGAAATCCTAAAGGTTCAACAGAAACTAGAGCTTCTGGCTATCATGAAAAAGAACATGCATTAAAGTGAATTATTTAACGCTTTAATATTTTATTTATTTATGACCAGTAGATGGCAAGATTTCTTTTTTTTTTTGAGTAAAACTACAACAATAGAGTTGGGTTGGGGGCGGGAGGGTGCTGTCAGGTCAGGACAGATTTCTTTAATTTCTTCATCTGTCTAATTGCCTCCATGGTGAGGCTATCACTCACAGAAGTCTAATTATTCCTGCTGAGCCTCTGGACTGGGGGGAAGTATCCACCAGGATGGCAGCTTTAGAAAAGGCAAAAAGTAAACAAATCCCCCCCGCCACCACCACCACGCCAACCTAATCCTTTACTGAAGCCTGAGTCAGGACACACGCGGAGGAGTGTTCCAGGGCCCGATGGCTTAAATCCACCAGAAATGAACACAGACTCCAGTCACTATTTTAATTGTCTCTAATACTTGGCATTGCTCTCTCTCTCCATCCCTGTGTCTCATCCCCTAATCCTGTACACATGCACGCTCTTGTTAAAAGAGGAACAGTAGAAATTGGAGAGGCGAGAGGAGTTGGCAAGTCACGTTCGCTTGCTTATTAATGCTTAACAAGATGACTTGAGTCTGTCCAGAGCTTTAATGCTCAGCTGAACCATCCCCGCTACGCAGCCTTGACAAGTGAGAAGATTGGCTATCTGCTCTATCTGGACATCATTAGCCAAGCAGCTGCCAGGACATCATGGCTTCTTCACGTGATGTGAAACCTGGAACGACCAAATCTCTGCCGGGAGACAGCGGGCAATGACAAATAGACACCCTCTATTTGTCATTTCTAGTCTATTCATTTCTTATTAACTGTTCCTTTTTGGAGAATTCAATCCATTGTGGCACTGCCTGTCGTCTTAATGAAGCCCCTACCGCCTGACATTCACGCTCTGGGAAAGAGGGACGAGAAAAAAATAAGTGGAAGAAAACTTGAATCCATCTTCTCCCTCACAGAAACACCGCTTTAATCCATCCCCTCCATAATTTTTACAGAATTCAGCTCAGTGGTCACATTTGTTTGTGCCTGCCAACTCCTTAGACAAAAAAACCCCAAACACTTGCTCTTGAGTTGACTTAAGCATCCTTCCCTGACATATAAATGACTAACCAGTAGTCTCTGATTAATACGATCTAAATAAAATGTCATGAAGTATGAGCAAGTTTCCTTAAATGGACTCAGAGCGGCAGGGATCATCATTAATTACAGCCTCAGCTAGATCGCCTACAAGCTGGGGTTATTTCAAGCAGGTATGTATGATGTGTGTGTGTCCAAATAAGGCCACTGCTGCAGTCGTGTATATATATATATATATATATATATATATATATATATATATATATATATATATATATATATATATATATATATATATATATATATATATATATAGTTATTATATAGTTATATATATATATATTATATATATATATATATATGTATGTATGTATGTATGTATGTATGTATGTATGTATGTATATACATAAGGCACCGGACTGGTACACGGGGGACCAGGGTTCGATTCCCGGAGGGCACAAGGAGTAATACAACAGCATCCAGTGTTGATAAAACTGGAACAAGGCGGAGATGGGTGAGATGCGAGAACAAGGCGGTAACCCTGAGCGAGGCAGCAACTGACCTGAAAGATAGAATCATGGCGAGAATGAACCCAAGGCGACCCTGACAATGTTTACAACGGCTAAGTGAAGTACCATCTGAAAGTGTGAATGTAGCAGTGAGAGCGATCCCTACCTCAACAATCACTGAAACCAACGAGCTGATATACACTTCAGCAGCAGTGATCCTAGATCCTATAGCTTGGCTATAAGAGCAACCATGGGAGAAACAATACCCACCATGGAAACGAAGGTTGGAGGCTAAAATCAAGGCAGCACGGAGAGAAGTGAGTCAACTGACAGAGGCCCAGAGAGGTGCAAACACAGTAGTGTATGCTCAGCAGAGTAGACCCACCAAGGCTCGAAACCGAAGAGTATAGGGGAGAAGGAGGCAGCACATAACAGCAGTGCTCAGTGGCTGGTGTCAGAGAGGAGCACAGAAACCAGTTACCATCACAGTGGCAGACATCCAGGAAAAGAGTCTGAGGTCTGAAAAACTGGGCCCTGACATGATCCATTCCTCCTAAAGAAACTCACTCCATGAGCGCCTGGCAGCACAAATGAACCAGCTGCTAAGAGATGGGACTCACTAAGAATGGCTAACCAAGGGGCGAACGATCCTAATCCAGAAGGATCCCGCAAAGGGTGCAGTCTGTCTCTCCACAACATGGAAGCTCATGTCAGGCAACATTGCGGTTAAGATAAGCAGGCACATGGATCAATACATGAGCCAAGCGCAGAAGGGCATTGGTAGAGATACCAGAGGAGCTATACACCAGCTCCTGGTTGATTGAATAGTTGCCCAAGACTGCAAGTCCCAAAATACCAACCTGTGCACTGCCTGGATTGATTGCAAGAAAGCCTATGACTCGATACCACACACATGGATCACTGAATGCCTGAAGCTGTACAACATCAATAGGACTCTAAGAGCGTTCATGGCAAACTCGATGAGGTTGTGGAAAACCACCCTTGAGGCCAATGGCAAGCCACTTGCACAAGTATGGGCTGGAAACCCCAAGGTCAAAATGGGAAACACCTCCAAAGGTGGTGGAGAATGACCAAGCAAAGGTCCTGTGGGACTTCCAGATACAGACAGACAGGATGGTGACGGCGAACCAGCCAGATATCGTGGTGGTGGATAAAGGGCGGAGGAGAGCTGTTGTGGTGGATGTGGCAATACCAAGTGACAGCAACATCAGGCGGAAGGAACATGAGAAACTTGAGAAATACCAAGGGCTCAGAGAGGAGCTGGAGAAGGCTTGGAAGGTGAGCTCAGGCTCCCAGGCCTCTGGTAGAGGACCCGAGCTTAGAATGGAGGAGGAACCACTTTTTTCTTCAAAGCAGTGCAAACTTTAAGTGTTGGCTGCAGAAACATGACAATGGTGTAGTTGAGTCGTGATGAGTTGTTCACAAGACTGCAACACAAATTTTCTTTAATTTGTAAGTAATTTTTTATTGCATTAAGGGGACTATCTTGCAGAGAAAGGCTCATTTTTATTTTAGAAAACACAAAGAAATTCTAAACTAGGATTGTGCCAATAAAGAAATGATTTTTGTGCCAATAGTTTTGAATGACTTAATTGATTTTCCTAATTTCCGGGTCTGAATTCCGTTTTCTATTCTGCATGAGGTTTTTCATCTGTGTGTCTGCTATTTCCCAACCAGCACATAGTATTAGCCATCAGGACAATGAAAAAGACATGATTAATTCCTGGAAAGCTGGTTTGGAACATTACTAAATGGGTTAAATGGAGCTGCTGACCAACAAAGGGCTCCCTGTCTGTAAACGGTCCCTGTAGATTCCTTAACTAATGTCATATTCCGGGAAACAGTTATCCTCAGGAGACTGTCAGACAATACTTTTAATTTATGGGAGGTTTGTTCATGTCATTTTCCCTTTTAGAAAACCTGAATATGGTTTCACAGAGACACTTCTTTAAATATGGAATGGGAATAAAAAATAATGACAGTATCACTACTAAATCTAGCGGTAACTCATTGCATACACACTTATACCAAAAACACAGATCTGCTAGGCACCGCAGCCCTCACGTTTACTGCTCCCCTCCACAGGGGCTTGTTTTTTGTTCTCAGTATTGCAACAAAAATGACGTTTGGCAGCTAACAGGTTTCAAATGTAATGTTTCCTTATGGTCTGCGAGCGTAGCCACCCCTATAGGTGCAAACGTGTCAGTCTCGAGCTCCGCCACAAACGCACTGCAAACAGCTCCGCAATAACTGAATAACAAGGAAAGAATAAACAGCTTCTGCTTGACTTAAAACATTAATGTCACTTTCCATCAAATAGCCCGTGTAGACAAAAACGCTGTTGGATTCGTGTGGGGAAAAAAAGG
Source organism: Pao palembangensis (assembly GCA_015343265.1). Classification (NCBI taxonomy): domain Eukaryota; kingdom Metazoa; phylum Chordata; class Actinopteri; order Tetraodontiformes; family Tetraodontidae; genus Pao; species Pao palembangensis. Next base: position 10,201,919 of record CM027094.1, on the reverse strand, counting down.
ATGCTTGAATTCCTTTAAAGCTTCTCTGTGGTTAAAGCTCAACCTACAAATATTTGGATTCCTTTAACTCTTCTACATGCACAGGCTGTTTATTTCATTATCATCGAGTACAACTGAGTATACTGGAAGAACCCCCTTCCCGAATTTTAAGTAGTGCTGTCAGAAATCAGCAGACGAATGCATGATGGATGTGAATTGAAGCAATTAGGAACTGAAAATGTGGTTGTGCTGGGACAGAAATAATGAATAAATATTCCCAACATGTTATTAGGGGGAAAGTGGAAAGACTAGAGATGATTAAAAACAGCGGAGAACATCTCACACTCATGGAGATGGATGAGGTCATGATACACCATCATTCAGGTGAAAAACGATGAAAGTCTCTAGACTGAGCTGACGAATGGGCTAAAAATACGATGAAGTTGTTTATTTTCAGACTCCAGTCCACTGTCCACGTGCTTCCTCTCACTCGTTTCTGACAACAGATGGATTTTGACCAAACTCTGAAGCTGTACTTACCCCTGCTCCTCCATCATCTCCTGGAGCTCCATACATTTGAGCTCTACCCTCCTCTTCCTCTCATGGTCCAGGATCTCTCTGTGTGGCTTCTTCACCAGGATGGGCTCTGTTTTCAGCTCCTCCTCCTCTGCACCACCTTGCTGTGCTTCCTCAGCTTTGGTCTGCAGGACGGCGGTTGGGCTCGGCCCTCCTTCCAACGCCGCATCTGTTCCCGTTGCTGCTCCTGCACCAGGGACCATGGGCTGGGCCACTACGTTTGCACCATCCTTAGGAGATGGTACCCTTGCCGCATCATACATGATTCCTGACTTCTGCGGAGACACGATGGAGAGAAATGACCAGATGAAAAGAGGGGGACTGTGCTTAGATACTGTCCTCTTTATACAACAGCGCTATCGTGGTGCTGCAGGGGATAGACTCTAAATTATCCTCATGACCCTGATTAGGAATATACGGGGGAAGGTCAATATTATGGAAAGAAAGTGCACATAGAATGGGAAGAGTTTCAAAGAGAAAGCAGTAACTAAATATAGCATCTATTTTTCTTGAATATAGCAAATGCATCCCATGGTTTCCACTTGCTTCAACCTCCCCTCTAAGGCTTGTTTACTGATGGAATGATGTGCTTGTCATTTTGGCAAATAAAAAGTCACATGGTACAAGTGCGCCGCGCGCTCTGATTAAGATGGATTGCTGTGTTGAGGCCGACACAGAACGCGAGGGGCTTCTGGTGCCCACCAGCATGGCTGCCTAGCACCAGTCCCCCTCCTGTGCAACTAATAGCTTCATTTTTCACTGAGGAGCCAAAACAGCCCAGCTGAGGCACTTAATCACTGTCACATGTGGAAGAGCCCAGAAACAGGACAGCAATGAGTCCAGATGGACAAACCCACACTACTAAACTCATGCCTCTTTTATCCAATTAGCGCGAGTGTGCGAGCTGCTTGTGTTCGTGCAGGGAAGTCGCGTCTACTGGAGCGGGTTGTGTTGGTTTTGGGCTGGTTAGTGGGGATGTGCTTATATTTATAATGCTGTGAGCTGGTAAACGAGGCGTGGATCTGCGCGCATGGCGACACGGCTTTTGGATAACAGAACAGGCGGCAGAACAGCAGGAGTCATTGTCACCGAATCCATTACAGTAAATCAGGACTTGATATCCCGTAACAGATCTTCACAGGCCAGATGACAACTATGCAGAAGGTTACGAGGAGCAAAGGGCTCCACGGACCGCTCGAGCAACATTTGGATGAGTTTCTGCGCATGGATAAAAAGGGGTTTTATCACAGCCTGGTTTAAATAGGACGGGCCGGCAGAACAGAAAAATTTGCTTTTCCTGTTTCCTGATTTCAAAGAAATTCTGCGGGGTCTCAGGTCTGGGTCTTTCAAGAACTCTGTGCCCGACTTCACCCTTATTCCTAGTAACATATGGCACCAAACCCCCACAATGGTATCCGCCTTAGTGCCTGCAGCCAGGAGGAATGTGCCCCGATGGAAATGTCTGGAAACAACCTTCACATCACCAAAGAAAATCTCTACTTCACCAGACCTTGGAATCAAGAGCTGCAGGGCCGAGATCCAATCTGTTTAAGCTACACTGTAAATCTCAAACTACGCTATTATACTAATGCAGCCTTTCACAGACATCCTTGCTTATCCTCTGGAGAGGGTAGGTAGTGCAAAAAAGGAAAAAAATTTCTCTTTCAGGCTGAGATGACAATCATTTTTCTGCGTTATGAAAAAAAAAAAGATGGTTTCCAGAGTGTTAATTGTGTGTGAGAACTCAGGGGATAGAAGGTTATCAGGAGCTGCTGCATTATGCTGGCCCCACCGAACTGTTCCGCTGTTATTATAAGGGCGGATGAGACATCAGATCCTAATGCACACTGCTTGTAATTACTCTTCATGCTGAGTCAAGTGGTATATGCCCAGTATTACCAGCAGCTTTTCCACAACACAATGAGATAATGTGCACTCGCCTATTCAAAAGCATATTTTCATGTAAAGGCGCGGCACGTGTGCGGAACAAATAGTATAATTGTGAGCAAAGATTTCCCGGTTGAACTGATGACCTGTTGAGGACTGTTGGTGACATCACAGTATCAGATATGATGTCATCAGCGGTGCGCGAGGCGCTACATAAAACTCCTCCGCGATCTCTCTCAAGCACAGCAGCCAGGTGCCCAGCAGGACTGTCTCTTCCACTGAAAGTGGATCACGTACTTAAAGCTCTATTAATGAGGATAACATTAGCCGTTGCTACACAGCGAGAAATTCCCAGCCTCACTGGAAATCTAATGTTGCATTAGACTAACAAGACGCCGAGGGGACAGCACAGACATGAGCCACCTCAAGACTGCTGATTTTGTCCATCTAAATGTCATCAACAACAGTGATCGGCTGCAGTCGGCTGCACAGAATATGACAGTAACCATCGAGATGTAATATCATCCTGTCCTGTATGTCAGGATTCATTTTCAACTGTGCTGTGTATACACACAATAATAACGTGTAATCAATACACATTACGATCAAGCGCTGTAATACTGTAATACTAATGTAAGTCTAGCAAAACTGCAGCTCATTTCCTGTGTAGAAGGTACACTGGAGCATGTGTTCTGTTAGACATACGGTATGTCCAGCCATCTGTACATGCTGTTCTGTTCATGTAAGTACTGCACATACAGACTGCTCTGCCGTCAAAGGTAACACATTCTAGATTTTATTCGGCAGGAGAAAGCTTTCATCTGGGTCGTAGATCAGTCTGCAACCACTGAGGTGGACCTCAGTCCTGCACGTTAAGCGTCACTCTGTGTCGTGTATGTGTCACTCGTGGATGTAGTTCATGAGTGTAGGATGGTGGGAACAGACACAGAGAGAGAGAGAGAGAGAGAGAGAGAGAGAGGAGCTGGAGAAACATCCCAGCCGGGCATCTCTTTATACAGAGACAAAAGTTCTCGGTGCGAAATGAAGCGCAGTGACTTTTTCTGGCTCGCTCTCTCCACATTATGGCTCCTATCTCGTCCTTTCTGTCACACCGTTCCTACAAAACAACCTGCCCCTTGGCTGGAAGCCTGTGTTTTGTTTTTAGCACTTTGCCACCCAGAGGATATGTTTAGCTAAGCTCACCCAAGGTCATGTGTCTTCATTCCAGGCACGTTGGCACTGATGCTGGGAAACAAGCAGCCTACACTTTACACCCTCCCTGTCGTTCCTTTTTTGTCTAATCGCAGTTGGATGAGAGGTGCGGAGGTGAGGTGCAGAATGGATATTTTTCACCCCGCAGCTTTGTTAGGAATTTCAGTGGTGGGATCAAAAGTTTTTGAGCCGGGTATTATTCATTGGTATTGGCATGGTGAGACCAAGAACTATCCCAGATGGAGGATTCAGCACCACATTTCACAAAGTAGCTGCTGATTTGTTAAATTCATGCCCAGGCACAGACCCAAACCCAGCCAATTTTCTTTAAGAGGCCTGGAGTTTGGCGTGCGCGCGCGCACACACACAGAGCTCTGCCAGTCACCTCAGAGGAAGATGGAGATGCTGTCTGCAGGCTGACAACAGGATTTAATCCTGGCGCACAGTTCATGTGCAGGTTAACATTTGAGAGGAAGGCCCACTCAGCCCCAGCATATAGGGCTGTTTCCACGGCTGAAAAAACAGCTGGTCTACAGCTGCTCCAGCGGACTGGCTGCTCTACGGATCAAATCCCCCACAGCTCCGCGCTGCTGTCGTGTGCGGATCGTCAGGGAAGACGTGATTTGCATAGGAGCGCTGATACGATTAGTCGGGTCACTGGCGGCTGAGAGCTTCATGGGCTCAGGTCTGCATGCCTGAGTCAGGCCCTGCTTCTCGCTACACTTTGCACCATCACACATCATCCTCTGTAGAAAAAAAATAAATAAAAAGAAGCTGAGCAGACATTTAAAATAAAACATGAAGGTCATGCTTTTAATCTCTACTGTTGGGTGGTTTAATTTAATTATTCTCTGGTTTTTGGACAAAGTTCCTCCCTCAGAAAGGAATTACTACCTAAACCTTTCTAAGCTAACAGCTCCTGATCACGTTCGTCACCGTTACACAGTTAAACCTTAACTGGACTGTTAACAGCTTTGAAACAGTGTTGGAAATGTAGATGCCAGAACAACCAGACTACATGCTTCAGATAGAGAATAATAATGCAGAATAATTTACATAAATTCAATTTATATAAATGGAGCATATATGAGTGTTAATTAAATTACAAGCCCAAAGGTCACGCCAGTATACCATGTGACACATCCTTGCTGAACAGGTTGCATTGCCAGCGTGTTGTTCTGTTCAGTTTTGTCGCCCACAAGACTGAAAAGGGGCCTGAGCATCTGTTTAAAGAGTCACTTTCTGTTACAAAGCAGTGTGACAGAAAAACTTAAATTTAGGGATCAGGAAAAAAACCTGCCAGCCGGCCTTTGCGAGTCAGATTCCTGGTCAGTCATTTAAAACCAGGGAGGGGAACTCTCGCCCACCTATTCAACCATGTTTGAACACTGGACGCTTTGAAGACATCAAAAGACACAGTGTTGATACAGATGGGATCTGTCGCATCCTTCTGCTTCTGCATAGGGGTGATTGAGCCAGTCAAAGACCGACTGGCTTCAATAGAATCAGTGCCTGCAGCAATCTGAGGCCAATCTCCTGACTGCTGCAGTGATGAAGTCAAGCTGTCCTCTTCTGCACCTGCCTGCGCTGCTCTTTAATTGAGTCGCTACTCCAGAGTGCAGGCCGATTGGCTTTCTGATACAATGTGATAGCTGTCAGTTACCTGCAGACGCTCATTCCCCGACTCAATCACACCTGCGGCAGGGGAGGCAAGCCTCTGAGCGCTCTCCGCAAATGCACCGTCGCTTTGGCTAAATACAGAATCCTGCTCTCATCACGCGCAACAGCAAAACAACACCAACAAAATCAGCTTTTCTGTCATTACTCGGATCCTGCTCTTCACAAAACTAGCCCAGGCATCCTGCACCAAAAACAAGCTAAAAATGTTTTATATTTAACCAAAAGTAAGGATGTCTATCAGCACCAGGACATGAATACTAGGAACTAATAAAAAGGTCTAATCATCACGCCAGTGAGCGTAGCATTTCTGAATCACAATCTGATTATTAAGGCATTTAGAGGGAAAAGAACATTCTCCTGCTCACACTGGCAGTCGGGACGAAGGCGAGTGAAGAATTGAAGTTCTTAGTTATCCAGTCTGGCATCTATCCTGTTCTCTATGTCTGACTTTCCAGAAAACTGAACTGACAGCAACAGCATTCTGTGAGCTTAAAGCTAATCACGCTGATATTTATCAGCAACAAAGTCAGCTGACTAACTGATGTCTTCACTAGACCAGGTCACAGATTTCGGACTTTCTGGACCATTGTTGTTCACCTCGACTGCAGCCTCGCTTAAGACTATTCACACGCACGCTGCTGGAGAACAGCATAAAAATGCCACATTCTTATTTACACCAGCAGCCTTATGAGTATGCTGAGTATGTGAGTGGGTACATTAGCACTTGTGTCAAGAACATCATACCCACCATACAAGTCAGGAAGTTCCCCAACCAGAAGCCCTGGGTAAACAGTGAGGTACTATACTTGCTGCGCGCTCGCTCTGTAGCTTTTAGATGAGGCGATGAGGCTGAGGACAAAGCTGCGCAGTACCGACTGGAGAAGGCCATAAGAGCGGCCAAGAGGCAACACAGAGAGAAGACGGAGGGCTTCTCCTCTACTGCCGACGCCAGGAGGATGTGGCAATGTCTGGACCACATCACAGACTTCAGGACCAGCTCCAGCCCCACCACCACCAGAGCCTCAGACAACCTACCAGACGACCTCAACGCATTCTACACCCGCTTTGAGACCTCCACCACCACCACCACTCCCACCCACCCCCAACACGGACTCTTCACACTCCTACCTTCTGGCCGGAGGTACAGAAGTGTGAAATGCAGGACTGCCAGACTTAAGAACTCATTCCTTCCCACGGCCATCAGATTATTGAACTGCTGAGCGACAGCCCCCCTCTCCTGGACATCTACTTATACACTTTGCACATGAATAATTTGCACTGTTCCTGGCTGCTAACCTGTTTACATACAGTTGCACATTTTGCACAAACCACTTTACCACTGACAATTGCACATAAAAGTGAATGTGGCACATTATCTGCAGTGATATGTACGTAGTATAAAGCACATGCACATAGTATAAAGCTTGTGTTCCTATTTTACTGTATTGTATTTTATTGTTCCTATTTTATTGTATTTCTGTATTTTTGCATGCCTCTCCTTGTCATTTTTTGTTTTTTTTTTATATACTCTTGGCATCCAGTGTAGGCAGCAAAGTAAGAATTTTATTGTACGAGGAAACGTGCTTCTTTACTGTGCAAATGACAATAAAGCTTTGAATCTTGAATCTTATGTGCCAAAACTCCCCACTGCAAGGAGATTTCTGCAAAATTGCATCCAAAGCCTTGCAGTCACATAGGCTGCAACCGCCTGTGCACGGGTGGCCACTAAAACTGTACAAGCAGATTCAAGATAAATAAGTTAGAAGTACCAGAAACACTGTTTCTGTTAAGTTTTCGACTCCTACGCTACACACCATCCTTTATTTTCATTCGTTAAACTTTAAAGCAGGTTAAGATCAAAGCAAAAGCTGTCACGATGATTTAGCTAGCACGCCTCAGTACTGTATAATGTTGTACAACCCTCTGATGGTTGAGTACTTTCAGAAATAGACAACAACCAAAATAAAATCTTATCACAACCAAAAGAAATCTGTAAAAAAAATATCATTTACATCAACAGAACAGACTTGTATTCATCTATTAATACTATATTTTAAATGAACACACATCAATATTTGATGTGTTAATGTATTTTGAAAGAGTGCTGCTGGCTAATGATTGTTTAAAGATCTGCGGTTCGATAAGCTACCGAGGCGAAACTAAACAGGTACACACAACTGTAAAAGCATTTTTTATGACTGTACTGTAGTAAACTATAATAGCAGTCTGGATTATGCTGTGTTATTTTTATAAGGTACTCTCTGTTAAGAGGTAGATATAAAAAAAAAACCATTTTTGTGGTACAAAAGATGCTTTTAAAAGAATCTGAGGAGCCAAGGCCGACAGAGAAACAAGCAAAGCAGCTCCAAACCAAAATCGGCCTTCCGTAACCTGTTTGTCATTGTCGAGAAACAAGGACGTAAAAACTTTTTACCAACTTCATGCTGCGATACAGTGACTAGCACAGCGTGTGCCCACACCGATCCTCGACTGTTCCTGGCCCCCTCGTGGGGAGAATCAGACTCCATATATGAGGCACGAGGCCCAAGGCTCTCCAGCTGTGAGTCCATATGAAAATCAAACGCACTTTTCATGTGAGGCTAACAGGGGAAAAAAAAAAGAACGTGGCTATTAAAAAGGTCACATGTTGGCTGTGGATTAGTGGACCCACTGGCTGTAGACACGGGGTCTAAGACTGTCCGTACACCACGTCGCACAGACAGAACTGTGTGTGTGATGAGAGGGTTCAGTGACAGAACATCCCAGTTTACAAGCAGAGACAGACCAGAGGAAGAGTACTGACCTGATCCAAACCCTCCTGTGAATGATCCACCGACAGAAATGCTTCATAAAGTGAGCTCGGGGAAGCCTGCGTTCATGAAGCCTGGTGGAAATGTCAGTCAGTTTAAGTACTTCATGTTGTCTGTTGTGGAAAGGTCAGGGCACGAATGTAGCTGCCACCTCTCCCTTGATTGTCTAATGATCGGTGGAGCCTCGGCGTCCCTGTGTTTGCCCACTCTTGGTGATGAACTTGTCAAATGAAAACTCAGGCTTGGGTCCTCAAGTGCTTACGTTTCACGCTCGGCTGCTTGTGGATGTAAATATATGTCTGGAATAAGGACGCCTGTAAGTTGGATGTTTGTTCCAGCCACAGTTTAAACACCGCAGAGACGGTTTCAGGCAAACACGGGTTTCCACACAAGTAGCAGAGCCCCCACAGATAGAAGGCACACGCTTTTTAGTGGCAGTGTGTTGACAGATGAGATAAGATGTTGGTTAGGAAAATTCCCCTCACTACTTGAAGGTCAGTTGCTGGTCAAAATGAAGACGGTTTCCTCTGCTTCTGCTGAGGACACAGTGATTAATGACAGGCAGCCCAGAGTGAGACAGGCTCGGCCTGCAAATGGCCTGTTTTCACATCAAGAGGCTATATATACACCTACATTTTCCATTTAACCCAAATATCTTATCAAATATGAGCATCCGAGATAGATCAAGGGCTCTTGCCATGTTCTCAGCAGATATGTTTAGATTTTTATTATTATTTATTTTAATTTTTTTGCTATTTTGGGATTATTTGATGATTGAGGAGAAAGTTGTAGAAAATGAGAACTGAGAAACAAGAGGATGAGAGAGGTGGAGGCAGGGACACGATGACAGTGATGACAACCATCTGTCAGCAGCTCCTCACACATGCAGGGGCCCTGCTGAAATGCACCCGCATCTTTGCACCTGGAGAGAAGGCCTGACAAAATGTTTTTCCTTCGCGCGCTTGCGGGAATGGCCACCGTCTCCCCCTCGGCCAAGCCGCTGCCTCCGCTCGCGCATCCACATCTCAATCTGTGACGGCCATCCGTGAAATGTGCAGGTCACGGCAAAAGGGAGATAATATGAGACAAACTACCGCCACAATGAACGTCCCACCCCCGCCTGCTCGGATTACACATCTCCTCTGGCCATCTGTCAGAGAGGACTCCATGCAGCGGGGGAGGCCGATACTGCAGCATTAAAAACAGGCTGCAACACCTCGCGCTGCCAGTCCAAGCAGACATCCGACTGCAGTATGAACCCGATAATCCTCTAACGTCTCACAAGGCCTGTGCTTCTTGTGGCCAAAGCCATATTTGTGAGCTAATCAGTGCTGAAATGTGTTTACATGCCCGGGGAAGCAGCTGAAACTGAGCAAAATCTTCAAAAGAGACTCTGGGCCGGCAAACTGGGAGCAGGATTAGGGCATTTTTCACAGGAGGCATCCCAGAATAATCCCCAGCTTCTAAACAAACAACAACTTTGTACTTTCATGCACAGACTTGGTAGTAAAAGCACTTCTATATCCTGCCAGCGTAGTGAGAGAAGGCAGCCAGTAAGTGAATATCAATCATTCATTTCCCCAAAGAAGTGATTTAATTAACACCTTTTTATCACCGTGGACGAGGCTTATAAAACTGACTTGGGCAGCAAATCGCAGTACGTTTAAACAGGACTTTTGAGGCCACTAATACCAAAAGAAGGACATGCTTGCAGCAGGCTCTCTCCCCACTAATACAGTATTTTTATTTCCTCTCAAGGGTGTGCAGTGAGGGCTGTGGCTGGAGGTCACCTTCCTCCCAGTGTGCTCTAACAACCGCCCCGAACACGTGTAGAAAAGCCTGTGACACTACACTATCATCTTAATCATCTGTAAATCCTATACAGTATGCAGAGCAGGGGACCCAGCAGACTGGGGGAGAAAGGGAAGACAATCATAAAGGTCAGGGGAGCTGGCTGCTGTTCCTCCAATAGGCCACCGCCTGGTGCCTCAAAGGTTAGACGGAGCTCTCAGCAGCACCGGAGGTGATGTGACAATACAAGAAATGTCACCATCCCCAATCCAGCTGCAGAGCGAGTCAATACTGACACAGCAGCTGCTGCACAGGCCGTCTTCATCAGGAGGCCATTTCAGTGCAGCTGGCGGCTGAAATGGCCGTTTTTCCCTCTGCTGTCAGAGGCATAGGAGAGATCACAAACGTGTGCCTCTGTTTGATTCTGCTACCGTGAAAAAAGGAGGAACGCCTGCAGCCTTCTGAGCGGTCTCAGTGGTCAGAGACACGGCCTCGCTAAAGTCTGGCCCTGCCGTCCATTAGCGGCCCAAATGTGACTGGCAGGGTAGTCACGCCTGCAATGAGACCGTGACCCCTAAACATCACAAGTGAGACAAACCAAGCAGCTCCAATAAGATCCTCTCAGAACTGCAGCCCGGCTCTGGCTTCCCATATGGGCAGCAGGCCTGATGAGCTTATTAATCCCCCGGGAGGCTGGGGACAGAGAAAGAGTTTGCAGCCTTGTAATATCCCCTGGCCAGCCAGCCAATCCATGAGAGCACCGCCCATCCACCACTACTGCCATCTGTTTCCTGCCAGCTTTCTGGGTTAAGTCCCTGCTGAGCCTTCGTCTCCGGCTCCTCTGGGTCACATGGAAAATTTGTCCCAATCCTCTGTTACTGCACACAGGCTCTAAATAAAAAAAGAAATAAATAAAAAAAACACATACACACATGAACATAATGGTGCATGTCAGTTAAAACACTTTGGTTTTTTGATTGTGGTTGAAGCCAGTGTTTATCATTGTTACTGTTCCTATTATCCATTTGTCCTCATGCTGCTATAATTAATAGTTGTAATGTCACTATAGGTATTATAGTGCTTGTTTGTTGCTTTTTGTACTCTCTTTCTTTATGTGTGCAATAAAAGCAATAACTGGAGTAGAATTCAACCATGCAATGAAAATGGAGTGGCATTCTGTAGACCATAACTTATAATAACATCATTTTCAGGATCTGGAGACTTTGCTGATACAAAACCAGCATCTCTACAGCTAAATAATTACAAATGCATTTCTGCTGGTGATAAAATCTATTAAGACAGGAAATGTGACATATTCCTGCTTCGAAGCCGCAGCTGAATTTCCTTGATCTCAACATAAACAATGATTCATTGTCCTAACATACTTACTCTGACGCTAACTAGATCACACATCCATTTCTGTCCATACTCAGCCGCTCTTCACCGACGTTTACCTCTTGGATTTGAGTTCTCTGACGTATGAGTAGAATGTTCTAGAGAATCTTATCGTTATGGATTCTCTCCATTCTCTTCTGTGACTTTGCACTCTTCCCAAATCGTAATATGGGCTGCAAAATATCTTACAAGGGAGGGACGTTTAGCTGCAGGGATGCAGGATTCTCCAGTTTCCCCCCTAATGGAAAATGCAGTGGGCATGAAATTTCCCCTGACCGCTGACTTTAAACCCTAACGTGTAGGTTAATCAATGAGAATGTTGAGGACAGAATACCGATGAGACTCAGATCCGGAGTAGATTCTGACAAATTCAAATTCTGCTGGTTCGTGTGTGTGCGTGTGTGTAGATGCAGCAGACCTCCAGACCAATGGTCACGTCCCATTTGACACATAACAGCTCCAAACTGTTCAAATAAAAGTACCCATAACTATCGCTGGAACTACCTGCAGAAGAGGGAATCTGTTTGAACGAGGATGGACTGACCCCCCCCCCCCCTCCCCTTATTGGTTGCAGAATTGTTTCGGGATGTGGTGTATTCGAGGATGTCCAAAGCAGGGACATCTCAGGATTTGTCAGAGAGTAGGGGAACTGCAGAATATCAGGGACTTTTCTGGTCTGCTCTGCTGATGCAACAAGGCCGTAAAGTCTGTAACACCCTATCGTTAAGCAAGCCAGTCATTCACAACAAGAACTGTCAAAATTGAGACCAACAAAAGCTCTTTTACGGCCACACTGGAGCCTCGGAGATAGAGAGGCTGTCAGTGTGTCTCTTTTATCAGATTGGTTAATATTAGAGCGTCCCCGCGGTAAATAGCAGCGTTCTATTGCTGACAACAAATGGTCCGATTTAAACACAATAGCGAAACAAAAATGTCCCACTTTATCTCCATCTTCTCGCTGAAGCCTGTGCTATCGCGGCGAGCTCGCGCAGCAGCAGCAGCAGCTGCCTCTGGGGAACGCACCGCCTCAGCATCATATCACCTTAACGCCCCTGCATCTGCAACACAATGCACCTATCGCCTTCTCTTGCAGTCAGGAGCCGCCGAGCACAGTGAAGATAAACCCCGAATCAACAGAAAAGAGCTATCAGGATCCGTAAATGCTGAGTGATCGGCTGCTGTGTGAAGCCTAAATTGTTACAGAAGAATTTAAGAAGCATCTCTGCTGTATTTGCAGCCATTGTTGTTTTAATAGAGCCCCAGAAAAGGCAGCAGCCACAGTGAGGACATTTGAGAAAACAGCCTGTCCTATTCTATATATTCTGATGAGTCACACAGTATGAGAATTGAAGTCTTGTTTTTGTGCCATGCTGCCATGCCGTCTGCAGTGCTCGAATAAAAAAAAAATGCTTCCAAAAATCAAAGAATGACACAAGACTCATTACCACAGACTTTTAACGGTCTTATTTTTCTAATAGAATTGACCGAGACCGCTCGGTTTCCCCTTTTGGCTTTTGCTGGTATGAAGAACAAATTTGGGCAGAGGTAATTTGGGCTGAGCCTCGCGGAGGTGACGGCAGACGCCGTCCCATCCTGCCCCGGTGTTCACACTGTGGACTGGGTGCAATTACCGGAATACTTGCTCCTTGTTGTTTGATCTGAATTGGAAGAGAGGTTTGGAGACACAAAAGGAGGGAACGCCACGGGATGTCTTCTACTGGAAATACTAATGTGTTACTTCCTCCGTGCCACTTAGCAAAATAAAACATGTGACAACCTTCTACTGCGCAAATACACTTTTACACTCAGTGACACACGCACATTAGCGCCAGGCTGAGTCCCAGGGAGACATCAATGAGCCGCATTCATGAAAGGTTCTGAGAATAGAACAAGTCAGACGCTCAGCTTCTGCGCGGCTGTTTAAAACGATCAGAGGAGACGCACGTCCTCCAGGCTTTCTGGAGCCTGTGATCCAGTCTCCCTCGCTGCTGTCTGTCCAACAGTAGGTCTGAATTCCCAGTCTGGAGGTGTGTCTGTCTGTGGACTGTCTGGTAGAGCATCTAAATAATTCACTGTCCACAGTCGACGTAAACTCTTTGTCAGAGCACAGAGTTGCCACAAATGCACAAAGGACGTTCCCTAACTATAGAACGTGCGATGGTGTCGGTCCCCTGTAATTTCCCTAATCAAAGCGATGGAAGGCCAAATAAATACCTCCCACACTGGTGCTCGTATGTTTATCATTAGCCGTGACCTAGTTGTTGACTGTGCTGGCTACACACGCTTCGCCTGTAGCCTCATCCAGTCAGATGCACGTGCACTGAGCTGTTCATCAACCCGCACACGCACAAAGGATTTTACACACTCATACAAGCGCCGTCTAAGTGACCGCCCCTCCCCCACCCCGGCTGTATGACAGTACACTGAACAAACGCCATCCTGCCAACGTGTCCTGTAACGATTCAAACAAAACTACAGACACCGTTTGTGTACAAGCATCACACCGAGGCCTGTCCCATCTTCCTCCAGTGGAGGTTAAGCGTAATAAACTGTTCATTCAGATCTGGTCTGCTCTCAATAATGTGAAGGGGGGGCGATGCCTGCAGAGCTGGTATAAATAATTCTCTGCTAAGAAAAGACGGAAAAGGTCAGAGCCAGTATCCATCTTTTCGGCACTGTTTTTGCTCACAGCATCACCTTTTCTATTTTTTTATTTTTTTTTTTGCCTCCTCCACATCCTTGACCTTCTTCCTCATGCGTCTCGAGTGAATAAATCAAGCTCTTCCATGTGGGCCAGCTCAGTACTGATGGCACTGGCACCACGTACATCGACCCAGTGACAGAACTAGAGGGCTATGGATACTGCATGGTGTTTGTTTACCCTTGAAAATGTTTCTTTTGACCCCTGGATGGGACAGCTATGGAGGTCGCCACAGCTCATTCCTGAGGCTCCGTCTCATTTCCTCATTTGAGAGCAGTTTTCTGAGTGCTCTTCCTATCTTTTCACTACTTCACCCACGGATTATACCAGATTTGCATGGGCTACTACAAGGACCAGTTCTCCCACTCACTCCTTGGCATTAGCCGCTACGTTAATTAGCACAGTGGGATTTAGGGGACTTTCTGAGGAGACACCAGGCAATTATGCATTTTGCAACACACACACACACGCACAATATAGCCATGTGTGTCCAACAAAACATCATCTCCTTTAAAGCATTCATACATGCTTGGTGACACAGCACATGTGCTTAAATGCTGTTTTACAGACAATTTTATTTTCATATTCTATGTGGTTTTGGATAAATCAGATCTTAATAAATCAGGATGCAGATTGCCAGTATTTACAACATTTGAATGATACCGATTAAATCCTGAAAACTATTTCAGTATTAGGTCTGGATGTTTAGCTGATACAGTATATATGGGATGTGATACAGTATATATGGGATGTGATACAGTATATATGGGATGTGATACAGTATATATGGGATGTGTGTTTGTTCAAGAATAGGATTGTGTGCGTTTATTCTATTGAGTCAGCGCAGCAGATGGTTCCATGTGGAGGGTGTGTTAGCCACAGCAGCTGCTCTCATTGCGCCTCTCTCTCTATTCTTTTCACACACACACACACACACACACACACACACAGACACACGTGCTCCTGAAAAGTACACCATATCACCTGATAGCCTTGGACACTGATCCTCTCCATTATTCATGAGCTGACCAGGAGCAGCACCGCAACCGCCCCAAAAGCAGCGAGGGTGCATCTAACGACACAAACTACATGCTGCTCCATGATGTCATTCATGAAATATTAGCCTAACGAGGAGCAAAATGAGTGCGGAGGGGAGGGGGGGAGAAAGTGCCTCACCAGCAGTCTTTGCCTTTGTCTCTGTGCCCCCTCTTGCCTCCTCTCGCTCCCTCCCTCTGAGGAAGAACTTCAAAGTAGCTCTGTAGTCAGGGGATCCCTTGAGGACAGCACCAGACACACACACACACACACACACACACACAGGCCCTCCGAGATGACTAACAAGCAGTCAGACGGTGGCGTTTGAGCAGTAACGGGGCGACAGCTTCAATTGGGTCTCACTGCAGAAGCGCACAGCCGTTTCTCATGACTGCATCGACTCCAATGATGCACTTTCATGTGCGTGCTTCTATCAAAAGTCTTGCTTTTCACACACACAGACACACTCACACATATACATGTTCATATACACGAAGCACATTCACACAAGCAAAAGCAAGTAGATAACAGTGCATGTTAATTCTAATCTTAAATTCAGTAACAATAGATCTTAAGAGCTGATGAATAAAATATTGTGTTATTTAACAATCGCCAGCAGCAGAGGACAAAGTTCATTACAAACAACCGCCAGCCCCACAGGAAAGAAGAAGTTAGGCTAAATTATTCAAATGCGAGTCCTTGATCTAAATTTTATCTACTGTTTTTCTGCTTCTTGATGAGGATGAATCTGGGGTTGAGCTCCCTTTGATCAGAAGATGAAGTGAGCGTTCTCATCGCTTTTCAAGTGTTCTCCGCAGCACGACACTGACCTCTGACCTCAAGTCGCTCTGCAGATGTGCAGCATGGAGACCAGGTCCATCGAAAGACGGATCTCATCTGAATGCCAAGAGTGTTTTCAAAAGCTTCATCTGAATATCTTCATGATGACACGAGAGATCCAGAGTCTGAATTCAACATCACGGTGAGTCACAAGCTGCAGCAGCAGCGGCTGCAGCAGCAGAAGCAGCTTAAAAGCAGGGGGATTAACTTTGCATCAGGGGTTCCGAGGGAAAGAGGGAGCTACGGATACGGTGGGAGATAAAAGAGAAAGTGCTTCGGTGTGCTGATTTCACCATCATGGTCAGCAGATACGGAAGCAGCTGCGAGACAAAGCAATTAAGGTCTTATAGTTCCCTATTCCAGTAAGAAAACTGGGGTGCAAAACCAGCATTCAATGAAAATGCATCATTTTTAAAATATAATACAGAAATAATACTGAGAGTTGAATTATTATACATACCCTTTACTTAATTAAGTGTATTTTTTTCCTTAAAACTCCTGCTGATTTCCATCATAAATAAATAATTCAAAAATAATATGCTTCACAACTTGGCACCTGCATGCATACAAGAAGCAACAAAAGGGGATTTTTAAATATCACAATTATCATACTACTAATGGGGACAAATGACCAATCTGTAGCCCACAGCTAAGTGACTGAAGCCCACGGTGAGGATTGAAAGGTGACCCAAAAAAAAAAAAACAAAGAACCCACAATTTGATATAAGGCATGCTTTACTGTGATATGGTTGCAAATTGGATAAAACATCAAAAGGAAAGCCAGCACAGGCCTGTCTTTAGCGATTTTTATAGGAGGGTATAAACTGGGTGTGGGTGGGAGTGGAGTCCTATTTTCTTCCCGTCCTGTGTGCTGTGACACAGGCTATGCTGCAAAGTGGAGGGGTGGGGGTAGGGGGTGGGGTTTCTTACAGGGACAATTTATCTCTGGGGAGCTTAATGGAAAATAGAAAGGCACTACATTCTGCCTGTGAGAGGGCTGCTGCTGGAGGTGATCAGCAAACAGCTCCTAACACCTTCGCACCACAGCCAGTTTAGAGTCAGAGCTCTCAGGATATCGCCAATATCACCATGTGACCGTTTCATCCATCATGTGCTGCTGTTGGTGTGTACTTTTGTCTAATCAATCGGCCATCTGATCGATTTAGCCCCAGAAAACACTGTCCTTGGTGAAAGTAGGCGTGCTCCCTGTGTGGGTTTGGATATCTAAGAAAAACACAGTGACAAGCCTCTGAAACACACCAAAGATGCCACCTGCAGTGAAACCGCAGCGCTTGGCCATGTGGTGGTCATTAGCTTGCTAAGTGAGGCACATTTTCAAGGGGAATCAACCTTACTGACATTTGCTTCTTAGCAGTGATGTAACATGGTAACATGACTCAAGTACCACTAGTCTGCCGACACTTTACTTGAGCATTTCCTTTTCTGATACTTGAAACCTCCACTCCACGTTGCTTCACTGCTCTCCAAGAGGCATCTTTCACATCTGAATGTGTGTGTTTGGTCATTTTTCCAAATGTAAAAGTGCTATAAAAACAGTCTGTTTACCATTTATATGGACAAATAGGCTGATTGGAGAATCAATACTGCCTCTATTTATAAGTAAACTGTGGTGTTCTCCAGAGACAGCTTGCGTAGGAGAGAATACTTGATCCTAATAATAAAGCTTGTATCTTTTAAAACAGACTGCAAAAAGAGCCAACTCATGATTATTGTGTATATGGTGAAACGCTTCAGCCTAATTAATGCTATGTTTCCATTCTATCTGTGCCATCAGTTTAACCGTCTGCTCAGAAGGTCGAGGATGGAAGGAAGAGGAGGACTAGCAGAAGGAAGAGGAGCAGAAGATAACAGGAAGTAATCGGGAGGCAGACCCTGGCAGAGCCTGTGGTGAAGGAAGACGACATGAAAAACCACTGAGATCCTGCAGAGCAATGGTGGTGGTGGTGGCGAAGGTGATCAGGGTTCATCTAGGAACAATGAATGCAGAGCAGGGCGAAGACGGACGCTTTTAAGACAAGGAGACTGAGAGAGAGGATGGCAGGGGAAGACAGAACCGCAGTGACTGACAGCTCTCTGTGAGCAGCCACATCCCCATGCAAGCTAATCCCTCCATCAGCTCCTTTCCTCACCCAGGTCTGTCCTGTCTGCAACAAAATGAGAGGCTGCTGTCT
Organism: Pao palembangensis; assembly: GCA_015343265.1. Lineage (NCBI taxonomy): Eukaryota > Metazoa > Chordata > Actinopteri > Tetraodontiformes > Tetraodontidae > Pao > Pao palembangensis. Next base: position 10,183,821 of record CM027094.1, on the reverse strand, counting down.
GAGAAGCGCTCTGTGTCCTGCAGTCTATCATTTGCCTCCAAGTCCTGCCACTCACAGCTCCTGCTGACTTTGCCTTTTTTACTGAACGACAGGCAAATAATTTCTCACCAAGAGACATTTCCCAGCTGTGATGTTTTATTTCTTTTTTTTAATACTGCATGATTAATTTACTGAGTTTCATTTCATTAATTTTCTTGTATCATATGTATGGCATTTCAAAGCAATGATCTGTTCTTTATGTTCTTTAATGTTAAAATATATACGTATATGCGATTCCTTTGCCTCATATTGTTGAAATTCTCCATAAACTCCTCCTTACATGTTTGCTGTTTATGAGAATGAGAATGCTCATGAGAATCATTGGAGCTGGCAAATCCATTGCGACAAGATGTCCATACATTTTAATACAAAGACAGCTGTCAGCCGCTCCCACCATCCATTAAAATAATACACTAAATGTATATTATCGCCTGGAAAGATCATTTACCGTAGTGCGAGACATTCCAGTAACTGCACTCCTAAAAACACCAACTCCAACTTTAAATAGGTTACAAACTGTAGGTATTCAGAGAGTGAAAATCGAATAACCGATCTATTGGCGAGAACATTAGTTTTGTACGCTGAACTGTTCGTCTTTAGGAGAACTTTGAAATAATATGATGCGTCAGCTAATGGTTTAACCACACAAAGAAACTGCCAGCTGATCACAGAGGTGGTAATAGGACATGTCGGGGGCAGAAGCTGGGACCGGAGCAGCAGCTGGCCACAGCGCGACACCCAAAATCGACTAGTTATAAAACGGCACCATCTGCGCAGCGAAGCCCAGCAGCCCGTAAACAATGAGGTCCGCTCAGCGCTGCGTAAACAGCCAATGCGACAATTTGACAAGACACAAACGGCACAAGGGGGAAAAGCAAACCACCCCAGATACGGTCATCCAGGATTGATAAAGCAGGAACGGGAGGAGAGCTCGCTGCCCGTTATTATCACTGCCTTCATCAACTTGATCCTTTCCCAGCTTCTTAGAAACTCTTACCTTTTGATGCTCGCCTTTCTCGCTGTCGGCGGTGCTTCGGGCGGATATCGGCGAGAACTTCTCTGTATATTTGGGAGCGGGTCGGGTGCTGATGCTGATGCTGAGCCTCGTCTTCGGTCCCCGCTTCCTCCGCTCGGCTCGTAGTGCTGAAGTGGACAGCGCACCGACGAGCTGCGGGAACAAAAACAGCCACACTGCGCTGCTCTGGCTCGCCTGAGCACCGGCGCCCCCTGTCGGAGCGGAGGAAACTCTGCCCCAGCAAAGCGCGATCAAACACACAAGGATGGCGTCACCTAGCGTGCATGAGCCACAATGGGGCAATTTCCAAGCAATATTGCCATTTAAAAGACCCTGGCAGGTCATTGTGTCAAGTTAAATCAGAAAACCACAAGAGCCTTCCATTTAAATAAGTGACATTCATATGCTGTGGCGACTTCCTTTTCTGCTCTCTATAACAGAAAAACTGTATTAACCTTTGATTTAATTTGGTACAATAGGTCTTGCTAATCAAAACCTTTATGTCCCTTTAAATCTCTCCCTTTAAAAGAACTGGTCATTGCTCAATGAAAGGAATGACTTGAGGAATTGAGTTGTCAGCTGATGCTTCGCTATTTAAAGTGAATATAAACACGCAATTACTATTACTTATGATCACGCGAACAAAAAACTATCAAATAATTACAACTTTGCTTTGTAGGGTATGTTTGTCATACCATTAACCATATAGCTTAGTTTACAGATTCTATGATTTTGGGGATGTTCTGGAACATGTTCTTTACACAGTCTATAGGTTTCATTAAACATCTCTGGAGGTGAAGATCTTCTCTGACATGTTGCCTCTTGTGCACTGTGGTGAATTTCCAGTCTCCGCTGAGTTGGCTCGGCACAGTCACATGGTGTGTGTGCTGTCCTGAGCGGGGGGTTGTAAGGAGTGTTCCAGGACAGCAGAGTAGTCGCTCTGGGTAACAGCGAGGGTGGCCTGCTCCGGGAGTAAGCTGGGGTCTGTCAGGATGGCCGTGGTGGTGCTCAGGAAACGGAGTGAACGCAGAACCACTGAGAGAGTTAAGCAGACACAATGAACAAGTCGTTCAAAAAAAAAAAAACCCTGGGATAAGGTCTCTGTTGAGGAACTGGTTGGCCTGGACTCACTGGGTCTTAACGTAGGCAGTGAGCAGTGCTGGTCCAGCCAGGAGAGAGTGGTCCTGCAGAGCTCCTCCATACTCGCGGTGGATACCATCCCGTTATAGGACTCAAACAGTGGCTCGATGATGATACTGAACTGACACCGAGTTGAGGAAACACTTATATTAGAGCATTTATGAGAAGTGTCTTCCCCTAATTCCATTCAATTTCAATGCAACATTAATCCAACTTTATTTATAAAGCATCTGTCACAAGAGTGTCTCAGGCCCTTCACAGAAACCCAGAAAACCTGCTGATGGACTGTGGGTTAACACTGCTATGACTTTATTAACCGTTTTGCTTTCTGAGCAGTTCATATTTGATAGAGAAAGTAAGGTCTGACAGCCACATCAGTCATTTCTCATCTGTTACTGTCTATGTATTCGGAAAGCAATTAGGAGTTTATGGTAAATGCTGCTAATGTGATTCTGTCAGGAAGATTTTCAGCAGCCAGAAAAAAGAAAAACCCTGGTATATTTAGAGAAATAATTTAAAAAAATAAATAAAATGTGTAATCTTTTCTTCTTATCTTGCCTGCAAAGCAGCAGGAGTGGATAAACTCGATATTAAGTTAAAATAATCACGATATCAATCATAATATCACAAGATTCACATGTACTCTCATTTGCAAGCTAATCATTAATGTGCCTTCTCTGAATGCTGGATGTATTGTGGTTTTATATGGATTCTTTTTTTTCCAGGTCCATAAATCTCTACAAAAATGTACATTATTTATATCCTCTGGGTTTATAGAAAAATGCTTAAAAGAAAAACAAAATGTTGCTCTGTCTTACAAAGCGTCTAAGATCGTACTGACTCAGATGAGTATTAAAACAGACTGGGGAGGTTTGAAAAAACAAAACAAAACTGGGGTGATTATATTTAGATCAACCAGATTGGTGTCGTATTAGGATACGATCCAGAACTTCCAGTTCTGCAGGGTCTGGGCTCGAACGTACTCCCTGAACTTCTGCCTCATGTGGTCAAAGCGCTGCCGTGTGATGGGAACACCGGTGGCTGGAAGCTGCAGTTGACACGCACTGCAGGGAGAGACGGATGGAAAAAAAACAACAACACTGAAAAAGATGATTTCAAGACCCTCTCTTCCGTAAATGAATGGTTTTAGTTGTTTCACAGTTCTAATACAATTACTGATAAAACAAAGGTTGAGGTCTCACTTGATGGCGGAGTTCAGGAGCTGGATCTCCTCTCTGAGTCTCTGCGTCTCCTCATGCAGCTGAGCTCTCTCCTGCTGCATCTTGCTGATGTACTCAGCCGTCTTTTGCAGCGTGGTGGCTTTACTGATCTGTCCCAGCAGACGGGGGGATTACAACAAGTCAGTGACCTTCCGCTGTTGGGCACACGTTGGACGTTCAGCCACATTTACACTTCACAGCAGTGCAGCCACCTCAGCGACCCCTGCTGCTACCCTGCTGCACGTCTGTACCTTGATGCTTGGCTGAGAGCTGAGCGTCGCCACAAGATTATGTAACGTGTCAAATCCCAGTTTGATGTTGAAACGCCGCTTCTGCTCCGCGGAGATGTGAGTGATTCTCCTGGTCTCTGTTGGCTGCAGATAATTAAAAAAAAAAAGACACATGCGTGTTAAACTTAATCTGTCAAGGACATGCCATAAAGCATTGCTGATGTAAATCTAACGAAACAGCATCTTCTACCTTATTTATTTCCATCTTTGCTTGTCCTGAGAAGGATGCGTGTGAGGACTCTGGGGCAGACACGTTATCTGTCAGGTTAGGTGGTGACGTTTGGCCTGGATGTCGTGGAAAAGGGACTAAAAGGATAATTGTTAGTTAATAATAATAATCATAACTTTTGGTCTATTTGACTCCACTTTCATAACAGATCTTTCAAAACCATGTACAGATTACACACGATAAAGCTTTCTAAACATTACAAATAACACTGCCCCCCCCCCTTGCAGTGAGATAGCAATGAACGACCCCAAGTGATAGCTGTCACGGTTTAGATTTGCTGTCTTCATCTATTCGCTTTATATGTATAATCCACTAAGCTTTAAATCTGTCTGCTAGTAGCCACCTTGATAACAACATGGTCAGAATTACTGACAGATCATACAGCGTTTGCACACAGCTGCACGGCTACACACACACTAGTAGGTAACGGTAAATGTCATCAAGGAAGGTGCAGCGTTGTGACTGACAGACAGACAGACAGACACTTTGTTGTTCTCCAAGAGAAATTCACATTTCCAGCAGTGGAAACACACACGGGCATGCAAGTCCTAGGAAAATATTAATGCAAGAAAGAACATGTGCCAAAAACTACAACATGCTATGACTATAACTGCAAAAACTCTAATGAGGTAGGTGCAAAGAAACAGCGTGTAGTACAGTTGTGCCACATGCGGTTGGTACACACTAGAGTCCAAAAGGTGAATGTGTGTTTCTGTGTGTCCATAGTGGTATAGTGTAGTGTGTTGTGCAGTGTTTCTCAAACTTTTTCAGACAAAGAAACACTCGTGGACCACCTGACTCTAAATAGCCCCCAAAACAATATGCTAAGTAACGATCAGGTGCTGGCATGACAGATGCATCAGGAAATATACAATAAAGTGAATTATATAAATCTTGGGAGTGCAAGAAACACTGATTTTACACTGAATTTTAAATATTGAAATTTAAAATTTTGAAACGTGATTTGTTACGTGTCACCTCCTGGACCACTAGGGGTCGCCCCACTCTTTGAGAAACACTGGTGTAGTGGGTAGGTCCAGGGCTCTACGTTGTTTGTCGCTCTCCCTGTGAGGTGTTGAAGAGCCGAACACCCACTGTACCTGTTAAGCTGCTCCTGTCTGTGGCGTACAGCTGGACGGGAGACAGTTTCTCGGTCTTGGGGACGAGGAGGGCTGTGCCGCTGTGAGCCGAGCCGTGCGCGAGCAGCGCGGAGGCTGCGGAGTCAGAGCCGGAGGGGCGTGTGAGGGTGGCCCGCGGGCTGCTCAGAGGCGTCATCACCTGCATGCCTGCAGGCCAATTGGCTCCGTGCTGCTGTGGGGGCAAAGCGGCATCAACATGTATGACGCAGCTGGTCTGTTAGTGACAATCCCTGATTAAAAGTGTGCTTTTTTTTTTTTTTTTTTGTTTCAAATGAAGTGATTGGGTGATAAAGAGCTGGAGATGAGATCCAACTGAACTTCCAGTGACAGCTCAATTAAAACACCCAGTATTTAAGTTACGAGCAGTGATTCGTCAAGTTGAATTTGTAGTAAAAAGACTTAACTTTAGAGCAGAGGTGGGCAAACTAAGGCCCAGGGGCCACATGTGGCCCTATGAACTATTTAATCCGGCCCGCTGAGCCTTCACAATAATTTCTCCAAAAGCCAAATGAAGAGGGTTGTCAGCTAGATTGGTTATCAGCTGTCAGCTAGCATGCTAACATGTCCTCTCAAGAAGGTGGGGCCAAAGCTCATGTGGAGCCTCATCATCCTTCTCTAGTTGGACCAATTTACAGGCTCTTCAACATATTTTCTCAGTCAATCGTCCATCAAGCAGGATTTTTAGTTAACCTCTGATCCTCATGTGGGGGTTAGTTTCCTGCACCACCTGGCCGGCCCCTTCATCAAGATCTAAAACCCAATGTGGCCCTTCAGGCTAAATAATTGCCAACCCCAGCTTTAGAGTATATAATATGGAATATTAGGTACATGCATATGAACAAACAGATATAATTGCTAAGGTAGCACTTTACAGCGGTATCAGCCGTTGTTACTTGTTGAAATGCACAGGAAAAAACTGTGGAGCCACTGTCAGGACATAAACACTGCCCATGCAATGCTGTCTTACCAAGGAGCTGGGAGGTGATGACCTCTGACCTTTGCCTCTTACTAGAGTACAATCAAACCCAAGTGATGGCTTTCCTGTAAACAAAATACAATAAAATACTATGAATTACTCTTTATCTTCCTATATGGGTTTGATTTTCTGGAGAAAAGAACTCACGTCGTTCACGGGTGCCAGAGGAAAGCAGCTGAGTCAAGGTGGGTGTGGGTGGGTGGACAGCGGAGGGGCCGGACTGACCTCCAGAGGGGCCGGACTGACCTCCAGAGGGGCCGGACTGACCTCCAGAGGGGCCAGCCCTCCTCAGCCCTCCTGTCTTTTGCTTGTGCTTCCCTCTGACCTCTGCCACGGCCATCTGCTCCGGGACTGGGAAGCAGTCAGCCACAGTGACGGGAGGAGGCATGGGGAGTGGATCAGACGGGTAGCCCAGAGAGACGCAAGGTGTCTGCTGGTACGTGTCCGCAGTGTGATGGTGGCCGGTAGCCTGGTGCCCAAAGCCCTGAGCCCCCACAGTGGAGGCAGTGTGCGTGATGACAGTGGGTGTGACGCTGATGGCTGTGCAGTAACTGTACTTGTGGCACGGCAGCGGGTGCATAAAAGGAACAGCTGAGGAGGTCGGCTGGTGGACGCCGCTTGTGTACGTGACTGAATCGGCTGCATCAGGATACGACTGATGTTCATACAGCACGCCGCCCGGTGTTTGGTATTCACCGCAGCCCTGGTCTGACCTGGTCCGGACAGGCCGGCTGTTAGATGATGGCTGTGGCACACTCACAGATGGCAGAGCAGGCTGGGAAAAAAAAGACTGAAAAGTAACTCTTTGGTAATGAATGACTCATTGTTTAGTAAAGGCAAAATATCACAGTAAGGCTCTTTGACAACAATAAAGATGACCCACATTAATGCTGCCTGAGCGGAAGTAATAATTATCTCACATCAAATATGAAAAAAATGTGTTTTTTAATATCAGATTTTTTTATTAGATTTTTCTTTGGAAATGTTTAAAAACAACTGGAATTTGATTCCATTGATGCTGAGTCTTTTTTAAGAAGCAGGATGAGCAGATGGCAGGAGCCCTACCTGAGCCAGCTGGCTGTTGATGAGTAAAGGAGGCGCTGCAACCACGGGGGAGGGAGCCGAGGCGAACTCTGTGCCGGCTGGATTCCCAAAATAACCACAGTCAGCAAATGTAGCCTGTTCTGGGGGCTGGCCCCGGTGGCCCATAAAGATATCTGAGGAAAACAAGCAAACAGGCAGCTTATCAGACAGTTAATGATTGTTCGGATCTGAGCGCTGGAACACCAAGCTGGTCAATGAAGATCTAGTAACATCTAGAGCTCTCATGTATGCCGCAACGCTATACCGCTACACACCATTTCCTTTCATGCACTCGTGACTGTTCGAGGTGGGTGGATGGATGGATGGATGGATGGATGGCAGGTACCTGGTATATCCATGAAATCATCTAGGTTGGGCTGCAGCGGCATCAGGCCTGGCTGGATCATATCTGCATTGCTGGTGTACACTGAGGAGGGGAGAGCAGAAGGTCAGACCCGTTTACCGGACTCACCGAGCCTCAAACTACGTTAATTAACAATTAAATGACATTTTCGTTATGCAGCGTCCAATTTTTGGCATTGACTGTGTATCACATAAATGTGACTGACTGGTGTCAGACAGAGTCTGATACACACTAAAGTTAACGTTTAATTAATCAGCACTGGCAAACCTGGATGAACAAACAGTGTCTGAAGAGCTCTGCTTCACTGTCTCTGTCTCTTGCTGTTTCTTTTCAGATACTGTAGCTGATCGAACGTTCAGCCCAAATAAATGTGGCCAATCGCGTGACGCTGCATTTGGAGAAAGTGCAAAGTCACGGCGGAGAGTCACTGACTACTCACTGTCATGCCGGTCACTGGCCCAGGGACACGGCTTCTGTGTCATGGTGAACAGAGTGTCGGAGATATCGGACAGAAGGCAGTCAAGGTCGAACATGTGGGCCTCCACCGGCGCGGCCTCGGGTTCCGGGTACATCTGATTGGTCCACTTCTCCAGCTTTGCCTGGCAGATCTGACCCTAGAGTGTATCAAACACAGTTTAAACCCCTCAAACCAACTTTGAGCAACACATAAAAGCACAAAAAAAAAAAAACCTCACGCATCACACGATACCGATAAATATGACCACAGTAACTTTTCGGCGATGTATGAATACATCCCAACCGTTTTTCTCCATCAACTCAGGTCAAAACTCAGTCCCTCCTCCAGAGATGTACTTGCCTGTTTGTTCTTGTCTTTAGTCCATCTTTAAAAACAAAAACACTCAGAGAAGAGGGAACCTTGCCCTCGCTGCTTCCCTGATCATCTTGTGCTTACCCTCCACTTCTAAGTGTGAGGCCACATTTATAGGGAAGCCCAGACGGAGCCGGAAACCGCGTCGATTGCGTCAGAGCATACGCCATCGCCTCATCTAATTCATTCCTTAATTTTCTCCACAATTGGTTTTCTTTGATGCAGGATGTAAGTGTGCAAGCAGAAATGAACTAAGATTGCTGTGTGCCTTTGCACCTGTGCGTTAGTGTGTGTGGGAGGGTGTGTGTGTCCGATGCATAATGTAAAAGCAGTTTTGACACATTGTTGGAAAACACTGGCCCCTTATGGGTTATCATCATGTCCACATTGTTCATTCCTTTATTTCGAGGTTTCATCTAGTTTCAATAAGCGCAGCAGCCTTTTGTCCCTGACCTAATTCTGTCACACTCACGTGCCCCAAACAGAACCGAGGTGCCGACCAGCGTCTCACTGAAGCAGAAAACACGTACTGTGCATGTGCCTGCAATTTCCCACTTCCTGCAGGCGAGTTTGAGGGCTTCCCTGAAACCGTGCACGCGGTACACGCCGTGCACGCTCAATTTATGTTGGCGTGAATAGAGAGGAAATACCAAGATGGAATAAACAAAATGTGCAAAAATGCATTAATTAACCTTGTGGCGACACGGTGAAACTCAGCGGTGCGTTTACATAGGTCAGATTTGACTAAAAGGATATTAAACTATGCAGATTCCCGCAGTATTGTCATCGGCGGGAACCAATATGTGTCAGTTGCCTATAAATTGCAGGCCGTAATGCAGGTTGTGTTGCACGTTTCACTTTTTTATGCCTCCAGTTGGCTGAGAGAGGCTAAATCAATACGCTAAAAATAGCAGCTGGTTCGACTTTCCACTGCTTCTGCATAGGAACAACGCGAACACTCACAGGGGAATCTGGGTAAGTTGGTCAAAACCACATTTCAAAGGTCAAAATATTGAACTGGATCTTTTGTCATACCTCGTGCAGGAAGGAGAGGATATCATCCTTCTTTCTCTGAAGCTGCAAAAGACAAGGCTGACAGTGTGAAGCATCTCTGACTGGTCAATAAATGAATGATTATTTCAGCTTCCGATTCTACAAAAACTGCTGCTTTGCAAAACAAGCAGGACAAAGGCTAGTTTACAAAAAAATATCATAGTAGGAGTGGTGTGTTTGATTTCTAATTACTGTTAGTTTCTCTAAATCTAAACGAATGTCAACTATCAACTGGTTGTGTCTGAACAGCGTTTGGGTCCATTCTCTGGATTTGAAACATGGTATTAAAAATAAAGTGCTCACCCTCTTCTTGTAGTAGATCCTCCACTTGTGATACTCCTTGATCACCACCTCAATCCTTCGCTTCCAGTAGCTGCCCTCCAGCACAATCGCCTGATGATGTGAAGTGAAAATACACACATTTGAACACACCAGTGCACGCAGTCACACACGTCCAACACCATTCGAGTGGGACACAACAATCACAACTCAACCAATACCAAGGTTCCTTTGCTGTTCAACAGGATCCACAGATTTTTCTATTGTAATTGTGATTTTTCAGCCTTGGCAGCTAACTGTGAGTCTTTTTCTTTTTCTTTTTTTTTTTAATCCTTGTGAAATTCATTGACTGAAACAACTCGCCTCAGGTTTCCGATGGGAATCGGCCTCAGAGCCCTCCAGCGGTGTGACAAATCCACACACCGGGTTCTTCCTCTTCTCCACATCTAGACACAGCAGGCGCAACAAACGTGACACAGATTGATCAAACAAAAAAAACCCTATATTTTATCGAATGGATAAATGTTTTACGTCTTTCTTATAGTTAAACATGTAGATGTGACATGATTGTTTTGACTACGAGAGCAGCAGGTGGACGGTGGTGGACTCACACTGGATGAACCAAGCTCTCCAGATGGCATTATTCAGACGGATCTTATCTCTCCACAGCAAGCGCAGGCCCTTAAAAGACTTCCATTTGGGGGACACTATCTTGCCACTGCAAGACAGATCCATTTTGTGCATAAACACGCACATTCTGTGAAAGGAAACCTCTTGACTGCTCTGATTTAGTTCTGCAGAGGAAATTACACCCTCAGCCTGTTAGAAATCTGCCCTAATGGTGATAAATGACCCCCCCCCGCATCAGCCTATTCACTGGCACAGTGTCACACTGGCGGCGCTCTTTTCCCCGCGTCCCTCAGGGTGCTGAGTGCTGAGGAGAGTCCCCCTAATGTGAGGGGTTTGCAGTGTTGCTAGGAACCCTAGAGGGGGGGGGTCATTTAACCATGCTTTTAATGCAGTAGCAACGCTGCCTGTCACTCTCCAAAACGGCAGAGACAACATATTAGTGGGGGGGAAAAAAACCCAAATGGCTTGCAGTCTATCCAGTTAACTCTCCCATCTGGTAAATGATGAAGACTTTGTAGCTGAGCAGCAGTTTGACCAAAAACATCCAACAAAAAACATTAAATATCAATTATTTCACCGCCTGTTTGACTGTATACATACTGGAGTTCTGGCATCTATCATCATTCATTTATACTATTCATAAGGTCATGTTACAAATGAATATGTAACATCTAGTCACTTATATTTAAAAACAGCGTCTGCTTTCTCATTAAACTGTTCTGGGGGATTCTTTTATGTTTTGCTCTACGTTCTGCACAGTTTGTAGTGTTTTAATTCGTTCAAAAGAAAGTGGACTGCCTCTTTTCCAAAGTGACACTTTGTTTTGTTTTTTTACTGTATTGCTGACAGGAGTCAAAGTCCAGTTTTCAAGCTGTTGCTTAAGAGTGTGAAATAACTCGATGCATCCACAGGCAAAACCAAAATATCAGCATTAAAGTAACATTTATGTCCGTTTAAGATCCGCCGGTTAACTCAAGTGTGTATTAATTTAAAATCAATCTAAACGTATTAATGATGCATGAAATAAAGTTAATTTCTATGGTATGTCTTTTCATTCAGCCTGAATCAATATGGAATGAGAGATGGTGGAAGTGAGGGTTGACCCACCTGTAGGCCAGAGACATGCAGTCGAACAGGCGTGTTAGAGTTGGGTCGATGCTGAGGCTCCCGGAGCTGAGGGGCCCGTACCGGTACGTCTGGCACCAGGTCCTGTTCACCGTGTCGAAGTCGTACTTCAGCGAGCTCCCGCTTCTCCTCCTGCCCGGCACCAGGTCGCTGTGGGGCGACGACACCATGAAGTGTCCGCTGTGGATGACCTGAGAGCGGACCAAAGAGCCGCCGGAGGCTCCGGCACCGGCGACCCGGGCGGCTTCTCCGTCCGCCTCGGAGTCCGAGTCCGAGAAGTCCTGGAGGTGGTTCCGTCCGGCGGAAGAGCCTCTGCCTTTACACGCCATTGTGTGCTGTCAACTTTCTACTCGGGGCACAGACCGTCCGACCAATTGAACTTTCTCCTCAGCCGAGCTTCCGATAGGCCAATTAATGGAGCACAGCAGCGGCCCCATCAGTCAGGTGAGACCACAGCCTGCTGACCCGCCTGAGGGGCCCCTCCTCTCTCCATCCAACCATCCATCTCTCCAGGCTACGTCCACTACATTCAACAACTCCTCTCATACTCTCTACATTTCATCATTTGTTTATCGTCACAGCTTCTTGGCATACTGTATATTTAAAAATCAGCCTCATGTCTTTAACTGTAAGATAGATCTGACGTAGTCTGCTGTAGCAGGCCTTCAGCAAGGATAAAACAGTACTGATAAAGACCATAAATCCTTCCAATAATATCAAAGTTTTATTTGAAACCCATTCTACACTTTCTGAAAATATGCTGAAATACGCTGGAGAGCCATGTTATGGTCAGAGTATCATCTGGAATATTTAACGGATACTTTCTAAACAAACTCAGAAACTGTTACACGAATGCAAGGATTTTGATTTAGTGATGTGGTTTTTTTTTTTGTTTTCTTTCACACCTTGACATGATCTTTCTTAAGTTATTCTAACATGTAATTGAATTTAACCGGGAGAATTTACTGTGGTCGAAACTCACATTGGAAAAGCAAAAAAAACATCAGTCTACAGATACAGCCGTGACCTTTTTTTATATTAAAGAAAAGTGAAGTCACAATGGAACAGACATTTCCAGTCAAGTGTCAGTGTGACAGCTTCTGGAGAACTGACAGAAACGGTTTCTCATTCATCAGCGCTGTATCACCTGCTTTACTCTCACTTTACCATCAGAACTGCAACTTGGCTGAGACGGGCTTTAAATACAAGATCAATTCATCAAATAGTTCACATTAATTACATTTGACAAAGCCCTGGAGCTCTTCCAGGAACTTGATGTATTCCTGATGCTCTACTGCAGTGCTGAGCTCCATCAGCTCATCGGCAAAGGTGTTGTCAACTCCCCGATCAGCCAGGAAGTCCATCAGGTGGTCGTACAGGGCCTGAACAACAGCCATGTTTGCATTAGTAATCAAAGGGTTTGTTCAGCCTCAAGACACTTCACAGTTCTAAGTTTAAATATAAACTAAAGATTCATGGAGGTTGGACTAATTAGAAGAGCACAAGCTGGTTCAACAGAATACAAAAAAAATGTAATCCATCCATCCATCTTCTTCCGCTTATCCGGGGTCGGGTCGCGGGGGCAGCAGCCTAAGCAGGGAAGCCCAGACTTCCCTCTCCCCAGCTACTTCGTCCAGCTCTTCCGGGGGGATCCCGAGACGTTCCCAGGCCAGCCGAGAGACATAGTCCCTCCAGCGTGTCCTGGGTCTTCCCGGGGGCCTCCTACCGGAAGGACGTGCCCTGAACACCTCACCAGGGAGGCGTCCGGGAGGCATCCTAACTAGGTGCCCGAGCCACCTCATCTGACTCCTCTCAATGCGGAGAAAAAAATGTAATCAACATCTCTAATATACATACTACAAAGAATGCTTCTCTCTCACTCCACCTGTAGCATTTAACTGGTTTTGAATCCTGCCACAAAGTGGTCCAGTTATCCTCATCCACACTGAACGGTACTGAACACTGAGCGGAGGCGCAGCTTTAAGTCAGATCATCATTCATCTTTAAGTTAGGAAAAGACAAGACATTACCCAGTCTAGGGAGTCTGTGTTGAGTGTGTAACTGGTCTCCTTCCACTCCGAGTCTCCCTCAGACTGGAAACTGACCTCGCGAATGGCGAAGATTTCGCTCTGCTCCTCTCCTTCGCCGCCGCGACCGATCTACACAAAGCTCGCCATTTACTACTGACCACAAACGTAACCTGAATAGGAAACCTTCAGGGATATGAGGTTGGACTATTGATGTGTGCTTACCTCATCTTCAGAGAAGTGACAGTCAAACACCAGGGAATGTTTTGAAGCCTGTTTTGTCACTTCAACAACAAAATTTGGTGCCGACACTACTTCAGACTGGAAACAGGAAAACAGCCCATGTTTGTAAGTGGTGACTTTTCTTATTTTCTACTCGACGCTCATGGTGGCGTATAAAACCATCGTTTGTTCCTGCTCACCTCTTCTTCTGGTTTCTGCTGTCCTCCTTGGTCAACTTCCTCCTCAAAGTTTGGAGGGATGCTGTTATTGACATTGAATGTGACAGTGATTCTGTAAAGAAAGATGGACAGATCAGCACGTTTGATCACCACCTGCTGTAATCAGAATTATGAGTGCTTTAGTCTTACTTTTCTCCAGAAATATTCCTGGTGAGTTTAGTCTCTGTGCCGTTCATCTCAAGCGCCCATCCTCCAGACATCTTTGGAAGACTTTTGCTTTTCTGGAGCTTCTTCTCCTCTTTGATTTCATCAGACAAGAAATCACCAAATGCTTTGTCACCTGTTGAAAAACAGTCCAGAAAGCATTTAATCAAAAAACCTGCTTAGACAGTTCTCACTCACCATATATTAATGTATGTCTGGAAATATCCCTTTACATGCTCAGAGTAACCTATTCAAGGATGCTGAAGTGCAAATAAAATCACTGTACACAAAAGATGCTTCAATTCCCCATTAATACTAGCACACCCCGCATCTCCAGTCTGTACACAAACAGGTCCATATGATTTCATCATCTGATACAAGTAATCAACTGAGGACACTTTTCAAGGTGAGTGCTAACTTTAGCTTCATATAGCCACAGGATGCATTTAGTAGAACGGCTATACTAGTTTCGACTTCAAGTCTCACCAGACAAACATAAAGACCTGTTATTCAAACATGGACATACACAACCATCAGCCAATACAACAAAGTCACATGAAGTTTTCATTGAACAAAGCTCGATTCTCCGTACTTTTAGTTTACTCATACTAAGCTAGTCATTTTGCTAGCTTGATTCTATGTCAACTCACCCTCCGTGTGCAGTCCTCCGCATCCACACGAGACCGGGGGCTTGATCACATTAGAACTAAACAGTTTGGGTCTGTAGCCCGAAGAGGCTCCGTTGTTACTCAGCATCCAGAGAGACCGGGTGAAGGGCCGAGTCGTTGCCGAACACGGAGAGCACAGTGCCGCGCAGCTGAAAGGCAGAGTCCGGGTTGTAGATGAGCTGGTGACAGAAGAAACGCGAACAGCGGCTCCGACCGCACGTACAATCGATTTCAGCATGGCTGGATGAGACAATAAGAAGATAGAAATAAATTAATAATAGTTTTTAAACACGAGCTCGCCACCAAGTTCTGACGCCTCTGACAGATGACGAAAAACACGTGTGGAAGGACACATTGACCTGTTGCAACTATGACCTGTGAACCGGAAATGGTTCTTCAAACGTTTAACGCGATATAATTTTTTATTTATAACTAATATAAAAAATAATACAAATCTTACTGCGGTAATATATAATATATTACGAGACGCAAGTCTATTATGAATTGGCAAACAAATATTCTATAGTCTGTACCAAAAAAGTATCGACTGTATGTTAAACAGCGCCCCCAGTGGCTGAATAAAGAAGTGTCAAGAATACGATTGCTCGATGATCACAGGATCTGTATTTTGCAAAGTAACCTAAGATGATACGGATGGTAGTTTTTGCTCTAGAAATGTAGTTCAGTGTACTTTTAAGAAAACAAATCAAAGAGTAGAGTATATTCACCTTAAAGTTATATAGAAAATGCACAATTGTATGTAAATTCTTCATATGGACATAAAGTCAAGGTGCCAGAAGGTAGAGCAGTTTTTTAACACAACCTAATCTACGGCAAGGTTGTTTTCAGTCTTTTTTATATTTTTTCTGCTCTGCTTTTTGTCATTTATTTTTCTTTATTGTTGCCTTGGAACTGTCTTTCCCATCCTGAAAGGCATTTATTACCGTAGAAAGTGCATCATTGCATTGGACAAAATTACCAGTGTGACCTTTTATTAGAAATCATATCAATATTTTCTTTTATAGAATACTGTAACAAATCATATTAAATATGTCCTTAATAACCTCCACAAGGGCGTGCATTTAAATTTTAAAACTTCGACATGCAGCTCTACTGGTCATTCCTGCAGAAAATACAACATACATGTGCAACCGTTCTCCACAGCCACCACAGGTACATTTGGTATTTTATATTTTTAAAAGTAACAAACAGCTTTCTTTATTGAAATAACATTGTGTCTGATACAATCCTGAGTCTTGTGTAAAAAAAAAAAAAAAAAATGAAGACAGTTTGAAACACTTGAGTGAAAAGATCACTTGGCTGTTATCTCCATGCATTGCATACTTTTGTATTCAGCATACATGTGATCAGTCTGTGTAGAGGCTGAATGACACATAAAAAAAGAAGTGTACGACCTGGAGAACAAGGCATGCCACTTGTCCCTGGGAACTGGTGATCAGGCATGCATCAACAGCAAAAGGGAGAATACTCACTCATGTCATCGTACATTAAAAACTACTTAAACCCAGCTGATTGTCACGGAAATTTCCACAGAAATAAGTGTAGTTTCCCTGTATATATGCACCCTTTTAAGAGAATGTATCAGGTGGGATAGATGATTTGCAATAGTACAGTTGTGAAACTGAAACTGGGTTTTAAAGTCACATATTGGCGACACTAACAAAGCAAATCGGATTTCTTAACTATCTGAAAAAGAATTTAAGATCGAGATTTTGTTCTGCCATCTTAAGTCTCTGTGAGGGTTCATTAATTTAAAGAACTTTGAACAGGGGAGCAAATGTCAAGATGAAATTTATGGAATCATTTCCAGAATCATCATTTAGGGAATCAGGAGATCAGTGAAGAAGCAGATTTCAGCTGTAGGTGCAAACATCAATCAGGAGGTAGTGAAATCCACAGAAGTGAATCATCTGCTCTGCTTCTCACTTGTATGAAAGTGTCTTGATCCAAATTCAGCCTGGTGAAGAGCATTTTTCCAAATTTATTCATTTTAGGAAGGTGCCCCTCGCGGGTGTTGCCTCAGTCGGGTTGCTCTGATGGCTAGCTCTTGGTGGGTCGCAGTTTGCGGCCAAAGTACTCTGGTGCTGCGTCCAGCAGCCACTCGGCGTCCACCAAACACAGGTCTCTCATGTAGCAGCGGGAGGTGTGCAGAAGCTCGTTGAAGACTACGTATGCTGGCTTGGCCTGGAACAGGACGGAGGAGGGGTGAATAGCCACAGGCTGGTGGGTGTCCAGAGCTAAGTAGGTCCCGTCGGGCTGCAGCTCGGCGGCGTTGAGAAACATCCCGCTGGCAAGGCAATGGCGAACGCTGGCTGTGTCTGGCCCGCAGGACTCCAGCTTCAAGTTCAGCTGGTGAAGACAAACAGAACAAACAGAACCAGTGTTTATTCTCTTAAAAGGACTTGATTTCGAATTGAGTTTGAATCAAAAATCTTACTTGCTTAACCGTAAGCTCAGGCTGGGAAGTGTAACCACATGTGATTTTATTTATAGGGACATAAAGATTTGCGATGTCTCAAATTAGCTGCAATAAAAAAAGAATAAAAAAACCTGTCCCCATTTTCCTAATTAAGATGGAAGCTCAGATATCTTCACATGCTCGTGTCTACCTTTAGACAGATATCCTTGAGTTGCGCCTGGATTTCCTTCACCAGACTCATGTTCCTGCTGTTGACAAAGTTCTCTCGGCACCACTCCTGCAACAGCCGGTACGAACCAGGTCACAAAAGCATCTCGACAGCGGGGCCCCCGGGCTGCTCGTCTTCCTCACCTTGTTGCCGCTGACTTTTTTGAATGCCCTGTAAATGCTGAGCAGCGTCATGTGGTCTCCTTCGCTGGAGGTGAACTTCTTGCGCGCGGCGAGCACCTCCTCCCGCCGTGCAGGAGGGTTGTATAGCACGGTGTCCACTGAGAGCAGAGACACGATGCTCAGAATCTCCTCGGAACAGGAGTAGTTGGGGGACAGCAGGATGGTCTGCAAAATGTGGCAGGAAGTGTCACAACAAATCTGGGTCATGTGTGTGGCTGCAGGCACACGCAGTCCGGCAGGAATCTCTGCTGTGTAAGGAAACCCTGGTTTACCTTGGCATATCTAGGCTCTAGAGGAAAGCTCGCCATCTTCTTCCCCAAAGCAGTGAGGTGAACCTGACCTTCCTTGCTCTCCACAGCTCCCAGCAGCTCCAAATGCTCCACAGCCGAATGCACGGCCTCTGGATAGACACGAAAAGGTTGGAACGGCGATGTGCCTGCGTGTACTGCGGGGCTCGGGGAGCCAAAACGCATCGTTACCCGGAGAAGGCTTCGACATGAAATCAAAATTCATCACATCTGGGATCCCCAGCGCCATCAGCTGCAGCATCACGCCAGCTAAGTTGCACCTGCAGCACGAAGGGACGGCTCTGAATACATCGACACGCATCAGGGGCTCAGATTTGCGCACGCACAGAGTCTTGGTGTAAGCACCTCTGAATTTCAGGCACAGTCATCGACACCAGGCTGTCAAATTCCTCCTCCGTGTAGAGGCGATAGCACGAGCCCGAGTCCTCCCTGCCGGCTCGGCCAGCTCGCTGCCACGCCTGGGCCTTAGAAACCCGCTGGACTGCCAGGACCTCCAGCCCACTGCCTGAAAAATACAACACATCAGCCAGAGAACGACAGCAGTAAACAGCTCTGTTAATGGGGTCTGAAATTTCAAAGCATTTTTAAAACATATCGCTAAGTTACTGTGTCCAGAGGATGAGTGAAAAAAGTAAATCAGGTCAGATGTGAGATGTGTGGTCAATAAATCTAACCGGGATTAAAGCGTTTGGCCTTCACCATCCCTGTATCGATGACGTATTTGATCCTGGAGATGGTGACAGATGTTTCAGCGATGTTGGTAGACAGGATGATTTTCCTGCATCCCTGAAAAAGGAGGACAGTTCAAACACTTTCAGGAATGAACCAATAAGACTGCAAAGCCCAAAAAAGAGCAGCTGAGACCCAGCAGCCCTCCGAGTTTTGCGTCCGCTGCCTTTACCTTTGGAGCGGGCTGGAAGACTCGGAGCTGCTGCAGCGGGGGCAACGATGCGTACAGCGGCACCACCACCATGGGACCACAGCTGTCAGGGAGGTGCTTAGCGATGTCCCGACACGTCCTCGCCAGAGCCTCGATCTCCTCCTGGCCTGTCATGAAAACTAAGATGTCATGTGACAAAGGGGCTTCCTGCGCACAAACAACAACAACAACAAAGGATTGGGTTTGAGTGTGAGGAAGACCCGTTGGGCAGCAGAGACGCATGCGCGCAATTGGCAGAAAAGTATAAAAAAAAAGGACAGAACTTGAGATGCGGAGGCAACACTGACCTGATGGATCTGGAAGATGGTGACGAGCGCAGCGTGAAGATAATCCGACTGCGGCTGCTTGGTGTAGTAGATCTGAATGGGATGCTGCCTGCCCTCCAGGTAGAGCACAGGTGACTTGTTGAAGTATTCAGAGAACAAATCCACATCCATGGTGGCTGACATCACTATGACCTGAGCGAGAAGCAAAATGGCAGACCGAGCTTTTATAAGGCTCATCGCGGAAGACGACAGGAAAAGCAAACTTGAGCGTCCTCCTACCTTCAGGGGAACCTTACTGAGCTCCCTGCGTCTGCGCTGGGCAGCTTTAACCACGCCAAAGAGCACATCAGTGTGCACAGTGCGCTCGTGGGCTTCATCCAGGACCACCACGGTGTAGCGCAGCAGTAAGGGGTCTCCGATGGCCTCGCGCAGGAGCATACCATCAGTCATAAACTTCAGCTTGGTCTCAAGAGAGGTGACATCTTCAAAACGCACCGTGTAACCAACCTGAAATGGCATTTTAGGCGTTCTATAGAGTTCAATAGATGTGTGGAATTGCTGCATCATCATCTTTAATTGTAACTTTAGCAACCTGAAATCTGCAGAGCTTTCCAGGATACATCTACTGTTTCATATTTGTGTTTACACAAAACAAAATCCACACGGGATCCTAACCTCTTACAAATGTATCTTAAAAATTTGCAACATAGCAAGAAAACGTTCCCAGCAAAGCATTTCAAGCATGTTACATATGGATGGATAAGGTCAAATCCATCTAAGGGACCTACCAGCTGGCCAAGCTGCGTTCTTTTCTCCTCGGCTACCCTTCCTGCCAAAGAAATGGCAGCAACTCTTCGGGGTTGAGTGATGGCGATGACACCCTGTCGTCCAATGCCAGCCTCATACAGGTACTGGGGAATCTGAGTGGTCTTTCCGGAGCCTGTCTCACCTGGTGTGTGAGAGCCAGGGGACCAAAGTGAGAGCATAATTAAGTTACAACTTTACAAATAATTCAATTATCAAGTATCAGGTACACCTCTAAAGCTAAGAGTCATTTTGTGGTAATAAATGTACCTGTAGTTGTGGTATCTATAGTTATTCCATGTTTATACTGTACATACTAGAGGTTGAACATCAATTATAGATGAACGTGAGAAAAACTGTCATAAAAACACTAGGAGATTATGATTTAGTAACTCCTTTCAAAATGTGTTAACACTGCAACAAAAAATGTCGAAATGAAGACAAAATATAGAACATTTCCAAAAAGTGAATATCTTGCTGATAAAGTTAAAGCACAAGTGTAATACTTTGGTAATGGTGTTCAAAAATATCTAACTGTAAATGTGGAGGCGATATGTGCTGTAATTATTTATATTTAAATTGTTGGAGCAGCAGGCTAACAGTGTAGCAGTGTTAGCATAGCGCAGCTGGGATCTGACCTATGAGAATGGCGCTGTGCAGCGTTCTCAGTTGGTTCAGCAGCTGAGGTTTCGCCTGGTAGATTGGAAGTTGTTTTCTCTGGATGTCTATCGGAGATGCCGCATTTTCCTTCCTCGGCAACAGCATCCCAGGCTTGTTCTTATCGAGACGGAAGAAAACAGACCCCGGCTTAAATTTCTTGGCCGGAGGAGGGCCGGGATCGCGGGGCATTGTCTAGAAAAGTGGCTCTGATGGCAAAGAGTTTTTTTTAGATTGTTCAATATCATAAAAATAACAATAACTTATAAATCCCCCTGAGTGACAGACGAGGAAGATTTGCAACTGCTTCAAATAACTCAGCAGCACGTGGGTAATTCCGGCGCACACGTTTGACGTCATTAAAGCGTTTTCCCGAGTGTTGACTGTCAGGCTTGTGTGCGTCTTTTATTTGGTACAATTTTACCCATCATTATCATAAATATCCGAATGTTAATTAAATATAGTGAATCACTTTTATATATGAGTTGAATTTATTACACTAAATCTACTAAATGTCTTCCTTTACAATATAATCGTACAATTAAAAAAAAGTAATAGAAGCGTTTGTTTTGATGTCAGTCTAATAAAAATGTTTTATTTCATTTTAATGTTAATATTGTGCTACAAGACTTATAAGAGCAGGTGGGGTTGTTTATCACCACCACAAAACTTTGAATGCTGAGGACATAAAATGTCAATTAATCTAATGGAACAGATTTTAGGGAATTCAAAAAGTATAAATTAGATTTGATTTAGTAAATATCAACATGATAATGATTCAGACTGATGAAATATTTGCTGGGGACTGATTTAAATCAATTCATCTCTTGTTACCTGACACCCTGATGCTTCTTATAGGATTATTAAGTCACCTCTGCTTCATTGAGCTTCCAGGATATGATACAGAAAGACAAATATTAAACTCCGCTGCAAACATTATAAACCTGCATTTACAGCTGTGTGGAACACCAACTGAGTCAAGCCTTGTGCTGCTGTCTCAGTCATTTGCAGTTTATTCTTTAAATTGCTTTTGTCATATGGAACAAGGCCAAAAGAAGAAATCTGTCAAATTAAAGAAACTGTGGAAATGAAGTGCATTTATACTGTATGTCCCTTGTATATCAGGGGTCATAACCAGCAGCTCCCATGTTGGAGAACCCTCTCTGGCTATCAGCTGCAGGCATCTGGGATGAATGGCACAGCGGACAGACCCTCAGAGGCTTATCTGGATGAGTGTTGGCAGCTCATTAGTGTTTTCACATCAAAGCCGTTATTAACACTAATTAGCTTTCCAGCAAGAACGTTTGAGTCATTTATTTACATCTCTCAATTTAAAAAACAAAAAGTCTGAATGTTTTATATTGAAATTACTGATAAAGATGAAAAGTTCTCATGCAATATATCATCGCCGTACCCATCACTGGTCAGTATGTCAACAGTTCTAATGTCCAGCAACAGCGTTTGAATGCAGAGCCAGAAAGAACAAAGTCTCCAACAGCAAATAGAAAAGTTTTCTCTCTAATGGTTCTGGCAGTGCTCAGTGGGTCAGCAGCTATCCTCAGAGCATCATCTGCTGCACATCTGAACGTCCTCACGAGGCTTCCGGGTCTGCAAAGAGACGAGTTAGGGTCATCAGAAATGGGCTTAAAAGCAGCATTTCAGTTCAAATGAATTGCTTGTGTGTCATTTAAAACAACAAAACAGTTGTCAGTCACAGTTATTGTTTTTAAAATGCAGCCAGACAATGCTGAGTGTTTCTGCACCATCACAGTTAAAACGCACAAACGGTCCGCTGACGTTAAAACAATTAACTAACCAGTCTGGGTAGGATCTTTGTCCCAGTCTAACCAGAGCAGAAGAATAATGTCAACACTAACATCAGTAAAATAATAATTACATTCACAAGACTGATTCATTCAAAAGAACCTGTAACGGTAAAAACGATGTGAAAGGACCTCTGATGAAAAACATCAAACATTTACGTCCAGGAGTTGTTGTTGTGTCCTGGAAGGCTGAATTTGAATTCAAAGGAGCCGTTTTATGCTCAATGCCAGCCTGTTTGAACATGAGATGAAAAGTCACTTGATGACGTTAGTACAACATCCTGGTGTGTTTCCTGCTGCTGCCTTTGTCTTTCTGCTGATGCGAGGACATAAATTAGGGGCTAAGGAGTCCCCTCTCGTAAATCTGGACAGCACCAAACACACTTTCTGATGGCAAAGCTGTAAACGCTGCTCAGAAGGTTATCAGATTTAATCAAAACAAGCATGACCTTAAGCAGTTACAGAACAAATAGAAGTGGAGTCTAGATAGAGGAGTTCACTTTGTTCATGTGAAAATTAGGTGCTTCCATTTTGTTAGAATTTGGTGACACTTTGCCTCATCAGGGGATAAAG
This sequence comes from Pao palembangensis, assembly GCA_015343265.1. Classification (NCBI taxonomy): domain Eukaryota; kingdom Metazoa; phylum Chordata; class Actinopteri; order Tetraodontiformes; family Tetraodontidae; genus Pao; species Pao palembangensis. The sequence continues at coordinate 10,160,909 of CM027094.1, read as the reverse complement.
ATTAAAAATGCAAAGCACCTCGCAGTGTTTGGAAGCAAAGGCTGAGTAGCAGCTGTGTGGGAAGAGAGACGGCACACACACACACACACACACACACACAAATGATGATAAAACATAAGAAGGCTTAATGTCTGAAAATGGTGAGACACGACAAGGAGGAAAAACAAGTCGAGGAGTGCCGCCGCACGCTTTGCTCCTGCCAGCTCGCCTCCCGGGAGCTGATAAGGTTTGATCGCAAACATTCCAAAAGCAGGAAGAGGAGGTCCAGGTGCTTGTGGGGCAGCTGCCGGGTGGTTTAAATAAAGTAAAAAGAAAAAAGAAAAGAAAAAAAAAAAACCAACAACTTTGTGTGCCGCATAACCCAAAAAGCCAAGAGATGCAGCCATGTGAAGAACGTGGTGGACAAATGGGAAAGACTAGAGTAACCCTGTGGAAGGGAGAGAGAGAGAGAGAGAGAGAGAGAGAGAGAGGAGGGAGGAGAGAGAGAGGAGGAGGAAGTCCTCTCCAGGACCCCTCTTGATCAAGTGCTTCAGACGTGACTTGTCGTGCAGCAGAAAACATCAGCACAAGCTGATCCAGCTGTTTTTATGCACGCGGGGCGCCATCAGAGACCCTCCTCCCTGTGGGTCAGCCGATGACAGAAGATGAAGAAGCAAATCGCCAACGCCATCTCCGACTTCTTCTTTGAGTACGAGACCCCGCGCCAGGTGCTGGTGAGGAACAGGAGGGTCGGCGTGGTGTGCCGCCTGATCCAGCTGGGGGTCCTGGCGTACATCATCGGGTAAGACCCTCCATTGTTTTTCGTGTGTGTGTGTGTGTGTGTGTGTGTGTGTGTTGAGCATTTACACCCATGAGCCAACTGACCCCACGCATCACCTGGAGGTCTTTGAAAAATCCAACGTGCTGCAGCTCGTCTGCTGGAGATCAGTGCATTCCATCAGGAGGGTGACCCAGCCCACACGTGAACGCTCACACACGTCCGGAGAACTAGGGAACCGTGTCGGTCGGAACAGATGGCGATCGCCGCAACAAACACAATCTTTCCGCCATCAACAGTTTGGTGAGCGAGCAGCCGAAGCCTGAATGATGTCAGTGTCACAGATGACGGGAAGGGTGTGACGCACGGCGTGAATATTTGGCCTACGCACACGCGTGCACCAGCACGTTGGGGTCAATCCTGAAACTTTCGCTCGAAAAGGTTTCGCTCGCCATCACCCTACCTCTGCTGCTGCCTGAGTCAGTGTATGTGTCTGTGCTCGCATGTGTGTGTGTGTGTGTGTGCGCACCTCTAAGCAGTAGAACCTGAGGAGCTGTTTGTGATAACACGCTGAGGCATATGCTAACACGGATAACAATCAAGGGGGCCATTTGGCTGCCAGACAGGGCAGAGACCTGCTACCTTCCGCTCGTGTCCGCGGCCGTGAAGGAAGACGCGAAGGACGCTAAAACTTTCATGAAATCTTCGCTGTCCAAAAGTACGAAGAGAAGAAGGGAAAGAAAACAGAATTGATCAGAAGTGAAAGCAGCCTTCAGGTAGCTGGGGAACTTCAGACTGTCCACAACAGCATGACCAACAGCTGCAGCGGCTCCTCCATCGACCTTTGCAGTTGGAGCTTTCCCCGTCGCTTGTTGATAGAATAGAATAGAATAGAATAGAATAGAATAGAATAGAATAGAAATACTTTATTGATCCCAGACATGGGAAATTGACCTGTCCCAGCAGCCTCGTCAGTATTGACATATTTACAACATATGACTAGTATAATAGTGTGAATATCAGTGCAAACGAGTGGTATTACTGTACAATGCAATAAATAATTATGACAATGTGCCACATGAAAGTACTACTGGAGCCCATCACAGCACCAGGGCTGTGAGTCTCAGTCAGACCAGGGTTGTTGCACTGGGCAGGAAAGATTTCCTGTATCTGTCTTTGTGGCAGCGGAGCTGAATCAGTCTGTTTGAGAAGGAGCTCCGCTGCCTGTCCAGGAGCGGGTGGAGAGGCTGGTCCGGGTTATCCAGAATAGATAAGTTTGTTCAGCGTCCTCCTCTCCACCACAGCTTCCATGGTGTCCGGTTTGCAGCCAATCATGGAGCCAGCCTTCCTGATCAGCTTGTTCAGTCTGTTGGTGTTGCTGGCTCCGATGCTGCCTCCCCAGCAGACCACAGCATAGAACAGAGCACTGGCGATGCTTTCAGCCTCTCCTCTCCTCCTGACACATTCTTCTCTCACTTGCTTTCTGAGATTTAGCATTGAGGGAGACTTAGCAAAGCTGTTACTCACTTGTTTTCTTACACTTGCAGCAGATTTGAACCGACTCCGTGGTTCATCAGTCAAAATGAATCAGAAATCAAGCTACTTGTGGCAGGTGAGTGAGCCAAACCTGGACCACAGCCACATGACACCAGCGTTAGGTAGCTGCTTACGCACAGACTTGGTGCTCAAAGTCCTGGCGATGATTGGTTTGAGGCCCACAGGTGCTGATCCTGTGTGGGTTTGCTGCTAAATACTTTGTATGGTGAGCTTTCTGACTTAAAAGGATCCGGTGACGTGGAAAATTCACCTCTCAGGTTGCAGACGTTGGCAGAAAGTTCATATAGGGCCGAGCTGTCTCATCGCTGTGACGGGATCCAAGTTGTAGAAGCTCTGCACACGTCTCTCTCCACTGACCTCGCCAGCGACGGCGGCTTCTGCGAACTCTAATTCCAAATTCCTTCATTTAAATCCACTTTAAAGCTGACAGAAAATGACAATCCATTGTTTGCAGTTCACAGAGATTCTCTGAAGGCGGCTTTTTAATTTGTGCTGATGTGTCTCCACACTTATCTCTGAGCCACAGCGTGGCAGAGAGGGAGAAAAGCCCGGCGCTCATCAAGCTCCCCGCACGTCGGAGCCGATACAGATCTCACAAAGGCTGCTGTTTTGGAAGATCTTTCCATTATTTCACGCTCACGGCTTTCCTTTTTCTCATTAATGTGCTCTATTTTTCCACTCCACTTCCTACTTTTAGGAGAGCTCCGGTTTGCATAATTTAATTTGCCTGATAGAAGTTGCCACTTTTAGCTTATTGTGCATATTTGATTTCACTCTCCGCGTCTGCAGAGATGCTCCTGACGTCACATGTCTGTCCTGTAAGCTTTCTCACAATATGCAGTAATTGCTTCTCGTGCCTAACGCAATGTAGATTTCTTAACAGTGCACTCCAGCCCTTCACCTTATGGCAAAATAGCTCCAGGCAGGCATTCTACATTCTACGAGTAAGATGTTCTTATCTGAGGAACCTTTCTGGAAGTGACAGATTGTCGTTAGTTAGCATAGTATGCTAATTCCAATGGCTACTGCACAATAACATTTGTGACCTGGCGTCAGTAGTTTTGCTTTTTAATTGTGTCAGAATGGCCGAGCGGTCAAAGGCGCTGCATTAAGGTTGTAGTCTCCCCAGGAGGCGTGGGTTCGAATCCCACTTCTGCCATAGTTGCTGGGGGGTGGTGGTCAAGTGGATAAAGAGGTGAGCCCCATAACCTGGAGGCGTCTAAAAAGACACTGGTTCCAGACCAGACCAGATGTGAAGGTTGCATGGGAGATATGAGGAAGAGGAAGAAACCTCGACTGAAATTGTGACCGCCACTTTGGGCCCTTGAGCAAGGCCTTTAACCCTGGGTGCCTTAAGTGGCTGCCCACTGCTAGTGTATGTGTGTTGTACATGCATGTAATTAATGGGAGGCTTAATTTCCACTTGTGTGGATTATTAAAGTGTGATTTCTTTCTTTCTTCTAATTGCAAACATCATTAAAATTACAAGGTGCTTGCTGTCGGAGGTCACAGCTAGACCTGACAAGTGACCACTCACAAGGCTTTAAAGCCTGTAGCTGACCTTTAGCAATCTGTAATTAACTGCTCAAAAAAGGGAGAAACAGCATTTTTTGTTTGCCTGATTTAAATGGACAAGTAGAAGCATGAAGATGTTGCACAATTCCTGTGAGGTGTGCCGCTAACGTGGGCACGCTGTTGATATGAACAAGCCCTTATCCTGGGCGTGGGGGGTGGGGGCTTGTTTGACGGACGCTGGGATGTGGGTTTGAAGGGCACTTTGACGGGATGCCTCACTTCCCTCCTCAGGTGGGTGTTCATCTATGAGAAGGGATACCAGTCCACAGACACGGCGGTGAGCTCCGTCTTCAGCAAAATGAAAGGGGTGGGCTACACCAACATCAACGGCACTGAGAGGATCTGGGATGTGGCTGACTACGTCTTTCCATCGCAGGTTGGTGACTTACTGTAGCTTACCCAGTGTGACGGGTCCTGTGTAGTGGATTCCTACACAGGGCCCTAACCCGCTCTCAACTCACTTACTGTCAATTTGGGTCACACTCGGTGCATTTGAATCAAACCACGTGAGCCAATAAATGCAGAGCTGAGTCAACAAACCACAAAAAAAAAAAAAAAAAAACGGTTGTCCCTGTATAAACTTTACCGACAATTATCTAAGATCCAATCAGCGATAACAGCGATAATTTGGCAATGACGGTGTATCTCTGTGAGCTCAAAGGTCATTGTGAGCATCCTGAAAAAAACCAAAGCAAACAACCCACCAAAAAGATATAGTGCCGGAGTTGACTCAAGACAAGGGTGGATCCCTTGAGAAAGTAGTACCAAGACTCAATAAAGTTGTCCATGTTTGTTTTAGGCTCAGGGTGTGAACAGCGCGCCGGTCATGCGCTGTGCTAGCACTGATCCGACATAATAAAAAAGTTCCGTCTCTCACAGACACATCTTCTGTGCCCTCATGGTAGTCCTGCTAGTCCTGACCATTACCTGGCGGCCGTTTGTAATGTTACAGAACGTTAAAATTCCACCATAACAGAAATACGAGCTGCTACATATATAATATGTGAAACCTGACAAAACTAAACAATGTTGGGTTTTTTTGCTGCTGTTGTTTGTTGTCGTGTTTGTGACACCGGCAGGGTCACGCAGAGTTACACCGTGTTTGACAGTCTGCCTACATTCAGTTCCAACACGTTACATAACAACTTTTGCATTCTTCTGCATGTCAACGTGGGATACAGAAGAGAAGAAAATAAATAAATAAATAAATCCCTCTGTTTGAATCCTCAGGGAGACGCGTCATTTGTTGTCATGACGAACTACATCATAACCGAAGGTCAGACGTTGGGGAAGTGCCCAGAGGTGAGTGACGACGTCCCGCTCTCCCTTCACCATTCCCCTCTTTCATTTTCTGCTTTTCTCACTTAAAAATGTCCTTGAACAGTGAAACTGTAGCACCTGTAAATAAAATAAAAATCTAGTGCAGTGTCTGGAACAAGTTTTAAAAACAAATACAGACTCAGGTCAATGTAAAATAACCTTCACCTTTATCACCCTCACTTAAGTATCTAATCTCTTATAAGTGTGCAGTCAGGGTGGGTCGGTGCGCCCCTGGGTGCCTTCAGGGTGTCAACCCCATCACAGGTTCGAAATGAGCAGCTCCTTCTGTAGGGACGCCATTTATTGTCTTCCAGAACTTTAAGAAATCAACTCAGCTTTAATTTAAACACATGACTAAGTGGTGTGTGTGTGTGTGTGTGTGTGTGTGTGTGTGTGTGTACACTGATTTCTTCTTCTGTGTGTGACAGCTCTCAGGAAAACACAAATGCAGCACAGACGACGACTGCGAAGGAGGCGGTTACAAACGTACGGGAAATGGTAAATCTTGACAGCTGGACAGTGTGTGACCTCCACAGTCCTCACTGGGTGAGGCCACCGCCTGTCTGCCGGTGGCCTAAACCTGACCTGAACTTCCTTCTGGAAGCCTGACTTCCGGAAGTGCGGAGGCGAGGGTGAAGGAGGGTTAACGCTGGAGACGCTGTTTGCAGAATGGGTTGTGGCATGTGGAGCTGCTGTACACACACACAGAAACGACACACGCTAAAAGAACGTCAACACGCTTCACCAAAGTAAACATTTAGACAACTTCATTCGACCAACGTTCTCGTTCAACTATGAAAAACAAACCGCTCAAACCGAGACTCTTAGCAACCAAACGCTATGTTATCGTGTGTATAAGCACAGATGTCACAGTCATTTCTGAAAAGTCATAAGCACACCCAAAAGCTCAAAAACAAACTGCATCTCAGTCGTATCCTTATATGTCCAAACATAGAAAGCATCCTCAAAGAACCGTCCCAGAGATTTATTGCCAACCATCTGTCCCGCAGTTACATTCTGAGCCTTTCAGGTCCTCTGTGGCTGCCATCAACTTCAATCAGGGTGATGTTAGCCGAACCTTACATCTGTCTGTCTGAGAGCAGTCAAATTCACCTTCAGGTGCTGCTCTCGCTCGCTCTCTCTGTGGAGACGGAGCTCGGTGAAACGAGTAAACGTGGTGGGCCCCTGTAGCTACACAGACTGGTGGGCTCCAGTGAGCAGTCAGTTAGATGCGAGCGGCCTGCAGTCAGCTCGCCTGATGAGAAGGACCGATAGCAACGAGGCTAATCACGTGGGAGGAAATTATACATTTGGGTAGAGGCCAGATAAGGGGAAAGAGGCTACATCAGCGCTTCACTTTCACATCCCACTTGCTGCGGTTGATGCTAGTTCAAGATAAAGCTCTCAAGTCATCCGTTGGCCTCATGGAAACATGCTAATACACATTTCCTGTGTGTGTCTGAAGGAGAAATGACGGGCGTGTGTGTGAAAAGCACCATGACGTGTGAGGTGCTGGCCTGGTGCCCCATAGAGAATGACAGCCACATCCCCGAGTATGTACCAACACTGAGCACTTCATACTGGCACTCTGCATGTGCCTGTTCCAGTCTGTCAGCACAAACTGGGTTAAATCTTGGTCTTTTGTGTTCTGACCTCCGTCTAGCCCTCCTCTCCTGATGTCTGCGAAGAACTACACGCTGTTCATCAAAAACTCTGTGACCTTCCCGCTATTTGGCGTCACGAGGTGAAAAATCACTGCCATCCCAGTTTAAATCTCTCTCTCTCTCTCTATCTGAGGCTAAGTAGAGAAGACTGACTGATGTGCGGCGTGTTATAAAGATCAGCCATGTTTCCAGGAGTAATCTGGTGGAGGGGATTGATGCCAACTATATCAACGTATGCCTTTATGATCCAGACAATGCTCCGCTCTGTCCCATATTCAAACTTGGAGACATCATCAAACTGTCTGGCTTCAACTTTGAAACAATAGCCCGAGTGGTAAGACACGTCTTCATCTGGACTCTGACGCGCCGCCGCACGTGTACACATGGTGTGTTGTTGTGTTGTGATTGTGTCCCGGCAGGGAGGGGCCATTGGCATTGTGGTCGACTGGACGTGTAACCTAGACTTGGATGTGAAACACTGTAAACCAAAGTACGACTTCCACGGCCTGTACGGGAACCCATCAGAGACGGACAACGTCAGAGCTTCAGTGGGCTACAACTTCAGGTCTGTCAGCGGATCAGCATCAGTTCAGCTGTTCTTAACCTTCAGGAGCGCTGTTTGTGATAGAACAACTGAATTATCATGCGTTCTTTCCATCCATCTCCTGGCCCAGACATCTAAGAGACATGCAAAGACCACATACAACTAATTAGCTTAGCACAAATACTGCTGGTAAATGTGTGGCACTAGCTCGTCTGTGACACCGGCAAACCTCAGGGCAGTTTAACCACTCTCATCCTTTGATCTGAAGCTCACCTACAGTAAAAGGAGAAGTTTTAGCTCCACGTTAGATCAGTTCCCTGCATAGAATAGTGCTTCTCTACTGTATATGCTTTTTTTTTTTAATTAATTATTGGGGCTAAGTGCTTTAAGAAAGGTATTTGCCATCAGCTCTGCCTTTTCTTTGTCCGTCACTGCTGTGACACTCTCACCTATCAAAACAGGATAACAGCACTCTCCCCTGTCCCCTCCCATTTTTCTAATCATCCCATTCTTCCCCTATCTTTGTCACCCTTCCTATTTAATCACTGTATTGGCTCCAGTCACTTCCTTTTTGCCTGTTTTACTGCCCTTCTCAGAGCTGCCTGGTGCTGTGTTCTTTTAAAGTGTCTAAATGTCTCATTTCGGTTGCCTGCCCGCATTTCTCATCCCACAGCACTACTTTCTCCCATTGCCTTTAGTTTTTGGAATCGCTAGACTAAGATGCCTTGATTTATCTTACAATCGAACATCTTCACGCTCACAAAAAGGTGGGCGGCTGGAGCTCTCCAGGTTTGTCACAGCGGCGACAGGAAAAGAAAAAGCGGACAGCAAAATGCCTATGTCAAAGCACACAGCTCCACAGGAAGGGAAAATGCCAGAGAGCAGGAAAGAAGCAGTGTTTGCACATCTGGGAAAACCTGGGAGAGATGCAAGCACACCTAGCTGGATTAAGTCAGCATAAAGACTGAAAAAGCAGGATGTAGCCAAGCTGTCTGTGTTTACAGACCGCAGCCACATTACAATATGCTTTAAATACTCCCGTCCGAAGCACGTTTTGATGATTTCTGTGTTCTTTTCTTAGATATGCAAAGTATTATCTCGAGGACAGAGTCGAGAAGAGGACTCTACTCAAAGTGTTTGGGATCAGGATAGACATCATTGTGCACTCGCTAGTGGGTAAAATTAATTATTTCCATTTCAGGCTTTTAACCATTTACGCTTTTTATGAAAAGTAATTTGTGCCTCACAGGCTAGAAAGTTTGATATAATCCCAACACTGACAGCCATTGGTTCCGGAGTGGGAATCTTTGGAGTGGTACGTGACCAAACATCAACGATGACACATTGTCTGCAGAATAACAATCCAAACACTGTGCATTTTTCTTTTTTTTTTCATTTCCAGGCCACGGTTGTATGTGACCTGGTGCTGCTCTATCTGCTGCCAAAAAGAGAATTTTACAAGAACATGAAATTCAAATTCACAGACACACAGGCACAGGTGGGAACCTGCAAGGTGGTTTTGTTGCAATATCACTGCGAGCACAGGGGGGCAGCAGAGAGTGTGAGGCGTGAGAGCCAAGGCAGGGACAGATCTGCTGACAGCAGTGTAGATCTTCATCAGACCAGCTTTGGTTCCTGTGATGGGAGGCCTTGTGGGTTTGAGCTGCACGTTCAACAACAAGCAGAAGCATCTGCAGCCTATCTGTTCACCCAGCACTCATCTAATCGCAATGTCAGCAGGTTGTACAAAACAGTCACCGAGCAATTTTAGAGACCGACGAAATTACATCCTAATGAGACAGAACACAACTTTTCATAAAATCAGCAGAAAGAATCTACAATGGCTCCACTCCAAAGGCTCTACCCCAGCATCCGATCTGGACAGAAACCTGCTTCATTTAACGATAATATCCACTGTTTCTGATATCCACAACCATGTTTGTGGTAAAGAGCTTTTTTTTCTGAAGGGAAAGAACACACTTGAGTGCCAGACGTGCCACATTTATTTGATAGCAGATGTAATGTTTATGTTAAAACTGTATAAAACACATAAAACCTAGTTTAAAATTAGCATAGAACGTCAGTATTCAGGCCATTTATTCAGTTAATTATAAACATAGAAGGATACTATTTAAATTAATTATTTTAGATGTGGCTATACTCAGCTCTGGAGCCTCAGAGGGTTTTACAGGCTTCCTCTATCCATACTGTGGTGAGTAAAGATACAATATTTCATACTTTGAACTATGCTTTTATAGCTGCGCATGAAACGACGGCTGGATCATCCTTGCTTACCACAGATCAGCTTTAGTTTTTTAACTGTATGTCACAGACAGCTCAACTGAAACAGGCAGCACATTTTGTACTTACAGCATGACAGCAAGTTGCTTGGTTTAGACACAAGCGTCTGTTACACCCTCGAAGCAAATGCAAGACAACTCCGAGGCACTGAGCAGTCCAACGTGAGTGCATGCTGACGTTTAGACACCAGAGTAGATTTTCATTTTATGGAGGGATTCTCAGAGAAAAGGCTGTTGGACACCCGAGAGGACTGACTGGTGGCCTTTGTCTTGCAGGACCCTGATTCAGAAGCAGGCAGCTTAGAGACGGACGTATCCAAGGTAAAGCTTTCGTGCTGCTCAGGACACTCCTTTGCGCTGGTAGCTGCCATGTCTGACGTTTGTGTCCCACACAGAAGTGACCAGGGAGCACAGTGAACGGTGCTGCGTTCAAGGCGCTTGTGGACTGCAAAGGGCACTTTCTTTCTACAACAGCCGCCCCCCCACAGACACTGTCATGCATTTGAACGCACAGCCCAGGTGTGTGTGTGTGTGTGTGTGTGTGTGTGTGTGTGTGTGTGTGAGAGTACATGTACATTTTTTGGGTGTAGTTCAGTTTGCTTTTGTTAGGGTGTTACCGCCACCATTCTACCTGATGAAACAACAACTGTGGTGCCCCTTTGAGTGTATGTGTGTGTGTGTGTGTGTGGGCACAGTTCACTAACGTCCGCCGTCTTTCTTGAGAACATGACATGTAAGTTCTTCGTCCCACCTGTTCACCTGTGCTCAAACAGTGCAATAAATCATGTACAGGACAAGGTGTGCATCGTTTTCATTCCTAATGGCAGAAAAACCCATCAGAACTGCTTCAGATTACCTGCTTTATTGTCTATGAAAATGTGTAGGTGTACAAAAGCATGCAAAAAATAGCTTCTTTATACAGTCTAGTATGTATCGGTACATATTTACATACACGACGGGCTTAAGGTTCACATAGGTTTTAGTCTGACATCCAATCAGATACCAAATAACACAAGACAGCAGGCACGTTCAACAGGTAGACAGTTGCATGAACCCAGAAGTGGTTACATTTGGATTTAAATGTGAGCTGGAGTCATTAGAAAGCGTTACACATCTTCCAACAATGTGTCATCTGCATTCAAGTATGTGAGATTATTGTGATTTCTGGGTAATTTCTTATATATATGCAATGGAGAAGTGTCATTGCTGAAGACAGCGACACATGTGACAGTAACTGAAACGTGACAGGGCTGCGGGGACACGACAACAACCACAACAACAACAACAATTTCAAATGTGCGATCAACACGACTTCTGTCTTTACACAGGAGAATAAATTCTTTTTCAAAGGTTTAGAAGCATGACCAGCCTCACCATGCAGAGAACATACGCAGTCATCGTTCAGAGTTTTGAACATAAACTGTACAGCTGTAGGTACCTTGATGTAAAGTAAAGTGCAAGTATTTGAAAAGAAGCAGTGATTCTGCATCTCCAACAAGGCCAACTAACATAGGATAATAATCAACTATAAAACAATGATGTGTAACCACCGATGACCGGGGGCGGAGTTCTGCACTGACGCGTGTTCTGGACCCCCGCACGGATTCACAGATGGACTGGACCATTCTTAGACCTTTGTAAGGCACCCTCACAACTCTGTGATCAGTACCCAAACTGATACTCCCCCTTAAAGCCACCACGTAAAGATGTCTTTTTCCTGTCAGCATTCAGGAAAAAGACCATTTTCCGAAGGATTTGCCTTTTAAACGGCTCCGTGCTTCATGTGTTGGTTCAGTCAATCATATCCCATCAAAGGAAGAGTCCAGCAGAGTTCACTCAAAAATGAAAACGCAGTCATTGTGTCATCTGTCGTTAGGGGGGACAAAGCCCATCAACCACCTCGTGAGTTCAGTGTGTAAACAGAAACAACAACAGGGTCGTACTGAAATGCAGGCTGGTGTTTACGTGTCAGCCAGGGCTTCCTCCATCTGTCTGCTGAGTGCACATGCACGTGCGCGAGCAGGAACATGGCCCCACTTTGCATAACTGCAGAGTATTTTTGCAAAAAAACAAAGGCTTAAGAGTATGGTGGGAGAAGTTTACACTGGCTTGTAAACATGTGGATTCACACGCCTCTACAGCGACACCAGTGGACAATGAAGGAATGAATCTCCATTTCTGGGGTAATTGTCCCTTTACTGTGAGTCATCCTGAGAAAATGACAAAACAGGACATATTAATAAATGCAACCTTTCATTGTCTTAAACTCATTTAAAAGTGATATTCTCATGTTAGCTGCGTTTGTGCATAGAGTGGCTTCCACCACAAACGTCTGCAGAGGTTTGCAGCGTCAGTCAATGAAATACAGCAACACAGCGGCTCCTTTCCGAACTTGTTTCCACTAAATTAAAGCAGGAGGCCTCGCTGACGGGCAAATCAGCACATTCAAACACTCCTTTTTCAAAATGCAGATCAGGATTTCTAAGGTTTTCCCCTACAAAGTGATGCTCCAGATGTGGAAATATCCTAAATTAAACAAAATAGACATGTACAAGGCAAAACATTCACATTAGTTTGACTCTTTACTGTGTTACCATCCTGAAACACAGTATTAAATGAATTCAGTAATAAAGAAACGCGTTATTGATACATTATATTACATGCTAGACTTATATATATATGGATATGTTGCACATTGTGTGCAAGTGTATTTACATGTAAGCATATTTTTATCTGAAAATAGAAAAACACTGGAAAAAAAAATCCCAGACAAATTAACTCATGCAGACAGGAATCTCAGAAAAACACACAGAAAAACGCCAGCGGAGCTAAATGTGATGAACAGTGAGCATTTTGGTGCAGACGGTTATGGAGAAACAAGTGACCTTGCTTCCACTGAGGAACACCTAGGGTGGGATCTTAATGTTGTTCCTGGGAGCTGCTGGAGCCAGGGTTAGGTGATAATCACAAATTCAAACTGACAGATAACTCCCACCTCGCGTCGTCAGGAACAGGAATGATCAAAGAAAACGGAAGTTGTGAGAAAAGAGCCACAGCATAAGAACATAACTGCATAAACCCCATCAGAGCAGCGCAAACGGTGCCCGTCTGCATGAACACCCTTCGGACAGCCGCTGCCTGGTTCTGTTTGTCACAAACAGTGGAGACTGAGGACCGCCAAGGCAACACCTCACTGCGGTTCCAAAACAAAAGCAGCCGATGACACGACGACGGATGAGACCTCAGGACGTTTACAATATTTACACGATTAAAACTCTCTTTGATCATAAATAAAAAAAAAAAAATAAATCCCACATTTTTCTGTCTTGTTTTTCTCCTCTCTCTCAGACTGGGACACTCAGGTGGCGACAGGCTTGATCTGACGTTGATGTTTAATTAGTCATCACGCAGAAGACGGCCCAAAAGAGGACACGCTGACAGCCCACAAACGGGTTTGTTTCCTTCTCCCTCATTAACGATCCAGAGACTCCTGCATTCACTGACCCGCCAGTCACAAGTGAGAGTGCTCGAGTCGGTTGAAAAGTTCCAGTCACTCAAGAAAAAAGCAGAAATGCAGAGTCCAGCACATCAACAAAAACAAAAAGATTTGGTGCATAACTGATAGACCTGGAGTGTCTCACTGGTGCGACAGGAACGCGGGGGCGAGTTGAAGCAAAGGGACGTTAAGAGGACGGCTCGTCTTCATGCAGGTCCTCCAGCTCGCCTTCCCTGGGTCCCTCTCCTGTGCTGCTCTTTCTGAAGGAAGACAGACAGAAAGAAAACTGTGAGTGTGAGGGCTGAAGGAACATTACTGGTAGTACCTAAACACACAGCAAATACGTTATAGTATCTGATAATAAAAGTGTTTTTGAGTAATTTTATTACCTGAGCACAACAGAGAAATGCATTAAATAAAGTAAATTGATACACATGTACACATAGACTATGAACTAATGGCCAAATTATTATTAGATCTTTTAGATTTGTTAGGAAACCAGATTAAGGCCACTCCAAGAAAAATGCAGTGAAGTCAATATTTTATGTATTTTGAAGAAAATGTAGCAGACGCAGCAAAACACTGAACTAGTCCGGTTTAAGAGTTTGATTTCACTGTTACGCGACAAAGCTCTGCCTTGTGAATGCAGGGGTCATCAGCAAGCTGTTTCCTGTACTTGACTGTAGAGGGATGAAGGCTAACGCTTTCTGGATGGGACACATCATCAATGACAGCAGCGTGGGGCGGGGGCGGGGGCGGGGGGGGATGTTGCGACACTCGTCGTGATGGGACAAAGCGAGAGCTGAGCTGGGGTCTGAGATGTTGATGAGCAGGGTGATTTAGGGGGACAGTAGCTGGCACGGGGACACACAGAGCGGCTCACAGTGTTACCTGAGCGAAGGGTGGAGTTTTAAAGGGGGCCGGAAGGGCCACGAATCCCTGCAGCAAAGTGGGAGAAAAAGATGGAGAAGTCACAGGTGAGAGGGAAGAAAGCCTCACCTTCACACGTCCTCAACAGGAAACTAGTGGGTAACTTCAAAATAAACGCCAGTCCGGGGTGATATTACCAAAATATAAAGTGTAGTTCTTTAGCTTAACAGTTTTAAATGTAAGGCTTGGGAATTTTACTTAAATAATGCAACTATTTTACAGTTACCACCAAAGCAAATACTAACCAAAACTACTGCCTTGCTCTATTATCGGTGTGCTTCTGACCCTGCTGGGGAATTGCCCTTTTTGTGGGGTTTAATATAGTGTCTGCATTGTACAGTTTAATACTGGTAAAATGAGATTATAATGGTGAGCGATTATAATGATTCTCACTTAAAGCAATAAAGGTTTTATGCAAGATGTTCAGCTGAGAAACATCCCAGTTGTTAAATTACAGTCAGTAAAACTTTGAGTTTACTGATGTTTGTGAAAATGTCATGGAAGGATGTCCCAGTCTTGATAGTCACCATTATTTAGAAATTATAAAAGGCAGAACAACGGGCTTTTAGTAACAATTTTATAGGGTGCAAAGTAAAATTCCTTAGGTTTTCATTTTCCAGTAGAGGGCAGTATGTCATAAAGTCCCATTTATTTCCTCCGAATGACTTGACAGAGTAACAAGGGAGACGTCGGCCTAGATGAAGGAGAACTCATCTAATACAGCCCCAAGAGATTAGTGTATTCCTTAATCTCTTGAGCCTGCACGCAATAATGTTCATGATAAAGTCAGCTAGAGCGATAACACACACCTAGGCCACCTGTGGAACAGCAGCTATAGATGCTCCGATTTGCCCCTTCAACTGGATTACTACGTTGAAACTGTCAGTGAGATACCGACAGTTGGCTTTCATCTCTGCTTAGAAGAACAGAAGAAGACTGAGGTCAGCCTGGAGCACTGCTGGCTCATTCTCTACCTCTCTCTCTCTGCGGTTTAAAGCTACATACAACAAAGAAACTCTTGTGAAAGCCGTCAGACCCCATGCATATGATGGAGGAATGAATTATGGCGCTATGGCAACCCAGAGCGGCAGGGATGGACGTTGGCTCACCTGAGACGGGAGAAAGACGACAAGGGGTGAAGGTCTGTGACAAAGTCAGTGTTGGGCCATTACAGCGGCTCTGCATGGGTTAGGTAAGCTCCTACACCTCTACTGCTCAGTGTTCACGCACGTCGGCAGACTTACATGAGGAGGCTGCCGGGCGCCGACATCGACCTCTCTTCTCTCCTGCTCGGACACTCGAAGGGATTACTGAAGGAGCGCTTCCTCAGCATGGCTCTGACCAAAATCTGAGACATTCACAGCACGGAGGACAGTCATCAGGGTGGGCGGCAAGAAAAAAAGAAAGCCTCTTCTTATCTCTATCTGTCATGTGTGGAGCAAAGACCCCCACCCCAGGCAGATGAGGGTGATCAGGGTTTCTCACCACTGCAGAGAGGCTGGGGACAAACTTGACTGAGTTCTGGATGTCCTCCTCTGTCACCTCCACCACCGAGCAGTGCTCCTCCTCAAGGGGCAGTAGATCAGCGCCGCCCTGGGTCACCCAATGATCCATCTGAGCACACAAAACACAAATGTTTCGGCGGCTGACGTAGAGAGTTTACTGCTCAGCGTGTCAGTTCTACTGAGGCTATTCAGTAGCGATGCTTCCTCTTTAGACCAATAATTGAGCTCAGACTCTGACGCATTTGTGTTGCTCAAAGGAATGGTTCACTGCCAATGACCCTGATTTTCAGCCATATGTTAGTGTCCAAAAAATAAATAAAAAATGTAATAGCAGCTCAGGTATTTTAACAGCAACTGTATTATCGGCGCCATCTTCCAGGCCAGAGCCCTCTCAGCCAATCGCAGAGACGCACGGGCGGGATGTGCCCACTCACTTTCCCGCTAATGAGCCACGGCCTCGTCTGGCCTGTGTCTGCTCTGACGCTACCTTGATCTCAGAGAGGGTGATCCTGGTGTCGGGGTTTTTGTCCAGCATTCTTAAGATCAGCGTCCGCAGCTCTTCGCTGATCTCTGGCCTGCACGAAAAACACAAAATAATGAGCAAGCGCTCACAGTCCGTCAATCAACGGTGGCTCAGAATCATTCTAATGTCACATAATTACATAAAGAAAGACAGATTTCAACTGGCATTGCCTGCAATATTCTCCCTACTTTGCAGTCACTGAGAGTCCAGGGATTTTATTTTGAAAGTTTCTAAATGCTTCCTCTGCTCTCAAGGTGACCGAATGAAATAAGCTCATTTCAGGCCATTGATTCTAATTGCAAATAAAAAAGTTATGACACCACTGAGGCCAGAAAGAAAGATAATAACTGAAATCTTGGCATTAATAACCCTGAAGTGGTGAACAAAAGCGACGGGGTGATGCTGCTAACACTGAGGGAAGCACAAAAACAGCCATACTGGAAGATATCGACAGCGGAAACAATAAACTACACCTACAATATGTATAATTTGCTCATAATTCATGTACAGCACAGAAATTGTATATATATTTTTATATATATATATTCTACAAGGAGCTGCTCGCTGTTATCGACTGCTTGGCGGTGGAGTTCATCCCCGTTCTGCGATGTGATGCGGCGTCTCGTGTGCCCACGGTGAGGGGAGACCCCTCATTAACAACGTGACACCCCGTCCACTCACGCCATCATTCATTCGCCTCGCTTCCACATTTGCAGCGGCTAGACTTGTGTTCTCGCTGTTTTTCACTGTGCCAGCTTCAGGCTAGGCCACACCCCCCAGGCCCCCATCTGTGTTATAGCACCTGTTTTGCAATAAAAAAAGGTGACATTTGCTAATGCTAATACTTTCAGATAAAAATGCTTTTTTTTCTCCTCTGTGACTGACAGAGAAGTCGACACGCAGCAGAAGTTCAGGCTGCAGGAGAACGTAACATACGGGAGGGATGCAGGAAATGGACTTACCTCTCTGGGAACTCCACAGGCTTAGTCCTTATTTTATTGTGCAAAGCCAATATGTTCTCGTCAATAAACGGGCACTGAGGTGAGTGAGCAGAAACAAAAGAAAGTGAATTATTCCTGTGCCAGACTAAGCACGGCTCCCTACGGAGACGTGAGGAAACAAGAGCAGTAACTGGCTTCGAGCATATATCCATCTAAATGAACCGGACGGCTGCCACATCAGGATAAAAAAATCGTTTTCCTCTGACGAGCCTGGAGGTCGGTGAAATTAACACTGATGTCAGACTTTGCTGCTGACTGCGAAGCAGAGAAAATGCACACTTGCCTTCCCAAAGACGAAACAGTAGAGGGTAACGCCCATGGCCCACAGGTCCAGAGCCTGGGAGAGTCAGACCAAAGGCATCACTTCAGAGGGCTGAACACACACCTCCAGCCTGCTCTGCAGCAAACTGAATGCTCAAACTGTAAACGTGAAGGTTGTAGCGCTAATCTATTCCATTTATTTATTTATGGAGCAAAATATGGAGCTCTCTGGAGCATGACTTAAACCTGAATCAGACTGAGAACGAGGCCAGTGAGACCAATCGTTCGGTCCGAGCTTTAGGGAGCAGCAGGCTGAGCTACTTAAAAGCCTCTCAGATTGATGCAATCAAAATATTCTATTCCGGCTGCGCTTTGATGGACAAACAAGGTCCTTCATTCACCAAAACCATCATCTGTGTGTACGCTTGCATTCGTGGAGGAATAAAGGTGAGCTGAAAGGGGATGCACACATACATGTCCAGATTTCTAGAAGGGCCGTAAACTTTGCTGTTCCAGACGTGCAACAGTGGTTTCCGCTCAACTCACCGATAAGCGGCAGATTTGGATTTCTTTAGGAATGATTCAGAGGAGCCAACTCACTTTCCCGCTGAAGCTCTTCCGCGTGTCCGAGAGGGTCTCAGGAGCCATAAAAGCGGGAGTGCCGGCGGTGCTGGACAGCAAAGCGTCGTTGCCTTCAAACTGGTTGCTGACCCCAAAGTCTGCTATCTTCACGTGGCCATCATCGCCCAGCAGCAGGTTCGAGGGCTTGATATCCCGGTGGATGATCTTCTGGTAGTGCACTGAGGAGGAAGAAGCCTGCGGATCACCGGACGGTTGCATTCGGTCCTAATTTGTAACATTTATTCAGCTGAAAGCTTAAATACACCCTGAAGAGTGAGCCCTGGACACGTCCCTGGTTGGAGTAGGGTCCCTAACCCTAAGTGCTGCTTGCAGAAACTTGAGGCTCTTGAATTGCAATTAATCATCAAAAACATTAATATTATTGCAGTGAAAACATAGAGAAACCGACCCAGTGAGAATAGATTTGCTGCCTTGCGCTGCCGCAGCAGGAGCAGATGTGTCTGAAACCACGAGGAGGAATTTACTGTCCGTTCAAACAGTTTGAGTGCACGTTCGAGTGCGCACTGCCAAAAGGCTGGGTCCTTTTTCCATAAATAACACTGGCGTTCAATTATAAATCATCATCAGACGACGAAGGGGAAAAAAATGAAGCCGTGCGACTTCTGTGGAAATGCCTTGATGCGTTTCCATGCCAACGGCCGACACAATAAACAAGAGAGCGGAGAAATGACGCAACCCATCTAGAGAAGCTGAGAGAAAAGGACAAATCCCCCTGCAACCGTACTCAGCACCGTCAGCCAGGGCTGAAAGTAGTTCAGCGCTCAAAGGATTCATTTTTACTGGATTTTTTTTATTCCATTTTTGTGTTTCAGAGATGGTTGAGTGCTGTAACAGAAGCGTGTTAAAAAGCTCTAAAGTATCCTTTCAGTGTGTCAGCACTGTCCTCCATAAATACAAGTATACAACCACATAATAATGTGTCTGAATCGAATATTTTATTTTCATCGACCTGCAGTCTATGAAAATTCAGTCTATCATCATTTGTGTTACACCGCCAGTACTTGGGCATTAGAAATTAGGCCTGGAATTTAAATTCTCCAGTTTTGAGAAGGTCAACCGCAAAAGTCGAGTGGTTAAAAAAAAAACGCTTTTTAACCAGAGGAGGACGAAATGTGGCTCTGCGTCACATGTGAGCAAGGCTGCAACGCCGTGTTGCTGCAGCCAGAGACGCAGCATTGATCCCCGCTCATTAGGCCGAAGGCCCAGGCAAATGGGCCGAGCACAACAAATGGAGGCGCAGTCAGAAAGCTGCAGGCGTGGAAACGCCAACGAGACTCTGTACCGTTAGCTGGGAGAGGAGCATTCTACCGTCCTGTGCTCTGCTTTTACAAGTCCACACTGCCTGTTTTAAAGACAAAACAGCAGTGGAGCATCATTCAAGATGCCTCCAGCGCTTCATAGGTGTCTCCTATAGGTGACAGGAGATACTTACGGTATTCTATCCCCAGAATGACGTCTCTGAAGTACAGCCTCGCCCGCTCTTCAGACAAAGGCTCGTCCGTGGGCACTTCCATCACTGGACTACACACCAGGGGAGCACACGTGACGTTTGAGTCCAACCGTAAAGACGCACAAGCAGAAGTAAACATCCTGATCAAACAGCACACGTCACCAGCAGCGCAGGTAAAGGTCATCAAGAGCCGACAGCATCACCCCACACTCTGCCATGGCTCTCTAGGCAACTTGGTAAAATGGTGGTTGAGGATGTTTGTTTGTGCAGACGATATGATTCGCAATACCGTCTAATGAAAAAGGTTTACGAGCACGAGATGAGATCGTTGCCTGTGCAGAGGAGAAGAGCTGGGCTGGCTGCCATCGGTGGAAAGCTAAGAACATTACGCATCCTTTTGATGTACGTAAAGGAACAGGCTCCTGCCACTGGTGTTTTGCAGAGAAACTGGGATGAAGAGGTGAAGGGTGGAGGAGCAAAGGCACGAGGATTCAATTATTCAAGGAAAGGACGTGTTCTCTACTCACCCCTTCCGCATCAGCTCAAACACTGCCGACAACAGGAGAGAGAGAAAAGGGAGAGATGTGAGCACACAACTCTTTTATTCTGTTGATCTGACCATGAGGTCACACTCAATATCACAGTTTCGGGGCAGAATTAACCGAATGTGACACTTTCCGCGCGAAGAGTCTGGCGGATGGCACGGCTCTAGCGTGCTCGTCCGCGGGGCCGCATAATGTGTGTGAAGCCTGAGGTGGTGGGGAAGGAAGCGCGGACGGACTTGAATTAGTGAATCTTGTCTGATCGGGTCAGCGGGAAGAGAGTGTGGCCTGCGTACCCATGTGAAGGTTGTCCTCCGCTGGGTCGTCCAGGACCTGTAACGAGAACACAATTATGAAAGAAATGCACTGAACCTGGCTTTTCCATTTACAGGAAACATTTACACAGAAATGAAATGACCCTTCCAGATTTTGCAGATTCGCAACCCTTCAAAACACATTTTAGTCTAAAATGAAGGCAAATATTTATAATTATAAACCCGCTATATTTCAAACCTTAGCCAGGCTGCTAACAGCAATGACCTTAGTCTAATTAAATAAACTCCAGCCTCACAGATCCCTCCAGAACCTGAGCCAAAGCATCTCAAACTGGAGGCAAATTTCCATTCGCCCCAAAGGTCGGTTTAATTTGGATTCAGCATCTGAAGCCGTAAAAGCTGTGACAGGTGAGTGCTGTCAAGGCCGGCCAGGAGGGAGGACGACAAGATGGTGCAGCCGTCACGGTTATTTATGTCTTACTAGAGGGGGAAGAGTGGAAATTTAACAGATAAAAGCAGGAGGTAAGCTTCATTTTCAGAGCCCTGGGGTTTATTTCTTATCTGCGGTCGAGGCTGCGTTCACTTGCTGTTGTGACACACCGGACCGTTGGAACCAGCACGGGCTGCGTTCAATAAGAGCTTCAACAAGGACAAACAATTTGAGCAATAATGAAAGAAGGAGCTTGTGCTTCAGCGGTTTCAGCTGTCAGTCAACCACGCGTGGCCACGTTAAACCGATCCCAGCCGACCACGCGGCCTCTGCTTAGATCTCGCGCTCACGCTTTACACGCATTCGTTTCAGAAACACAGCTGATGGACCCTGGCCCTGCATCTGCTCGCCCTCCGCAGAAAAACTGCGTTTGGCTTTTACTTAAACTTCTTTTTTATATTTCTGGCAGCGTCCGTACCCGAGCAAGCCAAACAGCTTTCCTACTGACTGACTCCCTGTGTTCCGCTCCCAACCACGCCGGCGGTGCCATCGCCATCTGGCTGAGGCTGAAAAACAGGACTGGATGGCGAGGGAGTGGTGGGCATCTTGAGTCACATCCTTAAAATCAGATAGCTAAATATAACAAATATGTGGCTCATGCTTACAAAAATGACATTTAGTTTTACATTTTAGGTCTGACTCACGGTGTTAAATGGCTTGACTAGGTCACTAGGTGAGTGAGTTAGCGGCAGCCTGGTCGGCAGACACGCGTGTTCTCACCTCCACCAGCTTGACGATGTTCACATGGTCCAGTTTCTTCAGGATGGCGATCTCCTGGTACACTCTCTCCAGAGGTCCTAAGATTTTGGGCTGCTCTCCCTGGGCCGCCTTGGGCCCCCTGGGAGGGGGGCGACCTGTAGACCATGACATAAACCATAAATCAGGCATGTGATCGTGATCAATACCGACACACACTCTTCCTCAGCGTGCCCCTCGCCGTGACAATTTGTTCATATATTTTGGTCGCTCCTTTGGTTTTTTGTTTTGATGAATAATTTGGGCATCAACATGTAAAAGAATTTAAAAACAAGCTTACTTACGTGGGAAACCACACTGCTTCATTAGCTTCTTCTTAGACAGCACCTTCATGGCCTAGCAAGGGGAAAAATGAATTTCATATCAAAATAAAGCATATTCGATAAACTCTAAAGAGTCAAGCTATTTATTTATCTGCTACTTTAAGATCAGATGAGGAAGAAAAAACACCGGTTCATCAACTTTATGTTTTTAACTGGCAGAAATTATTGTCATGGCCCCAATCGATAAATTAGCTGTCTACGTAAATCAGACGTGCTTTAACTCGGGGTTAAACAGTGCACGTGAAATAAAGCAATATAAACAAATTAATAAAAAGCTGTAACTGCTTCTGGTTATTAATCAAAATTCAAAAGCTCATATTGAGTATAAAACGGTTGGTTGAAATAAGCACAACAAAGTCATAAATTGGACTTTGACGAACACAGGAAGAAGCTCTCCGGCTTCCTTCATCTCTCGCTTGCTGCCATCTGCTTTTAAAATCTTTGTCACTCCTGAATCTACCAAAGCTGCAGTTCAGCAACAGGAAGTGACGCCAGCAGCTCATCTGCTTCCTTCAGAACCAAGCAAATCTCCAGCGTCTCGGGGGCGTGTGCACGCGTCTGCGTGTACCTGCGGAACACTGCTGCATGACGTAGGTGGGCTCGTGCTGCAGCTGCCCCGCCGGCGCCAAAATCCAATCAGCCTCGCGTGAATGCGGCACAGATTGGCAGGAAATAGAATGACCCTTCTGTGGCATCATTACTCATCTCCTCTCATTCCCGTCTTTCTTAGTTTAGATATGTGCATCTGCCGCTTGAGTCGGTTCGCAGTTTCCTGCCGTCTGTCCCATCAGTGATGGGCATCAAATTCACAGGAAGCCCGAGCAGAGACGGAAACCAGGGGCCTCCGTCCATCTCAGGACAAACAGCTGATCACACAACCGCTCTTAGAGAAGTGATGTGTTAATAGTTTGTATCTGAAGGGAAGTGACTCTGGCATTTGTCTGGGAGTGGGAGGAGACAGAATTATCCTCTGTGTGATGAGTGTACAGAGCAGGTCCGGCTGGAAGGAAGCAAGGTGGGCGTAGAAAGAAGAAATGTAACATTCAGCTCAATTATTAGAAAAGCTGTGAAGGTTTGCCGAGTTGCTAAAGGTAAAAAAAAAAAGGCAGTTTTTTTACCTTTAGGTCGGGGGAGATGTAGTGCCATCTATTAGCGTGGCATTTTTGTTCTCTATTTATGACAGTAAAAACATAGCAAGAACGCTTTTAGAGACTGGTACGTGGCCTCTAGTCTTTGCTTCACCTCCAGAGCAGCCAAACAGGACCAGTTAAACCATCAGGATTACAGGACAACAGCGCTCTCGTGAAACCTGTTTTCTTCCCCCAATGGAAGGTTCCCGTTGGCTCCCTTTGTCCTCATCTGTCGCTCATCGTGCAGCCCCGCGTCACAGAGCCATTTACCGCTCCGCAAATTACAGATGTAACGCAGCGCCGCGTTTGGTTGCAGGCTCCCACTGGCTCCAGTTCAGAAGTGCTTCTAAAACCAGCGTTGGCTGCTCAGGGTGACGTGACTCATCTGCTCCCGTTGCTGTAGCTCAGCTATGTTCAAACATAAACCCACTCGCTTTAAAGAGGCCCCCCGTTTGCAACGCATTCCAGCTTCATTTCAGTCAAGGTCTGAATATCTGCCGATCTACTTAAGGCCCAGGATTACGAGAACATTTCATGAACATGAATGTTCAGGAATATTTGCCCTCACGGTGGACCGTGGAAGCATCGAATCCATCATTTATGAAATTTAAACTTGCAAATGTAGTAAAATACACGTTGAGATTTGGAAGAATAACTGTTGCACAGCTTTTGTCTAAATCAGTGACAGTATCTTCCCGTCATGGGATATAATACATCAGGTTTGTTTTAGGCTCCAGTAACAGCTATGAACTGGTATTTGTAAAGTAATTAAGATTCTTAAGTAAAGCCAGACAATTAAAAGCAGAATACTGGAGTAAAGATGCTGCTGCCACAGTTACGGGACGAGGTGAGAATGCTTCATAGAATGTCCTTAAAGATTCTGGGCTGAAAGCGTTGCTGCTCTGCAGGCGGATAAGAAGCCAAAGGAGCCAGGCTGTTGCTCCATGGCAAATGGAAGCAATTTGAGAGGACTGAGAATAAAAATCAATGGCAGCGCTGCGATGCTGTAAACCTCCCGTGTGTCTGCAGCATTTAGAAGACTGGATCTACTTACGTAATATTTGTCATCATCCTCATTGTAGGCAAGTTTAACCACACCATAGGAGCCCTGCATAGAAGGAGAGACTGGTTACCGACGCGTTCGTTCTTTCTTTATTATTATAGATTATTCCTACCATAGCAACGTCTTTAAACTCAGCAGCAATGTGCTGACAATCTTTTGCATTTCTAAATCAAAAACAACCTTTGCTCAGGGATTCATCTAGCTTGGTCAGCAGGGTCAATTTCATCTTTTTTCTGTTGTCTTGAAAGACCTAAATCATTTGTGCAGCGTGTTATCGAGGCAGGAACACGACCTTTTTGTGATGGGTAGCTTCGTTACGTAAAACACGCATCACACGCGTCGCAACCATGACTCAGTTTCCTGGCTTTAATAGAAAAGTGGACATTTTGATTGCCGAGCTGTGAGAGTCAGTAACGAGACGCGCCGCAGCTCGGGAAGGTTACTTCGGGAAAGTGTGAAGCGATAGCGACACTAATGCTGCTTTTAATACGCAGTCTGAAGGAACCGGGATTTAGTCATCTTGTCACAAGATAAAGTCCTCTTCTATCTGTGCGTGATGGCCGCAGAAAGTGGTCCTGTCTGATAATTGTTGCTGAAAAGACTTTATTAAATTTAAACAGTGACTTCTTAATAGAATGAATGACTGGTGGCTGGTGTGCAGTTTCTTGATCGCCCTCTACAGTAGTATAACTTTGAGCCCTGGCTTTTCCCACCACGTTAAGAAAAGCTTGAATCTTTTTTGTCTCATTTAGCTCAGCTCTTGGTGGGGGTTTGAGGGTGGATGTCATTCCGACATTAGTTTTGTAGGACAGGAGGCAAGCAGCAGCATTTCATCCATCTTTATTTTATGTAAATGAGTTTGATGTGAAGAGTTTACTGCCGAGGCTGACTGAACAATGGATGAATAACCAGTATTTGTTATCCGTCTCAGTTCCGTAGGTGATATTTTTCCTGTCAAAACGCATCAGCCCCCCATGTTTTCTGTGCACTCATCCTGCAAATGATATTGGCATCCATATTTTTCACTTTAACTGAGCAGCAGATCGATGTTCCGCTGCCCTTTCCTGCTTGAACCCAGGATGTAAACAGACTCACCTTTCCAATCTCACTCTTCAGCTTATACTGGTTTAACTGGATACAGTCCTGCATGAGGGAAAAGAAGAGTAGCATAAATAAATCAGCAGCATAAACATGAACAGGCACTTCTTTCAACGTGAGAATGGTGGTTAAAGCAGGGCCGTCACTGGTGCAACCTGTCCCCTCTGTGTGCGTGTTTCTGTAGGCAGCCTGTACTTTCTGTTTACTGTCTGCAAATCCATTAGGCTGCTACTGCTTAAATGGCTGATTTGTTGCTCCATAGCAACCACCGCCACAGCGCCAAGTCAGTCAGATTCTAATCTGACTCTGTCTGCAGAGAGTGGGTGGGAGTTGGGTGGGGGGGGGGGTCATTTCCACTGGCTTGACAGTGCTGGATGGGTAGCTCTGTGGATAAAAATGAGCAAAGGTCTGGAAGCAGAGAAGGAGGGTGAAAACCGCCATAGCAAGGATGATGAGCATTGGTTCAAAGACGTGGGCCGGTGCTTAAGGCCCCCCCCAGGACCAGGTCCAGGAGGACAAAGGAGACGCTAAGAGAAAGTCCAGCATGATAGGACAAGAGGCAGAGCATCTGAGAGGGAGTTACATAACACACCCGTTACTCTAGTCTGACGGTTAATCATTGCTGCTGGTTCTGCACGCACCAGTTTGTGTCAACCACGGCGAGGGAACCTGGAAAGGTATGCCTCCCCTACGCTCTGACCTTCCATATGCAAACCCATGACCTTTACCGTTACTGTATGCACATGCAGTTGTTCTGCTGATGTAGTGTGGGGCTCCAGAGAAATGAGAAGAACAGGAGACTAGCTGTTGGTAGCTCTACTGGAAAAGCAGTAGAGTTTTAAGAAGAGTGACGGGAGAGATAAAACAACAGAGGGAATGAGAGCTGGAAAGGCAAATGAGGAGAATCCCAAGAAGGAGGGGCGGCAGCAGCAGGAGCAGCAGCAGCAGGGATCATCTGAGAGGACTTTCTCTGCTTCCTGGCGCATGCTCTGTGAGCGCTGCGCTGCACCTAACACGCTGTCAGTGGATCAAAAGTGCCACGCAGAAAAGGCTTAAACACATCTGCCACATATGCACGCACTCTCCAAGCCAAACCAAACGCTCGGCTGCACCACAATAAATCTTTGGAAGGCTTTCGGTCAGACTGTCACACTCCCTTAACGCTGCAGCCTCGTTGTCTTCAGTGTGACGGCAGCACGTCCTCGTCCTCGTCCTCCTTCACAAGTAAATTATTACACCATATCTGATCCGAGCCAACGTCTCCACATCTCGCCGTTTATCACGTACTGGTCGGTAAAAGTGCATCAAAAATAGATCGCTGCTCACTGGCTGCCTCTTCTTTGAATTGTTCTCTAAAAGGAGAGCAGATTAGTCAGTGTATCGTCGCGTGGGTCGGATGTCACTGAGGTGACGGAGCTTTTCCCAGCTGTCACTATGTGAGAGCTGGGGACACCCTGTGGACAAGCCGTCAGGCCAAAGCAGGACACACACGCGCCCGCGCACATACCAGGTGCTCCCACCAAGCATCAATTTAAACCCTGCGGCTGACCTAATGTGCATGTTTTTGGACTTTGGGAGGAAACTGGAGCATCCCAGCAGGCACAGACTGCATAAGCACTGCTGCACCATGCTGGATCTGGTGCGGACAGATTATTGTGCATTGGAGCACAAAGTATCGCACTAAAACCCCTTTTTTTTTCTGAATGACCTTGAGCATCTTCAAGGACCTCTACTTGCTCAGTAAGAATGAAGCACATTTGCTACACCCTAACCTTCTAGTACTTACGTTTCATGTCTCTTATTTAGTTGGTTTCTTTAATTTAATATATGTTAGATGAATTTGAAATTTTATAAAGTATGATCCCAAGATAATTTGAAGTGGAAGTGGAAGGGACACTGTTTTTCTGCGTGTGTAAACTGTTACTCTGCACAATTTTGGCAGCCTGACTTACTTTACTTTCATTTCCCCACAGAACTCACTAAAGCCTTGATTCTGCTCGACTCCATTTCTAAGAATTGTTTTCTACCGTTTCTGTATCGTTTTCTGGACATCCCGGTGTTTGTACTTTGTGGTGGAGTGATTTTTCCTTTTGTGGTAAAAGCCGTGAAGAAGAAATGCTGGCTGTTCTTTGTCTCGTCACACTGCAGACGCGGCGAGAGCAGGGAGACACAAGCCTCGACTCCTTTTTAGGGTTCACTGCCAGAGCTGTTACAGTCTTCAGATAGGACACAGTGACAGCTATGCAAGTCTGTGGCAGGAAGTCTGTTAGCACCAGAGAAGCTCTGGACGCTGGTGGATATCCTGAATTTTTAATGTTCGCACGGAACCGAAGGACAGCAGAGGGAAGCAAAGATTTGGGAGTCACCGTAGGCCACATCATACTGAAAGTGCTATTATATAAAGCCATCAAATATGGATTAGAAGAATTTTATATATACAGTTTGTTCTCCTAAAAAAAGAGCAATAAAATCGAGTGTAAGCCGTGTGATGTCAGGCGATGGCGGAGCGTCCGTTTTTGTCGTCGGCTGAATTCTGCTAACGAGTTCGCATCGTTGTGTTGGTTGCTGCTGTTGTTTACACCACAGACAGCAGAACCTGGCTCAGCAGTCTCCACGTGAACGCGGCAAACACAGATTCTAAACCACCGAAAGTCTGTTTGTGTGTCCTAATAAGTAGAGTGGAGCTTATTTCTCTCTGTCTGAGTCCCACTCCCTGCTACCGCACCACCTGTCACAGCAGAGGTCCTGACAGCAGAACAGCAGATACGCATCATGGAGTTATTTTAGGAGGAATATTTCAGCTTTAGGATTTGGTTTTCCTGCACATTTCCTCAGAAATGTCTCCCTGCTGCATTTCAATAACTGATCAATACTTAAAACGAATAAAGAGGAAATGATTTCCTCACCTGAGAATCTGATATGGATATGCGTTTGGACTCCACGGTGGGTCTGCGAGCCACGCGAGGCGAAACGTGCGTGTAGCCTCTGCCGGAGCCCGAGGACGGGTACGTGCCCCTCTCCTGCAGCGACAACTTCCTCCCAGTCAGGTGGGGCCGCAGCGGACGGGTCGTCTTATCCAGAGGCGCATCCTTCTGAGCGCCCCCATTGCCCACGCCGTTTGTGGCCGAGTCTTTAGTCGTCATGGCAGCCATGGCGTCCGTAAGACTACTGGTCTGACTGTCAGCTTCAGGGTCCCGCCTCTCACAAGCAGGGTCGCGGCTCGTAGCCATGGCGGGCGGGGAGGAGGGAGCGGCACTGGAGCAGGCGGTGGGGAGAGAACTGGCGAGCGGCCACCAGCATCAATGTGACCTGGGTCAGTGTGCGTTTACCACGCCGAGGGTCTCACCAGTGCTGAAAAACCAAGCAAACAACATTGTAGGTAAGAACACATACAGCAGAGAACAGCCTAATTAACACACAGGTATCTGACGGAACTCTGCGTGAAAGTGGTGGACCAGGAACAGCTTGTTTTTAATTCATTCTCTTCTCAGGAATTACCAAGCGAGGTCACATTGTTGCTATCCTGTCTGCCCAGTGCCAAGGCTTCATCCTCTAACAGCTTATCCGGGACACGTGGACGGCAGCCCCAGCCTTGGACCTGCCTAAAACACCTCCCCAGAGAGGTGTCCCAGAGGCATCCAGAAAGCACCTCAACAGCCTCCTCTTGACACGGAGGAGTGAGCTCTTCTCTACACTGCCCCCCTCCACCCCTGCTGTGGAGCCAGCTGCCTGTTCAGGTACCACAGTCGTGCTCAGGGCAACTAGAAGAACAAAAGCAGCTGATACTAGAAAAGAGCTGGTCAGTAAAGGGGCCACGTTATGCTATTCCTGAAGTATGTCAGAAAGGTGGAGTTTCACGCTCAAAAAATAAGCGCCACTTTGTCCAGGTGGGTCATGCTCATTCTCGTATCCTCCCTTCAGCGCCATCTGTGATCAGGCACTTTTACTGCCCAGGAGGCCGGACTCCAGGGATGGAAGGGTCCATCTGGTCACTGATAACAGACACAATGCCTTTGTGACCTTTAAATCGTCTGATTTTATCCAAAATACTGTGTGAAACAGGGAACCAGCGCACACCCCAGCTCTACCATTCAGCAGCAGAATGTGGGTTGAAGATCGATCTGCAGTCTAAATAAAAGGGACTAAACACACAACATATGGTTGCGTCCCTCAATGGCAGGGTCCTGGAACTCCCATCCTATCACACTGTTTACATGAATTTACTGGGATTAGCTGACATGAGTCAGACGGACATATGGCATATATACGCTATATTTCAGAGCTATATCTCTGTACAGAGTATTATTTACAATCTACCCTAAACATCTGTATGCAGACGCTACAGAGTGAACCATGGCAACAGATCTTCGCGGGACCACCGTATTCAACTGATAACTGACATTTGTAATGACTTGATGCCGATGGTTTGTGGACCGAGCGGTGTTCATAACTCACTTTTCATACAAAGACAGAGACTAATCCCGCCGTTGTGCATCGCAGGCCATCATCGTTTGACATTCTGTTGGTGTATTTCACACCATTGTTATTCGATCTCTGGAAGTTCTGAGCGCAGTAAATAAAAATTCAGGGTCAGGCGCGAGTGAGCGAGCCTGACGCGAATCCCAATTCATTTCAGCAAAAGACAAACGCATTTAAATAACTGCAACCACGACAGCCATAATTTGTCCCTTAAAAGGGTTTTTCTTCTCCTTCAGCCAGATGCATGTGTAGGCAACATCCTGGTGGGAGTGGGTGGGTGCATCTGGCTCTTCAATTCACAAGGACACAATGATTTGTTTACCCTGCAGAAGCTAATGCGTGTTTTTATCCTGGAGGACAGTTTTTCATTAGGGCGAATGTTTTCTTGGTTTTTCATAATGTTTTATTGCGTTCACAGCTCATTATTTCATCGCATCCATCGACCTTGATACGCCTGGGATTAAATTCATTTACCCTCTCGTTCTTATACCGGTTCACATCTTTTGTTGTTAGATTTGTCTTAACGACGGTAAAAACCTCTTACTTATATGCTGAGAACGCTTTCAGTAATGTGATGTAGCCAGTCATGTTAGAGACTGTTTGCTCTGGTTTCCATGAGAAATTTAAATTGTGGCTCTAAATAAATGTAAACAGCCCTGCAGCTTTAAGTGTTTTAGTACATAAAGGAAAAAGACAAGGATCCCACCTATTACCAGTCATATGTGTCATTTGAAGTGTATGGAACAGCCTTAGTTGTGTTATGGGGGTAGAATCTAAATTCGTATGCAGACGCTAACATCAGCAGATCAATCCCCTAATAAAAAACACTGAGATTAGATGCAGACATTAAACGCACTCCTGCAGTTAAAAATCCACAGAAATCTTGCGTGTTGTCTATATATCCTTGCAGCCACCTTTAGTCTACTTTTATCTTTGCAGAAAGATGTTTAAATACAGCCAGTGGTGGGAAGGAAGTGGGCTGGCGGCTGGGGCCTGAACGAATAACCATTAGAGAAGTCACTTCCACCCGTAACCTGGTTTCTCCTTGCAGAAATCCGGAGCAAACCTGTGGCTCCGAGGAAACGCTTTCAACAGCTGGCTGCCACGCTGGGCCGCTGACATGTCCTCAACTGTACGTCAACTCAGGCCTGAAAGCCTCCAGATTTAGCTCACAGGACAGCATGAAGAGGTGCAGTTCTGAGAAGAACAGTCTGCGATGGAAGGCTCGTGTAAAACGTGGGGTGAACGACAGAACAGTTTCGACGTGGTCTCTGAGGTTGACGCACAGGAGGAAGAGCATTACCTTCAGTCGGCCTCAGTAGTGTGGACCTTTCCTGGGAACAGCCCTCAAGTGCGGTTCTCATTTTACCAATTTCATTCTATTTTTAAGCAGAAAAAAAGCTTTCTACTACTTTTAAGGACTGTCCAAGCCTTTTTAACCACATTTACATGCAGTTTGCAGCCAATTTGATAGCGTGATCAAAATGCTTGTGGATGATGTTACATATTCTAATAATGTGGTTTAACGTTTAAGCAAAAGCACTAGCACCCTTAAACAGGGGAGGAAACATCAGAAGTGCTCACATGCATGTCACAGACTAATCCCTGGAATTTATTCATTTAATTTGCAGGATTAGCAGGCATCTGTAAACACCACAGCCACCTGTATCGCTGAACCCGTCTCTCACACACACACACACACACACACACACACACACACACACAGGCTCCTCCAACAGCGATTAATATGACTGGTCCCAAACACAATCTGAGAGGGCTCCCAGCCAAACCTGGGGCCGGCCGCTTGAAATAATAAGCCCAGGATTACACAGGATATAAGAGTGCAAACTGGCAACTGGATGAGCCAATTATTTCTCCTCCACTCACAGTGACAGTGAACGCAGCTTCCTGCTCGGCTGACCTTGCTGCAGACCACGAGATGCATCTCCACAGCGACCGTTCTGATGGACACGGGCTGGCCCAGCATCGCCCCGCTGATTTCCAGACAACTGATGGATTAAAATTAATTCGCTGGTTGGATATTGCCGGATGGGAGGAGTTTCAAAAGTGGCTCCGCCCCCCCCCCCACACACACACACACACACACACACACTCTCTGTGCCCTTGTGACCCTGTTGCGGCTGTTCATTACAGCCGGCCTGACAGATTTAAATCTTTGGAAAGAATCATGAGACTGAAGAGAACCCCAGCAGACCAGCTTTCAGGAACCTTTAAAATCGATATCCAAGGCTTTCAATGCCACTAATGAGACTAATCCGAACCTGAGCAGGAAGACTCTGCACTGTGAAAACCAGAATCCTTCCATTTGCTTTTTTTCCACTGTCAAAAGAAAGTGATACTCAGTCCGTAAATCCCCCAGAGAGGCTGAATATCCCACTGGTCTCTATCCCTCTCATCAGTATTAGAACCCTGCGGTCATGTGACCGGCAGGATTCCAGGCTGCTACTGCTGCTCCATCAACACTGGGGAGTTTTTTTTTTTTTTTTTAATCTCAACTCCTCTGAAGAATTATAAGGATTATTGTCCTCTCTTGTTCACTGTCCTTGTATTGGTAGTTGTACAGCAGCCTGAGCGCTGCATCCGTGTGAAGGTTAGTCATGAGCGTTTCAGCTCAGACGACAACGCCTGATGCTTTGAGAGCAGCTCCCATTAAAATATGTTTGTAGTTACATTTCTTCAATGCTGTATTTAGAGCTGTTACTAGACAATAAGCATGATCTTTAGGGGGTGACATGACTGCAGCAGGGAATGACAGGCAGAGGCCCTGCTCTTCATCAGCCTCTCATTTCAATCGAAGGATTCAATCATTAAAAAAGCTACGCCACGGGGGAGTCTGAGGTCTTCATGAGAAGATGTGCACATCGATTCATGTCACTTTGTTGTAAAGGTTATTTTTTGTTTCCTTTTTTATGTGGAGGACTGTAAATCTAGAACATAAAAAGAGTCCCATCTTAACGAGATCATTACGAAGGAACGAGAAGTCGGCTTCCCCTGCAGAAGCTCCTCCCTTCAGGGACTTATAGATTTGATCATGTAAAATATATGGAACCTTTTCACATCCTCAACACATGCTGACCGGCTGTGTGAAGTTTCACACAGCCTTTTCTAGAGAACGGAACCCTGAGGATGTAATAACACACTGTCAAGAACCTTAATGGTCTCACACAGCACACACTCGGTGCGTGCGTGTGTGTGTGTGTAATGGCCTGATCAACAAATTTACTTGCATAATTACACTTGTATTGCATCTTAATATTCCGAAAATGCAAAGTGTGACCAAATGTGATCTGAATTTCTATAATAATAATTACCTTTGAGACTGGTTTGACCCTCCAGCGTTTTCATCGGCTGTAAACTCTGCCATTCATCAGAAAACTCGTTTTCTTCCCTGGCTAATCGGTTTCTCGAGGCATTGAATAGCAAAATGTTATCTCTTAGGAGCAGGCTTCTATACAGGCTCCGTGTGGCTTAAATAAAAGCTAAAAAAAAAAAAAAAAAGAGCTCTAATATGAAACCGAATAAGAGGACGTCGGGCTCAAACGTAACTGAAACGTCTGCTGGAGCCAGAGGAATCCAGACTTTTACTTTAGTGAAGTCTCGGTGTGGCTTGAGGAGTTAAAGAGCAGCAGGTTGGTCAAGGACACTCGTGGGTTCACACGTGTAAACGGCCTATCGGGTCAGAAACCAGAGTTTCCAGTGCCATAAAGGTGGATCTCTCTGAACCTGGCCAGGTCACCATGGCAACTTAGGATGAACACATTCCAGAGGAGGTTATGTGCAGGCTTTTAGATTGGAATCAGCTCAGCGGTGTGTTTGCAGTCATCGCTGCTGCCATTCTAAGCAGAAGTAGAGCTGAAGCACAAAGGGCAGAGTCAGGGGCTTGATACCAGGAATTAAGCCCCGGCCGTCCAGCTCAACGCTTCTGAGGAAAACAAAAAACACAGCTTCTTTAAATATTCATGTGTGCTTTGAAAAAAAAAAAAAAAAAACTCAGCTTCTCTCTCCCCTCATCAATAATGTCAGCGGCGGCGTTGCACAAGACGAGAAACAGAAATGTAGGAGCCATGAGATGGAGCCAAAGTTTCTGCAGTCCAGCAGCGCTCACTAAAATAGGTTGTCTCCTAAAAGCAGACCGCTGATGTCAGCTGGCCCGTGGTCAGATTCTGGGGCCGACTCCTTCATCAGAATATAGCCAGCTCTGCTCTTTTGTGGATCCGCAGACGGATGTTTCGACAGGCGGAGAGAACAGTCAGAAACAATCTCATCTGAGGTTTGAGCTTCTTCTCTCTGAACTCGAGTCCGTCACCGGAGCCGCGAGAGCCGAGTCCTGACTGTGAGGAACACCCTGCCACAGCCTCCTCCTCCACCACCATTTCTAAAAGAACGATTTCGAAAGCTTAGTCCAGGTACTCAAACCACCTCCCACAGACAGAAACATTAGACATGAGAGCGTGTAAGTGGTGCACGTGTGCGGGTGTGTGTGTGTTTGTGTGCACGCGCCCTGCAGTGGGCTGCTGACCCGTCAAGGTAGCTTTTCTGCCTTTCACACACTGACTGCTGGGAGAAGATCCAGGAAGATGGATGGATGGATGCTGCTGAACAGTGCAAAATGCTGCTTATGGAGGGGGGTATAACCCCAAAATATCCCTAATACACACACACACGCACACACACGCACACACACGCACGTACATGTTAGGCTGACCTCCGGATCAACAGCCATCATTTCTGGGGTATCAGAACAACTAAAGCTGTGTTACCCAGCATGCAATCTATAGGAAACCTTGAGAACTGTGCGGTAATTTTGGACTGTTGAAGGCACGACGACTTCTGGACGACTCTGGCGAACTA
The DNA here is from genome assembly GCA_015343265.1 of Pao palembangensis. Classification (NCBI taxonomy): domain Eukaryota; kingdom Metazoa; phylum Chordata; class Actinopteri; order Tetraodontiformes; family Tetraodontidae; genus Pao; species Pao palembangensis. Next base: position 10,126,356 of record CM027094.1, on the reverse strand, counting down.
CAGTGGAGCACAATACCCTGCAATCAAGAAATGTTCCAGTACTTTTCAGGCAGAATCCAGAATCTCACTCCATTTATGAAAGCATATCTGCCGCCTCAGCACACACAGATCGGTGCTTTTAGGGCTGCGTATGGCCAACTACACACCCGCAGCACAAACACCGCAGAAGCTTGTTTCAATCTAATCTCGTGAGAAGCCAGTGATGGCTGCGAGCCCGTGTGTTCAGCCAGGCAACGTACCAAGCCAGTATCTGCTTTTGATTGTTTCGCAGGCCGTACGTGCAGCCTGTAAGCAAACATATTTTCAGAGCTTCTTGTGCACGTGCTCCTGCGTGATGGAAGATGAGCTCCAACACAGAAGGTGTGAAACACCCTGGTCAAGGTAAAGAAACAAGCCAAGAAAATTAGAGTCCAAACACTGAACCATCTGCTCTCGCTTGTCTCAGTACCAGCGTATGTCTGAGGAAGGCGCCACATGTGGGTAGGGTGGCAAACTGCTGAAGCCTCGCCGAGAGTGTGTAGGCATTCAGCTGAAATTGCACGCATAGGCCTCGACTATTTTTAACCGTTTGTGTTTCAAGCAAAAAAATCTGTTTCTTCGCTGGGCATGTTTGAGAAGAAAAACAGACCCCTGGAGTTCCAGATTAGATCACTGGCTGCAGAACACTCAGCTGTCAGCGCCCTACGCAGGAGTCCGGAGTGACGAGTGGCCTCAGGGAAAAGCTGGTGACGGGGCTCTCCAAGGAGCGGGGAACAGCAAAGAGACAAGCCTCCGCCATCATCTTCTTTTTCAGTTAGCGTCCACGGAAACAACAGCTCAAAATCATCTCAAAGCTGCTCAGTGACTCAAAACACTAGGAGGAAGACGCTGTGATGAAGGACAACGGGGCACGGCAGCAAACATGAGACCTTTGACCGGCAGCAACAGAGATCTGACTCCACATTTGAGCGAGACCAAATGAGAGAGTGAGAGATCTGCTCTGCAGGGATGAGGAATCGTCAGGGCCAGGACATGTTCCAGGAGGTCCCATGAGCGGCAAAGTGTCCAAACACAAGCAGAAGCCCAATTAACAGCTGCTTTCTTTGGCGTATTAATTGAAAACTGCTCCTATTAACCAGGAACGCCGATCCCCTAAGAGGTTCACGTGCACAGCTGATCTCAGATCTGCTATCTGTGCAGGCCTCACACTGACGGCTAACGTGCTAGGGTCATTATTTCCAGGGTTCACAGTAAGCGTTCGCTCTCACACCTCAGCTGACGTAAACTTCCTTTAAATATCACGCACTCCCTTTCAAGCACAAATAACGGCTATTTTCTGACCCACATGGGCAGAAATTGGGAGCCGAATTATCAGAAATTCCCTGAGGCGGTACATTTTCAGATACAAGCTACAACATGCTGTGTTTTTAAGTGATAAAGCAGCCACTAATCAGCTGCTCTGACAAAAACAAAACAAAAAAAACACAGCCAAGCAGCAACCACTTCCTGATTACGTCTCTCAGGACGTAATCACTCCTCCTCCTCACCCTGACCGGTTCCTTTATTTTAAATAAACATCCTGGCTTGATCCTAGCTGTGATAATAAAACAGCTCTCGCATGCTGCTTCTTTTTTGTTACAAGCCTTTTCATAATAAAAATCTACGCGGCAAACCTTCCCCATCCCTCCCTGCAGCGCCAGAGTCTCCACCGGGAGGCTGGAGATGTCGGCTCATCGCTCTCGACCTGCTTCAGGGCTGCAGACGGGTGCAACCAGCGGAGGGAGGATGGAAGGAGAAATGTGTGGGACTGACGGAGCACCTGCAGCAATCTCCTGATATTTACCAGCAGCCAAAAACTTCAAACCACTCATGATAAAAGCAAATAAGAGCTCAGCATACGCCACCTCGCCCTCCGCTTAAATCACTAGCAGCAGGTCGGGTGGCAAAGGTGGAAAAAATACAAAATAAACCGCATCTTTCTGCTCAGGTTGTTTATTTCAACTTGGTTCTGCACATTTATTGCCAAGAAATGATCTTAAATATATAAAATACAGCTAACAGCAGATCGATTCTCTCAAGACGCTTTTCATTATGATGAACGTTTGGATATTTTTACAGCAGTAATCAAAATATTTGCAATGTAGTGAGACAGTGACTCACTTTCTGTCACACACACACACACACACACACACACCTCGAGTTTCCTGCAAGGGAAAGCCCGTGTCACAGAGGAGGTGATGAGTTGAGCTGTGTTACTTGCACCCGCTGGCCTTCCCTCCACCATGGAGCTCAGCGCTCTTCAGGGTGGATTCTACACCACTGGATGATTTCACACACCAGACTGGGAAACGTGTTTAGGTCACACATTAGGAGGGGTGGAAACCATTAAGGCTGGTCTCATGAAAGAAAACCAGATTTCTGTTTTAATAATGTGACTTTTGATGCTCCTGGAAGCAGCAGGAAGTCGACAGGATTAGATTTTAGCAGCAATCCAGGTTTACCTTTTGAACACTGGCCACTCATTCAGTATTTCTTTAGTGAACGACAAAGAGAAATATGTAAATGGTGGTAAAATTCTAACTGATATTAACAGGCTAATGTCACGACACAGATGACAGCAGGACGTAGCCGTCGTAAATTGCTGAAATCGCGTTCCAACACTTCCGGCTGCGGCCGGCAGTTACTGTTGCACAGCTCCTCTCCGTTGACTTTCTGACTATAGAATTAGTGATTCCAAATGCACCGATGACACCTCGCAGACTGTACACGAGTGAAAGCACGACCAGCAGACAGACGGTCACACTCAAATTCTCAGATAGCCGCCTGACTTAGAGCCGATTCTCAGGGTTTATCTAGTCAACGATGCTAAATGGTTTATTGGTGTCATCTGTCAAAATACACACACACACACACACACACACACACACACACACACACACACACACACACACACACACACACACAATTTAGTTCTCCCCTGCCACACCAAATCAGTGATTTCCCAGAGGAAAGAAAACTGCAGGCTGTTGACGTGTCCTCCTTTCCAGCAGCAGGTCGCAGCTCCGCTATGATTATCAAAGCCCACTCGACTGAGTGTTAAGCAGATTACAGGCGTCCACACATCCAGCGGAAAGGAAGTGGGCAAAACATACACAAGTGTGTATGCAAACGGCCCAGGCCGCTGACAGATCCTTTCCTCGCGAACAGAGGTTGTTAGCACTATAGCACTGACATATTTCCGTTCATTTCTGCAGGATGAAGCTGTCCCCAAAACTAAAAACCAGGCCCCTGATCCCAGGATGATGAACTGTCAGCCTGCAAAAAACAAATGGAGTCCTCCCTAATGCTCATGTCTGTGCACGACAGATAATACAAACCCACAGTTGGAACAAGGCGCAGGAGGATGGTGAAATAGTGCAGGAGACTGGTAGAGCATTTCAACTCTGGCTTTTGAATTATGTCAGCGTCAAAGTGCAAAAGCGCAACAGCCGCTATCTACAGCGCACACGCCAGCTTCATTAGGTTCCACAAACAAAAGGGGAGCCAATAATCTGTCAGGTTATTCGCACACTTCTGTGGCCTGAGAACCAGCACTCGAGTGTCTGCTCATTTTTAAGACATGTACCTTTGAAAGAAGGAGCGTGACGGGGATTAAACGACTGGTGAATGTGGACAGACGTTCCCCAAGTGCTGTGGGAGTGAGGTGGGAGTTTCCTGAGCATCTGCCTGCTGACTGAGGCCAAAACATGAGCAAAAGCATAGATGCCCAGTGCACTTGCAACCAATATTTTCAAACGGTTTTTTTTTTTTCATAAAGGCAAACATACATGAGAGGCTAAACAAGAAATGACCAGGAAAGTTGCTTTCCAGAAGATTTGTTCATGATTCTACACTCTGGTGTTCAGGAGGATAAAACCGATATTCCTACTTCCTACACATTTGCGACTGTGGTTGATTTTGTACCCGTTCTTTTTTACGTGTGCAATTGTTGTCTTGTGCCTGCTGACTAAGAATTTTTTTTTTTTTCGAACTGGACCTAAGTTCTACGGTGTAAAACTGATTCAATCATACATTTCACACAGGTTTTTGGAGCTCAACCGAGCAATGACCGTGGAGCGCCTGAAAGTCGTGCGCTGGGACCCTCCACAGTCACATCCTGGTGCAGCGACAGCGTTCCAGATGAGTGGCGCATTACTCACGCTCCAGCTGCGTGTTTAAAGGGTTCAACGACGCTTTGGAACCCGGGACAACAATTAAAGACAAAGAGGAAACACGTGTGGGTTGACCCACCTGCAGCGCCCTGCTGTACTTCTCTGTCTTTACGCAGCACCACAGCTGAGCCTCGTTGCGATTTTAAACGAGATTATTTTCAAACTTTCACTTACCCGAATGAGTCCTCGGGCCCGGTCGAGCCCCTGTCAGCCCCTCAGTCAAACGAATCTACGGGGATGTCCCGTTTGGACGCACGACGTCTGGTTATGCGCACACGCCGGCAGAGGGGACTACATCTGCGGCACAAGGACCGCCGAGCTCGATGATGCGAAGCACAATCAGCTGCTGACCCGAGGTGTGTCCCACGTTTCACACCCTCTCTTCCGGAAAGCACGGACGGAGCAGCCTCCTCCTCCTTCCCCTCCAGCGGTCGAATGCGTGCGCACGGCGCAGCCCGCAGCCAGCTGTTGTTGCACCACCGCGGCGCGCAGGAAGTAGCGGAGGGGCTGCTCTGGAACAGCGAGCACGCTGCAAGCACACGGATAACCTCAACTTTTGTCCAAGTCGGTAACAAATGCAGCCATGGGTCCTAAGATCCGCCCTGTTTCCATCCCTGTGCCACTGTAACCTACTCCAGAAACCACGTGACTGCTCTGAGCGCTGAAATATAGAATAATGCGTGAGACTGTGCTCATAATCACAATCTGGGTTTTTTTTTTTTTTTTTAAAGCAAAGAATCTGCATTAAAGATTGAATTTGTTGCGATCAACTGTAAACACCAGCTAGAGCGCCCCTGTCGGTCAGTACATGTAACACATTTCAATAGAGAAAAACAAATACTTCAAATCAGCATGAACAGTGAAGATAACTACACTCAGATCTGTCTGTACAGAAAACTACACTCAGATCTGTCTGTACAGGTAAGATCTGAACCTGTTTGCTGACTGTATCCTCTATGATGCATTACCATGTCTGTCATCAGCAGCTACAAGAATGACACAGATATAAATGTCACTGATATGCTACTGCTCTACCAACCAGATGAATGTTTACAGAAAACTGTCTCATCAACATAAAAACAATAAGGCTAACGTGAGGCCTGTAGATCACATTGTCAAGGTGTTTAAACTGATCCGTGTGGTTCCCCAGTTTGTTTTTCCTTATTCAGTCATGCGTGTCTGGACTTTCCAAGTCAGTAATAAAGAAAGCCTTTCTGTTTATTACACATGGGAACATGGTGTGTGTCATTTCATATAATATATTTACTCTCATATTTTACCAAAGCATGCTGCTGTTGCCGCGGCAGCAGTGATGGATGACTGAAGGGAGACACGCCATAATATTCTGCACAGCATGAGGGCAGGGAGCACGCACACACACACACACACACACACACACACACACACACACACACACACACACACACACACACACACTGATGTTGGCTCTGATATGTTAAAACACTCCCAGGAAATAGGTGCAGCCGTTATTGCAGGCCTCGTGTCAACAACAGCAAACGCAGCATCCATGTTCCTCTGCTGGGAGAATGCTGTCAGTTTCCTCCCAGCAGAGGATGAAGGCCACCCTCAGCGGGAGCAGCGGGCAGTGAACAAGCGCTTTCTCCTGCTGGGGTTCTGCTCTGCGATGTAGCCTGGGAGAACTGGAGGCCGCAGCTGGGAGGAAGTTCATTCCAAGTTCACGCCGTTTCTTGGCAGTGGCTTCGGCCTCGTGGCACCATTCTGGTTGACACCGTGCTCGCTAAACTTTTCTGCCCCTCAGCAGTTTTTTGGATGTGTCCCAGAGACGCGAGCAGCCTGTTCCTCCTCAGGTGAGTCACAGTGCCCAGCAGCACTTTATTTTCTCTGCTCACCATCTATACTGTTTGTCTTTCATACGTCATCCTTTTTTATTTATTTTTTTCTTACATTTTTTGATGAACAATCACCACCGACCCTTTTTTGGAGCCGTTTGTGAGCAGAGTTAGGCCACAAAACCCGCAACAAAGAAAACTACTTTTTAGTTGAAAATGATCCCTTCTTCACCTCATATCCGTTGTTTCTGATTTCATAACAGCAGTTTTCTCAGCTGCTGTCCTTGGCCTGTGTTCATGTGGGTTTCACTGGGGCAGAGTCCCACTGAGGCTCAGGTTGGTATTAATGAGATCCTCTTTTATTCCCCTCTGCGATCCCATCGCTTCCCTCTGCCGTGTCTCTGGAGAGTCAGAATGTTTCATTATCACGAGAAAGCGCGACAAAGGGGTCTTTTTCCTATCTGTCATCTTGTCTTGGTCTTTACGACAGCTGCTGCTGCTCACGCTTCAGGAAAATGACGCCTAACGATCGCACACGGCCCAACACCGCCCTCTACTGGCTGTCAAATCCTAGCGCACTCACAGGGATGCAGGTTGCTCGAACTCAAATACAAGCACACAAATGACCTTGGAGCAGCTGAAGTCTTTGGAACGTGATTTATAGGAATCATATCCAAATAGTTTTCTGATGACGTTTTGAAATTACTATTTATTTAAAGACCAAACAACTGTTGCAATGCACATTTCATCTGGAAGAAGTTGGGAAAATGTTTGTTTTTAAAATATTAGCCACTGAAATAATAGTAAGTGGAAGGCAGAAGTAGCAGAAAACTGAAGCACTTCAGTCAATGAAACATTTTCTTTTGCAAAGGTGTAATGGGGGGAAAAAAAGCAAGTGCATCTGAGTGTTGTGCAATTAATTTATTGTTATAACAAATCCTGATTATAATGGCAAAATAAAGCTTTAAAATATGCAAATACTTAATATTGGTTATCAGATGTGAGGATTTATTGGTCTGTGGTGCCTCAGGAGAAATAGTCTGTAAAAGACTTAATTTTGTTATGAATATTTTTTTTTTTAAAGGGATTTGAAGTCATTTATTCAGACACCAGTTTGTGATGAAAAACATCAAACAGAAACCAATACACTCAAATTTAAAATTGGCACATGAAAAGAAGACAAATCTGAATAAATAACAAGATAAATTATCTTTATTTCCACATCTTTGTCATTTATAAAATTATGTGTCCACATTTAATATTAACAAGGCAATACAGAAAATCCTGTGAATTTCTCAGGGGTGGAAGTCAGGCTGTAGAGACTGTTAATGTCTTTTAACTCACAAAGACAAATGGAAGTATCGGTTAGATCTTCCCTTTTGGGAGAGATTGTTGTTTATTTGTAGGTGGTGGGGGGGGGTCACGCCCAGAAAGATTGTCACAGGTCTCTAGAGCCTGCATCCTCACCAAGCCCTTCAAGGTACAGTCATTAAACTTCATATCCCAGGATTCACCACTGCTCATCAGAGTAAACCGCACACAGTTCATTCATGAAACATCGTCACGCTGGATAAGCATCACTGAAATGATCAGATGATCAGCATCTTTGCCACTAATAACCGCGAGTCTCGTCTATCTTAAACATGATAACGTCATAACTTGTTTTTTCCTACAATAAAAGACACAAAAACCCCAGCAACTGTAAAAATGGGACCAATAAAGAAACAACCTCTTCTACTCTACAAAACTGAAAACTGTATCCTTAGATATCATGTGCTCAAAGAAAAAAAAAGCCTTCTTGCAAATCTGTCTGCTGTTACGTTTCATCATGTATGTTATCAAAAAAATTAAATATTACATACTGTATAGGTTGTTATTATTACAGTAACAAGGTTCCATTCAATCCTTTTCTCATCTTCTGTACAGAGTTGAGGATTCAGTAGTAAATACCAAGGCTGTTCCGGACCGGCGGGGCCTGCTGGACGCAGGGCCAGCGTGTTGCAGGATCAGAGGCCGTCACAGTCTGGTGGTGGTGGGGAACCCAAGACTGAAAGCAGCGGCTGAGTGAGGCCCAACAGTCCAAACAGCCACCGAGTAGCTGAGATCAAACGCAGCTTCTGCTCTAAAACAGGGAGCTCTCCATCTGTAAATATCCTCGCACTGCTGCCAGCTTTTTAATTGGGTTTTGGTGGACTTGAGCAACCGCGGAGAGCATGCGGAACCAGGAACGTGCAAGAACGAGGGTGGTTTTCATGCTGCTATGTGGGCCACGGAGCCGGGAATAATTCTATTCATCCAAATATTAGTGGAATAACACCCAATTAGTATATTAAAAGAAAAAAAATACACTTAATGGAATACATGGGAAGCTTTCTGCCCTCTTCAATACCATTCTCTATTAAAACAGAAAAGAAATGTTTGTATTTGTTGGTGTAAGAACAACGTGGGACATCATTTTAAAATCTGATGCATAAGCCAGGCATCTTATGAGATTTAAAGTTTTGCTCTTTGTGAAAATCCCTCCTATAATCAGGTGAATCAGGAGAGGGAAGGCTAAACTATTTGTGCTGTTGGTAGAAAGGAATATAATCTAAACACAGGTGCACAAACGAGTCTTTACAGGGCAACGTTTAATAGGTTGTTTTTTTTTTAAATAAACTACCTTAATTTATCTATTAAAATCTACAGAGAGGGGCCGGGTCTACAGATGCAGCGAGATTATTGGTTTAGAAGATGCACATTCTCCTCTGTCCAATATGAGAGCAGCACGACAACAAACATTAAACTGAGCCAGTCCACAGAGCACCAGTCTGACACAAGACCTCGATTAAGACGATCCAAACCCTGCGAGCACCTTCAGTCAAATGCATCACTATTGAGTCACTGAAAACAGAATCAAAATTAAAGAAGAAGAAAAGCGTATCGCTAAAGCACTGAGTGAGCAGGAGCAGCCGAGCGAGCAGCGCACAAGGTGGAGGCTCTTAGGCGCACATTCAAACTCTTTGACTTGGAGGGTCGGAGGTGAGGAAACGTGGTGACGCGTCATTGAATTTCAGCAGCGGCACATTCATTTGGGCCACTGCTGAGGAGCAGTGGAGTGTGTAAGGCATGAACAATAACACTCAGTGTGTTACTGAAGCAGGAGAGAGAGAGGGAGAGAGAGAGAGAGAAGATAATCAGACAGGTTTTCTGACCTGAACACCTCTGGGAAGGGTGCACACACATGAATCCATGAACCATCCATGAATGAATAAATGAAAGGAGATCAACGCAGCAATCTCTCTGTGTACCGTCTGGTAAAAGTGGATGTAAGAAAATGATCGCCCTCTGGTGTTAGAGTGAAATACAGCAACCGGCCCAAACACTGCTGCTATTTTACTTGATTTCCCTAATATGTTGTGGTGAGTTTAGTCAGCTCCTGATGTTTGCTCGAGTCTTCCTTTTCTGGCTAGTTTGGTTTTAATCAGCTATACACTCCACCCACAGCTCTGCTTCCCTTAATGTAGATATCCTATGGATGAAACGTCCCTGGCAGGACGGCTCATGGACTTTACATTGGTTATCAGGCGGACAGCTACTGAAATGCTGGTTGGACTCATGCCGGATCTTGTTTGCCTGTTTTTCTATATTGAATGTAACAATGCTCACCTCAGCTCTGCAGCTATGAGAAGCATAAAGCTATTCACACCTTTAGGTGATGTCTAAAATACCCTTCCTCCACCCACCCATGCACCTCTCCGACCCAAAGAGGGAGAGGGAGAGAGAGAAAGAACGAGAGATCAAGGGTTTGTACGTGGTGAAGGTGAGGACAAAGCCTAGTGAAGGATGGGAGATAGTTCTGCGGCCAGGGTAATCCCTCCATACCAGTGGAGCACCAACTCTGGTGGATGAGGTCATCTTTTATTTTTTTTTTTCTTCCTGTCTGAACTTCTCACCCCAGGACGGACCCCTGTCTTTGCTCTACGGCAAGCGTGCGCTCATTTCAACCCATGTCTCTCTCCAAAGTACAGATACGGTACCATGATGCACCGTACAGGCAAAGGAAATAAACCTAAACATAAAAGAGCAGAAATCTTTAAAAAGCAGAGCTGTCAACACTTTTACCTGCCTGTTCACACACATACACACCCACTCTGATTCACACACGTGCACAAAGCTGTGCTGGCGCTAGCACGCGTCCTCTCTCTCTCTCTCTCTCTCTCTCTCTCTCTCTCTCTCTCGGTCTGCAGCACACTGCTCTTTTCTAGCGGTGGGGGGGGAGGAAGTGGGGTGGGGGGGTCCTGAAGCTCAGAAAGGGAAGTGTGCGTGTTGAGGGAGAGGTCTTAGTTCAGCTGCCTTCTCTTCCGATATTTCTGCTCTTCATCGACTGTTGAACACACAAACACAGAAATATCATGTAGAGAGAAAACTAGCTCCAGAGTCGATAGATGCTGAACAGGAAAGAAAAGGAAGCAGGAGCAGAGCAAACGGAGTACCTTTTCACAGAGGGTGAGATAGAAAAAAAAAGATTTAGGCTGATTTGGAAAAGCAGGAGGGAAAGAAACAGAGCAGAGGAGAGGGCTGTCAGTCACGTCCAGAACGCTCATTTGGAGTTATCGAGTGTTTGTTTTCAACAGCAGAAAAGGCAGACGTACCTTCAAGGTGGTTCCTGGAAATATACTTCAGCGCCTCATCCAGGAGGATCACTGGGAAAGAAATCTTCAGCACCACGATCCACTGGGACCAGCGCAGGGGCGTCACCTGGAAGATCAACTGGAGGCCACAGAGAGGGTTTCAGAGGTGTGTTGAGCGTGTCGGCCCTGCGTCAGGAGCCTTTTCATGACACGTCAGCAACATCAGCGTCTTCTGCTCGGAGATACTCACCGGCAGAGGCTCCACATAGAGGATCAGGAAGTGGAGGGAGAGGGAGAGGATGATTGCCCCCAGCAGCCAGATGTTGACCCAGGGAGGCATCCTGAGCAGGGACTGGTTCTCAGACAGGCTGCAGGTCAGCAACAGTCTCACATCAAAACCTCTTCCAACAGAACTCATCAGCGCCAAATTCCATCAAAAGAAAGATTCAAATATAAAAGGAACCACAAGTCTCCCTCCGTGTAGGGACGGACCACGTCACCGTGTGACAGTAACTGTGTTTCAAACTAATCTGGCTTTCGCTCACATTCTTTCCTAATGACACTATCCTGCGAGGAGCTCCAGGATGGATGGAGCTGCTCCCTGAGCTACTCTGGCAGATTCACAGGGACCTTCATACCATATATTTATTTTTGTTTTCTGCCTGCCCGAACATGCTTGATTAACTGAAAAAGGACAGCATTTCCTTTTCGATACACACCTGACAGCACGTCACTGACCTGTTGAGAGCATTGAACATTTCAATGGTGACCAGCACAGACAGGGCCATGGTGGTCGGGTACCGGGACTCAAACACCTCGCAGTCCAAGTTCTGGAACATGGGGTTCTGCTCGGTACACTGCATGAAGTGCCTCTGCAGAGAAAGACACGTGAGACTGAGCGCGTGTGCGGGACACCAGCTGGACCTCGGCGACCCGGCAGAGCTCCGGATCTGATGGGGGCAGCAGCTGCAGCACTCTGGCTCCACAGGGGTCCAAGAATTCTGTTCTATTTCTGGGCTCTGCTGGGACCGAACGGCGCTGTTTTTGCAGCAGTGAACATGAAAACACCGACGGTGCTGACGAGGGACGTTCTGGAAATACGGACGTTTTTTTTTTTTTAACTCACAAGCTGGTAAAACGACACTTGTGGTCCGTCGTCGTCAAACAGGTACCACCATGTGGCTGCACTGACTGTCCCGAGACCCACGTATCCTACAGGAAATATGACAGGAGACGTGCGTAAATCATTACATCATTCATTGATCGGCGCTTTGATGCAGAGCGTAGGTTCAGCGTAGATTCAGGCACCTCCAATGGCCAAATATCTGAAGAAGAGCCAGCCGGAGATGAGGGGCTCTTTCGGGTTCCGGGGAGGTTTGTCCATGATGTCCAGGTCCGGAGGGTTGAATCCCAGGGCGGTGGCAGGGAGACCATCCGTTACCAGGTTAACCCACAGCAGCTGGACTGGAATTAAAGCCTCGGGGAGACCCAAGATGGCCGTCAGGAAGATACTGGACGCAGACAGGAAAATGAGCGAGGCCAGTCCCGCAGGAGGGTGGGGCGTGAGTGGGCGTGTCTTCCTCACCAGACAACCTCTCCCACGTTGGACGAGATGAGGTATCTGATGAACTGCTTCATGTTGTTGTAGATGGCCCTGCCCTCCTCCACAGCGGCCACGATGGTGGAGAAGTTGTCATCCGAGAGCACCATCTCTGACGCCGACTTGGCCACCGCTGTGCCGGAGCCCATGGCGATCCCGATCTCTGCTTTCTTCAGAGCCGGGGCATCGTTTACGCCATCTCCTGTCTGAAAGGTAAGAGACACTTCTGATGGTAAACATTTCTATTTCTATTCAAACACAGCAGTGAAACATAAAACCGAATGTTATGCTGATTTGACTGTAGTTGACTTGTACTACTGAGCACAGGTGGAGGTTGCAGTTCATATTTTGAGGGTGTTCTTGATAATGTAATCCAGACGCAGACAGAATTAGTCAGTTTTAGACTTCAGGGAGGGGGGCTCGGGCAGGCTAATGAGGATATTGTTGTGTAACGTCTGCTCGTGGATCAGCCTCTTCTGCATATCAGACAGGACGCAGCGGGGCGAGACAGAAATGACAGCTTTTAATAGCAGCCCCACAGAGACCTGAAACACGTCACAGCCTCTCAAGTCTCTCAGTCATAAAAATAAGGACGATGCATCTGAGTTCAAGTGAGGATACTTTGTTGTAACCTGATTGGACAGTTACGCCTCCTTACCATGGCGGTAATCTCATCAAATGACTGCAGGTATGCGACGATCTTGGACTTGTGAGCCGGCTCGACGCGAGCGAAGCATCGCGCCCGCTTCACGGCTTCCCTCTGGGAGTCGGCGGGGAGGTCGTCAAATTCACGCCCGGTGTAGGCCTTCCCTGTGACGTCCTCGTCCTCGCCAAAGATGCCTATGCGCTTGCAGATGGCCACCGCCGTGCCCTTGTTGTCCCCGGTGATCATGATGACGCGTATGCCCGCCTCGCTGCACATCTTCACTGAACCAATCACCTCCTTCCTGGGCGGGTCGAGCATGCCGACGCAGCCAACAAATGTCAGACCCATCTGTACAGGAACAGGAAACAGAAATACTCATTGGAAGTCTGTTCAAACACATTGCATAAGCCCTGAGGAAGCCTTTCTCTGCACACTGGAGCTTACCTGCTCTGCCACCAACAGCAGAAGCCGTTTTAAAGTAAGCTAGCATGCTGGGCCCTCTGTTGATTCGTACCTCATACTGCACAAACTTGCTGGGATTCTCCAAGTCCATGTCCTCTTTGCGCGGTGGAGAGTCATGTGTGGCCAGCGCCAGACAGCGTAAGGTGTCCCTGCCCGTTCCCCATTCCCTGATCTTCGACATCAGCTGGTCTCGCAAGCCCGTCGTCATCATCACCTTGGCTTTCCCCACCCTCAGGTACTGACACCGCTCTATCACGCTCTCGGGAGCACCCTGGGACACAGAATCAGCAATGAAAACAGACTCCAGTGCATGCGTGTGTGCGCGAGTGCACGTGTGTGGGTATCACCTTAACAAACATCTTGGTCTGAGAGCCCCCCTTGGTGGAGGTGCAGTAGACAGACATTGATTTCCTGTCGCGAGAGAACTCCAGGGTGAAGTCTTTCTTCATCAGCTGCTTAATCACCTGATGGATGAAAAAACATTTTTTTTCCCTTTAATAATAAGAACACAACTTTAAATTCTGATCATAATCAATCCATACATTTATTTTTTTAGGGAAAAACTCCAAAATGTCTGACTGCTAACTGGCCAGCAGATGTCGCTCTTGCTTAGAATGTGTGGTGGTCACTAGTGTCAGACCAGGAGCACAATGTGAGCATCATGACAAGCCATGCTGGGAAATTCATCTCTTTTTACTGTACTATAGTCCTATACAGAGTGATCAGAGTCTTCATTAACACTGAGCAGCTGGTATGTGAACGAAATGACATTTAACTCAAAGCTGGCAAAGGTCATGAAGTCATCGCTACAGTCAGACGGAGACGGTACAGACGTGAAACGTAACACTGCTGCAAACATTTTATGACGAAATAGGTTTCAGTGTGACCTTGGTTGTTGTCAGGCAACGCTGTTACTTCCTGGTAAAGCTAAAGAGACACACGCTAATGGCTCAGACTGATAATGATTTATAGTGTCTGATTTTGGGTGTTTCGACGCTGTTAGCAGCTAACGCGACTCAAAAGTTGCCCACCGAATTGCAGCAACCGGCACGTTCCACTTTACTCAGTCCAGACAGGTCAGTCTTGAAGACGTTCATCTTCTCCACCAAAGTGATGAGAGCGGTCTCTGTGGCCTCCCCCACCTTCTCATAAACTCCTTTGTTCTACAATAGAAAAGAGATGCATCACAAAGTGCTCTTGAAAGGGTCACATAAGCAACGTTGAATTCATACACTCGAGTGTTCATCGCTTCATGCCCCACCACTCTTCACACTCGGGTTCTCTATTCAAAAATAGACAAAACTGTGGTGCAGGAAAAAAAGGTCATTTACAGAACAGGAACAATTAGTCTGGGACTTGAGAAGAGCCTCTCTCACACTCTCCGTCTCCTCGGTGTGTTTACCACGATGCCATGGTGATGACAAAGAGGTGCGAAAAGCAATCCAATTCACAGGAAAAACACGTCGGAGTAAAATTAGCCCCGTACGAGGAGAAAAAGAGGCATTTTGTTGTCAGTGCTCAGAGACTGAAGCTACACAGAGCTGCAGGAGCGTTTAGCTCGCACGGAAACATATTTATGACTGCACTTGCAAATGACCTCATTGTAGTCCAGCGAAGAATCGTTGCACATGGAACACACGGTGGCCAGTTCTACAAGGCCGTCATAGTCTCCACACTGGATGGATCTGTCTCCTTTCAGTCTGGAATGAAGGGCACAGCACAGGGGAGCGTCACTGACAACAGCGTCACACAGGGGAGCGCCGCAGCGCTGACACAACTCCAGTAATATTCGCCAGCGTGAACGACAACCAGGATTCCAAATCTGACTGAAGATGGTGCCGGAGCAGCAGGACGGGCACGTGTGCGCACGTCAGCGTGTTCCTGACAAGACGCTCTGATTGCATGACAACCGCGGATGCGCTCCCAGGAGGAAGCGAAAGCGTTGCTAGTGAAGCTCCCACTCAGTAGCCCACACTCACCACGCAGTTCTGAAATGGACACGCTGCACTCGCCCAACAACGCACGCAAACGCTGACCTGCAGCCGCCTTCTCCCACCTAACGATGAGCCACCTACTGACGTTCCTCCACAAACACTTATGAAATCAAGTGACACGACTGGTTTTCACCCTCACACTCTGGCTATTTCTCCGGTGCGTCTGTTGCTTCGGTTTTTTTGTTAATCAGAGTGAAAAAAAATGTGAGAGAATTCAGCTCGCGCGCAACATCAACTGCTTTGGTCGACTGGGAAAAGTAATGCGGATACTCACATTTGTCCCTCAGGGGCATACGTAGAACCGGTTATAGAAAACTCATGGAGGCTGCAGCTGGAAAGCTCTGCTTTGTCCACGACGAACATCTGGAGAAAAGACAAAAACAGAGCCGGAGGCAGTCGGCTAATGGTTCATTTGTCAATATTATGCTGCATGTTACAGGTTTAATGTACATATATTTATTGTATCCCTCTCTCTGTTTATGGGCAAATATTATTCCTGTTGTCAAAACAGGCGTGTACATAGAAGAGTGCAGAGGACGGACTACACTCCTACTGCAACTGTTGTCAGCTTCAGGAGCTTCACCTCTATCTAACAGCATCGGGATGGGTGTGAGTCCGCTGATCAACACAGCAAATCAATGAAGTCATTCATTCATGACAACAGTAACTAAAAAAAAAAAATACTACGATGCTTGCATATCCTTTGGCTGAATGAAGGAACGTAACACCTCTGTCGTTGTTGTCGCCGAGCAGTCAAAAGTGATTTGCTGCCCTCATGGTTCGAGCTTCCATTTTACACACAGCTTCGCGTTTGAACACACGCCTCAGACAAACACACAAACAGAGGGCTTGTGTAAATACTAAAGAACAGGATATGGAACGCAGAGGAGCCATTATTTTCTCCACTCAAGATTTGCTCGGGACGGTTAAAGGGCCGTAAAGCAGGATCAAAGCAGGCTGTAAACGAGAGGGAGAAGAGCAAACAGGAGTCAAGGCTTGGCCGTTCCCACCCACAGACACCCAGCGTGAGCTGCACGTTCTCTCAGTCTTTAACATTTCTAAACACAGAAGCGTGTTTGGACGTAGGGCTTCATCAGTCACACACACGGAAAACAAAGCATAATGTCAGCAACAACAACCCTCCCCACCCCCACCCAGGAAGGGCCACCCACTCATGCTTTGCTGCGCCACAACGGATTATGATAGGGTGCACTTTACCTCCCTCGCTTTGTTAATATTCAGCTTTTCTAATAACTTGACATTTGGGTTCGACGCAACACAAACACACAAGAGCAGCACGGAAGAAACAGCCCGACAAGCTGCCTTAATTCCACCTGAGCCTCGGAGACTCCATTAAATCTGACTGATTGAGGAATTAATGAAGCGCCCCTGTGTGCGTGTGCGTGTGCGTGTGCACGCATGTGAGAGACCAACCAATTTAAAAAAGGAACCCAGAATCGATAGCGGACTCCAGATGAGAGGCAGCTCCTGACTCACACTTGAGCCTCTAAGGACACGTTAGAGCCTTTTAACAAGACGATTAGTTCTCAACAACTTTAACTGCAGCAGGCTTCGCTACATTTGGCTACATTTGAAACTCACTCCACATAAGTGCCGCATCACGACCGTGACCTCTGTGGAATTACAGCTTCTGCGAGAACATGAGATTGAGTAACTTTTCTTTGTTTGTTCCAGGAAACCAAAGTGCGACTTGCAGGGAATCGTCCTCAGAGAAGCACAATGAACTCTATTTTTGGGTTTGTCTGAGAGTTCCTGGACTGTGCTGTATTCATTGCATCAGACTTTGAGTAACTTTTTGAACCTGTGTTGAAACCTGAAACAGCTCTGCTGCATTTTCTCATCCTCTTCTGTCGTTTTGTGGTTGACCAGGGAAGCAAAAAGCTCTAGGGCGTGCTTCTGAATCAGCACGGGGACGAAAAACAGCTCAACCTGGTGGGTGATCAAAACATTCTGTAATGTTAGCCGGGACCACAGCCCAGAAACAACAAATGAGGCAGAAGATCAGTCTCACAAAGTCTGAACCAGTCCGGAGCTGTTAGATTAGGCTGCAGCCTCTCGGGGAAGCGATCAATATTGCATCGTGGAAAACCACGATGATCGTTAAGGCTAACAATGTGAATATTAATCACAGAGACTGATTCGTGATTCTACCTGCTGACAGTTTGTTCAAAAAGCCTTACAGGACTAAAGAAACCGGCTGCCTTGTTTGAGGGCTGAAGTTTAAAAGTCAGCCTGGAACCTTCTTATTTGCTGTAACTTTATTATGTCACGGTTATTTATTGCCGTAACTCCAGGTCCTGCACTCGCTGTTGAACTCATAAATCAACAGAGGCAAATCAAGGACACAATAAGTTCCATCAAAAAAAAAAGAAAGAGAAAAAAGCGAAATAACAAAGACAGTCTTTTTTTAAATCTCTGATCAACCTCGGTTTCCAAGGAAACGAGGCCCAGTGTGAGCTGTTGGACTCAGTGGGAGCGGCACGAGTCTCGTTCTCGCTCCCGCGCCGCCCAATAACGAGCAGCGGCTTTCAGGCGCGCCTGTATGAGCACGTGCGTCCAGGAGAAACGAAGAGGGGAAGCTCGGTGTCAGGACGCGGCGGGAATTCCCTGGAAATCCTGTGGATGCGGGGGACACCCAATGAGGTAAAGGAGTCACGCGGCGCTATCGTGGCTGCGGAAAGCAGTCCAAGGAAAAGCACAGACGGATAAGCCAGCGTAAACATTCATGTGGGTATTAAAAGACTCGCCCAGAAAAACCTAAAAAGGGCCAGAGCAAACAATGAGACATTAAGTCAGAAAACCAGTATTTCCATAAAATACACGGCGTGGGGGCGGGGGGAAAGTCAAAGCAGACATGAAATCTATCTGTGGGAGAGCGGTGGAATATCCATCCTCTCATCTCCCTGGAGACAGCAGCAGGTGGGGAGCACAGGTGGAGGGAGGCCCGGGGTCAATATTTACCAGCCTGACTCACTCCGGTTCTGAACGGAGGACTTCAGGACCGGCGTCCATGTCGGTTTTGGCCGAGGGGACTCCCTGCTGTTTCACCACGACGCTGGTGAAGAGCGCTAAAGGTTCCCCACACAGCCCGTCCAGATTCCAGCAGCAGACCGCATCAACATTATCGCGATAAAGATCATTCTGAGCTATAAAAATTCACCGACTGTTGTTATTATCGTGAATTACGGCTGATTTCACGGCTCTACATCCACAAAGGCACAACCACGCTCGCGGCAGGTATCGTTCAATATACTGCCTGACCAATCTGCAGCGCCGCCAAGGCCATGATACCAGCCTGAAAACACAGATTCAATAACACACAAAAGGAAGGGTGAGGCCACGTACAGCGAGACCGCTGCTGAATAGCTCTGGATAAGATCTGGGCCCATATGTGAAGGAGCGTTGTGACGCTGAAGCCCACAGGACGGCTCAGGATATAGATCACTTGTGTTCAGGTTTCTGACTGTCAGTGTCGCTTTACACACCCTTAAAGAACCTAGATTCAAAGGGAGTCCCACATTTTGTGAAGCGTGTGGAACTTGAGAAGAGCGACTGTGCGCTAAGTGAGCCTGCGGCTGCCTGACGCTGACTTACTCTGCACACAGACATCTGGTTGGTGGTGAGGGTTCCGGTCTTATCGGAGCAAATGACTGAAGTACAGCCTAAGGTCTCCACAGAGGGCAGGCTGCGAATGATGGCGTTCTTCTTGGCCATGCGACGCGTGCCCAGGGCCAGGCAGGTGGTGATGACGGCAGGAAGACCCTCCGGTATGGCGGCCACAGCCAGGGCCACCGCTATCTTAAAGTAATAGATGGCCCCTTTGACCCATGAGCCGCCGTGGACGGGGTCGCCGAAGTGTCCGATGTTGATGACCCAGACGGCCACGCAGATTATTGAGATGACCTTGGAGAGCTGCTGGCCGAACTCATCCAGCTTCTGCTGCAGCGGCGTCTTCTCTTGTTCCGTCGACGCCATCTGATTGCGAATCTTACCGATCTCAGTGGTGACGCCGGTAGCCACGACGACGCCCATGGCACGACCGGCAGAAATGTTGGTGCCCTGTAAACATGTCGAGAGGAGAAATTAAACGCTGGAGCAGTTAACTTTGTGACAAACGATGGATGCCTTTTATGATTTAAACCAGCGGTCCCCAACCCCCGGGCCACGGACCGGTACCGGTCCGTGGGTCGATTGGCACCGGGCCGCACATAAAGAATAAATATCTTACATTACTGCATTTTATTTATTGTCTGAAACTGAATGATGTTTTATTTTGAAAAATTACCGGATTCTCCGCATTACATCCGTCTATGGCTCACACACGTTTATTTTTATATTAGGAAGAAAGTACCACAGTTTCCATGACGGTCATATCATGACGTTCTTTGGTTGTATTCATCCGCCACATCTTAACGGCCGGTCCCTGAAAATACTGTCTGACATTAAACCGCTCCGTGGTGCAAAAAAGGTTGGGGAGCGCTGATTTAAACGGTAAAAGGTGCCTCGTGATCCACCCGCAGACACCTTGTTCAGACGATGCTGGCAGTTGCAGAGAAAGATGTGCCGACATCGGTTACCACTGACGACCATAGCTAATGTATTCTCCTGCCTACAGAGAAACTCAGCAACCCTTAAGTCTCATGTGCACGTGTTGCAATGTGCATTTAACTACCTCTAACTCGGTCTCTCTGAGAGTCCGACAAAGCCACTCCAAACCAGGGCGGTACAGATTTATCTCCGGTGCTTTCAGAAATGCAGAGGAGGGGGTACTCACAGAAAACAACATATTCTTTTTGTCCTGGTTGACGGCTCTGGGATCAGGAACAGGGTCAGTGTGTTTGATGACAGACACGGACTCCCCTGAAAGAACATTGCAGAGAAGTTAACGGCTCATTATTAGACCAGACACACAAGCTTTCATTTGGACCGGTGACATTTTCCCCTCCAGCTGGAGAGCAAGCATCCTCACGCACGTTCACACCGCACAAAACTTTCATCCCGTGCAACAAAGGTGCGTCGGCGCAAAGCCCCGCGGCGGGACTGTTTGGTGTGCGATACCTGTGAGGATGGACTGGTCCACTCGCAACGTGGTGGATTTGATAGAGGTCACTCGGATGTCAGCTGGTACCTTGTCCCCGACTGAAAGATGAAACGAAAAGACAGAGTGGAATAACCAGCCTGCTGCCGCAAACGCCCTCCAGCTGGGAACATCGTGTTTGATTAGGACTCTCGTGACAAAAACCAGAACATTTACCTTCAACACAAACAGCTTCTTATGTGTCAAACACCCCCAGGACAGCTTTTTTGCGTGTTAGCACATCTGTACAGGTGACTCGAATCACATTTTCATATTAAAACAACTAGCTTCCACTTCCTGTTGCTGCCTTGTGTCCGCCTGTCTCAACCATCTGCGGTTTTGTGAAGAGCACATTAAAATATCCTTTATTTGATCCGCTGTGGTCTTATGACCTTCCTATTAAGCCTGAATATTAAAGTCATACTTCAGAACCAGCGCAGGAGAGTATCCACTGCCCTGAAACGAAACTGTTAGCGGCTCTTCTGTGTTGAAGCCCGATGCTCAACGTTTATTGGAAATGCTTTCAGAACGAGTCGGAGAAAATGGCTCGTTTCATCTCATTACCCAGGAGCGGGTGATAGCTCTGCTCCTCACGGGTTTCATTCCAGCATGGCACACCATTCATCACCGCTGCAGAAGCTGTTGTGTCAGAATCCTCTTCTTCACGTTGCGACCTGTCCCTCCAGAATGAGAATGAACTGCGCCTCCATCGGGCATTTGCACTTTACCCAAGGCCACATGTCAACAGCTGTAACTTCATGTACTATCAGCTCAGAAATGAATAAATCCTGGGCCTTGAGCAGGTGGAATGAGGTAGGCAGAGGAACTATTTAAGATAAGATTCCCAGACACGGGAAATTAACTTGTTACAGTCAGTAGCAATAACAGAAACCTTAACAGTACAAAACAAGAGCAGATTACTCTGCGCAAATAAGCAGCATGAAAATGTGCAACATGAAAATGTGCAACTAGGAAAACAAACCTAGAACCTACAAGACAGTCAGAGCACATCACAGCAGTAGCTGCAGCCTATTTGTGCTGATGTGCTTCTGCGGGCTTCTCTGACGTCTCCCCCTTCCACTCGACATTTGCTTGACGCACTTAAGTGGAACTTTTCATAGTCCTCTCTGCCTCAGACGCGGAGTGATGCTCCGTACTGTTCTGCACATTTCACGTTCTGACACCAACAGCTTGTGGAAACAGGCGGAGGGGGAGAGGAGCGCATGATGTGTTTGTGTGGGAGATCACTGGGGGCTTGAGGTTCACTCAAGCAGGACTGGCCGAGGGCAGAGAAGATAGGTTTTTCAAACGCCTACCCACAGACTCGCGCTCCCCTATCAAACCTCCACTTTCTGCCACGGCCTCCCACAATCTGCTGGAGGAGAGCTTCACATCCTCATTGGGCCACACTCACTCGTCTTTTACCGTAAATATAATTTCAAATACACTAACTGCTTTCAGTGTCAAAGAGAAATATCAGCTTCTTGAAATATCTGAATCAGTAAGTCAACAGCAGAGTTTGGCAGCCAAAGTTCTTCCATTTGGTAAAGCTGGTCTCTTTGTCTGTTATTGCATAATATCCTGGCAGAGAGGTGCTGCTTCACGTGCAGGATAACCGTGACTGGTTTTTGGGAATGGCTCTGGCGGTGCTTTCCATCACTTCAGGTCCTGTGTAAACCCTCAGGATTTCCTGACAGCCAGACCACTGCAGGCCCTCCATTTTTCCTCTTTTTTTTCAAACAAGGAAAGTTCCAATGAAGGCGCAAACCCCGAGTGAATCCCAACCCTGTACCTACAGGACAGGCTGCAGACGGCGACGGTGGAAACGCTAGTAAAGATATTTATGTTCTCTTCTCTCTTCAAAAAGGGGCTTGCGGTGGATGGCGTCCTTTTTCCAAACTTCTGCTCACTTTGTTTTACTTCCTTGCATCAAGTTCCTGTAGAACAACCGCAGGCTAATCTGCAGCGCGGCAGAGTCGGGACCTCGGGACACTTTACCTCTAAACATTGTAGTTTTGCACTTTGAGAAAAAAAGTCGTAATCAGAATCAGATTCAGAATCAGAATCAGAATCAGATGTCGAGAAAAAAGTCGAAATATAATGTCCACAATAAAGTCGACCTTTTGAGACTATAACAACCTGCTCATGTGACTGCTTCTACAAAGTTAGATGAACTGGTGAAACTGAAACTATACTTGAGACTCAGCTTTAGTAACAAAAACATTTCCACTTTTTTCTCAAAGTGCATGATGAAAAAAAAACCAAAAAACTACCTCCTCTCATTTTTGTTTCTCGTGGGTGGCCCTAATACTCGTAGAAAAGTGTGTGCAAGGGTCCATGACGTTGAAAAGAGAGTCCGGAAAAAGCCATTTGTCTTTTTTTATTTTCTGTGGCTCTTGTTCTCTCTGCTCATTTTCCCAAACTAGCCAGTGTTTGGGACGGTGATGAAGGTCTAATTTTCCACCTGACGGAACAGTCGCTCAGGCAGCCACGGTAACTCACCATCGCCCTTCAAGGCACAGCAGAAGACACGCGGAGAACTGAACCAAACAGTGATTGCCTCCGGAATCCATTAGTTATTGCTGATCAGATTAGATCAGGAGAAAGGGATTCCAGACTACACACTAAATTGTTTTGACAGGGATGCGGCTGGTGTTGCCAGCAACAGTGACGTAGAAGAAGGGCTTTTTTGATTTATTTTTTTTTGTCCTTCCACCTGTGTGCGCTTGTCTGTGTGCCCGTGTGCTTGAGGACACCAGCCGGAACAAGTCAGAATTCCAGGGACGAGCTACCTGTAGGCTGGGATCCGAGCACCTGAGATCGAAGGGAGAATGACTGTGCACTTTTGAAGCGCGCTAGGGTGGCGGCCAGGTCAGGACACGTCTGCTGACGCCTCTCATCATGAACTGATCAGTCACACACTTCGCTGGGATCGGCCCCGCCCGTTTTAAATGCGTCTACGGCGGCCGCGGAGCCATCTCCTTGTTGCCGCATGTTCCAGATGTTCTGAAACCAGAGTGACAACCAGTCTATTTTTAGACAAAGCTGCCCACACATGGGTGAGTTTACAGCTGGGGAAGTGTGTGTGTGTGTGTGTGTGTGTGTGTGTGTGTGTGTGTGTGTGTGAGCGCAAAGCTGACAAACATCCATCAGCGTCCAGGTGGTGAGACTGAGAGCATGGAAACCAGTGGGAAGAGGAGGGAAAGAGGTGGAAAATTAAACTGGGTTTCAAATATAAGGGGGTGACCGCAACCACTTACACACACACACACACACAAAACTGGGCAGCGGCTCTGGCACCTGCACAGGCAGAGAGGAGACTCTTACATAATCGGCTTCCAGATATTCCAGCAGAGTTTCCAGATTCGTGACCGGGTGGCAAAGGCTGCGTGAATGTGCGTTTCTGTGCGCGGCGGCAGTCAAAGGCAGGCGGATCAATGACAGCACTGTGCAGGACAGGACAGGCTAGCCTTACCCGCCACCTCCACGATGTCTCCGGGAACGATGTCCCGAGCTTTGATTCTCTGGACGGCCTTGCGGTTCATGCGGTAAACCTTTCCCATTTCTGGTTCGTACTCCTTCAGAGCCTCGATGGCATTCTCAGCATTCCGCTCCTGCAGAGACGCAGACGGCAGAGAATCACCAGCATGAGTCTGAGCCTGCAAACACACTAAGAAGTTAAGATTTTAGTAACCATGAGCGTGTGAACCACATGGGCACTTCCACAGAGGAGAGAGCACACAGATACAGACACCGACGGTGAAACTTTATTGGGTAAAAGTTGGCGGATCAATATGGATAATATTTCCGCCGCCTGGGCTTCAGACTGTTGTAACCATGGGAACAACTCATGGACGGGAGCGTGC
Source organism: Pao palembangensis (assembly GCA_015343265.1). NCBI lineage: Eukaryota > Metazoa > Chordata > Actinopteri > Tetraodontiformes > Tetraodontidae > Pao > Pao palembangensis. The sequence continues at coordinate 10,102,076 of CM027094.1, read as the reverse complement.
ACACTTCAGAGACACGGGATGATAAGTATCTCACCTGCCAGACGCCGATAACAGCGTTAGCGATGAGGATGAGGAGAATGACAACGGGCTCAACAAAGGCGGTGGTCGTTTCCTCGCCTTCCTCAAACAGAGCCAACACCTGCACGAAAGAGAAGGATGAGCTAAGGCAAACAGTTGTGTCAACCAACACCAGCGACCCCGTGTGAAGGATTAAGGATCAGCTGACCACTGGCACAGAGGAGAATTTACATTGTATTCCTAATGTGTCGTCTTTGTTGATATTAAAGTGCAATTTCAGCCCTACTGAGTTAACCACGGTCTGATTGCACATTTGTCAGTCAGGACATGATTGGCGGTCTTGAGACGTAACCTGGCTGTTTACAGGAGAAGGGCGGTGCCCTGCCTCGCTCCTGACAAACACAGTAAAGCTGCTAAAGAATCTACAGGCCACAGTAAACCTCTGACCTCCACAGACGAGATAGCATGAAAATAAATCTGATAATGAGCCAGTCGGGTCGCCTGCAGCAGATGACATGCTCAGCGATAAAAACAGATTAATTCTGTTAAATTAGATCACGGGGGGGAAACAGAGTTATGTCTATTACAGTCGTCCTTTTTACGGAAGCCAGGAGCACAGCATGTGTGCTGCACAGGCCTGCTGAGGGGGAAATCACACACAAATCAGTTTACATAAGGATTTGAAATTCTGCACTCTTTCCAGGATGAGAGCGCGGGAGGCCCGACGGAGCCGAACCAGAGTAAACACATTCGCTCATTTATCTGCATGTTTAAAGAATGACTTATAGAATGTTCTGTAAATATTTGTCCAAATGTCTTCACTTACAGCAACAACAACTTCAGTCGGATTACCATCAAAATGTTTTCTTCCTCCGCCGGAACACCACCTTACCCCCCCCCGCCCCAAGCCTCACTGAAATCTAGCAGGATGATGCTTAATCTGTCATTTTCCTTCTTTAAAGTTTCTAGAAAGGCGCTAACGAGTTCTGCAAAAAGTGACAAATGCCACAAGCTCAGGCGTTAAGGGAGGTCCTCCGCAGATGAGGATTTACAGGATTACAGCACTAAAACGGACCACAATAAGCTCGGAAAAAAGCGATGGAGGCATCCAAAGCGGTGCCACATTACCACCACTGCAGAAACAGACGGAATAACAATTAAACACAAAGGCGTCATAGATGTAAGCATGTGCGGAGGAATGGTTGATAAGGAGTCAATACAATTCATATTTTATATTATTAATTAGAATGATAATTATTTGCAACGTGACGTTTTCACATTGCTCTCATCTGCAGTGCCATCCCCACCTTCATCTCAAACGGAAACCAAAGCTCGTCATGTTTCCATGATCCCATCAGTGATAAGTGAAAGTGAAGTGAGTGCTCAGCCCAGCAGTGGAGGGAAAGTGGATGCTCTTTTCCATGATCTGATGGGGCTGATCTAATAATGGTATCTTCTCCGCGGAGCCCTGAGATGATTGACCGGGGTCAATCAACCCCCCCCTCATTCCTCATCCTCCAGGGCTCAAGATCTCCTGAAGGCAGTCGCTCAGAAGCCTCCGCAGGTTCAGACACAGGTGTGAAGACGATGGAGCTCAAACACAGAGAATTTGGAGAATTTGTGGGAAATTTAAAAGATTAGGCTCACACTTAACACATGGCCCAATAGCTTCCCATAGAACAGGTGGAGCTCCGTTACAAAGGACAGGAGCTGCGTTCCTGTCCTGTCCGTGCTCCTCTGCTCTAATGCAGCCCTGCTCTCGCGGCTCGCAGCCGCAGCAAACGCAGGCCGACTGCTCAAAATGTCTGCAGCCCGTCGGCTCTGCTGGCACTTCTGCATGACTCTTTTTTTCCCTGTTGATAAAACGCTTGACTCTTGTGCAAAAGCAGGCAGGTTTAATCAGGCAAATTTGGATAAATCCAAAGTAGCATCCAAATGAAGCCCTAGATTAGAATTCAGCTCACTTTAGGAGAGCCTTTGGACTGAGGGAGGGAACCCATGTAGGTACACCAGCGGAGAGAGAACTCCACAAAGAAAACCTGTGCTCACGACTGTGCCACCACGCTGCCCCTTGTTATCAGACCTGAACTGATCGATCAGGAGAAATTCCTTCCTGGCAGTCACCAGGATATGACCTTTACAAAATGGAATGCAGCCATATCAGGAGAATAAACCCAGACAGATCATGCATGCAGCAGTGGGACAGGACTCTTGGTCCATTAGAAACTTTACAAATAAACAAGTCTGGATTACATAAGGAAAGAGAGCATTCCAGATAGTGGGAGATCAGCCGCATGTCAGCTACAAATTTTCCTACTTTCACCAATAGCAACAGCAGTTCTGTGGTAAGACGCTGAGAACATGCTGTAAAAGACGGAAAAAAGTTATTATGCAGTCAGGATTCCCCCCCAGCAGACTGCAACCAGGGTCACAGGACGTGTGGTTGACGGCTCTGTTTCCAGTCTGGCTCAAAACACATCATCCCAGAGTGGAAAAGCCCCAAAAAAATAATACATTTCCACGAGGAGGAGGACCAGGAGTTACATGGCGGGGGGGGGGGGGGGGGGGGGGGGCATGCTGTCTAAGGCTAACAGAGGTGAATCACATCTGAAAGTCACGCAGCCACAGGTGTAGACTTAAGAATCAACACTTAAAGCAAACACGGGGGGAGGGAAACCTGTTTTTAATCAGCCGGGTCATACTTACGAAGGAAACGCTGGCAGCCAGCAGCAGAATTCTGACCATGAGGTCCTCAAACTGCTCCACCACCAGCTCCCACAAGGATTTCCCTGAAGCAGACACAAACACGTCACTGAGACGGAGAGAAGAGCCACTCTGTGTTTACAGAGGAGAAGGGCGGGACGTTCAGCTCCTGCCCCACAGAAGGAGGAAAGATCCTGCTCAAGACGCTTCATCAGGTAGGGGAGGACGGGTGGGGGGTGGGGGGGTGCCTGCAGACTGGAAAAATCAATATTTACCTTCTTCAGCTGGCAGCTCTACAGATGCAACACCGGGGCGGTGGTAATCACATTGGCAGGAGCGGACGGCGTGGAGAGGGTGGAGAAAGACAAGAACACTTGATTAAGACAGAATGACTTTGAGATCAATTACAGAGCATCCAGCTCAGCCCTGGTTAAAGGCAGAACTCATTCACCAACATGATATGAAAAGTCAGGACCTAAAGTAAAATTAAGCCTCCCTCGGTGGTGCACACAAACACACCGCCAGCAGAACGGCCCCATCACTGTTAGTCTAATGACCTTGCACGTAGCTGCGGGCTCTGACTGTATCCGCTAATCTCCCCGACACTGTGTGCACATGTTCTTGAACAGCGCGTCTTAGGGGGACTCAAGGCCTCAGACAGCAGTGTGACGGCTGACCCTCTGCCCTCCGAAAGGTGTGAAACACCTGTGTCAGCCCTGCATTCACCAGTGAGCCTGGAGGCATATTTCCGTAGAGCTCCCAATGTTTTAAAATCATTAAGAGCATTAATAATCTTCTCATTAAAGATAAATGTTCTGCAGTTTCACAGTAATAATGAATGTTGAGTTGGATACTGCAGAAGCTTCATCTGAACAACACTCTGGTTTCAGCTGGCTGTAGACCACACATGGCCTCCAATCCCCCAAGGTGACCTAAACATAGCCTAACCATAGCCAGTAGTTGTTTTAAAATGACTAAATGCCTAGATCAGGTAATTATTAGTTAAGAAAACATTGACAGTGTAACAGCTCACAAAGCAAACAAGCAGAAACATTGTTAAGCTCTCGCGCTTCAGTCTTTTACGGACCGAAAAGTGATGAAGAATGAAAATAATGAATAGGTTCCTTCTGAGCAGATCATGTGGGGACGTCACCAACGTTGGTGTGACTGTTTGGCCCTTGTTTTAGTCCCGACGACGACCCACCCCAGAAGCGCTACACACTCCTCTCTAATTTGACAGCGCGTTGTCACCGCTCATGTGGCATTTCCACAGGGAAGCGGCCTTTTTTGTTTTATTTTCACCTCTTCTTTTCAGCTCTGCATCAGCGCTGATTTGATTACCAGGACGCGACACCCACTGCACACATGAGTCACTGGTGCCAGCTGAAAACACATCAGTCATGTTCTAAAAACTCTCAGGTTGACAAGTACTGTTGATCAGCAGTGGTCAGCAGCGACACAGACGTGCTGAATCACCGCCGTTCTCAGTCCCTCGTCCACGTAGACCCAAACCCGCCAAGCAGGACTGAAAACCCACGTCGCACAGGCAGATTTTCTGCTCGAGTTTGCACGTCAGTCTGTTCGGTCACGCTTTCTTTCTGGAAAAGTGGCTAGGCCGGAGGGGATGGAAACCTCGTGTTCCTCTGCATGATCTGACCAGGCCGGCCCTACACGAGTATCAAACGTGACTCTGTGGAGAGCAGAGGGGAGGGCTGTGAACCCGCAGCCTCTTTCCAAAAACAAAAAAAACAAAAAAAACAAAAAAACGCGCAGGCGCCGGCTGCGCACAAGCTGCTGGTGGAAAGAGAAATGACTTCGCAGCATGGTGCCTTATGGAATCAATCTATGGCTTTAAAACTGTGTGGGCTTATTTTCTGTTGGTGAAAGACCAGAAGCAGAACAGATGTGCTGCGAAGCAGCTGCTGAAGAAGACTCACTCTTTAGGTTTAATACACGGAGTCTTAAAGCAGAGATGGAATCCTGCCTGTTCCATTCACTTTGTTCTTGTTGTTGTTGTTGTTGTTGTGCCCCGTGATGTAGACGTCTCCATGCCCATGAATGGATGGATGGATGGATGGATGGAGATATGTCCTCATTGGAGATTCCGTTTAAACACGTCAGGTCAAACATTAAACACAGAGTTTTAGCGGATCTATACGTGTGTAATAATAACTGATGAGTCACTGTGAATTGCTGTTTCAACTTTTTAGAGTTCAGGGTGGACACGGCTGAATGCACCCAGGCGGGAGAAGAGGGGAGACTCTTGGCTGCACTCTTGCCACCAGCAGCACAAATGTGGAGAAATGGGTTCTGCTGTTTTCCATGCTCCGCCAGTCTGACATAAGCCTGTTTCCCCATTACTGCGCCTCCACGGTTGCGTAATGCTTTTCGTGGCAGACAGGCTGGCTGCCGCTGGTGCCAGAGACAAAGACAGGCCGAAGTGAGACGAAAGGGGAAAGAGGGAGGAGAGAGGGGAGGGAGCCAGAGGGCTGGAGGTGTTGAGCGGGGTTCCCGGCTTCCCTCTGCCAAGGATTCCCTAACAGTCATCTGGGCTGTGCAACCCGAGGCTTGCCCAGGCACATTCCTGAGCACTGACTTCACCCCCCTCCTCTCTCTCTTTCTCTCTCTCTCTTGCTCTTTTTTCATTTTCTCTCTCTGTCCCCACAGTACCTTCCCCTCCTCCCGGCCCAGACAATGAATAAAAGAGCTTGTTTACGTACAGCGGAAAAGCAAGCAGAGGGGAGACACTTCCTGGAGACTGTTGCCAACAACAGCAGGGAGGTTTTTTTTTTTTTCCTGTTTCTGTGAAGAAAAAAGAAAACTGCAAACTGTCCGCCAACGCTCCTCTTTCACCTTTCCACTAACAAATTACAGGCCTGATTACTGGGACCCCCAGTAAACATCGCATCTGGGCGCAGTTAGGCATTATTAATAAGCTCGAGTTCAGAGCCAACCACTGGAAAGGACAAACACAAGAAAGTTTTAACCTGTCGCCATGGCAATCTGGCTCATCAATCTCTCTGCAAAAAACTGTTTGCAAGATAAGACAGAACCCTAGCTGTCAAGAATCATTATGCAATCAGGAAGAACGTCACATCTTGCCATACTAGACAATGTCTACACACTGTTGACCACAGGCGTGCAGAGGGCCACCAAATCAGCAGCAATCTGCTCGAAATTGAGATTTGGATGTGCCAGTTCATGCTTTACTCACATGTGATCCTATTCCGCCGCAGGCAGTTAACACCAGTTTCAGTGCTGCTAACGGCTGTGGCGAGTTACTACCTTGTTCCTGCTCTCGTTCACGACAGCAACTGGCTGATCAACAGTCGCTCTCATCGAGGACGACTGGCCACCAGCTACGCACTGCACACACGTGTCTCTGACGCATCGAAACTGACGTGCGCGGCGATCTAACTCCACGGATTGACGCGTGAATGTGCAGGAGGAAATGCTGTGCAATGCAGTGTGTAGTCATAGAAGCACTAAGGTTACCTTCGTATAGGAGCAGAGGAAGTGTTGTGATGCGGTACCAGCATATATTTAAGGCAGCTCCTTACGTTTTAAAGATGGCAGTGTTCCCAAAAGGCTCTCTATTCTTTGCCCTTTGTGCTACACGCTAATGGGGACCCGACAAACTTGTCTGCACTCTGTTGCTTTGTCAGAAGAAAGTGGTCTTTCTAACGTGACAACCTGAGTTGTGTGCAGAAACACAAAGAAAATATTACATGCGTTATTATATTACTGTATACCCGACTCTGCTTTACACACCCTAATTCACTGTCAGTTCATAGGGAGGCCAAAGCTCGAATCGAATTCTGTGTAAAACCATGACTACCACAATTGAGCAACACCTCGCAGTGCACCATTGCTTCCACCTTTCCTGATGTATTCTTCCACACGCGTGTAATGAAGCAAAGATGAAATTTAATGCAGATTATTCTCATCCCGCTGCTGTCTCTACTCAAATGTAAACGGTGGCCCGTAGACTCTGTAGGATATGCAAAAATATGAAATAGCTTTATGAGCTTCACAGCTACCTTTTACTGCACACAGGCCACCAAAGTGTTTGCATTCGCACCAAGGTTTGCCTTGTTAATTTAGCTCATCTTCAACCTCGTTAGTGCTGCTCTCAGTCTCAGCGGCGTCTAGTTCATAGCAGCAAATGCTTTTCCGTCTGCTGCACGATGAGCCTCAGGCTGCAAGCAACTTTAGGCAAATGTTTACTAATCTACGCACGCGACCTGACTGCAAATGTGAAATGAGTTTCGGAGAGGAAGAAAGTATCTGTTTCTTTCAGCGAAAGAGGACAGAAAAGCCCTGAGTGGAGAAACGATGAGTTCCAACAGAAGTTCATCGTTTGATGAACTTCTAATTCTCCCAGTGACGAGAGTACAGAGGAAATCCCATGCACTGTCAAAGGCTGCTCAGAGATAAGCTCTATTCGATACTGCTGCCATGTCTGAGAAGCAATTTCAGCCCCGAGATTCTATCGTTTCGAGCTAATTACGAGAGGAAAATGACACGGGATGGAGCTGCAGGGCTGCTGCGGGCGCCTATTGGCTGGACTTTTCCTGCCGTCATCTCGCTGTGGTCAGGGAAAAAGAGACGGGCCTTTTCCTCAGGACGTTGCTCGGTAGCATGTGCGCCCAAATGAAACGGCAGGATGAATGATGCTGCAGCGTGCCTGGCATCTGCCATAACAATCAGCTGAGCTCAAATGAAGAGGCCGCTTTTCTTTTTTTTTTTTTTTTTTCAACTAACCCAGAAATCAACAGCTTAACAGATAAAATCTTTCTCATAAACATTTCCACACCGAGCCATAAGCGCGTCAGCGTTAAACAGATGCTGCACGTCTTTCACGCCATTGCAGATGCAGTGCCACCATCTCCAAAGGTGAGAAAAAGGGTTGATTGACCGAGCATGACGTGCACGAGGCTGTCAGAATTTTCGGCTTCCTCTTATAGGGAGCTGCCTTTTTTTAAACATCCCAACAGAACAACAACTACGCAGACAACAGCCCAACTCAGAGGAAAATAACCATCAATCCGCTTAATGGCACGCTGGGATATCTGTGAGGCCACCGCATTATTTATAGGCTTCGTTCTGGGCTCTGAAACTGGAGCAACACATGTGTCCAATCAAACGGCAGCCATGCTGGATTTTGTTTTTACTATCTGAGCACAGTAGTAGGGAAAGGTTATTCTACCGAGAGATAAAAGATGTTGCGCATGCCTCTAGTATTCTATGTGCAGTACGCAAAACTGTACGCAAACTGTGTTCAATCGCAAAAAGAAACACTGCAAACTCTAAACTCTGCGCATCCTCCCTTTCACGTATGTAGACCTTCAACAAGATACCGTCATTTCCGGACTATAGAGCGCACCTGAATATAAGCCGCACTCACTAAATTTTAAAAGAAAAAAATATTTTTCCATATATAGGCCGCACCGGCCTGTATATGTCCCAGATGTCCACTTCAAAAAACACAATACTTTATTTATATTTATATACGTACCTTAACTGATTGTCTCCAAACGGTGCCCGTAACACGGCAGCAAAACGGCCGATTACACAAAAAAGAAGTCATCCATGCTTTATTCATCTTTTTCCCGTGCACTGAAACCACTAAAGTCCTCTTCTAAAGGCCTCAGAAAAACTCCGTCAACTCGGCTGGATGTGCACGGTGGATACACCTCGGCCGTCTGCTCTCTGTGCGTTCACCCAGTCCTCAAAAACGGTTTCAACTTCAGGCCATCTGCTTTTATTACCGCTGGAAAACTTCATTGTCTTTTTAGGTTGAGTCAGTTCTTCACGCTGCCGTCTCCAGCATCTCACCATGGATTCATTAGCACCCAGCTTACGTGCAGAAGCTCCATTTCCTTCCTGGATAGCCAGATCGATTGCTTTTCAACTTAAAAGCTGCATCATATCCATTTCTTCGTGTGCTTTCCATGATGAGGGTGTACGCACGACACGCAAAATGATTGTTAAAACTTCTTTGCGTCACCTTTTCCCTCTGTCTCACTTTTGCAGTTCCTGCTAGAGCGCCCCCCAGAAAAATCCACAGATAAGCCGCATCGGTGGAGAGAGCGCAGGGTTCACAGCGTGGGAAAAAAGTAGCGGCTTATAGTCCGGAAAAGACGGCAAATGCACCTAAGAAAGAGAATTATGTGGCTGATTATCACGCGGCTCACTTCTGTGAACACACAGCTCATCCCGCCATGTCCATATTCAAGCAGTCACCGCCGCTAAGCGTGCAGCACGTGCTCGGTGGAAGCGCACAACCTGTGTGAGCGAGACAGAAATCACAGGCTGTGGTGACAGGTGCCTTCGATCCTGGTGACTCAGCAGCATCTCGCCATCAGGGCATGACGGTGAGTGGCAGGTGCAGAGGTGGGAGGGAGGCCATCAGGTCCGGTGGCACGCTGAAGCTGGATGGCAGCCCAGTGTGAAGGCAGCGAGCCGGCAGAGCCCACTCGGGCCGGGAACCCAAATTACTTTAGTACAACTTCGGCCCACGCAGCGTTTTAAGTCTTGAGTGGACGATTTTCCCCTAGTTAGGTGAAACCTGGCAACCGCCGCTCACAACTGGCAAGCCTGTTGTGTCAGGGCGAAGGAGGAGGAAATTGCAGATGAGATGTTGCGTTGCAGCAATGAGTAATTGGGGCTGCTTTCATGTTGCGTTCGAAGAACAAGAATATTAACAATGAGCACGTTGGAGACCATAAATCAGGTCGATCTCTTTTTATGGGTATCCAAAAGCATGGTCAGGTGCAACAACTGCAACGTTCCACGTCTGGGAAATAACCCCAGACATCTTATTAATATCCATGATGAATGTCAACTGAGGCTCGTCATGGCTTGTTAGGTTTGTTTTGTTGATGCGGATGAAAGCGTTTGTGTTTTCTGGATCAACATCAACGCCGACTGAAAGTCTATCGGACGGAGTATCACAGTCACAGTGTCGCACAGCGTTTGGTTATTAACCTGACGACACAACTGCAATCCCCTGCTGCGGGTTTCAGCGACCCCAAAAGAGAAAAGGCAAATTTTGATGGCCAAATTAAAAATACGTGGGATCACCTTGAAGAAGAAGTTTCCCAGCAGCACCAGAACAACACAGGTTGTTCTCATGGTGACAGTTCACCCCTGGCTTGCTGACATTTCCCAGCCTGGTGCCTTTAATTTGGGTCATGTACGGGACTCAGGTATGTACCTCAAACAGCACAGAGAGCGGCGGGTCATGTGATTTCCCTGTGACATCAATCTCGGGGTGCTTGTTGAATGACAGCACAGCAGAAAAGGAAGAACTGGACAAAACTTTTGGCTCGGTGAGGCTGCTTCTACCTCCTCCAAACATCCAGTGTGATATAACCACACATGTCCTGTTGTCCATATACATCAAGTTCCATTCACAAAAAATAGAACTGAAGATGGTCTGGTAGACAGTCTCTACATCACATGGGTTTCAGGTTTCTGAATGAGCCCATCCAAGCAAGAATCGGAAGACTACAGACCAAGGTCAGATCCAACAGTTCAACCACGCCCTTCTTGAGATAAAAGTGCAGAAACTTTTCCACAACGCTGCGATCAAAGCAGTGAAACCGCTGAGCTCAGACGGCAAAGGCAAAGCCATGTATGCTAATACGAGAATGAAAGGCTCGGGTGATTCATCGCATTCTGAAATACTCGTAGATTTAATGAGGCGAGACACACTCTGGTCATGTCGATGGCTAAGAAAACAGCAGTGATCACACTCCCTCATCAGTCCTACAGAAAAAAAAAAAACAAAACACTCAGCCAGAGAGGAGTGGGATGACTGAATCAAAAATGTCCCCCCTAAGCCTGCCCCAGTGTCTCCTGCAGTACTGTACGCCGATGGAGAGCCGGCTGCTCATGGTGTCGGTTCCACCTCTTAGGCTCTTTCTCGCCAAACATGGAGACAAACAGAACGTTTCACTCTGCAGCTTTTGGTGCGAGGACATTGTGATTAAAGTTAACGATCCTGCAGGCAATATTAACGTCCTGTTCATACTGTTTATGTGGGGTAAGCAAACCACCTGCAAAAGAGATGTGAAAGGGCCTCCACTGGAGCGAAACACGGGCTCATGCTAACTAACTGACAAGGCTGTGGTTTTTTGTGAGAGGAAGCAGCCATTGTGCACCGCGCTGCACTTACATGTGCTCCAAATGTAAACACAAACCAATGTAATTATGTTTTCCATCACTGTTCCGACTCTTGTTTTGGCAAAAATAGCCAGAGCAGAGGAGCGCGACAAAGGCAGCCCTATGAAACGCAAAAAAAGTAGTCCCTCCCTGTAAAGTTTATCTGTAGTGCACTCGCACAGGAAGTTCACAGCTAAGAGTGAAAGATGTTATCTGCGCTAAGACTTTGCCTTTTTTCCATGAAGTCATCACAGTCCCCCGGGTGGCGTAGCTGGCTCCAACAAAAGGGCCACTGTTTGCCCAGCACAATGTGCCCCTCTGCTCCACAGCTTGGCCACACATGCAAATGACAGGCCAAGGAGGGAAAGGTGTGGCCACCACGTCAGGCCCGAGCTCCAGAAGAGGTCAGACACACCAGCAGGGTGTCAGGGATGGCGAGGGCTGTGCTCCACGAGCTGCTGCTTCACCAGCAACTCACCGCAGCCCTGCTGCTTCAGGCCTTCATGACCCCGACACGCAACCATTCCACGCGCACAAGTGTCAAACTGTGCCGTCTCCTAACCTGAAGTGCAAAGTAGAAGCTAACAAAACAACTACTGGAAGTGGAAACAGGTTGTACAAGATTTTCTCTTTTATTATCTTGGCCGCTTGGTGTTCCACTCCAGCAGCCTGAACGGGTCTTCTCTGGCTTTCAACGTCTGTCAGCCACAAAGCTTCATGCCCGCGCGCGCGCGCGCACACACACACACACACACACACACACACACGACTGTGTGCATTTTTTCCATTAAAATCGAGCTTCTTTTGCTGAACTTTACCGTTTAAGCATATGTGGCATGGCACAGCTGCCTGAACGTGTCTTCCAGAGGTTTGCACGCACGCACGCACGCACGTACGACTGTGTGATATTTTACCCCCCACTGAAATCGAGCTCCTGTCGCCGAACTTTACCGTCTAAGCAGAGGTGGCATGGCCGCCTCTGGGCACCGGCTGCGTAAATCATTTCAAACATTGTTTCATTCGCAGGATTCCCCCCTCAGATGTGCCTCAATCGCTCGCTCAACTTTCACTTGTGTGGCGTGCACGGACAATTGAGTTACAGGCATGTGCATTAATGATGGTAACACATTTCCACCGACTGCGCCCCAGAGGGGATAAGATCGGGGTTTGGGTTTTTCTTTTACGCGCACGGTGTGGCTGCAACAGCCTGACATGGATTTCCTGCTCAGATGAATCGATGCAGACTGTAACGCGCAGCAACACCTCGGAACTGAACTTAAGAGGCATGACGAACACAGACATGTCATGAAACTACTCACCGTTCGCTCCATATTTTTCCAAATGGACTTTGACTTGTTCCAGAGTCAGCCCTGTGTTCTCGTTCACGCCGAAGTGGTCTAGAACTTCAGTCGCAGATTTAGTGTGCGCATTTTCCATCTTGGTGTAGCGGGTTTAGATCATCAAATCGAAAGGCATGTAGTTGACTTGCATCTATTGTAGCAATCGGTGGCGGGGGGGGAGCGTTACGGAGGTGAAAGCAGCAATAATTTCCACCGATGGACGTCGAAGCGGCTGAGTGTGGGTCACCTGTCCCCCCTGAGGAAACACCTCCGAATCCGCGGTACAGACACTGCTCACAATCGGCTGCTCGACTGCCTTTGATACTTCATCTCCATCTGAAGGTGTGCTGTGTCGGAGCCCGGGCGGACCGCCTCTCTACCGCCGGACACGCCCTCCTGTGCTCCCATTGGCTGCGCATACCTGAGCGCGACGGGGAGACGCCCCCCCCCTCCCTCCCCCGCACCACTTCGAACGCGCTGCCATCGTGTGACGTCATTGTAGCGATTTCGCTCGCGTCCGTCTGCCGCCACAGGGAGAGGAGCGCCTTGCTCAAGGACACCACGGAAGAGTGGCTCCTTCCATCACTGCCTGCTGACCACGATGCAGCAGCCTTGGTGACTGTTTAAGCTACGCTGTGCATATGCACCAGTATTCACAGAAAAACAGCACAGAGTAAACTGCTTTGCTGACATCTTCAGGGATACTACTGATAAATATGTTTACGGTCCAATAGATGTCTTTTATAACGCAGCAACGGCCTTATGTCACTGCTGAAATGAAGCGGACGCTCGGTGCCGTGCAGCAGAACACTTCAAACTCTGAGTCGGTTCCTCCTCCCTGCAGTCCTTTTCAAATTCTCCTCTCAAGGACACATGGCAGGAACAGTCCATTCTCAGCCATCACGGTCCCAAAAATGGTCTCTGAGTGGCTGTTTTTTACCTCCTCGCCAAAGAGGTTATGTGACAACCAGCATCTGCCTGCCTGTCTGTCCTGTCTGCCTGTCTGTCTGTCTGCCTGTCTGTCTGCCTGTCTGTCTGCCTGTCTGTCTGTCTGTCTGTCTGCCTGTCTGTCTGTCTGTCTGTCTGCCTGTCTGTCTGCCTGTCTGTTTGTCTGCCTGTCTGTCTGCCTGTCTGTCTGTCTGCCTGTCTGCCTGTCTGTCTGCCTGTCTGTCTGCCTGCCTGTCTGTCTGTCTGCCTGTCTGTTTGTCTGTCTGTCTGTCTGTCTGTCTGTCTGTCTGCCTGTCTGTCTGCCTGTCTGTTTGTCTGTCTGTCTGTCTGTCTGCCTGCCTGCCTGTCTGTCTGCCTGTCTGTCTGTCTGTCTGCCTGCCTGCCTGTCTGTTTGTCTGCCTGTCTGTCTGCCTGTCTGCCTGTCTGCCTGTCTGTCTGCCTGTCTGTTTGTCTGCCTGTCTGTCTGCCTGCCTCTCTGTCTGCCTGTCTGTCTGTTTGTCTGCCTGTCTGTCTGTCTGCCTGTCTGCCTGTCTGTCTGTCTGTCTGCCTGCCTGTCTATCTGTCTGCCTGCCTGCCTGCCTGTCTATCTGTCTATCTGCCTGTCTGTCTGTCAGTCACAGTATGTGGAGAGATGAGCAGCTTGGTGGAGGTCTGTGTAGATAGATAGATGGATAGACAGACAGACAGACAGACAGACAGGTTTCCCAGCACCATCCCTACAGGATGCAGACAATCCAATGGGACCAGAGAGCTGGACTGGGACCTGGTTGGGAACAAACTAGGAAAGGAACAAGGTGCTCCAGTTCTGTCCTCCACAGCTGGCCTCTCCTCTCACAGCTGAGAAAAATGTGTATTTATATCTGAAGCTTACGTAACTTCCAGAACGGCCGTCTGGAGGATGGTCACTGGTCAGTGGCCAGTTCCTCCATTCTGAGCGGCTCCAAGTGGCCTCGCTCCCATCGGAGGTTCTTTAGTCTACGAAAACAATGTTGCGGTTCTGTTTCAGACAGCCGAGCAGCAGCCCACTCACACTCAGCATCAGCAGCATCGGTTTGCGTGTGCATGTGTGAGTTTGCTTTGAAGTCGCTGTGCGCACTCAAACCCTCAAGGCAGCCCCCTTACTGCCGAAGCCCTGATGGGAAGGAAATCCCTGTCCAGAAGCCCTCCACGGCTCACTGGCTGGCCCTCCACACACGGACAGACTGCGCTAGTCTCAGCACCACTCGCACAACCTTTTCCACGTCTCTCTCTCAGCCTTCCACCAGCATTTGCCTTCCCCCTTTCTGCTCGCACGTTTCATTTGCATGAGGGAAATGAGTCGTGCCCTCCCAAGCATTAAAAAAAGGAATTTCTCCCCACCTCCCAGCTGGTCTTTTACAAGGCATTTGTGTTATCGTTATTATATTTTTTATTACTTTGATTTTGCTTTGAGCTGCTGGAGAGAGTCCACACTTTCTGGGGATCCTCACCTCCGCTGACATCTCCTGGACAGAGAACATCACAGCGGTCTTCCTGGAGGCTCAGCGGCGGCTACACCTCCTGAGGCTCCTCAGGAAGCACCACCTGGACTCCATCCTGCTGCCGACCTTCTACCGCTCGTCCATTGAGAGCCTGCTGACGTACCGCATCCCAGAATGGACAGCGCCCACCCTGGCTTTGATCTGTTTGACCTGTTGCCCTCAGGAAGGCGCTACCGGCACGTCAGAACCAAACCAACAGACTAAGAGACACTTTTTTCCCAAAAGCCACAACCATACTGAACTCACATGCACTGAACCCCACAGTCTACTCCCCTGACCCCCCCAGACTTCCTTCCTTCTATCCACTCACTGTGCAATATCCATGAATGTGGATAACCCATACTTCCTTGAACTGTGCACCTTAACCCCTCCCCTTCTTTTTTCGTTTCATATATTTTTGACATATCTGCACTAAACTTATTTAATTTGATTTTATTCTATTCTATGTTGTATATATTTACACATGGTTGCACTGAAGAAGGCGTTGCTTTTCATCTCGTTATACATGTCATTATACAAAAGATGTATAATCACAATAGAAGGCATTCTATTCTATTCTATTCTAATCTATTCTATTCTATTCTTTCCCTCTCAGAATTGCGTGCATCTGAGGCCTCTGTGCACGCTGAGGGCGCGCGCTGTGAGCAAACAGCTGCTGCTGCCACTGACTTTGAATCAAGGAGATATTATGCATGGAAAAACAAGAGTCAGGAAGCAGCTGAGCCTGACACAGCCTGAGCGGCAAATCCGACTCCGTGAGCCACCTCACCACTGAGAACGCTCTCCCCTCGTTTCCCATCCTGCCTCCACCCTCAGGGTGCTCCACACGTCTGTGAAGAAGTGACTAACAACACCCAACACCACCCGCAAATCACCCTGGAGCTGCTGATTCTTTGCACCTTAACGGTCGTCTTAGTACAGGAATGTGGTTTAAGTCCAGCTGTGTCCGCTGCCCGCCCGCCACTGTTGAAATAAACCATCAGGATAAATCGGTGCGATTCTATTGGCTGTTATTAACGTTCCTATTTGTGATGTGATCAAGCTGTACAACCCTCGACAGTTCCCTCTCCACACTTGTCACCGTTCATTTGACACTCCCTCCCAAAAGCCTACACGTCAATTCTAAGGAGGCGAGCATGAAGACACACACACACACACACACACACACACATATTACCACCGTCACCCCATTGACACACTCAGTTTGCTACTGGATCAGTTGTGGCCTGGATGAGTCATCGTGCGATGACGGGGGCTCACCCGTCAAGCACTCCGCCTGTAACGGAATCCAATCATGCATATTTAGCGGCTCTCAGCGTCCCCCGGGGACGGGTTTCCAAGTGGCAGCCTGGAGCCCGAGCTCCGGGAACGCACAAATAATCAGAGGAGAGCTCAGAGGAGGAAAGACAAACTGGATACATCCTTTATCAAGGATGTATCACACGAGCGCTTGACACTGATCATTACTGAATGTCATTAAAAGACGGTGCCAACGGCTTTGAAATTGTGGCCCATGACACAAACAGCTGAAGCGGGAATGAATGGCTGATGAGAGATTTGTTACCAGGTGATTCCCGAGTGTCTCGAGGATCTCTCCCAAACACACACACACACACACACACACACTGATGAGTTAATGTGGAACAAGGCGGATGATGTGATTGATGATGCAACAGAGCTGCATGTAGTCCGGTTACAGAGAGGATACTCAGGTCATCAGAGTGATCGCTCACGCGGATCAATAAGTTCTCGCTCTGCATTTAAAGCCTGTTTGTATGCGAAATCCACAGTTTATCAGACCGGTCTGACACGTTGTTTTCTCAGTAATCACTGACTCCTTCAGGCATCACAGGAATGATTAACGGGGACGAGATGATCAGTAACTACAGCTATCAATAACCTAACCTTTGATTTCTAAACCACCAACGATAAAACCAAATGGAACCAAATGGAATAAATGCGAGGAATTGCATGGCTAATTTTATTATGTTTTAGTGTTACACGTCTCATATGCAGTGGCTAGCACAGTCATGGCATGACGGGAAGGTTGTGGGTTCGATTCCAGGCTGAGGACCTCCTATAAGCAGAGTTTTCACATTCTCCTTATGCCTGCATGCTTTGCTCCCACAGTAAGATCGTGCACATTATCAGAAAACGGATGGGTGGCTTCCTACAGCCTATCCCCGCCACTTCCTCCATCTTCTTCAAAATAAAAGCCTTGTCAATCACAACACGGATGGAGAAGCGAGTAATCAACAATGATCTGCCTAATTTAAAGGACAACACCGGCTCTGAAATGTTGGCGCCCCTCCTTTGTGCTGCTGAAGGCTTGACTCCTGCATCTGGTATTTTCTTTCCGCTAATGTTATTAATAGCAGCAGTGCTCAGCCTCATATCTCCTCAGTTTAGACGTGACAGGTCATCTACACCAATTAACTCCGGCGCGGCGCGCTGTCAGCAAGTGTAGGTGATCCAGAACTTTGAGCTGCAGCCGGACGCTTCGGCTGTCAGAGGGCAGCGATCAAAACATTCGCAGGTTCTCTTTGAAACGTTGCTGGCTCTCAATCAGGAAGGTGTGAAGACAGTGAATTAGAGCATAGCGGTGGAAGATCACCCCCATCACAGCGTCAGGTACAGTATGAGACAGGCTTAAATCATGGGAAACCCAGTCGGGTGGAAACGGTAACTCCAGTCTGAACATCATCACTTCCAGTTTTGGAATGAAAGCGTGACCTTATTTAAATGAGACGCACTTCCTCCCCGTCAACAAGCCGGGGGAGCAGCAGCAGCAGCAGCATCACTGCAGGACTGGTTTGAACCCAGACTTCCGAACGGAGGCCCCCTGAGTAGGATTACTTCAGGACACTTTCTTCCTTAAGGTTCCTCCAGAGTCCTCTGTGTCAGCCTGCAGACGGAGAGCTGCAGGCCGGGGGAAGACGCTTCCTCTGAAGCACTCAAATCGGGAAAAAAAAACACGTTTTTAGTCATTCTTGCTCTCTTATTAGATCAGACATTTGCTGACTCACAGGTCTGATGTGGGAGCTCATCACCCCCCCCAAAAAAGATGGAATTCCTTTATAGAAATGAAACTTTGTGAGCGTGCTTGTCATTCCCATTGTATTAGCTGTCAATGTTAATCAATACTTTGTTTGTAATGCTGACTTTAATATGCAACACTGAAACTCTTCAGCAGCCCTACATGGGTGGATGTGGACGTCCTCCACCAGAGGAAGCTCCACCAAACACCACTGTGGGCTGAAGATGTCTCCAGACTTGAGCATCAGTTTCCAGTGTCTCTGGTCCTCCTGCGCTTTTTCCTTGGACGTCTCATAACGTCCTTGAGTGGGAAATTAGAGAAACGAACAATGGCCCAAAAAAAAAAAAAAAAAATGAACACAGGAATCAACTGTCAGTTGTAATGGCCATCATGTTTGTCCCTGCATGGTCACCGGTCCAGCTGCTTCATCATACGTAATTTACCAAAGTAAACAATCTAACTCGTGGTTTCAGGGAACAACATGTTTTTTAGTTACGTTTCTAGCTGCCAGCATTCGTAAAAACAACAAACTGCAGCCTGAGTGCGGCCCGACGGACCCTGAGCCCGCCCAAATCTCTGGCTGTCTCAGAGACAAATGTCTCCAGTGTAAACAAAGACAAACAGTCCAAAAGCAGCACCGATGCATTCATGGTTACTTTCTAAACACAGGGTTTTGGTTCTGCCAGTCACAGCAACAGTCACCTGTCACACTAAAGCAAAGAATAAGAGGAAGGAGCCCAGAGTGAGGACTTCCTCTTAGGAAGAGCAGGCAGACGGTACAGGATGTCATTCTGCCAGCTCTTCAAACACCAACGCCTTCACCAACACGTTGGAGAAGCAACGAGTTGGGGTCTGCACCGAGGACGATGATGGTTATCTGGATTTGAGACGGCGGTTCAGGAAACCCACCATGTAAGCTGGGGCCGGGAGAAGGTGCAGCACGCCTTCCAGGCGGACCGAACAGCATCGACAAAAACAAGGGCTCCGTCACAGCTTCAGGGCAAACATGCAAATCAGACAGGTGACAGACAGCACAAACACAAGACAGACGGGCGTTTTTCTCAGGGAAATCAGGCCTGTGGGAAAAACAAATTCCAGCATAGTTATATCAGAGAAAGGTGACGAAATATAACAGAAACCAGGTCACGACAGACAGTGCACACAGGAGCTCGTGTGCAGGTTATCTGGACAACAACAACCAGATTATTTAATTTGGACTTTTGAGTGGAATCAGTTTCAATTCTGGTGGAAGAAATGCTACAGCATATAAATGTAATAGCATGGATTTAGCCTGTTCAGAGTATTCGCTTGTGTGTCTCACAGCTTTCTGCTTTCTGCCGCTCGAACGTCTTTCCCAGAAGAGCTGCGGCTGAGCTGAGGGCATCGCCGGAAGCCACGCAACGCGCTCAGAAACGGTCATATTTTATCTAAGGAAGGCTCGGAATCCCCGCAGCGAGAAAAAGGTCTTATCTGCCGTAGCCAGCGGGAAACCGTCACCATGAAAAATGGAATAACTGACAGACAGGAAACACTGCTACTTCTGGGGAAGTCTCACTATCTATTCCTGAAGGGATCAAATACAAAAATAAGCTCGCTTTTATTTTGAAACTGTTGTTTTAAGCCTCTTTAGGGCGGGCTTCCATTAAAGTGTAGATTATCCTGTATTTTTTCACCCATATGAGGCCTTATTACGCCTGATTATGCAGCCTTTGCTTCGCTTTCATGCGCTGCCATGCCATCAGACCAATAATTACCCCAGATCATTTGTCATTATATCACCGGAGGCCTGGCTCACTGTGAGCGCCCGGAGCTGACATCTGCTCGTCCTCCGCCGGCAGGTAAGAACAGATGAAGGACGGGAGAGAAAAAAGAGGGAGGCAAGAGCGATTGCGATGGAGGTCGGAGATGAGGCCAGCGGATGTTGATTCCTTGGAGACTGCTGGTCTTCTGGGAAGGCTCAGTCTTTTTATAGTCTCTGTAGGGATCACATTATCCACCTGGCACCTCATTCCTCTATCCAGCGCTCTTCTTCTCAGTGCACCGAATGTCCAGTGAATGTTCTGGGCTTTTCCATCACGGTGCTTTAAACAAACACTGGCTTTCCGCCCCGCAAAGTCACTGCACTATTACCTTTACCTAAACAGTTACCAAGGAAAGGTATTAATCAGCCAGTGGGATCTGAGAAGACTGAGAAAACTCTGTGTGTGTGTGTGTGTGTGTGTGTGTGTGTGTGAGAGAGAGGTCACATCTTGTCTGTGGGTGGGACAAGATGAGCCGACAGTCCAGGCTACCAAGCTGTGAGCTGAGCCGGGGGCACGGTGGAAGCGCCTGGAACATGGCTCACCTCCCACCCCTGGACACAGACGTCAAGTTTTCTGTGTCCCTTGTCTTCAGCGGGACGCGTTGAGTCCGTGCCGTGAGCCGGCTGCGGCGTTTGTGTTTGCAGCCTCTGCAGTGGGGACTGGCGGAGGGTGGGCAGTGTTATTAATAAAGGTAGACCTACGCTGAGCACATCAGGGTCATTATGACTGATCTATTCCATAAATCCACTCTGGCCGTGTTTACATCTGTCAGACTGTCTCCCACAAGCATTCTAGTCTGCATGTGAGTCCCATGTTCGCAGCTATTAAAGGTCATCGCCTCATAATTGGTGGCTGATGTTGACAAAATGGGCCGAGCGGCGGATTTTCACGAGTGCTATTACACATATCCTGCTGCCTGTGGGGACAACGCTAAAAGACAAAGGTGGGGATGTACAGACGCGAGTATCGGCGGGAACGGACTTGTTTGTGTAGGTCGTAAACTACGCACTAAAGAGAACGAGTTCACTGGTTACTACCACGGCTTCGCTGATGTTTGGTAAAATGTCTTGGTCCGTTTTAGTCTCATTCAGGTTCCTGCAAATGAGACTAAAACACAAGCTGCTGGATGATTCTTTGAATCACTCGTAGATGATTAAACGGTTCCAGTGCAGCTGCTGCAGCAGATGTTGTTCCATCTTCGCTGCCCCTGACAAGTGGGTAAGCTCTTGGTCCTGCCCGAACTCGCCTCAGCACCTGGAATCTTCCGTTCTTGTTGCTAGATTTAGAGAGAGCTGACGGAACGTAACATCGTTCGCGATGCTACCTGAGTCGACGGTTTCCTGAGAGCAGCAGTGTTCGAGGTTTTCAGAGAAATACGTCAAAGGATTTTCAAAACAAAATGACTGCCTTTCCTGCAGCGGAGGAGCGATCTCTGAAATCCAAACACGTCTTTAATTCTCCAGAAGGGAGGGAGCTGGGGTGTCTGGGCTGGGACGCCATCACTCATCAGAACGCTTCGTGCTGTTGTCGGAGGCAGGCTCGCTGCTCTCTTCCTGCTGTCACACCCCTGCAAATACACGGGTTGGGGAAGTTTACGCCTCACCTGGTTTGTTCCTTAGCCAGCAGGCTTCAAGGCTACGGTGATGACAACGAGGGCCTGACTGGCAGATTACGTAACCTTCAAACGGTGTTGTTGGACCTTCCACGTGTTCTTTCACAGGAAACCTGTCAATAATATCTCCAGCTGCCTCTTCCTTCCTTTTTACCACTGAGCTTGAGGCAGTTCTTGGTGTCATCGAACTCGCCCGCCTCAGCCGTGACTCTGGGATTTTCGCTGTCCGGTACTGAGAGGAGGGAAAAGGGCTGATGTGTTAAAGTTGCAGGTCCGCGTCAGAGCCTCAAAGCCCCCCAGAGAGCAGCTTTTGCCCACGTTAGAGTCTTTAAATAAAGCACTGCCCTGATTATAAAGCTCCGCTTCAGCCACATACAGCTTTCATCCGTGGCCTAGATGCAAAGCCCAGCTCGCTGCGCTAGCATCAGTGTGAGAGTTTCATTTAAGTATGAAAAGTTCTCAGTAATAGCAACAGTAAAGCAAATCATTTGATAAGCTACAGATTTATGCATCTATAATTTAAAAGCTTCTAAATCAATGACATTTACAGAATGTAAGTCCCGTCAGAAGAATATCACCTTCTAGCACTATTTACACCCGTGTTTTTCCGTTATACTCCATAACCCTGTGCACTACTGGGACGCTGCGGCGAGGCTGTTTATGCCTGTGGGCCTTGTGAGCGTTGGACATTAGGTGACATTTGGTCAACCTAAAATGTGTTTATTATTTGCTTAACAAATACTGGGAGGCAGCAGGGGACGCAAATGACACTGAGATGAGAGAGCAGTTTGGTTCGATCACATGCACGCATGCGCGCGCGCACACACACGCACACTCACGCTGCAGGGTAAAACACCAAGAACCTAGGCTGGTGTTGCTCCTTTAGCCAAATCTGGGTGTATTTTCAGAAAAGAGTGATTTGTAGACCCTCTCTGACTCTGTTTTGTGTCAGTTTTTGTATTTATCTAATGTCTAAATATCACAGAGACACATTAGACTCTAACCTGGAGGGTTATCAGCATATTTAGTAGTTTCACCAGTGCTCCGATGAAGCTAAGGCGGCGCAAACGTTCCATTTTTCCATTCCAGTAAAGGGTTTGTGGGGTGTTAAAAGACATGTGAGGGAAAAGGCAACATTGAAATGCAGTGAGTGAAAGCTGTCCATCTGCAGTGGTCACCGTCCCAGCCTCTGCAGGACCACAGTGCACACACACAGGTGGCTCAGACACTCCGAGTCTTTCATGCAGGGACGAACCAGCTGCTTCTGACACGCAGGCAGAAAGCAGCCGATTTGACCGTGATTACGTTCCCTTTACCAGCCTCAGCGGCAGACAGGACGTCCACCATCATCTGTTCTGGTGCTGTAGTTTAGTCTTTGAGACTCACGTTCACAGTCCGCACCTGATAAAGTTACAGGTGACCGTAGCAGGTTTGAACGCTGCAGCGTGTGTGGACTGACTACGTCTTCCTCCCCGTGAAAAGTGGTTAACGCATTTATGTGGAAGTAGCGGTTAGCAGAAGAACCTGCCTGACCTTTGACCTTGAGACCACAGACGTACAGGAGAAGAATCATTGTGTGTGTGTGTGTGTGTGTAAATGAGTATTTCCTGTCTCTGGGCAGAATACCATCCACAGCAGTGTTATAGAACACCTGTCAAGCTGTCACAGCTGTGTTGTTTCTTGCACTCTTGGTTCTGAGTGCCTCTGCGGTCCTCCCAGCACCCTGTGGACTTCAGGGGTCATCACCCTCCAGATGCAGCGGCTGCCACACGCGGAGCCTTCGCCCCACCAGGCAGAATCAGTTTTAGCTCCAGAGTTTATCTCTCTTCTTCGATGTTCTACAACCAGAACAGCTGAAGTAAGGTTAGTGTCTCATCAGGAGGTCTCAGAGGCCCACGTGGACTCAAGCACCTGAGCCCTGACCCAGGAACGAGGCGAGTTTTATAGTCCAGCCCAGGCCTAATGGCGTTCTTCCTGGATGTCAGGTTCCATTCTACCACCTTAAATGTTTTACATCCTTGCCCACAGGCTTTGTGTGCTTGTGTCACGTCTGTTCTTCTTCTTCACGCACACATACACATGCACACAAGCATGAATACGAGCTCCTCTGCTACAAGTTCAAGTCATAATGGAGGAGTTAATCAACTATTAACCAGCTATTACTCATTTATGATGCCTCTTCTTTGTTGGTCATTCGGTGAGAGGGCCAAGAGGGCTCCATCAAAGCAGCCAATTAGGATCTCGTGTTTCACACCCACGACTACGCTGGTCCGACCGCACCGAGTTCAAGCCGGGTGAGCGCTCTGTGAGGATGACATTATTCACCGGGGGGGGGTCGTTACCGTTAGACTCAGGCAGCACCACGCTGATGTGTGACCTGAGCCCAGCGCCAGTGGATGTGGACCAAGTCCGACGCCACTTCCAGCCCGGTGAACATCCTCTCATCAGCAGCACAGTACGTGTCCTCGTGGGCGCAGGCCTGCCTCATCCTAATGATCCAGATTTGCGTTTGCGGTGGACGCTTCGGCTGTCACGTTGGAACCTCTGACCATCCATTACAGCCCACCTCGGCCCGGTGCCACAGGTGGCCGTTCTAATAACAGTTTGCCGCCTCTAACCCAGATTAGACACGGAAATGAGATCACAAACAGCACGCTTCGCTCTCTCTCCCAGTGCAATCACATAATAGCAGGTGCAGAGCTGCTAAATATGGGCGCAGGCCCGTCTCTCAGCGGATTGTTTTAACTAACCAATTATCCTCCATACTCGGGAGAGGCGATCCACAATGGCACCCTGTCCCAGGTGGGTGAGTGGAACTAGGTCTCATCATGATGAGGTGGAGGTGGAGCTTCATCAGCGGGGACCGGGTTCCGATGGTGTCACAGTTGTGTGATGAGCCGCTGATGAGAAAATGATGAGCACAGAGGCCACGTGTCACAAAGACGTCTGAGGCTTAATAGCACGTGTTACAACAGTTTATGTAACTGGTCTCAGCTGAAAGGGGTTTTTAGTGACACAACATGAAACACTCTCTTTTCCCTTAGTTACTGTGGAATTCTTACCTTTCCATACACTGGTTTCTGTTTTTGGGATCTAAATTCTGTCATAAAATTTTAGAATTCTGGCACTAAGCGCTCCATCACCCCACTAACTGGAAAAGTTTGGTCAAAATACCCATAATCCTCTTTCCAGTAACTACTTAAAATATTCTTCGGATTCAGCGCTGAGACACCATAAAGTTCTGGCCAGTGGTGGTGCAGCACAGTCGCCTCCCATAAAGAAAGTCCCGCGCTGAGTTCCAGCTCTTTACACGTCCCATCCCTGTGTGGGGACTTTCCTGGTGGGTATTCTCCTCTCCTCTGAGACCCTGCGGCAAGTATGATCTTCCGCCTGCTCCTGTTTACATTTCGTTACGTGAGCTCAGACCTCAGATCCTGCAGTGTTATCTGTGATGATGGCAGAAAGTTTGGAATGGTGATTTTAATTCAGTGTTCCACTTTTTTTTTTTAACGGCACCCTCGGTGTTCCGCCTGTGGGTCTCCTCTCTGTGGCTCTGATTCATTCCGCCTTGGCTTGAAGAGTTAATGGTAAATAAGAGGAGTGAGGCAGACCGTTGTGCAGAGGAGCATCATGGGGGGAGGCTGGAGAGCTGACTCACACCAGTGTGGGGGCTGAGCTGGCGCAGAGGGGCGCTGAATCATCTGAAGCCATCCTGAATATGTCCCCCGTCTGAGGTCATTATCACCATCATCATCATCGTTATCGGTGTTCCCGCGACCGTGGGGCCGGATGTGGCACTGCTTTAGCTGACGTGTGTGTTTGACATTAAGGCAGGAAAAGGTTGTTTTTCTTTTTTAAACTCCACACGTATGATACAAACGTGGAGGAGGAATATTAATGCTGACTGCTATGTCCAGTTCAGACCGGAGAATCTGCGCTGATCCTTTAAAAGACGGGAACAAAAGAGGTAAAATCATCTCTATTTTTATTAGAAATGATCCCATTTCAATCCAAGCAGTATGTTTAGCCTTCAATGTGCCATGCGTAGAAAACCAGAGTGTCCATCGGTTAGTGCCCAGTAAAGGTTCTATTTGCCAGGGGTTGATATCAAACTCTGCTGTGCAATTAATATTCACAGATATGTACATTCAAATTAGTCCCCAAACACCAGGCATCCGCACAAAAACAAAGCAACATTAAAAGTAAAAAGATACAAAAAAACCCTTCAAATTAAACAATATGTCTCTCTTTTAAAATAGAATTAACTATTCGACTAACAAGAGTTTAATCGCGATTGCTTCACTTTTAACCATAGGCACGGTGTAGGTTGGTGAGGTGTCGCACAAGCAGGTCACGTCTCTTCTTCTCTCCTCACTGCAGCTGATGCTTATGTAAACAAAACCACGTTATCCCACGGTTCTCGAAGGGACCACTCGGTAATTAAAAAGACAGAGAGAGAGAGAGAGAGAAAGAAAGAAAATGGTTTCTTCTTCAGCCCCAGACTCTTGTAGCCTCCGCACGGGTGATGAAGACTGAGCTCCACTGTGTCTTTGGTATGAAACTAATCAACAAAAACCTTATTACATTGTCTCAGATGAAGTCATTCCAGCCATGTTCTTGTGTAATGATTGAATATGCAGGTAGACCTATTTAACTTACTGCTACCGACATCCTGCCTCTCTCACCAAATACACATTTTGTATGCATGCCTTATTTCCAAAGATGAAATCCGATGGAGGAAAAAAGGGAGTAATAAATAAACTGCGGTTTAAAGTGAAGGGTTCCACATCAATCGCTCAATGTTGGTTTTCTCTTCAGAAAAGAATGAACAGGGAGGTTATATGACATCTTCCATTCAGTAGTAATGGAGTGAAAACGTGCTGATAGACTAAAATGTGCCATCACATATTTTCCTCACTTTGAAAACTCAGCCTTTGAAAGTCATCAGCTCTGCGGTGACTCTCAGGAGACACACTTTTTTCTAGGGAACAATGCAGACTGGATGAATATGGTAAGGATGCAAATGTCTCAGGGAGGCAGAGAAGTAAACATGAGAGGTGTAGAATGAGCCAGTAGGTCATTATTTTCTCCATGTGGTGAGTAATGAGATTCCGCAGGGCCGGACTGTAAGTTTAGGATTCTCTACATGTCTTCTGAGACACACCAGTTGCCAAGGTGACCCGTTTTCACCAGTCAATTGTGGACTAGCTGCAATTTTGGAGGAAGAAAAGGCAGGAAAGGGGAAAACTGATCCCCTAGAGAGCTGTGAATTTGGCACACTTCATGTCCTTCAACCCAGCCTCTTCAAGTAAAAGCCAAATTTAAAGAAAAGCAAGACTTCGGAAGTGTTCCTGTTCAAGTGAATGCCGTTACACAACACACTGGATTCACCAATAAGGCAAAAAGGACAGAGTGAGAGTGGAAAGTGCTTCTTGAGTTCCCTGTCCACGGTGGCACAGTAGGATTGGTGTGACGTGAAAGCACTGGGAGTTCTGGGGAGGGTTCCCGCTCACCTGCATGGTCAAAATCAACCAGCTGAGTCAGGATGTGTGCGCCCCCCCCACCCATCCTCCCGGCTCCTGTAGGCTGCTCCCTCTTCCTGCGTGTGCCGTACTCAGGGGGACATGTTGAGGAGCTGAGTGGATTTGTTGGGGTAACTGATGGCCAGGCTGATGGCGGCGATGTTCTTCAGCGCCTGCATCATAAAAATAAAAACAAAGGTTGAGGAAAATGCTGAAGAGTAAAAGCAGAGGAAACTGAACTGGATGAGCCAAAGGAATGAATGTGCGGCTCAATAGATGTTGAATGAATAGGTGAACTGAGGAGGAAAGACTTTTGTGTAGTTTAAATCAACCAGAGTGCTTGAAAGGCAGTAAATCATTGAAACTTTCAGGCACTTTCACTTTTGTGTGATTGATGTGACTCAGGATTTCATTTCGGTGCCTTCTTTGGACGAGTCCTACTGCTCTTCTAGGAATTAGGGGGATTTTTTTTGGGGGGGTGGGGGCAGATTAACAGCATCTGAGGTATCCAGAGTGGTTGCTGAGGGGGCTTAAAAGGTCCGAAATATAAACAAATTGGAGCCAGTTTAAAGAGAGCTTGACAATCATTAAAAAAGGCAGCAGATGGAAGGAAGCGTGACGCGGTCTTATTTACAAAGCGGACAGCTGATGTCTGTGCTGCCTGAAGCTGATTCAAGGATGTCAGCAAGAGGCACAAAAGGGGCCGGAGGAATAATCAAGGTGAGATGAATAAAAGCAGCAACTCGTGTTTCTGCAGCACTGCACCATCTGTGAAACAACAAATGCACCATCTCTGAAACAACAAATGCACACCCTTCTACAGCATTTGTAAACGCTGTCGTTGTAAAGTAAAAAAAAACACAACTTCAAAGTGTTTGGTTCAGTCTAAAACCGGAGCTGATCCAGCTGATCCTGCCACGGCAGATCGACGACTCCAGCATGTTGCACCATGAAAAAAAGAAATAAAGAAATAAGCAGACGAGGGCAGGTGGTGTGGCTGACAATGATATATCAAACGCCGTGCAGAAAGCAAAGAGGCTCTCTCTGTGGACCCACAACTCACTCTTTCAAATGGCACAGCCTTTTCCCAAAAAAACAAACAAAAAAAAAAAGAATCACTGCCTACGCACTGCTGGAAATGTGAGTGAAGCGGGCAGTAAAACAAACGGTGCAATTGTCAGCTCCAGTGAACACTGGCTTTCTGCTCCTGCACTCAGTATCACTGTCACGAGAGTAGTTACAGCTACTGCAAAATGTGCTGCGGTTTGGCGCTGGCAGGTAGGAGAACAACAGAACAACATGGCTTTTTTTTTTGTTGGTTTGTTTTTATCACTGGCCCTCGTCCTCTGGTCCACTTAACGGCCCTCAGGCACATCTGCTGTGTTAAGGGGTCCACAGAGCAGAGAGCACCGTGGCACCTCTGCCACAATCATAATGGCCTCTGATTACTAAATACATTAGTCCTGAGTGACTGGGACCCACACACATTCAAAACAAGAGGACGAGGTGGAGGTGGATGGGGGGGGCGGCAGGCTCAGCTTGGTGATTCATTACAAAGAGCCCACTCACATCAGCGTCCCAGCAGTCAAAGGGACGGTGTGTTTTGACTGAGCTGCATTACACGACACTTGTGGATGGATGCACGGTACACTTTTCTGCGCCAGTAAAAGCTCACTGCTTAACAAAAACTAAAGCCAGAGCCCCGGGCCCCTTACGTGAAGGTAAGAAAAACTAGCTGGGGCTTAAATGTTTCAACCTGGAAAGACGAAGGTCAGACTTACAGTTAGCGAGACAGAGACAGACGAGGTTGGGTCTTACCGCGGCGGTGTGATTGAGGAGCTGCTCGTCAGTGGTCATGGCTAACAAGTACTCCTGGAGGATGCCCTGGGCCTGGAAAACACATCAAAGTCTGATAAGAATGCCTTTAGATGTAGCTCGTTAAGAACACAAATAATCACAAAGGCCTAATAATGGTCATGAGTAACGTGAACCAAGACAGACGACCCAAGCAGGTTACGTAAGGTATGGATTCAGCTAGAAATGAGGCCTGGTTCCTGGACCGCTCTCTCTCTCAGCATCAAGTCTCACTGGGGAACATCAAAACGGTCATTTGTAATTCCAAACAAACTGAAGAGAGCTTCCATGAAAGCCTCACAACTCAGACAGACCGCCTGCTTACACAAGCACAAGTGGCTAGGACACACAGATAGGAATACACAGCGGCTAATTTGGCCAAATGGAGATTTTACAGTGCTGGAGACACAATCCAGAGCCGCCGTCCGCCATTCATCTCACAGCAAATCTAGTGTTTATGCAGGGAAACATTCTAGGACCATTTGTGCCGTCATTAGCGCGTGATATACAGTTTGTGTCCTAAATATAACTGTTACTTCCTGAGGTGGATAGTTCATTGAGTCTCAGTGGAACCAGCCATTTTGAACTCCCTGTGCGTTCAAAGAATGAGCTCCAAATGCTGGAATGTGAACGTCAAAGTGGAGCCCTTTAAAAATAAGTCAGCATTTCGCTCAGTCCTAATATGGCTACAGAGGAGTTTGTGATGTGACCAGCCAACTTGTTAGCTTCCCACACAGTTCCAGCACAATCAGCACGGCGGTAATTGAGTCCGCTACATGTCGACAGCACAGTTAAGCTCATGAGTCAACACAGAAGTTAATACAGGCCAGTTGCCATGGTCCACGTGAATCCATACTTCTTGTTTGAGAGGAAGAGTGTTAACAGATGCTGCTGGGTGTTGCGGCTAAAGTTCAGATTTCACAGTAAATGCTTTTTCTTTAACTGAAATATTGACTAAAGCTGAAGCTCCTTACAAGGAATTAAAATAAATAAATTATCTGTGTCTGTAGTTAATGAGTCCTGGAAACTGTTAAGCTACCATTAGTTGCTACTGCCCCCCTATGGTCATCAGTAGAAGCGCCTCACAAGCTTCTAGATGGGATTGGCAGGTTACTGATGTGATTCTCCTTTCAGATCAGCATTAAACGTAGTCTTTCCCGGCACCTTTTGGTTGGACAGCATCTACAGATGAGGAATTCCGTGCTGATGTCATGTTTATAATTGTTGACTCTTAGTTAATCATTTAAAACAAGAGAGGCAGAAAGGGAACCTCTCCCAAGCACGGACCCAGCGTGGCACAGCCTGGCAGATGGCAGGGCCGGCCCAGACTCAGAGCGGAACAGGTGTGTGGTGTAAAAAATATACTCTCGCATCTTCACCGAGAGGCAAATATAGAAAAACTGAAGTTTAATTTATGCAGTGGATTTGATTCATATCAATTCGATGGCTGCAGAATGCTATAGGTATAAATCCCTAACAAAAGACTGAAAGGGGTAAAATGCAGACAAACAAATGCTGTCCTCATCACCTAAAAAGTCAACAATGCTGTCAACAAAGAAGAGAAAAATAAAAAAAAACTCATGAAGCTAAACAAATACCTCCAAGGAGCCACAGCCCAGACCAACCGTTCCACTTGAACAGATGTGGTCTGCACACACGGAGTGTGTGTGTGTGTGTGTGTGTGTGTGTGTGTGTGTGTGTGAGCCACTCACAACAGCACGAGCCTCTGCGATGAAGAAGAGCTCCGAGAGAGCTCTGTGGAGAGGAAGCAGCACAGTGATACTAGTGGGATCCTGGCTCAGGCTGTTTTCCATTGACATGAAGAGCCGCCACAGAGGTCGCAGCAGAGTCAGCTCACACGCTCTGGAGAGCAAACACAGCACACAGTTAGGCAAACAAACCGGCAGAATCACACAATAAAGTGTCACCTAGGAGGAAATAGGGCAAATGTATTCATGCATTTCAACGGGTGACATACACTGTCAGAGAGAACAATACTTTAAAGAAAGGCCTGTTTATGGGGCTCTGATTATTCTCGTGTGGATCCGATAGTCATGGAGCACATTATTCCTACTGAACACATGATGTGGCTCAGCTGGAGCACTGAAACACTTCAAGCTGTTGTGAAAATCACCCAGTTCTAAAATCCACACTAAACCCTTTCAGTTCACTTTAAAGTTGAATGAGTCCTGAGACCGACAGGAAGCCTCTCCCTCCTTTGCGTGAGCGGCTCTGGAGTCAGGTGGCACATATGCAAACACCTAAACACATCCTTTACCTTACGTCCGCAGTGGCGACATGAGGGATTCATGAAGGCTTTTATGCAAAGTGTGTGTGGCGGCGCAAGCCTAGTGCTCTGGTTAAACGTCTACTAGCTCCGAGTGAGCCAGGAAGACGCTGCATCGACGATCGGAGGTTACTTTAGGTGTTTTTGCATGACAGGACAAACACATACAATAAAAAAAAAAGAAGGATGAAGAAGTCAAAGGAAAAGCAAAGGTGAGCAGACTGGGCCCTTACGTCTGGGACTGGCACTGCAGGAGGCGGAGCAACAAGTGAATGGCTTTGAGGCGCTGGCTTCCTGTCTGGCGGCAGGCCACGCCCACCTGCCACTCCCAGATGTCAGCCAGTGGCAAGTGGCCAAGTAGCTGTTCATCTCCCAACATTTGCTTTAGTATCTCGAAGCCTGGAGAGAAGGGATGACATGATGATCAATAGAAAGAGCGTTTGCCGGGGCCCGTTTGTCTGGTCTGCAGTGAAGTACCTGTCTGGAACCGCCCTCTGTGGCCTCCTGTGACGGTGAACTTGTAGCCCCACTCGGTATTGCTCATGTCTGACATGAATCTGTAGTAGAGCGTATCACCTGACAGGAAGACACACTGATAAACTCAAACGCAACAGAAAAGAAAACGTCTGAAGAGAGCACAACCTGGGTCATAGAGCAGGAAAATAAAAATACCAATAAAAAACAAACTGTACTTGTTCCTCACCAGGAATCTCAAAATCAGCCCATTTCTGTGGAGAGCCACTGAAGTTATGAACGTCCTGGATGAAATCGCTGCTGCTCGACATGATGAGTTCATCACAGCCTTCCTCTGTGTGGCAGCGGGAGTCAAATTTTACCGACAGGTAGATGGCCCCGGGAATATGCACCTTGTCCTAAAAGAGAAGGAAAGCACAATGTGACAAACCTACAAATGGGTTTTTACATAAACCTATCTTTGAGCACGCAATTTTGTTTAGTGTTTAGTATTTTTTAAAGTGTTCAGAACTAGAATATTAATCAAGAGAACATTTTTAAATATCCACTAAACCTGTTTTCTGCTTTCAAATTCACTGAATAGGTCAACACAAACCAAGTTAAAACCTCAGATGACTCAATTAGTTTTATTCAATGCAGGATTGACTTCTCAGTGTCAGAAATACACAGTTCCCTTCATCACCAAACAACTTCCAATCCGGATGTTAATGCTAACGTCTAAAATCTGAGGAGCTGCTGGTCTTCGACTGTACAAAGGGCCCTGTGGTTACACTGCACTCCAAATTTTAGCCATTAACAGGTTTTACCCACCTCGAAGTTGGTATTATTGTCATACGGGTGTTTGGACTCTCTGAGCAGCACAGCCATCCCTGGCTCCTCCATGAACTGGCATGCAGTGAGAGACAGACTAGCCAACATGGCCTGACTGCAGCCCTTCAGCACCCTCTGCAGAATCTGCTCACAGTGAACGTCAGGACATTATTCTACATGTGACGTCTCATATACCGTACAGGTAGTTTTATATGCACAAACAGGCTGTCCACCTTCTCCCAGTGCTGCTTTTCCTCCAGCTGCATTAACATGTCCAGGATGTAAGCCATATGTGAGGCACCGCTCAGCTCCAGCGCCTCATCGCTCAGTGGCGTCTCTGCAGGCCAGTCAGCCAGGAGCAAGGCCAGTACATGGCGGGCATACAGCGTGGCGATGGCCTCGTTTACCTTCACCAGGTACTGACGAACAGTCCGATTGCTGCGCACGTCAAGCTCCTTGTGCAGGAGAGCGGAGCTTTTGGTGCGCCTCTGCTTGGAGTAGCTGAGCTGCAAGTCGCTCTCTGAGTTTGTGATGAGCTTCTGGGCCACGACGTTGATCTCCTCTGTGGCCTTCTCACAGTGATTGGGTTTAGACTGTGGGAGGATGGCAAAGATGAGAACACACAAGACTATACCAATCGGACTCATTCTTAAAGGAGGGAGAGAGGGCTGTCACCACAGGAATTTCTGGAGATCATTGTCAGAAAATAACTGCAATTCACGATTATATTGTCTATTTTTTTTTTTTTATATTCTACTAGCATAATGAGCTATAATAACACACATTCTGTACTGTCCTGTACACCGTAATGAATAAGAGAAATTTAATGACTTTTTGACCATCAAGAAATGGGCGTGTTGCTGTGGATGGTGGCTCTGTAGACAATGTTTCAGATTTGTTGCATTAGCGCTGTTGACTGGCACTTTTTTACGGCAAATTTTATAGATTGCTTCCTCCGCGTTACTGGGCTCTCCTTTATTGTTAGGCCTAAAGCCAAAATGCACCCACAGTGGTGCCGTGGTACATGGCTTTGGAACCAGAACCTCCCCTTCCTCCATGTTGTTATTATCCTAGCCGTAGCATATTATCCTAGCCGTGGCATATTATCCTAGCCGTGGCATATTATCCTAGCCGTGGCATATTATCCTAGCCGTAGCATATTATCCTAGCTCAAAGCATATTATCCTAGCCGTAGCATATTAGCCTAGCCGTAGCATTTCATCCTAGCCAAAACTTGCTGCCGATTCGATCAAGACAAGACAAGAGATAAACAATACGTGGCTGCGACTGCAGGCTGCTGCTGGCGCAATATGATGATGTCAGACTCAGATTCATAGTTATTTTATGCAACTTTGTGGATAAAATAATTGACAGTAATCGCAAATATGAAACATAATCGCGATTGACAATTATTGCAATATTCGCGACTGCCCTAGAGGGAGATATTTCAAACTCACCACACATGACACCATGATCATATCGGTGTCCACCGCCTTGGCGTTTCGCTCCTCAGAGTGAGGACGCCTGGAAGGTTGCCACTTTTGCGCCAGTGTACGGATTGTCTCATCTGTTTTGATTTCGTTTCCATCAAATCTGGAAAAAAAAAAAAAAAAAAAAAAAAAGGAGAATGACACAAACAGAAATATAAAGGTGTAGGTGGATCAGACATAGATGTATCAAAGCTGATGCCAACCTCTTCTGCACCTCCAAGAAGAAAGAGTCTGTCCTCTTCATCTGTAACTCATACATGGCTCGCAGAATGGGCAGTGGGGCGTTTAAGGCATCATGTGTAATCTGCATTAAAGATCTTTAGATTATTACACACTTTATGTCTTTTTTCCCGAAATCCAAAGGAAGCTCTTAATGCTCATCTACAACCTCAAAAGATAGTGATTGTGAAAATGTGGTTACCTGGAAGCATATCTTTGTCTCCTCATCAAGGCCCTCGAGAGGATCTGCCTTGTTAACATCCGTGTCTTCGGCGTAACTGGAGTGATCCGAGTCGTGCTCCTTGTCATGCTCTCTTTGGTCTCGCTCTGGGTCCTGAGCCATTGAGGTGATCTCTCTCTTGGAGGAGTACAGCATGATGGAGAGGATCTCCAGATCCCGCAAGAGCCACAGTTTGCTGAAGCCTGTACCTTTGCTGCACTTCCTGACCAGCAGCTGGGTCATGCCTGACCGCTGGATGTGATCATGGGTCGGCTCCACTCCATGTTTCTGAACGACAGGTGAGAAGGGAATGACGTCACACAAATTGGTTTCCTAGAAAAAGCTTTTGTTCAGAGCTAAAAATTGTAATAAAAGTGCAAAATTGAGGCCAGCACCTTAAGTGTATTATAGAGGCCTTTAAGAGCTAAAGAGAGAACCCAGGAAGCCTCCACAGCATCATGAGAGCCATTGTCCTGGCTGGCCTGCAGCAGTTGGCTAATGATGGAGGTGAAATTACTCAGGTAGTGGCCAAACAAGGTTTTTTGGAAGCCCTCTCTTTGTCCCGGAAGATCAGCTGCATTAGAATCTTGACACTGAATGAGCTGGTAGTCCTTCACTGGGAAGCAAAAAAAAAAAAAAGAGCAGTTAATTTGCTATTCACAGCACAGCACCACACTATTGGGCATCTACTTTTCCAAATCACATTTATTTTCCCAAAGAATCCTATTAAATCTAACCAGAATTGATCTCAAACCCATTCCCACAGTGAGCTAAGACCAAATAAGACCAAACCGGTTCTTTTGGACCTGACAGTGCACACAGACAGAACTCTCAGCAGCGCTGTGACCCAACTCGCCTGTTTTCCTTTTGCGTGTCTTGATGTCCACCACCGCAGCCTGGTTCTTCTCTGTAAAATGCTTCAGCAAGATCATGTTGTGTTTCTCGTTGGCATTGTCAATAAACACCGTCTGGCTGCCCACACACAGGACCTGATACCAGACACACAAGAGAACCCATGAAGGCCAGAAGGTCAGGGAGCGTGCACAACCCACTAACGCGTGGCATGCTTAACTACCTCAGGGAAGCCCACCAACACCAGCAGGGTGAAGAGATTGGTGCGTTTGAGAGACTTTGGCAGCTGCTGGATGCAGTGGTCGGTGAGGGCCGTGATGACGGCGCTCCACTCAGGGCAGCAATTCAGACTGTGCAAGATATCTGCCACGGTGCACGCCCAGTCCAGACCTATACGGCTGTAACACGCAGCAAAATAGTTCAGTCACTCAAAAATCTTTTAAAAAATATAGTCTTAGATAAACGCAATTTGGTTTTACCTGTCTAAACAGATGGCTCCGAGGCTGAAAAGCAGGTGGACGGTCTTCCATCCCTGAGTGTCACACATAGCATCTCCATGTGATAATAATTCATATTTCTCAGCCAAGGCCTCTGTGACAGCAGCATCAGCCTCCGAGGGTGGGATTCTGAGCAGCAGCTGACCCAGCAGTCCCAGGGTGAGATGGAAGGTTTCGTTTAGAGAGCCAGCATTGGAAATGATGGCCCTGAAGAGCTGAGGAAGGATGGAGTTCAAGCTGGGCAGAGAGAGGCTGCTCCCCTGAGGAAACATTAAGGAAGCTGTAGTTTGTTTGGTTGTTTGTTATATAGTTTCCATAAAATAGAACAAGTCACATTGTAAAAAGTAACAGGAGCAAATGTCATCAGCAAAACTACAACAAAAAATGCTTGAGATATCTCACTTTGCATGTAATGAGTCTATAAAATGTATTGGTTTCACCTTTTATGTTGGATTGCCTGATTAAAACAACTTTTACACAATATTTGAATTTTCCGAGTAGTACTGTACAAATAAATAGTACGTGTAATAGTTGTTCTTGTTCCCCGTTCCAGACAGACATCGGGGCAGATATCCACCCTATGATTTACTTTAGCTCTGAACAGCAGTATATTTGCTCTTACTGGTTTGACAGGTGGCAGCATGGCCGCTAATAATCCCAGAATCCTCTCTCTAGAGCAGTCAGCAAATACGTGCTCCTGAAGAGGCACCTGGGGCAGCCTCGCAGCTGTCTCCTTGACAACATCAGATGCTGGTGACGTGGCTGTGCCTGGCCCAGATTCAGAGGCTGGTAAAGAGAAGGAAAAAAAAAAAAACAGAATAAGATATTTACTTCACAGGTTGACAGCTGTGGATGAAAGAGCAAACGCTGCTTACATCGGACCACAGGAGAGAGGGGGTCCTCGCTGGACACAGAAGGTGTCTGGCTGAGGCTGCAGGAATCCAGGGTGTCCTGAGCAACCAGCTTTCTTTTCTCCTCATCTGCCCCGCCTGGAGGGGACGACACCTCACCTCTTTTCTCTTTATCCAAAGGTTTATTCTATTGGTAAACAATAAAAAATAAAAATAGGTTAAGATCCAAACCTTTTTAAGTTTTGTAAAGAATGCCCAACTCTTGTACTTTAGAATTTCTGAAAAAAAAGCATAATAAAAAAAGTGTGATGTTGTGTTGTGATTTAGAACTCCCTTTTTTTTCCTCACCTTGTACTTGGGGGAGGACGGGGAGCAGATTGCTGCGGTGCTGCCGGGGAGGGAGGAGGCATCGGTGGCTGTACTGGTCTCCTGAGGAGACTCTGGTGAGACTGGACACAGCTCACTGTCAGACGCTGATTCATTGGCCAACAGCATAGCCAGCAATGCTGATGAGCGGAAACCTGCACGGGCCATGACAGTTTGAGAGTTAAAAAAAAAAAACAAAACGTAGCCACAGGTTCAGAAACTCTGCTGATTTAAGAATGTAATGATTTACTATCAGTGTGGGGACTGCGAAAGTTCTGCAATGTTGTGTTCTCATGACAAATATAAGAAATAAATACTAACATATCAATAAATACTGATCCTGTTGGAGGTGTGAGCAAGGGTAAGAGTAGAGCTGTCAACAGCATTTTGGCTGAAATGATGGTATTCAGATCACAACTCTGTGATGTAATACTGAAACCCCTTTGTTGCACAACCCCACTGTTGGTTTTCACTCCTTCACATAAAATTCCCCTCAGCACTATATTCCTGATCTTTATCTGGAGGAGATAATAATTAACGTCTACATTCCCACTCCAGTTCACAACTCAAACCTAAGTCTGAATGCTGTGACCACGTGTAATATTATTATTTTTTAATCAGAGATTAACCCAACTTAATTGCAGTAATTGTAACAGTGTTACCTTTGCCCGTTTGCCCCTTGAGCAAGCAATCGGTGATGAGCCGAGAGCAGCACTTCTGCAGGGCTGAAGCCTGCCTCGTGCTGCTCCCTTCCACTGCTTCTCCCTCCGGCTCATGCTGACTGCTCAGTTCAGATGTGTAGAGGGTCAAAGCGGTGAAGAGCAGCCAGGAGTAGTTGTGAATGTAGGGTTGGATTAATCGGTGACGATCGCTGATCCGTATGGTGACCATGGGGTACACTGTGATCCGATGAGTGGGCAGGTGGCTACATATGGGAACGTTTGATTAGAAAAAAAAAAAAGAAACCTAAAGAGAAACGAGCATTTTCAAACGCAACAAGACCAAGAAGTCTTACCTGTCCGGATATTTTTTTGCATTGTAACAACCAAAGCAGAGGTCAAAGTCTTCACACACGTTGCAGTTGATCCTGCTGCCTACGATGAGGCCCTCGCAGTGGTCACAGGCGTACTCCATGTGGACCATCTCATGATCGTCCTCGTGGCCCTCAGGCTTGGAGCCGCCTGGTGTAAAACATGTTCAGTTACACTTCTGCTGCACTGGTGCATCCTTCCCAGGGTGCATTTGCTGCAGTGGCGAGTGAGAACTCACTGAGGAAGCATGTCTTGCACAGGTCCATATCCATGCACTGCAGACATCTGTAGCGGTGCAAAGGTGCCATCCTCTCACAACCGTCACAGGAGATCACGACACTCAGCAGGTCACAATAACGTGCAATAAACATGTGCATCTGTGGGGAAAAGCGTGGAATTATATTACAACAATTATCAGTATTCTTATTAGTGTTCAACAAATCTGGAGACATTCATCATATAAATACTGACTGGATCAAAACAATGTCGATAATTATACTCATATCTCTATATGTTGCCTAGTTGAGTCACTAAAACAGTATTTTTCTGTTATAAAGTTGCAATCAAGTAAAGTTGTAGGGGGTGTACCTTTCTTTTGTCTTCTGAGGACTCTTCTTCAATTTTGTCATACCACTTCTCAAACATGCCGTCCATACACTCATCCATCCACTCCTGGTTCTTCTTGTAGTCTGCAATTTCATCCTCCTCACTCCACTGGCTGGAGATTGATACAAACCACAGATATGGTTGTAGGCTAACCATAAATTCAAATCTTTATTACATTACAATAAACAAAACAAAAAAGAACTTAAGAGTTTAAGTTATCGATTGGCAAGCATTTTATTTGTACCGTGAGCTGCTTTCTGTTACCTGATGGCAACATCATGAACGCTGATGTTGTCCTGAGCCATGCTGAGCAGCAGTTCAGGAAGTTTGATCTTCAAGAAGAGGGGAAGGTCATCAACCTCCCAGCTTATGTCGAGAAGATGCAACAAGCAGGTCTGCACGCATGACAGGGCTGGTAGCAGAGCTCTGGAGAGGAGGAGAACAGGGGTCGGGAGGTTACACCACTGAACCCACCCACAGCACCTCTGCTGCACTACTGGAGACTTACTTCTCATTGAGGTTACTGAAGCTCTGCACTGCCTCCACCAGCATGAGCACCAACTGATGATAGGAATGTCTCACCTCCCCTCCCAACTTATGCCCACTGTCAGACAACTGAGAGAAATAGCTGAACAAAGGAAGAAAGAACAACATTATATACATGTTTTGTTTTAGTTTAAACAGTCAAACTGATCAATGAATACAAAATAAGACTGTTCAGACACTGCTGACTGTCTTAAAAATGCCAATTTAAGTTATTAAGTAACAGATTATCTAAGTCATAGCATTTTCTCCAAATTTACCCAGTAAAGTCTTTCTGGCACGCAAGCAGCTCCTGCAGAAACAGGATGCAGGGAGCTTGGAAGAGGTGTGGCTTTCCCAGGGAACATAAACACTGCTGCACCATTTCCAGGACCTTGCACACACTCACAGCCTGGGCTTTGCTCAGGGAAAGTGTCTGTACAACACTACAGACAGGGGAGAAAAAGAATATGATAAGTAAACCATAACTGATGGAGTTGGAACATGCAAATCAGGACACTGCTGACTGTCAGTCACCTTGCTGTTGTGACTCCCTGGTCCCTTATAAAGTTAAGGATGTGTTTGACTATCGGGTAGCGGTCCTTGACAGACGAGGTCATGCTGGACTCGTCTATAGATCGACATGACAGAAGGCGCAGGCGGGATCGGCTAAATGGGGTTTTATGCGGGATGACAGCGGGCAAAGCTGGTTGCCCTGGCTGGGTGGACGGGTTCTCCCCTGAGCCTTTGTTGTCTGGCATGCTCTGGTCACCAGCAGAGGAGTTCTGGGCTTGAGCTCCAGGGGGCTGGGCTGTCTCCCTCTGAACAACACTGGGAGATCCTACTGAGGAGCTGGCCTGGAAGTCTCCTTCTGAGATCGAATTTGAGCGAAGAAGTGGAGCACTACTGCCCTCTGCTGCTTTGGGTTTGTCACTGTCACGACATGGTTGTCCACATGGAGGGAATCTGAGGAGCAGGAGGCTCTTCTCAATGCACATGTCAGCTAAGGGAAAAACACAAGAGTGAGAAAAAATTAAAAGACTGGCGGTTAAAAAAAAAAAAAAAAAAGGGATTTGGCTTTACATTTCTTACCAAGTGTCTCCATGGTAACCTCCTCGTGGTGGCCATCTCCCTTTTCATTAGGCCCATTCATTTTGCCAGCCAGATATCTCTGCTTCATCTCCAGCTGCCAAAGAAAAAATGAAATTTTTGTTATCAAAAAATTTAACTTTTATTTTGAAAATTTTGAATTTATTTTATTTTTGAATGAAACTGGTATCTATCCATCGATCCATTTTCTTAATCATCACTTCCTAAAATGCTGATTTATATATATATTATAATATATTTATATTATATTTATATAAGCCTTTATCGATAGAATGGCATGAGATGATAAAACAACAACGTGAAACAACAACCAAGCAAAAATGTTAAATTTGACTACTGTGACAATTTTAGTGTTGCTGACATTTATAAATGAATGATAATGCATTCCCACCTAGCTCAAAAATACATGATCTTGGAAACATCGGCGTTATCACGTTGACACAAATGAAAATGTAAAAAAACACTCACCATCCAGGTTCTGATGCTGTCTGCCAATACATAAACCTGAACAAACTCATCGCTCAGACAAGACTTGCACTCTTGGTCGACTAGATGAAACGGAGAGGCATCTTCAATTTACGAGTACCTCGATAAATACCGCTCAATAAACACGGCAGTGCAAATGTAACATAAATGCTGTATCACCATTTGTTGGAGCCGAGCCTTACCATAGGCCTTCAGGCTGCTGCTGAGAGCTGGCGTGTGGTATATCATGGCCGCCCAAACGGCATTCACAGCTTGATCTGTCTTAGACCCCAGAGCGATCTCGTGCCTCATTGGATGTTTTTTGTACGCCTGCAGGATGTTTTTCATCAGCTCTGTCTGGCTGTTTGCCTGCTCCTGAGAAGAATCCCAATGGGCACAGTCCTCCAGAAAGCTCCTCAACTCCTCAGCACTCCATGTATTTGTCTATCAAAGGAGAACAAGCTATAGAACATTCCGTAGCTGGATTCTGGAAGTATACAGGACTGGCTGGAAATGATTAACAACACCTGGTCTGGAGATTTAGTCCGACTCATCTGTGTCTCACATAACCCATGTCGCAGAATTGGTTTCCACAAAGGAGAATTCTGAACATGGGACATTTTCCCTGGAGCAAGCTCCTTAACAGTGCGCATCTCTAGAAAAGAGAGGGAAAAAAACCCCCACAAATCCTGGACATTACTCCTTAGTAGTAAAGATGATGTAACTGGTGAAATTTGCAAAAGTTGGAGTAGTTACACAGAACCTGGCAGACGTCACTTTAGAAGATAGCAGATTAAAGTCACTAAGGTTTTTATAGCATAGTCTCACCGTGAGGGGATTTCAAGGCCAGGGTTCTGGAGGCAAGGCGACCCATCAAGCGAGCGACCAGCAGCTGCAGGTCTGATATCCATGAGAGAGTGATATCTGGGAGGCCCAGGGCTGTCACAGAGAATTTATACCCCCATTCATTGTTACTGCTATCCGAGTGGAAAAGGAACTGCAGCTGGGGACCAGCATCGAACGTCACTTTCTGCAGGAGTGAAAGGAAACAACAGAAATAAGGAAAGATACCAAACGATAGCATTTCCGGAGCTTGTTAGATACATTACATCATATTATTTGGCTTTCATATCCTACCTTTGGCCACTTTTCAGATCCAACCTTCATGTCATAGCGGACCTTCCCCCCTCTAGAATCAGTAAATTCTAAGTAGTCGTATCTGAGGATTTACAGGACAAAAGTCAGGTTATAAAAATTCACAGCAGAGAAAACTAAACACTCCTCTCTCTATTACTTTATAGCACCTCTTCTCTGTCTCGCAGCGCTCATCAAACTCCACTTCAAATGATGTAGCACCGGGGCAAGCATAGATGGTGGTCTCATGACGGCTGTTCTCATAGTTGTGAGGGGATTCCACATTCCAGGTCCTCAGCACCACTGGCTGCTGGGGCTGATGCCAGCTCCCCTGGTCCACCTAACAAAACATTTGCAGTCACTGATTGAAGGGGGGCCGGGGGGTACTCACACTACCTCTCTTAACCTGATACATGGATACACGGTTCTATATGAGGCAATATTATAAGCATTTTCACAAAGAGTATGTGAGGTGGTGAATTCTGTGAGTTGACAGACCTTCGAAAAGATGTCTCCAGTATCAGTGGATAGACTTCTGAGCAGCTCCACCAGAGAAGAGAAGCTCTTCAGCAGTAAACTGTGAGGGATGTCCAGAAAGCACAGCTCCAGAAGCAAAATGATCTGCCAAGGACCACAAGAGATATGGTAGTCCGATGAATAATAAGAAAACAAAAACCACAAAACCAAACCCATCCAGATCACAATAAGAGTGTAGCACCTGCTGTCTGAAGAGTGTGGCTAGGATGGAGCTGCCTAGTTTGTCAGTAATTTCAGCACCAGTGTACCTCTCCAGCAGGGAACCAAGAGTAGCTTTGACGCTTCCCAGGAACTGATCCACGTCTATTGAATGAAACAATTTCTTCTTTTTATGAGTGCTACTAAAACCCATTTATTAAATAATATATTCCAGCATATTTTATGCGTTGCCTTATCATAAAGTGCTAAACATCAGGATCTCACA
Organism: Pao palembangensis; assembly: GCA_015343265.1. Classification (NCBI taxonomy): domain Eukaryota; kingdom Metazoa; phylum Chordata; class Actinopteri; order Tetraodontiformes; family Tetraodontidae; genus Pao; species Pao palembangensis. Next base: position 10,059,656 of record CM027094.1, on the reverse strand, counting down.
TTTCACAAGAATGGCTCTGGCCAGGTCCATAGTGGCGGCAGTGGAGGAAGTCCCTTTAAGCTGCAGGTAAGACCAGGAGAGCAGACTATCCTGCAGAGCCCAGAACAAGGACAGCAACACCACCCTGCTGGCTCCACCGCTGCCATCCACCATCATCACCTCACACTGCGGGGTGACAGGAAAACGTGAAACCGTCGTTCATCTGAAAAGTGAGAGCGCGCACACCTTGAAGACTTCTCACCTCTTTAGTTGCCACGTGCAGCAGCGTCTCCATGACGGCCAGTATGGGGCTGATGTCAAAGTCTGCGGGGGCTCCCTTGGGTGGGAGCAACAGAAGCCCACTTGGATCCTGATTACTGTAGAAAATAAAGAGACAGCTGAAAGCCACCACTGTCATTTGGAAGGAAAAAAAAAGAATAATTAGCCTTTGCTGTAGGAGAATGCTGACCTGAAGAAATTGCAAAGCGATTCAAATGTCAACTTCACTGATTCTGGCTTATCCTCTTCTGTAATATTTTTCTGTAAATAGGAATATTATTATTTCAGCCAGATAGTTCTTATCTAACAATCAATTTCTCTAAATGAACTCACCATCATGTGGAAGAGTTTTTCTCGCCTGACATTTTTATCGGGGAAAAACACCACGGCCCCACTGAGAATGGCCCTGACCGCCTCCTTGTGCAAAGCCTTTTCCACTAATGTCTCACCTTCTGGACCGTCCACGACTGAAAGACAAAGAATGATGCTGCACAGCTTTTTCACATTTACAATGGCAGCTAAGTGCTCCTTCCAAGTGCAGTAGTCCTTCCTTGTAAGGAGTAAATCCTCATAAATCCTTCAGATTGCTCCCTGCTGTGCGGAAGTCAAGCGATTCTTACTGTGGCAGAGGTGAGTGTAGAGCTCCCCAACAGCGGTGATAGACTGTGATAACGTTTTGGAGCTGCTAGACGTTGACGGACCAGCCGCTGCTTTGGCTCCCTCGTCCGGGACGGACTGCTCCAGTGGGTTAGGCAGCATGGGGAAACAATTTTGCATCAACTGTAGTAGCAGAACTCTGCTCTTTAACACCTCCTCTTGATCACTGACGCAAAGACAAAAGGTGCCGAGTTAATTAAGCGTAAACGAGTAAACGAGTGCGACATGAATCCTTAGCAGCAGAACAGTTGTTACTCACAACTCCCTGAGTTTACTGTAGAAGGTCCAAACGAGGTTCAGACTGAGGCCACTGAAGTCCAGAAGATACTTCTGCTTTAGCTGAGATGCATCCTGCACAGAGCGTCCGTTAAGCTAGATAAAATACTCGAAACACATTCAATCTCAAAATGTCAGTAAAAATGTGACATCTGCCAGTGACCACAAGGAGGATGACTTGATGACTTGCCATGTCGCGTGTGAGCTGTTGTATAAAGAATAGAGTTTTGTTCAGTAGAAAAAGGCCAGAAACGGCATTCTGGCTGAGGTTCTCTGCCTCTGGAGTGAGGTTGTCCTGATCTACCAGCCTGTCCGTTGTGGGACACAGGTATCCGCTGAAAGTGAGGGACTGGACTCCCAGACGTTCTGCAACCCAGTCTTGCCTGGTGCAAATGAACTTTACCATTAGGAACTAGAGGAAAGGGTGAAAAGTGTTTTAATGCAACAAAGTCCACATATTTAAACTGTCACACAGCCAGGCGACAGAATTAGAATGGGGTGATGTACCTTGGCAACGCGACACTGCTGCAGCCTGATATCAGCATCATTCCAATCGTTTTCCAGCTCGAACCAGCCAATTGGCTCATCTTCAGAGTTTATTCTCACACTTTAGACCAAGTGATGACATGACAAATCAGGTACTTACACCACTAAAGAAAACCTCAACATGTATGTCCCAACACTGAGAATAAGCGTCAGCAAATACAGACAAGCTAAACTGAATGAATCCTTACTTCTTTTGGACAAACTCTCTGTAGTCCTTGTAGTCCCATGCATCATATTTGTTGAACCTCTGGAAATGTTTTTCTGCATCAAAAGCATTTTCCTCCATGTATGCAAAGACCAGGCCACATTTTGCTCCAATGGCTCCTTTTCTGACCTTTGGTGCATAAAGAAAGCAATGTTTTAGCCATAGTAGCACTCTTTCACAGCTATGTGTTCACTTTTTGTTTTTTTAACTGAAACGGTGAAATCAAACAGAGCCTCACTTTGATCCTCATCTGGGTGACCAGGAAGCAGCTCTGGTCTTCTGTTGACAGGATCACACTGGCCTTTTTCCTGCCACTTTCTGTGAGAAAGCCTTTAAAGTTAAAAAAAGCAAAAATGTTACTTTCTTCTGGCAGGGATGCTAGAGGTTTCACTAAAATCATACCAACACTGAGTATGAACTTAAGCACAAGAAATCCATGTGCAGTTTGAAGGTTTCCAACAGGCCAGGCAGAACCTGATTTTTTTTTTATGGTGACTTAATAAAGTGTATTATTGATGTGATTTTTTTTTAATGATTCAAGGCCCATCTACCATCCCCAGAAGAAGATTCTATGAGCATGCTCTCTGGTCCAGATTTCTCCTCCTTACTCTTGACATCACAGGCCTGAAGGTGCAGTTGAAGCGGCTTCCCTGTAATGATACGTTCATCACTGTTAAGAGTATCGTTATACAGGTTTAACAGTTTAGCAGTGAAGTCCTACAGGGATTGAAACATGTAAAATGGAATTTCCATGCTGCCACTGATTTTTCTAGCACTACATCCCTTCTCTGCATTCAAAGCACTTTCCCTGGGACTACGCTGTCAAATGTCTAATGGAAAAAGAAGTCCAAATCAACTTACCATGTCGATTAAGCAGTCGCAGCCTGACGGAAGCCATAGACATAATGAGCAACGAGGCCTTGTACTGGGTTTCTAAATGATCGCTGATGCAGGACAGAGCCTGAAGCACCTTCGCTACACTGCCTCTGGCCAAGGCAAAAGCCAGGAGAGTCATTTCTGCATCAGGGCTCACACAGCAGCTAAGACCAAAGCAAGACACAAACAGGAGTTAGCCTTTAGGGCTTCATGAAATCACATTAGGTGGCAAGTAGGTATTGTGAGGAAATAATTCCTATTACTAGAATTCTAACTAGTCTCTCTGTTACTGCAGTCTGCAATTATAAACGAAAGAAGAAAAGTTTTGAGCTATATTTTAAACTATGTCAAAGAAATGGAATATTTGAAAACTAAGTTAATAAGAGCACTTACTAGGAAAAAAAATGTTAGCGCAAAGCTAACTAAATCATCTGAAAAGTTAATGCTGTAAGTTTTGTTGATACTGAAAAAGAATATTATTTTTAGTGTTTTCTGTTATGGTGATGTCAGCAGTGATTAGCGAGTGTGTCACTGATGAAGGCTGAGCTGGTCATTACTCTGCTATTCTGAGAAGAAACCCATCCACCTCCTCCAGGATGTTCGCAGAGAAGAACTTGGGGAACTCTGTGGATGATGGCGTGAGGGACAATGGCGGCATGTGCCGTAAGGCTTTTCTAATAGAGACAGGAGGAAAACACACACACACACACACACACACACACACACAAAAACGCTCATTATGCAACCTAAACGGCACTGAATGCAACAACACTTGAAAATTCTCTTAAAAAATCCCGAGTAGGTCTTACTGTGTGCTCTGAAGGACAGTATTAGCCAGTACTGGGTTCGTTTCCATGGATGCAGTGACCAAGGAGGTGACAAGAGACAGGTACCAGATGGCTGAAGCATCTGAAACCGACACCTCTTTGCTCTTGGTAAGGTGGTAGCCCAAAGTCTTCAAGCCATGAATCCGAGTGTCACATCCATCACTCAGGCATCTCTTGATATTGATTTGCACATCTGGGGTTTTAAAGTAGCATTAGATTCTTGTTTTTTTTTCCAACATCAAATCCCAGTACCGCATGAAGTTGAGCAGACTGAGAAGCTGGGACTCACAGGGATACGTGATGTCCGCATTCTCCAGGAGAGAGACGTAGCCTGTGACGTTACTGGGGATGCGGACGTCTTTGATCTCCTCCAACGAACGGCGGTTTTTTCCAACAGCAACTGACACCAGCTGAGGCATGTAGCTGTGGTCATTAGAAGCCACAGCGATGGCGAGACGTCTCAACACCACGTCCGGCTTCATTTTCAGCCTGAAATCAGGGGAAAGATAAACACGCTTTCACCTCAATGCCAATTGAGGTGACGACTGAAGCAACCTCCACCACGTGGGAATTTTGCTGTAAAATCTTCAGACGGGTTTTCCTTGCCTTATCCAGTGTGAGCGTGCGCTGCCGTCCGACTCCCAGAAAGACACAGTTTCCCCATTGGTCATCTTGTAAATATCTACAACGTTGGAAGAAACTTCTATAGAGCTGTAGCACTGTGTGACCACTCGGATCTTGTCAGTCTCCTGATCCGGGTCCAGCTCTGCCCTGTACTGAATATCTAAATCTGAAGCAAACACATACAGATTAAGATGACATCTCAGTGGAAATAGCCAAAATTCACAATGTCTACTCATCTTGTTATCAGTGGGTTAAGCCCCCTATTTTTCTGCATTATCTTACACCATTACATTATTATTATTAAGATGACCTTTTTCCTTCTGCAATACAAATTGCAAGTAATCCTGGACCACACTGGACCTCATAGTGCAGATACTGTTGTAACCCTCCAAGATAGGAAAGGGGATGGCACTACTGGGAATGCGATTCCTGTGTAAGAATTTCAGGATCTTAGAGGCATGTGCCCCTAATCTGTCTTTGGTCCTGGAGAATATGTCAACAAAACCTGTGGGAGGAAAGAAAAACAAAAACACTGAAAAACTATGGTTAAATACTCTCAATTTTGCCTTCACCTCCGGATTAAATAAACATGACAATGGTGATTTGCATAAATGATTGGTATCTCATACCTGGAGTTAGTGAGCAGGCCTGGAGCTGTCTTATCACATGACTCAGCTCTCCCTTAAGATTAGCTCCATTGGAGTTCTTTAGAGCAATCAACATGCTCTCTACATCCACCACCCCATCCCCCTCCGCATCAAACTGTCCAAAGGCCTGTGGCAGGAACACAGAGAGTATTGTGACACACAACATATGAACACAATCACCTGCATTCCTTCACACCAAAGGTAAATACAACAAGTGCAATCTCGCTCTTTACTGCTCGTCATCAATTTGGTTTAACCAAGTGCTTTGTTGCTTTTATAGAATGATCCAATGGAGTATTGTAAGTTATTTTATAAGTGTGGCAACAACAGCAACATTCCATATAATCCCACACAGTCTGACAAAGCGGCGTTGTGCTACAACAGACCACAGCTGAAAACCATGGGAAAATAACTTGCCATCACCAAATGTTTGCATTCATAACAGCCCAAATAATGGCTTTTCATGCCATGGGTGCGAAGTTAATTTGTTGTTTCGTGGCTGTGTACCTCTTCGCACTCATCTCTCGAAGCATCTCTACTCTCCAGGATCTCACAGAATTGTTCCAAATTAACAGACTCCTCTCCCCGGTTCACCCGGTCCTCCAGCCACCGCACCAGGACGCCCTCATTCCCGGCCAGGACAGACTCCTGAATTACAGTTTTTGAGTCACTAATGCGAGCAGCAGCTTCTCTGAGTTTCACTTGTTCCAACAGGACGCCTGGATTAGGCGGTCCACTGGTGGTCACGGACACGTTATTCGATCCTCTTCCGCCTCTACCAGAACCGGAGCCTCCGCCGCCTGTGGCCGCAGAGGCCGGACTGTCTTCCGCGATGCCATGAATCTCGGTTTCGATATCTTCCTCGTCGCCGCTGCCTCCACCGCAGCCACTCTCGGAGTTCCCCATAGTGGTCTGACCGCTTTGGGGATCCCCGAAATGTTTTGGCGCTCTGTGTGACTGCTGTAAAAAGCTGGACCGGTCTGCACTCAGACCTCTAACCTACAGAGCCCCTTCGTACTACCGCATTGACGTACTGTACGTCCGCGAGCCGAAGACGTCATTTGCGTCCTAACTCTGCGCATGCGCGTTACCTTTTGCGCTCACGGAGCGGAAGCACCTGTGTTGACGTTCTCGTTTGGCTGTGATGATTTACTGAATCACATGCTAAAAAGCTAAAAATGACGTTATGCTCGGCTATGTATGCGTCGCTTTTTTATCTGTAGCGGTGTTACTTATTTCTCACGAGTGGATCGTTACATTCGGGAAATTTTCGACTACGAAACCTCCCGTTAAGCTGTTGAGCAGTCATGAATTATCTTTGTACGACGGACAGGAAGGCAGCAAGGGCCTCTATCTGGCCATACTGGGCCAAGTCTTCGACGTCCACAAAGGACGCAAACACTATGGGCCTGGTGGGACATATCATTTTATGACAGGTGACTTTACGTCATCAATAACGTTCAATTTTTAACACTTGATATAAAAGTGTGTCCACCACATTATTTCTGGAATTTGAATCGCTTGTCCCAAACCAATTTCCGGTTTTTAATTATTTTTTGACGTATATGCCCCCTGGAGTATAAGTATAAATATAAGAGTTCTTCAAATTGAATTGAGTTCTCCTGGCATACGAACTCAACATCAGATGGCACCACCCAACCTACTGATCAAATGGCTTCACTTTTGAAAAATGGGAGGAAGTGACAGCACACACTAAGAAATTTTGCTCAGTTAGTGAGTCATTGGTTTGTTTCTTTTGAATGTAACCATGTAAAGTAGATGACGATGAATGCCTTTGGTCCTTTTCATGGGGATGATCTTGATTAGATTTACACGGATCCTTTTAGGACACGTGAAAGATTTTTGACCATAGTAACATGTCGGCTTATAAAATATCAATGCCACTCTTTCTGTTCTTCCAGGAAAAGATGCCTCACTGGCATTTGTCACCGGGGACTTTACAGAAACCGGTCTGATAGATGATGTGTCTAGCCTGTCTCCACTGCAGATGCTGGCCCTTTATGACTGGCTGGCCTTCTATCAGAAACACTACCAACCCGTAGGTACGTGATGATTTTCCTCCTAAATCTTTGATCAGGGAATCTGCTGCAGCAAATACAGTTATTCCTAAATGAATTCTGTTTGTACATCAGTCCTGTGAGATCAGATTTAGTTTCACTAAACCACCAAACTATTGCTGATGAAAAACAATGTTAATTTGATAATTCCATGGACGGGCCCATGGAAAGATACAGAACAAATGCACAAACATCCATATTATTTATTAAGCCTTAAGAATTCTTGTAGCAACCCTTATCAGAGTATCACATGAGGCCAATTAAACAAATCAGACAAAATGTTTTGTTATATTTAAGTATTTGAAGTGAATTATCCGGTATTACTTGTCTCTACTCATTAGCATAATGATTCCTGTCAATTGTAGGAGTTAACTTTCAAAGCATATCAGCTATACTCGTGCAAATATTTTGCCTAAATTCAAACCCACAGTTACACAGTCCAGCTTTTAACCAACTGCCCCCCTTTGCATTTAATGACAGACCATATGTTTGTCACCGATGAAGTTAGGACACTTTGTTCATATCATAATTATGTTAAAATAGGAGAACTCTGGCTTGTTACTATTTTGAAAAAAGTCAACTGATTTGAAGCCTTTAACCTTGATTGCAGGCTTGCTAACAGGCCGGTTCTACAGTGAAACTGGGGAGCCCACGCACACGTTGCTGCAGACAGAAGCATCACTGGCAGAGGGCCAGCGAATCAAGGCCCAGTCTGAGGCTGAGAAATTACATTTCCCTCCCTGCAACTCACAATGGAGCGCTGCCGAAGGAGGAAGAGTCTGGTGCACGAATAAGAGGTATGGAAATAGTTCTGAGCTAATCAAATATTATTATTATAAATCATTTTTATTACCCTAAACTTGCACTTCTTGTTGTAGGAGTAAAAGCAATGCAATTACTGTACACTCATACCTGCACAGAAGCCGAAATGTTGACTGTTTACTAGGAAATTATGAAAATTAAAACAATCTGTGTTAATCAGCAGAAAACAGCTATAGTTAAGTGTAGTAATCCCTATCTTTCTCTCCAAATAAAGTTCTTAAGCACATATACTAAGCTTAAAGTATTCGCCCAAACCTAGAGACCACAATGCTAGTGTGATAGACCTATAGCACTAATTGATGGCTAAAACATCCCGATTTGATTGATGTGGATGAATCTTTGACTGGAATGCTCCATCTGCAGTGGCGGAGTGGAAAGAAGCTGGACTGGGGTCCCACGGAAGCTCTACTCCCCTGGCTCCACAGGTGTGCGTTGTGTCTGCGTTAAAGACCCCTCTGCAGCAGATGAAGACCCAAACCTGCAGAAGTATGATGGATGCTCTCAACATGCCAAATCTTGCCTCATTGAAAAATAATAGACCAAATAAAAAAACGAATTATTGACAACTGTAAGCAGAAAGACAACCTTTACAATAAAATAAAGGAAAAGAAAAGGAATGCAATGGCTAATTTTTCAAATATCAGAAATTACAACAGTGTGTTTTTTTTGTTTTTTTTTTTACAGTTAGGGATGGCAAACATACATTTAAAGTTACTTCAACAATAATGAACATGATGTTTCATTAAATTGTGATTAGAGACACAATAGTATGGGTAAAGGAAGCATAACTGTACAGGTATTGCTAGATGAATATTTATGTAAGATATTTTTTAACGTGTTTTTTTGCATCAGTATATATGTAGATAGTGTTTTCACAGATGATGAGTTACTGAGTGAATGAAGAGTTGAGCAGATGAAGTCAAAATTGTAAAAGAAAACCAAAAAGTTGTACCAAATCATGGTTTCTTCAACATATATACAGTATATTATATTATTATATAGCATAAGTAGCAACAGTCAAAGTTTTATTGAGACAGATTTTACTGGACATGTAGACTTGGCTGTGTTTTCTGCCACCTTGTGGACAAAACGGTGCATTATGTAAATTGGGTTGTCCTACAGTGGGCTATAAACAATACTTTCCCTCTACATAGATGGAATTTATATTAAATACATTGACAAGGCTATAAGGAAATGCATTTAACGACATGAATATTTTATTGGAAGAAGAAATGGCTTGCTCATTTTCTGTTCTGCATCTGACCTACATCTTACGCTCTTGCTTAAAATATATTCCACAAACTTACTGTATGCTTTTAACATTTCTGACCTTTGATAGTATTACTCTGGAAAATATGACATCCATAAAGCCAAATTTAGTAAACTAACACTATCCTTTAAATTATTTCTAATTAGGGGAATAACATGCACAGTATCTGTATTTGTCATTGTTTTTTTTTTTATCTTTTTATTTATTTGTGTGTGTGTGTGTGTGTGTGTGATTTCTATCCATCTCAACAACAAGCTGCTGGAGACGGACCATCTTGGAGTCGGAGAGCTGCATGACTGCTGCAGTTTTCCGACCCCGCCTCCTTCCTCCGCAGCCCCGCCCCTTGCGCAGGTGGGCGGGGCGTTGCTCCGGTAGAACAAGCCGCCGGTGACAGACAGGCGGCAGCAGCGGCAGCAGCAGCGGCAGCATCCTGCTCAGGGATCAGACAACAGCACCACCGCAGGACAGACCAGGTGAGGAGAAGCTAGTGGCTTTGACTCTGCCTTGTAAGCAGTCTCCAGCGTCGTAGTCTATTTTAACCAGTTTGTTTGAGCAGATCGTCAACATATAATGCTTCAGAGCCGGGCGCTCCCGGTTTGACAGGTTGGCGGAGACGCTAAACATACTTTAATAACAGCTTGCTAAATTGTCAGCTCACACGACCTCAATCGTCAGCAGGCGTTTCTGTTTCTTTCATTTAACAGACCAGTTTTTCCTGGTCACGTCTTTAACTAAATTGCCCAGCAGACATGTTTTCATCGACCGGTCACTGTGGTTGTTAAAAGAGGACGAAGGTTTTATCCAGTGGCTTTGACGTGGCATCTGCTTAGATACTTCTCCTCACCGGTGCAGTTTATTTTATTAATATCGCACCACAGAGGAGTGTGGTAATTTGGTATTTGGCATAGTCTAATGTATATTTTTCTTCCTATGTAGAATGAAACATCAGCTGTTAAAGTCAGCGATTTTGGTTTTTAACTGCTAAAACCAACGACTGAAATGTTGTCATGGCTGTCCTAACATCAGCTGTAAGCCACATTTGGGGGGGGGGAAAAAACCCTTCAGAATAAGTCATGGCCTTAATCATTCCTCCAAGTGCAAATCTGTGTTTTTAATATAACAGAGATTTTAGTGGCTGACAGAGAGAGGTGACCACCAGCATCTTTGCTTTATTATACTGTCTCACCTGACTTTTTTCCCCTTCACATAATCAGTAAACCGTTTCACATTAGTAGGCCATCTACTGTTTCTCATTAGATGGCTGCCCTGTGAAACAGTCAGAGGGTCTTGCTGTGTTAAGTATTCCTGAAAGGTTTTCTTGTGTTTTTAATAGGGATTTTAATGCTTGGCTTTTGCAAAGACACCTGACTAAGCTCCTGTGAGCAGTTCTCCTCCAGCCAAGCACCATTAACTGTCTAGTAAAAGGCACCAGCAAAGAGTTCTGCAGTCAGTTTTGTTTAAAACAGTCATCCTTCAATAAAACAATGTGAGTTTGCTCATAGTTGCTGTTGCAGCATAAACACAAAAAGTAAACAGTAAAATCCTAATTGAAGGGTTTCATAGTAGGAGAGGTCAGCCATACAGTGTGACCTGCCTGGATCTTTTAGAAAACAAATGGGGACCAAATGACAACTTTAACTTTCTATGTTCCCTCATGATTAGAGAGGCTTTAAACATGAGCAGTCAGTTATGTCGAAGTCAATGTGAAAGTTGTTAGTTGGTAATTACAGCCTTTGTTTTTCCTCACGCATGACCGCATGCATAAGAAAGGCTAAAGAGTTGGATCTGCGTCTCGTGCTCAGAACTGACTGTGCTCATTGCTGCCAGACTGCAAACATTGACTGTATGAATACACCTCACCTCTGAGTCCTTTGGGAAAACAGCCTTTCCAGAGCTATACGAGCATCTATTGGACTCCTGGCCTCCTTCTTTATCTCCGTTTAGAGAAAAAAAAGACAGAAGCTCCCCTGTTTTTGCAGTTCCTGTCACTGGACCGCTATTTATAGTCAAAAGGTCATGTGGGGAGCACCCTCTAAACCACTCGTACAAAAGCATTGCTAACCGGCAATTTCTTGTAGCACTTACCTAATTGGGAAAGACTAAATACATGTCTTTCTGAATGACATGGAGGTCCTTCCTCAGACAGGAGTAGATCAATCTTTCACTATCTAAGGCGCTTTTACTGAGTGACTGTGCTGTGTGTTGTAGGCAGGATGATGTGACTTTGTCCAGTTGTGGTAGGAAGCGTGAGAGGCAGCTGCAGCCGTGAGTGGCTTCAGCATTTTACAGCAGATACACAGAAGTGGAATTTGTTGCTCAGAAGAAAGCTTAATTTAGCTCCAAAGCAAAGAGAAGGCGGCCCAGTGTGCAAAGTACAGTTTTTGGAAAGGGAGCAGAGAGGGGAGCTGAACACGCGGCCTATGGGACATCTTGATCTGACATCACAGCTCTTGTGGCCCTACCTGATGACCACAGAGGTGTATCCCAGGAAAGCCGATCATAGACACGCTAGATCAGGGTGTTGGCACTTTGATACAGATTTCCATCGTCTTTGTTCTTTGCTTTGTGTCTGTATGATTAACTGTGTACAATTTAAAATAATTAGTGTTGTAATGGAAATTATTCCATTGGAAATATGCATATTGCATAATAATATATAACCACATTTTGGGCATATAATAATAAATTAAACAACAACTTGTTATTTGTGCATTTGCACAGAACCTTAACCTTTTCTATTTGTGACCTCTGACCCTTTTATGAGTAAAATAGACAGTAGTAGACAGTCTAATACGCTCAAAGAAATGACTCTCCCCTCAGACAGGCCTCTCACACAGCGTGGAGGAGCGATGTCAGTCATTATCGCTCTTGACGAGGAAAGATCTGGTCTCTGTCCAGATGGAGCGGCCCGTCCTTCACCGCCATGGAGGAGGCTCTAATTGAGGAGATAAGACTAGATTGATCGATAACAACAGTCACCACCGATCCAGTATTCAGGGAAACGTACGGTCACGTTTGGCCTACTGTCGGTGGGTCGTTACTACTGATTTAAATGTTGGCTTTTACCTTTGATGACCTCAAGCGGCTCAAAGCCTCCCCGGCGTTACCGAGCTGAACCCTCCCCAGTTTCTCATTTGTGTGTATAATTAAATTCCAGGAGAGATAATGAAAAGCGCTGACCCAGCAAACCTCAATCTCGGAGGTGTATGCAGCTGTAAAAGAAGCCAACTGCCGGCATCCTCTTCACAGGAGCTGTTTTTAGTGCAGCAGTGTCCAGGAAGCTGCACATACTTGACAAGCATCGCAGTCTAACTGGCTGGCCCAGAGGAATGCAAAGTGTTTCTGGAAATGGGTCATCTGGACCACGTCTGAGCTGTCTCACCAGCTAAATCTAAGACATTGATAAGATATATTATTGAGCGATTCAGTTCAGGCGAAAAGGACAAACAGGTTTAGTAGAGTGATCTTTTGATTGCGCGCTCGTGGCGTTGTTTAGATGTCTAAAATAGGTCTGAGATACTGTCTTCCTTCATGCAGCTTACAGTGAACACACCCCCAGTGCACAACAAACACCTCCCATGCCACAGGTTTCTCATAAAGCAGAGCCAGGGTGGACTGATGCTTCTTGGCTGGACAGTCTGCCCACTGGATATGACACTCTGATGTTCCACTGTGGAAAAGGACTGCTTTCTTGTGGATGTCTTGTGATTCTCCGGTGAGTAGATCTATTGCAGATATATTCCTGTGCAGCGTGCCAGACAGGAAAGAGACTGAAGTTTCTCTAACGTCGGCCTGTTTATCGCACAAGAACTCTGACACATCAGGGCAGGAAGTTTGGCCCCCTGAGGGAGCAGAGCTCTGAGAAAGATGAAATGAGGGGATGAAGCAGATGAAATATACATGGAGACTGCAGCTTCTCCGTGCTGGCTGGAGAGAAGGAGAGATATTTCTGTCACTGCTGCAAGGGTCATAGTCCAACATTAACAACTTCTTGTGTTCGTATTTGTGCTTCCTCCTTCTTGAAGTAACGTATCATTTTGTCATACGTTTATTTGAAATCACAACATGATATTTTGTTACATGTGCACATAAGTGGAGAAGTTAATTTGCTATTTTCTCCTCAGCGCAGTGAACTATTGTCATAGTAAGCACTTGTGTTTCTTGGTTTGCTGGACCTGTCTCCTGTCTTAGGTTTGGAGCTTTTTGGTTCCTTCTTAAAAATCAGACTCTACTCTCAGTTCCTCAGTATTTCCTCAGCCTCCAGATCATTAATTCCCTATGAATTAATGATCATTCACTCTTTGCTTGTTCAAACAGAAGAGAGTCATAACTAATATTTGTACAGATGGAGGTATTTTTGTGTGCATGATTTAATTGGTCTGCTAACAAGTTGCTGCTGACAGCAGAGCATGCCAGGCATTTGCTGCAGCGCTTGGTGTGAAATTAGCAGCCTCTGCAGCCTGTTGCATCCTAAACAGGAACCCAGAGGGAGAGCAGAGACCGTCTCACAGCATGTGTAAAACACTGACCCCACACACTTCCTGTTTTACTTTAGCTGAGACAGCTGTTGTGCAGATGCTGCATTTATGCTCACACACAGTTGGCAGCAACTAATGCACCTCACTCTCTTAAAGCTGTAAGGCACACCTGACCTAGCCACGTGTGCATGACCTCAGGCCGAGCAGGAACAGTCCAGTTTGTTTGCGGTGTTTTTTTACCAGGCGATGGATGGATGGATGGATGTAGGAAAAGCAACAATGAAGAAGGGCAGTAGGTGTTTGCAGGCTCGGTTTTCTACCGTCCCCCCAGACACAGAAATCCTCCCGTGAACCACCCCTTCGTAGCAGTTGTCCAGCTACATCTACATCAGCGGCTGGACTGTCTGACACCTCTCACGCTGAGGGCTGAATGTGACCTGTTTGTGACTGAGCTGCAAAGCTGCAAATGGCAGAAAACTACGCTTGTTTCATACGCAAGTGTTTTTCCACTGTACTGTATGACCAAGGCATATACACAGGGTCTGAGATAGCCATTTCCATGTGGGGAAACCTCTTAGTAATAATTATAATAGTCCTGCTCATCTCACAAATGTTAATGCTTGTGGCTGTACTAAACTCTATTATCTAAATGGAGACACACCCATAAAAAAGTGACAGCGGCTGCCTGAAAGGCCTCACAGAGCATCTTCAGGGAGGGTCAGTTTGTCATATTTGATTGATACATTTTTGAATAACAATTCACTTAAAGGTTAGAGTAATGTTGAATATTGAAGAAAAAGTAGAAGCTTTTGAAAGATTTTTCTGATTAATAGTGTGTAGATATGCAAGGCTCCTCCTGCCGTCCATAAAAAAAAAGCTCTGAAGCGTTTTCAAACCTCCCCAGCCATTTTTAAATGCTTTTTTTAGAGCGTATGGGTGTGGCGAGACCAACTTCCTTAGTTAACTACTTGCCACAAACTGAGTCCTGGCCCATTCCCCACCAGATCGCAGAACGCCATCCACCCACAGGCTCCACAGCCTTGGCATGCCGCACGTTGGAGGATTAAAATTAGACTATTATTGTCGATCATAAATGAAATGTGCTTGTGCGGAAAGTTTTTGTTTCGACACACAGCCTGGCTTTGTCAGTGCTGCCTGCTGTTTGTGCCACCACAGCCTCCAGAGCCCAGGCCTCTAACAGTGACCTTAATCTGTACGTTAATAAAGAAGAAATTAAACATGCGTTTGTGTGCAGGCCGAGGGTCAAACTAAAGATCTTTGCCTTACAAAGTATATTATAAACACTATTACCCTCATTTATTCTCATTTAATCTCTCATCTTTTTTCTCACTAAGGAAAAAGTGGAAAAAACCGAAGAGAAACAAATTACCAGCGGCTGTGACTCTTTGTCTATATTCCTCTTTGTGTGAGAGTGAGAAGGGCAACAGGAGCTGCGCAGCCGTTGGCAGCCTGCAGCACTTCCTCATCCTGCCTGCCCTCGTCAGTCCAGGAGCTCAGCAGCACTTGCTTGTTGTTGCTGCGTGTGTTTGGGTGTGTAAGCAGAGGCCCGACTGCAGGACAGCATCCAGTCGCAAACGTGAGTGAGCGAGTGAATGTGTGTGTGTGTGTGTGTGTGTGTGTGCGCGCGCGCGTTCACAGCTCTTCTTTTAGTCTGCTTAGCATTTGGTCGCAGTTGTCCATCACTCTCTAACTTCACTTTCTCACCGTGTCTCACGATGTTTTGCTTCGTGGGCACCGCAGAGTTGTCAGGAGTTTGTAATCTGTCGAGAGAGCTTTGCAGTCGAGGAGCCAGAACTTCCCAAAAGTGATATGTTGAAAAGTTTCAGGAAGTCCATTTAAATGCCACTTAAATATAAAGCTTTAAATAATGTAGAAAAACAGCTGATGAGGATATACTGTATTTGTCTGATCTCTATCTTTGTAAGTCTTTTTAAATTCAAAATACTCAAATCTTGCTGAATTTAGTCTGATAATGTGTCATAAGTACCTTCGCTGAGCTAAGAGGATGTGATGACGCGTTATTTATTTTAGCCTTCCACATCTTTTTCCCTGAATCAACTCAAGATCAAACGAGTTATTAGAATCGCTGTTTTTTTCTTCTCCTGCTAGTCCAGTTGAACGTGATCCAAGTGATTTTAATGACAGATAAATACTCTCGTGCTGGTGTCTTTGTTTTCTCCCCCAGCCTGGTGTCTGCTCAGATGCTGTCAGATGAATTACAGAGAATCTTTGCTTGAATCTTCGCTCTGTCTCCTTCCAACAGCTCAGTCCAACATCAGCTGTGAGACATAAACCCCAGAAATCTCCACCTTCTCCTCCCATCTTCAGACTCGACATTCATCTTCCTGTCAAGCAGTGTATTTAAAGCACACGCAGCCTACTACTTATGGCTGCAGTAACGCAACATTTGTTTTTACTAATCGGATATTTTTCCAAAGAAAATTCCACATTTAGCTTTTACCCGCAAATGTAAGCCCTGATGTTATCATGTTATGTAACTTCTGCCAGATGATGCTAGCTTCCATGAGCTCGCTGATCACGCTGTTACGATGTTCTGACATACAGGTACGTGTAGAACTCCGTTAACGTCTGTCGTCGTCAACGTTAGCTTAGCTTTAGCAGCTGAAAATCAGGTTCTGAAGATTTCAAGGTCAAGACAAGAATAGACCTCTTGCTTTCTTTCTAAGATGTTAAGGTTCCTAACTGGGCCAGTGGAAGGAAAGTGGGCCATCAGCATTCGAGAGCTGCTACTGAGGTGTTGGAGTGCCGGTCCAAACAGGAGTTAATCACAAGACCTGGCCCGGAGCAGCCCTGCATCATAAGATGCATCAGAAGGGAGACACATGTTCTGATCTGGGCTAATAAAAAAAGAGCATTCAGTGTGTTCACAGCAACACAAACAAAGCCAGGCTAATACTTGAGTTAAAGTCACGTTGTCATGTCAACAGACTTATGTGTGTCAAACACACGCGCAAAGTAGCTGATAGTATCTAACACCCATACCAATGACAGTTTTAGCTCCAGGTTTATAAATAGTTCCCAGCAGAAGTGAAAGCACGATTCCTTCCTGATCACGCTGCTCTGGGGTGGTGGTGGGGGGGTGTCCCCCATCAGAAACAGATGGTCATGGTTGCCCAACCTGATCAATGACTCGACCGCTCCGGGGGCAGCGACAGAGGCCCTCCCCCACATCACTCTCTCTTTGCTAAAGTGCTTTTGGGTATCACATACACACCTTTAACAGTCTCTCTGACCACTTCCTCTTGCTGTCTGGGGAAACAAAATGAGGCCATTATTGAGTGTAACTATGAGGGTGCAGAAGGAGGCTGCTGCTGCCTGCATCCTCCATCTGGCCACCGTTAGCAGGAAAAGTTTGGAGGTTCCGTCTCACCGCTGGTTCACACAACCAGCTGCTGTGGTGATCCAAAACATTTTATTTGCACACTGATTACAGTTCCTGTTGTATGATATATGAAGGCGGTGCAGTGGTTAGCCGTGGAGCCCCACAGAGGAAGTTCTGGCTTCCTTGCCAAGTCCATAGATATGCATGAATCAGGAATGTTAGATTTCCCTTAGGTGTGGTTGGTTGTTCAGTGTGTTGGCTACCTGTCCAGGGTGTAACCCACCTCTCTGGGAAGCTGGGATAGGCTCAATAAGCTGAATCCCTCTCCAGGCGTCTCTAAGACAAGCTCAGGAGAAACAGTTTGAAAACTACTTTTGGCTAGGACCTTAGCAAATAAAAAAGTACAATTATAATTGTTTTAGTAACAATGTGTGCACCTCATTATTTTGTTTCCTGCTGCGAAAACTGTGAATTCTCATTGTTCCGTGTTGATGGAACCTGCAGCTAGCTGGCCCCAGTAATGTTCTACAGAGCCCAGTTAGCACCTTCCCCCAGAAATATGTGACAAATGTTAGAAATTTCAACTTCTCTCATTTAATAAACACTGAATCTGTTATTAAAAATGCTCCAAACTGTTTTCTCAAATGTTGACGGTTAGACTGTCTGGCCAGAAAAAGCTCTGATGGTATTTCAAATCTCACCCCAGTCTTACCTCTCTTCTCCTGCGTTTAATGTGAGCCATTCATTCTCATCTGTGAGGAACGGTGCAAAGGTCAAGGCGGCGACCTTCTATAACGCAGCCGTCGACATCTGCTTCGCTGCAAACATTCTGGCACATTAATCAGTTTGTTCCATTAATGAAGGAGCCTTTCAGACTCTGCAGACTCCATTAAGGTTTGTTAATGCTGCGGCGTCTTTTAAAAGACAGTTCATGGTTTATATCTTTAGAAATATCTGACGGACTCAGGCCTGCATGAGGGAGTTTGAGTTTCGTTCTCATTTAAATGATTTTGTTGAAGAATTTTTCCTCTTCTAGTTTTCTGACGTGAAGCCATGATGAAAACGGGCGCCACCAAGGTGGGGCTGCCCAAGCCAGGATTTCAGGAGCGGTCCAGGCCAAGCCTGACCTCGTCTTCTTCTTCCACCACCTCCACAGCCATGAAAACCTCCAGATCCTCCAACATGCTGTCCTCTGACCATCGCCTCAGCAGGGTAGGATGTGATGATCACCAATGCCAGTACAGCTATAATTAATGAACCATTTATACTGTATATTAACGGTAGATGTATTTGCAGCTGAAAAGAGCCAACAGTGATGACGCCCTGACAAAACCAGCAACAGGAGCTGCTGCCTCTGCCTCCCGAATGAAGAAGACTGTGACGACTGGAGCCATCTCTGATCTTGCTGAGGCCCGCCCTCGCAGCACCTCTGGTAAGAGATGACCTTAATCATATAACCTCAATTAGTTCATTCCAGAGTCTGAGGATTGTGTAAATTAAATATAATCCAATAATGTGCTGTTCATTTTCGGCCACTAGAGGGCAACAGTAGATCACTATAGCAGCTGGCTATAATTTTATTAACTGAAGTGTTTTGTGCACGGTGGCTCATCCTCGGAGCGTGCACGTGTGTTCAGGTAAAGTGTATTTCAAACTATTGCACCACTGAGTCTGAGCGGGTAAGAAATCTTGGCCCTGAAGATTTAAAGAACTCGTGTTTAAACTGACTGCTGTTCACTTGTACAGTGTTGTCACAAGCTATAGATTATTTATCAAGGATTAATCCATTCTAATCAGACCTCTAAATCTCATGACAGCTGCTCCTTTTGTGCATAATTAGAAACATTTACTGGAATTGTTTGCATTTTAAATGCCTGACCTTTTACATGACCATCAATATACAAATGTATTTAGTCGGAAAAGCCAAATGAGTTAGTAATCGTATTAGAATCAAAATAAATATATATACTCTGCCACTTTTGATGACTTGCTCAACTAACAAACAGACACCCAAACACACAGGATATGGATAGGAAGGATATTTACACAAAACGGGGAGAAACAACTCTTTCTTTTTTCCAGTGACTTCACTCGCTTGGCTCAGACTAGTAAATACAGTAAATTATTCTTTTGTATTTGCTTTGCAAACATTTACAGACTTATGAAGTTCAGTCCAAGCTGTCATTCCTGCAGATGACCCAGCAGTGTACTCTGATGTAGCAGCTCATCTCTGACACCCGACATGCGCGAGCAAACCGTCAGGTCCGTCTTGACGAACCAATAACAGACCCCAGGATATAATGACTCTTTCAAAACAGTGTCCTTCTGCCGTTCTTGTATTTTTATAGCGCTAGCTGATGTCTCGGTGATTCATTTTGCCGAGAAAAACAAGTAGTCCTTGAGATGTTCCCACCAGACAGTGTGCATTGTTGTGCACCTGGGCTGTTAAACGTGCACCAGTGCACATCAAGACGTATGACAGCAGACAATGGATGAATATGTGCCTTGGGCCTCAAAAATCAGAATAATCAGCTAGTGGAAAATCAAACGTGACACCTGAAAGGGCACGCTGGGAGTGGCAGGCGTCGTCTCTCCTGCTGCTCTGCAGGAGTATGCAGGCGGAGGAAATACACTTGATGGGCTGTGGTAGTTGGAATTCCTCAATAGTGAGAGCAGTCTCTGAAGCTAAACGCTCTTTTTGCACTTATTAAACCCGCTTTGTGCATGAGTGTGATAAACATATTTACTCTGTGTGTGATGTCATACTTGAGATGACCAGATGAGCTCGCCCAACTTTATATGCGACATTACTGAAGCAATAATCAGGACTCGGGGTTGCTCAAACACAACAGAACTGTCATCGTGTCTATAAAATGAATCAAACAGGTGTGGTAGGTTAAAGGCTGAACATTAACTAACTGTAACTCCAAGCGCTACATTTCAGTCGCTACGTAGGACTATTGAAGGCCTTGATTCTTGAAAGGGCCTTGAAAGGGCTGTGCTGACTGACAGTCTGACCCCTCCCTCACCTTCCCTCGCAGCGTGACGCACTCATGATTCAAGTGTTATTTTTGCTAATGGAGTCTTTCTGCTCTTCCAGTCGGTGCTCAAACAACTCTGCCGTGTTGTCAGACAGTGGGATAAAGCCCAACCCCATCCTGTTGACTAATTTAAAACAATAATCAATAATTAAGTAAAGCGTTCACCGAGGGAGTCCCTGCGGAGCGGAGACAGAAGGACAGAAGAGCGTCCAGCTCCGGTGAACAACGAGGCTGCTGGGGACAATTACTGGGAAAACTTAGAAATGGGCATTTTATTGACAGGCGCGCTCTTCACGTCACTTTGATTCGTGTGTTTGTCTTGATCGTGTGTGCGTTTGGGTGTGAGGGGCTGATCTCAGTTGAAATGATTCCATCTATGCTTCTCTGAGCTCAAGGTTTAGTCTTTCAGCCTTAGTTTATTGCCCTGGGTAGCCCTGACGGCTGTAGAGAACACTGCCCTGGGATTCTGTACTCCTGCATTCCTTCGGTAGTGTCAAGCGTTCAGTGAGTGCACAGCAGCTCAGGTCATCTCCTTCCTTTTGAACACCATCCGCCGTGTTTATTTTCTATAGTGCTGGCTCAGTCTGCTTTTTAGATAAAATGTCTCCACGTTTGTTGTGCATATACAGTATGTGAATATATATAATATAAATGACTTTGGCTCTGGTTAATAGAATAATCGGGAAAAAAAAAAATGACCTTCCACAAATACCCAGCGAGCAGTCATGTGACTGTCCCGTGTGACAGGTCTGTCAGTGACAAACGCCTTGGCTCCCACACCAGATGGATCATGGCTTCCTGTCAAGGTTATAATCCTTAACGAAAACGAACGCAAGAACAAACACTAGAGTTGAAGACCCATATGCTTAAACTGAAATAAATAAAAATGATCGTTAAAAGAAAAAAATGATAATTAACTAAAACTTTATTGTGTATTTAAAAAAAACCTAACTAAAACGAACTGAAATTATTGGCTAAAACCCTTGCGTTTTAGCCTTTGTCCATTTTGGATTGATATAAAATTGATTTATTGCACTCGCGGAGTTTCATTTGAATTATACACCTAAAAAATAACCCAGAGTATGAAAAAACGAAATCTAATACAAAAACTAAGTCAAACTAAACTAAAACGAATAATTAACAAAAAATGACAACTCATAAAAACTAGCAAACCCGCCCTAAAATCTAGTTAAAACTAACTTAATTACAAAGAAAAAAAACTAAACTATAATGAAAAATCCGAGACTATGCTAAGCTTGCTTCCGCTTTCCTATGAAGCAGCTTAGAGCTCGTATCACCTTCTCTGCCAGCAGGAGGGAAAGCGGACAGGTGGTGCATCTGTCGGATGACCTTAAGCAACAATCGGTGAAGGACTCTCAGAGCAGAGAGGCCCATGTGTGCTAGGACAATCAGGGGCGCAGGATGTGGAAGGAAAAGCTTTACCGTGCGCAAGTCAGACTGCAGACGTGAGGTCCCAGCAGGATAGGTCTGTGTGTCAGGGTTTGCCGGACAGGAGCGGAGCGAGGTATAGCCTTTGAGGTCCTGTCTGTCAGATAAATTAATCACACGCGCTTCAGTCCTCTGGGGTGCTTTAGTCTGCACACTCGCTCAGCCATGACAGACGCACGCTGACATTAGCAGAAGGAAAACATGCATGTAAAGGCAGACGGAGGCACTCGCATTTGGATCCACCTCTTTCCTTATGATACACACAAAGATACACATTCTGTATAATCCAGGACTTTTCCAGTCATTTTGTAGGCAGAGTCAAAGGAAGTTTGTACCATCTGACGGTGGACCCGCCGCTCTGACATCAACACGTACGTAAACACACCTGTCCCCGGTTAGACCGCTCAGGCAGTCTTGGCACTGTTGAATTCCTCTGTTGAGAAGATTGGGACCAGGACTGGTCCCCCTAAGACGCATGACAGGGAGAAATGGCCGTGCCAAATCTTTGAAAGAGGCCTTTTGAGTCCTCAGAAGTGGACTTCCTGTGGAGAGAAGAACATTCTTAGCTGGATTAGAGACATGTTTGTTTACCAAGATCTGCTGTTCCAAGAGGGTAGAATTTTAAAGAAGACGGGGAGGAAACAGCTGGCGGAGGATCCATTAGACATGAACAGCCTTGGATGCAGGCTGGGATTTTGTCAGTGATATGTTAAATAGTCAGTGTGACATACTCAGACGATCCTCAGCGCTATCGTTTCTGTCCAGATCTTTATGTTGTGAATCCGTCACGTTTGTGAGCAAAAAGTCCAGCTCGTGCCTGCTCTCGTCATGATCTGTGTATCTGATTGGTATCCGTGGACTTTAGCAGTATAAATCAGGCTTCTGGCAGCTGCTTCAGACCGCAGATATTCGACCTACTGAAAGTGTGTGTGCTTATCTGTGTCAAGTGCTGTAAAAAATAGATGATGCAAGGGAGCTGAATTTTAATGTCTGTAGTCGGGACCAACGCATGTTCAGCATACAGGAATACACACCCCGTTGTAGACTTCATCACTGGATAAGCATATTTATGTTAGACTTTTGTTATCGTTAGTTATGTTACAACATACTGTACATAATCCTATATTTGTTATCGGTTACATTTATCTTTTCTAATCTTTACCGGATATTTTTGAACTTGCTTCTGTCTTATCATGTTGTGTTAACTTTCCTCACAGATTGAAGCAGCTGCCTTTTATTAACGTCTTTGCAAATGCTGCATGCAGCATGGGAGTGTGTGTGGGCTTACTGAAAGAACGAGAGATATTGTGATTGGTTGTTTTTATCGACAAAGTTGCCTTATCAAATATATAAAAACAACAAAAGTATTGTCATTATTGGCCAGTGAACAAATATTTGCATCTCCAAGCCATTCCGTTAATCAGTTACTGTAGCTTTATGGTATAAATATCAAGTTTATGATATTTGCTGGACAAAAACCTGTTTATTTTTGATGTCATTAAGCCCAGTATTCATGAAGGGCTGCTAAATATATGCTTTGTATCATGATGTGGTTTTAAAAATGAGAGCTTTTGGGTGACAAAAAGCTAATAAAGACTAGAGAGTATCATATATTATTCACTTTCTATGGTTTTAAACTCTCTGTAGACTTGGCTTGTCCATGTCGCTAATGCTGT
Organism: Pao palembangensis; assembly: GCA_015343265.1. Classification (NCBI taxonomy): domain Eukaryota; kingdom Metazoa; phylum Chordata; class Actinopteri; order Tetraodontiformes; family Tetraodontidae; genus Pao; species Pao palembangensis. The sequence goes on along the minus strand of CM027094.1, from coordinate 10,036,562 downwards.
CGTAAATATTTCATGTGTCCATGAATAGACAAGCTCTACACAACCCCTCGAAAAATCTAGTACAAACCCATCACCACGGTATTCTTTCTCAGCTCTGTCGTTTTAGCCGACGCCGGTGCAGCGAGCTCGGGGGTACCGCGCTGTTCTTCAGCACCTCTGTTCCACATTTGTGAAGGAGGACAACTTCTCTTGTGGTTTTCGAACCATCTGACCGTGTGGGAGATCCCATGCTGCACGTTTCTTTAGCAGGAAGGGATGAGAGCTCCACTGTCAGCCTCTGAGACGGGAACAAAAGCTCCTCTCCTCCCCTCTCCCCTTTGTTCCCCTCGTGAAACTACACTGTTTTCTGCACCAGTTAGAATAGCGGTTCTTCTTAACATTGTTGAGCAGATAGTGGTGGGAGTAAACTGGCTGCCTGGGTTGGGAGGGAGGTGTGTTAGTGTGAGTGTGTGTGTGTGTGTGGCTGTGGGAAGCCCCGCCTCCTTTGAGCTGATTCCAGCCATCACAGCAGTAATGAAGTGCACACAACTCTCCCTGCTCGCCTGACCGTCAGCCGGTGTGACATAGTAGCACTGTTCTGGAGGACGGGCACACGGACACACACCCGCTGTCGCAGCCTGCCTCGCGTATGAACACACACTCCGCTCAGGCTCAGGCGTGGGAAGGAGCGGAGACGAGACGGGGAGCGTGGGTTTATGTCTCTGATGCTCCTCTCTTTGCGTGGCTTACTGGTGCTGGTGGTACGAGCCGAGCAGAGACGCGATCATCTCTCCTGCTGGATTCTTGGATTAGCCTGCTCCTGCTCCGGTGTGGAGAGTGGAAGTCACAGATCGGAGCAAGATGGGGAACCAGACAGGGAGACAGCAAGAATCAGATTCAGGTCTGCCGCTCTTGTTCCGTTCTTGCTTCAGCATCACTTTTACCTCTTATTATTAATCTTGAGCTGATGGGGATGTTCATTTGTTGAGGGCAACAGATGCAAGCTGATTTTCTGTCATGTCGTATTAGAGTAAATATCAGATGAGACACAGTCCTGACAGATCCCTGTTGACTGATGAGCGCTGATTCACATGCCCTGGAGTCACAAATGCTGTCTGGACAACTTTGGAGCTGGTCGAACATCTCCGGTTCGGTGCTCTTTAATTGTTTTTAGGTTCACCTCGAGGAGATATGACGTCATTGTTCTCACGTCAGTTTGGTTTCCTGTGATGTTCACTTCTGCGGACAACGGCACCGAGTCATTTCCTTCAGGATCAATTAAGTATTTATTGATATCTAAGTATAAGCCTAAACCAACACTTGTGCATGTATGCTGCATGGATGTCCTTACGCTTACACACTTTTATACGCATTCTTCTTTGTCAGAACATCCTACTTTTATATGATGATGTGTGCATGTTTCCATCATACCAAAATAGACATTGAATAGAGGTAGCTTTAAAAGGTAGCTTTCTAGGGCAACAGACACACACACACACACACACACACCTACTAGAGTGGAGTATTTTATCAGTAGTGGGTGTAAGCTGCCTTTTTTCACTGTGCTGCTTGAAGATAGAGCACAGAAGGCTCAGATTGGACGGCTGCGTCTGCTGCACGCCTGAAAAGATTAGCTGCTAGTTTCTCCTCGGGTACACGCGCTCAAAAGCATACAGTGCACATCAGAGACAAACCAAGGTTCAGAATGATATTATGTCATTTAATCGCATCAGTTTTTGTGTGGGTACAATGTGACTGTTGAAACGCAGCCCTCAGGTAATCATGAGGTTGACACACACAGACGGGTGATAGGTGGAGGAATGCAGGCTTGCACATGAGTCAGGGTAAAATGCTCACTCAGCCAGTCACACCCATTCATAGTAAACATCTTTAAACTCTTCTTGGCACAGGACACCACCCTCCTGCATTGAGTTCCATTAGGAGATCAGCTCAGCTGATCCAGTGGTTTCTCCAGTCAGCCTGTGAGGCCTGATGTGTGTGAATGTTAAACAAAGCTCCATTCTGTATTCCAATCTGGAATAGTAACACTTTTAAAAATGAACTGAGCAAGGCTTTAGTGTGTGATTTGACAGCAGTCTCGGAGCGGTTCATGAGTTTTTCCCTCTGATTTTCCAGCCAGCCTGGGAACCAGCGCAGCTAGGATCAGATGGTCAGCATGTTTTCGTCAGTGCTGAGTAAATTAGACTACAGTAGCATTATTTCAATTTTTCATCATCCTTTTTGGTCCACGCCTTAAATGTAAAGATCCTGGTGTAGTGTGCTAGTAGGATTTAGTGGGACCTTTACGTAGAGGAAGTCTTGTTGCTTCTACTTTGGGACGCTTCAGGGTAGTTGCAATGTTTTAAGCAGGCTGTCATCGGATTAAGGTTGCAGTACTCTGTGGGGTCTCAGATGAACTCATAAAATCAGAGATCTGGTCACAGCATGTGTACACAGAATTCTATCACATTTCTCTTTTATGTAAAACCTGGTGTAGAGAAACTGTTGATGATTATTGGTAAAAACACGCAGTATTGCTGAGACATTTGATGCAGCATTTGTCATATGTGATTACACAGTTTAAGTTATTTAAAAAAGTTATATAGTAACACATCCTATCAGATCTGCTAGATCCCCATCCACAGTGAAACAGTGGATGGGGAGCTCTTCCTTTTCAGAGCAGTGATGTGAAAAATGAAGAGGAATAGATTATTGTGCTGATTCAACAGGCCAAATTGACATGGAACAGGGATGCAACACGAGGACGTTTGTTTGTCCAACTAATGACACCTGGAACAGTGTGAGGACTGCCCCCAGTCACGGTTTCCATGGCAGTTAGTTGCTTCAGTAAACACGTGGGCCATAGCACAACACTGTGTGTTTGCAGAGGGGTGTGTGCTGGCTAAATATGCTTTTTGTCTGATTGAATGTCAGTAACTGAAAATCAGAGTTGGGATTTGATAGAATTTAGATCAAAGTTCAGAAACATCATAGAAAGAAATATGTTAGTTCTGGTGGCGAGCAGGTGGCACCAGGGGTCTTAATAGAACAGTAAACCTTAGGGTAATTATAAATGTCCTCACGTGAGTGGTGCTTTCATGCTTTCTAGCGCCACATTGTTGTGAAGCAGTGTACCATCCACGCTAATCTCCACTCAGTCACTGTGGCAGACCAGGAGTCTCTTTGCATCCCATCCAGTAAGAGGAAAGGAATGCTGTGAGCCTGCCCGAGGGGTGCCTGTTGGCCCACTTTCTGCCACATCAATGGGATAACAGGAAGGCCAGATACAGAGTGTGTTGTCTCTCATCGCCACTTCCACCTGACTGAAACACTGCACAGCAGATTTCCTGCTGGAGGGAGTTAGATCCAGAGCTTGTCTCCAGTGGTGACGGAGGTAACGTCATTACAGGTGCCGACTCCGTCATGTGTTCCTCCTGACTCCTCACCTGTGACCCCTCTGTGAGGGACCCGAGGGCGCTCTCCTCTCAGAGCCGTCCGTCACGTCCTGGCAGGCAGCCTGCCTGCTGGTAATTAGCCGTCTGTGCTGGACCTTCTCCATCCACACGGATCCTGCTGTGCAGTGAAAGCTCACTCAATCTTCACTAGAATGAAGCCAGCACAGTACCTGAGTATAATCACAGAGCCCACTTACTAGGGAATAACTGACTGCCTTTGGAGTACTAGGCTACAGAGGTTATTTATGTTTTAACACCAGAATTTTGCATAGTTTATTAAAGTTAAAAACAACATATTTAGTTGTCGCAACTGCACTGTTATTGTTGAAGGTTATATGCAGTAAAAGACATAGGTCACACAAATAAAGTCAAACAAGAACTCGGTAAAATGGCTAATGCAGGAGATGCTAAGTGTTTGTAAGATAAACATTTCTCTTATTCCTTCCCTCTAGGGCAGTGACATTTCTTTTAGATGCCAATAATAATACTTGATATGCACAAAACACAATATTAAAGCTACGGCACTGTGGTCAGGCACTTCCTGTTTGCGTTCTGGTATCAAGCCCGGTGTGATTTCTCTGTCCACACTGAGCAGTTGTGGTGATGTAATGGTTAAAGCGTTGGGCGAGCTAAAGATGAGGGGTTCAAGTGCTCCATCTGGCTTTTATTTCAGGCCAAACAGGAGGAAAGCAGAATATGAACGGTGACTCGTTTATATTCTGCTTTCCTCTCTCTCTGCTGGTGCCTGGTAGCCATTGCGCCATGGCACCGATTTAATTTTAATATGTATCAGTTGATAATTTACGAGTGCTGCACTCATTCTGTCACTCATGGTTTTAACCTCGCTGAGGTCCAGAGGAGGGTACTTTAAATGCTGCTCTAGCTGTCTGTCTTGTGCAGCGCTGTTGGCTAGCTGATTTATCTGAGTGAGGTCCCCTACCGTCACTGCACATTTTTATGTTCATCTAAATGCTGCAGCAGTGGCCGCTGCACATTGCACTGCAATTCCCAAATTATTTAAATGCAAAATACCTGCGCATGTCTGCACTCAGAAGTATGGGTTCACTTTGTAGATTGTTCTGATGCCTCCAAGTTGTCCTTTGGATGCAGCGCCGCATAACAGGAAGCGCACCATACTCGAGGAATGCGCTAGAGCTTTGGAGCCCAGAAATCAGGCCAGTGTTGTCAACTGGGAAGCGGGGGCATAGAAAATTAGATACGGGGATCATCTAAAGTGGCCGTCGATGGCAGAGTGCTTAAGGAACCCTTTAGGGATGCAGGATTTCTAACCTAAAGTATGCCGATTGTGTGTCTGTGTTTGCTTCTGCTGAGGGTGATGCACAGGCTGTCCGTTTAGCTTCTTCTGCATGTATGAGGCACAGGGCTGTCTTTGTGCACTCGCTTTCGCTCCTTTGTGCCCGAATGCTTCACATGCAAAGAGACCTTTCCCGTCCTTTAAAACAAGCACCCCCCTTGTGTCCCCATCACTGTTTGTTGACCATCTGGGGGAAAAAAGGCAATGTTTTCAGGCGGCACCCAGCTCACACTGGCCTTCTGTAAATTTGGCTGATGATTCCAGAGAGGGCTGGAAAAGGCTGGAGTGACCCAAGCTGATATTGAAAATGCCACAGTTAATCTTTGCGACCGCGCTGAATGAACACGGCTGCAACGGGCGGACCGTGCCAGGCAGATGCTTCGCTGTTTGAATACACGGGGCAACGTGACCAGTGAAACAGCTGAATAATACACGCGTCTGAATGTGGCACGCTAATCGGATTACTGTCACTGCACCAGGGCTCATGTCATTACCATTTTAGCCATTTATTTGCTGTCACACAGCTACAGTTGTAATGTTTGTTTGCATATAAAATGATTTCATTCTGCTTCAGACTCCTCTGGCTGACCAGTCTTGCTTGTGCTACATTTAAAAGAACCTTTTTATGTTTGGATTCGCAGGTGCACAAGCATCCAGGAAGTCTGGTATCCCAGCTCCGAGAGAAATACCTTCCGCTATCACTCGAGACCGCACCTCTCTGAGGGACCAACTTCGGAGCTCTAGCACCAAGAAGATGGTTTCTAGCGCCAGCACTTCCAGCCTTTCTACCCTGACGAAGCAGACGCGCGGTTCAACAAAGTCTCGAGATGCAGAGGCCCTGGACCGGGGTCTTCTGGAGTGTCAGATTAAAGAGCTTCTGGCTGAAGCCAAAGCTAAAGACTCGGAGATTAGCAACCTGAGGCTGGAACTGCAGCACTTCAAGGTTAAAGCATCCACCGACTCTTCACCACCGTCGATCTCAGACCAAGAGCCTAAAGCAGATGAAGAGCAGGGACAGGTGGAAGAGGCCCTTCTGCTGGTTGGAGAGCTGAGGGAAAAGAATGGAAAGTTCCAGAAAGAACTAGCAATACTCAGAGAAGAGAACCAGGTACTGAAGGAAAAGCTCCTCTCCTTAGAGGCTTCCGCCCCCCCTGGTACAGATCCAAGCACCCCCTCTAAAGCTCTGGTGAATGGCCTGCCCTCAAACTCTAGATCCTCCACCCAGCAACAGTATAACAGCCTCACAACCTCTGTTTCATCGAGCTCGGATATCGCCAAGGACTCGCCGTCACCTGACTCCTCAGAGTTTGAGAAGATCCCGTCATGCTCAGAGTCGGTGAGCAGCGCTGCCAGTGGGGAGTCTGGATCGGTGGGGGCAGTCGCGAGTCCAGCCGGGCAGGATGTGTCAGTGCAGAGCCTGACAGAACAGATTCACAAGATGGAAGAGAGCCACCACAGCACTGCCGAGGAGCTGCAAGCAACTCTGCAGGAGCTAGCAGACCAGCAGCAGATGGTCCAGGAGCTAACGACGGAGAACGAGCGTCTGGCCGAAGAGAAACGCCTCCTGCAGACCTCACTTCAGCAGCAGCGAGAGCGTGTAGAGGTGCTGGCGCAGAAGAACGAGTCTCTGGCCAGCCGACTGCAAGAACTAGTCCAAGCTCAGGCCCAGAGGGAGGAGGAGCTTTGCAGTCAAGGACCTCGGCTGGCCGAGCTGGAGCAGAGATACGCAGATCTGGTGGAAAGCTCGCGTTTTGAACGGGAGAAGCTGGTGGATATTCAGCAGCAGCTGACAGGTAGCCTGCGGGCTCTGGAGGAAGAGCACCAGATAGCTCAGGGCCAGGTTTGTTGCCTCAGACAGGAAATGGACAAGCTGCAGGCCCAACTGGACCAAGAGCTGGAAACTACAGGTCAGGCAGCGCAGGCTGCAGAGGAGCAGAGGGCCACAGCGGAGAGTCTGAGGCTGGAGAACAGCAGGCTCAAGGTGCAGGTGGACACTGAGAGGCAGAAGATGGGTGAGCTGAAGGCCGTGCAGAATGCCAGCGACACTAGCGAGGTCCAGAGCCTGCTGAAAGCAGCCCACGCTGAGAGAGACCGAATGGAGGCGGAGCTCACGGCGCTGAGGGAGGAGCTGCTACATACTCAGGCTGAAACTGAGCACGTGAGAGCCGCGCTGTCCACGGTAGAAGACAAGGTTTACTACTCACAACACAATTTACTGGATTTGTAAACAAATGTTTGATTATGGCACATGCAATAGTCTGCACAATAATATCAACGCTCTCGAGTTTTTAGGGATTTCTCACTGTGACCACGGACAAATTCTGTCATTTCAATTCTGGGATATCACAACAGTGCCTCAATTCCACACAACACAGGTGGAGGCCAGATGTCAGCAGGTTCAGGAGCAGGCTGAAGAAAGGGAGCAGGAGCTCAGTAAGCGGATATCATCAGCGGAGGAGGAGAGAATCCTGGCTGAGAATCAGGTGAAGGACCTGAAGGAGAACATCTTTGAGCTGGAGGACCAGGTGGAGCAGCACAGGGCTGTCAACTGCCACACCAACCAGGCCGTCCTGGACATGGAGAGTATGTTCATTTAGTCTCCTCCACAGAGAAATGTTTGTTTAAAATGGGTTTTTTTTCAGTCGCTGCAGTTTAAAAACTAGAAATATTTGTCATTGTAGATCTTGCAAAGAAGCTGGAGGAGCAGAAAGCTGAAGCGGAACGACAACTTAAAGTGTTGGCGAGAAAGCTCAAGGCAAGACTCAGTGTTTTCAAGTTTAGATGGTCTTCCTCTGCACAATATTGTCCCAGTATCGTCCTGGCCTGGAGCTGAAGGTGTATGTTTTGGCAGCCATCGAACTGTGGGTGGACTGACGGATATTCTAGATGCTCCAGATCCTAAAAGCACTCGCTGATGTCAAAGTTACATCATCTAGCTTTTATTTGTTTTTTTTTTATCTTTTATGAGACTGCATGTATTACCCTTTAATGCTGACATTTGGTGAAATGCATAGGGCTGGCAGAAGTACAACATCTGTCCTCGTTTGTGTGTGCAGGATGAGAAAGAGGAGTGGCGGCGGTTTCAGGCAGACCTCCAGACTGCGGTGGTGGTGGCCAACGACATTAAGGTGGAAGCTCAGCAGGAGCTGCGTGCTGTCAGGAGACAGCTGCAGGAGGAGCAAGATCGCAATGCAAAACTTTCTGCAGACCTGGAGGCCCTGCAGGCAGTCAGGTACCATCTCCCTCATCTTTCTTTTTTGTCGCCAGTTCCTCCCACTCCGGCTCCCCTCGTTAACCCTGAGGATTTTTTCCCAGGGTATTGCCATCTCCAAGAATAAAGTATTCCCAATAAGCTCATCCTAAAGAGGCTTCAAAAATCAGTTATCAGAACAGGAAGAAATGTGTTTAGAGTGGAGATGGTTTGGTTGAGCTCCTGGGATTTGGCAGCGTCTGGCGGTAAATCACCAGTCTCCTGCAGTCTTTCTCTCTGTGTATTTTACCCTTTAAAGCTGCTGCCCTCTCTGTCTCCCTCTCCCACACTGACCGTTGCCCTCTTCAAGTCCTACACGCCACAATAAATTACAATATTATTGACTCGATGTGATTAGGATGAGTGAAAGCAGATGTGGCCACGGAGCTGTTCTGCACAGAGACACTTTCTTCAGTGTGTTATGGTGGAACGCTCCCTGTCCCTGCCTGGGTCTTACTGAATATACTGGACCCGAGCATAACAAGCCTCCAATATTTATAGAGTACACCGCGCTGGCTTCTGTGCAACTACACTGTGTGGATGGTTTCACTATCAGCTCATCCTGTGTAAAATCTGCTTGTGTTTAAGTCCCTTGGAAGAGACGAGGGTCTTTTATCATGGTTTTTAGCTCGAGACCTCACCGTGCTTTGTTTTTAATATTGCTTTCCAGACTGCAGTTAATACATGTCCTGTTCTTTATACATAGTAAACGGGAGTGAATGACCATGAAAATCTGTTTATCTGCAGCATGTTCACAATGTTTACAATGAGCAAGAGGTCCAGCAAGACCGGCAAAGTTCAGCTTTGCCGGTCAGGTATGCTCCAACAGTCCCATTGGTACCGTTAGCTGGTCCTGCTGTATTTGTCAGCTCTGCTGTAGTCCTGTATTGTGCATATACTGTATATGTAGGTGTGGTTTAGTGTGTACGGCGACACATCGTGCAATTCTGACGCAACATCACCTCTAAATGAATTTTCCTTCACACATTTTTAGTCCTGACTCACAAAGATCGTTTCTGCCTCTCAGAGATGTTAAAGTCTGTTTTGTTGTTTGGCGTCAAACCAAATAGATCCTGTTAAACTTCAATACCCTCTATGTCAACTTAGACCCTTCTAGGTTTCCCTCTAAATTAGCCAAGCTTCCCCCGAGTTAGCTGTTATGCTGCGTGCGTTCCCCACCTCCAGCAGCTCTCTATGATGACTCAGTCAAAGATGTCCCCCAGACAAGCCTCCCTGTGTAAAGTCCAGGTGAGTTCCCTGCCCTGTCAGCCTCTCCCCGCCCTGTGTGCTGCTGCTGCTGCTGCTCCCTGACTTTGCTGTCTGTGTTTGGCTTTGTGTCACTGCTTCAGCCTGTCTGTCTATCCGTCAGTCTTTCCGTATGCTGGCTGACCGCACCCTCAGGACTCTCATGCCACTCTGCTTTGCCTGGTTTCTGAACCCTGACGTTGAAAGCGGATGGTTAGGGGTCCATCTGCTGTTCATTGAATGAATAACTTTCTCACCTACTTGCAGTGGTTGAACGCCAGGATGGTCTGCACAGTATGACTGGGTTTAGCTATGCATTATCTGCTTCAGATGCATTTGCATAGCATCTTCATCACCTGGTGACTTAGTCATACTAGAAATTAGACACCTCCTTAGGTATGCATGGGACGTGTTAGAAAATGCACAAGTTCCCATGTGTCTGCTTTTTCAAAATCCAAACAGAGAGATTTAGATTTTGTTGTTTTGCCTTACATATTAACTCCTTTAAATGCTAAAGTTCCTCTGACCTTAGTAGTTGTATACACTTGTTCATCCTCCGTACTCTCTTTCATTTCAGATTAAGCACTGGAGCCACTTTTGATACCAAGACGGCAGTAGAAGGACACTGAGCTGTCCCCTCAGCACCGTGTGAAGACAGTGTTATGGTTGCACTTGTATGTCTGCATCTTTCAGAATAATTTGGTGTGGTCATCACATGTCATTCAAAGCCACATGGACGTCTCACAACACAGACACTGGCTTATTCTCTTAAAGTAATTCTGTTTTTATTTTTCATTGAATGTATTTTTTTTTTTTTTTTTTAATGTACCTGTGTCTAAGAACAGTAATTTTAAAATCTCTTTTTCACACTATGTGAAGCTTATTTGTGCCTTTTTTGAAAGTTTGGATAGCAGAAGGCGATCACCAGTTCAAAAAGAAACAAAGGAAGAAACTATGAAATGGTTAATTGATAACAGAAACCCCCTCAAGTCAAAGGCAAGAGCAATGCAAAAGACTTTTAAAAAGTCTGACGTGTGGATTTTACGCTTTTCTTATTATTTAGAAACTTTGTACGACTGAGGTTTAAATTTGTAAAGTGAATGCACTGTCATATTTAACCGCTAGATGGCACTGTGGAACACAACTACCATATAAATAGGCTTGTCTGTGTCAGTACTTGTATCATCTGCTCTGCTGGGCTTAGATATTTATTGGGTGTTGATTCTTATATCAAGTTGAAATTTGTAGTGTAATAATTTTTATAACAAGGTGAAAACTCTCAGCCTGCTGAGTACTTTTAAAACAACATGCAAACATGGACTCTAAAAAGCAGACATCTGTACCTCAGAGTCATTTGTCACTCTCAACAAATTTATCCAAAAGTTATTTTTACCACAAAGACAAAAAGACTGTGCCAGAGAATTTCTCAAAGGCCTGTTTTCTCTGACAAATCGCCACTGTGTTAAACTCCAACGTTCCAGTTCAGAAACATTCCAAAAGAGAATTGACTGTGTGCACTTTTTCAATCTGAACTTCTTGCTCATTGGTTTTGAAAAACATTAGCTGACAAAGACGTTTTTAGCCTCCTGAATGTGTCCCAGCCTCAGATTTTGTCCTGTCACTCATGTCAGAGGAATCTGCTAAAATCTCTGTTATAGAATAATGTCATTTTGCTGAATCTCAGGTTCAACTCAAACTACTTCTACCTACTACTTTCTGCAGAGATTCAATGTTTACATTTCTATTAAAAGCCATATTGTTCTAGTAGATGAGAAAGTGTAAACATTTGAATATGTACCATCATCGACAAAGTAAGATCGCCAGTGGCCATTTTCTGTCCCCTAGATACTAAAGAAAGCAACAACAGTACTTTAATTTATTCTGAAAAAGAGGAGCTTGTGACCAGCTGAACACATGAACGTGTACGTGTTTTTGTTCATTGGACAAATGAATAAATGAAACTACACCAACTCTGGACGTGAGTCTCTTTCAGCGGTTTCTGTCGTGCAGGTTTTCACCATTGCTTCACCCTCTCAGGTAATCTGCAAAAACAAATGGCAACATGAGGAGGAAGCTGACTGTGTTGCATGCGCCTGTACACAACAACCTTATTCGCTGTGTCCGTCAGGTGCCAAGGTGATGAGGTGCGGGTGTCCGACCGGTGCAGCAGGATCCCAGCCTCGCCCACAGATGCCAGCGGGGATGCTGACCCAGAGCCTGCAGCTACTGTCAAATCCCTCATTGAGTCCTTTGATACTGTTGGACAGAGTGAGTGCTGAGCACCTCAACAACACACCCACACGGCGTCAGCCCGGACAGCGGCCGAACTGCAGGGGACAGCTGCTCCCTGTGTAAATATCTGCCGTTTCTCTGCTGTCCTGAGCTGACCCGACTGTGAGGACAGTCCAGCTGTACACACCCACTGTTGTAGTCTGTGTTTACTGACACACCATACAGTATGTTGGTGGAAAATACCTCAGAAGCAAGCGACATCATGAATATCTGCCCTGCTGACTGTCACTCAGGCCGCAGCGTTTCATGTTTTGCATCTTTTTGACCCTGTGTGAGCTTATGTGTGGGAGATTTGTACAACTTGACGTAGACCTGTGGGCGCTCCTGCTTGGTTCCTTGGCGGATTTAAATGTTGATTTCATGGCTCCTTCAGTCTAACTGTTCTTTCAGATGGACCAGGCCACTCGGGTCACGTGCGTTCCACTGCGCGGAGCCCACTGAGCAGCATCCCCGTCCGCGCCACCCCTGCTGCCGCCGTCTCCCCAATGCAGGTATCCGCCCAGACTCTCCGCTGAAAAATATGAAAAATATCATTTGTGTATCTGACTCTGAGATGATGGCCTGTCGCTTCTCTTCCTGTAGAGATCCTACATCACGCCATCAGCAAAAACACTGGACAAAAGGATCCGTCATGCAGAATTCTCGCATCAGTATGGTACGTCATTCAGAAATGTGACAGCTGGAACAGAAGCGTGTAATTAAACCACAGCGCTAAAGATGAACCAGATATGATTGTTGCAGCCTTGGGACAAAGGAGAAGCATGGAGGGATTTTCTTTGTTTGTTTTGGTTATCTTTTGCTTCATTATTAGCGCTGGAAGTTGTGGCTGAGCAGCTTCTGGTCAGGCATTCCTCTTTGAGATGAGCAGGAACTGAAGATGAAGCAATGCATCAATAATGAATCATGAACATTCTGAGCAGCACTTTTCTCGCGTGTCAGATAAGAGCCTGTCAGTGTTTGGAGACTCCTGCTTCTCATCTCTGCATTCTTCCCCCAGATAAGTTGTCAGGCTGCAGGGAGGACCTAAAACCCAGCAGCCTAATGAGGAAGAGCCCCTCTCTGGAGTCTGTCATCAAAAGCTCCAGCTCCTTTAGCGGCCAGGCGGCACCCTTCAGCTACGGCCGGTTCAACAGCAAGCTCAGGTGGGCTCAGGACCCCCCCCCACCCCCACTGAGGGCTTTACTTTGATCTTCTCTCTCTCTCCTGACTCGGATGACTCAAAAGACAAATGTTGCTGCAATATAAATGTAAAAAAGTAACATTCCGGAGTTGTAGTTGATAAGATCTGGCGGCGATGACACAGAGGGCTTTTATCAGAGTAAATTGATTGGTCCTGTTGTCGGACAGATCGCAGAAACAGATGTTAAGCAAGCATGCTTTCATCTGCTGCTCCCCCACAGCCTCCTCCTCTCTGGACCCTTCCGTTTAATTGGAACGAGTGTCAACTGCACCTGATTGATTTTCAGATTGCCAGGTCACTGATTACGTGTCACTGTGGTGAAACAATGAGGCTTTCTATAGGAGTTAAAGGTGTGCCATCACGCTGGCCTGAGCTTCACGCAAACACGTCGATGCACGGTGCTCTTAGTCATTGGTCCCAAAAAAAAAAACAAAACTGTTTTAGACCGTCGCTGTACAGTCGTTATTTATTAGACGTGAAAGGCTGATGGCCTTCAGGCAGGCCTCCCCTCAGAAACCACACATCAGCTGCTCCTCTTCACCGTGTTTGGGACTGTGAGCTCTCGGGTTATGATATAGCTGCTGATCCATGCTCGTACCATCCGCCTCTGCAGCCTTTATTTGGACTGGATCATGCGGATTCCGGCCTTGTGCGGCCTCACACAGAGAAATAATGAATTTAACAGCGGCGCTGTGACGTGTGAAAGGTTTACCACGCTCAGAGCAATGACCGTGACTCGTGCTCTTCCCATGGCCTCAGCTCCAGCTCCAGCCCCAGGGAGCAAACCGTCTAAATGAAACAGCAGGAATGCATTCACACACATTTCCTTTCCCTTTTTCTTTATTAGTGCTTTAATATTTTACATGGTGTAAGGCAGATAAACTTGTAATCATGCATTCAGAATGCTGCAGAAAAGAGGCTGGAGGAGAGAAAAAAGCAGATCTTTAAGCTGCTGGCTTCTCTCCAGAGTAAATCATGAAGCAATGCTTACACAAATAAGCAGCACTTAGCTGCAATAAAAGTTACAATGATAATTCAGGATTTAAGTCTCTTTTTATTTTGGCATAATAACAGTATTTGAAAAAATGTATTTTATCCTCGTCAGCCGCTCTCTAAAAACTTTATTCATTTAATAGTGGCTTCCACACATATATGTCAATTCAAATATGGTGCTTTAAAGATAGTTTGTTGGATAAATGAAATGTATCCACATTTTGTTCATTTCCCCTCATTTGCCCCAACATGGCCTCTTGTGCTCCACCTAAGAACAGCCTTTGTGGAACAAATAGCACTGGTCCAGCTAAGGGAACGCACTGCGTGTCCGGGGTATTAAGGTCTGGGTGTTGATGTGAAGATAGCAGCAGTTTTAATCGTGTTGAACAAACACGACACCCTCCAAACTCCCCGGTCTGTGTCGCCCTTCCCCTCTATGACTGTGGTTTGTGTTTCCCTGGTGGCAGCGTGGAAAGAAAAGACCCCTTGGCTGCACTGGCTCAAGAGTACGGAGGGTCTAAGAGAAACGCTCTACTGAAGTGGTGCCAGAAGAAAACAGAAGGCTATCCGGTAGGGACCACAGAGACCGCTCTCACAAACAAAGCAGGCCCCATTCATTTTAACACTCTTGTTTTTCCTCCGCTTTCAGTCTCACACTCCCGGTGTTCTCATGAATTGCACAAACACAGCAGGTCTGCCACGTACTTCTCTCTCGGGCAGAGAGAGAGAAGTATTAAACTGTTGCTGCACATCAGAGTGTTTGCAGACGCACTACTCTTCAACCGGTCATCTCAGACGAGAAGTCGCTGCAACTAATGGAAACGCTTGTTGGCAAGGACGCTTGTCCGCTCATCTAGGCGTTGTCGTGGGGCTGTGGCCTGTCTGTGTCCCCCCGTGTCCATGGAGCCAAGTGCTGACAGTCACCTGGCTTGGCTGCTCCTCTAATATCCAGTTTAAGGAGTCCATTAAACACAGGGGGATTAGAGATTTGCCCATGCAGTCATCGTGCATGTGTGCTAGCCATGCCAGCTAGATACAGCTGAACGCCCCAGCAGAGGCCGGCTGGACACAGCCTGCAAATTGTAGCTTAAGAGCGAGGAGAAAGAAGAGGGAGAAGAGCACAGTCGTAAATAATTGATGCTGCCTCATCAGTCATTCCTGCTTCTCAGGCATTAAACCTCTTGGTTTACAGTCACTCTGGCAGTTTGTCCATTAGCTTTAAAAAAAAACAAAACAAAAAAAACAATTAGCTCGTCTGATCCTTTGTGATGGAAATATGCCAGCCCATCAGATAAGACTGGTGGCTGATGATCTACCTGAGACGATACTGGGCGCGTGTGCACGCCGCTGTGGCTTTACAAAGACCAACTGATAACAACGCTTATTTATTATTGTCATTATCATGAACCTGCCCTAAAGGTGGCTCAGTGCACATCATCTAGCATTACAACATTATTATCACTATCGCAAAAATGTTTAAGTTAAGTAAAAGCTATTTTTAGTCATAGCAGGTGTGACAGCTTATTGGTTTCTTTACACCAGGTGGAGCTGGAATCGGCAGTTCAGCTCAGGACAGGCTGGACCTGCAGCCCTCAAGCCTCATTCAAGCAGAACTGTAACCTCTGACCTCCATTCGGAAAGAGCTTAGTGCGCACACGCACATACACACACACACACACACACAGGAAAGTGTGATTACATGCAAGTATCAAGAATGTATTTAAGAAGATTTGGATGCTGGAAATGTTCTCGCTCTGAGGAACAATCAGGCCTTTCCAGTTTCCAGGTTCATGTTTGTGCATTTCGTTCACAAACCATCCAGCAGTTCAGCCAAACATCAGCTCCTGCCTCAGGCTTGACTAGGTTGCCTCCAGAGCAGAGCAATAGAATGCAGATCACGTCCATCTCTGTGAAAGATATTATTGCTATTGATGTTTGTCTTTTCTGAAATGCAGTCAACATTCCTTTAAATAATACTTAAATACGTGAAGTCATTTTTGTATGCGGGACCCTACGTCTTCTCTGTTCCCCCCCGTTTTTCCCTCCATCCTGGCGGATCATCTCGTGCACATTCGTGCTTTCTGGGATTGTAACTGCATTGTGTCTGAGTGCATGACATGTAGCAATAGTTACAGTAAGTGGAGCCCAGCTGAGTGCTTGCGGCTGGACCATTTGTGACCACAGGCCCTCCATTTGAGTCGTGCGGCAGGCAGAGGAGAAAGGCGCCTGTCGGAGGTTGTGTTGGTGAGAGGTCAGGATGGTACATCCATCCACATGCAAGCCGCTAATTACAGGGCTAATGATCAGAAAGGTTGACTGTGCGATTACCCAGGAAAACAACCACATCCACACTGTTTCCCCGTTTGTCTTCCTCAGTGTCACGCTGGTCTTCTCCTCTGGTAAAGATTAGCGAGGTTCGCTTTTATCGATGCATCGTCCCACACGTTGCGGTCCCCCTCTTCAGACTGAGGTCAGATAGGTAATAGCGCAGCACTAATTGGCTCTTTACTAGCAAGTCATCCACTTCATTTACACGTGGCCCATCAGCCTACATAATTAATGGTGCACCTATCATTTTCTACTCTTTCTCCATTTCCGAAGGTGGAGTCAGGAACCGCGCTCTGATATTTGTCGGCCAAAGCGGAGCCAGACGAGCTCCCGGGTGAGATGAGAACAAAGCTGGCGGGAGGGTCAGCCCCGTGCCCCTTGCTGTTACAGCCCTATTGTCGCTGTGCGTTTTTGTGAAACGGCTGTCTAATGAATGTGACGTAGGTTCAGTAGGCATGCAGAGCGAGTGTTTGACGAACAAAACCTTTGTTTGCCCAGCGAAACAAAGACCTGAGTGACATGTATAATTAGCCTCAGCGCATGATGAATGTGGGTCCACAGACGTGTCCGTAGGGATAACGTTTCAGCGTTTTTGAAGCGCTTCTGCTCCACAACGACGGCAGCGCGCTACATCTAAACTGATCTGGCACCTGCCGATGGGAGCGCATCACTGACAACTATGGCGGGCTGTAAGTCAGCGTTGCCAGACTAAAGCTTGGTTTCAGAACCAGAACTCCAGAGAAAAACAGCCTGTGTGACAACTGCTGGGGGAGACGTTCCCCCCAAATCTGCTGAAGAATCATCACTGCTTGCTCTTGTAGTGATTTCGATGAAATGCATCAAATTCTGGGTAAACGGCCTCGGTCTAGGTTCTCTTCAGCTTAAAGAAAATAAAACAACAAGCATACTTGTTCCTGAGGGGATTTGGGCCTCTTAAGACCGACTAATCTCCCAAGCGCGCCGAAGGTTTTTCATCATTTTGATGTGGAAGGCTGATGTTAACGTTTATTAGTTAGATACTTGTTTATTGGAAGTTTGGTAGTGAGGTTACATTTGGTAATAAAATGCTATTTGTTGTGTTTAAAAGTTCTACAGAACCTTTATTTACGTCAGAACAAACTGCACGCAGACCATCTTCCAACGTATACCAGTTAAGGTCAACATGGCCTACGTGCTTTATTGCCTGTGTCCCCTCCAGCCAAGGGTGTCCACCGGAACACGTATGCCAACATGCTTGTTTGAACATACGTGTTCCACATTGATCTGGTCTCTGAGCAAACTAATAAGGCCAGCGAAGTAAAAGGGACAACAGGGCAACTGGCGTGCATTTAAACACAGGTGGAGCAGGATGACGTGCCATCGCCATGGTGAGGAGCCCGCGACCCCTCAGGGAGAAAGCAGAGTGCGACAGGGTGTTTGTACCCAGCAGCTGCCTCCACAGCTGAGTAACACCAGGTCCTCAGAGCACATGATTATGTTAATCTGTAAGTGGAGGCTAAGACGTGAGTGCAGACACCTCAAATGTCAGATTCCAGGAAGCAGCGATTGATCGGCCGGTTCTGATTGACTCTGCCCTTTGGGGGAGACTTGAGGAGCCTCCCGCAGGAAATCTGCACGCACACAGGCGTGCCCTGCGCTTGTGCGAGGAGTCACGTCTGAAACGCCGAACTGCTTCCATTGCACTAATATCGCGCTGGCTATTAAAACATTTTTAACCACGAGCGCCGTCATCATCACGAGGACGCTCTTTTCTGCCTTGTGCTCGCAGTATTACAGAGGCTGGAAAACACTTGCTGTGTATTTGTCAGGCACTTTGATGTCTTATTTTAGACAGTTCCAGACACTTTTTTTTTAACTTTTCCTATTTTTTTTTTTTTTTTCTCAATTAATCATAGAAGGCAAACAAAAATAAAAGCGCTGTTTGTTCAGGGTGGGAACAATGAGCAAAGGCTCTGAACATTAGGTTCAGCTGGTCCTGACAGAGCACGGCTCATCCGGCCTCGTCTGGGAAACTCTCATTCACACACACACACACACACACACACACACACACACACAGCCATTGAAGTGACAGGAATGAGACCACATGCCATTGTGAAATGGAGGTCAGACTTCAAGGAGAGGAAAAGCATAGGAGTTCCAAAAAAGGATCCATTAAGCTGTGTTGATAGTGGTAGTACGAACACTGAGTATTAGGACAGTTCTGGTGTAGTTTATGACAAACGCGCTGCTTCAATGCTCAGAGTGAGCCGTCAGACGTACGCAGGTGAATAAAACTGTCCAGCACTTCTGAGAATTAAACAAAGCTGTCAGCTCCTGTAAAAGTGCTCCCTGAATGCAGCTCAGCGTTCACTCCCGTTGTGTTCGTGGGCTGGAACACACGTGTAGCGCTGATTTATGTCACCTTTGAAGAAAGCCACAATACGCGTCTGTTTAAATGCCTCTGGTGACACACAGGCTCTCTCAGGTGAGCATGACCACGATGCACGGCTGCAGCTGACCTGCCGCTCTGCTGGTTGCCACGTGTTGCCGTCCATCAGCGCTGCAGCTCGCCGTGCGTGCAGCTTGAGGTCCGTTAAACATGCATTATGTAGAGGCCGAATCAGCCCCCACCTCCGGCCCCCCGTCGCTCTGTCTTTACTTTAACACGCCTGGCTGCTGCGACTGTCAGCTTGACATCCGCCGTGATTCATTTGCAGCTACTCGCCTTCTTCTTCCTAACTCTACCTTCTCTTCTGTCGTTTCCTGCTCCTCCTCCTCTGGTGTTTTTAGTCTTTCATTTTAGCACGATTCTCGCAGACTTTACTTTGCTGTTACTCTGGTCGTTCAATTAAGAGGAGGATACTGTGTGTGTGTGTGTGTGTGTGTGTGTGTGTGTGAGCTGACATCTAGGTGTCGTTTGCGACATCAGAGGACGTTTTGCTCCGTGACACCAGCCAGCAGCCCGCGCTGTTTGCACTCATCTCCGTGCATCCGTCAGTAAACACAGCGCTTACAGACCTCCTGCGTCCTGCTGCCGAGCAGTGCTCTCGACCTTGCCGAGCTTTTTTTTAGGCAGCGTAAATGAAATAAGTGAGCAGCATCGTGTGGCGAAAGGCTTTTGGCCTTTTGACATCCTCCAAATGTGATGATGTACTGACAGAGGGGGTAAAGGTCAAAGCGGGGGCTGGCCTCAGCCACGGTGTAGCTTTACATTTAAGCCCATGAAGTCCTAGCGAGGGGTCAACCGGACTGTTGGAAGCAGCTGAACGACGTTTCGCCTCCCATCCAAAAGGCTTCTGCAGTTTGTTACGGCCAAGCTATTTCCGCCTCTCTTCGACTCTGTAATGATGGTGTCTGTATCTGTGCTCATTAAACCTCCCTTCAGTCTCTGTCTCCCTCTCTCTCTCTCTGTTTTTGTCTCTCTGTCTCTGCTTCTCACTAATGCTGACATTCTCTGAGTTTCAAAAGCTCTGGCTTTGTGGTGAGCGAGACGCTTCCTGTTGCTTGAGGTTGTGTTTGCTTTTCTGCACCAGCTCCCAGAGAGCCGCCGTTGGCCGCTGCTCGTCTGGTGTTCGTGCCTCTCCCCCTCGTTCTGCCCACCTCCTCTCCCCATCACGAACTACAAGGCACCTACTTGGCATGTATTTGGACGTGCCCTTTCAGGACAGCCAGACCCCGCCCGACCTCTGGGATCAGCTTATTTGTTATTGTATACATTTCTCTGCGTCCCGGAGGTCCGAGCTTTCCGCTATCGCTAGCTCTGTTTGTGTGTTTCAGTCTGAACGCGTCCCCCCAGTGTAAATAGCGCTGCTGCTGCTGCTGCTGCTGCTGAGCCAGCTGGGGGGGCCTATCAGAGGAATGTGAGCTGACATGACGGCACAGGTCTGCACCCTCCACCCCCCCGCAGATAGATTGGGGATGCTATTATTCCTCCTCATGTCAGGGTTGGTTATAATCCATCCAATAATAACCGTATCCACGCCAAGACAACGGTGGGACGCTGCGTCACTGCGGTGTCTGCCGTCCTCGACTCCCATTGCAGTGACATCACAACAGAGTCCATCTGAGGTGAACTCATCCAGCTACTCTAAATCACAAAAGGAATCTGTGTGTGAAGCCAGAGGTTCTCCATCAGCGCAGCGTCCTGGAGACGCTTTTAGACACTCGTCTCTGGGCCCAGAGTCCGGCTACTTCTCCACCCGTCACTCGCTAAATTACATTCAGCATGAATCAGTCCCTGGTTGGAATGGCCTGGCTCTCCTGGTCTATGATGAAGGCCGCTGCCTCAGAGCGACATTAAACTGCATGTGTGTGTGTGGTGTGTGTGTGTGCAGACACACACACTCAGCAGTATTTAATATGCAGGTTTTACCTGAGCGGGCTGCAAAAACTACAAACGTTCCACCTGCTAAAAGCGTGGGTGTCCAGTGACGGCTGACGGGACGTGTTTTCCCTGGGATACTCTGAAGCTGCACGGGCAGACCGTCGTTGAGGGCCCCCCTTCCTGTGAGCCGCTGAGGAGGGGGACAAGAGAGGAAAACACTGTAAATAACTCGTGTTTTCCAAGGGGAGCCTTCATCAGCAAACAATGGAGCGGAAGAAGTCTTTCCTCCAAACGCTCTACTGTTATCAGAGCCCAAGGACGTGGTAGAGTCTGGACCAGGTGACAATGATGTGAAATACACACACACACACACACACACACACACACACACAGCAGTCTGGACGTGCTGACATTCACGTTCTTCACCAGGAGGACTGATCAGAGAGCTTAAAAGCATCTTAGCAAAGATCTTTCACAGAAACATGAGCAGGCATAATGTGTGTTTGAAAGACCGACAGCAGCACAAAACCACGTTAAAATGTAGCTGCTATTGTTTCCTGCCTTAATGGCTTCTTTCATAGGCCTTCATGTTGTCTTGGTCACTCAGCCAAATTATGAGGGCATTTTCACTATCATATTCCTGTACGCTTGTTTGTTTTTGATGTGTGCTCTCTCTCTCTCTCTCTCTCTCTCTTTCTCTCTTTCTCTCTCTCTCTCTCTCTCTCTCTCTCTCTCTCTCTCTCTCTCTCTCTCTCTCCCTTTACCCCAGAATATTGATGTGACTAACTTTAGCAGCAGCTGGAGTGATGGCCTGGCTTTCTGTGCCCTCCTGCACACGTATCTGCCAGCCCACATCCCTTATCAGGAGCTCATCAGTCAAGATAAGGTAGTAAATTACAGGAAGACACACTTTCACACTCTCTCACACACCCCACAGAGGCGACACGTGGCCAAGTCCATCACATGTGAGATCAGATACGTTTATGTTTATGGTGCTTATACAGTATAGGTATATATAAATACAACTTCTTTTGCACACAGGCGTGCTCTCCTGTGCATGTGGAACCCTCACATGCCTGTGAGCAGATCACACAGACTGTCCGCCCTCCTCCTCCTCCTCCTCCAACCATAATGTGATGACTGCGTTGGAGCTCAGAAAGCTGCAGCAAGCTGATCTAGATGAATTCATAGCGTTGAAATTGTCATTTTTTGCAGTGTGCGTTTCGGACGCTTTAAGGCTGCTTCCCCCGCCCATCTTTTTTTTTTTTTTTTTTCACATTCCAGACTTCCTTTACTGAGCGGCGGGCATGTTATAGGTGTGCCATACTGTCCATACAGCCTGAGGAGGGCTCATGAATGCTGCGTTTGTCTGTCACACTGGAAGCTGTGTGCAGCGGCAGCCCTATGGCGTGGTGCTGACAGCTCTGTGTTGTAGTTCACATACAGGTATATACGTTAGCTATAGCTTGGCTTCGTCTCTGCACACTGCTGCGGTAGTATAGCAACATAAACAGCTCTGGCCTGCTCTGTCACATCTAATGTGACCTGTGTGTGTGTGTGTGTCTGTGTGTGTGTGTGTAAAATGAGGTGATGACAGAGACATTACCTGGCACATCCTCCTGAATAATTCAATATACACGTGTTGGCTTTAATAAATCTTGCTGAGTGACTTTCCCTGAGGCCCAAACACACAATCTGGTCCAGGTTTAATCTGTCTTTCCAGTAATCCCATTACTGTCCTCCTTCGTTAAATCTTGATATTACTTTTGCATCACATGATATTAGCCGTCACTCTGCTACATTTATGTTATTTAACTTTAATTACTAATTACGTTCAGGAAATGTGGCTGCAGTCAGATTTGGCTAGCAGCCTGTAATGTTTGCTCGTCTTCTGTAAGTCCCATCCCAATCCCACTGTTCTACCCAACTATCCTCATGGGAGAGCTTCAGTCTGTAAAGATGAGGAGGGACACTAACAGATTATCGACTGTTCCAGGGACCATTCACCTAGAAAGATCAGCTGGCTGTCAGAGCGCTCGCGTGGCTTCAACCACTTGCAGATGGGAAAATGTGAAGAGTTCCGGTCTTGACTGATTTATTTGGGCGGGCTGGACGGATAAAAACGTTGGCTTCGTCCGTGAGCGCACACTTCCGAAGAGACTTTGCATTGTGTGTTTTTCCTGCGATCACGCAGCAACAGGAGAGGCGGAACGAGAGCAGCGCTACACAGCCGCGTGTTGACATGTGTTCAGCTTTATTTATGTGTTTCAGACGCCGCGTGTGGTCTGTTTTTCTTCAGGTGCGGAATCTGACCCTGGCTTTCCAGGCCGCCGAGAGCATCGGCATCAGGCCGTCCCTGGTGAGTAAATCTGTCTCACGTGCACTGTGATGACACCGGTAGCTGGAAACGCATCGTCCAACAAACTCAAACGGTGCTTCCAAGCTAACAGTCTCCTTGAACATTTGAGCTAGGCCGCATCATCAGAAAGCTTAGCGAAGGAGCAGAAACTGAAAGAGAAGGTCACCACTAATGGAGGAGAGACAGCGCGTGAGGGTCAGCTGACCCGCCTCTCTACAGCTGTAACAGCAACAGAAATAATTAAACACTTGGTTTTGCTAAAAGCACATTTGTTTGTTTAGAGGTCTCTCACAAAAAGCAGAACGGGATAAATGAGAGTGACCACGCTGATCCTGACATTTATTTATTTATTTGTTTGAATAAATGAGCATTTTTCGTTATAAAGAGGCAAAAACACAGTTGAGGGGGATCTTTGGTCCCTAGCTTCACATCTGCTTGGCAGCTGTTGCAGTTTATATTTTTGTGTTGGTTATAAATCCTGGAGACGACTGAAGGGCCGGATGCTGAAGACCCACGTTAACCCGACCTGGTTTCGGGTCTGATGGACAGCGCTGTGGCAGCAGGATAAACCTCGATCAGGAGCGAGTCGTCCCAGTTTGACCTGATCGCTGCACTCCAGGTCATCCCCACGTTAGCAACACCAGCTCAGGACTCTGTCACATAAACAACCAAATCTTTTCAAAATCCAGTGGCCTAAGTCCCTGTTGCTGTTAGCAACAAGCTTGGGAAAGATTTTCAGGGTCTTTCAGTGTTAATAACATGATCACAGTCACAGATCCAGGTTAATATGTCCTCTCCTCCGGTGGCTTCTGTTCAAACGTGACCTCTGAGCTGAGCAGTCATTCAGGGGTTTCAGGCAACAGAAGCAAACATTTATAGCCCTGATGTGTCCTGAGTGGTGCTTTTATTTCATTGGCCTGTTACAAATCCCAAACAGCAGCAGCAGCAGCAGCAGCTGGCCACTCCGGGGGGTTTTAAGAACTATCAGATTTATGGTGAGTTTACGGATCAGCTGGTGACTGTCATCAGCCCGACTCCGTCAGACATCTACAGCTCGTATCATCTAAAAATGGAAGTGGGAGTGGAGCTGATGTAAACAGGAGCCTGGTAATGTTTCCAGCTTACAGTGTGGAGCTTAGATGGCATACGCAGGTGTTGACTGGTGTTATTGGCTGGAGTTTGACTCCATGAATTTGCTCTGAATGGTTTCTAAAGTGCTGCGTCATCACAGCTGGTGACAGAGGCCACAGATCCTGCACATTTCAGCCTTTTGGGTGATAAAGTGGACACAGTAAAACTGGGTTTAGGAAGTATGACAATACAGATGTCTCCGATCTCTGAAAAACGACGCTGAAGGTCCAGGTGGAGCGTAATTTTCCTGCGTGTGGACAGCGCCGAGCTGCTGGGCCTGAATCTCCCAGACACTTTCTTGGATCCGATTTCACTTGAAAAATGAACTCTTTGGCCGGTGGAACTGGAAAAAGGAAATGCAGAATTTTCCCACATCTTCAGGAGCTTTTTTCTGACTACGGAAAATGCTGAATACGCAAAACTCTGCGTTCAGTGACGGAGGCTGGTGATCCGGACAGTTTCAGCACCAAACCACTGAACTGAAAATACACAAACAGCTGAAGCTGCGGTACAACAAGCTTTCTGCTCGACTACCTAAACTCCCCCAGGATTCTCTTGATTTGTGACGTGGGATCAGTAAACGCCGACACGTGCTGGGACGCGTCATACCTGTAGAATACTCGGACCTGTAGAGATCACCCCACACCAACGTATCTGCCTCTGACGAGCCTCCAGTGTTCACTCAGGGAACTGCAGGTGATGGGAGCTCCTCGTTCCCTCAGTTTGCACCCCAGACTGATAATGTTTGAAAACGAAATAGAGGCACTTGAAAGTTAACATAAGCAACTACTTAAATCTGCCTGAAAGCTGCAGAAATCGGACGAAATTCATTGAACACTCCCAGTTCGTGGCCTTGTCAGGGACCTATAAACACATGAATTCCTGTGACTAACTCTGACTGTCTCTGGCTGTTCAGCCAGTTTGTCTGTCTAATTTTTTTAACTCTTTTTTGACTCTACCGTGTAAAATAAACCGAGGTTCCGGTCACCATGGAGATCACTGTAGGGAAGCGTGTGACTAAACCGCATTACCAGCAGCGGCTGTGGCGTTAACGTCCCCGTTCTGCGCCTGAATCATCGCTGTCCACCAGGATGCACCTCTGAGAGGCCGTCTGCAGCCTGATCACAGCATGTAGAATTATGGGATGTAGGAATAATTCAGAGCAGCTGTAAAACTGTTAGGGTCGCTGGCTGTGTGTTTTAATATTTAGAATTTTTGTGCGGATGATGATGTTGCTTGTACGTCTCCTCCTGGCGTGGGGGGCGGGCGGGCTGTTTAAAAGTGTCCAACCTTTCTGAACTGTTGCTCTGTTACAAACAGGACATGGAGGAGCTGATGAGGACGGACCGGCCGGACTGGCAGAGCGTCATGCTGTACGTCTCACAGATATACAAGTACTTTGAGACCTGATAAGGAGCTGCAGATCAATTCCAGGGAGGCCAGTTTGAGTGAATCATCCCTCACATCAGAACTTCAGGAGTTCCAGCAAAACTGAATTCTTTATATTTTCCAACCATGTGTGATAGATGTTTACCAGCAGAGATGAAATACTCCAAGGCTGTTGTTAGTTTTGTAGCAGTATTTTCATGAAAATGAATTGAACTCTTGGCTGTTGCCAGCAGAAGAACCAGTTGAGTCCAATCATCACACTATCTTCCAGCCAAACCAAACCAGTTGCTGTTTGGTGTAATAATAGTCATTTGCATTTGGATGTTCCAGAGAGTCTGAGACAGAGCTGAGGTACTGTTTTCTGATATGGTGAGAGTAGATTGAAGATTTTATTTATTTTATTTACTTTCCCTGTGAATGTTTGACAGTGGATTGATATGGATGCAGTTTTATATCTACAGACGACTCAATAAAGGACTGACAAGTTTTATATTTCATAACTTGCTTCTATTTTCTACTAGTATTATTAGTAGTAGTATTCGTCGTCGTAGTAGTTGTAGTAAATCTTAAATGGACCCTCTCCTGGCCATCCGCCTCATCAGAATAGGAAGTTAATTTTTAACCAACACTGTAAAATATGGAGCTACGTTTTTTTAAAAAAAAAAAAAAAAAAATATATATATATATATATATATATATATATATATATATATATACTTCCCACGGGGAGAATATTTTTTGCCACAATGAAAACTAACGCATCGCCGTACGTGCGCGCGTGTCCGTTGGTAAAATCAAGAGCGTAACGAAGACGGAGCACGTGGATGGTGTTTATAGGTGCGTAATTACGCACAACGGAAAGGGATTCCACCCTGTGTGACGGCGGGTTTTAATTGCGTTTGCGTGCATGTGTGGGTGTACTTGGGGCGTGGCTTTCTCTGAAATAGATTACCCCTCTTTTTCTTACGTCTCACATTTCTTACGTCTGCATTTTGACGCGTCCGCCGGCAGCTTGTGTCCCACTGTGGCTGCGCTTCGTGGTCACAGAGGCGTGTTTGATGTCGCCCGGATGAGCCAGCGTCGACGTGAGAACAACCGTAACTCCCGTGCAACGATGTCCAGCGACTGTCTGCTGCTGCTGTTGCACACTTCTGCAGTCCGCGCACACAACTGATCCAGTCCTGCTCCAAGTTCCGCTGCGGCGCTTTTGTCAACTTCGCGATGCGGGGATCGTGAAGTTGCCGCCTTCATGAAACTAATTCCAGCTGTTCCGCAGATGGCTGTCAGCGCAGCTCACACTTGTGGAATATTCCTGGATTACGGAAGAAAGTCCCCTGTCGTCCTTCAGGACTAGAAGCAGCGTCGTCTCCGTGACCAGCCCGCAGGTTCCGCTCCTTCAACACTCTGCTGAGATGAATTACTTCTACATCGTGATAGAAATCATCATCGCTCTTCTCTCGATTTCTGGCAACGTGTTGGTGTGCTGGGCGGTCGCGATTAACACCACTTTGAAGAACGCCACCAACTACTTTCTGGTGTCT
The DNA here is from genome assembly GCA_015343265.1 of Pao palembangensis. Taxonomy (NCBI): domain Eukaryota; kingdom Metazoa; phylum Chordata; class Actinopteri; order Tetraodontiformes; family Tetraodontidae; genus Pao; species Pao palembangensis. The sequence continues at coordinate 10,009,799 of CM027094.1, read as the reverse complement.
CTGGCTGTGGCTGATATTCTGGTCGGTCTGCTCGCCATCCCCTTCGCCATAACCATCAGTCTGGGGATACAGCTGGACTTCTACGGGTGTCTCTTCCTGGCGTGTTTTGTCCTGGTCCTGACTCAGAGCTCCATCTTCAGCCTTCTGGCCATCGCCATCGACAGATACCTGGCTGTCAAAATCCATCTCAGGTGAGCTGGTATGAAAGTGAGTTTGTGCCTGTTGGTGAACTGTTGGCTGAAACCCGAGCAGGTTTTATCCAGCTCACGCAGACAGCAGGAGTCGGAACAAATGATCGGTTCACTTTTGGAGACCTCGGAGATGTCTGAGCTGTGTAACTGAAAGGCACGGGCGCTTTTTGTTGTCTCTGTGATTGCATCAAACCATTTCCTGCAGCTCACTTTGTTAATCTGACTTGCTTTGACATCCAGATAAGACGCGCCCCCGCCCCCCCTTTCCCACCCCCGAACCTGAAACCAAAGGCAATATCAACACTTTGAGGCGAATGTTTAATAACTCCAGGAGTTTAGCCGCGGCGGAAACTCTGGCGGCGGTTTTTGGGACAGTCCCTTCAAAAAATGAGGATCAACTGAAATGGTTTCCTTCGTCTGCAGCGCAGGAGGAGCTGCTGAATCAGTAACTCGCCCCAGCGGGTCACCTTTATTGACCTCTGTGTCAAAGTTCGACCTCTGAGCAGCAAACAGTCAGAAATACACGTACGTGAGATCAGCTGAGAACTTAATAACCAGCCGGACGATCGGAGACCTGCTCGGTTTGGCCTCGGTTTCAAGGGTCTTGTGTAAACATCGCAGTGATATCTGAACATATATAACTGAAACAACAACATGTATAACTGAACATATATAATATGTTCAGTTTGACAGAGAGAAATTCCGGGACGTTGATGCTGCCGGGCGTCTCCGAGTGTGAGCCGATGCCGTCTGGGGGCGTTGGGGGGGCTGTGATGTGCTGTCAATTCCTCTAAAGTCAATTTCTGTCATGAAAGGACAGTTGGACGTCAGCCTGGGACCATCTTGTAAAACCCTTTTTACTTGTTCTTGCACATTATTGTAAATATATTATGATAATGATGCTGCTGGAACAAGTTCATTTCCCATGTCTGGGATGAATAAAGTACTTCTATTCTATTCTAAACCCGGACAGAAGTGTGTGTGTGTGTGTGTGTGTGATCACGGCGATGGGTTCAAGTGTGACTGTGGTCATTTTGGGGCCGATTCTCTCAGATGAAAGCGTTTTCTCAGATGGTTTGACTGGAAACCAAAGGCCACTCCAGATGTTTCAAATCCCACGAGAGAACAGAGCCGTGCACACGCTCAACTGACCCCCAGCCCCACGTAGCCTCTGTGCAGTTCTCCGGTACGGACCCCCGGGCTGCTTTTGTCTCGTTTTGGTGCTTGTTTGTTTGTGTTTGGATATTTTTCACTCCAGACCTGGACCCAGGTGAGCGCCCCCCCCCCCCCCCCCACACACACACACACACACACACACACACACACCTTCCTCGCCTGTAGCAGCTCCCACAAGTGCCACAAAGCTCATTTGACGAGGATCTTGCAGCTGTATGAGCGGTTCCAGCGCTTTAGCTGTGGCTCCACGAGTCTCTTTCCTGGACTTGGCAGCTGTGTGGCTCTCAGCCGGCCCCCGTGCCTGGCGTCTGTTCTCTGTGTTCACTCGGACATGGTGTGATTGGATGTGGGACTTCCAGGGTTAAACTGGCTCTGGGATGTGATTGCCTGAATACATCACAGCGGAATCAAGTTGCCCACAGCCTCCATTTTGTCAGATTAAAAACAGCAAACATACAAAGTACACACTGTTTCTGTGCTCCAGAACAGATGAGCCACGAGACCCCAGATGCTAAATGACACTTGACAGCAAGGTGCACTCTGGGAACTCATGTTCCATTAGATAAGCTGTGTGTTCGCTCTTCCTTCCTCTGTCCAAACATGTGAAAAACAAGACAGAGCTTAGACCCAACATGAACCTTCATAAGAATTGTTAAACTTCCACATAGTCAACAAACACTCCCGGAGCTGCATGTTCGACGCTGAAGCACGCGGGGACGTGCTTTCAGACGACAACCTAAACTATAGATGTAGATCACAATTTTAGTGAACGACCACCTGTTAGGTTGTGTTTGGATCACAGCCAACATTGTCTGTGTGTGTGTGTGTGTGTGTGTGTGTGTGTGTGTGTGTGTGTGTGTGTGTGTGTGTGGGCCTGGCTGACGTCTGTGTCCTCAGGCAGGAAGCACAGTGACACACCAGGGAGGAGGGATGTATGGAGAATAAAGCGGGGTTAAAAAAAAAGCAAAACAGAGACGGATGCCAGCGTGGTGTCGTCATGCCACAGCTAATCCATTCAGCCGGGGGGGGGTTGGGGGGGTTGGGGGGGGGCACCATTTCATGCACATTGTGGTGGCCTGTTTGCCTCCACACAGAGGGCCGCAGCGTGGGGGCGGAGCCTAGCCCCTACTAATTATTCACACGTGTTTAGACGCGGCACTGACTGAAAATAGGTTTGGACCTTTGAACTGATCACAGTGCACATTCAGGCTCATCGGCACTACGAGGAAGCAAAAATGACCGCTTAGCGCCGAACCTAAAGATTTCTTTTTTTTTTTTTTTTTATTACAAACGAGCAGCTAAAGTTCAGAAAGTCGTGCACTTCTGGGCTCACATGCACATCCTTTGGGGACGTCTGCTTCTGTGGTGAGCTGAATTTACCATGAGGTGGTGCTCAGATGACTCAGGTGATGGAGGGGAGGCGGTCAAAGCGGCAGATGTTGTGGCTTCCTTGCAGCTTTTTTTCAGACATTGTCTTCGGTTGTTTATAGTTCCTCCATCTACTTATTTAGTGAAGCCGAACTGCGACGTTGTCCTGTTGTTTTACAGAACACTAGTGGGCACACGTCCTCTCGAAACAATATGTCCAACTGTGGAATCAATCGGTTTTTGGTGACTGTTGCTTCACGAATGAGTGTGAAACAGCAGCCAGAGGAGGTGACACAACACCAGCGTTACATTGCTTCATAGGTCTGAAAGCGAGCCTGGGAACTTCCAAACCTCACGTTCAGCTAAACTCAAACTATACAGTACAGATGTCCTTTACACTTTCATTACGGTCTCACCTCATCAGGAGCCAAAGGTGGTGGTTAATCCTGCTCTGCTTCTGCGCGTCGGTTTATTTGAGTCACCGTCTTGAGTCACTTTAAAGGAAATGAGCGAAGTCGATACGATGGGACAGTTTGGCCGATGCTGCTGTGAGTCAGCCGTGCTGAATCAGTGCAGCTCAGCTTAATGCTCATCTCATTACTGCGAGCGGAAAGATGCGGACAGATGAGGCGAACGTGCCCCAGAGAAGGCAGGTGGGAGCGTGACGGAGCGCTCAGTGATGGAGTCTCCGTCTGAAAGCGTGCACACGCAGCAACCGCACCTTTGGCTTCCCCGCAGTGGAAGCGAGGCACGCGGGCGGCGGACAATGAGCTAAAGGTTAAGAATGAGCCTGTTATTCTGAGGCAGCGTGGAGAATCGTGTTAGTAATTATAAAGTGACAAATCACAGGGACTCGAGTAAACGCTGGCGTTCATCTTCATCGCTTCAGGAGCAAAGCTGTGGTCCTCCTTCCTGCGTTTGTCACGTCTTCCTTTGTTTGTAAAACAAACATGCGGAAGAATGATATTTCCATCAGCCACTGAATGCACCATATCCAAGCCCCTCACCCCTCATTCTTACTGCTTTATAGCAGCCGGAGGTCCAGAGAGCTGCGCTTGTGCACCAAATGAAAGAAACCAAAGATTTGTGCCAGGGCGGAGCGCTGCTGTGGGAACTAGCATGGATCCCAACAGCAGTCTCCGATTCAAAGGTCTGAATGTTGTAGGGCCCACTTTTCTGTTTCACAGCTTAAAAACAGGTGTGTAAATTCACCAACCGAAGCACCCGTCAGAGCAACAACGTGACGAACCGCCACAGTAACGTCTGCTCTTTCCTCCAGGTACAAGGAGTTAATGACGGGCAAGACGGCCAGAGAAATCATCGCCATTTTATGGATCCTATCCTTCGTCATCGGCCTCATCCCCTTCTTCGGGTGGAATCGGAAGCACGACAGCTGCAGGAACAACAGGTCTTCTGGGGACAATGCAACCACTGCCGGCCACGCGGAGGGGCTCAGCGGTGGAGGAGACTTACTCCAGAGCTGCAAGCTTCTCTGCTTCTTTGAGAGCGTGGTCAACATGGAGTACATGGTCTACTTTAACTTCTTCATCTGCGTGCTGCCCCCGCTCCTCATCATGCTCGGAATCTACCTGAAGATCTTCACCGTGGCCCGGAAGCAGATGATGCAGATCGAGCTGAAGAGCGTGGGCAACGGGGACAGCCACCAGGGCCTGCTGCAGAAGGAGATCCGGGCCGCCAAGTCCCTGTCCATAATCGTCGGACTGTTCGCCGTCTGCTGGCTGCCCGTCCACATCCTCAACTGCCTCACGCTGTTCTACAACGAGCTGAAGAAGCCCGAAACCGTCATGTACATCGCCATCATTATGTCTCACGCCAACTCGGCAGTCAACCCCATCATCTACGCGTACCGCATCCAGGACTTCAGGAACACCTTCCGCAAGATCCTGGCGCAGCACTTCCTGTGCCACAAGGAGGAGCTGTACCGCAGCTCCAACGGCAGCAGGCGCACCAGAGACCAGATCCACATGACCATCGACCCCCTGTTATAGAGTCCAACACTGTCGAGCAGCGCCGGCTCAGCGGACCTCGTGTGTTTACAGAGCAGGCCTGTGCTGCGTGGAGACCGGCTGATACTCCCGACTGTGGCGGCTCCAGTCAGTCAAAGGTCAACGGGAGAGTCTGAACTTTCCTATTAAAAGTGTTGAAGCTAACTGGATCTGTGAGGTTCTGAACAGGATTCAAAGACGAGCACATCCAAACCCTGTTATTCGTCATCCTGATTCCACACTGTCCTTACTCCAAACACTCCGTTTTACGCTGTGCTGTTTTTATATTGACATTGACCTCCATCTTTTATTTATTTATTACAGGTCTTGTTTTTGAGAATGTAAAGATCAATGAAAAAAACCCACATTGTGTGGCTAGATCCGTACTGAACCCAGAGAGGTACAAGTCTCCTTTTTGGCTCAAGACCCTTTTAAATATAAAGAAGTAGTTTTTCTTTATCAATGACCTGACAGAAAAGTTCTTCAGCTGCTGTTTGGTGTCGCTGCACTACTAAACCCACTTCAGGCGGAGGGACAAAAGACTCGACAGGGCTCGGAGATCTCTGAGAAAACACCAGAATAGATGGGAAATGCACAAATAGGAACTTATTGATTTTCTTTTTCTAACGTCACTCATTTTCCAAAACTTTCTGTGTCACAGCATAAGCCAGAGGAGCCGTCTTGGGTTTTCCAGGAGCAGAAACGCGCCTGTTGGCCTTTCAGTGTCAACAAAGGGCAGATGGGGAGGTGACCGTGAACCATGAACTCTGTTGATTGTAAAAGTTACTGCCCACACTACACCAACACCTGTCTGGACAAGCGTCCATGTCGTTCCAAAATAGTTGCTTTATTGTGCAATTCTTTAAACTCCACATTAAAAACGAGCAGCATTTGGAGGAACTTTTCAATCACGGTTTAATTCGGATATAATTCTTCGTCGTCTGAGCTGGTGAACACACTCGCGTGGCCTCTGTGCGCGTGTGTTTCAGGCTCCCCTCCGACCTGCTGATGGTCAAACCCGTCATGCGTGCTGCACTGAGGAGCCATGTTAGTGAGCTTACATACCTGGGAGCCGAGGCACGGACTCTGAGGGCTCCCGCTGCCTCAGCTCCACCGCGGAGACGGTGGATGAAGTGACAGAAGTCGTCACACACACACACACACACACACACGCGCTGCACTGATATTTCCCATGAGTTTCTTCTTCTGTGGTGGTGTTGCTGCATGATTGCCTCCACTGCTTCCGTGGCCTCTGACTGACTAAGGGCTACAAACCAGGAGTGTGCCAAAGCTTTAGTGCATTCCCACGGAGACGTCTTTACTGTAACCTTGTGACGTGTTTAAACAATTACTGTAGGTGTTTGGCCTTCTGCGAGCTGCGGGTCCGTGTCAAACTGTTGCCTTTTGTGTGAATTTAAAGGTAAAAGTGACAGTGAGAAGTTGGTCTCGTTGAACATTCCTGCCTTTCTGTCATCGTGTTGTTGTTGTTACTAATCAGGAAAAAAAACTCACTGTGGTCACCGTGACGTTCAGCCTTTCATTTGACAAGAAGTGCGATATTATTTAATGTGATACAATCTGTATGTAAGGTGAACTGTTTTGTTAATAAAGGTAATGTTTATATTGTTAAGAATCAGTGCTTATTTTTGGCTGCTGGTGCTCAGGCACGACCCTAAGCAGATCCAAATACAGACAAAGCTCTATTAGCAAATGCTGTTTCCTTGGAAACCAACTAGAAGCTCTCCCAAAGGGAAAAAAAGAAAGCAAAGTCATGTTGCTTTCAAAGGCGAATCAAGCGGCCGTGTTGATCCCGCGTTCCTGCCCTCCCTCTGGCGAGCGGCAGGCTGGTCCGGCGGAGGCCTGATTCACCTGGGCGTCAGGCGGCGTCAGCCCCGCTGAGAATCACGCTCATCTGCTGATCAGACACACTCTCCTGCTGGGTCACGCCCATGGCCTGGCACAGATAAATGGCCAGGATGTGTTTGCACTGGAAGAGAAGAGCACAGATGTGACGCTCGCCCATGCAACCCTGCGTCTCGCCTGGACGGGGCGCTGAGGGCTGTTTCTTGGATAGATGGGTAGAAATCATTCAGCAGCCTCCAAAACAGAAACGACAGACTGCCAAAAGCATGTAAAGAAATGAGCCCCGGTCTTTAAACAGACGAAGCAAAGATCAACCCAGACTCGACAGAGCGAGACTGGCTGGTGCGGAGAGCTATGATGATGGCGGCTATCGGTGACATCTCAGCCTCTTTAGCAACAAGGATGTAAACAGGTGCTTTACATAAACAAAGCCACAGTCAAATTAGGGTTAAATAAATTACAAAGGGTGGTCTGGTAGCCGCATTGATCCTATGACCTGCCTGTCAGGGGAGGGGCCTACATGTGTCTCCAGGGTGTTGTACTTCTCCCCTCGCTAGTGAGGAGTTACTTTAACATCCAACACAAATTGCTCCGTTGGAACCATCACGCTTCCACACGTGCAACAGTAAATCAGCGGCAGATGCCTTTAGATGGCGAAAGCTTTCGTCGTTTCTGTGTTTACACGGAGAATGTCCGCTCCTGATGGGACCAGGGCTCCCTGTTTTGTTTCTCACACTGATTTTAGCAGCATCCTCCAGGGAAGTAGTTCTTGAGACTCACCAGAAGGCCGTCGTGTCTGCGCAGCACGGTGTAGCTGAAGGCTGGACATGGGCAGTAGTGACACGACACAAAGCAAGTGTACCGACGCCCGGAGCCTCCTGTCACCTGGGAAGGAGTCATGCAAAGCACGTTAAGATCCACGATAACACTCTTGGAGAGCAGCACGCTGGACTCTTCCTCACCAGACACGAACGCAATGACTGTCTGTACCGAGCACCGGCGGTGCAGAAAATAATTATACATAAAAACAAAACATCGATTTAGTAAAAGACGGAAAGCCCAGCATTCTTTTCCATACAATTAGGTGATAAACTACATTTCCTTCATATCGAAAGGATGTGAGGGAAAGAAAAGCAGCATCTGACAGGAAGCAGCTCCAAACTCGTTCAGGCGTCTGCATCTGAGCAGGTACACCTGCGTCAACAAGGAGAAGGAATTAGCTGACGGTCAAACAAACGCAGATCATCTGATCCTGTTTTTATTTCCGCAGACTCTCGTTTCTGAGCAAACAGGCTGAGAGGATCGCTCCTGATGGTCCGTTGGGACAGATCCTGCAGCTAATCAGACTGATGGCACTTAACACACACACTTTGCTGCAGCCCTTCACAACAGGCGGGTTTGGGCCATATACCTTTGCGTCATATCACAACTGCAAACGTGACTCTCAGTCTAGGCGTCCAAGGCTGCTGCTTTCAGGTGGAAATGATGGTTCCAGTGACCTGTGTGTGATCAACGGCTCCTCCTCCTCCTCCCGCCTGAAGATGGTGATTTAAATCTCATCGTCATGACACCGGAGGACATTAGGGCTGCTGGATTAGTTCCACTCTTCTAAATAAAAAATACCTTCTAAGACAGTGGAGCAGACTCCATTAGTCTCCGGTTTAGACAAATCACCTCTCACTGTGACCTAGAAAAGTTGTTTTTTTGGTTTTTTTTTTAAAGTGACACTTATAAATAAGGCACAGAAGAGACTATTACATGACTTCAGTGGACAGGAATAAAGCACCGTGCACAGCTCCTGAAGAACCGGGCTGATTGAGAACCAAGTCACACGCAGGTCTTTGGTGCTGTTGCCATTGTGTGGCCTTGCTGCTGCCAGGTTGGCAGCCAGCAACAGCCAGCAACACACACTGAAGTGTTCCAGCCACGGGCAGAGATCCCAGATGGATCAATGCACCCTTTTGCTGTACATGAAGGCTGAGTCAGGACAGAGGGAGTTAAAGTCAGACGACAGCTATGCCTGAAATGATGGCTCTCACAGGAATACTTAGGAAGCAGCTTTAGACCCTCCGTCCGCTGGCTTCCACACCAAAAACAAGTCCTCGTGGAAAATTAGAGCACTGAGAGCAAACAAGAACTCGCTCTGTAGACTTTTTTTTTTTTTAAATACCAACAGATGAACAACTTCCAGTGTAAAAATCTGCTTCCTCTGAGCCACATTCCAATCAGGACACCATTTGGGGGGCACAAGAGGCTCGCGTTAGCACAGCATCCACATGAGTGCTCTGCTCAGACAGCCACAGGCTACCAGAGGAGGTCAGAGACCATCCACGCAGGCCAGCATACGCAGAAATACATATCCCTGCTATTCCACAGCCGTCGGGCAGAGACACAATTCAAACCTGAGAGATTTCTGACAGTTATAGAAAATCCACTGAACTTTTGGCACGAGAAAAGGTGAAAAAGCTTCACTCTCGAGGGATTTTCATATCCCAAAAATATCCATGACAACCGTGTCCCATGGACATTAGTTAATTTGTCAACTTGGCCAGGACTTCTGACCACAGTGGATAAACATCTGCCTTCCTCTGTGATCACGTCATGGTAACTTGTGGTAGATGATAACTGCACTTGTAGTTTTAATTCCCAGATTTAGATAAATTGGACTTCTTTTATACATTTATGTGCATTCTAGTCTACATATTTCTCACAGGACATTCCAACATTTTAGCACCACCAGCACCGATGGAGCATCAAATTCTCATGCAGGTGTCCATAAACACAAAGGAACTACAAAGGAAAATAACAACATTTTGTTACTCATAAAATAAGACTAAAATATGGCGGCTATGAGGAGGGCTGCAGTGAAGCTTCCAGGCAAGGACCGTGATGTCATCTTAGAGAAAAGCTATGAGTAGAAAGTCATCAAGAAAGTAGATATTTAGCCAGATTACAATTGAAATGGTTTAGCATGACTGGAGCTGCCCCTTCACAGAAAAGTGAATGAGTAAAACTACAAAGTTTGTCATTACAAAGTTCTCTGTTAAATATTCAAGTATGAAGAACACAACCAACATTTCTCACAAAGAAATACAAAGGCTTACAGGGAGCGTGGTTCAGATTAAAATGAGTTTTATGTATATATTTAGCCATTTGTGTCTATTTCTGTAATGAGGTTTAAACTGTAGATTCATGATTTCAGCCTATTTTCATCCCAAATTGTAACTTAAAAGCTCCAGAGTGTAATAATTTGCCATCATTGTCGGCAGGAACTTAGAGGCGGCTAAACCAGAACAATTTTGTGATTAAACGACCCAAAACAGCCAATTAGTGCCTGCCAGCAAATCACTACCAACAAACTCATCACTGATAATCTCTGCGCTAACTCATTAGTTGGAATGAAAACTGTTTTTTTTTTTTTTTTTAATTTCTCCCTTTTTCCCCCCCTCAACAAACAAATGCAAGCACTTACAGGAAATCAGATAGCGGAGCAGTTCCATTAACTATTTCTGTGATGTTTACAAGCTACGTAAGCATGTTCTCTCAAACAGAGCGGGGAAAATAAACGGCCTACTTGACCTTTGACCCGTGCGTAATTATTTTATTTTATCGTATTGTCACATCGCAGGTTTAGGGGAAGCGAGTGCCGGGTAAAAACTAAATATTTGTCCTCGGATATATTATAACATCGAATTCCTGAACGCATCACCAATAGTTCCAACATTAAACAAAGCTGCCACGATCAAAGGAGGCACGTTACTCATGTGTGTGAGTGAGAATCTACACAGAATCTACACAGACATGTTACTCATGCTGACGCAATACGATAATCTCCAGCTTCGGGAATTTCTGATTAGGAATAAAAATAAAGAGGTTAACATGTTGTTCACGTTGGAGTCAGGCCCCGTTGATGTCATGTGAATTACAACATAAGTAGTCTGCTTCCTGCAGATAAACGTAAGAGCATCGGAACATTTAATCTAACCGTGAGCAAGCAAACACTCTAATCTTTTCACCTTTTGTCCACAACCACCTCTGAAACTCAACCATGTTTGGAGGACTCAAACATTCTGATATTGGTTGTAATACACCGCTGGCATTATTTGGATTTTTAAATACAGTCTGAGCGATTTTCCTTCATCCCAAAGCGTCCTTGTTGTTTATTTAAAAAAATAAAATTCTATTTTATTTTATTTAATGTGCCAATTTATAACAAAGTTATCTCAAGACACTTTACACGTTCACAAAAAGACAAACAGCTGCCAGGGCAAAGCGCCACACTGAGTAAGCCAATTAAAGTGTGCCATCCTAAAACATCGGTACGTTTCTAACGCATCAGGAAAGCGGTGAGCTGCTTCAGTTCACGTGAGAAGTAGCGGCACGTGCACAAGTTTGAGTGACGTCACATCAAACAGTGGAGCAATGAAACGGAGCCCAGCTGTGGCTGGACGCTTGACCTTCCACAAACATCTTCCAAACAGACCTTTTCCGCTATTTAAGTTAATGAGTTCTTTTCTAAACGGGTCAATTAGTTCATTGACTGTTTAAAATCTATCAAACAAGATTTCTTTGAGATTGAAGATCTACGCTGCAGTAGGAACGTTTTCAGATCATTGGCAGGGTGAGTACTGAGAAGTTGTCATTCACAAAAATAAATGGAAATCATCTCAAATCTTTGTGGCGGACAAAAATAATAAATGTCCTTGACTTTCCCAGAATAAAAAAAAGAAAGCAAAAAAAGTACAAAGCATCTCATCAGAACACAGCCTGCCTCCTTTTTTAGAAGCATTGTATCTTTGATTTTACAGGAATCTGCAGGAAATGTGGGTCACAATGACCAAAGGCAGATGCTGACTCTCAACTCTGAAAACAGGAAGGCAATTTTACAGTTTAGTAAGAGGCTATTTGATTATTTTATCCGCAATATGATGAAATACAGAATTTACTACCTTCAGTGGTTTCCTCTTTTTGTCAAAGCGAAAATAAGTTTTACAAAAAAATGCCAATGAACCGAAAACTATTGACAGACAGGAGAGACAGGTGGTCTGAGACCTGAGGAGAGGGCAGCACGTATGTCTGCCGCTTCCCAGGCAACGAAACATGCCTTCACACTTTGATCCGTGTGACCCTGACCCCTGATGAATTCGGAGGGTCGGTGACCCTCAGGATCACCTACAAGAATACGACCCTGGTACAGAGAAAGCGCGCCTGTCTGATGAGAGACAGAACCCTATTCATGACCAAAAAACACATCAGTCAAATACCGGAGTGTTTTTAGAAAGGGTCTGGTCTGCTGAGACACAACCGAGGTGAAACACACATTAGCCCGCAACGCACCTGGAAAACGCTGCGTCCGCTGGGGGACAACAGACGGGTCACTGACCGCTGGTCAACCAGGTCCAAAGCCTGCAGAGCACACGGTCCAAACACAAACTTGAGGCTGGAAAACAGGATAATAAACAGATGTGAATTCATGTGAATGTGTATTCAGCAAATAAAGATTGAATTTGTGTAGAACACAGAGAAATCAAACTATCTCAAGGCTTGAGAGTGGCTGGTGTGTTTTTGTGGAAGAAAGTTTCAATGAACTTTTTCTAAAACATTTGTGTAACTGCAGTTATTTGCAGAAGGGCATTTTTGGTGTAAGACCTGGTATTTCTCCCTTCGAGTATCTTTTGCTTTTTCACATCATACAACTTCACCCTCGTCCAGCCTTGGCGAGCAGCGAGGCTTTAGCGGTAATGTTTACGTCACAACCGATGCTTCCCATGACGAGAGAATGTGGCCATCCTGACCCAGACAGGGAGGAGGAACCACTGTGCCAGGAAATGGTGCAGCATACGCAATCGGTGTCTCTGCATTGTGCAAATTTGGCAAACCCAGACTCTACATACGTCTTGTTTTCCACCCTTGGAGTGTGAGGATGAATACTCACGCGATGAGCAATTCATCAGGAACTGTCCACAGAGAGAGAGAGAGGGGGGGGGGAGAAAATGGGTGGTTAAATGTTGTCCCTGTCCTTTATAATGACACATATTATACAAAAAAGTTTATATTTGTATTTATATTATGTAGCTAATACAATGGTAAAAATCTTGACCACAGTTCATCTATAGACACCTAGTAAACTCAGAGGTCAAGTGAAAAAAGTTCTTTGGTCTAATGAGAGTAAAAGATGCTATGTTTAGCAGACACCAAACACCTTGAACCTGGTCCATTTGACAAGGCTGGGGCAGATTGACACAATCAGAATCAGAGAAACAGAAGTGTAACTGACTGAGATCCACCACTCAAGGGGTTAGGGTTGGGGGAGAGGGGTATTAAACGTGCAAATTTAAAGAAATTAATAAAAAACGGATGGAAACAAATGGAAAATGCTACAACTAAGCTGTAGCTCAGCCTTAGTAATCATGTTAAACAGCAGCGCCGCCTGTGGGCCAACTACTAGATGACATTACTGAAGAATTTTAAATACAACAAATATTACTTAAGTAGGTACGAAGACTGTATTAATAGGGCACACAAAGTTAGATAATAACAGTTGATTTGTGAAATAACCTAAGTTGACCTGAAATGTCTTCAGAAATGAGCGAATTTGTAACATTCTGCTGTCACCAACTTCTAGCAATAATGATATGGTACATGTCGGCTCTAATATTTACTCCCGCATGCACACTTTTCTTACTCTGAGAAGATTCCAGGTATATTTTCTCAATATCTCGAAAAAGCTGCTCAGCTACCGCTGGCAATATCGAGCGCATTTTTCTTGAAGACACTTTCCGGAAGTGATGTGTTGTGGCCAAAGTGGAACGATCAAAACACTACGATTTCCGCTTACAGGAATTCCTGCACAATAAAATACCCAAGGTACGTACAACCCAAACACCGACAATTAAAATACGGGTATTATTCTTTTCTTCAACTAATTTAGTCACCCCAGGTCTGTTGAATAGACAGAACTGTCTTTTTAATTTATAGCTAATATATTTTCTTTTCTTGAAGGTACTATTTAGATGGGACAATAATAACAGCCCAATAAAACCAACAGAAGTGGGCTTTTGGTTGTAATGTTAAAAAACCGTCACCAGGTGTCCTCCTTTTCACTGCATGGGACACAGCACGTGTAAAGGTGACGGGCTGAGAACCAAACATCGTAAGAAGGCATTACAATCAATTTCTTTGTTCAGACATGAGTGTTTTGCAGCCTAGAAATTGTTTATTTCCTCTGGTTTAGCTGTCTTTGCCCATCTCCTCTTCCTTTTTATATAGTGGTATATGGTCAATCCCACAGGCCTGTGAAGAGGCAGGGTCACTGTTGTGATGTTCCATGCAGTTCCACGAAGCTTCTTGCCGTTGGATAGTTCATGTTCCCTGGGTGCATTGTGAATTTATGCTCAGTCAGTCTGTCCTTGAATTTCTCTTAGGTTTTTCTTTTACGTTCATCACCATTTTTTAAAGGACCTACACGTTACTCAGCATTGAACTGAACCACTTTATTTGATTGGTCTGAACTCTTGTAATAGCCTACTAAGAGACATTGTGCGATACAAACATTGCATTTCAACATAAGGTTACATGGGTTTTCAAGTTTCAATTTCAAAAGACAAAAAATAATCACCACTGGGTGTCTGATGGAGAGCTGAAGCTCCAATTCTCTTTTTTTTCGGCTTCATCTCGGATTTCTTTAAGATTCAAGTCTGTAAACTTTTTTCCATTGCCTTTGTAAACACATAACATCCCATCTTAACAGGATATGGTGAAAAGGACAAATTTAAAAATATCAACATGTGCTATGACGATTCAAAATCAAAATGAAAAAGAAAATATCAAGTTTAGAGCAGAAAGGATTTGTTAATTGAGGGTCAATAAATTGTATTTGTATTCATATGCCAGTGATGAAATTGAACTGCTATATTTCAAATTCTAAGCTTGAAGCTGGTTAACTGACACAATGACAGCAGAGATTAAGTGGTAATGGTACTGAACCACCATGACAAAACTCCTAAACATTTATAATGGTATTTTACACTTAAAACCATGATGCAATTATTATGTGACACAAACATGTACCAGCTACAAGAGAAAACAGGAAATGAAAACACCCAAGATTCACTGAGTGATGGGGAAGAAAAAACTTAAAGCACATCTTAGTATACTCCTGTGCTGGAGACTGAATAAGTTACACAGCAGGTAGTATGCCTTTTATGTCAAAAGCTACAAAAAAGTGCAACAATGGTGTAGACCATTCTTTACATTTGGTTAGTTCTGTCTTTTGTGTGATTTAAAGACAATTTACAGAGTTCAGATTTATGTCAGGACAATACCAAAAAAGAAAACAGGGAAACCAAAAACAAATATAAATACCACCGTATATCTCTGAGAAAATTACTTAAAGCTGCCTTCTTTCTCAAGTCACAAGGCATGGCAAAACCTGACTTATTTTACCATGACAACGGTGCAGAGCGGTTTCATCTGGACATGTTGGAAACTGCAGAGACAGCTACACGTGACGCACTATGGCTCCACTGAAATTAATGTCAAACATTGGCTCACTGATTGTTCAAAGGGGTCTAAGGGTAATCATACAGACACATTTTCTGGCAAAAGAAGCTTATATGCGACTTTGACTTTTTTCTGTGAAGTTGCTCTGTCATCTAACCTCACCGATCAATGCATCATTTCCATTAGTACAACAAATATCAATGATGTTGTGAAAGTATACGTCATCCTCAATTGTCCACGTCAGGCTTGGGTGGTGCTTGGTGGATGGCGTGCAGGTTGGCACGATCTCAGTGCTCCAGTTGCAGTCAAATCAAACCCAAAAACAGTCTTCTCTTTGCGTTGTCGGGTGACATGGGGTTGGAGGTGGAGAAGGAGTTTCCATACCTATTCTTTCCATTTAAAGTGGATCAATTTAAAAGCAAAATTAAAATGAGAAATTATCAAGTTAAGAAAAACACTGCAAAAATGTTACTCTATTTACATACAATGAATTTCTTAAAGACAAGGTACATCTTTACAGAAACCAACCATATTTCAGAAATAGTCTCTCATGTTTATTTTTACATATTAAGTTCTTCATCTTCACTATAGCGCAAATCGTTCCCTCAGCTTCTGTCCCCCTGCAAGCTAGGTCAGCGCCTCTAGACCAAAACGAGTCCCGTTCTGGAGAGCCCTGCCTTTTGGGCTGCAGCTTGCTCTCTTGGGTAAGAGTCAGGGAGCCCTATAGCACCAAAAAAAAAAAAAAAAAAAAAAAGACAAATCGCCCCCTCTACTTGTCACACTCATCAGTGAGCAAGGTTAGGGCATCAACAGACAAAGCCTCAGGCCTCTTCTTCTTACGGAGGATTGGATAAGCAGGTCTCAGTCGTCACTGTCTGACAAGGTCTCATATTGCTCCGACAGCAGCGACTGCCACACACGCTGCTGACCCACCGGAGCTGCAGTTGGAGGAGGCTGTTGCTGCTGATTGCTCTGAATGGCAGGAGATGCTATAGAGGTGGGTGGCGTGTTGTTCAGTATGCGCATGGTAAGTGGGTTGTAAGGGAACTGCATAGATCCTGGACAGAGAAGAAACAAGAAAAAAAGAGCAAAGGTCAAAGTAAAAAAAGACTTATTTATTTAATACCCAGGAAGCATTGGTTCCTAAGAGCTAAGATGAAGACACTGCTTTTAATGAATGTCCAAAAGCACTCTTGATTGTCAGTAATGTTCTCTGTGGGCTGCTTTTTGGGCAATAAAGGTACCAGACAAGTGCAGTCAGGCGGTTCTGACAGGTCAGAGGACAGCTCACCTGTGGATGAGGGCCTGTCATCCCAGCTCCACTGGGTTTGGGCTTGAGCTTGTCTGTGGTAATCTCCCTCAGAGTGGACGGAGGACACTGAAGAGGGACGTTCTCCTGCAGAATAGGCCTGACCCAGGTTAGGAGATTTTGACTTCCGACTGGTAGTTTTGCCCTGTTTCTGTTTCCCTGTATTTTCAGGCAGAAACAAAGTTTAAACTCAGCAACAAGTTGGACATAAAATCTTATACATGCTGTACGTTGGCTTTATGAATATACATGAATGCCTACCCATGCTTGGTGATGAGTTCATCTCCTGGCGACTATCACCACCTGTGCCACTGCTGTTGTTGATGGCGCACTGGGCTCCAACACCTCCCTGGTGCTCCTCCTGTCTCTCCTCCAAGTTGCCCATCAAAGCTTTGCGAATGATATCCTCCAGGCCCAAATTATTGGCTGGGTCATTAAAGGACTGATTCCTGGGGTTAATGACACCTGTGAAATTGTGAGGGGAAAAAAGTTAGAACAGCGTCTTCAGGAAGACTGTCAACATTCCATTTATTATTAGTGCTACTTACTGGAGCTGGTAACAGCGGGTAAATTGAAAATTTCCGTGCCTGGTTGTGCATTTCCTGCAAGACATTCAATTGATGATAAAAAGGAAAGTGTCAAAGGTACTCCCGGGTTGTGCTACACATCATATTTTTAATGAGATCAGAAAACATGATGAGAATAATTAAACACAAAATCACGGCATGAATATATATAAATATATATATATATATAAATGTTTCCCATCACCTAATATAAGTCTGAAGAAATTACATACTTACCAACATCAGAATCCTTGACGCCAGTGGTGGAGTTCAACTTACGGAAGATCTCCTGCTTCTTGGATTTCACCATTGGCGACGTGTTCTCGAGCTTTGTGAAGAAGGCAGGCAAATAGCTGACACTTCCTGGAGACCGTGAGTCAGTCCTTCAAAACGACAAACAGCAAAGAGTCAGACACTACTGGGGTTGGGCAAAACACCTTTGGTGGGAGGAGGGAGCTATTTCTACCACTGCTGAGTGTAATGTGTAGGGTCCATGAATATGGTACCTTCAAGGCCCATCAGTTAGTTTGGCATCTTCCTATCTATCATTCATGATCTAAATACTCATGAATAGTTTCTTAAAAATAATAAATACATATAAATGAAAAATTTGGACTTTACATACTGTAAAGTACTGTACCTAGGGGTGTGTATACATTTCTAGAGCAATCTGATACCATTATAAGATAACTGGTTTTGATTGGATTGAAATCCAAATTAGGATTACACGGCCCTTTGACCTTGAAACTGCGTGGACTTTGTACCTGATCTCTGACTCAGCCTCCCTCCTCTGTGATGCAGGCCCACCAGGATCCTGTTTGTCCAAGCCTTGGTAGGTATGTGGTGGGGAGATGGGTTCATAGTTGTCCATCGCCCTACCACCACGCTCTGGAGATTTACCTGGTCTGGACACCAGGGAGAGAGAAACAATTAGCAGACCAAAGATAACGCTTAACTCATTTTGAGTTGAATGGGTGGTCCATGTACCTGGCTCTAGGCTTGTCAGGGGCATTCTCTGGAGAAACTCTGCTTGAGGGTCTCTGGTGGTGTGGGCCCTGGCCCTGGTTCTCAGGACTGTAGCGGCTGGGCACTTTGACTCGACCTGAAGAGGATGCTGGTGGCATCACAGTCTGGAATGTGGCTGAAGCTGTGGATGGGACTGGGGTAGGATCTTGATTTCGGGCAAAGTCCTGGGTTATGATATGCTGCATGAAATGGAAATGCCAAATAACCCCAATTCATTATGATGGTAAATAAAGTATGTGCAAAATGGTTTCCAGATAATGTTTCCAACACATCTTACAGAAATATGGTCTGCTAATGTCATAACCCGGTGAGTCTTGGGGACCTGGGAGTAGCTGTCAGGCTGAGAAGAAGGGGGCTGCTGGGCACTTGGCTGTGTTGGCTCTCCAGATGTGTGGTAACGACTCATGTCGTAGGACCTCATGGCAGCTGGTGAGAGATTTAACAGGAGCCGAGAAGTGTTAATAGGTGAGTAAAGATGGATGGCCAGGACCAAACACAATGGATTCCAACAACAGTTTATACACACGCATTATTAAGTGAATGTAAACCTACAGTGACAGGACTAGTAAACTAGTGTTGAAGCTCTGAGTCGCTGACACGTAAACTAGTACAACTAGGTTTAGCCAATATAGCCAAGCGTGCTACATAATACAAAATCTAATAGTACACCATACAAAATCAAACACAATCTTTCTTTGATCAACATGACACATTTTCACTTGTTTTGTAAATGTGGCATCAATGTCCCCATACCTGACTGCTGCTGCCCGTCCTCTGGTTTTTCCTGTTGAGGCTGGACTGGAGAACCAGCAGGACTGATCACCTCAATTGCCCCTCCACCAGTGTTGTCGTATCGATTCGATGACACTGTAGAACAAATATGGACAAATGTTGAAACGCGTGTTTACAGTCGACTAAAATAAATTGCATGCTTTTCTCACATTGCAGAGACATCAAATATCACTTAATCCCTGAGTATTAAACACACTTACAGCTGCTAGACGAGTCAGAGCTCTGAGAGCCTCGCTCCCGTGAGTCTTTGTCTGAAGCAATCTGCCGTGTTATGATGACATCAATGAAGTTGGCTGCTGTGATGGTTGTTTTGCCACGGGTCCGAAGCTCCTCCTCGATGCGAGACTTTGAGGTTTGAGGAGCCTTATCCTTGATCCCAGGGCCTTCGGCGTAAGGGGTGTGGGGTTTACCCCCAGGCAGAGACATTGCACCATAAGGTGACTGCATGGATCGCCTTTCTGCTTCTTGTTGCTGGTGTTCTGAGAGAGTGGTGGTTCGGCGGACAGACATATCATCTTCACGTTCGTGTTTATTTTCCTTCACCTTGGCTACATCTATCTGTGGGGCAGAGGCCGCTGCATCCACAAGAGCAGCCAGAGCATCAGCTGCAGTACTGTAGCGAGAGCTACTCTGGGCAACAGCAGTAGCTGCTGCTGAGCTGGGCCTGAGAGAGACAATGAAAAGATAAAATCATCAACCATGTCTGCAATCACAAGTTCAGATTTTGACGTGAGCTAGATGTCTGAAGCAGTCACTGCTCTTGAGAAAAATCAAAATTAAACATGACTATAAACACAGACAAAAGGCATACATTAGAGAGGTGATGACACTTTTGCCCTGGAAGATGCTCGGTCGCTGCTGAACTACCACATCCTGCGTCCGTAATGAAGGAGATGGAGAGTGAAGATAACCTCGACTCACAGGCCGACCTGGCTGCTCCGGCCCACCTAACATGAAATAAAATCACAGATAGGTGATAGGACAATAGAAAAATACACTATGGGTATATATGGTCTTTCGAAATGACCTGTCAACACTGAAAAAAGGATCTTACAGTTTTGGAACTGCAAAATATATTCTGTTTTACCTGTTGGTGCCTTGTATGACTTTGTAAATGTATAAACATTTTCCTCACCCCCACGAATATATTCATTAGCTCTTTCCCGCTCTCTTTCTCGCATTTCCCGCTCTCTCTCCCGTTCTCGTTCCCTCTCTCTTTGCTCCCTTTCTCTTTCCTTTTCTCGCTCCTTTTCCTGCTGTTCCCTCTCACGCTCCCTCTCCACACTGGCGGCGGCAGCAGCAGCAGCAGCAGCAAGATGAGCTGGGTGACCTAAGAGCATGAACGACACACATCAAACACAAACATGATCAGTTTATGCACACTTGTCTTTATAAGTTTCCGCAGGCGTATGAGAACTTCTCTATGAGGAACCACAACCCTGAATCTATGAGACACATTTAAGTTGGAGTAAACACTTTGTATAGTTGGTTGGGCTGCACAAATAGATTCAATGACACTAAAGTTCTTTTACAATGTCAACTTTCAAGACTCAATAGGTTTAAAAGACAAAAATACAAACAATCCTTCTAAAATGTTTGAAGATAGAAACTTGATTACCAGTAGTTGATCCATTAAGGAGATTTTTTTTTTTTTTTTTATTTGTTTTGTCTAAAATGCCTTAAAACTACTTAAGTATGCTTTAACATTTTTATTGTGACAAAATGTAAGGAATAATAAAATAAAAGCAAAATCAACTTAAAATAATATCAAACAAATTGTAATAAAAGTTGCAGTAATTTGCATTAAAGAAAATCAAAGTGCTTAAGACATTATTAAGTAATTACAATGAAGCTTCAATATAACTGCAGTAATTCAAAAGGTCATGTAGAACACACAAAAATTACAGAACATTCTGTTAATTGTTAAAATCATGACGTAGCAAAATCCAGGAATGTCCCAACTGCAGATATAAGAAATAGTTTAACTTACAGAAACGTGCAGGGTTAAGAACACATATATACACAAAAAACTCATGCCTGTAATAAAATGCCAATCATAAAATAAATACTTCAGCCTTCAGACTTCCTGTGTTCAACAAGAAAATTATCCTGTTATTAACCACAGACAAACAATTACACATTCCCCAGCATCACTGCTAAAAGACTAAACTTTGATTAGACGAGGAAAACTGACCTTTAACGCCCTGGGCAAGTGCAGGGCTGCACCGAGAGAGGTGTGAGGGAACAGGAAGACCGTGGCAGGGAAGGTGAGGGATAGAGAGGGGAGGGGTTGGGGATGGAGGGATCCTCACCTGGTGATATGGAGGTTGGGTTGAAACCCCTAGGAGGGAAAGGGGGCTGAGCTCCAGGGAGGTAGGCGATGCGTTCCAAAGTGGGAGTACCTGTTCCCCCAGGGTGAGGCAACAGGATAGTTGGAGGCATCTGGGCTAGATCAATAATCCCTTTTACAGACAGAAGCAAAGGGCCAACGGTGAACAACAAAAACTGATTCATTAATTTCTGAATGTATACACCGTATACACTTAACCCATCGCCTATGTTAGTGCTTCCAAATACAGATTGATCAGTAAGCAATAGGGCTGCAATGACAGTGGAATAGTGGTCAACTTGTAAAAGGCAACCACACAGCAAATGGAAATTTGAAAGACCATAAACCATTAAGAAATTGAGCAGCAGCCGAATCAGATGCAGCCCCAGTGTAGAGAGCAAATCAGCAGAATTTGACTAGGTCATTTGCTTCTGGGCGTCTGGAAAAGGTAGCCACTACTTCACAAGCACACACTCTGCAAACTACAGCCCCTCCCACCCATAGCCGCTCCCCTGCCGGGGATTTAGCTGGTGAAAGGCTGTACCTCGAGCTCCAGGTGCATAAGGGATAGTGACAGGCTGTTCCCGTGGTGACAAGCCACGGGCCATATCAGGTCGAGGGATGACTTGCATCTGCTGGGAAGTGATATAATCATTAAGGATGGTCTGCCTTGTGTTCTCCATGGTGTACAGCTGGTAGGTGTTGTGGTAGCCTGTTGGTGATGGCTGCCTGGGAAACATGAATGCTACAGTAGAGGAGAAGAACAACAG
This sequence comes from Pao palembangensis, assembly GCA_015343265.1. Taxonomy (NCBI): domain Eukaryota; kingdom Metazoa; phylum Chordata; class Actinopteri; order Tetraodontiformes; family Tetraodontidae; genus Pao; species Pao palembangensis. Next base: position 9,987,901 of record CM027094.1, on the reverse strand, counting down.
TGGAAAAACAAAGCATATTAACAGAAGGTACAGAGATAGCGATCGCAATTAGTGACGTCAATAGCAGAAAAAGACTGTGGTTTAATATTGCCTATGAATGCCGTTTTTTCATTAAATAATGCAATTATTATGCAAGATTAGAGCACTGTACCAGGATCAAGGACTCTGTGGTAGGCAAGTGTAGGGTCAAGGTGTGGAGATAAATGGGCTCGGTAAACTTCCCCAGGAACAACAGGTCGGTGGTGGGGGTCAAAGGGGCTGTGAGAGGCGACAGGGTCACTCCCTGAAACAGGAGACTTGGCTGGGACACTTTCCCTCTGAGTCGGGGTCATGGTACTCTTCCTTTCGTGTGCTGAAGACTTTGAAGAGCCTTTTAAGGAAGACAAACACACACCCCAATTAAATAGCTAAAGCTAAAAATTATTACTTTAAGGTTTTTTTTTTTCCCCAGCAGCTGAATTGTGGCACAGGACACAAACAAGAATAAAATTGTCTGTAGCGGTAGCCATTTAGGGTCTTAATGAATAAGACGTGTGTTGAAACAGATTAAGGTTTGTCTTTTATTTTATAATAATAACAAAATGTGTTATTATGAGAGTCCTTTGTTCTAGTTACTGAAGGGGAAAAAAATGAATGCATTACTCAAACTAACATGTATTTCTCTTTTTACTTCTAACCAGAATGTCTCACCATTTTACTCAAAATACCATTTACTCAAAATATAATTCGCAAATATAACCATGCATTATTAGGTATATTAAAACAAATAAAAATGCAGCCCATCTCCCAGCCAACATCTTTTAATGTGCTCACAATATTTGACTTTTTCTGCGCTGGCCGTGTTCTCAGCCGGAGATGCCTCCAACACCTATGTCATCACGTTGATATACGACACACCGCAACACCGCCATTAAATGATTTCTACAGTTTATGCAGTTGCAGCAGCACAAAAACATGGCTCGCATATTAATGACGTTATTGGGGTCGTTTTTTTTTATTCAATTTTCAAGACAGTCCGTCCCTGCTAATGACTGTCATTTATCCCACAGAACACACTCATTATCTGTAATTTCTGGATATGAAAATTACCCTCTGATGCACGTCCCAGCATGGGAGATCCTCTGGACACAGGATTGGTGCTGTAGTTAACAGGTGTCCTGCGAGAGTTGGTGTCCTCATACATGCCTGGGCTGTGCTGCGGTCTGCTAGCCTCTTGGTGGGTGGAGCGCAGAACAGAAGTGGTGGAATTAACCACAGAGGTGTGGCGCACTGGTTTATTGTCCTCATATTTGACACGCTCCATGGCCTCCAGCTGGGGCATGCTGTGAGGGAGCTTACTAGGACTGGTGATTAGAGACTTAACATTGTGCTTGATAGTAGGCTGGTTCAGACTGTGAATCTGGTATTTGAACGACACAAAGCAGCATTTATTAAATACATAGCATCAGATATTACTAAGTGTGATAGTAAATTTAAATCTAACTCTGCTCAAACTGTAATACCTGAGACAGAGAGCTCTCCATGACCCTTCTATCTGACAGTTCAGGTGTCTTGCGGAGGTCCTGACCAGAAGGATCCTGTCGAGGGATCTCATGAATGGAGCGTCCCAACTCTTTGATGGTATTGACCCCCTCGTAGGGTTTACCCTTGCTAATACCTCCTTCAAAGGAGCGTATTGGTGGGCTCTCACGCTTTATCTGTTTTCCATATTTTAAGGCTTCTTCATAGCTCTCTGCAGTAGTTCTAGGTGTGCCTAAAAAAAGAAGGAAAAAAAAGTTTTTCAGATTTGTGTCAACATTCCAGTCATTTGTTCCTACACGTCAAAGCGTTACCTTGCATGATGGATCCTGTTATCAAGGGTCTTTCTTTAGAATCTCCATGCAGACCATCTCTAGGCAAGGCTCTGCTGATCAACCCTGAAAGATGTACAAACATTATTACTCTCCCAAAAGAGCATGACCAAAGTTTGGTTCACAAGCTTGAAAACAAAAGAATTACCCTCAAATGGGGCTCCATCTCTGCCAGAATGTGCCCTGCTCATGGGTCCTTCTATCATGTCATAAGTGCGTTTGAGTGTGTTTTCTCTTGAGTTCTTGATGGCTTTTGAAGAAAATCAACACTTTATAAAATAATAAATGATGCGAGACAATGTCGCTACAGAAAGACTCAGGAACTGTTTAAAATACCAATACTTCAAGAACATACCATCATAGGATACGATGTGACCACTCTTGCCTTCATAGATGACGTGACCTTTAGCCATCTGTTCTCCTCTGGTCTTGTCTGGACTGGTCAGGTCCTCTGTGGCAAGTTTTGTGATTGTGCCTTTGAGGAGGTCAGCAGCAATGCTTGACTGGGACAAGGCTGGTGTGCCCTATAAAATCAAACACAAAACAAAATGGATCTAAAATTCATATCCGTTCACACTTTGTTAATTCTGCACAAATAAAAAAGAAACACAAATCAAAAAAATGTTTTTTTTTTCCTTTAACCTGAGTAATTGATCCTCTGAAAGCCAGGGTCTCGCCCACCTTTGCTGGATTGCCTCTGCTATCCTGTATGGCTGGAACTGCTGTTCCTAGAGTTTACAAAAGACAGGGTCAGAAAAGTTGTAAACTTGGTAGCGGGTGGACTATTGTGTTTGGTAGTGATAATGTTTCACATGTAAAGATGAACAGTTCTAAAATATTTTTGGAAACAGATGTGTTTTGCATCAGGGTGTCACTTTTTTCTTTTTTCACTTTCTGTCATGCAGTGCCAACCTGGGTAGGTTCAAAAGCCAATAAGGTCCACAATCTGCAGGTGTATTTATGTTCAATTTCATTATAGTAATACCTAAAATGCAAACCACAAAATATTAACGTGATAATCTTGGATCATACCAGACTTATTAAGATCTTGCTGTCGGGGTAAACCCAAAGAGATTGAGCCCACAGTGCTTTTGCTTCCCTCCGGCCCATAAACAGCATGGGGTGGCAGATAAGTACCAGGAGTTCCCTGCAAAAACAGAAAGCACAAAGAAAAGTATAATTTAATATGCTCCTGTTAGTAGTTTGTGATTCTGTTAAAGAGACAGAGAGAGAGAGAGATAGAGAAAACTACATCTGAAGAAACAGAGAACTGAAACAAATATGCCAAAGAAGAAAAGAAACAATAAAATAATACTTTACATAAAATCTATCAAAATGTACTGGAAGAAACAGACAGCTTGTTATATTTTGCCAAGAAGTATTTCAAACTAAAAGTAAACTCCACTGGACTCTGCAGTAAGCAGGATCATTTAAATAAGTCATCCAAGAAACCTTACATTACCTTTGGGTGCTTTACCTGGGAGATGGATCCACCTTGGATGAAGGAGGGTTTGTCTGTGGGCTTGGTGGTTGGAATGAGTGGAGGAGGAGAGGGAATGTTGGCTGGACGACTAGGTCGGCTGAATGTCACTCGGACTCCATCTGATATACCCTGGACCAGCTGGTTGGAGACTGGTTGGAGGACTGCGAGTAATAAAGAACAAAAATCACGATTAATAAATTCGGGGATTAAAAACTCGATACAGTAACTATAAAATAGCTTATGGAAGCCATTAGAACTTTCCTCAATAAAAGGACTCCATTAATCAATCTAAAAAAATACACGGTGAAGCACTGATGATGCAATGCTGGCTTTTTGTTTGCTAAAAATGTATAGCTATAGGCAAACTATATTCAATTGTCTTGCCCTTTAGGAGGCAATGTTAGTGCTTTACAGCCATAAATCAAAAGTGCAAAAAAATAAAATAAAAAAATACCACTCCCGAAATCTGATGTCAGAAAGCCATCGCCAGAATGTGAAAGGTGCTCAACGTACCAGCTCAAGAACAGAGCAGAGAAAAGGGCAATATCACAGCTTCTGTTGTTCTCATACCATCTCTGTCTATTATGGTGGGGCTGCGGCTGTTGAAGGGAGGTCTGCGTTCCAAATCTCCTTGGTCCTGCCTCTGCTTCTCTTCTTGGTGAGCTGACTCGTGTACTGCTTTAATCTGGTGCTGCAACATGGCAAAGCCGCTGATGGGCACCCCACCAGGACCAAAATGGCCAGGCACCTGGAGAAGGTAAACAGGCAAACGATGAAGGTGGAGTTCAACAGCAGACATTAACAGTATTTAAAATGATTTATTTTACTGGGTAAAACAGAAAAAGGTCAAAGTCCTGGTATTAACTAACCATTGGTGGGATTGCAGCTGCTCGTTGCTGCAATTGCTGGATGTTGAGTTGGGCTTGTTTGGGTGAGGATACCAACACTGATCCAGGAGGGTTGAGCAATGAAGGCTTCTCCACCAATATTCTGCAGAACCAGAGAAATTTATCAAGCACATAACTGAAATACATCATCCACCTGTAAACAATAAGGCACTTAAACACTGCAGTTGTAAAAGCACACCTCCTCTCAGGCTCTGCTTCTACATCCTCATCAGCACTGCAGGTGGCGCTGGAGTCATTATCTGAGTGATGCTCCCTCCCACCATGTTCTGCCTTTTCTCCTCGCTCCTTTACCTCAGGCTCCATTTTGACCTGAACCTCTCCAGCCTTCATGTCCATTTCCTGAGGTTCAGTTTTGGGATGTATTGAGCCAATAAATGAGGCCACCTTGGCCTCCTGAGATTGTGTCTCATCCTCTGGGCTTTTCTCTTCTTTGACCCGGAGCTCACTGTATGAAGGCTCCAGAGCTTTTCCACTGCCGGCCTGAGATCTGTCCTGGTCCGAGCACTGAGAATCTCCTGCAGCGCTCTCTAATCTCTTGGAGTCAGCAGACTTTGAGGAGTCAGCTTGAGAAGGGGAGGGGGCACTTTCCGTGTCAGAGCTGTTGTCACCGCCTGAGGAAGTGTGAGAAATAGGATTCAAATTAGTATTATTAGTATTATAGTATTAAAATACTGGTAAATATGAAATATTTTTTAAAAACTGAACACTCCGAAAAACATTTTAATACAAAAAATATTACACTGAAGAGACAAGTATATCATTGATAAGATAAGAACTAATTAATTATATTAGCACAATCATATTTTGTAGGTAATTATATTCTGATAATATTAAGATCCTAAAGAATCTATTATTGTTGCTATGGTGATGATAGTCCTGGTGTAACAACATATGCATCAAACTAAAAAAACGAGAACAGGAAAGCATTTGTAATCATGTTGTAAGAACACTTGTCTGTGAGTGTGACTAACATCTTGGTCAATTTCTCAACTGAATGTAGAATTAGTACGTAAAGTATGTATATAAAGCGTGTATGACACACTTTGAGGATGCCTCTTCACTCTGCCCCTGTATTTTTTTTTAACGCAACTCCTCGTGAATATCAACTGTAAAGATTCAAACGTGCAGTCTGCCCTGGGAATTGCCCTGCCCTCAGATAAATGAGTCCAAATCAAATTTGGTTAGTCATGTGAGGGCACGAGTCCTTTAGAAATGAGCGCATGCTTTTTATCATCTATTTGACCTTCACTGTCATCTGCATTGTCTTCGTCGTCATCGTCTGGTGATGCTGTGGCTTGGCCTTCACCTTGAGATCTATCAGCACGAGCCCGCCGTGTATCCTGGGAAGCACACAAACACACGGCGGCATTGTTCATCGGCTAAGGTCACACAGCAGTGCCATGAACAGACTGTGACAAAAAAGCAGACGGCTTACCTGCTTATGTTGCTGGAGCAGGTTGTCCAGGTTGTGACGCCGCTTGTAGTTAAAATAAAAGTTTTTGCACTGCGCCTCACTTTTGGTGCCCACCATTTTGGCAATGGCTGTCCAGTTTCGGCCATGCTCAACGAGCCCTAGACAAGGATAGAAATGAGAATCACGTATTTTCAGTCTTTAAAATATCTTCTCTGTGATAACACAAGGTCACGCTTTAAAAATAAGCTGGCTATAGACAACGAGTTTGTGCAGTGGGAAAAAAACAGCCGTGTGGTGTAACCAACTTTTGGGGTTATTTTGATATGATAAACGGTCTTCATACGCTGTTTTCAGTGATCTCATCTGAATCAATTATAGCCTCTTTTAAATGCCAAATGGCTGCATTTTTTAATAAAAGCAACAGGATTACATATGCTGCTTTCCAGGAGCACTGAGGACCAGCCAAATACACTGAAATTATCAGTGCGTTAACTCTTCTTATACTTGCCTTCATTCATATCACCACTAATTTCACACTGCTAGCTATTTATTCAAAAAAACTAAGTGTATCACTCCATATCATGGAATTTCAAGTAAAGCCCAAGGGCTCCCTGTTGCTAAGGCTTCCTGATGGTTTTCTTTTATCCTGTGAAAGACTCGCCGCTGTCTCTTTAGACTGTTGCTCTGTGGACCAGAGCTGGAAGACTGCCATTTACCTTTGACATTAGAGTGTTTCCTCTTTAGATTGTGTAACCCCGTGACCTCCCTGACTTCCCAGCCCTACTGAGATGAAGAATGCTGGCAGTTTGACAAGCCACCACAGATTTGAACACAAAGCCCTATTACTGCTCCAATTATAGAGGTAATGTGGTCACTGGGACTGAGTGGTCATCATAGTCATTTTGCTTATACTTTTAGACAGTTTAAAAATGTCAGACAAAAAGACTGAATATTCTGTGACATACAGTAAATATAACATTTAAAAAAAGCACGTGAACAGCTCAAATCTTCTCATGTTCTCTTATGGTCTAACCACTATAACAACTTTGCTTCGTAGCAATAAAATGCTCTCATACTCAACAACCACTGGCAGCTGGAAGAACCAGCAAAAAGCTGACAGAGGTGTGCTCCTGAATATTTCATAGCCTAGCTGAGCACAGCACAGCACAACACGCAACTTGTGGCAACTTCACTTAAACGTCCTAGGATGTGTTTGCTAGCCATGTGGTTCTGTGTGTTTTTTTTAAAGGCTAGTGTCCTGATTAGAATCCAATTTAGCAGGAAGGGTGCAGCATGAAACAAGAAATCCTCCATTTGGGAGCATGCAAAAGAAGATGGAGATACATTTTTTTTTTTCTCCTGCAGTTTAACTGACATGATAGACGGTATTCAAGACTTTGTCAGTCATCTAAACTAGTACCGCAGTACCCAAGCACTGAGACAAAGAATGTATACAAGCACCAACATTAAAAACAGGAAGACAGCATTATGCTGCAAAATCATTTTTTCACTATGCTCAAAAATAGATTCTATGTCGAACAAGTGCATTTTAATATAAAATCTTTTTAGAAAGAAAGAATGATCAAATCCAACTGTTGTAAGGATACAGTTGCCCAAACAGTTGCCCAAACAGGAAAAATGCAGAAATATGGAGAATATCTCATGACCATAGATTCGAATGAATGATCAAATGCCTGTCGTGTTTCCTTTTAGGCCCAATACACGACAAACATGACCCTACACCCCTCACAAACTAATAGGACAAACGTAATACTGTACACCCACAAAAAGTTGGGCTGAAGCAAAATGTGCTCACTTAAATGTGTATTTAAGTGTCCATTTACGCATTTGCATTTTCCAGTTTTAAGCTGTGTGAAAACACAAGCATTCAGGTTTTTCTTCTTCATTCTTCTATGCAAGTCAGAAAAGAGAAAAGAGGTGGGTGAGGCTTCGTCAGTTAATAACAGGAAATCTTAATGATATGAAAGGAGGTGGAAGAAAAGAATATTAATAAAGGAGAGCAGCCAACACCACCGTAGAGGAAAGTGCGCAAGAAAAAAAGACGGAATGACAAGAGCAATGAAACGCTACCTTTTTTGGCGACCTCCATCTCCTCCTCGGTCCAGCGAGAAGTTTCTCCGGTTTCACCAGCAGCAGCTAAATCACAGAGAAAAACGACACAACCACATCAGCGGTGAGAAAGAGAGGAGAGGCAGAGCGACAGAGCGAGAAAGTGACAGTCCTCTTTTCAGCCCTCTCCATCTCATGGCAACTAATCTAATAATGTGTTTACATTCAGAGGCTGCCGAGACCTGCTCCCTCACTTACACTCCTCCCTTTCTCTCTTTCTCTGTTATGCATACACACATACACACACGCACGTACACATAGACTCTCCCTCCCTTTGCTATCACTCTCCCCTACACCAAGCTTTCCTCTGCTCTAATGGAGAAGGGGAGGGCTTTGGTCAGCTGACGTAGGGCCAGACAGTAGAGGAGTGGAGAGCTCTGCCTCCCTCTTTGGGAAATGGCCTTGGATGGAGACAAACAGACAGACAGACAGACAGACAGACCAGCCGACTCAAACCCTCCCACCCCTTTTACTGTGACACTGCAATTCCCTCTCCCATACAGACACACACAACTCCAACTCGCTCTGGTTTGGCTAAACCTTCATACAACCCAACAAAGAATTCAGAGAAGTGCTGGTGGTGGTGTGTTTGTGTAGGGGTGAGGGGGTCGCCCTAGTGAACTCGAGCCTACTCTCCCTCATGACACCCACAGAGACAGTGTAAACATTTGGACTAATATAGCAGGTATACCCTTGACATTATCACCAGTCATACTACACCACCCCCAACGCACGCACACAGGCACGCACATATGCGCGTGCGCACACACACACACACACACCTACACACAGATAAGGAGCTTCTCACCGTTCAGACAATACCAAGCTACAACGTTTAGTTCAATATGTCTACTAAACTACAGTTGCAGTAATGGTTGCATGTTATTGAAACAGTACCAACAATAAGAATAAATAACCTATTTTGTATGTACTTATTTTTTTGTGTTTATTATTACTTATTTAAAACAAATACATTTTTTAATTATTTTCTAAACGAATCTCACAAACTTGTCCACTGGAAATTCAAGTTCAAAAACGCACACAAAACTTGCAAAAGTGCCCTTGAGAGAGAAGAAAAATCATTGTTTTACATGAATAAAATTGGCTGGAAGGATTTTTTAGTGCTTGTAACTTATTACATACAATTTTAGATTTCAAGTCAACCAAAGTTGCTTTTGCCACCTTATTCAGGTGTTCCTTTAAATAAGGTGGTGCTGTGTGGACCATTTATACTTCCTGTTTTTTAAATTCAATGGTTTTTGCGTCACCGTATTGCTGGTTAAAAACATTATAAGGCAGACATTGAGTAACGGAGGTAGAGGCAGAAGAGGGAGCAGACTGTGTGAATGCAGCACAAAAGCAAATGATAATACAGATTAGCAGTCAAAGACTCGACCTAATAACCTAAGCTTCTGTGACAAACTTCAATAGGAACTGCATGAATGAGTACTAAGACAGCCGATTTAACACTGGCTGCTGCAAATGCATCAGGCCGAGACAAGTCACACCAGAGAAGGCCTGCATAAACTATTCTACGTACACTGGTTGCATTTATCCATGTTGTCTAAACTACCCCGACAATTACACCTGACACGTTTAGAAATATTTCAGACCAAATCTTAAGTGTCCTGCACTGAGGCGATGAGAATACCAGTGTTGATGAGGCTAATTTTCATTTTAAAATGTTGGTGGAACAAGATACCTTTACTTGCGTCCACAGAAGCTATTGGAGTCTGAGGTTTTGCAGGTTCCTTAATAGCCTTTTGTGCTGGATCAGACTTGGTAAGTTGTGGAGGATCTGGCAAGGAAGGGTCTGTGGCAGTGGAGGGCGCCTCGTCAGCGGCAACGGACGCAGCCTCATTGGCCATGGAACGTGTGGTGATCCTTCCCTTACGGCGGCCCTGGCTGTTGGCAGTCTTCCGGCCACGCGGCGTGTTATGCTCCTTTCCCTCCTCGTCCTCCCCACCGTCACACTTGTCTTTGTCCTTGCTGATGTCCCTGCAGTTTAGAGTGAAAACGCAACTTAAAAACAATCAGGAACTGAGTCGTCATCACTTTGGTATAAACTAAATAGATCACTGCACAGATGTCAGCAATATCGACCTCAGTGACAGCTAAACTATTTAACTAAATAGTTGAGGCAAAACACTTTAAAACTTTGCATAATAAATTGCCATAACTTACAAAATCCTACAAAAGGATGTTTTTTTTGTACAAGCGTCGGTTTCGAAACATTAATCAGCTCCGTGTAAAACGAGCTGGTGTGTTTGCTCTCATTAACTACCATGTTAAATTCAGCACAGGAAACTCTTTTAAAACTGAAAAAAAAAACTTTGTTTTTAACTCTTTGTTTCTCCTACACAGTTAAACATGTCTATATGTGTGTACATTTCATTTTCGAGCCAGCACTACTAAAAAAATCCTTATAGTTTACAATTTCAAGATCTAAAAATTGATGAGACAGAAGGACCACTGACCTAGAATCCTCCTTTTCATCTTTCTCTTCCTCCTCCTTCTTTTCTTCGTCCTCTTTTTTCTCAGATTTCTCGGCTTTGTCGTCCTCGTTTTTGTCGTCCGACTTCTCTTCCTGCGAGGGACGTGTTATTTGCTGAGGACAAAAACAGATAATGTAAATAATATTTTATCTTCCAAGGTTCAATAAGCAATGGAGCAAGTGATGATGATTACCAACTTATCAAAGATTTTAATTTAAATGACGAAAACAGAATAAGTTTCCAATTAATACATTGAGTGTAATTGCATGGTCTGTTTATGAATTATTACATACCAGACTTCTCTCAAGCAATGAAAGCCACGTGTGACAAGTATCAGACAATATCAAATTTGGCAATGGCTAATTCGGCCAAAAAAATTGGTTAATTCTAATTTGTCTACAGTGTGACAGATTAATGAGTAATCAGATTAATTGAGGAGATCTTGTGACGTTTAAACTGAGGGTGTGGGTTTACAGGCTTTCGAGCCCACCAGCCAAATTTAAAACAGGACATTATTAAAGAGTCAACACGTGGCTATATGCTTTATTGTAACTGTTGGAGCAGTTACAACCACAAAGCGCTTCCACACGCTTGTGCCATGGAAGTGCTGTGCTGGAACAAGTCTGACTTTGCCAAGCTTAACATTCCGTGACGGTACCAGATGGAGCCAAGGAATGTGCTTCTCTCAAAGGTAAAGTCTGAGGTTGTGGTTATGAATTTTAGCACAATGTGGGTGTCACTACCGCAGTATGCAGTTAAACGTGACACAGAAGTACCCAACAGCCCTGTAAAACATTCACAACAGCCTTCTCTGCAGATTGAAAGCTAATACAGTCAGCAATGCTGTTCTAAATTTGGACCTGCACGTCTACTCCAGAAAAAAAAATAAAATCTTCAGTACTTCAAAGAAACCTACATATAATACAGAACTACTCTATGTGCTTACTTGCACATGAAGTATACATATAATGAGTGAGCTAAATTCATGCCACCGCTGCAAAGGCAGTTCTCTTACTAATGACATGTTTCAAAGCAAAACCACAGAGCACTCAAGCTCAATATGCAGATACTTTAGTTACTATATGGTACACAGAGTAAGAGCCTTTTGGTTTTCCTAATATGCAATAATTTGTTCATTACATACAGTATGTAAATAAAATTTGTACAAATGAAACTTGACAGTCACAAGCAAAATATCACACTATCGCTAAATGCAAGATATGTAAAACTCTGATCACTAATGTCAAAAAACTTTTGATGTGAAAAGAAAAATGTAAAGGTATTCAATTAGTTTACTGCAGCATCTTTGGGCAATATAAACTACTACATTCAACCATGGTTATTTCCAGTTTACTATTTTAAATATTTACTGATTTCTGTCTTCTAAACAAAATGTTACTGAATTATGGGAAAAAAGGTCTTTGAAACCATTTTCTATATTTTCAATATTTGCAAAATAAGAAGAGAAATAAGCAACTCAATATCAAACATGCAGATTATCTCTTTCGAAGACTGACCATTCTGGAAAATGTTTGACAGGTTGCTTGACAAATGATATTGATTATACTGTAGCTCTTTGTTTGGTATTGATAAAGTGTATATAAAAAAAATGAACATCTGATAAACAAAACACCAAGTTATAAGTTATAAAATCCATTTGGAATTTAAAATGGATTTATTTAAATTCTCTTTGCTTCAAATGAAACTAGTTTAGAAAGAACAAGAATCAAAGTGGGTTGCCAAAACGAAATGTGCACCATCGAACCAAAAGTACAATTATTTTTCTCAGGACAAAAATACATTGGCACACATTACCACAGCTTGTCAACACTGTCTGCAAGTTCTTAACAAAAATAGCATGACTTCCTAATATCTAAGGGAACTTTACAAGCATCACTGCACCAATCATGTGAGCAGTCAAATAAAAAAATGCGCAAATTGGTTTAAAAGCTTGTGACATACCTGCAACCTCATTTGCTGGACACAAAAAAGCCTTTTGTTTGCTGTGAGCCACAGCTTACTAGTGGAGTTAAAGTGAGTTTAGCCTCCAGTTCGTCCATAGCGGTCAAAAGAGAAGCGGTAGAGGGGCTGGACAGCACCATAGCAGAGCTCCTTAGAAGGGCTGCAGGGCCACAGCACCACCACACATATTCCAGGAAAGCATGTCATCAGGCCGCTTAAGCCGCCTGAAGAATTGTCCATCTCTCATGCGCGCACTAATCTATGCAGGGTCACTCAAGGTAATCCCTGCTGAGCACTCCTCTTTGATTGGCACTCACAGCAGCAGGGCGAGTGTTTTGGGCCTGTCAGATGGCTGGGCTGTACCATCTCAGAGATTTGACACAGGGGTAACTATCTTTGTCTCTTTCTCACCCTCGCTGTCTCTTCCTATCCATTTTTCTCTCTCTCTCGTTTACTTGATGACAGTAGATGAAAAAATGAAAACATTCGATGCAGCCGCTCGACTCAAAGACTCCAAAATAGATTTTCACTTTTTCAATTTTACAGAATTACCCCACAATTTGACATCTTTTGCTCCATCAGTTCTCTACTTCATTGCCTCTGTGATGGCTCTACTTGATCCAACAACTTTCTAACTAATTCAGTGAACCTTTAATATCCATTACATCCTCAAATATTTTCCTATAAACGCATGTTCAAAATCCACAACATGGTATCTGGTAGGACTTAACTGCAGCCCTTCATGAGTGGGTTTGGACACCCCCGCTATACACAACCGGCTATCATCAGGAGCTTATAAGCTTTGGTTACAAAAAGTTCTTCTCTCTATCAGAGACAGGTAATAACTGCAACTGAAGATAAAAACACACATTAAAGATTATTTTAAGAAATTCTAGCAGTTTCTTTGGTAACCGAAGAACCACTTTGTTCAAGAATGATATCAAGTTAGCCGTCTGTTTGGAACTGCTTGTTGACAATTAAAAAAATGCGTGAGTGCACAGCAGACTTCCCGTTAGGCTCAGTGCAATTCATCACAATTAGGTAATAAGTGAGGTGGAAAAATGTGTCTGCACCAACAGTATCTGTTTCCTGCTCTGGTAATACAAATAAAATGACTTCTTATTAGCTGAAGATCAAATTACAATGAGTACCTGGTTCCTTCCTCTTCGTTTTCCGTAGTTTCGCCTAACCAGTGTCTTGTAGTTGTTGTTCTTCTTGGTCAAGTAGTAGTAAAGGACACAGTCAGCAACACACTGAAACAAGAGAACATTTACTTGTATGTATAGGTTATTTATATTTACATTCAGTTTCAAGCTCTTAAATCCCAAATCTTGAATGAATACAAAATACTGTCATTTATCCAGACTTCCACCTACCTTTCTTTCCAGATATGATGCAATCAGGCCAAAATTTTTAGGATGTTGGACAAACCTGAGAGATAATTATATTTGCTTATTTATTATAAACACAAAACAATAATAGCAAAACAACTTCCTGGAGGATAACATTTTTTAAAATTGTGCAAAGAAAAACTCACTTCTCCTTAAATATCTCCTTTTCGTGTTCAGTCCAAACGTTCATAAACTGTCGAGCTTTGTAGACTTTCATTGGGTCATCCATCAGACCGTTCATGTTGATGAACTTCACACGCCTCTGTTCAGAGTCGTACATCATGGGAGGGATAACTGATAACTGTCTCATCTGCTTTTCATTGTTCTGCGGAAAAAAGACCAGATTATTTGCCATCATTTAGCCCATTCTGTTCAAGCACACAAACACACTTCACGTTTATTTCATTTAATTATGAACAGTTGTTTCATGTCTACACTGTAATATAAGAGTACCCACCTCCTGTTCAGAGAGACCGTCTATGATTTCAGAAATCTCATGTTCACTTCTTGCAATTGTTGCAGAGAGACCAGTTCCTCTTTGGCCGACTCTGCAGAGAAGAATGCTCCAAATGTTACAGCTGGTGCAACTGCCTCTAAGGCAACTCTAAGTTTGTCTTCTCAGCAGAAAGAAAATTAGGTTTCTTGATGTGGAGAGGAAAGCAGACTTCCTAGCTTTTGTGATTTATTCAGAATTGTTTTGATCCCGAGCAAAGCCTGAGCCAAACTGGCCCACAGGAGAAATGAATTAAGTAAATGCTAAATAAATTTAATCAGTGCAAATAACTGCTGGATGAAATAAAAATAAATTACGACTGACAGTTGGACCTTGCTGATCTACCTAAAGGTAGCAGCTGCTGAACAGACCCTGCCTTCAACCATTCCGAGTGGTACCAAACAGCATGTGTTTCTGTCCCACGTAGGCCTCCAACACACCTTTCAAGCCTAGTTCATGCTTCCAAGTCTGCTGTGCTTATAGGAGGTTTGCATAGGGATTGCCACCTGCAGGCTCTCTCCTACCATCACAGTGAAGCACCGCGCACCTCCCAAAAATTGTAACAACACAGACCGCAGACCAGAGCAGCGATTGGTTCGCCAAACGACATCATTTCCAGCTGTCGCTGTGTTGTAACGTGTAGGATTTTGGCCAAGGCGACCTAAATTAGATTCGCTGTCCATTTAAAGTAAACAAAACATTATTGACATTTACTGAAAATTTCATTAAAATCTGTTGCTAACAGGCAAGAACATAACCTCCTTGGCAGAGGTAATGAACACTACCCCTTTTTGCTCTTCAGATCTAAATTTGGGAAGTTGCCAAGGGAGCAGACAACAGTCCACTGAAGCATAAACGGCAAACCCCATCAACGTAGGAAAGGCGTTCACATTGCTGCAGGTGTGTGGAGCGAGAGACCAGCACAAGAAAGGATACAGTGTTTTGTAGTGCATCAACAATAAGATGATGTTGACCAGTGATGGGTAAAGCGCATGGTACCTCTGAAAGCGTTCCTGCTGCTCTCTCTGCTTGCGGATTTCTGGAAATTGCCTTTCATAGTACTCCCGCGTCCTGCTCTCCTTAGCTTTACGTCTTGGATTATTCTCCATTCGCTCCACTTTCTTCTCCCATGCTTCCATTAGCTGGTCATAGCGCTGGCAGATCTTCTGTTCCTGTATAAAAAAAAACATTGAAATGGCTATAATAATTAAAAAACAGGGAAATGAATAAAATATTTTTATAATAAAGAGATTGCAACAACAACATTATTAAACAACAATATTATTAAATACACTTTTTGCTTTTGGAAAGATTCCTCAAAGAGTTTGATTCGTAGTAGCATGATGATGATTAAACTATATCTATGTTTTACTTTGTCCAGGGGTTAGCCTCTTCAGTTCAGATGTGACAACTGTGGCAGTTATGTGAGCAGTGCAAATTCTTTCTCATTCCCAAAAAACATAATCTTATATCAGTGGTGTGAAGATTAACGCTACTGAAGCAGCCAGCACAATATCTTGTATCAGGATGGATCATTCAGTCAGTTTGTTAATGCTGGATTCAGATCCAACCATGCAAATGTGGGCAGTCCATGCAAGAATCTACGGTCCCCTTCTAGTCATCCTGTATGATTAGTAACCTCGGTTTCGGTGATATGCTCTTCTACTACTTACTTCATCTGTAAGCAGCGTTTGATTCAAGTACTGTGCATCCTAGACTATCTACCCTACAACATGGCTTGAAAGTGTTGGTGAGTAAAAAGATTTGGGATTTTTGGAACAGCGCAGCTTTATTTCCCTTTTGTGAGGGAGGAACAATTTACCTTCCTCCTGGAATGCGACCATGTTACCTGTGCCATTGTTTAAAAGGACTCTACGACCCCAACAAAGAAGACCTAGAGTTTAGTCTTCCTGAGCCATTGCAGAAGAATCATTAACTAAATGATTTTAATCATTTCAAATCTGAAATATCTATGGCACTGATATCTCATATGGAATACAGAGAAACTGTCTTACCAACATTTGGTAAGTATTTTCTTTGATGAGACATTATTAAGATTTTACTTCACAGCAGTTCTTGGAAGCACACAACTGTTTCAACATGCAGAGGAAATTAAGGCATTTCCTGTAGAGTAAATACACAGGCTTTCAGAAGCTGTGCGGCCAAGCCAACCCAAGAGACGGAGTCATATTGGTTCATTCAGATTACTTTTTTAAAGCATTCATGGCAACAAAGTCTAGTGATCTTGGTGACCCCTTGATTTTTCTTCAACAATGTTAGCTTCTGTTTTAGTGAGTGACATGTTATATACCTTACGACATGTGAACTGCAATTTAAAGGCCGTGTTAAAGCACAAGGGTGACGTATATCCAAGTCTAAATAATAATGTTTGTGCCCCAGTCTGACATTATCTGGATGTTATATCAGTGACAATGTTTTGTAGCTTTAGGGAGGCAAACAGATACCATGCATTTATTTCATTTATCAATACTACTCTGTAGTATTGATAAACAGACTACTAATAAAACTTTCTGAATACAATACTTTCCAAAGTAAACCGGCCCTTACCCGCTGTTTTCGTGCATGGTTCCTTCTCTTGAAAAACAAAATCAGCTTCTTCCTCATGACTTGGTTACTAAAAAGAAACAACACTTATTCAATGAACAAAGTCATTATGCTTTCCTCAGACAAATTATTGCAACCATTAAAGCTTTCCTTTGCTGTTTCTTAAGTGTTGGGATTTCTTTTCAAAGTATAACTTCTGATGAACTATTTTAATTCAAAGATGTTTAAGGAGTTTATCTTCTGAGCTCATCTTGGAACTTACGTCTTGATGTTGTCATGGTAAACTTTTGTGTCTGATGGCTGATTGTACAGAGGCTGCAAACAGACCAATAACAAGTAGTGGATTAATTATTAGCTGTTAGGCAAGCAGTGATCCCCAACCTGCTACAGAACTAAGCCTTGTGTCATTTAAAAGTCAAACAAGAGCAAAGAAAATTATTAATCATTAAATCACATACCAACTCAACTTTTGGGCCAAGACCTTCAAGGATTTTATGGGCCTCTTCTGCTTTTTTCTAGAAAAAAAAAAAAAGCTCAATTTTGTCATATTTACAAATTGTCCAAAAACTAAAAAGATGAATTGGATGTTTTCATAAGACAGGTTGAGACCATGTCATCATATGTGTATTTAAGAAGCTAAAAGTTTGCAGCATAAAGAGAGATCAAAGTAAATTGTGGGTAAAGTATGCATGTCCATCATTGTGAAAAAGCAATAGTATAATAATTTACATGTATAGTGGTGCAGATGTCTACAATTGCCCTGGGCCAGGGGGATGCTCTTAAAGTACAGTATGACAACCAAAGCTGCAACAGTTTGAAGACTTTACACAAAGCAACTTACCTGAGAATGAGGGCATGGCTCAGCACTCCTCTACCACAACACTGTCTGACAGCCATGAACTGCACTGACCTTCACAAATACACACCGACTTCCCTATTGTTCAGCTGAAATACAGATAACGGGACCCAACTTTGCCTACCAGGTCTTAAAGGGAAATTAGCATGAGCAATTTTTATTTTTTAGATATTAAAAAAAAAAAAAAAACTACACTGGGTTTGGAAAGGTTTTACTTGGGTTGGGTTTTAGTTCCCTATTGCTGATCCAACAATTTTCCTGTTGAAATTTCTAACAACATCATTATTTAACATGGTGGGACACTGGAAAGGAATATGTTATAAACACTTAACATTTAATCCTCATCTTAAAGAGCAGCACCAGGAACAATTACATCTGCTAGTCAAATACAAACTCTGCGCTTGTGGCAAGTCAAATGTAAATGTTAACTCTTTGATATCATTATTGTCAAATCATTGAGGAAAGAAAAGGTCACATCTCCAGCACCTGTGCTCACATTCATGCACATTAAAACATACATGTAGATGATCACATCTTCAAACCACCCAGGACTCTAAAAGCATGCTGGCCATGAGTACTGTACAAAGCACAAACTCTGGGGGCTGAACCAAACCATAAGCCCCAGAGGCAAGGGCAGCTTAAAAACTCCAAGTTAAGCCATATGTTAAATATGCCACCAATGGGTATCTATTGTTTTGTACTAAAGACAAAAACCTAGAAGATGAAATTACTAACCCTGTTCTCATCATAGATGATCTGGACTATGCTGCGATGTTTGTGTTCCACGGGTGGAGGGGTCACAGGCTTTTCTGGCTCCATTGGCTTTGCGGCTTCTTCCTCTAGTTGTTGCTAAGAAACAAAATGAACATAAACACAAACTGTCATGCACTATTTCTGATTATGCTTAATAAACTTTCTATTTTACACAGAACAGGAACAGGAAAAAGCAAAATTTAGATAATCTGTCAGCATTCCTCAATTAAAAAGAACTGCACTGAGAAACAGCAGCATCTCAGTGTCTGATGCTGCACTGGAAATAATACATGATACTACTAATACGTGATACTACTGCAATATAGTCTTGTGAAACTTCTTATGAGCCCACTTATTCAGCAATAAGGTTGTGTGTCCCAGAATCACCTCATCTGAAATAAGGTTACTGGGTGTAAAACCTGGTTTAACACAAACCATTGATGTCTGTTGTGCATAATAAATGTATGTAAAGTGAGTAAAGACAACAGTCTATTGTTTTTCCCAAAGATATTTTAAAGTCTAACCCTAACCCTAAGGTCTAAAAAAAAAAAAAAAAAAAAAGAAAAAAAAGAGAAAGCAACAGGAATTTAAATTAAATCAAGACTGGCTACTGTTTGTTTCAGCTGACAAGAGAAATAAGGAGCATATCTGGTCTCACACACGTGTGGAGCAATGGATTAAAAAAATATTTAAAGAGAAAAGAACAAGACACGTTATTGTCAGCCAAACTGCAAAGCAAATCTGAAATTGAGGCGCGTCCCCTCTACTAGCACAGGAACTTTTATCATGTGATTTGAAAAGATTTGAAAAGCCTTTGTGTGTTTCCATCAAATTTACCAAAGAGAAAAAAAACAAACTTCCTCTCAACCAGCAGATTCCCTTGATAAAAAAAGTACTACATTTCCCAGAATTATTGGGGGAACGGGCTGTGTGCTGACGCACACTAATTGGTGGAACACACCTGCAGCATTCCACACTTCCAGGCGCCTGCCATCGTTAAGTCAGTGTGCTGCCGGAAACTTGTTTAGTTTAATTCTACAAGCTTCATTTGTGATTTTATCATTTGGAAAATGGAGCAAAAGAAAAGAAACAACATGAAATGGATGAACTACAAGGTCAAGGCGGTGTTGAGCTTATTTGCCCAGAAGACATTCAGTGACTCGAAATGACCGAGTCCATGGAAGAAGAGCCAACATGCTGGAGCTAAATAAACAGCGCTGAAAGGAATTTGGGAAAAAAATTGACGAAACAAACAAAATAATAAGATCTTTGTAAGACATCATCAGCCTGATTCAAATACATTTTAAGGAAATTTAAGGTGCAGTAGAAATGCAAACCACACAGATAAATAAAAGTTCATGAAAATGTCGGACAGATCGGAGCTCTTGTTTGTCAATCAAAATTTCACGACAAAAAGTTTTAGGGGCCAACCTGCTTTTTCTTCAGCTTTAAAATCTGCTGTTCCACTTTAGCAATCTCTCTGTCCACACGGTCCATGCTCTGGATCAACTCCTCCTTAGACAGCTTGGATGGGGAGGTGTCCTGGTCTTCTCCGATGTGTAATGTATGTCCTCCAGGGGAAGGGGACTCTACTTTGACAGTGAACTGAGATTCCTGGTAACAAAGAAATAGACAATGAACAGCTTTATGAGGACTTTGCTGCAAATCTAAATGGTTCCATCTAGGTCAACCACAATTTTCCTTCAAAACCATGTAGGGAAAAAGAGGACAATTGTGCAAGGTTTACAAAGAGTATATAGACAAACACAGACTTCAAATCAGAGAGAGGGAAGCCGTCAATGGTAATATAAGTTGCAGCGGTGACATTTGAACCAGTAACGAGGGAAAAAAAACAAACAAACAAGAAATAATAAATGTGTTATTCTGTACAAAGTAAATTAAAAAGAGGTACAGGGCCCACCTTTTTGACCTCCACTGTGGCTCTCAGGCTGTCCTGTACTGTATGTGTTATAGGCAGAACAATACCTCCAGCTGTGGGAGGGGTGCGGGTAATGTGGGCCTCAGCAACGGTCTCCATGCGAGGGCGTTTTGCCTCCAAGGCCTCGTGCTCAGACTGAGCCGTGATGGAGTGAAACTGCTGTTCGTAACCATGGCGTCGCTCTGGAGGCCTGACGAAAAAGAAACAAACAAGAAACTTACACACGTATCAAAGGCTACAGATGTGCATTTCCAAAAAATTTAATCTACAGTACAACCCTACAGTTCTAATAACTTTCTTTGATTTACTTTTATAAAGGTATTAAATCAGAGTAGAAGATATATGCAGAAAACTGTACAATTACCTTTCAGTTCCAGGGTGAAATTCAGACAATAAAGATGGTCTTCTACGACCTTGTGGATCTTGAATATGAGTCCGATAATCTGGAGAAGTATAATCCTAAAAGACAGGCAGACAAATGTCTTTAGAAATCTAAAAAAAAGGGAAAAGAAACAGAACTCTTACCTAAGTTCTAATCAACACAATACACAATAACAGTACGTACAGATGGGACCCCTAAAGCCTTTTCAGTGCAGTAGCTGCTGCAACTATTTACTGAGCCATTAAATGTTGTCTGAAGGACATCCTGAAAGCCTGGTAGGGAATGTCCTTTTAATTGCAACTTCCCCTTTTCTTCCAGGTCAAATTCCTTTGTTGTCAACCCTTTGGCACTATTGTACTGTCCAATGAACACTTGCTGTACTCAAACAAAGAGAAAAACAAAATTACATTTAAAAAAGTTATTTAAAAAAATACATAATGTTTCTAAGAAGTAATAATTAGAAAAAAAACAAGTGTTGACTTTAAAATGTAGCTTTTTCTTTAAAATAAAGAACTTAATAGCAAGGGCACAAAGAAAGACACCAAACCACGTACTGCAACTCCTGCAATGCTGGAAAGGAGACAATTCGACAGGTAAACATAAAATACAGTCTTAAAATATGTTATTTTTAGTTCAAGGCATGCACCAGCTATTGGTAACAAATGCAGAAAGGTTATCAGCTCAGCTCAACGTCTGAACAAACATGAATGAGCAAATGCTGTTACAGGAGAACTTCCGTGTATACCCAGATTTAAATAAACAACCCAAATGCCCAGAAATGTACCAGTTGCAACTTTCTGTGAAACACTTTTCTAAGAAGGTTATCAGGGAAAAAAAATAAAGGTAACAATATGATGCAACTTAAAGGTCAATAGTGTACATAAACACAGAACGGTGGATATCTTTACCGTTAACAATGATAAAAGCTGCAGCAGAGCTAGTGCGTCCACAGTAGTACGGAGACAAATCTACATCAATCACAGCGATGTGGCCAGATGACAGGCTACATGTTCAACACAACTGGCACATTTAAGTCTTTTGCAGCAGATACTACACTGCACTGATCAGAAACAATATAATCCAAATCATTTTTTTTTATTTTCCAAATAGTCTGAATTAACAACAAAGAGCTACAGTGAGGATTCAAAGATCCTTGCAGCAGACCACTGCACAATCAGTTTTTCAAAATTGGACTTCTTGATCTTAAGACCAGGGGGCACTCTTACATAGCAATACTATTCATAAAACAGGTAATATAAGGGCTATTATGTTAACATAAATTAAGATTAAGTTGGTGTATTTGCGTATAGGAGGCTCTCACCCATGCTGCAACTACAATGGGTATAAATAACACCATTTTTAGGTTTTTAGGTAAAAAAACAAAAAGAACAAAATCATGTCAGAACCATTTTCCAACTCTGATGTGACCTACAATGCAGGAAGTTCTGGCAAGTAGTGGCTGTGTACTACATGTGAAAATAATCTCCCATATTTTTCATGTTTGGGCTAGGGAGCAGGTTGGCAAGACAGAAGCCTCTTCCTACAAAGAAATACAACCAAGTCTGGCTCAAATTTGCAGAAACATACATAAGGTCTCTCAAAAGCATGTGGAAAAATATGTTATAGTCTGAAGAAATGAAGGCTGAAATCTTTAGTCATCGTTCCAAAACGTATGTTTGGCACAAAAATGACACAGCACATCACCCAAAGAACACTGGACAGTGGTGGTGGCAACCTCATGCTATAACGGGGTTTTTTTTTTCAGCTGAAACAAGTCTTAGGCAAGGTGGACGGATATACGAACACTTCCAAGTCATTGTCAACGTTGGCACAAATCCTTAAAGCTTCCATCAGAAAACTGAAGTTGTAAAGGAATTTCACCTCTCAGCACAATAACGACCCAAAGCATGTATCCACATCCATAAAAACATGGCTTCACCAGAACACTGACGTTTAGCAATTTGGCTCAACAAGAGCCCAGATTTCCTGCTGAAAATCTGTGGGGTGACGTGAGGAGTGCACAGAAGTCGCACTACCAATGTGACAGATGTGGAGCTGTTTTGCAAAGAAGAGAGGGCAAAGATGTCCCACGCAAACTGACTCCTACCTAAAAAGACTGAGTGCTGTGATAAAGTCAAAAGTAAGACTGATCAGCAATACGGTTGTCAGAAACTAATGTTTTTTTTTTTGCAGGACTTTTTTAAGGACTTAAAGGATTTTTTTGAAGAAGCAATGTATAACTGGAAATGCAGAACAAGAAAAGCCTCACTTCTCAGGCCTAATCGGAAACTGTGTTCCTCAATAATGCTGACCTTCTAAGTCTGTGCTTAAGACCCCATTGATGCCTTTGACATATCCCATAGGACATGACTGCAGACCAATTCTAAATGTCTGATGACTAAATATTTTACCTGTGGGTGGCGTGTGCTTGTAAAAGTATACTGGACAGAATGTGGCGGGTATCGGTTCTGCTCATTGCTGAAGGTCCCCTGGCTGTGGGGATAGCCTGAGCTACTGGACATTCTGGCACAGCGCTAGCCAGCTGCAGCTATTCCAGTCCAGAGATGTTGGCTAGACCATCTTCAGACACACAAACCACCTGTAGCAAGACAGAAATGAATAAGAACATTTTGGTTTTGAAACAAAGAATCTTAAGAAAAAAATAGAAGTTAGAGCTCATTTTTGTACAGGACAAGGTAAAACATCAGTTTACACACCCTTTGTGTTTGAGACAACCTCAAAGGCATGTTGGTGCTCACACAGACAATATCAAGTAGACTGTAGTAAGAATACTGAACTGACAGTTTGAACAGTTTGCATTTAGAAACAAACCATTTAGATGACAACATAAATATGTTATACATGCTACAAGTCTTTTGTGTGTATTATTACAGTTGTATTTGTTCAAATGTGCTCATGGTGAACATAACGAAACCAAAAACACTCTTTAATGAGTCAAACACACAAACCACTGGAAATATAAATGACTACCGTGGACTTTATTTACCTATTTAGAAACACACTTGCAATTTGATAATTCAAAGATTAAACTATTGCAGCATTGCTTTGTAAGGATTGTAATGCAAAGAAATGTAACAACAGTCAGACTGTCAAAGCTGCTAAAAGTTAGGCATAAAAAGGAGTTTAGTTAGAAAAACTATATGTTTGTACTGGACTGATATGATTATAGGGACACATATGGTATTACAGACATGCTAATATACTGTAAGCATTTGGTGGCCAAAGGTTAAAACTAGAAATCTAAGAGCTCTGTCAACGCTTAAAGTCTGAAGGGAAAAAAGTCTCTCACCAAAACGGCATCCATGCTCACATTTTCAGATATACTAAAAAAAAAATGTCAACAGTAGCTTTAAAAAGTGACTTATAACCAAGTGGCTTCAGTCAAAGCAGCTGTGCACATTGTTTAACCAGAGCTATTTTTATCCTCATAATTTCCTGTGTGGAATTATATCTCAGGGATATTACTTTTAAAAGCACTGACAAAGGTTATCACACACTGTCTTTTATGCAAAAGTAGCAGTAGACAGGTCGTGGATCACGTTCTTCAGTGTATATGACTTGTCTCAACTTCAGCAGCATCCGCTGACTTTTAACAAACTGAGCAGAAATTATAATGACAAGGAGCAAATAGGAAAAATTATAGGAAAAAATTAAAAAAACTTGGAAAATACAGTCTTGAAACATTTCTGAGGACTACTTACTTTACTAAACCTATAAACGTCATTTGGTTTGCTCCTGTAATGTTGTTTTGTCTGAGATAAAGACATAAACAAGAAAATATATAAGGTCAGTGAGTGAGATACACTTTCTAGTGAGGGAAAAGGCTCAGAAACTTGTAATGTACTGTGAGTTATAAAATAATATTTTTCTATAAATGCCGCTTAGGTGTATTTGCTTCTGTGCATCATGAAAGAGGAAACTAGAACTTCATTCTGTCATTGTTAAGCTGTTGTTTAGCCAATCTACTACTTGGTGCCAAGTAAGTGAAACACTGCATAAAAAGTTATTTTCTAGTGTGTGAACTTCACTATTCAGGTTCACTAAATATTGAGTCTATCATGGCAGTTATTATAGTATTTAAGTCAATACACAGAGCAATGTGATCAAACTCAGTTGTGCTATTATCTATTACCTATAATAACGTTGTCATTAATTTAATGTAATTAAGTCCGTAATCCAGTTACTGTAGTAGTTGAGTTTGAATGTATAGCAGACAGACGGTAACTTTAGAGTCTCAGTCTTTTGGGTGTTCTTCTTCCTGACTGTAGCAGACTTCACTATTTCTAACTAATATAAAGAATTTTAAAACCATAAATATATAGTTTGCTTCCCCATGCGTATCGTGGTTCTTTTGAAATTATATTAAAGTTGATTTTATAAAAATAGGGTAAAATGTCTGGATTAAGCTACTAGTCGTGGTAAAGTTCACAGTGTCAAAGAAATAACCTTTCAGTCCAAAATGATGCTATTCTACATTGTTATTGTTGTCTTTTAACGCACTACAGACACTGAAACGCAATTACATTTATTTCTTACTTAGAAGAGTGGGCGTATGTGCGTTGTATAATTTTCTCTCAATTGCAGTAACACAAATATGTTTATCTAAGCGAATATATCTATAAATCACAATCTTGCACAGTAATGGGACGTGCAAGATGTTGTTGTTGTCGCTAGCTAGCTAACTTAGCCCGTATTTCACCTTTGAATTCTCTACCGCGTCGCCATCTTGCAAGGCAGATTTTAGCGTAAACCGGGGCGTTTAAGCTGCATGTTTATTAGACGCCTGTGTTTGCTACATACTTGTAATTTGTGCTTACCTCATATTTCTAAGGTATGCAGATGTAAGAGAAGCGTATCGCTGTGTAGAATTGTATATCAATTGTTGAGTGTAAATCCGCGGGTTGTGAGCAGTAGCCGACTAGGGAGGCTGAAGGCTGCGACGCATTTGTCGTTCGATGTCCTAGCAGGACAAAATAAATTTTTCTTCTTTGGTTTAACCCAAGAGATACTGCTTGAATTCAAAACTTGGGTATGGACAAATACAACTATAATGCATACAGTTAATATATAATTGGATTATAATACAACTATTTTATGCATAATCAAAATTTACATTTTATATTCCTGCAAGGATTTGGCTGTGTCACGTCTTAATAGGCCCCTCTGACACGATAATGTTTCCGATGCTTGTAATATTCTCTTTTCAGAAATACAAATTTGCGTGTATATTTATATATTTTTTTGTGTTTTCAGGCTGTTTTTAAATTAACTCAAATTCGTTTGCGATCTTACACATAAGTCTGTTCCCACAAGACCTTAAAAAAGATAGGAAAGAGAGTATATAACAGATTAATTAAAACTGTAATATAGTTAGTTGCATCCAGTTAATTTTTTTTTTTTTTTTTTTTTGTAATTTATGACGAACATTAAGTGTGTAATATTAGTCAGATATTTTATGTGGAACCTTTTACAAGGTAGACTTTTGTTTCCTTCCGGTTTATTTACGGTGACGGTCAAAATAATGAGCCTCTACCTTGCCGTCTTCTTAGCATTTTTTTATTTTATTTGTATAAAATACAGCTACAGTCGACATCAGCGAAACTTTTTTAAGTCATTAAAACATGTAATAAATGTTTCATCGAGTAGTGAAAGAAAGTGCCCTGGCATTAGAGCTCTGGTTGTAACTGCGCATCCGGATGATGAATGTATGTTCTTCGCACCGGCTATCATTCAACTCGTTGCGTTAAAAGCCAGCGTTCATTTACTGTGCTTATCTCAAGGTATGGCGACAGAATTCTCACATCCACATATTTAGAAGATGTAGTAGCTTGTAGTGATATTCTTCACCATGTTCTACGTGATTACAGTAAAGTAAAATGTAACGATGGTTTATATTTTGATTTTCCTTTAATTTCTTTCCTTCTGTCTCTTTCTCATTAACATATAGGTAATTACTACAATCAAGGAGCTCTGCGTAAACAGGAACTTATAAATAGCTGTGCCGTTTTGGGAATACCTGCCTCAAAAATCACCGTAGTAGATCATAAGTAAGCATTTATTTACACTAACCTCCCATTTGGTATGAAATTTAAGCTGTTCACATTTGTACAAAGTGTGTGTATATTATGGATTCTAATGGTTGACCTGGAACACACAGAAAAAACACACATGCACGAATGTTGATTCCCTGTTTGTCTCCACTCCTGTAAACATAAAAGATCAATTTACTCTTTCATAAGTTGTTGGCTTCTTAGTCTGCTATGTAAGATTATGATTACATCAAAATAGACAAAAGCACTGAATATTTTTAAAACCTAATGTTATTCCTCTGTATGTCTACCCTGTGTTTATACATAGAACATCTCAGGAATACAAAGAAATCTTCCTTGGAAATGACTCAAGTCAGTGATGCGATGATGGGCATCACTCTTGGGCCAACAACGTTACTTTATGGGAGGCATGTTTGTCACTAGAGTATACGACACACATTGATTTGGATTATTCTGCGCTGATTTATAAAGCTTTTTTTTTTTTTTTTTTTTTTTGGTTCTCAATCAATTTTTATGAGTAAGAGTTTGGACAATCTGCTTCATAAAGGACACAATGGATTACCTATTTTTATTGGCAAATTCTAATTTATTGTAAGTACATAATTGAGTAAGAACAGTCAAGACAGTGCAAAGCTTACAAAAAGACTCAACAGCCCCTTTATGTTAACTTTCCAAGATTTCGTCTTTATCTAGATCCGGCCTGTTACCTCGATCCCCATCCTCCCACCAAGGTGCCTTGAATTCTGTCCAGCACTCTTGTTTTTTTTTTTTTTTTTTTTTTTTTTTTTTTTTTTTTTTTTTTACATAACCATGTCACCAACTCAACATGACCAAAAACCTAACCTCTTTGGCAAACAGTTGTTTTGATTATATGAAATCAAAATGAAAATAAAATCAATACCTTTACTCAATAAAATCTTTATTCAATTTAATCTATTTATCACTAGGTTGAAAACAAGAAGTACGAAGAAAGAGAAATACAGGATTGGCAACTAGAACTCTAAAAACTGTTTTACATTATGCAGGAATTTATAATTATTTTCCTGTGTTACTGTTGTAGTGTCTTAGGCTGGAGGTTTTGAAGAAGAGACAGTCATTGTTAAAAAATAATGTTTACGAGGGGACTTTTTTCCCTTTTTTTGGATCATTGATGCATCTTCATCTAAGAACCACGGAAACGCTTACATGTACGTCTGTTCATGATGGCTCACCACAAGAGCTGGATGAACTGTGGCACTAACCTGGAACTCACAGTAATATGTTGGCCGTCTGCCTGGTTTGTCTGCCCTAGAGATCACTGTCTGATCCACACACACACACACACACACACACACACACACACACACACACATACATACACATCACAGTTTTATCAACTTGTGCACTCAGAATATTGCTGAACTTTGCCCGCAGTATTGTCTGCACTTCTGGTGAACTGGAGTGTAGCCCAATTTCCTTTTCTGTGTATTCTGTTGTTTACCCCAAACACACACCTAATCAGCACTTCGAGAGCCTCTCCCTCTCTCTCCCTCTCTCTCTTTCACCCCTCCTCCCTGTACGTGTCTGCTGTAGCCAAGTGCTAAAGACTGTGGGATAGATTTTGGCAAGACTTTGAGCACAGTGAATGTAGGTCATTCCAAACTGTTTTTCTTTTTCTGTGCTTGTGCAAGGCTGCCCATAATTTGGCGTTGCTTTTAAGCTTCTCTGCCCAAGAATGTCCAGATGCACTTCTGTGACTTGACCTTTCTTCATTTTTCTCGCCGTTGATTTTCCTTTCTTAAATCACTAAGGGAGAAAGCAACATGCTCAGTTCGCTTATGAAACTGATGCCATGTATTTATGCATCAATAACTCACATTTACTATCAGAGGCGAGCTAAATGTATGCCTTGTCACCATGTAATACAATCAAACTATAGATTATATAGCCTTACAGCTCTGTAAATCATTGTTGTTTGCAACATTGCTATTAATAATTTATTCCACTTTCTCAAATTTAACAAAACGTACATCACAGTTACAATTTTTGGAAGTGTAAATGTGAATTCTTTTCTTTTGCTGACAACTCCTGTGGAAACAAATGAATCAAGTAATTCAGTCAATCTCCACTGTCGTGTCATTTATGACGTTCCGTCTAATTCACTGAATTTATTTCTCTTTTGCACTGAATTCACTACAAGCAAGTCTGTGGAGCCAAGGACATAACCTCTGAAATTGCTGTCAAACGCAAACAGAATAGGACAAATCTGTTGACAGTATCTGGGGCCCCAGTGAATGTTGGGACTTTTGTGGTCAAGCTAGATCTGAGCACGCTCTGCTGCCCCTGATGACCTCTGTCTGCTCCCTTGCCATGATTGTAGCTGCTCAATGCAAAAATCCACCTGTTGTGAAGTGAAACCATGTGTCTCTTAGCCCTCAGGCGTGTTTCCCTGAAATCATTTGACTCTTTTTTTTTTTTTTTTTTTTTTTTTTTTTTTTTTTGGTTTTGATCATTGTTATTCTAACTTTACACGCTATTTTGTTTTAGAACTGTTGTACTCAAAGTCAAACCACCATCAGTTGTTTACAAACCACCTATAAGCACCTATAAGGACATCCTCCCCCCCCCAGCATACACACCCATAAATTGTTAATTGGTGCTATAGTTGTATTGTAAGATTCTGTGGATGGAATTGTTTGTCATGATATTGCAGAGGGACACAAAATCTGTAATTCATGTGGCCAGACTAAACAAGCCTTCTCTATCTTTCTCCCTCCCTCCCTCCCTCTCTCTCTCTCACTCTCTCACACACACGCACACACACACACACACACACACACACACGAAAATCCCATTACTCGGCCAAAGTTCAACAACTGCATACAGATGCCTGCAAGCAATTAGATGTCCACATGGAGAGAAAAAAAGGGGGGGCCGTGGAGGTAACTTTAGGACAACTTTATCAGCCACGGCCCTGCTTAAAAAGTTTAAATATCATAGATTCTGGATTCTTGTTCTCAAAGCAAATAACATTAATAACTACAGCAGTAAGGAAAAAATATTTTAAATACAAATGCATCCAGTAAAATGTAATATTTACTATCAGTGTACTTGCCAGTTTTCATCGTAATTTTATGTTACCAAGAGAAGTACACACTGGAGAAAAACAGCAGCACTGACCATTGTTTAAAGAAGGTTTCACACTGTCACATCAGTCTATTCAGTCCATGACAGACCGTTTTAAACTGAACTCCAAGCTGTCTGCACCTCCACCCGGTGGTATAGCTGACAACTCCAGTGACCCACCACCGCTACCCCGTCACCCCTTGTACTGACCCTGACATCAGTGGCAGCCAATAGATTTGTGGCTTAATCCATCACTTCCAGTTGATAGCCCAACTGTCCTGGCTCATTGTTTGCCATGGGGGGCGACTAGGATGCACACACAGCTTTGTGAGCAATTCAGCTGTTTCTTCTGGGAGCTTGTGCATGTGTCGGCAGGCTGAAAGCTCAGGCTGGTAAAGTGTGATTATTGATGCGCTCAGTCTCTAGGCTACTGCTGCAGATGAGCATGCTGTAGAGTCTGTTCTGACCTTTTGCCTCCAAATTTTACTGCTTTTCCTCCTTCAGCATATTTCAGTGATTAACTGCCAGCCAGCCTTAGAAACACCATGTGTGCTTGTATTTTTTATTTTTTTTTTTTTCCAGAGATTTACCACTCCCTGTCCCCCTCTCTGCTTTCCAGGAATCTTCCAGATGACCCAAAAGCAGAATGGAAGATCTCACTGGTCTCTTCTGTAGTCATGGAACACATCAAAGCTCACGCCTTCAACTTGGTATGCTCAGATTTGCAGAAAACAATAGGGTTTTTTTTCCCCCTGTCATTTCCTGTTTGACGCTAACATGCTATTTCTCTGCAGTTGTGTGCACAAAACACATGTTTTTTTTTCACCGTATGCTTTGGCAATAGCTTTCTAGCTACTATTCCTATTTTCAATGTGGTCTGTGTAGCCTGCTGCAGAATGGTAGGAAATGGCCTCTGAAATGTTTGGATTCAATTCCTTTGTTAATGTAAAGATTCTTATCTGCTTCAGTGCAATTTTAGCTGATGGGAATGCAGCAAGAAATTTGATCCTATCAATGTGTCTCAAGAAGGACAAAAAAACCCTCACAGACAAAGCAGCAATAATTTAAAAACATGTAGGACAAGCTTTGTTCTTCTGTCGTGTAGTTTAATCAGAGAACACAAACAGTCTCCTCCTATCCTGTAAGGCTCAGCAAACTGCCTCTGCAACAAAAGCTGGGCTGGAGAAAAACATGCAGCAGTAATCACTGAATGGAATGTAACTAAGAACATTGACTGAAGTTGTGCTTGCAAAAATTATCAAAGTGACACACTTTTGTAAACATCAGTGTAGAAAAAATAGAAACTAGCTAAAGTACAAGTAAACAGTAATGGAATGTGTCCACGTACCTCCGTTCAGCTATTGCACTGCTCTTAGTTACTTATTACGTGGTAGTTTGGAGCATGTGCTTAAATTTATGCTTTATTCCAAGAACACAGTGAAAATGTGTGAGCAGCGCAAGTTTTCAAGTCAAGTTTTTTTTTCTTCTTTTCCTCCCTTCTTCCCCTGGAGTTTTAATGTGCAAATAGAGAAAGGTTTTTAAATATCAGTTGTCAGCTGCCAAGCAACTGCACAGTCAGAACCCCCCCCCCACTCCAAAAGCAAGAAAATTCTCTCCCTCTGCTTTTCCCTCTATTTAGTTTGGTTTTTTTTCATGGATTCTTGCTTTTCACTCAAACAGTGAGATGTTTTGTTGTTTCAGGTGCTGACCTTTGATGGGAGAGGAGTGAGCAGTCATGCCAATCACATAGCCATCCATAAAGCCGTCAGGTACTGATGGCAGCTTTAGGATTTCATTTGTTTTATTCCTCCCTCAAACCTAATTGTGCATTCTTGTTACATGGTTTTTACCCACGCGTTAAAGCACACCATTCCAAAATCATACAGGACATACATCATCGTCATCATTATTCATCTTTCTAAATGTTTCCCCCACAGTGACATACACACACTCGCGTGTGTTTCAGAGTTGCTCTGTCACATAGCTGAGAGGTCATCCAAACACAGGAGGCACTCGGCTCCGCTCCCAGGGAGCTGTAGCAGTAAATCCTGTCCCTGAAGTGGTGTGGTGGGAGGGCAGCGCTGCCTCAGGCAGGTCAGCCAATCAAGCTGCTTCAGAAAAAAAAAAAAAAAACCCACAATGGCGTATGCCACTGACCCCGTGTTGCACTGATGTCTTTATTGTCGGTGACATTAGTCATGGTCTCACTGAGTCTGTATGTCTGTCTGTTCATTTGTCAGCTTCAGCTGCTAGTTGGACTGGAGCTCTCTGGAACTCAGCCTTGAGAAGGCTGTGCACTTGTGCCACAACACTGAAACAGTCTGCAGTGTAGTGGTTTCCTTCTTCAGAATGACCCCAGACACACAAAGTGCCAGCTGTAGATTTTCTTTCTTTATTTTGTAAAATTGGAAATAAAGCTCTAATCTGAATAACTCATTGGCTGAAACATCACACAAGACCTTAAACTAACTTCAGATTGACACCCACTAGTGTTTCACTTCATAATTATAATGATTAATAGTCATGTATACACTTCAATATTATTATTTTCATTATTATTCTTTGCAGCCACCTTGCTTTTACTGGACAAGTACCCAATGGTAAGTTTGACACACCAACAATTTTGTGTTGTTTTATCCACGATATGTAAGATATAAGTTCTACCACACAAGCTTAGATGAAAGTGATGGAAATTAGTTAATGGATTTAAAAATCCAGACGCAGATTATGGAATCAGACAGTCCGGAAGCTAGGTCCTGGCGATGGAATCACTGTAATGGCTGCACAGAAAAGCCTTGTAGTGTTTTTATGATGCTACAGCGCCATCTTCTGTTCAGTCTGGCTTCACGTCTACTGCGTTTTTCCATATTTTAGTCTGATGGCAGCATAAGGGAAACTAGATGTCAGTAAAATGACTGTAGAGGTTTGTTTGCCAGCTGGAATAAAGTTGCCACCTCATTTCAATTACCTTAGTGTGGCCAATTTATAGGTTTCCAAAATGTGAAAAAGGAAAAGTAGGGCAGAGAGCAGGGGTGTTACAACAGGCTGTGATGCGTGTTGTTCTGTTAGTGTCATAAACAAACACACACCCATGCAAATGTTTGAGTGGAAACTAGGATAAGAAATAAGCAGGACATGTCTGTAATTAATCATATCTATGATCTGAGTGGGTGTTAAAAAAGGGGATTATATGACCATCCTAACCTTGAGGCTACACCAAACACTAATTTGTTTATGATAAACTTTCAACTGTCAACCTCTGTGACATAAATCATGCTGTTTCCACACGTATACTCGTCCAGCTAGTCTGTCTGTAGCCCCCCCAGGGGAGGAGGTGGAGAACAAGGCCAAACGTGACTGCATAGTCTTCTCCCCGGGCTCGAAATCAAGACTCTGCTCATTAGCAGCTGTTTTAACCCTCTTGTGCCCACAAACCTCTGCTGCTTTTAGTTTATAGCAGCAGGCTCCTGCACCAAGTCAGCAGTGTAATCTGATACCACAATTTGCTTCTTCGCGATGTTATTTTTGTAATGTTTTGATCAGATGTTCCTGTTCTACAAGAGAACCATTAAGAATTGGACGACTTAAAAGATTGCCCTAGTTCTCCGTCTGCTGTTCCAGTGAGTTTTGCAATTTGAACAGCTAATTAGGTCTCTGTTCTTCCAGGCTGCTGTTTTCTCTCGCTGGTGACTGTGGGCCTCTTTAGGAAGTACATGTCTTTCCTGGAACTTCCCCTGAGCTGGCTGATGCCGTCCTCTCTCTGCTGTTGTGTGGGCCTTCATGGCTACAGACTAGCCAAAGTAAGCATCAGTTTACATGAATCATCTTCTGTAAGAAAGCAGGGTTTAAGTACTCTATTACCATGTTTTTCGATGGAAAACCTTATTTTTTTTTAAAAAAAAGAACTCTTTGGTTTCAGGAGGCCATGTTTTGCCATCGCACTCAGCTCCTCTGGTTTCGCTACCTCTACATCACCTTCTCTCGGTACATGTTCGTAAATACATTCCGAAGCATCCTACAAGCACCAAGGAATCTTAAAATGTATTAGAGCTATTAAATATCAAATGAAAATCCTGCCTTTGTCTATACTCATCTTCATTTTGGAGCTTTACCTTAAAGTAGCACTGCAACATTTGTGATCAAAGTCCAATGATTTATGCAAAAGATAAATGGTAGAATTGTGCAAATGTAAATTTAATATTTTTTTCTGTTTGGATTAACTCCACTTTTATTTAGATGCTGTATTTGATAACTTGATTTCTGTCTTTGAGGCTAAAATATCTTTTAACTCTGGGATGTAAATATTGTAAATATTGCCTCCTTGAAGGAGCTAAGAAAGACAAAAAAAATCTTGTTTTTAGTTGAAAAGAATGATTTAAAGATTGAATAGTCAGTTCGGGATTTTATTATTCCAAAGAATGTTAAACTGCTGTACAGTATTTGTGACATACTGTTGATTAAAAAGATGTGATTTTTATATGAACGTATTTATTCATTTGTATTCTGCTGGATGTCGGCTGTAGCCACAGACATGTTCCTGATGCTTTTGTGAGCCTGCATGCTTTCTTCCCAGTTGTCCCCATCGAAGTTCTCTACTGTGACACTGCGGACAGTCCCTGGATCCAGACAGTGTGGAGCAATGCCTGTAGAAACAAACAAAAAAGCACAGCTCACATATAAACACAACCTGTCACTTGTGGTGGCAGATTTCACTGGAAAACTGTTTGGATAGGCACAGTGGTGCAAAATGCTATGATAATATACAGTATTGTAAATAATAGGCATTATAGAGTAGATCAGTGAACACAAGAATCAGTGTGAAAGATGGTGCAATATGTTTACTGCACGTGACAGTCATGTGCTTAGAGTCATACCATATCCATCAGGGTTGGAGCGAGGTGTGTAGAAACTTTGGACCCCACACGTCTTACAGAACGTGTGTTTTGCAATGTGAGCATTAAAAGTGTATGTGGTCAGATTATCTGACCCCTAGGAGGAAGGGGAAAAAAAACATTTGTAAATCTTATGAAATGCTTCAGTCTTTTAATTAAATTATATGTTGTTTACCTGCAAGAGCTTGAAGTGGTTCCCTGGAACAATGAAATGATGGTTTTGTTTCTTTGTACATATGCTACAGCTAGAAAAACAGTTCATAGCAGCATCTTTAATATGATTTAGGATTTAATTTACAGTATTTACTGTAATTGTAATGTATTTTTGATTATTTCTGTGAATTACAAACAGCAGTTATGATACTGTGGCATATCTACATGTACATACTTGCAGTGAAAAACATGAAGGTCTGGAGAGCTCCAGACTTCAAATCTAACTGCTCCACAGTGACAGCCACCTGTATGTTTCACAAGCTCCATCTGTAGATCAAAAAGAGACAGACATCATCATTTCATATGGGTGGGAACCACAAAGAGCAGAAAAGAATGAACGTGACTTGAAGGCTGTTGTGCAACAGTAACATGTTTATGAAACCTGCTGCCTTGGTAACTGCCCTAAACAGTTTCAATCATTCTGCCATGAACCAGGCCAAGGGTCACTGAATCATCACATGCATTATAAGCCTTTTAGCAATCCAAGCATTTGACCCAGCTGCAAATTATGTGTATATAAATTAAAAGTTGAGTCTACCGACGCAGGGCTCAGCTATATCCTGCCTGAATGTGAGTTTTTTCCTGGAACACTTCAAGAAAGTTGAAGATAATACCGAGCAGGGGGCAGGGCAAAGTACAGCAGACTTGGGAAAAACACACCTTCTTACTGGTTGAACTAGTTTAGCTGCTCTGATGAGCATGGTGAGTCATCAGTGTCATATGACAGGGTGCTGCTGTATGGAGAAAGGGGAATGTTGTGACCTAAATACATATTGGGACTATCACTTCTGTATCATTTCTATAAACCCAAAATAGATCCAGTAGACCTCAACCATGTTTATCATTGGAAGTACTTCATCGTTATTTCAGACCATGCCTTTTTAGATTCATACATCCAAGAAGCTGTGCCCCGCGTCTTTGCCCTTTTAGCATGAGTGCAAAATGTTTCGTAATGTTTGTCTGGTAAAATGCGGTGTAAGGAACGATTTGTCATAAACTAATGATGAACGACAAAGCGGGATAAATAATGTCAGTTGAGGCAGAACGGTCACCTCTTGTCATAGAATATTTTACCCGTGTCAGAACTGCTAGCACGTTTACATCCGTTAACAAATACGACTGAGTATTCTTCATGTGTAAACGTACTGTTTTTTTTTTAATTTTTTAAACAAAAACCAAAAAACAAAACATGTCATTCAGTCGTCTCAAGTAGCCTACTCCAAAGACTGATCTTTGGCAAATACGTTAGCGTTTAATTAGAATTTCATAGTCTAACTTTGGCAGTTGTATCGTTTTCATCGAGAATTAAATAACTTTAGTTTTCTGGGTCATTCTAATTCTCGAAAATGTCCACGTAATGACGACGTTCTCGTCAGGCAGCAACCAATCGCCGATCAAACAAACAGCCGTATAATCCAATCAAAAATGAAGGGATGGGCCCTGTTGCTACGTTGTTTCTAGCATATTCTCGCGGCAGTGGGTTGAAGTATTATTCCGCCACTGTATTTGTCAACGTATCGTCTCAGATATAGCTTTTTATGATTGTATAATTATTTTGTGCATAGAGCTATAGCTATAACCTGCAACGTGACCTCATTTAAATTTTACACAAAACACTGGGCTTTGTATTATTAGGGACTACTAAATTTCTGGCGCGGATGGATACTGGCCGATGACGTATGCTTTAGTAGATAAATAGGGAGTTTCGCCCAGAAGCTGTTAGAATATCTTCTACAGAGAAAGAAGAAGTTACCTTCTTGCTCAAGAATTATCTGCGTAAGATAAACGTAAGTCTGTACTTTATGTGCTTTTACTGTTATTTGTTTGTTGTAACTTGGTTCTGTTTTAGATCGTGGCGTTTTATCGCCATTAAACAGCAACCCGAAATTTGGGTCAAACCGAGATATGAATCAACCCTGAAAATGAACATCTACTGTTTGTAAATTAATGTTACGCCATTCGCTTTTGCGTCGTGATTTTATTGAAAATTAATGAGTGACTCGACAGTTTCAGTGTCGTCCATTTGCGGTTAACTCGCTGAACAAAAGAAAGCGGTGTATCTCAAAATGGCGGCTCAACTCGGACTGGAATGGCTGCTTATTGCGCGCAGTACTTGAGAATGCCCTATGGGTTAAGGTCCGACAGCACCGCCTATTGGTATAAAGAGAACAGTTAATTTTTCTTGAACTAGTCGGTAAAGCCTTCACATATGCATAAATGAGCAAATACAATAATCAAAGGATCTTAGACTTTGATCCCTGATCTTCCAAGGCTCAAAGCCAGTGGGCTTTAATCTGAAAAGCTTGTATTACTACTGCCCTGTACTATGTACTATACTACTGGTACTGATTAACTTCAGCCTAAAGTTCAGTAATCTTATTAAGAGTCAGAACGCTCTCTTAACGCATTATAGTCCATAATCTGCCTCAACCAGTATTCCGTTTCACGAGTTTCAGCCAGAAAAATATTGGTCTTGAATTGAATGCAGATCTTATAACACTGAAGGTAATATAGTGGTTCTTGTTTGTGTGAAATCTAAATTTTCAAACGAATTGAAAGTTTTAATGGTTGATTCGTACATTCTAATATTCTGTATCAAACTTCTTAAAATGTTATAGGTACAACCATGCAGATCTTTGTAAAGACCCTGACTGGAAAGACCATCACCCTTGAGGTGGAGCCCAGCGACACCATTGAGAACGTGAAGGCCAAGATCCAGGACAAGGAGGGCATTCCCCCTGATCAGCAGAGGCTGATCTTTGCTGGAAAGCAGCTGGAAGATGGCCGCACCCTCTCTGACTACAACATCCAGAAGGAGTCCACCCTTCACCTTGTCCTGCGTCTGAGGGGTGGTCAATAAAACTATAACTTAATGTGCAGTGTTGCATACTATATTGTTCTGTTTCAACTGTTAAGGATGTTGACCTGAAACATGACCAAATTTTAAATGCTTAAATAAAGAGTTAAACATGACTTATGAATCTAGTCTGTTCATAAAGCATTTTGCCAACTGCAATGGGTGTATTGGGTTAAATGTAACTGAAATTTTAAAAGATTGGCTCTATTTTTTAATATAAAACATCTATTTAAAATGAGCAAGATATCAGAAGTTTCATGTAATTTGTCCCAAAATTAGATCTTTCTGTGTCAACTGGACTGAAAGGTTTCCTTGAAAATGTTTTGCCTTCTCTCCAGAGAGCAGAAGTTCAGAGCTTGAAAGTATAGCCCTGTGGACCACTGGCATGTTAATGGCCTGGATGGTGTGAGAATCTACAGAATGGATGCTTTGATTGCAATTTAGAGTGAGTTTTTCTGAAACCAAAACTAATTTACTAAAACAAAATTTCAGGATTAAAACTAATCTAAAATTGAACTATTTTTAAAACCACATCGAATTCATACAGATTCTGTGCTTCTGAAACACAAGCAGCAGTGGCCCTTTTATTGCAAGCATGGTAAACAATGAGAGGAACTTTGCAGACACTGAGATATGTTTGTAGACAAAATAGTTTTCTACCAGTGACAATATTTCGTTTCAAATGCGTATAAGGAAAGTAATAAAATGTATGCATTTGACTTAACTGAACTGACGTTTGATTGGTTCGAGTAATTGCGAAGGTTTTTTTTCGTGGGGGTTTTGCGCCATCTACTGTCAAAAGTTTAACACTTCAGTCTTTATTTTTAGAAACCTGTTAAAATTGTCTTCATCCGTCGTATGGACGCATGTGTGACTGGCAAAGTCAAACAAGTTACTAAAACGATCTGAATAAGAGCCGGGATTTCAAATAATGTTTGGTCATTCAGCAATGTCACACAGAGACACTAGAGGTCTGTAGATCACCAGTCTGAAAACCTTCCCGGACGATCTTTATGACTGTGACCTGATTACTCGTTTAAATCTGAGATAGTTAATACATGGTTGCTCTTTAACTGATGTCAGAATAGTATTTAGGAACAATGTCCTCCTCTATTGAATTAAATACGTTTTCTTTTGTTCCGATCACGGACATTTTTACACAAATTACAAACATTTGGGAATTATTAACCTTATTTATAAGGGAATATACATCAGCCTGAGCCATTTTACGCCATACGTATTGCTGGTGCAGTAACGGCCTTCTAGCGCCGGCGTCAATATGCGTGCTTGCATGTGCGTGGTTTTGATGTCCTTTAAAATCAAATTACTTGAGTGCTGGTTCTCTACCAGCAACAACAGACCGACCCCCGGTCAGGGAGCACACACAGGCTCGGCGGGACGGTGGTTGCAGCCCCCCTCTCTGGGTGGGTTTTTCCGCCAGGAGCGCCTATATCAGCTGGGAGTGTTCGGGCTGCTGCCTCACTTCAGCGTGTTTACCGTGCGGGAGGAGGAGGAGGACAAATGGCAGGCTGGGGGGGCTTCTTCTTCTCTCTTCTTAACTACAAGACAGAGAAATATGTCATCGCAGAAAACAGGAGAATCGGAATATTGTTTAGAATTTATCAACTGGCCGTACTGGGATACATAATCGGGTAAACTGTGTTTTGTTTATTTTCTCATATTATGAATAACTTTAAGTTACTTTATAGACTGCACTTTAAGTTAAGACTGCTGGGTTTAAATTATTCTTAAAATGGCAACGTTGCAGACTGTTAAAGAGTGCGTTTGCCTTAAATTATAAAAATAACGTCTCAGTGATTTAGGTGACAGTACAGTACGATCAAATTGGAACGATACAGAGAAGGTTAGCCTGGGCCCTTGCTCTCGGACTTGTCTGTGATGTCGCAGATCTGAGAGAAACTAGCTGAGCAGTTTTTTTTTTTTTTTTTTGGGTTAATAGTATCCGATTTGACCTTTAACACCGTTTGTCAAAGTTATTTCCAACTGTAAGATGACACGATGGGTCGGAGAAATGTGGTCCAAAAAAAATCACATTTTACTCACCGGCATGCACTGATGCTTAGCAACTAATTTGACTGACAAGGCATGTGGGATTTTCTGGTAAGCTTTCAATAATTCATTAGACACCACAGGTGTGTGTTCATAGGTCAGTTGTCTCTGTGGACATACACACACACGATATCAAGGAAACATTGACACGTCAACAGGCTCCTCTCATTAGCTAGAGAATGACTTTCAGTTTTAATATGTCACATGACGACTTCACTCTCAGAAATACTGCTGCAAGAGGCCTCGTAGACTGCACATAATGCCCACACTGATGTTGGTAAGACCAAGATAAGAATAGTATATACTGCTCAAAAAAAACAAAGGGAACACTTAAACAACACAATGTAAGTCCAAGACGTTGTAGGGAGGTCACACAGGCACATGGAGGCCACACACACACACACACACACACACACACACACAATTAAGCCTCATTCTGACTTGTTTTAAGGACATTACATCAACGTTGGATCAGCCTGTAGTGTGTTTTTCCACTTTAATTTTGAGTGTGACTCCAAATCCAGACCTCCATTTGATTTCCACTGTGTGATTTTGTTGTCAGCACATTCCTCTATGTAAAGAACAAGTATTTAATAAGAAGATTTCATTCATACAGATCTAGGATGTGTTATTTTAGTCTTCCCTTTATTTTTTTGAGCAGTGTACAAAGATATTGCATGTTCTGTCTGTAAGTATGTTTAAAACCACAAGGTTTGACCTTTTGAAGCCTGAACCATGAAATAACTGCCAGAAAATTCAAGTTTTTTTTCTTTTAACTGGAATGCATGTTGAACCTTCTGACTAATTAACAAAAAAAAGTTGAAATCGGAAACAATGATTATTGCAAGGTTGAATTTATTTGAAATTAATTTGCATAATTTTGCTACATCCAGTTTTTGTGGAATTTATTGCTCAGTTTATCTTAAAGTATAAAACTAAAATATTTTAAAAACTCACATATAAAAAATGAGAGACTGATATTTCAGGGTTAAATTTAGTCTGATTCAAACAAAAACTTCTGTAAGAAGAAAATCTGTAAGAAAATTAACTATATTTGGGTAAGTTATGTTAACAGAATATCATTAAACTATTTGATTTAATCATTCAGTGTATTTTTCTTGTCTGTCTCCATGTAACCAGTCCATTTATCCTCTCTCCCACTATAACCAGTCCATTTACTCTCTCTGTCCCACTCTAACCAGTTGCCCCACTGTGTTGATCCGAGCATTAGCAGCTGATTTAGGGGGTTTCCCACCAGAACCAGTCTGTGTAGTCCCAGTGCAGATAGAGGCATGTGTCTCGTGTGCTAACGGCTAGGTCAGCCCTCCTCAGAGACAGCATTGTGGCTGACCTTTGTCTGCTTGTTTCAGCTGGGTGTTAGTGGTGAAAAAAGGCTACCAGGAGCGAGAAGAGGCCATTCAGTCATCAGTCATGACCAAGGTCAAAGGGGTCACGCTGACTAACAGCTCTGAGAGCGGGCTTTACCTGTGGAGCCCCGAGGACTACGTTATACCTCCGAATGTGAGTTTGCGTCTCCATTTACACCATTTCATTACTGAACAGGACAGAAAATGGCTGAACAGCAGAGCTGACGACACACATGTCCTCACTGAGCTGCTGTCCAAAGAGATTTTAAGGCTGACCAGCGTCATTAGAGTCAACATGTGTCCCCACAAATTAACAACACTGAGCCTGGAAAAGGTTTAATTTGTTTAACCTTTTGCATCTTGCTCTCACTGTCTAATTGGGTTTTCAGGGCGAGCAGGTCTTCTTCATTGTCACAAATTATATAGAGACCCCCAACCAGAGGCTGAGCTTCTGCGCCGAGGTGAGTTGAGAGCGAAGCACGTATAAGCCTTCTCCATTTTAATAATAACTGAGGTGTTACAGCGCTTGCTGCGTCCTACAGAGTTTCAGAGTGCCACATGGACGATGTCAGAGCGACAAAGACTGCGTGGAGGGGGAGGCAGTCATAGCTGGACATGGTAAGATATAAATATACATAATATATAAACGTATATTGTGCTCAAGGCTCCTTTCTCCCGTAGTGCTCACCTTGTCCTGGTTGTTCCAAACTTTTCCAAACATTTCAGAATGACGGGGGTCACTGTGCTCTTGGGAACCTTCAGTACAGCAGAATTTTGTGGCCCTCAGATTCACTACCATTTAGTCTCTGAGCTCTGGAGGTATTTCCTCTGAGCTCAGGACTTGGTTTCACTCTGATCTGTCAGACCTTTTAAAGACATGTGGGTGTCTTTCCAAATCATGTCCAGTCACTGAATTGAACACAGGTGGACTCAGGTTAAGGTGCAAAAACATCTCAAAGATGATCAAGAGAAAGAAAGCCCTGAGATAATGATAATGAATATCAATATTATTATTGTTGTTGTTGTTGTTATTATTATTATTAGAATAGGGCTAAAACAAAAAAGGTGAAATATACATGCACACACACTCACAAGCCTGTGTGCTTGAGTGTGTGTGTGATTGTGTGTGTGTGTGTGTGTGTGTGATGCTTTGACCAGTGACACAGTCTCCAGCGCCGCAGCAGTAGCCTGGATAGTTCTTCACACTGCAAACATTACCAGATAAGGTCAGGAGCCCAATAGCAACACATTCATCCTGGCTGGCAACTGTTTGACGTCACTTTTGTGTCCTCAAAGTCTTTCCATTGTTACTCTTAGCTGAATTAGCATATTAACCTACCTAATAAGCAAGGTGAAAAATTGGTAGTGGAGAAATGCAATCTATGGTCTGCATTAAAGGAGAGGTTGGACAGGCCCACTGTATCCGTCTTCGTACCCGTAGTTCTTCTTTATAACATACATTGCTCTTGTGCTGTTTCAGAATGCTCCAGCTCACTATCATTCAGCGTGCGTAGGGCTTCGGTTTGTTTTTGCGTTTATTTAGTGCATTGTCCCGCTGAAGGAGGGACCATAATGTAGCGAGGATTAGGTGAATTACCCCCAGCGGAGGACAAAAGCAGCTTCAGCGGCAACAGTTCTGACACTGATTATTAATCATGTTGCATTTATATCCCATGTGGTCTTTCAAAGACATTTGCAAACATTTTCTTGTGTAAAACTGATTTGATATCGTAATCTTTCCCCTCCAGGAATCAAAACTGGCATGTGTTTGAACAGCACAGGGACCTGTGAGATCCACGCCTGGTGTCCTGTGGAATACAGCAAGAGGCCGATGTAAGACCCTTTGTCCTCCTGCAGAGCCGCTGGAAATCTGCCACTTTGTGCCATAATCATAACACATGCTCCAGGCTCTCACGGGGGGACAGGATATTTCACGGGTTCTATTTATTCCTAACGAGGAGCCTGAGCGGCTCGGCTTGCTTTGCTTTTGTCGGTCACCAGCTGCCCATCTCTTTCATCTGCAGAGAGCCCCTGCTTGGGGAGGCTGAAAACTTCACCATCTACATCAAGAATTTCATCAGGTTTCCAAAGTTTGAGTTTTCCAAGTAAGTGGCTGTAAGTACTGCTGATTGCTGCTCTGCTTATGGATTCAAGGCACCATGACAGATCACAGAGAGAGCTTAGACGCATCTGTGTTCTAATGGCTGCTTGAAATAACTCTGTGGTGCAGGGAACCTTCTATTTATACCAGCATGTGCGTTGCAGTCAGCGAGACAGTCATCTGAGATGTCCTTGACAGCGGCCCTTGAACCGGACAGGTGTCAGCTCAGATGGGCCTAGTCCAGTCAACTGCACTGCTGTCTAAGTCGTACAGGAAAGCAGAGACGAGATCTTAGCCCAATTACACGGCCATCCCTCACACTCTTCTTCACTTGTTTTCAATTGTTTACAAGGATCGACTGGTAATTCTGCCCCTTCTCGATGGGCGATTACATTACAAATCTGACAGTGTTGTAGTCTGTGCCTGAAACCAGAAAGTGTCTGTTCTGTGTGTAGAGATTCACATATTATCCAAATAACAAGGCGTGTGTGTGTGTGTGTGTCATGTCTGCTCTACTGACTTCTTAGGTCCAACGTTCTTGAAACGTCTGATGAAAGCTACTTAAAGAGATGCTCCTTCGACAAAGAGAAAGATATGTACTGCCCCATATTTCGCCTCGGGGAGTTGATAAGATGGAGCGGATATGACTTCCAGGACATGGCTGCGAAGGTGATTTCACTTCCTCTCTCCAACGTGGGCCTGAAAACTCCTTCATTCAGGCATTCATTTAAATTAAAGGCTTACTGACACCAAGATTGCATAATGGGCTTCATGATAAAATATTGTTTTTAACCCTAAAGCGCTCGTGCTTGGGGCTGAATCCCAGGGGCTGCTTCATTTCCTGTTGGTCTGATCTGGGTCTGGCGTCAGGGCTGTCAAGCGTTGGGTCTGAATGTTCTCTACCGCTGCTCACATCTGAGACTGTTGAGCTGAGCCATCAGTTCTAAGCAGCAGACTGTAAACATGGGCCACGGCTGGTGGGCCATGTCAGCGTGAGCAGAGTGACCCAGGACAGAGCCGAAATGAGTTCAAACAGACCGGTTCTGAGAAGAAATATGGGTCTTTTGTGTATTATTTAAAAAAAAAAAAAGTTGAGTTAGTTTTTTGTTTGTTTTAAATTGGTCCAATACGTGAAAATCACATGATTATCGTCTACAACCACATAAGTCTACAACCAGCCACAGCAGGAACACTGTTTAACGTCGTTAAAACAATAACAGCAGCCGCTATAAAGGCACAGAAATACACCCAGAAATGAGATATGAAGCATTTGTTAAGAACACATCAAAAAGACAGAGCTTTCAGAGGATAAAAGCAAAATATGTTCCTGCGTTTAAAGACAAGAA
This sequence comes from Pao palembangensis, assembly GCA_015343265.1. Lineage (NCBI taxonomy): Eukaryota > Metazoa > Chordata > Actinopteri > Tetraodontiformes > Tetraodontidae > Pao > Pao palembangensis. The sequence goes on along the minus strand of CM027094.1, from coordinate 9,943,258 downwards.
AATAGACTAAGCATCCAAGAGAAACCTGCTGCAAATAAGACGGTTTTCAGGCCTGATTTAAAAGAGCTGACAGGCTCTTCAGGAAGGTTGACAAATTCACCGACAGGTATTGTACTGACTGTAGTCGTGTCTGCAAAAGTATGATGAGAGATGTGATATTCTACACGCATCCGCATTTCCATCATAAAGAGTATCAACGGGATCGTTAAAGCTGCTCATTAAAACAGCACAGTTAACATCAATGCACGCAAGAGACAGTATTTAAGCACACTCTTAAAAATTTGCATCTTATTCATGAGGCATGCAAATGTTAGTATATGCAAATACTGTCTGATGTACACTTGTCAGGGGCAATCTTTTTGTAATGGAGGTTGTTATTTAAGAAAATGCCAACTCCCACTCTATTTTTATGCAGTCTGACTGCTGCATTATCTTATCCCAACCAGGTTTTGGTTAAAAACATAAAATTAAGGCTATAATTTCAAATCATTGATTAAGAGAGATTAATGTAGAATGTAGAGAACAAACAAACACAAATATGCACTAATGTTAACAAAGTGTCTGATTCTGTCCATCAGGGCGGGTCCATCGGCATCCTCATCGAGTGGAACTGCGACCTGGATAAAGACTCTTCTGAGTGTAATCCAGAGTACACCTTCACCCGTCTGGACATGAACCTCAACAACTCAGTCACGTCAGGATACAACTTCCGGCATGTTCTCTCAGGCATATTTACAGGAAATCCTCTGTCACTTTCCCTCACTTTACTGTTGCCACTGACACCTGTGACCAGCTGATCTGTCCTCCTGCAGATTTACCCGCTATTACAAGGATCAAAACGGCCAAAGCTTCCGCACCTTGTATAAAGTATACGGCATTCGCTTTGATATAATGATCAATGGCCAGGTAGAGCAGTAACACAGCTTTATCTATGTTGAACAGTTGCGACACTGATGTGCAATAATTGTCCTACTTTGCAGGCTGGGAAATTCAGCATCGTTCCTACTCTGATCGCCATCGGGTCTGGTGTGGCTCTGCTGGGTGCAGTGAGTATTTAAGATCAGCTTCATTTGCAGTTTCTCTCCTAACTGTGATTCTGTGGCGGATGATCGCCTTTTCTCCTTCCAGGGAGCCTTTGCGTGTGATATGATTCTTCTTTACATGATGAACACAAGCTCTTACTACAGAGAGAAGAAGTTTGAAATCATTAATTTCAAGTAGGATTTACGTTACAGACATAAAGTGTCACAACTGGCCCTACTGACCACCAAAATAACCCTAACCCACTGTCGCCATTGCCACAGGAAAGAGAAGACCAAACCCAAGAATGGGAAGGTGAATCACAAGGAAAGAAGATCCAGAAAACAAGCTGAAGACAACTCCTCCAAAAATCCGGAGGTTAGCGAAGACACCGTCGTCTTTTCTGCCATGGAGAGCAACCAGCCTGTGGACACGAGGGGCCCTACTGTCCCCCGCAACACAGGACAGCGTTATTCTGCCATTGTCTCTCCGCGGGCTGCAGAGCCAAGGCATCACATCACTTTCTCCTCACACAACTAGGTTTAAAAGAGGAGCAAAGCCTCTGTGGTCTCACTGACGTTGCTGGACTCATGCACTTCTCCCCTGAGCTTCGGCCAGATGAAAGATTTGTTGGTGCAGAGTTTTTTAACATGCACGAAAGTCAAGACAGTGACAGAAATGACATTTTTGTTACTACTTGCTGCATCATGGACCTACGTACTGACAGGACTGTTGCTAACTATTGACGTATGTGATGAATGGTAAACAAAAACGTTTTAAGTGAATTTTTGTTTTAGTGTCATTCACAGTAACCATCTTTTCCTGAGAATATCTCCAAAATGATTTAAGTTTTGAATGTGCAAGATTTGTCATCTGCGATAAGCCACATGGGACAAAAGGCTCCTTACTGAGTTCATAGGAAAAACATTTTTGTAACTAAGGTTAAACTGTTGATGTAATTAGTTATGTTATCCAGATTGCATTTGTAGCCATGCAAAAGCTTCAACACAGCATTATTTACATTAGAATGTATTTTTTTTTACTGAACAGCGAGACAAGTGCATTTCCACCTTACTTTGTCTATTGTGCTTCAACCGTACTTGACAGATGTCAGCAGATGATGCTGACATACATAAATAATGTATGCAAACAGTGTTTCAGAGGTATTTATTTCATTTAGTAATTAAATCAGTTCTATTTTACCAATAATGTTGTAAATGAACTGTAATGGCAGATCCTGTACACTTCTTTTACCAAAGTTATACAGTGAAACTGTTCAGTCAACCGTTAGATGAAACGCAAGAACATTAAGACAATATGAAATTGACAATTTTTGTTCTGTTAACAGAACGTAATGGTTGGGGGGGGTTCAACAATTTCCTTTATTTAATTACAATTTAAAAACAGCAGAGCAGACACTACTGGTTAACATAGATTAGATGAATTATTTCATAATATTTGTGGTAGAATAATTCAGTACACATGCACCATTCCGTATAGGAATGTCCAAAACAGGACATAAGTAAAAAGACCTCCAACAAGGCCCCCAGTGAAGAGCAGTCGCCGGGATTTAAAGAATTTGTTCCATCGTCGTCCAGCTTTAAGAATCAGCAACAGCGAGAGAAGAAATGCGGACATGAAATAAAAAACGAAGCCGTACAGTCCAGTCAACCCCAGGATCCCAGCAGTTGCCCCAGACAGTGCAGATACAGAGGTGCGGCAGTAGTCCAGTACAGCAGCATTGCCCCTCACGGCTACTTCGCTGATGAACTGTGGTCCCTCACGCTTGGCAACTACTCCTGCCATCTTGACTCCTGTCAGCAATCACTGGTGGGTGAAGCTGATTCAGAAGAATTACAGACATGTTAAAGATTTACAAGCACATTTTACATGTGTCCTTTCATTATTTACGTTTTTTATTCTTTACATTTTGATTCATCTGGATTATTAAGAATGTACAAAATCTCATCATTTACAAGGTTGCTAGCGTATTATCCTTTGAAAAATGATCTGCTGATCACAATGACTAAGAACAAGCCTCTGTATTATCTACCTCAGAGGTTTAGATGAGGTGACATAAGCTAGAAAACGAGACAGCATGGTTCAACATCGGAATGGCCCAGGGGCCAGATTATTACTATATGTGGTACAGTAATTTATTTTAACACTCTCCTCACTTTGTGATCAACGAGCTAGTACTGCTAGTTACTTAGCTCTCCAAAGTGCTAGCTGACTATAACAGACGACAGGTTCTCACCGAAAATCAACGCAGGAACTGTCGACTTCTCACGACGCGATCACCAAAACATAATTTGTAAAGTTAACTTCATATATCTTAATATTGTTCTGTGTGTTTGAAGGGATAACGGCTACCGATATATAAACAGCACGTTCATTCTGGTCAGGATGACGTTTCTAGATGAAGTCCGCCATGCTCCTTCGAGATACGTCTTCTTCTTCGGATAGTGTTTAAACGGCAGTTTTCAATATTTTGTTTTACCGCCGCCTTCTGGCCGCAGTGAGAACTAACGTTACAGTAATGTACATTAAGATAATTTTTTCTGCCGTTTTCTTTAAATTATTAACAAAATCATGAAAAAATGTCTTTCTAAATGTTCTAATTCTATTTGTAAAATTAGAATCTTAGCTTTGTTTCATATAAGTTTAAACACACACAACCATATTTGATTTAATTCACTCGGATTCATAGCTCAATTTTAGGATTTTCATTTTCAAGAATTCATCAAAGTATTCAGATGAGACGCGTTATCTTTTAAGGCACGGAAAGAGCTTTCCCCCCTCCTTCGCCCAATGAATATTTCTTACGCACGTAAAAATGTACTTGTAAAAAAATTCCCTCAATAATATTTCCTTAGAAAAACTATTTTTCATTATTTGTTTGTCCGTAAATATCTTAATCTTCCTCCAAAATATACTTACCCGTAACATAGCGATACAAATATTTAGGAATAAACACGGAATTATCATCTAACACAGAGCTTTATTATAAGTGCATTTACTTAGTTGATGATGGGATTTCCAATAGAAAGACAGAAAGAACAACTTTTGAAAAGCAGAGTAACTCCAGTGGGCATGGAATAAAAAGTAATGAGAATTTGGGTCACTTGTTTTTTTTTTTTTTCTTTACAAAATAGTTGGCTCGCCAATGCAATGTCATAATTAAAGTGCTCAACAAGTGTTTTTATTCCTCCTTTTTTCCTTTCGCAATGCATTGTGGGAGTAGTGATTTCCAAGAGGCGTTGCTGTCATGCTCAGAGTCGGGAAAGTGAAATTCATTATGACCAAAGATTTTCAATTTCCTATATGTCAGTTTCAGTGGTGAAAGAAAAAAATATATACATACAATTCAATATAATTCATTATTTTAACCCAAAAGATTCTGATAAGAGCTTATTTTTATGGCTACTAGTATAGGTTTAGTTCATTTAATGTTACAAGATAAAAGAAATAATGATAATATATATATTTTTGCAATATTTGAATTCGTTTTTTATTTAAATACGACCTCCCCCGACTCCTGAGGTAGCCTGTGTGTCCAAATCGAATAGGTAATGGCGATTTCGTAATTTCATGAACACATCATTGTTACCTCTGACGTAACAATATACAGCGGCTGTGTGTCGAAGTGCGGGCGGCCACCAGTAACAATGTCTACCTACATATTAGGTATAGACCTCGGTACCACTTCGTTAAAAGTGGTTTTATTAGAAAAGAGATCCCGAACTGTGGCCGCTAGTCACACGTTACCCACTACGTCAGAAATACTCGACAACAGCGACATTAAAGTGAGTACTTCGATGAACGAGACAACTTGTTCTTGTATTTGTTGGCTAACCAGCGTTATTTTCTACACCAGGCGAAAGAGCAGCACACCGGCCGGATCATAGACACTCTGAACCGATGCATGAACCTGCTGCCAAGGGACACGTTGAAGCATGTTAGCAGTATAGGGCTATCCGGGCAGATGCATGGGCTGTTACTCTGGACGTCACAGAGTGGTAAGACTGGTGCAGTTTGTCTGTGTGTGTGCAAGAGGTTATAACACACTTGAAGCATTTATGGCTGTATTCTGAAGTTAAATTATGGTCTGCATTTATTTCTTTTTAATTTTCAAGATCTTTAAATGTTTTTTTTTTTTCCTGAGAGTGTATATGGTCATTCTGCTTTTCATCTCTCCTTTTGTTTTCTTCTTTGCTTTCCAGGTTGCGATTGGTCTAATGGGGACTTTTTCACAGCCAAGGATACCAGTCAGCTGATTACCTGGCAGGATGGACGTTGCAGCAGTCAGTTCCTGTCTTCTCTCCCAAAGCCAGACTCTCACCTTAGTGTAGCCACAGGTTTTGGCTGTGCGACTATCTTCTGGTACATGAAACACAGGTTAGCCCACTCTTTTTAAAACTAGAACTGAGCCCACCTCTGACCCACCGGAATGGCTCCTGATGATGGTCATTGTCATTCCAGACCTGAGTTTCTTGAGGATTTTACGGTGGCAGGGACCATCCAGGACTACGTGGTGTCCATGCTGTGTGGGTTGGATGGATGTGTAATGACTCCACAGAACGCAGCTAGTTGGGGCTTTTTCAACACGTCTTCCAACCAGTGGAACGTTGACATGTATGTTGGCGTCTTTCTGTTTTAATAGAATTGAATTAGCTGAAATGCTAAATGCATGAGAACTTTGTGCATGGTGTGTTTTTCAAGTGCGGTTACTAAACACTGGTTATGGAGAGTTCTGCAAATATTACTAATTGCAGGCGTACAGTTTCAGAGTTGTTGTGCATAACCTACATAACAAGCTGCCCTGTGTGTGTGTGTGTGTGCATGCTTCAGTCTCAAGGGTGCTGGTTTCCCTTTGCACCTACTTCCGCAGTGCGTGCCATCTGGTGGCGTAGCAGGACAGACGCGCTCGGACTGGCACGGCATCCCTGCTGGCACACCAGTAGGGGCCGCCTTGGGAGACTTCCAGTGCTCTGTCTACTCCTGCATGAGTGCACGGACAGATGCAGGTGAAACAGGAAGTGCAGTCACGCCTCTGCAGACAGGTTCACACCTGCAGCGGAAATATTGTCCTCTTACAGTCCACACACTTTAGTATCAATGACAGTATTACAAATGCTATTAACGTGCACGCCATCTTCTACTGCACAGTCGGCCATGATAAAGGTGCTGTTATCGGTTGCCCATGATGTCATTTTGCAGCCAAAGTCTGCAGCAAATTGAGACTGGATATTCACTCCTGGTTTCATACAACCTTCCAAACCATGAGCAGAGAATAGCTGTCAATCACAAGAATCAGGGAAATAAGAAGCACTAACAGAAGCCATCTTTGTGAGGAAAATGTGTGCACGCCATCATTTACAACAGAGGCCAAATTATCTTGATCGCCACCTGGGAAGGGGGTGCAAATTCTGTTGTTTATTTCATTAATAAGCTAATTTATATGGAAAACAGCTGCTATTAGAAAGTAGAGTAAGCGGAAGATATTCTACCCTTTCCTGTCATCACGTCAGGCACTGTGGACAGTGTGCTGTCTTCTGTGTGACTGGCTGATAAGCCTCTGGTGCTCATGTTTGTTTCTTCCTATTGCTCACACAGTCCTGAACATAAGCACCTCGGCTCAGCTGACCTATGCCATGCCAGCCGACTTCAAACCTCCAGATTCTCCTCAGCCCGCCTCCTCCATCTCCTACTTTCCGTATTTTGAAGACACATACTTGGCGGTGGCGGCTTCGCTCAATGGAGGGAACGTGCTGGCCACGTTTGTGGAGATGCTGGCTGCGTGGATGAAAGAGCTGGGTGTGTATTTTGCTCAGCTGCAGTAGTTCAGGAATCAGGGAAAACTTGTTGAAGCACGGTTTCTGTGGTTCCATCATGTGATCACTGCCGCCCTAAGTCTGCAGGCTATTATGATAATTGTATCCAGATTATATTGGCCTCATCTTGTGGGAGGAAGTAGATCTGTGCCATCTGCATTGGCCTAAATATCTCAGGACTAGTTGAGAGATTACACACACACATTTAAATATTAATATTTGAACAGTCATCCACACTGTGCCTCTCATAAATCATTATGCTGCAGGTCCATCTCTTTAAACACAAATCCAAAAGTGTAGAACAAATGTCAATAATGATAATCCTTAATTGAAGGTTAAACCTGTTTTAATCTTTAAGCGAATGTATTTTTAAACAGTGAATGATGAAATGGCTGCTCCTCATCACTCCCAGGTGCAGATCTGAGTGAGCCATGCTTATACCAGAAGCTGATCCACTGCGCCCTGAATCAGGCTGCAAGCGACCTCCAAGTGAGTCCCACCATCTTCGGGGAGAGACATGACCCGCTCCGCCTGGGTCAGGTGACCAACATCTCTCCCAGCACGCTCTCTCTGGGTCATGTGACCAGGGCGTTGTGCCATGGAATTCTGGAAAACGTCTGCTCGATGATGTCGGCCAACCATCTGCAGCGTGCAGGCGTTAATAGAATCGTAGGCAGCGGGAGCGCCATCGCCCGTAATGAGGTATTAAGGCAGGAAGTGGAGAGAGCTTTTTCCCAGCCGGTGGTGTACGGACAGAATGCAGACTCAGCCGTCGGCGTGGCGATGGCCTTCTGTGACCGAAGTTGACTTGCAAATATGTTTACATAATTAATTTGTGATTTGCATCCACAGAAATTCTAAAAAGTGTCTTCTTTCGTGACCCAAAGTCACTATTTACCCAAGATTTATTTAAAATTGTTGCTAATTTGCACTTAAAGCCTGTAAAACAGGTTCAAGGCTTGATCCTCCTCATTTCCTAGAATCATTTCCATTAAGATGGAAATCATCTGGCTTTTTTTTTGGTCAGGACAGCCCTGAACATCAAACCTGATAGTATCTCAGTATTTGAGATAAGGCTGAAGCTGTTTCTGCACAGTCCTGACATTTAACATTGATGGAAACCTCATGTGTCAGCTCCAGCTCTCATGATAAAATAGCATCATATTTGTGTCGCATTTCTTCAATCCATAATGCTGATAAAGTAATTTGAAGTAACTAAAACCGCATAAAGTGTGAGTGCTTGTCTGTCTCTGTGTTAGCCCTGCGATAGGCTGGCGACCTATCCAGGGTGTACCCCACCTCTCGCCCCTTGACAGCTGGGATAGGCTCCAGCAGCCCCCTGCGACCCAAAGTTGGATAAAGCAGGTACAGAAAATGGATGGATGGATAAAACCACATAAATATAAAAAATGAATGCATCTTGAATTTTATCACCAAAATCATCATATTTCCTTGAATAATTTACTAAACTAACAGTTGAGCCCACTTTTCCTCATGCTGGTTGACTGTTGTACTCACTGTGGAAGTCTTGCATTATCTAGCGCCCCCTGCAGGCCTGTCTCTTGTAGTGCTTGGCAGATTCATTTCAGTACTACAGTTATTCTAATTATTATTTTTGATTCCCTTTGTTCAAAGTTACCATGGTGATTTACCCTACTAAGCTGTGAAAGAGCACGAAATGACAGATGAGCTGAAGTCTAATGATCCTCAGATCCGAGATTTTCTAGAAGAATGGTTTTATAAAGGCCTGCTCATTATCCACCTGTTGCTTAAGATCAAATTGTTATTTGTTTTTTATTTCTTTGGGTGAGTTATTTTCTGTACTAATGTGTAATTTAAAAAAAAGGGGATATTGTATGCGTTTATCACACATGATTTTTGTTATTTCTTTTAATATTAACTTTACTTAAACAGTATTGTGTTTAAAAATAAATAGCTTAATTTAGCATCTAAACTCATACCTTATTTTTTTTACTCATGATTAGAGGCTTTTTACTTGGTTCTAAATTGTAAATGTGTATTGATAAAGCGAAATACACTTTTTCACCAAAGAGGAAGTGATCATGAGCTTTGCGAGCAAACACCCACCTCAGTGCAGCCAGAAGCTCAGAAACCAGCGTTCAACTGGAGCCAGACGCAGCAGGAAACTACAGAAATGTTCAGGACCCACAAACGGAAGGCAAGGAGTATTGTTACCAACTGACAGGACTACAAAACCTCAACAAGGTAGGTTTGTTTATAGTCTCTTTCTAATGTTCAGGATGTTTTTTTTTTTTTTTTAATATAAATGAATTTGTGGCTCTAAGATGTTTTTTTTTTAAATGCTGCTATTCTGTGCATCTGGATACATCTATGGTGTTTCCTGCCATTATGGTTTCAGTCAGTACAGCATCCTTTTAAGCACTCAGGCCTCCAGTAATGTGCTCTGATATTCTCCAGGGCATGTCGTCTTATCTCCCCCTGCCTGTTTGCGTTGTGTTGCGTTAAAAGAGAGAGGTCCTGTTGGATGCACCAGCGTGTTCTACTATTTCTTCTATTGCTGATTTTGATTTGAAGATCAGATTTTTAATCAGGAACTTTGGAAATTGGTGAGTCTTTCTCTTTTTTGTAGTTCATTTAAATAGATATAAATATATAGCTATCTGCATCTGGAATATTTAACTGACAACATAAAACGGCATAAAGACGTGATGCAGCGGACCCGTCCACAGATTCATAAAAAGATTTTTCAACACTCCACTTCCTTCTGCAGATTTAGAAGCTGCATTCATTTGCAAAAAAAACATCTTCAAATATAATTCACACTTCTCTTTTTTTCAAAGCCAGACAGCCGCTTTTGTCTCAGAGTCACCAAGTTAGGAGTCACCAATTCCCCATTTCAAGAAAGGGGAAGAAAAATCTGTAAAATCCTACATTGTCAGGATGAAGCCAAACAAAATTCCTTCTTATTTTGCTCTTGGATCATATTTGCAGGAATATTATCACGTCAGTGTTTCTGCTGAGCGTAGTCAGGCTGTCCTGCAAAGCTGCGAGTGCTTCCGTCACGCCTGTTTTCTTATGAATTTGCTCCTTTGTTTGTCTCCACTGATGGAACATCACATGTCTGAGAATATGCTAGTTCCGTTTAAGGCCGTGAGGTGATGGCCTGTAGTGAACGCGTCTTCAGAGCCGGCTGATACAAAACACAGTGTTATTTAAACATATTAACACTGGAGGTAACACACAAATAAACCTTTCTCTGTCTGCTTTCTGCCATGCGAATGATTCACGTTGCTACAGAGACCACCGGAACGAGAAGTGAAGATGAAGAAGTCGGAGATGTTTGGTTTCTCGCTGGAGGCGGATGACAGGACAGAGGAGGAGAGGCTGCGTCAGAAAGCCTTAAAGAGGTCTGGGGTGGCCTCTGCGCTGGGTCTGGGCCAGGAGGCGCCCAAGGCCCCCATGGACACTGACTACCAGGAGGAAATGGAGGCGCCCCGGGATCGAATTCGAATCGACCTCAACTTTGACAAGTGAGTCGGGATGAACTGCTGACAGAGCGCTGATGGCCTTAGATAAGAGTAGTAAGCACAGATGAATGAATATTTAATAACCTATTTTTGATAAAGATGTGAAACAATAATACACATAAACATATGATTGATGTTGGCCGAGAGGCTCAAAAACAAGATATTGAATTGAATATCTGGTGTGTTTAGAGGGATTCGTGGTGAAGCCCATAAGAAGAGAGACGGAGACATCTATAGCATTGCAAGGTTGTTTGAAGCGGTGGCCAGAAGGGACGTGGACAGTCTGGCCAACCTGCACCGCTACCTGCAGCAGAACATGAAGAAACTCTCCGACTCCCTGTGTGAGTGTGATGACCGGTAATGCAACCCTTGTGTCCATCAGCTGATCGGCGTGTTCATAACAGCCCCAACGTGCCGCTGCAGATCAGTCCTACGGTAAATCCGCTCTGATGAAGGCCCTGCTGCACCTCAAAGACGGCAAGAACGAGACGGTGGAACTGCTCATCCAGATCTCAGAGCAGATGGGAGACCTGCATAAGTTTGTGAATTTGGCCTACACGAGTGCCTACTACAAAGGTGACCTGTGCGTCTTTGGTTATCCCAGCATGGCTGGTGCTGTGGTGTGACCTGCCGTGTGACTCTGGCAGGGCAGACCGCTCTACATGTGGCCATAGAGAGGAGAAGCGTTTGCTATGTGAAGCTGCTGGTTAGTAAAGGAGCCGACGTTCACGCCAGAGCCTGTGGGAAATTCTTCCAGCCGCACGACGGCCCCAACTTCTACTTTGGTGACACAAACTCTTTATTTTTAGTAAATCGCATATCTATAGATGTGAGAAAACGTATTCAGAATACTATAGAAAAGGTTACATTTTATGTATTCTGACTCTATTAACTGTATCTGAGAACATTTATCAGGTTTACTTGTACCATTAGATACTTACTAACACTTTAATATTAGATATTTGAAGACATTAAGGTTTGAAAGTGACCTTTTATTTTAGCTTTTTTTTTCAAAACATCATTACATTTGCCTATAATTATCTTTAATTAACAGTGCATTTCTTTTACCTTTAAGCCAAATTTGCTGCTGTGCGATGATGACAAACAGATCCTGGATTAGTATAAACGCAAGGTGACGCCAGTAGCACAATCAATGGTACATTTGCCAACACTGCCCCCAACTGTCGATATGTAGAACTGCAAGTAAAGTCAAAGGGGCTTTTCCTCACAAATGAACCTGATTTGACGGTTAAATGGCATGATCATGATCATGAGTGTGACCGTGATCGCTCATGATCATGATTGTGTGGATGCACTTTCAGGCTGTTTGCACACTGCAGTGTAGCCTTGTGTTAGCGGTTTCTGTCCGCCCACTCTCAAAAGTGTTTTTGTGATTAACACAAAAAAGAAACTACTGTCTGCCTCAGCTCACCATGAAAAGAATAACTCCACTTAATTAAGCATGTCAAATCTTACAATGGTGTATGATTTTAAATTATTCAGTTATAATGAAAACAAATGAAATTCTGTTTGGACTGTGTCCAGGCGAGCTGCCACTGTCACTGGCAGCTTGCACCAACCAACCCCTCATGGTGGACTTCCTCATGGACAACGTGTACCAGCGAGCAGACCCCAAGCAGATGGACTCCCATGGTAACACGGTGCTGCACGCCCTGGTGGTGGTGGCGGACAACTCAGAGGAAAACACAAAGTTCATCACGAGCATGTACGACCACATCCTGGTGATCGCGGCCCGGCTCTACCCCAAGCTGAAGCTGGAGGACATTCAGAACAAGAACGGGCTGACACCTCTAACAATGGCCGCCAGGACTGGCAAGAGTGGGGTGAGCAGACAGAGATGCTGTAAAGGCCTTGAGCAGATGTACTACGGTCCTCCAGCTACACTCACCAGCTGTTGGTGTGAGACTGTGGTGCAAAGGTGACAGATGTGCTAACATTAGCATATGTCATCCAAAATGACAGTTTATTTACATCAAGGATTAAGGATAGTGGTCTGCACTCATCTAACGTTGACTTTGGGCCTGGTCCTACATTCCAGGAGAAATGCCCTCAAATGTGTGTTCTGTTGTGCGTCGGCAGCTTTTCTCACACATCCTGAAACGGGAGTTCCAGGACAGCAGCACCAAACACTTGTCCCGTAAATTCACAGAGTGGGTTTACGGGCCCATCACCTGCTCCCTGTACGACCTGGCCTCCGTGGATTCCTACCAGAACAAGTCTGTGCTGGAGATCCTGGTCTACGGCAGCGACATCCCGGTGAGTCCCATTAGCACGAGCCCGCCCCCAGCTCTGGTGGAGATCTGAACGCAGCTGTCTTCTGTCAGAACCGCCACGAGATGCTCCAGAAGGACCCGCTGGGCCAGCTGCTGGAGACAAAGTGGAAGAAGTTTGCAGGTCAAATGTTCTGTTTGAACTTCTTCTTCTACCTGCTGTATCTCATTGTCTTCACAGCTGTAGCCTACAACAAGGAGGAGGGACAGGTAAGCCTGCCGCTCAGCTTACTGTTGATAATACACCTGGGGTTTACTCACCTGTGTTTTTGTACTTCCTCCCACAGTGGGTGTATGAGACAGAACATACCTTTTCGGACTACCTTTATATCTCAGGCCAGCTGCTCACGGTTCTGGCAAACTGCTACTTCTTTATTATAGGGGTACATCACTTCCACCTTTTCAAAATAAGAGTCCTAGTGAGCCACAAGAGCAGTATGATTTATGCAAAAAAAATGGATCTGAATCTGCAGATTATAGACATGAGGAGGAAACGGCCGAAGCTGCAGACGCTGCTGATTGACGGATATTACGAGATCCTTTTGTGAGTACTGCACTTCTGACTTTTATTTTCTCTGTCGCCTGCCCTCTCTGTCTTCAATGACGTCTTGTTACAAAAATGATGTCATGTCAACATTTTGCTTGCTGATGTCAAATAAGTGTTACAGTGAGTAGCGGTCTGCAGTTTGTGAATGTGTTGCTCCACTGAGCTGGTTTCCTTGTGTTGGACCGTACGCACTTGCGTTGTTACCGGCGGCAACCATAAAGCCAGTTGGGGTGTCGGTGAGCGCTCTGCTGTGGTTAGTTTCTTTCAGGGCTCCCTCTTCCTGATCTCAGCTGGCCTGTACCTGACCAGGAGGGAGGAGTATCTGGGCTTCCTGGTGGTGTGTCTCGCTCTCAGCTGGGTCAACCTGCTCTACTTCTCCAGGGGTGACAAACACATGGGCGTCTACAGCATCATGATACAGAAGGTTTTACCTGCGACGCTGCAGCACGCTCAACGTCTCGGTCGACCACACCTCATTCTTTTTGTCTCTCGTGTTTTGCAGATGATTCTCAGTGACATCCTGCGCTTTCTCTTTGTGTACGTCGTCTTCCTGTTTGGATTTTCAGCAGGTATGGAATGCTAGTGAAGCTTTTTTTGTTTAACATCTGCTTTTTGGGGGGTCATATCAGTCTTTCTTGTGTGTGTGTATTCTCCGACCACAGCGGTGGTCACCCTGCTTATCGAGCCTCCTGTAAGGAATACCACCAGTAAGAGTCGGATCGGTCTCTTTGATCCCATCGACTCCAGAGAGGAGTGTGTAAAACCCACCTACAGGAACATCTCGTACACCACGCTGCAGCTCTTCAAGTTCACCATCGGCATGGGCGACATGGAGTTCACCGAACAATACAAGTACAAGGTGGTCTTCTACGTGCTCCTCATCGGCTACATCATCCTCACCTACATCCTGCTGCTCAACATGCTCATCGCCCTCATGAACCGCACCGTGGAGAAGACCGCCATGGAGAGCACCAGCATCTGGCAGCTACAGGTGCGGCCAGACATCAGGGTCACAGCCTGCTCTTCCCGGGAGGTGCCATGTTGAGGATATTCTGTGGGTTTCAGAGGGCCATCACCATCATGGACATGGAGAGGAGGCTCCCCTGCTGTCTGAAGACCTGGCTTCGCTGCGGGGTGGAGAAAAACCTGGGCTCTGAGTGGGGAGACGACCGCCGCTGGTGCTTCAGGTTGGTGCAGCCACAGCCTACCTGCAGTTTGGACACAAATTCTGCATTTCCACTGCTGTCCACACAGATCAAAAGTAAAAATAAGTATATATAGTTATGGAAAACACAAAAAGTCAAACTGCAGATACGCTACCTCACGTTGCCCCCCCCCGAGCAGCAGAAACGACAGTTTACCTGGTTACGGTAACAGACCAGAAGCACCGTTTTAGGCCTGAAGATGCAGTTGTGTGAGCACAAATCGATGGACGTGCAGCACATCGTGTTCCTCGCTAATTTGGCTCCTCTGACGGCTGATTGATGTGTCACACAGTGAACAGTAATTGAAGCATGTGTCCCCTTGTTGTCTCAGAGTGGAGGAAGTCAACTGGAACAAATGGAACATCCACCTGGGCAAAATCGATGAAGATCCCGGCTGCTGGGAGCGTAAACAGCCTCAGCAGCACGGCACAAGCAGAGGTGCTGCAACTTGTAGGCAGAGTTTCAGATTTTCTGTTGCACGCCAGCAGCCCTTTGACGCGTTCCTCCTTTGTCCACAGCGAGGAGCCTGAGAGGTTTCTTCATGCCCAACACGGGGCAGCAGAGGCCTACAGACGAGTCCACAGAGATGGTCCCTCTGGGGACCTCAGTCCTCTGACAGTGATGGACATTTCCTTTTTGAGTTTTAAACTGATACACAAGGGTATGAAGTGGAAAAATTGAAGCTCTGCAGAGTTTTTTTGTTTTTAATTACACATTAATATAAAAAAATGGGAATTATCTAAACAGAAACAAGGTTCAGTAAGGGGCTAGACCATTTAAAGCTTTGAATAAATAAATACCCTATATTCTCTTCTATAAAACAGGGAATATTCCCTAGCTTAAAGGCACGATGGAAGATATTGCAGACATCCATATATAAGAGATCTGTTCTGGTTGTAATGCAGATGAATGCTGTCTCCTTTCCAAGGAAATCCTTCATCTGAAAAAAGTTGTTTCTATGCGGTTCCCTCACATAACCCGCCATCACCTCTGGCATCACTGGAAATGGAATTATATACTGATCAGCGAGGCGCACCCCCACCCACTGCGTGCCCTTAAATCAAGTCCCATTTCCATCACAGCCAGACAGTCTAAATCTTCTACAGCCTGATAGTCCTGTGGTTTTCACAGCTGGCTTTGTCTACATCACTTCCTCGCTCTCGCTGGCAGAGCCAGGCTTGGAAAGAAAGCGCAGTGATTGGTGCAACAATGGCCACCTGCAGCATCCATCAGCGGCTGGCCAGCTCCACGTGTCTGAGACCTCTGGAAGGCTTCAGCCCCTGGCAGGGCCGACTATGTAAGGACTGAACGTGACCTTTGCTTCCGGACAACAGGAGTGTGTCAAAGACGGTGATGGAGAACAGCGTCTGGGTCGGACTGCAGCCAGTTCCTGCTACCCAGTTAATCCTCCCACAACAAAATGTGAGCTAATATATAAAAAAAAGATACATTGAATGAGCGTCTGAGAATAGTTTTGTGGGGTTCAGGTCAAACAAGAAGCCGGAGAAGGTCAAGTTTAGGGCATTTGGGACACTTGTGTCATCATGGGTTCTTAGGAGTTACAAATGAACAAGTACAATTAAACCTGTAAACACTTGTACCGCATGATTAATTGCATGATTAAATGTTTGACACTTTTGATGGTGAATTAGGGATGCTTGCGAAATATTTAGGTTTCCCTGGGCAACAAAATCAGATTCTGACTTTTTCTTCTGAATTCCACAAAGGAAAATAAAGATTTGGTGGTGGTAAGTGAAAACAAAAGTGACACAAACTTGACAAACTGTTTTTGTGATTTACACGGACGTAACTGGAGATAAAATATTCTGGAAACGAGGCGAAAGCACAAAATCCAAAACCTGATGGATAAACACTGGGAATGAGAAGGAACGCGAGGCTGAATTACACCATTTAAGGTTGGAAATGATCCCAAAGCAGAATAGGTTTTTTTTTTTAAAGCTTAAATTAGAATTTTATTTTATTATTACAATATTACAAAAAGAGTAGCACAACTCTCACGCTCTTGCCTCATACCTGTTGTACAGAAGGACAGGGGAAAAAAAAAAAAAGGCTCTTGGACCTTCTTCCAATTCACAGCAATAATACGAGAAATGAAAAGGAAAATATAATTTAAATAACAAGCAAATCAAGTATTACTGTATAAATAGTCACAACGGCAAACTGAAGCTTTGAGACCTGGAAAAAAGTTACATGTCAGTAACTACATTTGCTAAAATAGAATTACAAAATATTACTCCTTTTTTCTGCTTTCCGTAATAAAGAATCTCTAAGGAATTGATCTGCCTATTTCCTAAAAGCATAATTAAAGTAAAACACAGAAAAGAGAAATGATAATTTTTGCTGTTTCTGGATCACACGTGATTTCTTCTTCTTCTTATTTGGGGTTTTAATTAAAACCATGCTCGTTTTCAAGGGAAGTCCAAGGACCAAACACTTAAGGCTTTCTGAGGGCTGTTGGGATTAGGGGAAGGAAACGTGGGCATCACTGTGTTTCTACACACTCACGCCTTTTACTCATCAGCCTCAATCACACACACACACACACACACACACAATCATTTTAACGTTACAGTAGTCTAGTAGGTAAGCCAGTGTACAATAAAATAAACAATGCATTTGCTGTTTCACTCTAAAACTTAAAAGTCCTTTCGGTTTAACTCAAAGTGATCTTGCAAGTGATCAATTTGGTCTTCAGGTCAGAATCAGTAGCAACTACACACAACAAACCACGCGGGTTCCTGCCGTCAAGGCCAGTCACACGAGTATTTCTGCCACTCCAAGGCCTGCAAAAACAAACATCGCAACATTCAAGTAATACATTTGTCATGGTTACAAAAACAGGATCATCACTGGCGTATCCCATAACCTGTCGAAACCTGGTAACCTGACTTTGGCCGGTTTATGTCCTGGCAGTCTTTCTGGAGGCCGAGGCCAAAGCTTGTTGGCACTGATAAAGGTTCTCTGGACCACTGCAGCATCAGCAGCGGCGCGCCAGCTTCTTTCCTGCCGGATCTTCATCCAGAAACCAGCTGATTACAAACGTCCTGACAAAGATCGACGCCAACGTTCCATTTAGGAAGAATCAAACTTCGGTATAAATGTTCTCAGCCGTACTCTAAAGACTTTTGGATTTATGAATCTTAGAACAGAGTTTACCTTTAATATCAGACATGAAACAGGAACCTTAGCAGAACTGAAAAAAAAATGTTTTTTTGTTTGCTTATGCAAGAGAGATCCAGGCACAGGAAAAGAAAGGAAGTAGCAGGGAATGATGCACACCAAACAGCTGTGTGTGTGTGTGTTTGTGTGTCTGTGTATACACACATTAAAATGTTCCCCAAAGTGCCAGGTAAAAGCCCTCATTACTAAAAATCAAAGCAGCAATTGATCACTTGCAAGATATATAAAAAAAAAGAACAAGAACTACTGTTCTTCATTAAATATATTAATTTACCTTCTTTAGCGGTCATTCTTTTAAGTCATCAGTTTAGTTGTAGTTGTGTACGTCCTTATTTTTTAAGACTAAACATGGGGGAGTTGACAACTGGTGTGTAGACGAGGCCATAGCTTATCTGTACCCTGGATGCTGGAGGAGAGCGGCTCGGCCATCGCCGACCTCTTGACCTACCCTGCCCAGAGGAGGCCTGTGCATCTTTCCCATCAACCCCAGATTCTGATCACGGAAATAGGGCGTCTGGAAGTCCCCACCCAAGTAATCTGCTGTTTGCATCAAATTAGTCTGGGCAGAGGAGGAGGAGGAGGAGGTGGTGGAGGAACTCATTCCTGGCCTGTAATGGGGGCCCCCTGGGGGCCCACAGTCTAGCGTAGTGCAAGCCCCCGGGCCTGTGCCATGGAATGGCATGGCCATGTCCTGAGACCCAGAGCTGTCACTGTTAGGGGTCGGTAGGATGCTGCTGCTCCAAACGTGCGACTGGAAGTAGTGTCCATTGGTGTAGTGGGCCACAGGGCCTGGCATGCAGCTGCTGTTGACCGGCGGGGAGGGGGTGGGTCTCTCTATGGGAGGTTTGAGCGTGTACGGCTGAGCTGCGCACACCTCCAGCGGGTAGCCCATGCCTTTGAAATGAAACGCCGGGTCTCTGGAGGGCTGCTTGCAGAACAGGGTCCCACCATTCTGCATGCTGTCCACGTGAACCAACTGCTGCTGATTCCAGGAGCGCATTTTCTGATGCGGTTGGAGCTGCTGAAGCTGCTGCTGCTGCTGCTGCTGCAGCTTAACATCAGTGTGGTTTGAAGGCAGGTGGTTCATAACAGCCACCCCTGATGACGGGAGACCTCCCAGTCCCTCGTGAGGGCCAATGATGCAGTTGGTGGGTGGGAAGCCGGGCGTGATGGGATTGCTCGGCATGGACACTCTGGAGCAGGCGCTGATGAGCAGGTTGCGGCTGATGGGGCTGGGGTTGGCAATTTGGCCCTCACACATGGAGGTGGCTCCTGGTACCTGGGCCCGGGCTTGGCAGAACTGGTTGATCTGATGCACCAGGGTGCCCAGGTCCGTCCGGCGACCCTGGTTCAGCCCGGCGGCCATGGAGAGCGGAATGGTTGAGGTAGAGACGGTAACATTTGGCGGCGCATCGCCATCTGGCAGCTTCCTGCTGCCCTGCAGACATGGCGGGGGCTGCTGCTGAAGCACGGCAGGAGGGGGTCCCTGCAGGTGGCTAAAATTTGGATGCTGAGTCTGGAGTCTTGGTGGGCCCTGAGGATTGTGGGCCATGGGAAGATGGTGTCTGAGGCTTTGGGTGTGGTCCTGCTGCTGCTGCTGCTGCTGCTGCTGCTGCTGCTGCTGCTGCTGAGGGAGGGGCAACTGCACAGCTGGAGTCGGGTCCTGGGGGTGCAAGCTCTGCTGGAGGCGGGGAAGGCCCGGCAGAGGAGGCCGGTGGTTTAAAGTGCTGGTCGAAGCCACCTGGTACGGTCCAGTGGGTGGGTTCATGATCACTTCAGGGTTCAACCGAGTCCGGCTGCCGTCAAAATCTTTGATCACGCCTTTAACCGTGGGTGCCCTGACGATGGCGAGGAGGCCTGTCTTGGCACCCGCCTGAGAGGAAGGGTAAGGGCTGTAGCGCTGGCCTGACGTGTCCAGCCCGTTGACGGTGCGGCGGACGTGGTTTCGCTGCGGGACCTTGACGCTGTTGGGGAAGATCTTGATAGTGAGCGGGTTGTTGGCGACTTTCTTAGCATACGCATCCAATTCCGCGGGGGTCGGAAATGGAGCAGATCTCATCCTTTGTGTGGTGTCCCCTGTGGTGGAGGACAGGACAGGTCAGAGGCGAGAAAATAAGAGAAGACCGAATTACGCAGACAAAGACGAGCACAAGAAGAGCTCATCGGTCGTCGTCGGAGCAGTGCTCTAATATTCGAAAGCTCACGGAGCTGCTTCTGCAAACACCCACAGTTCTCATCTCATGATGACAAAGAGATTTCCAATCTCATCCTCAACGGAATGATTACGACCAACACGTTCCCAGTATCAAATCCAATTCTGCGGTGGCGCCTGTGTCTTTGAGGTCAGGAGCTTTTAGAAGCTTTATTTGATGCAACATGAGGGCACACAATAAGAATTCTGCTGGGGGGAGGGGGGGTGTCTGCCAGCGGCTAAATTACAAACTGAAAGGGAAAGTGAGCCAGCGGTCATGCGTCCGATTTAGGGCGGAAGGTAGGAAGAAGACGGATTCAGAGTTCCGTGACAGCAGATAATCAGAGCCAGCGCGGCTGTCGGAACACTCGCAGGTCTCTGCTCGCAGACAATTGTCACACCTGCTCAGTGTCACAGCTAAATTTAAACGATGACAACAGACACCGCGAATTCGCGATTACAGTGTCTATAAAAAAAAAAAAAAGTCCCTTTGACGCCTTTATAAATGTCACTGTCATTTTACAACAATTTGCAGGGGGAAAAAAAGTATAACGTAAAACATATACTTGCTCCAAGTCAAAGAATCAATCATTTCCGTTTAATTTTGCTCTATTCTTTAGCCAAAGCTCTTCTTGGAAGCACTAGTCAGGCGTGAACAGTCCTTTTCAGGTCCGGTTGCAAATTCTCCATCAGGTTGATGTTTAAGCCGACTCCAGAACGTTCGCTCGCCTTAAAGCTCATTTTCCACAGCGTTCTGTGTGGGCTGCAGCTCGAGGTGCAGGGATGAAACACACTGAGGTCACCAACTGTCTGGACAATGCCACACCATGTTTTTGGTCCCCCTCTGGACCAGAAAATGTGACTTGGGTAGGTTTTCAGCTATTATTAAAGTCCCACAGTCCTTTTCAGGATTTACAGTAATTTCATGCAGAATAGCTTAAAGAAATAAAATATTCGGTGCTATTTTAAGTGATAATATATTGACACTGATTCCATTTATAAAAGGGAACATCACCCAGGCATGCGAATATTGTTACAGGCGCTGTAATTGTGCCTGTGTACGTGTGAGACTGCATTTCCATTTCTCGCGCGCTGCAAGAGGTGCAAAAGGATCATGCAGGTGTCAGCTAAAATCTTCACATCTTGTCCATAACGAGCCTCTTTTCTGCCTGGAGAAAGCAATTGTACATTTAACGCAGCACGCTCACGCCGCTTCTATTCACTAACACAATAAGTGTCAAAGATAATCGTTTTTGGGTGTGATGGCTTCTCCTCTGTCCCACAAGTCTGACCCACTTAAGCTGCAGCTCTCAGACTGATGGACAAGATGTGAGCTGGTCTGATGGAAGAAGCGCTGGTCTGATGGAAGAAGCGCTGGTCTGATGGAAGAAGCACTGGTCTGATGGAAGAACCACTGGTCTGTGTCCCAGGGACTGAGCCAAATTTAATTCGCTCGTTAGTTTTTAGAGGGGATTTTCCCAGGTGAGTGCTCGTGCTCGTGCTCTGTGGTATTAAGCGAGCAGTAATTTGGAATCTCTCAACGCCAAGCTGAGGTCTGTGGTCTCATGCACCGGTAGGAGACGGCGCCCGAGGGACGAGGCACCGACATGATCTGTGAGCGGAGGCATCAACAATTGTGTCAACTGGCTAATTAATCTGCCTTTCATTCGTGGACGGGAAACAATGGGTGGCAGTGTGTGGGGCCAGTATGGGGCAGCACACAGGGGGACTGCTGTGTGTTGGGCCTGCTGATGGCTGCCTCATTAATGCAGGGGTCCGGGCCAAGGAGCAGGAGCTTGACACCCACCGTCACCGAGGCCTAATGTCTGCTGCTGACTAAATGCCAGCATGAGCAAACAGATAAACACTTGGACGCTGGCTCCCAGACACGCTGAGGACCGGCTTCACCTCTTAGACACAGGTAATGATTAATGACCCAGCAGGAAATAATGCTTGAGTAACACCGAGACAGGAGAACACCAAAGCAGACGCAATTAGCCCGGCCTTCATCGTACGGGCGGTTCAGGGAGGAGAGCGGCCAGCAGCGCCAGGACCAGTTTAGAGGGAAACACCTTGAGGTGCCTCTTCCAGCCTCAGAACTACAGAGCTGGCACAATGATGAGAGCTCAGTTAGCCAAGCTAAAATCTAAAATCTACATTTTTTTTTTGTCATGGTCCATATATGATGACAACAAAGGCTTTCTAGTCTATTCTAAACATGCACACATTATATTTTCTTGCTTTTGGCAATTGTGTAATGAGTTTTTTACTTGGTTGTGAGACTTACAGCAAGTCACAAAGACAGCAATGTAAATGTCTGGAAGCTGACCGCTACATTAAATTGGAAAAGGGATTACGGATTGTTAACAAAGCTCAGAGCGGGATTCTAGGGTAAAAAAAAAAAAGAAAAAAAAAGGAGCAAATCAGGATAAAGAGCCCAACAGAAATGGTGCAAATTATGAAGTGGAAACCTTATTGGGTTGAGTATTTTGCTCTAATGTGCCCTAAATTCGACATCTCACATCTGTTATGATGCGCTGCAGCTGTTGAGTGTGTGTCCTACTAAGCAAATGCAGCTTATTAGCATTTCAACCTGAACCTGAAACCTGAATTAGCTGAAGAGCTCAAAGCATCAATGGAGGGTTAATGAGGATATGAGGGAAGCTTGTAGGCGGATGCGAGAATATCATCTCTCAGATCTCCAGTGAAGCACGTTTCACTGGGAGGCAATGGGGGAAACAGGCCAGTTCTGGCCCTGCGTTAATTACCCTGCTGCTAGCAAGCTAGCTGGAACACAAGTGCACAGTCATCAGGCACTAATTAGAGTTGCTTTTATTGAAACCTCTGTTTTTATTGAACAAGGCTACAGCAGCAGGAGGCTTGGGCTCTTGCTGTGGCAAATTGCAATTTTCACACAAGGGCAGGAAATTGGGTCTGAAGTTTCAGTATCAAATTAGACATGTGAATTTGGCTTTCCCTGTGATGCCACCTCCTTACATTTTTTACAGACATTTGAGCCGAGCATCTCCTGCTGATAGAGCGTTGAAAAAGCAAACATACAGTATTATAGGGGGAGGAAGAGAGGATGGCTGCTTTTGATCTCAGCAGGAACTCAGATGTGAAAATCAGCCAAGTCACCCAGCTGTACTCACTGTTTGTTCTGCCTGAAAGAACCCGGGACCGAAGGGCCTCTTCCTGGCACTTAAATCTCTCCGCCCAGAGGCTCGGCAATTTTAATCACGACCCACTGTCTCTGTGTATACCTGATCCACTCCGCTAAAAGCCTTTGCATTACACAGCCATGGCTGGTCTGCAGTCGCTCCCAGGCGAAAAAAAGAGAACAACCGGGCGCTCCAGACCTGCATCTGGCAGCAACCTGCGGGCTCGTAACTTTAAACGACTCCCATACACGCAGATTCCAATATAGGAGAGGCCACAAAGCATGATGGGCATGCGGATGGAGAGCTCTCTGTGAAAACAGAGGGAGGGGAACGCGTTGAAGACTCTGTAAGACAAGACCCAGCATCAGAGCAGCGCAGGGATGGTGCACAAAGTGATGGGAAGAAATTGGAGCTAATTATGTTAACACTCCATCCAGCCTTTTCCTCCTTTGGGAACTTTTCAGGGTATTAAAGAAAGATTTCAGGGGTAAAAGCACTCTATAAACTCCACCTGAAAGCACTGACGCACCTCTCATGGTGTTAAGCTGTCAAATCTTTCTTGCTGGGTGAAATATAGGTCTCTGAAGAGACAAGTCCTGTAGACGGCCAGGAGGGAGACGGCAGACTCTGGTTCTGCCTGTGTGAGGCAGCAACACAACTGCACAAAGAGCAGAAGCCCCAGTTCTCCCCAGTTCATTACCATGACGCTCTGGTAGGCCGACGGCTGAAAACACTTGACCAATTTCCGATATTACACCGTCTGAGATGTTTTGAAGAGCAGATGAAAGCATTTGGAGAGAATGAGGAGGGGAAAAAATAGACATCTGTGCAGCGAGAAGCTGCCACTAAAACGATTCAAGCAGGAAAAAAAAAAAAACAAATTAAGCGTGTCTCGTGCTAGAGTGTGTGTCACGTAACTAAGGAGCGAGGAGACAGCGGAGTTGAGGGTTCTACCATGTCACAAGCTCGCCTGAGTGAGGCAACAGACGCTGGCACTTAGCAGACTCACTCGCGCTCGCTTGCCGATCTCCTGGGGCTGGGCTGATTACTGTGATTCTGAAATTACACTCTTGATGAGCTGGATCATTTTGGGAAAAAAAAAAAAAAACAAAAAACAAAAAAGAACAAAAAAGAAATGGGTCAAGCTGAGTCTACACTCAGAAACTAGCAGATAGAAGAGATGTCGCCTTTTCTCCCAGCTGGGTGGGACATAATCAGCCAGCAAAAAGAATCTTTTTTTTTTTTCTTTTTAATAGAGCCACGAAATTGTGGTATTTAATATGCACTAAAGCTGTCCCACACGGTACCAGGTTCTTTGTTTCATAGAGCAGACAAGCTAGACTTGTTCTCTCCATGTCTGTGTCCGTGACATGGTGGAGGAAGTGCAATCAGGCCGTGTTAAAGTACAGAAATGTTCTCTCTTGTTTTGGTAGAACCGGGCCTGGGTAGGAATGGGCGTCTGATGAGGGCCGGGCAGCAGAAATTCAACAGCTTGGCTTATTGTGTGGGATGGAGACTGTAGTGGTGTGTGTGTGTGTGTGTACTTACATTTCTGAAGTCCAGTGTTCATCTGCGTGTGGGGGAGAAGCTGGAGGGGGAGGTCACCTGGCCCTGGCAGACAGGCCAGCATTTCACACCAACACTAATGCAACATGGGACACACACTTCTCCTCACACTGCAGGGAGAGGAAGAGAGCAAGAGAGAGCGAGAGAGAGAGAGAGAGAGAGGTCAGCAGCCAGACATCACTGAGGGGAAACACATGGTGCTCGGTGACACAGAGGCCCGGTCCTGTCTAATAGAAGTCTGCAGAAAATCCCCGGAGGCGCGTGGGTTTGGGGAGACATAGTTAGCTTTCAATTACAAAGTGATTCGCACCTGGAGCATCAGGTAAGGTGACATTTGATGCCAATAACAACTTCAATTAAACATCAAACGGCTGAAGTGAAACGACGGACTGCGCCCGAGGGCCTGGCAGCTTTAACTCGACTCGGTACCTCCTCCATCTTGCCCTGTATGTTCGCCCGCTGGTTGGGGGCTGCTACCTACGCTTTGCCTCTCTGCCTCTGCCAGACCGAGGCCGAGGAAATGAAGGACTCCTGCACGCAGGAACAGGAACAGGAACATGCATCAATATGGCGGTCCTCCAGCGGCCCTTATTTTGGGGACATTAAACAATGGCCGAGGTGAAAGTTCATTAATAAACGAGGCTGCAGATCGAATAAACACTTGCCTGCATCATGCAAGAACCGCACGTTCCGCAGAGAGCGAGCGGGACGGGACTTTAGCCATGCTCTACTTGGCACGCTGCTGTATTCAAAACACCACAGATGCTCGCTTAATCAGCACTGAAGAAGAGTCAGGGAGCAAACGAAGTCTACAGAGTCCTCCCTCTGAGCCGCATGTCATCAGGAGGGGCGCGAGTGACGTCTATGAGAGAGACAATTACCCATAAAACAACCTTGGCACGTCTGGGTGCTGCAGGGTGATGTCTTAAAAGTGGCTCTTGCCCCCTGCAGGGAGAGTAGGCAAGCAGGGGGAAAGAATGACAAAGTGGAAAAGAAAGGTGGAAAGACAGAAAGAACGATGGCAGATTTGGGCTGGTGATGAGGTGGGGGACAAACTTTCTTCAAAAAAAAAAAAAAAAAAAAAGGCAGGAGCTCAAAAAGGTCAGGATGACAGCTCATTTAAATCCTTCCAGCTAGAGGAGAAAAAAAAAGCCTTAATAAAGTGGCCAAGTTCAACACAGGTACCCGAGAGCGGTGCACCTTGAGGGGGAGGAGTGCTGTCTTGAGACGGATGCGAGGAGCTGAGGGTGTGGGGTCTGTGTCCCCCTCTCTGCTGCTCATGCCTTCCACGTTGAGGTTTCCAGTCTGGATCAGCATATGGCAGCAATCCCTGCCCTCCATTCAGCGTGTCACAGTGCATTAGCTTGGATTGGCCTGATGCGTTAGTCTTTTCCAAGTGGCCTTGAGAAGGTTTCCAACACAACTCTCTTTAGCAACAGGCGGGTTGGCAGGAGGAAAACTAAATATCAAACACGAGCGTGTCCTATACTGGGAATTTCAAAAGGGAATCAGCGGCATGAACACAGCCGTCAGTTCATTTGTTTCCAAGAAAACTAAAATCACACACATCAACACACTCCAGGCAGAAAAATAAACCAGCAAACAGGCCATCAGCCCACCACCGGGCCTGCCTCCCCCACAGCGGCCCTGAATGTCAGAAAGCTGTGCAGTGGGGAGTGCTGCAGCAAAGGTCAGCCTATGGAAATGACCCAGCTGACACTGCTTCTGCAAGCACAGAGCTGGAGGAGATGAAGCCCAGCAGACAGAACCCTGACGTCCACTCACTCTTGTATCAGCGCCACTGCCGGCGCTGCTTCAAATGTGCATCACATGCCAAAATACTGGCGCTTGCTACAAAGGCGCCCACCCCCACACGGGCTTCTTAACCACACGCAGTATTTGCATGGAGCGGGAGGACGGCTACACCTGACAGACTGTTGAGTCCACATTTAGCCCGCAGAAAGTGAAGGTTGGCACTTCTCAGGCAAACCTCAGTCAGCACGCAGCAGGCTCGGCTGCAGCATTCTGCCGAGTCCACTGAAAAAACCAGCTAGCCCCATCTGAAGAAAGCGCCGAGTCCCTGAAAGCAAAGCCCCACACCACCATTAATCGATTATTCCTACCCACGCGCGTCCTGGTTGTCTGGAAGGTCTCTCCTTTTTTTAATAATCAAATGTAATAATCAAATTTTTTTAAATGTTTTAATAATCAAAACATATACATATATATATATATATATTATATATATATATATATATATATATATATATATATATATATATATATATATATATATATATAAAATTCAAGGACATTTTTCACAACAAAGAGCTGTGTTTAAAAAAAAAAAAAAAAAAAAAAAAAACACTCTGCTGCTGGGTCCCAGAAAAACTTGCCCTATATCTCATCGCTTGCGAACAGCCCTGCCACCATCCTGAACTGTAATCGGACTCAAGCCTCCGGTGGGATGGAGACACAGAGCTTCTCCTGTCCTGCAATGGACACAGCGGTACGTTGGTGGAGGCCGAGCCAAGCCAGCTGGGCAGGCCTCAAAAGCAGGGATCAGTTTGGTGGAGTGTTGCCAGGCATCTCACGCTATCGGCCCCGTGCAGACAGACGCCAGGATTCTCTGGGCATTTGGGGGGAGCAGCATGACTCTGCAAGACCACACTAGGTATTGAAAGACAGCAACTCTTTCTTTATACACAAATAAAGATGAGCGGACAAAGGCCAGACTTAAGTGATGTGCACAGTTTGTGTTGCTCCTGTAAAAGCTGGCCTATATTTCTTTTTATTCCTCCTGGGCTAAGGAGAAAAAGAAAGCCCTCTAAAGTTGTAAAAATAATTATAGCAAGAAGCCATTTCAGCTTTAATGCTCAATAACTTTCTCAACTTTGATCTGGTAGAAAAAAAAAAACAAAAAAACCCTGATATTTAAATATGAAGTGCCACAATGTGGAGCAAATATAGTGAAAGACGTCTGTTAAATGAAAATGTACAAGACAAAACAAAGCGAAGACATGGATGGCTGCTGCTCGAATATTACCAGCATTTCTTTACCAATTAAAGACAAAAGCAATTAGGTCTACCAAATCACCATGTTGTACTCTGCTTGTGCTAACGGCTGAAGGACCGGAGGAGTAGCGGAGAAAGCAGGCTGCTGTTATTTTAATTGCATGTTTACCCTCAGGTTATAGGTCTGAAATACAGCCAAGGAAGAAGAAAAAAACATTGCTATAAAATTTCAATGCAACTTCTCTGTGTAGATTCTCTCAGGGACAGAGAGTGAAATTACTTTTCTTTGCAAGTCGAGCCTCTGAATAGGAGGTAAAGAAAGGAACAGGAAGAGGAGAATGGCTTTTACCCTTGAATAGCAAGCCTGAGTGTTCTGGAAAGAAAGCGGAGAAACAGTGGTGGCTCTTAAGCACATTAGCAGAAATGACACATCGGCTTTTACAAACAACGGAGCCAATAAAACCCTTCTGCTGCTAACAGGGCCGCGGGTGTGTAAAGCTGCAACAGCCTGGTTCACCGGCACATACAACGCATCCTGATGACTACAGCACGAGCTGAACGCTGGAGGGTTTTCTCTGGACTCAGCGGTGAAGGCGAGAACCTTCGACATAAGCCCAGACTCTCTCTCTCGCGTGTGCGCACACGCACACGCACACACACACACACACACACACATACACACACACTCCGTCTGCAAAACAGCAGCTTCCCAGTTAGCAAGTGTCAAATAAAAGCAGTCAAACTCCAAAACAGCTGCAGCAGTGTGGGAGAGAAAATGACAACTACTTGAATCTGCTCCTCTTTGGAGTGGGGGGGGGTGAGGGTCTGTGAAAGGACGCGGAAGCTGTATGAATGCTCAATAACCCACTGATGGAAAAGTGGCAGATCCCTGGGGGAGGGATGCGGGGTTTGGATGGGAGAGAGACAGCATGCCCTCAGACTTATGCAGAGTCCATAGCTGGAGCGTCCCAGTCTTGGCATACATGGCAGTAATGGAAATGAGTCCACAATAGAAACTGGGTGATCTTAGATGAGCTGTGGAAAGAATGAGGCACCTATTCATCAGCCTGGACTCCCTGCTTCACTATTAGCTGAAACTGGGACGATGACGTCCACAGTGGCAATGGTGATGACACAGGAGAAGATGCAAAACAAATGTAATAATAAAAGTCATCATATTTCAATCTGCTAAGTTGAAAAATATAAGAGTTATTATTTTCTATGTTCATCTTCACTTTCAGGAAGTGAGATTTTTCCAGGTATCTCCAGGGTCCAAAGACCCCCCACGCCCCCCCCCCCCCCCCAAATGATCTGTATCCTTCATATTTCGAAAAGCAGAGGTGGCTAATGATCTGGGCTAGGCCTCGCAACCTTTGTCAGAACTTTGATTTTCCCATGTCAGAGCTGCAGCAACAGCCGAGCCAAGGTCCATTTTTCAACTTGGGGTCGGTTTCACTAACAGCCACTTAA
The DNA here is from genome assembly GCA_015343265.1 of Pao palembangensis. Lineage (NCBI taxonomy): Eukaryota > Metazoa > Chordata > Actinopteri > Tetraodontiformes > Tetraodontidae > Pao > Pao palembangensis. The sequence continues at coordinate 9,914,248 of CM027094.1, read as the reverse complement.
GAGCCATTTGGCTCCCCAAAGAGGTCTGCAAACGCTGAAAGCAGTGCCAAGCTAACCCAGCCATGTCGCGCCTGGCCAAGGTCGGCTGGCGGCTGGCAGCACCTGATGTGTGCTACCATGAATGCCAAACTGGCGGCGTGCTATCTGACAGACATGTTTACACCTGATAGAAAATGCAGTGAGGACGGCCTGCCAAAGCAGCAGGGATCCAAACTGAGAGCTAGCAGCCGCAGTTGTTTATTTATCTGCTTCAAACCCATCCAAAGCACAGCCGGGAGCGGGGCGCTTCCCAATGAGGACTTCGACCTACCTCTAAAAACACGCCAGAGAGGGCAGGGAAACAAACGGATAAAAACAGCCCCTGAGACTGAAGGCTTGACTCCCAACGACAGAGAATAATCTGATCCACGCCAACACAAAGATGAATGTTAACTGCAATCAACATCAGGGCGGCATGAAAACAGAGTTGAGCAGAACAAAGAGTAGCTGACACTCGTTTTTCATCATACAGTTACTCCCCAAAATTACATTACATTGAATCAGTTTAACAGTCAACACTAAGTTCAACGTAAATTAGTTTGTAACCGTTTCCGTGAGGTGTAATGGAGTGTGTGAGTCGAGGCATGACATTTGTGTTGTTTTGTGCAGAGTAGTATCACGTCATGAGGAATCAGGCGACTCTGGCCGTGACCAAAGGCTCCATAAAGACAAAACAAAAACAGATATTTATCCCGGCTGGCCTGAGCCAGCAGATGACAGCAGAGAGAGAAAAAAGGAATGCAGGAAATGCTGATCACATCAAATCAGTCAATCCCAAATACACACACACACACACACACACACAAGGACGTGCTCCTTTAATCACCGCGAATATCTTCACCATCACACCAACAGATGCAGGACAGCGGGGCTAAAGGAGACATGCCATACCATCACACTCGAAATCTACGTCTTCTGCGCAGATGTTGCATGATGAGAATTACGCAACTCGCACAAAAGCTTGTGCCCTGAGCACACACTGCACGGTTATAAAAACAAACAAAAAAAAAGAAAAGGTGTTGGCCTCCAACAATAAAGTGAAACAGAAATAGGACCTAGTTATGGATTCGGAGGGTCAAAAGCAGGCTACAGGGCGGGGTTGGTCTATGTACTGCCAGACCTTCTCCATAGTTAGTGGGAAACAACTCTTTGTCATGAAGACTGAAGCATGGCGGCATTGTTCCAGCTGGTGGAAAAAATGAAGATGGAGTGGTTCGATTTCATTTGTTAGCAGGTGCATCCATTTTGCGTTGTTCCCCCACACCCACCTCGCTGCTCTCAGTCAAACCGCTTATCAGAAATTGGACACCCCAGTGACAAATTGAGCTGCGATTAAAGGGAGAAAGAGGAAAGCTTTGTTAAGTGCTGCTGATTGGGATCCCAGGCTACCCTCATACCTCAGAGATGTGTGTGTGTGTGTGTGTGTGTGTGTGTGTTTGGTACACAGCCAACAGCAGACAACAACCAGAGCTGACACAACCACCTCATCTCCCATTTTCCCCCCTCACTCCAGGTGTTCCCACAGCTTACATTTCAGTGAGTGCTCAACAGACAAAACCAAATCGATGCAGCTGTTCTCCCATCTCTCTCTCACACACACACACACACACAACTACGCACGCAGCCTCCATACACGACTGTGACTTCTCTCATTGGAATAAAGTTTCCCCCTTTGCGCACCGTGTTTAACTGTGAAAAATCTTTTCCGGAGGGTTTATGTGCCACGCAGATCCATATTGCTGAGCCGCGGCCTGTTATCTGGCCGAGAGAGGCTGATTTAAGAGGAGAGGGGCTGAGATCGGTTGTGCACGGCAGAGCTGTGCGAACGCTGAGTCTCACACATCATCCTAAAAGGGCTTAACACACAAGAACAGCTTTCAGTGTTACACATGCCTGCTGAGAGACATTTATCCACCGGGCCATTACGCTAACTGGACTCTTAACCAGCTGAGCTCTACTTAGAACAGTCCAAGAAATATTACAGCTTTAGTCATTTAGCCCGATCAAGCAGACGTAAAAGAGGAAGAGTTGATTGTGCACGTCCGTGGATCAGAAACGTTAGCTACTCAGTCAGTTATAAACACAGAAGAGCTTTCTTCCACTTAGTAATAACAGTGATCTATTGAGTGCGAGGTCTGCTGAACTTTAACTCTTAACAGAAGCACTGAACAGGAGAAGTCAAGCTACACTGAGAAAAGCCACCAGACGAGTCAAAAACAAGCCTCTAAATGTCGATTTGAAACGCTGCCGCGTACACGTTCAGCGAGAGATGACCGCCATCTTCATCCTGCGTTTATGGAAGACCGGTCAGGTCACCCACCTCTTGGGCAGCTCTGACATTCGTTCTGAGCCAGTCCCGCTAGCCTCTACAGAGCAGAGTGAGACATGTCCCTCATTCCTCAGACAGGACACAGGGCTCTCCTTTAGCCTCCATGTCTGAGGGAGCCTCTGTGGGACGCCACAGCGCCTCACTTCTTCCCCCGGCAGATGCTGGCTTCAGCAGCCAGCTGGTGAGTCTGTGGACAGGCAGGCAAACACGGGCCTGGCATTACAAACATCTCACCTCTGTGTGTGCATGGGAACAGCTAGCCCCTCAGAGCATCAGTCTCCCCGCTGTCTGACCGCCAGTTTACACACGCTGTGGTGTGTGTGCTGCTCCTTCGCGTTCAGACCCAGGCTAACAACACAGAGGCTAACTATTAAACTGCCCCAGCACTGTTTATTAGCTCAAAGGTTAACAGGTTTTGTTTTGATTTGTTATCTTTGCGCTGGTGTTGGCATAAACCAAAAATAAAAAACAAAGACTAAATCTGTTTTTCTGCATTGCTGTGTGTGTATACTCTATCCTGACCCGCTCACTCTGTGAGTGTGTGTATACCTAAATGTAAAAGCTTCACTTAAAATATAAATAAGCCTGTACCAAAGAGAGTGTTCCGAGTGATATAACTGACAGAAACTTCTTTTCCCGCCTCTCTCACTTCCGTGCTTCCTGCCTGCTCATGCAGCCGTCCAGTGATTCCAGACTGATGAGGCTTGCTCAAAGGTCTGCGCCATTGAGCACAGTGTTAATGCACCCAGCGGCAAATTTTTTGCCATCGACCCTGTTGCCTGTAATAAAAACACAGCCATCAATCAGGCCAGATGAAGTGGGGGACTTTAGAGCTAATGACAAATGATCCAACGATACGGTCATGGAATAATATGGCAATCCACGGACAACAGCTGACCTTTAGCAAACTCCTGATCCACTGTGCAGAATATGTAAACTGCTGTTGCAGATGACAAAGTCTGGCGATGGTGAGAGGAGGTCCAGCTGAGAGTTCATCCTCCTGGCTGACCTGGGCCTGCTCTGCTCTCACACTGAAGCTTTGGAAGTGACCTTCCGGAGGCCTGATACTTCTCCTAATCGGGGTCTCTTCAGAGACACCAATCTACGCCACCTCAGAGAGACACGCACGGTGGGAGGGACGGTCAGAGGGAGCTCGCCGACGTGCTGAGAAACAGAAGAGTGGAACCGTTAACCACAACCGTGGACTTGTCAACCACAATGTATAACAACTGCATTTGTCTAAACCGGAAATTGCTCAAGCTCCAAATTAAACCGACGAGACTGAGGGAAAGCTAGGGATAGCTTTGGGTCACTTAGAGCCAACAGTGGTGCGGCGGAAGGGCCACACCCCGAAACACCATCCTCCCAGGGACCCTTCAATCAATGTGAACAGCACCGAGAAGAAAAGGGGAAAAGTCATCCAGTAAAATACCGAGAGGCTTTTTTTTTTTTATGGAAAACAGGGCAAAAATCTCATTTCAAAAGGAAATAAAGGATATCCAGTGAACCTGGTCACTGATGTGCAGTAGGGTTGCAATAGATCCTACGAATGAGGCCAAGGAAGGATGGCCATGAATAGAAAGGTCTGCATTTAATTTGCTAATCCATCATTCCAATTGTACTCAGTAACAAAGGGAAAAGAGAGTGGTGGTATATTCAGAGGCAATGGAGCATGCTGAGGGGTGCGTGTGCGTTTCTCCATGGAGCTAGAGAGGCCATGGCCCTTGGCCCTGAGAGTCCAACCGCTGCTACCAAGAATGGGATCTGATGAGCTGAATGCAGGCAGAGCTAATCCCTTCGTGACCAAAGAATTGTTTAACTATGTTTGAGTGATTATCCTAAACCCCTCGACTCCACTTACAATCTATTTGTTCAATCAAGTCTCCTGCGCTTGTTGAGTGCGGATGGAGATGGAGGATGGAGGAGAGGAAATACAGAAACACCAGAGGGAAAAGGGCACCACAGAAGAATCACTCCAGAGGAAGCATAGCGCAAGTCAAAAGGCCAGCTTTTTGGGGGTTTTTTTTGCGCAACTTGCAATTTTCCAAATGCCCAAAGCGCATTCTGCAAACTAGCCGTTGCTAATATTCAAAGGTCACGTTTGCCTTGAGTTATTTCGACAAAAAAGCCGGTCGTGGTGTGTCAACATACCAGGCTGGTGCTTTTTTTTTTTACCAATTTCTTGGGAAGGGGAAATATAAAAACAATAATAATAAATATAAAAGTGCTCTCTCCGGGGTGGAAGAAGAGGTTGCCAGGAAGATTAACCCAGCTTCCTTTTATAGCCCCTGACAAGAGGTTAAATCACACATTACTCTGGCTGAAATGTCTGCCAGTAATTAGATCAAGAATATTTCTCTCTGTTCTTCCCCTTGCAGACTGCAGCTGATCAAAGCTTAATGATGGTGTCAGGACTGTTGGCAGTGCTGCCTTGCTAAATCGCCCCATCGGGATGGCAATCTGTCAGGGCCGCAAGCCCTGCTAAACAGCACAGGACGCGAGTACAATGACGCTTGACAGAGAGCTGACTAAATGAACTAGATCTTTTCCCAGCAAGCGTTCCATCAGTGGGACGCCATTAAAAAACTCGATGTAATGATAAAACATCTCTTTGTTTTGAGTCTGGAACTTTGTATTTATATGTACACAGTGGGCTGTGTATACAGTCAGACATGTTGGTGACATCTGGGAGTTTTACTACCGATAACAACGAAACCCATCACCGGAGCATCAGCTGTTTCTCCATACAAGAGCAAAGCTACACAATGCCTGCTCCCTAAAATGTGCGTGCCCACAGAGAGAGAAACGTTTCTCTAACAAGGCAACATGATCTATCTAAAGAGTCTCTACACATGCACGTGCCTCTCAGATGGTTGCAGATGTTCTACGTCTTCAGGGGATTATTTCAGAATAATTTAGAATGGCTGCGCAGAAGCATGATCAAAGCTGACATTTTCATTTGCTAATTAAATACCTCCTTCATAAATAACCTCCTCTTCTGAGAGTGTGTTTACACCACAACACGTACAATGGCCGGTTTTATTTCTGGCTCTCAGGCTCAGTGGCCACAGACAACAGGGGGAAGTAAAAAGAAAATGTGCCACTCACTCATCATTGAAGGATTCCTGACAAAAGAGGCCTCAAAAACCTGACAGCTTTTCTCCTCCGTGTCAGTTCTGGGCATGGCCGGCTCCTTAAAAAAAAGGCCCCAGACAAGAGGTCTGACCCTAATCTTAACCCCATACAGGTGACAAAGCAAAAACACAGGAAGCAGGGGTGCTATTCACAAGACGGCAGAGAGAAAACGCCACTCTGAGCTAAAGACCTGCACTTGGAGGCGATTTAGCCAGGCACAAAGACGACTCTTTGTCTAAAATGTACGTTAATGTGCTGAATAACAAATCCCTTTGAGGATATTACTGATAAAGACTTTTTTCTCGCGAATCAGGTTAAAAGCTGTGTCAAAAGTTGGATTAAAAAAAAACTAGCTAGATAGCAACAATGAGTTATAATTTAAAAGCTGTAAATATTCAACCGCTGTGTGGTCAAAGGTCAAATTGCCTGTTTTAAAGCTGTAACTGTTTAAAACAGGGATGTGAATATATTAGATCATCTGTAATTTCTGAACTATGAACTGTGATTAAAGGCCACAGCATCTCCCCGACAGACAGCCGCATCCCAGCACATTCCAGGAAAAGCAGCCAGGTGAAGACCACACACACACACACACACACACACACACACACACACACACACACACACACACACACACACAAACAATGAAGGCAAGCATGCGAGCTGAAGCGATGTTTACTGTTCCTATAAGAGCGGTTCGCTGTCGTTGCAGCTTTCACAGTAGCCTTGGAATTTGAGGGAGCGGTGCAGATGGAGGGGAGCTGATGCCACAGGTCTGTGTACACAAGGATTAGCCGCAAGACGAGAGACTGTTTGGACAACGTAGGTGTCACACAAACTGTTCATTAGCTGTTCAATAATGATTCAGTTTGCCAACAAACACCTCCGGGTTCTTTTATACGCAAGGTTTAATTAAAAACTCAACTGTGGTCAGAGTCTACAAGGAATTCGTGCCTTGTTTGACTTTTGTACTTTGCTATCAGGCAGAAAGGTGTCATTTGTTTCATACGGGCAGTCAATGACATGCCTGTAAGCCTCTGAAGGTCACAGTGTTAGCCTCTCCTTTCAGCTGCCTTTCACAACACAACTCGGGGCCCTTTTGAACAACGGGAAGAATGTCATCTGGTTACTTTTCAAGGCACGGAGATACCATTCACTGAGGCGACAATGGCTGCAAACAGGGACCAGAGGGTTAGAAGGGCATAAAGAGTCCCATTCTGAGTGCTGCTCCATCTCCAGAGGGCTGCACGCATAAGCGAAACACACCCACACGCAGAGGCCCGAAGAAGACCTACAACTGACCAAAGCAAGACCGGCTACAGCAAAGTACCGACCGAGCACTCCCCACAGCACAGTCGATGAGGCTTAAAGTCACACTCGATCGCTGAACTATGGCTAGAAAAGACATCTGCTTGTAATATTACACCATTCTTAATATATTCCTATCATTCAAATGTGACTGCTCTGGAAAGCAGCTCTGCAAGTACCAAATATTTTTATTGCTGATAAATGTGTACATTTTCTGAATGAATGAATGATTTCATTAATCACAATAGTGTCATGCCAGTTAGGACCACTTTGGTTACATTTTGGCTCATTTTAATCGATTACAGTCTAGCGATGCGTTGAATTTACCCCCTCACAAGTCTACTATTACACCGACTCTTCTCCGAGAAAGAAAAAAGGGGAACGTGCATATTTAAACACACAAATACACCCTGTGATGACTGACCTGATCAAAATGCTAAGACTATTATTCAAATGTTAACGGCCTGCCTCTAAAAGAACATTCACCCAGAGCTGCAATCCCTCAGCACTGAAGTCTCTAATGAAGCCTCTGCAATATTAAAAATACAGTAAAGCTCAATTAGCCGACAGCATTTCACATCTCCTCCCACTATAATCCTCTGGTAGCTTAGCCTTATCTAACGTCTGCGCCAACGATGACACTGTGAGCCCAGTCGCCCTCTCGCACCCCCCGGCTTTACTGCTGCTCTGCTGTGGCATTCTTCCTGAACCCACAGACCAGGTCACAGTCTGAGCCTCTTCACTTGTGTCTAATGATGTCCTGAAACGCGCTGTTGGCACGGACGCTGGAAAACTGCAGCAATAACTATGGAGATGCTAATGGCATGGCAGCGATTACTTAAGGGTCATATGGGACTCGCCCAGCAACCTCTTATTACACAGGATGTGGTATTGGGGGTAGAGAATGTCAGGGGAGGGTTAGTGAGCCGACTGAGACGACCTTATCTCGCACCATAAACAGATAAGAGTGTGTGTCTGCTCCGCTCTTGTGCTGTTTCAGATGGAGGTGGATAAATAACCCTGGTGTCTGCGATGCCTGACAAGCCTGATCAGACGGATCCACACCTAAATCTTGTTCCTCCTGCAGCTACGACTGCTATTTTGCCGTGAATGTCACCGCGAGGCTTAGATTCTCGGCTGATTACACTCAAATTAAAGACACAACAACTGCAGAAAGCCCTTCACAGCAGGAATTTGCCAGTTTCTTGTTTTATGAGCGATTGTTCCAACCAGAAAAGCTGAATCCTTGAGAGCTTTTGCAAAAACACTGCAACGCCTGTTGCAATGTTTTATGTATTTTGTTGCTGAAAAAAAATGCAAAACATAGCTGCATTTCTTTTTTATTTGGATGCTTCAAGAATAGTTTTGGAAAAAAAAAACACACACTGGGAGCGTGCAAGATTAAGGCGCTGTTCTGAACTGGAAACAACCTTTAAGCCAAAGATATCATCAAGGAAGTGGCTTCGGTGACGTTGGATGAAATGCCTGGCAGATCTCTGTGACTGGTAAATGTAAAGAAAACTATGGCGACGGGTCAAATTTGTGTGGAAAAATATGGCTGCTGGATAACTTGCAAGGTCCCACGGGATTTGTGAGGATGAAGGATCCTGGCTGAATTTGCATGAACTCTTTTGACTGCAGCATGAATTCCCGGAGGGACTGCCTTTAGTCTTAGTTTGCAGTCCTCCCTGACTTGAGGCTCAGGGTTGGTAATCCAAACTATCCAGTAAGAGCAGTGCACACTATCCTGCCAGTTAAGATGCAAATCCAAGCAAACAAACAAAAAAAGTAGTAAACAAAGATATAATCTATGTTTTACGACGCCTGCAGTCATTGGCATGAGAAGCGAAACATGTAAATGAGACTAAACAACAAGTGAAATAGCTGACCCTCAGCCTGAGCCCTGCAGGTCAGTCCCTGACCTCCAGTGACCCCTTTATGTCCCAGTCTCCTGATTATCATATGGCTGCAGGGCTAATATCCTAGCCTGACCTGCATTTGACCCACACTGGGTTTCCTCACGTTGCTCGCTCACACAAAGTCTTCTAAACATCTGCTCGGTGTCTGGGTCCAGACTCGTGCAGCTGACGTGACGCTGGCTGGCCACACAGAAAGCCTCTCCAAGTGGTGGGTGGCGAAGCGGGAGAATGCTGGCTGACAGCTGGCCCAGAGACTAAAGGAATGCAAGGTGGAGCCAGGCAGCAGAAGGCTGGTACCTGTCCTGCTGTGTGCTACCACTCAGCCCGATTTCACAAATGGAAGAACAAACGCCGGCCGCACATCTGAAAACACCGGGAAGAGAGAGAAATATAACTCACAGCCAACATCTGCAAGAGCGGATGGCGATGGTTCTCTGCTGGGGAATAAAAGGGTCGGTCCCGGCGCCTGGGAAAGAGTGCAGGGTCGAAAAGTTCCAATTCGAGTGTCAATTCTAAAATACTATAGCGAAAGACTGATGATATGAGCACCGGGTGAGAGGTTCACTCCAACATGGCAGAAAAATGGCTGCATCTGAAATATTCTGGTGAGCTGTGCTACTTCCCAGTCAGCATCCACAGAGTCAGGACTGATCAGTGTGTTTTTAATGAGTTCACTGAGGATCTCAACAACAGCCGATAACATAAAAGCCGCTCAAATCATCATCTATTTCAGTCTTTGTACCTTGTGATCTGGTATTCATAGTCTTGCTCTGAAGTCTCGAAGAAATAAAGCAGAGCTTTGATGTTACCCTCTTATTACCACTATCTGAGCCAAGCCGAACGTGGAGGAATCAGACTGGCAGTCACATGGAGAACCAGCAACACCGCACATCCTTGGCTCAGTGTAAGGGCACACTCATCAATATCTGCTCTGTTGTTTGCTAACAAGGATATTTCAGTGCATGAGGAAGTCCAAACTGGAATATTCTCACTGCTTTTCTGATTCAAGCGGGCAGAAACATGAGCACAACAGGCTGACCATCAACGAGGAGCTGTAAACTAAAGAGATACTGCAGCCAACTGCACGAGTATTTATTTAAAAGCATTTAAATACATTCAAATATATTTGCAGCAGTTGGGTGGAAAAGCCGATGCAAACTTTTGCTTCAGTGTGCGTTTGCCCTCCGAAGACTCTGGGCTTTGTTGTGGCGGGTCAACCAGTCAGTTCATGGAAATTATAAAAGAGTCAGCAGCTACAGACAGACTTGATCCGCACATATATTTCAGCTTTTTTTCCCCCAACGCTGTATTTTCCTACAATTCTGACCAGCGTGACATAAACGTATAATGTCCCCGACACATGCAAGCCCACATCCAAGTTAAATAACCGCTGCTGATGACTGTAAAAGCCTCCCGCTGTCACTTACTTAAACCTTCCCTGTGTATTCTGTAAAGTAAAAGATGCTTTGGTTACGGGGAAGGGAGAGATGACACTTGAATGCATGAATACGGGTGTACCATTTTTGCACAATACACACACATATATTTTTTTGTTCTGGCACCTCCTTCTTAGAATAATAATTTAAAACTTGGTTTAAGGGATAAAATTTAAACCACTGCATCAAGTAGTCTTAATCCAGAAACTTTGAAGCCTTTTAATTTCATTCCTAAATATATCCATCAAACTGCTGTCACAGCAGGCACGGTTACAGTTACAGATGGAGGGAGGCCTTACAGTTATTTGCTTCTGAGACCTAATTAATCTTTATTGTGCAGGGTAACATAGCACCCTGATGCAAAACCGGTTCCTTCTACAGATAATTGCAAAGTGCCCATAGGCCTGCCTGAGTTTCCCAGACAACAGTGTTTGAAATGTAATTATCTGCTTTTTGGAAAGTGTAAGCTATGTGTACTGCAGAAAGACTTTTGAACATGTCATCGGTCTTGTTTGAGCAAGGACCTAAACTCGTTGCACACAGCTGCAAAAATAAAAAAAAGTCAAAATAGCTCCAGGTTTAGTTCTGCTTACATCTCCTTACCATCATCAGAGCAAACCCGATCACTTCCATATTCCGGCCAGTGAAATCATATCCGTCCACACTCCAGATCGACAGTCATAAAAGCAGCCTGGGAGCAGCCAAAGACAACACTGGCAGGCTGGAGAAACATTAACATTCCACCGTGCTAATGTCAGACATGGGAGGCTGACAAACGTCGACAGGATGCAATTAGCAAAGTGTTGCCTTAAGATGCCCGAAATGTGACCAGAGATAGAGAGCCTTCCCTCTGTGGCAAAACAAAGCTGATCAGCTCATCTCAACTCCTGCACTCCTCCTCCTCCTCCTCAGCAATCGAGGTTGTGCGGCAGGATCAGGATGAGCCCGGTGACGTCAACCTTTTGTTATCACCTTTAACACTTGCCTTTGCAGGTAGAAACACTTTCCATTGTCGTCAGATCGAGCGCTGCTATTTCCAGCCGCGCCGTCGCGCCAGCGGCGTGCGCAACATCTGCACAACACGTGAAAAAAGCGGCTGACACTAAATTTGGACACAGGCGAGCTCGTTCTGGGAATGACGGTCACTTCTGTCAGAAAAACTGAGTGACAGATTAAACGTACTTAAAAAAGGAACAAATCACGAAAAGCTTCAGGCGGCCTCGCTTCCAACTCTGTTCACAGCTTGATCCTTCCAGGAAAGGAACTTGTCATTTCTCCAAAAAGGTGTCTGACTCACATCAGCACAAATCCCACTGACGCAGACATAAAAAAACATCATTCCGAAGTCAAATTAAACTTCTTATCATCTCTGCTTGTTGCCATTTTTTCTGAGACAAACAACTAGTAGATGAGTCCAACAACACAGATTCATTCAGTTACGCAAAGGATCTGGAATGACTCTTTAATGGCGAAAGACAATGTTTGCTTGGAGGAAGATAGCTGAGATGTTTAAATTAAACAGACAGAATTTAGGGAGCCTATAGAAAAGCTGTAAACCTGCATGTTATCAGCCAGTGAAGCCAGGCTCCAGGCTAGCTTACCTAGCCAGGCAGGCTGAAACAGTCCCATTGTTGCCTCATCCAGCGTTCCCAAAATCTAACACAGAATTTCGGAGGACGCCACACAGTACCGGACACAAAAGGTCTTAGCGAGATACAACTACTTACTCTCCGTCCTCCTCTGCGAAAGACATCGTTCAGTGCGTCGCCATGGTTTAAAACAGACTAATTTTCTCCCGTTGCCCTGCGATGCCGAATCACTGCTGCTGCTGGCCGTCTGCGGCAGCAACTTCCTGCGCATGCGCAGTGGAGAGAACGGTCCGCACCACACGGTCCGCTTTAAAGACACAGTCAGAGGCGAATTTAATTGGACGTCTGCAAACACGGTTAGTTCTTAGCGTTTAAACATTATCTATCTATCTATCTATCTATCTATCTATCTATCTATCTATCTATCTATGAAATTGTATATATATATATATACACTCTACACGGGTTCTGAGCCTTTTGTACTGCAAACGTATCTTTGCTCAATGCAACCAAATGGATATTGCTTAAAAATATTAAAATAAATGCATCCTACTTATCTTTATATTTTCTGATTTATTTGTCTTGAATTATTTTACTTTTCAGCAGTATTATGAGTCTTGTTGCTGGGGAAGATAAAACCCACTGAAAAGCCTTCATGGTCAATAGTGTCACATGCTTTGTGATTTGATGAAAAGTTCAATTTATGTAGCCTGTGTGTATGGCTCCCTAATCAAAGACTTATATTTCTGTGACAACTAAAATAAATTACTCTATTACAGCCACCCACCTGCCCTCTCCACAGTATTGATACCATTTTATTAGCAGAGAGAGACAAATGGACAACACCGGGGATTGTGGCAAGTTAAGAAAAGGCTGGAAAATGTGCTCTTGGTCATGTAGTGTCATGTCACAGCTCAACCTGAACAAAACAGCCGAGATGAATGCAAAAAAAAAAAACATAACAAAACTATGACAAATGTTCGACAATTCAAGTGGGTCTGATTGTGGAGGGTAGCTAACTTTGTGACGTCAGGACACACCAGGATTATTAAAATACTCCAGCCATTTCTGGTCTGCAAGCTTGACTTTCAAAATCAGCAAGGAAAAGAGGGCCAAATTTGGTCTGAAAGCCCAATCACACACAGTGCTCCCAGTTCAGCAGGTGGGGAAGCAGCAGCAGCAGCAGCAGCAGCAGCAGCAGGCTCCATCAGGCAATAATACAAAGTTAATGATGCAGAATGGTGTCTTTCTCCACACCAAAAAAGACATCAATACAGGATGTTTAAGAACGCCGTTCCTAATTACGCTTTTTAAATTCACCACCGGTATGACTGATGATTTTCAAAGAGACGTTATTGATCCACTTCACAGACAAGTCACATCGATTGCAAGTCTGGAACGAATAAAAGTTCCCCCCCGATTCATATCCCCCGCTGAGAGAAAGTGATTGTACAATCAGAGCATTGGTGCCACCTATATGGGTAGTTTGGGAGCCAAATCACCTCTTTTAAAAAGCAGTCAGACAGGACATACTGTATAGAGCGGTGATTGCTGAACTGGGGGACCTTGGAGGACCTTTGGGGCAAAACTGTGGAATCTCACTGCTCTCCAATTTTTTTGAATGTGGAAATGCAACCATCCATTTATTAACCTGCAGGATCCTGCATTAGGAAGCCTGCCTGTGTCCTCAGCAGGATAGGATTCAGGAGGGGCCCGTTTATAGACAATCTTCCAGCTGTGCAGCGGTATGCCTCTCACTGCAATCAGCGGTGATGGAGTGATGGATGCTCTGACACACTGACAGATTGTTTTTCCCCACCTCTGCTCCCTGTTGACATGCCCCATGGCTCCTGCTTATTATTCCATGAACTTTGTTATTTCTCAAGAGCAGCCAGATGTTCCTATTAGCAGAGAGGCTGCCAGTTATTGCATCCAAGCTATAGTGACATTAGGAAATCAACAAGGGAGTGTTCTGCAGCAAAGCCTGTTCTGCCAGACAGTCTGTTTGCCACTGTGGTTCACATGTAAAGTCTGCAAATTCAAGGACATTTACCCATTTTCCAGCAATGTTACGTTTTCTGATAAAATGACAGAAACTGAAATGAAATTGAAATCCAAACAGACTTGCAGCAGCAGCAGTGGGAGCTTTTCCATTACACCATGCTGAATCCCACTTGCAAGTGCACTTCCACTGGCAAAGTGGGCTAGGGCTTATGATTAAACGGTATGCAGGTGAAGCCTTTTTGTCTTTTTTTAGAAGGAAAGAGAGAGAAAGTGTTCTCTTTGAAGGCCAGAGTTAATGCAGTCGTAGAAAGACTTCTGATACACTCCCACGTGAAATAGCCATGTGAGGAAAGCCCAGAGGGAGACAGGGCCTTGAATGAATTTGAGGGAGAGAGTGGGAGGGAAGCAGAGAGAGAGAGAGAGAGAGAGAGAGAGAGAGAGAGAGAGAGAGAGAAAAAGTTTAAACATTGCTGATCCTCAAATATCCTTTTGAGTTCTGGTTCAATTGGAATTCTGCAGTGAGTGTCTGCTAAAAGCCCCATTTTTGTTGCCCTTCCATTGCTACTGAGCTTTTAGAGTTCTATGATGACAGATTGCAGGCTACCCGATATCCTTCATCATCCTCCCCAGTGGAGGTGTTTGTTCCGCCCTGAGCTAATCCTTGAGGGCGAACAAACAGCCGGCACGTTTGATGCACTATGAGGAGACATCTGCTCTTCCTGATTCTCACATACATACAAATTAAAACAATACTGTAATCACTCAATATGAAAACCTATCCTTTAAGACAGATGATTAACCTGTGCTGTGATTAAGCTCTAACATGACCGTATCAGTTTGTCATTGTGAATCAGTACTGAAAGGCTGCAGGGTGCATGGGTCATACATCGTTTCCCTCAGGTTAGCATATTGCTTTTAGCATCCTCTCTAACATTGTCATAAATGTGCTTCAAGCACTTGTGAAATGAGCTTTGAGAGAGAAAAAAAATGATCTCTACAGTGCAATTTGATTTGTAGTTATAAGATCACACTCCCTCTAAAGTATTATGGAGAATATTAGCCAACAGATAACTTGAATGCTGCTTAAATGGTGTTTTAAACTTACAACATGCAAAGGACTATCCTGGGACTTTCAAATGGTTTGCTACAAAATGCTAAGTCCGGGTGCTCACATATACATGTCAAAGTGTGTAGAACTAAATGGCATAGAACTTTTCTTACATTACACTCATGTGAACCTGAAAGTTTATGTCAGGATTTCATAAAGAGTACGTTCCACTGGTACATGTTTGGGCTGAGTTTATAACTACTTAATTTACATCGTGTAAAACCTTTCCGACGTTGATTCTCTCTGAAAAGTTTACTAATTCTGAATTATAAATCTGTTAAAGAAAATCAGTGGAATAATTAAAAACAGTGTCGTGGGGATATTGGTCGGAAGGGGGCAGTAGCGGTCCCAGCGAAACCATTATTGGGACTCTCTTAGCGGATGATGAGTGTCGTTAGTCAGAGCAATATGGCTTCCTCCGGTGGGTAAACGTGAACGTAAATATGCATTCGTCTCACATCAGAAAATAAATATCTACTCACGTCGTCTGAAACATATAAGTATTAGTCATCTAAGTCCAATGGCGTTCAGAGCGTGCGCTCGCTTTTTTAAGGCGTCTGCACGTCTCTCCGGGCGGTTGGCGGCGTCTGCCCAGAAGGAAAGTGCGTCATGGGTCCTCTCTCCAAGTAAGTCGCTGATATGTTTGTTGAGAAACAAATGTAAAAGAGATCAGTGGAAACCCAAATCATTAACCCATTGAGGATTGAATTCAGAATTATACTCAAAACCATAGTCGTCAGGCCAATATAGAAGTAGATTTGTCATTACATTAGAACCGAATCTAAATGAGTTACAAGGTAACAACGAGTCTAATATAATCTTCTTTATAATTACAGGAGGCACTTCATGCAGTCCTGGAGGAGGAGGGAAAGGATTTGTCTTCGTCCCTGCGTGTTTTATTACATCAGAGGCGTTTCTCAAGAGACTTACGAAAGGGCAAGCATTTAAAGCTGATGCCCCATTGCCCTCAGTTTTGCCAGACAGCGGTAATCCATCACATAGCTGCTACATTTAATGTTCTGAAAGTCCTGATTAATCTGGCATAATTTCTCCCACTGCTGTCATTTACTTGTAGTGACTGTCTGTTGATTCATGTTGTGTTCTTCTAGGTGAACAGTTGTCTTTATTACTGAGACATCCAGATCAACCTGCAAGCCCAAAAGTTTTGAAAGTGGCCATAATAGGTGCTCCAAATGCTGGAAAATCCACATTGTCTAATCAGCTCCTTGGCAGAAAGGTGTCTATACTCTTTTTTTCTAATGTAGACAGTGTAGTGTGTCTGGTTGTTTAATTGTCACTGGTTATTTCCCAAAGGTGTTTGCCGTGTCCAAGAAAGTCCACACTACCCGGAACCGAGCCCTGGGTGTCCTAACAGAGGGTGATGCGCAGATAGTAAGATCATGTCACCTCTGCTCTTAATAATGCTGATAAATGCCTACACTTCATACATATACGTTTTGCAGATTTTACTCGACACTCCTGGCCTTACCACTGTATCTAAAGTGAAACGGTAAGTTATTATTATTTTTTTTTCTGGCTGTATTCTTTGTCTACATGAGATATGAATGGAAACGCCCTATTTCTGCAGACATCAGCTGGAGAAGTCTTTGCTTGTGGACCCCTGGAACACAGTAAAAGAAGCTGACCTAAGTATGATACATTTTTACTTTAAACAGTAACTTTTACTTGTTGAACTGAGTTACGACTTTGTATTTTATTTGTGTATGAAGTTTGTGAGAAGTGGAGGGTATTTTCTAATCAGCCTTTTTTTCAGAATGTGCAGAAACAGCAGTGTTGGTGGCACAAAGCAGTTTTGTGGGGCAGTGATGTCTACACAGTTAAAAGCTCAGGTGTGTTATAACACTAAATGTATATTTATTTCTTTGACAGTGGTGGTCATGGTGGATGTGGCTGACAGGTGGATGTGTGGCAGGCTGGACTTGGAGGTGCTTAAATGTCTGTCCCAGCACCCTGACACCCCTGCAATCTTGGTTCTCAACAAGGTATTCCTAGATCATTGAGTGGCGTAAGAATGCAATCATTTATGCCACCAGCCACTCCTAAATGTCCATGTTTACTGATGTTCTTTTCTTTTTAGGTCGATAAAGTTAAAGCTAAAGACAGGCTTTTGGATATCACAGCTGTGCTAACATGTGGAGTGGTGAATGGATGCAGAATAAGAGTCAGGCCTGTGATTAAGCCTCCCTGGGCTGAAAAAATGCCCGACAACCACTCAGAGTCACTGGATGAAGAGAATCATGCAGAGACTGAGAGATGCTCTGAACTGAACCATCAGCTGAGTAAGGAGCAGCTAAAAGCACTGAGGAGCCAGCAGGGATGGCCTCACTTTAAGGATGTTTTCATGCTCTCTTCTGTGGACAGAGAGGATGTGGAGACACTAAAGGTACCAAAACGACCCTTGCAGTATGCAGTATTTATATTGCAACGCTATGAACTGACTCCATCTTTGTTTTGTTTTTTTTTTGTATCATGGATGCATAGACTTATTTCATTACTAAAGCCAAAACAGGGTCATGGGAGTACCATAGTGAGGTTCTGACAGATCAGAGTCCAGAGGACATCTGCACCAACCTCATCAGAGAGAGGCTTCTGGAGTATCTGCCTCAGGAGGTGCCCTATTCGGTGACACAGGTGACTCCTGTTTCCTAAGTCAAGCTAAAGGCATTTGCATCCACTATTTTAGATGTGAAGCTACTGTAAGCACAGATTTTTGCATCTCTCCAATGTATGAGCACACCCTTAAGGGATCCTAACATCCTGAGTAAATAAATGAAAAATATTTTGCACTGATTTTACATCAGTCGCACAGTTATCAGTCGCAATACAGTGGATCAAAAGAGAGCTAAATGAAGAGCTCCTTGGCAAAGCCAGAAAGAACTATTTCAGCTGATTGTCCATTTACCAGCCTTCTCTGGTACCACAGTGTTGATCACAGAATTGGTCTTCACCAGACTGGGACAGGGGTCACGACTGGACATGGCTGCACCGTGGGACTCGCTGTATGGCGCTGTAATGAGTTTAGTCGGTGGCCATGCTTTAAAGCGAGGGCAAACGAATTCAAATCAAACCTACGTCTCTCCTACTGGTCCTCATTAGAATAAGCTGGCGGGTCTAATCCAGAACACATCAGCAAAAGGCTTTTCAACATGGCCCACATCACCGAATAAAAATCCTTCCGTTGTGAGCCCTCGGTGAGCCGATAGTCCCGGGGCACTCACACAGTTTGCCACTAGGTCACAGTTTGTGGCCTGTGCCAAAGATGACACGGTCACCTGGAGCGATTCCTTGTGTTTTTTTTTTTTTTTTAGACAAATGCTGAATGCTGCTGTTAGACTTTTCAAAAAGGATTGAATCTCCAAAACGTCCAAATAACCTGGTCACATTTTGTTTGTTTGCAGTCTATTGAATTCTGGCAGGAGGGTGAGAATGGTGAGCTCCATATCAACGTGAAACTTTATGCCAAGAAAGACACTCACATGGTAAGAACTCTAACGTGTGTGTTGTGTTGGATTCATCCAAATACACTCAGAATTAGACCTGAATGGGACATCAGTACTGTCGGGGTTCTTATGTCTTCACGATACTAATCCAGGACACTCATGAATGTCATCTCCTGTGTGTTTCTGCATTTCAAACATCACCTCCATCACCAGAACTAAGGAGCCAAACCTTTCTGCTCTCCCACTAACACCTGTGGCCTTTCAAGACTTCACACGTGTCATGCCATTTCCTCAGGACTTTTATTCTCCCCGTGTTTTCCACTTGTAAATATTTGAGCAGCCTTTCTCAGCCATGCATATTTGATGACGGAGTGTATTTGAGGCTCCATCTGAGTATGCCGAAATCTCTTCAAGGCCACTGACCTCTTTACAAGAAGAGAGATTCAGCCCAATCTCCTTCTGTAGCTCTTGTCTGGCAAATCCATGCAAATTTATTTCATGAATACTTTTGATGAAAACTGTCTTGAATGCTTGAGATGAGACGTCAGATCAATGGACTCTTTCTCCAAAATGTCTGAATATTTGGAGAGCTTCAAAGGTTTCTTTTATTTCTCCTCAGATTCTCCTGATACCTCACTGGTTGAGGGGGAAAAAAAAGCTAAATCATACTAACTTTTGAGGTTTTGGGGAGCACTCATGCTGTTTTTTTTTTGCTGTTTGTTTTATTTTTTTAAATGCGTCTGCAGAAGATGCTGATTGGTGCAGGTGGCCAGGTGGTAGCGCGAATGGCCAAAGAGGCCAGTGAGGACCTGAGCCGCGTCTTCCTGAGGGATGTTAAGCTGAAGCTGTCAGCCAAACTGAGGACGTGAGGAGATGGAAACGCCACTTGTTTGAATTAAGATGATATTTTTTTCATACCTGCGGAGTTCTTCTGTCTGAAGGATGAGAAATCCATTCTGTTTTTAGATGGTGACTTTTGTATCTGTTCTTGTTTCACAAACCTATAGGCTGTTGCTTTTATGGTGGTGAAAAAACAAAACATGCAGTTCTGTTCAATAATATATTCAATAAACTCAGTTACTGTATTTATTCATGTGTCTTTATCAGTGACATATTAATAAACTTTTTTTTTTTTTTTTTTGAACACGTCTGTGCTGTGAAAAGACTGATTTATCTTTAGCTTTCAGGGCTGCAGTCATGTTCAGTCAGGTGTCCCTGATGCAGCACCCGTCTCTTCTCCCCACATAGCTCACATCACTTTAGCCTCGACTGCTGCCTTTCAGCTGGGCCCAACCAGCCCTGTGATCTCTTTTTGTTCCCCTGACTTCCTCCTTTCCTCTCCCCCGACCCTCCTGCTCATTCAAGGCCCTTTAAAGCCCAGCTCTGCCCCCCACCCAGGGTTGAATAGTCTCCGTAATGGATGGCCAAATGGAGCACTAACCTGCTGCTAAAATAGGTCAGATAATGGTGATTGGATTCATTCCCGCCGCCTACGATTTTAACTCGGCGGTTACTCTATCCGGCCCATTTTGATGAATAACCAGCCATTGGCCTGAAGCGGGGCAGCGCGGAGGGGAGGTGGATGGGGCGGGGGTGACTCAGTGTCCCTGTCAGCCCCTGCAGCCCTCCCTGATGTCTGCAAACGTCTGCTTCCCAGCGATTAGACCAGCCTGTTGTGCAACAGAGATCACCACTTCAGACAAGCCAATTGCTGCTTGAAAACATCCCAACTGATCAGCCAGAACATTAAAAGCACCCTCACACACCGACCGATGGAAGAAACGAGGCACTCGTTTGTTTCAGAGTAACACACTTTATTATTTAGAATTCCTCCACAAGTACACCTCTTAACGACCGTCCTCCCGGTGCCGATGACAATGAGCGAGGGCCGTGGAACCCTTACCATCACTGAAACTCAGTAATGGTAACGGTTTGACGGCCCTCCCCAGCAGAGAGCAGTCAGCGGGGCCCTCCTGAGTGTGCACCGATGGAGCCGGAGGAGGAATGAAGCCCTGGATAGTACATCATCTATACTGTAGTGTCTCTTTAATAAACTTACAGTATAAGATGATATCCTGTCCAGGGCACAAGACATAATGGTTTGTGGCGACCCCCAGCTTCATTTACAGCCTGTGAGATAAAGGAAAGAAGTCATTTAAGATGTTGCCCGCCCAGGGAATGATCATCACCCCATCACCAGGCTTCAGCCCCATCTGCTACACACACTTACCTCCGTTTCTTCTGAGACCCGTACATGTCCCAGCGTGGTTCAGACACTCCTGCAGTTCTGCTTGCGTGGCTCCGACACTTAAAGGCCCCCAGCTCATTAGCATACTGTGATGACATCTGGGTGGACCAGACAGGGTTAACTTTGTCTTATCTAGTTGTAACGTGGCTGTCGAAGAAGGGCCACGCCCTTCTTCTTCTAATAGATGCTTCGTTCTCTTTATGACTCCCAGCATTCAGTGTTACTTTAAATGCAAATAAATAATGAATCTCAAAATAAATCATTTACTTTTCCAACTTTGGGATGATCAACATACTTTCTGGTTTACATGTCTGATTAGAAAACCAAAAAAATGATTCAGTCATGGTTTCTTGGTCTGGCTCTTTATCAGGCAGTGTGTAAAAGGCTGCACCTCTAAAATCCTCTGACTTGCAGCCTGTGGATTTATGCGTGATGGTTCCATGGCTTGGAATTTAATACTGCTATATGTCAGCTACTGTCGCATATCTGTCTTATTAATATTTTTTCTTTGGCTCAGCTAGATTCCCAGATATGGGAAAGCTGAGCTCTGTTTTATTAGATGCGTTGCACCGACGTCGCATATCAAACTCACAGCATCAAATTATGTGACCCTGTGAGAGAGCTGGTGGACGTTAATGTCATCTTAAAAATTCTGCACAGGAAACACACATAACAAATGGTAAAAATAACATGGTAAAAAAGGTAATGCTGATAGAAGCTGAACAAATCCGTAGTAAATTGTGTCTAGAGCTGTAAGGCTGCAGACCAGCCAGGGAGCCCATGCTGACCCCCGCCCACTGCTGAAACGATGGGAAAAACGCACAGTGGTGGAGGGAATGTCAAGCTTTGTACAATGTTCTGCTGGGAGGTCTTGGCATCCATGCGGTTGTTACTTTGACATCCACCTAGTCAAGTATTGGTGCAGACCATACGCTCTAGACCATTCAGGGGTCTTGTGGAGTCCACTGTTTGAGAGGTCAGGGTTGTTTTGCCAGCAAAAGGGGGACTAAAACGATATTAGGCAGGTAGTCATAATGTTATGCCCGATCAGTATATATATATATATATATACAGTATATAGTACATGAAACGTCTTTAGGAATGTGCTACCGCTACATTTATCACAGTGATCACAAAGCTGCAGCTGCTGCTCCTCACCTATTTAAGCATGCGGGTCTTTGCTCAGACCTGCCACACAGGAACTGTTTTTTTAGGAGGGTCTGGCTTAGGTGGGTCAGCATGGACACTCCTGGGTGCGGGAGCTGGTTCAGGGCGTGAGCAGTCCTCCTGGAGGCTGGAGGCATAGATAAGGACAGAGGCAGGAGGATCTGGGTGGTCTGGTTTCGCTCCAGACGCTTATCTGTTGCAAAAAGTCTCCTCAAAGTTCCATTTGCATTCACAGATAAGTTGTTTGTTCTCGTGCAGAGGCACAAACAGAAGGAACCTGTTGTTGTGCAACACACCGGCTTTATCCAAAATCAGAGGGAAACTTTGTCCGATGGTCACTTTAACATGCTGTTGGCCTAAATGGTGGAGATGAGACGCAACAATCTGCGCTTTTTCATTCTATTATCAATACACATTGTGTCGAATTAAAGTATAATAACGTTAATATAACCTGGTGTTCATTTGATTGTACTATACTTTTTAAATACTATTTTATTTAGCTAAATACATTTTATTAAAATAATAAATAAATACATTTTATTTATGGTCAAAACAATGGAGGAGGCGTAGTATAAGAAATATTCTGCATTATTAAGCAAAAACATTTTGGAAATGTCACAAAAAAGTGCATCTCATTGTAATACTATATTCTAAATAAAATATGAAAAGGTTATAAATAGTTTCAGTCATATGAAGTAATCTGTAACTTAATGCCAATCATATAAAGAAAAACATTAACTTATTTTGATGAGTTTGCAGAAACGGACAGGCCATCCTGCCACAAAATTGTTTTAATCAATTCTAATGGCATTATTTAATTAATTAATCATTTTGAAATTATTACTAATAAAGAACAGCCAGAACACGCTTATTGCTATTTTTAACAGCTGAAGTGGGGACCATAGTGCTGCAGTGACATGATGCGACTCCCCCTTCAGGTGAAAATAGGAAATTACTCAGAAAAGGGTTTGTGTGGGTTTGACACCATGCACACGTGTATATTTGCATAGGTAAATGTTATAACAAGGAGGAATATTTGACAAATTAGTTGAATAAATGCTCAACAAAAAAATGACTTTCTTCTTTAAACTCTGTCCTTTATTTCAGCTCTGGTTGCTGATTATAGTCCTGGTACTTGATGCTTCTTCCACACCTGAAAAGTCAAGGTTAGTTTATCACAAATTCACAGACAGTGAGGTCAACAGGAAGTGGTGTAACATTTATTATATGGTTACACACAACACAGATTAACAAGAACACGTGCTTAAAAATGCCATGACAGTATTCCAAAAGTCAAGGTTACATATAACGCAACAAGATTATTCCACATCACTATATTAGAGGCTAGAACGTTTCCATTGCTGACAACAGGTGAAGTTGCAGAGTTAAGGCTGGATCGTAGTGTTTTGGTCTTGAGTCACATTCTACGTTTTACTGGGATGGTTCAATTCAAATTGACTTGATGTGACGGCCAATAAAAAAACGCTTTCCGATGTCCAGAAGGAAAAGAACATGGGCTACATTTGGGATAGTATCCGCTCCCTCGTATGTTTACCGTGTAGAATTTCAGAGTGCAGAAAACAAAATTAGAACTTACAGCTCTACTGACAATACACAAGAAACATTCTGACAGTCAGTCTGGTCAAATTTGCGGCAGAGCGTCCAGTCTCTGCTTCCACATCTGGCTGGATGATAAAAGGCACCATCGATAGAAATAAAATTGACTTTTTGACCATTTTACTTAATATCAGTGTTTTCATGTTTAGGACACATCAAATGAAAAAGCACATTAGCACAGGTCAGAGGTTCTATTTGTAACCTAACCTATTCTGGTGCCAGGCAGGAGTAGAAATCACTTTAGCCTGCTGTCTAAACGCAGACCACAACTGGCACTCCACTGGTCGTATGTGACGCAAGCATGCGCGCGGCGCTCAGACCGACTGATTATTGAGGAAAATCCCAGATCAAAAGAGGCCAGAAATCAGGGACAGATTGGTCAGAACTGGGATGGCGCGTGCACAAAAGCTCACCTTTAATTCACAGAAAAACAATCCTTCCCATGTGACCGAGACCTCAGTCACAGATGCAGAAAAGTGGTTTCACCTAAAACAGAACCGATCTGATTCCAGCCAAAAAAAGAAAACTGGCCCAACTATTCACCCTTCCACACTTATCCAGCTAAATCAAACAAACGTCTGCAAACCTTGTCACATTCTTATCCTTCATTTCTAAACTGAGCGCTACGTTTAAGTCCTGACATGTCACCGCAGACGGTGTGGTCAGATACGCAACATGGCAGCGACGTCTAACCAGGAGAACAAGACATAGAGCAGGATCAACATCAGGGAAACGCGTCTGAGCGCAAGCTGACATCTCATCTGAGCGCACATCTTATCAGACTCAGCACGAGGACAGAGGAAACGTTCACTAGGCCTGGCGGGCCACTACGGGTTAAGGCTAATTGTTTCTACGCATGGCTTTTTGTAAGGTGATACTTGAGCATATATGTCGACTCGTGTTCAAACACGCCACAAACATTTGAAGAATAAACATCTGTTAGTAGAAGCAGGTATTCAGAGCAGAAGGCTACATCGTCTACCTCCTGCTGGAGCCAAACCACTGTCGTCAGGTCTGGGCACTTGAGTGGTGAACAGGCACTGCATATTAGAACTAAAAGATGAAGAGCAGACGATTTAGCAGAGGTAAGAGTAGACGAGTACAGTATTTGGTAATGTGAGAGGTAAATTAGTGTGGGGGAGGTTGTAAATATAGGGAAATGGATTTAAAAGCAAAGATAAACGGTTTTACAATGTCTAGTATTCAAGCAGTGTATTAATAGAACAGAATAGTTAAGGAAAAAAGATATAGAAATATATCACTATATCCAAGTTTATCATATTCAGCTCATATCTTTAATGATACGATATTTCACTAAAGGTTTTTCTTCAAAAATACCCAACTTGTCTTTGGATGGTTCGTAGGACTGAACAGAGTTGCAGCATAAAATCTGGGCTCCAGACTGGTGTGTTTAAAATAAACCTATAAAAACAACACAGGATACACACAATCTGGTCCTTTTGAAGCAACGACCCCCGATTTGCTTCTATTAGAAAACCTGGAAACATTTGAAAAATATAAAAAAAAGACAAACTTGATTGCCATCAAGCGCTCCTGGAGAGAGAAAACTGGCTACAAGGCTGAAAAGAAACAAAACTACAACCGTCATGCTTGAGGCAGATACATGTTGAAGGATTCAGAGTGCAGAGTTTGTGGCCTGAGTCATCATATGGCGGTTTGGCCGACCATCTTCTGCAGTAGAGGCACCTGTGTGGGGGGGGGGGTGAAGAGGAGATTCAGCTGGTGGCAGCTGAAGAGGATTTCATGACAACTGATGGAGCACAGCGACACTCTCACCTTGGTCAGATCCACTCCGGTGAGAGCATTGACCGACACTGGGAGCTCGGCTAGTAGGCGGTTCACCTCTCCAGTGACGCGACTTCCTTCCCCGCTCAAAATGACGATCTCATTGGTTCTGGACAACGGTGCAGCCACCTTGCCAGCAATCTGAACAGAGACACGATTGTTGAGAAAGCCCTTCGTGATCAGGGAAATCCCATGTAACGTACGGGACTGTGACTTACACCAGCTAAAACCTGCGTACCCTATTTTCCGGACTATAAGTCGCACTTTTTTTTTTCATAGTTTGGCTGGGGTGCGACTTATGCTCAGGTGTGACTTATAATGTGAAATTATTACAATATATACGGTAATTTTACATGTTTGTTATTTTCGTACTGACAGCCGGCAAATTTTAAAGACATCTGAAAAAGACTGAATAAAAATGCCGCAAAAAGAAAATCATATCCTACAGATTACAAGCTGCAGGTAGTGAAATATGCAGCTGAAAACGGAAATAAGAGGAAGCGGCGCTTCGTCTACCTCCGGTGCTGGCGGAGTTGTTCAGAAGCGACACCGGGGATGAAGAATTGAGTGGATTTTAGTGATTTGAAGTGAGATCGCGAGATTGTCACCATGTTCTTTATGCTGTAGTTATCTGAATAACTTAATATGTTACGTTGGCATATTCAGCCTGTTTTCTCTTCTACTGTTATTGTAACTTGCTTTTCAAGATGAAATGTCTGTTCTTGGTTTCCGATATTGTATAATAAATTTCTCCAAAAAACGCGACTTATATACATTTTCTTCTCCATCAGGACGCATTTTTCAGTGATGCGACTTATAGTCCTAAAAATGCGGTATGTGGTGCAGACCTTGGGCAGAGCCTCCAGGACCAGGGCTGTTTTGGCAGCCTCTCCGTACTGTTGGTAGGCCTCAGCTTTCAGCCTCATCTTCTCAGCCTCTGCCTTTCCCACCGCTTCAATAGACGCAGCCTCTGCCTCGCCGATGAAGCGGATCTTTTCAGCCTCTGCCTGAGCTGTCAGCACCGTCTTGGTCCTGGACACGCAAGCATTTCCCAACGTTATCGTGTCATTCCGCTATTTCACCGTTAGCGTCACGCAAACTCACGTGCAGACAATGGAAAACGTCACTCACTTGTGTCCCTCAGCCAGCTGCTGCATCTTATAGGCCTCAGCCTCAGCAGGTCTCTTCACGGTGGCGATGAGCTCCTTGTCTGTGCGCTCGATCTCCTTCTCCTCGATGGCGATCTGCTTCTTTCTCTGCACCACCTCAATTTCAATCTCCTCCATGCGGATCTTCTGCTGCTCCTTGGCTGCCTGCAGCTCGTAAGCCAGCTGAGCCTCTGCTTTCTGCACAGATTCTAGTCAGCCTTGGTCTGCCTGCCTCATGTCCCACAGCCCATCACTACATCTTCATACCTTTGTGTTCACTTCTTGATTAAAGGAAGCCTTCTGCATTTCCAGCTCGCGCTTGGAGTCGGCCATTTTTGTGTCGGCTAAAAACTTTGTATCCATCATTTCTTTCTTGCACTCGGCTTCCTAAAAGACAGCGACAGGCGGGGGGGGTTAGGAGCAGTTCAATGGAACACCGATCAAGCGTCACACATGATTCCAGGTGCTCTCACCCTGATGCCAGCGTCTCGCTCCGCCTCTGCTACCCCGATGTCTGCATCCCTCTGAACTGCTGCAGTCTGCGTTTTACCCAGCGAGCTCAGGTAGTCCACTTTATCATACACATCCTGTCAGTGCAAAAGCAAGTGATGCGTGAGACGCTGAAGGACCACCATGATAACTAGAGATGGACTCAGAGTCCGACACCTTGATGGTGAAGCTGAGGATCTCGATCCCCATGCGGCCCACGTCAGGAGCAGCCACCTCTCGCACCAGCGTGGCAAATTTATCTCTGTCCTGGTAAATCTGCTCAACAGTAAGAGTGCCTGAAACGAGGAAACTGATTAGCGTGATCCGCTTTAAAAATATGACACAGGTGTTTCACATGTGACCTGAAACTGACTGGAGTGTTTGTTGGACTGCTCCAGTCGAAAGAGTCCGTGTATTGGAGCGTAATGAGAAGTTGCTTTTATTTCTACAGTAAAGGAAGTGAAAGTGGGACAAGCTGCGGTAGTAAGGTGCCTCTGGGTTACTGGCCTGATATCGAAAACTGAAACATTTTCAGGCTGAGGCTCAACTAAAGAGCTCCCCTCATTCTAACACAAAACAGACCTTTGTGTACCAAACAGAACCTCTTGATCAGCCTTCTTTAACCTAACCTGACCTAAACCACACGGAGCTACTCGTGAACAAGTCGCTGGATTTTCAGCATTTGGACCTGGAAGACACCAACTGCTGTTCAGTTTGAGGACACCCACAGCTCACGGTGATTCCATTCAGGATGAAGAAACAGAAGAAGATCTGCAACTTCAGCACATTAGAACAACAAAAGGTTCAAGCTCCAAGAGTCTGGAAGTACCCACCGAGAATGGCGCGCAGGTGACCCTCCAGGGTCTGCAGGATGACACTCTTGATCTCCATGACTGTCTTCCCCAGGAACTGCTCGCAGGCATAACCCAGCAGCTCCTTCTCTGTCATCACCTTCACCTGGTGCCAACGCGACAAGAGACTGTCAGCCCAACACACCCCGGCAAACACAGGCGAGGCAGTTTGACAGACAACACACACACACACACACACACACACACACACACACACACAGAGTTGAGTTGTGCTCAGTCATTTTTCACACCCTGCTCATTTCATTTCAGCTATTTTCTTGACTTTTCAGAAATCAGGAACAAATCAATATCTCAGAAGGGGAAATGCCATGTACAATTACACAGTAGAGGCGGTTTGAAGTGCATGTACTTGTAGTCATGCACAGTTTGTCAATGCAAAGCTAAATCTACAGCTACCGAGAAGGTGCAGAAGTATCCAACGTACTCACCTTGGACATAGATTTACAATACTCTGATGTGTCTACATTTATCTGCCAGTATGTACCGGTAATAATATATATTGGCTGAACTCTCGTCCTCCTTAGATGAAACAAAGAGGATGTCGATGGAACTGCCACATCAACATGTAAAACGCTATAGCTGCTTCTTATTATGTAACACAGTCCCGCCCAGATCAGCAGCAGCAGCACTTTTACATCAAGACCAGTCACAGTTCATTAGATGAGGGGGGAAACTCATTCATGGATAATACAGATAGGAAAAACCAAAAACAAAAAATAAAATGGATCTTAGCTTCACGAGGTCACTGGGAGTAGAAGAGGTCAGATTAACGGTCAGAAAAATCAGGAAATCAAAAAGCAGACAAGGTTTTAGGTGACGCTGTACTCCACTGGAGCTGCAAATAGAGTGAGCTGGGTCCTTAGGCGAGAGGTCTGCTCGTGGTTTTATTTGGCAACATGCACTCCGAACAGGAACAAGGGCAACACAATCTCAGGACAGACGGACATCATTCCAAGGAGACACAACAGGTGGCAAACCAGCCACACAAGCACACAGGCCAGCAGAGACAGACAGCAGGGGGAGCTGTGCTGTGGCTATGCTGGTTTAAAGGCTGGATGCAACGTGGTCGTCCCTTGACCTTGACTCCCTACGGCCTACCTCCAGCCCAAGGTCACCTCATGACCCCACCCCTTCTCCCACCTCTTCCAAAGTCACAAATCCCTCTGCATCCCTGACTTACAGGAACAGATGTCAAGGTAGATTTCAGGTGATTTTCTTTTGATTTTAGAAGATATTTTTTGTTAATAGATTTCTTAGAGAATTTACTGACGGCCAGAATGCCCAGGCAGACCAAATGAACAGGAGAGTGAAACTTAACATTCACCTTAATTCCACGTTCTGCCCTGATCCATTCACCAAATGCCTCCCTCCCACCCTCAAGAAGGGGCTATTTTATTTAAAAGGGAAAATATCTCCTGTTACCATGAGATAGAGGTTTTACAATGGCCTTGGGGACCGGGCCCTGATGAGCGCCTGTGACGTCAACTGTGCGAGAGTGAGGGGCTGTTCATCTCCAGACAGTGGGCTCGTTGTTAGCATGCACGTCAGACCACACATGGAAAAACACCAGCATGACCAAGACCACGACACGCAACTGAGAATAACGAATTGTCTTTCAAACACAACAAGACAGACGGGCATGCAGACAAAACAGGGAAGTGAACACGTGCATTTCAGGAAATACTAAAAAACTGTGGTTTACAGCCTTAAATCACAATTCTCTTTTTGCTAAATTAGTCAGTTAAAATGTACACAGCTGCCATTAACACTGAGCCGATTCCAAGAGTTGTGTTTACAGTCTGAAGTTTTATTATAGTTGGACCTTTGTTACTTTGTTACCTTTTTATCCTTCACTATATTTTTAGTTTCCCATCTAATGATGTGTGCTTATTTTCTAGTTCTTTTGTTAAATCCAGTCTTGCACTGTTAATAACAAACACTTATTCCTGACTGGTGTCACAGAGCCCAACAGCCATGGGCTGAAAGGCAGGGATCCACCCCAGACACATCTCCAGTCCCTCACCAGGAAAAATCACTAACTTTACGCCTGCACCATTTACGGTTTACCCTTCAAATTCAAACCAGGCATGAAACTGCTTAGCTTACGAGGGTTCTGGGACTTTGGGTGGATTAGCTGTCATATTTTGTTTGACTGGGTCTATTTCTAGGCCTTTTAATTACTTTTTTAAGGAATTACAGAATAACAACCCCCGCTGTTTTCAGCATTATAAATTCTTCAAACTAATGTAACAAGCATGGCTTTTTCTAAAGTAAAACCTCCCCATAAGACAATTTTGGCTACAACAATAAATCAATCAGCTCCTAGAAGGAATAAAAAAAAAAAAAAAAAAAAAAAAAAAGCTTTTATCATGTATTTATTATGCATTTATATTATAAAATTTTATATTAAGAAAATGTACTAAAATTCCAGAAAAATAAACTTGTTGAACCTGTTTCTTTTAAACACCAGAGACTTAATGTACATTATGTGAAAACCTGTTGAAAAAGCAGACAATGATAAAAAAAGACACAAAGACAAATGACACAAAGAACTAAAAAATAAATGGAGGGCTTCTGCTCTGACAACCTGCAGCCTGAATTCAGACTGAACATCGCCGAGTCATGAATCTTTGCGTCAGCATCACTGCTTTGTAATAAACGTGTGTGTTTTCTTTGGACAAACCATTCCTGTCAGTCTGAATGCAGGCTTGTCAGATGACAATCTCTTTTGTTTTTATTCTAATGTAGGGGGAAAGACCATGCAGACAGTTCATATCACATATCTCTACGTATATACATATTGGTGTCCACAGAAATACAGGTGCAGTTATTGACTTGAGCCCTCTGTATGAAAAAGCACCTCTGCTGTGACTGTGGAGTAATGCTAGAGAAAAGACGGGGAAGATGGGGGAGGGTGGGGAGGTGTTTGTGGAGTCTGAACTGGCATTCCCAGACAAGTGTGGTGCTTTACCTGAGCCACCCCAGTGACAGTAATAGCTACACCCTCCGCTGTCTCTACATCCTCACACTTGGGCTGCAGGGTCATAATCTCAAGCGTTATCCTGTGAAAAATGTGGAAAAAAATAAAATAAAAATTGACATGTTCGGAGGGAAAGCAAATGAAGGGAAGGGCCCGAACACAAGGAAGAGGACACAGTGAAACCAGTCACCCAAGGACTCCAGATCACTAACAACGGAGCAAAATCTGAAGCTCAGGCCATGTAGGGTTCCAAGTTTGGCTTTAAATCAGTTTAAAACAAATCCTTTTTGCAAGCCAATTTCTTTTCTGCGTTTGGCTCACCAAATCTTTCTACTTCTAAACTACAGCCTTCATTTTTTTTGACCCCGTTGCCAAAGGTGACACAAGAGTGAAGCGTTACGGCAAAGCCCCAGGTAGGAACAGCTGCCTGTCTCCCTTACGGCGCTGAGGGGAAAAGCCATGAAGATGGGAAAAACAAACACAAGGTTAGCTTGTTAGCGGAATCATTTTCCTTGGTCTTCCTTTGGTTTCCATCACCAGCCACTGCTTTTTTGTTTGTTGTGTCTGGTCTTTAGAAATGCATTACCTGAGCCACCCCTGTCACATCCAGGGGAACACCCTCCGAGGTTTCGATATTCTCACAGCGACAGAGGATGGTCATAACCTCCAGAGACATTCTACACAGGCAGACGGGCAGGCAGGAATAGCAAAGGCAAAACAATAAGTTGGACAACAGCTGTTAGGAATGTCAGTAACCAAGGCAAAGAGGAGTAAAGAGGGTATATATCGCACATATTTCTGTTCCTGATGTTAATCCCAAGGGCTATTCTCATTCATTATTTGGCATTAAAGAAAACCAAATGTGACAGTTGGCTTGTATCCATCTGTTTCAACAAGATGGAACAAAAATCCAGATTAATTCATGCTAGTGTTGAAAGGACTCTTCGTCCTACCACCTCCAAAAGTCCATTTGTGAGGAGATTACAGCAGAATTGCATCAATAAACAATTATCCCGTCCCACTTGACTCTGAGTCTAAATGGACTGCTTATGTAAGAGTATGTTTAGAGCTGAGAAAACACCAAGAGCAGTTACTCTAGTCAGCGGTGAAGATATGGGAGCCTGAATGCAGCACGACTTGAAAGAAGACACTTTCAAGAGTCAACAGCTCCTCCTAGGACCTCTTTTCAGATGAATAAGATCGATGAGGGTAAGGCCTGGACATTAATGTGATTACTGCATCATAAGCGGGAAGACAGGCCTCCCACTGATGTTACCAAGCTGCCTGGTCATTAGGTCATGAACACAGGGCTCAAGGCTAAAGCAGCTGTAACTGAGTAGTCAAACAAGGTAATGGCTCTCGGTACTCATTCAGGAGAGCATCTGAAATGTTAACCCCACTGGACAAAGAAGAAAGATTCCTGACTCTAAATGGGGATTTATAAATCCAACCGTACTGTGTTGTTTACCACTGTAATTGCTAGCAATGAGAGAGAGAGACAGAGAGAGAGAGAGAGAGAGAGAGACACAGAGAGAGACAGAGAGAGAGAGAGAGAGAGAGAGAGATGAAGGAAGACACACAAGAGCTAAGACAGGAGCATCAACACCAGACAAAGCATAGCAGGTTAGCAAAGTAGAGTCCAAGATGCAGACAAACACCAAATGAGACAGCAAATAAAAACCACAATCTCTAAAAACAAAATATTATCACTGACAGTTCGTGCTACTTTATAATAAACTTACTTTAATGCTAGCTACATTACGTTAAAAATGGCTGCATATTTGATTCAGAATGAGAGTCAACAAGCACTTCAAAGCTGACAGTTTGTGTAAATTTTAGTTGTGCAACATCATTTACCATATGTTCATTTTCCACAAAGTTCTGAGAAGCTTGTTTTCTGGAGGTGCAAGAGACAGTTGTAGCAGCCAGCCGTCTTTACATAGCATAACATATACTGTTACTGTGTGGCTTGCATTAAATTCGAATTAATTCCTGCCTTGATAACATCTGTATACTAAAGCTTGAGGAATCTGCGCGTGCATACGAGGGAAAGCGTACCTCTGGATGTCAGAAATGAGCCACCAGGCCCATGCCCAGCCTCCCACAACATACGTCTTCTTATCAGATCCACAGCAGCCACCTTTAGAAACAACACCACCAACACATTACTAACTCAATTCAATGGCACAGAAAAGCACCACGGCATGTTTTTAAATGACAAAAACACATTAACATCAAATACGATAGGTTTGGGATGAAAAATTTCCGTGACAACAAAAAGGTGTTTATCTCTGATCGACAGAATGTCATGAGTTCACCCTCAATTCCAAGTAAATGTCAGAAAAGTGACAAGTTTGGAGAGTTTTCCTGAGATAATGAATTCAGCTGGATGAGATGGATATCCAAATAAACTCACTCTTAAATCAAAAGGAAAGTGTTTGTTATTTGTGTATATAGCAGCTGTTTGAGATTTATATCCAAAACCAAAAAAAGAAGCTGAAGACGCAGACAGAGCAGACAGCCAGAGTCCTGCTTGTGCAAGTATGCAAATGCTGTTTCAAGTTCATGTGCAGCAATCCACAATTTAACCACAATGGAAGTTTTTTTTTCTTTAAGTTTCACTGTGAACAGTCACTCCGTCTGTGCTTTTCACCTGTTTTCCAGTCCTACATGCAGAAGACACAACAATTAAATGCCAAAACAATTCTGATTCATAAAACAACATTTTCATCAAAAGCATGAGATGTATAAGACATGTAACGTTATTTTTCCCACTGAATGGCCTCAATCTGATGGTTAAATTCTGAGTGTTCAGCCGGACATTCTCAGCTGGCACACTTTAAATATGGGGGGAGGGGGGCACATTATGTCTAATAAACTACTAAATATTAAAATAACTGCTAGACCTTCTAACATACACACTAAATTTATAATACTCTCATACAATTGCCTAAAGCTGCCCCATATTTCACACAACAGGAAACACTTTCTTTCCAGGAGTGACTCCACAAAACATTACAGACATTACAGACACTGAACAGGACATCATTAAGTCCTAATGGACTTTATATAACAAAGTCTTGGATTATTAGAGCATCATGTGGGACACAAAGGAAGGCGCTTAACAGAAGTGCCGAAACTCAACAAAAAAGCGTAGTTTCCTGAACATGATCAGCAATTCTGTTTTTTTTAATGTAGAATATTCAAACAGGAGCCTGATAATATTCAGACTAAGACATGCTGTGTTAAACAGCATGCAACAAAGGAACTCCGGCACCAAACGTTGAACTAATGTGGCCGCAGTCCAAAAATCCATAGATACGCTGGACATTGCCCCCCGCCGAGCCGAGGTAACACAGACATAGCTGAGATTCCTGGCAACGTTGGCTTCACAGCACAGAGGGTCGGGGTCCGTGTCCATGTATCAGGGGTAACACCGAGGCAAAAAAAAAAAAATACAATTAGCTCCAAAAATTCCTACTGTCCTAGAAAATAAAAAGCTTTTTTTCTCTGTTTTGCTTTTCATTATAATAAGTTTTTTGTGTAATGCACTTCTGATTAACAGGAGATGTTTTATCAAACTCATAAGCAGTAAATGTGTTACTGCAGTCC
Source organism: Pao palembangensis (assembly GCA_015343265.1). NCBI lineage: Eukaryota > Metazoa > Chordata > Actinopteri > Tetraodontiformes > Tetraodontidae > Pao > Pao palembangensis. The sequence goes on along the minus strand of CM027094.1, from coordinate 9,879,981 downwards.
CATCAGAAACACTGGAAACTTTCTGTTATTGTCACCATTTGAGCAAACAGGGAAGCTTCTAAGTGCTTAAAATAACTGCAAAATGTCAGTTTTAAATGTCATCGCCAACCGTAAAATGATCAGCTGAATGGCCGTTATTAAAAAAAAAAAAATTCAGTGATTGCGAAATCAAAGTGCCTGCATGGAACAATAATTCCTTAAGAATCAGTTAAATAATGAAGTAAGAGTTTAACTGAGGCAAAGGTCAGTGAATGCCAAAAAGAGGGACTGAGGCACAGACACTGTCCCCAACATATGAATGGACTGTGAGACATTTGATTTTACATCACCTCAACAGGGCAGAAGTGATGCCCCAAAAAGAAGCAGTGAGTTACTTTGAATCAGAAAAACCCATTTTAGTCTCCTTCGGGTCGGTTTTGGGACCTAAACACTGGATATTGCTGCCACATACAGCCACCAAGCCCTCGCTGCTAAAGAAAATAAACATCTTTCCATATAACGGATCATATTTATCATATGACGATATTAAGTCATTTATGGTTGACTGCCACCAACGTAGCAAAGGCGAACCACAATCCATTTAATTCCCAAAGCGGAGAAAACGATTCGAGATGCGCTACGTCACTACAGATTTAAGCAATTAGAAAAACGGGGGGAAATACGGAGCGGTTCTGGGAACTTCGATTGAGTTACTTAAAAAATGCAGCTCATCCAGTTTCATAATTATAACCCAAAACAAGACGGACATTTGTATTTTCTCTCGGGGATGGGGCGGAACAGGGTTAAAACCACGGGAGTAATTTAGTACTAACCAAACACTAATGTCGGCTCAAATAACATCTAAATCAAAGAATACCGATAAGATCATCATCGGACATAGGTTGTTTTTGCCAGTTTTCTTGGCTCTTTCCTTTGAATCCCTCATCGAGCTCGACGAAGGAGGAAGGTACTCGAGGCGCTAAAACCCACCGTTCACAATCGGTCACATTACCTGACACCACAAGGGCCTCGTTCGGTCCGACGGTGTGGCAGTTTCCCATTTTCCCGACAGAAATAAAAAACACAAAACTAAAATATCTGACGCATTCAAGTGTAATTTGGCGTGTAAACACGTTTCCTCGCTCGAGATTATCGATGGGTCTTCTGCGTGAGACTGGGACAACAGCTTCGTCAAGTCGAACGAAAAACGATTTATTCAACTTCCGCCCATGCCCTTCATAATAATAAAACACTCAGTGGAGACGTCGGTGTCTGGCTTTTATATTGAAGGTTATAATATCTTACGTCAATCTCTGTTTTCAGGCAACTTGTCACAGTGATCGCGTGCCCCTCCCTTATTTTGCGCCCCTCCTCCAGAGCTGAAGGATACCATATCAAAATGGGCGTGGATGTTTAAATTTTCCCTCACTCAACTGATCCAAATGTCACCGCAAAGAGGGCCGCGTTTGTAGAACTTGAACAAATATTTTTAAACATGACAGACAAATGTATGTAACATACAAACCAATCAGCACTGACACACAATATATAATCCTTATCGTACAAATACCCGATCTATAATTACGTTTACTCACGCGATTACCCAGACAGGCATTCAAAGCAGTTTACATTTTTCTTTGTTTATTTAAAAAGAATAAGCACCCTGTTGCTAAACTGATCGAAGGCTTAAGTTGTTTATTTTAATGTAAAATGGTGTTGAGTTCCATGTATCTCAGAAAAATAAATAAATAATTGAAAGCAGTTTAGGCGACTCAGTCCAAGAGTTTTGCAGAACCTTCTCTCCTCTTTCAGGAAAAACTTCCATCTAAAAGTAAGTTCTATGAAGGGAAACCTTAATGCCACTGCATTTTGAACTGATATGTACCAGCTCATAAACCCGGCACATAAATTACCTGCAATCATGTTCTAATAATATTAACCTTGATACATCTGCTTGTGCATTACTGCTACAGTACATTTATCCGAGCTCTGACAAATGATTAATGGTGCGCATTTTGATTTTGTGCAGTGTAATAATATTAAATTAATCAATCAGTGGTCTAATGTAAATTCTCATATTCTACTTGTAGTGACTGGCTTTTGGTTTTGGCCACTTGGGGTCAGTGTAAGTAAACTGTGCACACATTGATCCAAAGTGCGCCTGAAGCAGAACGTCATCGCTCATTTAGAGAGTCATCCACCGACACTCAGCATTGGTTTCACTGCTTTGCTTCCAGTATTAAAATGTAAATAGTGGTTTGACCCCTGCGACCCAATTGTGGATAAAGCAGGTACAGAAAATGGATGGATGGATGGATGGATGGTTTAATCCCTGTAGCTGTCATGTTGTCTGTTTTTGGGCTTTTCTTGAATTAAGGGACAGTTCACCCAAAATAGATTTTCTTTCTTTCTTTCTTTCTTTCTTTCTTTCTTTCTTTCTTTCTATCTATCTATCTATCTATCTATCTATCTATCTATCTATCTATCTATCTATCTATCTATCTAATGGCACGCATATGTGAACATATTTGTGTTGTCTTTGAGCCTAATGCCTCCATAGAATTTTAATAATTTAATGAACAAAAATATTTACTGAACTCTCCAACTATGAACAACAAATGCCAAGTATGTGAAACTACAACATGTCATCTTTTCTCTCCAGCCTTGCATTAGGCACAAAGTGCTATAGGTACTATCTAATTATGATATCAATAAAAGTACACCAGAAGGTCAAGATCCAGTGTTTAAAAATAGTATGAGTATATAAGACATGTAGACATGGCAACAACACTGCAAATACAATAAAATGAACATGAAAATGGAAGAAGCACTAATTACCTGAATCCACTGCAAATCTATTCATTTAAATATTCCAATCACATATTATATTAAGTACACATGGCTCTGCCGCACATATGAGGTTATTCAAAGCTAATTGCCTATTTTCTGCATGATTTTGATGATGCAGGCGACTCAGGACGAGCTCATTCTTTAGAATTTAAAGTTTAGAATTAAAACCAGCTAATAAACTGTGAATCTCTTGTCTTTGAGTCTTTAAATCTTTTTTTTTCTCCTTGAGCAGCACAAAAAAGAACAGATGTAAGTACAACAGTGTCAATTACATCCAATAAATAAAATCAAAGCAAATAAGATGACAGGTCATATCAGTTTGAACAGATACACTTCTTTCTCAGTGCTGCCTTAATACAGCTAAATTCTGTCCACATAATGTTTGTTTTCTGAGAATGGTTAACTTTTCCAGTAAAAGAATAACACACAAAGCAGTCACAAAGCATGCTCTGAAAAATGTTCTTTAATTTATTTAAAAAAAAAAAAAAAAAAACAATAACCAAAAACAGCTGGCTAAAAGAAGAGTTTCTTAAAGTCACAGCTAAGATGATCTTCATGTGAGTCGTGGACTTGCTCCAGGGATAATTTCCTTCAGCTAATCATTAAGGAAGATAAACGTGTGTTATGTCACCCAGCCTACTTCCCCACAGCATTGGGCTGTGGACAAGCAGCAGACATGGAGGAACAGCCCGACAGACCGACATGGAGCAAGCAGATAGAGTTCACCCTGGCTGGCATCGGCTGTGCTGTGGGTCTGGGAAACATCTGGAGGTTTCCTTATCTCTGCTACAGGAGCGGAGGAGGTGAGACACATTGCTGATACTTCATCTGGGTCATGAAATGCAGTGACAATTGCCTTTTTCAGTGCATGCGTTTGATGCAGTGATAATTATAAATTCCTGGCAGGTGCTTTTCTGGTGCCCTACCTCCTGATGCTCATTGTTTTGGGGATCCCTCTGCTCTACATGGAGCTGACTGTGGGTCAGTACACCAGGAGAGGACCTGTCCATGCCCTGGCTAGCGTATGCCCATTGTTTAAAGGTACTTTAACTCTTCCACCGTGTCCAAAAGGACAAATGTGACCCGAAATGACTTTTTGATAATTATTATGTGTGCCGTCAGGGGTGGGCATGGCATCGGTGGCTATCTCCTTCATCATGTGCACCTACTACAACCTCGTCATCACTTGGGCCCTCTATTACCTTTTCAGCTCCTTCCAGGCTCCGTTACCCTGGCAGCACTGCAACAACACCTGGAATACTCCAAACTGCACCAACCATGCCACCAACAGCAGCTACTCCTCCACAGCCAGCCAGGAGTTCTTCAAGTAGGTTTAACCGCATGGGGGAAACCAGAGCAGGCTGTCAGTGTCAGAGAAAACATGAACAGGGTTACACACATGCCTTATACAACGGTCCAAATTCTAATCTAGTCTTGAATCTATTAAGTCACGTTGCTAGCTTTGCATATCAAAGGAAATGCTGATTAAAGCTGGTTCCAGCAAAAAACAAACTTGGGAAAAGGTTAACACGGAGTCATAGTTGTAGTCAAATGAACTTCTATATCATGTTAAAATCAGACACATATTAACTTACACTGATTTACAAAAATGTTGAAGTAACATTGAAGTATGGAAGTTTAGAATGTTGAATTGGAAACATTTAAATGCATATTTGCTTATCAACAAATGTGCTCTCAGGATTCTAAAATGAGGGTCATACATGTAAGAAAACACCTTTATTTCCTGAACACCGTAAGGTGAAGTATGTAACCCACGGATACCGAATCATTTTGCTCTTAAACTTATCAGCTTTTTTTTCTTCCCATCTAATCTGTTGCCTGTCCTTTTTTTGGTTCACCTGCTCAAGTGTGGGACTGGTTCCCACCGGGTGCATATGTCACAAGTTACATGTCTCAGTGAGTCATCAAGTGGTAAAAAGGGCAAAGTCTTCTTCTTTTCCTTTCGGCTTTTCCCTTCAGGGGTCGCCACAGCCAATCAGTTGCCTCCATCTAAGCCTGTCTTCTGCATCCTCTTCTCTCACACCAACTACCTTCATGTCTTCTTTCACTACATCCATAAACCTCCTCTTTGGTCTTCCTCTAGGCCTCCTGCCTGGCAGTTCCAAACTCAGCATCCTTCTACCAACATATTCACTCTCTCTCCTCTGGACATGTCCCAACCATCCCAGTCTGGCCTCTCTGACTTTATCTCCAAAACCTCTTACATGTGCTGTCCCTCTGATGTCCTCATTCCTGATCCTGTCCAACCTGGTCACTCCCAAAGGTCACTCCCTGAGCATCTTCATCTCTGCTACCTCCAGCTCTGCCTCCTGTCTTTTCCTCAGTGGCACTGTCTCTGGACCAAACAACATCGCTGGTTTCACCACAGTTTTGTACACCTTTCCTTTCATTTTAGCTGAAACTTCTATCACACATCACACCTGACACTGACATCCTGCAATGTCATCAACTATTCTTTTTTAAAAAGGATTTACTGTATTATAAATTATTTCAAATGCTGAAGTTTTTAAAGCATTTTCTTAGGTGACTTCAGGGTTTGAACAATGATCAGACGCAACCGCTCTGCTAAATGACCCGTATGAGATGTAGAAGGCACAACAGCAGTGTTAAAAGCAATGAATTGAGTTGATATGGAACCATCAGAATTACAGGATTAGTGCAATAAAAGTGTGTACTTTCTTTGTCTTAGGTACAGGATGCTGGAACAGACCAGTGGAGTCGATGAACCTGGAACAATCCGATGGGAGCTTTGTCTTCTCCTTATTCTGGCTTGGGTTCTTATTTATCTTTGCATCTTCAAGGGAGTGAAATCAACAGGGAAGGTACATGAAACATAGATGGATACCAAAGAGACACAGTGGAGGCTAACCAGTGTGTGTTCCTGTTTGCAGGTGGTGTATTTCACAGCTCTGTTCCCATATGTTATCCTGATTGCCCTGTTAATAAATAATGCGCAGCTTCCTGGAGCTTTAGATGGAATAAAATTCTTCATTGTTCCCCAATGGGAAAGGTTGCTCTCGGTGGAGGTAAGAAAATGACATTGAGTTAGGCTGATGATCGTCACTGACAGCGATTGACGATGGAGGACGAACGTCAACTTGTGCTGCAGGTGTGGGTGAACGCTGCAGCTCAGATCTTTAATTCCATCGGGATTGGTTTTGGCTCTCTAATGGCGATGTCCAGCTACAACTCCTTTCACAACAACGTTCTCAAGTAATCACATGTTCTCAGCCAGCTATTCATTTCTCATTCAAAGCAAAAATGAATGCACAGGAGAAAGCAGGAACAGAGAAACACTCTTTTTTGCACAGGGACGCCCTGACCATATCCATCGTCAACTCTCTGACCAGCATCCTGGCGGGTTTTGTCATCTTCTCTGCTTTTGGCTACATGTCTTATCTGCAGGGCGTTGCTGTCACTGATCTGGCCGTGGATGGTGAGAAAACCAATGATTAATTCTAAGTAAATTCTAAGTAAAACCTTTGGGTTTACTTATTGACCATATTTGAAATCTGACAGTGTTCAGAGAGTACAGAGTACTACGTCTTGGCGGTTAGACTCATAAATAAGAGGTGAAACTAGTTTCACAAACAGGAAGCAGTGACAACCTCTAGACATCCTCCCTCGAGGACAAGTTTCCATGACGACATGCAATGGAAGGACCAGTGAGATCAGGTGAAGTCTGATTCAGCTGTTCCAGAGGTGCAGCGTTAGACATTGAAGCTGTCCTTTGAGAAGAACAGCGAAAGCCTGACCACCATGCAGATCCAGAGTGATGTTGGAAGTAGAGATCCTAAGAGAAGTCAGCATCATCTAAATCTGAAGAGGTCGACAAAGGAAGAAAGACAGAACAGGCTGAGCTGCTAACAGGGAATTGTTGTACAATTCTGAGCAGGATATCTGAGCATACATTATTGATTTAATGTCTTGAAGTTTTATTCCTGCGTTTGTATGAACTCCAGCACCCTGTTGACCCAGGTTAGGAATAGGTCACAGTTCAGAGAATGGATGGATGGATGGATGGATGGATGGTACTGTACAGTATGTTGTGAATGAATATTTGTTGTATATTTGTGGTCAGCTTGCTGAGTCAGTAACCTTCTTCATTCAGACATCCAGATGACTTATTTGTGTGTACATATTTAGGCCCTGGACTGGTTTATGTTGTTTACCCACAAGCCTTTGCCAACATGCCAGTGGCTCAGCTCTGGGCTGTGCTCTTCTTCCTCATGCTGCTCTGCCTCGGACTGGACAGTGAGGTAATTTGGATATAGATTTCAGTCTAACTAGACTTTAACGCTAAATTCTGCAGGCACAACAGTCGCTGCAGCAGTCTTGCGCCTGATTTATTTTTTGTTTTCATTCTATCGTAGTTTGCGATGGTTGAGGTGCTGGTGACCAGCCTACTGGATGAATTTCAACAAAAGCTGATCCAGATTTTTAGGTGGAAGGAACTGTTAGTACTTGCTGTGTGTGTTGCAGCCTTTGTTTTAGGAATCCCATGTGTCATGCAGGTACAGTCTGACTGGAGTTTATGTGCATCAATGAATAGCTTGTGGTCATGCAAGAAAGTAATCCCACCAATATCATAATAATACATATATCTTTTTAGGTGGGAATCTATGTTTTCCAGCTGATGGACCATTACACTGCTATAGTGTCCATCATGTTTCTTGCATTCTTTGAGGTGATAGCCATCTGCTGGATTTACGGTGAGCTTGATCTCTGTGATGATTCGGTAAGGTAACGCTTCTGCCACATGGGGACACTGTTGTGTAACAACGAACAGGGAGAGAATGTAAAAGAAAAGAATGAAGAGAGCAGCAGAAGATAGAAACATGAGAAAAACATGCGACATATGTTAGAATACAATGTGATAATAACAGACACATTTATATGTGTTCTCCTGCAGGGAGAATACTTTAACATTAAACATTAAACATTAAACATGCCTGTTTACTGAATCACCTTCAATTTTCAGGAGTGAAGCGACTCTCCAGCAACCTGGAGGAGATGACTGGAATAAGACCAAACATCTTCTTCAGAGTGTGTTGGTTAGTTATCGCGCCTGTGCTGATCACTGTAAGACAACATCGCTCTGAAGATGCTTCCAGACTCAGTCAAGAAGCTAAGATTAATTTTTTCCCCCCCTAAATGCAGGTTATCCTGATTTTCTCCATCATTCAGTTCAAACCAGCTCGGTATGAGAATTACGTCTTCCCTCCCTGGGCTCAGGGGATAGGCTGGGTCATTGCCATGGCGTCCATCATCTGGATTCCTTTAGCTGCCTTTCACACACTGTGGATTCTTCCTGGTTCATTCATACAGGTGACATATTCATTATTATTATTTGTTTTTCCTCACTCTGCATGTAGAACCAAACGATTGTATTATTACGATTGTAACATTACGGCTACATCTCTCCTGCAGAAGTTGAAGCTGTCTATCACACCCTATGCGCTGAATGAAATATCAAAAATGCCATATTATGAAAGAGGAGGACGTTATGGAGATCCTGTCATAAGTGTCATCAGCCTCAGCAACTATCTACCTGAAAAGCCTCCTCTTGAGGCCAAATTCTGATACCTCACTTTGCACAAGCTCATCCAGCCAGGGGGGAACACCAGATGAACCAGTCAATATGTAAAAATCCTCTCTGGACTGAATCTGAGCTCTTTGTGTGTTTTTATTGTAGCCTTTATTTGAGCTAATAGATTTTAATTAATTTATTAATTAATTATTAATAATTTTTTTAATTAATTAATAGATTTGCACTGGATGGTGTTTTATATTACATTATATTACATTGCTGATTTGATCTGCAGTGAACAACAGTGTGAACAACAACAGTTACTGAATCATTTACCGCTTCAAAGGTCACTGCTGATAAAAATAATATAATATGTTTGGCACAATGGTCATGTCATAGAGTATAATAAAGCATGTCACAAAGTTCATGTTTACACATCTTTTTCTGTGTCTCAGTCTTTTCATGTGTTAGACTATTTCATGGAATAGTTTGGATGATCTTTACAGTAGACACATGCTTTGGCTAGTTTTAATGGAGTTGAAAAGCTCTTCAGCTGTTGGCCTGAAAAATGTTTTTTTTTTTGGCTGTTCTATGATGATGCTCAAGGTGGATTGACATGTGCCATATTCCTTATTTCTTGAGTGTTCGAATCAAAATCTCAAACATTGCTCCTTCAACTATAACTTGTGTGTTTTACTGTTCTCAAAAGTTTTTCAGGCCTGTTTAGTCTTCAAACTGTAATTGTCTGTGTTGGGGATCCCTCTGCTCTACATGGAGCTGGCTGTGGGAAGGTACACCAGGAGAGGACCACTCCATGCCTTTGGTATTATCTGCCCATTATTTAAAGGTATCTGCATTTGTGGAGAAAATGTAATATTCCGGTCACCTAACATTCGAGCTAAAACAGAACGTTAACGCACTTTAATAAGACTTATTGTTTGTCTTCAGGACTGAGCATTGTGTCTGCGGTTATCTGCTTCATTTCCTGCATCCCTTACAACCTTTTCAATACTTTGGCCCTCTATTACCTCTTCAGCTCCTTCCAGGCTCCGTTACCCTGGCAGCACTGCAACAACACCTGTAATACCCCAAACTATTTGTTTCATTCTTTGAGGTGATAATAGTCTGTTGGATTTAGGGTAAGTTAACAGTTTATGTCCGTGAAGTTCAATGAATTTAAAATAAAATTATCTCTTATGGTTCAACATGTCAAAGCTGTAAAATGAACAATCCATGACTGTTTCCTTTTTACAGGAGTGACACAACTTTCAAACATTTTGGAAGCGATGACCAGAAAAAGACCAAACATTTTCTTCAGAGTGTGTTGGTGGGTGATTGCTCCAGTGCTGATCACTGTAAGTCTTCGTATGTGGTCTCATATATTAACTGTAGATAACCGGTCTTGTTTGACTAGTTTTTATTATGAATTATATTTTGGTGACCACATAAATCATAAAGGAGGAAATCCATGTGTGATACACTGATGAGCTATTACGTGTTTTTATTTCTGTGAATAAAGATGTTTTTCCTCTTCAGCATAACTGCAACTTGTTCTGTCAAGTATGCTAAAGTAAAATGGAATCCATGCCACGATTTCTTGTTTAATTTCAAGTTATATAATGACATTAAAAAAGTTGTAGTGCGCCTCTCAATGTATGGATGGATAGAAAAAAGCTCGTTTTTAATATTGTACAACAAAATACACAACATGTGTTTATGTTGACTGAGTCATGTTTTAATAAATTCCCAGTTATTTTGTCTTTTTTCTGACGTAACATAAAGGTGAGGTAACAATGTCTAATGTTCATGTTGCTTTTCTGTCCTTCTTCCTTATGTTAATGCTCCCAGTGTCCGGTTTTCTTTGTTGTTGTTGTTGTTGTTGTTGTTAGTGTTGGTGGTGTATAAAGCGGAAAGGGTTTCACAAACTTGATTTATATCTCGTAGCTGCTGCAATAGGAATGTGACTGTATCGAATATGCGATCATACATTATTTAAATGTATGATTTCGCATTCACGTATATTTTTCTACTCTCCTACACAAAGCTTGTATCATTTTTATAATCACAAATACTGTCTTATTTTATTTTGTCAAACATCGACAACACGAACGTGACGAATCTGCTGACTCTCGTCTTAGACATCCTCTACGTAAAAGCTCTGTCAATGACAAAGATGGCGGCCTCCACGGGTACTGGAAATGCTGCTGTCTCCGAATCACAAGCTTCGGCTGATCCAGCCATGGGCGGCCCAACGCTTCAGTACAGTATGATTTTAGACCATCTTATCGGGGATAAGAGGTCCGTTAAGGAAGTGAACCCAGCTGTTATGGGGGGACTGCCGATGCCTCCCAAAACTGATGAACAGAAGATGATCGAGAGGGGCATGGAGAGCTGCGCCTTTAAGTCTTTGCTAGCCTGCGTCGGTGGTAAGTGACTGTCAAGGTTCTGATTCAAGTAAAAGGAAATTGCAACTGTTTAGATTAATTTAGATTACTCTGCTTTCAGACTCAGACTCACCTGTACTTATATACAGGCTTTGACGAGATGATGGGTATTAGAATAGCATTGATGAGTAGTCTAGTCATTGAGTAGTTTCAAACCATTCCTTTAAAATAACTTCATACTATAGGAATAATAATGAAATTATTCTGGATATTGAATAGTGAATAATATTATTTAAATTATTTTCTTCTGACTCAATTCTTCAAGTCTGTATTGTGTTAGATTTTGCAGATAAATTTGACATTTTCTTCTCCCCAGGGTTTGTCCTTGGAGGAGCTTTTGGTGTTTTCACAGCAGGCATCGATACTAACGTGGGCTTTGACCCCAAAGACCCTTTGAGGACACCTACAGCAAGGGAAGTACTCAAAGACATGGGCCAGAGGGGGATGTCTTATGCCAAAAACTTTGCTATTGTGGGCGCCATGTTCTCCTGTACAGAGTGCATCATCGAATCAGTATGTGACATCTCTTTTCTTCTATACACAAGGATGTTTGATATAACACATGACTTTAATAAAAGTGATTGGCATTAATTACTTCCTCAACAATCAGTTTAATAATCCAGCATCTGTGTGTGAAGATGCTTCAGGTCAGCTGGAGCCATAGAGTAGACGAGAGGTACAATGTTGTCAAACTATAGAAAATAACTTCACGTGCCAAATTTTATCCAGTAGAACTTTACAGTAGAAGAATGTTACAGTACAGTAATGTTACAGTAGTAGAATGTTACAATGACTTTACAAATTCACTGTGGTGATGGTCTGATTATGCGCTCTATTCGCCAAATGTTTATTCTTTTTTCACACATTTTCCTATTGTGCAATTTGGGTATTTTTGTTTCTCAGCACAGAGGAAAATCTGACTGGAAGAATGCTGTGTACAGCGGCTGTGTAACTGGAGGAGCCATTGGGTTTCGTGGTATGTAATTACTTTTTACATTTTTTTTCTTTAAGCATACATAATAAATATTTCTAGTCTAAATATTTTCCATTTTCAATCCAAACTCTGTCTTTCAGCTGGTCTCAAGGCTGGAGTACTGGGATGTGGAGGCTTTGCTGCATTCTCTGCTGCCATTGAATATTATTTGCGGTGAACAAGAAAACAGAATATTCATGAGACAAACTTTAATTCCTCCTCATGTGGAACTCACTTGTGAAGACACTTACACATGAATGATGGCTGTAAAATTAGAATGGGTGCGTTGGAATGAAAGGTTCATGTTTGTGTGAGGTGAAGCGATGGCACAGTAAGCAGTGGAAGATGCTTGTGTATTTCCTTTTGTTACATCACTTATCTTATGTACAAGTTGAACAAGGTAGGTCGACCTCTTATAGAGAATCTGAAATGTAAGCAGAGTGATTTTAGTATGAGTTTAACATCACATAATCATGCCACTCTCACTCTGTGATAGACATCTCAAGTCTTGGTATAGAACTTTGGGATGTTCAGTGGGTAATCCACAGAGAGATTATTTATATTAAATATGACATTTTTATTGTGAGCTCTTAAGAGTTTTTTTTCTGGACTGCAATACATCTCACAGCATGTACAAGACATCTGCCTTTATTACATTAACAATTCCATCATGTTTGCTTTTAAATTTTGTGATAATTTAGGTGGGCGACTGTTTTTGGGCAGGTGAAGTCTTTTTAAGTTTTAAAGTCTTCTTCAGTTTTATAGCCTGATCCACCGGTGGCATCTAGTGGTTAAGTGTAATTATAGCAGCCACGAAGTTCGGACTGATTTCATTTTCAACAACACAGAAGAAAAATTTGCATTCAGCAGCCTTGTCTTTATTCTAAGAATAGTTTCCACGCTTGTAATTACTTGACATACGATTTAATGCGATATAAAAGGTTTTTGTTTAAAAGTCTCCTTACAACGACTGAATCGTCGACTTACTTCCGGTGTCCGAAGCTATACGCGCGGTTTGATGACGTCCAACGGGAAAATCCTAGGTTTGGTTGCAATGTAAACATCCGGTCACCGCAGATTACTAAACAGTAGCCACCAAGACAGCACACGCAGCTATTATGTTATACAACAAATATATACAATCGATGTCTACTCAATATCATGATATGTATACGACTAAATGTATCTTTTTAAAGACGGCACTTCCAGTCCCCCGGCGCTCCAAACGTACTCCAATTATGTCGGCCAAAGACTTATCTACTATGTGCATTCTAAAATAATCTAAATTATGTATGTATATATTAAAATATGAGTATATATTGAAAGTTCAAACCGTTTATTGCCATCTCTTGTCTTTAATATTAAAACCTGAAGCTATACACTTAAATTTAATATTAGCGGAATGCTTTCAGCAGTTCACATAGTTGACCCCAGGGGGTGCTATCATAACGGTTTACGTTTAAATGTACTAAACTCGAGGTAAAGTAGTGTCATGGCAAACATAAAACAAGTAAAAACCCAGATTTTGGGAAATTACTTAAACTGTAAATTCAGATTATGACGTAGAGAGTGTTTTTTTTTAATAACTGCGGAGTACTTTGTTATAAATGGATTTCATCACTAAAACCAATAAAAACACAAAACACTTAACATCAATGTGTTTTTGATAACTTTAATTTTACTAAAAAACAAACAAAAAGTTCACATTAACAATTAGCCTCAATATTACAGTATAATGAAATTCTCAAACATTTTTTATTTTTAATCTTATATTAAAAATATCAAATAGTACTCATCTAGCAGTGCTGACAGGGTTTAAAGATATGTCTCAGGCTGGATAACAGAAAGGTTGGCTTCATTTAAAGCAGAGATGACATCTGGTCCTAGCGGGGGTCTCATAGAGACAACCTTAACCTTCAATCTTTATGTTACCAACCTGCTTTGATTGACAAGCTGAACATGCAATGAGGGCAACTACACAACTCATCCTATAGAATATACTGGTGCAGTAAGACACTTGGAACAGGCTGAAACTAGAAAAAAAAAAAAAGCTAAAAGTTCCATTCATTGCGTGTGTGTTTTCTCCTTTCATACAAGCCTCATGTGTCAGTGTGGCCCTTCTTTTTAACAAAGTGAGTAATTAACTGGCAGACTTTCTTAGTACAGCTTACCAACCATGGATGTTGGTGAATAACTCAAAATAACATCACAACCTGAAGAAACTTCAAAATAAGAGTGTTGCACGAAACTGTACAGGCACGAATATTGTATATATTTAAAATAAATAGGGCTAATTTGGCCTGGACTCCCTGAGGAGGACAGTTCTCTGCATTCTGACAGTACAGGCAGAAATAACCACCAGCCATTATTATAACAGCTTCCCAGCCACTTCTAAACTTCACAAGTTGTCATAGTCCCTTTAACACACGCGCTCAAGTACATCCACACTGTCACGCCTGCACATACGCACACACACACACAGACCCACACACACACGTCTACAGCCGAGACTGAAAAAAGGAAACATAACATCAGTTAAATGGAGTTATTAAACATATAAATGCCATTTTTGGAATGCCTCCGACGACTGGAGATGATCACACCAGCGTGTGCATCCCACACCACTGCACCAGGCGGTGGTAATCAGGCCCTAACTAGCATGGCCCCAGGATGCCTTGTGGTCTTGTTGATGGCAGGCAGGAGGGAGTCGCCTCTTCTCTCCTCAAACTGACCATGATGTGACTATTAGACACCCAGTCAAAGTCCTTCACCACCTCCCCACATGCTCATATCTTCTTTTCACGGGTGTTAACGGATGACTAATCTGTGGGGATAGTTGTTGGGGGCGGGGCTGTACAGTTGAGATGAGCTGTCCACTGGGAGAAGAGGTGAAGCTGTGGGACCCAAATCCTGAAAGGAGTTTTTACCCCCACTTTTTCCCCCCTCCAGATGGTGTTCCGAGGAGGTGGGCGGGGCTTAAACATCAGTGGAAAAGTAGAGTGTGTTCCGCTTCAGTTCGGCAAAGGTGATGGGAGAATGCTGCAGGTAATAGAGCAGCACCTGGACCTGAGCAGAGACACAACAAGGGGCTCTGATCACTTGTACTTTTACATGCTTGTTTTAACCATGAAATTGTCCAGTTTCCTGTCTGACTGTGAGGTTTTTTTAAACGTGAGGTGACTGAAACGATTTGGCAGTAAATAAATGGAATAATTTATTTATAGTGTGGAAAATCTACTTTATTAAAACAGATGAGTAGGTCCCCTTTTTCTCTGCACACAATTACCTTAATCTCTGCTTAACTCACCTTCGGCAGACACACACGTGCCTGTCGGGAAATGGAATTGAATTGGCTCGTGTGTGGAAGCACCTGGCAGCTCACCACATTCAAGCAGTTTCTCTGATGGTTTATTGAATTCACTTTCTTACTCAGGGAAAGTGTATGTGAGCCTGGGAACGTTCTTTAAAACACTGTTTCCCACATTTCGGGGAGAACGCTATTGGTACCTGTGCCATGACGTCATGAGACCAGATGTCAGACGCAGAGGTGATGTGCTGTCCCTTGGTGCTCTCTGACTCGGAGGGTCTGAGGAGAGTGGGGCCAAACACGGTGGCCAGGTTATGGAGGGACATCTTGTTGATGGGCTCCTTCTCTGCCACACTGCAGGAGGACACGGTTAATACACACACACACACACACACACAACGTCCAGGTCCACAAGAGCCAATTAAGACCTCAAATGGTTATAAGTATATATCCATAAAAGACATAGAGTACCGTTTAAGGTGCTCCAGCAGGGTGAGGAAGGTCATGAGGTTGGGTTCTGGCAGTGAACGTAGGAGATGCATCATGCAGTTCTCCTTAGCTGCAGGGTCCGACAGCGCTGGGGATGACAGAGGGAACATTTATCATATTTACGCTGAGTCCACACACCTTTTACACTTAAGCCTCAGTGAAGGCCGAGGTGAGTTGTTACAGCGCTGACACAGACCTATGCCCTCCATGAAGGCCGGGTACAGCCGGTCAGTGAGCAGAGGCTCCGGCAGCTCCCTGAAGTACAGCTTCAACGTCCCCGCGATGGCGTTGATGTCCATGTCGCTCAGCATCACCAGGATGTCTTTGGTATCTGCAGGTCAGACGGACACACGGGGAATGAACACGCTCCAGTTTGCAAAGGTGAACAACCGCACAGCTGCTCTGTGTGACCCCAGCAGTGAGCTCAGGAAAAGGCTGGAGCTTCTTCAGAATGAAAAGAGTTGCCTTCTGAGCTGTTGGTGCATCGTGTGCTGGGTTAACTGTAGGTGATAGGAGAGAGCCTTACTGGTGTCAAATGCAGTTTTGAGGGCCTGGATATCAGTGGCCACCCCTGAGATCCTGTAGATTCCCACTTCGTCGATTCCCCTCTTCTCCACTTCCTCAATGCACTGGCGGACAATGTAAGGCACCTTGGAGCGCTCACGCCTGCCAGAGATACGGGAGATGGAAACGTGCTCATTTTCAGACAAGTTCATATGTATCAGAGTGGACCCCTCCTCTATTTTAGCAATTCTAAACCTTTTGTTAGTGTAAAAAGGTTTTGGGGCTATTCACTGGTTCACAGAAACACACTCACTTTGTCACCACGTTGATTTTGACTCCAAACACGCCACTTTGTTTCTTGGACGGCGTTCGCTTCAAGCTGAGGTCCCGACTTGTGAACTTCATGGAGAACTCCACTTTGATCTGATGACAGACACAGCTGATTTCAGCTCAGCTCTTATAAGGAGCCATAATTCAGCTTCATACTTCAGATCTGCTGCATCAGAAATGATATGAAGCCACCGGAAGCGTCTCTGTTGATTGTGGGTAAGAGGTAAGTAAAGACAGAGCTTCTGATGAGACTCTTACCCCGTTCATCTCGATGACGTCCATATGCCAGTTCTTGGACTGTACCGTCTGAGGATCCAGCTGAAAGACAGAGAGAAACGACCTCATTTCACATGTACTGAAGAAGGAAATTTCATGTTACAGTTAAAACCCTAAATTGCCAAAGCCTGTGGATCCTCATATGAAGAGCGTGTGGCTCCCCGTGTGCCTCTCTAGTATGACTGAACACAATCACCGTAACTGCTGACAATGTGCAGACGTGTAGTTTAAAGCACAGCCGTTCATGAGGTCAGCGGCAGCCTGCTGAGTCATTATGAGCAGTTAAACAACTTCCGCTGAAGTTCCAATAACTCTGTGTGCTCTGTGTATGTTAAACACCAGCCAAAACAGCAGATGGTGCACGCCCAGTGTTTGAGAAGGCTGCAGGTGTGTGTTCACTCTCAGACCTGTCAGTATGTGGAGTTTCCAGCTGCCAGTGCTTTTTCATAGGGTGGATGACTACGACCGCATGGCGTGCTTAGACGGTCCAACCCTGCACGGCGATGTGCACGACAGAGGGACAGAACGGCCGGCTGAGCACGAGGGAAGCATGCTAAGTGTTAGCATTCGGCTGCAGCCGTCTAAACTTCCAAGGGAGGCTATTCCATTAGCGGCCATTCCTTTAAACTTTGAAGCCCCGTTTTCCCAGCAGGCTTTGGGCTTGAGAAGAAGCCCAGGTTACGCTTTGCAACTGGGCCTGGAACACAGCTACTGCCAAGAAAAGAACTGGGCAAAGATCCAGTCCAACTAAAAAAAAAAAAAGAACTAAAGGAGTGCAGTTAAGTCATAGACCGAAATAAGGTGGAAAATTAGTTTTAAGATGAAAATAATTCATCTGTTGCATATCTGTTGTGCCCTAAGCTCTGAGGAATGGTAAAAGCAATGTCACATTGATTCATTTAGCCTTCGTCCTGTTTCCACGTGCTGGAAAAGAAAATCAGAGGAATGCTTGAAGGGCATCTTGGCTATCTGTGCACATTCGTGCATCAGTCTGTGAAAACACAGGTCATAAAATGTGTAATTTCTAAGACACAACCTCAAGCAAGAGCTGCTTTTGATTAGAAAGGTGTCGACTTAGCAGCAAAGTTCAGTGCTGATCTGTGAGAAACCATCAAGGACCTACGATGGAGCAGCCAGAACAGACTACAGGGAGGCCTAAACCAGGCAAACACAGTGTCCCAGATATAAACTACAGAATGTGTGTTTGGTGGGCTGGAGGAAGCTGCACAGCTCGTTTTGTTCTGAGCGGGCAGAAGGTTTGGGGCTCAGCTGGCAGCACTTTCAGTTCTTCTCAGTCACGTGTAGAGTGTGCTGAACTGGCGACCTGTATGCTCGCACACACGTCCTTCAAGGAAGTCTGTCAGGAGAAAAAAAAAAGAAAAAAGGGTCACGCTGTTCCCGCCCGGTCTCGAACCGAGGACCTCTCGCGTGTTAGGCGAGCGTGATAACCACTACACTACGGGAACTGGCTGCTGACACACGACCCAACCAGTCGGGATCAGATGTGTTGAGGTCAGGGGGCCCTGGGTGGTGTCAGCCCTCCCCGAAAACACCACACATGGGGGTGGGCTTCACGGAGAAAAGAAGAAGAATGCGCAGAAAAACAGATTTGCATTGAGTTATCTTCTGCATAAATACTGCATCTGGAAGGGCTTATTTCTGTTATTTGCTCACTGGGTGGCAATTAAATCCATACGCTGAGTGTGCTCACAAATAGAAATGCTAAACAATCCTTTCCTGAAAGGGCATTAAAATCCCGCCATAATCAAAAGCACACATACTTAATTAGTCCGTTGCTGCTGGGCTGGAGACTTTGTGCATGCTGGTTAGAATTTTCACACAACCTGATCTTCTGATGGGCTAAATTAATCAAATTCCTTTTTAATATCTTCTTTGTGTTTCATTACAGTTTCCACTGCTGCCCTCTCACTGATTAAATATTAATTCGGCTCCAGAAAGTCCTTTAATTAGTCCTTTAATTAGGACGAACGGCACCTCGCTCTTAGCAGGATTACAGGAACTTCTTTTCCTCCTAGCCTGCGCGTGGAGTGATGTATGTCTTCATAGAGTAGAAGCAGTTGGACAATTTTTAGTCACATTAGCTACATTAGTGCAGCGACAGCGAGGCCCGTTACTCAACAGCAGCTGATGTCATTGTGGGCATGTGAGGTCTCTGACTCGGTTGCCATGTCGCCGCTGTCCGTCCGTTATCTGGACGAGCCAATCGGCGAGGGCTGTCGGACAGCAGAGGGCTGTGATTTGCAGAGCAGCCTTGCATCTCTCCAGGCGCTGAGCGCGATACTCTGGTCTGTGCACGGCAACAACGCAGATGCGTACTGCACTTACGCAACATGACCTGACGCCCGCCTGCAGCTTGCACCCTGAATCATGAGCTACCGCCACACAAAACGCACGGCCAGACAGAAAGTGTGCACCAACAGTTTTGCTCTGAACACACTCGGCCTGCTTCACACAGCAGAAGCCCCCAACTCAGACCTCTTACCACCTAATTATACGATTAATATCGCCTGGTGCGGCGATTACAGCCGGCCTGTACGGTCTATTCCACGGCCAAAAACGTGAGGCCCGGACTCGTCCCGGAGGGGGCTTACTGCGGGGAACAAGCAGAGAATGCTTTACTGACCTGCCGCTCCCTTCCTGGAGCTCATTAACCAATTGCACATGCTGCACACAGAGGAGGGATTGGGACCGTAAAGGCATATAACCTTCAGCGGGGCGGATGAGAGATTTATGTGGCCCATATAAAAAGCCATTAGGGGCCTGGCTGGCATTTTAGGCAGGCAGGAGGGATGAGGCCCTAATATCTCATCTGCACTAATCAACACACTCTGATGGACAAACACAGTATATGTGGGTTAAAAGGAGGAACGTGGAGGGCAGATGATAATGGTTGGCGTGCGCTCTCTTCCAGCTAAGCTGCTCTGACAGCTCCATTGTTCTCGTCATTAAGCTGATTAAAAACTCACAAGATGAAATAAAAGCAGAGCTGTGAAGTCATCAGGTTGTGAGCGGACAGTATCCTGAATGTGCATCCGAACAGCCAGCGACAGCGACATTTTCCAGTGGCTACGCCTGGTCCTGCTCCCAGACAGGCTCCCGTCTTATCACAGCACATCTTAATTAGGTGCCACGCTCAGCTGGGAGAACACAATCTCCCTGGTGTTCAGCCACGCGCTTTGTCTTTTACCATCCGCACTCCTCTCAACAACTCCTCTTTACATCAAAAGTCTGCATCCAACATGGTTACGGCCCCACAATACCAGAGGTCAAAGGTCAAGTCATGACATAGAAATTGAATTAACTGATTTATCTAATACTGAGATTATATGTTGTGTTACATGAGGGTGGAATGCACCCGCAGATGCCCAAGAAGGGCAAGAGCTGAAACCTTGATAACTGATAACACTGACGTCAGGCAGCACAAAGAAAAGGCTAAATCAATAAACAGGGCGTGAGTGACTGTTAAATCTGGGCTTAGTTTGTACCCTGACTTTATCCCACTTGGTATGACCAGTGGTCCTCCTCAGGCTTTGGATGAATAATGGAACAAACGCAGGCAAAGGTCAGACTGACTCTCAACGCTGACTTTTTTCTCTGTCCTGTTTAACATGCACACAAATTACAGCACATCACTCCGCTGAGGCGGCCGTGATGAAAACGAGGGCTGATGACTGCTGAATGTGATTTCCAGATGCAAAACCACCTCATGTTTATACCCACACACCACATATAACAGGCCAAATCACAGATGACTCACAGTGCACAACGTGCATTTAAAATCTGCCATATCAGTGAGCGCCAGTGAACAAGTCATCCTGTTGAAGCCAGTGGTTTAAACAAAACTCCCCTTTTGTCTCTATCCTCAATCTGACAATAGCACAAAGATGACTGTGAACAGTAGCATCTAATTTTAGTCCAAAATGTAAGACTTAAACCTGCATCATATTTAACCAAGCAAAGCCCCTTGAAAATATGGAAATGTCTTAGGAATGAGAAAACCATGTGGAGGAGCTGCTGATAATCAGCAACATAACTAAAAAAAAGATGTGTTCTGACATAAAAAAAAAAATATTCTGGGATGTGCATGGAAATTACAGAGGCTGGTGTGCATCTGCGCGCCTCAGTCAGAGGGTAGTTCCTCAAACAATCAGCAGATGGAGCTGTTCTGACAATAAACTATATAAGGGGTCAGCTGGAAACAGCGCAATTGGGTGATTAATAGCTCAAGATGAGTACTGAGAGTGAAATTATGAAATATGTATGAAATATGTAAGTATCAGAGGCGAATGGGGGAGGTCATAATTTCTTTTATAGCTGATTGCCTCATCCATCAAAGTAATGGTTTGTCAAACGGCGATTTGCCACCTCGTCGGTTACTACACGGTCCAGTATCAAAGTACTGCCGTGGTCAACAGATACCACTTTGAAAGCTAGCAGAAGTGCTAATTTTGTTTTGGTGTCACGGCAGATCACTCTTTGGACACCTTGTTGTTCAGCGCTGGATGACAGCCTCGACAGTCAGTGCAGCATCAGATAAGAACAATAGGCAACTGCCATTTAAAGAGAAACCCCTCAGCATCAGATGGCATGCACATGGAGAGGAACACACGGAGCATAAAAGAGCAAACAGATGGAGGTGACAAAGTGATAAATAAGACATCAGGAAAGATTAAAAAAAGAGGAAGGACAGCCTGTGAGTGTGAGTGTGTGTGCACGTGTCAGTCAGAGACCTTTTGTCTGAGCAGCTTGCTGCGGACGCGACCCCACAGCTTGGCCCCGGTGTTGTTGTGCCTCGTGAGCACAGGAGTCTGTGGCTGTCCACACAAGTTTTGCTGGTTCTGGTCCACGCAGCAGTGCTGCTCCAGCCGCTCGCACACAGAGTTCAAGTTCACATCGGATACCAGAATCGCCGTCATGACGGAAGCCTCTGAACTCCACAGAGTGGTACCTCGAACCAGAGATGGGGGGTGGGGTGGGGTGAAAGGATCCCCTCCGAACCTCTGGATGATCGCTGGAGCAGTTGCTGAAAAGCGGCTTCAGGAATTCACCGGCAAAAAAGACAAAATGCGTGCGTCCAACTGCCGTTCAGATATTTACGTCAAAAGATGGAGAGTAAAGACAGGCAGCAAAATGGGATGCAGCCATGGCCTCCCTGATAAAGCTGGTAACAATTCCACGTCCTTCCCTCAAGCTTATTCCACCATCAGCTGCCAACATCTCCTCACTGTGCAATCTGACTTCTACTACAGCAAACACACACAGAGGGAGAGACAGAGAGAGAGAGAGAGAGAGAGAGAGAGAGAGAGAGAGAGGAGGGGGAAGGGAGGAGGGAGGGGTGGGCATGGAACTGACTGAGCTCCTGTTGTCACCAAGTGGCCCTGCTTCTCCAGATGTTGATGGACACACCTCCAGTGAGAGGGGGGAGGGAGCAATAAACAGACCGTGGAATGAAAAGTGGAGTGTGGAGCGGAAGAATGAAGGAGGAGGGATGGAGGCAGCTGAAGGCTGCGTTTGGTTTCCCAGAGCTGGTCAGCAGCACCCAGGATGTGAGTAAACAGAGAGGTCATGGAGAAAAAAGTTAAAAACTAGGTGAGAAATAAGAGTGGTGGAAGATTAAAGGAAAAAGTGCAGCGACAGCAAAGACACAGCAGCAGAATATGACAACAGTCGTGCCTGGGTGAGCGTGGACATGCCGACACGGAAGTATTTCTGTGTATTCTCCAACCACTTCCACGTACAGATGCTAATTCTGCTGAACGGCTCCTATTGTATTTGACAAAAAAAAAAGGTTGTGGCGTGCCCTGAGAAGGTTGCTGTTGTTGATTTACATTACATAAGCCTTCAAACACGATGCAAATGCTGAACATCTAATCGCTCCCAGACTCCCTGATATGTGCGAGAATGCCAAACGTGAAACCCAGCCTTCGTTCATAATTGCGCCGCGGCATCGAGAACAGAAAGCCAGGTGGCTGCAGTCTACAAATATGACTTCAGAATATCCTCTTCTCCTCCTCTCCTCCTCTCCCAGATGTCCGATGCACACAAAGCCGTTCACTGTTCCCGTTCCTCAGGACAGCCGCTCCCGCTGCTCTTAAGAGGCGCGTCCTTGTGTATCGTAGATCAATAAGACAGGAGAGAATGTGTGTGTGTGTGTCTGTCAGGTTCAATCTCCATCTGCTGTGTGTCATCCCATCGAAATTAAAGGGGAGAAATCTTCTGTTGGGGAAAAGGTCACAGACACAAGGCTGCATTTGAAAGCATCCAGACCTGGAAGGCAGGCGGTAAGCTTCTGTCAGTGTCTACAGCTGGCAGGCTGGTGCCCCCTGATTGGACCGCTCGAATGAACAATGTGTTAAATGTGGTGATTTTCTGTAATAATTGGTTGGATCGTTTCTTTTAAACGGAATGTTTCCTGGGCTCTGAACTGACCTTCACAAACCACACAGTCATGTCATCACCAGGAAGTCAGCAGTCGGATACCAGGCTGTAACAACATGTGGGCTGGTGTTTGGTTTGTGGGTAAAAAGAGACAGAGCAGGGGACAGATAGGACATTAGAGCAGGACAGCGTGGATGTCTGACTCTGTAGGAGGTGGAGGAAGAGGAGGAGGGTGATATAGAAGACCTCAGACAACCCTCACCACAAAGTATTTATAACTTATGGAGCTCTGCGCTCAGACACATCTCGAAAAGATTGTCTGGGAAAACTTTGTTTTGGGAGTGGGAGGGGGAAAAATAAACTTTGGGTAAGCAGATATTTTTAGGATAATGAGACAGGAGAATAGATGGGTGTGTTTTAATTGCATATATGTTAAACCTGCTTACAGTAATGACACCGCCCATGTTTAGACTGGCAGGCTGTCGCCTTCATTAAGATATCCATGCTGTTGCTAGGCTACGCTGAGCAAAAATGAGGGTTTGGCTTGGTAGAATGTCACATAAAATGAAATCAATGGAAGAAGTTGTTCTTTCTGGTCACGATCGCCAGGTAACGGCGAAACAAACGGACTCGTGTGGGAAAGTTACCCCACAAAACAGATGGTAAATGCATGAAGGGCTGATAAAAACAAAGGAGAACACAATGCAACAGATGTCTGGAACTTGATAGAAGAAGCTTTGGGACTTCTGTCCTAATGAAGGTATATTTGCCCTCACAGTGACATGAATAAACGAGTCTTCAGGAGCACCTGCATGCCTGATACTGCCGCCAAGTCCCGAATCTGATGGTATAAAAACCAGACTGAAAGAGTCACTATGCTGCCTGGTGTTTCCTCAAACCAGCCTCTTCCCCTCGTGTGCCACGCTAACACATTTACGAGCGGGGGCGTTCGTGTGTCTATGCTTGTCGGGTCAACCAGAGTCCAACACTTCACATCGCATCAGAAAGACTATAGAGTGAACACACACGCGTGGATGAACTCCCACGGTCAGAAGGGCATAAAGACAAGTTCATATAACCAACACTGAGGCCGATCATTCACTATTGATGGATTAAAAACACGTCTGAATACTGTGGTGCACGCTAACCCAGAGCATGCTTGATTTTCTCGGGTTTGCTTTAAAGGCTTTTGGCTGATTTCGATTTGTCAACTTGTATTGTTGCACTTGCAATGAAAACACTCAACACAAAAATGAATGGAATTAGACGGTGACACGTGCGGGGCCCGTGTGGGGCCTTGAGCTTGGGAGACATGGGAATGATGACAGGGGGAACGATGGGGGCTGGGGGAGGAGGGAGCCCAGCAGGGGGATGAGCTGAAGAGCTCTTGTGGGAAATGGGAGACTCTAGTCAAGAAAAGGGTCATTAGTGAAAGCAATAATCCAGCTGTTTTTGGTGCAGCCTTCACTCTGCTGTTAGTTCTAATTTCACAAATGAAACACAGTGGCTGTGTCGATGAACAAATGTCCCAAATTTGCAGGTCAAAGATGCTCAGAATGACTGGTTTAGACTCCAGCATGAACCTGCAGAGTGCTCGCGCGCTGACATCAGTCCTGGGTTCTTAATTATACATGTGCTCGGTGGCACGGCCCCCCTTAAAACTGCTGCCTCGGACTAGACACGGGGGGAGGTTCCCACACAAAATTCCCATCTGACACTAGAGCCACTCCCGATCGAGACGGTCTATTCTGCTCTTTTCCAGCCTCCACTTTATACAATTCCAGGGGATAAATTAATGATCAGCTACGCAGCTACGGTGCGTCTGAATACTGAGCCGCCGGCAGTTCATGCAAACACCCGCAGGCCTTGATTCTGCAGTCCCTGCTGCGTTTCAGGGTCCTCGTGTGGAACAGACTGTGCTGGGAACACTGCAGCTGCAGAAAACATCTGCAGGTGAACGTTCATAGAATCCATCAGCTTAAAAAACTTTCAAATAAAAAAAAAAAAAAGCATGATGAGGCGAAGCAGGGCCGACCCCTAACCTTCTGTGTGTGAGATGAAAAATTCAATGCAAAATATCTGTGTAAGTCTTATATTATTCA
Source organism: Pao palembangensis (assembly GCA_015343265.1). NCBI lineage: Eukaryota > Metazoa > Chordata > Actinopteri > Tetraodontiformes > Tetraodontidae > Pao > Pao palembangensis. The sequence continues at coordinate 9,854,777 of CM027094.1, read as the reverse complement.
GATATGACAAAGTGACGCATACGCAGCCACCCTTCTGAAGGTGGTGCCGGCAGGCGGGCGGTTGCAGACCACTCTGAGCTGTGACATGAGTGGATAAATGCCTATACTCCGTATACAACTCCACATCTTTGATCTGTCCTGCTGCCTTTACTTGGATCTGGCAAGAGGAAGTGGAAAGAACGTGTGAATGTGTCGATATAAGGGAGGGACCTTTAGGGTACAGTGGGAGTGCTAACATGGGAGCACAGAAGCAGGAGGGGGAGTGACAGGGTGGGAAATCACAGCCCGAGGGTGCTCTGCAGATCATTCCCGCTTCTCTTTCATCTGAGACGTCAGGGGGGCATCGTCCTCAGATTAACTGCTCCATCATTTATCGAGCACTCAAACAAAAGTGAGGAGGAGGGGGTTAAAGACTAAAGACGAGAGGAGGAGCCAGGTGAAGGCGTTATCAGGAGGGAGCTCCGGTCTGCTGTGGGTTGTTGGGTGTGGCGGTGCAGATGAGGATGTGTGGGCGGCAAAACAAAGCATCCAAATGGGAAGATAATGAATAGCTGATGATTCACAGCCTACGTCTGACCACAGATCACAGTTTATTTATCATGTTTACATTCAAGGAATCAGATTTGGCTGAAGGCCGAGACGCAGCTACTAAAACACTAAATGCCAACACTAAAAAGAGCACGGAAAGGCAGAGTGATGCAAGAGAAAACGCAAAGCTGTAAGACTTGACAAACCTTCATTCAAACAATGAGGTCACTCTCTGCAGTCCTGCTGCTCGCCGAATTATTCCCCGACTCTAATCCATGCTCTGCTTTCATGGAAGAAGAGCTACAGAGAGAAGCCGTCCATCTCACCTTTTTGGCTCAAAGTGAATTAACAAAAATAAAACAGTGCTTTTTCAGAGGGTGGAATCACTTTTGCACCTGACCCATTTTGTCAGGTTTCTTTATTTCTTTATTTTTTTTAGAAAGTCAACATCAGGAAAGATCACAAAGGGAGAAGTTGATGAGGAATTCTCACTTGAGTCTCACATTTATTCATTCAGTATGTGCACACGAGCAAGAGTTCCGGATAAATCAATACCTGCCGCCAGCTTTATTTGTGTCAGCAGCGCAAATGTGGATGCAAGTGTAAAAGCGTAGCAGTCAGGCATGCTGACTGGAGCTGGGTGTGATCTACTCGCACACACCTGCACGTTCATTCTTCCTGTGTGTGAATCTGGAGGATTGAAGTTTGGATCTTCGTGCTGTACGTGGCTGTGCAACATCTGAACAGCGTGACCTAGTTTCGGTGATGAGGAGAGAGCAGCCTCACACAGGACCTGCCTGAATAATTCACTCTGAAGCGTAAACCCGTGGTTGACGGGACGCAGCCACCTGGAACGATAGGGGAGTAGGCCGGGCGGACTAAGGAGATGAAGCCACGCTGGGACCATGGCAAAGGACGCAAGATTAGGTAACAGTGTATTACACAATCTAAAGGCACAGCAGAAAGTGCAAATAGGAAACTGTTTTATATCTTGGGGCTTGGTTTTTAACTCTGCGCAGTGATAAAGAACAAGCTAACTACTTGCTTGTTGCCTTAATGGGTTTTTGTGGCACTAAAGAATACCTTTGATTTAACTGAAGGCTTTTAAAACAGCTAAAATAAAATCAGACCTAAAACAAAAGAATGCAGTGAAAGTTTAAATCTGACCCATGTGCAAGTCTGGGCGATGAAATGTTACTGAGAGCCCCCCCAACGCTCATCATTTACTCTGACCTGCTGTTGTTTAAAGAGAATCTGGAACTCTTCAACTAGTGAAGGATTATCAAAGTGGGACCATGGTGGACTCGGGTTGACCTGAGCCAAACAGCAGCGGTCACAGTGGCTGAGCTGAAGGTCTGGACATGCCAGAGGTAGGCGAGAGGAGGACAGAGCTGCAACAACCTCCTCTGCAGTCTGGAGTATGTTCAGGTACGCATCCCTCTCTTGAATATTATACAACACACATTACATAACTCAAACATTCTGTGAGTGTGAAACAGGCTTCCTCCCTCACAAACACCCACCCAGCACTTCAGGAACAGGTTCATACTTGTGCTGCTGGCAGCCCTGATAGATCAGCACATTCTGTAGTCCTGCTGGGGACGCTTCTCTTCAGAAGAACAGCCAGAAAATAACACGAATACAACAAGACTCGCTGGATAACGTGGTCAGCGAACCGTGATTCACACTGATTTCTAATCCTTTAAGAAGTCCAACATCAAGCCAAAACGACCGTATCCCTGACTTGTTATATGACACGTACATGATCCACCTCCTCCTTTAATGCTGACAGGCTGGTGAGAAATATGGCCATTAAAAACAATTACAGCTTTATTATCAACTGTGAGGCCAAAGGCGGTCTACCTAGGTCCCGTGTCAGCAGAGCTTTGTTTTTGTGGTGGGACAAGACATAAACCATCAGCTGCACCCACAGATGACTAACGATTGCTTTATTATTTTGAACCAGCAAGTGGGGAATGTCGTGTTTCCTGAGATAAGATAAGCCCCTTCCAGGGTGGTCAGCCGTGAGTCTTTGCACAAGCAAAGCGTCAGAATAAGGTAACAGGAGCGACATCCATAATGGACGTGTTGCTGTTGGAAAACTACTGACTCTGGTTGACGGACCCTCAGCGCTGGTGACAAAAACAAAAGGAAGAAAAGAAGTAGACGACTGTCTGAGCTGAGGCATCGGTGGAGCAGCGAGCTCTGAGGTCATGTGGTCTGTGCAGTCCAGACAGGAAATGGGCAGTTTCTTCTCTGCTGCCCTGGGACAGGAAGTCATAAAGCAGGATCAAAGCCTGGCACTGCTTACGCTTCTGCCATATTAAGTGGCTGAATGTCATGGGAATATGCCATAACCTTTGTTTTGAGTTAGGCAGTCATGAACACTTGATCTATCAAATGTAGATGTGGTACACAAAGCTGAAAAATCTTAAATAACGCATGAATAAGGCATTCATGTCCACTCTTTTTTTTTGCCCTGCAGGCAAATCCACTTTTGTGACTGGGGGTTTGACTCACCATGATCGCATCAATTGGGCGAGCAGATGCCTCGGCAACACTCACATGCAGAAACTGCACACAGAAACCCAAAAATAACAGCTGCACAACCTCCAGCTACTGATTAACAGTCAGCCACTGTTTGGTCCTCGTACGCTGTGGAGGCACCAGGAGCTAAGCAGCGAGTACCAAACCCGCTTTTGTGAAATTAGTGACAGCCTTCACACGCGCGTCATGATGAATGTGCTGCCTTGTTGTGCCAGCACAACTTCCTGGGAAACACATACTTGTACATCAGCAGGGGGAGTAAGGTCCACCTTTAATGAATGACTAAAACCTTCAGGCATAGTTGGGTTAATATCGTATTACACTTCTGCTGCACCGTCGTATGAGTCTCCCAGCAGCCTTCGGTGGTGTGTGGATCAAAACAAAACTCCTGCTGAGCAAACGCCAGCTCCAAATGGACACTCATCACGTGTGAATGCAGGAGTGAATGGTAGTGGTCCAGCAGCTAAACACTTGAACCAGGCCAAATCCAGACGCGCTCTCCACGCTGGGACACAGTGTGCTGCTGGGGCCCATTTACGTTATAATGTGGAAGAAAGGCTGCCAACATCAACATCAGTGAAAGAGTGGAAGAAGAGGGGGAGAGTAGTCCTGTCTCAAAGGGTTTGGAACTAAAAAAAAAAAAAAAAGCAGATTTACATCTGGGGATCAGAGATTCTGTTGGGACAGCGATTAAAATTAGAATTATGGAAGAAAAGGAGTCACATAGCATCTCTGAAAAGCGGTTCCATGACAGAAGACTGAAAGAATCTCAAGAGCTCGAAAGAGTGACTTCTTAGCAGCTGCAACAATCACATTATAACTATAACGTACACCTCAGATGTCCTCAGGTAAATCCATTTCTTTGCATCTCCTTGGCTCCTCAGAAAGTTGGTCTGGGCCTGCGGTGACAGGCATGAGGGGAACCTCCTCAGTGTCACCTGTTGTGTATGAATCCACACTAGCCAGAGATGTTTGAATTTAGAGGAACAGAAGAGTGCTCGAGACTCCAGAAAGAAACCTGAATTACATTTCAGATGTCTCAGACAGCTTTAATCTAAAAGAACGACGGTTCCCGTGTACCGTCTGACTGCATTTTAAAGCGCAGTTGTTGGCTGTATTCCCACTTATCTCTGACCTCTGAGCCTCTCCATTATTCTCTCCGAGGCTCCAAAGCCACTCAGCAGCTGAAACAATGAGAAGCGCGAGGAAATTGCCAAGCAAATTATCTAATCCTGGAGAACTGGAGCTCTTGTGGCTGGAATGAGCGGCTCTCATCAACCTTTTCAGCATTATCGGTGTGGAATTGTAGCGCTTCCCCGCTCACATGCCTCTCTCCGCTGAATTTCCAATCCCCACCCCTCCTCTTAGACATTTTTTCCAATTATTTCTGAACCCCCCATCTCATTTGACAAGACAAAAGGATGGTGGTGAATATGTGGAGAGATTCAAAGTGTCTCTCTGGAGAGCGTTTCGCCGTCTCGGGCTGCGATGAGCTCCTTTGTTCTCGCTGGAACTCTCATCGTCGTATAATTGGCGACCATCTGGGGCTCGCATTCCTGCCGCCCTCCTCCTCCATCTCTCTCTGTGCTGGCTCTGTGCTCTCCACATGTGTTCGATGTCAGTGTTTATGGTAGGAAATTATACATCTGTTGTCAATCCCTCACACTTCCCTGTTGCATAATCTTGTAATCAGCAGCGATTACGGAGCCGGTTTGCCCACACTCTGAACGGAGTCCTGGCAGGAAGGAAAGACCTCAAGGGTTAAACGGGATGATAAATTGGAGGCTGACGGATAAGAAGCTACACGGCGATGCTTTGGCCTTTAAACGGTCTTTTGACATCTCCCCTTTACTCTTTGATGGTGTCTGGCGTTATTCGCCTCTGTTGGGCTCTACCTACGCACGTCACTCCTCCACTTCAGTGGAAGCAAATCTGTCAGATCCCTCCAACATGTAGCAAGTCCAGCAGCTGAGGTTCGATTTGCTTCTTTTTCTTTTAGGTCTCTGTAGTTCAGGGTTCAGTAAAAACTGGTGAATTGCATTTAATGCAGAGCCAAAATATTCCATCAGCAGTTTAGCAGCAAACACGTTTGGACACAAATAAGCTTCTTGACTAACCCTAACACAAGAACTCACTGTAGAGTCTCTTTTCTTCTCTTCTCTTCTAAGCTTAGGTATGAAAAACAAATGCATCCACATGAATGAAAAAGTAGATTTTGTCTGTGTGCCCACTAGATTTGACAGGTCTGGTATTTTCTCATCCCAGTCACAGATAGATGTGTGATCCCCACACACACTGATGTCTGCAGGTTTTTATAGCACACAGCTCCCGAGAGGCAGCGAGTAGATGCTTCATGTGAACACAAAGGCTGTCAAAGTGAGGCCTGCATGACAGGGAAACTTCTTTGTGCAAAGATTATGAGAAAAGTACATGAATCCATCAAAATGCTGCCATCAGCTCGACTCATCACGAGTGAGGAGGAAGTCGGTTTAATTGGGATCATCAATAAAGGAAGCACCATATGTGCAGATTATGAGAGATGAGCCCCAGAAAATGACACAGAAATGAGACAGAACAAAATAAATGGGCTTAGTGGGAGGGGAAAGATGGCTGGAACATGCTTAGATATTGTATGTTTATGTGTACACGTGTGTAGATACATACACCCCACATCTCCAGCCCCCACTCACACACATACCTCGCCAGATGAGGGACACCCAGCCAGGTGGTAACTCAGTAATACTGTTTAGAATGAGTTAACCCAACAACTGTGTGTGTGTGTGTGTGTGTGTGTGTGTGTGTGTGTGTGTGTGCATCCAAGTGAGTCTGGCTTATCCCCTGGGGGCTGAACACCCACAGCAGAGCCTCATCTGTTAATGCTGCTGTCAGCTCCATGTGTGTGTGTGTGTGTGTGTGTGTGTGTGTGTGTGTGTGTGTGTGTGTGTGTGGGGGGGGGGTCCCTTTCAGCTGTAAATGACAGACGCCACCATTTTTAAAATGCTACTTTGTATCAATACTTGAAGTGTTCATTCAGGCATTCATTAGAACTGCTGAGCTCCGCTTGCCAAACAAATACTATGTGAAATTGCATCAGTGAGAGAAATGACAAATAACAGAGCACATTCCTTTGAGAGTCTTGGTTATAACTTCTATGGAACAAGTAGAAGACAAAAAAAAAACATTATTATTCCCCCTGTGGAGTCAGAGTTACATAGAAACACTTTTATTTACATGACCACAAATTACGAAGTCTGCGTAAAGCTCAAAATGCTGGACTCCGTACTGACAGCCTCATATTTGTGTGGATGTTTGACTAAGTGCTGAGAGAGAAGATCAGAATATAAAATCTGGAGTTTTGTACGTTTCACTTCTGCACAAGCTTCAACATGAATGTTTAGCATCATTTTGGCTGCACTTTAACCGATGGCCCCTCACTATTATCATGTAATCCTTAAACGTCTCACTAAGTGCTGCAAGTACAAGAGAGAGGGTCTTAAATGCACAACAATGCAGACAGATACTCACTTTCAAACTTTACAACCCCTCCGTACCCGCGTTTTCCAGTAATGCCAGCTAATGCAGCCACTCCTGTCTAGCTGCTTGGCTTCAGATATGCAGCGTAGAGCTGCCAGGAACAACATAATTGCCTCTTTCTCCTTTTGCTCCCAATGCTGAAAGTCTCTGGCTTAAGAATGCGATTCAACATTATTGGGTTACCAAATTTTGTGGGCACCAACACTGTTGTCTAGTCCAGTAGAACCTTAGACTGAAGAATGCAAGACAGGAGAACAGCTGACGTCCTGTTGTTTTTCCACCTTTCTCATGATATTAGATAACCTCTGCTGCTAGAACGAGCCTCCAATTCAGTCTGGAGCTTTAAAGAAGTCACTGCCGACTGTGGAAGCACACTCTCCCTGTCCAGAGAACACATTCCTGGTTGGTGCTGATGTGTGGAGGAAAGACCACGATCTTCAGCTGGCAGGATGAGAAATAACAGTAAAGTCTGCGTTTGGTTACCAGATGAAATGACAGCTAATGCTGGGTGATATAACTTGTTCCCACCACACTGAGCAGTGGGTCTTCAGCAGTTATGTAACCAGTCCTCTCAACAAAAACATTGCAAGCAACAGCTGACACATAAGGGTCACTGGGTAGAAGTCGTGCGGTGCATCAGGACGCAGAAGAGTCAGGCTGAAGATGCTGTTAGCAAGTTTCTAAACCCTCACATGGGTCAGGAAAAGTGATGAAACACCTACAAAAAGCTGCACTTTGAGTGTTTTTTATGTAAAAAGACACAGTCAAAAGCCCAGTATTGAGAAGTGACAGCTAAAGAAGTGAGAGCATTTGTAATTGGGGTCACACTGTGTGCAAACTCTTTGTTTCCCCAAGAGATACTCAGTGGTTACAGAGGAAACGGATCAGTGACAACACGCCAGGAAAGTCACACGCCGGAGGTGCTTTCTTCATCTGACAGCTTCAGGAGCAGATACTGATCACTTACCCTAATCGCCTGCTTAGAGACATTCAGCAATCTATTTTATGCTGTCAGTCTGATAGACAGGGAGAGTGTAACCTTGATAACGTCGCTATTTAATGAAGGGCTAACAGCACAACCTTAAAGATCAGAGGTTATCAGGTGAGGGCCTGCATAAAAAGGATAATGTTGTAGCTTCCGAAGTAGCAGCTTAATCAAGCTAACCTGAGTGTGGCGCTGCTGTTTGCTTCTCTGTGGTGATGGATGCATGTGGTGACCATCAGTCCATAAATGTACAATATAGCATTTACAAAACACTAGAACACAGGCCTGCGGGTAAGAAGTAAATACAATCTCTGCCTCAGATCAGACGTGCACATCTTTCTCATCGGTAACAAAGTGAAGTAACAGTAGATTATTTATAAAAAAAACAAAAAAAAAAACAAAAAAAAAACCTCGTAGTCCGATATGCCCATTTACGGTCAGTCAGTATTCCACAAGCTTGTTAAATAAACCAGAGGGTCCCCAGAGAGGAAAACAAAACGCTGAAGGCTCCTTCTAAACTCCACTTTACCAGGAAAGCAAACAGTTTGGCTACAAGTGAAAGTATCTTTAGGTATGCACTCTGGACTGATGGGCCTCTGGAATTCTCCTTACAGAAAAAAAAAAAACTTCCTTTTTCATACCTGGAAGCCATCTGCACACCGTCACCCACCAGCCCCGCTACGTCTCTAAACTACTCTCCCACTGACACGGCAGCAAAAACCACCTTTTAGTTGTACATCCTCAAAGATATGAAACTTGGAATAAACTCATAGACGAGTATTTGGCGTGATCTAAAACAAGATGATTGAGTGGAGCGTACAAAATTGTTTCCTTTCCGACACAATTTTCTTACAGATGGTTCACTACCTAGTGTGTACCACCTCTATCAGTCTCACTTGGTGTTTCCAAACACACACATCCCCACTTTCCCACCGAGTCTGGGACAGAACATGCCATTCTCTCTCTCCATTTCTATCCCCCTATCCTTTTCCCTTCTCACAGTGGGCAGGCAAACACGTGGTGTATTTATTTAGACAGTTGTTGGCTGGAAGTGGATGTTCCCAGCAACCGCAACAGCAGAGCAACTGTTCCTGTGACTGACAGCAAGGCAGGTGGCTGTCAGGTAAACTGGCCAAACGCAAAGTCTTGATTATTGTTTAACTACCTTCAGACATGTGAGAGGTCATTAAGGATACGTTTAAGAGCGCTGTGACGCGTGTGTGTGTGTGGATTTGACAGGACTGAAGAACTGGAGCTGTTACTCTCATTTGGCTTCGAGAGGAAGTCGGGGGCAACATTTGAGACACAAGTGTCAGCTAAAAGAGCAAAACAAAAACCCTAACGGTGACAAACAGGAAATGGTTCAACAAATATGTTGGGGGAGATTCTTTCCATTTAGGCTGTTTAATATAGAACAGGAAGTTGGATTTGAGTAGAGATCAGAGATGACACGTTTAGGAGATGCAACATGTAACTTCAGGTTTCGTGTTTGCTCCACTTTATAACTTCTATTACAAGATTTGGATTCCCAGTTTAATTCTGTTGGTAACAGGACTTTTATCTGGAGCTACGACTGTTACTGCACATGTAGCAGCGACAAACAGGTCCTGTCTGATGGAAAGAATTTATATCTTTTACTAAGCTCATCAGCATCAGGAGCAGGTTCCTAAAAAAAACAGCCGCTAACTGACACATGCATGTATTTTAGATAAATACAAGGAACTGATTCACAGATATTTGCATAGAAAAAGAAACACTAATATGCAAAAGAGAGGTGACTTGCTCTGGAAAACAGCAATTCCACAGAGAATATGGACAGGAATGCGGTTAACTAGACTGAGAGGGACTTTAATAAGGGCATTTCTCAAAACAAGACAAGGGAAATCCCCCTTAAGTAAACTCCCGCAGACTATTAATCCAACCAGAACCGTTAGAGGCCAACACGACAAAGCTACCGTGTTGTGTGCAGACACTAGACACCTAATTAAAATGAGTCACATGCTGGAAAAAGTCCCCAAGAGAGCGCACAAACGTCTCTCCCTGTGATGCCTGGAAGAAGCTGTCTCCTTACCTGGACTTGCCCTTTTCCCATGATCTTGTCCACGATCTCGTTGTCGTCCTTGTTGAGCATGCTTTTGTCGAAACACTTCTCATAGCACAGGATGCGGAGGTACTGGGAGCCCTCCAACTCAATCTCAAACTCCTTTAAAAAGATCACATTGATGCAGAGAACCAGATGTTGTAGTAACGGCGACACAAACGTGCAGATGAGAATCCTGGATGACTGACTTCGTTCCACTGAGGTTCGCTGGTGTCTCTGAAGACACGCGTCTTGGCCTTGCTGACAAAGTATCCAAAGGAGTCCACTTCCAGGGTGCAGTACAGATCTACGTGGGAACACAGAGGAGACAGAAAGCAGCGTTATTAGGATTTAAACAATGAAAACAAAACTCTGAGAATCACATTCAATAGCTCAAATATGCTTTGCACAGGAAAATCAAAATCCTTTTTTTTTTTTTTTTTTTTTACTGTATTTCAGGGAACAACTCATTGATTTCTGCATTAATTTTTTTGGTCTAATCTATAATTAAAATGTCCACCATCACTTCAAAACTATTCAAATGACCTCATGATAGACAGGAAACTCTCATGATTCTGAGGCTGATGGATCATTCTGCTTTGGTGTAACAGCGTATACAAATCAATTCATCAATTACCCGCCTCGCTGGGGATCGATTTTCACCATAGTCAACAAATTGACTAGTCAACACTTTTGCTTTGTCCCACATCCTGTCAGAATGTAGCTGCTGCGTCTTATTTGCTACACTAAGTCTGGATCAATATCTGGAAGGTTAAAGCCAACAATGTCACTGCTCCCAGAATACATTTGTAATGTCTGAATGTGTGAACTGGACTTGGGGACGTTATTTAATGGTGAACACGTTTCAGTGTGTCACACCGGCCCCTCCTTCCGCGTGCTACCAGCCACACCAGAGCCGAGGCGCCGCTGGGATCTGCTTCCTCTCACTTCTTACGTGGGCCAATTAAGTCTGCTAATGTGTTTCTTGGGATGCTCCCGTGCAGCTCCTGCAGCTTCCGTGCAGCTCCTGCAGACATGGCTGCCAGCTGTCTGGGAAGTGTCTCTAATCCATTCCACAGCTCAATCAAATCCCTGGGGTTAACCTCCACCTGACAGCATGATGGATGGGTGTACCACACAACCTTTCACCAACAGGCTGACAGAGGAGGAGGCGGAGAGGGCCTAACGCATCTCATAGGCCCACACACACCAGTGCAGACTGGCAGACCGTGTATTTATACCACAGCATCAAAATCACTGTCCCAGCCTGCTGTTTGGTTCATAACAGACACCCAACATACCACCTGCATGAGCTATGACGGGCTGGGGGAAACAGTCCCATCTGAAAGTTCAGAGCTGACCGCAAGGCCACCATTTATAACAGTGGAAGCTCATTACCATCTGGTTCCATTCCTCCTTTGTTTATTCTCTCAGAATCATGAAATGCTCTCATGTAATTGCTCCCAGTGAGGAAGGAATTATTGCTGGTAGGACCAGGGAAATGTGACCAAATGAAAGTATTGAAGACTTCCACTTCCAGCAGAGACATTAATGCATGGAGGTTTAACCTCAGCACTGCCGTTTGCCTTAGAGGTAAACACACAAACAGTCGGACAGCTTCTGGGAAATTGATGGGATGATAAAGGAAAAACTAATCCAGGCTGTTTATTACTAAAGGGGGAAGGAACAATTCCCTTTCAACTGCCCTCTTTGCATTCCATCTGATATGGATTTATGAGCCCAAACCAGAGAGAACAAATTAAAAAGGGCCTATTTGTGTCCTCACAGTGAATCTGCAGGAGGGCTTTGTGAGCCAGGACCAGCCTCCATGACTTTTCATTTCCCTGACAGGCTCGCAGAATGAGGGGGAGAAATTGGACAGCATGGGGTCTCTGTCCTCTGAACGCAGGGGTTAATGGACGCCATCCTGCCCCGGCTCAGTCAACTGTCCTTGTGGCGCGTGCGCGCGCGCGCGTGTGTGTTCTAATAGAAGAGCTTTGCCGGAGGCCCTGTCTGATGCACAGCCAAACAGCAGGTTCACAGAATTCGAAGACAAGTGCTAATCAAACTAATCGTGTCATGGCGGCTGCCTGTGTGCTTGCCCCCCCCCCCCCCCACACACACACACACGCACCCTTTCTTCTTTTTTTTTTTAAAAAGGGAAATTTTAGGAAAACTCAAATAGAGACTTATTAAATGATCCATCCTGAACCTGGAAAAGCTCACACCCCTAAACCTCAATGTGTGTTTCATTTAAAAAAATGATGTTGAACATTTCCGTGTCACACGTATAAATCTGCAGCTATGCGAACGCCACCAGATCGCGTTTTCACCCTAGAAATGTTTTGGAGGGTTCTCAACTCCCTGCCTCCTCGTGTGCGACCCAGTTTGAGTACTTTGCCCTGGGCTCAATTTATTGTCATTTCCTCTCGGAAGAGACTATTGTGACATGAATAACAGAACACTTATAATCCGGTTTGTGTTGCTCGAAGGAAGTTTTGATGAAGGAAAAGTACAAAGTAGCTCCTGACTGCATTGATGCAGAAATCTGAACCACAAAACTGGCCGTTATCTCTGCACATGTAAAGCGTCTGCTGATGAGTGATGAGACTTAACCCATGAGTGAAAAAAACACACTCATGGGTTAAGTCATGGTTTCGTGCTCGCAGGTGTGGCCCAAAACCGTTAACATGACATACAAACACAGGTGCTCTGCAGCAGAGGTGGTGCAGTGGCTACAGCTGATGACTCTCCCTTTCATTCAGCTTCTCTCCAAAACTGTGAGTGACACTATAACTGTGTGTATATGTTATCCCCCATTGGTCATTGAGTCACTTTTAAACAGCTAAAAAAGACATTTTTACTTTCGCTTCACCTCGGCCTTGCTTAATTTGTGCATTATAGAGTGCGCGTTTGATGAATTCATTTGGGGAATAATTGTCTGTGTGGTGTTTATCACAGTCAACAGCACCAAAGTGCATCAGTGAAACTATTCAGCTTCTTCACACACGCACATGCGTGCGCACACATGGTTTCTAAAGCCCTCAGTTATCTGCAGTCTACAGAGGATCAAACAGGCTTTCAGAGGAGAGAGCTTTCCAATCCATTACCCCAGAATTTACAGTGAGCCATCGTTCACAGGCTACAGGCTGCCACGGTAACAGAGAAAAAGAGCAATTCTGCATCACCGTCTCTCTCTCTCTGTCTCTCTCTCTCTCTGTCTTAGATAGTTGATGTCGGAACTGGTGACTGTGCAGCAGAGCAGGAAGAATAAAGCGGCACAAGTCGTCCACCAGTGACACCGACCTGTCAAGCCAGAGCTCTACTGCCTGCAGTTCACCTTGGCTGAGTTTGTGCCGTTTGTATTTTCGTGCTAATGCAGCTCCCACTTCACTTTGTCTTGTCTCTCTGGACATCAATCTGTCTCTGGATGGGACCAATCTGTGGAAAGTCTTGCTGAGATCAAACGGATCATCAGATGGATCATGTGTGTTGCTGGCAGACTTATATATACGGACAGATATGTGTAACAGGATGCTGTGCCAGACTGTGCACATGTGCGGTTAAGAACTTACTGGCTGACTCTTTGAATCCCTTGGCAGAGTGGACGATCACGTGAAGGAATCCGTACAGTCCGGGAGTCTCTTCATCTGGAAGACAAACGCGGACAAGTTCTTGGTGTGAATATGGTGACAAACACACTGACGTCAGCGAGAGAAGCAGCTGTGATGTGAGCATCAAATCGTAGCTCTGCTAAAGAAATCAGTCACCAAACAAACAAAAAAAAGCTTCTAATATTTTAATGCATATACTTTTGTGAGGAGAGAATAATGATGCTTTAAGTGATGTGAGAGCACAGAAGTGGCTCCTGCTTTCACTCTTGCCACTGTGATACTCACATGATTTCTTTGTGTAACCTCTACAGTCCAGTCCTTTTTCATATTAGACCATATCTGCAGCAGCCGTGTCTCCACGGTTGCTGCTTAAGCTTTTACGTTTTCAGTAATATTAGTGACTGTGCCACTTAAGGAACAAATCTGCAGATCCATTTTGTAAGTGTTGAACTTAGTTTGTTGTTGATTCAAGTTCCTAAAGCTAAAAAAAAAAAAAATTTTCTTCAAAAATCTTTTTGAAGAAAACCACATATAAACCAGATCCTGCAGTGAAATATGATTAGATTGCCTTAATTTGACAAAAATGCAACTGCCTCAACCCCGTGAGCTAATGGCATTCTCCAGGCCAGAACGAAGGCAAGCTTAGCTCGTTAGCTTAAGTCAAAAGAATTCTACTGCAATGACTCTTCACGCCACAAACAAAAGAGGAGGGATGTGGAAACAGAGCAGCAGAAAATGGCTGATTATTAGAGGTAAAAATGAATTATTATTGCAGCCTTTCTGTTGCTATTAGAGCTCACACACAAGCACAGCCTGCACCATAATAAGTTTGGTCTGGTGGTGGCCTGTAGCCTGATATGGGCCCCTGCACCGCTGAAGGGGGGAAAGGGTGGGCTCTGTTCCATTCCTGGTAAATAAACCACCATGGAGGCTGGCGGGACTGTTTGGAGCTTCACTGTAGGCATCTGACAGCAGAGTGGTCGCCCCCCTGGGCAGGGTCAAACATGAGTGTTTCATACAAGCAGCAGAGAGAGAGAGAGAAAGAGAGAGAGAGCAAGAGAGCGAGGGCTCTGAGGGTCAGCGTCCAGGGGGCCCATCAGCTGCTTTCAGACAAACATGAATCTCTTTGTATTCAATAAAAGCTTCAACAATAAAGTGTGGAATTCCAGCTCATATTTGATAATTGACAACTCCTCAATCAGATGCGGCCAAAATATGAGCATATAACTATCCATCTTTAGTTATGAGAAACATTCTTTCACCAGCTGGTCTCCATTTAAACCCTGACTGTGTTCCCTGTGTGTGTGTGTGTGTGTGTGTGTGTGTGTGTGTGTTTATGTCATGGGGTCCAAAGACTGGGACTTGTAGAACAACATCAAGAAGCTGAGGTAAAGTGACAGACCTGATCTACAGCACAGACAGCTTTAAGGTGGAAAACCATGATTTCTGATGAAGGTTTTGAGTCCTATTTCTGATAAGAACCACAACATAGCCACTTTACAATCCTCTGAATACTGAGGGAGGATTCTTGCCTGTCTCTGTATGATGCTAATTACAAATCAGAAGCATGTTTGATGTTTAACCATCAGGGTGAAAAAGGAAACAGTTATGACACGTTGAATGAAAATAGTGTGCGTGTGTGTGTGTGTGTGTGTGAGAGCAGATGGTACCTGAACATGGATGAACAGATGGTTGAATACAGCTGAATTGAGCACTGACAGACTCTCATGCTCACCTCTACAGTTTGATTTTATACACTGAAAAGCTCGTTCAAACCTTTAAACTGATGATCTGAAAAGCATGAATGTTAATTAACCTGATATGAAAGCCTGGGCTGCTGCTGTTCTGCACCTGGAAGGGATGATGCTTTATCTTTGAAGTTTGTGTTAAATAATTAATGGAGGAATGGAATAATGCACCAAAGAGGGAAAATAAAGTCAAAATAAAAAAATGAATAACAGCACTGTTATCACATTTCTGAGCTCCACATCTGACAGAGTTCAGACAGAATGCTGACTATTTTCTACCCTTCATTTGACTTCACACTTAAATAAAGCAGGAATTCCTTCCTTCACCACATTAAACAGTAGTCAGAGTCAATGACAGAGCTTCCATTGTGTAGGAAACAAGCTAGGATCTTTTTTTTCTCCAAAGAAGAAGCATGCCTCACAGCATATGGAACGGACTGTAGCGCTGTGGTTTTTCTTATGCATTGTGGCAGCGTGAAAATGTCATTTGGGTAGATCAGAGCAGGTCAGCCATCTGGCTTTAAAGGCACCACGAGGCTCTGAAAGTGGTGCATCTTTGTCATTTGGAGCAAATACCAACTTGCAGGAACAGAGTAATCAGAACAGGCCACTGCTGACATACCGCGTGGCACAGGCTGCCATGAGCTGGATGAGAAACATATTGTAACCTACATTCCCTCCCGCAGAGCCCCCCTCCTCTCTCTCTCATTATGTGGCTTTTGCACTGAGAGGGAAAATACACTTTTGGGTTCCAATCAACTCAAGACAGCACCAGAGGGCATTGCAACAGTAGACTATACATTTGTGATTGTGAAAGAAGAGAAGCATAAATCAACCAAACACAGCTGCACAAAATTGGATTTTAGTTCTTTACCGTCTTTATTGCTGGTAACAGGAATGTTGTGGACCGTTCGGAGCTTGAAACAGGAGCTGGTCAGGACCTGGAGCTCCACGGAACTTAAAACACAGGACTGGAGGTCTGACAAAAAAACACCCACACAGAAAAATGTTTCCACCATTTCAAGACAAAGACATTTTTTAAAGTATAGAAACAGTCAGGAAGACAATATTAATGCCTGCGTTACCTTTCTTCTGGAGTTTCTGTATGCTTTCCCTCCACTCTGACCTCTCATAATCTGACGACAGGAGAAACAGGTAGCTCTGGATACACACAGAAAAAGAAATAATTAAGATATATCACCAAACACATGTGACAATTGTTTAGAAAAAGATCTAAAAAGCCACAAAAGTATCAGCCGAAATTAACCGCGACACAATTCACTCTTTGATGAACGTCTCCATCTAGTGGCGAAAGCTAAACACTGCAGCTAGACGCACTCAAACAGAAAAAGGGTGAGCTGAGCACCTTTCCATGTTTGTTGTGGATGCGGAAGGGAATCGTGGGAGAGTGCAGGAGCAGCCACGACTCCTGCTCATTCATCTTCTTCCTCAGCCGCTCCACACGACTCTGACCCTTGGGTGCCTTCTGAACACACAGAATCAGCGATGTGGAATCTTATTTAGTATGAGAAGTGAAACTGAAGTAATCAGCTGAGTGAAAATAAAAAGAAAAAAATAGTTACAGCATCAATTCTTCCTGGATTGGCTAACTGGTATATTTTTCTCTGTCCTTTCCAGCTGTAAATTCAGCACTACTGTAAAAGTCCTGATACACAGTTTAAAAAAAACACATACACACACACACACACACACATTTCTTTTCAGCAGTGAAGAAAAACAAAACATGGATACCCTCCCAGTCTGAGCAGGAAGTTGTGAGTCAGAGTCTGGATACAATCAGCTCAATCTCTCACTTCACCAGCCTACTCTACCATGTGTCTACAATGCTGTGAGGGGGCAAGAAGAGGGGTTTTTTTAGCTTCCAAAGCCCTCAGTAAAGCCAGAGGAGTGGGCATGCAGTCAAGAGCTTGAAGCATATTTTCCCTCAACCTGCGTCACTAAATAAGTGTTTTACCAGTGCTGCAATAAACCAGGAAGGCTGACACAAGATGACTTTTAGACAAGACAAAGTTGCTGAAAAGGACTCGATGAAATCCAAACTTAGCACAAGCTGTTGAGCTGATGAGCGGAGTCGCTAAGTATCACAACCTTCCCAGGACCCATCAGTTCCTTCCTCAGTTATTTCTGTTTGTCATTAACTTAACAACAACATCTGAAATAATTGTTCGTATTGAGGAAACCCCGGCTGGTTTCCTTTTGTTGTTTAACATGTCCTAAAGTAGCTCTGAATCTCCATCCATCTTAGACACCTGCAGATATCAAGCTTCCAAGATAAAATCTGTCCAATCATGTAACTCCTGCAGGCAGATTTGGACCAGCTCTTCCTGTGTCGAGCCACAGCGGCCGACCTCGGCTCCGTGCACAGCTTCATCTAAGCACCGTCACCCACTCAGTGGTGCCATCACCAGGCAGTAAAAATAGAAAAATACTCAGCCATAACAAGTTTGCCCCTTGATGTGTTTTTTCCAGGCCAGTCTGGGCACAGTGAGTGCCTATTTTACCGCCTTGTTCTCTCATTAATATGCGTTTTACAGTTCCAGGTGATGTTGCTTAGCAGCCTGTCAGGAAGAGCCGTAGCTACACGTCTCCACAGCAGTCCTGTTGTCCTGTTATGGTTTGTTTCTTTTATACTGACTCGGAGCAGCGGTCACTGAACATCTCCCCCGAACCAAACGTACCTTCTCTTTCTGGATCTCGCTCTTCAAGGCCGAGATCTTGATCTTCATCTCCTCTATCTCGTGCTCAGGCAGGACCTGGATGCTATGACAAGAGTCGGAGTCGTCCAGGGTCTGAAAGGTCAGGTCTGCCAGCGGGATGTACCACTTGCACTCGTACTGCTGGTGGCGTCTGTGCATGAGAACAGAATGGGGGGAAGCAGACGGGCTGTTATTAACACATTCATTTATAATGTCGGGAAAGTACGACAATATATGCCGTAAAACTATTAAATCAAAAGAACACAGAATTATAATACATCCTAATATAGAAGAAAAGCTTTACAGTCTTTGTGACAACGGTGATCAAAAGGAAAAACAGATAAAAATGAAATAAAACCACACAACATTCTTTTATGCTCTTCTGATAAATTTATATTCAGAAGATTCGTCGGGGCTAATCTAGACAAAACAGAATTTCAGTCTGTGTTCATGCAGACACAAATCTGTATGGAAATGGTGCTTGAGGAGCACAGCTGAGAGACGCATGAGCCTCATTACTAACGAGAGTCTCATTATCATTCCTCATTCATTAGACTGTGACAGAACTATATGAATACATAAACCAGGAAATGCATACACAGAAAGGTAAACATCCACAGAGGGGAATGAAGGATCCTCAATAGTGACTGTTTCTGGTTAGCTGCTCTGCTCAGGCTGTGTGTGTGTGTGTGTGTGTGTTTGTGTGTGTGTGTGTGTGTGTGTGTGTATGAACGAACACAGTATGTTCCCCTGAGCAGCAACAAGTGACTCAAACAGCAAATGTCAACCGAAATGAGATCCACTCAGGCTAACGGTGGCTAACGTGCTAGCGAAGCGGAGGAGCAGCTCTGTACATGTGACTACAGAAACTGTCTCATAGATGTACAGATTTTATTCTGGGAAAGACAAAGCTGTGTTTGCGCTGACAGGTATAACATCTTCACAGACAGAAGCACTGACAACATGCTGCAACAACGAGGAAGCTAATGATTGAAGGTGTGTATTCACACGTCTCTAGCATGTATTTATACCCTGGAATGACAGAAGAAAAGTCACTGCGGACTCACCCCACTGCTGTCTTCTTCATCTTGGCACAGAGGAGCAGATCAGTGAAGAGGAAGACATGTCTGACCTTCCTGGAGCTTTCCGACACCTCCACCAGGAAGCCGTCCTTCACCAACTGACGGGCCTGAAAAAACACTGATGTCACTTCTTGTTGTGCCACCACAGAGAACACGAAGATGTGTGTATGTGTGTGTGTGTGTGCGTGTGTGTGTAGTCCATCTGTCCTGTCAATAAGAAAACCACTACTTAATAACAACATGTTGCTCTCGTGTTTTTGCTAATTATTTATACTTATTAAAAAGGGTCACTGAACAGGT
The DNA here is from genome assembly GCA_015343265.1 of Pao palembangensis. Taxonomy (NCBI): domain Eukaryota; kingdom Metazoa; phylum Chordata; class Actinopteri; order Tetraodontiformes; family Tetraodontidae; genus Pao; species Pao palembangensis. Next base: position 9,835,642 of record CM027094.1, on the reverse strand, counting down.
GTCTCAAACAGGCTTTTTACACTCTGTAACACACACCTCTCCCTTGGGTGTGGTCACAGCAGTTCGGCGAGGGTCAATCTCCTCATTGATGGAGGAGAGGAAGTTCTGAGAGATCCGCAGAGCGTCCTGCAGCAGGGGGAAGTCCGGGTGGTCTTTAGGGGTGTGTTTCAGCAGGTCCTGCGGCACCAACATTCATGGTTACTCATGGACAGAGACACACTCAACTCATCATCACAAGGTACAGATAGTGTCATTACCGACACTCTGATGAGCCAAAATCTGATCAAAGTATGGCTATTATTTAAAGATCTTTTTCACTTTCGAAATCCTTTGAGTTTTTAATGGCGCATCTCTCTGTAGTACTGAATAAATGATAACGCTTGCTGTCTACTTTCAAAATCCAGCACCAATATTTTTAACAAGCATTCCATTTGCATGGTTGACATGAACATGACATCTGTGGAAACGTGCACACCAGCCATCAGTGAAGTGGGCAGCCTGCAAGCCTGTTGATGCCGTCCTCTGCTGGAGACTAACTACAGACATGGCTGCTCACCTGACTGACACCTTCTACCATCCATGAGGTAAGCTTATTAAACAATGCAAATGGTGGAGTAAAGTCCACAGTATTCATGTAAAATGAAGCGAGGGAGAAAAATATAGCGTGAACTTATAAATAATGAACATCTCATCAGACTTATTGAAAATTCTCCTAGTTTTGTGTCTGGTCATGTATGATGGTAGAACTTCTTACAAAGCTCTTTAAACCAGTGCTGGAAGTGGTGTACTCACATGAAGGACCAGTGTGCTTCTGGTAACGCGGTCAATGGGCTTGTAAAGCAGAGCTGTGGGGAGAGAAGAGGGCGACCGTGAATCAGTGTTGCTGCGTTCCCACGGAAACACCCAGGAGGTCACAGATCTGCAGCTCCAACAAGGACAAACACTCCCACTCAGCTCAACACAACAGCAGGGGCGCGCTTTTATTTTCGACACCGATCAATCTCAATGGTGTCCGCAGTTGGCTTCTCAGCATTCACCTCCTTTCAAGGCACAAATGTGATCATTTCTATTTACGTACACCTGAAACTGTCCACGAGAGCAGAGACATGTGTGAAAAGTAGAATTCCACTGAGTGATCAAGCCAATCTTTAATTAAAAGCTTGCTGGGAGGAGTAATTGATGGGTCTCCCGTATGCAGCCCGAGGTCTGAGGCCCCAGAGAGTCGTTGATCTACCTACTATAAATGCTAAACGTGTTCAAATCAGCAAACACTGCTCTCTACGACTGTGTCGCAATAACGGTGTCTTTCACTCGCTCTCGCTTCCTCTGCTCTGTCATCATTCAGTCTCCCTTCCGCTTTCATTAATATGTGAAGACTGTGTAAGATATTAGCTTTACGTGTTCTCATACACTCTCTCCCACTGCTACACCCCCTCCGCCCTCGTGAGGTCACCCAAAGAGCATCTCCCAGCAGGCCCTAGATGCTCTCTGCACCTCCTGGTCATGAGCACAGCAGCCTGGATCAATAACCCTGCTCCACTGAACCAACAGACCTGCCTGCAGGAGGGTTAACCCCTAAAGACAACAGTTCCAGAATCATTTTCACCCTCACAAAAGTACAGGATAAATTAATTATCTATTATTTTCCAAATTAAAAATAACTGCATTGCAAGCAGGGGATGAGGGGATGATTACCTCCTCCAGCCTCCTCTGAGGGTGGGGTCACCCCTGGAAGACCGTTTCTGAAAGTCTGGCCAAAATAAACAGAAGATGGGTCATAAAATCAACATCTGGCTTTCTGGGATCAAATACACACGATGAGACAGAGGCAGAATCATCAAAGCGGTCCTGCTGAGACCAAAAGAGCTCAATGCAAAGACTTTTTTATATTTCAACCCCAAGCTGACTAATCTCAACTCACGTCATTCTAAATTACATCAAAAAATTCATTATCATGTTTTCAAAGCATCCTGTCTGAAATCTAGACGGTGAAGCAAAGTTCACGGTGCCGGCGGGAGAGACGATCAGAGAGGAGCAGCTTGTGGGAAGTGGATGCCGAGCCACAGGGAGGTGTCTGGGACTGGGCGTGTTTTCAAGGTCGACGTGTTGACTCTGCTCACGGACGAGTCGTTGCCAGTGAGGAAAGAAGAGAATGGAGGCAAAGTCGGAGCAGAACCAACACAGACAGCGCCAACTTTCAGTCCACGAGGACAGAAGCAGGGAGGGATGGAAACCCAGCAGCAGGGAGCACGGGGGCCACACCGAAGACAGTCAGAGGGTATAGGAGGATTAAAGAAGAGAGCCCTCATTAACATAGAAAAGAGGATGTCGGAAGCTTGTCCGATTTAACATTCTGCTGCCGTTCGAAGCCATCGAGAGCAGATGATGAGCGGCTCAATGGACAGAAGTGTCCTTCTAATAATACTGACCACATAAAATAAACCAAATAAATACATAAACCACACGCTATTACACTTCATTTCTGTTAATCAGAGTGACAGATAATGATAATAGACCCACCAGCGCTGTAGGTGAAGTCATAATTGTTCTAATTGTTTTTGGGTTTAGAACTGCAATTAACATGTTTTCACCTGCAATCACCTGACCACAGATCTTTTCTCCCCCAAAAATGCAAACAATTGTCCATTGTGCAACGTGGATTTAAAAAGCTGCATTGTTCTTTTTGTTCCTCATTTACGATGCATAAATTAACATGCACTTGACAGGTCCGAGCAGCTGGAAACTGACACCGAGCAGCCTTCCTCAGCATGGCGGCGCCACGCCGTTTCTCCATCATCTTCTCTCTCCTTCCATAAGTTCTTCTGTATCCTGCAGCTGGGGGCTCCTTGCCCACTTCACCTTTTCCCTGAACAGCTAAAGTTCATGAGTAAATTCATGCATCAACTACTTAATGTATTTAAATCAAGGACCAATCTTCATCCACCTGTGATATAAATTCCTTCTGAGCAGCAGCCTCTCTAAAGTCTGAACATGTCCTCTACCGCCAAGAACATGCACATACTAAAGATCCTCCTATAGATTTAAATATAGCTTGCGTTCAACAGCTCTCAGCCACACCAGGCACAAGCTCCGGCGCTTCAAATAAACCTTACACACACGCGCTCCAACGCATGGACCACAGCAGCTCACGTACGGAAAACACAAGATCACACGTGCTGGCGTCCCGCATGGATAAAACACCTGACTAACAACTCCACAGCGACAAACCTGTGATGATGACAGAAGAAAAGGAACACAACAGTGTTTCCAGACAAAGGGTTGTTACCGTATGTGCAGTTACAGCACAGTCTGAGCACCAGCAGAACCTCCATGTCCCACATTTCCTTCCTTCACCCTGTCTTCCTGCTCACTGCCTCCTTCTCTCAGCCACCGTTACAGAGACGGAGAGAGAGAGAGTGACTGAGAGAGAGAGAGAGAGAGAGAGAGAGCGCTCACACACACACTAGACTGCTCTCAAAGCCCACCACTGCATACGCAAGTAGAAGAGGCAGAGCTGAGCCTTAAAGAGGAAAACTGGCAAATACAGTCATCCACACAGTCTCACAGATAAACACGAAGAGAGCTGACAACACACACACACACACACACACACACACACACACACACACACACACACACACACACACACACACACACACACACACTTACCCTCCATGGAGACAGTGGTGGCACAATCTTTAGAGTCTTTAGGACATTTCACTTTGAGGTTCTGAGAGAAATGGCAGATCGGAACGATGAGATAAGTCCTTCACACACTCACAGCAAAACTCTATAAACTGCATCATCAACATGTTTACTATTATTAGGAGTTCATTTACATTTCTATTATTTGCATGTATGCAAAATGAGACAATGGCAGAACTGGATTAAAACCCCCCAAGGGTTCTATTTTATGAATAATATACCAATAGAGATATTGGGATATCCTTGAAAGGAGGTAATATTTTGTCTGTGCATCAAACAAACCCCTTTCCAGTGTGGTAAAAACGCTCAGGTCAACATCAGGACCTTCCAAACTGATATAATGAGTCTGGTGGGAGCGGCTTTGGACTCACCTCAGATATCTTCTGGAACTGGATGTTGGCTTGGCTGCATTTCTCCGCCGTCTCCACTGCCTCCTTGTAGTTGTCCACGAAGGCCTTGTAGACGCCCAGCTGACTGGCCTGTGAACGCAGCAGGTTGGAGGAGACCAGGCTGGAGACACCTACCCATCACATACATCGTATACTTTCCCATTCTAAGCAGGCGTTATTTGTTTATCTATAATTAACTTTACATTGTTATTTCATTCGTATTCATAAGTATTACTATTATTATTATTGAATTAGATAAAGATGTTGTCGTGAAATTACATCATTTCATGACCTGCCTTGTTATTTGAAATAACTACACATCTATTTTTTTTTCTTACAAACAAGAAGTTGAATGTTGATGCTTGAAAATTTACTAAACCGCCGAAACCACTTTGAACGTCGGACCAGCGAATCGTGGCAGGCCTGTTGCAGACGAGTGTAGCAGAAATGCACACAGGCTAATGTTTGTCCCTGAGAGTGAAACCAACACATGCATGACAACAGAGCTGCAGATCAGCAGGGTATGAACATGCATCCAGCTACGGCCACGCGCACACGGGCCTGCTGATGCAATGAACGCTTCCTATCAAAGCACTGGAGCTCAACAGCGACAGTAGTTTTGTAATTAAGATGTTCCCTCTCTGACGTCGTTTTCCCGTCCTCCCACTTCCCCTCCGGAATCAGAGCCAATATGTGGGAGTCATCAATTCAGTGGATGCATGGTCGCACCGTTTATTTTAGTCTTTGTTACGCCAAACCAGAGAGGCGACCGTGTGTCATCACCGAACACTTATTCTGAGTTCACGCAGGCCCACACGAGAGCGACGCGCTGACATCATCACGCAGCTGATGTCAAACGTGTCCACCCGTCTGTCGCTGCAGGACGTTGAGTCACGCGGAGCACAGGTCACAGCCGCGGTGCCCAGACAGCGGCTGGTATTTAGAGAGCGGTGGAGCCGAGGAGATGGAAAGAAAAAAAAACTTTTCAGCAACTTCCTCGCTGATAAAAATGCTTATAGATAACTTAAATCCTCACAGACACGTCAGCTAGGAGAGGGCTGCAGTTCAGCTTTATTTTTACCTTCTGTGACTAAAAGTACTGGTTTTAAATTCCTCACTGCTTATTCCCCCTGCAGCCGCGTTAAAGCCCGACCACATGTTGAGGAGGAAATAAAGAGATGATATTTAAAATATGACCAACAATAATCCTGTCACAGTAATTAGATCCTCAACTACCTACTGTATTCATTCTAATCTGAACAGATGTTACTGCAGCTGATATGTTTACTGATCAGTCACTTCTTCATTCGTTCGTTATCAGTCCACCAGCTCCACACTTCCAACAGAGCAGAAGGATCCCACCTTCAACGCTAGCGCGTGGCTCGCGCTGCGGCGACGGCCTCTTATTGTGTGACAAGGTGAGAAAGATTAAAGCGGCGTGTTCTTTAATGCTTGCCTCTCCTCTGTCGCTCTGCCCACGTGCGCTTCATCGGCCTCCGTGTCGCTGTGAGGCAGCAGTGGGGAGCGGACCAGATCATTACAATGCCATCTGCTGTCACAACGCAACCCCGACTAAATGTTTAGCCGCCACACGACACACGCGTGTGTGCGCCGACACAGGCGGCACAGATGGGAGCTGATGACTACACTAATAGGTGTCAATTGGTGGAGACAGGAGGAAGTCCTCCAACAACTAATAGAATGACATCATTTCCCCTGCTTCTTAACATGAGCGTGAACGTGTTAAAGCATTTTCCTTCTTTAGACTGTCTTTTTCAAAAATTACAGCTGTGCTTGCTGATATTGCTGTTAAAAACGTTCTATTCTGATTATTATTTTTAGGAATTACAAGAGCCTGGACTATTTTTAGTATACATCTGATTATTGGTGTCGACTGTTAGGGCTGTTCTAATATGTTATTTCTTATTAGAAGCCACCCAGTCAGTGTCTCTGGAAGGTAACCTGCTCAAATCAGAGCTATTCTTGTAGCAAATCAGAGCTATTCTTATTATTGTATTTTTGTCATTAAAGGGGGTAAAAATCCAGTCCCATCCTGTCACAGGGAACCAGCCTTAAAAATTGTGTCTCAGCACAAAAATTTGAAAAATAAATAAATAACTGGGGAAGTTTCTGTTGTCCACACACTGTATCAAACACTGTTAGCATCACCAGCCCTTTTCTTCTCGTCTCCAGTCCAGAATTATTCAAAACCACAAAAATATTCCACCGTCCCCTGCCCAAACTAGGATGTGTTTGTGCTGACTGAACAGGGTGAGCGCTACAGGCCTTATTTACGCTTGCTACTTTTAGTTTGACGCAACGCTCGAGATTATATCGCTGAGGTAGTGTCCCTAGATTTTCCTGGTAAAAAGGTGGTTTTCCCTCAGTTAAAATTTCCTGCAGATTTTCCACGTAGAACTCCAACTTCCTAACAGATGAAGAGCTTTCATTACAGCATGTTGCATCAGCTCCTAAGTCAGCATGTAAAACACATGAGATGCCAGAGTTTAATTAATAGAGTTTTGTTTTGTTTTTTTAGGTGTGGGTTAATGCTCACATGCTGTTTGGACTGTTATTAATTAATATATTAATGCTGATTGCACATTCTCTTGCTGTGCAGGACATTAAGTGGAATTGCAATTCTAACACACAGGCTGAGGCCTGGAGGATTATTAAATCTGTCCAAAGGCTCATCTCCACGCTTGTTTCAGTGCCTACACAAATTGCCCGTACAAGCAATGCGATCGATTATAAATGAGACTGAACAGCCGCGCACGCACGTTGACACGTGCGGGCTAATCTGGAAGAGTGTTTCACAAGTGTCAGTGACGGCTTTGACACGGCTTTGACACTTGTGCTGTAGATGATGGAGAGAGAAAGACAAACACCCACTGGCTGTGGTTTTAGGGTGGTCCTCAAGCTCACCAGCTTCTGAAACAAGTGTCCCACGGTGACCTTCTCGTCCCACTGCTGGATGCTCGGTAACAGGGCATCGTAGAACTCCTTGTGGATCTCAAAGATGTCCTGGATTTTGTAGAAGATGGTGTCTACCTGCTGGATGGTGAGGACGGGCTGGGAGGTTGTGGCCGTGGCTTTGAGAGGACGCATCGGCTGGTTGGGCAGAAACGGAGACAGTGAAACCACAGTTAGCGCAGTGTTAATGACATTCCCGCAAAAGCTAACTTTCTCTTAGCAGTCATCTGTAAAGTCAGGATTTACAAATAATCATTTATTTAAGTGACTAAGGAAATGAAGAACAGGAAGAACTCTTCAATACATTTGACAGTAACTGGTGTTGTCACTGCAGGCTGCAGCAGGAGGAACACAACACATGACACACTCTGGCTGCAATCTCCTGCCAGATGTTTCAATTTGGGGTTTGCTGCTGTGAGGGGGTGTATCAGAGTGCACCTCAACCTTGCACTTGACATCGCAGCAGCCTCAACACGGTCAAAGTGCAGCACATGAGTGAAGAGGAGATACTAAGTTCAACACGTTGAGTCAGTGTTCCAGGAAATGGCTGTGGTCTATCTATTAACTACTAGCAATACTAGCTTACACAGGTGACTCTCAGTGAATTAGAATGTCCATTAAACGTCACAGTTTTCAGTAGGCTATCACTTAAAAACCATCCATCCACCCATCCATTTTCTGTGCCTGCTTTATCCAACTTTTGGGTCGCAGGGTCACTTAAAACCTTTTTTTTTTTGTCTTAAATAATATTCTAATTTTGGGTTTTCATAAGCTGTAAGCCACAATCAACAAACTTCAAAGAAAAACATTGTTAGGTTACAATGTGCTGCCCCGTCTAGAAAGTACTGTTTGAGCATTTCAATGAAATCATCTTCACTCAATTTGTGCTGTTTGTGTGTGTGTGTGTGTGTGTGTGTCTTACCAGCAGCAGTGCTTCCAGCTGGTTAATGTAGATCTCCTCACTGGCCAGAAAACCAGACAACACCAGTTTCTTCATCTCCAGTCCCTTCTCTATGTCTCCCTGCAGAATAACACACAGCAGACAGAATGCTGTCATGCATGGAACAATGTGCAGCACACATTTGTCAAATGTTTGGTTATATGTCATTGGCAAGATGAGGGTAATAATGCCTCCGCGGTAAGTGTATCCCAACACTGAAGCATTCAAAGGTTTGGGAATAAACAGCTGTTTTCTGAACTGTGTTGAACATATTGCTCCTAGGGTGTATTACTCGGAAAATTAGAATATCCTGAAAGAGTGCATGCATTTCTGTAACTTTAAAGATAAAATAGTATGCAAATCAATATATTTCAAGCTTTTATTTGTTTTGATTTTGCTGATTAGAACTTGCAGCTTCAGAAAACCTCAAATTCAAAAACTCAGAAAGTTAGAATATTGCTTGAAATCAATAAAAAACAGAATTTTAAATACAAAAATGTCAGGCCTCTGAAAGCAAAATCTTGCATCTGTAATGAGTCTAGAAAATGTAATGGTTTCACCTTTATGTTGGATTGTCTGAATAAAACAACTTTTTCACGATATTCTAATTTTCCGAGTAGTACTGTACTATATCCCAGGAATCATGTAGGAAAATGTTTAAAGATGAAAAAAAAAAGAAGTTTATGTCACCTCTTTCAGATTACACCCTAACTCCTAGTTTCCTCCTGTCAACGGAGCCGTCTCTATTTCAGACACACGCACACAAACAGTAAACTATGATGAACTACCACTGCCACCACCAAATGTATACATTAGACTACCCTCATCTATCAGTGATGCCGCTGATATCATGTAGATTTGATTATTCTACTAACTAACTTAAGAGCAGGTCAGAAAAGGTCTCGGCCCTGCCGTCAGCGTGGGCCCGTGGCCCTGGCTGAAGATAAAGGAGCCATTAAAGTTTAGAAATGTCCTCAGAGGGACATACAGACACCTTCAAGGAGGCAAAGAGCAGCCTTTCAAACAGGAGAGATTAATCATTGACACTTTTAGATCCTTATAGTGTTATCAGCTTGCTCAGTCTTTCTGCTCAACACGGAAGGAGCTATGACCTCATTTTTTAACCCATTCGTGACCGACGCGACAACGGCTATTCGACTTCAACAGTAACTGTTTCATGTGCACGACGATGGCAGCTCCGGCCAGAAACCTCTGGGCAGCTGTAACACGCCAAAGGGAGATCACACGTTTTAAAGGCAAACTGAAAAGACTCCAAAATGTGCCAAAATATCAAAAGCAAACTTTGGGAGCTGTGATTAATGGTGTCAGCTGTCTCACACATTAAATCAATCAGGAGAAGAACCGTGTGGCTCTACATAAATAGCAGAAAGTTTTCAGTGAGCTGCATTCATATAAACAGCTGAGCAACTTCATTTAGGATTTCGCTGACACATCTACTGAGCAAAGTTTGAAGCTCTCTAAATCATCTTAAGTTCCTCCTAAAGAAGTCAAAGTTACTGATAAGAATCAGAGAGAAAATAGTGAGCAGTCCTCTGAAAAGGTTGGATTTGATCCTTGAATACTCTGTAATATAATGTTGAATCAGAATGACGGTCAAAACAAACACGTGTGTCAGGGTAAAGCCCGCTCCCTCAGCGACAAACACTCCGCACCAAGATGAAAGGAGGCAGGACAGGAAGAGGGAAAGTACAACTTCAAACAGTGGGATTATTTTTTCCCTCTTCTGCACAAAGAGGTACTGTGTGGTGAAAAGGGCAAGATGGGAAATACATGAGGGGTGAAGAGATTTTTCCAACAAACATGCCCCTGTGTGTCCTCCCTCCCTGGCTGGCTGCGTTTTCCCACAGAGGCACTGTGGGACTGTGGGACTGTGGGACTGTGCAGGAAGCCCTGCTGTTGGTTCAGCCACCTTCTCACACGCTCAAAAACAGAAGTTGGAGTTTGAAACAGAAAGCAGATCGATTTTAAAAAAGCAGCAGGGTAAGAAGACATGTGCTGCACTGTAGCCGCCTCGCCAGGCCACGCTGAGACCAATGGCTGTCTCACACACACACACACACACACGCTCTGGCGGCACAGATGGCTCATAAGCACAAGCAGAGTGATGCCAGAGACTTGACACTTTGCAAAACCAAAGCCTTTCCAGCAAGTGTGTGTGTGTGTTTGTGCGTGCGTGTGTGTATGTGTGTGTGTGTGTGTGTGCGTGCGTGCGTGCGCCTATGTGTACACGCTTCCTGCATCCAGCCGCTCTCTCACCTTGAACTGTCTATGCACTGGGGTGATGGGATCCAGCTCCCCATCTCCGTATTCAAACACTTCCTCCTCCAGCACCCTGTCCAAGTAGCACAGCACCTCCTCCTCTTCCTCCTCCATGATTCTCTCCTTTATCTTCCCCCCTGAATCACCTTCTCTGCTGTTTCTGCCTGATCCTTTATTCAGAGGTAGCCTGGACACATCAGTGGTTTTTTTCCCCCGTCAGAACAAGTCGTCCTGACGCGGAGACAGAAAGAGAGCGGACCCCGCCTACACAGCACCACCCCCTTCCTCTGCTGGGCTTCCTGGTGCGTATGTATGTGTACTGTGAGTGTGTGTTCCACCTCGGTCGATGCGGAGTGCCCTCCCTCTAAATCTGCCCCTCCCCTCACAGCAGACGCTGTGCAACCACGTCCCTGACGGCCTTCTTCTGCTTGAGCCACACGAGGAATCTCATCTGCTTCGTTTCATTCTTTTGTGTTTTCAGGCCACTTCCTCAAACACACTCGCTCTCCTGTTACAGAGCGTTAATGGGCTCATTTCTCACTTCTCATTTCTTCTCTCTGACCATCGTCTCCTTATTGATCTGCGGAGAGTCTTGGATGTAGAGCTGGCTAATGTGCTGCTGTAGCGCGGCTAATTCTAATTACTGCACACACTGGGCAGTGTGATACCACAAGAAACTGAAAATACAAAATACAGAAAATGGAAAAGTCTGGGACCACACAGAAGCCAATCGAACAGCTGAACCTGTTTTAGTCAAGCTTTCCTGAAAACAAAGTAGAAGATAGTAAATTAAAAAAATCAATAAAAGAAATTTAGGCCAGTGATTATGAAAACCTCAATGTCCAAGAAAAACTCTGGCATTTACACTCATGCTGGCACGCTGAGGGATCAATGTATGCATTCTGTCATGGAAGTGTCAGGGTTGCCTACATCGCTCACTGGAGTCAAGACCTGCTGCAAAGTCAGCGGAAACAGAGCCTGATTGAGCAAGGCTTAGAAAAGAGGACTAGTTTTTACAGGAAATAATCCTTTAGACTTTAGAAGGCATCAGATCTGACACTGAGATATAGAAATGATGAACAAACACGTACAATATTTAATCTTAAGCTTTACATCAATTAATAAATCCTTCTAAATAAGATGCCTAAAGTGTTTTTGAAGCATTGAAAAGTCTCTTTTTGTGACTTGTGTTAATGAAACTTATATAAAAGTATTATTATTAGTCATTAAAGTTGCTATACTGTTGAGATGTACCTGAGTCAGTGAATAATTTTTAGACTTTAAATTTGGTTTAACCAAAATCCACCACGAGATGGAGACATTTTCCCATTTAACAAGGTTGACTTCAGAATAGAGGAGAACCATAAGTCAAAGAGTTTGCGTATTAAAGGCAGACAAACTACAGCGTATTTAGAATTCTAGACAGTTTAGGGAAAAGATGGATACATTAAATAGATGCTCATGTAGAGTAAATCTGAAGCAGATCCCTCAACAGCTGCACAGTAAAATGTACACAAGGACTTAAGAAAAGTCTGAAAGCATTATCCACGTAGGGTTTCATCTCAATATTTGTAGAGGCTTTTGAGCACGTTTGAGCCTCTGAGCACACGTGTGTGCAAGAGTGTTTTTTTTAATGGTTGAAGAGCAATATATTTCAAAGGATCTCCATCAACCCCCTTCACTTCAGGAAAGGTTTTGCATGAACCCTGTACCCATTAAGTGAGTTACGTTTGCTGCAGCAGCAGTTTCTGCAGAGGAAACAGTAAATGAACTGCTCATCTTCACATGCTCAGTTAGCACTTACTACATGGCTGAACAACAAAGAAATCCACTCACAGCATCACAATTCTAAACTGTTTAAAAAACAGCACACAAGAGCAATAACAATGCATTCCCAGAACCTTCTACATTCAATCACAAACTGACATCGATCAGTCACGGTGGCGTTCAAGCCTAAATAGGTCAGTGGGCACCTCTGGCAGCAGTGAATGCACCACCTGCTGGGGGCTGCAGGGAGATAAATACTGTATCTGGCAAATTCCTACACGTACTGAAAAAACGAGACAGACTTGTTCTACTAAATATGCAGAAAGGATCTTTAGACGTTCTTCTGTAGAAACACATGTGGAGTAGAGGTGAAGTGGGTCAGGCGGTCCCAGGGTGAGTAATCACAACCTGCCACATTCAGCTGGTGATTTATGTGGCCCAGTCGCTCCTAAGTTGCTCCCATCTGTCACATTGTCTGATGTGATGAAGTTGTATGTGCAAGTTCATGAGCGCGGGACCACTGCACGTGTGTGTGTGCTGCTCTTACCCCAGGAGGCAGGCCCTCTGGCGGTGTTGGCGAGACTGCTTCTCCGTCGGGACCCTGGGGAGCGCACAGCTGGGGCGACATTGTGGGCGATTCATCTATGTAGGGCAGCGTCTCAGAGCCGTCTTGAGACTTGCCGTCCTCTGCGCCGTCCCCCTCGTACCCGTCTGTGTTGTAGTTGAAGTCTGGAGATGGAAGCAAAGAGAAGAAGAAAAGGAGATGAAGAGGAAACTTATTGGTATTTCAATATAGATAAAAATAAAAAAATCACTGCGGGGCACGACTGTAAACACTCCAGCTTGCTGTCAGGGCTACTTTATAAGGCCACCTTCCACCACCAATCAGCAGCTGAAGTCATCCAGAAATGCAGTCCAGAGCTGGCTGAGCAGAGGAGCCGCCCACAACGGCCACACTAGTCTGGAGCCAGTACTGTAGTTCTGAGTTCCTATGCAGATGTGTGACTGCCTGAGCGGTCAGCAGCTACAGTTGAACTCGGTGGGCCATGGGACAAAGAGTTTGCTGGAGGTCGGTCAGGACTAGGATAAGGATTTTGCTTAGCCGTTACCTCAGTTTCAAGATTTTATCAAGCGAGCCTGAGAGGACAGACAGCTAGCTTTAGCTCAGCACATGTGGAAGATGAGCTGCTCGCTATCGTCACATGGTCCTTTTCCTTTCCTCCAGTTAATCAAGACTGTATATGCATAAATCGGGCATGTTTGCATTTATTTGTACCCTCACAAGTGACACATATCCCTCTGTCTTTGTAATGTTACTGAAAATCGCTTTTAATCTAATATGAACGTGTAACAAAATCAAACTCCTCTGTCAGCGCTGTTGCCCAGCTTTGCATTTGTTCCCTGCAATCATCCCTGGCGCTCACATGCACACGGGCCAATAACACGAGTGCCCACGTGCGATGTAGATCTGCAGACACTGACTGGTGCAGGCTGCCTCGCTCTGCTAATGCACCCTGACAATCCAAATCCATGACGGACAGAAAAATCGATGCTGCTCTGTCCGCTCCATGCAAAGGGAACGTTTCTGTGTCACCAGACACAAGCTGTGTTTATTATTCAGCATAATGTCAAATAAAAGCACTGGACTAAAGAGGAAGGACCTACCACAGATCAATGCAGTCAGAAATGAATCTGTCACTTTAGACGAGAAAAAAAAACAACTGTCCAGCCAACCAGAGGGAGAACGGACTCACTGGCACTGAAGAAGAGAGAACGAATAACACAGACTCGAAGAAAAAAGCCAGTGAAGTTGGTGTGTGTGTGCGTGTGTGTGTGTGTGTACGTGTGTGTTACGGAGCAAAAGAGCCTGTGACAATGACACAGGAGGGTTAGCAGAACTAAAATCACTGCAGACTTCCACTGTTCTAAACGTCTTCAGCTCATTCAAATCAAGGCCATAATGTTGCATTCAATTCATTCAGCCATAAACCAGGAGGAAGTAGCAACAGCAGCTCCGAAAGGGCAGATCAGCGGTAAGGCTGATACTGAACTCTTACAGGATTGTTTTAACAGCTAGTTTGGTTTCTCCACAATTCAGCGGTTCAAAGAAAACTGGGTATTTTCTGCTTTAATGATGCAGCTGTCAAAGGTCAACACAAATCGTAAAAAAAAAAAAAAAAAGATTCGTTTAAATGTCTTCCTTGCAAAAATAAAAGGTCATCTCTGATCTCATCGACACTGATGTGAATACCAGACAGTCAGATCGGGGCCGAGCTTGCGCCTGACTAAATGTCCCCCCCGTAAAGAGGAACATACACAGTACGGCTGAAAGGCTGATGGCTGAACCAAGAGGATGGTGTAAAGAGGAAGGCAGAGCCACACGCAGGCTATAACCTTATTACGGCTGCAGAAGGGCTCGTGTCAGACTGGAACTAATCTACCTCTGCAGGACACTGACCAAATGTGTGCAGGAACCGTCGATACGAAGGAAGTCCCTGTGACATTTACAGAATTCTCTTTGGTGCACTCAATAGGAATTGAAATGTGACCTTTGAGTGCTGAATAACAATCCTTTTGATGGCGATTCAAATAAAGCAAAATTTCCATTAAATGCAGTTATCATCTGGCAACCAGGTGTGACTTTGTGACAAGGCATTCATTCAATCATCTATTCATAGATCCACCAAGTTCAGTTCAGTTGTGTGTACAGTGTTTTCTTTTTTTTAAAGTCATCAACTTCTTCGAATTACCAAATTCTATTGAAGTACCAAGAAATCTATGACACACAGCGATAAAGTTGAATTTACTTCCGGGTTTTTAATGATATTACGGTATGCGCTGCTGCCAAGAACCCTGTTGTGCTGGCTTTGTTGGATCTCTCAGCAGCCTCTCTCTAAGTGGTTATCTGTCCTCCTAAAAGCATCTCTCGAATGTGGGGTGCTATTCCTGGCCCCGTGCTCTTTTCCATTTATTTCTTTTTCCTTTGGGGTTAATTATTAGCAAACATTAAGCCATTATTGCACAGACGAGCTGCAAATCCATCTGCCAGGTTCACGACCAATACCAGATGCACTGAACAATCTGTCCAGATGTTGTAGAGATATCCATCTGTTGGTTACCGAATATGAAATTCAAGTTTTAAACAGTGTATGATGTGTGCACACATTTTGACAACATGTATTATATTCCTATTGTATGTTTTGTCCCCACATTGGATGCTTATATAATGTTTAAAGAAGCACACAGAGACAGAAAAACCTCTTGATTCTGTAAGTGCGCGAAGCCATGACGATGAACACACGCATGGGTCTGTGTGTGTGTGTGTGTGTGTGTGCCAGCAGATAGGTTGCATAACCAACCTGTTAAATCGCTGTTACAAACCCAAACACTCCAACACCCTATGACCTCTGCTCAATGTCAGCCCGCATCCCTCACTGTTAACCTTCACCTGTCACTCCTAATAACACCCCCCCACACCCGATTTCCATGGCAAGGACAAATGGCTGCCATGACAACTGGCCAGACTGATTCAAACGCATGTGTTGCTGACAGGCAGTCAATAAAGCTGGAAGAGCAGCAGTCTCTCTGGTGTTTGTCTGCCCCGACGGAAGGAAAAGATGAATAAAAATACTGAAAAACAGGACTGACAATTTGCATGAGCTGTCAGGGAGTCATCCTAAGCTCCACAGGGCTTCGACCACTTGCACAAATTTGCAAATAAATGCAGCCAGGGAGAGGCCAAAGTTGCTGGGGCGGTATGAGAACTCAATCAAGGGTCTGCGCTGCCTTGCTCAGCATTTTCTTTTCAGGAGGAGAAGGGTTACATCATGCAGCCCTGCAGCCAGCTAACACTGTGTGGGCACCATGAAGCAGCCCTGAAAACTGCTTTTGTTTGCGGGCCACGACCGCAGTGACTGAGCAAACATGCGTTAACCCACGCAGCTCAGGGTTTCGAACAGAATGCATGTGTATGTACAAGCCGGAGCTGCTCTGCACTTTTGCACTTGTTTGGAGATCAGAAAAGAGGACACGTGGTCGGATCGACTCTCAGCCTCACTACATGCGTCTCTTTGGATGCGTGTGCGTGTTCCTAGCTGCATGCATAGAGCATTCCTTTAGTGACGATCTCAGACGATGTTCAGTGAGCTCAGCCATAACTGATCCAATTCTCTGCAGACCAGATAGAAGAAAAACAACAAGAAAAGGGGCGGCGTGTCCTGTAGCTCAGCGCTGGGAGCCCTGACATCATGCACAGCACAGACTTTACGGACGTACACTACTGTGTGTGCATGTAGGCATTAATATCTGCCTGATTTGCTGTTTGTATGCTCTGAAGACAGAGTAAAAGCCTCTGGATTATATTAGTACAGCAGAGTAGCTGCTTCACTAGCCTTTAATGAATTCTCTTCTGATCACTTACACTTGATATGAGATGATTACGTATGGAAAACATGGACATATGTGAAGACAAAACCAGACCAAAATGTTTCTGAGCACATCTGTGATTAATGCAGCTGGTGTGCACTGTTCTACTGTGAGATTACCAAACTGCTTTGTTCACATTTGCAGTCAGCACATACTGAAGATGGAAGCTACGACAGATGCAAGCTGGGAGTATTTACGGCTAGTGCTCTAAAAATAACCAAACAGTGGAATTTTAAATGAAAGCAGGATGTGCCAGGAAAGAACGGGAATAAGTGTGAGTGCGGAGGCTTTTGAATTCCTCGTTGCCATGCTAATGATTCATATTGACTCAGAAGTTCTCCCAGAATCAGGATACAGTGATGCTACAAGATGCTGACTAAGCAAATGGTTTGTGTCTGCGAGTCAGCCGCTTCAGGCGGGGTCATTGTTGCCACTATCCCACTCATCCAACCTCATCCAGCCAATACGTTAACAAAGTAAACACTTTTAAAAGGTCAGAAACACTGCAGGTCTCCCGCCCAGCAGCTACAGAGGAGAGAGGAGGAAAGACTTCACAGCGCAGGGACAAAAAAGAAAAGGATGATTAATGAAGGATGAGCGGGAAAAGAAGAACATGACTCACGCAGACAGACAGGTGATACTTTTACTGTGCTTTCATTTAGCAGAACTTGAGGCCCGCAATGCTACGTTTCCATTATCCACTTCAAAAAAACTGCGAGCACACGTTGGGAACACGTTCTCTGCCAGGTGAAGAGTCCGATAAAAGGCAGCATTGTCCCTTTATTCCTCAAATGAATCTCAATTCTACTACAGCTGCATATCTTTGCGTGCCATACGCCTGTAGGCAGCCAAAGATAAGGACCCTCTGCATGCATGAACTGCTGGAGCACCCATCTTTGTCTCTACAGCCCCAAAACCAACCAAGCAATGTTTCCATGGTAGCCAGACACTATACATTATAATTAGTCGGCCTAAATCCCCAAGGCTTGGACTGTTTGCACACATACTACTGCTTCCATAGATTAGGACAAAAGCTGTGATACATGAGGCCTGAAGCTGGGTTTGTGTGCACACAAGAGGTCAGAAGTACAGATACCCCTACACACACCTACACACACACACACACACACACACACACACACACACACATCTACTCAACCACAATAATCCAGCATTTTACGTCCACCTTGTCCTCCCTCGTCTTTGGAAGCAGGTATGATAGAAATCAATGTTGCACACGACTAGA
This sequence comes from Pao palembangensis, assembly GCA_015343265.1. Lineage (NCBI taxonomy): Eukaryota > Metazoa > Chordata > Actinopteri > Tetraodontiformes > Tetraodontidae > Pao > Pao palembangensis. Next base: position 9,817,917 of record CM027094.1, on the reverse strand, counting down.
GTGGAAAGCAGCAGCTAAACGAATGGAAAAGTGGACCGAACTGAAACTAAAGAGCAGGGATGGACGGAGCCATTGAAAGGCAAGCAGCTGCTGATGGCAGATGAGAGGGTGTAGATTAGAGGAGTATGCGCCACATGCTTCATATCAGAACATTATTAAAGGAGGAAAACAAACATTAAAATGAGAAGAGCAACGTCGCAGAAGGGAACACAGATATTCCGTTATTAAGTAAGAGAGAGAAAAAAATACTACAAAACAAATGTGACTGATTTGTCAGTAGAACGAGAAGTAAAACTGGGATTGAATGCATTCACAGAGAATCTTGGAGTGTGTGTGTGTGTGTGTGTGTGTGTGTGTGGGGGGGGGGGTCCTGATGTCAACCACAGACTGGCACATGCCTCCATTCATTTAAAACTGCATCACTCTACCAGTGGGTTTAAGGCAAACACTGTGCATTCGATCAAAGTCACTGGGAGGGAACGTAATGTTTCCAGTCAATACTGAAGCTCAGTTCATTTGTATGAATTTAGATTTAATTTGGAGTTTTGATAATAAGAGCATATAAGAACAGGAGCCACTTCTTGACTTCAGCGGAGGGAGGATGTGCTGAGCAGAGAGGGCCAATCAGGGCCATTAATATTTCACCACACATCTACGCAGACATAGAATGAGTGTTAGGGTGGAACACACGCAGGACGGCTTCTTAAACTGCAGCTTCGCTTCTAAACTAAGGAAGCAAACGTGTGGAGTCAGATGCGTATCCATGACACGAATTCATGATCGGGATGTGATACGAGTGTTTAAGGCGATCTGTGGCCTGAGTGGGCCTGTTCACCTGAGCCCGAGATGCTCGAGTGCATCCGTAAACCCTTTCAACTCGTAATGGCCTTTTCCCCTCCCCCCCGTCTCCCCCTCTTTCTCCCTCCTCTCGTCTCTCTCGCTCCACTACCCTGCATGCTTAATCATTGCCCCTGCCTTCTGGGAGCATGTAAACATGGCAGCTGCACCATTGGCCGGGAAGGTGGTGTTTCTCCATCGTGATTGGCTGACAGGAGAGAAACATGGGTGGCGAGGAAGAAGGCGTTGGTGGTTACCATAGTCCTAGAAGATGACTGCAGTATGTAGCAACATAGCCCCCTACACACACACAAACACACACACACCCTCAGGTCACGGTGAAGATCCCGGTAGACTCCTACAACACAAACACACTGAGACACATGGCACACCCTCTAAAATCAAGCACAACAAAAGATTTTCAGAGCTTCAGTCTCCCAAACACGGTTTAATTTGTGGGGCTCCTTAATCTATCCGCAATATGCTGAAAACATATTTGGTTTGGCATCAAAGAAAAAAGGCATTTGTTATTTTCGCTGCAGCGTCAGCAGTGATAGAAAGAGAGCGCCATCATTACAGATACTTTTTATACAACAATAAAAAAAAAATCTAACTAATTCATTCCTTGATTTTAACGAAAAATCAATCAAAATTAAACTACATGTCTTAAATCAACCCCACTAATTGCTAAAGACTTATTTACTGCGTGATTAAAAGCTACAACAGCATAAACAGCTGAGCCAAACGCTTTATCTATTATTCAGAAGGTTGACACTGATCAACGGGTGGCCCAGAACATAACCCCGACAGGAACATGCAGACAGCTTAATCTTACAACGGGGGCCACACTTTTCCCTTCTCCACTTTCAGCTGCCTGAGTTAATAAAAAAAAATAAAAAAACATCCACATATTAAAGAGGCCACTTCCCTAAAGCAGCTATAACTACTGTGCATGTTTATTACAGCTTATAAATTCAGGAAGAGACTTAAGATCACAGATTTAAAAGCAGAGATGGGTGAGAGAAAGAACTCTTCATCATTCAAAAAGGTTGTTGGACTCTATTTTTTACAGCAAGTTTCTAAAAACAAATAAGCAACAACCTCAGTGGATAATGAGAGAGGGGTTGAACCTTCCCATCGGTGCTTGCAGTCCTTCTCTCACAAGCCAGAGCGTTTTGGTCTCTTAGCAGCCTGTGGTGTGTGAAGCAAACACTCATCGGCTTATAGAAGCTCGACCCAAAATGAGGAAGACGCTTCCACCAGAACAACAACAACAACAACAACAGAAAAGAATGACTGGGACGCAGCTGCGGAGATGAGGACTGTGTTACATAACAACACCGTTACAGCATCTCCTACTCGTGTCGTCTGTTTCTATGGCTACGCGTCAACGAGGTGTACCGACTTTTTCTATTGATCCCAATAATGGAGGAGGTTGTTCAGGGCCAAGGTGATGTAATATAGTCAAGATGGATTAAATGACTCCAGATGTTGTTGATAGTGTGGAGGGAACCTTCATCCTGGTTGCTCTTCTGCTGGGCACACTGGTTGTTCATAATCAGCCGTCAACAGCAGGAGCGCAATTACCAGTAAGAGAGAGGACGTTTGTATTCCTGATGACGCACAATGATTCCAACATTCTTTCATATCTAATGACATTTTCATGCAGTCCTGATAATGATTGAGGAGGAAAAGGTTATAAAGAAAAAGTGTTAACCAAAGATTCTCTTTCATGTCTCACCTGTGGTGAGACGACAGGCCGCGGGAACAAAACACGAGACCACAAAAATAATGACAAGTCGAGAAACCGGAGGGCAGAAGTGGGTGAGTTGGATTTTTTGACTGACGATGTATCACAAGTAGTATTACTACCCTGCAAAAGTCTACCGGGAACCGGTCCAAAATCACGCTCTTCAGGTCCAGGGTGCTGAAGCGGGCCCTGTAACAGCCTAAAGTCTGAACATTAAACACTTGAAGACAGAACTGGGACTGGACTGGAGTCAGCCTGGAGCAGCAGGTCAGCTCCATCCATCACAGCCGGAGAGAGCAAACAGAAACCTAGCTGTCAGTCTACTGGTCCGCATTGTCCCATTAAGACTCCTTATTGACTGTCAACATCAGTCATAGCTGAATTCATCATCAGTCACCACGTACACAGAATATACACACAATATACGGGGAGTAAAGAAGGAGAAGTTGTTCCACCCTTGAGAAGAAAGCAGCATGGTCGCAACGCTGCATCGTCTGTGTGTGCTTGTGGAACAACAAATTTAAAATGATGGAAAAAGATGCTAAATGACATGATTGCGTTCTCATTCAGTACAAAGCACTGCTTTCGGAGTATTACACTATCCCACCAGATGCCAAAGCCGCAGTGTTTTAATCATTTTTGTAGCTCTGAAAGGCTGGCTCATAAACAGAAGCTGCAGAAATATGACTTATTTTCTGCAACACTGGGCAAACAGGAGTCTCATGAAAAGAGGGCAGAATGAGACTCTGGCTTTAGCTAAGGGAGTCATTCTGACATGACTACACAGTCATTCACTATTGCATCTCAATAGTGACAACAACATAGAGTATTTAGAAGCATTTGCCTCGACGAGCACCTTATATAATAGTCTAAAAACGAAAAAAAAAAAAAAAAAAATTCACATCTGGATTTGATTTGATGTACAGGTCAACGTGGCCCCCTGCTGTTAAAGATTAGAGCGCCGATGAATTTAATACAACCATCTGAGCATCTGCGTCACAAAGCAGAGACGTTACCGTCCACATTGCCCTTTGGCAGACTCGTGAACCCTGGGCACACGTTCATATTTCAGCAGGGCTTGCCCCGCTCATCTTCTGAATACACACATGCTGTAGAGAAACGAGGATCGAGTTGGTGTTTAAAGCTGCCTCTGGGCTGCAAACAAGACGACACAGATTAGTGAAAATCACTTTTGACATACGTGTACGCGTGCATCTGTGTGTGCTGCGGCAGCGTTGCCATGGCAGAAAGCCCGTGTTTTGGCTGTTATATAATCTAGAGTGTCGCTATGACACCAAGTGACACTGAAGTGAGCCTGACAGACGTTTGGCTAATTCTCTGAATGTTACAGTATTGCAAGACTGTCAGTCTGCTACTCTCACTGCATGCTAATGGCTTTGCAAATGATGTACAAAATTATATTTAGGAACGCTAAGCTACGTTGTACTCTAACACACACACACACACACACACACACAACTAATAACCATTTGAGGCAATATGAGGAAGAGGATGACTAATGAGTGACTGTGTGCTGTGAATGCAGCCAAGTCTGTTTTGTATTGGTTTAATTGTGTGCCATCACATGCACATACACAAGCTTTTGTCCTTGTGCACTCATGGTAATGAGAGGATGAAGCGGTTTAAAACTGGTGAAGGAAATGTCATCTGGATGATCAGTGGTCAATCAGAAGAAGAGAAGCCTCCGGGGTGGGGTGGAGGGGTTATCCCCCAGTGGCTGTGGCTTCATGTATCTGCTCTACTGCTCCACAGAGTTAAGGATGTGGTCACATTAGGCCATTAACACAGTGTTAGTGGCAGAGCTGAACAGATGCTGTTACAGCCTCGAGTTTGTAATCTCCTACATGATAGGACGGGTCGGTCTGGACCGTCGCGAGTGACTTATTTCTATCTGTTAAAGTGGAAGAAAGTCGGTATCTCAAATACCAATTTACTAATGCACTGCAGTCACATCATCAACAACACTGCAAAAGAATTATGAAAAGAACCTGGGAAGGATTTGGTGTTTTCATCTAAATAAAAAAAGCTTTCAGCACAATTCCAATCCCAGAAGTGAGAATGTGTTGAAGGACGTTGGGTCTGAACCTGTGAGGTATTCCGTTTCTGGTCAGAGCAACGCCAAACTCAAAATAGTACAGAGATAACACACAGTCTCCTGTGGTCTGGGCTGCTTATCGTCTGCTTCCATTGCACAAGCACAAACACTCATAGGGTGAAGCAAAGATGAGCTTTGTTGGAATGGTGGTAGTCCTTTTGCATCTTAGTAACACATTTCATTTCATTAGGCTGCTACATAAGATCCTGCTATAAAGCCCATGATTAGCTAATCTTAGCATAAACACAAAAGGGAAAAACTTTCAGCGTTATTAACGACTAAAGATCACTATTTGGTGATTTAACTGTTGATTGACTTGGATTCGAAACTTCTGTTTTTAGGAGTAAAGTCCAGAAAGCCATGATTCTCCTTTCCTGATCCGGAGGTATGGAGAACGTAAGCTGCTTTAGACAAATACTGATCTGATGGTTGGTGTAAACACAGATGCAATAAAACACAATGAGATAAAACCACAGTAGGAACCCGTGTGCCGGTCCCCAGGCTGCCCACCAAAATCCTTCCACCGCGGTTTGCCTTTGTGCCCGACGATCCCGTCTCCCTCCCTCTCCTGTTCAATCCATCCCTACAGATTAATGCCCGGCAACTAATGACATAACAAACTCAAAGGGCTGACATGCGCTCGCAAACCCACAACATGTGCTCGCAATCTGACCAACACGATGGGATGGGATGTGTGTAACCGCTGCAACGTGGAGGGGACTCACAGCTCCCACGAAAAGTGAGGAGGCACGTCGGAGAGGCTGTTTACATCGTCTCATACTTACAAACTACTTTTGATCACATTAAGGAAATCTAAAAGGGTTCAAAAGTGAACCAGCGCATGAGGGGGACACGTCTCGAGCACACCAGGGAGACCACAGTAACCAGCAGATGAAAAAGTCAACATCATCCAGCATATGGCGACCTCAGCAGACTGGAACATAAAGTTCTACCTCCATGTTGTGCACATGGCTCATGCTTGAACCTCCACCTCTGCACCCCCTAAACAGCAGCAGACAGGAGTGACTGTGGGGTAACACAGGCGTGGGACTACTGTGTGTTGGGGGCTATTCAGCACAGCCATGGAGGAGCCCGCTAAGTCGAAGTCTGCCAGGACACGGCCGAGGAGGAGCAAGCCGGCGAGGTGATGAGGGCTGGGATGTGCTGAGAGGAGGAAATAGAAGGTTACATACTGCTGTAGAGAGTGTCAATCCAGGACAGCCGGGGCAGCCCGCGAGCACTGAGGGGCTCCATCCTCCTCCTCCTCCTCTTCCTCCTGCTCTCTCACTATCGCCTCCTGATTTCTGCTCTCCTCTGCTGCGGCTGCTTGTCTCGCGTGTTTCTCTTCCCTATTTTTGTAAAGCGGTCTTCATCTCACAGGAAGAGACATAAAGAATCATTTGGGTGGAAAAAGGAGACTCTCCGAGGTCCGAGGCACACCACTGACTCTGAGGAGAGCGTGTGTGTGTGAGAGCGCTGGTAGAGAAAACAACAGGCTGGAGGAGAGTGCTGCCAACCGTTGCTAGGGGAAGGCAGAAGCACTCCCTCTCTCTTTGGCTTGCTCGCTCACTCCTCTCTCTCTCATTCTCTCTCTCTCTCTCGCTGCCTCTCTCCCACACACACAGAAGCGATACATAATCACCGCGTACCAGTGATGTTTTTATGTACCAACTGATGGATTCTCTGTGTCTCAGGTTGACTTTAACTCACACACATCACCCCAGTGAATTAGGGTCAGTGATAACTGAATAATAAAATATTGCTAAATAAGAATAACAACACTATACAAAATGTAAAAATTGGATAGCATCATATTGCAAATGTGATGCCTTTTCCCCCTCAACCTTTCTGGGGTATAAAAGCTGATTTCCTGTTTGTTTGTAGGTAATTTCACAGATGTGATTACTGGGGCCAAAATACCTTATTTAGCATTTCTACAAATGTGAGGTGAGATGGTTTGTGGGTAGGAAATGGTCAGCTCAAGATCATGGATGCCTCAATGACCCACACACACATACACACACACACACACACAACAAGAAGCTCATTCAGTTAGAAATTGGCTGGTTCAGATGTCACATTTGAAGCTACACCCATCACTGGTTCCTGTTGAATCCCCCTGTGCAAAAAAAACACACCCTGGACAAACATGAAAGAGTCTTTCAGATACACAAGTGTGTGTGTGTGTGTGTGTGTGTGTGTGTGTGTGTGTGTGTGTGTGCACTTAATGATCTTTGGAAAGCAAAATGAAACCTGACATTATATTTTTTCCCTAACTCTTAGTCAGGTTGTAATGCAGAGTTGTGTTTAACGGACTAATGAGCGAATGCTCCTGTTGCGTTTCTTTATCTGCAGCTGTGTTTAGCGTTATCACACGGCTCATTCTTCCCATCAGGCCCAGTGTGTTGTTATGAAAGCATGTGCTACATTAGACACACGTATCAGGCCAGCAGCAACAAAGGCTGACATGAAACCGCCCCCTCAAATCCCGTCAGGACCACTCCTCCCCCCCTTCGACCTTCTCCATCGGGCATGGGGGAGGAAAGATGGAAGGTTGAGAGGCAGAAAAACTTCAATTAGGACACAAAGGATGACAGGAGGAAGCCCCCTCCTCCTTCGCCAACCTCCGCAGGCAGAGCACGGGGGTCTTTGTCTGGCCACAGAGCTCGTACGTGCCAGCTGGAGGAAACACACACACACACACACACACACACACACACTTAACAGGAGGGCATCCCCGAGAGCTCATTTGCCAGGGGTCGTATCTGCATGTGTGTGTGTCAAGGCATTTAACGGGAGCCTGTGTCAGAGTGTCTGTGTGTGTGGGGGTGCAAATGGGGTAAACCAGAGGGGGGAGGAGAGCAGCAGTTCATCAAAAACAGATTTAAAGCACAGGCTTATACATTCTTTGTTTCAGGTGGAGGCCTATTCCTGACGCTACAACAATCGGTCAAACAAACACGGCTTCAACACACAGCATGTGCAGAAGCCCCAGATTAGTCTTCCTGGAGTGTCACAAACATACACTCATCAAATATTTACAGGCAGTCAAGCTGTGTGATAAAAAGGGCTTTAAGTGAGGAACGCACACACAGCTGAAGACCCACAGTCCCACAGTTCAGGTGTAGCTGCAGAGGCCGGAGGGAGGGATCTACTGGATCCACCCGCTTCTGAGCAAAGGTCCACACGTTCTCACTCGCTAAAACCGAAATCAGGCTCTGGTGATTTTCAATACCTTCGTGTCAGACTTGGGTCTGAATAAGCGTCAGGAGAGGCGTACCACCCGACTGTGGTCGCCAGGGAAGTGCACATGCTGCGTAACGCAAAACTCTGTCACTACGCAAAGAAGAGTGCAGTAAATAAAAGCCTGAAATCAGTACTTGCTGTTTGCATCAGACATGGTGTCAGAGAGGAGCAGGACTATAGGAAGCGGGTTCTGAAGCCTCCAGAACAAACTCTGCTCCACAGCTGTGACTCAGTCTCCTTCACTGCCTCAAAACCCCTGGATAAAAGCGCCTCGGTAACAGCCCACCAGCCACCTCTGACCCCAATATTTTGATGCCTAACAGGCAGACCCGGGGCATGAATTAGAGGGTCTGTTGACCTTTAATTTTCCCAGTCATGGGAGGATTGTCTGCCTGCTTCCTCTGCCCTCGGCACTACAACAATAACTAGCTAATGAGAATACACCTGAAATGCTGAAAGCCCCACTGTTGTGTTTTGACACTCCCTCCCCAATATGGCCCATTATCAAAGAGCACTCCGGCAGCTTTGCAACGCATGTTAGAATGAAAGCGCACACAGGAAATGGACAGCTGTGTTTCCTGGTGAGTGCTTCCACAAGAAGCCTAATGAAGCACTCAAGCAGGAAAGAATTCACACAAGTAAATTAGGTTAAATCAAACTAGTCTTGGCACAGGAAGGAGACAAATTAAGTAATAACTTGATATACTATACGCATTCTCCACTTCTTGTACGTAACGAGCGGATAATTAAATAGGATTGTCCCTTCAAAACACTTTTTGGTGTGTGTGACGGTGCAGAAACAGACAAAATTCATCGTTTTTGCTGGAGAAAGCCGAAATATTTTAGTGTGTTTTCTCACAGAACATTCAAACAAAGGAATCATAATCTAGCGTTTTTTATTGTAGCGTTTTATTGTAGCGTTTCATTGTCGTCAGTGTGTCAACAAACATCTTGATGACGGACGACAATATTCTACTGCTTTTTTTTTAATCATAAACCTATCTTTGTCTTGGGGGCTGGGGGAGGCAACGATGCAAACAAAGACAATGCATTATTAAAAAGACCAGAGTGCTCTCGTGACTCACGTCTGCTGGTTAACCTGGTGATGCCTCAAATCAACTGGGGTGTACATATTTAAACAACCTGCTAATGTCTGGCAAGTTGTCCCTTTCAGGAAAAGAAAAAAAGGTGCTTATTTTTGTGTGTTTGTGTCAAACTAGCTACCAGGCACCTCATATTCTGTGGAATCCCCCCAGTTCAATCACTTTTCAGTTAAAATAAAATAATTGTGTGCAGCTGATGACTCTCTCTCTCTCGCTCTCTCTCACTCACACACACACACACACACACTGTTGTGTCTGTGTGAGTCTGCTGAGGCATCCACTCATCCAGCATAAGATCCAGCTTCCTGTATTACCCCAAATCCTCTGCCAGTGTGTGTCAAGGAGGAGCAGGACACAAGACAGAGAGATCAGGGAAAGTGTTATAAAGAGAGAGAGAGCGCGTTAGAGAGAGATGAATTCACTTTGATCTATTGAGGTCAGTGTTGAAATCATCTGAATCAGGCTGGCATTGGACAGACACCAGATCAGCCTCCCACACTCCGCCATGCACATGCCCTAAAACATCTCATGTTTTATTAATTCCTTCAGCTCATCATTAGTGCTGCTTTCCTTTGGCCTCTTTCACGCTCAAACGTGCACGCGGAGATCGAATGTCGACAACAACCCACCAAAAGCCATTTTAGGACGTAAACAGCACACGCGGTCAATGCATGACAATAAAATACAAAGCTGTGCACTGGCAAAGGTTCACAGCAGGGGGCCCAAATGAACGCACAGTGACGGCTGTGTAAATAGTGAACCACTGCCCCCTAGTGTCCAGCCTCTGTAAATACAAGTAATAACATTAACAGTCGTCAACAGTATATAACCACAAAGGAGGGTCACTCCATATAATCAAATGTCAGAGAAATAAGCCGTATTTAGGTCTGTCATCACCATAACAATCTGCAAGCTGTTATAGTAATACCATGTACTTCAAATGAATTATTATGAATAACTAACACTTTTAGTTCCTGGTTGTCTGTTGTGGTTGTCTTCACTGTATGCCCACTTCTTAAAACAAAGGTCTGTAACACAGCCTTCCTGTTAGCAACTGTGAAATAAGCCTGCTGACATTACCGCTGCAGAGGCTTCAAACACCCTATCAGCAACGCACATCAGCACACAGGGGCCCCTCGCCCTCACAGGATGTCACGAAGGGGGGGTTAAAGTATGTAGGGGCATTCTAACACCACTGGAAGCATCAAATAACAAAAAACAGCATCTGAATTAAATAAAAGAGTTTTTAAAGGCCAGCTGGAATGTTTTTACCACAATAGCCCAAAACACAGCCATGCATTTGTGTCAGTTCGCTTCGTTTCGCATTTTGTGGCTACAGAACAATTAGAATGTGCACACCTTGCATTGCGGAGGCAGACAGAGCGAAAGTACATCGGAACTGCCCGTACACTCCAGCAAACAGGGGCGGCGCGCCACTGACCCCGGGCCTGCACCATCCAGGTATCAAGTGTTCCCCACGTGATCGCCCAGCGACACGCAATACCTTCCTGGGAGCTCGTGTGTCCTGAACCAGACACTTCTTGCCTTTCTCCTACGCTGGGACAAAAGCACGTTTAAATTAGGATTAATGTAAAGGGTAGGTACAATTGTATTGCGTTCCCTTAACTGTGCAACTGTCTATCTGGTTTCCATTTTGCAATAACTGGAAGTGAGAGTGATGAATGCAGCAGAGGATGTCCTCTCCACGTGTGCTGGTTTTTCACAGGCAGATAAAACAGCTCTTGCGGTTGCCATCTGACACAGTAATGCTGTCGCCATGGGAACTTTGCACAGGAGGATAAAACGAGCTGACCATTCAGGGAGAGAACCATGGAATTTTAATATTTAGACCGCATTTTTACATAAATACAAAACCATATAACAATGGTCTCGCAGCTGTTGCGGGAAAGGTGCATGTTGTGCAACCTGGTAATAAACGTTACATTTTTCATCTGGCGCTATGACACAACTTTAACTGTGTGTCATGATTTCATAATTGTTCCTCCACAGCTTAAAAGGATTTTTTTTGATTTACCCAACATTCTCTTTCCTTGTGGTTTAAAAGGTTACTTGTTCACAGTCATTACACGGTTCTTAGCTTTGTTCAGCTTGGCAGAAATTCAGTTACAGGCACCGTAAAGTTGCTCTTTAAGCGAACAGCAACTCAATTCGCTTCTCTCTTGTTGAGCCTTAGCTAAAAGACAGAACAGACAGGACATCTAAACTCAAACTGTTTTGAGACGTAAATTTTACACATATGCTCGTGCACAGACTGCACAGCCGCCATCAGAGAAAGGGTCCAGCACTCAAGGCCCGAGTCTATGCTGTGAATAACAGGCTCGTCTTGGCAGCCGCAGGAGTCAGCTGATCAGAGGTCAGCTAAAATCATGTGATATGGAATGGCTTCATTTCAAATGTCAGTCAGAATGACAGAGTTGAGGTAGGTGTGTGTATAATGCAGCTACAGTATGTGTGTGTGTGTGTGTGTGTGTGTGTGTTGTCAGAACAACTCCTGACTCAGCTCCTTTCAAAATGCATCAACATTTCCTGTAAAATGCTTTGAATTTCTTATTGACAAAAGCAAACTTTTAGGATGAGAATGTGAAGCCCCCCTGAAGCGAATCTGAAAGGAGAGTGAGAACGGAAATCTTTGCCGACACAACAGGATGAGGCGTGGTCTCCACTCAGCCACCAACGGCTGAGGTGGGCGTCAGCTGAACTTTCTATCTTTGATATTAACCCACTAGGAATTGCCTGGCGTCTGACGGACAGGCGGACTGGGGACCCTTGCAGGTTTGCTCATCTAGCAGCGCTGCATGAATCGGTTAACTGACAGGAAAACCACCAGTGTCTCATCAACATCAATTCAAATTGCAGTAAAGGAAGGAAGGAAGGAGTTCTCTCTCTCCTTCCCCTCTGTAAAATCCTCTTTGGGAGATTACCGGTGCAATTTATCCTCTCTAAAGTTTATCAGATAACTTGTCTCAGGGTAAAAGAGAAGTGAGAAATGAGAGAAAATGTTGCAACCTAACAGATCAAAATAATTTCCGTGTCTTGTTTTTTTTTAAAAAAAAGTCCCATATAACTAATGTATAATAATTAACGTGACAAATATATTAAATAATGCCCTTTTAGGTGTACTGTAATAACGTAGAAAGCTACACCTCCTCATCATGAGGTATCCGTGCACACTGGACGTGTCACATAGCTGTGCACTGCTGAGAGAAAAGGTGAGGCTGTAAACAAAGAATTCTGAAAGAGAAAAAGTCTGCCTGTAACGTAGCTGCGGAGCTAAGAGTAGTCCGAAAGAGGCTCGGGAACTCAGAATCAAATATAGAACCATGGTCAACGCTCAGCAGCAGCATCCTCTGATCCAGCTAAATGCACGCCTCCTCCACTACCGCAGCAGAACAGCCACGATGACACGCTCATCACCAAGGTAACGGGGGGACAGGTCAACCAGTTAATAGTATTTACGTTTGGAGGATTTAAGGTAAAAAAAAAAAAAAAAAAAAAAAATTAAAACATGTTTTAACAGGGTCAAATACAGTGGAAAAAGTAAAGCTACACCAGCATTTATGCTGCGGTGCCATACTTTCACAGTTACACTCCAAAGACGCTGGAGCAGCAGGCAAACAACCATTTTTATTACGTACAAACCAAATGTGTGAAATAGCACTAACTGGTTTATGAACAAAAACCACAAATGACCCCCCAGTCTGCCATTTGTACTATCAAGTGGCAAAATGAAAATAATGTGACAGATGTCTGGTTCTCCTGTTGCAAACGCTCTCTGGGACGGGTCTGGACAAGCCTACTGATCTGGGGGAAGAAGAAACCAACCGTAGATAAGAGAAAATATGTATCACGGTGGTAAGAACAGGTCTGTGCTCAGTGTTTTTACTATACTATTACTTTTTTCCCCCCATTGAAAGAGCATTATTACAGATATCTAGCGTTCTTTCTCTGTAATGCTTCACGGGGACCAGCAACGCTCCTGTTGGCAGGATGACGCAGCATGAGCTTGTAGTGACAAATCTCTGCCGGTCATTCATTATAGTGCAACAGTGAGGCAGAACAACCATCTTCAGTTGTATTTCACAGAAGCACAGTGTCCTTATCTCACTAAACCCTTCTGGTGTCCAGCTGGAGGTAGTAAAATCCATTAATGTCTCCAGGATGAACCTAGATCGTCCTCGGTTTAGTCACAATCTCACATTGCAAAATAAAACAGTGTGTGTGTGTGTGTGTATTTACACATGTAATTTTAGAAGGAAATACCGATGCTTGATGTGATCTTTAAGTGGCAGTGTGGTGTTTTTGGGGTATTTCCTCCACGTTATCTTAAATAGAAACTCTAAACAGCCTCGCTGGATGACCCTGCAGGAACTGGCTCCTGCACCCCCACAACCCTGATTCCAAACAGGTGGCTGGTGGATAACAGATGCGTAAATGTGTTCCTGCTTTTCAACAAAACACCCGACTACAAATTCAGGAACTGACAGGACGTTGATGAGAAGACGCGCTTGTGAAAAGTGAGTCATCTCTGTACACTTTAACCTGAATCACACAGAACAAAAACGTATTCCTTCGAGCTATCAAAGACTCGGCGACCTAAAATAAAACAGCTAATGGCCTCTGCCCTATTCTTCTGCTCCACTTTTTGAAACAACATTCCAAGAATACTTGAAAAAAGACAGGAAAGCTGTCAACTTTAATCTCTAATGCTCTCAGTGCACCTCTGTTGTGTTTTATAAGTGGTCTTTTATTATCTACACTGATACTGCTCAACCTCCAAGCATTCCCTGTTTGGGATTTTTATTGTTTCAGTCAGAATTCCGGCTTATTGAGTCCCGATCATTGAACATTAGCTAAAGAAACATCCCACATCCCACGTCAGCTAACAAACAGTAAACCGTTGTGACTAAACCCGCGTTGTGAATCAGAGATGACTCAGGGTCCATGCGCAGAGGTCAGACCTGCAGTTTCAAAAGACACACAAGACCCAGCGGATCACTTCTTCCCAGCAAATGCCTGTTGAACAATGGAGGGACGATGAGCGGGACCATCGCCATGTGCCCCCTGCCTATCTGGATGTGTGCGAGAGAGTCAGGGAAGACTGTCGGTCGTGGCCCGAGGTCAGACGTCTGTTATTTCTGCTGAACAGTCTGACCTCTGAACCATGTGGGCAGCAGAGAGACAAAAAGAGCCTCAAACAGCATCCCACACCCTCCACTTCAGCCAGAATCAGCCGTGTACACAACAGTCAGGCTACAATATCAATAACACAGGACCAGACTGTCAATTAGGAGTGTTACAGCAAGCGCTCCCATCCTACAGGCCGCATGCAGGTCCTGTAGAATGTTATGTCTGGTGAAACAGCCTTGCGTGACCTGCTCTAACATCCAGTTTAGTCACACACTCATTACAGGGCCACATTTTCAGACAGCATTGCCACATTTTAAGGGAGGAAGTTCACAAAGACTTTCTGTGGTAAATTTGTTTCCTTTGTTAAAATCCTTATCGAAAGCATCACAAGACCCGAAGACGTGAGACTGAGATGTTTGTTTATTCGCAGCCACCGTAGCCTCTTTACATGGTGGCAACCTGAGCATGCAGCAGGAGGGTGGAGCGATGTTGCCAAACTAGAAGAAGCTCTGCAGAGTTGCACGTTGGCTCCCACATCTGTGTGGGTTTTCTCTGCGCACGCCATCCGCAGACTGATCTATCGGACTCTTTCACACAGCTCCATCCCTCCAGCTCTGATACCCACCTACACAACACTTCCTCTGAGGCTGGAATGACTCCAGCACTTAGCTACAAAAAAAAATCTGTTTCCAAAGACCAGTGCCCTGCTTCCATATGTCAAGCTCGCCGACGGTGCTTACTCTGGATAAACGAAGAGCTACAACGGTCACACCATGATTACAGGATGTTGTAAAGTGGTTCGGTGAAGCATCATGACGGTACCTTTTCTAAAAGCTGCAGCATGCCCACCTGTTGAATGCATAGCCAAGGTTGACTCATGTTTAGTTACGTCTGTCAGTGTCACAAGACCTTTTCTTCTGTTCTTTGGTCACCAGGGCTCATCACTGACAGCTACACTCATCTATCCATAAGTCCATACATGTAGATGTTTGTCAAGGTCAACCAGTGACCTGCAGACAGAACAAGGCTTATTGTCCTTACAGAACGTTAAGGCAGCCCACTTTCCTGCTATTTAGATGAAAAATAGAGTATCATGGCAGATTTAGTAACAATAGAGATTAAACCTCCCTCACAGCTAATTAAAATAAATACTGGCATTTCTACTCTGACGTTCGTTATCCTTCATCCTGGGCCAAAATGTGTCAGAACCGAACCCCTGTAGTTGTATCTGTCTGCGCCAAATGGAAGAGCAGGCTGGAGGGAACAACGACCAAAAATAATAGCTCACATGATACTGCTGCCCAAGCGCTGTGCTGGTAACTCTGCTGTGTGTTGCAAGAATGAACCTGAGATTGATAAAATATCGATCAGGCCTCTGCGCAAAAATGTGCCAAAATGTGCCTTTGTTCCCATTTGTCGTGTTCTATCACAGAAGCCACAGCATGGATGGTCCCATTACCTGCAGAAGAGGAGTCCTCATGGTCGGAGCTCAGGTATCCATCGCTCCTCCTTTCGGGGGTGCTGCACCCAGAGCCCCGCGAAGCTCTGCGGTGAACCTGCGCGAAGGACGGGGACAGCCTGCCGTCGTCGCCGGAGTCAAAGTCCCTGCTGTGCCTGAAAGGCCGCCAGGTGTCCCGGTATGAGCTGGACGACCTCTGGTTGTCCCCGACGGCAGATTTGGGCGTCAGCAAGTTGTTCCTGACAAAATTCTCGTTCAGCTCCGCATCCTCGTACTCTCTGTCGCTGCCGGGCTCGCTATCATTCTTCGTCGCGGCCGGTTCAACTATGTTAAAGCTCATCATCCGTGGTGGGACTGGGATGGGGACGGGCTTGCCCATCCTGCCGCTAAACCTGCTTCGTTCAGGGGCAAAAGAGCTGGTCACGCCCGCAGTGTTACCTGCTCCGTGAGGCTTCACCCCCCCTGGGTCTGACACCATGCCTCGGTGCCTGTCCGCGCCGGGGTCCCGCCGCTGTGGTTTCCGAACATTCACGGGGATGGAGCGTGTAGCAGGGTCGGCGTTAAAGTTCTCATCTTTGCCTCCAACTCTCTCGGGGTCGCTTCTGTGCCGTCGAGCCATCGTGGTCTGCAGGTAGATCACCTTGAATTTCTCCTCGGCCAGAGCCTTCTGGAGCCGCTTCAAGTTGCTTTTGCATATCTCCAGCTCAGACTCAATGTCTGCTACAGAGTTTAAGTTCATTTGGGGGACCTCCCCGTCTGGAAATTCATTCCTCCAGTGTTTTGCGAATTCCTCCTGTTCCCACATATCGACGTTGGCAACGGGCTTCCAGACGGTTACCGTCCGAGAGATTTTCCCCCCGAGCTCTTTCTGTGTTCTCCCTTCTATTAGCGGCTCCGCCTGTCGCAGATATTCGCTGTCTCCCCCTGCCCTGATTTCTGAGAACAAGGTCGATATTATCTTGACCACATTCGGCCAATTTTTACCTTCCCACGCATGAAATAGAAGCCGTACGCGCAGCGTGGGTGTCAGACGCGGAGAAGTTTGTCTCTGCGCTCAAAGTTTCCACACTTCCTGTATCGCGAAGTGCTGCTTTCAGGTACGGCTCGGGAAAAAAACACCATGATAATAGTTTTATGACAACAAATCGATTCGCTGTAATTAGCTCAGAGCCAGCACAGACTGCTGGGTGTATATTTAGCTCTAGAATTTTTTTCTGCGTAGCTTTGGAAGTTATTTGCAGAGCTAGAGTCTCTTTGGTGCCATATTGTACTGGTAGCAAAAAGCAGCCAAACACGTTCCATTTCTAAACAACACCTCTGACGTGAAACATTAATTTATGTTTTGTTCTTCAGCCCAGATACTTTTATTCTCAGTATAGCTGTAGTATATAATCTCTTATTATATATATACCTTGCAAATGTATGCACTACTTATCTCCAGATAAACTATTTTAAGATACCCGGGTGCCAAGAATGATCAAGAACGCTGCCCTGATGACAGAGTGCCATTTCCCCCCTAAATGCAACAAGTAACTATTAACAACAATGTTGTAAAGGAGAAGAGCCACCATGTCTTATCCCAACCAGCAGCAAAAGTGTGTGTGTTTTTTTTAAATCATGTTCAACTTTAACCAACACGTGTTTAGACTAACAAGTCTGGTTGAGAAATGGTTGACCTTTGAATTACCTCTGGGTTTACAGGGTTACTATTATCATTGTACTGTTTTTGTTGATGTCTCGTAATACTGGACGGGCGCCTACACACAGCACACTCTCAATAATGCATACAAATCCCTTGTGAGCATGTAGGATGAGGCATACAATGTCACCACTGTAGAAGACCCCTAGGTCAGAAATGTGGCCCCTGCTCTGTCTTTTCCACACTTGATTTGTGCCACACAATGCAGACATATAGGCGCTAGTTCAAAGCTTTTCATTTAGCAAACCTAAAGAGGCACATCTTACCTTGAAAGCTTTTTATCACTGTGGTTTTCATGACCGATGATTATCCCAGGGTGCAAAAAGAAAGCCTGTTTCTCAGTCAGCATGCGTGCAGCAAGACGTTGGTTAGCAGCCGAGCAGACATCTTCCTGTAAACCAGAGTGGTAATTTCATACAGCCCAGGAGAAAGTTATCACTTCAGACAGGAGAGTGATACAGTGGAGGGTGGGGGCAGAGATGGATGCATGGTATTTTTGAGCACCCCACTGGATCCCTGCCCAGAACTGAAACATCATTCTCCTAAAAGCTTTCAGTAGCAGAGGCCATCATTGATCAGCAGTAGCTGCAGGCCTGAGAGCCCTGATTGGGTTACTGTAATGAATAGATGAAAAAGCCTATGGGCAGCATGTAGTCAGGAAAGCAGACTACAAATCATTAGCCTAACATAATTTATCAGGAAACGCATGGACATCTCTGGTTAACTTATACGTGTTGTGTGCAAGGTGGTGGTGGAATGTATATCAGTGGAAACACCGGTCTCAAACAATGGAAAATTCCCATCAATAAACAAATCCAGTAAATGTTGCAAAGAATGATGATTGGGGATTTTTCTCAAGTTAAAAGCTGCCAAATAACTGCTCCAATGGTTCCAAATGAAAAAAAAAAAAGAATAACCGTGAAAATATATTTGCATGTAACTAATACATACATATCATTTAAGACACGTGTTCATAATCCTTCCGAGGGTATCTCCTCCAACTGTTTAGGCGTTCACTATCTTTGGATATGTGGCGCCCTCTTGTGGCGGCATTTTAAACTCTACTACACAAGCTGGTGGGCTTGATCCGTGACGGAGAATGAAACACAAAAGGAGTAACAGCAGTTAGAAGGGCACATTATGGCATTACACTAGATTTATTTATGGATAAATCTGACAAGACTTTGAGGACAGTAAATTCTATTCGTCATAGAAGTAATGCTACTTAAAATATTGCTGAATGAAAAATAGAATAATTTCTGAAGGACCACAGCAGCGGAATTTTAGACACCACTCATGTAAAAACATTAGAAAGTACACGCTCCATGATTTAACAATAAAACAGCACAAGTGGATGAAAACACACACAAATATATTACTATAAAATATGTATCTCATTTGTTTGCAAGGACTGGAACACATACATCTTTATATGAAAATAATATATCGACACATAAACTACAAATTCCACTCCAAATTTTGTTTGTGCAATTTTTCTCTTAAAATCTCTGTTAAGGCAAGAATAGGACAGCACCACAGATGCAACCACTGGAGTCACAGACAGGTAAAGTCAAAGGCCACAGAGACCCTGCCGAACACATTACAAACAATTCTCCCAGAGGACTAACAGGTTGACAGGTTGGGATCTACTGTTGCAGGTTGTCAAGGTTGTCACCTTCCACGGCTGTCCTGAGGAGTACAGTGGTTTATAAGCCGTCAATCATGAGCTTCAATGTTAAAAAGTCTTCTCCCATTTCACGTGAGGTTTCAGTTTCTCGATACCTTTTTTTTTTTTTTTGCACGCCTATACAAAGGTTCATTGCATAGTTAATAGATTTTAAGGTTGCAACCACAGAAGACTAACATGTGGAAAAGATGGTATCTAGTCAAGAGGGGAGGATGTGCAAAATCTGTACATGAATAGTTGCTGAGGATATTCGTTAACCCGACTGGCCTCACAAGCCACTTTTCATGCTTTTCTGATGGTGCTGGCGACCAGGGCTTCCCGCCGGGTGGTTACAAATGCCTGTTGTTTTTCATAATAGGCTGCCTCATTAATAAAAGTGGGGTAGACAGTGCCTGGGCCTTGGTAGTAGATCGTCTTTCCATCAAAAGTTTGGAACATAGGGTCACCGGGGTTCAGCGGTTCCCAGTCACAGTCCTGAAACCACAACAAGCAACCGCTAGCATGAGTACGCAGCAGCTCACACCTAACTTCTGACATTCTCACATTTACCAAAGGTGTCTCACGCCCCCCTGGGCCAGGATTCATGTATACACTTTGGACAAGCGTCCCACCACCGACAGCGTGCAGCTCAATCCCAGATTTACCTGCAGATTAGGGTGCACCATGGCGATGATGTTGCCGTTGGTGTCTCTGGGATAGTCAACCCTCTCCAAAACACGGAAAACTTCCACGGTGCAGGCTGGGAACTCCACCCCTACAGGACAAGACAGTAATAAGAGGCGGCATGATGCAACGCACTTCTGAAGAGGTCCAATACTATCATACACAGAGAACTTTGTTCTGTTCAAGTTCTAATGAAGGCAAGGTAAACGATAAAAGATGTGCAATAACATTTTATTACATTACATCACACAGACGGATATCAGGAGTACTCCCCAAACTGATAAGATTCTGGGCTAACGAGGAGACTGAAAGGAGGTAAGGGTTTAAATCTTTAAATATCCTTTCTACAGCCAATAATGCCAGTGTGTGTTTCAAGTGGAAAAACTTTCTGGAGGGAACGCACAGTGGCAACGTTTATTCAGTCTTTGGAGGTAAACAGGATGTGTTTTTCTTCTTTTTACTTAATCATTAAGCTCCATAGTTTCTTAGATGAGCTGCTTTACCACACAAGTGACAGACCACTGAGCTGAAGCGTTACGCAAGGCTTTTCTCCTATTACCGAGAGCGTGACAGCGATTTTAAATGAATATTGAATCTCTCGGAGCTCAACGAGCTGTTCCTTCACACTGCTCGGCTTCAGAGAGCAGCACCACCCATTCATCACCCCGGGCCAGCATTCAGCAGCACCAGCGTGGTCCCACAACAGAAGATTACCACACCAGTGGCAGCCCGGGCGCTAACGACATGGAAAGTGACCAAACTCCCAACAAACGGGCCCAGTGAGGGGAAACCAAGAGACTGAGAGCCACGCTTGGCACAGAGTGTCTGTTTACGTAAATGGGGGGGGGGCTGTGATGCGTTTAAAATGCTGCAGACGTGAAGCAAAGAGAGGGGTTTTGAAGAGCTTGAATCATGCAAACACCCATGGGTGGTTTCCACACGACGGTCGTCATCACAGTGACGTTAACAGGCTGACCCATTTCACCTTACATAATGTGTGAACGTCAGCTCTTCGTGGGCCTGATTTTAAAGTTTCCTGAATTCACGCATGCGTGTAATAATCTCAGCTGCCACACGAATGCAACGTGTTCCAGCTTAAGCTTTTAATCTGCCCGCTGTACCTTCATTAAAGAGCTCGATGAAATCCAGCGCGTGTTTCAGTATTATCCTCATAGACTCAAAGATGTTGCTCCTTAAAACCCCCTGAGGCTGAGGACCCACTTCTAAACCTGCAGTGACAGAGAATGCACATGTTGTTTAAAGGTCACATTAAAGGTCGTTGCAAATGTAGAGGGGTACTGGACTTTATTTACCAAAACGAATGAGAAATAGCTAAATACCTGCGTGATTATTATATACGTACTTCAGTGTACAAAATGTGTGTTTACAGATGGAAAATTCTTTCATTTATTTCCAAATGAATGGATGTTTTAGGTCCAGGAGACAATTGGCCAGACCCGAGGAGTGACTCACCAACAGGGTGCTTGGCAACAGAGCGGGAAGTGGAATATTTCAAAAGAGGATGTTCGTTCAGCAGAACGAGACAGCTGGCTGGAGCGATGGCTTTCTGCAAAGCAAAGCACAGAAAAGTCAGCTGTGGATTTACAAAAAAAAAATAAAAAGAAAGAAAGAAAGACCACCTTTTAAACACTGAGGTGCTGAGACCGCCTCACAGAGAGCTGAGCACTTCCAGGATTTGGCCATTTAAATGGAGATGTAAGTCTGGACCAGCTCAAGGGCAGCAAGCCAAACTGGAGTCAGCCAGTAACATGCTGACAGACAGCGTTCCACCGTATAACTCAGATTTACGACGCATGTTCTGCCGATCAGATCAGATCAGATCAGCTGATCTCAGCTCAGCTGACTGGCTTCATTATGTCATCAAGACAGGACACCATAAATGCTGCTTCTAATGACATTTACTTTACAGCCAGAAGACTGATTCTACTAGTGTAGTAGAGAGTGATGTTTTAGGACCATAAAATGCTTTCGCTCATGAATCTTTAGAAAAAAAGAAGATATAACCGATATCTTCAAAAACCTTTCACATGGAATCTCAAACATATATTAGAATATCAGATGAGCAGTGACGAGGAGGCCTTTGTTTGAAACAAGTGAAACAGGTGCTGGCTCAGGCCCTCTGGGTTACTTGGATGGTTGGCCCTTTAGACGAGCTTGTCCAACAGTGACTGTTTCAAACTCCAAACACACACTCTGGTAAAACATTGACTCTAGAGCATAAATGAAGAAATGAAAGTCACCTTGATGTAGTTCATCATCTGCAGGTTGAAGTGGTCTTTGGAGTTCTCCAGAATCAGAGTGCAGCCCATGTTGGACGTGGTGTTGTGGAGGTCAAAGATGACGTCATAGGCTTCCGGACTTCCTTTGGGTCCAAATATCCTGTTGATCTCCTGAGCTCTCTGGACCTCATAGGGCAGGTCGTCTCCCCCCGGGGCACTTTGGAGCACACACATTGAGGGACATTTAATGCTTATCTGCTGTAAGTACAAATAAATAAATGCTCCCAAAACAGTCAGCTTAATCCCAGTTTGCCTGACTTGGCTTCAACTCACTAATGATGCAGTCAGAACACATTCACGTCTTTAGATGTTGTAGGTAGATGAACCCAAAAAAAAAAAAAAAAATACTAAATGACAGTTTACACAGTGTGGAAACACTTCCACCTCAAGGTTTTCAAAGGATTCAGAGAGAATACTCTTATCAGTGCATGTTCTTTTAAAAATGTAGGCGAACATCTAGAAAGAAGGTGAAAGATTAGAGCTGTCTGAACAAAGTACTTCCTATTTTTCCTGTTTCCAGGGCCTTAAAATGTGTGTTCGATACACACGAGTATCATTCGTGAGGGCAACATGTGTCTTCACAGCAACATGATTCCCCCCAGTTTGTAAACCTGGGAAAAGCCTGGAGTCATGGCAGCCAGTAAAATGGAGCTGGAATCAAATAAGCGGTTTGAACAGAACACACGTCTTGTTTTCCTTCACTGAGAGCCAACCCTCCGTCATGCAAAGCTTTGCTTTCTTACACTACAGAAACGCATTTGTCCCTGGGCACAAAGCACTCTTCTCTGCGTGTTCACACAGACACAGAACAGAATGAGCGACATTCTTTTTTTTCTCCTAACTCTTTTTGAAAACAACCACTAGTGCAGGACATTCTCCAAGCTAATAATATCTGTGGACCATAATATCTGCTTCTGTCTGGACTGGCAGGTATACAAGCACAGTGTGCACTGGTAGCCTTGTACTTATCCTTATAATCCATAAAATTAAATACCCGGTTACAGGCTGAATTTGATTTTCACTGAAAAACTCAACATCTTTAGGATCATTCCCAAAAACAAAACTACCCCACACAAGAGCTGAGGTTTACAAATGACCAGAGTTGTCCACAGAATGTCTGTTTAATATGCAAACATGGACGACATTATAGGAAACTGAATAGTTTCAAATACACACGTTCTAGTGATAAAATATTAGAACCGATGTCTGTAGCTCAGTCACGTTCGGCTCACGTTTTTCTTGTCGTCCGGATCAGCTGAGGTCCTGGAGACAGGATGCTGCTCTCTGATTGGTCAAGAGCCGCGGGTGTGAGGCGGAGAAAGCACGCGCTCCCTATCAAAACAGTACCGTGGACAAGTCCACGTGACCTTCCTATAGAAAATGTCAAAATGTGTAAAATGAAAATAAATAAATAAAGTCCTTCTAAATATGAAACAGAGCAACTGATAGAGATACATTATTTTATATTATGTTATTGTGTTGTTTTTTTTTTTTTTTTGCTGGGGTTGTTTAAAGGCACCAGTGATGGTAAAATATGCTGTTTTTATGCATATTATTACACTCGCAGCTGAATGTTTTATTAACTCAGTAAAAACAGCACAATGAAATCGTATCAATTCTCTGTATCGAGCTCCGTGATCCACTGTTTACATGTCGCGTGTTCTTATCAGACTGACTTCACGACCTATTCAAATCAAACACCACAAACGCAAAAATGCTGCTAAATACGAGCCCCTAATGTCATGTAAAAAGTTTTCATTCAGCATGTTGTTGTGATGACACTGGCGGGGGACAGCCTTGTTTACCTGAGGTTCTCTGGGCTGAAGACTCGGTTCAGGTCTGTGTCCACGTATCTGGTGCACTTCTCCACCGCCCTCGGGTTGGTGATGAAGGGCATAGCTTCGAGCCCTTTCCTCTGGATCTCTGCACCGTTTTCGACCCACAGGTTGACCAGCGTTACGCCTGACATCTCGTTCCCGTGCGTTCCGCCGAAAATAGCCACCCTTCGGGCTTCGTCAAAACATACGCTGCCGTTTAGGGAAGACATGGTTGGACTGGCGTTTCAGGAGCCGCGGAGACTCTGGCAGTGAGGACCCGCTGTTTAGGACCGGAGCAAAAGTTTCCAGTTGGAGCTTGGTCGGCCTCACTCTTTAAATGCTCACCGACGTGGTGCGCTTACGCAACGTACCCGCGGGCTTGTTGTGGTTAGTCACTGTGAATAAAACGAGCAGAGTTACGCACGACATCCCGTGTAGGAGGCGAAAATGATCAAATAAGCCTGTTTACCACTGAAGCTATCAAAATAAGGGGAGCCAATGGTTATCCCATTCCGGTGAGGCTCTTCCAAAGCAAAATAAAATAGTTTTTGCACATACAGTATGTTTTCAGAAGGGCTATTAGTTAAGATCAACTTGACGGGATCCAGCACATCCGGTGATAACGTTCAAAATAAAAGCATATTAATGTAAAACAACGAACAAGCGCTAAAAACGTCCATAAATAACAGAAAGGACAGGTTTCAGTATTTCTGTATGCAAATTGGAGAGATTTGGCGAGTCAAGGCAGAAACCAAACAAATAAGTGAGCTATAACTGAAATGCCACTGCTCTTTATCCAGCTACATAGATTATCTAGTTACGATTTATTTAATAATTTACAGATTGCAAACATTTCAATACTTGCAGACCTACGGTTGGATGTGTGTAAGTAAAAAAAATGTTTTTAAAAGCAATTTTAAAAGTGTTGAAATAAAAGCAAGTCTTTAAAGTTGCTAAGAATTCCACCTGAACAAAACCCACCAGCATGTTCATTCTAACAAGTCCTCCGCTGGATGATAAAGTTTTCGCTTTAGGTTTTTGTGCTTCTTGCTCACAACACGGTCTGGAGATGATATTTTAGACTTTGAGAAAGATATCTCCGATGTCAGTAGGGCTGCAGTGTGCTCCTCCTTTTTCTTCCTGAACTCTAAATGTTTAGAAGTAGTCACCAGCTCCTCCTGAAGCAGATCAGCAGAGGAGTTTGGTTCCATTTTGCTGTTCTTCTCCTTCAATGCCAGTTTTCCTGGTGTCTGAGAATATGAAGCTTGCTTAAAGAATCTGTCAAATGTACCAACATGAGTTGAAACTTGTTCTGACATGCAGCATGAATCATCTTTACTCTTCTTCTTTTTAAGTGGGCCCAGAACAGCTGCACTTTCCATCATTTCTGTGGTAGTCCCTAGACCATTTCCTTTTGTGCCACTGTCCTTTTTTCTTTCCGCTCCTGTGTCTGCATCATCTTTGTAATCATGCTTCCTCTTTCTTTTCTTTTTTTTGACACGACAGTCAGATTGCTCCAAATTTTCTGTGATTTCTGCTGACTGTGTGCCTAAATCTTCAGCTCGGACAGAGATGTGTTTCCCGGCTGTCTGGACATCTGTTTCCACTGCATCAGCACATAGGAAGGATGAGGTCCTCCTCTTTTCTTTTTTCTGCACAGCCACTGAAAAATCGCTTTGTGGCACGCTGTCTTCAGAGCAATCCATTTTGACTTCATGCTTTTGCTTCTTCTTTTTCACTGGTTCAGGACGTTGGTCTTCAGCAAATCCCTTTGTGTTTGGCATACTGTCTTCCAGAGCACTTGTGACCTCTCTGATACTTTTAGGATAACTCAGTTCTACCCCAGTTCCCAAAGATAAACCCTTCCCAGAACTTTTCACTGACTCCTCACGTTCATCTGCAGTGATACTTTTCTTGTAATTTTTATTTTTTTTACGTTTGAACTTCATCCCCTCAGCATCACTGAAGGCTCCATCGGTTGTGCTGGACTGTGCTGACTGACTGACATCATCATCATCCGGATTTTTCTCCTTTTTTCCACCACCTTCCAGTGAAATCATGGAATCTGTGATTATCACATCTGATTCCAAATGTTCTTCCCAGAGAGTATTTGCTGTCTTGGTCTTTCTTGTCTTCCTTTTCCTGTGTTTTCTGCTGGTCCTCTCCTCCTGTCTGTCTGTTTTGTCATCATGTAAACTTCTTTCATGAGATTCAGTCTCATCACTACTCCGTGGTGCCTGAGGTTCAATCAGAGTCACAGACTCCAAAAGACACACATCCTCTGGTTCTTCCTGTCTCTGACCTTCCATGCTTGCATGAATTTGGGCATTTTTCCTCTTCTTTTTCCTCTTCTTTACCCTCATGTCGATGCATATGCTCTCATTATTACTGTGACTTAAAGAGGTCGTATGCAGAAGAGTTTGATGCCTTTGTGTGTGCACCATCTCTTCTCTCTGTGTCTGATTGCATACCTCCCCACCTCCATCTACATCAGGTGGCTCGCAGACAGAAACGTTGCTGTTGTCCATATTTGCCTCTTTAGTTCCTAGTGTGAGACATCTATTGGTTTTTAGAGCAGTGTTTTGAGTCGGTTTATCTTGCTCATTCTCACCCAGAACTTTGGAAGAATGCACTGCATCATCAGAGCTCTTTCTGTGTTCCAACAGGGGCACGATCGTCAACGTGGATGCCTCAGCTGGTATATTCTCCTGCATCTTGAGGCCATTCTCCCATAAGGTCTTCTCTCCGACACAGCCAGCATTCATCCGCTTCTGCCGTTTCCTCTGGCTGCACCATGATCGGCGGCTTGTTGCTTTTAACGCCGTCGCAAAACACATTTTATCCTGTAAGATGAAACCTGATTACAGCGAGGTTTGCATACAAAAAGATGCAAAATTTTCACTGTCAGCTTACCACAACTCTGAAGGCCTCAGTGTGAGACTGCTCTTCTTCCTCTCTGTAACAAAACAGACCGCTGAGTCAGTGCAACTCTAACTGGAGATGCAGCCATATAGATATTACATGTTCTATTATATTGTAATTAACCTGGAACCACCTCAAAGATTTTATTGTATTTTTAAGATGTCATTGTAGTAGGATCACCTTATGAAAACAATTTTTAGAGGAAACATTCCTGCCAAATTTGAAAGCCATCCTGCTCCGAGCTGAATTTTATATGCCCTGGTTAGTTTAGTGGTTAGTTTATTCAACTACTTAATGACTATAATGTAAACAAATTGAGTCGAGGCTCTATTTTGCTTGTACTGCAGCTACACTAGGAGATGCCTTCAGGAACACAAAAAGCAAGAAACAAGAAAGTGGTGTCATTAAATTGGATCCTCTCTAAACACACACACACACAAACACTTACTCTGACAGTGGAGATATGACCTCTTCGTCCGCAACAACTTTTGGTGAGGACGTCTTTGTATCAAACTCACTGAGACATTTAAAGAAGCCTGCAACTGCAAAAGTCTGCAACAACAACAACAACAACAACAACAAAAGACTTAACTAAAACTATGTAACATAAACTGTATAATTATGTTAAAGTAGTGCTTCTCCTTACATGGAGGATTTTGTTCTTCTGGGATGGCAGTAAGCCGTCAGACTTGTTATCAGCCAGGACACTGAACGTGTAAGCTGGAAGGCTGCTTTTCTTTCTGGTAGTCTTTTTGTGAGTTCTAGATTTTTCTTGGGATGAGGATGATGAAGATTCAACTTCACTCTCCTCTAGACATCTGGAAGGGGTGAGGCCTGGCCTCTTCCCATGGCGATGTCGCCTTGCCGACCTCACAGGACTAGGTATCTCTTTCTGCGTTATGAAAAGACTATCTCCCGAATCGCTGCAAACACAAAGGCACCTTTTTAATGTTCTGAAATGACGAATGGTCGAACAGCAGCTGTGACCGACGGGTCCCACTTTACCTTGCTTCTCCATCAGTTAGATCCTGTTGATTCTGCCCTGCAGTAGATTCAAGAGGCTGAGGTCTTTCCGGACTGTTGTCAAAAGCATGAGGCTGATACATGTGTGACTTGTGCACGGTCGCCACCTTAAAATCAGAAAATCGTATATAAACGTGATCTAAGGAAACAAAAAAATTACCATCGAAATGTATAGTTATAACCAATATTAAATAGTATCAACTACACAACTCAGTAATATCGTGAAAACCGTACGCGTGCGTTTCAAGCTCAAGCGGAAGTTTTATGACGTCATCAACATGTCGGCGCTCCGACGACACACCGAAGAGGGCGTACAGGAAAGAAGATAAGCTCTTTTTCATACTTCCGGTTCTGGCTGCAATTATTTGCAAAATGTAGTTATTTTCACATAATGCAGCCAGCGCGGCATAACAAAAAAAAAAAAAAAATCACTAGAATAAGTCTCCAGATCAATAGTTTTCATATGGCACCTAATTTTAAAGCTTTAAAATAAGTTACTGGTCCACAAACCTCTACATGTAAAGGAGACCACACGCAGGCTAGGAACTATCTTGTTCGTGACTATGGTCACCTCAGAAACATTTGTGCAAAGGTTTGCTTGCAAATTTCCTTAAAGCTGGTTCATTCACCTCACAGGACAGTAATGGCAGGGAACAGCAAGACCGAGAAAGTTGAACTGTACGCCCCTGCTTTAGAGGAGCTGCGCGGTGGTAAATACTCGAGTTTTGAAATACGTGCACTTACTAAAAAATTTAAATATCTTTAAAAACCGGGTGAAATAAGCTTGTTTCTCATTTCAGTACTGCAAGCAGGACTGGAGGTCAACTTTGCTGAAGTCCAGGTCAATGTTGTGGAATGTCCTGATCTCACCAAAGATCCATTTCAGTTTCCTGCTAAAGGTACGACTTTTTTAATGCATGTAAGACAGTTGCTAGTTTGATACTGAGCTTTTTTTTATAACAAACAAGAAAATGAATATGTATTTGTTTTAATATAGGATGTAAGAATCATTAGGAATTATTACAGGAAGAAGAGTATGACTTTAACCTTCTCCATTTATTATGGTAGACATTCTATACTTTTACTTTTTAAGTTTTTCATTGAGTGGCGTTAGTGCCTCTTCATCATCCATAACTGAATCATACTTAAACCTCTTCTGTCATTATGCAATAGTTAACATAGATTGTTCCCTGTTATATTGATTGACCTATTTAGGCTTGTGTGGAAGTCCTCGGATCACAGATGTTGGTGGTGTGCCGTACCTGGTTCCCATAGTTCAGAAACACAAGGTATTGTTTTTAATAAAATTGTGATGCCAAAAATTAATATGGTATTGACATAATTGTCATTTGTTGCCCTCCTTCTTTCAGGAATATGACATGAACGCTATATCAAAGGAGCTGGAGCTCCCAGGTGCCTTCCTCCTTGGAGCAGCAGGGGCTCCTTCCAGGATTCTTGGAATGAATGCAGAGGTGGCTCACATGTCCCCTCACACTGCAGGCTTTTACTGACAGTAGAAAGAGTGGCTTCTTCTGCATGTTTTACTAGTAGATCAGATTACTTGATTTTTGTCAGCCAGTAAAATTTATATCACGGAAAGACAGTATCATTTTTAATTAAAAATGATCATGTCACATGTTCCCTTCTAGTCCTGTTAACTTAGAAGATTCAATTAGTTAAAGTTAAAAGTCACAAAAAATTATAAGTCTCAGATATGTACTTAATTAAAAGAGCTTAATTAAAAGAGGTTATTTACAAACTATTATTGGTTAAATAAATGGTTGGTGATGGTGATGCAGGAGTTTTTCTTTTTTTTTTTTTCTTTTTTTTTTTAATCCTCAGCTGATGCCGCTGGTTCTGACCGAAGCCGAGGGAAGGCCTGCAGTGAACAGGAGCTACTTCTCCTCCATCAATCCAGCTGACGGCCAGTGTCTGCAAGAAAAATACTGTGATAAATACTCCGACTGCAGCTTTGGGCTGCTGGGAAATCTGTATGCTTGTGAAGGGAAGGCTGGAAAGGTAAACTTCATATTGTAAAATAAAGCTTTGTCATCCCTGCTCATAATTAACATATCTAGTTATATGTTAACAAGACAATTATCTGCAAATTAATAACACTGCTGATGTGGATCTGAGTTAATTTCAGCCCAGTCACATGTGTGCTTCCAACATTTGGATGGATAAACATTAACAAAATGAGAGCCGCTGTAACCCGTGTACCTCAACAGGTCCTGGAGGTGAGGGCCAAGAAGAGGACAGGGGTCCACAGTCTTGTGACAGCTCTGAGGAATGTTCTTCACACTCACTACCCTGATAAAAGCCTGGCTCTGGGAGGCACCTTCCTCATCCAGAAAGGGAAAGCTAAAATCCACATTATGGTAAACATCAAAGCATTAAGTTATAACTGCTGACATTAAGGCATCTTTGAAATCAGTGTACGGATTTTGATCGCCAGCCAAGAGAATTCTCCGCCTGCCCACTAAACACCAATGATGACGTCAATAACTGGCTGAAACACTTTGAAGTCAGCGCTCCGCTGGTCTGTCAGTCGGTGCTGGTGTCCAAAGATCCCGTAAGTGAACACATCATCTTAATGAAACACATCAGTTTAAACACCAGCAGTGCTTGAATAAAGAAGCTGTTGTATATATTAAATGTTTTATGTATATATTTAAAAAAAAAAAAATCAATCAATTTGATGACATGCACACTGCCAAATTTCCTCCAAAGAAGTGTGTTTTTGTATTTTTTACTGTGTGTGTGTCCAGGGTTTGGATCTGCGTGTGGAGCATACTCACTGTTTCAGTCACCACGGAGAAGGTGGCCACTACTACATTGACACCACACCTGATACAGTGGAGTACTTGGGTTACTTCATGCCTGCGGAGTTTGTGTACCGCGTCGACAGGCCCAAAGAGACCCACGGAGTTGGACGTGATTAAAAAAAGTAATGAGGAAATCCGACAAAATCGGCAAAGCACCTTTTGAGAACATTGAAGACATTCTACAAAAAGCAGTTACAGGAAAGTGCACAAACAGAATCATAATAAAATAATACATCACGGAATTACATGAAACCTATAGACAATGTTCTGTTTTAATATAATTTTTTTTTTTGTTCAAAACATTTTTCCAGTAATAAAAATATTGAAGTAAAAGTGCTTTGTTTATTGTCTCTATGCGGTTTAATAGTGAAGTCCTTCTATATAAATGGCTGGGTGATAAAAGGGTAAATGCTTTCACATCATGTAGCTTATACAATCCTTTGCCGGTTTGTACTTCTAGCCATAACTACACAGACATGATGTCAAAAACAAAAAATGTATCTTGGGTTTGCAGACTATAAGCATAAACCAATTCATACAGCTGAAATAAAGTGGTACATATAAACACGGATATGTAGTATGGCAGTGTTATTGCCAGAATATGTCAAAACAAGGGGAAATGATGTAAGTAAAAAGAGAATGAGGTTTCATTCAAGCCAACAATGTATATTCTTCAAGTAAAGATTTAGAATGTTTTAATCAAGCTGTTTTGGTAGATATTAGAGTATTATTTTCTTTTTCAGCTTCTCCAACATTTGTCTGTGGGTATTTGTTGTATGTGTTGTTGAATTATCTTGGATTATTAAATTAAACTATTTGGCTGAAAAAAGAAAATTCGTTTTCTTGAACAGTAGGGGGCCCTAGCGAGTAACACTATTTCCCACAATGCTGCGCCCGACCAGCCCGGAAGTAAGTCGTTTATTGACAATATGGCGGCGTACCTGGATTTGGATTCGAAGCAAATTGCCATTTGACAGTACTCGCCGGTATAGTGTTAACAACAACTTTTGCCCACAGGAGAGTACGGTACAGATGCCTTTGAATTAAGAAAGCCGCGAATCCACGGGATGGTGTCAGTGAGCTGAGAAAGCATTCAGAGTGTCGGACCCGTCATGTCGTTTTTCAAGAGAAAAGGTGAGGAAGCTCCCTCTATGAGCTGCACCATCAACGGTGGCGAGCCTCAAACACAGTGCCGAACAGAGCAGTCCTTGATAAGATGTTCCAAGCTGTTGCAGCATGGAACTTTGCCGATGGCGCCGCGGTGTTGTCAGAATTTTGTTTTCCTGCTGCCCCTGGTCACTGCGGTTATCCCTGCTAGCTTAGCCGTAGCCACCCTATTCTCACTGCTTTATCCAGTCTAATGGTGACCCCGGTGGCCACTGGACGCATGAAAAATATGCATAATATTTCTGAATATTATTAACTCAAAGTATTGAAAGTAATCTATCTATTTTCTGTGCGTCAGACAGCCAGCTTCAGTTTATTCACAAGGCTGTATATAATACTGTACTTTCGGGAGATGAGTTATAAAAAGACAATATGTTACAAAAATATAGAACATAAGTATGACCAGTAATTGCAGGATTCTCTCAAAATATCTAACTGGGTCGCAGCAGATATTGTACAATCAGCAGCAGTTTATGCCGGTTTGATACGGAGGCAGTGATTGTGAACTAAGGTGATATCATCTCCGGGAAATGCGACTAACTTCACTATTACGTTGAGCAACTCTTTAATGCTTAGTAGCAGAGATTAGAGGTTACATGCTGCTGACACAGCAGGTCTCAGAAATGAGGAAATGAAACACAGAATGTGTATGAAGTCCCACTCCCTTGCCTTCTGAGACACAGAACTGATTTAGTCTTCTTTTTATTGCTTGGTAACTTAATCAGACGCCACAGTTTTATAGCCTATGTACACGCACCAGCAATTATGTGTTTTGTCTTTTCACAAGCAAACAAAACTGCAATATTTCAACTGTTTGATTAGATTAGATTAGATTAGTTAGATTATTTCACTTTTCTGGTACTGGATTTGTTTCTCAATCACTGATTTATTGTCAGCATTGGAAGCACATAGCATAGATTCATTATTCCTTTAGTTTTTCCAAGAACTCATATTTTCACACTATTGCAGATTTATACTGTTTATCTTTTGCAGTTGACTCCGCCGTCCCCTCAGCTCTTTCTGTAATGCCAATGGATTGAAATTCATCCAGCTGTTATTTTCTGCAAAAATTAATCTGAGCCAATTAATCTGTGATGTGATTGGTCAGCAATTCTACAGATACCAACAAGTCAAAAGTTATTCAGTCTTAATTCATGTCACATTAGGAAGCTGTATGTCTGCCTTTTTGTTTGATTTTTTTTTTTTTTAAACTCTGGTTAACTCTGGTTTGAATTCTCAAGGAACTGACCAGAGCTGATAGACTAGATTCCCACATGTTAGGAGGCTTGCTGACATCCTGTGTGAAAAGGCCTTGCAGCCTGAACCTTGACGAGAAATAGAAGACAGCCCCACTATCTCCTCTTCCACTGGCATGGAAACTGATCTTTGCTATGGCTCTTCACAGTTCATCATGTAACTTGTCAGTTGAACTTTGTCAAGTCGCTTTGTCTGCATTGTGAAGATTAATGTATTTGGGTCCTCTAACGACAAACTAGCTCTCATCTTTCTCTCCTCAGCCAAAAGCAAAGAACCAGAGAGAGTGACAGAAGTCAATAGAGGTGAGTTCAGCATTACATTTTAATAAAATTAAAATTATGTCGGGGGGGCGTGCTGTATTGTCCGCCTCTTTAGAGACGTTGATTCAAACCTCTCTGATGTGTCTTGTCTTGTATGACAATCTGCCTTAGGTGTTTTGTTTTCCACTACCCTTGAATGGTTGTTCAGCTTTAGGAAATTAATACACAAGAAGTTAACATTTAAGCAACACTCATTTACTGTGCGTAAACAGATTTGATGTAACTCAGAGCGTTGCGAATGAGTTCACGTTACAGAAGGTAGTCTGGTAGAATTAGCAAACACAAATGCTGGTTTGTTCACACGGTTACAGTTACGCTGAAATCTGTTTAGCGTGTAATAAGGCCTGCATTTCCGAGATTAGCATTTACCAATATGAGTTTTCTGTGCTTTAACTGAACCTTTTATGTAGCTCACATTGATGTCACATGCTCAGCACACTCGGGCTTTGACGCCATTGATGTCTCTGTCCTTGTCTGTTTTCCGTCTTTCCCTAGTTGCTCCAGCTAGTCCTCGCACTCCATCGCTCGGAGCTCAATACCAGTATGCCGGCCAGGAAGTTGCTGGGCCCAGTCATGTGGCCATTAGCGCCATCTCTGCTAACATGGACTCCTTCGCCCGTGGGCGCACCGCCACCCTCAAGAAACAGCCAAGTCACATAGAGGCTACACACTTTGGAGATCTCGGTACTGAACACAATTTCATGTTTGTGTTTGGCTTTAGATAAAAATGGCATTTGAAAATCCAACAGTATAAATACGAAATGTATAGATTTAGTGCCCCTACTGATTGAGTAGATTCAAGGGTTTTTATTGTCTCTGTACAGGCCACAGGGAAATCGTTTTCCAGCAGCTCTTGGTTGTGTATAAATAGAAAAACTTTAGAGAATTAAAATGAAGTCAGTAAAACACAATAAAGAAGTGCAGAGTCAGAGCTCAGTCTGTGGGTTGGGGGTGTGTGTGAGGAGATGGGGTGATGGAGTTCACAGCTCTGTACCTCTTTCCAGAGGGAAGAGGTACAAATAGTTTGTGTCCTGGGTGGGTGGGGTCTGCAGCTATACGACAAGCCCTTGTTTGAACCCAGTTGTGATGTGTGCCTTTTTTCCAACAAACAAATATATAAATATACACTCGAGTGTCTTTTTGATTCAGTGCCCGCATGTCTTCTATTCTTCCAGGTCTAGTGTTTTAATGAATCAGTCTCAAAGAATCAAGACCTGTTTTTCCTGAAATCATTTTGGCTTCTGTGAATCGTAGCTTCAGTTTGTGACGCAGAAATTATGTTTTGTTCAACCGACAAACATTCTTTCATCAACAATGGGTGGCACACATGATAGCCACATTCCACAACAGGCCAGGTTGACAGCAGGGAGAACTGGTTAATACGAAGCCTGGTTGACGTGATTGACTGACTCTACCAGAGTGTTGCTGGTCTGAGATGAGGTGGAGGAACCTGCACTGCAGCTTCAGACTACATCTGAATGAAACAAAGGCAACCGATGAGTTAGGAGCTGCCGTTTAACTGGAAGAGGACAGTCGGGCTGGTTCAGCTTTATAGCTCTCTGCTGTAGAACAGGCACATGTAAGGTAGAGGTGTGTACATTTAAGTATCAGAAGTTGGAATTATGAACAATATGAATAATTATATATAATGGGATTACTTTAGTTACTCTGTGTTAAGGTACCCTTCGCTGTTACCTGCATACGCTCCTTTGAAAAGCTCTCATGATAATGTTTTGTTTTTTAAAAGTCCATATTCAGTTCAAGCGCTGCTTTTTAGTTTTCGGTTATGTTTTGCACGATTATCACTTGAAAGACAACTTCAATTGTTCCGTGCCTTTAATGTTCCAGGTCATTCCAGTGTCAACTATCAGCCCCAGGAGGCCCGATCCCGGCTGTCCAAGACTGTGGACCACGTTCTGAGGGACAACATGGCGATCCCGCACTTTATTCACTTCACAGAGCTGCGCAGCATCGATCACTTGGTTCGCTTCTGGTTGGAGGCCGAGAGTTTCCGCTCCACCAGCTGGTCCCGAATCCGAGCACACAGCCTGAACTCGGTCAAGCACAGCACGCTGGCGGAACCCATCCTTCCCTCGCAGGACGGATCCGAAGGCCAGGAAGGCATCCAGCCTGGCACTGATGCTGTCGAAGGAGGGAGTGGCGCCAGCCTTGCAGCGCAGTCTAAGGTACGGGACGACTCCACCACAGAACTAGGTCCCAGGCCGGGCACGCCTCAGGCAGACACCCCCACGAGCCGGCCGTCCTCCAGGACGGGGACCCCCTACAGGACAAACAGCACCACAAGAGACATCTCTGACAAACTCATGAAAGGTGAGACAAGCCATTTCTTTTCTTGTTTTACATGCAGAAAAGGAACATAAATGAAGATAAATGTTGGCTGTCTAAAACAAACTCATTTCCGCTACATGAATAGGCTATAAAAATAAAAAGAATGACATTTTATGCTTTATTTGTTGCAGTCTTTTTTCACGTTGATCATCATCAGACTTCACTCCAAAACTATCCATTTCTTAAATCTTCCCGTTTCTGTCCAAATGCTGCATCTGAAATTTGTCTTCTGATTGTGAAGCTCAAGTTTTTGCTGAACTTGATCGCTGTTTTTCTTCTCTTGCGAGAGAATTGCTCTGCGTTCCCTGCAGAAGCTGCCGAATGTGCAGTAATGGTGACCCGCTTGTTTCTTTTTCAGGCATAGAGAAAGACGCGGTGACCATCTTCACCAGGTTCATCTCGCCTGACGCTGTGAGGCCGATCCCCATCACTGAGCAGACCAGGAACGACATCGTCGGTAGGAGGCTGCTTCGTTCTGCTGTCGTTTTTTTAGTTAGAATGCAGGTCTGTGCTCATCGCTCTTTGCTCTTGTGTGCGCAGCTAAGATTTGTGGAGAGGATGGCATGGTGGACCCAAACTGCTTTGTCATTGCCCAGGCAGTGGTGAAAGCCATCTTGGAGGATCAGTGAGTTATTTTCTTTTCTATCTCCAGAGAAGTTGTTATTCGCTCTGCATGGTTTGCTTGTATTTTTGAGAAGATTCAATTTCAGCTCTTTTCCTTTTGTCATTTTTACCTCCCACGCTCCCACATTCATCTGTCCGTCTTGCTCTTTCACTTGTAGGCACTTTAGTGAGTTCCTGCGGAGCCATCATTACTGTAAATACCAAATTGAGGTATTGACCAGCGGCTCTGTCTTCCTGGCTGACATCTTGTTCTGCGAGTCGGCTCTCTTCTACTTCTCTGAGGTAAGTGGCCCCCCGGGGGGCCTAAAACATCAAGTTACTTGTGTTCTCTCCAAACTGAAACGTTTTGTAGTCACGCTGTTAAAATGTTTTAACGTTGCACCAGCTGATGTTGCCTTTTGACTCCTCATTTGACTCTAGAGAATCTGGGCCATTAGATCAAAGTGTCAGAGCAGGAATGCGTGAACGACACACTCAACCTTGTACATAAAAACCCTCATCAGTGCTCACAAACTTAAAGCTTAGATGTCAGAGCGGCCTCTTTCTCTGCAGTATATTGAAAAGGAGGAGGCGATGAATATACTGCAGTTCTGGCTGGCAGCAGACAACTTCCAGAACCAGCTCGCTGCTAAAAAGGGGCAGTATGACGGCCTGGAGGCACAAAATGACGCCATGATTCTCTATGACAAGTAAGTTCACTCAAGGATGCCCTGCGCCACCATCCGGGAGGCTTTTTTTAACCATGTAAAAGTATTGGACAGATAGAGATCTAGAATCGTTTGCCAGGGTGGGACTTGGAGCTCTCAACTTGTTTTCCTCATAGTCCCACATTTAATTCAGAGCAGCGGTGCTGGCGTCCTGCTCCGAGCAATAACCAGCTGATAGTCGTTAATCTGAACTCTTGACATTATATTTCCATCCAGGTATTTCTCACTCCAGGCCACCAACCCTCTGGGCTTCGGCGACACCGTGCGGATGGAGATAGAGTCAAATATCTGCCGAGAGGGGGGGCCGCTCCCCGATTGCTTCACCACTCCACTCAGACAGGCCTGGACCACCATGGAGAAGGTCAGAGTGTCATAAAGACTTGTCCTTTACCGTGTATGAACGCATGTCCTGATAAGTCAAAGACTACTGCTTTGGAATCCGCCATTGCTGTCGTGGTACACAGCCGATGCATCAGCCTTGGTCTGCTCATTTATTCATGGATCTTTCTGACAGTTTGACATTTTATCTGTGGGTGTTTAGGTCTACCTGCCTGGCTTCCTCTCCAGCAACCTTTACTACAAATACCTGAGCGACCTCATCAACTCGGTGCGGGCAGACGAATTTGTGCACATCAGCACTCCAGGTCAGCCCGGCCCGGCCGACAACGGCCGCTCCAGTTCAAATTCCAGCGAGGGCCCTCAGACGCAGGTGATGCCCCCACCTTTAGCCCACGTTGTCAGGCCCTGTGGGGGTGTTCTTCCTTCTGCTGACATTTAGACCTGCCCACCACGATAATGCCAAAGGCTGGTGATCATTCATACTTTTTCTTTGATTTCAAAAACATTCCTTCTGATGCTTTTTCACTGCAGCAAGGCACCAGAAAAGCCGCGGTTAAAATCCTGAAAAACTTTGACGAGGCCATCACAGTCGACATCGCCAGTCTGGACCCAGAACAGTTGTACCAGCGGCCGTATGCTGGGTGAGGCTAAAAAAGTCCCTTCGCTGCCAGAGGTGGAGGCTGAATCTCAGATTTATGTGTAATGAAAATGTAAATGAGCTGCCATTAATTCATCACGAGCTTGACATCGTTTTAACCTTGACTGACTCCATGTAAACAGGAAATGCACCACAGATGAAATTAGATTCAGTTTAATGAGGAAGAGTCAGACTAAAATAATAAATAACTTAATGCCAGCAGATGTTTTTTGTGTTTCCACTCGGTGTACATCATTGTGTGTGAACACACAGACAGCAGTGTTTACACTTGTCTGTCTCCATCTTTCCTCTCTGTCTGTTCAGGAAGATGACGTTTGGAAAGGTGAATGAGTTGGGCCAGTTCATCCGGGAGTCAGAGCCCGAGCCAGACGCCAAGAAATCCAAGGGTGCGGTGGTTCTGTCTCTCTCTCACCCAGATAAGCTGCTTTCACTGCGCTGTATTTGACCTCTGTTCCCAGTGAAAAACATCCATGAATATAAATTGCATCCACTGGCTGCTAATATTCCTCGCATGGTTTAAAACCTTTTAAATTATTAAGGGGCATTCTTCTGGGGAAAAAGAAACTTATAAGCCTCATTTGCTCTTTATATTAAAGACAGAATATTTAATATGAAGAACAAAAGACAATTGTGCTGAGTTTATTGAATAATGCTTGTTTATCCTCCTTTCTGTGTTTGTCTTTCATAATTTAACATTACTCTTACTGAGCCCTCACTTTTTGTCTTAGGCTCTGTTTTTTCTCAAGCAATGAAGAAGTGGGTTCAAGGCAGCTCTGACCAGGTGAGACTCCAGGAAAGTGTTTCCAAATGGTTCAGCAGGTGCAAGCATGCTTGAGTTAGCATCGCGTCTCCAGTCCTTTGCTCGCAGTTCACTGAAACCTCCACACCAGCATAAGTTTTGTGCTGTGGTGCAGGCGCAGGAGGAGATGGCGTGGCAAATCGCCAAGATGATCGTCAATGACGTGGTCAGCCAGTCCAACCATTGCAGCCCCATCAGGTCTACCAAGGTACGCACCCTCCGTGCAGCTCATCTTCATGTGTTATCCCTCTGCTCTTTCTTTAATTACACCCTTAATTGACACATTTCAATCGAACATTAAAAACTAATCAATGTATAACTTTAAGATTTTTGCTAAAAGATTTTTCATCGTCAGGGCATAGCTAGTAACTGATTCTTAGTCAGGGGTGTTTCTCCTTGAGTCAAGCGTGTCTTTGTCTGTCCTTACAGTTATGACCCAGTGGGGAGGGAAAGGAGAGACCGCACATAGGCTTCACCTCACAAACAACAGTTACCATGTGAACGAACAAGTTAATATTATCATCTCCAGTGTGTGTGTGTGTGTGTGTGTGTGTGTGTGTACACATATGTGTGTAAGACGGAGAATGAGAGAGATGAATGATAACCCTGGAGGACAGATGACTCCGATCTTCCATAACTGCACAGATGGAAGGCGTCTTCTGAGAGGAAGTTTGTCCTGGTGAAGGAAATGCTAGACATGATAGTAAATTATTATTCAAGCAGCATGTGTCAACTTCTCCATCGCTCGAGCCAAAAAAAAAAAAAAAAAAAAAAAAAAACAATCTTTGGACTGAAGAAGGAAGCTCCAGACTGAATGACTCTCCACTCCTTCGTGACCCACCTCCCCACCAATTGTAGAACCATTCCTTGTTTTTGGATGAAGCTCTCTTCGTGGATGGCCACCTGCAGCAGATCACAATGGCGCCGTGCGCTGATGTCCAGTATTTGACTTACTGTAGTAGTCCATCTGGAAACAGGATAAGAAGAGCTGGTGGGGCTCCTGGGCTCTGAATACCAGTATGACCCTTCTGGCTCTTTTACTGAGCAGAGAAGAAGAAGAAGAAATACTCCACTAATTACCTGAAGTACTCCAGTTGTGTTGGAATACTCCAAACCCAAGACCTAATATTCTCTATACATGTATAGTTATATGTAGTTTTCTGGTTTACCCCATATGTTATTGCTACGCTTTTTTTAAAGTTGTGATTCCTGGTTTTTATGCATCACTGATGCCAGCCAGTGGTGAGTAGACTGTTCAGTTGGAATTTGTGCTCGGTAATTTTATTTTATTTTTTTATTACTTTGAGCCTTACCAAGACATAGAAAAGAACCAGAAAAGACTTTTGGTACTATGTACCGCCAATGTTTTCTGATCTGTACGTGTACTTGATCTATATTTAAAATGTGTTTTGATTTAAATACATACATTATGAAATGTTTGACTGTGCCCATTTCTTCTAGATGAACTATGTTTACTTCAGACTACTGCAGGATGCATGGTTTATGTATAAGGTTTACAGGATAGATTTTAAAAATGTTAACATAGAACAATGTTTTTTTTTTTAAATGCCAGACTACAGGGTTGACATTTATTACCTTTGACCAGATGGTGGCACTATTGTCTGTACTGCTGTGTAGGCTGTAACCACAGCGGAAAGATAGTACATTGTTACAGACAAAAGAATTTATTTACATATTATAACCCAGGAAATGGATTACTTCCGTTTTTATTCATAAAATGTATTATGTGAAAGTAGCTCAGCACATCGCACCCTCACAATACCATAACTTTGGGTTATCAGTATATCTAATGATACACTGTTATTCAAATGTAACATTCGTTTGCTGAAAATATCTTTCAAACATGACCAAACTAAGTAGAAACACACCTGTTTCTACCTGCATCGATTATACCTGCACGTGCAAGGACAACGCCCACCTCAACATGACTAGACGTCATCAGGTGGTGACGTCTGTTTAGTTTACAGGCTGGCAATAGGGCAATAACCATATCAATAATTAACTACGTAATACGTCTGGATCAGATGATGGATTTTGGCTTGGTTTTTAAAAAATGGCTATCTGCAAGAAAGTCAGAAAATGTGCACCAACGACGTGAACTTGTCAAAACCTGCATAAACACACAGAAAACATTTTTATGACTTCAGAATAAAAGTAATGTTTAAGGATTTATATATCTATAGGGGGATATCTCATAAAAAAAATAAGGCAGTGATTAAATAACGGCAATATTAAATAACGGCTGGCATTTTTTTTTTTTTTTTAGAAATTCAGCCGGGCATTTAAAGTAGCTAGAGTGTGGATTGAACAAGCAGTACACTTTGGCTCTGATGTATTCCGTCTTTTCATGCCTCTAATTTTACCATTAATTTTGAAAATCCCCGGAAGTAGTCCGGAAGTATTCGTTTAACTCTCGAAATCTCGACGAAGTGCAGACGCGCCTCTGACAGCGAAGTGAGTCCGAGCAGAGGCTGAGCCAGTGACAGCAAGCCCAGAGGAGCAGAGGAGGAGGCTGGCGGCTCCGGGACATGTTCGTGGCCACAGCTCTCACTGAATCTCCACCTGCCCCACCTACTCTGATCCCTCCCTACCTGGTCTACGGAGCCTGAGTTTGTCTGAAGATCGGGGCGTTTGTCTGGCTGCAGTGCAGAAGGAAAGGGGCGTATGACTTGAGTTGACGCTCACCTTGCTGATGTGTTTTGGACGATTTCTTGCAGAATTTCCAGATGCTCTGGACTCACACAGCGCAGCCCTTGCGGACCTGACTAAGTTGAAGTCCCGCTCTTGAAGGCGTGAGCTCCAGATGCATTCGCTCCTGGGCAGGGAGAAGAAAGAAGAAGTCAGGTTCGGGGTCGATTTGGGTCTCTTTGCGGGCTTTCTGCCCCGAGCTGCCACCATGTTCAGCTGTGTGGGTTGCTTCTGGGTGCTCCTCTCCTCTGCTCTGGTGGCCGTCTGCAGCTTCAGCTTCATATCTCCTGCCTGGATCGTTAAGGACCAGCTGAGGAACCACCACCAGCACCACCACCATTACAACAACAAGGACTCGGTGAGCTTCGGCTTACTGTGGCACTGCTCAGAGTCTCTGGACCACATGTACCGATGCTACACCTTCGGAGGACTGGGCAAATTCGCAGAGATCCCCTCCAGCTCCTGGCAGGTACGTCACCAGACACACCTGAATGGACGACAAAGGCAGAACTTAACAAAGCCTTTATTCTGAGGCCCACTCAAATCAAACTATCGTATCACATTTTTAACTAAATACTTTATTACTTCCCTGAACAAAGTAAAGTCAGACAGATGTGTGATCATGATTTAATGCATCAAGAGCAACTGGACTGATTTATTTATAGATGCTGGCTGTAGATGCTAAAAGCTGCAGAGTCCTCCGCCTCACTGGCAACACACACACACACACACACACACACACACACACAGGCCATGCGAGTGATTGACGCAACACGATCATCACTGTGACACTGATGCTCCTCCTCTGTCACCTTCCCTGAAAACACATTCGGGGTGATGGTGCACGCTTCCCAGTCAGAGGCGATGATCGACTGATGGTGTGGTGCTGCTGGTGCTGCTCCATGTGAGAGCAGCACCTGCCTCTCACCGTGTCTCTCTCTCTCACACACACACACACATATGCAGACGTCACCTACAACATCTGGCAGAGGCAGGCTTGATGACGCTGCAGGGTTTTGGTTTGCTGTCAGCGGTAAAGACATTCGGCCGTGCTGGCAGAAGTCTATCTGGGGCGCTCGCTGCTCATGGAAGTTGTTGGATGAATTCCCTCCTAAAGCAGGAATTGGTATCCTCTGATTAAGGCAGAAGCCACCGCTGGGATCATGATTTATGTATGAGGGGCATTAGCATTTGAAAGGGAGACATTAGAAGTGCGCTGTGTGATTGTAGCACTTGTGTCCTCAGAGGAAGGAATGCAGCGGAGGGTTTGCTTTCACAGGTGTTGCAGCGGAGACACATCCTGTCTCGCTCACTGCTCAGCTCGACTTAATGCTAATAGGGTTGAAATCGGTGGTGTTTGCTTTGATAGTCATTTATCAGTGAGTCAGCTCCTACTTCCTGTTGTCCCCCCAGTGAGTTGATGTGTGTGTGTGTGTGTGTGTGTGTGTGTGTGTGTGTGTGTGTGTGTGTGTGTGGTCGAAGCAGCTGCAGTTGTTAGGGTGGTGAGTGTGTGCTGATGTCCACCGTTAATGGTTTTTGTGGCCCCAACAAGGATTTGGAATATCAAACAAAGATTAATAGCACCTAAATCCGTACTAAGCATTAAAAAGAGGTGTGGTGGAATCATTCCAGCCTGGAGGTGCTTCATCAACATAGTCTGGCCACCACCAGAATGTCGGCTGGGGAGGAATATAAGACTGACTGTGGGCTGATACAGGTGATTCTACACTCACACAGCCTCAGGTGGCTAGCAGCACTGATCTCAGCGTGAGGTTTCTTAAGTTTTCACAGAGACAAGGTGTTTTTATTCTTTTTTTTGTGACTCAAGTGGAGCTTTACGACGGTCCCCACCTCCTCTTTTGGTGGCTGACGGCGCCGCGCTAGCCTCACGTTGGCGTACATGCATGTCCGTGGAGACGGGGCACGTGCCTTAGGCAACGACCTGTGAGCTGAGTTAAAGGCAGATGTCTGCCAGAGAACATTTTCATCCGAACTTGCTAACAGCACGTGCGCTTTCAGCTGTTGCGCAGCACTAAACGCTGGAGCTGGATTAGCCCGGCCTCTGGCAGAAGCAGCCAACTGTGCGGGCACTGGAGGTGCTGTGTCTCGGCACTCTGCACATGTTTGCTGTCTCTACGGGGGCATCTGGGTCCTCATACACGCTCGCTACGTGTCAAGGTCGTCTGTTTGATGAATAGTGGCTGAGCTCCAGGAACGGCGATGGGA
The DNA here is from genome assembly GCA_015343265.1 of Pao palembangensis. Taxonomy (NCBI): domain Eukaryota; kingdom Metazoa; phylum Chordata; class Actinopteri; order Tetraodontiformes; family Tetraodontidae; genus Pao; species Pao palembangensis. Next base: position 9,774,167 of record CM027094.1, on the reverse strand, counting down.
AAAACACACAACGGTCTGTCTGAGGCCTTTTTTCCTGTCTGTGCAGAAGCTCCGAAGGTGAGCCGAGTCAAGAATGGAGTGACTGGCTTCAATTACGCCACGGAGGCTATCCCACATGGCAAGGAAAGATGAATTATGGACATTACTGGAGATGTTTCAGCATGGCTAATTACCACCCTTGAAGAAGCGGTAACTGGTGCATAAACCCTGCGAGATGCTGCAAATGTCATTTTACTATCCACTGAGCCAGAACTGCTCCTAAGCAGACAGATAACTGATTAAATGTAATTCCTTTATGGCGCTTTTACGTGGCCTCTGCTGTCTTCAGTTACCGCCAAGCTGTGCGGAAACGCTTCTGGAGAAAGGAGGAAGATGCTGTTTTCAGTGTCTTTCTGCGTGTAAAACATGCGACTGGACTTAAATCTGTGCAGAGTTCATCAGGGGAAGTTTCTCCTCTGTTGGTTTAGGTCAAATTCCTAATCCTAATCTTACAGCCATCACGTGAGATGATGTGGGAGCAGGCAGGAGTTTGTGATCTAGATTTCCTCTTTCTCTTTACTAAAGCTAGAAATTGGACCTGGATTTACTCCAGGAAGAGGGCAGATAAATACCGTTCCCAACCAAAATGCTCCAATTCTGTCCTGTTCTGGGAAGGAGGTTATTGATTTTTCTTCTATAAGAAAAGGCTTCAAAGAAATGATGAAGAACCCAGGGGAGAAAAATAAGGTTCCGCTCTCTCCTCCATCCAGGCTGCCTCAGTAAGTTGGGAAAAAAAATCTAATTTGATGCCTTTTTTCTCTCTTCTTTCAAAATTATCCAGGTTTTAGAGTTTAGCATCTGAGAAAATTCTTATTTATTTATTTTTTTTACAACAGAGAGTAGAGAGGGAATATACCGGTATTAAAAGCAACTCTCTAACCAGACCTGACCTGAGTCCCTCCTAACAGCGCGGCGTCCTGTTAGTCGACAGCAGGTTTCAGGGAAAGCTTGAGCAGTCGGAGCGCTGCCTGCAACAGATTGATGGACACGCTCTCTGCTTTATCCATCTGAGCAGCCTCAGGAGGGAATGAAGGGTCTCTGCTTGGAGTGAGTCACGGGACCTGGAAGAGCCTGTGATACGTGCACGCTCATTCAGAGCCCCCTGCCCCGTCCGCCTAACCTGACTGGCGGAGCAGCTATAAAACCTCCAGCAGGCTGTCACATCGGTCCTGATGCAGAATCAGACTCACAGAAAAGTTCCCCCCCACCCCCACCCCTCTCCTTTAATGCTAATAGCCAACTTGGGCAGAGAAAGCCATTTGTGTGGAAGCACGTCGGCCATTATGGTCTTGTGATGGAGTCTAATGGCACGCGTTTCCAGTCTGACCCCCCACTGGGAGTCCAGTTTGCGTGAGAAACAAAAAAAAAGGTCTCATCTGGCCGCTGTTCCATGCTGATCTCATTCTTCTCACAGATCAGACAATCAAAGCGACTGGATGTACTTAAGGCACACATGCACGGACACAGGTTTCACAGAGCGCACATGAAAGAAACTCTGCCATCGTGGATTTAAAAAAAAAGCCATTTACGTGTTCTTACAGGTGTGTCAGACATCAGAAAAGAACAGAACGTGGCATAAAGAGTGAGATATTTAATAAAAGTCCTCTCTGATGTTTCCGATGAAAACAGCAGCTATAATAAATTCTAAAAGAAGGCCAGAACCACTCCGCAGCAACAAAAGAGCCAGCATTCATATTCACTGGGCTCCTTTCAGCCAGTCGCATAAAAGCATCTGTAAACGCTGCTGCTAACAGCTCCTGTTTCCCATCCTGCTCCTCCCAACCTTTAATCAGGCTTCCTGGTGTCTGCGTGCTTCCATCACAACGCAGCGGCGAGGACGATAAAAACACGGGGCTAAAGGTCACGTTTTTACTGCCTTCTGTTTTTCAGGCTGCCTCTGTGTGGGTAGCTGCTGGTTGCTTTATGGGACAAAGATGTCCCGGCCTCAGACGAATGCGCGGCGGTTTGCATTGGCCTGACTTACAGCAGACGACTCCCATCGAGAGCGAGACGCAGTGCTGGAGACAAAAGATCCCTGTTTGGCTCACTGACCGCAAGTCTTGTGCGTAAGGCGGCCCACTGACTGGATGATGCATTGCCCGTTTGTTCCAAGGAGTCAAGCGTGTGCTGCAACTGGTGTGAAGGACGTGTGAGACAGAGCTGTTCGCACCTCTTGTGAGCAGACTGTAGAATTTGTCAGCACCTGAGACGCACCAAGAACCAAATTAGTAGTTCTCCGTTTGTCTGAAATTTGTCTGAAAATGTCACTGAATGGGGAAGTACCGCCCTCTGGTGGACACATAGAATGACATCTTTGCCAGTGAAAAGCATAACCGCTTTGATGATTCTGGCATGAATCAGTTCTTGTATGTTAAGGAAGGATAAAAAAGTGTTTGGCCTCTAAAGTAGCTCAGATTTCTGCAGAGCAAGAGGTCAGCGAGGGAGAATTGAGGAGTGTGTCGGAGCAGCTGTCCAGATGATGGATAGAACAGGTGACTCGGAGTGATGAGGCGGAGGGAGACGAAGGGGACCTTGTTGATTTGCATTTTAGAGCCATTTAGATGAAGAGACGGGTCTTACCTGCGGCCGGTGATCGTTTGTCAGTGATATTTGGAAGCTCCCGTGCTGCGATGAGCGCCGTCAGTGGGCAGGAAGGGCTGTACCCCACCAGCAGACACGAGCTGTGTCTCTGAACACCTGTAAGCATTTATTCCAGTCATGGATCACACTCTTTACTCTTGTGATCTTTAAGGGCGTCTGATCAGCACTTCCCAGGTAGACAGCGAGCCGTCTGCCTGATGGGAAAGAGCGGAATGAGACGCAGCAGAGCGCTGACTCAGCGGGCTCCGGCAGGCCCCGTGTCCATTTGTTAAGCGGCCTGTCACTTCCGTTGCCTTCCCCGCGGCCCCTGCGGGTTTGAATGTATTGATTTAACGGAGAGCATCTTCTCCCTGCTCCTAACGTAAATGATGGCGCGTGCGCGGCTCAGAGCACAGAGGCGGCCCGTCCTGCCATCCGTCACTGGGCCTGCAGGTTTAGGGCGGCGGTTATACCACTTTGATGTCCACTTCTTAAATCTGACATTCTGCAGGGAAAAACGGGTTTTAAACAGACACGGGGTGAGATGGAGCCGACTCCATTTTCTCCTGCTCCTGTGTTAATATAGTTTTACTGCTCTCTTTTCTTAGCCTCTTGCAAATGCGGCAACATCAAAACGCCAAAGCCCCCAGGATGCGGCTCCACATCCCAGCCCCACAAACATGACTTTTCTTCTGGATGCTGGAGAGAGTGGAGGCGCGCACGCTTTCAGAGCAGAAAACCCACAAGTCCCATAAAGGGAGACGTCAGGATTTGGGCTTTGAAATAACTTGGAAGCCATCAGACAGTTCAGACGTGTCAAACTTTAAAGAGCAATCCTCTGGTTGGGACACAGATCACCTGTGACGCACTCAAACATTTAGGTTTGGAGGTCAGATGAGATTTGCTGCCTCTTTTCATGCTTTCTTCTGCTGAATAAAGGCTTTTTTCTCGCTGTCACTGATGCCCGGCTGCTTGGCCCTTTGGGAGCTATTATTCATGCCTTGGTGCATTATTACTTATTGCATCGTTGTTTTATTTTATGAATTCAAACTTTCTGAAGAGAGCTGAAGCTTCACAGAGCCAGAAGTGTGTGTTTACCATCTAATGCTGCTAGCTTAGCCTTTTCAACTTTTTCTTGCCTGCTTAAAGCGGAGCAATATTTTCCAATAAAAAGTTCATTTCCTGCTCTGCTGCTGTGAAGAGGATGATGTCGCTGTGTTAGTGTGCACATCCACCAACAGCTGAATCGTTAGGAAAGATTAATCTTGGGGTAGTTTGGGATTCAGTCATCTTCCTGTGCTCCAATTAAAGTGAAGCACATTTAATGGAATGCTTTAAGATCCATCACTTTGCCCAGAAGGTGACAAACATTCCAGAAGAGAGCTTCATCAGCGACCGGCTGATGAAGGCTGTCTTTATGTCAGGGGCACCTCAAGCTCTTCCTCAAGCTCTTCCTCAAGCTCTCCAGGCTCTTCACGCAGCCCTTCTTTGTGGCCACACTGATACAACTTCAGTCCAGACCTGGTAATGTGCTCATTAGCCAGGATCAGAGTTAATCTACCAAATCCACAGTGTGATCAACCTGATGAGTGTGTAGTTAACTTGGGGATTTTGGCAGACAGGGCCTGATGAAACCAAGCAGAGCGGTGCAGGCAGATAGAGGAGCATTTCCAGTTGCTACAGTAGAGTACGCGTGAATTATGAAAGGAGCACTTGGGAGCAGCAGTAGTGCCGATCATGCATAAATGCAAGAGCAAGCTGGACTGGGTGAGTTTTCCTCTCTGTCAGAGCTGGAGGACAACGTCCTCGTGCTCTCCTTCACCTTTGGTCGCCACCTTTCTGCTCCTTTAGATCAGCTGAGTTTCTACCCAACACCTCGTCTATAGACCTACAGTAGATGTTTCTCCCTTTTGCCTTTTCCCACAACTTTAAAATGTCCCGGTCACACGTCCTGGCGACGGGACGGTTCAAGACCCTGAATACTTGCTCACAAAAACCAAACAAACAGAGGCGGAGGGAGATGCGGGGGACAGAGTCCTGGCATGCCTTTGGTGTCCCTCAGAGGTGGGGGCCTGGCCACACAAGTTCTGTGCTGAGACGCAAGGAGCTGAGAGTAGGACCGTAAGTGATGAAGTAGTCAACGTTTCAGGGACGGGAAAGTCTCATATTTACTGATCAGCCTGTCCCTCATCTGTCAGCTGTAATTTCTACTTTTAGGATGAAAGTTGGAGGGAAAAAAAAGTTACTTATCATGGAAAACCGTAGGATTCTGGACTGCTTATTCTTCCTCACATCTTCCTTCGGGTTCTCTCCCACACTGCCATCCTCTCATCTCCCCCCCCCCACGCAAGATCAGTCACCATCTTTAGATCGAAGCATTTAGCCGGCTGTTTGCTGGGATGCCAAACACAAGTTTGCTCTAACGATCAAACAAGACGATGAGTATTTTTCGCCCGTGTTTCGTCTCTTTCCCCTGATTGTGCCCCCACTCTTTCCATTTGTTTCGCAGTGGCGTTCCCTTTCAAAGCCGAAACACAAAGCGGGACAGACTCCGGGGTGGGCGGGTTCGGGGGGGATTGGGGAGCTATCGGTGGCTCTATAATTCAATTACAGAGAGAAAGCAGAGAATGGAAAGGGAATATTTTGCCCGGGGTTGCTGCTTCTTCTCCCACCAATCGCCCCCCCCCCACCACCCGCAGCCTATTATCAAAGATGAATAAAAGTCTCTGCCTCCCTGACTCTGAGGATGTCATCATTAAAGCAGCCTGCGAGGGACCCCCATCCATCCCCATCCAGCTGTTTGATCCTCCTATCAGATCTTCTTTGTGATCTATTATGAACGACGGGTGGGAGTTTCCGCTCAGATATTCCTGCTCAGCTACTGTGTACTCCCTCCCTCCTTTACAGGGAGTCATCTGCTGTTTAATTAAGAGAGAGAGGGGAAAAAGGGATCCTGCACCGCCCACCCAAGGGGGCTGCTGCCTGATCTTTTATATAAAGACACATGTCATGAGGAGGAGGTGGAGACGAGAATACGAGCCGCTGGTGCAGGAAGGTCACGGAGGTCAGATGAGTCACACCTACACCTAATCGCACTGTTGCTTGTGAATGAACAACTCCTCATCCTCGCCATCATCCTCTCTCTGCTCCCCATCACTCGTTCTCCTCGGAACGCCTTTAAATAGAATCTCCTCCTGGGTGACCTGCAGCCCTCCGGTCTCTCCCACATGAGTCAGCGTCTGTGCCGCGCGACCTGAGGGTTTCCTGAACATCCTCCTCCTCCTCCTCCTCTGGGACGATGCTTGCGAGAATCCATTTCCTCTTCCTGCACCGCCGCAGCTTGTGTTCCTGCATCCACACACACACTAAAACAAATGTCCCCTTTTTTTTTTTTTTCAACAACGGGAGATTATGGGACGTGATGGCACCCGCTTTGAGAAGCACTGAATAATTTCTGTCTGGAGGAATATCTAGTCTGACATTTAATTGTCTTGATGTTGAAAACGTGCAGGTTGAGGTCTTGGAGTGTTGGAGGCTTCCACCATCACTGACAGGCAGCCCATTATCACCACGGCGGTCCTCTCTATTGATGTCTGATCTGTAGCGGGTGGAGAGTTCATTTATTCAAAAGCTGAGAGGGTAGAAAATAAACTTTAATGAGTTCTCTGGAGATGTGGAGAAAAACAGCAAAATTCGTTGAAATGCGGAAAAAGAGCCAAAGTCGGAGTGAAGCTGCTGCAGAACCTCGCGGGTTCAGTCTGAGTCTCCGGCTCCGTCAGGGTCAGAGTGCAGCTGCGGCTCGTCGGTCGACAAATGTTTAGATTTATTCATGGCCAGCGGGTCCGCACGCAAAGTCACCTCTGCTCCCCAGGCGTGACAGCAGGTGGCGGGCAGCGGCCCAGCAGGAAGGCAGCTGGCAGACTGGAACCAGTCCAGCCAGAACTGGAAGACAGCCGGCTTGGCAAGACTTAGCTGCTGGAGCTGTTTATCCTGGACCGACACGCTGTCCGAGGCAGTCTGACTGCACCTTTCCGTTGCTGGGGATTGTGCATTGATGCCTGTGCAGCCAGGCCTTCCTGAACACCCAGAACCTAAGATCTCCAGGTTTAGCAGAGGCGGCTCTTCGGTCTACGTAGATCCGAGCCTTTCCTAAGTTAACATGGTCTTATTTACTATCGTGCTGAACCTGTGAGGGAGGATTTTTCTCTCTGTTGTACCACGAGAAAAGTTTGGAAGTGTGCAAAGTGGTGTGAGCTGAAGAGAATCAACTGACACACGTTTGTCCTCTGAGATCAGTGTTTGTAGATAAGGCTGGCTGGCTGGCTGGCTGGCTGGCTGGCTGGCTGGCTGGACGTCTGGTCTGTGGATGTTTTCTCCTCAGTAACGGAGCGCCCGCTTCAACACTAAACGGGCGCTTTATCAAACTGTGTATTCAGCTCAGAGGTAGTGAGGAGCTTTGAGGCGCTTTGTCGGGGTGAAAACCTAACCTTGGTTTGAAGTCCTTGGAAATCATGCAGAAGAAAAGAAGAAAAGTTCTACTTTATCTCTTTTAGCTGTTGATGATCAAAAGATGAATAAGCAAAAGAAGATACTAAAGGTCCAGTTATGCATTAGAATTGTAGCCTGAAACCTGAACTAGCAAACGAGAAAAATAAAAATCTGCAAACACAAAAACTTCCCAAACAAGCAGAGAACAAAAATGACGTTTGGCCGCGGTCTCCTATAGGCTGAGACTAAAGCAGCTTCTTAATGCTTTTTTTCTGCAGTTTGCTGAAATGCAAAAATCCCTCAGACCCTTAGAGTACACATGCTAAATTATTCAAGTCTTACACTTCTGAATTATTCAATTTAATGTCATTACTTTGATAAAAAATTCCTCACATCTCCCACTGCAGTGTGACTATTAAAGCCGGAACTTGACCTTATTGTAGCTCAACAGTAGTTGGGAGTCAAACTGTGGAAAGATGCAGCAGAGCTGAGAAGAAATCAGCCAGCTGTTTCCAACCAATGAGCTGGTTGAACGTTAAAGATTTGTATTTGCGTCAGTCACCTGAATGCAACTCGGACCTGTCTGCTCCGCGTGTCCAGAAGAGGGAACAGATTCCCCTAAACTGAATCACTATACGTCGTCGTGGGAACCGTGACACTCCCCTTGTGCCTGTCCTCATGAGCGCCCCTGAACGTCTCATCCTGTCCCAGAGGCGCAAATGGACCCTCCGCCCACTTGTCAGGTGATTAATCTCTGCTCCCCACTCTTCCTCACCTCCTCTCCATCCCGCATTCACTCTGTCAGCCACTCGGACGTAAACACTCACACGCGCGTTTGTACACACACACACACACACTATAAAATCAATGAGGGAGACAGATGTATTAGGCACAACATTAATTTTTACGTGTGTGTGGCGGGTGTGTTTCATCTGGGTGCTCATGGGAGGTTTTTCAGGGCCGTGGAGGAAAATGATGAACAACAAGCTGAGAAAAAGTGTTCAGGCCCTTTTTGGGGGTAGCCTTTGGATCCGTGTGAGGTGGGGGGAGCGGAAACACGTCGGCGTCGTTCTTCAGAGCCGTGCTGTTGAACTAATGGACTTGGAGAAGCAGAACACTGGTGCTTAAGTGTGACCGCCGGCCTGTCACGCCGCTGAATCCTGACGCGTGCGGCCGTGACTGAGGAAGAGGCTGAGACAGACCTGCCCACGCTCCAGAGGAAGCACGGCCAGAGTGCGCTGCCACGTCTGCTTATCGGTGGATCCGCCTTGTCTCACTTTCGCTCCTCTGCTCCATGAAAAGGCCTGAAGTAACGTAGTTGTTCCTGTCAGGGCCTGGTGCTGAGCTTCAGCTGGCTTTTATGAAGGAAACAACTAAAAACAACAACAGTTTGCAAGGCTACTCTAAGCTAAGGCCTTTCAGTCCAAAGTGCCGTTAATGAGACACGCTTTGCTGGTTCGCATCTTCTTCATCCTAACTGAGGAGACAATGAAACACCACCGGCTCCCGCGGTTGAATCCCTGGATCCCTGAAGCCGGGTTAAGACTTGCCGAGCCTGTGGTTGGTGCTGTAAACCAATCACGTTCCTGTAGAGGAGGAGACTTAGACGCACGCCAGGGCCTGCAGCCACTGAGTTCATCAGCATTTCATCAGATATTGATGCTCTCACAGCACCTCCAGTTCCGTTCAGGCGTTCTGAGCTTGAATAGCTCCTCAGCCAAGCGAGGAGCTTGAGATGAAGACGAGTCTGTCTCCAGCCAAATCCTCTTTCCTCCGCAGCTCTAACTGCTGCAGCGGCTGGGGCCATTTATTAAGACATAATTACAATCTATTTAGGAAGCATCACTGAGAGGACCAGTACTGTTAGCGGCTCGTTTTCTACTAAATTGACTTGTGCTCAGAGCAATCACAATTACAGCTGAGGGGACGGGGCTCCTGCTGCAGCAGCCTCTTGTCTGCGGGCAGAAATGGTGCTGATGAGGAGTTTGTTCCATATCAAAATACGCGCAGCCTCTCGAGTTGATTAATTGGAGCCCCGGTAATTGAAATGTTGGCTGTTTGCTGTAAAAATAACTGCGATGACCCGACTTTGTGTCTCGGGCTGCATTTAAATGGCATTTAAATAGAAAATGTCATGCGTAGATAACGAAGTGGCTGAATGAAACTAAGTGGCTTTAGCAGCTTATACGTGGACTTATTTAGCTTTACGGGAATTAGTTTTTGCTTTTCCAACGCAGATCCAGCGCTGCTCTTTCACACATGCCAGTGTCGGTATATGCTGAGTACTCCAAATGTCTTTTGTTGTTTGCGGAAAGTGTGCCACGGCCGGGGAGCTCCACTCGCCCGCCCGCAGGAGACACGACGAGCCTTTAATGTGTCAGAGTGAATTGAAAACAGCAAGGTGGGAGGAACGCCAGGATCAAGCGACCAGAGAGACGTTGCTCTGCTGCACGTGGGAATATCACTCCAAGCAGATGAGATGAGAAGTTAATGAGCGGCCTGTGTCTTCTTGTATCTCACAATCAACAAAACCAAAAAAACAAAACAAGAATCCGGATCCTGTGCTTGTTATGGAAAATTACAGCAGCTATTTGGGAGTATTATCAATGATCGGAGGTTGACTCAAAGGATTAAAGGGTGATCATTTCTGCGGTTGTTCTTGTACACACCTACCCCTAACCCTTCCTTGAGCATTTGAGCTTTGGGAAAATTAAATCCTTTGGAGAGCAGAAAGTAATTTAACGGCAGCTGCTCAGGTCTCAGTTTAAACCATTTCAATTTTCTCTTAAAAGAGAAAAAGGGTTTGACAACATGTGTCCTTGTTATTTGATCTAATTCCAGTCCCCGGGGTCCAAAGCTTTTGCACAATTGTTTAACAGACAGTTTCAAGGTCAAAATGTGGCCTCGTCTCTCTTCTCTCAAAGCAAACAAGCACTTCAAAGATTTATGTGTTTGTTCTGGAATCTGGAATCTTTGAGAGAAGAACCAAAATCAACATCATAATGGAGAAACGAGAGAAACCAGATCAGGTCTTTCTCAACATAAATAACAATTACATCTCTCCCTCTGCGTTTGCTGTGTATGTGCTGCTGTTTCAGGCGTTGGAGACCAGGAACACACGTGTTAAAGGTCAAAAGAATAATCATCATCACTGCAGCGACATCGCAGCACTTTTTTTTTTTTTTATTTGCACCTCCCCCTCTCTGCCTTCCTGCCAAGCATCCCGAACAAGCTAATTAAATGTCCTGTCAGCCATGGAAATCACTCCGCTTTCATCCCTCCTCCATTCATGTCACTCACGTGGGGGACGTGCATAATGACACATGTTTTAGGGCTGTAATTCTCTCGTGCGTGTCAGACATTTCCGTAGCCTGCGCCGGCATGCTAATCACCCGGGCTGCAGCCGTTTTGTGTGTGTGGTACTCGTCTGGCGGCTTGACTGCTAAATGTGTTGAGAAGTACGTGCGGCACCTTTTACTGGAGCTGGAGGGATTGAGAGGTCGCGCAGATAAAGCGGCATAATGAAAAACACGTCGACGTCAAGTGTGTGTGTGTGTGTGTGTGTGGCTCGCCTGGTAGTGTGTTTTGCCATTTTAGCTCCATCGGGGGCAAAGTTTGATCAGAAGTCCTGGAAGACACTGAAGTACAGGCGCATTAAAAGTGAGCTGAAGATGATGACTATGAACATGTTTAAGCCAGGCTTCCAATCCCTGTGTTTGTGTCCCTCAGACCAGCGCCGTGCTGTGTTCCGGAGGCTGCGCTCTGCTGGCTGTCAGCTCCCTGTTGGCCATTGTCACCATCTTCCTGCCCAGCGGAGGATGCGAGAGGAGGATCTGCACCCTGACTGGATACATGCAGATGGCTGCAGGTTAGTGGGGATGCAGGCTGGTCCAGAGCCGCGCACGCTGCGGTGATGGAGGGAGAGAAACAGTGCGAGGAAGAGTTTCTCACACGCCGAGGCTAGAATCTCTGCTTCTTGGCAGATGTTTGGCTCAGTCACACTGCAGACGAGAACACTACTTTTTAGCAGAGCCGAGGTTGTCCATCACTGACAACAACACCAACAACGAAAAAGAGAAAAGAATCAACCGGAGGACCAGCCGCTGCTAGGCAACCATCGGCTGCGTGGTACCTGCCGGGGCTGATCTGTGGCAGCGAGGGCACAGAGAGAGATTTAGAGCCTGCTGTAAAAGAACAATTACACCCCCTTAACACGGGTCATTGGTTCAGGGTGACATTTGAATTATCACAGTGTCGCGTTCACTCAAACAGGAAATGAATCTCATAAAGTGAACGTGTACTGTGCACGTCAGCACTTGGGTCTTAAAAGTCAGGTCTTCGTCCCAGACTTCTGCATCAAAGGTTGCTTGACATGGATTTAATGGTCCTGTTTGGGTTTTTTAACAACGTGTTTCAACTTTGCATAAGAAGTTGCTTTGACTCCTCTGGGAAATATTGAGTGGCGACTTGAAATCCCCTCGTATTACATTTAAATAACCATAACTGGAGGCAGAATTAATTGGGCGGTTTAATTCTTTACTAATAAATCTGGACGGGCGCGCTTAATGGCATGTTCTCAATTGTTCTTAAAGCTCACAGCCGCTGGAAGACGACAGCAGCGGATCGATGAAGCGTCTCGAAGCGGCAGCGCTGGCCTCGCGGGTGCGTTTGCGTGAGGAATCCTGTTCTGCACAACAGAGTTTCACAGCGGCAGATTTCGCTAAATGACAACGCGGAGGGAGCGGCCCTCTGTTCCGATTCCAGGTTGACTCGTGTGGAGATGGATGCAGATTTCAGAGAGAGCTCGGGGGCCCCCGAGGAGGGCAGATCACAGCTGTTTGTTTTGCCAGGGTGTTAGCTTGTGGGCTTGTGCAACGAGTGAGCGTGAGTCGATGTACTGAAGGATCTTTGAGCTGAAGGCGAGAAATAAACTTCTGAGATGGACGTTGTCTCACAGGAGAGCCAGCACGAAGGCTGGGAAGTGTTCAGAGGAGGCCAGAGGTGAGCCGTGGAGCTGCTTTTGAGCGGTGTTCTGTGAAGGTTCTTGCTTTGTGAGATGGAGATGTATCAGGGCAAAACAGACGGCTGGTTTATTGGAGAGACTAGAGAAAAACTGCTCAGGAGGGACCCTGAGGCCAGGGGTGTGCTGCAGACCGAGCAGAGTCAAACTCTTCAGCTGTTTTCAGAGGAGCAGGCGCCAACACCTCCTCTGAACCCGTGTGGAAATCGTGCCAGTATTTCTTATACCCATTCATGGACGTGGCTGACACTTTGGCTCTTTGGTCACTTTCTCTGGGTCAATAATGCCTCCTCTAACCACAGGAATGCTTCTCTGTGCTTTTCATTCTTCATCACTCTTGGCTTCTGCTCCTCTTCACTCCTCTGCTACTTATTTGTGCAGCAATATTGAATGTTTTCTTTTTTTTTGTTTTTCATTTAACGTCCACCCCTGAAGGCTGCTGCACACGACCTGATCTTCGGCCATGTGACCGTGTTAACTTGGCTTTGCCGCCTCTGTCATGTGATTTTGACATGCTTAATCCTCCTCAGCGTCAGTCGGTCATACTTGAAATAAACCTCACCGTGATCTACAGAGATAAACAGCCCCCATTTCTGGAACTATGTTAATATTCCATCTACTGCTGCTCCTTCGTCAGTGTGTTTAAGGTTTGTGGAGTTTGAAAGTCTTTTCTGATGGTGTCTGAGGACAGACGGGGTCTGAAGACCCGCGTCCCCTTCACTGTGATCACGTAAATCGCAGCTCCATAACATATACGGCGACGTCATCAGCCTGGCTCAGCTGTAAGACAGAAAACAACACTCCCAAGCCTTCCTGTTCTGTCAAGCTGACCTTTCACCTCGACCTGTAAAGGCATGTTTACGCGCGCAGGGATGTTGGTCAGGAAGAACGTTTTTATTTTGAGGTGAAGCTACTCAGCTCTTTCTCGGGGCCGCGGTCCCGAGGGCCGGGCCCGGATTTAGACGTGAACTTGGTAACCCAAAGCAGGAGAAGCTCGGCCTCCTGCGCCACTGAGCGCTGACGGCGTGAATGTTTTACGCTTTGAGGGAGGGAGGCAGAACATTTCAGCGGGCTGAAGCGAGGAGCTTTTTCATGCATATTTCATTGACCTGTTCTTCTTAGTGGTCAGGAACCACTGGAGTGGATGGCTCTTTGTGTTGAGGGAATAGACTCACATACAGGCTTTAGAAACACACACAAATGACATGAAAACAGGTTAATGACTCACAACACCAACATTTAGGCTTTCATTTTTAATGTAGGAGGCCGAAAACAGATCAAACCCTCCGTTCTGTTGCCCCGGTTCATCTGCGGACACAGGCGGCTCTGCATTATTTGGTTCTACAGGCTGATTCCCACGCTGTAGTTATCTGCTCAAGGCTGCAGACATGTCACACTCCACTGAGTGTACAAGCAACCGCTGCCGAAGCTTAATGGCAGCCGCTTCCTCCAGGGTTTGGACTGCATTATTATGGAGACGCTTTGCATTAAAGGCTGCGTGAAGGTGCGCTGCCGTGTTTACCCACCCTACCGCTGGAGGACTCCAGGTTGTCCTGATTGATTTGGGTTCCCCAGTGAAAATAAATGGTAGCAGTGAAAAAAAAACCAAAAAGCCAGACGCTGGAAAGCTGTGCTGTAATATTGTATCTCAGGAATGCTGTACGTCTTTTTTTTTTTAATTGTGTGCCATTCAAATAGCAGATATTTAATTTCTAAATATTACTAGCTCATTTTTTTCCCATTGTCTCACACTCTCAGTCTGGCCTCACATGCTCCTCAGGTGTCAGCTTGAGTAACTGGGTCCGCATGCGTCTTTATTTCTGCGCGTCTGCGTTTCTCGGCGGATCGCTTGTGCATTGTGCTTTTGCTGGTTTTGGGGTCACCTGTGGCAGCTCTTCAGATCCAGATCCGTCGCTCTCTGATCAACCGCTGTTTTGCAGAGTTGTGGCTTGAAATGCTAAATTTTCCTCCCTATAGGAACTGATCAGACTCTCTCAACCACAAAAGCTCATTTAAATTACCCCGGCTGCTCGCTGCACCCTGGAACAAATCTTGCAGTCGCAGCAGGATGAAAAAGCAAAAAGAAATGTTATCATTCGCTCAGCAGACGGTATTTTGGCTGAGAAAAAGGTCTCTAATTTGCAGCTGAACTCTCTCCAACCCCGGCTACTCCCGAGCGTTTCCTCTTTGAAGACTGCAACCATCTGAAATGTTATCTTTTAATCTGCAGGATTCTTCGCCGTGCAGTGTTTGCAGTGGCTGCGTGGGGAAGCAGAGGCAGCGCATCCGTCTCTCCGTGCTGATGCTCTGCCCGCTGTGTCAGCGTTCCCTTGGGCAAAGCCGCTATGCAGAGGTCCTCCGAAGCGTGGTTATAAAAATAAGACGTGCGTGATCAGAGAACCTGCCGGGTTATTTCAGCTCCCCTTGTCGCAGGGACCCATATGGCGCCGGTGCAGCTGTCAGTCATCTCTGCCACAGATGGATGCCTTTTCCATATCAGGCTGCATTAAAACCACAGACGCCGCCAGCGGGAACATGTCAGCCCAACAATTAAATCACCCTGGGCGTTTTTTTTCTTTCCTCCTACCTTGAGGAGGACTGATTGGGCCATCACTCATGTACCGCTAGGATTCCGGAACTATTTCATCCAGAAAGCTTTGACAAGTCAACTTTTTGTTAGAGCGCAGACATAATTTGAAAGATGATTTTATATCCCAAAATTAGAAAAACTTCTTCCGGGTGCCTCCAGGCAGGAAATGTTGCCATTCCTGTCCAGTTTTCCATATTTCTATGATGAGGGCGCGCTGAGGTCAAGCAACTTGCTCCAGGATTCCTCTCCGACTGTTGTTATAGAGTCTTTCATTTCCACCTCCAGCCTCCAGGCTGCTTCCTGCTCATTTAATACGCCGCCAACCTGCAGTAAACCGACGCTCATTTTTCTGAGTCTTCCATCTCTTCTCCAGTTTTCACTCTCATGCATCTCTCCTCGTATTTCACGTGTTTTTATCAAAGTCGGTGGGCCCACCCTCTTTCGGCTGGCCTGCTGTCAGTCACTGATATTTCATTCTGTTTCATCAGAACTCGGTCGGCTCTCGCTCACTTTAAAAATGTGTTTGCTGCGGGGAGAACGCATCAATAAACCTAAACGAAACCAAGGACGGAGAGTTGATTTATTTTTATAGTTTCACAAGGAGTGTGTGAAATCTTTCATATTTTCCAATGCCTCTATCCACACACATGCACACTCATGCGCGCGCACACACACACACACACACAACTGTTTCATCTGCAGTCAGTTTCACTCTGAACATGGGACTCGTTTGATTCATCTATTAATATATACTCAGCTTCACTGTAGCGCGTGTTATTACAGCAAATGTAGCCAGATGGATAAACGAGGGCCCTTGTCTATCCATGAATCAAGTGGTGTGTGTGTGTGTGTGTGTGTGTGTGTGTGTGTGTGTGTGCGTGTGAGCATTAGCTAAAACTGTTGTCTGCTGTAATTAGGTGGCACTGCTCTCTCACAGATACCATTAGCCACAAAAAGCACAGTAATTGGTTCCAGCAGTCAATTAGCGCAGGGCTGTAATTGAGATTGAACTTTATTCTGACCACTTTATCTACTTGTTTTTTTTTCATCCTTTATCCGTCTTTATGTACTCACTGGAGTTTTACACCAAACTTTATTGTTGAGATCAACATTTTTGAACAATTATGCCACCAACTGAAAGCAGGAAGATGTGCAGCAAGAACTGCAGAATCAGAATGAAGTATAAGCTCACACATGCTGCTGTAGCGTGTGTGTGTGTGTGTGTGTGTGTGGAATTAAACAGTCCTGTCATTTCTGCTGGGTCAGGAGAAACTGATGCATGGACCTAAAACAAATCCTTCATCATGGACAGACTGGACAGGCGAGTGTGTGTGTGTCTGATGGAGGCGTGTGAGTATTATAGTCTGTGCGCTGCTGCGTGGCCGTTGCTGTCGGCCGTGCTTGTAGCCTGGTTCAGGTAAAGCAACACTGTCTCCCAGAAGAGGTCCCGCTTCCCCCTGCTTAATGTAAAGAACAGGGCTCTAAGCAGCTGCCTGTCCACAAACACACAGTCAGAGGAGAGCGTGTGTGTGTGTGTGTGTGTGTGTGTGTGTGTGTGGTCCATGTTTGCTGTGATTCAGGTGCGCAGTGATTGATTGTGCACTCGGAGGCTCCTCTTGAGTGCACATTGTCTTGTTTTTGCTTGTGCCATCTGTGTTGTCTGGAATTAGCTTCTCCTTTAGGCCATCTGAGGAGTGAGACGTCACACAGACACTCCGTGACTGGTTAGGCTGCGGTGTTGAACTGCTCTTGGTTTGCTTGAGTTTCTCAGTTTTTTCCCTCTTATGAGTAAAAACATTAGCATGGCAGCTCTGAAGATTAGCCGTGGACGTGCATAGAAGCGCGCACATATTCACCCACATATTTCTGTCCGTCGTATCTTCAGTGCTGTCAAACTTCAAGACTTTTTTGACGAGCCAGAAGTGTTTTCACAGTTTCCAGCACTGTACAGATGAAAAGAGCAGCTCGGCAGACACCTGGGATCTGGTTTACCTTTCAAGTTTCTGCAGTCAAGACGGAGAGAGGGGAAGGGTGCAGCCGAGGGAATGTTTTCTCACAGGAACACGGGCTGGGGGCCGCTGGTACATTCTCTAAGAGCTGAATAAGAGCCAATATCAGGTCCACCCACAGGCACCACCTGCTGGGCTGAGCTTTAGACCTGCTGGAGCCTAGCTCGCTGCTCGTCCCGTCGGTAGCTGTAGCCGTTATAAATTATAATTACACACATTTACTCTTTATTCACTCCCTGTTACTTATTTTCTTCTTGGTACTGATTTTTGATTGTTGAACTGATGATAATCAGAATCAGAAAGGGGTTTATTGCCATTGACAGTGAACAGAATTCACAGACTAGGAACTTGCTTCGGCGTAAGGTGCAACACAGAATCTAAAATATAGTCTCTTAAAATAAAATAAATACACAAATACACAAATCAGAACAGTGCAATTGTAGTGCAAATGTTAAAGTGACAGTGACAAGGTGGTCAAGTGTTCATAAGTCCAACGGCAGATGGAAAGAAGTTGTTCTTATGGCGTGAGGTTCTGGTCCGAATGGACCGTAACCTTCTGCCCGAGGGGAGCGGCTCAAAGAGTCCGTGAGCAGGGTGAGAAGGGTCAGCTGCTATCCGACCTGCTCGTCCCCGAGTCCTGGAGACGTACAGGTCCTGGAGAGATGGGAGACTGCAGCCTTCTCGGCAGAGCGCACAGAACTGCACCATCACCTGGGCTGGCAGCTTGGCTTCCCTCAGCTGCTGCAGGAAGTACATCCTCTGCTGGGCCTTCTTGATCAGGGAGCTGATGGTCGGCTCCCACTTGAGCTCCTGTGTGATGGTGGTGCCAAGGAAGCGGACAGAGTCCACGGTGGAGATGGAAGCGTCTGTCAGGGCGAGGGGGGGCAGGGGGGCTGTGTCTTTCCTGAAGTCCACGATCATCTCCACTGTCTTCTGAGCGTTGAGCACCAGGTTGTTGCCGCTGCACCAGGACACCAGCCGGTCCACCTCCCACCTGTAGGCGGACTCATCACCGTCGGAGATGAGCCCAATGAGGGTGGTGTCGTCCGCAAACTTAATCAGTTTTACGGAGTTGTGGCTGGAGGTGCAGCAGTTGGTGTAGAGGGAGAAGAGCAGGGGAGAAAGTACACAGCCCTGTGGAGATCCTGTGCTGATGGTCCGAGTGCTCGAGACATTCTTCCCCAGCCGCGCACACTGCCTCCGCCCTGTCAGGAAGTCAGTGCTCCACCTGCAGATGGAGTCAGGCACATTGAGCTGAGAGAGCTTGTCCTGGAGCAGGGCAGGGAGGATGGTGTTGTCCACAAACAGGATCCTGGCGTAGGTTCCCGGGGAGTCCAGGTGCTGCAGGATGAAGTGGAGGGCCAGGCTGATGGCGTCGTCTGTAGACCTGTTGGCTCTGTAGGCCAACTGCAGAGGGTCCAGGAGGGGAGAGGTGATGGACTTGAGGTGGGACAGCACCAGACGCTCAAGGGACTTCATGACCACAGACGTCAGCGCCACAGGCCTGAGGTCACTAAGTCCAGTGGTCTGGGGCTTCTTGGGGACGGGGACGATGGTGGACAGTTTGAAGCAGGCTGGGACGTGGCCTGACTCCAGAGAGGCGTTAAAGATGTCTGTGAAGACATAATCACTTCCCTCTGATTCGTTCTGCGTCTCGAGAAGACAGTGTGATCCTGTTGATCATGTAGAAAGATTCTTGTTCACAAACTGAGAGACATTAGAGCTTTATTCATCATTACTAAAACAACCACTGGGAGCTAGTTAGACTTGGTGCCTTCGGGTGTTGGTATTGTTGATCCTAGTTTCAGTTTCATAAGTATTAATTATGAAGGATGAATTCACAGAGCAAAACACTCCAAAACAGAAGTTCCTCCAAGGTACCACATTAACACACACACACACACACACACACACACACAAACCCTTTTAGTCCTTACATACATTCAGACTGTGGGAATGGGGCATGTCTCAGTGTCCAGACCAGTGAAAGATGTTTGATAATTACAGAGATAAAATGTAATGTGTGTGTGTGTGTGTGTGTTTAACTCAGAGAAAAGGTGTCTCGACCCCGTTTGGGTGCACCATATTGGAATGAAGCCACAGTATACTGTATCAAACACCTTCTCTCTGGGTGGCCTCTTCACACGCGCACGCAGGCAGATGAATAGCTGGAGTGATAGCGTACTTACACTATATTCACCGCTGCCCGTCTGCATTCCCAGGCTGTATATCAGCAGCATGCGCACACCTCTGGAGCTGCTGGGCACCTCCGGCATGGAGGATGAAGATGATACGATCTGTGCGTCATCCTCTGAGGTCATTTGTAAGCAGCTATCATATGTCACTGCGGAAGTAGAGCTGAGCATTTTTGTAGCGCCTACACGCATGCGTGCACACACACACACACACACACACACACACACACACATCACAACCTATTGATTTCATCGATCATTTTATAATGAAATCTGTCCTCATGTTTTACCTGCTAATCCACTGGAGTCATGACAGCAATCTAGAGTGCTAGATTGTGTGTGTGTGTGTGTGTGTGTGTGTGTGGTGTGTGTGTGTGTGTGTGTGTGCGCACTCGAATGAAACTGATATGTGGCCTGTAGTACAGACATATACCTACCTGGCATGCAGGACGCTTAATTTTCCTCCTCATTCAAGACGTTTATCCCAAATAAGTCAAAACGTGCGTATTCATTTGCTGTTTGGAAATTTAAAAAACAACTTTCATTTCAAATAATCTTCATCAGGGGGAGGAGGATTGACTACTTTTGGGATGGCAATTATCAAAGTGGTGCAGGATTGTGTTTTCTCTCTCTCTCTCTCACACACACACACACAGGTCTAACATCAGATTGATGTGTGTGGTGTGGGTAGCGAAGCTCTCTGCTGATGATCAGCTGATTGGATGGATGCTCTCAGGCCTGTCAACTCATCTGTTACAGTAGACTCGAGGGGGTTGTCCTCCCCTCCTGCCCGTCTCAGCACCACCATCACCTCTCTCTTATTACAGTCTGAGGAGGGTCCCTCACAGCAGCAGAGGCAGGGGAGGAAGACAGATGAGAGCAGCAGCCGGTCCGGGGCTGGAATGATTAAAGTCCCGTCTGGGCCCTCCGGCATCCCTCCTTCATTTCACTTCTTTCACCGTTTGACCTCAGGGTCACGACCAGGCTGACGGGCAGGAAGCGGAGCACAAATCAAACAGGTCACACTATCTCCACCACACCCGGTACTGTCTGACGCTATAGCGGACACCTGAGCCTTACGGTTGTGCGTTAGTGGAGCAAATGCTGCATTCTCTCTCTTCTGGTAACCTGAGTCGGTGATTTATTGGCGGCGCCATTGAAAACACAACAGATTACATGTAGCAGACCTCAGGAACGGCAGAATAAATTGGATTGAATTAAAAAAGAGCGTTCATTCAACATGAATATTTGAGTTTTTTAGGTTTTCCAGTGTTTGAACTCTAAAACTCACACAATTCTGAAGTGAGAATGTTTAAGGTGTTCAACTGGACAATCTGGACAGGTTGTATAACACTGAGGAGATCCAGATAATGAAAAGCTGTTTAATGTGTCTTTATGAGGTCATTTACTCCAAAGAGGTGGTTTGAAGCATCTGTCTCGACTCTTATTGTCAAACACGGAGCAGCCTAATCTCACAATCCATCCAGCTATTTTCCCCATTATCTGCTCTCCCTGACAGGCCGACGCAAACAGCCTCGGCGGGGGCCGATACCGTGTCAGCGGGGCGGAATCGCCCGTCCGTGGATGAGATGCTCGCCATCTGCTGTGTTTACACTCGGAGCCTTTTTCAGCTGTATTCTTTCGACAGCCTTTGATGCATTAATGATCCCCCCCCTTCCCCCGTCTCTCAGGTCTCTGGGTTTGGTGCGGCCCTGTTTACTCGGGAGTGAGCTGCGCTCTTTCATCACGCCTGGAATTCCCCAGATTCTCAACTTTTTTTCGGAGCATGTCAGATCGCTGTGAAGTACAGAGAGTGTATTTTTGGCGGAGTTTGAAAGCTGTCATTGTGCGCTCAGTTTAATGCATTTGAATGTCTTCAGGGTGATTCAAACCCCACTCCTGTGGAGTGTTCAGCTCTGAGGCTGCTGAAGGTTCCAATTATCACTTGCTAATTTGGGAATCAACAATAACGTTGAGAGATAAAGAACGTTCTGTATGTAATGTAGACTGCAGAATGCTGTTATCCTTCTGGGAGAAGAGCTGGCCAGGTGGGATACCTCTGTGCCCCACAGGGCGTCTTACAAGAAGAAAAGAGAGAGCCGGCGAGGCAGAGAGGGAAGGGCGAGCAGTGCCCTCTTCTCCTCCTTCCTGCTGCTGAGGGTTCAGATGTGGTTGTGCTGCTCACGTTCAGCAGCAACAGCAGCAGAGAGGCTCCGGTCCCCAGAGTGTCCCAGCACCCTCAATCTGTCACCACACATTCTCGCACAGAAAGAGGAGCGCACACACACACACACACACACACACACACACGCAGCCGAGACACGTCTGCTCCAAATGCCCGGCGTTCCTGGGTTTTGCCCTCTTCTGTAGACGACTAGAATAATACAGCGTTACTGACTTCTCGTCCGCTGACATCAGCACTCTGACATTTGTGGCTTTTGCTAAAATGCTCGGATGATCATGGGATGGATTGCCGTGACATTTGCTGTAGGCATTTGTGGTGCCAGAGAAGATGAATCGTCCTGACGGCGCCGGTTGCATAACATTTCCTCTTTGGCCACCAATATACATGCAAAACTTGATATTTACCACTTTTTTTTATTACTTATGGTTAAAAAAAAAACGCCTTTATATGTTTTACTTTCACTTTCTTTGGACACTGTCTTTCACAAATGGAATGTGTTAATGGAATTTTAATATAAAGTGAATTGAAGACAAATAACGAAAGCTAAAAATCCAGTAATTCTGGCACGTGTCACTCATTCCCATCCCCGTCCGCAGCTGTATTTACGAGCTGACAATGAGATTAACCAGATTACTCATTTGCACAGAGGTTTCTTGACATCTTTGCAGGATGAGATTTATCTTGATCCCTGGAGGGAATAAGCCGAACAGTCATAAAGACTGTTGTTTTATTAATAAAGCACATGAATTAAACACCAATATAGAATGCGGTGCAAACTAAAATAGACTCAAACTAGGGCAATGGCATTATCATCATAAAATATTGCCTCCCAGTGGGATGGTGATGTAGCTCTGATATAATGCGGCTCCTTGTCAGGGCAGCAGTGCTGTGCTCTCCTTGGTGAAGTTTAGACTTGCATGGCAAACAGGAGTGACACTGAGACGCTCGTCCTTCTATCGTCTCCGCTTAGCGGGGCTGCTAGCGGGGCCCCTCGCTAAGGCCGTTTCAGCGGGCTGAGAGCTGCGGGCTCTGAAGCGATATGAATTCCGCCTCTGCTCAGCGACCGTGATATCACGTGATGAGACGAAGACAAATGGCACAGGAGGGATGCTCCGGAGTGCATCACAGGAGAGCAGGAACCGTCCTGACAGCGGGCGCGTGGACGCAGTTTTCACCAGGACGCCTCAAAGAGACGCGCAACAGGAAAATGAGGCATGCATGCAATTTTCCTCAGCAGCCTGCTCTCCTCTCAAGCTATGTCCTTTAGCTTTTTCTTTCAACTTTTCCTTTTGTTCCTCCCTCACTCCCGCCACCTCCCCATCTCCTCTTCATCTTCACTCCCACCACTTCCCATCTTCTATGCACAATGCCCCCTGAGAATATTTGGAATCCTCTGAAATTGAAATGTGTCCTGCCCCTGAAAATGACTCCTAGTCTGCTGTTTTCGATTATTGAGCCTCCCCACCACCACCACCACCACCACTACCGCCACCGCCACCGCCAAACTTTCTGGTGCTCTGCCTCCCCTGTCGTCCTGACACGCGTTCCATCATGCAAACACCGTATGTGCTATAAGCGCGCTGCCATTAGTCTCCTTCTCCCGCGAGACCTGTGCTGTTTGCATGAGCAACAAGCTGTGCACGGCCACAATGTGTCTCTGTTGTTTTTAACTGCTGCAGCGTGGCGGGCTTGTATGGAACCGGTGTAAATGGGAATCCAGCCTGTTTCTGATGGGCTCAGTTTTTACTTTACAAGTCCAGTCAAGACTAGCTGATTTATATCAGAAGCGTTCGTCACATTGTATTTGGAAGCTGTTTCCTCATCCACATGTTAGAGTCGACGTCTTGTCAGTCTGATCTAGATGGACTGATCTGCAGGTTCAGCAGTTTGAAAAGAATCTCTGGTTGAAGAATTTGAATAAAAAGTGAATTTGCAACAAAGGTTGGTGCATTTTGCTGCGTTGTGTGTGTTGATTTGTCAGCTCCACGCTGCTGGAACAGGCTCCACTGGTTGGTGTGGGACCACTCTGCTCCCTGTGATACCTTTGCTTTGCAGATACACCTACTTGCGTCAGACTTTCTTTTTTTTTTTTTGGGGGGGGGGTCTAGACTGCTGTGATGGTGTATGAGTCATAGCCAGCAGCCTCTCGTTTTCCATCTCTCTCTCTCTCTCTGATGATGGAAGCCGCAGTCAGCTTGGCACAGGTTTGATGTTGCTCCCATGCCAGAAATCTGAAATCCGAACCCCTCTGTTGTCCGTATAAGCCTGAGGAGAGTGAGGAAGATACTGTGGGTTCAAACTGAATAGCAGCAAAGACATCTAGATGGGAAGGAGAGGGCCGAGAGACGCGGGAGCGTGATTTACTGACGAGAGCTCGTTTGTAGACAGATCAGCGCCAGTACTTCTATAACCAGGTGATGAGGTCTTCACAGGATGGTGAGGGTTGGTCCCTGAGCTCACAGATAATTAACTTAGACCTTCTCAGTGCCTCTCGGCCCTGTCCAGCCCCACCAGGAGACATCGATCAAAAACCCTCGCTCTTGTTTATTCACTCAAATTCACTTTATTTCTTTTGTCACATATACCCACAGTTCTGAGTGTTATTCGCCTCTGGGGGAACAGGGCTTCTTTCATTACCACACTGTGGTCAGTAGCTGGCAGGCTGTTCTCTCTGAGTGTGTGTGTGTGTGTGTGTGTGTGAGTCAGGTGTAACTCCATCCTCAGTCTTGTTCTGCCCGTTGCATCATCTGGCCTCAGAATTTCTGCAGTGAAAGCTGATATTTGTGCGAAAAACATCTAAAATGCACTAAACTTTCCTTCCAGCTGGACTCTGTCAGGTCTGGTGTGCGGATTAAATTTGATTGAGTCACCAAACAACTGACATGGAACATCTGAAAAGCCTGGTTGTGTAGTTAAAACCCCCCCAAAAAAATAAATAAATCATGTGGTAACCATGGTAACGAACCATGGTAATGTCATAATGTGTTACTATAAAGTAGCACTGTCACCTGTATTCACTCTCACGCTCTCTCTCTCTCTCTCACTCACACACACACACATGCACGGTCTGTTGTCCACAGTCAAAGCCCTGTCAGTCACTGCAGAGGTTATGAACACCACACCAAGTGTGTTTGCGCACGTGTGTTTATGCATGTATATGTGTGTGTGCATGCGTGCGTGCGTGCGTGTTTTGAATGATGTTGAGCTTCCACTGAGAGCTCAGTGTGCAGCAGTGGAGAGTCTATAAAGCAAAGATGGATAAACAGCCCTCCTTTGTTTGGCCCCGAGCGTTTGCTGCACACAAGCCCTCCGCCAGAAACACACAGCGCGTCAGACGCACACGTGCACACTTATCTTCAGTTGCATTTCTGTAATGATGGCCCCACTTTCCCACTCAACCGGACAACGTTTTGCTTCCGAATGGTTCCATTATGCTCACGACTGCTGACAGAAACAGATGAGGCAGGTTTATTTCACTGCACCAACAATTCAGCAAAGTGATTTTTTTTTAACGTTATTGAGGATGATATGAATTTATTTGCCATTTTCCATAGAAGCCACATGTTTCTATATACCTACGCCTTCCTGGGCTGAAAGGTGACACCACTGCATCACCTTCACCGCTAAAGAGAGGTAAAATTCATATCGCTTCATATCAAACGTTGTTTTGTTAAAAGGGAGGGGACAAAATACAGAACTTTTGAAATATTCTTGAACTTTCTCCACAGAAACTCAGAAATACTCTGAATAATTCAGCAGTCCTCTGGGTTCATGTTATGGATATTCTTCCGCGTGGTTCTTGAGATTAAATGTTTCATCGCCGTCACTTTGGCGTAGCCAGGAGCTGCGCTCACTGTTGTTATTGATTTTCACACATCTGAACCTCAGCCGATACGCCCGACTTGATCACAGCTGTGGTGAACGTTTTCCAGATGTATTCAGAAATTGTGCCTGAATATGAAAATGCTGCTGCTGTTTAACCCTCTCACCATCCTCCTGGAAAATAACAGGCGGAGAAAGGCCGTCCCCTGGTATTTATGCACATTTAAGGAAGCTCCAGCTACACACACACACACACACACACACACACACAGACATGTACATCCCATGCAGGCTGGTGTGTTAATCGTGTCTGTTTTTCTCTGATAATCAGAGAACAGTCTGGAGCTGTTTATTGAGTTGTACAAACTCCTACTGGTAAAAACACGGACACAAATGCTTCAGAAGTGAAAAAACACCCTGAGGATGTGTACATGGTGCCACGCATCTGTAGAATCTGTTCCCGTTTCCGTGTATTTGTCTCTTGCAGGCTTGCGTGGGATAGCAGACGGACCACAAAACACTCTTGTTACCTCGTGAAGTCAGGTTTAACAAACCTTTGCAGCTTTAAGAACATTCATGTAGCAAAAGGAGACAAGGAAATCTAATATAATGTAAGGCGCTCGGTGTTTCACAGTTTCGGCACGTTTAGCCTGTTTGTAATTGCGGAGACCTCGGCTGCACACCTTCACTGCTGCCCTTCATCCATAAACTGTCCGTCGCTATCACCCTGCTCTGCAGCCCTAATGGATGCCATCTTTCACGTCATCTCTGCCCACTGAATTCGTCACCTCCGTCATCAGTCAGTAAGCCAAGCCGCTGGTAAAGGTCGGGGGTATGTTTGCAGCTTGAGGAATTTTTGGTGGTGTGTTTCAGGCTGGGGGTGAGTGTGGTGCCCGACTGTACCTGCCCCGGGTGTCAGTCAGTGTACCGCTGTGGGGTCTCCACGCTGAGAACTGATGCTGTTGAGTTTACAAAGCCTTGATAGAATCTTTGCAGACTTGTCAAAAAACACACCGTCTTTTCACTGATGAAGAGCAGCTACGATTCGCAGAGAGCACAGGAGAAATAATCAAAACAGCTGGCACACACGGCGTCGCACTCCCGACTACAGGATGGGAAGGGATGAAAGAGTGTGTGTGTGTGAGTGAGTGTGTGTGCAGACAAAAGGCCTGTGGAACATCTGGATGCAGGTGATAGCTCTGCTCACACGCGTTACGAGCCAAATTAATCAAACCTGGTGGGGAGACTGGTGTGTGTGAGTGTGTGTGTGTGTGTGTGTATGTGTGTGTGTGTGTGTGTGTGCGTATTAAAAGTCAGTCCACGTCCCGAACAAGCCTGGCGCTGACATATAGTCATCCAGCGAGGACGCGGGGACGGCGAGCGGAGCGCAGACACAGGCAGGAGAAAGTATAAATCAATGTGTTGACTTCAGCAGGGTGACTGCGTTCGATACTGGAGTCGGTCCCGATGAGAAGTGACGCGGACACATTATGTTGTTGCCTCCTGAAACTGTTTCAGTCCCACTGGGTGCAAAGCGAGAGCACAGCTGCTCTGGTTCTGCTGCTCACCAGCACGAGCGCTCTGTCAGCGCAGAGACAGAGATGGATGTTGAACATGGAAGAATCTGTGCTGCCATCTGACTGCAAAGTATGCAGGGTTAGATGGATGGCCGCTTCAGTCAGCGGAGACTTTGTTTGCGACTCTCTTTCTGCATGTGAACGATGCGGGAAGATGAGCTGGTGGGGGGTGGGGGGGGTCGCTGCTGTCCCACCGCTCTGGCCCATGTTAATTTGAGTGTATTATATTAGCATCGATTTTCTCCCCTGCGCTCAGGCTATCGACGCGGGAATATATCACGCTAACCGCAGAAGCACGCCAGGTCAGGAGTTAAAACACCGGTCAATGTGGCACTGGGAGGAAGACAAAGCAGTCGTTCACTCTCTCTGCCTGTTTGAGGAAGATGGGTGTTTTCATTTCCAGAATCTATTTTTCTTCAGGGGAAAACCCTTAAAGCCCACACGACAAATCAAAAAGTGTCTTCATTTTCACCGCGTTTTTCTTTGGATGGGATGATTTCTTGGGCTTCGGGTTGATCACCAAAGCAAACGGGGCTTGTTTTATTGGGCGCAGCGGTGTTTTTTCTCCACGCTGGCAGCCGGCCTCAGATGGATGGCGCGTTTATTGTCATTATTTGTCTCTCTGTCGTTGAACCGTCCCTCCCCTCACATTCTCTGCCTGCTGATGAGGGCAGGTAGCTCCGACGGCCGCGAAATTGAATTAAGCGCATCTTCTATTTCCCGTTGCTCTTCCGCCTCGACCTCCTCTGACATGCAAAAGGTTTTAATGATGCTGAAGCTGGGAAGCGTTCCAAATGGCAAACACTTAATTGAGAGGAATGAAAGGGACGGCGGCGTCCGTTTAAACAGAGGAAGGAGAAACACAACGGCTCGACCTCGTCTTCCTTTCCCCATTTTCTCCCTCTCTTCCCTTCAGCCACTTGCTCAGCAGGGAATGTTGGAAAATTTCATTAGGTGAGCTGAGGGATAAATCAACATGACGAATCTCGCCGCCTGCCGTAATTGTGTTTTCCTCAGCATAAACTCAGCCGAGGTTGTTGCCGACGCTTTTGGTAGGCCGCGCAGGACGTGGGTGAGTGATGAATCCGCGCGTTATCTGTGCTGCGCCGCTGCGTTTCTTAATCACTTGGTGGGAATAAAGAGTTGCGGTGGCCGAGGCCAGAGGCCTGACCTGGTAATGAACCTCTCATTAGTGACATCATTTGTTGCCACATTTCTCGGTGTGTGTGATCACACCTCAGGGATGAGCCGGCAGATCTGGTTGAATCGACGCTCCCGCTCTGTCTCTGGCTGACGCTGCATGGAGGTTAATGGGGTGACCCACCTCTGCCTCCCCACCAGTGCAGTCCTACCAGCTTAGCTCCAGCCATCATTCCCAGGCATCCCAGCCTAATCTGTGATTATCTGTCAAGCTCCAGGCTATTTGTTCCAGATTAATGTATTCGTCTCCCGAGTGTGGGTTCCACCGTGGAGTATGAATGAGTTCATGGTCATGTGGGCTTGTATCACATCCTCTTCGCTAACAGGCCATACGTTAGCCAGCCAATTAAAGAACCAGGAGAACATCAGCACACCCTGTTGGCTTTCATCTTCATCACAGCTGTAATTGTGCCTCGCGGATGGGTCATCACTTGATATTTGGCGCAAACTTTTCTGTCTAATCGGAAATTGAAAAACATCCGGGAATTGTCTGATTACGACTCTGCCCTACTCATCTTCTCCATATTAAAACGTACCCTGAGGCTTGGAAAGCCGACCCTTTGATTAGCTGAGTGCTGCACGGTGAGAACGCCGACACACTCCTCACATCTGGGTGTCGAATCTCGTGTTATCCCTGAGAACTGCTGCAGAAATGTTGAGGCCCTGGTTTGGGGACACCCGTGTGCGGAGAGGCGGGCCTTTTTCGTCTTTCTCTTCTCTGTCTACTCTGAAATAGAAACATAATAAGCAGAGAGGATGTTGAGGTGAAGACTGAGCAAACACGAGCATCCCAGGCTTGTCCCTGCATCGAGGAGTCTAATCTGAAGGCTGTCTCAAGAGGCCCATATTTCCTCACAAACAGCCCATAGTTCAAACTGGTTGAATGATTACGTGGTTCTTTGCTGATTTGCTCCAGAGCTCCTCCTGGCTGATGGTGCTCTCATCTCATCACACCACCCTCTTACAGGCCTCCCAGCAGCCGACACTGGTGTTTTAGGCAGAATTTCACATGTGACACTGGTGGATTAGTTGTTCGTTTAATAAATTCACGGTTTTAGTCATTACGTTAGGGCACACAGCATCCAGTGTCACCATATCAGCCATGTCTGTCTCCTTCTATCTCTCCTTCATCATTTCCTGTCGCCACTTTGCTCTGTCCTCCCAGTTGTGCCACATTAATTCCACAGCTGCTGTCCCTATTAATGTTCACCGTCACAGCTTGCACACCCTCATTTTAAGATTTTTTCAGTCCCCTTAGCACCGTGCCTGTGTGTGTGTGTGTGTGTGTGTGTGTGTGTGTGTGTGTGTGTGTGTGTGTGTGTGTGTGTGTGTGTGTGCGTGCAGCTGTTAACCTTCCACTTTGTAGTAAAACTATAGCAGCGGTGATGTGAGGAGGGAAAGCAGCAGACTTACTCATTCATGGAGATGTCATCAGCAGCAGCGCTCATGCTTGTCACTGATTTGCGTCCAGAGGGACACACACACACACACGCATACACACGCACACACAAACACACAAACTCCTTTTGCCATTTAAAACAACACCGACTGAGAAGGTTTTGGTAATCTCAGCTCCAGGGTGGGCAGTTTTTCCGGCACATTGCCTCGGCCAGTCTGCCCTGGTTGGACAATATGTTTTTCAACCCTGCGGCTCCTGTCAGGAAAACCAGCAGCTAAGATGAGTAAAATGTAAAATGGCTATCAGAAGAGCTGTTTTTGGCTGCTACATGAACAGAACCCAGGGTATTCTGTACAGCGTTATCTGGTGGTGTTTTCCTGAAACCTTGACAACCCTGAAAGCGGTCTGTGCCTGTCAATAAGGCGTTTCCTTGTGGTGGCCATCATGCGTACACCTGTATTTCCCCAGTAAACCCACCCTCCCCCTCAACGTCCATAAAACAGGGTGTTAAACTTTTATGGCTTGGTAATGGTTGGCTGCCGGACCACCCCTGCGCTGAGCGCTTAGAAAAGTGAATGTGCTAATAGCGATGCGTACTTAAACACGTACACACATTAATGACGCATTTGTTTACCTGACTGCTCCCACTCCTCTCGTAATCTGGACCTTCTTCTTGATAGCTGATTAAAGCCTGCAGTAATTATTAGAGTAAGTCATTAAATCGATCTGCGTGTGATTGTAATCATGCATAATTGTGCCTCAATTAGTGTTTGATTTTTGAGTGTGAGTGTGCGTGTGAGTTATCCTCTCTCTGGTGGCTCAGATGAATGCTGCCAAGGGCAACCGCTGAAGGTCAGGCAGACAGGAGTGTAGTTCAGAGGATCACTCCAGTAAAGACGAGGGACAATTTCCAACACGTGCACGTGCACTTGAGGGTTATCTGCTGTCCCTCATCTCGCCTTTGTTCCCGCTTTCCTGTCGAGCATGCCTGGGTTCATCACGGTCGTTAGCGCTGAGGTTGGCTGCTCAAGGAGGGACACAGGTTGGTTTCCTTAATGTCACCAGCGCCCTCCAGTTTATCCACTTCTAATGCTGATTTGCGCTCGTCTCTTCTTAAAGCACCGGCTGATTGAGGGTTTCTGTGAGCCACATGGAAAAACTGCCAAAACAACCTCAGTTTAGGTGGTGGGAGGTGAAGACTGGCGTTGCTCCTTTGCTTTTTTCCCCTCATCAATTTTTAGAGAATTATACGCTCCCTCCTCTCACGGAATCACTCCATCTTCCACACTTTCAGAGTCACTTCCTCCACTTCTGTTGGTGGGATTTACGTTTTCCAAGAAAATAATCCTCCACTGTTGTGTAGGAGCCCACCGGCAGGAAGAGAGGTGGAGGAGGAGAAAAGAAGACTAAAAACATACTGGGCAGGATGATAAAGCAGGTCAGAGACAGAGAGTGAGTGAAAAGAGGAAAGCGAGATGAATGTTCCCGGATTAAAACAGACAGGGAAGAGAACGGAAGAGAAATCATGGCAGAGGCAAGAAAACGAGTCAGGTGGAGGACTCCAGAGACCGTTTAGCCCTCCCGCACACCCTCCTTAATTAGAAAATATAATATTGAGAGAGGACTGAATCGGATTAAAGGCAGGAATTAATGACTTTTATCTGAGGCCAACTCTGAATTACGGATGCGACTGTTGGACCTCTTCAGGCTGTGTACCTGCAGTCAGGACAAGCTGCTGGAGGCTGGAGGCCACAATTGAGTTTAGGCAAATTGTCAAGAACGCTCTTGCATTATTAAAGCCTCTATTAAAGACAGACAGGAAAGAGTGTCCATTAACAGTAAAGTGGATTTAGACCCCGAAGGGACAGACGCGGAGACGGAGGCCCATCACAACAAATGTTGAATGTCACAGTTGTCCGGTTGATGTATAGTGGCGGAACCGCCATGCATACATTTGTAGTCGTCCTCCAACAATATATTAATCTTTTTCTCACTTTGTCAGATAGATGGATCACATTTGTCATCCGCAGGAAGCTGAAGGTCAGGATTTTTAACCCATCATTAGAAATGGCTCTTGACAGAGGACGGTCTCGGGGTCGCTGCTGGCACTTCACGCCAACCAATCTCTTTTTCAGCAGTTTCACGCGTGCCTAAAGCCTCCACCTGCACCAAAGTACTTTCCCCTGTGATTAAACTCTAAATGGATTTCTCAGCCAATAAACCATTTGCATTGGCAATCACGTTGAGTCTCACTGTGGACTGGACACCATCTCTCCCTCCGTGCAGGACACCATTAAGGGAAGCAGTTACTGCTGTGATCTCCCGCTCAGACGAGGCTCTTTGCAGATGTGAAATTCTTTTAGGAAGCCAGACACAGAAAAACACTCAGCATTCTGTCGGAGGGGTTGGACAGGGCCACACGAATGCTCCCCAGCTTGGGTTTATTCTGAGGTTTTAACGGTTATTTTCATTCTCCTCCCCTCTCCCATCCGGCGTTCTTGCTAAATCCATCAGATCTTGTCCTCTGCAGGTCAGCAGCTGCTCTCTTGCTTTGCATCTGCCTGCTTCGCCTACAGCCCTTCTTTATTTCCTTCTTCTGATGTGATAAAAAGCTATTTCCATGCCACTCCAGGAGAGTAAGCACCGCGGCAGGAAGATTATTGTCGTGGCTGTCATCTGAGTACAGAGATACACGCGGTGAAAAACACACTCTGCTCATCTCACAGATGGAATTGAAGGCTGCCACTGCCTCATGTGATCGTTCTTTTCTTCTATTTTTTTCACAAACCTGTCTCGTTCACTGAGGCAGACCTTTGGATGCCTCCCCTCCCAGGATGGTCTTCAATATTGGTTATGGATGGGTGTGAAGGCTTGCACCGCGTGTCAGTCAATTTTAATCATATAAAAGTGTCCCAGCCCTCACTGAAGGAATACCAGCCTGGTATGAGCTCCCCGCTCTGCTGTCCAGCCGTAAATGCAGCTTTCCATCATGTCCAGCCGCATTTTTAACAGAAGACCATCAGAAAGACTTAAATGAACGTATATCAAGTGATGATTCTGTCACTTTTAGATCAATCTGCTGCCTCCCACAAACCCCTCGTTCCTCCTTTACTGACATGTCCGATCTTTCCTCTTTCTCCCCCCAGTGGGAAACAATTACAAGTCATCGTCCCACCATCAGGGCCAGATCCTATAATAGCCGGAGGTGAAAGAGGTGTGTTTGCCAGCAGTTTTCATTCCTTATTTGTGCAAAAATTACACGCGTTGGTAACTGTGGGACAAAGGAGAGCGACGGAGAGGGACCTCTTTAAGGCTGCCATGTGAAATGCTGCACAGGGGGCCGCTGTTTTGCATGGCAATAGGCTGCTAGTGTGTGTGCATGAAGTCATGGAGCTGGCTGGCCATCAAAAAGGGGCTGAATGCCAAAGGAGGCCGAACCCGGACTCTCCATGGCTAATTGTGTTAGCCAAAGAAAGGCCAGGCCGGCCTGTTCTCAGCCATTGAGGAGCAGAGACGTGGGTTTAAAGCCTTTTCAGGGACGGATAGAATGGTCCCCGGCAGCTGAATGGAGCCATCCAGAAACCTCCACTGACTGAAAGACAAAACGAGAGGAGGAATGTGATTATTGGATTTCCCAGAGAGTGAACCCTGTTGGCAAACTCACAGTGGGGAGAGTTCACCGGTGCCTCTCAAACACTGATACTGTCTCAGCTGAATGCAAGGTGGCAAAACATTCACTAACGGGAAAAGCGCTCCTCGGCGCTGCTGCTGTGCTCACAACCAGCGTTGGATTAGCGCGTTTTCTCTGTGTTTACTGCTGCTCTTGGACTCTCTGTAGGTGATTTTTGGCTAACGACCCTGTTGTCTTTCCTGACCTGAACCTGTTTGGTTCTTTCCTTCTCTCGGTGGTCACAGCAGTGTCCCTGAAAAAGCTGAAACTGGGAGATGTAGCATACACAGGACAGGCTGGTGGTGTTGGAGGTTGAAGCACCAATAACCTGCTGCTCTCCTTCAATCACCCTCTTCCAGCGTGTCTTTGCTGACTTCAGATGCTGGAAGAGTTAACCGCAGATCTCCTTGAGTCTGGAGAGTCTTGCTATTTTATGTCTTTCCTAACCTTAAAAAATGTTCCACTCAGCCAATACCTCTGTCTGTAATCTCCATCCATCTCTGTCGGCCAGCAGATGCACCCCGAGAAAAACATAATCGGATTTGGGTGGCAATAAATAGCGAATGGCTGCTGTCATTGGTCAACCTGCTACTAACCAGGTTTAGAGGGCAACGGCCCATTTGTCAAGTGTCACGGCTGAGGCACTAACAGCAGATACGGACATAAACTCTCCACTTCCTCTCGGCTCACGCTGGGATTCTCATAAGCTTTCAGATATGGGGGAGAACTGCCTCATTACATTTGCTGTCAATCCAGACACATGCGTTAATGCGTTTCCTTAATCTAAAGTGACAATTTTAAATGGACCGGGGCCAAGAAGATAACCTCTCTGAGTGTGTCAGTGTTGTTGCAACTGCTTATTATTGACTGAAATTTCACTCAGTGGCACAAACGAAAGAAAGTGTAAAACCGCTGCCCTACTACAGCAACAGAACCACCTGGAAATAGCCGGACATGTAAAGTCTAATTTGGATTTAATTATACCCTGCTGGTCAGTGGGAGGCAGTCATGTCCAGGAAGCAGAAGATGACTTGAGAGCTGCTGTAGCTGCTCATTAGCAGCAGCAGACCAGTGCAATAAATTAGACCTTAATCAGTGTTAGTTCATGTTAACACAGCAAATCATTTCCTGCATAAGCTAAATAAGCAGCTTTGTTTTGTTTTTATTGTCTAAAGACCTACTTTCTTCATAAGTGAAAACAACTTTAGCATTTGAGGGCTGACTAGAACATATTTACTGCCCCACTGGAACCACTGAAATTTATTGACATCTAAAAATTCAGCTGACCCTCACCTGCAGTCTGACTGTGATGGAGACGAAAAACGCTGCTTCCTGTCGTCCATTTCCTCCTGGACGGTGTTGCTTGTGCTGCCTCACTCAGCATTCATTCCAAACGCCTGTGTTGTTCCTTCTGGAAATGAGAAGTGTATCAGATGCAGGAAGACGTCTCATTCATCACGCGCCGCGCTGAAGCCAGACAAACCGATGTTGATGCAAAGTATCTTAAACGACTGACACTGTTGTCACAGACAGTCGATGTTAGCGTCACAGGAAATGACTAATGAAAAACTTGAAATGAAAATACATTTTCTTTTAAGTGCCAAGCACACAAAAGGAGGGTGTTTTTTTTTAATCATTTGTGTGGTTTGGAAGGGAGGAATACGAGGCCTCATCAATCACACAGCGTTTGTTAAAGGTTACGTCGCCACATCGCAGGGAGCACAGTTGGCCTTAGCAATACGCATTTTTAAAAAAGCAATTATCCTTTATCAACTAGACTGCTCATGACATAATTAGTTTTATTTGACAATTTGATTTTCCTGTCGCCTGAGATTAAATATAGAAGACAACCTTTTTACTGCCCTCCCGAGCCTGGGAACTATAAATATGCCAGGGGATGTAGCGTCCAATAGCTTGTACTGTTTTAACTGTAAGTTTCAATTTGTGTCTTAATGGTAACAAATTCTAAATGAACTATGAGGATGTTTCTAACCTCGAAACAGTGGGAAGAAAACTGTGGATCATATTTTCCGGTGACCTCCTGATTTTTAATGGGACAGTTTGGTGACAAAATGCTCCACGATAGTTGCAAATAATCATTTTCCTCAGTCAAAGCGTAAAGTTTTAGGCTTGAAACAAAGTTGAATAGCTTTTTAACAAGATTTTGCAGTGATTTATGTTGCGCTTCCGTGAGGTTTGATGACTTAAGGGAGGAAAAAAAGCCATCAGAAGCAGCAGAGGCAGACACATCCTTATTACTGTTCACTATTGTTCTGGGGCAGAACATCTTTATCTCACTAATTGCCCTCTTCTTTTTAACTCACAATGTTCAATATTTCACTTTCAAACTCAGCAGAGATAACCTGATGACAAAGACTCCACCTCTGGGACAAAACTCATCGTTATACTGCACGTTTTTGATTGTTAAATCCGTTGCTGAATTTGGATAAAGACGTTTCTCATTATATTTTCTATTACATTAGCGTGGGGCTGTTTTGAAGGTGCTTCAATAGATTTTATTTTTTTTTTTGGCAATTAAATTGAATCAGACTTTATTTTAAGAGTCTGAGAACATTACAGATGTCTGAAGTTCAGTGATGAACTTCAGACATCCAGAGTGCAGCGTCAGCTGAAATGATTGTTAAGTAGCGGTTGACCAGGCAGCCTTTCCTCCTGTCATGAAGCGTCTAATTACCTGCCACCTCCCTTTGTTTCAGGGACCTCACGCTGGGTCTTAAAGGCTGAGAGAAAGACTGAACGGAAGGAAGAATTATGGAAAAGAGGGGTGTAAAGAGGAAGGGGGGGTTAAGGGACTATAAGAGAAGGAGAGAGTGAAAAGGAAAATCCACGTACATGATTTATACCATTGCGTCTGTATGAGGAGTTATCTTTTATTTATGAGGGCATCAGCGGCGAAGCGCCCAGAGCGCCCAGTTAAGTTGTGTGTGGATCTCTCTGCTCTCTGGTGATGTAGCTGCAGCGGGTAGCTCGCAGCTCGCAGCTGGAGAAGGTGGCGTTACAGATACGTGCAGCACACAGGCCAGGCTTTGCCTCCAAAGGGCTGCTTTTCCGTTCTGGCTCCGAGCAGTTCCCTTCGAAGTTCCGTCAGACTGGGAACTATTTCTCAAAGGACGTGTTAAGTGCTGATGGAGTAATGTGATGGCCTGGCTCATTTTCCACTCTTCCATTATTTATCTGCGGATGGCGAGGCACTTGTTGTCTTCTCCTCTGTCAACAGCTCATCAAAGAGGCGCCGAGGATTCATTATGGAAATGAAGCCCTCATTGTCAACCTCTGCAAATCAGACGTGAGATCCACACACCGAGCGCCGCCATCATCATCAATCTAACCTCACATTAACACGGCCTGCATATGAAAAACACGCCTCGTGTCCTAATAGCACTAATAATGATGCCTGATAACGTTAGGCTGCAGCAGGAGGCGGCGGGGGGAGGAGGGGGGTTCAACACGTGTGCTCCACAGAGAGCTTTTCACGGGGCAGCTCTGATGATAAATGCCCATCAGCCCCAGGGTCCAAATGCAGAAATCTGTGAACTGTAATAGAAAGGGAAAGGTCACGGCGTGACCGGGGCGCTGAATCCCTGCAACAGCCCAGCAGGAGCAGCGGGCGTGTTGGTTTAACCGCGACTTTGGCCGGCGGCCGCATTTCCAGCCCCGTGGAAGCTGTTTGTCTGTTAACCGGCACATGATTACTGTGCTTAGAGGAGGCTTTTAGGGAAGAGCGTGTTATGGAAAGACAGACTGCCCTTGATCTTTGTAACAATACTCACATGATCTCTGTAACATAAAGTAAATGTGTAGGAGCGAGCGGGAGGAGCGGCAGAAGCAGCTCGTTCACTCACACGAGGTTTGCAGAGATACATTGTTTGAGGGTGACCGGGAATCTGCCCCTCCACCTCTGCTCCATTATCTGAATTGAAGCAGTTAGTTACAGTAAATGGACGGCAGTAACAGTGTACTTCTTGGCTGCTGAGGCAGGTGCCCACATAATGGAGCACATTCCATTCCAGTGCTTCCTTTATAGCTCACTGCATATTAGCAATTACTGAAAATGAAAACCTGTTTGCCAAAGTCATCTAAACTGCCAGTTTGGGATATTTTTAAGTGCCTTGAGTTCCCCCGAATAGACCAAAGGGGGGCAAGGAAGTGATGATTTAAATATATTTCCAGTTTTCCACCTGAGTGAGCAGGGGCGCCTGGACCCTCACACGTTTGATAACAGAAACCCACCTTCACGTGGGCTCTGCACGCTGCTGATGAAAGGTACCGTCTCAGTCCCTGGCTGCAGCAGGAGCGCCTGAACACAGCGAGCTGCGTGCAGACAGTCAGACAAAGAGCCACTCCCTGCTCAAGGCTGCTTTGTGGCTGCCTTACATGTGGAGGAGAGGCTGCTTCTCCTGGAATAAAATAATCATCTGCAGCACAGGGGATGCAGAGCAATATCCAGTACCAGACATTATTGCTTACCTGCTATCATGGGACATTTTTAATATCAGGAAGTAGGAAACACGGACAGATGTCTCCCAAAGTCGGTGATGATAACTACTTCTGTCTGACTGCTCATTACTTTATTACTTTACCATCCAATTTAAAGAAGCTCTGCAAAAGTAGCACAATTGAGCGTTAATATATTAGTATATATTGTTAAATACATCAATCTCCAAGGTTGGCTGTATGTGCAGACACAACCACAGCACCAGAATCCTTGCATGAGCATAAAAACACTGCCGTAAAGCAACGTTACATGGTATCTTTACCTCACGCTCATGATGCCATAACTTGGTGCCTTTTCTCTGTAGATAGCCAGTAGCCTGGTTTACATAAATTCCCATATGTATACGCAATATAACCATCCTGCTGTAAATACACACACACACACAGCAGAGAACATCTCTGTCCCAGTTACCGCTGGGATACCCCCCATTATAACATAGTCATTCAATTTTAATAGTCAAATAAAATCTTAAATTATTGAACATTTCATTAGTTTTAAATAAATATGCATGTGATAAATTCAGGTATATGAAATGCCAACAGAATCTGACATTAACCTCTTTTCTCCACTTCAAACCTGCCCTCTGCCACCTTCCTTTACTTCCAGTAAAAATGGCGGCCGCCTGTGTACCACCTGACTGCGCTTCACTAAGTACAGCAAACACTGCTGTAATAAGGCTACTGGGTTCTCCCTCTCACCACTCCGAAACCTGCACCAGAGCATCTCCTGCTATTAAAACGTGTGTGTGTGTGTGTGTGTGTGTGTGTGTGTTTGAGCACATAAAACCTGAGGCAGCAATAATGTGATGTAAATGCTAACGGTGTGTCAGTAGGAGTGTGTGTTCACCTGTTTCATGGTTGTGAGTTCCTGTGAGCTGGAGCCATGGACAGCACTCACACATACACACACACACACACACACACTGAGCAAAGAGTGAGCTAGGCTCTCATAATCACACGCTCGCAAACATTTCATGTGGTTCAGCCCGATTTCATTAATGTTCATACAAGTTCAAAGAGGTGAAATCCGACTATACAAGATTTAAGGAAGCACACGTGCATGGACGCGCGCGCACAAAATCCAGTCAACGAGACTGAGGAAACTGCACTTTTAAAGTTGCTGGGTGCTTTAATTTAATTTCCCAGTGTTTGCTTTGAGATGAGACAAGGTCATTTGCATTTCCCTCCAGCGTCTTAAGCTGCTTCACAGCCCGTCTGGAGACACACAGAAATAAAGAAAGCTTAAGAAATCTTAAGCTCGGGCCGAAAAAGTAGATTTCAGTGTGTGAGTGTGGAGGCTGCTCATGCATGTGCTGCTAATCCACTGTTGCGGTGATGGTGGCTCCTGCTCGCTCTGCTGGCTGTTTTACGGCCCATTTTGTGCTTTGCACATGGACGTAGGCATTGTGGTCGGCACGATTAAAAGCCAAGGTTGGTTCTGGACTGAGGTGTCTGTCAGCATGATTGGTTGGCTGGCTGTAATCGATGGAGCCAGGCCCGTGGGCCGGCCTCCTAAATCCATACCGACGGACGGGAAAGATGAGATGGCAGTGGGAACACTGGCCGCGAAGGACACCATCACACGCGTGCAAAAGCACCCCACCCTTCTCCTTTAAATGGCTCCACGCTATTTAAGACCCCATCGATCAGCTGGTGAGCGTGTGGCATTTTAACTTAAACCGTGCGTGGGTAATGGGCTTGGCAGGCGCCATACAGATAATAGGACAGCGGCCCAGAGAACAAGATGGGGGGGGGAGGGGGGCTCATTAATCCACAGGCATGCCGTGACTTAGCCAACAGGCTGCAGCTGGATTTCGAAGCATCTGGAGCATCCTCCATTGAAGATCCACCTCTCTTTGAAGCTGTAGTCTGGCCCGGTCCAGCACGGTCCAGTGCCAGAGCAGATGGTACATTGGGTGCAGACAGACTGGGCATGAAATGCAGGCGGGCAGCGATGTGGCTGACGGAAGCGTGCGGATAAGCTTGGCTCATACCAAGTACACTGGTCATATTGACTTTGTGAGGAAGTGTAATCTAGGATTCACGGCTGTTTGTTTTGGTTTATAGGGCTATAAATAAGCAGGAATGGGCAGCATGTAGAGACTTTCTGCTTAAGCACGTCATCAAACTGAGGCCTCGGGCTTTGAATCACTTTTTTTTTTTTTTTTTTACTCGAATGCACCCAAGAAAACATATTTTGAGATTTTCATTCTCGGATAGTCTCAGGCCCATCCTGCAAAGCCCACGTTAGGGGAAATGAAGGTGCATTTTCTGTAAATTCAGTTCAGTATGTGTGTAAAAAAATTCAAACATATATAAAATATATTCAGGTATTCACTCTCTGTTTCTTCTGTTTTTTATCTCACATAATAAACCCCTGAAGCAGATTAAATGGACACTCATTCTAAAGTTAGATTGTACCTCACACTTTAGAACTTGTTTAGTCGATGTTTCCTTCTGCCTCTGCAGACGACGGCGTCACTACAGGCTAAACAAGCACTCATCGCTTTACCAACCCAGCCATCAATAAACTCATCACATAGCTACAAGACAAATGCTACATCAACGCACCGCAAATGTCACTGCTAATGAATGTAAATGTATTCGCTGTAAAGCTACACAGGAAGTGTTGCAGAGAGCGAAGGTGCAGTCATGGGCGGGAGGATTTACTGTCGCTGGACCTGTTTGACGGACGTCAACGCCGCCGAAGATGCCCTCGGTGGCCCTGCTTTTGCTTCGTCTTTGTTTCCCTGGGTGTTATTGTGGCAGCCGCGGGTTTATGTTGTCTTTAATTCAGCAACAGTCAGGACATCACAGCAGCCAAGATGGCAAAATGAGCAGTTTCATTAGCCCAAAACGCTCAGAGACGAAACTGCTCATTACGGTGCAACACAATCCGGACTGAAAACACAGTGAGGTGCGTGTGGGTAATTCTGTACATGTACATCTGTACTTTTCTGGTGAGCGTTGTCATGTGGCTGCCCTCAAGTAAAGAATTAGACAAACAGGAGGTGGCTGCTTGTGTGGGCTCGCTGGCCTACTGGCGCTGAAAAGAGAAACCGTATCGCAGCCTCATCACTGAGACCTGGATTATAGATGGAGGCGTCTGATTGGCTGCCCGGTCCTCTGGCCCTGTGCTGTATTACATCTGCTCAGTGGGGGATTGTGGAGGAGAGCTGGTGATGGTCTCATAGCTGCTTTTCAGTACATCCTAATGGCTAATTAGGCTTTTCATGACTGAGGCTGTGTGGTTATTCTCATTACATGGTACTCAGTAATCCCAAAGTACCACAGCGTTCTGCTGATGCTGGGGAGACACTTGGTCTGGATTTCTCGCATCTTATTAAAACAGTTCTTTGTCTAAATTTTGTAAACTTGACACCTGTATTCACTGCTTGGTCACCGCATTGGAGTCATTGCAACTCCCCCGTCTGTTCTTATTTGTCAGCTTAAAGTCTCTCCCCTGACACGACAGAGCTCCTCGAGATGCCGTTGTCAGCTTAACGCTACGCCAGCCTCTCGGTCATTAAAATGCTTTCTGTCAAACATCCTTCAGGTTAGACAAGCGTCTTTACATTCAAAAGGAGCGTGTGTGTGTGTGTGTGTGTGTGTGTGTGTGTGTGTGTGTGTGTGTGTGTGTGTGTGTGTGTGTGTGTGTGTGTGTGTAAGAAACTGCATGTTGAGGGGGGTTTCATGCTGTTGCTTAGTGATAAACCTGTTCGTGACGTAGATGCTGAAGATATGTTTGTGCACTGCGATAAACACCGTTAGTTATCGTGATAATCTGACACGAGGGGACGCCGATCCAGTGCTACTGGGACTTGTGTGCGCGCGCGTGCGCACTGGCGGGTCTATCACAGCTTTAAATTCTTCTTTCGTCGTGTCACCGTCTTGAAAATCAGGGGTTTTCCAGTCATACATTTGGGCTGACGTAATGTTTGCCCTGGTGCTGAAAGGCCTCAATGACGAGGACTACATCTTGTTATTAAAGCTTGACTCGTCGGATTTACACCTGGTTTTTGTCGTCTGCCTCATCA
This sequence comes from Pao palembangensis, assembly GCA_015343265.1. Taxonomy (NCBI): domain Eukaryota; kingdom Metazoa; phylum Chordata; class Actinopteri; order Tetraodontiformes; family Tetraodontidae; genus Pao; species Pao palembangensis. The sequence goes on along the minus strand of CM027094.1, from coordinate 9,732,841 downwards.
TCTTCCCACAGACAGAGTGACAAGCTCACCGCTTTGTTTGACCCATCATTTGGAAAAGCTGAACGCAGCAGCTTCAGGTGCCACAGACCTATATTTACCCATATTTACCTTCTGTTAATATGAGTAGTTGGCGTCATGAATGCACTCCGGCGCCCTCCTGACATGTGCATCCTGACGTGTCCCACGGTCTGGACCTCAGCTGCTCCAGGTGCACCCATGAAATATCACTGTCACGTTGCCCATCAGACCAGCACATGACGTTGTTACCATACATAACTCTTATCTTCTCCGCTGTGGAGCCCAAGTTCTACTAATATGTCACTGAATCTTCCCCACAGATCCTTATTGTTGTATGATTGTTGTCTGTTGTGTTGAACTGTTACTGGTTAATGATAAACCCTTCTGCGTCTCATGAATTGGGTCCTTTACGCTGAGCAGGAAGGTACGATAACAGTGATTTGGAGCACTCATATCATTAAGAACTCAGGTGTTTACCTTTGATTTTCCTGACCAAATGGCTGCTGTTAAGAAGATCATTTGATCGCCACAAAACCACTCTGCCTCCCGCGGTGTGAGCTCACGTGTCTCGCCGTCTACGGTGAGAGATAACAGCTCTATTTTCTCTGCACTGTTTGCCTCTCCCGTCACCTAATGATAACACATAAACGCTTCTGATTGGTGCATCTCGGGTCACAGCGGCCGGGGACGGCGGGCATCTGCGCTCGGCTGGAATGCCTCAGAAAAAGAGGTGCTGCAGTTTGTAGCCAGTCGAGAGCCAAGCTAAACATTTCTAGGAGGAGGGTGCAGCTGCACCAACACGCACTGAAACGCTGCAGTTCTTTTATGACGCGTTCAAGGTCTGATTAGACAAAAGAAACATGTAGTGAACTAAGCCGCGGATCTAAGGCAGCGCTTCGGTAATCTGTTGCATCTTAGCATCAACAAATGAGGAGACTTTGCATCTAATCATCATAATTACGCTGCTGTTATACTCCTGCAGCGGGTCCCTTCAATGTGACTTGTAGGGAGGGGCAGTGAAAAGCTCTTTTATAATGAGAGTAAACCTAATTCCAGTCTCTCTCGCTCACTTTCTGTGTGTGTGTGTGTGTGTGTGTGTGTGTGTGTGTGGCTACATAAAGTTAGCTAAATGATTCAAGGTGAGAGTGAATACTGTTCAACAAGAAAAAAGACATGAGCGCAAATGGCTTGCCATAAATTTTGTAGTTCAGCATATCGTGTCTGTAAAGACAAAGTTTACAGTTTAATTTCGGGTTATTTCCTTCTTTATTTTTCCTTCCTCCTGTTTACAAGCTTCACTTTTTTCTAGGGTAGTTTTATGCAGTTGAGCATATGTGAATAGATGTCACATTTATGCCTAAATGACCAGATATCACCCTTTGACCCTGAACACTGACCCCTGCGTGTCTGTGACAGAGAGCATGAAGTGTCAAATAAAGACTTAGCTCCCAAGACCAAATGTTATACACTCACACTGGCAGTGTGTGTTCGTGTGTGTGTGTATGTGTGTTTCTGACTGCTTTTACACAAGCCTCTGTAACCAAGGAAATGCTCTCACCAAGTCGCTTGGCCCTCCTGTGCGTCTCGGTGGTCTTCTTGAATACCTCGCTGGGCATTCTCGCTACGAAGCTCTCAGTTACACGTGTGGGAGTGTGTGATCGATAGCAGGACAGTTGGGAGCCGAATATCAGCTTCGAAGGGCTGAGGACAGATTAGCAATTGTCTCCTCCGGATTAAAGAAAACATAAGAGAATTAAGAGCAGGATGAGTCCCCCTTAAAAAACCAGGGAAATGTCCCAGTGACATTAAAGGAAACTGTTGTTGTTTGTTGTCTCATCTGTGGGTCACCGTCTGGGAGGAGAACCACAGGAAGAACGTGGCCACTTCCAATAGTGATGCCTAGAAGGTGCTGCCATCTTCTTCCTGCGTATGACGTCATTTGCAGCCTGTATCGTATCCAGGAAGTGCAGCAAGCGTACCGACCAATCAGGAGCCAGGCCTTGCCTCATTCCTGTCCTACAGAGTTCTTACCGGTCATGCAGAGGATGTAAGTCGAGTGTCTGCACAGTCAAAGCTTGTTTCCTCCTTCTCTGTTTAATAGTTTTCTTCTCATTGTGCTGTTTGGGGACATTCAACAGCTGCCTGAGTCTGACCAACTGGCTGATATCAGAATTAATCTGTCAGTTTTGCACAGATGTTGGATGTTTCTACACCTGGCCATGTTTCCTCCTAAAGAGTTGCACAACATCTGCATTTCCAACACATCTGTGCTGCATCCCGAGTAAATAATCACACATGCTCCTGATTTTGGCGCCGTTTACCAACTGTGAAACCACACCTCTCTGCACGTATGCTAATATTGTAACGATGCTGTGTTAAGTCCTCTTTTCTCACTGCAGTAGATTTTAGCAAGCCACAAAACTCTGGTAAACCTGGTTTTAGGGGGAAAAAAAGGCTGATCGGATAAGATCTGTGAAGACGTTATATCGAAAGGGCTCATCTGCGGCTGCCTGTGGTGGTGGTGGTGGTGCTCCATCTGTCGTATTGAACATAATCCCAGAGATTTGCTGACAACATGCTCTCCAGACACCACCACTCCACACGCAGTGATCAGCAGCGGAGGTTCTGCCGAGCTTCCCTCAGGTGGCTGTGCGCACAAAAAAATATGAGGTGTAAATGCAAAGCTCCTTTTTCCCTGTAGGGTTCTGTGGGTCGCATATAAAGAAAAGCAGGGCCTGTTTATTCTGCCCAAAATCTGCGGCAACAATGGCACTTTAATTCTAATAAGAGTCGAGCAAGAGATTAACAGAGTGGAGTACTGAGAGACACACGAGGCTGGAAAGATCCTCCAGCCAATGGGGAGCATTCCAATTTTCTTTAAACCCCCTTAGTCTTCGTCTAACACGTTGAAATAAAAGTCCAATTATGTTGTTGACACATTTGATGCTACATTTTACACACAAGTGTTTGTGACTGACTGGTCTCCACACAGCAGAAATCCTGCTGGGCTCTGTTTGTCTGTTCTCCTCTTCTTAATAGACACACACACACACACACACACACACACACCTGCTGCCTGATTCAGGTCTCCCACTTGCTCGGCGGGGCTGAAGGTAATAGTTTCCATTTCTCCATAATGTCAGTGGGTCAGGGAGCGATAGCAGGGCACAGCTTCATTACAGAAGCGCAGCAGGGCCCCAGCATCTCCTGTAGGGATTCATTATATTTTGCTGCACCCTCTCCAACACACACGCACGCACACACACACACATGCATACAGACTAACACAACCTGGTCACACCTCACCCTCATCAGACAGGTTTCTGTATATTGTCAGATAATGATCTTCTAGCAGGATTCCTGGACTCTTTACGATCGGTCTGGCCTTTGAAGCAAACAGAGTGAACAGTCTGCTCGGTCATCAGTCAGAAACATCCAATTTGATGTGAAGAAGCCTCTTTAACATTCCTGATCACCTCACATTTTCTTTATTTTTAACTCTGCTAAACTAGCTTTTTTTGATCAGCAATCAAACATGTAGCATGTTCACATAAACAAACATAATGTAAAACATAACCTCCCCGTCTGGAGTGTTTAATCTCAGCTACATTAGCAGCTTTATCTTTACTGACACTGCTCGGTTAATTAAAATGGTTTTCTCACAGTGATATATTGTTCCATTTTTGCCCAATTAAACACCACTAGCATGCACGGATTGATGTGAAGGTTAATAAATGCCGCTTGATTTATTATCCATGGTTTGCTGCCTCATTTTTACCCCCCCCCCCTTCATAAACAACAATGCGTTACCCAGACGACACTTTAATAACTACATATGGACGCTGAGTTAATTTACACAACAAAGATGAATTCCCTAATCTTTATTCAGCATTTTTTTCTTTGGAGTTTCAAGGTGATCTATATGCTGAGTGGTAAACGCCGTGAACTTGGGAAGCAAGAAATCCATTAAAGAAAAAAAACAAGGCGTTTTTTGAAAAATGCTTGGCAGTGAGTCAGAAAATAAGTACCATGTTTTTAGTCCATCTCATGAATTCATGCATCCTGCACTTTTCATTATACCTGTGGGAGGTTATAGTGAGTATACTCAAGTAAAATAGATGGTATGCTCCCCATATTATGTATATTTATTCAGCGAAATCCATGACATCTTCTGCATGTCTTAGCAGGAACATGGCTGGAAGGCTTTCAGTCGGAGCAGACAGAGCAAATGCACCTTTACAATCATCACACCTGCCTGCAGCCACCACAGCGGCCTCCTTGGTGCTCACATTGGCTCTCCGCTCATGTGAATCTCTGAGGCTGCTTTGCGTACTGTGCTCAGCTTTGTCGACCTCAGAAGTGACCTCCGATGCTGCGGCACAGCTGGACGGACTTTTACAGTAGCAGACATTGTCACGGGGTGGTCGCGGCTTCCGCGCGCTGACCTGAGGCAGCCACCGAGCCCAGGAGGATCCAGGCTCAAGGGTTTAGCCTCGGGGTCAGAGGCTGTCCGCGCAATCAGGGGGTTAATGCAAGACGCATGGCTCCACAGAAAAACACACACACACTCAGCACAGGGACAGCCCTTCAGGTTTCATCAGTTAAACCATTGTTTCACATCACACAGTCACCGCAGCCAGCACCAGCGTCCGCCGCTGACGGATGTTCTTTAGTTTAATTGCCACCTTCTTGCTTGCATCTTTATTATTGGTCTCTCCCAGTCGTGCATGCGAGGTGCTTCGTCTCCTGAGGTAAACCAATCTGCAAGGTGAGGCGCATGATGGATTGAGATTAGTTCCAGTCCGACCGTAGGCTGACGCAGGCCCGAGTGGCTCCTGGGCTTGTCTTGTAAGGGATCAGGAAGTCAAGGACAAGCAATTTGCCTGAGGTGTAAATTAATTTATGGCATTAAGAAATACATGGAGATGTGGAAACGGAAGGAATTAAGATGATAGATTGGATGTTGCGGGTGAGATTCACGTGCCATTCATGCTGTTGCCTGGTTGAGAAACACAGTCTCAGGAGAGCAACAATCTGTCAACCGTCGAAAGTCATTCTCGCTTTCTTTCAATGGTTCTTTAGTTTATTTCTTATTTTATCATCACAAATCTATTAATCCAAACCTGGATGAATCAGCCTTAATAGTGACGATTGTCCATATTTCTAGCTCCATTTTCTGTGGCTCTGACAGAAAATAAGCACCACTTTGCTGTGTTTTAAAAAATAAAAAGCTTCTTTTCCGCACAAAAAGCCTGAGCTCTGGACCGCTGAGCGATAAACACACCCATTACTGAGCTCTGATTGGTCAGACCACAGACAGACCGCTCACTCCAAAGATAACGGAAGCTATTTTATTGCCTGGCTAATCTCCACTAACTCCCCGTATTTTATTTCCACGTTGGCGTCCTCTTCTTCCTCACTCTTTCAATCTCATTTCAACCATTGCTGAAGGTCAGCGGGTCTTTGGCTCACACAAACGTGTCTCTGAGAATGACTCAATGGCTTCCAAGCACGTTTCAGACGCATACCGAGGATGACCTTGTTGTGACATAAACCAGCTTCGTAGATGATTGTGGTCATGAACACTAACCACGTGTACTGGTGTTATTGGACCTGGCTGTTTCATCTGTTACTATGCTGTATCTGCTTATAAACCATGACCTCAGGTCAGGTAAGGAGCCGATTACCCTAAAGGTTGTATTAACCACAAAAATACGTGACGAAAACAAACTAATTCTTGTGTAATATTGTAATAATACATTGTGCTGGCAGTGTTACAGCTCTACATTCTGCGTTATATTAACTACTGAGTTAACATAATTGTGGATGCTTCTTTCTTCCTTCTTGCACCATTTCCATTTGGTTCCTTGACTCCTTTCAGAAGAATGTATTAGCTTGTCGTGTTTTACTCAGTGCTGCGTTCGCCATCACCTTAAGCCAAATGTTTCGAGAAATGCAGAACCGTCATTAACATAATTTCCCTGGGGCGCACTGAGCCTAATTATCAGCAGGGCTGTGTGCAGAGCAGCACACATTAGGAGGGGGTCCCTGCTGCTGGAGCCCACGCTGCAGCAGCTCCCAGCTGACTACCTGATGATTCACCGCCAGCGTTCAGAAACTTTTATCCTTCACGTCCTCTCATTAACTTTGACTGGCTCCCGGCTGAAATCCTAATGATGTAATTTTCAACGCTGAATCCTGATTATTGAACATGAGTGACCTCAGATATGAAACACTGGTGGATTCTCAGAATGTGATGTGTTGTGACCTCATATATTAACATACTGTACATCTGCACCCTTCGACCTTCTGCATGCTCCTACAGTGCACTACAGGATTTGTCCATCAGTACACCGTGCGGCTTCACTCTCATTCGTGTGTGTGTGTGTGTGTGTGTTACAGTAGAATCTAGTGTATGTGGGTCACAGTTTACGGCACCAGGCCGCAGCTGTAAATCAGCCCCTCGTTTCCATTAAACCGAATCACTTCCTGGTTGTTATCGTCCAGGCGACGCGAGATGAGAGCGGCTCACCTGCTCCGCCGGTGGAGAACGCGTCGGCGTCAGGAGTTCTGATGATGTACCGCTCTGGGCCTGCAAGTGTAATTAACAACATTTTGCAGCCTTTCCTAGCATATGTTTCCCCTCGGCACGTCAATAACAAACTGGACTGCAAACGCGAACAAACGAGCAGCTTGTTGCCAAATCAAGATTTATGAGACACTTCTCAGCAGCCAGAACTTTACCTAGAAGAAGAAGGCGGGCTTTATAAAAGCAGCAGAGAAGAACAGCAATCCCATGTGTTGATATCGTGAGGAGCTATCAACACATGGGCTGTGGCCATGCGAGACCTCACTCTAATGTGTTTGATGTGGGGACCAAAAACGATTTTGTTTCCGGCGGGACGCTGATGCGTCGGAGATGCAGTAATGCCCATCAACCCGCTGTGGTTCTTTAACAGTTTTTATACATGCACGTTTGGTCTGGCGGTCTTTGAGATGTTAATCTGCCTCCTTGGTTTGATATCGTCTCATCAAAAGGATTCTTCTGGAGCAGAGGAGGCAGTAACTGTTTGATAATCTGATTCCGACAGTAGATCACTCAGATCTACTGCAGGGTGCTTTACTCCAACCGGCGTCTCCCCGTCTCTGCTGATCAGAGCAACTTAATATCTGAGAATGTAACAGCCCAGAGAGACGATGCTCCGGCACAGTAGCACGACCAGCAGTGGGAGGAAACAGCATCCGGCACAGCATCAGCCAAGAAAAAGAGTTTATAACCGCACAAACTCTGCACTGGTTAAGGGTAAAAACTGGACCAGAAATCAGCATCGTCGCTACCAGACAATGTAAAATCCACCTTTTCTGGCTTTATTTCTCTCTGGAGAGGAGGACATTTGTGAGATGTTGGCTTCTACTGTCAGAAATGCGTAAAATAGTTGGGTTTTAGGAGAATGAAACCTGAGGAGGATGTATGGATTTTTGATCTTTTCTACACCACATTTATCCATCTGAGCTCCAGCTATGACACCAGTGATTTGTGTGTTTCTCGGCGCGAGTGATCGAGTTAGCCGGCGATGTTCTTTGTGAGAGCTTTCTGATGAAACTGATTCAGTGTCACGCTTGGGTGCCGGATCATCACACACCTTCCTGCCTCACACGCACCTTCAATCTCGTTCCATTGTCCTCGGCGCTGTCAACCAGCTGGGAGCAGCTTTCCATTTCTCACCACATCAGTGGTCAAAAAGTGATTCAAGGTTAATTTAGTTTGTGCGTTTGCTAAAAGCTGCGCGCCATATCTGCACGTTATGGCTCAGGTTCTCCTCCGTTAAGGCTCAGGTTCTCCTCTGTTAAGGCTCAGGTTCTCCTCCGCTGTCTCCTCCGCTGCCTCCACCGCTGCCTTACGTATGTAAACTACAGGTAAAAAAAGAGCAGCGGACCCGTAAAGGTGTTTGTCATTCATCAGAGTTAGCCGCGGCTTTCGCAGCCTTTCTACACACAGACAATAAAACAGGAATATGTTTGCATTTGTAAGGCCTAAGAGCTGCGGGAACGTGCTCTCAGACGAGTTGTTACCAACCTGAAACCCAGCGTGCACGTCTGAACGGTTCTGTGAACAGAGGAGGGAGGCTGCATTAAGAACGATGCAAAACAGTGCTTGATCAAGTTGACAAGATCTCACACACACTCGTGTGTCGTGACTCATTTCTTTGGCGGTGTGTGTGTGTGTGTGTGTGTGTGTGTGTAAAGTTTTCAGTGAAACTAGGACACGTTAGCGCTCAGCTGACTCCATTACTCACATGTCTCATCATCCGCGTCATTATTCTGGGATGCTGTACTCAGCAGTGGTCATCTGATCCAGCCGGACACGCTTTCCTCCCATTCCTGCGTTAGGGTTAGGGTGATTTCCACACGTTATTTCCACATTTATTGCTGAATATTACATTTTCTCCCTCAAAGAGCTGCTAGAGGAAGTAAAGTTCGATCAGATCACGTTCTCCTCTGATTTTTATTTATTCATGCAACGACTCCGGGGTGTGTAGGATGAGTCTCCAATCGTCTCTGCCATCAAATCTGGGCTAACTGGAGCTAGCGCAGGAGCTAAGAACACATCCAGAGCCTTCTAAGTCACAAAGAGTGGGCAGAACATTGAATATTCTAGAACAAAGTCATAGCCACCTCCCTTTATAAATAATTCTGTTGCAGCTCAGAACTGCATTTAAATGAGACATTTGGTTCTGACCCGTGTGTTTCTGTTTTGTCTACCTTGAAGCTTTTGTGCGGCTGATATTTCTGTCATCCGTGCTTTGATGCATCTGCTCTCCGCATCCGACTCAGCTTGGCTGAGGTGAACACGGATGAGTCAGTCTGCTGTTACCTGCCGTCCACGCAGGAGTGATGAGCACGCCGTCTCTCTGCGTTGCATCAGCCAGTCATGTCAGCCTCTTTCATCACGCTCTGTTCTTCACTACAGGACGGAAATACTTTCGTTTACTTTATTCTCAAGACCTTTGTCTGCAGGTGCAGCAGAAAAATCTGGTTTTCAAATCCTCATCAAAAGACGGGACTCCGTTTTGTGTGTGTGTGTGTGTGTGTGTGTGTGTGTGTGTGTGTGTGTATCTAAAGTAGATCTGTGTGTTTACATGCCATCATTCCAGACGAGGAAGGAAGGAAGCGGTCCAGGGTTGTGCCTGCAAGTTTATGTCCTTGTGTATCCTCCACCACTTCCCACCATTAAAACAGTGATTAAAGTGTGTTTTAGTGGCCCTGCTGGGTGGTGTTTTTCGACCCCCCCGTAGGTTCTTGTCATTGGCGTGTTGATGTTTGGACATGTAAACCTTTTAAGTTGTGTGTGGTTGTGGAGGTTTTCAAATTGGCGTCTTCGCACACACGTGGATAGACAAAGGAAACCCAGAAAGCCTCAGACCTCTCATTTTCTCTGCGCTCGGGCGCGGAGCATGTGGTTTACCCCGGTGAAACAGTCCCCGTCCCTGAAGAGAGAACTCCCACAAACCATCGATTTGATGGCCGCACAGCTCCGGCGCTGCTCCTCTGACCACGCTGCTGCTCTGCCCTTGAAAACAGGTCTCCCAAAATCAATGCAGCGTAACAGAGGACCGCGTTTGGTTGATGTTTTCTCGAGGGCTGCTCGACATCACCAGAAGGTTATTCCGGTAACCCTGCAGTCTAAAAGGCGATGACACTTGGCGCGGTAATGGAGAGGCAGGCGGGTCTGGGAGTGACTCAGAGCAGCAACAATAGCCTGTGGCACAGTCAATAAACGCTTGGCAGCGCAGGCCGGGACTCTCCATTTATAGAGTGAGCTGTAGCTGCTTTCTGGGGGTGGGGGGAGGGTGAGCAGCATTAATCGGAGAATCCACTAAGTTGCTTTTGATTTTTAATTGTAGGTCTGTGTCGGAACGCTGCTTTTCTGCTCCTGCTTTCATACGTTTGACACAAGCCTGCGAGGACGTGCAGGATGTTCGCTGTAGAAACCTCTGCTGACACCAAGTGGCTGCTCTGCGGCCCACATTCTGGACTGATTTCTCTTCCTTCTACCATGTTCATCCGGGTGAATATAGCGAGTGAGCAGGAGCACGTGTCTTATGTGATCTTTTCCATCTCTGCAGTGTTCATCATGGCAGCCGGGCTCCTGGTCTACCCCTTTGGTCTGAACTCCTCTCTGGTCAGGTCCTTCTGCGGGGAATCTGACATCTACTACGCCGGCGAGTGTCAGATCGGATGGGGCTACATGCTGGCCATCGTCGGGGTCATGCTCACCGTGTTCTTGCCCTTTTTTGCCAAATACGCGCCGAAGGAGCAGCTATCCCCGACCCCCTTGCCTACGCTCTTATAGTGCTCCGACAGGCTGCGCTGCTCCTGTTGTTACTGCCCTCTCTGACCTGGGCGGAGAGACTCCTGCAGGTTTCCGTGGCGATGCGGTGGGGGAAGGTCCGAGCTCAACTACACACTGTCTTCCTGCATCTTTTATGTGATGATTTAACGTTAACCGGAATGTTTGATGTTTTAATATAACTCCGTGGTTACGCTGCAGCAGTGTTACCTGTGTTTTCTTCATGTTAACCCCTGAGATGATCAGTCAGAAGATACAAGGGCCGAAGACGCGCCGCACGTGAAATTAAGGCAGTGTGTTTTGTTTTTTTTTTCCTGAGTAAAAAGGCAAATATGTGACCTTCCAAAACAGACGGGCAGGACGGAAGAAGTCGGGCTTCGCCGACATCGTGGAAGACGCTTGGATGGATTAGTGTGACAGTGTTGGGACCTTCCTGTTACAAACTGGAGAACGCAGAGGCTTCGAAGGACATTTACAGGCAGAGAAAGTCAAAAAGACAGGTTAAATTTCGAGGGGGAGGACAGCACAACACGGTGAAAGAGAGGAATTATGAGCAGGTTCCAGAGCAGAAAGATTAAACCTTATTCTGCATCCTTTTCCCTCCCAAAATCCTTTGTGATTGTTCACCTTTGATTTCTGTCTAAAACACAATGTGAAACTCCAGGACAAGGCAGGGAGATGGAGGCGCTTCGTCCGAATAGAGTGGGATTAAAACTGCACGAGGAACGGGCATTGTTAACGGTAGAGCAATTGATCTAGATTTGAAATGTGATCTGACCAACTTGTGCCTTTTAACATAACCACGCCGAGTGTTTGATACAGTCATCAGCTGATTTTTCTGCTGAACTGGGGAAACTGGGTTTCTCGCTATATTATCTGTCTCACAGGCGACGAGTTTCTGCTCAACGATCTCAGAAGGATTCAGAAGAACAGCAGAGGTGTGCCTGTGTTCAGTTCTCCCTGAGACGTTTTCCTTTAATTTCCTGTCCTTTATAAAGAAGCTAACAGTGTAATGCTGTCTTAAAAGGTGGTGAAACGCAGCTAACGGACTCTTTCCCTGTAAGGTAGGAAGTTAGTGCTGATGGAGCCAGTTGTACAAACTGATTTCTGTTTTCTGTGCTGAGCTAACACATATTACTCACATGATGTGTAAAATGTTGCTTAAACAGTTAGCTCCTAAAATAAGCTGTGTTACTGTGTTTTGGTCAGCCCTCTCCTTCTTTTTTAAATGTCAGCACCATCCTCTCATGCTCCAAGAGCAGGAGGTCAGCTCCTCCATCTTCTGTCCCTGTTCACTGCCAGTTTCATCCAGCCTGACTCCCTTTTTAGTGGGTGTTTACGTGTATAAGTGTTAAATTAGGAGTTGGATTTTGGGTTTATCTTTGAGTATTTGCCAAATTTAGGTTCCCATGAGAACATGTCCTGACATTAAAAGATGATTCTGTTGCCATATTTGCAGGTCAGGCGAGAACAGTTGGTATTGTATTGGACCTCATACTGTGCTTGTGTGGAAACGACTACACTGGACTTTCCCCATTATTGAACTGTTGTGTGTGAAGTCTCAGCGCTGGTGAAACTGTTTTGGTAGAATAGAATTACTGGTTTGGTTTGGTTTTAATTATTATTATTATTGTGATGTTCGGCTGTAAATAATCTGACTGTAATTGATATCACCTTCTTCTTAACTGTCTCATTTTTTTAAAGATCTATTTTGAAATATTACCCCATTGTGTTTGCTTTTCCTGAATTAACCTCTAAACAATGTTTGCTGTTCTGTGATCTTTCTTTTTAATAAAAATGTGAGAAATGACGGGCACTTCTTTTACAATTTAATTGGGGGCATGAGAAAATGTCAATGACGGAACATGCACATGCTCTTAACAAGAAACTGCTTTAAAAGAACATGTCAGTACTAAATTATTAATTCAACCAACTGCAAAATTTTATAACCAAAACAGGTTTTGTGTGTTATCACTTAGCTGTGGTGAAACAGCTGTTCTCAGACTTCGCTGGAAGATTTGAGCAGCGCTCTCATTTCTGCATCACAGACCTTTATGGCTTCCTGAGCATGCTGCAGCTCTGACAGCAGCCCGGGTCTGACGGACACGCACGTCAGCACGTCTCTGCGGCGGTCGTAGTTTCCCACACAGCGATGAACCTGACCACGGATGAGACGGGGCAGCACCCGTTCCTGCAAACCAACCAACCAACCAACCAACCAGAGGACTTCAGGTCAGACCGTGGCAGCACCAGTATGTCACACAAAAATGTTTGTGATACATTATAAAAATCTGAATCACCGCTAATCACTGACACACTGTAACAGGTAAGTAATGTGTAAATACTGTTAATTATTGATGATGTGACTCTAATGACGAGATCTCACAATATTAAAATGTGGCAACATGCGTGTCCCATGATATTAATCTATTACAGAATCAGACATAATTATGTGTATAAGCTGTGTGAGGCACCTGAGTTAAAGTACTGGGGGAAAAAAACAAAACCAGAACGTTCAAATTCTGTATTTTTTTATTACGGTTACTTTCTGCCATCTATTGGTAAAATTTGGAAACTACAAACACCTAAGCGTGACAATCCAGTAGGTAAATCGGCAAAATCAACATTTATTTTATTAAAAAATCGGTTATTTTTTATTTTTAAGGTTAGGTTATATTATTTTTATAATAAATGTAAACTAAAATCTTAATTCAACTTGTTCTTTTAAATTTAATATTGTGCACTAACTCACGTTTTCATAGAAGACACACTGAACAACCTCTTTGCCGTCTCTCATGAGGAAGTTTTTGGCTCCATGTTGACCCAGGGTGACTGCAGAGTCGAGGGTAGCTGAGGAAAGAGCGTAGCCCGTTAATGTCATAAATATTAGCGGCAACAACAACTCTTCAACTGACCAAATATCTCTACTAAATAGGGAACTCTGTCTTTGAACTGGCTCCAGTGCCTCATGCCAGCAATGACTGCAGTCAGGATCCTCAGTGAGTTCCCAAAAGCTGGTTTGCTCATTTCCTGAACACACATGAAGGCCAACTCGATGACACATATCATCACTGATGTTTTATGGATGGACTGGATAGTCATTTTCTACCTGAACTTTATTTTGCCGAGCAGCCTGGTTATGAACTGGGCCTCTGTTTCGGTCACTCTGTGACACAATGCTGTGAGTAAATTTGCAGGAGCTTTTCTCTGGCTGCATTGCATCAACAGACGGCCCTTTGGAGGGTGGGATGGGATGAGCCAGAGGTCTGGACTGCTCAGAGTGTGTGGGAATGGCTGAACTGAGTGACTTTTGACTTGTGTGGGAAAAGCCAGAATGGGATGTCAGCTTCCTCTGAGCACTGCTGGAGATGGGCTGATAGCCACTTTGTCTGAAGTTGGTTACAGAGCTGCTTTCCTGGTGTCTGACTGGGTTTTTGTGCACTCCCATCTTAAAGCTGTGAAATGAAACAAATCTGTTTTCACTTGTTTTTTTTTTGTTTTTTTTACTTTAAGGACAACATGCAGCAAACACCAAGCACACATGCATGTGAATGTGTTCAAGAAACTTACCCTGCGTCTCCAGGTTTGTAAGGGTGTGATATTGGTGCACAGTGTCTCACGGCAGGTCCAGGACCAGGTGCAGCTCTGTTGCTTTGGTAATGCATCAGTGGACCAGAGGCTGGGATACTCTGGGTCTTCCACAGGTGGCTTTGGGAAGCATCAGAACCAGGACCTGAGGCCTGGTAACGTCCACGAGAACCTAAGGAAACAAGATGTTCCCAATTTTATGTTGTCATTTGTAAAGGATGGACTGTAAGACTACATAAATGAGACATACATTTGTTCAAGTATCATATTTTACTACCGGTAATGTACTTTAAGTGATATTTTTTTCACTGTCTGAAATTTTAAACTTAAAGTTAAACGTTATTTGTTATTTTTGCTAATTTCGTATCACAGACTGCATCAGAGTTTCCGTTGTCAATTTTCATTTCATTCAGCAGTTACTTGATGTGCTGGCAGATGTAGCTGGGCTGGTGCTCGCCACGAAGTCACTGTGGAAGAAGAACTCATTCTCAGAAGGAGCAGAAGTCAGAGGAATGCGGTTCCTCTTCCTCTGGTTGAAGAGCGGCACAGACCCGAAACCTGGGGGGAAAACATGGCCCACTCTTCAGTACACTACCAAACAATCTAATTACAAAAAAATGTTTCTAATATTAATTCACTTTCAAGTTAATTTTAATTTATGCGTCGTTTTTTAGTAAAGTGATCCTGATAGAACAGGAACAAATACAAATTAAAAAATCATATAAAATGTTGTATAAGGTGGAGTGGCTATCAACAGTAATATGTCTTTCCGCAGTAATAAACTTGGTGTATGAAAGAAAATATTACAAGTAAATGTCGAAATCCTCAATACAAACCTGCAGTTGGTTTAGGTGGAAGGTTTTCTTGTCTCTTCATTTGATTTAAGGTTGAGAAATTAACCTGAATCCTAATCCTAAAGATAAAGGAGGAAACAACATAAACCACAGTAAAAATTTAATGGTAAATTATTAGTTAGTTGCTTAGAAAAGCTACGATTATAGCTAGCTAAGCAGGCGCTAATTACAAACTTAAAGTACAGTTTTTAAAATTTCAATCACACATTCAAATACTTTAATTGCACTTTATCGTTATGAACCTATAAATGTATATTCATATTAAAGTCAAATATGCGAAAGCAAAAGCTTACTTTACTCACTACCTTGATTAAAACGTCTTGCTTTCAGCACCGAGGAGAGAGAAAAGACGCCTACGTCACTGCGGAACGAAGTTGCCTTCACGATCCACTTCCTGCGTTGGAGAGCAAATAAATTGGTCGTTCAATAGTAATAAACGGTAGATTTAAACACGTATAAGCAAGAGCGTTTAAAAAGTTCAGTAACGTATCGTAAGGTTTGCTTTTTTTTTGGCATTTTGTGGAATTATTTGGGAGTCTGCCATTCACTCTTCAGTTAACTTTAACAAAATGAGTTTTTAAATAGGCTCTCCTCGTCCGATGTTAACTTATCTCTTTACATATAGTCCAGGTAAAGACGTGGAATAGGAAAATTTCATGGCATCTCCTGATCAAATCATTCCTATGTTACCAGTCCTCTAAAATTAACGGAATTATTCGTGTACTAAGTTTATCTTTGCTTTTCACCCATCTGCTGGTAGTCCAGGGAACTGCTGAAAAGACGTCATATAAGTGGTCAGTTTCTGATTCTAATAGACAAAATAAGCTAAAGCCTGTCCAAGGGGTTCCTTTCCTCTGTCAATGGTGAGTATGACACTATACGTTCTACGTTCTTTATCTGGCTGCACGGAGTTTTATGTCAGAGACATTGTAAAAGCTAATATATTCTACGAAAAATGTATTATAAATCTTTCATCATTAATATTCAAAAACAAGTGTAAGAAGTGCAAAAGACGAGAGGAAGAAATACACTTTTTTAACACTTTCTCGATATGGCCCTTGGCTTTACTCCAATTTTCTAGAAAATTCTGAGACTCTTTATACTGCAGTCCACAAATCGAGTCGTCAAATACTGATTTGTGAACTGGCAACCTGGATGTTGCTCAGTGGGCGGCGCTAGTCGATAGTAGTTTCTGGAAGGAACCTCATGCTTGCAACATGGAGAAGGTTAGAATGCTGTCAATATCTAATATGTTTTCATTTTGAACCTTTACATAAAATGCAGATGTGCGCACGGGAGTGTTTTATTTTCAGAACTGTGTTGAGTCATCGTACTCTGGGTTCTTTCGCCTGTGAACGCCATTATCACGGAGTTCAGTATGGAAATGCTAACGTTTGCTAGCTTGATGACTTTCTGTCTCTCTGTATGCTAATACTGTATATTGTAGCTTTATGGCTAAGGTTGGCAGAAGAATTTAAAAACACAATATGTGTTACATGTGTGCATTGTGAATTTATGTAAACTCCAACATTAACCCAGAAGTCCACAGCCAATCGGTCTTATTTGTGTACTGCCGATTGAGATTGATCGGTTCCTACGAGGTTAAGCGAATATTACTCTATAAAACTGTGACTTTATATCTTACGTTTGGTCTTTACTACATAACTAACAGAACTACGACTTGCTAACTGAGTTAGCGAGTTACCCATTTACAGCTTATTTTAGCCTAAATGTGAGCGATGCGATAAATTGATATTTTAAGATGTCTTGTGGGACATTTATTTGACTTTAATAGATGAGATAGTAAACACATTTCACTGCGGCAGTCAATGTGCCGCACATGGTGCACAATTTTTGAATGAGTTAGCTCAGTGCTTAGCTTGTACCGACCGGAAGAACTTTCCAGGCGCACACGAGTGGTCTGGACCTATCAAGAGGCCGGAACCTTGGTTTCCAGCCAGCCTGGTTATGGTACCGTAGTACGGGTGTTCATATTGTACACTTTACACGCTAAACGAGGGTATAAGGAATGATGACATTAAATAAATGTTTCTTTACTTGTGCAGAAATTTGTGATGTTGCATTAACTGACTGAAATTGTTTAAATCCAGATTATGAACGTGATATAAGAACCACTCACACTTTATTTTAAACTAATTGTCGAATTCGTATCTTGTATGATTTGGTCACCTAGTGGTCAGGATTACTTCATAAATTACTTGTGAGATGATTGTCCTCCCATGTCAACACTGCACCTGTCTGACGTGAACAGCTGAGAGGAGATCTACCACTTCAGCTCTGCCAGTGGCAGCTGCTGCACACGTCTCTGTTCTGTTGTGGAATCTACAGTGTTTCAGGGAGTTGGGTTTTTTTATACAATGCAAAATTTAGAGTAGATTATTACCCCTGTCATGGGAGGAGGTTTTACGACAGCCGGCCTTTGTTGTTGGCAAAATAAAAAAAACAAGATTTTAATGAAAGGTTCAGGAATCGTTGGTAAGGGGCCAAGAAAAAGAATACATTTTGGTGATGTTCCAAATTTCGTAGGGATTTTGACCTAAAGATCAACGTCAATGGACTTTGATAATAAAGGAACCTACTATGTTATGTAACCTTGTCTTACTACTGACGATGTATACACACTATGCTACTGTACTGGTTAACTTGTACAGTTATGTTTAAGTTCACCAGCCTCTGTCAAAGGAAGAAAGGACGCTGGAAATGAGCTTCTTGGCGGAGGTCTCCGCTCTGAGTGCTTTTCTAGTTTTTTTTTTTTTTTTTTTTGTATGATGGCAGTCATAATTTCACTGTTGATTATCTCTCAGGCTTCTGCATTGAAAGACCAGGGCAACAAGGCACTGAGTGCAGGAAATATTGATGAAGCTGTACGTTGCTACACTGAAGCTGTGGCCCTCGACCCTTCAAACCATGTCCTGTTCAGCAACCGCTCAGCTGCTTATGCCAAGAAAGGCAACTATGAAAAAGCTCTTGAGGATGCCTGCGAAACCATCAAATTAAAGCCTGACTGGGGCAAGGTGAGCTAACCTGTGACCTCTCTAGTCATTAAATTGTGGAGGTGGCTTACAGTTGTTTTACAATGATCAACCAGGGTTACTCTCGCAAAGCCGCAGCTCTGGAATTTCTCAGCCGTTTAGCTGAGGCTAAAGCAACGTACCAGGAAGGACTTCGTCAGGAGCCAAATAATCAGCAGCTAAAAGAAGGTTTACAGAACATTGAAGCCCGGCTTGCAGGTAGCATCTGCTAAATTATTTTATTTGTTGTTTCATTTTTTGTTATACAGAATAAGTGGCATGAGCACGTGAATGATGTGTGAAATTTCCACAGAAGTATAAGAGTGTGACTTTTGGTATTAATGTAATGTAAGGATAGGTCTATGCAGAGGGCTGAAATTAAACTGCAAGAGAAAAGTGGATATCATGAGCATTTGTGTGTTTTTATTTTCCAGCAGAGAAATCGATAATGAACCCCTTTGCGATGCCCGACCTTTACCAGAAGCTGGAGAACGATCCTCAGACCCGAGAGCTCTTGTCAGATCCCAGCTACAGAGAACTGCTGGAGCAGCTGAGGAAAAACCCGTCCCAGCTTGGCATGTGAGTGCCTTTACCAAGCTTTTGTTCACATCCTGATGATGACTGATGTTTGTCTTCGTTAAGAAGAGCGCAGCGGTTTTGGTAACACAATCATTTGGTGGTTGTGCAGGAAGCTGCAGGATCAACGGGTGATGACCACACTGTCTGTGTTGCTGGACCAGAACCTCTTTGAAAGGGAGGAAGATGAACCCACCCCTCCTCCTCCTCCTCCTCCTAAACCTAAAGAAACACAGCCACCTCCTCCCAAAGAGGAAGACCTTCCTGAAAATAAGAGGCTGGTAAATAAAGTTCATCATCCTTATTTGTTTAGTTTTTCCCTGTTAATCCCTGTTAAAAGTCATATCCATCATAACCTGTCTCTGCAGGCCTTGAAGGAAAAAGAACTTGGAAATTCTGCGTATAAGAACAGAGATTTTGGAACCGCATTAAAACATTACGAAGCAGCGATCAAGCATGATCCCACCAACATGAGCTACATATCTAACAAAGCAGGTACAAACACATTAATGTCAAATCTGGCATTACGTTACATCAAAGTGAATTTCTGTGTTTTTGGGTAACTTCACCACTGAGTTTGGTCGCTGTGGATGTGAAAACGAGTCAAAATGTAACTGAAATAGTTCTATCTCATGCAGTTTCAACATTATTTGATTTTGTCATACATTCATAATATTTTTCTTTTCAAAAATCTTTCCAAAGAATCAGATTTACAACTTTTTTATGTTTCTTCTGTGCTTTTTGCCTTCAGCCGTGTACTTTGAGAAAGGAGAGTTTGACAAGTGCCGAGAGTTGTGTGTGGAGGCCATTGAGGTCGGGAGAGAGAACAGAGAGGACTACAGACCAATTGCAAAGTGAGTTCTGAAGAGAATTTCTTTCGTTAATCTTTGGTCCCAGCCTGAGTGAATTAATAAATAAAATGATCTCTTGGTGTTGGAAAATTCCACCAGTCATCTTATTTGCGCCTATATTGCCACTAGGCGGCACTGTTTCACCATTATTTTGAAAATGCAATACAGCGCATAGCTGTGCCTTTGATTTAATTATTTTTCTTACAAGTGAATGTTCATAAATTTACTCCTCTTTAATGTTTAATAATGTAATCTCAATAATTTTTCATGTTTTACTGGACAGAGCCTTGGCTCGGATTGGCAACTCGTACTTCAAGCAGGAGAAATACAAAGAAGCAATTCAGTATTTTAACAAAAGTTTGGCAGAACATCGCACTCCTGAGGTTTTGAAGAAGTGTCAGCAGGTACTCAGCGACATTTTTCTTTCCTTCAGGACTGTAATTTAGGTCACTGAGAAGTGTCTGTTTTGCAGACTGTTAAGGGTCGGGGCCTCTGTTATATTTTTAATATTAAAAATATGCTGTAATTGGTTCTTATAGGCTGAGAAGATCCTGAAGGAGCAGGAGAAACTAGCATACATTAATCCTGATTTGGCCTTGGATGAGAAGAACAAGGGCAACGATGCCTTTCAAAAAGGTTTGTGTTGAAATAATGCTGAGATTTCTCATCACTGTTTGAGTCTACATATGAATTTAAGCGAACATGAGCTCTTCTTGTCCCACAGGAGACTACCCTTTAGCTATGAAACATTACTCCGAAGCCATTAAGAGGAACCCCAATGATGCCAAACTGTTCAGTAACAGAGCTGCCTGCTACACAAAGCTGCTGGAGTTTCAACTGGCCCTGAAGGTTTGTTGTTGTACTCTTCCATTTTACTGGCACTTGTTTCAGCTCTGACCAACAGATGCACAGTTCGTTTTGACAGCGCTGTAATAAAGCCTTACTTTGCTGTTGGATGTTGAGGTGCTGAAATTTAGCACACGGGCAAGCCTCAAGTCTCCAGAAACATCCTACAACTTGTGTTTTATACCTACTAACACTAGGCTGAACACAATTAGTGAGATCGTAACCTGACATTTAAGTGTGTTTAAGCTTGTGTGTGTGTTTTAAACAGGATTGCGAAGACTGCATCAAACTTGAGCCCACCTTTAGTAAGTTAGAATTTAATGACTATGAAATACATATTTTCAGTTTTTATATTCAGAGTGCGAATCATCACTCGTCTGTCCACAGTTAAAGGTTACACCCGTAAAGGAGCTGCCTTGGAGGCTTTGAAGGAATATTCCAAAGCTATGGATGCTTACCAGAAGGCTATGGAGCTAGACTCTTCTTCAAAGGTATTTGACTTATTTGTTAATATTAGTGTCTTTAAGTTTAATATGTCTGTCTGTAAACCTGGTGGCTGCAGCCTGGTTACTGGGAGCTCTGGTTCTGGGCTTTGACGGCTCTCTTCCCTCTGCTCTCTGTCTCCAGGAAGCCAGAGAAGGAATTCAGCGCTGTGTGATCAGTCAGAACACCAGGGACGACAGTCCGGAGGAGGTGAAGAGGAGGGCCATGGCTGACCCCGAGGTGCAGCAGATTATGAGCGATCCCGCCATGCGCATGATCCTTGAACAGATGCAGAAGGACCCTCAGGCGCTTAGCGAGTACGTTTGGCAGCTTTGGCTTCACCTCATCTCTGCATGAACGATTCACACTGACACGTTTTGACGTAACCTTTGTTTTCTCTTTGATCTACAGCCACTTAAAGAATCCAGTCATCGCACAGAAAATTCAGAAATTGATCGACGTTGGACTGATCGCAATCCGTTGACACAGCAAATCCAGATTTATGAAATGATGTTCAAGCGTCTCCATCCTAGCAAGTTGACTTCTCTTTCATTTGGATATTTGTCTGCTCATTCTAGAATATTAGGCCTCAGAGCTGCCTGTCAAAACTCAGAAGGTCTTCGGAAAAACCTCCCTCGGCAGCAGAATATCATAAATATAAACATATTTGATTGTAATATTGTCCATAAATGTCATTTCACATCTGACTTCAACTGCAGCGCGATCAGCACATTGACGGTGTCTGTATCCTGTGCTTCTATGAGTCCAAAATAAAATGTGTCTACTTTTTTCCACTTTCCCTGTAGCCGAATTCCCACATTTGTTTGTGGCATACCTCCACTGGTGGGAATAATGACCCAAACTGTCTTACAGAAAGGTAAAGATGGTCTGCTCTCTTGTGGCCAAAATATGAAGTATTTCCAAGCTGTGCTAATAGAATCCCTGGCTAACGTATGCTTCAACCCTGCAGATGGGTTAATTTGAGTCAGTTTTTAGCAGATTAAATTAACGTATTTATTTTTTATGGCCTTATAGGCCGTAGTAATACAAGGTTATGTTGAATTGTAAGTTCTTTTTTGCTCAAAACACTTGGGTTCAAGCCCAGGTTGTGGCAGCTAGTTGTGAGGGTAAAAGTGTTTTCCCCACATGTATAGTTGTGATTATTAAGGCCCGGTTGCTCAGCGAAGGGCAGTGGTAGTTCAGTCTGGAGGGCACTGGGCTCACAGGTTGTGGGTTCTTGGTTCAAGTCCAGGTATGCATCCAGCCTTTTCTTTGTGAAGGAAAAAGCGTTTTCCCCACAGGTTAAATACCTGGATGCAAACCCAGGTGAGAGTCAGTGGTGGTAGCTCAGCCTGTAGGGTGCAGGGCTGGCATGTGGAAGGTTCTTGGTTCAAGTCCTGGTGTGGACAGATGGATGGTGTTTTGTCCTTAACCAGGGCTTGAACCAAGAATCCAGCACGTGGAAGATCCCTGGTTCAAGCTGCTTGGTTCCAGCCCTGATTGTGGACAAAAGGTGTTTTTTCATGTTACTGGTTTTCTGTCATACGTTTCAGTAAAACATTTTTACACACTTACTCTACACTCTTTTTACACCTTGCTACTCTACTCCACTCCACACATTCTGAATGTACACTCTCTTCACTCCCTTCCCCAAAGGGGAAGGGAGTGAAGAGAGTGGGCCTAACCACCCAACTGCGCAGCCCAGCCCGGCTGCACCCAGGTGGGGGCAGCAGTGCAGCTTGGGAAAAGGGTGAATGCTGGAGGCCATCCCAGCTGTGCACAGGTGAGGGCTCACCTTCCAGGTCCAATTCAACCTTTGCTCAGCCTGGATTCGAACCGGGAACCCTCGACCTGCCAGGCAAGCGCCCATTGTGTTGAGCTACCGCCGCCCACCACCCATGTCTTTGTTTGTTGTATTTCACATCCCCTTCAGGAGGACTCTGCACTTTGAAATTCTTGGGACAAGTGTAGATGCTAACTGTCTTCTCCTTTTTCATCTACAAAATCAGGGCTTTTATATTGATTATATCAATATCAGCCAGGTTAAAAAAAAAAGTGCCCCCTGATAAAAAGACCTTTCTCAGTGACCTTTTAATGTAAAGAATACATAACTACCTCAAAAGGTTTACTTTAAATTTTATTTTCAAGTCAAAACTAAAATAATAATCATAATACAACTATATGCCCTAAAAGGACCTCAAGGTTGCTTAAAATACATTAAAACACACCAGAATGAAAATAAAAAAGAAAGAAAAATACACAGATAAAATACAATTAAACCAGGTTGTGACAGTTTAAGAGTCATGGAAAGAAAAAAAAAGACAAAAACAATACATGTACCACAGCTGAGTCACGATTGCAGATTAAACAATGAAACGAGCAACAGTTGTCCAAACACATCCTGACAGCACAGCAACAGTGTGTGCTGCTATTAGACGGCTAACTATCGTCAGGAAAACACGTCTCTCACCACATCAAAGCATGAGTTTTAGGCTAAAGAGGATTCAAGGTTTTCTCACAATTTTGGTTTGTACTCGGCTCCTCAGGAGCTTTTTCAGAGAAGTTTTGATTTCCTGTGTCTGCAGGGCATAAATGAAGGGATTAAGGGTTGGAGGGATGACATAGTTCAGAGACAAGTTTATTATCCTGATGTTGGGATGTAAGCTTCCTTGCAGACGAAACAGAGTTATGAGGGGCAGGAAGAACAAAGCCACCAGTGAAAGGTGGCCTGCGCACGTCTTAAACGCCTTCACTCTCTCAATTGGCGTGGAAATTTTGAACAGGGCAAAGAAAATGCAGCAGTAACTTGCCAGGATGAATACCAGCGGAAGCCAGACAAGCAGATTTGTTGCAAAATCAGCGATTATGGCGCTGGGGGTGATGTCGTTGCAGCCAAGCCTGAACAGAGGGCCGTGGTCGCAGAAGAAGCTGTTGATAACCACAGAATCACAGAAGGACAGCCTGGTGAGGAGCCCGACCGCAATTAAAACGAGGATAATCGCAAAGCACCACAGCGCGGCGACCAAAGACACCATGAACCTGTTGGTGACCATCAGCGGATAATGCAGAGGGAAGGTGATGGCGATCAGACGGTCGTAGGCGAGCACCAGCAGATTCAGAGCCTGCATGGAAAGGCTGAGGAAGCAGAAAAACAGGAACGCCAAGCAGCTGTTGTAGGAAATGTAGCCGTCCTTTAACAGGAAGACCTCGAGGAGCTTCGGCACCAAAGCAGAGTTACTGATCAGGTCCACGAATATCAGATTTGACACGCCGACGTATTTTGGACTCCTCAGATTATGATCTAAGATTATAACAACCAACACAATGACGTTCCCAAACAGGGACACAACATAAATGAAAAAGAGAAAGAGATAGTAATAATTGACATGCGGTACACCAATAAAGCCTCTTAATATGAAATATGCAGGCCGAATAAAGGTGATGTTTCTCCCCAGGGCGGAGTTGAAAAGCTCCATCAGGTCTCCTGCTGCGTCTAGCTGCTCCTCAGCCTCTTCTGAGCTGCTGGCAGCAGATTTATGGGGAATTTATCTGCCTGATTCTGACGATTCTGCTCCCCCTGTGCCTGCTGTCCCTCCTCCTGACGTCACCTGAAGGGAATTCTGTCATCGTACACAGTGTTCCTAAGAAAGTACGAGAATAAACCTTTCTGCATTGTATATAACATATTTCCTGTTGAATTATGAATGTTAGCTGCTGAACTTATTAATTGCTGCTGCAGTGATTTAGTTTAGAACACAAATTTTTCCAGAATTGTTCAATGAATTAATGTTTGCCTCAACTGATTCCAGTTTTGTAGAACAATCCAACCCTACTGTAGATCTATAAGTTCAGGGAAGAACAGACAACTAATCAGAGTACCTTAACATTTGTACTATATTTACATAAACGTGGGTGAGGAGAGGGTTGGGGGGGGGGAAGCAAAGTATATATATTTTTTTCAACACAAGTTTCCAGAAGAAGCAGACCAGAAAAGTCTAAGTCTTACACCTGTGGACGTGGAGCGGCAGGTCTTGGGTTGAAATCCAGACCTTGTCCCTACTTAGGCTGGGCCCTCTCTTCTCTGGTCGTGGCTCTCACATCCTGGTGTAGACACTACGTTCAGCCTGTCGGTTGGCCTGGGGGCGGTAGCCTCAGGTGAGCTCTGCAGTTGAGCCAGGCTGACAGGATGCCATCCAGAACCGCACATTCTTCCAGCCTCAGGAAGAGTCTAATAAACACGAAATAAGGACTTGGACGAAAGGCTGGTGTGGACAACAAGACCAAACACTCTGGCACAGGACAAGAGAAGCAGCAGAATGACACATTAGGGTCTTGGGAAACAGGTGGAAACGAGCAGGAATCTTCTTCTTCTTTTGACGTGATTGGCAGATGGCAGCCAACTTAAAGGCGCATTATCGCCCCCTACCGGACTGGACTGTTTGTACTGACATAATGATACGTTTATGTTTCTGGGCAGCAACACCAAATGAAGCATACAGACATCGTTTTTATTCTATTTTTTGAAAAGCAGTAATAAAGTCATCATTTTCTTTTAAATTTGTTTTCAGAATGTAAAACAAAGAAAAAGCAGGTTTATTGCATAAAAACAGAATTGCACATTTCTTTATTAAGGACTCTCAGCATGTGAAGAAACACACTCCTGAGTGTTTTGTTCTGTTTGTCTTCGTTTGAAAAACACTTATAATTTTCTGCATCATTTTATACCAAATAAAACATTCAGGTTTTACTATGTTGGAGCTATGCTATTTAGTATTCTTGGCAAAAAAGGCTTTTATCAGTTGTTAAAATTTGAATCATTTAATTCATGTGCAGTTTTTTTTTTTCATTATTGTTTCACACATTTACAATCAAGTAGTTTAGTTTCAATATCTCAGTGAAGTTTGTGGTAAAGTTGCGTTTTTTCTTGGTGCCCTTTTAATATTTCGACTGTTTTTCAGCAACCTTCTCAAGGAGTCCTTGATTTCTTGTGTCTGCAGAACATAAATGATGGGATTCAACATGGGAGGAAAGACGGAGGTCAGAGACAAATTGATGATCCTGACATTGGGGTGAATGTTTTCCATCAGTGTGAACGTGATCAGCAGAGGGATGAAATAGATGGCCACCAGCAACAGGTGACCCGTGCAGGTTTTAAAGGCTTTCAGTCCCTGCTGAACGTTGGCCACCTTGGCCAGAGTGCAGCTGATGTACAAGTAACTCAACAAGATGAACAAGAACGGCAGCCAAAAGATAAACACCGGGTACAGACAGCTGACCATGTAATTGGGGAAATGGTCGTTGCAGGCCAGGCGGTATATCTGCCCGTGGTCGCAGAAATAGCTGTGAATGACCACAGACTTACAGAAGGAAAGTCTGGTGATGAGGCCGACGGCGATGAGCACGGCGACTACGATGAAGGCCCAGAAAGAGGCGATGAGCGACATCATGAACCTGTGGGTCACCCTCACTTGGTAGTGCAGCGGGTAGATGATGGCCACCAGCCTGTCGTAGGCCAGGGCCACCAGGTTGAGCGCCTGCATGGACAGACAGGTGTAGCAGAAGAAGAGGAAGGTCAGGCACTCGTTGTAGGGGATGTGCGGGTGGTTGAACAGGAAGATGTCGAGGAGCTTTGGAACCAGAGCCGTGTTCCCGAACAGGTCCACAAAGGCCAGGTTAAAAACAGCCACGTATTTGGGCGTCCGCAGGTTGCGATCCAGACATATCACAGCCATGACGGACGAATTTCCGAGCACAGAAACGATATACACAAAGAAGAGGAAGATGTAATAAAACTTGATGTGGGGGATGCCCGTCAGCCCGCTGATGATGAAATATGGAGGACGCACGAAGGTGATGTTTTTCCCAGGAGCAGGGTTGAAGAGCTCCATCGCCAGATTTCTGCCGGTGTGGAGAACGTCAGCCCGCGTTCTCCTCTGTCCCGGCCCTGCGACAGGCTCCCTCTCTGCTCCTCTTCCTCTCATATATGATCATCGTCTGCTCCCTGGTGGCGCAGGATCACTGGACAAACATGCTTGCTGCCATGATGTCATGCATGATTTATCACGTTTATGCTTTTAACATCATAAACAGTTGCTGTGTTTGAAATGAAGAAAAAATAAAAAAGAAAGGAGGAGCAATTCAGAGTCTCCAGCCACCCTGATGTGGGTGTTAGTGTGTGACTGAGGGAGGAAACAGGAGAACCTGGAAAACCTGGAGAATCCCTTAATATTCATTTTAACATTATATAGGCGTGTCTTTTATCTAGTAACTACTGCATTTCTAACAAAGCTGACTTTAAAATTCCTCACCAAATGAGCCCTGAACCCCAGAAAGCAAAACACCGGTTCATCTGATTCTTTTAAGGGGACAGAAACACTTTCAAACTTAGGCTCTCTTACTTCTTTTGCTCTTAAAAATATACTGTTCTACTATGAAAGGTCAGGACAGGAGGATCTAAAGTAGCAGCCTACTTTCCCCGTATTTGTGCCTGAGCAGAGGCTGATCCGGGTGATGCGGGTCTTGAAAGTCGAGGACTCTATTTTTACACCCTTTGGTGCGTAAGTGGTCCACGGAAGGACGTTCGGCCCTGAGGATCCTCTCTGCAGTCTCAACAACCCTCTGAAGAGCCTGCCCCTCAGCCTGCGTGCTGCTTAGACGGTGATGGCGAAGATGCTCTCCACAGCCCAGGATAGGCCAGTGTGAGTGGGCAGCAGCTCGGCCCGGACCTGCTGGGCAGCCGCATGAAGCGAAGCGGCTCCTGGGCCTGTTGCCCCGGGGCAGTGGTGTGAGCTCTAGCTGATACTGAAGAACTTCAGTCAGACTAACAGTGATGAAATCCTCCTAGAACCATAATCAAGGAAGATTTTCAGGAATGTTGTTAATATCATGCATCTATAAATATACAGAAATTCTGCATCCCTCCTTAACACCACAGGTTTGTGATGTTCATCACAATTCATCAGTTTTTCTCTCCACATGTGGTTCTGAAAGACTTCTGTCTTTATTTTGACTATGTTTCTATATTCCCCAGCAGTTTAAATTCACTAATTTTCTTCTGAACTTAGATGTAATGAGTTTGTGTACCGTCGTTACTGGTTTGAGCTGTTGTTCTTCTTCTTGGATATTTTCTTTCTGCTGTTGTCAGAACTTGAGTCTTGACCAACATTTCTGAACTCCCTGAACTCTCTGTCTCTGTCTCTGTCTCTAATGAGGCTGGTAATTAGTTGCTTGTTGACATTGCTCCTGCAGGATGATGACACTCCCGCAGCAGGGTGGTAAACACATCATGTCCCAAACTGCAGGCAGGAGAACAAGCTGGAAAACAGGAAATCGTCCTTGAAATGTTTGACAGAGTGTCAAAGGGACACTAATCCATTCATGACTGAAAGCATGAGGAAGCTGCATGAGACGGACATTTGAGGCACATAACCGATAAAGATAGAACTTCCTGGTTCAAATGGGTCACTAAATTCATCTTCACTGAGAAGACAAGATCCAGAAACAGCAAAAATATCAATAATCTGAATATTATTAAACTGGTTTGTCCCTTGAGCTTCATCAGAACTTCCTCTGGAGATTATTGAAGCTCCGGGGCCACAAATCCTCCAAACTGAAACTATTAGTGTTGTCTCACCTGCTGGGATTTACGGTTATCACACTAGGCTAATGAAAAGAGCTCCCTGGGTGTGTTTGATCCAAGTGAAATTCTCCTGCTGTTGTAGAAAAGATGGACATGAAAATATTCTGCAAAACATTTTGCAGTCTGTAGAGCTGATTTGATTTTTTTTTAGAAATATTTTATCCGACTTTATTTTACTTTTATGGGTTGAGATTTCTCCTGTGGTGTACTGTTAAAAAGATTCTTTCAGTAAAATTGTTATTTGCAGCATTAACTTGACCTGACTGTTCACCTTACGGACTGGTTTGCCATCCTTCCTGCAGGCTGGCCCAGGAGGAATCCCAGCAAGAGGCCACTCTTGCTGCCTGTTTTCCCTGAGGAGGGACCTGATGTGTGTGTTTTCTCTTGTGCGTTGTTCTGCTTCCCAGAAGACAGAGGCCCAGCGCTCCCCGCTCCTGCACTAATTGATCCTCCGAGTGTTCTTCACCACACAAATATTTATCGCCTCAAATCTTTTCCCAGGAACTTTGTTTGGAAAGTTTTCTTTCTTGACAGGAATATACAGTAGAGACAGCGTTAGAAACCAACACAGAGGAGCCACCTATATTGATATTAATGAGTTAAGGTCAAACATAAAGCTGGATAAGGGCGAGTTTAGGGCATTAAAGTGTTTGTGACCCCGGGCTTCCCTTTGGTTCTACGGGTCCATCCATCCATCCATCCATCCATCCATCCATCCATTTTCTGTGCCTGCTTTATCCAACTTTGGGTCGCAGGGGTCTGCTGGAGCCTATCCCAGCTGTCAAGGGGCGAGAGGCGGGGTGTTCTACGGGTCGGTTAAAATTAATAACTTGCTATTGTTCCAGTTAAACCATCACATCTCCGTCACGTCACACTGGAGTCCAGTCAGAGGTAGACAGATGTCACCACAGAGCTCCACGGAGGCGATCTTCTCAGGCACACTCTGTGATCATCATATTTGCTGAAATTCTGACCTTCACGGGCTTAAAATATCACCTGGAAATAGAAGTCTGTTGTCTCTTATTTCCTCTTATTCAAAAATCAAGTGTTCATCACTCAAGGAGGTTCTCCAGGTGGACTGGAATCTGTCTGGATAAAAGGAGAGGTTTGGGTCAGGGTGTCATGAAGTATAATCATGAAAATAAATAAGGCCTAGCTCGTCCCTGTCCTGGCAAATGGACCAATAGCAGCACGGCATCTCAAGGAAACACACTGGGACCAACACGGCCTTCACAGATATGACAAAGGAGTCTGACAGAACAGGTCGCTGGGCTGCCTGATCCCTGGCACAGTCACACAATAAAGTATGGAAACGGTGGAGTGTGTCAGCGATGGCGGCTCCGAGCCCGCCCTCTTTTCTGTTGTTACTGCCTCAGAAGTAAAGATCTGCCAAAGAGGAACCTAGACGTGCTGCCGGCACTCCATAATATTACCATAAATCATCTCCTACATGTAATTAAACTTGATTCATATAGTCAGTGAAGCTAAACTTGATTCGTGTAGTCAGTGAATCAAAAAACTGGTGTAATATGGACATTTTTATTGAAGCTACAAATGTATTCAAAATGCAAGACGCTCCATATACAGTACCAAGTCTTTTAAAATGATCTATAAACCTAAAGGCTTTAAAAGCAAAACAAAGGGCAATATTCAGAGTCATAGTGTAAAGGAATCCACGCTAAGCCGTGGTTAGGGTTGGGGTTAGTTCCGTGGTAAATAACTGCAACATAAACGCAACTTTGACATTGAGGTGTAGTGTTAAGATGCTGCCAGGAGAGGGCAGCATCCTCAAACACATGATTTGTCACAAGCGGAAACAAATGACGTCATATTTGATAACGACCGATCTGTCTTATCGGGGTGTCCTATACACGTTCAGATAAACATTCTAGTCTGGATGGAAAAATTCCTGTTGTTTTGGGACTCTGAGATCAGACAGCAACAACAGTGTTTTAATGTCTCCCAAATTTAATGTGCTAATTTGAGAGGTTGCTAAATCCACAATAATCTGTGGTGTCACACAAAATTGTTTCTGTGTGTAAGGTTATGGCTGACCTCACTGTGACACTGTGACGAGATACCACAACGTCATGTGTGCTGTTAAATGCTTTATTTTAGTTTGGCTTCGGATCCATTGGTCTGTTACCTGGCAGCAAGAGGCGCTCACGTACACGCACACCTCACTCACATCTGGCTAATGTGACTGGCTGTGGGAGTAAACCAGCAGACAGTGGAAACACATCAAGTGCACACAAAGGCAACCCAGAACCTCCCTGCTGTGAGGCGGCAGCCTGACCTCTGCCCCGTCGCACTGGAAGCTGCAGCCGAGGAAAAAGCAACACGGCAGACAGACGTGGCATTTGCTGCTTCCAGAAATGTTAAGTCAATACTCATTTAGTTCACCAGAAACCATGTAATAAAACTTTGATTACATCAGTAATAAGACAGGAAATAAATGAGACAAATGTGTGCAGCAAGAGTACAAAAGGTCAGTCTGCTAGCATGTACGCCTGCAGCAGAGACAACCCCGTAATCTGACCTTTTTGCTTTGCAGCGCAAACCGATTATAATCCACAAAAACAAAAGGCAATCCACTTCAATAACCTTTATTTTGATTACAGATGTACTCCATTTCCAAGTTCAGGGGGGTAAAGAGAGCATTAGTGCTATGTACAATTGGTTTGAAAACGTTTTATCTCTGTACAGATTTGAACCCTGATCAATATAAACAATATCTTTTAAGACCTAGCTGTTACAAAGCCATTATTTAAAGCAAAAAATACACAAAAGATTACGTTAAATTATGAACAAAAACAAAAAAGCACAGAAGAAAGAGAAATAACCATACAGTTTGATAGTTCGGGAGATTTTGCTGCTGTTAAGCACGAGACATTGTCAGCAAGTGACTGTGACCTGGCTAGAAGCTAACCGCAGACAGTCGCAGACTAAACACCGATATACTGGATAGCAACGAGATCTAGAGTCGCCGTCTTCTATGCAAGATTTATATTAAATATATATTCTACACGTTACTGTCGTTTGGAACGTTACTTCCTTTGGAAAAATATAAAACAATAAAACCTTTTTTATACAGTTTTATTAATCTGATGAGGGAGCACATGCTTCAGTTGTGCAAAATGAACGTGTTAATGCTGAGAGAGAGAGAGAGAGAGAGAGAGAGAGAGAGAGAGAGAGAGAGTTAAGACAAAGGAGGAACATTTTCATTCTGGCTTCATTCTTTCCTGCCTAGACAGAAAACGTCAGGAGAGATCCTTCGCAACACTGGGAGGGGGCGGGTGGGGACGGACGGACATGTTGTTTAATCGCTTACAACACTGGCTGGCTAGCATTAGCGCCGACTGTCAAAACACAGCCTCCAATGTCAGGAACAAACAAATAAAGCAAAGCAGGCAACCAAAACTGATTGGCTGCCTGTTTCTCGTCAGGCTTCGTCTGTCTAATCTCGAGTGTATGAAAGCGCCCCGCGTGTAAGTCACGGTTCACTCTGGTGACCCTCCGGGACACGAGTTAAGGAGGGCAGTCGGCAGGACACAGGTGTGTGTGTGTAGGATCCTGTTAACGAGTGTGTGTCCCGATTTAAAGTCTCCGATCAGGCACGTCTAAGCTTCGTCAGAGCCGGACTTGTAGAAAAGATCTGTCTGTGTGTGTGTGTTTGTGTGTGTGTGTATAAACGTGTGTTGGCGAGTCCTTAGTGGTTACATTTCTCAGCAGTCTATATGAGGAAAAAAGGCCGCTAAGCTACACACACACGCCCACACACACTTACTGCATGAAGCTGAATTTCAAACTAATAACTGAGGTGTGTGTGTGTGTGTGTGTATGTATGTTTGGCATGTGTCTGTCTGTACAGCAGAAAGCTTAGAAGATAAAACAATGGAAAAAACAGACGAAACAAAACAAGCTGATCCAGGTCCTTGCGGAAATTTTCATGACAACAAATCAAGTATGAAGAAGAAATCATCACTATCGTTAATCAACTTCCTGCTGGAACCTCTGTTTCCTGGGCCAGCCTGAGCCTGCTGCCGTTGACAGTACATGTTAACGTACGTGTGTGTGTGTGTGTGTGTGTGTGTGTGTGGCAATGCTCCAGTCAAGCTCATGAGGTCCAGGATGTTGAGGGAGAAAACAGAAAATGGAGGGATGGCGGCAGCAGAGGAGGAGGTGTGCATTTACAGAATGACGCAGCAGTTACTCTCACCGGTCTTCTCTCGGTTTCTCTGACCTGGGAACACACACACACCCACACACCCACACCCACACACACACACACCCACACACACACACACACACACACACACACACACACACACACCTTCGATTAAATTTCACATCTCTGAACCAGTTGGTGAGACCCGTGTGACTAAAGACAGTTCTATCATTACAAAATTAGAGGTTAAATCTACCATAATCTCAGATTAACTATCTTCCCACTCTGCTTCATTCATGGTTACAGCAGTATATAATCCTGTTTTGCTAGTTTAGACTTTAAAACACTCTAAAAGGTTTAACTTAATTCATTCCACTGCACCAGGCTGTATTTGCTGTATTTGGAACAGGCAGAAACATTAATAAATAAATAAATAAATCTAAATAAATAATCTGTTTTCGTTTTTTTGGTGGATTTTGCTGGTAATAAAAAACAATTACGACCTCAGCTGATCTACAGCCCGTTACAGGCTGTTCTAGGTGTGCACAGCGACAGACACAAACACTCGGAGCTGCGTGTTCCGCACAAAGCCGAGACGCAAACGGAAAACGTGGGCGTGTGCGCGTGGAGGGCGTCCCAGAGCCTGGCGGAGAAGGTCGAGTGCTGTTGAAAGGCTATCCTGGAAGGAAGGAAGCTGGTTACCTTGGGAATTTGGCTCCGGCAAAGTCTCTCTGGCAACTAAATGCATCACCGTGGTCTTCCCCAGTGGCAGCTTGAGAGCTGGTGGGACAGACAGACGGACAGACGGACAGAGTCAGGTTTGTATTCTGTCGTGAGGATGAAGCGGCTGCACCACCAGAAACATGAATCACACAGGACGTGGAGCAAGAACGGGCGCGACCACACAAAAACGGACAGATTTCCACCTCCTTTTCTGTCTCTTCATGGTGCCGCTTGTGGCTCGCACACCCGCCCTGCCGCCACACACTCTCCCCCTCTCTCTTTCTCCAGTTCCTCCCTCCATCCTTCCCTCCCTCTGTCAAAGCAGGCTTGTCCGGAGCACTGAGCCGCCTCTGTTCGGCGGCTCAGTAAAGGGGACGCGAGCGGCGCGCGGCTGCCGTTTCTGCGAGTGGGAGGCCGGCGGCGTGTGTTTTCTCACCTCCTAGTGTTACGTTGCCGTGCAGAAAGCGGCCCTGGTAGATCAGCCTCAGGATGTTGGGACTGCTGACCTGCTCTTCCTCCCAGTCTGCGTGCAACGACAGGCAGAAAAAAAGAGTTAATGGAAGAAAACAGCAGAGAAAAATACATCCTCACGTCCATAAAATGGACTGCTGCGTGCGTGTCTATATAACTTACTATATAGTCATGATACGGTGGGAAAAAGCCCACCGTTGAGGATGTTTTCAGGCTTTTATATGCAACAATTACAGCCAGAGTGAATAATATGCGGCCTTTGCGGGATGCGCTGCAGAACGTTCGAGTCAAAGGAAATAATTGTGAGGTGTGGCCTTGGGAGCGCTGGAGATAAAAAGCAAAGTGAAACAGCGGGGAGGGCTGCACGGCAGCGCAGTCTGGCCGCCAGATGTTTGTCTCCAGCTTAGCGGTGGGTGTTGGTGCTGACTTAGTGCCTGCCCCGGGTCTCACAGCGTTCAGATGTGCTCTCTGGGAGGAGCGCAGCGTTCTTCCAGAACTGACAGGGCTGACGTAATCGCCGTGGATACCAAAGGTTTCTGTGGTGAAAGGCCTGCTAAAGCTGCAGTTGGGGTGGGGGGCGGGTGTGCTACAGCCAGGAGGCGGCTGGATCGAGATCCCGCATTCCTGTGTGCTATCATAATGGCGCTGAATGGCGCGCTAATGACCTCCCAGTGCTTTACAGACCAACAAGGATGTAATTAGCAGTGTGTTTCAACGCGATTCCCCACTCTGGAGGCCGAGAGCGTTAAGAGAAAATACTGCACACAACTGTGCAGCGACAAGGTCTGCAGCTCGTCTGACTCACGCTCACACCCGCTACGATAGCTAGCATGTAGCGGCTGAAGCCTTAAAACATGGTGGCGGTGAGATTCCAAAGGCTTACCCATGGGCCAGTTGTCATACACGTGTTTGGCGATGTCTGCTGCAGAGTCGTTGGGCGAGAAGAGGAACTCTTTTGTCTTCCCACTGACCAAAATGAGCCGCAGGTTAATCTGAAACAGATAAAATCAGGAGGGAACATGAGCGCTGCTGATCAAACACCGCCTTAATTAACCTTTGCATTATAAAACTGTCACACGGTGTCTACAGGTGCACCTTCTTGCTGGTTAATAGGAAACAGGGAAAAATGGTAAGAGCCCGAGGACCCACTTCCCAAAGATCAAATCTGATCCGTCCAATTTCCTCTCAATTTTCTCTCCTCCCTCCAACCGTTTCCGTCACATATTGGCCCTTCTTCACCTTCACATCGTCATGATTCACAAGCCAGATGTTAGCTCCTCTCTTCCTTTGTCTGGACATGAAACGCCACCTCCAGTTTATTCCATCCTTAGTTTTATTCTATAAAAAAAAAAAAAAAACCTGTCTAACTGGTTTAAGGGAGTGGAGCGCGTCCCTTGTAAGGAGTGCATTAATAACGCTCTCTGCTTTAAACTACACAGGTATTTACAGCTTGTTATCCTTGAAGGCCATTTAAAACAAACATCTGCAGCATAAAACTGCCCTGACATGAATTATTAGCTCATTTTAATGCCGCACGCTGGTAAAATGTGAACCCCGTTTCAGCGTTGAAAGCCAAGTTCATTAATAAAAGACTAATAATGTGCGCCCGCCCCCCAATCATCAGCTGCTGTGTAGCGACCTGTGTAGCAGGAGGAAGCTGACATTACCGCCTTTGTTACACGACTTTAACGATTAATTACAGATATAAGATCCCCCAAACAATACACACACACTCAACTTTACGAGTGTGTGTGTATTGTTGTGCGCTGGCTGCCGCTGCTGAGCTACGGCACACAGACCCGGTCATCATTTGGCTCATTCCGGACTGGAATAAGGAATAAAAGCAGTGTTCCCATCTTTCCCATCTGTACCTTCCAGCAGCTCTTCTTCTGTGTTGTATCAGCGTGAGATTCAGAGGCAGCTGTTATTGTTGAAAAGAGCAGCCAGCCAGCCAGCCAGCCAGCCAGCCACTCCCGCTAAGTCAAATGTTTTAGGTGAGAAGAGGAAGTTCTACCTGAAACCACCACCATCCATCTTCTGCTGCCTTTGTTTCTGTTAGCACCACCGCTGCCTCTGACAAAATAAGGGTGGGGGTCCTCAAGGTCATGAGAGAGGACCTCTCACATTCCAAATAACATTCTCCCAGCGACCCGATTGGTCCATAAGCTGCTGTTTGATAGCTTTAGATCACTTCTCCCACCAGGCCTGTACGCAGGAGAACCAGAGTTAACCCCGACGTCACACGGCTGATCATAAATCCTGCCTCATATTACAGCCGTCTGGGGGCGAGTGTACGCGGGCCTGCAGATGCATGAGCAAAAACAGGTGGGCTGCATTAATCCCTCGCTTGCATGCACACATGCACTGTTATGAGGAAACAAGGCATATGCCTTTAAGAGCCAGAGCAAAGGTCTCTGTCTATGTGTGTGTGTGTGTGTGTGTGTGTGTGGGTGTCTCAGTGTGTGCATGGCAGAAGCACGTGCATGTCATTGTTCCCAGTGCTCCTCCATGTGCAGAGTGTGTGGAAGACCTCTCATCAGCATGCTCTCTGCTCTGGCCCCACAAATACACACACACACACACACACACACACACATACAATTACAGCAGTGGTAACACGGCTAACACACGATGGATGGAACAGATATTAATACATATAAATTAGTAAAGAAAATATGAAAAAATGCTTAATTTTTGAAATTTAATGCTCAATTCCAAACATGCAGAAGGACGAGACCCACACACACATGCGCGCGCTAACCAGGTGCTACGCGTAGCGCTGCGTTCACGCAAAACAGGAATTTAGAACGTTAGAATGATGACGCTGAAGAGGAACATTCATTTCATCCGCCGGCTGTTTTGACTCTTTAAAGACAATACAGAGACAATGAGGTCACCACACGTGCAAAGGCCTCCTCATGCGTGCAAGGTTGCACTCTTTTCTGGTAGAACACCTGGCCGTTGCCATGGCGTCACCATGGCGACAGCCAGTGGTGGGTGGCTTAACCTGATAACACCTACGAAACAGACTCAGCCTCCCCCGACACTCGCACCCATCCCCGCATCTCTGCACACTGAACACGGCGTCAATCACGTCTCCCTGCATCGTCTCCTCCCTCTCTCCGTCTCTTTCCCTCGCTCTGTCCCTCTCTCCTCCTCCTCCTCCTCTTGATCTGCACAAGCACAGTGGAGGAATGCACGAGGCAGCGCGGGAGCTTATGCTGAACATTTTCCTCTCCCAGCACCTCTTTTCTGACGCTTCGCTTCTCCCCTTTAGTTTCCATTCTCTCCGTTTTCTCCCACAGAAAGCCACTTAGATGAGGACACCGAACGGAAGCGGCTGCCTTGACAGTCCCGCCTCTTGTCTCCTTGTCTCTCTGCAGGAAGCACTGCAGCAGAGGAGCGAAAAGAATCGCTGAGGATGATTCCACACCTCCCAATCAATCGCCCGCGAGAGCGTTTGCCGGCCGTTTTTCTTCGTTTCTGATGGTAACTGAATCAGGGGCCTCTTTCCGAGGGCCGGACCCTCCTCTGTAGACGGGCTGGTAATGACATTTCACTGCCAGCTCAAGGAAGCACATTCAATTATTGCGTCTTCCCCGCAACAAACAGGTACGGGGAGGGGGGACCAGTGGGTCCGCCGGTTCTGTTCCTGCTCCTTTCTGGAGAATAGCGCCATAAAACGAGGTCACTTGTGCGTGACCCTGACCACAGAGCTCGAGCCACCTGTGCAGCGCAGGCCAGACGCTCAGACACGCTGAAATAAGGCGATCCTGCTGCCAAGCGGTGCCACCGTGTACACACAGAGTAAGCAAACCCTCCGGTCTTAAATACTGTTTGTACATGCCTGCAAGCAGGAAATTCAATGCCATCTATAATTATTCCTCCCCGAGTGCCCCTCTCCAGTCTTTCTGCGCGTGTGTGTGTGTGTGTGTGTGTTTGCTGCTGGTTGTAAGAGCATTAAAGAGTATAGCCGCTCTTTAGACGCTCAGCGGCAGGCA
This sequence comes from Pao palembangensis, assembly GCA_015343265.1. Classification (NCBI taxonomy): domain Eukaryota; kingdom Metazoa; phylum Chordata; class Actinopteri; order Tetraodontiformes; family Tetraodontidae; genus Pao; species Pao palembangensis. Next base: position 9,695,240 of record CM027094.1, on the reverse strand, counting down.
ACAAACGAAAGAGTGGAAATCTTTCCTGTGGGAGCGTATTAGCGCAGTTTTATGTAATGTCTGAAACATGACGGTGAACTGCTGCTCGGGGAGGGAACCATGACTGTGAATGGATTTACACGATTAGCTTATATGGATCCGGCTGCCAGACTGCGGCGGTTCCCTCAAGCATGGACAGATTTCAACGCTGCGTGAGAGATCACACAGGTCTTTCATAGGTGGACTTTCCTGCTTCTGAATAAAAATAGCCACTGAAACGGTTTTGCAAGCTGTTGGCAATTGTGCGAACACATAAAGGGCGAGCGCAGGTATTACTCCCCACCCCCCCCAGCAACACACAGGAACGCACCAACACACCACCCGCCAGCCTCTATCAGGCAGCCATTGTTCCCCTCAACGAAAGGCAGGCCCACAATTAAACAATGATGGCGGAGGAGCGCGCTTCAACGCACGCGACAGCTCTCAGATGTGGAGGACCGCGTCTGAGGGTACGGAGGCATCAATCCCTCCGACGGCTTTATTCCCAGGTTGACACTGGGAACACTGCACTCCTCCATCTCCCTCCTTTCGGCGGACGGCACAATTACACGACAGCGGCTGGCTCTAGGACCGATGGCCTGTGTACCACTATGTCGGTATTTTCACTGACTCGGACCCTCCTGAACCTGATCCAAGCTCGCTGTTGGTGTCAGGACACCGCAAGCAGACCTTTGCCCCGCTGAGGAGAAAAACAACAGGACCTTGACACGGCTCGGCTTTATTAGGAGGTTTATGGGCGCTTCCAGGTAACGTGGCTGGCTGGGACCCACACTATGAAGACACAGCCACAAACACCACCTGCAAGTGGAGCGAGAGAGGTGAAAGTTCCACCTCCTCTGCTGGGAAGCTGTTAATGAGCAAGAACGTGTTGGTTTACAGCCTTTCAGCTAATAGCTTTGAGTGAAAGTGGCACGCTAACAGGCTAATCTAACAAGCTACAGTGGTGATATTATCGTGAGCTCTTCTTGTTGGTGGTTTTTTTCCTCCTCTAGATTCCTGACAGACCGCTATACTATTTCAGTCCCAGCTAAACTCTTCTTTGTTAAAGCCACAACAAACAAGACGTTCCTCATTTGAAAACCTATTTAAATTGACCCACATTCAGAATTCATAGTGCACTTCAAAGCAAATCAAATTAGACCAAATACATATTCATCTGATGCTCAGATAGTTTCTAATCAAATTAGGTCCAGTCTTTGTGTGAGGAGTCAAAAATATTTCCATTTCCAGGCTGCTTCTCTCTCTGATGAATGCGCGTGAAATGTCAGCTTTAATCGGAGAGCCATTATTTTCCAGCGCGTGGTACTGAGCAAACAACAGCTCTTTTTACACTCGCTGCACAATATGTAAATGTTTCTGCATCCGGCCACAGCCGACACGCTCGAATAATCCCCGAGGTAGACGGACAGAAGCTCTGCGAAGATCCGACCTGCATCAATCATTTCAAACTGCAATATAAGAAGGAACAATAGTCCTATATATCTGTCGGAGGGCCTGAATTCACAAGTAAAACCAAAGTTGTTGAGGCCGTATCAACGTAATCAACAAATCCGTGCACTGGAGCAGCTAAACTAGAAAACCACAAAGATTAAAGGCTTCAGACACACTGAGGGGTGCAGAGAGATTGGAAGAAATGGAATTATCGTTGGTTATGTCCTCATTTGAGTGTCCCAGTTTGCCCCAGTTTGAGAGGGAGAAGAGGTCAAAGAGGTGAGCGGGGACGTGACAGCGGGAGCGTGGACACCGGGGACGGTCCAGCTCAGGGTGGGTAAAGAGATGAAAGGAAGCAGAACTTGGACAGCATTTGTCCGTGAAGTGAAGGAGCCATTCAGGGCCTCATAGGGGCTCTTTTCTGCTAAACTTGGCTGTTCATAATTTGAGCTTCTCTTTTATACGAGAGCCTTTGAGGACCGACACCCAAGACGCTCCTCTGACGCACGTACTGATTCATCACGCCAACTCCCCTAAAGCCTTTTCAGATATCCCGTAGAAGAGACAAGCGCCTGCAGCCGCCGCCGCGACATTTTCTTTACGCTAGAAAAGCAACATCAGAGAGTGAACTTGATCTTTTCCTTTCCATCATCCTCCTTATTTCGCTGCAGCAGGTCTCGTTAGCGTCTCATTATCCGCTTGCCCCTCCATAAATCGTACCAATCTCCAAGCCCTTGTCTGTTTTTATAACCCGCCGTTGAAAACGGGCCGTCAGCGAACATGCTGACGAGCTCGTCCTGGCCGGAATCTGCACCGCTTCTCCTTTCGCTCGCTTTCCTTCCTGTCACGAGCGCAATCAGCTTTTGGCGGTGCTGCAGCTGGCAGCGTACCTGACAGCCCTCCGCTCTGTGGCCCCTCTTCATCGCTGCCTTCTCCACGTTCACGCACAGATAAACCCTTTCATCCATCAGCCGCGTCTCCTCCCTGCAGAAATGGGGAGAGGGCCCGCTCGTGCCGTCTTCGCTGTAAAACCTCACCATTGTAACATTTGTAAGTGCTGCAGGCTCGCACCCCCCTCCACACACACACACACACACACACACACACACACACACACACACACTTCCTTTCCTGACAGGTGCCTGGTGTGCTCCTTTGATCTCAAACTCTTCCTCCACGTAATCAGAGCTGTCACATGACCCTGTGGCAGGTCTGCGCAGGTGTGCGACACGTGCTGGCCTCCTGCTTCGTCCTGCCTCCACACGGCAGCCAAATCAATTTGCGTGAGGTGTCTTTCAAGGTTAAGGAAGGGTTTTCTCAAGCTCATCTCATGTCCTCATGAGTGTCTTTGTTTGGTGTTTTTTCAGAGGCAGGTTCGCTGTTTCCTGTCTCGAACCTTTGAGCTGAGCAAAGAAAATTAGCTGCTTGATGCGCTGTTAGCCAAAGTCACAGATCTGGTTTCGTTTTAATGAGACTTTGCGGTATTGTGCGTCTTTTCCACACTCAGCAGGCATCACTTTTCAGTAAAAAGGAGCTTAAAAACCCAGCAGAACATCCTGAGAGGGTGAACCTAGAGGAACATCTATCACTTGGAGAGCCAGACTGCACGTGAGGCTTCACACACTTCCTAGCTGCTTCTGGCACATCGCTGACATGGAGGTGTGTTACTTTCATATCTAGCTGTCCTGGATCTTGGCTTCAGGGGTCGCCGTGAGGACGTGAACACACGTCACACCTTAGTAACAATGTGCTAACACTCCCCACTTGGCATAATCACGAGTAGGTCTGACGCTACAGAAGAAGAGAGGACACTGGGATATTTTTAGAGGCCTGCCTGAGGGAGGGAAAGAGAGTCGGACAGGGAACAGAGAGACCTGAGGAAGGGTGAACAATGAAGGTCAGACAGAGGAATGAAACAATACAGTGACACCTACTTCCTGGCTAAAAAGCTTCGGAGACTCTTTTTGTCAGCATCTAAACGATCACGTTTGTGCCAGTTTCCTAAACTTTTACATGAGAAGCTAAAAGGTTCCTGGATGTCGACTCCCACTGGTGAAGGAGGAGTCTTTGTCCCAGCCAGGCCGGAGGACGGGGACGTTTTTAGAGATTTAACGTGTCACCGTGAGGCCGGCACCTCAGCGCCAGATCCGTCCTCCCGCAGCTTTGCGCACAGATGTTTGCATCGCTCAACAAACGCCTCCTCTGCTGTGTCCGCTGCTGTCTGGAGCGGCCTTGGAGCGCGAGCAGACAGCGACGAGCCCAGAAGCAACCGTGGGTCTGCTGCTCTCCACGGACCACACAGACAGTTGATGAGAAGACCTCCCGCCCTTTACGTCCTTCACCCAACCATTTGCTCCGCAGCAGCCCACTCGGCTCATTCCTTCTCCTCCTCCTCCATCGGAGGGTGTGTCCTCCCCCGGCGTGTAAAAGCGCCCCATGTTGCTTTTACCTTTCCCACCTCCCAGGGAAGGCGCATACCCGGTGGTGACCCCTGCCTTTCCCCGCTCCCCATCCCCACCGAGTCGCTCCTCACCCGCCCCCCTGCTGCCTCCCCGAGGTGGTCTTGTGTGGGCGATGCCCTGCGGTTACGATTAGCCTGATTTGTAACCTTTCAAGCTGTCCTTGTTGTTGCCTTTCATTGAGGTCACGTGTTTGCGGCTTCCTTCAGCACAAACTAAGCAAATCCGAATCCACTGACAGGGGAACATTTAGGAATGGTTCATCACAAAAACATGCAAACCTGCTGTAGTCCTTTGTTTCCCGGTGTGCCTAAACATAGCACAGACTCTTTTATCTAGCCTAAGCAGCTATTAGCATTATTCAGAGGCTCGGCAGGCATGAAATGATGTGATGTGCAAGAACAATCAGGCTGGAGACAAGAAAATGGCTCTGTGTGTGTGCGTGTGTGTGTGTGTGTGTGTGTGTGTGTGTGCCCTCGGTGTTGGAATTTACCAGACGGCACTGAACACAACACACACACACAGAGAGCATTTATTCATCATATTCTCATCCTTCTTTGCTTATTTATATCCTGTCATTCATATTTCAAATGTAAAAATTGAATATGAACATTAACAAAATATGTAATGCAACCAGATTTAATAAAATATCATCAGAGACGGAGCAAACACACCAGAACAATGGCAGTGAGCTCTACAAACCTTGCGGGTTTTAGTAATACATTCGAAATTAAAAATATATACAGCATTATCTTGTTATTTTAATATTCAGCCCCAGTTGCTGGGTAACGTTTGTACTGTGTACATGTTGAAAAAGGAAGTGACGGTGGAGGCAAACATACAAAAGCAACAACAGGAAGGAAGAGAGCAACAATGAGGAGGAGACAGCGGCAGCCAGGGACTTGATCTACTGTAAATCTGTGAGACAAACTGTACAAACCCCAAACTGGAAAAACAGACACGCACGAGATACAATCAGAGAAGCGGTGGCGTGCGAGTTGTGCCACTATAATTAAGATGTTTACAACCGAGTTTAGTAGTATAATAAAGCAGAGTTTGAGCTCCTAAACAGGGTTCCTGCAGAGGCAGCAGAACGTTCCAGAGGATTCTGAGGAGCAGCAAGACTTTGATTTATACAGCAGCCGTGTTTAGTCAACACTCTGACCTTCAGATTAAAAATTAAACTGGATTTCTGTTCCGTCTCCGACTCTTAATGCCTCGAAAAAAATCGAAACCCGTTGAACTCCGACCCCCTGAGCCTTCCTGCGCCGGGTCAGACGGCTTAACAAGCAGTTTTACCATACAGGAAACGGGAACTTTAAAGATGGCGTTGAAGATCAACTTGGATCTGATGTCGACTGCCAGAAGTCTGAGTTTCCCTCCCGGATAAAACAAAGATCCCTGAGCAAGAAATCTCCATTAAAAAAATGCCTGAACTGATGCCAAACTCTGCTGAAATTCTTAGACGCTCCCACTAAAAATATTCCACAGCCTTTATCCTCTCTTTACTGGCTCTGTTTTTGTGTCACTCACGATGCAAATACATGCAACGGCGTTTCTATAGTACACTTTCTCTGAGGGCATTCATGTCAACACGCGTTTGACACCATGGCCAACTGTTAGCTTCCATGCTAGCCGAGCTCTGTCCATTAGAGCTCAGGTCTGAAGCCCGTCGAGCACGGGAACGCTCTGTGAACGATAATTACGCTGGATTCTGTCTCCGTGAGTTCACTTCAAGGATACCAGAAGGATTTGAAGTGGTGCAAGTTCAGGCGGCGTGTCAATATTGAAAAACATGCAGGATTACAGAGGCGGTTCACACAGGGGAAAAGGCCCCAAGGCCTCAGCTCTGGAGCTGACTCACGTTATCGGATGGAGAGTAAAGCCTCCTTCGGCAAGATGCGGACAGAGTTTTACACTAACCGTCAAAAAAAGCAACACGTTACGGTGTGGGTGGAGAGATTTTAGCATACTAACCAGTTCCATGCTGCAGCGTATGGTCTCGGTTCACATCTACACAGCAACAAGTGTTTTGGTCACCAAGTCTGGCAAATCATTTCCATTAGTGAAGCCTTTGACTCTAAAAGCGCAGCGTGGCAGTAGTTTGGGTCTGCTGAAGGCAGGAGCCGACTTTGAGCCACGACCTTCGGATGACTCCGCCGTGGCTCCTGTCTTGGGTCCACCTGAACAGTCTCGACAACGACCTTCTAAATTCCCCCGTAAAACAGCAGCGTCTGTCTACCCGCCCGCCCGCGCCGCGGCGGCTCGCTCAGATATCAGTGCAGGTGTGCGTGCTGGATCAGGAAGCAGGAGAGGCGATTCTCGCTCGCGCAAGCAGCCTCGGCTGACGAGGCGATGCCTTAATAGAAATGTCCCCTCGGCTGGAAATTGTTTCCAGCGCAGCTGAAAGGCTCCTTTTATTGAGTCAAACACCAACCCTGGCCTCCTCCTCCTCCTCCCCGCTTTCCCTACACACATGCATGAGCACACACATACAATCTCTTTCAACATTTCGACTCACAGGGAACCACAGTGAGCTTCTTGTTCACTTTCATTTCATTTCACATCATATAAATAAACATTAGATTTATGCGACGGCACCAACAAAGATCATTGTGTCAAGAGACGCGGAACTTCGTGAACAAACAGTGATTCTCATTGGTTACTTACAAAGAAGACATCACGTGATCAAATCCATGGAACTGTCGTGCAAAAATCCAGGAAAGTAAAATCACATCGAGTCTGTCAATGTTTTAGAAATTGCTTGTAACAGTTTTCTAAGCAAATAAAACACAACTATTAGCTTGGCGGCAGTTACGACAGGGCTACAGGGCAGAACTACTTTGGTCCACACATCCATCGGTCGTGACTTAAAGCTTGCCTTAATCACGCTGGGGAGTGTAACAGTTAGCGGGTCTGTCTGCGGGTGTGCGTGGGGCATTTCCTGCAGCGTTGTTGAGCAAACGCTCCGGCACTACTCTCCCTGAAACCAGCTCCGAGCCTGGTGTCGGCTGAAGCTGTTCCTGGAATAAGACGTCCGCGTCACAGTTGCAGTGTGTGAGATGTTTTCATCAAGTTCTGCCACTTTCTTACATTAAAACTCCTTTCTTTACGTCTTTACATGCTGTTCGATGACCGGCTGAGGTTAATCGACCCTCTTTCACTACAAGCTCTCTGGAGAGGCACGTTCAACCGAAATGGACTCAGCTCTTTCACAACTCCAGTTTCTCTTCCTCCTTTTACCTTCACTCCATCCGCAGCATCCTGTCAATTTCATTTCTTAAAATGTTTTAGAGGTTGGCTATGCTCACACAGAGTAGATGATTTGGTGGCCTCAAGGTCCTGTCCTGGTGCGTTCTCCAGACCAGAGGAACAGAGAACGTGAGTGGGTTGAGTTATTCTCCCCAGGAGAACATTACGCTTGACAGGAAAAACAGGTTACACTGTAGCTGTTTCCTCTATGCAAAAATATGCACACACGAACACGCAGACGCGCTTCGTGAGTGTCTGCAGGCCACGGTTCAGTGTGGACAGTCATATTACTCACACTCAGGCCCACTCGTTTCTCAGTTGCTCCCATCTGGCAAACCTTCGGTGCAAAGGGCACGGACTGTCCTCCCCCCACGTCTGTCCTGAGGGGCCTGTTCCCTTTTTTTATTAAAACCTGCCTATGCTGTATTATGTATATTATGTCTGCTATGTTTGTATTTCTATAATTCTATGATTGTATTTGTTTCTCGCTCTCTCGCTCTCTCTCTCTTTTTTATTCCCTCTGTCCTGTCTCCCTCTTCTTCTCCTCCTCTACCGGATGGTTCCTCCTTGTAAACCTGGTCCTGCTCAAGGTTTCTTCCTGTTAAAAGGGAGTTTTTCCTCGCCACTGTGCTTACCTGGGGGGTTCCGGCTCTGGGTTTCTGCCTCTCTAAAGCACCTAGAGACTATTTTATTGTAAAAGGTGCTATAGAAATAAAACTGCATTGAATTGTAAGAGCCCGGTGTTCAGCATCGCAAATTCATTGCACATCATCTGTTCGTCGCCGTCGCTTCTGTTGACAACGGCGCACAACGATGACTTATTGCTCTGCAGTGGGGCCGCGGGAGCCCCCCTAAAGAACAGCCAAGCAGCACAACACATTCCTCAGCCTGAGCAAAACTCACCTGCCACCAGTGAGTGCTGGAAAGAGGGGATTTTAAAGCAGAATAAGCCTTTCTCCCAACATAGACCCCACCCACTGGTTACTCAGAACTGTTCCATCTTTGAGCTGGGCTTATCAGTAATGCACACCGGCAACAAAAGGTAGTCTGGCCAGTGATGAAATGCAATAGCTAGCCTTTGTCCTGACGATTTTATCTCAGTCGCTAATAAAAGTTAGCTCAGTGAAATGTGCCCCTCCCTTGCTTATCGCGATGAACAGCGCAGCCGGTTTAAAGTTAGCGAGCCGCGGTTAACAGCCGCAAACTAGACAACATGATGGTCGCCCTCCCTGTGCATAATTAAGTATCAGTATTATGGCAGCCATGGAAAAAAAAAACAAGGCAAACATCTGGACGACATGTGGAAGTTAACCGTTGACAGGCATGTAGCTACATCTGTGCGACATGCTCATCGTTTATATCTCTGGATTTGGTGCACGTGTCCAGACTCGTGCTACAATTCACAACACGCTAATAGTTACATAAGCAATCAATGGTCGAGGGCTTCTCAATTGGACTTCCTGTTGGTGTTGCAGACCGAGCATCAATACGACTGACTCACGCAGCGGACTGCTGCAGAAGCACGCTCTGCTGTTAGCACAAACGCAAATGCTAAATAATCCACACACACACGGCTCGCAGGTGCCGACTGCTGTATTTTTCATCAAAAATTCGAGCCTCCCCTCTGAGATGGGGGAAGCAGCCGGTGCAGAGCTGCGGTCAGAGGCTGTCCGCGGCGCTCCGAGGCCGACATGTGACAATGTCAGACTCGATATGTCAGCTCCTGGATCCAGGCGGAATGATGTAATCCCAATATGTGAGGGAGACACATGTCTCTGGAAGCACACACATTCACCGATGCGCGTTGTCCAACAGTCTCGGGATTCCGCGACGCTTCGCCCCGTCCAAACGTGTCAGTCAAAAAGCCTTGCAGGGAGAGAGGCAAAAAAAAAACAAAAACAAAAAATGCCTGCAGACCTCTGTCTCTCTCCAGCTACTCGCTTTCAGACCACAAGCGCTGAGCTGAGCTGAGCTGGAGTGGGAAGAGGGGACAATGAGGAGACGCCGTCTTTTGTTTCGCGGCCGCATGGCTGACCTCTGACCCCAACCTCTGACTCTTTTGTGCGTCCGTGTTTGTTTGGCCCCCGGGAAGGCTCTTAGCAACCCGGGAATGAGCTATAAACTGCTTTAAAAGCACCATATTAGCAGATATCAGCGCCGCTCCGACAGGCGACACTAAACACGTTACATCAAGATGATGAAAATCTCCATCCACAGAACCACGACAGATGAGTCACCGCCTGAAGGGCGAACACCGTTTGTTCCAGTGTGACTCCTCCGTGGTGATTATCACCTCCAACACAGCACAAATGGACACACACTCACCAGTGGGCGTGCTTACAGGCTGTTACAACAGGAGCCCATACACACGCCTTCGCTGTCGGTGACCACGAAACGTGTTACCGCTTTCTCGTCAGGTCTAATCTCGTTCCTGCACCTATTTCTGAAAAATACTTCAAAGGCGCTCAAATGATTCCATGGCAGTGTGGAAGTGTTTTATCTTCTGCTGTTACACAGAAACGAAACTCACAGGCTGCTCTGTGGGACTCTCAGTTCTGGGGTGTGTTTATTCAAAGGAGGCTTATCTGAATGGAGCTGCTTTGTTCTTCGGCTGCTTCTGTATTACTCTCCCTTTTGACTGCTCTCACACACACACACACACCTGCAGCACACGTCCACTCAATCCCACACCGACAGCTAGGCCTCAGATCCAAGCGTCCTGCCGTTGTCATGGGAACTATTTCCACCATGTCAGCACTTCTGAGACCTGAGCACAGCAATTTGCCCCCCCACCCGTCACTACTCCTACCCCTCAACCTCTTCCGCTCCTTTATTCTGCATTCCAAGACAGAAGAAAATCCCATCCTCTATCCTCTCTCTCCGCTTTATTCACCCACGTTATTTGGCACTGGCGCTCTCCTCTCCTCCCACTCCACCTTGTAGACGTCCGCACACGTGCTCCTGCGACCTCTGACCAAAGAATGCATTTGCTCACAACCGCACAGGAAGCCTTGAACAGAGACTGCCAGCATTTCCTGCACTCTCTTTGGGCACCGTGACGCTGGCCCACTTACACGCGGAGCCACGGCGATGGCACCCGGTCGTCGGCAGCCTGCAAAGGTCTTTCTGACGTGCAGACTTTGACCCTCTACGCGGGCGTAACAGCCGTGCTCATAGCGTGGAACCAGTCATGCCAAGCGAAAAAAAAAAAAAAGCCACTTTAAAAACCCCGGCAGTGAGGAGCCTCGAACGCTACCATTATTTACCAATAATGAATGATATGGATGCCCAACGCTAGCGGTAAATGATGCGCTCCTAATCTGATTCTTCCGGCGAGAGAGAACTTATGGAGCATATATCAGGCGGAGCGGTAAAACCGTCTGGCAGGGATTTATCTTGTCCGTTAGCGATGCTCTGACGTGGCAGCTGAAAGCTGAAGGGCTAATTTTCCGCTACCGATTATAACTAACACCTCGCGAGCTGACATAACTCGGAACCTTCTAAGAACAGTCTTTAGGATTGATATAGATTTAAGAGCAGGTCCCACCGGGGCAGTGATGGAAATGTTCAGCTCATGATTGTGTGTATAATCTCTAGAAATTCCTTGCGATGGGCTATACTTTAACACGACGGCTCGCCTCGCTCTCTCTCTTCCTCGCAGCATTAACCCGACATCCTGCCAACATAATGGACCTGCTGTTGACGGGATAAGCTGAATGTGGATGAGCAGTACAGGCGCAGCTGGAATGACTGGTTTCTACACAGAGGTTACGTTACTTTCTATTTGTAGAGCTGAGAATATTCTCTGAAGCAGCGTGTGACATTGGCAGAAATGACAGTTGTGGGTATTAATAAAGTTACCTGGTTATGACTTCAAGTCCGATAAAAGTGTGTGACACTATGAGGCTGGAGCAGGAACATAATTATCTGCCACCAGGGAGACAGAGGGTCACCTCTGCCTGATGCTGGCGGCTTCCAAAATGTCAACTTGCCAGTAATTCAAGTAGTTCCGAATATAATTAGAATAGCAATTCGTTGCCTCCACATGCTTCAGTCAGCCATTATGGGTCCTGTCTTACAGCAACTGATCTTCCACACGTAAATAGCCAGCTAATTACGATGCGAAATGTTCTTGGGCGGCACAATCGTCCACTCAGTTACAGACATTATGATGGTTATACCGCAGCCAACCACCAGGATGCAACCGAGATGTCTGCAAAACACTTTCTATGATGACTGTTTTCCTTCAACGACAGACTCTACCTAAATGTAAACCTAAAACAAATAAAGTAATGTTGGGCGGTTTGGCTAGGAATGAAAACTCTTCATTTTTAGTAGTGAATTATTTCCTGGATTACCTGTAACTATTACCTGTACAAGGCGCGCATGCGGGTCAAAACTTGGAAAACTGAGAAATTTGCCTCCAAATGAGCATAGAGGAGGCACAAAAGCGTGGGAATCAACTCGGCTGCATAAAAACAGGTTATAATCAATGTCTGCACGTTTAAAGTAGTCGATTATGACGGAAATCAACCAGCAGCAGCCGCGATCAATCTTGCACAAAACCCAGCAGGAATGGATCGGGTTTAACTGGTGACGGGGGGGGGGGGGGGTATTTCTCTCACCATGTCCGCTGGGGTGCTGCTCGTCATCCCGAAGCTTCTCCCGGTCCTCGGAGGCTTTCACACAGGAGGACGACACGAATATTTCCGCTCTTCGTCTCCCTTGTTGGTGGCGAACGGCGCCGAGAGCTGGTCGCTGCTGGCTGGAGTCTTCCCGGGGACTGGCTCTCTCCGCAGGCACTGAGGTAGTCGCTAGTCGGGACGTGTTCCGGCGCTTCTTCCTCTTTATTGCACAATCATTTCGTTGATTATTCCCCCGAACTAACAGCCCGATTCTAAAGTAGCGTCAGTGTCTGTGTCAGAGGGATAACCTGTCGACCCGAGGGGCCTCCCGCGACCCTCCGAACGTCAACCAGATCCAGGTAGAGAGAAGGTAGACGGACCGTGTGAACGAGCCCAACACTGCTGGCACATCCGGACACGGAGCGCTTTTTTCCCCCTGTCTTGGTGGAAAAAGAGCAAATAATATCTGCAGTTATTCGTTTTTTTAAAGCCGAACACGTCCGTCGCTTGGTCTAAAACGGTGAGATTGTCAAATATGTCGCTATTTTTTCTGCCGAACGTGACTTTGTGGTGGTTCTGGTCAATGTTGCGGACTGCGGCGCTGAACCTTGACGCTCAGCTGTCATCCGTCTTCTACAAACCTGCGTCAAGCTCATAGCGGAAAGGTGTAACTTGCTTCCGGTTTAAGCTTTCAAACGCAAACCAGTTTTTATATGCGCATCTAGACAAAAATCCATACATACATGCCAGTAATCACTTTTTAGCACTGGTCGTTGGTTCTGTCCATAAAAGGGAACAGTTCAGGATAGCTTCATTTATTTCTTAATGATAGTCTTCATGTTGAAAATAAAACTAAATACAGATAGGTTGCTTTTTTTTTTTTTTTTTTAGAAAGTATTTAGAACAACTGTTTATGGGTGTAAACGATACATGGTATGAGAAAATAGATTTTAAACCCCTATCATTAAATAAATAAATGTTTTTTTCATAAACAGAGCAGAGTCTTTGTTTAGGCAGTTTCTGTCAACATTACACACTATAATTGTAGTAAAATTACAAGATGTAGGAAAATTCCCAGAGTAGGAAAAGCTCAATGGGATATTGAAAGAACTTTTTCTTACGCCACGGAATCAATATTACTAACTTTTTTATGTTTTTGGGGGCAAGAAATTATGAAGGAATCTACATTGATATCAACTTATTCAATGCACGGGCATAGGGTTAACGCTTGGTTTTATTTTGAAGGGGAGATGGTCTTATCCGGGTTCGCCGTCTCTCGTGTTTAGCTTGCCCTTTCAGAACATGGCGGCAGGGCCCGGATCTGTGGGTGGATCACTGAACAGTGCTGGACTGTAAGCATTGGAGCAATAATGTGAGGTAGGACAGTCTGGAGGAGGAATGACCCCACAGACACGCCTCCATGTCGGGTTTCCTCTCTGCTTAATCTGGAAAACTAATTTTGTTCTTGGACAGCTGTGTTTTACTGTATGATGTTGTTGAAACACATTTTCAAAAAGAAAAACAAGGTCTAGGAAAATATTCACAACAGTCTATATAAAAGACTTAAAGCCATGCAATTATTTATGCAATAGTTGGTCTACGTGAAATAATCAATGAGAGGATTTGGCAAGGTTGCTCATTCATCCGTAATGACTTAATCAATAAATAAACCAGTGAGCGTTGGAGATTACAATGAAAAACATAGGTTGATGTAAGGTGAAGATATAACCTGAAGGGGCGGTAATATTCTGCATACATGCACAGTCATTTTAGTACCAACTATATAGTCTTACATACAGTATTTCACAGTGTTATTACAGGGAGTTGTGGGGAAAGACCTGACAGCTTCATGATATGAATTCAATATGGTTATCAGGTTATTTATAGCATACATCTAATACACATGTAATATAATATCCTGTCCTTGGTGGAGTGTAGTGTGTGTGTGTGTGTGTGTGTGTGTGTGTGTGTGCATGTGCCCTGTATCTGTTAGAGGTTAAGATGAGTATCGGCAGCAGGTCCGTCCTCTCTCTGGTGGGCATCAGGAACACCTTTTTTCTCGGAGATCTACATGGATTAGCTACCTAATCCCGCACTACCACCACCATAAAGGGAGATTGCAGAGGAGTTAGCGTGTGTGTGTGAACGTGCCTGGACAGTCACACTAAGGTGTGAGTTTACGTTTGTCAGCTGGTTTTTTTTGTTTTAAACTGAGGTCATTTTATCGATAATTTGACTGATGGGAATTTGTTTTTTGCTGTCAAACTGAACTTCAAGCAGTGGCCCCCAAGGGCTTAAGCCTGATAAAGAAACCAGTGACAAAATGTAAATGTACATGATTGGCTGGCGATTGTCAGGTCTCTTGATCAGAGATTAGCAGCAAATTTGGGGTTTTCCCACGACAGGAAGGCTGAGCGGTGATGCCTTTGTGCTGCAGATTTAACCTGAATGAAACGACTGGTTGCTCGTTTTTTGTTTTTTTTTCAGGTTGAGGGTGCACCGGTGCAGGCAGCTGATGCTGGGCATCTTTAAATGCTGATATGAGAGGGAAGTTCATCAGTTAATTAGATAAATACTGGTTAGTTCAAATGAAACTGAGGCAGTAGCTGCTACCGTGTGTGTGTGTGTGTGTGTGTGTGTGTGTGTGTGTTTCCCCGGTCTGTGTAACATGAATCACCTGCAGGTCACCTTTACGGTCCCTCGTCCCTCTTTAAGGTCTGTTGATCAAATATAAGTGTTACATTTTATGCGGAGACGGCAGAGCGGCGTAATCCTCTAAGCCTCTTGACTCGGCTCTCATTGAGAATGTCATCTGAGCACCTGCTGTCTTAGACCACACACGGGCTTATAAAACACAAACGCACAGGATTTGGGGAGGGGGGGTGGTTTGAAAGGTCAAACGGCGTGATCAGAGTCGAAGCATATCCTCTCACACATCCACGTCAGGGATCTATTTCTACCCGCAGCGTCACAGCAAACCACTCGCTGCATTCTGACTTTGAAGGCCGGCAAGCGCGGCGCTCCTGGTGGTTACCTACCGCCAGCTCCGCGCATGTCAGCAGCCACGCTCAGCAGAGCGGGAATATCCCTCCTCTCTGCTGGCCCCCATGTTTCCTACTGATTATTAACGTGCATCATGTGCCACCAGCTATTTTGGGATCCAGCAGCAGCAGACTTTGAGCTTGGATGGTGGCGCAAAGGTTGCTGCTGCAGACACAACACCCAGCGTGACCCCCCCCACCTGCTCCGACTGAAGAGACGTTTCACTCTGGGATCACCTTCCTGCTGATCTGAAGCTTCCTGAAGTTGCAAGAGAGAAATCATTGCGAATTATGGAGATAGTAGCCAAAATGGTTACACAATTAGTCAGGCTAATTTAGAATGAACAGACAAAATGGCGCCATTCCGGCCTCCTGATTTTACGTCGTACAAGTTTTCAAATTAAAAGGTTGGAGCAGATCAGTTACACTGGTTTCATCAGGGGATGGCCGTGTGGCAAATGTCTGCAGTGAGGAATTAAATTTAAAAAAAAAAGAAGCTGACAGAATAAAAGCAAAACAGGGAAAACAGAACTGAGAAAGTATGATTCATTGTCCTTTCGGGACCAGGCTGGAGAGAGTACGCAGCTGTCATGAGAAAATGACGTTTTCATCTGCAAGTCGGAAGAAATTATTGCTCCATCAGAACTGATCCAACGTTTGGTTCTACTTCCTGTTTGTTAAGTTAGCCCAAGCTACTAGCAGCAGTTACCTAAGATAATTTTGCAAGCTCAGTTTTAGCATATTAATCTGATCAGGCTTTACAAGTTGTACAGCCACACACCCCTGACTTACGCTCTTGGTGGTGCCTCATTTTTATATCACGTGTTTAGTGACGCTGTCGTATTAATATCAGGTATCACAGGTATCACACAGCGGCTGGAACTACTGTGGATTTGGCTCAGACTTGAGAGGAGACGAGCGAAACCTGAGCTTATCTACCCGGAGCTGTTGTTACACTGATCAGGCGGGTTCGGCCCTCTAATCTGTCCCCCTGTCTGACACATCAGTAAAGATACGCGGGGATTTGTCCGCTTAAATCTGATATTCAAGTCCTCCCTGCGAGTAACTGAGTGTGTTTTGAGTCACTGCGTTGGCGGCTTGTTGGGCAGTCGCCCACAGCACAGGCAGCCGTGGCTGTCCGAAGCCTCCCCCTCTGCTGCGGGGACGGTTTGTCACGGCGTCACGTGTTTGCCATCTGTCAGCCGCAGAAACGCTCAGCACCCATGTTATGACTCTGTTTACCTCCAGCTTGTTTCACAACATACCCCCCCCCCATGCCCCCCGCCCCCCCTCAGGAGGACGCGTGGAGCGCAGAGCACACAGCCTCAACCTGCAGACAGGCACGGGCACGCCAGCCACAAGATCGGGGAATGTGGCAGTTCAACCGGTTCCGGTTGAGGATGGCTGTCAAAGTTCCAGTTTGCAGGTCGGTGCTGGGCCACATCTGAAGCTGGTCCTGGATCAGTGTCAACAGAGTATTTTTGACAACAATCAGGCAGGAATGTTGACAGCCTGGCTGGCTGGCTGGCTGGCTGGCTGGAGGAAGGTTAAAGGCAAGATGGACCCAGGGCTCCCTGCGTGTTCTGCTGAAGTCTTGAGCAGAATGCTGGCGTCTAATCCGCAGTTGTGTCGGAACTGAGCAGATTTGACGTCCCCGCGGATGTTTAAGCGAAAATATAAGCCACCGGGAAGGTGCAAAACCTGTTAAATGATGCTGTTGAAGAGGCTTTAACCGATAATTCGCAGTGACACTGTTCCTATTTCCACCCCCCACACTTTCACGGTGACTAAGCAGGCATAAAATAGAGTAAAGTAGAAGAGTCTGGAGGTTTTTGTGGCACCAAACAGCCGTGATTAAATAATCTGCAGGTGTTCCCATAAGCTTTACAAATACCAGATTTGTCTTTCAAAGCAGCGTTTTAGTACAAAAATGGAAGGAGCAGCCTCATTCAGGGATCAGGCGTCAGTCCGCTAAGCAAATAATGAGATTAGCTCTTATTTTGCGCGGCTCGCTCGTCCAGGCAGACCTTGTTTTTCAGGTGGTCACTTGATTGGTGTTTGTCCCCGGACGCCGCGCTGACTCACCAGGGCCGAACGGCGCGTTTGCGGCCTGGATTTGTTTGTCGCGGCCAAACTCATTAGGACAGAAAACACAGACGTGGAAGAGGAGAAGCCTAAACAAATCCAGGCTTTGAGCAGCAGAGACCAGAATAGACACTGGAGCTGCTCGTGTGCGACACGCACAGACCTGTCATTTAACACTTTTAAACTCTTATGTGCACTTTTTTTTTTTGGCATTGGCTGAAGCATAACATGCACTTTATAAAAGTGTGTGTTTGTGTCTGTGTGTATGTGTGTGTGTTTTTATGTTTGGAGTCCTGCACTGAGGATTTTACCACCACTCTGAGGTCCGGCTGTGTGTTTAACATTATATTTTAAGTGCACCAACATGTATTCCTCTGAAACGTCTGCTTTAAAATCATGAAAAAGAGTAATTTGAACACAAGATAAAGATCATTTTAAGGTAGCAGACATAAATGTCACATTTGGGATGTAAATATTTGATGACAGGAGTTCATGTGTGAACTCTCCTTAAAGGTTTAGGGGCTGTAAAAATGAAAATGAATGGAAGTGTGTGTATTTATGTGTGTGTGTGTGTGTGTGTGTGTGTGTTCCCTCTGCCCTCACTTCCTGCTTGGGTTTGGAAAATCACTTTGGTTGCTCTCGAAAGAGGACGTGCACACCCTCCTACACCCACAAACACAGTCATCTTGGCACCAGCCGATTTAAAGCTATGTTACAACTGAGGGATTTCACCAGATGAGCTAATTTAGTTTAATTTTAACTAAACTGCATGACTGTTTCCTCGCGATGGAACAGAAATCATGAAATGGTCAGAGCGGTAAGGCAGCTGTAAACGTTCCTGCTTAAAGGCACAGGCACTGTCTGTTAAACCACCTCACCCCGGCCTGCATTCTGCCTCCAGATCTTAGCCAAATAGACATAACATTGATACTTATCTGTATTATTTTTCACATTTTTGTTTTTTGAACAATATTCCTGATGGTGAGTTTGAATTTGTCCCATTTTCACTTTAACCATTCACTCTTTTGCTGTTTTTTTCCTACTTGAATGGTGAGGGATTGACAGCTGACATGTCTTTTTCACTCAAATGTTGAGCAATCATACAAAATTTAGGAATCACATATGGACCAGGTGAAAATTTTAGACCTAATCCTGTTAAACCAGAGGGGAAACTCCATCAGCTGGGGCCCTGGAGTTCATCTAATCGCCTCTTCCCCGCAGGACAGGGCAACACAATGGCGTCGGTGGTGGAAGACGAGTGCAAGAAAATAATCACACCCTCAAAAATGTCCCCTGACAGACAGGCAGTGAAATGTGTGAGGAGACATCCGCTCTGTGTAGACAGAACCCTTACTTACACCCTCCAGCAGGTGATGTAAACAGTAGCGTTTTGTCTTTTATGTTATATTAACCTTCATATTTGTGGTAATTCAGATGTTTTGGTGGAGGATTTGAACATTTTTTCCCCTCTGCTCTTATCTTCGTCGTCTGCATCCTGTTTTTTTTTAATCATCTTCCATTAGTGTTCCTGTTGTGCTCTGTTACAGCACTCACATTATCACGTCTCAGCTTTGTTTTTACTGTTTATGATGGATCACTGTGCTACATTTGCAGCTGGTAACGCACTTTTAACTGCATGTATACAAGTGTACGTGTCCTGCATGAATCAAAGACTTCTCACCTGTAGTCAGAGTGATTTTTGATCCAAAGTGCATGTGAAAATGCCGAGAAAACTGATCCTAATTAAAATGACTGAACCTGCCACTGTGAACGGGCATTTCAGGGCGTTTTATTGAGCCATTTCATGTTTGATTAACGCTGATTACGCTGTAAACACGCGACCACGACAAGAATATTTCCCTTTTGGGGTTTGCAAACAAGGCGTCTCAGCCATTCATCACCTCACATTTATTAGTTAGAGCCTTAGCTCGTTAAAACTGAACAATCAGACATGGTAGGAGCCACACTCTCAACCTCAGACATGCACGCTCAGCATGAACCTGCAGCAATTCAAAAATATCAAGGCTGTCTGTTGACAGCTCTTTAATGGATAAATTGTATAAATATTTGCTTTTGAAGCTCAGGCTTCTTTAAGGCTTTTAGTGACACTGCACCGGTTCAGAATTCTTCAGTGTTCTGGCTGCTGTTGTGTTGAGTGTCTGGTACAGAGAATGTTGTTTTTGGCCCACAACCCAACGTTAAAGCTTGATTTTCAGCCCCACATCCGCCCATTGTGCTGGAATGAAACATCCCAGATGTTAGAACCGCCGTCTTACTCTCTTGAGTGCGATCGTACTTGGCGTCTGTGCAGAAGGTACAGTACCAGGTAACAGGGCCGCTGGATTGAGTTGGTTTAACTTCAACTCTCCGGATTGAGATGCCTGATAATGCTGAGATGCCTGTACTATGACGTGGACCGAGTGAGCTTGCTTCACCTTTAGGAGGTGTCACGTATTTGCCAGAATGTGTTGACTTAAAAACTCATGAACATTTAAATAGGAGCTGTGTTGTGGTCTTTCAACACTCTCAGAGCACAAACACACACACACATATATATATATATATATATATATATATTATCATTTTTATTTCAGATAATTAATTCATAATTTCACATATGTGCTTCTAAGGCCACGACTGAATTAAAAACAAATATTAAACGCACTATTGTTGACTCAGTAATGAACAGAGGGCTAAACCGAGTCATTTCTGGCACAACAGTCCCCCCTGCCGGTGAAGATCTTCATAACGCTTCCTGCTGATAAGCTTGCAGAGTCACACACTCACGTCTTGCCCTGCTTTAAACTTGTTCGACCAGGAGGTCTCTGTCAAACCTGTTTCCCTGCAAATTAGTAGCCTAGTTTGACACGGTGTGATTGGTGCAGATGTGGTTTGTCCCCCAGCACAAGTGCTCTTATTTAACTCATTGTTTACTATATTAGGTTTCACTGTTAGTCTTCTTTTCCTTTCAGCTAGTAGTCCTCATAAACTACAGTCATTAATTCATGTTGTTAGAGAATTTACACTTTCTAACCTTCAAGATATATTCATTTTTTTAAGGGTTACTTGTTGATTTTCCTTTATATAGTTGCTTGCACACACTTATTGCTTCAATTATTTATTTGAGATGCCGAGATATATAAATGGCCTTCCTCTAAATGTGATATACAGTAAAATGAGCCTTACTTGCTGCAGTTCAGAGTAAATTACTTTTAAAGGATGTCAGTGTAGACAGTCATGACTTAAAAAGTGAAAATGTCAGCTACAAACAGTATTGTTTGTGGTTGTAGTAACACTGTGAGTCACAGTTAATTTGATCAATTATTAATTGAAAGGCTTGGCTGGGAAGTCAGTGTTTGTGTTCTGAAACCAAATATGTGGTTAGACTGTGTTTGTGTAACTCGTCAGACTGGTTCAGAGTAATTGCTGATAATCAGAGATGCAGTGTTCAAACTATTAGAAAACAGGCACATGTATCAAGCAAGGCCCAAAGCCTTTTAGCAATAATAGATTTTAATGTTTACGGCTGATTTAATGTCATTTGTCCATACATTTCACAATTGGAGATGGTCATTTTGGATGAATGGTAGCGTGCTTTATCGCAGTTCTGAAGAGAGTATCGTTTACTTCTTAATGTACTTTGTAGCTGTAGGCTTCTTAATGTTGACGTGTGAAGTGCTGTGGTGTCTGATGTGTGTATCCAACCTTAAGGTGCAGCAGAGCCAAATGAACTGCTCAGAAGCATGAATAATAAATGAAGTTCTAGGTAAGGCTTGTCATATTTGAGAGATATCAGTCAGTATTGTTGACTTGTCCATTAAAAAAGCATTCCTTTATCAGCTAAAGAACTACCTGTGACGGAAAGAATCAGCAGGAACACTTAAAATGATGAACATCAACCCCATCAAGCAAATTTGGACCTCCTTCTCAAATTTGGACCAAGTTGTCAAATAAACTGGACAAACCTATAGTACCCTGAAAGGAGTTGACGTTCTATAGATATATACTGACATTGTGCCAGAGAGACGTGCTGCTCGGAGCAAACAAACGCTGAAGTTCAAAGAGGGAAAAAAAAAACAGTCAGACTCCCTCAATTTAATATTTGTTGTGCTCAGAGCAATCATCTGTATATTTTAGGAACATTATGAAATGTAATCTTTTCTTGGAGGCAAAAAGGTCAATATTTTCGCAACTTTCAGCCGTTCTAATTCCAATTATCCGCTCTTTTATAAAATATGGCGCAGTTGTAACGTTTGGCCACTTGGCGTCGCTACGACACCGCTGTTTGGAGCGCGTGGCGCGGACACCAGCTGGCTGAGATTAAGAGGCTTTGGTGTCGCTGTGTAGCTAAGCCTGCTTTTCTGTATGCGCATTTGTGGCCTGTACAAGCCTATACAGTCCCTGATCAACAGCTGAGCGCCTCTACAACAACCGTTTCTGCGTAGTTCACATATCTCTATTAAAAAGTTTTTATATTTTCAATTTTAAATGCTTGTCATAGGCGGTGTTGCAAATAGACACAATGGGGACAAAATGACATTAAGTGACACAAGCTCGCACCATGTTGTAACAAAAGCAGACGTAGATGCCGTGAAATGACTCAAGATCATTTCGCAATGCCTGCTGACATCTACTGGATTCATATTTCAATGTGAAACCGGAAAAATCAGGGAACAGGAGGTGACCTTCAGGAGCTGGCTGGGCTTTATAGGAGCAGCACAGAGGTCAGCCTTCTGTCCCGTGTTCGCCTGACCTCCAGCCTGGTCGATATCCAGTCTCCTTCCTCAGGCCAAGGATGACATCAGAGCTGAAACGGATGCAAAGGCTTCCTAATTTACACCCCTGATCAGAGTCGTGTCGTCTAACCTATGTGGACCGTGAATCATCAGCCCTTCTCCAGTCAGGGAAGCTGTGCCGTCAACAACACGTGTGTTTTTACATTTATAATGCAGTAGTCTGTCCCCACAGGCCATATTCTTATGTCACAGGCTTTTCAAAGCACATAATCCTTCTTATATAAAGAGGTTTTTTTTTTAACCCAGGATAGAACCTACAGAGGATACACGAGAGATGAGGCAGCTGTATCTAAATAAAACAACAACAGTCAGTGATGCATGCTGGCCTGCAGAGCAGAGAAAAGCTCCCAGGGTCCCTCTGCCAGCGCCTGTTTGCATACAGCCACAGTGAGCTAAATTACACAGTACATCAACAGTTTTAGGTATGAGTCATGTTTTATATAGCTGTTTAAATATAACACTTAAATATATTCTTGCCATTTGCCTAAAGCATACAGAAAGAAAAACTGGCTATTTTTGCATGATTTTAAAAATGATCAAGACCTACATTTGTCTTGCTCCAGTCACCCTTCCGCAAAAATACCTCCATGGCTTTATTAAAAAAAAAAGGTTTATTGACATCAGAAGCAATTTAAATTTCAACAATAAACAATTTTCTTTTTTTTTTGCTATTACAGTGGTACATAAAGTTTAGTAAAACAACTTGTGATACGTCCATTTGATAGTTCGTTTAAAATAAAAACACACAGGAAACAGAAAGGAAGGAACACTCAGATCTAACTCAGAACGCTTATGTGCTGTGCACTTCTAACTAGGGTAAATATTGATAGCCCACCCCTTTACACTGTACCAGGCAGGATAGTGGTCTAGAGACTATCACTGGAAAAATAAGACTGGCAGGAAGATACGGACACGACACTTGTGTAGTGTTACCTATACAAAAAGAAGAGGGAAAAAAAACTGTACAGCATAAAAACAACTGATATACACAGCCTTTTCTGTTTTTTACCCCTTGGATACTAATGTATTTTCTTTCAGTAAGTGAAGTGTGTACAAGGGGGTTAAATGCTTTATAAACAAGAAAATGACCACTATATCACTCCCCATCTACTCATCATCATCGTCATCGTCGTCTTCCTCTTCCTCCTCATCTTCATCGTCATCGTCGTCATCATCATCGTCGGCCTTCTTGTCTGCCTTGGCCGGGGCTTTTCCTGCCGACCCCGAGCCCCCCTTGGGCTTCTGGCGGTACGCAGCAACGTCCTGTGGTGGACACGGTGAACAAGTTAGAGACCAGGGAAGACCTCCACAGCCAAAGCTGCGCTGATGCTCAGGGCCTCACCTTCTTGTACTTCTCCTTCAGTTTGCTGGCCTTTATCTCGTAAGGCTGTTTATCCTCTGAATTGGTGTTGTTCCACAGCTCGCCGAGCTTCTTGGCCACCTCCCCGATGGACAGACCAGGGTGCTCACTTTTCACCTTAGGGCGAAACTCTGAGCAGAAAATGAAGAATGCAGATCTAAAAAATAAAAAGAACAGGTCATCACACTGTTCTAATGAAATACAGAAATATATACATGTGTGTACACTTACGGGGGTCTCTTGGGGGCATTGGGGTCCTTGAACTTCTTCTTCTTCTTGCCTCCTTTAGCTGGGACGTAGTTCATCATCTCCCGGTCGTAGCGAGCCTTGTCCTGCTTGGCCATGTCCTCAAATTTGCCCTTCTCCTTCACAGACATAGTCTGGAAACAGAATTCAGAATAAGCACAGGCCGTACGCACAACATCCAAATTACTCCTCAGTAGAAAACAAGTCATCTCCCACCTTCCATCGCTCAGAACACTTCCTGGAGAACTCTGAGAAGTTAACCGAAGCATCGGGGTGTTTCTTCTTGTGTTCCTCACGACAGGTCTGGACAAAATATGCATAAGAGGACATCTTGCCACGAGGCTTGCCCGCTTCTCTCCCCGAATCTCTCCCCATCTTGACGGCTCTGAACCAAAACAAATGTACAAGTTATCCCCAAGTGTGTACCAAAACGCTTGTAACGGAATAAATGTTTACGTTGGTTAATTAGAGCCATGCACCCTGCGGTATGGGGACATCTTTATTTCCCTTCAGGAACTGACAGCTCTGCTCCTCCGCCCTCTCTGCTGTCAAGCTGTTCTGACTTGTTAACGCGGTCCAAAAAAAAAAAAAAAAGAAAAAAAGAAAAAACACGCACAAGCGCGCATAATGATTTTATTGTTATAAACGGTAGCTCCCATATAAAACTCAGCGGTCCGTGTCAGTCTCAATTTTGCGGTTTAAAAAACCGTTTGAAAATCGCAGTGTCTGTGATTAGAAAACCGTAAAAATCCCCATAAATAGATTTTCTTGCAGTGATAAAGCCGTAAGGACGAAAAAAAAAAAAAACACAAAAAGTGCATAAAATAAGGTAAAGGTTTTAAGTGTGTTTATTTAATGGCCGTTGTTTTCTGAGGGTAGAAGTGCCCTCAAAACTCGTTTACGATAAAAAATGTGGCTGTGGGAATCCCCCGTGTCACTTAAGTAACATTTTCATTAAAAAAATAAACTTTGACACAAAAAAACACACGTTGGACCAAAGTGGTATTTATTTACAGAAAAAAGCACTTCAATTCGGCGATCCGCTTCGATTTAATGTAAACCTTCTCAAAGTCTTCGAAAATATTCCGCGTACGCGTTTAAAGGCCTTAAAAAGCGCCGTTTACCCTCATACATTTACCCATTACCCGCTACTGGAAGTCCCGGTTTAACTGCGTCGACTCGAGTAGTAATGGCGCATAGGCTTCGGTTGAGGAAAAGGAGGTCAACAACGACGGCAATATTTCTTCTTCCATTTTGTGAGAATGCCTTCTTCATGAAAGAAAGTCCCCCTCAAATGTCTCCTCCCGCCCCTCAGTCCGCTTTGAAAGCCGACAAATATGTCTAAAAAGCCAGCCATCCCGACTATATATTTCCCCGATTGAATCCTATTGCACTAGCCGGTTTGTATAGTAATACATTGGGTCTGCGCTGTGTCTATGAGCGGGCTGTGCTACTGACTTGGTTTCTATGAGCTCCTAATGGCCGCTCGTCTTCATGCACTAACATGGAGAATATGGCTCCTTCTCTTTGTGTCAGCGCACAGCCATTGCACTGCATGCAATAGAGGGCAGAGCGACCGCGGCCACCGCTTCACTTCAAACCCCAATTTAAACGCCTCGGAAAGGTCGGAAAAATCCAAGCTCGGTGTCGTTAGAACCGCGAAAGACCGAACTTTCTTTTGCCGTCGTCAGATGTTATAGTTGCGGATTCGCTTCTCGAGAAAACACGGTTAGAAAAAGTTGAAGCCAACTGCGCCTCCGTCGCTGCCTCTCCGCCTCGCGAATACAGTCAGCCATTACAGTAAAGCGCAGGTCGTGAGGGATTTTTTCCCCGTCGTCTTCGGGGATGTGTCGAAGCAAACAAACACATGTACGTGTGTTTTATGAGACGCTCTGTCTTTTTCTCATGTTTTCGTTATTTTTTGACGCTTGTGTGGAGACCCGCACTCTTCGCCCGACGGGCTTCGCAATGTTCTGCAATGGCTAGCTAACGGAGAATCTTTTACCATTGTCGATAACCGTGTTGTCCGTTAGACATTCCTGAATTTTTACGCGACAACTACCGTGTGATTCGACTCCATTTTGAGAAAGTGACATTGCACTAATTTGTAAAATTTTTTGTATTTGGCCAAAACGGCGTTTGTCGACGAATTTCGCCAGGGTCACTACCAATTTCTTCTTTTTTAAAAGAGCGTCTAGTCCACACTCCTAGTCAGGGTAATGTAATGTTACCTGCTAAGCGCCGGCTATTTTTTTAAATGTTTTTTGACCGTTCTCGGCATTTAAAATGATTCGAAAGCAGTCGGATATACCAAATTCGACTACGGCAAAGACGCAGGTAAAATATTTCAAACTGTTATCGCCATTTGGAATACTTTAAATTTCCGTGTGTGATACTTACCAAGGGACTATAGCTGGATCTCAATGGTCTGCAATGGCTGTGTGTGAGGGAGCATAGGCAATACGCAGTGTCTTCACTCCTCAGTATTACTCTCGGTGGAGCTCACACGCCATTGGCCGGCGCCCACTCAGCCGCTCTCCTGATTGGTGGCCTGCTTTTCATTGTCCTAATAGAAGACGGTCGGCGATTGGCCAGCTTTTGTGAAACGTCACCGAAGTTTTCGGAGGCGCGTGGATACAAAAATATTTCTGCCCGAGCATGCTGGAGCTGGTAGTAGTGTGTTTGCCATAGTATTGAATTCACTACGTTGAGCACAGCGTACAGTAGGCAAGTTAGATGAATGAGACACCATGCAGCGCTTTCGCCCAGCCAACGGGGAAGGCGAGAACGGTGCTGCGCCCGTGTCGGAGGGTTTCTAGCACACTTCACCAACCAGCCCTATTGTGCATTCTCCCCGATGCACAGGTGCTTATCTGCAAATTATGACTTTTAAAAGGCATCAGGCAAACATCGTGCAAAGGCGTCTAAAAGACAGGCGGTGTCTTCGCTTGTCCCACACCACACAGTTAAGGGGGGCATCTGCTATTTTATTTGATTTTGCTTTGACTGTGCAGAAAAAGATTATAACTAATCAGTTATGTGCCACAGTTTAATTTGGCAGTGATTCTCATATTCTTCCCTGCATTTACAAAAAAACTGAGTTGATGCTCCTCCCAACAAATATGCATAATTATATTTAGAATGTGCTATTTCATTGCTCTATCTTTGTTGATCAGCCATTAAGAAGATGCTATTGTGACAACAAACATCAAGTCGTCAAAGTCTTTATATGGGTTTGCCTTCATGAAGAATTGCTATGTAAAATATTCTTTCTACAGTAGATATATTGTCTTATTTTGGCTTTATTGAGGTTTTTGTTAACTCTTGTGGTCCTGTATGTTAACAGTTTTGTATTAACTAGAATGTAAATGTTTTATTGGTATTATGTATACTATATAATTTGAAAGAACTGTAGTTTTAGTGGAAGAAAAAAAATCTCACAATAAAAATAACCTTGGTTGCAGTAAGGCTCTAATTGCATTTAGCACATTTTTTGTAAGACTGTGTACCATTCATATCTTTCCATTTTTACCATAACAATACATTTTCCTTCTGTAGGACTACCATTGCAGCCAAAGCTTTGTGTATGAAAATTGCATTTGAAAATGAAGTCCAAATTACATAATCATTGATCCTGCAAATGATTCTGTGGGGTTAATAAACATTTTGCTCAGACAGAGTTTCATGTTTTCCCCAAAGCAATAGGGATTTTGATAACCAATTGTAAATTTCAAACTCAGTCTGATTTTTTTGTCAGGTCTGCAGCTTGTAGATGACATACAGACTGAAACTGTATTATTTACATACCCTTGGTGCAAAACAGTAAGCACTGGCTGGAAGTATAAGTTAAAATAATACAGCCAAACTAAAACAAAGAACAATAAAGCACATAACAGATTGGATATGGAATTTCTTAATATAGCTAAAAATTGAGTCCATCTTATTAAAATAAAAATTATTTTAATAAAATATCTATATATAATTTTCTACTATATAAAAAGTATGTAGTTTAGGATGCAATACTTGGATTTTTTTTACACATTAATAGTTTTGAACTATATTGCTTATATAAATGTTCCTGGTTCTTTATATTCAGTGACATTCAACAAAGAAATATAAAGCACAATAAATCTCTGAATGTAAACCAGCATAATGATCTGCATATTGTGCAAGTGCAGATTTAAGATCCAAGATGATTTGTGACCTCATGGACTCTAGTGCTGCTATTGGCAATAGTTTTATATATAGAAGTAATGTGCATCAGTTGCACATACCGCCGGGCTGAAGAAACTTCTGGACTGTGATTTTAGACAGTGAAAGGCTCAGATGTAGGAGGATCAGGTTTAAATATCCAATTAATCAACATCAGATTGCTTGTTTGAGATGAAGCTAAAGGCTAAAACACAACAAATAGCACTGCTCACTAAAGGTAAGGCCATCATGTGCTTCAGAAAATATATATGACTTCTATATGTAAGCAAAATTCAGTATATATACAATATACTTTTGCTAACCTGCTGAAACAAAGAAAAATGGCTGCCAGAGTTTTTCCTTATCCTTGAATTATGGGAAGGGTGAACGGATTCCAAATGCCAATCACAACCCAGACTCGCCACGTTTGCCTGTGATGCTCATGCTTGCATCAGAAGATGCCACAGCAGAAAGCTACAGCCTCCTCAAGAGGCTGGGAGGTGGCCAGTTAATGCATTATAATGAGTGCTCCCTGAGAAAAATATGCAAATTCATTTTGCCATCAAGAAAAAAAAAAGAGGACAGGAGAGCAGCATATACAGGAGGGGCCTAAGGAGGGAGGAGGGCACATGCAAGAGGCAGGATTGGTTCAGACACAGCTGTCTGTGTGCATGACTGAATATGAATTTGTGGAAAAAGAGTGTGCATGACACACACATATGTGCACACAGATAGATAGATAGATAGATAGATAGATAGATAGATAGATAGATAGGTGTGTGTATATGATAATGATAATTTGTTGCCATATTTCTTCATCATCAGAAGCTCTCGGAAATTTCAGCCTGGGTAAATATTGTGACTGCAGTTCATTTTAACTACCGAGAGGGGCATGGCGGAACCAATTTGCACGAAGGGGAAGACAAAGGGTGAAGCACATGTACCGGCGGCCGGAAAACGAACGTTTCTGTTACGAACGGGGGAATTCACATGGACTATCTCAACAGGTATACGATATTTCTTTTGCGAACAAGTGGATGTAAAATTTGTTCTTTCACATCGTAATATAAAATTTATTTTTACCTATAAAATTGTTAGGTATGGTAATTTCCTGCTTGAAAGTTTCAAATAAGAGTCGGTATTGTGTTTCAGCGTGCTCCCGGCTTTAGGCTAACATTTTAGCATGCTAGCTACTAGGTGACAAAATTGTTAATTAAGCGAGGTCTTAATGCGTTTATGTGCATTAACTTTGATCTTCCTAAAATCAAAGACCAAGGGGCTTTGATCGTATTTGGATCATAAAGCAACCTACTATATTATGTAACCTTGTATTAGTACTGCCTATAATATGTGTGTGTAGACGCTATACTACCGGTAAATCGCAATATGTGGCGAACGTAACTGCTTATCTAGTTTAATAAGTGGTTAACATATTCCTAATGGTAAACAAACATTATGCTAAGAAATGTAGTCCAAAATCATTTTATATTTGTGATTATTTTCTCTAGCTGGCGACTTGTCCAGGGGGTCTCCAGACCCCCACGACTTCATTATGGAATAAAGCTGTAGATGATGGATGGATGGATAGTTCACTGTCCCTTAGCTGCATGTTCGTATGTATCTTTAAGAACCAATAGCTTAGGATAAAGTGTAACGCTAACGCTTACACGTAAGTATATGTAACAATGTTATTTTAACAGTTAACAATGTTAATTTGTCAGAATGCAGTGTGGCGACAGACAGCCTTGATTGTTTGATGTCGGTGTTGGAAAACACGCGGTAATTAATGTAACGTTGTACCGAAATCTGTACTGGACACAATTTGCTCCAGTGTTACTACAGATTACTAAAATTGAGCTTTTAAAATTTTTGTGGCCACGTAAATGTGACTCAACAATTTTGGCTTATATTCATAAGGAAAAATATATTTACAATCCGTACTACAAGTTCTACTCGCTTATGTATAAAGTTGCTTTCATTCTTGATTTCTTTTATTCAAATTTGACTTTCAAAGGCTTTGAATAACAAGACCTGTGTGATAATGTGTTTTTCCTCAGGTTCCTGTGACATCAGTGGTTCCAGTGAGATGGTAATATTTTTTGAATGGCACCCAACAGCTATGGACCAGACGAGCAGAAGTGGATTGCCACTGAGCGGTGAAGAAACAGATTTGGAGGCTTTGTCCTCACCACTGGTTGGGTATTTGGGAAAAGTCAGTAGAACTCCTCTCATTGTTGTCACTTGCGCAAAGCTGAATTGAAAAAAAACAAACTGGACATTACCAGTCAAAATTAACAAAAGACAAAAATGGAAATCTTTGTTAGTAAAAGGCGAAAGATTTACAAAGGATTTAATGATGCCTTTTTAAATTTGAGTTGTAGGGGTTTTTTTTTTTTTAATTCTAAATCATTTTTTTCCAAATTAGGTTCAGAAAAGGGCTGCCTCGCTGGAGAACTGTCCCTGGTGTATTTCGAAGGGCTTAACCTTTGCTCTGCGCTCATACCGCGTCAACCTCCAGGAGTGTATCACCCTTTGTACAAACCCACAGGTACGTCTCAGTCCTGGTGGATGCAAACACTAATCAGCTGTGATCCTGTTTTTCTGAGTAACAATAGATTAATCATTTGCTAATCCCTTATACTGTTTTTATTTCCAAGCAGTGCCTTTTCCCTTTGGTTAGCCAGTGTTTGGAGGATGTTTTGGCCAGTTTGGTTCCAGTGGATCACCCTGTTGGGTGCAAAGGAAATAAAAAATTAGCCCCTGGAAAAGAAAACCTAATTGAACCTGCACTCAAACGTCGGCGATCAAATGAACCCGATGCACAAAATATCCCCAGCACGCTTCTCAATCAAGCAGAGCAGGATGCTCCAACAGTTGCAGAAGGGAAAGTAAATGGATATCACAGGGATTCTTTGGCTGTAGAGAAGGTGAGAAGTGATGCACTTGGATTTGAAGATGTTTTGGCCGTGGGATCAGAAAAGGGTCCGTGTACAGAAGCTTTTAATCTTCCTGGACATCTACAGCCTCCTTCTAAGGACTTACTCAACGTGGATGGTGTTATGCCCGTGCCTTCTTCTCCCTGTGGCGACCTGAGGGTTTCAGGAGTAGAGGATGTTTCTGGGGGTCCCCCCGACATATTTAACAGACACAATTGTGTGGTCAGCAATCAGTCGCTGTTCAAAGATGAGACTGTAACATCTCGACATAATGCACAATCAGAACACAGATCACTTTCAGCGTGCAAGCATGTTGACAACTCTCAGTCAGACGCTGTGGAGGAAATCAAGACACCAGCGCTTTTCCCTTTTCCAAGTCAGCTTTTCTGGCGTAACAGTGCAAATCTGTGTTGGCTGGACTCAGTGCTTGTTGCTTTGGTAAACTGCAAAAGCTTGAAAAAGTGTAGACCTGAAGTTGAACCTCAGCAGTCAACTGTCTGGCGACTGATTAGAGAGTATGAAGACATTTGTTCCGCCATCCAAGGCCATCAGCAGTCTGGCAGTGGTAAGTTTGGTAAATAATTGTATCACATCTAAGATAATGTGGTATTTGGCATATGGTCTTTCTGTGTTAATGTTTAATGAGTAACTAAAAATGTCATGATTTGTTCTTTAATTTTCTGTTCTCTACTGTTCCTGGTTCTCTGTACAACATACATGGATCAGCCTGATTAGAGGAATGAATATTTGACACACGTCGTTTTTGCAGATGCCAGGATACCAGATGTGGAAACAAATGTTAGAGTAGGGGCATGTTTTTCCAAAAGTGAAAGAAACACAGAGCCCTTTTTAGCTGTGGTTGTGAAGATGGGCTCTGTTAATACAGTTTGTTCTCATTAAATGTCAGGAAAACATGCAATACTTTTCAGCTCTAACGCATAACACAAAATGCAGTTTGCGAATGTTAACAAGAAATCAACTTGGTGTCATCTATGAACTTTTGAATATTTCCGTGAAAAATGTTTGCTTTGTATTTGCAGTGTGATTTTATATTTTCTTCTATTTGTCCATATAATTTAAACTGTAACCTTTATAAGTAATAGGTAGTATAAATGAAACAAGAAAAGTATGTATAACGCAGTATTTTTGTGCAAATATGATCATTTTACTTTCCTAATGTTTTTCTTTTTTTAATCTCTTTTCCAACATGTCTCCCCAGATGGGGTTGTGAAGGTTTCAACTACTGTGCTAGAAAAGACCAACGCAGACCTTAAGAGCCTCCGGATGTCGGTCTTCAAACAGCTAAAGCCCAAGCTCCGCTGCCAACTAGGTGAGAGCTCTGAATATCATGAAATGCGTTCATAGCTGTGAGACTCATAATTTACTTTTAGCTTTGTGGATGTTGAGGTCAAAGTGTGGGTGGATGAGGGTGCAGTTTTTATGCATCTTGCAGAGAGAATGCACATCAAATGTACCTGCACAGCCCCCCTCAAGTCTTCTGTTTATGAATATTTCATATTGCCTAATGCTAAAGTTTTTGTTCTTTTGGCAAGTTTTTGAAAACGTAATACACAGCTCATGTAGTGTAACGCGTTTATAGGAAGCTCACATCTATTTGCATGTTCTTGCTTATGTACTGTCATACGTCTCTGGTTTGTATCCAGAACACGTTTCAAAGCTGCCAACGCATTTGCAGGTCTGGATGTGCTGAAGCCTATTCTTTACATTATATCAAAGGGGGAGAACCTGGTTATTGATGGTATTTGAATACAAAAAAAGCAGGATAACAGTGCAGGCACAGACTCTGAAAAAGAAGTGTAGGTCTCTCACAGACTTCAGTGAATCGTCTGGAGGTGGGAAATATAGAAAAGGCCCAGCGACCGGAACCCGAGGGCCTTTTCTGTCCTATAAGACGGAAGATTGTTGAGGTAAAGACCATTCTAATGGTACTCGAGTCAACTTTTGTTGGGCCAAGCTAATAAGAAGTTTGTTAGGATATCCTGAACTAAAATGACACCTTGGTATGACTGTTTTAAATAGGTTGGTCAAATAACAAAGGTCAATGTGAACACATCAGTTTGCTGGAAGCAACAATAACTATGATCTTATAACTCCACATGTTTGTGCTTCTCAGGGAAGGAAGAGACCCCAGTGTTTGCTTTGCCACTTCTACTTGCAATGGACACCTGGGTGGAGCCTCTCTTCCAGTCCCTGTTTCACTGGGAGTTCAAGTGCAGTGAATGCGGTGCAGCCACAAAGGAAAGGTAGGGGATGAAACATGTGGTCAAAGCCCCGAACATGTGATCATGTTGGAAGTATCAATGTGGTATAAAGGATTTAAATAGATAATCAAATCTCAAGGATGATGGAGAGGACTTGGATCGTTTAACACGGAAAAGCTAAACAGTTAGTAAAAAAGAAAAATACTTTCTTTTCAGGCATAGGAAAACCTTGCCCACGTTCACAGACGTTGTGACCGACTGGCACCCACTGCATGCTGTTCACCTGGCCTCATGCAACACGTGCCGCAAAAAGCATCAGAGGAGGACCATGACACTGGAGAGGTATGAAACCATCTTCACCTTTTAGTCTTAGAAAACTGCATAGACAAAACATTTGGCTCTGAAATACCTTTGCAAAAGACCCTTCTGTGGTTACAGAAAAAGTATCAATAAGTAATAATTAACTTTTGTTATTGCAAAACACTTTTTTGTTGCGTGGTTACATGTTTCATCTTTATTGTCAAAAATACAATGTTCACTGAATCAGTGTGGAATAGAAAATAAGAGTCTTCTTTTGTGTTTTGGGTAGCGTACCCCCTGTGTTCGGACTGCACTTCGTCCAGGGACTTCCCAACAATGACGTGAGGAACTACAGCTTCACCTTCAACGGGAACCATTACTCCATCAGCACAGTCATACAGTTCAACCAGCACCTCAGGCACTTTGTCACCTGGATTTGTAATTCCAATGGTGAGACTTTTATTTTTTAAAAAGTGTAATAATCTCTCTAAACGTAAAAGGACAAACAGTGGATTATTTAGTTCCATGATTAAATTTGTTTCTCTGCTAGTTTGACAAGAGCACATTCTACTGGATAATTCCTGCAACGTTAATATTAAATCATAGGAGCTTTTTGCAGTTACTTTTTTCATTGTATTACTTCTTCATAGGTAATACATGAGCAAAGCTGTAGTTGAATATGTTCATTCTGCTTGTCTTAGTTTTTCAAAATGGTTTATCTTCCTTCCAGGCTCGTGGCTGGAATATGATGACTTGAAACATCCTGAATGTAAAACCCACAGAAAGCTCCAGGTTCCTGCTGAGGAGATGCACATTGTGTTCTGGGAGGTGGAGGAGGATGAAGAACCAGCAGCCTGTTCTCCATCCAGCAGTTTTTCTGACCATCGTCCACCTGATCATCAGGTGAACTCAAGGCCGGTCGACAGAGAGCAAAAATCGGACGAGCTGTCGGATCACTCCCCAGATCAATCCCTTCACAACGATACAGCCATCATCTGTGCGCTAACAGCACCAGAAGAAACCACCGATGTCATGGGCTCGACAGCTGTCGATACATCCATCGGTTCCACAACACTGCTCGACGCCTTTGAGGGCCTTTCCCACGATGACATCATTACATTCACACTGGTGGAAGTAACACCGGATTTTGACGCACAGGCTGTAAATGACAGCGGACAGATGTGGGGTTCCAGTGCTCCCATCACAAACAGAATACCAGATTCTACACCAGATAGCTCCACTGCTGAGCCACCCACCACCTCCGTCTCACCTGAGGTCAATGAAGACTCGTCTCTTGAGCCTGCCTGTGTCACCGATGAAGTAATACAGGGGAGAGGGCCGTCTTATGGCAGACAAAGGGGTAAAAAAGCAGATTTGTCCAAAATAGATGCCGATCTTTTGTCCCCTGCATGTTCAGAGCCCCTCAACGTAAATGGTGAAAAACCTGAACAGCACAAGACAGCATCTCCTGTGTCTTCCAATGGTAACCCATCCTTGACTACCACCCAGAAAGTCGCCCAAAATGTGCCGTCATCGCTTGAAAATAGACGCTGGTCTTATCTGCTCAGCAAAAACCCACTATTCCCAAATAAAAAGCCAGAGGAGAGGTTGGCCCCACCCACCCCTCATGCTCACTCTACTCCTAATCCCATGAAAAGACCGCAGGGTCCTGGAGGACAAGCCCCTAGACCACAGCTCAAGAAGGAAGACTGTTCTCTGCCACTGAAAGCAGCAGCAATGTATAATTCCTTTGGCATCAAAAACTCAGTTACACCAAGTCCACTGAACACAGCTCCTGTACTCGGTAGCGCGCCAAACTTGCCTGGTCCCGTTCCGCTTTACCACCAAAAAGTACCACAAAACACTACATCACCTCCATCATTTGAGAAAAGGAGCCACATGGAAATATTGACCTCGAGGAGATTTGGCAGCCACTCCTCAACGATTCCTACGGGTCTCAGTGACACCGAAGCCCTCCGATTTAAGCTAATGAAGAAGCTAAAGGCTAAAAAGAAGAAATTGGCCAAGCTCAATGAAATGTTGGGTTCTCAAGGGGCGGACAGCACGAACATCAACTCTCCCAGCACGGTCACCTCCAGCACCTATGACGGCGGCGACAGCTTACTGCTGGACCTACTCTCGCCAGCAACCACAGCAAGCAACCTTTCACCAGACAGCACAAGCTTCATTGAGATGATCGCTACTGGGCAAGAAGGCGTGCAGCTAGACAGCGGGGTCGGTGCAGCATCACTGGCGAACGCCTACAAGACCGAATCCAGCGGCGAAAACTTTCTGGATGAATTCATCTCCAAGGTTGCGTCTCAGAGAGCCACTGAAATGGAAACAGAGGCTCTTAGTGCTCTTGATCTGTTTGTTTAAGCTTTGCGGAATACTGTATATACATACACTTGGGTAAAACCTGACGTTATGCATTAGAAGGTTATCATTGCTTAACCTTTCTACTTGGGATGTAAATTTTAAAGTCCCTCTAATTATTGTAACATTCATTTGTAAAATTATATTTATATGTTTTGTGTAAACACAGACATTGACATTTGTAAGTGTCTTGAAAATCACACATTTTAGTGTGTATTTTTGTGAATAATTGGGTCGCATGACAATTTTTTTTTTTGCTCTTATTTAGAACTTATAGAATGTGGTTTTGAATTTTGGAAACTTTGTTCTACATTTGTGTATTATGTGTGAGGAAAAATGTGTCAAACTTTCCTCATAGCATATTCATTTTAAAAAAAAAAATAAATTTAACCACCATTGCACTTTCTGCATAAATGCAGTTGAAATCAGCGTTTCAGCGTGTGTGTTTTGCCATTTTATTAAAAAGGATACCCTAGTCTGCTTTTATAGATGCTTAGAACAAATATTGCTGACCTGTATGAGCTGCTGCGGAGAGCTCTGCTGCTGGCATTAATGAGCCACCTGGTGGAAACTGGGGTACGACACTTCGAAAATATCTGGAGTCTTTTTTGCCAGTAGCGTAACTAGTCAGTAATCGTTATTTTTCTTCTCCAAGGGATTATTTGGTGATGGGTCCTCAAAAGACAAAAATGAGTGTTCCCATACCGGGAGTCGAACCCGGGCCGCCTGGGTGAAAACCAGGAATCCTAACCGCTAGACCATATGGGAAGCTGGTTCAGATAGGCGAAATGTCACAATATGAGATAATTTCTGATATGTATGTGCTTAAAAGCACATACAGGTGCTGTTTGGCTGGAAAATGATTCACCAACTAAAAATCAATATTTCCCTGTAATATTATCAAAACCTTTTTTTTTTTTTTACCTCTGCAGCAAAAAAAGGACTCGTAGATGTTTGATAACACCTGTTTTTCTACAATAAGGTATTTTGCTGATTTCCTCATACTGTAGTTTTATGAGGAAAAACAAACCAGTAACCATAAATGTAAATTACATTTAGTGATATGCGGCCACGCGCACATAGACACACGCACACACACACATCTACACGCATGCACGCACGCACACACACACACAAAGAGGAAGTATTGGGCTTCTCTCTTAGCCCAAAACTTTTACATAACAGGAGGTGGGTGGAATGGTTAAATACACATCACACTTTGTAAAAACACTCTTCAGCTCTTCATCAGTCTCTCCATCCAGCTGACCTCGTACCTGTCCTCACAGTGACCATGGAAATCGTGGTGGTGCAGAACATCTACCTCCTGGTCATCGTCACTCTCATCAGCGTGCTCCAGAACGGTGAGGAACACCTCCTTTAACAGTGCCAGGTCAGTTTACTATTTGAAATTGGTCAGTGATCTTAATGGTGCTTTGCTTTTCAGTATTCTTTGCCCTGAAAGTGGAGAAGGAATGCAACAGTCCAAACAGCAAATCACCAGCCTTTGAAAGAGTTTCTTGTGCCAAGTAAGAGCTTCTATTGTAATAACTAGTCTCATTTATGACACTTGAATTTGTCTCTTTTCTTATGACCTGTTTTACATTTCCTACACTTTCCTGAAAAACCTGACACATTTGACCAACTAGAGGTGTTTTTGTTCTTTTTTACATTTTTCTGTGCAACATGTTGGTCTTCCTGTTGCAACTCATTGCAACAGCTCTTACAGGCTGGCTTTCACAGCGCGCCTGGGCCTCAGTTTTTCCTTTTTCACTTTGTGAGCAGCAGGCAGCTGATGGGGGCAGTCACCAGCCTCATGAGCTCATGTGTTTTGGGTTTGTCCATGAATCACAACATAGTGGGGGGAAAAAATACTTTCAAACATCCTGTATAGATCAGTCGGTAAAAGATTTGCTTGAACCGCCTACGTCTGGAAAAAGGTTTTTAGCTACGTGAATTCTTGTGTGCGTGACCCCAGATGCACGTCAGACCTAAAATCATCAATAAAAGGGCTGGCAAAATGGCTTCAACCTTCACGTGTGCTTTGGTTTCCAGTCGGAACTGCATGGACACCTATCCTACATTCCTGGCGGTGATGTGGTGTGCCGGGCTGTGTCTCAGCCAAGGTAATGTTGTCTCTAAACACAACACTGCCTCACAGTTAAACAAAGGCTGAGTAATAAAAACGTCTCATTACACGAAAAGTCAACAGAACTTATCCACACGCTGAAATAAGCCACCTCTCACTGCTGTGTATTAAAATGGCCTCTCTCATCTGAAGCTCCTGCGGCCTTTGCTGGGATCATCTATCTCCTGGTGAGGCAGAAGTACTTTGTTGGCTACATGGGTCAAACCTCTCAAAGGTATAACGTCTCAGACTTTATTGAATATAAGTGAATTTACAATCATTTATCTAATATTCCTTATTTGGCAGCACCCCGGGCTATTTATTTGGAAAACGGATCCTCAGCTTCCTGCTGCTGATGTGCGTTGTGGGCATCTTCAACTATCTGCTGCTGCGTTACTTCGGCAGCGACTACAAGGAGCACGTGGAAACCATCACCAGCGCCGCGTCTGCTCTGCTCCTCATTCCCTAGTCCAGCCGGACCGAAAGATGCTGATCTTGTTGCGCAGCTGCACAGATTTAAATAAATCCTTTTAAAAATCTGCTTGAATATTCTTCAGGGTTTTCCTCTCAGTCCAGTTCACCCACACCGACGGCACAAAGAGGTGATCTTGGTCCTGGTTCTTCATCTGGCGGGTTAGTATTAGCCACAGATTCATCCAAAGATTTGGAAACCTTCTCGAAGAACCAGAAATCCTCAAAACCAAGCCGGCGAGCTCCAGTTTCTCTTCAAGTACTTCTGGCCTGCATCATTCTTAGCTTCAATAGAGAAAAAAAAAAGTCAAATAAGACCCAGCGTGTGCTCTTAAAGGCAGAAGGAAGAGGAAGACATTTACCTTAAATGCCCTTTTGCTGAGGCCAAACCAGTGGGGGAAGTCAAACAGCGCATCGGAGTAGTATTTGAGGGTGAAGTAGGCGTCTCTCCACACACACGCGGCTTTTCTCGGGTCACCAGCCACGACCTCAGAGCCCTGCAGCAGCTCAGTCAAGTCAATCTGACCAGAAAAAATCCAATTCTCCCATTAAAAACTACCAGTACAGTGAAAAAGACACTGAAAGCAAAAAGGCCTGCTTACATCCACCCTGTAGCTCTCCCCGGCAACGGAGGAGATGGTCCAGTCCAGGCCTCTCTCCAGCTGCCACTTGATGAGAGGGTCACCGCCGTCGATGGACACCACGTATGATCCTGGAACGAAAACAACGAAGGAGACGGGCCGCAGGTAAACACCAGAACTGTGCTGCTTCTTGAAGAGCAAAATTTAATGTTACAGTTAAAACCCTGAGTTGTCAAAGCTTCAGTCTTAATCAGCTAATAATTTAGGCCCTGTGTGTGTGTGTGTGTAATGATAAATTCTAGCTTACTCCTATGATTCAACTCCTCATATGATTAGCGTATGACCCCTTGTACTTATATTAACTGTATTCATCATAACTACGTAAGCATGTGCTAGTGTGCTTTGCTTAAACATAATCTTCTCATTAAGTCATCGTCAAAACAGCTGACAACTTGCTGAATCATTAAAAACAGGTGACAACTCATCAACCATAAAGTGTGAGTTATGCAGCCGACAGCTCATACTGAGTGCGCTGTGTACAGATAAGCAATGGGTCTGGTCCATTCTGGTCTGTCTCTGGTTTCCGAACAGGTCAGCAGGACCTCCGTGAATCACACGCTATTTGGGGCCCCCGTGCTTCATGTCCTTGGAGGATGAGAACAGGCACTGTAAGTTTGAATCAAAGATGTAACGAACCCGGCTGAGCATTTTTAGAAACCACATAAGCGAACTGCTAGCGTCCGGCTCCAGCAGAAGGCGTCATACCACGTCCGGAGAGGTGTCCTAGTGTCGGCTGAGCGTTTTGGGGACACCTCTGGAGACCGGAGGCGGGCGACGACGACGACTTCTGCTCCAGGCGACTGACCTTTTTGGGTTTTGAGTCACCACTATATTTCTGCCTGTGCTTTCTTTTATTCTTCTGATTCCATTTGGCTGATGTATTTTTCTTCAATAAATTCTGGGGGACATTTTTTTGAAAAAGACAACCTCTGGTGCTCTGCGTCACTTTTTTGACACGAACAACAGAAGGTGCCTTCAGTTTTTCCACCCAGTCAAGATGTAGGAAAAAAAAAATCCTGCAACATTCTGCTGGTTTTCTTTCTTCTCCACCCACTCCATGCTTGCAGGCCAGGCCAGCATTAATCAGCACCACCCGCCTGCAGCTGGAAAGAAAAGCGGGCTTCAGGGAAGGAATTTGCTGGTGGGTTTGGTGTCACACACGCTGTGACAAAAAAAGATGTAACCCATCCATATTATGTCAATGGGTTTTTCTTTGATGACTGAATACAAACTGGAGCAGAAGGTCTGGGCCCCTGAACTCCAGCTCAGTGAATGAACCACAGATCTGTGTATTTATATTTAAATACAGCAACAGTGCAGAGAAGGGATGAAGTGTTGATAAGTATGATCTACCTCTGGCTTCATTTTCCGTGTTTTCCTCATGAGCAGAAACCAGCAGATAGATCCTCTTGGACAGCAGGCTGCTCCTGGCGGCGGCGTACTCCCAAAGGTTACGCAATTTCATTTTCCTGTTGTCAAAATCAATTTAATGCACAAACTATCGCGCAAGAGTGTGTAAGTTTTAATTTTCCTCACCGTCCCAGCGAGTTGTGGAAAAACACCTTCCTCCCGCAGCAGTCGAGGTCATCGATGAGAACCAGACTCCGCGCCGGGTCGCTGTGAACTCGGTACCCAGAAGCCAGAACTTCCACGGCAAAACCCTCCGGAGGTTTCCCCAGGAATTCATCCAGTGGTGTCACCGTCACTCTTCTTTGGTACATTTTGTTAATCGTCATGTTGTCACTTTCCTTTCCTCTGCTCTCAGTCATGCAACGATCACTGCTGACCATTTTGGAACTGCAGTTTAACAGTAGACAGATGATAAGTTACATACTTGTTATATTAGTATAACTTCCTGTATTTTCTTACAAAATAAAACCACTTGGTATTTATTTAAGAAATTAAACAAAAATGAAACACATTGGCTTAACTATTATGTATAATGAAATAAGTAGTATCCCCTTCTAAAAGGACAACTGCCTCCGAAATGTTCTTGCTGTTATTGTTCTGCATACCCAAAAGAAAAAAGAATATTACTTTAACTTCAATGTTTAGTGAGTTCCTGGATGTTATAGATAGTTTGATGTAATCTGTCGGGCGTATCTGGAGGAAACAATTTTCTGAAGCAACAGGCGTTATCAGCTTTGAGAGCGATGTGTTTGTTTGATAATGAATGTACATCAAAAGAACCAGAAGTTTACTTAATATTAGATAATATAGTAATATTAATATATTTCAATATTAAGTTATTGGCAGTATTATATGTCAGAAAAGGACTCTTTGGGGTATTATGTTAATTAATAGTGGAATAAATATGGGCTATAGGACGTAGCTCGTTTGATGTTGTTTTTGGTTTTTGTCCACAGGAGGTCGCTGAGGTTCTGCATAACACACTACATAAGGTTACGCTAATAGATAGGTAGCTAACCAATTTCTCAGTTCACCATGAAAAGAAGACAGTTTTAAATTAATACAGCAGCCACGGATATAATGTCACAATTTAATGCGATTAACAGGATTAAAATAGTGGCAGTGTTTCTTCTTTGGTGTGGTAAGTATGGCCAATTCCCGAACAAGACCGCTACTGAAGGAGCTAAACTGCTAGCATTTAGCACGACCCACCCTGCCATCTGGAGAATAGAGGAAATCGTTTTGATTGGCCTTCGATATAATTTTACCGTTAAAAGAATTCTTAAATTAATGTTGAAGGAAGCAGAGAATGGATAAGTTACTATGTTTATAGTTGTACATAATTATGTTGAAGGTATGTGTTTAATAACGTGAATGATATATTAGCGAGTTTGTAAATTCTAATTAATGTGGAACGTTCGCATGTTTTATTTTGAAATTCCAAACAGGATATGTTGATTTAAACGCCAAAATTGATGCATAAACTAAATCCAGGTATAATGGACACATAATTTAGGACGAACTATTTTTAAATGTGAGATGTTATTTGCTCTACAATTTGCTGTATTTACTGTTATTTAGTTGTTTAAAATAGCATAGCAAGACATGGGTCAT
Organism: Pao palembangensis; assembly: GCA_015343265.1. NCBI lineage: Eukaryota > Metazoa > Chordata > Actinopteri > Tetraodontiformes > Tetraodontidae > Pao > Pao palembangensis. The sequence goes on along the minus strand of CM027094.1, from coordinate 9,653,620 downwards.
CTTAATTTAGTCGTATCTGCTTCAGTATTTTCTTAATTGGCATAATACAATAACTAATAACACCTATCTCATTTACACAGATATTAAATACTGTAAAGTCCCCTAATCCTACATTTACATATTTATAATATAGACTGTAACTTACTGGAGTTGTATCTAAGTTTTATTGTTATTACTGACATAAAATTTATTTACATACACAATACCAGTAAATATAATTAATGTCTGCAAGAAGTATTGTGAATTTCTCTTGGGGATTAATAAAGTATCTATCTATCTATCTATCTATCTATCTATCTATCTATCTATCTATATCGTATTATTACTGCTGCTTTAGAATATTTATCAATTGACCAGAAATACATTTTGATGCGTTAATAATTACAAATGTGTTTCTTTTAAAGGTGGCCCTGCTGGTGACATGTGCCATGCTCATGTAAGAATTCCTGCCAGACTGTTGGAGGGATTATGTCTGATTTATCAGTAATCACTGTCGCTCTTCACAGGTAGCAGAACACCAGGAGGCTGCCACGCACACCTCTGTTGGTGAGTGACAGATTTGACAGCATATGGCCTTGTGTTTCTCAGATGCGAATGTTGGAAAACACAGCCACATTGTACCAAGATTTATTTGATCAATTCCTTGGCCAGGTCATTTGTAGTAATGGAAAAAAAATGTACGAAGAGATTAACCAAAAACCTTCATCTTGTTTTTGGTTAATCTCTTAGTACAAATAAAAGTCATTTTCCTTTTATTTGTGTTTTTTTTTTTCTTTTCCAGGAATACAGGAGGTGGTGGTAATTATTCAGAGTCAGAGGAACTCATATCATGCCCGCAGAGGTGAGCAAAGGAAGGTGGAGATTCTGCAGCAGGCAGCTGAATTGGGAAAGGTAAAGGTCTTTATTTCATGCAGCAGCAGTTGGAAAATTACTGTGAAAGTGAGTTCAGGCATTGTTTTTGTTTTTTTTTTTCCCCATTAGGATCTTTCAGTTCTGATGATCCAATTCTTTATGTAGAAAATGTACATTTATATTGATGTCCAGGTTGATTCCAACATACTCTGACGTAATGCACGTGCAGGGCAACACTAATCGTATCACATCCGTATCACACCTGTGTTGAAAGATAAGGGCCTGAGCTATACAGGCGGCTATTAGCTTCTGTCCTCTGGCCGCTGCACAATAAGGACATATTTCTTTGACTCTTTATAAAGCCTAATTTTCATTGCGGGGTAATTTTCCTGCAACCTCAGCAGTTATTGGAACTTATTGGAACAGGTTAACTATTGTGCAGAAGGCGAGCCACCGCTGAGAAAACTCGATCACCTCTGTTTGTGCCTGAGTGAATAAACCTTTTCAAAATCAAATTATGTAGCAGGTAAGGGTTTGCCTTAGCCAGCAGTCTGAGCTGATAAAAGCTGCTGATCTACCTGGCAAATATTGCAAATCTGTGTTAAAGATGAACCCAGATTCTCACTAAATGGGTGAATGTAGAGGAAAACTAGAAGAAAGTCGAGTTACACTGTTTCCTCAAAGAAAAACCACTTTCAAAGCAAATCAGTTGTGTTGTTGTATTCTCTTTAAGAATATTACATCAATTTCAGCTGTTTCCTCCTAGTTTTGAATATTGACTTTGTCATGTTGACATGGGGAATCCTGCAATACAAAACACTTCAGCACTACCATCGTACTCTCTCAATCTGTCAATCAATCCATCAAGCGTAGCTCTAACACTTTCAGTGTAACAAAACTTTTACGCATTTTGTCGGGTGGACTTGGCACTAAATGTTTCAGAGCACTTTTGAAACTCTTATCTCTCCATTTTGTGTTAACTGTGTCTAATCGCAATCACGCTGGGCGTAAGAGTGTATCACTCCATATCCATATCAGGACATGCACACCATCCACTCACACCGCGGGGGAAGACATCGTGCCTCTACACTGTTCCAATACATGACCTACAGCTGATGTACGATCAGATGAAACTGTACGATCGCTCAGACACAAAACGCAGCCTTATTTAGACTGAAGACAACACCGTCATAAACTCCTCCATCACGCTCTAAATCCCACCCGCAAAGATGCCAGAGATGGTACGAGCAGCGCTGTCACAGCCGTTACTTTAACGCTTTGTTCACCACAAAAGGTTAAGGAAGACAAACACGAGGTCATCGCCGCTCTTCTATTTGCGCTGTACTGCAGATGAACCGGAGTAACCTCAGTTTTTAGAGTTTTTGCATATGAACATGTTTGCGTTGTGCGTATGTGTGTGTGTGTTTCTGCAGGGAGATCTCATTGTCCTTCTTCTCCACCAGTTGTCGGAGTACGAAGGAGATTGGAGCATCCTCCCCGTTCTTCCACTGTAAATAACAAGCTTAGTAGGAAACTTGACCCTGTGTCAGCTGATCTGTCTAGGTTACAGTTTTTGAGCACATAGTGATTTGCTCGGGAGGGAGGTGATTTGTGGGTGAAATATAACGTTTATGCATTCTTCAGTCTTTTTGCTACTTACGGCAAATCGGCTTCCTGGTTTTTGTTCGTGGAGGAGGAAACCAGGCTCCAACTGGCTACGCTGCTGCAGGTCCTCACTAGATATCCACGACATGAGGTGAAAGTCTCACACACACACACACACACACACACACACACAGAGTCCATTCTGCAATGTGAAGGATTTGATGGTGGTGTTGATTACCTCATGACGGCCTTATTATGTTTTTTTTTCTTCCCAGGAATGGTTTTTAGGTAAGGGTCTCCACGACGACGAGGCCTCCATTATCCACCACTATGCTTTTGCAGAAAACCCCAGTTCCTTTAGTTACCCAGACCCAAGAGCAGGCTGGGCTGTTAGCACACCGCTGCTGAAGAGGTTGGGTTCTAACCTAATTAGTGTGTTCACGTGTGTGAAATGCACGTGTGTGTGTCTCTCTTTCTCTCTTTTAACATTTCTTACATGTGCTTTTCAGACTCGCAATGCGGCTGCAACATGGAAGCCTGAAGTCAGATTTTACCATCGACCTGTACCATGAGGTGGGGATTATAGATTACTGATATTACTGAACCAGATGGTTTAAAACACATTCACCAACTGATTTCTTTTCATAATTTTAGGCCCTTGCTTTGCTCAAGTCTATAATCATTGATTCATTCATTCCCTTTTACATGCAGATTCAAACCTTTTAGCGTTTTTGTGTTTGACTTGTTAGACAGGATCTGCATAAAACAAACAAATTACTTAACATCCCTGGCAGACAGACACTTATTAAAAATTAGTTGTTGCTGTTAAAAAGGCACACCATGAGTCTTTGATCTGTGTCCACTTTGACATTTAAAAATTGCTTTGGCTAATGCCGAATGAGTAATTTGTGGAGCTATCGGAGAAATTTAATAGCTTCGAGTTTCGTATTCAGGGGCTCTGCTAAAACTGTCACCAGGGGACAGAATCCTTCTCAACAAATGACCGATTGCTTTTCCAACACGCGTACATCCATGTCAGCGTCCGTCTTTGTTTGGCCAGATTGCTCTGTACGTTTGGGAGGAAGGAAATGGGCCAAAGCTGACAGCAGTCCCAGAGTTCTGTTCACAGATAAGAGACAACTGCGCCACATCGTTTACCACCTACCTGCCCGACTGTGTACGTGTTTGATCAGCTTTTATTCCCATTTCCGCTGTGTTTACGTGTGTATAAGTGCTAACTGTTTCATTGCTGTAGCATCCTTTTATTAATATAAAGGCTAACTATTGTACAAAAGTTGTGACGGTGCTACACGAAACACTGTTAATCAGTCGCCAACATTTAAAAACGTGCTACACTGTAGTCCTCTGATGCTTTTTTCTCATCCCCTCGTCTTCATCCCTACTTAACTAACTGATGAATTTGAACTTTCATGTGATGCGTGATGAAGCGATGCCCGGCAGACCCTGGTGAGGAATTAGCACCTCTCTTTGGTCTTACTGAGGCGTGCTCAGCACTAACTTCATAGCAGTTAGGAAGGAATAAATCTTTATTTTGTCTCCTTTCAGCATATCCCAACACTAAGTTGTTTGCTGTTCTCCTGTTGCTATAGTAATAGCGGACCCTGCCTCCCATTTTCGACTGTTGCCATGGGATTTGCATCTCTCTCTCTCTCTCTCTCTCAGCTTTTATTCAACTTCATAGAAATGATCTAATTTTAAATGCATCATGTGCATATTAATGTTTGACACTCCAGGCCCTGACCCTTACAAAGAAAAGTAAATAGGATGTAATTTAATGTGCATAATAAAGTGCATTAACAAATCCTCTTACTTTATTTAAAATAATTATTATTTTAATTATTGTCCTCCAGATCTTTCTGGTGATACATTCAGTGGTCTTTTCCCTCTTTATTTCTAGGGTGAACCTGTGCCCCACACACACGTGTTTGTTGCTGTGAAAACATGTCAAAGATTTCACCAAGACAGAGGTGACGTGCTCCGTAATAAATAAACCTATTTAGATCTACTGAACCGATGGACCGTGTGTATCAATGCTTGTTTATCGCCACATAAAGAAAACCACTCAGTTTTCTGCTCGCTGTCATTTGCCAGCCCTCATTCAGTTGGAGTTCACCTGTCAGGTGGAAAACACCTATTGAAATTCACAGCCTCGTCTCGGCAGACTGCAGAGATTGCCGCCCCGTCTGTAATTATCCAAAACACTGGCATCTGTTTTTAGGCCAGCAGTTGCAGGCTGATGTGAATATGGGTTTAACGGCATCTCAAATAAGAAAATGAAGTGTGAGCACAGCAATCTTTATATAACCTTAATGAGTGGTTGTTGAGTGTGTTTGTGCCTGTTAGAGTCAGTGTAGAGGCTCTCTTCCCCATTTTTAGGATTTTAGTGATCAGCTTTGACAGGCGGTAGTTTTTCATTGTGAACGTGCATATTTGCTCTCTGCTCCACAGTACCAGTGGTGAGAGCAACATGGGAGAAGGACGCTAGCTTTTTAGAGTTTTACAGCGATGTGACCGATGCGTCCATCCCCACTGTCAGTCTGGGAGTGCCCAACACTGAGCGAGGTGAGCTGAACACAGAACGTACCTGGAACCATCACAACTCAGAGCAGAAGGGCCAGTTTTAAATGTGGCTGATTAACAAACAGTGGGCAGAATCTCAGTGAGGTCCCTGAGCTAACACAGCTACACTGGAGGTAAAATTGGTCTGCTGGGCCAGTGCTTTGATCCAGACATTTTATCTCGGGAGGTTCATTTTCAGTGAAATATCCAGATAACTAATGTCTCGACTGCGTTGAAATTGGCTCACTCACCTCCTGCTGATTAAATCGGTCCAGAACGTTTGAATTCTCATCAACATAACATTTCTTTTACCTCTAATTTGATAATTGGTGTAAGTGTTTTGTTCACACTTTAACAACTTCATGAATAGCAGTGTTTGTATATAATTGACATTGTGAGCATGTTATCTTCTTCACATTAGCATGTAGCAGAAAGTAGCAGAGCTCTGAACTGTGTGGCAAACATGACAGTAGAACTGAACTAGTTTGGTATGAAACCACCATTGTTGGGCTTGTTGTCCTTTTCCCCTCCTTTTGCTATCCTCCCATACTCAGAGCAACAAGGAAGAATCAGTGTGTGGCCAGATTTACCAAGAGCAACAGCCACAAGACCACCATGTTCAAAGCCAAGGCACGGCGCCCAAATAGGCTCGAGAGACAGAAACAATAGCTGCTCCAATGATCCGCTTCAGTGAGACTGTCTTTGGAGCAGATCTTCTCATGTTACGGACAGCCCGCCAGCAGCACAGTTCTGCCTTGTTGGCACTGCTTGAAATGTTCTTTTGAATGATTTCACACAGCAGGGGGCTGGCTAACAGTGTCACCAACACCTCCTTTCCACTAGACTTTAATTCATTTTCTTATGAATGTGCACGTTATATCACAATTTTCCATCTCTGGTTTTACTTTCATTTTTATTTCATTTTCCCCTTTGATTAAAGCTAGAATAAAAAATGTCTACCAGCTAGGAAATATGGATATCAACAAGTATTTTTGCCTTATGTACATTTGAATTAATTTACTATATCTTTTTGTATACTTGCATCAGGATGGATTTTATCTTTCCACCAATAACAGCTGCTTCCTAACAAGAAGTATTGTATTGTACAGTGTAGTGGCTTGAACCACGTCTAAAGGAGTTATTTTTTTTCTTCTTCTGTCTAATGGAAGGACATTGTGGGAAGACATTTGCCATCTTGAAACGTTTTCTGAGCGACGCAGTGCCCAGGGCTGATTGGCTTCTCATCGTGGATGATGACACGCTCATTAGGTAACTCAAGGAAACTTTAAAGCTTTCATTTTAATGTCCCACTGTTGAGTTTTTAAGTGCTTAAACATTTGTGCTGTGCTCTTTTATGGTGCAGCTTGCCCAGGTTGCGGAAGCTGCTACGTTGCTATGACCCGGACGAAGCTGTGAGTTTAGGGGAGAGATACGGCTATGGCTTATTGCAGAAGGGCTATAGCTACACCACAGGAGGAGGGGGGTAAATGCTCAAACTTCGCGTGTTTGTTATTTTCCTTTTTTTTTTTAAATTTTCCTCATGGCTATTCCCGAAAACACTGAAAGGATTGTGTGTTTGAGCCCTTTGTGATCTGCAGGAGAGCATTCCATATTCCATCTATTTGCATTTCCACTTAGATTTCGCTGTTGTAAACATTTTCCTTTTCACGTATTGTCACTTTCAGTCTCCTCTCCCTTTAGCTCTGCTTGTTCTACAACAACTTGTACACATGTTGCTTGTCTGATGTCTGCACTCTGCTCTGTTCTGCCTCCCACGTGCTTCTAGAATGGTCCTCAGCAGGGTGGCGGTGTCTAGGCTCATGTCCAGCAGCTGTGGCTGCTACAGTGATGACGCTCCAGATGACATGGTGCTTGGCCGATGCTTCGCTTCCCTGGGTGTTCCCATCACACACAGCCCATTGTTCCACCAGGTAGGGGACACCACACACGCATGTGATCATGATATGGTACTCAGGTCTCATCACTTTATGATGGTCCAGTTCACAGTCAGAATGTGTCTTAGACTACGTTCTACGTGATCCTGTTTACAGTCATTTTGAAAAAAAAAAAAAAACAACCTCTCTTTATGAGTTGTACTTATCTTCTGTCATTTTCAGACAGGATTCACAGATTAATCCTTTTCAAACATCAGAATCACAGTATTATGTTAATTAGTCAAACAGTCAGGCAAAACACCGATTTATATTCGTGAAACATCCAATCAAACACTTGTGGCAAGGAGATGATTTTGTGGCATTTCTGAAAAGTGATGAGTATATAAGAGAGGAGCACAAAACATCTTCATTGTTTTATCTGCTGCATGGGGCACAACTTGATAAGTGACATGCAGTGAGGATTTGAATCGTGCCATCCCCATTGATTTGTGTCTTTCTCACTGTGCGTCTATTTCCCACCCGCTGACACAGATAGGTGCCAGCAAATCCGTAACAGGTCATCGAGCAAAAGCAAAAATCATTTTGTTCATTGTCAGATGAGGCTTAATGTCGGAAAATGCTCCGCAGTACAGAAGGGAACTGTGCCGTAGGTGTCATCACTCACCATGAACAACAGACATTCTTTTTGATATTTTAGGCCCGACCTGACGACTACTCTGGAAAGCTAATCTCCTCACAACAGGCCATCTCTTTCCACAAGCACTGGAATGTAGATCCTCTGGCTGTCTACAAACGTTGGCTGCAGGACCATCATCCCCGAGATGAACTGTAAAAACACTGCACACCATGTGTACTTTATGTGTGCTGACCTGTCAGCCACCTTAGACATCGCCGCCCTCCCAACCTGCAGACAGACTTGTCCAAATCGCCTGAAACACAAACCTCAAACACGACAACACCCATAAATGTTGTTGAGATGAACTGTGTTTGGGTTAGTTGTGTAATAGGGACCATGCACACGAGCTTTATGGGCATTATAGTACACGTTTAAATATACCTGCCACGATGCTACTTTGAAATGGGCCCTAGAAAAAGGCCCTGAGGGACATCACAACCCATGAGCACTGGTCTTGAAGGAGTGTTATCCAGTAAGAGAAATGGCTTTACTTTGTTGGAGAGATAAACTCACATTAGGCCGTGAGGAAGTTTCAATATTTAGGTGCGGAGTAAAAAAAATGTTTTGTGAATTTTCCACATTGGAATGTAATCGTGTGAATCTGTCATCTGTGGAACTTTAAATCAATTCTGAGCTAGTGTGGTGTGAGGATAATTAGAATGCCAGATGGCATGCCAGCAGGTGTTTTTGTGAATATATAAACATCGTGGCTAACTGTTTTTACCTTCAAACATTTTACCATTTAAAAATAACAGTTTTTGTCCTGATGATCGGCTCAAACCTGTTGATTAACGCTTGTTTAAATCAGAACTTATCACTCGTGAGGTTTCCACTCACGGTGGCGAGAGAGGCTCGACTTTTCCTTTCCACCTGACTGTGCGCCTTATTTTTCCCCGACTTGTAATTTTTCAATCAGACCAGACTCCCATGAATTGGGAAGTGCTCCTGCATCGTGTCACTGTGACACCAGTTACCATGGTAACTCATTCACTGGTAACCATTCAGTCTCTCTTGGAGCACCAGTGCTGAGCAGACGACATAAGTGAAACACTGTTTAACGTACCAGGAAATTAAAGGTTGAGCTATTGTGATGATGAAACGTTACAGGAAGTAAGACAGAACAAATATAGGCGCTCGAAGTTGTATTTAACGATGCAGGAGTGTTCCAGGCCGTCATTATATCGTTCTTTCATATGTAAATGAGGGATCATTTTTATTTGCAGATGCGTACGTGGGCATAATGCAGAATCTGGAATTTCTTCACATACAAAAAAAAACATTTTCTGTTCAGGCTCCATCAGTGAAGTCCACATCAGCCAGTCGGTCAACAGCTCCAAATAATCCACAGTACCTCAAAGATTTGAAACAATCCTGGTTGCTGTGGTCACGCCTGTGGTTACCCTGTCCCGCTTCCGGTCAGGCACAGCTTAAACAGCCAACCGCAAACACTCGGGGGGAACCCGGTTAGCGCTTACTGACAGTCCTCTGGATTAAAACAGTTGCAGGGAAGTTCAGTATCAGTTCACTTTCCCAGCGACTTGGACAGGCAGCAACCACAGCTGTGTCACCTGGATGTAATTTCAGTTTTCAGCAGCTCTTTGCAAATGACCGGCCATTATATATCACTCAGAGAGCCGATTGAAACCACCGCTGCTGCGAGGGCTGTCCTCATTCCAGCCAATAAATCGGGTGTCCTTAAATTACAGCTTTGTGTTGCACAATTCTGTTGGAATGATTGTTCAAGGGGATCCGAGAATAAGATTGTTTTTACGTGAGAAATATCGACAGTCACTTTAATATCATCATTTACTTCTTCTCTGTCCATGGTGGTTAATGCTGTTAATGCCCCCACCTGTGGGGGCTTTCTGCCCTGTGGGCTTCCTCAAGGGTCTGTTTTGAAAGGATGGTGTTGGCTCTGAAGACAGGTAGCGTTGGAGCACCATTCCTCACCCGTGAGTGGAACTGTGCATACGTAGTGCTAATTGCTTTCAAATTTGTAATCTAATCAGTCTGGAGATAGCTCCAATAGCTCTGCTAATTAACTTCTGAGTGAGACAAGAACGTGCAGGTGCAGACTTTTATTGCCTGCTTTTAAGGTTGTCACCTCCTGGCGGATTCCCAGGTTCCACATGGCACGTTTTTTGGTGTATATAATAAGAATGTATTGAGATAATTCAATATGTCCCCAGCATTTGTGCTGTGGGCGACCATGCTTGGTTTTCTCAAACAAAAGTCACATCTCTGGCTCCTTGTTCGCGTTCTGCAGCCACAAGTGCTATAAATTATTATGTTTGGGAAAAGTCTGGCTCTAAATTCGGGAGATAAATTCTGTCTCAGAATTACGTCGTATGCTGTGAATTTCTCTTGGAGATCAATAAATGGATGGTGAAGAGTTCAGTCCTAGTTCTTCCAAACCAAGACCTTTTGATATTATTATTTACAGCTGTAGCTGCACCGCCGCTCAGCTTTCCTGCCTTTTCACGTGCTCTTTCAGTCTGTTTGTGATGTTTCACCAGAAGAGACACACGCGTTGATACACAGGTAAACACACAGTGTTCCTGTGCCAGCACAGAAAAAAGAGCTTCAGGAACAAATGCAGTTAGTCCTGGGCCCCTGATCTGCATCATGTTATCAGCAGGCGCCTAATGCAGTTATGGAGAAAGCGAACGTTATGTGTCGATTATTCATGCGGAGCACTTGTTGGTGCCTGCGAGGTGCTTCTTTTTTGGCAAATATCCAAAGACACTAATCATCCAAAAAAATCTATGATCCCAATTTGATTCGCAGGTGAAACCTTAGAGCTCGAGGTTGTTTGTGCTAATAAAAATGAAACCAATTCACAGTCGAGGCTGTTATGTTCTCTCTCTTTTTTGTGTTTGACCCAATGCAACTGTTTAAACTCCTTTTTAAAGCGAATGATGGGACACCTTTTTTTTTTTTTTTTTTTTTTTAAAGTCAGAATCTTTATTGTTTGCAAAGTTAAACTTCCTGTTATTGGATTTAGAACTGATTTGGCCTGAAATGTCAGTGTCGCTGGGGGAATGACTCAACAGATTGAGCCAACACGTTGAGCATACTGACAGAAAACAGCAGAGGAAGAAGAGAAGAAGTCACATTAAAAAAATGTGAGTCAGAGAAAAATGTACGGATGAGGAGGAGCAAGGAGGAGTGAAACAGTCAGGCACAATACAAACTGAGAGGTAGAGTCTGGATGGATGGATGGATGTTTACACCCTCAGACACTATCTCACTTTAAATTCCAGAATCTGCTTTATTTAAATCGTTTTTTAAAATGCATTTTCCCCTCTGAGCCCATTCCTCATCCTCCACAAGGTTTTAAAGTTCATCCTGCTAAAGCACAACCAAAAAAAAAAACAGAAATGAAAACATAATTCCAAATATTTGGAAAATCCTTCTGGGAAGTTTGCAAATTTGTAAATTTCCATTGATTTTATTTCACGCTTGAAATCCCTAAGAGTTTGCATTAACTTGTGGACAAGGCATGACTTGTTTAAATTCAAAAAATGGAAAATAGATTGAAAGAGTTTAAAAAACATAAAACTGTCAAAGGAAACTTTCCCCGATAAATATCTGAGCTCAGCTGAACAGCAGTAGACAGTGTTTTCTCATCTTTTTGTAGTTATCTGCACAATATAATATTCTTGTCTCAAAGAGAGGGAAGATGGAAAATATTACAAAAACAAAAACGTCAGAATCGGCTTGAATTTGTATTATAAAATAAATTGAATTAAAAAAATTAAATCAAAAACATTTGAATTGGCTCAGCGGCAGCACAGATGTCTTTGTTTAGTCTGCTGACCACTACTGCTTATTAGATCAACTCATTAGTTGTTGAGAAACAAAAATATGAAATGTCTTCCCTCCCTCAGTGATTTTAACCAAACCTGAGGGCCTCTCAGGGTTAGGAAGGTCTTTCAAAAATCTGTGAACCTACAGCAGAGCCCATAAATATTGATTCCTTCTGCGGCCCAAATGTCCTGGAACTTCTGGAATATGCCTGGAGTGTTCCTAATAAACGGCTTCCATTCAGGTTGGGCTTTATCTAAAATGATCCACAAAATACTTAATAGAGTTTAGACTGATTGATTGTTTACAAATTTACTCTACACTAGGAGAGTGGACATAACAGATGTCATCATGCTATTAACATTTACAGTTGTATTTATAGTTTTTACCTCCTTTTCTATCTTAATATTTGCTGCCTAATAACTTTTCTATTGATATTTTACATCCGGATTCATTCAAAGTAAAGATGAAGCCCCAGAAATGTAGATTAAGTCTTCACATTTCACCGTTTTGTTGTTGGTGACCAGGTTGGCTCTGACAGACTGCTGCTCTAGCTTCGTGTTTGGCGCCGGACTCTTTACAATTGGTGCTTACATCAAGCAGCGCTGGCAGTCGCTCACATACTGGCAGCGAGTCGGAGTCAAGCTGAGCAGCACTGTGAAGGTGGAGAACTCTGGCAACCCGAGGGGAGAGCACATCCAACGGCTTACACGGTGGAATGAAGCGGCCAGCAGGAGAGTGAGACAGTGATTACACGCACACACACGCACACGCACAAACACAAAAGGAAAGTTATCCAAGCAATTTCCAGTAGTACAAAGTGATCCTTAAATGAATTAACAGAGCATTTGGTCTATTTCAAAAGGAATCATTTAATAGATATGGTTTAATATTGAAAAAAAAAAAAATAGGGGGGAGCCACAAAGCCTCCACTGTTTGTGTTTGAGATGAATCCCAACTGCAGTTTCAGCACTGATGTTTCTGCCTGCCGGGGGGGGCATGAGGACACGTTCCTGCTCCCTTCATAGAGGACAGAATGCTCCCACATCCTTTAATCAAATCTTCATTTCATCTGAGCCACAAGGCCATTGCCGTTGATTGAATGCACAGAAGGTTGTTTGAGGGCTGCAGATCTGTGTCGATGTCCCACACTGGAGAGATCCCTGCAGGTTTTACACTGTTCCCTCGGCTCCATGGCATCTGATTGGACCGCATGTCTGTGATTCCCAGCTGTGCAGAGACTGGCTAGTCTCCTGCACCACTCCCAGGTCTCCACAGGGCAGTCAGCTGATCACCCTCGGTTTTCCCAGCCGTGCCACGTTTGTGACTTCATTGACAGTTTGGCTTGAATGTGAGATATTGTTAAACACAGTTGCCCTGACGTTTATGCTATTTTAATTGTCAATTAAGCACAGATGTAATAAGAAATGAGGATGAAAGAGGGATTTCATGCACCAAAGTCTTTAAAAAATGTGTACCAGCTGTTGCTTTTTCATGTTTAGGCTCTTTAGTGAATTGTGTGATATGAATACAACAATACGGGGGATTACTTTTTAATGGGTGCGGCAATTTGTAGTCTGCTCAAGTTGCCGTGGTGATTCTGCTGAGCTCTGTAAAGTGAAGGAATTTAGTTGATTTGGGGCAAAAATTACAGCGTGTCTCTTCTGGTGCAGTCACGTTTAGTAATCTGTAATACTGAGAGGCGAGAGAGAGAGAGAGAGAGAGAGAGAGAGAGAGAGAGAGAGATCCTGTTTTCATAGTCTTCACAGACCTGAGGGAAGGACGCCGTAGACAGGATGATTTTCCACTCAGATCGCATCTTTCCAGTTTCTCCTCACCTGCTTTCCCGCCTTTTTGGAGAATAGTTCCGATTACAACGATCAGTCGTTTTAAAGCGTTCGGCGTGCTGTGACTGGGCTGGATTCTTTACACACGAGGAAGCATGAGCGCGCGGAACTGTCAGAGAATCCGGATGAATGTGCCGGTCATCATGCTGCTCTTCCACCTCAACACTCAGATCAGAGGTAAAGGAAACACCGGGATGCTGAATACTCATCATGTTTATTTATGATAATATTTATATATTAATAAATGGTTATAAACACTACTAAAGTCAGCAGGAACTATAGATTTATTATTAAGCCTAATTATTGTTCTGTGTCAGTTTAAAAGTCTTTGGAGGGGGTGGAGTGATCGGAGAAATATTTTTATATTGCTGTTTTTAAATCATTTTCACATGTCAAGCCACGCTGGCGCATAAAGGTGATGAGACTTCAGGTCAGGGAATGACATGGGGTCATTTCAGAGGGCAATTTGAGTGGTTATATAAAGCTTTCCCAGCTTTAACTGGGGAGGTGAGTCGGTGTCTGCTGCCTGTTTGCCGTCGTGGGGAGAATAAAGGACTCTGTCACGCATCAGCAAAGTGTCCTGAGAAGGTCTGAACACCACAAAGGCGCTCTGCTTCCGCCCTGGAAAAGTAGGAGGCATCAGACAAAACCGTTTTATTTCTTTGGGAGTCATGATTCAGACATTAGATCGCCTCCACAATCTCATAAAGCAATAATATCCACTGTGAAATCTCCACTAGTCTGAAGTGCTTTAGTTCTTGAAGCAGACGTTTAATCTGGGGGGGTTCAGCCTGCGCTAGTTCCCCAGCTGACACTGAGGGGCAGCATCACAATTAAACACTCTGGGAACAATTATCCTTTCAGACAAGTCAGAACTTGTCCCCACAGGGAGTTTAGAAATTTGACACCATGAAAATGAAAACCCATATTACCTGTTTAATGGATGGGCAATAAGAAAATGGAGCACCTAATGCAAACTGATAGCAGCTGAAAATCATAAACAGAATTCATAAAAGTGATTTAAATGATTCTGATTCATTCTGCAGGCATCACAAATTATACATACTTTACAAAGGTAAACATTCCGCACTTTAAATGGTATCTAAGCCACAACAGCAGCAGTTTTTATCAGTTTCATCCCAGGACCCACGGGTCATTCGCCCATGTACTCGCATTCAGAAACAATTTGTCTCAAAAGTCTCCAGTCAAGACAAGATTCTCTTTCTTTTTTTCTATAAATGTGAGAATAACACATATACACACAGTTTGGGGGTGGGGGGGGGGGACTGAAGGAACGCTGCAAGGTGAGCTAGACAGAATTAAAACTACATCTGGAGACAGAAATGTACACTGGACGCGCGTTCTGCCTGTTTTCACCCAAACAGCCTCCCAACTTACTACCTCCTGGATCACAGCGCAACATCACTAACCAGTCACAAATACTACGGATTTACCAGTCAGGGGTGAAAAGGCCACAGATAAATGCACCTCCACAAACTCTGCAGCACAGTCTGCGCAGCTTTAGCTCCTTCTCGTCCCCGCTGGTGCCACATGTGATCGCAGAATTAGCTTCATTTGCAACGGTCAAGACGGTTGCAGAAGGCCGTAAAAGTCATGCGGCTGTTTCAGGAAGTGAAGACACCTTAAGAAGTCATATCAGCAACTTTGGCAATGAATGATGTGTAAATATGCAAAATGATCTTCATCTTTCTCACATGTGTCCTTCAGTGCTGCTGGCCGACAGGGTGAGAGAGACCAGATGCCCTCTCGGCCAGTTCCCGTGTGGAAACATGAGTGAATGTCTCCCGCAGGTTCTGCAGTGCAACGGACACAAAGACTGTCCCAACGGCGCTGACGAGCGAGGCTGTGGTGAGTCCATACGTTCAGACACTGAAGACGCTGCACGTTTCTCCGCAGTCCTGCCTGGAAAGGCACGCTTCTGTACATGCACACACAAACACACACAAGCAGATATGCACATACGCATACACACACACACATTGATTTACTTGCTTACTGGTGGAGCACGGCAGCTTGTACTGTTTTTTCTGGAATGATCAGAAGAGAAAATGTGACAGTGGATCAATGTTTTTTGCCTGTTATTTACCTGGAGGAGAAATAATGCAGGTTTTTATTCCAGCTGGCATTTGTTTGTCTGTTTATTAGCATAATTGAAAAGTTGCTTTATCTGGATGCAATTATGAGTTTTTCCTTTCATGTGTTACAACTTGTTGCTTGGACCATAAATACATTAAGAGGCACTGTTGAGGATCGTTTCTGAGCGGCTCAGGCCCGTGGTTCCACAGTGTGACCCTGTTCACGCTACTGCGCACGTCCTGTTATGGTACAGGACCGAATTGACTTTAATGGCTCTTGGAAGATTAATATTACTGTGGCTCCGAGCAGAACTTTCTGATGTGGTCTAGACACGTAGATGGCTAGTTAATTTAACATTTATTTAGAGGCATAGAGGCCTTCAGTGGGATGTTTATCAGTTTGCCATAATAACATCCCAATTAAAACTGAGAACCAGAATCTAATGAGAACGGAGGCAGGCAAGCGGATCAGGGAACTGTGCGGTCTGGACCAGGGCAGGAACAGGATTTAAGAGTGTTTATGATTGAATTTCATGATTGTGGCTTTAACCAAATGACTAGTTTAGTGTAATAAATAAGAAGAACTCTCTACAGCTTCCATCTTGTTTGCACTGATTTTTTTAAACGTCTGCTTGGATCCAGTGATTAGGTTCCGACAGTTAAGTAAGCTTGCAAAATAGACGTCACTAGCCTCAAAGGGGAAAAGGAAAGAAAATCCCTTTGGCACCTCACACCTTTGGGTGTTTCATCTGCGCTCTGGTCAGCTCAGCTGGTGTGTAGCCAACGTGCACAGACACCATCCCAAAGTGTGTTTGACTGACGTTTATCGCTGGTGCGTAATCAGCTTCTCACTAGACGTCCTGTCAGATAGAGCAGCGACAGGTGACGTCTGATGTCTGTGCTGTCATAGATGGACGGCTGGAGGCAGGAAAAGCTAAAGAATGGAGCGATGACTCAGTGAGAAGGTGCCGCTTCTTTCTTATTATTGACACCCACGGCAAAAGTAAAAGAGTTTCTTTTACTTTCCACACTACACTCCCACGATTCCCTTTCACCTGCTCACATTCCAGACTCGGTCCAGGCCGCTGGTTCTTGGACGGTCTCTCTGCAGATTCTTCCTGCTTCTTTGCAGGTGATAACGCCGGATGGGCCGATTTATTCGGCCAGTCGCTTCAGGACGATGGTCCCGTGGACCAGGACTCGCTGAACGAATGCTGTAAGTGTTTAAGCTGGAGGCGTCTTGAATTTTTACATAGCAGCCGTCGATGTTTGTGTGTGTGTGTGTGTTTATTCTTTCGTGTGTGCAGTCCTGCAGGATTATCCAGAGAGTTGCGACTGCATTCAGACAGACATGGCGTGTGTGGAGGTCAACTTGCAGGATGTTCCTCTGCTTTCTCCAAACGTGACCTGGCTGTAAGAGACCTCTCACTCTAATCACATGACCCGACTCCGTCTTTCCGCATGCTTGTTGTGACTCTTGATGTGTGAATATTTATTCAGCCTCTGCTCATAGTGTGTGTCACATAAGTGTGGTACTCCACCGTCTTTGTTATAGGTCACTACGGAGCAACAAAATCCAAGTGTTGTCCGATTTTGTATTTGCCGAATACTCACGCCTAGAAAGACTGTAAGTACCTCCATAAAATATGTTCCTGTCGCCTTTTTGTCTCAATGCTTTCGTTGATGGGCGCTTGATGAGTCCAGTCTGTGCTTATTCGAAAAGAAAAAGAAGGAAAAATACAATTAAAGCAAAAATAACAACATTTTTCTTCTAGCATGTAGTGCCTCTTTATAAAGCAAAAATGGAGCCACGTGTTGGCATAGTTTATTAAGTATACATACATTCATGACTGTTTTGAAGCCTAGCATTCCAAAGTTTCATTGACAGCGTGTGACAAACACTTTCATTAGGGGAGAACATGATGATAAATGAGTTCTTCCCACAAAGATCGTGCTGAGTTTGAAAGCGACAGCGTTACTTGAACGATGGGGTGTTAACAGAATAAACACCGCTTTGTCTCGTTCCTCCCCAGGTTTTTACAAAACAACAGCCTCCAGTTTATATCCCAGCACGCTTTTAGCGGCCTGCGCAGTTTAAAGAGGTTGTAAGTATTCCTGCGACTTCATTACCCAGCCTGTACGGGGACAGGACATGTTGATTTATTGACGTGGTTTCACCACCTGCATCTGTGCTGATTGTGTGTCATCTTTCCTGAGCTTCTCTGTTGTTGTTGTTGTCGTTGTTGTTGATGGATGTCACTATTCTATCTGTCTGTACATGTTCTCTTCTACATGTGCTCCAAACCCCAGCCTGGGAATCAAATAATTTAGTTGAAACAATTTCCAAATCGTTGATATTCATGGCACATTTGAATTAAGGATCAAATATGCAAAAGTATTTTAATACCATTAAAAGTATAGTATTGTAGTAGTATTGACAGTAAAGGTTTATCTACTTAATGAGTTTTTTTGCTTGTATTCTAGGTTTCTCAGTGAAAACCTGATATCCAGTCTCAGTCCTGGTGTGTTCAGGGATCTTCATCATCTTCAGTGGCTGTGAGTCACACACACACGCACACACATTTTGTATTTTTCATTTTTTTTTCGGGTTTGTGTTCTAGAAGGTGCAAATTGTCTCTGTGAAGATTCTCACTCATCCAGGTCATAGTTAGTTATCCAAAGTTAGATCTCTGTGTGCAACTGGACTGTGAAGACGTTTCACCTTCTCTCCAGAAGGCTTCTTCAGTTCTAAACTTGCTGGGGGCAGAGCTTGGAAATATAGCCCTTGTGGACCACTGGCATAGCAAGAAACAGCCTGCTTTTGTTTAATCAGCTCCAAATACATGTCGTACTCTTTTGTCATTATTTTATTGAATTTTTATTAGTACAACCAAACACACCCACATTCAATTTGGTGAAATTATTGCACATTTGCTTTATTTTTGCATTTTTGTGCCAGGATGTTGGACCATAACCCTCTGAGGTTCTTGTCTCAGGAGACTTTCATTGGGCTCCAGTCTCTGAAATATCTGTGAGTCAGTTTCAAACATAGCAAAATGCTGCATGCTTATGTAAATGAAAACAATGTTTCTGTATTTCAGCATTTGGTAATGCTTTGGTAGGAGAAACATTCTGATGTAATACCTATACCTGTAGGAGAACTTTTATTTTCTGTAGTACCTGTAGATAAAGTCACTACATGGTATGTGTCTGTGTCCGTGGGCAGGTCCATGGTGGACGCCTCACTGCAGCAGCTTCCCCATCACAGCTTCTGTCAACACATGCCGGCCCTGGACTGGCTGTGAGTCTGCTCCCACTGTACCCGTGACGTGATTGATGCCACGTCGTGAGCGTGTGTTCACACTAACCTCATGTGTGTATATATTTATGACTTCTCTCTCCTCTTTTTTCCCCACTTAGGGATCTTGAAGGAAACCAAATCCAAACTCTCAACTTCTCTATTTTGAAGACCTGCAGCAAGCTTGAGGTCCTGTAAGTTCCGTTTCATCTTTCCTCTGTTTTTCCTCATTCATTTGCCCTCCACGCTAGCTCACAGACTGTTTTGGGTCTCCTCTGTTCAGATTACTGATGGACAACAGGATCCAAAGAATTCCTGAAAACACCTTCCACTCTCTCTGGAAGCTGGCTGAGCTGTGAGTAACATCCAGTGAAGGTTCAGATTTCTGACACTGATAATCGGATATTTACTCGTATCCGCAACCTGCTTCCAGCTGCTCGCCACTTGACTGCAAGATCGCAACACAAGCACGCCCACTTGGAGGCACAGGCTTTACTATAAGTAATAAATCAGACGAGTGATGAAACAGCCAGCCAGCGTCTTCGGCAGGGACAGACAATCGGTTCGGAGGTTCTGTTCAGACAAAGACGTGAAAGGAGTTTATGAGATTATATCAGTATTCAGGAGTCTGTAACATTTAGATGCTCTGCTCAGCAGACATACCTACGTAAGTTATGACAATTCATCATTTGTGTTGACCTTAATTTTGTCGGACTTTGTTTTGTAAGATTTTTGTTAAAATTGGCAAATGTGTGTGGGATTGTTCTGTATGATAAAAAGTGCTGAAAACTAATGTATCCACATGGCGGTGTATATATAAAGTATCCAGTACACACAGAGACGAAAAATACACACTCTTTGTACCATCTGCTGTCTCAAACTAAAATTTGAAGGCTCGTTCTGCCTTCCCAGCTGCAGTAGCCATTAAAAAGTTCTGAAAAAGAGAGCGATAAATTTTACTCAGCCTGCTTACTGCGTTAGTTTTTCTGCCCTCATTTTTCTCTCTTTTCTTTTCAGGAATCTGTCCAGCAACAGGATAAAGGAGCTGCCAAAGAACACCTTTAAAACCATCTCAAAGTCACTGCTTAAGCTGTGAGTGCTGAAAATGCGAAAGTGCAGTGTTGATTGCTGTGAAACGTAATGAATCCTCGGGCTCCATCCCGTGTTTTAATGGGAGATCTTGGAAAGAAAGTGCATCAAGCAGATCAAGCAGTCCCCCACTGTCCTGTCCAGAGACACAAGCAGTTTTTTTAAATCCGCCTGGACACAGGTGCTGTGTTTTCATGATACACATAATTCATGCTGAGCACATTCTCACCTCCAGGGAAACACAACCCGTCTCCTCCCACAACCCTCAGCCACAAACCTGCTTTGAAATATTCAACCAAGTAACAGAATTAAACAAAAGTGTTGTTTCACATAATGGGATCAACGTTTGGAATGTGTGGAAGGTTTGAAGACAGGGGGTCATGTGACTAAAGTATGGATTCATCTGGTTTTATGTTTGCAGAAATATCTCGTACAACCCTCTTCTCCGCATTCACCCCAGCCACTTTAACCACCTGACTCATCTTCAGTCTCTGTGAGGACACACACACACACACACACACACACACACACACACACACACACACACTGCATGTTATGTTCTTTCTGTCCCGTAGGGCTCTGGAGGGGATAGAGATTCCTGAAATCGAAACAAAGATGTTCTTGCCCATGAAGAACCTCTCCCACATGTATGCGCACCTTTGACGAGTATTTCAGCCCTGGCACGTGCCTCTCCACCGCCATCTTCTTACTCTGTTCTTCTTCCAGCTATTTCAAGACATTCCAGTACTGCTCCTACGCGCCCCACGTCCGGTCCTGTAAGCCCAATACTGACGGCATCTCTTCCTTCGAGGACCTGTTGGCCAACATGGTGCTGCGAGTGTCCGTCTGGGTCATTGCCTTCATCACCTGCTTTGGTAATCTCCTGGTCATCTTCATGAGGTCATTGATCCGAGCTGAGAACAACCTGCACGCTGTTTGCATCAAGGTCCTGTGCTGTGAGTCACACACTCTCCCACAGTTTCTGCTTACTTGTTTGTGAATGAAAGGGGTGCAGGATTTTTGGGAGAATTCAAGAATTCAAGAATTCAGATTTGCAGCCGTACCCAAAATTATATGGGGTTGGATTTATTATCCTTTCAAAACTTTGTAACTCTCCGTCTCTTTTTGTGCAGGTGCAGACTGCCTCATGGGGGTCTACCTTTTCTTCGTTGGAGTGTTTGATGTGAAATTCCGGGGGGAGTACAATCGCAACGCCCTGCTCTGGATGGAGAGCGTGGAGTGTCGGACGATTGGATTCCTGGCCATGCTCTCCTCAGAAGTAATTTAAGATAGCACAGCCTATATGAGGAGAAGCCAGTATTCAGAGATACGTGCTATTCACACACACACACACACACACACACACACACACACACACACACACACCGTATGGGGCTCAGTGGAATCACAATGCTTTATCAGCTCCAAGAAATATGATTTTGAAATTGAAATGGACTTTAACATATGTTAGCATAGCTTTGGGGTTCCTTTGTCTGTTGTCTTCATTTGTTAAGATGGGGATAATTCGATTTTGCCTGTTTCTTTTCTTTAAATTCTTTAGTATTTTACCAGTTGTGTCCACAGTAGTGGGCCTGAAGCCCTCAAGTTTTCCACTTCACGATTCTCTACTTTTTTTTTTTTTTTTTTACAAATTCCAGGTGTCTGTTCTCCTCCTGACCTACCTGACCCTGGAGAAGTTCCTCGTCATTGTTTTCCCCTTCAGCAATTTGCGCCCCAGCAAACTTCTGACTTGGGTACTTTTTCTAATTTTCTAATTTTTTCTAACACAGAAAAGCAAACAGTCTGAATAGTGTTTTAGCTTTACGTACTTACTTCAGTTGTTTGTTGTGCTGTTCAAATCCTCTCCTTTAGCAGATTAACCAGTCATGAAATATTGAACCTGACACTCACATTATGGTGAGGATTCTAGTTTTAACAAGACAGCCAGAAAAAGCTATTTTGTGAGAGCAGGTGTTGCATCTGGCATCTGTATAACTGCTTTTCTTTGTTTGTGTTAAAAGTCTAGCTCGAGCAGTCATTATTCACAGTGTTGCTGATTCCAGAATGAGGTGCCCCACGCTTTTAGATAGAAGTAGAGGATGATAGATCAAAAAGGAATACTGAAATCACCGGGTGACACCTGTCAGACTGCAGGAGTCGTCAAAATTCTGTCTTGTGTGTTTGAGAAGAATGCTGCTGACAACGTGTCTCTTTTACACCCCCTCCAACCCCCCCACTTCCCCCAAGGTGGTCCTGGCCTCCATCTGGCTACTAGGGGTCATTATTGCCGCTGTGCCCCTAATGAATGAGAATGTGTTTGGGAACTATTACGGACGCAATGGGGTCTGCTTTCCCCTTCACTCTGACAAGCAAGAAAAACCTACTGCCAAAGGATATTCCACAGGCGTTTTCCTGGGTAAATGTAAAACCAAAATTCCCCAACAGCTCATTTTATAGCTATTAATGTTGCCATTATTATACACAAACACTGGTGGAAGATAATAATTTCAGTATTGCTGCTGTCAGAACATCTGGACTTGTATGTGTATATTAATATGTACAGTACCCAACTCTATGCAAAGAAAATTTGAATTTTCACTCAATAGCATGCTTGTCTCTTTAGGTCTAAACCTGGTGGCGTTCCTGATCATCGTCTTCTCCTACTCTAGCATGTTCTACTCTATCTATAGAACGGGGGTTAATGCAACAGACGTGAGGAGCAGGCTGCACAGAGATGTGGCCGTGGCCAACCGGTTTTTCTTCATAGTGTTCTCTGACGCCCTCTGCTGGATTCCCATATTTTTAGTCAAAATCCTGTCTCTGCTGGAAGTGGAGATACCAGGTACATAATGATCCAACCTGTGTGTTTAAGGTTGTAATGACACAATATTTATAAGGAAACAGTGATGTGGTTATCTGAATTACTTATTTGTGTGGAACAGGATGAATAAAAGAGAAAACTCTCCTCCTTCTTTAGGCACCATCTCCAGCTGGGTAGTCATCTTCATCCTTCCCATCAACAGCGCCTTGAACCCCATTCTCTACACCTTGACCACAAGCTTTTTCAGAGAGCAGGTAGAGGTCTTACTCTGTCACTGGCAGAGAAGACACATGTTGAAAAAAGACCGCAAAAGCCTCACCTCATCTACGATCTTCGTGGACACCCCACGGATTTCCTGCTACCATCTCCCTTCCTACCTCCAGCGGGTGTCACTGAAAGACGCAGACCCTCGCTATGCCTGAAGGCCGCAGGAACCTTTTGGCACTGTGCAGACTGGTGGCTGAGGTCAGAGAACAGTGACTGAGCTGTTTCATCATGGCAAAGTTGCATTGTGGCACTTTCTGGTTGACCGTAGCCATGGCACGGTCGTGAGGAACCACCTGACCTAATATAACTTTGACAGTATTGGATGTACAGAAACTGCAGCCACGGTAACATTCCGTTAGTGTCACAAATTCACCTTTAAACCTGTCAAAATGATGGATTTATAAATGTGGATAGCTCCATAGTTCTTCTGGTTGTAGCAAAGTGAGCCATCACTATCATCTTCTAAATACTGGATACAATAAATTCTGGAACTGGAGTGTACTGGGAGATTGACAACAATCTTAGTGAAGCAGTTTTCTTTTCACAGTAACTCTGTGTTAATGCTATTTTATTAAAGTTCCAGGATAATGTCTTCTTTGATTACAGGTGTTTATTATAATCTACATGTGTGGTGGGACAGCCATACTTCAGGTACAGTGATCATCCATATCAAATGAATAGCTACTTGACTTCTTTGTATCAGCATGTCAGGGCTTGAGATACTGAACATTATATTGCTGCAAAAAAAAAAAAAAAAAGTGTTGTTACTCTTAAACAGGCAGCCTGTGTGTGTTTTTCCTGCCACGAGTATATAAATGGATAAAGAGGTAGGTTGGGTTGAATGGTGCTGGATCGTTGCTCCAGGACATTTCACTTACCAATCCGGTATCAATATTCTATTAAATGCATTTCCATTATGTCCCACACTGTTTGTTTAGTTTAAGTTGGTTCACACCAGTTGATCATGTTGTCAGTGAAGTATTGTGTTAATTTACATCGACACGGTAGATTAGTGTGTTACTACTTAGAAGCTATAATAGTTTAACTGTACATATTTCAGATAAGTGAACATCCTTTGAGGAAGTAAAGACAGACTTGCTGTTATGCTCTGCAGATGGATATTGTTGTATAATTTGGTACAGGAACATTTATGTATGTCTGTATACAATTGTAATTGTCACTTCAGGGGATTTTGTGGATTGGTTTTTGTATGTCTCCTGGACTGAAAAAGTAAACATAATAAAAAAAAAAACCCTTTAACATTATTAATAGTTTATTGAGAGGTCTATAAATGAAAAAATGAATTTCATGCACCATTTTAAATATGAAAACATTAAATCAGAGCATAAAATAGGATGTATAGAACATTCTATTTCAAATATTTTACTTGAAATACAGTAAAGAAATATGCTAAGTGAATTCTCATGAGATCTCAGAACCTCATGATGCATAACTATAGTTGCCTGAAGCAATGATGTCAAATATTTTACCGGGAGTAATAGTACCAATCAAGAGCTTTAAAACAACAACGTTAACGTGTCAAATACTGTATATAATATATATGGATTTTAATCGCCGGCATCATAGCTAGAAAAAAATTTATTATCGAGCATCGGTGGTGGCGTGAAGTTCCAGAATCAATATTTCCGCTGGTTTACTGGTTTGAGTCCACCTGCAGGGCTCAGCATCCTTCGTGGCAGGTGTCCTGCCCTTGAAATAAGGTACGCCCTTGGCGACTGGTTGATAGACATCACCAACAACCAATAAGCGATGTGTATCTTCTCAGTTTCCAGCAGTGCTGCGTCTGATTGGTTGCGATGGGCGGGGCGCGGTCATTCCGAGGTAGCCTGTCAGCCGGGGCGGCACGAGTCCAGGAGGAGAGAGACGAGACGTATTGATGAAAACAAGCCATTAAACCGCACAAAGAAAAGAAGGAGCGCCTGGAAATGATCCTGTAGTTTCAAAGGTCGACACAGCAGAGGTAACACTGGGGTTAATGTTGCATTACTGTTTTGCTTGTGGATGTTTAATGTCTCTGTGATGACACAAAGGCAAGCGAGCAGTGACTTGATACAGCGGTACCATCTATGTAACTACTACGGGGGCTCGTATTAGCTTGTTGGCTACCAAGTTAGCTGCAGGGATAGCTGATCATAGGATCAATATCCACAATGAAAACGAAAATGTGGCAAGATAAACACACGTTTCCTGAGAACAATAATGTTAGAAATAACTGTCCCGCGGTGTGAGAGGAATTAGCCGAAGCACAGTGTTCATATTGACAGCTGTCGTTTATAAATACACAGCCGTGATGGCGTTGTAAGATAACACGCTAAATTCTATGTTAGCTTGGTAGCTGCTGTCAATTAACACAAAGCACAACTGCTACGTGCTAACGAATCTATAAAGGCATCAGTGGAGCGTATACGACACATAAACCCTTCCCTGTTGTAATGTATGCCACGTACGTGCCTTAGAACTACTCACTGATGCCCTTCTTCCAGCCACACTTTATTCCCAGCTAGGATGCTCAGAGATCAGCTTGGGCATTTTCTGTTAGAACGCCAGCGTTACAGCATGTATTATTTACTCCCACACTTGTACAGAAGCCAACTCGATAACAGGAAGCTCTATGTTGTGCCTTCTTTTGTGTGCCTTCCTTTAGTCCGAGTGTTAAGCAGCAACTTGTTTAACCAAAAATGCAGTAAACGGTGAGACAGGTGTAAGGAGCAGAAAGTGACTGATGATCTCATCTTTACTCTTTTTTTGTAGCTGGTTGATTCTTTTCATTTATCCTCCCTTTCCTTTAAACCCATTCTTTCATATTCTCAAAAGAAGTGATTGTGAACGCTCGCTCCCCTAGGCTGTTTTTTTTGGTAATCGTGATAGATATGGTAATTTTTAGTTGCTGATTTAATATAGAGGATTCAGTGCAACTGCATTGTAATCAATAGCTTTCAAATAATGTGTGGAATTAGGATTTTCTGATGGTTTATGAACAGTAATCTTTTGTGACCGTATATGTCTTATTACACACTGGAGAATGTAGAGTGTTCTAAGAAGATCTATGAAAAACAGTGCTACCAAACTTGTATTTGCTCATTTTGTTTAAAAGTGAATCACAGGATTTTCATTTAAATTTCCCCACACATTGTCATTCAAAATGCTCCGTTTGGATGCACCTTACCCTGTCTGGAAGTTAGGTGATGCGGTGAGATTGTCAGCTGAGTCCTCTGCTCCTTATAGTGAGTTCTACGCATAACTGTCCTGGAGCATTTGTGATTTTAACATTCATGGTCTCTCGTCTTAAGGGTGAAACATTTACCAGGTGGTGGCGCATTAGTGCTCTGTCTATATCATGAACACATCGGCTTTCAGGTATATTGTCTAAAATGTTGCAGAAATGTCTGCAGCTGCTAACCTGACTGTGTTGTGTCACTGCAAATGTTTCCATAGATACTATTCTGCACTTCACTCCCACTGAATTACATAACCTGGCAATTGAAACAGGCACACACAAGTCTGCATATATGCAGAAACACTGACATTCCTCGTCGCTTCACTCCCTCTCTGACTTTACTTCAGGTGTGAAGAGACTGGTCTGCCTGTGCTCTTCCTCTGGTCTGCCTGTGCTCTTCCTCTGGTCTGCCTGTGCTCTTCCTCTGGTCTGCCTGTGCTCTTCCTCTGGTCTGACTCTCTGAAAGACTCCTCATGATCTGAAGCCTTATGCTGATGTGGATCATGAGGAGTCTAGGTGTGGAATTCATTTAGCAGACTAACGTATTTGAGTTGTAACTGTAGATAGTTGTTCAGGGAATGGTCCATAACTGCTGGTGATGGAGCTGTTTGCTGAAGCATTATCCGGCACGTTAGAGACCCCTGAGATGTTACATAACACCGTTCTGCTTGTATAGATTAGCTGATGGGCAAATTGTGCTGTATTCATGTGCGTCACCGTCACAAAACGGTGTTTTTTTTTAATTCACATTTATAAGCACTTTGCTGTATACAATGGATTTCTGCTACTATTTTGAATTTTAACGTGCATTTCACCCTTCTGAATGCAAACAAAGGTTCAGAAGACATCAGGTTCCACATATCACTGTCCATTTTGTCTTTTCATTGTTTTCAGACACAGCAGGTCTAAGTAAAGCTTTTCTATCACATGATGTTGAAAAGATTTGATATTAAGTAACTATGTGGATGTGATTATGTACCGGCTGTGCTGCAGCCCAATTCCGAATATAGGCAGATTTTTAAAAAAATTCAACATCAAGAAAGTTGTCAAAGTTGCGAGACAAAGCTGCATTGTTTGCATTAAGTAGATTGATTACCGCCATGGCGAGGGTACTCCCATCATTAATTTTTTCCACGTTACACTGAGCTCATGAACTGGAGTCTCACTGAAGCGTGTAAGCCAACAGTAAACGTCTTCACAGCTCTCCTGTTTAAACGGGCTGCTGAGTATCTGGGCAAATGCTAACTTGACAACATATTTGAGTGACAGGGGAAATAAAAGGTTTTCTGTTGTGGGAGATGTCTGGGATGATGCAATTTAAATATGTTGCTCAGCGATTATCAGAGAAGTGGCTGGTGGGGTGAGGATACCATACATCTGAGGGTGTCAGAGATAAAGAAGAAAACATTCCTGTCAAAGGTGTGTGGCTCTGTATTTACTGATAGCACGCTGCATAAAGCCATGGACGTCAGCGTAACTCAGATTAATGCAGGGTAATTGTCGCTTTCATTTACTGCATAGACTAATGACGGAAAAAGAAACTCGCCTGCTTTTGTTTGACCTTATCCATTTGTCAGAGGGAGAAAACAGGTTTTTGTGCTGAAACAAAACAGGTCACAGCAAAGAATTTTTCACGGGGCCAGAGTGAAAGATCTAAAGTTTTCCTACATAAATACAAGACTCGACTCTTAAAGTTGTGTGTTTGCGTGGGTGTGTTCCAAGCATGTTTGTATGTAGAAGGATGTGAAACTTTAAATTAGGCTCTTATTAAAGGCTATTTCTTCGATAACACGTCCTTTCACGTTAAACCAACCAACAGCATTCAAAACGATTTAGACTGTCGATGTGCAGCATAGGTTTGTCCAAGATATATGCAGATTGATCACATCAGCTGGTGCGTACACAGAAGCTAGGTTAAGCAAATAAAAATGTGACAAGCGTGAGAGAGGCCCAAAGCCCCCAGAGACTCTGCTGTCATCAATCAGCTGCACTCACAATGTCTCAAAAATGATGTTCCCCCTCAAGTTACTTTGTCTCTCGAGTATGAACGGTTATTCTGTTTTCGTTGGTTTGTGGCCAGAGTTGTCACATAATGAGAGGACACAAACAACCTGGAGGTGTGTGTGTGTGTGTGTGTGCATTTGTGTGTGTAAAACTGACTGAGCCTGTCTTAATGCTTTTGTGACGTGTTCCCTTAAGGGATGTCACAGATCTCTAACTGGCTTTGGCACTGGGCCTCCTCATGTGATTGTTTAGTTGAGCTGCCGCTAAAGAAATCAAAATGTCTCTTCTGAAACCAGAAAAATCGCTAGGGTTAGGGCTTAGGGTTTCTTGTGTATCGAGTTCTTATTTCAGGTTTTTTTTATTTTAACACATATTTTCCTAAACTATCCCATTTTTCACACAGTTTTCCATTGACCAGTGTGATAACACCAGGTAGCATTTATGCTAATCATTCTCTTTACTCAGAATGATTTCAAACCCTGCTGAAGAGGATTTGAAAGCTGTGTTGTTGTTAGACTCACATGCGCGCTCCTGTGTGAGGCACTCGTGCAGCTGATGTCATGACAATAAAGACATCAACAGCAGGAAGTCACCTCAGGGTAGGTGTCCCGTGAGAGGCCTATTCAGAGGAAAAGCGTGTAAAATAGTCATCAGTCCGTTGATGTTTTCAGAATTAATTGCACAAAGTTCTGCCCGTTTTTCCACTCAGGCAGTCAAATACAGCCTCGGCTGCCAGGTATAACAACCGGACCACATTAAAGAAAATACAATAGTAGTCTTGTAGTCCAGGCATAAAAATTCAGGTGTAACTGATCAAATTTGCCGCTGGTGATTCTTTCCAAAAGTACACTGGCCAACTTAATGACCCATCTAAAAAAAAAAAAAAAAAACTTGGATTCTGTTCAGGACTCTTCCTGTTTGTGTTTAGCTTTGTTTCTCCCTTGTGTAAAGGGGTGTGCCAGCCCGCAGTAATCCTACACCATTAACACATCGAGGTTACTGTAACTGGCTAAACAGCCCCTACCACTGAGAGGCTGGAACTCTCACTCACACCCACTTACCATGTGTTGGCTGTCTGAATCATGCAGATGCCATTCTGTCACGTCTTTCTGAGTTGGAAAGGAGACTTTCTTGGATTTTTACTAGCAAGTACTGAAGAGCGAGTGGTTTAGTTGGAAAATCCCCAGAGAGATAAAGAAGGCAGTGTAAGAGAGAGAGCATAAGAGAACCACCCAAACTTCCCAAACCACCCAATCAAGCTGTGTCCCTCGAACTGAATCCCTCCCTTGTTCACCACCTGAGAGCGGAGAAACAGATCTGTGCTTCAGAGGACCGAGAGAGGGAGAGAAACAATGAACAGGTGAGGACAAAAACAGGAAAATACGTCAAAACTTTTCTCCAAAGGTGCACCGGGAAGACAGATTTGGATCCAGTTTAGACAACTGAGAAAGGGACTCTGAAATTTTGGGAAATCTCAGGAGAGCTGGTTACCTGTGACAGCAATGAGCTCACTCTCTCTCCGCATTCAATGACGCCGACGCCAAGAGGAGGGAGAAACTGGAGACGCAATGTGGATAGAACGAGGAGGAAAATGAAAACAAGGAAATTATTTTAAATTCCTTTTGAGTAGATTTGATGTGGAAAACGGTTGTGCAGAGTAGTTACCTCGTGGAGTCATGTCCCAAGAGGATGTGAGAAACACTGCTGGCCTTTTGGCTGAAAGTAGCGCCTCGTCTGAGTGCAATGGCCCCTCTGCGACCCAGGCTCAGGACCAGGTCCTGGAGAGGCAGAGCCCAGGCCAGGATGGAATCGTTCTCGAGCGCATCGCCTCTCTGTCAATGGACATGTTTGAACCCAGTGACTTCACTGGGAGGTTTTCAAAGATCCAGTCCAGGTCCAGGAAGAGGTCAAGAATACTGGGAGGTATGTGGAAATAACAGTCACACATTTTATTAAAGCAAACACAACAGGCTGAAAATCTATGCTACTACAAGATAGATGTCACCAGGTCCCTCTATTTTTACTCTTGCTTGAATTTGAAAATTGACAAGTAGCTAGTTTCTAATGCTAAAAGGGGAGTTTAGTGACAAAAAACTGTCCCAAACTCGGCAAGGATAACTCAAGTCACTGTTTTTTCTGAACCCACTCATTATTTCCCTGCTAGCCTGGGAATTTCATGCCCAAACACTTCCAGCTGTTTAATAAACACCAAGAAATTAGCTTGTCAGTCAAAATACTATAAAACCGGATTTTGTATGCTGATTTTGTTCGGCAGGGTTTTACCGTAAACACCATGTCAACACCACCAAAAATAAGCTATAATTACATTTTTACCCTTCATCTTTAGCCGACCCGTGTCCTGTTCATGGACTCAAATTTTACAGTCGCAACAGAAACCCCCCATTTTGTCCATATAGAGGGGGTGGTGTGTACGACCTCTGTAAATTAGTATCAGCGGGAGAGCTTGTTGCTGGTAGTTTCTGTGTATTCCTGGAGAGCCTCGTTCAGGCCTCCCTCAGTGCTTTGTCCCATTTATTAACATAGCGGCTACTAGTATACATCATGACTCACAGCCACAAATACAACAAGCCTTTGTTCCTACTGTAGGTCACCAACATCACAATAAATTAGTACACAAAGAGTAGGAAGAGGTCAAGCGTGTGTTAACAGTAAATGTAGGACACAAGGACACGTGGTGGAGAGTCAAATAGGAAAATCAGGATGAATGAATGCAGCTGACCGGCTGTTTCTTGTCCCGACGGGCTGCACTTTAGCTGAAAGGGGAATCTAGAGCAGGGCAGTGCTTCTGTAATTGTGTACCACCTGTGCAAACATGCCTGTAAAGACAACAACAAAGATGTGATAGATGCGCATAGAGATCACGAGCACGGAGCTGTCGACGCAGCAAGCGTCACAGCTCGGAATATCGTTGAATTTATGCGCTGGTCATGCACGTTGTTGAGGCATTGTGGAAACTGGTATGCCTGGCATGAAGACTACTGTCGCATTCTTTACAAGAGGTATCTATTTGATCAAGCCTGCTGTGTCAGTGAGACACCTTTATGTGTAGTGTAGCCCTCCAGCGGAACTGCACCGTGATTAGCGCCTGTTTTGTGCGTGTGAGATAATTGTCACTTTTAGCAGCGCCGATGATGAGGTGGGAGCGGTGTTTGACAACAACACGAACGGGAAGCAGCAGGAAGATGGAGCTAATGAGGGAGATGCACCATTATGCTGTTTTCTGAGAAGATTAATTGCAGGGGATAGGTGATGACGCTTGATAAACCCTGACAATCAAGACAGCAAGCACTGACTTGGTAACACTAAGTAACTGAGTGAATATGGCAGCAAACTTTATTTTGAAATGCATCCACCAATTATGTCTAGCGATACTTAATGACACCAGTTGCTACATGTGGCAGTGCAGGCCCCAGATTACGTATACGCCCTCACGCCCCTTGCATTCATTACAGCTTTACCAAAAGAATACTCATCTATTTAAAACAGAAAGCATGTCTTCAGAGGGATGCATGTCATGTGCGTTTGTCTAAGCATGTGTGAATATGCATGCGCGACCATGTATGTGTGTGTGTGTGTGGAGGAGTCACATTCCAACAGCTGGCATGCCCAGGCCCCTGCTCAGAATGTGAAGAATCCTCAGAGCTCCGAAAAGGTGTGAGTCCGTCTGTGTGTGTCTCTTTTATTTTCTTAGTGGAATAAATGTGGGCCAGCCATGAGTTTGAATCCCGGTTTCCATGTGCTAGACGTGAATTTTACTGACAAGTATCTGGTGAATCCAGGCTTACAGGTATTCCCAGGTTACCACCCAAACTTGCAAGAACAGGCATTCTCAGCGTAGGAAGGCTGTTTGCAGTTGAATGACAGTGATGGAAATGCAAATCACTCCCAGCGTCTCTGTAGGTTTCTGTTGTTTTGTGTGCATAACGTTGTTGTCTGACCGCAGGACGTAAAGCAGTAGGAAATGATTGCAGACAAGGATAGGCCTGTGGTGTTTCTCCTCTGAGATTACCCTATAATTGTCTGCTAATGTGAACCAGGCCATCATGCACTTCATGTTGTACGCGGCCGACCTTCCTCATTCTGTGCTGCCTCTGTTCTTTTCCCCCGTCCATTCACATTTCCTGTAGCATTTTTCAGTTCTTCCAGGGAATAACACAATGACCCTAATTATCCGCTTGTGCATCAACCTGTTTCTCATTTATCCATAAACCTGAACCCTAAGCCTTTGATAAAAAGGAGCCAGCAACCCGCCTCTCCATACTTGTAATGATTCTGTGCTACTCTAAATGCTAATAAATTGAGGCAAGCAGGTTGCCGAAACACTACCTAAAGCAACTGCTCCGCAGAAACTTGTTTGGGAACAACCGTCGTCACTGTCTGATGGGCAGACATAACACAGCAAAGGTCAGTAGAAGGTTTTAGCTCAGTTCAGACTTTTTGTAACTACAAAGCCAAATATAATTGTATCAGAAATAAAGGCCACAAATTAGGAACTGTTAGAAAGTATTTCTCGCTCTTACTTTAATTTCTCTAGTACCATTAATCCAGTTATTATCTACTGCATATGTCTCGCTCTCTCTCTCTCTCTCTCTCTCTCTCTCTCTCTCTCTCACTATCCCTCCTCTAAGAGGATTGGCTGCTTGCATCCTCTAACATCTGTGTATCACTTTCCTCACAGAGCTAAACAGAGAGGCATAGGATTGATGGCTAGCTAGATAGCAGTACAGTGTTCAGGCAGCAGTGGGACGCTTTTTCTCTTTTCTTTTGACACACACACACACACACACACACACACACACTTTCCTTTGCTCGATCACACACAAACAAACACACAATTAGCCGCGCACAGTTGTAGCATCTGCCTCGCCAGCTGCCCACCAGCATCCTCTCCACCAGCCCTCATCTCGGTGGCTCCGGACGCAGCTATTCCTTCTGCCGACCTGCTCCCCCGCCTCTGTTGTCTGTCACCGTGGCCACGTACCCTCTGCAGCCATGGCGACCAGCCAGCAGGATTCAGGCTTCTTTGACATTAGCATCAAGTCTCTGCTCAAGACCTTGGGAGGCAGTGAGTACAGCTAACACGTCAGCCGTTGCCGCTGCTCCACCAAACAAACGTGAGATGCGGTCAGCATGTCGAGACCCCGGCGCATCCTGCAGTGTAAATAGTGCGCTGACTCGGTTTGTGTGTGTTAGCAGCGGATGAGACGCACACTCTTACGTAATTGCATGAAGCATCGGGGGACTGAGGTTTAGTTGAAGGCAGATCTGGCTCCAAAGCAGTTTTTTACACAAAGCTAAAAGATTGTTTGCTAATGGAAGTTTTCGTTATTGTTCTGTCAGCACTTCTTCAGGGCTTGACTCACATCCTTTTAGCAGTTCTCTAAACAGCAGGAAAAACTGCTGCAGGTGAATGTGGGGGCAGATAAATGCCCAGCAGTAACAGTTGTTGACCTCTGCATGGGGATATATTTCTCTGAGCAATCCTGTTTATCTTTGTGTGTGTGTGTGTGTGTGTGTGTGTGTGTGTGTCGCAGCTTTGCAGGGCTTTATTAAGCTTGTGCTGAAAGTCACTGTCAGCAAGAGGAAAAGAGTGATGAGACACTGGCAATATGTTGATGCCATGTCACAAAAAGAGACATTGCAAATAGATTCTTTTCTAACTTAATGCTCCAGCCATTCTCAGTGACATTTTAGGACAAATCTGATTTGTCTTTGAAAATGAAATCATGGAAGACAAACAGCAGCTGCATTAACCCACATTTTAATGCTGTTTTTGTTGTTTTCTTTTAAAAGTTTGCATATTTTATAAGCCTCGTAACCCAAGTATCTGGATTGCTCTTTGTTGCACTTATCGTGAGAGCTATCATAATGCAATGGCTGTTTAAAGCCGGTGCATGTTTGATTAGGATCGGTGTTTTCAGGTGATGTCACAGTCTGCTTCTAAAAGTGACTCATCACAATCCACTATACTTTGCTAATGCAACGTACGGGAATTATTTACGGTATTCTAAAAAAGTAATTGATTTTTTTGAATGTGTTCAGTTTAACGTGTCTGAAAAAACTCAGTGAAAGGGAAAGGAATGTCTTTTTTTAAATCTCGCACAGTCGTTAAAAAAAAGAGCTAATTAAAGACACAGATTGACTGGAAGTGAGACCTCATTTATTCCTATTCTCAATTTTGTATCTCAGCCTCTTGTTTGGCGTGTTTCACAGCCATATACATACTTACCCCGCGTGCAGTGTTATTTTTGGCCAAACATGTACTGGGCTTGTATTGACAAGATATTTCTGCTGATTCACCTTTTTAGAATCTTGAGGTTTGCAAAATTTTATGAGCTTGTGAGAGAGGTGCTTCAGCGTGCCAGAGACGGCTCTGCTGGACACAATTACGTCTTCCTGGTCTCGTCTCCTCTCTCTCTCTCTCTCTCTCTCTCTCTCTCTCTGTCTGTTTTGCTCTTTCTTACACACACCCACACACAATTTAATTCCATGTTTTCATCTTACTGAGTAGCTTTAACAGATTAGCTCAGCTTCATACACTATTTTTGTATACTTGAGTATGTGATGGGGTCAGTGGGAGTGGTGGGTATCTAAGAGAGTGACCTCCAGTGGTCTATATATAGCCTCTCCCTCCTCCCCTCGCCTCTCACAGGGCAGTGGTGAAATTCCAACTCGAGTCTTCTGGTTAAATCTCCACAAGGAACAAACTTTGCAGAACTGCTACCATCTACTACAGGACAGCGTCAACGACTGTCTCTGGGGAAATTATTATTTTGAAATCAACCCAGCAGCAATGGAAGGACTCCAGGGTCACGAGCAGAGGAGCGATGACTGGCAGAAGGCTAGTAGACGCCGACACGCCTCATAGGTTCGGGGGCCCAGACCCTCTGACAGAGCAGGCCAGTGGAGAATCTCTCAGTAGTCTTTGGTAGAGAAAGAAGTCGGCTGTCTTTTCTGTGTTTTGACAAGGCACTTCCGCTACGATTGCAACACTTGCAGCCCTAAAGCAGCAACGGTTTTACTCTGACGATGGCCCCGCTTGACTCTGGAAACCTGGTGTTGTCCAGTTTGGTTTGGATTCGATACGAGACACAGCTGTCGTGAGACTTTTCTTGCACTCATGACGCAGTTGTCTGCGTCATTACCTGCCCGGCACCTACTGAAGAATGGAGCACGTTTTCAGCTTCAGCTATGTCCACCTGCTGCAAGGCCCGTATTATTCTGCCATCTGTGGTGAAACACGGGGATAATTAGGCCACCTAATCTCCAGCAAGGATCTAATTTTATTCATCAACCATGGCAGCTGTATTTTTTGCATTTTAGGATACTCTGCAACTCCCCCTCACCATCTCCCATTGCTACATTCCTCCTCTCTCCCGCTGTTTCTGTAATTTTACCCACCTCCACTCATTGTTTACACAATGGAAGTGCCAACTAAATGGAGCAGGGCTAGCGTCATCAGTTTCATCAAGGGCCTCGGTAAGCATGCAAGGGGTGTGTCCTCGTGTGCATATTTGCATCATTTGACTGCTCAGCTTTCACATAAACAGGTTGCTGTCTGTCAGGCTTGGGAACCTGTCATATCCAGGAATTAGTGTTTACATCTGCTCTCTGCAGGTCAGATCACATGGCTGTGAAAGGTCAGTTAGTCATGAGTTATTAGCTCAGTTGTCACCAGAGTTGAAGGATGTTTCAAATGTGAAAGCGTCTATTAGTAGCGACAAGGAGCACAACTTCTCTACGTTGCAACACCACTGCTGAAGCCTAAACCATCCTATATTAAAACTTAGCTCCAATTAAGCTCTAAAGCCTTCGACTCTACCTATCCCCTGCCTGTTTTTCTGTGTTTTTCATTTGTGTGGTGTGTCTTGCAAGAGTGATCCATGCCCATGGTCCAGTGTGATGTAGTCACAAGGGTGAAATAAAAACTATCATACACCAATAAATGATGTAGCCTTAGGCTTCTCATAACACAGTCAGTAATCAAAAGCTTTAGTAGTAATACAGCGACGCTTATGATGACAGCAAGACATTGGTGCCCAATAGATGGTGGCGAATATGGCAGCAGTTTCAGATATTATCTGTAATCAAACAAAACAACTCAGTCTCAAATTCCCAAGACTTCTCCAAATATCAGATAACACTTATTGCATGAGTGTGTTTAACTGACCTCTCCTCATTCTCCATCAGCCTCTCCAGTGGGACTAAAGCCACCTGTCCCACCAGTCAGCGGTACCTCGGGAGAGAGGAAGGGTCCCGTCATCATGGCACCTGTAAACGTGGACCCCGAGAGTAAACCGGGCGAGTTCGTCCTGAAGAGCTTGTTTGCCAACTTCACCTTGCTGTCCGAACGCAAGATTCGCATCATCATGGCGGAACCCCTGGTGAATGACTTTGAAATATCATTGTGTTATTCTGAGGTTCTCCTTCCCTTTCTCTCAGGTTGCAGAAAACAGACTGCATGTTTTATCTGATTGTGCTATATAAAGGAGCTGCACGTAACAGTAGACCTTAATTATTCTTTTTGGAGGAGGAAAGGAACTACCTGCAATGTCACTGAAGATGCATTCAATTGTTAGGTTTAAAGCAAGTTTTTTTTGCACTTAACAGGAAAAGCCACTGAATAAATCCCTGCAGAGAGGAGAGGACTCACAGTTTGACCAGGTGGGTGACGAACACAGACGAGACATCAACCCCTTCATTCTTGTGTTTACTTGTGTTTACATACCGTCTCAAGATTAACCTTTTACTGTTTCACTTTTCTGTTCCTCTACAGTTGATCAGTTCTATGAGTTCTCTGGCAGAATATTGCCTTCCGTCCATCCTGAGGACTCTGTTTGATTGGTACAAAAGGCAGAACGGCCTCGAAGACGAGTCTCATGAATATCGACCCAGGGCCAACACTAAGTCCAAAAAGTGAGAAGAGATAGAACTCATATTTGGAATAGATTTGGAAAAATGTATTCTTAGATAGCCACCTACCAGACCTGAAACACAAATATACAATCATTTAGCTAAAACAGACACAGCTGAAAGGTTTTTAATTCCTCTTTACATAAGATTCTTAGTCTCAAAATGATTAATGAACACGTACATTATGTGGTGGACCAGGTGGTGCCTACAGTCAGTGTGGTACAGCAACACGAAGATATAGTCAAGATTTCCAGGACAAAGTTAATGTGACTAATGTTTCTTTTTTCTTTCTGCGACTGTGATTTAGTGACGAGCAACAGAAGGACTACTTATTGGAGAGGAGGGACCTGGCCATAGACTTCATCTTTTCTTTAGTGCTTATAGAGGTTTTAAAGCAGGTGGGTTTGAGCAGGGGTGGGCAAATCCAGTCCTTGAGGGCCGGATTCAAGCCGGGTTTTCTATCCTACAGGTAGACAGTGCTTTCACCTGGGCTCCCACTTCCCTTAGTAAAGGCATTTTCTTCTTGGTAGGACACAAAACCTGGCTTGAATCCGGCCCTCGATGGGTTTGTCCACCTCTGGTTTAGGGTGTCATCGGTCATTCTGAAGTATGCTCGAAATGCTTTCAAACTT
Source organism: Pao palembangensis (assembly GCA_015343265.1). NCBI lineage: Eukaryota > Metazoa > Chordata > Actinopteri > Tetraodontiformes > Tetraodontidae > Pao > Pao palembangensis. The sequence goes on along the minus strand of CM027094.1, from coordinate 9,615,979 downwards.
ATGCACATGGATTGCTGCCCTCAAACATCTATGTAGTATAGGTTTCTCCTGTGGTATTCCTTTCATAAAAATATCTGGTCTGGTATGTATGGTCATGATTGGACTAAATTAATATTTGAACTTTGAACTGCTCCCGTCTGATGTGCACACATCCAAAATACATTAAGTTATTTGCATATTTGTGAGCTGATAAATTGCGCCAGATGGTCCATAAACCAAAAATTACAACATTCTCTCTTTATCCAGATCCCCCTTCATCCTCTTTTGGATGGACTCATCCAGGAAGTAATAAATTTGGCCTTCAAGCACTTCAAATACAAGGAAGGGTAAGAATGTAGACGTCTTATCTTTTTGCACATTCGTCTGCAGTTATGGCTGCATAATGATTTTAAGTATGTGTCTGTATTGTAAAATCATAACTTTATGTTGATGTCTTAGGTACTTGGGACCCAACACAGGCAACATGCACATTGTTGCTGATCTGTATGCTGAAGTTGTTGGAGTAGTAGCACAGTCCAGGTATTTTATGCAAATTAGTGTTTATGCATTTCTTTCCTGCATACATGTAAAATATTTGCATGTCTACAGGGGGCTGATTTTAGCTGTTGTCATAAACTCCAGTTCACCATAACTGCATGAGGATTATTGACAGCCCATGGTCATTAAATATCTTAAAGCCACTGAGCATGTAGCCTTGAAATACTAAAAGTAATGTTATGACTGCAGTTATTCATAAAACCCTTGCAACCAACTATTGAGTGCAGTTTTTATTTTTATATTATTCTTGTTATTTTTATCGAATATTTCGTTAGCGTTTCCTTAAATACCCATTCTCCCCTGACCTTCTTTACAATAGAATGATAAATTAGGAGTACTGTACATCTGTTATGATGAGAAACAAATGTCTGTTGTGCCCTGTGTGCTTGTAGCATGTTTATGTGTTTTGGTAAACACAAGTGTGACACTGAAGTTAATGAGATTCCGGAAGATGGCTTTCTGTCTGCGTAATGTTGCATGTAATGACAAATGATGTTATTATGTATTTTGAAAGAAATGGGTTGGGTGCAAAGGATTGCTTGGTCACTGCTGTCACACAAACACTGGATTCGCCATCACACCATGTGACACCGTCATCAGTCTATTAACAAACGTACACTGTCTTCTATGTGGACAGTGATTTTTCTCCCTTGACTGGCCAACGTAGTCAATCTATAGCACACACATTATTTATTTGCATCATGGCCACATTTATGGTTGTGTGCTCTTTCAGCTCAGTGTATGGATTGTAGCATGTGTCTGCATTCTATTTAAAGATCAGTGGAAAAGTGGTGAGTCTTACATTTACTTAACTGCTGCTGCAACCCATGTGAGGCATTTTAAAGAGTTAAAACAAAAACAGGCACCCAAAGAGGAAGTGAACGCATGCATGTACACCCTGCCATCACATCACCCCTCCAGATGCCATTCTAATTATAGGCCTGCAGAGCGCTGCTGGTATAATCTGTCTGGATAGTGGGTGTAAGCACATACACCAATGAGCACATGCAGGAAACAAACAAAAATAGTGCAGGGGGTAAGAGAAGAAAAGAAAATACATCTGCATGTGACCCACAATCATAGTAATGCTTATGTAGATGTGTCCTGGACATGAAAATGAAAATGTTTAAGAAAACTGTTGTTTACAGAATCACCTTTTCCCTGCAGGTTTCCAGCAGTGAGGAAGAAGTTCATCTCAGAGCTTAAGGAGCTCAGACAGAAGGAGCAGAGCCCCTACGTCATCCAGTCAACCATCAGCCTCATCATGGGACTCAAGTTCTTCCGCATCAAAATGTACCCAGTTGAAGATTTTGAAGCTTCTTTCCAGTTTATGCAGGTAGACTGATCTGAAATCCATTTATTGTTTTCCACTGTATATCCTCAGCACCAGTGAAGAACTAGTAGTTTATTTATATTATCTGCACACAACCATGTGCGGAAGCAGATTTATGCTGTCATAGACCTAGCTTACTTTCTACTCAGAACTTCCTCTGAAGTAATTAGAGGTTAAGTGCATTTTGGTGGTAAATGCCATGCTAATAATGTTCCTCTTTCCCCTGAAGGAAACAAGGATATGAACCATATCACTTAAATTTACAGCACTGATTAGTTCAACGTCTCTGTTTGTTTCTGTCTCTTAAAATCTTTAGGAGTGCGCACAATATTTCCTGGAAGTGAAGGACAAAGACATTAAACACTCATTAGCAGGACTCTTTGTGGAGATTCTTGTACCTGTAGCTGCTGTAAGTGCATTCTACCCTACTGCTCCGTGCAGTTGTGTTTTTTTTCTGCTTTGATGGGTCGAGTGAGTGAGTTAAAAGCAACTGAGTTCACATCTTTGTTTGGCTGTTGCATTGCAAGTCTATGTGCATATTATAAAAAATGATGTTGATGATTTACCACCTATAACGTCAATGAGCTAAAGTCTAAAAAAAAAAAACACTGTAACACATATTGTGTCATTTGTCCTCTTACAGACTGTGAAGAATGAGGTGAATGTTCCTTGCCTACGAAACTTCGTAGAAAGTTTGTATGATATCACACTAGACCTGTCTTCTAGAAAGAAGCACTCTCTGGTAAGCTTCTCCCTATATTCTCTAAAATCCCCTTTAATCTCCTTTCATTTCCTCTACATTAACAGCAATTGCTGAAGGCCTGACATGTTAGTCTTTAGCTCTCTGACCACTGCCTAGTGTTTGTAGCAGTGCCAGATGGGTAATATTTGATTTGGGATGCCATATAAGCAAATTAGCGATTTTTATTCTGCATCATACAGTCGACATTCCTACTTTATTCAACACATTTTTCAAATTCTTCAAAAGAGTCCACACATTCATGACTCACCTCTATATACATGTTTTCACTTTTATCCAGTGGAACAACAGAGAGGCATGCTTCAATTACAGACAACAAGCAGCAAAGTTAGACACTCTGGACAGATGCAGTAATGACAGCAATGTGGTGCATCTGCATAATTGTTATTCTTCCTGAGTGACAGCTACTGAAATTGGTGATAGAAAACAAATACCTTCTGTAATATAGAGTGACAGGCTTTTCTTAAAACTCTGACTCATTCCAGTCTTTAGCAGGATGTTCATCTTAAGAAATGACAGGAATGCAAACGTCCATATACAATTTTGGCTGAATAAGGTGTGCAGCTTATGTTCATTGTGAGGGGAAAACAGTTTGAAAAAGTGTCTGAATTGATGTTGTGTTTAAAATGAAATGAAAGGAGAATCTGATAATGTGGAGTCTCCCTACTCCCTCCTTTTAAGGCTCTGTATCCTCTGGTGACCTGCCTGTTGTGTGTCAGTCAGAAGCAGTTCTTCCTCAGCCGCTGGCACATTTTCCTGAACAACTGTCTGTCAAACCTCAAGGTCAGTTTTCTGTCTGTTCTGTAGCATGCAAGTCCATAATAGCAACATTAGCATTAATGACGTGTTTGTACAAAGCTACGATAGAGCTACGGTGTTGCATATGTCTGTAGGGTACAAAATATGCTGGTCAGGTTACAGATAGAGTAACATAGGCTTTATTGTAAAATCTTGTGAAATATCTATGGTATCTTACAACTAGTTTCCCAGATGATGCACCATATATGCATTTTTTTTAATTTTCTGTGTGCTTTGATTGCAGAATAAAGATCCCAAGATGGCACGTGTGGCTTTAGAGTCACTCTACCGCCTGCTGTGGGTCTACATGATCCGAATAAAGTGTGAAAGCAACACTGCAACGCAGAGGTAACAGTCGCATTTGTTATTTTCATACTCTATGCCATCATCAAAATATACATTTATATAACATCAACATCACTCTTTTTGGTAGTATTACTTGTTTCAAGTTAATAATTATGACTGTTGTAGGAAGAAAATAATAAAGTCATATAGGAAGAAGAACTACAAATGTGTAATAATTGTATTCTCCCTACTTGTTTCTCTTTCTTCCCAGTCGTCTGACGTCTATCACCTCTACTCTGTTCCCCAAAGGGAGTCGTAGTGTTGTTCCTAGAGACATGCCTCTCAATATTTTTGTCAAGATAATACAGTTTATTGCACAGGTGTGTATATGTGATGCCTAAACCCATGTACTAAATTAAGACATTGGTCAGAGCTTTAAAAAATGGATTGCAGTACCTATTGGCACAGAGTGATTCATTATACAGGATGAGAGCAAGTGTAGGTCACTGGTTATTTTTAAAATTCGCCAGAATCCATTATTACAATTGGATGGTTTCTCTCTAATGGCTTTATTAATGGGTGGACAATCCCCATTTAAAATGGTCCACATAATAGAGGAAATACTGTATCTTATATAAATCAGTAGGAAGTTTGATGTTATTAAATGCATGCATTTTGTATTAAATATATACAGTTATATGCAGTGGATATTTTTTTTGCCTTTCTCTCTCTCTCTCTCTCTCTCTCTCTCTCTCTCCATTGACCTGGAAATGATTTGCCCTTTGTACAGGAGAGACTGGATTTCGCCATGAAGGAGATCATATTTGACCTGCTGAGTGTTGGGAAGCCTGCCAAAGCCTTCAGTCTTAACCCCGAGGTAGCTGTGTGTGTGTGTGTGTGTGTGTGTGCGCAAAACAGTGTTTGCCCAATCACTACCAAACTGCTGCTGTTGTTGAACAATTTTTCACATTTAAGAATAATCTTTTGTTTTACGACCTAGCGTATGAATATAGGTCTGCGGGCATTCCTGGTAATAGCAGATGCACTGCAGCAGAAGGATGGGGAGCCTCCTATGCCCAACACAGGAGCCACTCTACCCTCTGGAAACTCTCTGAAGAAGAAGAAAACGTATCTGAGCAAGACTCTCACCGAAGAGGAAGCTAAGCTAATAGGTCAGTGCGTATCTACTTGCAGTGATGAAAGTCGAAATTTGGCGTTTTAAATTCATTTATTGTGTCTTTTTTTCCTCCGCAGGCATGTCATTGTACTACTCCCAGGTACGAAAGTCTCTGGATAATATTTTGAGACACTTGGACAAGGAGGTGGGTCGTTGTATGATGCTCACAAGCGTCCAAATGCTCAACAAAGAACCAGAGGACATGATCACGTATGTAACACAAATGTGTAACAACTAATTTATCTTCTTTCATTTTTAGTGTTAATCTAAAAGCAGTTAAGGACTGAGGTTAATAATCCTTTCTTTTTTGACAGCGGGGAAAGGAAACCTAAAATCGACCTGTTCAGGACCTGCGTGGCTGCAATTCCTCGCATTCTTCCTGATGCAATGTCTAAATCTGAACTCATTGATCTGCTGTCACGGTGAGTATGAGAGTTGTCCCTAGTATGTTGGCTAGGTAACATCTCATGTTATTACTATATTAAATTTTAGTTCTTATAAATCACTGTGTTACTGATTTGTCTGTGATGACACGCTGCACAACTATTTATTTTTATTTTTTTAAATTTCTTCCCTTAGACTTACTGTGCACATGGATGATGAGCTTCGTCTTATTGCGCAGAACTCTCTGCAGAGCCTTCTGCTAGATTTTCCAGACTGGAGGGAAGATGTCCTGTTTGGTTACACTCATTTCCTTTTGCGTGAGGTAAAACTGACAGAAGATTATAAGATAATAAAAACCTGTAACTCTGCCAAATTCTGTAATTTTAATCATGATTAATCTGATGTAAATCCTGAAGTACATTCAGAATCCAGAGAAAATCAAAGTAAATATATCAAGCTTTTAACCGAAAAACAGGCAAATATTGCCTCACCAGCACTGTTTGTATCATTTGTTGTTATTGCAAACTGGAAAAACTAAAACTTTTTCCAATTAACAAGGTCCTATGTGATGAACATGTTAATTCTTTAAGAGTTAACATAAATGCCAATTTTTCCCAATTATTTTAGGTTCAAGACACCCATCAAGGTTTACAGGATGCATCTGTGAAGCTCCTTCTGCAGCTGCTTACACAGTGGAGGTTAGCTTTGCAGCTCCAGGGGAAGATTCGTGGAGGAGTTGAGGTTTGTACAATGAAGTGTAATGTTTAACACCGCCTCGCTTTAGGCTACGCCTCTCATAGTTTTCTTTTAAGATTAAATGTGTAACAAAATATTTGCAGTACAATGCCACAACCTCCTGTTTGGATGCACTGTTTTCCTCTTGATGAACTTTTCTCCCTCTTTTTTCTTGTCTGTCAATCAGTCCAGCCCCAGACTGCCAGAGCGGAGCCCTCACTGCTCAGTGCTCCACGCAGTCGAGGGCCTTGCTCTGCTGCTCCTCTGCTCGTGTCAGATCAGCACCAGGAAGCTGGCAGTAGGTGTGCTAAGAGAAATACGTTGCCTCTTCACAGCTCTGGGACATGCTGAGGTACAGGACACAACTCCCACCTAAACAAAACAAGCACAGCTCCACAGTGTATATATTTCAAGTAATTAGGTGAAAGTACAGTGCAACCCTGTACATTTTGGGTCAAAAGGCCTGTAAATATTGCATGAAATAAGCCATCTCATTTTTTTAGATATGCATTATAGACAGTCCATGACTCCTCTCAGGCTGTGTGACAATGCCTTTAAATAGCTTGTTGTGTTTCCCTCCAGGATGATGACAAACCCATGATAGAGATCATGGACCAGCTGAGCCCAGCTGTAATGAACAGCTTTGTTCATGTGGCTGTCTCTGACTCTGTGAGTGTATATCTGCTAGATATCTCTGTAAAATCAAGTAAATACAGGGCTACTGTTACAGTCCTACAAATCGTAAATTTTCTGTTCTGGATCATTTATGCCTGCCTTCATTGCCCCTTTCTCAGTCCACATTGCCTCTCAGCCACCATGTCGACCTGCAGTGGTTGGTGGAGTGGTCGGCCCGGCTGGTGAGCAGCTCGTATGACGTGAAGAGCCCCAGCCATGTCTGGATTTTTGCTCAGTGTGTGAAGGATCCATGGGTGCTCTGTCTTCACATCTTCCTGCGTCAGGAGAATTTGCCTAAACACTGCCCAGTCGCCCTGGGATACGCCTGGCCTTATGTTTTCACCCGACTGCAACTTCTGCTCCCACTGGTTGACCCCAAGTATGTGAGAAGACAGAGTAACTATATTAAAACTCTCACACATCATTGCAAGGTTTAAATACCTGACCCAACATACATTTGTCTTCTTGTAGCAGCCCTGTAAACGCCAAAAAGACTAACACTGCAGGCTCAAGTGACAGCTACATCTCTCTGTGGCGAAACTACCTGATCCTCTGCCTAGCTGTCGCTAAACCGAGCATCATGTCCCCCGGTCACCTGAGAGCTTCCACACCAGAAATCACGGCAACCACTCCTGATGGCAGTGTGACATACGACAACAAGGTGAGTTTGCACAGTGAGTGTTTGAAGCTAGATCTATGTCCGCCTATTATCTCGGATCAAGTTTATGACGTTAATATTGCCTTTCAGGTCATAGGGACACCGTCAGTGGCCTGGCTTTTGAAGCAACTCGTCCCTCTGATGAGAGCTGAGAGTTTGGAGATCACAGAGTCTCTGGTGCTTGGATTTGGATGCACAAATGCTCTGGTCTTTAGGTACAAACTTGCAACACAACTAAAAGTTCCAAATTTGTACTTTGCAAGTCATTAAGATATTTAATTTAAGACTCACATTGGTTTGAACTTTTGTAATGTGGCCCTAGCCTACTGTTCCGTGTAGGAGATGGAACTTAAAAGCTTGAAAACAATGATCCAATAGATGAAGGATAATGGGCATCATCTAGTTCTCATCATCTGTTATCTGCATCTGTCTTTACATTCACTTCATAACTGAGATGCCTCTAAACCATTCACACAGCTCAAAAACAGATCACCCATGTAGAGAACAATTTTTAGAAGGATGTGATTATATCACGTTTTTCTAAGCACAAAGGGTTCTATTGTGAAAGTGAAGCATTTCATTTTAAAAGGATTATCTATTTTTACCCTGAAATGTTTTCCAAAAGAATGCTCTTTGTTATTAAAGAGACTAAGTTCTATGCAGAAAAATGTGTGTTATATTCCTGTGTTTGAGGATTAATGCTTTTAGCGGATGAGACATTTTCGTCGCTTTATTTCCTTAAACTAGATTGTAAACCTGCTACAAAGGAGCAAAGATTCAATTGTCTCATTAAAAAAGGAAAACAAACCGTTGATTTCTAACCACTTTGGTGTGTCTCTAGGGAACTAGTTGAAGAACTGCATCCACTCATGAAAGAAGCCCTGGAGCGTAGGCCTGAGGTAATGGGATGCACACAGTAATGAGACGAACATGCTAACTGACTGATTTATTGTATGTATATTAACATTTTCCAAATCAGTAGAAATGAAAACACAAGCTGCAGTAAAGTGAAATCCTGTATGTGTCTTCAGAACAAGAAGCGCAGAGAAAGGAGGGACCTCCTCCGACTGCAGCTGCTAAGGATCTTTGAACTACTGGCTAATGCAGGAGTCATCAGTGACAGGTACCACACACACCAGATTTAGCCTCTTCTTGATTTTGATGAGGTTTCTTTTCCACCAGGTATGTCTGACTTTCAGTTTTGCCCAACGTAGTTGTGTTTCTCATGTGTTGCAGCACCAATGGAGCGCTGGAACGTGACTCTCTGGCACTGGGTGCCTTGTTTCTTGAATATGTAGATCTAACTAGGATGCTTTTAGAGGCCGAGAATGAGAAGGAACTTGATGTCCTTAAAGACATCAGAGCCCATTTCAGTGGAATGGTGGCTAATCTTATCCAGTGTGTTCCTGGTAAATCACCATCTTTATTTTAATTGTCTTTATTATAATACCATTTGTAAATGCATATTTACAAGTTTGAAACCTGTCTTCTGTTTTTTACCCTTTCCCGAATGGTCCAGTCCACCACAGGCGTTTTCTCTTCCCTCAGCAGTCTCTGCGACATCATCTCTTCATCCTTTTCAGTCAGTGGGCTGGACCTTTCAGTGTCATGTTCACTCCCCTCGATCGTTACAGTGATCGCAATCACCAGATCACCCGTTACCAGTACTGTGCTCTGAAGGTATGACGTAACCGTACAATCGCAGACTACTGACTGTCAAACTTTCTTTCGTACATCAGTCTTTGCATTAACTCAACTTTTATCCCGTAGGCCATGTCAGCAGTCCTGTGTTGTGGTCCAGTGTTCGACAATGTGGGTCTCTCTACTGATGGCTACCTCTACAAATGGCTTGACAACATCTTGGCCTGCCACGACATACGGGTAGGTCTGCTTTACTATGTAACTATTACCTAAATGCTTTTGAATGTTTCATTATTGTTCTCAAATATATTCCTGTTCCACAAATGCCGTCATTTTTTTGTTATATGTGAATAAGTCCATCTGCATGGTTATGATTGTGTCCCAGGTACACCGTCTGGGGTGTGAGGTGGTCATACTGCTGTTAGAGCTGAACCCAGATCAAATCAATCTGTTCAACTGGGCTGTAGACCGCTGCTTCACTGGATCTTACCAACTGGCATCTGGCTGCTTTAAAGCCATTGCTACAGTCTGTGGTAACAGGTAGGTTGGGCATTTTTTGTATTTATTGAAAAAGTAAAGCTTAAACTAACGTAAGCATACATTTTATACGTATTTGTTTTTTGCAGGAATTACCCTTGTGACCTCGTGACTCTGCTCAACCTGGTGTTGTTCAAGGCCTCCGATACCAGCAGAGAAATATATGAGATCTCAATGCAGCTCATGCAGGTGCGTACATTTGCCACATGTTGTAGAGTATATTTATTGTTGGCACACAAGAGCGCAGGCATTACCCCAGGAATAAAGCTGCACTGATGACGCAGGTATAAACAAAAAATGATATAATATGCCTGCAGGTGCTGGAGTCCAAGCTGTGTTCTTACTCTAAACGGATGGTGGAGCAAAAGCCTGGAAATATTTTGTATGGAACACATGGCCCCCTGCCCCCTCTGTATAGTGTCAACCTGTCCCAGCTCTCCATTCAGCTGGCCAGCATGTATCCAGAGCTCACGTTGCCTCTTTTCTCCGGTAAGACTTTCTTTCTCTTTTATTTCTGAAGCACTTGATGAAAAAGTCTGAACAACCCTGAGACTGCAGTAATTATGTAATATTCATTGTGAAAAACACATTTTAAGGCTCTTTTTCTCACTGTGCAGAGGTTAGCCAACGTTTTCCCACCACTCATCCTAATGGAAGACAAATCATGCTCTCATACCTGTTACCCTGGCTTAGCAACATTGAGCTAGTGGACGCAGGGCTACCACCTGCCTCAAGCCCCTGCACGCCAGAGGAAGAACCTGGTCAGGGACAAGCCATGGGGATATCCCCTAGTCTGAAAGGTAACGGCTGGGGCTCCCTGCAGGCAACCTCACTAGTCCTCAACAACCTCATGTTTATGACGGCCAAGGTAAGTTCTGACAGTAGTCCAACCTCATTAACAATATCTGTGGATTTTCAAATGGGTTTTTGTCTTTACATTGTTAGTATGGAGATGAGGTTCCTGGCCCAGAGATTGAGAATGCTTGGAATGCTTTAGTGTCTAATGAGAGGTGGAGCAACAACCTACGGATCACCCTGCAGTTCCTTATCAGCCTTTGTGGAGTCAGCAGTGACACCACATTGCTCCCTTACGTAAGTGCTGTCTGTACAAAAAATATTCAGTAATTATTCTTATTAAAATAAACAAAATATAATTTTGAATCTGTTACATATATACAACAGCAACATTTCAGCAAGATTTATTTATTACAACTTATGATGATGATAGCATTTATGCTAACATGATAAGCTTAATATTTGTTGTATTAGTAACAATCACGATAAATTCTGTTTACATCTGTTAAAGATCAAGAAGGTGGTGATCTACTTGTGTCGTAACAACACCATTCAAACTATGGAGGAGCTCCTGTTTGAGCTGCAGCAGACTGACCCAGTCAACCCTGTGGTCTTACACTGTGATAACCCCCCATTTTATCGTTTTGCTGCCAGCAACAAAGTCTCTACCTCACAGACAGGTGGGATAATACGTTCCTTTCTGTCATGTCTTTTATTTACTGTGTATATTGATATTTTGCAGTGTATTCCAGAGTCTATCTCTGAATTTTCCTTTGATTAGGCACTACCTCCAGTAGTAATACGGTGGTGGCTGGTCAGGAGAGCCTGCAAGACACAGATGAGAACAAGCTGGTCAGAGAATGCGAAGACAGGTAAGTATTAATGGACCCTCTGTTGCAGTTTTGTTTGAGAAGCTTTTTCCAACAGATTGATGTCTACAGTCAATAATATTAAATGTCAAGTTCTTCTTTCAGGAGAGCTAGAGCTCACAACAGACTGGAGTCTCGCTACAGCAACAGCTCTGGAGGCTCATATGAGGATGAAAAATGTAAGTGTCTTTACTTTTGAGAATGAACATTAATACACTTGCTTGTCACGTACGGTATGTACTGACGGATCAGCCCTGCATGAGATCAGTTCCTCCCTCATTCTATAGCTGCCAGTGCTAGCTGTCATCACTCCCCTTCATGTAAATGGGATTTGTTTTGCTACTGAACAGACTACAGTGATAAAATGTTATGAGATTATAGTATATTGCAGTTCAGCAGTTTAACTACTTGAACTCTCCTGATGTCGACTCTGATGTCGTCCATTTTTAACATTCCACATTTTGAAGTGTTTGGTAATGGCCTGTCACTTTAAATGTTTGCCCCTGCTTTGATTTATGTGGGAAACCAGCTCCAGTCAGGCTGTGGCCTGTTTGTTTTCGAAAAGATGTGATTAAAAAGTCTTGTTTTGTGTGCTAGTCAACGTCTGACGCTAACATTATGTTATTATCCCTACGTCACGTAAAACATTGTCTGTTGTAGCCTGAAGTCTGTAAAACGTCGGTCAGTATTTAAATGTGAGTTTGTTTAAGAAGCTGGATCCAGACTGAAGCGGTTTCATTTGCTGAATCTTTGTTTTTAAAGCTGACCCACTCCCGCCATATGCTGGCTGGCTACTTGGTGTTCTGGAGACCAACCATCCTCAGCCATTACCCATGCCTGTTAACGGCGGTTGCTGGGCTCCTCTGGTTGACTATCTTCCAGAAACCATCACACCCAGAGGACCATTGCACAGGTATGCACAAAAGATATACTTTCTGTACAAATCAGTGGCCTCAAGGTAGAAGTAGTGTGCACAGTTGCGTCCTGGTGTTTCATGTTTATCTACTGCAGCAAAAGGTCCTTTATAATGTCCCCGTAGTACATAAATAATGATTAAGTGCTCCCCAGAGTGCCCTTGTAGTGCATAAAACATCATGCAGTGTTTTAATGGGCAGCCATAAATCACAATAGCTCGACGCCCAACATCCCTCAATGTTTGTTTGTTATAACAGATGTGTGATTACAACATTTGATTAGAAATACTTTTGACTAATGGAAATATTAGCCATCAATCCTTGGTCTGAGAAACTCCTCCAGATAATGAAACTGTCTTCTATTTACCTATGTGCTTTTGCTCATCGTGTGAAAATGAGATTCAGCTTTGATGTAAGATGCTAGATAAAGATTAAAAGAGAATGTTTCATTACACACATTAAACTATATATCACTCTCTGAGTTGACATAGAGCTATTGTTATAATTCCATGTTAAGAAATTACCTATAATCCCCACAGCTGTTATTTAGAATTGAATCAAGTCTTTTTTAAAATACATTCTTTTATTGAGTTTGCTCACTAGGTCTGTGTGTGTGATGCTCTTCAGGTGTAACATTGCAGTGATCTTTATGACTGAAATGGTGGTGGACCACAGTGTGAGGGAAGACTGGGCTTTACACCTGCCCCTGCTACTACATGCCCTCTTTCTGGGTAGGTGTAATTACATGAGCCTTTCATTGTAAAACCTCTCCTGGGTCTTTAGAGACAAAAACAATTGGATGTACTGCTCATTTGAATCCTTCTTATTAGTATGTTTCTCAAATTCCTTTTTATCTACGTAAATTCTCTTATTACTTTGCTTTGTGTACTTTTATTTTCCAGGTATGGACCATTATCGACCAGAGGTCTATGAACACAGCAAGCGTCTTCTTCTTCACCTCCTCATTGCCCTCTCTTGTAATAACAACTTCCAGGTCAGAGTGAAGTAGAAGCTTTTCATCTTTGTGTTATTTTAACTGATTCTGCTGTATTAAATACCGACAAATGTATCTTTTCTTAGTCAACAAGCACAAAAAAGCTATTCCCCAAAATCTCAGTCACAGAAGCCTGTTGTTTGTGGTGACAGGTTATTGCTTCCGTTCTGATGTTGACAAGAGAAATTAGTGACAACAAAACCCTCACCATCAAGTCCAACTACCCAACAGAATACCAGACATCAAGTAAGAGGAAAATCCAACACACTTATTTTTCCTTTGAGGAGTCACAGGATCTGTGCCGACAAAACAGCGACATCTAATGATAAAACGCTGTAATTCTTTTATTATCTTTTTCAGGTGCCCCTGATTTCTTGCGAGAGTGGCAGGCATCTCCGGTGGTGGACTCCGGCCTCAGCTCCACCTCCAACTCTTCATCTACCAGTCTTGGTGGTGGCAGCACTGCAGGCAGTGTGGGAAATTTACCCTTGGTGACCCCCGATGACCTCGAGGACCTTGAAGATGCACCTAACGAAAATGACGAGAAGACAAACAAACTCATCGAGTTCCTTTCCACCAGGTATATGCAAATGACCCCACTGACAATCAAGCACCGCTACTGCATGAAGGCATATAAAAGTTTTAACAGGTGTAATTACATGTATTTGTGGAAACCTCCATTCTGCACGCTGCGCATGTACTGTATTGGAATGGTTGTGTAACTTGTATGTGGTGCTACTGGTGGTGGGTATACAGTGCCTGGAGTACTGTGTTGTTGTTGCTCAGAGCGGTTGGGCCACTGTGGGTGCACGAAGACATCACACCCAAGAACCCCAACTCCAAGAGCACCGAGCAGCTCTCCAACTTCTTGCGGCATGTCGTCTCCGTCTTCAAAGAATCCAAGTCAGGTGAGAAACTGCACCCAAATGTCTTTCACTGTAAAAACTCACAGCAAATATCTTATCATTTGATTTAAGCCTGGACATCTGAAATAATGTCTTTATCCATTGCTTAAACATTAGTCTTAAATGCATTATTATAATTTAGGATTTTATGCAGTGCCTTGAAAAATTTGAGTAAGCACAGGAAAAATATTGCTCAATATATTCCTGACATGCACACCAATCACTTACTTTTGCGATAATTTCCAACAGATTGCAAAAATAGTTCTCTTTTAAGTTAGATATTATTATATTTATTTATGTTTGTTTCTTTCCATTTATGCAGACTTCCACCTGGAGCAGCAGCTGAGCGACGTCGCTTTACAGACGGCTTTGTGCAGCTCATCACGGCACTATGCTGGACGCTCATTCCAAATCTTCAGAGCCCTTAAACAGCCAATCAACAACCATGCTGTCTCTGACATTGTCTCCCGCCTTGTGGAGGTGGTGGGGGAACATGGTGACGAGGTGCAGGTGAGCGATAATTTGACACCGTCACTGACAGTGCATGGTAGAAGTGTTACAGATGTGTGCTGACGTGTGTAATTCAGGGCTATGTGATGGAGGTACTGTTAACGCTGGAATCAGTGGTGGTGAATCTCGCCGAATGTTTGAAAAACACTGACCTAATGGCAGCTCTAACCAGGTAGGCCCGCCACTCTGATTTCCACTTCAGTTATTTTTGTGTTGCTGCAGAGAATAATATATATATATAATTTAATCCACAGGACATCCTCACCAGATTTTGTAATAAATGACAAACTGATGAACCGCAAGAGCACAGGTCAGCTGAATTTTCCTGGTTCAGGATTCATTGGTTTATCATCACAGCGCCACCAGCGCTCCTACTCCGTTCCTAAGAAGTTTGGTGAATGTGGCTATCAGTCATTTGATCCTCCTCGCAGTGCCACTCTAGAACGCATACAGGCAAGACAGAAGGACTCTCATTGTTCATTGGTTGAGCACCATGCATGTCACTCATTCAGATTTGATTTGGAATTTGCAGGCATGCAACAGTCACGGCCTCGCCCGAATTGGAAGAAACCCAGGGTCCTGCACATCTTCAACCAATCGTATTGATCCCAGCGTTCTATCAGATCCTGCCCATGTTTCCCATCCCTCATCAATACTGGCAACTGTGTTCTGGGTGGCTGTGTCACTCATGGAATCAGATTTTGAGTTTGAATATCAGATGTCACTTCGACTTGTTCACAAGTTGCTGTCAAAGGTAAAAAAGATGAAATGTATTAACTTTAGACCAGAGATCATATTGGTATTAAAAACACAAGTTAGCGCCATGTAGACAAAGTAGTTTCACCTGCTGTAACACATGATAGATGCTAAGGAAAAAGAGTGTCTATAAAAGCAGTTGCCTATGAAAATACAAGTCACATCCAGTTTTACTTTAACCCAACCGACTCTTTTCTACCCAGGTGCCCTTAGACAGAGCAGAGAACCGTGAACGCCTGGAGAAGCTGCAGGCTCAGCTGGCTTGGTCTGGCTTCTCTGGCATACAGCAGCTTTTACTTAAGGGTTTTACATCTCAAGCCACTTTTGACCTCACTTTACAGCTCTTCTGTCAGCTCACACCAGTCTCCCGCGTGCCTGTTGTTGACACCTCACAGTCTATAGGTTGGTTGCTTGCAGCCAGTAGCTGAAATGGTTCTTTAACTAGCAAAATACTGCACTTTTCTGTTTGTTTTAATAATAATAATAATCAAGGTGAAACGTATCTCTCTCTGCAGGATTCCCTCTGAATGTGTTGTGCCTACTGCCACACTTTGTTCAGCACTTTGGCCACCCAACTCAGTTTTGTAAGGAGAGTGCTGAGAGGATTGCTCAGGTACTCTTTTACTTCACTTACTCTAAATACATCATCTCTAGCTTAAATTTTAGGCTTTATTTGCCGGTGAAACACATTTTGCATTTGCGACGAACAGTCAATAACCCAGTCAAATGTCTGCTACCTTTTCTCTTTGCACTTCTCAGGTGTGTTTGGTTGAGAAACACACAAAGCTGTCCCACTTGGCTCATGTGATGACTCTGTATAAAACTCGTTCCTATACACGGGACCCATTCTCCTGGGTCAGTGTGGTTTGCCGTTATCTCCATGAAGCTTTCTCTGACATTACACTCAACATGGTCACCTACATGGCAGAGGTAAAAATACTTAGGTTACAGTTGTTAAACTTTAGTACAGGTCATCGAGTAATATGTTGGCATGCTTTTTGTCATTCACTCAATGATTGTCTTCATCTCTTAGCTGCTGGATAAGGGCCTTCCCAGCATGCAACAGTCCCTCCTCCAGATAATCTACTGCCTGCTCAGCCATATGGACCTGACTGCGGTCCAGGTCAAACAGTTCAATGCTGATGTCATAAAAACTATTGAAAAGTTTGTCCAGGCAAGTTTGCTAAAATTAAATTTGTTCTCCAATTTGCCTTTTTATGATAACACAGTGTGCACACCTTGCACTGGTGTTCAATATGTTGTGATGGTTCCATAGACTGTACACTGGAAGGATGCTTTAAACATCTTGAAACTGGTGGTATCACGCTCTGCAAGCCTGGTTCATCCGGTGTATGGCCACTCTCAAGGGGATCTGTCCAACCTAGAGGTCAGCCGGGTATGGGACGGCTCATCCAAGGCTCTGCCAGGAAAAACACTGGACTTTACGTTTGATATTTCCCAGGTAATGTGTCCTCATTTAACATTCATGTTAGTAATACTGATATTTTTTCTTTGACGGCCTGTCTCCACATGTCCTTTACAGACTCCGGTTATTGGCCGTCGGTTTGATGAACTCCAAGGTTCAAGTGGTAGAGAGGGCAAGGCCAGAGCCATGGCTGTAACTCGCAGCACATCCTCCACCTCCTCAGGATCTAACTCTAACACCATTCTGGTGCCTGTCAGCTGGAGAAGACCGCATTACTCGCAGGTACTTTAGATTTGATGTTGAAGTATTGCCATACTGTAATAATGGACCAGCCCACAGGTTGTGCATACGTACCCATTGTCCATAGTATAATGTTGCTTTTGATCTAAAACAAATAACTCTTTTTTTGTATTCTTTTTTTACTCAGAAAAGAACCAGGGAGAAGTTAGTGAATGTTTTGTCTCTGTGTGGCCAAGAAGTTGGACTCACCAAGAACCCTTCTGTAAGCTACCTTCATTCTCTTGTTTTTTGACATCCCCCCCATCTTTTTCATTTTCCAGTCATTATATAGTATATAATCCTTCTGCAAAGTGGGTGAAAACCTCTTTCTTCTTCACTGCAGGTGATCTTTTCATCATGTGGCGATTTGGACATGATGGAGGTCAGGGAAAGCGGTGTATCATCAGAGGAGGGTGGAACCAGAGAGGATACGCTGGATGACACTGCCAGTGAGCAGCAGTTCAGAGTTTTCCGGGACTTTGACTTCCTGGACGTGGAACTGGAAGATGGAGAGGTGTGACTCATTACTGATACCGATGAATTAAAACAAAATTACCTTTGTCTTTCCTTGCCCTGTACCTTTACCATATCCATATAGTTCCACCTTTCATATCGATTTATTTGAGATGTATTTCTCAGTCCCTCCTCCTTGTCTCTCTCTGTCTAACTCTGTGTCTCTCTCTTTTTCCCTCGCTGCCCAGGAGCTCCAGGTAAGGTTTCTCACACTAAGCACTTACATTAGCTTCTGTAAACTGTGGTGTGGCTGGCACTTTGGTTCTTTCTGAGTAAATAAGTTAATTGTGCTTCAGCTTGGTTGCAGAACTACACTTTTTCAATATTCGTCAAGAGATGAAAACTAATCGTAAGATGTTAAATTGATGCTGATTGTTTTCTCGAAGGCGAATGGCTTTTATTACAGCAGTGGCTCATTGTTTTATCATAAAGAATTTGTTGATTCTGTCGCTTCAACTCTTGTCTTTCAATATTTGTATATCTTTCGTCTAGGGTGAAACTATGGATAACTTTAATTGGGGTGTGCGCCGGCGTTCTCTGGACAGCACAGAGCTGGGTGACTTGTTGGAGGAGAGCCAGCACTCAGGCAGCACCCCCAGTTTGGGTCATGAGGACCCCCATGATTCAGACGAATCCTCAGAAGAAGAGGAGTCTTCAACAAGCCAGAGCCTGTCTCATTCACAGCTTGTGTGTAGCCATACCTATCAGATAATAGCAGTATTGACACTTTGAAACAGCAGTCACACAATAAACTATTCCTGGTTTGGTTGTTGTTCCAGACTAATCCGTCACCATCTGAGGAGACCAATCACACCGATTCTTTGTCTACTTCTTACGACACGTCTGCTGACCCGCAGTCTATCAATGCCACCACACCAGGGCAAGGAGCGCTGCATGATGGTCGCAGTCTTCTTCATGTAAGGAAGGGAAAGCCTTCTCGACAGGATCATGTCAGATAAAACAAATTCAGCTTGTCCCCACTTATTCTGTGATGCTTCCCAGACATTTTTGACCCTTAATCAATTTGACCAAAGCACCTCCCTGCACAAAAATCTGAAGACATGCTGCATTTTTTCCAATAACAATTACAAAACAGTCAATATGCCTCAATGACCGAGCAGACGTGACTATATCATTTTGCAAGCGATATTACTGATATTGATGTCCTGTTACTGTCTCTTCAGGGGAGGATGTGTGGAGACGATGATGACACACAGGCCCAGGATGACGAGCTGTCGCTGAGTGTCAATGAGCTCCCTCAAGGCTCAGATGGAGGTGAGAGCTTCACCCTGGATTTGCCAGGTCAGCCTCAAGAGCAGCTGCGCGGTTTGGACAACAGCCTCCACCTCAACTATTATCAACCCCCGCTGGATTTTCTCGACTCAAACTGCCTACCCAGGTGAGTGTGACATCATGTTACCAACTAAATGAAAGTCTTTGGTCTAGAAATGTGAAGTCTGAGCTAACTTTATCTGATGAGTAGTGCATTTTGTCTCAAATATTGAATTTTGTAGTAATCTGTCTCAAATATTGATGCTATAGTAGTTTACATTTGTACATACATTAAGTACAATTGCATCACTTTGGACTAACATTGTATTTCATTAGGGTTGTCAGCTTTTAGTTAGAACCTTTGTTAGTATATACATCATTTACTACACCAGGCCTCTCTTTACTGCTTCTTCTGCCAACTGTTTTGCCTTTCTGATTTTCAGCTTACGCGATGATGTAGATGACTTGGAAGATCTTGGGTTTCCACCTCCCCCCTCTCCCTTTTTCTCTGCCATCTTGGCTGCCTTTCAGCCCACGGTGTGTGATGATGCAGAGGAGGCCTGGCGGTCGCACATCAACCAGCTTGTGACAGATTCAGATGGCTCCTGCGCGGTCCACACCTTTCACGTGTTTTCATCTCTGTTTAAAGTAGGTCACAGGAAGGGGCAATAAAAGGCAATCAAGACACTGCAGCTCAATATTTAGACTATCCACGTGTGTGCAAAATGTTGCTTATTCCTACAGTTTTTTTTTTTTGTTTTTTTAGAACATTCAGGGTAAATTCTGCCTCCTGACAACTGATGTTGCCACTTACCTTGGGGAGGGCTTAAGAGGAATCGGAACAAAGTTCCTCCGGTCTTCGCAGATGCTAACCACGTGCTCAGACTGTCCCACCATCTATGTCGATGCTGATACTGTGAGTATTACAAGTGCAATTAATGTGACTGTGATTTTAGCCTTCTGTTTGGATCAGCCAAGCCAGAGTTAACTGAGGTTTAATCATCAGAACTTGGTTTTCATATTCTTCTATTTTGTTTTGGTTTTTTTTTTCTCCAGATCATGTCATACGGTCTCCTTGAAAAGGTTAAGTTCAGCGCTCTGGAGCTACAGGAGTATCTGGATACCTACAACAGCAGAGAGGAGGCTGCTTTATCTGTAAACATTCCTCTACATTCCTTCACACTTTAGAAAAATAATAACCCTCCCACCTCTTTTTTTGCTCTCTTTGGTTCTACCAACTTTTACTAACTTGCATGTTGTCCTGTAGTGGTTAAGGAACTGTAAGGACACATTTCCCAGATGTCCTGGTGAATCTGTGGTAACCTGCCAACCCGGAGACTCAGAAGAAAAGGTACAAATCTATGTAATATCAGTAATGCACAGTAATTGTGTCAGTAATAATATACATATGTCTAGGATTTCTGATCTTTTTTGGTCTTTTGATGTGATTTTGCTTGCTTTGCATGTTTGCTGTGTGTTACAATGTAAAATTCAAAAATGCCCAAAAAGATTTTAGTTTGCTGGGTGTATACACTTTTGACTGATTGTTAGCCATGTTTATGGTGTGCTAGGCATGTGTTTGACTGACGCTTTGTCTTCCTCTCACTTCACTCTGATGCCCTAACATGCTCTCTTGCTGTCTAGCAAATGGAATCTCTTGCTGTAAGTTCTTTTATAAATTCTCTTTTCACTGCCCTCCATTCTTCTGAAATAATCTGTTAATTACTCAAAACAAAACAGGCTGCAGTCTTTTACTGAGTATTTTATCCCTGTGCACGTGTGCATACTGCATCTTGCTTGTTCTTCTATTAACATACATATATGTGCCTGTGTAACTTGCAACTGTGACATTTCATGTTGTTGTAATGTCTTTTAGCAACTGGAGCTGTGTCAGAGGCTTTACAAGCTGCATTTCCAGCTTCTCCTCCTCTTTCAGTCCTACTGCTCACTGATCGGACAAGTTCATGCCGTCAGCTCTGTTCCCGAGGTGAGACACACTGCTCTGAAAGACACTGTTTACAGACTTTACACTGTAAGTTATATTCTATGTTTCTTTTCGTGTGACTGTGTGTTGTTTTTCTCGGTAATAGAACACTCACAGCAAATGAGAAAACTTGCGCTCTCCCTTTCACCCCGCAGCTTCTGAACATGTCTCTAGAGCTCTCTGAGCTGAAGACCAGCCTGCAGGTGGCCGAGACAGTCGTAGCCACTGACCTGGAGCACATGCCGCACAACCCCCAGGTAGCTGCCATGGTTGTACCCAGCTTCTCCACCTCGGAGGCAGCTGTGCAGTCCATACTGGAGTGCCTTAAAGGTCACGAGCTCACCAAAGCTGTGCGCTACATCCAAGAGTTCCGGTGAGTCAGCAGATAACGGAACTGAGACTAATATGCTGTTGTTTGTACAGATATTAGATTTTCTTGATTATGTATACTTTGCTAACCTACTGCCCTGTCACTGTGACCTGTCATGTGCTCTTTCAATCTAATTCCAGGAGGCAGTGGCCCTCTGGAGTGTTTGGTGGCAGCTCAGAGAGCGAGGTCCACACATTGTTGAACATCTACTTCCGCCACCAGACACTGGGTCAGACAGGCACCATTGCTCTGGTCGGTTCCCGCCAGGACCTCAGCCTGATCTGCTCCAAGCTGCTGGAGCTCAACGGGGAGATCCGCGACATGATCCGCCACGCTCAGGGTTACCGGGTCGTCACAACTTACCTCCCCGACTCCAGCGCCTCCGGGACCAGTCTCTGACAGGAACTCAGGAGCCCCCTGCCCCCTCCTTCCCCACCTATGTCTCACCCATCATTTCAAACAGTGATCCTCCCAACACCATCTCCACATCCATCACCACCGCTGACGATGACTGTCCTTCCAGACGAGGCCCAGCACCCACACACGTGGCCCCTCCCTCCTCCTGTGTGCCTGCTGCCCAGACTGCACAGCTCCAGATGGATACCCACATACTGCCTTCCCCGTCATCAGAACCAGAACCCTTAGACAGCCACTCAAACCTTCCTCTGCTCTCCTCATCCGCTGTAGACTCCCACACATTTTTGGTTGATTTTCCCAGACCTCCAGACTTGTTCTCATCTCACTGCTGCACAAAAACTCCAGACTTCCCACTCCCATGCACACAAGCACCGAGGAGGAGTTACCTTGATGAGAACATTTACTGTCCTTTCAGAGGCCATTCATCACACAGTTCACCACTCTTAGATTTGCACAGCAGCCACCCAGAATCCTCTAACTTCCTGCAGACTGTAGCATCAGAACCCACCTTGCTCTCTCACTCTGACACAAGTCCGTTGCCCATCTGCCCTCGGGGTTCCCATCTGCCTCATTTCCCCCAGTCTCCATACAAGCAGTCAGGCCCGTCGGCCGTTCTACACCCTGAACATCCTGCAGTCTTAACCCGCGGTCCCGCCCCATCTTCATCCATCCTCACTCCCCGTCCTCCCTTGCCGTGTCCCGCTGCCCCAGAGGAGCCTTTGGCATGGGGTTGTTGTTGCACCCTCAGTGGTGCTGCTGCACCCTTAACTCACTATCTGGGGAAGGTGGGGCACGCTGCCCTACCCCTGCTGAAAGTAGGGGGGCTCCTGAAAACTGAACCATCAGATGTCCAGACCTGAGAAGACCTCGAGATTCTCTGTAACTACAAACGCCTGAAACCAATGATTGCTGCGTAGACGTGTGGAACGCAGAGAAGAGAAGACACCATTCCAGACAATAATGGGATGTATCACGGAACCTACTAGATCCTGCATATTCCTGCCTGCTGAAAAAAGACCTGATGTGGTTTTCGTCTGAGCACATTGCAGCCACATGTAAAATTGCGCTCTAAGTTTAAGTCCTGCTTGATGGTCAATGATCGGCATCGAATCTGCTGCTCATTTGAGGGTGTGTGAGGGCTTTTAGTCCGGACTTTTCTTTCCCGGAGGAACTGTTGAACTGATTAATCTCGATCGTCTGTGGCTGCCTCCTTCGAGATGAACAAAGTTTGCTGGACATTGTGGAAGCTGCCTGTGATACTGCGTGACATCACTGGTGGAATTTTTAATGTTGCACTAAGTTTAGATTTGATATAGTTTTTAAAAAGAGGAGACATTTGTCACTCCGAGAGAAAAAGCTGTCACTTTTGGAGGAAGGAAGAGCCCGTAGCTGGAAGAACCTTTCTCTCTTGCTGTACCTGCTGTTTTAAGACCTCTTTTGGGGGAAATTGTGCAATGCATGACCCAGTTGAATGCTCTCTGCTGTACATGTGCAGAACCCTTTTGAACCCTGTAATCTGACCTCTGCGGAGTGAAAGACTGGTTCCAAAAGGCAGAAGCCTCACACTGCTGTTGAAACCCCGTAACCAGCTTGTCTCCTGTTGTTCAGAACGTTATCTGCACACTCCTCCGTGGATAGTAGTAGCATCATTAGTGAGTGTACACGCTGTATATTTCTCACTGTAACACGTCGACCTATTGTGCTAACAAGCCTTGAGGATAGTGCATGTATACACAAGTATTTTTGTCCGTCTACACTGTTTCTAGGAATCGGCACACAACCATCGTAGCCTGTTTGTGTGTGTGTATATGTAGTTACCCTACCGATAAGGGAAATGCTGACATTCAGCGGTACTGTTGCTGTTGAAAACAAAACTTGTGCTACTTCTGATGTTGAACACTTCCTGGCATTAGTTTTTGTGACTCTCCCTTTCCCCCTCTCTAATCAGTTTTTCCATCGTTTATCTGATCATATGTCAGAGGTTTTTTTTTTTTGTATTGTCAAATCAAACTGCCATGCATGCATTTTCTGTATGGACTGTTCAAACTATTTATTAAGAAAAATTTGTTTTATCTTAAAGATATGTTTGTATGAGGTACAAAAGGGAGCTTAGAGCTCATGTGGGTGGGTTTTTTGTTGTGTGTGGGAGATTGTGTGCATGCTGAACAAAAAGTTTAACATTTTTAAAGGTTTAAGATCGTTTTTTCCACTGTGTAAATATTTTTACAGCCTTTGTGAAGTTCTCCTGAGTCAATGCTCTGTAAAAGTCAGTGTCAAAGTAAACATTATGGCAAAATCTGCATTTTATTTCATGATTTTTCAATTTCCCATGTCTGGGATAAGTACTTCTATATTTCTGTCGAGCCAACAAACTAAACAAGAAATGTAGGATTTGAGATGCAAAACTTTTATTTCCCAAACTTTATTTCTTACAAAAATATTTTTTCTCATGTTCATTTAAGGACCAGGACTGACAAAAGGACACCTAATCTGCTTTTGGAGAAGTAGCCTGTTATAAAAACCAGAGATGAGCTGACTTGCTGGTGGGAGAATGAAGGTCTTCAAGTCCATTACTGGAGGCGTCTTCCCACGGCTCCAGAGAAGACGGCTCGTGGGGGCTCAGATGATGTATTTGAAGCTGTAGGTGGCGTCGCAGGACAGCGTCATGCCTCTGCAGCGACAGCACAGGTCCTGGCGGTGAGGCCTCTTCATGTTGATGTGCCTCTGCTTCTTCTCGCAGCTGCAGCAAGTCTGAGAACAACCCTGAGTGTTGCACAGATTAGACCATGTAATCAAGGGTGAGGGATGGATATTCACAAACAAAATCAGACTAAACACAGAAATCAGCGTTAACGAGGGGTAAAAGGCACCTTGCAGATGATGGATTCCACTCTGTAGGGATTAAATCCCACCTGACACCTCCGGCAGAGCTGCTTGTGGTACACCTGACAGAGTAATATTTTAAAGAGATATAAATCAGGATTAGAAATGCAAAGGTTGGCTAAAATCTTTGCCAAAAAAAGGTGCAGGACACAGACCTTACTGGTTCCAGAGATGCACCAAACGTATGCACTCTCCCACCGGATGTTACACTTTTTGCAGTGAAAGAAGCCGTACCTCTGCTCCAGGAACTACAGGAAAACATCAGTTAGTTGCTTTTAACACCAACTGAATCCCAGTGCGCTACAAAGAGAACGACTACAAAATAGATGCTGGCTAATCCAATTTCATGTTTATAATAGCTGATGACGGTTTTAAATCCTAAATGACCTGCATTTGATATCGGTACTAGAGAGTTTCCAGTTTATTTTGAGGAGTTGTCTTCATGTAACCTGGGTTCTTGTGATGATTCCAGCCTACCTGAAAGCTGGACCCTTTGTTGGGTCGGTGGACAGTAGTGTTTGAGTCCTTCATCATGTCCTCGGCTCTTCGATACGCCTCGACCTCCTCGACACCCCTCCGAGCGTCCTCGGAGTCTCCTTCGCTCCCGGTGGCGTCGCTGGGCTTCGTCGGGTAGATCCTGCGGTCAAACACCGGTGAGTAGATGGAAACCGGCCTCGCGAACCGCAGGCTGCTCACCGGGGGTGTGCTGCACTCCCGGGTACGAAGATCCGGAGTTTTCGGCGAGTTGGGAGACGCACGATGGTCACCCTCCAGGCAGAAGAGCGTTTTGGGCCCCAGGGAGCACTGGATGATTTTATCCACTTTGGCGTTCACCTGCACGCCGCACTCTTTGGTGAGCGCCCTCTTGATTGGAGGAGGCAGGCCGGGGTTGACCTGGGATATGATGGCCTTGCACAGCTCCAGGTAGTTGAGGCCCTGAGGGGTGATGAAGCAGCCCTGCCTCTTTACCCAGACGGAGCTGTCCTGGACCGGCGGAGCGCCGCAGGCCCTATATGGGGGAAACGTGGAAAGGAACCCCTCCATCCTGGAGCCATGAAACCGGACCAGCGTCTCCCTGTACTCATTTAACACCTCTCACCTCTTTCTGCGCTAATTGGTTGATTCAGAACAGGAGTGCGTGATCTCAGATTGAACTACATGAATTTAATAATAAAACCCCCTTGTAACGTCTAAGTTACCTCAGTTAGAAATGTTAATTACTACATTAGGCATATAAGGCATAATATCAATTGTACACATTTATTTTGCTCTTCTAGAAAACAAATCCACGGTTCCTCAAGCTCTCAATAGCAACAGCCTCACCATTCATGTCTATAAATAATTAATCCAGGCCAGTTTGTCCAAATTTATTTCTCTCAGAATGTATTAAATATAGATTTGCCTGCAGTTTCCTACACCAGTGAAGAGGTTTGAGGGGTGTCATTACCCAGTGCTGGAGCACCCCCTACAGTTTACTTTGATAAGCGAACAATTTAAATAATAAAACCGCTTAACAATAGCCAAACGTCGTGGCAAAAGCTTATTAGTTTTAATGTATTTTAATTATTTTGTTGCAAAATTGGACATATTTTGCTTGTACTTTTTTCAACACACATAGCTATAATAACCCGGTTATTATGACTAATTATTATATTTCATCTTCCCTCTGGGTTGGGCTTTAATAGTTGTACTGGAAATTCTTGGGCTAATGTGTTCTATATATAAATATAACTTGACTTATTGTGCAACTGGAAGTAGCAATTAGTATGTTAAAATGGGGGAAATGTGCATAATTAAATAATATCAGCGAGATTATTTTACACAAACTCATAAAAACAAAAAAATATATTTTGAAATAATTGTATTAATATATTATAGCAATGTGTGAAGATTCCGCCCATAGGTGGCGCTCCGCGCTCAAACATGGTTTGTACCCATGGGTACTAAATCTATACATATTGGCGCCATTTTGGAGCTAGGAGGGGAAAGAGAGCTGCAGAGGAGGATACGACTGATCACAATTCACCGGAACAGGTAAGAAACTGTTAAACTGAGATTATGTTTTTGGTTGGATAGTTGAGATATTTTCAGGCAATTCTGTGAGAAATTCGGTGCGACCCCGTACGCGTCTGTGGAGCTGCCAGGTTTCCAGCGCTAATAGGCGGAGCGCAGCCCGCCTCGCTCGCTTATGTTCTCGGTAGCCGTATGCAATTCAAAGCGATGGTTGACCTGGTCCCGCGGCGCAAAATGGTTAGCTCGTAGAATACTAGCACATTTGCAAAAGCAAAGTGCCTTAAAATCATAGGGAAACATTCATCCGACTTGATTTTATGACTGAATTCCGGTTGTCGATTACGAGTTAGCCGGGTGTTTTGTTCGTGCTACGCTACTATCTCTTCGCCCTCTGTCACTGATTATTGCTGCTAACGCTAGCTGCGCTACACACTAGTGTGGTTGCTAGCGAGATATGCTAGCTTGCCCGCAGCTAACTAGGTTAGCCTCAGTAAACATTCCAAGACATGTTGAATTTAGGCTCCTAAGTAGTCTCCGTTGTTGACGTGCTGTAATGCCGAAACAACAGCAGCCTACATTCATGCAACAAATCCTCCCCGGTCTTTTGTAACACTGACACGCATTACCAACAACTGGGCATCATTACAACCTTATGTTCGTGCTATACGCATAATGACTTTTCGGCCTCACTGTCTTTATTGTGATCAAACATTATTACATCGAGGTGAATTGCTAATTTTTAGTGTAATGGTCCGCCTCACAGTGGATATTATCAATGCATTACCCATGTATATATATATATAGAGACAGAGAGCGAGAGTGTCTGTCACGCTTTGTGTTATTTTATCTAACAAGCACGTTTGTGTTGGTGATGATTGCTTTTATCCTGTCTCCATCAGTACCACAGCTTAATTCATCAGCTTTTGATAAGTCTCAAAGTTATCTGTTTGTAATCTTACATTAAGATTGTTAGTTTTAGTCGGCACTCATAAGATTACAGCCCTAAAAAGCTTTGTGGAATTTATTAGTGTTGATTTATGATGCTGTAGTATGTCCAAAGTTGTGCTCTTTAAGACCATATTTTGCCGGTTATGAGCAGACTGGAATATTTTCCATAGTTTTGTGTTTTTCTTAATTTCTCACATAAGTAACTCATTGTGCTCTTCATACAATGGTTTACAGGCAGAAAAGTCAAAGCTTGTTAATTGGAGAGGATCAGAACTGATAAACAAGTTAATTTGGTAACAGTCTCTGCTGCAGCTGTTCAACGTTAACCTTGTGCCTGAAGTGACCCAGAGAGAAACCACCTTCTGTCAGATTCTTGTGCTGCAAAGCTGCAGTGGTAGTCTTTGATTTGCTCCGCTGTGATAGTTTTTTTGTGATTGATGGATACAAGAATTGCACAAACTGGTGACCTTGGAAGTGATTAAGCAGCAGGGTCAGTGTAAAGACTGCCCATGTGCTCTGTGCGTTCAGTCTTTGCCACAGTCTTGTCATCTTTTAGTTAAATTCAGCGGTTCCTTCTCTACTAAATTGCAGCTTTTGGCTCACCATCATGGTTTCCGATATGGGAACAAGACATTTCATTCAGGAAATGCCCATTTTGTTTCATTTCATCCACAGAAACCGCAGCCCTTTGACAGCACGTCCCTATTGGGTTACTAGAATTTGGGTTTAGTGTGAGTATGTGCAGAAAAGGTCATTGGGTTCATGTCCAACAACCAACTGGTTTGCTCTTCTCCTCATGTTACTGACAGCCGCCCACCGGTGAGCACCAGCGGGGTGAAAGCAGAGATTGTGTCAGCGTGCAGATTAGGCCAGAAGAGCTGCCCGCAATGTTGCCGCTGCGGATTTGTCCGGAGGCTGAACGCGCTGTGATAAATCACAGATAAGTGGAGAAACAGGCAGAGCAGTGATCAGGAGTTTAAACCAGTGTCGGGGAAGAGAAGGACGATCATTTACTGCAGCTTCTCGCTCGGAGTGAAATAATCCAGGATGGGTGGAGCCCAAACGGCAGGCTTCCGTCCACAGGTGGAGAGAGATGGCCTCAAATTGGCAGCAGCTGCAGAGGGAAAAGAAGGTCAGAATAAAGCACTTTGTACATCAGAGTGCTATGCGCATGTGTGTGGTAAAGTACTCTAAAGTACATTTACAGAACAAATGTTTGGCTTTGTGGTTGTTTTTCACTACCCAGTAGATTTGGAGGTGTTGGGAGTGAAAGCAGACCTACTGACCTGCTCTGCTGGATAAGAAATGACTGAATCAATCTCACTGAACCAGCTGAGAGAACCTGCACACGAGGCAGTTGTTACCAGAGAGCAGGACATCCGTTATCTATCCAGAGCTTTAAGCAAAGACTCTGAGATGATCAGAGGTAGCGTAGCATTAGATGGTAATGTGCAATTTCATTTCCATATAAATCACCTTGGCAGCGGAACAGTTGTGGCTGATTGTCCTGATGTATCCAATCCACTTCAGCAGCACAAATACCTGAAATCAATATTTAAATGCAGAGTTTGGTTATGATGGAAGCAACTACAACAGGCCACTTCTTCATTCTTTGGTAACACTTTTGACCCATTTTCTCTTGGTGCTTTCTTACAATTACAGTTCTTTACGTTATGCCGAAATACACGGTTGTAAATAAAGATCTAACCAAATTGGACATGTTGTCATGGTAATAGTTGGCTGTGTGCAGTCTCCATTTCAATTTTTTAAGGTTGGAATGTTTCTGTCACACTATTTTGGGAGAAGCTTCTTGGTTTCTCATCCACTGGGATTCACTGGTTTCTCTCCACTACAGAAGTATTTTCATTTGCTAGTTTAACAGGTGTGGGTTTGCATTTACGGTGTGGACTAGATTTAACAGTGCAGCGGAGTGTGTTAGGAGACAGTCGTAAAGCAGCTCTTGATGCTCATCTCCAGGCTAATTACTGTGCTACACTAAACCAGGGAAGCAGCTTCCTGTTGCACCAAGCTCACCCCCGGGGCGCTCAGCAAGCTGGACGCTGCTTGATCTCTGATCTACGCTCAATTCTACACGTGAACGTTGATGGTGCATTTGGTGTTACACTGTTAGACTTTAATTGATGCAAAATTGATCATTCTGGGCATCATTTGTAAGCTTTGACCATCTTATTTATACAACCAAAAAAAACAATTTGAAAATTTACAGTTCTGCTTTGCATATGTAGCTAGTTTTATGTCTAGCTACATACACAGCAGGAGACCGTCTCTTGGTGATATTTAAGATGCCCCTTGTCGACACTGCTGCCTCCGGTTAACAACTACAACAGCATTTGTTCTTATTTCAGTGGACATGTGACCAGTAGGCTGTTGTGGAAAACACAGGATTTAACGCATGCTGGAATGATTAAATGTGCATTGTTAGGTCTAAACGTTCCACATGTGCCAGTTACTTCATAACGTTGTCCTGGTTGGGGGCTGGGGGAGGGCAGCAGGAAAGCCCAGACTCCCCACCTACCGCTCCCAGCTCACTCAGGGGCTCCACACATGATCCCTCTCCTATCTGGAGTCTCCAGTGTGCTCCGCACGGCCGAAAGCCCCTAAAGGGAGATGTCCTGCAGGCACCTCCTCATGTGGCTCCTCACACTGCCTGTTTACTGCTCCACTGGGACCAAGCAAACACAAGTAGAATCCTTAGATAGCAGACATCCTCATGCACACACTGAAAACGGGAGATTGATGTGAAATCTGTCAGCTGTGCACATTTGCTGTTATTGCACAATTTCTCTCGTGTCGTCCAGGCGGTCTTTGCACGTGTCTTTGTAGCAGTGCACAAAAACAGAGGCTGGTTTTAGACACTGTGGTCCATGACTCAGCTTTATAGCAGCCAGCTGCTAACCTCAACACAATCCAGCTGTCTCCACTGACGTTTACGCCAACCTGCTCATTTGACATTAGAAGATCTTCATCGCGTGTGGGCTCACTAGTCTCACACACGCTTAGTATTCAAGTTTTGTTATTCATTTTTAGCCTTTTTGTCGGCTACGGTGTCTCCTTTTTTCCCCTGGCTAGCCCTGGATTTTGCATTGAAATATTGCCAAAAGAAGTGTCCTCATGCTCTTTTAATGTGTCTGCACAGCGTAACACACATTTTCACTTTGAATTTGTCCAAGCATTTCTGTGCCTGGTGCCTTTTTGTGTGCAGGAAATCTTCATCACAATTCTGCCAAACATTACCACCCACAGACCATAGAGACAGTTGCTGATGTGATTAACGATGTCTGAGAGTGAGCAGTGTGCTGTAAATGACAGTAGAAGCTATATTCTGCATGGTGAGTCAAGGGAAAAGTTGACAGTCTCTTGAATATGGTGATAAAATGTGGAAGACGGTGGCTCTGGCAGCTGAGTGAAAAATCTGCCTGTTCTCTGCATGCACCAATTTCATCATTTATTCAGCGTGTAGAACGCTATAACAGTGCTGTGAATACCTTGCTGAATATTTCATCAGTTTCTATTGCACATCTATTGCACATCTCAAACTTGAAACTTTGAAATATAAAATGGATTTCTTTGCCCTGGGCTCCGAATCTTGTGCTGGCGGTTTTAGCAGAGTTGATGATTCCGCGTTGACTGTGCGACTTTCCTCTCCGGCTGGTCTTCTAGATTCTCACAACTGTGCTCTTTTTCCAGGCAAGTGAAGAGCTAAAGAGGATGGCTCACTCTAAAGCTCGAGTCACAGATGGGAAGGTGACCTACCCCCCGGGGGTCAAGGAGATCTCTGACAAAATCTCCAAAGAGGAAATGGTCCGCAGGCTCAAGGTCAGTGTGTCTTTTTTTCCTCCAGAACAGACTGAGAGACACCTGTTTACAGCCAGCTGCTCAGCTTTGCCACTGTCCCTGTCCTCCTTCTAGATGGTTGTAAAGACCTTCATGGACATGGACCAAGATTCTGAGGAAGAGAAGGAGCTGTACCTGAACCTAGCGCTCCACCTGGCCTCTGATTTCTTTCTGAAACACCCAGACAAGGACGTGCGTCTGCTGGTAGCCTGCTGTCTGGCCGATATTTTCAGGATTTACGCCCCTGAGGCACCATACACCTCCCCAGATAAGCTCAAGGTACCTTTATCAAAATGATGCTATAATCAAGTCTTTGGCGCGATTAAAGAATTCATCATTGTTGTTGTGCATCATTGCTCAGGTTTCCGTCGTGTTTGTATGACTGCTCTTCTCAGTTAGCATCTCACTTGTTTCCAGGACATTTTCATGTTCATCACGAGGCAGCTCAAAGGACTGGAGGACACAAAAAGTGCTCAGTTCAACAGATACTTCTATCTCCTCGAGGTTTGTGGCCCATGTGTCCGGCTGGGTTGGTAATAAATGATGAATGCCATTTAAAGAGTTTAACCTGTGCCCTGGAATCAACAGCTGAAAAATGGATAATGATTAAAAAGCATCAGGACCATCATTCACCAACAGGCAGTCAGATCCGTTGTTCCTCTTTAATAAACCCAAATGAACACGTGTAGCATGTTTGAAGGGCTTGTGATCGCTTGGCGTGTAAATATGTAGCATCGTCGAACAAGTAAAACTCAGCCCAGCAGGGAGCAAAAATGACTGAAGGGTCAAAACCAAATCAGGGCTAATTTGGCAATATTTACTTCCAAGAATGCTTTTTGCTCATGAAAGGATTCTAACTCTGCCCAGCCACTAATCTTCTGCTCTCCGTGTTTTAGAACATTGCATGGGTAAAATCCTACAATATTTGTTTTGAGCTTGAAGACAGCAACGAGATCTTCACCCAGCTTTACAGAACGCTCTTCCAAGTCATAAAGTAAGTGCTTCTGTCAGATCCCGGCCCAGCCTCACATTTACATCCTGCTTTATAATATTATTTGAAAGGGTTTCTCTGCCCATCCCAGCCTTTGTGCCTCTGCATTGTCTCTTTTGCGGTTGCTGTTGTCCTTTCCATCAGAAAATAGCCCCTAAGCCTTCCATACCCACCTTAATCTGTGTCTGCTGCTGCATCGTGAACAGCAGTCCAGTTTTTCCTCTTCATTTGCCCTGTTCTTCTTCTTTTTTTTTTTTTTTCGTTTGACCCCACTCCATTCGAATGCTGTACACAGCCACAGCCTTGAGGGCTAAATTCTGCAGTGCAGAATTTGGATCTTGGCCAGTGAAACAAAATTGCATTGGTGTATGCCAAGGTTATGGCTGCAATGTGTGTGTGTGTGTGTGTGTGGTTTTATTTTTTTCACTGTTATGTATAAAGGATGTAAAGAGCTTGGCTTTATATTTGAGAGTTTTACTGATTGTAGGGGAGGGCAGTAGAATGAATGAGACTTTATTACTCTGAGGCTATTTAGCATGTGGCACCCTTTGTGAGCTCAGGGCTATCATGATAACGTAATGCATTTTAAAAATCTGCAGACGAAACAGCAAAAAGTTCCAGATTAATTAGCTGAAAACTAGGTAGACATACACACTCAGCCACAATGGGAATCACTGTTGAATAATACCTTTAGAATTATGTGGAGCCTTGATGTTTGATGCCTGTTTCTTTTTGCCAGCAACGGCCATAACCAGAAGGTGCACATGCACATGGTGGATCTGATGAGCTCCATCATCTGTGAAGGCGACACCGTTTCTCAGGAGCTGTTGGACACAGTGTTGGTCAACCTGGTGCCGGCACACAAGGTACAAGAATATTCAGATATCAGTGTTCATGTTTAAAGGAAAAACTGCTCGTTATTGGTGAGGAGAGGGAGGCAATTTCGTTTTTCCATACCCTGCAATTCACTGAGACCCCTGCAGGCCAAATCGGGTACAGCACCGTGTTGCAGTAAATGGACTCAGATGAATGGATAAGCAAAAAATGATTACCACCAGCCTTTTTGCCATTCCTTTTATTATACCCTTCCTTTTCCACTTGTAAAATGAACCTGATGCTTATTCTTTCTCTCTAGAATTTGAATAAACAGGCGTATGACTTGGCCAAAGCTCTGCTAAAAAGGACTGCTCAGGCGATTGAACCCTACATCACCAATGTAAGACCATTTTTTTTTTTTACATCCTGTAATATATATTTCAGGTTATTTTTATTTTTTATTTATTTTTTGGATGTTTGACATTCAGCAGACAACAGAGATGACTGATCTGCCTCTAATAAAGGTTTTAAAGTTGAACTGTAATTGCTATCTTTTTATCTCAGTTTTTCAACCAGGTGCTGATGCTGGGAAAGACTTCTGTCAGCGATCTGTCCGAACATGTTTTTGATCTCATTCTGGAGCTTTATAACATCGACAGCCACCTGCTGCTCTCAGTGCTGCCGCAGCTTGAGTTTAAACTGAAGGTATCAGGAAGTTACTTTTGTTTTTGTTTTTTTTTAAATCATGGTTCCTCCATCTTATTTTTTGTATCATTTCCATGATGATGATTAGTATTTATTTAGATTGGTCAATCAGTCAAAGGTGAAAGCACATTATGGACTCTCAGCCCAGATCCTCAGCCTCACAGAAATGCACATTTTATTTTCTCTGCGGGTTTTTTTTATTTGTATTTCAGTGATGAAGCAGGGAGTCAGTCGGCATAATGTTCCCTCTGCAGTGTCTCATAAACACTTCTTGCTGATGGATAATGCTCATTAACTCTTCTAAGGGAGCGTGCACCAGTACCGGCTCCTCAAAATAATGGCTGAAAGACCATCTTTTCCCTATAGAATACCCCCTTACTTTCTCCTCTGTTTATGTTCTCTCATCATGTTTTACCCATTCTCTTGTCATCATTATTGCTTTTGTTCTCTCCTTGAGAGGCTTCTATTTCATCCTCACTCCTTTTCTCTTCCTGCAACTTTGTGCCTTACACTCGAGGCAGTTACCTCATTTTTATGGCTGATGGTAAAACAAGACCGATGCCGTGTAGTTGGAGCGAGCTCCTCCACAACAAAAGCTGTGCATCATACCCGTTTGCTGTTGTCCGTCTCTGCAGAGCAATGACAATGACGAGAGGCTGCAGGTTGTGAAGCTACTAGCTAAGATGTTTGGAGCCAAGGATTCTGAGTTGGCTGCACAGAACAAACCCCTCTGGCAGTGTTACCTGGGCAGGTGAGTGTTGTTACATGCTGTGTGTAAGGGTTGCATATATGGCTCCTGTATATAAATAAATACATTTTATTGCCTGGTATTAAAAGGATTTCTCTTCCCATAGGTTTAATGACATCCATGTTCCTATCAGACTGGAGTGTGTAAAGTTTGCCAGTCACTGTCTCATGAACCATCCAGACCTGGCCAAAGACCTCACTGGTACATCAGCTGAAAGGCTTGAATGTGTTCACATCGATGCCCTCGTCAAAAGGGTCCTGTATTTGATCCAATATTAGCTGAACCCATGGGGCATATCAGGCGTTTGTTCTCTGGAAGATGTGATTAAAGGCTGTTTAGAGGTGTTTTATGTGTGTTATTGACAAACTCATTCATGACCTTACTGTGTTCTTTACAGAATTTTTGAGAGTCAGGTCACATGACCCAGAGGAGGCCATCCGCCACGATGTCATCGTCTCTATCGTAACTGCTGCCAAGAAAGACTTGTCCTTAGTCAATGATGCCTTGCTTAATTTTGTAAAGGAAAGAACATTGGACAAAAGAGTAAGTGGAAAATATATTTCAATGCCATGTAAGTGTGTTACATGGAGAGATGGATTTCTTAGTCTCTTTCTCAATTTGTAGGTTAAGTCTGTTTTTGCTCTACTGTTCCTATAAAGTGGATCTCTGTGGGGGATTGATAGTTGTTAAAGTGACCCACAAAGTTATGATTTGACTAATTATCTCCCCATTTCTTTTGTCCTGTCCTCCGTCATCAGTGGCGTGTACGTAAGGAGGCCATGATGGGCCTGGCGTCAGTCTACAGGAAGTATTCACTGCAGGGAGAAGGAGGGAGGGAGGCCTCAAAACAGATTTCCTGGATTAAAGACAAGCTCCTCCATATCTACTACCAGAACAGCATTGATGACAGGTTTGAGAAGCTTTTTACCCTTCTGTTTCCACCAGGCTTGTGGCTGTACTGCCCAAACTGCTGTTTTATTCACTTTTACCGAGGATCGTGCCTCACCATTCAAAGTTTCACTGCAGTGAGACAACAACATGGGACAAATATAGATGAAATCCCTGTTTCAACACTCAGTTGCCACAAAGCATCAGAGTGTTTTTCAATCATTCGAGCAGCCAAACAGCATGCTGTTCTATCACTTAGAGCTGGAAATGTGAGTGATTTGTTTCTCAGTGTGTGTGACACAGAGAGCCTTTGGGTGCTGAAACACAATGTTGGTGCGTTACGTGGAGACAAAGCAGTCGCATTAAATGACACTCAAAGCAAAATATCACCATCTGATGTCTGAGCTGTTCTCTGAATCACTGCTGCAGTGTTGAACTACTTGGCTTTCAAAAGGAAAAATGGACTTATTTTTACCCCTCGTGCACCCACGCTGCAGTTGTATTTAAATGTTTGCTGATATATGTTGCCCAGAGTCAAATCTAACTAATGAATTATGCATGTTTTTGGTGTTTATTGTGGTGTCATTTTGTCTATGTGTGTTGTCCTGCTTTGTCTTATTTTTTTATTCTAGTGTATCCTCATTAAAAAAAAAAAAAGGCCATTTAGGGTGTTCCTTTTTTTTGTTAAGATCTCCCTGTATGTTCACAGGCTACTGGTGGAGCGGGTTTTCGCCCAGTACATGGTCCCTCACAACCTGGAAACTGCTGAGAGAATGAAGTGTCTTTACTATCTGTATGCTACCCTGGACACAAACGCTGTCAAGTATGTCCTTGATGTGTTATGTGCAAACTCGCTCACATTTGTTGACCTGTGAGTGTCAGAACTGAAGTCCTTTTTGGATCCTCTCAGAGCTTTGAATGAGATGTGGAAGTGCCAAAATCTGCTGAGACAACATGTCAAAGACCTGCTGGAGTTGATCAAAAAACCAAAGGTAACCGACTGAAACGTGCAGTGAAACGCGCAGTGAAACGCGCAGACGTCTCCAGTTGCTCATGGCTGTTTTGTTTGTCTACAGTCTGAAGCATCTAGCAAGGCCGTCTTTGCTAAGGTCATGGTGATCACAAGTAAGGCGCCTCATTTTAATCAGTCAGCAAAGTTTAAATAAAACAACCAGATAGGTTGATGATCTAAATGTCGTCAGATCTATGGTGTGTGACAGCTTCAAATTCCGTGTTGCTACAGGGAACCTGCCGGACCCTGGAAAGGCTCAGGACTTTGTGAAGAAGCTGGCTCAGGTTCTGGATGACGATGAGCGCATCAGAGATCAGCTGGAGACTTTGGTCAGCCCGTCGTGCTCCTGCAAGCAGGCTGAAGTCTGTGTGGTGAGTTCTGAGAACTACACCCCGAGATGGCTGGAAACATTTTAATGCTGTGATTGACCAGATGTACAGACAAATTAAAATGTGAGCTCAACAGAATCTTCCTGAGCCAGTAAAATGATTTAAAGTCTGATGTTGTGCGCCTTGTTCAACTTGTAAAGATGATAATCCCACCATTTTAGGTTGAAATCCTCACACTTGGGGTTTGCTTTAACACCAACACCTCTGCTTTGGATGTTTCAGCCTATAAGAGGGTGGAAAGCACATCCTCACAAATCTGTTTGGCATCTTTAGACTTGGCAATCTCAAGGCACGAGGGTTTTAACACCCTCGTCTTAAGAATTTATCATTTTCACGCTTAATTTTATTAAATGTCTAAATTGAAATGACAGACTAATTATTGCTGTAGTCTGGTGGGATATTAGCTGCATCTCATGTCTCCTTCCATGATTCAGACTTTTGTGACCTCCTACATATTTCAGGCAGCTCAAATATTGCATGACAAGAGATGAGGATTTTATTTTGGAGACTATATTTTAGGAGTGCATTTGTCACTTTCAGAAAGACATCACTAAAAAGCTTGGCAGTCCCAAACAGCCCAGCAACCCCTTCCTGGAAATGGTCAAGTTTCTGTTGGAGAGAATCGCTCCTGTACACATCGACACAGAGTCCATCAGGTACTGTGTGGTGGGGATTAACCCAAAGATTAGAGAGTTAACAGCGCACACACACACACACACACACACACACACACACACACACACCAGTGATGCCATGTTTGACCCCATTTCTGTTGTTTTTTTTTTTTTTTTTTTTTTGTCAGTGCTTTGATAAAACAGGTTAACAAGTCTATAGATGGAACCGCTGATGATGAAGAGGAGGGTGTTCCCACTGAAGAGGCCATTAGAGCTGGGTTGGAACTACTGAAGGTGAAAACAAGATATTCATATTGAGAAAATACCATTTTTACTTGAGAAAAAAAATAGTTGTTGCTGCTACCTGCCTTCATGGCAATCAGTTCCGTTTGTTTTGAGCACACCCGCTTGTGTTGGATGATGATTTTGAGCTTTTCATTCAACTGATCATTCAGCTTTTTCCTCTTTTATCCCACACAGGTGCTGTCTTTCACACACCCAGTGTCGTTCCACTCTGCAGAGACATTCGAGTCCCTTTTGGGTTGTTTGAAGATGGATGATGAAAAGGTTGCCGAGGCTGCACTGCAGATCTTCAAGAACACAGGCAGCAAGATGGAAGAGAGTTTTCCTCACATCAAATCGTACGCTTCATTGTTTGCAGCACCTGCTATAACAGTCTCGATTTATTTTCCCTTCTTCTAATGACTGTCTCATCTGCTCCCCCAAGTGTCTTACTGCCGGTACTACAGGCCAAAGCCAAGCGAGGCCCCCCTCGGCAGGCCAAGTATGCCATCCACTGCATCAATGCCATGTTCACCAACAGAGACACACACTTTGCTCAGATCTTCGAGGTCAGTCAGTTCCACAATGCTCTTTTCCAAATGGCAAATGAATTAATTCCTTCAGAATTCATCAAATCACACTAATTTAATAAAAACAAAAAACTAAGCAGAACATGGTTTTTTTTTTTTCCTCTGTCCAGCCTCTACACAAGGGCCTGGACACTACTAACATGGAGCAGCTCATCACTCCTTTGACCACCTTAGGACATCTGGCTCAGCTGGCCCCCGAGCAGTTTGCCGCACCGCTCAAATCTCTAGTCGCCAACTTCATTGTGAAGGATCTCCTCATGAATGACAGGGTACACTCATCTGATATGGAGAGGCAGGGCTTCTACTGATTACTCAGTCACTTTTTACCAAACAGTGCTGCCCTGACATCACTAAAACAGTTTGAATTTCATTGGCTCTGCGTGTGCTTGTACATGTGAATGACAGGATTGTCTGTGTTGGGGACAGATGCCAGGTAAGAAGACAACCAAACTGTGGGTTCCTGATGATGAGGTGTCTCCAGAAACTCTGGCCAAGGTCAGAAGCCCATCTTGGCATTTCATGTGTGCGACCTTTGATGACATGCTTCCTTTGTTTGCTGACTTCTGTGTTTGTATTTGAATAGAATAGAATTTAGTTTTGTTATCTCGCAGTGTTCCAGCAACAGCATACAGACATACATTAAAGAAATAAATACTGTAAAAGACTTGAGAAGTACCTTGCTGTGCATGAATTGCATGACCAAAAAAATTGCACATAGGCATATTGTGTATAGTTAGGATGCTGCGTTAACCAGTCTGATGGCTGTAGGGAGGAAGGAGCTGCCTAGGGCCTCCATCATAGATTGAGACTGAACTTGTGTTGGATTCATGAAGGTGTTTTTACCTTTGTTCTTAGATCCAGGGCATAAAGCTGATGGTGAGGTGGTTACTGGGAGTGAAGAACAACCAAAGTAAATCAGGAAACTCCACCCTGAGGATGCTGACGGCCATTCTGCACAGTGACGGAGACCTGACTGAGCAGGGCAGAATGAGGTAGATGGCAGCGCCTGCACTGTGTTATCATGATGTCACTGGATCATTATTGTGTCCTGTTGTATTAAATTTGCTTTTCTGATGCATGAAGTTGTTTTCTGCCTCTTCTCCCTCAGTAAACCCGACATGTCCAGGCTGCGACTGGCAGCCGCCTGCGCCCTGCTGAAGCTGGCACAAGAGCCGTGCTATCATGAAATCATCACACTGGAGCAGTACCAGCTGTGTTCCCTTGTCATCAACGTAAGGACCTGTCCATCATTTCTAATAGCACAAACCTTGTGTGTTGCATCCCAGTTGTCTTCCTGTCCCCGCACCAGGACGAGTGCTACCAGGTGCGACAGTGCTTTTCCCAGAAGCTCCACCGGGGTCTGTGTCGCCTCCGTTTGCCTCTCGAATACATGGCCGTGTTCGCTCTGTGTGCCAAGGACCCCGTGAAGGAGAGGAGGGCGCACGCTCGACAGTGTCTGGTGAAAAACGTCAACATCCGCAGAGAGTACCTCAAACAGCACGCCGCCCTCAGCGGTAAAGAAGTCTCATTTTACTAAATGGAGCTTTTTCTGACAGAGATCTACGACTACATGTTTGGTTTCTGCCAGCCGAACCTCACGAGCTGTGTTGTGATGAAGTAATACTCACCGTGTGTGCCAACAGACAAGCTGCTGTCTCTGCTGCCGGAGTACGTGGTGCCCTACACCATCCACCTTCTGGCACATGACCCCGACTACATCAAAGTGTCAGATATCGAGCAGCTCAAAGACATCAAAGAGTAAGTCCTGTACAAGAAAGTTTCTTTTTGACAATAAACATGCTTAGAACTCGCATGCGCCATTTACCAGCTTTTTTACCGCCTTGGTTTTTAAAAGTTGCAGGCATTCTGATTCATTACCAGATTACTAATTATCCGATTTGCTTTGCTCTCAGAGCTCTGTGGTTTGTCCTTGAGATCATCATGGCCAAGAACGAGAACAACAGCCACGCCTTCATCCGAAAAATGGTAGAAAATATAAAACAGACAAAAGATGCCCAGGCCCCCACCGATCCTAAAACCAATGAGGTAATCGGCGTGCGTGGTTACTTTCCACCCGATGTGAGAGGCTCGCATGTATGCGCTGCAGCAGCATTCTGCTTCTCTATTCTGTGCAGAAACTCTACACGGTGTGTGACGTCGCCATGCACATTATCATGTCAAAGAGCACCACCTACAGTCTGGAGTCCCCCAAAGACCCGGTGCTGCCGTCACGCTTCTTCACCAAACCCGACAAGGTTGGTGTCTTGAAAAGTGTCTTAGGAAGCAAATTTCTCTGTTCATCCTGCAGGTTTAGTGGGATCTTAATAGGTGTGTATTTTTTGGAGCTTGTTTTACCTTGGCGGAGAATTCTCAACCTTCACTTGAGGGTTGCTTTACAATTGTTTGTTTTTCTTTGTTTCTAGAATTTCAACAACACGAAAAATTATCTGCCCCCAGAGATGAAGTCATTCTTCACACCTGGAAAGGTTTGTCTGCTCGCACATGCTTGGACTGATGCAAGTCGTTCTGGATGAAACGAGTTAAAGTAAAACTCTTTTCCTCCGCTAGCCCAAGTCGGCAAATGTTTTGGGTGCAGTAAATAAGCCCCTGTCGTCGGCGGGGAAGCAGCTCCAGAGTAAAAGCTTTCGAATGGAAACTGCCAGTAACGAAGACTCCTCGTCTAATCCAGGCTCCCCACAGCGCAGCAAGACCAGGTGTCAACATTTAATGGGAAACAAGACAGTGCTGCTGGAGTTGATCCCTCTTTACTTCTGTTCTGAGGTCAGTAATGTCTGATGGTCATTTTTGTTTCAGGCACGACAGCACAGAACTGGATCATAGCGAGAATGAAGACATCACCATAAAGAGAGCGGACGGCACTGACAAGGTATTGAAGACACACGTCAGAAAACGCCTCAGTGATTTCCTTTCACACTTTTAGCGCAGCACCACAAAATACCCCATTCACACTAGAATCCCATTATCTCTGTGGTAATTCTGTTGTAAATATGAGCTCTGCTCCAGATCATTTGGTTTATTCAATATTAGCAATTAATTTCTAACTACTGTAGCTTCTTTTTATTTCAATATTCTGTTGTTTACAAGCATTAGAACTTTTAGAGTATTCTAAAACCCATGTGACATAACAGGAAATACTGACGTTTCTGGTGGAGAGTCATAACCCAGCCCACATTTGTTTGTGTAGTATGTGTGTTTGTGTGTAAATGTTTGAGTTGTGTTTTTATTTTGCAGGATATTGAAAAGCCGCGAGGTCGCAAACGCGGCGTGATTTCCAGCGACGATCAGGAGAGCAAGCCAAAGCGCGGGCGCAAGAAGGCAACAGCCAACACGACCTCAGCGGGCGATTCTGAAGACCAGTGGGACGAAGACAATCGACCAGAGGACGAGCAGAACAGCCCACCCAAGAAAGCACGCAGGGGCCGGCCGCCCAAGTCTGCCACCGCCAATCAGGACACGCCCACCAAGGGGAAAAGGGGAAGAAAGAAGGCGGCTCCTCCACCGGAGGAGGATGAGGAGGAGGAAGATGAGGAGCGAGGGGAGGAGGAAGCAGAGAATGAAGAGGATGAGGATGACCGGAGCAGTGAAAATATGGAGGTGAAGACTAAGGGAGGGAGGCAGGCCAGGACACCACGGCGGTCACAGGGGTAAGTCCTGAAAACGTCCCTGCTGATGTGGCTGTCAGCAGCCCGCTCACAGAGAGAAGCTCTTCTACACA
This sequence comes from Pao palembangensis, assembly GCA_015343265.1. Lineage (NCBI taxonomy): Eukaryota > Metazoa > Chordata > Actinopteri > Tetraodontiformes > Tetraodontidae > Pao > Pao palembangensis. The sequence goes on along the minus strand of CM027094.1, from coordinate 9,573,985 downwards.
AACTGATGGCGGTGTTTGTTCATGTTCATCAGCCTGGAGTCAACAGAGTCGACGCCACAGAAGAGGAGAGGACGTCCGCCCAAATCAGCTCAGCCTGCTGCAAAGAAACCAGCGTAAGTGGCTGCAGCGCACAACAAGGGACTGGCGCTCACTGAGCGGGCCAGTTTCTTCTTTTTTTAGCTTGACGTTATAGCTGTTAGCAGCTTTTCCGTGAATCTGCAACTCGCCCACTCTGGTCAGCTGTCTCTTTTATGAAAATGTCGTCCTGTTGGTGTTTTTTTTTTTTTTTGACCCAGTTTGGAGAGATGTCCTGAAGCTTCTGATTAGTTTCCTAAATACGCCTGGACTTAATGTAAATTCATTTTTCTCCCTTGCTCCAGGCGTGGAGGGAGGTCAAAGGCAGCCGCTGCTAAAGATGACTCTGAAGAAGAAGATGAAGACGACGAGGAGGAACAGGAAGACGAGCCTGCACCGAAGGTATGTGTGGAACAGAGCGACGAAGAATTTATTCATTACAGCTCAGTTACCTATTTCGTACTTCTTTTAATAAAATCACTTTCAGGGTCGCAAGAAAGCAGCAGGACGAAGAAGATGAGCTAATGAACCAAGCCTGGGCGCAGGAAAATATGGACATTGAACTTTTTAACTTTTTCATATTGCGACGCTCCTGCTGTTCCGCTCACACATGCCACATGCACTCGACTTCAGTACATCCGTATCTTCAGCTGTGGGTGTTTGCATTGTGATGGTGTTCGCCACGTTAGGTAGGAATAATTTTAACAGGAAAAACAAAAACGATCACTGTTGTAAATAGTCTCATGTCTGTTTCATGTTCCGTTGTTGTGTTCGATGCTGACTGGGGGGATGCTGAAACGCCCTCACCTGCCCTTCAAGTGCTCCCATTTTAAGGAAAGAAAAAAAAAATCATCCCCTCTGTGTTACATTTTTCAAACTGAAAGAAATGAACCGTTCTTTTTTGTGATGTTAGCAGTTGTTTTATTTGCCTTTTTTATTTTACAGGTCTGTATATTCTTTTTTTTTGTTTTTTTTTACAGTGCATTGAAAATAAAGTGTAAATTCTATCCACATGTAGGATTTCCTCCTGAAACTGATTCAGATTCTGATTGTAGTTTGCGTCTAATTTTAGGTTCCTGTTAACTGTTATGAGTCCCGAGCAGCTGAGATCGTAGCGTTTGTCGCTGCAGATTAACGAGGCCTCATATCCACCCAGTCACATCCTCCGTTGTACCAATATAATTCTCTATAAAACCTGACACGCTCCATTTCTCTTTATTTCCCTTTCTATTCCTGGACCAACGGTTGGTTTTAAAGGCGGGAGGCGTGTGGAAGGAAATCAGGCGATTCAACCTCGACGGAAACAGGTTTAGTTTTTAGAGCTTTATTTTGACACTAGTTTGAGTTGATGTTGATGTAAGGGAACGACGCATCGTTGCATCCACCTGTTTTCCTGTTGGGTGTAAATGAGGCAGCAGTCGTTTATAAAAGAATGAAATCACTTGGTTGCAGGTTTAACTTAGAAGCTTTGCTGCACAGTCATTTGTAAAAGTGCTCTTTGTGTTGTGGCTGCTGCTTTTAAATTGAAATATATTGTGAGGGTTCAAGAATACTGAATAACTGACATTTTAATGCAGCTCTTTGGTATAAATGCTGGATGTTGTTGGGTTTAAAAGCACTCCTCCTGAAATTAGTTGGCAAAAGTCAGTTCTATATTTTTTTTTAGGTTGCCTCCAAACAATTTAAGGGTTAGGGTTAGTTTCTTCAGGAACAGATACACCAAACGGTAGGCAGCGACTCATTCTTCTGTTTAACTAAGCCCAAGATGCAAGTGACTGTGTCCGGTCTTAGTTTTAATGTTGAAGATGTGAAGAGGGCTGCCAAACAAGGCAACAACCTGCCGGCCAAACATCACGTGATCTATGGGCTTCGATCCAGCTTCTCTTTCGGGCTTCACCTCGCTGCCCCAGGACTCTAAACGAGCACTGTTTATGCATGTGCACATGAGATGGGAACTTTCCAGTGCTGCTCAACTGGTGGGAAAAAAAACCTGCCAGGTTCCGCCTCCGGTCTTGTGCCCTATCATGCACAAACTGCCTTTCAGGGGCGCATAACAACGGCGTGGTCGTGATCCCGAGTCTGCTTCCTGCAGACAAAAACCGGTTTCTCTTTCTGAACGGATATCTGCACAAAATGTATCATTTATTTCCCAAAATTATGCAACGCCTGAGACAGAAAGGGTCAATCAATTTATTGTGGAACACACACACACACAACACACACACATGATGCAGGTGCTGTATAGACCAAGATGTTCATCAGTGAGAGAGTTTCCCAGCAACGGAGCTGAAAGCAAAGATAAGACACGAATGTGACCATGGAGCGGCAGGACGCCCCACTGCTGTTTGCATACGCCGCCCCCCCCGTGGCGTCTGACTTGATTTGGAGAGGAATGCAGATGCGTTTTAGTGACATAAATGTCCTTATCTGATTGTCCGCCGGCGGAGGATTGACGTTAACGACGCTGGTTCCGGCTTTGGCACCTGGGTCACTTTCCTGCTGCACTAAACACACTAACTGCTCAACGTTTGCATCAGATTCTAGACTGTTCCATATTCATCCGATCAGGCGCTGCGCGAACTAATGTGGTCTTGTTTCGCAAAAGATTGATCATCATCATGTTGTGCCTGGAGACCTTCGTGCGTCAGGTGCTTTGGTTAATAACTGACAGATTTGGAGAAGCGGTGTGTTGTGGGTTCACAGCTGGCCGGCTGCTGCACTCCACAGCCTATGTTCACTGGCCGAGTGTCCTGAGGATGGTCCAGTGCTGCTCGGAGAACGCATCTGGACACCCAGGCCTGCGCTAACAGCCATGAGTGCTCTGCTCGCCCTCGCGTTTCTCACCTTCACCTTCACCTCCGCAGCCGCGAAGCCCAACGCCGGTTTAAAAACGTGGGGGCGTTTCAGAAAGCTGCCCTATCCGGGCGACGAGGCTTTCCTCTACGACACCTTCCCCAAAGACTTCATATGGGCCGTTGGCACCGCGGCGTACCAGGTGGAGGGCGCGTTCGAGAAGGACGGAAAGGGGCTCTCCATTTGGGACACTTTTACGCGCGGTGGTAACCGGATAGCCACCGGGGACGTCGGGAGTGACAGCTACCACAACCTCAACGCTGACATCAGAGCCATCCAGCAGCTCGGGGTCAGCCACTACAGGTTCTCCCTGTCCTGGTCCAGGATATTTCCCAACGGCACCCGCGGGAGTTACAACGAAATCGGCACCAACTATTACCGGAACCTGATCAAGAAGCTGAAGGAGATCCGTGTGCAGCCGGTGGTGACTCTCTACCACTGGGATCTGCCCGAGCACCTGCAGCAGACCGTCGGCGGATGGGCCAATCCGGAGATTGTCGGGATTTTCAGGGACTACGCCGACTTCTGCTTCCAGACGTTCGGGGACGATGTGAAGTTCTGGATAACGATCGATAATCCGTTTGTGGTGGCGCGGCACGGCTACGGCACCGGCGTGGTCGCCCCGGGGATCAAGAACGACCCCGATCTCCCTTTCAAAGTCGGGCACAATCTCCTCAAGGTGAGTGTTGGCCAGGTAAAAGTTTGGTGAAAATAAGAAAATATTTCAAAAACATTGCAAATTAATTCTTTCAAATACAAAAACTACCATTATTATCATTTAAACTGGAATAGGGGCTAAATGACCCATCATTACAGGTGACAAAGCATTATTCCTGAATGTCAGAAATGATAAAACTATTTCACTACTTTGGTATCCCAGCACTAACAGCCTGGAACTGGTTGTCTTTGTATTGTTTCTGTGCAACAGTGAGACTTATGCAAACACAAGCTTGTGCAACAAAACTAATAAAAGGAAAATATTTTTAATTATATAATCTATATTTTTTTATATTCACTGTTCCTTAACTGTGTTCATATGTATCATGTCCAAATAGAACTGGCTGGACTAACCTCTTCTCCTCTCCTCTCAGGCTCATGCAGCTGTCTGGCATCTGTACGACCGCCACTACCGACCCCGCCAGTCAGGCCAGCTGTCCATAGCTCTGGCCTCTCACTGGATCAATCCCAGCCACACCCGTCTGGAAAGCCTGCGGGAGTGCCAGTGCTCCCTGGACCACGTCCTGGGCTGGTTCGCCCAGCCTCTCTTCATAGACGGAGAGTATCCCGCCTGCATGAAGGAAAGGCTGGGGTCCCGGCTGCCCTCCTTCTCCAGAGAGGAGCGGGAGCAGGTGCGGCAGACGGCAGACTTCTTCGCCCTGTCTTACGGAGCGGTGCTGAGCTTCCACCTCATCAACGACAGCCTGAAGTTCGGCCAGCATGAGGATCTGGACCTCAGGAAGCTGCTCTACTGGGTCAACGCTGAGTACAACAAACCTCCCATCTTTGTGGTGCAGAGCGGGTGGTAGGTTTCCGTCCTGTGCTCCAACCATTTTCATCTTTCCTCTGCACATCTGCTTTGTTCTGGCGCTCATCACAGGTACGTCCTGGGCAAAACCAAGACAGAAGACCCGAAACACATGTACTACCTCAAGAGGTTCATCGCAGAGGCTCTAAAATGTGAGCGCTGACATTCACATGAAGCTTTTACCAGCTTCATGTGACTGACTGGCTGACTGACTGACTGACTGTGTGCTGCGCGTCTTTGCCACCCAGCGATCGCCATCGATGGGGTGAATGTGATCGGATACACAGCCTGGTCCCTGATTGACGGATTTGAGTGGCACAGAGAGTACGGGATACGACGGGGGCTTTACTACATCGACTTCAACACTCCTGACATGAAGAGGGAGCCCAAGACCTCTGCCACCTTTTACAGGTACTCTAAAGACATTTGTGAAACTGCATTTCATGTGATTGATGACAACAAACCGCACAGACAAGCCAAGCTGTGCTCTTAACGCGTGTGTAACTGGAGTGTAAAGCTCATTCAGCTATAAAATCTCTGAATGAAGCCACGTTGACGTGTGTGCCCGTAGAAACGTCATCCAGAAGAACGGTTTCCCAGAGCTTCCAGAGAACAGACCCGCGCAGGGAACCTTCCCCTGCGACTTTGTCTGGGGAGTGTCGGCCAACTCCATTCAGGTCCACATGTGTGAATATGGCATGTTTTCGTGTGTGTGTGTGTGTGTGTGTGTGTGTGTGTGTTTGGAGGATTAATGTAAGAAGTGCGTGTGTGTTTTGCGCAGCTCTTGTTTTGCTTCGTGACCATGAGGAAAAATGAAGTGTTGACTTGTGATCGTCGGAGGTTCATTATTGTATCATTAACGCTGGATCTATTAATCATTTCATGGCTGTGCAGATCTTTGTCTGCCTGCCTCTGGTTGATTGTGCTCTTCTGATGGTGAAAGTCCAGCTCTGAGCCACTGACCTCACCGCTGACAGTTCACCCCATTTGAAGATTATTTGCACTTGAGTGACATGAGGCGAATGTGATGTGACGTGGCGAGCGTGTGCGTGTTTACGCTGGAGCGCGTCCCGTGTGTTGTAGGTGGAGACCACGCCTACCAACTTTGCAGACCCCAGTGTTTACCTGTGGAACATCTCCAACAATGGACAGCTAAAGAAGGTGGAGGGCTTCAGCGCGCCGCCGTTACGTCGGACCACACACTGCGCGGATTACGCCACCATCCGACAACAAGTAGGCCGTTCTTATGCGACACCCCTCAATCAGAGTCATAAAAGCTCTTTAGCTTTGCAACTTACAGATAATTTAAACAGCTTTAATCAACATTAATCCTCTGTGCTCTCTTCAGGTGGACCAAATCCAGAAGATCGGCGTGAACCACTTCCATTTCTCCCTCAACTGGTCAGCTCTGGTGCCCACGGGTGATGTGGCTCATCCCAATACGACCCTGCTGAGATACTACCACTGCTTCACCCGCCAGCTGCTGCAGGCCAACATCACACCTGTGGTCACGCTGTGGTACCACACACGCCAGCGCAGCAGCCTGCCGGCGCCCCTGGACACCGCTAACAGATGGCTGAACAGGTCAGTAGAACTTTCACCTCTGTCACTGCCCCCTAGTGGAGAGACGTGGAACAGCTCACAAACTTCACCTACTAAGATATGATTGTGCATTGTCATATTTTGCATGTTAAAAACGTTAAGTCAAAATGTGCATGTAATGAACTGCAGGGTCTCTTCTCAGGGACACTCCTGAGGCATTTGCAGACTACGCCAGGCTTTGTTACAGAGAGCTTGGTGAGCATGTGAAGATGTGGATCACCCTAAACGAACCCAACGATGAGATGGTGAGCTACCAGGAGGGCCATCAGATGCTGCGGGCGCACGCTCTGGCCTGGCACGCTTATGATCGAGAGTTCAGGCCCTCGCAGGGAGGACAGGTCAGCAGAACAGCTATGCAAATGTCATTTTAGGCAGTCAGAATCAGTTGCTTGCTTCTTGTTGCTTGCCTCAGGTGTCTTTGGCTCTGCACATGGACTGGGTGGAACCCGCATTTTCGTTCAGCCGGGAGGACGTGGAACCAGCTAAGAGGGTTTTGGACTTCCGCGTTGGCTGGTTTGCAGAGCCGATCTTTGGCAAAGGGGATTATCCCCTGGGAATGAGGAGTTGGCTCCGACAGCTCAACTCACTTGAGTACAAATCCATTCACTTTTTACTCACCATGCTACACCTGAACTGCCGCAAAGACAATAAAACAGGGATTTTTCAAGTTTCTCCATGTTTCCACAGCCTGCCGGTGTTTAATGAGGAAGATCGACAGCTGGTTAAAGGGACGTATGACTTCTTTGCGATCAGTCACTTCAGCACCGAGTTGGTGACGCATGCCAAAGAAAACTCGTAAGAGCTCTTTTTATCAGAAATGCCTCAGGACAAAGGCAGCGTGAGACACTTTCAGAGAGAATTACTTGGTTTAAAGTCCTCCGGAAGGTTTTTCAAGTCCTTATCATCATCTCGCTGCCTGCAGGTATACCTACACCGCAAAACTGGAGGTCCAACTCATGATAGACACCACGTGGATCATGTCCCCGAGGCCTGTGGTGCCCTGGGGCCTGAGGAAAGCCCTCAACTGGGTGAGCTCTTGACAGAGTTCGTCTTAGTTAAATTCCCACCACCACGTCAATCGGAAAAACACAAGTAGCACGATACATATTCTGTTCAGTCAGATGTTGAGGCCTCTGATTTCTTAAACTGCTAAGTGTGATCCGAACGCCGACGTGCACCGGGACCAAACTTGCTAACCCCTCGTCTCCTGCTGCTGCTGCTGCTGCAGGTGAGGGAGCACTACTGTCATGTACCCGTCTATGTGATGGCTAACGGGGCACAGGAAGACCCAGCTCATTTCAAAGACAGCCTGAGAGTGTACTACCTGTATAACTACATCAACGAGGCACTGAAAGGTGAGACACACCTTGTCTAGATTGTGTGTGTGTAGCTGCATGTAGTGAGTGATCAATGTTTAAAATGTGATTCTGAATTGTGATCCTGAACCTCCACCATGGACTCAGTGGAGTTTAATCATTATCTTTAGGACAGTGACCCTTGAAGTGTCAACTGACTTGGAACACACACACACACACACACACACATACATACTCATGCAGTTGTGCCCAAATTACTACAGCACAAATACACACTTTACTCTGAACTGCCGAGTCAAGATTACTTGGTATCCAGTTTCGGCTTCCTGAAAACGTATTTTAAACCAGTGCGAGCTGGTTATTTAATGGTGTAATGCGATGTGCCGCCGCTAGGGGGAAACCATCCGCAGAATACTTTAAGTGTTTGGTGAAAGTGTCGCTTACATTAAACTTCCTCATTGCATCAGCTCTCAGTTGTGCAGTTTTAGTGCTTTTAAATTTATATTTTCTTAATCACCCTGCGACCCAAAGTGTGGATAAAGCAGGCACAGAAAATGGATGGATGGATTTTCTTAATCACTGGGTGCTTCCTCCTCAGCATACACTCTGGATGGCGTGAACCTGAAGGGGTACTTTGCCTATGCCCTGAATGACCAGAGGGACCCAGAGTTCGGCCTGTACGGTCAGGTCCACGAGGAAGTCATCGTCAAGGCCTCGCTCTCCAATTACCGCAACATCATTCAGCACAACGGTTTCCCCATCCAGGGAGCCGCCCCGCAGGAGTGTCCCAGCAGGCCTCAGCCCTGCCGTGGCTGCCAAATAGTGGTCAGAAAGCCTGTGGTGGGTTTCCTGACACTGGTGGGTTCAGGGGCGCTGATCACCCTGGGCCTCATCATCTACTACACAGCCAAAGGACACAGGGAGTGTTACTGATGATCAATGACTGATTATTACTCATCAACATCAAGAATGCAGGCTATTTTATTCATCATTGAGCGATTTTGTAAAAAAAAAGTTAATTTAAGGAAGGGGTTTAGGCTTTAAATGTAAATTGCTCTAAAATATGGGTTAGGGTTAGAACCCAGAAATGGTCAGAACCGAGCTGATAATTTACCCACAGTCCCACTGTCATGTTTTCTGTTTTTGCAGACTATTCTACAAATAGTCTAATAGTGCATGTTAGTATAGAACAAAGGAAAACTACTGCTTCATGTTAATATGCAAATTGTATTCACAGTATTTAACATGGTTTTGCAACTGTTCTTATTGTGCTCTGGCAATAAAGCTGCCATAACAAGTAGTTAAAACAAACATCTACACATTTATTAAAGTCTTTACAGGGAACAGTACATGTCACATAACACACTTATGTGTTTGCAGCACATTTTTATTTGGAGTAGCAAAGAGTTAGAACATCATGCCATCGAGACCGTCTTCCATAAACTTCTTGTACATGGCCATGAACTTGGCAACGAAAGCTTCAAGGTGGTAGATGGCCTTGTTGCCCAGCTGCAGTCTGTGTTCATAGTGGGCAGCCATGTGAGCCACCTCGGTCTTCAGCTGACCGTCGCAGTTGCTCAACAGCTCTGTCACCAGACCCTGTGAGAGCATTGGATCAGGTGCATGAATCCTTCAACAGCGCCACAGTTGTCTCAGAGCTATGACGGCAAATGAGTCGGTACCTTCATGATGACATCAGGAGGGATGCAGTGTGTCAGCAGCTCGTACAGACGGGCTCGAACCTCCAACAACCTGAGACAAAGGAAGTTAAAACACGCCATTATATCTGATTAACCCCCTGCAGCTGCTGTCAGAGCTGGACCTCTTTGCTCTGTCTCTCCTACCTCTGAGGGCTCTGTTGGCTTACGATGGCATTAGCTGTTTCTCTGAGGTAGATCACCCAGTCTGCCACTGGGATTTCTTGGTCTGCAGAGAACGGGTACCTGGAAAATGTAAATATGGGTTAAATAAGCAGATATTTCTTGGTTTTACTCAATGCAAATACACACAAGTGGAGGGATGGCAACTCACTGCTGAACTCTGCAGGCCTCACACATCAAAAGAGCTTTGCGGAGGTTGCGACCAGACTTCTCAGAAATTTGCTTGGCCAGCTCGGGGGGGAGGAGCAGACCCTCTTTTTTACAAACAGCTGTCAGAACACTACAGACCTGACCAACAGAGAAATGCAGAGCAGATGTTATCTGTGTAACCACACCAAGGTATTAAATCTACTACTTTCCTATTATTGTGTCTATTAGTAAGACACATCATGTCCATCTTGCCTCTTCTGTGCTGGGCAAGGGAACTCTGACAGCCAGACATCGGCTCTGGATGGGCCCGATGACCTTTGAGGTGGAGGTTGAGCACAGGATGAGACGGCAGGTGGCCATATACTTTTCCATCGTCCGTCGCAAAGCATGCTGGGCATCTTTAGTGAGTCTGTCCACCTCCGTTAGCAAAACCACTGAAAGCAAAAGCATGACAATTATGTATTACAGCCTCCCAGAGCCAGAGGATGGGGTCAGGTTAAGAGTCAAAAGGAAATACTTATTAAGACTGCTCGTTTAGAAGCATTTCTGCTAGGTTAAATTGCCTACCTTTGAAATCTCTCTGACTGTTTGACTGGATCTGCTGAGACTGAGCCACAGTTTTGATGAGCTCTTGGATCACCACACGGTCCTGGTTTCCAGCATCACTGTGAGTAAACAAAAAAACAAACAAACAAACAAAAAAAAAAATACAAAAAAAAAAAAAAATATATATATATATATATAATTCAATCAAAATCAAGATATTCTTTGGAATCAAATAAGAAGCTTTTTCATCCTTGCCTTGCATTTACTTCCAAATGATAGTTACTGGCAATTGTGTTAATCTCAATTTTCTTTTTTGAGGGAGCCTGGAAACAAAACCAAAGAAAAGAAACGATTGAGTTTCATTTTTGAACATGTTAGATTGATTTGATGCGTGAATTAACTCCATATTAACTCCATCTTTTATTTTCGGACACTAACCACAACAGTCTGGTGCTCAATACGAAGCTTCTCCACCCCGGCTCCATACAGCTCCCTCAGCAGACACATGATGCGGGTCTTTTTCCCGGCCCCTGATGGACCATACACTAGCAAGTGGGGGAAGTCGCCACATTGAACCTGAAGAAACAGGTCATAAATAACTTAATCTGGTCAAGTCAGTTAAACTACCTTATTTCATTTTAAGAACTATTTCAAATTAGCTACTTTAGCTTTAATGACTGAAATTATATATTCACATAATTAGTAATTAAACCAGGATTAAATTTATTACAGTTTGCTTTTGTGTTATTGTACCAATGTTGTCAAAGGTATTTCAGTTATCTAACCATTCAAGAAGTGATGATTTTCTGCATTATAAACAAACAAGTGCGAACAAGTGCAAATGCTGGATCACAGGCAGGGAAATCCAAATTTACTTCAAAGATAAAAAAACATTCTAGTAACAATTGACTTGCTTATGAGTTCAAGGTTTGTCTAATATTGTATATTTGAGTAAAATATTGTGTGTCGGCAAAAATTATGATATGCTATCGCTCTAACCTAAGAACACACTAAAGTTCTACACATACCAAATTCTTCAGCTGAGCAGCCTGTTCTTTATGATAGTCGAGTTTCGATATCGAAGTTGGCCGATATTTGTCCACCCACAAACTCATGTCTTTATATGATTTTTGTGACTGTTACGGCTTGTGTTGTTGACAGCAAAGAGGGTGCCTTTTGCTGCACTCCCGCGAAATATTAGCAACCAAAAACCCACCCACCAACCCGCGCTGCTGCTTCCGGTTTTTCTACGGAAAGTCAAATGGGACAGAAGTACCGAACGCGAGTCGTAAATCGACGTCGTTTTGGAAGCCTGGAGTTAGCGCTGAAAGATTAAAGAAAAAACTTCTAGTCTAAATGATTCCGTTTAAAGCTGACAACATTAGTAACATTGTGTGTTGTGCTGATTTGTTCGCAGGAGAACATGCGCCAGCCTGCTGGGTACTGTATACATCGTCTTTTGTTTCTTCACAATATTAGCAAATGTTTCCACTGTAGATAGACAACTACAACGACAAGAATGTGTCAGTTGACACAATAACACCATACTGGAATGCAAATACGAGTTTTCTGTATTCATTTTGTAATGATTAGTAGCATAAACTAGTGAAAAGGTTGTTTATAAATCTCAATCTAATCAAAATCAAGTACTTTATTTCTAAAAATGTGCAGTTTTAATCTTGTGTTTTGATGCTTTGATAAGAGTTTGTGCTTATCCAGCTGTGTGTTTTTAGCCAAAATCATTTTGACCGTCCCACAGATAATCCACTTTATCCACACATAGAAGACAAGACAGTTGTATAATTAGGAAGGATATCTTGATGCTTTTCCTCCTTGTATATTTTATAGGAAATTCATTAAAGGAACTCAGGCTGTTAAAGATCCATCCATACTGCTTTTCCCTGACAGGGTCGTGGGAACTGTTAAAGATGTTCTGTATTTAATTTTTATGAATGAATCAAGAATTGTCTCCCCCTCCCTTTTCTTTCTCATTGCTCTAACTGTCTCAACCTGGACCCAGATGACCGTATGTGGCAGGAATGTTCCACGTGGAGGAGCGTGTCTCCACAGGTTGGTGTGGCTTGTATTGAAACGTGTTTGAGCTGAATTATTGCAACCTTCCTTTGAACACGGCCCTGAGGAGGCTGTAGCTTTTGATGTTCATTTCCAAGTACCATTTTGAGTGAATTGTGTTCAGTTAGTCAAAAATCTGCCTGACTTGTGCAAGTTCAGCATTGGAAAAAAACGTATTTAGAATTCTATTTTGTTTCTATTTTTTATACTCTAAAAGAATCAAACGCATTCCCTCTTAAGTCTCGGTGACTTGACTGGATCTCCACCTCAGGACCTTGATGGTCAGACAGGTTTCAGCAAGCAAAACCATCCTGAATGTCAAAATAGCAGGTCTCAAACACGACCCAAGATGTTCCCTCCTTACACATCACAGTCAGTGTTTGCTGGCAAACGTGAGACATTTTACAGATCTTTGACAGTTTTTACAGCTCTTTCTTCTTGATCAAATCCTCACACTTTTCGGTACTCTGGACGTGAGAAATCATGACCTCTTGTGTTGTGGGGAATGTGCTTCTGAGGCGAAGAAAGCACGCCTGCAGCCATGATGTATAAAACTGAGTGATAAGGAGAAAAGGGGAGGAGGAAGGCTGCGCATTCCCCAGACTTTCTCCTGATTCATCATCATTTGTCTGAGGCTAATGTACAGTTCAGCGTCTTATTCCTCTCACTCAGCACATGCATTTGGATAATAACACACACTCTTGATGTGGAATAACACACACCTGCCTGTGTAAGTCTTGCTGAGCAAATGCAGGAAAGAAGCGTGTTTTTCTGGACATTTTCTCACTTTTACCCCCCAGTGTTTTGTGTTTGAAAGGTAAACTCTCAGCGTTGACTGGATTCTTTTGAAGCCGGCCGATGACAGCGACAGGTATGTTGAGTCTTCATATGGATTTGCATTAAAAAAGAATATAATTTTCTTAAAATGTATTTGACAAGAAGCAGATTAGGGTTACATGCACAGAATCTGTAGAGCATTTATAAGTGACCTTCAGACATCAGCGGCACAATTTTACTGTTTACTATGTGGATTTGAATGTGTGAGTATAAAACTTATTTTAAAATAATTTTGATGATTTATAGCACTTTAACCCAACCAAATTTTAAAATCCCTCCTAAACACATCATGAAATACATTGTTTTTTTTTGTTTGTTTTTTTTTGTCTCTTCTGCTTTCTAGGGCTCTATCTGGCTCTTTTCAGAGGTCCAGTAGCTGGACAGGTTGTGGGAGTTTGTCAAGGTCAATTTCTTCTGCTTCTGTCAAGTTCCTGCAGCACGTTGACAACCATGTCTGGACCTGTTCCTCTGGCTCTCTGTGATGTGGCCGTTCCTGCTCTAAAACAGAGGGAGCACAGGTCAGACATCAGCTCTGATTGCAATGAGGTCAGCTACAACGGGCACTGTGAAGGGAGCCACGGTGCAGCAGTGGTTTCTGCGACGGTTCTGGATGTGGGGTTGTCAGAGCTTAAACACAATTCAAGTGTTATTGTATTCGGTGACCATGACAACCAGACAAATTCTGCCTCCGAGGGCTCCGAGACCCAGGAGTTCTCTCCGTCCCCCACCGAAGAAGGAGCGAATAGTGATGGTGAGGATGCTTTTCCAGAAACATTACAATTTAAGGAACTCCCAGCCGTCAGCCGTTGCCGTAGAAACATGAACAGAAACAGGAAAGTCTTGAGGAAGAGACAGGATTCCCGTCCAAAGAGCTTTCCACTGGACTCACGAAATCCCTCCAGCGAGGTCAAGTCTGTGTTCACAGGTAGCCAAGAGCAACAGGAGCCACTTTCAAACAATGGAAAACAGCAGGTAAGAGAAAGTGTGTTACTTTTTACTTCTGCAACGAAAGGTCGTTTTTATAATATTTATCAGAGCATGCTATTGACTATGTTTTACTCACCATCTATTGATATTTCTCTGAATACTTGCATAACTTCTCTTTTTATATATATATATATATATATATATATATATATATATATATATATATATATATATATATATATATATATATATATATAAATATAATCACACCCACCGCTAGGGGGTAGCAATGTCAAATCTGTCAGCTCTACATTGTTGAACCCAAACCGTAAATTGGATCTATTACAGCGTGTGTGTGTAAAAGTGAATGACTGCAAACATTCACACCATTCACTGTCAACTGCAGTTTATTGCAGTCAATTGGGAAAATGCAGAAAATATAAATTCCCGTGGCTTTAATCGCCTCAGGTCACTCTAACGTCCTTGTTTTGCATGTCAATATTTTTCCAAGATATATCTTTAATCTTGCATTCTTGTGATTTTTCTCCCGGCCCCACTTGACATCTCCCAGCATGTACTGTTCCCAGCAGGTGTCCGTCAGTGTGAATGCCTCTCTGACTGCATTCTCACACCTGTCAGAAAAGCCCTCAGTCGCTGGCACGGAAAACACAACACAACACACACTGGTGCATGCTGCTTGCTCCTTCTGGACTCGAGTGAAAGAATTTGTTCTCTCCATGCTCCTTTTGTGACGCTCTCAGCGTAGCTTTTAAAGTCACATTCTGGCAGGCTCAGGCCAGCGTATTTGAAAACCTCTTGGGTCAGAGGGGGTTTGATTGTGGGTCCACATTCTTGACAAATCTCCAGTTTCATCACACTCAGCCATGCGGGCAAACGTTTGGTAACTCAGATTTAAGACAAATCTGCTGCTCCCGTGTGACAGGTCAGCTGACGGAAGGAAATGCTTTATGTTCCTGACAGATTAATTTGTAATTTGAGCTTCTGAAATATTAAATCTTCCTCTTAGACACAAAACCCAACTAGTTTGTATCAGTAACACTATTTCCAGTATCATACTGCAGATATGTGCTTCTCAACTGTCGTTTGAATTCATCTGCAACTGCTCCTCCTTGCTAAAAAATGTAATTGCTTTAAATTACCTTCCCACTCCTTCTGTAACACTAGAGGTTTCCTGTTTCTGTTTCATGTTTAAATCCAGATAATTGCCATGTTTGTGATCGCGGGGGCAGATAGCGTACCTCACCCTTCACCAGTTGAGAGAGCTGGTTGGATCTAGAGTGTGTTCAAGCGATGTGGAAATCAGGGCTGTGTTGTCAAAATCTCACCCACATCTATAAGTCCTCTCGTTTTTGTGCAGCTTCCTGAAATCTTACGAGTAACTGAGCTTGTAGAGTTCGGTCTTTAAGATTCGGGTCTCTTTGCTTTACGTTGACGACGGTATAGAGGAAATGGCAGACAGATGCAGTTAGCAGCAATTTGGAGACCATTGATCAGATACCGTAAAGAAACCGATCTTTCCCGCCGAGGCTTGTAAATAACCGCCAGAGTGAATATTCCCCCTTCATTCATCTGGAGGTCAAATCCAAATGAATGATACAGATTATGTAAATAAAGTAAAGTTGTTGTTGCCATTTTTCCATTTAAAGGTTTAAAATAATCAGTTACCTGAATCTGAGAATAAAATGCATAAACATTTCAAATAAACTTTAATTGTGATTTTTTTTGTTATATTTTCTGGGTCCTGTAGATTCTCCAAAACACATGGAAAGAGAAGCAATGTTGTCACGTTTGTCAGTGTCGCTAGTCGCGATATCAGTGTTGTGTTAAATTGACAGAAACGTTGCTGTGCTTGTATTTATTGATCAGATCTCTGATGTGTTTCTGTAATAGACTAAAGATATTCTCAGCCACATACATCAAGAGGAGCGGTGTCCTTACCTCTCTGAGACAGATGAGCCAAATGATGAAATGGTCTTTTAGCAGGCGTGCATCACGAGCTCTTTACTCTGTAAACACTTTGGAGGAGCCTCTTAACATTTCATGAGCTCTGAGAGCACTCTGCCGTACACACGCTGCTCTTATTAAGGTCTCTGGCAACCAGTGTCACTGCGAGGCTGCGTCCCCCGTATTTTCCCCTCACCCTGACTTGGTCCCGCATAGTGAGAGTAAAAATAGCGCCCCCATCATAAAGGCAGCCCTCTGTGTCCCTGTGCGCAGGAATCTGGAGACGTGGGGGCTGTAACACACAGGAAACGGCTTTACTGCCGGAGCAAGTACAGATATTCTTTAAACTGGTCGACGCGAAGGGCGTCGGACTGGGAGTGAACAGAAGGGTGTGTTTGTGCTTGAGTTGTGACTGCATGTGTGTGTGAGTGAGGGGGTTATTTTTTGGACTCTGGCCCCCTCAAAGGGGCCCTATGTGCTGCTATCAGCCTCTGGGACTCTGAGATTGGCAGATGGAGCCCAGAAACAAAGCAGTTTGTTCATTTCCTGGAACAAGTGTGTGAGTCAGAGTCCTTGATGGAGGGTACATGAAGCTTTAGGTATGTGCATCACAGCTGTATGCAGTGGATTTGGTTATTGTTTATATAGAACCTAAAGATGATTCATTCTTCTGCTTTTTCACATTTGGCTAATTAGTTCTGATGCTGGAGCCTCCACAGTCCAGCATACTGTGTGTGCCCCTGAAAACATGCACACATAAACACAGACACATGAATGGAATGTAGGTGCTGTATGGAACACGATGTTCATCTGCAGGGTGGAGTGTGTCAGGTTCAGCACATTTTTACAGCGTACTTCAAAGAACTGAGATTGACCTCAGGACATATTTACGTGTGTGTGTGTGTGTGTTTGTCTTTAGGCTCCTGCGTGTGACTCCATGACCCTGCTGAGGAGAAAGTTGGATCACCTCAGTGAAGATGTCCTGGAAGTCCAAAACGACGACTCTTCTCATACTGAAGGCGAGGCCGATGCTTCGGAGGAGGAGCAGAACACCACGGTAACTCAGGAACATTTCAAATCAACTCCGTAACTGAGTTTTATATGTCCTCCTTGTTATCCTTGTGATTTTCTATCTTACAAATGAACAAGTAGAGAAACTTAAACCTTCACGTCTTGACTTTTGACCCACCTTATCCCTATATTAGAGTTTGCAGGTGATGTGCATCACCAAGCAGACCCTTCTTTACTGACAGAACTGCTGAATGTGTCGACACAACTTAAATCCCACCTGTGTCACAGGGGTCAGAACGTTCCAGTATCACTGTTTATTTGACCTGCAAGGATTCCCGGCTCTGCTGTTCTGGTCAATGTTCATTCTCTACATGGACCAGTCTTGTTTTGTCCGCTAGCTAATATTATAGTGTAGTGTAAGACGCTGATATACATCACACACACACATGCACGCACACACATACACAGGAGAATTGGCTGGAAGGTTTGCAGGCTCTCTTTCTTTCATATATTGGATGAAATAAGAATAATTGTTTGGAAGGTTTCCAAATCTGTTGTTTTTCTTCATTAATCAGATGATTTCAGGCTCTGGAAACTGCATTAAAGCTCGACAAACCACCGATAGGAACGAGCACATGCTGCAACAATGTGCTGTTATTTAAAAAAAGGATTTATTTCACGTAATCGCTGGAAGGAAACCACAGTTTGTAAATGGCTGTTTTGCTGCTCACATGGCATTCAGGCTGCCTCATTAAGCTCAGCCAGTGTAAATCTGCAAACCTCAAATAGCTCTTAAAACACAGAACTTTAGGAATTCTTATAAAGGGGCTGCATGTAATCAGGCTAATGTTAATCAAACTGACATTGCTAGCTGCGTGCATCATGCTCTCCGCTGAGTCCTAAAACGTCACACCAAAGTGAGTTTTATGAGAGGAAAGACTAAAAAGCAAAGATGAACGTGTTCTGTGTTCGTGTCAGCTGCCTGCTGCGTCGTGAAAGAGGAGGAAAAGAGAGGATTTATCCCAAATATGTCAAATATTCAGAGGGTAATAAAAATCAAATGACCCCAGCCAGGAGGGCTAATGTGTGACTTTTCTTGACAGCAAAATGGCTTCAGGGTGCACCACAGAAGGATTTTATGGTTTTTGGAGATTATTTAAAATATGTGGTAGAATAAAAGATTTCCTGACTAAATACAATCTTTTCACTCTTAAGGTGAATTGGAAACCCTAATTTATACATCTGGCTGTATATGGCATCTTACTCATTGATAATGGTAACATCTGCAGTCTACAGTGGCCTTCGTTGTAACGTTTTTGGATGTTTCTAATGTCATGGGATGATCGTAACTCTGGGAATAGCGGTCAGCCTGCCCCTATCTCACGTGTTTGGTCTAAAATTAGGCGCAGGCCGAGAACACTCAACAACTGTTGGAGAGAGTCCCGATAAATTTGGGAAACGCTTTCGTGTCATTTAGAGCAGGGGGTCATCAACCCAGTCCTACCAGGCCCACAGTCCAGCAGGGTTTCCTGTCCTCCCAGAGGGACGAGTACTTTCACCTGCGACTCACTCTTCCCTTGATGAAAGCATTCATCCTTTTCTGGCAGGACGGGAAACCCTGCTGGATTGTGGGCCTGGTAGGACTGGATTGATGACCCCGGATTTAGGGAAGTCATGTGACTAAGACTTTGTTGAGCAAGTCTGGATAACAAGGCATTCATATGAAGAGCAGCTTCCTCTGTCGCTTTTGGGATGTCGCGTCACTGAAAAATTCCCTCTCAGGGTCAGAAGGGAATTTTCTGCTCAGACAGTGATCAGGCTCAGTGATGGAGGGAGGACGCGTGTCTTCATTTGCACTTGCAGTGCAGTTTCCTGTATGTGTCCGTGTTATCAGAGTGTGATGTGGCGGGAGCGGGAATCATGCCGGCGGGGTTTCCCATGAAGTGCTACACTAGTCTGGCCCTGAAGTCAACAAGGACAGGCTTCTCTTTGTCGTTCTGAGCAGAGACAGAGAGGAGACGAGTACCGCGTGGATATTTGGAGTTTTTGTAGAAGGAAAGAAGGAAATGTCATCAGCGGTGTCTTATATCTCCAGACACTCCCCAGTCATCCTGAACTCTACTAAATATTCAGGGTTGACAGGCACAGAAACACTGAGGAGACAGGAGGCATGAAGCTGGGGACCAGGGTAAGAGGCTGAAAGAAGTGCAGAGGTCAAAGGTGCTTCAGGATAGTTTTTAGGATGGATGTATAATTATGTCACAGGTTATGGGTTATTAGTAATATTTGCTTTTTATCTAAAAATGTTCTATTGTCTGTACTGAATTCATATGTTTGGCATAAATAAGCTTTATTGCTCAGAAGAGCACCATTATGCAACTACTTGTCAAAGAAAAATACACATTAATGTTTGACTATATTATTAAGTTGAACAGCTTTTAAATATGGAATTTTTTAAATGTATTTTTATATAAATATACAAAAAATAAATGTGTATTTCCTCAATTTTCTGCCCTTGCAGTACATTGTGGCCAGGATTACAAGCCGACTGCCGAGCCAGGATCGCGGGATCCCCAGAGCTGCAGACAAATACGAACCACTGACCAAGCGCCCGTCGCGGCCTTTGACCCGAAGCCGACCACTGACTCGCTCGTCACTGTCATCCCCTGCACACATGCACGCTCGGCGGGCCAGGGTGAGGCTGCAGATGTGATGTGAATGACTTTACTGTGGATTCTGGGTTCTTGAACATGTTTATTTATGTTTTTTTTTGTTTGCTGAATATAACATCCAGTTGCTTCTCACAGACAGTTTATGTCCCATATTCAAATCCTTCCCATGCTGACTGCAGGCCGTTAGCTAGATTAACTGATAAAAATGTAGGTCTACCTTTTTAGCTTTCAGACCTATTTTGCTCTGTGTAATTGTGGACAGTGAATGGCTGTTTCCTTTTGTGCCCTGAAAAACTCTTAACATATGATTTTATTTCACCATTGTGTGTCCCTCGGTTATATTCTACCTCTTTCTGCTGGGAATTTCCACCCAGTTCTCCCTACGGTGAAGCAAGTCCTTCAGTCACCTTCAGGCAGCCTTCTATCATTCGCTTCCTCTCTCTGAGCCTGAGCGTCAGCGTGCCCCCTACTGTTGTACAAATATGGTGGGAGTTGACAGACACGGCAAATCTGCTTCAACCTGAAACACGCGAGTTTGTTACTTTTCTGATCCAGCGACATGCCTCCTCACAGCAGGTCTGTCCACCGTAGCTTTGATTTAGAAATATCTGAACCTGATTCACTCATCTCAGTCTGAATTGTTTATTACTGCATTGCAGCATCGTGGTACACCTATGCTCAATAAAGCTGCACGCTTCTGATCAAAAGATGGTTAATCTTAGGTGTTCTGAGTGTGTGCGTGTGTGTGTGTGTGTGTGTGTGTGTGCATGTGTGTGTAGGTAGCAAGAGAGCAACAGGGGCCGTGGGATCAGGCTGATACTAAGGAGTGGGTTTATTTTCCCCTAACCGTGACTGATAAAATACAGCTGTCCAAACTGACACACACACACACACACACACACACTCAGCAACAGTATTCACAGCTATACCACTGAAAATATGACTAATAAAAAGCAAAAGAGTTTAAAGTGAGTAAAATGGTGAAACAGAAATATGTCATAATATGTAACAGAAACATCAGCGTCAGAATGTTTCTCAACAGAACAGTTTGGTGAATCCAAAACAATGCTGGACTCCAGATGAGTGTGAGACTTTATATAAAAAAGACTTTGCATCTAATCCATCAGTTTTACATTGAGGTGATGTCATGAAAGCCGTGCAGCATTTCCATGGTAACTGCAGGTGTGTAAAAAGGTCGAGCAGCATAAATCATCCTGGCACTGTTTTAGATTGTCAGTCCCTGGAGATGTGGGGATTCGGAGGTGATCGGTGTCTACATTTCCTTTTCTGTTAATACACTTTTGATTTGTGTGAATAATTCAAATAAATAGTTAGAATTTGACAGATTTTCTGAAAATCTGTTTGTTCAGTTTGAGCCATCTTTAGAATTGTGGTCATTCACTCACCGAGCTGCTGCTTTTGAACAAGGAAAGTGTGTTTTAGCGAAACTTCATTCCTGTTGGCTGATGCTGAGTTTACATTCTTCACAAGACTTTTCAGAAGCGTGTGTATATTTTATTCAGGTGGTGTTTGTACTCAGTGTGTATTTTTTCACTCTGTTTTCAGGCTGCTGCAAGAATGACCAGTGCTTCAACAGGTAGGATAAGTGTGTGTGTGTGTGTGTGTGTGTGTGTGTGTGTGTGTGTGTGTGTGTTCCGGTGGTCATTCATTTTGATTGTTTACATCTCCACTTTGGGATAAAAGTGGACTTCTGGGAATGTCTCCCTGTGGTTTCCCAGCAAATGTATCACACTCTACACACATTCTACACACACACACACACACACAGTAAGTTCTTTTATTCTACTTGAAATTTGCTGAGTTTTGTCTGAAGATATAATGGATTTGATTTATTGGCTTTTTCATAAAAAGTATTCTTTGTTATTAAATAGATTATTTACTGCTGCATTATTTACAGCTAACTTTAAAAGAAAGCAAAGAAATAAAAGACATCTGATAGATGTTGTGTGTTTTCTCTCTCGTTTGGGGCTCATGTTCCCGGGGTCGGGGATACACCAGTCTGAGGACATGATTAATGGGTCCAACTCTGACCCCTGCTCGTATCTCTTATCCTCAGAGTGTGTCCCCTTTTTGATTGACACGCACAGGCGTCGTTGGCGACTGTAGTCAAGTGAAACCCAGAGAGTCCTGCACTGGTGGACATTTTCTGTGTCTTGTGTGTGTGCATGTGGCTGTGTGTGTGGCAGTTGTGCGCGTCATAACAGTTGGGGTACCACCATCAGGGTCACATTACTGTCAGCAATAGTCCACGCAGGAGAGGTGCAGTGTGGGTAATGAGGCCCCCGGGGCTACAGTGAGGTCAGAGGTGCTGCTGTCGGCGGTGCACGATGAGGGCGAGTGTGCGTGTGTTTGTGCAACAGACAGAAAGACTTCATGCACACACGGCAGTGCGGAGCGTAGATTAGGTTCACTGTTTGGGGTTTCGTGCTGCTGGTTTGTTGTCTCACATGAGCGTGTTTATTTTCTCCTCTGATAGGAGGAAACACGTTGGCTCTTTGACCAAAAACCCGTCTAATCCATCAGTCTGGTCGGCCTGTGTGGCCCGCGTCTCGGCTGCAGAGTGACAGGATATGATATGCGCATATCTCCGCTCACATTGCTGACATTCACTCCACGCTCGGCCAGATAGACGGGGAATTCCTCCATGGAGATTAAGACGAACTACCTGTGTTGTCTGCTGAGGACGCCTCCTTGTCAAATGTTCTCACAATATTCCCACCATGTATGACGCTTTCCTTCGCATCTCTTTTCTGAGGAGAAAGGAAGGCAGTAGTGAATATTTTGAATTTGCCCTTGAGCTGAAGTGAAAAATGTTTTAATCCCAGCAAAGATTAAGGGATTTTATTTTATACTGAAGAATTAATATAGAATAACAGGGCAATATTTTTAGATGTTTAAGCTCTTTACTTGATCTCATTTTGCATTTCACCAGTCTCTTAATCTATGAGGGCACCTCCACTGTCCTGTCTGCTTTGCTGTTTTACTAAATGTGGAACAAAATAAAAACATTTTTTTCTTTACCAATTTGAACATAGTTTTAATCTAGGATTACAGATTATGACCATATCTGTTTGTCTGTCTGATGTGATTGCATCTTATTTGACCCATTTACTTTGAGTTTCTTACTGTAAATTCTACCCTGTGATATTATAAAACAAATCTTAGAATCCATGAGAATCAGAACTTTATTGTGAATCAGTCAACATACCTGGTCAGTGGGGTTAATAGATATTAAGCCTTAATGTGAACGTGTCCGAGGCTTCTGCCT
Source organism: Pao palembangensis (assembly GCA_015343265.1). Classification (NCBI taxonomy): domain Eukaryota; kingdom Metazoa; phylum Chordata; class Actinopteri; order Tetraodontiformes; family Tetraodontidae; genus Pao; species Pao palembangensis. Next base: position 9,551,264 of record CM027094.1, on the reverse strand, counting down.
GTGAAAGTTGTGTACTTGTGTGGAAACTTCTGCTGCTCCAGCTGTGTGTTATGTGTGTGTCATACCACACACAGTATAGTTGGCTCAGCAATTAACTTGCAATAAATCTTTATAACATCATAATTGTGGCTTGTTGCGGTGTTAATTTGTGTTAGTAGTTCTGATGTAGACGGGCACACATACCTCAAATGATGCCTGGAGGTCTCTTATTAACTCACTGCTCAAAGTGTGTGTGTGTGTGTGTGTGTGTGTCTGTGTCTGTGTGTGTTACAGCAACATCAAGCAGTGCTTGAAAAAAGTCTGGAAGTGGATTTGGCTGCAGTCCCAGTCTCTCTGTTTCTTCTTCTTTTCCCTTTTTTTGCCTTCTTGACTTTTCTGGCATTTCCAACTGTAACCAGAACCCCGGTGTTTTTTTCCCTTTAATTCTTAGAGTGCACACGCATTATTATATTAAATGAAAGCTTTTCCCGCCTGACAATTTGAAATGTTATGTTATTTTAAATAAACATGTATCAAATTGGGGTGGCACGGTGGTGCAGTGGTTAGCACTGTTGCCTCACACCCAGGAGGTTTGGGGTTCAAATCTTGGCTCTGGCCTTGCTGTGCGGAGTTTGTTCTCCCTGTGCATGCGTGGATTTTCTCCAGGCACTCTGGTTTCCTCCCACAGTCCAAAAACATTCTTCTTAGGTGAATTGAGCAATGTAAATTGTGTGAGTGGTTGTCTGTTTTTGTGTTAGCCCTGTGATAGGCTGGCGACCTATCCAAGGTGGACCCTGCCTCTCGCCCCTTGAGAGCTGGGATAGGCTCCCGCAGACCCCTGTAACCCAAAGTGTGGATAAAGCAGGCACAGAAAATGGATAGATGGATGTCTCAAACTGGCTTTGCACATTGTGCTGTGACCATGTGCTACAGCAACCTACCACTGACGATTTCATTCACATTTGCATAGCTCTAATATCTTCCATCTTTATACAATCTGTGCGTTATATTACACTACGTTGAACCTGTACTGGTGTGTTTAATGCTACGCTATATTTATACTATAAACATAATAATTATTATTTTTAGCACCGTTATTATACCATTCAGCAGGGCTACAGTCATATTTGTGTATACATGTTTCCTGCTTCATATGAGAGTGCATATTTGTGCATTTCCTGCACACGTTTGTGTGTTTGTGTGTGGTCCTGCAACCCAACACTTTGGAAAAAAAAAAGACAGGGTAGAAAAGTTGGTCCTTGTGGATTTTCTTGCTAAAATGCTTATTTTAACAGCTAAAAACCTCAGAACGTGTGTATTTCTCCTAAGTGCCTTTAAAATGAGACGCTCTGCCACAAGGTCTCCTATCAGCATGTGATCTGTACTCCCATGACCTACAGAGTTTCCTCTGTGGCCATTAGCTATTGTTTCCTCTGCCGGTCCTGCCCCAGGTCTTGGTACTTCCATACCTCAGTCTGCACCCTGTAGCTAGTCCAGCGCGGCTCTCAAAGCCCCCGTCTGCCCCTCCCTGTTGCATTCTATACTTAAGACTTTTTTTCCCCGAATGCCAGCGCTGACTTCCCCTCTTTCCCATCTGTATCAGCTCTCCTTCTTGGTGCCGAGGCCGAGACCTTTGCTTTCTCCGGTCTCCTGCGATAGCCATCTCCTGCTATAGGTGATCCAGTCCTCCACAAGACAGTGATGTCATCAGACATTATTTTGGCTGGCAGCTGGCTGGACAAGGGAAGTAGTTGTTGTTATTGTTAATGGAGAGTTGCTGGGATAGAAACGTCTGCCTTAGCTCCTGACCCACTTTTCTTCTGGCCCTAGTGACCATAATGGTGTTCCTTGAATAAAATTCTAGTGAAGTAATGAGTCTTTCTACCTGTATTTGCATCATTAGCCTTGTGATCATCGTCTTTGTGGAGAATCTTTGGCGTTTTGGGCCGTAAAGTCAGGTTAACAGCTTTTATACTCAATTCAAATTGTTCTTTTTCTACCTCGCTGTGAAACTTTCCAGCCGTGTGGAAACAGCTGTGCGTAAATATACAGTTTTCAGTTCGTGCAAAGTGAACACATAAACAGATGTGAGTCCGGAGATTTTGAGAAAGAATGCAGCATATGGAATTACTGTGTGCTGCATTGTGAGATGATTAAGTGTGTGTGTGTTTTTGTCTGTGTGTGTATTCTTGTACTTGCTACATACTGAGGGTAAGGGGCTGGGTAATACATCAATGAAAGTCCTCACAAAGAAAGAAGTACAAATGTGTGTGTGTGTGGGTGTACGCGCGCACTCACAGGGATCGTAAACAGATAGTATGAGCCAGGAATTTAGGTTAAGGTCACATGGTTCAGTGGTTCCATTTAATCTGGAAGTTTTCCACTTCCAGCAGGCTGCTCTCACTCTGGATCAGTGCTGCTGTTTTTGTGTTTGTTTTTCGTTTTTGGGAGGGATTTGACAATGACGATACTGATGATGCTGACGGGGGTGACGTTCCAGGCAGCGTACAGTGAGAGTCTGGCCAGGTTAGTGATGCAGCCAGTGTTGAGCAGGTGACCTGAATAAAAGAGCGACGCCCAAAATAGAAGATGGAGAGCAGGGAGAGAGTGGCAGCCAGGAGGGACGAGCAAACTGTTACTGAGGAGAGCTGGGAGTGAGGAGGAGGTTGCACAAGATGCTTTTGTAACTTTGATCATGCGATGCCTTAAATGATTAATCCAGCTGAATTTACTCACCCTGATTCTGTACGTAAATGTTGTAGATTCGATGTGTAGATGCATTCGATGATGGCAGCATGCACGTTTACATCTCTTCAGCAGATTTCTGTGAGCATCACAGACAGTTTCTGCTGAGTTCACACAAAATGTTCTGACCTTAGCTGACCTGACAGCGAGAACAGGGAGCACAATCACCTCCTCTTCCTCATCCCCCCCTCCTCCTTCCTTATGTGCCCACTGTAGGATCTGTTTGCCTCCCTGGTGCAGACGCCCGTGCGCTGCCCTGTATGTATTCTAAAAAAAAAACATCAGAGCCTAGGGTCTTCTCTCCATCGTGTCCGTTGTGCTGCGTGATTGGCTGTGGGAGCCCAGGAATGTGTTAAGTTGGCGTCTGGATTGGCCGCTGCTGTGAGATGTACTTCCCACAGACGTGTCCTAACCCATGGCCTCAGCATTGACCCACAATGCACTTGTTTTTTTTTCAGACATGTGAACAGTACCTAGTAAAAAGACAAGCGATACACTGAATAAATCCAATGTTACCTCAATATATATACACACATTTTTAAATCTGTCCATCATCTGGACCTCTGCTACATGAAATGGATTTAAGAGAATGTCAGTGGAGCTTAATCTGCTTGTTCTTATGTCAGAGTGTTCTGATTATAAGCCAGTTGTGCCTGTCGGTGGCTGTGATAATGTGCTAAAATCCCTTAATCTCGCAGCCCACCCGCATTTGAGGGAAACACGGGTCCCCGAGCTGACGTGTTTACATCCAGAGCTGCGCGCCTGTTTGCGTGGGTTCGGCTGTATTTACACCTTTATTCTGGTCATATCTGTTTACGTAACGCGTCTCTGGGCAGGGGAGTCTTGTCGTCGTGCCGTCACTCTGTCTGGTTCTGTCGGGTTTATGTTACACTCTTTGCTCAGTTACAGGGGTTGAGAGATCACTGTGTGTGTGCGTGCGTGTGTGTGTGTGTGTATCATAGTAACACGCAGCATGAAGCATAGAACCACGAGACTTTAGTGGAAGCCTCTGCCTTGCTCTCTTCTCTAAATCTGAGCTGCTTGCCTGCTGAAGTGATGAAACTGGGATGCATTTAGGTACTGAAAATCATGTTGAGGGCGGTTCAGCACACACAGGAGCTTTGCAGAGGTTACCGTGTCCCAATAAAACAGTTTGTGTTTTATTCAGTCCTGCTGAAGAACTTTGTCTTCATCTGCTGTCTTCATCTGATGTCGTATCTGTCTAATACAGTCCAGTCATCAAATCTAATTAAGGTCGAATATTTTTTATATAAAGGGCCATTTTTTCCCCATGATGTTTTTCTCTCAACATTTGCCCTTCAATCCCCCATATCAACTGCTCAGAGGTCTCTGTTTTTGGTGAGTAATAAATTGCTCTCTCTATTTATGTCACTAATCTGTTAAGTGGTATTCAGTGTCCAGGAAAAAAAAAATGAAGGATTGTGCTAACGCAGGAAGTCAAGCCTGTTCCGCCTTTTGGAATATTGATTCAGGTCTTCGCTGGAGGATGTTCACTGACCTGGAACTCAGCACGTCAAACAGGACATCCGTTGGTGTCGGGCAGCTGAGGAGCTCCTGGTTGCCCCGATCACCCCGCTGGCATTCCAGGGATAACACAGGAATAAATCAGAGCCCAGGGAGAAATTTCCAAAACTCTCAACCTGTCAGGGCTGTCAGAGCAGATGGGTGTTCTTTGAGCACTTTCATTTAGGATGTCAGACTGGACTATATAAGTATTTTTATTTATTGTTTTAATGTTTAATTAGCTTCAAAGGAAGAACAGCTTTGGATATTAAAGTGGCATGAACCAGAAAGAGAGTTTACATGTGAAAAACTATGGAATCCTTCACCGGTGTGTGTTGCTGCGGTGTGTCCAGAAGCCCAGTATGGTCACATTTGCGACAGAACAACAACTTATGGTCTGAGTAAGTCTCCTGCGTGGCAACGCAACTCATTTGGAACTTTGTCCGCCTGGTTGCGCGCCATGGCTGCGTTATTAGCGTGTGTCAGGGGGATTGAAAGAGATCCTTGTTTGGGTGAATGGGTGGGTTTGCGTCGGGAAGCACATGCACATTTAATGTGTGTTTAGGGTGTGTGTGTGTGTGTGCGTGTGGGTGGGGGGGTCTTACGATCGCAAAGCACTGCTCACATCTGGTTCTCCGTGTCAGAGGCACGGGCATGCACATGCGGGAGCTGGGACACAGTGGTATGAATGCGTGGCGCTTGAAATCCTTACTGGATCCAGATCTCGCAAACGGGACCTTGTCCGCCTCCGCTGGTGCGGGAAAGTGACGCAGCTGCGCCGGAGAGAGCGCTCATACCAGGTGAAGCGGTGACGACTATTGCGGCAGCGGGAGCAGCAGCCGGTGAGGGAGGGGGCCCACACTGCCCTGTTCACTGCTGGAATAACGGGACCGAGGAATAACGGATCGCGCTGCTTTTTGCGGTCAGGGATTATGTCCCCGGCGGAGCCGCAATGACAAGCCCGCGAAGGTCTGCCAAGCTGCAGCTGCGACGGTCCATCAGCGAGCAGCTGCGGGACTCCACGTCCAAGGCTTGGGATCTGCTCTGGAGGAATGTCCGGGAGAGACGCCTGGCAGGTGAGCGAGCCAAAACCAGATAGAAAACTATTTTACGAGCGGGAGCGGGACGACGTTTAAGATTATCATAAATGTGTCTGTTGATCGATGATTAATGTCTGGAAATCAAATATAATTTGTTTCTGACCCCGAGAATGAAAGCCTGTCATGTGCGTCTCGTTGTTGCGGTTAACTCTGTATGTTAGTGGAAAACCTCAAATCACATTGCTGACTGAAGTTACTCATATTTTTAGCATATCTGCCGTGTTGTGACCGTATGGTGACGCGCAGCGCGCACCCCGGCGATATTTTGGGAAGGTCATTGTCAAATATAGTGCTCAAAACAGCGCAGGCATGTCCTGTGGACAGGACTCCAGAGGGGGTTCGGATGCCAGTCACTCACATCTGTTCTTCTATTCGGGGGAATCTGCGTTTGGATCATGGATGGGTTTCCATTCCGAACGGACTCGGACATTTTGCGTGCGCGTCAGTGCGCCGTGGGTCAATCGGTTTGTCCTGTACAGTTCGTCTGGATGCGCAGAGGTGGAAGCGACTGTTGGGGAGGAGAGGAAAGAGAGATGCAAACTCACTTGGATCGTGTTTAAGCGTGTGACTCCAGCAGACATGAGACGGTACATGTTGGGGCCGCTGGTACTCATAGCCGCGCTTTTATACATGAAATTAGAACATTGGTTAAATGGAGCGTCAGGGAACACCTGCTGCCCCAGTAATCCTCTTTCCCACCCAGTTTTCCAACCCTTCATCCTCTCCACTCGCCTGAGTCTAAAACCCCCCAACCCCTGCTCCACCACTCCACCACCTGCTCCACCACTCCAGCTTCACTCCCCTGTTTAACCCATCAGCTCACCAGCCAGGCAACTCACATCTGTACGATTAGATACATAAATATGGACATCAGGCTCCTCAAAACTGTATTCTGAACAATACGAAGTTCACATCAGTGACACTTTGGAAAACAAAACAACAAATTAATTTGCATAATTATATTGCTCAATCCAGGTACGAAATTAGGCAACACCGTTCCAGTGCGTATCGGTGCGTGTCAATTTCAGCATCTTGATTTTTATATTTAGCCTTTACGATTTCTGTGCGTGTGTGTGTGAAACTTGAAAGTACATAATAGCACCTGGATTTAGTAGTAATCCCGCAGATTTTTAGGTTAGACGTGGGGGTCGGATCTCCCTTTGCGTGTGGGAGTTGTGGCTTCCAGTTAGTTGGTGTGAATGTTGTGTGTGTGTTTGTGTGTGTGTGATCGCGTGTCTGAGAGTTGTTCAGAGAAGGGCAGATGAGAACAGTACAGGTGTTAACATCTTTAATGCCACTTTTTGGCTCTTTGAGTCTCCAGGCCATGTCTGGGGTCCTGAGCCGTATCCAAGTTGATAGGTTAGAGATTAAAGGTATCTGCAGGGGCTCAGGGCATGAAAACTTTCTTTTCCTTTCTTTAATTCAACTTCAGCAAAGCCAAAGCTTGGGTTACATTGAGGACAGGACCAGGACCCTTCTCCATGCGATTCTGTTGCCACACGTTTAGCTGTTTTTTTAGTCTTGTCTTTTAATTTCTGCTGTGGTCCTGGCTGGCTGTAACTGAGACGGAGCAACAGATATCACGTTACCGGCTGCTCGCTACATCCCCACCCTGTGCCAATCCATTCACACAGATCAAGCTGCTGTGTCAGGCCTGCGTCAGTGGACTGGGCTCCTCTGAGCTGACCTCAAGAGCTTTTTTTCAACCCTTTTTTTCAAAATAGAAAATGCAGCATGCAATAATAAAGAAAGGATAACACCTATAAAGCTCCTTCTAATTTCAGCCTGTCAGTTCTGTCTTACAAACTTTTTCTGTCCATTGTGCTCCTGTGTTGGGAGATCAGGTGCTTGACTGCTGGCCTGAAATCGACCCCGTTATGGCCAAGTTTTCACGTGAGCTCCTCAACATTTACCCCCCGCCTGCTGCTCCTCTAAAATGAATTAAACTGACCCCCGTTATCCCCTACCCCTGGCAAATTACTTTTTTGACAAAGTAGGTCAAAGCATGAAGTTCCCTCCTCCTCCTTCAGGGCATTCCATACATTTATCTACCGGCTGGGTTACCGAGTCACACGTCTCAGACGTCAGCATTTCTCACACAGATGGATGTGTGTATAAGCTTGTAGCATATGGATTTTCATGACTTTCATAAAAAATATATATATATATATATATATATATATATATATCTCTTTCTCGACAAAGAAGATATCCAATTTCAGTTCTCTGAGTTAAAAGCAGTTTTTACCAAAGTGGCACAACATCAAAAAAAAGCCTTAATTCACTGTTGACTGAAATAATTGTAATAAAAATTGTAATAAAAAGGCAAATAAAGGTAACCAAATATTCTTGATGCTCAAGTTTGCCTAGGGAAGACGCAGCAAAAGGATCCCAATCAAATTGTGTTTTCTGAGGTTTCATGCGTTTGTTGATGTAAAGAACCTGCGTGAACTTGGTGTCGTTGCGGACCAACTCCACATCAGCAACAATGGGTTAGCTCCTACACACATTCCTTAGCACAGACTCACACACCCACATTGTCGCTATTGTTCTGGATCGTCCCACTTCACTTAGGCCATTTACCGGTATTGTGTTTTTTTATTTTATCCCACATTGCAGATTTTTCCTATTTTTCTCACACAAACATCGCCCGAAGCGTGTACCAAGTTGTCTTTTTTGGCAGGAAGCTACGTTCCTTGAGCTCTCCTGCCATTGGCTGCTCGTCATGTGACCAAACGACGGGCCTAGTGGCAAAAAGAGTTGAGTCCTCCTTCCGCACCAGCTGAGACGTCCGCCTGCTGATGTGGGAGGAGAAGAGGGTCTGTCAGAGTCAGGTTGTGTGATGAAGATGGGATGTGTTTGTTTGACGGTGCAGCGCGGAGGGGAGGAGGCAGGCGGGTGGGGAGCTCGGTCAGCTTCCAGTGAGAACATGTTAGAGACAGGAATGCAGAAGGAGTGCTGGCATTCATCAGTACGAGAGGAAGAAGACCTGTGGTTAGTTTAGATCCTTGTGCTATGGAGGTGATGGACAGCAGCATGGCGGTTACTGGAGGCATGGGCAGTGACAGCATCGCAGATGAGGATCTTTCTCTCGGCAGCGTCAGCTTAAACCTTACACTCTTGGCAGAGGTAGCAGTCCTTGACGAGTGGGTGCATGACAGGGGGAACGCCACAGGGGACGCTGACGGTGTCAGTCCTGAGGACAGCGCTGCTTTGGCAGACAATAGATGTATGGGACCTGACGACCATGACATGACAGATGCCAGGGTGGACTGTCACGCCAGCGAGAGCGATGACGATTGCAGTGGTGAGACCACTTGCCTGGAGGCCTGCATGACACCTTCTGGGCAGGATTACTACCTGTGGTGGGGCGTCGGCGCTCTGCCTCGTCGGCGCTCTGCCCTGCGCCTCTCCCGCATTATAGCACGCCAGCAGCTCCTCAGGAGACTGTCACAAGGTAGAAATAGAGATTACTGTGAGATATTTGTTGATTTTTTAAAACAAAATAGTTTAATTTTAAGACCTCTGTGTGCGATTGTCCATACAGAGTCCGGATTCAAACAATATCGGCTTTGATAAAGGAAAAATTTCAGTTCAAAGGCAAAGAAAGGCCTTGTGACTGCTGCTTTTCCGCATGAAATCTGGCCCAGGACAAGACATGTTTCAGGATTTGAGTCATTCTAATGTGCTACTGTTCTATACCTAAAAAGCCTCACGTGCTTCTTAAAATACATTCAATCAGGCCTGTTCTTACTGATTGGCAGTCATCCTGTTTGTTCTGGTTCAAATCAAAGGCTTCTCCTCTGAAGATGTCTTTAATAACACTCACAGAAGTCATAATAAACCCTGAAGTAATGCATTGTTATGGTTTTTGTCTATGTCCTCCCTTCCCAACTCTTCTGCTTTGTATTCCATTGTTCCTTCCTCAGCTTCCTGTCACATGACTGCCATTTCCCAGGGAGTAAACACAACATAGCACTTGTTTGAAAAAAGGCTTTGTGCTTCTCACGTCAACTATTCCGATGTGTTGAGGTCAGTGTAAGAGATGAGTTGTCCTCCGTGTTTAAGCTTTTTGTGTGTGTTTGATCAGATTTGACACAGTCGTGAAGGACAGGAAATGGCTCTTGTGTTCATTTTTTCCCCTCTCTTTTTTAAAATAATGATATAATTTGATTCTGCAGGCTATGTCATGTGTGAAGGGTGTAAAAGCAACACAGGGAAGTGCTATAAAACCTGACTGAGGACAACTAAAGATAAAGGAGCAAGTTTGGGCCTGTGATGGCTTTTGATTGCGTATATGGCTAAACTTTCACTCCGTGTTTCCTGACGTACTACACATATTTTTCCTCCTCCGCTACAGTCAGACAGTCTGGCTTCCTCACACACGCTCCCTCTCAAGAAGCTTGGCAGATTAATTAAACTGTTGTCTCTTGTTGTAACACCAGCATGTAAACTACTTGAGGCTTTACTAAAAAAAAAAAAGAAAAAAGACTGCACTACACAAAGACTACACAACCATTTTAACTGATACCATAAATATAAGGTACAGGCTGGTCATGTGCATTCACGATTGTGAGGATCAAGAGCATCCAAACTGTCATGCTGGTTTGATTTTCACTTGAACACAGAACTTTCCCATTTTTATCCGTCATGTCCACTTTTCTCTCAGCAGCAGGTGATGGTTGCGATGGTGAGACTTAAACTTTTTTTGAAGGAGCTCCAGATTGTTCAGTTTTGCGGTTTTTCAGGTTGATGCTGAACACTTGGGACCACTGTAGTGGTTCTGTCAGCTGCTTCAAGTGAACGCTTTTCTAACCACATCCAGACATCTCTGCAGTATAACTACTAAAAATGTTGTTTTGGCGTTCTTACCCAGCAGGTTTGATCATTTACTTTGTGTCTAACAAATGGATCAGTATAAGGCGTATACTATAATTTTTTTTGTTGGTATTTCCCCCAAGTGGCCAAAATCTATTATTCAATGAATAAGAGATATATTAGTCGTGCACTGAATAGGAGTGACTGAAAAGGTCAGCTAACTGTTTCTGGATGATGATGTGGCATGCATCCCCCGCCTGATACAACCGAATGATTTAAATGGAATGAATTTGATCCTTCCTCTGAGCTTTGTCCTTTTGTCGCACTCTGCTGGAGGAAAAGTGGTACAGCAGCCAAATACGCATCATCATCATCCTCCGTGTTCATGCCTTTAGAAATGCGCAGGTGCTGCTAATCTCTGCAAATCTCTGTTTACTGATGCACAGGAGACAGCATGCCTGAACCCTCATGCTCCAGCGCTGTACTAGGGGAGTTCTGTGTGATTGCAGATGAAACCCGCGGGATGGGACAGCTCTCCTCCTCCCTCACTTCCGCTCTTTCTCCCATCAGACTCCTCCTCTGCCTTCTTTTTCTTCCTTTGTGACCTTTATGCATAACAGACTAAGTGCTTTAGCATATGTGGGAATATGGCTGCTTTCCAGATGTCCTGTATGTGTATGTGTGTGTGTATTTTTGTACTTGCTACATTCTGATTACAAAAATTCTGCATTCTACTAGCAAAGTGAGGACGTTTTTGGGATGGGAGGACGTTTTGGCTGGTCCTCACAACTAAAAAGGCCTGTTTGAGGGTTAGGATGCGGTTTTAAGGGTGGTGGTTAAGGTAAGGGTAGGAAGGTTCACAAAGATACAAGTACAAGGGTGTGTGTGTGTAGTTTTGTAAAGGGTTGCTCATTAACTCCTGGTTTCTCACCCTTTATCAGTGCTGCTTATATCTCGTAGTTACGTTTATGTTAATTTAAACTAAAACAACAAACACAGTCTGCACGTGTTTAAATAGGAGACGTTCAGATTCACAAATACTCCGAGTCTGAGTCCCACTGGTGTGTTCATTCCAGGAACTTCCTGTTGCTGTTCTTAGCTCACATGCCACATTGGACGCCTGGGAAATTCTAAGCAGGAAATGATGTCATGCAAAGCACTTGAGGGTCCTTCAGGCAGACATAACGCTGCGAAAAGGCTGTCAGAAAGTCAAGGTTGCTGGAGTTTGATGAAAGGAAGGAAATGAGAAGTAGAGGGAAGAAGGGCAGCGGCACACTTGGAGAAAGAAAGCTGTCAAGGTGCCTTTGTTTGGTCCATTATGTAACGTAGCTGGTGTTCTTGTAATGCAGGGAATTACCTTACAGTCTCACACACAGACTCTTGTGTTCACACACCCACACACTCGAACACACACACCGTCTCTCCGCCTTCCCTGCTGTTGTTGTAGCAGCCTGCTGCATGTTGCCATATATCCTCCGCAGCAGGAATGCAGCGACACAGAATAGACGGGGAAAAGCACAGCAGGCAGCTCGCCGGCACGGATTAGCCCCATCTGACTGTGTGCGCTTGTGTATTTTGTGGCCCTGCTAATAACGTGTTTGTGTATTAATTAATCTCTTGATTAAATTCTGCGCACACGAATAATGGAGCTTTGTTGTCACGCTGACAGATGCCTTGCTGCCTGGAACCCTTTTCTTTGTGCACAAACAAAGGCGCAATGCTACCAACACATGCATCAACACTGCGAAGCATGCCCTTTACGCTCTGGATCCCACTGTGTGTGTGTGTGTGTGTGTGTGTGTGTGTGTGTGTGTGTGTGTGCGCGTGTGTGTGGAGGTTGCAGTGGCTTTCTAGTTATTGTTGAATGCAGCACACAAAAAGCCAGTATACAGAGCCGAGGCCGACGCTCTGAGAAGCCGAGTCTGAACAATTGCGGTCATTTTATTTTACATGGAATTTAATATGTGGTAATTCCACCTTGTACTGACGCTGATGTGGATTTTGGATCCAGATTCTCGATGTGACTGGTTTTAGAGCCACCAAAGGATGAATTAATCAACTTTTATTAGTGTCTGGTTGATGAATGGACTTTTGCTGCACTTAGACGTATGAAAACATCACATTTTGCAGTGTAACATCTCCCTGTGTGCTCTTTAAAATCTGGTTTCTATAAAAGAGTTAATAATCTCTCACATCCCACATTCAGTAAATAAGCAGCTTCTGTGGTATGTCTTCCTGCCTGTGGTTTTCCCACAGGGTCTGGCCATCTCAGCTGTACTCCCACCCCACTCGACCGCCCGTCTTATCCTTTTTGCATTCTCTGACTCACTGGGGGCAACATCTGGACCGTACTAAAAGTCCCCACTGTGTGCGTAGTGCACGTGTGCGTGTGTGCACTGCTCTGTCCTGCAGTTTGATACCAGTAAACCAAAAGAGTCCCGTGTCAGAGTCTCCTCGTTGGCTTGCTGGTGGGTTTAGCTAACATCAAGTTAGCGTCCGCTAGTCGTCAGCCTGTAACCTCAAGGCGGGGTGGGGGGGGCTCATGGCACCGCCAGCTGAAATGAGCCATTTCCTCTGTGGATTTGATGGGGCAGCAGCAGCTCGGGAGGTTATGTGGCGTTTGTAAAAACGGATCTTTGGAGGTGCAGAGAAGGATGAAGATGAACTATTGAAGGCGATGGTTGGATGTCTGGATGGATGGAATTGAAAGTGTTACATTTCAGCGTTAGTAGGGTTTAAATGGGTGAAGATCCAGAGTGAAGAAAGAAGAAAGGGGGATTTCGTACGTGGAACTTAAAAGAGTAGAAAGTAGGAGAGAGGTGGCTGAAGAGAAAATTAGAGGGAAAAGAAAAAGCCGCATGGGGTCGGGTGGAAGAGAGAGAGGCAGAGTGGTAAACAGAGCAGTGAGGAGTGGAATTGTTTCCAGTTGATGGAAACCTTGTTGAGCTGCGAGTGGATGTGCCGCTGGATGGAGAAGAGGCTTCAGTCTGAGCAGAGCAGAAAGCGATGGGAGCATGTCATCGAACGCAACATGAGAGATTCAAGTAAGTTTCCAGTTTCCAGCTAACCGGGTGTTCGTGTTTCCTCTGGTCTGGTGTCAAAGATGGAGTCTTTTTATCACCTTGTGTAGCTGTAGTCACAGCCACCACTTAGTGAGGGTGAAAGAAATGTGTTTTGATTGATGCAGATATGCTGATGCTGGTGATTTGTGAATGGAGGCATCTCAGGATCTCTCGAGTGCGCTCCTTTTTTGGTGTCTGGCAGCAGAAAGCGCTGGTTTAATGCCTTTCCACAGTGATTAAAGCACATTCTTTAAAGATGCCAGTTTAGCAGTGTGAGCAGTGTAAATGCAAGAGGAAAATAGCAGTAAAACGAGTGCCCGTAAAACACTTTGTGGTACTGGCAGCAAGACTTAATGGGGACCTGAGCCAGGCTCGTTCCTGTTAAATACGTGCATTAAGAGTGGACTGATTTATCTGAGTGGAGGGGATGTCACATGAACATTGGGGCTGTGCAGCATACTGTATATAAGAACTGTCATCTCAAGTTAATGTGTGTCCAGTCTCACAGTTCCAGTGTCCCAGAGCGGAATTCTCCCAAGATTTCCTTCCAGCATATGCTTACAACGAACTTTATTACATACATGGCAAATAAACCACATTGTACAGGTTTGCTACCAAGATATTCAGAGTAAATTTAATAATGCGCATCACAGTGGTCAGGATGTACAGTAGATGTGTGTATCTAACATGAAGCTTTATTTATTTACAGAAATTGAAGCTAAGGAGGCTTGTGATTGGCTTAAAGCAGCAGGATTCCCACAGTATGCTCAGCTCTATGAAGGTAACACACAGTTTCTCAATGAGCTTCTTTTCTTGTTTCATTATTTCTTTTTTCCATCGCCTATCCCTCCATCCTCATATCCCCAATTGTGTGGCCTGCTGCAGTCTATTTTCAGGCTTCAGCTCTTGCACAGAGAGATGGGTCATGGGAAAGGCCTATTTGTCGCTGCTGGGAATTGTGCTACTTTTCGCTATATTTTTCCACCTTTCTCCTTCGACCTTGTCTACAGTTTCCCCACTGCCTTTCCTACATTCACCTCATCGTTTTCCAGTCTGATTTGAGTATTTGTGCACATTTAAAGATTCTAACTTGAAGAGATGTCGAACTCCACTTTTTGTCCCTTTTTTGTTTTTATTGGTCTATAATGCATTTAACAATTTGTAAAGATTCTGTTTATTATACTCTTTTTTTGTTTAACTCTCTGGGACGCTTTCCTCCTCTCTTTTAAATTTTGCCTTTATTAAAAAAAAAAAAAAAAAAAAAAAAAAAAAAACATTTATGGCACAAAACAGGAAATTGCCCTAGCAACCATCAAGCTTTTAAAATGCAGTAGTAACACACACACACACACACACACACACACACACACACACACACACACACACACACATATTATTTGGGCTAGCAGTCATGCTGCCTGCAGCTAGTCTCACTAACACCCAAATAAAAAGTTTACAGCTGTTTTTGTTGACATTGTGGGGTATTCACCTCATTTTGGCCTGTTGCCTGTCGATGACAGGTGTTTACTGTGGCATTGGTGCCCCATGTCAGACAGCTATTAACATGAATTTCCTTTGCAGATTCCCAGTTTCCAGTGGATATTTCCTCAGTGAAAAGGGACCATGACTTTTTGGAGCGAGACCTGGTGGAACCTCTGTGCCGGTACACTCTCTCACTCAAATTCCTCTTCCCCCCCTCCCTCACCTCCAGCCCTCTTCTTTTTTTAGTTCTGTAGTTTGAATGGCGGTCTTCTGCTGCTGCTAACCACTAATCATTAGGGGTCTGACCTCGACCCTTAATGAAGTCCCTTCCGTGTCTCCTGCTCAGACACCCAAGGCTTTGATCTCCCTCAGCACACCATTCTGTGATCTCCCATTCAAAGAGTAGAGACCCTCAAGGGGGCAAAACAGGGGGGGGGCTGATGGTGACGGCAAAGGAGTGAGGGGATGTGGGTACATTCTTCCAGATGGCTTTGAGTCTGACTCCAATTGTGAACTTCTATGATGTCTGTGTTTCACATATTCTCGTCCCGGCTTCCTATTGATCTTCTCCCAGCTTGCACCAAAAAATTTGACACCCCCACCCCCTCTATCTTTCCTCGTCTCTTTTGCTCGTCCCACCTCTCCAGTTCTCTAGAATCTGGGGAAGAGGAGGGTGAGGTAATTACTGTGTTAGTGTTTCCTGACAGCAGAATAACCACCAGAGCCCCTGAGGAGAGTCCCAGGAGTGTACTTCTTCCTTTAAGCACTATTTCTCATTCATAACTGTTAAAAGGAATTAGAAAGCATGGAATTCTTACTGTAAATATTTGTTTAAAATATGCAGGTTGTGGAGACAACAGTTGAGCTCTTTCAGCAGTGTCAGAGGATTGAAAAGTGAAAACACGTCTGAGTTTTTGTATCCCGAAAGCTGCAGAATTTGGGAGAAAGTGGGTGGTTGCAGAGCTCGCTGAGAGCTCTTGATAAGGAGGTTGCCCCAGAACGCTCGTGTCAGTGTTTTGAAAAACAGGGTGGAGATAGGTGACAGATGAAAGGAGGAGTGAGCGAAATGTAGGGGAGGCGTGTGTTTCAGAGGCAAGATTCCCCCCTTTGAAGGGGAGGATCAGTCCCGGCAGAGAGGCAGCAGAGGAGGAATAAGAAGAGAAAGCAGGACAACAGAGGAATGAAGGAGGGAACAGAAGAAAAGAGCAGGACATATCTAAGCCAGCAGCTGGAGGATTTTAACACAGTGTGTGTTAATGTTTGTCTTCCAGGCGTTTAAACACCCTCAACAAATGTGCCTCAATGAAACTGGATGTCAGCCACCCCAAAAAGAAAGTAAGACATTTTACTGGATTCGGATATCAATTTTAGGTCCAAATGATAAAGCAGATGTGTTGACACAGTCTAAATCTACCATTTCCTTTCTTCATCAGGGTGATGACTCTGATGAAGATGACCCTTTGGCCATCAGTAAAAGATGGACCTTTGAGTGGAGCAGCAGACGCTGGTCGCGCCTACAAGACTTCCTGTTGGACAGCACCAATGAAAGCAGCCCCACAGGCCAGGGGGAGGGTCTGCACAGCACCGTGAGCAGCGAGAGCGTGCTGACAGACCTGAGCGAGCAGGAGATCACGGAAGTCTCCTCGCTGCACAGTGAGGACTCCACCTCTGCGCTGCCTGACTCCATATCCATGGCCTCCCTGTCCGCGTCCTACCAACCGCCCCGGGAACTTCCGCACTACAACTCCTTACCGATCAAGAGTGGCCGCCATGGGCAGGGAGGGCGGAGCAAAGCCAAAGAGTTTTTGCGTCGCATGGAAATAATGCGCACCTGGGGACCATCGACGAGGCGGAAGAGTTCAAACCGCAGGCCGCCGCTGGTCATCAGCGGGCCAGTTTTACAAGGGGAGGAGCCTCAGGCGCTGCAGATGCTCCAGTGTACTCCCATTAGCCAACTGGAAAACGGTCCCAGACACAACCATCGGGCCGATGCTGACACTTCCTCTCCTACAAATGACTGTAAAGATCAGTCCAGAGTAAGCGTGAGCCCCAGCAAAGGGACAGCTCTTCACGTGAGCGTGAAAGAGCCCGTGTGTGCAAAGCCCCGGACTGCCAGCAAAAGAAGCAGCATGTATCTGGAAGATATGGACCTTCCTTCTCAGGGCAAGAGGACTGAAGGTCAAAGCCATTTTGGCAAAAATCAATTTCACTCATATGAAAACCTGCTGGTTCACATCCCTCAAGACCATAAACCAGGCACCTTCCCGAAAGCTTTATCCATAGAAAGCCTGGCGCCTTCCTCCAGTGACAAGACCAGTGACCCACAGACTTTACCGCACAATGGCCTGGGGGAAATCTGGTCTGGTAAACCTCTGTCTAAGCCCCCCTGTCCCGGAGCTACACGGGGCAGCAGGGTGAGTGTTTACGACAACGTCCCCGGCTCCCACCTGTATGCCAGCACTGGAGATCTGCTGGAATTGGAGAAGGACGACAATCTGTTCCCCCACCTGGATGACATCATCCAGCATGTCAGCGGTCTGCAGCAAATCGTGGACCACTGGAGCCGCAACGTGCTGCACGAGAGTGAGACAGGGGAGGAGGGGGAGGGCAGGACCACCCCCAGCGAAGGCGAGAGGGACGGAGTCTCCCTGAATGACACTGATTCAACGGGGACCAGCCGGGAGAGGCGGGACTCTGGAGTAGGGGCATCGCTGACAAGACCACGGTAGGAAGCCATTTAAAGAGAGCAACGTCACGCTTGCTGAGGTTTTTCTGTTTGTTTGATGTAGGCGACTTTAATGTATCTGGAAATGTGTGAAATCATTACAGGTATTGACCTGTCTGAATTATTCCTTCAGTTACTCCTGGTGCTAATTACTGTCTCTCCTGTCTCCTTATCAGCCTGAGGTGGCCCAGTTTCAGGACTGCTGATCATCTCAACCAGCCAGCATCTTCTCTGCAGATAAGCAGCCAATCAGCAGGCCAGCTCAGCCTGCTGCAGAAGTTCTCTTTGCTCCGCCTCACTGCCATCATGGAGAAATACTCCATGTCTAACAAGCACGGATGGACCTGGTGAGAATACGAGCCGACAAATGCACAATACACTGGCCCATGTGTGTAGCTAAACTTGGACTGAATTAACAGGATTTCACACGAACTCTGAAAAAAACAAGCGACCATCTTTTAATCTTCAAACGCTGACGCTGGTTGTTAAAATTTGCTTGCATGTGTTTATTTGTCGGAGGGGCCAGTGTCGTTCAGAAGGCTCCAGGATATCAGCCGCGCACGCAGAAATCAGGCGCCACAAACACAAGCACATCCTTGTGTCGTTAACGATCTGTCTTGCTCACTTTTGTTATCCCCAGGAGGAGGTTTCTGGTGACTGGCGTTCACGTAGAGGGAAGGATAATGACAGCGCGGGCTGCTCCTTCTCTCACACACTTCCCTAATTGTTTCTCTCTGTCACTCGCAGGTCTGTGCCCAAGTTTATGAAGCGCATGAAGGTGCCAGACTACAAAGAGAAGAGTGTGTTTGGTGTTCCCCTCATCATTCACGTCCAGCGCTGTGGTCTTCCACTCCCTCCGTGTTTGCAGCAGGCGCTCAGTCACCTCAGAACACACTGTCTGGATCAGGTGGGAGATGTTTGACAAGGCTGGAGAACAGCCTTGATGCTCTTCGCTTCCTACCTGCTTCGCTCATCTCTTCCTTTCTGTTCATTCTTAGGTGGGACTGTTCCGAAAGTCTGGAGTAAAGTCGCGTATCCAGGCGCTGAGGCAGCAGTGCGAGCTAACGCCTGACTACGTGAGCTACGAGGACCAGTCTGCGTACGATGTGGCCGACATGGTCAAACAGTTCTTCAGAGACCTGCCAGAACCTCTGCTAACGAGCAAGCTGGGGGAAACCTTCCTGCATATTTACCAGTGTAAGTCACAAAGATTGCCACCAGTTACAGTAAATATTACATCATTCCAGGACGTTTCTTCGTAAAAGCACTTACTGGACTAACAATACTGTGGGGGAATTTAAGATTTCTAACTCACTGAAGAAACAAGTGATACCATTAAGTCAACATTAGCTCTTTAAATGTCTTCTCTTCTGTTTTCCTTAGTTGTCCCAAAGGAACAGAGGCTACAGGCCGTCAGGGCGGCCATTTTGTTGATGCCAGATGAAAACAGGGAAGTCCTGCAGACGTTGCTCTACTTCCTGCGCGATGTCACGTCCTTGGTGGAGGAGAATCAGATGACACCCATGAACCTGGCTGTTTGCCTGGGTCCGTCACTCTTTCACCTCAGCATACTGAAGAATGAGACGCTGTCACCGAGGTGTGTGTGTGTGTGTGTGTGTGTGTGTGTGTGCGTGCACGTGACGCTAAAGCTATATTATAATATACTGCTCAAAAAAATAAAGGGAGCACTTAAACAACACAACGTAAGTCCAAGGCGTTGTAGGGAGGTCACACAGGCACGTGGAGGCCACACACACTACTGAGCCTCATTCTGACTTGTTTTAAGGACATTACATCAACGTTGGATCAGCCTGTAGTGTGTTTTTCCACTTTAATTTTGAGTGTGACTCCAAATCCAGACCTCCATGGGTTAATACATTTGATTTCCACTGTGTGATTTTGTTGTCAGCACATTCAACTATGTAAAGAACAAAGTATTTAATAAGAAGATTTCATTCATTCAGATCTAGGATGTGTTATTTTAGTCTTCCCTTTATTTTTTTGAAACCTGTAACGTGTGCCTGCAGGTCAATCCAGAGGAAGTACACCACGGGCCGCCCAGACCAGAAGGACTTGAATGAGAATCTGGCTGCCACTCAGGGTCTGGCACACATGATCACAGAGTGCCAGCACCTCTTTCAGGTCTGGACGCGCAAGTAGGCGATATATGGGCAATTTATGCAAGCAGCAGACCAGTGTCAGGATCTGTTTTATACTTCAGAAGAGATCAGATTACGCTCCTGAGCTAATGTGTTGCGATGGGATGTTGCGTTCCTCAGATCCCAGAGGAGATGGTCACCCAGTCTCGCAACTCCTACATGGAGGCTGAGCTGATGGCGCCCCCGCTGGACGAGCTGGGGAAGGCCGCCGAGGATGAGGTGGAGGAGGACGTGGAGGAGCATGAGGAAGGATCTTATTATTCACATCTGGAACGGCTGGTCCAGAACCTGCAGGAAGAGGCTAAAGATAAGAGCAAAGGCTGGGTGTCCCGCCCAAGCCCCGACCTCACGGAACTGGCCTATAAAAAGGTCTGCAGTGTCATTAAACTAAAGGAGATTTTTGGATTGCAATGCATTAAAATAATATCTGACTGATAATGAAATGAATTTAAATTTAAAGGAAATGAAGATATTAAATCCGACTCTATTGACACGATGTGTTTGTGCATCAGGTCGGGGATGGTAACCCTCTGAGGCGGTGGCGAGTGATTGTTGAGGTGCCGGCAACCCCCAGTGAAGTCTTGCATCGGCTGCTGACAGAGCGCCCCCTGTGGCTGGCTGACCTACAGCAAGAGAAGGTTCTGGAGATTTTGGACAAACAGACGGATTTGTACCAATACTCATGCCGCAACATGGCACCCCAGCCCAGCTGTGAATACGTGGTACTGAGGTCAGAATAACACAAAAGTTCAAAAAAGCTCCTTTCATTCTTTTGCTGTTATTCTTTCAAATAAACATAACGAAACCATCCTTTTTCAGTCAAGACATATTGGTAATTTTTAGATGTTTTTGGATTGAATAATTAATTTACCAAAGTTCCTAAAAGTTCCTAACTAATTAATTATTTTTAAATGTAAAAAGAAAACAAATGTTAAGCTTGATTGAAATAAATTATACCAATATAGAAATAAATATCTAATAAATAAATATTAACTGTATTTGCACTGTAATTAAATTTTAAATGCTGATTTGAAGAGTAAACAAACGAATGTTTGTGCTTATCGTGTGGGGGTTTTGATCTTGCCCTGCTGCAGATCATGGCGCACAGACCTGTGTAAAGGCTCCTGCGCGCTAGTGTGCGTATCTGTCGAGCATGATGACAGCCCACCCACTGGGGCGGTGAGAGGGGTAGTGCTGGAGTCTCAGTACCTCCTGGAGCCCTGTGGGACTGCCAGGACCAGGCTCACACACATCTCCAGAGTGGACCTCAGGTGTGGGCAGATATTAAGTGCTCTCATACTGGAGGCTCTGGTCCCCATTGCAAATGAAAAATATGCATTGTCTGCTGTTTGTATTGCAGGGGGAGGTCTCCAGAATGGTACAACAAGGCTTTTGGCCACCTGTGCGCTAATAAAGCCCAGATGCTACGCTCTTCTTTTCACCTGCTGGATCAGACGAGCACCGAGGTCAAGACTTGAACTCCAGGAGTGTGTCTTTGGATCGCACTTCCAGAGCAACTGGGCCTGATCACAAGTGACCCCACAGGGGGATCATACATGCAAATTGAGATCTGGTGTCTTTCCAGGCTGCTGAGCTTTACTGTAACGTCACTGTATGGCGTCGCTCTCATACAGAGGAATACACATATCTCATTTAATGATCAGTTCTCAAACAAAATTTCATGCATATGAATCACTGTTTCACGGTTGATTTTGTGTTTGGTTTTTTTTGTGTTTTCCAATTGATTAGCTTCAAAGCCGGCACCAGCAGGGTTTGAATTAATCTGAAATGCCATTTATACATAAATTAGAGACTTGGATAGGTGTAATAGAGCATCTAGCTGCCACTTACACACATCTCTAAATTATTCTATCAAATGTACAATAAAATTTTATCATATAAATTAATTCACCTTAATGATACATTTAGATGAGCTATTAGCCTACTAGTAGCCTTAAAAATATTCATACTGGTCTTTTATAACACATCAAAAACAACAATCAGCACTGGTTGACTCTGACATGTATCTTTAGTTTTAAAACTATTAAATAATACAGACTGAATTAGCCTTTGTCACTCCTACAAAGCAGTTAATGTATGGCTTACATATAATAAAGCTGAACTGAATGACATGAATATTTATGCAATGCACCTAGAAATGACTGAGCTTTCTACTTTAATAATGCATAAATGCCAATCCTCCAAAAGCCCAGGACCAGTACGTTGTGGATTCATGCCGGAATTAGAACGTGGACAAAGATCTAGTTCAGTTACTTAACAATTATAAAAGACAAGGGAAACAATGACTGGGTCCACTAATGTGTTTTAACTCTTATTCACTTGTGATTTGTTATGATTTTCAGTGTTAACCTAAATATTATTTTTAAATGATTATCGTTATTCTATATTGTATTACATTTGCCTTTTTTTTTTGCTGTCATATCATACAGTGTCTAAGACATGTGAGCCTTTAGCTGCTTCTGTGAAGCATTTTGAAAAATTGTGTGTGCGCATGCATGGATGAGTTCGTGTATTTGTGTTTGACGTGTATGTGCAGCCCGTGTCGTAAAAATAAGACGCTTCCTGTGCCAGCAGATCAACATCGTAGCTTTTCAGGGTCCTATCATATTGATATGTGGAAATGTGAACTTTCTTCTCAAACCATCCCACGAGAGGAAGAGCTGACTTTGCCGGAAATCATCTTGGGCTTTTTTCTGTTTGGTGTTGCTATGATACAGTATCTCTGCTGTGCCGCCAGTATCCTGCACAGAATACTGTTTCCTAGGGAGTAATGTGCGCGTGAAATGTGTGCGTATGAGTGAGTCAAACAAAACTGACATGAGACCTTGGCTGTGAGAGGAGAGACTTCAGGCCAGGCTGAGAGAAAGGTATTTTTTTTTCCTCTGACCAGATGACAGAAATGTGAGTCATTGTTTTTAAAAACAGAAAATAAAAAGCCTTCAAAGTGAAAAGGAAACACTGTCTTCATTCTAAGGGGTGAAAGAGACATCAGCGTCCCTGTCAGTCAGTAGATTTTCACTGTTATTTGCTCTCGAGTCCATGGAGTGGTGCTGTTATTCCACTGCAGTCTGAAGGTCATGAGTAGTCCTGGAAAATTTAACTGAGGCAACAGAGTCATCAAATCTTTGGGGACATGTTTGGTGTCTTCTTTCCAAGGGAAAGATTAGGAAAATTAAAGCTGATAGCTCAGATCAATATCTAATCAACTGTACCTATTTAAACTGGGGTTTGCAGGCTGTCAGATCAGGCAGTCCGCACACTGGGACACCCTGCGAGGCGCCTGTGTTTGCTTTGGAACTGCACAGAAATTAGTCAGACGTGGTGTCGTTAACTTTTAACTCATTTAACTTTTAACCTCTTTTAACTCATTTAACATGTCACTAGCTTTATCTTGAAACTAAGTACAGCGTTACAGCGGCTGAATGTCAATGATTCTCTGCACGCTCGTTGTACTTCCTAACAGGGATGAGAAATTAGGAGCTTCATGTTGCAATTTCATGAATGAATGACAAAGTGTTGTTGACATGGTGATTTTTTTTTTCCTTTGCTGTGGAGCCTGAGCACATATTCAAAGTAAACAGGTGTGATTTCTGGAAATGAGAAGCTTTTTAATAAGCATTTCTTTTCCTCTTACAGGATGACCCTTGGAATGAGATTTAAAGGTGACCTCCTGTGGAGGAAGCAGAAAATGCAGGTCCACCTGTACAACGACGGAGAGGTGATTTTCACCACAAGCCAGGTGAGCTGAGCATGCAAAGAAGGGAAAAAGTCATCTTTAGAAATGTTTAACTTAAATGGGGAGGATAGGACATGGTCAAGAATGTAAAAGGTGTTAAAAAAACTCACCAGTGAGAGGAAATCACACTGACTGTCATGTGAGCTCATCCAAAGGAGGTGTAATTTATCCAGCTGTTCCTTGGCTGAGGATACTCACTAGGCTCACTATACTTAACAAGACAAGCACAATTAAAGCCTGCTGTGCCATATCTGAAAGAGTCTCCACAGTTCAGATATTCTGTGCATGTGACCAGTTTCCCTTCTTCCACAAATGCTGAGTGACTCAAATAACACAGTATACCCCTTAAAGATAGAAACTCAAAAACTGAACTGCTTTTGTTTTGGAAATTTTGTCTATACTGCAAGTTTGTTTGTTTGTTTGTTTTTTAGGAAATCTTTAAACTGGACCAAAACTCACAAGAATTCCTAAGCTTCTCTCATGTGTCCTCATGTGTACCTCACTCTCATGTCCACAACATTGTAGCTGTTCGTCTGACTTTTGTCTGAAAGGACCAGTACGAAATCTAACTTGGCTCTTTTAAAAAGATGTATAATTTACAGAACAGTCTAAAAGTCCCAAAAGTTTTTGCTATTTTCTGAAACTTGCATTCAGTTGTGAAAATCCTCAAGCTATCACATATTTTTCTTGGATGTGATTTGGTTTCCCTTCTGTTATCTCTTCCAAGTACCCTGGAGTTCTGGTTTAAACCAGTCAGTTACATAAGAGATGAATAACGAAATTATCATCAGTGAATCAAAGTCTCACAAACTTGATGTTTGTGGTGAAGGACTCCTTTAATGTGGTCACGCTTTTATCACATTCAGATCTTTTTAAATGCTGGGCAGAGCAGGACAAAAACAAGACCGTTTATCACAATGGTGCATCCACAGTCTTCTTCCAGACAATCATGATAAGGTCATTAATGAATAAATTATCCCATGAATGAATCATTGATGAGACCATGTTAGTATCTTTAGGCATGATGTTTTATAGCTAAAGCTTTGCCTAAACTGTTAGGAAAATCAGTGAGGCATGTGATTAATGCCTAATTTCAGGTCATAAAGTCAACAATCAGAGCCTGTTTATGTAGTTCACTCTAGGACTGCAGCTAACCCGGATAAAAAGATGTAGCCGCACAGATGGGGCATAATGTTCTTTAAATTTAACAAGTATGCTTTAGCCACACATGCGACCTGTCACTTGTTCTATTTGTCACTGAAACTTTATAAAGATGAAATTACTGGGTGTTGTTGTTGCTCTGAAACAAACTCCTGCTCCTGTTATTGATGGAGCAGAGGCACCACTTGGTGATTAACCGCAGTCTCATCTATGTCTTTATTCAGTCCAGTCAGTAAAACACTGAAGCTACTTTTAATTGGCTATAAAAATGTACTGAATCTGAAACTTACAGCATACAGGGGGTTTAAATGCAACATGACAGATTTGATGTCCTCAGAAATACCTAAATCAAAGCCTTTCACTCTTTACTCAGTGTCTTGTCTTGTAGGGATCATTAATCTCTTAAATGTTGTTTTTGTTGTTGTTGTTGTTGTTATTGTTTTTGAGAGGCTACATGGCTGCTGTTCAATCAGAGGGGCTTTGAAATGGACTCACAGGAGCAAAGATGCTAATCTCCTTAACCCAAAGAGGAGTGTGTAATCCTCCAAACATGACAGTGACCAATATTAAGGCTATCAGATTTTAGCAGGATGTTTTGTATTTTTTTGTAAAAAAAAAATCACTCTGATACACAGGCACTCTGTTTTATGTTTAATACTTTAATAAGCTACTTTGTGTTCTCCTCTGAGCTTTGCTCCATACAAATCCATGAACAGAGTCGAGTGAACGCGATGGGGAATTTGACGTGTTTGTTGCAGATTGCAGCAGTTTTGGGTGTAAACATAAAGGAAAAAACTGTGTGAAACAGCTGATTGTTTTTGCTACATTTTCACAGTATTTTTTTTAATCGATCTTTACATGGTGAAATAAAGTAATCTGCACATCATGAGATGGTGACATATATGTTGGTAGAACCATGGACTGATCATTTTTTTGACTGGCATCGTTTAAACAGCAGGAGTTATGAAAACATGTCAAACGTGAGCAATTACTGTACAAGCATATTCTGCCGTTTTAGTCTTTGAATACGGTAAATGAAAGCAACTAGAAGGAGCTGTGCTGTCCTGCCTTTGTCATCCTCTCCCTCTCTCATGCACAAACAGACTGTGATTATGACTCATAGCTGTTGTTACATGTGATTCCACAGCACCACTGAGGTCAGCCTCATTACTTAGTTATTCTAATATCACACTGAGAAGGAAAAAAGATAAAATGTCAAACATTTTGCCTGTTTACACTTAGAAATGATGGTTTGACTCCTTAATAATGAGAAACATATACTTTAAAACCACTGCAGCCTGGGCAGCCTTTACTCAAGCACACACTGATCCCATCGTTGTGATGGATGTGACCTTCGCTGCTCTGGCTGATGTGCCAGGGCTCTGATCATCAGCCCACACGAGACAGCGGCACAGCCACGCCATCTCTGCGGAGACAGTGGGGAACGGAGCACCTCTGCTGGAGGGGATGCTGCGGAGAGCAGAGGTATGACACAGAGGGAGCGAGGGAAGGTGAGAGAGCAGGAGAATAATGGAGGTGCGCTTTTACCCAATCACCAGCGCCACCCTGGTTAAGACCTCTCCTTCTTTTGTAGAAGTCTTTTGTGGAATCATGACAAAGCTGCAAAAGAAAGGCTTTGTCTGGAAACAAAGAGGAGTGTGTTTGTATGAGAGGGGGCCTATTGTATTAGGCTGGTTGTGTGCAGTTGTCTGTGTGTGTATGTGTGTATAAGGGAGAGAGCGTGTGTGTTAGTCTGAGAAATTGCTTCTGTAACTGTAAAGTGTGCATCAGATACAGTTGTTGTAGTGCACTAGTGTGTGTGTCTCCATTTTCTTTGTGCTCAAATGGGACAAAAAAAGGGTCTCTTCTCATGTGTGAAATCCTCTAATGATTTCACGTGCACTCACACTCAGTCACACACACCAAACATGGCTCACACTCACAAAGGCCAAATCTGTCCCCACCACCATGTCACACCTTGCAGCCGGCATCTCGCGGAAAATAAGGAGCAAAGTGCTTGGCGCTAAAAAGGACACACACACACACACACGACCAAATATGCACAGAGAGAGCGACAATAGGGCCTCAAAAACCACCTTCCTAGTGGGAATCTGACCTACCAGACAGTTGTAGTTTTGTTTTTTTTTTTAAAAAAAGAAGAGAGAAAATGTGTTCAAGGAATTTTCTATATTAACTTTTAGAGTGCAAAAACAGCATCCTGACACAAACACAGCTGTAACATTGCTCATATTGATTATTCCTGAATTTTAAAAACTGAGGGACTTCAATAAAGAACAGAACTTCAAAAAAAAAAAAAACAAAAAAACAAAATCGGTATTCATTTATTTTAATATGAGACGATCACAAAAGTGTAAAACACTGTAAAATGGAAAAGCAAAAGAAAATAACCCAAATTAGAACACTGTCTGGGTCTTGTTAAATGAAAATAATGGTGCAGATGAACCTGAACTGGCTGGTTAGTTAACTTCTCCAGTGGGACTGAGAAGCTAAATGCCTGGTCTCAGAGTACATTTTCTCATTCTCAGAATATTACCTGTATTTGGGAATAAATTAATCTGTTACCCAGTCAGTGAAGCAATAAAGCACCTGAGTTAAACCAGACAGCAATAAATGGGACAGATGGATGCCTTCTGAATATATAAAGAGCCTCTGTCTGAAAGGCAGACTCCCTAAAACACATGAGCTCTTTGTGAAATACCCCTCAGTAACACCCATATTATGTCCATCAGCATTATTTACCAATATAGGCTAATCAAACCCTTCTGCAGCTATTTGTCTTTATAAATTCGATGTTATTAAATATGTGAAACGTGGAGAGAGCGGTTAAAAACAGCCAGGTTTAGGTGGTGCTGAGCCCTGTCTGAACCCATGCATGGATGGCTCCATGTTATGCTCCTGCGCCCTCCTGGAAGGGGTCTCTCTGCGCATGCGCGGCCTGATCTCGCTGCCGCAGACAGGGGGCGTCAACATGGCGTTTCTCTGTTCGACGACCGCACTGACTGCAACCTGCCAATGAGAGAGAGAGACACACACACACACACTTACACACACCAGCTACCGCTCTGTCAAACCTCCATCTCTACAGCCAGCCTTATGATTCCGTCCACATTTTCAGGAGGATAGCGTTATTCCAGAGGCTTTTTCCCCATGCAATAATCCCCCTTTTTTGGTTTTAAATGTTCCTGCGTCGATGGTTTTAGTGCGGCGGCAGACACAGCTTGTCGAGCAGGTGTGAGAGACAGCGGCGACCGCTCCTCTCCTCCCTGTTTCCTGACGGGAAATGTCGAGCGAGAAGCCGGTTTCAGCACCACCGGGCTCTGCTACCTCGCTCACGGACACAGACCGAGACCCCCATCCGCCGCCGGGCTCCACCGCTCAGCAGCCGCTGGTCGCCGCGGGCGCTGGCTCCGCTCCTACCGCGGAAAGGATGGTGTCCGCAGCCGGCTCCATGGTCCTCCCGGCCGGGGTGATCAACCCCACTGTCCCGATAAGGAATATTCAGATGAAATTCGCCGTACTGGTGGGCCTAATCCAGGTCGGGGAGGTTAGCAACAGGGACATCGTGGAGACGGTTCTGAACCTGGTGAGTAGAAGAATGATGGAGCAGGAGCAGGGCAGCCATAGAAGGCAGATCCACGCAGCTTTATCCCGATATGTTTTATTTACGATGCCTCACTCCCATAGCCTTCCAGAGGATGATGTCATTTGTTTGTTCGGGGGATTGGTGTGCTGCTTTTCCCCATTTCTGATGATGAAATTGCACCTGCGCGAATATGTATGGAGGAATAAATGAGCCGAGGGTGTATTATTGTAGTGCCGAGAAAAGCTGAATGAAGCATGTGACCCCGCCGTGCCATGGAGGGTATAGTTAATCACCGGCCATTGTTGACTAAATGACCCGTTCGCGATGCAACAAGGAAAACCATTTGCAGAGAAACCGTAGTGGATAAAGGGAAAGTGGAAGCAGGGTGTCTCCTGACCCCCATATGTACCCGGAGTGATGCTGCATAGTCGGTTTGTAGCTACCGAACGGTCACAATGTTGCGCACAACGTTTGAGTCCCGAACGGAATTAATTCACGCTCCCAAAAATTCATGCCGGGACACTCATCCGTCGAACATGAAAATTAATCCAACGCGGACAAAGGCCGGCTGGCGTCAGGCTGCCCGTCGGCGTATGTGTTTGCATGAGAAAGGCTTTATGGTGTTATGTACAGGCCTATTGTTGGAGGCAGGGCCCTGCATCCTGTGCGTAGAAGAACGATGTATAGGCAGCCGTGGATCGGCTAGTGGCCGCCTCCACCGTTATTCAAACGGCGATTCTTTTATTTATGAATCTCGTATGCATTAGCGCTCCACCCACTCCCATGTTTACCCTCGCTGGCGGGGATGATGGTGGCCATACTGGGCTTTGCCCAACACATCTGAGCTAATCCAGCTGGAGGCTCTTTGACATGTGCGTCCTGTTATGAAACAGATGAGAATGAACTGCAGATGCTGGTCAGGTAGACCTCAGGAGGGGTAGAATATGTGTCTCTAGGTTGTTTTCCTTCCACCGTGCTTCAAGCAACAGCAGGTTCTGCACGATTTCGCATGACAAAAGAACAGATTTATTTGAAGTCGGTGTAGTCCTGTGTATAGTGCAGGTTCAGTGTATAGCCTGATTTCACAGGTGTTTCCTCCTGGTTGCCTTTTTTCCAGCGTTCCATGTCATCAGTGGCCTATTTACTAAGTGAGTGCTTGAAGGGGACAGCCTACAGCTGGGCTAAACCATTTTTATCTCTGTCAGGCCGGTGATCCATTCAGATCCAGGCCGCTTCTCATCTCCAAATAGATCATTGGTACTACACGGAGGAGCAGAGGAGCTTTTGCTGGCTCATTGTGACCTTGTCTCCTTTCCTTAAATGCTCCTTTCTCTCCCTGATAATCATACACCCTGTTCCAGGGCTTCCTCCTTTGCTCCGGAGGGGCTCTGAGGAGCGATGCTGCCTGCATAGATTGGCCTGGGAGGGCAACGCCATGCATTTAAAAGCAGGCTGAGAGGGGAAGGAGGAGGAGGAGGAGGAGGAAAGGGGGAGTTGAGGGAGGGTGGGGGAAGAGAAAAGTGAGAGCGTAGGAGGAGGATGAGGTGGTAGGATGCTGCAGTGGCTATGTGCTCTGAAATCACCAGCTGATGCAGCGGAAAACGATGGGACTGTGGCTCAGTCCACAGCAGAGCCCTAAAAAACCCCAGCAGGGCACTCGCGTGAAAACAGCTCTGGTTAACATACCTAACTGTATCCAGGCCACACGGCTGATTGGATAATATAGGTCTGATGCATCAACACACAAAGACCTGACAAATGACAGCGCTACGTGTCGGCCATGCAAAGCCGCACTCGTTAAACCCTGAATTGAACAATCAGTTCTGGTTTGGAGTCTGCCAATAGCTAAGCCTGTTAGGGAATTCTGTTGCCCAGCTCCTTAATTAAAAGAGTTGAAAGGAAAAGAGGTGTGCAGAGGCTGGAACCTCAGCGGTCAGTCCTCTGTGACCCGTTGGCTGATCTATTATTCCAGTCGATGCGAGAGAGAGAGAGAGAGAGAGAGAGAGAGAGAGAGAGAGACCGTGGCGGCCACATTCTCAGTCCACTGTGGCCATATTGATCCGATCTCACGCTGGCCGCTCGGGTGAACAGATGGCCGGTCTACTGGATGAGATACGCTCTGCGTTCCATACAGCAGGACGCTCGCTGGCCCTTTCGGCGAGTGCTGAACCGTCGCGTCTCTGAAAAGAACGCGAAGAAAGAGACGAAACACCGATGTTGACAGCGGAAAACAACAGAGCAGAATTACCAGAGATTTTATTGTTCAGATTAGTGTAATGATAGTTTCTTTTAATAGAACACATTCATAGAACCCTGTTCATTATGCGTGCGTGTGTGTGTGGGCTGCTGACGGTGAGGTGCTCGGCTGTTATCAACAAGGCATCACAGTTGTCAAGGCAACGCTGCTCTTTGACTGCCTGCCTCCAGAAGCTCGACCACCTGGTGTTGCTCTCCACTTCCGGACTTACCCCACAGTCTTTCTGCTCCGGCTCTTTTTCTCTGCATATTTTTATGTCCAGAGGCATAAACAACAACAACAACAACACAAAATAGTTTGATAACCAAGGAGTGAGTTGATATGTTGCTAAGAAAATATTGTAAATAAAACTGTTAGGAGCCATAAAGTGTTCATCACCATCATCATGAGAGACGATACTGAAGTCAGAAGTGTTTTTGTTTGAAGTGTATTTCAATGCATCTGCAGGCAGTCCTGTCATTTCTCTCTAACTCCAGTAGAGCCGTGCTTATTTTTAACTGTTTTTATTTTTTTTTTTAATTTCTTTTTTAAGATGAAACAATATCAGCGGTTCATACGCACTGGCTCACTTCTGATGGCTGTTTCCGTCCTCTGTGTCTGCCAAAGGGTTTCATCAGTCCTGGAGACTAGCTTTTGAGTAAACATCTCATTATTCCTGTTCCTCCAAGGTCACCTGATACCTTGCCCGCGCCCTGCAGAGTCAGCAGAGCGCACGGAGACACAAAAACGTCCCAAAACGGCGCTTGCACTCGCAAAATTGCATGAAAATAACCAAATTTTGCAGATTTTCTGAAGTGCGTCAAAGTAATTAGGGACCGGTTTTAAGGACATATGATGTTATTGTTGTTCTGGCTGTTTAAAAGAAAAAAATGGAACCGAATTCAGCTTAGGTGTTTCCATGGTTCCCTGTGACTGGCTGCATACTTGGGGCAAAGACTAACTATTCCCTAGCAGAGCTGTAATCTGCTTGTATGGCCATGGAGGGAGAAAAACAATACGTCATCCTCTTGTGCTCGCAGAGTCATGCGGTCGATTCTTGTATAACAAACATCCCTTATTTTCAGGTTTTGCAGCTTTCAAATGGAACACTACCTTTTGAATAGACTATAGCCCATTATGTTGCTATAGTTTTGCCAGTTAAGTGGTTACTGTATTTAATAATTTTATGTTCAACCAAGTAAAGCAGGTTTGTGTGTGTGTGTGTGTGTGTGTGTGTGTGTGTGTGTGTGCAGCACAAAAACATCACGCTTGTGTCTTTAAACAGAACCTGTCATCAGAGATGCCTGTGATTGCCATGTCATTTCTTCTTAAAGTGGCTCTTATGAAATCCTTGTTTTTGCCGTGTGCGTCTGCAGGAATGTGCTATTTTGTTAATAGCTTCTTTGATTTGCAAAGGGAAAGGGAGCAGTACAATTCATGACTGTGCTACATTTTAAAAATTTGGTTTCATTTTTGACCCCGGAAGCCTGCATATGTTCCGTTTGCTGTCACACACGGGATTAAAGTCAACAAATCTCCTTAGCTGCACACCTTAGCGTAACGTTGGCTTTTTACTTGAAAAACGAGGCCAGCCCTTAAACAGTCTGTGACACGCAGTCCGTGCCTCCGCTGCAGCGTATCTAGGGCTAATTGTTTTAGCTCTGATTTTACCTGAATCCTTCTTTTATTTTCTGAAGAAGAGAGCCGTCTTTGAGGGTGAGGAAATGCTTCAGGCAAGAGTTGCAGTGAAGAGAAGAAAAGGGCTTGGTGAAACCCTGAAATTTAAAATGTGGGAAGTCACAGAGAGGGTGCGCTGGCTTTAATACTATCTCTGCACCGACTGCTATGCTGGCCTCTATGAGATTATATGCTAGCCTTATTTTGAGGATAGATTAGCTGTCAAAATGCTCCAGGGAAGCTTAGCTCGTATTGTCAAGGGTGGCGTTGTCCTTAGCAACGCTGGCTAACACTGACAACTGTGGGGATGCTGACCCA
Source organism: Pao palembangensis (assembly GCA_015343265.1). Taxonomy (NCBI): domain Eukaryota; kingdom Metazoa; phylum Chordata; class Actinopteri; order Tetraodontiformes; family Tetraodontidae; genus Pao; species Pao palembangensis. The sequence continues at coordinate 9,518,917 of CM027094.1, read as the reverse complement.
TGTAACAACAAAACAAACAATAACGTTATTATATGGCGTAAGATGCCTCTCATACCGCACAAACAGTCTGTACCTCTCTTACTCCGGCTCTCTTTCTTTCCTAGAGAGGTGGAGGACAGAGGGTGTGGCTTCCATTGCAAGGTCACCAATGACTTTGCCTCAGAGAGTGACAGGATGATGGTAGATGTCACAGAGGTGTGAGGAGGAGGAGGGTTTCTGTTCAGAACACCGGTGAGCCTGATTGTCCACAGGTCCAGCTGGATGACATTCTGTGGGGGTCTGATGAGTTCTAGGCCCCCTGTGGAGCCTCATCAGGTGGTTCTTCCCTCTCTCCTGCTCTTGGTAAAGCAGGACTGAATTATGGGATGTCTGGCTGGAATCAGTGGAGAGCCTATGAAGTGTCTGCACAAACCTGTTTGAGATACATTTTGTCATTTATTTGGACATTTGTCATCGCCAGTCAAGGGTTTTGTTGCGGAGTTAGCCTCTGCTGGCTTGTTAGCATAGTTAGCACTCCTGTGTGAAAGCACAAGCATTCACACATGCAGGCTTTGTGGACAAATTGACCAATTCTCTTGTCACTATTCTGTGGAGAATGAAAAATAGCCTTAAAAAACATCGATGCCTCTTTAAACAGCCGGCCTCGCTGCTCTCAGGCACTTTTGCCTCATCTCCATACTTATCTGCTATGCAGTTGTGATTCTTCCTGGTTACAGGCTAATTTGTTTTTCAGTTTTGTTTTTTTTTCCTTTTTTGTGGCTGTTTACTGGCCACGTGTGTTGAAGTACAGAACGTCCGGTCTGAGTCATTTCACCTCTCCGTGTCTTAGAGCTCTTCCATTCTGCTCCACTTTTCTAAATTCGTCTTTATCCTCCTTTGGCTGATATTTCCTTTTGCTGGGATTTTGCCGGGGATAAACCACGTTAGACTTGTGGTGAGAGCACCTTCTCAGAATGGAGAGAAAAGACTCCCATGCTTGCTTAATGGCACACTTTTCTGTCACATCCTCTATCTCTCCATGCTTTATCTGCTCTAAGCACATCCATCCTCCGAACCCCCCGGTGTAATCTTGTCCCTCGCTCCCTGACTCCCTGGTTGCGTGAATGAATGTGGATGATCCGTATTGTGAGAAGGTAATGGAGCTGTCTCCCGTGCCATTTCTCTACGCGGTGTCTCTTTCTGCTCGTCTTTGCCACTGTTGGAGCCCAAAAAAACAACATTAGCTGGCGTGTGCCAGACGGTGAGAGATGACAGAAGAATCTGTGGAGGAAATAACTTTTTTGAAAATGTTCTTTTCCTTTTAAAAGACAGTGTCAGAAAATAAAATTGGGGAAGTTGTGCAGTGGTTGCAGTGAGCATCAGTTTCTTGTGGACAGTGGACACAAAAGTTGTGCTGAAAAGACATTGTGAGCTCGTGCCAAGAAGGTAACGAATCTGTGAAGATTTCTAATCGGAGCCGCACAATTTCATCATTACATACAGCGAAATAATGCTGCAGCGATGACACGATCAGGATGTACGCTGCATCATGTCAGTGCTGGCTAATGTTAGCTTTTTTAAAGCTCTTTATTTAGTTTTCTGTTGTCAGTTGCTATGGAGACATGTTCTCTGAGGGTGTCCTTTGGAAGCCACAAGTGTTCGGCAGTTGCGTTGCAGATTGCATAACGACCGCACCTGTGCATCCCCTCACTCGTATCCAAAGTATTCTCAAAGTGTTTTTGTTCCCGATGTATGCCTCAGGTTCGCTCTGTGGAGAGATTCAACAGAATGAGCCAACGCTCAGTCACACAACACTCTGATTTTACCCCCATATCAAATCGAATCATCCAAGGATGTGATTCATTTTCAGTCATTCTTGCATTTCAGATGAATTATTCACGTCTGTAGCACCATGAGTACTGTAAAGAAATGGTTTGATCTCAGTTCTTTTTTTTCCATTTCCACACTCACAGGTTCTTTCTGTTGAGGGCGGTGTGTTCTCTTTAAGGTTGCATGAGCCCGACAACATGCAATTCTTAACGTCAACACCCTGTTTTGTTTGATTTTTACCTGGTGTTTAGCCCCTGGTGCCTGAGACGGTGCCCCCCCCCCCCACACACACACACAGACACACACACACACACTCATGCAGAGTCACACAGACAGCAGAATGTTCCTACCCTTTACTTAGACATCTATACCTTAATCTGTACATTTTCTATGAAGCGAGCAGAAAATACACACACACCCCGCTGCCTTCTTCTTGTAGCTCTTCTTGTAGCCCACATCATTGCCTGGCAGGGGTGATTTAAAATTCATGCTGGCCTACTTCGTCTCTCCCACGGCTCCTCTCTTACACACACACACACAAACACAGAAAAATACAGCTGCTTTACCGTGAAATGTATCTAACTATTCATCATAGAGTGTGCTGCAGTGGCCAGTGCTAGACTGAAGCTATGTAGGGTGTGTGTGTGTGTGTGTGTGTGTGTGTGTGTGTGTGTGTGTGTATGCCATAGTAGCTTCGTTAGCAAAATGCTTTTTCTTACCTCTGCCATCTAGCAAGTCCTTTCTGTCACTGTCAGTACTTGAAGCACGTCTTTGAAGGCATTAGCCTGGTCAGGAGATCTACTTTTGCTCTCCCACCACGACATTCTCTGCTTGAGATTCTTCTAACCTCTACACAGGAGCAGCGTATAAGCACTACGCATTTTCACCGTGAACTGTGGTCTCACTGGGAAATGTGGATGAGAGCTGCGATCCCTCAAGGATTTCATCTAATAAATCCAGTTTGGTGATGATAGAGAAGTGTTGAAGTCAGGGAAGGTTAAACAAGGATTTTGAAGGAAGCTTACAGAGAGGGATTTTTCACAAGACAGCTTGGCCTGATAAGAGAAAAGCCCATGGTAATATTTCATACACTCCAAAAAGAGAACAGACGTGGCACGATCTGTTCCTTTTGTTTCTTTTTGAATTCAATATAGAAGTACAGCTACATTGGTTTTAGCATTCACAACAAGGAGAGGTCTGTTGGCTCTGGGCCTTGATAGCGAGGGAAATAAAAACCATTTCATCTGCTGTAAAAGCAGTCAGCGATGCCCACGATCGCCAGCTCTGAAATAAGTTTGTCTCCTTCATGACATTTAATTCCTAATCTAGTATTTTTCCCCTCACATTGCATGCAGTTATTGGTTGCTAAGCTCCAGCTGTGGGCACTGTTTGCCCTGTCTTGCTGACATAACCTTGACAACCGACCTTGGCTAAACATACAGTTAAGTAGAAAAGAAACAAAACTTGATATACATTCTGTCACAAAAGTTCCTAAGTTCATATTGCCTTCTTTATTCTTTTTGAAACATCGCATCAAAGCAATTAGGCCAGTGGTGTTACATAAACTCTATCGATGCAGAGGCAAAAACAACAGTTTTGCTCTGGTAATGAAGTGGTGAAAGTCGCATTCATGGGGTTAGGTTGTATTCGAATAAGTAATTATCAGAGGGATGGATGAGTAATGAAATGCCATCCTGCTAACGGCTGCAGGTGACTCCAGCGCAGTGCCAGGTTCTTGCCTCACCCCTGCTGCAGGCACTTTCACACACTATGCGGGTGGATAGAAGTGGAGGAAGGAAATACCTGGCAGTGACTCACTGTTACCCACCCCCTCCGTCCATCACAGCGCTTGCCTCTTTTTCTCCACGCTCATCCTGCACCCCCGCTTCATTCAGCGAGACTAACGCGCTGGGATACTGAATTTGAATACAGAGAGGTGCACTTTTAAATCAAGCTCTTGTATGCAGATGCTTTTCCCCTTTCCATGTGACTGCAGAACTCTCATATCCTTTTCCTATTTTTCCTGTCCTGTTAGTGTCTCTTGCTAATATCTTTGAAGTTTTGGTCCATCATCCAAATGTACGAGCCTTCTGCAAAACGAATCTTTTCCGTTTCTTTTCCCATGTGAAGACTGTATGCACTCGAATGCATTTTGAATTTTGTATCAGTATGACCTTTCGAATGCAAATGGCTATTTTGTGTGAGTAAGTTAATTATTTGCCATCATCTTGTTAATAGAAATACATGCACAGGGAATATTTCAAGTACGCCATGTGTTATAAATTGTGTTGCAGTGCAATCATACACAAGTTAGTATTTAATTATACATTAAATTACTGTTGCGTTAGTCTAAAAGTAGAGCTGGTCTACTGAATTTGACACTAACACAAATGATTTCAGTAATCTTGATGACATCATCAATATAAGTAGCATTACAAAAAGAGCTCCTCAACTTTCTGTAGTAATATCATTAAAAATGTTTTTCACCATTAAACAAAAGAGTGTGGAAGTGCACGCAGAGTGTGTGGCCTTTATTTGCACCACAGCATGCTTTACTTAGTGTTTGTGCACGTGTGTGTTGCAGCCCCGTCTCATGATGATGGATTACAGAGAGTCCCTGGATCTGCTTGCTGCCCCTCTGATCCTCCATCAGCTGTGGCTCAGCGGAACAGTGCGCACCATTGTTTTAGCAGAATGCAACACGGGCACGGTCATGCATGTGCACCCGCACGTGGGCGCTCTCCTCTAGCTGCAGCGGCACAAACACTCCGACCAGACAGACAACAGATTAGTGACCCCGAATAGCCACAAAGTTGGCCCGAGTCAGGTCTGCGGGGCTTATCTGTTGGCCTTTAAACCTGGCTTCAGACAGCGTCCGCCTTCTGTGTTTCATATGCAGACCCTCCTATGGTTTGATCTCCTGATATATCGCTGATATAATCTCCGATCAGACCAGGGAAACATCCAGGATGCCCTGCAGGACTTCCTGTCAGCTTCTCTGAAATGACTCCATTTGAGTCAGGAGACGTGAGCGCCTTGTTAAAGTACCTAGCATCAGCCTCCAGTCCTTCCTCTCTGAGGCTCCCATGACACGAGGATGCCCTCGTTACTGCCTGTCTCGTGGAAAAACATGAAAAAGGCAAGAAAATTGAGTTGCCTCTCTTACTCAACGGACTCCCTTTTTCTTCGAGGTAGAAAGTACTTCTTAGGAAGACATGACAGTATCGCTGCTCTTCCTCGCGTCCCCATTCACCTTCTCCCTGGTCTGTCTCCACACTTTCAGCGTTAACCCTCTCAGGCCAACCTTTCCTTGATGCTAGTTTTGCTGCCAAACTACAGCTTCATTCCACCCAGCTCATTTCTGCCTTCCTGAAACCTTAATTATCTCAAAGGTCTTAATGTTTAAACCACCGCTGTTTTTTTATATTTTTCACCTCATCCTATTTTGTCATCTAGTATACGTAATTATGGCACCGTTTCCTGATTATCATAAAGTATTTCTTTTGAATTTTTACCATCTTTTGTCTTTGTTTTCTACTTTGAAGATGAAGCGCAAACACGCAGTTGAAAAGGCTGTAGCTTGAATTGGTGCTGCACTTACAAAGTCAATTTATTCATGAGAAAGTGCAGTGGATTATTATTTTCACCGTGGGCAGGTATTTCAGCAATTTCCCCAACACTCGTAGTCTGAAGTACATGCGGTTCAGTACATCCTGCTAATAAATTACAACAGCCAACGCTTATTTGCAGGCAAAACAATAAACTGGAATTACAATCTCCATGCCCTTTCAACCTAAAAGTGACAAAAGGCTTTATATAAGGTCCATCATGAAACATCTGATGACTTGTTAAAAGAAATTTGGTATTTTCCCCACTTTTCCTTTTAAAACATTATAACTATATGTTCTGTTGAGTCATTTTTATAGTATTTTTGGTGCTAACTATATTTTTGTTTTCAGCGTTTGGCAATAAATATTAAAGCTTAAAGTAAAAAAAACCTCTCTTGTTCAATATTTTGATATGTCAGATTTAACAAACATCTGGTCAGTTGTTATGTGAGTTAAATAGGTATCTGTTTACCTACTGAACACAGAAGAACTGGGGCGCAAAGCATGCTGGGGGAATTTCACCAATCTGTTCCATACACTGTAATCTGGGAAACACAGGCCTGGGCAACAACCTACAGAGCAAACACACAATCATCATTTTAAAGTACGAGTTAGACTCATTTTACTGCAAAGACTTGATTATTTTCTGAAATGACTTTTTTCGGACCGTACTAATCATTTTTGAACTACTGTTCTGTGTAGTTGCTGGATATGCTCTCATCGAAAATTAGTGTAAAATGGGATTTTTTTTACAGATTTTTTTAAGGAGCTGTGTGAATCTAAAAACAGACCGTCACATGTCCTCTTCTGCAAGACATAAAAAGGTGGGGGGTAAAAAAATGAACTGGAATATTTGTTGTCCAATAGCATGTGATCAGGCTTATTGCTAGATCCGTTACTAAGCTCCTTTGGCCAATCAGGTGACAGACATTTTAGACCGCCGTCCGATGGAGTCAGAGTTGTGATCACTTGGCCGCGATCCTTGCTTTCTTGTCGTGTGTACATGCGTGCGTGTGCGCGTGCGTTTCTGACCTGGATTTTTCCCTCTGAGAACATCAGCCGGGAACACAGCGGCTCTGTTTTGGTGCAAACGCTGCAGATCTCCCAGCTTTGGATTTCACGTCGGCCTGGCTGTTAGATATATATGCTGCGCTTATAAATATTTCTGGCGTTAATACGGCAGTTAGCGCGGTTGCGGTTTCAGCTGTTTGTCAGTGAACTCCGCAGCCTCGCTGAAGGATTTAGTGCAGCTGATCTGTCAGCAGAAAACGCAGGAGCTGTCCATTGTACTGAAGAGACTGTCATAGCGGTGTGCTCTTTTAATCTTGCGTTTCACTCAAATTTCCCACACGAAACGCTCACATATTTCCCTGTCGCTGCACATTGGCCTGACTCTTCTGACCTCGCCTTCTTGCTCCTTCTCAGCTGTTTTAAAGACCAATAATAAAATTCATGTGAATCACGGCTGAGCATCTTCAAATGGCGTGTGATCGAGCAGGACTGATGAGACCTCAGGCGATGAAGTCTTTGTTGGCCTTCCTGTGCTGAGCATGTGTGCCTGTCAGGTGCGTGTGTGACTGTACAGTCTGTTTAATGCCTGCCTTTGACAGGCCTGGAGTAACCTAGAGCAGGTACCAAACATACTGACAAACATGGGCAACTGGAAGCTTCTCACCAGGTGACTGTCTCATCCTGCTCCCTCTCTCCTGCTCCGGTTCCCCGGCATCGTTAATAGAAGTTGACAAGCCGCTACACGGGAACGCTCCAGAGCTACGCTTTCCTTTGATGTATGTACAGAAGCACATTCAGGGTTATTTTTACAGAAGATGTGCCCAGGGTACAGCTCTTGGCAGCAACAACACAAACGCCTGTGTTTTAATCAAATAGAACTGTAAAAGATGAAATTATTTGCTGAATTAAAGTGGCTTTGGCTTGATTAGATTTTGCCGTCCCTCCCTCTCAACACACACTTTTACATTTATTGCCCTCACTACGTCATTCATCCGTGAAAAAACAGTTGGCCTACATAGACTCATTTTCTGCAGTGTTATAGATAAAATGACTTTTCGTGATACATTGGTGTCCTTTGTAAAAGGCTAAATAACTTTCTGTTACGACTGTAAAATTTCTCAAACGGCTACAGCTGACAGAATTAAAAACTGAACTAATTTCACTTCCTCCAATTAATGCGAAACACTTAAAGTGAGGCGTTCTTTCGCGCTTCTGCAAGGCAGCTAACATGTTCACAGCAGCCACTGTGGTGTGAATCCCTGTATGTTTCACTACCTCATTGATGTTTTCCCATTTTTTTTTTCATCTAAATGTTCCTGCCAGCCTTCAGTCCAGACTGATCCTTAATCTAAGGCCTAGCAAAAAATTAGATTAGCGGGAAGTTCATTGGAAATCCGAATCCGAGCCAGCGATAAGACTTATCGGTGCTGCTTCCAGGGGGTGAGGCCAGGCAGAAACATGGATTGTGGGCTGTTTAGTGGCCTGTTTAGCCACAGCGTAATCCATATCTTTATCTAGCTTTTGTATGGTCTTCATCCAAGCACCAAACACTTCTCTTCTAATTGTCGGGCTTCGGGCAATAAAAATGCTCTGCCTTCCTGATAAGAAAGCACAATAGTATTCGGCTGCCCTCATTTTCACTCCGTCTCTCCTCGTCGCCCTCCAAACACACAGGGTTTCCGCGCTTTCTCATGTTTTTTCATTTGTCCAATCTGCATTCTCTTCCCCCTGTTTGCAGTTCACAGCAGTTATACCCTTGTTTGCTTTTCCTCCTTTTGTCCCACCTCTCCATCCTTGTGTGTGTGTGTGTGTGTGTGTTTTTTCATTGCTCTCCTCCAGTTTTGCTCGGCTGTGCTGTGTGTAGTCCTCTTGGCACAGCTTTAAGTGTATAATTTGTGATCTCATGTCTAGATGGGCCTCTTGTCTCCTCACTCGCTGTGAGCACAAAGGGACTGAATGGCCGCGGCTCACTCGGAGACACAAACGAGTAATGACACACACACACACACACACACACACACACACACACACTGGACAAACACAAACACATCCCCAGTCCTCTTCAAACTCCCAGGGGCTTTTGAAGTTGCATATTGATGATGGCAGCTCTGAATACGTAGAGGAGATGGCTATTGACCGTCCACTCTCCTCTGCGACCTGTCATCCACGGCGGACATAATGAGCAGCAGGTGCCCCTCTTTATCAGCTTTTACCTCATGAAGCGTCTAATATTCAACAGTCAGTCACAGTAATCAGCCAGCATAATGATTCGTTTGATGTGTCACCGTGGCACCGCATAATGGGCTGCAGCGGTGGGTCTGAAAGAGATCGTTTCCAGTTAAACAATCATTATTTTACCAACTGTAGCACCTTTCAAAATGCCGTCAGAATGCCAAGTATTTCCAGATCGAAGGTGAAGAGTTAGACTTGTGGCAATCCTTGACAACAGAAATCACCCTTTTCCAGTGAAAACTGTAACACAGAGACGATGAAGGGTTGCAGTGGCGCTTCGTCTATGCATATGATTTTGCATTTATTTAAGCTCCTTGCTTATATTTTTTGTTATTTTTACACAAAGGCTAAATCTGTGTCATGCCGCTTGAGGTCATATCTTCAGCACCAGCCTCAATCAGCTGATTCTCTTGCAGCACTATCTCTCTTACCTTCTGGTCATGGTTCGCTTACTTCCGCAGCTCTTTCAGCAGGCAGCTACAAGAGAGAAGTTTGCTTAAAATTATCAGCATCTTGTCGTTTTTGTTGGTATTTTGACCTGAGTCGATATCTCCTGCAGGTGTGCTAAATATTCTTATCTAAAATCGTAACTAGTATTTTTGGCTAAATGATTCAGGGCTCGTTCTCCGCTTGTTGTTTTTAATAACTGCAGGATAGCCATCATTAATATATCTGCTATGTTGACAGGTAACTGCTGCCCTCTAATGACCAGAAAAAAAAACAGAATAACATTTTCTACATCTGTTGTAAATGACTGTTCAGCTGCATCTGCCTTCATTTAGCTACATCTCTCAGGGCACATGGTTGCCAATGCACATTTTGCACACCCAACTGTCCGTCCAGCCAGTAGATAATTCGTTACTGTATTAATTTATCCCTGTTTCCACAAACCAAATAGTAACTCGTAAATCATATAGTGGCGTTTTTATTTTATCATGACCATGTACCCAGACTCAGGACACTAAAGGTCAGTCAGATTAGGATTATCTTTACATCTGCCTTTTCCTCATCTGTATTGAACTGAGGAGCAGCTGAACTTTAGCTGGAGCAAAAGAAGCTGAGGCAAACAGAGGGACTGTGTGTTTCACCAGCCTCTTACCAAAGCTGGTTTCAGCTGGTCGAGGGCTGTGCTCACACATTTAAACCCTTTGTTGTGTGAAGCCAGCCCTGGCACTGGACCTACAACCTCCCCAAACACCCACCTTCATGACGCACTGCAAGCCAGGCTGCATGCCACCCTGGCTTGGTGTCTAACCAGGCACCTCTGCGTAACGGCAGGAAGCAGAATTAGAAGGACATGTAAGGTAGTACATACTGTAGACGTGCAAGTACTTTATTTATACGCTCGGAAAAAAGCTCAGCACGCCTTACTGTATATGAGGCTGTTGTGTCTGTGTGTTGTGTGGCAGATGTGAGTCATATGAAGTCAGCTGGGAGATGGTTCTACATTCCAGGCTTTTGCTGGAAGTGTTTCAAGGTTAAGCATCACATCTCTAAAGCTTGTGAAATGTGAAATGAAGTTTTCTCTCATTTCTTAGCATTTGCAGTCTCAGATGTGATTCTTTTTGTTCTTGTTTTCGCGTGGTTGGGACAGCCCGAGCAGAGCGTCATGGTTCGACAGCAGCTGTATAATGTGCCGATATTGCACGTTCATTGTAATCTTTCAGGTTTTCAGGAAACACATTGTACATTCATGGTGCGACAGGTAGCATCACCTCCCTACCATGGCACCTGCTGGTTTCCATTTTTTTTGTCCTGTCGAATGGAACGTTATTCATACACTCGGGGACCAATCATTGTCATGATGCTGCCAAAACAAACGCATGCAACCTGCTGCCAAGAAGATGGAGTCTGTTGCCCCAATTGCCCTCAGAGGACATGGGCTTGGGGATTGCACACTGTGGCGGCGATGATGGTACTTTGATTGCACCCAAGCTGAACCTTTGTGTGATTAATCAAAAAGCACATTTAAAAGATAATGCCTGCGTCAATGTTCTTCACCCATTTGTGAGTTGGGATAATTTTCGGGACACTGTTCTGTCAGTGTTTCTAGCCCTGTTATTTTCTGTTATTTGCATGTTGTTGGTCACAAGACTAAATTTGTTGCGGCGGTTTGCATCACCCTCTCGTCTCGTTGAGACATCGTGTAAAGGGGTGGGAAGCGGGAGCACAGATTATGCCCGTGTTGCACATGTGTAGGTATGCTCCTGGGGTACATGTGATTTCTTTTTCAAGTCAGCGTGCGTTTGAGATCGAGCTCGTACAGAAACTTTCTACGCCGTTCCCTATTACGCTTCCCCTTTTGCGATATGTTGGGCATCTTCAAACCGGCTGTTATGTCCGTTGTGGAATGTAGCAGTCCCGAGTGAGCGCTGTAATTTGGGACCTCGGAGGAGAGGAGAAAATTCGATGAATTAATTCTTCCTGCCTTTATTCAATGCCTTGTTCAGGGGTCCTCTTTAATCAGAGTGGACTGGATCAATTCACTTAGTGAGAGAACAGAAAACTGAGAAACAGACTGAGCAACTCGTAGACTGAAATATGAGTTAATGACATGAATTTTGTTTAAAACCTCATCAATGTTAAAAAAAAAAAAAAAAGAAGGAGGAAAAATGGAGCCACTGATGGCGAGGTTCAACCCTAAATGGTAAAGGTCTCAACGAGACTGAGACCCAGTCTGGTAATGGAACGGTGTATAATGAATACCAGTGAGTCTAATGATTGCTGCAGCTAATGTTCCATTTTATGTCGATGTAACACACGACCACGTCGGAGAGCCAGGCTTCTGCTTTCAGTCTTCTTAGCATCAATTTTGCTTCAATTGCACCCAAACAGAGATATTTTTAATTAAACCATTTATTGGGTAGGAAAAATATCCAGGTTTATTCCGTAATGCTGCGGTCAGTGGTGGACTTGAGCTTGTGGAGGTAATTCAGGTAATTTTACAAACTATTCTGAAGTGAATTATATCACAACTTGATAGAATAATGACTTGATTATGAAACAGATGATAAAGTATGATGGAAAAGTAACATTATGATTAAAACGGGCTACGTGGCCATGCAAGGACGTTTATTACTTTATTAGACAGGTTATGCTTTAGACGTGACTGCAGCTACAACACATTTAATACCTGTGAAAGAGGAGAAGAAAGTGCTAAATTTAGTATTTCCCTGTTGAAGCAGATGCAGTGTGGCTCATCACACAGTATGTTCCATCCTCAGAAGGATTGGAACAGCTGAACTGATTAGGTTCCCAACCTTGACCGAGTTGACTTCTAAAATTGTTGAATGTAAAATATAAATATAAACCATTTGCTCAGCAACTGAGCCTAATCAATGATGCGGGGATGGATCTGCATTTTTTTATTTATTTATTTTTGTTTTTTTACAACCATGGAAAGGCAAACAAAAACTTCACAGATTTATAAATCTTAATGCATTTTAGCTGTGCATTATGCTCCTGTTTCCTTTTCTGTGAAACAATTCTCATTCTTGGTACACAGTCGTGTTGCTCTTCTGTGCACATTTCATTTTTAATTTTTCGCCTGCTAACCTAACTTAATGCATGTTTCTGTTCCGTCTAATCTAATAACATCAGTGACGCGCTCTTTGCTTGTGGGTTGCCATGGCTACCATCTCTGGGACAGTGTTGCATGCTGAGTATGAACTGCGTGGGGTATGCTTGTGTTCATTTTGGTGCTTCTGCAAGCGTGCTATTGTGTGTATGTGAATCCCAACGATATGTATGATTACACTATTATAATGCACCATTAAGAACAAAACATTTGCACTGGATTTGTTGGGGAGTATGACGTCCTCTGACTAATGTCCTCTGACAGCTACTGGCGCTCTTAGCATCTGTGTGTGCATGACGGTGCACATCTGAGGCAGGAGAGGAGGCCATTTTTATACAGTACCTTTGTGGTTGCAGTTCACAGAACGAAAATGGGATTTTGTGCGTGTGTGTGTGGATGAAGGATGTTTCTGTGTGCAGACTGTGTGGCCCTTAGCAGGAGAAATACTTTCCTAACCAAGATGGGCATCCATCAGAATTCAGGGTTAATTCTCCTGCAGACAAAAGGTCAAATGCTTCACTAAATCATTTGGTTTTTCTCCTCCTCTTGCTCTCTTGCCCTTGCTCTCAACCAATGCCCCTCGTCCTTCTCCTCCTCCTCTCCCTCTCCTTCCTGCAGCTGGTTGGTGGCGAATTTGACCTGGAAATGAACTTCATCATCCAGGAGGCGGAGAGCATCGGCTGCATGGTGGAGCTGCTGTCCCACTGTGAGGTCACATGCCAGGCTGAGATCTGGAGCATGTTCACCGCCATCCTCCGCAAGAGTGTGCGCAACCTGCAAACCAGCACCGAGATCGGCCTCATCCAGCAGGTGCTGCTCAAAATGAGCACGGTGGACGATATGATTGCAGGTAATTGTGCACGAATGATGCAGCTTTTAAGTGGACGGACACAGGTGGCACATGAATGCATCATTTGCTCAAGACAGGAATGAAAGGTCAGGAGGGTTCCAGTACTTCTATAGAGAATATTGTGACCTCTGACCTTTGTTACTTTCCATTTTACTGCTTTTATACATGAGTCGTATCAGAAGAATTGGGCAATCAGTTCACCGCCGCTCTACTCTCTGCTGGTTCCTGGTTCCATGTGTGTAATTGTTGCCCTTGATCTTCTCCTACATCTGCTTGAACTACTAAAACCATTTTGAAGAGGCCAAGAAAAATGCATTTTCCCCCTCTAATCTTCCAGCAATTTGTTACTTTAATCTTTGATTTTTTTTTTTTTGATGTGGTGCAATGAGATTACACAAGATGTTTGAGTACATTATTATTTAAAACATCAAAATGACATGTTTAGGCTCTGTGACTCATCTTTTTATTGTCACCATATAGACAGATATACAGATTGTCAGTAGTGTCATCCCAAGGTTCCACAGGGTCATATGATGTTACCCTTGTTTATTTAAAAAATGTTGTTGGGTTTTTTTTTTTACTGCTAAGGGGAGACCATGCTGAATTTCAGCATGGTGGATGCGTGTGTGTTTGCCCTGCAGTCACACATTCATACCATCCTGCTGGTGTGGCAGAAGCGGTATAATGGCCTCAGTGTGTCTCTGCCTGCAGAGGCCTTGATTGCGAAGCAACACATACACGGCCGCCTCTTTGCGTTATCATATTAACCTTGACTTTGCCGTAACGATGCCTTGGAGCACCCGTCCTGTCTTTCCTTTCCTTGGTGTCCCCACTGTCCTGCCGACCACTGCAGGATTATTTGCTTCATAATTTCTATGACTTATTGCTTACTACCCACAGCAGACTCGGTGCTCAATCCAGTTTAATGCAATTTTGTCCAACTCTCTTTTATAAGCTGCGATTTTATTACTTAACTATTTAGACGGTTTGAATCTATGATGTTATGTATTGCTTTCACACCCAGCACCTCAGTCACGCAGCGTCCTGCATTATTCCCTATTGCTTCACTCTGGCTAATGATATATTGTGAGAAGAGTGTTCATATCCAGCAGGCCTAATGGGAAAAAGGGGGCCTTTGTATGCAGATTGCCTCGCTCAGAGCGGGCTGTGCTGCATCCCTGTGCCACCTCCTCACTGATCTGTTGTGGACATGTGAAGTGAAAGCCAATGAGGTGGGAAGGTCACATTTGATTGATCAAATGTCTTTTAGGACAATGCACTTTTTAATTATGTTCCCATACATCAATGGAACGATTTAACAACCTCTATTTCTTAAGATGGTGCTCTATCGATAGATTATTTAGCTAGATTTAATTTTGTGGAAGAAGTTTTTTCTACATTAAATGTTTGAGTGATCCTGGAATTTCCATAATTCAATCATTGGTCAGAATGGTTGGAAGATTAGCAACCATAAGAAGTTTTTCTTTCCCATTACATCTTTCCATATCTGTCTCTTAATACCAATATTTTTGAATAGTTTTTGTAAAACTGTCCATAAAAAATCTGACCTGGAGACAGCATAAAAGCTCAGGAGGCAGCCTGGGTGTATCTCATCACAGAGATATCATTAGAACACCAAAAACTGACTTCACTCGCCCATGTCCCTCTGTTGCTAACTTTCATCCATTGCCTGTGTTTCAGACCTCCTGGTGGACATGCTGGGAGTCATGGCCAGTTACAGCATCACAGTCAAAGAACTGAAGCTGCTCTTCAGTATGCTGAGGGGAGAAAACGGCATCTGGGTGTGTAAAACCTAGAAGAGGGCTAATGGTACTGGGGAGTGTTTTAGCTAGCCTTATATTTGCCTATATTATTATTACCATCATCAGCAAAAATGCAGTAAATGTATTTTTTTTTTTCTTGCCTTTAGTGTGTTTTTTTTTCTGGGGAGTCTGATGTAGGAAAATTTAAGGTAACATACCCACATCTTTTTCTACGGCTGTATTGTATCATTACCAATGGCTCCCTCCTCAAACAGGCTGTAATGTCAGTTAATGTAACCATCTGCTAATATCTGTTAGTAGATATCGGTGTTGTTTTTTACAGTACTGCACAAAGGAAAATAATCTTCATAGATTATTTATGAGTACGCATTGATGAACGTGAAGATATATCCCAGTGGAGGTTTTCCCAGTTGCTCCTCTGGTTTATGTCTTTCTGTCACTTGGTTTGTTGACTCCAAGTGTTTTGAAACCAGACAGCAGGTATTTTGGGTGATGGCGTGAGGCTGAAACTTCAGGCCAGCCATCCTCCCTCTCTGTAGGGTTGGTGAGGTGTACCGGCTGTCTGAGAGGCCGTGGCAGCTGCTAGCCGAAGTCAATACACCCTAGTCCCTTCTCATCAATCTCTCCTCTACTGAGGCTTTAGGACAACAACCATCAGCGAGTCCCGGCCACTGATGAGTGGTTCACAGCAAGGCCACCAGTTCAGTTCTCACTCTGTATCTCTGCCCACCAGTATCCATCACCACCTCGCCTACCTCAGCCCATTTTTCCAACTTTTCCAATCCCTCTTCCCCCACCTGCTCTCCCCAAAGAAGGATCGATTAAGGGTTGCCATGGTAATGATGCGATGTTGTCGGTAGAGGGCAGAGGTGATTGAAGAGTTATTGATCCGGTGTGGTGGAGATGTGATGTCACACCATGTTTTTCATGAGTCTATGATTTTGGGCATCTGTCACATAAGAGTCACTTTCTCCTCTCCTCCTATACTTCCTGCCCTCTTCTGTCCTTCCCTTTGTCTTTTTTTGCAGCCAAGACATGCTGTCAAGCTTTTGTCAGTGTTGAACCAGATGCCTCAGAGACATGGTCCTGACACCTTCTTCAACTTTCCAGGACGCAGTGCAGCAGTGAGTCTGACCATGTTGCAAATGTGCACACATGCCTGGGAGTCCTAATGAAAAAATAAGCAATTTATGCAAACACCTAAAGATAAATCTATCATCAGTGCAACAGTGAGGCCAAAGTCGACTCGTTTCAGTGCTTGACCTTGTCGTTTTTCAATCAAGTCTTTCTGATGCTGATAACTAACAATTTTCTTAAATAAAGAAGAGATTAGCCGGAGAAGGCGGGTGCAGCCATCTCCTTTTGGTTTGCAGTGAAGTTGGGACCTGTTCTCTTTCCATTTTGTCGCACAGCACACGGAACAGAGGTCAGGTCATGGGACAAGGTGTGGCATACGTGACAGCTCTGAGGGCAGCGTAAAGAACGGTTTACAGTTCCTCTGCTGTTTTCCTCATAGCCGAGGTGTAGCAGCAGATGCAGTGACTCCCTTTGGTGTTCCCATCAGTTTCTCATATCCACCGCTGTTTTCTTCAACCACAGCTGTCTGTCCATGCCTTCTTTTGAATGAGTACATGTAGACAAAGACAAATATTTTTATAGCTTACACAGTGCATTATAGTAACCGCCCTCATAAATAACGTATTTCACCTGCTAAGTAATTATAATGTTACTAAAAAAAGTATATACTTGAAATATATGTTTTTTTTTTCTCAAAACCAACTTATAATTTATTGTATGCCCACCCCTATATTAAAATTATTCTAAAAAATGGACAATGTTTAGGGACATTTTACATATACATAGAATCATTTATGCTTCAATTTAAGCTAGCGTATCGGCAAAATGAAATCATTTAGACATAACAGCGTTAGCGCCACTCTGCAACACCAGGCATAATGATGTAGCTCCATTCATCCATCCGCAATGCTGAGTCCTGGAGAAAAATGTCACACACTATAGCACACACATTTTCAAGCCCTATGGGTCATGTAGAGGCGATATTCAGCCTCAGAATTCCAGACTACACAGACAGAAGGTCATTTCCAATATAAGGCAGATAACGTTTAAAAGCTTATTTCTTTTTTGCCCTTGAAAAATAAAGTGCAAAAGATGGCATCTGTATTCTGTTCAATAATCAAGTCAATAATAAAAAAGAAAAGTACATTTGAGGAGGTAAATATGATCTACTGAATGCTTTTCTCTATAGGCCATTGCATTGCCGCCAATAGCCAAATGGCCTTACCAGAACGGATTTACCATCAACACCTGGTTCAGACAGGATCCACTCAACAACATCAATGTGGACAAAGACAAACCATACCTCTACTGGTGAGTCCAACACTATTTTGGGTACGCCAAAAAAAAAACTTTGGATTTGCATTATATCAGAAAACAGTATTTTTGTTTAAGTGATGAATTGTCTTGTAACAAATTTCATTGCAACAAATAGGTGTATATAAAGTGGCTTGAAATTGGCATGTTCAAATAAAGAGCAAGTATCCCAAAAGTGTATTTAAACTTCAGATAAACACTTGGCTCATGAGACTTAATGACAGAGAGGAACTTAATACATGGGTAACGATTTGGAACACAGCGTTAAATGTCAAGGTGTTGCCTAATGTGTGCAGTGTCTTGTTTTTTTTTTTCATTTGCCGCATACCTCGCTCACCATTGCTGGCTACTGCTTAAAGTGTGAGCTGTTAGCCAATGAAGCTTAGTTTTGACCTTTTATTTCAGTGAAATTCTCTGATGCTCTCTTTCCCTCTTTTCTGCAAATAAAAAGTGTCAACATGTAATTTAGTTTTCTTAGTAACTGTCTAATATAGCAAGTGAGGGGTAATATAGGGGAGGGGGAGGGGTGGGTTGGGGTTGGGCTATTCTCCCCCAGTCCTGGCCTCTTCATCCTCTATAATACCCGACTCACTTGAGAGGGATTTATCCTTTCTGGCTTTGTTTTGGGTGTGATCTTGGACCTATTTTTGAAGCAAACGCTTCAGTTTTGTGAAAGGAGCATAGCTGCATGAGACTGGGTTTTACATGCAGGTTTGGAGTGCAGGCAGGGAACCATTATGGGAGAAAAATGGAAGGAGGGAGATTAGCAATTTTCCACAAGCCTGTGATCTGAAACTCCTGACGATGCTGCAGAGAAAGTATTTCTACTGCTTCTGAAAATCCTTTTTGTGTGCTGACTAAAGTAGAAAAACATGTGTGAGATGTTCTGCTTGTATTTACCGCATATTTATGGGTGATAAATATGTATCCTGATGTAACTTTTATTTTTTGCTATCATGAGATTTATTTATGTTAATTGATGCTATTTAAATATGTTTTTTCATTCATTTGAAAGTCAGTGACATACAAGTGCCATCATTTTTGTTTAGTGTTGTCATTTTTAAATGATTTACAGGTTTTCAAGGACATGTGCACTGACTTTTTTCTGATGATCCATCTGCAGTTTTCGCACCAGTAAAGGAGTTGGCTACTCGGCTCACTTTGTGGGAAATTGCCTCATCGTAACGTCCCTGAAGTCAAAGGGAAAAGGCTTTCAGCACTGTGTGAAATATGATTTTCAACCTCGCAAGGTAAAAATAACAAACATACGTGCAAGTGTGGGCATAACCAAATGAAAACTCGCCTTCCTTATCTCAGTTCTTCCAGTGTTGAAGTTATGTGCTCATGTGTATATAGTCTCTCAATTAAGACCTGCACACTGCCCCTATCGGCACAGCACCACCCACACTCATACGCACTTAAACACACCAGCTTCTGCTGACCAGTTAAAATCTGGCTGCCTAACGATGTTCCCAGTGGGTCCTTTTGATCAATTTAAAAGACAAGGTGCTTGTCTGCATTTTGTCCACCGTGTGCATCTGTGGGTTTGTGTTTTGGTCTGGGGGGGGTGGGCAGTGACATCATGCATGTATTATCCCCCACTGTGCAAACACCAGCAGAACTCCTTCTCTCCATTACAGTTTTCCCTCCAGAGACCGTATGTGCATCATCATGCATACACTTTAATCTACACACGACCACCTGCACCTTTTAATGGCACTTTAATGTAAAGAACAGCACTCGTGAATGAATGAGGTCAGCACCTCCTACTTCACGGTGCTGTTTGGGGGGTACTTTCAGTGACTTAAACACAAGCTTGACAAAAAAAAAATATCTTGGCTGGTGAGCGGGACAAAGAACGTGTGTAGGGATTTGCTAACAAGGTACTTTCAGATGTGAGATAAGCCTTTCAAAAAGTGCTTCGGAAAACTTACGGTAAACAAACGTTACTCTGTACCTCAGACAACATTAGATATGCCTCAATCAACAGAGAACAGAAAGGAAATCAATTTCACTGATGTGATGTGAGGCAAAACAAAAATATCAACTCATTCTGTCACCCGGCACATTGCCGCATGTTAATTTGTTCTGATTTATCTCCCCACTGCTTTGCTAATGTGCCTGTCTGTGTTTCAGTGGTACATGATCAGCATCGTCCATATCTACAACCGCTGGAGAAACTCTGAGATTCGTTGCTATGTGAACGGTCAGCTGGTCTCCTATGGCGACATGGCCTGGCATGTCAACACCAATGATGTAAGGGAGTTGTGAGGAGAATGGTAGCATTCTGCTGCAGAATTTATTATTTCTTTAAAACATACTTGAGCATAGTGTAGAAGGACACATTTAGCATAAAATATATCATACATTTTTCTTCCAGCCCCAGAACTCTTTTGGCTCAGTTTATAGTCTCCTATGGTGGTACTGGAAGCTGTTTGATGTTTGCCCTCTGCATCTGTGAGCTGGTGCACAGACGCCCTTGGGCTTTTTTCCAGCAAACTTCATCCAAATTCCAACTTCAAACTTTTCCTGTTAACAGGGGACAGGAAGCCATTACACCTCAATTACAACGTCTACTTGTTAGGCTCTTCATATTGCTGCCGTTTTTAAAATATTGTAAATACATTTTTCTGCTTAAGAAACACATTAGCAAAAGTTATACTGAGTAAAGCAGTAGGAAACTGGGCCAATGTAATTTGTTTTTCTGTGACAAAAGTAACTAAAAGTTATTCCTCACAGGAGTAAAGTGATTGCAGTGGTTTGTGTCAAACTGTGTCTTGAACTTTGGAGGAAAAAAGTGTAAAAAGGTGTTTTTTGTATTGCCAGAGCTACGACAAATGTTTCCTCGGTTCATCAGAGACGGCGGACGCTAACAGGGTGTTTTGTGGTCAGCTGGGAGCTATTTATGTGTTCAGCGAAGCTCTCAACCCTGCTCAGATCTTTGCTATTCACCAACTTGGCCCAGGATACAAGGTGAGGGAGTGCTTTCACATTACACACTGTTCTCTGTATTCTCTACATCCTGTGCACATCAATGTGGCAGCAACATTACCTTGGCAACTCTACCTTAGTTACCTAAGATGGATATACAAATTTGCGGGTGGAATTATGAAATCAGGATTTTCCAGAAAAACCAAAGGGGATTCTGGACAAAGATGTCTGTGTAGTTGACAAAAACATGGCTTTGCCATGGCTTCCCTGTGACCAGGCCGTTGTTGACAGCTGACATGCTGCAGCACCTTGCCAGCTGCCTGGTAGTTGCTTTGGCAAACTCGTTGTGTCTCTGGCCTTGCTCAGTGGAAGTGTTCCAAACTGTCAAGTCCCCCCTCCCCCAAAAGATACCTGTTGTTGCTGTTACCTGTTGTGCAGATATCTGTTGTTGCTGCTGATGCGCAGCCTTCCTTGTGATACCAAAATGTGCCTTTTGTGGCTCTAAAGATGTTATATGCTGACATACAGGTAGAAGCCGTTGCTCAAGGGTACTCCGAAATGCTCGCGTGTCAACACTTTGACCTTCTTTCCCAGTATCTTTACAAGATAATGACATGTTTTTTGGCTAGAGGAGTCCACAATCCTAACGATCGCATGTTTGGTGTTTTGGAGGTTTCGTGGTGAGGAATACTGATTCTGCTGTCTGTTTCACTCCATGGTTTCCGAGGTCTGATTGGTCAGATGATTGCCTCTCTGCGTGGTGCAGAAAGAGCTTCTCAGCTCTCGCCAGAAGGAGAACATTGAACGACTCTTTGCCAAGCCAAATCCCCAAGCGCTGGTACTGAAATGATGAGTCAACTCAAAAAAAAAAAAAAAAAAAAAAAAAAAAAGGATGTGACTGGGACTCGGCTCACGTCACGCAGTGTTCACCGGGATGCTGATGTGTAAAGATGGCAAGTTTCTCCTGCTTAATCTCATCTGAGGAAGACTAACAGCATTTACTGCAGAGTGAACCTTTGTGTGGGGGTGTGTGGGGTTTTCAGCTATATGGAGCCTCTTTTTGAGCCTCTGTCAGTCTTCTTCTTCTTCTTCTTCAGTAATGAAGGGCGAAAAGCAGACAGACACATTCGATCTGCTAAACAAGCCTTTAGCACAGCGAGGATGTTCAAGGTCTTCGAGTTCGATGTGCACGTCAATGACTTACACGCTGCTTTTACTGACTGAATCTGTGTTCAGCAATAACGTGTTGCCGTGACAGCAGGAAGAAGATGGACATAACAATGTAACACTTTGTTTTGAAATGAAACACTGCTTTCTTGTGTATATCCTACCACTTATGTCAATGAGTCTGTGTTGTCCAGATGTCCTCATCGCAGGACACTGCCAGCAATCTGGCCTCAATGTGATGATTAATGCACCATGTAAGTCTGTGTAGTCACCTATTTCATTTTTTGTGTTTCTGCTGTGCATCTGTCAGCTCTATTTCACTCTGTTTAAGCACTCAGTTTTTATATTTTGCCTAAGAGCCTTATAACATAGATTTATGTGCAACTCAGAGAGGTTTTGAATGTAATTACATGTATAGGTAGTTTAAGTATCTCATCATGCTGGCTGCATTTGTGAAGTGCACCGTCTTGAAGGTAATGAAAACAGACATTGGATTACCTGTTTTATAGGTCTTATTTGAAAAATCTCATCTTTGATTTACGCATTAAACACAAATGGTACACTTTGATCAAGCAACAAAATAATTTCCTCCTCGAAACAAATTGCTTTCTAATTAAGACATTGATTTCTTATTTAGCCTTTTAAATTCTTCTAGAATACCTGAACTTTAAATGACATCTATATTTTTAACATAGCTGTTGAATTTAACCTCTATTTAACTGTGTGTCTGTGTGTCTGTCTGACTCTGAAAAGTGCACTTCATATTTTAAGGTCACTGATTTATGCAGGAAAGCTTTTTCTTACCTTGTGATTTAATAATTGGAAAGAATGAATAAATCCCCAGAGTCACTAAAGACCACAGATTTCTATCTGTATTTTTCAGATGCCACTTTTGCACGGTGTGAAATTTTATGCTGCATGTCTGAAACGGCCCAGGGCATATTTTCCACATCAGATGTCAGATAAAAGGTTCAGAACAAGACGGGCCTACAGGTCTGTCAGCAGCCTGGGGCTTTCCTGTGTAGCTGGCTGAGGAAGGTACCCAGGGATGCAGCTGCTTGAAGAGAAGAACAGCCCCTGCCTGAAGCTGGAAAAAAGGTGGCAGAGCACCTGAGTGGCCTTACATCTGCAAGGATTTCTGTGTCTGTTAGAAACTCTGTCGGCTGTATGAACAGACAAACCCAAGCAGACAGACAACTACAGATATTTTGGTTGCAATCCTACAACCACCAATCACCATCCGCAAGATCATTTATTTATTTAGAAATTTCCCTTGACTTGGCACTGAAAAGAGGTTATCTGGCACGGCCTCACTGACAAACATTTGCATGCCCTTGATTAAAAAAGAGCCAAAATAACTTTCTTCCTTTAAATTACCAGGCTAAAACTGTGAACTTGTGTTGTGAATAAGTTCACGTGTCGCACAAACATGTGTCACATGTGTCTGTACTCCTTCGTGTGTGTTATTTCTATGAGGGACAGTATGTGTGTGGAGTGTTGGCTTCCTTTCTCCCACACATCCGCTCCCCCTGTACATCTCTTATTCCTGGCTAACTGAATTATCGCCGGGGTTAGCGCAGTGTTCATTAAGCTAATGCGTGGTGTGCTCACGCCGCAATTACACAGACCCGGTTGTGAGCGTTGAGCACGACACACACACACAGTCATACACTTGTCCTGCAGGTTTAGGTATTTTTTTCGTTTGACCTTTGGTTTTGTCTTTTTGTCTGCAGAGCACTTTCAAGTTTAAATCTGAGAGTGACATCCACCTGGCGGAGCACCATAAGCAGGTGCTGTACGATGGAAAGCTGGCCAGCTCCATCTCCTTCACATACAATGCCAAGGCAACGGACGCCCAGCTCTGCCTGGAGTCCTCTCCCAGAGAAAACCCCTCCATCTTTGTGCATTCACCACATGCCCTCATGCTCCAGGTCAGAGAGTCTTCAGCCGAGCGTCCATCATTCAGACCCGTTAATCAAAGATCAGATCAGCAACTTGTGTATGAATGATTGAGCTGAAAGTAGACTGATTATCTAGTCCGATTGTCGATACGTGCCTCAATTGCCTTTCTGAGAAAATACAGTTGTGCTGCGTGGGTTTGCAGGAGGGGCTTTACCATGAGAGATGGTGATTGAATGTCAGTTATGAGTCAAAAATTGACGCTGTCGTGTCTTTTGAGTAAACATTTTCCATTTCGTGTAGGTGAGACTATTTTACTGACAGTGAAAAATAACAAGTCCAAATTTGGGAGACAACAGAGCAGTAAAAAACAAGGTGTTTGTGTGTTCTGATATGCATTTCTGTCAGCACTAACAGCCCATATGTGGCCCACAGGATGTAAAGGCCATCGTCACCCACTCCATCCACAGTGCCATACACTCTATAGGAGGCATCCAGGTCTTGTTCCCTCTTTTCGCTCAGCTGGACTACAAACAGCTCAATGACAGTAGCGTGGACACCACAGTCTGGTGAGTGCTCTGTTAAAGTCAACCCAGCACGGATGTATGATTTCAGCTGAAAGTGGGCACATTTTGGTTGTTTCACACGCAATATGTACTGCAGCTGAGCCCGGGAAAAAAGAAGACAATATGTGACAATATGTCTAACTACGACAAATGTGTAAAAGTTATTTTCTCATTTAGAACGCCGAAGCTTTGCTGCAGGCGAGAGCTGTCTAATGATAGAAAACACGGTGTGAGAGTGTGAAAGGAGAGTTTTGTGCTTCCCCTCAGCAGCGCTGGGATGAAAAAGGCAGAGCCTGTGTTGCTCTCGCTCCGAGATCGTCCTGATACTGACTCGTATCACATGAGCTTTAATGCAGTTACTTATCAGGCATCATCTTCACATCATGTCAGCTGCAGTCACACAATTTGTCAATTATCCGGAAGACAATGATCGCAAACCAAAATACATCTGCTTAGTAATGTAAATAAGAGGCGTAGAAGAGGAACATGCAGAAAACGGCTTGTTGCTAGCAGCACTAGTGCGGCCGTGAGTAACGGAGTGTGTCTTGCAGCGCCACCCTGCTGGCGTTCCTGGTGGAGCTGCTGAAGAGCTCAGTGGCCATGCAGGAGCAAATGCTCGGAGGAAAGGGCTTCCTGGTGATTGGGTACCTGCTGGAGAAGGTAAGGACAAGGCCCTGCACAGGACAATTTATGTTGGCATGTGTGCGTACAAGCGCGCGCACCATGGCCTCCTCATTATGCTGAAGTAACAGAAATATGTGTGTGTATGAAGCATTTTATTTTCTTTACCCGAAGCAGCAACAGTATGACGCAGGTAAGCAGAAAACAACGAGGAAGACGCCATGATGAATCCCCCGTCTTACACACGGCCGCTGGTGTCAACTAATCACTTGACACTTTTTAGAAACTGTAAAATGTTTTTTTTTTAACAAAAAACTAAACATGGCTCATCTTCTGTGCTTTATCAGTGTCCTTACAATCATTCCAAAATTAGCTAACTTCTTTTATTTTTTTATTTTTTATTTTTTTAGGCTGTATTTACAGGCTGTACATGAGTAAAGCACTTCTTTCTGTCTGTTTTCCAGTCGTCCAGAGTCCACATCACCAGGGCTGTACTTGAACAGTTCCTGTCCTTTGCCAAGTATCTGGATGGTTTACCTCACGGCGCGCCGCTCCTCAAACAGCTCTGTGACCATGTCCTCTTTAATCCAGCCATCTGGATACACACTCCTGCCAAGGTGTGTTCTTTTTTTTTTCCTCAATGTGTTTGTGTTTGGTTCTGTGTTTTGTAACCCTGCTACAAAAAAAATTACAAAGGCAATCTCAGTGAGAGGATTAATGGAATAAAACACTATAAGAATGTACAACAGACATAAAAATAGGTGGATAAATCAACAATTTTTACTCTCCCAGGCTCTTGAGAGCTTTTTTTCCAATACTGAAAATACCAATACACGTAATTAGTGTGATTGTATTAGAATCCAAGCCGCATTTTGTCTTACACACACGTTGACCATTCCGTACCAACAACAATGGAGGAAACTGATAGTTGGGGACATGATTCTGTTCAAAACCAATTCAAAGGAACCTGGGAATGTTCTTTGGCATTTAACGTCAGACTTTTCCACTTAAGCATGCACACGCGTAGCATTTTAAATAGCTGTCAGGTAACAGTTGTGGTTGTGAATGTAAATTGTTAGAGCCGTAGTAAGTCAGAACTGCACTGGATTGGTGTGGCTGGTAGTGGGAACGTAGCCCACCGTGTCCAAAAGGAAAGTATAGAAAATGAGGAGGACTGAGGGAGCGACAGCTCGGTGGCCATTATCCTCCATACTAATACAACAAAAGAGGTTGCAGGGCTCACAGAGAATAGCTGGCTCATCATGCAGAGACAAGAAGAAACGCCACTGAAAGAAACAGGAAAAAAAGTGACATTTGGAAAAAGGCCTCAGGACGAGAGAGAAGGGGTTGCGGTTCTTTCTCCTCTCTTTCTAAATTAGACTTGATGATTCTGGCATTCCCACAGGGCCAGTCAGCTCCCGCTCCCATTATTTTCAGAACTTCCTGACTCCCTGCCTTCTCCCCTCTGACCGTGAGATATGATTGGCTGGTGGTTATAACGGAACTCTCCAAGGCACGCTGGAGTTAAAATGGGAGAACTGCAACTGAGCTGTTGCTGCTTGGTGTAATAAGAATCAAGGAAATCTGGCCTTTGAAACAAGTCTACGTGGTGTGTCTACCTGAATGCAAACAGTGTTTTTCACCTTTTATTGAGTGGCAGCTGTCTGTAAACATTATGTGATCCTTGAATCCAACGTTAACTGTAGCATTCTGACCCCCACTGAGCTTCATTATTTTCCAGGTCCCAGAGTAATGTTATCACTTAATTATTGGCATGAATAGCTCCAGACTTAATAAAAATCACATCTGGAGCTCATCTCGTGTCTTTCATAATGCCTCCCCCGCTTCATGTTAAAGATAAAGACCTTGTTGTCGTTACAATTCGCGCCTGTGGAGACACGTTTGGTGCAAGGTTCTGCTGCAGCTGTATGGAAATGTGTGATTTTCAGCAGCGCAATCCAGCTGTGCTGTATATGTATCTAAAGATAAACACCTTACATCAAACCCCACTTCAGTCAGTGTTTTTTTTTTTTTTTTTTTTTGTTCCAGTTGAGCTGTTATGTGATGTGTTCAGGCCAATTGCACTACAGTGATTTAATTCTGTTGAACATAGCTGCCACTTTAAGGTCGATCTTTAGCATAATGGTCACTGTAATGAACACAGTGATTTGTAGTGTGAGGTACGCAGAGACCTATTGATATTAATAAAGGAAACAAGCAGGACTGCAGAAGTGGGGGAGGAGGAAAGAAGGAAATGAGCATTTTAGAGCATCCTTCTTAAATGTCAACGCTGCACAAGAAGCAGCCGCAGTGCTAGATCACTTCAGAGATCAAAATCAGCACAAGGCAGAACACACCTGCGACAAAGCTGCACATATTGAAAACCAGGAACAGGAGAGGTTTCTCACCAGCCTGTGACTGTGTGCCTGCCGAAATCTGCTGCATTATCAGTCTGTGGATAAACGTGTAAATGCAGGTCCAGCTGTCCCTCTACACGTACCTGTCCTCGGAGTTCATCGGCACCGCCACCATCTACAGCACCATCCGCCGCGTCGGCACCGTCCTGCAGCTGATGCACACTCTGAAATACTACTACTGGGCCATTAACCCGCTGGAGTGCAGTGGAATAACCCCCAAAGGTCTTGGTATGTTCAGAAACTCACCAGTGTAGAAATGACCTACGTTATGCCTATACTGTTCTTTCCCTACAGCAGGGTGATATCTGGCTTTGAAAATGACCATTTTCTTTCATGTATTACACTCTGAATTTATTCTAAAATGTTTACACTTATTACATTGTACATCATTATTATTACACTTAAAACACAAGTGCCATTTAAAGTACTTTAAGCTCCATAAACCTGTCAAACAACGTCAGAAATGATTGTCCTGTCCTCCCTCTCAGAGCTGCACGGGAAGGAGTGAGTACACCTAGACATTTTAGTGTTAGCGTCAGTAAAGTTTCAATTTCCTAAAATCTAATATAAAATAATTAATTCAGTCAGAATGCTTCAATTGGAGGTGTGGCAGAGATCTCAGGAATCTTAGGAGAGACATTGAGGCTCATATCTAACAATAAAAGAAGAAATTTGAGCTAACTGAGTTTAATTTCACTGTCGTTCACCTGAGTTTAATAAGGATTATGAGAAAGCTTTTTATCCATTGTTACAGCGTCCGAGTTGCCTAATTTGTGTTATAATGTATTCAAAAAGCACTTAACATGAGTGCACAGCGCAGAAAACACTCTACCAAAGCATGTCAGCACGCCTGACCCTCTGAAATCCCAACACTGAAGGCAAATAAGATTTGCAAAGGCTTACAGACAATAAGCCTTGATGAATAATGGCATTTCCAATTTGCTGAGTTTGTATTTTTGTTCATTGTTATTTTTTGGTACCCAAAATGGCAATGTAACGGGCAGACTCTAAGAATTTTAATTAGCAAAACACAATTGGTTTTGTTGGGGCCAGCAGAGGCTGTCTGCTTTAATCAGCCTCTGCTGGCCCCAGGAAATGTGCATCTCACGTTGCCACAGCAACGCATACATTTGATTGGCAGATGCGGGGGGGTGTAATTTTTAATCAAGGCTGTCTGTCAAGTCTGTCTTGCTTGGCCTCTGTTTGGCAGTAGTGCTGTTTTACTACTGGGACTGGCTCTATCAAGAGGCTCTGATAACAGCAGCAATTAGCCTCAGGCGCACGGCCAAACAGACGTTCAACGCTAACGTGTGTACTGGCTTACTGGGGTTTAGAAGTCTACGTATTTGCACCATAGATGACAAAGCGAGAGTGTGATAGGCAGTGATTGAATTAATTTGCATAGTAATGGGCAGATATTTGAACATTGGATTGGATTAGCAGACAGAAATGTCTTTAAGTGTACCCTGGTGTGATGCATTTGGGTGTGTGCTGCTAATCACATTAGAAATACAATACAAGCTTTTTTACATTGTATAAAGTACTTCATGTTGATGTTGGTTATGCATTTCTTCTATTTTAGTCAAGATTTGAGGGGTTTTTTTTACATTAAATAATCCTTTTTATCTATTTTATCTAAGAAATTCAAAACCTTTACATTATTTATAAAAGAATAACAGTATTTTTAGAATAGTCACAGACATTTATGTCCACAGTGGAGAGAGGATGGAACCACTGGGTCACTGTAACAGGTTGCAGCAGAAGTGGTTCAGCGGCGTGTATTTTAAAATTAAATACTTTAGAAGAGGTTTAACACATGGCTGAATCTCAATGATAATGCAGAGTTGTCTGTATCTGTGATGATAGATGTCTTCACCTCTCCACCAGCCTGCACCATCTAAACACTTCAGGGAGATGCATCACAAGAGGTTGCACCAGTGTCAGTGTCATGTTTTTTGGGGTTTTAAAATCAACCAAACACCTACGCACAAACGAAAACTGAAATGCACATGCAGCCTTGCCGTTTCCTCACATCATCTGCATTTGCTGTTCCTTTAAAGATTAGCTTTTTGAGCAGCCGAGCAGTCTGATAGCAGTTTAAATTTTGTGAGAAGCATTCCTTTTGAGATCACGGCGTCAGCAGTTGTAGCTTTTTATGTTGTCTTGTTTACATGGAATCCATCTGACTCCAACACCAGCAGATGTAACATGGAGGAAAATGCACACAATTTACACCACATTTTTATTGTGCTCAATAAAACTAACAAGCCTCTGCTGGCAATGTAGCGCTCCGACCCAACACCCAGCTCTTTTATGTTTGTGTCTCTCGACTGTTTGTTTGCAAATGACAAGATGCAGAACCTTACCTGGTGGCACCGATCACTGGGAGCACTGAACAGAAAGCTCAGAATTGGCTGTTGCATCATTCTTGTTTTGATCCAAACGTATTCATCTTTTGGACTACTTGGCTCTGTGTTCCATTAATCAGTGATTTGGCATCTGTTATGAGCCCATTCATCACAGAACTAAACCTCGACTGCATCTGGCGAGCACATTAAACATCTTTAGGAATTAATACAGCGCAATTATAGGAACAAAAATGCATTGCCAACATCTAGGATTAGGATTTTTGAATAAGACATTCTCTGCCAGCGTGTCAGATGTAAAAGGGAAATGTGAGATGATTATTGTGATGTACATTAAACATTGTCATTTTTTTGCTTTTATGTATTTGGTCAGACGGTCCACGGCCATCACAGAAGGAGATCATCTCGCTCAGAGCCTTCATGCTTCTCTTCCTAAAACAGCTCATTCTCAAGGTACAGCCAGAGAAACACCTTATTATCATCACACAACCTGCAAGAAATTACTTTATGCCTTCTGGATTTTTCCACTCCCTCCTGGGGTGCTGCAGACCTAATCTAAAATCTGAGTGTCTGTTTAGAGAATTGCATTGGAAACTGAACGAATCCCTGTGGCCTTTTGTGTTTGTGTGTGTGTGTTTGTGTGTGTGTGTGTGTGTGTGTGTGTGTGTGTGTGTGAGTGAGGATGTGGCTGCTTCATATGCTTAAGCTGCAGGAAACACAAATTGCTTTAACAAAAGCATCTGAGGTCAGTAGCAATCACAAATCGTGATGGATGTTCTCTCGACAGGACCGAGGCGTCAAGGAGGACGAGCTGCAGAGCATTCTCAACTACCTTCTGACCATGCATGAGGTGAGGGTCTCTGTGTCTGCGGGAGAGGGCCAGGACATCGCCAGACAGTTATAGCAGCTGAGTGGAGCTTGTACAAAGTGTGAGGTGATTTGTGGGCCAATGTTACAGCCCGTTTAAATGAAGGAGGGTGTGAGTCAGCTTCAGCACAGTGACAGCATGAAATATGGTGCAGCAATGAAGTGAACACAATGTACTCTTCTGCATCTATACTTCTGAAGCACCACCTGCCCCCACCTCCTTTACGCAGCCTTACAATGTTAAACCTCTGTTCCTCTCT
Source organism: Pao palembangensis (assembly GCA_015343265.1). Taxonomy (NCBI): domain Eukaryota; kingdom Metazoa; phylum Chordata; class Actinopteri; order Tetraodontiformes; family Tetraodontidae; genus Pao; species Pao palembangensis. The sequence goes on along the minus strand of CM027094.1, from coordinate 9,488,561 downwards.
CCCTCAGATATTCTTCATCTCTATTATTCATCTTTCTCTCCCCCCCAGGATGAGAATATCCACGATGTACTCCAGTTATTGGTCGCTTTAATGTCTGAACACCCAGCTTCCATGATCCCTGCGTTCGACCAGAGAAATGGAATAAGGTGATTGAACGACCTGATGTCGCATGAAAAGCTAATTTCTCCTTTGAATATTTTATAGTGCATGATTTTATTCAGACCTTTGCTGTAGAGTGTGATGTGTCTTTCTTTGGCAGTAATTGACCCTGTCCCACTCTTTAACTCCACACAGCCTGCATGTGTGCCGTTATAATCCCTTCATTAGCATACAATCAATGTGTCGGCGTGTTTGATGTGTTACAGGGTCATCTGCAAGCTTCTGGCCTCGAAGAGTGAGAGTATACGCGTCCAAGCCCTCAAAGTCCTGGGTTATTTCCTCAAGCACCTTGGTCACAAGTCAGTCCCTTTCTGCTCTCCGGTTTTATGTTTACAACAAAAATAAGAAACTGTAGCCCGACGGAGGCACATTTAGGGACGGAATATTGATTGGAAAGAGACCTGGAGCAGCCACTGCTAAGTTTAGGACTGTTTGTGTGTGTTTGCAAAAGATAATGTCCTCATCATCAAGTCCAGGCGGAATAATCGTCCTGACAGCACACACTGGCAGGGAGGTGGAACCTTGATGAGCAGTGCTGGGGGATTAATTCCTCCCATGTGACACTCAAAGCCTATCGCAGCATGACAAGGGATGGCTCTGTGGAGGTGCACCTGAGCCCTGCACCTTTAGTCCCCTTCTTACAGTATCTAACATGCGTTCAAGCTAAATAAACCTTTGTTTTAAAAACTTGATAAATTTGCTTTAATCTGATTTTAAACCATAAACCGCGAGGCCTTGACTTAGTCAATGCGCGATTTTATGAGATTTGAAACTTGTTTATGCCATTTCAGTGACCAATCCTGTGTAGCAGTGCCTGTTGTCTGCAGAAATCCATGACCTCTGCTTTTATTACTTGTGTTTGAAATATTTCTGAGCTCTTACAAAATAATAACTGGAGGTTGGGACTTATTACATCTTGTTACATCTTTGTCTCCATCTGTCTCCTTTGCTCTCAGTCTGTTGCGATTTTATGAAAAGCTGCAGGTGTCTGAGTTTGAAGGAGGGCAGGGCTGATTTATACTCGTGCACAAAGACACAGAACATAGACCTAAACAGCTGAAACCCTCTTTGCCCACTGGCAAGGTTAATAATAACATAGCTTAATTATTTGCATCCATGGGAACATTCCCCAGTGAGTCCTGCAGTGTTCTGTTAGTGCACTTTCTGATAATTTCTCCTGTTGCTGTTCACTTGTAATCCCTCCATACTCCCATCAGAACTGACAGCCACATGCTTCTGTCTGCCAGTATCACATCATCACCGAGCCCGTGACAATCAATGTCAGTTCAAAACAGTCAGAAATGTCATGATTGGCACGCTGCGTGTGTTCTTCTTCCTGGCAGGAGGAAGGTGGAGATCATGCACACGCACAGTCTGTTCACGCTGCTGGGGGAGAGGCTGATGATGCACACCAACACTGTTTCCATCACCACCTACAACACTCTGTATGAGGTAACGTCACTGCAGAAGCTAGATTTCAAGGAGTTAATTTTCAAGGTGGCTTGTAATTAACAGTTTTTAATCCTCTCCCATCTGTGCAGATTCTGACAGAGCAGGTCTGTACGCAGGTGGTTCACAAGCCCCACCCTGAGCCTGACTCCACTGTCAAGATCCAGAACCCCAGTAAGTAAAAACGCCACAATTCATCATCTCATTTGGGCATTGTCCAAGCTCCCATCCTTCCTTCCTCATGACTGATATCCTCCACTCAGTGATTTTGAAGGTGGTGGCCACTCTCCTGAAGAATTCCTCTCCTAGTTCTGAGCTGATGGAAGTCAGGAGACTCTTTCTTTCCGACATGATAAAACTCTTCAGTAACAGCCGTGAAAACCGACGGTAAGAACAAACGGAGGGTTTTGCCCAAATATAACTCATCCTAGAATGATGGGTATATTTTGAAGCTCATGCTGTGTATGTGTTTTGTACCAGCTGTCTCTTGCAGTGTTCTGTGTGGCAGGACTGGATGTTTTCGCTGGGATACATCAATCCCAAGAACCCTGAGGAACAGAAAATAACAGAGATGGTCTACAACATCTTCAGGATCTTGCTCTACCACGCGATCAAATACGAGTGGGGAGGCTGGAGGGTCTGGGTGGATACCTTGTCCATCGCACACTCCAAGGTGAGAGAGGAAGAAGCACATAGTAAAAGCCTGAATCAGGCTCCCCTTTTATGGACTTTTTTGCAGATTATTTTGCGGCCATATTCTCTCACTGCTGCACTGTGACATATAAAAGCCCTCATTTTTTTTCACGACAGTACAGAAAATAGCCTAGTGAAGGTTGCTGAGAGTAAAACCGAGGTGAAAGTGGAAGGCATCACTTTGGAACCGAAGGAGCCTTTCAGATGGGAGGTGACACATCTCTTAGAACTGAAGTGATGTCTCGCTGCCTTTGACTTTCAGCACAGTTCTAATAATAATAATCATTGTAATATTAATAGAGTACATGGAGTTAAAGCTTCTGAAGGAAGACACACTGATTTGAAACTGTTACCCATAGTCCCTCTCTTCGTAATGTGTGGTTTCCAGAGAGAACCTAATGGTGATGTGTGATTCAGTAGCTGTTCTTCATTCATCAGCTCTCTGTCCCCTGGTGGAAACGTACAGTGTCGTTGGGAAAACAATGCGACATTATAGATGACGGTCTAACAGAGTCGTTAGGCTAGTGTCCCAGGTTTTATCCGTCAGGATTTCAGACACCAAACTTTGTAGATTTGTAAGGTTCTGACTCCATGACCAATAATATCTCATCTATTCCAGGTGACCTACGAAGCCCATAAAGAATATTTGGCTAAAATGTACGAAGAGTATCAAAGACAAGAGGAAGAAAATATGAAGAAAGGAAAGAAGGGCTCTGTGTCCACCATCTCTGGGCTTTCTGCCACCCCTGCCCCTGTTGTCAATGGCAATTTGGAGATTGATGACACCTCTCAGACGCAGACGCCTGAAAGCGAGGCTGAGTACAGCGAGGGAGCCGGTGGAGACTCTCGCAACCTGCTTGCAGACGGTGCTGTCAAGAGGCCCAATGGAGAGGCCCTCACACCTGGGGAACAGAGCACTGGCCCAGGGGTGAGGGTGGAGGTCCACGACCTCCTGGTTGATATTAAGGCGGAGAAGGTAGAAGCCACGGAAGTGAAACTCGATGATTTGGACTTATCTCCAGAAGGCCTCAGTGCCAACGTGGGTGGAGGAGGTGGAGGAGGAGGAATAGAGAACGGGCCTCTGGTGGAGGTGGATTCTCTACTGGACAGTGCTTACTGCGCTGTGGTTCAGAATCTGAACGGCAACCTGGCGCCTAAAGATGAGACACCAGGGTCAGTGGTTGGGATGGCGTCAAGCCTGGGGCTCTCAGGAGTCAACCTGGAGGATGATGGGAACATGGGTCCACTGATCACTCTGGCTGATGAGAAAGACAGCGTCCCAAGCAACAATGGATTTCTCTTCAGCAAGGTACGGTGTTGTATGATGATTATTGTCAGTGATTATTTTAAAAAATCAACTCTAATACATTATTGACTTATTTTTTTCTATACAAAAGAATATTCTTGAGCATCTCCTAATATACTTTTATTTTTTTTTTTATCCTATCCATCTTCTTAAGGTTGATGAAAAGCTCCTTCCCGCTCTAGCAGCAACAGAACCCCTTGTACTGCCAAGTCCCGACCAGCCCACTCCCTCTGGCCCAGCCACAAGTCACTCCTCTGCCTGTGCTAGTGATGACCTCAGCCTCCTGGCTCACATGACGAGCTGTGGCTCCGATTTAACACAAACCCAGGGCCACACTCCCGGGGACCTTCCAGAGGATGGGCCCTTTAAAATTCAGAGCCACCTCGCCGACATCAGCTCCTTCGCCGAGACTGAGAACCGAAGCCAAATCCAGGGGGTATCGAGACCAGATTTCCCAGAAGGAGAAGGCACATCTGGGACAGGAGATGCTGCGGCGATTAAAAGCGGAGGAGACACAGCCAGCACGACTTCTGACACAGAGAGGTCTGATGATGGGAAAGACAAAGACGCCAAAAAGATCCAAACTACTGCCACCACTCAGGTGTGAGGCTCATCCATGTGTGTCTCAGTGTCTGGGAGTGATGTAAATGACTTCCTGTAAAGGAATCGTCTGCCATTCCACAGGCTCTTCATGGCCGCGCTGCAGCCCAGCTGGAGCGGGACCTACGTGTTGACCTGGGTTTCAGGGGCATGCCCATGACAGAGGAACAGCGGCGGCAGTTCAGCCCCGGCCCACGCACAACCATGTTCCGCATCCCAGAATTCAAATGGTCACCAATGCACCAGAGGTTGCTCACTGACCTGCTCTTTGCTCTGGAGACTGATGTGCACGCATGGAGGAGGTGAGTCACTGGGACTTTTGCCTGAAATATGTCAAAAAAAAAAAAAAAAGAATAAAAATGGATAAAAAGTAATGTGATTTTTTTTTTTAATCATATTTTTTTTGTTTTGTAGCCACTCCACCAAGTCAGTGATGGATTTTGTGAACAGCAATGAGAACATCATCTTTGTCCACAACACAATCCATCTAATTTCTCAGATGGTAGACAACATCATCATCGCCTGTGGAGGCATCCTACCTCTCCTGTCTGCTGCCACCTCCCCTTCTGTAAGTGGCTCTTGTCTCCCCCTCTGTGGCAGGGGGCAGAACTACAAGTCATTATGAACTTTGGCTGTTGTTGCTCATCATCAACATCAACACAGTCCAACAAATTTGTATTTATTATTTAGTTTTTGATATATTCCAATTTTTTTTTTTACTTGTAAAGCTATGCAGAAACATTGGTGCATTGATTAAAATTTTGGGATCATTGACTCTTCTCATCTTCATCTTCATGAACTGGTCTCAGAATCGAACTTCTTTCATATTAAAACGTTTCTTTGATCTTTACTCTGATTCTTTTTACTGACAATCTGTTTGATTTTTATACTTTAATATCTATTTTTTCCCTTAATCGTCTTACCTTTCTTTTCCTTTCTGTGTTCTGTGTATTCTGTGTTTTCCTGTCTTTTTTTATGGGCAGAGTTCTAAGAGCAGTGCCAACACTGTAAGTTGCCTTTCTTACTCTCTTTTGATTCTTCTAGCACTTTCTCCCAGTTTATTTGCCATTGCAACAGATAGTTAACCTTGCTTGTCTGACATCCATGGTGTTTCTGTTTGTTGTGCTCTTTTGCTGCTAATCATTACTCACCCATTATTGATCTCCCTGCCTCATGCTGTCTAATTCATCAGCTAGGTACAATTTATTAACTTGTATTATTGTATTGTATTATTCAAATAACGTTATTGCAATAATGCCAGTTAGATGGATTAAGATATCTTAAAGGGACAGGAGGTGATACCAAGGACTGAGCAGATATATAAAAAATGAAAATAGCATATTTCCTAAGAGAATATGTTTACGAGTCCCTGAGGGATTCCTCTGCTAAGTGTGTCCCATTTGTATCAATAATAAAGAAGGCGGGAGGAGCCAGACCCCAGAGGGGGTCAAAAGGAGAGGAGGTGACCCCCATTCCCCCTGTTCCTGGGGGAGGAGGCACTGGGGGAGAGGTGCGTAGAGAACTTGAGACTCCCACATCAAAGAAGAGCTAAGAGCACCAATCTGTGCCCTTTTGTCCTCACCTCCTGTGTTTGTTATTGCCCAAACTGCCCATGCTCACCTGCAGCCACGAACCTGCACTTTGTCATCCTTTCACAGCCATGCACTGCCTGCGTTGAGAAGAGACACAGTAACGCAAACACTGACTGCAGTTTGAACTACTGCTATACTGCTTCCAGTGTTTTTTTTTTTTTTTGTTTTTTTTTAGCATAGACCAAAAGAAATTCTGCAGCTGTTACCTGGTTACATCACTACTGCCATGATCTCACTAGTGCCATTATACAGTACACAATATGTCAGTGGGTTGCACTTATATGTCATATGTAGCACCTCATGTTGCCAGATTTCACTCTATGAATCTGCATTTTCCTGAACTAGCATGGTCTTCAGAGGTTGCTTCATTTCATGTATGTTCTATCAGACTGTTGCAGTCGCACATTGACCCAAGCTGCAGCGGGAAAACATTTCCTACAGTAAAAATCAGTCAGAGATAATCCTTTACATTTATTCATTTTCCATGAATAACTGGCAGATGTGTGTCTGTGTGATTTTCCTCTCTTTCCAAGACGGAGTTGGAGAACATTGAGGCGACGCAGGGCATGTCTTCAGAGACCGCCGTCACGTTTCTGTCCCGTCTCATGGCCATGGTGGATGTCTTGGTGTTTGCTAGCTCCCTCAACTTCAGCGAGATAGAAGCGGAGAAGAATATGTCGTCAGGAGGCCTAATGAGGCAGTGCCTGCGTCTCGGTGTGTTAATCAGTATTGTAGCCTGTTTTCAGTCTTTGCTGTTTATCCATCATACATGTCAGATTATGTCAAGGATTTATGTAAATCAGTTTAGCCTGGTGATATTTATGACAAATATACATACCTGTTCCTTGGCTCCGTGGCTCCAAATAATATAACGCAGCATGCAACACTGCAGCGCCTCCAGCTGATTTAACCCACCTTACACTTCCTGCTTTCTTTTCAGTATGTTGCGTGGCAGTGAGGAACTGTCTGGAGTGCAGGCAGAGACAGAGAGATCGAGGCTGCAAGTCCTCCCTAACCAGCAGCAAATCGCAGGACAGCCTCTACAGCGCCTCCACCACCAGCAAGGTGACACACGTGCACACAAAAAAACGCAGACCTTGTTCATGATGCACAAAACACTTGACACAGAAATACGAGTACGAGTGACACTGCAGTATTTCTGTCTTCCTTATTTAGCAGGATCCAGACAGACTTCTGCAGGATGTAGACATCAACCGGCTAAGAGCTGTTGTTTTCAGAGATGTGGTAAGTGTGTGTGTTTGTATTTTTATTTACAGTATGTATGAAAAAATATGTTCAAATAATGTCTTTCCTGAATGCTCTACTTGGTTATAGGATGACAGTAAACAGGCCCAGTTTCTGGCTCTGGCAGTTGTCTACTTCATCTCAGTTCTCATGGTATCCAAGTATCGGGATATTTTAGAACCCCAGCGTGAGATTGGCAGGTCCACCAGCCTATCAGGAAGAAGCATCCGCCATGAGATTAACTCCCCAACTAGTACAGGTGATCCATGTTTCACTTTTGCCACAATATTTAGCCTGTAATCAGAGAAGAGTGGGCAGTGACTCATCGTTGTGCTGGTGCATTGAATGCAGGCCTCAGGCGACAGAAAACAATCCCTTTGGAACTGATATGAGACAATTAAGGAAGGAAAAAGGAGACAAAGAAAGACATGTTATTTGCTGTGTCTTGGCAGCAGATATAGCAAAAGATTACCTCCACAGTTGAATGACATCATTATTTATCCTTCTGTGTTGTTTCTCCCTGCAGAGCATCCATCAACAGCCTTCTCTGACCGTGACAAGCAGACCCCCACCCCTGTGGATGACTCTCCCCGCGCAGGCCTTCCCCACACAGACTCGGGCATTGGCGAGGAGGGCCATGTGGCCGGATCCCTGAACGGCTCTGAGATGGGTCTGGGGCTCGGCCTCGGCCTGGTGGGGAGAGAGACAGACAGAGACAGAGACATGACGGGAGTGGGAGTAGGAGTGGGAGTGGGAGGGAGCGGAGGGGCCGATCTGTTGTGCAGCCTGTCTGATGTGACGAGGTCACAGGAGAGCCTTCTGGATTCTCCACACAACCCCAGTGCCACACCCAATTCCAGCCAAGCACCGCCTTCCTCCATCACCAGCATCAGCCAAACAAACAAAGGCATCAATGTCAAGGTGGGACTGCGTGATCGCGGCCTGTAGATGCACGTAGTCATGTGGCTTCATGAGTATATTTTAATTTCCATAACAAAATACAGAGGCCAGTCCTCAGCCTAGACACACAAGGTAAAACAGCCCCACTTTTCCAAATCCTATAGCATCAGGCAGGTTCTTCTTTCTGAATGGCAGGAGATCCTGAAGAGCTTGGTGGCAGCTCCGGTTGATGGCGGGGAGTTGGGACAGGAAGCAGGACCGACGCCCTATCACCCCGACCCTGCCCTGAAGACTCACCCCATGCTGCCCATGCAGTTCCACTCCTTTGACAGGTTGGTGCCAGTTTGACCTACAAGAGGGAAAGTAAGGAGCCAGAGCAAGCCACCAACCATCAACAGCCTGTTCCAACTACTACTGATCTTCCGTAGCATATTAATCTCATGCTCCTTGACAAATTTCTTTCATTGCTTGTAGTAAAACCGAGCATGTAGACATTGATTAAACATTGATTCGCCCTTATTTCTCCGCAGGGACAAACTGTACAAGCAAACATCATGAATTCATCCCAGTGGCTTGTTTGGAGTTTCTCCCTCTAACTGTCCTCTCAGAATTCAGCCTAAAAACACAGTGATGCTTTTTCTATATCATTTTCTTTTGGTTTCCTTGACACATACTTATTTTAGGCAAAATATAAACCCTCAGGGATTAAAAAATGGCAGAAAGTCTAAGGCAAGGCTCTTTCTATCCCTCTCGCTTCCATTTTGAGAACCTCTGAGTGATGTCCTGTGTATGTCTCACTCGCTTCACTTAGTCTCCTTGATTGGGCCTTGTGGCAGTCCTAGAAGGCCGCATTATTGAGTGAAGGAAAGATGCATAATAGATCATGGCCCATGGATGGCTCTGTACCTAGCTCCAAGCTGTTTTCTTGATAGATCAAGCCTGTCTCATTTATTCCGAATTGCTTGATTCATTATTTATCATAAAATCGGATTGTGAATCCAGAGACGACGAAAAAAAATGTACTTTTAACCTACACCAGTTATTATAGACAATCATTTCTATTGTGTTATGTAATCATAAAAGCACCAATATTTAAATTTTGCGTAGCACAAACAGCAACTAGGAATACCCCTTTTTAATTACCAAAAATTCAACCTAGACGCACGTTTGATTTTAAAGATACTCCTCCTCACAAATACCCTCTGGGTGGCCAATTCCAACCGAGGTGGGACCAGAGGACCCCGTAAAGACATTCAACATTGAGTGACAACACCCTTGTGTCTCATCCATAACAGGAGCGTTGTGGTCCCGGTTAAAAAGCCTCCGCCCGGCAGCCTGTCGGTCAACACAGTTGGCACCCCCACCACCGGCGGAGCATCCACTCCCGGCAGCACACCCAACATTTTCGCTGCTGCGACAGCAACACCCAAGAGCATGATCAACACTACTGGTGAGGGAACAGGCGTAGAGCACGTGTGCACGTCTGTATGTATTTTTAAATCTTTTTTTTCCACTGCATCTGATTAGTGTGTATTTAAGCAGACAGACTCTGCAGCATCGCAATCAAGGCGGGCATATTTGCATTCACAACTCAGACGTGTATCACATAATGCAGAAAGAAGATACTTGTTCCCTGAAATGGTTTCTGCATATTGATTGCAAAGCTATTTTCACAATCTGGTGCCATTACCAAAAGACTAGCAGCAGCACGTCTGGTGAAATACGATCCAAATTGAGTTCGGGCTGCTGCTGTTCGGACGTTAACGCTTTCCCTCTATCGTTATTCTAGCGCTGTGATCGCCCCCAGTCATCATGCTTGATCTGTATTACTGCAGTGATGTTTTTTGTTTTTTTCCATTCATGACTCGGCCTGCTGTCTAGGTGCCACAGACTCTGCTTCCTCCTCCTCCTCCTCCTCGTCATCATTTGTCAACGGGGCGACTAGTAAGAATCTTCCAGCGGTGCAGACGGTGGCGCCAATGCCTGAGGACACTATGGAGAACATGAGGTCAGCGCTCGCCACATCACTGAGCTCATTATTGCTTCAGACATCCACCCTTTTTTCTTTGTCCTCCTTCTGGCTTTTGTTTTCTGTTGTGTGTTTTTCTGAGTTTTTCCAAGTTTTCCCACTTTCATTACTGTCCCTCTGACATTTCACGGTTCATTCCAAACACATCTCCCACCCTGTTCATTCACAAGTTATGATTAGTCAGGATTAAATATTTATGACCTCCAGATTAGACATTAGTTGCAGCCTCATGCTGTTTAAACAACACTTGTCATCAGTAGCTTTTGCTTTAAAAACCAATTTTAAAAAGCAGACAGAATGATTAACCTGCCAAATAAAAGAGAAGGTTACCGGTGTTCTTTTTTAATGTTATACGAAACAGGGTGAGTAACTAGAACTCAAAAATCCAGCGTCATCAGCTGTTAAATGACTTCATCAATGCTTATGTTGCTGACATCTGCTGCTAATAAAAATCAGGCGAATTTACGTTCATACTCTTGATACTGTATATGTCATACTCACAAGCCCATGCATTCTACAGCAAAGTACTTCAATTACTGTTGATAACATTATTGTAAGCAAACATTTATGTGTCAGTTTATACTTTAATTAAAACAATATTTAGCGCCCATTTATCATCGTATCAGTTTTGTGATATTTCAGTGAGTTTAGTCTCTCTTACACACGTCAGACAGTCTAATACGAGTGGAAGTCTGTGTGTGCGCGCCTGGACGTGTTCCTTAACCTGTGTACATGTGTGTTTGTGTGTGTGCGTGTGGTTTGTGTTGCAGTGCCTATTGTGAGGTGGCGCAGTGTGCGCTGCGCAGCGGTCAGACGCCCCCTGAGTTCAAGTCTTTTAGCTCTCTCACAGGCTTCCAGGCAGCTCCCCGAGATGCAGGACAGTGTTTTAGGCAAGGAGATACTCGTCCTGTTCCCACACCCCGACCCCTCCTCCTCCTCCTCCTCCTCTGACCCACCTCCACCGCACACCCTCCTGCTACACCCAGCTGTTATAAGTGTTCTCGGAACACGACCACCTTCTCACAAGAGTCATGATCAGGCTGCTTGTTTTTCTATTGGACAATCACTCCTCTGATGTTGGTACAAAGCAGGTTAAAAAAAAAAAATTAATGCCACTTGTTCACTTGTTAAGAATATGCGCATGCTTGACTACACTTCCTGTTAGCACACTTTACCTGTTAACGGGATTTTATATATATATATATATATATATATATATATATATATATATATATATATGTATGTATACACATACACACACACACATATATATGTATACACATACACACACACACACACACATACACATACACACACACCACGATGATGGTGTGTTGCATTTGCCAGACAAGGCAAAGTACATTATAACTGAAGTTTTAGCTTTTCTTGCACAGCTTCTCTCCTCCAACTTTCTACATTTAACTGGCCTTGGTACCATCAAGTTTTCATTAACAGTGCTAATTACATGCATAGTGCTTGGAGAGCAACCCATCATTAACGTTCTATAAATATATGTACAGATATTGCCCATTAATGACATTTCCCTTTTTATTTAACCCCTCACAGCTTAATTTGTGCTAAACCTTCCTTTCTGTCAGCTATATATCTGTTCTGTTCCTGCATAATTTCCTTGCCTCCTTTTTCACTGACATTCTCTCATACATTTATGTTGTATATTTCATCTCCTCTCCCAGTGTTTCATTATTTCTGCCACTATTTTTTATCCCCTTACAGCATCACCACGAAGCTGGAGCGTGCTCTGGAGAAGGTGGCCCCCCTGCTGAGGGAGATTTTTGTAGACTTTGCCCCGTTTCTGTCCAGGACGCTGCTGGGTAGTCATGGGCAGGAACTGCTCATTGAAGGTACAGGTGCTGTACACGGCTCCTTTTTCTCTAACTGGCGTCTCTCTGTGGAGTCCCTCCATTCACTGTCGTCGCGGCGGCGTTTTTGAGTGTGTGAGCGAAAGAGTGAGGGAATGTGCTGCAACGTGTGTGGATGCGTGTGACTGTCTTTTTGAGCTGGCTGTTTCACTCATTCACCGAGCAGGTACGGTATGAAGTCAGGATTTCAGACAGCGAGCTAGATCAGTATGGAGTCAAATATATTTTTAGTGTTAGCGTTAAACCTGAAAGTATTGCAGATAACACTGAAAGAGCGACGCATACCTCCCTCTGCCCACCTGCTTACTGATGTCTTGTATTTTTGTCCTCCACCGTCTTAGTGTTGATCTCTCTTCCTCTCTTGTCCCCTGCCTTCTCCTCGCTCCCTTTCTCTCTACCGTTTGTTCTTGTCTTCTCTGTGGCATGCTTTTTATAAATCCGACTCTAATGGCTGCAGAGCAGGAACCACTGGCAGTACAGCAGCTTGTTTTGTTGGTATTTCGGTAGCTCGCAGCGATGCGTGAGTGTCAGACAGAAAGCCGGAGAGGCTGACTGCTGTATGTGTCTGTTCTGCAGGTCTGGTGTGCATGAAGTCTAGCACCTCGGTGGTGGAACTCGTAATGCTGCTCTGTTCTCAGGTTGGTGATCTGCCTCTCTGTTTACTGTCCTCACTCATCTCTCACACTTGTAGTTTTGAGAGCCATCCTCAGGCTCACACCTAAACCAATACCATTTGAGTTACTTGGGGATCCGTCAAGACTCTGATCTGCATCATGAGACCAGTTCCTTAAGTACGATCAGCCCATTGCAGATGAAATACAATATATACATTTAAGCTTCATGACGCCAAAGTCTGTCTCCAGTAACACCACAATAGCAGTAACAGCAGAAATATTAAAAAATAAAAACAATACGGACAATTACAGACTAACTAACAGATTAAGAGCTTGGTAAAAGTTATTTGCTTACATTTAAATACAACAATACAGTCTGTTTTTCCTCAATAATGCCTCAAAGAAAATGACAAAAGTGAGTCAAGTGAGTGAAACTTACCTCTATAAAGTCTTCATTTTAAGGGGGTAACAGGCCGATCAGCCCCTCTGCTTCTCCTCTATCCCTCTGTTTCATCTTCAGCCATTCCATCAAGAACTTCTGCTTGTTCTAGATCCATCTTCTACCACTCTCCTGGCTGCCCTTTACGCTCACCACTCCCTCCGTCTCACTTCTGGCCGGCTGCTCGTCAGCATGTATAGTATTACCCCTGGCTCCAGCATGATCGGCCATTAGAGGCCCGGAAGAGCAAACCCTCGCCCAGATATTGATCCCCTGGAAATGCGTGTGTGTGTGTGCTGAGGGGGGGTGGTTGTAACAGGAGATGCTCCCCCGTGCCCTCCAGAGCTAATGGAGCGCTGAGGCTTTCAGCAGCACTCCTGCTCTGCTCACAAGTCTCCACTTTTATATGCACAAACACAGAAAACACTCATTCTGAGAGATCTGTTCTCATTAGAGGCCTTTCAGAGAGGGTTTAGCCAGTGTACCTTCACTTTATAAAGCTGCGTATATGGTTGGCTCAACGATTCAGCGTGGAATGACATCGCTCGAAAAACAGACCTTTTACAAACTTCCTTCTGACAATAAAGATGTATATTTTATCCCGGCAAATGTCCAGACAGCATTCTGAATCTTTAGAAAATGATGTATAATCCAAGCCAAACAATCTCGATGTGTTTTATGCTTGCAGGAGTGGCAAAACTCCATTCAGAAGAACGCCGGACTGGCTTTCATTGAGCTCATCAACGAGGGAAGGTAATCCATCACTCAGGCTGATTTTCACTACAATCCTCTGCAATTGGCACTTTACCTCCCTCCCTGTTATCATTGCTGAATAATTAATGTCGATGATGGAGCGCTAATGGGAACCTCGGTGAGATAAGTACGTGGCACTATGTGTGTTTTTGAAAAGAAATCGGATCATTAAAGTGCAATTAAGTTTTCATTTGAGATTAACCATTTTCTGGGGCTGTGGTCTATTTTTATCAACTATAACTGTTTATTGCAGTGTGGATACTAAACTTAAAATAGCACGCAGATAAAGGCGTCAGACAGGGCTTCTTTTACTGCTCGTTTACCCTTCACATACATTGGGGACATATGGATTGGTCTAAATTAAGCCACAGCTAAAACGAAGTGTGGTTGAATGCTGTGTTGTCGCTCGCCCCCGTCAGACTTCTGTGCCACGCCATGAAGGATCACATAGTACGAGTTGCCAACGAAGCGGAATTCATCTTGAACAGACAGAGGGCAGAGGATGTGCACAAACACGCCGAATTTGAGGTAATTCTGCGGGAATTGGTCAATAAAGTTCCCAGTCCAGGCCTGGTTTTTACTCGTTCCACCCTCCTCCAGTCCAACTGTGCGCAGTACGCCGCCGACCGCAGAGAGGAGGAGAAAATGTGCGACCACCTCATCAGCGCCGCCAAACACCGAGACCATGTGACTGCCAACCAGCTGAAACAGAAGATCCTCAATATCCTGACCAACAAGCATGGAGCCTGGGGGACAATGTCACAGAGGTGAGCAGAGGATTTTGCCCTGTCATAGAAGATGCTGTTTGATAGGGGGCGCTGTTTGTCACAGTATGTTTTTTGCAAGATGTCACATTGCCACTGACGTATTGTTATCTCCTCAGTGACGGTTATAAATGTCATAAATTGTCTGTATTATAGACTAATAAAAGACTAATAAAAGACCAACAGTCAGAGCAAAAGAAGTCAACAAAATGTTTATTTATATAAGATTTTTTTGTCAGCTGCAGCACATTAATGCGACTGAATCCCTACAGGCTGACAAACACCTTAAAAGTCAGAGTCAGCTTTAATGTCAGATATGCTGTACATGCACGACATACAGCATAAATGAAATTTCAGTCCTCTCGGACCCACGGTGCAGCACGGTAATAAATAATAAAACTACTAGAACTAAGCTAAACTACTCTGATTAAACTAAATAAAAACAATCTACTTTACAATATAAACAATATAAACAGTGTGAGGTATATAACAGTATATACAGTATATACAGTCAGTGGTTAAATCACTGCTGACAACATGTTATTTAACATGAAGATGTGATTTAATATTAAAACATGTCAAATAATCCGAGGACACGTCATTTTATGTTAGGACGTGAAGATGTGATTTAATCTTACAACATGTGATGTAGAACATGTAGGTTCATCTGAAAATATGAGGACGTGACACAGCTGGATTCTGCCAGTGCTCAGTAATCTTCCACATGATGGTATTTACTTCCCCTTCCTGTGACCACAGTTAGGCTGAATCTGCAGTGGTGATGATATTTGTAATATCTGGGCAGATTATTCTAATCTATGAGCTGTACTTGTCAAACATCTGTCTCCTTCAAGGGGGAATATTTGAATTTAAAGTTTTTTGTGAGCTGTAAAGTTTTAGCCACACGATAAAAAGACATTTTGATAAGGTTTTTAACTCGGGACAATCCCACAATGACCCACAAATGATCTTTTTACGCCTCCAGCCAATTACACGACTTCTGGCGTCTGGACTACTGGGAGGACGACTTGAGGAGAAGACGGAGGTTTGTACGAAACCCATTTGGATCCACTCACGCTGACATCTCGCTCAAAACTCTGGAGGAGTACGGTCAGTGATGCGCACCAACAAAAACATCCAGTCATGGTTTTTTTTGTTGTATTTCTGTGATTAATATGGAATCACTCATCCAGGCACAGAGGAGGAAGAGGAGGGGTTAAAGTCAAAGAAGAACTTCCGCAGCCAATCAGTGGTCACGCAGAACCCGGAGGCGGAGCTAATGTTGGAGGGAGATGACGACGCTGTCAGCTTGTTGCAAGAGAAGGAGATTGATAATCTCGCTGGTGAGACTAAACGCCTGCACTGCACGCACACACACACGCACACACACACACACACACAGAGGAGAATAAACTGTCTTCGACTCTTGTTTTTAGTGCGAATCCGTCCAAGACTTTTTACCTCCAAAGGCAAGTGGGGCATTTGAAGTTTGGCAGCTGCACTAACTTAATCTGACTCCAGACATGATCTACTAACTGATGATAGAAATCAGATATAATTCAGTCCCGCGTCTCCCTTCTGACTGACACTGATTCAGACGCTAGTATAGTTCATGAGATGGTACTGAACGATCCTCTGTGACCATTGTTTAGTGTTATGTCCTGAGCCCTGAATCTTTAAAGCTGGTTATACCTGATCCTAAATATCTCCCCATCCTCCCCGAGGCCCTGTGGTTTTGAGTACTCCAGCTCAGTTGGTAGCTCCAGTGGTGGTTGCTCGAGGTACTCTGTCCATCACTACTACCGAGATCTACTTTGAAGTGGACGAAGAGGATTCTGCCTTCAAAAATACTGATGCTAAAGTAAGAGCACCTTATTACCTCTGCCAAGGAGGTAATGGTTTTGCTGGTATTTGTCTGTATATGTGTGTTTGTCTGATAACAAATAGATTTTAATGAAATTGCTTTGTGCTAGTTGATCTCAATAGATTGGCATTACGTTTTTGATTAATTCAACAGGTCCTGGCTTATACAGAGGGCCTGCACGGCAAATGGATGTTCAGTGAAATCCGAGCCGTGTTCTCCAGACGATACTTGCTTCAGAATACGGGCTTAGAGGTCTTTATGGCCAACAGAAGTAAGTCTGATGAGTTATTATATTGATGAAAATTGTTAAATGTCTAGGAAAACCTTAAAGGTCCGTGTTTATTAATGTCTCTCTATTATCTAAAGCTAAGTCATTTGCGTTGTTTTGATCTAAACATCTCTCCTCTTTTCCTCCAGCATCAGTGATGTTTAACTTCCCTGACCAGGCCACTGTCAAACGGGTGGTCTACAGTCTCCCACGGGTGGGTGTTGGAACAAGTTACGGGCTGCCACAGGCCAGGTGAGTTCAGTCAGCTCACTCCTTGCTGGTTTTCAGAAGAAGAGCGTTTAAAAATCTGTGTGTGTGTGTGTGTGTACCAGGAGGATTTCCCTGGCCACCCCTCGTCAACTCTTCAAGTCCTCCAACATGACCCAGCGCTGGCAGAGGAGAGAGATCTCCAACTTTGAGTACCTCATGTTCCTCAACACTATCGCAGGTGAAGTCACATCGTCTCAGCTCTCATTCTGAAACGAGCACGTTTACTCAGATAAATACTTGTGTTGATATTTTCATGCCAAAACAAAGAAAATGTGAAACTTTTAAGACAAAACTACAACCTAACTCTGCCATGTGAGGTAATCTAACGTTAATGCACCGTTCACAGGGAGGACCTATAATGATCTCAACCAGTACCCTATCTTCCCCTGGGTTCTGACTAACTACGACTCAGAGGAGCTCGATCTTACTCTGCCTGGAAATTTCAGAGACCTGTCCAAGGTGAGATGCACTGTTAAAAACATGTCAGCCCGAGTTATCACTGAGCAGTGACTAATATAGACTCTTTGCCTGACTCTTCCTTCTAGCCAATCGGCGCACTGAACCCTAAGCGAGCGGCGTTTTACGCGGAGCATTACGAGACATGGGATGACGACAGCGCCCCGTCTCACCACTACACCACCCTTTACTCCACTGCTCACTCCACGCTGATGTGGATGCTCAGAATAGTAAGTCCCTGCTTTGGAAGCTTGCAGACGCCCAGCTTTCTGCTGCCGTTCTTCTATTCTATCAATTCATTTTCTTTCCTTGCAGGAGCCCTTCTCCACATTTTTCCTCAACGCCAACGATAACAAGTTTGACAATCCAGAAAGAGCTTTTTCTGGCATCGGCCGCTCCTGGAGGAACTGCCAGCGGGACACGGCTGATGTCAAGGTAAATGCAGGCACCCTGGTGGTCATGTCACTGCTGAATGTCGGCTCAGTATCAGCCCTTTCTGCCACCAGGAGCTGATCCCAGAGTTCTACTACTTGCCCGAGATGTTCGTCAACAGCAATGAGTACGAGCTTGGTGTGCGTGACGACGGCGTCCCTGTGTGTGACGTGGAGCTTCCTGTCTGGGCCAAGAAGCCCGAAGACTTTGTCCGCATTAATCGGATGGTGAGGGATGCAGGAAGCGATTGCTAGGACGCACATCGACACGTTGATCACCTCTCTAAGCTCCTGCACTCCTTCCCTCAGGCGCTGGAGAGCGAGTTTGTGTCGTGCCAACTCCACCAGTGGATTGATCTAATATTCGGCTACAAACAGAGGGGGCCAGAAGCCGTCAGGGCGCTGAATGTCTTCAACTTTTTGTCCTACGAGGGAGCGGTCAACTTGGACAATGTTGACGCAGCGCAGCGAGAGGTGTGTCTGAATCTGTGGTTTCTTCATCATCGGGCGAACGTCTGTTTTATTCGTCCCCTCCTCTCTCTCTCTCTGACTGCAGCTGATTGAGACCCAGATTCAGGCGTGTGGTCAAGTCCCCTCTCAGCTGCTGATCGAGCCACACCCGCCGCGCTCCTCCGCCATGCACCTGGTGAGAATACCTGCACAAGGGTTCGCACGAGGGTTACAGGCTCCTTTCACGTACATGCCTGATTTACCTGTGATTATATTGATAATCAGTATAATTGTTATACTGAGGGAAGTTGTTGAAGCTTAAATTTACAAAATATTTTTTGTATTTATTTAATAAGTTTGTGCAGCTTATTTATATTCAAATATTTGCCACTAAGATTTGAGTCTTATTTTACAATTTTAGTGTGAATCATTCCTGCTCTAATTAGTACAGTATTTCTGAGATAGATGGTTATAAAGAATCACTGAGGTGTTTCTTCATTTTTACAGCATTTTTATTCTCTGTACTGACGTGTGACTCTGGTTTAGCCTCTCCCTGCTACTCTCAGCAGCACAGACCCCGGTGTCTCCACCTCAGAGCCCTCCATTTCAGCTCAAACCCGTCCAGCTCCTCTCCTCGGCCCAGAGCCGCCCTCAGTGTGTGTACCTGCTCTGACCCTGCTCTCCCACTAATGTACCTTCTCCCTTCCCTGTCCCATCTGTCCCTCTACCTCTGTCTCCATACCTTCCTCCCTCCTTCCTCCTTCCTCCTCTTCCTCCTCCTCCTCTCTCCATCCCTCTACCTTTCTCTGTCTGTCTCACCAGTGTTTCCTTCCCCAGAGCCCACTGATGTTTAAGGATCAGATGCAGCAGGACGTCATCATGGTGCTCAAGTTCCCCTCCAACTCGCCCGTCACTCACGTGGCCGCTAACACACTCCCCCACCTCAGCATACCAGCAGCTGTCACTGTCACATGTAGCCGGTTATTTGCTGTCAATCGCTGGCACAACACAGTCGGTGAGTGTGTGGTAGTGAAGGTCGAAGTGTAGAAAGATGGATGGATGGATGGATGGATGGAAGGATGGAGACCTTTATCCCCTCCCTCATATTACTCAGTTTGACATTAAACGTCCCTGACTGTGCATGTTTGATTCCCACGAAAGGTTCAAGGACTCCGCTTGTTCTTTTAAAAACACTTTCCAGGAGTTAGAACACAATGAAAGTGGCGTTGTCTTCCAAAAATGAGTTGTCTTGAAACATTATCCGCAGATATTCTTCAAAATAAATGCAGCGTGTGCTGGTGCCAGCTCAATTCAAAGGATTTAGTCCTTTTTGTGTTCCAGTGTGAATCAAATCTATTCCTGGAAACTGGAAAAGGCTTTTAGCAGCTTCACAAGTAAAACCCACATTTAGGAGCTCATAAAGGCAATAAGATGTAGGTTAATGAGAGGGGACATAATGATCTCATGTTCATTAATCTTTGGCTGTTGCTATGGATTCTGTTACATTAGTCTTTTCCTTATTTACCATTTATCCAATTTAAACTGCATAAAGTCCCTTCATGCTGGCAGTAATTAATTCCAGGAGTTTCATTATTGAGGGTCAGCAGGCTTGATATTGATTCACCGAATAAACGCCGAGTTCTGAGTTGAGTCTTTGCAGTATTGATCTGTGTGTGTTTGTCAGGGTGTGTTATGTGTGTTATTATTTATTTCTTTCTTATCCTGTCAGGCCTCCGGGGAGCTCCGGGTTACTCCCTAGAGCAGGCTCATCATCTGCCCATTGAGATGGACCCTCTCATAGGTGAGCACGCCTGCACGGAGAATCCTCTAAATCCTGCAGGGGAGCACGCGTCTGTGTCTGCCGCTGCGATCGTGTGTGATTATGAGTGCAGTCGGGGAAACAGTCGGTATAACCACCAAATCACTGGGGATTTTTTTTGCGCAGTTACTGACTGGAGCATAGAGTAGTCAGGAAAATGCATGTTTGCGTAGCAGGTCATACTTGGGTCCCCTAATTAACCTGCTAACATCTCTGTGCTCACGTGTAGCGAACAACTCGGGCGTGAACAAGCGTCAAATCACTGACCTGGTGGATCAGAGCATCCAGATCAACACACACTGTTTCGTGGTTACCGCTGACAACCGCTACATCCTGGCCTGTGGCTTCTGGGACAAGAGCTTCCGTGTTTACTCCACAGAAACTGGTGCGTTTGCATTAGCATCAAGAGCGGAAGACTGACGTTAAATTTCATTTTAAGTTGCCATGTTAATGACGTGCATCTCCTCAACAGGAAAGCTCACCCAGATAGTGTTTGGCCACTGGGATGTGGTGACCTGTCTGGCCAGGTCCGAGTCCTATATCGGAGGAGACTGCTACATCGTGTCTGGCTCCAGAGATGCGACTCTTCTTCTGTGGTACTGGAGTGGAAGGCACCACATCATCGGGGACAACCCCAACAACAGTGAGTGGTTGAAATGTGGGAAAAATGATATGGATGTTCCTTCTTGTGTGTGTGGTTTGTTGTAACCTTGTTGTGTCCTCCAGGTGATTATCCTGCGCCTAGAGCTGTACTGACCGGACATGACCACGAGGTGGTGTGTGTCTCTGTGTGTGCAGAGTTGGGGTTGGTGATCAGTGGAGCAAAAGGTGAGATGAAGAAAATGTTGTATGGAAATACATCCCAGTGTCAACAATGACACGCTCTCGTTCTTTGCAGAGGGCCCGTGCCTGGTTCACACCATCACCGGGGATTTGCTTCGTGCCCTGGAGGGGCCGGAGCTGTGTCTGCGGCCCCGGCTCATCTCAGTGTCCAGCGAGGGCCACTGCATCATTTACTATGAGAGAGGACGCTTCTGCAACTTTAGCATTAACGGAAAACTTCTGGCGCAAATGGAGGTCAACGATTCCACAAGGGTGAGGTTTCAGAGCTCGTGTAAACAGACGCCACTGCTCTTTAGGAATATGTTTATTGCATATTCCACAGACATTCCCAACGAGTGATATGTTGTCTGAACCTCTGTTGCTCTGGTTTTCTGTCTCCAGGCTGTCCTGTTGAGTAGTGATGGACAGAACTTGGTGACAGGAGGTGACAACGGGGTTGTGGAAGTGTGGCAGGCCTGCGACTTCAAACAGCTTTATATTTATCCAGGCTGTGACGCAGGCATCCGGGCCATGGACCTCTCACACGACCAGAGGTAAAGTGCCTGTGTGAGGCAGACTCTGCTTTTGTTTAAGAATGTGTTGACACCTGTATAAAACTTCTACTCTTGTATGCTTTTAGTCAAATGACACTTTTTAATTACATTTATTTGTTACTCTATGGATCACCTGTTAAAGACGGTTTCCAGTCCCCCTGGTGGTAGTTAGTAGGAATGCATCCGGGATATTAACAATTGACTGAAAGATTTGTTTTTACAGACTCTTTTGTGTATGTGCAGCATTTTCTTCATGACCTTTTGTTTTTTACATTCATGCGCTCCTCCCTCAGGACGCTGATCACTGGCATGGCGTCCGGCAGCATCGTTGCGTTCAACATAGACTTCAACCGCTGGCACTACGAACACCAGAACCGGTACTGAGGTGGACAGCATGAGGAAGAAGGAGCAGAACAGAGAGGGGAGAGGAGGTGACGCATCCTGCAGTGTGAATGCGATGCAGGGGAAATTACCGCCACCAAGAGGAAACAAAAAAAGAACCGGACCTTCGGCTCTATTCCCCTGTGAAGTGTACTTGTGAGGACATGGCAGTGCTGGTGGACTATACTCCCGCCCCCCCCCCCCACGCACACGCGTATGTACACACACACGCGTTTAACACATATACCCCGATAGAGAAGATACACACCAAAATCTGCTGATCAAATGTAAAGAGCGAGTCCTGCAGGCCTTGATTACACTGGTGGCTCACACAACTGGCCGCTGGCACGCTTAAAGCTCCACAAAACAAAGAATTTCCTTTTTTCACCATATTTTTCTTCTCTCTCAATAATACTCAGATTTTTCTTTTAGGCAAGTTGAATGTGGGAATTATTTTGGGTGGATTATAAATTACACCCTAGAAATGGTGGTTAGAAACGGTCAGAAGTGAACCAGCCCCCCCTGCTGTTCAAACACCGGTGCTATTGGCATGATCTTAAATTCACCCTGAACTAAAAAAAAAAAAAAAAAAAAATCCTGCTTTTAGCATTTTCTTTAATGTTACCAGGTTTTATTTTATTTTATATGGTATATATATTTTTTCTCTTAGTTGCCGCAGAGTTAAGGCTGTAAATAAAACTCTGCCTCCATCAGATCTGTTCTTTCATGGCACAGACTGCGCTTTTCACCTTTAATTTATTAATGATTTGCTGTATGTAAAATATTGTGTAATAATTGCTATAACCTCAACACGACTGATGGTGATAACAAGGCTGTCGAGGATGGTGATAATTATGCCGGAGATGATAAGGATAGTGATCTGGCCAGTGCCACCACGGACGAAAAACCACAAGACTGACAGGATTTTCTTTGTATATTTGGTGATTGTTTTGTCAAATATGTACATATAGTCTTGATTCAGGCTTGGTGGGAGACGTCATCAGCTGACTGAAGACTGATAGCGCAAAGGAAACTTTCACTTACTCACATTTCTTGATTATTTAAAAGTAAAAAAAAAGAATCAACTCAATGGAAAAGTTTGTTTTGTATTTGCACTTTGCACCAATCACATATCATTATTTATTAGCTTGGTTCTTTCTGGTCGGCTGCCATTTTCTTTAGGTCCATTTTTCCCGATGGGATTATTTGTGCATTGATGTTTGTATTTAAAAAAAAAGAAAAAAAAGAAAAAAGGACTAAAAAAAAAAAACACAACGTTGAGCTCATGTGTGATTATTAGGTTTTACAACCTCACAGTTGTAAGCAATATCATGATTCTGTAGCTGTTAGAGGTTGAGGAGGATGGAGGAGGAAATGTGAGCTGTACTGTACGTATGTGTGAAGCCATTTCGATCAAATGCGCACATGCACATACTCTATCGACAGGTTCAACTTACGTATCCAAAAAAAAAAAAAAGTTACATATTTTTGGATCTATGAAACCCTAAAAACTATTGTATTCATGTTTTATTGCAAGGATGTAAATTATGACATGTGTGAGTTGAAAACAAAATCATGATAAGAAAATAAATTATGCAAAGAATTTGATGACTTGACTTTTTTTATCGCTGGGCCGCTCAGTTTTGGTGAAAGGCTTGTTTTCTTCTCAGGACAAAAACTCACAAATATGATATTGATGTATCGAATGTGTCTTTTTTGGGTATAGGACAGAGACGAGTCGAGCTGGAAGGACTTTTAATCTGTTTTTGCTGAATGTGTCTGAACTTGCAGCTGAATAATTCAAACAGTAAAAGAACCCAGAACCAGTTTAATGTCATCAGTCTGAGTCTTTTGGTGAGGAAATTAGTTTTCCCGCTTGTATTTGTCCTCACTTTTTAATGCTTTGGCTTCTTTTTCCTCACATTAACCCTCACATTTGTTTGTAAAAGCTGTGTGTTCCCAGATTCACGTCAAGGTTTCAGTGCTATATGTCTGCCAACACCGACTCACTTTCATCCTGGACTCCGGAAGAGGCTTCACACAGCTTCTGCCCTTCAGTTGCTATGGAGACAGCGATCAGAGGACACGCGAGCGTCAGATGAGAGCGGGTAATCCTTTAAGCTGTTTGAGTAGTGGGAAGTATCTTGTTTGTTGTGTCACCTTTGACTTTGTCGGACATTTTAAAACACGCCATCGGTCTCTTTTATCGGGAGTTGTTTGGGAATTCGGTATATTCACTGTTCTCAAAGGATCTTTTTAGTTTTTCAACAATTGATGCACATCCATACACTTCTGCACAAACTTTAACATTTTAATAAATGTATGATACAGACATGCTGTGGAAAGCACCACTAAATGTGAAAGTAGGAGGAAGTGGGAAGTTTCTGGTGTTTGAACTGTTGAAATAAGCCCTTTAGATGGGTTTATTCATCCTCAGCCTTCACCACATTGGGAACTCAAAACCTCCTTTGCTAATTGAATCAGACTCACTGGAACATAAGGATTTGGACAGACAAACATGAAGCTGCTACGCGCTCTGTGTCTGTGCATGGTTATGTAGTGTTTTCCCGTGTGTGTGAGAGAGAGAGCGCCCTCAGGTGGACAGTGAGGAGATTGCGGAGCGCTGAGAGGAGATGCTACAAATCTCCATGTTGGTGAAGGAGCTGCCTGCCTCGCTGCTGCAGTCGGGGATGGAGGAGGAGGAGGAGATGATGTTCTTCAGCCTGTGCAGGGAGATGATGAGCAGCGTCAGCAGGAACAGCAGCAGCCCGAGGAAAAGCCACACGTACACGTAAACGTTGGCCAGGCGCCCCGGCAGCGTTGCGGCAGCCGATGTGGAGGAGGAGGTCGGGGCGAATCTGAGGAAGGTCCCGTCGTCCGCTGGAGAGATTCCAGTGTCATTCTGGTCCATCAAGGGCAGGTCCGTCCCTGACATCCTAGCTGATGTTGAGGAGGGAGAAACAAAAGGGTGAGAAACTAAAAACATATTTGACCTTTAGTTTTCTGCTGTGCTGATTAGGCTTAATAAGGGTCAAACAGGAGACAGTGCATTCTTCAGCCTCTTGTTTTATCCTGACTGAGTATTTTGGACTCGTAAGGCTTCACCTGATCATCAAATGATGTGCATATACTTATATTTTAAATAGCCCGACAACAGCTGGCTTGTGATGGCCGTCAGAAGTGGAGGAACCTCTGGAAGGAGGAGTGACGGCAGGGGGAGCACGTGACTCTCTGATTACCTGTCAAGCTTTGGTGCCGCGAGCTGCAGTCTCTCATAAACGAAGGCATCCTTATCTGATGAAATTACACTCCTCATAATCAGCTTTCACGAAGACAGCCAAGAGCCAAGCAGCCCTCCTCTGCTGCCCCTTAAATGCTAATGATGTTCCACTGCAGATTAGCGCCGTGGTGGCGAAAAGACGCGTCCGAGTACTGGGATGCTCTGCGGTCTCGACGGATGACAACAGACGAGGCACTTCAAAGAGACGAGTAAGAACCCGTGACCAGGATCAAAGCGGGAGGTCAGCTCATCAGCCTCGGCATCATGCTGCTGCTGTGTGTTCCTCTTCCTCGCTCTTCTCTCACCTCTACCTTCAAAGAGGACTTTTATCGTGGTGAAAAGGTCTGAGACTTCATCATAGGGAAAAACAGATCTCAGAATATCTCACTGTTTCTATTCCGACCAGAGATTTAGGCAACGATCCAGACCAAGTTCGAGCGGCCAAGGAGCCTCCAGCGCTCCGATCTGAGCCATCATCAGGAACACAATGATGGCGGTCTGGAGCAGAAGCCTGTGTGAGTCAGAGTACCATCTGTCAAAGTCACGTGATTTGCTTCTGAGAAACACAGTCAGGTTTTTTTTTTCTCCGCCAAACAGAACATCAAGAACATCTTCAGGTAAAACTACCAAAGAGCTGCTCTGTTTCAGACCACTTCATGCATAATCAAAGCTTCCCAGAGAAAATGAGTCACATTTTGAACACATGACCATTTGGTCGTGTTGGAACATGTTCAATTTTCAAAGGCAGCATTGTTTTCCTCCACGAGTCTGTTTAGTGCATCAGTCGGCGACGCTGTAGTTGCGAGTGTGGGTGATTTTAGTCATTTATGTGAGCTTCGGCTTCTCTCACCAGACCCACATTCTGTGGTAGAACATACTGAATGTGGGTGTTAGCAATTAGCATACGCAAATCCCAATAAGAGCAAAGTGTAATTGAGTCGGGATGACGTTATTTGTGTTGCCAGGGTTTGCTGTAATTAAGTAGTAGAGGCACAGCTGACGTATTCTCATTGTTAGTTCTCCTCAGCAGCTCCTAATATTAGAATATGCTGCAACAGTTTGGAAACAGACTGCAACAAATGATAGCATGGGCGTACAAAAACTCCTAATCTTCCAGCTTTTGAAGTTTGGTTTCCGCTCGGCTTTCATTCCTTTTGTCTCCTCCTCCTTTTGTCTTTCTCTGATGCTACAGGCTGAAACATATTGTGTGAAAAAGAGCCCCTGCCCTCTTTAATTTGCAGGCCGCAGTGACTTCAGGGAAATTCATGGCGTGATAAAGACGGATGGCTTTGGCTTCTCTTTCTTTCTTTCTTTCAGTTGTTTGCTCTTTTCCCCCTCGACTCTGTTTTGTCTTTCAAAGACTCCCAGTGGCCCTCCCAGTGCACTGAAACGCCGCCCTGCCATTTTGGAGGAGACAAGCTAAAGAATTTATATTCGCGGCACATCCGCTGTCTTAGATTTGCTCTTGTTCAACCCCAGATGCTACACAAGTCCCTGCAAACTTGGGTAAATTTCAGCCTGGATTCTCCGGTTTTCAGCAGAAATACATATGAATATGTAACAGCTCCCCACCAGCACCAGCACCAGCACCAGCACCAGCACCAGCACCACCTTCTTCCCTCCTTCTTGTCCATCACTCACTCCTCCTCTCTGTTGCAGCTATTAATGATACGTTGTTTTGAAATCAGTGCTGAAGGTTGCTCATTGATGGCTGAAGTGGTTGATAATTGGCCCTAATGATGCTTTTTGTATCCAGGCAACAATGTGCATTCAGTTTTTTTTTTTGTTGTTTTTTGTTTTTTTTGAGTTAATCCAGTTTGAGAGGCCAGGCCAGGCAGCCCCACAGAGGCCAAGGTGGGCAGATGCATGCACACACACGCACACACACACCTACACACACACACACGCCTCCTACATTTAATAACTACAACTACATGGCCTGTAGGTACTCCCTCAGCAGAAATTGCTAGTGAGCAGATTATGTCTAATTAAAAGGTAGATTTCTTTATCTCCTCTCTCTGTTATGGGTTTTTTTCCTGTTCCACTCTCTCGACACGAGCCCTTTTCTGCCAGTTGAGTCTCAATTTCGATGATAAAAATCCTCATTAAGACAGCTTGTGGTTAAAAATTAAGCTCCCGCCTCTCAAAATATCGACTCTGTGAGAAACCGTTGCAATGTTTCAGCGTGAAATCGCAAAATAATTACTAAGAACGATTATTCTCCAGTCAGTTTTTGATTTCATGCCGTTTTTAGACAATTAGCCGTCGTTTTGGGTTAGAAAGACTTTTCATTCATTGCTCTTATTCCCAGGCACAGCACTGCATTGACTTGAAATGTAATTGATGTTTTATTCAAGCATGGATTTCTGCGTGTGGTCTGTGCAGAAGCTGCACTAAGAGGCAGAATTTAAAAGGGAACCTGGTTATTCTATACTGACCTGTTGAAATGAAATCAAAGCACTTGTACACGTTTCATGAACCAGGACAACGGTTCCCTGTACAGGTGCACTTTCATTAGAACTCCTTCAAAGACTCCTCTGGCCACCCGGAGCTGGGAACTGACGTTGGGAGGAAGGGCTCCACTCTTCTTTGTTATAACTCCAGAACTGCCCTCTCAGCTATTTCAGGAGGTTTCATTATATTCTGTATATTCTCAGCTATCTCCGCTGCACACGCTTCAAACGAGGCTACCTGGAGCACATTTCTCCCTTTAACTTCAATAGCCCTCCTCCTCCTCCTCCTCCTCCTCCTCCTCCTCCTCCTCCTCCTCCTCTCTGTCTCTCTCTCTCGTTCCCTGGTGGCTCTTAACTTGGACTTATGTTTGGTCTTCCATCAGTCTGTATCTATAGATAGTGAGCTGTGACTCCCAGAGCTCCTTTTTGTCCCGATCAGACACTTTGGGAGACGTGTGATCCCTGCAGTTGACTCCTCCTGAGACCCAGCGCCGTGAAGCTTCCTCTGCTCTACTTTCTCTTCCTTCCTCTCTTTATTTCCTCATCTCCTCTTTAAAACACTTCCACCGCTCTTAATTTGGCATCGGTGCTCTAGTCTTCTGTCCGCGTAAACACGCCTGGCCTGTTTTGGCTGAGCTTGCTGCACTTTAATTGTTTTAATGAATAAAAGTCAGCTGTTGGCACGCTTTGCGCCTCCAGCTCTCCCTGATGCTAAATTTGTCCGTCCAGGGTCAAACGTGCCCTCTCCGCTCCTTCCAATCTAAACCTCACCATCACTCGTGGTGACAGACGACACCCTCGGCTATTCCTGGAATATTTACAGTGCATGTGCAGCCTGGAAACACTTCCTGAACGATCACCCAAAAAGCTCCAGCCGAGGAAAGCCTGTCTGACACCAGCTCTTCGGGTCATGAATAATAGACACGGTCCGCGCACGTGTGCTGAAATGCCATGGCATTTGGGCTGCACGTCACGACCCATTTAAATGAGGTATCAAGTAACAACTCAAAGGTTTGAAAAAAAGAAAGACTGTTGAATATCTGGTATTCTGAGCCAGATCAGTTGGAAAGAGAGCAGAAAGTCAGTCGCATAAATCTCAAATCTCTGCTCTGCAGGCCTGAATACCACAGATAACCCTGGAGGGGTCACTCGGAGATACGCAGGAATGAAGAAAACAAGCGTCAGCTTACACCGGTCCTTCCGTGAAACCAAACGAGCTCCTTGGTTTGGCTAATCTTGATTAATCACGTAAATAGAATCTCACAAGGGACGACTTTTATCCGTCGCTGTTACAGCTGAAACAGGACAAAAATCTCCAGGCTGCACATCTGACAGCACTTTTCACATGTTATCAGAGTGAAAGCACGGACGTTTTAAAGGTTCCTTTGGACTTTAGTGATTCCAATCACTACAGTGACGACAGACTGTAGCAGATAGGAAGGTGGAGGACTGGGGGGTGTCCGGTGGAGATAGCGAGCTTTTTTCTCCCATTTGAGTTTGAGTACCTGCTAATTAATCCTGAAGCTTCTCAGAGCACCTGCCAGTTAATTCAATACGGATCAGCCTCGCCGCAGGAAGTCCGGAGAGAATCGACCACAGTTTCAGATCCTCCTGCCCTTCTCCTACCGGCTGTATGAAGACACTTATCCACTCTTTTTCTTGATCCGTTAGCACCATTGTTTCATGTATTACTCTTTCTTTTCTCTGCTGCCATTCGGAAAGATGTTTTCGCTTTCGTTTCTTGCCCCCTCCTCTTCTGATCTTCTTGCAGTAAGTACTAAAGGACTGAATAAAGTTGCTGTTCACTAAAACAGATAAATCAGATCTGGAAGCCGTCTGTTTTCCTCTCTCCTACAGCTGTCTGGAGCTTCAGCAGCTTCAGGTGGAAGGATTGAAACTGTTACAAACCTTTATTTGTGTGAGGCAGCTGCTCCTCGCTCTGGTTCACGTCGTGCAGAAATCCATCCTGTCGTGTTTGGTCTTCCGGCGGCGCAGTCCAGATCTGCTGCCCTTGAGAGCTTCTCTGTCTGTCTCCCCCTCTCTCTCTCTCTCTCTCTCTCTCTCTCCCTCCCTCTGTCTGTCTGTCTGTCTGTCTCTCTCGCAGGCTCCAGATCTCTCACTGAGAGGCTGCGTCTAGTGATTTGGCACCGATCATTATGATTTTGCTCACTTGAGAAGTGCTGAAGGGCTTTGAGGAGAGGATGCAGCGCTCGCTCTAATCCCCTCCCACTCCTCTGTCCGTGCCCTCCCACTTTCCTCCCTGCTACCCATTACTGTCCAATAACGCTCGCTGTAATGAAGGGTGCAGTAATTGAGCAGAAAACCAATATTTATCCTGCTCCCAGTCAACACTTTCTTTTGGCGGGTGGACAGCGTCCAGAGGTCAGTGCAAAGCTGGAAGGATGACCTCAAAAACTCTGAGACAGATGAACAAGGACGCTTCTGAGCAGAGGAAAAATAGCATCCAACACCTCCCAGCTTGTCTGAGCAGCTGTCTTCACCTCTATTCATCTTCTATTTGCACCTCCGTGTCTTCCTCTCCATCTGATCCCCTCCGCTGAGAGCTGCATTTGTAAACAGCGGGAGCGTTTTTGTCACTGTGCACCAAATTAAATTGGTGGATGGAGTGGAGCAGGCGACGCTAAGCTGTTTATTGAGCTCAGTGCACCTTGTGGTTTGGTCTGTCATGTTTTTGATGGAGTGACAATTATCGCTGTGATCCCGCAACAGCTGAGATGCAACTAATTGCACCATCCACCTAGATTTTGGGCTGCATCTGATATTGTATGTTTCAAATAATTGTTTTAGCATATTAG
The DNA here is from genome assembly GCA_015343265.1 of Pao palembangensis. Lineage (NCBI taxonomy): Eukaryota > Metazoa > Chordata > Actinopteri > Tetraodontiformes > Tetraodontidae > Pao > Pao palembangensis. The sequence continues at coordinate 9,458,274 of CM027094.1, read as the reverse complement.
CATACTAATATAAACCAGTTATTAACACTATCTATTAATCTTTTTTTGTGGACTCCTGATTCCAGGCATATTCTTTCCCTTTCATTTGTGTGGTCGGGGGCTCAGAATCTCATATGAGCTCATTAGCACTTTAATAGCATTCATGATGTTAATTGTGAGGCAGATGACACCTGTCCCCGCTCTGTGAAAGCAAAGAAGGCTTGCTCATCCTCCACAGATGCCTCCGTCTGCAGCCATCTGTCCACTAAATAGAGGGGCCAGGGGTGGGGAGAACAGCAGAGGACAAAGAGAGATCAAAGTTGAGACTAAGACTGCCCAAAATCCAGCTTTTGCTGGCTTCATATAGCTGCTGTGGCTGCAGATCTAAACGGGTCAGATTTGCAAAGAGGTCATCTGATGGTGTGCAGATTTTCAGTTTTACAAAAGGAAATTTGCTCTGAAGAAACCTACAGTCACCGTGATCACCAGAGCATCTCCATCTCAGCCCAGAGGGAAATGTTCCAGAATTCCTTGATTTCCCAAAGAGGGAAAACTTATCAGGCCCTTTTGAGCGCCTGCTCTCGTCTGCTGTTGTGCTCATTTGTGTTGCCGCTGTGTGTTTGTGTTTGACAAAGAGATGACTGAAGGGTAGCGATAAGAGCTTCAGACTCAGATGGATTTTGGAGTAATCCCGAAAGGCATGACTGCTGATTCTGTGTCATTTTCTGATTTCCCAGTCTGGTCCGAGTCTTTAACAGCCCAGATCTGGCTGTCCTTGTTAGGACACCAGGCTCTGCGCTGCATGATAATTAAGGGGGGCGGCGGGGGGGAGTGCAGGAGGAAGCATGTTTGCATCCCTGATCTACAGAGACAAACCTGATTTTGGCATGATTAAATCATCTAACACAGTTAAATCTCTGACATCAATGAAAAATATGTTCTTCTCCTTAAAGGTCAGGTGTGTGTAAGACAACGTTTCAGATTCTTCTGCTAATTTCTGTGAAAACCTTAAAAAAAGTGGGATCAAATATCCCACACTCACATTTTCAATCAGAGTCACGCTTCAACTTTGAGGAAAATTGTCTATTCTGCTCAATCTTTTCCCCCAATTTGCCTGATTTCTGAAGTCGGCCGGGCAGGATATTTTTAAAGTGTCGGAGGAACATTTAAGGTTGTTCCTAAGACTCCGTGCTGCGATGTTCGGCTGAGCTTTAAAGATTTGGGCGATAAGAGGAAACCTTCCGGAAACACACACACATAAACACGCACACACACCGACGCTCCAGACTCGAGTCTCCCAGCAGTGTCGTGCCAATCAAGTGGAGCTGCGCAGATCTGAGGGCACAGCAGTGAAAAAGGGCCGGAGCGTAACTGTGACGCACACGTCACGCAGACAGGACAGCAGCCTGACAGGCCGGCGCTGGTCCTGAATAACAATGAGATGAGACCAAGAGATGCATCAAAAACATCCCCGAGGGCCAACACACACGTTAAAACACATACACACACACATGCCTGCACGTAAAAGCCCTCCAAATCTTTTGAAAATGGCATGAAAGCCTGTGCGCTGATAGTTTTTGCCTGTGACGAATTCACTTTCAATTCACCAAAGAGCAGAAGAAAGGAGGAAAAGAAAGTCCTCAAAGTCAGATTCATTTGAATACATGAATAATTTAACACGTCAAAAGATTTAGGCCTCTTAAATTAAAAAAAAAAAAAAAAGCTTCCTCTCTCCACAGATATTCATAATTCATACATGCCACAGCTCAGGCGGGGGAGCGGGCCTGATACTCGCCTCAGGCTGTCTAGAGGGCGACACGGCAGCATCGTCTCCGAGGTCAACGTCTCGAAAGGAAAGTGCAGCAGACGTTGACAAGTCAACAACCAGGCTCGTCGTTTGCGTCGCTACGGTGACGGACTCACGCTGAGCGCTAAATCTAACCTGGTTAAGCTGTCTGAGTGTGTTGTGTGTGTGTGTGTGTGTGTGTGTGTGTGTGTGTGCACCCCAGTTTAAGCAGCCTCCTCTTTTTTCTTTTTCCTTCCAGGCTCATCACAGCGATGGGCCTTCCACTGAGGAGGCTGCAGTCAAACTGCAACAAAGGGCCTGGTGACTCCTCTGAGGATCATTAAATGAGCCGTTGTTTCACTGCAACGTCTGGGCGACAGGTCTGAACTTTACTTTAATTCATATTTAATAAAGTTTGTGCTGTTCTGAGACTGCTCTGTTCAGACTGAAGCAATTGGCGGCTTCCCTCACTGATGCCCGTGGCGTCACGGATGTCTGGCTGCCTTCGGATCTCCTGCTGATGCTAATGGGCCTCCTGTCTCACATCAACCATCTTTGCAGCGCCATTTATGCACTGAATGAAAATTGGCATCTGTTTCATTAGTAACTCCCCCCCAAAAAAAACAGACTGCGGATTCTTCCCCTCAGCCTGAATCTGGAGCTGATAAAGAGCGACGTTCCTGCAAAAGGTGATGAGATATTCCACCACCCGACACAGATTAGAGCGCCTTTTCAGCCCTTCATCCTTCAACTTCCTCCAGATTTCGCCATTTCTTTTAACAGACATTAGAGGAGCCGCCCTTTGCTCTGGGTGAGAGACGGCCTCAGCTGAGATACGACAAACGTCCATCCTCGTCTTGGGAGGATTCTCAAGGATATCTTCTCAAGGAGTGATGCTCGAACCGCCAGCCCGTCTCACTCACGCCACCGGCAATACATCAGGCTAATGGCAGCAGCCAGCGATATGTGTCATAAGACGTCTGCAACTGCTGAGGGGCTGAACGGAAATCAGGAAGCAAAAAATAAATAAATAAAATAAAATAAACACAGAGAGACTGTTTCCTCTGCTGTGTGTGTGTTCCTCCCCACAGTGTGGACAGATAATCAGGTCTATTTTCAGAGGAGAAAACAGCATCAACAGGTCTGATCTCACATCTCCGTTTTATCGGACGGCCACAGCACATTTTATCTTTGGATGACAACTTCTGTCCTTCCCGCAACTGGTTTTTATGTCTTCTAGCGCTCCACGACTTTTGCAAATTGAAAAGAATAATTGGGATTGGGACTGCTTTCATGATGTCCTGTCCCAAATGCAATTTTGATAAATAGATTATTTCATTCTCTTTTTCAGTTTTTGGTTTTTATACAGCCTGTAGCCTGACATAGATAAAATGACCTTCTCACTATATGGTGGATTTTCTACCTGAATTAAATATAAATTGATCCAATTGAATCTTTCACACATGGAATAAAAGTTTTGTGAGAAGTGTGGTCACGTTACAATGTGAGAAGTTCAGAGTTTTTCGGGGAAGACTTGAAGGTTCCACGATAGAATGCCTGGGAGTGATGGCTGGATGGAGCAAATTTGTGACGAAAAAGGTTGCAAATTGGAATTCTTAATCCTCCCTGCTGCTCCAGTGGAGCCACGCAGGAGCAGCAGCAGCAGGAGCAGCAGCAGGAGGAGGGTGATAAAAACTACTGTGTCCCACTTTCCAAACTTGGAACATAGCATTGGCCCTATATATGCTACAGAAATTATCAGTTATAATCTGCATAATAAGATAGAATTCTTGTACTTGAAATATTATTTCTTGTGGCCGAAACCTCCAAAAACTACTTAAAGGTCTATTTACATTTTTGAGTACGTTAATCGTGTAAACCGCGACACCTTGTGGAGGGTTTAGACATTGCACAAAACCGTCGGGTTTTTATTTCCTTTTCAGTTTTACATAAGCTGCATTATTTTGCATACAGCTACTCATTTTCAGTGAATACACACTTTATGGGCTGTATTAACGTAACGTGAAAATATAATTTTGGAAGTAACAATATATTGGTGAACATTTTGCCCTTAGAAATGACAAGAAATGGATATTGATGTGATCACAGACGAGAAAATCTTTCTGAGGAAAATTTCTAAAATGTTCCAAAATATTGATTATATGATGTGTAATTGTCCAAGAGTCATTATATATTAAAACGCAAGAGACACGATTGTGTCTACAAATAAATTAAAAACTATTATTTCCTGTGAGGTGAGTTTATTTTCGGAGCGTGAACGCAACACGTCGCCAAACGTCTCGAACACGTGATCAGACAAGCGGAGACGTTTCGCGAAAATATGTGTTTTGTTTCCAAGACAACTGCAAGAAAACCAACATCTGACAGGAGGAAAACTCTTTCAAAACAGCTAGAGTGTCTGTTCAACGTCAAGATTAGAACAAAAACGCAGCTTGGCGGAGGTTTCTTCTCCTGCTCGATGGGACACTGACCTTCCTGACTCTACAATAACGGAAAAGCTGTTAACTCCGTTGACGCTCTATTATGGTGAGTTTGCATTTAGAAACAGAGCATAACCTAATTTATAGCTTATATTTCTTGATGATATACCTCTTTTCACCGAGTTTTGATTGTTTTGCCAGTAATTGACAATAATGGTGCTGTAACTAGGTGATGGTCGCCTTCAGTCAGTGCTGCGTCCATCAAAATATTTTTTTTTATCCTCCGTATTATGTCTATTCATTGTGTCCTTTCATAAAGATGGATTTAAGTGCAAATAAGCCATGTGATGACAGTAGCAAAGAAAACGTCATGCCTGGATTTGATGCTCCAGCAGTCCAGAGAAGCAAACGGCGCACGGTGCTGGGCGTGCTGTCTGACAACGAGCTACAAGGTCAATCCCTAGACCAGGTGAGTCAAACCCGAAATCTGCTGCTCCTCTGCTCAGTCATGTCCCTCCACGGAGCTTATCTTGTCATGTCTTCTCTCTCGTCTGTCTGTCTGCAGGCGAGCCAATTTTCTAAACACAGCTCGGCCTCTGACAGATCCCACCTCAAACCTCGCAGCGGTCCCTCCAGCTCCAGCTTTGACGTGTATGTGGAGGAGGAGGCCTGTGAAGTTGTCCTCACAGCATCTGGACAACCCCTGGGCTCAGATCACCCAGACGCTGAATCCTCTGCTCTAGAAAATGATGATGCGAGACTTCTGCTGGACCTGATTTCAGGTTTGTTTGGCACGTGCATCGTCCAGGTCACGCTTGTTTCACGTGCTTCAGCTGTGATTTGCTCTTGCAGGTTCCGGCCCAGATGATTCAGTGCTGTCTGATGAATCCTTGCCATCAGAGGAAGTGCTGCGTGTATCCGAGTATGCAGAGGACATTCATCAGCATATGAGAGAGAGAGAAGTATGAAAATAGTTGCCCTGTGTGCACTCCTTTCTGCACTGACTGTAGCCCACTACGTATTTCAGGTGTGGTTCAGGCCAAAGCCAGGCTTCTTGGAGAACCATCCGGAGATCACCGGTGACATGCGGGCCATCCTCGTCAACTGGATGGTGGAAGTTGTTCGGGAATACAAGCTGCGCTCGGAAACCCTGCACCTCTCTGTCAACTACGTGGACCGCTTCCTCTCCCAGACGATGAGCATGAGACGGAACAGGCTGCAGCTTGTTGGCACGGCGGCTATAACAATCGCTGCGTAAGTAGACGCCTTCACAGATTTGACGCGGCTCTGTTCGTGAACATCCCAAAGGGTGATGCTTGCTGTAGGAAATACGAGGAGATCAACCCGCCGGAGCTGGACGACTTTGTGTACACCACTGACAACACCTACACCAGGAAGCAGCTGATGCACATGGAGCTTTTCATACTGAAGGCACTGAGATACAGAATGACAGCCCCCACCATAAACCAGTTTCTCTCCCTTTTGATGGCTATCCAGCCTGCGTGCCCCCTCACACAAAACCTGGCCATGGTGAGCAGAACTCAGTAACTGTGGGTTTGTGGTCTTCATAGTTTGACTGTTTCTGTCTGATTCTAGTACATAGCGGAGTTAAGCCTGCTGGAAATAGACGTGATCCTACAATATACTCCATCTCTACTGGCGGCTGCAGCCTACAGCCTGGCTTCTTACACTGTCAGCAAACTCCTCTGGGTACGTTTGTCTTAGCCTCTTGTATTGTAAACTATGCTTGTGTTCCATGATGTTATTGGGCTCTTCTTTTTTTTGCCTCTATAGCCTGATAATTTATATGCCTTCACGGGTTATACGATGGCTGATATTTCATCCTGCATCACTGACCTCCACCAGCTTTACATCAGTGCAGAAAGTCATCCACATGAGGCCATCAGGGACAAGTATAAAAGCTCAAGGTACGCCCAGCTGCCAGATAGATGACCAAAGGTTTAAAAAAGTCACATACCCCAGAGTTCTTTATGATTTTCACCTTTGTTTTCTGTGTCTCTTTATTGACCAGTATTTTTCCACTCTCTGTTTACAGATACTGTCATGTTTCATCCATCACTCCACCCTCCATTCTGCCTTTCACATGAAACTCTGCTATACATCACTTCTCATGCTAGTCCCTAATCAAAATGAGAATAAATCTATCAGCATACTAGTATTCATTTTTTTAAAACATTTTACTATACTGCAATGACTTAAGAATGAAATATTTGTGAAAGAAATGTCATGTAGTTTGATTAATTAAACTACATAATTAATTTTGAATATATACTGAAAAACTAAACTGTTACTGTTTATGCTGGCATTTAATTAAGCGTTAGGAATGCCGTCGAACACTGACATTAAATATATTTTCTTATGAACCTTTCTTTCACATATAAGTTGGAACTTATTTTGGAAACCTTGGCCGGAAGCAGTTGCGTCATTATTGTGAATCTTATGAATGGCGCCTGGCGGTAGTACGGGTGTGTGAGCCTGATTAGGGGACGCGGAAAGTTAAGTCCACACAGTTTAAGGCGAGGAGACATTTTTACACGCATGGACTCAAAGAGGAGCTATCGAAATTGATTTGACGACACTGAATTCAGTTGTCCTTTCCAGTGATAATTGAACTTTGTCAGTAAGTAAGCTTTTAAGTGGTTTAAAGTTAACGTGTCTATTGACCGACATAAGATATTATATTACTGATTTATTTTTACTATTTTTATGCGCATCTCCATACAACACAGGCTCGTCATTCAGGTCAAACCTGATTCGTTTGTTAGCTTAGCCCATTAACTTGTCAACAGGTTAATGGGCTAAGCTAGCAAACACAGTAACCTGTCGATAACTTGTTTTATATTGTGATGATATTTGACCCATTTTTATTAGTCTATGGTTTTAAAAAAAACGAACAATAATTCATCTTTTACACTGTTAGTAACTTATTATTTGTTATATTTTGAATGATTGTAAAATCCGACAAAATGTATAGTAAAATTAATCCAATCTAATCAAGTAATCGGTCGTAGATTCGTTTTTTTTTTTGTCTTGTATACTGTTATACACGATATACAATAAATAAATACAGGTAAATGACTACTAAAGTTCTTTTCCTTCTAGTCTTTTGTCCAAACTCTCTGATATGCCTGATCCTGCCGAGCTGCTGCTGATCAGGGACCAGTATGAACAGGCACATCAGTCTTTGAGTCGGGGTCTGGTTGCTGAAGAAGCTGGGGACAAAGCAAACGCGCTGGCATGTTACAGGAAAGGTCGGTGGCACCTAATCCAAGGAACACAGGTCCCCGCTAATGGGGATAGGCAGAAGGGGGCAGCCTGGGACACAGCCAGGAAGCTTCAGCAGAGGATGAAGGACACCCTCGGTACTGTAAACACCCACATCTCTGACCTGGAGTCCTCTAGAGTGATGAAGAGCTTCAAAAGGGACTTATTGAAGGACCTCCCTCTCAGTCAAAGCTCGCTCAACCATCTCTACCCCACCGTGCCTGCTGCTGCCTACAACAATACCCCATCGGCCAAACTCCCCCCTCCCAGGCCTCCTTTCCCTGCCGCACCACGGTCAGGCACAGTCCCTGCAGCAGCCACAGACATGGCGGACCCAGGGGACCAGCCTCCAGCATACACGCCACAGCCGACGTCTGGGCACCTCAGCCTGGCTTTTCAGGAGCTCGGGCCAGCTGCAGGAGATGGACACGTGCTGCTCTTCATTCCTTCTGGGGTGCAGATGTTTTTTGTGGCACCGGACGGGCAGGTCAGCTCCCTGTCTTCCCCAGGTTACCTCCGTATCATAACTTTTGAGAGTCAGAACAAGGATTCTACAGCTGAGAGGCCCTGGACATTTTTACACGTAAGCAATAGGTTGTTAAGTAATTCTTTGAAGTAATTTGTCTTCATGTGTGTGTGTTAACAAAGCGACTTTCCCAAAGGTGTGTCATATAGGTTAGCAGATTTGAATGCTAAACTACGTCAGAGGAGTATTTTCAAACGTCAGACCAGTTTTTGTACTGAGATTCATTCTGATTCCATGTGCTAAGAAATATCTGCAATGGTTGATGTTACATTATTTGAAGCGTTGTATGTAATTTGAAGTGATCTGGCACTGCTACAAAGGTTGTATTGTGCCAAAGTGCAGTTCAACCCATGACTCGCCGCTCTCTGTATTGTGAGCTGTTTTTGTTTCCCTGCAAGACAATGGTCCTATTAACAGATGACTCTGCGCTTCTTTTGTGGTCTATGCCCACTCACGCAGGTCATTATGTCAGGTGCCATGGCACAATGCTGTTGCCCGTCTCTGATATGTGAAGTGATGGTGATAAAATCCAGTAAGGTGTTTTTTTAGATCAGAAATCACTCTGTTCTCTTCTGGGGATTGTGAGCACTTGGTGACCTATAAAAAGACAGCGCGTGTGTTTACAGTTTTAATTCACACCAAATTCAAATGGTATGAGTTTTGATATTAAGGGATGATGCCTTAACTCCCAGGCCTCTTAATTTTGTGTTTCCTTCAAGGTGTGTGACTGGGTGTACACCTTGGCATCAGACACCCCAGTGCTGCTGGCGAACTCCGGGATCTATATGTTCCCTGACACCTTGGCTGACACCCCAGGGTCCTTCATTGGAATCGTCTTGTCCTCTGAACTGCCCGCTGCTGACCGAGAGACATTTAATGACCTCTTGGCACAACAAGTTGACCTCAGGATTCAGGTCTGGCTTTGCTGTCTGGTGTTTGTCTTTTTCAAGTAAAATTCAAAACTACCAACAAGCTCTAGTACAGTCTATGCAATTTCCTCTTTCAACACCAACAGGTACAAAACACTTGTGGTATGAATAATAAAAGCATTCTTTTCTAGCCTAGTCATGACTTTCAGGTATGTGTGTGACCTATTTGGGTGTGGTGTTCCAAAACATCTTGGTCTTTTTTTTTTTTTTTTTTTTTTTTTTTTTTTTTAAACAACCTGTGAATAAATGAATTTCCTTGTAGGGTCCAGGAGGGTTTGGATCAGATGTCATTAACCTGAGTGAGAAAATCCCTCTTGATCCCCCAAAAGAGCAAACAGAACTGTCAGTGACAACAGGGGGAAAGGAAAAAGTTCCTCTTCCAGGATGGAGTGAGAAGATGGCACAAGGCATCTTGTCAGGTCAGTTTGTAAAAGCCTGCGTCACAGCACAGGAGAGGGCCCTACGTGTTCAGTCATATGTGTGCACCCGCAACCGCCACTAGATGGCAGTGTTTGTCATTACCTTTGCCAAGGAGGGTTTTTCTGGCCGGCGTTTATCTGTTTGATTGTTAGCAAAATAACCCGAGAAGTAATGAAAATATTCAGGAAATATTGATAATAGAACAAGGAGCAGGACGGATTCTTTTAGAAGAATTACAAGATAGGGGATATGAGCGGCTTGGCGGAGGGCCGCGCTCGCCGTGTGCTTTTCTATTTAAACTGGCTTTGACACTGAATTACCACTGTACATTGATTATGCAACAAAGTTCTCTGTGTAGGGGCCACAAAGTTGAGTGAAGGAGTAGGTAAAGGAGCAGAGGCCACCGGTAGGGCAATTCAGAAAGGTGGAGCCAAGATCCGGGACTGCATCACTCCTGAAGAAACGCCATCATACGTCAGCCCGCATGTCACCAGAGGCCTGAATGTGACTAAAAAGGCCACTGGGGGTGCTGTGCGCGTTAGCCAGTTCTTAAGTAAGAACGCACAGATTAAAGAGAAGAATGAAAAACTCCTGAATCTGGCTAAATTTTATTGTATGGTTCTAGTCAATGGGTTGGCCACGGTGGCCGGACACGTGGCAGAAAAGGTGACGCCTCATGTAAAGAAACATGGCAGCAAACTGGTCCCAGAGTCATTGAAGAAGGGCAAAGACGGCCAGGCCTCCAACCTGGATGGAGCCAAGTTCGTGGCAGTCAGCAGTTTACAAGGTATTTTCAGTACAGATATAAAGGACTTTTCATGGCTGACAATTAAGTACTATCTCTTCTTTCTTAGCATTATAAACTCTCATGTAGACAAATGGAGCTTTATCTGATGTTACATTTCAGATTTTTTTTTTTTTCATATTTTGTAATAGTTATAGTACTTGTAAAAAAATGCTCAAAATAACAAAAACATTTTCTTTATTTTAATCCAAACCAGGTTTTTCTACAGTTTGGGCTAGTTTGGAAAACGGAGCAAAGCTTATTGGCAAAAGTGTGTCTTCAGAGACTGTGATGACTGTCAAATACAAGTAAGTTCTGACAAATTTGCATCTTTGTTCCATGTCCTCCTCCTCTTAATTTTTGGTAAAGCCTCTAAACACAACTCTTCTGTGGTGCTTCCTTCTTGGCATATCTGGAAAACTGATCTGTATTCACACTTATTTCTTTTCAGATTTAGGGGCTTAGAGAATTTATTAAACATGTCCAGGAACTTAAGACCACACGGGGGAGTTAAGGCAAAACCACAATTTAATGACTAACCCTGCTTAACCGCTGTTTGCTCTTTCATTAACCCCAACCAAGTCAAAAAATAACCCCCTGGCTAATGCTGGGTTGGCTTTAATGTTCATTTGCGTGATGTTGTGGCTCTTTTTTGACTTGGTGTAATATCATCTTTTGTTGTGTGTGTTTGTGTCTTTCTGGGTTTGTTTTTGTTCCCACCTGAACTCTTCCTAGTTCCTAGTCACTAATAAACTGATTTAAGTGAAATATTATTTTTTCTTAGCTTTTATTTTTAAAAATAAGCACATAAATGACATTAAATGCCTCATTGCACATTTAAAATGTAACTGCATACACCCTAATTTATTTTGTTTACTAAATCCTAACCACCATGCACGGTGAAGGTATGGCGATGATGCAAGCCAAGCTACAGACACCGCTATAAAGTCAGTGGTCGATATTGGAATCACTGCATACAACTTTGACAATCTGGGCATTAAAGCCATACTGAAGACTACAGGCAAGCAGACCGCTGAAGCTATGGCCAAAAGCCCAGATGGGAATGAGGTAAAGGAAACAACAGAACAGCACCAGCAAGAAAAGAAATGGAAAGGAAGTGCAAAAGAAAGATGAGAAGAAATATACGTTTTTTTCTTATGAAAAATGCTACATTTTTATTTCTGTAGTGTCTGTTTTTTTATTTAACAGTGCATGATAATATATATGAACATAATAGTGTTTTATGATGTATTTTTTCCTCCACCAGGGGAAGGGGATTATGTAACAGTCGGTGTTTGCCTTTTTATTTACTAGCAAAATAGCTTGAAAGGTTCCAAACAGATTTTAAAGATTTTTTTCAGGAAATGTTGATGCACTCATATGGACTCTCTGGAGGGTTCCTATTTTTCCTTTTTTTTTTTTTTTTAATGTTTTCTTATGAGTTAAACTTACAGAGTTATCTGCCTTTATAACGTTTTACGTGTAATTTGCTGTTGTGGTATATTAAATTATTATTTACAATATTAAAAGAAACGAGACTTATCAATATAATTTTAAACTCTCGCGATGACATCTGCTGGCCTCTGAAGTCGCAGAATAACCGGAAACGGCGGTCTCTATGGAAACCGCGAGACACAAACGTTTTCCTCGTTTTAAATTTGTCCCACCGAACCATGAGTGGTTACAGCGACAACTTTAATCACAACTTGTTACGGCTGCAGGCGGAACTCGATCAAGAGAGAGAATTAAAGTAAGTCCCGTGACCTTGTAGATATATACATATTAATTTACAGCTATCAATGTTATTATTTCCCACTGTAATTAAAAGCACCATCTGGCACCAGGGAAATGCTCGGAGGGTCCGTGTCTGATTTAAGGAGCACCATGTGTGAACTTCAGGAAAGACTTCAGACTGTTGATGGGGACGGTAAGCTCAAAGTGTATTTATACCGTTTAATATATTATTGTAGCGGTGTTTGCTTACAAAAATGTAGAAAAAGGTAAAGGTAACTTCACAGCCTCTTGTCTGCATTATCTAAAACAGATTACACGATTTTTATCTGGATATACTGATATCTCATCAGGAAATGAGTGGAAGACGAGGTATGAGACGCAGATAGAGCTCAATGGACAGCTGGAAAGACAAATGTCCCTCATTCATCAGAGACTGGATGGCCTGCGGGGAAATCCAGTGGGTGAGTTGGTGCCCTGATGTTTAAATGCGTTCATACTTTCAACGGCAAAGTCAAATAACCGGTTTACGCAAGTGCACAGCGAGCTTTAAACGAATTAGTGCAGCTCCTTCTTTATAAGAGACCCATAGAGAAATTACAAGAGACGCATGGTGAAATACAAATATTGCTCTCCTGAAATGTTTTAGGACATTTATCATATCTTACCCTGAAGCATCAAATAGGACAGTTTTGCAATAAATACTCACGTACTTGTCAATTTTCACAGATCGATTGGCTGCCATCCGATCTTTTGATGATATGTCAGTCGTAAGTACAATCATGAATAAAGCCTCTGTTTCTACCGCATATTTTTCATTGACGGTAGATGACGCTGTTTTTCGTTTACCGGCAGAGGGAGACAAAGACAGCCTGTAGAGAGAAGGCAGGGAGGATTTTAATGGCAGCTGTTCCCCATCCTCCAACTGATGCACGCTGAACAAACCATAGTTTAATCACAGTGCTGTAATCACAGGATTACAAACCATGGGATAGTAATGCACACTAATTACGATTTGACACAAAATACAATCCACATTGTGCAGAGAAAGGTTGCATAATGTTAAAGTGTGTTTGCGTCTGTGTCTTCAGGCAGCACAACCAGACGCTCATTGGTGTGTCAAGGAAGAGATGGTATGATTGTGGACCAAAGATATATAGAAAAAAAAAAACTGTGAGCTTATGAAGCAGACCAGAGTATAAGTGAGCACAGTGTCTCAGGAAAAGGATCAAGACTTTCTTTCTAGGAGCTGTTACATTATTGGTAGCACTAATAACCCCAAAGACCTTTGCTTTGAAAAGCAAGTTTATTTATGTCAAATACTTGTGTGTTATTTTAAATCATACCTGCAAAGATATCTCTGTTGTGAAATAGTCCGACTGTGTAACCTACTGTGAGTATTGCACAAATCTGTCCAGTTGTTGTTTGTCTTTATAGATTATAAATTATATCTTTTAAAAATTCGGGTATTCAAATGCACTTCAACGGTTTAATAATCTTTTCTGTTGGTAATTAATTCAAATGCTTTGCGACAGGAAGTGCTGAGACAGCGGCTGAAGCTCCTGACTGAGGAGAAGTCAGACCTCCAGAACCAGCTGATGGACTGTCAACTCAGAATCGAGCAGGAGGGAAAGGTTTGCTCCACAGCACACTCATATCCACTGCTTTCATATGACTTGTTCTCAAATGCTTTTGATTAACATGTGTTTTCCAAAATGATTTGGCTGATTTAGTTAGCTGTCTTTATTTTCCTAGTAACCACTGAGGTAATATTTAGAGCTAACCTTTGCCCCTGCTGGTTCGCCTACACCAGCGCTCTCTTAGTTCAGTCACTTGGTTCTTTGTTTTTTTTTTCTTCTGCTTAACAAATATTAAGTCATTAGCTGCAAAAAGATTTAGCAAAGCCAGTAATCCATGTTTAATACACACGCTGTGCACATTGAGCAAATATAATTCATTCAGACTTTCACACTATGGTCTCTTTGTGTAAACATCAGGCTTTTCATAAAACCAATGATGAGAGACGGGCGTACCTTTCAGAAATTGCTAAGGTAAGCTATTGCTTTAATCCATACCGTAACAAATTTTGTTAATAGATATTCATTGAAGATTACATTTATGCTCCGTTTAACAACAGCGTGGTTGCACAGCAGGCTCAGTGTACGCAGCAGAATCGCTCTTTTAGACGTACGGTAGTAATAGGCTTTTCATTCGTTTCCGAGTGCTGCTCTCATTTGTTATATAATAGGTGCTTCCTGGGTCACCCAGCAATGTGAGTTATAGACTTTCTTCATCACACTGCATCAAAACTGCCTCTTGAAAGGCTGGAAAGAGTGCAGTGGAAGGAAACCTTTTTTTTTTTAGCATTTTAGAGGTAACTCCTTACATTAAGTATGTCATTAGAGAGCATGTGACTTCCCCATGCCTGAGCTAAAATCCCCCTACACACGTAAAATCCATATACAATTCAGGAGAGTAAATATGTTGACTATGTTTTCCTGTCATGAAGCAATTACAATGTTGCGTGTTCTGCCTTAGATGTCCTCCACTCTGAAAGGCCAGCGGAGAGAGCACACTAACCGACCACAGAGGGCACCGGAGACCAGAATGAGGAGGTAAGAGTAGCTCATTTTGGGTGTCTGTACTACACTGCAGTGGGACTTTGGATGGTGAAACGTGGTAATATTTTAAACAATTTTATGCTGTAATGAGATTCTCTCATTTGCTGAACTGAGTATGGTTTCCAACAGAGAGAAGCAAAGCACAAAGGCTGACTTTAAGAAAGTCAAAAAGAGAGAAGATGATGGTGGGAAAAGAGGAGACGATGCTGGAGCTACAGCAGTGAGAAGAGGAGAAAAGAAATCAAAAGAGGGAAGCAGGTTACCCAAGCTTAAGTACTCCCTGAAAGACAAGCCCTAATTCTAACCTGGCATTAGAGTCCGCTTTGTACGGAAAGGTCTGCGTTTTTATTAAAGAAACGGCTTCTCTGATTCCCCTGGCACGTTTCTTCTTGAGTAAGAAGATGGGGTATTACAGGCATTGAGCTCCGTGAGGTCATCTCTTAATGCGACAGAAACATGCCGAGTCTGACATTTCTGGTGTCGCTGCAGATTTTTTTTTTTCAGGCACCACCCACGACTTTTATTGCACAAGCAGCGCCGTATCCACCACTCTCTTCACATGTGGTTCATGCACAGTGCAACAAGACACCCCCATACCACTTACTGACCTCCACAATGGAGGTGTAAAGAAGGCTGCATCCAACATGCTCTACTAAGAAGGGAAAAAAAAACAAAAAACACCAGAAGCTGTTCCAGGCCTGCCTGTTAAGAAATGCGTAGGATAGCTGTAGTTCCTCTGTCAGCCTAAAAACTTTGAGTTTAAACATGGACACAGACTGATTAATATTACTTTTGCCTTTGTTTTCGCTCCCCTTTTTACTAATCAAGTTGTTAATGGGTAAATTGTATTGAACTTTTGTAAGACGTTCTCAAACATATGAAAATATATATTGAGTATCACTGATTGGGTACGCAATATATATTTTCATATGTTTCAGAACACTCATAAATGTGCCAAAGGGACAGATTGTCTTAGATTAATGGCATTTAAAAATAGCCAGAGCAGAGCCTTGCTCTGAAAGACTGATTGCTCTATACTTGCCGGCCTTCTCTTTTTTATCCAGTGTGTCGTGAATCCTGTTGTAGCCACTTAGACTTCTTCTACCGACTGGAGACAAATCCCTCTAGTCCCTGATGTCCGCCTGTGCTAACTCGGCAGGCACGTGTCACTGAAAACACTCCGAAACCCATATGGGGCTAAATCGACTGAGCACATTAAACGTTCAAAGGACAGTGACAGTTTCCATGTTGGGAAACTGTAAAGAAATTGTAGCTTAAGATGCAGCAGTTATCGTTGTACGGAAACATCTCATTTACAGATTGTGATGATCTCCTTGATATCCACGTCCTTGACTTTACTGACATATGTGCCCGATTTTTTCGATGAATTTAGACAAAAAAATGCTCAAGGTCGCCGGCTGGCGTTTTAGTTGAACTTTCTTTTTAAACCACATGTTAAACTGTACAAATTCACTGATAGAGATTCATGTTGGTAACACACACACACAAATGTCACACCAGGGAGCCAGTGAGGGAGCACATGTGTTGGTCCCTGGAGGCCAGGATATAGGTCAGTATGGTCATTATCTTCCACTGCTTCCAGAGAGCGTTTCCTGCCCTCCACCTTCAGAGCTGATAGTAAACAAGCTGAGTGAAGACAGTGTGAGTAAAGAATGCTTGTTGAGTAAATAACCTGGTCCATTTATATGATGGATTGCTGATTTTTCCCTAAACATGTTTCAAATTTAAATCTAATTAACCAAATGTTTTTCTACCTTAAAGTAAACATGTAATAGTGAAGTAAAGTGAAGGTAGGAACATTTTTTTTCCATTATTTCCATTTGATAAAGCTGCCTGGGATGAATTCAACATGTAATGCTGCTCCATGCTTTAACCTTTTAAAGTCACCCCATTACAGCAGACTTGTATTGTTTGTTTACAGCAGATTTTTTTTGGCAGTTATATTTATATACTGACTGAATAACGTAATATTTTTTAACGATTTATGTTCTGCAGCAGCCCACGCGTGGCTGTTGTTGGGGGCAGTCAGCATCATCCCTCAGCACGTGTAGGAAGCGTGGTTTCGCATCCAAATGAGGTGTGTGTGTGTGTGTGTGGGGGGGGGGTGGGCGCTGAATGAAAATCACGACACGAGTGACGTGGAAAAGGAAAGAAGGAGGTGGGGTGGAAAAAAGAATGGGAGGGGAAGCAGCTGCTACCCAGTCCATTCCCAGTCCAGCCTTTGCCTCTCCTGATCAACGCACACACACACACACGCGCACACACACACACACACACGTATACTGGTTTTAGGAGCTCATCCATCGGAAAACAAAGGGGCGCACAGACACAGTAGGGTCGGGAGCTCACTGCAGCCAGGACCGGTGTCACTCATTACCACCACCCAGAGTCCGCTACCAGCTGAATAAACTCTATTTTGCTGGGAACAGGAACCATCCTGGAGGTGACCGTCACAGAGGCGTTAATTCCTCGCCTGGGTAAGCCTGACAGATTTAAAACAGTCGCTTCTTTATCCAAACGCTGGATCAGCAGAGCAGAAAGTGAAAATAACGGCTGTCTCCTAAATGATGCATGTACCGGGAGGTCTAATTATTGGTCGTGCCACTCCCAGTGGAAGCAGCGTTTCCACTGGAAATGAATCTGCTGATATCGATTCGTGACTGCCACCGTCCACATCCATCTGATCCATCTGCGCGTCAGAGCTGCTGAGACGCACGGCGTCTGCGTTCATGAAGCATGCTGTCCGCTGCTCAGCTTAACCGCACTTAATCTGTCATTAGGGGGTTATTTTGAGACGGGACAGCAGCGACGGACACCGGCTGGCTTCAACTCGGTGCCCTTGTCGCTCTACCTGGCGTTTTTGTGTGCGTCCAAACTTTTCAGCGCGTCTGTTTTGTTTTTCTCCCCAGACAGCACAGGCGTACTCGTAAGCCTCGGCAGCAACATGGAGATGGAGCATTTCGACGATCGGGACAAAGGTCAGAGACACAGCCGCTCCAGCACCAGGATGAACGGGGTGCCCAGCCCCACGCACAGTGCGCATTGCAGCCTGTATCGGACCCGGACCCTCAAGACCCTCACCGAGGAGAAGAGAGCCAAGAAGGTTCGCTTCTACCGCAACGGCGACCGGTACTTTAACGGGATAGTGTACGCCATTTCCACAGACAGATTCAGGACCTTCGACGCCCTACTGGCCGACCTGACGCGCTCTCTTTCCGATAACGTCAATCTGCCCCAGGGGGTCCGGACCATTTACAGCCTAGACGGCACAAAGAAGATCACTGCCATCGACCAGCTGGTAGAAGGTGGGTGGAAAACGCAGCTTGATCCGTGAGTGCTGCCTGCTGTGCTGAAAATAAATAAAAAGAAAAGGAAAATTAAAAAAAATAAATAATGGAGCTGGTTGTCAGCAGAGTGAAATGGTGAAGTGTTACCCCTCCACTGGGAATTCTGACTGGAAACCTACATCCTATAAGACAGCAAAATGAGATCCAAAAAAAAAAAAAAGACAAAACAAAGTGAATAACCTTTTCTGTCGCCCCCTTCCAGGTGACAGCTATGTGTGCAGTTCCAACGAAGCTTACAAAAAGTTGGATTACACCAAAAACGTGAACCCCAACTGGTCGGTGAATGTCAAGGCTTCGCCGACTTCCTCCCGCGGGCCCCCCTCCCTGGGCAACACCAACGCCGTGGTCCCAGAGAACCGCGAAATCAAGGACTTCATACGGCCAAAACTGGTGACGGTGGTGCGGAGCGGCGTGAAGCCCCGCAAAGCTGTGCGGATCCTGCTTAACAAGAAGACGGCCCATTCCTACGAGCAAGTCCTGACTGACATCACCGACGCCATCAAGCTCAACTCCGGCGTGGTGAAGAAGATCTACACGCTGGAGGGAAAACTGGTGAGAGCCCGAGCAAACGGTTTCTAACGGTTGTCCTAACCCAGTTTTATCTCAAAACATCGGACGTTATTGCTCTTATTTGAAGGGCTAGTTCACCCCAAAGTTCGAATTCAATCACAATGCACTTTTCCAAGCCGGGGGTCGGGTACACAAGGGTTAAGCAGTGCTGCAGCCAACCATGCAGTCTACTGCAGAATGTCAGACACCAGTCCAGCGTCTCTGCTGCTGGTTCAGGCCTTAGTTTCCCCCAAAGCAGCCGTCAGTCATCGGTGCTGCGGGTAGGTCGACAAGCTGCTACTGGACAAAAAACACAATTCTCTAAATAATTGATGACGCTGCTCTCATTTTTCTTTAATTCTCTTTTTTTTTTTATGAATGAAGGGTCTTCAGAGTAGGTTGTGATAGGAAGGAGCATCAAGGAGAGTTGGAAGACCTGTGATGGAATAAATGTGTGAATGGATTTGAGGTTGTCAGTAGCGTTCATGTGTCAGAGCGTTGCCTTCAAGATCGGAAATAAATCAGTCAACGCACCCACTGATAGCCCGCCTACGTTTTTCATCTCTCAGCTGTGGAAAGGGTTGCCATGAAAAGAACACTTTATTTTTGGATTTTTTTTCTTGAAATGGGTTGAACGTCCACTGGGCTGGGATGTGTTCCCATATGTGCCCATCAAAGAGTGTATTTTAGATTCATCCCATGGAGATCTTTTATCCTAGCATGTGTGCCCTACCAAAAACTTCCAGATGAAACATTTATTAGGGAGAGGCGACGCCAGTCTGACGTCAGGAATGGCCTGTTTAGAGTGACCGACGTGTGCCTCATTTTCATGCAGATGCCATCGCAATGCTTCCTATATTAGCCCAGGATACAATTTATCCCATTTCTAAAGATCTTTTTTTTTTATGTGTGCATGGGTACAAGCCTGGTGTCCCCTCTGAGAAGATCAGCTGTATATTTATTGAGCCACACTTAAGTGAACAGGGAGGTTTTCCCATCTGACTCGCTGCCACATGCCAGCAGGAGCCAATAAAATTCCTGGATTAGGTTTTTCCATGAAGTGCTGTGTTTGCCTACGCTTATATTGTAGGTTACACAATACACACTCCTCTGGCTGTCATATCTGATGGTGGATGTAAGATCGGCCATGTGCTATTTTTAGAAACAGTATTGATTGGGCTTGTAGCCATGGCAACACATTTGCTGTGACTGTGTACACATACAACTCATGTAATGCATGAGAGAGAGGAAATAACGATGGATGTTGGAGACTGGTTCATGTGTTTGCATGGAAACAGAGTTTTTTACCCCTAAAAAAGGTGAAAATGAACAAAATTTCCATCAAAAACGTGGTTAATTCATGTCAACACATACACTTTAGTTTAGGAAGTATGATCAAATTAAAGCTGTTCAATCAAATTAATTATATGAAATAAACTAAACACACATTTAAAGTAAATATTTATATCACAAGTGAGCTGAGGAAAGACAGGAGTGAAAGTGAATTATATGTGTTTTATTGAAGCTGGCCTATGCATTATTGATCAGCAAGAGAGTGCTAAATTCAATTACCTGAATGGAGCATGTGTGCCGATACAGTTACTATGAGTGTGCATGTATGTGGTGCATGTTTCCCTGTGTGTATGGGCTGCTGCCATCAGCTGAGTGGGGTCAGTCATTCAGCCTGCAGCAGAAGTAGGTTTCTGGGCCTGACTGCCAGTAACGCTCAGTCCCAGCAGAGCTGCAGAGCCCAAAGGGAGAGCACATCTGACAGGCTGGGCTCTGCCTCCATGCCTTCATTAACCCCTGTAATGAGGCCAGAGGCCAGGGGGGCACATGCCCACAGTTGTAGTTCCCTTTCCATTTCTGCGTTTGCTACAGTATTTGCAATATATATATATATATATATATATATATATATATATATATATATATATAAAAACTCCTGTTTAAGGGCTCGATGTATTTTTTTTCCCAGTTAAAGATCATCCAGCCATAGTTCTGAGCTTAGCAATGGATTATGGCTGACACATGACATTAAAATCAAAGGTCAACAGCTTTCAGCCGCCATCCGTTATCCTCTGTAACACCTTTTTGTTAGAAACCTGACCTAATAAAACCACTTTGGAAGGCAGTTAAATCCATATTTTCCGTAAGGATTTCGGTTATGAGGTCGCCTGCAGGTTGCACAACCAGCCACTTACATTAGCACCGTCGATACTGTCTGTAAAATGTCCTCTGTGCCGCCTGACTGATCAGTCTACATATTGTTTAGATGCAGCTGAACAGTTTCTTCTGAAGTAACAGATTATGACACAATAAAATCTGTCCATGTTTGCCTTCATTTTGAAAGAACTGAAGAGCAAAATTTAAAACATCAACTCAGTGTGAACAAAGGCCAGGCTGGCATTGAATAACTGATCTGTTGTAGATCCTCTTTCCCTCGGGGGGGTTTATCTATTTGTAGTTGTTATCATATTTCTGTCAGTAATTCAAGAAAGTGAGTGGGAATGAATATTAGGTTCCATCCCCACTGCCATATTAACTGTCTGTCAGGTCTCACTCCATCAGGTTTACTGTTAGCTTGACCGCAGGGTCTAACCAGGCCTTGAATTACTCTTCTGTGATGATTTGATCCCGTTGCCTGGAAACCACAGCAGGCTGCAAGGCCATTAGCATGTCAGGACTGTGCATCTTCACTGCTCTGCAAGAAAATAGACAAGCTGTAAGTGGCTTAGCACGTAGCCTATTAGGACATCTAAGCTCTGTTTACACACACATGCTTACACACACACACTCTCACATACACACGAGACTGAACTGCAGCTGACAGCCTTTAGCCTCACACGACTCACGCACACTTAGGCACAGACAGAAACAAATTAGATTGATGCATCTCTTGCTTTTTACTGCGGGCAGCTATCTGGCAGTGCATGAAGCGAGGGCGTCCAGTCATCTTTAAGGCTGTTTAATATCTCATGAATGAGCACATCTTGTTGTTTTAACATTGACATTATGAGTATGTGTCATGCAGCGGCCACTCACGCTAACCATAGCGGCTTTTTGTTTTTATTTGACTTATAAGAACTAGCAGATCACTCATGTTTGTAATGCAAAATGTGAAAATATTTGCTTTTATATCTGTAAAGTTAAGGTGCTGCTGGGTAGAAGTCTGTGGATCGACCACTTGTTTACTATCTGCAGTGCAGCTCTCACTTCTCAAACTGCATTGTTAATCTGCGCTCTACTTGCTGGCGAGGCTTTTATTTTCCTTTCGTGTTCCTCTTCTTCCTGCTTTGACTTCTCCCTTTCCCGCAGTGTTCTTTTCATTTTCATTATCAAGTGCTGTTCCAGCATCTCTCTCCACCCTTTTATCCTTTGACATACTGCCGATTCTTCATTATTTCAGCTAATTTGCCTTTGATACGTGACGATCTGTCCATGCTTCCTCTGGTCATTTACTCACAGAGCATATCACAGATTTCCTGCCCGTGTGTGCTCCACACGTCAAAAATAAATAAAAAAAAAGTAGTGTTAGGGCTGTAATCAATGCAATAGTGCAACTTTCCATAAAATATTTCATCCACTGACCGAACGCCCATGACTCGAGTATTGTGGGAAGTTCATTTACTATTGTTGATCTGCTGAGTCAGAGCTGTGTGTGTGTGTGCATGCGCATGTGTTACAGGACAGAATTTAATAATTCAATACACCACCTAAAAGTGAGGTGATCTGAGGAATAAGATTGTGAAACGACCTTAAGAAGGTTTTCAAAAAATCTGTAAAAGTCTGTTTTCTGAGAGGAGTGCCACGCAAAGCCTAATGTTTTATTCCTTTCACGAGCGAAAAAAAAAAACAAAAAAGAAAAGTTTAGCTCCCTTCAGACGGATGACTGACAGGACTTGCCGTAGGAAGCAGAGCTCCAGAAGAAATGCTGCTGTCCCCATGTGGAGAGCATAAGCTCTTACATAAGCTGTTATGCAACAGAGCAGCCAGCCAGCCAGCCAGCCAGCCAGTCTGCCAGTCTGCTGCACTGGTTTGGGGTCAATGCAGTAACACTTGAGCCAGCTCCGCCCGCTGCACAGTTAATTAGCTGCGTGCCAAAGCTGCTCACTTCCTCTGTTTGTCTTTTATCTCTTGCTGCCTTTTCTGTTGTTTCCGCAAAGTTGGGCTGTCTGCGGGGCGCCGTTGGAGTCACGTGGGGGTGTAATTCTCATGAGGGGGTGCATCTTGTTCCTCTGTCAGAGCAATTCCTGCCTGACTCTTCTCTTTGCCATGCAGCCGCCACTGTGGCTTTTCATCTGTCTGTGCCTGTCTGCGCCTCTGAGGAGATTTTTCTTTCCTGCAGATACTTTATTTGGCTACAGAATATATTTCTGACGGTGACAAGAGACTTAATCCCACAGAGCACCCAGTAGACAGCATATATTAAATATTGTAGTACTACATTGTTTATAAGACTTTATACAGCTGGGATCTGAGTTTGCATCTACTGTAATAAATAGTCCCTACACATTTGTTGTTCATTTTGATGGGTTGAGCATGCAAACAATAGCAAATTAAAACTACATCATTTGTGTACTTAACACAAAATGTTGATTATATCCACAAATTCTCCATTATCAACTCCCGTAATTGAACAAATGTGCTCATTAAGCCTAGCTTCACCGCGAGGCTACATTCTTCAGCCGCAGCTTACAGCTGTGTACATTTTTAACTTCTTGCCATGAGTTTGCTCTTTTTCTGCCCTTCCCCCTCAAATCCGTTGCCTTTTCTGTTGTCTCTGCCTTTGTTTGTCTCTACGCGTCTGTCTGTCTGGTAAAATGTCAGCCTGGATGTCCTTCAGCATCCGCCTGTCTGTGTCTGCAGCCTGCTGGTGCAGCTGCTTCAGCACCACGGAGAGCTCCAGCAGCCTAATCCCTACAGTCCAAGCTCTCAAATACCTTCTTTTCTCAGAGAAGGATGACACCGAGCCCCTCAGGTCCTCTCTACCACCACTGTGGGCAGAAGTTTTATATCTGGGCTCTCCATTTCATATTCTGCTATTCTGCACGACAGTCCAACTTTGATGATTGTTTCAACATTAATCACATCAGTTATTTCTTTGATATATGAAATGTGAGAATAGTTTGATGCTGAAGCTTCATTCTTGAGTGCCCGTTGGAGATTCACAGTATATAAAAATATAATGTGAAACGCCTGAAATCTAACAGAGAAACGGCTGAATGACAAAAAGCTGCTGAATGTAAATGTGTCGCTAAATTCTAGGTCATCAGCAATTCTCTGGCTGCAGAAACCTTGTTTCATTCTACTAGTTCTACTCTTGTGTGTGCTCTGGACTGACTTCCAGATCCCTTTATTTACCATATGATTTAGTAAAGACTGCCGCCATGTGGAGCAGCTGAGAATAAAATAATGCAGGGAAAAAGAAAGAAATAGACGTTTGAGGATTTTACGCTAGATGGCGCAATGGGAGCGTGAATAGGTTTCCATAGTTATATTAAGGGGGTTACCGACTACTTCCATGGGGCCTAATTAATTAAACACGTTTGCTCATGCTTTTCTAATAATAGCATCTCTTGTTTTACTGTCATCTGCTTATTAGGCTGTCATAAACAGAATATGTGACTTACGTAGTTGATCCAAAATGGTTTTAAAATGATGGTGGTTGGAATTTTGATAACAATTTATCAGATATAAAATTGATTTTCTAACCTAAACTTATTGAAGACAGCTCAGGGCGCTGATAGCAGAGACATCAACTGCTTTTCTTGGTTTCATATTCATATCTCATTCCCTTTGTTTGTTTCTTCCTGTCCCTGTTTTAGCTGCAATCAGTGTTGTGTAACCGTGGCGCTTTGCTGCGAGAACAGGACACAGGCTCATCAAAGAGGCTTGTTTTGACACAGAACTCAAAGCAGCAGTCAGGAATAAATCCTCTTCTCGCCACACTTCTGTCTGTTTTCTCCTCTGACTCAAGGGATTTGGTGGTCTGCTCGCCATTACCGTTAGATTCCCACCCACCCCACATTTCTCCCAGCTTCCTGTCCTCGTCATCATTTCATTGTACACCCGTCTTTAGTATTTCAGGTGACCTTTATTCTATTGTTGGCTAACCAGGCCATGTACCACTTGAACGCGTTGGTGGGTGGATTTGTGTGAATGACACAGTTCTTTAGCGTACTGTGCCCATAGTAGATGAAAAATGAATGATGGAGTTCTCTGTGAGTGCACATTGTGCGACATGTGGCACGCACAAGTCATGCACGTACCTGGAGGGCAGTATCACCATGGCAACCATACTTCTTCACACCCTAGTATTCGTATGTTGGGTGATGGTTTATATTGGTTTCAAACCATCCTAGAGATGCTGTCAGAATCTGCCTGACGTGAAAACCATTCTTGTTTCCTCAGCGTTTTCCCTCCGTGCCGCACATGTTCTGGTGTGAGACAGTTTCAGCATGAGCAGCCTCAAAGGGCTCCAAAATTATCTTAGACTTCTTCAACAGCCCGATTTTGGAGTTTCGGGCTGTTGAAGGATTCCATAAATATGGCCAAATTGTATAATTATATCCCAGACACGTTAAGACTCAGTGGATTAGCAGCTAGCTCTGAGAGGACAGGACATTAAAATTAAGATTCTGTCCTGAACCCCCAGCTTTTCCAAGATCTCTGCTGGTTGAGCACGAGCAGCCATATCTATATATAATCATCATCTCTGTATATAATCATTTGAATCAAATATGTTTTGAAAGTGAAAAGGGTTCCAGCAGCTGCAGATATCATAGTGTAAATCAAAACCAAAACAATTCAACCATTTCAACCGATGCATCAGTGTCTGAAACTCCTTTTCCAGAAGAAAATGCGCATTTAGACGTCGAGCCACGGCCGAGGAAAAGTTAGCCTCAGTATTATCGCGGCTGCCTCAGCCTTCTTGTTGAAAAGCTGAGCCACTCGCTC
The DNA here is from genome assembly GCA_015343265.1 of Pao palembangensis. Taxonomy (NCBI): domain Eukaryota; kingdom Metazoa; phylum Chordata; class Actinopteri; order Tetraodontiformes; family Tetraodontidae; genus Pao; species Pao palembangensis. The sequence goes on along the minus strand of CM027094.1, from coordinate 9,432,895 downwards.
CTGTAATAATCACCTGCACGCTATCAGGGGATATCAGGCAGCAAAGCAATATGTGCTGTGTTACAAAACAACAATACCGCTGCCTTCCTCCCTCACACACGCGTGCATCACACACAACTTTGCTTGCGGCAGACGCACATTGAGATGATAAGCCTTGATTTGGAAAGTTAAATGTTAATGATCTGTACCAGTGAAGGCATCAGTGCCTGTTTTAATAAGAATCTAAATAGATTCTTCTAATTGTGTTGGAGATGCAATAACCACAATGTTGTGTTTATATTTGAACTGCAGGCAGTGCTGGAGACGCAGGCAGCCTAAATTAGCTCTTTAGTTGGGAGATTTATCATCCAGGATAAATGAATAGTCTGTGGTCTGCCTCTCTGATTATACCGTTGCTTGGCATTATAAAAGATACATTATTTGTATTATTAATTGCTTTGGATGGGAATGTGATGGCTGCCCTATGGGGTGTAATTAAAGTTAGTCTTGCACAGTTGAGCTCAAATATGCAGTAAGCGGTTCACCAAATTCAATAGAAAATAATGAGCAGCAGCAGCATTTCTCTCTGCATTGCTGCCATCACAAACATGATCTCTGACATCTCCTCCTTGCAAATTCAGTTTACAGCCCAGAAGAGCAATCTCACGCAGACAGGATGAGCATGTGAATCGCTTGACAGGCACAAACGACATAATTCCCATTCTATATTGCATTTACAGTATATTGTCTCATTAAGACATTTTGATTCAGAAGCTTTACCAATTTATTTAACAGTAATCTCTTAAACTTTGCTCTTACTCGGTGTTTCTCACTTCCCCTGTCTTCATGTTTACCTAATTTGGATTTCATAAGACGCCACTCGTCTGGGAATAGACCACATATTTGTTGTTCTGGATGTCTGATTCACTTCCAGCAGCTCTCCGATAAATTAGTGAGTCAGCAAAGATTCTCAATAGAAGATGATGGAGTGATAATCCGTGTTTTTGGAGCATATGCAGTGCAGATATATGTGTGTTATTGTATTAGACTGACACACTCATTTTGCCCAGGTTTGCCTATAATATACTACAATACTGACAATCTCCCATCTGTCGGGACACCCGTTTATTTGTCATGTGTTTGTTTCCAGGTCTCATGTCTGCAAGATTTCTTTGGAGACGAGGACGTTTTTGTGGCATGTGGACCAGAAAAACTTCGTTACCAAGATGACCTGATGCTGGATGAGACTGGTGAGGCCACCTCTTACATTCTTCTGTTACGGTTGATACCTACTGCTCAAGAACAGAGAAACTTCTTCTCATTCTCAGGGCTGCCGAAGCAAAAGGATGGCAGGCTTGTCTGGCAGCCTTGGTTTGAGATTGTGTGATTGGTCGGAAGTAGAATGTGGGTGTGGTCAGTGCAGGAAACCAGAAATGTTGCGTTAAGATTGCACTGCAATGGATAGTTTTGAAAAAACAAAACAAAAAAACACAAAGAAACCAACAGGAAGTGCTCAGAAAGTGTAAACTACCAGTCTGGTTCTGGGGTAACTTGCTTTCATTGTATCCACATATGAATAAGTAACGTCTTCCAGCTACATTAATATTTTTGAACATTATGTCTTCATCAGCGAGGGGCGCCATGTGCTCAACAGTGACTGTTTACAGGGTTTTTTTTTGGGTAAAACCGCATTGGTTGCTTTTTTCAGTGCACATTTGATTAATGGTGTCGTGTCTGCTAGACAGATGGGATTTTCACTAGTACGTGGTGCTACGGTTGGTTAGCGTCTGCGTGGTGATGCAGAATGTGCTCACATCACGAAGGTGCTGAAAGGAGGTGATAAATCTGATGAGGGTTTTTGGTGACGCTGCCTTCGGCATGTTTTGCTTTTTAAAAAGAGATGCATAAATATTGCATATTTAAAGATGTTTTACAAGTTATCCCGCCGAGTCTTCTGTGACAGACTAATGCTGCGTTGGCATCATTTATATTCAGCTTTTTCATTCTGCTCTATCAAAATAATTGAAAAGTCTGTATGTGTCAGAACTCTAATGATTTTTTTTTAAATGCCCGTGCTGAATTTGTGTTTTTTTACCAAATATCTTTGAATTCCTCCCTTCTCCGGGGCACACGTGTATCCTGATGATTAATCCCAGCTTCAGTGTGGCTAATCTCTATTGCTCAGTTGGCAGATGAATGAGCAGGCCATCCAGTTTCTTTCATCAGATCCATCCTCTCTTCTCTTTTCTCCTCCTGGGCCGCTGCATCCAACCTCGCGTTGTTCTATCCTTCGTCTGACTCTGCTGAGGATACACTCCGTCCTTGCTTCACCCCTCCCTCCTGCTGCCCTGCCTGCAGAATTCTGCCATTAAACTCTCATCTGTATTCTCGCCCTCTCAGACTGTTTCTTCCACAAAGGAGTGTGTGCTGGTGTTTGTTCAAAGGCTTATTTGATTCATTTGTTCGCTCTTTGTCCCTTTAACCGTTAAATATGATCCATCACACCTGGCTTCCATCTGCTTCACCCTCTTTCTATTCATTCCTTTCCTTCTGTCTTATTTCTCTTCTTTCACTTGGAAAACAGCCCCTGCTTCTCTCACATGTTCTCTTACGTTAGCAAAACACATTTCCTAAATATAAAACACTTTCTAGGACTTCAGGCTGGCATTTTTTTTTCAGCCATAAAGAAAAAGCCAAGCACATCATGTTCTGCAAATGAATCTCAACCGATTCTCTCCCTGTCTGTGTGTGGATGTTATTCTCATTATCTGCACAGTGCAGACACAAACACCCAACACAAAGCCAGCATCACTTCTGCCGTTGTCTGCTCTGTGCATCTGTTCCCTCTGGAGTACATCAGGGCTATTGAACGTTAACAATCACGTCGGAAATCATTACAAATGGCTGACAACATCCAGCCTGTCTCAAAAGCTCTTTAAATATGGGGTCTATTTCCTGAATTCAGAGAAAAAGCCATGTTCGCCTTGTCTAGTTAGTATATTATAACTGGTTATGAGTAAACATGGACCTCCTGTTTTGAAGGTCCATTCGGATGATACAAGACATTATATGTTTTGGTCCTCCCTACTTTCAGATCTGCCCCACATGAAATAAAAAAAAAAAAAAAGAAATTATGACAGAAAAGGCAATAAACTGCAGCATCCAGAAGTGGTGCACAAAAAAATACAGCTGGTCAAATTTTCCTGCAAATCCCAGAATTGAATCTAATTCATGGCTAGACTTAGTTGTTAATGCGTGATCCAATGAAAATGGAAAGAAATAGAAAATCTGGAGATCTTTCCTCCTGTGTGCCCTGAAAGAGAGAACACCTCCTCGTGTCTCTTTGCTGGAGGACAGAGAACCGGAAAGTAAAGCTAAGAATGTGAAAGGCAGAAATAGCCGCGAACATGAAGGTGACAAACACATCAGACACGACGGAAAGAGTCAGGGATGCAGACAACTCCGCCTCCTCTCAGCATCGCTACAATTATCACCTCAACCTCAGCCCTGGAACACTGTCATCGTTTCAACACTCTGCGTTGGGCATTAATCACCAGATGAAGACGCGCACACATGCTACGTCCCCCGTACGCTGCTGTGTGTAACCCCACTTGGTCTGAAGTGTTAATGAGCTGCAGTATAATGGGACTGGCTTAATGAAGAGAAGAGCTGAAAAGTTTGGGGGATAAAAGGGGAAGGGGCGGGGTCTGATGGCTCATTTAACGTGCATTCGCAAACTCTACTGTATGAGACCTCCGTGAAACATAGCTGTCACTCCTGGACCACCACAATAATTGAGTTTGGAAAGTGAGCCCGCCAAAGGTCAGAACTCATTTTGGCAAAGGGACCTGAAGGTAAAAACCAATCACAGCTGTGTTGGTACTTAATAGGTTGGTGTTTCTTTGCATGCCCAAAGGTTAAAATCAATCTAAATATTAACACTTGCAAAAGAACTCCGAGAGGATTGGATGTCAGCCGAACAAAACCGACATGTGTTTAATCAAACCCATGTGTGAAACAACTTCCCATAATAATTTCAAACTGTGTGAATGCTTTTCTGTTTGGAGGGGGTGAAAACATGAAACCACAAATCTAAACAGCCTTTTGTTCTTCCATTGGTGCTTGCAGAGTGTCGCTTGGTGAAGTCTTTAAACTATGGAAAGATGTCTGGCCCTCCGTTCCGAGGCTCCCCCAGGACTGTTGTCCAGTTACGGCACAGCAAGTCCCCTACCTCTGGTAAGACAGGCAAATCAGTTTTCTCTCGCCTCCTTTTCATCCTCTTTGGAGAATACACTCACTAATGCACAAAGACATGTTAGTGTGGAGGTTTGTACTCTGAGACTGTTGGCACTGTCTCAGGCCTGATGCTAATAGCTGTTATTTGTCTCCTAATACATCCTCGTGTGATTGCTTGTTTCTTTTTCCTGGCTCATTGCCTAATCAATGTTGCAGCAGATGAAAACAGCGTGCATAAACTCTGCAGAATGTCTGCCACTGTTTGTTTGTTTGTTTGTGCGTGAGTAGGAGAACGGTATCTTTTGTATTCAGAATAGGAATTCAAATTAGAGCAATTTTGCGAGGAAATGCAGGAAAAAAAAGGCAAATGGGAATGTGAGAGATGGAAAAACAGAGGGAGCGGGTGTAAAGATGAGAAGGAAAAGAGAGGGCTGGTGACTCAGTCTTGCAGTTTCCCACAAGCTGCTCTTCACCTGAAATACTAATGAAATGTAATAAGGTGCTGAGAGCTTGCACCAGCGCCTGCTAAATTGTTTGTGTCTTGTTCTGAACCCTTTACGAAACTTTTATTGGTTGCCCTAACAGGGTTTTTTTTTTTTTTTTACTGGTATGAGATCACAGACTGTAAAGTATTAGTGTAGAGGGGATTTTAGTAAGTGATGCAAGGCACAGAAACAGAAATTTGTGCATTCACCTGCTGTTGCATGTGCGATGACACACGCTGCTGCAGCGTGCCTTATGCCGGGAAAGGTGGCGCAGAAGTAAAAACGTGTGTAGGAAAGGAGAGAGGACAGAGAAAATTCTTTGGGGAAAATGTTATGAGAGTGAGTCATAGCTCATCTCATGCTGCAGTCAAATGAAGGTGCGTTTTAAAGTCCAAATATATGAGTTAAGGGAAAATGAGAAGTGGTGGGGAGGGTGGGGAGGCTGACTCGTCTTTGTTACCATGGCAACATAGCACAATAGGAGCAGCTACAAACACATTAGCCCATGATGGCCATATATGGTGGCGTCTTCCTGTGAGAATGGCCAGCAGTGGAGCGCCGACTGACGCTCGGTCCTCGCTGGAACCCTGAGTCAGACGGTCCCCGGTGATTTTCACTTCTGAGAATGTTCCCCCTCAGGGCTGCTTCTTCTCCTTAACATCATCAAAATGTTCCTAGTCCAGCACTGACTGCTGTGCATCACGCTGTTTTCATACACTGTTTTCATACACTAAAACCGTCATCCGTACCCGACGGGAGGAAACGAAGAGTCATCATTTCATTTTCTGTTTGACCTTGACTAACGCTGTTTGTCCTCTGCTCACAGTCAATATTCTTTTTTTTTTTAGTTAGGATTCTTTGTGTTTTTCTTCCACCTTCAAAAGCACCATCAAGGGCAATCTTCAATCAAGGGCAATTAGAATTACACCTATTACACAATTACAATTAGGGGAACCCCACAGGTACAGCAGACACAAGCTGTCCTGTGATGTACGATGACCTTTGAACAAAACACTGTGATAGGAATATGTCTACAATGAAAGAAATCAGACTTTTTTCAGTATTGTGTGAGTATTTTATATAAAAATTATCTATCTGGTTTATTGGAGGTGTGGAAGGTAGATTTGTTGCTTAGGAAACTAAACCTACAGTCTTTTGTTCATTTAAAACACAGAAAGAAAAACATTCATTTCTTGATTGGTGGTCGTTGGATTATGGTCGGCCTTTCATTTCTGCAGCACCCAAATCCCATATATGAATTATAGAATAGATAAAAAGTAACTGAGCCAAGTGGAAACTATTTCAGAGAGCAAAAGAATGAAGATAGGAGAAAGATAATAAAACGATGTTGTTTTTTTCTGCTGGAAGTAAAGGAACTTTGCATCTGTTGGGTGTTCAGAAGAACTGTGTGCTGTTGATATTTACTGTAAACCAATTGAAAGTGGATAGAAAGATATTTTTCACTTTAATGTTAACACTCTCCCTACCTGAAACAGTGATGCCTGGTTTGCTGTTCATTGCAGAATAAAATCAAGCTTGAAGCCAATTAACTCTGCAGAATAATACATTTAAATAAGTTGATTAATAATTTATAAAGTATTGCACAGCATTTACCTCTTGTGTAATTGCAACTGTGCTCAGAGCTTTTATTTTGTTTTATTTTGAAAGGATTCCAGACTTTTGACCTTCATGTTGGTCTAAATTAGTTAATTAATTTTACTGTGACTGCTAGAGTAGCCTTAGCATCAGGACTACAGACTGATTCGCATCTCATAAAATGCATCTGTAAGGCTTTTACTTTGACAGAGAGGTACAGGACTCTTTAGGAAGCTGCAGACACAAGATGTAAATTGTGTCTGCCATAGTGAAAAAGACCAAGATGAAATGGTTGTGAGATATCACACATACAAATTACACACTCACACTGTCAAACACCACCTGGTGTCTGTCTGCATCTCACTGCTATATATAAAGAGCCATATTAATTAGAGCCATTGAACTTAATTAAATAATCACACTGTAATATGCTTATGTGATTAGAGTTGCATATATTGTACATTACTTTTAGCAGCAACAGTGTAGTAATATTATTACTAATTCTATCCATGAAGTCACAATTCTATCCAGATCTCAGCTTCTCTTATCAATCGGGTCATCGTGCATTTCTGTGTGATTAAAAGAAAGAAAGAAAAAAAAACCAAAACAATAAGTAGGTCTCTATTAGTGGGAATTTAACATTTCAACATTTAAATCTTTCGTTTGTGTTTGAGCAAAATAGGTACCATAATTATTAAAAATGGTTTTGTTGGGACACTTTCTCTGTAATATATTTAGAGTATGCATTCTTCACATGCCATTATGTTATTTTACATTTACAGTGGATCAATCTAATGTTTAAGTTAAATAAACTAAGATTTTTTTTTTCTAATTTAGTGCACCCACATATTTCCCTTTGTTTATATAACATATTATCAAGGAAAATGACTGATGTGAGACGTGGCTTCAATTGTTATGATCTTTTTCCTTGTGAACAAAAATAATTGTCAGGCTCTCCGTCATCCATGAATACTCTACCGATTCTCGGAGGAAAACGTTACATAAATCTGACTTTTGTATGATTTATGCATCTTGTATTTAACACGCCAGGCAGGCTCGCAACCACTGTCTCATTCCTCCAAAATACGCCCCTCTCTCTCTCTCTCTCTCTCTCTCTCTCTCTCTCTCTCTCTCTCTCTCTCTCTCTCTCGCTCTCTCGCTCTCTCGCTCTCTCTCTCCCCCTGTCTGTGCGCGTCGGTGCGTGCGCAAACAGCCACCGTCCGCCTCTCCGCCGCTGCTCCATCCCTTCATTCACCAGAACACTTTACTATCGCGTTCAGACCGTCGGAGCGCGTTCAGCGGTGCTGTTGCCCCCTGCTTGAGCAGAAACTCTTTCTGATAACCGCTGTGCTCCTCGCCATGCTGGAAGTGGAAGGTAGGAACTCGCTCAGCACTGTTTCATTCGCTTTACCCGCGCGGCTTAATCGTCCTTTTCCCGATAACGCAAACTTTCCTCTTTCCTTCCGCCGCTGTTCTGCTGATTTATTTAGAATCACTGCTGTGCCGTTAAAGGTCACGACTCTTATTAAATATGAAGCCAGCCACAGACGTCTTTTGCCTTTACGATGAAGGTTGTGTAACCGGGAGGAGGGTCTGTCTGTGTGCGTAATGCCGGATGCTGAATTTCATCAATGAAGATGCTCGGAAATCCGAACAGTTGCTCGTTTCTTGATTTCCTTTTTTCCCGTTCCGTTTTGAAAACTGAGTACTGCAAATAAAACGCACGTATTCCCACATTTTCTCCTCGAATAATTCGAAAAGGGGTTTCATCGGGCAGGAGAGTGAACTGAGGAGGTTGGAGCTCACGGCTTTTTACCCATGTGCTGCATTGAGCTGGCTTTGTCTGGATGTTTACAGCAAATAAAATGTTCTTTGAGCGTAGAAATGCCGAATATGATGATGATGATGATGATGATGATGACGACGACGTGATGGTACTTGTCAAAAATATATTTTTTTTTACAGAAAAGTGGTGAAATTCAGCTATTATTATTATTATTATTATTATTATTATTATTATTATTATGGTGACGTGTAAGTCTTGTTAATGTGGATATTAAACGCATATACTGTAGATGACATTTTGCCATTTTGGTGTGTCATGTTACATATTTTCAAGATAATAAAATCCACACAAACACAAAATCCTTTTCCCGATTAGGCATTATAATGCTTTTTAAAACTAAACACAGTCTAATCCATATATGATGCCTTATAATTGGATTAATTCGATTTATTATTAGATGAAATCCTAATAAAAATGTGCAGCAGCTGTATGAGCACAGCCACATACGCTCCTGATATAGTTGTGTCATAATGCTGAAGCTGATCACTGAAGCTTGTGGCGGCGGTCTTGCCATTTTCCTGCAGACCGCCAGGGCCCGCCTGGAGTTGAGTTGAGGTCAGCTGGTTCGTCGGTGCTGTGAGGCGAGCCGCGCTTTCATCCGAGCTGGAGACAGGCTCCTGTGTTTTTGTGCAGGTTAATTATGCCAGGAGGCTTTTTCTCAAGGCCGGACTTCTGCTTGACCAGGCGCAGGATTCAGGAGTAACGGTGATTAATTCAGTGCTCTGGTTTAATGAGATGGTGCTGCTGGGCTGCAGCTGGGAAAGAAGCTTCAGCTGAGGTCAGAGGTGCTTCAAGGTGTGTGTGTGTGTGTGTGTGTGGGGGGGGGGGGGCGGCGGCAGCCTGGTTTGTGTGTGTTGACTAAAGTTGAAGAAACCTTAAAAATATTACTCCAGCTTTGAGCAACAGGATTCTTATTTTGTCTGTTGTTATAAAAAGAGCAGCATCGACTAGTTTGAGTGCTCTTTTCCTTTCGCTCTCACTCGCCCACTTCTCCTCCTCCTCCTCTGCCTCCTCTGCCCCATTCATGTGAATGGATGGATGCTGAGGGCGGAAGTGTGGGTGGCTTTTTTAGACACTCATGACTGTTCTAGAAAACCTTCACATCCATCCCATCAGCTATTTTAATATTTCCTCTTTCTCTCCCTTCAGTGAACGGGACACCGGCCAGTCAGCTTTCCACCCCTCAGTCGGGAAAGTCTCCCAGCCCCTCTCCGACCAGCCCGGGCAGCCTAAGCCGTCGCCAAGTAAGTCCAGAATAAACAAAGCAGAGACACGCGCCCGCACACGCACGTGGTTAGCTCTTAGTGCCACTAAATCTGCCACACTGCTTATGTTCTCAGGAAAAAGACAAAGCCGCGACTGAGCATAGGCCGACAACATCTTAGACGCACTAGAACACGAAGAACCACAACAAGGAAACATCGATATTGTCACTGAGAGTGGTGGCGCTCTGACCTTTGACCCCACACAGTGCAGTGGACTCCAACAGTCCTTACCGTGTTCACAGCTCCTATGCAGTGTAAATAGATCTTCCTCTCCTTTAATGGTGATTCCATTTTTATGTACGCGGACCCTGTTCTTCCCGTCTGCCTCTTTGGTAGCTTTAAATTACTGATGAATACATTTTTCGGGACTTTAACACACCTGTGAGCCAGCAGTTTGTGCAGCGTTCAGTTTGGAGTTGGGACGGATGGTTGGCTGCCTCACAACTTCAAGACCGTTTAAAGTGTAGAAAAAGTGGTTTACATCCTGTTTGCTGCAAGACAGCATTAGGAAGAAGCACCTATTCAATTACGTATTTTGTAATCAAGTGATTTTATTTTGTATATGTCCGTTTCATGTATTTAGAAGCCCATTTTGTAGTCATTATTCTTTTGGTCATGTTGGAACAGTTAAAGTAACAACAACGTTTTATGTAGCTGATTGGAAAAGGAGGATCTGGGATTCAGATACTACGTATACTGTAAAGTTGTCTGCAAATATCGCAGAAGGTCTGCTGTGCTGAGAGGGAGCATGCAATTCAAACATTTATCGACTTCATCTGGGTGTGTGTGTGTGAAGCTGTGCAAGAATTGAGCTTGTAACATCTCCCTCAGTCCTAATCAGACTTTGTTTTCTCACAGCTCTCTGACACACACACACGTGTAGTGGAAGGGTCACATTTCTATCTTTTCTATTGTGCTCCCCTTTTCCTGGATGTGTTGGCTTTTTAAAGGCTTGTTCCGTGAAACCTGCTTCAATTCATGCACCCATTTTCCACCTGGCAGTCGGTAAAGCGAAGATTTATTTTCTAACTATTCAGGCGGTTTGCAGAAAGGTGTTTTTTTTTTTTAGGTGAAAAGGTCTAGTGGTCTTTATAACAGTGTTGCTGATTAATTTGGAAGAATGCATTTTTTTTGGGGGGGGGGGGGGGGGTAAGATGGAAGAGTCAGAGTGATGGTGCATCTGGCCCTTAGGCTTCTGAATCCACCCAGTGGTGATGTTGTATTTATTCAGTTGCTCAGCCACAAGAGCAGCATCAAATCAGATGTTTAGCGGCTGCAGTTAATGGAACAAGGTCTAATAGAGGCTCCATAAGAGTAGTAACTGTTGAAAAGTGCACAAACAGGTTCTTTTCCATGCACGGTGCTTAATGGAGACAATTGCAGTCCTCTGATAAGTCCTCCAGTGTCACAGACACAGTCGAGAGAACTGGCAGGTCAGAGAGGTGAGCGCTGTCCAACCAGACGTAATGAGGACAAATTTCTCCTTGTCTGACCACGCTGCCGGGCTTTTTGCTTCCGCTGAACTTTCCCATTTAACATTAGGAACCGAAAATGTTATTATTATAACGCAGTGACCTCTGTGCCAGTTTGCTGTACTGAGTGCGTGCTGTTCAGCGAGAGATTATTCCCTCCTCATCCTGTCTGACAGTCAGCCTGCAGTAGTCGGGCTGGAAGATGAGGAGGAGGCCTGGCAGTCAATTACAGTATCTCTCCACTCCACTCCGCAGCTTTATGGCGACACCATTCCCTCCTTGCCGTCTTACATCGTTCTCTATCCTCCCTGTTAGCAGCTGTGTCTTTCTCGCCTGACAGTTTCTAATTTCGCTCCGTGTCCGTGTTTCTAATCTTCTTTAAGAATCAGGCCCCAAGTTTCTCACATTATTTCTACAGTTTGTTTCACCACCTTTGTGTACACACGGAAAATCATTTATTATGGGCTAAACGATAAGGAAATAAATATATAATGTACATTATATATGAAACAAGACCCGAGGCTCCATCCATGAGTCTTGCTAAAACTGAAAGCGACTGTTTCCCACTCAGCCAGAGAGGCTCACTGAGCTACAACCACGGAAACAGCACTTTACCAGTTCTCCTCTCTGAGCTCCGTGTTCCAACACTTACAGGCACTTTGCTCTCCGGTGCAGAACGCCACATGAAAATGGGTCACACTAGCATCCATCGCACACATATGGAAACAGCATGTCGAGGCAATTGCCTGAAATGGCAATTTCATGTAAAATGACCGTGTGAGTGGTTCTGCACACAGCGGCTACAACGATGAAACATGCAAACATGCAAAAATGGCCTACATTCCCAAAGCCCTTCATCGCCTTTGCTCCCATTATAGTCCCTTTGAGGTCCATTTGCAGTCCATATTCATCCCTATTGCGTTAATATAATAACCCCTCAAAGAAATACAGCTGTGCTCTTTAAATATTGTAGTTTCTGACAATAAAGTCCAAAGTGATCAATTAAACAGACTTGAGAGGTTTCAGCTGCAACAGTCAAGACAAGTTGTTAAAACAGTTGGCAGAATGACGGAGATGAATAGGGAAGCCCGAAGGAAAGGTGTCAGGTAGTATTGTGTGAGTGTGTGTGTGTGTGTGTGTATGCAGGACAGAGGAATGCTCATTGTCAACCACAGTATGTTTCATCTCACCACTGACTCATTCATGCCCAAAATCCTCTGAATTGCGTGCTCCACCTCTCATTGTCACCATCATATTTTTGTTTGGAAGAAACATATGTAAATTATATTTGCGCATGTGTGTTTGTGTGTGTGTGTGTGTGTGTGTGTGTGTGTGTGTGTGTGTGAGAGAGAGAGAGAGCGAGTCAGAGAGAGAGCGAGTCAGAGAGAGAGAGCAGACTGGAGGCGAATGTTCTGGTTATGAACTTGAAATTGTCTCCTCCCAGTGAGTGTGGCAAGTCATTATTATTGTTTTTTTTTTTTTTTTTGCTGTATTATGTTTCTTATTTCATGTTGTGTTGATGTCATTAGACGGCTCGTCCGGTTTTTGTTTTTACACCTGCCAAAAACGACTGGCAGTGGCAAGAAGCTGACGAAGCATGAAATCTTTCAGATCAAGTTTCCAACTTGAGTTGGCTGAGGTCATGTTCACACTGCCCTTTAAAAGCACGTGAGACATGACATTACAAAAAACCCCTCCAAAAACACAAATTTGACTTGATATTGCCCTCATTATCCCCTCATTGTGATTTCTTTCTTGGGTAAAGCTGCCAGCTGTTTTTGGCTCGTTTGTCTCCATTTGTATTTTTATTGCTCACTGTATTAATTTTGTTGATGTCATCATTAAATCTGTTGTCATTTTATTTTCATTTTTTTGTCTTCTTTTGCTTCTCATTCGTGTTGTGCAGTGCTTCCACGCACACACGGTCCTCCTGTCGCATTCATCTGCCCTGTTCTTATTTCCCTTTCTGCTGGTTTCCCGGGAGGTGACGGTGTTTCTCTGTTTAATTTAATCACACGTTTGGAGGTTCCCTGGGATTTGCAGTCCCGGCAGATTGCAATCAGAAAACTTTTCAGCTCATAGAGCAGATTCTGAATCCCCAATCTGATCTCTTTAGACGAGATTCTGAAAGATTAAGTTTTTCGCCCATCTAGATGCCAGAATAGGAAATATATTACCTCTTGTATCGTTTGTACTTCTGAAAGGTAGAGGGGGAAACTTGAGCGGGGACAAAGTACTCTTTTATATTGAATCTTGGATTTATTTCTCTGGAGCACACACCAATGAATTTCCTTCTAGTTGGATATTACCTGACAGTGAAAGTGAAAAGAAATGTTGCTCAGAAGGGTGGTTTGTCTCAGGCAGAGGGAAAGGAGGTCTGGGGACTGGTTCCAAAATCACATTTGCAGTTGCTCTGAGGACACATCCAGAGTGTGATGCCCATCTGTATAAATGTGTGGTGGCGTTTACAAGTCAGGGATTCTACAGTTGACAGACTGGATTTTTTTTTCTCAACAGTTACAATGTAATAACCTTCCACTGCCACCAGTCGCCTCAGGACATGACATACGGCTGCTGGGGTCAGTGGCGGACATCCTGCTTAGTTCACATGCATGTGCTGATCAGTATTCATCCGCTGATCAGAGCAGATGAATGATGTAAAGGGTGTGTCAGCGTGTGTTTTTAGTGCGGTGGACATAACCAGAGCAACAGTGCACAGATGAAGTGCCAGGGATGCTCTGTGTTGCAATGTGCAACCAAAATTGGCGGCCTGACAATGACAAGACAGCTGCTGCCAGATCTAATGACCAGTCTAGGACCCATCCATCTTTCTTTCTTTCTTTCTATTGCCTCTTTGTCTCTCTGTCTGTCACTCCATCTGTCTGATTAAAAGGCTCAATGTTCATAGAGGGCTGCACCCATCTGTTGGTGCTCAGACAGGAAACGGCCATATATAGGCTTCTGTCTGCACCCTGGGAGTCTCATAAGCTGCCGCTCTGGAAGCGGTTTCCACAGCAACAGCATTTTGTTTCCCTCAGTGGCAGGAAGAGAGATAGAGGTTGAAAAAGAGAGCGACTCACTGGTTGTGAGATAAGGGGCACAAGAGATGCAAATTTACAAATCAGGGTGGGAAATAAAGAGCAGAAAAGGTTGTCACTGGATAGAGAGGAGGAGGGTCACGAGCTTCACATACACTGAATGGATTTTGCTGAATGCCCAACTAAAAATGCTGTTACGTAAATCAAATTCAGCTCGACTCGCAGCCACAATCACCTGCTCTGAGCGTGCAGCAGCGGAGATGAGTAAGAGAACTGACAGCCACTTGGGCAGAGATACAGAGCTGCTCCACTCTGCAAAAGTTTTTTTTTTTTTTTTTTTTTTTTTTAATTGTTATTATCCCTTTGACAGTTAGCTCTGTGCGGACCCTGAGCTGCGTCACAGACTGACGGAGAGTTTTAAACAAGCCTGAATCATGATGACAAATCTGACGGCAGCTGTTATCCTGCTACAAATGCTGTCTCAGCAGACTGGCGTGTGGATTCGTCGTGCGAGACATGCAGGAGTCCACCTGCATGCAAATGGGAGATTCGAGTAAGCAAGATCTGGCATTGGTTGTAAAAAAACTGGCCATCTTTGAGCTCTTGTTAGAACTGTTCATTCATCTTAGAGGTATTTAATCACTGGCTGCACCTGCAGGCTTTAAAACTTTAAAAACAACCCAAACCCGCGAAGACTGTTCACCCGAAGGCAGCCGAGGCGAATCGGAGGGAGAAAAGATAGATATTCAATATGTGAAAAATGTGCATTGCTACAAATGAGAAAAGTAAGAGCTCTGACAGGAAGACGAATGAGGCGCCCTCAGATTGTCCTAAATGTACCTGAAAGAGGGAAGGAAAGAGAAAAGAGGGTGGACAGAATCGGAGAAAAGACACCAGTTGGAGACGGGTGGATTCTCATTTACAGTCCTGAATAGACCCCTGCTCCCCACCTCTGCTGCTTCCATGACAACCAGACAGGAGGTTAGGAGGTGCGGGGAGTAATGAGCTTTTGTTGACAGACAGCTGTGGACGCCGCTTCTCGGCCGCTCGCGCTCACCTTAATCGTTTCTGACTCGCCCGGCTGAAAGACACTTTCCATCCACCTTTGCTATCGTCACCTCTGTGTGCATTATTAAATGTGGACATGAGGAGTGAATAACAGGTAGGAATTATTAATGTTCTGTGTTTAGTGAAGTGTAGTCGTCTGTAATCGTGTGAGTTTGTAACCAGTAAATTCAGTTTGGTAGCTTTAGTAGATCCAGACGCCTGCAAACACAGACAGATGCGGGTTTTTCTGAGGACGGCGCTCTACTGTGTCATTATGTCTATTTTCGGACATTTGTTTAGCCGGCAATCGTGCAGACGATTCTGTTTTCTGTGCTTTTCCTGAAAATCTTTGGGGGACAATGCGCTTTTTCATTATCGTCTGCCCTCTCTGCAGGGTTCCCAGGGTTCTTCCGCCTCTCTGTCTTCCACCAAAGTTTCCAGCTCAGTTGAAAACGGAGATGGAGCCGTGAACGAAGGTGAGGAGTGCGGTGAACGCAGCATGAAATTCCCGTCAGTGGGCAGAGGAGATGCAGATATTTGCAGATATCACACGTCTGATTCAGATGTGTGACCTCTGATGCATCCAGTCCCTGATCTGATCAGTACATCATGTCTCATCTCATCCCCTCACACACAAACACACACACACACACACACACACACACAAAATAAGCTTTTAAATGAAATAAAAAGACGCCTTAAAAAAAGTTGTAAAACTGTACAAATTCATTGATGATGAATATTCCAAAAAGCATCAACAGGCACACACGATCGGTGTGTCTATCTATGTTAGCCTTGTCAAGATGGTCGGCTCTTTTCAAAGGTTGTGTTTCCTCCCTGCAGTCGAGGTTGTAGTGGATGGGGTTCCGGCTGTGCCGCCCTACATATCCGAGCGCTACAAGGTGGGACGCATGCTGGGCGACGGCAACTTTGCGGTGGTGCGTGAATGCGTGGAGCACTCCACGGGCCGGGAGTACGCGCTGAAAATCATCAACAAGGGCAAATGCAGAGGCAAGGTGAGCCAGAAACCCTCCTGTCTGTGGCTCGTGACTGCACAGTTGAGAGTAGATGATGAATATTTGAATCTGTGGCATATAGTAAAACCAATGATACAGTTTTCTTTATTCCTGCCTGTAAAATCCATTTTCATCTCTTTGTTTCAGGAGCACATGATCCAAAATGAGGTGGCCATTCTACGCCGGGTCAAACATCCAAATATTGTCCTGCTTATAGAGGAAGTGGACACTTACAACGAGCTCTACCTGGTGATGGAGCTGGTGAAGGCATGTGTCCATATCTGCTCTTTATTCCAGCGTGGTAGGCTGAGGGAAAATAACAGATAAATGTCCTCTCCGAGCAGCGGGTTTCTTTATATTCTCTCTGTGATGACAGAGAGGCAGTGGCAGTGGTATTGGAGTGGCAAAGTTAAAAACCAGTCACCCTGCGTGAGCTCAAGGGAATGGACTCGTGGCCTCGAGCGCCCGTGCAGTCACATTCTTTATTCCCCGTCGCTCTCGGAGACGAGAGATGTTTGTGCATAATTCAGGAGCCAGGAATGTGATCCATCTGTTCGCGATGTGGTGTAGACTACTACAAGAATATGGATGAGAGGCAATCTGCAGTGGGAATGTGCGGACGCGTGAGGAGGATGATGCGGATGAATGAGGCGGAAAGAGACACTTTGAGAATGAAAGACAAAACACAAAGATGGAAATAATGATGCTCCCTTTAAGGAAAAACTGGCTACAGTTTTAAGAAAGCCGGTTTCTGATCTGAAAACACGCATAGACACCGACTGCGTTTGAAGATGTTGTGGATTAATATCAGGAGTGTGAACAGAGGCGTAAACTAGATCCAACATGTCTGGAATACCAACCACGCAGCAACCTGGATCACCCTCCCTCAGCAGCTACCGCACTGTGATGGCTGGGCAGAGGAGCAAGAACGGGCAGGTTTTAACACCTGCACTTCTGCAAAGAAGTTGAAATAAAAATGATTTTTTTTGAAAAATAGATGCATTTTAAACAGGGAAAATAAATGTCATTTCTAAGTTGGTTGTTGTGGAAGACAGCAAGGCTGGAAATCATTGCTGAAATGTACTTTTAAGAACTGTCTCTGAGAGACTTGATTTTCAAATCCTTTTGGCCCCGTCAGGAGCAGCAGAGCCTGGTTTGTGGCACGAGACGCATGTTTAAATACATGCTGCTGTGCAGGTTGATCACTGCCAGCCTGCCTTGAGTCTTTGCTGTGAAGGAGAGGAAGAGATTCCGCCCTATTTTAAGCTTCTGCTCTATTTAGTCCTCTTGGGAAAGAGGATAAAAGCGAGGTGAGAGAAGGGTGAGATCCATGTGCGAGGGGAAAGTACAAGAAACAGAGAAATGATGGAGAATCTGCAAAGGGTGAATTAAAGGATAAAACGATGAGTGAGAGTAATAATAATGTGAGGGGACAAAAACAAACTCTAGAGAGCCTTTTCAAGACAAACTGTTCAGACTTGGAGGTCAACGCCTTCAACAACAGCACTAACACTGATTCCTCTCCCCTGATCTTTGATATTCACCCACAGGGAGGAGATCTTTTCGACGCCATCACATCTGCCAACAGATACACAGAGAGGGACGCCAGTGGCATGCTGTATAATCTGGCCAGTGCTATCAAATACCTCCACAGCCTCAACATTGTGCACAGAGACATCAAACCAGAAAACCTGCTGGTGAGTTCACGCCGATGAACTGATGACACTCACGCTGGACTCTCGCTGACTCACCTCCTCCACACTCCTCCTCCAGCCTCCCTTGATTTGCTCCAACTCTCCTTCTTTCTGCTGATCACCTCCTCACAATCTTGTCCTCCTCCTGTTGCAGCATCTCTTCCATCACTGTTTTTAGTCAGTTAAAAAGAGCTAAAGCAGCTGTTAGCTATGTGCATGCGTCAGGAGCCGAGCGCTGGGAGTCAGTGTCTGAACCGGATTTACGCTAATTGAATGTTAGCGTTTTAGCACGACCATGGTTCACTGAGGAGCTTCTCTCAGGCCAGGTTATAATCTACCTTTGAACTGCTCTTTGTGTGCAGGTGTACGAGCATGCAGATGGCAGCAAAAGCCTGAAACTGGGAGACTTTGGGTTAGCGACCGTGGTGGACGGACCTCTTTACACCGTCTGTGGGACCCCAACATATGTAGCACCTGAAATCATTGCAGAAACAGGGTAAGGACATCATTTAAGATGGCAGCAGATGAGATCCAGAACTAAACTTCTTGATTGACCTTTGGTCTTAAGGTGTACTAATGACCATATTTGTTTGTCCTTGGATAGTTATGGCCTTAAGGTGGACATCTGGGCAGCAGGAGTCATCACCTACATCCTGCTGTGTGGTTTCCCACCGTTTCGAGGGTGAGCTAAGCTAGGGAGGAACTCTAGCTACAGTCATGTTAGTTGGTGTAACAGCTGGATCTTTTGTAGCTACTGTGATTTCATTTCATTGTTTCAACGTGGTTACAGGAGCAGTGATGATCAAGAAGTGCTGTTTGATCAGATACTAATGGGACAGCTAGAATTCCCCCTGCCATACTGGGATAACGTATCAGAGACGGCAAAGGTGAATTCTTGCATTTTAACAGACAGCAACACCTTTTCGTCCTGAAAGCTATACCGATTAAAACTGACTGGTGTTTGTTCACCACTGCAGGATCTGATTCGATCCATGCTGGAGGTTGAGGTCGATCAAAGGTACACCGCCCTCCAGGTTCTAGAGCACCCATGGGTGACTGTAAGTACAGCGTGGACGGAACACCTGCGGTTGTGATAGTTTCCAATGAGCTCTGTTTCATTTCTTCCGCTCTCTGTCTTGATTCACACAGGATGAGGGGCTATGTGAGAACGAGCATCAGCTATCAGTAGCGGGGAAGATCAAGAAGCACTTCAACACCAGTCCGAAGGGCAACGACACCACTGCTGGAGTGTCGGTCATCTCCGTAAGTCACTGAAAGAAACTACAACACCCATAATCCAACTGCTATGAAGGAGAAGCGGATGACGGTCGCAGATGTTTAGATTGATTTTGCCGGTTTCTCTTTATGTTCAGCCGGATGACAGCTTTTCTAT
Organism: Pao palembangensis; assembly: GCA_015343265.1. Lineage (NCBI taxonomy): Eukaryota > Metazoa > Chordata > Actinopteri > Tetraodontiformes > Tetraodontidae > Pao > Pao palembangensis. The sequence goes on along the minus strand of CM027094.1, from coordinate 9,413,828 downwards.
GCAGAGATCTGGGTCGTTGGATTTCTACCAGCACCCGGCCATGTACTGGATAAGGTACGCCAGGTTTCCATAGAGACCTGAGGGGTCTAAAAACCAGCGAGGGATGATAACTAAAATAGCCTTGCATACGATATTGATGTGTCCTTCCCCCGTGCGTGCAGCCCTGCCTGCTGACTGGTGCCTGCTTCGACGGCTCTATGTTGTCCCTGATCTGTGGTTGTCGTCCTGGGCTGAATGTGTTTCCATTTTAACCCTTGATTCCATTCAGTGCTGCACAACGATGTCCGTGTCCTGCCATGACCCCCCCCCCCCCCCCCCACACACACACACACACACAGTTTCTTTGTGAATGCTGCTTTTCAAAAATGTATCCCGGCTTCCCTGCTTGTTGCACTCAATTTATTATCGTAACCAACCCAACAGTCACACACCTCCTTTTGTAAAATTTAAGCATCACTGTGTATGGAGGACCAGGAGATGCACGAGTTCAAATGGGAAAAAGTTGATCACATATGTATCATTCTTGATACTTTATACATCAAAATATTATATTATATTATATTATATTATATTATATTAATATACTAGAAGGGCAGTACTAATGCTAATGCGCCACATAGTAGATAAATATTTCTTTACTTTATTGGCATCTGCACTTGAAGTTTTGTTGAGATCCGCCCATTTAATACAGATGGAAAACATGGTAGCAGACATAATTAAGTGCTGCAGCCATCATGTGATTCCAAATATACTTAGTGGAGAAGGGAACCTTGACTTTATGTATGGGCAGTGTCTAGAATTGTAACATAATCTAGCACGACAGGAGCATCATGGTTTCCTTTTATCTTAAATTTTCTCAAACTCTTAGTATAGCCAGCATTTCTAACAGAAAAAATAGTCTCATTTAAGAAGGCAAAAGAGAAATGTATTACATTAATAAAAGAAAGTTGAAAGGAAAAGTGAGTAATCCCATGAGAAGCTCTCCTGGTGCTCCATACTGGTTATTCTTGACACTGCTGGGTCTCAGCATAAAGGCTCTAATCACTTTGTTCTCTGGTTCCTCCCTGGTCCAGGCCACCCCTCTTGATAAGGAGGGGCAGGTTTTCCGACGAGGATGCCACCCGGATGTGAAGCCCCTGCTTTTGCAGATGATGCCGACTGTGACAACAGATACGTTGTGGGCGGAGCCTCCCAGTTGCCTCCCAGGTCTACCCGTGGCCCCCCTCCCTCTGACCCCTGACACTTTCCCAAATCCGGGCCTACCGTCTGACTCTGATGACATCTCCATCAGCTCAGCCAGTACCGCCTGCTCTCCTAATTCATCCTTTTAGAGATTAAGCAAGAGGGGATGAAGCAAGGAGGAAAATCCTCATCCAGCTCCTCCCTCTGTATGGAGGAGGAGGACGAGGAGCTTCCTCAGCAGCGCTTAAGTGATCAAATGAGCACTGTGGAGGGAAAAAATAATCAGTGGGAAACATTATCTTTCCTAAATCTGTCTTTCCAAATCCAGAGACTGATGAAATGGTGGATGGAAGGAAAATAAGAGGGCTGGCAGAATGTCTGAAGAGGCAACAGGAAATGGGCATCAGCAGGATAGAGGGAGTGAGATGAAGGACTTTTTATTTCTTTTTAAAGTTCTCTCATTTGAGCAAAAAAATTGAAGGAGCAAGAACAGATGAGAGCTTTGTTTACCCTTCAGTGGTGATCTGGGCTGGACATGGACGCTTCAGTATGGTGGTCTGTCTCCACAAGGCGACAGGAATATATGGACCAGTGATCACTTCTTATTCATACACTCTTTATTTGACACTTTCTTATGTAAGCATTTTCCTTTTTCACAAGGGGAAACTTTGCGCTAAGAACATGAAATTGAAACAGAGTGAGTAGAAGTAGTGTTGAGACATTTTTGAAGTAGGATGCTGTAGGCTGTGTGAAATAATTTTTTTTTTCCACAAAATCAGTGTTTGTCATCAGGATAAATGACAGATGGGGGAGTCCACTTGGCCGTTCCCTCCTGCAAAGTCAGACCGCAACCGCGGTATTACAGTTTACACTGGAAACACACTGTTATTGAAAATGGTGCATTTGATTCATCTGTTGACTACACACACACACACACACACACACACACACACACACACACACACACACACACACACTGGATGCTATTGTAGCAAAATCTGAACAGATTTTCACCATAATTCCATTCTGCACTCATTTTTTTCTGACATTCATGTACTCATAGTAAACTTTATATTATTTTTCATACCAATGGCACTAATTGATGTGTTTTGAAGCAGTAATGATGGCTGCCTATTTAAGTGCTATTGGTGTAGATGGAAGGTGGTGCAGATGCCGGAAAACCAGCAGCAGCTTTAGGAAGGAGGAGTAATTTCAGCTCTGTACAACCTCATTCATGGCTTCATTTATTCAGATGAAAGCATGACAGACATACAGTAGCCTATTCTTATATAAATGGTTTTGTGATGAAGTATTGTTTATATGTTGTATGTAAATAACATAATTTGATTTATTTTGATAGCTCACAATACAGTTTATTTGTTTACCAGTAGTTAATCTTTCAGAATTGTAAACAGGCAAATATGTTAATCAGATTTAGAAAAAACAAATCATCTTGTTTCCTGTGAGATAATGATGTCACTTCCTTAGCAGCAAGGAAATGAAAGTGGTTGATTGTATAAGTGACATTAAAGGGAAAATATATCAATGGAGTAAGGGAGTGGTTTCACGTTCTGAAGAGATGATCTCCCTGCAGTTGTCTTACTCGCCTGTACGTTTCTGTATGTATTCCCATCCTCACACTGATGTGCCACAACGTTGAATAGACGAATTTGTTGTTGACCTCTTTCAGCACATGGGCACATGTGGTTAACAAAAGTGACACTGCATTACCACTCATTGCAATACTTGTACCTCTGTTCAATAACAGTCTATAAATAACAGAAATAAAATATCTGTAAAACAACAACAATATCTGTTTTCTCTTTTTTTATATATTAAATATAACATAACTGATCTAATGTCTGCTGTTCTGATGCTGCTTCAGTTTAGAACAAAGGGACAGTGCTCACTGTCTGAAATCCTTTTTATTTCAATTATAAAAGATTAACTGGACCTCACCAGTGATTTAACTGTAATATATTATGGACTTTTTTTCCAGATTCTGAACTATTCGATCGCTTCAAATCTGAAGAGTATAATTTTGGCCAGTAGAGGTCAGCCAAATACAAAAAATGAACAAAGCAGCGAAGAAGAAGATTGTCGTCTGAGCAACAACTCGGAGCAGTTGCAGGTTCTCCGGTGATCGGCTAGAATAACATTAAGTTATGTCATTGAATGATAGCAGTTAATGTCATAATGTAATAAATGGCTTAAGCGTGAAGCCTAATTTTTGCCGGCTATCTCGAAAGGAAAGTGGAAATACGCGATGGTATTCAACTAGCTAGCTTGCTAATCTCCGCTTCATGTGTCACATCGCAGTGATGAGCGAAGAAGACAGCTCGACACCAGCGAACAAAGATTCGACTCTGCTCCTCACCAAAGACGGACAAAGGTACTATGTCAGTAAGAGCGGAGTGGTCGACAGCAGAAACGTGACTACACCGCTGGACCCGGAGAACAACGCCTCTTCTTACGAAATGGACGATCCAGACGAGGAGAGCGACGTTCTGGACACGTCGGATCCGCGAGACAGCGCCGCCAGCCCGGAGGAACTCAACGACGATGAGCCTTCGGAGGGCGACAACGCTCCAAAACAGTGCACCTACGAGGGCTGCACGGAGACCTCCACACAGGTGGCAAAGCAGAGGAAGCCGTGGATGTGCAAGAAGCACCGCAACAAGATGTACAAAGACAAGTATAAGAAGAAAAAGAGCGACAAAGCCATGTCCAGCACCAAACTTGATGTACTGAAGGATTACACCGAATTTAACTAATATAAACCAGTTGAGATGCTGAAATCTGCCTGTTTCTATTCCTGATTCAGGAAAACTCAGAAGAACGTCCTGTGTCTGTGAACAAACAACGCCTGGGTGCCATGGGAGACCGGCCAGCCAGACCAACACTAATAGAGCAGGTCCTCAACCAGAAGAGACTGGTAAGGACCTTGTGGAACGTCTACTATTCATTAGATCACATGTTTACGTGTAACTTTAGTTCATGTGAAACCTTAAAAGATGTCCATTGCAACAAAGTAAGTTTGGGAGTCATTATTATCCACTGACACGTTTATAGTTTCTTCCTGCTGATGCAGAACAGATGTTAAGAAGTCAAGTATTTACGGTGCTCATATATTTCCAATGTGTGTGTGTGTGTGTGTCTGTGCCCTCCAGTCGTTGCTCAGAAGTCCGGAGGTGATCAGCTTTCTCCAGCAGCAGCAGCAGTTTCTGGCTACACAGAATCACAGCCAGTCACAGCATCAGTTCCAGGGTTGCTGACACTTCCTTCTCTGTTTGTGAAGACAACACTGAAGAATTCTGATGACTGATGCATATGTGGAACAGCAGAAGTCCAGTGTAAACATGAAACCTGTCAACATTGATGGACTCAGTGAGGTTTGGTTTTTGTTTCTTTTAACTGGCTCACATTGTTTTAAATGTATTTATTGTGAGTTTACTTTTTTTGACTCCAGGGATCTAACGTCTTTGTTAAATGTCTCAGACAGTCTCCTCTTAATGTTATTGATGTTGGTGTGTACTCTCTGGAACATGACAATCATTTGTGTAGTGCATGTCAGCGGGCTCACCTGGGTCTGTTGGAGCGTTCATGACATTTGAGCCATTTGAACGCCGTTTTAACATTTATTTGCACTTATATGAAACTTTGAATTTTACAGACTGTGCACTGATCATAGTAGCTCTGTTGTTGCTCGTAGGATCCATCGGCTGTGCTCATCTATGTTGTATTTGTTGTGCGGTGAGTGAGTAAAATTCTAAAGTGGATTCTAAAGAAGGTTTTTATTGGAAAAACATTCACATTAGAAAAAAAAAATCCAAACCTCATTTTTAATGGAACAAGTACAAAGCAACCAAGAATTCAAATATTAGTGGATGTACAGTACATACTACAGCGACAACGTTTAGCATTTAAACAAGTCTTTGCGTACCTATAAATATATCCCATGTTACTTGTTTTGGAGTGCATTTACTGTCCCAATGGAAGCAGAATCTATGAATACCTATTTGAGGGAACAAAGCGCACGTGCTAGAAAGGTGTGTGTGTCTGCATTACGACACTGAAGAAATGGGATTGTGTGGGGAACCCATCTGTGTGAGGACCTTGTCCAGCCACTGCAGGGGCCCGTGCAGGTGTACCTCAATCCAGCAGGGGGTGCTGGTCACATCTTGACGGTGGTATTCTGCTCCCCAGCCCTGAAGAGAGGACACAGCAAGAGCTTAAAATAGGTCTACACTTGGAAATAGTTGCACAACGGTGTACTGTTTAAAAATAAATACTTGAGTGGATGGAGTTTAAAACTGGGAGCAGTACCAAACAATTTAGAGAGGGTGGAGGATGGTGAATGCATTCCAGTCTGATGGTCAATCACCTCAGCCAGTCTGACAGTACCTTCACGAAGCTCATGCGGATGGTACACATCTTTGTGAGTTCGTAGACGACCTCGAAGCCGTGGTTGACGGACTGGGCCAGGAGCTGGGCGAACAGCTGGTTGTTAAATATTTTGAGGCTGCAGCCGCTGGGAATTTTGCAGACGGTGGTGGGATGGAAGCCATGCTGGAAGTTGCAGTTGCGGCTCTGGACGAAGATGCTGCTGTCGCTGAGGCACTCCGCGTACACCTCACCGCCCACATAATATAAGTGTAACCCTGAGAGGAAGGCAGACGAGATGTTCAAAGATCAATTGAAATAACACCTCGCCTCCTTTCACTGTTGTGCAGATCTTTTCCTCATATTCTGCTGCCACCTACGGCGGTATTTATGCATGCAAACAAGTCATGTCCTGAATAGTTTCAGCGTGAATTCAGGAACAACCCCACTCTTTGTATCAGCTGCTATTCCGCTCCTTTCTGAGTTTACTGGAACCCAGAGGCGCTTGATGTTTGTCCAACAAAGACAGACTTTCTAACTGTAACTAACAAATGCAGGCAGGGAAATCAGCTGCACGTCGCCCGGCCCACCTTTGCCAATGTGCCTGCGTGTGTGCTCTATGGTGGAGTTGCGATTGACGTTGGACAGCAGGCCGAGGCAGAAGCGGTTTTTGTTGTTGGAGGGGTCCGTGAAGCCGTCCACCAGGACGCTGCGTGACGAGGCGTGGAAAGTCTCCCCCACCCGGCTGTTGAGCTCGTAGTAGGCGACCGAACACCAGTACTCCGGTTCTTCGTAACACACCGGCCGCAAATCTAAATGGGTGGGAGCATACAAGAAAATGTTTAATCTGGGGACCGATGCGATGTGAGCACGTATGGATTTGTGATTATAGGCCCCAAGCCTATAGCTGGAGTAGGAATTATTACAATAGAGCAGATTTAATGATATTGGCTAGTGTTGCTCGATTATAGCAAAAAATCACAACCCCGATTATTTTGATTTGTACTGAAATCACAATTATTTACGAGTCTTCATTTATTTTAGAATTTGCTTTGATTGAACTTTTAAAATTTTTGTTTCTTTTTAACACAATGTCTAATGTTTAATTACAGTTGAACTGACAAGAATGAATGTAAATTTCCTCTTGAACTTGCCTCTGTGAGGAGCTGAAAATGTGAGTTTGAGGGTTTCTGTGGTGTTTCCGGGCTTCACGTCCTCCTGAGGGCTGGTCTCCATCATACTGTAAGGAGGTGGGGGGGTTTCGGCTGGGAAAGCACATCCCACATTACAGGAAATGGATCAATGGGTTAAATGAAGTGATGCACACTCATCTGAGCCTGTGGGTTAGGGGTAGGGCATGATGGGAAAGCCACAACCTGCTTGGTTCGATCCCTACCTGTGATGTGATATGGACTGCCGGGCTCTCCGGAGCTGTTGGGGGAGTTGGGGTAACTCTGCGTGGTGGGCGACTGAGCCAGGGAGGAAGAGGGTGAGGCCGAGAAGGAGGTGCAGGGCAGAGCAGGGAAGGAGTCTGGGTAGGTGGCGTTCTGGGGCATCAGCGGCTCGTGCAGGGAGGTGTTCCTGAACTTTGCCAGCAAGCTGTGCTGAGGGTTGAACTCGCTGTGGCGTGGGACCAGAACCGGCGGTAGCACTGCGGGACGGCGGAGAGAAGAACGGCATCACAAAACAAAGGCCTTGCTGCAAAACACACAGGTGCTGGCGTCCAGCTACCTGGAGTCTCCACGCGTCTGTAGTGATACGGGTTGACGCAGATGTCCTTCTGCTTGGAGCCGAAGGGGAACTCGCAACAGTCCAGGGCTTTCAGCTCGTGGTGGGACTGCAGATCGGGCCAGCGCCACACCCTGCAGTAGATGACGTGAGGGAGGCCCTTCCTGTGGGACACCTGCAGTCGGCCGTCCAGTGAGCGAGGAATGGTCACGCACTTGCCTGAAGGATCGAAATTCAGCAGTGAGCAAACATTTGGATTATGATGATGATGATGATGATGATGTGTTAGACTGCACCTGCACTAACCCACCAATTACAACAGAGTATTTCCCAGCACTTTCACACGATTTTTTTTTTTTTTTTGCACTGGTACTGTAAATATTTTAAAGCTGTACTTGTTCCTGTCCCTGCAGGCTGAGCTCCAGCTGTGGCCTGACCGCCACACGCCACCGCTGCGAATTCCGAAGTTACACTGTTAAATAGTTTCAGTATCTTGCACTTTACTGTTTTGCACTAAATCAAATACTTTTTATCCTGCAGAGACTCGTTAAAGAAGCTATATTTGTTTCTGGGTTTATTACTCTGATTCCTGCCAAGTAAACCTGCTCTTCCTTTCCAGTGAATATCTGTGAATTTCTCTTGGAGATGAATAAAGTATCTATTCTATCTATGGGCGGCAAATAGATGCATTATTAAATACAAGCGTTTGTAAAAAAAAAACATATATATACAGTATATGTATGTATTTTTTTTTTTGCTCCTTCTTGTAACACTCACTGGGCTGCCCGGGACAGCTGAGGGCTTTCTCCAGCTCTTCCATTGCTCCCTTCTTCTTTTTCAGTTTTTTTACCAGAGAGTCCACGGCCTTCTCGGCCCACTTCTCCTCCTCATCCCCCTGTTTCCAGCCAAGCAGCCGCTTCACCGCCGGGCTGGTAAAGGAGAACAGCGACGTAATGGAGGCGGAGGAGTTCATTGCACAGACGGTCTGATGGGTGCCGCAAGAGGGACTTAATGCTCCCTTGACGACAGGAATGCGAATAAGAAGCCAGGACAGAGTAAAAGATAAAAGAGGTAGAGTGATGCTTCTGTGTAAACAGTGGCTGCTGCCCGAGTTCCACTGTTGCTTCCTCTAAACACTGAAATCCTCTCTTTTGTTCGTTCACAGTGAAGATCCTGCAGACTCGAAGCCTCCAGCAGGGATGGTTTACCCTCACCCGGGCAGAAATCCAGGTCAGGTTTCAGTCATCTGGCAAGAGAGGTGAGACGGCATTAGCTGGTAATTTCACCAAAAGACTTTCTAAACCTCAGCGTGGAGGTTACAAAGCCGATCAGCTGATCTAAAGTCAAAACAAAGACCGACCACGTAACCAAAACCTACTCATAACCGTCACCCCCACAAGACAAACAAAGATAGTGTTCGCTCTCTTAAATGAAACTGACACCAGAAGAGTTTCTGCCCGCGATGGAGTGGAGCTGCACGACCAGACTCGGCTCCAGACTCATGAACAACAGTGGAATGTCCTTTCTGGCCTCTCTTTCTATGATCATGCCACTGACGCCCAGGAGCCATGGTGTCTGGCCAGAACACATCACAGGACAGGAGGGGGAGAGAGGGAGAGAGGGAGGGAGAGAGGCAGACAGACAGACAGAGGAAGGAGAGAGTGTGTGTGTGCGTGTTTTTTGTGTGTGTTTGTCTTCTCGTCCATCACATAACAAAACTAGGTGACCATGAAGAGTTAGAATTAGGTGGTATTTTTCCACTATAATTACAGGTCCTAGTTGTTTCTTCAAGATTGCTGATAATCTAACCTCCTCTGTCTGTTGTGGTGATCTCATTGTCTTATCTTCTATCTCAGAGTCTCTGGTTTATCCCATCTGAACCGCGCTGCAGCCAAAATATTGCATAATATCGGATATTTGAGCTCTTGCCTGCGCGCATTCACTTGAGCTGGGAAACTGTCGCGTTGTCTCAGGCAGACAGACAGGTAATGGGCAGATGTGAATCACCATTCCCATTCTGTGCCCAGCTCTAACACAGACAGTGGGAGATCCATAATCACAGAAAAAAAACAACAAAACAAAACAAAAAAAAAACGCACCAGGTCGTTGCGGCATCGGCACGCGGCGGCTGTTTTATGGAGCCCGGCGTCGCTCAGTCTGCAGGCTCCGATAGGCTAATTACCAAATGCTTTATCACCAGGATACCAGTTCCCAAAAAAGGTAAACAAGCCAGCCCAACTTTTTACTACTACTACAAGCAGACACGCAGCCGTCACATAATCCGGGCTGCGTCCTGCTAACCTCTGAACGCACCTTGAGGTGTGTGAAAGCCTGGGATGACGCTGACCACGCAGACTCCAGAATGGAACTAAGGCAGTTATCTCAGAAATGTAGTTGTGTTTAAAATTAAAACTCTAAACTCATTTCTCAATGGCATCTGAGTGAAGTCGGTTGCAAAGACAGCACAGGTGGCCAAGTTAACGGCGAATTTCACCTAAAGAAGCGATTGTCGAACCTGACAATAAATATACAATAACTCGAATACATACTAAAAAGCGAAGAGCAGTTTTAAAACAAGTCAACAAGTTTTTTTTTTCCGTTTTACCTTGACTCTGTTGTGACAAGTGCGGAGCGTCTTTCGGCACGGAGGCCTCCCGGTCTGTAAAAGTTCAGGCCAGCACACACTCGGGCAGAAGAGGTGTGCGTGTGTGTGGACTGTCTGACTAGCCCGGGTTGACATTTGGGGGTCAAGACACCTTAAACCGTTATGACATCCTATTTACGGTTTCAAAATAAAAGCACCCTAACGGCGTAGCTCAGTACAAATAGAAACAGAAAATGCAACCGAAAATAAATTGATATTAATAACTTAATTGTTATATTTTTAACCTCCACCCATGAAGGGTTTGTGTTTGTTTGCCTCTTGGTAAAATAATTCGAAAGGTTATGAACGGATTTTAATGAAATTTTAAGATAGTGTTGTCAATGGACTAAGGAAGAGATTATTAAATGTTGGTGATGTTTCGGATTCCGGTGCGACTTTGACCTTTAATATTGCAAATATCATAAGCCAAGGGACTTTGTTCATAAAGAAACCCATTTTATGTAACCTTGTATCACTACTGTCTGTGTACTGCAGGTGTAATTCACAATTTGCGGAGAAATGAGCTGCTTGGCGGAGGTCTGTGTTCTCCAAGTGCTTTTGTATATAATTTGCTTTGTTTGTAATTTGACATTGTCATTCTGTGATACGTTAGACTTACTTCCTAATGGGTTTGAGTTTTTATTGTGAAGGTGCAGCCCTGTGAGTTTCCGGGATTGTGCTTGCCGTCTGAGGTGCAGTGACGCAGGTCTGGAGCTCCCCGGAGCCTCCACTCCTCCAGCAGCGTTGCTCAGCCTGGACGGCGTCAGCCTGGCTGGAACCGTAGCGCCTGCATGAAAGATCCCTCCGCCTTCCCCCGCCTGGAACTTTCCCAGGATTTTAGAGATTACAGATTCGGCTGCACGGTGCGCGTACAGCGCGCATGCGTACCACCTGAGCTCTTCTTCTGGACCCGACAATTGGAGCTCTGGTAAATTGACACCCAGACCTGTTCTCCTCCATCACCTGACCTTCCCTTCCCACGTTAGTGCGCGTTTGTGTTTATGAATTTATTCTTTCTCCTCCCTCATCTAGTTATTGTTTATAGTTTTATTTTGCTAATACAGCTACATCTTGTTGCATTTACGCACGCACTCCACCTGCACCTGCAGCCCAAATTTTGGGTTCCACTAAAAAAAATTCACATTAAACAAAAGCAAGGCTATCATCTGTATTTCACTCTAATTTTAATAATGATTCTTAATTCTATCGATATAATGTTATCTTTTATTGTAATATTTTTCAGCGACTGTCCTATTGTTGGGTCTGTCTCCGTGCGGATGGACACGACCCTTTCATTGGGAGTGCCGTGACTGGTCCGGTTAATGACGCAAACCCGACTGGCGACAGTGAGTCTACAAGTTTGACATTTTCAGTTTACTGCAACTGCTGCGGAAAGTAACAATGGTCCTAACTCGAAATGAAACCGCCAGGGGATTCCTGTTGAAAGGAGTCATTTTCATTTACCCCCCGAACCAGGTGTGTCGGATACACCGTTAGAGAAGTGATGGTCACTTCAGGGACCCTCAGGTAAAAAAAGGTTTATTGGGGAAAAACAAACAAACAAAAAAAAAAACCTCGGACTGTAAAATCCTGAAGACGATAAATAAGTTGGAGCGGAATGTAAACAGCCAAATTAAGTCAAACTGGCTCGTTAATGGCGGATTCGTGCAGAGTTCACCTGTAAAAACGTCTTTAAATGACAGTTTACCCTGAAAGCGCGCTCAGGGTGTCGCCACCGAAACACTGACAGGAAACCAGAAAGGAGCGTCCACATTATGATTCCCTGACTGTCTCGTCTGGCTGCAGAGGGCAGTCAGACACGCTGGCAGGGCACCAACAGGATGCGCTCCCGGGGCACCGGGAGGCCCCGGAGACATCCGCATCAACAAGAACCACCGAGCTCCAGATGATTCTTCTCCTCAGGAGCAGAAGTATTACCACTGCTGCTTTGTAGTCTTAGCATAAACGAACTTTAGAGATGAAAAAGTATTTTTTGGTACTAAATGTAAAGGTTTAATAGTTATGGAAATACGGAGAAAGGAAGATTTGTTTCCGAAACTTTAAGTAAATAAGGGAATCTAATTAAATTTACTAGATGATCCGTTTTTGATCGATTTTTTATAACAACACACATGTAAAGATTTGATCCCTCTACCCCACACAGATGCACACATTAAAAACAAACAAAAAAAAAAGTCGGCACATAGCTACACATTTTCAATTTAACCCTTTGAAATCAGTAATCATCTGCATGTTTACATACCAACACATATTTGGCTAATCAAATATCTGTAAACAGACATGTATCAAAGCAGTTTTTAAACAGGTTAATAATAACCACGACAGAAATGCCTCATTTTCTATTTAATTCTGGTTCGAGTAATCCCTTCAGCGCACATCCACTAACCTTCAAACGCAGCCTTTCAATGAACATTTAAGACATTAGCATTCATTTCAGTAGTGAGAATCACGGCAGAATTCTCAGATCCTCCACCTTCACAAAAACTGTGTGTAACATAGTGCACAGATCAGACATGACCCTGATCTGAAACCATAGCAACAGAAGTGGGTGAATGCGTGGCCATTACCAGCCAAAATCAGATTAAAAAAAAAAAAAAGGCAGGATTCAGTAATGCTGTGTCATGTCACATTCAAGCACCTCTGTAGAGTACAAAGAGTGGATATCCTGGACTTGGTAGCAGATGGATGGAAGCCATTGTCAATCCCACCACGTCTTCAGGGCTGGACGGCCCTGCGGCAGACGCTCTCTGCCACACCAGCGCTCGCCTTCATGGCTAGTCAGTCTTCCGGGGCGGCTCTAGCTTCCAGGCACCGGTGAGGTAGCGCAGACGAATAAAAATCAGATCTCGACCCATCTGCAGCCAGCTCCAAAACGGCACTAGCTTGGACCCTGGCGAGGAGAAAGGCGAACAGTTCTCGAGAACAGATATGACGGCTTGCTTACATTTACTGCGGATGAGCCGATTCCATCAGGGAATCTTTAAAGTTCCCCTGACAGTGAAAATGAGCTCATCCATTCACCATAAAATGCTTTTAGAATTGCCGAGGCGAGCAGTGGTGCAGCCAAATCCAGATAAGGTGAACTAATTAAAACTGTACAACCTGCTCAAAAACAAACAAAATAATAATAAACAAACACAGAAAAAAGGCTCCCTTGACAACCTAATAAAGAAGATGTCCTGGGATGCCCCCCCCCGCGCCAACCTGGTGCAGCTGATGTGAGAACACAGGGTAACGGCTAATCTTTTAGTTATTTACCTGTTTTTACATGTGACTTGTGCAACTACTTACTTCCTAAACCCCTAAAATAAAGTATGGACTTAAAAAATATATACTTCTAAGAAAAACACAACAACTTCTATGATCATTATTAACTAAAGTACTGGAAAAACAACCAATCACAGGCTCGCAGACACATCAAACAGATATTTATAGAATTACAGACACAGTGGGGGGGACACATGTCCACATATTCCATAAAAACCAACCTTCTATTTCCGTCCAGTTGACGGCCACCTCTGCTATGGGGATCTTGAAACACTGGGCGATATACAAGAGCTCCACATCAAAAGCCCTGTGACAGGCGAGAGAAAAGAGCACAGCAGTTGTTCAACAGCTGCATTGCAAAGGATCCAGTGTTTTGTTGCTCTTAACACAGCCACAGCTGTGCACTCGCTGGGTTTCAAAACTGAAAATATGGACCAGAATTGTCGATATTCTCATGCATTTTTTGAATTCTCGCACAAAACCAATGTATATACTCTGCACACATCGGAATAATCACATTTGTAGTATTAAATCTGATGTCGTGGCCTATTATCAGCAACAGTATGCAGCCTCCGCAGTCAAAACAACCTTGACTAGATTCCGTTAAAGCCTCCGTGATGCCAGACGACACCTCTGAAGGCCTGTGTGGGTGTGACTGATTGTACTACTACTGCCCTTGTTATTACTGCTAGTCACGATGCTATTAGCGAGACTACATTAAAGCCTCTGTGCTGCCAATTAGGCCACATGGAGGAGGTGGGGGTGTGACTTGCAGGCATCTATTCTCATGCTCCTGTTATGGTTAAACGGCCTGTTTGTGTTGCCTTCCATGCAAGGCTAGAATTGGCCATCCTTCCTCGACACCTGCGGTTGCCATATTATTTTTACAATGCAGGTTTTTCCTGTTTGCTTCCTGTCACTTTGTACATTGCTGCGTTTGTTCCACAGACGGTAAAGTGACAGGTTCAGTGATGGGTCAATGTTCCGTAGTAGAACTGTTCTGCTGATAGATGGTGGGCTCTTACCAGCGCTCCACGTGAAGAGAAGAAAAGGTTTTGAATGCAGCCTCACGGGTGAAGAGCTTGAAGCCACACTGTGTGTCCTTGATCCCTCTCACACAGAAGAACCACACAAGGAAGTGAAAGCCATACATCAGAAATGTGCGGAACACAGATCGCTGTGGAAACAGATGTCACTGGTTATAGACCATATTACATGCACATTCTCTACAATGACACTCTCTCAAACAGACAAATACCTGAGCTATAGAGGCTTTCTCCAGGTGAGCTCTGGAACCACAGGAAATCGCCATGTTGCCCTAAACATACAGAGCCATTTTTGGTCTAATTCTCCAAACAATGTCTCAAATCATGTATGAGAAAGCGGAACCAAAAAAAAAAAAAAAAAAAAAACACTTTCATACCGGCTTAGGGCTGAGGTCACACAGAGCAGCCTCCACTTTCTCAATGTCAGAAAACTTGGTGGCTCCGTCAGCATCTGCCATCAGAATGAGCTTTCCCCTGCAGATCATAGTTCCCTTCAATGTGGCAGAACAGGGAAGATGAGACAACAGGCAAAGTTAGCAACTATTTAGACCTATTTGGGTGATGCGTTCAAGTGCACAGCAGTTGGACATCTTTGGTCTCACCATTCGCACAGCACCTCCTTTCCCCCGGTTCTTCACCAGTGTCATGACCCGCACCTTATCTGGGCCATACTGTCTTGTGTACCGCAACGCAACCTGACAGAACAAGATAAGTCTTTTGCAACTGAAAGTTCAGCACATTTTCCTTTTAAAAAGAAGGGAAAAAAAATCACCTCAGTGGTTTGGTCTTTGCTTCCATCATTGACTACAATGACCTCATAGGTAAAAGAGGAGTTCTTTTTCTGTGGGAAAGATCATCAGGAATTTACTTTACAAAGTAAATTTTTATAGGGGGATGCTGCCCTCTACTGGCCCCTGAGTCACTGAATAGTCGTGACAGGAAGATAAAACTCCAAAATGTATTCCTCCCTTTAAACAAATAGCAAAAAAGTTGTGATTAGGATTTTACTCAGAATCACTTACAAAAGGTCAAATATTTACCTGTCTGTTTTCCAAGTACTGCATAGCTTCATCCAACATCAAAGGGACTAGAATGACACATGTACAAGTCACAAATAAGCGCTTGAAGTACCCCCTGACTGCAGACTGCATGATGGCTGAGAAACACCAGGTTAAACATTTAGACTGGTCTAACCAGCTTGGCAAGTGTCGGTACACAATTCACCACAGACCAAACTGTGTATGCATCCACTTTAAAACAATTAAAAAAAGTCTTTGCAATTATACTATTCATATTCGTGCACTCTCTGCTGTATGCAAATTATTACACATGCACATTATTTCACACCGCATACTCACCCCTGTTAGAAAAAAGCACTAATATCATTCTGCTGAATCTGCACCAAAGCAGAATAACTGAACATGAATAAAAGAGTAAAAAAAAAAAAAAAAAAAAAGTGCTAGACTAAAACCTGGGGACTCACTTCTGAGCTCCTCGTTGTAGGCTGGGATCACCACTGATAGCTCCTTGGAAGGGGGATCATGTAAGCTGTGTGAAGGTTCGTTCTCTCCTGTGGAGGTTAGGAAATATTTTTCCTCGTGGCCTTTAGGAGAGTTCATCTTGGCAGTGACATGTGCAACTAGAACAATCTGAAAGGAGAGCAATAGCAGAACAGTAATTTTCAATGCACCTGCTTGTATAAATGGTGTGTGTATAGTACGTGTTAAATGTGCATGTCAACAGATGCATGGTGCATTGTAACTGAACAACATCCGTCTTTGCTCTTAGGATTTGGAGAAAAATCAAGTAAATGTTTCTGTGCTACCTTTGTTGCAAGCGTTTTGCCTTTTCCTTTATCCTTTCTTTTTTTGATTTGACCACTGTCTTTTCGTGGCTAGGTCACACTATTGCATATTTAAGACACTTTTGTTTGAATTTGTTGTATGTGTGCAGTTTTTGAATGAAAATCAGTGGTAACTTTCAAACCGTGCTAGTAAATGGCTAGCAGTTAATCACGTTAAAAACACCATACACTTACTGGGAGACGTAACATGAGTTCAGTAAACAGAAAAAACTCATTACGAGTACTTACCAAAAGAAGGAGCAGAGCTGCCAGTGCGACCAAGGCTAGAAGTATTTCATGAAGAAGATCCATCTCCAATAAGTTACCCCCCCCATACACCAAAAGTCCACTAGGCAGAATGACTAGCTAAAAAGCTAGCCTGCTTTTCCTTGCTTAGCTTCGAGTCGGTAACCTTCTCTTTCGGGATGTGCAGGACAATACAGATCTAATAATGTGGGAGTATAGAATATCAGCTCTTTCCATTGACTTCCAATCACAACTGAACACAACGCTAATGCGGAAGTGACAGGTTTTGTTGACACATCATCAGTTTGAAACAAGACAACTTCGAGCAGCCACGTGAAAACTGTACATACGAACACTGACATCTAGTGGTTAGGAGTAGCCTTACATACAATATTACGTTTTTGACGATCTAGTTAGTTAGAAAATAATCTTTTTAATGCAATTTGCTACTTGACTTGGAAAGATCAAAGATCTAAGTCCCTCTGGTATCTGGAACATCAGCAAATGTTCCTTGGCCCATTGTTTAACATTTCCTGAAATTTTCCTGAAAATCCGTTCAACTCTTCGAATTATTTTGCTAACAGTCAAACAAACAAACAGTCAAAGAGGCAATCAAACTTTCAAGAAACCACGAGTTAAATTATATGTGTAACTCTGAAGCAACACTAAAAGCAAAAAAAAAAAAAAAAAAAAAAATCGCTTTATGAATATTGCTTGATCCTCGGCGGCCACCGTACACCTAATAACCCACGTGGGATGTCAAAACAACATGGCGGCTGGTTTCAAGTAAGTCGTAAATCTACAAAGAAATATAAACTTTTTCGGGACATATTTAGTGTCAGTAGTAGATGTATTCATATATTGATATAACTGTATAATGTTCACAGAAAACGTTTAATGTTGTTTACAATTACAGCTTATCTACGCACGTTTTAATGTGGGAGAACAATCATTAAGCAGTTTTAACATGCAGCTATGGCTCTTTAGCATTCTGTTTTGTACAGGACAGCTGATCTTCTTGAATACTACAGAAGATTTCTGGTCAGTGGTTAAAAAAAATATCCATGTTGAGCCGACAATATATTGCTAATGTTTTTTTTTTTGTTACTTTATCTTCTCTAGAAAGAAAACTGTCGACCTGATGGACGGGAGCTTTTAGAATTCAGACCAACCACACTGAATATAGGTAAAAGGCTGTCTGTGATGTGTTATTATGTGTTATTGTGTTTATTTTTCTCCCCTGAAATCTCCGTCTTTCTCTTCTGTTCAGGCTCCATATCCACAGCTGATGGTTCAGCTTTAGTCAAGATTGGGAACACCACAATAATATGCGGCATTAAAGCGGTAAATGATGATTAAGAGCCGTTTTGTTGGGTAAACGTATGTTCATGGACATGTCATTTTATGATCTGCAGGAGCTGGCAAACCCAACAGTAGAGGCACCTGGGAAAGGTTATATTGGTGAGTACAGCACTGTCCATTTATTCTGAATGTTTTCCATACCTTTATTTATATTATTAACATGTTTTCAGTTCCAGAAGAAGATCTACAAGGTGATAACAATCATATTAGCTTTGGCCAACATTTCTATTGAAATATTTTTTTAATATGAATAAAATATATTTTGTTGTAAAATTATAACTAAAATTAACAACATAACTGCTTGCCTTTTCTGTATATATCATGATCACTGTTAGTGTAATTTGTAATATATGGTCCATTCATTGGAAGAGATCACACTAACTGCAGTACTATTCTTTGTTTAGTGCCCAATGTGGACCTACCGCCCCTGTGTTCGTCCCGCTTTCGGCCAGGCCCACCAGGAGAACAGGCACAGGCTTGCAGTCAGTTTATTGCTGATCTAATAGAGAGGTTTGATACATTTTGTATATTTGGTTTGCTAACTCAATGCCTGTATTAAGTCTTTTATCTGACTATTGCAGCTCTGAAATGATACAACCAGAAGACCTGTGCATTGAGCGAGGAAAGGTAACTCTATAATCACCCACAGTCTCCGAACATTTTGGAGGGCGATTGTTGTAAATGATCATTTATCTCTCTGGTTCCAGCTGTGTTGGGTGCTCTATTGTGACCTGATGTGTCTCGACTATGATGGGAATCTGCGGGATGCTTGTGTTATTGCCCTGCTGGCTGCTCTAAAAATCAGTATGTGCTGTGAGAGCAATAGTTGTAGTTGATAAAATTTACTATTGTGGTTCTGTCCAGCTGCTGTTATTGAATTGTTATGCCAGAAGTTCATTTTCAACAACTGTCCTTGTGTAGCTCAGCTCCCGGAGGCTATTGTCAGCACGGAGACCCGCTTGCCTGTGGTAGATTTGGAAAAGAAGCGCGGACTGAGTATTCGCAAGCATCCAGTTGGCTCTTCCTTTTGTATCTTTGACGAGTAAGTGAACCAGGTGCAACTTTTCCTGCATCCAGGATCGAGCCTGTTTGTAATCCTAGTTTGCTCCCTCTGCAGGTCCACTCTAATTGTGGACCCCACAGATGAGGAGAAGAATCTGTCTACTGCTCAGATCACTGTGGTGATGGATGAAGGAGATCAACTGTGTGCTGTACACAAACCAGGTCAGAGAACAGATGCACGCTCATTTAATTGCTTATAAAATGTTTTGTTCTTTTCACTGTCTGTTGAACTCAACTCAAACCTAACGGTTGATGTTTTGGATTATGTTTCTTGCTTTTATACTACCGAGTTACTGAGAGTTACTGTGCACGAATGGCACTCGAGCAGCTTGTGTTGTTTAAGATGATTTATATAAAATCTCATTTGAATGTAAAGAAAACAGCCTTTGCTGATTCCCACATTTCCCTGTGTGTCAGGTGGGGTGTCGTTGTCAGGAGAAAAGCTGCAAGAGTGTATCAACAGAGCAACAGTGCGACAGAAAGAGATCCAGAAACTCATTGACAAAGTCATCAACAGTGTGAAAACATCATAATAATATGCCTCAGACACAACTGTTTTATCTAAAAGCTGTATTTTCACTGTCAATATATATTCTTTTTTTTTATAACAATAAAATCGCTGACAAAGACTGCTTAAAAAATTATCTCTCAGTGTCCAGAAATCTTGCACAAGAATACGCTCATGGCTCCTGAACTCATTAAAAGGAAATGCCTTTTCAAAATGTGCTGTACAAATGCAGGTTCACCATCTTGCATGTTGATCTCGGGTCCCCCCTTTTTTTCGAGCCCTGTGCCGAGATGGCTAACAGAAGACAGGCTTCTGAGAGGTAGAGAGCTGCCCCACGTGTACTGCTTCAACGTCAGATTTGCATTTTCACATAGAGGATTTGGTGTCAGAATGCTCAGCTGGGATCTGTGCTTGAAGGGCAGTTTCTACTGGGGTCAACCAAGCAGAGGCGGCTCATGAGGGATCCTCTGAAAGTGTGCATCCACGATCTTCTCGGTCTACAGGGGTTCCGTTTATTGAAAGAAAGTCTTCCTGAAAGTGTGATTCATTACCATGAAAGCCCACGACCTATTAGAACCTCTTTTTGTTTCATTTCAAAAAATATTTCTAAGGTCCTTTAAGTGTTGGGCGCTCAGTTTCTAAAAACTCACCCTCTATGGCCAAAAGCAGTTTTGGTTCTCCAAAGACCTCTGACAAACATTCCTTACAAATATGTCAGCTAGAAAAAGACATGGAAAGGACACTGTTTTAGTCTCCACAGTGAGGCAGACAAAGAGCACAGTATAAATCATTCATGTCCTCGTGTGTTTGAGGGAACAGTTGTTAGTGTGATTTGAGCCTTTCATGACTTGGGCAGAGGCTGTGGCATGCTCCTCTTCCTTTTACTTCTTGGTTGGCTGGCGGTATGCTGCTGTGGTGCTCCCACTTGAGGAGCTGCTGTTCCCATAGCCATTTGCTGCTGCTGCATTTGGTGCTGCAAGAATTGCAACTGTCCGGTATGGAAGAAAGAGGGGAAAACAGTTATCAGAGTTGATTTTCATTGCACTGGCACAAGCAACAACAAAAAAGCATTTTTTTTGTGTGTTTTGGGCTGATGGGTCAAACTCGGAGCCCTAAACCTGTCTGTAGGGCTCCGGTGAAAAAGCTACAACTTTTGTTTATGCAGCGCTTTTTTCACATGACTCCTAGACACCCATATCACAGCTGGCCTAAAACATATACATTTGAAGACATTCTAATCATTCACCGGATCGTTCTGTCTAAAATCTTAGCTGGTGGCTGTAAGTAGCACTGGTTAGTGAAGCTGAGCTAGAGCCTGGTATGACATACAGAGGGAGTGGTTAATGGGTTGTAGAAAAGAAGAAGACAGATTTCGGGGCAGGTTGGGAAGTGAGGCAGGATAGAGTCAAGCAGCACCAGTGCTGATCTGGAGACACAGACTACAGGCTGTGATCCTGCAGAAAAATAAACCAGACATGCAGCTGATTACCCATGCTTTCCACCCAGGAAAAAAAGCCAGCCAATTATACCGGGCAGACAACAACCTTTCCGCCCCTACAATTTCATGCTCACAGCGAAAACAGTCTGAAGTCTCTCATCTGTCAGCAACATTTCCACAGATTATTGACCATGTGAATCGACCAGATTCACCCAAGGTGTTTTGACATGCCTCCCAGTGGGACACACGGTTAGCTGCTGCCAATGAAGTGCCACAAGCTCTGGTGTTTGCTTTGCCAGGAATGCTGTGTTCTTAGCAGGACCAAATATTAACCAAACAAGTACACAAGATGAAGTAAATGGTGAGGATCTACAACAGCAAAAAAGCATGAAAGTGTACATACAACTATTCTCAAGATTCAAGGTTTCATTTTTTTAAACTATTAAAACGTTTTTGAAAATACGTGATCGATGATTAAGACTAAAGTGTTTAAAGACAATAAATCTAAGTTCATTTCAAATGCAAAAGAAACTACATTAACATGTCTATTTAAATTCATTCAGGTCAGATTAAAAAAAATAAAATCTTAGTATAAATGCTCCAGTTTTTGTAGGATAAACATACACCTGCCTGCTAATGGATAAAAGGCTGATGGTTCTATTCCCTTTGTTCTACAAAGATGAACATGTGTATGTAGGTGTTAAAGTTGCTGTATTACTTGGATCTGTGGCTGGTGCTGCTGCTGAAGCCTTGGAGAAGGCAGCGGGGGCCCAGACCCGTCCAGCCCACAGCCCAACTGGGACAGCACTAGGGGGAGGAGGGGTGGGGGTAAGAGGGAGAGAGGGAGCCCCAGAGGATGACCAGAGGAGGAAGAGAAGCCGAAGGAATGGAGTAAAGTATGACGGGAAAATGCACACACAGGCAAAATAAGAGTAGGAAGTGATGAAGATAAAGGCGTGAGTTTATGGAAAGCCCCATTAAGTAAGAATGTAGTGAAGAAAGTAGGTATGCAAGAAAGTACCAACAACAGGGGTGAATGTGTGTACAAAAATAGCGTGAATGGGGTAGGGTGTGCACATTGATTAGGACAGCACAACAGTGCAACAGGAATGGAAAATAGGGAGGGGGCAAAAACAAAAAAAAAACAGGAAAAATAAAAGAATGTAGCAGAGAAGAAGGGGAAGTTGAGTCTCTCCTGACAGTCACATGCTCCATGAATGGCTATGTCTGGCTACAGTAAAATACAGTCTTAATGTAGAAAGATAATCTTTCAAATGAAAACAAACACATCCAGCTTTACTAAATAGTGGTATAGCTAATTTTTTAAGAAACAAGAGAAAGAATGTCTACAACGAAATGTTTTAAAGAAGCTTGTGCGTGAGCTTTTGTGTGCCTGTGTGTGGATGACAAATACCTGCTGCCTGTGGTGACATGAAACTCCCAACGCCCAGGTTGATGACTGCTGTTTGCTGGTTTCCTAAACTTTGATCCGACCCCTGATCACTCTGCAGACAAAGCCATGTAGTGGTTAAGATGGCATGGGGCGGATTTTTGGCTTTGATGTCTGAAGAAAGTCACCACTTCTCAACTTGTTTTTTTTCAACAGTTTCAGATACAATGAAAATCAACAGTGACTA
The DNA here is from genome assembly GCA_015343265.1 of Pao palembangensis. Taxonomy (NCBI): domain Eukaryota; kingdom Metazoa; phylum Chordata; class Actinopteri; order Tetraodontiformes; family Tetraodontidae; genus Pao; species Pao palembangensis. The sequence goes on along the minus strand of CM027094.1, from coordinate 9,391,461 downwards.
ACACATATCCAACTAGCTACTAATAAAAGTGACACAAACATTTCACTTTCTGGTAATGAAGTCGTACTTAACCTGCTGGATATACTGCTTGTTATTTTCCAAACCTTCCGCGTGGCTGTTTTAAAATGCCACCAAGAACATAGAGTAAAGATATAAGCCAAGACAATAACTATAAACCTACAAGTTTTGGATTTGTCTTCCACAATCTACAATATCCCACTGATTATTAAAAGGTGGCTGCTTAATATGTGATTATTATTGCCTGCTGTTCAATGCGTGCAAATGTGTCTCACCGTCTCCCCCTGCTGTTGAGGGCTGGAAGTGGCCGACTGACTTTGCTGAGGGGAGAACTGAGACAACTGCGGCTGCTGCAGAGGATTAAAGATGAGAGGACCGGTGGGGATCTGGACACGTAACACACAAATGCAACAAACACAGATGGAGGGCAAAACAGACAAGGAGGGGAGGATAAAGATGTGGTTCGAGAGAGGACAGGCAGAGGCACGAGAAGGATGCACGGGACGAGAGCAGAGGGAAGTGGGAGAACAACACAATCAATCAACATTGGGTTAACATGTCCATATTGGAACATCAGAACTTTGAGCAACCACATAACTGGTCACTACATGCCATGTGCATTAGGTGAGGGAAAATAAAGTGAGTGGAAACTGAACTGTACAATGGGCAAAACACATTACTGTGGAAAATATCAAGCACATGCTACAAACAGTGTATAACACTCACTGGCACAAAGTCATACCTGTAGTAGGTTCAGTGGTCTCAACCCAGCACTGCTGTTCAGGCCAAAATGATTCCCTGCAACACAAACCAGAGTAACAATCTATTCTAATCTAAAAACAAGTCATTTCACTACTGATGAAGTCCTTCCCTTTAGATCTGGATTCAGATTCAGACATGTTCTTATATATTTCACCTTAGTTCTCTGGGTTTAATGTGTCTGAGTATTTACTGGACAGTCACACAGAGTGGATTTCTTTTGGTGTCTTTTCCAGTTCCACTTCCAAGTTTTTTTCTCTTTCTGCAATAATACTTGTAGAAGTTCTTCCTTCAAGAAGTCGGGCTGGGACACAAAGATCTGCTGCCAAGTGCCAGTAAAACCTCATGAATAATATCTATTAAATATAAAACTCATTTAAATGTCTTGCCAGGAAAACTCCAGTTACCAGTCTGTGCTGCTGGCTGCATGGTGGGCATCAGACCTCCAGGTGGGAGAATTCCACTCAGATTAAGACCGGGGCCAAGCATGGGGTTGGAGCCACTCATCAGCGTCTGAGGACTGCTGCACGCACAGCAGAGCAGTGTTATGGAAGCCAGCAGCGAGAGGTGAATCACATTGTGCAATATGAGAAGCTTTTTACCAGACAGAGCTGACGACGTTGATGAAATTGAGCCCAGTCGGGTTAGCCATGACTTGCGAAGAGGTGGTTCCCGTGGTGATGGATGTACCCATGGTGGGCAGGGGAATAGTCATGACAGGCAAAGTCTGACTTAGGGCCAGCTGCTGTTGAGCGAAAGGTGTGAGGAGGGCTGGCTGCGACTGATTCTGTACCATGGAAGGGTCTGAAGAGGTGGTGGTCAACGAGAGAGGGGCGGAGAGGGCGTCGGCAGGATGCGGGGTCGAGCATGGCGTGTTTGTGGGCGTGGGGGTGGATGGCTTGGGGGTCCCCGATCCTAAAGAGACAAAACCAAGAGAACATTTCAAATGGAGAAAAGGAGTTTTCTCTAAGGTAGACTTCACTAAGGAGTACTAACTATGGCTATTATTTTATTTATACAAAAAATAGTTGCAATTTCAATGTGGACACAAAAAGACAATATGTGAACTATAAGCTTTATTTCTAATTGGAAGAGTTTAACAAAACGACCACAGCCATTTTTGCAGACTGTGATTAAAGGCTCCACAGCAAATAGAGAAGTAGATGATGAGCAGCTGGCCTTTTGTGAGTTCGTTCACTCTGCCATGACAGCAGAAGAAAAATGTGGAGATTTTAACTGGTGAAAGATGAGATTTGGACTTTTTTTTAAAAAAGAAAAAATTGTAAGACCTCAGCAACACCAAAAAACCACAGAGGACACCAAAAGTTGATGATTTAAGACTTTTTCCCCCCTCCAGAAGGAAATCCCCTTCACAACATCCAGCTCTCTGACATCAAAATTCCACTGCCTAAAGCTGCAATCAAGTGACACCTTCCCAAATTACAGCATATTCAGATGTCTAACAATACAACACCGTTACCTCAAGAACAGGGCAGCAAATTAGAAATTGATTAAAAAAAAATGAACTAAGGAAGAAAGTAGTTATGATCGGAAACCTATCACATCATCTATCAAGCCTCGCGGAGACAGTGTGATGGTATTTGTATGTGCAGCTGAGCCACTACTGCCTGATGATGTGTTTTCTGAAGCAGCAGAATGGATTTGGAACAGAACGCAACTCTGCCCTAAACTCAGACTCAATAAGGTTGCCTGGTTACTAATGTGCCGATTGAAAATAAAGCACCAGGTGTAAAAATAACTTTGTATAAATTTGGAGTTTTATTAGATAAAACATAATAATTAAAATACCAATTTCTGAAAATCCACATGGTAGATGGTTTCCCTCAGAATCTGTAATGCTGGAGAGAAAAGTGCACACGCTGATGCAAAATTTCAGCACTCCTTGTGACCTGAATTCATCCTAAATTCAATCTTCATAACCAGAAGACAAATTCTGTTTCTGGAAAAGCTCAGACTGAATAAAAGAGGAGTCAAACCATTCCAATACATGTCGTTCTTCGACTGTGATGGACGCAATCTTGAGATACACCAGATTGTTTTTAAAAAAACTGGATGCACTCACTCTGTGTGGAGCCCATGGGAGACAGGGAAGCGGGAGACAGCAGGCCCACCTGACCCAGTTCCAGCGAATGCTTCCTGTTGAGAGCCTGACTTTTGGCAGGAGGCGGCGTAGGACACTTGAGAAGACCACTGGTGGTTTGTGAACTATACAGATTACCTAAAGTAGAAGACAGGTGCGAGGTATTATACTTAACCTTAACCTATAATGAAAGAACAGCTTGATGGATTACCCGAGGAAACATTTTTCTCATTTACTAGTTTCATTTTTTCTTTTATGGAACCATTTCAGATAATACTGAATGATTTAGGGTGTACACCGGGTCCGTTTTCACTTTGTAAGGTGTCCAAATCTGTCAGTACGAGTTCTAAAAAAACGAGAAAAACAACTTTCTAATCAGATTTCTCCAATACAGTTTATACAGCAGGTCCCTGTATCTGACATTGGCCACACGTTAATCGATAAAATGTTTGACACAATCCAGACAGTTTTGGCCGTCGTTTATTATCCCAAAGCAGTTTCCAAAAGCCTATCATGACTACTTCGATCAAAGAAACTGCAGAGCTGCCAAAACTCTTCTGAAGTAACCTGACGGAATGTTGTGATCGTCATAAAAAATTTAATAAAAGAATTACAAGCCACAAAAGCATTCTGATAACACAGAGAAATTGTTTTAAAATGTGTACCTGAGGAGCTGCTGCCTGAACCTGAAGGCATTTTGATGGGTGGGGGCCGGTGCTTCACCCCTTTTCCCAAAACAGACGTCTGGACCAGTGGAGAAATACTATCACCCTGCACGATGCAATGAAAGCAGTTTGTTAGCCAAGTTGAAGCAAAATACAACAAAAACACCTTCGTCTGAGGTGCTCACTGGCTCATAAAATGCACAACAAAAGATTTATGCTAAAACTATTAAAGGAAAACCTTTGAAAATACAGTATCATTAATTATAAGGCAGGGTAACAGATGTGAACTGAACCAGTTGGAACCTCTAACCTAAACTAGTATTTACCTCATCTTTGGTGGGGGAGGGAGGCCCCTGTCCCACGCTGCCTGAGTTATGGGACATCTTGACCTGACTCTTCACATCTCTCTCGTACACTACTTTATACTGAGTAAGAAACCTGTGAGACCAACAGAAGAATCTATCCAATGTCTGAACAGCATAAAAGCAACAAAATGATTTAGGTTTGACAGAATTCAACTCTGGGCAGTAGTCAAAACAGAAACTCACCGGTCTGCATCTATTTTCGAGCCTATAAGGAAGCTGTGAAAGAGACAACCCCGACAAAGATGAGCAAATTCTGACTGCAGTTCAGTCTGCAATAATAACATTAGCTCACAGACGATCCTTACGGAGGATGTATCAGCTTCAGGTCTGTGTTTTCTTCTTCAGCTTTCTGCTCCTTAGCACAGTAGATCTTCCCGTAAACCAGTGGGTCTCCCATCGATTGAAAGATAGACACCTTGGTCTTCTGAGCTTGACCCCCCACCTCACATTCAAACGTGTAGTCATCGACAATTTCCTGTTTCAAGAAAGTGCGCAAAAACATACAGTATTGAACTATTTGTGAGATATGCGAAGACACATGTACCAGAAAATTATATAAAAGTGTCGTGGGGTTAATCTCAGTAACACCAGTGGGAGGCAGATAGCTGAAGGATACACACAAATACCCATTACTTTAGCAAACCACCATCATTAACCTGCATCGCCACAGACTGCTGCAGCTCCTGCTACACTTACCTCTGCAGGCCAGATCACAGTGGTGGGCTGAGAGTCCTCCAGCTGTAGAGACTTCTCAACCACAGCATATTTTTCCACCTACAGCAGCAACACAACAAATTTAGCGATGTTATGCTCCATATTATGTTAGAAAAAAACAAAAGCATTTGGCTACTTACATCAATTTCCTTTGGTACAGTTAGTTGGCAGTTGCTCTGCTTCCATGTGTCAACACACTGTATTTGATAAGAGCCGGGAAGCCAGGATAACAGCCAGAGAGAAAAACAAAGTCAGAGAGCACTATGACAAGGTGTCCTCACCAGCACTAGAGTAGGATGTTTCTCAACAACACAGCAACAAACACTGAAATTTCTTTTAAAATCCATGTGGATATAGCGCTGTAATAAAGAAACACTATTTCCACATACAACATTGACATGGTCGACGTAAAAAGAAATGGCGCCCGCTCACATTTCCAATCTTTGAGATCTTCAGGTCTACAACAGGAGGTTTCCTCTCCTTCCTCCTCTGAAGGTAGTCGTACAGTCTCAACTGTGGTGGCATTGGCAGGTGGGAGAGCTCCTGTTGTCTGTTCAGTGCAGCTCGAGAGTGCCTTTTGAAACACCTATGGGGCAAAAAAATAACAGGCACGGCTCGTAACATGATCCAAGCTTCTGCCTTATTCTTTATCCAACAACAGAGTATTAATAATCACCTTCTTAATACCAAAGACTTGATTCTTTGTGTAAATATGGCCTTATTTCAGTTAAAGCAAGCTGAAAATATTAGCTGGCAGTACTTTATACAGAATATAGTCATATTCGGACTCATATCAAAGTGTTAAAGTGAATGTTAACATAGCGCTTGAAATGATTTTACCGTCTGAGTCTGGAAGGCTCATCACTAATTCATTACCGTTTCATGGAGTGAGTGTTCATTTTCTGTTTGTTGTAAAGCAGACGGTTGGCTGTGCACGTGACAGAAATGGAGGGGTCCAGGCACAGAGGTTCAGCTGTAGCCAAAATCAACTGGCTCTCCAGCTGTAACTTGTCATCCTAAAGCAGATAATGCAGCAGGCACAACCTTTTTAAGTAATTTGAAGTGCCTAAAGATAATTTGAGGTGATTTAACACACGCAGTGGAACATTGACTTCGATGGTCATTACCCTTTATGGGCAGATATTATTAACTCAATGAGGGCATATATCACAAAAAATACTACAATAACATTTAATATAATTACAACTTGTAGATAGAGAGTGTTGAAATATGACATTGATTCAGAAAATATAGCACAGCTGTAAGATGAGGACAGATTTCATTATTGTTCACCAAGACTAAACATGTCCCTTTACCTGTGTCCACTTATGATGGTCACTAGTCATGGCATGGACATCACAGATCAGAGTCTATCGGGTTAAAAAAAGAAATCGGTAAATTCAGCATCATTATTTGTTACTGTTTCTAACAAAAAAAAAAACAAAAAAAGAGGCTGTATTTCTACTGGCTCACCTGCATGGTTGGCCGCAGTAGGATGTGTCTGCTCTGATAGGTGGGCATCTTGGTATTACCAGACTGCCTATAATCTCTCACCTCTACTACTACACAGCCACAGTGGAAGATGTTCACCTGGGAAACAAGTCATGGTGGTATACAAGGAAAATCCATAAGGAGCAAGAAATTATGTTACTGATATAGATTCATATGCTAACACTAGATAATAACTAGAGCACATGTCTACTAAAATTGCCCAAAATAAAAACCTGTGATTTTTCCAACAGGTCCACCAGAATAGGAGGCAGTTCCTCAGCGTCAAGGTACTCCAGCAGTTCTCCTTCTTCGTATGGCAGACGGATGGTTTCAGAATCTTAAAAACCACACACGCAAAGTTGCAGATGGTGACGACTGTGGCTCAGGAAATTAAATGATATTAAAAATACAGCCAGGTATTCTCTTCATATTGTTATGCATCACCTGATCCATTTTTGCCCCTGAGCATTAAAGAGTAGCCTTCATTCCCAGGGTACAAGTTGACTACCAGGCATGAAACCGACTCCTGAGACACCAGCTTTTCCAGTAGATTCACATTTCTCCTCAAATTCTTCAAAAACGGGAAAAGAAATGACCATCAGAAATTTCTTATACCCACAACAACCCTCTATAATCTCAGACATGCCAGATACATAAAATAAACATGTTGTTGTTGCTTCATTTCTCTTATTAGCACAAACATGACTGGACACATGATGTAGGCTATTACCAAATAAAAAACATGCACATGGAGTTCCATAAACATTCATAAGTTAAAGCTGCTGCAGTGCACATACCTTTAATTCTGGCTCTTTTTCACATTCTTCCATGTACAGCTCATAGAGCTTCTGATACAAACTCTTCCTCCCACATGAAATTCTTCTTTTGGCCGGCCGTTGTCGAGCACTTTCAACAATGTACTGAACAATCGATAATAAACAATGTTATCAAAACACATTAACAACATACTATAAAATAAATATAACATAGCTGGTGCAATAAAGAGACCGCACATTTAAAATCTACACCGGAACAGAGATATTAACATTTTTTTAAAAATAAAAATATAAATAGAACATTATGAAAAAGTTTTACCTCGGCTCGATCCAATGCATATTCCAAAATGTGTTGCTTTGGGGGATAAAATTTAATAGATCAACCAAAAATAAAGCTTTTATAATTAGAGCTTTTATAATTAGAAAAAAAGAACAACTAGTGTAATCTTGGTTGAGGACTCTTAGTTTTAATATTTAACCCTACTCATTATGCAAAATGATCAAACATATAAAAAAAAAACCAATTACCATTGTGGTCCACCGTCAGCTGCAAGGCGAGTGACGGTAGACGATGCTGTCCTTTCTGCCCCACTGTCACCTTCCTAGAGTGACCATTCACAACCTGCAGCATCACAGAAGATGTATTGCGCGTAGCATGGTCAGGCAAACTCAGATGGCGGATACATTAACACAGACAGATGCAATATATGGATGACAGGTTACTAAAACAGCATCTGTGCCTGATAGCCTGGCTGACACCCAATGAATTGCACACAACAAGAAAACCGACGGGCGACACTTTCACCTAAGTTGTTCAATGATTTCCTTCTGTTTATAATGTTCTAGGAAAGCAAATAAACTAGCATCCTTTCTGAAAGTCGTTAAGACTGGGTAGTCCATGATACCGAAGTAAGGTGACTGCAAGTCCAGTCATGAGAGTGGCTCAATAGCAACAAGCTCGTTGATGCCTGACCGTTGAGGCTAACATGGCTAAAATTAGCATGCTAGCCTGTTACTATTGGACAAGCTTAACTTACTAGCCACGCTAATGATGTTAGGACGTCTGAAACGCAAACAGAGAAAGCAAAGATAACTACAGCGAGCAGGACAGACTTGCCTTCGAGATTGCATAGCGGTCGACTGTAGCTCCGATGCGAGAAAACGAAATGAAATTGAAACATCAGTGTCTTCATTGAAAAAAAGTCGGAGGAGCAGCCATTTTCTTCCAGTGTGACAACAACAACTAAACTTCCGGTTTGGGCGGCTGTGGGCGGGCCCATACACAGTGACTACTTTACAACTGTTATCGAATACCTGCCGAGTTTACAACCCAGCGATAGCAATATAATGGCACATTATATATATATATATATATATATATATATATATATATATATATAATGTGAAAAGGCATCCAAATTTGTGATAAACATCATTGGGTTTGTTCCATATATGCATCTATGTCATCTATCCCATGCTTCCTTGAACTGTGTATATATTTTTGACATATCTGCGCTAAACTATTTAATTTAATTTTATTCTATTCTATGTTGTACATATTACATATTACGCTTGTACTGAAGAAGGAGTTGCTTTTCGTCTTGCTGTACATGTAAAAAAATGTATGACAACAAAAGGCATTCTATTCTATTCTATGTCGTTAAAATTAACAGCAGTGGCGTCGTCTTTTCTCTTCCATAGGTCTATTTGAAGGCTGTCAATTAAGTGCAAATTATACACTGCCTGGATGTTAAAATAACTGCGCAAATAGAGCTATGATGATTATTAGCACTATTCAAGTAATAATTTCAAGTTATTTGGAGCTACATATCTTATGACTATTGAATAAAAAAACCGATCTGATAAATAATGGTGAATCCCACAAGTGAACAGTAGGAGGCAGTAGAGGATAGCGGATTAAAGCTCAGCGCCGCACAGAAACGTTTCAACTGCAGTTTTTCAATCCTGAAGAACTGACGTGAGAAAATGTTCCTGTAATATTTATGCCGCATTAATATTTACAGTAGTATGACATCAAATTAGTGACAATAATGTGACTTTTTATGTTAAAAATCTTTTGTATATTGCCTTTGTAAAAGAATGAAATACATAGAAAAGAATTTCAAAACACTAAAACTACAAACTATTACATAATATTAATACTGAGAACACTGATGAGGTTTATAAAATCTGTAGAAAGGTTAGAAACATCTACGGTAAACCATTGTTGATCTAAGCATTAACTAGAGGTTTTGTTATGCTTCTGGCTGTGGACCTTTGAAAGTGTTCTTTCAAATTCAACTTCAACGTGATGAGAAGTTTCTTTATAACCATTTGGGTTGGGCTAGACCAGTCCTCACCTGCTGCACACATGCACGACTCACACACAGACACGCGTTGTTTCAAGAGCTAAAAGTTCACATATGAGACAGAGCTCACTCTGAGCCAATACAAGAATTAACGGCATAAATGACACGTGAAGCTCTGATGGCTGTTTTCTTTGTTCTTTAGGAGAACTTGTTGTCTTTGAAATTATCACACTTTTACATCTGCATTCAGAGGGATACAAAGATCTTTCACCTTGCAAATTAGGAATTCAATCACAGACATCACAGCAAATACTTATTTAGAAGACTGATTTTAGGTCCACTTGGCCAATAGAGATGATGATGATGATGATGGTGAAGTTGATGGCTCCCACCGGTTCTGTAAGATTTCCACAGAAATTGAGACTGTTTGCGGCGGGCCAAAGTGGAGGAACACAGTCACAATTTCTGTGGAATTGTCTAATCAGATGCTGCTTTTATGTTCAGACATGCGAGTCCTTACACTGGAAATTTGCGACCAGGGTGTGGGTGTCTGCAATGAACACACTGCAATGCCCTGATCAAAGGTGAGTCTTTTACACATCCACACATTGCCTGCAAATTTCCAGTGAATAGTAAAATTTCTTGCAATACAAAATTTGTAGTTTACCTTCTCAAATGCCCCTATGGCCTTTGTTATGTAGGCAAAACCAAAAGGGAGTTAAAGACTTGCATCTCTCAACATAAAAAGCAGCATTAGGAATCATGATGAAAAGTCCTTGGTTGCAAGGCATTTCAATGCTTCGGGACATGATGTATGTTCACTTAGGTTTCAGGGGACTGAGGAGGTTAAACCGTTGAGACGTGGTGGCAATAGAGAGAGATTCCTACTACAGAGGGAGGCGTTCTGGATTCACACCCTACAAACAGGACATCCACGAGGACTGAATGAAGAACTGGTGCTGAGCTGTTTTTTGTAAATAATGTCTTTGTAAAAATAAACAGCTGTTTCTCTGAGTCACATTTTATTATTTTCCATTTTATTATTTTCTGCTCTTTATTTTCTGCTTTTTGTTGTGGCATTGTTTTCATAATGTGAAACTAGGATCTATCCTTTGATAAAGGCATTTGGTAGGGAAGTTAGGTACCTGCTCGGAGGCATTTGTATTTTTATTTTTGCCTCAGTGGTGAACCTTTTGTCTCTATTTTGCTGTATTATCTATTGTCTTTACTTTATTTTATTTTATTTTTTATTGTTCATTTTGAAGGGGTTTTGAATTATGATGTCTTAATTGTTACCACCCTGCTGACAATCTGTACACTTGTGTTCGTGACTATTTAAGTGGCGCCATCCTATGGACTTTGACACACACTGAGGAATACGTCAGCGGAAACGCGTCTGTGTGTTTGATTGTTGGAAAGTGAAAATATAAAAGCAATTTTTGAAGGACACTTGAGTGTTGCTGGCTGTCCTCAATTTTTTTTTCAACCATTCAAGCATTTTCTTTCTAATTCCTGTCATGCTAAGGTTGCACTTCTCTGCTGCCCTGCTCACTAAATTAAATTGGAAACATGACCAGGAATTATCCTTAATCCACAATTCCTGCATTGCATCCATGCAGAAGAATAGACAAGATTAAGGGGATTTTTAAGAAGAATATGGTCCAAGATGAGTCCTGTGATCTTTCTTTTCTCATGCAGATCCAAAACAGTATTGCTGCAAGGTAATGTAAATGTGTATGAAAGCAAATGACCTCGCCTAGACATTGATTGCGCCATTGATGGTTGTTGCTTTTCATGAGTTCATCCAGAATGCAGATGTCACAGCAAGAGGATTATCCAATTTATTGTTCTTTAAAAGCAAACTTGAAGGGAACAAAACCTGATTTTCAAAATACTGATAAATGGCAGGCAGGTGCTTTTTTTTTAGCTTATCTTGTTAGAGGATGAATAGATAGATTGTTTTGTTTATTTAGAGGATGAGGAGGAAAATTTCATCCAGATTTAGCTTTTTAATTTGTACTACAAATATATGCTAATATATATCATCTCTCTCTCTCACTCTCTCTCTCTGTTGGAGCCTTGTTATATGTTATATATGTTGTATACAATATGTTATTTTGTATAATTAAATCAAAGCAATTATTTTGTATATCAATACACCTTTATGTAAAAAAAACCAAACTTAAATATGTAAAAAAAACCACACAAACAAACAAAAAAAAAATCCTGTTTTATTCATCAAATGTCTGCAGTGGTGGCCCTCAGGGGCATGCCTGGGCTTCCTACTCCACTATTGTTTCCACCTACTCTGTCAATCCAGTGAATTACAGAGTTGAAGAAACATCTTCAGATTATAAGATTAGAGGAGAGAAAACAAGACCCACAGAAACTTTGCCAGTAGCTACAAGAAGACAAATGGCTTTCTCTTGAAAAATGTTGGTGCTTTATAGCAATAATTTCACGACTTGAATAATGGTGTCAATATTATGGCACAGTAATACTCCTGAGGCTTTTAAAGAGCACGGCGGCGACAGAAACAACAGTGAAAGAAGCACGTTTCCGGACATCTGTCCTCAATTATAAACACGTACTGACTGATCTACAGTTCAGAGGCATCCATTATGTTCTCTAAACGTGCACAGAAGTTCATTCACTTCGTGTTTGTCTTCAGCAGCAGCAGCCGTGCTTGTCTCTGTGTCCCATGCATCATGTGCTGGAGGTGGATCTGAAAAAGAGAATAGACAGAGGAGAAACATTCCTTGGTGTTGTGCTCACACCCTGGATTACCTCCTTCCGAAGGAGAAGGAGAAAAATTCCAAACTTCTCCTCATTAATTTTTTTTCGCTTGGGGTAAAATCTAGATGTGGAGGAGGAACCATGTCACAGCTTTTTAGCTGAAGGAGAGCACAGCTGGACACGTCTTGCGACTCTCTGATTTTGATGCATTTTGCAATGACCTGACCCTGAAGCTCTCCTGCTTCTAAGGTCATACACAAGCAACTGGAAATGTGATTCATTAGCATGTCAGCATGTTTTAGTTGAATTCGTTTCTCTTTTTGTTTTTTTTTTACCAATTTGTTTTTTAAATAACAATGAAACACAGCCTTAACCAGTCAAATCCGTCCCATTCAATAACCCAAGTGCTCTCCCTCTTCCACTCTGACATTTACAGCACACTTGTGCTCTGCTCGGAGCGTTCAGGGAGGGTGTCTGACATTTAAGATGCGCTAACTTAGAATCTATTCCAAAGTAATTGAACAGAACTGTTTCAGCTCTCATGCTTGCTGTCTGACCAGGCTCTGTTGCACACACAAACCTCAGAAATACGTAGGTTTGTTGGGTATGTAATCCTTCAAAATTCAACAAAAAAGTGAGCCAAGGTTATAAAACAGCACACATTAATTTTTCTTGAGCATCGTCATGCTGGCACTGTGTGTGTCTTTATTTGCGCTATGATCCTGTCCAGCTTCTTTTCAGAATGACACAAACATGGAGCGACGCAAATCATAAAGAGAGGGAAACCTGAATTTTAGATGTGAGACTGTAGCAGCTGCCCCTCTTCACTTTTAAAATCACGAAAGCAGACTCCATGTCTGCGTGTCGATGCTATGAGTCAATGGCACTGTGTTGCTATTGGCACCTTCATAATCCAACGGTTTCTATGAAATAAATAAAATTTATACAATTTGTAGCCAGAGAAGGGGAACAAAAGCTGCGGGATAAGTCAGGGCAAAGCTGTTAGACGACACAGATGATGGAGGGGAAGGTGATGGGAGGACAGAGTGAAAGAAAAACACTTCACAATACGGCATCTCCAGTGTTTTAGCCTGCCTATAGATGCTCTCCCCACGTAGCTTCAATAAACAACAGCCCTAATTGATTTAGAATGTAATGAGGTCTTCACTGGCTGAAGCAGCCGACATTTGTTTTCTCTTTACTGCTGTGCTGCTTTGCATTCCAAGGAAATCAACAAGTGTCTGACTGCAGCGCTTATCACTCTGATGGTTTAAATTTGGCATGTACCCTCTAAGCGATTCCAGACGAGCTGATTCCACAAAACATGACACAAACAGAGTGATGTATGGCTCGTGAGAAGCAAAGAGGAAAAAAGATGGTCCACGTGCTGAGATGGTAAATTAGGAATTTGGCTTTAAAATGAATTAATTGAGAACAACTTGTGTTTTCCAGCATGAGTGCTGGATGAGGAGATGTGGTTCTGAATGAAGAGACATGTTTGACTGGGCTGATCCAGTTGGTGCGCTCCCAGGCGGACAAACTGGGCTCCGCTCTTTAGCTGGCAGTCTACAACAATTTTTAAAAAATAAAACAAAACTGTAACTGAGCCAACGGGCCGGCAGCCTGGCAATCAACCAGACCAAGGATAACAGTGCATAAACACATGTGTATAACACAGACATGTTGGAACTTTCTTTTGGCATGACCATGAACAAAATATACATTCATGGCTGAGGATGCTATAAAAGCAAATTCAGTTAGAGGTCTTCCCAGTATGGAAAAATTACCCAAGTACTCCCAGTTAATATGTGTGGAGCCTAACGTTGAAGAAGTGATTACTTAATCTTATTTTTGACCTTCCTTTTTGTTCCTGGGAGTCTTGTTCAAACATGCCCGGCTGACCTAGTAGTTTTAGTCCAAAGATTTATTCTAGGTTCTTGAAGATGCCTCTCACCACTGCGTCTCAGAAATGGAAATGAAGGTACAAATGAAAGGAAAGATGTTATCGAGAACCTAAAAGAAGTCCGGTCCAGCCTCAACAAAAAAGCTGGTGTAATACATGAAAGATGACAACTTCTGTTTGACAAAGAAAGCAAGTGTACAGAAAAGGGATGAAAGGTAGTGCTTGAACCTTCACTCGCATAATGTCTAAAACGGTCTCACAGGATGTTATAAATACTTTCTCTCAGGAGATACGTGGCTGCAACAGTCAGCAAGTCAGGCTGAGTTTCCAAAGTAATTTTGAGGCAGATGTGAATGACACCTTGCTCTCTGGTAATTCATGTTTTTATCTTTTACTGTAAATGTTTAAAGGGTGATGTTTTTTATTAGATCGTTTTAGATCTTATTAACTTTAGGGGGCAGTGCTAACTTAGTAACTTAGCGGGCTAATTGGACGTTTGAGGCACATGCCTGCGGTTAGTGCTGTTGTCTCAGCAAGATGGGCTTGGATTTGAGCCTGAGACGCCGCCTCTTTCTGTTGAAAATGAGCCTTCTCCCCGTGTCCCCACATGTGTTTTCTGGGTATTCCTCAGGAAGAAGTGATGCTTAAAAAATACAGATAGACAAATGTTTTTTTTTTATTTTTTAATTTGTCTGCTTTCCAGCAGACGTACATGCAATTACATTTTAAACAAAAACAAAGACATTAGGTGTGAAGAAGTGGAGAGACAGCTCTAATGGAACATTTTTAGGTACTGGGCTGTTAACAACTAATAATCTCTAAAGTCTTGTATTTCCTTGTAAAATGGTCAGAAACTGGGATCCCTGTTGAATAATATGGCTGAACGTCTGTGTATGAGAGAGATCCAGGAATCATTACAAAAAAGAAATGACCAGATGGGACAACACAGACCGGCATTTGGACCAAAAGAAACACACATGGAGCCAGTGAGTGAACACATGGGCTCAATTTTCCAGTGCAGTGACAGGTTTACTCCATTACCTCTCTGCCTGCTTTCCCATTGTCTTAGCAGACTAATTGGACCTTTGTGGCACATGCCTGCTGAACAACCCGCCTGAAAATAATCCCTGGTGAAGTGTTGTAACCAATGGCAGTGGGAGGTGGACCATCCAGCCCCAAGGAGGGTCTTGCAACAGGGTTCAGAAAACTCAGATCATTATCAGCGTCTCTTGGTGGAAATTATTAGGTTGCAGACTGCTCGGAGTGCCATCTGGCAAGGTTAGATTTGCACCACATTTCTGGACGATGGCTCCCCTCGCTGGACCGTATTATTCTTTAACAATTCAAATCCTGCTTTCACAGTTTTCCAAGGTTGGCACAGACACAATAAATGAGCCCATTAGGACTCTCGTCTCTGGTTTCATGTGGCAGGTTTTCATTTGAAAAATAAACTTCGCTGCCATGATATTGATCAGCCATCTACATGAAGATCTATAAATTGCATCATTTTGTTATATAACTTATAATAGCTTTAGCTTAAACATACTGTATAAATGTGGCTTAAATGCAGCAAAGAGCTTTATTTCAGGTTTCTCACAAAAATGCCGTTAATTTATACAGATTAGCTTCAGTTTCAGTGGCTCAAAATCATTTTAGGTACTATTTGATAAGCAGACCGGCTCATCAAGATAAATGAAGAAGATAATGGCTGCAAAGTGGGGAACCAGTGTTTGAGGCTACAGTTTGGGCACTGAATCGACCAAGGAGCCTAAAGTATTAACACTCTTGGAGGTACACAGAGATAGTTTGGGAAGTGGAGCCTATTGGAGCCTTCCTGCCTGAATACTGGGCACATCACACTGTTGTGAAGTGTCCCTGAATGAGTCTGGTGTTGAAAGACATTACCTCCACTGTGATGCAGCTGGTTGGAACCTCAGTGCCTGTTGAAAAGTGAGCCAGCTGGAGTTTAACGCTTCTTCCAACTGTCTGCATGAGAAGTGTAGCCCAAGTGTAGGTCATGACTTGGGCTGGCTGGAGCTGCTGGAAGAAAAAGACTTTCCTCCCACCCAATCCTCAGAATTCTGCTGTGTGAAACTACCTGTGAGGACCAAGTCTCTTTCATTGATTTCCCAGGAATCGCTGCTGACCTGTAGATTCATGGGGTTTTGATCAGAGTCAGATTAAGAATGTAAAGACTTAGTGGGCGCTGCGTTTCATTAGTCTTTCTGCCATATGTGCATGTCGCTAACGCCTCACACATATATGACAAATTGATTTTTGAGAAAAAATTCTTTCAATTTTATAGGTCAGTAATGTCATCTGAGCCTGGTTATAAAATGCTGCATGTTAATTTGACCAAGTATCTTAAAATAACAACACCAAAGGGACCCTGAGATGGCTGAGTTCATATTCATGAAAACAACATGGCTGTCCGATTGCTGGGGCCCTCTAACTCCTCATTTTAGAGGAAAGTGTTGACACTTATCTTCTTCATTTATCTAGCACATGTGCACAGAGTCAAAGTGGTCGTCGGCCAGCCCTGATGAAAGAGCGCCCAATAATTTCATTCAGAAAAAAAAAGCATTAAACCCTTTAAAATTTCTCACATGAAGATGAAAATGAATAAAAAGCTGGTCAAAATGTGCGCAACGTCAAATTGCTTCAAGATGCCCACCATGCAGAGATTGTGAGCTACCAGAATTTGGCTCAAAAATTTGGCTGAAGAGCTGATTTTTTTTTTTTTTTTTAAGTTTGATTTCAGTGGTTATCTTGAAGAAAACAGCCCACCTGTAAACTGCAGACAAACAGTCACAGTGTCAAATGCCAGCATCAACTTTATTGTTTAGCTTTTTTCTTTCTTTCTCTTTATTTTTCTGGTTTAGCAGCAAGGATATAAAAGGCCATAGATCAATGTGCTTGAATGTACTCCATTCCTTCCCTCTAGCTTGCTATGCATTTCTGCCATAACATGCTGCATGGATCCCAGCAGTAAATCACAGCCGAGCAGCACATCTCCCCTAAGTGGGCCCACTCTCAATGTATTTGCACTAATTCAGAGGATTTAAGGAATTCTGCACAAATGGTGACATTGTTCTACAGTATTACAAACAAATAAACCTGTTTTTTTCTTCTTTCTTTCATTTCTTACTGTGCAAATCGCGCTGCACTTTCCTCCCAGTGAGACTGGACTGTGGATGTTGGCTGGAGATGGGATGTGTGTCGTGACTGTGCAGTGTTTGGCTCTGATATCTGTGGTGATTGAAGATCACTGGTCACTGTGGAGGAAACAGTTTTCTGGGAGTTCGGTGTCTCTGCATGGAGCTTTATTTGTTCCAGCCATTACAGGACTGATATGGTGAGATCTTTTTAAATTAGGTTAGGATATTTAACTTTTCGTTAAGTCAGCGGATCTTGTTCCGTTTTTTTTTTTTTTTCCGGGGCCAGTTTCAGGATAAAATGGATAAGGAGCCCAGGGCTGGGTCATGAGGAAATTTGAGTGTCAGTACAGTTAAGTGCAGAATACTTACTGATAGTGGCCAGTAGATGGGGCTTTTAGCTCTGTGTTTTGGATAACATTTTACATAATAGCTATATGACGGTATTCCGAAATTAGAGGACGTGAGTGACGATGACTCAGTGGTGCAATGATGTCATTTAAGGCTGTCATGCATGTACTTATATATCCTATGCGAAGGATTTTTAAATGTAAAAGTACAATTTTAATCTTAAATCAAAAACATGTTGCTTTGACATTTTATAATTTGTCTGAATTGCAGTTCAACTGTATTACAATTGTTACTCATTTGGCAAACAGTGGTTGTGCTGTCCTTTGGAAATGTATTATTTACCAGTAATTCAAATTTCCATCCCTTGTAGCGATAAACACTTCTGCTGTAGGAATAAACAGTGATTTGCAGTAACAGGATAGTTTATTGCTATATGAGACCAAACTAATCAGTCAGACACTGAGAATGTCACTGTTTGGCTGCGCTAATTAAACATGTCTATGAATGAGTTAGTCACATATATCCTGGGCTGAGATTTTACATAATTTCTTACAGTAGGATCCAGATGATAGCAGCAGAGATGCAGCCTGCAGAAAATGAAGTACAAAGCACTCTGTAATTGTGAATTTAACAAAAAGAAAGACACAATGCTTTAGTGATGTTTGTTGCATAATTTTAGTTTTGTCGTGTTCTACATTTCTGTGGAGTAATGTTTGGTTTTTATTTGGTTTGCACTCCATGGAGATCAGGGTCAGATTCAAAACAATGCTGCAACAGCTACATTGCTGGATTAAAACCATTTTAGTCTGGCTAGGAGGAACTCTTCAGTTCTGAGCATAATTATCCACATAAGGTAAAAACTGTTTGTTTTTTTTCAACAGAACCAGTGTTGGTTTCAATCTGCACTGGAAACCAGCAAGGACCAGTGCTGGTTTCAATCTGCACTGGTTCTGTTGAAATTTTATTGTTTAGTTTGCTTTGTTAAGTAACACTGTGACATCTGGTTTTGCAGTTTATAATATTTAAACAAGCATTTAGTCTGGTAAATACAACCGCTCTTAATTCCTCCGTATCATTATTGCAAACACTGCTGCATTCAGGTTCTTCTAGAAATTGCTGTTGTTTATTGCCATTCCAAACGTTTCACAATTTGGCATTATCAAGGCTTAAGACGACGATTTTCCATCATCACATAATATTTGCATTGTTGTCTAATGTTTGCTTAAATACACGATGCATCTGGAACCGAGAAAATGATTTAAGAGACAGCACAGAACAAAGCAGCGCTGAAAAAAACAGCGCGCTATCGATCATGAATGCAATCAATCTGGCGTTAATATGACATTTAAGAAATGTTTCAATAACACACTCACACACACACACGGATGGGGATGTCTCCGCCACATACAAAGGCACAGGTTTCCATCTCAGTGTGCCATTTAAATTCAGTTACTCTTCATCAGCGGCTGAGCTCTGCAGCTCACTTCTTGTTATATATCAATTCAAAATCAATTCTCCAGGTTGCAGTTCGGGCTGGATCAAACTTGTGCATCAGCTATAGGCTTGTGTGGATATGTGCGTGTGTTTGCATCTTTCTGAGTGTTCAGCTATTTGAAAGACAGCCTATGGTTCTGCTTTTAGAGACACATGGAAAACTTTGGTTGGCCTGAGCAAGGACCTCTGCTAACGCTACATGGGGTGCTTAACTTACTATAATGCAGTTTCATAACCATTATGATCTAATACAAAGATACAAAGACAGAAACAAAACAAACAGTAGTAAAACAACCAATTAAGGTAAAGAAAGCAATCCTTTCTGTTCAATAAACAGGGGTTATAACATGCAGATGTTGTGCCAATCATCTCCGGAGTATTGGGCCAACAGAATGATATGACCAAATTTCAGAGTGAATATTGGAAAGTCAAAGAAATTGAATGTTCAGTTTCAGGTTCAGCTTGAGGTTAGCAATGTAAAATCCTCACAAAGTCAGTGCTGCAAAGCTGTGCATGTGTGCATTGAATTTTTGGTGTTCATTGCATGTTCCTCATCAGTGAAAGCGGCAATAGAAAGTGCTGTTTGCACAATAAACAGACCTGTGGCCCCTCACATACACACTGTCACATAACCTCACCAGCCAAATATGTCATATTCCACACGTAGTTTATTCCTGTAACACAAACCCAGTATGACAGATCATTTCTGACTATTTGCTTATAAAACCCATAAAGATTAAAGAGTTTATATTCTCAAGTTATACTGCAGTTACACACTGGCTGATTTTGACATATGTGGTTGTCCAGACATTTATCCAGACAAGGAGCACTTTCACATGAAAACACATTTTTATTTCATCTATGTAAACTGTGAACAAATAATATTTCATTTCACAGAGGCTCAGAGAAGTGGGAATACATGAAAATCCACAGCATCAACTCACTTTTTAAATCAACCAGTAATTCTGCTCTCTTAGAGAATTGCCTTTTTACTGGCTCACAAAGTGTATAAAATTGTTTTTTTATGGCTAATTTAAAGAAATGTGATACAAATAATAAACACTTAATAAACACTACTTTGGAAAGCACTGAATTTCATGAACTGTCTACTGAAGGTTTGTAACCCGATCTGACCACTTTTAGGTTGTTGGCTGGACATGAACATGGACCACATGAGTAACGATGCTCAGAGGCTCTGGGAGCTGACCCAGTCTTTACAGGCCGTCTGTGCCGTGGAACCCTGCCTTCCATAACAGCTAACGCCTGTACCCAGTGGATCCTCAAACAAACATCGGGATATAGATTTTGCCACTGTCCAAAAAAGATAGAGAAGAAGAAGTAAAATAACTAAAGCCATTTATGCGTGTTCCTACACCAAAGACACAGCTTTGGGAGATATTTTGGGTTTAGTAACTTGCTCAAGAATACTTTAGCATGTGCCATGCCAGGATAGAACCAACAGCCTTTATTTCACAACCCCTTTACCACCCCAAAACTCCACCACTCTGCACCGCTACACTCTTCCAACTGGAAATGCTGGAGCAAATATAGTACATGCATCCACAGAACTGCTCCTAATGTTCCATTTTCTTTCTGTCTGCTCTGACAGTCCCAGTTTGCTGCAATGGGAAGTTGCTTTATTTCACAGAACAATATTCACAGCTCGCTGTCAGGAAGTCAGGAGGAAGCCATGATTCAATCGCAAGTATCACAAGTGCTTTCCAGTCTGTAATAGGGACATAAACTGTCATCACAAGGCGTTTCTCATGCTGCTCAATCATTCCTATCGCTTAAATCTACATCTAAATGGTTTAGAATGTTTATATAAAATGGGAGGTAATATATGGGTGTATTTTCATGTACTATATTATTGTCAAATTTGTTTGACTGAATAATTTGATTAGATGTTTGGCACTAAAACATTTTTCTTGGATTTACATATCACTCTTATGTATATATTTGAGTCCCTGCCAAGTTAGAGGGCCGGTAATCTTTTCTATTTCCGATTTAAGCATTGTTATTCCGATTTAAGCATCGTTAAACAGCGGCTAACACTGTGTGTTCAAGAAAACTGATCCAAGACAGAAAAGTTATTCAAACGTAGAAGCATAATGTCAGTCTGTGGTGACATTAATAATGTCTGTGGTGGTAATAATTGAGATTAAAATAAACCAACGTGGGTTGCGGCTCCAATGTTCACGATTGCTAATCTCACAGCCTGTTTTTACCCCCGGTGTAGTCTGCCAAATGTGACACGTCTGGAATGAAAACATGTTGGCGGCAGACCTTGTGATTCACATCACAGCTGAGCGTTGAAATGTTCCCAGGATGCAAGGATTGAAGCAGCTTCATACTAAAGAAATCATATTAATGCAATGCAATTAAGCACATAATCCTATCAGATTTATACCTCAGGCAGATCAGTCCATGCTCATCTTGACTGCCATGTTTGGATGCTTAAAGACTTGACAAGCCAAAAAAATTCCCCCCTCAGCTGTCATTGATTAATACCGTATCTCACCTGTATCGACACACAAGCATCTCTCAAGGGGATTAATTGTGAATTTCTTTCCTTTAGAGCACTCAGCCAAAATGTCAGGTGGAGTGAATCCGGGAAAAGAATATGCTCGAGCATCAGCTGTGTGACATCACTGGCGATGCCTGTTCAGATGGAGTGCTGGTGTATGTCTGCAGAAAGAATTATGCTCCAGAAAGTGCAGATCAGCAGGGTTTCATTTGGTCTGTTGTCTTTGGACTCTCATCAATAGCCACAAATGGGAGAAAGTGGATTAGAACAATGGCATTATCTACTGCCTGACTTCCATAAATTCACTGAGCAACTTGGTTTATTCATTACCAAAATATAACAGGAATCCACTCCCTGGTGAGCAGGGAGAATGCAAGTCCTTTTAGGTCTGGGTAATGCTGGGTAAACACGCTTTGGATAAGATAAAGTCGCAGTTTCTCAGTCTGGTTAGTGTCAGGGAAATAAACTCAATGTGTTATTCAGTTAACTGATGATTTTAATGGTCTATTCTAGTGTACAAAATGTGCAGATTGTGCACTCCCATATCAGGCCATGTAATCACTTTCTGTTCCACTTTTCTGAGCAGTAAAACATGGGTTTAATTGATGCTACAGCAGTAAACATACTGTTTTTTTCTTCTTTGATGAAAAGTTCACATAATTCTACCATGTGGGGCTGAGATAAACACAGTGGCTGAGATAAACACTTGACTGATAGCAGCAGGGTTTGCAGACACGAATACAGGAGGAAATCGGGTGTAATAATCTGCACCAGGTCTATTGAAAAGCCATTTGTTTCCATTAAAAAAATCTGATGATAACTAAAATTAAAGAGGGAGGTGAGACAAAGGATTTCTCTTTAGTTCTGTTGAGATCCATTTACAGAGCCAGATGGAAAAGCAACAGAAAAACTGAATAAGGAAAACAGCTCTGGGTTCTGTTATGTGTATATCCAGTGTGTGTATATGTAGGGGGGGGGGGATTTAGAATTCAAATTCATACACTTACATTTCATATCATATTGGGTGGTGATGACAAAATAACAAAGATGTTTTGATCCTGTGAGGAAGGAGGTGAGACTCTTCAAGTGTGGGAAAGATACTTGACCCTCACTTGTGGCTGGAAAGTCATTAGTCTGAATGGGAAGAACAGATCTTAGTCTGGGGATATAATTACAGTTTTTGAGGTGGGTGAGGACAAAGGATATACTGTAGTTTGCAACATCTATTCAGCAACTCATCTTATGTGAACTACCTGCACTCAATTCTGCACTAGAATTGAGGATATGATTAGATAATTGTCAAATACTTCAGCTACAGCAAAAACTTTTAAAGTCTCTGAGCACCTGGAATGTTTTATAAGAGTTTCCACCTGTACACCTTGGAACATAGACCTGGGAACGATGTCACATCTGAATCGATTGCATTCCCTTAAACTAGATGGATCCCACCTGGAAACCTGTTCTTGGTAATATGTCACCCATCTTTCTTCCACCTTTTTTTTCCCATAACGAGATACTAAGTATAAGCTGTGTGTGTGTGTGTGTTGGCGGGTGGGTGGGTGTGTATGGGGTGCAAGGACAGCTTTACATAAGGCTGTGGCTTTAACCTTTAAACTGTTTATGGATCTTTATAAAAGCTGGTCCAGTGTCAGTTATAAGCTGCAGGACGAAAGTTTGACTGAACATGTCCGTTCTGCATGAGGTCGTCATGACTAAACACAGGCTTGTTTCATGCAAAACAACACCAACTGTAACTTTCATGAACAGGCCTGACCTTCTGGAACCCACACACACACTTGAACACAACATACATGATTTTAGCCAGGGTATTCCCATTACAGAAAGCCTCATGAAGTGTTATGTTTTGTTTGGTGTCCTAAATGGCTTTTTATGAGGTTATAAATCTCTGCTGTGTGTGTGTGTGTGTGTGTGTGTGTGTGTGTGTGTGTGTGTGTGTGTGTATACACTGTGTGAAAAACATTCTGTGAGCATTGTCATGGATATGAGGCATCACTATTTGATAAGGCCTTTCTGTAACCTTTAACATATTCCAGTTTGAACTCTGCACTGTGCAAAGTCACTAGTTTTAGAGTTTAGTCGATTAAATGTCCTTTAAAACAATGCTGGATTACTTCATAACGACTTCATCAGCAGCTGAATCTAAAGCAATAAGGGTGCTTAACAACCCTCACAACTAGCTGTTGTGCAACACGTGATGCAATATACATGTGCTGAGTAGGTTTGGCAGCTGCAGAGTGTCAAATCTGGAATTACATCTTTTCTAAAAGCACACACTCAAGTGATTAAAGTGCTTCAAGAAGTGGAATTTTTACCACTTCTTGGTTTTCCCGTGTGGAATGACACACTTAGACAAGCTCTGTTCCTCTTTCTCTGAGCTGGCAGCTGGTGGATGCAGAGTTCATTATTGTCTCCGATGAATGGAACAGCAGTCAAGTTAATGGTAAAATTCTTACATATCCTTTCTATTATATTTTTTTACACCAAAAATCAAAAAAACAATGTACCATTCTGTTCATCCTCCATTTTCAGAGACTTTGAGCCACGCTGAGCTCACATTGGCAGCGGCTAAATGGAAACAGCCAGAAGATTTTTCCTCTCTGGCAGATGATGTGGTCTTTATTCATGATAAATGTCACATGCATTCCCTCCACTCTTCTATTGTCAGATTTATGTGCCAGCAACTGTCTCAATAACTTAAATCAAAACTATTCTTACATAATTGTTGAGTAAGTAAGTAATTGTTGAGTAGAACAATTGAGTAATTGAGTGCCTCACTGCTAAGAAACCTGAGCCACTTGAAACGACTTCTGTTGAAATGGGCCAGTTTGTTTTGGGAGTGGAAATGAAAACAGTGATGCATTCAATGTCAGTCATCAATAAAAACGCCATCACTACTGCGGTCACACATGTGCACGATTGAAAAGCCTTTTCCAGATAACTGTCAGTGTTATGCTGACGTCTTCCATGGCCACACTGAAAGAAACGATGGCACTATTTACTAACACGTGACTTTTTTTACATTTTTGTCCACACGTGCAGGAGTGGGAGAAGGCCAGAGAAGTTAACCATAAAGTGTGTGAATACAGACCTCAAGATATTTATTATCTCTGAAAAGGATAATGTATTAGTAATGAATGAAATGTATGCACACATTCAGACAATAGAACAATAAAAACTAAAGAGAAGCAGCCAGTAGAGCCAGTAATGTATGCAGCACGGTGTCGTAATACATGGGCTCTTAATGTAAATAGTTTGGATAGGCCCACTAAAAATACTTCTTGGTAATACTCAACACCAGAAGACTGCACTGTATTTCCTGTTCATGAATGACTGGGACAGGAACTGAGACGTGCTTAAGATTTAAGTAAAACAAGGAGATTAATAAATCAATTCAGGCCATTTATGTTATAATTTAAATCATGTATTTGTGTTTTCAGTTTTGTGTTTTAGAATATTGTGTTTCTGTCTTCTGAGGCTGATAACTGAAAGCTCAACTTCCCATGAAGTATCTCCCTGTCAAACAATTTCATGACCTCTGTAAGCTGTTTAGGTGTGCAGTAACAGAGAATGATGAGCTGTACTGACCTGCAAGCAATTCAATCCATCCTTTTTAATTCAGGCTTTGTGAAATGAAAGGTGACTTTAGCCAACTTTAGGCTTCCTGCGTGAGTAAGAAAATCCAAAACTTTTCAAGTAGGCGTCCCTGAAACACTGACACTGCAGGATGTTTCCTCCTGGAACAAGTTGGCACATGACAAAATTCATCAGGCTGCAGCTGAGTTTGTTTTATCAGGGTTTGCAACTGTCAGCCGAAGGATCTCACTGTATTGCCCAGAGGTCATCCTCGCAAACATTGCCTCAAAACAGAAAGTCATTTGGCAAGCACACGCTTGTTAGAGGTTATTTGGCAAGGTTATTTGGCAAGCACACGCTTGCCAAATGACCATATTCTATTCCACATTTCTTTTGAAATATGGAAAAGGAAAATGGAGAAGTGTGCAACACCTTGACATGAGGTCACACTTATCTAACCAGACTGATGTGTAAATATTGGAGTACTCAAAGTGCTTCAGAAACATTTTCCAAAGAGGTTTTCCCCTCAAACATCGATATAGGAACCATCAAGAACCCAAACTGTCTCTTTTACGTGATGAGCAGGATGCTCCACACTCATCTCACACTCAAGTATGGAATCTTCTTTTCCTTTCGGCTTTTCCCTTCAGGGGTCGCCACAGCCAATCAGTTGCCTCCATCTAACCCTGTCTTCTGCATCCTCTTCTCTCACACCAACTACCTTCATGTCCTCTTTCACTACATCCCTAAACCTCCTCTTTGGTCTTCCTCTAGGCCTCCTGCCTGGCAGTTCAAAACTCAGCATCCTTCTACCATCATATTCACTCTCTCTCCTCTGGACATGTCCCAACCATCCCAGTCTGGCCTCTCTGACTTTATCTCCAAAACCTCTAACATGTGCTGTCCCTCTGATGTCCTCATTCCTGATCCTGTCCATCCTGGTCACTCCCAAAGAGAACCTGAGCATCTTCATCTCTGCTACCTCCAGCTCTGCCTCCTGTCTTTTCCTCAGTAGCACTGTCTCTAGACCAAACAACATCGCTGGTCTCACCACAGTTTTGTACACCTTTCCATTCATTTTAGCTGAAACTCTTCTATCACACATCACACCTGACACTTTTCTCCACCTGTTCCAGCCTGCCTGCACACACTTCTTCACCTCTTTTCCACACTCTCCATTGCTCTGGACTGTAGACCCTAAGTACTTAAAATCCTCCACCTTCTTTATCTCTTCTCCCTGTAGCCTCACTCTTCCACTTGGGTCCGTCTCATTCACACACATGTATTCTGTCTTGCTACGGCTAACCTTCATTCCTCTCCTTTCCAGGGCACACCTCCACCCCTCAAGCTTCTCCTCCACCTGTTCCCTGCTCTCACTACATATCACAATGTCATCTGCAAACATCATAGTCCATGGAGATTCCTGTCTAACCTTGTCTGTCAGCCTGTCCATCACCATAGCAAACAAGAAGGCACTACTTATATGATTTTGAACCACTCACACTAAAATCAAAATTAACAGCAAAAAGCCTAAATCCTGCCCAATACAGTTAAAATTAGCTTTGCTCAAGTTATGTATTATGCATTTAAAAGTCTTACATGCTTTTGAGAGACTTTTTTCATCCCCTTTGAAACACACAATAGCCATAAATCAGGCTGTCAGTTTTGAATAATGTGCTAGTAGTAGCTGTTCCTTCAGCTATCAGCTATCAGAAAAATATGATGAAGTTCCACATCTTTTCCATTTGTTGTTGCCAGTGAATTCCCTGACTTTCAAGCCTTTGGAAGTCAGAAAAGCTCTTTCTTTTTTCAACAAGTCCACAGTCCTCTCTGGTTTGGAAACACATCCATTTTTCTCTTCCTTCATGCTTCACTTTCTCCACATAATTGCCAAAACCAGTTGGACCAAATATTAATGTCATCATCCCAGAATTTCATCATCCACGTTTAACCGCTGAAAGGGACATACAGAGGTTTGAGGACTTCTTGCTTTTAACTAAAACATCTCCACAGCTGTATTGACTATAAATGCAAAGCTTAATATTTAACTTTTGCAACTTGAGTGTTTATTTTAAATCATCCTTTGGTTTAACAACAGCTTCTTCTGAATGGTCCCTGCTGGTTTGCAGTGGCTATGTACCCTGGAGTGCCAATTAAACTAGTCACTCAACTCTCTGATGAGTGGAATTGCTGACCAATGCAGAAGCTGCAAATGGTTCTTGCCCCACCTAATCTCTGTTCTAATCTCCCTGTGACACCACGCCCTCCAAGTAAGTGTTGTTCAGAGCTGTTGGAGATGAGAAGTCAAAAGTACAAATCAAAATTTACTTTTCCTCCCTTGGTTTTTGTGGGTACTCCACTTCGGGTGAAAAGATTATCCTGACAATACTGACAATCATTAGCTGATATTAACTTTCATTCATGTAGCAGCAGCTCCCACTAATCATGGGTTAACTTGTGGTTGTTGAACATAATACCCTTATTAAATGGTTTATAAAAGAGCAAAGGGACAATTTATTTCAGCTGGCCCAGGGTCAGTTACATTGTTATCTGTGTAAACAGAATAATCCAGATAGTTCATTCTCACAGTGAAAACAAAACACGATGAAACAAAACTCAGTTTTTCCATTGTGTGATCTGAATTTAAAAAGAAGCTTTCAGCAATCTACATCACTTATGACTCATTAATTCATTATCTTCATATACAGTATCTGATTTCACTCCATAAAAGGGCTTTTGTTTTGTCTCCTAAATCCGGAGAAAACGATGGACTGATTATACTGATTCTGCAGCATAATAATATAATAATACTGGAAACAAAAATGAAATGGACATCTTAGAGTGAGTTGTTTTTAACACTGCTAGTGTTCATGGTGGTACCTGGTGGGGCTGTGCCATTGACCATTTTTACATTTCGTTTATTTTTTAAAATAATACTGCTCTGAAACTACTTCAGTTTGACGAAAATCAGCAGTGTAATAAAAACCCCGGTGTGTGAGTTCCATATTTTCATGTGTCCTGTCTGGGACTTACCAGGATAGACAGGTAGACGGAATGTGCAATGTGAAAGTTCAAGAAAATCATAAGTAGGTCAGGGCCTTTGAGGGTTAAGCAGTTTTGTACCATGATTTATCACTGTCGCACAGTTCAGTCCCTAAACTCAAGCAGATCATACGTGCCAGAGGCTGAAATGGAACATTCACTGCTCTGTGTCTCCCTTGCTAAACAGATCCAGCACATCAGTTCGTGGTGAAGCTCCATGCCTTAAACCTGGGAATAGGGAATGAATGCATGAATTGCGTCCATCTGCATCTCTCTGTCGCCTGCAGAGGGAAATAAAAACACTGAGGACTGTTTGAAAGAACAGAGCATCCTTTTTCATGTAGATTGACCATAAAAACCTAGACCCCCCCCCCCCCCCACTTGATTAAACATCATGTTATCATATTTCCATTAAATTCTGACAACAGGAAATGACTCATAAGCTACAGCTTTCATGCTATTCACATCCAGTCAGATAAAAGAAAGCTGAAAGGAGGGTCGAAGAGCTGAGCTCTAATTGGCAGGGTCCTGAGATGTCTCCACAGCACTGGCTGACTTGGGATTTAGGATTAGCTGGACTCGTGCCTGCCTTTACTTGTCATCCTGGGGTAACACAATCTCATGTCAAGCTAAGGTTACAGCTCGACTCTTTAATTGGACGATTGTGCTTTTCCTGGTTTACAAGCATGGGAGGGATTCGATTTACTGAAAGAGGCATGTTAGACACCAATGTAATAGGTGATAATATGCCTCTATCAACTTATTATTGTTTTTTCCTGCTTTATACTAGTGAATGTCTCTCAGGGCGATGAGCCTATAACCTGTAGAAACCTGGTTAGAAACTGGGCTCCAACAACATCAGCACCTAATAAGGGCTGAAAAGTGCTCACAAAATATTCATCCCTCTTTGTTCGCCTTCTAGTGCTTCCAGGACGACAACGATCCATGTTTCATACGGTGCTATGTGTTGCAAACACATCTGAGATAAGATGACCAAATGACAAAGCAGCTGTAGGAGCAAACTTCTCATTTTATTCATCTGTAGGAATGTAAGAGCTCAGGAAGTTTGATGTGGTTTCCCAGTCTCTCTGTGGGGTTGCAGACCTCTCACAGATGCATGAGTCAGACTTCCCTGGTTCCTATGTGGCCATTATCCTTTCCAGAGGCTTGCTCACAAATGAAAAAAAGAGCAGACTGGTTTAAAAAAAAAAAAAAAAAAAAACCTTTCAGGGCCATAGTTGAAGGTACGGTCCAGTCGGTCTGAGCTTTAATGCTGGATTAATTACATTTTGATGATGAAGTACTTATTTTACAATAGATAAATGTACTGTGAAGATGAAAGCCTTAGAATATCCTTGTATTTATGTGTTTTGTCTTGCGGAAGAAACCAAAGTTTGTCTTTTAGCTGTCTTTATTAGGAACATCTCCTGCATTAATTTTGGGAAACGTCTCAAACCACACACCAAGACATTTCTCACGTCTTACTGTCTTGTCTTCCTTCCTCCTCTGGCCCTGTCTCTGATTATTATCTTAATCAGAGACCACTTTGATCCTGAAGTCCATGCCTAAATGGCACTCCTCCTTACCCCCTACTGTCTTCCTTGTCCTCCCGATTCCTGTGCAGTATACTGTTGTATTTACATATGAAATTAGTGCCTTTTGTTTCCCTTGTATAAATGTACTCTGATTTCACTGCTCTGGGTCAGCTCACTAACTCAGACCAGCTTTGTGTCTGTGTCAATTCACCAGTGTGCAGACATACTTTAACTTAAACTCACACAAACCACAGCAAACCTCAAACCTGGACTGAGTGATTTCTTCAACAGCTGATGAAGTATACCTGTCAAATATAGTGAATACATCCTGTTCTGGTGTAAAGGGTGTGCTTGACTTCCTTAATATAACTGGGAGGAGAAAATAAAGGAAACACCTGGAAAAATATAAAGTACAAACTATAAACTCTGATAGGGAGCAGTTTCCTGCATGTCTGGCCTCCTCGGTGCCCCAGGAGGTAAGTTAAACATAAGTTTACATGATCCTGAGCTATCATCTCAGGCGTATAAAATTTGTAATTTATATTAGCAGTCACGATGGTTGGCTGGAGGGCATTTTGATGTTAAACGACCAATGTTTCTGATCAGGAAGTAGAGCCAAAATACTGCATTTTATATATCAGAATGAGTTTACCCGCCTGAGGTTTACCCACTTGAGTTTTTGCTGTGTAGATTCTTGGAACACGGAGAAGAATATTGTTTTCTCTTCTACAAACCGCTAGCTGATGGAATGTCTTATAAAAGAAACTGTCATGGAGGTTTCAAGCAATATGATGCATTGTTTTTTTTTTTTCTTTTGAAACAGAGCTGTAGTCCTGCTGTAACTGCATATATGTCGCACCAACAGTCAGAGGAGAGATGTGAGGGCTGTCTAAATGCTTGAGCTGCTGTCTGCGTTGAAAAAAAAATTGTAGTTTAAATAAAAAAATATATATACAATTTACATTAAATTTGGATTTTGTATTGGATCTGATCATCTGAGGGGCACAACAGCCCAGGATGTGGTCATGATCATGATAGGTCAGTTCAGCCACATTTTTCCACTGCAGAAGCATTTTCATATGTCTAGCTCAAAGTCCCTGAGGAGAAACTTCTGACCTGCAGTCAGCCTGGCTGCAGCAGGTATTATAATACAAGCTGAATTCATCAAAATCTGGGAAACTTTCTTCTATGCTGTTCTAAAATGTTTGAGCCATTGTAGAGAGCCGTGTTTTTTTTAAACTCAATTTAACAACAACCCTGATAGTGAAACATTGATTGCATGTGTGGTGTGTCAGCAAATTAACGTCCTTCACCCTAAACCATCATCACCTGTGACACACATGTCAGTGTAACTTATTTACCTGTGCAGGGCTCGATCAACTCTGTGTCTGGAGTTTGAACTCAAATATCGTTTGTGAGCAGCGGGGGTCGTTACTGCCAGCGGCTTAACATGGGTAAGTCCATTTCAGAAACATGTTTCTATATTTCTCCGGTAAATTGAAATGAGAGATGTAGAGAAATGTCATGCTGATGTCTGTTTCATCAGCAGTTAGTGTTTTTCTCTGCAGTGTTTTCCCTATAATAAATTCTAGTCTGTGTTAAACATGCTTGGACTCTAACATGTCATAATCTCTCATCCATTACAGGAACTGCACGAGGGATGTTCATATTTCTTGGGGTATGTCTGAGTTTCTTCACGCCATGTTGCTACGGAGGAAACATTTTAGTGTTCCCGGTGGATGGCAGCCACTGGGTCAATATGAAAATTTTAATGGAAGGACTTCACGCAAAGGGGCACAACCTCACTGTTATAAGGTCTTCCACTAGCTGGTACATCCCAGAAAAATCTGACCTCTTCACATCTATTACTCTGCCAATGAAGGAAGATTCTGGAGATTTTTTCCAAACATTCTTGGATAACCAGATGAGGGTGTGTGACTTATTATTATTTACTTACTACTGTTCATATATCTGGAAAATCACCTTTTAATGACTTATATTCCTTTTGTTTATAGGCAGAAAGAAATGATGATTCAACACTTACTTTCATCCAAACCACCTTTCGTTTAATCTCAATGATGTCTAATGCCCACACCATATGGGCAGAAGTCCTTTCTAATGTGTTTGATGATGAGAGGTTGATGAAGAGTTTAACGGATGCCAAATATGATCTTGTTCTCACTGATCCTGCTATGGGAACAGGGGTTGTTCTTGCCAAGTACCTGAAGCTGCCACTCGTGCTTAATGTCCGCTGGATCATCGGTGGGGACGGTCAGTTTGCAATAGCCCCATCGCCACTGTCTTACGTCCCAGTTCCAGGATCTGGCTTAACAGATAAAATGAATTTCTTCCAAAGAGTCAAGAACATGTTATTTTATGGTATTCAGTTGATTCAGCTGAAATATTTTATCGAGCCAAGCTACGATGCCATTTGCAAAAAATATTTTGAGGGTGGATGTGATATCATTTCACTAATTCAGGAAGCAGACATTTGGTTATTCAGGTCAGATTTTGTGTTCGACTTCCCTCGGCCCACAATGCCAAATGTCATATACATGGGGGGGTTCCAGTGTAAACCAGCCCAACCTCTGCCAGCGGACCTGGAGGAGTTTGTTCAGAGCGCCGGGGAGCATGGAGTCATCATCATGACCCTGGGAACACTGGTTAATGCTTTACCCGCAGAAGTGGCAGATGAAATTGCCAGCATCTTTGCCAAGATGCCTCAGAAGGTAACACAAACTCAGCAGGACACCTGCAGTGACACTGTGAAATAAAGTGGTAGTGGCTTACATAATCGTCCTTAGATATTTACATCGTAACTATGCACATTTGAAATAGGTCTGCTTAATCACTATAATGTAAAGTCTGACAGATGCTTTCAGGTGCACTTTCAGGTGCATCTTCCACCATTACACCACATACATTTTTTTTAATCTCTTAAGACCCAAAAGACTCACATTTAAGGTATCATTAGTTTTTTTAAGTAATGAATATACACTATAGTATCCCAGAAGTCAGCAGTCCATTGTGGGGCACAGATCATTTATTCACTTGGCCACACCAAGGGACAATTTACAATTGAGTCAACATAACGTGCATATTTTGGGTCGGTGGGAGGCAACCCCGGTACCTGGCATGGGGCATGGGGAGAACACATCAATTCTGGAACCTTGTGATGAGTCACTTAATTACTGCTACACCTGCTAGGCTACAGACTGTTTTACGGCATTAACAACTAAGATATTGTCTGTTATCAGGTGATATGGAGGCACATAGGGAACCGTCCATCCACACTGGGCAACAACACCATGATCGTGGAGTGGATGCCACAGAAAGACCTCCTGGGCCACCGGCAGACCAGAGTCTTCGTAGCTCATGGTGGAACCAACGGAGTTCAGGAGGCAATATACCACGGTGTCCCTGTGCTTGGCATACCTTTGTTCTTCGACCAGTATGACAACCTCCTCCGTCTGCAGGAGAGAGGAGCGGGGAAGATCATCAAACTCAATGAAATTAACAGCCATAGTTTTGAGCAAGGCCTCAACGCATTGCTTCATAAAGACAGCTACAGAGAAAACATGCAGAGGCTGTCACGCTTACACAGGGATCAGCCCATGGCACCTATGGATCAGGCAGTCTTCTGGGTGGAATATGTGATCCGCCATAAAGGAGCAGCGCACCTTTGCACTGATTCCTACAAGCTGCCTTGGTACTCGTACCACAGTTTGGATGTTTTATTTCTATTACTGACTGTGGTGACCGTAGTGCTGCTGGCGACTTATGCCATCATCAGGTTCATTTGCTGTAGAAGTAAAAGAAAGGCCAAAAGCAAACAACACTGATTAAAGTCAGATTTGTTTTGAAACCATCAATTTATGAACATTATTTGGAGGTGAGACCATTTAAATATTTTTATCACAATGTAATAAATCTACTTTATACGGTTGCATGGATCTGCTGCCAGTTTGCATAAAACACCTTTACAGGTATATTTATCCATCCTGGAAAAGCTCCAGTGATGATGGATGATTAGAAATAAAACCTCTGACCACGCAGCAAAGGGACCTGACACTGTAATTCCGGTCTCGCCTCATGTATCTATTTCTGCAGATGCCCTGGTTTCAGACTACAGATGCCCTGTGCAAACAAGCAAGCGCAGTCGTGTGATAGAAACTACGTTAAAGCATGTTTGAACAGCTTAACAAGGCAATCTATATTTAATAGGTGCTTATTTCTTCTTTTGCGTTGGGTTTGGCTGCAAATTTGTTTTTCTTAAGAACGCCAGAATAATTTATAGACATTTTGGGTGACCGGTCCCATTAATATCAAAGGAAAAGTTTAAGTCAATATTTACTGCAGCCTCATTTGAAGAAAAAAAAATAAAGAAAGAAAAAATCTAAATCCTTTTATTCTGACTTTTACGGCTTTTAGATGTCATTCTTCTGAATATTATGAATTCTGCTGTGATGGATGATTTCATTAGGTCAGATTCTTGTGGTCAGACAGCATAACATCTGCTGTAGGGAACATCAACAGGGGTTTGATTCATCACATCAGTGGTAAGCGTGACATCTGAGCACATGGGATTCCTCCCTGGATCTGGTCCTGGATCTTCTCCATCCCTGAC
The DNA here is from genome assembly GCA_015343265.1 of Pao palembangensis. Lineage (NCBI taxonomy): Eukaryota > Metazoa > Chordata > Actinopteri > Tetraodontiformes > Tetraodontidae > Pao > Pao palembangensis. The sequence continues at coordinate 9,357,299 of CM027094.1, read as the reverse complement.
TCCCTCTGTTTTTCTCACCCTCGTTTCTCTTGAGTTTCCAATAATGGTCTCCTGTGATCATTACTGGTATGGGAAGATGTCACTGCACATGTTGAGTGCTAGTCCAGTCTGGTTGTGACAGCAGGAAACACAGCTTTGAGTATGTGCACGCCTTTATCGAAGAGTAAATGAAAGCACAGGTATCAGAATTGTTTTTATGCTATTTAAAAAGTCCCACATAATGAAATGAAAGAATAGAAAAGTAGCTTTCTTATTTACCTTTGTTACTATAACCTCTGTTACATTTTATAACATTATTGCTGCATCTCTATAATACTGATTAACGTTCTTCGACATTCTTCAAACATCTGCAGGCTCCATTCAGCACTGCTGACCCTCCATCTCAAACTGTTTCAGATGTTGGCGGCTGTTTGCTGTTTAGATGTTGGTATCCTGCCCATGGTCTTGTTGTCAAACAGAAGGTGGCTGCAGTTCTGACTCCTGGAATCACTCCCTAAAGTTGTGGGCTCTTCATTGCTAAACAAGAACAGCCTTGAACTGCTTTGAGAGACTTTATTTAGGCCTCCTTAAATGACACATGTGACCAGTTGACATACATCAGCCATCAGACCAGTTGACAGACATCAACAGCCTCTCCAAAGAAGGAAAGCACAACAAAATAGAGGAATATTGAGGCTACTGACACACTCTCATCCATTGTCAGTATCAAACACACCACCAAACTACTCCTGCAGGGATTTGTCTAAAAGAGCCGTTGATTCTAATATGACTGAAAATAGCCCTGCCGTACTCTCAGATGAGGCGATAGAAGAGAAAATCCTATCTGAGCCGGGGTGTGTTTGGCTGGTGCTGTGTGAGCATGCCGACTCAAGAGTTCACAATTCCGAATTGCCTCCAGAAGAAATTGGGCATATTTATGACTTGTCATATAAATTCATTAAAATCATCAAACATTTTTCGGTGCCTGCTGCTACCGAAGAATGGATCATTGCTTTATCTGCATGCCTCAGTAACTTAGGTAATTACTCTCTGGCATGTCTCCGTCTTTTATCTTACTTCACCTCTGAACTGCATTAACGCACAAATAAACCTTGATACCTTATTGTCCGACAAGCTGTGTATTCATTAGACAGATACATTGATTGTGTGTATATATGTTTACCTCATATCATTAATGTTGTTCAGAGAGTAATATTGCCTTTTAATTAAATTGATTAGGTCATAGCATATTTATAATAAAGGGTTTAGCACTCCAGATACAATTTTTGGACGTTATGGCCTTGGACTTTGGTGCTGCAGGACAACAGATAGTAGACACTGTGTGTGTGTGTGTGCATGTGTGTGTTTTTATGTTATGAACAGATTATTAAACAATGTAAATTTATTTTATGGTCAAAAGTGATGTAATGCTGGTGCACACATAACATATGTTGCTCTAGTTTGATAAAAGCAATAAAGAATGACTGAGAAGTATGTAAAAGATACTGACACGTTTATTTTTATAGGGTAATTTACAGAGGTACAGTGTAAGTTACTGGAAAAAACAATCAGTTGGCACTGTGGTATAAGCAAGAATTCATAGAGCAAAAAGACATTTTAAAAACCTTTAAGTCTACCAGGCCAGTATATTAAAAAAAAAAAAATCATCTATCACTGATAAGAATATGTATAGCACCTTAGACACAACATTCCAAGTCATATTATAAAGGCAAACATAATTTCCATAAATCACAACAATATTGTTTGTTTCGGGTTTAAACAGCTGATCTAATCTCTGCCTGTTGCTCCACAGCTTTTTCTGAGCACCAGTGTTCAGTCGGGTGCCGCTGAGATGAAACCAGTCTCTGTGATGAGCCCAAAGGGTGCTTTCATTATTGCTTTAAGTTATGGGGACGCTTGACCAACTTCCTGCTCCTCATTCCAGCTGTGTGAGAGGAGACACAGTTATTCGATATGACATTTGAAGAGCAGGTAGAAGTGCTTATTAGAGGTTGATAAGAAGACAAGATAGATATCTGCTGTCCATATTTTCCAGCGTTATCTGATGGGTGTCAGATTCTTTCAGTCGGATTCATTGTAGATGTGGAGGAATGTGCCAACTTACGTGGAGATCTCCTGGCAGCTGAGTATCTACCTCCCTCTGCAAAAAAAAGTCCACACAAAGTCCACACAGTCAATCAATGCAAGGCAAAAGCACTAAACACGATCCAGATTTGCGAGACTTCACCTTTAATAATTTTGGTAATTCTCTCTGATTCGGCATCGATCAGTTGTGGGTTGCCATGGATGGTGGTGATCTTGGAGAAGTCTGGGCCTGAAGGTTTCCCAATAAAAGCATAAGCATTACATCATTATAAAATGCATCAAATCCTCTTTTTTTTTCCTTGAAATCTCCAATAATCTTTGCAGTTAAATGAACACAGAAAGAAAACAATAACAAATAAAGAAAAACAAGGCTGTAAATTGTGCATGGGGAGCCTACCCTTAATGACATAAGGCTCGTTCACCTTGACGACTCTGGCTTCACCTTCAGATGGGTATTGGAGAAGTGTTGAAAGTCAGTTAACGACTTAGCAACAGTACTGACAGACAGTACAGATGCCCCGTAAGACATCTCCACCACCACCAACACAAAAGGAAACACAGAGTTGTAGTTTTCATGAGCACACACATGGACACTTGCACGCAAACAGAGACTTTTGCGTGGGAGCCCGGATTGGAAAAAGACAACCAGCTCTTTTTCTCAATCCTGAATTAATCAGTGCGGCATTAGAGAAGCAGTTGCACCATCCTGAAATGTCATGTCACATTGTAATTTGCCCACTGCTTGCGCACACACACACACAAACCAATAACACCACTGACGTATCAAGGAAATAATAAATAATCTAGAATAATTCCTGCCCAAAATTCAAGAAAACGTCAGACACCCAACTGATGATGCACCAAAAGAATTCAAACATAACATAATGTGGGTGTCAACGTTCTCTGTCTTCCCTTTCTTACAATTCTGAAAAGGCAGCAATAGAACCTCTGGCCAGAACATGGCAGCAAGAGCATAGTAGAACTACAACCGACAGTGGTGCACACCATGGAAACGATGCGTCTGATTGTGTTACTATTGAACACAAACACATGGCGTTCGGTTAAGGTCAGTAAGATGCATTTCTTAAAAGAGAAGTTAGAAGATGCATTAAGATTCCTCTCAACTACCATGGTTACAGAGAAACAGACCTGTAAATGTCTTTCCCTTTGCTTCAAGAGTTGCATCTGTAAGGAGTGAAATCTGCTTAGTTGAATCTAAATGTCTAAGTCCTGCTTGGGAAGCGCTAAACAAGATCTGCGCTTGTGAGACTTCAAATAATTTTGGTAATTCTCTCTGATTCCTCTTCACTTAGTTTTGTGTTGCCATGCATGGTGGTGATCTTGGACAGGTCTGGGCCGGAATGTCTCCCCACAAAACCAAAAGAGTGACATCATTATAAAATCCTCTTTTCTCCCTCGAAACACTGAGTGAACTTTGTCATAAAATGATTGTGGGATGAAGAAACAGGAGAAGCTGTAAATTGTGCATGGGAGGCCCACCATCACGGACATAAGACTTGTTCATCATGACGAATCTGGCTTCTCATTTAGATGGATGTTGGAGGGGAAAAAAAAAACACTTAATGACTTAGAAACAGTATCGACAGTATGACAGGTACGGATGCCCCATGCGACCGATGCCCCAAATCTCTGCCACCACCAACAGAAAATGAGACACAGAGCAGTTGCACCGTTTCGAAATGGCACGTTGTAAATGCCATACACACTAATACCACCACTGACGTATTATGCAAAGAATGGGCAACCAAAGAAAAGGGTTCCTGCCCAAAGGTCAGCAAAAGTCTCAGACAATAGGTAAATATTTAATGAGAGTAAATGGACACACACCCAACATCCGAAGAGAACAACTTTTTAAGTATATAGACCTAAAATTCCCACTGTTACAAGAATAAAAAAAAACAGAAAGAGCTTCTGGAATTGTGCAGGGTTGCTGGCCACTCATTTAAGTCACTTTCTTCCATTCATGAAACAGCCAGTTACGGTTTAACTGTGACACACATTTTTATGTTTTCACCGTCCACCTTTTCTAATACTTCTGAAAAGGCAGCAACACAGCATCTAGCCAGGTCATGGCAGCACGACCATAGTAGAATGAGAGAAATGAATGGAAACCATGGAAACCAAGTGTCTGATTGTGTTACCTGATGAACGCAAACAGATGATGTTCAGTTAATGGCAACCAGATGCATTTGTTAAAGGAGCGGTTAGAAGATGCATAAAGAATCTTCGCAACTGCCATGCTCTGCAGGGTTTCAGAGAAACTAACCTGTAAGTAATCGTCCCTCTGCATCATGACCTGCACCTGGAAGGAGAAAAACATCTGCTAATTCAATCTACCTTTCAGATATGAACCATTTTAATGCTACCAAGCTTTTTGGACCCTTGCCTTCAATGACTCTTGTGACCTGCACACTAGACGGCTGATTCTCAATGACCCTGGTTAGTTTGGTGACTGAAGGTTCCCCTTCCACGACCACTCTTGTGATTGTTGGCTCCGTCTCAATGACTCTGGTTATCTTGGTGATGGTCGGTTTTCCTTCACTGATCTTGGTAAAGGTGCTCACAGAGGGTTCACCTTCAATGACTCTGGTCAGTGTCACTTCAGGAACTGTGTGGAGGAAAAACAGATATTGGCAGTCATTTATAGCGTTCTTCATAGAATATGGTTTCACTAAGATACACAAGCTAATTTACTCTCAAACTGTGCCCTCTAGAGACGTTAACGAATGAAACCTATTTCAGTATTTAGTTTTTAAGATTACATAAAAAGTAGTCAAAATCTTCTACCAATATTTAATTGAAAATAGAGTTTAAAAAATGCCAATACAGGAAATGCAACTGTCTTCTGGCACAAACTCATTTTCTGGTTTGATCATTTCACTCATTTTCCCAGTTTGTCAACACAGATTTACTTCAATCACACATGGTCTGCACCTCTGGATTCTAGGCAGCCTTAGAAGAGTAATGTTCATTGTGATAGGAAACAGTCTCCTTGATATCTTTAATAAATCTGTAAGCTGTGGTAGTTTTCCCACAGCAATCATATTAGCTTGTAGCTACAACATTAAAAAAAAAAAATAAAAATCTTTCTTTGTAAAAACATATCATTCATAATCTAATCTCTTTAAACTCAGTAGTTGTCAAATCAGCATCAACATCAATAAGAGTTTCAGACCAAAATATTCCCCTCAGGCTACAAAATGATCTACTGCCACTTAAATTAAGGAAAATATTTTTCTGAAGAGCTTGAAGAACATTTATAGTCTCATGGGTTTTCCAGATTCCTAATTGCACGCACTGTTGAAACAGTACATTTGAATATCCGCTCAAACTTAATTGGTTGCAGTGACCTGCGTGAATGGGAACCTTCATGCTCATCATGTTCTTATAATATAACAAGCCTGGGTATCATTTCTGATCATTGCTAAACCATGTAACAAAAGCATGTAATCTAAAAAAGCCATAATATTCTCTGGAAAATATGCCCAAGCCTAATCACGATTAGATTCACTAAACCCTCACATATGACTTTTAAACAGCTAGGATGGATTATATTCCACTTATCCAGTCCACAGTCCTTGCACAATACATATAGGGCAAACCTAAACCTAAACAATACTTTATTATAGATTCATAGGGTCCTTGTTTATGTAAGCACTCAATCCAAAACTCTTTTCCTGACAGTTAAAATGTATTATAGGCTTTAAAATTCCTATAAAGGCACAGTAAAAAGAAATATCTTAAAAATGCTCTTATGAATGAAGGAAGAAAGTAGGGATCTTCTCTCAAAAGCATAACAAAGTGAGGCCTGTGTGCCAAGTTTTAGATTTCAACATCTCAAAAATGTATGTTCATAATCATGATTTTTGATTCAACTTGAGGTGGCTATGGATTGAGAACATATGAAGATAATTTGCATCAGGACCAGGGGAGATTTTCTTATGTCCGATAAAGACTTGAAAGCTGACAGATGTGTGTTCTGATACGTGACCCTCTGATAATCAGAATCAGGCTTTTGTCTTTTAAAGTAGTTTATAAAAAGAGGTATGCATCATTTTCATTTATGGTTGCTTTTCATAAAAGGAAATAGTCTATTCTATTGCACAGTCTACATTATCAGTTGCACAGTTGCCTGTGCAACTGATAATGTAATTATCAGTTGCACAGGCACTGATAATTAATATTTTGTGAAACTGAGTGTTCTGCAGGTCATTTACTCAAAGTATTTGAAATATTCTTCTTTTTTTTAAAGTTCTTCCTTCTGATTAACTTGTTGGATGAGTCAGATCTGTTCCGATCTAATGTTCGCAGTAAATCAGTGAAGAATCATTTGTTTGTGTTATAGTGCTGAGCTGTGAGCCCAAGAGAATTAAGAAAACTTCAACAGTAGCGGATTAGAGCCATTAAATGATATGTTTTATATGCCTCATTAGATTTTATGGTCACAATTTGGGGAAGTTCCTATTCTGCATTTTTATCTATTGGCAACATCTTTTGCCAGCAATAAACCATTAGCTTTGGAACTCATCAATCAAAATTATATCTGTTGTCGGTAAGTGATTCTTCACATAAGTATTCAGAGCCAGGAGTAACAAAAGCAGTATTTCTGCAGCTAACGTTGTACAGAAATCACTTAAAATTCTACTGAGCAGTAAATATGTGGCTATAACAGCCAATGGGCTGAAAATGCGTGCAATATAACCAGTCCCTTTATGACACTTTTAGGCTTTGGGAGGATTTATGCTCCTGCAGCTCTGCAGTGAAATACACAAAATAGTTTACAGTTTGCAAAATGTTATCTGTTCCTTCCTCCAGTAGGACTAAAGTCATTGGTTTGATCTTGAGCTCTGCAGTTAATGTCTAAAACAGCTCCTAAAGCTACATCTCAGGGATGCTTGCATGACTGGTGGCAGCCTGAAAGGATCGGTCAAAAAATGACTAGGAAGGAATACTCAGACAGTAAAAATTGCCACAACCCTATCAAATAAATAATTTCATTAAGTGAAATGTCATTACATGTTAGGTATACAATAGGTATTCTAGTCATACAGATGTCGTTTGACCCCTATGCTCAGCTTTAAGGCATGCTGCCATCGGGCTAGAAATATGCTGGACTCAACCCATCTGAGCTGAAACTGGAGACCACCTCATGGCCTCAGACCCTGCAGGAATGTGACAGCCTAATGACCTCATCCTGAAGATAGCTAATTAAATATGGCAGTCCGGTGGATAATCGGCCGAACAAATGGGGGGAAACCGTGAAGGAGCCTTAATGGAGTTGTAGGATGACTTGTATGAAATCTGGCTAGTGGATTTCACTTGAAGAACAGGTGCCCATATTTTAAACAAAGAACATGCTGTAAATGCAAAGTAACGCTGCCCCAAATGTAATGTTGCCCCAGTGGAACCAGGACAAATTCAGATCTTTTGTGTAATAATGTAATTACTCTTATCTTACCCGTTTCGACGTAATGTGTTTTGACGATCTTCTCTGTGGAGCGAAACACAGTCTGTAGTGGGTTTATGCCAGGCTGACATATCATACACTGATACCAGAAGAACACTTACTGAGAAAGGTGAGTGGGATCTCAACGTACCGATATCCAGAGACAAACTAAAGGAATGAGCGCAGAACAAAGTTAAATATAAAACACACTCACCAACAACAGTAATGTATTGATAATGCATGTTCTGATCGACTTTCTCTTTACCTTGATGTGAATGAATCTGATCAGCTTCTTCAACAGGACCAGGAGGTCCTCGCGGCCCACAGGGAGGTCTGCAAGTGTCATCGGAACAACATCATGTGTCCCACATTTGAGTGAAACTCTATTTTCATGCAACACAGCGCAAGGAATTTGGTGAAGTGACTTTTTTCCACCCTCGTACAATGTTACGCATGGTAAGCAGTGCGAAGGTCGTTGGCCGTCCTCCACGCAGCCAAATCAAATCATATAAACAGTCTACGGTGCGTGAGGAAGGGTGCCACGCACAAGAGCACGCATTATCTTTTCAGCTTCTGATCTCAGCGTGTTCAATCACACGTTGCAAATGCATCACTTAATATGGAAAAAAAAACCCATCAGAGTGGTCTTGAAAAAACTCAGAGCAGCTGATTTAATTGATGAAAACTAAAAACAGCTGTTCACAACATGCATCCTGACACCACTATTTGACCTGAACAGTTTCATATTTGATTGAGCGTATTGTGTAATCTCTGCTCACCTGGAGGATAAAGAATATTCTTCACCACATGGATCACACCATTTGTTGCCATCAAGTCACTGGTTGGCACGTCCACAGAGTTGACTTGGATCGTGTTGTTGACCTGCGAAAGGCCAGATGTTAACGAACACAGTCTGATTAGAGCTGCATCAGGTGTCCACGACTCTGGAAACAATTACGCTGGTTTGATTAAAGGCTCTGAGGTGAGGGGAAGTTTAACAGGACGTGTGCTCCATTGTTGTCAGATCTGGGATTCCATTCATGATCGTTTTCCTCCCCCTCCTCTTCCTGTAACCCACGCAGCCTCTCAGTTAGGTTACACCAAAACTGTCTTTCTGCAACTTTACATTTCATCTTTTTTTTGCTGACAGAAGCTTAATGACCTCTTCCTGGAGACGACTGACATCAAGCTTAAAATTACCTTAGCCGAGATGTCAGCCTCGATAGCACAGTGAGAGCGAGTCAGGGCAAAAACAGAGAGTCGGTGACGTGATGCTAAATCTGACACAAAGACTGATAAGAGGGAGAGACGATAATGACTAAGCAGGTATGGGACATGACAATGTCACTGGGAGTGTCCGGTCTGGACAGATGGGAAGGAAACCAGGCATGTCTGGTCTTTTTCTAGAGCTTTGAAGGTCCAGATTAGCTCTGGCTGTCAGGCTACTGTGGAACACAGGGAAAGACTGATTTCAACTTGGGACACTCTGAGGAAAATGTGAGCAAATGTGGTCATCTTAAGCTGCGGCACACGCAAATGAGAAAATCAGCTATTTTTATGTTATTCTCATTTCCTGTCCACATGTCTGATTCCCCGCTAAATCAGAAGAAAGGATTTACAGCAAGAGCACTGGAAAGACTGGATGTTTATGCTGTTCCCTGGACAGATTCACAGTGAGCAGTTCAAAGGAAGTCTTTTTTTTTCTTGGCAAATATTGGACATTTGACAATCACAATTCTAGATTTTATTTGTAAAATAATTTCCTGTCAGAAAATGTCCCTCACTGGTGATCAGGTATAGTTTGTAACTGTGGTGTAAGCACCTGTATTCACGTCCCCTCTTTGAGGACTGTTTTATAGTATATTTGCCTTTACTTGAAACTTTTTAAAGAAAAAAAAAAAACAGGAATACATACAGAAAAAACACGGAGGTTGTTGCCCTGGAGAGTTTTGAGCATATTGGTAACTCCTCCCTCCAGTCCTCCATTGATGAAGATCCCATTACTGAAGTGGTACAGCAGAATGACCCTCAGAGCGTTCACATCACCTGCCATCGATGACACAGAGTCACTAAGGTTAAAGGAACGGCTTTCATGTTTTAAAGCTGGTGTGGATTTTTGCAGGGTGCTCACTTTTCAGCAGCTCAAAGTCCTCTGGAGTCAGACCGTCGAAGGCCTCGTCTGTGGGCGCGAAAATGGTGTAGGAACCTTCCTGCTTCAGCAGATCAGTCAGGCCTGCTTCTTCCATCAGAGACAGGAAAATCCTACAGCGGAAACCAAACCATGTTGCACATTCCAGGAAATACTAAATAAAGGAGACATTCTCTGTCTGTTAGCAAAATAACCTAAAAATCTGAATCTTCACGGTGAACAGATTTGTGGTAACTTCAAAAGTTAAGGAGCTACATCTAGGAAAAAAATAGGGAAATATAGGATTTTTTTTTATGGATAGCTATTAAATTAAACATGATATCAGGGTTATTCTAAATGCAAATGTTATGAATAAATGAATGGAAGTTGGCGTGTTAGTAGTCACAATATGGGAAATGAGCTGCTTGGCAGAGGTCTGCTTTCTAGATAACATTTCAATCAAAAATCAATATTACTCGTTTGTAACATGGGGATAGTGGTTGATATGGTGGAGTTTAGCTTGGCAGCATCTGTGTGGTCTGAGTGAGTCACACATCTCTTTCTAAGCTCTGTTCTACCTCCTGAGTTGTGTGCTGCCTGTGCAAGCAGGCAACAGGAAAACATGTCCGGCAGTCATTTTCTGCCAAGCCACAGCCTTTTTTTCCCGCATTAATTGAGCTCACTCCACAACCAGATGTGAAAAATACAACTTAAGACTCATTCATTTGTGAACTGATGTGAAGTGCTCACTTGAACCGGCCATCCAAAATCAGGAGCTGGTAAATACTTTTGTCGGCTGGTTTAATGATGGATCTCATGATATGAAGAGCACTTTTGCTGCCCTCTTTACTGCCGCGCAACATACAGGCGTTTTCTATGCAGACAGCCTGGAAAAAAGAACATTTGAAAACAATTATGGGCTTTTAGAAGCTGTAAAAACTGTAAGTGAACTTTGGAAATATTAAGTGATATATAAAAGAATAAGTATAATAAGTCTTTGTTTTATGGTTCTCTCCTGCGGAAGGACAGATAAACATGAGAGGTTCTCACTGTGCGGTAAATGAAGACTCGGAGCAGTTTTCCAGCCAGCGTTTCCAGCAGCTGTCCATTGTAGAGCTCACTCAGAGTAATTTTGAGCTTCAAGATGTGGTTTTCCAAAATGGTCCTGAGGAGGTTCCTGTCTGTTGACATCACCTCATCTAACACAAACCAACATCGGAGCCTTGAATCTCGGGTTCATTTTAAAAATCTGCTGAAGCACTACCTCAAACAAACTGCAGGAGTTGACATATTTTATAACAGTGAAGACAAAATATGATTTTTTTTTTTTTTTTTTTTGCACCACAAAGAAAAGGAGTTGACATATTTTATAACAGTGAAGACGAAATATGATTTTTTTTTTTTTTTTTTGCACCACAAAGAAAAAAAAAAACAAAGAATTTGTTTAGAGAATAACTCACTGCTAAAAGCGGCGTTGACAGGAGCAAGGATTGTGTATTCTGTCTTTGGACGCATTGCAGCAGCTAGGCCCACTTCAGACACCATGTTGCTGAATTTCATCTGGGAGTCTCCTATCAGCTCCAGACCCTCTTTAGCTGATAACAATCACGATCGTGACATGTTATAGTTTGTTACTCAACATAATGAAATGTGAACGTCTGCCTTTACATGCTCACCTGCGTCGGGGATGAGGACCTGTCTGATGAGGTGGATGACGCCGTTGGTGGTGACGATGTCCTTCTTCAGCACCATCTTGACGCCGTTGACTGTCAGGCTGTCGCCGTCACAGCCGATCTCTATGGTGCTGCCCTCGGCGGTCTCAAACACCGATCCCGCCATGATGGCTTCGGAACACTGGGCGCTGTTCAACAGGTGGTAGTTGACCAGGGCTTGGTGAGACAGACAGATTTCAGAATGTTGGAATTTAAACTGCATACTCTTCATCTTAAACTTAGATGCAGGGCTGCAGTCTGACTTTGCAAAATAAAGTCAAATGAAAAATGCTGGCGCACAAAAACTTTTTTCAAAACCAGGCAAAAGTCTCCTCCTTAATTTTGGAAGCTGGTTAACGCGGTCTGTTTGCCGAGTGTCTGAGACGTTAGCTGATCTTATACTGGTTTTCGAGAGTGGATATCTCAATGGGGATATCATCAACTCCCTTCATGTTGGAAAAAAAGCCTCTTGACTCCAGAAAGGAGAGATAAGCTGCCACTGCGGAGACGCCAATTTCCTGTTCTCATATTTGCGCTGTGCGTCTCTTCTGACTTCCTTGCGGTAAAAAAAGCAGATCACTGATGTTTGTGCTACATTTCAGACTAATCTGCAGTTGTTAGAAATTGTAGACTTTGGAATTAGCACAGTTGGCTCTTCATGTGCAGTTAAAGCATCTAACATACCTGCGATAACATCCTTGTCTCCCATCATACGTTCCAGATGTCCTGGGCTCAGATTCTCAAATGCGTCATTAGTGGGAGCAAACAGAGTATAGTGGCCTGGCCTGCCCAGCTTGTCCATCATACCGGAAGCCAATGCTGCAGCCTGGGGGAATATGAGCGTGTCATTTACTCTTGTTTTCGGTTGTTTTCTCTTTTTTTAAATGTGTTTAAAGTAGTTTTGTTTTAAGTCTATTCATCAAATGCAGTCCTGTTGCTTTGGAGACCAGCTTGTTTTGTCTACGTACACTGAAGGAAGAGAGCTCATCCATTTCATCCAGGACATCCTTAATGGTTTTGCTCACACTGCTGATGACCCGATCAATCACGTGCACAACGCCGTTCGTGGCCACCTGGTTAGCGTGAATGATCCTGGCACAGTTCACGGTCACGACCTTCACAGCGAGGAAAAATTTCCATCGTTACACAGAATCAATTTGGGAAGTGGAAGTATAATTGTTTAAAATATTATTTTAGTTTTTGTGTGAGAACTGACCCCATTTGAGTAGTGGTTGATGTAGAGGCCCAGCTTATTGTACATGGAAGAGACAGTGATGTCGTTCTTCAGGTCTTTGGTGAGGAGACGGCGGTTCGCCATGTGGAAGTGAAGAGAGTTGTGCATGTCCGTGTTGATGTTGCTCTCCAGCGAAGCGCGCATTGCCTGAAGAGACGGCGAGAGTTAAAGATCTGGGGCCCGTGAGTGTCGCAGCATTTGCTACTGGGCTACTCACAGGGTTCAGTTCAGCCCAGGCATCATTGCTGGGCGCAAATATAGTAAAGGAGCCTCTTCCTTCCAGTTCCTCCCTCATTCTTGCCATCTCAAAATACCGCTGTGTGGACGTGGCGTGCACGAGCCCCAGTGTGCCATACATATGGTCAATGGGAGCCACTGAAGGGGCGGCAGAGGAGGCAGGCATGCACATCAAGTAATAGTGTTCTGCTAGTTATCAGTTAATGATGAATTGACCCCATGTACCTGCAGGGCATCCTCTCATGCCTTCCAGCTTCATGTAGCCAGGGCAGCATTCGTAAAGGACCAGACTGTCAAAAAGAAGGAGAAACAGTTTGAGATAACAAGAAAAGGGCATTAATGAGCATTTACTTTAAGAGTAAGGAGGGTGGTGGGGGGATTTGAATGTTGTTTGGGTGACGTGTTTTCAAACACGACGGGTGGCAGAGATTTATCTCTCTCAAACGTCTCTCAGTATTGCAATGAATAAAAAGGGGAGAGACACGTACAAGCCTCCAGCTTAGATAGTTCCCTTTTCTTCAAAATGATGTAAGACAGTATTTCTTCAAGCTGTCACATGCAAGTCTGGCTCAAGCCTATATTCCCAAGGAAATTGGGGATTTGCAGTATTTATGTTCATCAAGCTTCCATACATTTACCAACCCAGCAGTGTCTCCTGTCCTACATTTCTGCTTCGTCGTTAATCAGATTTCCAAGAGCTTCTCCAACCAAAACAAAGTGTTGACATGCAGCTGACTTCCATGCCAGTAATTGGAATTGGGAACGGGGTGGAAGGAACGGGGGCTTGAATGTGTGAAAAGGGACCTCAGGGAGGCAGAAACATTTTTGCTTGAGGCTGACAAGGCCCACTAGAGCTCAGTGCTCCGTGCAGCTGTGCAGCTGTGCGTGCGTCACTTTCAATAAACCTGCACTTGTGATCCCAAAATTTCCCAAGATCGTAAGGAGTCGACATTAGGCACTCTGAAAGGATCCTCTGGGGCAGCAGCGACATAGTTCCTGAAAGCTGGAGAACGTTTAACTGCACTTTAACCCGGAGGTTCCAGTGGGGAATGGCTTTAATTTAATTTTCTCATTATCGTCTTTCTTCCTCAGCCAGCAACTACATTTTCATATGACATCCTCTGCAGGACTGTTGTCCAAAACAAATAAGAACCTTGCTTCTCCTCCCAGAAATGACCAGCTGTGATTTATTGTGCAATGGCGCACACGCAAACACAAGCGCGCGCACACCACGTGTGTTTATAGAAGTGTTGACGGTGAATCCTGTTTACTACTTTAAACTGCGTGTTCCTTTGAGTGCAATCATTCTCTCCTCTGTCATTAACTGTTACAATCTAAGGTCCATAAATATAAACGCACACGTCTGGCTGCCATGGCAGAGAAGTCAGTGCTGCCTAGCTGCCTGCTGACAGGATAATAGATGCAGCACAGACAAGATAGAACCATCAAGCAGAGGATGGCCGGCCGGCCGGCCTCAATGTGGCCTCCAGATGAGCAGGAGCGGGTAAAAACTCGCAGAAACACGAGCTGGCGTTGGTGTCACACACAAGACACGTTACAGCTCCACTCCGTTATGGAACTGACCCTCACGAGGTCACCTCACTGTAGCGGTTTATGGGTTTGACTATGATTCACCGCGTGACATCTTTATGGTTCAACGCCTGTCATCACGTGTAACCTAAAACTGTGGCAAAGCGACTTCAAGGAGTCCGATTTCAGAGAAGCGTCACGGCTGGGTGTTCTCCTCTGTCCAGGTACGACAACCGCTGCACCCGTTTGTTTGAGCGTCACCAACGACCTGAGGGGACATTCTGATCCGTCGTCGGTGCCCCGTCAGGCTGATTTGATCACAGCTGTGTGGATTTACTCCGCTGCATCTGAACAATGTGCTCGCTGTGTTGGTGAGAAAAAGAGATCAATTCATGTCTGGTATGTTTGCGCTCTACAGATTTCATTTGGCTCGCTCATAAAAGCAGCACGTTTGATGGATTGTGGGGATTGGGGAATGTATAGTCTCATTATTAAAACACTTTTTCACTCTAAACTTAGTTAAAAATGTTTTATCATTAACATTTATTCCACACTATCTTATATTCAAAATGGTAGAAACATATTAATGAATGAATTATAAGCAGAAACAGAAATTAATCAACATAAGGTGATTTCTAGATACCTTCCCTAATGTCTTATTATCTGGGGTGTTTGTCTTGTTGTTAATGTACGTTTAACTACATTAAGTGGCTAAAATGAAAATGAATTACCTCTTGGCCATTTCCCAAAGCTCTCTCACATCCTTTAATCTCCAGGGTTAAAATCCAGCTGCAGGTTTAAATAGACTAAAACGGTGTGTTTTTGTGTGTGTCCGCACATGTGCTCTCCCACACGCATGATGACAGAGAGGAAATTAGGAACAGCGTGGAGTTCTGTCTCATTTCCGAGCACGCTGGTTCACCTGTTGGGCAGCTAAGAGCTCCATCTGAGCCTTACACTCCATCAGCAGACGTGCTGCACCATTGAAAACCAAAGAAATGCAGGCACACGTGCTTCAAAGACCGACTGCCTGCACTTTTTATGTCTAATGTCAGCATTTTATTTGGGAGGTCGGTCAGAATTCATGACATGTGGGCTTCAAGATCTGGCTGACAAAGGCTGGAAGACGGGATTGAAGACCAA
The DNA here is from genome assembly GCA_015343265.1 of Pao palembangensis. NCBI lineage: Eukaryota > Metazoa > Chordata > Actinopteri > Tetraodontiformes > Tetraodontidae > Pao > Pao palembangensis. The sequence continues at coordinate 9,341,763 of CM027094.1, read as the reverse complement.
AGGAGATAACTACACATATGTAAAGCAGCCAGAGCTGAAGGGTGCTGACTATCTGACATCCTTTTTCCTTTTTTATCCTTCTCTTTTTACACGCTCTTAAAAAAGTTCATTATCTTTAGGTCAGACGGAAACGGAAAAGGCCCCGAGGGGCCACATGTATCCTGAACTCTAGTCTAAAGAGGTGGAACTAAATTAAAAAAAAAAAAAACAGCTAAGAATAAATGCAGATTGGTTTAAATCTTACGCCTTCTTGCCGCAGATGGATCCTTTGTACCAGTTCCTACAGGTGCTGAAGTACTTCTTTTTAGTCCCCATGACCTGCTGCAGGGCACACATGTTGGGCCTGGAAGAGGAGGGGGGTAGGTGGGCGATGAGTGAGGAAGACGGAATGTGAGATGCAGGGAAGGTGGGGACAGGTAAGTCAAAGTGTGGGGGTGCACGGGGTTGGGAGACAGTGGGGGAGAGAGAGAGAACAAAGAGAAGGTTACTGAGCAGCACAAGAATGTAATGGAGCATATTTACTCAGGTATTTCTGATTAAACTTCCTCTTCGCAAAGATTGGGGGACACTTTATGTTCTTCCACATCCTAAAAATTACTTTTATTCATTGTTGCTATTTGTGACAAGTGTAAAAATCCTAATAAAATGTGATTATATTAACAAATGTCCAGGAATTTGCAAGGAAAGCAAGGAAGGAAGGAAGCGTTCAAGCTGTGATACTACACTAGACACACATAACCTACTGATAGACAGAAATGCACATAAATAAATAAAATTATAAATATAATAATATAAAATATAAATAAATTTGCTGTGTCATATTTAATGCAAATATATTTTAAATACCAAAAGTGCAATAGATGAGATACTTTAAGCATCTCATCATTACACTATTTATTCATGTGTACAACAAAGGTTTTAAGTTCTTATTTATAAAACCAACATAAAAAGCATCATAATTCTCATCTATCTTGTACTGGTCCTGTGTCACAGTGTGTACTGTGTGAGAAATTGTCACGTAAAAGGACACAAATGGATTATCAGTTAATTACAGAAAGAGAAAAAACCGTCAAGAAACCTCAAGAAAACAAACAAACAAACAAAAAAAAGACCAAATTGAGTTTAAAACACATTAGGAAGAACATAATTCAGATTATTGGATTGGCTTTGGTGATGTGGATCAATGATATCAAAAAATAACACTTTCATTGTTATCACAACTGAGTGCCTTTTACGCATTAAACAGCACTTTAAAAATGACAGAACACACCAATCGCCCAAGCAAATAATCTTCAATAATGAGCAGTAATTTAGGCCCCTGCCCTGCTGGAGCCCGGCCTTACCCTTCTTTCCTGGCCCGGATGCGACTGTGGCTGACGATCTTGTCATAAGCTGAAGAATCGACGCTCCCTAGAGAGCAGAGCGCCACCAGCACCAAGGTCACGGGTAGAAGCGGATTCATCCTGGCAGTTATCAGTCCTCTGCAAAGCGGGGGGCACAGACACACACTCTCGCCTTCCGTGCACAGCACACAGGAGACGTATATGTGAGCGGGAGCTTTTATACAATGAGTCTATGTCAAGCACACACCCGTGCAAAAATCACCCACCCACCATTTTCCATAACATTACCTCCCAGTCTCACCCACACACACCCCTCTCTTCAGTCAAAATCCTCCCCCACCTCTGAGCACACTGAGGTCACTGTTTCTCCCTCCCTCACATTGTTTCATGAGTGATTTTCTTTACCACCGTAAAGACCCAGAGCACCAAAGACACCCTGTAACTTCACACTGCTCACAAAGTCAAAGAGAGCTTGGTCTCCAGCACTTTTTTTTAAGTAAATGCCCTACTCAGCAATTGAGCTTGTCAAGCACTTTGACAGAAGCACAAATGTTTCTGTCACTCTTGAAATATGAAAGATGCAAGTTCAGTCATGTAAAGGATTAAGAGTTTATGAAGTCATTCGCATTTCCACTCCTGCATGCACAGGTCCAGAACGGTGGAACACACCTCTGATGCAGACTTTGCCTTTGTGTTTTTTATAGGTGATCATTAAAGGGTAGGTTCAAGGAGAGTCATCATTTCCATGAGCCTCTTTTTTTCTGGATTCACTGCTGTGCTCCAGCCTCTCTTTTCTTCCTTTAACCACCTGTGTTAGTGTTCTGTGCATCCTGTCAGAAGCTCTCGCTGGGCCTGACTTCTCCCTGTAGCTATCAAATTCAAAGATCTGATCCCACTTCAAAGGGCAAATGCATCATATACTCTAGGCTTGTGAGCATGTTTGCTATACATATCACAATTCATGTCAGTCTAATGCAATAAAACGTTTAACTTATAGTAGATTTTCTGAACAGCATATATGCATAAACTCAAAGTCAGGACGTTGCGCAACAGGCTGTTTGTTGCGTGTCCCCGTCTGACCCCAGAATGAACAGCAACATGCCAGAAAGGGTCTCCTTCCTGTTTATGATGCTATCTCAACACATCACACAAGGAAATGAACATCAAGAGCTGCATTCTAGAATAGTCACACTGTGACCAGCCACAGGACTCTAGATTACCCTTCACCCCAGGCACTGCTAACTGCAACTGTTAAAGATAATTAACATTTAAAATCTAATAACTTTCAATCCCTTAAGCCAAGCCATACAGAGAGGTGAAATTTAATTTATTGTGTCGCCAAGTGTGGTCCTTTCAAACTGCAGCGAGACAGAGAAGGAACTCCTACCAATGACGATGTTTCCATCTAGTGGACAATATATGTAACTACAACATGCATAAAGGACTGCAACGCTATAACATCATGGGTAGGTTATTTTTAAATACAAAAACCGTATGAAAGCATATGAAAACCAAAGAGGCAAATGAGAAAAAAAGTGTAACAAGGAACACCCACTGACCATAATTTATGCTAGCATTATATCAAATATATATAATAGATTTATTTCTATGATAAAAAGTTTTTTTTTTTTTTTCTTTTGCAACTTTAGAAGAAATTCACAGCGGGAGATTTAGGAGCTGAATATGTTAGTGTTTAACTTGGTTGGTTCAGAGCAGTGTGATATCTTTCAATGTGCTTCTGCAGTCTGTTTCATCTGTAGTTTAAAGTGTCATCCAGAACCCCCTCCAAAGCATTCAGACACATCGGTTTGATCAGACAGCTCAGCATCACGGCTGTCATTAATATTTAATCACCATTTACTGTATGTGGAGACGCAGGAGCTACTCAGCAGACACAGAGCAACAGCGTCTCCTCTATGAGAGAACAAATATGAAACTGGGTTTTACTGATAAAAGATTCAGCTCTTTGGTCTGCGGATACCTCGGATGAACAACAGAGATGCTCACGAAAACCAAAGTAAAAATGAGAATGTTGTATTCAGAATATTAACCAATTTGATTACCAAACTCATGTGAGGGATAATGCTGATGGAAAACAGTTCCTCTGTCTCTGGAGGGGCTTTTAGAAATAATGGAACACTATTCAGTTGCTAATGTGCACATTTTTATCCTTTTAAACAAGATGGGGAAATGGCATCCTAAAATGCATCAGGAGGAGCTCTGTGCCTGGTCTCAGCCCGTTAATGCACTCATTATTTTTGGTGATCAGATGTGGAATGAATAGTTAACCATACTTCTGTGGAAAAACGTTTTGTCTTTGAAACACTGTCAAACAGCCAAGTGTGTTGGATGGAAGTGCAGAAAGCACATCAGCCTGTTAATTACCCTTCCTTAGTGTTCATTTATGTCCTCCATGTATAAAAGAAGAATTTACAGCAACATTTTTGGGACCATCAGCGTCTCTACCGAGGGACAGAAAAAGAGGACGGGAAAGTGATGTCCTTTTCACTTTATTTTGTATCTATGAGCATTATTCATTCACACCAACATGACATCTGAATAAATATGCGGTTGGTCGAATTGTCTATTATTCTGCCGAGCTCTGCCTTATGTAAAAGTCTCTGTTAAAAGTGCCGTTGACCCCGTCAGGGGGATTAAACACACAATCCCAGGTGTTTGCATAGAACATTGACGGAGTTCCTGCTTCTCGGGTTGACCTCGACGCCCCTTTGAGATTGTGTGACAAAGATTGTGTGATAAAGTGTGTGAAGTGCAGACACAGAGTAAGGCAGAAAGAGTAAAGCAGAACAGACGGCATCTATTGCTCTAAGGACATAATAAGAAGGAAAAGAGGTAGAGACATCTTAATGAAGTATGGTGAGTTGTTTGGAAACAATGGCCACATTGGGAAGAGGGGGTCAAAAAAACCTGGAGGAATGAGAAGAGACAGAAAGGTGATGATGGTTTTAATTTGTAAAATCTAAGCTCCGTGTACTGGTGCTGCATCGTTACTGCTGATATCACAGAAGTGAAAGACCCTAAGCTGAAGGCCTCCCTGAGTCTCCAAAGACCAGATTTGATTATCACTTCAGAAACCACGTCGTCATTCTCCCTCCGCCTTCAGTCAACACTACGCGGCCTCTTCTGTCTGATCTCGCACCACACGGCTGCATCTCAGTCACCGCAGGGCAAACTTTCCTCTGTTTTCTCTGTTCCTCCTTCATCAGACCTTCTGTCGGCGTTTTCATCCAGCTCTTTGTCTGCGGCAGTTTGTATCTCGGGGAGTCTTTCCGCAGCCTTCGCCTCCCGCTCTCTGTCCTCTGCCTCTGCGTCCGAGACGCCCGACTCGGCCGCTTCCTCAGGCAGTGGGTACATCTGTCTGGAAATCTCTTCCGCGTTCGATTGCTCATTTCTGCCCCATTGATGTTTCTGGAGCAAGCCGAAGTCGGCAATGTCTTTAGGAAAACTTCTCCTCATGTCTTCACAGGGGCTCTCGTCGGAGGCCGTGGACAACACTCCGTTTGGCAGGCCGTTGGAGGCTTCAGGCAGCCGGGGCGAAGGTGCAGAGCTGCCCCGCTTCAGGATGGACGTGATGATCTTGAATCGGTTGAGTTTGCTTTTCACCTGGCTGCCGTGGGGCCCGGGGGGCTCCTCGAGGGAGGCGCTGCAGTCTGCTGAGCTGCCTCCGGCTTTGCCGCCCGGTAAGGCCGGCTTCCCCGTCTTCATCATGCCCATCACCTCGTAACGAAAGCTGGAGATGTCCTGTTTCAGCTCCTGGGAGAGTGAAGCAAAGACGAAAACATTTCTTTTCATCATTCCCTGTTGTTGGTACGAGTGCAGGTTGGATTATTCTTTTGTAAAACTTTAAATAAACATTTACTTAAAATGACAGCGCTATAGAGCATTTGTTTCTTTGATAGTTGTGTTTTCTTTCAAAAATAACCAGAATTTCAACAAGCAGTGAATAATCTGCCTGTTTGATGTGTAGCTGTAAACAGACTATAACTAGATTAACATATAGCATATATTTGCATACATAATCTACACTAAAGCAGATGTTTCGTAATAAACTGTAACAGCTTGCTCGATTAGAGCTGCACACCTTGAAATTCTCTTCCGTCAGGCCTTCCTCAGTCTTGGCATCTCTGATCATGGCAGCCACATAACGTTTCACCAGGTTTCTCAGAACCTCCTACAACAGCCAAAAAAAAAAAAAAAAAACACCAAGTCTGAACCCTGAAACAGGCCTTCGAAGCTGTGAGGACCAACCTAAATGTCCTCACTTCCCTAAAACAGTCCTCACATGGCCAGCCACACCTGTATTAGGAATTATAGATTGATGCTGTTGTAGATTTACCTGGTACTGGTGGTTGATTCTCAGGTTCTCAGCTGCTCGTCTCTGCAGATACGTCACATGACACAGAATCAGCACTCATGAGTGATGAGAAGAGGAACTGGGGGGTTAGAAGGTGACTGACTCCAATGATCAAGTCTTCTAAAGTGAACAAACTTACACCCAGAGTTCTGATGCTTTCAGGCCGCTTGGACCTCGTCCTCTTGCACACTTGTTTCTTGATCCAGCACATGAGGTACCAGAAGGATTTGGGACTGGGGACGATGTTGAACGGCGGTGGCAGAGTAGCCCCTTCCTCAAAGTAACTCATCCACAGTTTTGTCCTGGCAAATTTCCACTCGATGTCTGCGTGATCCTGAAACCGAGACCACAGCACATCAAGTCCACGCCAACTGTCACCTCTTCCTCCCGCTGGTGTGTTGATCTGCGCTCACAGCGATGTGCTGGTACGAGTTGTTCATCATCGCGATGAGCATGTTGAGGAGCACCACCAGCGAGATGATGTTGTAGGTGCCGAACATGGTGGCGCCCACGAACTCCGTGAACTGATGGTCCGCGTCCACGTTGGTCACGTACAGGCTGATGAGACCGAAGATTGACCAGAAGAGAGACTGCAGGGTCTCAAATAACCTGCAGGAGAAAGTTTACCGCCGGTGAGAGGAGCATCACCACGGTTGGATGAGCATCTCTATGAGCTGATGGATTTTCTCTCTGAAAACTATCGACGAGGGTTTTCAGCAGCAAAACACACACGCACGCGTGCACACGCACACACCCCCATTGAACTTACGTGGAGAAGGCATTATTTTGCTCCACGCAGCGGATGCCTTTACATTTGCCCTTCTCGGCCTTGGTCTCGTAGTAGAAGTACAGCTGATTCAGACCGTTAGCAAACGCCAGCAGGACCTGCGGCGTGTGCCAGATAAAGGGATTTGTGTCCAGACTTCACATTCATGCTTGATTTCCTGTTTGTGTGCTGAAATGTGTATACTTACCAGACAGTAGATGAAAAGGAACTTCAGGATGTCCAACAGCATTCTCCCCAGAGAGATCTGCAGCGGCCCCAGGTGAGAGTTGGCCGTGAAGAGCGAGATGAGGCGCAGGGAGCTGAAAATGTTGGCGATGGCAAACACCGCCTCGGCTACTAGCGTCGGGTGCCACATCTCCCACTGGTTCCTGGGTTTGCTGCCGTTGTACTGCACAGCACAAAAGATGGGAAACGCAGAGGGTGATGGCGACGGAGAAAACCGCGTCTTACCCATCATTCCAAAGAAAACCAGCTACCTTGGTGTAGGCTACAATCTTGAGAGAAATGGTGGCCAGGTACAGAGAGTTCATGACGAAGTCCATCAGGTTCCACCAGTCATGGACGTAATCCTGAAAACCACCGTCCCACATCTGTTTAATCTCAGCCCAGATGAATCCTAGAAAAGGAGATGCTGATGTTCAGGTATGACGGAATAAAGCAACTTGTCATTCATTAAGCCTCCCTACAGAAGACAGTTTTCAGGTTTCAGCTGACTGTTTACATGGATACGGCACATTTTGCAAATAGACACCAGAGTGAAGTGTTTAGGCACTACGTATGTTTATGAATGGGAAGCTTCGTTATTAATAGGTGAATAATAGTTGATAATAGGTACCTGCGCATGTGCGAGTAGATTGACAACAGAATAGTGTTTTAGCACTATTAAAGGTCCATGGTTATATAACAACAGCCAGTTAGCATAGTAATTAATGATATGATAAATAAGTTAATAATCCAAATAAACTCCCAAATTAAGGATACTGACATTCACTTTGTTTCATTTTAGACACTTAAGTGCAATTTAAGAGCGGCAGGCAGTTACACAAAATATCCTCATCCCTCACCCATGAGACTCACCCAGTACCCAGGGCAGGATCATCCACTCCACTGTGGTGGGTGCGGGACCCTGCCGGTCCTGCTCTGTGGTGACAATATGCTGGGAGGCCAGGAGCAGCAGGAACAAAAAGGTCAGGTAGGACGCGGTGTGGCAGATGAACTTGATGAAAGGCTTGCGAATGAAGAGGCCGTAGCGGCTCTTGGGAGCCACGAGGTAGCACAGGGCGAACACGGGGTAGAGGAAGCCGATGAAGACGCAGGTGAAAAACTTTCCTGCCCAGTGGCGCCGTCTCCAGCCAGGAAACTCGTCGTACCACCGGGAAGCCAAGAGCTGCTGGCAGTTTGGCTGAGCTACAAACTGAAAGAAATGAAACATTGTTACTCTTTGGTCCAAGGGTTCCAGGGTTAGACTTAGGTAAAGCTTTCAATAGAGCTAATGCCCAAATGATAACAGCCCATAATCAGCACTGGCAAGAAGATCAGGTTTAGAGCCGAGGTGAGCTAATGGATACTCAGAAGGCCGGTTCTCTGAAATCTCTGACATTTTACTCCACGTGAAACTTCTGACTGAGTCTCTGCTGTAGGTCCATGTACAGACTGACGCTTTTAGGTACCGATTCACAGACTCCGCGCCCATGTTACCATGGCAACCACAGAGTCAAGATGACTCATATTTCCATACTTCAACTACAGCATTGACAGATACCTGGAGAGGACCGTGAATTAGATGGATATAAGACTATGTTTCTGATTTCAACAGGGAGAAAGAGAGATGGAGAATGAAGGTCATCGAAGATTCAGCTTAAACATTCAAAAAAATTTGAAAAAAGCTTTTTTATTTCAAATATAATGACTTGAATTTAAAGCTCGTTACTGACTCTCATTGATGAAATGTGTAATGATGCCTCTATAAAAAGAGAAAAAAATAATGATTGATCGTTTTATTTAAACAACTCTTTAGATCCCACTAAATCTCACTGCTAGTCATAAGATTGTTTCTATATATTGCTCAGGAACCAGAGGTACTTGAGCTGTTTAATGTTGGCCCTAAACCGCTTATTAAGATGACACTAGTGCACAAGAGGTCACAAATTCAGCTAATTAACTTTATAGTTCCAGACTGTATTCACCCTAACATTGTTATTTGAACATTAAAAAGTTATTACACAAGATGCAGATGTTGGCACTGACGACTGAGTATTTACATTAAAAATAAACCAAAAAAAATAACAGCAGATTGTGTTAAAAAAGATCAAGTCAACTCAAAACTACATTTAAGGAGCAGCAGTGCAGAAGTGTGGATTTGGAGCGGCTCAGTTAAGAGGTGGATATGTAGCTCAGAGTCGATCTGCAGAGTTCTGAAAGGGCAGCCATCGCTCTCTCAAGAGGCCATTGAAAGGTCGCTGTCAGCGGTATCAAAGCCTGCACTGATTAGAGTCCAAGCCTGCCTCTCCACAGAGTGAAGCAGCCAGTCTGGACAACCTGAACAGGAAGTCGTTCACATATTTCAACAAGTTAATCGCAGAGTCAGCTGCCATGCGGTGGTGACTCTGCTCTCTGTCACTTTTCCTGCTCTTCATCCTTTCATTGGGCACTACTGGTCTGGCCGTTTTAACTCCCAGTTTTCCTTTTTTTTTCCGAAACACCTAATTTGATTGAGTCTATCTATTGAAGGGAATTGAGAAGAACAGATTAATTGTGTCCCGCTTTACCTTCACATCATGAGCATACTGCTGCAGTCCTTTCCAAATATAATTTAATCTACTGCCGCCAATGACAGATTAGCTGGTTATCTTATCAAAGACTGGAGAATTTCCCTCCCTCATGTTTGAGGATTGCAAATAGTTGTTTTCTCACACGCTGGGAGACTCCAATGTCCTCACCTATGTTTTCCAAATGTATTAGGACCAAAGAGAGTAATTTGCTGTTGAAAGCCTTGGAGTGATAGAGGGGCTAATCGCCACTTGAATGTGTTGTGTGTTACAGATGGTATTTATCTGATTTGGCCTCCTGCTGCACCAGAGCCAGGCTGCTCTGAGAGCTCAGTTCTTTGTATGGGAAGCCTGCAGCGGTTCTCTTCAGACCATTATAAAATGCCCTCTTAAACCCCGGGAACACAGCCACAGCCAGCTGAAAAAAACCCCCAGAGATGCAAGATTAACTCTAGAAGCCAGGAAAGGAGCACACGAAGATGAAGAGGAGAGCTGTAATCAGGTTTGGCCAGGAGAAAGTGAAAAACATCACATGTCATCACCAGCCAGTACAGACTAACCAATCTGAACTTGCAGTCCACTTTATTGATGCCACCGGGTCAAAACCCTGCCTGACATCCCCACAGCAGAGGCCACGAGTGATGATCACTGTGGGTACGTGGAGGTTGGGGCATGGGCGCAGCAGGATTTGGTTGTTTGGTCATTAAAAAAAACGAATCCTGGATCACCATGACGACGCCATGAAGAGCTGCCAGGTCATGGTCCCATTTGGGACGGAGGCAGAAGGCAGAAGGCATGACCCCCTGACAAAAATAAAGAGAATGGAGACATTTCTGCTCACCAGTCGAGTTTACAGGAGCCTAATTAAATCTAGAAGGACTACCAGGGACTTTAGTCTGTACTGCCTTGGCGGAATCTATAGCTACTGTCATTTAAGTCAAACTCAAATACATATTGACATAAAATATACTTTTGTGCATTTTGAAATATCTATTTTATATTCATTTACATCTGAGTTAACTGTTTACTAAATGCTATAGAGACAGTATTTGCTGTGACAACTATCGTGTTTGGTGTATATAATATTATTATGTATTTAATTCACACATAGGCATTCTGTTATCAAATATAGCTCAGTTTTTCTTTTATAGTATGCTGTAAAGACTGATTGGAAATAATTTAATGTCCGCTGGTGCAATGAAGAAAAAGATGTTTACATTAAATTCATGCAGACAAATACAAATGTGATCAAGCAGCACAACTGTAATTTAACTATTTGGTTACTTGGTGGACGGTTATTTACATCCATCAGCGTCCTGGTGTGATGGAAGGGTGTTACTGGCGGCCTTCTGAAGAAGGGCACGCTGGGGCATCTGCTGGCTGATGGAGGAGCCTGGCGGCTTCTCGCTGTGCGGCGGACTTACTGCCGATAGAGAGGACGGGTGAGCCGAGTCCCATCCATCACCCTGTCCAGCAGGGAAGTCAAATGTCGTCTTATGACTCAACACGCTTGGCTGCCAACCTGTGCATCTCGATGTGCAGCGACTGGACGGATGAGGATGGAAAGCGCAGCGACACACAGCACGATCCATCTGGCGTGACGGTTCGACAGAGCTCCTCGGAGTAATGACTCTGCTGCTCTGCAGAGATGGTCGGAGTAAAAATTCTGCTGAGTTGTATCTCGAGACTGTTTCCTTTCCCACAGAAGCCTGCAGCTCTGGCTTAAACACGCCGCTCGTGCGCTGGGCTATTAGGTGACGACCACTTAACCAAACTGCAACAAAGAACCAGCACTGGAATTTTCTGTTGATGATTATTTTAAAACCTTTTGAAATCTAATCTTTCAAAAATATTGATTTTACACAACTGCTACCTTCTTTGCCACTTTATAAGCTTTGGCACTTTAATGGTGTGTTAAAACAAATGGAAAAAAAAAAAAGTCCAGTGGAAAAAGCCCATTAAGTGTCAGCTCCCTGTGTGAAAATGTCAGAGGTCAGTTGAGAATTGCCAGACTGATTCATGCTGATAGAAAGTCACAGCAACTCTTTACAGCCCACAGAACCGAAGCAAACTATTCTGGCACACTCGCCAGTTTTTTACGTTTGTTTTCTTGTCCTTTGGTGATTCATGTCTTGTGCTTCCTGTTTCACTTTTATTACTCTCCGCCATCTCTCTTTCAGGTTCCTGTCTGCCCTGCCCCCGCTCTGTCTGTGTGCACCTGTTCCCTGATTGTGTCTCCACACCTGTGCTGCATCACTCCCCTAATTAGTTTGTATTTATTCCCCTCTGTGTCGCTCCTGTCATCGGTTCATTGTTTGTCTGACGTTTTTGGAAAGCGCTGCCTGAATTTTTGGACTGACTAACCCTGCATGGAACTGTGCTAACGATGAATCGATCGCTGTCATGCAGTGCCGCCTCGTATCAACAGTTAAACGCTGTGGTCTTGGGATCCACAACCTGATGACCTCCTGCAGCAGGGGAACACACCACACCCTACATCTGACAATCATCTCAAAGTGCTTTCTTAAAGATGGTGGCGAGCTGACTGTACTCTAAGGGCCCCCACGTTCACCAAATATCAGAGCACCTTTGTGATGTTGTTGGTTAAAGAAGACTTAATAGAAGATTAAGGCAGATCTGCTGCTGATAGTCTGCATCAACTCCACAATATGTGATGGATGGATGGAAACTATAATGATAAAATGAGTCACTAAGAGAGGGCGAGTCTAACGAGGGCCACGCTTACTTCTTTCTGGTGATATTTGATGGCTAGTTTCAGTCTCGCCAGGTCGTTGTTGCCCTCCTCATCCAGCAGGTTGATGTCGTCCCTGTAGTTGAGGATCATTTCCAGCTCTCTGGAGCTCCTCGTCTGGTCCAGGAGGTCCTTGGCGAACTGTTTGCACTGCTGAGACAACTCCTCATACTCGGATTTGAACTCATTCTCCACCTGATCAGAGCAGAACATGGAGAGTCTTCAGGGAGAATAAAACACGTAATAACTGAGACACAGAGGTGCTCGCATGCTTATCAAATTCATGGAGCTGGGCTTCACATTTCAGCTCTTTTGCGCAGAGAAATCCTCTTTGACGGGATCATTTGTCCTCACCTTGCTGAGCTCCTGCAGCTCCCAGCTCAGCCTGAAGGCGGTGAGGAAGGGGTCCTCGCTGGACAGCGCAATCAGGGAGGGGCTTGACAGCGCTTTGTAGATATTCAGGCGTGAGCGCGAGTGACGCAGGCTGTCCACGTCTGAGCTGGACACGCACTCCACACAGTTACAGCGCACCTGCAGCATCAAACAAACGGCGTGGAATAATGGAGCAGCGCCAGCAGAAATGGAAAATGATTTCTACTCAACTTTAGAGATCATTTTACATCAGATATAGGTTCGTAAGTGAAATACAAATAGGTGTTTGCATTTATTGTCAATAACCCAGACTGCAGTTTTTACCACAAGCACCTAAAGGTCTCCCACCTCGTGAGGCTGCGGCATGGACACGCCCTTCTGCACCAGGAGCTTGATAATTTCATAGTTGTTGGTGTGTGCAGCCAGGATGATGGGGGTGATGTCAGGGGTGAAGTCAGAGAACTGTTTGTCCAATAGGATAGGGGGAACCTGCCAGTGAAGAGAAGAAAAACAGAAAAATTTTATGACAGCAGCTGTTAGCTAGCAGACAGGATCACACTCTGCCACAGTCACCCAACGTGCTGCTCAGAGGGTACGGCACAGTTTAATAGTAAGGATCCATTATTTCAAACATTTAAGACAGAATCATTAGTCCTGAAAAGAAACTCCTGCCACCTATCTCTACTATCAGCCCCTCTGGCTAAGCCCCTTTTACCAATTACATGTCGTCCTGTGGGAAGACACAGCTTCAGGCCGCAGGAGGAGTGAGACTGTTCAGGCTCTTTCAACTGAAGATCTATTATCTGATTCTGGGCACCGATGCGAAGGAAAACACTCAGCAAACAGTTGGGGGGATACGATCAGCATGGTAACATTTTCCAGTTTGATGTATGTTGTCGGGAGTATATGAGGGTAAGAGGATTGCTGACATAAAGTAGCAATAGGCCTGTTTGGGAAAACCACTGCTGCCTTCCACAGGTGGTAGCGTGGCCGAGCGGTCTAAGGCGCTGGATTAAGGCTCCAGTCTCTTTGGAGGCGTGGGTTCAAATCCCACCGCTGCCATTAGCTTCTTTTACTGGGACAGCAGTTGGGGAATGGGTTTGAAGCTTGAGGGTTTTCTAGTTTCGACCATCATCCAAGGCCTTCCACCTAAAACCGCCTTCTTCTACCTCAAATAAAATTAGTGAGTTCACCTTCCTGAATTCATAGATTTTATGACTTTTACTGTGCACAACTCTCACATCCTAAAATTCCTACAAGAGTTTGCGCTGACCTAAAATCTTAAAATAAAATTCACCATTTTGTGGGAGCGAACCCGGCAAAGCAGACAGATTGAAGATGCAGTTCCTTCTGAGGAAAGTTTGACTAGTTAATTTATTGTGCTTCCTAATGGCGATGTAAAGACATAATCAGAGCGAATGAGTGACAGGCTGACGGCAGATCCAACACTGACTGCTGGTGTCTTTGTGAAACTTAATTTTAGCACAGTTCTGCTTTGAGCTGTTGCTTATTAATACTGAGAGGCTTATTTCTTACCATCCTTCGGTACAGGTCTTTGTTTAAACATGCGAATATTGACTTTTGAACATTTTAGTCTGTGATCTGTGAATCTGCTGACGTCATTAACACGAATGAGATAAGACTGATGAATGCTTAAAATGATAAGTGTTGGCTGCATCTCTGGAAACTGCAGTAAACCATCATCATTGAAAACCTTTAGAATATTGTGATATGTACTGATAAATCAACAATACACATTTACTGTTTAAAAGTACAGTTTCAAGACGTGAACCTGCACATCACATTCTAAAGACAGGCTGTACAGCGAGCAGAAGAGGGGGACGGCCTGAAAAATGCACTTTTTTTAATCATAATGGGTCCTTTTCATAAATTTATATTCACTGTTTCTAATTGTATAATCATGCTGCACTGGGAGATGTGGACCTTTAAAGACTAATTAACTCTCTAAGCAGTGTCACACATACATGCTTGAACCATCACTGCAGCGTGTGGAATGAGCAAGGACGTGAAATAATCCACATAAAAAACCTTGGTCTGCAACACAGACCCACAGGAGGGCAGGCTGCTCAGAGAGACGCTATGATGATAGCCAAGAAAAGAAACAAATACAATAAGGATTTTATTAAACTGTTATCAAAGTAGCGGCTCTAGAGTCAATAATTAAATGATGTCACAATCAACCATGACGCAAAACAGAAGGCAAAACCTTTTTTTTATTAGGAAACTCTCAGTATAGAGAGAGCGTCTGCACACTCAGAGGATGATACATAAGGCTGTTTAAAAAGTTCATCCTTGAATGGGCTCCTCAGCAGCAAAACAAATAACCCCCCTACATTTGCAAGACTATTAACAATCAATCATTCCAACAGTTTCTGCAGAACACAGACAGACACACAAAGTCCTAACCGTGTTATAAATATCCTTATCATTATTTAATCCCGCATATCACTGCAACATCCGGAGTGTGATTTCCTACAACAGCCCTTTAATGTTATCAAAGGCTTCTCCCGGGGAAATTTGCTAGTGGTCAGAGTGATCTATGCTCACCTGCTGCCCGTGCAGGGGGCAAGGCAGTAGGGTAAACGTGGTAGCTGCTAGATGCCATGAGGGGCTGCGAGCTGGAAATGTTAGTGTCTCAGTGTCCCCCCAACATCCCCCCAACCAGAGCCGATCAAATCCTCTCGCTTTGATCCTTTCTTTTCCATTTTTCTCTGAATGTTTTCAAAGCTAAAGGAATGGCTTTCAACCAGGATCAGTATAAAACTGTCCTTTTAGTGAGCGGGCGAAGCCAGGAACATCTGTTTCTTTGTAGTTTTGGGAACATTCTTGAAAAAAGAAGCAAAAACTTATTTTGCGCTATGATTGCTCCGTTCAGAGAATGTTTGCTTACCTCCTTGAAAGAGGTGATTTTTCTTTCACATCAGCACATTCATCTCACCTCCATCAACAGGTGTCACGGATTTTAAACCAACTATGCTAAATGTGTTAAAGGAAAGTGCTTCTAAATGTGTTTTCATCTGTTTTCCTGTCTGTCGTTCATCCTTTTTAAAGCCTGGGATTAAAACTGTAATAATTTTTAAGTGCCATCGTTTATTTACTTTTCCTCGCCAGCATTGACATCAACCATCTAGCCAGTTGTCGGTGCCCCCCCTCACCTGCATGCCACCACTTGGCTTCTTATGGTTGAGCAGCAGCTCCACGGCTCCCACCACCTCCTTGCGGATGGCATGCAAAAGGGCATCGCCGATGTAGACGCCGAAACTCAGCAGGAGTTCGATGATCTCCAGATTCTCATTCTCGATGGCGATGAGCAGGGCCGTGCGGCCGAGGGGGTCGATGCAGTTGATGTTGATCTTAAAGTAAATCTCCGCCTCCTGAGAAAACACAGTTGCAGCTCAGGGAGTCAGAGTTTCGCTTTGGAAAGCTAATCTGCATCAGGCTAACGGAAAGCTGTCACGCTGAGGCGCTGACGTTTGACAGGAAATATTTTCCACGTCGATACATCTGGAAATCAATGTTAAAAGTCAAAGAGGTGTTAAATTGTTTTGAGATTAAATGTCCAAAGCTTTTGCACGGATTCGTTGTCAGCTATTGTTCTGGGGGTTATTTTGTGTTGACTGTGGGATTGAAGCGGCCAGCTTCTTGCAATATTTTATCTGGAAAATGAAGTCCTGGATGTTACTGGAGATGAGGCCAATAACTGTGGCAGCACATTACCTAAAATGCATCTAATATTTTCTGAATCAAACCAATTACATCCAGGCTTCAAGACTCATTTATTTATTCAGATTGACCGCATGCATTTATTTAATTACCAATCAAGTCATATACACACACCTCCAAGGCCTGTTTGACGCTAGCGTAGTCTCCCTTCTCCACAGCTCCAAGGTAGGCCTTCTCTAAGGGCGACAGCTCCGACTCGGCTCGCACGATCCTCAGCGGGATGCGGTCCCGGTAGGAGGAGCTGTCAGTCCGCCGGTAGTAGAGTTGTGACATCTCCCCGAGGCTTCAGCTCACCAGCAGCCTGTCAACATGGCTACAGCTGCGGCCGGACTTTAGGAGCTGACGCCGGAAGGGACGAGAAAAGAGGTGTTAGAGTCACCCTGCTTGGTTTTGACCTTCAAGCCGTATGTGAGAAAAGGTTCCTAACAGCTGCACTCAGCTTATTGGCAGTCAAAGAGCATATTTTAAATGAGCGGTGGACATTTGTGTCACAAAAGCTGCTGGGAAGACACTATTTCAAAACAATTACTTTGAAAAAGATTAAAAAATCCTTCTAAGACGAGAAAAATATCTCACACTTTGGCATAGTTATGACCCGTTTTTGTTTTTCACAAGGTTACATAACTTTCTTTTTCCTTTTATTGTGTCTTGGCACCACCAACTACTAGCCTGACATGGAAACTATCACAAGCTCAACTGGGTGTCAATTCTCAAATTACTGATATCTTCAGTCGACAATAATATGCTCATAATATAATACAAAAAAAAAAAAAATGGATGGTTAACGTACAGTAAGTGCCTGTTAATTGGTTCATTTTGTGGTTGCCTGGTGATGGAAAATGACACAGCAGTCTTGGCTGCGTTCACACTGACAGTCGCACCGCACTACTTCCTGACGAGGCGACGGTCGGGATCACACGGTGCCTCCAATTTGGACGTTGTCCTCCACTGACTGTGCAGCCATCTACACTGTCAGTAACAGAGACACTGGCTGTCGACCAATCAACAGTTGCACACTGACTACAGCCAGTGAGAAAATACGCCGGAAATCAGTCACACATATAAAAGTGGCTCTGAAGCTCAGAACCCCTAGTTCACTACAAAGGTTGAAACTATGAGAAGACAGGCTGGAGTGAGAACTCTAATTTGTTTTAATTGAGGTGTCACTCACTCACACACACACACACACACACATAAACACACACACAAGTTTTTTCCAAGGCTGTGTGATATTAACCTGGTTCATTAGTTCCAGTTGCAGTGGCCATATCATGGTGCTTTACTGGTCAGCCTGTATGATAGATGACGAGGGTTCCTGTGTGTTGGCGTTAGGATGCTTGAATACTGAGACAACACACCAAAGTTGAGGGGAAAAGGATGGTGTGCTTTCCAGTTATTTTGACATGATGTCACTTGGCACCTCCTCTTCCTCTCCAGGTGCTTCCTTCCTCCCGTTTCGGTCTAAGGAAGAAAAACGCCCACTGTGGCAGTAGCCACGCTGTGAACTGTTCATCACACCTCATATGATCCCAGAGTTTCATTTAGAAGTGCAGCAAAGGAGCAGCTCTGGGCCACGTGGGCACTGCAGTCACGGAAGACCAGAAATTAAACCATGCACTGAAGGAGGAGTCTGTTAATTCTCCAAAATAATCCCAATTTACTGGCTTCTGAACAAGCAAGCAAGGATATGCTCCTCCAGAGACACTGTAGGCCGGTCTACATCAATAAAGCCTTTTTCAGTTTTACAAAACAACTGGCTGCAGAGAGGAGCAACAACACTAGCAATCACGCACAAGCGCCAACGAAGCCCTGCAGATGGGTCTCTTATTTAAGGACATCCATATCAACAGATAATTGGTGACCTGCTGCGTGGAACACAGTGGTGTGCGCCAAACATACGTTCTATTTTTAAAGTTGAGCTGCACAGATGAGCTCTGCAGTAGAGCCTCACGGAGATCTGCCATGTGTTTACAGCGCTCATCAAACTGTCAGCTTCTCCTAGTAAACGACAACAGATCTGGATCTGTGTACATTTGGCACAACACCGCAGTCGCCAGAATGGCGACTGCGCCCGCTCACTGCTGAGAATTGGGGATTTTTTTTTTTCCCTTTTTTTGTGGATGCTTCTAGGGAATGGCACGTGGTTAAAAATAAAACCACTGGTGAAAAATTGGAAGAGACATTTCTCCGTAGTCTCATCTGGGGTTCATCTCTGAAAGGTAACAGCCTGAAGGCGCATAGTTACATCCCTCCAGTGCCGCCAGCGCTCAAATATATGAATGAATTAATGTACATTTTGAAGCAAACGCGAGTTCTGAAGTGTAATGAGGTACTAACCTTTAGGATGTTGTGCATTTGAAGTTCCCGTGGAAAGATCTCCCAAGATCAGACGAAGGTGAAGAAAACTGCAAACCTTGAAATGATTTGGAACTTCTTGACTTCGGCATTCCTCGAATTAGATAACTGCAGCGTTGATCAGCAGAGAGACCCTGCGGGTTGATGCGCCGGCGCCCGCTCCGTCTTTTCCTTGTTTTGCAGCTTAGTCTGCATTCTCCTGTCTTCCGTTTGGAGACTTCACAGCAAACGGATTGTACGTCCACATTCGTTCCGACACCATCACGATCCAGGTCGTTCTTATTTTTTGAAAGGGAGGGGAGGGGGGTTCACGCAGCGCCAGCCGCATTCAGCTAATCCAATAATTATTCCCAGACTAAGAAAATAAGCAGCTGTGAAGTTTCCTCAGGTTGCATCTGCTTTGGCACCGCTGTCCCTGCACACTGGACTTTATCCACCTGTTGGGGGAGGAGGAAGTGGGAGCAGCGCCTGCAGGAGGAGACGCGGAGAGCCAGATGCCTCGCAGGCGGTCTGCAGAGCGCCGCTGCAGACTGGTCGTGCGCACTCGGAGACGCATTCAAGGCTTTGGCGCTGCACGATGTAGGAATCCCCTGACAATTCAGTCATCCCACAGTTCAGAGCCAACAAAAAAAATCACAGCATGGAGCAAGAGCATCTTAACTTGCTCTTGATTTCTACTGACGACACAGTTATTTAAATACGCTCATTTATTGGACATTTTAAGTTAATGTATATTCTAGAGGGTTCAATAAAAGATTTTATGTGTTTGATGGCCATAAAATAACCCTTTTATGGCCCCTGAGGAACAGAAGAGGGAAATCTATTCATTGCTACTTGTAAAGAAATAGATTTTGCTGCTTCGGGAACTGAACTGAAAGTGGTTTCCCTGGTGGGTTACACTGTTGGGGGGATTGGGGCGATGCATCAGTGGATGTTCAACCATTTGCTCCGACAGTATTTCAGCTTATTGGTCAGAACACAAAATAACACAATGTGTGTGTGTGTGTGTGTGTGTGTGTGTGTGTGTGTGTGTGTGTCTGTGTGCGCGCGTGCGTGCGTGGTTGCCCAACAGAGCTGCTGATGCTGTAAATTCTCTATAATGGCGCATAATGTCTGTAAGTGTCCCTCTGGCATTTTTACAGTCTGCAGGTCAGACTCAGTCCTCCTGTCTGTGTACGTTTATGTTGGCAGAAAGTAAAAAGCCTCTGGGGGCAGATTTCTGAAAACGGACAACTCTCGCTCGGTTAGTGTTCACGTCTGTAAGGACGTCTGGGTGTCTGTGAACAGAAAGGACAGAATAATTAGGTATGTGGGGGCTCGTTCAGCGCCATCTTTCGTGATGTCTCTTCATCTTTTAAAACTGAGCGTTTTCAGTGTTCCAGACTCACTGTTCAGGCAGTTTCTAGACACCCAGTCATTAGTGGAAAGAACACACCTGCTCTAACAGTCAATAGCTTCATTAGTCAATTGAATCAAACTGGGTTGAGAGTATCCACAGATGTCCCACAGTGCACCAAAGAGTTCGATTTGGACGAAAATGGACGTAGTCTGAGACAGATGTGTTGCGTCGGTAATGCATTTAGCCATTTTGTCACAGCGAATCAGAGACAGCGGCTGCCATTCAGGCAGACCTTTTGAACGGAGGTGATCAATAATAAAGGAAGGGAGCGCACTCAGTCACAACGCATCGTGTTTTCTCTCCGTCCACATGATCAAAAACAGGCTGCCGCTTTGCACTGCTGAGTCTGCGTGTGTCTGTGTGGCTGACAGGACAGACGCTGGTAAATATTACTGGTTCTAAAAATAGCTAAGCTCATTCTTTTCCCATAAAAGGGCCTCTGAACAAGATTGATTGGAGCGATGATTTAGACAACAGCTAATGGGATGTGGAGCAGCAGATTCTATTAAACTTGCTCGTGAGTGATTTATGCGCACTTCCACTGTTTGTCTTCCGACAAGCGTGCAGAAAGTTCGCTTTTGAGGGGCAGCGCAGCATGCACTCTGCAGCACTGGGCAGTACACGCTGGTGGTTCTGCTCTGCGACTTTTCTAAAGAATTATCCAGAATTGTCGTCTCTACTGCCGACAAGAACAACGGGGTGGACCGGAATAAAGCAAAGCTGCTCCGTTTGCAAGGTTTTATTTCACAGACGCTTGTGCGACCGCTGCTGCAGCGGCGTGGCCGTGTCGAGGTGTTGTTGCGAAGAGCCGAGAGCAGCCGGGGGCTTGAAAGTTGCAGGAGCTTTTACAGAAGGTGCTGTTTTTCCTCAAGGTGTTGTAAGACGGATGTTGCTACGCCTCCAAAGAAAACAGATTGTGGAAAACTAACAGCCCCATTTCCAGCGTGAGCATCTAGCTGACCCGGGTGTCTCCCTCTGCAGCTGCGCCCCCGTCCGCCTGGCCCTTTTATCTCCCCTTTCATCTTTCCCGTCCAGGTTGCACCACAAAGCCGCAGGTTAAACTGTGCTTTTGTTGGAAGGGTGGATGAATATTACCGTAGTGCGCGCACGCGCGTGTGCACATGTTCTCTGAAATCTGAACTCGTGCTCTAACACCGATTTCTGTTTAATCTCCATGGAAACGCAGCACTGTCCTTATCGTGTCTCACTCTTTTTTTTTATTTATTTTTTTTTTTACAAATTATCAGTCACCTTTTCATGAAGTTAAAGTACGTCAGCTATAAAGATGCATGTTAACCTTGTGATTGGACAAGTCACTGTCCAACGGCCCCCGTTGCGTGCGTGGGAGTGCAGCATGTTGCATGTGGTGGCTCCCGAGATTCCCTCAGGTCATCTAAGGCCGTTTAAATCTTAATTATTCTTTTATAATTAAAATTGATCTTTCGCTTCCTTGGAGATACATTCCTTGAACATGACTCCCAGATAGAGAATTTGCTTACACACACACACACACACACACACATATATATATATATATATATATATATATATATATATATATATATATATATATATATATATATACATGTGTATATATACAAGCGAAGATCATGGGGGACTTCCAGATACAGACATGGTGGTGGATGTGGCAATACCAAGTGACGGCACCATCAGGCGGAAGGAACTCAGAGAGGAGCTTGGAAGTGAAGGGGACAGTAGTGCCTGTGGTCGGGGCAGTGACCCCTAAACTGGAGGCTACAGCAGATCCCTGGAACAATGTCCTAGGAACAGCAAAGATACTGCGCAGGACCCTCAAGCTCCCAGGCCTCTGGTAGAGGACCTGAGCTTAGAATGGTGGAGGAACCACCCGTTTAGTTTTTTATATACATATATAACATACTGTCAGCAACTTTTTTTTGTACAGTCAGCAAAATTTATGATAAAATGGAAGCATTCTAAAAATGGAGGCTCATTTTAAATTCCTGAATATGTAAAAACCAAAACAGAAATGTCTTAACATGGAATCCCACCCAGAACCAACTTTTTGGGATGACATAATTTTAAATAATCAGGAACCTTTAAATAAGTCTACGTAACGCTGAAATAAAAACTTACAATCCAAACTTTCTTAAGAGAGAATAAGAGAAGGAAAAGAGAGAATTTAAATTAAAAAAAGCTCTTTAAAACGTCTGTCTGCCCACTTTACGTGTTACCCTCAGCTGTGCATTTGACAGGTAAAATGAACTGCAGCTTAATTAATTATGCAGAGGAAGCTTTCATACAGTACTTAGTAGAAAATGCTGCATTTTTGCATTGGTTAAGTGTACATTTGTTAATGGAAAGTCCATCAGCGTTCACCCTGAAAAGAATATTTTGGCACATTCAGACACCCTGAAGTGTGAAAGAGTGCTTTAGTTGACATCCACACACTTTAAGTCAGTGCAGATTCCATTAGTCAGAAGAAAGTTTGAAAGTTGTTGTCAACCTCCACTGCAAAGTTGCTGCTTCTGAAACAGCACGCCAGCAACAGGAAGTTACTGAAGGCTTATTATTAACATACAGCATGTGCCCTGAGGAGGAGTTCATCTCTTACTTTACTTTATTATTTATTTTTGTCAGGTGAGGGATGTGATAATGCAACATGCAACATTTGCTCAAGCTAATTTGAACACAGCACTAAACACTAAACACTAAAACTATTCGCTCATCAACCTCAAGCTATAAGCCCACTGTGAGAAACAGGCCAGCATCAATCTGATTTACATATTCAGTACAGCAGCTGAGCACCCCCAGCTGAGAGCATACACTCTGATTATGTCTGGACTGGTGCGATGATGGCAAAAGAAGCCAAGCTGACGGATCGTCACCCCTGCATGAAAAACAATTACCCTCCATACAAGCATTAAGCTGGATCCTGCATATGTCGTCCACAAATAGAAACTGGGCATTCAAACAAATGACAGCGACTGGAACCACCAGTGTGGAAATTAGCATTTTGGCTCTGCTAGCCCAGTCCTTTAAACAGCCTTGGTGCAGATCTTACTGACTTTTTCTTTATGTGCCCTGTACTTCTAGGCTGCTCGTGACCTGTTATTGACTGCTTAATGAGCCCAGTCTCTCCCTCCTTAGCCAGATGCTGCCAGATGTTGAGTGATGACAGGGAAGGTACTTTTTTTTGTTTATTTTATTTTTTTTAGTATTGTACAGAGGTTCCAACCCACAAATAATTACATGCTGGTTTAAATATTTAGGCCAGTTGAGTCATTTTTGATGCGTGAACACTGATGCTAACAACGACTATCTACCACAAACCCTAGCCGTGTCAGGACCGGCATTAATATGCATTAAGGAGGCTCCGGCTCAGATGCGACGCTAGTGGACTGTGTCAAAAAGTGATGGAAAAGGATTTTCTCATCATTACTTGAGGCTTGCGTGGCATCCGCACAGCGTGTCATTTTCCAATGATTAGGAATGAGTATGTGTTGATTGAATCATCATTTATTCAGGACAGGCCTGACTTGATGGATTAACAACATTTATTGGCCTCCAGATCAGACAGGCTATTATTGGAATTTAACATACGATGCAGAATTGCCATACCTGCTACGGTCATGCTTTTTTCAGCATTTAGATCTTGTGTCTGTTGTATGAATGATGGATTGAAAAGCACATGACTTGAATTTAACAGTGTTACTAAATTTGTCAATTTAGTTCTCATCAAAGTTTCTGAGTGCTAGAAAACAAACAAAAAAAATCGCTGAAATGTTGGATTTCTCCATTTCCTCTTGAGTTTTCAAACTGGTAAACACTAAATGAGATATCATGACCTTTAGTGTCCTCGGTAGGTGTAGATCCCCAAATGGAAAACTTCAAATGTCATTCTGCATCTTGAAAATGTCATTCCAGTCCACACCAGTAGCACCAGCCTCCAAAACAAACCTATTTGAAAAGAAACAAATTAGGATGCCTGGGGTTTGCAGCGGTGTTGATGTTTCCCAGGTCACTTTTTGCTTCTGAGGCCCTTTCAGTCCCGTCCCAGCATACCTCTGTCCTCCTGGTCTCCAATTATGTCCTGGTCAGGATAAATCCCGGGCGCTGCGTGACTGACACGGTTCCATTAGCCTGGAAAGCTGTTCGACGCGTCCGCCTGTCTCTATGCTGACCGGTTTTTCTGCGGTTTGCTTTCATGTCCTCTACCATCAGACCCACATAATTGCCACCTACTTGACAGCTCTCGGTAAGATTTTGGTGTTAACGCAGGCTTGCAGTTTTATTTCAGGGGCAGTTATGCCGTGTATGGCTCCTGGACGATCTCGTGAAAATACAGAAAAGTCAGAGCAGATTTCTGCATTAATGCAGTCAGTGGACGGGTCTGGACGACTGTTCCAGCAGCTACTTATTTTTGTGAAAACGTGCTGACCATGCTGCATACCTTTGCATAAACTGGTTTTCTCCTGTCTTGGATCGAATGACTCTTGAGTAGAACTCACGGCAGCTACTGGGGAGATATTTCCCATCCAGTGACTGTAGCAGCCTTGTGATGAGGATCTATTTCGCTACAACGGAGTCTCGTCTACAAATGCCTGAAGTCCCAGCGAGCGTCGTATTTCAAAGCAGCTTTATTTGGCTCATTGTGCTTATTCCCTCATTTCAACATCATCATCATCGGTAAGGAAAATAGCTGCATTTAGCAACGTGGTGGGTAAATAAGTCCAGATTGCACCACTGACAACATTTATCTACAGCTGGGGATAAAGTCAACAATGCATGCGGGGTTTGTCCTGTCAAATCCCGTTTTTTGTCTTTTATTTAGAGCAGAAGATCAAACATTTTCCAAAAATTGCATCCATGATGCTGCAGTCAATTATACAGTAAAAGACAGAAGAGCAGATGAGCATCTAATTGGATCTCCAGATGCTTGTTCTGCAAGCCGACTGTCTCACAGAACAGAAGTTTAAACTTCAGTGAGAGGAATTTAAGCTCAAGGATTCTCAAGCTTTAAGGTAGTAAAAAGAAATGCAAACACTGCAGCATTTGAGTGAGTGTGTTGATACTTAGTGAACAGGCTCTAATTTTCTCTCAGCCTCTTGTGTCTGACACAAGTTTTTCGCCACCTTTTCCCCCATTTCAGATTAAAATTATTGATTTTTTTATTCATTCCTCCTCTGTTCCCATTAGCTTCGTGACTCAGATCTGAGGATTTACACAGTTTTGCTGCAGCCTTCTTTCTTTTCCAGGGCCCCGGACAGCAATTTATGCCCTGCTGCCTCAGAGCCAACAACAACAAAGGAACAAAGAGCATGCAATGAGCTGGACTCCTTGTTCACGGCGGGCGTAATCACCAAGTGCAGGAAGCAAAGCTGCAAGCTAAACTCAGTGTTCGCTCACTGTCAATAAAAACACAGTTTAAGCCTTTGAGCTTTGTGGTGGTCAGTCAGAAGGAAAGCACAGCTATACACTATTGCTGTTCATTTTGATATGCATCAGTAACATAGCGGAATATTTTCAACTGATCTTATTTTTATGCTGCGTCCCACGACAGAATAACGACCTTTGTGTAGTCAAAAGTTTATGGCTGCTTCATTAAACCGTCTGTCATTAAAGGTGAAATGTGGATATACGTGGACAACACATAACAGTCGCATTCACACTAAGACTCCTGCTCTGGAATAATTACATTACCAACAACGGTTTTAGGATATGAATCGGAGCGTGTCAAGAGGATAATTAAGATAATCCAAGATTACTCTGAAAGCAATATTTGCTAATTTGAGCATTTGCTGCCTTAATTCTGCTATATTTGACACTAAAAAAAAATCCCATCAATTTTACAGAATATAGACTTAAATCCTCATTTTGAGAGTAATTATCTTTGTTAAATGCGTCTGTAACATCAAGAGAAGCTACGAGAACGTTTGAAAACTAATGGCAGATGTGAGGAGCTGGAGTGTCTCCAAAGCACCTGCCTGCCAGTTGGGAAGATTTTCCACCGTTTTATCACGTCCTTGTTTCCTGCGTATCCAAACTATCCAATCTGTGGTGTCGCGTGTCCGTTCAGTTTTATCAGTTTTGGATTTCACAGCACAAAAGACTAGGGCTTCTCTGCGGTAATTTGATTGGCCAAGAGATTGCAGTCTGCCCCTAACGCGCATGTTCACCCGTGCACATTCGCTTTAAGATGTCCCCAGTCTTGCTTACGCCTTGGGAGCCTGGTGGTAATTACTCTTATCGACCTCTCCAGTTGTTGCCGAGTCACTGGTTATCAGACAAGGGACCCAATTTCCATGCAAATAAAGGTAAGTTGAGAAAACGGATGTAAGTCAAGTTTTATTGCCTTGTCGCCAGAGGGGAAAAAAAGCCCACACTGGAATCCAATTATTAGCTTGATTGCGTCCTCCTCTTATAGTGTATTAGGTGAAGCCACAGGGAGGGTGTAAACAAAAATAAAACACCATTTTGGCAAAAAGTGGAAGACCTTTGTGGGAAAAATGCATTGTTGGATTGAACTTTGCCATTAGATGAAATATTCCTTGTTCTTCAAAGCTTCCTTGAAACTGCAGCTTTGTCATTCTACATTTGTTCTGCACGACCTCACACTGATACACTGGCTAAGTCAACAGGAAATATAGATGGCTCTTCAGTGAGGTCTGTGATGCATGTATATTCTGGAGGATACAAAGCTAACAAACTCAGTGTTGACCACGCACATCAAAGACAGAAGCAGCAGGATCAAAGCAAACTGAGAGCAAATTTCTGTCATAATTGGGAAAATCCTGCTTTACATAGGCTAGATATCAATTGGATTATTATGAAGGCCTGGAATGTATGACTCAAACACACACATCTTTGTAGTTCTATCTTTGTGAGGACTGTCCTTAACATTTCACATTGGCAGTGCATCCGAAAACCTGCTGTCAGTCCACATTCCAGGTTTCCAGGGCGGTCACCTACAGCCTGGGCTTTAATCACCACGATCCCTACCCTAACCCAATTCTGACCTCACCCTTAAACAGCTATTTCCAGTTGTGAGTACCAGCCAGAAATGTCCTCACTTTACAGCATGCACACGAACACACACATAAACACACACACACACACACACACACACACACACACTACAGCATATTGGTGACACTTTTTTTTAAGAGGCCCTCACTAAAATATAAATTTTGTATTTAGTCTTTTTTGATCTGAAATGTAGAAAAAGTTGAGACAACCCCTGTTCATTGCTAAGTGCTTTGTGTCTCCGTCAGCATGTTCTCACTTCCTCCCACATCAGAGTTTTAGTTTCAGGCACATCTGCCATGGCAGACGCCACCATCAGCAGCCTCTCCGGTGCTGCAGAATGGCTGCAGGGACTAATCCAAGCTGTAAATTTCACCACTGGGAAAAATAAAGCTACGCGGCACTGGGATTAATGGTGATGTTACCGGCAGATTTGTATTTATACATTTCAACCTTCTTTACTCACTAAAATGCGTCTTGCAGAACATTGCACTGCAACATGGGAACAAATAAAAAAACGAGCCAACTTTCATTTGTCGTGAGTAGACGGTAAAGATGGTACCAGCTCAGGGGGGATTTTTAAAATAGCAAACCTGGTAAAACGAAATTTAGGTTACACGCTTGCAGCTATGATTCAGACAATGAAAATGTCAGGAATTGTTGAAAAAGTCTTTTTTGCAGCTTATTCAGGAAGACGCTCCAAACTCAGGGCTGAGCAGTAGTTTTATATTCTGTTTTTATTTTTAACTCATTTGATACAGTATTTTTAGGTGCCCTCAAAGCTCTGAACTGGGAATGGGCACAAAGCAACAGCAACATTTTCAAAAGGACTAATCCAGCATAAGTTGGAGGAGAATGCTTTCTAAAGTCTGTCTAAGGACACTGTCACCATGGAAATGACCAGCTTCTGAAAATGATTAGGATGCTGTAATTATAGTGTACTGCCGTACACACAGCCATTAATTTGTCACTGCTTTCTTTGTTAAAGGGCTCTGGATGTCCTGATGAGTTAAAGATAGTTGTACATGAAAGCTATGCATTATGATCATGTGCAGCATCTTATTCCTCCTTCCCTTTTTAGTTTGTTTGATGTTTTCCTTTAACTGATGGCTGTTTTATGACAACGATCACCAGTGTCAGAAATATATTCATGTAAAGATGGTTGTAGAAGATGAGGCAGTGCTGATTAGTCACATAATCTTGAAAGAAAACTGCAGCAGCATCACATAAAACTGTCATTAACGGCCTAATGGACTTGAAGGGAACTGAAAAGCAGGTGAAGAAGAGCAAGTAAGTGTGAAAAGACAGCCCACTGTTGAGGTCAGACCGAGCGTCCATGAGGCTTTTAATCCTTCAGCTTTAAAAGCAAATGTGAACTCCCAGGTCCTGGGAGTCTTAACTGGCAAACTCAGCTACACACACACACACACACACACACACACACACACACACACACACACACACACAGACAGTTCAGTATAGCCTAGCTACTTTAAAATGGTTATAGTGACTCTTGTGGACACACCCGTGGTTGGATGCAAACTGGATGTGTGTGCTGGCACGCCGGCTGCCCTCCGCAGCAGCAGATAAAGGAAGAAGAAACGGAACAGAAATGATATCTTTGGGTACATCGACGTAATTACCCTATGTTAATTTACAGTTATTGCATATTATTTGACTGAAGAAGAGATCGTGATTAGCAGAAAGATGAAGGTAGAGAATGATAGGAAGATATGGTTAAATGAAGTCGCCGTTATCATGTGGCGTGATTAAAACAACCTCCCTGAGGGTGCTGTATGGGATATCTCAGTCGGTGGTGCAGAAGGATTAAAAAATGCTTCATATCGTATTTCTCATGACTGAATAAGCCAGCTTTGTTGGATTTCTTTATTTACTTTACTGCATGTCAAAGTCACAGCCTCAACTTTTTACACATAGTCATTCAGAACCTCTGTGCATTTTAACTAATATATTTATCAACTTTAGCCAATATAAAATATACTATATAACTCTTGCAGTCATGTGCTATTCAGACACTCTGAGTTTCTTCCTTTCTTTTCTTTTCAGCTATTACACTGCAAAAACAAACTAAATTGAGTTTATATTTTTGAACATTTAAAATTTATGCAGTTCAGTCAGGGGCACACATGTCATGTCAAAAGATAATTTAGGGTTTTTCTGTATTGTTCTCTGTCTGATTACATCACAGGGCGTATGTTGCAAATAAAAGCAACCTTGACCTCTGTGGTCCCATCAGATTGTCCCCTTGGTGATTTAAAGTGTGGACCTTGCTGACGCTGCCATCTCTTCCTCGCTCGGTCGTTTATCCACAGGTCCTGGCTGAAGTCCCATCCATCGTTTTACTTCCTGTATTCCGCATTTCATACGTACAACGCTGTCCTCGACCAGGACCAGGAGTCTGCAGTTTAAGATTCTTTCCTTTAAAGAAGTTGAAACCTGAGCGGCAGAGTCGCTTTGGTCGTGCATCTGTTGTTTAAAAAGTGTAAAAGCTCCACACATGAAATCTTTCCTCTGTTTAACAACATTATGTCATTAATGATAATTGGCTGTGTGCAACTTGAGCTGAACCACTTGGAAAACTTTCCTTCTAGTGCAGGGACTGAAGTCCTCCAGAGGATCTAATGCCTTCAATTAGATTTGCTCTCCATCCGGCCACAGCATCGTTTAACTCCACACCACTGAGGTAAGAATCCTGCGGATCCATTAAAATCCACAAAAGATCCTAAATGTCTTGTGTCTCCTCACTTGAGTGCAGAAATTTTAGACACCGTGCAAAACCTTTCAAGGAAAAGACGCGTTCCTCAATTTTTCCGGAATCTGCATCATTACCGTGCCATTCCCTGTGGCTGTAATGACTTAAGAACTACTGGCTAAGCCAAAATGACATGCAGGGAAATTGCTGCATGTACTAAGTGAAACTGGATTTAAAAGATCTTTGAAAAGATAAACAAGTTTAATTCTATAATTTGGCTCAATACACTTCATGTGCTGCAAAACAACAACACAACAGGCCTGGTCGGGTATTTGCAGCAAAGATATAAAAACTGCAAAATGCTCTGATTTGTTCTCACTCTACCTCACTCTGTGAGGTCAGAACACACCCACAGTACTTGATTAGTAAACATAGTATTGATTATTAGTCGCCTATACAATAACCATATAGGAGCCATCCTTGAGGCCTTCTTGCTACAGCGCTAACACACGCATGCAAAGTTGATGTATTTTACACAGGGACCACCGTTTATTTAGAATGACACCTTCCCTGAAGCTTCCCCCTCAAATGTCAGACAAAACCCCCTCGTGCCATCGTGAAATTGGACCAAATTGAGCCAGCATTTTCCACAGTGGTTTTGTTAGAATTGCTTCAACAACACAGAAAAATGTCATATTTGACAGCTTTGTTGTTCAGAGAGCTGGAGGCTGTGTGAGTTATAGCGATGCTTTTCCATCAACACTGCTGGATGCAAATGACTCTGCCGCTAAAAAAGGGCAGCAAAGGCAAATATCGGATGCTAGCATGCTACCTACTAATGACCACAAAAAACAAAAGCAGATGAAAACTTTTATTTGGTTTGTTTTAACTATTTAACATTAATTTTGGCCAATTTAGCATGAATGAGAGAAGGAGACAGGTTTATTTTCAAAAGGTAGACACAGCAGACTGGATGGCACCAGCTTCTTCTGTGATATCATGCAGGTGAGGTGACCTTTAATAAGTATTTTTTATTAAATGTCAACCGAGTTCATTGCTAGACAGATGCTATTTGGCGTTTTGCGGTGGGTTTGGGGGGGAAAACATTGTGATGCTAATAGGAACTCAGCCAGTGACATTTCTGAACAGATGAGAGCTACCTAAATTTTCATCAGTTTGCATAGCTTCCAAGTTTCCAAACGATCAAAGCCCTGGTTCAGGCTAATAGTTAGCTAATGTACATCACGTAATATGGAGAATTCTTTGCACAGGTCCCACAGTCAGAATTTATAAACCCTATCTCTAGGAATGAAAGGTCGTGTTTTGTTTCTCTGTCTCTTGAAGTAATGCATGAGAAAGATGTTATCTGAGCCGGTGGGAGCTCTATTAACCATGTTTACCTGCTCTGAACAATGCAAAGCACCCAGTAATGTCTCCCTCTATTACTGCATGTGGCACCATTTGACCACAGCAGGAACAAACTACCACAGCTGAAAGCTGCTTTTAGGGCACTTTCACAGCACTTTTCCCCCTGTGAATACCCCTGCATCCACTGCTGCCCATGACATCCTGTGAGAACAATAAAAGCATATAACACCAACAATATCATATCTTTATTATCACCAGGAACGTCACGTGGCGAGGAATGGTGAGGAACATAGATATTCATGGGTGTTGCTGTGCTGAGACTTTAAGAATTCAGGCAAATAAATCAGGATAAACACAATGGAAGGATGGTTTTGGAGAATTGCAGTCCTATATTTGCAGCCAGCGTCAGGTGATGATGGATGGAGTCATTTCTGCTACAACAAAAGTTGACACTCTCACAGTCGCTGGGAGGAAATGAATTCTGTGTGTGTCGCGCTCCTAAAATTCCAGCAGGCTTAATTTTTAGAGGTTCTGTAAATGTCTCTGTCTGAGAATCAGGACACATTATTTCATCGTTAAAATCTGGAAATGCACAATTAACTCTTTCACAATTGTTAATTAGAAATAGCAAATGGAATATATCAAATCATCAACCTCAGACATTTGCAATGCAGAGTATTGACGGTTCTATCCTTCATTTTAGAACATTGCAGACATTAAAATCTACCTCAAACTATTTATAAAACATCAACACAAATTTTCATTCAGCATAATTTCTTTTTCTCTTCCATCTCCTCTTATCCTTCCAGCTTGAAAAAGTCAGAGAAATCTAAAAAAAATAATAATAAAATAATAATAATAATAATAATAATAATAAATAAAGCAAATTGCAAATTGGATTTTTTTTAAATTTTGAATTCAGTTCTAAAGCATGGGACTCTGGGAAATGGGCACTAGAAAAGTGTATTGGTAACTGACAGCAGATAAAAAAAAAGGTTGTGGACATCTGAGACCGTTTCATATCGTCTGTTTCTCAGGCCAGGAAGATAATGAAGGACCTCAGCCATCCCAACAATGGGCTCTTCTCTCTGTTGCGGTCAGGGAAGCGTTTCCGTTCCTTGAAGGCAAACACAGAGAGAATGAGGAGGAGCTTCTTCCTGCAGGCCATTCGAGCCCTCAACCAGAAGACCTAGAACCTGGACTCTTTAGACCTCCCCACACATATATATTACGTGTTACACTCTACCTGTTGAATACATTCTACCTCAGCTGATTGTTGCACACTAAAATTAGGACTACTTGGATACTTTGTTTACTCTGCACTACTCTGCTGCACACAGTAACCACACCCACTGGACATCTCTGTGTGCATACTGCACCGAACACTTCACATACTGTTTTATTTATTGTCTTATATTGTGTTTGACCTTTTCCTATTTCTATATATTGTATATACTGTATTTTATTTTATTTTATGTAGGACAGTTGTTAAAAAGCATTTTACTACATGCTGTACTATGTAGGGTTTGTATGTGATAAATAAAATGTGAATTTGAATTTGAATTTCTCTGGAATTTTTTGACCACGACTTCCTTTTAAGAGAATTAAACATAATATCAATTCATACAATACCCAGATCAGAAGGTTCAGACAGCATTTTATCCAGAAAAAGAAACATCCAAATAAATAAGAGGAGCAGAAAGCAAATGCATGGCTCGCCACATCATTATTATTCATAGATTCATATTGTATGAGAATGCTCATTACTCCGAACTAATGTGAAAATGCAAACAAAATGCAAGCAAAGCAGACATTAATTTCCACTAACAAAAAAATACAGTCTTAATCATTTTTACGTATAATTAAAGGCTCCAATAATTACCTGCACTGTGCTAACTGGTTAGCTTGTTGCTGGAGAGATGAGTACTAACAAAACAGCTTTTGCCAACTGTGAAATTTGGTAGAGAAAACACTTTTTCCCCACTTTTTTAGCAGAGAAGTGGTAGATTGGACCATTGGGGTTTCTTGTTTCAATTTAGACAGCAATGAGGAAATGGCCTCTTACATTTCACAATATTCTCACTGACACAAATTGGTAAAATGGGCTCGTGCATCACTGGAGAGAAACATTGGATTTGGCACTCTCATTGCAACAGTGCAGTGAGGAGGAGAATACATTCCCCCCCCACCCTCCCTTTGTATTTTTCAAAGCGAAAGATCCTTCAACAAAGACTTCTCAAAGCAGGAAAAGACAGGGGATGATATATGGCATCTGAAATTAAATCAGTTAAGGCAAAGATGGGGTAACTGTTTGGTTTCCTGAGTTCTCCTCTTCTCGGACGACAGTTGACTGGTCAGGTTGGAGCTAAACAGTCACAGCAGTGGAACAGCATATTTCAAAAATCTAAATCTACGTGGGCCCTTACTCAGGGGTTTTACACTGTTTGAGCGTAGATCTTTTGTGGGATGACAACACAGAGCAGCTCTATTATTCTATGATCACTTAGAGCAACATCAACAAAACCCAGAAGTCATGCAGCAAAGGAGAAAGTCGCTCACCTCTCATGTGATCCAGCAAGCACTGGACCTGAGATCTACTGGTCTTCAGTGCAAATGACATTTCCCTCTGTGGAACAGAGGTGGATCTTGCAAATTACTTGCACATTTCTGTACAGGAACATGCCAGAATGTGTCGCGCCGTCACTTAGATTGTCAGTGTATGCACAGTCACGACCTTCAACATTCGATTGCTTGAGTACTCTCTGTGCAGATGCACAGATCTTAAAATCCACAAAACTTTTTCCCCCCTGTTTAGGAACTTTAAAAAAAATGAAAATCCTTCACCATCTGCCCTTTGATGAAGAGGGGAATTCTACAATCTGTTCATGTCACCAGGTTCTGCCAGGCTGGCCTGTTTGATCAGGTCAAACCAATGTACTGCTTTTGTAAATTATCTTCACGGCATCGCTGCAGTAGTCCATTAATAAAGGCGCCAACATTACACACTACACTGGAA
Source organism: Pao palembangensis (assembly GCA_015343265.1). Lineage (NCBI taxonomy): Eukaryota > Metazoa > Chordata > Actinopteri > Tetraodontiformes > Tetraodontidae > Pao > Pao palembangensis. The sequence continues at coordinate 9,307,766 of CM027094.1, read as the reverse complement.
CAGGACAATGAGAAATCGTATTCTATATACCAGTAATCAAAGTGGGATAATAGCCCACACATATTAGATCCAGTGTCAGCATCTCTGCGCATTCACACATGACCGCGTAATAAGGCTGCCACCGATGAGGAGCAAGCACGTGAATAAATGATGCCACCGGAATTAACTGTGACAGAAACATGACAATAATGATGCTGGTCAAAAGACATGAGGATTCTGTGACTGTGAGAGAGAGAGAGAGAGAGAGAGAGAGAGAGAGAGAGAGAGATCCAACACGACCATCTGCAATGTCTGCCCATCATTTATACACCAGATGATGGAGACACATTAGTGCCAGACATACTAGATAACAACAGCTATTTTGCCAGAGACGTAGTCACCAGACAGACTGGATGATCCAGGATAGATGACATAATTCCTTGTGAATTGAAGACATGAAGGATGTAGTGAGGCTGATTATTTGTCCAGAGCATCCCCACGTCCTGAATAGGTGTTATTAAAATTATGACGTGAGACATTTCTATTTTTTTTTCTTAATTAAATTATTGTCCTGGCTTAATGAATGAAATGTTGTTTTGAGCTGTGATTTTAGACCTGATGTCCTGTTGGAACTGGAGCAATCCCAGTATTGCGTAAACCACCATACATGAAGGCATATATGAAAGGAAATCAGTCATCTGATCACATCTGTGTGTGTGTTTGTGTGGGGTCCTAACTCAGTGGTCTTGTCGTTAGATTGACAAGGTCAGGGTTAGGGTCAAAGCTGCGCAAATGAATGGAAGAAAGGGTCCCATAAGGATAGCTATTCAAACCCTGTGTTTGGGCTGGTTGCACAGAGGGACTGAGCAGTGCTCATAAACACCCTAATTAGTGCTGAGTGTTTCATCTTCTGTGACGTGTGTAAACAGCTGGGGTACAGATGCACACACTTCTAATTGTTCTCCACACACACACGTCCACCGGCTCTGGGAGTTTGAAGGGTTGGTAATTATAATGATCAATTTGTGGGTTTTCTGCTGCTGCTCAAAACCTCAGAGTGCTGTTCGCCACATGTAATGGTCTTATTTGTATCGATTCCCCGACTGCCAGCACTTTTGCTTGCCCTTTGGAGAATTCGAGGAGGAAACCACCAGCGAAAACGCAGCTTTAAATGTCAGCAACATATTCGACCCCGATCTCTGAGGAGAGACGATGTGTGGTGGTAAAAAACAAATGGGATGGAGAAACGTGAAGGGGGGACTGAATCTGATGGTAGATTAAGGAATAAAATAAAAAAACAAAACTGATCTAATCACTGCTTTCGCGACATACCCGTTTATTGAGCACTGAAAAACATGTATGCGCATGAGATTGAACACGTAAACAACACGTTTTATCCAAAAACCTTTTGGCATGTGTTTGCCCTCTACCTCCTCCATCTTCAGAGCTCGTTCTCAGCATCGATCTGCAATGAATGGAGCATGTAATTAAAATGGACAGGCGCCTGCTCTCGCCCGAGGCTCCATTTTAACGTTGACAAACCCCGTGTCCTGATAACTGGTGTGTCTGTGCAAATGATAGCCACCAGCATCATTATGCCCTCAAACTGGAATGTACACACACACACACACACACACAAACACACGCAGCTGGCTGAATCAACCCGTCACGCATCAGCAGATTTTAACTAATTTTAATTAATAAAATGATGATTTATTGCATTAGAACCAGTAATAAGAGAAGGTAAACGCTGTAGAAATATTTCTTTCACAAAATATTAACAGTTAAGTTCTGTAACTGTGACATTGCACATAAATCCCCTGGGTAATGTTGGTTCGCTCTGGAGAAGCAGCTTTGTTTGCATTGCCCTCTCTGCCTTAACAGGACCCAGGCAAATTATTCCTCTTCTGAAATTTAATTAGAACTAAGCAGGCAGGGGATTATGCAAAGCGAGTAAATATTAGAAGAATGGCACGAGTGTTATCTCTGGGGGGTCTCTTTATAATCTTTTACACTGATTATTATAATAACCTCCTCATACAAGGTTACTCTTTTCATATGAATGAGCACTGGTTGGAATGGTTCTTCACAGCTGTTCTTTGCGATGCTTTATTGGTTTCAGTAGCAAATCCTTTGATTGTGACTCTCAAATGTTATGAGATGAATTATCGTTGGTTCATCCTGCAGTTGACCAACGCACAAAACACAACATTTTCAACAATATACTGTAGAGTTACAGTCAGTCACTCGCAGGTCCCCAGTCAGTCTGTGGGGAAATCATGGACCACACACATGCACTCGTAATAACGGATATACCTTAAACAATATCATGATGTTATCACTTTTAAAAGGAATCTGTGTGAGAAATGCTATCACCTCCAGTCCAGCATGGTTTGATGAGCACTGCGGTTTATCCTCCTCCTGATTTTTTTTTTTTTTTTTTGCTTCCAGGTTCTTCTTGTTAAGTCCAGGTTTTTGATTGAGGCTTAACTCCAGCACTCTGCTGTGGTGAGGGCTCCTTTCTGAAGCAGTAATAAACTCCCATCTTTGTACAGAGCTGCAGATGCTTCATGCTCATAAAGGATAGAAGACTATATACAGAACATCTACACTTTATTCAGGTTTTATCATTCGATAACACAAACATCTGCATGTATATGCAGTATATGTATAATGCAGCCGTCTGAATTAGAAACAGCAACCAAACCCTGCAACTTGGTGGAATCAAAGGAATTACTGAGGGGGTGTTGCAGAGCATTATTTGTAGCAACAGAGTGTCCTACATATAAATAGAGACTGGGTTTGTAAGTCCCAGACTCCTCCACATTTTTATCCAGTGATGCAGGCTCTGCACTGCTGGCTTTTAATTTTCTCTGGCTCAGCATGATGGTTCTGTTTTCCTGGGAGATTGTGATTATATCACTACTTCTGCTGCTCCATCCAAATGGTCTATGAGTGACCTTTTCAATCAGCACAAAGGTGGCTATGGTTTGAAGCCAGGGATGGCTCTACAGGGGGGCATGAGGGGGTGTGTGCCCTTCCCTACTTCAGAATTTTGTTGCTCTTTTTTGTTGTTTTTGTAACATTACAAGGAATGTTGAGACCATCCTGTACCACAGCCGTGATCCTCAGGCACAGGAAAAGAAATGCACAGCAGCGCAGAAGATGAGACTCCAGAGGAGTGACAGAAGAGGAAATAATTACAGGGAGACAGAAATTGATCTTTGCTTCCTGTTTCCTATTTCTCCACACCTGATTTGAAACTAATTCACTCTGTTATTAAAGCACTGGCAGAGCGCTAACACAGCAGCCTAATTGTGATTTCATGTGACTGCAGCTAATGAACATTTAATTTGTGTGCAGATATACGTTCCCATGTATTTGTGCATGTGTTTACCTACATATGAAGTGGCAGTATAAAATTTTAATTGGTTGGAGCACAATGTATTGATAATTTTATATGTGGATTTTGTTTAGCATCAGATCTCATCAATTGTGGATAATTCAACTCTTTGTGCTATACCTTACATTGAATCTTAGATGTGGGCTGGTTTAGGGATCATCTCTATGGAATCACTTGCAATTTATGTTGTTAGTTCTGTCTTTATTTACTTTTTTGTGACTATTGACTAAATTCTGCAAATGTAATATTCCTATAAAGAACAATCTGTATAAATACCCAAGATTTGATGGCATTTAACCTCCCTTTTGGCAGTGTTAAGGCAGGTTTTCTTGTTACGGTCTTATGTACGGTAAAACACGCAAGCTCAAAATCCTTGACTGCGCTTTCTGGAGAGCTTTACGGTAATGATCAGTTCTGTACCGCGCCTGATAATTAATAAAACTAATTATAACTTAGTTTATTATACTTAAAAGCAGTTTTAGCACGAAAATCAGACTTTTTACAAGCATATAAAAATACTATCTGACACATCAAACCAGCGAAGTCTGTGCAAAACATCGCTGAAGGGATGACGTGTACATTCGGGTCCTTCGGACTTCCGGGTGTGCGTAAACAGACAGCAAGTGGTGCTGACTCGCTTTAAAAATGTGAGTTTATTCCGTTATTTAGCATGGTATGTTTTCAAATATATACCGTTTTTATGACCAATCATCGGGCTGTAGTAATACGGAATATTTCCTGTTTCAGGTCCAAAGTAACGTTTAAAATCACACTGACGTCGGACCCGCGGCTGCCTTATAAAGTGTAAGTATTGACAGCTCAGTGTTTACAGCTAACGTTTCATTTTATTCTGTCTTTCATTCATTGACTGTGTGATTAACAAGTCACTGCCACCGCTGACAGTCATATCATCTCTAAATGTTGGGAAAATATATTTTGCTGTCTGTATTTAAAACCACATCAAATAAAATGGACCAGGTATGTAGCACCATGTAGCATTTAATTTTAACAGGTGGAATAATATACACTACTCACAATAAGTTAGGGGTATTGTGAGAGACTCAGTGGATGTCATACATACGGTGTTGGTTTCACTTCAAAGATTTTTGGGATAGGGAGGCAATTGTATTGGGGTCATAGACACACCTCATTTTGTGTTTTCCACCTAATGGTCTCACTGTGTACAGTGTGCTTACATATTGGGGCCAACAATATCCCTAACTTATTGTGATTCGTGTACATGTTAAAGAAAACAGGACGATTTTTATGAGTACTTTGATTTTCCTTCTCTTAAAATATTTATAACCACACAAACACACACATAGATAGATAGATAGTCATGTCTGTCTCTCACTCACTCACTCACACACACACACACACACACACACACATTATTTATCAACCAATGTAACGTCTTTCTTCAGAAATTATCCATTTCAAATAAATTCAACATTTCATTTTTGCTGTATTGCTCCATCTTACTTGGAATGAGTCGATGTTTGGTGCCAACTACAGAAAAGAAATAGCTTCTACAGTAGCCGAGAGGAAATGTGCTGACCACGATGGTTCAGTTTTTGCTGGTTGTTTGTTGTCTGAGACATTTCATCTCCTTTTCTATTACCTTTCTCGCAGTTTTATGTCTAACTCTGTAATGTTCCTTCTCTCTTATTTCAACGAAATCTGTTTCTGTTCTGTCTCCTCTAACAGAAATGACTAACAGAAATAAGGATCCATTTATGTGAAGCTGATGTTGAAATGCGTCTTTTGTTTTCTGTGTGGAAATTAAAAAATCCTTAAGGCTCTGCTAGAATGTTTCTCTCTGCAACATGCATGATGTAAAAAGTTAAATGAAGATAATAAATAGAATAAAAGCTTTAAAATCAGTCACGTTGACGACTTTTGTTTTGCTGCAGACTGAGTGTCCCAGAGAGCACACCCTTCACAGCAGTACTGAAGTTTGCAGCCGAGGAGGTGAGCGCTCATTTTATTCTATGATATAAACATTCCAATAAGTCCCCGGATCCCAAGAAAGTTGCATTATCAATGCAAGCGGCGCTGCACTGCATTTGTTGTATTAGCTGTAACCTCATTTACTGAAACGCATATCTGAGAATCATTTTCGGTTGCTTTGTCCTTCTTTCCCAAACAGAAAGTTAGTTAAACCCCCAATGTGTTTATTAGAGTTATGAGGCTGTAATAGAATAGACATTAATATGGAAGATTTTCATTTTGGATGCAAACACTTGTTTACAAAAACAGGATAATTTTTCATTCTTGTGGGGGCTATAATGAGGTTTTTTTCCTGCAGAGTTGTGCTGCTGTTGTTTGTTGTCATTTGCGATGCTTCTACTTTTGTTTCACACAAATGTGAACACAATTGTGTGTCACATACACACTCCAAATGCTTTGGTTATGTTATTAAAAAGGCAGCACTAACTGTAGCTGAAGGGTGACCACTGCTGATGAGGCCTTGATGTTCTCACATCTGTGGCGTTTATGTGTTGATTAGTTTGTTTTTTCCAAAAAGTAACAACCACTGCGAAACGCAAAGTTCGTGCCTGTAAAGACCAAAAATCTGTCTTATTTTTAGGGATCGTAATAACATTGATAACATTGAGAGTTTGAAAAGGTGTGAGTTCATGTTTGGGTGACTGCAGCGGTTTGGTGAGCGCCACTGTGCTAACCTAGACTGCGCCCTCCATCCTCAAGCCCACGTACTCTTCAGTCCAGCCCTGAGGTAGGACTCTGTGAGCAAGCTGAGTCATTTCCTTCCAGAACCTAAAGCAGCGCTCTTCCCCCCCCAGGTGGTCTCCAAACTGTACTTGCGCCTCTGACTTAGTGTGAAAACACAAACCCCTGTGCATGTGTCAGGCGTGAAAATGGGGCGACAAAGACAGGAAAGCAGAGCTGCTTCACAGCATTTCAACTTTGTTTCTGAAGGCTGTAGTCATCACCTGGCAGATGTGTTCAGTCAGAGGTATGCAGATGCAGAGGAGGAAGCATGTTTGATGATTTATTCACACCATCTCCAGGCCAAGTGGATTTGACTTGCAACACGTCTCAGATATTTGAGCCCAAATATCGCAGATATCCCTTTGCAGAAAACTATCCTTCGATTTCTGAAACATCAGGTTTTAGTTTGGGTGTATATGAGGGTTAGATATCCTCTGATTTCAGTTTTAATGTTTTGTTTTCTCTACTTCTTTGAACAGTTCAAGGTACCATCAGCAACCAGTGCAATAATAACAAATGGTGAGTGCTGACGAGGAGGCTGCCATTTAAAAAAAAAAATGTTTCCGGCTGTATTCTTTTTTTGCATGTTGCATGAGGCGTGCTGCAGGTAGTTTTCTTCTTATTTACAGTAAAATAGATCCAAGTAAAAAGCTGATGCTGAAACCAAATATTAAGCTGGTTATTTCTGATAAATACAGGTTTTATTTTGAACTATGCAGCATCCGTCCATGCTGCTGCTCCATCCTTACCTGCCTGCTGCCTTCTTTCTTGTTGTTCAGCACAACCTCACTATGAACAACTGATAATGTTTGCAATGATGTTTTGTCATTTCTCTGCTGCTCATTTACACGACAGTGAAAAGAGTTTTTATGTGAAGATGATGTGATAATTTTCTTTCTCTGTCTCCGTGCAGATGGAATAGGAATTAACCCTGCGCAGACGGCAGGTGAGGGTGATTTATTGGTTTATTTGAGCAAAGTGTTTCTGCAGAAGGCTGAGCGGCTTTCTTTTCAGTCAATTTTCATTCCATTCTGTGGTGTCATCTCATCTGAACACGTAATTTGACAAAGCCCTCTGAAGAAATGAGTTTGTGGGTGTTTCTACTAATAACACCAACAAAGAAAAGTCTATTTTCATCAGATTCAGATTCTTGCTTTAAGTACAAACAGCAGACCTGAACAGTGTGAATTCTTTATTTACAATTTAGCTACAATTTTTAATACTACAAATAACTGCACTCTTGGGGAAATGTGATAAAATTAGATTTTCAGTGAGCAAAGAGGAAATTCACACTCTCGGCCTGAATGAGAAAAGCAGCCTTATAGTGTCAGACCGTGTACACGCGTCATGATACGGCGAAGCTCAAATATTTAACCATGGAAACAAGAGCGAAACACTGGCTTGTGCCCGGAGTGGATTCTGAGCAAGCTCCTCTCTGCGGCTCAGGCTTGCAAATGCATACATGTAAATGGTGTTTACCGATTCATGAATATTGGATGGATTCTTGTGCCCCGAGAGAGCAGAATTTAATGTTGGATTTCATACAGAGAGATCCTCTGGTGAACTGTTTTAGATTTCGCTTGACTTCCGCTTGCTGTGTTATTGCTGAGTCGGGGTGGATCACCTCTCTGTGTCAGCCTCCCTCGTGTTTCCCCGAGGTTTCTATTTAACGCGTAGCCCACTTCTTATGTAAGGAGCCGTCCTCGACAAAGGCTGCCGGGCTCTCTGTGAGAGCGAGAAGGCGACGCCTGCTGTGACCAAAGGTGATAACGGCTTTTTATCTGAGCTGCCAAGAATAGCTTCAGCTCTGTCAGGCTGCAGCCGCGTACGCAGGAAACCAGTGCGGCATTGCCGTCCAAATGACCACATTAATGAATAATGGGGAGACATTCACAGTAAATATGTGCTATATCATAATAATATGCAACAAAATGGTACCTTAGAGGCACAAACAGGTTAAAAGTTAGACATCAGGAAAGGCTTTAATTCCCTTTAAACCATAAAATGATGTTACAGCTGCATTGTCAGATCCGGCTGATGATTGATGGGCTGTTTGCAGCTGCGTCGGCAGTGAAACCCTCCATTAAACTGTGCTCCTTAACGTGATGTTGTCTCTCCTCCACGCGCAGGAAACGTGTTCTTGAAACACGGCTCAGAGCTCCGCATCATTCCCAGAGACAGAGTGGGAGGACAGGGAGACTGATGCGGCTCTTCCCCGTCAGCAGCAATGACTCAACCGTCAGAAGCGTACAGTAGAACCACAACACGTGGAAGATTTACCATCTGGACCCTCATCAACAGGACGCCGTCAGCTCGCACCCGAACCCCCTCTTGTTCACTCTCACATTTCTTTTTTACTGCCACACATGATCGCAGTGACGTCAACTGCACCCAGAGGATCTCGGTAATTAATTTACCCAGGCACAGATGCATCCTGGGAGATTTTTCCCCTAAATTTAACAAATGGCCACAGCAGTTGGAGTTTTTGTATGTGACAATAAATCAGACTAACGACTCGTGCCCGTTCCACCACTTCATTTGTGTTTATCTCCCTTGTAAATGTGGTGATGTGAAAGGCCATCTTTAAAATCGCTTCAGTCTCTAGTAGGTATTGATAATATGCAGCTTTAAATATTTCCAGCACAAATAAAAACATGCACCAAACTGCTGTGGTTTCTGGCTAACGACGCAGATCTTTGCCGCCGTCATTATTGTGTTGTATCAAAGGTCCAGCCGTATTTATTTAAAATAACCCACTTCTAAGTCTCCAGCTTGTCCCCATCCACACTAAATCATGGATGCACTAAGTGGAAGATCGATGCTTTCAGTTCACCCGCTGAGAAATGAGGAAGATGCTCCCATTAATCATCATTGGTGAAGGTTTTAAATCATTTCTTTCTGGACAAAAATGCACCCAAAACAGTCTTCAGGGATTAATGGAGTATGTGAGCTGCTGCTCACACCAAAGCTGAGGAGTTTATGGATGTATTTTATTGGAATCCGAGTCAGTGCTGGTGTGTTTACAGCAAGAACGCTATGTTTGCGTTTGAATACGAGAAAGGTGCGAAACATTTAGCTCAGAAGAGGAAATCAAATCGGCTCATTCTAGCACGTTTGAGAGTGTGTGCTCTTTGGGCATGAAATTAAAATTTCACACTTAGTGAAAAAACAAGCACTGATATTTAATCTTTGCGAGCAGCGGTGTAGAAAGACGTCCCCTAATCTGATGGAGCTGGATTTCAGTCATTAGTTGGGATGAAGATACATCGGTTCACCAGTCTGCACCTGCGTGGAGCCCCACGTGGAGCTCCTGCAGAAGAGGAGCTCTTCATTCTTCCTGCGGCTGAATTCTACACTCCAGTGAGTCCATCATGGATCTCCTGAAACGTACTGTCAGACCTTTGAAATCCGTGTAATGAAAGTGCGGAATGGTGGCTCCGCTCTGGCGTAGACCCTGCAGACATATGCTTCATGGGTCTGCCTGAGAGTCCTCTGTCAACTGGGGGAGTCCTTTAGCTGAGATCAGTGCAGCTGGGGGATAACATTTCAGATGACAAATGGAGGCAGAGAATGTGCCAGTAACAGTCGTTTACTCGTTGGAGGGTTTCGCTCTGTTCTGCAGTGTCCCCAGCACCCAAATGAGACCATGATGAAATATGAATGACAGAGACAGTGATCGCTCTGATTCTTACCGGGTGAACCACCAGAGGCCCCATTGCGGGAACATGTTGTGACTCTAATCAGTTTGAATGCGATGCTATTTAAAGCTCAATTAGATTAAACTGACACTGGTTATTAATCCACTCTTTTAAATAAAGACTTTAAAACGTTAATGTAGTTAGTAAAGGATGGAATTTGAAATAACTGAGGACAAGGTGTGTGTGTGTGTGTGTGTGTGTGTGTATGTATGTATGTATCCTTGTAGTTGCTACATATTGAGTACCAAAATACTCATTCTACTAGCAAAGTGAGGACATTTTAGCTTGTCCTCACAACTTTCAAAGGCCTTTTTGAGTGTTAAGACTTTTTTTAAGGTTTTAAGGTTGGGATCAGAATTGGGTTTAGGTTAGAGTTGGGGTTAGGGGTTAGTTGTGATCGTTAGGGTTAAGGAAAGGAGCTGGGGAATGTATTATGCCTATGAAAGTCCCCATAAAGACATAAATAGTAGGATGTGTGCATGTATGTGTGGCTCTGGAGATGAGCGGTTCAAATCTTTTATGTTCCTTTGCGAGTGTTAGTGGATGCCTGGTAGAGGGAAAGATAGCCCAATGAAGGCCCATTTTCTCACAGTCTTCCGCTACTTTATAAACGCCACATTGACCCTCCTCTTTGGCCTCCTATTACAGGCCAGCAATCTAAAATGAGATCTGGACGTTCTCCACACACAGTCAGATAAGAACCACCTCTACCAGTCAGTCAGGCTGATAAAGAAATCTGGAAACAGGAAAGGAATAGCCCTCCTTCCTGCCCTCCTATCAACTTATTTTCACACATTTCACACACACGCACACGCGCACACACACACACAGATGCATCAGTATGTGTGCAAAGGGAAAGTGCACGTGCATTCATAACTGTCTCCCATACAGGAACCACACAACACGCTCCACACACGGTTAAAAGATAAACACAAATCTGGAGGCGCCCTCACACGATTACCTGACCTAATTCTGCCCCCTTCTGTCCGTCACCTGTAACAGCAGCCATCGGCTCCGCTCCTCTCTGAGGCGCAGAGGATCGGCTGAACTTCGAAGGTTTGTGTGTGTGTGTGTGTGTGTGTGTGTGTGTGTGTGTGTGTGTGTGTGTGTGTGTGTGTGTGTGTTTAAGATCAGAGACTGTCAAATTGGCTCCTTAATGTCATATTCTCCCCTAACGACACAATAATATCACCTCTGAAACATCACTATTTTAACTGACACTATTTTGGCTGCCAGTTCCATATTATAAATGCATTTTGATTGACGGAAGCAACTGAGATTATGGGTAAAAAGCCCTGCTTTCATTTGATGTTCTTTCGCTATCACGAACATTCTGCAATTTTTTTCAGCTGCCAAAAGTTTTGAAAAGGCTAAAGTCAGACTGCTCCACAGTTTTCCTCGGTGTGAAGTGGTCTCCTAAATCTGTTGAGGCAGTCCCGTAGCTAATCTTTTATAATCCGCTCCTTCGTTCCTTTTTTGCACCGACTTTCTGCAGCCTCCTAATGTTTTTAAAGTCCCAGTGGGAGTGTTAATAAAACACTCGAGAGTCCGTTTGAGGGACAGCCACAGTCTCCGTTGGGCTTGTTTGCGGTTTCATGCATGTTCACATGCTGCAGAATCTTTTGTTTCTAAGTGCAAATCTACTGTGTGCTGAAATACACAGTCAACTTAAAGAGTTCAGTTGCTACAGACTTGTCTCTAGAAGAAAAAAAAATGAAGGTTTTGATTTCTTTTCCTCCATTTGGATGAGACTGAGCAAATCTGTGCGTCAGCAGGTGTTTGCTGGACCACAAACGCCTCACCGGAGCAGCTTAAGAGTTGCTCGTCCAGATGGTTGTTAAACTGCTCCCCAGCTGCCCTCTTCGCCGTGACAGCTGAAAGTGAACCGAGCATGCTGCTGAAGAGGAGAGCCTTTTTTTCTTTAATGTGCGTCATTAGCGCTTCTCCGCACCGGCTCTGCGTGAGGGTTCTCAAAAACACACTGCACTTTCAGTAATAGTGGTGAATCCATTACCAGCTCTCAGCCATATCACAGATAAAATAAATAATTCACTGTATTCTTCTTTATGTGAACACTTGTTCTGAATCCTGGTCTGCTGCTGGCTCTTTCTGCCACCAGGGGGCAGTAGTTTATTTAAAAGATCCACTTTTCAACAGCAGCCATTGCTGCATACACTAATAGGATAAACTAGTTTCTTTTCTTGCATTCATATTTTTAAGAATACAACTGTTAAATTCTTAATGATATTTATGTTTTAATCTTTAATGCGCATCAAAAGTTTTGTGCAAAAAGTGATTTGTTTTAAAGTTTACAGCTAAAAGTTACTGCTCACCTCCACCAAGCCCAAGAAGTGAAAGACAACTGCAGCAAACTGACACGTTTCCTATAGGGCTTCGGGCTTTGTCTGATGTCTGATGGAGTTTGGCAGTCCCATTCCTTATTAGACTTATAACGTCTGTGAAATTGCATGAAATAGAGAGAATATGCTCAGTTAGGGGGCACGTCACTGCACCAACCAGCCAGAACAGGTTTCACACACTGGCTGTAAACAAGTCATTAGCTCCTAACAGTTCACAGCCTTTTCACAAATAAACCCCAGTGTCTCTTCAACCTGGAAAACAAGGGAATTTGCAAATCCGCAGCAAGGGATCCCGTCTGAAGAATGAATTCTGGCTCCAGGATTTTCAAAAGCCAGGACCAGGCTCAGTGAAAGCAACTTTATTCCTGTGATTCTCAGGGTGATCAATCAAGAAACAGCCTCGTGGAAAGAACACACATTTACACAATTCCCCTCTAATTCATAATGATCACCCTGTTCCACTAACTGGAAGGCAGAGGCCTGCAGCTGCGTTGTGATCTGTAATGCAAATGAGTGTGACACAGGAACAAACTGGCAGTTTCACCAGACAGTAAACGTCCCCCTGAACGGCACTGTGTAAAACTCTCACGGTCATTGTGCTGATGATTACAGAGCGGCGGTGAGGCTGAGATGCTTGTTTGCAGGAAAGAGTTCCAGGTTTGTCCTGTGAATGCCTACTTTCATAGGAACAAAGGTGGACCAGATGTGAATCTGCATGGTTTGTATGTTCTTGTCTGAATGTGTGTGTGTGTGTGTGTGTATGTGTGTGTTCATTGGCGTATGCAGGGGTAGGACTGTGGGTGTTTGCTGACCCAGACATGAGGTAATTGCAGGCTGGTTCTGCAGTGTGCTAAAATCGGTGGTTTTGAAGGTCGAGCTCCTGCTTTTATGCTCCCTCATGAAGCAACAAGTCCGTGTGCACTTGACAGCAAGGACAGACAGGCTGGAAGAGCACTCCTCGCATTCATGTTCAGTCCTGAAAGCATGAGTATGCGACGTGATGCACATGACATGTATGGAAGCATTCATGTCCCTCACTTGAAAATAAACATCTAAAATACAGGTGATGTAATAGTTCACTCAGAAATTCAAGTCTGATCAGTATCTCTTACAAGTTACATGTTAAGACTAAAATTATGTTAATGCATCTGCAAATACAGATGTCACGCCCTACAGATGTTCGAGTCCAACATCTTTTCCTGCTTAGATAATGAAGATGATGGTAATGACAGAAAACAAGGGTCTCCAGGAAGTTTCTCATAAAATTGACTCTAAAATCAGTGTACGTATAATTAACCCAAGGCAAAACTGCTTTGGTGTCCTGATTTTTAACCACCTTCGTGTTGGTCCAACTTGACACTAAATGTCCATTTTATGATGAACCCAGAACGTCTCTGCCAAGATTTTATGCAAATACGGCAATCAAAGGGACGCCTGGTTCGGGTGCCGTCTCATTATAGTACAGTTTTGAATCTTTCGACCGCGCCATCGGCACAGGCCCCAGAATCTCCACGCGTGGCCTTATCAGAGCCGTGCAGCTGGCGTGTGGAAGGAGCCCCGTCTCGCATTGTATTAATATGTCATGAATCTGAGGCTGGACTTCCAAAGGGCTCCCGTAAGCTTGGTAGGTGGTCGCCACAAACTGCAGCTCTGGCACCAATTAGCCAGATGGGGGCTAAAATGGCATCTCTGAGAAATAAACACCGATATAAAAAAGAAAGGGAACCACTTCTAAACAAGTGCCCATCATGTTTTCATCGTTCATGCATTTTTGATCATTTTTCCAAATCATAGTGGCAGAAACGTGCCAGAACTTGATCTTACAATCAGAACATAATCTGTCCACACTCAGCACACACTGACGCCCACTTTCTCTCATATAAAGTCATAAAAAAAAAGAATCTTTCAGCACATACAAAGGGTATGACAGCTGGAAATCCGGGGCTGAAATGACAAGCCAGTGGGAGCCTTCTAATCACCTAGCATTTTAAACGTGGGTGGTGGTGAGTCAAGAACAAAAAGTAGTCACTCGCTGCACTTCTAAGGCTCCGGCTTATCTATGAAGATTTGAGGCACTCCAGGCTTTGAGGCCAGTGTGAAACTTTTCAAATATTCATGTTTACCACCAATTTTGTGAGCAACTGAAGATTACTGTACGAGGAATTTGCTTCAATTACGCTAGTTTAAAATGGTAGATGTTCACAAAGCCGATGCTTCATCCCAATAAGATTCTGCGCCTCGTTTTTTTGCATAATGCTTCAATAATGTTTGCTGGCTGGGGGGAAGTTGAAGAGGCAGAGCAGAAATCCACTCGTTTCCACAGCGCAGAGGGTTTGCTCCTCCGTGTCTTAGCCTTGAAAGATGTTAGCCAGTGCAGATTTTCGCTCAGCAGGCCTAAGGTCCAGCATGATGGATGCTTTTGTCTCAAAAAGCAATTTGAAGCATTTTCAAATCCTGAAAGCCGAGTGTGTGTGTGTGTGTGTGTGTGTGTGTGTGTGACTTCGGAAGCATTTGAATGCTTCTGAAGTGAGCATTATTTTTGGATGGGCTCTTTTGTTTTTCCATCAGAATTTATTGATCAGCGCTGACAGGCAGGGTTTCTCTCCCTCCAAGCTGCTGGATAATAGAACACCTACTTTGCTTCTGTGTCTGAGTGAGGGAAGGTCAAAATGTTTCAGAAGCCCAGATGTTTTTTTCGCCACAATATCAAGCGTAGAATCTATAAAAAATAGACAACTGCTACACCTTTATTAATATTTATGAACTTGTTATCAGAGGGCTGCTACATTTGAACCAGAAACTAATAAAAATTCATTTTCTTGTTACTCTTTCTTTTGTTTTTCCTCATCTTATACTATGCAGAATAAAAAGCAACAAATATCCTTTCACAATCCAAGGTCGTTAAAATACTAGAAATAAAGAAACTACAAATAAAAAGCTCTTTTCTTCTCTGGAATAAGTGAAAGCATTGGGCGGTTCTGCAGCCCTCTCCCTGATTGCATTTGTGTGAAGACACTTTATTCAAACTTAAGCTTCCTGTCTGAAGTGTTTGTAAGGGAGATTTTTCGTGTCATTCTTAACGCATATCTTAATTAATGTGAGTGAATTATTTATTTTTAAATAATTCTCACCTTCCTGTACCCGCCTCCCCGTGACTGCCAGCCCGACCGCCGATTGGGGGTAACAAGCCCTCACCAAATCCCTCCAATGCGCGCAGCGATGGGCGGTGTTACTTTTACGCAGGCTCTGGAGTGGCTGAAGTTAAAACTCCTGCGCGCTCTTCTCGCAGAGCGCGTCTCAGGGCGGACTGATGTGTGAAAACCAGCCGTGCAGACAGCCAGCGGACTCTCTGTATCTCGGGGATTTGCACTTCGCTTGTCGCGTCTAAGGTTTCCCGGCGCCTCCTTGGCTCGCTGACACATCGGCTCGCACGATGTTGCACAGACTTCTGTTGTGTTTGTCAGTGACGGGCTTTGCCTTTTCTCAGCCTGACAGCACCGGATTATTTTACGCGCTGAGATCTGAACTGTCAGAAGACGCAATTTTGGTGGCCAACAACGGAATACGCGTGCCGTTCGGGAGATCGGTCTTCGTCGATCCGATCAATGATTTGGTGATTCAGACGCAGCCGGGGGATCGATGCAGCATCACCGTCCTGGAAGAGCCGCTCCTACAGAGACCGGGGCACCTCCATCCCAAAAAGTTTCCGTGTGATTTCGGCCCCAGTGACGTGACCTACTCTCACTACGGATCGAGAAGTCCGGCGAGGGACAGAGTGCGGCTGCAGCTCAGGTATGACGCGCAAATCGAGACCGTAATCATCCCGTTTATGATGGAGGTTGAAGTAATTTTCACGCAGCTTGAATTACTCACCAAAAACATGCCCCTGGTGGTCAATAAGCTAATGGGAATTAGTGGCCCGATTGAGAAGAAGGTTTTAGAGTTCACTTATGACAGAGACTTGCAGAAATGCCAGGTGACATCTCTGTCCAGCGGCAGCGCGCTGCCGAGGTACGGCCGACTCATTGACGGGGGCAAACTTTCCAAAATGATGGACTGTGACGAATTCACACAGGCTGACATTCGCTACAAGCACACCTTTGAGCGCAGGTCGCCCAACAGAGACTACGTTCCAATGGTGGTGGAGCTGCACGATAAGGAGGGAAACCTACTGAAACAGGAGTATTTCCACCTCATGATTCGCATCAAAGAGGGAGATGAAAACACCCCTCCAAAGCCCAGCTTCGTGTCCATGATGATGATGGAAATCAGCCAGTTTGTCATGACCGCTCTCACCCCTGACATGCTGGCTGCGGACGACGCCGAGTCAGACTCAGATGAGCTCATCTTTAATGTCACCTCTCCCTTGTCTTATGAGGAGGGCTACATAGTCAGCACGGACGACAGAAACCTCCCCATCATGTCTTTCTATCAGAGAGATTTGCGGGATCTGAAAATTGCTTACAGGCCCCCCTCACTGGACGCAGACACGGAGAGAATTTTCCAGCTGGAGTTCCAGGTGGTGGACACCGACGGGGCCCTTTCGGACCCCTTCGCGTTCATGATAGTCGTGAAGCCGATGAACTCCCTGGCGCCCGTCGTGACGCGTAACACTGGTCAGCTGCTCTACGAGGGGCAGTCGCGGCCTCTTTTCAGCACCCACAATCTGGAGATCAGTGACGAAGACAACCTGGACGCCGTTAGCATCACCGTAGTGGACGGGCTGCGGCACGGGGACCTCATGGTTCTGGGCACGCAACGGAAATTCTTTACGCCGGATGATCTTGCTGCTGGGGTCGTGGTGTATCAGCACGACGGCAGTGACACATACAGCGACAACATTGTGTTCAAAATGTCTGACGGTAAAAATGAAGTAGAATTCCTTTTCCCCATTACTATAGTTCCCACTGACGATGAGCCGCCAATCATAAATGCCAACACGGGCCTGGTGCTGTTCAAAAACCAGATGATGCCTGTATCTCCCCTCATGCTCAGTGCAGCTGATATTGACTCTGAGGACTCGACGATTAAATTTACTGTCATTGCTCCCTTTTCTAACATCGGCACGGTGCTGCTGAGGCAGTCCGACGCTCCGGAGGACCCTTCGTCCTGGAAGTTCAATGCTCAGGATGAAATGTATGAGAAAGAGGTCACAGAGTGGCTTCAGAAGGATATCACCGATGGGAAGTTGTTTTACAAACACACGGGCCCCCACAACACAGATGCCATTATGGATCAGTTTGTTTTTAAAGTTCAGGATGACAACGACCCCCCAAATGAGTCGGGAGAGAATGTGTTTGTGATTCGGGTTCTGCCTATCGATGACATTCCCCCTGAGCTGTTCCCTGGCACGACTCTGCAGATGACCGTCCAGGAGTTTAAGCTCACTCACTTCAGCAAAGACGTTCTCCGCTACACTGATTTGGATTCTGAGGATCGTGACCTCAAGTACACAGTTATCCAACCCCCCACAGACACAGATGAAAATAATCCAGCAGCGTTTGGTTCTTTGGTTCTGACTGATGACCCCGGAAGAGAGGTCACAGAGTTCACGCAAGCTCAGATCAACCATCACAAAATCTCCTACAGCCCCCCAGACGTGGAGCTCGGGATCACCCCCCACATCGTGCAGTTCCGTTACACCATAGAAGACACAGCCGGGAACAGCATGGAAGGGGCTTTCACCATCTACCTGCAGCCCGTCAACAATAAACCCCCACAGATCACGAACACGGGCTTCACGGTGTCTGAGCACAGCGTGCACATCATCAGCGTTGCTGAGCTGGACGCCACGGACCTCGACACGCAGAATGAACGGATTATGTTCACTCTCAGTCAGCCACCCAAACACGGACAGGTCCAGGTTGCCTTCACTGACCTGGAGAGAAAAGGGCTTTTTAGACTTGCTGACATAACAGAGGGGAAGATATCGTACAGCCACGGAGGGGATGAGACAGCCAGCGACGAATTCCAACTAGATGTGAGTGATGGGATTCATGTGGTAACTGTGACTGTCAAAGTTAGCGTAAAGCCCGTCGACGACGAAACACCGAGCATCAGTCTGCCCGCCGGGATGATCGGCTCCCACATGGATGTGCTGGAAAACGGGGCCGCAGAAATCACGAGTAACGTCATTCAGGGCCGCGATGATGACACAGACGACCTCCAGCTGACCTTTATTGTGGAAGACCCTCCGGTTATGGGTGAAATATTAGTGAAAGGAGTGCCTGCAGCCCGCTTCACGCAGGCAGACATTATCAGTGGCGTGGTTGTGTACGCGCACACCAGCGGTGAGATAGGTCTCACCACGCAGCAGGATGGCTTCAATTTGACCCTCACAGACATGTCAGACGACTGGACAGTAGGCGGCAATAAGGTCAGCGGGGTGCACGTTCGGGTCACTATCCTTCCTGTTGACAGCCAGGCCCCTGAGGTGGGAGTGGGAACTCAGTTCAGTGTCATCGAAGGTCAGAAATACAACATTGGCCCTGAGCATTTGAACGCTGATGATAGCGACACTCCAGTGGATGATATCCTCTGCACCATCATCGTTCAGCCCAGTGCCGGCTATGTAGAGAACGTATCACCCGCCCCAGGCTCAGAGAAGTCCCGATCGGGAACAGCTATCAGTGCTTTTACCATTCGAGACATCAGGGAGGGGAATATTTACTATGTGCAGAGCATTCACAAAGGAGTGGAGCCGGTGGAGGACAGGTTCACGTTCCGCTGTTCTGATGGTATCAATTTCTCAGAGAATCGCTTTTTTCCCATTATTATAATACCAGCCAACGATGAAAAGCCGGAAATTTATGTGAGGGACATCGTCGTCATGGAGGGGATGAACATTGTCATTGACACTCCAATTCTGAACGGGGCAGATGTCGATATTCCACCCGAAGAGTTGATGTTTATTATCTCTAAACCTCCCAAACATGGCGCCATTTTAAACCAGCTGCCCACTGGTTCTGTTTTGGTGAGCAATTTCACTTTAGAGCAGATTAGAGAAGCATCGAGTATTATTTATGAGCACGACGATTCAGAGACAACAGAGGACAGCTTTGATGTCACTTTGACTGATGGAAAATACTCTGTGCGGAAGACTGCAATGGTTCTGATCATTTCCGTTGACGACGAGACGCCCAGAATGCTTATCAACGACGGTCTGGAGGTAGAAATTGGAGAGACTAAAGAGATAAACAACAAAGCGTTAAAAGCAACAGATTTAGATTCTAATGACAGCACGCTGACATATATCATCCGGTTCGGGCCTGGCCAGGGCCTTCTGCAGAGGAAAATCCCATCTGGATCCCTGGAGAACATCACGCTCAGCATGAATTTCACGCAAGCCGAAGTCGATGCCGGACTTATACTTTATACGCACAGCGGTCAGGAGGGAATCCGAGACCTGATCAAATTTGACGTCACGGATGGCATAAACCCACTGATTGACCGTTACTTCTACGTCACCATAGGCAGCATTGACACGGTGTTCCCCGATGTCATCAGCAAGGGTGTGTCCCTGAGAGAAGGTGGCAGAGTGACTTTGACCACAGATCTGCTCAGCACCACCGATCTCAACAGCCCCGATGAGCACTTAGCCTTCACCATCACGAGGGCTCCGGTCAGAGGTCACCTGGAGTGCACAGACAGTCCTGGGATACCAATTGTGTCTTTCACTCAGCTCCAACTGGCCGGCAGTAAGATTTACTACATCCACACCTCAGACGACGAGGTGAAAATGGACAGTTTTGAGTTTGAAGTCACTGACGGCTTCAACCCCATATTCAGAACGTTCAGAGTCTCCATTGTGGACGTCGACAATAAGAAACCTGTTGTGACTGTCAACAGTTTAGTTGTTACGGAGGGACAGATGAAGCTGATCACGCCATTTGAACTCACTGCGGAGGATCAAGACACAGATGAGGAGCTGCTGAGATTCACCGTCACGCAGCTGCCCGTTCACGGTAAACTCCTCTACAACGGCTCCTCGCCCACAACCAGCTTCACCAAACAGGACCTCAATGAGAACCTCATCAGCTACAAGCACGACGGGACCGAGTCCTCCGAGGACTCCTTTTCATTCACGGTCACAGATGGCACCCACGCCGACTTCTACGTCTTCCCTGACACCGTTTTTGAAACCAGGCGTCCTCAGACCATGAAAATCACCATAGTGGGACTTGACAACGGCGTCCCTCAGATCGTGGTGAATAAAGGCACTCCCGCTCTGAAGACCTTGGCCACGGGTCATCTGGGTTCCCCCATCAGCTCCAAAGTGCTCCGAGCAGAGGACAGAGACAGCAAGCCTGCCTCCTTGGTGTTCCACATCACCAGCCAGCCTAAACACGGCTACATCGCTAACATGGCACGAGGAAACAACTCCATCGACACATTTAGCCAAGGTAAGCCCTGTTAAATCTTCTATCATCAATTTGGCTGGAAAAAAAAAAAAAAATCGCTATTTTTCATACGTTTCTTAAATGGATTGTTTATCAGCACAACATTTATTCTAACCATTATCCATTAATGTGACAACAATTATTTATTATATATATTTAAAATATAAATATGTTATAAATATATATTGTTTGCTATGCTAAAGGTACTTTTTTTTGCAAAACCAAGGTGGAGCTAACCACCATTTTAAATAGAAATAAAATATCCCTTTAATAATCTGCTCTTTAACCTGAGAGAAAAACCTTAAAGTGTAAAACCCCTACAAGTTTTAATTAACATTTCACAGATTTTTAAATTTATGGAGTAATAATTATTCATGTGTGTGTGATAAGTGCTGGATTGGGAATTTCAATAGTTAATTTGTGGGCCTGATTTAGACATGCCCGGCTCATCAAATCATAATTAGCCAAGCGAAGTTGGAGGCTGATGTTTGGTGCAACGACGGTAGACAGTGAGGGATGAATAATTTATCACTTCCAAGTCTCTCGGGAAATGTTCACATCTGATGTTCTCGGCGGTGGTTTGTTAAACGAAGCAGGACAGGAGTAAAGCATCATGGGAAAAGGTCAGCGCAGACCTTTTGGTGACAGGATGGCATTTGAGAACACTCTGACATTCGGACCTGGTCTGATCACAAGTCAGCCCAATTTTCAATCTTAGTGACACAATTTCTGTGTTTTTGAGCCGTTTTGTTAAACCAGTTGTTCCAGGCGGACTTTGAGTTTTCACATCTGCGTATTTGATTTCTGAAAATTGTGGTTTGGGAGAACAATGCCACTGATTTTTACAGCAGCGCAATCAGTGCACTATTTCACATCCCACTGGGATAATTACACAAATAAGTAAGGAAATTCACCTGCTTATGCCACAGTTCTGGCAAATGCATAAACACAGCTGAGGAAACGGTGAGAAAAAGCTCTCTAGCCCACAGGAAATGGACACTTCTGGGAAACCACTGTACAGCAGTCTGAAAATAGAGGGCAGGCGGGAGCAGATGGATGGGTAGAAAAGGCAGTAAGCAAAGGGGAAGGAGGTGCAAATGAGACGGGAGGAAAGCGGGGTTGTGGGTCATGAGGGTGCCATGGGTGAGGGAGGGAAAAAATGAGAAGGGAGAGAGCAAACAGGACTGTCAGGAGGAATCAGTCAAGTCGAGAGACAACCACTCGCTCTTTATTTACTCATCCTATATCCAGGGCACTTCCCATGAGGCAGGCCCCTTAAATATTTGATGAAGAATGTGGTTCACAGCGTTGACTCCATATTTGCAAGGTCCTTGGGTTCAAGATGGTGTCAGAGCCCTCCAGAGAGCATTTGTTCCCAGCTTCATCTTTGGGGATCGATGCGCGCTATTGTGTAAAGGATAAATACAAATCTGAAGGAAAATTGATGTCCGTGTACGCTGAATTGTTATAATGGAGAGATTGCGTGTTTTACGTACGTGTTTTTGTGATAGAAGGGGGTGATGGAGGTGAAAATGACAGGGTGCCACCCTGAGCGGCTCAAGATATATCCTCAACCGAAGACGGAGGTTTTATACTTTTCTGAACCTCCTCTCTCTGACATCTATTATTGAAGGGGTGATTCACAGGGGATAAGCCCTTTCACAGTCTGGATGATTTTTTTTTTCTGCACCACTAAAGACCCTCCTGGAGAATTGTGAGGGGAAAAAATGCCGCACATAGAGCCCTGTAATTCAGAGAAGTCAGGAAAACAGCTGCGGAAGCCAGCGCGCCCATCGCCATCCTGTTTTTAACATTCTTATCCCCATCTGTCATTAAAAGATGGGCTGTTACCTGGTCTCCGAGGCTGCTGACATGGAAAAACGGAGCGTAGGGAAACACGGTCAGTTTAGCCTAAGCTGCCTCACATTCTAAAACATTGGTCTTGTCCTGGATTAGGGATGCATGACTCTCTGAACGTTTCTGTCTGGTCCAGAATCCTTCACGCTGGGCTTTGATAAGGAGCACGCCCGGTGTGATGCTCCAGACCTGTTGTCATGGCAGCTGACGCAGCCAGCTTCCATCTTTGAACAACAATTTGAGAGTGTGCTGGTGCTCCATTCTGCAGCTTCAAAGTGTGTTTGAGGGACTCTCTGATCTGCAATGTGAAGCTGCAAATGTATTCATAAACACACATTTCCAATCGTGACAAGGGCAATGTGTTATTTATCCCTCTACCTGTTTTAAACCAAAGCAAAGCAGCTGTTTAAAATTTCACCAACAATTACATCAAAACATTTGCTATTCGTCGATGTCGGTCCTGCAGTCTAACGTTACGCTGCTTTACAGCTGATGTCGACGACCTGAACATCTGCTACGTGCTACGGAACGAGGAAAATGCCACCTCTGACCTCTTCCACTTCTCCATCCAAGACAACGGTAAGGCCTCCACGCTGCTGTTGTCATTTCCTTTTTTTAGGCTTCGCTCCAGAAGAGCCAAAAGGTCTCGGGCACTCTGCCAAATGGCACTTCAACAAAATGTTAAAAGATACAAATTGGCTCAGGTGAAGATCAGACCTGCCACTTTACCCGTGCGGAATTGTCTCGGTAACCTTTAGACTCGTCTTCTCGGGTGGATCTGTAACTCATCTGCTCTCTCTGAGTTTCTGAGAAGAGATGTCAGGGTTCCCTCATCAGACAGAAATCCTTCATCCGTTCATACGACTGCTCGTGTGATGGACTCCTGAGCGGTGAAGCATCATCCTGCAGCTCATAGTCACTTTCATTTTGTTGATTGATCCAGACGGAAGCTTTCTTTAAGTGTTTTTTTTTTTTTTATATATTTTAAGTGAGAGTTGAAACCCATCCATCCGTCAATTTTAGATGAGTGATAGTTCAGCCAACTTTCGTTTATTTATTCATTATTTGCTGCCTTTTCAAGCGAGTCAGAGCAACAGCACAGATGTGTCTGTGATTATAGTTTTCTGGGAAATGTCCAAAAGCAGGGCTTTTTAAAATTCCTGCTGTTAAGATGCTATATTTCTCATTATATGCTTATTATATTTGTGGTGTTTGGCTGAATTTTCAGGTGAAAACTGACATTGATCGCAATAAGCAGACCCCAAGCTGTTGCTTATTCGAGTAATTTAGCAGATTAGCAGCAGCTCTTTTTCACAGAGCCACGAGCACTTTACATTTTAAGGAATCCATATGTTGCTGCCCTTGAACGCCAGCGATCATTACAGAAGTCAGAATATGATGAATGTACCGTCAAATTCTAAAACAAAGTTCGGCAGGAGTTTGTAAAAATGACGGCGGCGGCGCAGCGTCTGCTCAGAATAGATTAACAATCACGACATCACACTTTAAAGATTGTGTCAAACAGAAGCTTGCATGAAACACCTGCGTTTTTGTCCGCTACTGAGTCACAAATCTCTGTTCACTGCTGCTTTTGATTTGGTACCTCTCACAATCGAAACTCTTTTTGGACAACAGCAAATCTTATTTTGCGCCCATTTATTTGTACAACAGACGTGTCCTCGCGTGTTTCTTGTGCCGTCCTCGTTATTACAGCTCACAGGTGTCGCTGCATAATGCATTGGGAGCTACGTTTTAACACTTTTGATCTGATCAGATGTGATGGTGCTACATTAAGCGCTGGCGCTGCCAATGATGCAGAGGCAAGTAAGCCTCTGATTACTGGGGTATTTTTACATGTGACGGACTTTGCAGAGAAATTGCGAGTATGGCTTTCGGAATCTCGGATAATAACATGAATAATTCTGAATTTTAAAGACTCTGCGACTCTTAGGTTTCTTACTTTGGGAGAGGGAGGTTCTGTTTGAGCAGAACTGCTTTTCACTCTGAGGTGTTAATGCTCTAACGGTAGAGAAATAGGAGTTAAGCACATGCAAATCAGTGCCAAAACCATTGATGTCTTTCATTTGGTTTCTCTGTTTTTGGTCTGGTTCCCAGTTTTAAAAGAACCTCCTGCCTTCGTGCATCTGTTTGACAGGACGTCAGGACTATGTTGACGCAGGGTATTAATAAACACATAGGTGTGTACACCTGCCTGCATGCTATAAGAAGTTTTAAAGCACTTACCTAGATGTGCACAGCGGCATGCAGGCAAACAATCCCTCACAGGCATGCAGAGCGGAGTACAGAGGGATAGCTGTAGGCTAAGAAGCAGTTGGGCCTCCAGCACAAAGAGGTGTTTGATATTTAAGAGCCCAGGCAGCATTGTGGGTAATGAGAGCCATGGGCGTAGGATTTGGGCAGAGCTCCAAGGCAGCCACTGGTAATTATATGTCCCTCTTACAGGCTCATCGACAGGGGAAGAGTGACAGGAAGCACCTTCTGTCTCAGAACAACTGGGATGTCTATAGTTAACCGTGAAAGCATCTTTTCCCAGGCTTCTCATTGGCTGAGGCATGTGGAGATAGTTAAATCAAGGATAAACCGAGGCATAATTGCAGAAAACACCCAAGAAAATCGAAATGAATCCATATCAGCAAAACTCCAACAACCTAAATTACATTGTTACAACTCAAGTAATTGCTTAATTTCGACTTGCTTCAAGTATGAAATTGCAAATTGCTTTTAGTATGTTCACGAGTCACTTCATTTGGCCTGATTTGTCAGAATCCTGCACAATCTGTGATTCAGGTTAATTCTGGAACTCTGGAAGTGTTTAACACTCTCTCTCAAACACACACACACACACACACACACACACACACACACACACACACGCGGGGGCGTGCGGACCTCTTGCGAGAGCGCGAGCAGCAGTTTTCCACTTGACCTCTCCTCTTATCTTGTCTTCTGTTCTGATTCTACTCCCACCATCTGCGATATTGATTGACACAATAAAAGGATTATCCTCCCATCCCAGTTATTGTCCGGTGTTGTTACACAAGGGCATCCCTATAAGTGCTTTGAAGTCTTGCGTTTCTTCTCTAGTTCTGATTCCTGGCGTTCAGACCCAGGCTGATAGATTAATATCAGCTTGGCCATTTAGACTTGATTGCCTTGATTATTGGACTGACTTCCCGCCTGTGCACAATAAAGCTTGTTTTGAACCTCTGCCTGTGCCAAACTCTGGATCCACTCCGGGCCTTCAGTAATCAGCTCCCCACACATCTCCTCCTTTGTTAGAAGACCACTTATCACTGTGGATTATCCTCCAAGGGCACTGGCGTTTTATCATTTATCATTCAGTTTTGTTTATTCATGCTGGTATCGGGTGTATCGATGTCGGGGGTTTATCTCTCTCCGTTTTTCCATTTAAAAGCAACACCAGTACTTGAAAATGACCTTCCAGTGATGACCCCTCATCCTTTACAATAGAACAGACAGGAAATATTTTATGCACATGCAGTTTTTGTTTTCAGGAACTAGTTGAAACTTCTCCTGTGATAGGCTGGCGACCTATCCAGGGTGTACCCCGCCTCTCGCCCCTTGACAGCTGGGATAGGCTCCAGCAGCCCCCTGCGTCCCAAAGTTGGGAAAAGCAGGTACAGAAAATGGATGGATAGTTGAAACTCCTTCTTTTATTGTGAGTTTGAAACACCAGAGAATAGGAGAACAGTGACTCACAGAGTTTTAAATGAACGTGTCTAAACGAGCACGTTTATTCTCCAGACTTCCTGGAATTCCTGGAACTGATGAAGTGGTCTTTAGTTTGTGTCCAGAGCTGCAGCCCTTTTGTAAAACCCTCTCAGCTGAGCTCACCTGGTAATAGAAAATATCCTCAAAACAACCCCAAAACAATCTGGCTGTCACCATGGAAACACATGGAGCGAATTAATCCCCCAACCATTTGTTGTGGTGAACCAGTCCTGCAAACTTTGGCCGTTGCTGCCGCATTGTGAAGTACATCAGCATGAGTGACACACACTTGCCAACGAGAGCCACAGCTTTAGAGGAGGATTCTCTTTTTCTGAGGGCATTTTGGGAATTTACTGTCACTTGCTTACTCCCAGGCCTGATCCTTCCTTATCCTCTTCATCTCTCTCGCTCTCTCTTCTCACACTGTCTTAGATCCTGCTGGATGTGTTTTATTTATTTTCCACTCTTTTATGCTCCTCACCGCCTTTGTTCATCACATTTTGTGTTATTTTTGTCCTCTTAGTGTCCCATTTCACTCTCCTGTTTGACTGCTGCACAGACTGTTGCCCAGGAGTCGGTGGTTGGTCTAACGTCACACCCTCGCCGCCTGTCCCTGCCCGCCGCACTCGTCTTGTCAGCCCCGCACTGACGAATCTCTCTGTGGCAAGATTACCGTGTGTTCTACCACATGTCACTTGCGACGATCTGCATCTCATTACAGTCTTATGATGAGAATGTGAGACTTGTTGAGAGATGTAAAAGAGGTTTTTCATCACATTAATCATCCTGGAATCCATCTCCGCGCCTGGCAGCCGAGGCTTGATGTGTAAACAGGCGAGCGTGACCAAACACCCGTAATCTGAAGACTAAACAGAAAACAGGAGGTTTTCAGTGTTTGTTTTTCCGTAAGAATATTCAAATTTCTGACTGTGTTCAGCTTGTGTTAGTTGTTACCCCTTTTTCTTTGTTACACTGTAAAGTTTCTTCATTTTGTTTTCATCAGTTTTTTTCTTTTGAACAAACTTTTACCTATTTTTTGGAGCTTTCTCTTCCTAGTTTAACTCTTCTTGTCTTTTTCTCTTAGAATGTTTCCTGCTCTTTTAATTTTAATGTATCTTAATGCAGCTGTAATCTACATTTCAATAATGCATGAAATAATTCATCCTTTATTTGCATTTCTCCTCTCACATTTCTATATAAAAGTAGCAGGAAAGTGGCAGAGTTTGAGAATCTTTATATCAATAATCAGGTGACATTTCCGTCGGGTTTTCAGCCATATTGTGTAGCCAAACAGGTGCGTACTGCCTGTGTTCTCCACTTTTATTGCACTTACTGACTGTGCTGTCAGGTTTTACTTATTAATACCATAAATCTAAGTAGGAAAGAAAAGGACAAAAAATATACAATAATAATAATAATAATAATAATAATAATAATAATAATAATAATAATCTGGAAATGATACATTTGGAGCAGAACAGAGCAAATTGTGAAGAAATCAAAGACAGCTTCCTCTCCTGAGTCCCGGCAACATCCTGAAATACAATAAAACTCTCCGCTCTGTTAATATTGTATCGGCGGCACGGAGGGATTTGTGCCAAAGCTGGAGCGATCAGTCTGTCGGTGAGGTGCTCGGCTCTCGGTGATGAGCACGCACAGAAGAACAATTGCCATCAATATGAGTCTCACACACTTACAGATGCCAGCACAACTGCAGACACACACGTTTCTCTCTCCCCCAGCCCTCTCCCCCCGAGCTATGCCCTGCAGGGTCGTATATGGCTGTCTTTACAGAAATCAGTTAAAAAAAAAAAAAAAAAAAAAACTTTTTAAATTTATTTAAAAAAAAAAAGAAGCTTCAAAGGAGTGAGGGTTTGCCGCCTCAGAAATCAGTTTTAACGGTTCATGTGCTTGGAGCAGTTACGACATTCATGCCTGATGGCTGATTGTAGGGAGGAAATCTTGCATTATTCTCTCACAAGCAGCTTTTATTGCCTGGGGCCGGTTCTCCAACCGCAGGTGTCATTTCCTCTGACGCCTACAGGCGAGCACATCACATACATGGCTCAATAGTAAACGCCAATAAGCAGTTTATGTGTATTTTCTAGACAGGACATTTCCAAGCTAATTAATGGTTAATAACAAATAAAATGTTGTACTTTTGACCAGTTACCTTTTAAATGGCATGTTTGTGTTCCAGGGGTTGTATTTTGGTGTCAATCTCAGGCTGAGAAGTTTTCTCCACATGGGCATCAGCCTCTCCTGTAGTTGTGCAGCATGTTTAATGCCATGAGTTCCTGGTTATCCTAATGATAGCGCATTGAACCCTTAGGACATATCTGAAGCCACATAGATTGACTATAAGGGGAAACACGCACACACACGCACACACACACACACCTCAGAGAACAAAGAACACCATTGCAGTCACGAACTCCTTTGCCACAGTTGTAGACATGCAAATGTTAGCGTGGTGCCTGTCACACATTTGTCAAGATAAACTGGAGATTTAAACATCCTGAGGGGGAGGGTTATATTTGTAGTTTGTCATCAAAACAATCACGATTCCTTTAAAGAGATGCTCCTGTCAAGTCGATGACGCGTGGGCGCCCATTACTATTAAAAGGGATGTAATACCTTGGATGGTGAGAGGGAACATGGTGTGCTCTGAATAAATTGTAGATTTGGTTGCTTGGTTCTGATTTGGAGTGGTTCTGGGAAGACCATCAGGTACTGTATGTCAGCTGTGTTGTTGGTTGGCCTGTGAGGTGAAGACGAAGGCAGACAAAGATGGAGCAGTGAAGGAGAAGACAGCATCATCATGCTGTGAAAATTTTCATTTAATTTTTTTTTTTTAGAGGGGGGGTAACTCAGAAATGCAGCGACACACTGCTTAATCCCAAACCACCCCTGTTTTTTTATGATTCAGAAAGAATTAAAAAGCAGCAGTTATTCAGAGGGCAATGTTGCTGTTGAGGCTAACATATCACATTTGTAGCACAAAGAGGGGCCACCACACTGTCGCTCTGTTGCACGTAAATGTGATTTATGTTTCTCGGGTGAGCGCGGGACTCTGCTTGTAAAGACTTTTTCAGGGAGTCTGACACAAAGATTTAATGTGGCAATTTTGAACCAGAGGTTGCTGTCAGGTGGTGAGAGGAGCAGTTTATCCATATTTGCTGTGCTAGGATGCTGGTTTGCAGGAGGTGCTGTGGATGCTATTTATTCCCAGGCCATCTCACTGTAATTTGGTTATTTTCCCAAGAAGGGGATACCTGTCTACTGGGTGACACATGGTATGGTGTCGCATTGCATTTGTTACATTTTTCACTGAAAAGTGGTCTTTAATAAAGGAGGAAAACACACATGGTCATTTAAATGTCATCTGTCAGTACCGAGAAACATGTAGCAAATTAGCATATTCATTGGAAGCAACTTAACATAGTTTGTAAAAAGATCACATGTTTTGCAGAGGAGGTCCTCATATATTAAAACAGCATACAGACCAACACGGTGCAGCCAAGTTTATGTAAATGAGCCCCAAAGACTCTTAAGTGTCTCTGCTGAAGCTTCCAGGGAAAAAAAAACAAACAACAACAAAAAAAAAGTATTAAGTTTCACTGGCATAAACTGATCAACACTATTTTCTGCTCCATGGGTAATAGTTTTGCAAACAATTGCCAAAAAAAAAAAACAAATCTTCACACAGAAGACAAAAAACCAGCGCGTGTCTCTGGAAGATGATGACGCCTGTTACCACTGTGTGGATGATGCCAGAACAGGAGGTTTGGTAACAGCACTTAAATTCACTTCGCTATTTTCCAGCTACATCTGCATTGTATAGTCAGCAATTAGGCAGGCAAAAGTTTGATTTTAATATACCCGATATTTTCCACAGTGTTTTCTGACTTCAAAGCAAAAATTGCCGTTTTTACCTTTCTTTTCTGTTTGAAAGAGTTTTCGGATACCTGAAGAGGGATCAGACACTCAGCCGTCTCTGGTGGCTGACTGGCTTTACAGCGGTTTTCGGTTGTTTAAGTTAACATGGATGCCAGCGGGACTTGGTGTTTTCTGCGCTTTCAGCAACAGCATAAACATAGTTTTAGTGCGTAATCTCTTCTATACTGGCCAGCTGTCAACCAAGACTCCGACATCGCAAGCCCACATCGAAACTTTCTTCTTTTTTTTCCCCTGCACATTTTTAAGAGCATCCTGATCCTTAAAAATATTCTATGTGTGAACTATGATCTGTAATCGGCTCAAAAAAAGGGCAACTTTGTGTCAAGCCTTTTAGAGGGAGTGCAAAGTGAATTCAGCTCTATTGAGGGTGATTTCAAAGCTGTTTTTTTGGATGGTCAGCACATGTGAAAGGCCTTTTATCCTTTAAAAACGACGAGGAAGGAGACATTTTCAAACCTGAAAGCTCTGATCCGTATTGTCGGCGTGCAACTGGTATGCACACTCACACGTGTACATGCATTGCGTGCATACACAAAGACCGATCTTATGGTGCATCATCCCAAAAGCCAGGACCCGCACACATGGTGAGGCAGTGTTCCAACACTGGGGCCCTCGACTGTGGAACACCCTGCCGGAGGACCTCAGGGCTGGAGAGAACGTTCGTATTTTTAAAAGCAGGCTCAAGACCCACCTTTTTAATTTAGCTTTTACTTAGTATTTATTGATTGTATTCTATTTTATTCTTATTTATTCTATTGTTCTAATTTATCTATTTCATTATTTTTATTTCCAGTGTTTGCTCAGAGGGAGATCTCTGCACTGGGGCTTGTGATCGGCTGTGGCTGCTGTGGCTCTGTCCCGTGGGCTCCTGTGGCCTGGTTGAGTGGTTCTCTGCCCTCCTCTCCGCTGTGGGCCCCGGGTCGGGGTCCTGTAGCTGTGGTCTGTGAGTGCCTCCCGGTGCAGACAGCTCCCTGTGATAGTGTCTCCTCACCTCGGTCCTCCGTGCCCAGCCTCACGTTAGACTGTGTGTGACTGTTTACAATGGTGTGGATGAGGATTTGTGTGTAAGCATGTGCCTATGTGTGAGTATGTGTGTGCACGTCGGGGGGGATTGTCACTGTTCTTAATTATTGTCTTATCTATGTAAAGCAATGTGCTACATCTCGTATAAAAAGTGCTCAACAAATAAAGTTTATTATTATTATTATTTACTATCAGGCTTTAGTATAAAAGTCAAGGTTGTGCATAAGTGTGTTTTACGCTGCTGCCTGTGGTCTGTTCTGTTGGTGAGTCCTGTGTGCTGCCCTCAGGCTTTCGGAGGAAACTCGAGCTCTGATTACATTAGCTGTCTCCTCACCTTGTCTTGTAAAGCCTGCCGAGCCAGGAAATGATGAACTTTTCACCACAACTGTGCTTCGACACCATTGTTGGCCCTTTTTCTAATCCACAGATGCGCCCCCGTGTGTGTGTGTGTGTGTGTGTGTGTGTGTGTGCGCGCGCGCACACATGCAAGCATGTGTTTGAGCACCAATTATGCTATCTCTTATGAAGAAAGTGTGCTTTTAACAGCAGGATCCCTCCAACATTTAAGAGGCCTAACTGATTTGCAAGCGCTGAAAAGCTCTGAAATGTATGTAGCGTTGCCCGGATTTCCTTTTCTGACAGCCTACACACATTTTGTACAATTTTCTACCTTTGCATCCCTCTGTGCTAACAGAACACACATGCAGATTTGCAATGAAGTTTGACTCTGTGATCCACAGAAGCAGAAATAACAATTAGGAGCTTTTTCCCCTTGCCTTTTAATGCAGTTATCCTCCTTTGCAGATCACTGTGTTTTCCCCCTGCAGGTGTATAAATTAGCCACACAAAGCAGCATTCTTCCTGTCCACTTGGTGAAGTGGAAGATATTTAATGCTTCTATTAGCCCAGAGTTAACAAGGCCATTTGCTCTGCAAATTATTCTTTAATTGCACTGATTTCCTCATCGTCTTTGGATGAAAACACGTGGAAAACAAAACAAAACAAAAAAACAACTGTAAAACGTGTAGATGCTTTTGGAAGGTTTTGTGTGGTCTGCTTTGTCTGAAAATTGCAGCAGGTGTGTAAAAGAAAACAGCACACAGAGAATCTTTGAAATGGTTTTTCACAGCTTCAGTAATGACATGTCCTCCTCATATATTTCAGTTGTTGTTCATTATTTAGACTCAAATCAGAAAATCAAACAGCACTGATTACGTATGTTTTTTCTGCCTGTATTGTTTTTATTTAGGTGGAAACAAACTTAAGGGACAGCAGTTCCGTCTAGACTGGGCCTGGATCTCGCTGGAGAAAGAATATTACGTCGTAGACGAAGAGGAAAAGTTCCTGGATGTGGTCCTCAGGCGGAGAGGATACCTGGGAGAGACGTCTTTCATCGGTTAGTCCTTCTGTGCCTCTTCCTATTTGAATGAAGACCAATTCCTGTCTGTCACGTCAGGCCACCCTGGTGAGATGGAGTGGAACATTTGGTACACAAACGGGATGAGAAAGCCTCAATTTGTCTCCCTCTGCAGCCCCAAAGTTAATACATCCTTAGATGTAACAGCTATTCATATTCAGCAGTATCAATGCGAGGGCAGTACTGCACCGCAGGGGGTGTTCAGGCAGTGCTGGGGGCGTTGTGCACAAGCTGAAAAGGGCACGCTCAGACATAAATGAGGGACATTAGTAATCACAACTCTTAAGCTGCTGCCAGTGCAAAAAGATGTTCATTTGGATTTGAAATAAAATTAATTAGGCCTGATAAATGATGTCACTATAACTGTACGGTTAGCAAAACAGGACTTTTGCTCCCCCGCCTTCCCTGCATCGTACGTGGCTGAGCAGCCATTCGGCCTGGCTGTCTCTCTTTGGATGAGAGGAAATGTAAGGATCTAAGCTAAACATTTACAGTCTTAAGGATTCATGATTTTGAATTGAAAATAAATTAGCAGAAAAGCCGTCAGAACCATCAGACAAGCGAGGAAACCGTATTTGACAGGTGCAGTTTAGAAACAGCATTAGTGGTTTGGTGTGATAAAAGCCGGTCGGCGGGTCCTGGGCAGAGCTGGGCAGGTGAATTGTTTGAGGTTTCAAATCATCCATCACCCACGTGAACTGTTGCTGCCGCTAATCTTCACACGTCGGCGAGAGGGTGAAGGATCTCTCAGGAGATGGATTCCGTGCAGATGTTTGCGTGGTTGATGGGGGAAATGAGCTGCAGGTGCATTTGTTTAAGAGCGAGAGAGGGAAATCCGTTGCACTAACACACACACACACACACACACACACACACACACACACACACACACAAACAGACAGATAATCAGTGTATAAACACATGCTGGTGCAGGCTGTATCTCAGAAAGACCTTTTCATGACAGTGATAGTGACATACAGTCTTTAACGCTGCCTTCCTGCCATCATCACCTTGTTTCTTGTAAAAATCGCTGCTGCAAAGGTCTAAAACCTTTGTTGTTCTTAAATGTCAGTTAGTTGTTGAATTGTTCCCTGCACATCACTGCTACTTAACCTGATTGATCATTAACGCTTTTTAGCTACAAATGTCAGTCTCGGTGACCCACCCAAGCTTTAACCAAGAGACTTGATTTTGTGTTCGAAACAGGACACATCTGAGCGTTAGGTTCAAAGGTTAAAAGGATCTCGATGATGTTGTCTCCAAAAGCTCCTCTTAGTTTTGATTTTGTCGTACCTCAACTTGCTGTTCACTTCCCAAACGGCAGTTTCTGTAAGCGGCTTTCCGTCTCTTCCAGCCTTCATCATCTTTCTGATCCCTGTTAATCTTTGGGTCAGATGTTAGCATTGCTGTGAAGCTGTATATGACTTACCTGTGTGTGTGTGTGTGTGTGTGTGTGTGTGTGTGTGTGTGTGTGTGTGTGTGAGAGAGAGAGTGTGTGTGTGTGACCGTATTCCTTTTGGGGAGATTTTGAGTGCACAGATAAAAGCTTGAATTTTGACTCATCTCTTTGCACAGTTGCTGTGTGAGCACCTGGATCTTTCTAAACACACACACACACACACGCACACACACACACACTTCACTTTGAACGCATTTTTGAAAAGAATTTATTCTTGTGTGTTGCTTAGATACATCTGTAAATACACCCCTCAGACATGTAAGTTCACAGCTTGACATGAGTGTGAAGCCAAGTGAGATGTTTAGTGTTTGTGTGTTTGTGTGCGTGTGTGCGTGTGCGTGTGTGTGTGTGTGCACCTTTCTGCCACTAACGCACACATGCGCATCCATGTTCGTGTGCACGTACCTGGTGGTATCTCGTCAAGCAATGATGAAATATGTTCTACTTTGTTGCAGCCTAGAATGAAAAAACACACAGAGATGAAAACTGATAAAAGTTGTCTAATAACTTTCATAGATTCCAATTTGCTGGGCTGGTGAACAGGAGAATGGAGCAAATGAAGCGAGTACAGAGCAGTGACACTCTGGTGCTGGACAGAATTGCAGGGGCACGCGATCGCTGTAATGGCATCTGCATGGTATTGATATTTCGTATTTGTTTAGATCTGTTCCAGAATAACCAGTGTTGGTGAGCTCTGCTCATATCTGAATGTGCACTTTTCCTTTCATTGATATTTGCTTTTCTCGCTTCAAAAACAAAATATCTAAAGAAAAATCTGTCTTAAACTGAAGTAATCTGGTTAACTAATCAACAGCTATAAGCACAGGCAAGTGATTCGATTTGGTGATGATCAAGCTTCTTCTACGCAGCGGACGAAATTCACCAGATATGGCATCAAAACTTCATTTGTTCTGTGTTGTCGCCACTAACTCTTCTAATTATGTCCAGTTTCTCCTGTGTGACGCCGTCCCAGCTGACCTGTCGGTCCGTTTAACCTACTCATCTGTTTCCCCATCCAGAAGCTCTCCTAACCTGATCTTGTACTTCAGAGAATTTGCCCCCGGCCTGTTTTAGCGCGTCACCCACAGCCTCGCCTCTGCTCCCCTTCACAGCCCATGCAGGGTGTGTGTCATCGGCAGGGCCTCACCATTCCATTCTGTTTGACTCGGATGGGTTGTCAGCTGTTCCTCTTCATTCTGCCTCCTCTTCCTTCTCTGCTCCCTTCATGCTCTCCACTTCTTTCTTTTCTCCTGGTCTGTTCTTCTTTGTCCAATAAGCTGCGCGTTGTTAACAACGTGCCCATTCTCGGGGCTAATTACATCTTGTGGGATGAATCCCATCCTCATTATTGTTGTCATTTAAAGAGGATGAGGATATGATTCAGAACCTGAACCTCCATACATCAGTGTGCTCAGATAAAATAAAAGTTTGCAGAATTTCTGTTGTGGGGATGTTTTTGCGTGCGTGTGTGTGTGCGTGTGTGTGTGTGTGTGTGTGTGTGTGTGTGTGTGTGTGTGTGTGGGAGGGTGGGTGGGTGGGTGGCGTGTGCTCTTGAAACATAAACACAAGGGACTGTAACTCACGGAGATCAAAAGCCCTCCAGCGGGTACGTCTCCACTTTGAAGGAACCTTGGCGAAAAATACCTGAGAGGCTCTTTTGGACCAAGGAGCTACAGAAACGCAGCTACAGGAAATGATATCACGGGGGCTCCCCCGATGACTATTTCCTCGTAGGACCGTTTTTCTGGTTGCGATTGCACCTCGATAAGGTTTTGTTCTTTAATTATGCAAGCTGGCCGGCCATTCATCCCATGGCTGTAAAATCTGCATAAGTGCAGGATGTGATGTGAACTGTTGCGTATCCAAGGCCATCCAATGCTAAGCTCACGTCTGCGTGCTGCAGGCGTTTGGAAGCCCAGCAGCTGTTCTCTGCTCATCTGAGAGTCAGTGGTTTGATGCCAGGTTGAAGATGCTGACCCTTGAAGAGCAGGTATCCCAGCAGTGGAATCTGTAAACTGATGCTGTCTAGACCAAAAAAATGTGTGGATTTGCTGAGGCCATTTGCCAGGAAATTAACTTTCAGTACTATTGTTCATCTATTTTTCTGATGACTGAGCTGACCCGATCTACAGCACCACAGTCACATTTAAATCGTATTACTTTTACTGGAATTTGCATTTACTCTGCCAGGATTATTTATCTGAGCCACAGAGAACTGGATGTTTTCCAGCACATCTTTCTGTTATTCACATAACCCCCAAGCTCCGTACAGTCAAACGTTAAAACGGCCACTGCAGCTACTTCTACTTCCGACATCTTTGTGCAGCCTTTATGGAAATGAGCAGCTCAACCCTGGTTAAACTAATAGGACCAAGTGAGCGAAGAAGTGCCCCGCTGAACTTCCATTAGTCATAGGTTTTACAGAAAGCCTATCAGCAGCCCCCTGGAGAGGCGCTGTAGATGTTTTCGGTGTTGCTTTAGTGCAACTGCAGTGAGCAGAGGCCGCAGTCGGTCTTTTTTTAGAGGCTGTGAGGAACATGTTACAGCGGGGCAGCGCTGTGTGATGCTTCTGATGCTGTCGTAACACAATAATCACAGACCACAGGTCAGCTACTCCTGTAGTGTTGTGCAAATAAATGCAGTTTAATCCAGAAAGGATGATCGAAAGGGATACAAAAGCTAACAAAAAAAAACAAAAGCTAACTCATCTAATCGCTGCTGTCAGCACTAATATATGAACTGTAAACTAACCCAGGAGCACCCATCTAAACTGTTCTTGAAAAGGCAAAGTGAAGAAATGCAGTGAAATGAAATTAAATGCTTCCATTCTGCTCCATCCCGTCGGCTTCGTTTGTTCCTGGGACGCTGGAGGGATACGGACACGTTTCCAAACACAATGCTTAATTGCACGGCTTCCTCCTGGTCTTCCTTGATGTGTGTGTTTGATGTGGCTGCCTCACTTTGAAGAAGATGTGTTGACGGCGTTAATGTTCGGCAGCTTGTTTTAAAGTGACTCACATGAAAGAGGCATTGTTAAAATAAGAAAGACACGGCTGGGCGGAAATCTGCATGCTAACCGATTCATCAGAGAGCGCGTTTGCTTAAGCTTCGGCACCTTTCTGATGCTCCGTAAGCGATCAGGAAAGGAGACAACACTTTTTCTGGAATGACAGTAAGGGGTGTGAATATGCGTAATTCATTGGTTTCTTCCTCCTTTTCCTTGACTGCTTCCTTTGTTTGTTCCTGTCACATATATTTGCGATAATCTGCTGCCCCTCTCTGCGTCTTCATCTGTCTCCTTTAACCGTTTGTGTCTCTCAGGCATCGGAACTGCGGATGGCAGCGCCAAGAAGGACGAGGACTTCAAGGGCAAATCCCAGAGGCAGGTCCAGTTCAACCCGGGACAGACAAGGGCCACGTGGCGGGTCCGGATACTGACGGACGGGACGTACGAGCGAGCCGAGACCTTCCAGATCCTGCTGTCAGAGCCGGTGATGGGGGTGATGGAGTTCCCCACCTCAGCGACTGTGGAGATCCTGGATCCCAATGATGGTTAGCAGATTGAACAGAGCAGAATGTGTTTTGTTGTGAAATCAACTAAAATATATACTATAAATCTCAGGAGGTTAGCACAGAGAGAGAGAGAAAAGTCAGTTTAAACGAGCGTCAGCAGCATCGATTTATCAATACACCCCAGGCTACTGATATCTCAGTGACATTGAGGCCATAGATTAAAGCCCAGACAAATCTCAAATAAATATCGCTGAAATCAGTGACATATTCAACTAAATGCCCTTTCTGGCCCTGATAGCTAAAGAAAATTGGGTTTTTGTTTTATCTTTTGATATTTTGACCTATTGTGCCACTTTTATTATTAATGTTTTTGCTTGTTTGTTTGCAGGCACAGCAGAGGGCCACCGGTTTTGCCTCTCCGTTTGATTAAAACTGTCTTTTCACACTTGTCAGACAATTACACTGTAGCTGCAGATATTTCTGTCACTTTCCACATATCCAGTCTCACCAGGTGTTCATGTTCCACAGCACGCTACACGTATCGTGTTTGCATCAAAGCGTCGTTGATGTTGACACTCGCAGTCTGAGACCTTGACAATATAACGTTAGAGATGTGAGGAAAGCAGTTTGATCAAAGTAATGGCTTTACCACTAGTTTCCCACTAGCCTGAGAACAAATGAGAGGTCCTAACAGGATAGATTTACCCACCAGTTTTGCTGTGTAGCGACAGCGACTTATAATGAATCCCTTGTTGGCTAAATATCTCAGTCATACGCAAGGAAACTTCTTTTGCTTAGTCACTTAAATTATTTTTAATCGTTTTTTTCAGCCCTCTTGTTAGCCTGCAGATTGAAAGCTGAATGGAATATTGAGCAGAGTTAAAGTGGCTGCTGTGTTTCGCCAAGGCCAGACTTTTTTCTCCATCCTCAGCTTTGACATTTACATATTTTTTTTCTTTCCGAGGCATCACTCCTCTCATCAGAGTGCCTTTTTGTGGCATTTTGGACGTGCAACAAAGACGCAAAACAAAAAATGAAACCTCCATTATGATATTTTGCCTTCTCTCCCTCTCCGCGCTCTCGCCTTCTCACTTCTCATCCAACCTCCCCTGTGAGTTAATTATGCTTTGTGGGTGGAGTGCAGGGGCTGTTTTGCTTGGCGATATCTCCAGAGATTGTCTAATGTGACAGAAACACACCACTCTCTACTCCAGCGTGCTTTGTTTTGCGGCGTTAGCTGCACCACAACTTTGTTCTCTAACAATGAGAACCGGGTTTGTTTGCCCGGGGGCAACATCAGCTGAACCGCCAGCTCAAATCCATGTGGTGTTATACACATTAGTGCTAATACGGCCCTTTAAGAAAGCGTTTCTAACGATTTATTAACATTATTATTTAGTCTGTTCGCGATGCTAACACGCTGGTGCCACTTTAATTAAGAACAAGGTTTGTATTGTTATGGTTCTTCCATTTTTACTGCTGCAGCACTGATTTTCAAACGTGCACAACTTTACTTTATACATAATCCATGCGCAGGGCTCACAGCGCTGACAAAAGACGACAGCGGCATCTAACCGGTTATTGTTGTCGCTGGCTGCCGCTGGTTACTTTATTGCTCCTTCTACAATAACCGGGGCCGCCTCGAACTTGTTGCATCTTTTGCAGGGCTTGTTCCAGTAAATGACTGCTTTGTGGGATTTTTTTTTTTTTTTTTTGCAGTGGAGGGCATGGCGGTGTGATTGTAAGAGCGTTGTTGGGATGTAAAACCTCTTTAGTAATGTAGGGCACATTAACCAAGAGACTTTTTTCATTCGACTGTTACATGGTGCCATTAACTGCAGGTTTTCAAAGCCAGTTTTTTTTTCTCCTTCTTTCTTTTCTACAGTTACATTTTAGGCACTTAGCTGATTGGCATGAATATTTTTACCCACTGATGTGAGACTCACACATCCGTTGGAGCCACGGCGTTTCTACTGTGGAATATTCATAGAACAATCAATAATGGAGAAGTGTTGGGCATAAACATAAAAGGCAACAAATATCCTGAGAAGGAACCGCAAAACCAGGTGGATGTCTGTGCTATTTTAACACCCCCCTTTTCCTGCCCATGAATGTTTTAATATGACTTGCTTGACCCACTTGTGCTGAAAAATATGCTCTTATGGATTTAGACGAGTGCAGGTAACGCATGGATAAAGTCAGGGAGAAGGGAAAATCGGGGTGTAAGGAGGTGTTTGTGTGTTTGTACTAGGTAAGCTGAGGACCTTGATCCTCTGCTTTGAGCGTCTGCAGCCCCCTGAGGAGCGACAGATTGTGTGCATTGACTGAAAGGAGAAATGGAGGAGAGGGAATAAGATTGAGAGATGAGAAGAAAAAAAATATCAAGGGCAGACTGACTCATGTTGATGACTTCATCTCAGTGAGCAATCACAGGTGGTGTAGGCCTTTTTATCTCTGGGCGCGCAGTCAAACGTCCAGATCCACTTGTTGGCTCGATAGTCAAGTTGGAGCGATCTCTTGTTGCTCCGATCTCCATCGTGGTTAATCACGCTCAAGCCAAGAAAAGGAGTCAGAAACAAATTGTCAAACAAAAAGATCTGGGACGAGCTCGAGCTCAGACCACTCGGTTAGTATTTTTATTGGTCCCTTTGCGGCGGTGGAAAACAGCTCCAGCATCATTTCTGTCACGGCAGGGGCTTCTCCGCTTTGATGAACGATGCCTTCACTGGCTCCAGTCCTCTCAATCGCCAGATTCTCTCAGACACAGAGAGGAGTGAGGGAAGAAAAAAAAGAAGGACGGTCTCGCTGACCTCGTCATGTGAAGAGGAGTCAAAATGGAAAACTCCCAACTGATTCGCTCTCAGAGACTTGCATGTGTAATTGAGCGCGACACACCAGGCGGTGAGGAAAACTTCCGGAGGGGTGTCTTTGAAGAGCACCTCTGGTTGCATCAAACTGTGTTGCCAAGTTATTTTTGAATATGAATAAGCACACTGCAGGACCACAACTTCAATAGACGGGGATAGAAAAAAAAACTAGGAGAGTGAGAACAAAAGCCAGCGTCAGTCCTCGATGGCCTGACGTAGGGTGGATTTTTGCAGATTGTTCCACATCATTACCTTTGTCTCTGTCTGCCCGACTCCATCCGCTGCCTCCAGAGTCGACGGTGTTCTTCCCGGAGCAGATCCAGTCGGTGGAGGAAGATGTGGGAGAGCTTTTCATCCCGGTGCACCGCAGCGGAGACATCAGCCAAGAGCTGATGGTGGTCTGCCACACGCAGCAGGGTAGGGACGACCTCATCTCACACGTTTAACCTCAGTGTATCCAGCCTGCCTCAGCCTTTCCTGGCAGACGGAAACACGAGTCGGTGAATAAATCTGTCACATTTGTTGTCTTCGGGAGGATATTTGCTGCTATTTTCTGGTTGTGCAAAAAGATCCTCAAAGGCATTAATAGCATAAAATTACATGTGGAACTGACTGAGCACCAAATGTTTTATATTCACAGTGACACCTGCACACGTTGCACCTTAAGTGTTCGATAGCACCCAGTGCGGCCTGTTAACGCGCTGAAAAGGATACAGTTCACACCATATTTGCATTTGAAGATGTAAGACGCTGCAGCATATGCTCGGTGTAATTTGCTGGCTGTACAGTCTATTTAGCCGGAAATTTACGAGCAGCCTCTGCGACAGCCCTCCAAAGGCCGCGGGATCGGTCCAGTTACTTTAATTTAAAAGTGAAAATGTGAAGAATACACTTAAAAAGGCTGGACATAATTAGCTGCCACAAGAACAAATGTGCAGTTTTTATCATCTCATACTGACGTGGTTGGAGTTTTGTTTTCACATCTTCAGACATAAATGAACAGGTTTAAAACCTTGAGGTCTGACTCATCTCACAAGCATTCAAATCACGGAAATATGGGCAGACTTTTATTGATGCCAATGCAAGGACACAATCCTGCAGACAGCTTGTCAGAGCGGAACAGCCATATTGTTCAAAATGTAGCAGATGCTTTCTGTTTGTCTTAAAGTTAGTTTTGGGGCAGTTCTCCAGATTAAACCTTTATAATGTCAACACAGTCCATCATTCTTCACTTCATCTTTGCATTTTTCTTCTCTGTGTTTGCGCAAAACAGCTTAACCTAAACCCACCAGATGCAGAGATTCTCATGTTGTCACTGCCTGAGCGCTGTCTGCAGCGATCACCGTGATCTCTTTCCCAGAATGTTTAAATGCTGGCTCTCTCTCACACACACACACACACACACACACATGCGCGCACACGCACACGCACACGCACACGTGCACACACTGTGACTTTAGATTCAGCCAGAAATGCAGCGACGACCTAATGAAGGCATTACTGGTAAATGCCAGAAGGACTGTACAGAACTGGCTGTACCACTGGTTTGATTTGCAAAGACCTGTTGGCCCGAACTGGGCGATCATATTTAAACTAATCCGCTGACTCGTGCTGACCTCGCCTTAGTTAAAGGTCAGTTCCTGCAGATCTTAATGGTCGCGTTTGAGGCTTGGATGTTTTATTCCCTTCATGTAGCAGAGTTTAACAAAATCACTTGTCAGCACAGTATATTTTAATTGTCGAGCTGTTTTTTTTTTTTTTTCTTCCTCCTCAAAGGTTCCGCCGTGGGGACGGTTCCAACCACCGTCCTGTCCTATTCGGACTACATCTCCCGCCCAGAGGAGCACGGCAGCATCCTCCGCTTCGACAAGGGCGAGCGGGAAAAAGCGTGCCGCGTGATGATCATCGACGACTCCCTGTATGAGGGGGAGGAGAGCTTCAACGTCAGCCTGTCCCTGCCCGTCGGGGGCCGTCTGGGAAAGCACTACCCCACCACCAAAGTCAAGATCTTGGAAGACATGGACGACGGTAAGCCTGAAAGCAGACAGAGTTGCCGGTTTATCACATCTCCTGACTCGTTGTGAGTGTTTTGCTCAAGTTGCAGACAGTGATACCTGTCTGCATGCGTGAGGCTTCGGGGTTCACAGCGTATGCTGAATGTGCCGGACTCCACGGAGTTAAAAGCGCTGCCATGCTCAATTGTCACCGGAGCCTTCATGTCAGCGGATATCTCCTCATTAGGCATGTTTACAAACTCGCAGACTGTTGAGGCATGAAGGATAATGTATCCAGACAGAGACTCTGTTCCCATGGACAGATCTAATCAAACTCTCGTTCAGACAGGTCTTAATTAGTCCAGACACACGCGGGAGTCCAGCGGGACCACGGATCTACGTCTGTCACTGCTCACTGTTGGAACATCACACATACAAATAGCTCATACATTTCTGAAACCTTCTTTTTCAGGATTTGAGTTTCCTCTTTTCAATTAAAATAGTCTGCGTGAAATCTTAGAAATCTGATATCCGCTGTAGTGACACTCACAATTATGTCATATATATCTACACAACACAGACAATATAGTATAACTGTATATATCAAAGCTCTAAATTGTGTGATTACAGCCTCTTTTTTTTCCATTTCCATTTCCTATTTAGCTGGATGTTTTATACAACATATTGCCAGCCTTTTTCTCCATCGATAGTTTCTGCACACAGAGGCATTTAATTAAAGGGTATTCGACAGATTATAATTAAAAAAGCACAGATTGTTTTCTATTCTGTTCTCCCGTGGCTCCCAGGAGTAATGCTGTAATAAATTAGTCACAAGTCACTATTGCCACATATCAGTTAAATCGGCGTGTGCTTCGTGGATTTCTCTGCTCCAGCTTATCCACCCATCTGGCACCAAAAATAAAGAAATGCAAACTATAAAGGCATAAAAATATGCCCTGGTTTCTGATCGGAGTCGGAGTCGGAGGCTTCAAGGTTGCCAGTTTTGACTTGAGATCAGATGAGAAAACCAACAAATAAATCGACCAAGCAGATACTAGGAATGGCAACAATTCTCAAGGGGATTTATTTTTCTTCTCTCTCTATTTTGCTTATTCTTCTACTCATTGTAGGACAAATTCTAAGTGTAATATCTGGATCTGCTATAGAATAAAGCCTGTTGGCTTCATGTACACATTTCTTAATGACCTAATCAATATTTTCCTCCTCAGTTTCTTCTTTTTCTACTGTTCAACATCACCTTCCTGTAAAACAAACAACAACCACTGAATAAATCGTGAAGACGTATAACTGAGGACTCATTTAGAGACACAAACAACCATGCCCCATGTCTGTGTCTGTGTCCGGGGGCTGCTTAACAAGAAACATGACACGCGGTCGTGATTGTTGCTAAATTGTCAGGCTGCCTCAGATGAAGTGTGCAGTTCAAAGGGATGGAAATGTGTGTTCGTGAAAGCCCGGCTCCATTGAGAAATGAAGAGGTATCATTTTAACCCAGACCTCCATCACAGAACACATGGGTCACGGTGTTGTTGCTTCTGCTCTGCTGTGAAATGTAATGTGTGCACACTCCGAGTTTATGTCAGTGCTTAAATTCTGCATTTGTGCTTTTTTTTTTTAATCCACTTTAGCAGCACATTTCCTTCTCCCAGGTCACCCTGCAAGGTCTCTCTCTCTCTCTCTCTCTCTCTCTCTCTCTCTCTCTCTCTCTCACTTTCTTTCACACACGTTCACCGCATGTTTTCTCACTTTTGCCAAGAAAAACACCCAGGGGTGTCTGCCAGGTTTAGTGCTTTATCAGATTAAACTCAACGGTGCCCGTCTCTCCCGGAGTGTTGCTTTCTGCACGGCTGCGCGCTCTGACTCGATGTGAAGGTTGTCATCTTCTCGTGTCCTGCCAAGGAGAAACAACACAACGCTTTCTCGGCCAGGTGCACCTGGCCTCAGCTACGCTTGTG
Source organism: Pao palembangensis (assembly GCA_015343265.1). Lineage (NCBI taxonomy): Eukaryota > Metazoa > Chordata > Actinopteri > Tetraodontiformes > Tetraodontidae > Pao > Pao palembangensis. Next base: position 9,263,375 of record CM027094.1, on the reverse strand, counting down.
AAGTGGTAGATTAGCTGAGAGGGTTTCTTTTTTGAAACGCTCTCCTTCATTCCACTATGAGGCCAGCCTGTGCGTTGGTCACACTCCGCTAGTATCAAAATTGCTTCTCATTTCCGCTCCCTACATTACTGCTGCTGTAGAATTTTCTGTACTACATAACCTTAATTAGCACGCAAACAGAAAAAAGCTGTGGTTTTCTCTCTGGAGTCTTTAATTTTCTTCCCTTTGCTTTCTGTTGCACACAAACAAACCAAATGGCAGTTGTGAACAATTTGCTCACACGATTATCCTCACATGGAGAAACTGCCAATATCACCATATAAAATAAATATCTCTACTAAAAGCTCTCCTGTGGGGGTGAAACTGTTTTTTTAAACTAAAAAGGGGAAATTTGTTCCAAAACCAGGGGTCTGAATTTAGAGAACAGCTGAGAATGCCTTGTAAACCGTGTTTGAATGGCGCGGTGACACACAAAGCTCCCCAGACGCCCACATGTAGTAATTATTGCAATTTGCATTTACGCCTCGCTCAGACCTCACATGCTTCTAAACGCCAAACCGCAGCAAGGCCCCAGAGGGGAAGGCAGTTCGCACTCGTCAGTCGCAACTCAACCTTCCTCCGGCTACTGACAGGAATTGTCATCCCCAGGGTGCAGTTCAGACGTGCAGTGGTGTGCGTGCATGCACGAGCTCCGTGTTTCCTCTCCAAGCGTTTGGCCCTGCATTAAAGCGATGATGATCGTCCCAAAAAAAAAAAAAAGCGTGCCGTTTGCCTCACTGTTGAAAGTACTTGACTAAACGTCCTTGCCTTTTTCCCACCCACTTTAATCCTTCCATATTTTGTTTTTCTTTCCCATAGCGCAAATAAACAGATGCTATTTGCACTACAAACAAGCACACTCTCTGTTAGGTGAAGCAAATATATAGGAGGAAAACAAGGAAGAAAGACGGTGATAAAACAAGTCTGTCGATGGGAGGCAGGAACAGCGAGGTCACACTTTTTTTTCTGCTCACTATCACTTATTCTGTGGAGTCAAAATGTAATTGCACTTAATTTTCTGATTCCCTCAAGTGTGCATGCTATTCTTGGGATTTTCTTTGTTTTTTTGTGTTGTTTTTTGCTATCTGGCCCAGTTAAAGAATATAAATGACATATGAAAGCAAATATAAGCGAATATTCTGAAGAAAAGAAAGCACTTGGTCTGCTGAAGAGTTTGATCATGACTCCAAAAAAAAAAAAAAATAGATAAAAAACAAGTGAATATGCCTGCTATTTTTAGATTACATGCCAGAATATAAGAGAGGAGCAGTGCTAAAATAAAAAAGAAAAAAAAGAGTGGCATCATGAAGCGGGAGACAGAGTAAATTTTATTCTGTCAGTTTTCTTGGACTTGAGGGGAAGGTGGGGTGGGGGTTGGAGCGATGAAGCTGTCAGACACACATTGGACTGCCTCCACTTTGCTGCCTGAGGAAACAATACTAGTTCAAACAAGCCTTTTAGCAGTCTAGGGGGCCTCTCTCTTTCCCTATCTCTCTTTCCCCATTTTTCTGTTTTTCAAGGCTAACGGTGTCCTTTTTTTGTTGAAAGTACTCATCGGTTTCTGTCGGAGGAATGGCAACAATGAGACGGGATAAAAAGCTGGAAGAGGTCGCGGGGTCGCGCCTCCCCGCAGTTTAACTTTGACCTAATGGGCCGCCGCTGTTTGACCTCTGCTTCCGGCTGCTCTTTTTACAAATGACTTGTGTCACATCGTGGGTGGCGCCTGACAGGTGTTAAGTTACCACAGGTGCATGCGTAAGTGGAGAGGACAGCCAGCGTTAACAACCAGCGCGGTTGTAAATATGACCCCGGGAGGAGGGAGAGGAAGAAACACAATGTGTTCAGTAGAAAAGCGTTAACAAGCATCGGTGGTAATCAGACTCTCTTTGATTTCCAGCGCCAGTGTTTTATTTTGGAGAGGTGGACTATCACTTGGATGAGAGCGACGGATACGTGGAGGTCAAAGTGTGGAGGACGGGAACGGATCTGTCCAAAACCGGCACAGTCACTGTCCGTTCTCGCAAGGCTGAGCCCGTCTCTGCTGAAGGTGAGGTCCCGCCAACACAGATAAACGCCAGCAGATGAACGCCTTGGTCTTTTCAGTTCTTTAAAATCCTGTTTTCTCCCCTTTCCTCCAGCTGGTATCGACTACGTGGGCATCAGTCGTAACCTGGACTTCGCCCCAGGTGTCAGCATGCAGACCATCAGGGTCACCATCTTGGACGACCTGGGGCAGCCAGAGCTGGAGGGAATTGAGATGTTTGAGCTCGTCCTTCGAATGCCAGTGAACGGCATTCTGGGAGAACCTGCGAAGGCCAAAGTCTTCATCAATGACTCGGTCTCCGACTGTAAGTGTTGACCATGTTTTTTTTTCACCTTTCGCTGTAGTCAGAACCTTCACTTTGTTAGCGGTATGTTTTAGCTGTCTTCTTAAGGATATATTTTACAGCTTCAATCTTTTTTTATCTTTTATTTTTGAAAGTCAGACTGCAGAGAAAACAATTTATCATTCTCGGTGTTCTTTTTCTACATTTTTATAGTTTCACACCAATCATCTTTTTGCGCATGGTTGCAACAGCTGCGAGTATTTAATGAGATTTTTAAACTCAGCCCGCCCACTATTTTCAAACGCTTTGTCATTACGTGTGCATCGTTCCTCTTCCATGTCTCCCCATCAGTGCCGAAGGTCCAGTTCCGGGAGGCGGTGTACTCTGGAGAGGAGAGTGATGGCCAAATCACAGCCATCGTGTACCGCAGCGGCGACATCAGATACAGATCCACAGTCCGCTGTTACAGCCGCCAGGGCTCCGCGGAGGTCGCGTCCGACTTTGACGAACGTCCCAACACGGACGCATCTGTCATCACGTTCCTACCAGGTTAGCTTTAGCAGCCGCACACACGCTTCACACGTGTTTTCGCTTGCGTGCAGATGTGCCACACTGGTTTAATTAAAGACACAGCTTGAAAAATTAAACAGTTTTTTTTTTTTTTTGTCGCGGTTGAACAAAAACCCGCGGTCTCTTGCTGACATTGCAAGTCTTTGCAAATTTCTTCCACCCTTTTTTTCTTTTTTCCCCACAATATAAAAACAAAAACATCATCCAAAACCTCGTGAGTAGCAAAAGAAGAGACAAGATATAAACAAAACTGAAAAAAAATTGGGAATGATTGTTGAATGTATTTCATCCTTAACACCACCTCCAACTTTCTGACACGTCCCGTCGTTGCTGCGCTCCAGGCGAGGCGGAGAAGCCATGTATCTTGTCACTGGTGGATGACATGCTGTATGAGGAGGGAGAGGAGCTGCGGTTGGTCCTGGGGAACCCGAGGAGCGAGTCGCAGTTTGGCGGATCAGTGGGAGCTCTGAAGGAAACTCTGGTGAAAATCAAGGACACTGCTGACAGTAAGCATAAGAGGAGGGATGAGCCAATCCCTGTTTGGGTATGGATCAGCGTTGATAATTAAGGTGGCGTCAATAACCCTGCAGCGGCGTTGTTCTTGATTTCCCTCCTGTGCCTCAGAGCCCATCATCCGTTTTATCGAAACAAAGTTCAGCGTCAGCGAACCGAAAGAGGCCGGCGCCGTGGCGACTGTCAAGATCCCTGTAGTACGAGTGGGAGACACATCAAAGGTGTCGGTGGTGCGTGTTCACACTAAAGATGGATCGGCGACCTCGGGAGAAGACTACTACCCAGTATCTCAAGGTACAGCCGTCTTCAAACAGGTCTGGCTGAACGCTGACATCGTTAGTGCACAGTTGTGTTCTCCCAACAGTCCGAAAAAAGGAGAGGACTGGGGCAGGAGAAGGGAAACCTCCTGTAAACACTGGTCAAACGCTGCCTCTTTCAGGGTGTTTTGCAGCAGCTGACAGGACATGTTAAATGGTTTCCATCAGCGACTTCTAACGTCATCCCAAATCATGGAGAATAATTCTAAAACTGCAAAGAGGTGGGAAGATTTGAATTCCGTCTCGGTACATTCCAGTATTTTGTCAGCCGGGTTTGGATCCCTCCACCCGCTCGGCTTTCAGCACAGTGAACAAATCAAGCGTTTTAAATATTTATACGATCACTGTCGACCTATTCAAATCACACCGTCCTGCTCACTGTTCAAACAGGGACAATTTCCCAGACGTTTGGACCAGCGTTTCATTGAATTTCTAATTCGGCCCGATATTTCCCGCTTTCTCAATGCAAAGCTGCGGCACTTATCTCGTAGAAGGCCTGGCCACCTCTGACATCATGCAAATAATAAAACGCCGCAAAGCTTTTTTGCAGATAAATGCGTTCATCTGCGAGGCAGTGTAGAATCTGAATACAGCGAAAGCAGAAGAGTTTGGCTTTAAAAGTGGCTTTTGTTTGATTAACAAGCTGTTGTCTTTTCAATGAGCCTCGTTGTGTTTGTGTGTGTGTTTTCTTTTCCCAGATATTGAGTTCAGAGAGGGGGATAAAGAGCATGTGGTGGAGATCGAGGTGCTCTTCGACGGCGTCAGAGAGATGAGGGAGGCCTTTACTCTCCATCTGAAGCCGGATGAAAACATGGTGGCAGAAACTCAGGTCAGGTCAACGTTAATCCAGTCGTGCAGTTAAGTGGTTAAGTGAACAGGCTTCTACAGGCCACATCGGTCTGACCCCTTTTATCCAGGTCAGTCGCACTGAGATGAAGGGTGTCTCTTTGGGTGTACTCACCCAGACAACAGCAGCTCTCTGCTGTAGTTGGAGTCAAAAAAACATTTGACACTAAATAATAGATCAACTGTGAAAAACAATAAACAGAAGAAGCAGAACAGAGAAAGGGAGAAATGTCCCCGCTGTGAATCTGAAACAACTCCAGCGCTGTGATGAATTTAATCATTTGACTGATGATGGTTTTCTCGTCCCAAAGTCGCAAACAGCATGAAGTTGCTTTTCTTCTTAGCCTCAAAACTCCGTTTCTTGGGCGACAGATGACTAAAGTCATCGTTTACATCGAGGAGACCAACAGCATGGCTGATGTCACCTTCCCCTCCCTGCCTCATGTGGTGTCCCTGCTTCACTATGACGACGTCGCCAGGACGCCAGAGAACCTCCACCCACCAGCCGGGTACCCTGTCGTCTGTGTCACAGTGAGTCCAGATTAGCATCCACTCAGTGAGAGACCAATGAGGGCATGAATGTTTGTGCTGCGGTACTGGAAGGTGGGGACTGGGTGGGACTAAATGATGCCGGTACATAAAAAAAAAGCTAAATAAACTATTAGATTTCACAAACAGATATGGGTTTGTTATTAACCCTTTAATTACACCTGTTATTGGTAAATGCACTTTAACACTTTTGTGTGGGTAGTGGAGGACAGGTTCACAATCTCACGTTAGTTTTGTTCCCCATCACTCTGCCTGCCTTTGCCGGCTCGCCCATACCTCATTGCTTCTGTGTTTCTCCTCTAGGCTTGTAACACAAAATACCCAGACTTTGACAAAACCGGCTCCATTTGCGTGAGCGAGCACATCAACGACACCTTGACCCGCTACCGCTGGCTCATCAGCGCCCCGGCTGGCCCCGACGGCGTCACCAGTCCCATGAGGGAGGTGGACTTTGACACCTTCTTCACATCTTCCAAGATGATCACGCTGGACTCCATCTACTTCCAGGCGGGCTCCAGGGTCCAGTGTGCAGCCAGGGCGGTAAACTCTAATGGGGACGAGGGTTTAGAGCTCGTCAGCCCCGTTTTCACTATCAGCCAGGAGGAAGGTGAGGATAGAAGAATGAGCACCCATCACTAAACAGCCTCAGACAAAGCCGTGGCCTCTTGTTGCAGTGAGACACAAAGAGACTTGTTCAAAGCTGTTGTTCTGAGCTTCATCAGTGTTATAGAACTGTGCCTGTTAATGAATAGAGCCTCCTGAACAACACGGCTGATGTTATGGGGGAAAAAATAGAATGAATACCAGAAAACAAGCACTGGAACTGTGGCTTTTCAATCCTTTTTCTCTTATCAGCACATTTGCCAGGAAAGAAAGCTTCTGAATTTGATGCTGAAATGCTGCAAAGCTATATAAAAAAGAACACACACAAAGGCCATTCATTCAGGACAAAAATGGCTTCCCATTGAAACTGTTGAGTAAGAAAGTACCTAAAACAGCAAAAGATTTCAAGATAATGCGATACTTGTGTCAAAAGAATGTGATTACTATTTTAAATGCAATAGCATAAATATGGGGTTCATATTCCAATAAATATCTGAAATGTTGCCAAAATACAGTACTTAATTAATTATCAAGCCCCCGGATGACAGAATCGTTTACATTTATGAGCAGCGGGAAAGTAGATGGATTGGTAATGTCAAAGGGATGGCGACAGGCTGAAGCTTGTCTGTGTCCCTGCGTTCATACCGTCTCTGTCATCCAAAGGTATGTGTCAGCCGCGTAAGATGGGGACTGTCGGCGCTGAGCCTTTCTCCGCCAAGCTGCGCTACACTGGAGCAGACGATCCAAAACACCCCAACCTCATCAAAGTGACTGTCACCATGCCTCACATTGACGGTACGTGGGAGCTCCAGGCAGGACTCGTACCGCAGATAAAGTGAAGTGCAACATGGCGTGTGTAATATTCACGTTCGGGGCTCCTCTGCAGCCGGAATGTAGATCTTGCCAGGTTGCATCAAACCTGCTGTGGAACCCGCAGCACACCTGCTACTTAACATTCCCTTCTAGGTTTTTAATTAGCCGCCTTCTTCCTTGTCTCCTCCAGGTTTTTCTCTCCTTTTTCCGTGTTCCAACGTGTTGGATTAGAACATCTATCTCACAGTTAAAATGCTTCACATTCTCCTCTTTGCACTCCCAGGCATGCTTCCGGTCATCTCAACCCGGCCTCTCATGAACTTCGAGTTGACGCTCAGTCCCGACGGAACCCGGGTCGGAAACCACCGCTGCTCCAACCTCTTGGACTACAAGGAGGTCACCACGGGCCACGGCTTCATCACCGCGTCCCCGCGCAACCCCGACAGCATGGGAGACACTGCGCCGTATCAGTTCAGCAGCCTGCTCAGGGGGAACAGCACATTACGCTTCTACAGGAGCCTGAACCTGGAAGCCTGTCTGTGGGAGTTCAGCAGCTACTACCACATGTCCGAGCTGCTCACGGACTGCGGGGGTTTCATCGGGACTGACGGACAGGTTGGTCCCTCTGTCTGCATAGTTTAGAAATTCCGATGTCAGCCTTGTGTGCCCATCTATCTTGCGTGTGTGTTTGTGTGTGTGTGTGTGTGTGTGTGTGTGTGTGTGTGTGTGTGTGTTTGCACAGACAGAACGGCACCGTATCTGTTTGACCAGTATTTTGCATTCCACTCACTGCACGTTCACGTGTGTTTGACAGATTTTAGTGAGCACATTGAAACGAAAAGTTATATTTTGCTGTTAACTGATGTCTCCTTACATCATTCCATGCATTGTTTTAGCCCTGTATTCTCACGATTCCTGCTGGTATTGTGGATGAGGCGGGAGACCAATTCTTTCTTCGCCTGTCCTGCTGCTCCTTTGTGTCCCCCTTGCCTTTGATCCGGGAGTTTCTTGTTGCTAACCTGTGTGTGTGGCAGGGTTTCTATTTGTGTGTGCAGAGAGTAACTGCAAAAAACAGAAGCAAAATGAAGTGACTCGTGCCTGTCATCCTGAGAGACGCTCATAGACATGCTTCAGGCGCATTGGCGCGTCACTTCATTAAAATTACTGCTGCTCTTTTGAGCATCAGATCAATGAATGTAATAGGAAAGAGTATGTCAGCAATGAGCGATCAATAATTGTGTTTGAAAGCATCAAAAGCTCCATGACCAGTTTTCCTTTCAGGTAATAGTCCCTTAATTTCTTAGTGTGTTCCTGACTCAGCGATCGTCCAACGGACCTCAGACACTGAGGTGAAACGGTCTCATTTCAGCTGCGTGTGCTAAGAAGTGTAGAGAGTTTGGCCTTGTTGTGTGTGAGGACAGTATAACTGATATACCTAATATACCGGCTGTTATTCTTTTTATCATATTTGATTTTGCATTTGCTGCTGAAAGTCGTTATTCTCCTTATTTCTCATCCACTTGACAGAGTAAAAATGATTTAATTGATAAACAAGTTCACTGAAAGTGTAGTGGTCCATTTTCACTGATTAAATTTGTCAAGCTTGTGTGAATAATCAAAACTTCCACACGAAAGCGCTGATGTAATGTAACGTGTTGAGCAGTGACATCTAGTGGCCACTGGTGATGAAACCTATGGGACGTGTTGCAGTTCTGTTTGATCACTAAATGTTATATTTCTCTTCTTTATTTCCTTCAAATCTCTTTAAAAAGCTATATTTACTAACATGCATTTTGGCAAAAGAATGTATATTTCATGCACACTAGCCAGGAATTGTAAGACCTGATTTCTACACGATTTATTTGTCTGCCATCCCTGACATTACAGTGCTGCATCCACATTCAGCTCCAATACAAAGAATTCTTTTGGACTGTTGAGCTGACCAGGATCAGAACACTTTTTCATGCAGTCATATGAGGAATAAGATATATTTAAAAACTGATGGAATTATAGTCAGATTTAATTCATTTATTTTATGTGGGGGCCTTACCAGTTTACCAGTTAAAATGCCACAGAATTATCATAGTAATCTTTGGCAAAAAAAAAAAAAAAAAAAAAAATCTATTTTTTGATATTTGGAAAACTTGAAAAGCACAACTCAAGCCCACATGACTGCCCACTACAAGGACAACGCAAATAAAATTAAAAAAAACTTCACCGTGTCTTTGGACAACTCTGTGTAGGAGTGAAAGAGTTCAGGCACCTCATGGAGGAGAAAGAGTTCATCTGCTGCATGTCAGCTTAATATATCATCCTGACCTAAAATCAACATGAATTTTATTGGGATGTTATTGTTGCGATGTGGAAAAGAATGAACGACATAACATGTCAAACACTGATTTACCTGTCTCGCTTACAGGTGCTTAACTTGGTCCAGTCCTACGTGACCCTGCGGGTGCCCCTTTATGTTTCCTACGTGTTCCACTCACCGGTGGGAACAGGCGGCTGGCAACACTTTGACCTGCAGTCCGAGCTGCGGCTGACCTTTGTGTACGACACCGCGATCCTCTGGAAGGACGGCATCGGCAGCCCCCCGCAGGCTGAGCTCCAGGGTGTGTTCAGGACTTAACATCACAGTTAATGCTTCTGGACTCTGGAGACATCCGCTTTAACTCTGGAATCTGGTGGGTTGGTTTGTTTGTTTCTGCAGGGGCGTTGTACCCAACCAGCATGCGTATCAATGAACAGGGGCGCTTGGTGGTCAACTTCCGCACCAAGGCTCGTTTCAGGGGTCTCTTTGTAGAGTCGCGTTCTGGAGGCCGAGCTGGTGAGGTCATTGACCGAAACATGTCGCTATTAAGTTAATATCTATCTTAATTGGTTTTACGGCTTCTCTCTTAATTCCTTCCCCAGCAACCTCGTTATTTTCCATGGTGATGAGCGTGGATCATCCCGGCCTGACCTTTAACCTGAGCTCACTGAGGAGCGAGCCCACGTACAACCAGCCGGTCCAGCAGTGGACCTTCACCTCTGACTTTGCCGTAAGATCGGCCGATGGAGTTCTGACACATGCTGAAACACGTTTATGTGTTGTTTATGTTCTCTGCTTCTCCCTGCAGGTGAGAGACTACTCTGGAACATACATGGTGAAGCTGATTCCCTGCACAACAGCCCAGAATATGGAATACACCGTCCCACCTATCTGCAGCCCCAGAGAACCAATAACATTCGATCTAGATATCAGATTCCAACAGGTAAGACAGCATAGATTTAAACTGAACTATCCCGAGTTAGTGTTATTATTTGAGGTTTTTATCAGTTTCTCTTGATCTTTGATGATGAATTCATTCGTAGGTGAGCGACCCGGTTGCTGTTGAGTTCAGTCTGAACACTCAGATGTTCTTGCTGTCCAAGAGAACCTTGTGGCTCTCTGATGGGTCAATGGGGTTCGGTCAAGAGAGTGACGTGGCCTTTTCTGAGGGTCTGTCCCATTTTTCACAAGCGTATCAAAGACTTGACTAGATGTGTTGTACACACAGGTGAAATCTGGTTTTCTCCTCTATCCAGGTGATACAGTTTATGGCCGTGTGATGGTGGACCCTGTTCAGAACCTCGGAGACTCTTTCCTCTGCAGCATAGAGAAAGTGTTCCTCTGCACAGGCACTGATGGATATGTTCCAAAATACAACCCGACCAAGTTTGAGTTTGGCTGCCTGGCCGACTCCCCCTCATTGCTCTACAGATTTAAGATACTTGTGAGTTCTTTTGCTTTATTTTTGTTTGTTTTGGCCTCTGCTGATGCCTGCAAATCCAGTCCACGGAAAAAAATTAATTACCTTTTTTCTATCCTTGCTTGATCTAATGTTCATCACCAGGACAAGGCTCAGCCGGAGACCCAGGCCCGTGCTTTTGGAGATGTCAGTTTTAATGCTGTGCTGGCGCTAGATGATCCATCAGCCATGTCTCTCGTCAGACAACCCGGATCTGATGGCTTTAGGTTAGATTCTACAGCTATGTTCCAGGTATTCTACGCTTTACTGTGTGTCTGTATATTGTCTTATATTAATCTTAATTGTGATGCAGATATATTTGTAATTTAGTATATATAAAAAAATCACAAAAAATGTAGAAACCATTAAGGTAGGTGGTCTCCTCATGAATTTGCTTTGTGGCTGATGTGATTTGGTTTATTGGGGTATGACAATTATAATGTGACCACGCTAAAAGTTGAAGGTGCAGATTTTCTAGAATTAGACAAATTCACCCACAAATGTCACTTTTTGTGAATCTTTGAAAATGTATTTCATGAATGATGCATTTTTGTTGTCTTTTCCTCAGGTTGCGGCTGGACGTGAGTGGTACATACACACCATATACACAGTCCGTTCCAAAGAGAATGCTAATCGAGGTATTGGAAAGCGCAGCCTGGAGTACCACTCACTGGTTTCCCCTGGCAACAATGTTGCCCTGAGCAGTAAAAGTCTACGTTCCAGGAGGTCGGCCAGCAACGAGCTTCCAGAGGTTGCTCAGGACATTGGAGAAGACAACAACCGAGGCACAAACATCATGCACATCGCACTGGATCGCGCCAAACGCCGGGTGGGGGCATCAGAGTTGTTTCCAAATGGGTCGGAACCAAGTGAGCTAAACGCAGAGGGAGAAAACGAGGGTCTGGTGACAGTGGTGGGAGCACTGGTGGGACTGCTGCTGACTGTCCTCATCATTGTCACCATTATATTAGTGCTGAAGTCCAGGAAAAAGGATGGGATGGAGGGATGGAGGAAGGGAGTGCAGGAGGTGGTGAAAGGGTCTGTCAGCACAGAGCCCATGTTGGTGGTGAGGATGCAAGACTGCCACAACAGCTCCGAGGTCTGAAGACAGGATGCAATGATGGAAAGACGAAGGGAGGGTGAACATTTGGGAAGTTTTCTAAAATTTAGAATTTTTTTTTTTTTTACATTCATAAAACCAAAAAAATATGAGACTGAGTGTTTCACTGTTTGGAGCGAGCATGACAGTCACACAGTAAATACTGGCTTCACTGCAACATGTGCTTTTCCTTCCTTTCCTATGGTGTTAAAGTGCCTGGAGCAGCTGTATCACGGGGATCACTTTAGTGTCATGCAGGCCAAGTCAGAGATTTAGCGCTGCCGACGGATCCCGGTTCAAGGGGAGCAGAACATTGTTCCCACTGAAGGGAAAAGCTCATCTCACAAACGCCACTAAAGTTTATGAGGAACATTCCAAAATAATAATGACTACCTTGTCTTGAAAATGATGACATAATATTTCTCTGCAGATTTTGTGCAGCTCTTTCCAGGTACACCAAAGGTCTCCTTGAAGGAACAAAACAGATATTATCCTTCTAATTTTCCAAGGAGATGCCACTATTTCCATATTCTTCTACATCTTAAAATGACAAATAATGAACAATACAATTGTACCTCTTTATTGGTAAATGATTATTTTAAGGCATCAGTTTCTATTCTGAGCCTCTGAACGATTAATGACTAATTCTATAATGCTCTTTAAGGCGTTTCTGCTGTCTTTTATATCCTTTTTGCTTTATGGAAACATTAGTGCTCAAACCCCTTTTGGCCATTCAGTAAGTGATGATATTCAGAAGAACAGTAGTAATATTAACAAGTTTTTATTTCGGCATAAATGCGCCACAAACATTGCAGCCTGTGAATGATACAGCCTGTAAATACATGTTCAGATCTCCCATAGCAGTGTTATCCATTAATTGGTTAATTCTCACAGTCTTTTACTGTGTCTATCATTCTTTCGTCTGGATACGAGAAATGTTTCCCAGTCACACTTGATTCTATCTGTCCCTGATGAATCTGGCTGTTTGTCTGATTTCTTCATTTTTATGTAAGATTTTTGTAACTCATTTACGTACTTGGTACATTGTTTTGAACACTGGTGCATTTGTGTGTGAAGACACTCAGGAGTTATTTCTTTTGCAGGGAATGAATTGTGCGTTGGCTTCTTTTCACGCCTGTGTTACACTGGTGAAGAACACACGAATACTGTATCCGTAGCCAATGATTTGACCACTATTCATCTCACATTATGTTCCTGTAAGCTTTATTTGTCACAAGTGCTGTGTGGGATGTTCTGAGTCATGTTTCTGAACAAAGGGTGAAAACAAAATCGCTGCTTACCAATCAGTTGGTCACCATGATAAATGTTACATCGGAGACATCATCTGCTGTCTCCTTAATTTGTTGATATCGGTGGTGAAATGACTTGTTTACATGTGTTACTAAAGCTGTGTTTTACTACTGTGGATAAACAACATGCTGGGGTCCGTGTTCCTAAATATCTGTCCTAAATATGGTGGCTGTTCTTCAACATTTTCCAGTATTTATCAAGGCTGGGCAATGTGAGTAAACTTACAAGAGCAGAGTTGTAAGTCAGCATGAGATATGATAACTTTTATACAGTTAGTTACAGTTTTAGCCATGATAACTTTGGAAATATCTGACATCCAATGCACTTTTTCATTCACATCCCTCACATGACAATCCAAGCTATGCAATGTAATGTAACCCCCTCCAGCCACTGACCCACGTGTACATGTGTTTTAGCACAAACAATCAAACTTGATATTCAGTTTGTCTTTTTATGAATGGGTTTTTATGTATATGTATTTAAGAATAAATAGTGTTGCTTATTAGGTGTTGTTGATTGACTGGTTCACTCTTTTCTCCCCCTCAACCTGAACCTGAAATGAAAAAAATGACTTTGTGAATGTTGATTGATTTCACAATTGCTCCTTTTTATACTATAACAGAATGTGGGACCTAATGTAAGGTAGATACACTGCACATTTAAGCTGACTAAACCAAAAAACTGAATATAATGACCTTTGGCCCAACACAATGTGATTAATCACAATGAAATAAAATCGTTGAACCTAGATTGTAAAGCCTGTGTAAGCGCTTCCACTGGCACTTCCCACCTTCAACTCCTCATTTAAGCAACTGCTGACTGTTTACAGCACATAAATAAATGCCCACATCATAACCTTACATTCATCTGTTATACAAAATAAACACATTAAACACATCACCTTATCTAAATTTCCCAGAACACCAGCTTCTTCCATTTTGGGGAAGAAATACATGCAAAAAAAAAAAAAGAGTCAACGTAATCTACAGTATAAAATGATAAAATTGAGGCAATCAAAATTGGGCAGAAGGTCTTTTTTTATGTTTTTTTTATGTTATTTACTATTGTCAGTGATAAAATATGACTATATATTCATTTTGCACTTGTATTGATACCCTTATTCATTAGTTCATTTGCAGAGTGTATGCAACATCGGTGTTTGCTGTTTTCGAATATTTTTGCAAGAATTTAAATAAAAATGAGACTTGCTGGGGCATTGCATCATTTACTTATTATAACAGGAAAATTATGTAAATGCCCATTTGTACACCGAATATTTTTTAGGACATATAAAAGTTTTTATTAATTATTTATTGAATTATTCCTTTATTTACAAGGAGCGAGTCAACTTAAGAGTGAAGGGGGGGGGGGGGGCGAGGTCCGAGCGAAAGCGTCTGATTGGTCAACGCGGAATATGACGTGGCATAAATGAGCTCGTGGGTTGGGGTTAGTTCCTCCTTCACTTCCTGTAGCGGAAGCGTTGATCTGCGTTTTGTTTGTGGATAAAATGGCTACAGGCGGATCGTCCCGGGAGGAGCTGAGGAAGGAGCTCACATGTGCGATTTGTTTGGACTATTTCAATGATCCGGTGATACTGAAGTGTGGCCACAGCTTCTGCCGCTTTTGCATCTGCTTGCACTGGGATGAAAATGGCGATGACTACGGATATCAGTGTCCTCAGTGCCGAACGGTAACGAGTTTGTAGGGCTTCGCCCTACAGTCGTCTCCGTGCAGCGGACAGCATGTGTTTTTATTCTGTTGCGCAGTTGTATAATCGACATGGATTTTGCAAGTCACGCATTTTGTTTTGCTATCATTGCTTGATTTAGCACGTCAAACAAAATATTTACGTTTAGCTAATTTTTTAACTGTTTGGTACTGCAGAGTAAATCAACATATGTGCCTCCAGCGTCTAATTGTCGAATGTTGAACGTCGAATGTTTTGCAAATGAATAGAATTCCAACACTCTGTTGTCTTAGGTGTTCAACAAGAAGAGTTACACTAAGAACTACCTGGTGCAGAGCCTGATTGCCAAGCTGGATGACCTGGACTGTGTTGACGCCGGTCCTCAGCACTCAAAGGCTGTTAATGTCCATGGAAAGTGTGACAAACACGGAGAAGAGTTGAAATTCTACTGCCAGACTGACAAGAGGCCAATCTGTGTAGTCTGCTGTGAATCAAGGGCACACCGGTTAGTTCCTTTAACTAAAACCTTTCCTTCCATCCATCCTTTGTTTCTCTATAGACCACTGGTTACTCTTTTGTCATCGGATATGGAAAGTTGTCAGTTAAATGTTACAGAAGAACTCCATCTCTTATTAAATAAATGTTAAACTCTTTTCATTTGTATTAAATCCTAATACTTTTTTTTTTTTTTTTTTTTTTAAGCTCCAGACTGGAGTCACTTTGCTTTTCTTGTCTGTTTAAATGTCCTTGACAAACCCACATCAGTCTTCCAGGCTGTATGTGGTTGGTTGATAAAGCAGAGGAGGATAAGAGTTTTCGAGGTCTGGTCGAATATCAGCTGCTGGTCTATGATGTTAATAAGGGCAGTTTGGTTACACATCAAGGATATGCTGTACAGTTTTGGCTGGTATGAAGAGAAACCGCTATAACGTGTTTGTTGTGTGTTTATTTCAGACACCACGATATTGCACCAACTTCAGAGGTTATGAATGAAATGAAGGTCAGTCTGTCTTCCCATACCCTTCACGTGACCTCAGCTGTAATGTTCATTCTGTTTTCTGGTGTGAAGCGTTAACATGACCTGTTTTTACGACAGATGGAGATGGAAATGAAGCTAATGGAGCTCAACTGGCAAAAGTCTCGTTATATGAAAACGATAGCAGCTGACGAGTGCACCAGAAGTGAAGTGAAGGTGGGTACAGTTCAAACTGATCCTTTTGCCTTGCCCAAGCCCTGGAACGCCATGTCAGATGTAAACGTGAATGTAAACTTTTGTACTGCAAGCTTGCCACAGGATGGTACTCCTCACCCTAACCTTAACCTCTGAACTTATCTCCAGTCAAAGAAGCAAAGCCTGAAGGAGAAGATTGAGGCGGATGTCGGAGCCTTGGTTCAGTTCCTGCTGGATGAGAGAGACTCCCTGCTCGAGAGCCTGGATGCAGAGGAAGTGGCCGCCATGGCTGTAATAGAGGACAACTTGAAGAGGGTGGAGACAAACGTCAAAGATGTGGACAAGGCTATAGCCGACATCAACAAGCACATTAGCGGGAAAACCAGCTTTGAGGTCAGTCTTGGTCTGAAACCTCTTACACCTCTGCCAGTGTCGGCTGTCGCGCTGGTCATGTGATTCTGTTGGGACATAAACATTTTGCTAAGTTCTGTTAGCATCGACTCGATTCTGAAAATTTCCATCAGGTCACGCAGTTGTGATTCGTTCTCAGTTCCCTGACAATGTGCTTTTTGTTTTAACAGAGCCTGTCCGAGGCCTTTAATGAGTAAGTATGTGAGAATGTAGATAAAGTGGAATGAAACTTGACTGTACAGTCTGAGCAGCACTTGCTGACCAGTAGGCAAGCTAATGAGCTTTGCTGAAAGCTAATCTTGCTCTCTGCCTCACACCCTCAGCATGGTTTCTGGTGCCTTTAAAATATTATGTAATGTTTGTATTTGTTACTTTTCCTTCCAGGGTCGTCCACATCAAGCCTTTCAGCCCCGTTGAGAGAGTGAATTGTCAGACTGTGTTTCTAGACGTCGCTGGGCCCTTCCAGCTCATCATGTGGAAGAAGATGATGCACGTGCTGCACACCAGTGAGTTATCGCCAGACTCTTTTATACACCAGTGAAAAAGGACAAGAGTTTGTGTTGGTTTCCTCGTCTCTAACAATTCCTGCTGACATCATCTGAAAACACGCGATCGTTTTCAAACCAGCATCTCCTTGTCTTGCTCCGCAGTGCCTCAGAACCTCACCTTAGACCCAGACACTGCCCACCCGTACCTGTTCATCTCGGACTTTGACACACAAGTGGAGGAGGGCCACATCCGTAACCAGGACCTGCCGGACCTGCCGGCCCGCTTCACCCGCTTCTGCGGAGTCCTCGCCACAGCCCAGTACTCCAGCGGGCAGCACTACTGGGAGGTGGATGTGAAGGACAAAGGCGTCTGGTACCTCGGGGTCACGACCGTGTCCAGCAACAGGAAAGGCTACGTCAGCCTCACCCCCTCTGAGGGATACTGGAGCATATGCCTGCAGGACCGGCTGTATGCCAACGGGGAGCACGGCCGCATCCCCATCGCCGACTACTGGAACTCCCCCCGCGTCGGCGTCTACCTGGATTACGATCAGGGGCGTCTGAGTTTCTGTGACGCCGTGACGATGAGGAGACTGTACATGTTTGACACTTGCTTCGATGAGCCAGTGTACCCTTTCTTTAGCCCAGGGAAGAACGATCCGGGCAGCAGGCTGCAGATATGCCACTATTACTGAGGTCGCAGGTTTTATCTCACCGACCTGTTTAGCTCCGGGGTATGAAGCCGGTTCTCTTCAGTCTTACTGATGTTGGGAAAAAAAAGAAGCGTTGTACTGGCTAAGAAATGCCAGTTGTCACTTTGTTGCTATGAGGAGTTTAAATGTTTTTATTCCAAGGTTGAATATTTGAATATAGACACACACTGTAGGCTTACAGCCCTGACCCCTGTGGCAGAGGGTTTGGAGAGGTGCTATACTATCTGGATCACTGTCAGGCATTCCTGTTGCTCAGCACGTGTGAACCTCGTCCCGTTACTAGTGACAAATACTGTCGTGTGTGTGTGTGTGTGTGTGTGTGTGTGTGTGTGTGTGTGTCCAGGATGAGAGTTGAGGAGAAAATGGAAGAATAAGATTCCCTTGTTAGTCCTTGATTGGGCAGTCACAAGTCTGATTGTGTATATATATTTTTTTTATCTTATAACCCTTCTTAAGTCTTTTTATTATGGTCATCCAATCCTCTTGTAGATTTCTAAATATTTTGTGAGCAAGCAGTGGCCTTTAAAAATATGAAGCCGATTGAATCTGATTTTTAAAGTTGACCCATTTAATCTGGAATGATGTGACCGGATGTGTTTTATTTCACTATCGTGTCACCAGGAGGGTGTAACAGTCAGAAAGTAACGACGCTGAGCCCGATGGATATGTCTGGATGTTCAGCCGAAGATTTGAAGGGAGCTGCAGTTTTGCTCTGTAATGTTCTCAGATTTTATATTCCACTAACCAAACATTGTCGTTCCCCCCCGAACCAAATTTGGAATATTAAATGAATGAATCCCAAACACACTGGAAAGGAGGCTGGAATCTTTTTTTCTCTTCCAGTGTTTCATATTTATATAAATTTTTCCCCAAAAACCTTTGATTTTCCAATCTTCTGTATGGCTTAATGTGGTTTTATTTTTGACTGGAAGCGTGTGTATATTTTTACTTTATAAAGTAATGTAAATGCTTTCAGATCTGTCCATCCATTTTCTGTACCTGCTTTATCCACACTTGGGTCGCAGGGGTCTTCTGGAGCCTATCCCAGCTGTCAGGGGGCGAGAGGCGGGGTACACCCTGGATAGGTCGCCTGCCAGGCTCTAATCCTAAATTCACATGCGGTGTTCTGCATTTCAGTGGGATGTTATTCAGATTATTGCTGTGGCGTGTAGTTAATGTGTTGACCTTTGACTATCTAACCACGTGATCCCCGCAATAGTTTTTGTTTCTAATGTTTGTCTAATATTGCAGACTTCACATTTAAACTGCTGCATTTCTTTGATGTATTCGGTTTTAGGTCAACTGTAACAAACCTCTTCAGTCCCCATTTGTGGCTGTTCCATCTGCTGTGAATGTGTTTAACTTCTCGTTCTCCTGATTAAAAGAATAAGGAAGAAGTGCTGGTTTTTGATTCAGCTCGAGACCACCTAAAGGTCAAAACCCAGTTCTCAAGGACAATCCAGGCGGGTTTGAGTGCGACCAGAGACGAGGCTTTCAACTGGGATCCTAGTTTCTGGGCGGTGGCCCTCGAGGACTGGATTTGGACATCCGAGCCTATCTGATGCTGCTGAAGTCCAGCATCCTCTGAGGCATCTGCGCTTTGCTGATTCAGACCGTTGGAACCGTTTAGAACGGCGTTTGTCACCTCCCCCTCTCACAACTCTTCCTCTCACATTGTGACTCATCAGTCTCTCTGGGTTTTAGAAAAGGGACATTATTAATAGCCAAAGCAGAGATGAAGAGCCTTAGATGCCACCCGTTTCATTCTTCAAGCATCTTGCATCTTGTTCCAAACGCTTGCTTGAGTCTATCCCAGCATACATCAGGTCGGAGACAGGAAGTCCATCACAGTCCTCCAGTCCATCTCAGGACACACCAGTCACACCAAATGTGACAGTTTTGGGTTTGTGGCAGGAAGCCACCATGTTTGACTGTTTTCTCTGCTGAATCGTCTGTTTTGTAACTAAAGATTGAATTTTACCCAGTTTTACTGAGCACAAATACTTCTGCTGAAAATAAATGGAAAATGAAATGGTGCAGAATAAAAAAAACAAAGCAGACAGATGTGCACAACAGTTCATAGAGCTGTTCTTTAATATTTACAATCACACCTTTGCCATGGTTACATAAACTGGTTAAATTTGACAGCCTGGCATCTGGCATACAGCAGCCTTCATCAAGAGGGTTGGAAAATGTGCTTTAGTTCACAAATAAAACAAACGCAAGACAGAATTTAGAGGCAACTGAAGCGTCAGGGTAACAGGATGTGCAAATAGAGGATAAATAAATCATGTTTCCTCAAAAACAGGTGGAAAAACTTCATGTTAACCGACTTTGGGCCCGTCGAGTGAGTACGAGACCAGCAACATTTAAAACACAGAACCAAAGAGAACACCATGATAAAGGTGCTTGTGTCAGCTACAATAAGATTCTAGTTAGAATACACCGTACACTTTCTGATTATGTTAAATGATAGCTATACACAGAGGCATATATTACTCTCGCAAACTATATAACTCTCGTATAATATTTGGATTTTGTGCAATGCTAAACAGCTTTCAACAATACATTTTGGCAGAAAGGAAACTGGATGTGAACTCCATGGAACAGGCAAACGAGGGATCGGCTTTCAGTGCTACGCGTTACAAGGCATATGTACAACGTGGCTAGCAAAGAGGACGCAGCCCGAATGCAACAGTTAGAAAAATACTTTCCCCCCCTTCAACAAATTATGTAGAAAAGAAAAATAAATTAAGTCAGTTGAAAAGTAAAAACAATGTAAAGTATTTGTTCCACTAATGTTCTCTAGCATCATTGTAGCGACTTAGCATGACCTTCTGCTGCAGTTAAGTCCAGTGTTGAAATTCTAAATTCTTTCTTAAACACTGGACTACACACACACACACACACACACACACAGTGAAATAACATGGACACCAAATCCGTTCTTATGTCTAAATATGCATATGTACAACTACATCAAGTTGCAGATATGAATACACAAAAGTGCTTGATTTACATCAATAAGACGTTTGTTTTGGTTAATAAAAGAGAGAAAGACTGGTGGAAGGGACAGAAACCCAGAGCTGGTAGAGATGAGATCAAAAAACTTGTGCTTCTTGATACCAAATTACAGTATAACAGTTTCTAATGTAAAATATAATAGTCATCATCCTGATAAGAATATCCACATGCAGCGACTTCCCGACCTCAGTGACCTTTGGGTGTGGTTTCACAGGCGGCCACGCCTCTGCATGTGGAGCACAGTGATGTGGAACCATGGTTCCTGAAACTAGTTGTGATTTTGCCCTAAAAATCTGGTGTCTGAACAGATGGACTCAGATTTAGTGAGAATCTTAGTGAACGCTCCATAATCCTGCTCCCACATTGCTGGCATGTTGTGATAGATTCCACGTGTACAACCAAAGGAAGCGCTGCCACGGAGAGTCAGGGAGGCTCTATTTTCAGGCATTTATCTCTTTTTTTTGTATACAACAGAGGACAGTTAGTGTTGACGTTATACAAGCGCAGTAAGGGGGTTACACAATGCTGGTGACACTTCATAATTAATACTTTTTTTTTTACTGGATCCTAAGGTGGGAAATGTAATCTTAGACTGCCAATCAGAACTGTTAAATTCAGCAGCCAAATGTGTGTGTGTGTATTGTGTGTGAAGAACAGAAAGAGGCACTCAGTAGAGTAATGAAACACTAGTAGATCTTGTTCACACAATTAAATAAGTAATAAACACATAAACTGTATAGTTATATCTATAGATGTTAAGTATGGGGCCATAACATAACATTTTGTCCTCCAAACAGAATTGGATAATGTTGAAGGCTTGTACATTTTGGAGTCAAACTCTTTTTTTTATTTTTCTTCAATCTACCACTGACAGTTTCTACAGACTACAGAGGAAATGAAAGTCCTGGTGGAACCCGGAGCCCACTCTGGAGGATGCAGACATGGTGCTGCTCTACAGCCACAAGCGGCGTCTACGCAGCAGCGTCCTCATTTACTGAAGGTACCGGTAAACTTTAAAGCAGTGGTTGCCAGAGTCGGCAACGGCCACGTGTCCGTCTGAGGTGAGGGCCAGGCCCTGTGGGCCGTACAGGGGGTCTGCTGAGGTGTTGATGTAAGATAAGAAAGATCCTGTGCTGTCGAACACCTGGAAACGACATCAGTGCTCTAATCACCACCGCAGGCTTCAAATCAATGTGGCATGAATGGACAATTTCCAGGACCAAAGTTCAAAACATTTTCTAAAAAATTTCAAAAAGTACTAATATTGCATTATTATAATATTATTATTTTAAAAAAAAACAGTCAGTCCAATGTGCAAATGTATGTGGCTCTAAAATGGTTAAACTGCAATTCACCCTTATTGACCAACAGATGGCGCAAAAGTGTCTGTGATATAAATCCAAAAAGACCTAATCCATTTATTTTCATGACTGATGGACATAAACTATTTTTTGAAGGGTTACACTTGATTTCAAAGTGCTCTAATCTGAAAAGTCTCTCACCTGTATTCTGCTGTTGCCCCAGTCGGCTACAATGATGTTCCCGTTTGCGTCCACGGCCACTCCAGTGGGAGCGTTGAACTGGCCGTTGCCTTCGCCGTGGGAGCCAAATTTGAACAAAAACTCTCCATCTGCGTTGTAAACCTAGGACGGGACATCACACTGGATTAGAGGAACCAAACGTGGCACCTACATACTGAAACCTTTGAGAGCTCCTTGAGAGCTCCTTTACCTTCACAGAGTGATTGTGAAAATCAGTCACGATAATTTCGTTCTTGTTGTTCACTGCAACAAAGTGAGGACCTGGATGAGGAAGGAGATGAGGTTTAGCATGAAATAAAAGCACATTCTTGCAGCTTCCATCATTACTTGTACCGTTAGTGGGTTGATCAGACACAAAACTGATGTGGGTGGGCTGCGATCACACACTTTTCTCAGTCAGCGTTTATGATTGACACGTGCCAACAATCTTACTTTGATTATATGTAAAAGATCAGAGATTATATTCTTAAAAAAACAATCTATGGATTACTATGTCATGGATAGTTTTACTCATGATTAGCAAAAGAGACCAGAGTTAGGGCAAAAACATTCACAATAATCTTTTCAAATTCCAGGTAAACAACAAAAACACAAAACGTTAATCGTTCTAATAGTGAAAATACTTAAATTATTATTTGTACAGACACAGCTTGATCCAGCAATCGAGTTCTGGGGTCAGAGACATAATCAGGGAGTCAGGTTAGACAGGGGGCAACGCACTGTGGGATTAAGGTTGCAGCAAGGCCACACTTAGTACTTACTGAAAACTGAGCCAGATTTATTAAAATTTGGGCCGAGCTTTTCTGGATCGTAACAGAGGAGCAAGAACAGAAAGAAAGAAAAAACAATGCAGGCAGTCAGAAACGAGGAATAAGCAAAGAAGATAAAAAAAGAGTGAGTAGTCAGGGGACGAAGAGCAGGGCCACAGCAGTAAGGTGGTGCTTTGTCTTCCAGTACACGTGTGGAGACTTTTAGCAGTTCGGGGCTACCTCAGCGTTCCTCTGCTGACGCGTTTACTGAAAGGAGACGAAGCCGGCGACTCACCTGCAAACTGTCTGTCGGCCGTCCCCCTGCCTCCAAACTTAGTCACCAACTTGCCATTGGACTGAAAGATGAAGACACAGCAGGCTTTGTTGTCCACAGTGATGATGTGTCCGTTCTTATCCACAGCCACACCCTTGGGACCCATCAGCCGGCCAGCACCGATCTTATTCTGTGATGGAGGCAAACGGCATTTTAATATTCAGGAATAAATATATATATAAAAATATGGTCTTGTTCACGAGCTGTGAGATGTCACCTTAAATTTGCCCTCAGCAGAGAAGATGCTAACCCATCGGTTGTCATAGTCAGCCACCACGATGTCGCCGTTCATGTCCACGGTGACGCCGGTCGGTCTCTGCAGCTGTCCCGGAGAGCGGCCTCTGACGCCAAAGCGCATCTTGAACTGGCCGTCGTTGGAGAAAATCTGAAAGCGGATCCGAAACCACGCGACGTGAGATGTGTCACTTTTTCTTTCAGCTGAACACGCATAGACGCTCACCTGGATGCACTGGTTGTTGCTGTCGGCGACCACCACTCTGCCGTTACTGGAGGCCGAGATCCCCTGCAGATTGGTGAACTCCCCCTTCTCTCTGCCCCGGGAACCTTGAAAGCAAACATTAAGGTAATGTGGTAAAAGAGAATTTGAGGTTTTGAAGCCTTCACGGCGCAGGTTAGCATCCGTCTTACCCACTCTGTAGATGAGCTCGTCCTCGATGGGATTCTCCTTTTTCTTGGTGGTACTGTACATGCTGGAGGGCCGCCGCACCGCTTTCTGCCGGATGTGGCCGCCAGTCCCGCTGGGAGACTTCACCCTCCTCTTCACATCATCCGGAGACTGCGGCACATCTGAGGGCTTGACGGCCCGCAGGCGGAACGGGCTGCCCCGTACGGGTTGACCGTACAGCATCAGAGAGAACGAGTACTCGCCCTCGGAGTGTAGCGTGTAGCCCACCTCATACGTCCCGTTCTTGTTGTCCGATATCTCCGTCTCGGCGCCGCGGCTCCCGTCAGTCAACGTAATCTCTGCTTTTAAAACAGCGTTTCCTGTTCGCACCAACTCCCCGTCCTGCAACATGAGGTCACTGAGTCAGTTTCCAAGGAAACAGCATGGCTTCTTCAAAACCTCTTCAAAACTTAAACAGTGAGGACAGGACGTGAAGATGAACACCAAAAAAAAATGCATCCCAGAAACCGGTACTTTGTCTTTTGTCGTCACAGTTATTGTGTGGTGCTGCCCGGTCGCAGCGTGGCGGAGGCCCTCTCCCGTGGCGACGGAGGTGTGAGCCACAGCGGCCGTGGTGACCAGAACGCCCAGGTTCTGAATGGAACGCCGCAAACCGTCAGTCTCCACCTGAATAGAGACAAAATTATTTATCCACTGGGTGACAGATGGCAACGTGCAGTGTCGTCCGTGGCAACATGACCTGAGCCGAGAATAATTTATTTACGCTTTAGTTGACGGGCAAAATGAAACAGCTGCCTGACCCAGGCTCACGGTGTTGACAACAGATGCTAACATCTGCTCCAAGATGGCTTCAGAAATATGTAACCAAAGTGTCTTGGTTATCAAAACGATAACGAACCTGTTCAGCAAACCCGGAAATAATCTGAGGCTAAATAAATCAAAGAAAAATTACTAGACAATCCAAATGTGCGTTCTGATGCGGCCTCTCTGGGAAGTCATGTCTGGCCAGCGCCGTCACCCGCTCGCTCATCTGCTTCTGGACTAGCAGCACCTACACGTGCGTGAAACATGCAAAGGACTGGGATTACAAACAGCCATGTTTCTCTTCTGCAACGCATCTAACACATTCTCTGGCCCACCTCTGTGGCGCTGCCGTGGCTGAGGGCTTGCTCCGTGAAGCTGCAGCTGCTTTGGATGTGCTCCTTCCCCTGGAGGAGCGCTGAGAGCTGAGCCTGCAGGACCTGAGTTCAGACGAAAAGAGGGAAGGTGGCGGTGCAAGAGGAGAAAGGGTCAGAGGTCAGGCAGGCAGCAGAGGTCAGATCTGTGAACTGTAACCTGCCTTCTGCTTGGTGGTGCAGATGTTCTCCAGGTCTGTGATGAGGGCTGTCTTGCGCTGATGCAGTGCCCGTTCCAGCTCTTCGAATGTGCTGGTGATCTCCGCGACCGCCTCGCTCTTCCTGTCGTTGAGCTGGCGAGAGATCTCGCTCACCAGCTCGATGGCTGCAGTTAGCTGAGGGAGCCTAGAAGTTGACAAACAAATTGTAACAATGTTTCTACCATGAAAACTGACTTTTCGTGTCATCCAGAACGGAATCTGGGCCAGATGCTTAAGCTTCCACCTGATGTGAAGGAAATATTCCCGAAGCTTAGTCAGATATCAGATCTTCACCTGCCACGGATGGCATCCAGCTGTGTCTTCAGAACAGCCTTGTGCTGTTCCACCACATCCCGCAGAGGAACGGTCACATGCTCCCGATGCTCGCCTTCGGTGCAGTCCAGACACATGGCTGTCTCGCATGACTCGCAGTAGAACTCCATCACCTGCAGAGGGAGACAACGTGTCCAAAAATACTCTTTTCTTACAACTGCTTTCTGTCACAACAAAAAGTAATTTTTGGGGTCAGTTTATTGAGGCGAGGGGTGGATTTCCCACCTTTCCCTCGTGGTTTGGGCAGCAGAGCGGCTTCCCGGCTGCTGCAGCACTGACTGACTCCAGGACACTGCAGGCCTCTGGACGCGAACACTCAGAGTCTCGTTGAAGTACCTAAAAATTTCTGAGCCTTAGTTAGATGGATTTTATGAATTACCCTGAATAAAACAGAGATTGCTGCTAAAACCCAGGCTAATTCTTTAGAGAGGAAGAGAGAGAGAGAGAGAGAGAGAGAGAGAGAGAGAGAGAGAGACTGAGACAGTGTAAAATACGCAATGAAAAGAGATGAAGACAAATTCCAATTTAAACACAACTTATTGAGCATTATATTTACATGATGTCTAATTCACCTACTAATTTTATTATTTAGTTAATCTAGAAGTAAGGATCAGACATCCAACCTCCATAAGATTGGTGATGAAGAAGTTGTTCTGCAGAGCACAGACTCCTTTCTCAGGCAGGATGGACGTCTGTCGACAAACTGGACACGACAGGGTCAGAGACTCCGGCGGGATGTAGTTCTGGAGACAGCTGGGAGAAAAGGTCTGATCATTAAGGGAAGCGAGAGTTGAAGGGTGAAAATCAACCTGAGCTTTCATGTCCATCATTTTCGACTCGCAAGCATAGCAGAGGAAGGAAAGATGGTAAAGAGAGTTCCCCTTCAGTACAGCCTGCGTCTAAGCAGCGCTGCTGTCACAACCGATACAGGACGAGTGTGAATCACCGTCAATTCAAAGGAGCCTCAGGAGAACACGTGCGCACTCCGTCTCTCGGTGAGTGAGTCTCTGACAAACTGTTCCACTGGAGACAGAAACCAAGAAACAGAAGACGTCTGGCAGAAGGAGGTGCTGGGGTGTGGTACATATGTTTATGATTCAGGTGTGTGTGTTCTTGTAGTTGCTACATACTGAGTACTGAAATATTGTACTAGCAAAGTGAGGACATGTAGGGCTTTATCCCCACAAAGATAGAAATACAAGGATGTGTGTCTGTGTGCGCACATGCGTGTGTCTGTGTAGATTCTCACTCGTGTGTTTGTCCCCCAGAGATCGTTCATGCAGGATAACAGGTCCTGGTCTGCTGACGAGGCTGATCAATTTAGACAACTTCAATCAAGCTGAACCCAAATACTGGATGCAAAGTTAGATTAAATGACGTCACGTGCTGCTCCTGCTACAGCTGTCACAAGCCACGACTGTTGTAGCAAACCTGCGGATGAGTCTCAGTCATAACACGGGTGCCTGCAGACCTGGGCTGATCGCTAACATGCCTTTCTGTGCAACACCAGATGGGCTTACGCAACCAGGCCTCAGCAAACTGCAGTCACAAAGTTGACCGTCAACCCGCTGCAGTGTCAGCACGGCCGAACTCTGAGGTTTGGATACGTGCTCATGATTAAAGACACAAAACTAGCTTTAGACGACAGGCTCTATTTTACTTCTCGCCATTTTCTGGTGTGTGTCCCTCCACCTGCTTCATGTGGAATTGTGAGCGTACAATCGTACGGCTGTGACATTTCCAGTGACAGGCCATCACAGTAAGATGGGGAGTGGAAAAGTAAGGCACAATATCACTGAAAACGTGCAGCCTCGGTGAGCTTTCGTTTTTTCCCAGTTGA
Source organism: Pao palembangensis (assembly GCA_015343265.1). Lineage (NCBI taxonomy): Eukaryota > Metazoa > Chordata > Actinopteri > Tetraodontiformes > Tetraodontidae > Pao > Pao palembangensis. The sequence continues at coordinate 9,236,306 of CM027094.1, read as the reverse complement.
TCCCTAAAATCCACGAACCCATCAAGTATTAAAACATCGGTCTGCTAACATCATGCGTAGCTCCAGACAAAAATCTGTTCACCTCAGCAGGACTCCACACCACATGCCGGCCAGTTAAACCAGGGATTAGACTGCCTCTCTGGTGAGCACCCGCCCCTCACATTTGGGAAAAAAAACAAAAAAAAAACCTCCTCTGTTACTGTTCTGTACTGTACATCATTCTAAAGCCGTTGGAAACATCACTTTCTCCACCTGCCCCATCCTCCCATCCTGTTTACACCCCTTTTAAACCGCCTGTCTGCTCGGCTTGCCTGGACGAGACCCTGCTCTCTGCCGCCTGACATCTTTCTGAGAAACTGCTCAATAAGGCATTCTAATTGTGTCGCCTAACAATGAGGCTTTTTTTCCCCCGCACGGCCGTCCCTGATGCTGTGGAATGCACCTATCTCAGAGGAGCTAATGAGCAGCGCTCAGAGTTGTGGTAGTTCCAATGCATGACGTCGTGCAAATAGAAGAATTCTTTAGTAATAGAGGAGAGAAGTAATGGCAGGAAGTCCTACAATGTGCCCTCCGACCTTCTGCAGTATCAAAACAGCGCGGATGGCATGCAGAAATTAGAGGGGCAACAAATTTGAGCCTCCGCTAAGTTTCCAAGTGGCCTTTAGTTACCTCTCACAGAAGGTGTGGAGACAGGGCAGGACCTTGGGGGTGCGGTAGTGATCCAGGCAGATGCTGCAGACCAGGAACTGCTTGTCTATCTGACGCACCACTGGGCTGGTGCGCCCTGCCTCGTGCTTCGCCATGGCGGAGGACATTTAGAGCCGCGGACGATGAAAGCACTCAACCTGCAGAGAGACGAGAGGGAGAAAAATGTCATGAGTGTCACTTTCAGGCCTGGGAGTGCTCAGCAAACTTGACCCAGCAGGTACCAGGAACCAAAGTTAACAAAGCGGTTTAATTCCTTGATTAGTAGAAAAGCAGGTCCATTGTTGAGCTGCTGTTTCTGGGTTAATACCAGGCAAGCTGAAAGAGATCTGGAGCAGTTTTCAGCAGCAAAAAGCAGCAGATGCAGAAAAACCAGTGTGACTGTGTATTTTCCTTTGGACCTACTTAGCTGCCAGTACAAATCCTTCAGATGAAACCATAACAAAAATAATAAAAAGGATTAAATTGGCCCATCTAAAGGTAAAATCAACTGTTTTTCCATGCTTCATGTAGCCTTTCTGCCTCAAACACACACTGTTCTGGTTCAATAACCATTAAAGAGGGGAAAAATACTGTAATAACAGCACATTATTTTAGCTTTAAATTCTCTAAAGCCAAGACTGTTTCTGCATTTAAGACTGTCACATTGTGAATGACATCCCAAACCTTTAATTTTGTTAATAAATACCCAAGAAACTTTTTTTTTAAATCTTTTTTAACATGTTCATGTTGCTACCAGGCCCCAGCAATGCGGTCCAACAACATTCTCTCGCCGGGTCAGTGTGCATTATTCGTGCATCAGACGTGCCCTCGTACGCTCAGAAAGTACATAGATTTGTGTGCCTCCAGCAGGACATTTTCACAACTGATATGGACATAAGGACCCATGAACACACACACACACACACACACACACACACACACACACACACGCATACACAAATCCCAATGATAATCATTGCCCCGCAGCACATCTGTCACTGCTGGATGTGATATACTGTAGCTCTCAATCCTTCTGCCCCCTGGCATCCTGCTGTGAGCCATTGCCCAGTCTGCACCCCTTCCCCACCCCCTACAGCCCCACCAGCACCAGAACACGTAGAGATGATCCGATAAGACAAGGGTCTGCACACAGGGAAGGCAGGGGGGTCACTTCTGCTGCTGTCAACTATGGGAACGGGGTAAATGTGTTCAATTCTGACGGAAACAAGCCTGAATGTTTTTCAAAGACCATAACTAAAGGCATCGAAAACCTGATGTGCCATGTACACACTATTTACAATCTGTGCAAGAACACAGTCTCATCTGTCTAAATTTAGACATGTGTATTAGTAGGTATGCAAGGAAGCAATGACAGTGAAACTAAAATAAGACTGGCTGCTCCACTGTTCTGTGAGTGGCCTCCGGTTGTTTGCTTAATACTGGGTCTGATAGTTTGGACAATAAGAACCATCCGGAGCTCCAAAGTTACATTCTTCCTCAAGGACTGGGTGTGAAAAACATGTCAAAGTCCATTTATTCAAGTTGATCCCTTCTCACCTTTAGCATATAAAACAGTATAACAGACACGTGGACTCACGCATGCATTCATCCATACGAGCTGAGCGTGTGCATGAGTAGACCTCAGCTGAACACGCTCCTGTGTGCTCTCTTCAGAAAATAGGCCACGGTGCTCAGTTTTGCCGATCTAATGTTACCGTGACTAGTTGGCTTGACAGATTCAGACTGTGGAGTGAGATAAAACCAAACCCGGGCGTGACCAGAGGAGCATTTAAACGGTGCTTTCTGACAGGTCGCTGCAGAGCGATACGTGCACAACGCACTGCTGCATGCTACTCTGTCATCTTCCAGCGTTTGCATGTGCTTGCGTGTGTTTCCGTGGACCGTCCCAGCATGTTTGTGGGAAACAACAAGCGCGCACTCACGGACTTCCCACACAGTGAGGCTATTCACTGTGTGCTGAGTACAAAAGTAACAGTTTTCTTTGCGTGTTGCAACAGTGAGGTTTTTAGAGGCTGGCACAAAGAAAACAACAAATGTAATGCCTTCTCCACAGGAAGACAAGTAAAACAGGACAGTAGGACGAGTTCGGTCTGGAAAAAGTGGATTCAGGATATCTGAGGCGCTCTGCGATTTGGAGCAAACACGATCAGCTGATCAGAACTCGCACATGCATGTGGAAAAACACACGGTGATATGACGGGAAAAAAAAAAACACCTACTGTCACAAGCAGGGAGTCGACCAGTCTAGAAGGCTCCATGTCCAGTCAGTCTCACACACACACACACACACACACGCCTACTGTACATCCCCTGCACTCATCTGACCACTCTTCCTTTTTGCTTCTCCTTCTCTCACTTTTCCTTTCCCCATACAGCTCTGAAAAAAAAGCCCGTGTGAGGATGACACGAGAGGGCGGGACTGTGCGTTTAAAGTCCCTTCCCACCGTCCGCGCTGTGCTCAGGCGGGGGCTGCTGGGTACCCACCCAGCTGGGCTCTGGTTGGCTGCTCCGCTCCAACAAGCAGGGACGAGGGATTGCATCATGGCACAGCAATCCAGCGTCGGCCGAAGACGAGAGGCACAGGAAAGAAAGTTCAGACCTCAGAGCCACATGAGACTCTCATCCTAATCTGCAGCGCCTTCTCTGTCCTTCTGAACAAATGAAATGTCTTCTTTTATAATGGTGAAGAAATGTGCTCAGGCAACACACAACTGTGCACAAATCAGTTACGTAATTCATGATATCACCTTTCAAAAATAAGAATGCATAACATATGGCCTTTAAACTGACATGATAGCGTCACAGTTACATGTTGTGGGATTTAAAAATGACCATAAAACTGAAAAAAGTGAGGGATTAGCATTTGGAATATTTAAGCAAAATCTCTTGTTACAGGACGGTTTTTGCACCCAATCCTTTAAAAGCTCCAGTGGTCAGAGTTTAATTTGCAGCAAGGGTGATGATTCTCGAACAAAAAAACATCACTCTGGAGTTAATCCGGGCAGATTGAATTACGGCACCTCTCCCCCCGCCTTCCCCCCTCCCTCCCGAGCTTCCGGTTCTTTCCTCTCAACGCCCACGCACAAATGTAAAAATAAATAAATAAATAAACAGATAAATAAATAAATAAATAAATAGATAAATAAATAAAATCCCATCATCCAACACTCAGCCTAGACTGCCGTGGGTGTAACAGGAAGTAAAGGATAAGAGGATGAAAACAACTCAGAGGATGACAAATCATGTCTGCTGCTGCCTCCTATGAGAATATCCATGCTAAAAGTTTTCACATCTGCTCAACACACTCGAGCGGCCCTTAAAAAGAGCCCTGCTGTCATCCGTGCAGTAAACACTCCACAGATTCACAGGTTCAGCACGCTTCATTCTGGGGGAGGAGCTGGAGCGAAAGGCAAAAGAATGTCTCTCCTTTCACCTGATATTAGTTGGCAGGCAATCACTATGGTGATTGGACAGGAATAAGCGCACTGTGGCAGCTGGTTTAGCACGAAGCAGAGCGATAACAATCCAACAAGAAAATCCAGAACCGTCGTCTAAGGCAGTATGCAAATAACAGGCCAGGTAAGTTCTGATCTATGAGACAGGGAACAACGAGAGTTAAGGCAGCAGCTTTCACTCAAACAGAAGAAAACCTACAACTACAACAGGAAAATCAACCAAACCTGTGTTACCTTGGTAACAAAAAGACGGACACGGGAGCATTTCAATAATCGGGAGTTCAGCAGTGAATATACCACGTTTGCTTGCTGCTGTGGTTGTGTTCACATCTTAAATGCTGCATTTAGGACGGAGCAGTGGGCAGCCGGCATCCATCAGGGGTCGGGGGTGCTCAGTGGCTCACGGTGAAGTGCACGGTGGGGTGATTCCTTCTAGAAGCTTGGCGGCGGTGGGATTTGAATCCAAGCCATCAAAATGCCTGGAGCCAGCTACAATGTCCCCACTTTGCCAGTGAAATGCATCTTCTGGTCCCCACTATGTAGCATTGACAAGAACACACACAAATCGGTCCTGATAAAGATAGAAATGCAGTAATGTACACCCTCCTCTACAGCTGGCGAGCGTAGAACGGCCAGTGTCACGCTGGTTAGTATGCTCCACGAGCACAGTCCAGTCCGAACAGTGCTAAGCCTCCGCGTACGTATACTTCTATATATAGAGCTATCAGTTCCCATCCCTTCCACATCACTGGCAGGCACGTGCTGCAAGCTGCACACACACAGTGAAAAAGTGCAGGAACCTCAGATGAACATAGTAATGACTCAGAAAGATGCAAAAACTAGAAAAAAAAGTGAGTCATGCCTTTGTGGTGCCTGTGCAAACCACACGTGTCCGTCCACTGAAGGACGGACTGAGAACGCTTCAGGTCTTGCGGCGGCTCCCCAGCTGTCTTTTCACCGCGGCCGGCCTGAGGGGAAGCAGGTGTGAGCAGAGAGCTGCACGTCACACAAATATTCTTTGCACGCAAAGCAGAAGTGTAATGGAGTCAAAGCCGCACACTGACGACTACAGGAACGAGCTAAGGTACGACGGAATGGTGCGTGGAAGGTATTTGTAATTGCAAACATTCAGTAGCTCCCTGCAGACTTGGCGCCTGTCACGGGAGCTGTTTCATCCTTATTTCTCTCTCACAGGCATCATTCTTGGCACGAATAGCGCCGAGGCAGGCATCAGAGCAGCGCTCCACCAAGCCTTGAGAAAACGAATCAGGACGCAGCTTGTGCAAAACTGTCACAAACTCTCAAGAGTAACAACAAACTAAGGAGGCAGTTTAAATTCTTTCCACTATGAATTCTTGGATTCCTAACACAAACAATCATTATAGCAGAGTGTTTTCCCCCCGAATCAACACCATAGGCGATGGTTATAAGCCTGGAAATAAACACTTAATCTGTATGCAGCATATCCAAATATTCTCAAGTTTAAGACGTTCAAAGGGAATGTTACATGATGCGGAGTCCCAGCCTCTCCTTCAATCCCTCTCTCTCCCAGCAGAGAGAATCATCTCAGGGAAAGAGGAACATGTGCCACAGGGTAGAGGAGCTGATCCTGAAATAATTTGTTTCTTTAAATAACCGAGGGAGCGGGCCCCTTCAGCGCCACGTACATTAACCTTAGCATGATGGGGGTGCCCGAACACAATCATGTGTCAGAAAACAGGCCGTGCATTCTTTTTTTTAATGAATATTAAACGGTCAGACACAGATGGAGTTTAGCTGTTTGCCATCGCCTACATGCTCATGAAAAGGTTTTTGTAGGAGACCGCTGCGTGTTTTATTTTGCTCCTGTGACGTGCACACAGACTGCTCTGCCTGGTTTTCAGAGGACCATAATCCATGCGGCATTCTTTAGCCATTAAATCAAATCAAACAGAGCCCTTATACAGAGCGGAAATTCATTTACTCAAGACGGTGACAAATTCCAACATTTGTTTATCTGCTTTATAGGTCAGCAGATTTGTGATTTGCACGTCTGTCAAGCTTTGCACATAAACGGGACCGAACAAAAGAACGCAAAACCCTCTCCAGCAGTCTATCCAGTCCATCGTGACACCATGTGTGTGCTGCAACAACAGAGAGCAGAGAAGTTAATGTGCTCACACCTTAAAAAGCACGGATGAGATGGCAGATGACAACCATCCAGGAGGGGAGACTGCCTGACGCAAACAGAGCTAAAATTATCCCATGATCCGAGCCAGAGTGGACAGGAATGTTATCCGGGAACGCCTGGATCAACATATTAATGCATGGATCACACACAGAGGACACGCAGGTGCATGCTAAATCTGTTTAAAAAGACTCAGTCAGGATTTCCGAGGGTGCAGGCAGAGATCACTCTGTTGCTCCTCCTTAGCCTGGTAGGATTTTATTGATATTCCCTGGAGTTTGATTAAAGCTTATTACAAGCTGAACACTTTTGATTTGATCCTAGAACAGCTTTCAGTCTGCTCCATCTCTTAATCATTAATCTACAATAAACATATCATTTTCCAGTGAGATATTTGATGTGAGGTGGTTTTCTACGGGCCACGTGAGGAGGTTTAAGCTTCATTCCACTGATGTAAGACAGAAAAACACAGACTCGCCTGATGTATGACGTTACATCCTCTGGATCTGGCCATCCAGCATCCAGGGAGCATTCTGGGGTGAAGGGTCTTGCTCACGGGCCCACAGTGCAACCACTAAAGTCAGGATACTCCGGCAGTGGTGGGATTTGAACCAAGCCAACAAAATGATTAAAGCGCAAACCCAGCGCTTCAGACTACCCAGCCACACTACCGGCTTAGCTACTAGGGGTTTTTGTTCTGGTCATTTTATAAATAAATAAATAAATAAATACATAAATAAATAAATAAATAAATGAGAGGCTGAAGAATCTTCAGCAAGGTTATACCAAGCTGGAAGCCCACAACAGTCTCTGGGGTTGGTACCATTCCCACATTATCAGCCTGATTTGATACAGTACATTTTCCAGATCTTTGCGTTGAAGTGAAGCGCAAACTACAGATTTGTTTTTCTTCGCAATGTAAATAAATTCCTTTAGTCGAGGTTCCTGGAAATCTTGGTGAAAAAGATGTGTTAGGTTCCTTGTAATACACTTGTGTGGTCATGTTTCAATTGGAGAACATAGAAACACTGCGACAAAGCGTGCATCCTTGAAGAACCGACGGATCAGACACATTATTGGTTCAAGGATTACCATCCACACAGCTAACACGGGAGCATCAATAATGGATCGCTTCAACAGATGAGCCAGTAGCCGTTCGATCATCCAGCTGTGTTTAAAGCAACAATCTAATGACCACAGAAAGCCAAAAATATCTTGTCTTAGCATGAACTGAAGCATCACCATTGCACAAATAAGTATCAACACAAAGGCCAGAAACAGGAAAACAGACGGCTGCTGAAGAATATGCTTTACAAAAAGAAAACAGCTTACTTTTTTTTCACTAAATTCTCTCAATAAAATGTATCAACTGACATGAAAAGGGCCCTTTTTGCATTTGAAGGGTATAACCGGGTTCAGGCATGGGCCAATTGGGAGAACAAAGTTGTTTTACTGCTGACATCATGTCAAAATCTCATGTAAGAGTCAGAGCTATTAATGAGCCCCCTTGAAGAATTGAGCTAAATATATCCTACGTTGCATGACTTCATCGCTCAGCGCAGGCTGGGCCTTCGCCACACGGTTCTGCTTTCATCATGCAGGGCTAATATGACCGAGTTTGCACCAAATTACCTGGAAGCCAAACACAAATGTGCATGCTCTGAGCAGATTAGACAATAATCAGCAGTCACTTTCACACAGATAAATATGGTAAAATGATGTTGTTCTTTTTTTATTCTAAATTCTAAGTACTTTTATTAAAAAGTAATTACAGCTTTCTTGGTCACAGAAACTATTAAAATAGAGGGTGATGATAATTAACCTCAGAATTCCCGGCTGATTGTCCACAACTCTCTGATAACTTTACTAATCCTCATGTTTGAGGTGTAGCCGCACAGTCGGCTTCAGAGGTTTGTCCGCCGGAGACAAAGCACTGTAGTACGGTCACAACTAAAATGGTTACTGCTGCCAGGGTCCTGGTTGAATCTGTCAAAGTGCACGGGGTCAACATGTTGTCTCTGACTCACTGAAATGTTTTCAGGCGTGAATTGTGAATGCGGAAAAGCTTTTACAGCGCACACAATGGAGAAAGAGAGGCTAGCGTGCATCCAAACATGTGGACAACATCAAGAATTTAACACAAACTGAACTGCCACTCAGTGTGTGTGTGTGTGTGTGTGTGTGCATGCCCCTCAGTCACCCATTCAGTGTGCAGTCATGTTTACATCACAGCTCGCATGACTCTAACCCCTCCCATGCAGCGCCGCTCACATTCCTCCCATGCCAGCTGGACATTCCAGGCTCCAGCTCCCGCACTGCGACCGGAGGTGCCCCACATCACAGGTTTAACTTTAAAAAAAAAGTCTTGTTCAAATTCCCAGACTGTCCACACACACACACACACACACACACACACACACACACACACACACACACACACACACACACACACACACATTGGAGCTCAATTTGGAAACATGCTTGAGAACCAAATTTCTTTTTTTTTTTTTGTTTTTTTTTTTGTTTTTTTTTTGCAAAGGAGCAGATTTCTTTACAACTTAAGAAAATGCAGGCAGACTCCACTAATGTATAAAGTCCGCACACCTATGGACAAAGTCACTGTGATTAAAGGCAGTAAAGAAAAAAATGTAAATTAAATATGCTCTCTAATGCAAACACACACAGGTTTGGTTTTTCAATGAATTCTGAATCCATCCTAATTCTTTGGAAGCCAAACCATCCAACATCAAACCAGATGACTCCTGTCAAATCACAGGTACTTGATTGGTCTTTACATGCACAAACAACAGTCCACACTCACAGCAAGCGGACCCCTGCATCAGTCTGCATCAGCGGTGTACAGCGGTTGGTGGGAGGGAAGCTGCGAGGGATGGAGAGGAGGAAGGGGATGCAGAGAAGGATGAAGGAATGGGAATGAAAGCTCAAGAAGGGATGGAAGTCTCTGGCCATCATCTGTACTTACAGCAGGATCCTGGAAGCACACAAGACAGAGAGGGCTTACAGGGAAGTTTCCCTCCACCACACGGAGCGTTTTCTGTCCATAAAAGCCGACATTGCAAAAGCAAAACGTGCCTCCCAAAGCGAGAGAAGGCAGAGTGTACGTGCGTGTGCGTGTGTGTGTGTGTGTGTGTGTGTGTGTGTGTGTGCGTGCGTGTGTGTGTGTGATCGTGATCTGGCTTTAATACATGAATGTGTGTGCTAGAGAGAGGTGGGGAGACAGAGAGATGCAGAGAGATTGTACATGATGATTGGTTGATGTGAAAATGGGAGGGAGCTGAAGGGACCAATAGAGAAAGAGATGAACAAAGGCAAGAAGGGATGGCAACAAAGACATAGTTTTTTTTTTTTTTTTTTTAAAGAATTCCTTCCCTCAGTCTTTCTTCTCTCTCCTGTTTCCTCTCAAAGCAGGAAAAATGAAATTAGCCACACTTAAACCAAGAACTCAGCAGTGTAAACAGGTAAGGTTAACCTCGATCACCATTCATCTCCTGCTCAAGTTCAAGGTGAACTGAAGGAACTCGTGGAGCAGACGAGCAAAGCTTGCTGGGAAACCTGGGGATTGATCAGTGACAAATGTGGAGCTCAACTTATAAACACAGATGTAAAGGATGTAAAGGCCACCGTGTGTGCGCGCGCACTTGCAGTGTGTACATGCAAGTGCATTAGGGGTGGGGACCAAATCATCTTCCCAGGATTTTGCTGTGGGAACATATGTTGCCATGGTGACTGCATCCATTGCAGCAGAACACACAGGTGCCACCCCCCACCAACAGTCCAGTGTTTAATTTTACAGATTCAGACAGAGTTCTTGTTTCTGAATTTAAATAAAATAAAACATAAAATAAACCGTCGACAAACACATTTTCTATGCCCAGTTCCACTATTATGACTTAAGCTGAGGAATGTTTGGCACTGACAGCTCAAAGCGGACATGCTTTTTAATGCTGACTCTAACAAAAAATATAATAGATAAAAGAATAAAACCCAATGTAAAGAAAGTCTGATGGTCCTAACAGCGATGATATAAGGTTGTTGTTGGAGGAAACAAATTAACACTCTGCACTGCCAGTGAATCAATGCGCCCCACACTTCCTGATTCTGAAGTCAATCATGTACAGACAGAAAACAGCATGCATCCTAATCACCTCCAGCTGGAGCAGGAGGGAGAGTAGTAACAGGAGAGACCTATTTTTAGGTGGCTGATTTTGAAGATGATGTTACACGCATGGCATCATTATTAATGTGAGCACAATGATGGACAAGGACAATAAACCATAAAAATGTAGGCTTACCAATTCATTTTGATATGAGAGGGTCACTGATGAAGGCTTGCAGGACTGTTCGGTTTCTGATGTTGGTCTTCTTTTCTATGTGGAGGTGAAATAAACAGTAATTAGCTCACAACTGAACAGCTTATATAGACACCTGTATCATCAAACATGAAATATAAAATGATTTTGAATTTTGACAGCAGGAATAATAATAATAATTAAAAAAACATACATCTATAATTAAGAATTTTAAGATTAAAGTGTTTTATCAGAAGCTTTGAGAAGTTTGAATAGAATGATACAAGCAAAACTACGCCACCAGGTGGATGTTACTGCTACTGCAAATGTTGCCTGTCGAATACCAATCGACCTCGTGGCGCAACGGTAGCGCGTCTGACTCCAGATCAGAAGGTTGCGTGTTCAAATCACGTCGGGGTCAACTTTTGACGGCGGAATTAGGGGAAACAAGCCCCAGCACAGAAAACCGGCTTTCCCCCTTTTGTTCAATGGACGTTTTAATCAACATGGTGAGAAAATAACTGTTTCTCAAGGCTTTCCAAGTGTCAAAGCACCCAGAAAAGCTGTAACAGTGATCATCTTTCATGACAAAGCAAATAGTATAGGAATACGAATAGTATAAGAATTTTAAGCTCTCAAGTCTCATCCTACAAGTTACTGAACAAACATAACAGTTTGCATATTTGTCATAACTGTTCTTGAAACTTACCTTTCTTTTTTTATCAAACTGCCACTCCCCACATTAAAAAAAAAAAAAAAAAAAAAAATCTGTCACTGAACAGATTCCTTTCTTCTGCTGTTCCTTTCAATAATTTTCAGTCTTTTAAAGTACAGTATTCCTCTCCCATGCTTGTCTTTGATGGGAACCCTTGCGATTCATCCCCGTCATCTCTTCCTGCAAACACACTGAACTGAACACACAGTCAATGAGAAAAGTACTGAGCGAGAGGGGTCACTTCCGAGTCCTCAGGAGTCGACTCACATGAGAAGATCCTTCGTGGAACACCACACTGGGTCACAATGGCCTGCTTGTACTGCGGAGCTCTCATTTTACATCAGACAGGTCAGGCAGAACTCTGCTCCAAGCCCATCGTCTCTGTTTCGTGTGCTGCTCCATGATTTGTCCCGTCACCAGGCAATCAAAGAGGGCTTTGCAGCTCGCAGCAAAGGAAGGAAAGTTCATTTTTAGTACCACAGAGGGTTTGTGAAGAACTCTGTTCCTCTTTTTCATCTTTTCCACTGTGCCAGTTCATCTGAAATGCCAGTGACAGAAAATGTCCCCACTGAGAATCCAACAGCGGGAGGATGGACATGGGCGGATAACAGAACGCTCAGAGGAGTCTGTGTGATTCTTCTTCATTCAAACCAGTATGAGTAGACCCAGAGAGCTCGGATGGGCTTGTAAACAAAACCTGTTGCCGGGGTAACGCCACTCAATATCTCTCTGCTCTCTGTTGAAAATCTCAGCTTCTGAGGCGGCACAGTGGTGGTTCTGGAAGCCAAAGAGGACCGGCAACACCCACTGTGGGTTGTCCTTTGGAAGTTCCCCTTTTAATATAAAAAGAATAAAAATATCTATTCTGATTCCGCTTGGTTTGCATTGTTCCTAGTTTTCTATTCCATGCATACGTCAGAGTAGACTGGACCTCCTCCATCTACTTAACGCCTCTGGAGAAGGTGCACAAAGCTGTTGCTGCCTGTGCTCTCAGACGTGCGCGCAATCAAAAAACATCCAAGCCAATTCTGTTTGTTTCATTAGAAACATGCACCAAGAGTTTTTCTTTTTTGGTTTTTTTTGGTGGCCTCCAGCCAGACTAACAAAAGAAAAAAATAATAGATGAAGTAAAAAACAAGTCACGGAAACTGAGCAGGCGTCACTGGAGAGATTAGCAGCAGCCAGACTTTCAAGAATCTCCTGAAAAGGGCAGAAGAAGAAAAAAACAAATGTTTGTGGTGGACAATACGTAGTCAAGTACAATTTTAATTTAAAAAAATGTTGAAATTCACTCTTTATTACGCACAGGACAAAAAAAAAAAAAAAAACAAGTCATGGCTACCAGAAGTGATATTGCTTCTACAAAAACGAAACCTCCACAGTTCAAGGCAAGTCCCTATTTGCCTTGGTACCACTGGAGGATAAAACCACAACCACTAAAATACATAAATAACAGACGTAAATAAGACAAAGCTTGGTCTTTGTCTCTAAATAAAGTTTTTAATCAAATATTAGGGCGTTTCAGGTTCGGTTCTTCCACACTGACGGGCTTGCTTTTACCTCCAATGCGCCTGAAGAAGGATATGAACCCTGAGGAGCCCGCCTTTCCCACGTCTAACTCCGACTTGGTGTCGAACGCCGAATGCACACCTTTGGCTCTCAGTGTTTGGGTGCGTGATCCATGGGAGTAGGACATGCTCCGCTGGAACAGGTCTCCCAGGAAGAAGCGTGATGCTGGCGAAAGGCCAGTTTCTTCCACGGAAGCCGACCTGACCGGAGGCTTCAACCTGGAGTTGTGACCGGGATGACCGAGCAACGGATCTCCAGACGGAGGGGTTAAACCGTCCCGGTTGGAAAAACTGGACAGATGAAAGCCTTCATCGTTCTCCCAGACGCCATCGTCGAGGTCGTCTCCGCCTGACCCCGAGAGTGATCTGCACTGGGACCATTTCCGCAGGCGGATTTCTCGGTGGGCAGAGGTCAAAGGGCTCAAGATAGTCCACGGTGAGTCCAGTTCACCACAGTGCCCAAAGTAATAATCCCTGTCTGTAGGTCGCGGGGTTCTCGGGGTAGCTGCGGCATTTCCTGCTCTGTCTGACCTACGAGGAGAATCTTCAGGGTCTCCTTTCAGGGTCGCCTTTTCTGCTTTTCTGTCATTTTCCAGCTGCTTCTCCTTCTGGAGGTTGGGTACTTTCTTTTCAGCTCTGTCTTTGGAGCAGGGCGGAGGTTCGGCTCTTTCTAGTGGTTTAGTCTTGCAATCAGAGGGAGATCCGTGGACGGGGGCCAGCCTGGACTTCCTACACCGCGTCAAATCCTTGGGAACGGTGGAGAGGAAGCTGTGCAGGGTCGATTCCAAGCTGGAGGGCTCAAGGTCGGACTGAGACCCCTGACAGGCCGCTATTGAGTGGCGTTTAGAGGCAACGCGGATGCTCTCTACACGCTTGCGTCTCTGCTCTGCTGCTTCTCGCTCTCGGTTCTCCTACAACCATGTGAAGAGAAGATGTATCATTAAAAAAAAAACAGAAGAGCTAACTATTAATAAAAGTAACGTAGATGTACATGTATTACCTGCACAGCTGCATCGAACCGCTTACAAAATGAATGAAAGATGGAGCAGCATTCATCCAGTTTGAAGGTGGCCGGGTCTTCGCAGAAGTACTCGGCAACGGCTCCGTTGAGCGCGTTCAGCTCCCGGACGAGGCATTCCACATCGGCCAGTTTGGCCTCGGCCCTCTGAGAAACAACAAAAAGGATCCAGACTGCAAAACCTGCTAGCGGGACACGCTGGAGCCGGGAGGAAACCTTTACCATCAGAAAGGTCTCCATTTCTTGCAGGAAGCCGGGCTGACCGCTGCTCTGCAACTTCAGCGTCTCGATCTTCTTGACTTTGTTATAAAAGTCGGCGATGACCTCCTCTTTGCAAATCCTGTAAGCGAGCGACATTTACCGCAGCAAAGGGGACATTACGAAGTCAACACAACATTTGAGGCAACTTTGAATGAGCAAAGTGTGCGCTGGCGACCGCCACCTTGACGCTGCGCCGATGTTTTCAAGCTGGCTGGGAAACGTCAGCAGCTCTGCATCGATCTCCTCCGCCTGCTGGGGTGAGAAAAAACACGTCAGGGGCGGATAACTGACCTCTCTCTGAAACCGTTCCGAGCGGCCACGCGATCGCGCCGGCTCACCTTGGCGACGTAGTGCATGAGGTTCATGCCAGGCTTGTTGGCTTTGGTGTCCGCCAGCTTGAGAAGTGAGGTCATCCGGAAGCCGATGGCGTTTGCAGTGTAGCCACCCTGAATCACACACATGCACACGTGCTCAAGGACAAAAGTAAACAGCCTCTGAAAGAATAAAGAGCATCTCTGTAAGGAGGACACCCACTGCATTCATGTAATTCCCAGCTTTTAAGACGAGCCGGATGACCGAGTGGAGGTCGTCACAGCCCAGCAGCTCTTCGGGAGGGGTAAAGGCATGGAAGAGATGCATTTCAAAATACATTAGGGTGGTGGGGGGGGGGGCTTAACAGACTGGGATAGTTGTATAGTGTGTGTATAAAATGCTACCATTCGCTCCTTTAATCATGGCAGCAACAGAGCTCTTCACCTCCTCCATGAATGGAAAGAATTCCTCCCTGAGCACCATTGTCTTCAGGCGCTCCTCATAGCTGAAGCAGAGCAGGCTTTTGCTTACAAAGAACTTTTTTTCATTTTTTAAAGAAAGCTTTAGCTGCGGACTCACCCCGGCACCTTCACCAGCTGCACCATGAACTGGTCGGCCTCAGCTAACGCAGACAGGTTACCGCTGAAGGCCAACAGTTGTTTCACCTGTGGAGAAACACATCTCGAAATCACTTAGAAATATCAGACTTTTAAGATGTATCAGGTCATTTGCAAGGCTGGGAACACAATTTGTAAAATGCACAGTGACCGTCGTACACATCAGCTACTGACTAAATGTACCATCTAAAAAAAGTTCAGTTGGATACTTTTGGTAGTTCTTACTGCTGACGTAATATGTTTATTCTTGGACAGATCATAGACAGACAGTGAAAATAAAGCTGAGAGATTGTTACCTCACTGTCTTCGGGTAGCAGTTTGCACAGTTCCCTGAGTTTACCGGGTCCAAACCGGAGCCAGTTCCCTTCTCTGATGTCCCGCACCAGTTCCGGAACTGGCCTGCAGAGGGAGACAAAGACCAACAGCTGCTGCCTGAAATCTCTCCGTTAATGGACATGAACCGTCTGACAGCACCTATTAAAGCTTGGATGACCAGCGGAGCATACGCAAAGGTGTATAAAAGCACCGAAAGATAATTACATTTGAATGTGACCAAAACAGAATACAGACATGGAATGTTGCATTTGCTATTCAAAGTGCGAGCTTTTGAGGGAGGGTGACGTTATCTTGGTAAGTTTTAGAATAATAATGCAGCAGCTTCAGTTCAGCTAGGAAACTATTGAAACACGCAGATGCTGAGGTTACTTTTGCCTTCATTTTATTGTGGATGCAAGGTTTGACGTTTCAGGCCCTCTGAAGCTATGTTAAGTTAGGAGCTGCCGGCGCTCAATAAAAACTTCCATCATATTTCCATCACACGCTCCTCACAGTGGGTCATGTTAGCATTAGCTCAGGTGATGGCTGCACTCAAAGACATTTCCATGCATTTAAATATGCTCTGCTGAGATAAAAAGCTGCTGCTGCGGTCACGAGAGTGTGTTTGAGCACACTTTACCTCTTGAAATGGCGAAGAAAGATCCCAATATTCATACTCTTTTTAGAGTCAAGTATCGTGACCTGAAATAGAATCAAAAGCAACAAATTACTTTTTTCAGTCACATCACATTCCCCGTAAACAAGAGGAAACAAAAACACTCCCCCAATAAAGTTCGACCTCATCATGTTCCTCATAGTTGAAATGAGTGTCGACTGTTCCTGTTGTGAGTTTATAACTTCCCATCAGTGATCTGGTGTTCAGATAACATTTTAAAATATTTACCTGATGCTCCTGTGGGAAGAGATCCACACCATCCTGGGTCTTCACACCCATCCGTCTTGAGGTGCGCAGCGTGGCCTGTTTATCCACGTGACTGAAGAGCTCCTCCATGGTCTGGATGTCCAACACGAGGTCCCTCTGCGGACGCTTGGAGGTCCACACGTTGACTTTGCCCAGGACGTGCTGGCTGGGGATGGTGTCCCAGTTCAGCTTTTTCATGGAACGCCTCTGACCATTGTGTGAGCCGAACGGACAGGGGGGAAGAAGCGCAGGAGGTGGTGGTGGTGGTGGTGGCGGTGGAGGTGGAGGTGGAGGTGGAGGTGGCGGTGGAGGAGGAGGTGGTGGCGGGGCAGCTTTCTCACAAGTGATGGGTGAAAAACTTGACTGCAGATGGGAATCTTCTTGTGTATTTGTAGGAAAAAAGTCAGGAGCAGATGCAGATTCCACTAGCAGGAGTCCCTCCATCGGACCCTCTCAAATCCACAGGAAAAAAAGAAGAAATGCGTGATCCGACTCAGACCCGAGGAGATGAAGACGTTCTGACAAAAGGTATGTGCGCCTTAGTAATACAAGACGATCACAGGGTTAATGGCAGCATGTCAACGACAACTTCGTGACAGAGTGAAGCTACAAAACGGGAATTCAACCAGAACTGAGACAATTGCCATTTTGGACACACTCACAAGAGTCAGATCAGTAAACTTCCTAACAAACGTTTCTCCGAACCGAAAATTCAAACGACTCTAACAACAGCGCTAAAACGACGATTTTTACTCACGTGGTTGGGAAATGTATCTGTCAAATAAATCCGCTGAGAAACCTGACGTGACCTCGTGTTCATCGCAGACTCCTGCTGCAGAGTGTGTGTTTGTGTGTTACAGGAAAAACTGCCACAGGTGGAGGAGGCGCCTCCACCAATCGGATTGAAGCAAGCTTCCGCATCCTCGAGGCCACGCCCACCCGAGCTAGAAGGGGCTGAACATGGATCTGTGGGTAAAATGTGATTAAATGGTCCGTTGCAGAGGTTTTGGTGCCAGATGTTTGATACCACCGAGTCATCAGTATAAATCCAACACATACATGATAAAGAAAAACACAAGCAGTGCATCTGAAAACAGGTATTTTTTTTTAATTGTGTTCCCATTGGGTGGGGTGAACTGCCAGGTCTTGGTGAGAAAAAGGAAAATCACATCTAACCATGACATAACTTAATTTAGCATCTTCAAATACTACTTTGTACAATCAGAGTACACCATCACATCTCATTCTAGAAAAAAATAACCAAAAAAACAATGATTGTAGACAAATAAAATATCTCCTTTTATAAATCTCGACTCTGTCTCGTCTGCAACAAGACTGCTAACAAGTGATTTCTTTAAATTCATGTAAGGTTTCACAGCTCCAGAGAATCATCTCACCCTTCATCTTTATCTGTGGTGGAGGAAAGAGGCATATTTGGATGGGAGGAGTCACAATTAGGAACTATCGCTGCTGTGGAGGTTACCACTCAGCTGTGACAGCACGCACAAGCACACAGGCCAGGTTCTGTTGCTGTTACACCTCTAGGTTAAAAGCAGACCACTGTTGGCAGAAGCCCACATCTGTACGCTGCCATGCAAAGAGAAACAGCAGGGGGCCAGCTCTCCTCTAGCGTCCCAGTCTGTGGAGTCCACCTCCTTAGATTATCCTCAGCTGACTGAAGCCAGAACACTCAGTTTGGAGAGTCTCACCTGCAGGATTGGTTATCCCGAGGCCTGTGTGCTGCCTATGCTAATATTGCAGGATGCTTCACACACAAGTCAAACTGAGAACCTCAGACACACAGGACTGCACCGTGTGTTGAAGGCAACAGATCAAACATAGCCGGAGTGAAAATAACTCAAGGTTGCAAATTTTGGGTTCAAAACCTTCTTTGCTGCTGTAATCCTATTACTTTAAGACTGACGACTTTATTGATTAGTATATCTCCAACCAATCATTTATAAAATATTTAAATTAATAATGTTAGACAGCTCCAGGGATACTTTGTGATTCTAGGTGTCAATTATATGATGGTATAGTTTAAATAACACAAACATAATATAATCAGATTTTAAAGTCAGTTCCTACCAAACACAATCGTGTAATATTTTAAACAGTGGAGTGGATCCATTCTGTTCCTTAATTCTCTGGGTGGAAAAAAAGCCGAGTTTAAAGAACTTTGGCAGTGTTCTGTAAAATGATTGTTGCATAAACGGGTCGAACGATGCTCCCTTTATGGCCGACGCCTGCTGCTGACTCCAACGTAACACTGGCCGTCAGGCTGAAGTTAGAAAATAATCAATTACAACAAGAAATACAGAGATCTCAAATTAGGCAAAATCTAAACTAAAAACTTTTTGCTTTTTGTTTTACAAAAACTATATTTGTATTGATATGATAAAGAAAACGGCACATGGTTTGACATGTACGGAGTGCTGAAATCACTCTGTTCCTTTCCAGCGTAACATACATGACCCCTTCAGGTGTAACTGAAAACATGCTCGTGATGTGTAAAAGGAGGCACGCAGAGAAAGCACTAAGGTCTGGGAACGTCTGTGTTCATCTAATCTGCACCAGTGTGAGAACGCCTCTCAGAACTCGACACACTTGTTTCTCTATGACGACGGCCATAATTAGGACTGCCTACCAAGCTCACACAGCAAACAGAGGCAAAAAGGAGACTTTTATGGGGGCATAAAGCACAGAGACTGAAAAAGTAAGCTAGGAAGAGGCACTGAAAGCCCCCAGACTGTTCATGGAACTGGCCACTTGTGTTCCTGCTGCCTTCGCCATCCATCTGTCCATCCCAGCCATACACTCGTCTGTTCTCTTCATCTGTACAGTTATCTGCACGTGTTTCCTTCTGTAGTGGTCCTCGTACAGTAAGTAGGGGGTTATAACAGGTAATGTGGTGGTGGTTGGAGGTCCAGAGGACCTTCTCACTGCTCCTCTAACCAGGAGGGCTTGTCGGCCCCCGGGGGTCTCAACTTTATGTTGAACTGCTTCAGCGTCTGCTCCAACTGCTGCTGGTTGCCAGCAAAGTAGGCCGAAATGGCGTTGTGGAAGAGGAGGAGCTGCTTGTGCATCACCTTCACCTGGGGAACACAAAGGTGAGAGCAAAGACTCAGGGTTCTGGCCTTGACAACCAAAGACACTGCTGCTGCTTCAGGCTGGGGTCTCCGACCTTGTTCTCCTCCAGGAACTTGAGTTTAATGGTGACGTCTGAGCGGAGGCGTTCGTACTTCTCCTTCTGTACTTGGTACTGTTGCTGAGCAGCATCTATGCGGGCCATGGCTGCGGCGTCCCTCGGGCCCAGACTCAGCTCCTCCAAGTCTGACCGATATGCATCGAACTCCAGTCTGCACACAAGAAAGATACAACTCAGAGACGCTCAACGATCAGACACCCTCTAGTCTCAGACATCCTGTCTGTGCATGTACGTCTCTGTTGTACATGTCTGCTCATTGCTGTGTGTCCTCACCTGGCATTTTCATACATCTTTATTGTCATCAGAGTGTCCTCCATGGTCTTATTGACCAGTGTGTTGATGCTGGACACAAAGAAGTTAACGGCACCGAGCAAAGTCTCCCCGTTCTTGCACAGCAGCTTCTGAGTCTCTGCGTTGTATCCAAATTCATCCTATAAATGTCAACAAAACAAACATTTGTACATTTACGTGCTTTAAAAATACAGACAAGACTCTGACCTAAAAACTCCAGGGGGTCTCACCCGCAGTTCTGGTGATTTCTGACTCAGGTCAGCAAAGGTGTCACCCAGCGCGTGCTGCGTCTGCACCATGTTGTAGAAGTGGTTGGTCAGCGCTCTGGCCAGCCTCAGCACGTTCTCATATTTCCTCCTAGTGTCTCGCAGCACCTCGATCTGGGCCTCCAGCTCCAGGTCCACGGTCCGGGAACCCCGGCCGAAGCGCTCGGAGATCATTTGTTTTGTACACTACAGCAACAAGGACACCAACGGTGAGGCACTAGCCAGCACAGCTCTTCCTCTGATCATTTGTTATAATCCAAGAAAAAAAAAAAACGCTACCTTGTAAGTGTTGATGCCCCACTTCTTCATATTTTCTAGCTTTTCCACGGCGACGCCTCGGTTCTTGTCGTCTGTTATGGAAGAGTTGCTGCTGCTGTGGTGCATGTTGGAGCCTGAGACATGAGAGCAGAACACAGAAGCACAATCACAGGCTGAAAACAGGTGTAAATGTAAAAAAAAAAAAAAACCTCCACCGCTGAAAGCACATTCACACCGTGCTCGATTAAATTTCTGATATGAAAATCTGTCTAAAATGTTCTGATCCATGTCCATCACCGTTAAGGCAAAACATGCACAGAAGTGAGAGAGTAAGTAGAAAAAGATTACAATGTTTTTTGTTTTTTTTTAAATCGGACCACAATTAAGAAGACTTTTGACGTCGCTGCTGAAGGTTGCGTACTTCATACATGTGGAGCCTTTTTGGCCCTCTGTTCATTCCCAGTACCTGGATATTCATTTGACTGGCTTGTTTTATGGCAGAAGAAAGAACTGCTCGGGGGAACGCTAGTCCTCCTGGCCTTCATACGCAGTTCTGTGGCAGGGCAGGGTGTGGGATTATAGAATAAAGGATTATAAATTAAAATGGTAGGTGGGTTTTCGGGGGTATTGAGGGTAGAGATGCCAAAACAAGGACGATAATGCAGGAGAGGGAGTGCAAGGACACAAAAGAGCAGGAGCATGGATGAGAAAGGAGGTGGAGAAGAGAGAGAGAGAAAATGAAAATGTTAGGTGAGAAACGTTGCAGACAAATGACGATGACGAAGGCAGCCTAAAATGCAGACATCAAAATAGGTTCTGCTGCCAAGAAGTGTTGAGGAGAAACTGCCCAAATAAACAAATGCCCTAGAAGCAAGTCAGTTTGAAGAAAAGAGCAGACGGAAGAGTGAGTGCACCATCCTCCACATCATAGGCACAATTAGGGAATAAACAGAAAGTGGCTCCGAGCCATCTGAATGAGACACACCAACAGCATCCCTCCAAAATGGGATATCCAGTATGCCACAACTGCCCGTTGAATCATACAGTCTGAACTGGCTTAACTCTCCTGTTTACCAATACTGCAGGTAGGTTTAAACATTAACAGCTGTAGTTCTGGTAATTCAATCACATTTTGGAGTTATTTTGTCATCAGTAATTATAATCAGGTCTAAGGAGCCACCTAATCCTGCAACTTGGATCCGTCTGGTAAAGTCTGCATTGTATCGCACAGCAGGGCCTGAGAAAAAGAGTTGGACACAGACGAAGAAGCATTAGAATCAGAGAAGTGTGTGCGCTGTTGTTTCTCCCTGGACAGGGTGCAGACAGCTGCGAAAGCTCAAATTTATCTCGAGCTAAACTTCCACATGGAAGAAATTCTAAACGAATCCATATCCTTCCTGCAATACCGATATGAGAGTTTTGTGATATTTCATTATGGAAATGTGGATTAAATTTAAAAATACACTAAGCTCTGCCATACTGGTGCATTCCTGTGTCTGTCTACATTTAGGAAATCAGTACTGACGGAGCAGAGCGGCCTGAACAATAGTGGAGATTACGGTCGCTGAAGTCCTGGCAGCTGTTCTGTAAAACTGCAACGTGGAAAACAAGCTGGGATATAAGAGCCTCGTGACTGAGAGCTAAAGAGAAATAATTGGGCACCATTTAGTAGTTAAAAAAAAAAAGTTCAGTGATAAAAATGAATAAAACTAAGCCCTTTGCAAACGTGAGCACAAAGCTAAATGATTTATTTATTTATCAGACTTATGGATCAGTACATAGGAAATTAATTTGGAAGAGCGGACTGTTACAGTCCAGATGGAGCCGTGAGTCTTCAGCCTCCTGACCTGCCTTCTGCACACAGTCAACACGTACTTGATTTCATTATCTTAAATAAATTCATATCCTTTATAAATCCAAAAATGGGGGAAATTCATGATACATAGAAAAATGAAAGAAAAGGTAGGAATGTGGATGTCCTGAATGAATGCAATGATTGTCAGATTAATTACCGTATAGACCCAATAACCCAGCTGCTTTCACATCTCTGCAGAGAATTAATCACCAGTTGATTAACAACTACATTCAATTCTGCATGAACATATGGGAGGATCGATCAGAAGATTAAAACACTAAGAATAATCAATGGAGCAGCGACAGGAGAGCAGAGGATGAAATGGGTAAGAGACACACCTTTGATGGAGCTGGTGGGGATGATGCCTTCTGCTGTTCCTCCATATCCCCCAGACACAATGGAGGTCTCGTTGAGATTGGGACCCGACACCATCACCTGCTGCAGGTCCTGCAAATGGTTAGGTAGAACAGGCAGGGGTTTACGCCTTGAATGCAGGGTAGATGTTTATTCACTAGAGGGGGACAAACACTACCGTTAGCTGGGTTAGTCCGTCACAAGAGGAAGCAAACGGGGAAAAAGGTGTTTGACAGAGAAAACAAACCAGCAGGGTCAAGTTAAACATCACCACACTGATGAGCTGAATGACTGAACCTCCTATGGGAGCGAGCACAACTGTGGGAGCCGCCAGCTCCGACGCTGACCGAAATGATCTATGCCACAGGAAATGCTCCAGCAATCTGACTCTCCTTCCAAAATAATCACAGGCTGCAGTGAAACCAGGGCGCACAAGAGGAGCTCTTTTACCAGCCACGTGATCCATCTTGTGTGTGTTTTCCTTCATTTAACCTGATGTTTCTTTGTGTTTGCTTTGCTGCTCAAGTATCAGTGAGAAAGGCGGTGTGAGGGCTTCATGGAGCCTGAAATACAGGCTTTTCACTATGACAGAACATGGACAAATGCAGATACAGACCTAACACAGCCTCGCAGTTACTGATGTGAAACACAGACAGGAGACATCAAATGCTCCTGAAACTTTTAAATTCAAGGACACGTGAAGCTTTGTGAGGGTGGTGCCTTTATGCTTTTTTTTTTTTTTTTTTTAAGTAAACAATGAAAAGGAAGTCAAAGCACATATTCCAGCCTCTGTGACCTGTGACGTGGAACAGTACTCAGTTAGGAAGAAGCTGCAGAGGCTGTTTTTATAAAGATGGTTACAGTTTTGGTCATGCTCAGCTCGTTCTTCACTTTCTGACCAAACATATTAACATTTCTCAGTGGCAGCGCAGTCACATTAAACACACTAAAACGACAGCAACGGAGTCAGTTATGAAATCTGTTTAGTCAAGCAGCTCCCCCAAAACCACACCATGGTTACATGATTCATTTAGCTGAGGACATGCACACTGCATAAAACAATTCATGAACTCAAACGTGTGATGTGTTAGCCACCAGCTACAAGGTTATTGCTACACGGACTTTCTCTGAACAAGAAAACAGTTAGCAGGAACCACATTAAGAGGGAGAACTTTTCTAATTGCACAGTGGTTTGATAGAAAAGAAGAGTTATCTGACTACTCTCATGAGAGCCTCAAAGTAGTGATGGAGTAAATTAATGTCGCACACAATCAAACCACTGAGCAGTGCTACACAACAACATACACACACACACACACACACACACACACACACACACACACACACAAAGATGGCCTCACCCTGGTGCCTCCGGAGCTCCCTAACTTCTCATCTAAACTCCACTGCAGTTTTGCAGCCTGCACATGGAGGAGATGGAAGTGGCGAGGGTCGACAAACATCAACAACAAACAAACAAACAAACAAACGGAAAGAGACAAAAAAGAAAAATGCATGACAGAAATCACAACACAGGATAAAACTAAATAAGGTCACACAACAGAATTCAGCACACCAAAGTAAACTGAACTTTTAAGGAATAAAACATGCTGTGCTGTTTACTGTGCAGTAGAAAACTAGAGAAATCAAATTTGTGACAGTGAATGTCTGCTATTTTTTAATTGTTTCAAGAGCCTTCATACTTTTCCTGAAAACGGGGTCATAGCTCATCAATTTCACCCTACGACGTTACGCCTCCGTCATTGTCAATATAATTACGGAGAATCAGAATAAGAAAGGGAGCTATTTGTATGCACACTTGTACATAAAGGAGCTGTCACAGGCTAATATTCCAAAATACTGACAAATCTATACTACTTACACTGAAAATCACATGCCCAATGTGTCATCTGTGGGAGAAGACATACAATTTCCTCCAAACGAACAGCACAAATAATCAGTGAGCGTCTTAAATTGCTGCCAACTGTCTCATCAGACATCAGTGAGCCGCTCTGATGAATGTCAGGCCTTTGCCAGGATGCTTCTGGCATCAATCCCTGTCGCAGGCAAGCTGCCATACACCATCCATGCACCCCAGTTTGGAGGAGCAGCAGGGACAAGCATGTGCTCAACAGATCATTACAAACCAAAAAGGTCCAACTAGTTTTGTTTTCATCTGTGTGAGCAACTTCACCTTAAATTACAGCAGATTGAGCATTGTTGATTTCAGAGGGCGCCGAGGGGGAACAAAAGCACAACCACTGTCTGATTAATTGCACAGTTGCCATGACAACTGGTTAATATCCAGCACTTCATTGCTCAGCTGAACACTCTGTATAAATAAACACACATTCACACTCACCCAGTTGCATGTTTGCTTCACTGTTCATGCTTGGTGAGACGTCGAACTTTTTTGTGTGACTTAATCAGTTGAGAGAGCAAATAACGTGACTGACTGACTACACTTGGACCAGGATCTTACCTCTGTTTGCTCAACAAAGGTGTGCCTTAAGAATCAGGAAAACGAGAGCAGGCTGTTCCACCTACCTCTTACTCTACTCTCAATTCACTGTGTTTGACAATTCAGCTAAATATATGGTCCCATTATTAACCAAATACTAAGAAGTGAGTTGTGTGTTCCTGCCATGCCCACAAGGCAACATGAGGTGCAACAGGGAGAGCTGGTTCCTAAGGAGACAGCTTGTGTCTCCAACACCAAACTTCACATTTGGATCTCTATCAACAGTTGTGACTACTGCCACTGCTCACTACGAGACTACAGTGCTGATTCTCCACTGGCTGCATGTTTGGTGTCAGGACAGACAGAATGCACAAATAGCTGCACTGAAGAGTAAAGATGATAAGTCCCAGTGCATTACCACAGAGCAGAATCAGACAGCTGTTTTATGGTTTACAGAAACTAAATTACAGACGAGAAAGTCATTTTCGGGGCATAAACAATAACATAAAAAATTGTTTCTGCAGCTTTTGTAGTTTACCACCAGCTGCCAGTGTGGGTCTAACCTACCTGTTCAAGGCCGTCATCCTCTGCTATCGTCCTAGTGTCACCGTTGCTGTTGATTGGAATCTCCATTGTTGCGGCTTTACTCATCATGCTGTCTGTCATAATTCAGTCTGTCAGGAAAAAAGAATGAAGAGACGTGAAGTTCGGCAGCCTGATGCATGAAATAACAAAGGCAAAGGTAAGAAAAAACACAAGGCCTGTATCCTACTTTTCAGAGGACAGACCATAGAAACAGCCAAATTATTAGGCAGAAGGACGTATAATTACCACAAACAAGTGTGGAGGTGGTTTTCAAAGAGGACTAGTGCTCTGCATGACAACAACACCTATGAAAGCTCTTGACACAGGAGCCGCCACAACAATGAGTCTTCTTTCTGAAGTGGCCACTCCACTCTACGGCTTTATTTTAGCAGCGGCCACTCTAAAAATGCAGCCTGGAGTGGAGGACAGCAAAATATTCAAATCCACATTTTCTACTCATTTAGGCTGATCAAATGGATTGGGCAAGTGTTATCTCATCATATATTTCAGATGTAAGGTTACAATCTGAAAATGCAATGGGACAGGCGGTAAAGTAGCTCCTATTTTTGACTTGGATGGAAATAATGAATTTACGGCTGAATGAATTCTCTGTGTGACCTGGCACACTGTGTGTTTGAGGGGGGAAAAAGCCACAGAAAAAGAATTTATGGCTGCCCAATATCAGTGGGACATGAAGTAATCATGCTGAAAGTGCACCCTGACACAGAATCATGCTATAATAACGAGTCAAGCATTTGTAGATGTTGTACGTGTGTATTTATGTGTAATGGATAACTTGTGGTTGCTCCCGTAACTGCAAAACAAAGGCTTGGTTTCCTAGTTTCCAGATTTGCTGCCACGTAGCTGACTGACGTGAATACAAGTACTGTATGTGGCAGGACCGTGGACTTGCATGGTTATCTGACAAGAGATTACAGTGGCTCCTGTTGTATTTACACCTAAGCAGCCAAGTAACTATTTACATTAAAACTGCACAGGTTTCCATTTTAAAAGCACTGACATGGCTACACTGAACCTTACATGCTGGAGACCTGGACTGACATTACATAAAATATAATGTACTGCCTGTAAATAAGATTATTTTGGTGCACTAAAATCTATGAAGAAACACCTCCTACCCTAAAATATTTAAGAGTATACATGGGGGGGGGGGAGGTTGCTGCACCTGTGCTAAAGCATGGAATGGAAAAATACCAGACTGACAAATTGCACCTAAAGCAATGACCTGAAACACAGTCTACATATACAACAGTAATTGTACACCTACATAAAAAGAAACATAGTTAGCGCTACCAGGTTAGTCGCCCAGTCTGAAAAACCTCGAATTCTTGGTTCTTATCTTAAATAGCAATTTGCTGGTAATCAAAAGTAGGACAATCACTTCTGAAGTAAGATACTGGTAGCTAATGGTCGAATTTGGAACCACGAAAGTGG
This sequence comes from Pao palembangensis, assembly GCA_015343265.1. NCBI lineage: Eukaryota > Metazoa > Chordata > Actinopteri > Tetraodontiformes > Tetraodontidae > Pao > Pao palembangensis. Next base: position 9,209,208 of record CM027094.1, on the reverse strand, counting down.
AGTAATACCATTAAAAGATAAGCACAAAGTTGGCCGGGTGGGAGTAAGAACAGGTGCACCAGCACAGGTGTTCAGTCTCCAGCAGGTGACAGCACCGAGAATAGAGAGCCTCTGTAGCTAAAATCTGTTTATTCAGGGCGGACGGAAGAGCACGTCATGTTTTAATTTGGTGATTTTTTTAATTGCATTTGAATGGCTTCACAGATCAGGCCGGCCTCTAGCTGATCTATGCAACTGCTCGGGAGGAAAAGTGGTAGATAACGGCACACAAATCAGTTTATTTATTATGCAAGGTGAATAGCGCTAACTAAATATCAAAGACAGAAAAACAATTCATCTCAGACGAAATAAAATTTTCAAATTATTTAACTCACAGTTTGCGTGATCCCTTCGTAAAAGCGATGCAGTTCGTGATGCTAGTGGGAAAGCTAATATTAGGCTAGCAGCAGTGCATCCCAGCTCAAAAGCGACTGATGTGTCTTCTGGCAGTCCGCGGCAATTACTGTCTGTGCAATAAAATGCGGTTCCCTTTAAAAAAAAAAAAAAAAAAAAAAAAAAAAAATTATAGCGACATAGTCACAAAAAGTCTTTCCCTGGCTGTGTTTACCATAGGAGTCTTCGTAAACAATTCCTTATCTTCTTTTTGATGAAGCCTACTGGAACGTTTTACGGAAATGACGACACCGTGGAATTCATTCGCACATGCGCTCTACCCCAAAGATTGTTTATGGACAGACAGATGGACCAAACAATGAGATTAGAACGTAGAGATAGTGTTCGTGGTGCCTTGGTGCAACATAACTTTATGTACTGATTTATTTCGATACTTATGATACATGTGCAATATATGTATTTTATTTTCAAACATATTTTTTTAACAATCAATTTTTCCTTAACTCCCTGGCTTTGCTAAACCATGCACCAGGAGTGAGCAGTCTTGAGTGAGCATCTGTCTTTTTCCTGCATTGCGCTCACGCATTTGGGACCATTGGCTATGTGGGTTTTGGTTACTAGTTGTGTCTAATGAAGCCAGAATTTTTTTTTTTAACAGTTGTGATAATAATGACGATGACGATAACGACGTGGAGTATAATGATGTGGAGGATTAATAGTCTAAAACCTCCAAAAGAGCAAACTACGCCTCTATAGTTAAAATCAGGAATTGCACCTTAATTCAGCGAGCAACGTCATCTTACTCATTCTGAAATAAATAAAATGTTTACTAAAAAGTAACTAAAGATGTCAGACAGAAAGGTGTCATACTCTAATTCTAATCTGTAATTGTGTGTGTGTGTGAGAGAGAATTTTCCATTCAATGAGACATGTGCATATTTTATGTGAATGTAAGATGATGACAACTTATTTCCACTGCTTGTGTGATTAGATTCAAACATCTGACGGTGGCAGGATCATACGGCTGTAATGCTGCCCTCTGCTGGTTAATAAATAGATTTTATCTTTCAATATTGTTAAACCATAGCTCCAAAAGGAAGATGCATTAATGCAGTTTCAATGCAAGTTGTTCTTGACGTCTAACTTCAAACATTTATACTTCATAATAAACACCATAATAATAAAACATCATAATAAACATCACTGCAATTTGATTCAGAAAACAGTCAATGATCATGCTATGAGGAAATAGATTGTACAGCTACAATAAATTGTAATGTTTTGTAATTTTTTTTCTAATATGTGCAACATTCTGTTGGGTTATATTTTATGTGCAACATTCTGTTGCACATATTAGAGCCAGTGATGATAAGAACACATTAAAATGTTGCTGAACAGCAGGCATTGTGTTGCATATTCTTGAATTCTTGTGGTTCAGCATGAATGCACCACTATGGGCAATGCTGGAAGAGGGCTTACAAGCACCGAAGGGCTCAGGGGACCCACACGGCTTCTGCAGTCAATCAGAGTCCAAGGAAGGAGGTGGAATTGGAAAGCAAAGGAAAAAGGGAACATTTTGTAATGAATACATTGGATGTTGCTCGCTCCAACAGACACTGTTATTCTGTTGGAGCGGGTGTGAAATGGCACATAGGAATGCTTTGCAGCTTTGCTGTTTGGATACAATATGAATTTTCCAGCTGCCAGTCTGCCTTTTTCCCCTGAACAAAGTGTTATGTTTTATTAAATTTGTTCCTGTTTTAATCTAAACTAACAACAGCAACAGTAATTGTGTCACTTGCAAATAATTGTGCAGAATTGTGCACAGCTGCAGTTGTGCACTAGAATCGCATTTGTTTAAAAGAAAAATTTGTAAGAAAATATTGTTTTGACAACACAAGTCACCTTGAAAGGACCTCTCCTCAAGACATATCACAGATTGGCCCATGGAGCTGAACGACCTTCTGCTTTGCAGTCTTTAACCAACAGTTCCACTACCTAAGCTTCAAACTGAGAACCATAATTCCCAGATGGTTTATCTGTCTAGACTCTGTGTGTGTTCTGTGGCAAACCTACATGCAAATTTGCGTGTACGGATACATTTAAGCGTTGCTTGCATGTACGCTGTGACTGGGAATTACTCAGAAACGTTTAACTGCTCATTGCAATGGAAAATGTAGAGTTAGCAGAAGCACAGATGATAGTTTTCTGTTAAAATGCTTGGTCGTTTAAAAAAAAAAAAAAAGTGGGGAACGACTTTGGTGTACGAGTTAGTCAGTGACCGCAGGGAGCGAGTTTTGACAAAGTTACGGGAATCGGGGGAAGTTATTGTTTACTCTGCCATTAGTTCTCAGACTCACCTAGTGAGTCACAATGAGCTCTCAGGCAAATTTAATCGAAAACTTTAACAATAGTCAACCTTTATTTACCCTGAGCGTCCGTCTTTCACTTGCTATTCCTCATATAGCCTCATGGTGGCACTAAATCCCAGAGCTACAGCCAGTCAGTCAGTCCTGCCACGGAAACGTTTATGACACGTAAACCAATGCAGACTAACTATTTGATTTATCTCCCATCTCCCCACAGATCTGGCTCAAAAGCCGATAAAGCAAAGCAGCTTGGATACCATATCTTTCGGGGGGAAATGCTGCGGTGACCACAGGATGATGAGTGCAGCAGCTTTGTACAATCATCTTCATGATCCATTTGGAATCATCTGCTGACCTCACATGCGCGCTCCTGCAACTGATTGAAAACAGGACACTTGAGGAAAATGCCAATCACCGCCAGCCCTGTCACAGATCTTCTGAGGCCTCATCTTTGATGACTGACTTTGCTTTTTTGGCAGCTAATCTAAAAGACAACAAATAATCCAGTCTGCAAAAAGCATTCAGCAGCATTCTTGTTTTCCATCCAAGCTACAACAAACACCTGAACGTGTGCACCAACAGCGTTTCCATTTGTGTTCTGAGGTCATGTAACTGTTTAGAAATTGTGACTGTCCATGAAGCTTCTGAAGGCAGAATGTTCCACACTTCAATAACAACCCAAGAAGCTGTCTGAAAAAGTTTCATCTGTTCTGCATCAGCAGCAGCAAAAACATCGGCCTCTGCCATGAGGCTTGTGGGGCCCACGACGACTGTGAGCGAGCCGTTCAGGAGTCACTCCGGGTAAATATCACAGGTCGTTGCCATCGAAGGTTTTTCTTTCTCCTTGCAGGATATCGCGCTGCTGTTTTTGTAAAGCATGTGCGGAGTTGTCATATGAGCGCAGGAGCTCACACAGCACAGACGCATCAATCTTTTCCTTCCGTTTGTGTTGAGTGACATTCATTTACCATATTGCATTTTTCTAGTCATGGCAAGTTCAGAAACAACAGACAGATCTATTGTTTGATTCCACATGAACCAGGTGGCAGATTGTGCATGTTACACTTTCTGTTTAGCTGAGAAACACAACATTTTGGAGGACATGTTCCGTGTGTATTTGTGGAACATGTATGTTAATGTGTTTCCACATTAATTGAATCAAAGGTTTTAGTGATTGCTGATTTCTGCTCTTTTATGGAAATCTGCACTGAAAAAAAATTAAACGACCAACATTTTCGCCAGACTAGGTTCCCAGAGAGAGAGAGAGAGAGAGAGAGAGAGAGAGAGAGGAAAGAGAGAGAGAATCAGATGTGCTCTCTGTGATCAAAAGTGAATTAAATGCCGAGTCGGGTGGTTTACAGCTGCAGTTGTTTCTAAATCTGTTGGTTTATGGAGCACTCTGGGTTCCACACCACATTTCTACACAGCCAGAGAAGAAAGGATGCATGCCTGCAGCCTTTCACCTCACTCCTGCCCCACAGAGAGAGAGAGAGAGAGAGAGAGGCTTGTCCACGCACACTAAGTGGAGAACAGCCCACATCAAAGCAAACACACTAATCCCAGCAGGAAACTGGCAATCCATAGGCCCAATCATGAAAGGCCAGGGAACATGCATATGTACTAAAAATAAATAGCACCTATCTTCTCAGCGTTTACACCAGCTGCAGTTAATCAGCACTTAAACCAGCCAAGGGTCTTCTCCAGTTTATTTTTTGGAAGGTAACTTCTCTTGCCTTAAAAAATAAGTTCAGTGGTCCTAATTATGGGCTCTGTAAACTTACATTAGGGTCATTGTCAATGGGAAAAACCAGCAGAAGAGTATTTAAGTATTTGAGGCTTCTGGATAATATTACAGAAGAAGGTAAATAAACTGTAAATAAAGAAGAAGAGAAAGAATACTCTGCCAAGAATTCTGGAAATTGAAAAGATACATTTGAAGAGGAACTGAAAGACGCTGTCCCAATGCAAGTGCAGGCATTCCTAAAGTTTTAACTCTGTACAAATGAAGGTCTCCTCCTTGGTCATAAACTGTGTAATTGTAGGCCCGTGTCCTCTTCTGGTACTGTATGCTTTTTCACAAGGACGCCCACACCACTTTGGTGTTTGCATGCATAATTCAGAGAGAACTTCTCTTTTTAGGGTTCTCTGTATGCAGTTTTATGTGTTTGTTATAAATGAGTCAGCACAAACTAAATGTAAATCTGCTAACAGCCTCTGCTGCCTGTTGGCCTATTGTCTGTGAGTGGAAGCTACGCTGTGCTCCGGTTCTGCTTTGCCATGGAGATTTCCATTCCACTGGTCATCTGGAACTGCTGAGTAAAGCTTCTAGGTAGGGTGGAACAAATGAAGCCAGAAATAGGACAGATGCAGAGACTTCTGTAAATGTTCAGACAGCTTCAAGAGTGTGTTTCTTAGCGTTCTTTATACTGGAGGCGTCCCAGCACCTCCAGATATATAATGTCAGTTTCAGGAGGAGTCTGTCCGGCACCGTATCAGCAGCATAAATCAGCACATAAAGCTGAAATAAAAAGTGGGAGGATGAGCTAAGAGGTCATTAGTTGCACTCCTCTCGTGTAATGTTGCCACATGGCATTGAGCTGCAGTAGGTGTCGTGGCCAAAAACGTCTGTGTCTACTGAGCAAAGGCACAATGTGAGCTTGTCTGTGGTGTTTTTCTTCAAAGATAATGTCCAAATGTCAAAGAGATCAACGATTAGCAGGGTGTAATTACAGGCACCACAGGCAGGGCTACGGCTGCGTTAATTAATGACAGAGACATGCACATTTGCTCAGACAGATAAGTGAAAGACTTATTACACGTCTTTATTTAATCTTTCCTGTACAGCATTTAAATGAAGGCTGCAGAGAAACAAGTGAGCAGCTGTGTGACTGAAGACCTCTTTGGTCTCAAACGTGACCCTTTCTTCATCATCATTAAACCTTCCTCCTCCAGCCGTAAGAACGGTGCAACATGGCCAGATGTGTGGGACGTGGAGATGCAGAGAGATCCAGCCCAGCATCTCCAGAAAATCCGGGGTCCATTTTGGTCCATGTTGAGGTCCAGGCTGTCAATCTTGGTGCCAGACGTGGAGACGGGCTGCTCGTCTGTGGTAACGCTCTGCCCTTAATGTGTGTAGGTGCATATTTTTTGTCTATTGTTCCTTTACGCTGCAATTCTTCTCTCATTCCATCTCAGCTCACGTGCACACTCCCACAGAACGCACGCTGACAGGGTTGACATTCCTTTTGGAGTTTATGCCGCTCCAGAGACATGTTGGTGTACCTCAACAGTGACATAAATATGCAATTTGCGCCCACACGCACACACACAAGCAGGAGAGGGATGTAAAGCACATCAAGAGGTGCACTCAGGGCCTCTTACTGTATGTGCAACGCTGCTCAAGTGTAACGAGAAGAATCGGCTCGACTGTGTTTTCTTAAGTTACGTCAAAATTCAAAACACTGTCCTGAACTTTTGAACTTCTTTCCTCGACTTGAACTCGGTTTCATGGGATTTTTATTAAAATTGAGTATATCCCCCATGTGATGAATGGAAATTCCACTGTAATATTTACTTTAATTATTCTATTTTTCCATATGTGCTGGGAGCTTGAGCAATCGGTCACAAGACAGAATATCTCCATTTTTCTCTGACTTCCCCCATCGAAATGTGCAAAGAGAAAGATGGATGCCTCCAGGCCCGTTTAGGAATTAAGAATGTGAGCAAACATCCCACTGAGCCCCCTTTTTAACAATGAGATTACCCCCCCCACCCCTGTAAAAAGCCTTTCTGCTCTTCCTCATATCCCCTACTCTTCTGCTGTTTGTTGGCTACAATAGATGATCACATCTAAGTTATAAACCAGTTGCTGACCTCTGTTGACCTTCATGCCGCTGCAGAGACGACTGCAGAGAGAAGCGCTGACATACAATAACAGCAAACGAGAGCCAAATCGATCACGGTCACATAAACAGATTACCGAGATGGAGAAAGTTCATTTCTAATGATGATTTAAAGTGAGACTTAATCTTTAGGTGCAGGAGCCTAAATGCGTCCATGCAGCCTTTACTCTGGGTTACGAAAAGATCTCTAAAGATTTAAATCCCTAAAGAGAACTGAAAAGGGAAATCTTTTTCCAGAGATTCTCCTCCAAATTGCTGGACCTCCATATCCATCTGACTATGTGTGTGTGTCTGCAAAATTTCAGTTTGAGCACATTTTTGACTCAAAATGCAAACAATTATGGATTGTGTGAATTTAAGGGGCAGATAGGTGCTTCTCCCATCTGCTTCCAGGTTTTCCACTTTTTCAGCCGTCCTTTCTCTTGCATTCCCTCAAAAACTCCATTCACAGTTTTAGGAAAGAGCTGCAAATCTTGTTCCTTGCTCAACTGATATGCCTGCAGCATGCTAACACACTGGTAAACTCAGCCAGCCTTCATGTGAACCCCCGTTATCTCAGTCACAGTCATCTAATCCCTACCTTGTCTTAATCTGATAGAAATGCAATCCTGTTTCTGACAGTTTCAAAACTTGTTATGACCCTAAAGCTGACCTCTGACAGAAAAGTCAAGCAACAATGCCTTACTTTCATTCTCAAGATCTTTAATCAGCCAACCGTTAGCCTGGCTCACATCTGCCCATTCAGCAGTCCTTCCCAGGTGTCCAGTCCTTGAGTGCTTCAGTCTAAAATGCAGCCTCTCTCACACATGCACACACATATCAGATTTGGAGACATTAATATTTCCTTATATGGCTGTAACGCAATTTGGATGTAGCCTCTGCGCTGCAGGCTGAACTAAATCTCAGGGACTTTGGAGAGTTTAAGGAAACCTGTGAAGCAACATATGGCTTTGATAACTGCACAACATCGGCGTGCAGGAGTAACATTCTGATCAAGTTTGTTTCTCTCTTGGAAAAAACAAATTCTGAAATATCACGTTTTGTGACTTTTCAGGCTGTGGTGACGCCAAAACGAACTCAGAGCCCTTGGCCATGTTTAAATCATCCTCATGCAAACTGAAACTAATATTTCACATAACAATGGAGGGATGGATGGATGGATGGATGGATGGATGGAGTATCATGTTTTAGGTTAGCGGTTTCGTACTTCTGAGGGTTCAGGATACATCCCCCTCCATCTTCCGAAGCCCCACAAAGACTCCGGGTTTGCGATTTGACACATCAAAACAAGCCAGAAAACCAGAGAGATCTCCAAGTTCTCTTTCAAATGCTTATCCTTTACTAAAAAAAAGTTCAAGAAAACAGCCTCAACTGGGTTCTGGGCGGGTTCAGCTTATAGCGCAGCTTATCACGGAGCCTTAGAGACTTTCACTGTGACTTACCGTGTAAATCATCTTAACTCTGCCACCGCTGCCGATGCTACTGTGACATCTGTCCTTCACACTTAAAATACTAGCCTCAGTCTTTATTGTGCAACGGGCACAGCAAATGATCCCACTGTAAAAAGGTGGTTATTTAAAGCAAGATTAGAACAACAAAAGTCCATCTGTACTCAGTTCTAACTAGAGAGATGCATAAAGTAACCTTAAACAACAGAAGGCCAGCACATGTTTATGAAAATTGAAATATTAAAAAAAAAAGATAATTTCATGCAAACGAAATAGGTCTGGATAAAAATCTGGCATCTCACATTTTTTATGACACATTCTCGGAACCGAGGAGGCTGTTGGTTGTTTCAAATCCAATTGTTAATTGTGGAGTTCTTTTGTGCGGAATTTTTTTGGGGGGTACGGCATCGTGGCTCTGTTGTTTATGTGCGCGTGCATCTGTTTTATGTTTCAGTAAATTACACATGGCTTCAAGGATGCCACAGATATGCGCGAGCCTGCGATAGCATTGGCAGCTCGCTCGGTTTCGCGAGGAGATTATCCAGCACAATCAGCCCTTTTCTGTGACAATAAAAAGCAAACAGTTGGAATTTCTCTTCTCTGTGAAGTTTTTTTTTCATGATATACCTTCCACCTCCGAGAGGAATCAGATTACCCCTTTGGGTTGTTTTCCTTATTCTCAAAGTCAATCATCCTCGAAGCCTTTCTCACTCCTCTTAAGCACTTTGAATTGTGACCTTTGACTCCAATACCCACATCGTTCCGGGTTGGTATTCCCAGGGGAGGGTCCTGTCCCAAACAGATTTAATCCGTTTCACTGAGCAAACAAAGTGAAAAGTAAAAAGGGAACTGACGCATGATTCATTCACCTTCTTTGTGAATATTCGGCCCACCGCACATCTGTGTGTTTCTGACTCAGTCGAGCAGGTGTGGGTTTCACCGTAGCTAACCGAGGACCCGAGGGAAACGCTCCGCGCTGACACGCAAACAAGTAAATCAACAGATGCATAAATTGCTCCCTTCACCACAAGAGGACCCAGAGGGCCGGTAGAGAGGAGGGAAGGAGGAGGGCAAACGTGCATCCCTTACAGCAAAGCTGCACCTGAAGATGCAGAAAGACAGAAAACGGTGGCTACCCTGATGAGGAAAAGACAACTTCATGATTTATTCATGCACCTTTTGTGCCTCGTTAAAGTCCCGCGGGACACTGAGTTGGACGTCCTGAGTAGCAAAAGGTCACATGTGACCCACGTCTCAGAGAGGCCATCAGAATTATAACCTCATAAATATACATCCATATGAAGTCAGCTTTGAATTCATCATCATTTCCTTATCTGGGACATCCACAGGGACTTCTGGAGCATTTTATCAATTTAATGAATTCTTTTTGTGGCTGAGGCTCTCTCTGTTCAGCTCCCATCCATCCCAGGTTCACCATTTGGTGCGCGTTATCTGAAACTCGAATCGATCCCAACATCAAAACTGGACCGTGCACGTTTAGACAAACAAAACCACAGCCAGTTTTGCCGTTGGTCAGTGATTGTGTTGGCTGCGGAGTGTGACAATCCAAAAAGCGTAGCATATGGGGAGGTAGGGGGAGGGCGAAAGGGCTGGAATGACATTAGCAGATGGATATAATTTGATTTGTGGAAGTTCCCCCTTAGGTTAACGCTGAACATGCTGACACTTAAATGTGGACTCAAGCAGCTCTTGGTCGACCTCCAGCAACACTTTCGCTGCAGCTCTTTTATCCTCCTGAGAATTTAATGGGACATAAATTGTGGCGCTGACACACACGGATTGTTCGGCGTGGTGACTGTTCGTTACGGTAAGGCCCTGCAGCTGCAGGCCAGTCGACGCTTCAGCTTCTCCGAACAGACGCCGCACTCTTCTTCGCACCACCACATTCAAAAACAAGTATGTCTTTCATAAATATCGCCTTGGCCTCAGAGGCAAGTTATTCCAGAAACCTAAGTAAAAAGCAAGGAGAATAATGAAATTATTCTTAATACATTAATGTGTCCCAGAAAACATGTCTTTGTTTACTGAGACTTTGATACATAAGCAAAAAATAATGTTTTCAGATGTTGTCATGCATCTGCCCGTCTCATCCTATGAATCAAATTTATTGAAGATGAAATATTGCACGGCGCCCACAATCTACCAGAAAGGATGATCTCTGCAGGGAAGCGAGAGATGCAGAGAAATTCAGAATGGAGAGAAAGAGGAGGGCAATAAAAGTGTTGCGGGAGATCTTTATTTAGTTTAGGATACCAACCTAAAGTGAAAGCAGATGGGGCTCCAGTCTGGAAGCGTTTCCACTTGAAGTCCTGTTTGCTGGACTTTCTGCATCTGAGTCAGCTCCACTTTTATTTAACCTGCGTTTCTGACACATCAGAGAGAGCGGTCCTGAGACATAGGTCCAAACACGCACAAAACTCCCCACATTGCTTACAAGAGCGCACAATTTGTTACACCAGACGTTCAAGCATGGTGCGCAGATGTGCGGGGAGCAAAACTGCTGTGTAACAAAGTGTGTGTTTGTTGTGTGAGGTCAGCTGAGCTGCACCACACTGACCCGCGCGAGCGTGAGAGAAAAAGCACAAACAAGCAGAAGCTCGACGCGGCGCTGCAGCTGAACAATGCTGAGCGAGGTCCGGCCGAGGTCAGCGGACAATGCGGTGGAACTGGCAACCCAATCATTTACAGTCAGAGCCCACAATGGGAGACCGCTTATTTTTAAACTTTCAGATCCGAAGAATGACGCCTGTAGCGTGCGCGGCTCACCCGAAGGTGGAAAAGTCATGGAAATAACCAGTCACAGTTTCTATTTCTGCACGCCGGCGAACAAACGATTTCATTGAGTTGGTCGGACTGAGCTCAAATAAATGATCTCACTGGACTGCTTCATCAAACACGGACCCGTCCTCTGTTTGCATCTTCCATCTGACTGTCATTCCAGTGCCCTTTGTCCACATGGACTCAAATACAACACATGAAAAGCGTGAAAATGCATCAAGAAGCAGAATCTACATTTCAAAAGAATAACTGAGAGGGGCAATAAATTCATCAGTCCCATCCAACAACTGGGCTCAGAACCTCCTGTCACGTAAGATGTGATTGTTTGAAAGATCCTTTTATATTTGAATTCAATTCTGGGATGTGCAATGCTCTGACTTTGGTGCAGAAATGTCAGAAATGATGGGAAGTGTCATAGAAAACCTGGGAAAGCACCATCAGAGACTCACCATGTTTAAGATTTAAGTTGATTATCAGGCCTCAGATTGTCAGAATTTGATACAACGCTGCTGGTTTGGGTGTTCACATGGAAGATTTGCCTGTCAAAACAAAGTGAAGAGTTTGCTTTGAGTGGCTGCTGTAATAAAGTGGAATTCCCACCTCATCCATCTTCCTCCAGCAGACAATCGCTCAGGCAAACATTCTTTTCCTGCTCGGTGGGATTGACATCTCACTCTGCTTCCAAGCGGCTCGCCTTGTTGCCAGGAATTCGTCTCAGCTCCGTACGACCTCGTACGGGATCTTTTACAACCTGGACAACACGCACGGTGGGGGTCAGCAGGGCGAGAGACAGAGGAGAAAAAAACCTGTCAAAAAAAAAGCCTCCTGCAGCTCTTTTTAAATGAGAGGGGAGATTTCACATTTATTTGTACGTCTACAAGCTGAGGCAACGTTACAAGAACTGACAGAAAACCATGGCTGTTCCACTGATCCCAGGGAGCAGCAGTTAAGAGGAATACCAGCGACGGTGATGAGAGGTTTTCATGCTCGTGCTTGAGTCCTGCAGTCAGGTGGCCACGGACTCAACTGTCCTCAACTGCCTCAACTGTCACGTCCCCATTAACAAACACCGATTTTAATGTCACGTTTGTCATCATGTGTTGCAAAATCACTTTTTCACAGGTTTTTAGGCAAACCGATGTCGAGTCCCGGTAATCGTAGTATAGACAGACGTCCACGCACACTGTGTTTCCTGCAGTGGTGACGGAAGGCAGCAACAGATCGCGAGTTCTTAACAGATGCCAACACAGCAAAATAGACCTCAAAGGATGGTGGGGCTAGCAAAACGTGGAAAGGATGGTCAAAAAAAACACTGAAAAACTGTAACTTGGCATCAATTTCTTCCCTTCCTATCGTATTAGGGTGCAATGCATCCTTTTTGTCATAGAATGATGCCTGATTGCAGGAAAAACTACAAGATTTGCCTTTAAAAGGAGTTTCAAAAGCACTGGGAGCTAATCGTTTCTCACTGCCTTTAAGAGGATTTGATTTGGTGGTGTCTCATGTGGAGAACCTTTGACAGCTGATTTGATAAAGAGAGAAACCCCATGTTTCACTCAGGAATTTGACGTTATCAACTGACTGAATCAATAACTGTCCAAGTTAATTCTTGTCAGCACAACCTTCATTTTCCCCCAGTCATAAATAGATGGGATGGTGTGAACTGTCTTCACTTCTTTTGCTGTTAATGATTTTGCCAAAGAAACTTTGTCCAAAAACTCCTGCAGCGTTCTGGAGAAAGAGCTTCTCCGCGGCCATGTATCATCCTGACACATGAAAAACAAACACTGGCGCGAGTTTCATCGGGCACAAGCGTAAAAATAAACTGTGACCGAGGAAAAATGCAACCCATGTTGAGCGATTGTGTTTAATCAGAACAAGATAAGTCTGGATCAAAACCTCGGAACATGTAAAAACATACAAAAATTCTTTAATTTTACCTCTGGGCCCTGCTAGTCTTTTCCTAACTGTTTTCATGCTAGCCATAATTCAAACTGACAGTGAGCTGCAGGTATGATAGAAAGCTGTTAGGGGATGGCGAAATAGCCCGATGCATTCATCAAAGCTCTATAATGAGGGAGAACAGGGAAATGAGGTAAAAGGTAGCTACATTGCAGTGATAAGACTGATCTAATTGCCAGAGGTGAAGATTTCTGGTGGGTTTGACAGGAAAAGCAGTTAAAGTTCACCACAGTGCATCTATAATGCTTCAGAATCACACTGAATCATGACTGAGATCCAATATGCAAGTCATTCGCTCAAAGCCACGCTGATAACTCACAGCTAACAACTCACAGCTACCAACTGGACTTAAAGAAATGCTAAATAACAGTGTCTTTAAACATCGGTTTATTTGATTTCTTGTTTCTGTACTCCTGCACTTTCATGTGAAGGAGGATAAATGTGGTTTATTATTCACGCTAGCCTTTTTTTTTTAATGCACAGAACAGGATTGTAAGAAACACCCTGGGAGAGACATGGAGCCCCGAGACACTGGCTCAAAATCAAACCCATGAGTTGGAGCCTCCTGACTCAGCTGCTACTACTACTGACAACTGCCGTGACTCAGTTCGTTTAAAGAAACTCTACGCCGCCGTTTACCGTAATGATTTATTAAATGATGATGACCGCACTGGACCTTTCCTTTTCAACATTTTTGTGAAGCCGTTGCCACATTTCACTATGCTGTCTGAGTCTTACTCCGCCATCAATTAAAATGAGAACAGAATGTTTTAATAACACTGACCAGATCCAACTTGGATTCTGTGAGTGTTATGACTCAACACCACACCTACTGACAGGATATGGCGAAGCCTTCATTTTGGCTCCTAAATGTCTGATGGTGTTATCTGCACCTTCAGCTTTTCCCCTCTAACAGAAAGATGGAGGCATAATAGTGGTTTGAACTTCCAAACCCAGACATGCCACTCCGATCAATAGAACTAAGCAGTTGCTACACGCTACAGCCACGTTATCTAAATAAAGCGCTGAGCTAATACTTGATGCCTCGAGAACATGAGCAGTCCAATGCTTTAATCTGAAGTGACATGCAGTTGCCTTGTCTCAGAGATAAGACCGATCCATGTCAAAAAGCTCCACACACTCGCTCTGCTTCTTACAGTTAATGCTCACTAATTCTCTGTTCTCCTTCTGCAAGTTGGCCAGACTTGTCTGGTTCTTAACTCATCCATGTATTCAAACAAGGGGACTGAGCAGATTGGAAAGTAGGGAAACTTCCAGTAAAGTCTTGCCATGCAATCACTTATTCGAATGTAAAACAAGCTTCATTGTTGAGCTGAGCGACAAACATTTCATTAAATAATATTTATGCAAGAGCATGAGTAGCGCCAAGCAGTTCTTATCAACCAGTGCACTGCAGTTTGTCTAGTTCCAGTCTTCATTTAGTGTGTACTAAATTCATCTCTAACCTGTTTTCCACCTCTCCACCGAAGACTAATCCTCCTGCTGTTCGTCCATGCCGACTTGGGGTTTACCACATTAATATCAGCGAGACTTTAGTCTTACACAGACTTTTTCCTGAGTGACACATGGCTGGGCCTGCTAACAGCTAACAGCTGTAGCTTTGCATAGCTTAGTGAAACTGTCACACCGAATAGGACATTTTGTCATGGAAAAGTTCTGAAACCAAATCATTGCACACAAGATGCGGTTTCAAATGTAAGCCTTGTGTGTGCTGACGTGAACACTAAATATGTGAAGAAAAGTGAAGAAGAGCAGAGGGATTTATCTGTCTTACACCATAAGTAATGAATTTATTGCGCTTATGAACATTACTGGTTGAACTTCTGACTTTTTTCTACAACATTTTACAGCTTCTGTCTCTGAGCGCACATGCTCTCTGTCGTAGTGCACTTTCGTCCCAGAGAAACCATAAAAACCTGCACTTCTCACAGTCCCACAGAGACACTCGCGCTTCAGGCTGACGGGCACATGTTGAAAATATGCTCGTTCCAAAGGACAGAAGCTGTGAGCGTGTGCCAATGAGTCAGTCAACCAATCAGCCGGAGAAGAATAAGGTTTTTATGCTGAGAGTCTTGACTTTTTTTGAACGAGGTCTTGTTAAATAACATGAATATAGGCTAAAACTAACTAAAACTGCACTTGCGGGGACTTTGGAGGCAGCAACTTTCTGAAGCTTTTAAACTGTGTACGTCCAAAATGCTAATTTAACGCACCAAGATCAGACGTTTCCACTAATTTGTTCTGTTCTAAATCCAAAGGCACAAAAGTGCACATGCTGGATATTTGACTGTGGAATGTGGTCCCGACAAATAATCTGGATGGAATGCAGGTTGGTCCTCACAGGTAAAGCCTGTCGTTATTGTTTTGATTTGAAAATGTTCAGAAGATAAAACCTGACGTTTCCTCCACGGCGAGGGGCCAGCATCCTCCACCTCCTCAGCGCTGGGTCTTGCTCCACACTGGAATACCTCAGGTGTGCACGTGATATACTGGGCCAGAGGGAAATAAATGGGCAACAGTGGTATTTTTTTTTTTTTTAATTAGTTTTGTTTGAGAAATTTGGCTGGAGCATGTCATCTTTGAATCATAAATCAGCATAATAGCTTGTAATGTGAAGCCCATTTTGCATCCACCACAGTTCTCCCTCATTTTTCCTACCTTTTAAGCGCATTTTTTCTGGTTTGCAGTGGTTCACAGAAGCGATGTTGTGTCCTCGTTGCTTTCCCTCGATGCCTACGTTGATTTAACCTGACTGATTGAGGGCTACCAGTGCTTATTTAAGTTTGGTATCTCCTTAAAGACCCCTGGCTGACATCTTGAGCACAAATCGGAGAAAAACAAAGCGTTGTAGTCATGAATGGTCATAAAAGGACCAGTGAAAGTAGGAAAATTCTAAGTCAAGACTCTAAATTGTATTTTGGACCTGCTGACACTCAACAACCCTCTCTGACTAACAGGCCGACAGGGAGCCGGCCCAGGAGCAGCTGTCCTGCTGCCGTCACCTACTGCAGAAACACAGAGCAGAGAACAAAAACAGGACAATGAAAGGAGGGAGGGGACGTATGGAGCCCATTAAAACCTTTTCTCAGTGGGGAAGATTGAAAAATCATGGCGTGCTCAGCCTCCCTCCTTACCCTCTCTGTCCTCCAGCTGGGTGCCATCCACTTGACTCTTGCAGACATAAATAATCGCTCTATGAAAGACAGCGCACGCTAATATCTTTTGGCCGATGATACCCCAAGTAGTTTTTGGACCGAATGCCCAATTCAAATATGAGTTTATAAGTAAACAACCTAATGGTCTTCATTTTTCAGACAAACAAACTCAACAAAAAAAGTAATCTGCAGCTCTGCAGCTGTACGACATCAAAACACAAGAAATGCAGTCTTGTCGGGAAAAGTTGTTTCTAGGATGATATATGGCCACCGAAACTGCAATTATCACTGTCGTAAACACATTTAATGTGTGCTAATTCTCAATGCGGGGAACACAAACGACTGTCTTTCCTGATATTTCCATAGACACGAGTACAGGTGCATCTTTGCTACTGGCTGGAGCCCAAAAAAGTGAATCACGGCTTGTTAGAGGTTGCGTTATATTATTTTCCCACAAAATATCAGTTGTAACTGATAAGTTATTAAGAACTACTCATCATTCATAATTTCTTCAGTAATGCTGAGATGCAGACATGTGGCTGCAGTGTCAAAATTCTGGAATTCCTGAGGAAATTGGTTGCTGTTCTGTGATATTGTGTGAAGTTTACTGTTCGTTATTAACACTTGAATTCAATATTGGGCTAGCTGTTTGTTGCCATAGACTTGGAAGAACTTGCGTGAGCAGCTCATAATTCACATAATTCATAATTCGTCTTTCCCAGGGTGCTTTCAGCCCTCTTAAAGCCAGCGGATTGATTGATTGACTGGCCATAAACTGAAGCGTTTTGGGCTCTCACCAGAGCATTTGACACCTGCGTGCTTTCATATGGAAATGTAGACGCATGAGGAAAATTGAATTTCTGACACATGGTGTGTGTTGTTTTTATGTAGTCTTATGGAGCTGAATGATTGCCTTGCACTGCCATCCAGAAGATGATTTATTTTTTCATGCTTAAAATACATGATTAATGGTGCTTAATCTGTGTTTAAACTACGCACATTAAACTCTCAGAATTGCAATTACAAAAAAAACAAAAAACAAAACAAAAAAAAAATGTATTCGTCTTAGGTTACCTTTTAAACACTGGCATCTGACGAAGTCATCTGACCAAAAGCTTTGTGAGAGACTTTTCTTTAGCCAGCAGTGATAACACCTGACAACAGCAGGAGCCTGGATCTGAGCAGCAGAGGTCCTGCTGGGAGTCTTTGCACGTCAGTATGTGGGGATGATGTGCTCACGGTAATTTCCCGGAGAGAGCAACTGCTGAAAGGGGGAACCGATTCACAGAGGCCCCCCCGACCTTGGAGAACATGTTGCCTTTCCAAAATTCCTCAGGTCATGGTTGTGGTTCTTGGAATATCTCAAGACATCGTTTCTGGATATAAAAGAAACTATGAACAGATCCCTCAAGTAAGGATGATGGTGATGACAACTGAGACTTGATTTTGATAAAACAACACTGCCTTATATTTTTCTATATGAAAAACATATTATTTAGTAATTATAAAAACATGCTTTCCCCCATGAACACATCAGCCTGGAGATGGGGGAGGGAAAAAAAAACTTCTGCTTTGAAGTTTTTGGAAACATTGTAAGCCATATGGTGCTTTTACTCTTATATTGAAAAAGCTTTTCAATGTTTTTTTTTATAGGTTTAACAAAAAATATGAATCATCATCAAGCATTGTTGGTGCAAAATGTGTATCTGTGTAGGGCTGAGTCATCCAGGCTTGAGAGTTCCATAATGACCTGTTTTCAACAGCTTACATGCTGTTATCTTCTGGACTAACATTCTAGCTCTTGTGCCATGACAACCTGCAGACATGAGCCCATATAGATTGTTACTCTAACATTTCCCCTAAGACAGTGAGACCTTCACTTCTTCCAGAGTTCTGAAAAGCAAATTCTGCTGATTCAACTTTCACCCATCTGACCTTTGGTGATGGCGTCTTTTGTGGATCAAGTCTCGCATTCTGCATTCACCGTCTGTATTTAGCAACATTAATAGCCTTACTGTAAAGTGATTGCACTGATTCATTATCTAATTAGTGGTACCAAAGAATAAAGGAGCATCTGGATGGCAACTGCAGCATGAGTCGAACGTACCATGATGTTTGCGGGCCTTTTTTTCCCAGAGAGCACAGCTGCAGATTGCTCACACTCTCAGCAAAGAAAACACAGTCCTTAACAGAGAGCGCTGTGTTGGAATGTTTTGTTTTAAAGGCATGTACTTATGGTGATAACATTTATCAAAGTGCATAATTGTGCTTCTTTTAAGAATTCATTCCTTCGCTCTCTCGTTACTTGATGGCAGTTAAACACGCATGTAATGCAGGCGTGCAGAAAGTAATGATACCCAGTTTAGGCTAAAGCGTTTCAGCTGCTAATTGCTTTCCGTGTGTATTTTGGAGCCACAAACCTTTGGCTGAATATAACCAATAATATCTGACTGACATGCAAATGTCATCCTGTGAGACTGGATGAACCAAGCAACAAGGACATTACCTTGGACTGGTAATGGGTAGTAGGGGAGGATGAAGTAATGATTTAGCTCTTTCAATGGAAAAGAAAATTCTCTTCTAATCTTGAATATTACCCCACATCTCAGGGGCTCAGGTCAAACAGGTTCCTCAGCCCCAGCTGGGACAACCGCAGATAGGACAGAGACCAGTTGGACCCAGGTTGAAGCCAAAAAACGATGACGTACTCTGGTTCAGACATGCACGTACAGAAACACGATCCTGTGACATCGGGTCGTTTCTAAATCTCATTTAAATTTACTTTAGAGAAAATGGGGGGATGATGCAATATGTTTATGCTTCATATGTTGATAATTAAAAAAAAAAAAAAAAAAAAAAAAAAAAAAGCCAACATTGATCGTTTCCAAATTCTGCAATCGCCTCCCTTATGATAAGTCATGCATGCCTCACTGGTACTGCTGGCTATTTCTGTGTCTTTTACTTGCTCACTGATAGAAGCTGCCTTTCACTCTGCAAGTAACAACAGAGAAATCGTGCACGGCTGTGCGAAGGCCAAATGAGGCAGAAAACCCCAACAGCTATACAAACATGTCTGTGCTCCGCATGAAATAAACATTTTTCAATTAGGCCACAAGCAGCTAAATTAACATTTTCTTCTGTTATGATCAGTAAAATGTAAATCCTCTGTTCAGTGAATAGGATTTAAAAACTGTGTTTATGTTGTAACAGATAGTGATTTCCACGTCCTTTTACTCAAGAAACTTTCGAGCAAAAACAAATACAGGAAATTGTTAGTGGTGAACGTTTTTTTAGGATGGGAAGTCGGAAAAGATTTTTGTGTAACTGAGCTGTAATTAAGATTAAGGAGTATTTATCTTTGATTACTGATGTATCAGTGACAATATATTTTTTTATTGATTTTCCTTTTTTGCATGCTGTCTTTACTGGTCATCATTAAGAATGCTGCATTGACTCTGCCTACCTATTCTACAAAAACAAGGGAATTAACCTAAAATCTGTGCAGTTTCAGAAAATTTTGCAACTCCAACCGACAGTTCTTTAGGCAAATAGTCGATTTGAATTTTAAAATTAAAAAAAAGCTTGACTCCAGGTAGTCGAAACAGATGAATAGGAATTTATTATTTGCTTGAAATACACGTACAGAACTTTTCTTTCTGACGTTGCTCCCATGATCAGCCGTTTGGAACTCCTTCAGCGCAGAGATGGTTGTGAAACAGCGTAAAACTGAGCCGAGTGCACGTCCTGTTGAAGCTGAAGGCATGTGTTCCAGCAGAGCATCAGCTCCTTTGAAGAGAGATGTTGAAAAATGAACAGCGGTAGGAAAGATCGTGTCTTAAAGTCTTTTGCAAACTGTGTGAAGTTGCGTCTGTATGACGAAAGAGGCAGAACATCGGGGAGGATGGGTGTAACATGTGGGACCAGTTAAACGCCTCATGTTGGTGACAATCGTCAATAAATCATACAGGAAAAAAAATGCACAGAATAGAGAGATAACATAGAAAGTAAAAAGCCACAGCGGTAAATCCATGTACAATCATCGGGGCTTGTGCCTCCCGGCTCCTGTGTTCAGCTGTGTGCTACAGTACGTTGTCATTTCTGCCACGTGCCTCAGAGAACCGAGGGCCTGTTCGCTGCCCCTTTTTTTGTTGTGCTGAGCTCAGCAATTTCACAGTAAAATGGATTTCGTGTAATGACTGATGTGTACATTAGGAAGCACTTCTTTCAAAGACACAAAGGTGACCAGCAAAAGTGAGCTTTTCCCTGAATAACAGAGGGAACGTGCCGCTGCGCAGAAGCCCGGACCACACCAGAGCGCCGCACTGCCGGAGGAATAGCCAAAACTTTGATTGACGACAGGCTTTCATCCCATATCTGCTTTGGATTTGAGACAATTTGGGAATAAGGAGTAAAACTCAAGGTAACAACAAAGCATCGTTTTCTGTGTTTTGATTTGATTTAATATGGCAGAAAGTCCATGTTTTTATATAAATAATACTAAAAACACGTCTGCCTCTCGCTCACATCAAAACAGTTCTAAGAACCAAGGAGACAGATCACACAGTGAAGCCTGCATACATATAAATATACATATATGCAAAATACACAAAAAACAATAACCTCTCCATGTAAAATGACATTTCTGAATCTGAAATCATAATTAGGTATAAAAATATATAAAACATAAAAAATAAAAGCAACACTCAGAACAAGGATCATCTGAAGTGATGAGAAAATCTTTTTCCATTCCTCTTTTACTGTGTGATACATTGGCAACTGTGTCTTTTACGAACACACACTGTCTACTGGGTGTATGCTCATGTCCCGAGGCCATTTTGAAAGCAGCCAATAGACGATTATAACACTAGAGTGTAAAATTGTCCACAGACACAAAGAGAGGAACAAGGTCCTTAGCTCTCTGGCCAGCCAGTGAGGCAACATGAAACTACAAATCTAACTATATACACTCTGTGCGATCTCTGACTTCAGGGCTAAAAGAGGTCCGTTTACCTCTCCACCCTGTTCAGTTCGGTCTGATTACCCCAGGCACATGTTTTTGTGTATTTCTGCAAGACTGCTGACCAGTTAAAATACACCAAAAATGCTAAGAAATCAACCAGGAGAAGATTATGAATGCTTTGTTTTGTGGATTTGGCTTATGTGCCATTAATGTGAACAAAGGTTCTCTGGATTGACTGACAACCCTATTTACTGCATGAAAAAAAGATGTTTTGTTTTCTTCAGGCCAAGAGTCTTAAAGTCTTTTTTTCCTTAAATAGCTTTCTAGTCCAGTCTTTTTCCATCATATTCTCATCTCATGATCAGGACTCTGGTCCAGTGAAGGCTCCCTGGTGCTGATCATTGACGCCGAGGGACCCTGGTTGACTCCAAAGGGAGAAACAGCTGGAGATCGAGCTGCCAGTGGTGACAGAGAGGGGGAAAAGCTGGGGGACATTGCTGCTGATGAAATGGACCCCTCGTGACTGATTGGGGACCTGCGAAGCGTGGACAAATGGGGGAATGTCCGTCCAATCACAGGAACCTTAGGGGGGACAGACATGGCTCCTGGGTGAGCTACTGACGTTATGAGCGGTGGAGGGTCAATTCTCGGTTTGGGATCCATTTTGGGCTTGGGTTGGAAGGGCTGGCGAGGGTTTTGACTCTGCTGGGCAGTTTCATCCTTTAACCTGGCTATCTCTGTGAAGACATTAGCCAGAGGTTGGAACTGAGGGCACCAGTTGAGCAGGTAATCCCAGTTGTAGCTTCCACGGAGCTCCTCGTCGCTGGCAACAATAGCTGTGAGGGAACCATCCACTGAAGGCTTACCGTCCTCAGGAAAGGCATAATCCTTGGGGAGGGAAATGTTGAGGCCACGGCCTACTCCTAGGTACCCACCACCCTCATCCCTGTAGACTGGGAGCTGGCCTGAGAGCAAGGTTCCACTGAGACTTCCACCTAGTTTCTTTCCTTTGAACCAAGAGCTGCCTTCTAGAGCTGCAGGCTCACACGAGATATCAGAGAGCTGGTCAGCGTCCTGCTGAATCCCGGAGTCTGGTCCTCTGGCTGAGATATGCTCCTGCATGGATGAGGTGATTGATGCAACACGGGGGTATTCATTTATCATTCTGATCTCGTCATCCTCTGCTGCCTCTGCTGAGCCTCGACCACTGGAATGAGAGGGATCCAAAGACCCCCCTCGAGTGTAGGCACCGCCACCAGGCCCTCCTTGATCCCCAGCGTAGCCTGGCAAAGCCTGGTGGTAGATTCTCTCCCCTCCTGCACCTGGGTCGTCCAATTTTTGTAGCGCAGTCCCTGAGGCAATATTTCTGTTGGCTGCCTCCTGGCCTTTCTTCTTCCTTCGTGACTTGACAAGGAACACCACCACTGCCATGACCACAAGCAATACGACAAAACCAAGTGATGCGGCGATAATGCTGATTAGCAGGACGTTGACGTCAGGGGCCAGGCCAAAGTTGGTGTTTGTGACGTCGATGGTGACTTGGGCTGTTGTAGTGCGAGATGCATCAAGTGGGCTCTGAGCTTTCACATCCAGGGTCATCAGCCTGGCTTCCCGCTTGGTCCGTCCTGAGCCGCTGCTACCGCTACTGCTACTGCTACTGCTACTGCCTGAACTGTCAAGCTTTAGGTAAATCACTCCTGTGGTTTTGTTTACGTCAAAGTATGGAGAACTGGTGGGAAGAGAATAGAGAACAATCCCATCCACCCCTCCGTCCTCGTCGTTTGCTTGGACCTGGCCAATACTCTGGCCCTTTTTAGCTCCCTCTGGAACCTCAAAGGAGAAATCTGATGATAGGAAGACTGGGTCATACTCATCCTCACCTGTGACAAACACCTGCACAGTTACAGTGGCTGAATGGTTCCCTGAATCTATCGCCATGGCGACAAAGTTAAAGGAGTTGATCTTCTCAAAGTCAAAGGGAATTTTGCTTCTGATTTCACCTGAGTTTGCGTCTACAGAGAAGCTTTCTTTTCCTGTGCCGGTGCGCTCGAGCATAAAGTACTTTAAATGGCCGAAAACACCCGTGTCGTGATCTATGGCATGTAGGACAGTCACAGCTGAGTTCGCTGGTTGGTTCTCTCTGATACTGGTGGTCAGGACTTCCACGGGGAAAAATGGGTGATTGTCATTCACATCTTTGACTTCAACAACGACTGGTGCAAGCGCAAAGTGGCCCTGTCCATCTGTGGCCTGGATGATGACAGTGTGTGTGGATTGGTGTTCCCGGTCAAGTGCACGTTGGAGTCGTAAGGCTCCAGTCCATTGGTCCATGGTAAACAGGTTCACCTCATCACCAGAGCTGATCGTATACTGGACCTCGGCGTTGGGAGTCGAGTCTGGGTCTGGGAAAAAGACACAACAATGAAATACAGCAGAGACAAATGTGAGAGCATGTATTTAAAAAAATGTTTTCTCTACGCTAACCTGTAGCAGTCAGTCGGATTATTTCAGTCCCAGCAGCAGCTCCCTCACTCAGGGAAACTGAATATTCTGCTCTGCTGAACACCGGAGGGTTGTCATTCACATCGCCAATGGTTACCACTGCTGCAACACTAGAGCTCCTCTGAGGCACACCGCGGTCTGACACCACAACGGTGAGGTTGTAAAAAGACTTGGTTTCAAAGTCAAGGTATTCAGCCAACAGCAGAGTCCCAACTGTCTGAAAGCCCCGCCCCTCCAGGTAGCGCACGCTACTTTCAATCTGAAATGCGTTTCCATCATTTCCATTGGCAATAGCAAAATCAAAGCCGCAGTTTTCTCTGGAGAGGTCACTGTCAAAGGCCTCAAACGTCAGAACTGTTGAGCCCGGGATGGCATCTTCAGAAACGGTAGATCTGCAGAAAGATCAAAATGAAACTGGTCACTACCAACGCTGAGGTTGACACATGTAAGCACTTAGAACTGCAGGCTGACCTGTACTCGGATTGGTGGAACACAGGCGCATTATCATTGACATCAGAGATTTGGACCTGGACGGTGGTGAAGGAGGAGAGTGAAGGGGAGCCGCCATCGCGAGCTTCAATGACAATACTAACCGATGGACGTTCAGGGTCAAACTCAGCTCTGTGATTGATGAACAGGGTTCCTGAATGATGACAGCAAAAATAAAATCAGACCATGTTGATTTCAAAATGTAAGAAACGATCTATTATCTTCTTTTAAAACTAGAGCTAAACAGTGAATGAATGAATGTAACAAACCATTATTTGGGTCAATGTAGAACCCATCCTGTGTGGATGACATCACACTGTAGGTGATTTTTCCGTTCTCTCCAGAGTCCCTGTCAGTTGCGGTTACTGTGACAACTGTGCTGCCAGGTGGTGTGTGCTCAGGCAATGTTACCTGAGACAGAGATATATCGATAAAGATCAGATACACTGCTCTATACAGCACCTACTGTGACAGACAAGAGTATAAATACTGCAACAACATTCCCAAAAACCCATTATAAGATCAGTATAAACCCTCCTACCTGGTATAAATCATGGGTAAATGTGGGAGCATTGTCATTTATGTCCTCTATCAGTATTGTAATGTTAGCTTCAGTTTGGTGCTGGCTGTCAGTGGCTCTGACAGTCAGGGTGTACCAGGTCTTCTCCTCAAAATCCAGAGGAGCTGTGAGCGATATGCCTCCACTGTAGCGGTGAATCCCAAACATGCCTAAGGCTGTTGGGTCCAGCTGCAGCGAGTAGGAAAGGGCAGGACTGGAGTCAACGTCGTTACCAGTCACCAAAGTGATCTCTGTGCCGATCAGCATATCTAAGAAAAAAAAAACAAACAAAACAACGAGTCAAATAAAATGTCAGAACCCAAAATGAGACTGGACATTCTTGACAATAATGTCCTTACTCTCTGGGATCCGGACTTCCTGGGGCAGGGGAATAGTGGGGCTGTTGTCATTCTGGTCAACAATAATCACCGTCAGTGTGGCTGAGCCAGCCAATCGTGGACTTCCCCTATCAGTTGCTGTGACTACCAGCCTTTAGGCCAGAATAAAAGAGAAATATTAATTTTTGTGTTGGCAGGTTAAGAAAATATAAAAGAAGATCCCAGGAATAATCCCAATCGGTTCTTACTTGGTCTGAGTGAAGATTTCTCGGTCCATGATGGCTGCTGTGGTGATGCTTCCTGTCACAGGGTCGATCTTGAAGAGGCCACTCATTCCTGATGACTGGATGGAATATGTCACCTGACCGTTTTGGCCCTGATCTACATCCTCAGCCACCACCTGGACAAGGAAGATGGTAATTTTTTATCACCGTAAGCAAACGACACCCCAAAGAACACAAACACCAAGATGAATGGATGGTTGTGCAGTACCTGTATGATTGGCATGTCATAACCCTGCGCTTCCCTCATGTAGGCGACGTAATTCTGCAGCTGGAAACGTGGAAGGTTGTCATTGACATCCTGAAGGATTAAGTTTAGCGCCATGAAAGATGTGGAGGACACGGATTCAGCCTTCACTACAAGTCGTAGTCTGGGGGTGTCTTCAAAATCCAGACCCTTTGAGCTCTGAACCATGATTTCACCTGGGAAACAGATTTGTTTGGAAATGTACAATTCAATCACAAATTCAGCTTTAAGTAAAAGACACAATTTTGACGTTTTATAGCGTTTTACCTGTTGCGGAGTTGATGATAAAAGCTTTTTTTCTGTTCCCACTGAAGAGGCTGTAGCTGATGCCCTTCTGTGTGCCATCCGGGTGTTGAGCTTGAGCCTGAGCCACGGCTGTACCTGCATTTTGAAGTACAGAAGAGAAATTACTGAGATGACGCAAGAGAGGTGTGAGGAGAAATAAACAGTCTCAACTTATTACTGATAGAAGTCAGACCTTTTGCGGCATTTTCCTGTATGCTCACATCTCTCGCGTTTCTAGAGAAGCGAATGCCGTTGTACTCCACCTCCTTCACGTAAATCACCACCACTCCCTGCGCAGACTGGGCGGGACTGCCCTGGTCCATGGCCTCCACTATCAATGTTCTTTGAGCCTGGGTGAGATCCTGCAGCGGCTCAGTGGCCTGGATCTCCCCAGTCAGTGAATTGATGCTGAAGCCTTTCACCGGTGTGGCGAAACGGTAAAAGACGGAACCGTTGGCTCCAAAGTCCTTGTCCTCAGCTTTCATGGTTGCGATTACCCTCTGGGAAGGCCTACTGGACACTTCAATAACCAGTGGATCCTGGATGAAGACGGGAGCGTTGTCGTTGACATCAAGGACAGTGACTGTCACCTGAAACGTAGAAAAGATAGAATGAATGAAATACCCATACAAAATAACACCAATGGAGAAAAACTTTCAACCCTTTCTTTTACCTGAGCGCTGGTGTTTCTGGGTGCAGCAGGTGAAAGATCAACTGCAAACACCTGGAAGGTGTATGACGCCCATTTTTCCCGATCCAGAGCTGCCGAAGTGGTGATTACACCAGTGTTCTCGTCCACAGTGAAGGCTCCATGTGCATCTTGACTCAGGAAATACAGAAATTTTCCATTCAGGGCATCATCAGCATCTACAGCTGACACCTAGACATGAATACACTTTCATTATTCACAAAATAATACACACTAAGATGCCATTTGGATATATAAACAGAGTACATTTCACTTCTTCTGTAACCTAAATGTACCTCCAGAACTCGGGACCCCTCTGCTGCATCCTCTGACACATCAACAGAGTAGCTACTCTTACTGAAGACAGGGCTGTTGTCATTGACATCCATCACTTGGACCTGCACCGTGACAGTCGTGCTCAGAGCAGGGCTGCCTTGGTCCGTGGCGACCACCTCCAAAGTATATTCAGCCCTCGTCTCCCTGTCTAGCCCTCGGGTGGTGGACAGGGCTCCTGTGCTGGGGTGGAGGTGGAAGTCTCTGTCAGGGTCCCCAGCTGGAGGACAAGAGGCAGAGGCAAACAAAAAATGTCAAGTATCTGTAGGGATTAAGCGTTAAAAGTAGACAGGGAAGTAAAACATCTGTGCCAGCCCTGCACTTAAGCCTAAGCTCTTTCCAGACAGGTATATAACTATATTTGACATATTTGAAATAAGACAGAGGAAGTTCATAAGCAAGCCTGGGGGAGGTGTATGCTGATTAAGTCTTTCATATAAAGGTCTGTGAAAAGTAAGGAGACTGCTGCACGTATTTCTCCCTTACAGAATTACTCCTGCACATTGTGGACACATTTATACCCAAAAATGGTCAAAGCAAACCTGGTTGAGACAAGGGTGACGTAATGTTCACAACCAGCACATACAGCACATACACATCTGTGGCAACCAGTGATTGATTTACAGACGGGATTGTTTTTTAAAGTCAAAAACATTGTTGGGAGTAAAAACGCTTAATGTTGTATACACCCTGAAAAAGCCGAGGGCATTGGAGTAACTTAAGCCACGATTCTCACCAGTGATCCTGTACTCCAGCTCTCCTCCAGGACCTGAATCCGGATCTGTGGCCTTGAGAAAGCAAAGCTCTACAGGCACCTGGTTCTCTGGTACTTCCAGCTCGTACCACGGCCTTGCAAAGACCGGAGCGTTGTCGTTCACGTCCTGCACCTCCACCCGCACCAAAGCCTTGGCAAAGTTAGGAGGCAACCCACCATCTCTGGCATACACTGAAAAGAGTATGCCAGAGACATCACTCAGATGATGTCATGTCAGATTTTATGAGCTACAGACTATAAATTATCCCATCGGTGGTACCTGTGAGTGTGTAGTGATCCTGCACTTCTGTGTCCAGCTCCTTCGTGGTTGTGATGACTCCTGTCACAGGGTTAATAACAAAGCCTTCCTCTGTGACACCTCCATATGTCACATGGCCATTCGAGCCTGCGTTGACCCAGACACCCAGAAAAGAAACAATTTGCCTCTCTAAAGCAAGCAATAAAGATGACACTCTTGTACACATTTGTCCGCATGCTTGACTCTTTTGTAGACACATTTAAACCCACCTTGGTCCCGGTCAACAGCAGCGACTTTCAAAACGGTTGTTCCAGGCCCTTTGTTTTCTATCACCAGGGCCTGAAACTCCACCCGCTGGAACACTGGAGCTTCATCATTCACATCAATCACCTGCACAGACAGGACCTGGGAGGTGGACAGCTGAGGAATCCCATGATCCTCTGCTACGATGGTCAGGTTGTAGACTTCCTGCTCCTCCCGGTCTAAAGATTTCAGGATGGAGAGAGACCCTAAAAAAAAGGGAAACATCATAAGTGACCCGTGCAGAAGAAGACGGTGATTAAATCATCTAAAAGTGTAAAAGTCCAAAACCTAACTGATTTCATTTGTGAGAGTTACGAGGCCCAAACCTGGATCCAAAACTCAAATCAAACCCTGACCCAAGTTCCTGTGTTTTCCCCAACTTTTTTTCTCTTTTCTTTACAGTATAACTTGTCACTTCACAGACTCTGGCTTTACTCTGCTACATGCAAGTACAGTACCAGAGGGTTTTGCCAGTTTTTTTATGGTTTTTTTTTGAGCAGTTATCTGGCCTGCAGCCCTTAAAAGATGTGCATAATGTTTAAATGCCACAGCACGCCAAACACATCCATCTTCTGTTGACTGTAATGTCGTGGGGCTGTTCGTTCCCATGTTTCAGACAAAGGCAGACATATGACAAACATTTACTGTAACTACTATTTCAGCATCCGCTGGAGCCAATTTAGTGTTACTGATACAAACATCAACCAGATCACAGAGCCAGTCTATCCTTCTCTGGATTAGCTGGCCTCCACACTCACCTTTGTTTGATGCTAGGAAAAATCACAGTGTTTTGAAATACAGGCAACAAATCATGATTTTTTTTTGTTTTTTTTTGTAGTGGAGCTAGTGTACATTTCTGCATATGAGAATGAACAAACAGTGTTTTGTATTGTATTGTTTTCCTTTAAAAAAGCACAGCGAAGGTAGCAGGAACCAAGCTTGAGGTGGCAATAATAGCCATTTTGTGTTGGCAGCATGGAAGAGTGATTAAGCTAACGATGCACCTCATATGAAAGTGTCTTCTCATTATCATCTGCTTTTATAGCTATTATTAACCACAATCACACTGTCTGAGAAACAAACCAGAAGTGAAATCAACCCCTGCTAATACACCCCTCACTTGACAGTAATGAAATAAAGACTTCATTTTTTTCCCATCTGGAAGCCTCATCAACTGCCTCCCTTTATGCTTCATACTGTAATCCCATCTGAGGCAGATCTAAGCACGCCCACACAATCTATAGTTCCCAGGATGTAGAGATTACATATACACACATTTAAGATATCAAAAGCTCTCCTTGACCCAGGTCCAAATCAGTCCCCCAAGAACAAATTAGGAAAAAAAGGAAGCATTATTTGAGTGAAATACTGCCCTAAAGCCCTGAAGCACCATGTATGAGTGTTTTAGCAACTGACCTTGTAGGCGCAACATATCACTGGATAACTGCTGGGGAATATTTGTTCATCCAGATTGTTTCTATGGGTGGGATGGTAATTATCTATAAGTGATAAAAGCCCCGACAAAAATCCTTTAAGTATTAAAATTACCATATCATCTCATTAAATGATGGGTGCAAATGTGTGATATGATCTTTCCTGATCTTTGACAGTCTGTCTGAGTGAAGTGTAAATTACATGTGATTACATGTGATGGTGTGATTACAGTAAATTTTAGGCCGCGTCTCACCTGTGTTGGGGCTCAGACTGAAGCGACCAGCAGTGTTGCCCGCCTGGATTCTGTACGACACTCTGCCATTTTCTCCTTCATCTTCATCGCGAGCCATCACGTACAAAATCACAAACCTGACGATGAAGCCACGAGCTGAGTTAAACATGCGCCCGTGCAGCCCGAAACTGGGCAAAGAAGCAGTCAGCTCACCCTACAGGCTGGTCCTCCATTACGCTGACGGCAGACGGCGAGCTGAAGACCGGGGCGTTGTCGTTTTCGTCCGTTACGAACATCCGTGCGGTGACTGAACCCCAGCGCCTCTGAGAGGGATCTACAGCCTGGTCTGTGGCACGCACCACCAGGAAGAGCGACGGCGTGGACTCGCGATCCAGCTTTTGTCCCAGGGTCAGAACGCCGCTGGCGGGATCCAGAGAGAGGAGTTCATGTGTTTCGGGCCAGTAGTGCTCGATGGAGTAAATTAGCTCACTGTTTGGTCCACTGCCATCCTTTAAAAAAATGATATTGAGGCATTGGGGCTGAACATGTAAAATGTAATGAATTCATAGATATTGGGGTAACTTTACCTTATCTAAGGCCTGAAAGGTGTAGACAGAAGCACCCGGCTCTATATTCTCTGGGATGACAATGGTAACAGGGTCTTCTGTGAAGTGGGGGGCATGATCGTTTCTGTCCTGAACATCGATATCCACCTGCACCAGGTGGCTGCTGGGAAAGGCCTGGGAGAAGTCTGACACCTCGATATGCAGCGTGTACCTCGAGCCCTTCTCATAGTCCAGCTCGCGCACCAGGTACACGTCACCCTTTAAGCGGTCCACCATGAAAGTGCCATCTCGGTCCGAACCCCCCACGACCAGGTAGGTGACCTGGCCTTCTATTGAAGACGACTGCTGCTGGTGGTTCTGTGAGCGAACGGAGCCAATGATGGAGCCTGGAGGAGTGCCTTCCACCGCGTTCATGGTCACTAAAAGAATGTTGGGCTTGAGATTTGATCTGGTGGAGCTGAGAACCTGAAGCAGTAGAAAAAAAGAACGCATCAAACCCAAACAGAAGATAATACTTTAATGGAATTTTGTTCTGGAGCTGGACTTTAAATCTCACTCTTGCCCTTCCCTGAAAATAACCTTGGACTATTGTCGGTTTCCCTTTTGTGGTCATTATTATAACAACTCTCACAGGCATCCTTAGTGAGGATCAAGACATAAGGCACAATGCTTCCAGTCAATATCGACACATTCTGGCTTCAAGATGAGAGTCAGAGTTTCTGACCTGTGACAAAATAATGAAGGGCGTAATGGAAGGGAAAGCTGTAAATATTCCAGTTCAAATAATACAGAGTAGTGAGAGCAGCCCCCATTTGCTACAAGCCGCTCACATGGGAAACGGGTGCGTGCCAGAGGTCTTTCGCCACTCCGAGCAACAGCCTCGGGGCTCGGCATTACTCTGGGGCTGATCAAAGGGCGCCGAAGACTGCAAAACAAAAGCAGATCTTAACAAGCCCTGGATCTGTCATCAAAACACCCCATCTCTCACTTTCATTTCCACGATCTGCTGTAACCCAGGACGCATTCCTCTGTGTCCATAAATGTTGAGGAAAGAAGTGGCGCTGATAAGGTGCATAATTCACAGCAGTTTAATGGGCTGAGAACTATGCTGACCATACTCGCCCACATTTGAGGCTTTAATCCACTGTTTAATGTGCTGTGTAAGCCCAAACCAGGACCAATTTTTAAACATGACCTCTAGAATAAGATGACCAAAATAGTGTAGTTCAAGCATATGCATGTTTGCACCGGCACAATACACTTATCTCAAAATCATTATGTAGCTCCTAACGCCGTTTGAAGGCGCTTTTACAGTGAGCGTGTCCATGTGCGTGTGTATGTCCGTGCCTGCTACCGTAATGTGGTATATTCCCTTTCAGTCTGAGCGGTCTGAGGCAGCTGGCTCTTATCAGATCTCATCTGGGAGCGTTTGATTCCGAGGTGCCTGCTTCCCCTCTGTCTAATCTTAGCTTTGTTAAGATGCAGGCAAACGCTTAGACAAGCCCTCCCGCTGTAATTAGCATCCTTTTCCTTTCTGAAATCCCATCACATTAAAACACCAAGCTCAAAGTTCCACAGTCAAAGCAAACCGCCACCCTTCCCTGGCCTAATGCCATTGTTGCAAACCCTATTTCCAGCTCTTTTTCCTTTTTTTTTTTTTTTTAATTTCTGATATTGTTCATATGCACAATTGACCTTCTGAGAGAAAGTTCAGGCCTGCAGATCAGGGTTTCTCACTCTGGATTTCAGACAGCTCAGAAACCCCTGGAGTAGGAAGCACACATCCGATTTGAAAAAGGATTTTGTTTTTACAGGGACAGGTTATGTTTTCTCTCCTTCTCGTTTTTTCCTTTTGAAATTTATCCTAATGGCCACCAGATTAGCATGTGTTTGCAGTTGCCTTATGGGGGTATAGGAAGATGCAAAGGCTGTGTTTACCTGTATCTGCAGACGGCAGGTGGAGCTGAGCCCCGGTGTGCCGTGGTCAGCAGCGGTCACCATGAAGGTGTACTCGGATCGCTCCGCCCACCTCAGGGGGGAAGCTGCTTTCAGCTCTCCAGTCATCGGGTTAAGGGTGAAGCGCTCTGCTCTGGCACCTAAAACAAAAGTTAAATCAAGGAAAAAGAAGCTGAAGGTGCAGTTTAAAGTTCTAAACAAATGAATACCACACCAAGAGCAGAGGCAGCTTTTGAGACATGTAATTAGTCTGACAGTGATAGAGACAGTTTATGGATGATTTACAGCAGCTCTGACATGGACGATAGCAACAGGGATGACAGGAGGCAGGGAGTCAGCCACTGGCAGCAAGCGAGAATGGCATTAAATATATTCACATCTTAGTCTGTCAGTTGATTTAAGTCGAGCAAAACCGCAAGAATTGTTTTGAGATAATTCTACATGGGGTCGCTTTGTGGAAATCTTGTTCGAATCAACTGTGATTTATTACAGTGTCTTCAAAGTAATTAGGTCCGCTGCAGATTACCGGAGCTGCTGTGTGTTGTTAATGCTAATTCAGTTCCTGGCATTATTGGCTGAAACTATGGCCAATTGCAGACTTCTTTGTAGTTGCAGAAAAACACTCACCCGATAGAGAGTAGTGCACCGTCCCGTTTTCTCCTTCATCTGGGTCTTTGGCTGTGACTGTCCCTAAAACTGTCCCAGATGGAAGCCCCTCCACCACCTACAGTAGAGAGCAATGTTATTCAAATGCGTGTCTTTCCCCCAAACATAGAAACCATGTCACATTACACTGCATTTAATCTTCAAGATAAAACACAAAACTATGCAATATAGGGTCGAGACGAGTCCCCGTTTCTACCTGAAACAGTAGTTCCCTGTCAGGTCTGGTGTGGCTGAAGGTGGGAGCGTTGTCGTTTTCATCCAGCACAGTGATGTGAGCCGTGCCAGTGGCGCTGCGGGGGGGTGTACCCCCGTCCTGAACCACCACAACAAGCTGGTAGCTTGACTGCTGTTCTCTGTCCAGGGCAAGTCGGGTACTGATCTCCCCTGAAGTCGAAGAAGGGCAGAGCAGATTTGGTTTCAATGCAAATAAAAAACATCATTAAATAGAGAATTTCAGACAGGTATATAAGGTCAACAGACTCGTATTGACAAATACAGCTCATTTATGTCTGTTATGGGTATAATTACTTCACCTGTCTGCGAATTAATCTGGAAGTGCCGGTCTGTGTGTAGCAGCTTGTAGGTGAGTCGCGCGTTCAGTCCGGCGTCTCTGTCCGTGGCCGACACCCTGCCGAATCCCGTCCCTGCCAGAAGGCTCTCTCTGACGGCCAAGAACACCCTCTCCTGGCTCAGTCTTGGGGAATTGTCATTCTCGTCAGTCACTGTCACCCTGACTGCGGCGCTTCCAGTTCTCCCAGCTCCTCCTGGGCCGGACGTGGCCAGGACAGTCAGCAGGTACATGTCTTTCACCTCTCGGTCCAGAGAGCTACGGACAAAAATCCACCCGCTGTCTGACATTATTCCAAAACCTGCAGCGTCTCCGTCGGGCCTGAGGCGGTAGGAAATGGAAGAGCCTCCAGAAGCCTCGGTGTTGAGCGCTCTAACCTGGAGAAATTGCGTGTTCAGGGGTGTGTTTTCCCGCAGCTCCACTCTGTAGGTCAGAGTGTCAAAGTTGGGTCCTCGTGCATCTTGTGCCTGGATGTGGACTACAAGAGTGAAGGTGGAGCTAAGCTGAGGTGCTCCGCCATCTTTGGCAACCACCTGCAGGTCATAGCGCGGGACGCTTTCATATGAGAGACTCCCAATCAACCGCACCTCTCCGCTGCCACGATCCACACCAAACGTCCTCTGACCGCTGCTGCCTGCGGCTCCAGCGGAGACGAGGTCAAAGCTCAGCTGGCCATTATGGCCGGAGTCCTTATCGGTGGCCTGGATGGTGTAGATAACGGTCCCCATTTTGGTGATCTCCGGTAAAAGGAGCGACTCTGATGAGGAAGGGAGGAAGGCGGGGGCATTGTCGTTGATGTCTGAAATGGTTATCCGTACCCTGGTGGTCCCGTACGCTGGAGGGAAGCCGTAGCGTGCCTGGATCTCCAGCTCAAGACTGGAGCAGGTTTCGTGGTCTAAAGGAAGGGCGGTGCGGATGGTGCCAGTGGAGCTGTCCACAGTGAAGTAGCCGTAAGGGTCTCCAGACGAGATAGCGTATAAAATATCCTTTGAACCACCTATATTAATGACGCAGAGAGACAGTAAAAAAAGCCATTAAAATGTTATATTACGAGTTATCATTTGATGTAAAAATCTATGAGTTTTTATTAAATGACTAGAAAATTGTCCAACAGTGTCTGGGAATTCTACAAATGTGCAGTTTTTTTTGTTTTTTTTTGTTATTTTTTTCTTGTTTTTTTAATATACTAGTTTTGTTACCTTAGGTTCTTTAGTTTCCAATGAAATGTGTGTATTTCTATGACATTGACGCATCATGAATGTGTAGAATCTTTTAAAGCCTCGGCTGCAGACACAATCGCAGCACGTGGTTAAGCAAAATGAGAGCTCTCTCTCCAATGAAACCACAGAGAACACTCCATTCCCACTTGTGGGCCCATTCAATTCTATTCCTCTATCATTACTTCAGAGAGGAAACAAAGATCTAGCCACAGTGAAAATAATCTCCAGCAGCCCACACTCTGTGATGGATGTGATTTCTTAATGGACTACACTCGTGCATATTTATGCAACTGCTTCACACACACTCTGATCCACGAATGCATTCCCACACCGGCACCTGGCAGAAAACTGAATTAAGTCAGATAAAACAGATTCCACTTCAGGACTCTAAATGAATTTCAAAACACACTCCACTCCAACAGAGCATTTGGACTCTTCACCTGTCTTGGCGGAGGCACGGACGACTCCTAGCGATGTCCCCCTGAGAACGTCCTCAGGGACAGTGAAAAAATACTGGGCCTGTTCAAACACTGGTGATGTCACTGAGCCCCCGACCACGCTCACGTTTACACGGGCATTTACTGGTGCCGTCAGACCCCCGCCGTCCTCGGCTGCTATCTCCATGGAGATAACTGTGTGGGCTTTGCCGTGAAGGGAGCGAGAAAGAGAAATAACGCCTGTGTGGGAAGATAAATATGATTAGATACTGAAATAAACATACATCCTTTATTATTTTTGGTATGCTTATCTGCTTGTGTACCTGTATCCTTGTTGAGTGTAAAAAAAGCAGAGCCCCCTCCTGGTACTGTGCGGTAGGTCACCCTGCCGTTCACCCCCGAATCAGGGTCGTTGGCCGTGACTTTGACGACAGATGTTCCGGGAGAGCTGTGGGTGCTGAGGCTGACCGTGTAGAGGACTGGATAGAAAGCAGGACGGTTGTCATTGATGTCCACCACCGAGACCCGCACTCGGGCGACTGAGCTCAAACCGCCCTGAAACACAAGGTTTGCCTTTGTTTGAGGTTTGACTGAAATACCGGGAGAAAAGAAACACAAATACCTGCAGAAAACACGAGAAAAACATGCAAACCCTACAACAACAACAGGGGAGTAGCTTTCTACGCCTTGATTCAAAGAAATATATGGTATTGATCAGCTGTTGTCAGTCCTTTATGAGGAAGAATTCTCATGCCTGAGGCCTACCTGCTGGTTTAGGTTTATGAGCATATTAAAACAGAGATGGTCGGATGGGGGAACAGACACCATGCGGAAAGAAGCTGGGAATGTACCGGGGTGGGGGCTGTGCTTGGGAGTCATAAAAAAAGAACGCAAACCACTGACACAATTATTAAAAACAGAGAATATCAGTCCCTACAGTACTTAACGTTTTAATGACTGCATAGGTGCTCCAAGTCTGACAGAACGATGCAGAAAATATGTATATATGTACGTGTTTAAAATGCATGTGGTCAAGTCAGGCATCGTGTTTCACACCTGTGGCGAAAGCCCGTTAAAGTGACCATGCTCTGGTCATTAATGCGGCCCTCTCCCCTCGCTCTAACTGCTTCACAGTGCCACCGCAGCTCCCTCTGATATATCTGACGGCGTGCAGTCAGAGACGGGAGGCTGTCTCTTTCAACCCTCTCTCTTTGATGAGATTTACTTTAGCAGTAGTGTGAATACTGAAAGCGCTCTGCCGCGTTTGTTGCAAGCCAGTGTTCAAAAAAATGCCAAAAACATAGATATTTTAGATCATAAGGACAGCAGGGCATCTACGTTCTGCTCGAGAGAGAGAGAGAATTACTAATATAAGAGTGCAGATTTCATAAACGAATGATGACATCCGTCAAACGTGCCAAGTTGTTTAATGGTAGCTGCGAAAAAAAGGAAAAAGATTTTGCTTTTGCAGCTGCTCAATGTAAGCTTATGATCAAACATCACACGATTTTCACAGCATGAAGTCAAGACAATGTTAAATTGACTTCACAGCCTGGCACTTATCCTGGAAACTCGCTGCTGTCGCTAAGCTAACCCTCGCCTGCCGGCTGCACTGCGTCATTAAACTTGGCGGTATCGATCGACGGCGCTCTCACTCCATCTGTTGCAGTGACGGTCAAGTCAAACTTGTCCGCTCCCTCATCTCGGTCCAGCGGCGTGCTGGTGCAAAGCTGGCCGCTTTCCTTGTCTATTGTGAACTGGTTGGGCGGCGTGTTTCCGAGGGAGGGAGAACCCAGGGCGTAGGTCACGGCTCCAAAGGAACCACGATCCTCATCCGTTGCCGACACCTGCAGGAAAAGAGGCATGATTTAAGACGTGGACGGTCCACCGGAGCTAAACTGCCGGTGAGACATAAAGATTTCAGAAAGCATAACCTGAATATACCCGACAGGAATCTGCGAAAAGAAAGCCTATATGTGCCATAATTATTATATACGAGCAAAAGGTCTTTCTGTTACGGCGAAAAGGTCCAGTAATACAGTCGTCCAGCGGCCCCATACATCTGTCCAAATATCACAGACCACAGCAATGCTTGTTATGAATTCCAGGGTCCTATAAAAACCGAGCATCTGTGAGAGTAATTCACTTTTATGGATTACAGATATATAGTATGTTAACAAAAAAGTCACTTTGAAAACCTGTCAAAGAGATAAATAGTTATCACAGATTCAGGGACAAAAGGGAGGCCCGCAGAGTTGTGCTACGGGTGATGACTCTGGTTCCGGCATCATCAACTGGTTTTCAGCTGGCATTTAACAGACTGACTGGGAGACTATATTTCACACTCGTTCGGGTCTTGACGTGACCCTTGACCCCATTTCTGTTTTCATTCTATCCAACACACACGCATGGTAAATGTGCAGCCATCAAAATCTTTGTATTTCTGCTACAGATGTTACAGTTCTCCACGGGTAACTGAACCGTTACGCAGGTTGTTAGGTGGCATTTCTGGTCCTTATTTACGGTCTTTCTTCAAGATCAGGCAAATTAGAGGCCTCACCTGACCAGGCTTCACTATTTCACAAGTGTGAGATAGATAAATGTTGAAAAT
This sequence comes from Pao palembangensis, assembly GCA_015343265.1. Lineage (NCBI taxonomy): Eukaryota > Metazoa > Chordata > Actinopteri > Tetraodontiformes > Tetraodontidae > Pao > Pao palembangensis. Next base: position 9,171,471 of record CM027094.1, on the reverse strand, counting down.
AGAAACAAATAGTGATACTTCAAGCTTTTCTCCACAGCAACATTCTTTTTATTCTCTAATCATTTTCCAAGATCACATATTTGTTGACCTTTAACACTGACTCAGTAATCTGCCGTAATGTCCCTGTTGTCCAGATCTGATTTCCACAAACGTGCTCCCGCAGCTTTATCACGGTGTTGTCGCTCGGAACAACACACCTTATCGGCACACCTTTAAATCTCTGCGCATATTGTAATCATTCCATCGCGCACGTTAATCTACGCGTGATCCCGCTCTGGCCCTGAACCCCGCAGACCACCGAGGCAGACATCCGGCAGCAACCTTCCCTCCATCCACGGGACACGTGTGTTCACCATTACACTCACCGACTGACTGACAGACACAAAACCACCTGATACCAGGATTAGACCATGGGAATATCAGAACAGCAGCTCCTTCACGCTCGTCATGCTTCCAAGGCTGGACGCTTGTGGTGTCTGAGTAGTATTACTGTACATCCTGCTTGGGTCTGTGTTTACACCTGGGGGGGTTTAGATCACCGCTGGGACTTCCTACGGTGAACGCTGTTGAGACTATCTCTGGGATCTAGGCTCATGTCAGACTGCACCTCCAATCCTTCTCCCTGCGATGGATTAGCCACCTGTGGGGATGAGGACAGACTGCGTATGCACAGAGATGCGCCTCTCCCCCCCATCTTTTCACAAAATCTAATTACAGAGGCTTAATCGACTGCGACGGCCCACCCGGGCCTCGGCTGACTTCATCCTGACCGCTATCTTCCCCCCCACAAAAAGTCTCTGGATCACCTTGATGAGGGAGTAGGAGTTAAAGGCAGCAGAACCTTACAGAATAAGGTGATAAAATGAGGAAGCTGAGCCTGCTTTACAATGAAAAAACATGGAGAACATTGGTTATACTCAAAAAAAAAAAAACAAAAAACTTAAGCCCAAGTTAGTGTCACTGTTTTCCAGTGACACTAACTTGTCGGGGCCTTGCATTTAAACAGAAGAATCAGTGCAGCTTAACTTGTAGTGCACATCACATAAATCCATCCAGCGAGGTTTTCAGCCCTGGCTTTTCGCGCGATTCTTTGATCATGCTGTCATGTAGCGCATCTGCTAAAAGACGCAGCCCGAAGGCATGCACAGTACACGTCAGCCCTGTGAAGACTATGTGAAAAACAGTCGGGGCAAGCGTGCCAAACGAAGGAGAGAGCCAGGAACCTGGTCGGAGCTTTTGGCCTGTAGAGAGCCGTTTATTCCCGAATGGGACAGCAGAGGAGCAATCAGTTAAGATACAGATGCTATCATTCATTTGGCTTTTTTTCCCCCTTTCCTCTTTCTTTCTTTATCTGCTGCCCGCTGTCATCCATTCTCTTGTTCACAAGGGTGGACGGCTCTCTGATGCGAAGCCTGAGCGTCAGTGATGCTGTGGATCTTCTGTCCATGATGAGGTGCATATCATCAGATCCCGCCTGAGCCAGCATGTATACTAGAGCGTCAGGTATGCCAAGAGCAAGTTCCAAGTATTTATTCATTTTCACTTCTAAACTGTATCATCCTGTCCTTATCCAACCTGAGACTGTTCGGTCTTTTTGTTTTTATCCGGCTCCCATGACTTGTCTTTCCGCGGCTCCGTGCTCATCTTCTCCAGATGTAGACTCTGTTAGTCCAAGAGGATTCCTCCGTTCTCTAGTCTGCCTGTATAAAACATCAGTTAATGGCGGAAAGGGCCTAAACTGGGTTTCTTACGTGCAAATCTAGACTTTTATAGGTCTTTATATCGCAGGAGCAACAGATTACAGTCGCTGTATCCAAAGCTAATCTATTCTCCCTCTGGTGTATATAAAGCAATCATCGTTTCCAAGGGAAACTCCATTATTTAAAAATTACACTCTAGGAGATAGTGTTTTTCAGGTTTATTACATCGATAATCTTACTTTAACTGTTTTTGGCCTTATTCACGCTGATGTGATGTATGAGAACGAAGCCTAGTGTTTAACTTATAAGCCTGAATCAAGGCTTCAATGACAACCTCAGCAGCGGCAGAAAAAACGTTAAATACCTGCAGAAGGTCAGCAATCAGATGCCAGGGACTGAAAATGTACTAGATTTTTTTCTACGTAGTACATGTTACCGTGTATGTCTCAACAGTAATTAAAAAAAAGAGCCGTCTGCTCCATGACACTGAAAAGATCAGAAACATCAATGAGGTGTCCGAAAAACTGAAAGCATAATTTTTGGAAAGTTGAGAATACTAAACTATTTATATCACTAAAATTAGAATACTTATAGAAAGACAATAACTGTGTTTAAGTGTTGGATGGAGCCAAAACATTCACTTAACCCAAACCTCCAGTTAACACAGTCGTTTGCTCTCCAGCAGACAACAAACCTCCCATAAACATCCTAACAAAAAAACACATAAACACCCTTTTCGGTCGCGCACAGTCGGCGTGTTTTGGCATAGCAACAGAAGGCAGCCTCAACCATAACATGAGACCTTGAAATAGGAACGAGGAGGGGGCGGATGCTTCAACTAGCTTTAATCTCCATTTCTACCTTGACCTTTGCGTTCTATTTTAACCCCCCCCACCCGCTTCTGTCCGCTCTGTGGCTTGTTTCTTTCGGCACCCTGTTATGGCAAGTGCTTGTTGTCTTTCATGTGGAGTTCACGGCTGGAAATGATTAGGAACATCAAACCGAGGGGAGAGGATGGGAAGGGAGGTGAAAGATGCGGCGCAGGAGGAGCTGACTTCTATATTTGGAAGAAAGAGTGGAAATATTAATAATGAACATGATAAAGGACGAAGGCCACGCTACAAGTGTGACCTCCTGTCCTTGAAGGCTGAATTGAAAAAACACAGAAGGAAGGAAGACTGTGTCGCGTTTAGGTTGATAGATAAGCAAGCTAATTGTGGTTTTTTTTCAGAAGACAGGTAAAGAAAGCAAATGGAGGTAAAAAGTGAGGTCATTGGGAGATAAAAAAGCCTGTTACGGGGCTGGAAAGAGGGCTAGAGCTACACAATGAGGGATGACATCATCCGTCTGGACTCTGAGGAGTGATAAGAGACGCGGGCGATTGGGAAGGTGGTGATTCTATCTGTCGCAATGTGGCAGCTCTTAGCATTGCTGTGCGTATGTGACGCCTCCGCCTTTTTAAGGACTTAAAAATGACAGCTGCCGTATCAGCAGACAAATCACTAACATTTATTTGAATATTTATAGCCGTTTGATGGCCTTGATGTCTGAGCCTGAAGCGTCAGTGAGGCCCGCTCCGGACGGCGCAGCAGCTGCCACCAGCAACCCTGCGTATCTGCCAAACATCACATCTTATACTGTCACTATCTGCTAACAGGGAAGATAATGGGCTGGTTCATGGACGTGTACGATCACCCCCCACGCACGTGGCTCCATATCCATAAAGATCTACATTATGCCTTTGCAAGAGAGGACGGTCAGCAATCAAATCTCAGCCAAAACCATCCGAAAAAGAAACCTTTTTAGATTTAAAAGATGATGATTGTCACTAACAACCGTGCAGATGTAATTTTCGCTACTGAGAAAAAAGAAGCAAATAGTAATTAAGGATTGAGCACACAAAGAGTCTGACCTCAGACACTGTGCTGCTGTCTGAGATTGTCTGAGCTGCTGGGTTTTGGGGATGAATTAGAGGGTGAAAGATTGATGACAAGTGGTTCACTGTTGCCTTACAGACATAACAGAGGGTTAGTTTATGCCCAGCTGGCTGCTACTGTGCATCCTGTTTAGGAGGGTCAGTGTGCTGCACAGCCACTGAGCGATGGTCGAGAGCTAAAATGAGATGAATAAGAGGCATGTGAAGAGTTTCCATTGACGGCATGAGGTTGATACAAACCTTAATGCAACACTTTTAACTTAGATTATCATCGCGCTTAATTTATATGAGTGTTACCTACACACTGACACTGATGCTTCGTAGACATAAAAAAACAGGCCCACTATCCTAATCTGTGAGATTTAGACAAAATGTTCCACTCTTATTCCAGCAGGGAAACACTTCCTGCTATTAATAGAAAATGCTTTAAGTTGATATGCAAAATAACCACACACACACACACACACACACAAACACAAACACACACATACAAAACACGCTACATAAAGGTTCAGGCTTATCCCTGCTGATTGGAAGGCTTCGCTCCACTAAACCAAAATAGTGCCCTTAAGCCTGTGTAGCCCTCCACCCATTTAGTCATGCTTCCTGGATATGATTCCCGAGGCTACGGGACAGTTTCATCAAGGCCTCGTTAGTCACTCCAGCCACAGCCTCCAACAAAGGCTGCGAGGATAAATGAATCAAGACCAAGCTTTAGATACTGAATGTTGGTTATGGCAGCCGCGGTGGGGCGCGACCACAATGCCATTTACTTTAACTGGGCCATAAATCAAACACAATTCAGGGATGCTCGCTTGCAATATGATTGTATTATTTCGTAACTTAAGCCAGCTGGAACTAAAAAGGATGTTACCTAATGACGGGTTTGATTGACGCGCTTCTCTGTGTCCCCCCGGTAAAAAGCAACCTTAGGGGTTTTTTTTTTTGCTGGCGCCATCCATCTTTCCGTTCAAGGTGCACACTTTGCTGAGCAGGAAACCAAACTGGAAGTCACTGGAAAGCCACAGACGTTTCACTTCCAGTTGACGTGTTTCACCAAAAGCTCAAATGCATGACCGATAAAGACGACCGAGCTCATTAAAACACAGCAGCACGCTCTAAAAATAATTTGTCACTGGCACAATGATTCCTTGTGTCTGCTCGCTGCGGTTAGGACTTTGTTGTGCAAGTTGCCAGATGGAAGCTTTTAACTGACAGACTTATTATATTATTTATCAATTACTATCTTTTCCTTGCGGCGAAAAAAACACAATAAATCTGGCCGGAGTTGAGTGAAAAGATTCAACTCTGACATGTTTCCAATTCAAACCGAATCATTGCTTTATGGAGTAAATCTGATTGAAACCAAGTCTCATTCTGCAGAGCAGCAGGCTCTAATTTTACAAGCGCATGCGTTTCCAGCTCATTCCAGGCCTGAATTTTCCTCCACGTAAACATTTATGGTTCGGTGTCATTCTATGTCTTAGCACGTAAACTGACACGCGATCAGTGTGGGAGGTTCGCGCTAATGGGACGGAGCGTGTTTATCGTTACAAGAAAGAAGAAAACGGTTTTACTGGCTAAACCACGTTTTGGAGGCGGGTGTTTTTGTTTTTATGTGTGATCTAATCAATGCGAGTCTTGAGGGTCAAAGGTCAAGCAAACCTCCAGCTGTGTCTCGCTTTGCTTGTCCCACTGGGAGATCTGCGTGTTTTGTTCATGCGAAGGGTCAACCGCGACGCTATGAGCACATCACTGACATAAAAGGAGAGCGAAATACTATATTTTGCTAAAGAAGAAAAATGTGACAAATGCGATTAGAGCAAATTAAACCGCTGCAACACTCCAGCAGATTTAATCTCGCTTGTTTTGTGTCATCAGGGAGGCAGAGCAACACGCCACCTATTTGTAGCTCATTAACAATATTTGCTTGGAGTGTTGTCCTGGTTCCAGCACACGTGCACAGGAGTGTCATCTATTTATTTAGATCATGGTGCCTCTGCTGCGGCGGCCATTTACACTCTTTCCGCTTGTTGGTTTTGGGCCATTTCCAGTTGACCTACGATGTCACAGACCACAACAGCAGTCAACGGCAAGCTAAGAAGTCAGCAACCCAGAGGTAAACTTGGAGGACAATGGACAGCAACAATGTTTGACCTCTGGGTCAAGACTGCATCACATCCCAAAACATACAACCAATAGTTGTTTTTAACACATTTGCTGTGAAATTTCACACCAACAGGTTATAAAATCAATTCTGTGCAATTAAAGCTGATCTGTGTTTGTAATCAAGGGTACAGTGCAGTAAGCCGCCTTGACCTGGTGCATTTTCCGCAGTCACGTGCGCGTTAAGGGTCACACAACAAGCAGCAGAGCTTAACAGCTGTCAGCACCGCTAAGTTGCTTGTGCATTCACAGCCAGTCACGCTAACTTAATTAGCCTGTCACTGACCTGCACCTGAACCGTCGAGTCAGGGACGGGTCAGCCACTTAGAGACACTTAAAAGAAATAGACGTTTGTGCTTTTGGCCCCACGTTACTGCTCATTAGCATCGCGGCGGGATGAAGGTAAACACTGTTAAGCAAATTCGATGTCGAAAAGGTTAAACATCCTGTTGGTCAAATGACTGACGTCAACCCCAACTGCTACCAAGTGTGTGCTGGCAATTTAAGGACCATTAGGTGCTGTTTAAACACATCACTCTCTTTAAAACCAACACACGCACACACACACACACACTCCCAACTGCAAACGCAAGCTTGCAAGCTGCAGTCATCAGCAAGAGTCAATGGAATCAGGCTGTAATGAAATCTATTGATTAACTTCATTCTGCTGATCTTTCGGCGGGGGGGCGGGGATGGGACACACACACACACGCGCGCGCGCGCGCACGCATACGCGTAGGCGCCATGCATACCTGCCCGGGGGAAGACCCTAGACATGGATCTTACATATTTATACAGAGCCTGAAGCGGTGCAAAACAAGCTTAGCCTCGCTAAATTAATTTCCTGACTCTGCACATGTGAGGTGAATATAAGGAAGTGACAAAAAAACACGGTCCTGATTCCTAAAGCACCTGTCAAATCAGAGTCTGTGAGGGGAAAAGCATTCCATCCACCCTGTAGGGAAGCAGAGTTCGTCTGCGTAAAGACGCTGTAAACGCATAAATCATATTTGTCTCCCCAAGATCCCCCTTAATTCATCCCTCATGCTTCTCATCAGCTTTCATCACATTCTTGAGGGAGGATTAGAGCTAATTGTTCCTTTGGGTCTGCAACTTTCTGTCTCATTCGTTCCTCTGTCTATCTCCCATTTCAGCACAAAGACGAGCTGAGCCGGAGCGGACAGCGATGCCTCGGCCAGACAGCAGGGAAAGGATCGGATTAAAGGGAGCACAGAAACTCGCTCATAAAACCCAAAACATTCTGCGTAAACTAGGGCATCCTTGATGTGGAGCACTCATTAAACACAGACTGGTGCACGCACATGTGCGCAGCCTCCCTCCTACTATCGTCCTCCACCTCCAGCTACTCCAAATGGAATTTCTAAGAAAAACAGGCTGGCTGGGCTTGATGCAGCCGTGAGGTCAGAGACGCTGCCAACTCCTGCAGGGAGGGAATCAGGCACGGGAGGAAAAAAATGGTTCAAGAAAATGAAAGAGAGGGAAAAAAAAAGAGGGACAAAGGGGTTAAGGACTGCACACCTAGAGATTAGTGGAAGCAACGCCTTAAATCAGCTGCACGTCCGCACCTCATCAGTCAGCTCGCTGGGACGTGTTCTCAAAACACAAACACTCTACAACACAACGGGATTTCAGCAGGCACAACCGAGGCCAAAGGAAAGAAACATTCCAGGAATTTAAAGGAATTTTAAATGAGACAATCAGTTGTGAATGTTAGGAAAATGGAAACCTTAATTGCTTCAACAGAGACAAAGGACGGAAAAAAAGCAGAGATAAACTGGGGTGAAGATTAATTTGACTGAAGAGAGAAGGGCTTTTTCATTCCTTCAACCTCCATTCGATGTGCTGATTCATCAACCCGGCGTGTCCCTCACGTCATCGAAATACAGAAAAAATGTCTCATTAGCTACCCCAGAGAGTTTGAACTAATTCATATACTTTGTCCCTCCGCTGCAAAATGGAAAAAGTAGATCAGTTTAAATGTGACGAAAGTCTGCTGTGTACAGGATAAAGTTAGAGAACAAGTAAAACAGACAGACAATGATAATAAATAACAATAAATGATGCTTAAGGCACCAGTATAACAGTGCTACATCAGTGCATTAGCAACCAGGAACAGGAGCCAAGATATCATGGTAACCACACAATATTCCACCAAAAAAGTATTTTTATGAGACTGTTCAGGGGAATTAGTGCTTATTTCCTGATTGCCTCCCAGCAGATGTCATTAATGTGCTTTAGCCTCATATTAATGGAGCCACAGTTATATATCATCTCTAGTATGATGCAAAAAAAAAAAAAAAAAAGACGTGACGATGTGAAAGTGCTGCCTTCACCATATGAGCGGAGGGTGGAAACTTCTGGTTTGAGAAGTGTGTGTGTGTGTGTGTACAGCGAGGTGGTTAGCATGGGAGGGCGAGTCAGAGCTGTACTAATGTGGTGTCTCGGAGATGTGAAGCAGAGGCCGCAGACAGAAGTCAAGAGAGAAGAGAGAGTATTAACACATGAAGACAGACTACAATGGTATGTGTTTGTGAGGGGAAAATGTCAGTTTTCTACTTTAGCATATTTTTTTTTTAACCCACGACAAAGGGGGAGGATAGGTGATGAAAGTTGAGAGGTTTAGCCGGGAGTTAGAGAGGAGATTAGCTGAAAGTCACAGGGTAAAAAGACCTCCAACACAGTAAGCCCAGGGGTTCGAGGTAGGAGGCGCCGCCTAAGATGCACTAAGCCACGCCAGTAATGGGAAACGACAGGATCCCGGCTATCACATGGTTGGCCATACCCGGGCTGCCAGGCCGAGGGGTGAGAGGGTGCAGGGGGGACTGTCCGGAGGAGGGCCGCAGATTACTGCTCAGATCAAAGCCTGATTTGAGTGGATTTATGATACACAAATGAGAGGAGAAAAGGGGAGGAGTGTGAGATGAAGACGAAGCGTAAACTGTTTCAGAGAGGTGAAGGTGGCCGAGAATCAGTAATCTCTCTGCAGAAGCAGAGACACAGGATCCCCCCACCCCTTTTTTTCATTATTCCAGCACCAGAGAAAGAGCATGTGCCAGAGCTTCCTCAGTCTGCCTTCCCTTTAAATTTGCCTGACCTCCAAGACCCATCCAAAGGAGGGCGTTTTCCCCTAATCCCGAAACTCCAACTCCACTCCCATCTCGGATGGCAGCGCCTTAGCCAGCACAGCTTGCCGTCAGCAGGTTCACATTCACCCAGGTCAGCGGTAACGGGCAGCAGAGGGACAACTGATATCAGCGAGAAGAGAGCAGTAAACAAAGAAAGAGGAAAAAAAGGGGGTGAAAGTGACAGATATGGAGGGAAGAGGGAGGGAGAAGCAAAGGGGGCCCTGTTGTCTTCAACGTCTTATTGGTTTGTGCTTTCATTCCAGAGACTCCTGTCAGTCATGCACACTTCCTGGCCCCCATCTCGCTCACACACATACATGCATTCGTATATGCAAATTTCTATACATCTGATTTGACAGCATATATAATGGTGATTTAACGTCCAAGCAGATGGCAGCAGCCCAGCGTCCTGCAGAGGTTCTCTGAAGGTAAAGATCACTGCCACGTGTCTCCTGAATGAAGCGTGAAAGGAGAGCGATGGCACCGGAGGGAGGTGGCGGCAGCGATGTAGAAACAAAATGCTCTTGTAAATTTCTATTTCAAACACATTGCTCCCGGAGGAACAAGTAAAAACAGGCCTGTCAAACCCGGTTAGGAGGCAGCCACAGACGCACAATGGTGCCTTGTGTGCGGGGGCCAACCCAAACCCGGGTTGGTAGGAACATCTTTACAACTGTCTGTTTCCTACTGCAGGTTTATCGCTTTGCTTATTTTCGAGGCCATTTTTGGATCATTGTCACCTACATTTCATCTTCATGGACACTTTTGTGCAATATTCTTTGCTAAGTGGATCTGGAAAGTCTGGGCAAGAGTATTCTTTTCCCTTTCTCCTCTTTTCTATTAAATTTACCTTGGTTGTGGTCCATCTCTACTGGAGGACTTTAATACTTTTCTGTTTTCTCACTCTAGATTTCTGTACCGGCTGGGTGTGTCAGGTCCATTTCTATAGGGGCTTTGCCGCAGTCCACTCTAACTTTGGTTAAACCAGGGGCAGAAAAAACAACATATTTTGGCTGATTTCTCATATTTAGATCTTATTTCCGCTTCTGTGGTGCGCGCTAACGTTTCCTGACGAGCACATTCGTTTGGGGGTGGTGGCACCGCAGAGCTTGTAAAAACAGGCAGATAATCTTGAGTGTCACTGCCCCCCCAGTCACACGTGCAGGGCTTGCATGCATACTTTAATCCTAATAAACATTTAAGCTCGTTATGTCTGCGGCCCACTCTGAATGTGGAAATGGGATCATGATGTGGTTTGTAAATGCACCGCAAGCCGTAGCTGAGTCCAACTTCTGTCGTTCCAAAGAGACAAAACACACACACACACACACACACATATAGCACACATGCACCCCATACACACACATGCAGTAAACAATGGCTTTCCAGTGATGAACAGATGGAAATGCTTATGTTTGCTCGCAGTGCTCCACTGATTTCAGCCTCATTTTTGATGTCTTTTTTCAAAGTTTCCGCATTCAATTCAGGATGCTGGAGACTAAAGCCGAGCTGTTGGCTTTTCCCAGTTTCATTCTAATGGTGACCTTGGTCTTCTTCTATAATCTACTGTATATGACCTGATGAGCCTTCTAGTCTTGAGTCTTGTTATTTTTATGAGTACAGAGTCAACTAGCTGATGCTGCTTCAGCTGATATCAAGTGGTCTTAATGGACCAAAAAAAAACCAGCCAAATAAAACAGTTAAAATCTTAATCTTTAGTTCCTTTGTCTCTGCGTGGCTGTCAGCTCTTTTTTATCTGTAATGATTTAATCTTTGTTTTTCCATCTTTTGTCCTTCACTTCCCACTCTCTCCTCCCTCCAGTCAGTGCCAGCCTCCGCTCTCTTTGTTCTCTGCTGGGTGTGGCCAATCACAGAAGGTAAGGGGGTACTAAACTCAGACGCTGCTCCAGCACAGCTCTGCCGATTCGCCGCTTTGATACTCTCTAATCTGCAGCACTCCCTGCGGTACATACTGGCAGGGATCAGCACAAGCTGGGACTGTACACATGCACACACAACCGCTGTGAACAAAGGATGCAAACACATTCAGCCTGTACAGAAGAGACAGTGGGACTGAGCATCAGCACAGAAACATGCTCCGTTAACAAGGAAACTTGCAAATGCCAGAAAAATGAGGCTGTCGTGAACTGTCTTCAAAAAGAAGACCTAATTCCACTAGTTGGTGCTTCCATGCTACTTTAACTTCTCTTTGCAGTGATAGTCACAATATCTGCAAAAAAAAAAAAATAAATTTGTATTCAATTTTATTCAGTTTCATATCTGCAGAATTCATTTAAATTAAATGTAGCTTCATTTTTAACATCAGGTCTTACTCGTGACCCTCCTATAACCAAAAACGATTGAGCCATATGTTATAAAATACAATAAAACAATTGTAAATGTACATTTTGCCAAGCTTTATCATCACATTCTGTGTAAAAAAGCAAAAATAAACCAGGAACACTGCACACAATCAGCGCCTCGTTGCTACGTGGCACCGAAGGAATGTTTTCATTAGATGGGCTCCTGAGGCGAAAAGTGAAATGCACGAAACAAAGAAAGTTCCGAGTGAGCAGCGTAACAATGAGCCTGCTCAAAGAACTGTCATCACCCCGGGTTCACTTTGGTCCATATATGCGTCTTGGGAGTGAGCGTATGCAATGCCCGGTCTAGATTAAGTTGTCAGCAGCGTAGTTAGGCGTGGCCACTTCTGACCTACAGCACACAGGTAGTCTGCAGCCTTCACCGCACTCCCCGGCTACTGTAAACAAGGCTCGGGGCCAGGTGTATCAGGTGACTTCCCACCCGGAGCTTACAGAGGGAGTCGGCCTCCCTGACCTGATGCAGTTCAGCAATGATGAAGCACAGCTGACTGATTGTTAGTTTGGGTTGGGATGCTGTGGTTTGAGTACACGAAGGTTGTATTTTTGGCATACTTAATCTAGACGAGGCCTGATGTTAAAAGTTAGCTTCATGCGCTGTGTTGGACACTGGACCACCCAGACGGTGGCCTCAGAGGAGGCTGGTAGATGCTAGAAAAACCATAATATCACAGACAAACAACCTTGCGTGGACTTGACTACAGTTACAGCACATGCAGAGGGCATGAGAATAATTACTTCTGCTGTTATTGCATTTTATATATATATATATATATATATAAAATGCAAAAAATGCAATAACAGCAGAAGTGATAGTGTATTTTATTCTAGAAAACTGCAATATCAAATGTGCAAAAATTTGATGAAACAGATCGTCCCTCCATTTATGGTAAACAAATCTAAATGATTTGACCTTCTCACGCAAACGTATTATGAAGGGGAATTTGTTCCAGAATAAATTCTAGGGTCAGCCAACACCGTGCTGATGACCAGATTCTGCTCCTGAGGCTAAATGCAATGTGAACCAGGACAGAAGTTCATGTTTTCTTACAGTTTGCTGAGAAATCTACGCTTTACGCTTTGCGTTAAATCGTCTAAATCTAATTTGCACAATTAAATTTGCCCAGCCGGAGCCTTCAACTTTTACCCTGCCCTGGACAATTTGGTGGATGAGAGGTGGATTTTAAGCCCTTGAACCGGACACCACGGCATGAAACGGCTTTAGAACCAAGACAGGAAATGATGCGATAAACCAGGAAGTTGCCACTATTGTTAGGAAAAAAACGGAAGTTCTGCTTGGAACGATATGTAATTACTGGGCTTGCATGCTCTAATCACATTAGACATACATTAATCACACGCTCGCACATTCATACTCATGTCTTGAAGCTATAATATCTATATATTCCTCCAGACGTTTCTGAATTTTCTTCTTAATCGACCTACATTACAAAGTCACCAGATACTCTCTGCTACAGGTGAGCCATTAAGTCACATTCCTCTTTATTTGTTAATGTAATATAAAGGAGCGCTGAAACAATCACCACATTCAGGGTTTTAAAGATCAAACCATTAAGAATTAAAATAATTAAACATAAAATGAAACCTTGTGACCATCGGGTTAAGACTAGGTCACAAAATTGAAGGTTTTGGAAAGTTTTACACACACACACACACACACACACACACACACACTCTAGGAGCCTTCGTTTTCTTTTTTAGAGCTTCAGATTCAGGGTAGCGCCTCAATAAGCTGCTCGTGCTCCTTCACGGATTCAGTTAAAGTTGTCATCAGTGATGCCTCAGGAGAAACACACACGCACACTGTCTGCGCCACCTTTCAACACCTACGTCTTCCTCTAATTCTTCGTGACACAAACATGAAAGGGCTTCTGAAGTGAACTCCATTCTTCATTGTTGCATGGCTCTGATTTACACATCTGAACGCACCTTAAACTCTGCATCACAATTCACAAATATCTCATGCGGAGATCACGGAGATCTACAACTGGCACGTGCAGCATGGAGCCTTCAAATGGCATCTTTTATGTGTGTGTGCATCAACAGAGCTGCCATTTCTAGCCACCGAATCTTTTCATGAACAAGGACCAAAATTTTGAAACAAAGAAAAAAAAAAAAAACAAAAAAAACGGTAAAACGGTAACTACACACGGTGACAGGGAATAGTTATGAAACCAAACTCTCCCAGACGTGACCAAATAATAAAGCAGAAACACTTTGCAGACTGAGGCTGGGATGAAGTGGGCTTTTCATTGGTTCATTATGGGGGCTCCTCACGGAGACGCACATCTGTTTAACTCATATGCCTATAATCAAAGAGCTGGCTGTGAGTATGAAAACAGACAAAGAGGTTAATATTCTTTACATTATTACCAGCAAAACCTGGTTAATTGCGTAAAAAAAAGCGAAAACTCCCGTAGCAATAACGGGGTCGTGGCTAGACAGGGCTTTCTTCTTGGTTGTTACTATGGTAACAGCATCATTTAAACACAGGAACGGTTCCTGCTCACCATGAGAACTGGCTCACCATTAACAAATATATTTCCATTCCTTTGGTTATTTGTTTTACCTCCGTTCTGTGCCACATGGGTATATGTACTGAAAGGAATTTGGTGGACAATTCCTCCAGGAAATGGCTTAAAAGTGATAAAATCTGATGCTGGTATTGAGATAAATTATCAATTATGAGAAACAGAAATAGGTTCCACAGTAATGCCTTAGTGTTCTGCTCAGTGCAGCTGTTTTTCTTTCTGTGGTTTGCATGCCATGTGGACAAAAATATTGAAAGTATTAACAGAAATCAATCCGGGTGTCCGCTTGCATCCCTCTCTTTGAAAATAATTTTTACATTTTCTGTACATTATTCTCACCACTTAATCTCTAACTGCTCAGTATTCAGGTGAGATAGCAGGGCGTGCAATGACAATTCAGAAGTTTTTCAAAACAAAGGGTCTCTCTCAGCAGGGGGGCCATACGTGGAGGGGTGACACCATGAAGCAGAAGTGTAAGGGTAACAACTTGGATTTCGTGAGACAAGATAACCTCTGAGCTGTCACGGAGAACAAAACAGGTTGCTTTGTCATCAGACTTTGGGTGCGACAGAAGTCTTTGAAGCCCGAGAGCAGTTAAATTCAGACAGATGCGGAATAATCCCGTCAGTTTATATGATGAAAGTTAGAAATCCTCTTTGTGAAAAAGAGTCCGCAGCAAATGAGAGCTAATAATAATAATGAACACAGTTGTTGCTGTCGTGACTCAGATCTGCTTTTTGGAGCGTTATCTAAGCTGTCCCTTCAATCCAGCGCAACGTCAATAGGTCTGTAAATGTTTTAGCATTTTGGCATAAAATATTGACGCAACAGCATGAAACATGATCTCCAGTGTGTGTGTGTTTAAGGGAAGTTGAGGTAACATCAGAGAGCCAGTCAAGGTTATATATCTGTACAGATGTTTGTGTGAACAGGTTGGCCGTAGATGTCTGAGCTATGTGTCCGCCACCCTGAAGCTGGCAGCAGGCTGGTTTTCTGATAAGAATCTCACCTTCTTCTTCATTTATAACACTTGGGTCTGTCTACACCCATTCAGACATCAATAATGTGTGTCTCTTCATGACTAAACACATAAACACACCAGATTCAAGGAGATTATGTATCATTTGCTTACATCTTAACTATTTCATACCTCAAAGCTCAGCCTCCCGTTCAGCAAGTGATGACATGAGCGATTATTCGGAACCGCTCCTGCACTTGTGAGCACTCCAGCCAGCTCAGGCCGCACTCTGTTTACTTGAAAGGTATATATACACAAAATGGGTTCAGATTCAAACATTCCGGAGGATACGCTTACTGCGCAGGACAGTTTTAGGTCCTCCAGATAACTGGAGCTGTGTGAAAGTGGAGCAGACACGGGATTACTGCGGTGAATAACAAATGGCCCGAGTGACAGGAGGTACAGGTTTACAGCAGCAGTCACATGACAGCCTGCTTTTTAGGGGAATGAAGATGAAGATTCTGGTTGAGATGCAGATGTTTTTACTCACTTTTGTTTATTATCGTGACATTAATGATCATTAATGCGAACGAAATATCAGACAGCAAATGGAGACGACTGAAACCCTAAAATATTGACACAGTGTGACCTTTTGGACCTATCTCTGAAAAGCACTGGGGCAGATCTCAAGCCAGTGCCTTGATCAAGTTTACTGATATGAAATGAATCTGCTAGATAGCAGTTGTCCACATCACCAAGATCTCTGCCACTTGCCAAAGTTCTTGACATTTTTGACATTTATTTCTAAATCCTTTAGACAGACAAAGGCTCTGCGCTCTGTGAAAGTCCTGAACACATGTATTGTGGTCAGGAAACACAATCAGGACATGAATTAGGATATAAGCCTTCAGAACTCTGAGGCATTATGTAACAAGAGGTTTTAAAGTTTTCCACACTTTGCTCCTGCGCATACGTTATTTGAGAGCGACATAGGTCGGACTCGTGGCTCAGCTCCCAAACTCAACACCTTGCGTGAGTAGCAGGCCTCAAACCTGGCTTTCAACCCACTCGCTGCCTCAGGGCTGGGCTGAACCAATCAGGGGGATGGATAAAACAGACATCCATATGTGGAAATTTACATGCATCTGCTCAATCTAACCCCGAAGGATTCTGAGGATGAGAAAAGTAGATTAATATGGGAACATTGGGAACAACCCAAAACTAAAGTGGGGATGTGTGAATTTAGAAACACTGTCACACTCCATCGTTCTATATCTTTCTGCCAGATTAAAGCCCTCTCCGAGCCCGTCGGTGCTCGTGTCTATGCAGTTAAACCCGTAATTACTTTAATTTTCTCACAGCCAACTCACCCCAGAGGTGGTCAGTATTAAACTGTATGCCAGATGGAGAATACGGTGCTATAATGCTGAGATCATTGTTGATAAATCACTTTTTCCCACCATTCCACACACAAATGGCTGCACTGCATGGCGGAGAGGGTGTGTGCGGCTCCCTTTGTACTTAAGAGAGAAAATATGTCCTTATTAAGAGAAGGTATTATTTCTAGACATAATCCATAGATGCACAAAAACGACTTCAAAACGGCAAAAAAATATTTGTAGCACAATAAAATGCTGCTCTGCGCCTTAGTGTGTGTGATGTGGAAATAATGGAATCAGATTGGTTGTTAAAGAGGTGTGAGGAAGGAGGTAGAGCACCTCATGTGAATACTGCAACTTTAATAGATGGGGACATCGGAGGGAGTCTGAGGGTTGCATTAAAGTTCCAAACAGGGACCAGAAGGTTAGATTTGCTGGGTTTGACCTTCAAATAACCAACATAGAGCTGCAGTTGAACAGACAAAGAGGTTAATGAACAGACCATTTCCATTCCTCTGCACAGGTACCACAAGGCAAAGTCTGGAACACGAGAGCAAACAAGGGTGAAAAAGAACAGACCCGAGGAAGCAGACAGGAGTGCGGACGACCTGAATTCCGTCCAGTAAATCACAGCGAAGGTTTTCTTTGTAAATTCCCATAAGAGAGGAACAGAAAGACACCCCAGCCAATTTAACGGCCCAGATTCAATCTGTAGAGCTCAACTATAAATGGATGGCTTTTGTTTCCATAGGTCTGCTCAAGCCTGCATCTCACATTTCCTCTGGCCTGGC
This sequence comes from Pao palembangensis, assembly GCA_015343265.1. Taxonomy (NCBI): domain Eukaryota; kingdom Metazoa; phylum Chordata; class Actinopteri; order Tetraodontiformes; family Tetraodontidae; genus Pao; species Pao palembangensis. The sequence continues at coordinate 9,154,462 of CM027094.1, read as the reverse complement.
TCTGCAGACTACACCTTAACCCTCCTTGGTGGCATTTGTATCAGAGTTGAAAAAACCCCGGTAGTGATGAAGAGTTGTCACTTATTCATGGGTCTTTGGAACACAATTTAAATTATTAAGTCCACCCAGATAATTAAACTAAAAACTACTGGATCTGCATTATTTTAAGACATGTGCATCTCTAAAACAACCTGATTTAAAAAAAAGAAAAAAAAAAAGTGTTTATCTTTGTGTTGACAGCAGGCTCAGCAGCTCCTGGACGTCAGACAAATTTTGGTTTTTCAAATTCAAGTGGAAACTCTGCCTGAGCTGAGACTCTGAGACGAAGCTGTCAGATGTAATTCTGAAACAGTTGTCAGAGCTTCAATGCACCTTTGTCCTTCACACCTGAGAAACACCAGCACGTCTGACACAGTCATCCTGTTCTGTCCCCTGAAGCCCCTCATGCTGCAGAACGTGGAGGAATCCCCACCCTTATTCCACTGTGCTGTTCCAAATGCGAGAGATTGATCGCTAAACCAGACAGTAGCCTGTGTTTACTTCCCCCCAGTCCAGGTTTCCTCCATCGCTCCACCCTACAGAGGAATCTGAGGGAGTACTGTATGTCTCGGCCAGGGGACAGCCCAGAATTTAAAACTATAGCATTTTTCGTGCCTCTGTTAAGTGACTTTACAGTAGGAGCCAGCTGTCAGCCAGGAAATAAATACCGTATGTGCGTGCTTCTTGTGCACAGCCAGCCAAGGTGACCTCTTAGTCAGTGTTATGATACAAGGTTTTCTATGTGTGTGTGTGTGTGTGTGTGTGTGTGTGTGTGCATGCGTGTGTGTGTGTGCATGAAGGTTAATTAAGTTGGGGAAGGGTGTACACAATGAGTATATACATTCAGAAATGAAATGAGTGAGGGGCTGATTTATTAGGCGTATCATTGGCCCTCCTCTCTCTTGGCAGCACAGTGTGTGTGTGTGTGTGTGTGTGTGTGTGTGTGTGTGTGTGTGTGTGTTGCAGTGGGCATAGTGTATAGCTGTAGGATTAATGGAACACTCATCACACAGACCACCAGCATTGCTTTAACCTCCTATAACAACATATCAAAGCAGAAAGACCGTGACATTCTGTCTATAGTTTCAAAATGAGTCTTTTCACCAGTCCACCTGCTGCCTGTCCACTTCATTTTCCATCCCCAAAGATTTCTTTTTGTGTTTTTGAGAGTGTGGGTTTGTTCTGCCTTGGTTGGATATTTATTTGATTTATTTGATTTAGATTTTCTTTACTTACTCCCCTAATGAGGCAGAATGTTACAGTATCTGTTAGCCCGGCAACTTTCTATTTCTCCTCATTCGGATGTTCTCTGGAGTACATCACGCTTTGTGTGTTTAAGTCAAACGGGAAAGAGTGAGCTCACACAAAGACGCACACACTTACACACATCCACAGAGCAGAAAACAAGGCTGTTTCTCTTATATGTTGAGTGGTTTACAGTAACCAACGTGACATGAACGCTAGGGTTGCAGGGTTGCTAGGGTTGAACGTTAGGGTTGCAGGTGGATGAAAATCAAAGTTCTGCTGTAATGGATATCATGTTTTTTATATCCTATGATACTACATGTTGAAAAGTTTTGCCTTTTTTCTTCAATTCGCTCTCAGACTCTTGTTAAATGGCAACAGAATCCTGCCAAGAAACAATTGCAGTGTGTTGCAGGCATGTTGCTGAAGACAGGAAACTATTTCAACAAATTCAATGAAACTTATTAATGTTTCTTAATGCCAAGTGGGTGTCTTTTTTACACTCCAGCAGAACTAGCAGCTGCTGAAATACTAAACGAGCCACTGATTGGAGAGAGGTTCGAGTCCTCGCTCTTCAATGAATAAAGGCAGCTCCGAGTTTGGCGGCATAATAGCGTCTCTTTGGAGCTGTGCAACAGGGGGACATTAATTAAGGTAACAAATCCCTCCTCCACAAAGCACCTTGCAGCAGTCATCAAGGGACAGGCAGGAGAATTGCTCCTGCAGAGTGACGTATATGTGTGTATTGTATGGAGCTGTGGGCGACGAGAGAGAGCCAGATGTAGGAAAGGTCAGCCCGAAGCTTCACATGCAGGACGTGTGACTGGACTGAGGATGTCTGCGGGGAACAGAAATGTAAACGAAGGAAGAAAAGACAGAGACAAAGAAGAAAGGAAGCTCCCAGTTTGTTGCTTTTTTTTTTCTTTTTCTTTTGGAAGCAGGACCGTCTCCTCCTTCATATTTTAAAGGCAGGACTGGGATGGATGGTGCTTTCTGGTGGCAGCCTAACAGCACACAGAAACATACATCTAGCCCAACGTCGACATGCTCCCGAGCACTAAACACGCTTAAACACACAAAGGAAAGACAGTGAGGCAGCCTGTGGGGTGATTGTTGCCAGATGAGCAAGGTCGTCCATCCAGCCACACTCTGTGGCTGACAAAAGGTTGCACTTATTTCCCTGCGTGTGCTGCTCACACGCGCGTCTGCATGCATGTGTGTGCATGTGTGTGTGTGTGTGTGTGTGTGTGTGTGTGTGTGTGAGAGAGAGATTTCAAGCATGTTCAAGCTGTTGTTTTTGGGGGAAGGGTCTCAATTCTGAAATGAAAGGACTAAATCCCCCATTTCTCCATTGAGTTAGCTGGCAGCTGGCATATGCGTAGCCCATTCAGATGGAGTGACATGTTTAATTTGACAATTAAGAAAACAAAGGACTCTATTTAGAGCCGCAGTTGGAGGCTCGGTGTGTGAGTGTGTGTCCAAAATCGAAACAGTCGGAGAAGGAAGTATTGTGGATGCAGAGGTCTGGAGCAAACCCGAGCCGTCAGTTTTGATAAGAGCTACGGAGTAAAAGGAGAAAGAACATGAATACAGTTTATTTTGCTAATTCAAACCACTGCGCCTGCCCTGCGTGCTTGGAGCATTATAGTGCCTATTACCTCAGTTTACCCCAAAGCAACAGCAGGGATTTATGGGTCCTGCAAATAAAACCCTCATTTTATTTTCAGTTGGCAGGGAATCATTAACGTCACATTAAGTCACGGTTTTGGTACTGGACAAGCGTTATATTATATATCCTGGAAGTATGTGTCAAATTAAGGTGTTTCCAGAAAGACAGATCAAAAGTTCCTGCCTTTTCCCTAAACGCACTGCTGTATCTGCTCCCCTTGGGTGACTACGGATGTGCTTTTTTTAAAGAAGAAAAAAACTGCACAGTTTTCAGCACATGTGTTTTAAGAGGCTAAAGCTTCAAATGTATTCTTACATGTGGCCGGAAAAACCCAAACATTCCACTTTTAATTTAAAAAAAGTAGATTGTCTTATCACATGACACAGACCCCATAATTCCCTACACTCCTCTTCTTGCCTCCCCCCATACCCCCACCTCCTCAATCTTACCTCCCTGTGGACCTGAGAGTCTTGTTTCCATGGTTACCAATGAGCAATGGCTCCAGCCCCTTTGAAAACCATCACTGTTCCCCTTTCACACACGTGCAAGCATTCGCTTGCGTGCACATGCTATCTGTGTGAGGTAATGGCAGCCATCCCTCACACGGGTGACTGTTCATAGTCTGCCTGCTCCTCTCTGTGCCCAGTTAAAATAACATCACCCCCCCCCCCCCACACACACACACACACACACACACAGCCCACCACACCACGCTCTTTTCTCCTGAGAGCACAGAAACATGCCTTAGGATGAAAGGTGCCTCCCCACCACCCTCCTCCACTTACAAAGACAGGAGATAGGCCACACTCATCCTCATCTGGGCCTTTTCATTTGCAGAAACAATCAGATGCAGCAATTAGCATCTAATCAATATTAATGTGGAAATGTTCTGTCGTGCTACGTTCTACTCTGCCAATCCCTAACAACAAAAAAAATTAATAATGTGTATAGGGAGACATGGCTGTCTCCACATCGCCACATCTAATTCTCCACAGCGCTGCTCCATTTAAATACAAGTTACTGTGAGCTGTAAGGGTTCACCAAAGACATTTGGGCTCTTCCAAGGACGAGATGAAGTCACACAAAAGCACACGGGCTGATGAATTGGCTCAGCCCTACCTCTCCTGACCTGCTTCTACATCTTTCATTGTCATGGTAACCATCGGCAGTAGAAGTGCATCTGACATGACCTGCAGACATCAGTTTCATTGCTGCCTGTTTCTATTTTGAACGAATTACTTACCCCACTCTCCTAAATCACGTAATGTATCTGCTGTTAATGTCTTAATCTCAGCACTAAGTTCATTTTATGGACATTGTTTTTACAGCTTTTTGAACCAATGCATTGTGACAATTCATACTGGCTGATTTCACTTCCTGTTTTAATCCGACGGAGTTCTGAGTGTTCCGATGTTCAGGTTCAGGTTCAGGCCAGTTTCTTTCAGCTGTTTCTAATGTTCCTTTCAGTCTCCAAGTATTTAAACACCTAGCCTTCAACACCTGTTTGCCAGATTATCTTTTTTCTTTCATATTCCTTTTCAGCAGCCTTGTGCACCAACGTACATTTTATTTTGAAATCTGTCAGTTTCTTTTGTCTTCAGTACCTGCCTATAATCTTTCAGCACCATTGTTTATTTGAAATGTGACTTTTACTCATTAGGATGCATTTTGCAACAATGCCTTATATTTTGTTGTTTCACCTTTGTACAGTCAAATAAATCCAACTTTATTATTCTGTCTGTTAAAAGAGCCGAACAATGCTGATTTTGATCAGATGCTGTAGAATCAATTGCAGCCTTTCATTACAGCACTTTATTGCAATCTGTAGCACGAATCATCTGTTCTGCACTCCTTGTCTCCGTTTTTTCATGTGCATTAGTTGCAAGAACTATTGCTTTGAAAAAAAACAACAAAAAAACAAAGGCAAGACAAGAAAACGCTCTTCTAGCGATCCACATTATCTTTGGTATCTGGATACCAAGATGGTTGCAATCAGCAGCCCGTCTTTAATCGTCCCCTGGAGCATGGCACAGCAATGTTTCAATATCAGGGGTGAGGGTATTAAATGGAGATTATCTCACCACACACATGTTTAAGTCATATTAACATGCGTACCGTTTTTCCACATCAGAATTTATTGGATGATGTCTGCTCAACTTAACAATGACGCTTCCTCATCCCGGCAACCTTTTATTGACTTTTATTGCAGACCTTATCTTTGTGTGGTTGCATTAGTGGTGCAAGGCTGTGCAGTGGTTCGTTCTTTCACTCGAATGGTTGCTTTCATGTCAAAATGTCATTAGAGATCGCTGTTTTTACCAAGAATGGAGCCGCAAAATTTGAATTAGCTGTCAGTGAAAATCGCCAAAAAAGCGTTAAAGTTTCAGAAGGTTTCCATCACAACCCCTGGGTCTATTTTCTTCTTCTACTGCCACATACTGGTTTCATGTCAAGCTTTTACTGCCATCTGACTCATAGTTACTACATACACTTATATTTATGCCTTCAAACTTGTTTTACGCACATTATCTACACTGAAGTAGACCACCTTCTGAAAGTTGCATGTCAGACCATCCCACAATCCCCTCAGATGCATGTTGCGTGTTTGTACGCCTGGACTTTCATGTGGTCAAATGCCCTCCGACTGCCAGGTGTGAGTCAGCCAATGTAACGAATCCTCCAGTAAGGTAATAAAAAACAGTATCCCTTTTCATCTTCCAGCCAGCCAACTGCTCCCATTTGCCGCGAGCGTCCTGCTCTGCTGAGCCATGATGTGAAAACATTAAGCTGTCGTGAGTGACAGCGGCAAGGGTCACCAGACGCTGACATGTAAAGTTGACTGGTGCAACTACCCGCTGCTGTTAATTCATTTGATCCCTTCAGTACAGGAAGTGCAATATCTTAAAGTAGAGCGTGCTGCGTTTCAAAATCCAGACACGCAGAACTGTAATGTACACCTCCACTGTATTTCTTTCACATGTTGATTTTGCTACATGCTCTATAGGACTTTTACCATTTAAAGATGGATGTGCTATTGCAAAACCGAGAGATTTACTCCGAGCGGTCGGAGGAACTTACTTAAACGATGCAAGGCCCGCTTGGATGTGATAAGCCACAGTAAATCTGATCCAAAACCACAGAGCTGCATTTGAGCCACATGCACCAGAATTGTTGGTTCTCCTAAGTTGACACTAAATCTGACACATCCTCACTCTAAAAGTTAAAGTGCTTCAAACAGGCAGACAAAACGCAGGCCAAATCATATGATTTACCCAAACTCCGCCAATACCTACGGTCCGCGCCAAAAGCCTGTAAATGCACTCAGTGTGAGGTTAAGACAACACATAGCAACTACTGTTTCATGTCAGAAAGATTCATCTCGCAGTCCTCGCATGACTCCAACACAAACAGCTTACGCCTGATCCGACGGCATAACGAGGTCCTACGAAAACTGAGGGCTTCATCCAAACTTCATGGTGGGAACAGAAGAAGGCAAAGATATACGGCATGAAGAATCCCTTTTCCTGTTCATACAGACCACCCTAGAGAACCGAAAAGTGTCTTCGAATGAAATCTTGATCGACCCGGGTGTGTAATCTGCTCTTTTAAAAGCTCGGAAAATGTTCAAAGCCATTATTATTGATGAGAAAGGAATTTTTATTTCATTTCATTTATATGGAAATTATATCAGTATCAAGATTTTAATTTTGCCATGAATGTTTAAAGAAATTAGACCTTGTCGAAAGGAGAGACAATTGTTTGAGTACGGGCTTGTTTTTAGAATGTTAAAGCCACATTAAGTTGGCTGTCAGAGTGAAATGGAAAAGAAACTCTGAGGATTACGCTTTAACTGAAAGCTACTTATTAAATGTCACCCTGCTGGCCCTGTGTGGACGGGTTCACTGGGTCCAGAAGGCTGCAGAACATGCCTGAAGATGGAAGCACTCATGTTAAAGGAAAACAGGCAAAACCTGGAATGATGCTTCCCTTTCTGATCACCTCTCTGCGCACTGTCATCACTCCCGTACCATTGACTTTGTGGTTTCAGATTTGTAGGGTTCATCGAAACAAATCACAGCCGCTTCCCATGAAAACAGTTACTGTATTTCCACTCCTGCAGCCCTCCCAGTCCAGTCGGACGTAGACCACAGCCAGTGACCACAAGCACACACACAATCACCGAGACCCACAGTGGAAATAAGTGTGTTTTTGTATCCTTTAACCCAACCTACTGGGTTTGATTAGAATTTTCTTTCCACACTTGAACAGTGATTTACAAATGAATGCTTTCCAATGCCTCGCTTTAGTTCAGTGTGTCTACATCGACAAGTCTAGCAAAGGTTCGGGTGGGCAGGTGGTAAATGGTCAGAAATTCTCTTAAAAGAGTTCACTCCAGGGAAGTGGAAACTTTTGTTCACTTTTTTTCTTTTTTTGCTGTAAGTTTTAATAGACATCACATGGTGAGAACTGTCCTTATAAAAGTTGAAGTCCAGAAAAAAGACAATATGTGGTGCACACGTGACAGAAATGCATCTGGGAGTGTGAAAAAAGTGAGGCTTGATGCGGACCATATTGAATATAAAATGCTTTTTGTTCATCGGCGCCATTTCTCTGATCTCATATAGACCAGGCAGCATCAGCGGTATTGTTTAATATTGTGTCTTTTGGCGCCGTGAACCCAACATTGGATATGAACACCGACATCTCCCTCCAAATCTGCCCATTTCTAAGTTTCTGAGGTAAGACGGCCGAAAGTGAGATAATTAATTGGATGATTCGTTTGAGAAGACAAATATCTGTAGATGTGCATTATTGGACCCATGAGAGGTAAATGAATCACATGGGGAGAGCTGGGACAGTCTTGATAACAGCTCCGAGGCTTCAAGACGAACTCGTGCACTAGAGCGCACACATGGGGAAAAACACTTAAATCATTCATAGTTTCAGGCGACTGTCACAGTTGGTAGTGTTAGTTATTGGATCGATTACACTCGGAAGGTTTCCGTGACCCATTGTTATTTGCGTTGCCATGGAGAATTAGAGTCATTATGCAATGCGTTACTCATCCAGTTCTCTGGCCTTCAGTTTCTTTATAGTTCTTTAGTAACTTCTTGATCTTACATACAAGCAAAATGTTCATTAAACTCGGTCGACCTGCTCTCTCTACATATAGGTTAAACGAACTGGACCTCATTACTCGTCCATCTGTTTCTAGTTTTGTTGTCCATCTCAGGGAACATCGGCAAGCATAGTCCACAACTGTGAATGAATGAACATGGAGAGTGCGTTCAGCCCGTCAGGAATGCTTGCCAGCCCTCGCATTCCCAAAACTACCCCTGACCAGGAAATTTTCTGCAAGGGACAAAAAAAAAACAAACATTCCAGAGAATTTATTCCTGCAGCGAAGACGCACGGCCCCTACGAAAGGTTTGTAATTGATGGTGAAAGTTCCTGTGGACAAAACATGGCTGAACTCAGCAACTTAGAGCGGAATGTCCCTGTCACGCCCAACAATGACTTCAAATGTCTCCGTAAAGCCAAATCTGATACACTGAGAAACAAGAGCTTTCACCACCCCAAAGTTATTGACCACCTGCTACCCCCCGCCCCCCCCCCACCCCCCAGCAAATGCTATAGAAGCACAGGAAGTGTTCTAATTTACACCTTCGTAACTCACAGTTTCACAAAAAAATTAGATTAGCTTGGTGAAATGCTTCAGTGTCACATGCTGCTTGTGTGTCTGTGCACGTGCGGGTGTCTGTTGCGTTCAATGCATGGACATCCATCCATGAGCTAGTTTTTTTTCCTTTGACTCTCAAACTTCAGAATTGCAATAAGCATCGGTGGGAACCGAGACAAAGACAAAATGGAGACCCAGACAGAGAAGGCAGAGTCGTCTGGAAGGCAGATAAGTTTCACCAGAAACACAATGCAGAAGCAGCACAGGAGCGCTGGAGAAGAGTGATAAGCTGAAGAGGAGAGACAGACAGAAAAAAGCGTGCATTTGCCACCATGTGATGTTGCGGTGGAGCCTGCAGCTGTTTGATAAGTCTCTGTTCCACAGACTCACTGCTCTATTTTAGTCCCATCACCACTAAAATAAGTTTAACCAGTCCAACTTTTTAATTTGGGACAGCGGAAAGAAAATCATTTTGCATCATTTGCAATTCACAAACGTCTCTGTGGATGCTTTTCCGTTACAGGGTCATTTAATCTAATATTCTTCAAGGGGGTTTTGGTTTGCCTGATGGCTAAATCAATTCCTTCCTGAAGCCAGAAACGGTTTAAACCCATTTATGGCAACAGAGGTGTGACTGGAACGGAAAAAAAAGGCACTTATGAACAGCTGAGATGAAGAAATGGAATAGGAACCAGTCAGACTGGAGAAGGGTTGGAGAAGGGAAAAGCCCCTCACTGCCATATGGTACAGAGTATTGAGCTTAATGAGGCGTGAGGCCATCCTCTCCACAGAGGCACCGACCAGTCACATCACACATGAACGAACAATCTGATTTGGGCTTTCAATCGCGGCATATGCCAGCAGCTAGTGATATGGAGCTGAACTACTGCTCCTGAAGACAAAAAAAAAAGGAACTATTTACCTGACACGTGCCAAAATCTGGCAACACCTGGCAATGGGCAGACAAACACTCCAGCAGAAAAAGAAGTCAGCAGGGAATCTGATCTCTGAACTGTTGCCTCAAAAAAAAAAACAAAAAAAAAAACAACCTCTGCTATGTGATATAGACTTTACAGTTTCAGTCTAGGTAGTCGAGCCAAGATCTGCGGTTGGAGGATGTAACAATGAACCGCCGTGGCCAGAAATCAGTCATAAACAGAAAAAGGGCATTTATTTGTTGGCAGTGCAGCCAAGACAAATGCACACTTCACTAAAGAATGAGGAGAACTGAACAAAACCGAAGCTTCGGACACGAATGCGTCGTATCAAATTCGATACGATCCGACCAAGAACTGTTAGGACGTTTCACTCCAAACAATAAATGTCAACTTCAACGGAAAGTCAGGATTTCTAAAGCCAGTGTGACTCACATTCTAGCCATTTTCTTGAAAATCCTTCTAATAGCACTGGAGGTATTTTATCCAGGACCAGAGCTGTGGCTCATCGGGCCTGCGCTGCCATTTTTCCAGTCAGGCTAAAACCGAGGACTCATGTAATGAAAGTCACATGGATTGTGACCTTTACGCTTCAGACTCTTGAGAAAACCATTCGCGCCACAAATTTAACAAAGTCCATCTCATTGTGCAACAGCTGTTGTTTTAACTAACATTGCTAGTCTCAGTTATTTAAGTCCTAATGTCAGATGAGGAAAATATGAACCATGCAAATGTCCTTCCATTCCCAGTGTGTAATGATGTGGGCAGGAACAAAGACGGAGCTTGCTAATGTCATGTGAATGTCTGGTGGACAACAGCTGATAAATTCAAAACACGGGTCGATTGATGTTATGTTTGATGTTTGCCGGGCAGACACACCATCCAGCTCCCTCATCACGTAGATCCTGTCAGCATCGTTCGCAGCTCAGAGACAGAAATACGGAAAAGAGTGTGTCAGAACAGAGGCCAGCTGTTCCCAGCAATCAAGCGATTCATCAAATTTTCGATCTCGCTGGCCTTTGGCTGAGCACAACCCTGAGCATTTGTCATCACTGATCAGCTGTTAGATGCTGTTCAGATTCATCCTGCTTCATTTCTTCCCTCACCTATTACTCTAAACAATTCACGCACACTGATGGATAAATCAAAACACACAAAATATGCTTTTAGCAGAGCCGCGTAGAATGAAAGCACAGCTGCTGCTGAAGGAAAACAACAAGGAGACATTTAATTAATTTTAACAAAAAGAAAAAAACGTTCTGTGAGTCTGTCTGGGCCTGCAGATTCAACAGAGGAAGACTCATCTGGTTACAGGCAGCTTTAGCTGAACCCCGTCCTGTTTTAAGTGTGTCACCTTACATGTTTGGCTCCAGCTCTTTATTCGACACGATCAGTCTCAGTGGAAATGTCCATGTGCATCTGTAAAATATGATTAGTCTCCTGCCAGAGCGCCTCTAACTTTAGACTTCACACTAAAGCTGCTCAGATGGGCAGACCAGTAATGTTGATTCAAGTGGTTTTCCAGCACTGGTCTGTCCAAGGGAACCTGACTGGATTCTTGCATGTTTTTGTGCTCCACTTATCACCTTTGACCACTCTCACATGTACCTTCTTTTCTGCTTTTATCTGACTACCAAAGCCTCTCCTGAAAGTGAAGTGTCGTTTTATCAAGGATGACCCGGGGAGACTGAAATGAAACCAACCATCACCCCTGGGGAAAAGTCAACACTTTGGACACCAAGAATAATGTGCGCGTCAAGTGTGGTGGTGTCCAGATGACACATAATTATTTAACGTCAATACTGTAATGACTTTTATTCTATAAATTCCTCTACATATTCAACTGGGAGGTATACCCTACTAACATGAATAAGCCATACTCAGTCTGTTTGTCTCTCCTGGCTGAGCACATCTGTGCGTCTGTCTATGTGATTGAATGCTGTTTAACAGCCTTGACCAGAAAACCACATGCTAAACATCACAGGGGCGATGCATCACCTGCTGAAAGTGAGTTCTTGGCACATACGGAGATATATGGCATCCAGGCATGCACATGTAAATCCAGTATGCAGGCAATTTCTCCCATCCTGTTTTGGAGGTTTTGTTGTTTCCCCTTTTTTGCGGTCATCAGTTTGTATTTCCTTTAGAGCAAGGTGCTGCTCATCTGTCACTTTCTGCCGGTGTCCCGGCTTCCCAGCGGTCAGGTCACCCCATAAGAGACAGCGTCATCGCATTGGACAGACACCGCAGGACACAATCCACATGGGGCCTGGAAATATGCTTAGATGCTGAAAAGCAAGGATTAAAACTAGGAATAGGCGTCCCTCAGATCAGATGATTTGTGCCACTTTTAAACATTTAAAAAAAATCCTCCTCTGTCACTTCTCGCCACCAGCTGCAGTTCATGCTGTTCTCATGATCTCAACCTTGACAGGATATGAACCTGAATCACATGAATGTACAAACACACACAATCACACAAAGAGACACCGTAAGCTCTCCTGCCTGCCTGGGAAATGCTCAAAGGAAGCAGGGGGAAAGGAAACCAGGGAAACCAAGAAATAAATAACTCCTTTGTGTCAAGGCTCCATAAACAGTGCAACACTTTACAGATTGCTATACTGTAGTATCCGAACCGATAAGGAGCTTCCTACACATTCTTGCTGCCTGAGTTTGTATGTGAGAGTGAGAGAATGCAAAAATGGGAAAATTTTAAGAGAAACAGAAGATATGAAAATGAATTGACACGGCACACATTTGTACACAACAACAGAAAGACAGAAAAAAGAGGAAAAAAGAAACACTGGCATTGGCACATCAAGGGAAACTGCTTCTTACCTTATGTGTGCTGGGCCACCTATTACACCGATAACATGTTTCCCCCCTTTTTTCCCACTTTTTACACAAACTGTCCAAAATTAAAACAAGGCCAGCCAGGCGCCCATGATAATCCCCAGCCAAAGGCTATTGTTATCTATTGTAAATATTGGTACAATTCTGAGAACATTCAACCTTTCTGCCTGCCATGATTCAGTTAGGAACGTGACCAACCATCATAACCCTAAAACTGGGCCAGAAAACTGGAATACATCACCCAGACGTCCCACCAGTTGGCTGGCAGGCAAATGCAGACAACACAGGACAAATCAAATCCTGTTTTTCCTTTTCTGCATGCCTTACCTGCACAGCCACATATTCCACTGGCCTAGTTAAACCTCATTCCAACTACTATTATCCTGCAAATAGCAGACCTCTTGGGGAGAGTCTTGCTAGAAGAATCTTGGCTCGGTCCAAACAAGCCTTGAGGAACGTGCTGGAATGAGCGGATCAAGCCTCATTCAGTCACGCTGGTACTTTGGAAAACCACCCATGATGTCTGGCATGGGAGGATGCCTGTACCTAGTGCCAGAATATCTGCCAGCTAGGATTAGGAAAACAACTAACATTTGATTACTGTACAACAGTAGAAACCTCTGGAGTGGAGGTCCAGGGGTTTCAGTTACTGGGTCAAGGGGATTTATTAATTCGAAAAGCAGTCTAATTAGAGGTGTGTTGTATTGTTTAGGAATTTTCCAATCAATGGTCCCTGCTGAAGCTGACACAGTTTCTTGGTATGTGGCTGTTTGCAAGGAGATGTTTTCATGAAAGAGAGGCTAAAGAGGAAAAAGACAGAGAGCGGAGAGCGTCACATGTCTCACTCTACAGGGACTGCGTCTACAGGGACTGCGTCTGATTCTTTACTATGTCCTTAAGTATTTCCCCTCGCTCACCTGGAACAATATTATATTGTAACAGTAAAACGTGGAGGCACTCAAAGTCAGATATAATAACAGGAAAATGTATTATTAAAAAAGAAAATGTCAGCGATGGATTGATTTTCTATTGCATCTATTCGCTTCTTATTCGTGTCTCGTGTATTCGAAGAAGCCAGTTCCCCAAACTCTAAGAAGCTAGCAACATTTGATCTTTGTAAATAGTAACCCCAACCTGCAGAAGCAGTTGCTCCAATATGAGCTGGCCAAGTTAAGAACTTGAAAGCAAACATGCGGTTATCATGTTTCATTTCTCAGGAGAGGTCCTCCTCACACACGGTAAGTGTTCCTCAAACTGAGATAAAAGCGGGACAGCTGAGCCGCAATGAGACGGTGTTCACGCCACGCTGATGGTTTGGTTGCCACAGTAACCCCTGAGGTGAGAGCGGGGCCATATCAGCAGACAGTAAATCTTCACACAGTAGCTTAAGGAATGCAGGTGAAGCCTTCCTCCCTGCTGTTCTGCAAATTTGTCTTTCCCCCCCACTTTTACAAATCGTCTGGCCTCCTAATGAACACGTTTTCATGAGTTTTCTCGAGTTTTCATGAATAGACAAATCCAAGTGCACCTCCTGTTGTCACACAGACAGGCTTGTTTTCAGACATGACTTTGAAAACAGCTTTTGGTGAGAGAGAAAAGGAAGAAAGGAAGAAAAATATAGTGACAAGCAAGATGACAGAACACCTCAAAGCGAGGATACGCAGGTTTGGCTCCATAAGTAGGGTAACAGTTTTCCGGCCAACAAGATTGAGCACCCTGAGGATTAAAAAATGGCTTTTCCCGTGCAGATGAATTAAAACCCAATAAATTCAACCTTAATAAGGCTGAAAACAAGAGTGGAAAGATTTAAAAACGTCTTCCTTACCTCTAGGAAGCAGGTCCCAGCTGGAGTGTTCTCCTTAATGGAGGCGTTGTAAAAGTTGTTGGAAAACACCGGCGTGTTGTCATTGATGTCCTGCAGCACGATATCCACCTTCGCTGTGGATGACAGCGGCGGGCGGCCATTATCCATCGCAATAACAGTCACACTAGGGGCTGGCTCTGATTCAAAATCCAGAGCCGTTGCTGTGGTAATGATACCATTAACTGGATCAATGGAGAACCAATCAGAATGAGAGTTTTGGCTCTTGAGAAGTCTATAACGGACATCCCCATTGGGGCCTTGGTCCTTGTCCCTGGCAGTGACCTGAAGAACGAAGGAGCCGGGGTAGACGACCTCAGGAATGGTCTGTCTGTAAACCTGCTGGTCAAACAGAGGGGGGTTGTCGTTGACGTCAGTCACCTGAATGGTGAAAGACGACTCTGCTCTGAGGGGAGGCGTGCCGGAGTCTGTCGCCATAACCCTGAGGTCATAAGAATCCCGTTCCTCTCTGTCCAGCTCCTGATCAACGTATATCAGGTAGATTATGCTGTCCTTGGTCGTCAGCGCAAACTTCCCATCTCCCCCCTCGAGGGACACATTCACGTTGGCGTACTCTCCGTAGTCCGGATCGGTGACAGAGATCCGAGCTACGTACTGGCCCGGCTGGGCCCCTTCTGAGATTCTTGGAGAACCGTCCTCACTGAGGAAGATGATGGTCATGGTGGGCTGGTTGTCATTGTAGTCACGCACATGAATAGTCACAAACGCATTGGTCACCTAGGAGGATAAACGATTGAAATCAAGTCTCGTTAGGCTCCCTTTTAGCCCTGTGTATTTTATTTAATTTGTCCACACTTAGTTTTAGCTCCAAGATTTTCCAAGTCACTCTACACTAAAATCAGATGCATTTGAACCACTACAAATGTGCTTAAAAGTGTGTATTGTCAGTAAAATATAAAAACAATATTACTTCGCAAACTCATTCAAAGCACAGCAGAGTGTGTTGATGAAAAATATATATAATTAAAATACCTCAGGGTGACTGGCGTTATCCCTGGCCTGGACCACCAGTTCATGGACCCTCTTCAGCTCATAGTCCAGGGGCCTGTTGAGGGTAATGACGCCAGATTTGACATCCATGACAAAGTAGCGATCAGGATCACTCTGGCGCCGGTTGATTTCATAAAGGACCAGGCCGTTATCCCCCTCATCTTCATCTGTTGCAAATACCTGTGATTAAAAAAGTTACACAGAAAGTACCATGTGAATTTAGAGAAGAATGCATCGCAGCAATGATTCAGGGCCTGAACACTGAAGGCATGAGCGAACCTGTAAGATGCTACTGCCTTGGGAGAGGCTTTCAGAGATGATCGCGTGGTACCGGCTCTGATTAAACACCGGTGCGTGGTCATTAATGTCGGTCACGGTCACTTCAAGAGTCATAGACCCAATCCTTTTGGGTGATCCCCCATCAAAGGCTTCAATCATCAGGGTGTAAGATGAACGTTTTTCTCTGTCCAGGAGTTCACTGATGACCAGGTCCAGATACAGCACCTTGTTTGCAGCCCTCTTGGTTTCCAGTCGGAACGCCTGGCCTACATTTCCCTCTCGAATAGCATAGCCTTGTGTGGTCAGCTGGTCCTTGTCCGCATCTGTTGCAGGCTCCAGGGAAAACCTGGTTCCAATTGCTGTGTGCTCTGCGATTTTAAGTACAGCTTTCTTTTTGGGGAACTCAGGTGCGTGGTCGTTGATGTCGTTAACTCTGATTGACACCTCAATTGTGACACCTGTCATCGTCACGGCGATAAAGCTATAGTGATCTCTCTTTTCTCGATCCAGACTCCGCGCAGTGGTGATGATCCCGGTGGTCTCGTCAATGTTGAGATCGCTGCTGACACCCGTGCCCTCATGGTCTGAGATGAAGTAAAGGCTCGTAGTTTCACCAGGTGGTAACCCGGCGCTAATGTCTCCGACAATTGTCCCCGCCGGCTGCCCTTCATCCAGCTGCAGCTCCAGGACTCCGGGGACGGTTGTTGACTGCACAAGAACAAGGACTATGTAGAGATAATAGATCGGCTCCTGTCGCCAGGGATTCACACAGGGTCCGCTGACCCATGACCTCCGTCGTGACCTTTTACTTGTTAACAGCATGACTGGACACTGCTACACCTGCGAAAAGAGAGAAAGAGACTGTATTAGAACACCTGTTCACCAAGGCACTGCATTAGTTCAAACAACACTAAGAACAAGGTTAAAAAAATAGTGCTTATCTAAAGAAAAAGAAGCAACAGCGACGCAAACAAAGCCACGTACCGAAGCCGCAAAACAATTAAAAGTTAGATAAATTGAACCAGGCAACTTGAACAAGCCTGTACATTTTGATTTCTTAAAGCAAATGCTCACACAGAATGACAGAGGAATATTTGGAATGCATGGGAAAATGCTGCAAGCCTCCAGCTGCTTCAACGGGACATTATAGAGAAGTAAAGACAGTAAGCCGAGCTCAGAGATTCCCCACACTGTAAATCACACACCCGTAAGAATAATATCCTCCTCATGGTAAAGCTAAATCAGTTTTATCATCACGAGTAGATACACATGCTTTAACTTTTGTTTTTGCCAAAAATACCGTTGTTTCTGCAATAGGACGGCTCGTTGAAGGCACGGCATCAGAAACTCACCTAACACTTTCTTAGTTACAACACCACATCTGGTACTTCAGGTCAAAACAATCAGAACTGATTATTTTCCCCAAAAAAAATATTTGGCGAAGGTTTAACGCTCCTATTTTCAAAGAGTACCGCAAAATTCTGGAAACACGCTCAGAAAAGTTATGGCAAATTGAACCTGCACGACGGCTCTAAGTACGCCAAACATAGACGTTCCCCTTACGCTTTGACAAGCTTTACAAATATTTATGCACAAAATGAAACCAATTAGGCATGCTCATCTCATATTTACAAGGGAAGAGTTATTGAGCACATAATTCTTTAAAGCATTCTGCGATGAGGAACTCTGTTTAGTTCCCACGTAACCCTTCCAGTTGGAGTGGAAAGAAACTGGGATGATGTCCATGACTCCAGCATTAAAATATATCTCCTCCGGATGATCAAACGTACAAATGTGTGACAAAAACAAAGGACCGGTAGCCCACAGGAGTTTAGTTGCCATAGAGGGAGTTGGCCTTTGCTCTCCAGCTATATTCAACAGTACGACCGCTCCCCTTGTGCACGTATAATCTGGGCAGTTAACTTTGGGAATGTTGCCCAAGCCAAAGGAGAAAGCCAGAGTCTGCTGCAGGCCTACCCAGATCTGAGGCATGGACGGATGCTCCTGCAGGTCAGTGGAAAGGCTGACTGGTATGTATTATAGACTAGTGTGGAAAAATGCACTGATGTGGTTGAGTACCACAGTCTGAAGTGGAGTTACACTCAATATCCTGTAAGATGGTCACAAGGAAGTGTGTGACCTATTTGATTATATTCATTTATATTAATTCATTTTTATTTAAGTTTTTCACCACATATCTGAAAATCTGTCGCCCCCAAAAAAAGCAAACGGTCCAAAGATACTGTATTTTGGATTAACGTGCATGTTATCTAATGAACCCTGCTGCAATTTTACACCCCAGCTGGCTTTTCTGCTCCCTCACCTGGCAGTTTATGAGCCCTCAGAGGAGAAAAGATTAATAAAGTCTATAGCCCCACTGGGACAGACAGCGAGACACTGATACAGCCCCCCGCCCCCCCAGTAAAGTCACTGACCTCTGCATGTGTCCAGACGGCTGCTGTGGACAGTTGCTTACCGTCTGCGCACACACACCATATTGTCACTTGTTTGTTTTTGTTCTCATGACCATTTTGTGCATGTGGGACTCTTCAAGTTGTTTAAAGGGAAAGTTTAAAGAACAATTAGGTGTGTGATGATGAAAAGAGACCTTTCTGTTGCTGAGTAAGAACCCTTGGAGAGCCAGGAGAGTGCAGAACCGAAAGGCAGCCATTGACAACACCAGTGGAAACAGACAAAGAACAAAGTGGATGGAAAAAGTCAAATTAGGACACAATAATAAAAAAAAAAAAAAACCTTTCATTCCGAGGATTGATTTCAATATTGTTTGGCTTAACTGGCCTGTCTTCAGGGAGCACTGGGCGGCGTTCTGGAGAGTTGTGATTGAAGTATGACGTCAGAAGGGGTGAACTCTAAAGAATGTGCATACGTGCGTCTTTCCTGGTTCTCTCACCATCACTGCTTCAGCCGAGAGTCAGCGAAAGGTTATATTGATGAACAGATCGCACGACTGCAATCTGTCAATGAGCAGTCGGCGCATGACTTCATCTCCCCCTTTTCTGACGTGCACAGCGTTTCACATGTGTTTACTCTGGAAAACACAGAGAAGTGTAGAGAGCCAGGGGGCTAAAACCCAGAGCAGGCTGAGAGAATACTGCCTTAAACAGGCAATAAAACACCTGTTTCACTCCCTCTAGTGGTGCTTTTGAAAATTCTATTCTTTGCAAATTTCTGCTTGAAATCATGTTGGATTATAGCATGCACATGCCCGCATTTGAGAGCCTGACAACGCCAGATCAGAGCACGGAAGAAACAAGCCTACTTCTCTGTGCTGCATTTTTCTTGCATCCTGACGACAAACGTGCACGCGAGGAGTGACATCATTTGGGTGCTGTACCGCGCTGACAAGCAGGCCAGATTGGGAGGGCTCCGTGCAGTCTCAGCCACATTATTATCTGGCATTACACCCCCATAATCTGTAACCCTCAAAGCCTCAAAAACACGGGTCTCCGCTCTGAGCTGCTCTGGCCGAGTGGAGTGCACGTGTGTGATGATGCGTGCCTCCACGCTGTTTCATCTGCATCGTCAACACTGGTTCATTTTCCTCAAGCAGTGCCATTTCTACACAGACTTCTCTTTCCATCGTTTTCATCCTGGCCCCTCCTTCCTCCCTCCTGATAATGGATTTAACAGAGCTGGCCAGTCACGCTACGGCTAGCGGTGGCCACACCACATGACCTCTAGCTTAACCGTAGTTTTTTTTTTTTGTTCGAGTGTGCTTTGATGAACAGCACAGGAGCTACATCCAGCGAGCTCCTCAGCGGTTAAGGTCTGGCGTCGGCGGCCGAGGGAGGCGGGAGCAGCTCATTTAGACCGACAAGTGCTTCTGTGTCACCCTGAACAAACACAAGCCAGATCCTGGGACTGACAGCAGTCAGAGAGGGGAAAGAATAACGGGAAAAGCTGTCAAAATAAAAATGTTACCAGGGACGAATTCTCGGGAAAGACATTCTTTGTGTTTTTCTTAAGAAACCTGAGAGTGTAGCTTGAGTTGTATTAAAACGGTTCTTTTAAAATCATTAAAGCAACACCAAATCTTGAAGTGTCTGAGAATAAGAGGATGGGGCAGGTTGTGGCGGTAGGCTGGGGTTCGGGTTAGAGTCTGGTAAAAGTGGTGGGGGATACAGGAATGCTTCAATTTAGGTAGCTAGTATAAGTGGGACTTGAACTTTGACCCCTGTTTCCAATAAATGACATTAAATCAATGGATTTAGATCAGCAACCTGAGCTTGTACGCTGTGTGTGGTGTGCCAGTGTAGCAGTGCGTTACCCCTCTCCTGCTCTTTCACTTGACTTTTTTCTTAAATTTCGGCGGCTCAACTAAAAATTGGGTTTTATGGGTCTAATAGATTGCAGCACCAGCCGCTCAGACGGCCAGACGGCGGCTGTCTGGACATTTACACACACGCTGAAATATACATGCGCACGCTGGCCCAGGGTACAATCAATATTAATACTATTGCGCTCTCAGAGAGTTCATGACTGCGTCAGCAGCCGTAAAAGCACTCACGAGCAGTGAAAGCCTAACCTATCTGGTTTGCGGGGAACGCCGCCGTCTCACTAAGGACATTTTAATTAATTATGATGAAGTAATGACCAGCTCTTTGGCTACTCTACTCTGATTTGATAGGCCGTAATGACTTATCCTGCCACAAAACGAGAGAGGCAAGCTCTTAAATCTGACCCTTACCTACACCATCTTAAATGTATTCCTTCATTTCTCTTTCTAATTAAGCGCCATCTCAGAGAAAGGTGAGAAATGCAGCCTTTGATCTTAAATCTGCCCAAAAACATCTGCCCTCTGGAAGCTCATTGCTTGTTTCCAGCATAAATGTCTGTGTCAATGACATCAGCATGGCCACAAAAAGGGTGGGGAGGACATAGGGCCTGTCCTCGCAGAAACTGCTAGTTTCATGGTGATATTGAGCCCCGGAGCGAGAAGCCAGCTGAAAATTGGACTTTCGGCATCATTACTTTGTTGCCCTTGCGAACAGCAAACCAGACCCCCTGGTGGATTCCTTACAGGTCTAATATGCATTTCCTCACTCGATTCCGCCGGGACGCAAATTTAAGAAAAACAACTGAAGACTCTGCAGCCGCGGCGTAATAACTCAACACCGGTGCAACGACTCGGAGTTGTTTATTTTCTGTCAAAACTGGAATTACAGTCGCACGCGCTTCCAGACTGCAGCAGGTCCCCTGTGACAGAGCGTCCTAGATTTCACTGCCCAGCGGGCCAGAAGACAGTGACGGGGACCAAAACATGAAAACCCACCTCAGCTCAGCTGCCGTGAGTGCTGAGATATACACATGTCTGCGTACACATAAATAACGTACCCTCTGAACCGGCAGCAGAGCCGAGGAGCAAGTGAAAACACAGCTGGAGGTGATTCACTAATCTTTGGGTCCACGTTGCCAAGTGAATGTACTAGCATTTTTTTTTTTTCTTTTTGGGTTCCGCTGATAAGTGCGTGCATGTGTTTCTCTGTTTTTCCAGAGAAAAGAAAAGGAAAATTTGTGGAGGAATTTCAATGACATTAAAGAGAGAGAGCATCCACAAACAAACCAAAGCCCAAAAAAAAGGCTTATTGACACGTCCCCGAAGGCGGAGCAGCAGCTGCCATCGGCCGTCACTCCTCACCTCTCCCCATCAAAACGACTTTAATATCCCGTACGGGCATTCTGTGGAGCCAAATCCCCCGCTCATTGTTACCTCACCAGAGGCTCCATATTCTCTCATTTGTTTTATTGAGCTCTGTCAGAGGTGAGCCCCCCCAATTAAGCCCTCAGCAGTCAAGAGACTGGAAGCAATTAAACATCAGGAAATCTTCTTATCAGTGAATGTGGAAGACATTAACATGCACAAGCTGGCTGATTGCTGCATATTGTTAAACATGGAGCAAACACAAGCAAGTGCACTAGATTACAGTGTAGCGCACATATTAGGTGAGTAATGTTTGTGATTCCAAGCCACTCTAGTGTTAGATATTCAAAGTGTTCCAGCAATAAATTAGTTGACTAAGAAGAGAAGAATGTAGCACATCGGATTTATGCAGGCTAAAAAAGGTGAACCCTGACCTTCAACCACTGCTTAATGCTAATACCCAAAGATTAATCCTCAAAAGTGGACTTTTGTCCTCATTTTAGAGGTGAGTCAGTGTAAATCTGCTTGCAGACCCACACAGAATAACAACGGTGTTCATTAATGAACGAACGGAGGAAGACTTTTAAGACATAACACTCAGCTGAGAGCCAAAACAGGGACAGGAAAAGGGAAACCTAAGATCCATTTTGTAATTTAAACATATGTTCTGTAACCCATACACACACACACACACACACACACACACACACACACTCTAGACTTGGTCTGCATTCCACCCGATGAAGTAACGAGCGGCACAACAGCACACCAAGCTCAGGTCATGTTATTGTTCCAGAAAACACATAAGCATTAATCAATGTGACCCAATGTTTTGTTGAAAATTAAATAGGGTCCTTTTCAGAGGGTGGAACGAGGTCAGGAGCGTCCTGTGAGAAATGGCCTTACTTGACTGGTTGAGACTGAGAATTTGGCTCCGCTTTAGCTTTACTTTTCATAGTGACTTGGCTTTTTTTCTCATTAAAGTCTTCATCAGCTCCACGATCAGTGGCATGCAGGCAGCTGTCCTACACATGAGCATGCCTGTGGATCAGGTTACTCTTTTTCATTTTATGTGGTAAGCCTGGGAATTAGGCCTGTCTGTTGTTTTAATTTGCTTCGCAAAAAATATCTCAACAATTAGCATCAATATGAAAAAAGGGAACAAATTGTGGATTTGCTGGTTTCCAACCCCACGAGGAACTTTTTTCAAAGAATGCCTAACCCGGGATATCACATTGCGCTGTACCTGCATCTCTCAGCTCGAAGCGTGTACCAGCTCAGATCATCTCCCCGACCTCATTAAAAACACATGAGATGCTGCACTGGCAGCCTGTTTCTCTTCCACTTGCTGCTCGGCCTGCCTGCCTCAGAGCTCACACGTTTCTCCTATTCGCCAGAAGTTACCAGGTTTCACTCCCAGTTGTCGAAAATTTTCACTTTCTCCAGAAACATAGAAACGCATATGTGTCAGCAACTCTGAATAATAAAACTATTAATAACGTGACAGAAAACAAGAGGGTTTTCAGGGTTTAGTTCTTTCCGTAGTCATCCACCAGGGGGCTTCACTTTTTTGATGCTCTTGGGGAACTTTATAGTCTGTGGTCAATTGATTTTATCAACTACACTTTAATCTGATTCAGCCACATCTGAGAAGCTCTCTGCAGCTCTGTATAGGAGTATTACATCCAATAATCAATACCAGCCTGGACATCAGGCAGCAAAAAGGTTCGGTGGGTTTGGAGCTTGGACTGGCCCTTCCTGATGGATCTAAGTTAAGTTCTCCCCAGAGCACCAGGTACTCAAATGACCCGGTACTACTAAGTACCATGTAAGGAAATTTAGGACAGAACTCTTCATTATTTGAACTTTCTCTTCAGTAAATGATAAATATGTTTTGTTTTGTTTTGTTTTTCATGTAACCTGCCTCTTTTGCGGTTTCCTTCATTACAATGATGTGACTGAATTTCTGGATCCTTATCGCAGCAAGATGGCAGAGTGTGTAACTGCCGCTGCCATGGCAACCAACAGGCCCCGAAGGGCGAAGTTAATGAAATGTGGAGCAATCAGCAAACGGGACTCCTTATCAATGGGAATCATAATTTGTGAATGCGCAAGTGAAACTATTATTAGCTGCCTGCTCCTCCGCCGACTGACAATCCAAACAGCGGTGGCTTTCCAGGAATGTCCCTGGCACCCATTCACGCATTGCCTTGTAAACTAAAACTGGTTTTTGTTATGACTAAGATGGTGGTCTGGGGGGGGTGTACTGTAAATAAAAACACCAACACCTACCCGAGACATCCGCAACGTGATGCGGGGAGCGGACGGAGGAGGGTAAATGTTTCCGTTGGTTTGTGGTACCAAGGAAGAGGAAACTGTCTTTTTTCATGCTGTTGTTGATCTCGGCTGTCATCTCCTGCCCATGACTCAGGTGTGTGTGCGTGTATGTGTGAGTAAGAGAGAATCTCAGACATCCCTTTGAATAAGAAAACAAAATTAAGATAGGATTACAAACTAAAATGCTTTTTAGAGGACTATGTAGGGGCAGCAGAAAGCACATGGGTGACTAAGAAGGATTGCAGTTTCATTTGAGTTTTGGGTGCACAATTTGGTTCGAGCAGATTATCAGCTTTTGATGGAAATGTGCTGCTTTAGATCTACAAAACAGTTCCTAAAAGTAATACAAATTAATTAAGACGATGACTCTTCTTCCTGGTCGTTAAAGCTTGAGTGAATTAACAAGCAGAAATATTGGGACCAAAATGTCCCCCAAATAATAGGAGACACAAAGATTGGGTGGGGGCTGGTGTCAAGGATGGAGGCTGAGCTGTGAGGCGACGGCGTTCCAGGCACAACAAGAGCAGCAGAACTGAGCTACTCTGACCCCTGGATCAGACGGAAAGTCTAGATCTCCCAGTTTGTTTCGATCCTGTAAAACAGCTGACGTTAGTAAACACACCATGTTAGCGCAAACATGAGTTCTCCTCGGCTCCAGCCGCAAAAGGAAAAAAAAAAACAAAAAAAAAAAACAAAAGCCCAGATATCCATATGGATCGTGTTAGGAATCGTCCTACTGCACGCCTCATCAGTCTGCGAGAAAACCAAACTCTCGCCAGTGTGCTGCTGAGCTGGAGCACACGGGGCCATGTAAGTAGATATTGTAATAATTCCACAATCCATATCCCCCTTAACAACAAAAAAACAAGCAGCTGATGCCAGCGGACATCAGATATGCCTGGAATAACTGTTGTGGTGAGGGGCTTGAATATGCCTCTGGATTCTTATTTTTACTTTTTTGGCCATGCGTGCACAGAGGTGGTTACTATAAATACAATTTGGATGATAAAAATGTTGCTAGAATCTATTTTCTGGCTGCTGGAGTGTTTTTTTTTTTATTATGCAGAATGAATTACATGCTCCTTATTGTCTGCTGGGATAGTCCCTCTGATCTGATCTGGTAGGCACAGGAATCAGGAATGCTATTATCAGCAGAGCAGACCCAACTGGAGCTAATAGTTTTAGTGCCTTGCTCAGAGGCACAAAGCTGTAAGTAAAAAAATAAAAAATAAAAAAAAAACGTGTGCATTGCACAGAAGCCTGCTTAAATTCCAGCACTGTCGCACCAGGAACTGGGAATCCTCGTGGAATCCGAAAGAATTAACTGTTTAGGATAAATGAAATAAGATATAAGATAAAATATATGAACCCCAACCTAGCTGGCTAGGCTAACACGCCTTAATGATTAGCATCTGTTGTACGGGGAGCTCATTTTTCTTTTGCAGTCTGTTTAGCTGTGAATGCTGATCAATAATCAATATGCTGCATCACCATAATCTATTCATCTTGTGCAGTCCCTCCACACTAACGCCCCCGCCCCCCCTTCCACAACCCAGCAGTGCACACCAGCTCATGCATGCAAGGTGCAGATGCAGAGAGACCCCCTCCCTCTCCAATCTCCCACCCATCTGGAAGCTCGTTTCTGCCACCTTCTCCGGCAGCGATCAACTGCATCAGGGACCACACAGAGGATGAGAAGAAAGGGAGCTGTCACTTACATTCATCTGAGCCACTCCGCTGGTCTGGATGCGCGCTCTGGATGCCCTCTCTTCCAAAAAGTGATTAGTATGCAAACGGTTTCCAAAGGCACCTCCCCAAACGGTAGACAATCCACCGGGTCTTGAATGAAGCGGGGCTGGCTGGTGGATTTTGGTTCTTACATAGTATCCACAGAAATAAAAAAAAAAAAAACAAAAACAAAACTGAAATCTGAAATCTGAAATCTGAAATAAAACCGCAGATTTTTCCAAAGCAGTGCTCCTCCGGAGAAACGCTTCCTTTCTGCTGTCCCTGTGTCAGGTGAGCCGATCAGCTGGAAATCTCTTCAGTTCCTTTGCTTTCTGCAAATGAAAAGAAGCCGTGTGTCCGCTGATGTTCTCTCCTCTCTCTCTCTCTCTCTCTCTCTCTCTCTCTCTCTCTCCCTCTCCCTCCCTCAGCATCCACTCACTGGCGGTACGTGCGCGCTGCTGAGACGGAGCCGCTTCAAGGCACCGACACCTCACCGACTGAAAGGCGACTCCTCCGCCACAAGGCCGGCCCCCCACCCCTCCTTTACTCTCCACCCCCTCCTCTCCTCCGCGGACTCGGACCGCTAATTTATTCGGGTAAAGCGGCACCAAAAAAGAGAGGAGACGGCAGAGGAGAGGGAGGCAGCAGCCGGGAGCAGACTTTGGTGCCCTCCAGATCTGCTCGGTGAAGAGACAAAGGAGCGCAGCGAGTGCGCCGAAAGAGCAGCTGACTCACTGCGTAAAAAGCATTTATATCAATTACATTTTGATATCTTGCCAGCAAGATAGAATAATTCCACAATCTCTCTACACTTTGCTGGGGAAAAAAATGGTAATTTTGGAACCTCTTAGTACCCGGGCCCTTAAAAGAGTCCCTGTTTATTAAAATTATATTTTCTATATGTCGATCTTAGTGCCTTTGAATACAAACAACACAAAGTTTTTTACAATTAAAAGACGTTTATATATATATATATATATATATACATACGTCTATATAAAGTTGGGTTATGCAATTGAAAGTGAGGCTAAAACAACGTGTCGCCCCCTGGTGGTAGACTGCAGTAAAGCGAGCTCCTTCCTGTGCACCTTCTCATCCCTGTGCAGATGGCATGCAGTCAAAACCAGAGACAGAAAGGTCTCTTCAGACACGAAAATATTTTTTTATACAACCTTTAATCACACTGATCTAAGTTAATTTTTAAAAAAAAATCAGGTTAGTTTTAACTATTTATTGTTCTGCAATAAAATGAACTCCTCTTATACTGGTGGGAATGAAATACTACAGACACACACACACGCACACACACTACAGACACACACACGCGCACACGCACGCGCACACACACAGGACTGCTAGCATCAGCAAGATAGGCGTCAATTGTCACCTCAGATTTTAGGCCAAGCCTCCAACTGCATCACTTGAGCAGGTTGAGCGAGGGGACGTGGTTGCCGAGCGCAGAGGTGTGAACATGAAGAGGGGTCCACCGGTGGGTGTTGCAGGGGGTAAACACAAGGACCACAATCATCTCCTCTTGCCATGGGAGACCACATACCGGAGGAACGTGTATGCAAGGAGTTAATGGGGGGAAATGGGGGGTCCGGTTACAGTTTCACCACTATGTGCCTGCACATTTAGGCCAAAGCAAGCAGATTGGGATGATTAAGCACTCGATACAACTCTGCTAGGGATCGTGTTTACGTCAAAAGCCAGAGTGGCAGAGATGCATTGCACTTTGCAACTTTAGATTGATGATCAGAGTCACAGTCAGTAACAGGAGGCCCTGTTACTGAGAAAATCCGTTGTTTTTAACCCTCTGTACTCTTTGTGGAACACGGACAAACTTCCATCTTGCAAAATTCTGTGAAATTGCCAAAACAAGTAGCAGAATGAGGCTTATAAAGAAACAGATTTGCAAATTTAGTATCACAATATACGATATAATCCTCTCACTTTCATTCGCAGGCGCTCTTCTCTTGCGCTACATCTTGTGCTGACTAAATCTGCATTTTTTTGGTGTCTAGACTTTTAAAAAATTTGACCTTTGACTACCACAAGGATGAAATTGCTCTGCTTTAAGCGATTTCAGAGGGCTGAGGATTCATTTGGTGACATTTTTGGTTTCTCCATAAGAGGAAAAGTCGTGAGAGATTTATACTGTCGCTGCACATACTACAATTGCCTGTCAAACACAGCCGCACACGTGCACATTTGTGTGCGTGTACCGTCTACTGGCATAGGCACATTTAACGAAATGAACTTCTGCGTGATTTATTTGACTCCTGCGTCTGTCCTGTCTCTAACCTCAGCATCCTCAGATAACCCCAGTCCGCATTTTAAACCTTACGTATCTCCATAATTTATAGTCTGTCTGGCCTCAGATAAGTCCCATGTTTGCTTTATTCATTATTTCAGTCACAAGAGAGTTGTAAATTCAACGATGGTTTTAATTATATCTTAAAAATCTGGCATCACCTTATGTTTCAGTCTTAATTTAATTATCTTGTCTCCTGTCTGTTTAACGAACCCAGAGCGGAAAATGCAACATTTAATAACGTGACAAGTCTGGAAGTGCATTGTTGAGGGCTAATGGAGGGTCCCTTCATTACTGGAGGGCTCTCTCTTCTTTTCTCTTGTATAAACACTCCCAATTGCCTCCAGATTCATGACGCTGCTGATGTGAATCAAAGCAGCACGTTAGCCAAACTGGTATGTTTGCATCTGCAGTGGTGTGAAACTAAATTTTAGATTCCATCAATCTTAAACAAGCTGTAACATAACATTACCCTTCCTCCGAGCACAGTCCTCAGGAAAATATGTCTAGAATAACTCCTTGACTGGCAAATGGTACCGTATCCTGGCAGCCCCCATCCTGCAAACAGGCCTAAAGTGGCTTTTTCAGTGTCTAATTTTATTTCAGCTGTTTGCACCTCATCTGTCTGGATTTAATCCATTTCCTGACTCTCACAAGTCCGTGCCTACCAGTTTATTCTTATTTTTGTCCACTCCACTCACCATAAATACGACCAGGTGGCTGTCCAGGCTTTATCTGATCCACCTTTCCTGTGCAGCAGGATGGGATGAGGTCACAGCTCCGCTCCGTGCCAAGAGAGGAAAGACCGGTGGCCTGATCAGATCCCCTTTCCCAAAATATCACTTGTCAAAAAAGGTTTCATTCAAAGACACCAGCGCTTGTACTCCCCTCTTAAAAAAAAACTCTGTTTGGCCACTTTTTTATCCTGTTCTCTATAAGTTCTATGTGGTCGTCTCTCTGTGGTTATTCTCAGCAAGCCTTTTATAACTCTGCGGCCGCAACGCTTCTGTGCAACCACACAAGATTCTGATGACTTTGACTGTTCTTTGAATGCTGCTGTTCTCTCCCTTTCTGGTATCAAGACTAGAAAAGGTCACAACTGAAGTGGAATGAGATTCACCGCAGTGCTGGGATGTATTTGTTGTTGCCAATTGAAGCAAAATAGGTTTTTTTCCACTATACTGGGTGTTGTCACCCCATTTCCTGTTGGTTTTTTGTGGTTTCCTTTAGTCCAGTTAAGCCTTTTCTGACTTTTTTTTTTTTTTAAATGCTCATTGTCTGTTCATGGAAGTGTGTGGCTCTGGACATTAGGGAGTGAGGATGAATAGACCGTAGGATCAGCAACTAGGATAAGAGACAACGATAGACTGATACTGCCTCTCCAGAAGTTCACAGAATAAGGCAACACATATTTTTCTGTATCCAAATGGAAATCATTCACGGAAAAAGTGATTAGAGTTGTGATGTCATGAAGAGTACTTTCCAAAAAAAATCCACCGTTAAGTCCTCTTTTCACTCAGCAAACATATTTTGCTAATTCTGTGCTGCAAAATTCAGGCTTATCTGACATGACATCATCTTTTGAATGTACTGGTTAAGCTGAAGGAGATACAAAACCCCATCTTTCAGAACGTCAGATGCTCTGCCTCACTTGCTGGCCTGCTTCCACTTGGCAGGCCTCACCTGCCCTCCGGAATTGTCTTCAGGCGTGAAGGTTGTAAGCTTTTGCTTATCGAGGAGCAATCTTGGAGAGTGAAAACAGGAAGGCAGCAACACAGGTCCTGCACTGCAGCTGTAAAGGGCCCTTTTCTCTGTACCTTTAAATGCAGGCTGATACCAGAGCGGCCGGCTGAACAGTTCCTCTGACGAGCTTCCAGGTTTTGTGCGATAGAGGAAATTTACAGGTCACGATCAAACCAAGGCTTTCTAACATTGTCCAGAAGATACACTTGCATTCTTCTCTCAGATCACTCACAAGCATGAAATTGCTTTGGAAGACACAAAAAGCAGATCTCATTACGCTGATTTTGTGATTATACCTTCTCCTCCTGTTTCTGCCATTTTCCAGAAGCTTAGCTCAGCATACTTCCTTGAAACAGCTCTCTTTGCTCTTCTGCATTACCTTTGCACTCAGCTCTACTGTTTCACCTCCCTCATGTTTTATTATTACAAAGCAAACACACTAAGCAGGCCGACCCACTAAATCAGAACTGTCTGAATGTAAGAAGTGGGATTGTTTAAGTTGTAAGGAAAGTATTTAGCTGCTGGCTGAAAGACCTGCTATAAAACCTCAAACACCATGAGATGTTATGGAACCAGACACATGTCATATATTCAACACCAGAGAAATAAAATGAGGAGAAGCACACGCAAAAAGTCATAGTGAGGCTGTCCGCAAGTCACCTCCATGCTGTAATCTCTTACTAAATCATTACAGCTACTGAAGAGCTGCTGAAAAGCTTCTCCGCTCCACAGTGCACATGCACAACAAGCAGCCAGCAAACAGGGAGTAGCCAGAGATGAGAAATTCCTGTATGAGCCCAGATACTGGCCAGTCTCTGCACTCTGCACTATGGGCACCGGAGGTTCCGCTAGTGTGTGTGTGTGTGTGTGTGTGTGTGTGCTGCCAGCATTCCATCCCCTCTGCTTCCTTCCCCTCCTGACCTGCTGCTGCTGGTGCACCACACCGTGGGAAAGGGAGCCTGACCTCTGTGAAACACACCCGTCGACCTGATGCACACATAAAGCAGCAGCAACAGTGACAGATTTACTGGCTGTTGGGAACCAGATGTGTTGCCGCATGGAGCTCTTGTGAAAATGTGGTTCTATAGTGAGAAAGAATTAATAATTAATTTGTGTGTGTGTGTGTATGCATGTATGCATGTGGAGCAGCGCTTTAAATGTTAAACACTGCGAGAACAAAAAGCACACACATGTTGGAACAATTAGTCTGTAATGTTGTGTGATTATGGGTGTGTTGCGTGTCTTTTGGAGGGTATGAACTCATCCTGTAACGTGCGTCTCAAAGACTTCAGAGGAAGAGGAAGATGCGAGGGTCAAGTGCGTCAGGAGAGACAAATCAACCTTCACATTACCACTGCAAATCAGCTGCTTCCTGTTTATTGTTGGGTGGATTCTCTTCCTATGGAGATAGCAAATCTTTGACCTTTGATTCCAGCAGAACAGAAGCACATCCTGCAAAGGGTGCCATATTGTTCCAGCGCCTCATCACATGACCCTCTGACCCTCGTCAGATCCCTTAGATTTTACCCCTCCAGCAGGCTACACTGATTCCGCTTCTGTCGTCTATTGGGATCATCTTAAACTGTAACTTTACTGGGATGCTGCAAGTAAAACCAGTAAAAAGCTATGGATCGCTAAAGAGTCACACAACTCCTGGCTACAGCATTCACCGATTGTGAGCCTACAGTTGCTCTCCCCTGAACACAAAATCCAGAAATAGGTGTTTATAAGTGTTTTTCTATTTGAACTGCCTTATTTGGAGGTTTTGAAAATCCACCTTCCTGGAACTCATCCAAGTGCAGCTTTTTGTCACCACCTCATCTGTCTCCCTTGCGAGGTGCAGTTCATCTTAAACAGGTCTGCTGCGTAGTCCGCACAAAGTAGCACTGCAGTAAATTATTCTTAAGTTGATTTAGTCTGTGCTGGCTGCGTTGATGTATATAATATCCTTACGTAGCACAGCTTTTGAAATGTGCCTCGTTTGCTTTTGCTATCAGGAGGCAGGTTATTGGTCTCATCCACTAAATGAAACTGGTCAGGTTCTGGTGTTGATATGGAACAAGATGCTTTGTAGAGTAATTCAGTCTCATTAAAACAGTCAAGGAATTATGACGTTCACTGTTCCCTAAACGTTGCCTGAGAATGAACTGGAGGCCACTCTGAGTCTGGAAAAGGTTCAAGACAAACTCTCAAATAGGCTCTAGAACGCTAACATCTGTCTGCAGCTCGAGCCAGGGCAGAAGCTGGAGAATTTACTGTGTCCTTCGTGGAGTGATTCATGTCCTGTCCAGTCTTCTACCACTGCCACAGCTTGGTCTGATTGTTTCAGGGAACCGTTTGGCATTTCTTCTCCAATAAATTGACCTCCCAGAAGAAGGACAGTAACCGACAGAAGGTTTCCCAACCGGTTCCACACAACAACACGGGTCTGAATATGTTTACATCATGTGGTGGGCTGCCTGAGCTTTTTCAGGGATTAGGGCCAGTGGGGAGACAAGGGCTCCAGAAAAGCTCATATTTTTTCATAAAAATGTTTGAGCTAGCTTGGAGAAGTGTCCAAAGTGTATAGCGACTTGGAGACAGATGGAGAGTAAAGTTGAGGCCACAGTTCTTTTTTTTTTTTTTTTTGAAGTACAGAGAAGAGAGATTTGGGTTGTTGAGTTCAAAAGTATTTTATGTGGTCGTCTGTCTCCACTATTGCAGAAATGATTCCGCAGCCATTAACAAATCTTGCATCATCAAAATATGTAAGAATAAAACAGAACAAAGGCATTTTTTGCTGTCGACTTGCTGCAGCGTGCTGAGATTGGATTCCGCTCCTGTTCTGAGAGCCAGACAGTGTCCAGCAGATCTGCTGTGGTGCGTTCAAGGTGTATCCACCACTCCACAGGTTTTTTAAACTTTGGTTAATGTCACACATCTCTACAAAAGATGTCTGTGTGTCCTGCAGACGTGATTCCGTTATCGCCCCAGGCCTCCTCCCCACTAAAAGGATTATGAGCGGGACAAAGTTACATTTAGAAAAATGTTTCGAGGGTCTTTGGTGCGCGGTGACCACGATAAACAAGGTTAAGTCTTGGCTCCATAGTGATAACAGCTGGAGACAGACCGGGGCCTCCGACGATGTGGTGGCTGTTTTCTAATTCCAGGCATGCTTTTTCACTGAAGTAAACATCAGCGTGAACACAACAAACACAGACCAATAACAAAATAACTCCACATCAATTCTGCTTTAATGAAGTTATGCTGACATATGCGTCATCTAGGCTTCCACTCATGCCATGTTTTTCACAGCGAGGCCATCATCAGAAGTTTTAACTCTCTCTCAGGTTCGGCAGCCAGATAGACCCAAATATTTACAACCCCTTGTCTGCCATCTAAACACCCTTTTTTGCTTGACATATTTATTTAATTATGCTTCATTTCACGAGGACAAAAAGAGCTCTGCAGATCTCCGGCCAAGTTGTGAGGTTTCTCCTCCAACAACGTGTTTAGTCCCCATGGCTTTGCTTCAAAACAGAAAAGAAAGTCTGGATGCATGCGCAACATTTATTAAATGCTCTCTGTAAACCATTATGACTGGTGAGGAAATCATAAACGCTGCTTTT
The DNA here is from genome assembly GCA_015343265.1 of Pao palembangensis. Lineage (NCBI taxonomy): Eukaryota > Metazoa > Chordata > Actinopteri > Tetraodontiformes > Tetraodontidae > Pao > Pao palembangensis. The sequence goes on along the minus strand of CM027094.1, from coordinate 9,121,498 downwards.
GCACGATTCCAGGCTCAGGTGGGTGGCTCAGAGCAAACAGTACGGTGAGGTGGTTTTTGGCACGTGGCCTCGTTGGATTTACAACAACCACTGTACGAGCTACCAGTGATTGCCTACCACAGGGGAGGCATTCACGCGTTTACGCTTATTTTTGTTGTTTTTTTTTCCAAACCATAAAAGTTCACAAAGAGTCAGGCTTGTGCAAAATGTCCTGGGGTTTCCTCGCCCTTTAGACCATCTCAATATTTCAAGGACATAACTAACACCTGCTCGGTGCACCAATTCACTATTATTTCTGCAGTCAATTTCTTTAATAGCAGCAAACGACATGAGACCACTATGAATGTCCGTAGAAGCCAGGGATGGCAGCTAATTTTTCATTTTTACTTGGTACGGATGTTTCCATATGAGCCTGGAATTTAATACACATGGCTGCACATGGTTCAGGAAAAAAGTGACAAACTGCTGTAAGAGATCATTCCGACATCTTGGCAGTGAAGCGCTTTGATCAAATGCTGTGTTTTAGGGTGAAAGGAAAGGCCTTGCTTGTACCTTTCTGTGTTCAGTACGTCTTTTTATACATTTGAACACTTATTTTAACTGATGATGATGATGATGATGATGATGATGATGAGTTAAGCAGTTGGCATAACATAAACATTAATGGGAGGAATCTATCTGTCAGTACATCCTTTTTGGTTTGTGCTAATTCCACTGCTTCAAGAATGATTCCACACACATCTCCGTTTTTCCGTGTGCCAGACACCTTTGGGTATGAAGCTGACATCATCATGACTTCATTTCCAAAACATTTACAACCACAGGTCAGTAAAGGCTGATGCTCCCGGCTGCTGACAATACTCTCATAACACACGTGGCTCCAATGGGCACCCGTCTCCTTTGTTTTTTTTGTTTTACTTTTCCCTCTTTGCCACTTACCTTCAGAAACTAATTGTTGCCTTATTTCAGTTTTCCTCACAGGCATGACTTCATGCTGTTGTCTGAAACATCTCTTTGCTTTGGCTGATTGGTGAAGTGTGTTGGGTCGGGTAGGGGAATTCGGGGGTTATTGTGGCAAGGGGCTTCAAACACTGTTTATCACGGATTTTCCATGTGTAGGGCAGTGGTGTGATACTCCCAAACACTCCGTACACATGCAAAACCTCACGCCTGTGCCATAATGGAGGTTGGGTGCCGGGTTTCCACGGGGATGAACTGGTCACTGTGTTTCCCATCATTCAACAGATAAACCTAAATGAATAAGGTGTGTGCATGTGTGTGTGTGTGTGTGTGTGTGTGTGTGTGTGTGTGTGTGTGTGTGGGTGGGTGTGTGCGTGTAAAACCACAACCAGAAGATCTGCTCCATCGTTCAGGATTCCCACCGACCGTCCACATCAGTGTGACCACTGATTTCTGAGCTCTGTAATCACCACATACCCACGACTATTTTAGTACAACCTGACTATGGATTAGACAGCAAATTGCTGGGGATAGTGACCGTTTCCATGGAGGCACTGGAAGTTGCTTGTAGTGAATAATAAACAATAGTCAGATAAAGATTAACTGCGACGTGTCTGAGGACAATAGCAGCTGAAAAAATTGGTGTTTTTCTGTGCATTGGTGATATTAAAGTATAAAGTCAGTTTTTATAATGGCCAAAAAAAAAAAAAACATAAAATGAAAAGAAGATCAACTTATCTTATTTTCAAGTTAAAACACCTAGATTTGTCTCAGTAATTACTCTTCTCCTCTTTCATTGCAAATGTATCCTCTGTTATGACAAGCTGACATGGTTGAGAATGTTTATATTCATGTGAGCTTACACATACTTTGCTGGAGACCCAAAATCTTACTCTTCCAGGATTTGAAATAATTACAGTTGAATAAAAATATTAAAACTGTCAGTCCTGAATATTCCATGGTGTGTTTATACGACTCCCAACTGCTGGCAGACGCACTGGTAAGCACGTATAACAAGTGTCAATCACAAAGATGTGCACAGGCAAGAAATAAATAAACCACAGCTCATCTTTCAGATAATTACACATCAGCAAACCAAACGCAGCATTAATTTTGTTTACTGATATTCCCATGAACCAGTTAGTTCCTCCTTATCTCTGATTTCTTGGCTGAAGGTAGAATGGCTAAAACCATCCTGAGCTCATGGGCTTAACATTTCTGTTGCAGCCTGCATATCAGTCTGGTCTGTCCTGCCTTCAAAATTATTCCGACATAGCTATAGTAACTGCTATGATTATGCACATTTTAGTGACCGAAATTGCAAGTGGACAAATATATCATAGCCAGGGACCGGAATCTTATTGCGTACCAATTAACATACTCAGAGAACAATTACAGCAGCTTAGCATTTTAGGCTAGCTAAATTGGGGAGCTAGAACATATTATTTTTATCATAAATATTTTCTACTCCCTGCAGTGACTTCCACATTCACAGTGAAACCTACAGGAAACAGAATGTAAGGAATTAAAGGATTAATAAATTAATTAAAGAACCATTCTCCACTAACTTAACCCGATGTGTCCCTTTCTTCCACGCAACCGGTCATCAAATTCAGTTGTTCACAGTGTTTAACACGTGTCAATAACCAGCCCAGTCTTCACACACACACCTACGCATTCACACACGCTCACCTATGCTCCCATTCAGTTAATTTCCTGAACATCAGAAGGAGCCGTCACTTCCACAACAAAGGCAGGAAAGAGTTGGAAAAGCCAGGCCTTTGATGAGTTTATTGTGCTGCGCTAGGCAACCTTTCTGAGTGTGTGTGGGAGAAGAGAAATGTGGGTGCCATGTGGGGCTGAAGGTGTCAGAGGAAGCCTAACAGGCTTCCCCATTTATGTACCATTAGGTCCACCGTGAAGGACGCACAGAGAACTGCTTTGATGACTCGGGGCACGGCTGGGAGTGTTCCAGGTGTTCCAGGAACATCTGACGGCCAGCTCAGCAGCGCTCCTGTTGGTATCAACAGAGCTACGCTACAATATCTGACAGCGTATAACAGCCTTGTGTTGAAAGGAGACATGAAATATGTCCCAGAATCCTACAAGTTCTTTTGCTGGCTTCTGTATCCTTTCTGTGATGATTGTAGTCCAATAGAGATGGCTGTGATTTTAACAAGACCCTTCATATGGCTTGTGGCTCCGCTTCTTCTGTCTTTTATTCCGTCCATCTGTCACACTGGCATCGCTCTGATGTGACTAACAGCAAAGTTCTGTCGTCCTCTGATGTGGTCGGTTTCCGAGGGGGTAGACAAGATGCAACAGGGCCTCTGTAGATTGCATGTGATAGAAGGGAAGTGATCAGTGGCTCCAGAACACCTTCGGGGAGTTTCTTAGGTATAACAGGGAGTTTTTTTTAGGTATCAACAAACACTCTGTGGGTTTGTGTGTGTGCATAGATGATACTATATGGGACTGATTCCTTGGGGGAAAACTGCTCCTTGAGGACACTGTGATCAATCCCATCCTAGATTTGTGTTGCTTCTGTGATTATAGCTCACAGGTGGTTCCAGTTTCATAAATGATGGCATCATGGGCCTTTAAAGTGCCTGGCCCACTCGTTTGTGGCTTTTTTGTCCCTGCTTACCCTCTCCAAACCCTTTTTTTTTTTTATCATCTACTCTTCAATGATGCATTGAGCACTGAAGACTGTATTTCTCATGCATGAGCTATGCAAAAGGAAAACATCCAAGACAGCCTGATGCAAGCCACAGCGTTTTATCATCCACCGGCTTTATTATCATTACTGCAGTTGGGACGGTCACAGCTGATGATAGTCAATCCAGGCTTTATTTGAAATGTCCTTTCAGGTCGGAATTTACGTGATGAAACTCTCTGGATTCGATTAAGTTTCAAAATAGGAAAAGGCCTGAGCGAGTGCTTAGAGGCATTTTATCACAATGGCATTTTGGAAGACTTTAAAGACCCGAATTTCATCCAGAAAAAACAGAATCTGTCAGCCAGATAATAAAAAGATGCTCTTTGCAAAGGCAAATGTATTATTTTGAATAGATTCAGATGATTTAGCTATGCTTAATGACAAAAGTAGCTTTAAATGGCTTTTATAGAGGTCTTCCAGATTTGAAGTACATTGCTCAAAAATCAAGAACAATCAAAGGCAAATGCTTCATTCACAATTTCCAGCAGGCACTCGGGAAAACACCCTGGATATCACCAGCTGGATATCATCAAGGGGTTCAAAATGAACCCACACACACACCTGAAGAACATCCACCATGAAGAAGTTAGCATTAAAATAAAGCACATCCCTCAATAACTCGCTTCTCCTCACTGTGTGAACAAGCAGCATTAGAAACCTAAACATGGTGTCATTTTATCTCACTGTGCTGTTAAGTGAAGTGTTACTGTGCTTTGCCAGATGTCACCATCTCTCCATTAGCAGGACGTGCACCCCACACCGTCACGCTGACCTGGGCTGACCTCAGCCCGATGTACATCCGTGTGCTGCATGCTGGGCCACGGTCTGCGTTTCATTAAAGGGCATCAGAAAACGTGTTGGCTATTTAAATAGCTCTGAAAATGGGCTGTAATTTGCTTGGATGTGTCCTTGGAGCCGGTGCAGAACATGCACTGGCTGGGACCTTAAAATACACCAGGCGGCAGCAGCAGCAGCAGCAGCACCAGCAGACCTCATCAAAGCTTGACCACCGCTGAAAACCTTTGCTGACTGCTAAACTCACTGCAGCTCCGCCAAGGTCAGACCAGGAACAAAAGCACACTGCCTCTTTAAAGACGGGCAACAGATGTTGGATGGCTGATATGAAAATTTAAGCTGCGATTTAAGTGCCAAAACAGCACTTAAGTCGTAAATAAGACGAGTTCAAACTCTTGAGCATGGTTAATATTTGAAATGTGGCATACAACGCTTCTATGTTCTGGTTAAACAGACCTTCCCATTTAGTAGTGAGTTCAAAATTAATTCAACCTATAAATATTTTAAATGCCACTACAAAGACAAACTAATAAACAGGCGTGGCTGAAAAAGGAATTATCAATAAGCTCAAATGAAGGTTAAGTACTCTTCTCTTTATCACAGCAGCATTGAAGCCATATCACAAACCAGCACATGCTAGCAGTAAGATGACGAAGGCCAGCTCAGATCGCTGAGGTCACCCAAGTTCACGTTTAATAATGCCACGCTTATAAAGTTGCTAGCAGAATATACACTGAAAAAGAAACAAAATCTTTAACATGGAGCACTTTAAGGCAGAAAAAAGTTGTAGATTCTGCTTGACTGAAAGCCTCTTTTTTTCAAAGAAATAAATTATTTCCATTTTATCTCTCAGAATCCTGGAATAAAAGGATTTCATCACCCAGCTGACATTATCTAGTTTCAAGCCCTTGTGTAATATCTTGGCAGCATTTTTTAAATTTCCAGGTGCATGGAAATCAAACTCGCCATCTGCCCATCAGCTGTTTTTACAATCTCGTAGGGAGGGAAAATAAAGATAGTCTTTGAATGCATTAAAAAAAGATAAAAAAGATAAGCAAGCGTGTCCGCTTATGTCTGCATGTGTTGCTGTTATAGAATATTCTCAAACTACTCTTCAGTGCTGGAAGGCTGCTTTTTTCTATAAAATATGAGCTTTTTTACGCTTAGGATGGAGTGCTATACGTATATAGATTTTAGCTTTAAATGTGATAAATGCTGGGGGGGTTTATGTGTTTTTTTAGTATTTCATGTTTTAAAGCAAATCATTTTCTTCTTTGTCATTTTCTAATATTGTTACTAACAGCCACTAACATTCTGATGGTAACATTTTAATACAGATACTCCTGAGAACAAGGGCTTAAGCAGCAAATGTGCCAAAATAAATAAAAATTAATGACGGCAAATGCGTGGGCGTCTCTTACATGCAGTCACATATGAGGATGGATGTGTTCTCGATGGCAAATTCATAAGTTCTCCTTTCTATGTGCTTGTGATATTGCTGTTATCGCTCACATGGCCGCCATCAATCACGGGCAGATGTTCCAGAAGACAAAGTGCAAGGCCGAGCAGCTGGAGGAAGAGGCCTCCAAGCGGACGATGGGGGCCAGAAAGTCATCAGGGTGCTGTCTGCATCCTCAGGATGAGTGGACCTTCTGCTGAGAGGCTTTACACGCCGCAGGAGCTTTCTTTCACTGTCCCTCCTGACTGAACCCGGCGGTCGGAACAAATAGAGGCTCAAGGACACTGCGGTGGTTTTATAGGAAGTGAGATGACAGGGAGGAAGCTCTTAGGGCTGTTTGGACGGCAAAGCCATCCGACGTCTCCCTTTACTTCCTTCGTTTTGACCGCGACACAAACTCAGACTCCTGCTGCTGCTGTCCGTGGTGCAAACTTCCTCGTGTCTGGGTTCAAGCGCTGGCGTGAGAGACAAATAGAGATGCATCTCAAGGAGCTGATTTGATTAAAGCCAGGTCCAGATGTGCCATTTGACTCGACGAGGATTTGCAATTTCAGACAAATTAAAGCAAGCAAACACAATTGAGAGGGTCAACGGCAGGTGAGGATGGTGACGGACAGCAGCTCGATCCGCCTACCTGCACAAACACTCCTATCATGCATCTTAAAATTAACGGGCTGAAACAGATCCAGTTTGCTGACTGTCAGTTACAAATAAATGAAATGGTTTCCTTTTTGTTTTGTAAAACGTATTTCCCCTAAAAGCACAGAGTTAAAACCACAACAGCAAGAAGTTGGGTCACAGGTCCATCCCACAATAAACATTTTAGTTTATTGTGCAGGAGACCCTCATACAGTACAAATATATCCTGTTGCAGGAAGTATACAGTAGAGTATCAAATGTATATTAACCCAACGGGGAGTTTAAAAAACAAATGCTGAAGAAATGAAGTGCAAACTGAAATAATAGAAAAAAATAATTAAAAGACTAGAAAGAAAGAGCAGCACACATTAGGACGACGTGATAAATACTCCGTCCCAGTGTGGCTACAGACAGGCCTTGCTGGATCTGTGGCTACTGTAACGTGGACCGCAAATATCTCCAAGTCTGTTTCAGCGTGTGTTTAACCAAAATTTAACCAAAAGAAACATGTTGCTGCTGATTTTCCCAGACAGACAATCAAACGCTGTCCAAGATATGTGAGACGATCGCGGAGGCCGAGAGGACGTCTCCAGTTGGGAAGGTCTAGAGAAATATCATAAAATGACGACAGCGGCGGAGCAGATGCTGAACGTGCCCCATAAATCATGCTTGGAGCCTTCTTCTTTCTCCTGCTTCTTCCTCCTCCAATCCAGACAGCAGGCTGGTTAGTTTGAAGCACTGAAGCAGAACCAGGCGAGCAGAGGGGTGTATCGATTGTCACTGTGACCTTTCTGTTGCCGCCATTTGTGTGTGTGAGTGTGCGTGTGTGTTGGGGGAGGTCTTGCCATTCTCACTCCAGGAGCCGATGTGGATAAGAGACAGGAACACGCAGAAATGAGATTCATGGCTACATGCAGTAACACGTAATTAGTGCAGTCTCAGTGGGTCGGCTCCATCCTGTTACACCCTCCTCAGTAGGGCTGTAATCAATATCAATCACATTGTTCATAGAAAAGGTCAATAAAAATAAAATGTGTGATGATCTTGACTGTGATCATAACAGCTAAATCCTGTATTTGCATCATATGTCCTGTTTATTTATGATAGACATGGTCCCTCTGCAGTGGTTGACCTTTGACCTTGAATTCTGAGCTCTTGCAGACATTCATATGCACATTTAAAGTAGTCATTTAGGGAGCTTTCGCACCATTAATCTCCATATTGATGCTACACATGGTCTCATTCAAGAGCCGGCACAGATCATTGAGTGAAGCTGATATTATTATATAAAATTTATGAAAACAGTAAAAATACGGGTGCAGGATATAACGCACGAGAGAGGAAGTAAAGTGGAGATTTAACTGGGAAAGCTCTTCTGGAAGTCTGAGGCAGGGCTGGACGTACGGCTGGAGATGGCAAAGGAAAAAGCAGGGATCTGTGGTGGAGGTGTGTGCCAACTGGCAATTCTAGACCTACATTTAAAATATGTTCTTAAGCAGTTATCTTAGTAAAGTTTGGAAACAAAATATTAGGGATGTGGAGAGAGAAGAGCTAGGGGGAAAAATCCAATAATGGAAATGATCTTAGTAATATGGGCAGATAGAGTCAAAGATGAATATATAAACAGTGGTGACGGTGTCATGTATAATGAGTGAGTATAACTTCAGAAGAAATATAGGAGGGAGTGGTGCTGGTGATTATGGCTCAGGAAATAAAACACGTGGACCTCTGACAAGGACAAAACTCAGGAAACACACACACACACTCACAATGCCTGAAGGCAGCATTGGATGGGAGCACAATGAAAACATATTCTTTCCCAGCCCACATCAGTTGGAGGGAACAGCGGGCCTGCCAGTGTGGGAGAAACCCGACAAGGCAACGTGACAATTTCAGAGGGAAAAGAGGTGGAAGAGGAATTAAAATATGAAAATATTACCTTCAGTGGTAGTAGTGGACCTGCCTGAATTCCCCTGTGAAATGTCAACTCCTGTAAATATGCATCCGCAATGCAAGCCAAAGCCAAAGACAGAAGGGTGTGTGTGTAATAATTGTATTATTTTTACTGTCACTGTCAAAAATATATGCGAAGAAGTGTTAAATGCCAATGCTAAAATAGATTACACCTCCCCTACTTCCAAATCCCAAACCATACTGGACATATTATATCATAATGTGGGCCAATTAGGCTCATTTCAAAGTAGGAGTCCCCAGTTTAAACCACCCATATTCATATTATCTTTAAAATGTTGATCGTTCTGTGCTGACGAACAGTTTGCCATGTAGCAGATTCTGGTGTTACACCGCTCCAGAATGGGAAGCCCCACAAACCACAGCCATCACAGCCAGCAATCTCCGTGCAACAGAAGGTTACGATAAAGTGAGGCCTGCCGGGAACTCGCTGGACCAACATCAGAGGTTTCACTATTGCTTCTGCGGCGCGGCGCACATGATCAAACTGCACACTCAGCTGCTTTAGAAACCAGTAAAACCAGAGACCCTGGGTTGTCAGCTCCCATGCAGACGTCCACCAACCCACAACACTCTGTGTCCCTGGGAGGGAGCCGTGGGCCCTCACCGCTCCTCCATCTTCTGATTCAACCTCAATCCCCACACCAAGCCCACACCCCCCCCGCCCCCGGCAATGAAAAAAAAAAAAAAAAGTTTGACAAATAAGTTTGACTTTGCAATGAAATGAAGCTGCAGCACCAACTCTGAAAGATCGAGGCTGGTTGTCAAGCAGGCGCACATTATCATCAGACGCCATTTGGATTTCCGAGAATGAAGCCAACGCAAACTGACGTGACTTGTTTGGATTTTTAAACAGGCAAGAACGAAAATTGCACCCACGTTTTAGTACACCAAAGCTTATTTCTGTTGTTCTATGAGAAACACAGAGGAAGCACAATGAAGCCGTTATTCCTTTCAATTAATATGTTTCTCTGAGTTTTGCCACGTTCTCAGCTCTAACAGAGGTTAACGGATTCAGATATAGACACGTAAAATAGCAGATGAGTTAGATTCACGATGCATCACATGGAGGCAAAATAATCCGATTTTTAGGTTGTTTTTTGTGGTGACAGGCGGTGGTTACGCACTTCTTTCAGACCCATCTGATCGGATCCCAGCCAGACTGCCTGACGTTCATTTATCATCCAGAAGAGCCACAGTTTGGCGGCTGTCGGGCTGTGTTTTCAACATTTTCATTGCTCCCAGAGACAGAATGACTCTGAGGTAATGAGGTTTCGCACCCATGCACGCAGAAGGTTTACTATTTTCCTACTATAATTTGATGTTTATCTTGTCTTAGCAACCGTGACATTGTGCACAAAGAATTCCTGTCAACTACAGCTGTGTGTAATAAACCTCATAATATAGTTTCTCATAGTCAGAGAGGTATCAATGCTGCATTTGTAGTCTTGGAATATGATACATTAGTCAGTTAAAGGGCAGGAGGAATGCTGGCCTGATTGGCAGTGTCTGGTTGACCTGTGTTGATCTGAATCTCTGCCTTGTGCTTTGTGACCTCTCTGCTTCTTCAGACAATCCTCTTTCAGCATCTCCTTGTCTTTGTTTCTTCAGTTCAGTGTCTATCTTTAGCACTTCCTCTCCTTTCCTCTTCCTTTTTGTTTAATGAGACTTGCTTTTGTCTTTCTAGCTTCTCCTTCTCTTCAATTTCAATTCAACCTCCCTGCTTTTTGTTTTTCTTTTTTTCAGCATCTCCTCCTCCTTCCGTTTCCTCAATTCAGCTTCTTTCTATTTCTTCCTTGTTTCCTCAGGACCTCCTCTTCCTTCTTCTGTTGATATAGTCTTCCTTTTCTTATCGTCCATCTCATATTCCTTGTTGTGGTGAAAGTTAATCCAGCTTCTTTGGGAAATTTCCTTGGTTCATGGAACATTTTTGTAATCTGAAGGTGAGGTCTTTTTTTTTTAAAAAAAAAAAAAAAGAAAGAACGAAAGAAAGAAAGAAAAAGCCTTCAAAAAGGTGGGGGCTGTTTTCTCAGCCAAAAACAAAACTGCTGTCATGGTAACAGTATGAGCATCTAAATTCCTCTGACGTCTGTTGAAATAAGCACAAACTAGCATTTGTAAATTGGTAAATGTTATACAAAGTTCAAATATTTTAGTTAAAAGTAACGTATGTTTGACAGAACAAGGGGGGCATCTAGCGGTAACATTTGAGATTACAAAAAGAACAAGGAAGTGACAATGCTGCCAGTGTATTTATTATCTCTTCACTTTATTATGAAGGTAAAAGTTGAAACATGCTACATGCAACTGTGATCGTAATCTTGTTTTTTATGAATGGAGACATTCATGGTCAGTTCTCATACAAAGACATAGAATAGCACACCCAATACAACTCTATATTTCCAGCCCATACAAAACCCATAAAGTTTACTTAAATTTCCACATAATCTTTTGACATCAAGTCACTTAAAGGGTTGTAGTCATGCAGGATCTACCATTTCTGATGAAAATACACAAACAAGAAATGTAAATTTAATGTAACTAGAACATCTAAGGCAAAATGTGTGTAGCCTTTGGCTCATAAATATATAATTATAAATTGTAAGGAATGTTGTTTACATTGTAATTACCTGCCATTTTTTTTATTATTATTTCAATTTAACAACCACAGTGAATGTTCTCTCACACTTACACACACAGCAATAAACAAGAACAAAACCTGAAGAGAAAGTGCTGGCGATGATGAGCAGGTCTGAGGTTCAGTTCAGAAGAGGATCGTTGTCGTTGGACTCTACAACGGGATCGTCCTCCCCTGTGGACACTGGCTCCGTTTTTTTTTCTCCAGCTTCCACACCAATCACACCCACTACCCTGAAACACCATCAGACATGAGACGGCTTATCAACGTGCTTCAAGTGTCTCTACAGTCACACCAATGACACTGGGCAACTGTCCCCATACCAGTTACATTATTTTTAGCCAGTGCACACGTAAACAACTAATTTCTCTGCTAGTTTCAGGTTAAGTCACATCATTTAAACTGGTGGTTATTAAAATAGTTTAAGAAAGTCTTTTACTGTGAGCCTCTTTTTAAAGATTGAAAAATAAATAAAAGCAGTCTAGGTATACCCATAAAGAGGTTTTGAGTTCAACCTAACTCTTCTGAGAGTGCTGAAACAGTGAATCTGTATTTTTTTAGACTCCAGAAGACGTTGTGCATGTGAAAACGGGTTTCAGTCACGGAGTATAAAGTTTTATACTTTACTTTTGAGACTGACTTAGCAGCACCATTCTGTCAACTCAGCAAAAAACAAACAAAAAAAAAAACGAAAACTTTGTACCAACTACGCTGTGGGCCTCTTCTTTCTCCTTTATGACACATCAACAGCAAGTGAGCCCAAATGAAAAGACTAAACGCACATAACAGAAGTTAAATGTAATGACTAAAAATGAGGAACTGTTTCTTCCTGCTTTCTGAGGATACTCTCTCCTTCGTGTTGGCAAATGTCAGTTTTGCAGAAAGAACAGGCGTTTTTTGATATGCAGAACATGAGAACTCTAAACCAAAAGGTCAACACTGGAAATAAAACCACATCCTTCAAACACGCAACATTTTAAAAACGTTTGTCATTTAGTGCCAGCAGTTAACTGTTCCTCAAACACTCACTCAAGCGCAGACGTGAATGAAAGATTTTCAAAACATGGAGGGAGATCGTGACTGAACACAGGAATGTTTCCTTCATCATCTGTACAAATACAGTCATGTGATGCACACTGTCAATGTGACGAGCTTACCCCAGAACAAACAAAGGCATGACACAGAGTCCTGCAGACATCAGGAAGATGAAGCCGGGGTACCAGGCCACTGTTGCAGCATACACGCTGTTAAAAACAGCCACTGACACACTGTTGGTGAGATTCTCAAAGAAGGAAAGACAGGCAAACAGGGCCCCTGCAGAAACAGAAAAATGTAGATACTGCTTTTAGATACGCTGAGAATAATCTTTGTTTCAAAATTCCACTTTACTCTGCGTCTTGAAGTGCTTTTCTTTCAGATTCACTGGACCGGACTGCACTTGAGTGGACTCTGACTCTCCAAACATGCCGACTCGGCCCCCTGCCTCCTGTAGAGCCCCAAAGTCACTCACCCTGCTCAGATTTTGAGATGACCTTTGACATCATGGAGCGCAGAACGGGGAAAGGCATGATAGACAGTAGCAACGGCACCCTCACTGTTTAAACAAACAAAAAATAAGCACAAGATGGGACACTAAAAATACGCTGTAAAATGAATTCATGGTAATCTTGCTCCTAATTCACGGTTTATTACAGCTATGTTTACGCACATTTAACTCTTTTCAGTGTAATGATCAGTCAAACAGTTACTAAGGTCACTAACCTGTTATCTTCGTTTATATACGTTTATTACTGCAGCATGCACTTATAGTGTGCTGTATATTTTTTAGCCTTAATCTGAACTATAATTTAGATGTCACAACATTTCTACAATACTTTATGATATAATAGTCAAAAATAAAAATGGCTAATCTAGCATCAGTGAGCTACTATGTACATCACAGACCCTCTACATTGAACATATATTAAACAGAAGGCAAGAGTGAAAAGCTAATAGATAATAAACCAGACATGTACTTTTTATCAACAAAACAGCATTTAAGTGTATTTAAGTTGCAGGTTAAACCACAGTTATTACAGAACTTTTTTCCCCCACCTAGAAACATCAGGAAAGTAGTTTTGGTAAACGCCACCAGTAACATGCCCGACATGACGGACATAATCCCCATCAGGACAATAACCAGCTGTGGAACACCGCAGTACGTGAACACCGACACTCCCACAAAACTGGTGAGGAACACAGTGGTGGACAGCGCCGAGCCGTAGCCGATCAAAATCTCCGTCCAGCATAGAGGTTTGTTCAGCTCGTACAGCGTCATCATGGAGACCCCGCCGAAATATGTGAAGGAGAAGCTGGTGAAGACCACCATGAGGAGGATTATGGTGGTTCTACACCTACTGCCTGCCCTGGCAAACATCTGGTAGACTCCACTGACCATGTGTTTGATGGCTGAGCTCTGGGGAGTCGCGTTCAGAGTGTTGGCGTCTTCGGGAACCTTCTTCACCGTTTCCTCCAGAATGAAGATGGCATAGAGGAGGACTAGACACTGACACATTGCAGAGGTTATGAAGGGCCAGTTAAAGCCTGCACTTCTAACAAAATATCCAGTTGATATTGACGCCACCCCTGCCAGGATGCCGATCATCATGTCCAGTCCTGCCATGCGCAACGTCTTCTGATGACCATCAGCACACAGGTCTGCGATATAGGCAAAACACCCCCCCAGAAACGTGCTCAATCCTCCAAAAAGGGAGCTGAGGAGCGAGGAGCCGATCAGCAAGTAGAGGTTGAGCTCAAAATAAGACACTGTCAATAAAGACAAGGTGTAAATCAGTGTGCCAATTAAAGGCATGACGATTGTGATCTTGCGTCCCGCCCGGTCGCTGTAGGCAACGATGAGGAGGGTGACAGCCAAAGATGGCAGTGTGGACAAGAGGTTGGTGTAAAGGTAAAAGAGAGACGCTTGTTTCTGCACTTCCTGTAAAAACAAGAACAGAGCATGAATGGGTATAAATATAGAGAAGAAAAATGAAATGCTTCCTTTATTACTGCAGGTGCGGCAGTGGTTATTAGCTTTAAATACATGTCGATCTCTTTTCCCTCTCACAACCCATGAAGAAGTGTTTAAAATAAATGCATTTTTGCATGAAATAAAAGCAAAAATGTTCTTTAGTCTCCCAAAAAAAACTTTGTTTTAAAGGTAGATGAGTCAGCAGTTTTAATTTTGCACATAAAACGTGAGTCACATGACGGCTTGCTTAACAGATTTCGAGTTACAGCACGGAAACTTGAGTCGTGACATTGACGCAGTGCACAGATATTGATATTTGCAAAGACATGCTGCTTATTGTACCCATGGATGGATGTTGCACTTTTGGTTTGTTGACATGCTATCCTGTCAGCTTTAGCTGTATTTCACTGAAACCAAACCACCTATTTTCTGTCCTGTGATTCAATGTACCTCATGATAACTTGACTGGCTGTTGTTCTCCGCACATCTGGACATGTTGTCAGAAATGGGATAGGTGGTGTTGGTCAGCTGCTCCCAGAACCACCGGTAGATATACTGCTGCAATAGAGGGTAGATTAGAAAAGTGGAGAAAGCGTAGAGGGCCACCACGGGCTCCACAAGGAAAAGACCCTTCATCTTCCAGAGCTTGATGATTCCCTAAAGGAGACAAAAAGAGCAAGATGGAGAAATTATTTGTTTTCATGATGTATATGAATATGACAGTGATGTAAAGGATCTGTGAGTGGATTTTTAAACTATAAGTGTCGGCCATATGTTTAACACTGCTTAAAAAAAAAAAAAAAAAAAAAAAAAAAAAGTGTTATTAATGGTTTTCCCAACTTCGATACTGAGAAACCGTACTGAAAGTGTATTGTTATTTTACCTTTCAAAGATTCTCTGCGGTGCAAAAAAAATCCAGCAATTCAAGATAGTTTGGAACACTAAGTGAAAAATGCAGTCTTTACGTCACCAGAGGAATAATGCATATATTTCTGCATGAAATATATATATGTGTATGAAATGCATAATATCTACATACCTTTTTAGACCGTCGACGATATCATGCTGTAGTTTGTGAGGTGACCAAACCATCGAGTTATGACACCAGCCGAAGCCATGTTGTGTATATATACTAGTGCGACAACATATATTGGTCACGCCTCTTCTCTGCTATGGTTGGAGGCTTCTCGTTATGGCTTTGATTCATTGGTTTTACTAGCTGTCAGTCAGACACAAACCCGGATGTGAACAGACCGTACTTTGAATAAAGGTTCTTAATATAATTATAGACATTTTATCCAAAATTGTATCAGTTAGAAATAGATCAAGAAAGCTTATTTTAACTTAGAGATCTTAATTATCTTCTCTAAAAGTTCCAAACATATGTTTACGTGTATTACGGCAGTGTGACGTAGGCGTGTCTTGCGTCGGATTGTACCATCCTGCAACCGGGAAAGATTTTGTTGTGACCGACCAGGGTTGCAAAAGCAGTAGCCCGGCCAGGGGGGAGCGGTAAGTCGAAAGTGTAATTTCTTCCTTTTCCTAATATAAATTAAGTCAACATTTTGAAAGGCTGTTGGAATACAAACGTTTAGTAAGGTTCTTGAGATCTACATGCTTTAAATGCCCGGGTTTATTGTTAAATTAATGTCAGATTATCGTCCAGGTAGTGCTGCCTCTGAATTATGTTCAGCTAGCGAATCATAGCTGCCTCTATTTAGAGGTTAGCTAATATGACGAACGTTACCTGTTACCAATACATAGAGGAACGGCAGGCGGTATTTGTTTTATTGTCATACTCACGATTATTTTGGCGTGTTTTCTGTCTAGGTAAATGTGGCGAATAAACGCTAGCGTTAGCTACATCTGCTGCAATAACATTATGAAGTCGTGACTGTCCGTGTCAGGATAGGAGATACTGTATTACCTTCTCTCGCTCCCGCTGCTCATTATAAACAAACACTTGCGATAGCCACGACAAATAAAATACATTTTTACTTTTATATTAGTAGTTCCATGCTAAATTCTCAATTCTATGCCCCTTCAGAGCTATGATTTCGCAAGGAGAGGTGAATCACGAAATTAGCTGTGCTATTGCCTAATGACTGGGGATGTTTACTGAGCAGATACTATTAAAGATATTTTGTCATTGACATTTAATGTGGGGCCTGTTTCTTCTCTTGCATATTAATACCAAACAATATTACTGGCAAAAATTATAGTACACTTGGCTCCAAATTAAACTAAAAAAAAGAAATCCTAGTTGTGAGCTCATCACAACACCTCACTTCACTAAAGTATGTGGTCGTACACTTGGCAGCCTTCAGGTTACAGATGGCATGGCCCTTATCAGATAGTCATTGTTTTTGTTGTTCGGTTCATAACAGGCTCTCAATCTCGAATGAAAAATGGCCTTCAGTAAGGGATACCGCATCTACCACAAGCTGGACCCACCCCCCTACAGTGTCATCGTCGAAACTCGGACCAGGGAGGAATGCCTCATGTTTGAATCTGGGGCTGTTGCTGTTCTGTGTAAGGAATTGCTGTCATTTTAACTGTTCTTTATCAAACCTTTGAAGAACATGACCAGTAAACTTGCAGCAACAGCATTTAAGATGAGCTTTGAAGGGCAGACATGGTTTCCTGATGTTGTGTTGCATGTTTTGTTTTTGTAGCTTCTGCAGAGAAGGAGGCAATTAAAAACACATACACAAAGGTTGTGGATGCCTATGGAGTCCTGGGTGTCCTTCGTCTAAACCTAGGTAAACTACACAGCCCTCCTGTCAGTTATTTATTTTTTGTTGCTGAAGTTTAGACCGCCAGTCTTTTCTGTCATCATGTAAAGCTCCTCCAGTTTGTGGTCCTGTTGCTGCGTACATATAATCAGCTTTCTCCTGTCCTCCACTTGACCTTGACGACTCTTGTTACCAAAACATGGGAAAGGCGACACAAAGATTAAAGCTCAGTGTCACTGATTTCAATCTGAACACAGAGCTTTCGTTAACATGTTTCTTGAGTCTTCTAATTTTTTTTAAGCATAAATCATATTTTTGATACAAATGACTCTTGATTTTTCCAAACCCCTTCCTCAGGTGATTCAATGCTCCACAGTCTGGTGGTTGTGACGGGATGCAGCTCTGTGGGGAAGGTCCAAGACTCTGAGGTTTTCAGGGTCACGCAGACAGATTTCATATCATTAAAGAACGATCCCGCAGATGAGGAACGTATTGCTGAGGTACGAAAGCTGCTCAATTCGGGGCACTTCTACTTTGCGTGGTCTTCCACTGGAATCAGCATGGACTTGAGTCTCAATGCTCACCGCAGGATCTTGGAGGATACTACAGATAACCGTTTCTTTTGGTAAGAGCTTGAAATGAAAGTGTTTGCCTTCAATCAAGTAACAAATGTGAACAAAAGTATTGTTTTGAGTGTTATCTGGCTGGGACTGGCAAACGAGGTGTGAAAATTCTCACAGCTCACACTCATTTTTGCATTTCTGTTGTGATACCACAAATGAAAAAGGAACCAATCTCTCCACCTGCATCTGAAACACTACGGTGTGAACTGTGACGACTGGCTGCTGAGGCTGATGTGCGGTGGTGTGGAGATCAGGACAATCTACGCAGGACACAAGCAAGCCAAGGCCTGCATCTTTTCCCGCCTCAGCTCAGAGAGAGCCGGCACTCGGTTTAATGTCCGAGGAACAAACGACGATGGACAGGTGGCCAACTTTGTGGAGACTGAACAGGTGACTCAGATCTTTTGATTATGCTGCCAAAGATTGCTGTCGACTGCCTACGTTTAAAAAAAACAAAAAAAAAACAAAATAGTTCAGATCAATGCATTTTAAGATATTCTCCTATCACTTTGATGTACTCACTCATATAGCCAAGCAAGGTGAATATAAGCTCTTTTTAAACAGGTCGTGGGGTTCTGTGAGGAATTACAGCTCAGTACCATCCTGTGGTGGCTGAAAATTCTACTTTAGCCACTTGTGTGTTCTGTCAGATAGTAAAGAAAAGTAAATATTTCTGTTGTTTTGAACAGGTCATTTTCCTGGATGACAGGGTCTCGTCGTTCATACAAATCCGTGGGTCCATTCCGCTTTTCTGGGAACAGCCTGGAATCCAGGTAATAAACAAAAATTACTATTTTTAGTTTAGAAAAATGAAATGGATGTATGGTTTTCATGTATTATGCCCAATTATACGAAAAACTTTTAACATATCTTCACCTAGACATCGTGAGCATTTTGTAAGTGGTGCAGTTGTAGGTAAAGACAAAGGAAGCAGAAAAGCCTCCTTTAAATGTTTGTGGTATCTTTAGACATTGTAGTCTTAACACGTTTTGTCCATGCTGTGTTCAGAAAAACTCTATCAAAGGTGTTTTGTTGCAACTGAATGAGAATCGGCGGCCAAAACACCTGGATGAGAACCCCCACTTGGTATAACTTAATTTTTGTGTTTTTTTTGCCCTTGCTGGTGCTGGCGCTTTCATACCGCAGATGGGGGTTTCTCTGTGCAATGCCAAAGTACAGGGGAGAAAGGCAAGGCATGCCATCCTAATTTTTAATCCAGGTCCCTTTACTTTTTTAACATTTACAGCTGCAGTTAGGATAACCCATGATGTATAGTGTATGAATCAAGTCTCCAGACACTCCTGCCCTCGTCCTGACATTGCACAGACTTTGGGTGTTTAATCAGATGGGTGGGTTTATGGTAGATACAGTGGTTGGTAAAGGGCATTTTTCTGTTTTCTTCAGCTCCCAGACATCTTTGGTCAGGTGAGACCCTGGTCTGAAAACATCCTAGAGCCACTTCCATAAGAATTAACAGCTCAGTTATTTCCCCACTGATTAGGTTTCAAAATGATAATATAGGGGGAAAAAAAACTCAGTGAAAAGAGACTATATCTTGAGAACAAGAGAGGGTAATGGCTGGACTCTAGGTTGTTTTCTGACAGAAATGTAGTTTTCCTGCTTGCTTAGTATTGTTTTAGCTCTCAGTCCTCCCTACTGTGGCTTTGTAGGCTGATATCCTCTGCCTGTACTCCATTCATTCCTTGAGCAAAAGCAGCACATTTTTTTAATCACAAAATCTTCCTCCATTAAATGCACATTGAAGACGACACCTACAGGGAATGGTGTATGTTGCAGACCATATTGTCAGCAGGACAAAATGGTGACTTCACCAGTGTTGCTCATCGAGTTGGAGCAAAATGTGACCAGGCTTTGGTCTGAGGTCTGCAGCTGTAACCCGAGTCATCATAGATGTCATCTCAGGATGTTATAAAATATGCATTGCACAGTCCTACTGAAGACAAGAATGTGTGACAAAATGGAACATGTGTGGAGCAAAATACATGGCCCCGTCACACACACGGCAACCACACAAACAGTGAAGTGGAGGAGTAGAAGCAAAGTAGAGATGATTAACAGACTGCAGTGCAGACAAGGATTCTGTGTTAGGAGTGTGAAATCCAGTTATTGACTCGGAATGTGCCTGTTATTTATGACCGGAATAAAAGGAGATTACAGATGGTAGAATTTGATGTTTTCTTTTTTTGGTCAATGACAAACTGCCCATAAATACATAGAAATGATATGGAAAGGGTAAATTTGCAAATATATTTACTTTCAGCAGAAATATCTTAAATGTATCTTAGATGTAATTTTCTGTGGCGCTCAGTGTTCTTGTGTCAATGTATTTATTCCTATGCTACCCTTTTTGCTAATTTCGTGTGCCAGTGTCTTTTCTTTGCAGTCCAGTTTAATTCAGAATTCTATCCCAATGTGTTTTGTTGACCCCCATTTTCTCCCTGTTTGAAGAAAGGACATTTTGACTTGTCCATTTTTGTTTTGTTTCTCTTTCTTTGACTGCAGGTTGGCTCTCATCGTGTCAAACTTTCGAGGGGCTTTGAGGCAAACGCACCAGCATTTGAAAGGTAAACGAATTATTCCTCATTATTATTCATCTGCTTTTTTCCACAAGCACAACAGATGCAGCAACGTTACTACATAAACTAGGACAGGAGGGAGTTTCTTCAGCTTATGCAGTATTTATTTTGGCTCTCAGCAACTTAGCTGTTGGACAATTGATCAACAGCACTGCATCCCAGCTGAAACCAACATACCTTGTACCTTCAGCACTCTGGCATTCTAACCGACTAGCTTCGGCCTTTGGTGTTTGGAGTCTAAAACCACTTTGAACCATTACTGCTGAGAATTATACCCCTTAATGTTTTAAGCCGGAAGCTCTAAAATACCAAAAGAATGCATTGTGGTCCCTGTGATTTAAAACATTAAATCTGATTATCTGTGTTTGTTATCCAGACATTTCACTGCACTGCGAAAGCTGTATGGCAAACAGGTGATCATCAACTTACTGGGGAGTAAAGAAGGGGAACACATGCTCAGCAAAGCATTTCAGGTGAGTGGAGCCATTTGTTCCTCTTCCTCTGTGTGTAATTATAGTCAATACACATTTGACAGCAGATGGTGGATTGTTTTATTTATTGGCTCACATATACTTAGTGTAGAAAGCTTATTGAAATAAATGTGCCTCATATTGAGTTGTTGCCGTTTTTATGTGTAAGGCAAAATATAAACTAAAGTTTTCTGCGTATTCTCAGAGTCACCTGAGGGCATCAGAACATGCAGCCACAGTAAAAATGGTGAATTTTGACTACCATCAAAATGTGAAAGGAGGCAAGACTGACAAACTCCAGAGCGTGCTCAAACCCTACCTCAGCAAGTTCATAGAAGACTGTGGCTTCTTTTACTACTCTGGAGAGACCGGCATCACAAGGTTAGAAAATAAGACATGAATATAAAACATTAAAGTCTTGCTGATGTCTTTTTGTTACACTAAAACATCTTTTTTAGCACTCAGGGTGGGACCACAAGGACCAATTGCTTGGATTGTCTCGATAGAACCAACAGTGTCCAGGCTTTTTTTGCCCTTGAGGTAGAAGTCTAAAAGTGTATCATTTTTGTATACAATGCATTTCTTCGACTTTTGGTGACAATGCTTTGAGTCTTCAATATCTGTCCCGCTCCACATCAGATGCTTCCCAGGCAGTTGGAAAAGATGGGATTGACTGAGAAACCCCAGCTGGTGGCCAGATTTCAGGAGGTTTTTAGGACCATGTGGTCTGCCAATGGAGACTCCATCAGTAAGATCTACGCAGGCACCGGTGCCTTAGATGGCAAGGCCAAGGTACACAAGCACACCAGACACACTAAAAACAAGTGACAAGCTTATTAACCATTGAGTTGCCATGCTCAATAGTTTATTATATTTACAGGACATATGCATGATAATGCTTTGAAACTGGCCTTGTGGCTAAAATAAAACAAGGAATCACAGTCTTATGTGTCAATTATGTTATACTAAAACTGATTTACCTTATTTATTTTTTTTGATAAATTGTAAAAAAATATCTCTAATTGTGCATGAATAACTGTGTCCAAAAGTGCATGCTTAACTCTTGTGTGCTATCTTTTTCTGCTGTCCTCTGGCCTTCTCTTTACCTGCATGGTAAGTTTGCAAGCCTGTTTTTTTAGGTGACAGGTGCTGTTATACAGTTTTCAGTGTCTGTTGGAGAAATGATGATGATGTTTTGGTTATTAGAGGATTCTGCTTTGTAATATTTTCTTGATTTAGAATCTTTCAGAAGTATAATAATCAATGCCAAGTAAAATCATTCCCTCTACCAAATCTTTACCAGTAAATTATCTAGCAACTGCTGAAAAAGGTGCTACATGCAGTTAACTCGAAATCATCACACATTCATCTCTTTAGAAAGTTGCAACCTTTTAAGGTCTTTTCTAGTTGGGTTCTTTCAACATCTTTCTGGCATGTTCATCTTTTTCTCCTTGGATGATTGAAGGAGGAAACTGAACTTCGTCTTAAAGCAAATGGAGATTGCAATTAATAAAGTGATTCTGTTTGTGTGTGTTGTGTGTGTGTGTGTGCAGGCGGGGAAGTTAAAAGACGGAGCTCGTTCCGTAACAAGGACCATCCAGAACAACTTCTTTGACACTTCTAAACAGGAAGCCATTGACATCCTGAGGCTGGGTTCTACGCTCAACAGTGATTTGGCTGACAAAGCTCGGGCCTTGCTCACCACTTCAAGTCTTTATGGTAAATCAAACAATAATTCTCTATTATACATAATAATATTACTGAACAAACACATCGGTTTAAACCCAATGAACAAATCATGTAAGAAAAACATACAATGTGAATGTGAATTTTAAAGGCATCTTTTTCTATATGTTCTGCGAGGAGGGTGAATATCTTAACAAGTTATAACTTGCGTTTGGTATAACCTTGTTAACTAAAGATGCTGGGGTTTGTCTGCTCTTTATCGAGTGGAACGCATAATCTCCATGTGCCAGCTTTATGTCCCAGTCAGATTAATGCCGAGCTGCTGCACTGCTAGCATTATCTGTTCAAGCACTGGTTAACCCTCCCTTCTCTCCCCTCTCTTTTCTCGCCCTGCACACAATCTTAGTCACTGAGCCCGTCTTACAATCAGGTATAGTAACTGACAGACTGCGCCCAGTGGACCCCTTTTCACTTTGTAGCTATTTGTTTTTGCTACTCATTTTTCCTACATTTATATTGGTCATTGTTTTACTGTCTGTTTGTGGCTGTGAAATGTAACTTCAGACAGGAAAGAACCCCTGCCCGTTGACTGTTTTGTGTTTTATTTGTATTTTTATTATTTTTAGTTGTATTTCCATTGACACCTGGCTCCTTTCTCCCGTGTCCATGTTTAAAACATTGTTTTCCGCTGTGTTTTGATTGTCTCCCATAGGTTTCAGTTAGTGCCATTTTGCTTCCCTGTATACCATGCTTTTTATTTAAGGAGCCATCACATCAAATGTCTGATACAGCTCTCCTTCACTTCACAGCATCTCCAAGAGTATTGCTGGGAATGTGTCAAAGTTACCAAAAATACACCAAACCCAAACAGATCCGAGTGTGTGTTGGTACCTGGAATGTCAATGGGGGTAAACAGTTTCGCAGTATTGCCTTCCGCAACCAGACACTCAATGACTGGCTTTTGGACGCCCCAAAGATGGCAGGACTTCAGGAGTTTCAGGGTATGAATGTGATCATTTGTCTCCAATTGGTTCATAACCATCACTGCAACTGTTGCTGTGTTTTTTGTAAGTTTTTATTTTAGTTTATCGTGCTTATGTTTGGTGTATTTTCCTTTTCACAGACAGTAAAGCCAACCCCATAGATATTTTTGCCATCGGGTTTGAGGAAATGGTTGAGCTAAACGCTGGCAATATTGTCAGTGCCAGGTTTGTGTGTAATCTTTGCAGTCAAGATAACCCAAGAAGATTAAAATTCCATAATAAAAGTTGATTCATTTGATTATTGTTATTTTGCTGTTTTTATTCTTGTCTTAGCACTACAAATCAGAAACTCTGGGCTGCTGAACTACAGAAGAACATATCAAGAGATCACAAGTATGTGCTGCTGGCTTCAGAGCAGCTTGTGGGAGTGTGTCTGTTTGTTTTCATTCGACCCCAGCACGCACCCTTTATCAGGTATGAACAGCTCATATTTGAATCAGAAACTACTCCTTTGCATTATATGTATGACAGCAGATGGACATTCAATGCCTTTTCCAGGGACGTGGCTGTTGATACTGTAAAAACTGGAATGGGCGGAGCAACAGGCAATAAAGGGGGTGTGGCCATTCGCCTGCTGTTCCACACGACCAGCATCTGCTTTGTCTGCTCGCACTTTGCTGCTGGACAGTCCCAGGTGAAGGAGAGGAATGATGACTATAATGAGATCACACGTCGGCTCAGCTTCCCGATGGTAATGACCCTTATCGCAATGAATTCTAAAATTCGTATTTTGAGGTAAATAACGCTGCACCCATGTTGTTCATGCTAGGGCCGTCTGCTAAACTCCCATGACTATGTCTTCTGGTGTGGAGACTTTAATTATCGAATCAACCTGCCCAATGAAGAAGTAAAAGAACACATAAGGCAGCAGAACTGGGAAATTTTGACAGCAGGTGACCAGTTGGAGGAGCAGAAGAATGCTGGTTTGGTATGATCTACATCTTGTGTGTTTCCATGATTAATGAGTTTCACATCCGAGGGAAGCTAAAACCAAGTCTTCATCTAGCACTACTAATGCAGATATGTATTTAACAGGTTTTCAAAGGTTACATCGAGGGAAAGTTGGATTTTGCCCCGACCTATAAGTACGACCTCTTCTCCGAGGATTATGACACCAGTGAGAAGTGCCGCACGCCGGCCTGGACTGACCGCATACTCTGGAAGAGGAGAAAGTGGAACTTTGATGAAACAGGTCAACAGAGGGACTGTCAGACAAACCCAAATAATCCAGCAACCAAAATCTAACATTCCCTCATGTGATTGATCCTTGTTTGCAGCTGAGGAGATGAATGTAGTAGGTGCTGCCTCAACATCTGGACAGAATGAGGATGATCCAGATCACCCCTGGAGCCCTGGAACTCTGCAGTACTATGGCAGGGCTGAGCTGAAGACTTCAGACCACAGGTATGTATAGCATTTGTTGGAGAGCGAATTGTTTTCTTATGTATTTCCACCACCAAGGCTCACTGATGTAAATTCCAAAATGTAACCTGTAGTCCCAACTCGATTTTTCTTTAACAATAGGCCTGTGGTGGCAGTAATTGACGTTGACATCCTGGAGGTGGACCCAGAGGCTCGTCGGCAGGTTTACAAAGATGTCATTGCACTGCAGGGACCTCCAGATGGCACAATAATGGTTTCCCTTTGCTCCTCTGGCCCTGACGACTACTTTGATGATGCCCTCATAGATGAGTTGCTGGATAAGTTTACACAGTTTGGAGAGGTCATCCTCATTAGGTGAGCCTGAAACGCTTAACATAGATGACGTGCATCATCTTCAGACACCTTAACTTCACTGATATTTATGTGACTGTAGATTTGTTGAGGAGAAGATGTGGGTGACTTTCTTGGAGGGTTACTCCGCCCTTGCCGCTCTATCGCTCAGTGCTTCTACTGTAAGTCATCAGTAAGAATGAAGTCGCTTCCAAATTTAACAAAACTCTTATCGCAAGATTCTTGGCTGCACCATTATTGCATATAAAGGTTGTCAATGTTGTTCTTCTAGATGCTTTCATGAGTTGTTTACTTCTACAGTTCCTTCACTACACCTTTTATGCATTGCAGGTTCTTGGTAAAGTGATCGATATCCGCCTGAAGAGCCCGGGGTGGATCAAAAGTCTAGAGGATGAGATGAATGTGGAGCGGATCTGTGGAAGCATTCCCACTTCAGCCAGCTCTACTCTGCTCGCTGAGGACACAGACATGGGTGATGATGATTATGACATGGAAGGTATGGAGTGACGATCATAATGCAGCACACATACCAATGTGGATATTACAAATGTTGGATTTGAATGCTTTGGTTTGATGTCTGTACCAGGTGACGTTGATGAAGAGGTTGAGGAGATCGTTCCGCAGCACCTACTCCCTGGGGCAGGCTCCGGTCCTGGAACCTCACCTCTCCCCTCCCCCCGCAGTAGTCCTTGTCCATCCCCCACTCATGGAGAACCTCCGGCCCCCAGCAGGCCTAGTCGTGGACAGCCCTCCCGCCCGTCACAAGGTAAATGCAGATGCCTAACTCGAAGTCAGTGAGTGTACAGGCTTCCGAGTAGGGATGCTGAAATCTGAACAATGATTATTTGTAGAGAACACAGTCCAGTTTTGTTTAAAACACTGATTTTTGTTCTGTTCATAATGCGTGGAAGCAGATTTAAGTCCATCAACACTGAGGGGAGAAATTTCAGGTAAATTGTAATTATAAAGAATTGGTGTTTGTGACGTCTCAGACGACTTATAGTGACTCGATCCCTGTAAAATGTGTTTGCAGTGAGTGTTTCAACTTCTCTTTGAACTGAAATCTCTGTTGCCCACAAATAACAAGATTAAAATGTTGGTGTATACATATTTGTTTGAATCTGGTCACATTGGTCATAAGTCATTAATTTTTGCCCAAATGACTCAAAATTGAAGAGAAATAATCTAAACTATGGAGTTTCTTAATAAAATGGTTTTCTTTTGTTTAGGACCTCCTGTAGATTTCCAGCCTGGTGCCCCCACCTCTCAAAGCATGGAGCCGAAGCGCCCACCTCCTCCTCGTCCACAGGCTCCTCCTGCCAGGCCAGCACCTCCTCAACGTCCCCCACCACCCTCAGGTAGATTTTTAGCTGTGGAAATCTGTAACGTTTAATTAGCTGCAGACTCGGCTAAAGACTGTGCACCATGGACAATTCTTTCATGACACAGGGTGTTTTAGAGGTGTTTTAGACAGGTATTAACATTCTTGCCTTTATTCCACTGCTTCACCTTCTTCCTGAAGGAGGCATGAGCCCTCTGCCAGTTAGAAAGGATCCTGGAGGTAAAGTGGTGGCTGTTTGTCTGCATAATGGACTGCTTAGGCTGCTGATGTTCATCTTCCACATCACACATATAGCTTCAGTGCTTCCTCAGTTAGCTGTCATCGCTAATATTCCTGTAAAACATAGTGTAGCTCAACCTTTACAGACAGAGAGTTTATTTATGAATGGCAGTTTTAAACCTGTTTATTTCTGTGTTTCGTAGTCAGTCCACAGATTTTTTTTCTCCCTTTGTATCTATGCTGTTAAGTTACAGCTCATATAGTAATGAAGTTTTTAAATTGGCTGTATGTAGGAGCAGTTATTTGTGGATTTCTTTCACACTGTTTTTCTTTATGCATTGGTTTTGCCCATTTTACAAAATTTTTAAAATACCGGTACTTTTTCCATTCCTGGGTTAAGACTGTGTCAAGTGTCCCAGCCCACTGCTTGGCAGAAGGGGCAGTGAAGGTAACCGGCAGTGTGTTTTCGATATCTCTAGATTGTCCTTAGCTTTTATGCTGAATTGATATTACTAGGCTTGTGTGTGTTAATTATAGACGTGTTTGGTAGGATGTAGTAACACATTTTAAAAACTTTAAATGCAAAATTATTAGGAAATTCAGACTAAACCCCGCAATATTTTTTCCAATATAATATTGGATAAACTAAAACACCAAACAAGAGACTTAAATGTGTCTTTGTGATGATCTGAACGAAAATATACCACGAGAGCTGAGCTACTAGAAGCTCGAGTTTAGATGTAAAAACATCAGATTTGTTACACTAATCCAGTTTTATATCTGGGTTAATCCAAAACCAGGCAGGTAAATACTCGGATAACATGTCAGGCTTCACTGCTCTCTTGTGTGGGAACCATCACATGCTTTTCGTAGTGCTTTGCATACAATGTTGTCTTTAGTAAGTCCGACTTGTGTAACTGCATTGCATCTAACAGTAATGTGGTCTGATTTCCTTTGTGCTGCAAAGGACAAAAAAACCCACCTCTTCCTCAACCAGATTCTTTAGCCGGTAAGTTTCACAAATCATGAAGTCACATCACTATTTGCCTGACCTATTCATACTATGACTTGTCTTTATTTGGTCATGCTCTGCGTGTGCGCATATGTTTGTTTGTGGTTGGCAGAGCTTGCAGGGGTGTTGGGTCCAGTCCTAAACGGGCTGCAATCCATCGGTTTTCTGTCCTACCAGGTAGAAAACTTCTTCATGAAGGAAACTGGACTCCCAGTCCAGGTCGTAGGACTGGTTTGGACACCCCTGGTGTACAGTCAAGTATTAAAGTGAAGGAGACACTCGAGTTGCGTGGGAATGTGTTTGAAGGCTTTGTGAGGGATTCAGTAGACAAGTGAAAGGAGAGATGAGTGTTTGCATGCTGGGTGGTAGCTGGTTCCTCCTGTTGTTCTAACCCTACTCAGGAGTCATTGATAATGAAGTCATCCACTGGAAATGCTGTCATGGTGTGTTTGAACCTCCAGTTTCTACAAACTCACGTAAGAGTACTCGTTTTGTTGCTAAGCTATCAGATTTGTCTGTCTTTTCTTTTGCAGGACGAGGTCAGCCGGCTGTGGGAGCTCCTGCGCCTGGAGGTGCTCAAAGACCAGTGAGTTATCTGTAATTCCAGTTATGTCGCTGCTGTGTTTTAGCCAAAATTGTTGGTTTACTGTTTCTCCATTACGCAGAATATTCCTCCTCGAGCTGGTGTTATTAGTATGCCTCCTCAGTCTCGTCCTCCACCACCTTCTCACCCTGGAGCACCCAGACCCATCCCAGAAGTTCATCCAGGGGCCCCTCGGCCCATTTCTGATACCCATCCAGGAGCCCCAAGACCCATTCCCAGCGCCCAGGCCAAACAGCCTGACTTGCCTCCAGGTAGGGAAACTTCATTATTATCAGTCCAATAAAGCCGATCATTTTCTCTGTTTTTTTCGCGTTCAGCCTCAGGTCCTCCACCTTCAGGACCACCCCCTGCCCCTTTGGCTCAGTCCCAACCGCCACCGCCGATCCAGCCCACACTTCCAGCTCCGCTTCAGCCGCAGCAAGCTGCAGCTCCCACTGCCTCCGCTGGGCCTTCACAGGTTCTAGCCTCTCCTAAACCCCCACCACGGTCCCGCTCCTCCCACGCGTTACCACCTGATGCTGCCAAGCCTGAGACAGCCCCAGCTGCACAGGTTGGTGGCAGTGTCATTGTTCTCATGAAAGAAACCTTCCCTAATTCCATTCATTATGCCTGTGATGATTATTGTGATTGCAGTTTTTTCTTGTAAATTACACCAAATACAGCAGAAACACGCTGTAATGCTCTTTTCTCCTTGCATCAGCTGAGATTAGTTGTGCATCATTCTTCCTGCTTCTGTCTCTCTGATACATTTGTCTTTCTCTCACAAGCTGGAGAAGCCCTCAGGGTGACAGGTACTTGATACTAAACCACCCTTTTCTCATCGTCCATAGCTCAACAGTCCTTAGTAACGTTCTCCTACCTCATAAAACTGATATTCTTTCTTTTCACACCTCCTCTCAGGATTGTTTTTTTTCCCTTTAGTCCATTGCAAGTTTGTGTTTTATATGTTCCAGGCCCTAAAATGCAGCAGTCTTCTTTTTGTTGGTCAACCTATCAGTCCAAGAAGGAAAATTACAGCAGAAAATGTGATATTTTTGACCATTTTCTCCATCGCTGGTCCTTTCATATGTGCTCACTCTAGTCTCATTTATGAGAGCGAGTACATGTGAAATGTTCTCACATTTTGTTTTAACATTCAGTCATTTTCATTTTTTTCAGCCTCAGTGATATTTGTTGTATGATTGTGGTGGAAATATATACGTATATCGTCAGTAGTCCTGTAGACCAGATCAGCGGTTTTAGATGGTTTAACGATACCCTGGAATATTTGTCTGTACACCTTAATTTATCAAATGCTGATAAAAATGCAAATGGGTTTTGCTGGTTGAAAGAATATAAAATGTTAGAAATGTCCAAAGCCAGTAAGTTAGACTGGAAATGGCTGCTGTTCCACTAAATGGCGGGTAAGAAGATGGCAGCGATGAACCGCTGAATTACAGACTAGAACGGTACATGTACTGGGAAAATGCTTTTTTGGTGAAGCAATTGCAGGTTTGTTTGGGATACACACTGCTTTAGTAACAAAAATATGTAACTACAAAGCTCCGAAGGGTATCCTTAAACTTTCTGACATGATAGTCCATAATATGCTCAAATAAGGTTAGCTCAAATATTTTTTGGACATGCGATTTAATTTTACTTTGTTGTGTTCTTACTCAGACCAATGGACTGAATGGAATCCAGAGTGAAGCACAATGGAAGCCCGACCCCTTCAACACACTTGCATGTGACTTGTTCTCCTCTACGTCCTCTTCCTGGAACACCACCCAGTCCCTGACCAGAGGCTCGTCTTTGCGCGCACCCCCTGTTGTACCTGCATCTGAGCTGTCCTCAAACACCCTGCCCTCATCCTTCTCCCATCGGCCCTCTGCCCTGTCAGACCTGCAGGCGCTTGACTCCTCATCCTCCTCCTCCTCCTCACTCTCCACCCCATCGCCGTTTGCCGCTGCCTCGCTCCTCCCCCCTCCTCCTCCAGTCGCATCTCGTAGCCGCTCACAGGAGATGCTGAGAGCTTCCCCTGGACCCTTCCTAACCGAACCGCTTCCTGCTCGACCCAGCAGCACCAATCCCTTCACAGGCCCGCTGGCGCAGCAGCAGCAGCAGCAGCGCTCAATGACACCGGACTTCAGCATGCAGCATCCATCTGCAGCCCTCAGCTTCCAGGGGAGCGTGTCTGCTCTTCTCCAGCCGCTCATCCCCACCCCGGCTCCAGCAGCAGCCCCTGCTACAGTGCCTATGTCCCAGGTTCACAGGACCATGTCTCTCAAGTCTTCTCCAGTTTCGCTCTTACCCGTTTCCTCGGACTCGTGTCCAGCCCCCGCTCTGCCGTTAGCACCCCTCTCTTCCCTCCCACCTGCCCTCGCTCCTCGCCGTCAGCTGCCATCCCCGGCGATGGGGAAAGCTACTCGTCAGTGGGTCACATTTGATGAGGATTTCCCATCTTCAACCAAAACGCCAGGGGCTCCCATCTTTTCCTCTAGCTCTTTAGCATCCCGTAGTCAAACTCTGCCCTCCTGCTCATTTACCTCAGAACCCGACTGGTTATCCCCGACCCCTTCAGTATTCCCAAATATTCCGCCAGCAATCCCAACAAGAACAGTAACTGGTAATCCAAAGCTCCCAGAAGGATGCAGAGGTGACAGCTTCCACCCTAGAGAATCAACAGAAAGATAGGATCACTCGTTACGTAAAGGGCATATCCCTATATGTATAGATAAATCTATGATAAATGTTATGTGTTTGTATTGTAAAAAAGAAATAGACTAAGAATTTAACAGTATAGAGCACTCAGTTTATTTCTCCAACAGAATCATGCAATTTCTAATTTACTGCAAATATTTGTGTTTCTTTAACATCCAGTTGGCATTTGTTTCAACCAGAATCATGCTGGTGTTTGCTTTTTCATTTATCAGGTCGGACTACGTGTCCCTGCGTCTACAGTATACATAGTAGTTCATTATACGCACAAATGTATATGTAACACGTGTGCAATATCAATATGGAGACACATCTGTGTGGTCACGCACTGCGTTATCCTGCTTCCCCAGAGTGGCTGTTCGCTTCACATTGTCCTGCACATTCGAGCTGCCTCTTTGCAGCGGAGGGCGGTCGTCGTCCTGTTCTCGGCTTATGTTTACCTTCAGTCACTGAAAATGTGGCCTCGGGAGTGGTTCATGTTTGCTTTGCTCATGAATGTACCCTTTTTTTTTTTTTTTTTTGCACTGGATCATCGTCTCCTTTTCAAATCCACAGCATGAACAAGAAAAGCGCAAAACTGCGACCGAGACAAACCGCCACTGACGCAGGAATAATCACGTCTCATTTCACTTCCTGCTTATTTTATTGCCTCTACTCGATCGTAATCAACAGGCTGGGACGATTTGCTACCTATACTTTGTAGTGCTACATCCAAACTTTTCCATAGTGAAGATGTATAAATGTATTCAGTCTTGCTAAATGTTTGTGACGACTGCAACCGAAGTTTAACGGCGTGACTCAAATGCTCTGCTGCGTCTGAAGGGAGGAGAGACTTTCTCTGACCCATTTGCTTCTGCCGTGTTTTGATCCCTGTATTTTATCAAAAGCATTTGAGAGTGCTGTTCTTTATTGTACGCGGATGGGTCGGTGATGTATGGAAATAAGAGGGCTTTTATTTTCTTGTATTTGTCCAAAATCAGAATTTTCTCTCTCCTTGACACCCTGGTGAGATGTAAAGTGTCGTGTTTGAGGCGCGTGTCGTCAGTTGTGGCGTTCGTGTTTGGAAGTGAGCGTGCGTGTCATGAGTGGAATACCGGAGCTTTTCCTTTAGGAAGCTGTATTTGGTTTTGTGGTTGCGAACCAACAACCAGTGTGTTGGCTTGGCTGTGACCCACGGCGCACAGCAAGTTAAGCAGCGCTGCATAGGAAAGTGTTCACTATACAAGAAAAATTACTTTCCAAAATATTTTGGACCAAAATGCATCCCCGCAGTGTTTGATGTTGTCATTCCACCTCTAGGCCTGCATTCCAGATTTTAATTAAAGTTGGGGCCTCGAACTTCTCTCCCTATTCACAGATCCGCTGATATCCTTTTCATTAACTCATTTAGGTGTCTGCATTCGCCAGTAATTATTTTCCATCACCGCCCACTTCACCTGTTCGGTTTTATAGGTCTTTGTCAGTAATGGCAAGCAATAGTTCAGCAAGATCATTAGTACAATCGTTGCTAACATTCTAGTTGCTTCAGTCTAAGCTAGTCTTGTTTCCCCGCATTATGGAACTAGGAGAATTATTGTGTTGGTTCTTGTAGAAAGAAACATTTCTCACAAAAAAGTACCAGCTACCACTTTGCGCTTTGGTCAGACACTGTAAAATACATGAAAATCCGAACTGCACTGTAAGCAGGTGTGTCAAGGCACCTTTGCCTAGATGTTGCTGTTTTATTGTTATCCATTTGTGTGCAGTACACGTACAATTTAGGCGAGTAACCAGCGCTTTGTGTCACATTTAAGAAAGTATTTTGTAGGAAATGCTCCTTTTTGTCAGGTTGGTGTCTGTTTATATGACTATATTCCGTAGTAAATAAGAGTCTGTGTTGTTGAACATATTCTGTATGTATTAAAGAGAAAACAGATTTGTGTGGATATCCATTGTTCATATTATAGTGCACAGCTGATTGCACATTTATGTATGAAGCAGTTTATGTTGTATGTATGCAAACAATAAATGTGTTTACCTCCATTAATGTTTTTTTTTTTTTTTTTTGCAGAAATAGGTTCAAACTTATTGATCAAAGGATCTGTGGAACTTTGACCTTTGATTTTTCAAAGGATCAAGGCCAAGAGGCTTTGGAAAGGCCTTACTATTATTCCTTTGTTTTTCTACTAGTTTGTCTACTCTGTAATCAGATATCATAACCTCAAAATTAACAATACTATGTTTACTTTCCTGTAACACAACCTTACATTTCATGCCCAACCTCAGATTTGTGAATAAAACATAAAACATGTTGGCTTGTTAATGTTTTCTGACTAATAGCCCACCTAGATCCTGTCAAAGAGACCAACTCGGCCTTCTCTTTCCAAGCACCTTGATTCTCTAACTGGAATCATAGTTTAAAATCTGCTGCCTCAGCTTTCATTGTACAAACCCTTGTCACCGTTAGGGGGCGGTAACACTACGGAGGTTAAAGGAACGTCATCTAAAATTTTCACACGAAGAAGTCGACCTGCCGCTCTGTTACTGTTGTGCTCAGTCTTCCCTCTGCGTGTCATTTAGCTTTGCCATTTATTGCAGTAATAACAAGCTCCGTCTGATTAGGGGAACTTCTTTGCAAGGTAAGTGAAGCGTTGTCGCTCTCGAAATTTTTAGCGTGAGCAAGGGCTAGCTAAGCTAACATTTCATAGCCAGTTCCATGTTTTCTGAAACCATCCACTGTCAGTTTATGGCTGTTGTTATGGTTACGGGGGGTTTTCTCCCGTAACATTTGCGTGTACAGATGTTCCGTTTCTGTAAAACACGAAGTCATCAGTAGGTTCATTTCCTATCATCCTTTTCAGCCACAAACAGGGGGAGACGTTCTTGGAAAGATGGTGCAGCTACATGTGAAGCGAGGGGACGAAAGTCAGTTTCTTTTCAGCACCTCCGTGGACATCTCCCTGGATACGCTCATTCAGAAAATTACAGCAATCTACAATGGAAGACTCAAAGTGGACCGAATATGTTCAGGTAAGTATCAGAGGGTTGCACACTATTAAATCTCGTATTGGCTTTATGTTTAGTCATTAATTTACACTAACTCTTTGGGCTGTTAATATAAAATAAACTGTTTTCTGTTTCTAATGAATCTGCAGAAATCAAAGAGTTGGCAGATTATGGTATTACACTGCCTCCCAACATGCAAGGCCTCACAGAAGAGCAGATCATGGAACTGAAACTGAAAGATGAATGGGAAGATAAATGCGTGCCCAGCCAAGGGCCAGTATTTAAGAAGGATGAGATCGGAAGGAGGAACGGGCACGGTAAGACCTGCTCACTGTGAGCTACATTTTGGATTTTAATAAATGGCAAAAATGTTTTTGCTAATCTCACAATCCAATTCTTCACCAGCTCCTAATGACAAAATGAAAGAGATATTAATAAAAACAGTGGACACAGCCAAGGCCCTGATCTCTAAGGTGCGTCTAGCTGATTTAGTATGAGATCCACACTGGAACTGTCCCTTACAGTTTTATGTCTGTGCTAATCCACCATCAGAAACAAGCTCAAGCTAATGTGTGTGTCACCATGGAGATGGTAAAGGAAGCCCTGGACCAGCTCAGGGGAGCGGTCATGATTGTATATCCCATGGGTTTGCCTCCTCATGACCCTATCCAGTCGGAATTTGAGGATCGAGAAGACCTTTCAGGAACGCAGGTAAAGAGAAGCTGCATCAATAATTAGGTTTCAAGTTGTTTTAGCTACCGTTTGGTACAGTTGGGGACACCTTTTTCTAATTCTGAATTGTTTTTCCTCTCCTGTGCTTTTTCATCTGTCATATCTTTCATTTTTCCTCAGGCCTCTCTGCAGGTGATCACAGAGGACGAGTGCCAGTTATGGTGGGCTGGCAGAGAACTGCAGAGGGGGAAAAAGCTTCAGGAGTTTGTCGGCAAAAATGAAAAGACAAAGCTTGTGGTCAAAATCAGCAAGGTGATAACCATTTCAGCTTAGGTGAAGATTTGTGGAATACGTCAGGATGTTCCGAGTGACCCTGTGGAATCCATTTCTGCTTTTTTTTTCAGAAAGGACAGGGGGCGCCAGCGAGAGAGCCTCTGATCACCGACGATCAGCAGAAGCAGATGATGCTACGTTACCACAAGAGGCAGGAGGAGCTCAAGGTTAGGAAAAGACTCGACTAGCAGATGGAGAAATTAAAAATGATCTTCCATTTGCTCTCAGTGCACCTTCCTGACTTTGTCTTTGTCTTTCAGAAACTCGAGGAAGCGGATGATGATTCCTACCTGGATTCACAGTGGGCAGACAGACAAGCTCTGAGGAAACAGTTTCAAGGGCTCACCAACATCAAATGGGGGCCCAGGTAAATCTCGCCGGCTCTCGTTCTTCATTCAGAATCAGGACTCGCCACATTAATACATGCAGCAAGTCTGCTTTGTTTGTGTGGAAACTTTGGACTTCAACACGACATGTCACATCAGCTACCGTGAAGTTGGAAATTTAAGAAAACAACCTATGCAGAAACAAAAACGACTGCACCTCGTTTCATACAAGCTTCAAGCTTCTGTTCCTTTAATAAAGTCTTGTATTCTTTCATGCTGCCTGCCACTTTTACCATTATATAGAAGTACTTTTTTATATGTGCAGTATTTGTTGACCTCTATGCTGTTGATGGAAAAAATGTCTATTAAACTTTAGGTGTGTACAGGAACTACATAGGTTTAAAACTTGCAGTTATTTTTGGTTAACTGGAAGGGGAGGGGCAGAAATCCATAAGAGAATGAAGTTTGGGTGGTTGATCGATAACAGGGTTCCTTTTGACTTTTTATGACTTTATCACTTAGTTATTTAACTTCCCAGTAAACAAAGTTCTGGAGGCAATGACTCAGGCGGAGTGCATAGTTCAGCACTGCTCCAGAGCAAGGACAAGGATGCAACACCTTTCCTCTCTTTGTTTCACATCTGTGACACACTTGTGCCGATCTAGTGAAGTTTCCACAAAGGCTGGGTGTGCTGTAGCTGAAGCCCGATTTATTTTCTTAAAAACTTGTGTGTTTACCGCCCTGGAGAAAGCTCTTAAAGTCAAAGAAGCGCGTCTTGAATTAAAAGTGCAATCAGTTGACTGCCAAATCAACACATTTCACTCCAGTCTGAATCAAATAAAACACTGTGGTGAGGTCACGATTGCAGGCTAAATGGATGTGACTTAGGAATGTGCCAGCTTTATGAGTTCAATTACAGTACATCCGGAACGCATTCACAGCTCTTCCCCTTTTCCCACATATTGTTACAGCCTTACTCCATAATAGATTAAATTCACTTTTTCCCTCAAAATTCTGCACACATCACCCAATAATAAAGACTTTTTTCTCTCCAGATTTTTGCAAATTTATTAAAAATAAAAAACAAAACACTTGTACAAGTACTGAGCCTTTGACACGAAGCTCCAAACTGAGCTCAGGTGAAACTGTTTCCACTGATCATCCTTGAGATGGTTCTACAGCCTAATGAGAGTCCGTCTGGGGTAATTTCAGCTGACTGGTCGTGAGTTGGACAGGTGCACATCTGTCAGTATAAGGTCCCACAGCTGAGGCTGCACAGCAGAGCACAAACCAAGCGTGAGGTTGAGGCCCAAGTCTGGGGAAGTGTACGGAAAAAAGGCTGCTTTGAAGGTCCCAGTGAGCACAGTGGCCTCCATCATCCATAGGTGGAAGAAGTTCAGAACCAGCAGGACTCTTCCTAGACTTTTTTCATGGCATTATGGGGTGTTGTGTGTACAGTTAGGGGGAAAAAACTTCATCCATTTTGGAAAAAGACCAACATAACAATAAAACCATAACAGTGATGATGTGACTTTTACACCCTGTAAATACAGACAGAGGTGTTTAAAGACCAAATTCCAACTGAACTGTCGGGTAGCCACGTCTCACAGTTTACTGGAGCTGCCGTTCAGATAGGCGTTCATCCAGATCTCCTGTATGATCATATCCCTGCGCTCGATCCTCTCCGCCCGCTCGGCGGCTTCGCTCATGTACGTCACTTCCTCCCACCTGCACAAGTCCTTCCTCCCTGCTGCTGGGATCAAACAGCTGTCCGCCCCCTCGCCGTCGTCCTCATCTTCCTTCTCCTCTTGGAATCTGACAGTCTGAGGTTTAGATTTTAGTTTGCCATCTCCGCGCTGTCGCCCTCTGCAGGTCACCCGGACAGACACGGCCAGCAGCGTGAGCAGGAGGCCGAGGCACACGCTGGAGGTAAAAAGCAGGGCGGCCATTTCTCGATGCTCTGCAGGAGGGGAAGGTGCGTTCACTGCCCAGATTCATGCGTTAAAGTTGAAAAGAGGAAAGTTTTTACCTGTGACGTAGGCGTATGTGAGTAGAGAACTGCTCATCGTTCCAGAGTGATCGGGTCTTTTTGACTCTTTGGAGAAGGGCTCCTCCAAGTCTGTGGGAGGGGCTGATGGGAAAATTAAGTTGAAAGTCTGAAGGAGTTAAAAGAAACACGTTCCTTTTTGAGTGATGTTGGTGTATGTGATGAAGCAGGAACCTTTATCAGTTTCCACAGGAGGAGATGAAGTGGAGCCGAGTAAGTGAGGGTCCGCCTCCCTCAGTAACGTCTGTGGTACTACTGGAAGAAAGGCAGAAGAACCAAGGCTGTAGGCCAGTTTTCTGCACAAGCAGATTTGATTTAAGAGCTGAGCACACATTGTTCTATGGTAGATGTAGACCAGAGTTAGTGGAAGAAGTAGAAACAGCATGAGCTCACTGGCATCGGTGCAATCATAGGAAGTCTAACAGGATGTTGGCATTAGCACGCAAATCAGAGCTCAGCCTATTATTCACTCCCTCTGTGCTGTTTGGTGCGATAAGCTCAGTGG
The DNA here is from genome assembly GCA_015343265.1 of Pao palembangensis. NCBI lineage: Eukaryota > Metazoa > Chordata > Actinopteri > Tetraodontiformes > Tetraodontidae > Pao > Pao palembangensis. The sequence goes on along the minus strand of CM027094.1, from coordinate 9,083,677 downwards.
ATAAACATGTTCACACGAGGTCTAAAACAAAAACTGCCGTCATGCGAGGTCCTCGTTGTGAAGCCTTTAAAACGCTCTCTGTGACCCATCGCAGACGTCCCGCCCGAGGAAGCAGAGGGAGTCTTACCACAAGAATAGACCACACTCAGGTACTTCCTGGTTCCGGGAAAGCAGGGGTCCTGAAAGGTCTGGTTGCTCACGGCAACAACACACTTCTGTTTGCTGTAGCAGGATTTGGACACAAAGTGTACGGCCTCATGGTTCAGGCACTCTGAGCAAATGGAGAGGAGAGAGAAACAAAATGACAGTGTTTTATGACTTTAAAATCAGATTAAGTGAAATGATTAAATTAGTTTCATTTTTTTTATTTACAGGGTGGTTGAGGCGACTGTTCCTGTTCCTTCACTCCTGATAATATTGTTGTTGTTTGACATTTTTATGGGGTATGGTGCTTGTCCCCGTGGTGCCAATCACTCACCAAATGGGGGTGGTCTTTTCAGGTGTGAGGGGCAGGTGTTGGTGTGGTCCGGACTTCGCCCGTAGACGGCCGCGTAGATATTCAGCACCCTGGGGGGCTTACAGCGCAGGATCATCTCCCCTCCCTCACACACCACCAGTCTTTTGTGTCCCGCTGAGGGCAGGGAGAGGCAAAAAAGACCACGAGATAAACGGAATGAGCGACTAGGATCGGGGGAGAGAGGCGTAGGGATATGGCTCTTCTGTATCTGTGCGTAGGTACACGGTGTGCTGTGTGATATACTGTGTCAGGACTCACTTGGCTTGCATTTGTAGTCCACATGGAGGTATTTGGCAGTGCCGGGACAGGGGTCCCTCCCAAACAGCAGGTGGTGGACGGGCAGCTGACACTCCCTGTGGCTCTGACACTCCGACAGCAGCTTCTGCACAGCCATCACCAGGCTCAGTCAGCGTGCTCATGCGCTCATCAGCTAAAGCTGAAGCAGAGACTGCAGATAAAGCACCTGTAGAGCGGTGAAAGCCGAGCAGCTGCGGTTGCGGGCTCGGGGCTGGAGGTCGGCGGCGCACAGCCTGGCCTCGCCGCTGCCGTAGAAGGCAGACTGGATGGAGATGGTGGAGTGGCGCGGGCAGTGGAGCCGCAGGGGCTGGCCATCGCAGGCGTGGGCAGAGTGGCTGGTGATGATCCTGGACAGGTAGTCTGTCACACACAACCGTACCGGTTAGGCTGGATATAACCTGTGAAAGCGTTTTCTTTTGTGAGCCCTCAGACTTGGGGAGACAGTGATGGGCTCTCTCCTGAGTCACCTGTAAATCCTGCTGATCCACTAAATCCAGTGTTTTACTTCCAGGGAAAACCAGACAAACTAAAGCTTTTAATGATAAAGCATTCTTTTAGAAAATATTTTACATATTTCTCTTTAATCTACTTCATCTTTGGTCTTAGATCAGTTGCAGTGCGCTCTCTGGAGCTCTCTTCTTTTGTCTCATGTTACTGGTAAACACAAACCCATCACAGGTGCTGAGTACATGTTCTCCTTCCTGGCTGCCCGGCTCTGCCAACTGGCATTCAACCTAACACCAGCCACCTTTGTTGCATGCTGCATAGACGAATACACTGTTCTCTGCAGCATATTTGCATTAATAAAAAAAAAGAGATGCACAGTTTCAGGAATCAAATCTCAACAACATTGTTGACAGCCTGGACTTAAATATTTACTTGAATAAAAAGACATATTAGAGTGGATATTGACAGCAACGTTCTAGCAATTCTGTAACAGCCAAAGTTAATCTTGATATAATGTAGATATCATATTTCTAATGTAATGTGTACATCTGATCTTACTGGAAAAGTCAGCCAGTCCACTCATGCGTCTGGTCCACAGCAGCAGGGTCAGGTAGAAGAGGCTGTGGCTCCAGTCGACTCCGTGGAACAGACGCGTCCAGCCGATGATCCGCATCCCTGCCTCTCAGATCACATGAAAGAGATCCGGAAACTCAGGCTGAAAACGCGCCGGTGCGAACAGGAGCGCGGTCCCATCACCGCGGAAAATCCCAGCGTAATGTCGCCGGAGCTCTGTGGAAATAGCAGCTGCGCAACAAGTTGCGGGGAAAGTGACAGACGAGCTGGTGGCTCTGCGGAGGCAGCGGAGCGGTCCCGTCTGACTCCTCTACAAACACGTGTGCTAACTATAAATGCGTCTCCAACAACAGCTGAGAGGAGACGTGTCCGTGGGCGTGGGGGCGCTTGGAGGGGAAGAGGGGCGACACGACACGCTCCCACCGTGTGACGCACTGACTTTTTCTCCCACGTGAGGCGCATGTTTACTCTGTGGATCATGGGAAAGCGCTTTCATTCAGCTTTGATTTCCCCTGATAAATCAGAAGTGTTCAGAATAAACTCTTGCTTCATCGATTTAATCTGTCAGGACTGATGTCAAGCTGCAGGGCTGCTCCTGAAGGGTTAGGAGATTAAAAAAATCGGAATAAAAAAATGGTTATCAGAAAATGACCAGAAAAACAGGGAAAAAAAAACAAAAACAAATGCAGAATCCCGAAAGAACTCCATATCTTAAATCTAAAACTAATCTCTGGATTAAAGAGAACCCCAAAACAGAAAAAACAGGGGCCCACACATTCATGGTAACTGGTCAATCTTATCTTATCATGTTAAACAGCTGTCAATCCAACAGAAATGTTGAGGGCTCCATGCTGGCTTCTATGGAGACTGGAGTCTGACTGACTGTGTGGGGGCAACTAAGAGTTGATATTTTGCATACAGCCCTGACTAAAGGCCCCTCAGCTGCTTTTATTCTTTGAATTGTCGCTTCAGGCATGTGGGGAGTGTCTCCAAAACCCCTTTTCTTATGTTGTGATCTCTCAAAGCCAGTGGAATTTTGTTGTCAAACTCAACATATTTTCTACATATTTTTGGCTTTTTAAGAAAATTGGCAGTACCGAATTAAAAAAAAATGTCCAAACGCTCTTGGAACGTTATCAAAAATACATGTTTATCTTTTTTTTTTTTAACGCTACATCCCTAAATCATCAACATGCATCCGGCAGACAAATGTGATCAAAGAAACTAAAATGTTGTGAAATGTCACGATAGTCATGGATTAGACAACACTAGAGATGAGAAAATGCAGACAAAACATCTGATTAGTTTTAATGGTGTTTCATGGCAAGCAGGAAGAGGAGGAGATAAACAACATCCTGTTAAAGCACGGTTCAATAAATACAATGTGATGAATGACACATTTACATTGTATTACACAGTTGCCTCAATAACAAACATACAGAAGCCGTGCATGTAAAAATAGGACAGTGCAAATAGGTTGTTTGAGGTCTTTAAATTCAAAAGTAAATAGAGAATCTCAGGCTATATAGACAGAAACCCATTTTTCACTTGAAATCCATGTTCATCTCAAGTTGAGAATCAAGTGCGGCCTGTAGCAGAGTAAAAAAATTAATTGTTTTTTTTCCCCCAAAACTGATAAGGGATCTCTGATCAATCAGTCTGTTAATTAAAATACCAACCAGTTCTCTTTTTGCTTCCTCTATTTTCACTTGAGCAAGAGATGGACTCTGGAATCACATAAAAACAAAAATCAAATGCTAAAATTGTCATTGTTTTAATAACATAATTCAGGGTCATTTTCAAAGTGCTTTCTCTAATAAAGTACCAAGTCAACAAACCTACCGGGCTAAGGTCCATGTAAGGTTCCAATTTCTTTTTTAAGGGGATTATTTCTTGTTTCAGTGCAGCAACATCCTACAGTGAGAATAATACGATGACACGTTAGCCCTGAAAAGCACCAAGTGTGACATCTTTCATTACCAATGGAGCTGAGATTACCTCAGAGAGCTGCACAATAGCCTGGTGAGTGATGGACTTGTCCATTTTCCTCGATACTAGCTGAGCCTGCAGGGTTGATACAAGAGAGAATAAAACTGGCAACCAGACAACGATGTGAGGGGTATTAACTGTCAGTCCAGCCACACATAACAAAACAGAGGTCAGAGCTTGATGGCCACATTGTATCAAGTATATTCAGTTTTTCCAAGTAGTTCACCTCAAGCTAATGCATTTTTCAGAGCCATTTTGCACCTCATTTTAGCTTTTCATGTGGTCTTATAGTCCATGCCTAATAAATTAACGCATTGGTATTTAAATTTCTTAGTTTCCACCGCCCTCTAGTGGCAGAATGAAATAATTTTTGTTTTTTAATGAAAGACTCAACATCTCCAACTTTAACGCAACTCTACATTTCCACCAGATATAACAGCACAGCATACCTCTGCCCTCTCCCTTCTGTTTCCCAGCTCTTTGGCCTTTGCTGTTACAAAATCCATGTTAAGCAGCCTCTCCTCTGCTTTTGCACTCTCCACTGCCTGAGATTTGACAGTTTTGTTGATGTCCCTAAAGAGAACAGCAGAGGTGAGGTACAATGTCTATTTCATTATGTTTTAGCAAGTGTGACCACATAAATCGTATTCTCACTCTTGTAAGGTGTTCCGCAGCATCAGAGTGGCACCAAGCCTCTTTCTGAGGGCTCTGAGTTCCCTCTCAAGTCTGCGATAGGACTTTTCAGCTTCCAAAAGTTCATTGGTGAGGTTGTTCACAGCTGGGATGAAGCTAAATAGGGCATGTACGTTTTTTCACAATCGAGCAGTTACTTAAATTCAATTTTACAACAGGTGTTTGTTTCTACCTGCCCAGTGATGTGTCTCTGACTCCAAGTACCATGGCAGTGTTCACTAAAGCAGATGCGTAGTTAGAAGCAGACTTCGACAAGCCTGTGTAGGACAATCCAACACCCTGGAGGAGGACATCCCGTAGGTGAGCACCTTCAAGGAGGAGATAGCACCGGTCATAAATTTGCAGTTTTGTCAATCATCCCCAGAATCAATAACATCATACATACTACGAGAACTGGTGCAGCTGTAGATTTGACAAATCTGACATTATCATCATATAACATTCTATCCTGTAATATGGGTTATAACTGAGTCCAGAATGAAATACACAGGTATCATGAATCAACCACTTACAAAATGTAACAGTTGCAGATGCACGTCGGACTAGGGTCTGCTGAAACGATCGACTAACAAAACTCTAACAGATGATTCTTACCATCAGCTTCATATTCCGATGCTTTCTGTTTGAGGTCTTCTATGAGCAGCGCTGTGTCGCTGCACCGGGCCTCACTCGATTGCGCCAGCTGATAAAGGAGCTCCACTGTCCTGGTGTTCACTTCGTAATGTGGCACTGGTTGGTCTCCAAACACGGAGCTGAGCCAGCTGTTAACCTTAGTAACGTTATAGAATCGAATGATGAACAAGATATTGAATGGCAGTCATTACTCTTCAATAACTCGTTAAGCTGTGTCACTAAAAACACCACTGAGCATTACCTTGTTGATCTTTTCACACATGCTGTATAAAAAAGGCAGAGAAACGGGGGAACTAACTTGTTAACTAATGTCACTAATGTCAGAAAAACTACTATTGTTCGCATACTAGTTTCGCGCTCAAAAGAAAATAATTCCGACTTCCTAGTTAACAGCCAATGAGAACGGAGATCACCGCGCATGATAAAAAGGAGTCTTTTTCTTCTTTTGTGGGTTTTCTTGGAGGTTGGCAAGCAACGAATTGGTGCATTACCGCCACCAACTGATGTGGAGTGTGGAGGCTGATATTTACTACTACTATTATTATTATTATTATTATTATTATTATTATTAATAATTGGTGCATTACCGCCAGGAACTGATGTGGAGTGTGGAGGCTGATATTTATTATTATTATTATTATTAGTAGTAGTAGTAGTAGTAGTTGTTGTTGTAAACATTAATAATAATAATAATAATAATAATAATAATAATAATAATAATAATAATAATAATAATAATAATAATGATGATGATAATATAAAGGTGTCTATATCCTGCCCAGAGATTTTATTTCTCTTAAATACTGAAATAGTATTTGAACTTTTGTCTCAAAATTTCTACATTAAGACGACTTTTAGTACTTTTAAGTTTCCTGATCAAATTCCTTCTTTCTGCCTCATATTTCTCACACTCAGATAGATTATGCATTATATTTCAAATTTCAAGCAACTACACTTACTTGTTGCATGTTTCCCTATCGTAAATAATGTGCATGATAAATCCCCAAATTCTGTTTTTAAGTTTTATTATCTTTGGTGACCATTACATAAATACAAATAGTGGGGCAAGGGTACAAAAAATGAAAAGAAAAAGTAAAATATAGTTTTGCTCACAATGGCTTTCCGGTTAATAACGGAAGTGCAAAGTAGCAGTATCTTAATGTTGCTTGCCAACCGCCAAGAAAACCCACAAAGAAGAAGAAGCAGTATATTGGTGTACGCCAGGGTTTTTGCCGCGCAAGTTTGAACTACTTGTTTTGGAGACGCAATCTGTAATGGCGACTAGAAAAAAGTCGTCAAAAGAGCGACAGGACAGTATGAATGCAACATTCGCAGTTTCGAGTATAGACTCTACTTCTATAGGAGAAAAGTTATTTGGTCAAACGGATGAAGATGGTGACAGTGACGACGGACCAGTGGTTTTTATCTGTGGGAAATGCAAGTTGCCTGTTGGGGACTCGATGTCCTGGGATGGCAGTGAGGACGAGCAAAACCAAATTCGATTGAAGCGTGAGTCTAGATTTATAAAAATAAATAAATAAAATCCTGGAAGAATAAATCGGGATGACTACTGTTCTATAATGTTCGTGGCGAGTGTGGTGTATTCAGGTGCCGGTATATTGTGTAGGAAATTACCAACCTAATTTTAAGGGTTTTATATACGTGTGTAATGTGTTTTGCTCACAGGAGTCACAGACAACGTTTATGTAGGAAAGGAAAATCGCATGTATGAAGTCGGCAAACGATCTCTCTGGTAAGAAATTCCAAAATGTGAAACACATGTCAAGTTTCAGGTCTGGGAAGCAAACAGTCCGCTTTTAAATTGTATGTTTTATAATGAAGCACAATTCATCACTGATAATCTGTTTCTTAAAAAGAGTGTCCTCTTTATATTATTTCATTAAGTTATTCTTGAATATATCTACAAACAAAGCTGGACCACAGGACTGTCACAAACCAATAGCATCAATGAAGTTTGCACTTTTATTTCATTTTTATTGTTCAAAATCTGGTTCGTCTTTGTAGATGCTGACATTGTCCTGAATAGAATGGAACCATTTAAAAACCAAGTAGTTATTTTACTCCATCTTCAGGAGTTATTTCAGTGTTCCATTGATTTCATTTATGACAATATGTCAACTGTCTCTTTTTATCATTACTTAGGTAAATTATGAGCCCTTGTGCTGGCAGTACAGATAAACAGCAATAATTTTAAATTATTCTAGCAAAAAAAAAAAAAAAAAAGAATTTTGGTGAAAATGTTTAATTTTGTTCATTGATCAAGTCAATGTCCTTGCATGGCTTTGTAATGCTGACTTGTTTTTGTGATTGTCCCTCTGTAGCCTGATTGTGGATCTGTTGTGCCAGGGCTGCCACTCTGTGCTTGGGATGGTTTATGCATCCACGCCTAAGAACTTGGACTACAAGAGGTTTACGTTCTGTTTGAATGTAGCAGACATCGACAGGTATGTTTGGGCTCAAGCCTTTTACTATAACTGGTTCGAATTGCGTATTCATGAATTACAGAGCAAATGACCAAAATTGTCTCTGTAAATAAATGTTATATTTCTGTATATATTTCTCTTCTCTGCTATATTTCTATTAAAAAAATAATGATTTGCAGTTAACACTATAATATCTTGACACACACATCAATAATCAATCAGTTAACGTACAATTTGTGGCTAAATTGTGAAGAACATTTAGTACTTTAAGTATTCCTTTTAATATGTCAGCTAAAATTTAAACTGTTACATTTATTGAAGATAAGGCTGTTTTGTGCGCTGACATTTATAAAAACATCAGTTCCCTGCCACTTAAGGAAAACAAGACTCTTTAATGTGCAGATTTTTTCAGGATGATATTCAATCTTCCTGCTTTATACATTGTCTAGTTTTAAAATATTTTTTCAGTTATGTATTAGGCTCTGCGAAGCAGATTCTGGCAGCAGGGGGCGCAGACGAGCAGCCAGTGACTCTGGAGTACAGAGGCGTTGTGGAAGAGCAGCTGGCGGAGGTAATTTACTGCTGCTGTTTTTCTTTGTCTGTTCTCTCAGATATGATATTGATTTGAAATAAAATGTGCTCCCCACCAAGAAAAGTATTTGTTCTAAACTTAATAAAATGTGCTCTATTTCTGTAATCATAATTCAAAATCATGCTGCAGACACTCATAAATATATTTCTTTTTAATTAAAATTTGTATTTTTCCATTAAAAATGCCCCAACCTTGTAGTTTGACCTGGAAATTATCAGCAAGGACATGACTGATGCTACCTTAGACTAGCTCATTGATTATTTATGGGCAGGTTGTACTTCTAATGACATCAACCTTGTTCTGGGAAGTCCTCGGTCCTGAGACAGACAGACGTTTGAGTCAGACATTAGCTCATGTCTCTAGGTCCTCCCCAATGAATAGGTTGTGTATAATTTAAGCTTAAATAATTAAAAAAAAGAGTTTTCACGTCATAATTAATACATGCTAATGTTGTCTTGCAGGTGTTTACCTTTTCTATTGATTATATTATTATAAAATGCTGAACTTATTTTTTTAATGCTACTCTTGATTCAAAAAGTTATACGACCCTTTGTCTAAGGAAATACTCCAAAAGCTACAAATTGGCCGGTAGGGGGCGTTAGTGCCCAGGGCAGCTGCCTGGTACTGAGGACAATAGATGGAGAGGATGTTGAGGAATCTGGTAAAAACATGTTTTGATCATGAAGCGTCTTTGTCACCAGACTGTGGTAACAGAGACAGAGGAAATTCCTGCAGTTGGACAGAAATGTCATTTAAGCAACAGTTTACAGCTTTTCAGCATTACAATGTTTCAGAATTCATGTTCTGAAGTCTCGTGTTTCAGCAGTCAGGTGTTTCCCCTTTCGGAAAGTTCTTGTAGAACATGTTTGTTCTGGTGATTGACAAACATGTTTTCAATGCTAAATATTTTAGGCTGCTTTTGAGTTACTGAAAACCATGTTTAGTAATTGTTTCGTTGCTTTAAAATGACAACAGATCACTGAGGGTTCACACTTTGGAGAGGTTGTCTGTGTGAACTTTCACCATTTTCTGATGTTAAGAGAATTACTCAATCAGTAGCCAATCAGCCTTGTAGTCCTTAAATAAAATCAGAGATAAAACAAACGTTTGAGCTGACACCACTAGCTGTCAACCAGTCAGCCTCACTGTCCTGTGTTCTTTGTCCTCCTCTATGTGTCCAGTGATGCTGTTCCTCACCCTTCCCGCCATTCCTAATGTATTCTGTCTGTCTGTGTCTGTCTGTCTGTCTGCCTCTTAGACACTTGTTTGGGTGTTTCTTCTCTTACACTCACTGACCTGTCTCCCCCCCACCCTCCCACTCTCTCTGTCCCCCTTTGCACTCATCCATCCTCGTCCACATCCCCCCCATGTTTCGTCATTCTCCCTCCCTGTCCCCCTTTCCCCCAACTGTGTTAACTCCTCCCTCTTTTCTTCCTCGTTGCTTCCTGCTTCTCCCATCAATTCCCACCTGTCCGCAGTTCCCCTCCTTTTGTTCCATCCATGTTTTCATCCCCTCACATCTACTGTTCTCCTTAACGTCCCTGCCTGATGTGTGTCATTTCCAGATGAAAATGCTGGTCATGTCCATGGCACTCAAGTTGGAAGAGATCGAAATTGGCCGTCAAGAGGGTTACGAGCGGCCATGACAGTGAGGGACAGCACTTCGGATGGGTGCCTCTCTCTACTGATAGATTTAATGTTCTTAGGCCTTGAAGGTAAATGTACATTCATTTCTGCTCAGAGTTACATCTCACCCACAGCCCCTCAGTATATCATTTGTCCTAGTCTCACCTTGAGCTCAGACGCATCCATAAAACCATGCAAACACACACACACACACAAACAGCTTCCATTCGGCTTTGTCCTCACTGCCGATGGTGAAACAAAGATTGCCTGCACTGTAATCAATCACGGTGTCAGAGCGGCTCCTGTGTCGTGCAGAACCATCCTCTCTGCACGTCTGGGTGCAGAGTGAACGCACCCTGAATAATTATTTGCAGAGGGTTTCATCAGAGGGGCTGCACACTCAGCACTTTGTCATATTGATCAGTCCAGTCGAGGCCACACACCTTTTTCCTTTGTTTGTTTCCTCGGAGCTAGAGTCTCAAAAGGCTCGCTGAAAACAGTTCTGTCTTACTAGTTATTACTTTCCTGTCTTGTCCTGAAAATTATGAACATTTTCTTTAAATTTTCATCTGTTAATGACGTCATATTTTGTTTGTTTTTGTCCAAGTACACGTGTTAATAAAGTATTCACCTGTTCTTCACCTGTGAAGAATGAAAGCAAATGAGAAACTTTAAACTGAAGGATAATCTTTTTAATTGTTTCCTTTTTTGACTGTGCACTAAGACTGTTATGGATCAGTGGCTTATCCTGCTTATTTAGAAGTATCTCTTTGATTGAACAGCTAAACAGCAAGTTTTAAGGTCTTCGGGGTTGAGGGGCAGAGGTGTGGATGATTTCAGTACCAGTGTTTGCTTAACAACTGACCTGTAATGTGCCCAGCAACACTTTCTAATAAGGCGGGAAAGTGGCTGCACGCCGCACCGCACGCCCTCCCTCCCGCATCCGAGAGGTTTCATCAGCCTCTCCGAACAACAACAGTTAGAAACGGCCAACCAGCACGCTGTATCCAAGGGCAGGTTGCGATGGCAACTGAGAGCACATGTTACGCTGAGTGCCTGTTGCCATCTTGTCATCATACTCACTGCCAGAAGAACAACCAGCCAGCTCGCTAGCCAGCATGCCTGTCAACAGACGTTAGCCCCCTCCCACTCATACTCAGACATATAAAAGGGGGAGGAGTCCTGAATCAACCACCCCAACACACACACACTCCCTAATCCATGTATGATGTTTTTCTCGATGGTAACCCCACCCATGGCCCTCTTCTTTTCTCCCCTCCCTCTGCGGAGGAAAAAAAAAGTCAAAACAACAACAAACAAGCCTCGTGGATCTGTTGTTTCTGGTGCATGTTGTTGTCTCCATGAGTTTGCTGGTGGATGCAGCCAGCACAGTAGCCGCTCCTCTGCGCAGTCCTTCACACTCTTGAGAGTAAATCCATCAACGTGTGCTTCTTTTCTTATTTAGAGAAGTGAAGCTCAGTGGCTCCTCCCTGCATTTGAATCCACCAGACAAACCCATTTAGCTGTTTTATATATAGCCACCGTGTTTCTGAACGCGTTGCACTACTGAGTGCAATTATTGCACCGGTTTCACCTCAGTCACCCCCTTCAACCAATCACCACCACACGAACAAACGCACAACAGTTGGTACGTCTCCACTCACTCTGCAAGCACTCGGGGACAAAGGATGAATAATACAGAGGTAACGTCTGAGTGAAAGTCGCCTCCCCTCTTCCCCTCCTTTTCACCTTCCCTAAGCAATAAGGAAGCAATGTTGCCATGGAGGCAATGAAGCCTCGAGACTGTCGGCCAATTACAGGCTTCTCTCAGTGAAGCGCGGCACCAATGGCAGCTCAATCTGATGCTGCTGTTGCCACAGACACTGAAATCCTATTGGCTGTCATCCACTCTTTGATTGGATTTCTGATCTTGTTTTTGTGAGGGGGAAAAAATAGCTTAATGTATTCCACCTGTGTGCCAACATAGTAAATATATTTAGTTTTCCCCACGAAAGGAAGAGAAATACTCTATGAGAACTAAACTGTTTCATTTTTAATGTGTTTATCTAGTGTCAAATTGATCTATTAAACAAAACTTCATTAATTTGTGTGGGGTTTTGATTAATATGAAAAAGTAACCAAAAGTTTAAACAGGAAAAATCTTTTAATCAGCATTTTTGCAGACTTCTCCCTTTCCATCATAATATTTGTTTTCCCCCCTGGCAGAAGCACCACACCCCATCAGTTGCTCTGCATTTCACCAAAATCTGCTCTCACTGCAGCACTGTGAAAGCAGTCAGGTCCACTGCTCCTATTTAGTCATTTTAAATCTGAAAATATAGTTTCTTTTGAACATTAAAAGTAGTCGTATCCAAAACTTAGTCTTTGTTATTTTTTGAATATATTAGCAAAAATGCAAACCTGTTTTTTTTTAAACTAAATCTTTGTGTACATCTGCAATATCTGTATGAAATGAAACCTTGTCTGATATAAAAAATGTTAAATGATTGTTAAGATGATTATTGGGAATGGGAAACTTGGCGGCCTAAAGGTCGACTCGTAAACGGGCCGCAAGCTTCTCATTCCGGTAATCACCATCGTTACACTCGTTAGCCTGTCAGTCAGATACTTGTCTCATGGTGTAACCCAAATCCCCTTTGAGTGCTCAAAGCCTCCTCCTTCATCAGAAACATCTGTTTGTTTACTTCCTTCAGCGTCTTTGTGCGCTCCAGCCAGGTCGTGTCAGGTCCACTCTCGTTGTCCACTTTGAGTGTGAAAACTGCTGAGGATGCAGGAGCGATCTAAAAGGTGCGCACGCAGGTTGGATTTTTCCCACCTGTGTAATGAACAGGCGAACGCCCGGCACTCGTCACTGTGTTCCAGGTTAATCGCGTGTTTTTCTCAGACACAAAGGCTTGTGCCTTTGCCAATGACGCCCCGGCGTGGGTGGGTATGTGATGAGAAGGGGGCTGAAAACAGGATTAATGTCATCGGGATCTAAGCCTGAACAGATTGACAGAAATAAAGTCCCGCAGTACAGTAAGTAGTCATATTGAGCTCACATTTAAATGGTATAAACATTAAACCAACTTTGGTGTGAATTAAACAAAAAAAAAAAACAGGCATGCACGACCAACCTGTAACATGGATTTAGGCACTACGCAGACCCCTGGCTCCTGCCTAGTACCCCTCAAAAACGTACTGTATTACCATTGCTCCAAATTTGTAGTTCTTTAATTTAGAACCGACACAGGAACACGGTTCTGAAGGTATGTGACGCCTGCGTAGGCAAGATGATGCACAGAGGCTTTAACCATTAATCCACACTGAGTTATGCAACCACCTGACCATGTTCAGGGCAGGACCTTGATGCTCATGACAGGGAGGACCATTGAAAAAGTCAGCCTCACACAAGGCTCCAGGTTCCATCCTGGCCGAGACCTTTCCCTATCTCCCCCTGCCTCAAAGGAACCCTTTGTGGGTTTTCTCCCTGTACCCCGCTTTCTAAAAACATGCCCATGGGTATGAGTGAAGGACGTACGTGTCCTGTGATGGACTGCTGACCTGTCCCAGGTCCACTCTGATTAACCTGGTAAGCAGCGGTTGACAGAAGATACAGTAGATAAATAGATGTATGTTCAGATGTTGGAGGTCACAAATGTTTTGTTTTGTTGCCCTTGCTTCTAAGGTTCTGAGGCACCTTTGATTCTATTGTCCGTTCAAGCAATATGCCAAAACTATTCATTTTAGATACTGCTCTGTGATGATGATGAAAAATATCTTATGTTCATCCCCTGCTGAGGGGCCCAGGGGGGATGTTTGTTTGTCACAGACTCATCAAGGCAAACGACCTGTTTATCAGATTATTGTTGGAATAATCTACATGTCAAAGAAAATTATTGTATTAATCTCATCAGTGTGTGTTTTTTTTTTTTTTTTTTAAGCTTCCTTTGACAACAATAAATTAACAGCTTCTGCACCTCAAACACTCCCAGATGCAAAGTTTTAGTGTACCTGTCGGCACCCTTTCCCCTCCATATTCACACCCAGTGTCCACTGTTTTCTTTTATTCAGACCGCTTGGGGGCATCTGAGTCGCTGCCCACCCTTTTTTTGATAAACAAAAGGCTCCGGCTCTAATGCATTTGAGAGTCACTGTTACCCCCTCAGCTTTTATCAGCTTAGCCACGCTGGTTTAATCAGACGGCCGTGTTTGTGTTGTCCTGTTTGTCTCAGAGCTCTGGTGATCCCCCCTTCTTTGTCTCGTCAGGGCAGTGTCACCCAAAGAGGTTTATGATGGGGACCCACAGCTGAGTAGATTAGCGTTCACGGCGTGAAGAGGGAGGGGTTGTTCCACAGAAGGATACTTCAGCTGTTGCAAGGATGCAGGTGAGAAATTCTGTGAACATACCCCCAGCTGAAAAACCAGACAGACACCTAATAGGTTTCTTATAAATATTTAAAATACTTTATACAGCATAGAAATCTCTTGACACTCGAGCAAAAAACCATCACTTACAAAATCTTACAAAATACGCCCCCCACGAGTCTGTTACAATCTCAGTATCAACCAGAAAAAGATGTACCACCCAGTAAAACAAAATGTACAAAGAAGTTATTCAAATGCGAAGAGTACAGTTCAAAAACATTGCATGCAAATTCGTTTGGACATTGAGGAGCCTCGTGTGCCTTGGAAGCCTTGCAGTAGAGTCGCATTGTCGTTGAAGCCACTGATGTGAAATTATTAACACGGTTTGGAATCCCTCTGTACAAAAGTGACAGGAACACGAGAGTTTGTACGGGTATTTACAAGCACAAGTTTCACATTGCTCTCGGAGCTCTTGGCAAACACTCTTCATGGTAGTCAACACTTAAGACTATTGCACAAAACTACAAAGTTAAGACGTGAAAAAGGACGCAAATCACTTTCATGGCTGTTGTAATTCTTCAAATGCTCAACCTTTAGCTGGGTTGCTAAGTTTTATAAGGCTTTTAATTCATCTTTTATTTAAATTAACAGGTGAAATATTTAGATTTACACTTTCCTGTGGATTATAATGCAACACTTAGACACCTATTAACATTAAGAGGAAAGCTTATTGGTAGAGTGATTTTAATGGCACTAACGCTCAAACACTGCAACTGTGGAGTGACTAATGCAGGGAGGTAAAAGATGGTTTACCTCCAAAGAGGTTTTGGTTTTTAAAAATAGTGCACTGAGTTTTCATTTCTTCCAGTCAGCGTTGAGGATAACAGTGCTGGCTGTCTGGAAGCACCATACATTTGTATATTAAATTTTCACAGAGACAAAACACTTATACATGTAATCAGGGTGAGGGTTGGGGTCTATTAGCTGGTGTGAATCAGTTTGTGGTTTAGTTAGTAAGAAGTTACAGCAATATTACAAAAGAGAATATCTCTTAATTCAGTGTATAATACAGTGGTTGGTTGTGTGCACAGGTGTACAACTTGCTGGAACAGCTCATATTACATCATATCCAACTTTGAATCCAGGACATAGTAAGGTTGAGTCATCCCTCAGGGATCAGTCCAAAATCTCATCTTCTCAGTGTCACCACTTCTTATTACATGCTGACAGCAGTAACAAGAGGTTTTTATTTTCTTTTAACCCCTTTCTTTTTGCTCTTGGTGGAAAAAGTCCGTCATCAAAAGTGGCTCAGTTAGAATACCGGGACAGTTCACGTTCAGAAGGCCGCTCTGAAAGGCCCCCTCGACTTGTCGGGAGGGTCTGAGTTCAGTCTGTCTTTCCTCGTCTTTGCCCTTCTCCCCCTCAGCAGAGGGTCTTGAGTGCGCCCGAAGCGCAGAGGAGAGTCTGCATGGGATAGGGGGGTGGTGACACCACTTCTTCAACCACCTGTTCTGGCCGGAATGTGAACGGCTGCAGCTGGACCTTTTTCTTTAAGATCTGTCCCATTCCCATGCAGGGGAACTTGCCGCGGTGTGTCGGGCTGTCGGGGTCGTTGCTGCTGCTGCTGTTGGACGGAGGGCTGAACGCTGACGTGGGGTTCAGGGGACTAAAGGCAGACTTTGGGGGGCTAAAGGCGGAGCTTCCTGGAGGGCTTCCTATTGTGCTTGGGGGGCTTCCGCTTGTATCAGACAGACCACACCACTCTGAGGAGGTGCTCTTCTTAGGCTGTGGGTTGACAATAAGAACGGGAGGACTGGGAATCGTGGCCTTTTTCAAATACGAGGAGTCGGGCTGGAAGGCCGAAACGTGGCGGGGTGGGGACAGGGTCCCGTTGGTAAGCTTGTACCAAGGTGAACAGGGAGTGTCTTCAATCTGCTCAGCTTTGGAGAGAGATCCAAACGAATGCATGCCGATCGGTGATGGCGCTGGAGGGGCAGGTATGTTGTGTTCTGGGCTGGTGTTGACTTGCGGGAGGGTAGCCAGGCGCCTCCGTTGCTGAGGAGTGTTGTTAAAGAGAGGCTGGATCTCTAGATATTCCATTGAGGAAGAGGCAACAGTGCCTGGTGGCGCCAGGGGTGAATTACGATGGCCACCAGTTATAGCACGCAACAGCCCTGAAAAGAAAAGCAGACATACTCAACATTCTCAACCAACATTTCTGTAAAACTGAATTATTTTTTACTATTAGACATACGTGTATTCATACACTAAAAACACTACAGAATGAAAAGATGAACATCAAGGAGGTACACAAATATTCAGTTCTGACTGTAATGTAGTTTTTCTCTCAGACGAACAAATAGATGGGTGGGTGGTTGGGTAGATGGATGAACAGACAAATGATGGACAGATGAAAGGAAGGGTGGCTTGACCAATGAGTGAGTAGCTACAGATGTTGCACAAGAACATGCATGTTCAGTCCTACCCTATAAAAAAGATAAAGAGGAGCAACTATTATCTGCTGTATATTTGTCTGAAATGTGTTTTGCTGCTGTGGGCAACGACTACTCACCTGTTCTGTGTTTCTTTTCCTTACTGGGCCCCTTGCTAACGGCCAGGTAGACGGGGGTCTGCTTTGGAGGGATGGTGAGCTTGTCTACGTGCTTCCTCCACTGGGTCTGGAAATACTCACTTTTTTGTTTTTCCCCCTTTTTTTTCTCCTGGAACTGCATCTCCTAAATACATAAAAACAGCCTTAATAAAAACCCTCTGTTATAAAACTGTTATGCAACAAAATATATTAACATAATAGGCATGTGTAAACATGCCTCTCTGGTGTTTTGGCTCACCGAGTGTCTTGACAAATGTTCTGATGCGTGTGTTTGAGAACAGGCTTACCCTGTATTCTTTGGAAAGTCTTTTCATTTTCTTGTTGAGGAGGAAGTAGACAGCCAGAGTGTGACAGGCGCGGTTGGTGAGGACGGCGCTGAGAACCTCACTGTGCTTGTAGTTCATCTTCTCGGTCATGTGCATCAATACCGTTTGGTTGATTTCCTCGATGTGGATCCTGAACGGAGTAAGGGGGAGGTTATTCCAAAAACTGAGTTCAAATCTGGGAAGAAGAACATATTGAAGCACTGATTTCCATCTACCTGTTGAGGTACGGAGCGCCTGTGTTCTTGTTCGCCAGCTGGAGCCACGAATCCGCCATCACCTGGTGAATATTGGGACGCTTGTTGGGATCCGGCTCGAGAAGCTTCTTTAGGAGACAGATGGCAGCTGAAAAAGGGAGACTAAACATTCAGAGCCAACTCATCCTATTTTTCACATCTACAGATGAACATGAAATACACCGTCATGCTGTGGCAGATAAGAAGCCTGAGCAGAGGAGCGCGCTGCGTACAAGCACGTCTTAACCCTCATTCTCATCTGCTTGAGTGTTGTTACATAAGATAGATAAGATGACATACATATGTCATTAGCTACTGTAATAACTACTTACATGACTAACATATTAGTGAGTGACAGTGAGGAACATTTTGTGACAACTTGAGTCAAAATAAACACAGCACAGACACAAAGACACACAGTCGCTGTAACCTAATCCTCTGTAAACTGATGTTAATGCAGTAATACCTACAGCAAATAACAGAGAACACCGAGTCTATTTAGGACACATGATATATTCTATCTTTCATACATGATTTATAATCCTGCCTACTGATGGTGGATTATGAGTTTGTCAACCACAAAGGAAAGTTGCTTGCAGAGACACATTTTGTGCTTACCTGTGGACAGTGAGGGAGGTAGAGGGTTCATCTCCTTGTCCACCATCTTCTGGTGCAGAGCTCGGAGACTGAAGGGCTCCACGGTGAACGGAAGGGTCCCGGTCAACATCGCATACATGTTCACGCCACTGAAAGATCACAACGGACGTGAACTATGAGAATTCTGCCGTATATGTATAATAGTCATGTTAAATGTTAATATACTCACATGGACCAGACGTCCACTTTGGGCCCATATTTCTTCCTGGAGAGCAGTTCTGGGGCGGCGTAGGCTGGACTTCCACACTGAGTGCTAAAGGGATCTGAGTATCCCAAGATGCCAGCGCAGTTGCTGAGGCCAAAATCTGAAGGACAGTAAAAGGACGGTCTTTATAGTTCCCACATTAAACATATAAGACATAAACTAGCACTGAAGAAGTCAACAAATGCTTGTACGCCATGTTTAATTGTCACATTAAGCATAGAAATTCCTTAACCAACTGTGAAAATCACAAAATATTAAAGTATTTTTATTCAGTCTGTTAGTAAGCGAGGAAAATAATCCCAGAGACAAAAGATCTCTTGTATTACCTATGAGTTTTATGTTGTCCTGCTCATCTAAAAGGAGGTTTTCAATCTTTAGATCCCTGCAAGACAAAGAGAAAAAGTTGTCAATGCCTGTGCACCATACATATTTACATGAGATAACTTATCCAGGTCACACAATGGGAAAGAAAAGGAGGAAGGAGGGTGAGCCCTCCGCATTGCCCTGTCACAGACAGACAGCCCCCCCAGTGTGTGTCATGCTGGCTGATCTTTCAGGGTCTATTGTGTTCCTCAAATCCTCCAGTTTTATAAATCCTGTTATACAGTTATCTACAAAGGCCATCCCAGTATGATTGAAATTCAGTTCCCAGGCTCTGTTGAAGTTCCTGGGAAAGCCACTAGGATTTTTGCTGTAGATTGTGTTGTATTTTTTTTTTACCTGTGCACTACACCCGCTCTGTGCAGGTGCTCCACGGCCAGCACCAACTGTCGGATGTATTTCTGGGTCTCCCTCTCATCCAGGCGCTTCTTGTCGTAAATGCGGTTCATCAGGTTCCCACCGGGGCACAGCTCCATCACGAGGTAGTAGCTGTTTTCCGTCTCCAGGATGTCCAGTAGCTGAGTGATGTTGGGGTGGCGGATCATCTGCTGGATGTGACCCTCCCTCCGCAGGTTCTTAGTCACATAAGAATCCTTCTTGGCCTTCCTCTTGTCGATCACCTTCACCGCCACCTGGAGAAATTGGCCATTTTAGGAAGAATAATGGACCTTTCGGCTTGTATCTTAAAGGTTTTGCAGTTCTTAATAATGCCCAACGCAAATGTCTTGGAATAGATTTTTAAAAGTTGCAGTGTAACAGGTGTTGCTCTCTGCTTGCTTGCCATTGCGCGACACATAACTCGACACTGACCTCTCCCTCACAGCTGCTCCCAATGTGGGGCAACCCAGGCGCCGTGGGGCCCTGGGGCTGCAGGAGGGGGAGGCTTGAGTGTGTCGGAGGGGGGTCAGCGAACCATCATAAACTATAGGGACAAGCAAATGTTACCCTCTGCAGAGCAGGCGCTGGGGCCAAATGGGCATTTAAGTTTCTCCCATTTGCCCTACACTACAGCTGGTCTCATGCCCGGAGTGGCGACAAACGCGGAAATGAGACTCGGGATAAATTCTCAATCAAGAACAGATTCCAGTTACTTATCCCATCATCCTCCGTCCGACTCTTTGTCCTTGTTGACTCACTCTGAGTAGATCTCATAAAAAAGTCCCAGGACATGTCCTTTACCTTTATGACAAACATTTAGCGGCTAATTACATTCAGTAACGCACCCGTCTGCAATATTTAATGCCCTGTCCGCGTCTCCACACATCACATCCAGACTGGGTTCAAGAGCATGGCTCCCATACACGGCAAATCATCTCAAGGAGAACATGCAGACATGAAAAGACATGACCACTGGAACTAATCACCATATCCATTAATGAAATGGTGAAGGCGAGTGGTCTTGTGTGTCCTTTCTTTCTTCTGTCCTTCAGCCTGTCATTCTTTTTTACTCTCCTTTCATCTTAGAGAATTGAATCACCTATGAAATCCTTTCTAGGTTTGCTAATTAAACCTGGCTCTGTGCGTGTGTGTGTGTGTGCGCGCGCGGGTCTTGAGCTGTCACAATAATATAGGGCTCATTTTACACCAGAGCAAATAAAAAGAAGGGGTGTTGGTTATGATCGGGGGGATGGGGCACTGTATTTACAGTAGGGTAGTATGTATATGGGGACAGAGGGTGGGTTAGGTGGGGGGAGGGTTGCACCCAGCCGGAGGGGGGCTTCTGGGGCGATTCAGTTGTTTATCACCCCCTCAGACTGAGGGGGGCATAGGGTGGAAAGTGGGTTACATCAAAAACACATACACATGCACATGACCACCCCAACCCTGACCTCTCTCCACTTTCAGACCCCCACCTCTGGAGACACACACTCTTACCCCTGCATCCACTTTCTAGTGATCCTTGAAAATAAAAATATGGATCAGAGGGATTTTCTTTTACCCCCTCACTTTCCTTTTGCTTAAATAAACTCTAATCCCCCTGTGTTGACTCTGCTGATGGCTGTATTCAATGAATGAGGGAGAGTGTAAAACCAGGGGGGGTGGGCATGTGCGATTGCAAGTGTTTGCATCATCCACAGCAAAGACAGCGAGTGACAAGAAAAGACGGATGAGATAATCTTTAATATGGTAAATACCGAATTACCTGGAATCCGTTCTATAATTACGCACACATATACGTGTTTGCGTGGAAGAATACAGGCGAAACAGGAGACCACGTATTTTCTCAGTCCTGGCTGCAAAATGAGACAAAGGCAACCAGTGGCCCAATGGCAGCCCATAATAAACCCCTGCGCTGGCAGAATTCTGATGAGGCTCAGACGCATTTATCAACGACACGATTGCATATGCAAGTAGCAGCTACGTCCTCTCATAGGTCGCGCCGTCTCCCCGTCCTTCCCTATCAGAGCCTTGCGCGCTCCAGCGGCGGTGAGATCACCGGCAGCGAACAAAGCGTGAGGCGAAGCGCACGACTGGCCCACCACATGAGAGAGGAATGTCCCCTCTCTCACACGCGGAGAGTAAATATTGCCACTGTAGCTCTCCCAGCGGGTGGCACCGCATGAACTCTTTACAAAGATCTTCTCTTTGCAAAGTGGACTGATCATAGTCCCCGAAAGAATGTTCCAAGAGCATCCACGCGTGCCTACACTGTCAACACAAACATGCAGAATTGGTTTACATGCAGCTACCAACGTTCAAAGAAATGCAATTTTGTAACCAGCCAGGCCATTCTGCTCCGTGCCGCAGAAGTCGCATTTCTTTCATTTCAAACACAATTTCTTGAATTAACAAGGACTGCATTACTTGGCTTACAAGGGCTGCAAAAAGAACTATTCGGAAGGATTCCGTTTTCTGCTTACCTTTTCACCCGTCAGCGCATGGAGACCTTCTCTAACTTTGGCGAACGAGCCCTCTCCCAGTTTCCTCCCGATCAAATAGTTTCCGACCCGTTTGGTGTGATAAAAGTTCTTGAGGATGTCGGCTGCGGGGCTACTGAGAGACACCGGGAGGGCACCCTCGTCCTCGGCGCTGTTTGGGGTCCGACCCTCGTGGCTGCTGTCCATCACCATATCGCTGTCAACAACGGGCATCACAATTTTCTTGTCCAAAAACTCCCTTTGTAACCGTCAGGCAGTCTTCCAGCGTAAAGCCAGGTATTAAATGCTGAGCATCCGGTAAAGTGCGTCAACTTTGGTCTGTTTGCGCCTCGCTCCTAATCACAAATTAAAGAACCAGAGCTTGCGCTACCTGTTCAACCAAAGATCTCCAGTACGGGCACTCAGCAGGTTCAGCGAGCCTTTATCGACTCGGATTTGGATGACAGTTGAAAAATATGAAACAAGTGCTGTGAAAGTTACGCCCGACGTTTCGTAACAATTGTTAGGGTGTGCAAAAAGGAGACAGGAGTGAGTTATTGCCGCATCTTCGCTCAGGCGGGTCTCCGGAACGCGTGTACGCTGCGTGTTGTTCAGTTTGAAGTGACTGACTTTACCGGGGTTCCTTCCAGTGGGCGTTTCGTGTGAGGGCTGAAAAACACTCACAGCCACTAGTACGGTGGCGATTTACAATCCAATAGGGGCAGGCGAGGCGGGGCACATGTGAGAACAACGGCGATGACTCCACCCGGCACCAGTGCGCTCCCTGCGCTCTGATTGAACCACACTGCGCGAACAAAGAATTTGGTTGTAGCCTGAAGACCGACAGAACAAATGTCAGCATTTACTTTATTGTTTTTCTTCTGCCATGTGACCATAAATGCACAGGAGTACTTTTTATTTAAATGGGATTGCGCGTAACAGACCAAAAGACGACGACAAATAAGCACTAAATTACAATTGCATTAATTACTGCTGACCGGTCAAGCACAAATGTTTTTCTAGTTTGATATATAGAGTAGCCCGTGTCGCAAAAGCTGCCCTTTTACTGAGTCCCGTCATCATAAGTTACAATAAGAATCTAGCCATTACAACCAGACAAAGGAGCACCACGGTTCTGCCCCTTTCCTAATTATCATATTCACTCAAAGGAAAACACCTGTAGAGAGGAAACAACACATTCAGACAGTTTTTTCTTTCTTGCATCTGGTTGATTGACTTAAAAGTATTTATTATTTTTTTTATTTTCATAGCCTTGAAATCCCAAAAATTAAAGCCGTTAATTCAAAGCCTCCAGTTTTTTAAAAAGTGAAATTATTTCTTCTTATTCAATCTATGTAACACTTATAAATATTTTCAGTATTTAAGCATATACGTATTTAGATGTGCTCTGTGAAACTGAGAATGCATACGCATATTACCCATAAGTAGACCAATATTTTCTAGACGTAAAACGCAAACATATCAAACCTGTGATTATATTACCACCTATTGGAGATACGTTATATGACAGGTACATAACCTTAAAAAAGTCAGATTTTGCAAATATTAACTGTTGTTTCTCTCCATAGTATGAGGAAAATTAAAATCAACACATATCACAAAAAATAAGACATTAACATATTATACATAATCGCATTCTAAAAATACCTCATTGGTACTTATAATACTAGTATCTTTTAGTGCAGTTGAAAATATATTACCATCTTGCCATCCGAATATTTTAACATCTACCGCCACCTACTGGAAAAACATTAAAACAACAATAAATCCCATCATGCTTTGCCTTACCCGCGACCCGAAAGCTACGCTAACTATCGTTAGCTACAGGGAGCGGACATGTTGTTCCGACCCTTCCTTAAATAAAAATCTTCGTGAGCGGGGAATTGGGATTTAGGGGTGGGTTTAGAGTTTTTAGCAATCATGGAGGCAGTTAACGCTTTTAACTTTGAGGTAAGTTGCCCCAGAACTGATAGAAACACGGAAGCCAACGAGGTGCTGGACATGTTACTGTGATGCACTGAAGCTACTCGAGCAGGACTGATCAGCGGGCCTAGCTAGCTGGACTTGTCCGTCTAAACATCCTTAAGGGCTAGGATACGTTTTAGTGGTTTCTTTGATAGTACCAGCCAAGCGAGGGAACTTAGTATTCAAAATGTTTTGAAGTTAATTTTATTATGCCAGCTAGAATTTCTACACTGCATTTGCATGTCCACAGTGGATTAAGTAACCTTGCACAAACTTCATTTACTAACGTTAGTGTTAGCTTGGAGAAGCATTATCATTCTTATTAGTTGTAAAAGCAATGTTGATGCAAAACCTGCTAGCGAAAGCACTATTACACCGATAATATCACGCTTCAACCATAAAACGTCCACAACTGTTCTAAGCTAGTTGCTGGTCGCTTAGGCTATAAACAGTTCCAGCCATGGAATGAGAATTGGAACTAGAAAATCACTCTGAGTGCGCAGACCTCCGCCAAGCAGCTCATTTCCCCACATCCTGCGGGGACACCTGTAGTGTGTATGTACTACAAGGTTACACAGCATAGTTGTTTGCTTTATTATCAAAACCTCTTGGCCTTTGATCTTTGGAAGATCAAAAGTCAAAGTTCCCCCAGAATCCAGAACATCACCGAAATTAAACACCTGTTCCTTGGCCCATTATCAACAGTTCCTGAAAAATTCATTAAAATTCGTTCTTAAAATTTTCCATTCTTAACCCCTTTGGTCATTGGAAGAGTTGAGATGTTCAACTTTGTTTATCACACCAAGGATCATTTCTGTAGATTATTCAATAAGAACAGAGGACACCAAATTCAATGCACAGCAGATATTGATAGGGAGTTAAGAAGCCATATAGTCTACTTATTCTGTGTCAGTTAGTCTCTGTCAGCTCTGGAAGTACTGTCCTCAGTCATTTCTACCTGATTCATTTGCCTTTTCACTGTCACTGCCTGTCTTTAGTTGTTCTCACTGATGGACTCCAAGCCTCCGATATCTCGAGCAAAAATGATCTCCATCACCAAATCTGCCATTAAAGCCATGAAAGTAAGAATGGTTTTGGTATTTCTATTCATGTTTCATTTATAGTAGTAGTGGTTTTTGGTTTTCCAAAATACTATCCCAGATTGTTTTGCCGTGTCAGTAGAAGAGTCCAACCTCACCTGCCTGTTTCTTTCTCAGCTGTACAAGCATGTGGTCCAGATTGTGGAGAAATTTATCAGAAAGGTAAATTGGATTATTTTTTAATCACGTATTGTACACTTGCTCCTCAGTAAGTACAAATACCATCAAATCTGCTTTATAATTCCAACTCTTATTTATTCTCTTCTTTCCAGTGTAAACCCGAGTACAAGGTAGCAGGTCTGTATGTGGTGGATTCTATTGTCAGGCAGTCCAGACATCAGTTTGGGGCAGACAAGGATGTTTTTGGCCCAAGATTCACGAAAAACATCACAGAGACCTTTGAGAACCTCTGCCTTTGCCCAGTGGAGGACAGGGTAGGTTATTGTGCTGAATATTTTTGGTTAAAGTAATGAATAGTTCTGACTGACACTGAATTGTACAGGTCTGCTGTTATTCCCTCTCTTCAACTTTGCGTTTTTTTTCCTTTCCATGCAGAGTAAGATCGTACGGGTGTTGAACCTGTGGCAGAAGAATGGTGTCTTCAAGATCGAGGTTATTCAGCCTCTTCTGGACATGGCAGCTGGGACCAGCAGCGCTACTGCACCATACTCAGGCACAGACGAGCCAGGTAATTAGCGTGAGCACAGGTTGGCCTTTGCTGACACAAAAATGGACTGACTGATGTTTGGTGAAATAATAGATCAGCCATATAAAATGTTGATTCTGGTGGTGCTGTTGTAAAATTGCTCTATCATGTGTTAAATAGCAACGTGCTGTGCATTTCCCTTTAGGTTCTTCCCCAACTCCAGCCAAAGAACCAGTAACCACGGTAACGGCAAATTCTACTGCCGCATCTGCTGCTCAGCTCCAAACCTCCGATGCTATCGCTGCCGTGGCACAGCTGTTCCAGTCCTCACAGGGTCAGCAGGTACGTCTGCTTCATTTCGCTTACTTATTTTCTTCATATTTTCACCTCCTCGACCCTCCTCAGTATTTTTTTTTTTGCTTCATTAGCTTCAGCAGATGCTCCAGACCTTTCAGCAGCAGCCAGTGAAGCCTGAGAGCAACTCTCACCTTCCCGTTCACCTCATTCAGACTCAGGTCCCAAATGTGACCGCCGGCCTGAACATGGTTGCTCCGCAACCCGTCTCGCACGCCGAGCCCTCCCAGCAGAAGACAGCCTTTGATAAGGTAGTCCAAGGTCTTTTGTATTTTATACGCTAAAAAAAAAATCATGTTTTACACTTACCTGTGTTTCCAGAAATTGCTGGATCGATTTGACTACGACGATGAACCAGAAGTTGGAGAAGAAACAAAGAAAGATGAAATCACATCACAGCCAACCTTGTAAGTCCTACATTTGTCACATATATAACACTTGCTCTGCCATGACAGAGGGTTGTTATTTTTATTTAAATATGACTGTACGTGTGAAACTAATGGAGGGTTTCTGTGACCTCAGTATGCAGCAGCCTCCTGCCTTCCTACAGCATCTGGAGCACTTCAATCCACAGATGCTTAACATGACACAGGAACAGGTAATATTACCTCTCCTAAGAACAATACATGTCATAGTTTGTTGTGCCCAACATTTATATTATGTATGTGCTGGTAGTTCCCTCTCCATCCAAATGGGCAGTCCCAAGCTTATGGTTTACCACCAAGCCAAAACTTCCCAGCTATGATGCCACAGATGGGCCATGCTCTACCTGGGCAGCTTCTGCCTGGTTCTACTGGGCCACCAGGCTTCCCAGGGGTATTTCCTTCTCACAATGCTTCCCAGCAGCAACAGGTAATAGTGTGACTACTTGTGAATTATTATAGTAGTTTCTTAATTCACTTGACATTCTATGTTGCTTCAGGAGTTGTCAATGGAAGTGGACCAATCATCTCTGGGGGATGACAGACATGATCGACAGTCACCCTCCAACTGCTGGTAAACAGATACATTTTGAATTGATCGTAGGCACAGTTATATGTACTGTATTGTCTAATTTCCCGTCTGTGGGTACATTGAATGTATGCTTGATTTTAGGTCTCCAAAGCGGAGGAGGTCACGGTCTAATTCTCGCACAAGGATGTCCAAACACAGGCGATCCCGCTCACGTTCAAGAGAGCGCCATTACTATTCCCCCCACTCTCGTTCGCAGGAGCGGAGAGAGAGGGACAAGGAGCGAGAGCGAAGGCAAAAAGGCCTTCCACCGCCAAAGAGCGAGACACTTAGCAGTGAGTCAGACATTTTTCTGTGACTTACATATACAGTATGTGTGTGTGTGTGTGTGTATATATATATATATATATATATATATATATATATATATATATATATATGAGAGAGAGAGCGGCTGTTGTAATGCAAGGTTACGCAACATAGTTGCTTGCTTTATTATCAAAGCGTCTTGGCCCATTGTACCTCTGCACTTGTTTCGTCAGTTTGCAGTACCACCCTGTGGGTGGGTCAGTTGGACAAGAGAACACAGCAGCAAGATGTTGCCTGTTTATTAGAGGAGTTTGGTCAGATTGAGTCCATCAATGTAAGTTATTCTGATTAATTGAAGACTGCATGCTTGCGTTTACAATTACACTATCACATAATCGCTTTAATTTTAAGCAAATGGAATTCAGATACTTGTCCTAACCAGTGTGCTTGTTCTCCTGTGATTAAGATGATCCCTCCTCGTGGCTGTGCTTATATTGTAATGACCCATAGGCAGGATGCCTACAGGGCACT
Source organism: Pao palembangensis (assembly GCA_015343265.1). Lineage (NCBI taxonomy): Eukaryota > Metazoa > Chordata > Actinopteri > Tetraodontiformes > Tetraodontidae > Pao > Pao palembangensis. The sequence goes on along the minus strand of CM027094.1, from coordinate 9,056,350 downwards.
GCAGAAGCTCAGTAGAGGATCTTATAAAGTCAACCAGAAAGCCATCAAGGTCAGTAAGCAATTTGTTGCTTCCTATTAAAATAATGAATAAGCCTGTCAAATGAAAACATTTTGTATTCTCGTGTTTCTCCTCAGATTGCTTGGGCTTTGAACAAAGGTATAAAATCTGAGCTGAAGCAGTACTGGGATGTGGAGCTAGGTGTCACTTACATACCTTGGTCTAAAATCAGAGAGGTTCAGTTGGAAGAGCTTAAAGAAGGAGGGATTTTGGATGTGGAAACCTTAGCCCCAGGTAAAAAAATAAAAAACTGCCATTTATGTGTAATGTTATTGAATATCAGTGTGTTGATGAATGGATTTAGAACTGTGTCCATCTTTTCCAGAGTGGACTACGGCAAGGAAGGCATTTGAACTCCCAGAGGAGCACAACCATAATGGTCGATCAGAGGCACAACACCCCGAGGAGATGTCTGTCATATCTGTGACTGCTCCTGTCCCGCAAGTAAACACTAGCCACATGCCGTCATGCAGTTAATCATAACAACGCAAGTTTGATTGTAGCTGTTGATGGCATTATTTGTGTAAACTCAGTTTTTGTAAATGCTGACAGGTGCCTCAAGTGCAGCAGCCAGCGGTCAGTGTGGGTTCTCTGCAGCCTCCTGTCTTTTCCGGAGCCATAGGCATGCCTCAGCCTTCCTTTCCCCCAGGAATCCCCCCTCCACCATTCATCAGACCTGCCTTCAACCCCTTGCAAATGCCTCCAGGTAGGAAACCCTTCAGTGGTTAATGTTGCTATTTATTCAGTTTATCTTTGTGGCAATTGAAATGTGAATGACAAGGTTTGAATTAGTCACAGCCATGGACACTGGCCTGTCTTCATCAAGGCTCCCTGCTTGAGATTCTCTCAACAAACTTTCCCTGTTTCTTTCACCAGGTTTTCCTCCTCCAGGTGCCATGAGTTTAGGCCCCCCACCTCCTTCCAAAGTTGAAGACCCACCGTTGGACCCAGGGGGACAGAGTAACAGACAAAGCGATGAAGGCCTTGAGGGTGCTAATATATTCAACAATCAGATGGGACCTATAGGTCAGTCTGGCCCTCGTTTTCTTCATCTTGTAGTTCACGTAGTATAATTCCAACATCTGCTAATAGTTCAAAACTCAGGCCAAAGTTGGAAAGCCAAAATTAAAACTTTGGACACTTGAGAAGGTTGCGTAAAAATTAATTGTATGTTTTTAAAAGTTTCATTTTTTTTCTTCTCCATCAGGTAATCAGGTAGGTGGGCCTGCAGGTTCTCTCCCAGGAGGTCCTCCAGGAAGTCTCCCACCCCCTTCCAGTGGTCTGCTTGGTGCACGGCCTGGCCTAATCCCGCTTCAGCGCCCTCCAGTTCCCCCACCGCCACACATGCAGCGCTTTCCTCCACCTCACGGACCGCGCCCCTCTCTCCCCAACATGCCTCCTATCCCCCCACAGATCATACCTAGAGGTCCGCACCCTCAGTTGATACACCATGATCCACCGCAGTCTAAAGGAGGTTTTGGGCCACCCCCTCCACACAGTATGAGGCCATCTTTCCCCTCACACATGCATGGCCCTCCTTCTCATGGCCCTGCCCCTCAGGCGCCTCTTCCTCACGGTCCTCCTCAAGGACCTCCTGCACATGGACCTCCTCAAGTTCCTCCACCTCAGAGCCTGTCTCCTCAAGGCCCACCACCATTTTTTAGACCTGGTGGCGCTCGTGTTTTGGAAGGGCCAGAAGAAATAGATGGAAGATCGTTCAGGGGAGACAGACCCGGTTTCAGGGACCGAGAGCCAGAAAGAGAGAGAAACTGGGATCGAGACAGAGACAGAGGTTTTGGGGGGGGAAGGCGTCCTTTTAATGATGGAAGTAGAGGAGGAGGAAGTGGGGATAGAATAGATGGGAGAGACAGGCTTGCAGGGTGGCAGGAGGATGGAGGTGATCACCGGGGAGGCGGCTGGGAAAGGAACAGGGATCGGGACAGAGAACGGGAAAGAGAACGGGAAAGAGACAGAGACCGGAACTGGGACCGGGAACGAGAAAGAGACCGTGAGCGAGACCGAGATCGGGACCGAGACAGAGACAGGCGAGGGTGGAAAGAAAAGCGAAGCAGCCAGGATAGTGAACGGGGCCGAGGAAGAGGCGATGATGCTGAGAGGGATCGAGGACGCGGTGAGGGAGGAGAACGGGGAAGAGGAGACGGAGGGAGTCGAGAGAGGGGACGAGAAGCTGCTGGAAAAGAAGGGGACAGACCAAGGCGATCCGAACGACGAGAGAGAATCACACGATGGGACAGAGACGATCGACTGGCAGAACTAGAAAACATGGAAAAATTTCGGACCTCAAACAGCACAGAGCAACCTAGTCTGACTCCTGCAGTCACTGCAGAAACTTGCAGCGAACCAAGTGTAGAAGCTTCTCAAAAGAAACATGAATCAGAACTCATATCTCCTCTTTCGGAGGCAGCCGCTCCTGCAGGAGAGCCAGCCTCCTCTGAGGCTGCAGCTCAGAATGATCATGTAGAAACAAAACAGGAAGCAGCATTATAGACTGGCTCAGTGCTCCTGTTGCTCGTGATTGCTCTCAATCCCTGTAAGGTTAACCCTTTTTCAGCTTAACCAGCCTCAACTCCTGGCGGGTTATTTACGTTTTGTAAGTCAGTAATTGATCATTTCTAGACACTGTCATAATCCTTGAAAACAAACTTGAATTTATTTTTGTTTGTTGTTCTAGTTTGGCTTTTATTCCGTTTATCTGATTACATCTTAATGTCAGTCTGGCTGTCGATTCCGGTTCTTCCTGTAAGATTTAATAACAGTTTTGCATGACCACTTTGCTTTTTGCATTTTAGGTTGAGCAGAGATTGGCTTTTATGCTTTTAGTGCAGTTGTTTGGCAGCTGGAAGAAAAGATTTCAATTAAATCATCTTTTACTTAAAACCTCATCTGTGTAATTGCAGCCACTCCACAAATTTTTATTATTTTTTTTTTTTAATAAATATGTATTTGTATTGATTGGCCAAAATGTCATACACTGAATAATAGAGGCATTTTCTCAGTTCATTTCTAATCATTTTAGGCAGTGCTTTCTTCCCGAGACTATGCTCCGAAAGGATCACTGAACATGACGGTGTAGAAAAATACATGCATGGCATTTTATTATTTACACATGAGTTAAAACGTCCCTCTGAATGTAGAGTTAACTTACACTGAAAAAATTTAGTCACCGCTTTTTTGTTTTTCATGTTTAGAAACCAATGATTTCATGTAGTATAAAATGGGTTCTGTCATCATCCTAGCAGACACTTGGTACAGTGATTGTTAAATTTGTGCACACACACCAGCTGATCCCCTTCCCAACATGTGGTTTTATTTCAGTGTTTACAAAGTGTTCCTCAAGAGGATCATTAACAGGATTGAGTGTAGCACTGATGAGAATTGATCTGTGATTTTTCTACCCGATTCAGTCTGAAAAGGTCACACTAGTGTGTGACTATATATATATAATTTATAATTTTTAGTTCTTTGCATAATCTTTGGTTAAAAATTCTTGCAATAGAAAAGAAGAGAATGAAATCACCAGTTCTGGAGACCAAATCATGACTTTCCAGAGTCAGCGGCTGCATTCTGGCATCTTTTAATGTGGTGATGTGCACAAAAAAAACTTTTCATGCTGCTCTTCTGTGATTTGAAAATCTGAAAATGCAAGCAGAATGATGTGCACATGTGCCCATAGTGATCACATGACTGCCGATAGCCAGGAACAGACATTGAAGATGCTCAATAATTGGGTTGCTCATTGCTTGTGAACTTGTGGCATTCTGGAAGCTGAGCTGAGTTATCAGTGAGGGAGACAGCGCAGGTTACATTAAATATAGTTTCAATTCAACAATTACAGGTTAATTAAAACAAGGTTTTGATTGTGTGTAAATTTGTCAAAAAATTAATTTGTCAAAAAAATAATAATAATCTGGCCGAAATGATCTGTGCATTCGAGACTAATTTAAATGTGTGTACTTAGTCTTCTCCTGTTCTAAAAAAATATTTTTTATGCTTTAGGTCCAACTCAACTTTATTTCCAAATATTTGTACAGTAAAACTTATAGTTCTGGTGGTCATTTTGCTGTATGTAAAAGAAGAGTAGGGGATTCTATGACCAACACATTTCCCATTCTCCTCGTTTAGTCTTGCATCAGCCTCGTCTCCCACATCATATTACAATATTGTTTTGGTGCCTATTTGTTTTTGATTAATTGATCTTTCAAATGAAGCATCTCTTTCACATAAGACAGAAAACGCTCAGATTGTGTTGTCCAGCTTTTTAATATAATTCAACATAGTTGCACCAAGGGCAAATCTGAAGTGATAAAGAGTGTTGTTTTGGGTACACCGCTGTAAATATTATGCTTGTATTACTGACAGTTCAAAAGTGAAATGATAGTTATCGTTTATAATGTCAATATCAAAGGAACAAATTGACTTGAAGGAGGGGGCCCTTTGCTTTAACATTTTTTTTAAACTCCTAGTGGTTTGAAGATTGATAGATGTTTCTATGATTTGTTAAAACAAAAGACATGGACATGAAATCATCAATATTTCAGCCTTAGGAAATTTTTTAATAAACTATTTTTTTTACCAAAACGTTTCTTTGGACTGATGATTTTATGTTTACAGCTCAGGAAAATTCGACCATGTTATTTTAAAAAGATTGTAAATGTCAGTTATAAAAACACTAGAGAAAGCAAAATTCATGGTCGATACTGCTTCCATAATTTACACAATATAGAATAGTCGAATATTGGGTAAGAAATGTTTTTTGTGAAGACTTCTGTTTATACGCTAAAATAATAACCTGTTTTGGTTTAGGGGATAATTAGAACTCTGAATAAATATATACTACTATAAAATGAATACGATCTATTATTAATTTAAAACTAATAATTCCGACAACCGATTGCAAATAAAACGCACCATAATAGAGGACCAGGTTATTTAACCCTTTCACGGTTCCTACCCAGTTGAAATTAAGCTCTCTATTAATCTGTCTTTCTGATTGGTTTACCGATCATTAAATACTCCCACCTAGCAAGTTTGGTTGTCTAGCAAACGTAATACTTGGCCTGTGTGTGTTTTTGAAGTGACAACTGCGACGATGGTGATAAAAGCTGTTTGCGTCTTAAAAGGTGCCGGGGACACCAGTGGAACTGTTTATTTTGAGCAGGAGGTGAAGTATTACATGTCCGAGTAGACGTAAATGTTATTAGACTTTTTTTTTAATTTAAAGCTACACAGAGTCTTTTCCAATAACCTCGTGCAAGACAGTGCAATTCAGTGCTAAAGTTAGCTAAGCTCCAGCTAAATTACCTGGAAGCAGCATTAAATTGTGGTTAGCCAGGTTTCTAGAGGGTTAGCTAATGCTACGTGTAATTTTTACCAATATTCTGGTTCCACAATAGTTTGCCAATTAAAGACAAATACATTGACAAATTGCAAGCTTATTACTTAATGTAAAATCGATGTTTTGTTTAATGAAATAAGTTGAATTTATATGTTTTTTTTAAATATATATATATATATATATATATATATATATATATATATATATACACACACTATTACTAATAACCTTTGTACAAGCAATGCCAGCGTGACGTTAATATGTAACTGGGTGTTGCATAAGTTCAGTTTTGTTCTGTATATAACGCTTAGCATGAATGTTGTCCGTCTAACTTGGTTTATGTTTGTCTACATCTGCCTAGAGAAAAACACTAGTTTTAGTCATAGAACTGCATTAAGACTGACCAAGGTTTTGTTTTCTTTATTTTTGCTGAATCATTGCCTGTCCTCTCTCATCAGGCTGGTTTAATAAAGAAAGTTGAAAATCTTAGCCTCAGCATGGAATTCTGAAGTCATCCTTGTAGCAGTATTTGAACAGAATATTTCGAAGGAAATGTTTTATACTTCATCTGAATGCAAGAATTGGGACTTTTTAGACACAGAAATCGTCATAGTTTTATTATTTGGCATTTAGATGGCGATTTTAACCAGAAACATGCCTGTCTAATATTAGTACTGGGTCTTGAAGCTGAAGGAGCATTTGAACTGGATGTTTGCTGCCTGATTTTGACAGCTCTTTTGTGTTTCCAATCTCCTGATCTGTTGTGTTGACTTCATGTCTCAGAATGACAAAGCTCCTGTGAAGTTGACAGGGGAAATTAAAGGGCTGACCCCTGGTGAACATGGGTTCCATGTCCACGCTTTTGGAGACAATACAAATGGTAAGCATCCAGTAGTGGAAATTGCAAGACTATAAAGTAAATAGCATTGTAATGGACACTTAAATTGAGTCTTGAACATTTTAATTTCAGCTGTAATTTGTTCTGTATTTATTTATCAGGTTGCATCAGTGCAGGCCCTCACTACAATCCCCACAACAAGACCCATGCTGGGCCTAATGATGAAGACAGGTAAAACCAAGCAGGATTGCATGTACATTTCTTGAATTTGTGAAAGACTCACACTTTTTAAAGTGTAACTAACCCCTTTTAGATTAGGATGCCACTTATAAAAAGATGAACCAGTAGTGCTCAAAAAGTGGGCAGTTGGTGGAGGAAAGGTGCAGAGTGGGTGGGGGCATAGACGTCGGCAAGTGGTGCCACCATGATAAGGTAAGGCTGGACGGCCGATGCTGTCTCTAGTGTAGCGTCAGAGAAAAGTAGTAGCTGCTCTGCTCCCTTTCTAAATTGCGGCATAACAGGCGTTCCACATGCAGCAGTGCTCCTGTTTCCACATTTCTACAGCTGTATCTGGACATCCCATTGTGGCATGCTAATTCAAAATAAACAATCTTGTTTATTGTAAATACTAGATTTGTGTATTTGCTGTATGCTGACATGCTCACTTCTTTGGATAAAATCCCTATAATTGTCATTTTAGAAAGTGTTTGTGGGGGTGAGTTACACCTTTAGAAGTGTGTCTCAGTATAGACTATAAACAAATGCAAGATGTCAAGATATTTACTTTTAAGTGAATATCAAGTCATCTTCAGTGCTTTTCTTTGTTTTAAATCTAAAAAGGCATGTTGGAGATCTGGGAAATGTGACTGCAGGAGCAGACAACATTGCCAAGATCAACATAACGGATTCAATAATAACCCTCACTGGCACCTATTCTATAATTGGCAGAACCATGGTGGTGAGGAAAAGTTTCTTTTTTACATTAATCATTGTCTTTATTGTTCATTCTGAAGTATAAAATGTGTACTTGAATTTGTGTATTTCTAAGATCCATGAGAAGGCCGATGACCTGGGAAAAGGAGGCAACGACGAGAGCCTTAAAACAGGAAATGCTGGTGGACGTTTGGCCTGTGGAGTCATCGGCATTACTCAGTAAACAATCGGCAAGAATATAAAGTTCTGGAAACTATTCTTGTAAGCACTTGTTGAGACCAATCTAGTTGTTGTTTAACCTTGTGGATTTACTCGTGTCACAGGTCAGGTGTGTAGGAGTGTTCAGCTTCACCTTGTCTGCTCTTTGTGACAATGTTTCTAAGGTTTTCATGTCTGCTGTTTAGTTTTGATCCCAAAGAATTGGAAACGCACAAGTAACATATGGAGACAATATTCATATCCAATAAATGTCAAGTTCAAGTCTGACTCCATTATTGATCTTTCCTATTACGTACACATGAAGTAAACGAGGACAAAAGCTAAATTAGTTGATATAGTTGTATGGATGTAGATATATGTGGTAATTTGCAGCCCCTCTTCCGAAGGTGGGTAAAGATAAATACAGGAAATTCTGAAATACAGTTCATTAACAGGCAAGGCCACAATCAGAAAATGCTTAACAATTGGTTAATTTTATCCTCCAAGTTCTAAAATAAGGACATTTAGTAAGAGGTTTTTTTTTTTTTTTTAAAAAGCAGTTATTTCACTACCATTATTAAAACGTTGCTGATCGTTGTATGACAAATACAGTCTCTGAAATTACGGGCACACATTTAGAAGAACAAGAAGGTAAGTCTGTCATTTGTACTTAATATTTGAGTGGTACTTACACCTTTACTGCGATGAATACGCTAATATTTAGAGTAAATCAGAAGGACGTACTGTATTTGTGTTAAGCTGTCTCACCGACCTTTGTTTAAGGTTGAACTATCCTCTAGAGGGCGCCGTTTCTCTATAACCTAACTGCAACAAGTGTTTGATAAAATAACGTCACAAGTAAAGACGGATAGGACAAATTGAGCTTACACATTGTAAGAAACCATTTTAAATAATTTTTTTCTTTTTTTGTGTTTTTAAGGTTGAAGAACCTTAAAACCACAAAGAAAGCACTGGCATTTCCACTGTTTCTCTGATTCCAATGACACCGTTTCAGCCACAGGTGACTGAAAAATGCAGGCATGTACAGGTTGAAATATTTGTACTGGTGTAGACAGATGCAGCCAGCAGAGCATAAATGCAGACTGACTGTAAAAGCTGGTATAAATAGCCTTGGAGGGGAGGTGATGAATAATAGAGACTACCCATGCTGCCAGCAGTAAGGGGGAATGGCTGTGACAGCAGGGTCCAGCATGTATAATATGAACACTAAATTTCATATGAAAGCGTCTAGCTGTTGATAGTTGTGGATTGGAAAGCATGTGGATGTTTGAATGTAATGTCTATTTTTTGTGCTGTCATTGCACAGCAACCTTTCATGAATTCCCTTTGTGTTTATTTTATTGGCTTTAAATGTTCTTATTTTCTTTTTAAATAAGAATTCACATGACATGGACACCAGTTTTTAGGTACAGCATCACTTCAGAGACGGCCAAGTGATCCCAGAGGACAACTGTCACTGCATTCCTGCAACCTCTTTCAGGTAAAAGGTGATTCTTTAATTTTTTTTAATTTAATTTTTTATTTATTTGTATAGCACCTTTTACAATAAAAATTGTCTCTAGGTGCTTTACAGAGGCAGAAACCCAGAGCTGGAACCCCCAGGCCAAGCACAAAAAGGAAAGGAAAGGAAAAAACTCCCTTTTAACAGAAAGAAACCTTGAGCAGGACCTGGCTTACAAGGAGGAACCATCCTGCTGAAGGTCGACTGGGTAAAGGAGAAAAGAAGAGGGAGACAGGACAGAGAGAATAAAGAGAGAGAGGGAGAAAGATATAGTCATAGAATGATAGAAATACAAACATATCAGACGTAATATACATGTTACATATCCCTTCTTGTCCTTTTCTTAATTAGCTGTAGCTGCAGGGTTAACATCACAACCACAGCTGTGTTCATGCGCAGCACCGAAACCCAATGTCATGGTCCTTTTTGTTTCTTGGGTAGTCACAGCAGGTGCATTGGTGTGTGTGAGTGTGCCAGTATTGTATCATAAATAAAGAGGAAGATCCACTCTTGACTGTTTCACCGGTGTTTTCGAAAGGTGACTCAGTTGAGGAGGTTCTTCTTTTTTATTTACAAGTTGGGAGGAGTATGTGTGCACACACAAACACATCACTTTGCTCAGAACTGCTGACAAGAACTGGTATGGTCACATTTCTGGAGGTTGCTGCCATCTCCCCTCGGGGCAGCAGCAGTCAGATGTATGTGAAGCTCTTCAGCGGAAGCTTCTGAACAGGCTCTCACTTGTTTAACAGCTGAATGCTACACATTTTAGCTTCCCTACATCTTCATTCCTCTGAGTGTTTTCACTCTCTTCGGTTTCAGAGAACGCTAGTTCGCTTTGTTTTTCCATCAGTCTGATTGAAAGATGGATTAAAGTAATGGCTGTTTGAATGAAGCAATAGTTAGTGATTATTTGCATGTTCTTTCACCAACAGAGCTAATTAATTACAAAGTACTTCTACCATAGCAACCAAATACAATCACAAGAACGTTCACTGTGAAAGACCCTCTTCTGGCGCTCGCTCCACTGGGACTGCTCTGTCCTCTTTGGTGCCAGTTCACCTCATGGTACTACTGGTCTGCTGCTGATGTTGTGAGAGTATCTTGGAATCTAGGAGCCATAGGTCAGGGGTGAGATGCCACAAATGGTGCCTATCTTATGAGACATGGTGGGGTGGCAGACACACTAATTGCAAGATCCCTGTGACCTGACCTTTGACCCCCTGAGCTCTGTGGTGGTCACATCATGTGACAATAAGAAGCCCTTGAATGTGTGTTAAAACATGTCATTTCAGCACATTAAGGTAAATTCCAACTCGGGTAAGTCGTTTCTGCTCTTTGTTTCATTATTGCGCCTGAAAAGTCTTAATTTTTCCACCTTTTTGGGACGTAAATGGTAATTTATCTCCACAGACATTTTCTAGATGATCTAATCTGAAAGAAAGCTCAGACTAATTAATTATGAATATCACCGTGAGTGACAGTCCCACATAATATGCATGGGAATGGTCCAATAGCCTTTTATTCCAGGAAAATAGCTTCCTTTGGCTACAGAGCACAGAATATATGGAGATATCTCCATGGGGACTCAAAGGCCTATTTAACACACTTAACACTACTCTCTTCTCATCCATGGTCAAACAGCATTCAAGGGGATTGACCTTTGAACTCACTGACCCACTAACTGTCCACGGCCATAACTCTCACTTTTACTTAAAATAGTGCCTGTTACTCCTTCCAGGAGGATTCGGTAGGAAGCCGATCTGGCAGCCGAGAGGCTTGCCAGACGCTGACCTTGTGTGACATTCCAGAGATGCTTTTGCATCTCATCTTCTTCTATGCTCAACAGCATGAACATCACATATGTTCATCGCAACCGAGCCACAGAGCTGCTTCTGCAATCATTTTAGAATTTTAGGATATTTTAAAATGCTAGATTGCAATAAACCCACATGCTAGGGACATAACCTTTATTGTTTTATGCAAATCTGCTTATGGTGGTTTTGATTTTGGTTTGTTGTATCCGTCATCGAGCACAAATGCCAAAGCTAGCAGTAGTCAGCTCCATGTGAGGTCTTTTCTGTGAATTTGTTCACCATTAAAATGTTACCTAATTGTGTGTTTGGGCAGTTGCAGAAAGAGGAAGTGCCCCACTTTCTCAGAGAAAATCAGTTTGACTTGTAGCAAGTTTGCATCACGCGGAGCTGGGAAAGGGCGTGGCTCAGCCTGTATGCTTGACATTCTGCTCGGGGGTCTGATCATTGACCCGGAGGGAGCGCTTCGCTCACACTAAACTGCAGCTTGTGTGTTTGTTGTCTGCAAGGTGACCTCTGTTAGCAGAGAGGAGGGTGGTTTGTTTTATCCCTTTCTTTACTTCGAGAGCTGCTCCAGTGCACTTAAGCGTGCAAGTTTTTCAATCGGCGACTCTGATGTGTGTGTGCGAGATGTGATCCTCATGTGTGAAGTGTTCTGTGGCACCCAGCAGAATGAAGACGGCCTTTGTTGCAGGGAGGACTGCAGCAGGGGTGCAAGGAAAGAAGGAGAGAGTTGAGGAGGGAGAGAGGGTCACTGATGCGTCAGTTCATCAGACGTAGGACAGACATCCTCCGTCTGCATGGCCACACACGCAGGAACATGCCTCCCCTCAGTCTGTTTTTTCTTTCTTCTGTCCGTTAGAGATAACAGAGAGTGCCTGGTCTCTGACCCACGTGCTCTTTGAGACGAAGGAGGAAATGACTCTGTCAATATGCGCATATTTTCCCCTGCTCTGAATTACCCATCCCGAAATTACACTCTTCACCTCACATTTTTCCTTAATTATTCATTGATTCACCGCAAAGTGATGTGTCCACAGACTTATTCGGGTGGCTCTTGCTGCTGAGTTTTTCACAAATCTTTGGTTTGAGACAGTTCAGAGAGTAAAAGAGGATCAACATGTTGCTATTTTTGCATTTTGTTTGAAGTAAAAATGTTTTTTTAGTTACAATAAAAGCAGCTATTTGCTTTGTGGGAGCTGGAATGAATGTCTTTTTACCTGAATTACTCTTATTTTAACTCTGTGTGTGTGTGTGGGGGGGGTGCGTCAAGGACAAGAATGCGTTCTTAACTGTATTTAATATGATCACATTAATTACTTGTGGCGCCCCAGTCTTGTGTGTCCTGGACGATAATTACCCTGCTTTAGTTAGAGCTGTTATTGGGAGAAGGCGGGGGCAGCAACACCTTCATTTACAGGCAATTTTGCCTCTTTAAATTCATAGATGTACTGTTCAACACTATAACAGTGGACCATTATAAGTAGCTGATGAGTTACAGTTTGATATATAGTTTACTATAGTTTACTATATAGTTTATATACAGTTTGATATGTAGTTTACTGTTGTTGAAATCACGTTCAAAGCTGGCTGGACTGGTTGGTCTTTGCGTCATGAAAAACACCACCGAAAACAGAAATGTTTCTACCAGTGTTTATATTTACTGGAGAATTAATTACTTATCTTCATTTCCTGCTCAGGGACCTCAATGTTGATCTTTCACTAATAATAATTGGTGTCTTCCTGGCCTGGAGCACACCAACTAGTTATTAATTTACAGAGTCATTTCCATGTTATTGTGGGAATTCAGGTTTGATTGAGTTGTTTTAGGAATCGTAGAGTTTCCTTTTTTCAGCTTGTCTTTCGTTTTATTATCATGTAGTGGTTTTGAAGGTCCTAGGAAATGTTTTGATGCTGGTTCTTTTGGTGTTGTTTCATCCTTCTACACAGCTGTGGGCCTACACAACACAACACAAATTAGTAAAACTGACAGTGGGACAGATTTAATGCTCATGCAGAATACAGATGCTTCCCAAGAATAGGAGCCATGAAGGTTTGATTTAGTCCCAAAGCTTTGATCACCTATTTCCCTGACTACCGGGGATCAGAAGCTGCTCTTTAGCTTTGGTTGTGACTCAAACCTTCTATTGGACCAAGTTTGTTGCAAAATATCACCTATCAAACCTGCTGGCTGGGTAACGGAGCTTTGCTATGGTTCTGCAGGTCATGATGGAGCTTGCAAAGTCTGGTCTCTTAGCAGGAAGCGCCTCGGCTGCAGCCTGAGCTTTTTCTCTGCATGGTTTTGCCGTGTCTGTGTTTTCTTTGGGAAACCGCAGTCCAAGAACAATTTGGTTGATTGGAGACGCTGCTGGATAAGAGTTTGGTGTCTGACAATGAAGGTGGAGCCTTGTTATTTTCTCTTTATATGATGTATAAAATCATAGCAAATTTATACTGGCACATGCACTTTTTGCATACTGTGCATGTTCACTTATCCATGCATGTCTGACTCTCTCTCTCTCTCTCTCTGTCTTTTATCAGCCCTCTCTGTGGGTGGTAACTGTTCAAGTCCTCCATTTGGTAGGATTATTCCTCCAGTCACTCCTGTGGGAGCAGCTGGCAGCCTGTCATCTTTCAGAGAAACACTACACCTACTGGTGCTTTAATCCTCCCATCTTCCATCCTTCCTCCTCTTTTCCCCATGTTCAACCTCTTAACCTGTTCTCTGTCCTCTTCCATTTTTTTCCCCACAGACGCTAAAACTAGCCACAGCTGCAGCGCTGAAGCCCAAGAGGGTCCAGCTCTTTCTGACATTCTGTTCATTCCTACAGAAGACTTTAAAATAAAGCGCAAATCATGTATCACATTTTGCCATTCCATCAACTCATCCTGGACTTCATGCGTGGAGTCATTTCAAGAGCTCCAGAGCCAGAGAACTGGCTGAACTGATTCAAATTTGAGATGCTGTGAGTGATGTAATGAGACAAGCACAACTGGTGGAGAAGAAAAGGTCTAATTCTGTCTCTGCTGCTTGACCTGGAAACAATTCATGTTCCAAGATTTTCTAAATGAGCAGGAAGTGCATAAGAATGCATGTGTGTGTGACGCATTAAACGGAAGCTGCAAAACAAGTTGAATGAACGTCATTAGCATTCAGCCATCTCTGCTTGAATGCTAATCTTAGCCTGCTGACATAACAGTGCACAGTCAACCACTGTGGCTTCTCATTCTTTTATTATGACCATTTTTTTCACATTTTTTTGATTCAAAAATCAAAAAAATCTTTGAAAGCTTACATAAAAGCTTTAAGGTTGGGCGTTAACCCATTGCCTTTTTGATTAAAATCGCTGAAATGGGACAATCTTGACACACTAGCACATACATACAGTTGTTTATGCATAAATATCAATGCAAACACACAAAGCTAGGCATTAAAAATGGCTCTTGCTGCTCTGATATTATCAGAAAATAGGCTATGCGAAGGTGCTTTTACAAACAATAGTATTATTGTATAGAAATATGAGAAACATTGCTGGAGCTCGAATGAACAGTCCTAGATTTTTCTGTCTCACGGCAGATCCAAGACTTGGTGGTGTGTGAACGTTTGACTTACGAAAACACAGCTTAGCTAAAAGCCCAGGGTTTCTTCTGAGTGCCAAGTCAATATCTGTCTTCATCCTTGTCCAAGAGCATAAGAGCCAAAACTCAGCAGTCTAAAGGTTTGAGCAGGGTTTAAAGTTAGAATCTTGCCTCTACAGAGATGCAGAATCACCAGGCTGTTGTGGGCTGTTTGGTCCATGACAAGGTCAGGGACGTCATGAGGTTTGGGTGCAGCCATCTGAGTTCCAGAGAGCTAGAGTCTGTCCTCCCGTCTTTGGCACGGCGACGACATGGCAGAGCAAAACGTTTGTCTTCTCACTGAAAAAGGAATCACTGGAACAATACTCTGACATGTCTTCGCTCTGTCTGTGGGAATCAGACACATTTATGATGGAGCTGAGTCACATTTATTTAATCTAGGCTGAAGGTCATGGACCTTGGTGTTGTGCAAGCATCAAACTGTGTGCGTGCAGCAGTGCTTTTGGAGCAAAATTTCACAAGAGGCCCAAGTAAACAGAACAGTGTTCAGCATTCCCGTTTGATGTTCTCGTTACCTGCAGTGCTTGTCTCATATGCTAATTACCTGTGATAATGAGTTATAGCTACATGAATATTAATAGGCCTTAATAGTTTTGGGCTAATGTTGCCCAAGTCGTGTGTTGCATGACCTCACTCTAGGAGCAAAACTTCATAAACAAAGGATAACATCGACTTGATTTTGGGCAGAACGATTTTAGAATAAACAGCTAAGGTAAACATCTCGGGCAGCATTCGACACTCGGGTGATAATCAAGCACGAACCTGCGCCCGACAGCTGTGTGTGAATGGGAATAACTGTTGAGGATCTATAGAGAAAGGCTGGCTCTGCGATCCTTTAACAGCCTGTCACTTCCATCCCAGAGTGTCCATCATTGCATCGCCTCTGCAGCAGATCATTCTCTCTCGCTGTCAGTCACCAGGGAATGCAGACCAACACCTGATGCCCACTTATTTTACAGTGTGAGGGTCTGCCAGTCAGTCAAATCAAATGTCACTATCCAATTTACTTTTACATCTGACGTGTTTCCATGAGCGTGCTCACATTTAACATATGCTTTGTGTGTGTATACCACTGTGCATCTGCATATAGAGTGATGTCCCATTCTAATACAAAACCTAACGAAGCCGGGGACATAGGGACTGACCGAGGGTGACCATAAGCTGTGGAACTAGCAGTTCTTGGCTGGTGTGAGAGAGCTAGCAGGCCAGGAGAGATTTAGAATTGTGACCTAGCAGCACATACATTATTCATTAGCAGGGCTTGCATGGCTTGTGATTTTTATCAAATCTGGCGAGGTGGGTGGCTGGATGTGGGAAACCATGTGCTGGCATGTGGTGTGGATCTTTTATTTTCTGTCTATATTTCAATACAGGATGTTCATGAATTTCAATTCAATGTGTTTAGCCAGATAGATGGGAAACCAATCTTATTCTTTCCGCCCTTATGTGACCCCCACCATACACACACCCACACACCCACACATCCACACACCCACACACACACGATAAGGTCTGAACAGGACTGAAAGAGTTTTTGTGCTGAAAAGGCTGGATTAGGTGTGCAGGGTGGCAGGACAACTGATCCATCTGTGCAGCTAACAACACCGAACAATCTATTTTGTCAACAGGAAATCTGACAGGTGCACAGCACAGCCTTTAAAATTATTCCCCATCTTGCTATCCCCACCCCCAAAGGCATGTTGAACAGACACCGTAACGTGCTGGCATGCGACTGACTGAAGACAGGTCAGTACCAGTCGTTTTGTTGTTCGTCCGGCCCGCCTCTTTGCTTACATAACAGCTCGGTCCTGCTGTTTTTGTTTGCGTGTGTACCAAGATGACTCGCGGCCAACTGCCTCGAGTTACCTCTACAGACCAAACCCGTGTCTTTCCTTCCTTTATTGCATTACGGCCCAGTAGTGTTTTGCCAGAGTGTGGGAACTAATTGTCGGAGCCGCTCTTCGGGTTGTTGGATTGGTTATTTCCTGTTGATCTGGCTCACAGCTGGAGGTAACCTCAACAGAGCTGGACAAAAACAAAAAAAAAGGTTAAGAAAAGAATAAGGTGGTGACAGTCAGACAGGAGATGTGCGTGCATACACAAAAGAATAGTGATAGGTGAGATACGCTGCAGTGGTACTGTCTGAGATATGTGAGGAAATGTCAACACATGCTTGAGGGTAAAATAGCTGCACTGTGTGTGTGCGTGCATGTGTGTGTGTGTGAGTGTGTGCGCGCATACTTTTGTTAGCTTTTGCACCCATCTCCCGTGTGAAAGCTCCATCAGGCTCCTTTGTTGAGTGGATCTATTACATTGCCCTACCCTTTGTTCCTATATGTTTACTTCTATAAATGTTAAATACCTCAAAATGGGGGTTATTTGACTGTGCTGCACACACAGATAATAGGAAGACATCAGCCTCTTATGTAATCACCTCTGTTTTTCTCATAAAAGTCCTAAAACCCCAAGCCAAAGTCATCCAACAGTCCTGAGAAATGTTTTTTTTTTTTTATTCAAGAGGCTTTAATGCCAAAAAGAAGGCAGTGCTATTTTATTGCAGCGTATTATCATCTCACAAGAAGCTGGAACAATTGGGTTAATTTTTTTGATTTAGGGTTGAATTATTATATTTTTGAGGTTAATGGTTACTTTTTTTAAGCCATAAATCTTAGTTAAAGACATCAGCTGGCTTAAGACTTTTCACTGCAGGGAGAGCGTTCTTTATTCCTGGGATGTGGAAAACTAGTAAAAATAGAAGAAGAAACCGACACAATGGTTCATTCCAACAATACACAAAGGTTATGAGATTGAAAATAAAGAAATAAAAGCTAAGAGTGAAGCAGCGGCTTCAGACAAACTACAGCTGCTCTCATGGAAGTTTTTCAAGAATGAAATGGGTTCTGCTCCATTCTCCACATTTTCTCATCTCTACATTTAAACCAAATGTCTATCCTGGTAAACTCAGTCCTACAGGTTTCATTTTTAAATCAATATGATCCCTTAGCTGAGATGGGAATGTGATTTTTACTTTTCTCTTATTGTTTGGAGTCAATGGTTATATGTGGCCTCTAGTTGGCGCTAGTAATAACCTTGAATGAGGGCAGGAGGACTTGATTAAGAAAGTTCCAACATTATGGTGAATGGGGGGAGGATTTACGCATGTCTTCTGAGGTTCATATGGAAAATACTTGCTGTCCATCCATCCATCCATCCATCCATCCATCCATCCATCCATCCCTCCATCTATCCATCCATCCATCCAGTTTCTGCAATACTGATAAATGCAGCGCTTGAGTTAATGGAGTGTTTTGTCACACATGTTTGTGTGTGCCATCTCTATCGTTGCAGAACGTGTTACCAGGGAGTGAGCAGTTACAAAAAAAGAGCACTGGGACGTGTAAATACTTAGAGCTCAGACTCAAAACACAGGCTGGGAGTCAACTGGCAAGAGAGAGAAGACGCAGAGAGCAGAGATGAGAGCGGGAAAGAGAAGGGGGAGGTGGAGGAGAAGAAAGGGGGAGGGCATGCAGTAGGGAAGATGAGAGCCACAGAAAAAGAGGGCGGGCTCAGACTCCCAGCAGCACCACACAGAAACACACACACACACACACACACACACACACACACACACACACACACACCCTCTTCTCAGGCTTCAGTCTGGTCTAGGCAAGGCAAGAGGCAGCATGTGTGAGTAATCGCCCTGATGTGTATGTGTGTGTGCGTGTGTGTGTACAGAGCCGCTGCGCCGGAGTTGGGGCAGAGATGCCTCTCACTGATGTGAGGATTCCCCGGTTTGCTCTCTGGAAGGACACGTGCTTTTAACCACCACAAGGAAATTACACTTCCACGCACCCAGGAAACTCTGGGAGGTTAAAGTTGAAGGTAAAAGGCTGCATTTCTTATTTCAGACATGTTTGGAGGGGGGGGTCAGCGAGGGTCAGAGAGAAATGTCTTCACATGCTGGACTTCTGTGTGGAAAAGACAAAGGGACTTGCAATAAGAACTTTATTACAAACATATCTTTCCTGACATGTTCACGTCTGCCCACGAGTGTTTTCCAGTGATGCATGCTTTCTTACACACCCTGTCTGTGTGTGTGACTACTACTACTGTTGCTGTGCAGCGTACTACTGCCGCTGTACTGTCCATGCATCCCTCTTTCTGTGTCTCCCACACACAAACACTCACAAACATTTAAACAAATAGAAGTAAACTGCAGGAAGCCTTCTACTTGTCTAAACAGTCTGTGTGTGTGTGTGTGTGTGTGTGTGTGTGTGTGTGTGTGTGTGTGTGCGCATACGTTTCCTGGCTGGGTGTGTTAGCGCAGAGACTTTATCAATCATTAATCATCACACTGGGACGTTGCCTAGTTTCTGACTTGAGCTTACATGGTGATAACAGCTCCCTAGACTGGAGCTACTTGATATCTCCTTGAAACTGAACAAACTATATAGATCAAAGGGCAAATGCATAGTGGAACAAGTGTTTGACTTTTCAGAGAGTTTAAATGACTTGAGTCAAGGTAAAATGTCAAATATGCATGAAACAGTGTTAGAGCAGCACAGTGAGTCAGCCACCAGATATTATGCATGTAAAGGCTTCCCCATCATAAACTAATTCATTTGGATCAGATACAAACCTACTTTGCAAGTGTCTTTTCTTAATTGTGGATAAAAAAGACAAGAAAAAAGAATCAAAGGGTGGAAGAGACAAAGAAGATGGGCTACAGGAAAGGCTCCTCCAAGTGTTAAGTGTTGAAGGAGTGGCTGTTAAAGGCAGAGGGGTGTAGAAGACATGAGGACAAAGTTTCTGATAGTTCCACGAATGTGTGTGTTGTTGGTGGAGGAGCGGAGTCTCAGTCGCTACCAGGGCCATCTCCAGGCATCCAGACGTCCAATGGATTACTGGGGGTCAAAGGGTGCCGAGTCTCTGTTGTCTTTAATACTCCCCTCACTTTCACACTTGTTCTACAGGGAAGGAAAGAATCACTCTTGGAATTTACGGCGCTAAGGTTGCTATAAATCAAAGGAGTTCAAAAGTTAGGAGGCATTAGAAATATTTTACCTGCTTGTTATTGATTTCTGACCCCGTATCCACTGATTACTGAGCGTCAGAAGTAAGAAAGAGAAATGTTGTTATTGGCAGATAAATGTCAGCACTCATGATTTTCTTTTTTACAAGACACTTTAGAAATTTAGCCTTACGCTGACACCGCAGGGGGCCAACCAAAGCACCAGGAGTAATTTGGGGTTCTGTGACCTGCCCAATGACACTTCAGCATGGTGACAGTTGGACAAGAGGAGCTGGGGATTCAAACCACCAACCTAATGATTTAGGAAAAGGCAGCTGCAGGAACTTAGCAAGGCAGCAATTTAGCATCCTTTGAAAATGTAATTGAAAAGCAATTCAGCTAATTAATAGTGTTTGTATAAAACTGTTTTCATCAAAATACTCTGAGATTAAAAACGCTGTTCAGCCTTATCAGAGATATTCTCTTTGTCTTAATTTCTCTCGCTGTCTTTCTCTGTTATCTAGCTGCAAATCACTGCTTCAGTCGCTGCCATCAGGAAGTCCAATATTGGCAGAGTGTTTTGAGCGAGCCATTCGTGAGGGATTCACAGTGGCACATAAAAAAAAAAGGAGAAAATAGTGTGCGGGTGGATCTCTACTGTGTGTGCACACACTTTTAAAAAAGACAAAGACTTTAGCAAAAGCCTGAGGCTGCGAAAGTGGGGGGAAAACCATTATCTCCCCCAGTGAATGGTTGCCCTCTGTTGGTTCAGGTTTATGTGCAGGAGTGTGTGTTCAGGACAAATAGGTGTGTGTAAATCCACAACCATGTGCTCCATCTGTGTACAGTAAGCTAATATGTTTTGTTCGCGTGAAGGGGGGATGGTCTCCGTGAAGTGATTGTGTGTGTGTGTGTGTGTGAGTGTGTGTGTGTATGTGTGTGTGTCTGTGTTGTGTGTGTATACTGACCCAGATTAATACACTAATGCTCAGTCAGCCCACCTATAGGGCAGATATAGGTTAGTGTGTATATACAGTTTGCACAAAAAAGCACCACAATTCAAGGAAGGGCACTCTAACACAGCCACACACCCCTTTGTGCACACACACACACACACACACACACACCTCCACACATTCTGCAGCTCCACTCTAATCTGTGCTACAAGTACTAAGATTAAAATCGTGGTTACTTTGATGCGCTTATACAATTCTCATGTGATATACAGTATATGTGAATGGATAGACTGAAACTCATGGCATCAGAAGCCCAAATGCTCTCACGTGTTCATCCTCTTCCAGAACCAACGCTTGTCTGACCTTGTGGTGAAGCAAACGCCCTCTCTTCATGATTACATATAGTGTACATAAGACGCAGTTTGGGACGGTCATGTGGGCGGCCCTGATAAAGGGATGATGCAATTAACATGAAAGGAATGATCCCTCTCTATCATTTTCTAACCGCCATCAGGAGAGGCTTCATCCCGCTTCCTCTGTGGTTGGCTTGTATCTGCTGTTGGGCAAATATGAGGCAGAAGCAGCCACACTGCTCATCTCCACATGTGCAATCAAGCTGTTTAAATGGTTGGCCTCGTGCCTGTGGCTTCTACGTGTGCGCCTGCGTGTGTGTCCCGCTCTCCCAGTCCTCCCAGTTGCAGACAGATATCATTCGAGCATATTTTGGGAAAACCAAAACAAACCAAACAAACCTGACAGATTAAGATAGTGAGATGGGGGCTGTTTTTTTTTTTTTTTTTTTAATATCCCTTATCTGGTGTTTTACAGCGTGTCAAATTGAGATGATTATGTTTTTCTTCTTTTTTTTTTCTTTTATCATAAATCATCCTACAGGACGAAATGAAAGGAAGCTAGAATGATTTTAAGTCCAGAATGATGTGAATCAGTGTGGGACATGCCTGACTCATTGTGACTATTATGTCACACCAACGTCTTTATGCAAGCGTATCGGTTGATAATGTCACCTGTCTGGTTGGACGGGACACCGGGGTTTGGCCTGAGACTTCAGCTGGAGAATATTTGTTTTGAGCCATACACCTGAGTATTAACCCCCCTCTGGTGGGAAGAAGAAGCTGCAAGGGGAGGGGTGTCTGAGTTTGAGCTGACATGAGCTTGCATGTGCCCTCTTTCATTTCCTCCTGTCTTCTTTTGGTCTGTTTAGCGTCGGCTGATGAATTGTGAGCTTGTTCCAGCTTTCCCTCTATTCTTTGTTCTGCTCTGACTCTCTCTTGCTCCATCATCCTTTTTGCCCCCCTCCCCACCTCGGTGCAACATCATCACTCCCCTGTCATGTGTACCCATTATTTCTGATCAGTCTTGCATACATGGCTGGCACAGGTTGGTATCCAGCGATGTGTAAATGTCTGTAGATGCATGCACGTGCATGTATACACATCCCAAGTTTGTTAAGCATAATTAGGCCACATGCAAAATGTGACTGTATTTACCAAGTGATTAAAGACAAAGAATGTACTGTGCAACAAGCTGACGTGTCACTTCCAATGCACTATTTGAAAAGAAGCTGAGATAATGTGGTTTAATGCGCAAAAAGAGACAGTGGAAATACTGTGTGTATGTGTGTGTGTGTGTGTGTGTGGAGTGCTGAGTTGGGATTTAAGAAAAGAATTACAGTGAGTGTCTCCAAAGATTGTCTAGGCTATGTTTTCAGTGGGGAGAGTTGGCTTTTGTCATTCCATTCTCTCCTTTCTTAACTTTACACCCACTAGCTTGTGTTTGAATCCTGTCTTTGCGTCCAAGTTTCTATCCATGTGACTATAATTAAGACAGAGGAAATTAGCCTCTTAGCCATTGCCCCCCCACCCCCCCGCCGGTAGTTAAGTGGCATAAAGACGCTGACCAATGACACGGTGTCTTATCCCGTAGTCACACTTCACGTTCCCATTTATTGACCTGGAAGTGATGCAAGTGGGGACAGTCGGAGGCAGTCTCAAAAGCCTGTGTGTGCACTTGTGAGTGCATACATGTGTAAATATGCATGTGAGTCTGTCTGAATAAGTGTGTGTGGAACAGGAGCTTGCAAAAAGCAATGATGGTGGCACACTTTCAGAGCAGCTTGGATGTTTCTGCCTCTTTGGATCGAGTTTCTGCGAGGACAAAACCTCTGCGGTCAGGGCTGTATGAGGTTTCTATTAGACTGCGTTTTTGTTAGTGTCCCTTGGTGCGTTCGCGTCGGTGCGTTTACGTGCAGTCAGGTTGCCTTTGTCCTCTCCCCTCAGGCCTGCTGCCAGTGACTCATGTGCTGCCTATACAGGTCACTAATGCACTCGGGGGGCGGGGTTCTATTCATTGTAGCCACTCAGATCTCAACCAGTAACCCCCCAGCTCGTGTCTTTACAAGAGCTCAACTTGCAGCAAATGGACCCATTGACCTAGATCCCTCCTCAGCTACTGACGGGGCGCCACAGTGCTGACATGTTGCTGACATCCTTGTCTTCCAGATAGTGTTATTTTTACCTTAAGCTCCCTTTTCCGAGGCAGTTATACACAGCCTTGTTTGAAGCTGAGTTTTAATGATGCCTGTCTTTGTAAACAATATGGTTCACCCATATTGGCACCCTCTGCTTTACCCTCACAAACGGCAGAAAGAATGTGGGAGTTTTCGAGTTACATTTGATTCTCTCACTATGGCGAAACTGTCTTCTCCTTCCACTTTTTTTTTTTTTTTTTTAAGATGTTTTGGTGTCCTCTGTTGATTTGAGGGACACTGTAAGCTGTTTGTCTGCCGTTCTTGCCAAACATTTCTTACCGGCTTTCTTCACTTCGGTCCATTGTCTTTGGCCTCTGCTTCAGGGCAGTGTTTTGTTTGTGAGACCTGCTGTTGACTCAGGTGCAGAGATGGACTAAGATAACATCCCTATCCACGTTCCTCTGTCCCTTTAGCTTTTCACAAATTTTTTTGTATATACCATCTTTTCTTGTGCAGCTTTCAGTTAATTCCTAATAACACACATGCCTGTAAACCTATGCTGAGGTGTGAAGTCGGGATGCAAATTGTGGTTTCGTCGAAGAAAAACCTCTCCGTGTTTTGCTGCGTAGTCATATACGTATTCACTGAATCCAAACTAGGACTGTGTATTCACATCCACTCTACTTTAACCTGGCTGAACATTCCTCTCTACTAGCCCCTCCGGTCCTGTCAACACGGCTGCACCCTCACATCTCCTTCCACCTCCCCACATATCAGTCATCTTTGTACCTGTGACCCTTCACTCGACTCTACCAGCTTCCTGCTGCTCAAACAGCCTCTCATCCTGCTTTCAACACCATTATGTTTTTTCCCAAAGCCTCTTGCTCCTCTCAACCCATCCCCCTGTCTCAACCTCCCGCCTCAATCAGCCTACCTTTTCCTAAAACCCTCTTATCCCCTCTCTCGCTCACCCATCCTTCCTGTCATTTCGCTGCCCCTTTATACTGCAGACGGGAGAATAGGAGGTATTACCTGCCAAATTGCACCAATGACACCTGTCTGTGTTTGCCTTTGTCTGTGTCTGACAATATTTGTCGATCCTTATTGCACCAAGCAATAATAAAGACTCAGCACTTTATACCATCAACGATGTAATTCTCTCCCCAATTACCCAACATCCCATGGCTTTAATGTGTTCATGTGGCAATAAATTCACTCACTTTTAAGCAATGAATTGTAAATAACTTAAAAGGGTCAAAACTGCTGTTTCAAGCAACAGGACACAGTGTTTTTCAATTATTTCAGGCTTAACAGCTCTTCAAGAACGGCTGTCTTATCCCACTTTATTACTTCCCTGCCAGGACAATCAGTATAGTACGTAAATAGAAAAGGGAAACAATGTAAAACCAACAAAACGATCGTAATAGTAGCTTATTACTGAAGGAATTCAACCTAATCTTGTTTTTTAAATCATTATATAATAAATCTACTAATTGAGCATGTAATAAATTCAACCACAGATGTCTTAAATGCAAAAATATGGTCTGTATTCTTGAAGTTTTCCATCATGCCATTTGAAAGAACTACACTGTGATGTCTGCACAGGGCTCCTGTCTTTGAAATGTCTTTCTCTGCCTTGTTTCGGCGCTCACAGCCACTCCTCCCCCAGGCTCTGTCTTGCCCCTCAGGCGTTCCGTGGTTAGCAGCTGAATGTGGAGCGCAGTCAGCGTTGGATAATTAACACTTCCTTCGCCCCTCGCTCTCAGGTTCTGCCGAGCAAATGAAGCAAATCTAGATGTAAATATTCCTCTGATTGGTTCTGATAACCGTCAGTCGACTGCGTGCACACTTTCTGCTTCATCAGGAGAGATGAGTGAGCGTTCATTTAGGGAAGCAGAACAAACACAAAAGAGGCAGATGATTTATAAATATTTAAATAAAACACAACTTGCCCCTCCGGATGCCTGTACTCTCCAAGTGACACAGTAACCTACAACATGAATCCATAATGAATTTTATTTAAGCTTACACTTCTTGATCTTCTCCATCCCAGAACAGATGCACGAGAGAAAAGAATGGTGTAAACGCCTCCTATTAAACTATACATCTCCAAAGGTCCTAAAGGTTGCTTTTAATCTTTGGGGTTTCCTGTCTTTCTTTAGAAATAGATCACCAGATTCACACTCAGCAGCAGCTACAGAGGCAGAGCACCAAGGCTGCACACCCAACTCATTGACTTTCTCAGCTATCGCACTCAATAGAGGATTTTCTTTAAAATATGATAATCCCCAACTGCACCGTGCCACAGAGACAGTCGGCTGAAATTTGAGTGAAGGAGCGTGGAGTGTAAGCTCTGAGAGAGACGAAGGAGCGTATTTAATGAAGTTAGTGACACTTGAGGAGTACAGTGGAATGAATCAGCCCTCAATTCCAGCGTCCATTATCTTTTGTATCTGTTTAGGCTGCGACATGACCAAATATCAGTCATTTTCTTTTCTCCTGGTTGACTTTGTTTTTGCCATTTTATGCGCCGCCGTCCTTGGCGACCGCAAAATGCAAACTCTCTTCAGGAAGGAATTTTAATTCGTCTCACACCACATAAAATAAATTAATGTTTGATTTGAACAGCGGCTGTGCAGGCATGGTGTTTGGATGCTTGTGTGTGTGTGTGTGTGTGTGTGTGTGTTAAAGATGAAAAAAGTGGGGGTGGGGTGCCACTTGTCTTGTCAGATTCTGAAAGGATGAATAAGAAGCTAATCTCCCTCTTCCAGGGAACTCTAGCAGCGATGTCTGAGACTGTCCCATCTCAGAGGAACTGTGGGAGTGCAGTGGAGTGTGTGCATCACAATGGGATGTATTCAGAGCATATCCGACTGTTATCTTCACAATGAATAGATACGGTTCCACAGATGTGAACTTGAGTGTGCACTCACACACTTGAGCAGAAATAAATCCAGTATTATTTGTTTTGATCATTGAGCCTCCTGGCCAACACTGATGGTCATAGAATCCCCTCTAACAGTGTCAAAAGGCACACCGACACTCGTCCTACAGATTTCTGCATTCTTTTTTTGTTTTCTATCCTAAAAAGTCTTTGTTTATCCCCTGGAATGTTAACCTCGGTGACTTCGTGCTTTGCCTCGGGTGAAAGGTGAGGTGACCATTTATATGAGGAATGCGAACAGTGCAAGAAATGCCTTAAAGGATGGGTGTGTCCAGTTACTATGTCATGTGTTTTAAGGCTTATTAGCAGGGGGTCGTGTTTGGAGGGTGCAGAGAAGGGTCAGGGAGATCTTCTCTTGTTACAGATGTGTCTAGACTGGTCATTTCTACCAGTCCTGCCTGTCTATGGGGTGATCATAATGACTATTTGTTTGTTCTTTAAGAAGACCAGCTACTAACAATATTTTAATATGTTAATTTAATCTGCCAAGGTGTTCACCTATTGACAAAAACAGGTACACGCCTACTATATATAACCATAGTGGGCTGCGCTCCAACAGCCTCATCAATTTTATTCTTTCAGAAAAAAATTGCTTCGCTAACTCATTTTCGTGATGAATGAGTTCTGAGGGCTTTTGCCACCCAATGACTATCGCTGTTAAAAAAAAAAAAAATTGCCACAATATTCTGTAGGAGCAGGAAATAAGAAGAAAAAAGTAGCGCTATTTATGGAAAATATCCCAAGGTATTGTCTCAAATAAATTGGATGTGTGAAAAAGCAGAAATGAACTCAATCTTGAGACCAGACCACGTTTCTGTTAACTGAAGGATTAAATGATGGGATGTCACAATTGTAAGAAGGCTCAGGTTTGTTGTTGATCGAAAATGGAAAAAGAAATGACTCTCATCATGCTTGGACTATAGAAGACTTTTAAAAGAAGCGATAATGCAAGTGTAGATTGGTTTCATTCACAGAGCCGGATTGTACATTAGTAAACATGCACGTCACAGCTGGTTTGATCCACAGCACAACTGTTGTGTAAGGTGAAGCCATGAAACAGGTGCTGAGATGAAAAGATTGGCTGGGGAATTTGGGTGTGTCTGCTCCGGAGCTGTTGTGACAGGCCTTTGGTATTTTTCCAAAGACTTGGGCTCGTGTTCTGCTCATATTTCTCGGGGATCACGCAGGTGCATGCACCACAGGAAGCGCTCCTGCCTTTGTGCTATCTTAGCCCGGTGCGTGCCACACCACTACCTGCTTGCAGGTGTAATCGCGTGTTCGGTGATAGACGTGGCAGCTCAGCAGGTATCAGCATCTTTCTATCTCAACATTATCAATGTGACTTTGATGGCGTGAGGTTGTTTTTGACAGTTGGGTTGAGGAACAATCAGTCCATCCAGCACTGTAGACTTTTCATTCTGTAAACTAACAGTAAAAGGAAGGTACTTTTCTATTGTTCTGCGGCCCACCTCAGTGTGTGAGTGTGTGCATTCATCTCGGACTGGGGCACATCTGTGTGGTAATGATGCTTTGGCTGCTGTTGTGCAGGCCATTGTGCTAATATGCTCTCTCAGTGTGTTAATATAGTGTGAGTTTGGGAGACTGAGAGACAGAGAGAGAATAATTATGTTTCCCCTTTTGTCTCGGCTCCCTCAATTAAGCCTGAAGAGAGACAGCCAGACAGCATGTCTACTTATCCACTTAAATTTCAGCTACAAAAAGACCCCCCATGTCTATCTGTCTCTCCCCTCACTCTTCCTCCCACACTTAATGCACTTTCTCATAACAAACTTCTATTCATAGTGCTGTTCTCTAAATATATTTTCCTATCCTCTTGCTTTGGTCTGCAGCAGTGTCTGCCCCCCTCCCCATGCGTTTTTCCTGCAGCCTTGCCTCACCTCTCGGCTCTTCGTGGGTTTAACGAAGAGTCCTCCACACCCACCTTTCTCCTCATTATCCCTCGCCCTCCTCCATGCTTTGCTGCAGGGCACAGAGAGCGGAAGAAAATGAAGAGGATGAACATTTCAGATTGTACACAGCCAGAGGAGAAGTAGCAGTTTGATGTCCCCTGAGCTGATATGGACAGATTCTTTTATTTTTACCCCCACTTTACTAAACTCAGACAGACATAAAAAAAGGAAAAAAACAAAACAAAACTGTATGCTTCGTGTCAGTTTAGCTTCTAAAATACCCTTCTTTCCACTTTCCATTCACCCACTATGCATGCATCAGTCCATGAATCATTCCATGCATTCAGTTTGGTCTGTTTACTGATGGCGTGGGTTAAGATCTGTCTTAACTGCAGATGGGCTAGAAGAATAACAGGATAAAGTGAGAGGCAGAGGAGATTTAGTCAGGTCGTTTAGGTTATGAAAGTGCTTCCCATAGTTTTTACGAAGGGTGAGAACTCTGTTGCACGGCGTAAACAGAACACCCATAAAAGCTGCGAGCTGACATGGCCTTCATGGTGTTTCCATGCATTTTCCTCCTCCCTTTACTGACTTCGCTGCCATTTGTTGAACTTTTTATTTCCCAGCACTTTTATTTCCCAATATCAGCAACAAAAGCAGCTGCTGAAGCCAAGTTTTAAATAGGAAACAAAAAAAGGGAAACTCGCCAGAAATAGACTCTTTATTGATAATACTTGTTTTCCCTTTATGGAACAGGCATATCTGACAATGATCATTTAATCATGCCTGAGAGCGAAACCCAGCTCTGTCGCATAGTCTCCACACAGTTATTTATTAAAAAAAAAAAACTGCTTAAAGTAAAAATGGGTGTCAAATACTCGTGAAAGGATGCTTGTACCTGCATACCTTCACACCATATTGTGCACATTATGGTAATCATGCTGTACACCAAACAGCTCAAGGCTGGTATTAGGAAAATTAGGTCGTGTTTGGCATGGATCCTTTAATGGAGTCTTAAGTGGAAAATCATTTTCGCTGGCTGCTTTCATCTTCTGTCATTTTACCAACAGCGTGTGCGTGTGTCTGTGTGTGTGTGTGTGTGTGTGTGTGTGTGTGTGTGTGTCTGTGTGTGTGTGTGCGCGCGCGCATGTGTGCCACATCTCTTTGTCTGCAGGAACGCAAGAGGTGTTTCCCAAAATCTGCACATGCCTGCACAAGTCTGCACGGTTCTGTGTTGGCAATGAGTTACAGAGTGCAGTTGAAGGAAACTGCAGTTGTTTGTCAGCCCACCCATCCCTCCATCCCTCCCTCACTCCCTCCATCCCTCCCTCCCTCCTCTTCACACACAGACTCTACCTCAGTCCTTTGTTTCTCATGAGCTCCACGTTCATATATTTGTTTATTTAAATGTGCCTTTATCAGTTCGTGTGGTGCTTTTGTCCTGACGCCAGGCTTAAAGCTCACATTTTAAATGTCCCCCCTCCTCCTTCTCCATTGTGTCCCCAGCTTTCCTTTCAACCTGACTTCACCTGGCTTTACGTGCCAAACTGGACAGATCTCCTCTCTGTTTCCCTCCGTGCGCTTTTGACACGTCGGGTCACTTTGAAGTTGCAGGAGCACCAGTTGAAACACTTCTCGGTTTTCCTGTTCCTCTCAGGGCAAACCGGTGCTCCTGTTTGAGGATGTTTGGACTTTCAGTGAAAGACGACACCGCGTTGATGTGGAGTAGCTGGTGATGTGTCCTCTCCAGCACAGGTAACCTTCTATTAGCACGATTTATCGGCCAAATTGCGGGGAGAAATCACAAATACCTTCAGAAAAAAGAAAAAATTCAATTGGTTTGATTAACATGAATTGTCAGCATAGATTAAAGTGTCTCTTTTGCATTTCTTTCAAACCGGGCAGCAAATGGTTGAAAAACTGAGATGTTGGAATAAAAAGCGATGCGTGTGAGTCTCTGCAAATTGAGCCTACACTGAGAACCTGATGGTGTGGGTTTAATGATGTGTGATTCATCCAGGGCCAACTGATTTGACAGACGTTGACTCAGCAGCTTATGTAACATAAGCAAGCTGTGTTAAGCTATGTTTGAGGCAAAACGGGATACTTAGATAACGTGATGATCAGCGGAAAGACATTTATGGCAGATTGTTTAAATTATTATGGATGTGTTGGGAACATAGCCAGAGGATCATCTCATGGCTCCTGAGACGTACTTTTTGTTCATTCTGTAAGTTATAGGACAAACTAGAATGAGAAACTTTGTTCTGTGTTTACACTATAGATAAACAGGAATGTTGTTGATTAATGGAACAATCTTGTTTTTTCACAGACAGTTCCCCTTCTTCAGTCTAGAGTTGAGTCATGGGAAATGTGGAAAGTCAAAATGGGGACATTTACGGCGACGTGAGTGGACATCTCTCCCGTAAGAACTCGTCCCGGTCACTCCGTGTCTCCAACAAGCAGCTGATCGCGCGCCGCCCCCGCCAGTACTCCTCAGCGAAACAGGAGCACAGAAACTCTGAAGCCTCAACCCGCTCCTCTAGCACCCCTAGCATCCCACAATCCTTAGCAGAGAGCAGCCTGGAACCTTTCAACGCGACAGATGCATTTGGAGAGTTTGGTAATAACCCTAACTGGACGCAGCGAGTTGCTGTGACAATGAGGCCTGACTCCTATCAGAATGATGATGACCCCTTGGCAACACCAACCCCGGAAACTTCTGAAGCAGATACTGTCCCCCATGACGGGGGAGAGGACTCCATGGGGGAGGGAGAGGAGGACATCATCGGAGAGGTACGATACCTTCAGCGAATGAGCGAGGGTACGCGAGAGCTGGGGAATTTCAAAAAGAAACGCTCCAAGTCAGCGGACATGTGGCGGGAAGACAGTCTGGAGTTCTCTCTGTCTGACCTGAGCCAAGAGCATCTGACCAGCACAGAGGAGATAATAGGTGGAGGCGAAGAGGAGGAAGAGGAAGAACAGTTCACACACCCTCGAGGCAATGCAGGTGAGGCAGGTGTACATGTGTGTTGGTATTTAGCACATATAAACGCTCAGATTCCTTATTCACAACTGGATCACAATACAACAACCTGTTTATGTTGCAGGCGCAGCCGAAAGGGCATCCTCCCTGGACCATTTGTGCAGCCAGCAGAGCCCTGGCCTGAGGGGGCAGAGGAGCCGCTACACCAAAAACAAGAGGGAGGAAGAGTGTGATGGAGATGGCGAAGAAGGCTTGATGTCTCCGGGTGAAGAGGATGGCGGTGTGTACGGCGCATTCACGCTGCCCTGTAGACGCTCCCACTGTCTGTCCGAGGGCCTGGCAGGCCTTAGCATGCCTGCTGCACCTTGCCCTGCATTCCAAGGACGGCGCGCACAGACTACTCAGGTTTGAAGGCATTTTGAAAAAAAAAAGGTGGGGGGACATGGAACATTGATTGGTCACATATTTATTTTTTTGTCCTCTGTCACTCTTTCCTAAACTATATGGACCTGACCTTGGTAAATACCAATAATGCAGGAGTGCCTACACACATAGCTTTTAATGCAGGATTTAACATTTTGTTGGCAGCTAGGCATTTTCTTTGTGCCACTGTGCTTCCATCAAATAGCATATTTGTACTTGTGCAATCTGAAAAGGGATTACAAGGAGTCGCATGCAAATTGGCTATGGGCATAACTTGTCCAACACTGGTCTGGTTTCTCCATTCCCCTCCCAGAAATGAAAGCATGAACGCATCTTTTAAGCTGTATTGACAAACTGCACAATAACCCCCCTGGAGACATGTACACATGGGTTTAGTTAGAGCATTGCAGAGGTGCTAATTAAGACATTAAATGGACAAAAACATCAGTATTTTCTGTAGTTTTCATGTGTCGGTACTAGAAGAAAGTCACAAAAAGTGAAGTAAGTACCAAAATAGTGCAAGAGGCTTTTCTTTTAACTCATTCCCCAAACCCCCAAGCACCCTTGGATAGCATAAAACCCTAAGTGCTTATTATAAATTCATTGAGCCAGACTGTGGGAGTCTGGATATAAATAGGCCAACAACACAACAAGACAAACGGTACAAAAACAGAGAAAAACTTTGGAAGTCTGAAATCAGGCTCAGAGCCAAGGAGGCTTTGAAACAAAGTGTATGACACTACCTGCATGTGAACAAATCTGTTGTTTCTCTGCCTGACAGGATATATCTGGTGTTTTGGGCGAGGGAAGCGAGTACGGCGATAGCGGCATCGATGGCGTTGCCGCGGAGATAGACGGGGAAGGAGAGCTGCTGTCACGCCGCTGTAAGGCCATGTCGGCCTCTTTTTCTGTCTACTCTGCTACCGAGAGCAGCATCTTCAACGGCAGCGACAGCGGCAGCAGCAGTGCAGGAGGAGGAGAGGGAAGAGGCGGCGAGGGAGGCCGGGGCGGCGTGTACGAGAACTTCCGAAAGGAGCTGGACAATCAAGCCTGGGTCAGTTGCTTTGAACAAGTGCTGTTCTTACAAAACAAAGGTTCTCCCACTGATTGTAATGACTCGCATTTTCTGCCGTTCTGTCATCAGACCCAGCGAGGTCGGGACTGCACGGAGGAGAGTGATGAGCGGAGCAGCGGCACGCTCAGCAGCGCCTATCCATCAGACTCTGTGATTGGCTGCGCACAGGGAACTGTGAGGAAGGCGGGAGCCCTGGCTGTGAAAAACTTCTTAGTTCATAAGAAAAACAAAAAGGTGGAACTTGCAACCAGGCGCAAATGGAAACACTACTGGGTCTCTCTCAAAGGTGTGTGGACTCATACCTGAATAAAATTCTTACTTTTTTAAATAGCTTGCAAAAATGTAGATCAGCCATTCATTTACGCACGATTACGTCTTGTGTTACATATTCAATTAACTAAATAAGTAGCACAACAAAAAACAATTAACGAGTGATTTAAAAATAACGTAGAAAACATTAACATTAATAAAATGTCGGAGGGCTTAAATGCCACATTCAGATAAGCATCTGAAGCTGACCCTGGTCTGTGCTGCCTCCCTCTCTTGTTCGGCAGTAATCACATCAGCCTTAACACAGTCCGCGTCCTTGGTTGTCACCTCTGCTCTCCTCTTTATGTGTGGCCTCATATTTACTCTTCTCAGGCCTCATCACAATTTAATTTCATGCCTGTATCTGTGTCTAATCCAATCTCGTCCTTGTGAAATGCAGAAGATACAACATCTGTGGCTGCTACCCACCCCACCCACCCCCATACCGACCCCCCTAAAATACACACACATATATTGTGGTCCTGTTCCCTCTGACACATTATGAATATGTTTTAGTGATTATTTCTGTTTGCTCATAGTTGCTCATAGTTGCTCATAGTTGCCCCCCTTCCCACCTTCTCTTCCCGTCCATTTATTTCTTCTTCTACATTTTTAAAGGATGCACCCTCTTCCTGTATGAGTCCGACTGTCGTTCTGGAATTGACCACAACAGTGTTCCCAAACATGCACTGTGGGTTGAAAACAGCATCGTGCAGGCTGTTCCCGAACACCCCAAGAAAGACTTTGTCTTCTGCCTCAGCAACTCAGTGGGTGATGCTTTCCTCTTCCAGGTGAGGGACATTTGACAGGAACTACTATAGATTTTTGGGCCACAAAATTTTAATCAGTTATGATGATATGAGGATCAGCTACATTTTGTGTGTGTGTGTGTGTGTGTGGTGTGTGTGTGTGTGTGTGTGTGTGTGTGATACACCAGTACACATGGCATTTAACCATGTGTGGGAGATAAGTCAGTTCTGTGTCTAAGTGTTGATAATGTCTGACATGTTTAAAGGCCACCCTGTCACAGTGTGACAGTGATCCAGCACAGCCACCATTGTTCTGTATTCAAATGTGTCTATTTGCATTCATGGCAGCTGTCCACCATGACATTAAGTCAAAAAATAGGTTAATAAGTGATAAAAATAAAAAGATGATGGGATCAGAGCTGCCAGCCTGTAACAGTTTTTTAATGTCGTTATTGTATCCCGCTTTTTTGACATTTCCTAATTTAATCTTTTGGATGTGAAACAATACATTTCATGCAATTTCCTCTGTTCCTGTCAGACCTCAGGTCAAACAGAGCTGGAGAACTGGATCACGGCGATCCACTCGGCCTGCGCCGCAGCTCTGGCTCGGCAGCACCACAGGGAAGACACGGTGCGACTGCTGCGAACCGAAATCCGCAAGCTGGAGCAGAAGATAGACATGGACGAGAAGATGAAGAAAATGGGAGACATGCAGCTGTCCACGGTCACCGACGGCAAGAAAAGGAAGACCATTCTGGAGCAGGTATGAAGCGGGGTCAATGCATTCATTGCACAGGTGAACATACAGGTGAAACTGAGGCCCCTCCCACTAATCCTTCATGGGTTGAGAATAGTTTTCAGACATTCTGCAGCTTTAAATCGTAAAGCTCTCCTGGCATTTGGCCTACTCACTTTCAACAAAAAGCTTATAGCAGACATGATGCTGAATGTTTCTGCAGCAGCGTCAGAGAGCTTCAGACAGTTTCTGTGATCCAAATGTTTGGTTGACAGTCAGGAAAATAACTACTGTATTACGTAAAACAGCATGAGATAGGTAGCTTGCTCCTGCATATGAGTTTTGTTTTTCTGAGAAAACACAGATTTTAGGCAGGAACCAGCGCTAACCAAAGCTAAAATGTGCTTCACCTCCCATGGTTCACCCTTTGATACGCTGAATCAGCACAGCGGATCAGTTAGCTGGGGGTTGTATTGAGTAATATTTTCCACCATAGCTGACTCCTACATATCAAGATGAGGATTCATCCCTTTTGTTTGTATCACAGTTTAATCAGTGCCCATCTTGCATAATCATAGATCTGCATATTTGACATTGTGTTCTGGTTCTCCGCTGTTAGATCTTCCTTTGGGAGCAGAACTTGGAGCGGTTTCACATAGATTTGTTCCGCTGTCGATGCTACCTGGCCAGTCTTCAGGGTGGTGAACCTCCAAATCCTAAACGCCTGCTGGGCTTTGCTTCACGTCCCACAAAGCTGGCCATGGGACGCCTGGGCATCTTCTCTGTCTCTTCCTTCCATGCCCTGGTAATAAATCACCCACTCGCCCTAATATCCACGCATTATTTGCCTGAATGGAGAACCTATTTTGATTTTGCTTTAACTAATCTGGATTAGCTAAGAAAATAAAGTGAAGTATCCCTCGGTTAGAGTTGTGTAAGAGTTTCTCACCAAAACCAGCCTAGCTTGAATGATGAGTTGGTCTGCTTGGCTGTTAATAAGCAAGAGTTTGGTTACATAACATACAGCAGGCGAGAGTTTGAATCTTTGGTTTTCTGACACTGTATTTAGCCAGAGGTTTAACTAATTTTGTTAACTTTGTGTTTAACTAAATGCAACTGCATGTTATGCTTTAGATTATGCCGAATTCTGACGAGGTGTCATTTATCGTTTTCAGTCCAAATTCCTCAGAGTGAATCGAAAAGCCCATAAAATCAAACGCTGCATTGCTCTCGCAGCCCAAACTGAGCCGAGCCAGAATAATTAGTTGCCATTTTGGACGTTTGTGCAACAATTGTTTCATTGTCTTATTTTTCAACGGTGTTCTAAGCCACTTAGTCTAGAGATTTTATTAGATGTTCTGCTTCCTTGAGTAGGTTTGAACCTCAGGGTGCACGTTATAAAGTGCATTTACTGTGTTTAAACTGATTAGTGCAGATCCCAGAAGTGCCGGTTCCAGACATCACTCCCAACAGAGGAAATTAAGTTTAAAATCAATGACACGCTTCATTTAGTAGTAAATTCTAATGATGGCCAGGAGTAGCCTTTTAAGACAATGAAAATTTAATTAAATCATCCTCAGTATAGAGAAAAAAGAAAAAAAAAACATTGAAATGCAGTTAAATATTTATAAGACTACACATGCCCCTGTCATCCCTCATATTCAGATCATTTCATCCTGATGGTGACAGCAGCTCACTTCCTGTGTTACATGTCACCTTGAGCACCCTGAGAATGCACAGAAAGACACGTCGCCACGGATGGAATGTTATATGTGGATCTCCGCCAAATATGGCACAGAACAAAAGAATGGAGCAGAAGGAAAGAAATGGAAATAACCTCCATTTCCCATATTCACACGCACACACACACATTGCAAACAACATCAGAGATCGATGGTATTTTTTTTGTGATCGCTCGATCAATACCAACTCTGTTACTGAGCTGCCAGTCCTGAGGCACTTTCCCACAAACAGGCTTAACACCCTCTACTCTGTTGACCACCTTCACATACACATACACACACACACACACACACACACACACTCACCCTCAAGTCCTTTGTGTGTTTTTCCTTCTCCATCTTCCTCCTTGCCTTATTTTCCTCCCTGCTGTTTGGTTCCATTTTTACCTCCATCTTCCCCCCAACTTCATTCCTGCTGTGTTCATCAGCAAAGTCCTTTCATTCTCCCAGGTTATAAATTATGTCTACTGAAATTATTTTTTAATAAACAATCAAGAATAGAACAGATTAAAAAAGACTGAAATGAACTGATTTATGATGTCATATTGCGGTATTCATCATTATTCATAAAAAAATTACATCTCCATTCATGTAAATTAATTCAAATTTTATTTATTTTCCACTGCACCTTCAGACAGAAATCCCTTTTATTCATTATGTCGATGCATCGTCTACAGTCGTACCAGAGGCTGTTTAAAGCTACTTACATAAATACAGTGCTGTGGACAGTTTGACCCATCATGTCTGATGTGTGAATTTTATGAGCAGTGACGTGGGGAGATAACCACACAGCCACATACGTGTGTGTCGGAGTGTATGGTATCTGTGTGTCATATAAGGAGGCAGAGCAGCTTATAGCTCAGTGGTTTAAAGAGAATTAACCCAGAAATGCCAAAAGTGTCTTCAATTGGATGTGATGTGGGTCACAGAAAGAGGATAGAGGTTAAAAGTGCTATATGAGTGGTATTACTATATTGCACACGTGTCACTTTTTCCTCTTTGTTGCACAATTATGTATTACTTGTGTTATCATTTCGAAGTAATCACTGAAATACAATTGTTAACCTTAAGTCATTTTCGCCCACTCAGGTGTCCGCTCGCACAGAGAGCAGCATCAGGAAGCGGAACCAGGCCATGCCACGGACCTTCAGCAAACGCCGCAGCCGTTTTTCCTCCCTGTGGGGTCTGGACACCACCTCCAAGAGGAAGACAACGGGGCACCCTTCAATCAATCAGGCAAGCTGCCGACTGCGCTGCCCTTTGTCGATTGCCATGTGTGTGTGCTGCGGTTTGACCCAAGTGCGATTTACTGGCCGCTGTTGCAGGTGTTTGTTGACGGGATGGAACCGGTGAAGAAGCCCCTGGCGCACATGTTTGAAGACTCTGCCAGCGAGAAATCCGTAAGAACTCAAATCTCTTTGTTTTACATTTCCTGCTGTTGAAATTTAGATGTAAAGTAGAATTCCATTGTGAGCGTTGCCTGTCCTGCAAAGCGATAGGGAAGACCCAAAACTTGTGGGGAAGGGTGCTTTGACACTAATGATTCCTCTTTTATTGTTAAAGCTAAGTATTACACAGACAGTCATAGCCTGACATTCACAACAGAGCAGCAGCTGTAGGCTGATCCTCGTCTCTGCTGCCTTTCAGAGATTCCATGAAAAAAAAAAAAAATCACTGGGCCATCTGATAAGGCTCTGTGGTTTGATAATAGGATATGGGCTCTTAAAGACCCTGGAGCCAACAATGCCACTTTGCCTTTTTTCATTCCGCTAAGGTCCCTTGTGCTCTGTTTCCTCATTTCATTTGGGGCAGTTATTCATCTGGAGTCTTCTACATTAAGGTTCTCAGTCATTGCTCCTTTTTTTTTAAACTTCCACATTATGAAATTTGATTTGTTGGTGACTGACTACAGTTTCCTGTGATAGTCTTGTTTTTTTTTCTCCACCAGTCCAAAAACTACTTGCTCTTCCTCCATTCTATTAATACGTGGCACTCTGGGTCTGAAGGCAGATAACAGGAATTCTGAATGTCAAATATTATTTTCAGATCAGTGCTGACAGATTCCCATCTCTTCATTGCTTCCAGTAATTCCAGCTCATTATCACATTTTCATAGGTTATCGGGAGGAACATCCCTCTCCTCTTATCCCACCACATTATCTTGGTTTGATATGCTCAGATTACTCATATTTGATTATGTTAAGATAGCATTTTCTTCATTCCTTGCTGGTTTTAGAGCATATCAATGTTAACCACTATTAGGGGATATTAATGAGTAAAATATAGAAAAGCAATATTTTCTATAGATAAACTTCCAGTAATATGGTGAGTCATTGGCACAGCTTGATAAATGAATTTATGTGAAATGTTAGGGAAAATGTCCAATTACCCATGGGTTCTGCATGGACAAGCATGCCAGCTCCATATTTTATGAGGAGTGATGGAGGAGATGAGGGGTGATGGGAGATACAAGCCTCTTTCTGGACTTAGCGAACAGAGAAAATGGCACTATGGCTCTAACACAGGCCTGCAGTGGCACCATGGGAGATTGATTTCCTTCCACCCACGTCCAGACTGAGCTGGCAGCATATGAGGATCACAGTGGAGCGATGCACAGGAAGCGCATTCGTCACAGAGCTGGAATGCTGCATCACTACTTCTACAGCATCTATCCCATATATTGACATTTGACATTTTTTAAGTTTTTTTTTTTTTTTTTTAAGTTCTTCGGGGGAATCCCGCTAATGACATTAAAATGGAGTGGGAGAGACAAAGAGAGCTTAATGTGCTACTCGGCACCCCCCCAGTAGAAGAATCCTAGATGGGCCAGGAGGGGAGCCAGATGGTGTTGAGCAGGGTTGGGGAGTTCAGGGAGTTGGGGGAAGGTACAAGTTACTGCCCCGTGTCTGTTGTCTCAGAAAAATCTATACGTAAGCCTTGCTGTGTGTATGTTGGGTTGGTGCATACTTATGCATAAATTAAAATTCACAAAGTCACCAAACTGGATGGCATGAATGATAGATGGGGAGTGATGAGAAGATAGAAGGGAAGGGGCAACAGAAGGAGTTGGGGGGGAAGAGGAGTGAAAGAAGGAATAAATGAGTTTCTGGAGGCCATTACCTGAAAGGATTAGATAAGGGATTGGTGAGGGACAGCGTGGGGTCACGCAGATGACGCCACCGGAACCTGATCTGGGCAGAGAGGCTGTCACAGCTGCCAGACTGTTGGAGGTCAGGCCAATGGTCGAAGACATCCAAGGTTGTGGTGTACACACACACACACACACACACACACACACACACACACACACACAGAGTCATGTAGATACACACAATGCATACCACTGCAAGGAGACAAAGGTATCAGGTATCAACCACAAATCTAAATGTAGATGATAATGATAAAACACACCTTCCTCATCACATGCATGTGTTTGTGTTCTGTGTTTTAGAAAGAGAAGGAGGACTCAGTGAAGAGTCTTCCTCAACAGAACGTAGACAGCGACATTTGGGTCCCTGAATACCTGACGCCCTCCTGGGTTTGTTTGCCAAATAACCAGCCTGTCCTGGCTGTCATACAGCCCGGGGAGACAGCGCTGGAAGTCCTGAGCACCACCTGCAAGGTTAGACTGCTGCTGGCTTCACTACCTGAGAATATTCATTATATGTCATTACAAATGTTAAATATTCTTTTTAACAGAGTTGTTACAAACTTTATTACAGGAATGAGTCTCATAAAAACTCTTTTTGTCTATCGAGAGGAGTTAAGAATACCCTGATGTTTTCAGAGTGGTAAAATTGTTGTCATCTTGATATCTTAAGAAAGGAAAAACAAGCGAAGGTCAGCTCCCTTCACTTCAGAATAGTAGGAAAACAACAATTAGGCGGAGTTGATGAGAGGACATCTTCTTGAAAGTCAGTCAGTCTTGATAGCTTAATAAAAACTAAGATGTGGGGAATCCTGACAGTGTCACGGACATTTTCTTATATGACAGCATGCACAATGTCCTCCAGACAGCATGTTTCTGCTTCCCACTGTCTTATCAGCCATCTCTTCATCTCCATATCTCCCTAATTGGTCTCAGCTAGAGATACACTGATGATGACACCTAATGATTCGTTTAAGTGTCAGCTGAAACACAGCTGATCGGCATAAGCGTGGGTGTTTGTCTGCACATGACATTAATGTGTCACATGGAACCGGAGCATGTAATTCACAGCCACTGTGTGTTGCACACAGCACTTATCCGAGTGGATTACAGGCATGTTTGAAGCTGTTCACATTTTTTTATTCATGAAAGGGCTATAGAAAAGGGACACCATGCAAATGAAGATCCTCTGGCTGCAGTGATCTTCATCCTTTTCATCCTGTTTTTGTCAGATTTGCTCAGGTTTGAAGATATCAGTGATGTTTTCTGCTTTTTTATCCAATGTAACCAAAGTGAATTTCAAACATGCTGACAGGATTGCTTATATTGTTTCCTCGTTTCCTACAGACCCATAAGTTAGATCCCCCTAGCCATTACCTACGCTTGAAGGTGTGGAATGCCGGACAGATGCTGTTTTACGTTCCTAAACTTGAAGAGGACATCTCTGATGTGGTGAGGAAACACACACTGAAGCAACGTGGCAGCAAATCACTCGGGAGTCTGAACAGCTCCACGGTCACCTCTGATGACTACCTGTAGTCTGCTGACGTTTCTGTTTGTTTAGAATTTTTCAGTATTACTTTGTTACATGAACAACACAGGAACTGGCTGAAAACGACCTTGGCCCCTCATTATTCCATCACTGTAAACCCTATGATGAATTCTCTTTGTGATGGCGCTTTGTTGGTGATACGCTGAACCCTCTCAGAGCAAAGTCACTGTAGAACTGTCTTTTTCCTCGAGAGGCCTTTGATCAGCAGGTCGTTTTCGCCCTCTTTCATCCTCAGCATGCGATTATACATTATTATTTCTCTGAAAACCACAGCCTTCTGTTCCCCTCTGCTGCTGTATACACACAGCTGTGTCTCTACTCTCCCCCCCCGTGAGGTCAAAAACCTTGTCTGACTTCTCAGGAGCAACCTGGATTTTGACCATCTTGTGTGACTGCACCATCAAGGAGCCTGAATAATACATGAATCTGTCCATTCCTTAATTAATGGAGATAGCACGACCTTGACTTTGTTCTAAAATACTTCATCCATTTTTTTTTTTTTTTTTGCTATCTGCGTATCATTTCTTTGTGTTTGCAGCTCTACAAAGAGATTGAGATTTGCACCAAAGACACAAAGGTGATCCGGTTTGACAAGACTGAGTTCTGCACCATTGGCTACGGTAACCTTGAGTTATACATTATCAGTGCTTACTGCCTTAAAGTTCCAGTGTGTAAGACTTTTAATCTAGTTAGAGAGATTTCATAGAAGCATACATGGCCATGCTTTATATAGTGATTTTATAGTTATTTATGTCAGATAATTCAGGTCCCCCCCCATTGCTGCTATAATGTTACTCTGCCATTTCTGTGTAGGTTCTCAATCATCCAGGTCATAGTTATCCAAGGATAGATCTCTGTCTGCAAGTAGACTTAACAAGAGATCTAACCTTGGGTTACTCTCCCATGTTTCTGCAGTAACCTGCAATGGATGGTCTTGGATACGAGTTTTAATTTGTTAATATTACAGCAAAACAGGCATACCATTCCCAAAGTCTATCTTCTTACTTCTCAATCCCAACAATTTCTTTCCACACTGGACCTTTAAGTGGAATTATTTGTTTGGTTTTGTTGTTTTTACATTAACGTACCCTGATAAAATCAGATATTCAAAAGGTGACATAACAGTTTAATTGCTAAACATTATGTGCGTTATTACGGGCATTTGTAGGTTTTTCTGTGGAAGTGGTAGAAGAGGATGGGACACAGCAGCTCCATATTACTGAGGTGAAACCAGACAGCCTGGCCTCAGCTAAAGGTATACACTTTGTACATATTTACAGAGTCCCCTGAAATAAAAAATCCATGACAGTTCTGTGTCAGAATCTGGGGTTCTTAAGTAAGAGGGTTATATTCGGCGTGTGCAAATGAGTTGTGAAGCACCTGATCCCACATGACGTTTTATCAGTGCTGCTTTGGATGACTGCACTGCATCAGCTGCTGACTCAGCGCAGCAGTATGCTTTGTTTGAGATGCAGTAGAAACCTCGAGACTTGAGTGAATGGGAAACTTTATCCTTGCCTTTGTAACCGAAAGAAATAATGTATGTAAACGTTGGTCCACGGAATGAGAAGTTAAAGACGGAACAGCAGTGACACCTTTGTTCTCTTCTGTGAGAGTAAAGAAGCATATTTGCAAACCCTAATGTGCATGTAACCTTCCATTCATATGCTCCTGTCTTTTACACAGCCCGAGCATGCTAATGGGTTTGATAAACACACCGCCTCTTTGTAAATACAAGCTAATGTATAGAAAATAACAAGCGCCACTACTGTGCCCCGGGGTTAGAACGAGGTTACTCAGCTGTGAGATTGTGTCCCCCAGTGCAGCATTAGCATTCTAAAAGCTAATAGCCTAGCATGCTGCCAGCTGCCAGTGCATACAGCTGCAATGTCTTCACATTACGGAAATTAAAAAAAGATGCTTGTGGCATCCAGACAACACAGTGTGTCCTTATAGAATGTTACTCTACATTGCGCCGACTCATAGAAGGGAATATGTGGAGCACAGCACATTCAGACTGAATGGAAGTGCACGTTTACAATTGCGATTTACAAAATGTGAGTAGAATGAGTAGGAAAGATTGTGCTTTGAAATTCCTGCAGGGCATA
Organism: Pao palembangensis; assembly: GCA_015343265.1. Classification (NCBI taxonomy): domain Eukaryota; kingdom Metazoa; phylum Chordata; class Actinopteri; order Tetraodontiformes; family Tetraodontidae; genus Pao; species Pao palembangensis. The sequence continues at coordinate 9,013,853 of CM027094.1, read as the reverse complement.
CGCAGAAACCAGGCCAGCACAGGACGGCCGGTCCCAAAGGCTCTTCTCCCTCCCATCTTTTTTATCTCCCACCGTAATTCCCCACCCCCTTGCAGACATGTGTGTGCGCGCAAACGCACTTTCAGCGCACACGACCAAGCACACAGTCGTGTATAGTAGTATGTAACCAGGGGGGTTATCTCCCTCAGTCCAATAAAGAGTCTCTTACAGCTGACATTTCCCAACCCAGACATCTAGGTCATAACTCCAGGGTAAATGTGTGCCATGTGTGTCTAATGTAACCGAGCTGGAGTAGACTGAGAATTATGAGAGCCGGATATAGGCAGTTTAACGGTGACAGAGGCACAATAATGAGTCAGAAGTCAGGGGAGAGTAGAGCAGGCACACATGATGCTTGTAATGGGCTTTGTTGACAGGATAAAAAAAACATTTTATTTTAATTCTATATCACGAGCTGGGGGCTGTCAAAATCTCCCCAACAGCCGTCATAACCAATCAATCTTATTGGATAAAGACTTCTGCTAATTGCTCTGCTTATTAACTGGTAATTAGCAGCTGGCGGTGGCTCTGTTTCATACCTAAGCTTTGGTCTTGTGACGGCGTACCGCAAAGCTGTACTCTGCCACACATGTATCACCAACAAACATAACACATGCTCATTCAGCATTTTTTCTTCTTCAGGTTTGAAAATAGGGGATGAAATATTGCTGCTAAACGGCAAACCGGCCTCTGCCCTCCGCATGGACGACATGAGGGCTGCGTTTGTCGACTCGGCACTGTCCTTGAGCATCAGCACCCTGCCTGAGCTCGACCCGCAGGCGTCCTGCTCTGTCCCGCCACGACGCAGCGATTGGGAGCAGGATCCCACTACAGACATCTTCTCCCAGAACCAAGGTGACCAGTGCAGGTCCATTCTGAAACTCAGTGCTGGAAATAAAACCAAGCAGACATTGGACAAGCACTCAGCTATAGTAATTGTGCGTGCATGCTGTCTGCTGCACAGCCTGCAGGCAGACCCCGGCTCTACTCTGACCTGTTCTTTTTATCTGTGCAAGGGCACCATTTGTATTCCTGATAAACTGCTGCATGCAGTCCACAGCCTGACAAGCTGGCGCTGTTTAAACAGGGACTCTGAGAGGAATGAATATTAATATGCCCCCTTTCAGAAGTCTGGGGCTGTCATTTGGTCGGCTACACCATATGCACGGGCTCAGATCGAGGAGAGAAAGCATGGTAGTGGGATAGAGGTTATTGGTGATGTCATGGCGATACGGTCTGAAGTTTAATGAATATCCACTTTGCTTTTGGTCGTAAACAAACACAATACTTTCAAAGGTTAAATGAAGATCCAATAGTATCAAGTTCAAAGAGGAGTTCCGGACAGACACAATGTATATACAGTAGATACATTTTAGCAGTGTTAAGGTGTATTTCTATCTTCGCAGAGGACATCCTGGACGAGGTGTCAGGGCTGACAGTGAATAGCCCTGATGAGACCTTGGAGGAAGGACCTCAGCTGCTCCTGCAGAGCCCTGGAGGGCACCAGGAAGACAAACTCTCCATGGGAACCAGACAGAAGGTAGGCTGTAGTACGCATATACGCCGATATGATAGCATTGTTCGTGCCGGTGGATTAGAGCAGGTGTTTCAACGGCTCCACCACCGTCCTGGAGATAAGTTATACAGCGTTCAAAGTCCACCTGTGAACCACCCTGAAGAATGTTTCTAGCAGGTCCTGTCTTAAATGTTTTACAGCTTACTATGTGTGGATGTGGCAGAGAAAGCACATGTAATATAGGCGTGCTGACAATCATTTAAACACACTTAGAGGCGCCCGTGCATGTGTGGGAAAACAGCGATCGCTCGGCGAATGAACAGATACAGAGATGGAGGCAGGCAGGTGAGTGAAGGAGCCCGTGAATTGTATCAGCTTCTAATTAATATCATGTCTAGTTTGATCAGGGCTGCCACAGTGATTACTGGGATGTCCCTCCTATTCCAGTCAGCCTCCTTTGGATGAGCTTGTCATTTCCATTACCCCACCGACGCCTGATACCCAGTAACCACTGGAAACGGTTTGTGCACATGGATATGAACAAAAAAAAAGAGAGAAAAGAGATGTGGCGTCGCAGTCTCTCTTAGATATGTGTCAGTGAGCTTTGGTCTGGGAGTTGAACTAATAGATGAGGTCAGAGCTGGCTGTGGTCTAGACTCAAATCCTGATGGATAGCTGTGATTGTTTGACTCCAATGTGCCAGTATTAGTTGGGAGCAAAATATAAGCAGATGAGAGGGAATGACAGATACGCTTGGCTGAATGGGGGAGGGCACCAAAGTCTCACTTGGTACTTTTGATGTGTGGAAATTATTCAGCGGTTTCTAACTTGTTCAACTTGATGAAATAACTTGAACCCCAATTTCCAATTAAAATTTAAAGGGCCTGCTGTGCTATTTTAAGCTCATGGTGTTGTAGAGCAGGAAGAAATCCCTCCAAATCTGTTCTGACAAGTGAAAGAGGGGGAGAACTGAAGAAATGCAGCATGCAATCTTTACTTTCTTTTTTTGAAGCCTGTGCTGCAAACACTTTAATCTTTAAAGACATGCAGTGGTCTTATAGAGCTGCATGGTGTTTTACACTAAATGAAAGCTGAATGGAGTATTTTATTACCACTTACAATCTTTACGATACACGCTTCGTATTTTAGCTTGCAAATTAACCATAAGGTCACAGATGACTGATTTTTCTTCTAATTTTCTATCATTTTAGTGGACAATTTCCTCTCATTAAGTTATCATCATAGTTTCTGCCCACGCTCACTTCCAGCCTTTCCCATCGTGTTCTCCTGTTGCTCTGGTTTTTCTTGACTTCTTTCTCATTTACCCCTCCTCAGTCTCTCTCCAATCTGTTCATTACCATAAACAACATTAGGGTGGCTCTGGCACTAGAATAGCTCTGCTTCTTTAACTCTCCAGCCGGCTGTGAGCCCTGACCTCAGCCTGAAGGACTTGAACATTGTCCTTCATCAGCAAAGGCAGCCCAAACTTTCCACAATCTCCTTGGTGTTCTGTGGTAAGTTAATAAAACATGATCAATATTTGCTTGTAATCCGTTATTGATTCATTTTTCCTCGGTCTTTATCCTTGAGAAAAGACTCTGAGGCAGCGAGGACTGCATCCTACCTCAATTCACCCACTGCCTGCAGTCACATTTTGGCAGGAAGGAGGAAAAAGTGGGACAATTTTAATTATTACCACATTCTAATTACTTCATTCTCCACAGTGTTAGACATCATTTAGTGAATATAAATGAGTGTCTGCTTAGCCAGAGGAAACAGAGGGGTTCATTATTTTAGACAAAGCGCAGCGCCACCACCCCAGTACAATAAATCAGCCAGGAAATAAAACTGTGATTGCTTGTGATTGCGGCGATAATGGAGATGATGGTGATTGCTGGTGTTCCCAAAGGTGCAGTCCCCGACAAGTGCTGGTTATAATTGAGGAAGTACTTTCAATTTGGCTGAGGGGCATTCAAAATGGGAACTGCATTACTCCATGACAGAAAGGGATTGTGGACCTTTTTCATTAAGATTTTGTTTTTAATTGACTCCTGGTGGTGGGATTTTGGCCAGTGCGGTGCATGCACATTTATCAAACATAACTGTTGTGGTATATAATGCAAAAAAGTAATTGTCTATACATTTGGGGGGAAAAAAAATCATGTAATGATTTTTGTAAGTTTTTAACAGCTCCCCAACGGTTGTTACTGTTCTTCCTAATTTTACCACTAGAGGGCGCACTGTACTACTTAATGAACAATGAAAAAGCAACATTTTAAATGAGCTGCATAGACATTTATTACCATATGCAATTATGCTATTGGTTAGAAAAAAGGTTATTAATCGGGTTAAGTCTTACCACCTTTTTATTTGAATGCGTTATTAGTCAGTTATAGATTTAATATTGTTCAGTAGAAAGAAAAGGAAAAAAATTTTCATACTTCTAAGATACTTCACTAAGAGTGGGAGTGATGATGTAATGCTTATGCATAAATTTATGTCATCATGCAAATCATTCTTTTGCTAGAGATTAACTGATTAAAGCTCTCCTGTGTGTCATGTCATGAAGCCATCATTCCTCGTAGGGATTTTTGGATTTGTGTTACGTCGATTTTAAGCGTAACTGAACTTTGAGACTTTCCCTCCCTGACACTGGCAAGTCCAAGCCTGTTGTCTTTGTTGGTAGAATGTTCCCAGAATGGACTGGATCCCGTGCGTACTATCAGATTTGCTGTCATTACGCATATTTACATTAGCATTTTTGCGCAGTGCGATGCGCAGAAATGTGAGCGAGGTGCTTCTCTTTGCCAACCGGGTGGATATAATCTGTGCTTAGCCGGGCTTTTCCTGGACCCAGTTCAACTGACAGGTCTGAGAGCAGGTTTTTGCTTGCCTTCCCGCTCCTCCCTCATGCTGTTCTTGTGCCTCTCTTCCTCGACGGGTTATTGCACTGAGCTACATTTTGTTAAAGATCGAAGATTCATTGTTGGGTAAAGTAATTTATGTCCTAGACATTTCTTCCTGGGCCTTTCTTTTTCTCTTCTTGCAGCCTGCTTCCATGTGTTTGTTTGTCTGGTCTTTTCCAACTACTTGCATGTCTTTCTACATGTATGCTCATTTACTGGTAAACTAAGTGGATTTTTTTTTTATTCTATATGAACCTTCACCTCATTTTCCACAGCTGTATTCTTCTTCCTAGCTTATCTCTGCTCTCTGGCATCATCTTATCCCTGCATGTCTTACATAAGACTGTAATTGAGAAATAAAAGTGGTGTGGCTTTAAACCTGATAACAATAAAGACTCAGCAGTGCAAACAGAAAGTGAATTTTAGACTTTGGTAGCTGTGGCTAGCTCTAATCTCGCCATACATGCTTTGACAGGAATGGAGTGAGAGAGCGATCAAGAGAGAGCACCTCCACCCACTGCTTCCTCACCTCTCCGCCTCCCTCGTTCTCCTCCCACTTCTTCTCTTGTAATCCTGTGTTGCATTCTGTGTTGCTGTACTTCTTCCATACACCTGGACAGAGGTGAGGACGGAGAGGAGAGAGCAAAGACGAATGGTAGATTGGACGGCTCAGACTGATGAACTGATGCCGCCGTCTCTTCGGTCCAGCTGTGACGCCAGCAGAGGCTACATCAGACGCTCATAGACTTTTTGTCCAGCCTGGCTCTTGCGATTCATGCGCGGTTCTGTCGTCTGAGACGAAAATGTTTCCGTCCGTCCTGAAGTGGCTGCGCGGACCTTCTCTGGAAAAGCTGGACAGGAGAGAGGCACTCGAGTTCTGATTGAATTCCATTTGACCTTCGAGCATGTCAGCCTTCAGGAGAAGCAGAAACTCCAGACAGTCTCCGGAATCCATCCACGGCGTGCTGCAGCTGGTGAGCCCCGTGTGTCTGTGATATTTCTGACGTGCGGTTGGCGAGCGAGGCGATGGTACCGGCCAAGGTTAGAAGTTCACGTCCCAGCAGAGCTGCCTGTTCTGCTCAAAATCATTTGGACCATGTTTAATCTTATCATACACAAATGATGCACTGTCAGTGTTCTTGGTGTGTTAGAGTCCATAGTTATTTACTCTAACAGTAAACTGCACATTAGGGCTCAGATAACTGTGCTGGTGACACACCATACTTCCTTATCCCTTCTTAACCTTTCCCACAGGCTTCTCTTTTTTCAACTGTCTCTTGATTGTCACTCATTCTTCTGGTGCAGGATGTGTGTGTGTGTGTGTGTGTGTTGTCTGTGCACTGTGTGTGCACACTGTTTTGAATTCCACAGCGGAAAATTGTGGTTGGCACCGTTGCAGCTCAACTGGAGGTGATCCATGAAATCAGGAAAAGCAAGTCTCCAGCTGAGCTTTAACCACCGATAGAAGAAAGTGTTGCCAGATTACAGCTGATAAACACTTTCACTGATCTCCAAGCAGACAAAGATAGACAGAAACTGGTTTTACTGGGGGTAATTCTGACGAAAGTGCTGGGATTTAGCTCGTGTTGCAGACAATCTCCTGCATCTTCCACAGGACGTCATGGGTCAGTTTCACGAGAAAGAAAACTCCTTTATGCTTCATTTTCCTCTGCAGCCTTTTATTACTACTGTTTACAGCTCATCACAAGTTTTACTAAAACTCAAAGTCGACACGTTACCTAGTGTAGCTGCTCGAGTGCAACATGATCACATTCTGCCCTCACTGTCTTTGCTGCCTGCAGTTTAAGAAAAGTTTAAGAAAGATTCCAATATTCCTGAATATTCCTGCTCTTCATCTCCTCCCTGCTTGTCTCCATCTTTTTCAGAGCACGGAGCAGGTCACTGCTTTCTGCCGCAGTCTCCATGACATGAACTCCCTGGAGTGCCCTATGTCCTCCTCCTCCTCGTCTTCATCGTCGTCCCTCTCTCCGAGCCCCGTGTCTGCCCTGCCGCCCACGCCGGGCCCCGCCACCCAGAGGCAGCTCTCCCACGCCGACAAGCTCCGCAAGGTCATCAGCGAGCTGGTGGAGACGGAGCGGACCTACGTCAAAGTCAGTTCTTTTTTACAGCGCAGACCGAAGCCTGAGTCACATAAATGAACCGTTCTGTCTGGGCTTTGTTCGTACATCCGGCATCAGATGTGTGCCTTCTGGTTTATCGCCCACAAACCGGCATACTCCTTCTCTGACAGAGGATCGACCTTGTCTGTGCTTTCAGGACCTGAGCTGTCTAATAGAGCGCTACCTGACGCCTCTGCAGAAAGAAAGCTTCCTCACGCAAGATGAGGTATTTTTTATTTTTTTTCTCAGCCCAGACTTGAGCACTTTTATCTAACTGCGTTGAATAAAAGCTGATGTTGTCGCGTCGATATCGCAGCTGGACATTTTATTTGGCAATCTGGGGGAGATGGTGGAGTTCCAGGTGGAGTTTCTCAGGACGCTGGAGGATGGAATTAAACTGGTTCCCGATCTGGACAGGCTGGAAAGAGTGGAGCAGTTTAAGGTATCCGCTTCGCTTTGTCTGACTTTAGCTGCTCTGTTACAGGTCTCTTTATTAAAAGCAGCTATTCCTTTTAACAACAAAAGCTTATGATAACCTTGCTTCCCACAGAAAGTGCTCTTTTCCTTGGGAGGCTCATTCCTTTATTATGCCGATCGCTTCAAGATCTACAGCGCCTTCTGTGCCAGCCACACCAAAGTCCCAAAGGTCCTGGCGAAAGGTAAAACCGGGGAGAACCTGCTACTGACTCACGTGATGGGAGCTCATCAGAAAACTGAGCAGTGCTGTTTCAGTTGTGTGTCGTCTCCGAGACACAGTTCAGTCGTCTGTATCTACTTTTGTATCTTGTGGACCGCTGAGATGTTTCTGCTCTTCCAGCAAAAACCGACTCCGATTTCAAGGCCTTCCTGGCCGAGAGAAACCCCAGACAGCAGCATTCGTCCACTCTGGAGTCGTACCTGATCAAACCCATCCAGAGAGTTCTGAAGTACCCTCTGCTGCTGAAGGAGCTCTACTCCCTCACTGACCCTGACAGCGAGGAGCACTACCACCTGGATGGTAAACGTGTCTTCCGCATTTGTGATGCCCTTTATTCCAAACTGGAGATGACGCCTGTTGTTGTCTCGTTTAGTCGCCACAAAGGCCATGAACAAGGTTGCCAGCCACATCAACGAGATGCAGAAGCTCCACGAGGAGTACGGCGCTGTTTTCGACCAGCTCATCAACGAACAGACAGCGATGAAAAAAGAGGTAAAGGCATTAGCACACTGGCCTGCAAGGGTATCTGTGTGCCTCGGACCCTTCGCCCGGTGAACAGGTCTGTTTTGTGATCTGTCCTTGTCAGGTGGCTGATCTCTCCATGGGCGATCTTCTGCTGCATTGCACCGTGGCGTGGATCAACCCCCCTGCCTCGCTGGTCAAGAGCAAAAAGGAGCCACATTTAGCAGCGTTTGGTAAGGATTATTATAGATTTTTTTTTCCGCCTTTATTTGAGTGTCTTTTAAAAAAAAAAAAAAAAATACAGCAAGTTTCAGGGATTTTAAGCTATTGGCATTACTGGAGAGGTGATGACATTTTACATAAATTGGGGAAAAAACATTACGCAACATTCAAAATCCCATCAAATCTGCTGGATTTCAGAGGGACGGATGATCTGTAAAGCGCTTAGCCCCCCATTCCTGCTGCATAGCTCTGCGTAAAGATTTTTTTTTACACAGAGGTGATGCAGTGACTTCTCTCCGCATGTATCTCCGACATTAACTGTCACTCATGTTTGGCTGGAATATCAGATGGCGGTGAGGTAGAATCAGTAAAAGGGAAGCCTGGTCAGGCAAAGTGCACAGAGTGTCTCTGGCTTTTTTGTGAAGTGTAGCATGTTATAACAGTGATGCAGAAGCACCCGCTGTCATAAGTTATTAATTGCCTCAGACACTTTTGGCATTAAATAAATGACAATTGCTTTTACAACAGCAATGAGTTAGTGGAAGCTGATGTTTTCACCCAGCGTGCCATTGGTGTGACCCTGTTTTTCGTCAAAATATGTACATCAGGCGGTCACTGCAAAAAAACTAGGCGATAAATTGTTCATTAGGTTTTCTTTTCAGTGAGAAATATTAACCCCCTTTAACTTTTCTTTTCAGTGTTCAAAACTGCGGTTGTATTTGTGTACAAAGACTCCTCCAAACACAAGAAAAAAATTGTAAGTGCTTTTTAAACCCTTTTTGTAATTGTTCTACAGTATAATAAAATGAAAAATAAAACATTTTTGTCTGTGAAGAACCGCTGCCCTCTTCCGCCCTCTAGTGTTACGTTGCTGTATTACATCCAACTTCTCTGTCGCAGGGGACATCCCACCGCACATCCGTGGCTGATGAAAAAGATTCTTTCCGTTTCCGTCACATGATTGCAACAGACTCCCTGCAAGTCCGCACTCTTGCAAGTACGTCTATTTAGAGGACAGTAGAACTAAAAAAAAGTTTAACATTCAGTCTTGCGTCACAAGTTGTCAGGAAACACAAAAATTGCCTGGTTCATCCACAGCCTTCTTTGCTGTGTATTTGTTTATGTAACTCAGCAACTGAGCATCATTTCTCTTACAATGCTCTAATTTCAATTAGCAGAAGGTTGCATTGCAACAATGGGAATGTTGTTTAGTAGGAACTGAGTCATTAGGTTACAGCAAAAGTCCTCTGATTACCAGTTACTGTTTCTGATGATTCATCATTCTCTGACAGAACTCTGGTGTTCATGCATCACTGCACATTCCCTCTGATGTGGAGAACCATTCATAACTGTCGTAAACAGTGCAAATGTGTGGTTGTAACTCAGTCTGCATGCGGCCTTCATCACATTTTCTCTCTTCCAGGTGAACATTAAATCACCCAGTGGCAGGTGCCTAATGGCCTGGTAAAGAGAGAGGAATTCATGACAGGAATTACCAAAAAATAAACGCAGAATGCCTTTCTCCTCTTTCCTCTCAGACTCGGACGGAATGGCGGTGTGTGAGATCATTCACGCCAGGTCTGAATCTGAAGGGCGGCCAGAGAGATCCTTTCAGCTGTGCTGCAGGTACGTGTTGGAATGACAACAAGGTACATGGCCATCAATTAAAGGCAGCTCTCTGGAGACGTCTCCGTGCTTTTTTTTTGGCCCAACCTGCAGTTCTCCAGACACCAAGAAGGACTTCCTGAAAGCGGTCCAATCCATTCTCAGGGAGAAGCAGCGTCGGCAGCTGCTGAAGACAGAGTCTCTGCCGCCCAATCAGCAGTACGTCCCTTTTGGAGGCAAACGACTGTCGGCGCTCAAAGGGGCAAGGCCTGGCATGAACAGAGCAGGTGACCAAGCCCAGGCCATAATGTATATACCGTATGAAGGTTTTCAACAACAGGTGTTCATGCACAGAAAGTGCATCAGTGCTTAAAATATGCTCCAATTATTGAACTATTTGTCCTCTAAGTGTTAGATTAGAAGTATTCAGGGGGTGGACAGCCTGATTTCTGCTTGTTCTAGTCTGAATACTTTCTACAGAGGAGAGTTTAAAATGCTGTCACATTACCATAAAGTAATGTGCACTTATGTTTAAGTGGGTGGTACATGAATAGGAATGTAATTTCTGACATTTTCACTAAAGAGAATTCCATTACGATGAGATGGAAATTGTTATTTTCTTTCATTGCAGTTTTGATGTTGTGATTGTTTGGTGTAGTTTCTTGTGTTATACTGTGCGTGACATAATCTGTCTTCCGTATCTTTTCTATAGCATCAGCTCCATCACGAACGTTAGCCCGAAGGAAGCTGGTGCGGAACCGCTTCACCATCGACACCGACATCATTTTCCACGGCAACAACAACGTCAATGTTTCAGACCCCTCCCGGCTTTACCTGCCACTTTCCCAGCATGCTGTCCTGCAGTCCCAGAAGCCTCAAGGAGAGGACACGGACCGCTGGGTGGAGGAACAGTTCGACCTGCGATGCTACGAGGAACAGGGCGAGGGTGTGGACATAGGGCAGGTGAAAGAGACGGACATCCTGAGCGATGACGACGAGTACTGTAAGTCTGTGCGTGCTGCGTCGGCGGAACCCACCGACCTGGATGGACGGATGGAGCGACTTGACATACAGGGTGGAGAGACCGGGATGCACAAAGTGAATGGACAAGGCGAGGCTGGTGGGGATGCTGCAGAGGAATTAGATCACAAAATTGCTGCTGGTGATTCTGACTCTGGTGTTGCTTTCAGCTCCTGTGGGGTATCTCTGGCCCGGTGTGCGACCCCGACGATAAAGCGCGCAGCCATGAAGCAGTGTGCTGTGGAGGAAGACTGTGATGTCATCTGGGTACAACGGGATGACTTTGTTAACAGATGTAACAGCGACGTGTTTTGATCCGTAAAACCACGGACAGTGCATCAAACACACCATTTGTAGAATTTGAAGATGTGTATAGAAGATCTTAAACCCCAGCCAGTCCTCCCAGTTTCGCTGAACAGCTATCGTCGTTTCACCTGCATCTCCTCCTCCTCTGACAATCTGGTACTTTCTGGCATTCTGGGACACTGCAGAGAAACTGACCAGAAAGTTGTGCATGAACAATCCAACAACGCAGCACAGCATGGACACACTCGTAAACAAGCAAATGTGTGTGTGAATACTGTTTAAAAAAAAAACCACAGAAGCACAGACACGTCAGACTGCAGGCAGCTACTGTACCATGTCGTACTGAAGCAACATCATCCACAAACTGGCCAACAAATGTCTATTTTTCAACACAGGAACGTGGCTGTTATATATTTTTGACTGCATTTGTATTTTCACACTCAAGGGCTGCGTGTTACTGACTTCTCTTCAGGGGCTTTTTGGCTTAATGACTCCTGTGTTAAAGATGGTGAGATCCAACTAGCTTTATCTTGCTTTTTATTGTTGTAAGGTGATATGAGCTGCACACTGGTGTACAGTCCAGAGTACAATAGAGTGCCGTTAACGCCTCGTGTCCGTCATATCTATTTTAAAAGAGCTTGGGCGCACATGATTATTCTTTATTAAATTATAAAACCTTTACTGTCATTTCTATTGTTTACACCAATTCCAGTTGCCCAGTATTAGCCACTTTTTTTGGTGTTTAGTGCCACAGAATTTAACTTGTATGTTCAGTCTTATTTTTAATGAACATACTGGGCCCTCTGTCACTTTTTAGATCACATTGTCATACTCATTATTACCACATTGATCCTGTTTTACTTGAATTTTGTTTGTATAGAAATTAGTTATTATTTAGAGGCAAGTTAGTGAATTCACTGTAATGCTATGCAGTTCACCTGCTATCCTCTGAAATATCTTTTTTCTTTTTATCAAGTGTTAAAGGCACAAACAAGCTTGCAAGAGATTAATCCCAACTGCATTTCCAGCTCCCCTCTCCTGCATTTCTACCCTCATCCACAAGGCTGTGCTGTTTCACCGCTTTCCCACCACCACTGCTCCACACAGTCATGTGCACCTTAATGGATGTACTGAACATGCACTTAAATTTTAACGGTGACAGGAGATAATTTGCGTGCTTCTCTAACTCAGAGTCAGAGTGGAGAATTGCACACTCTTCTTATTACTGTGTTTTTATTATGATGATGGTTAGTTAGAGTTTAGTTTACTGGTTGATGGTGCCCAGTAAGGACATCCAGACTGTGAGGTACAATCCCTGGCCTTGGAGGCAAATCCTGTGAGACCCTCTCTGACTTCCTCCTTTGTACTTAAAAAAAAAAACAAAAAAAAAACTGTGTTAGTAAAGACAGCTGTGGAGTATTACCATGTTTATGTTACAATAAATTTTCTAAATTTACTCTACTGTTGTTCTTATCATTATTTGTAGTAGAGAGCATAGCAAACTGTCTGGAGTGGAAACTCACCTTTAAATTTCCAAATAAATTATACATGCAAAAAGCCTTCTGCACTTTCATCTGAAAGTGACCACAGGACTCTGCATGTGATTAGCAGACAGTATAATTGTTCTGTACAGGCTGAAATTGTCTGTATCCTGATATAATTAGGTTTATCTACGGGCTGTTTTGTCTGTGTTTCGGGTTGAGGTGGCAGGTTTTTATCTCTTAAAAAATGCATTTCCCCCATCTCAAGTCCGAAATTGAATACCGTGATATACAAAATGTCAGTTCTGATATGATTTAGATTTTGAGTCTTGCGGAGAGAAAGTTGGGGGAAATGTGCTTTTTCAAATGTCACAGTCACAAATCAAGTCTGCAATAACAACATGATATGATTAATTCGAGCTGTGAGGAGGTGCCAATCTTAAGCTTTATTTATATAGTAGTCTTCAAAATTCATGCCAGTGGGAAAAAAGGGGTTTGGTGCTGTTGTCTACATTATTGTTATTAAAGCATCTTTGCTTTCAAGACCAGTAAAACTGATTGAGAAGACAAGCAGTGACCCAGTCAGATAAAGACCTTGGCCGACTGCAGTCAGAGATAATCTGGCATCTGTCCTGTAACCTGAAGATTATTCTCTTCTCATCAGGAGAAGAACCGCTGCCAATCCTTCTGCTTCTTAATCCAACTCGAATCGAGCCAAACTCGGCAGATGAACAGAATTATGCCTTCAAGATAAAAGCTGGCCAACCAAGTTGGGAGGGGGAGAAAGGTGAACAAATGCCGAAAAACCTGTAGTACTTAGAACCCACAGCATCATGCGGTTTTAACGGCGGAATCTAGGAGAAAACAGTAAATTTGCCTCCAGAAAAATGCTTGTTTTTCCTAATATAAGTAGTTTTATTCTGAAAATTCTCTCCGGAAATTAAGTCAATCCTACAAACTTGACCCTCACCAGCTCTCTCTCTCTCTCTCTCTCTCTCTCTCTCTCTCTCTCTCGCTCTCTCTGCTTTCTGTCCATCCTCTACCTCTCACAGGTACACTGTTTGCAGAAAAGTGGACGCGTTTATCCCCTCATCCGTGTAGTCTACCTTGCTATAAATAAGACCTACACCGAACCTGGTTTTGTGCAGAAAAGTTCTGTTTATGTGACTCTTGTTCGTCACCTTTTCCTTTTACGGCTGAGAGGCGAGGTGGTCGAATTTGTCTGGGGATGAAACTTGGGCTGCGCGCTGTCATGGCTCGTCAGGTGCTCCAGCGCGTCCACAGAGGCGGTCTCCTCCTGGCATGGCATCCTCGGTGAGTTCGTCTGGACCACCATGGGGGAAAGGACCGCTCTTCTCTTCTTTCTCATCCTGGCGACGCAACTGCGTCTTGGCTCAGCGCAGGTCCTCCGAATCGGTGAGCGCAACAGCTGTTTACGCACGGAGTGTTTGGAGCATTTATGTTTGTCTCAGACAGGACTATCATTTTTCACAAGGAGCAATTTGGTATCCCAAGCACGTGTTAAGAGTAAATCCCAAATCATTTTGTCATTTCTAAGACTTACGTCCTATTTTTAAAGCTGTTCAAATGATTGAGTTGCTTTGGGACAGAATTGCGTCCGGATGAAGATCATGCTGTGGTCAAATGTCAGAACACTGAAAGAAACGAGAACAAAATATGACTGATAAGATGATTAGAATCTTCTTGTTACATTATTACAAAATCAAACAGTCTCTTTAAAAGATTGTTTTTTGAACTTTGAAAAGACGATGTTGGCTTCTTCTTATTATTATTATTTACATATAGATTAGATTACTTTCTTCTTCTCTTCTCTTCTCTTATCTTATCTTATCTTGTCTCATCAGTCCTGCTGTGGCAGGCTGAGGAGTGGAGATAAGAGGGCTGAGAGAGAGGGCTCCACCTGGACTCGGCTGCTGCTGGCTGTGGGCTGGATTTGTTATCTGTGTGACACTTTGAATCACAGCAACAGTCCCGCTGTAAAAGTGCAGCTCTAATTGATTGCATAAATTGAGAATTGGGGTCACTGCCACATTGCATATGCTTTTTGCCCCTACATGCCGCTGAATTCTAATTATGCAATAAATCATAGTTTTGTGGCTTTAGCTCATTTTACATGCAGTATATTTCAGGTTAGATGATGCCACCATGACCACGATCTGGTGAGAACATGAACCAATTGTGGTTCCGGATCCTGCTTTTTGGAATATTTTATACATAATTGAAAAAAAGAGAGATTCCTTCTCATTCTCTGTCATTTAATTTCCCAGGAATTCCAGATCTGCGTTGGTCTGAACTGCTTTTCACTAATCTGTAATCTGTCCCCAAGCTTGTGAAACACAGGTACGCCTGTGTCCCTCTGCAGCAGATTAATATGAAAGCTCAACTCTTAATCTCTGCACGTACATCATCCTGGGAACTGAAAGTCGTATACTTGGACGTTTGTGTGGAGGTGGGCTTTAAAAAGGACAATGAAGGTTGTAATAAATAACAGAAACACTAATGTGAGCACTTGACTGTGTGTTATTACGCTCACTAAACATGGATTTATGAGATGCATAAAGTTTTAACATAAATGGCCAGATCAGATGATGCATTTAAGTTGCATTTGTGATTACAGAAGCCTGTAGTATTTCTCACTGGAAAGCGCGCGTGGTCTCTGCGTGATCGACCTGTTTGTTATGGACACGGTGCTTTGGCCTGGTCCACAGTTGTACATGCAGGGGGGGACTTCCTGTCTAGAGTCTAGCTCTGGGTCACACATTAAAATTCTGGACCAACAAAGACCAATGGCTTCAGGTTCGAAGGCTCAGACACCTCTGCAAAAACACGCCTCTAGAATTCATTCATGGCTTCTGTTCACAGGCGATGACTTTAACCTGTTGCATTTGGAGGCGTCATTAACTTTGCCGGTGTTTACATTTTCAGAAATATTACCATCTTAATATTATTGATTTGTTCCTTGCTGGCCAATAAATAGGCCATTAGGAATATAAATGAGGCTGTCCCTAGCCAAATGACCAGAGGTTCACAAAGCTGGCCTCACTTTGCCAGAGGATATACTATATACACAGATAAATGGGTGCAATTAGCTGCCTCATAATGCGATCATTCACTGTGATGGCAGAAACTACAGACTTTTCTCTGCACGGCGGAGGCTGCTGTCATAACATTGTGTGTTGTTCTGTCATTGGTATGTCATGGGTGTGAGGCTTTTCCTGTCATGTACGGATTGGTGTGATTGATGTCAGGCTGGGGAGTTCTTTCGAAGGATCCTTTGTATCAGATCTGCTCTCTCTGTCCAACAGGGATGATTTTAGACCCTTTCATATGATCCATTTATTTGTTTTGTCAGTCGGAGTGCAGTGAAATCACACCTGAGATGCCCCCTTTTTCCACCCTTGCAGATGCATTATTTCCTGTAGGTTGCAGACAAAGTGAACATCACGGTGTAATCATTAAATCAGTAATTGCCATGTAATACGACATTTACTGCTGCATCACTTCCAAATTGGGCGAACGCCGCATTCTGGGTTTTCTTTTCTTTTTTTCTTTTTTTTTTTTTTTTTTCTTTTTTGCACACATTAGCCAACCTTATAAACAAATACAAAAGTAAAACTCTACAACCACAAACTGAAATAAAAACAGCCACACTGCAATTAAAGGTCATCATCACCTGGAGTTCAGATTTTAAAAAACAGCTGCAAATTCTTTTCATAAAATACCCACCAGCTCTCAGTGGCACGTTGAAAGGCATTTAGTGGTTGCTTTGGGTCACACCTTTAACACTTTTATGCTGTCTTGTAGTCCAGATGGATGCCTTGCTGAGGTAAATTATTCCTCATTATTTTCAAGATGAATGCTTTTAGAACCCAGAGGTGCAGTAATTCACTTGGCACCGGTCTGTAAAGCCATTTTTATTATCAGCTAAAGCAGGGTTCAACAAGCAGACGGTGCACAATGAACGCACGCGTAAATTCCAGTTAGTGTGCTGAACAGTGACACCGCAGTTTATTGGCTAATAATGAGATTCATGCATTCACACGGGGTGTCCTAAACTTTATATTTCAGGTCTGTGTTTCAGATTAACAAAACAGTCATTTCTTTAAATCCTGCTCCATCTCCTGCTCTCAGATGCTGATGTGGAGTTTTGGGGGGGTTTATTCAAAAGCTCCCTTGAGGGGAGCTCCCTTGTTTCCTCAAAGCCCGCTGACAGCAGCTTGTGTGTGGCCCTTCAGGGTCTCCTCTGAAGTGAGATCTGTGGACTTTCAGACAAAGCACATAGAATTCATCATCATTTGCCAGCTTTCAACTGAATTCAAAATTAATTATCGCCGGAGCTTCAGGTATTGAAATTGCAAATACAATATAGTTAATTGCAAACATTAGGCCTCTTTGTTACCGGGAGGTAATTTGCATAAAAATAACCATAGGCACTGACTATCATGAAGGACATTGCAGTTTTTAGTTTGTGCAAGTTGTTGTGTTGCTTTGTGCAGCAGATTAATTCAACCCCAGTGCTTGGTGCTTGAGAAAGGATGGATGGTGTCATTGGGTGCAGCTGCAACACTGTCAATGAAAATCCAAAAATGTCGTGTGGACTCTTCCTCTCCACTGACAGCAAAGCAGCCATTGTAAATCATATTTATTCATTGTATGTTACGGCTGGCCCATCTATCATCAGAAGAAAAGAATCCATTGTATCTTATTTATCTTTCTCACTTTTACACACCATCATGAAGATGCTCCTGTAGTGATAGGAGTGCGTTTGTTCTTCGTCTCCGTGTGCAGGTGGGATCTTCGAGACCCGGGAGAGTGAGTTAGTGAGCATGGACGAGCTGGCCTTCAAGTTTGCTGTGAACAACATAAACCGCAACAAGACCCTGATCCCCAACACCACCCTCACCTACGATATACAGAGGATCAACCTATTTGATGGCTTTGAGGCCTCCAGAAGAGGTGGGACACACAGGGACAGCACAGACTCGTCTGTCTGTCTCACTCATGCATTCAAAACAACTTTATTGCTCCCTGCCACCAGTGTGTGATCAGCTTGCTCTCGGGGTCGTCGCCGTGTTCGGGCCCTCTCACAGTTCCTCGGTCAGCGCCGTGCAGTCCATCTGCAACGCTCTGGAGGTCCCTCACATCCAGACCCGCTGGAAACACCCGTCGGTGGACAACAAAGACACCTTCTTCATCAACCTCTATCCTGAATACACCGCCATTGCCCGGGCCATCCTGGACGTCGTGACTTTCTTCAAATGGAAGAAGCTAACAGTGGTTTATGAGGACAGCACAGGTAGAATTCACATTTTCAAGTCGTGTTTGCTATTAAAATGGCCAAATAATGAATAAACTTGGTATAGTAAGAAGTAAGGTGTAGACTGACATTAACAATGTCAGGATAACAGTGCTTGATATTTGATATGAATTGCACTTTGTGTTCATCTTTCATGGCTATTATTACTTGCAAAATGCCTCAAAAGTTGCTGCTCAGTCACCAGGATCTGTGATGGGCATGAATGCCAGCCTCCCTGTCCCCGGTCTTCAACATGGATGACTCACCTGATTCCTGCCAGTGACTCAGACGATATGAAATAGCGCTGCTGAAATGTCAGGGTTCACACTTTAGTGATTATTATTATTAGTTTTTCTAGTTTTCCCCCAAAATGTCAGCTTGAAAACGCTGAAACACGCACAAATACCCATTATGGCATGTGTTTAGGCCTGATGCGAATGCAGGAGTTGATCAAGGCGCCGGCCAAGTTCAATCTGAAGATCAAGATCCGCCAGCTAACCCCGGGAAACCAAGACGCACGGCCGCTGCTAAAGGAGCTGAAGAGAGATAAAGAATTTTTTATTCTCTTCGACTGCTCCTACTGGATGGCTGCAGAGCTCCTGAAGCAGGTGTGTCTACAATTATTCTGACAAATTCTCGACATATTTGTTACTTCTGGGAGTGATACTCCTGATTTTCTGAAGCATTTCATGTTTTATTCAGATGAATGGTATAGACTTAAAGATTTAAACTGTAACAAGCAAAAAAAGGAATATTTTTTTCAATATTTTTGATGAAATATTTAGTTTTATATTGTAAACATCTGTGGTGTTGCAGAACTACGTAATCACATTTGAAGTAAGCACCATGGGCTGACATTTTATCTTATTGCTTTTTCTCCCTTCTTTCATTTTACAGCTTTCCTCCATGGGAATGATGACAGAGTACTACCATTTCTTCTTTACAACTCTGGTGAGGAAAAAAAAAAGTAAAAAAGTAACCTCTAGAATTCACTGTGAATGTGGCTGTATGAAAACAGATATGGTTGCTCTTTTTCTGCAGGACTTGTTTGCCTTGGACTTGGAGCCATACCGCTACAGCGGGGTCAACATGACAGGCTTCCGACTTCTGAACGTTGATGATCCGTGGGTGGCCTCCACCATGGACAAGTGGGCGATGGAGCGACTGCAAGGACCCAAACAAGAGAGTGGTCTGATGGATGGAATCATGACTGTAAATACTTCTATATAATGCCCGATTATCTGTGTTCCATCCTTATATCTGCATGTGTCTGGCTTTGCGTCACGTTACGCAGGTGTGTGTGGAAGTGTTGTCGCCTTTGTCTCGCCCTGCAGACAGACGCCGCCTTGATGTACGACGCCGTCTTCATGGTGGC
This sequence comes from Pao palembangensis, assembly GCA_015343265.1. Taxonomy (NCBI): domain Eukaryota; kingdom Metazoa; phylum Chordata; class Actinopteri; order Tetraodontiformes; family Tetraodontidae; genus Pao; species Pao palembangensis. The sequence goes on along the minus strand of CM027094.1, from coordinate 8,994,787 downwards.
CGTCGCCTCCCAGCGAGCCACTCAGATGACGGTCAGCTCTCTGCAGTGTCACCGCCACAAGCCCTGGCGCTTCGGGCCACGCTTCATGAACCTGTTCAAAGAGGTAACGTCTGGTCACAGCGTGACTAGCAAACCTGTTATGTCACCGCCGCTGTCAGAGAGGTGCCCCTAATTTACTTATACTGGTTTCCACCCAACTCAAGTACTGAACCAAAGGTTTTTGACTGAATTCGGGTCCAATCCACAGTCTGAGTATCTGCCTACAGACAGAAATGAGGCTTTTGATGCGCCTGTTTTGATCTCTTGAATCTGGCAGAAGACCATGTCTGTCATGAACAGCCAACATTATCATTCAGCCCCCCACTCTTACTTGGAGCAACGCTGCCATTTTCTCTCCCTCCTGTGTCTCTCCACTGTCTGCTGCTGCCCATCTTTGAAGCACGTGTCCTCTAGTGCTGTTCATCTCTGGATAAGAAGCTTTTCACTGATTGCACGTATGCAACGATTAGTTAAAAATTATGTATGTCTCTCACTGCAGAGCACATATTGTGAAGACACCTTTTATTTTCATGGCTGAAATCAAACCCTGGGCACTGGTCTGCCCACACCTTGTTATTATAGCTCCCAAAAAAACAGCATCATGCAGACAAAGCACACAGATGATCAGTGCCCTAGATTTCCATGAAAATTCACCTCATCTTCATTTTTCTTTTTTTTTTTTTTTTTTGCTGGTCTTTTTAGCCTGACCCTTGACAACTTTGCCTTTACCAAGCCTCACCTGAAAATTAGCAGCCAAAAATTAGGAGAGACACAGGAACAGAAAAAAAAGAAGGTTTCTTTTTTGTTAGTTGCTATATTTGCCTGCATAATCACCAGTTTCTGTCATTTTTTTTTATCATTTTTACAAATCCTGCTTATTCAGGATGAAGACTTTCTCTAAGCAGGAGTCTGGCGGGCAGTGATACATAAATTAAAGTTAATACTTGTAGGAATTATAAAGGTTATAGTCCATATTTAAAGTATGTATATCCCTCTGTTACTTTTTTAAAAGAAGAAAAACAGATTTCAAGAAACAGTTCCATGTGGGTTGTAATGGACAAATATGCTAAATGTTACTGACCAGGTTTCCATCAATATATTAGCCTTATCAAAATGAAAATAGGCATTTGCAGGAGCAGCAGGAGGAGAAGTTTCATGTAGATGCGTTCTCGTCTCCAGCTGATCAGTCATCCATCAGACCTCTTCTCCAAAACTTCAGTTCCCCCCTAAAAGAAAAGAAACATTTGGGTTTGGGCTCTAGAGTGTCTCTTACTTCTCTCTTCCACTGCTTCCCCCCCGATAGGCGCAGTGGGATGGACTGACTGGGCACATTGTTCTTAATAAGACGGATGGCCTGAGGAGAGACTTTGATTTGGACATCATCAGCCTGAAAGAAGACGGCACTGCCAGGGTGAGCACAGAGAACTGGAACAGCCAATTACACCACTTTCAAGCTGCCTCCACGCCTGCTCAGTTTCATTCCATTAAGTGTGTGTGTGTGTGTGTGTGTGTGTGTGTGTGTGAGAGTGTGGTGGTTTGGCGTGTGTGCATAAACGTGTATTTACAGGCAGTTTGTTTTCAGTAATCCTCGAACATGCTCGTCTGGAATGGACTTGTCCCCGTTAGACATCAATAATTTCTCTCCGTTAACGATTTCTCTCTCCGCTGCTTCATCCTGCTCTCTTCACATCTTTGTAAGGGTGTGAAAGAAGGGGGGAGTCGTCTCACCAAAAGGTGGATCAAGGTTTGTGCCAGCGCTGTGTTTGATTACCCCTCCTCTCCACCCCCGTATTCCGCGTACCTCTTCTCACCCCTGCCTCATCAACCTTCTTTCACTTCTGTCCGCGCCTACAGTATGTCAAGTGTCTGACGTCTCTGTTTGCCCCCTCATGCTCAGGCCCAGGCCTCAGTCTGACACTTTTCAAGGACGAAAGCAGAATAGTTGGTTATTAGTCCAAAGTTAAACAAGGCTGACGTAAGGATTTCCTACACAGCAGGTGGCAGGTGGTTGACTTCTTTTTATAACTTCCATTATGAAACCTGCCTTTTCAAATAGTTCCCTCTGCCAATATATTAATTGTTTATTTATATTAGAAGTTTGGACTTCTTAATGAACGTTGAATGAATAATTATGTTCCCTCAAACACGTCACGAGAAAAGCAGCAGTCGTGATTTACTCAATAGTGTTCGCTCGCTTCAGCAGTTCTTAGCCTTCAGAAGCCTCCCCCAGCAGAGAAACCACAACATCACTGGAACATCACATAAAACGCTCGACTTTATGGTCATGAAAAATAAATTATCAGCCGGCTGCAGCGGTGTTAGTTCTCAGGCACCGGGGTGTTAAATAAAAAGGATGACGAGACCAAACAAGGTTCTCTTCAAGTTGACTTTTTCCTGAAAATAACTCCCCCCCACCTTCTAATGCACTTTTTGGGTTCTCCTGTCCGATGGGACACAGGATGTAGATGAACTCTAGGATGCATAGATGATTGGCTGTTGGAAGGCATGGAAAGTCAACAGTAATTTCTAGGATTTGGATGTTTTAAAAGCGGCTGTCGGGAGTCTAAATTAACGCCTCAACGTCAGATGTATTTCTTCGAAAAATAAACAACAGGAGACCGACTTCAGAACAGTCTTGCATGTTGAAATTCAAATCACTGCAGATTTCCATAAAATGCGTCTTGAGCTGGAGCGCACGGACCAAAAGTCTCCAGCAGAGTCTCGCCATCCAGTTATCTTTGAGGCTGACAACAGTTATTAAAACGGCCTCTTCACGCTGTCTTGTGACACCGTTCTGCAGAGACCAGCTCTAAACCAGGTTTATGGACCTTGCAAAAGTGCCATGTTGGAGACCAAGAGTGGTTTTAGCGAGGTTTGGTGTTTTTCTGTGTCTGACTGTGAAGAGAACATCAGAGAACGCAATGAGGAGAAAAAAACATGTTATCTTGTAATCTCAAACAACCTCAAGCACTTAATGAGGAGCACAAACAAGAGGCTCCACCGATCATTCTTTTAAGCAGCAGGTTTTGAGAGAACTTCACAGAGTACTGCAAAAAAAAAGAGGTAAGAACTGTTCCCGTTAGCGTCCGTATGCTTCTTATTTACAGTGGAGCTTGATCGTTTAATGGGCTTTAGCTCTGGGGGCCTTTGCTCTGCTCTTAACCAACCGGGGGGGCGGGGGGGTGTCGGGGGGGTGGTGTCAGGATCCAGCTGCCAGACACCGGTTCTAATCTGATAACTGTCTGGATTATACCGCCTGCTCAAACGATGCAGACAGTCTCATTCACAGCTACTGTAGCGGTGTGGGGTGGGGTTCTATCCCAGCGTGAACGCGCCCATCGCTCATTTCCTGGTTCTCCCCATCAGATTCCAATTATTCCCTTAATAGATTTCTCATTTGAGTGATGAATTGTTACAGAGAAGTAAATTAAGTAATTCCTGATCAGGCTGTTGATTAGAAAAGCTAGTCCTGCATGACTAACAGTCTGTTTTGGTTATGGTTCTGTAATGGCGGCAGTCAGAACAACTGGAACCTTCAAATTTGTTATTTTTTCTTTATTTTGACGACTACAGAATATTGCTGCTGCTGAAGCAGGTACGATGTCAGTCCACTCAGCAGAAAACCATTTGGAAGCCCCCCAAACTACTCCGTCATTTTCATCTTCACTGTACATAAAACTTTTATTTATTTATTTTTTTTCGGCAATTTGCCCAGAATCATCCGAGCAAAATGGAAATAATGTGTTGTAGAACAGAGTAGTGCCGAAGCTAGAAAATGAGTCAAGGGTTTTCCGGTCTTTTAAATGTATGCTTTTGTTCATTTTTCTGTCCAATATATCATAAAAAAAATCAATATGTAGCCGATTGGGGCAGTTTTTACTTTACTGTTCAGATTTAAAGACTGAATCAGGTCTGCATATTTGCTACGAATAATTGTCTCATCTTTTTTCCCTTTTATGTCGATCAGCATCAGTATTCAAGCTGTATTAACAATACCAATGAGCTTTATAATGGCTGTTTAAAAAAATCAAATCAGAATGTTTTTCCCCCTCTGACGTGAGTGGAATAGGGATCAAATTGAATGTTGATAGCCCTGTTTGACATTCCAGATTGCTGTGTGGAACTCCTACAAGGGAATGAACCTGACAGACAACCGAGACAAGAATAACAACGTGACCGACTCTCTGGCTAACAGGACTCTTATTGTCACCACGATACTGGTGAGTTGGAACATCACACACAAGCTGTCCTCTGATCAGCTCCCAATCTCTCGTTGCTCTTGAAAATTGACTCTGAAAATGGTAAATTGTGTTTTGTTTTGTTTTGTTTTTTTGCCACGCAGGAAAATCCGTATGTGATGTATAAAAAGTCGGACAAGGAGCTGCTGGGGAACGATCGTTTTGAGGGTTACTGCCTGGATCTCCTCAAAGAGCTCTCCAACATCTTGGGCTTTACATACGAAGTCCGGCTCGTGGCTGATGGGAAGTACGGAGCGCAGAATGACAAAGGAGAGTGGAACGGAATGGTCCGGGAGCTGATTGACCACGTGAGTGAATTCCAGGCTGTCAAAACTGACACTAATGTTGGCTTAGAGACACGAAAATAACATGTTCTCCTCGATGAAAATGACAAGGTTTTAACCATCCTGGTTTCATGACGTGAAAATGCAGCTCTATTATAATTAAAGTAACCTACAAAGTCTCTGTTTGTATTTATTTCTTTTTTTAATAGCATTTCTGCTCCTGAATGGACTCATTATTTTGATTGAGATCACAGGTAGCGAGACTGAGACCAGTTAAAATGTTTTCCTTTCACAGCAGCTGCAGGAGGTAAAACCTAATCACTGCTCTTTGCACATTTGGACCAGCTGACCCTTTCCAACAAACTTTACCATGAATTATAAGCTCATTTTCATTTGAGACCTGGAGGATAAGCCTGCAGATTTCCTCCAGTATATATTTCATACTGTTCTTTCTGATTATATTTTCGGAGTTTGCCCTCCGACAGGAAGCAAAAAACTAAACAGGAGCAGGTCTTAACGATTACTTTTTCCTGAGACTGAAGTGCCGACTCTGTCTGCTTGATCTTGTTTTCCAGGTGGCGGACCTCGCTGTGGCTCCCCTGACCATCACCTATGTCAGAGAGAAAGTCATAGACTTCTCCAAACCCTTCATGACTCTGGGTATCAGCATCCTGTACCGCAAACCCAACGGCACCAATCCGGGCGTCTTCTCCTTCCTGAACCCCCTGTCTCCTGACATCTGGATGTACGTGCTGCTGGCCTGCACAGGCGTCAGCTGTGTGCTCTTTGTTATTGCCAGGTGACAGACTTTTTTTGTTTTTTTTTAATCTGTCCTTGCCTGTGATGAGCATCTGTGGATGCGCCCGTGCATGTGCGTGTTTGCAGAGCTTTGGAAAGGCAGCTTCTCAAACATTTCCTTTTTTTCGTGCTGCAGGTTCACCCCGTATGAGTGGTACAACCCCCACCCGTGCAACCCCTCCTCCACTCTCATACAAAACAATTTCACCCTGCTCAACAGTTTCTGGTTCGGCATCGGGGCTCTCATGCGACAGGGTAATTGATTCACATTTAAAGTGACAGTAGTTACATTAAGGAAGTGTTTCTCTTGGTGACAGTGGAGCCTGTGTAATATTTTTCAGGTGTATTATTTGCCACGACCAGTGATGCCTCACAAAAAAAAAGTCCACTATTCCAACCTGTCTCGTCAGCAGGTGGATGAAATTGCAAATGCAGTGTTGCATTAAATGTCTAAAACTTTTTATTTATTATATAATATTTACTGAGCCTTTGTGGCACATAAGCAAAGGGAACCTAATGTAAGTTATTTAAAAGTCCTGCATAGGAACTGTTTGTAATTTGCTTTCTTTCTTATTTTTGCACATTTGATTTGATTTGAACCTTCGTTTTCTTTGTCGAGAGCTTTTCCCATGTCTCTTCTTTTGTTAATCTGATGTGTGTGTGTGTTTGTTTTGCACCGAAATGTTTCCTCTTTTCACACTGATCTACAAACAAGCTGCACAGATGGGAGGAAATGATGTTTTTATGTGCTGAGATTGAAATTCAACTGGAGTTCTGCTGCGAATCCTACTAACAATATAACCATTTTGCCACATTCTTCTTCTGGAACCATTCTAATTCTGTTTTGCTCTTGTTATTAACCCTCCTTTTCCCATCTGTCGCCCCAGGCTCAGAACTGATGCCCAAGGCTCTATCTACTCGTATAGTGGGTGGTATCTGGTGGTTCTTCACCTTAATCATCATCTCCTCCTACACGGCCAACCTGGCTGCTTTTCTGACCGTTGAAAGGATGGATGCACCCATTGATTCAGCTGATGACCTGGCCAAGCAGACTAGGATAGAATATGGGGCAGTGAGGGACGGATCCACCATGACCTTCTTCAAGGTTTGACTGATGTTTACCACCAATGAGCTTTTCACTCTGTCCTTCTGCCTTTACTGTGCAGGGGGGGGCTGGTTTGCTTTGGAACACAAGCTGAATGCCCTGTGGGGGGACACGATCCCTTAATAGTAACAAGTTTACAAAGGTTCTGTGGTCCGCGCTGGCTCAAGGTTCAAGGACTCTATGTTCTCCTTTGCAAGTGTGGCTTTTCTCCAGGTGCTTCAGTTTCCCCCCACAGTCCAAAAACATGCACTCGAGGTTGATTTGAGCCTTTAAGCTGCCTTGCGGTGTGAGTGGGTAATTTGATGGACTGGTCCAGGGTGGATTCCTACCCCTAACCTGACTTCTCAAACATTCAATGTGTACGAGCTTACTAAATATCACATATTTATTTTGTATAACAGAAGGATCTGTGGTGGTAAGCACACAGGTTCTTGTCATTTTTCTTACTGTGTATTATTTTTCTTATGTTTATGATACTTTGTCTTCACTGCGGTGATGTCCTCAGCCCACTGCCGCCCACTCTGCCTGCCTCCTGGTGGCTCAGTAGGGGGCGATCCATGCGGGGCTTTATCCTCCCAGATTGCAGTGAGTGATTACAGCTGCTTGGATAGGACGAGGCAGGCTGTGTTGATGGCTCGAACAAATTGAATCAGCTGGAGGAGATTAGGACCACAGCTGTCCCATTTCCTCTGACTAAGCAAAGAGACACACTCAGAGATGGAATTCCACACACAATGCTTCTGAGTGCCTTTAATGTGGTGAAATATATGTATGGCGTGCACCACGTGTACACAGACAAGTGTACATAACCCTCATGTGTTTTTCAACTCGTCAGAAATCAAAGATCTCCACTTATGAGAAGATGTGGACATTTATGAGCAGCAGGAAGAACACTGCACTGGTTAAGAACAACCAGGAGGGCATCACTCGAGTCCTGACCACAGACTACGCCATGCTGATGGAGTCCACTAGCATCGAGTACATCAGCCAGCGAAACTGCAACCTCACGCAGATCGGAGGGCTCATTGACTCCAAGGGTTACGGAGTGGGAACGCCGATTGGTAAGAAAACAGACACCAAGATCATCACAGCTGGGCTATTAACTCCTTAATGATTGCCAAATACAGTTTACTTTTAAGAAGTTTCATTTTACTGGTATGGAAGTGAGGAAAATGCATTAAGAAATACACACTGCAGGGCCCTTACATCAAACTATTTAATGCACCATTGAATAAATGTTTTCGATACAAATCCTGCAGCGTGTGAGCCGTCTTGTTTCATTTGTTCATGCCGAGCTCAGCAGCTGTTCTCTCTGCTTCGCTTATGTGGAGTCATTGCTTTTTATTTAGTGGATGAAGTACAATCATGCAATGATCATCTGATACAAGATATTTATTTACAGTTTTACAGGTAGAAATGTGCTGTTAACAAAAAATCTCAGCTCAGCCAAAGTGGATGCAGCTAATGATATTCACATTGCGACTGGATTAGACTCACCTTGAAGCTCTTCAGAATTTTTTGTTTTGCACATAATCATTACAGAAAGTATTCATCGTTCCAGTTGCCTGAAATAAGTTCGAGAGTGATTGGTTTAATTGCACATGCAGAGGAAGGAGAGGCAGAGAATTTTGCTAAGGGGGAAAAATCCACGGGGGGTTCTATGATGGATTTGGAGGAAATGGATGTGATGCTTGGACAGTTGCTTATAACTTCTTCAAGTTTGGAGTGTTTGAAGATGGATATCCCCAAAAGGATAACCAGCGCCCGACAGTCGAACACAGCCGAGAAGCACCTGTAGTTTGATGCAGCTCTGCCTGGGTTGAGTTGAGAAGTGATTTACTGTCCAGAGGTCAGTGGTGCATGCAGAGATGCATGCCTTAGAGGAGTCCTTACCTCATGGGCATTCTCCATCAGACCTGCTATCGCCATTGCAAATAAAATCATGAAGAAAATAAACTTTGTAAATCTTAAAATAAATGTGTGTTTGGTATAATAGGAAAGTCTTAACTGCTCACTAGGGGTTTGCAGTGGATATTTATGACAAATTTGCTGTCCACAATGGTCGCTAATATCACTTAAAGAAATGGTGTTTACTGATTTCAACATGGGACTATTGTCTTTTTCCTATTGCCAGGTTCACCGTACAGGGATAAAGTGACCATAGCCATCCTGCAGCTTCAGGAAGAAGGGAAGCTCCACATGATGAAAGAGAAGTGGTGGAGGGGTAATGGCTGTCCAGAGGAAGACAACAAGGAAGCCAACGCTCTAGGCGTGGAAAATATTGGGGGCATTTTCATCGTCCTGGCCGCAGGTCTGGTCCTGTCTGTGTTTGTGGCTATCGGAGAGTTCATCTACAAGGCGCGCAGGAACGCTGACATCGAGGAGGTGAGCTTCTTTTTTCTGTTGAGCTATAATGAAACAAAGGCTCTTAGTCATTCCGGTCATGGTGGTCTGAAGTGAAGGGCAACTCAATTTTAATGCAAGTGACTGGATTACAGCAGCTTTATTTTAAAGTGTTTTTAATGTCAAGGGAAGATTAAGCTCACTCCAAGTGTTTATGCTAATTTTATTCCTACAGGCTGTGTCATGTTTGTCTTTGAAAGTTTACACTCCAAACCAATTATGTAGTTGAATGTCTGGTATGGAATCACATAGACCAGCGATACACTTTAGAGAAACAAAGAGCATCACTTCAGAAAATTAAAAGGCACAACTATCCGTGCAGTACACAGAGTGTGTGGAACATGCGTTATGATTTCTCATTTTATTCCTGAGCTGATAAATGAAAATGTTGTGAGGTCTCAGTTCATCTTGTCGTTACAGCAGTGAGCAAAGCACATCAAGGGCTCTCACAACAAACCATTTAATGCACCGTTGCATCAAATGTTCTCGATACAATTTTTTACAGTGTGAGCCATCTTGTTTCATTGGAGGAACAAGCACAAACGTGTAATTGCGTTTTGACTGTACCTCTAAGTGCCCATCGTCGAATCGTCACGATTGTTTCCGTGCCGAGAAGTTCTGTAGCTTCTAAATACACAGAAACAAAGATTTTGAATGAAAATGACCTTAGTTTCATACACTTCCATCCACATCCTGCTGTTTTTCTTTTCTCTGTCAGGTTTCTTTCCTGTTTTTTTGCATGTCTGATCTCTTTTGTGTTTCCACTCTCCGTTCTTTTGCGCATGACTCGTCAGGCCTTTTGTTTCTTTTACGGAGTGCAGTCCCGTCAGTTCCAGCGGCGCCGCTCCACCTCGTCCTCCGGCACTTCGCTATCTACTGATCTGGAGAGCGGAAGGCTATTGGGGGACGACACAGACTAGCCCTGGCATCACATTTACAACACTAACAAACCCTAGCGAATAGGTTTGTAGCCATGTGCTCGTCTCGCTGCCCCATAAATCCCAGTACTGCAACCAGCCTTCCCTGCCCTTTGTGCTCTGCTATCCTCATGAATGTTCACTTTTCCTATTTATTTTAAAATTTATTAAAAGTTCTATTCAGGTAAAGATAAAACTTGTTTAACATGTTTTTTTAATATAGCCCAGACTTGACTGAGCTGTAGCTTCATCTGATATTCATGCAGACCTGACTGCTTCCTAAGTGACTGCACCCCATTATATTTGCATACTTTTATTACATGGCAAACCAAAAGCACTTTAAGTTTGAATATACAGATTGTAATTAGCTGAAGCATTTATCTGGAAAGCTTTTATGAAGTTGACGGTTATTACGTAAACCCTGTCTGTGCTTTTCTTTGAGCAGAAAATGATTAAAATTCCAGATAGTTTGCAGAATCTAACATTTGCAGAACGGTTAAACGCTCTGCAGGACTGCTTCCTCATCTCTAGCCTTTGAATACACTCAACAGAAGATGGAGAGCTGAGCTTCTGTGAGCCGCAGGAAGCGCATGTGTGTGGAAGCTGACGCTGAAAGCCATTTGGGAAATTAAAAGATAAGAGGAATTATTTAAATGTTGTCCTCCTCGTAAGAATGCTGGTTAACCGGTTTGGTAAACATGGAAAAGTGTCTGTGGTGGTGATCACTGACACGCACGTTCCCAAAGGTCATGAGTCAACCAAAAAATATGTCAGAGTTGTACACTTGAACTAGAGCTGAAGGAATAGATTACCATATTAAATGTGACCGATTACCAGCATACTGATTTTGGTTATATAATACAGTAAACATTGACTGATCTCACTTAAGTGTTAATTAGAAGAACAAAAGAGCTCAAAAAAATAAAAAAAAAACTTGATAAATCCATGATGATAAATCCAACATATGTCACTAAAATGTTTTTTCTTTGTTGTGCTTTGAGAGCTTTAAAAAGAGCCTTAATCACAGGAGCAGGTAGAAACAACCAATAAGAGAGCTTTTCAAGATCAGAAAACAGCCTCTGCTGCTCTAATGCCTGTAGGAATTAACGTTCCTCTGTATTTGGATGAGAAAAGTATATTTATTTTCTGCTAAAAAGCTACATTCTTATATGCTCTGCTGGCCTTTTTTTGTTTTTTCTCTCATCTCCTGGATGCCTGAAGAGTAGATTTATTTGGGGCATTGCTGGGGTCTGTAGGTAAAGTAAGCCAGAAGCTTTAACAAATAAATCCAACGTAACGGTGCGAGTGACCGTTACCTTAAATTAAAGGTATGAGATATGTGTGATATTATGAGTGTTTGACACCCAGCATCACAGTATTGTGCCTTGTTTTCTCTGGCGAATTGACGCTGATTGCGGTGAATCACTTGTCGACCGAGTCGCGGCTGCAAGTCAGTTTTATTGTGGCAGTAAAACTGTTATTGTTGTCTCTTTTGCAGTCGGTGTCATTTAGCGCCATGATGGAAGACCTGGGTATCTCCCTGCGATGCAACCAAGGTATCCGAAAGAGATCGCGGCCGTACTGTCGGGCAAAGTCGGAGTGCGTCCTCTGCCAGCCCAGGAGCACGCTGAAGAGGGTGCAAGGGAGACGGGACTCCAGCACGTGAGCTCAGCAGGCATCCCTGTGAAAAACCGACAGAACTTTGATCAGACTGGATTAATCTGTCTACTCTAATCAGATTTGTTTGCACCACTGCAAGTTATTGCACCATCTTTCTCTTTCTTTATACCTTATATGTTATGCTGTAGATATAGTTTTAAAAAGCTTAAATTAGATAAAGCTCAAAAATGACAAGCATGGAGAAACGGCAAATGCTGGCTGTAGATGACTGATCTACATCTGCACATTTTATATAAACACTGACGGTGTTGATGTATTATGGTGTCGTTGCTTTTCAGAATTAAAAAAACAAAACAAAGCAGTTTTGCAGTTTTTAAACCTTGCCAGATTATTTTAGTACCTTTAGAATGAAACTCAAACCCAGGCGGCAAAACCACACCTCTTCTGCTTTGACAGGTCGGTTGCTGACTGTGTGTCACTGGTTTATGTGCAGCTTTTGAGAATTGGACCAAGCTTTTCTTAATCTCTTCATGTAATGAGTTTTCTCCTTTTTGGTATTCAGATTAAATCTGGGATTGGGCTCCATCCAAAGTAATAGCATTTGGCTCGCTCTAATCTCCTAACTCCATAATTCTTAATCAAAGATAAAGTCTTCATATCTATTTTTTTCATAGTTATCTAATCCGTCATGAATGAAGACGTGGTTTCTAACACCAGCTCTGATACCTTCACCTGGATGATGTCCCTTGAAAACAGCATTCCCGTGTTGATGCTTCCACGCACGGATTTGTTGCCTGTAATCCTGACATGTGGGAGCCACGACATTGGTGGTTGAAGAGGTGAAAGAAATGGTGAGAGAGAAACGGATCACGGCATCTGTCCGTTCGTACCATCAGTAAGAAGGTCAGGGATTATGATCCATATTGTGTATCAGACGCAGATGAAGAGCCAGAGAATGTGGGGGCGGGGCCGAGTGGGGCCCTGGTTTCTGCTTTGTTTTTAAGACCTTAAACACAAAAACAGCACAGTCCAGATGAAGTGGAGAACTTTCAGCAGGAGGGCTTTCTTCCAGTCCCTCCGTGACTTATTCAAACCCATTACATCTGCGTCATGAATCATTATACGGGTCTCAACTGTACCTACAAGTGGAGAAGATCCAAAGTGTGACTCCGCTGTGACGAGTGGCAGACGTCTGAGTGCGTCCCATCCATCAAGAAGACACCAGCAGTCTCTGGGGCTGATAAAGCAGGACTGTGTCAACACCCTGTCAATGAAGACAAACGAGGAGGGGGGGATCTGGTGAAGGTGTGGAACACACTTAATGCACTCCCTGTTTGTTTCACGGTCAAACATCTTTGAAATGGTGACTTTTGAATGAGTCGAGGTTAATGTGGTCCTTTTTTTTTTTTTTTATATACCCTAATGTTTAAGCTTTGGTGGGATCAGGTCTTTTAAAACACATTTTACGAAGTGAAATGATTATTTTCATCAACACAGACAGCATATATCGCTAGAAGATCCACAGGACAGGACAGCACGTTTGTCCTGTTAATTTACAGATTTTTTTATATTTATAAAATCTGGCAGAATCTTTGTATTAATATACATCGCAGCTTATTTTATTTTTTAAAGGTGTTGACTCGAGTGGACGCATGCACAGATGGAGGGATGCACAGAAACGCCTGTTTCTTTCAGTGATGAATTAAACCTCTTCATAAGCATACAGCATTTGACCTACACTACCGCACATTTGTGCAAAAACAGCCCCCCAAATGATCAACAAGGTGGGCTGCTGTATCTTCTTCTACACCAGCTATTCTGGCGCTGGCTCGCGCATTCTAGCCAACTGCCTCATTGCACAGCTATTGCAAAGTCGGAGTCTTCGCGCTTCATGACCGTGTCACTCAACCGGCGTTAGAGCTATGGGCATTTTTGCGGACTGGAGTCATGTCATCTGAGACATTTAATTGGGCCTGGGCCACCATGGGGGGGTGGGGGGTGGCATTCATCTACTGCCTTTACCCGTTTGTGTTGGTTTTTGCCTCGTGGCTAGTCTGACTTACAATAAACCTGAGCCACAGGAGGTGCTTTTGACAGGCAGCAGCTTTATGAAACGCTGCTGGAAGCCTGCATATAAAACAATACAGTCAGAGCCTTAAGGGGGAAGAAGAGGAGTGGTGGTCAACTCTTGGATAACTGTGCCATATCTGCTGAACGGGGAGAGCGAGAGAGAGAGAGAGAAAGAGGAGAGGGGCTTCACTTTTCTCAGCAGTGATCCAACTGGGAACGGTCAACTGGCCTTTGAGGACATACACCTAAAATTTATTAGAAATTGCGTTCAGCTCCTGCTGTTCCAGGTAACTGCCATGCTGGTCCACTTTTTTTGTTGTTGTTTTATTGGAATAGGCTGTGTTGACAGTATGTGCTGATTTGAAGTTTTACCCCCCCCCCCCGAAACTAAAAAAAGCTGGTGTAGAAACTATGTTGCATGAGACGCCAGGTTAAAGAAGGCGAATGCAGGACCATGCAAACTCCAGACCTTGAAAGAATTTGTCCTTGCTTTTTTTTTAAATCTCACTGCAACTCCAAATGCATAAGTCCAGTAACCGTGTTACCACCTTCCTGCAGGAAGTTTTAACCATATTTCTATTGCTATATTGATTATTTTTTCATGTCAGTTATATCATTTGTTTATGCGGTCAACACTCATCTGTCATGAGGACTTTTGAATAGTGCTAACAGCTCTGTTTGTGCCTGTGGCCTCATGAAGGGATAAATGATCACCTCAACCCGACGAGTGTCTCCTGATAAATCTGAAGTTCGAATCGCCTTCAGCCTTGACGACACATCACGTAACTACCCACCACACACACGCACACTTGTGTTCTAGTATCTCGAAAACAACCACAACTTATTTTGAGTCGCTCAAATGTTCATTTAACCTCTGATAAAGCTCCCAGTTCTACTCTCACTGCATTTTCAGTATGTCTGGTTACACGTGTGACATTCTTCATGCGCGCACACACGCGCACCCACGCTCACTCTATCACTTTAACTGTGTTCATTCTTCTGCATTATAGCTGTGACAGGTGCTCCCTCTATTTCTGTAAGACCATATAAAACGCACACATGCAGACACACGCTCAGCTGTGTGCTTGCAAAATGCACACAGCAGTGTGTGCACCTTTAATGTGACTAGCATTAATCTGCAATCTTTAGCCAAAAAGCAAGCAACTGTGTCTTTCACGTAACCCTTCATAGAAGCAGAGCACACCTATGGTGCTATTATGGTGCTATTAAGTACTGTCGATCATCGTGTTTTATTGCCAGGGGGTGGGGGGGGGCAAGCAGGCAGCCATCGGGACAGCTGCGGCTATGCAATGGCAGAGTCAGGTTTCCTCTCTAATGCTGTGTCGCACGGCCTGATTCACCGCTCAGCTTTTAGAACACTGGCCTATATTTATAAGCAGTTAACACTTCCAGTTCTTCTCCGATCATATGTGATCCCCTTGTTTTTCTCTTAGTGAGACAACCCTCTCCACACCCATGTCGAGCAGAGTCGCTCAACAAGAGTGAAATTCCTCTGCTCTGGTTCCTTATGGCCTCCTCTCAGTTTTAGAACATTTGTTCAAAACGGCGTCGGTCTAAAGCGCGGACACAGCCACTATTGTGCTGTCCCCTCAGAAATATTACACACCATCGCATTATCTTCTCTTTGAACTCATGTTTCAGGGAGATTGAGACTGTTGCCCCATCTGAGGATCATCCTCTAATCCCTTCATGACTTCACGCCAGACATAGTTAAAAGCCGCACTGTGTCAAACTGTATTTATTCCTCATCATAATTGGCCCCATGGCTGCAGGCAGGCCCACTAATACTCCTACATTTAGAAGGTTGCATCATCCCAGGATTCTCCACATGTTCCACAACTCCAGCGGGACATTACTGGCGAGACGGACGCTGGTTCAGACAACCTGTTTGTTTCAGACTGTCTGGCTGCCTGTCTGAAACCGTCCCTACCCGTACATCTGGTCTGACCCACCGTGTTTGTCTGTCTGCTCTCACTTTGGTCCCTCTCTAGAATTACGCTGCATATTTTTCTGTCTGGTGGCTCCGTGCTCCTGTGCACTGAGCTGCCATGTTGTGTTCAGTGTCACATCAGAAACCATAATGGTGTTTCGTATTAGTGTTGAGAGCAATCAATTTTCATATGAACTAGTTCAACATGTGCAGCTGGTCACATTTTTCATAATCAATCTAGGAGGATACTGTTAATGTAAGCAGTTCTTCTATATTGTAAACAGAAACACAGGAAAATAAGGAAAAGAAATAATTCATGCACCTTTTCTATGCCTTTCTTACCTCAGGCTGTAATATGCATAACTGCAAAAAAACAGTAGTCACAAATCACACCACATATCCCATGAAACATTTTCTGTTTGTCATTTAGCAAATGTAATTGGTGACACTAACACAGTAACTGAATATGTTTCTGTTTCAATAGATGTAAACGATGTGGAAGACCTCGCTCCAACTTTCCCTGACCTTGAACAGAGATTACAGGTAAACAGAGCTGAACTCTAACCACTGCAAGGCTCCGCTATCAAGGGCGTCGCAGTGTTATTGAGGCGTAGTGTTGCATTTAATAATGCAACACTACGCCTAACACTAATTAATGCCTGGATCACTGTATTTGTAATAGTGTCATTAATGCTGTTTTCCCGGTATTGTTTTCTTTCTTTCTATTTGTTTCTATATAGAAGCTTGAATTCGTTAAGATGGGTAGTCTGGTGTATCAGTGTTGCAGCTATGTCTGCAGATGCAGCTCGTAGATTCAGTTTCACACAGATCACTGCTGCATGTGACCATCTATTTTCTTTATTATTATTATTATTATTATTATTATTATTAATAAAATAATAATAATAATTATAATGCATTTCTGCATTTTGTATCAAGCTGAAATCCTCTTTGTTCTTCTCTGCTGCAGCCAGTGGCCCCCTGCGTGTCGCTGACAGAGAGTGTTCAGGTGTACAAGGAACACTGCAGGATGGCAAGGGAGTTCCACCAGGTCAAGCATGAGATTGCTGCGCTTGAGGATCGAAAGTGAGTCCCTGTGAGAAGATGGGTGATGTTTTTGTTTGTGTCCACCTTGGAAAAATTAATTACAAATGCTACTGCTTTATTGAACTTTTCAGTAAAACATCAGCAGCAGCTATCTTACAGTTTGCAGAGTGACAACGAACTGTAATATTAATGTTACCTTCAAAAATATTGTAATAAGAACTTCTTAAAACTTCTCCTGTCAAATAGATATAATGGGATATGAGGTTAGACGATGCCGTGACCTAGAAGCAAAAAGTAGCATAACCAAATACAATTAATATAAATGAAAGATCATAGATCATGTACATTTACATAAATAAGTGTTTTGCGTCAAAATGTCCACCAGATGGCGCATGTGTAAAATTTCCGGGTGTGTGCCTGTGTGTGTGTGTGTGTGTGTGTGTGTGTGTTTGTGTGTGTGTGTGTGTCTTGTATTTACTGCGTACTGAGTACCAAAATACTAATTCTAGTAGCAAATTGAGAACATTTTTCATTTTTGTTAAGTAAGGATATTTAGCCTGGTCTTCAAAACTCCTCTACAAAGACAGAACTATGAGGATGTGTGTGTGATCTGAAAGTTGAACTGAAAATAAAGGGAACACTAAAACACATCCTAGATCTGAATGAATGAAATATTCTTATTGAATACTTTGCTCTTTACATAGTTGAATGTGCTGACGCCAAAATCACACAAAAATTATCAATAGAAATCAAAGTTATTAACCCATGGTAGTCTGGATTTGGAGTCACACTCAAAATTAAAGTGGAAAAACACACTACAGGCTGATCCAACTTTGTAATGTACTTAAAACAAGTCAAAATGAGGCTCAGTAGTGTGTGTGGCCTCCACGTGCCTGTATGACCTCCCTACAACGCCTGGGCATGCTCCTGATCAGGTGGCAGATGGTCACCTGAGGGATCTCCTCCCAGACCTGGACTAAAGCATCCACCAACTCCTGGACAGTCTGTAGTGGTGTATGGAGCGAGACATGATGTCAGTCCATAGCATCAGTGCCTTCGTCTTGCAGGAACTGCTGACACTCCAGCCACATGGGGTCTAGCATTGTCTTGCATTAGGAGGAACCCAGGGCCAACCGCACCAGCATATGGTCTCACAAGGGGTCTGAGGATCTCATCTCGGTACCTAATGGCAGTCAGGCTACCTCTGGCGAGCAAATGGAGGGCTGTGCGGCCCCCCCAAAGAAATGCCACCCCACACCATTACTGACCCACTGCCAAACCAGTCATGCTGGAGGATGTTGCAGACAGCAGAACGTTCTGCACGGCGTCTCCAGACTCTGTCACATCTGTCACATGCGCTTAGTGTCAACCTGCTTTCATCTGTGAAGAGCACAGGGCGCCAGTGGCGAATTTGCCAGTCTTGGTGTTCTCTGGCAAATGCCAAACGTCCTGCATGGTGTTGGACTGTAAGCACAACCCCCACCTGTGGACGTCGAGCCCTCATACCACCCTCATGGAGTCTGTTTCTGACCGTTTGAGCAGACACGTGCACATTTGTGGCCTGCTGGAGGTCATTTTGCAGGGCTCTGGCAGTGCTCCTCCTGTTCCTCCTTGCACAAAGGCGGAGGTAACGGTCCTGCTGCTGGGTTGTTGCCCTCCATGGCCTCCTCCACGTCTCCTGATGTACTGGCCTGTCTCCTGGTAGTGCCTCCGTGCTCTGGACACTACACAGACAGACACGGCAAACCTTCTTGCCACAGCACGCATTGATGTGCCAACCTGGATGAGCTGCACTACCTGAGCCACTTGTGTGGGTTGTAGACTCCGTCTCATGCTACCACTAGAATGAAAGCACCGCCAGCATTCAAAAGTGACCAAAACATCAGCCAGAAAGCATAGGAACTGAGAAGTGGTCTGTGGTCACCACCTGCAGAACCACTCCTTTATTGGGGGTGTCTTGCTAATTGCCTATAATTTCCATCTGTTGTCTATTCCATTTGCACAACAGTATGTGAAATTGATTGTCAGCCAGTGTTGCTTCCTAAGTGGACAGTTTGATTTCACAGAAGTGTGATTAACTTGGAGTTACATTGTGTTGTTTTATTGTTTCCTTTATTTTTTTGAGCAGTTTAAGAGAACCGGCCCTGATTTAACTTGCCCTGGTGATTGACGGTCATGACAAAACATCCATGCTGTGATACTCTGAGTGGTTGTGATATGTACAGTGTATATTTAGGTTATTTACATGCATCTTGCACAATCATTCAAAGACCAAAGGCTGGTCTCATCCCAGGGAGGACCATCTCTGTCAGTCAGTCAGTGTCAGCCTGTTCGTTTGTGTGAAGACAAACTAACTTCACATAGACAGAAGTTGATAGATTAGGTCTAGTCAGCATATGATTATATCGGTTATATTGTGATTTTTATGAAGTACTTTTCATTTCAATTAATAAACTTTCCCACATTTGGAAAAGTTCAAGTTAAAACTTTAATGCTGATCAAAAACAAATCCTGGTTATCAATATTTTACTTCGCTGTTGTTAAAAAGTGGCCACATTTCCAGGAATGACTGCGATCATGTGCTGACTGTGTGACAGCTGAAAGCTAAAATGCTACATGCTATGAATTTCTCATCGGACCACATTGTTTATTAACTTCCAAATGACTTTGGTCAATGATTGTTGTTTTTACGTAAGCTGTGGGCATCTGACGACACTGAGAGGTTCGTCTGCTCCAGCTATACAAAAACTGGGACAACCGGCCCAGAACTGAGCAGCCAACACAAATTACTCAAAGGTCAAATACACTCAGAGTTTGGGAGAAAGAAACTTGTTGAATGTTAAAAAAAAAAAGATTCTAATAAATAACAAAAGACATAAAACAAATAAAATTAACAGATTCAGGAGTCAAATCAAAGTAGACTTTTGGAAGAATTCAACACGTTTGTAATAAGATAATATTTGTGAATGAATTTCTGTTCAGGCGTAAGTTGCTGGCGGAGGTGGTGGAGGATGAGAGAGTCGCCATGGAAATCGCCCGCCTGGAGGAGGAGTTCCGCCGCCTTACAGAGGAGAACCGCACCTTAGTGACCGTCCACAACGAGCGTGCCCAGCAGCTGAAAAGCCTCTGCTTGACCAATGGGACCAGGCGGGACTCGTCGTGACCTCTGACCTCCGCTGATCCTGAGACCTCGGAACGTCCAGCTGGACGCCAGGCAATGAAACCATGCAGAAATAAGGGCTCAGCTAGCGCTCCTTCACAGCAACAGTCAGTGAATCAGCTGATTGCGCAAAAAAGCACAGTTTATTTCAGACTGAGTCATTTGTTTGAACCTACAGACTTACTGTCATCATTGGTGCGAGGTTGTGATAGTGGTTTGATGACACACGGCCACTTCAGTGGCTGTTGTTTTGTAATTGTGCGTTCTTGCCGAACGCCCCCGGCTGCTTTTGCGATACCTTACGGTTAATATTACGTGATGTCCAGCTGCTGTGAATGTGACCTGGTATTCTGATAGTGCGTCTCAGGTCTTGTGGAGATTTTTATACCTGAGGTTGGAGAGAGCGGATGGTGGCGTGATATGGTCCAAATGTTGTCAAGCCCTCCACCCCCGACCCACCTCCTGCACTTACAAGTTCCTGTTATGAAAAATAAAACAAAAAAAGGGAAATGAGAATTGTGAGGCCCAGTAAAAGAAGAAGGGTATTTGTCCATTTCACAATAACTGCTGTGACATGACACTGTATCACTTGTACTTTTTGTCTTGATGTAGCATGTCTCACTTACCTGTAAAAAGGGAAGTGTAAAACAACACGTCCTGTGACGATTGTCATTGTCTATTAATAAAAGGTGTATTAATATAACACTAGTGTTAGGCTTCCTTGTTTTTGCTTCTCTACTGGCTTGCTGATGGTCCTGTGGTGATTTCCTGGAAAACGGAACTTTTTTCTTTTCGTGTAAGCGATTAGCTCATTCTGAAATTATCAAACCGTCTCCTGATTGGTCCGTTTAACTGGGCAAGGCTTCCTCCTTTGAAAAGCTGCGAGGGAACACGATGTTGCAGCGAAAGTGTGAGTGAAAGCCAACAGTTGATCAAATACTGGATTCTGGCTGATTGTGATTTCACACTGCCAGTAGTTCTCTGAATGATATCCTGCACTTAGTCTGTAAAAAAGAAAAAAGGATCTTCTAATGAGTTTACCAGACAGATTCCAGGGTGGGACTTGTGTGGATGGGAAAACTGCTTGCTCACTCGATATCAGCAAGTGCGCATGACTCAGCGTTTGCTCTGTTAACACCCAGAGTTGTTGCGACACACTCGCGCGCGCGCGCACACATACACATTCGATTTCTATCGTTCCCTCCCTCTGACATTCTCACACGCAGGCCATATGACTGAGTCAAGCTCAGTATTTAGTTTGTAGCTGAGTGGAGATAAAGCTTTCTGGGAAACAAAGCCTGGCTGCAGTCTATTTTGAAATAAGCATGTGTGACGAACAGCTGGGACCGTCTTAAACACTTTAGGATATTTAAAGTCTACTTTGTAAGGTAGGAATGTTTCTGTTTATTTTAATGTCTATACAGCTCAATGCAAAGGCTAAGAGATGAGTGTGTGTATGTGTGTGTGTGTGTGTGTGTGTGTGTGTGTGTGTGTGTGTGTGTGTGTGTGTGTTTTTTGCCTTCATATAGGTGTCGTTGACAACCATGTCTGCCCCCAAGTTGTCTGTGTTTACATACGAGTCCATGGTGCATTCCTGCCATGTGCTGCGACGCCTGGACGAGCAGCGCCTCCGAGACGTGCTGTGTGATGTTACGGTGGTGGTGGAGGGCCAGAGTTTCCGAGCGCACCGGTCAGTGCTCGCTGCTTGCAGCGAGTACTTTGCCCACAGGATCACCTCCATGACACAGCAGGGGGCCGTCATCGCGGCGCCTCAAGAGGTGAGACAAGGTGTCCTTGAGACTAGTCAAATGAGGCCAACTTACGAGTGAAGGTGCCCAGAACAAAGAGGAGAAAATGGAAACAATGATAAATGATGAGGAAAATGCTGGCAGAATAATCTTATGCCAGCATCTGTTCAAGAGGTTTACAGTTGTTTCCTGTCCTCTAACAGTTCAACACTATAGACGGAGCATAATTCTAATGCATTCTAATGCTGGCTTTTATCCACTTAAAAAAGGCCTTATTTCTTTTTGGGACTCTAATGTCTTGTGTTCTCCCCCCTCCAGGTGACGGCGGCCGGCTTTGAGCCCTTGTTGAAGTTTGCCTACACCTCCAAGCTCCTTTTTAGCGGAGAGAATGTGGAAGATATCCGTAATTCCGCGAACGTCCTCGGTTTCAGAGACCTGAAAGAGGCGTGTTTTGATTTCCTCATCCCCAAATTCTCTGGTGGCAATGGCCCTGCCCCTTTTCTGAGAAAAACCTGTTGTAAGAAGAAATGCAAGAGGCAGTTATCAATGGAGGAACCTGGAACAGGCTCAAAAGATGTCACCCATGATGACAGAGAAGTCAAACCAGTTGCTGACTCATCATCTCAGCAGGAAGCATCTCGGTGCTGCGACGAGTCAGCAAACCGTAAAAGGGAGAGTGGGAATGGCACAAATCAACATTTAAGGCAGTGCCCAAAGTATCGAAGACAGCTGGCTTGTGAGAGAGAAATCTGCAGGAGGCTTCAGGATAATCCAGCACCCGTGATCGAGGATAAAAGAGACCTCCAGAATAAAGAGGAGGATGAAAATCAAGAATCCACCTCAAATGCTTCCACTTTAAAGGGCAACCACTGTGAACCAGGTGGCAGGGACGTTGATGTAATTAAACAAGAAACAAATGAAACAGAGGGAAAATCCAGTGAGATGAGTAGAGATTTCCATGTGGACAAGTGCAATGCCGTGTCAGCCTTCCTGGGGTCAAGCTTAATGCTGGGTGAAGGGTCATCGGGGTTAATACTGAACCACTGCCCTCTGACGACCTGTGGTAATGTACACACTTGGTCACTGGGGGAGGAGAGGATTGCCAGGGAACTTAAAGGGGACGAAAAGATCAGAAGCACTTGTGAACCAGAACCAACGGCTGTGCATCAAAAGACGGGGGAAGACAAAGGGAAAGGAAGACAAACTGCTGGCACCGAGGGAGCACCCTTGAACATTATGGAAAGGGAGGTGGCGGAGCACCTGACTCAGGGGCTTGGGTCTGACCTGCGCTCGTCTCAGCTGAGCTCCCCAGACCTGCATGCAGGAAACTCCTCAAACACAGGGAGTGCTAACACACCTCCCGAGTGGATGGACCTCCGCCTCGCCCCCAAACGTACCAGCTTCTCATTTATCGGTGACTCCGACCAGAACAAGTGTTTGTGGAGGGGAACGGAGCTGTCCGAGTGTGAGGGCACGTCTCACTCTGGTGTGTCCTCCTTTAACTCTGGAGAAGATGGAGATTCTGGGACAGAAACAGAGGGGGACAGCGAATCCTACACGAGGGAGAGGGCCAAATTGGTGGGCAGGAGTCTGGTTTCTATTTGTGTGTGAGGATACTTAGTTAAATTTCCAGTTAAGTGGGCTGACAGCGCACTACACAACAACAACACAAATAAGTGAGGGAACTTGTCATGTGTAGAACTGAAGGTGACAGAGCCGCTTTCAATTCACAAAATGTACACCACGCTTTTTTTTACACTAGATGAAACCACTGCAGGCTTGATACGCTCCCTTTAAACTGCTGAATGTACTTTTCCTGCCACACACTGGGAGAAGCAATGATCCCAACTTTCATTTGAAACAGGACTTCTTGTTCTGTGGGTTAATATTTAGCATCCTGGTAAATGTGTGACAGGCTGTCTTATTTGACAGTGTGTCGTCAACTTTCCCTGAATCAACACTGCCTGTTCCGGTCTTCCCAGGTTCAGCTGCCCTTCCCTGTCGACTGGGTCGTGGATCTGAGCAGGAACGAATTCCAGCAGCTTCTGAAACAGCAGGTCTTCACGCGGGAGCAGCTGGAATTTGTGTACGACGTGAGACGGCGCAGCAAAAACCGCCTCGCTGCACGGCGCTGCCGAAAGAGAAAACTCGACTGCATATACAACCTTCAGTGTGAAATCAATAAATTGGTACAAAGAAGAACTCTCAGTACTATTTTCAGCTCATTGTTGGCAGGAAAGGGTAAATGGATTGTGGGTATTGTGTGTGTATGTGTGTGTGCAGAAAGCCGAGAAGGAGAAGCTGATCGTGGAGAAAAGCCAACTGGGCCAGCTGAAGATGAAAACATGTGACAACGTCTCTGCCTTGTGCCAAAAAGTCTGCGAAGAGGCCAACCTGCAACCACAGCAGCTCCAGGTGTTAGCCAAATACACATCCCCAGAGTGCCCGCTCTCCTCTATCTTCCCTCACATAGACACACTCCTTTTGCCGCACGGGTCGCAGCCACAGGCCTCACACACAGGCTGCGCTGTGGAGCTCCAGGAGCCGTCCTCAGAGAAAAATAACACATCCGGCCTGGAAACGCTTAAAGGAGACTGTCAACATTTGCTTTAGACAGACATCCAGCGCATGCTTTAGCATGTAAAGACGTTGTACAGACAAAGAAAGCATTGAACTCATCACAGAAGACCAATCACCTTGTTATTTGCAGCAATTCCTGCAGGGGTTTTTCCAATTTGGAAAATCCAAACTGTAACTTTGACTGAATTGTGTTTAGAGGACATTCTGAGTTAAACCAGGTATCATGGTGTAAGTGGGCCTCTTTATGTAAATGTTTCCATTTTCTGGATGTCTTTGTGGCCTAAAGATAACCCTCACATTTCCGGAGTGTGATCATGCACATGAATCATCACTGCCTTGAGTTTTGCAATGTGCTTCACTGTTTATTGAACTCAGGATAACACTGTCACCATTTTGCCGTACATATTCCATACATATTTTAAAACCTTTGGAGCTAGTTTGGTACCAGTTGTTTCTCAGGTGTAAAAACCAACAGTACACTATGCACCAAAACCGTCTGACTAGTGTCTACACTGTTGTTTACTCTGTGGCTGCACGTTCAACGCTGTCATTCTGGTCACCTGACCACAGTGACTCAGCACTCAGAGTTCTGCATTGACCCACAATACCAGAACTCATACATGTGTCTGAATGTATTTGAGGTGCCCATTACTAAATGAACAAACCGTGTGTGTAAGTGATCACAGTCCTTTTATGTCCTGTGTTATGGACCATTTCATATCTTTATCAGATGTAAACATTGTGCCCTGCAGCGCAGTTATCACAACCTTATTTCAATTACTCTTAAAGGTGAAGCGATCAAACCAGCAAAGTCATTGGAGACAGAAAAGGTGTGGATTTTATATTTATATCAAATATTATCTCTAATATCCTGTAAACTGCTTTTGTTTCATCTGTCTAACTTAATATCATTCTTATGATATTAATAATAATATTATATTATGATATGATATTATTGTGGCATTAATAGGAGGCCTTTGTAGCTTGATGGCTTGGATTGTTTACTGTGCACGTTTATGTAGAGCTGTTTTCATAAATCATTCTTATCACTGTTTAGCTGCTATTTAGATTTATTTGTGTTCTAGGAATCATGTCGTTAAAATATATTTACACTCACAAATATATTTACAAATTTTATTTTCTCTCTGAACGTTGTCACTACTAAAACTTGTGCTTACTGTCCCCTAGTGGCAGCTACTGCACATTAACTGACTCAAGGTACAGTCTATATGCCTTCATTTGATGCTTTTACTTTATTTTGAAAGAACAGTTTTCTTCATCTGGCAATCAAGTACAAATATATTTCCATATTCAAACGCAAACAAATAAACAAAACAAACAAAAGTCTAAGTGAATGTATGTAGACATATTTTCATTCCTGTGTAAAGATGATGAAAATCTGCAAGTGATAAATTACCGAGCTCACGAGGTCTTCAGAGTAATTTTAAAAACTTGGACAGAAGATTGAGCATTCTCAAGATGAATACAAAATTATATTAAGACAGTAAATCCCAGAATTATTTGCCCTTTCTTCGTGAAAAACGAGTTAATTAAAGAAGGATGGATTTATCCTAATTGGGTCTGACACTGGCAGGCATTACAATGAATGTCAGTTTCTCCATGCATGCCCGAACAGGAGGTTTATTTTGAAGGGTAGGATCTTTATTTTGAAAGGAACCTCACCGCCTGGCTTCGAAGTCTCGCCCACTGCCGAAACGAAAAATGGAGCGGTATAAGGTGGAAATCACGTGACGTCATCTCCTTTTCCGGGTTTACCTAAAGCACGGTACATTTTTTCGCTCCATTGAGTGACCGCCAGGATTTCTCCAATAATTTCTCCATGATTCCATCACCATTTTTATGAAAAAAAAAAAAAAAAAAAAAAACTAAAGCAGTGCATAGAATCTAGTATATGGAAGAAATCTCGCCAGTACCCTAAAATCGCTAACCCAGATGCAAACCGGAAGTTGAGTGACATTAGAGTTCCCCTTATTTTGCCCACTGAAAAGCTATTGCTCTTCTTAATTTGATGAATTTCCTTTCACCTCATATGAGTGTATTTTTTTATTGGAAAGAAAAGATACTAACTTATCATGTTTTGCAACGTTTTTTGGAAGAGAGGAGAGTGTGCCTAGCCACCCAACTGCGCAGCCTCAGCCCAGCGGTGCGGCCTGGGTGAGTTGCTGCTTGCGGGGGTCCTTTTTCCTCCTGGGGGTGCATGCTGGAGGCTATCCCAGTTGTGCATGGGTGCACACCTTCCAGGTCCAATCCAACCTTTGCTCAACCTGGGTTTGAACCAGGAACCCTCGACCTGCCAGGCAAGTTCCCTTTGTGTTGAGCTACCGCCGCCCACCACCCATGTCTTCGTTTGTTGTATTTCACATCCCCTTCAGTAGGACTCTGCACTTTGAAATTATTGGGACAACTGTAGAAGACTGTCTTCTCCTTTTTCTTATATAAAATCCTTTATTTCTTACTACTTATTGTATATTTTCTACTTATTGTATATTCACTGTTTTTTTCTATTTATTGTATATTCACTGTTTTGCACTGTTTGCACCTTGTTGCACTTTATGTGACTGAGGCATACTTCTGTCCTAGCTCTGTGTTGTATGTCGTATGTCTACATAGCACCAGGTTCTGCAGAAACGTCTCATTTCACTATGTACTGCGTCAGCTATATGTAGTTGAAATGACAATAAAGCTTCTCTACTCTAAGAAATCAGGGCTTCTTGAGCTTGATTTAATCTGGGGTATCTGAGTTTTACTTCATCTGACTGGTCCAAAACATTGGGTGCACACCCGGAGAGGCTCATCATACCTTTCAGCTTCAACCCGGATTCAAACCCAGAACCTTCACCATGTCACGCCTGCACCCTTCAGACTGAGCTGAAGTGCCATCCTTCACTCGTGGACCTGTACTTCCTGTATATTTCACCTGCCCTTCAGTAGAACGCAGTAGCCGGAGAATCTTCTGTATATGCCAACACTCTTTTCTTTTTTTATCTACCAAATAAGAGTTTCTTGTGCTCGATTTTATCTGATGTACTGTTTCTGAGTCATCAGTTTTACTTCGTCTTAGTGGTCCAAAACACTGATGCAACTGTTGCAGTGTTTGATAACACCATGTTTATTATAGGCCTACATTCATATAAACACAAGATTCATTCTGAAATCAACTTCTTAAAGAAGAAACTTGATATTTGACACTACTTCAGCTCGAACCCATGAACGTGTGTGTGTGTGTAAATGCACAGTGATTGAGAACCTGCTGATGACACAGACACCTATGATGCTACTGGTAGAATCAGGGAATTGCCGTAAACGTACACATCAGCTGAAGAAGCCATAATTCCCATTTCCTCAACTTTAGAAAGGGAACAGATAGTTTCAAGGGTACTGAGAGTTGTGGTGATGCATGGAAGGTGTGACGGTGGAGCACAGCTGCTTTTTTTTTCTCAAACAAATGTCTGCCCAGCATGTTCAACTTGTTAGCAACAACTGTCTATTCTTGCTCTCTGATAAAACTCATTCTTGCAGTGTGGTTCCATGTCTGATGTTATGTTGGCCTGCATTGTGAGGCAGGGAAGTGACAGATTCATGTTCAGTGTTGGAACAAACACAAGAAGTTCTTTATTTCTTTTGGATTCCTTGCATAAACATAAAACTAAAAAAACAACAGTTCCAATACAAGTCTTGGCTAACAACAATCTCAACCCCGCTAAGATCTAGTCTGACTAGTTTCCTTGTTTTGTCCCACATGTTAGAGTACAAAACTATCTGTCCTCTGGCTCTGATTGCATTTTCTAGCTTTTATATGTGTTTAACTTCTGTTGCATAAACGTGTAGAGGTATGTGGACAAGGTGATAAAGCCTAAAAGTAGCCCAGGCATCCCAGTCTTTTTCTTTTATCAACAACACGCTTATCAACAACATGGTAGCAAGTCCATTAAGGCCATAACAATGCATTCCGGTTGAAACCCGTTGTCTTTGGCCCATGTGTATGTCAATCACACAGTTGTCATAGTTGTCACCTCAGTTGAGTAAAATAAAATCTCATATTTTCTGAAGCCTTTAATGTCACTGTACAAAAAGTAACGAAATTGTAGCAAACTTGTGTGGTGTTACTAAATAAAATCTAAGTGTGTGTGTGTGTGTGTGTGTGTGTGTGTGTGTGTGTGTGTGTGTGTGTGCATATATATATATATATATATATATATATATATATATATATATATATACATATATATATATATATATTTATATATATATATATATATATATATATATATATATATATATATATATATTATATATATATATATTTATAAGTACTTATATATATATATATATATATATATATATATATATATATATATATATATATTTATATATATATATATATATATATATATATATATACATATATATATATATATATATAGTATATATTTATATATATATATATATATATATATATATATATATATAAGAGAGAGAGTATATATATATATATATATATATATATATATATATATATATATATATATATATATATATTTAAGAGAGAGAGAGAAAACTGTTCCAGTTTTTAATTTTGAAAAAATTTCAGGCATGCATTGAGAAACTTTCATTGTAATGCCTGCCTCAGTGTGCATCTATTCTAAATTAAATCAAGTCACGTACACAGAACAAAGTTTACACCGAATTAGGCAATCTATCGAGTGAGAGAGATATTAATTTTATTTTGGTTTTTCTTTAATACTTATATTTAAGGCTGAACTGCCTCTTGTCAGTGAGAGATAATGATATTACAATACTCTAGGAGTGGCCGCAGAGCCAAAAAAGTGCCCCCCCCCGAAAAAATCCAGTGCCCCCTCACTTGTTTGTTTCTGCAGCCGGGTCTGGTCCCAGGGCCAGGGTCATTTATGCTTGGAGAAGGCATGTGGAGGTCACACGCTGTCATCAGGATTCAAATCCAATCTTTCTCACATAACTAACAGACTATAACCTAATCACGTAACCAGTTCAATGAACTTCACTGTCGGTTTTATTTTCTCTGCCCCATTAAGCGGATTTGACCTTTGTCACCGCAATAATGTCGAAAATCAATTTGAACCTTTTGAATGAACATGCTAGTTCAGCACCTAGCTAGATTAAAAGGTTAAAATTATGCAAGCACAGATAAAATAAATAAACATGGGATGTCAGTCAGAACATCCGAAAAGTGTAACCGTAAAGGCTGTAGTGTTCCTGAGTGAACAGCAGATGGCAGCATATAGATAACAGACGATAGATAGATAGATAGATAGATAGATAGATAGATAGATAGATAGATAGATAGATAGATAGATAGATAGATAGATAGATAGATAGATAATGTGAAAAAAAAATATACAAACATTCCAGAGGTGAACGATTCTGGACCATGTGAGTGTGTTCCAGAATCATGTGATAAGCTGTCTGTCTGACACTGCTGCTGCTGCTCTTTTATAAACACCTGCCCCCTCCTTTTCTTTTATTCTCTTTTCACTTCTTAGAGAATATGTAGGTGTTTTCTGTGGGTGGTTCCCTGGCAAAGCCTGAAAACTACAGCTAACACAATATGCTCTGCTTACAGTCCTGGTCATGAATAGCAAGGCATGTGCCAGCAATAAAAAAAAAAAATCAATTAAAATTCAGCTGAAAGACCTTGATCATGTTTTTGACTGCAGCTACCTTGTCCTTTTTATTGAGATGCTGAGGAGTTTCAGTCGGGGCCGTAGTGCAGTAATACAGCACACATTTCACACATACCTGTTACAGCCAACACAAGCACAACACTGAACACACGCAGGCTCCCAGTAAAAGCAGCAAAACCGCCCAGATGCTGCACGTGCTCACCATCTGACCCACGGGACTATAGACGGTGGGATTGTTGGGAGCAGCCGTGCGAGCAAACATTAGCCATGCTGTCTGTACGGGCTGGATTCCCCAGACAAGTCAGGAGATTACTTCTACCATGCGCTCAGCTTTGAGATTGTTGGGGTCAGACAGACAGACAAGAGTAGTTATACACTAAATACCCTCAAGTTATGTCTTAAAACCTATCAGGTCCTGATGTAGGTGGAAGGAAGAGGGTGTAATACATATAAAAGCAGCACTCTGGAATTGATGTTTCCCACCGAAGGATCGGCCTGCATGCTTTACATGGTGTCCTGCACGACTTCAATCATCCACTCACAGAAGAGCAGAGGCGCTGCAGTGAGACAGAAAGTCTGTGAGACCATTTGATGAGTTGCAGAAGTTCACCCAGAGGTGCTTAAACACGATGTGTGCTGGATTGTGGTCAAAGTCTTCACGTCAGCGGAAATCTAATCCCTCAGGCAGGAAATAATCCAGTCATGTGGCTCCCTAATGAGAACCTGGGAACCGTGGAGACACACATGAATGCGCACACACACACACACACACACACACACACACACACACACACACACACACACACACACACACACACACACAGTGATCAAGAGATTGTAAAGGGGTTCGTTCATCTGTAAAGACTAAACTTGAACTTTTCTGCTGTTATTCTCACATGAGCATTAAGTCAATCACGTTTACAGACCCTTTACCAAAAAAAAAAAAAATGAAGTACATAACTGGAACATTAACGCACCATTATAACTAGAAATGTACTGTATAGATTCTTAATTGTTTTTGTCGCATCTCTCAGTCCAGAGTGTGTGCATTTGTGTTTTTTCCTGAGTTCAACACTGGCATATTGTCATTTTCAGGTCAGACGTCTTCATCACGAGTCCACCGACTTTAGGAAACTGGAATGTTTAAAGCCATCAGACCCTTACGTCTGTGCTCTAAACTCCCCTCCCCACACACACACACACACACACACACACACACACACACACACACACACACACACAGATTTGTCAGACAACACAAACATTCAAGCGTCAGAATTCAGCAGTTACTGGAGCATAATTCATTTCACACAACTTTGTCAGATTTTCCAGCGAAAAGCACGCGTGTTTGCGCTTTACATCTGCTTAATGTAAATAGAGAGCGAAGGAAAGTGGGATCAGCTGTAATTTACAGGAGAAGAGTGGAAGATCCTGCAGACTGAGACAGCAGGCGAGGTAAAAATAACAACAGTGGGATTGGAAGCAATTCGGTGAGTATGAGACATTTGCGAGGACTTAAAAAAAAAAAAGAGACTTGATCTAGTTACCATGGATACAGAAGGTTTGAACAGGCCAATGAACTCCGTCCAGTTTGGTTCACACTGTGACAAACATCACATTTTCCTTCAGGATGGGGAAAAAATGAATAAAGACAAAGAGAAAAAGGAAGGAATACCTACCCCCATCACACTGCAGCTCACAGGAGAGACTCAATTTAAAAGATTAAAATAATTTATTAAAACTAAAGCTGACAAACAAAGCTGTTGAATAAAATAAACCTGAGTGAACTGAAGGGAATAAAAGGTCTTCCGCTCCTTCACTAACATGGGGATGTAACCAGTAATGGAGGAAAATTGTGTGCTGTTATTAAACTGCATTAATAAAGACGGTAGATTATCTGTCACTCGTAAAGCCCGCTGTAAATAAATTACGAAAATCACATATTTCAAAAAAGCAATGCATGTGCAAACAGAATATAACTACAGATTAGATGTATCTTAGAGCCACCTAGTGGTCAATACTTTCTTTGGCAACGGTTGACTGACACTAGGAGAGTCTGCGTGTTTGACAGTAGAGATTAAAGTAGACAGTCATATTCACACATGCATGATACACAATATAAGCCGTGTTCTTTGGTCAGGCCTGTGGAAGTGCACAAACGCTCCATTTTCAAACTTCAGGGTCTCTGTGTTCCAGTTTGATCAGGCATAGGAGGGGCGGTCCTTCTCACGCATGGTTTTTATTTGTCTTCTGCAAAGTCTGATCTTCTTCGCTGGTCTGATCTCAGAAGGCAAACTGCAGCGGCCGAGACGGCGCCACCTGCACCGCCTTTTTCCCCCGTTTGTTCTTTTGGTCCATCCGCTACTTGAAGCAGCCAGAGCAGCTCGTCTCCCTGTGCGCATCCAGCTGCGGGGACATGGTGTCGGGGAACACGCTTCTCAGGATGTCGTTCTCCGTGGCCATCATGTGCTTGACGAGAAAATTGGCAGCGTCGTTGATGTTGAGGTTGTCCTAAAGGCGAGACATTTCAGTTACGGGGGGAAGGAGAACATGTGGAAGGTGCTTTCGTGCTTCTGCATACGGCATTTTAACCATTTCAAAATCAAAATGTGGTTTGTGTTTAGCTACACCATCTACAGCCGCCTCCGCCTCGTAACCTTTCACCTTCAGAATGTCGAGTTTGGATGCAACATGAAGCAGCACACGTATGCTCCAGTCACACATGGGTGTCAGCAGAGGGTGTGTGAGCATTTACAGTAGAAGACTGTAAAACCCATTTAAACTTATGCATTGAGTGTAAGAACGAGCAGCATGACTGCTTTATAAAATTATCTGGAACACCAACTTTTCCACGAGGATGTGGAATTCCTGGAACTTTTTTTTTTCCTCTCGCTGCCTGAAGTGCTCTGAGTGGGCGATGGTCTCCAGTGAGTGTCTGTGTCAGCCACTCACTGCTCATGAGACTCATTCATTCTAACACTGAGTGTTAAAACAGTTGGAACTTATGAGGAAATAATGCTTTTTTTTTTTTTTTTTTTTGCAACGTCATAGCAGGAAACTAAGTCAGCTAACTGAAAACAGAGGAAAAAGACCAGTTCTGAAGAAAGTTACTAGTTAAAATCCATCAAACCTCACTTTAAGCTAACACATAATTTTTTTTCTCATCTGAGCCTAATATCGATGCTGAAAGAGCAAAAATATTTCCCAGTTTCCAACCTCTACTCGTACCTTAGCAGAGGTCTCAAACCAGCCCACGAAGCCGTGGTCCTTGCAGAACTGGTCCATTTTGATGGCGTTGTTGGTCAGCTCCCTCCCCTGGTCGCACTTGTTGGCCAGCAGCACCGTGGCGATGCGCTGCCCGTCCGCCAGCATCAGCTTGGAGTCCAGATCCTCCTTCCACTTGGCGACGGCCTCGAAGGTTGTGTGCCGCGTCACGTCGAACACTATGAAGGCCCCCATGGCTTCACGGTAGTACACCCGCGTCATGTTTCCAAAACGCTCCTGACCTGTGTGTGACCACACACACACAAGCACACGCACACACACACAGGGCTTTGTTCATGAGATTCCCAATGTTCTCCTGCATGTCTGCAGCAAAATGACCAAGCTGAATGCAGTTAGGCATGTCTGTGTTTTCATGAAATTGCACATTCCTGTGGACTCAGTCACACTGGGTTTAAGCTGATAGTCAGTCCTGCTGCTTCTTCCTGCAAAGACAATTCCAAAACTGCATTTTGCAAAGGTGCTTTTTTTAAAAAATTATTATTATTTATATATAAATATACATTCTGGAATTACGTGGAAGAAGACCAAGAGGAAATGGAACATCTGACAGGAAGGAGATTGACTAGTTCCTCCTTTTGTGTAGAAATGATTGTCATGGTTCGCCAGGTGACCTCACATGCAGACCCACTCATGGCAGGACGCACAGTCATGCAGAAAAAATAAGGCTGTAATTGGTTAAATGGACGGCCCTCAGGTTAATTTTAACCAGGTAAATAAATAAATAGAGGAGAAATGACTCGGTGGATTGCTTCGGAGAACTCACTGCGAGCGCGTCTGACTCAATATTTTTAGGCTGCAAGTCTAGGACTGGCATTTAAGCATGCATCACATGAGCGCAATCACATGAGGGAGAACCATACCTTAAATAAGTGGCTGAATGAAAGCGGGCGGGTCTTCTCTGTGTGCGTGTGTGAGATGGAAATAAAGAATAGCTGTTTGTCACGGTGACGGTGCTTCTTCCATCAATAAACCTTGAGTAATTTTCCACTTTCACGCTGACACTGAATTTCAATCTTATCTCACCAGATCTTTTGTGAACTTTGGCAAACTTCCGCATTTTAAATGATTTAATTTAGTTCTAGTTTATTTGCGAATGAAAAGCAGGGGTAATAATAATAATAATAATAATAATAATAATAATAATAATAATAATAATAATAATAATAATAAATCAGTGTTTTTGACCGTAATGGATCCTGGATCAGTCTTACCTGCGATGTCCCAGAGCTGGAGCCGGACCGTCTCAGAATCCCAGTTCAGCACTTTCAAGGCGAAGTCAACTCCGATGGTGGCCCGGTAGTTGTTGGAGTAGGTCTGGTGCACGTACCGCCGGATGATGGAGGTTTTCCCGACTCCCAGGTCTCCGATCACCAACACCTTGTAGAGGTGCTCCTTCCGGAGGCCCTGCATGCCGTTGGGGTGCGACGTGTGGTTGGTCATGCTCCCTGTGGGACCCGCAGCCGGCAGCTTCCAGCGGCTCTGGCTCGCTGTTGGAGGAGAACCTCTGTCTGGCCCTTCTGGCCCCGAGAGTCTCCCTCTTGAGCTGGAAACGCCCTCCGTGCATGGAAGTGTGTGTTGCGTTCAAAAGCTGAATGTGAACGTGCACATCACATGCAGCCTGCCGCCTGCTGTCACAGGTTCGGTGCACATGTCGGGATGAGAAGGCGAGTCCCAAAGGCTGATCTAATGAATTGTTTCTGCTCGTTTTTTGGAAAAAAAACTGGATAGGAAGAAGCATCGGAGAGACAGAAAAAAATTCAAAATGGCCTTAATGAATAATCTGAAATAAGGAATTTGAGAGAAATGTTTGTACCCCCGCAGCTGGGAGATGCTGCCGTATGGACGCTTTATATTTTACACGATATTCTGGCATCATAACTGTTTCTGATGCAGCGCCTTTAAAATAAAACGTATTGCACTTTATTTACTGCAGACTTGACAAGGAAACGTAACTCCATAAACATGTTCATCTGGTACCTTTTGGTCTATTATAACACAGAATAACTCATTAGCAACAATTTGAAACTTCTTTTTCTTTTATCCTTGTTTTATGACGCATGCACATGTTTATCGTGTAATTATGAATCATTTACTGAGTTTCATCCAACTTTCCTTGCTATCTAAAATTCCAGAATACATAAAAAAAAGATGTATCACTTTATTTAATGGAGAGTGACCCAGAAACCCTATTTCCCATTAGGCAGATTAATTATCACACTGTGATTTGACACAATTATATTCTTATTTAGAAAAGGTTCATAAGTAACATCAAGTCATAAAGTGTGTAAAAATAACACAGCACATGATCCAGATTTTAGCATTTGGAAGGAAACTGTACTCATAATACATATATGAATGGTGAATGAAAGGTGTCATTTAAGTGTGTTTTCACACTGTTTCCCAAGACATTGTGGTGGAAAACATCTTAATGTCACTTAAGTATTCTGAGAATAAATAAATAAATGCACCTGAAACAATCAATTAGAAAACACCTGCATGCAAAATATGGCAATTGTCTATGATTTCATCACTGATATAGGAGTTAAAAATGCACCTTAACAGAGAACTTGAATACATTCCTGGCTGTACACACATGTAAAGCTAGCGCCCATATAAGCATCATCATTTACGGGGAGAACAGGGCAACATGTGTCATCTTCTGTTATTTACAAATGCGGATTTATTTAACTCTAAAATAAATTCACAAGTGAAAACGTAAGTGTGCTGTCTTCAGTCGCTGCTGCTCAATTCTTGAATGTCCTATTTATCCACACAACCTTTTCTTCACACTGTGTCCATCATGTGGTTTCAGCTACAGACCAAATTGCTCTCACTCGCATGGTAATCAGTTTAACCTTTGGGGATTAAACTGATCTAATGACTGTCACAAAGGTGCACATTTCTTGCCTAATTTGGGCAAAATTCCTTGACAAAGCTGCTTAAATCCACAGGTTTTGCACCATCGTCTTATCGTTTCTCTTATTTTGCCATTAATGCTGATTAGAAAAGACAATTAGAGATGTAAACTTGACAATGAATTACATTTTGATTCTTTTTGTAGGAGTAGATTTCCTGTTCTCCGCAATGTATATCCACACTAACATTAAAATATAACATTGAAGACATAAAAATTGTGTTTTAAGAGAATATTAAAAAAAATAAACATTGAATATTTTAAACCTTAAGGACATAATTAAGACATCAATTGTCTTAAAAGTTTTTTCTTACAGAATAAGATTAGTATCTAAAAAGGCTAAAATGAGGCCCATTTAAAGTAAGACTGTATAAATAAATGCAGTGAGACATTGGCACATACACTATGTAGGCTTTAAACAAGCTGTTACACAATATACCAGCTTAATTCTGCAAATCTTCCTTTGCAGCCTCCTCCTACAAGCCAAACCATCAGCATCACTGAAACTGTATCCAAAATGGTTTCATTACAAATATGTCATTTCAGCAAACAAACTTCAGCATCATGCAAACTATGAACTGGCAGTGGTGCTCATGTAGTTGTATTTTGGGACAGACTCATCCAGAGGAAAAAGTTTGGTCCACTGAACTGAGAACATTCAACTATTACATCCACAATAAAGAGGCCTCGGTCATCGGTGCGCTGTGTCTCTTAACAAAAACATTACAGAAAAACAAAAACCTTAATTTTAGCAATAAATAATGTTTCTGTCAACTAGAGCTTCTGATAATAAAGATAATTAACAAAAAAGAACAGAAAAAGCTCAGCCGGTTTCCTAAAATATGGCGAACCATGAATACTTATTAAAATTTTCTCGACTTGTGGTCAGTAGATATGTTATTGGTGCTTATTCCACTGCTTGTTCAGCATTTCTTTGGAATGTTAAAGGTTACTGTAGTAAAATATTCCTCAACCTTGCATCTAGTCTAATTTTAGTATAGCTGTCCACTTCATGGAGGCATGTCGGTTAATCCGAAGAGAAGTTCCTGCTTAAACATTCCCAATATTCCCATGTAAAAAGGCATCCAAGAGTTTGGTCCAGTCAGAAAACAAAACAAAAAACAAAAAAAGGGGGAAGGAGGGTAGTTTTAAAGCGAAGACGAGCTCTGGCTGAAGTGTTTCAGCAGCAGCTGGTCGTACTCGGCCTCAGAGGACGGGGACATGGAGGTGGGAGAGCTGCACTCGGAGCTCAGAGACGAGTCTCTAAATGGTGAAGGGGGTGTCAGTGCAACCAGCTCCTCCAGATCCTTCGGCCGTCTGCTGCTCACGCAAGTCCCAGCCAGGTGCTCATAAATTTTACCAGCTGATCGATTGTCACAGAAGTTGGTGACAGCCGCCACCTCGGCATATGTGGTAACCGTGGAGGGGGCCTGTCTGCCCCGGGACTGCAGCTGAGGGGGGCAGACGGCAACGTCCGTGGGAGGGGTGGGGGTGGGGCTGGCCACGACTCCCCCTGGCAGCATCATGGTGTTGAGTTCACTGATGTTGGCGGTGAAGCGGTTCACCACACTGCTGATTTGGTCCATGATAGTGGTGCCCTGAGGTTGACCCCCGATCACCCCAATGCCGATGTCTCCCACACCTACCATGCTAACATCCCCATCGTCCCCCGTGAGAGCGTCCTGGCTGTTGCCACCTCTCCTTCTGACACTACCAGGATGTTCAGGCACGTAGCTGTGTGGCGCCTGCTCCTCCTCTCCGCCCGCCTGTCCCTGGGAGCCCCGACTTTTCGCTGCATTCTGGCTGATGGTGGACAGCGGCGACCGGGAGGGGGAGCAGGTGAAGGGACGCGCTGCCGCCGGCTCTTCGTATTGCTCTGTGACGCCGGCGTGCACGTGCCGGTCACCTTCTTTGGAGAATGGCTTGATGATGGCTGTCTGGTTGGCCTCCACCGGCTCCTTTTTCTTGATGTGGAACGACATCCTCTTCCACAGGTTTGGTCTATAGCCACGCTCATTTTGCGACCACGTCACGGATTTTCCATTGGAACTGCAAAAATATGACAAGGACGCGTCTGACAAATCCCCAATTCTTCTACTCAGTAAGCAGTAAGGTGTGTGAATGGATGACTCTCTTGATGAGATGAATGCAGGCTTGTAATAAAATTGACTTTAATCCATGTGTCAGTAAAATTGCTGCAGTGCTCTCTCGCCACTACGGGGATCAAACATCCCTCATCTACCTTCATGTTCTATGTCCTCCTGTCACTGCTTCTCTCATCCCCCTATTCTTTTGCTTTCTATGCACGTCCATCTATTTTGTTCCCTAGAAAGAAGACTCCTTCAAGTCAGTGTGATCTCCTGTGGGAGTACTTAACCCTAATGAGGTAGCCGTCTCCCAGCTCCGGGAACAGGCTCTCTCTCCTCCAGCCCGTTGTCATGGTTTCAAGGACTGACATCAGGGTTGGAGCTGGAAAGCAGCTAAGAAATTTTCATCTGAGTCTCTTCAACAGAGGTGAAAGAGCAAATAATGCTCCTTCACTAGACTTTATCACTACTTATCACCAATAAATTCCTTAGATGGGTAAAATATCTACACAGTAGAAATACAGGCCCTGCTCGAGGTTTCTTCCTGTTAAAAATGAGGTTTTTTTTTCAGCGCCATTATTACCTATTTAGGGGGTCAGACTCTGGGTCTCTGTAAAGTGCCTAGAGACAGTTTTGTAACGCATCCAATAAAAATAAAGATGAAATGATGCCTTTATGTAGCGAAGTAAGATTTAAAATACCTGATGTTGTCCTGTGCAGACCCGCTGCGTCGAAACAAGTTAGCCATGCTGCTAGAGGATTTCCCAGCCTTGGCTGCTTTCTTGGCATCGCCCACATGCATGCGCACCACAGTGGACGTCGTGAAAGCGCTGCGCACGTTTTTCTCGGGCTTGGCGAGCATGATGTACACCTGAGCGGGCAGCATTGTTACAAAGCAGCTCTTCCAAGTTCGTGTCATCGTATGCGTGCGTTTCCTACCTTTGGTACAAACATGCAGCAGAGGGCAACCGTGGCGCTGAGGCTGACACTAAAGCACATGGTGATGATCTTGTAGTTGGAACCGAAGTAGATCGGCACAAAGGCCAGCCAGATGATGCAGGTGGTGTACATGGTGAAGGCAATATACTTGGCCTCGTTAAAATTAGCTGGAACGTTTCGAGTCTGTGAGGAAGACAGGAAGAATGTAGTAGCAAAGATAGGGTATGGGGTCATGACAGATGCTTAAAGATTCTAAAACATAAAGGAATAAAAAAAGTGAAAGAACCTTAAAGGCATAAAAGGTGCAGCTAAGGATAAGCAGGCCATTGTAGCCTAGAGGCGCCACCACCCCTAGAGTGGTTAGATTGCAGATCAAGTGGACTTCCCGGATACTCGGGTAGTCGTAGATCACCTGAAAGGAAACAAGCTGTAATCGCACCAAGAAATCCAACTGAGTGCGTGCCGCGCTGAAAAGGTGCAAACCTGCGGTGGCTCTATGATGAGAAGTGCCACAATAATCCCCAGCTGCAGCAGTATGAGTAGGAAGGCAATGACCAATTGTGCGCAGGCGGACATGAAACGCGGCTTCTTGGTGCAGATCTTCTTCTTGCTGCCTGCCAAGATCCGTGCTATACGGTTGGTCTGGATCAAAAATAGATCAAAGGTTTGTGCGGGATTTGCTGCCATCAACAGTGGATAAAACCACTTGTGCTGATTCACAACAATAATCCCATTTTTAGACCCTGGAATCAACATCAGGCTCAGCCCACAGAGAAAATTGCTCCCTCTTTTATACCTGTTGTCTTTACGTGCCGGTCTATTTAGTGCACAGTGAGACATTAGATCCTTAAGAGACTCAAAATATTTTGGAAGAGGAAAAACCACAAACTACAACCTTTCAAAGGAGGTCAACCTCTGGCTCCTAGGTTATTTTCCGTCTCGTGGAGGCCAAAGGTACCTTTGTTACCAGAGCGGAGTAGCTCATGGCTGGTGACAGGCCGATTCCCAGCCTCTGGAGGTAGCAGTACACGATGTGGGGCTTGGCAATGAGGCTGAAGGTGCACAGGTATCCAAGGCAGATTCCAGCCAGGATGATGTAGCAGAGCTCACGACTGGAGGACTTGACAACGGGGGTGTCCCAAAATCTAGTGTGATCAAATATTCATATGAAGGGTGACAAGAACAATAAAAGACAGATGCATCTTGGTTGCCGAACTCTTTTTTGAACCTTGAAAATTTCGAGCTGACGATAAAAAAAGCAGTTAATATTTTAAGGCATTTCATTTGCATTAGTATACATCATAAATGAACCTGCACTGGTATAGTTCCACGGATGTCATTTCATTACTATAGCGACACACAGGTTGATTTATTAACCTAAACTGTGAGTGTTATTACTTGATAAAGACAGAGGTCACAAAGAGTGTTGCCAGGAGGCCCAGGCAGGCGAAGACCACCGCAGCGATGGGCTCTGGATTGCCCCAACGCACATACTGCACAGGGATGGGTTCACAACCTGAGGGACACAGACAAACCCCAAAAGATGCATTTATGAGCACACATGCATTTGATATACTTATCGTGTATTCTGCCACAACTTGTTGAGATGTTCACGATTCAAATGAAATGAAAGACATGGTACATTCCAGAGTGCAGCTATTACCATATATTATCAATTCACCTACAAATAATAGGATGTCTGCATGTATGCAAATGAACATTTTTAATTATAATACTACAAACACTACATGTTGCATCGCATGTTCTAAATGCTTGTGACATGTGATTTACACCATTACGTGCATACATAAATGCACATATTGTATCAGTAATAGTGGCACGTGTATGTTTATTGAATGTTAAATGTATGCTACAGATGCATAAAGGGATCATTTGTAGAGAGATAGTAGAAGGGTCTGGCGGCTCAGACAGTGTGTGTAAAAACTTTTCCTCAATGTTAACTGTAGCATTAACCAAATTCTTAAATCTGCCAGTGTGAAAGTCTCTGGAAGTATGTACAGGACATGAGCGTCTGTGCGTAGTAACTGGGGCATATGTCAGAGTTTCTGCCAGTGCTACGTAAGACTTAAGGGGATTTCGGTTGCACCACGAACGTGTGACCCAAATTCCTGATTACAAATCTTGTCGTTCTGCGTAAATTCAAGTGTGCTCACCAGTGAGTTCGTGTGTGGGCCAAGAACCGAGGAGACAGGCTCTGCAAGTGTATTCATCGAACACAAACTCGTTCTCCTTGCAGGGAGTGCAAGTCCAGCAGCAGCTCACCTCTCCTTTACGGATCACCTGGAGACGCACGCACACACAAGCATGCGCGCACACACACACGCATGTACACAGTCAAAGGTCTCAAAGCTCCAGTGGAACTGTTCTGTAGCTAATCTTACACTCTAACAGACCTGTCAGGATGGGAAATGAACATTTCTTCACAAGGGGATCAAGAGAACTAAAAATGGAAGATGTACAGAATATCTCAATATTCAAAAAGAATTAAAAACGTAGGAAATGAAAACATTTGAGAAGATGGCGTCGGTAATAGTATGCATGGAATGAGCAGTAAAGCGATAAAAGTTTGCAGAACCTGAGGGCTGGGATTCAAGACTAGGATCCTTGAACCTACAGGCAGTCTGTCAACACAAGATCTGACAGCTCGGTTCCTCACAAGCTCATGGAGTGTGTAGGAGGAGTTTAAGTCAGAGCCTTTTGGGATGACAAAGGCGGAGGTAGACTTGAGCTTGAACAACAACAGAGGCCAAGATGACACACTATTAAGGTACATACAATGGGTACAGAGTTTTTGGGATTAAATGAACCCTAAAATGAAGAACTGGTGATTTTTTTTGATTTATAGTCATGCATGAAGTTGTGATCATATTTACAGATTCATAAATAATAAGCAAGTCATTGTCCCTAATTTAGTACTTTTCTTGTTTCTTTTCTAAGGAACTATAGTGTGTGTTAAAGTGGTCCATACTTTAATCTGTCCCTTTTGGCAGGGCTCAGAGCAGACAGACTGGATGACCTCGCTGCTGTTACTCCAGATTTCCTGGTCATTCATTTGCAGGCCACCCTGATCCCAGCTTCCCACGTGGATATATGCATACTCGTCCTCGCCGATGAGCTTGAAGTTCATGATTTCGTACCTGTGGGTGACAGAGCGTGCGTTCACGCCTCAACAGCCTCCCTCCCTCCTTAGATCGCATTTCCCCCTCACCTGCCAGGCGAATCTCCGTTCTGGTCGAAGTGAATGGTCTCTCCGGATACACCGGTGAAGTTTGTTTTCATGAGGAACTCCAACAGCGTGCGTCCGTCGATGGGACGCATTGCCTCACACAAACCCTGCCGTCACAGAAAAAGTATTGGGTACACTGGCGGCGTCTACACACAAACGCATGCCAACATTATACCTTGTATCCTGGACACAGGGCCTCCTGCATGGCATGCAGACCATAAGCCATGGAGTAAATAGCATTGATGACGAAGCCCATCTTGGTGTCCTGTGCATACTGATGGCGCAGAGACTCTCTCCCTGTGAAGGAAATGTACCTGTTTAATCGTAGCACCCCATCTTAACCTGTCGCTGTGTAGAACTTCCCATAGGTGGCACTAACAGGTGCAGGTACGGTTGTAGATGCTGTTCTCCTGAGGGTGTCCCCTCAGTCTGCACTGGAAGCGATGCTGCCAGAATTCGGGGAACCAAGGGTTCCTCACGTTGGAGTCGGGCGTCAGCTTCAGGTAGTAATGATCGAACCAGGTCACGTAGGCCGACTTCAGCTTTATCGTGATTCCACCTTCCGCTTCCTTCTGGTAGCCATCGGTCACGTCGTACCTGTCCGCCCAGCCGTCGCTGCAAATGGAGAGGGGAAATGCAGAGACATGGATTTAATTTGATGGCTCATAGTTTAATGACAGATTTTTTTATTTTGTTTTGTGAGTTACTTTCTCTCTCTGAAGAGGAAAAAAAGCTCTTGGGACAACTTCAGCACACCCCTAATACACCTTCCACTTTGAATCTTCAGATCTTT
Source organism: Pao palembangensis (assembly GCA_015343265.1). NCBI lineage: Eukaryota > Metazoa > Chordata > Actinopteri > Tetraodontiformes > Tetraodontidae > Pao > Pao palembangensis. The sequence goes on along the minus strand of CM027094.1, from coordinate 8,951,881 downwards.
GTACCGCTTAAATGGTTTAGAGAAGGTTTCCTCTATTTATGCTTCATGGAAAGAAGTTATAAGCGGCTGAAAAAATATGGCCAGCTAAGACAGACGGACGTGTTATATAATTTGACATCGTACATTCTGCTTTGGTGGTATGTACAATGTTGCTTCCATGGTAACATTATTAGCATGGTTGGTGTTTAAGCACTGATTAGATCTCTGCAGGCTCGTTATCTGTCCCTTGAGATGCGCTTGAAATAAAGAGCATTAACTTGTCTCAGATATCCAGCAGGAGCTTGTAAAGCTTCTATGAAAACAGCTCCATCAGGGTAGAAGAAGAGACCTGAGGCTTATGGGCATCAAACAGGAAACAAACAGGCTGCAGGATCTGCAGACATTTTTGAGCTCCCGTTTATTCAAAGCCTCGTGGCATCAATTCAGCAAGCTATTTCTTTATCAGTGAGCTGTATTAAAAGGTCTCTGCTCCGTCTATTATTGTCATTCCCTCTGGATGCTCGTCTACGCTAAAGGCAGGAGAATTATAACACCTCCACACACGTGCACACATGAAAACACCATCATGTATAAACGCTCCTGTTTTAAACTGCCAAAAAAGGAGGCACAAGACAGCGTCTTTGAAAACTTTGCTAATAGAGCTGGCATTATGCAACGTTTGTGTGGGTGTGTGGATATATTTTTCTATGATTCCTGGCTCTCTGGGTGAGGTAGGAGATTATTTCATAACACATCCTTAGAGAAGAAGCTGTGCACTGGTATAAAAACAGAGAAATGGATATGAAAAACGCGGATGCTTCTGACTCTGGATAGTTTGAATCACTCCTGAACGAGAGCCCTGAAACCCACACGCTGACCTGAAAGGGCATTATTCTGTATCCAGTGTGTTTCTCCACCACCTACGATGGTGAAGACGAGAACACGCGCGTGTGTGTCTCTGTGTGAGTGCGTGCGTGCGCTCACGCATGTGATCATGCAGGAGGGCGCTCTTTGCGGTCACCACATGCAGCCTGATCATCTCTGAGTGGATACTTCAGTACATCATAGTCATATAAACCTGAGGCTGACAAGGAGTCCATTTCTAAAATTAAACCGAAGAAAACGAGCAAATAAAACCTGACACAGCTGGCAGAACAGCCGGGAGGTTGGACATTTTCCCTTTCCAACTCTGCACAGGAAATATTCTGTGCAATGTTGATTTCAGTGAATAATCTCTGGCCAGTCCAGTCAATAGAAAACACAGGACTGAATATATCAGGTGACCTCTGCCCTGTGTTTAGGCCGTCTATAGGAACAGAGCTGTGAGCTGCAAACATGTACAGTGGGAGCACCACAATTATCCTTCACTTTTCTCTCTCTAAAAAAGCATCTCACCACGCGTTTGTCCACATTTCCCCAATCTAATTAGTTGTTAAGCCCAATAACAGCCGCAGCAGACAACAACACTGCAAATGTGAAAATTCCTTGTGGTGTTTCACACTATTTAGTTCAAGGTTAATTTACGTTTCCTGCTGTCAGATTTGAGCGACAGCCTACATATGTGACGCCTAATGAGAAAAGGAATTTATAGCACAGCAGGGATGAGGCAGAGCCAACGAGTCAAGCCTTAAAATAAAACCACAGCAGAGGACGGTTTTATGAAGTCTCACCATATCTGATTTGTTAGTTAACAGGTTTAGTGGATAAAGGATTTCTAATTGCAGGGAAATACATCAAAAAAAAGTAAAAGTTTAAAAGAGCCTTTTTACATGTTTTCCATGCAAATTAGAGTCTTGCATATTTAATCATATTGGAAAGGTCTTAATTAATTCATTTATTCATCAGTCACTCTCTCTCTCTCACTGACACATACACACACTCGATATAAGAAAGTGTAGACTTAAAAATACCTCCTGTCTCTTTGACCACCAGCAGGTGGAAGTTTGCCTTACAGATGACAATGAGGATGATGATGATGATGATGATGGTGAGAGGGAACAGATGAGCCAAAAGCATGTCCTGTTTGATGAAGCTGGACATCCAAAAAGAATCTGAATTGAAGATGAAAATGCATCACACACACACACACACACACACACACAAAAATATTTCCCTGTACACCCCTCAGTCCTGCACTCACCTTCCCACCAGCACAAACTCGCCCACCAGCCTCTGCCGCCTCATGGCCATCAGTATGCCCCGCACCGTCATGCCCTCGCAGAAGCAGGCCACCACCCTGGCTTTGGGCAGGTGGCCTCGCAGCTTCTGCAGCAGCTTGTCGAAGCTGCGTTCGCCTGCGTTGCTGTATATCTTGTCAGAGTGGGCAATGCAGATCCCTTCCTTTGCCGCCATGTCTTTAAACGCCTCCATCCCGCTCTCACCATAATTACCTGCAAGAGAAAAAACACAGAACTTCTTAAATGGACAATTTTTTTTTCTGTCATGTTAAATAAATGTAGGTGAAATAAGTATACTGTAAGTATACTGATGTCACCGCTCTGGAGAATCTGTCAATTTTTGTCCCCATTATGGAGGTTAGATTCCCCCAGTTTTGCAGGAAATGAGGTCACCTACTTTCTGTACTCTAGGCAAAGTCTGCTTGAAGCGATCTTTTCATCGCCATGTGAGTTTTACACCAGTCTGTGACATGCCTCTTTCAGTTGTAACATATATACATATGTACGGATTTAAACTGAATCTTTACCCCAATCAAGAGATATTTTTAATGTTATTATCTCCTTCTGAGTCTTCATTTGTAAATAAGAAACAAGTCGTTGCCCGCAGGTACGGGTAAAATGTAATAAAAAAAAGTTTCATTACCAAAACCATAACCTCTGGGATATGTGTATGTGGGACAGCTGCGTCTCTGTAGTTACTACAGAGTGATTTTGGCTTGTCGTTAATGCACACTGACCGGGTGAATGCTAATACCAGCGATTAAAATAACCAATTAATGCTGGAAAAAAAAAGGGGCTGGTGTCACAATTGCAATTTATTTTCAATTGTTAGCTTTAATATTTGTTGCTAATCAGGGTCAGAGGTGACAAAGTAGTTTTTAACCATATTGTCGATGCTTACGGTTTAACAGCATGTTTATCTAAAGCAAATATATTGTGTGCTCGAACATATTACATATAATGCACAAATATTTTACAGCCAACTGGTTCTGTTCTCCAACATCCCAGTCTGCTTAACAGCTAATAATAATATATATTCCTGTGACTTGGGGGTTCATCCCCCAAAAAAGAAATGTTGCTCGTGCAAAAGAATGTTTTTTTTTTTTTAAATCCTCTCTTTTACTATTTTTTATGGAATAAACAATCCGGTCAGGATTTAGCTCTTATTATAATCATGAGGGATTTAGTTCCTCTGTGGAAGACTTGGAGCCACTAAAAGGTTAAAAAAGTAGCAGTGAATTGAAATATTGCTGAATATATGAGTTTTCATATATGTGGATGACAACAACATGGGCAAATAAACAAAAAAAAAATTCTTCTGTTTTGGGACAGAACTGTAAATCTGGAAGCATATGCTTTATTAATAAATGGGTGTCATGAGTGAATAGGTTGGGGGTGTGATCAGCGGCTAAAACTTGAAGTCCGTCGAGCACTAGGGGGACTTTAAAGCCCCCGGCAGATGTTTGCTGAAAAGCTCGGCCAGATTTGCCACATGATTACAGAGAGTGTACTCGATAATCTACCAATTTCATATCACTTTTTTTCAGTCATGACACACATATGCTGGCAACAAATGCAATTAGAGTTACGGGGGAGTAAGTTTGTGGCTTGGATTTGCGTTTCAGGCTCGTTCTGCTGCTAAAGAACTGAATGTTCTGAAATAAAGTTGGATGACGCATTTTCAAGTCCTCTCTTTGGGATGTGAATACTGGTCCTTCTGCACTGGTCACATTATTGGCAATCACAGTGACAGGTTCCAGAATATAGAGTCAAATTCTCTTGTATGTCCCGTTACCAGCTTCCCTGTCACCAGCAGAGCTCAGCTGTCAATCACCCAACACCAGGTGGAAGCAGGGGGGATCTTAAGCCTAATTTAAATTCTGTAATTTAATCTAAAAGCATGGCTGATATGGAAGGATAAATAAGGCAGTCACACACAATCTCACCCTCCGTGTGTATGGCAGAGACGTAGCTCCAGTTGTATCTCTTGACAATGTCCACCATGGCTCTTGCCTGTTGCATATCAGATGGCACCACCCTCATGAAATATTTATACAGGCTCTGTTGGCATTTAAATGAAGAAGCAACCCCGTAAACATTGCAGCTGTTGGAAGATCTCGCGTGGTTCAGACTAACCAAGCCCACCTTGTCGCTGAGGTCCATGCTTGTGGCTGAGTAAGCTATCTGTGGGATGTTGAACAGCTGGAGGAGGTTTTGAACCTGGATGGCCACAGAGCTGGACCCCGGTCCAATCAGACCCACGATGGGCTTCTTCCCTGGCATCAACAAGCTCCCGCCCTCCGCTGTGCACCTGCCGTGGCTCTCCTCCTCCTCATTGGACACCAACGTGTCCCGGATGAACTCGATGCTCTGCTCCAGCGCGACCGCAGAGTGCCAGCACGAGTCCCTGCATTGAATTGAAAAGTCAATTTCATTTACCCTCTACAGCTGGAAGTCCTCCTGCGCCTTCAGCGGGTATCCAGCATAGAATCCCAATGAACAAAAATTAAAACTGTTTTGCTTTTGTAGCTTTGCTTTAGTAAAGATGTGCCTGGACCTCGCTTTCCAGTTCTTTTAGGGAACCATTCGGTAAATCTCTTCCATAATTAAGCCAATTAGTTACCGTCATGCTCTGTTTTTACATGGTATCTACAATATTGTGTCTACGTTTAAAGAATGTGTTTTGGAAAACTCTGAGCAAATCATAACGACCACTTACAATATATTGACATGCATGTATAAAATGAGGTAATGATGGGTTTTGACCTGATCTCGCAGCCTAAGGTGATATTCGGGAGGATTGTGGGGTCTGCGTTGATCCGATCCAGCGTGTGCATCATGGCCTCCACTCTCTGGATCCCATACTGCTCACGCACGGCGCCGCACTTTCTCTCATGAACCTGGTTAAAAGATGAATCAGGATTACCGACGCTGACCACAGAAACCGGTGAGGCGTGAAGACATGCCAAGGCTACCTTGTCTGCAGGCGGCTGGTGGTGGACAGAGAACAGGGCTCCTATGATGATGTCACCAGGGATGTGGGCCAACACCCTCCTCTCGTTGTTCTGGGCGCTGACCCCCGCCCACTCTCTGAGACCGAGCCAGCTGGGGTCAGATCCCAGGATTACGCCCATGACTAAGAGTCTGGCTAGCACGTTTCCCATCAGCATGCCCCTCCTCACACCACCCGCCATGCTCCGGCTCCCCTAAAAGTCAGGTTCAGATGAATATTTGCTGACAGACTTGGTCATGAGAGTGGAAAGGGTTCGATTCCTGACAAAAGACAAAGGAGATATCTCAAGCAAATGTCTCAAAGAAAGAATAAAAGCAGCATTTACTTCGCTTCTACACTACAGTTCACCTAAAACTTTTCCTCTTTCAGCACCCATAGTGCTAAAAGTAGCAGCTCAACATGCATCTTAGACACTAAAATGTGAAGTGAAGCATGAGAAACGACATCAAGCCCAGTTATCTATGTGCAATTAGGGAGCCATTCATTATTTTGCGCACTGCACACTCTTATGTCAGATTTAAAGATCTCCTACCTCATTTCTGCCAGCGGTCGCGCCGTTGCTGTTCCTCTCTGAGAACATTTGCATCACAGAGGAGCAGCACAGAAAAGGGGGAGAAAAAAAAGAGGCTGCTGCTCTCTGCTCAGCCTCTGTCTGGTGCCTGGTTACAGCAAACTGCAAATAGCAGTAGATAATATAGACCGTTACTGGAGCATGTTTGACTTACTGACGCACACACACACTCCTCCTCCTCCTCCTCCTACCTCTGAAACAGAGGAAGGCGCAGCAAGGATGAACAGCGGCCAAACTATAGACAACAAGGAAGCAAAAATTATAGTGAATAATTAAATAAGCAGCTGAATATCTGTTCGTTGTTTTGAAAGGTACATACAGGAATTGAAGTTCAATTCCTATATCCCATTAAGTTTTACCCAATCAATTTATTTCCATGCTTTTGTGATTTTAAGTAAATGTGGAGGAATGACTGATGATGGTCAGTCCTTCACAAAGGTTCAGTGGGGTCCTAAACAGGGTTAATTATCACTTAATTCTGTCGGTTAAGAGGTGTGACAACACGTGTCTTTTCAGGTGATGTTTGGAAGATCTGTGGGTTAATTGGCGTTGGTTTGTAATGACTCACTGCCTGGAGCCAAAGGAATGAAGTACGTCAAACGGAGACAGAACACAGAGGAAGAGGAGAAGCTGTTCGTTCTAGAGACAATAATGAGTGCACGCTCACCAGGGGGTGAGCGTGCACCCCCTGGTGGTGATTTATCATATTTACGGTTTTAAAAACTGAAGAAACCTGGAGAGGAGGCGAAAGGTCTTTAAGGAAACCTAAACAAGTCCAGTTGCACAGAGATCTAACTTTAGATAACTGTAACCTGGGTGAATGCGAACCTACACAGACATATTTATGGTTGTGTTTTTTTTTTCACGAGTTGACTAAACACGCATCCCCCAGTCACCAGTCCATCACAAGACACACACACACTGTGTGTGTGTGTGTGTGTGTGTGTGTGTGTGTGTAGACCAGGGGCTAGACAAAGGGTACTTTTGTATCAATGATGATTGAATACCATTAAGTGTGCAGTAATACTGTCTCTGCTGAACAATTACTACTAATTCTATTGATGTTATTATATTATTAATAATAATGGAAATAATTATGACACCGACAAACATACAAATCTTCAAAATACATCGCTGTTTGGTTTTGCTGGACACAATTAAACCTTAATTTTTAAATGACCACTAGTGATTGTTTTCTCAGTAGAGCGACCATCTACAGTTTAAATCTTTCACTAAGAATAAACATTGTTAGTATTATAACTAAACCCTCATTCTTTCATCATCTCCAGGAAAAGCAAACAAGCGTTCAGTCAAGATGAGAGTAAAAATGAGTCCAGAAGGTTTTTATCATCATAATCATCAGAAATTCCTGGAAATAATACTTTTCTGGGTTGAATCCATGCTGGATGTTTGAGTGTACAATCATAAACTCAGAAACCCTGATGTTTTCCAGGTTAATAGAGCTTATTGTCACAACTATATATTCAAGATGAAAACGTCTCGACTTTGAACCGAATATTTACGTTTAGCGCGGCTGCGGCATCACATGCCTGAGAGAGAGAGAGAAAATAGTTAAGCCCCCCAAACACACATCTTACCCCAATGATCCTGGGGCAAACCAACATGTGAACCAACATGTGAGGGGCTGCCAACAGGAGGGGCCAACAGGAGGGGCTGCATGCCCAGAGCAAAACACTCCGAACAATTTAAGCTTGTGTGAGAGTCTAATGGGCTGCAGTATTCTGCTCAGTGTTTGGGTTTCTTGGTGTCTGTCTGTCGACTCCATCCTGCTCTAATGTGGCTAATTGTCACGATTATCCTCTTAAATCTCACGCCGAGCCATCAACAATTCCCACGTCTGTGCGCCACCGCTGCAGCTTTGCGCACAAAAGAGTGCTGCCCGCCGTGGGAAGGGGACGGCTCTCCCTGCGGGGCCAGCTCAGGCCGAGGCTTCTGCCAGGACGTGGAGGTCATAGACCAGTCTGATGGACCTCAGTACCCCTTTTCTGGGCTGGATGACAGAGAGAAATGGCCATTGGTTTTCTATAACCGCACTTGTCAGTGCGCCGGCAACTTCATGGGTTTCAACTGCGCAGACTGTAAGTTTGGCTACTTTGGGGCGAACTGCAACGAGCGGAGAGAGTCTCTGAGGCGGAACGTGCTGCATTTGTCCAGAACCGAGAGAATAAGACTGGTTTCTTACCTGAACCTGGCCAAGCAGACAGTTAGCAGCGACTATGTTGTGGCCACTGGGACGTTCGAGGAGATGGAGAACGGCTCCAACCCGATGTTCGCAGAGGTTTCCGTGTATGATGTCTTCGTGTGGATGCATTACTACGTGTCCCGGAACGCACTGCTGGGTGGGCCGGGAAATGTGTGGACCAACGTGGACTTTGGTCACTGGGCGCCAGCTTTTCTCCCATGGCACCGCGCGTACTTGCTGAACTGGGAGCGTGAGATCAGGAAGCTGACTGGAGACATGAGCTTCACCATCCCGTACTGGGACTGGAGGGACGCGCAGGACTGTGACGTGTGCACGGATGAGCTGATGGGAGACCGGAGCCCCCAGGATCCCAGTTTTCTCAGTCCGGGGTCGGTTTTCTCATCTTGGAAGGTAAAAGTTCTCCTCTAAAAAGAGCCCAAAAACATAAAAAAACAAAAAAAATAAAATAAAGATATATTGTTTTTTGTTTTTTTTTTAGCGTTTTGAGATAAAAATTCCAAATATAAAATCTAGTGTAACCTACCTTGTTTTTTTTGGCATAGTAAACGATTTTAATAATTCATTCAACAATATTTATAATCATTAGATGACTTAAGATTAACTAGTTGTTTTTTTAAATTGCTATTTTAGGCCTGCTTTACTAATTCTGTGTCAACAAATGCTTACCTTAACATTTGAAACAGTGTAATTTATTACAGATGCTCTCTTGTGTTTCTCCACCACCAGACCTTGTGTTCCAGACCAGATGATTACAACAACAGAGGTGTGTTATGCAATGCCAGACAGGAAGGCCCGCTGCGTCGGAACCCTGGAAACCACAACCGGAACGTGGTGGAGAGGCTACCGACCTCGGCAGACGTGGAGTTCACTCTCAGCTTGACTGAGTACGACACTGGAGCCATGGACCGTAGCGCCAACATGAGCTTCAGGAACACCCTGGAAGGTCAGTTAAGATAAGCCCTGCAGCCTCTCTGTTATGAGGCATTTCCCCCTTTAACGTTTAATTGAACCTGCAGGGTTTGGGGATCCACAGACTGGTTTAGGAAACAGTTCCCGAATGGGAATGCACGCCGCTGTCCACGTCTTCATGAACGGATCAATGTCTTCTGTGCAGGGTTCAGCAAATGACCCCATATTCCTTCTCCACCATGCTTTTGTTGACAGGTGAGGTGAGCAGAGGATAAATGAACTACATAGTTCACATTTAAACTGAATGTAATTAGATTTTCCACCACCCAATACTTGACCATAATCACCTTTTTTGGTACTAAACGCCTTAAAATCCTCTCCAACAGCAGCATATCTTCTTCTATTCTCTCTGAAAGTATTTATGAGCAGTGGCTCAGGAGACACAGACCATCTCCATCTCAGTATCCCGACTCTGACACTCCAATCGGACACAATGGTGGATACCACATGGTGCCCTTCCTGCCGCTCCACAGGAATAGAGACCATTTCATCTCCAGCAGGGACCTCGGATATGAATATTCAAATCTGTTAGACGCCAGTAAGTCTGGCTCTCATTCAGCTACGTTGTTTTATTTGCAACATGGGGTCAATTTACCAAACCTTGCTTCATTTCCAGATGAGAGGCTGGCAGAATCCATGCGTCCTTATCTGGAGGAGCTGCAGGACGTCTGGCCTTGGCTGCTGCTGTCAGGGCTCTGCGGTGGGATCGTGTCAGTGGCCACGGCCGCCGCTCTCCTAATGGCGAAAAGACGACTCCCCCGGCTGCCTGTGGTGACATGGAAAGCTGTCCTCCCTGAAAGGCTTCCACTTCTCTGGGACAGAGATGAAGTTAAAGAGAACTATCAAACAGCCATTTAATGGTCCTCCACTGTAATAAAATGGAACATCAAAACGCTGCGAATTACAATATTGTATACTTGTTATCTTAAATACCGACAAAAAAAAAAAAGTGCAGGAAATGTTGCAGTGAGTTTTGAACGTGGCACCAACCTCTAGTTAGGGGTCGGGAAACTTTTTAGCTGAGAGAGAGCCAAAAAAGTTCCACGAGAGCCATACAATATTGTTAAATTCTAAATACAATTAAATGTGTGAATTTTTAAATAAGACCAACAATTTCAGAGTATAATAAGTCTCTGAATTAATTTTTTTTTTAATAACTTGTTATACTGAAGCTATCCAACAACGCACCATTTTAACCATAACCACACAAACAGCACGTCTCCCAGCACTTACTCTTCTCTTCTTCTTGGCTCCTCGTCTCAACTTCCATCGGTCTCGATCGCCATCTACTGGACCATGAACAATACTACACCAAATGTACTAGGATACTGCAAACGATTAATCTGAGAGCCAGATGCAGTCATCAAAAGAGCCACATCTGGCTCGCAAGCCATAGGTTCCCGACCCCTGCTCTTTTTACACGAGGTTACGGGTCGACATGGCCTCTGCAACATTTACAGCTCCTGTCATGGAAGATCCATCCATCTTCTTCCGCTTATCCGGGGTCAGGTCACAGGGGCAGCAGCCTAAGCAAGGAAGCCCAGACCTACCTCTCCCCAGCTACTTCATCCAGCTCTTCCAGGAGGATCCCAAGGTGTTCCCTGGCCAGCCGAGAGACATTTTCTCTCCAGCTTGTCCAGGGTCTTCCCGTGGGCCTCCTACCGGAGGGACGTGTCCTGAACACCTCTGTCATGAAGATCCCACTCAAATCCAGCCTCTGGAGGGTTGCGATGCATTGCATCAGTCACATTTCCTAAGCAATTATCATCTGTGGAAGTGAATCACATAACAGATTGTAGTGCTAGGATTCTGTTACAGAAGAAGGGGAAGAAAAGGATCTCTGCAGCTATCAAAGCGGAGCAGAAGTTTAATGATCTAACCCCAGTATGTGTAAACTAAAGCCACAAACGGTGACATTTACGAAAAGCCATCCTGACTCTCTTGAGGGGGAGATAGAGCTTTCTTAAAATGTTACACCTGCATTAATTCATTTTTCAACTTTTTCCTCCCTCACTACAGCCACATCGCTGATAACCTCTATGTGTAAAGTGTAATGGGAAACTTCAGGTTCCCAGACCCTAAAACAACACACACACATTTTCCCAAGTTTATCTCTTTCTTTAAATGTGATATCGTTCAGACAATTGTTCTAATACACTATAAATGTTCGGCACTTTCTAAAAAATACTTTAAAATCTCAGATAATACAGTACATTCTCATTAAATTCAGACATTTGAGTGAGAAATAAATACAGCATGGACTATTTGTAAGAAAAACATTAAGGTTGAATTTGGAATAAAACTTTAGTCCCAAGTTGTGTTGTTATATTTATATTTTCCTCCTTCATTTTTCTGTGTGAACAATTTTCTTTCCACAGTAAGGTCTTTAATATCATGGTTACAGTTAGCATTTTGACTGCGATGATATAGAATTAAACAAATTATGAAATTAAGAAGTGAAATAGAGCCCAGCGTAACGCGAGTTATTCACATAAAAGGCATTACAGGTCTGACACATGCTCGCTATCTAACTGTGCAGCATTATTTCCTGGGGATTTCAGTGCAATTAAAAAGTCAAATTTTGCCCTTGCTTAATGTCTCTAATTAATCACCAACAGAGAAAGTTACCATAAAAACAGGCACAAAAAAAAAAGGACGTAAAATGAATGGACTGATAATGTTGCAGAGGTCAAAAATATCCTGAAGCTTGCAGAGTCTTGACTGAGAGAGGAATGGAACTGAGGGCTGCTTTCAAATGGAACAAGAAAAATGTTTTTATGTCTTTGAAAATTTTGTCATCAGTCTTCTCCGTCCTCATCATCGGCCTCCTTTTCGGGTTCATTCTCTTTGGCTGCAGGGGTGGGGACAGAAAGGTCCAGGCGCGCCCACGACATGGCTTCAGACTTCTTCATTGCTACTTCGATCTTGGCAGCCATCATGTTCACTGTGCTTTTACTCACATCGATTACCTGCAAGTAAAGAAGAGGCGCTGAAACAGCTGAGGAGGACCGTGCTGAAGTCGACTATGACACCAAATGATTTATCAATTATCAAATCTGTCACTTACTCCCCACAAGTTGATCTTCTGCTCAAACTCCTTCTCTCCCTCAAATACCACATGAATATTGAGCTGAAGGACAAAAGGGAACATTTATGTTTAAAAAAAACCCCCCAAAACAATAAAACAGAGTTTTAAACTCATCTGACACTGAATGCCTTACCATGGTGCTGTTTGCATCCACATAGCTCAGCTCTGGGATTGCATTTTTGGCATAGATGGAGATGATGACCTGAGACCCAGTCTGGTGCCAGTCGAACCGACACGGCGCCACCTTCTTATCCTACAAAGATATTCTATAATTTAAAAAAACAATGCAATGACAGGTCTTTGACGAAGACGTGCACTACACGTGCCACTAGATGGCGCCACAGTGGAGGTTTTCACAGAGACACACATACCGTGTCTTTTTTCCTCCACAGATGAGTTCCCTTGGTGCAGCCCTCTTGAGACAGGAAGGTGTTAAAATCTGAGGTTTTCCTCTTACAGCAGCTCCAGTATTTCATCCTGGAGATGGAAGAAAAACACACACCCAAAGGAATTTCAGTATTTATGGCATGTCAGTCAAGAGAAAAACAAGAGCAAGAGTTTGTATAGTGCACTTTCATAAGCTTCTTTTTTCCCCCCCACAGTATCTGTGGTCGTTAAAATAAAATACAGAGATGTGGCAAGTTCTTCTCTCTTCAGTAAGGACAATAGAATGGATACTAACCCTTCATGGAAGATGGGGACTCCAGGGTGGTATGAACACGCATCAGAATTGCTTTCAGGTCCATCAAAACTCTAAAGACAAAACAAATGTGAACTGTTTTGCAATAAAAATAATACTGAATTTTAACTAAGGAAACTTAAAAAAATAACACTAAGCAACTTGAAAGATTCAATAGTACAGTAGAACTACGACAAACCCATTTGTAATTAGATCACTTTATTAATCTCACGACAGAAGAAATAAATTGTATGTAAAAAATAAAAATAAAAATCCCTGACACTTCAGATTTTACGTATAACTCGCCTTATTAATCTACGGGAAACTGGCAGCCCTTGATAAAATATCTTAATGGTGTTCAATCAAATTGGATCAAACTCAATTATGGAAATGATTAAAGTCTTAGCTTCATCTTCTACAAAACCAAAAGTCAAAGTAACTCTTCTAATATTTATTTTCTGAATCTGGGCTTTCTGCTGACAGCCTAGATTAACATGAGCAGAGCGTTTTATTTCCTTACATTTTAATCAAATCAAAGGCAGACGAGGATAGAAAATTTTACTTTGCTGCAGAGACATCAGGGTTACTCTGAGCATTATAAAGCTCTGTTAGTCATTTGCTTGGTCGTCTACTTTCAAAATTGTTTCAAAATTCAACTTTACAGCATGAATTTGCACAAAACTACAACAAATATCTAATAAGTCCAACGAGACTGGGGGATGTTTTACTTACTTTATTGCACCCTCCATTTTTACAAGATGTTCCTATCTTGACCTCATCACCATCTTCCTCTAGAAAAAGAGATGCAAAGATATGAACCTTAACTTGTTCCTCAAATGGATGAATGATGCAGGTGAGGACAAATCCCCATTGGCTGCGCATCAACATTCCCAGCCAACGTGACTGGAGTGGTCAGGATGCGTTTGTGGTCTCACCTTTTGTCTCTGCTGCATTTTCTGTAAGCTTCAGCTTGGCCAGGGCTTGCTTCAGCGAATCAGAGACTTTATGCTGCAATCTCACCATGGCCTCGTCAGCGCTGGGACAGAAACACAGCAGCTTTGACAATAATGGATGAAATCTACTGTTTCATGAAAGTACTAAAAATGGTTGGAATACACCTTCTACAACATTCTTTTCTAGCAAGCCAACAAGCCAGTTAAAAAATGTTCCATTATTCAGCAGGAGCATTTACCTCATCGACTACAGCAAGACTGTGAGAAGTATTTATGGTTAAAGTATAGAGATAATAACTACCTGGTGTTTCATCAGTGCCTGACTGATGGTTTGGTACCTTTGATACTTATTCTTTGTTTAATTCCAGACCAGAATACTTTAAGAGTCTCATGACATTATTGTGAAACTGAAAAAATAAATAAAATAAAAATAAACAAAGAAAAAGTAAAAAGGTAACTGTATCCCCACATATATACCTTGGTCTTTGTATGGCCTCCAGGGGCTTTGGTGCAGAGATAATATATTCATTAAACTTGGGCTTTTGGTCAGCGATGTCATTCTTTTCTCCCGAGGACTTCACCTCTGGCTTCACTGGCTCAGGGGGTTTTTCCTTGTTGTGGGGTCCCTTTGTACAGCCCTGAAGGGAGAAAGACAGTTTGTTGGATCCTCAGTTTAAGTTATCAATCTGATGTCTTCCTCACTGACGTGAAAGTCAGTGCATACGGACAGATAAGGTAATACAGACATGACCGCTGAGGCTTGCTACTATCAGAGCAGTTAACAAAAACAAACACTTACAACAATGCTGAGGAAATCTGAGAAGTCAGTGGTTCTTCTTTTGCAGCAGGACCATCCCTGGAAAATACCAAAGGATACATTTATTTGACCAGATAACAAGACATAGGCTACCACGTTACAAATTTATGGGTTCAATTCTACCTTCAATGCATCATGAAATACGGGGACTCCAGGGTGGTAGGTGCAAACATCTGTTAAAAAAAGAATCAATTTAAGGGGAAAAGGCCTTAAATGTAACAGTGCTACCAACATTAAATATATCATAAACTTTTTTTCAAAAAGTGGATTAGTATTATAGTGCCCACTACAGGACAAAGGTCACATTTGCATCAGGAAAGCTTTTTGAAGTCTGTTGCCACAATACAGATCTGTCTATGAAAATAATTTATGAATTAATAGACTACTATCACAGTATGCCCAAGTAATAACAAAGTTTATATCAAATGATTTACATGAGCATTAACATTCAATTGGAAAAAAAATATTTTTTAATGTCTTAAATAGCTCTAAAAACACTATTTTGAAATGAGTAAAAATAAACTGGATAGCTGAGACCGTACACCAAGAAAATTGATTTAAAGTATAGTCTGAAATGTACTGTTTTAATAACTATGATAATTTTAAGGTACTCAAGAGTCAATGATAATGCACCCTTCCGTCATCCATTTACCAATTCAATTTACCTTTTAGTAATGTAACAGTAATGCGTTATATCACTACAAGAACAGGCTAGGAAAGTTCTGTTGAGATTTAGTCATGAGAGCGAGCAGAACAAAACTAGAGTCAAAATTATAGTTATACTTATAGTTGCAGAGAAACTCAGAGGAACAAGCAGAAAACAGCAAAGTAGAAGCTTGACCTGGAGCTCGTCGTCGACTATTGTTTAAGTTTTTAAAAATTGAATTGCTATTTTTCTTTAAACATTTGTGGCAATGGATGGACTGATGTTCTTACATCGTGTGTGATAAAACAGAGAATTCCGTTTTAAAGTTCGGGTGTCCTGTCTGGGACTGAGAAGTCTGTTAGCTGCGAGGCTACAAACCACACGACCTACAAATGCTAACATTGGGATAAACTAAAGATTGTCCACGTGGTGTTAGATCGGTGGGTTAAAATCAACAGTGTTATGAAATTAACCGGTTACTGTAACAAGTACATTAAATGAACAGAAGATGAGTTACATGGGTACACCAGGCCTGTGCGTTGTAGAAATTTCCAGATGATCACAGGTTAGCTTACCGACAGACTGTTGCCGCACAGAACAAGAAGCTAGTTTATCTGATCCTACTTACCGTCCGGGTTATTTTCTGGATCAAAACGTTGCCCGCATCCCTTGTTGTAACACAAAACAGACATGGTAGCTGGCAAATCAGTTAAACCTTAGTGAAAATACACACGAACAAGCTGGCGTGTGTGGAATTGGCCGCCGCTAACGTTGTCCGCTGAATTACCTTGGTGCCACTTCCGTATGGTTTCGACTACACTCGGTATAGATCGGACTTTGCCTCCGCCTCCTGCATCCCTGCGAGCGAGCGCACCGGTGGTCCCGCACAACTGATGCCGACCGCTTTCAAACTTGCCTTACACGACTCGTTCTTCACATTGCGCTTAATGTAGCTTAAAATAGAAGTTATTTTTTGTAACGTAAGGTTATGCCAAAGAATTGCAGCTAAAAAACCCCGACATTCGGGGTTACGGTACTAGGATGCATGAAAGTGGGACAATAGCTATTTAGTTTTAGGACGGCTGAAGCCTACGAGACAACAGCCTTTTGGCAGCAGTGCACATTAATTTTCCATTTCGCGGTTCATCATCGACTTATACGTGACTAATTTGGCTCTACTATTTTTTCCTCTCTCTTTTTTTCGACTGTTGTGGGACAGAAGACAGGAGATGATTTGCTTTCACTGATACAGCTGTTTCATCTGAAGGTATGGCACACTACAATGTGTGAGTGAACTTAATTAAGCTACACTCTAAAGACATAATGAACCTTTTTGTCAGTTTTGCATGGAGGGGAATACGACACAGTAGACAATAAATGCACCCTAATGTCTCCCAGAACCACCCCCTCTGGTCAGTGTTGAGTCGCTAAATTCTGACTGCGTATTACTGGGTACAGATATTAATCTCTGTCCTTCATGCAGCAGCCTGTAGTAAATCTCGCCTAATCACTATTCTGTTCTATTTTTGAAGTTCAGGTATCATTTAAAAATTAGTATTGTATCATTTATCCTATAAGTTGGAGTATGCATTTTTATTTCCTTTCTCTCATATTTAAGGATTTATATTCAATGCATTTGCCAATAAACTTCAACAACCACGCAGTTTTGAAGTTTTAATAATAACGTCTTCAAACGTTTACGGTGTTTTTTCATGTCCTTTTATGTTTCAAGCAGTAACTGTCTCAGAGAAAGAATAGCATTGTGTCTTTTTAGGCACTTTTTATCCTCTCCACAGTGATTACTTTAGATTCCTATTAGTTCAATTGGTGACGAGTTGTGTTTTACAGAGGCTATGGGTGCTTTCATTTGGTTTGTTTAACGATATGCAGCCGCCTGTTTGAGCTATTTGAGCACACTCTTCAGTGAGTGCAACATACCATATGCTATCAGATCCCTGGAAGTAACAAGCTGTACCCCTGACATGTGCTTTTTAACTTCTTTTGTTTCGCAGCCTTCTGTTGAATGTTTTAGCACACAGAAAGAATTTTTCTAACTCAGTTGGTCTATTTTTCTGTTGTTCTTTACCAGTATAGGATGCCTCGATGGTGGAATGACGATGCCTAATCGGTGGGGAAATATGATTCCTCTGTCCAACCTCTCTTGTCATTTTCTTTTTATTTCTGTCTTTTCCCTGCACTGTTTCCTGCAAACACATGCCCAGTTCCTGAGAGAATCTTGGGTAGGACAAGGCCTTTTGCTCTTCACCCAGCCCAACTACAATGTGACCATCTTTGAGAACGCTGCTCCGAGGACTTACACCAGATGCAATGTAAAAATGGGCATCACCCTTGCACCTCCCCGATCTTTAGAAATAAAATATTCCGTTCAGACTGGAGACAGTGAGGGACTCTTCATGGCTGAAGAGTTTGTAATGGGAGATTTTTGTTTCCTCCGTTTACGCACAAATGGAGCCAGCGGTGCCATATTAAATCGGGAAGTACAAGACAGTTACACGCTGACAATAAAAGCCTCTGCTCAGGGAGGTCTAGAGGCCTTAGCCACTGTTTATATCAGAGTTTTGGATACCAATGATCTTCGTCCGCTCTTTTCTCCGACCTCTTATTCATTTATTGTTCCTGAGAGTGCCCCCCTGGGTGCCAGCATTGGACGAGTCACAGCCACAGATGCTGACATGGGTTCCAACGGGGAGTTCTACTACTTCTTTAAGAAGAGAGTTAATCTCTTTGCCATACATCCAACTAGCGGAGTCATCACCCTGACAGGTAGACCCAGGATGGACAAAGAAGACCGTTTTGAGTTGGAGGTGCAGGTGGTTGACAGAGGCATGAAACTCTACGGAAACAATGGCATTAGCAGCACTGCTAAGCTGCTCTTAACTGTGCAGCGAGTTAATCAGTTTTCCCCCATTCTCAGTGCAGTGGCTGTCATCCCATCAGTGTTGGGCAAGGATGCAGTCTACGCCATAGTGACTGTTGAAGATAAAGACGAAGGAGTATCTGGTGATATAGAGTGGGTGTCGATTATTGAAGGTGATCCCTTCGAACAGTTTGTGGTGGATCGTTCGCCTGTTGGAAATGAGTACAGAGTCAAAACATCTGATCTGGTTGACTGGGACGCCTTTCCGTATGGATGCAACCTAACTTTTCAAGCCAAAGACAGGGGTATACCGCCTAGGTTTTCCAATACGCAGGTAGTTCAGCTGTTGGTTACAAAGCCAGACCCAGTGTTGGCAAAATTTGAAAAAGATGTTTATGTATTTAAGTTGAGTGAAATTGCTCCCCCAGGCACTATTGTAGAGGTGGTGAAAATCTCCCCACCTCCTCCGAGCATCAATTACAGCCTCTCAGATCAAAAGTGCTTTGATATAAACCCTCTGACAGGAGTTATTATGACCAAACATCACCTGACGAGGATATCTCAGGATTTCATGGAAATGGAGGTGGTGGATATTATTAGTCAGCAGCGGGCAACAATCCAGATCACCATAGAGGATGCTAATGACAACTCGCCTGTTTTCAGCAAGCCGTTCTATGATATTTCCATCAATGAGAGCTTACCTCTAGGCACTGTTGTCCTTGTAGCTTCTGCTGCTGACAACGATAAAGGAGAAAACGGGTTTGTAACTCACACAATAGCTGGTGAAATGTCTCTCCCATTCTCCATAGACCAGAACACAGGGGAGATAAGGGTCACTCAAGATCTGGACTTTGAGTCTTCTGATGATATCTATTCTTTTGCGGTTCGTGCCTCAGACTGGGGCACTCCCTACAGAAGGGAGAGTGAGGTTAATGTCACCATCCGTCTGATAAACGTTAATGACAATCCACCTCTTCTGGAGATGGTTTCTTGCAAGGGAATGATAAGCCGTGACTTTCCCGTCAGCCAGACAATTGTCACCTTGTCGGCTGTGGATATAGATGAGCTGGGAATGGTGAGGTACAAGGTTGTGTCTGGGAATGAGTTGGACTATTTTGACTTGAATCCTGACACGGGGGCATTGTCATTGAAAAGATCTTTAGAAGAAGCGAGTTTAAAAAATGGGCTGTTCAATCTGAAAATTGCTGCAACAGATGGAGAGCTGTTCTCTGATCTGACCTACGTAAATGTATCTGTGGTGAGGGGGAGGATGCCACCCATGGGGTTCAACTGCAAGGAAACAAGGGTGGCTCAGATGTTGGCGGAAAAAATGCTCTCAAAAGCATCTGCTATAGCTAGAGCAAGACCAGATGAGATCTTTACAGACATTTTCTCTATCAATAAACAAGCTCCGCAGTTTGAGGCCTTGCCCACTAGCATATTAGTCAGAGAAGATCTTCCTGTTGGTGCAAGCGTATTTCAGGTGAGAGCTAGAGATGGTGACACGGGTTTTAATGGACGTGTCCTCTTTTCTATATCTGACGGTAACAAAGGAAACTCGTTCAATATCAACATGGAGATCGGGTTGATAACTGTATTCCAGCAGCTAGACCGGGAAAACTTGGATCGCTACTTCCTCAATATCACAATCTATGACCAGGGTATTCCCCAGATGTCCAGTTGGAGGCTCCTCACTGTGATCATTGAAGACGCAAATGACAATGACCCCCAGTTTTATCAGGACAGCTTCTCCGCTCTCATCTTGGAAAACTCTGCCATCGGCCTGGAAGTTATTTCCATCACTGCCTTTGACAGGGACATGGGTCAAAATGGGCAGCTCTCCTACAAAATGCTAACCAGCATCCCGCAATTTGGTATTGACAGTGAAACAGGAAGCGTTTTTGTTGCCAGCCACTTGGATAGAGAGACCACACCAATGTTCACGCTGAAGATCGAAGTGAGAGACAAAGCAGAACGAGGCACTCGACGGTCATCTGTCACCACCCTCAGTGTAATCATCGACGATGTCAATGACTGTGCACCCACTTTCATACCAAACAGCTATAGTGCTCGAGCGCCAGAAGATCTTCCCCCAGGAACTGTTATTACCTGGGTTCAAGCTCAGGACCCAGACATCGGCCCTAGTGGACAGGTCCAATACGCCTTGATAAATGACTTTAATAGTACTTTTGAGGTGGGTGATGTCAGAATTGTCCATACTGTTGTACATGCTGATGTTCTCTTCCCTGGCAGTTTGTGATGAATAGGATTGTAATGCTTTGAACAGATCGATGCTGTAAGTGGCGTCTTGAGGCTCAGGAAGGAACTAGACTTTGAGAAACAACAGTTTTTCAACCTGACAGTAATTGCTGAGGACAGAGGAGTGCCCAGTTTCATCAGTCAGACATTTGTGGAGGTGGAGGTGCGTACTGAAGTGATCAAATGGAGTCAAATTTCAAACTTGTTTTAAAGTTAACAACCTGCATAATTTTAGTGCACACGAGAAAGCATATTTAATATCAGTGCATATGTTATGAAGTTAATATGGAACCTTTCTTTTCAGGTGGTGGATGTTAACGAGAATTTATATGCACCCTATTTCACCAACTTTGCCGTGAGAGGATCAGTGAAGGAGAATTCTCGTGCGGGCACAAGTGTCCTAACAGTCAGTGCCAAAGATGACGACAAAGGGCGAGATGGCATGCTGAGATACTCTATCAAGGGAGGCAACGGACTAGGAACCTTTACCATTGATGAAGACACAGGTGTGATAACATTTACTTATGAAAATGCATGCCTTCCTTGCAATATCAGCTTTCATATTGCTAATCTTTACATTTTTTCCCCAAATTTCTAGCCTTTACTTTTTTTTAACTTTAATTACAACTGTTGCATTGCCAGTGAAACACACAGAATTTAAAAAAAAAAAGTCTTCCTCATCACTTGCATTGTTTTTAAGTGTTGAGGATGAGCGGAGAAGCTCTGAGGTACAGTCAGACTCTCACGTGGGAGCTGTACACTGGGAGTTCATTACTGCAATGAGGACAGCATGACAGCCACACTAGCTGGGCCTCGGGCCGTGTGCGGTCGAAAAGCCCCTGTTGCATGCATAACATTGATCAAGGCTTTCCTGCAACTGCAGCCCCAGCATCCTTTCTAGGAGTAGTGAAATCACTGTGACTTATTTAAGGAGGTCTGACCTAAAAAAACTCATGTTGATGTCTCCAACTGCCAAGTCATGGCCGAAACCGTGTTGTGTTGAGCCACAGTAGACACTGCAAAAAGCGAAAATAGTATGATATATTACCCTTAGGAGACGTCAGGGACTTCAGTATAACACCATTATAAATAAATTATAGTAAACTTAAATTATAGTTGAATTATAGTTAAATCTAATTTGATACAGAGCACATTTCAAGCAAGAGTTGGCTAAAGTGCTTCTTGTTGTTAATGGTTTAAATATTAACCACGTATGAAGGATTTGTGTTGTTGCTGGGTGACATGAGGACAAAGAAAGATCTTGTAACACTGCCTAAAAAGTGACTGAAAAGGCATTGCCCGGAAGGATATCACGGCTCTAGTCACGTGAGAGAGAAAAAATCTGGTCAGAAAAGCAGAACATGATGCCCACACTCAAAATGCTGACAAGAAAAACAAGCAGGAGGCTGATGATGAGTTAATGCCAGAGAAGCAGAGGTAAACAACCCATCCATGAGCTACTCCTAACAGACGCACCTAAGGCTCAGTGAGTGGTGTCAGTCGTGGAAGGCAGGAGAAGGCAAGACATTCTGGGCCCTCTGAAATTGATTACGGAAGCCTCCCTGAATAAGAAATAGTCAGCATCCATGAAGAGATCCCACAGTTTGAAAAGAAGAAATACACATCTACCATGACCATCTGCCTGCAAATGATGTCACCAGTGCAAGATGGCCAATCCCAGACTTTGTTTTGTATAACTACAGAGGGAGAGCAAACACAGCATCCACTGTAATTTGTTGCAATAAGTGCTTGGTTAAGATAAGAATCACAGCGGCCAATTGAGCAGTTTAGATACTGGAGACTTTGTGGCTTTATGATCAGGTGAAAACATCTGTCCTATTTTGATAATTATGTTTTGGGGCAATAAATATAAATAATTTGCTCATTTATTTGTGACTCGAAGTGCTAGTTATATAGAATAAACTAACTTGCTTTGTTGGCCTCTGGAAATTAAGGAGCCAGTAATTTATTTTGGCACTTAATTATAGGGAATGCACTGCACTGTTGTTTTTCTCTTTGCACCAGTCCCTACTGTATATGACTTGCACTGGATGCCTGTATTGACCTTTAACTAGGCTAATTAGTATTGACAAACTGAGAGAGAAACAGAATGAAGAGAACGCCTGTTCGCTCTGTAGCCTAGCACTGTACCTGATATTTGCCGTCCTTTGACCCTAGCACTCACTTGCGTAGGCAAAGCGTACACAGCCGACTCAAATCTTCACAACAGTCTGTGCGAAAACCTCAGTGAAGAGCCTCAGAGCCACTGAAAACTTGTGCCGGGTGCCGATTTTCCAGGGAATATCAGAGTGCTTGTTAGAGCAGAAAGTGAAAGAAGTCTAAGTGAAGTGAAGGGTGGAAGGGAGAGGGTGCAGGGGAGTCTGGAATCATAAAAAATGGCAGAAGAAAATACATCTGCCTTCCTCCCAAGCCATTTATGATGGGAATGTTTTATACAGTCGCTTTTGTGATGTTCCTGTCCTTTCATACGAAGCTGTTGGCACATGCCAGATTTTCCCCTCATCAAATGGTTCAGATTATCTCGTAGGTTAGTGCAAGTCAAGCGTGGACAGAAGAGTGCCACTCTTTTCCTCCCCCACCCCCCCGTGCATTTAGCTGCCATGTTGAGTAGCTTTGCTGTGACTGCTTGTCAATCTGCAGCCCGCGCTGCCAAAACTAAGTATGTAAACACCGAGTGTGACAGACAGTCAGGGACTCAAAAGGACAGAGGGGGGGATAAAGTTTAAGAAATGTATGTTTTTTACATAAGATGCTTTTCGCGCATGTGCCTGGCCCAGCCCTTGTCAGCCCTGCTGGCTGTCATAGCACACCTTGCATGAAATATCCATTTCCACGGTAACACAGCCAACGTAGGGAGCAAAGCAGGGGCTGATGGTGTGTGATCTTCTCGAGGTTGAATTTCTAGCACTGCTGTATTTTAAACAAAAATCTGTATTCTCGCCATTGGTTAGGCAGAAAGCAACCCCTGCAATTTCCTATTGGGCAGCTGTCGGGAGCCTCTGCTCCTCTATTACAGTCGGGATGGAGCTCTTTTTAAATTACAACAAAATGCATGTTCAACAGCTTTTATGTAGCTGGTGGCGTCTCTTTTTTATCTGCTACAGAGAGCGATTTTCATCAGGAACTACTCATTTATGGGACAGGATGGGGTTTATTAAGATTATCAGATAATTCTTCTCAAAAATGCAGAAACTGAACTGGCTTGACAGATGATATAAACCTAACTATACTGTTAACCTCTAGATTAGACAGTCTCCCCTGACCTTTCAGTTCTGTTTTCAATCTTTGAAGTGTGTTATTTGTGGTGAGAATTGATGCTGTCAGGTCAGATTTAGATAGAATTTACTGAGGAGTGCCTGTCGGTCTTAAAGTTCAAAGAGCTTTTGAAACAGCCCACTCCATCCTCCTCTGCGCTCTCTGCCGAGCTATCTCGCAAAGATGAGATGAGGTTTGAAAAGGACACGGTCAAGGACAGTAGATCAACGATGCGTTTCAGCAAACACTTGCATTATGTGCATCCCCCTTCGTCGTAATCTGACAAATACACATTCCTAGTGAGGCCGCACCTTCACTGGGTGGGGGAGATCTGAGTCAAGTATATAAAAAGGCTTATTTTATTTGATTTGCATGCGTGTGTGGCCGTCATGTGCATGTGCAGGCTGCGTGATTGAAGATCGAGTCAGTGAGCAGCTGCCTGTAAGTTTTCAGAGCATTTTTACTTTTTTATAATTTAATTTTAGCATTACACGACAACATAACAAAATGTGCAAGATCTGTATCATAGCAAATGATAGAACTACACTATCAGGTACCATTCAGGTGAAAATAATCATTGAGCAGATCTGGCACCACTGAAGTGGATGTATCCTCAACACCTATTTTGAGATTATTTTTCACAATAAATCTCCAGCTGTTAAGTTAGTGTAACTCTGTATAAGTCCCTGGCTTTGTGTAGTTGTAGTTTTTAGTGAAAATAGGGAAGAAAACCTCATACTTAACTTACTACTTGGCCTGTTCTGCTTCTGGAATGATTAAATAATGTCTTTTTTGAAAAAGAAAAGTAAAAATATACTACAAAATACATATAAACATAAAGTGTACGTGAAGTCGATTTTAAAATACTACTTTGCAATCTGTCTAGTGTTTTCTGCATTTCCCCTTTATGTTCTTAATACCTACGTAGAGTTTTTGAAAAAGCAGATGTGTTTTTTACGTGGTTTTCTTTGTGATGTTACTTTTCCTTGTTCAGATAAATGAATGTGACATTTATGATCTCACACCATTGTGCGTTAGTGCTTCTGGCAGTGTTTGGAGGTGACATGAATGAAGCCTGTGTGATAAGTTTATATATAAATGTGTTTTTGAAAAAAAAAAAAAAAAAAAAAGAAAAGGCTCTACCAGTGCTTTCTTCGTCCCTAAGAGGTCACCAAAGCTGTCAGCTCCTCATCTTCCTTAAGGCCACAAAACACACCAGTCAATGTGTGTCGGTCTGGGAGCTGTCTTTACTGGCGCGGGGCAGGTCAGGGTATGTTTAGCACCGAGTGATTTGCAGCGAGAGCAGTTTGGTCAGCTGTGATTAGCTGTGAAGAAGCTGAAATGTTGAAGGTGACTATAGCAGCGCCGCTAATGCCTGTGAATGTCACTGAAGCAGGGACACAAAGTTTACTCCAAATGTATGTCTTTGCC
Organism: Pao palembangensis; assembly: GCA_015343265.1. Classification (NCBI taxonomy): domain Eukaryota; kingdom Metazoa; phylum Chordata; class Actinopteri; order Tetraodontiformes; family Tetraodontidae; genus Pao; species Pao palembangensis. The sequence goes on along the minus strand of CM027094.1, from coordinate 8,926,921 downwards.
GCTTGGAACTTAGTATTCAATGACACACGCATATTTTAGGGTTGTATTATGGCTGATGACACTGAAACTGAGCACATAGCCACACACACACACACACACACACATGCACACCCACGCGCGTCTCCTTGATGTATTCTAATGGCCACATTACGCTCTTTCTCTTCTTCAACAGGGGTGATTTACACTGCTGGTATTTTGGACTGCGAGAGCAAAGATGCGTATTGGCTCACAGTCTACGCTACAGACAGAGGGGTCACGCCTCTGTCGGCTTCAGTTGAAGTCTTCATTCAGGTACCCACACTCCAGCAAGCAAACACATTAGGCCATGAAAGAAGACCCATAAGCTTGTGTGGTAAAGAAGTGGTTTCTCGAGCAATGATGTAAAAATAAGCGATAAATGAAAATGAAAGTCACCCTGGTGAATTGTGTTTATCCCCCTACATATTATGTGCTTTACTTTTAAAGTTTATCCATATAAGTGCGCTTAGAGCATAATATTTTTCTGACGATCAAATCCATGGTATTTTACTTGTTTTTAATTTGATAACAGACATAATGAACTTTGGCACAGAACTGGAAATTTTAAATCAGATAAAAGGTAGAATATTTTTATGTAGCCAGGAATAAAAAAAAGTTGCACCACAACTCAGTGACATCTTTTTGTGACAATAATGATGATGTTATCATACTTCTAGTGTGATTTACTGAAAGCTAAGCTAATATCCTTTCTGTTCTAACATTGTACATTTACTGTGAGAGTGTGTAAACTAATAGGCCTGCTGCTGATGGTGATGTTGCTCAATGTACTGGATTATGAGCAAAAGATCCACCCTGGAGAGAATTCTGTGCTTGGTTTTCCCTCGTATTTGACACCAAGTGATCCAGTATCTTAGGTGCTGATATACAAAGTCTGCTAACCCTTTGGGGAAGAGTTCGCTGGGGTGTGAAGACATGCATAAATGCATTGCATAAATAAATAAACTTGTCTTTTCTTGCTTCGGGATACTCAGATGTGTGACGGGGTCTTTTACACCAGACCGCTTCATCACAGACAAAAGTAGGGTGATTAATCAGGCCCAGGTGCTCCGCATTCCCTGCGCCTTCCAGCCAGTACGCTGTTTGGCATAAATGTTCCAGATTGAAGCTGCGAGGAAAGGAAATTACTCGGTCGTGCATTTCAAATCTGACATCACGCTCCGTCTATGTTCCATTCAACAAGGTTTTCATTTGCTGATTGATTTTCCTCTCTGCTGTTCAAAAATCAGAAGAACTAACAGAATTATGATTTAATACGTTAGATTTTTTTTAAATTTGAAATAAATGTGAGCTTTTATTTCAAATTCACATAATAAAAATTTCAGGTGCTATTTTTGAATTGTGCAAAAGCCCTTCTACCTCCTCTACTCTTCCTTCTTTTCTTTATCTTCTCTCTCCCTCTCTCTGAGGTGGAGGATGTCAACGATAATGCTCCCCTCACCTCGGACCCTATCTACCACCCAGTTGTCATGGAGAACTCACCAAAGGATGTGTCAGTCATCCGTATCCAAGCGCAGGACCCTGATCTCACCTCCACTCCAAGCCGCCTTAGTTACCGCATCACTGCTGGCAACCCACAGAATTTCTTCGCTATCAACCCCAGAACAGGTGAGACTTGCAGCTCTAACGCACCTTTAGCAGACCATCTTCACCTGTCTGCAGCTGGAGGAAAGGTTTTTTGCAACAGCAATGAGGAAATTAGCATAGTTACAAATATGATTATGGAACGGGCTTCTTCAAATTAGAACACTGTTAAGGTGACCTACTTATCTTAGTGTTTTGTTAAAATCAAACCATTATAGCAATACATCTTTGCGGAAATGTAAAGCTTTCTAAAGAGCTGCTGAGTTTCCATCTGCATTGAGAGAACAACCCTGACCTAAAATTTTGAAGCTCTTTCCACGAAAAAGTTCAAAATTTGAAGTTAAAGTTTTATTTAAATCCTTATTGAAAAACCAATTCCAACTCTGGCCCAAAATATAACAGAATGTAATGAGTGTTTTGGTAAACACTAAAGGCTCCCTTCAGCTCTAAAAGAATCCTGCAGTCTGACTCAAACAGCTCTCAATGCATGATCAAAAATTGTGTCCTATGTGTGCCGCTCCGTTACCAGGCTTCGCTCCTGTACATTGCTGCTGCTGCTGCTGCAGCGTGTCCTCTCTGTTTCCATTTGTCTTTCTCCTGGCCGATATAAAAATGCTTTTACATTTCAGCATCATGGATGTGTAATATTGACATGAAGAGAAACTATTTGTACTGAAGCAGGGTGAAAAGGCTAATATTGATTTGCGTAACGACAGACTGGTCTTCACACACTCAACTTCTCATATTCACTTGGATGAAATATGGCTAATCTGTATATTTCTGTGTGTGTGTGTGTGTGTGTGTGTGTGTGTGTGACAGAGAGAGAAAGAAGTTGGGCAGAAATGTAGTCAATTTATTGACTGGTTAGAGCTGTTTTAGTGAGGGCCACAGATGACACTGCTCTGTGTGCTTTCATAATAACATAATACACATTCAACAGCTGTATAAAAACAGTGTGTGTGTATCACATGGGTGAATTTTCACCACCTGAGCCCAGACGTCTGCCTTTTCAAAGCCCACAATATTTTGTCATCTTTCACTCATTAACTAAAAACAAGCAGATTTCCTACTGATCAATACTGTTTACACTGAAAAATGTACCTTTTCTTAAACCGTGCACTAGATTCTTAATTCTTTGACGGCATTTCTGGTATGAGAATTGGAAATTTTGATCTTGTTTCTGCTTTATTTCAGGCTAATATGACACTGTCAATCATCAGTGCTGTTGAAAAAATGCCGGATTGAGAGATCCATTCATCAAACACTTGACGCTGTTTACCCACTTGACGGTGTTTATGTGCCACTTCGATTCATCAGAAAGATAAAAATTTGTCTGGCTCAGTTCCTCATGAGGCAGCCACCAGTAACGCGAGCATTTAAACTATTAGCAAGTGCTTAAAGTTTTGAGGGTTTTTTTTTCTCTAAATCTGGGTTAAGGTTGACTCAGACTAATGCATTTTTCAAGTTTACTCTGGAAATGTCAGTTTGATGAGTTTGAGAAACTGCAACAATTCCCTAAATGTATTGAAGCACAACTTTGCATGAGTGTGTAAAATGTGCTTTGACAGCTTGCAGGGCTGCAGATGTGTGACTGAAGCCTACTTCCTGGGGGGAAAGAATGAATACACAGCAGCTGAGTGTTGGCGCAGAAAGCGCTTTTAATAAATCTGCGTGTTTGTTCAGCTCCACATGTAACCATTTAATCTATTACTACTGGTTTATATTGTTTACTCCTGATCTGATTAAACACAAATACTTATGCTGGAGTCAGTATTAAACACTGACGGAATATACTTGCCCTAGCCTTTAAAACGACGTGCTGATAATTCTATCAGTTGTTTCTCTTTCTGTGTTCTGATGAACCTCTGCTCTGCTGCACTTTTGCGGCTCTTGTGACCGGCGCTCTAGATTCATTCCTAATTTGCTTAATTGAAGTTAGCCTGCGTAGCAAGCTCAAGGTGACACTCTGATAGGCACAAGCACTGGAACGTGCGAGCATGCCCACACGCCATTAGTCAATCAGCGGAATGTTGACTGCAATTTGTTTAAGCATCCAAAAATAATCCTGCTTCACTGCAGCGCTTCATTACACTGACACAAAAACGATGCCCCATTCAAGGATTTGCCGTAACTATTCCGCTCATACATGCGCGCAGAGATGTTTTCCTCCTGTGGATGCTCATGTTTGTGCATGCTTCTCTTCCATTGTCTAAGCATCTGTTTGCTTAGACAATTGTTGGTGCATTATTTACATACAATTTGGGCCGTGGACAAGTCTGTGTGCAGAGTGAAAAAAAAAAACAAAAAAAACCTTGCAAATGTCCTGATTCGCCATAACCCCTCTCTACTCCTCCCTCTCTGTATGCATGAAATAGCTAGGCACACCCGTGTCAATTAAGTTATTTAATTGAAATTAAAGAGGAAACTAATTTTTAATTAAAGCTTCTTTTAAATATTCAGCTTGACCAGTACTTATTAAACCTCCCAGAGTAGGAAAATACTCCCAACTGACCTGACATCTTTGGTCCCAGGCATAACTGTTGGTAGGAGGTGTCTGAGTTTTTAATTTGTAGAATACTGCATCATTTTCCATATTCGGCCACAGTGCTGCAGAGCATATAGAAGATTGATAGCCACATAAAGCAAAGAAGGAAGAGGGTTTTACTTTTACGTCCCACAGCTCATTGGCTTTCAGTGAAGTCGTGCTTACTTGGCTCATAATTATGCTTAAGTGTTTTGTTCAGAAGGTCAGCGTCAGAGCGGCCGCGTGTGGCTGGGAGGGTGACGTCAAACTCCGCTGTTACACGGCAGTTCAGCAGGATCTGAGGAGCTGCGCTGCTTTAACCTGCAGAGATAAAATACCATTTTTAAGATCGATTGAAGGAATGGGGCTCCAAGGTTAGCAAATAACTGAGTCCACAGAGGAGTGAGACAGCACAGCAGTTTTCATATCCGTTTTTTTTTCTTGATTTAAGAAATTAGCCTAAGCCTATCACCCGTTCCCTCCCCTAAAAGCCTTTAATCAAACCGCAATGTCAACGGTGACAGTCATTTTGTCACAAGTGCTGGTTTCTTTGTGGAGGCAGCAAAGAGCGAGACTTTTTTTCTAATTTCTTGGCACCTCTGAAGTGCTTATTTGTTAAATTCTCCGACTGCAAGTTACACCTTTAAAACAACTGAGTGTAGTCCTCTATTGTAACTTCCACTCTTACACATTAAATGTCGCATAAATCATATTGAAGTAAAGTATTGCTGAGTGCTTACAAGGCAAGTAATTTATTCTTTGATCTTCAGACAGCCAGCATTAAAAGTACTGTTCTGAATCGGCTTGAGCAGTTTTGGGTTCCACCAGTCTTGAGTTCACCCCTTTAAGGCGTCAAATTGTCCTGAGCGGTGGTCGTGACAAGATATTCATCACTGGGAATTGAAAGTGCTTGTGGAGCCAGAGACACGGCAATGTCTGGATCTCTCCTCCGCTCATGTCCACACCATTCAGAATTTGATTAATTTACAGCAGACCTGTGCCCTGGTGGATTCTCTTTGCCTCCCCAATGGCAGTATTTGCAGAAGACACATCCACACTGGGCTATGTGCTCATATTTTATTATCCTCGACTGACCTATCTTCTCTCATACATCTAGACATCAAATCCTTGATTTCATACCAGCCCTGTAGATCTAATATTCAGAGGAGGCTTCAAGCCATCCTAGTGTCATGAAAAGCTCATATGCTTTTCTTGATTAGATTTTCATTAATCGTTTCTGAATTATTCCCATCCTTTTTGCAGAAAAATGTTGGAATGATTTGTTCATGACAGCGACAGGTTGGACCTAGAATGAGTCTGTTTCTTGAAATGGTTCTTTTCTTCCTTCAAGTACTCAGATCTTTACCAAGGGGATTAATAGTTCCTTTCCTGCTCAGGACATCAGGTCCAAGAGCAGGAACCTGTCTCAGATATCCATCATCAAACACTGCGAGGACAAATTATGGGAGATCCATAGACTGGACAAGTTGACAGTATACACCTCTAGCTAATGCCATATTCCTGACACACTATACTTGGATGCCAGAAATAAATACCAGATGCCCTTTTGAGATTGAGGCAACTTCGTGGCTTCAGATTCAGACCTTATTATTTTCATATTGTTCCTCCCCTCCCACATCAGCATGAGAGGAGGGCTCAGTGTCATCAACTTCAAAGTCATCCATTTCAAGGTCCCAGAGCTCGTCTCTTTGTGTTGTATTTCTCGGCTTTGCTCCACTAGCAGGTCTGCTATATCTTTCCTTCAGACAGGATCCTCTTTTCCTGCAGAAACTTCAAACGCTCAGACAGCAATGCAAGCTCGGCTTGTAACAGTCAGCGTTGCAGCATCGTTGAATGTACGGACGTGTAGAACAACACTTCACGGTGCGTGTGTGAGCCTCTCTTTCATTTCATCTCTGACCTTTGTGGATATTTTGCAGTGCTGACACCCATTCACAGACCACATTTCACAGCAGAAGTGATCATGAATCTACTGTACTGGATCTGAGAGTCAAACCCGCTCCTCAAACTTTTCCACACAAGCCATTGCAAATCACTCTCGATTTTTCTGAAATTTTACAATTTTCTGTGTGATGATGTACCTTTCAGGTTCTAGGTTCGAATCCCTTGGGACCAGGGGCTTTTCTTTGTGCAATGCCCATGTTCTCCTTGTGTTCCCGTGGGTTCTCTTTGAGTTCTCTGACTTCCTTCCACAGTCCAAAGACATGCAATTGGCCACCAAAGTTCTTGCTTGGCGGAGGTCTGCACTCTCCGAGTGCTTTTCTAGTTTATTATATAGAGTGAATAATTCAGCCACAGTGTGTAGATGTCAAGGTTGACTGAGAAGAAAAACCAGAATGACAAGTTCTATTCACATAAAGCTTAAATCCTAACTTTTTATAATCAGACATTTTGTTATGCTTCTTGCAGGTTTGATCACAACCACCACAAGAAAGCTGGACAGAGAACAACAGTCAGAGCACTTTTTGGAGGTACTGAAAAACCTAGCAAACCTTTAAAATATTATTTTTCCATCCAGCCACATCCCACAACAGGGAGCAGCCCTGACACATCCTTATGGGTTCCATAAACTGTGATGAATGGTTAGAGTTTTGGGCCCCACGTTTAAGATTATTGAAATATAATCATTTATCACTGGTTATCTTCTTTTCTCAGGATGGGAAGAGGGAGCAGAGGAGTTGTCTGCCCAGCCTTTGATAAGCAGAGACACTGGGCACAGAGATAGCTGTGATTACCATTCCTCCTGCTCTGCATGCAGATGAACCTGATAATCAGAGATTCTTGACTTTAGAGACACAAGCCGCCTTCACCTTCCCCAGACTTTTCGTACAACTTATTAAATGCAGCCGAGTCCACGACCACTTTGTCCTTTGGCAAAATGGAAAGAAATAACCTGAGGCTGACCTGCAGCTGACATTTGCAGCTTAATGTCCGTGTTTCCACGCTCATTAACTTTTGGTGCTGCTTTCTTAAACACAGGTGCTTCAAAGAAAGACACTGGGATGCAATGACAGCAGCAAAATTGTGAAAATAAGCTTTTATCTGCTGGAGCATCGTCTCACACCCACTCGTTCAAAGGAGAAAAGAGAATCTGGTTGCATCATCCTGCCCCATCCCTTTTAAATGTCAGTCCATGTGTGCCACCCACTGCTCCTCCTGTCATCCATGCTATAATTAATAGTCTACTGAGCAGTCGGGCTGGCAGCCATGGTGTTCAGCCTTATCTGATTGAATTGATCAGTGATCAGAGCTCTGCCTCTGCCTCCAGGAGATCAATAATACTAATACATTTCCTGTTAACTCAGTGCCATGTGACACAGCTGCCATATGTTGGAGCCCACATTTATGATATTACATGTCTGGAAAAAAGCGTACTGGAGACAGCGTGATGGCTCTTTGTGGTTTTACAATCTTTGTGTTATCGTCAGGTCACAGTCATAGATGGTCCAGTGACCACGCGCCAGTCCACCGTGTGGGTGATAGTTCATGTGGAGGATGAGAACGACAACCTGCCTACCTTCCCCGAGGTCACCTACCGTATCAGCCTGACCGAACGAGACCGCAACAAACGCGGCGAACCCGTCTACCGTGTCTTTGCCTATGACCGCGATCTGGGAGCAAATGGCAACATAACTTACAGCATTGTCGACGGCAACGAGGACGAGAAATTTATCATTGACCCGAAGACCGCTATGGTGTCGTCAAAGAAGATGGTGACGGCTGGAAGTTATGACATCCTCACTGTAAGTTCCTCACTCTCGGCTGAGGAAAAACAGCACTATGGATTTCTATCACATTTCAGAGTTAATAAGCTCTTAATAAGAGCTCTTCCCTGTATTTATTTAAGCCCAGCAAACATCTGTGTAGGAGATGACGCCCTGGCACTTTGGATCAGGCTGATGGTGTTTTCCAGTGACTGGAATACTAAAACTCTTCTGCATGGTCTTTGATTTTGTATCTTTGCCAAAGCATGTCCTCTTTAAAAGGTGCAAACATTTCTCACAAATTATCCCTAACACAAGCTGATTGAGCTAGACCACATTTTGATGTGCCTGGTACATCCTTTTACTACTGACTGTAGAGCAGAACAGATAAAGCCAAAACTCAGCTGCTGTGTCAAACACTCTTCACGCCCTGGCTGCAGACAGTCTCTTGTGAGCCCCCCTTCAAAAGCTCCATTTCATAATTGCAATCATGTTTGTTCTTCTCTCTCTGTGAGGACTTAATGCAGCCCCTAACCCTAACCATCAGAACAAAATCCCTAACCCGATTAAACCCAACAAAACTGTGAAAGTGCGATAATGCTAAAACTTTTACAGTGAAATGCATTTTCTGGTTCTGACTATGTAGCATGTACAAGAACAAACACACACACACACACAGATACTCACAGACGCACACACCATTTTCTCATGATTGTTTTGCAATTATTGCAACATGTGAAAATGTATTTATTCTAAATCAGACTCTTAAACTGTCACTGGTGAGATCAGTTTTGAAGAGGATAAAAATCTTATTTATGTCTAGGAGGTCGTTTACATCAAGTGTGTGCTGGTGTAGAGAAGATGGGTCTATAGATATCAGCCGTATAAGCGTTGCAAATCTGTGCGCAGTGAAGAGGCCAGAATTCTGATGCGTTCTTAGTGCTTTCTTGCCCTGAATACATATCAAAAGCACAACCACACAGAAGGTCAATCCAGCCACCGTAAATCTTGTTATTTTCTTTTCTAGTTTGTCATTTTGCTTAAAATCTTAAACGGATTGATCTGCTGTCTTTTGAGTAAACCAGCAGAAATCTGACTGATTTCTCAATATTGCTCCCCCACTTAGATAAAAGCGGAGGACGGCGGTGATCCCCCATTGTGGACGACAGTCAAACTCCATGTAGAGTGGATTCGCAAACCCGTCCCTTCACCCCTGCCACTGCTGTTCACCCAGAGGTCGTACAACTTCTCTGTGCCAGAGACGGCTGCCATGGCCCAGCCGGTGGGAGTCGTAGCCATCACCCAGTCGACCACTCCTGTCTGGTTCAATATAATCGGTGAGAGCATTTTGTGCACACACATGCCAGAGAACCTACACATGCAATCATGGCTCATGGTGTGATTTTGTATTTAAAGGTGAGAATTTGGAACTAACAGCAGCAGAAAACTACCAAACTGCCTCAAATTTGCAGCAGTTGCAGCTCAGATGCGACATAAACCCGTAGATTTTGTATCATCCTGCATCGTTTCCCAGTGAAAGTGTTTCACTTGAGAAGTATTTTTCTTTGCACAATGTCATCATATTTACTGGTTTTACAATGTTAACTAGATTGTTGCTGTTATATACGATCTGTTCTGAGCAGCTTGGTTTCTCTCTCTAACATGCTGTAGATGGATAGAGTTCCTTTTAAAATGGATTACATCCATGCATTTCTGACAGAAATACACACTTTGTATAGCGGGAATATGCATGTTATAATATCAAAAAGTTGCCTGGTGGATATTTGGAGTTTATTTTAGCCAGACCTGCAGCAGTGTCTGCAATGAAAGGTGTTTTGTACATTCAACACCTTTCCTGCAGTGACAAGCCCCTCCAGTACTTCTTACTTTTTTACGTTTCTTGCATCACTCCTTATCTACACCCATAAACGTCATGTTTTTTGCCAGAATCGATGTTAGAGATGGTGATAGAGGTTGCGAGCTGTTCATTTGATAACTGTAACTTCACAGTGATTGAAAAACTCTCAATCACTGTGAAGTGCCATGAGGCACATGGGTGTGCTACAAAAGTATTCTTATTAAGAGGAGGTTATAATAACTCAAATAACGCAAAGAACAAAATAACTCAAAAAGTTATAAACGGATTTTAATGAAATTTTCAGCAAATGTTGACAGTGGTCCAAGGAACAGATGATGGTGTTCCGGATTCCGGAGGGACATTGACTGTTGGTCTTCCTAAGATCAAGCCGAGGAGATTTGATCATAAAGCAACCTACCTTGTTACTCTATGTCACTGCAGGTGTAAGTTACAATATGTGGGGAAATGACCTGCTTGGTGTCTGTGTAGGTTCTCAATCATCCAGGTCTGCTTGGTGCAGCTCTGCGCTCCCTGAGTGCTTTTCTAGTATTACATTCAGGCTGCTGGTTCAGTATCAGTGTGTATTTCTGCAGTATATGTGGTACACTTTGTCTTCTGCTGCTAATATGCTTGGTTCCTGCTCATATTTTCAAGTTTTAATGTGCAGTTTTTAAACCCAGTGACACTGTTTTATTCTAGAGCCTCATTTTTATCACCTACGAGTAGAAGTGATAAAATTGCCTGCAGATAAATTTCGACTTTAACTGATCTACCATAACTGTCAGCATTTTGGAATGAAAATGAGGAGCTTCTACTCTGGATCTTCTGGAAGCCTTGACTCTGCCTCAGCATGTTGATTCTATGCAGCACTCTTTTGCCCATTGTTTAAAAAAAGCACAATAAGTATTTATTACTTGTTACCCTTCACATCAAAGTTTATTAAACGCTTGTCAGGAAAAGAAATTACAGCTCATTTGCTTCTAATTTAATCTAATTCTGGGTTTGATCTTTCTCTTTCACATGTCATTTACAGCCACGTAGATTCAACGACTTGTTTTATAGCAAAATCAAAATGCATTCTTAGAATCCTCTCTTTTAAACTGCACCCCCAAATTTGAACATGTGTTTAGAAGGTAAATTGGTTATAACCTTCTGTAATTCTCTCCCTCTGAAGGCGGACGGTTGGCCAGAGAAATGTTCTACATTCCCCAGAACGCATGTGGAAGGAACTGCTCTCTCGACACAGGTCTGGTCAAAGCAAACTTTGCCACCCCTCTTCATCAAATGCCCTGGTGTCAGAAGCAATCGAGAAAATGCAGCATAAATAGCAGAAGCACGTTTAACCCGAGACAGTGCTGAATGATCTGATGAAAAGATTGAAAACTCCAAACAGAAATGTATTTTAAAACGTCTGCACAGATAGGACACATTTCAGATTCAAGTGCTCTTTGTAGTCTCCTGATTTATTCCTGCCGCAATGAACAACAGTGAGCTATTTTTCTAACTATATTTCTTAGTAATTTTTCTGCAGTTGAAGCAGACGACACAGGAACCCAACAACATCTGCCGCTCTACGATGCTGCTGTTGATATATGAGCTCAACAATGCAAAAGTAGTTCCGAAAGCGAAAGTAGTTCCAGATCAAAGTTCCTCTGCTAAGCAAACCCGATGTCTTGTGTCACATTGGATTAATGAGACGCTCTTTCGTGGAGGTAATGGGGAACATGGATTAATTGCCTCAGCTCAGTGAAGGTCAAACTATCCTGCGACCTCAGGTCGCATCACCAGACACAAATGCAACATCAGCCGGTCTTTTAATGTGATCAGTTATATACTGTATGTGGTAAACACAGAGCTGTCTCAGCAGCTGATCGTGACCAGTCAAGATTTCTTTTTTCAGCACTTAATTACAAAGGAATTCAACTAAACTTTCATATCGCGATGGCGGTTTTTGCAAGCATCTCATGCATATTTGCATTCCACGTCAGGTCTTGTTTATTTTTGTGTCAGCATGTTGAAGGAAGCGAGGCTAGCTCTGGCATAATAGTTCGTTTTAATGTTGCAGCTCTACAAAGTAGGACATGAGCTTACATCACTTTCAAAGAACTAGAATTTTAGCAGACTTTTCTCTGGAGGTTTTAGAATACCTATAATTGAAGTCAGCACTTTCAGTATAAGAGAATAGAAGAATGTCTCAGTGCTTTAAAACAGAAATCCTTAACTTTGTTTCACTAATGCTACTGAAATTACTGACGCAAGTCTTGAGGCACGATCAGACCCACAGATCTATTAAAATAGAAAAGACACTTCTTTTTTGTTTCCAGACATAGATTGGGTTTTCTCTTGGTACTGTGAGATTGTAGCCTGATATATACCAACATCCCCTCAACAAAACAAAGCAAAGAAAAAAAAAGAATCCCAATGGTTTGCGCCAGCATGCATCAGTGGTCCTGCAAAAAAGAAATACTGCCCAATCAGTATTCATATGTTGAGGAGAGCTTGAGCTCCCATATATCTCAGGGGAGAAGCTGGAAAGAGAGGAAGGATGGCCCTGAATACCTAACCTGTATCACTCCTCCCGCTTGCTCTAATCAAACATTAAGACTCTAAACTACACGCTTGCCGCCTGTGGAAAAGACCTTGTTGCAGGTTTTTGATCTCTGAGATGAGTTGTGTTTTGGTGTGATAAGACAGATTTTTTTTGTGGCCGCTAACAGCTCTCAAGCTGCCAAGTGGTTCCAGCGTAATGTAGCATTGCGTTTCAGTTCATTTTATTTCGCGGACCCTCAAGCTCTCCATGCGGGCACCTGGCCAAAACAATTACACAGTAATAACTTAGAGCACCTGACTTTTAGCGTACAAAGTGAATACTGATTACCCTGAACCGAATCTCCATGCATGCGTGTGTCTGCGTAATTGCCAGGGAGCTTTGACATGCAGTTCGACCTTCAAGTGGGGGTGGGCACCCTGATTGTGGCCAAGCCCCTGGATGCGGAGGTGCAGTCTGTGTACAACATGACCGTGCAGGTGACGGATGGGACCAACTTTGCTACAGCACAGGTAAGCACACCTTTCACTTGTCATGCACCGACTAACTCACACCTCCCCTCCTCATATTAAATTAAAATATTGTCCCTTCCTCCTAGGATAGTACATGCTCGGCGCGGCTCCTCTCTACGGCTGCTCTCCTTTCTTCCTATAATTATCTCTTGCTGACTATGAAATGTGCTTTTTGTCTCTTTGGGATTATCTGTGTTCCTGCTGTCTTGGCTGCCCTGATTGTAAGAACAATCTTGGATATCTGTAGATAAACAGAATTATTCTGAGCAAGTAAAAGGTGGAGTTTTTTGGTTTAGATGCACACATTGCCAACATCCCTTGAATATAACCTCCATGTCAGTGTGGAAAAAGACACCATTAATGATATTTAGCCTTATGTTCAGTTTAAAACATTAAAGCATTGATTTTTCTGTTTTATTTCTGGCTTTTTCCCTACTAGGTATTCATACGGGTGCAAGATAGCAACGACAACCCTCCAGTCTTCTCACAGCCAGCCTACGACGTCAGTGTTTCAGAGGACGTACCCATTGACATGGAGCTGGTGCGGGTTCGAGCGTCGGACATGGACGAACGTGCTCGTTTGAGTTACTCCATCTACGGCAGTGTGGACCCAGCCAGCATGAGACTGTTTAGGGTGAATCCCGGCACGGGGATCGTCTACACCACAGACAGGCTGGACTATGAGGCCAGGACGCAGCACATCCTTACCATCATGGTAAGAAGGAATACTAAAGATGCTGTGCGTGTGCGCTTGCGCGCTTGCGTGTCTCTGAGCGCATGATCTCACTACCAAGTTATCCTCCTCCTGGCAGCACTTACTACCTCACTTAATTTTAGCAGATTTCTTTCATTTATCACTTCCTACAGTGGAATTCATAGTCATTGCTCATTTCACTCTAGGTAAAGGATCAGGAGTTTCCATTTAACCGTGACCTGGCGAGGATACTGGTGGCGGTGGAGGACTCCAATGATAACATTCCCTATTTCACGAGCACCGTGTACGACGCCATGGCCTATGAGTCGTCTCCCTCTGGCACCTCTGTGCTCCAAGTAACAGCCCTTGATAAAGACAATGGGATTAATGGTCAACTAACTTACATGATAGAAGCAGGTGTGGCTTTAACCTGATACAGATATTTGTTTTTGAAAGGCGCGGGAGACAACTATCCAGGTGAATTTTGTGTTTGCTCACATTCATGTCTGTAACTTTTCTTCTGCTTGCAGGAAACACTGGCAGCATTTTTGGCATTGATGCTGCCACTGGCCTCATTTTCATCGCCCGGGCGCTGGATCTTACCTCTGTGGGCTTTTACACCCTCACTGTACGCGTCACAGACAGCGGATTTCCTCCATTAATGGCCACGGCGTCTGTTCGCATTTCCTTGATGCTCTCTGACTACTCCAGCCCTAAATTCTCTCAGCAGGAGTATCAGGCTGAGGTACTGTGAGTGTTGCTGGTTGAAGAGAGAAGAATAAATGCAGTTAAAATAAAAAGGCAACTGTCTCCAAATCTATTGACAGATAATGGAAAACAGCACCATTGGAACACATGTGGCCACAGTCACTGCCCTCAGCCGCTCGGCGCTCTTTTATGATATCTCCAGGGGCAACGACGACCTCTGTTTTTACATCAATCATCATACCGGTGTCATTAACACACGCAAACTACTTGACTTTGAGGTTTGATACGCTAAAAGTGCCAGTGTTTCCTGGAATGTCAGTAAATGATAGGATTGAAAGGTCAGAAAAAGGTTGATTTTTCATTCTTTTTGCAGCAAACCCCATCCTATTTCCTGGTGGTGCATGCACTAAGCATGACCAGGATGGAGGCCAGTACCACTGTCACCGTCCAAGTGGGCGATGTCAATGATAACTCACCTGTCTTCCAACAGCTCAGGTATCACTGAAATATAAAATTACTCCCTCTGACTTATCACCACCTCCTCTAACTGGGGAAAACATTGAACCCCTTAGATGTCATGGCCACCAATTTGAGCCGAAGATGTAACTTGCTTAGAGTTAATCCCCGTTTGGGTGAATTTTCTGTTAGTGATTATCGCTCACCTGCCAAGCAGGATGTTAAGTTTTATATCATTAGAAAAGGAATTTAAGAAAAATCTAAACTCTGTTAACATTTGCCTTTTGTGCTGATTGGATGATGTACTTTTTACCAGCGGTTTCCTCCTTTCTCCATCACCAGGTATGTGGGCACGATTAGCGAAGCTGCACCTGTCAACAGCGTGGTCCTGGGAGATGACGGCAACCCTCTGGTCATCCAGGCGACCGACATGGACCGCAATCACAACGCCCTGTTAGTGTTTCACATCCTGGATGAGACGGCGCGTATGTTTTTCAGCATCGATTCTGGGACTGGATCTATACGGTAGGTGTTAAAAATGTGGCTACTGTGTGTATATCTCCATCTTCAGAGCAAACGCTGCATTGCTTCATCTCTGAATATTTCTTTTTAGAACCATCGCCAGTCTGGACTATGAGATTTTCTCAGAGTTCCTCTTCCAGGTTTATGTTCGGGACAGCGGTCAACCCCCAAGGAGCGCTGACAGCCCTGCAGACGTGTTTATAAAAGTGAGCGCCGCTGCTTTTGATGCGTTATGGATTATTTATGACTCTGATGGTTTTTATATTTATATGCCCCGGGTTAGGTGATCAACATCAACGACTCACCTCCGAGGTTATCTCAGGATACTTACGAGACCGTGCTTCTCCTGCCCACCTACGTGGGGGTCGAGATCCTCCAAGTTGAAGCCTCTGACCCCGACACGACCTCAGATTTCACCCTGAAGTCTGTCACACCTCAGCTGGTTTACTCTCTTGTGGAGAGCAGTGTAGAGAACTTCTCTGTGGACCGCTTCAGCGGAACTGTGACCGTCGTCAATCCGAATCTCAATAAGGAGCGTTACCAATTCACTGTAAAGGTATGAACCATTGGCTTTGTATACATTTGGGCTCGACTGTCTGTCATGATAATAATGTACCAGAGGGCTAACAGAGCACGTGTCACCCACGCTACACACAGAACCTGTGGATATTCAGCATCTTGATGAGGAACATTTCCTCTTCCAGGTTTCTGATCCTCCCAGGGTTGTTTTTATTTTGCTGCGGATAAAAAAAGGGCAATGCATATGAGATCTTTTCACGTGTCTGTTCCACAACACTGTGAGTGAGCTGTCAAATGAATACCAAGAACGTTAGCCTAAGTAGACTTTTTGTTGGTTTAAAGGTTTGGGACGGACGTTTCTCCAGCATGGCGTCAGTCACAGTGCTCGTCCGGAAAGCTATAGACAGCGGCCTCCTCTACACGTCTCCGGGGTACTCCGCATCCATCCCAGAGAACATTTCTAACGTCACTGTGGTGACCGTTGTCAGCACTATTGGTCACCGCCTCAATGAGCCCCTGAGGTACAAGCTGCTAAATGCCGGGGAGCGATTCGTGATCCGGCCGACCTGTGGTGTTGTACTCACCACCGGTGTGCCGTTTGACCGAGAGGAGATAGACAGTTACGAGTTGGTGGTGGAGGTCAGCAGAGAGGACGAAATACTGAGGGTGGCCCGGGTCACGGTGCAAGTTCAGGTGGGTGTCAAAGTATGTCTGTGATTGTGCAGTTACGGTCACAACAGCCTTTCTTTCTGCAGGTGGAGGATGTGAATGACAATGCTCCAGAATTTGTGAACCTGCCCTACTATGCAGCAGTGCAGGTGGATGCAGAGCCAGAATCAGCGATTTTCAAGGTCTCAGCTGTTGACCGAGACGCTGGTGTTAATGGAGAAGTGTCCTACAGCCTTAAGCAGCAGCAGAGGAACTTTCAGGTGAGGCTCACGCAGATTCAGCCGTTGAATTATTTTCTTTTACATTTTATCTGTAAGTACAGTATATTATTATATCCTTGCAGGTGAACCCTGTGACAGGAGAACTGACCTTAAAGAAGGCCTTTGAGTCTGACTTATCAAATGCTGAGTACAAACTAGTCCTTGTGGCCACTGATGGAGGCTTCCCCCCTTTGTCCCGGGAGGTGGAGCTTCCAGTTACTGTAGTAAATAAAGCCATGCCGGTGTTTGACAAGCCTTTCTATGGCGTCACCGTTCGAGAGGATGTGGCTGTCTCTACCTCTATTCTGGGAATAAATGCCAGCAGTCCAGAAGGCCAGATTGTCATATTCACCATTACTGATGGGGACCCTTCCTTCCAGTTTGACATTGGCTTTGACACCGGAACAATCAGTGTGATTTACCCGTTAGATTATGAGACCACACAGTACTACCGATTAACGGTGAAGGCTACGGACACGCAAACAGGGGCCAAGTCTGAGGTCGACGTAGACGTTGTGGTGCTGGATGTGAATGATAACCCGCCACTCTTCCAGAACACCTCATACTCTGTCGTGCTGCCCGAGAACTCCATGATCGGAACCACTGTGTTAAAGGTGGGAATGTTTATCAAGTCAGTCCGCTGTTTACCTTCGCAGACTCGCTGTTTACACCTGCGACTAACACTGTGGGCAAATATTAGATGCAAAATAACTTGTGAGAGGATGGAGTGATATTTTTCTAGAAAATTCCCAGTGGAACCCTTGACCTTCAGTCAATCACATTCTAGCTCTGCATGTGAAACAGGCATGTATTGGACCCATCTGCAGTACAGCAGACACACAGGTACACATGGTAACGACTTTAATGCAATTTGCAGCAGGCTCCGGGAAGTACAGGGGAAATCGCTGGCAGGCACACAGCCACAGAAACAGACGTAAGCAGAACTTGTGGTTGGGGACAGAAGGCTGGAGTAATTACTGGGATTCAGGAGAGGTTGGCTGGGCAAGGTCGGCAACAGGAAATTAGTCCAGAAGGTAGTGATGGAGAGTCTTTCACGTTAGAGAAGCAAAGAACAATATGGCAGTGAATCTGGACAGTCTTGATACTGAGGCAGTCTGAATGAAAGCAGGTGAGTGGAGTTACCTGGATGAGATGGGCGTGGCTAGCAGAGTGGAGCAGAGGTGGGGTGGATGGTACTGTATGGGCTGAGCAGAGCTGTGACAGTATGCAGTTATTTGGAACATTTTCAAAAAGTACAGTCCATGTAGCTACAAGAAGAACTTTAGTGAAATTATTAAATATAACAAACAGGCAAAGGCACAGCAAACTAATTTTTTGGCTTTTAGCTGCAGCAAAATCATTTCTGTGATCAGTAATTCACACTAATGTCCTATTAACTGATTAGATGCCTTTATTGTGTGTATGTAAGTGAATTTCTCAGCTTTTAAAATTTAGATTCAATGAAAAATAAAGGTTTTTCAACGCTCTCCTTGCAGGTATTTGCTCAGGATCAGGATTCGGAGCAAAATGGCATTGTGAGCTACCAGATCCTGTCTGACATTTACAACAGCACCGATTACTTCCACATGGACAGCAGCAGTGGTCTGATATTCATGGCACGCCGACTCGACTACGAGCTTGTCCAGCACCACAACTTCATTGTCAGAGCGACAGACAGCGGAGACCCCACCCTCAGCAGCGATGTCAGCGTGACGGTGACTGTCACAGACACAAACGACAACCCACCCAACTTCAGCCAGACGCTGTATGAGGCGTTCGTCAGCGAGCTGGCCCCCAGAGATCACTTTGTGACCTGCGTTCAGGCCTTAGATGCAGACATTTGTGATGCTCAAAGGCTGAGGTGAGGAAGTAGGTAAATGGTTGAATAAAGAGCCACTGAAAACTTAAATTAACACTGTAGTACATTTTCGTTGGTTTGCCATCAGGTACAGTATTGTCTCTGGAAATGAGAGGATGACTTTCCTGATGGAGCCTGATACGGGGGTGTTGAGACTGTCTAACAAGAGGCGACAAGGCATGAAACTCTCATACCAACTCAATGTGTCCGTGTCAGATGGAGTCTTCACGAACACCGCTCAGGTCAGACAATTTCACAGCATTTGCGCTCTTGGTCTGTTTGTTGATTTGGACTCTCAGAGCGTTTGCAGTGTCCAGTTACAAGAACCCGGTTGACCTTTTTTTTTAGCGGGCCCTCACTTCAGATCAGATACGCACATCCACAGCTGTCAGGCATTACTTTTTTTAAAAATATTGCTCACTGCAGGGCTGCTCTGTAGTTTGGAGTTAATGTGTATTTATGTCATATTGGATTTGCTATGAGGATGAGCTGCCAGCTGGAAAGAAATGTTCACATCTGTCTCGGTGGTAATTACAAGCGGGACTCTGGTCTCCCACGTCTACGATAATCCACATTATATGCGACGGTATGAACATGCTATCCTCATCTTTTACTAATCTTTTTCTTGCATGATGTGAATACTATTACTGTCAACAGCGATAATGGATATTTGCATCAGGATTTGACTGACCACTAGCCTGCAGACAAACCCGCCAGTATTATGGTGGTGAGAGAGAGTGTCATCAGCAGGAGGATGATGATGATGGACTGATGGATAATTGAAGCAATTATGATGATCTGCAGGTGATCGTTCGAGTGCTGGGAGCCAACCTGTACAGTCCGGTGTTCAGCCAGCGGTTCTACCTGGCCGAAGTCCAGGAAAACGCCCCTCCAGGGTCAAAGGTCATCCAAGTGAGTTTGTCTTTTTACAGCAATGCCCTCATCAGGATGCGCCAGTCTGTACACCCCTTAAAATATCTTGATTGCATCCTGACTTTTCAGGTTCGTGCAACAGATGAAGACTCTGGGCTGTTTGGGCAGATCACCTACTCCTTCGTCAACGACCTGGGGAAAACCAAATTCGCTGTGGATGCAGCTGGAGTCATATCCACGCTTGAGAAATTAGACAGAGAAAATCCTCTTTACAAGGACATGGTGCTGACTGTCGTGGCTCTGGATGGTGGAGGTATTATTTCCGACACTCACCAGGCTGATGACTGTAATCGTTAAATCAGCTAATAACTCTGCGTCTGACAGGTCAAACATTCAGCTTTCATAATGCATGACTGGTTGCTGTCGGTGTAAATATTCCATGTTCCTGAAATGGGAATTTAAGTGTCTTCTCATTAATCATTAAATTACATCTTTCAGACTTAAAGGAATTATAAAAATAATTAGTTCTGTGTTAAAAGGTAAACTCGCTGAACCTTTTCTTCCAGGCCGTGCTTCATTTTGCAGCGTGCGGGTGATTCTTGCTGATGAAAACGACAACCCTCCTCGGTTCAGAGCTGTGGAGTATCGTATGAGCATCAAAGCTAATGTTGCCAAAGGCTCTCTGGTCACTCAGATCCAAGCCAGTGACCCAGACGCAGGATCGAATGGGAGGATCACCTACTCGCTTTACAGCGAAGCCCGGCTGTCTCTGGTTGATGTGCTGGAGGTCAGTAGATTCTGTCCTCCAATCCTTCATTTAGAATGTAAATTTTCTTGCAACCAATATGCAAATGTGTCCTAGAGCTTCGCCTTTTCAATGTTAACTCAAATTGCTGTAAAAAACAAAACAAAAAAAAAGTTTGATATATAATGAAAAAAGCTCCAGTTATTTGTTATGTTGGTGTTTAGGTGGAACCAGACAGTGGCTGGATGATGACCAAGAGCAACGTGGACCACCTGCAAGGGACAGTGCTCTCCTTCTTTGTCAAAGCCACAGACTCTGGCTCCCCAGCCAAACACTCCCTGGTGTCCGCTTTCATCCACGTGGTCCCGCCTGACGCCTTCGTCCCCTCCTTCAGCCAGCCTCAGTACTCCTTCACCATCCCCGAGGACACAGCGGTCGGGACGGCCCTGGGGTCCGTGTACATGGGTCCCGGCCAGACGGGGTTCTTCACCGCGGTCGGAGGGGAAACAGTCGACAGCAACCAAGGAGGGACCTTCCTGGTGGATAGGGAGTCGGGTCTGATCCGCCTGACCAAGCCTCTGGATTACGAGGAGGTCAGCATCTTTCGTTTTAAGGTTGCTGCGACGACAAGGCGAGACCTGATCGAGGCTGTCACCACTGTAGACCTGGAAGTTAAGGTCAGTTAGACTGTTTATTATATCTGTCTGCATTTAAATTGACTGTGGGCTTTTATTTTAGCCTGTTTAATAAAATAAACAGTATTAGATGTGTTTCTACAGATCCTTGATGTAAATGACAACAACCCAATGTTTGAGACGAACACGTATGTAGCCACAGTGATGGAGGGGATGCCAGTAGGGACAAGGGTGGTCCAAGTGCGTGCACTTGACCCCGACTGGGGATCTAATGGACAGGTGTGTTGTCACTTGTTTCTCTCTCTGGGGTTATGTGTTGCAGATGGTTGATTTATTCTATTTTGACTGCAGGTGACCTACAGTCTTGGACCTCTGCTCACCTACAACTTGGACTTGACAAAGGAGGCCCCCTCCTCAGACGGACCCATCACCTCTAGCTCGGTCTTCGCTATTGACAGTAAAACCGGCTGGATCACCACAGTGAGCGAGATGGACCACGAGGCCTGCTCCAGCTACAGCTTTGAAGTGGTGGCGTCCGATCTCGGGGAGATTCGGTCCCTCTCCTCCACCACGGTGGTGACCATTGCCGTGTCGGATGTTAACGACAACCCCCCCCGGTTTGAGAGGGAGCTATACCGTGGTGCTGTCAAGGAAAACGATTCTCTCGGAGAAGTGGTGGCTGTCCTGAAAACCAGAGATCGAGATGGGACCGATCAGAACCGCCTCGTCAGCTTTTACATCTCTGGTGAGCACTAACGGATCAGGTTCATGGCACAAGCTGCTCTTTCTGTGAAGAGATGAGGCTGTGCTGCATCGAAATCACATTCTGGTCCAGGGGGGCTGCTAATATTAAAGGTCAAAGTCTGAATTAGCTTAAACCTAAATGTCAAACAGGAGTAAACTTTTTCATTTTGCCCTAAAAACCAAAACATTTTAAGCAAAGCTTTTAATCTCGCGGTTTCCTGTTCATATCATCCTCCAGGCGGGAATCCACGAGGTATGTTCGGCCTGGCCCCGGTGCAGGGAGAGTGGAAGGTTTACGTCAGCGGTCTGCTGGACCGCGAGCAGCAGGACTGGTATTTGCTCAACATCACTGCCAGTGACGGCCTGTATGTTGCTCATACTGCGGTAGAAGTCACTGTTATGGACGCTAATGACAACAGTCCCATCTGCAACCAGGTCAGAGATGCAGGAAAATGGAAGTGAAATTTATAAAATCTAACAAGATTCTACCTCATTGGCTGATATACAACATTTACATAATACAAATCAGGCGAAAATATAAAACTATACTTTTGTGCACACTCATCTTAAATGATTGTTGATTATGTAAATTATCCATTTACATTCTAAAATAATCGAAATTGCATAACTACAGTGTACATTTTTTTTCTGAAAGTTGCCAACACTAAAAGATAAATGTCTGTACATTACATGACATGCACATAAACAATTATAAATCTACAACAAATACAAACCTAGCTAAGAATTAACTCATCCTTTTACATGAATACTTAATAAAATTAATATATTATAAAGAGGATACTTTGCAATAGATGGAGAAATTGGGCTGTTAGTAACAAATGTTTAGCATGAAGGGTTACTAGTAGCATTATATGTATTACTCTTGTAGTAACAGGAGTGTGTTATGATAGTAGCAGTCATAGCTTTTTCTTAGACTAATGCATTTATCATATTAGGGATAATTACGAAAAGAGTGCAGCAGAGGTGGATGTGATATACTTTATTCTGGGCATACAACAGTATTTATTTCTCTGTCATGCATGTAAGTGTTGGATGAAATAGTCATGCCATTTCTCCAGGCACTCAGCAGAAGCAGGCACTTAACTCTTCTGCTTGTGCTGTATCAGCAGGGATAATGGATGCAACACTTTTATGTGTTTTTGGATGTATTGGAAGGATATGTTTTTATTTCAGATGCGATTTTACTGCATGCGGATAACCTTTGTGTGTGTGTGTCTGTGTGTGTGTGTTTGTGTGTTTTGTGCCAGGCGGTGTACAGTGCCTCTTTTCCCGAGGACATTCCCGTGAACAAAGGCATCCTGACAGTCTCTGCAATAGACGCTGACTCAGGCTCCAGCGCCGAGATCCAGTATTCGCTCTTCGGAATTGGGGTGGAAGATTTTTACATGGATGCAAACACTGGTAAATATACAAGTTATATACATAACTTGTTATATACATAACTTGTACATTTCATTTATTTTAAACCTCCATCTGTCCTTTCAGGTGAGCTGCGCACGGCCACCGTCATGGACCGAGAGATGACCCCCAGCTACAAACTCATTGCTCAGGCAACAGATGGAGGCGGGCTGTTCTGCCGCTCTGACATCTCACTAAAAGTGTTGGACGTGAATGACAATGCCCCTGCTTTCTCCACTCCTCATTACTTAGCCAGTGTATATGAGAACGCTGCCCCTAAAGCGTTACTTACCCGGCTGCAAGCCAGCGACCCAGATGAAGGTAAGTCGGCCTGTTGTTCCGTGCCATTACCTCAGATTGATAATGAGTACAGAGACGGACACCAGCGTGCTGTTTTTCAGTTTGTATCTGTTGGTAAGTGTGAGTTTGTCCTCAGGTCTGAACCGGACGCTGGTCTACACTCTGGTGGATTCAATCGATGAGCTCTTCTCCATCGATCCGTTATCTGGGATGGTGATTCTTGAAAAGTCTCTGGACAGAGAAAGCCAGGACTCATATCGTCTGTGTGTCCAGGCCACTGACCAGGCTGGTCAGCTAGGGGCGCTGTCCTCCCAGGTTGGTGGCTCTAGTAACGGATTCAGAACTCCATTTGCTCTCCAGTATGACTATTAAACATAAATGTAATTGCACAAAACTTATTCTTAAAAGGTGAAAGACAAAAAAAAAAATCTTAATACAATTATGTGAGGTATCAATTTGACCAATATCACAGTCAGAATTTATGTAATAAGAATATTAAAATGGAGATTAGCTGCGATTTCATGCACGTTGCATATAAAGATGGATAACAGAAGCCCATGAATAATATCATATTTGCCAAAGAGATTAGATAAGAAGTGCCTGGCAGATTGAAGAATTGATGAAACTGGTGCTGTAGGGGAATGTTTCAGGAAGGTGATAGTTAGAGAGACAGCGTGAAATGAAGAATAAAATGAGTGTTAGCACAAGGCATGAAAGCAATCTTAAAATTGACATCCTGTGGGGCCAATTTGTACAGTTGAATCTTGTGTGTTTTATCCTCTGTTATACAGAGGAGATAAATTAAATACCTGTTTTTTTTGGTTTTTTATCCTGTTCTAAAATGTTCTCCCATAGTCTCTATGCCACATAGAAGATCCACATGCATTATTCAGGTGTGCACTGTAGATCTACAGTGATTCACTCAGCTTCTCTTGGCTCCCCTTAGGTTAATTTGACCATTTTGGTGCTGGATGTGAATGACAACGCTCCAGTGTTTCAGAGGAGGGACTACGGCGTCACCGTCCCCGAGGATGTAGCCGTGGGAACAGAGGTGCTGCGAGTCTTGGCGACAAGTGTCGACATCGGGCTCAATGCGGAAATCACCTATCGCATCCGGTCTGGGAACGAGCTGGGGAAGTTCACAATCGATACAAACTTGGGTGAGCAGATGAAAGACGGGTCTCGGTGTGCATCAGATCTTTATATACTGAGTTGGTGTGTTTTAGGGTCTATTTTCGTGGCTGATGATTTGGACTTTGAGGTGTGTAAGGATTACTACCTCACCATAGAAGCCTGGGATGGCGGGAACCCTCCCCTCAGTAGCGCAACTGTGGTAACAATCGACCTCATGGACGTCAATGACAATGCTCCGACGTTCAGTCAGGATATCTACAATGTCTTGGTCAGCGAGGATGCATCTGTTGGACAGACGGTTACGAGGGTAACAATAAACTCTTAGCCTGGCCTCCCACTGGTCTGATTTTTTGCCGTCTTTCACCATCTTTTGTTTCTTTGTGACTCATGTAGGTGTCAGCGGAGGACCTGGATAGCCAGGGGAACGGCCGAATCACCTACTCAATCCTGAAAGGTGACAGGAACAACCACTTCTGGATCGACCCCGTGACAGGGATACTCAAAGTCAATAAGCGGCTCGACAGAGAACTAGTAAGGAGGCATCTTTCGCTACAATATCTTATAAAACAATCAATAGTAATTTTCTGGTTCAAGAGCCCGGCCGAGACAGGAAATACCGCCAGCTCAAGGATGGCGTACCATGGTGGTATTATTCAGAAGAAGTACTTGGTGTGTTCCTGATGCTAAAGCACTTTCATCGTTTTCCCTTAGGTGTCCAGGTACTCTCTCTCAGTGCAGGCGTTTGACAGTGGCTCTCCAGCGATGTCCTCCACCGTCACCTTAAACATTGATATCTCGGACATGAACGACAACCCGCCTGTCTTCACCCCGCCTAACTCCACAGCCATCATACAGGTACTGGCCTCTGCGCGTTTGCATGTCTTTGTATGTTCTTTTGCTCAGCCTTGTGTCTCACGGCCCCCCCGCACCCCCCCACCACCAGCTAAACCAGGCTGCAGGAAGCACCCTGCTGAAGCTGTCAGTCAGTGATAAAGACTCTCCAAGAAATGGGCCTCCGTTTGATTTCCGCATCGTGTCGGGAAATGAGGAGCATTTCTTTTCTCTGGACCAGGCTGGAACTCTGAGGTCCAACCGTGTGTTTGACCCTGAAGCCCCCAGAGAGTTCACTCTTGAAATCCAGGTGAGCTGCATTTTTTTTTCTTTTTCTTTACTAGGGTAACCATTTAATGCATCAAATCCATATGTTTTCACATGTGAAAAACACGACACCTCTGTCTACAGATTAATTCAGCAATGGTATTGCACCAGTATTAAAATGACGAAAATATTTAAATTAAATTTGCATTACTTTTGAATAATTTTGTTTTCCCTCTCTCAGGTAAGTGATTCGGGTAAGCCGAGACTTGCCGCATCTTCCTGGGTATTTCTGAGGGTCATCGGGAACAGTCAGTACAAACCGGTCGTTTCCCCGCTGGAAATCTTCATCGTCATGGCGACAGACACTTTCCCAGGAGGGCCCATAGGCCAGATTTACGCAACCGACCGCGACCCTAACGACGTGCTGTCGTTCACCCAGAAGCTCCAGCCCAAGACCATGTTTAAAATAAACAGACAGGACGGCACTGTTGTGGCTCTCCCGGGTCTGGAACCGGGCAGGTACACCGTCCAACCTCCAACTTACACACGCTTAACAGTGGTTCATAAAGTGAAAAGAACTTTTAAAACTTCTTGTATGAAAACACTGGTCTTCTCCTCCTGCAGGTACCAGATCAATGCCACAGTGAGCGATGGCCGTTTCGCTGTGATAGCTGACGTGTCGGTCCAGGTTGAACAGGTGACAGATGTGCTCCTGCGCAACGCCCTGTCCTTGCGCTTCAGCTCTCTGTCTCCGGAGGACTTACTGGGTCGATACCTGAGACAGATCAAGCTTATCTTAAGGGGACTAGCTGGCTGGAAGTGGTCCCCAGGGCAACAGGACCCTCTTCACATCATCAGTGTAAAACCAGTGAGCGGGACATCTGGTGTGGACCTGCTGTTGGCCATGGAGAGGCCAGAGACGCCGGGCAGCGATCGCATCGGTGGGTTCTACTCCCAGCAGGAGCTGACTGTAAAGCTGGAGGAAGCAGCAGAGCGAGGACTGATCCGAGGGGTCTTAGCTGGGGCAGTGGCTGTAGGCAGCACTTGTTCTGGGGAGCTTGAGTGTGGAGACAGGCTGGTGTGTGAACAGAAACTTGTGATGGAGGAGGGCAAACCTCTTACCTACAGCACAGAGAGGCTCAGCTTAGTATCACTGGTGTTGAGCACGACAGAGGCCTGCACCTGTCCTGGTGAGATCATGCATTCATCAATCATACGATTAAACTGAATGTTTAGGATTTTTTTTTCAGTAATGATGTGCTATTTTAAATGCATTTGGTCTGATGTTTTTGTGTGAATACACAACATTTCCACGCAGAGGAGGCATGCCCCACTCCTGTGGAGCTGTGTGAGGGTCAGTCCTGTCCAGCAGACATGCAGTGTGTACGCTCTGGTCCTACAGCTCTATCTGTCTGCCAGTGTCTGCCTGAGCGACTCGACCAGTGCGCAGGTCCAATTATTTCCCCTTCTTCATGTTTAAGCTCAGTGGCCAAACAGCAATGTTACCCAGAATTTTAAATCAGATCTTCTTATTACAGGCCAAACATCTTTGAGTTTCTCTGGAAACAGCTACATCAAATACAGAGTGAGTGACAGTGGTCAAAATGGAGAGATGAAGCTGAGCCTGAGAATCAGGACGCTTCAGAGACGAGGGGTCATCATGTACACCCGCGTGAACCCTTGTACCATGCTCAAGGTGGGCACAGTGCTAATTAGTAATAACATGACTGCATTCATGGTTAAAACTTACTTCTCATCCTTTTTCTTGCTCAGATCGAAGAGGGTCGACTCTGGTTTCAGCTGGACTGTGACAACACCCTTGGCATAATGGGTATCTCTGACAGGCCGATAAATGACGGGCTCTGGCACGCCGTTGCCCTGGAACTCACCAGTAACTACACCCTCCTGTCACTGGATGACAGTTACGTGGAGCGCCGACGAGCAGCCCGAGCCCCCGTGCGCCTCTGGCCCCTGACTCCAGACTCTTCTTTTTTCTTTGGGGCCCAAGTCAGGCCTCACAGTGTGCAAGGTGAGAAGCCAGGGCCCGGGAGAACCCAGAGGGGTCCGGCACTCGGAGACCACGGAACCAGGTCCCAGCCCAAAGCCCAGGGGGGGTTTCAGGGCTGCCTGGGCTCACTGATGCTAAACGGTAACGAACTGCCACTTCAGAATAAGAGGAGCCGCCATGCTGAGATAGCCGGGCTGAGCGATGTCAAGCTGGGCTGTGTGCTGTACCCAGACCCCTGTGTCAGCCAGCCCTGCCTCAATGGAGCCATGTGCAGCAGCCTGCCCTCTGGAGGTTAGTTCAAAGTAAAAAGCGAGTCTGTGTAGGTAACAGTCAACCTGTTACTGACTTAAATACGATACATAATTATTATATATTGATTCTTTTTTGCTGATGGTTTATTGCCTGGAACTTTCTTTCTTGGTCATAAACAACATCAGAAGTCCTATCAGTTTATTAGTTTGTAATGATTGTTATGATAAAAACTTCATATTTCTTTCCAACAGGCTTTGCATGCAGTTGCAGCGCTGGCTTCACTGGGGGGCGCTGTGAAGTTGAACTGACATCCTGCATGCCAAATCCCTGTCAGAACGGAGGGGACTGCAAGCCCGTAGGCAGTGCATTCCTCTGTAGCTGTCCTCGAGGACTCAGTGGACTTATGTAAGATATCACAGCTCGCCACAACCAACACACACAAACCACACACTTTTTTTTAAAGCTCTGATGAATGATTTTACACTCTGAGCACACAACAATGAACTCGTGTTTTTCTGTCTGCAGAGACTGTGATTAGCCAGCATTAGCACTGCAGCACCTACTACATTGCTTCAGTTGTTTTTGTATGAAACATATTAGTGCTCCTAATTTAATTCTGTGTAATTTTGGCTGAATAGCCTATAATCATCCTCCAGCTTCCCTCGTAATTGCAGCTGTAATCGCCTTTGAAATAACCTCTCTGCTCCTGCAGCTGTTTGATGGAGCCACCACCAGAGAGCAGTTTTCCCTCAGTGTGAACTAGACGTCTGCGTCTCCACGACTTTGACAGCAATGGGGAAACCACTTAAGATTTCATTATTTTACTTAGCGTTTCTCTGGTGTATGTATCAAGGGACACCACAGCCAAATAAATGCGTTTAAATCGAAACAAAAACAATTACTCAACAGGGAAAATTCAGTTAAAATGTAAACCACTGTGACTCTCTAGACGGAATTACAGCTTTGGAAATAATTCAGATCTGACTTGCTGAATGCATGCACGCCATTAATAAAACAATAGGCCTTGTTTTTTTTCCCCCTGGAATACTAATGAGTAGGTATCACAGAGCAACATAACCAAGCACTGTTAATCAGCTGCACATACTTAATGACACCCTACAGAAATATTGAACAGTTAAGTAAAGCCTCACATATACTCAGAAAGATGTGATTTATTCTTCCTCTGTCAGGCTTCTATGGTGTTTGGAAAACTGTATGAAGAAAAAAACATCTCCACTGCAGGGTTACCAAGTTTAAAATGACATGCCCGAACTAATGTGAAGGAAAATTACATTTTTGAGGTTCCTGTGAATCTCCGTCTTTACCTGCAGAGTTTATGACTTCAAATGTGTTACTGCATCTAGATGTTAAACCAGAGATACATAATTGAAATGGGACCTAAAGATAATCCCTTAATTTAGTAACAAAAAGGCCAAATGAAAAAGATTATTGCTAAAATATTCATTATCTCTCCTTTTCGGTTCACTGCCGTCCTTTAATCTTTTGTTCTCCTATTCTGCTTTGATATGAATCGACTCCAACTCGCTTACAAATCCCGATCTATCTCGTTTTCTCCTCCTCAGATGTGACCAGGATGTGAACGAGTGCGACCGCTCCGAGTGTGGAAATGGAGGCGAGTGCGTCAACACCTTCGGATCATTCTACTGTAACTGCTCCGAGGGCTCCGAGGGTCCATTTTGCAGGGACCAGACGCCCGACCCGGGAGATGACACACAGGCAAAACTGATTTTATGTCGTAAATCTTGCAGAATATACTCAGGTATAATCCAGGGAGTTTACGCCTAATGGGTTTTTGGCAAACTCTGTGAAGCTATTTGGAAAGTTAAGTGTTTGCTGGCCTCACGGGAAGATTTATTCACCTTCTTGGTGTGCTTGTCTCTGTACTAGATGAATAAAGTGCTGTAATGGATAAATCACAGTCTCCATTTGAAGTTGTCACGCTCATGACTTTCATCGTGCACTATATTTTTTATATTGACACCACAAGCTCGGTAAATGCTTTGAGGGCTTAGGTTGTTCCAGTTCTGCGAAGCTGAATTCAAGTTTTTGAGTCCGATTTACACATCAGCTTGTTGATGTCCGTGTCCTTCTTTTTAACGTGTTCCTCTTCATGCCTCTCAGGCAGAACCTTTGTCTTACATCGGACCAGGAGAGATCGTCGGCATCGGAGTTCTCGCCTTCGTCTTCCTTCTCCTCCTTATACTCGTCATGGTCTTTAGGAAGAAAATCAAATTCAGGAAAGACTCGGACCCGGGCCTGGGTTCTCACGCCACCATGGACGTGTCAGCTATTTCCGCGGAGACTGCCTACATACTGCACAAGACTGGCGCGGGCGCCGAAGGGATCGAGTTCAAAGCCGTCCGTGTGTCCGGTTCACCGGGGTCTGCAAGCACGTTCGGCGAGGTGGGAGGCAGCAGCGGGGGCCCTCCACAGGTCATGGTGCGCCCAACAACCCACTCTCCTCTCCCAGGAGGTGTGACCAGCCTGGGCATGAGGAGCGGAGACGATGACAATCCCACTTCCAGTGATGGCAGTCAGGTATGGAAACTCAGAAATCCTGCGATTTCTGTGTTACAAACTGGCAGGACGGGAAGAGCTAATGTCAGCTGTAGTTACAAGTCCTAGGAAATAACTAGACAGAGGTCAATTTCTGTATAAACCACAAGAAAAAACAAAAATTTGCATCACCTGAGCTCCCTCCTTTGTTTCATACTTCTGTTCCTTCTCTGCAGTTCAGCAGCTTCCTGTCCGACGTGTCCAGCATCCGAGGTGCAGCCAACCGGAGGGGGATCGCGGTGTGCAGCGTGGCGCCCAATCCCCCTTCAGTATCGGCCTACTGCTCCGAGCACAGCCCGGTCCACAAAGTGTCCTGGGAGGGTGAGGAAAGCAGGGAAGGCATGCTAGAGCAGGCGAGAGGAGAGCGGGAGGAGGAATGGGGCGCCAGAGCTTTCGAGCTGGAGAGAACACAGAGACGCGGCGGTCCACAGGGTAAGAGTGCGCCGACACACACACACATGGGCGGGCTCATTTTCATCAAAAAGACAAAGTACAGCAGGCCATGAACTCATTGTGTTCCAGTCCCAGCACTATCTCGACTTGGCCAGGTTATTTCACAGTTATCACTGCACTTTGATCACACATCAAAGAATATGGCCCAGAGTAAGCAAGAATGGTGAAGAAGTATCAATTTTATTTTGCTTGCACTGCAGGAAGTGCTGTGACGTGCGTTTTTGTTTCACCGCTTTCAACATGCGGTTTAATCACCCAGTCCATCTTGTCTTACTTTTCCTCTGTAATGTTTGCTTTGTGGGTCCATCTTAGCAGATAATTCAGGCTGTTGTTTATCACTACAATGCCGTCAACAGCCACACCGATCTGCAGTTTGCTCTCTGTGAATGGAATAATGGCGCAGAGGTAGATGGCGCACGTTTCGATTCTCTGTCCGACCTGTTGTTTAAATAATACAGCTTCTCGCAGGAACTTCCTGCCTGTTAATTATTGATTTCCTCTTGTGGGAGTGGGTTGCTTTATTTGTTTGGATTTATTTATTTATTTTACTAACTCTCATGTTGAGCATATGTGCACAGAAAGGACACAACAATAGTTAAAAAAATAAAACCATGGCAACAGGCTGGGTTAGTGACATCGCTGTCTGCTAATTAATACCACCAATTATAGATTTCCGATTGTTCAATAAAGGACTCTAATGTTTTGTTTGGATGCTGGTATGATGAATATTTCAGTAGAATAGCACATATGTGTGTATGTGAGAAAACATATTGGTAATTACCTGCTGCTCACCAATAAAGGCAAAGATTGTTCAGAACACATACTGATCTTAAAGCTATTTTGCAGAGTTGGCTTTATGGCAGAACATCTTATTTATTAGTTATTTTTATGACTTTAATGGAAACAGTACAAGGAGTGAGAATCTGTTGTCAGAAATGAAATATTAATCACACTTTCTTTTCTATAATGTATGATAACAACTTAGCAATTGAATTTGTTTTTCTTCACTAAGATGTAAAATATTGATATAAACACTGACATTTAGGCAAACCAGATTTGGCCATAATAAAAGTGTAAAGAATGTGCTGTGACTGAGATGAAATGACTGGTTGAAGACAGGATTTAGGTCTGGAATGCAGTCTGGCCGAGCGCTGGTGGCAGGATTAGTGCTGGAAAGACCGGCACAGTAACCTTGGGCACAGGCACCAGCATTCGCATGGTGGGCGAGTCACTGGCACAGTTGTGAATGAGTATATCTGCATGTGAGGGGAAGAAAATGAATGGAAGAAATTAAGTGGAAGGTTTTCAAAAATGGAAGTGTGTTGTAGTGAAGTCTGCCTCCAGCTGCATGCTGAATGCAGACAGTGCTGCCTCTCTTATTTAATTTGATTGATGGTGCCGTCTTACTGCTCACACTCCCACAGGAGCATTTCACTTGTTCAGTACTCATTGAAGCACGACCACCTAGCCCCGGCTCAGAAAGCTAAAGTTGATTTCCGGATATTGGATATTCTGGCCCTGGCGGACGGAGTATATTTTTGGTTAAAAGATGGACAGATGCCCAGCGTTCATTTTAAACCAGACAAGAGAATCCCGGAAGATGTGGGACGCAAACACAAAGATGTGCTGCACACAGTTAGAGGAGCACCGAGACTGAGATAAGAAAACATTTGAAATCAGTCCAAAGTACGCTGAGGAAAATCCCTATTGTCATGTCAATCACGAAAAGCTTTTTACTCCCTGAAAGAACTGGAGACCAGAGATTATTCCTGTTTCAATCCCTACGTCTCTCTGCAGGATTTGTGTTTAAAACAAGCCAATATTTTATGTGCAATTTCGGAGAAGTGGCTGCATAAAACATTAAAAATAAATGTAACAGTACAAACAGACCTTTAACAGCCTTTAAATGAAAATCTGCAGGCCTTCTCTACTACGCGTTAATGCAACGATGATGACTTTCTGACATTTAGGTTGGTTCTTGGTCTCAAAATTAATCCTTATATCGACCTAAAGCCTGTTTAGTTTTGCATAAAATATCTTTTTAATCATCCCAGGAAAGCCAGCAGTGTTTATTTTGGAGCAGGTATACAGTACATTTAAAATATACAGTTTGAGCACCAGCACGTCTTCTTGCTGCTAGACAACAGTATAATCTTCACCCAACACTGGCCATCTTTGTGGAGGTGTGGTTTGGTTCCTATATGTGCAATTAAACAATATAAATCACACCGGTTTGTAATCCATTTATCTGAATTCTATTGATGCTGCCTGTGAAGGTACACGTGAAGGTTGAGACCCCCCCCCCCGTCCCCTGGTGAGCATCTCTACCCAAATGAACTCCCACTCGCTGCTTTCACAGACGTAAGCTTTGCAACTGTACTCTGTTTTCCAACACTGCTGTTATAAGCGCTGTTATTAGAAGTTGGCGTGTTTTGCACCTGCCACACGCTCTCTTTGTGTTGCAACAACATAGCTTACCCGCCATGATTCACACCGATGCCATTAAATGAGCAGACCAGCAGCTGGCATTCTGGGGTTTCGGTGAAAACGATGTTCTACAAAATATTTAGGTGGCCTTTAGGAACAGAGAAAACTCTTTCAGTGAGCTATGAGCAGAATTATCTGCGGGTGAAAATGGTTTATGTGACTTTCTCTGTGAACCCTGCAAAAAAGGAAATGGATAGTCGAGGAAAGGTAGCAAAAGCCAGATGGTCAGATGGGTCTAGCGATTGCAGGTCCATTAAAACCATCGAATGCCCAAGTATACTTTGAAAGTATTCATGGCCACTGTACTAATTTCCCCTTTTAATAACCCTCCTGTCAAGCTTGTGGGAAACGTTTTCAAGTGCCAAATTGCCTCCTCACTTCATTTTGACTAATACAGTATGCATAATCCTCAGTTTACTTTGGGGCTGAGCCAATAGTATAACTCCAATTTCTGCATGTTTTAACCCTTAAAAAGCCCCCTTTCCACCCTTTTTGTACTCAATGGTCTTCTTAAGAAGTCTGTAGCTGAAAAGAGAAACTCTTGTGTTCATGCTTGTCTGATGCACTCTTCATTGCTTGAATTATCCGTTAGCCTGAATGTGCCTCTTGGACTCAGGCCCTGTTAATGTCATTGATCCATCTTCGGCCCTGTTTTTTTTTTTTTTTATATTAGACCTGGGCAGGTTGCTGGATTTCGTCCCAGCAGTCAGATCAAGATTTGAACATGACGGCTTAAATCCTTCAAATTAGTATGTCCCCTCCACTGATACTATCTCCATAAACCTAAAACACTGACAGTGACTCCCAGTCAGCTATTAAAGCAAAAGACTTTCTAAGCTAAACCACCTCAGCCGTGGATTTCCCACTCGGGTCATCTCATCTCATTTAGCAGGTTTTTTTTTTTTTTTTTTCAGCAGCAAAACCATCTTTTCATCCTGAACAGCGTGGAGCAGCCAAGGCACATTGGCAATGAAAAAAGAAAGTTTAAGATGAGTAAAATTTGTACAATAATCGGAGCCATTGGTCCGTGCAGACAGATGTTGCTGGGCCCTTTAACATTAAAATAAGTAATTATTCAATCGTTGAAGCTCTGTGCTTAAATCAATTTGTTCTGACTTATGAAGGAAACAATTACAGTTATTGACTACAGAGAAAAAGTGAAATATTAAGGCATTAGTGCATACCTCTGCCAGCCACAGGACTTCTTTCAGGAGTTGTATTCTTCTCCTCTTTTTGTCCTTCCCTTCAGCACTTTCTCCCCTTCTCCACCTTCTTTACCCAGCGGGCCATCAGTAGTAGCTCCCCCCATATGATTCTGGCCCTGCTCAAGGTTTCTTGCTGTTATAAGGAATTTTTTACCTGCCACTGTTTTTTGCTTGTGTTTCTGTAGACCACATAGAGGCAATCTTGATTGTAACAGATGCGATATAAATAAAGTTGAATTGAACCAGGCATTAACTGCAGAGTAGCTCCATTTCATTTATGATTAAAACCCTTAATATTGAATATTTAATCAAAGATGTAATGTACACAGCTGTGAGTGTATGTAATTAGTTCTTCCATTCATGAGTTCAAACTGCATTTCCGGATTCCTCCAGAACTTTTTTGTTCAGCAGCATAGACTATTTTAAACCCAAAGCCGTGACTTTAGCGTGGAAGGAACGCTCCAGCTTTGCTCCCAGAGGCTGAGTGGTTGCCTTCTCCTGAAATGGCTTCGTTCATGAAAATGCATCTGCTTTTCTGTTTGCGCGGTAGGTATGCCAGAGATGATGGACGAGCTGGGCCGCCTCTCGGACTCTACCTCTGAAGAGCACTCCATCCACTCCTACACTTCTGAGTCATTTGATGACAACGGTGAGTGGTCCCCACATGCCACTTCCTGAGCTTTAGGGTTTTTTTCCCCCTAATTCCACTAATGTTACCACAGAAGGCCTTGAAGAAAAAAAATATTCAGGGTTTCATATTTAGGAGCCACCAGCAAATAAAGACTGCTGCAGATGAAAAAGCGCCGGTCCACTCGGCACCTTCACTTCAGAGCATTAACATATTAAAAACCAAAAAAGCAGCAAATAGAACAGAGGGAAGGTGTCAAAAAAAGCATCAAAAGTTAATGCACCCATCTAAAGTGAATGGAAAAAAAATAAGACTTGCTTATTCATCTTAGCAATTCTATTACTTTTTCCCAAGTAAATCAGTGCCGTTAATCCTTCCTTGATTCCGATTGGAAAGATTGTGTTTCTTTCTCGGATAAGTCAATACCATCATTCTTTCATTTGCTAAGAGGTTGGAAGTTAATCACACAAATGAGTGCGTGCGTGGAGGTCTGCGTTTTTCAAAGAAGCAAAGAAGAAGCCAGGCTGGTTGTTTTTTAACCCCTGTCCAATTACTGGAGATACAGTGGAAGGAACTGCTTTATAGGGTGACACACACCCACGTGCATGCAGACACAGACAGGAAAGGTTAATTGGAGGGTGGTAACATGCTATTCTCATGTGCGCACGTGTGTCCATCCCAGTCACATGAACGCTCTACCAGTTCACACCTGAAGTGCTGTTGTTACTCTGGCTCTCTTCTCCCTTTTGTTCCCAGCCTCCATAGTGACGGTCATACGTCTCGTCAATGATGCCGTCGATGATATTGAAAGTGAAGGTATGAGCGGCTTTCTTTTCACGCATCTGTCACTCCTGCGTCTGCCTCTTGGTGCATTCAGAGGTCTAGGACTAGGCCACGATGTCCTGATGCAGTGCAGCTGAGGCTTTTTTTTTTCAATCCCGATTCCATTAAGAAGAAAAGACAATATTTGTTTGCGTTCCTCAGTCTAGATCTGTGTTTTATTGTTCTTTTTGGTTTCTGTTGTGAATTTTTTTTTTTTTTGTCTCACTCATCCCCTGATTATCACTCTCGTTTCCTGTGTAGTGTCGAACATGGACAAAGAGCAGCGGCGGCACAGCCCTGGTGAGTGAGTTGCAGAGAGAGTGAAAAAACATCTTGTTAATGTGCATCCCTCAAGCGGAAAACTTAAACTTCTCTGCTTTCTTCCTGTTTTCTCTGTGTGCTTCCATCATTCTTTGTACAGCATTTCTGTTTACAACATCGCTTATTTATTAATAGCCAGACTAATTTTTTTTCTAATTATACTTCCTCAATTCTATTATTTTGTTAATAAAAGGCCACAGAGACACTGCTACTAGCTTGATGCAGGTAGAGCTGTATCTGCGCTCAGCTATGTTTACTCAGGAGTTATTTCTCTCTTCCTCATTGAAGATCCTGAGTTTATTCACTCATGATTTATACTTATACTTATTCATTATGGTCAATGCGCTCAGTGATTATGATAGATTCCATCCAGCTTATTTGACAAAGCCCATATTGGACTCATTTCTCACAATATCCTTTCAAATATTCTGACACCCAGATGATGCACTTTGTATTCATTTGAACACAGCTAACTCAGGAGAAAATAGGAAGTCTTCTGAAGATGGCCTCAGCATCAGTATTGATCAGATAAGGTTAGCAGGACAAGAAATGTGTCATAGTATAGAAAACAACCCATTCATTATTGTATTTTCTGTGTTTTTGTATTTTATTTCCTGTTTTTACATAAATGAGCAATGACCACCCATAAAACGTTAATGCTGATAGATGAAGCAGGAGGTGACCACACATACACACCACAGGAAGTACCTCGCTGTTTATAATTGCATAATACTGCAATTAAATACAGCTTCACTCAAAACAATCATATTTAAAATGTTCTTTTGGAATATTTGGTATTTCTAATTTGGCATTTTTATGATGAATATATGATTAATTGTGCTATGACGTAAGTATGGTGCAACTATTATGCTGCATCAGACTGACTTCTGATCCCACTCCATCCATCTATCCATCCATCCATCATCTGTCCATCTGTCATCCATCTATCCATCCAACTATCATCTGTCCATCCAGCCATCCATCAGTCCATCCACAGAAGCATTGTAACAGTTCAGGGTCTTATTTTCTTCCTGACTAGTAGCCAGACTTAAGAGTGTGTTACTGATTTGTTACGTTTTTACACAGTACCCAGGCTCTGTAAGGATCAAAGCGTGTTGTAATGTAATTCAGCAGTGGACGTAAACCAGGCAAATGCAGCATATGTAGGAACTGTGCGGGATCATTTGAATTATGCTGACACTTAGCTCAATCAAGCTGTGTACAGTGCGTCTCAGTTGCTCCGGCCTTGGAGAAGATCTCAGAGGAGTTAATGGGCCTTTTGAGGAAAACCTCACATCAACATAGAAAAGCAGACGAAGCAGCTTCAAACAGGCTCCCGTTTCTCACACACAAGCACGCGGCAGTCACGCCAGTCAGGATCCGCTGGCACCTGACCTATAGCATCCCCGCGCTGCTGCTCATTACTGTCACTTCCTTGTGTCTCATAAAGACCAG
The DNA here is from genome assembly GCA_015343265.1 of Pao palembangensis. NCBI lineage: Eukaryota > Metazoa > Chordata > Actinopteri > Tetraodontiformes > Tetraodontidae > Pao > Pao palembangensis. The sequence goes on along the minus strand of CM027094.1, from coordinate 8,889,292 downwards.
TATTAATTAGTCATAGTTATGCAGTCCGTTTGTTGTCAGTTGCATTTAATTTACGTTGGCCTCAAAGCGTTTCACCCATAGCAAGACTATTTTCCAGCCTCCCTCTGCCAGCCTGATGTATGAGGAGATGTATTTCACACAAACGGAATTAGCCAATGTAAAAAAATATTTTCTAAGCAAGCCTTAGGATTGAGTGTGTTTGTGTAGATCAAAAGATGTACAACCCTGCATTCAGCTCAGTGCGTATATAATCTCATGTGTATAGAAATAACAGTATTAGATTCTAGACTCCTTCTATTTTGTTATGGTGTGTTCATGCTCTTCTGGAAAGGTGGTCTGAGGTTTCTTGACTTACAACACAAGAATATATTTTATTCAGACACAAATAATGATGACTGAGAGCAAAAAGGAGTTATTTTCAGTGCTTTGACCCCAGTATCGAACGGGTCATCAGGAGGTTGATGATGACACTAATGGTTGTAGGGGGTTGAACGAGCTGGAGGGAATTGTGTTCAGACCTTTTGATGGTAAAATACCCAGAATGACATCTGGACAACCCTGGAGAAGTGGCTGGGAAATGAGTGCGCACACAAAGAGGCACTTTTCAATCAGCTTCGTGCACATACAATGTTTACGATTAGGTGTTCCACAGGTTAGGTGCCTCTCATCGACTTGCTCATTCTCCACCGTGTCATAATTCGCCGCGTCCATCCGAATTCTGTTATTTCTTCGAGAAGAGCATTTCATCAGCAAAGGCTTTCCATCTCATGGGATATTTGTCTTGTTTCACACTTCACTGACAGTGAGGTGCAACCTGCAGTGCAAGGATGAACATTTGCTGCCATTTTAAAGAGTATTAGTTTATTTTTTTATGCTTTAATCCTTTCATCTGAAAAAAAAACCCTTCCAAACCACATGTATAATTAATTATGCCATACTGCATACAGTGAGAATGATTTTATTGTGGTTTTTCAGACTTGTTAATGCAACAGCCAACACGTTTCATGCATTTAATTGCAAAAGCAAGTGTAGCTAATGAACATTAGTGTGTCACACAGAGGATGACCCCTATGGCTTCTCTCGTTTCGTCAATATGATGCTTTTTTTTTTGGCTCACAGCTCATTAACCCAGCCATAAATTATGGATTCTGCATGCCACAGCTGATAGGAAGTTGTGCATAAGCAGGAGTTCCACATCAGTCACTCGAGAACTCACAGGCAGAAAGTTGTCAACGGTATTATTTTGAGCATCTCGAAAGTTGTAAATGAGAATCGTTGCCGTCGACAGCACAGAAGCACAACATAAACCCCACAGTGACAGGCACGCCAAGGAGCAGCCGTTCGGCGGGGGCCTCCCGTGGCATTGCGGGCTCGCATGAGCACGACTAACATGCAGCCCATTTGTGCGAAGACAAAGGGATCGACAGAGTAGATAATGAGCAGAGGCCGAACACGGAGGAGAACAACACAAGCAAACACAACTCAGTGCAGCTCTTCATTTTGGTTTAAAATCTTTTAGTAGATGTTCAGTTCTAGAACCTGATTTGTTGCACGAGTGAGAACACGGAGGGATTCCGCACTGATCAGAACCATCGTGGCCGTCATCAGCGCAATCCCTCCAGTTATTCAGGCAGACATATTGGCTGGTGTTACCTCTTCAAGAGAAGATTGAAATGACGCTGTTTTAGCAGAGAGGTGATTTATTGATGTGACACCTTTTGCTGGCTGATTCTGTTAGGCAGATAATCTCATTCCCCACTCACACAGAGAGTGCGACAGAGAATGACTTGTTTGTAAAGTTAACGCACGCCCGAGGGAGGAGGATCACATGATTTGGCAACAGCCTTTCCAGGGAATAAAGCCTCAGGTGCTGAACGCAGATGCCTTCATTAAGCAGTTCATCTCATTGCACTAATTTATTGCAGGATTCCCCCTTCTAAATTACTGATGAATGAATAAATAATGAATCTCTTAATCGCACTGGAAACACTACCATTAAAGAAACCAGTCATTTCATATATTTTCAGTTGCAAAACATCACCTTAAAGCAAAATCTTACGAACAGTTTTGTTCAGTTCCATAATAAATAAATGCCTCTCATCCATTAGGCTAGTAGTATAAATTCAAACTATGAAGTGTGAAAACTACAGATGCAAATGATTAGTTGAGAAATAGATCACAGCTGCCCTTTTTATTCACTGGGATTTCTAAATTCTTTACAAGCTAGTTACTAATCTAAACCACTGATATGTAATTGATAAAGGGAAATCAGTACTTTTCAAGTGTAAATCATACAATTGTTTGTTGAAACTACTTGTTTCAGTGTACCGGTGGGAGCCCTCCAGTGAGACTTCCAGCTGGCTGTCACCATCCCGTCTGTCTGCTTCAGAAGTGGGATCCCATTACGACTTCAGTGACATCCAGCAGAACATCAGACGCGGAGGCAGCACGCGATCTCTTCAGCTGGACTACAGAATATTTGGCTACAGCGGAGACACATGCCAGGAAGATGGACAGGGGGCCGAGAAGAGGACCTTCCAGTGGGAGCGGAACCAGTCGGGCAAATGGGAGCGGATGTGCATCCTGGACTGGGAACAAAAGAAACGGCACGGTGGGGAAGGGAAGAGCACATGTGGCAGGAGCAGAGACGTGGGGCTCTGCCAGGACCTCAGAGATCGTCAGAAGCTGCATGACCACGACAACTGTGAAGACATCTCCTCACCTATTTACGAGGAGTACCAAGAGTCCAGCAACAATCCAGAGCAAATTCAAGAGCCGGAGTGCCTTTATGACACTCTACCCCCAACCAGGGCTGCATACGAAGGATACCCTTCAGGTCCTCCTGGCATTAATCTGCATCCAGCTCAGCTCCAGCCGCCTCTGCGGGCATGGGACTTACACACAGGGGAGTGGGGGGGGTCGCAAGAGAATCGGGGACTTGGCTCGAGCAACGCGACAGGTTCTGGGGATGAACTGGAGAGACTACTGAACCTCGTGTCACTCAGAGCCCGGAGAGCCACCAGAATAGACAGAGCTTCCACAAGGTCGGAACACCCGAATGACTGGGATGGCTTTAAATGAGCTGCTTGCATACTGAATATTCCTTTATAGAGAAGCGCATTTATAATGAGACTTGGCTCACCAGCTGAAAAAAATAACGAAAAAAGATTATATATTTGTTATCAAGCGTAATCTAGGGCAAAGAAACACTAATCTACTGCCAATCATTGTGCATGTCTGCAGAAAGAACAGAAAAAAAGTAATGCGTGTGTTATGATAGCTGGTTATATTGGCTGCAAACCATTGCTATTACATTTATTATTTTTAGAACCACCGGAGCACAGCATTTATTCACATCAAAATGTAAAAGGAGCAAAGTTAACTGATTTGGAGGTGGGGGTGCTGGTCTTTAAACATACAGTACAATCTCTCTCTCTAGCTCTCGCACCCTCTCTCTCTCACACACATGCACACAATAATATTGTGAGTTCTAATTTATTTTTTGATACACACACGCACACACACACACACACACACACACACACACACTTGTGTTTTTTTGCAGAACACCCACATTGAACACTCAGCGATACTAATGAAATTACCACTAACTGACACCAGGAGAGTTTTATGTGACTTAACTATTAATTTAATAGTAATTTAACGATTGCAGTCATACTCTTGATGATAACGAGCCTCTCCATCAGGCACAAACATCAGGGTTTAAGCAATACAACAGAAAATGAGTAAATACTAAATATTGTTTTATTCATATTTGAATGGTGAAACTAACTTTCGAACTGAGTCATTCTCAGATCCTGGTGCGCACTCATCATCCTGTATATATTCCAAATCTTTTTTAAAGCTCTTGAGATTAGAGAATTAATCCTGGTTTTCACCTGGTGTTAATGTGTGATATGACTTTATTTGCTGAAAGGCTTGGAGATTTGTGTGGAACGTCAGCAGAGAGTTCCAGAATTATTCACCCAAGACATGTACACACGGCTGCTTCGATGATAATACAGTGTAAATCTTCCCTGCCCACAGGGCTGCATAAACGCCGTCAAATGTTAAACAACGCTGAAAGACAAACAGGCCGTACGAGCTTTTTAAGGACTGTTTGAACAAGCCTGATCTATTATCCATTGTTTTCACTGACCTTTTGTTCATACATGCATTCCCTTGTAAATGTGAGAGGCCTTTCTGTGTTTGAAATGGAAATAAATGTGTAGTTGCACAGAGGACAACTACTTCCGTTATTGAAAGATGTAAACAGCAAAATAATCAACATAACTGCTTTCAAGACAAGGGCGTTGAAGGTATAAAGACCAGACGCTCAAATATATTCAGCCTGAATTTTGACTGTCTGCCAACCAGTCTAGCCCTTCCCTGACATTTAACAGCAATGCCTTTTCGCCCAGTGAAGTGTTACTTGCTCTTTTTTTTTGGAATATTCCTGTAAACCCTGTGGTTATTTGTGCATGAAATTCCCACTGGATTAGCTGAACTACTGAAAGGATATCATCCAGGACATCAACCAGTCATCATCATCATCAGAGTCAATAACACCTTTCTTTTTCACTCAGGTGATCTTGTGTATCTAAAGGAGTGGCTAGTGCTTTTAAGTCTCTACACAGGCCGTGACAGGCTGATTCCAGACTGCAACAAAATGCGGAAGCTTACGTTAACTGGAATAACGCTAACCTGGATAGTTGGGGGTTATTGTATTTTCGTGCCTGTCCCCTAATAGTGTGCAGTCACAAAGTAAAAATTGAAGCCTGAGATGGTCCTATTAAATCTCGTGGCCAATGATCTCACTAGCACTCGCGTGCTAAGTGAGCGCTCTCTCATTTGAACTACTTCTCCCTGCCACCTTTTGCACATTATTGTGAAAGAAACATTTTGTTGATCTCAATTTTGCTGGCGGTATTTGTTGTTGGGTGGTTACTGCGAGGACAGCATGGGGATGGTGAGGTGGTTGCAAGGTGATGGACTGCTAATCCATTCTGTTCAGCATGCGTGGGCTGCAGTACTCTTCGACCTGCCATGTTTATGCATTAAAAAGCTTCCCTGTTGATGCTAAAAAAAAAAAAAAAAATACTCCAATATTCAACTTAAGCAAACACAATTGGCTTCATCTCCTCAAAACTCAATCTCATCCCTGTCTTCCTGCTATCTGTTGGATCTGGAATAATCTGATTCCAGTCCTTCATTACTTTTGTCATATCCTGTCACTGTCTCCTATTTTTCCTCTTTTCAGAGCAGTTTTCAAACATTTGAAAAAGTGAGCATCCATCCATCCATCCATCTTCTGCCGCTTATCCGGGGTCGGGTCGCGGGGGCAGCAGCCTAAGCAGGGAAGCCCAGACTTCCCTCTCCCCAGCCACTTCGTCCAGCTCTTCGGGGGGGATCCCGAGGTGTTCCCAGGCCAGCTGAGAGACATAGTCCCTCCAGCGTTTCCTGGGTCTTCCCAGGGGCCTCCTACTGGAGGGATGTGCCCTGAACACCTCAGCAGGGAGGCGTCCGGGAGGCATCCTAACTAAATGCCCGAGCCACCTCATCTGGCTCTTTACAATGCGGAGGAGCAGCGGCTCTACTCCGAGTTCCTCCCGGATGGCAGAGCTTCTCACTCTATCTCTAAGGGAGAGCCCAGCCACCCTACGGAGGAAACTCATTTCGGCTGCTTGTACCCCCGATCTTATTCTTTCGGTCACTACCCAAAGCTCATGACCATAGGTGAGGGTAGGAATGAAGATCGACCGGTAAATCTAGAGCTTCGCCTTTCGGCTCAGCTCTCTCTTCACCACAACGGACCGGTGCAGAGTCCGCATTACTGCAGACGTCACACTGATCCGCCTTTCGATCTCCTGCTCCATTCTTCCTCCACTTGTGAATAAGACCCCAAGATACTTGAACTCCTCCACTTGGGGCAGGATCTCCTCCACGACCCGGAAAAGGCACTCCAGCTTTTTTTGGCTGAGAACCATGGCCTCAGATTTGGAGGAGCTGATTCTTATCCCAACAGCTTCACACTCGGTTGCGAATCGATCCAGCGAGAGCTGGAGGTCACGGACCGATGAAGCCAACAGGACCACATCATCTGCAAAGAGCAGAGACCCGATCCTGAGGCCACCAAACTGGACCCCCTCAACACCACGGCTGCGCCTAGAAATTCTGTCCATAAAGGTTATGAACAGAATTGGTGACGAAGGGCAGCCCTGGCAGGGTCCAACCCTCACCGGAAACGAGTTCGACTTACTACCGGCAATGTGGACCAAACTCTGACACCGGTCATACAGGGAGCAGACGGCCCGAATCAGGGGGCCCGACACCTGTGAGCAAAAAGTGAGCAACCACTTGAAATTAGTAGTAGGGAGCCATATGCTTTAAGCAGTACACCACTTCTTTAAGTCGTATTGGATTTGGCTGTGGAGTTGTTTATCTCTGAAACTAGATAAGTGGGAAACGTTTTATCCCCTCCTCCCCCCTCCTTCACTAACATAAGTGAATTGAGATTGTTAGACCAGCTCCTGTTAGTAAGAGCTATAGCAAACAGAACTGGCGTTAAATGGAATGCAGCGAGCAGAAATACGCAACAAATATTGCCAAATTATCTGACCTAATTATCTTACCTATAAGTGCCAAAATTCCTATGATAAGGCCTTATTACATGGCAATAATTCTGTTAAAAACCTGGTGATGATCCTTCCCTCGTAGACGTCACTGTCTCCGTCTCGCCACTCATCCATGTCCTGATCTGCTCTTTAAGGGTTGCTGAAGTGGATCCCAACATGTCCTGTCAAGCAGAGAAAGAGACCTGACAGGGAATAGGGAAAAAAACAGAAAAAAAACATTCACACCTGCCAAGGGCACTGTATGACTTCCTGCTCACCTGGCTGTGGACTACAGAAAGAAAAAACCCACCAGGAATAAAGTGAAGAGGGAAAAAAAGCTTTCTGAAATGTATAGCTGTATCTTCTCTACTAACTCCTTGGATGGCTTTGTTGCATGTTTTGGTACCTCCGCCACCACCCTTTTCTACTGAATCATGCTCCGAGGTAGCCCTCTGGTATACTTTAATTCATTTCAGGTCACTGGAGTGCTGTAACCGAGGATTCGTTCAATGGGCTGGATTTTGAATAATATTACCTGAACCTGAAGCTGTCTGTGGCAGTAAAACAGAGTTCTACTTTACTGGAAAGGAAATTATCATTTCCCAAGTCTAGCAGGTGAGCTTCCTCTCAATGTGCGAAACATGAGATAAATAACCTCTATAAAATATTTAATCCCATCAAGTTAGTCTTGTGGTGGCTCTTTTTCTGTGATTCCAGACAGAAATATGACAGATTCATTTAAGCTGAGCCTAAAGTCATCGACATCCCGGAGAGCCAGCACGGCTTGTGAGCATCTTCCCAAATTTTATACGTATAAACCGATATGCCAGACTATAAATTTTAGCTTTACACTGCTGGCAAATGCATCATTGATGATGAGGATGAGTAAGATTTGCCCAGGATGCACACAGTCAAGACTGGAGCAGATTCCAGCACAGCTGTCACAGCCCTGATCACTATTTCATCTATGAAAACACTTTTCTGTGCAGAAAAAAAGAAAAATATTCTCAGTCCCCAGCCACTGTGTGCACTTGATTAATAGAACACACACCTCTGAATATCATCCATATTTAAGCCACTTTAATTAAGCCACAAGGTGTGCCACCAGTGAGTGAGGTGATATTTCTTAATGGATTTATCTCTATCCTCAAAGGTCATTAAACCTGGACTGGTGAGAAAAGGTTGAAACCAGTGATGCAGCCAGTGGGCTTCTTCTCCCACCGCAATCACTTCACTTGTCACTAACAAGGAAATGTACTGAGAAACCTTTGTGTGTGTGTGAGTGTGTGTCTGTGTGTTCCCACAGCCTCAGTGCCACACAAACTTTGTCCTTGTTATCATTCGACCCTCCTTGTTTAAACACCAGCAGGCAGACAGTCTGCCAGAAACCATTCCCATGGCAACCAGGCATTCCCCTTGATTGTGTCTGCCTTTCATTTTCCTCTCACACACATCTTTTTGGGGTCAAAATTGCACATGTGAATTTTTGGAGACACCCAGACACATAGGCATGTTCGCAGGCGTCAAGCTCAGAGTTCATTTGTAGTTTTTTTTTTTTTTTTTCATTTGATTTAGGAGAATCTGCAGATTATTCAAATTGAAACGACAGTTATATGTAGCGCAAACCTGCAACTGCATATTTACGACAGCAGTTTTGTACCAGCAACTTTTTTTTATGTGAATTTTGAGTGAAACGCCTCATGTATCTTTCAGCACATGCCAGTTTGTGTCAGTGCAATAGATGGAAACATTTCATAGTCAAATGTTGCCGCTTGTTCCAGTTCTGGTTTGTCTCCCTGTAGGAACTGGTACAAGGTCGAGCAGAGAGAGAGAGAGGGGATGGCGTTCTGCCTCAGCCCAGCAAATGTATCATCAGACAGTTTTACATAATATTCACAGAAGACCTGATTAAACTTGTCACCAAGTTGTTTGAAAACTGCATTTACGAACTTTCCAGAAATAATCAGCCTGAACGCAAAATAAAATGTGTTTTCCAAATTTATCATAACACACTGAACATGCCTGTGTGTGTGTTTTCATCTTTTCCAGCACCTGTTTTCATTTTGGGTCCTGTAACGCAGAGAAGGGGGGAGAGGGTTCTTGCAGGACCTGCTGCCTTTACCGGCAGACCTTACGTAACCGTTACCTCTGCCCTCAGCTGCATGTGTGGTGCGCACTGAATAAACTAGAATGCAAACAACGCTCCAAAAGGTAAAAATAATTCCGCCGTCCGGTCAGAGCGAGAGCAAAGAGCACAGGCAGTGTGTTCGGCCAGACTGGCTGTTTATTAAATTATTCTCACAGGGATTATGCAATGTGTCCCGACAACTTACACACTCTTTCATGAGCACTCGTTTGATGACCACCATTCGTCTTGGATGTACTATTAATTGCAGACATGCCGGTTGTCCTATAGTGACAGACGGGGTCAAACCAAAGGCAAACGCATGTGTGATGGGAGAGAGGGAGAGAGTGTCAGGGCAATAAACACAGGGACTGTTTATTCATCATGCCTCAGAGCCAGCTGATGAGGGCTGTCCAGTCCCTTCAGCTCTGGCTTTTCATTGGACCATCTGGCATTTGCAGCACACACACAGTCCCTGCACCACACACACACACACACACTTTACCTTTTTGCATAGTGACATTCCGCCAGGTCGAGGTGGACACAGCAGGGAAGCAAAAAAAAAGAGCAAAAGAGAGAAAGCTACAGGGATGAAAGGGCGTTATACAATGGAGGAGCTGAATGATGGACACGGCCTGTAAGAAACGGACAACATGAGCGGAGTGAGAGAAGTAGAAAGCCTTCCCTATGTCCCCGGTGTCTGCAGCCAGGGCTGTGCGGATGATTACAAATCTGCGCTGCTCTCGGTGACATCAGGATTACACCGCCGTGCCGGGCCTAATCTGTGTGTGCAACATCTGCCTCTGATGACACCAGTCTAGACACACTTCTACCTTTGTAAGGACTTTTATAGACACAGTGCATTCTGCAGCTCCTTACCCTAACCCTAACCATCACAAGTAAACCCTTTACCCCAACCTTCACACCAAATCTTAATGCTCAAACAGCCCTTTCAAGATGTGTGGACCAGCACCTGTTTTCATTTTGGGTCAATTTTGGGTCTGACAAAATATCAAATTGCTTGTAAAATTTAGTACTGAGGTTGTAGCATAAGCACACACACACACAGACGGTGTGCGGTCACACGTGTCACAGCCATGTCTCCGCCTTCCCATTATTCACCGATACTTTAATCTCTTGAGGATAATCAGGCCTAAATATGCTGAAACCTGGTAATGGTGGGTGGAAATTAAATGGCCAAAGGGGTCATGCCTGTGCATGACAGAATGAATTCATATCAGAGAGGCGCCTCAGACTAGAGGAAGCCGTGTCCCAGCTCCCCCCACCCTGCCCCCAACTGCTGTTTTAGATTATTACTCTGACAATCCCCTGGCATATGCCATCAGAGCAGCTGCCTGTGACAGTCAACTGCTCTGCTGCATACATCATGTCCTTTACTGGATTCATCGTTGAGATAAACGTGTGTAAATCTCTTGAACTCAATTGACTCCATGCGAATTTGCCTCCACATATCAGCTGTTTTTTCTGCACAGAACATTTACACGCCTAATAAAATGCACAGTCTGAGCCTGAACATCGAAGATGTGTTTTTTTTTTTTGTTTTGTTTTGTTTTTTACTTCCTGTAAATCTTTGCTTGAACTCTGAAATGCTGATTTGTGGAGTGGACGGCCTTCATGGTGGCTTCAGCGCACTCAGCATTCAGGCTGGTATCTGTTTCAGACACTCCCTCAGGTTTGCTGAGATCTGTTTTCAGTGAAAAGGATGTGTGTTTTATACACCAGGCTTTGATCATCAGGGCTCTATCACTGTGCTTACCAGCAGAATAAGCATCTACATTTGCTGAAGTTGCTGCAGCTTTTATGAGGGTTTTTTTTTTTTTTTTTTTTTTTTTTAATCAGGTTCTTACTGAAGCACAAGCATGGAGCACTACAAATTACTTGGGGTGTTGAACTACCTGGTTGCAGGTATTCTGCAGTTTTGTTCTGGTTAGAAAAACGTGAATAAGAATAAACCAACCTGGACAACGTGAAAACAGGTCTCATTAGTAACACACACTGGTTAGCAAAATGCTAATATATGCTATATGAATATGTGACTATATCAGTAAATATGGCTCATTTTTTAAATACTTTATGGCACATATTTTCTTTTTTTCAAACTGCTTGTGGGACTGAAGGGCTTATGGTTACTGGAGGATCAGTCAGAGCAGAAAAGCAGTCATAACAGAGTTACCAGGTTCTTCAGAGCTTTGGAGTTTTCAATTAGTCTTTTTTTTATGTTTCATACCGTTTGCGGCAGTGTTTTACAGATGCATGATACTGTCAAGCTATGATTCAGCCACAGCTATTGTTACTACAGTCAAACTGTGTTTGCATGAGATCAAGCATGAGTGTGTGTCTGTGTGCGTGTGTCTCCAATCGGGCTCTCCTCTCAGCCCCTCTCCTGGTCAGCCCGCTTTGAGGTCGACAGTCTAATCTGTCCTCATGCTTCCATGCTTAAGGGCATCCTCTTCAGCCATACGTTCAGTGGTGACAGTCAGACAAGTGGACGGCGCTGGCCTCAATGTGTCACCACCAGAGCTCACGGTATTGATGACGTATCAAACCTCTGGATCGGGTGGAGTCAGCCTGCAATCTAGTCAACTGTTGAACTGGGATTAAGAGAAATAGCTGGGATTGGGCTGCCATGCTCATGCACTCTGACCATACGATATGTTAAAGTCAACCATTTTTACAAAATCATGGAGATGTTTATGTTGACTCTGCACAGAGCAACTTAATACTTCCTTATGCCACACCATAGAGACGACGCCATAACTGCTCACACAAGCTGCTATTTTCTATTCTTCATTCTGTTTTATATGCAGATTATTAGCTTTAATATGCATGTTTTGCTTCATTTAATAATGACTTAGCACAGTTTTTTAATTTTCTTCCTGCACTGTTTAACAACAGAAAAAGTTGTTTCAGACCAGGATCCACGTCCTGGTGAACACATGCAAACAATGTTCCATCTGAAGGCTTTGTTTGCCTTCAGACGGAAGGCAGACGGGAGGTTCTTGTGGTGCCAGTTTTTTATCATCCTCTCCAGCCTTCAGTTTATCAAAACTTAAGTGGTTAAAAAACAAAACAAAACAAAAAAAAAACAAAACAAAAAAAAATAAAAAACGAGGCCCAGATGTAATATTGCAGAGCAGCAGTCAGGCATTACAATTAGTAAATGTTGGGGTTAAAGTCTCCTTCTCATCTATCAGCCCCCCTCACACACACACACACACACACACAGAACACACACAGAACACACACATACACACACACACATACAACATTGTACTTTGGTCTTTGTGTGGACTTTCATAGGCATAATGTAGCCCCTTACCCCAACTAACCCCCTGACTCTAACCTAAACCCAATTCAAGCTCCAACCTTAAAACCAAGTCTTAACAGTCCTTTGGAGTTGTGAGGACCAGCCAAAATGTCCTCCCAAAAATGTCTTCACTTTGCTCTAGCATAAGTCTTTTAGTAAACAGCATATAGCAAGTACAGAACACACACACAGACAAGCTCTCTCTCTCTCGCTCTGTCTCCCCCTCTCTCTCTGTCTCTCGCTTTCTCTGTCAGTGTGCTGATTGGACTTCCCGTGCAGACCCACCGCTGTGCGCGCACTTACAGCAACCCCGTGAATTGTGTTGATATCAAAGGCAGATTGTGGGAAGTCACGCTGGGAATGACCGGGGAAAAAAAGCAGGGGGAAATCTTTGCACGCACACCTCGGGATGGTGGAGGTAGGCGGCGGAGGGACCTCAAAGACAGAAAGCCATTAGAGCCACGTCGGAGGTAACAAGCATGGATGTGGATCCGCGTCTGTCTGTCCTTCCCCGCGGTGTGGAATTCTCTACATCCCGCTGTGCGCCTGCCTGACGGAGGGCTTTTCTCGCCTGTTTACCACAGAACCTTCTCACTTTGCACAGAGTGACGTATAGTTCAGCTCCCGGCAAGGGAATGGTCAGTGCTGACGATGACTCCATTCTTTTTCATTGAGAATAACGCATTAAAAATGGGCTCGATATTTTAGAAGGGACTAGCCTTCTCTTTTTTTAACCTATCGTGCGCGCATGAAGATGGAGGGGAGAGATGCCATCCAGTGATCCAGAGACACTTCAAGAGGATGGAGACCTGAAGTGGTATGCACTTGCTTTCTGCCAATTCTGGTCGTTTCAAGAGGGCAAATAATTGTCATTTTTCCAAAGGAAGGGGGTGTGGCGTGTCCAATCAGGATCTGGTGGCACGAAGATGGGTGTTTTTTTTTTACATAGAAAAATACAAAAGCTCACGTGACTCCAGTGCTTTAAGTTAGGGAACCTAAGTAACTCTCGGCAGACTCCAGGTGCGCTCTTCTGCAACTCATGAGGCGTTCAGGTGCGCTCCATGTTTGATTTCGGACGTGGTGGTGCCGGCGGTACCTGCAGGACGTGAAGCACAGTCGGGACGCGTGAACAGGCTGTTGGAGCGAGTGATGCCGGACACATTCACTCTCATTAAGAACCGGACAGAGCTACGGCTGGGCCAACTAGAGCGCGCACTGGGCGCGGAGGGCAGCGCCCGTCCCGCCTGGGTCATCGGCATCCTCGCCAGCGTGTTGATCTTCACCACCGTGGTGGACGTACTGGGCAATCTGCTCGTCATCATCTCGGTGTTCAGGAACCGCAAGCTGAGGAATGCTGGTAAGATTTAACTCATCATATGCCCATTTTCCCTGGCAATACAGAAAAGAGAGCCATTAATTAGGCTGATGAATGGAGCAGAAGAGCATTAATTTATATCATTTCTGCTATGTGTTTTCTCAGTTCAGTCTCAGTTCTGCTTCAGTTTTGTGGCTTTTCATGCTTTGACCCAAAGATCTTTGAGTGAACCTTTGGGTGCACCTAAAACCCCACAAGGGCCAATGAACCCACCAACAAAGTGATTTGAATGTCATGCTTTACTTAGTGGGTCTGTCTGTAAACATCTGGAAGGCTCCACAACAGTATCCACAGCAATGGAAGCTCCTTGTAGAGCTGCTGCTGGACACACTGCTCCCTCGCGGAACCACCTCACCTATCTTGTCTGCCCTGTTATGTCCTCAGAACATGGAGGCTGCAGTGACAGCATGGTTGGTGCCTCGCGCCATTAGATCCTCCAGGAGTTGGTGTTTCTCCACCGCTTCACCCTTGAGTTGTTGAAGTTCCAACGCAGCTTGATTTACGCCTGCCAGTGATAAGCGCTGCGCAGGAGAGTCCCTTTTTGAAAGGGTGACAGCGCTGGCCTTTGATGAAGCCATTCTGATGTGAATGTGTGAAATTATCCGAGAGGCTCCTGGTGCTACAGAAATGCATAATGCTGAATCATAGAGCATGGGTGCACTCGTTCACTATGTGCAGGCACAAAAGACTTATCTTGAGGTGACACATCTCATTTCTAATGATCCCCCTCATGCTGGCTAATGACACACTGATTAATGTTGTGTCCCTCCTCTTGAAAATTGTAATATTTAGATAAAATACTCCACGAGCTGCCGTCTTCTTTGGTGCAATTTAACAAAGCTTAAGCAACAGAAGTACTCTTTACCTTTTATCTGAGCTTATTTTTCTCCGCGATGGACACAATCTGGAGAAGTTAACGCTTTAAATGGTCCCATCTCTTGTGACGGGATCTCACCTGCTGCAGTTTCTTCTCTCCCTGTTCGATAAGCTGTGGGTAGTGGTTCAACTTATCGAGTCACGCTGGACAGGATTATTGTTGCGAAGTTGAAAAAAGGGTAATGTGAAAATCTATGTCAGCAGCAATATGTGTTTCAACATTACAACCTTCAGTACAGAACCAGCCAAATAAATGATTATTTTATCAGATGAAAGCAGGTACAGAAACAATAACCCCAGTGCATTTTTGCCTTTATGTACTCTCCCACGATGCTTTACAGAGCTTTTTATAGATGATCCACTGATAACGACTTATTTTGTCTCATTTTAGTCTCTCATGCACAAAACACACACGTGCACACAAACACATGTATTGTATTCTACCAAGCATCATATAGATATTTTACCTTTGGGACAAACACGGTTTACCATTCTGACCATTCAGCCTGATCCAAGTGACCAGTGATTGTCTCCTGGATCAGGATCTTGACAGCATCAAGAAGCCCCAGCAATAAACATTGTGTCCAAGGACAAAGGGTAAACCTGTGAAATCTCAAATAATTCGACCACAAAACTGAAATAAAGCTAATGGAACATGCTGAAATCCTAAATGAGGTGTTTCTGGGCGTCATGAGTTATCCTTCCTTTAGCTATTTCTAGGTTTCCCAGTGCCTACCTTTACAGAAAGTCTTATATATTTGTGTTTTTCCCACTCACACGTTTGCACTTCTGGCTTGGCGCTGATCTCTTGCAACTCAAACAGCCCACTCAGCAGTTCATAAGCTGCACTGAACCCACAACCAGTCGTGAACCCGAAGGAGGGCTGATGTGGAGTGAAGCAGCCCACTCAGTTTGGAGGGAAAAGACCTGACTGGTGAACAGCCAAGCAGGAGCATTAATAGGCTGCAGGTGTCGCCGCAGGTGTCATATGCCAAGTCCCAGTTGCATTTGAGCACAAGTGGCAAATGATGGCTTTTCAGATGGCTGCTGGAAGACATACTGCAAATTTATGCCGTTGTTGTAGTAAATATTGCAAAACATTAGCAGTCTTTATTATTCCAAGCCCGAACTGGCAGGCAGATCTGGGTGATTCACAGTAACGAGAGGCCTAACGCACTGGGGTCAACTAACCACGGTGTGCTGGGATTGTAGAGAAATTGCACATTACCCTTTTGCCGTTTTAACTTCTTCTTTTTTCCCCTTTCACCCCCCCCGTGATCAAAATGTTTAATTTAAAGCCCTCCTTTCTCCCTCTCTCTTGATATGTGCACTTGAAGTCGGTAAGATAGTGCCACCAACACACAGGTGCACATACATGTACAATTACAGCCTTTTGTTTGCTGAATGTGAATGAAAAACAGGGCTTTGGCTGCTTAATGTGCAATTGCTTAATAGGAAATTCAAGGAAAATACAGTAGAATTACTGTGTATGTGACTTGTATAAATATATTTGTGGGAGTTTTGTTTTTTTTATCCCCAAAAGTTTGCCTTTGAAGGTGTTAGGTGGAATAATTAGGGAGACGTCCTGATGTTTGCTTTATTTATATCAAAACACACCTATTATATCATATGATAGGTAATAGATGACCATATCATTTAAAATAACACATCCTAGATCTGAATGACTTGGGCGATTCAACGTTGATGTAATGTCCTTAAAACAAGTCAAAATGAGGCTCAAGGGTGTGTGTGGCCTCCACGTGCCTGTATGACCTGCCTACAATGCCTTGGAATTACATTGTGCATTGTGTTGTTTAAGTGTTCCCTTTATTTTTTTGAGCAGCATATATATATATATATATATATATATACCTTCTTACAGTCTCTCCATCAGTGTCTCTTCATGGTCCTGGAAGGCCCCCAGCCGAAAAGGCCTCTATCAATCTTTGTTCTTATCTGAGCTTGAATGTTATCACTCACCTTCAAAGTACTTTTCCAAATCTTACCAGATAATGAATGAAAGTGTTTCCGCAGAGCCTGGTTACTCAAGGATGCTTGAAGAGACCTCAAGGTTGACTCAGACTGTCAGCAACATTTCTGAAGATCAGTCTCTCAGAGTTCACAGACACATTCCAAACGCTGTACTTCCAGCTAAGCATCACCGCCTGCCATTATAAATGCAGAGTTACTGTCAGTAATCATATTTCTTCATCAGAGGCATTTGCAGTTGACTGGTGTGCCAGTGTTTCCTCTACCACTTTTCAGTTCAAGTGCACTTAGAAACACATTCTCAGCTACACTTACCTGGCTGTAGCACACATTGAGTTACATTTGTTATAAAGACAAATAAGTCAGTAATTTATTTCAAATTCCTGATGATTGTTTATCATAAAAGTATATTCTCGCACCGTGTAAAGGTATGTAAAGAAGCGCAAATGGCTAATGGAAGAGGCAGAGGTAGATTGAGAACCACGGTCATAAAAGGGGTCTACAGATGGAAATCGTCGCCTGCTCCAGTTGCAGCACGTGATTTTCTCCTGTTCGGGCCAATAACAAACTTTGCTTTCGCTCTTAAACCCTGTGTTACAGCTGCCACCGTAGTGTTTGATTTTATGAGCTGTCACCTAGGTCATTTGTTCAATTGTCATCAGCACCTGCCTGCTCCTCCTCATTGCCTGGCTGCTGATTGTCATAGACTTCACCTGAAGCTGTCAGCTGAACCTGTTCTGGCTTGAGGATTGGTGCACAGAGCCCATCCCAGAAAATAAAGGCAGCGCCGCCAGGAGCGCAGGGTCTCTGATTAGCAGGGTGCCTTTCTGTCACTGATGTATCAGCCATTTTTGGACTCTGTGTATGACTTTGGTGGGGGAATTTACTGTTTGTGTGTGTAACTGTTCCAACCGTGTGCTTGTACTACATTGTTCGATGTGCTACCCCACATTGTTGTTCTGGGCAGGGGTAGTGATTTGTTGCACTGTTCATTTGTTTGGGTTTTTTTTTTTTTTTTTTTGAGAAGTACATTGAGAGGGTTTTCTTCCTTTTGCTTCCTGTGTTCTGCTTAGGTAAAATAGCTCTCTTTAGAGACTCTTTTGGTTGTATTCTTCTCCTTTTTGTTTTGAGCATTGCCTGCGCGGCCAATTTGTTGTATTTTCTTATCTTCTTTGTCATCACCTCCCTAAGTTGTCCCGTAATAAAATAACAGTGACTTTTATCAACCATATGTAACACCCTGAGAAAATGAATAAATGAATAAAAATCTCGCTTCTGGCGGAGTATGGAAAAACATTATTTTTCCTGACTCAACCCCGGCAAGTAGCACTGGCTGTGCTAAAGCACTATTTGAATGGTACAAATCACTATTTCAGTGCTTGTGAGAATGAATACCTCTGTAATGTATATCATTAGCCTGGCCCTAACGCAGCCAGCCGGCAACAGCTGAAATTCTTTGACAACTGAAAATATGGACGCACACCCAACAAAGTGCCACTCCGTCACATTTGCTAATTGTTCTGACTGTATCGCCACAGTACAGCTGCTGCATATGAACGTGCATCAAATTTAGATTCCCACTACTTCAGGAGTTGTGAGCACTTTAAACCTTATTTGCAAAATGTGCAACAGTAAAATAATTATTTGGACACACTGTCACATGCTGCGAGAGCCGGCCGTAGATGAGAAAAGCGACTCATGATCTTTTAAAGGAACAGACAGTGTAGATTCAAAATAATTGGCTAGTATAACAAACCAAGCAAATATTTTGAAAAATGTGCTCGGTGGTAGAATTTGAAACACATTATATAATTCTTTTAGGTGCTGTGGATGCCAGTTAAAGTTTGTTTTGGACTGCAACGCTGTCAAACGGCGCTCTGTGTTTATTCTCTGGTCTGTTATAAGTGCCAACTTCACCGCGTTTCACAAACAGCTTCCAGTCATTGCGTCTTGTTTGGCACACCGTAAGATGCATTCAACTCCTCTGGCTCTCTCCATGGTGCTGAAAATTTCAAACCCCGTCTCTCATGGACCTTACGCTTTCTTCCTTTGGCCCTCTCTAAAATCCACCACCACTACAAATACTACCACTGCGCGCTCTCAGTTTTAGTTGGCTGTTCCCACATTGATAAAACATGAAAAAGTGGAATAAAATATTCATAAATGAGAGAAAGCAAGAGTGCACGTGTCTGATCCAGTAGAATTATACTTGTTGGGAACTGTTCGTCAGAGCTCGATAATTGATTTGTGACATCTGCTGCTGATTGCGCAAAAGTCAGATTTTTCCTGGTTAAGTTGTGAGACTCACAAATAGGTATAGATTTACTGGAGGTGAGTAGCGGTTATGCTAAGTGTGAGCCCCCTGAGTGAAAGTCAATACATTATACACAACGTTTTAAAAATTCGTGACCAGATGAGAGTAGTAAGACAGACACACAAATTCAGGGCACCATATATACAAGCACACATATACACACACACACAAACACAGAGTGAACTGTATTAGCACCTATTATGAGTCTGTCGCAACAACGACATTTCTGAATTTGATAAAGGTCAAGTTATGGCTCTTAATGGCTGTGGCCCCTGTGCAAACCCTGCCACAGCCTCAGAATTTCAACTCCATATCGCAGAAGCACAGACCTCACAGCTCCCGTGTGATTGGTTCATTCCTTTGTTGTTATGTATGTTTCCCTTTTCCTTTGCATTTTTGGAATGCACACCGCAGATGAAAATGTTGTAATAAGAGTTCCCTTACATTTTATCTTATGATTAACTTAACCTAATTGAATAATGAGTACATTATAAATTAGCATGAAATGCCTTGATAGTGGATTACAAATCAATTGTTTCAATAATAGATTTAGCTGCTTTTTTTTTTTTTTTTTTTTGGACCATATCAGACCCTTTTTGAGTCATTATTTAACATCTTTAAGCTGTCAGTGCCCTGATGAGACTCTAATCCGCAGTGTCTGTGGCAGAATAAATATAGAGGATTTGAGTTCCTCACTCTCAAATATGTTGACAGGGCACTCAGCTGTTGGCAGGGCCCTCCCTTTGCACACATTTTGTCCCATTGCCGTGACACGTGATTAAGGCTGGGAATTAATTGGAGAATTAAACATCAGCCTTTGAAACGGCATCATTCGAGGACCTCCTACAACAGGCAGGGGGTCTTTTAACTCACTCTGTCAGCTTTTACACACGTTTCACTGCGTCACTGAATTTTTTTTTTTTTATCTATTCTTTGTAATAATTGATGAGACAATTTACGATTTAATTATATTGCTTATAATCCTGAGCAAATCAGCACTCGGCCTTATGGTGTATGCTATATATATGCTGTAGTTCAGTCTATACCTCCTCTAGAAAAAAACACGTAGCATTTGAAAATGTTGAGTGACTTTTCTGCTGCCGAGGCCTCGTCTCAGGCAAATGCAAATGTGCTGCAAAAACAAATATCACTTTAAAATAAGGTGTGAGGCACAACTGAAAGCATCTTTTTTTTTGTATTTATCTTGCACTTTCTGCCTGCTTGCACAAACATGATGCTTTATCTACTAAGAAGTCTAACACTTGTCATTTTTTTTGCATCACAGACTTTAAAATTCTGCTCACCACACTTTTATTTTAACCCGTGCTCCTTTTTTTCCCTCTCTCTCGGTAATGTAAGACTCCAATCAAAGCTTTCTGCCATGGAGGCAGAGGGTTTTGATTTTAATTCACTGAAATCAAAACAGCAGTTTAGCCGGCTGAGGTTGTCAGCTCAATCAGATATCACATGGAGCTCTTCCAGCCCAGAAACAAAGAGGAAAAAAAGAAGGTTCTCCAAGGCACGCTAGCATCGTATGTCCAGCGACCCACTTGCAACCTTTCTTAGTGCATAATGGGGAGACAGAGAGAAGGAGACAGGAAAGAAGAAAAGATCACAGAGCAGGAATAGCAATTGTTAAGCGGTAGCCGGGGAAAAAAAAAAAAGAAAGAGATTAGACACAGGGGCTGCTGCTTCTTTTGTTTTGAATGAATCCATTTATTTGATATTGAATTGTTTGGAATTGTGCATTACATTTGCATTTGACGTCCCATTGTGACAAATATTAGCTACTCCTTTTAGATACATCATGTTTCCTGTGGAATCCATAGGGGAGCAGAGTTGCCACTCATTTATAATGCATGGGAGAAGAGTGTCTGCAGGGTTTTGAGGGGATTTTCCGTATGCATCGAGGCTTTGGCATATAATTCTTTCATCATCTGGCTTTGCTTTTTTTTAATTTTTTTGTCTTACTCATTGAGTATTTAGGCAGAAGTGTCATTCTGACGTGGGTGCTGGTGAGGTTTTTGGCAGTCCTCCGGGAGTCTACCTCCGCTCTGTCCTGGAGCCTTCCACCTCCGAACCCGACTTCCCTGACCCCTGCCAAACATCAACGGCTGGATAAGCAAATTTGAATCAATCAGACCGGCGAGGTTAGACAGGAGGAGAATGTGAAAGGAAAGAGCACTTTGGAAAAGGCTCAAAAACAGGAGAAAAATGACAAGGACGTGGAGTATGAAATAGAAAAAGACAGGCCGGCATTTAGATAAAAGAGGGAAAGGACTGAAATCCCACTGTGAGGAGGAGAGTGATATTGTTTTATAAAGGGAAGAGGCACAGCAGAGACAATGTAAGAACAACTGTCATGTGTCATCACAGTCAGCTGGTTATCAGTACTTTAGCTCTGGGACGGTGGGATGACTCACAACAAGTCTGCTGATGGGTGCGAGCACATCCAGCGACTGACAGAACAATCTCATATCGACCCATTTTATCTGCAAGGCGAGCGATCGCCCTTCATTCACATCCCCATTCATACATACCTGATTATGCCCGTTATGGCTGCTGTCTCCGCGTATCCATAATACATGCTTTGTGATAATTCAGAGCGCGTTATGCAACGGGACCCTGAAGCAGCCGTGGGTGAAGAGGTGGAAGGAGAACGGGATTTGCTGCAAGAGAAGGAGGAGTAAGAGAACGAGGGAAGGTGGAAGGCAAAGGAGAGAAGCTGAGATATGAAAGGTGGTCTAGGGTGAGAATGAAAGGCTGGGAGGGAGGGGGGCTTGTCACAGTGGTACGCCTAACTAAATGAAAATAAAAAACAATCAAACTGTCACAGGAGGCTTTTCGGTATTGGAGCTACAACTCAACAGTCAGACCGCTCACCTGAAGAACCCCCACTTCTACCAAGTAGAAGCACTTGGAGTTATAGGGACATCTTTTAGAGGGCACATTTACCTCCTCCTTCAGGACAGAGTTAAAAGCGCTGGGCTAAGTGTCCTCTGATTTAAGTATTTTTTGCTGAAATGGAGAAGAGCAGAGGCAATTTCGCCCACGACCATGAACTCCAGGAGCGTACACGTTCAAGAGGAGGCAGCCAGGTCAAACACAGACGTGAGCTTGTAGTAGAAGGTGTGCATGGAAAAGCAGCCCTGTGAGAAAATAAGGGGAACCAAAATGGGACTGGAGAACATGTCGTTCTGAATTCTCCAGGTGGTTAGTTTGGTCTCTAACTGGTGACAAAAGGGAGTCCAGATTAGGGTGTGACTGTGCTTTTGGTTCAAACTTTATTCTTGTGACACTGAAAAACCAATCATAGG
This sequence comes from Pao palembangensis, assembly GCA_015343265.1. Classification (NCBI taxonomy): domain Eukaryota; kingdom Metazoa; phylum Chordata; class Actinopteri; order Tetraodontiformes; family Tetraodontidae; genus Pao; species Pao palembangensis. The sequence goes on along the minus strand of CM027094.1, from coordinate 8,867,354 downwards.
AAATGTTAATTTACAAAAATAAAAGTTTAATTTTCCAGCCAGCTGCACCAGAACAGAGCAACACTTTAATATTTCACAGCCTGGTGCCACTTAAACATTCAAATGTTGCATTTCATCAAGTGCTCTTTTTTAGGAAACCCTGAAGCTGTTATTATGGCACAACTGTTTTGATAACTCCAATTCTGAACGCATGTATGATTAAGGAGGAAGGAGCCTAACGGGCTAATTTAAAACACATCCACAAAGAAAGCTTCATCAGATCTCATTGATTTAGCCTCGCGTGATTTGTCAAGCTCGTAAGCTGCAGATCGAAAATGAAAATGACCTATTTTTGATATTTTTTCTTGAGAAATGTATCCTAAACTGTGGCTCTGCCATGTCTATAAAACAAGTTATTGATTTAGCAAAGGCTCTCAAGCTACTTGTAAAATCATACAAATCTGTATTTAACCAGAAAATGGACTTGTGTGAAGGTTTTTCAGAGCCAAGGGGGTTTCACATTTTATGATTGTGCGTAGATCCTGTACTTTAGCTTCTAGTCTGGGCGCAATATCAGCAGCACTTTAACCTGGCAGCGAATGCACCAAAATTTCCATTTTAAAAAAACAGCAAACTGTTTAATTTTCTCTGAAAAAACACACAGTCTATAGAAATTAAAGCCTTTCAAAGCAGCAGTGAGTCATCTGGATGGAATTCTGTATCCCAGAAAAAAAACAAAAAAGAAAAAATTTACATCACAGATAGAGTCTTTGTGTTGATAGTTTTAATTGATAAAGTCTGGTGTTTTGTATCTCGGCCTTTGTGTGTCTTACACAATAAATAGAGACTTGCATTTTCCTGATGTTTGCTGTTATAATGATGGGTTAAGACAGCTTTCTGACTGAATCATCTGCTTTGCTTTACAGTTCAGTGTGCACTTCAAAGGTCAATCTCTTAGGACTAACCAGACTGAATGTCTGCCTGCTGCAATCTGTAGAAAAGTCAGGAAATCACAGCATCACTTTTTCTTTTTTTTTTGTAAATGCATATTCATTCAAGATTCTGATTCAAGGCTTAAAGTGTATGAAATGTATAAACATTTGAATGAAGCGTCCAGTAGTTCCTGCTGGCTCCTGAATCTCTCATGGATGCTGGAATATGGCGACCGCCCGGTGAGGTGTATCTGCCGGTAAGCCTAACTGGCTCAGCTGTGTCTGCCGCCAGACTGAGCAGAACAGCATTTTTAATGTGAAGGAATTGAGGGGAAAATGGGCACAGGCTGGTGATGTGGATCCTGTGTGTGTGTGTGTGTGTGTGTGTGTCTGTGAGGCGTAAGGGCCTGGCTTGCCTCAGGCGGTGTGTCCACAAAGTGCATTTTGAATGGGACTTGCGCCGACCCATGTTCACGCACGCGCTCAAAACAGAAGCTGGTGAGCAGAAGCGACTTGGGCGCTCGCGCCGCTTCTACTTCTGTCACAAACACTCGGTGAAGAGTCGCACAAACACTCTGGCAAAAGGATAAACAGTTGTATAGAATATATGTTTCCCCAGTTTGAAAATCTGACTAATAACTTGCTTCAGTGCTTTAGCAAACCAGCAGATGCTAATCCTGCAGAAGTGTCAGGAGCCAGCTGAACTTGTCGAAACCCCCTGCAGCCTGCAAATAAACAAGACACTATTGTGTTTTTTTAATATCCTCAAGAGGATAATCACATTGAATAATCACAGTGTTGATTCATTAATTTATTAATATTCCCCTAGACAGCAGAGAACATAATAAATAACTCTACTCATAAGTGCTGTTCTTTTTTTTTTTTTTTTTTGGAGAATATTAACTGTTTCCGAAAGTAGAAATCATCATTACGGTGCAAATTAGCCTAACATTCATTGCTATAAAAACGTGAGGGCTAATCAAAGACTAAAAGGTTTGCTCATGCACAGATGTACAAACATGTTCAGCATTTGCATAAACGCTCATGCTGACTTGCTTTCTTCACCCATCAGTTGGTCCAATCAAAGTTTGAGGCAGCATTGTTGGATTGGAACAAATTCAGCCTTCAGCTGGAAAAACAAACCAAAAAAAAAAAAACCCCAAACATCCACCCTCCAGTGTGGAAACTGGGTTACAGCTCACGTGTTCTCGTCTTTTTCTATAACACAACAACACAGAGTCCTTCCAGGACAGGCACCATGTGACGCTTTGTGGGTCACATGATGGAGAAACGCGAGGAACCGCGCCAGAGCGAGATGCAAAACAACATCATAAGTCACAGACACAAGTTCAAATTTCAACAAATAGACCAGAACACTAAAATGACATGAGCCATTAGTGGAACCTATTAGGAATTTGACGCTTGCAGAAGAAACGTAAACCCTCTATTGGCCCCGCTGTTCATGAAACCAACAGGGCCAAATAGGCTGCAGGCACAACTTGATTAACTGGGTACAGATTTTAGTTTCTGCTGTTGGTCCACAGAGCACCAGAAAGAAAGAAGTACATTTCCAACTGCATTGCCTTCTTTAAAAAAAATAGTCGTCTGATTTGTTAACAAATGGACCAAGCAGCTCTGGGATAGTGTCAGAGTTCGTGACTGATATAGCAATTATAGTCAAATATTTCCCTCAGGAGATGGCAGGGAAACAAAAATAGCTAAAGGAGATTGTTACCAGGACCGAAAGTTCTGTAGAATCCCATATTTGCATACCGCTTTCTGCAATCAATGGACGGCAGCAGAATTATTCCTGCTCCTCTCTCACCAAACAGAACTAAGTCGAGGCTTCTGATGAGCTCCTCTGCTGGCTGGACAGGCAGATGGAAAAAAAAGTGGGTTGCAGCCTGTGGATCCACAGCCAGCGTATCAGCAAGCGTGACTGAGGAGCGGCCTGCCAAACCTGCAGTGAAATCATCATCACCTTAAGCCAAGTTGATGAACTGAGCTGCCGGGGACCAACAGGCAGAGCTGACTGGCAGTATTCGCTCTGCGGCTGCATGCCTCTGCCAACTCAAAGTACAGTGAATCACTTTTCTGCTCTTACTTTCAGCATAGTTGATCATTTTTCACCAGAATGGACCTGCTTACACCAGCACAGAGGGGGGAAAGTGCAGACACATGTAACAACAGGAGCTTTGAAATTTCCTTCAAATGTAATCTGAAAAGGAGCCGTCGAACAGGAGGCCTTGCGTTGTATTTCTTCCACATGATTAGGAGGTAAACAGGAACTTACCGCACACTCCACTCCTCAGGCATGCTGCAGAAAATGCTCAGTGTTTTGTACTGCACATTCACCACAGGGTACAAACCAGTCATTCCAGAGGTGGATCTGATTTTTTTGTCCATTTTTCTCGCCTCACTTCTCTTTAACTAACTGATTATTTCTTTTCCATTCCCGTATATCTGGTTGTTAACATTTACTGAGACTGCATCCAGTGTCGCACACAGACAGTAGAGTGTCTTAACTTAACTTACATATTCACAACATAAGACCATATGATCAGCAGATTAACAAAAACCTTGATGGCATATGTTTTGCTAATTGCAACAGATTTTCTCTTTGCTAACATTGAAAATCAGTGGATGCATCTCCTTTGACGTAGTTTAGTGACAGATGATGTTATACAGTACTGGAAATTATAGTGTATTAAAATGTTCTCAATAGCAGGACTATTTTTTTTCACACTCTGCTTACTTGTGCCATGCATAGGAAAGCTTCTCAAAACCTTTTTCCAAGACATTGCACATATTTCTCAATGTGCATACTTATCAGTATTTGCGTTTTGCATGCATATAAAACATCTTGAGTCGCTGCCCAAGTACTGTTCAAATTCTAAGTAAACAAACTGCCTGGTGTACCCATTTTATCAAGTATGCATCAAAGCTTTTTCTTTAATCTTCATATTTTTGCTGTTATCACCTGGCATCCCCACATCGCCACAGCAGCTCGGTAATGTGAAAGTGAGCCGGAGATAAACTCACGCCCCGTGTCTGGCCCGTGCAAGTACCTATCACTCACAGGAGAACTTGAACTTCCCAGCAGCCCTTGAAACTTTGGTGTTTTGTGCAGCGAGCACACTGATCAATACCGCCCATTTACTTCACTGCAGCTGTCGGACCTTGAGAGAACTGTAATCAGTGCCTGTTTCAGTGTTGCCTGCAGTTCCTCATTGCAGAAAAAGCACAAAAATCACACCCTTGAAAATCAGGAGCAACAGCTAATGCTTTTTATTCTGGCTAATTGTGCCCCTCCCCCCCATCATTGTTTTAATTGTTTTCACTTTTTCCAAACTCTCCAAGTGATGTCCCCAGAGGAAATCCAGCATGGTGTTTGTTTTGTTTATTTTCGCTACATTCCAGGTTTCTAAATAGGGTATACTCTGCCACTTTCTGTTTCTTGTTTGTCTTTAATCATGCCAGTTTCTCCCAGACGGTGTTGTCATAGCGGATTCATGAGAAAAATCAAAATCAGTCTCCGCCACGCTTCATGGCTATTATTATGGTACTAGCTTGTGATGGTAAATGTGTAGCGAAATGCTTGGGGTTTTTATTTTGTAATTCTGATATGAGACGGTCCAAGTAAAGTTTATTGAAGAAAAGTATCTTGTTGTTAAAGATTAACTGTGTTGTTTAAAGCCATCAGCATCACGCAGTGTGGCCTTGACCGTCACATATGCCCGCAAATCCTCCGCCCTTTATTTCTCAAAAGCCTTTTCTTTTTTTTTTTTTTTTAATTATCACATCACAACAGTGTATTATATCCACTGGTAATCCACCAGGACTGTTCGTGGACCAGCTTCCTGCTGCCGCTGCAGGCCGAGCTGCAGAGCACAGACCCTCAAGCAGGGCTAATTACGCCCCCGGCCAAACACTCCCCTCACTGTGTTTTTGAAAATGTAGCTCTCAGATCATGACCCAGATAATCTTATATGCTTCTTAGAACAGACGTATTCTGGTTTCCATGAAAAAACATGATGTGCAGATCTCAAAACAGTCCTCCGCTTTCATGTAAACTCAAGTTATGCCGGGCTTTGAGTAGATGGTGATAAGGTCACATGATTTCATCCAGCCAGCATGTGTGCAGGAGCAACCCTTCACATAGTATTTACATTTTTTTTAATCCACTATTTTGTTCATTCAACACTAGTACTACGATGACTTCAGTTCACTTTTTCTTGGTTCTTTAATTATCTATAGTGTGGAGAGTGAGGGTGGGCACACGGAGGCAGCTTATTAAGAAAATATGAATTCGGCTGAAGAGTGCACTTGGGACGAGTTGATTCCAGTTATTGTCCTGCATGAAATTTTTGTTTGTGGCATCTGTGTGCTTCTCCTTCAGTTGTCATTCTTAAGGGAGAGAGACAGGAGCCGATTTAATTGACCATGATTGAAGTCGGTCGTGACGCACCTTCTAATTGTGCGCTCTCCCTACTTTACTAACACGTCAGGCATCGCCACAGAAGCACTCGCTCTTCTTCCAAATAGTGACCAGAGAGGGGACTGCACCGGGCGTTTGTCATTTCAAAAGCACGCTGCTGGATCCCGGTTCCATATGTCAGAGAGGATGCTGGGAAATGACACTCAATCCTGCAGGAATATCCCGGAAGATAGTTGTTCGTGCACAAATGTCAGTCTTTTTCCCTGTGGCAGATAACATTTTGAGGCATAATTTTCTGCCTGTGTGAGCAATTTAGCCCCATTGCACAAAGCTGTGTGCACACTTTTTTTACATGGCAATGAAGTGTTCAGATGAATTTAATAAAATCAGATAGAAAACTGTAATTTAGCTTTAAATGGTGAATTTTGAAGACGATGCAAAACAATCGATGCAGGTGAGGTTCCTCCGGGTCAACTTTGACCTCTGAACCAGCTGATACATCTACATCTGCCCTCCAATCTCTCACTATCTCAGAAGCTAAACTGAAAATGAAACAAAGTTAAAGAGTGGGGTTTCCAAAGTCACTCAGGAGTGTTGTCACACAACATGATACACTGTCCGAGAAGAAACGGTATCGCTAATCAATGGCGGATCTTAACCCGCTTGTCTGTGCTGGACGCAGGAAGAGCCTATTAGAGCTTATTGTTTATGTTGAAATGAGTGATGATCTGTTTATTGTGATCATTAATTCCATTGAGTGCATGAGCTGTGCCCAGGTAAACATGATTTAGGAGTTGGCTACCGCCTTTTCCTGAAGCCAAGGTTGAAGTATCCTAAAGCTCTCCCTTAATTGGTTCTTAGTTAATTACCATGGGGGGTGTTTGTTTTTGCAGCAGGTGTGTTGTGGTAACCTTAAATTCTTGCAAGTATAATTGGAAAGATGTGACAGTGTGTCAAATGGCTTCTTTCTTGGAATCAATTTGCATATAAAACAGCAATGTTCTAAAAGTCACCACAACTATAGGAGCAAAATACTTGCACTTTAGTGAGTATAACACCTGAGGAAGGAGGCAGAGTTACGTCAGAATTTTAGGTACTTACCAAAGAGGGCCGGCATTAGCTTGTAATTTCTAGATTCTGTCAGAAACCTGATGGAGGTCCAGGCGACCTGGATGACACAGAGAGAGAACGAAGCGACAGAAGCAGGGTTGTGAAGGTGGATTTAACAGAAGCTTTAACAGTCCTCAGCGGTCTTTTAGCAGCTCCTGTTCTGAGCTGACTCGACCTCACCAAGTCAGCAAACTTAAATCACATTGTTAAAAAAAGTGTACCTGACCTCTCTGACCATTCCAACTTGGCTTATTTATCAGTTGACAGTGTGCTGCTAAGTAGGCTAGTTTAACCATGCAAAAACATAAAAACTACATCATTTTACAAGCAGAAAGGAGGTTTTAAAAAATTAATTAACAGTTGGAGCCGTTCTTACTGTTCCATCAAAAGGCTTTTCAAATCAACCTTTAATTCTCTTAGAGAATCATTTTCCTCCACAGACCCCGTCTCCTGTGGCGCACCCCTGAGAGTTCGATACTTTGTCTAATCCGCTTTCCCCATCTGTTTATTTCTACTAAAGCACAATATTCAAAACACATCCTTTCACTTTTACTGCAATGATGCACCAGTCTCTCTCCATCAGGTAGTCAAATAAAGAATCACACCGCTCCACATAATCCTCAGACTCAGACCAGCCGTCTCTAATTCCCGCACGGAATGCGCCGTTTGATCACCGGCAATATCAATCAGGCTCGTATTTACTGTCTCAACTTCAGGAATCCTATTATCCCCTCACAATATTGGCTCTCTGTTAGCCACATTTCTGATTTGCTCATCCCAAAGTCTGTCTAGTTTAGATTTCTTTTTTTATCTTTTTTTGACATTTTTCCTCACTGACCTTTAACTCTGTTAAGTGCTGTATCAAGAAATTGATTATGGCACTGAGCAGATGGCGAATTCATTCCTATGAAAATAAAAAAGGCCTTGCACCAACGATGTTAGACCAATGAGAGTCGGAGCGAGTCAGTTTATGTTAATCAGCTACATGGCTTTTACACGGTCAAAATGTGACTTTCTATGAGGCACGAGGCTTCTCCTATATGACTGGTATTACACGAGTTCATCACTGAGCTGACCTATAGAGACAAATGAGGAAAAACTCTTACTTACGCCTAAGAATAATCATGAATATCATGAGAGGTAGCCAAGTGGTCTCAGCCGCCCTGATGCAACACATTCTATAAGGAAAGCCTCCGACTTGAAAAACAGTCATGGCAGACTTCACTGGTCTGGTAGATAGTGAAAGGTTATGAAAGTTTCGCGTTTAACTTTTACAGAAGTTGCCTGGGGTTATTCAGTCTAAAATTATATTTTCTCCCATGGTATGTCTCTTACTGGCATAACTTTTCACAAAGAATCAAGAGCGAGATATATAATATCTTTCCTTTTTTAAGGTCATTTTCTTTCCATTGTCTTAAAAATGCTCCCACTCCATGAGAAACATTCAAATGTGGAGAAAAAGGAAGATACAAGGCCTTATTTTTCCAAAGTCATTTTGGAAATGAAAGAATAGTTGAAAAGGTATTTGAAAAAGACAAGGCAGAGGTCCGCCTTTTGTTCCCTTTTGGTGGTCAGCTTGGCATGAGCCCACCACGTGCTGATGTATAGTGATGATGACAACTTCGTTTTCTGCCTCGCCTCCAAACTTATCAGAGTAAAAATGACTCCCATTGTTCCATTATGACCGCGTCCCCCGCATTCTTCATCTGCTTATGACATTCCTGCCTCGTCGACCCCCTTTACATATCCACCATCTTGCTAATTTTCTATTTCCTGTTGACAGCTAAATTTACTCGTCTCTGTAGATTGAATCAGACATCGCCTCCGTATTTTTTTGTCTCATTGTCACGCTTTTTTTTTTTTTCTTAGCTTAAAATCAACAGCCGCTGCAGTTTTCTGAGCTGCTAATTGTCCCGATCGTATCGTGTGCACTCTTTGGTGGAGTCCAATTCAACACTTTAATGCAGCTTTTCCACATGAAAGTGCAGCCTTTATCGTGCCTGACCACTGTTTCTTCCTCCTCATCACCTCTCCCTGGGGCACCGTTTATACGGCATTTTCAGAATTTGTTGCGAAACACTTCCCCGTGCAGACAGCTACGTATGGAATATGTGCTAACGCTTTGCGTTTTCAACCAAAAACAACCTGGATCTCCTTCCCAATCCCCTGTCATCAATCCCTCACACAACCCCCCACCAGCGCCTCTCAAAACAGATTTAAATGCAAACAAGGCAACCTTGCGATTCCTCCCACAGGAGCGACATATAAAAAGCCAATAAGACGAGATCATTGTCATCTTTTACCTTACGGAGATGAAAAATATCGCTTTATTGAGGAGTGTATATGAAACTCAAGGTCAACGTCATTTCACCCCCTTATTACACGTCCAAATGACACACACATGGTTGTATGTGTGATTAAGTGTTAAAGTCAGACACCTTATGGATCGGTACACAAAAGATGTCCCAGAATGCTGCATTACAAATTCAATAACCTGGTTTATTTATGAGAGGACGTCCAGTATGTTAGCATGCTTTTGTTTGCATTTCTATAATTTTACTCTGCCTTGTGCAAAACTGCTTAAACTCTTTCAAACTGCACATATATGAACTGTAAGCAACCCTGTTCAAGTCAATAAAAGTGCAAATGTCATATATAGGGACTGTGTAAAGTTGTACATTAAATCAGTCTTTGAACATTTGCTCGTCTAGATTACACCTCTTCCCTATTACTTCTGGATAAATTAAGTTGTACGGCACGTCGTACCTGTAGTTTTTATTTTTCTAAAGCCTGAAGGCAAGATAAAAGTATTTAAACTGTGGATTTAATATAAGTACTAATTATGAAATGTGATCATTATTGTAATTCATGGCTTTTCTGTGAACAGATGGTTCAGAAAAATTGTATGACAAAATTGTAACACACTGCTACTAACTTGCACTGTCATAAGAGGACAGTGTTAACAAAGATACACACACACACACACATAATTCTTGGATCTGTGCCAGAGCCATTACACATGTGTCCTCATGCATTTTAAACACTGGCTAGTCAGGGTGATCAGCCGCAGCTGAAGATTTCTTAATTTGTCAATTTCTACGGCTAATTGCCAGCATCTGCTTTTGCTGATGGTTTTATAACACCACTCATATCCTTATCCTCACAATATTAAACAAATAAATAAGCTCCTGTCACAAACACAAACGTGTCGTCTCCTTCTCTGTTAAACGCCGGCGCAGCTTACGTAACGCAATAACACAATTAGTGAAATCTCCAATTTCATTTTGGTAAACCCCACGTGTGATGAAGACTCTTGTTCATTTGCAGACGTTTATTTTATACTTAATCTTGTACTGATTATAATGTATTAACTGATTTAACCTTGAAGACACGAAAAAAAAAGATAATATAATTCCATAAAATCCTCCCTCCATACATGGGCGGCTTGACAAAAATCCCTCTTGACATCCAGAGTTTTGGAAACGATCCACTTTGACAAAGACAGTCTCACACACATCTGCAGCAGTTAAGGGCGTTTTTTGGAGCTTATTTTCAATTTGCTTTGTCCTTACGACTTATATGATTTATTTTTCAGATAACTGTCATCACATCTCTAAACATTTGTTCTCTACTTTTGTAACATTCAGGCTCTCAGACTAATCAATTCACCTGCATTTCTGCCTGCATTTTCTGGGAAATTCTCTTGAGAAAGTTTGATTTATAACAATATATCGTGGCCCTACACCCCACGGTTGATTTTTAGAGTCCAGACTCAATTCCATTCCCTCTGTATGTGCTGCCGATGGCGCTGAGGTGTTGTCTCCACAGTTTGCGAGGCCGTGCATGCTGACAGTTCTAGGTTGGCAGCTCTACACACCAAACCTACTTGTTTCCACGGCTCCAGAATGAAACGTGTCGGAGGTGCACCTGTAAAGCTTGGTCAGGTGGATTAAATGGGAGAGAGGCCCAGAATTCTCAGTGCCGCAGTGAGGAAACGTGACGCACGGGACACCTTCCACTTTCAAATCCGCACAATTCAGGTCACTCCTGATGAACATGGTCGTTTGGCAGCGGCTGCTTTTGTGTGAAGGGCGCTCGACTCCTCTTCAAATCACCTCTGCATGCATCTGAACATGAAACGAGATGAGACCTAGATACAGTAATAGAGTTTATTAGTCAAAGCTCATCCAGCATATAATAGTATCTATTGTATGTTGTTTCTAATAAACAAGCCTTACGGATGGCGAAAGGCTAATTTATGACGTGGTTGTTCCTTCAGATTAAAGCTTGCACTAATATTAGCGATATTAATAACACAATAACCCGTGTTGCCTTCAAAAATGGAGGAAAATGAAGAGAGGAGGTGCCTGGAGCTTTAGTGGACCCGCATTGAATGTAAGTAGATGGTATAATTCAGATAAGGTCAGAGGTTTGAAAACCTAAAAAAAGTGGGACTGTGGACCACAGATCACAGTCAGGATCAGGCTGAGACTCATCAACTGCAGTGTTACCAAAAAATAAAAAAAGGTGAAAAAAAACACACACAGGTGTGACAGAAACACAAAAGCTGCGTCTGCGCTGTTGTCCCTCTACTCGGTCAAATTGCAGCACTCTGTCGCCAGTGATTACGCTCTGCTTGGCGTGAGGTAATCACCCTATGGGGCAGGAGCAAAACACCTCTGGTGTATCCAATTCATCTCTGCCCGTGCTCGCCGCCACTTTTGGAAACCGCTGCGACTAATGTTTGCACCTTTAGGACAATAATGACGGAATAAAGTGCAATGTAAACACATTACTGTCAGCTCCTCTATAGTCAGAAGATTCACTCCAAGAAAGACATCCCCACCTCCCCCCTTCACACCCCACAGGTACAGAACAGAGCCAACTCCAAGGACAAGAGAAATGACACTGATTAAGTCAGAAAGCAGCTCGCATGACTTTAATAAACAGTTTGAGTATTATTGCCTGACAAAACTAATTGAATGCTCTATTATTACAATCACTGCTTTATTTCGTTTACGTACACCGCCGCACAGTCCGGTGAATTTTGTACTCCTTTTTTAGCCTGCCCTGAACGCCACTCTCTATTCTCCCTGCACTCTCGCTAACAAGTTCTTACAAATTTGTAATTGCAGAAGTGTTTAAAGCATCTGTATTCTTTGTTTCGTTCCTCTCTGTTTAATTCCAGGCAAAAAAAAAAAAACGAATGCTATCCCCAGGGTACCTCATCAGGTGATAGTGAAGGGTCATTGAATCACATCGAGGTTGAATGTACTCCAAGTACACAAAAGCAGATAAGAGGGGTCTCAATACACCATACATGTATTAAAGTGTGAATCTGGTGTGGAATGAACAAGGTAATTATGGTGTGTCACCGTAAAATGTGACTTGTTTTACAGTCAGAGTGGTCTCTGTAAATATGACTGCAGATATATTTGATAGACATTCTTGCTCCTCTTCCTCAGGTAATGTGTTCGTGGTGAGTCTGGCCTTTGCTGACTTGGTGGTAGCCTTCTATCCCTACCCACTGGTCCTCTATGCCCTCTTCCATGATGGATGGGCACTGGGAAACACACAGTGCATGGTGAGAGCCCCATCTTCGACGATTCCGGACAGCTAACCTAACATCTGGAACATTCCGACTCTCACCAGTTCATGCCTTTTTTTTTCAGGTCAGCGGTTTCCTCATGGGTCTCAGTGTCATCGGATCCATTTTCAACATCACGGGGATCGCGGTGAACAGATACTGCTACATCTGCCATTCCTTCTCCTACAGCCGGCTGTACAGCTACCGCAACACTCTGCTCTTTGTCGCCTTAATCTGGGTACTCACGATAGTGGCCATTATTCCTAACTTCTTTGTCGGTTCGCTGCGCTACGACCCCCGGGTATACTCCTGCACCTTTGCCCAGAATGTCAGCAGTTCCTACACCGTGGCAGTGGTGGTGGTTCACTTCTTGGTTCCCATTGCCGTGGTTACCTTCTGTTACCTGCGCATTTGGGTACTTGTGATTCAGGTCAGTCTTCCAGCTCACAGCCAGACAGCAGAACTTGTAGAATCATAACAGCCAACCATATTAAGCCATAAGCCTCCTGAACATCCATGGGGTCAAACAACAAACCTTTAAACATTTGTATTTTCAGTAGTGAACCTTTGTTTTCTTTAAATGTCAGAATATACAGACAGAAAGCATGACAACATGACAAGCCTCCATACCATACAGCCAAACAAGCATCACCTGTTTATATCCTAACATATGATTGGTGCTTTTGCCTCACATTACTTACTGATCATACATATTAACAATAAACATTATTAACAACATCGTTAACCTCAGCAAAAGGACATATTGGCAGTAATATGAACACTTCTGGCTTTGTTTGGTGTGTTCCATTTCTTCCTCTTGACCTTTCACACTTTAATTTCAGGTCCGACGTAAAGTGAAGACAGAAGAGAGCCCCCGCATCCGACCGAGTGACTTGAGAAATTTCTTAACCATGTTTGTGGTCTTTGTGCTCTTTGCCATCTGCTGGGCTCCGCTCAACCTGATCGGCTTGGCGGTGGCCATAGATCCGTCCCACGTGATGCCCCGTATTCCCGAGTGGCTCTTCGTTGTCAGCTACTTCATGGCCTACTTCAACAGCTGTCTGAACGCCATCATCTACGGCTTGCTCAACAGGAACTTCAGAAACGAGTACAAGCGCATCATCACCTCTGTGTGGGTGACCCGGCTCTTCGTCACAGAGACCTCGCGCGCCGCCACTGATGGCAGGAGCCTGAGGAGCAAGCAGTCGCCACCCCCGCCGCTCAACAACAATGAGTCGGTGCGAGATCGCACAAACAAGGAGCAAAACACTGATCCGTGTGCCAATTAAACTGTCATACGATTATGCAGCTAAACATTCAAACGATACAGATGAACTATTTATTATTATTTTAAAATATTCTGTGTTTTTTTTCTTTATTTTTGGGTGTATGTGTCCTTACTGAACATCATCATGCCTAAAGAAGAAGATGCTGTTGATTTTTCAGTTAGCATTTAAAAGGGAATTCTGGTATTCACTGGCTATACATTTACTGACTGTTTTGTCTAAATGGCTAAATATGTAATTTATAAAAAAAAAAAAAAAAGTAATAATAATAATACGTCCAGATCCATAACCTCAAGTGAAAATTCACTTGCTGTTAAAAAAAAAAAAAAAAAAAGGAAAAGAAACAAATGGAGTACTGGACTGGTTCTGATTAATCATTTACACACTCAGATAAGTAAAAATACAGCCTAGAATTACTCTTTTACCTATGCTCTTATATGTTTGGAAAACTGAATTGAATATTGTGGTTTTATAACGGGGTTCTCGGAATATGAATGAATGTTTATTGCATCATTATTTCACAAAAACAAGTGGAATCTTTTAATGTTTGCTGCTGCAGAGTCGCGGTGACTGAGCAAACGTACACCTTAGTAACTTTATAAGCCTCAAATAGTTCAACTTGCCTCAACTGAAAGCCCGAACAGCAAAAGGGGGAGATAATGCCGCTCTGTCCGAGCGTCTACATTAGCTCGGTGTGGACAGAGCCTTGGTCAGAGTTCTCACCAGCTGAACCGGGATTGGACTACTGTCACCCTGCACTGCGAAGAGCAACTAACACCATTTTAGTAATGATCACAATCTCAAGAGAATTCAGGAATCTAAATCAGTTCAAGCAAAATTAAGAGTAAACTGTCACCAACTGTCACTGTCAAACAATCCATAGGGAGATGCTGCGAGTCGTGTTGCAGGTAAAGGATTCCTCCATTTCTGCTGCTGCTGCTCTATTTCATCTAAATCACTACTAATTTTCAATCTGTTGGTGCTGGAAACTACTTATTACTGACATTTTTTGTGTGTATTTGTATTTATATTCATAACCTGTAGTAAGACATTGGTTAAAAACTAAATAAATGTGAGTCAAGCTCACTTGCAAACATGCGTACTCAAATAATATTAAATTTATATTATAGGACTTTACATCTTAAAAGTCACAATTTGATAGAAGAAACATTTGAGATAGTCCTGTATTTGTACTTGAATATAAATATACATAAACATTAAAAAAAAAAAGAAAACATAACGACTTATTTTATGGAATAAATAACCTAAATTTGCAGTTAGCAATATAGAAAATCCTGATGATCCTCTGCCTGCTATGTACTCTGGTATGAAGACTTTGACAGTTTTATTTATTTATAATGTATCTTATAATGATCCTGGCCCATTCTATCCGAATTAGCATCGGCCGAGGGCTCAATCCCAGGACTTCACTGTGTTTAAGCCAACAAAAAGAGCACATTAGCTGACCTTTTACAAACCGTACCGTTGATTGGCTGTGTTCATTCTGTCAGCGGTGAAATCTGTTGTGATTTGAAGTGAATATTGTATTGAGATAACTGTACAGCTCATATCTGTATTTCCATCTCAGGGTGCCTACTGAGCATTTTGTTGTTGTCCAAAATATTTTGGAGTTTCTTGGCTGCCAAATAAGGGATTCAGAAGACATTTCCGAAGCATATTTTGTAAATTAATGTTGGTAATTTTTAACTGTGGTATAATGTTAAAAATGTACTTAAAGCTGTGCGTGTTTTTTAATCTCTTGGGGTGAAAACGCCCATCTCATCAGACAACCCTCAAAGTCTGCAGTTGCAAAGTGCATCTAAAACAGCTTCACTCTAGCATCTCAGCTAAAACATTTGCTGGATTGTTTCTCTTTTTCTGTGGCACATTCTGGCGTTCTCACCCTAAACCATAAACCATCACCTCAGCTTTGTGAATATGATGTAAACACGTACGCTCATGCAGTCGAATCCACCCATTGTGCAACGAAAGGGAAACCTTCCAAGACAATAAAACAACAACAACAAAACACACACACACACACACACACACACACACACACACAAAGATTTTGTTTTGAGAACACTGATGCTCGAGTGTTTTAGGTGCACTTAAAGGGAGGCAAAGACTTCAATTTAAACCAAAGAACCAAAGGTTTGGTTTACATGCATTTTGTACAGTTCTTGTTATGGGAAATCTTTTGAAACACCTTCGGTTGTCTAACATCTTTTTAGTTTTGTAATTTTAAAGTGCTGCCTTACAGTCATTACGGCCGTGTTCTCCTTAACACCTTGGCGAGAGCCATACTGGAAAAAAAAAGTATGTGTTAAGTTTGCATTCAGGACATTTTTTTCTGAACATTTTCACCGCATCAATGCGTAAACATTCACACGCAGGCCTCAGGCGGGACACTCAATTGTCGAAACAGAACAAATATTTTTTTCCCATCCTTTCTTTCTGTGTATCCTGCAGTGATGTGATATAACAATCTTCATTTCCGTTCCCTATGCTTGCTGTTTGCACGCTTGATTTAGGCTTCTCTCCGTGCACACATAATAAGGCACCCCACAGGCTAATGTTAAGGAGCTATCAAACCTGACGAAGGACAACGCTGTAGGTCCTCGAGTTCACTGTTGTCACAAAGTATGGATAGATAGCAACCCCACAGGACACATGAACAGTGTAAATAAACCTCAGCCTTCATCAGAAAGACATCAGGAATAGTATAGGTCAGCGTGTAAGTTCAGGGCACAGATTTCCTTCCCTGACAGAACCCATCCCTTATTTATGACCCTTTTAAATCTCATTATAGCTACAAACACAATAACCTTAACTGAAGCAGCCATTTTTGCTAACAGGTTTTGTGTCGCCACACTAAATGGCTAAAGGTGTCTGGTTAATTTGGCTTAACTGAGCACTTTCAGTTTGCAGAAACAGCATGTAGATCCACAAAGATAGGTCCACACTATAACCAGCTTTATGAAGCAAGAAAATTGGGACAGTAATAAGACATTAAAACCAAACCAGCTCATATGCTCATATGCTGTATTGCCCCAAGTGAAACACAGTATAAGTGTCGTGCCTTGTGTACTTTTTACAGGACGAGCGATGTGTTTTCACTAGAACACGCTCCCTAAGCAGATCCCAGGTCATCCGTGAACCTTAATGAGTTATGTATCAGCGTCAGCTTGAAGCTGAACGGAGGAATAAAAAGGGTGCTGCAACGCTGATCCACACAAGGTGGATAAAACAAAAAACCCTGACAATAAATTCATCTATAAAATCAAGCTGTGGTCATGTGCGCACCAAGAAGAAGCTGAACCTGTGGTTACATCCGTGACACAGTCATTCTTGCAAAACACAAACCCTTTCCACCTGACAAATATTTACGGCCGCCAGCCTCTTACTAGGCCGCAGGCAGATTTCTTTATCCACAAGCCAAAGTCTTTTGGGCACATTAAAAATGCTGTTCTTTTGTTTATTTTCTGCTCTTGTAAAACAAAAAGCATCAAGATCATTACAAAAGATCTTTTCTGGAACATAAGTAAGATTCAAATTCAGTGTCTTCTGTTCCAGAAGCTGTATGCATGCTCGTCTCTGTTCTTTACGACCAGTGATCATTACAAAAACTCCGCTAACCTGGCGCAGGCAGAAAGGCCAGGAAAGATGGCCTAGGCAACGCGAAGCAAAGGGAAATCTGTGGAATGTAACGGATGCAACTCTGAGTCAAAACCAAGCATGTAAAGATGAAGAGGAGGAAGAAAATGTGATGTGTATTATGTGTACAGTTCTGAAGAGACACATGATGTTATGGAAAATAAAAAGGATACATCAAGCTTTATGATTTGCTCATTCATGCAAGAGAAGCACAAACATTAATGTGAAAACTCTTTCCATGGGAGGTTTCATGTGCTATTAAGTGGTTAAAAGGCTTCTTTAAAGACCACAGTCACTAAAATGCATGAATCATCTTAACCCAGAATGTTGTTTCCTGCAAATGAGGCTTTCTTTAAGAGAAGTACTTTTAAGACTTTATTGAGCTATTTTAAACTCTTGGATGCTGAATAACACCCATTTGTAAAGTTCCACGTAAATTCGTGTATTAATTAAAGTATAAACAGAAATGCCTCATTGCTGACCTGTGTTTTTTTCACAGCATGCTAATTAAATTCCAGTAAGTTTTATGGCTCATCACTTTACGTTATTCTTCCATCAGTACACTAGTGTATGTGGAGGACAGGCAGAAATTTGGTGTTGGGAGAAATAAATGCAGAGTTTAGTGGCTGGAGGTTTGCCAGCACCAGAAGCAAGGATTGTGAATAAGGAAGGAGGATGCAGTAAAGAGAAGAAAAAAAGAGAGAGGGAGACTGCTTGGTCATGATTAATAATTGCAGGGGGGTGATATCCAGATGGTGGACCTGACTTATCGGCACGATAAAACCCCACGAGCAAATCGGGCCTGCAATGAGCTGGTGGGAGAAAATGAAAATTCAACAAGTAAC
This sequence comes from Pao palembangensis, assembly GCA_015343265.1. Classification (NCBI taxonomy): domain Eukaryota; kingdom Metazoa; phylum Chordata; class Actinopteri; order Tetraodontiformes; family Tetraodontidae; genus Pao; species Pao palembangensis. Next base: position 8,849,520 of record CM027094.1, on the reverse strand, counting down.
TGACGTGATATTTGATCATTTCTGGTCTCTCTATCTCTCTATGCAGGGACACTAGTGCGTACCGGATGTTGTCCACATGTAAGCTGGTAGTTTAAATTGATCTCCTTTTCATTAAAACATCCCCTGCAGCATCAGTAGACATCAAGGATGTCACAGGCAGGGTCAGCTAATATCGATGTGATTAATAAAACAAACAGTTTTTCTACCATTCATGAGCTCCATAAATACCAGCATGTAATTATGCGGAAAGTTCAAAGATCAAAAATAAGTTGACATTAATATTTGTACTTAATATCTGTTGCCTAGCAGCCTTGGAAAAGTTTCATGTGAAGAATTAATGATGGACTGATTATGTATTATGCTTCCAGCAATTCTGATTGGGGTTTAATATTGCCTCCAATGCTTGGATTAACAATGATAATCTGAAGATCACATTCATTTAAATTGTTTTAAATCAACAAAAACTAGAAAAGAACACATTTGAAACACATAAATGCAGAATACAGCTGATTTGTTCAGAGGATTTGGATTAAAATGCATCCTTCTGTTATTTTTTTTATAATATAATATATAATATCATATATATTTTAACATCATTCTATTCTATTCTATTCTATTCTATTCTATTATAATGCATGGTACATATTTGCACTGGCCAAAATGGTCAAAGCCGCTATATGTTTCTGTGTTGCTCCATGTGAAGAAAGTGCCCAGTACTAAAGCTGTGAGCTACAAAGCAGCTCTTGAATGCATCGTCGAGTCCCTGGTTCGGACTCCACAAACGTTTTTGTTAGTTTTTTTCTGATTCTACGCAGTGCCACAAGATGACGGGAATTATTGTAAACATTAAACAGGCTTCCTTTTTATTGGAACTTGCTTTACAGGCAATGCCACCAGCCAAAAAAGGGATCAAAATGATTGACTGGCTATTGTGCTTCCAAGATTCCTGTCCGCTGCTGCTCAAGAGCAGCAATCATAGGGGTTGATGACTGTTTCTCTTGAAGAATTCTATTACTATACCCTGTAGCAGGTAACGTAGAGGTGCACTGAATGCCTGCTCTTTGCTGAGGGCTGATGGAGATGTCAATTTCACCAAGAACAGCCACTTCAGACCCCAGCTAAGACAGCAGACCAACAAAAAAAAAAAAAAAATGAAGACTAAAATGCAAACCCTCCAGTTCTTTGCTATTATCTTGGTGTTAGGGTTCTCCCCTGTTCTCAGGCTGGGCAGGGCTGTCCTACTTTCATCTCCTACTCCCAAATCCACACACCTGCAGCTCATTCAAGACCGGGTCGTCCATCTGCTCCTCGCCTGTTTGTTGTAGACCTTCATGTGTTAACCTCTGGCTCCTTGAGACTAGCCTCTTCCTTTTCAGGCCCACACATTTGCTGTCATCTCCTGGGTGACTTGGTTAATGTTTTTCCCCTCTGTTTGCAGTTCATCATCACACCCTGATCAGCAAAGACACACCCAGCTTCGAGTCTTCTGTCTAGCGTGTTTCCATGCCTGCATTGTGACTCCAGTCACCAGCCTAGCTTAACACTTCGCTTTCCGCTCCTGCGGCACAGCCCTCTGAGTCAGCTCCTCAGCAGCTGCACTGTGCCATCCTCACATCTGCTGCCTCTGTGGATTGAGCTGAAATTACAGGTCTGTTAAAATAAATTCAAACTAGAGGAGAGGACGCCACTTATCGCTATGACGATCTGTCAATAAACACTCCAAATGCCAGACACACTTTGCTGCCAGGTCGGCAGCAGAGTATGTGTGGGGATATATCAGCGGATATTAACAACTTTGTTGAACCTATGACATGATGTAGAAATGGCAATAATATCCAATAACATGTCACTAATCACACGTTTCTATGCTTTCAATCTTTACATGAACTAAAACTGATCTGAATGGCACTTAAATAAAACCAATGATTGGAATGAACTGATTGCTGCTTTTAAAAATCTCATAATCAAGAATCGGACTGAAGCACACTTTTATCAACAAATTTTTTGAAAAATGTTTGCGATCCCTGCCAGGTCACACAGAGTGTTTTTGTTCATGGAGCTTTTGAAATTACAGTACTGTTACAAGATTTTCGTGCCCTAAAAGAAATTCTTTAAAAAAAAAATCACATCTTCACCTCTTGTGCTTCTCCTCCATTTCCGAAGTCTCCTTTAAATGTTCTGTTTTTCTTGGATGACATTATTTTCCTGCTCACCTCTTTGTGTTTTCATTTCCTTAACCTGACATTTCGGCGCAGATTTCAGTGCAGAGGTGAGTGTGCTGATTACATAGCATTCTTTCTGATAACCTCTTGACCCTCAAGCCACTTTACATACATTTGGGGTTCAGTATTTCTTGTTCAAATGACTACAGGTGCTGCATTTGACAGAGCTCTTGAACCATGTTTTCGTCTTTAACTACATGTCTTTTTCAATTATTCATCGGCCCATGCACCTCTGGCAGTCATATTAAATCACAACAGCTTATATAGGCATTATTAGCCATTTACTTTAGCATGGAAATTGGCTGGTGACTCATAATGTATTTGCCACTGCATGAAATGCATATTAAATCATTTTTCAATGATTTAATGATGATTTCAATCACGATGAAGTATGTTAAGGGAGTTTAACCAATTAACTCAGTGGGTAGCGTTTCACCAAGCACCGATGGTCAGCTTTATCTTCCCCAGAAATGGGCAGGGGGCACGTAATTGGTTGGCGGGTTTTAATTTAGTTTGTGGCCTTTCGTCCTCTGTGGCCTTTTCAGACTGGAAATAAACATCCATTTTTTTTTTTTTAAAGCACAGAGACAGAGTGGTGGGGGTTGCAGTCGTACGTGAAGAGTCTCAGATACTTTCTGCTCTGGTGGTGATGCAGCTGGTTTTCAGAAAGGGAAGAAAAACAACTAAAACTTTCCACGTTCTACTGTGGGTGCATCATTAAAGTCGTTGTCTACTGTCTTGTCCTATTTGATCACATATACTTACCTTAACTGAGCAAAACACGTCAATCTTTATTTTCTACATAGTTTTTCATCTTTAGGTAAAAACAGTGGACCATATCCAGCCACATAAAGGTCACAGCAATGCCTATTCATCATACTTTTTGGTTCCATCTTAGGACAAATGCATTTCTCCAACAAAGTGAATTCAGATTATGGCCTTGCTATATTCCTTCTGCGGGGAAGCGGAGTGGGGTGTACGTAGATCTAAGACACAATCTTGACATCTGCATAGCCTGAATTTGCAGCCACTTTTGAAACAGATAATGGACTTCTCTCTCTCTCTCTCTCTCTCTCTCTCTCTCTCTCTCTCTCTCTGCTCTCGTTGCGTCGCAGATGAACTGTGAGAGTCACAATGCATTTCAATTTCAAAATATGTCAGAAGCTCCCACAGCGCTCACACATTCACACAAATGGCATGCAGTTTGAGAGGAGTGAACCTGTATTTCGTGGGGCTTTGGAGATAAATGAGGATTGGTTAATAGGATCTCCTGACTGTATTTGATTTGGCATTGGCATGCTTAACACTCAGCCGTGCTGATTGGCAGGCGGTCCCAGGTCTCTTGATCCAAATCTGCTCTGCTGAGTCGGTCCAGAAGGTTGTCTTAGTTGCCTGACTGAGAGGATTAAAGACAACATCAAACGCTAATCGAAAATCTCTTCATTACAGCTCCTCAGATAAAATGTAAATGTGGGTGCGAGTTGGTGATGCAAGTTGAAAAGGAAACACCAGAGAAATGTTGGTGTTCGTGGTGCACACACAATGAGAAGTTTCCAGCTGCATGAAAAACATTTGCTGGACAGTGTGTCGCATGTTTTAGTTGATTTATCAGATTTCTTTGGGAGTGACGGAGAAGTGAAGAGTCAGAGTAACTGTATTATTAATCATATTGAAATCAGCTCAGATTATGATCCTGTTGGGGATACTCTCTGCGATGTTCTGCATAGATGATCAGCTCCATTATTGTTACTTAAAAAAGTGATTGAAATCCTTCCAACCTTGTGTCAGTTTGCCGGATAAGTACAGCAGATGATATTCCCGCCCTAATGAGAATCATAACAATCTGTGTAATCTCAGTTAATCTCAGAAATATTGGTTCATGATTACAAAAATAGATTTGACCTTTGAGCAGCGTACGCTGCACCAGAAGGACAGTCATTTATTTAAGAAAAAAAAAACCAAAAAGGAACAGAATGTACGAGCACATTCGTTTCTCATTTTATCTCCCTGGTCATGCTCAATCCTCCATCCATTTCTCTCTTCTGCCACCTAAAAATTGTTCTCAGAAGCAGGGGTTTTATATAACAAGTGTCACGTTTGTCTTCCTGGAATTTTATCAGAAAAGGTCTGGGCCTGGTTTACGCTCTAATAATCTTACATTTGATATGTGTCATTATAACTGCGTGCTAAGGCGACATCCTGCATGGTTGTCCAAAGTTGTTGATTTGCAATATTGTCTCGTTATTTATGAGCAAATATACTAATATGTGTTGACTGGCTGCTAAAAAAAAACAAAAAGGTTTATTATCACGAAATGATACAGAATTTTCACTGTGTGAGGATGTTCCAGCAGAGTGACTTTGTTCCCTTCCTGAATGGGTCTCCTATCTTTTAAGATGATAATTGAGAGTGAAAAAGTAATGTTACCTGGCTGGTTAACAAGACAAGCAGTTTAATTTGGAGACCCAAATACCTGGGTGATTACCAATCCTGTAAAGCTGTCCCCTGGTGGAACTGCTCCTGCGATAGCTCCTGGCAAGGTTATATTAGAACAAAAAAAATGCCAAGTTATTATAAAGGAAGGGACAGAAAAGCTTTTTCTGATAGATGTTTCCTCTCTTACTGTAGGTTTTCTAAAATCTCTTAAGACCTATAGATATGATTCTGGAAGTGCTGAGTGTCCTTTTGCTATTTTTATGCCCACATTTGTTCCATAAACAGTGGTGATTTATTGTATGGGGCTCTTCTGAACAGGCTTATCCACGCCCATTCCATACTTCACCAGAGGATTACTTTGCATTCTCCTTGATACTGGGAACAGATTGATGCTGTTTTGGGGTACTTGCGTGCACATGCCAAACACATCTGCCTTATCTATCAAACAAAAGGCTAACAAATACAGCAGTATAAGTCTTTGGATGTGTCTGGACATACAAAAGACATATGACATTAATCTGCGCATTTGCCAGACACAATTCCATTTCATTACCAAACATTCTTAAACCCATGTTTTAGTCTCCCACCCCGAGTATGAAGTGGATTCCTGCCTCCATCCAATGTTGTTGTTGATAATCCCATCATTCATGATGATAGAGGCACTACAGAAGAGTGTGTTTCAGTGTCTCCAGGTGTTTTTGCTGTCACATGTGTTCTTAAAAAGTATGAATGTAGTCGGGCATAACGACCCAGAATGGTTTTCTTTGACAGAACTCAGTTCTGGGAACAACACAAGGCGCAAAATCAGCCATAGCAAAGTTTTGACAAGAACATCAGCTGAATTCATGTCTTCTTACACTTCTTCACGCCTTTCAGATGACCTTGGAATTCTTTGGAATGTGTTTTTATGTTTTACTGCAGCGAGTGAAAGTCGAGTGCTAACCTGTCATCACACAGCTGAGCTGACTGATACCCATCTTGTTACAGACTGTTTCTGTTGCAATGTGAATGTTCAGAGGCCATAATGAGTGTGGTGCAGTTTGTGGTTTCAACCCACAGAATAAAATCCTGAGCTTGGCCATCGCGCCTGGCTGAATTATTTTGTACATACTGATGTCCATTACACATTATGAAGAGAGATATTCACCTTGACATTTCAAAATGAGAACTGCATCAGCTGGTTGCAAAAACAAAAGTGACAAATTAAGAGTAATGTACATTCCAGGACCCGAAGAGGAAGTGCTCTTCACCAGCTGTTCAGCGAAATAGAAAAAAAAAAAAAAAAAACGGCTGTAGGTGTAAATATGATAATATATTCACTTATGTCAGAGAAAGATGCAACCCTGTATGAAAGAAAATTATCCACAACAATTGACAGCAGGGGGTCCATAAGACATGGATCAAGTGTGGGGTTTGGGAGAAGCGTGTCAAATAGACAAGAGCAGCATCAAGAGTGGTATTTCTACCGGCGGGGGAGGGGGTGTAATAAGGAAAAATATGTGGAAAAGTGAAGGAAGGCAAACTTTTAAACCAGTACATTACCCAACAAAGCCACAGTTAAAACAGAAGTGTGGCCACTGGTTTCCAGGAGGAAACTTGCCGAGGCAAGGGCAAGAAAAGTCAGGTATAGATTTCTGTGGAGTACAGCGTGTGTGAGGAGTGGGTGGGCAATCCGGTGTGAGGGTGGACAACAGAACGTGTGTAAACTAGTGAGTGTATCAAAGTTTTAATACAATAAATCAGCGCTTGATAATGAATAAAAACCTGGAATCAACAGGAGCAGAGCATGCCTGGAGTCTTTGCTCATCTCACTCTCACTCAAATAAACAAGCTGCAGGTCCAGATTTGGCCCTGTAGGTGCATCAATCTCCCCCATGCTCCTTGACTGCAGCCTGCATGTTAATACAATTCTGTTATATAAATTGCAATAAGACGTGGTAAGGTAATGTCCTCCAACGACCCTGTCAAATGGAGTTTCATTAATGTATACACTTAGTTATAATTTCCAAAAATACTTGAAAACTAACAAAATTTTACAGTATTTCAATGCATTTATTTATATCCAATTTGATTTGATTCATTTTGGTTTATTAAAATAAATTTTAGTTTGTACAAAAAAGTTCACCAACATTACTGTTGACAAAATGAAATAATGGAGGAGTGATAGATTCTGTTGTATTTCTGAAGCTTGTGGCTTGAACTAGCACACAGTTGAGCAACTGTTTTCTTTCACAAGTCTCTATTATGTAATCTTTGACTCTTTGTGCAGAAACCATTATTCGGGCACTTGTCAATCTGTAGCCAAACAAAAGATCCACAAAATGTATGGGTGGGTATTGTTTTTCCCAATAAAGAGGCGTGCAAGTAGTTCAAGGAGTGTGTACCTATGCGTCTGCGTGGGCTCATAGAAGGCGTATTTATATAGTTTGGTTCAGTGAAGTTCCGTGAACACCAGAACTTGCCCAGGTCAGGTCCATTCATCATCTCAAGCAAATGTTGCATATACAGTATCATTTTTACCCTCAGGCTTCTTGAGATCGATCCTCACAAAACGCAGAGATATCACAGCCTGGATTCAGAAAACGATCTGATGAGACCACAATGGATTTCAAATCATGAACCATGCTCATAAAAGGTACTGTATATGTATGTATATATCACTGTATTGCATGTTCTGGCCGACATGTAACCAAATGCATGCTGGACTCGGTTAGATCAACAGGCACATATATTGCATAGACACACAAAGTATTAGGTTGAAGGTGCAACGTGAATTAACTACTAATAGTTTGGATGTGTTTTCAGTTGCAGAAATGTTCACAACCATTTCCGGGATCTGATGGAAGTCGAAGAAACACATTTTCTCTAAGTCTCTATATAAAATAATGTTTAAAAAATAGCAGTTTTGATCTCACAGATTACAGCTCATTTGTTTTTCTGGCACAAGACGCATGTTAACGTAATTGCTCTACTTATCTTTGAAAGATTCTCTTGACAGTTGTGGTTCTTTTGTGGGGGGAAAAAACTGACTTTTGATCATAATTTTTCCAAACACATGCCTTATTTTATTTTATTGCCAACAGTGCTTTACGCTCAAACGCGGAAAGCAGGCTGGAGACCTCACTTTCCCACCTTCAGCCTATTGGCCCTAATGCAGGTGGACTTACTGTCTTGCAGATGTGACAAAATTATGTGTGCATGGGGCACGATAGATGATATTTATGCTGCCGATGCTTTGCTCTGGATGTGAGATGGAGTCCGAGATATATAAGTATATACAGTATGTAGCTACGATTTCTGCCCAACATGAGAAGGAAAACATAATTCTACTGTCAGAATTTGACATTTCTGTCAAATACCTCAGTCTTTTTCTTACACTTTGATACCAGATGCATGTTCAAGATAACACACAATTACAGAAATCAGGCAAATAATATCATTTCCACAAACTGTAATATTCAAGGTGTTTTGCAATGATATAATATATATAATATATATAATATTTATAATTATAAATATATATATATTTCTCAGTCCAGAAAAGTGCAGTACTAGGAACAGCAAAGATACTGCGCAGGACCCTGAAGCTCCCAGGCCTCTGGTAGAGGACCTGAGCTTAGAATAGAGGAGGAACCACCCATGGGGGGTGAGAAGGGAATTTTATATATATATATATATATATATATATATATTGTTTTTTTTTTTTTTTTTTTTTTTTATTGATGCGGCGTTTAAAAAGGTTTTAAACATTAAAGTCGAGCTAAAATTTAATCCTGACGTCCCATTTATGGAAATGTGTATTCCAGAATATTAATTTAATATTCAAAAGCCTCAAATCGGTTTTGCTTTTCCTTCGTCTAATTATTTTTAGAATTGATATTGGATAATTTTTAATAGCCGCTCTGAAATTTGCTCATAGAACATAACCCAAGGTGTAACTTGTAGGTGTGATTCCCTGTATGCCTGCCAGTTTAATAATGCAAAAATCATACCCCACCTTTTGGGAAATACGTTAACTAGTAATAGGAGTTCTATTTGTCTTCTAATATCCCCTGTGAAAATTCAAATTGAGTTTCTATTTTTTCTTAAATCACTGGAGCCTTCCCTTATTGTCTTTCAGGACAAACAGGAATTGTTCAGGTTCTTTTAGCAGCAACCCTCTTATAAGAGCAAATTTATTTCATCCAGCTATAAAAACAGCTTCGGTCTGCGGAAAAAAAGGTTTTGTTCTTTGTGGACGTTCTTATGGTTCAACAATGTGGCACTAGATGCAGTGGAAAGACAAAAGTAACAACGCCGCAGAAGAGACTCATTGTTCTGTGGTCTCTGCGTCACAGAAGCAAGTGGCTGGTTCGACCTTCTCGTGCAGGCTGACCTTGTGCAAAGAATGCAGGGGTGCACAACCGAGGGAACCTTAGTCTCGAGTCCGGCTGCAAGCGAGCCTTCATCCCAACCGCCTGAAGCAGAACGAGCTGTGATACTTTTGTGAGGCTGATATCTAAACCTCGGAGTGGAACACTAACACGACAGCGTGACATAATCGTGCTTATATAAACATTTAAAAGGACATTTCATATTTTTATAATAGCTTATTTCTGGGGGAGAAAGATCACATTCAAGATCAAACTTGATTTTCCTTTGTGTTCATGTGATAATATGAATTTAAAACAAAATCACTGAGAAGCACAAAGCAAACACACACGCACACATCTCTGAAAGATTCCCTGGCACTCACACACATCATCCCTCCACCTCCGGCCCAGTAACCCGGAGCCACCGACCACCCAAGCGCTCTGAGGAGAGGAACTCAGGGGGCCGGCCCCACGGACTACAGATGCACAGACCCAAAGTCTTGGAGCCGCATGTGCTTGAAGCAGACCAGTCTGCTCTTTTAGATCTCTCAAAAAATGAGACCCTACATCGCGATCAGTCAGTAAATTTGTTTAGCAGGATCTACGCAAGGAACAGCAATAGCTGACCTATAACAATTTCCCCTCTGATGTCGTTACTCAGAAGCATCCTTGTGCAAGTATGAAATCACCGCACAGAGAATGTTAGGCATGAAGACACAGACACAGCCTACAAAATGCACAAAAGAGATCAGACAATCTTGGATAAGACAGTGGGGTCACACGAGTTAAAAATCCTGATCCTGTTTTGTTTTTTGTTTTTGTTTTTTTGGTCACTTACTGCTTGAAGCAGGCCGTAATCACCAACTGTGAATAAAGACCGCTGAAGGCCTGATCTGAAACGCCACCCTGCCTGAGGGCTCGAATTAAAACGAATGACTGGTGGATCAGATCCATCTTCCTGCTCCATGTGCAGGAACGGCGGCAAAAGTGACGGTTCGATGGAAGCGTTAAACAGATGTGTGGTGGGTCATATTTGGTTTATGTGGGACTCACTCACTGTTGGTTTAATATTCCGCTGCAGTTCAGGGTAAAGTGTGATGCCATTTCCATACACAAGTGATAACTGCAAGGCGGCTCAGCCTCCGATCTAATGCAGCGTTACTGTGGCACTGAATATCAACCTTGAATTACGTCCTGAGGATTTAAAGACTGAAAAAAGCAGTAAAAACTCTAAACTGGTTATCTTGGTTCTAATGTGCAGTCATGTGTGCAGTTCATGTTTTTGCTACCTTTCCCTACTGGTTCAGTCTAATTTGTTGATTGGCAAAATGCACGTGCAGACTTTTACAGAATCACCTGAATCGAGCTAAAATCTGGGGAAGAGAATGTCACGTGTAGAGCAAATGCAGTGCTTTGAAAATGGAACCTGTGTCTGAATGAGTCTGAAGTGAAATTAGTAACTACAATATAAACATCTGGCTGTGTGATATTCTGTGATATTCAGATGGAAACAACAAAACTAAAAAAGTTCCTTCTATGCTCCAGTGCACGGTTTGGGTTGTATTTGTTATTAGGATCATTGTTAGAATTATTTTTAGTGTTGCGCACATAATAATGTCCAGAAATATGTTGTTAAATGCATTCAAGTCATAAAATCTAACAGGCCTAAGATCACAGCCTCACACCCTCCTAAAGTGTACGTCTTCATTTATTTATGTGGTCTCACACTCAAAAACAGCAACGTTGGCAGAAAGACTCCGAAAACCAAAATGAGTTTGAAGGAGCAGTTCAGCAATCATCCCAGCTCCGGTTCATTAGGACGCTGTTAGCTTGCTGCTTCACTGAGGTGGACAGCCAGATCATACCCCGGTGGAGCAGCATCACTGAGCGCATTTGGGACCGCAGCACAGCAGCAAGCTCCTGTCACTGTAACTCTTGTCCCACGATGCTTCCCGGGGCTAGAAAATCAAAACACAACTGACCATTCTGGAGTCTGAGGATGAAATTAACATAGAGTTGCCCTTGATGTGTGTTTTCATCTGTGCTTTTATTGCTGTTTTCCAAAATATACTCTAGCTTTTCTCTCTTAGTTCTCCTATTTGTGTGACTTTTCTTAAACAAACTAAACATGGACAATTTTTTTCAGGGACTTGTTTGTCAGCCGATATCCTCCTGGCAAAGCTGCAGCAGAGACAGTTGCAGGAAATTGCACATCTGCTGAGGATTCATGTAAACTGTCAGCAGAATATGATTTTTTTTTTTTTATAATGAAAACCAAGTACGTTTTTCATCAAGACAAAAGAGGAGGGACATGCGAGGACATTGTTGATGTTGAATCACCCTCTCAGTGGACATTTCCGATGCATTAATTCTTTTTTATGTCTGCGTGCGCGCTCCCGCATGCTGCGCTGGCACGGCGCCCGCAGTTCAAATGAAGAAGCCAGTAAATCTGCTGGGCTTCGGGATGCACCACACCATGACCATGCTATTTCCCAGCGGGCACTTACTGGAACTGCTGTTGCCGCGGTGCTTTACAAGCTAATTAATTGGCTGTTTGCCGGAGCGAGAGCGAGAGCGGTCGTTGCATGAGCAGCGCCGACGCTGGTGGAGCAGTCAGACACAGATGCTGCTTTGTAATACTGAGACGTGTAACGTGTAATTGCCTCTGACATCAGTGTCTCAGGCTGCTTTTACGAGTCAAAGAAGAAGAAGTCACTTCTGTTTAACTTGTCCCTTGCGAGATCCAAAATATTAGCAAACAGCTACTCATAAGTCATTCTCTGAACAATCTAAACATAAGGACCTTTGGATTTCAAACCCAGCAGCAGATGTTGTGGAGCTATTTATTTATTGGCAGCGCGTGAGCAGTTCTATCAGTTCGCTGCTGGATTATCGGGTTTAGGAACCATATTGCGTTTGTTGCACTCGTGCGTAAAATGCAGTATTACAGGAAAGGCGATGCTGCTCTTCCATAGACACTCAGATCTAGAAAAGGTGATCCAGATATTGTAAGCTGCAGCACAAACATGCCAATCAAAGCGCAGGCCCGTTGGTGGGAGATTATTAATGCTCCCTTTTGATTTAAACTTAAATTGGTTTTCTATAAGCCACCAGCAGGCTGACATTTTTAGCATACGTGAAATGACTGTGTAGATCAATAACCACAGAACTGTTTAAAGATGTTTTTGGATGTTTAGGATGACCTACAGCAAAGTATGGGGGTGCCCACACTTTTCAGTTTGCAAGCTACTTATAAGATGCCCAAGTCAAAATGATCTACCTACAATAAAAATGCAAAACACATATTCATTTATAATATACATTATTTTAATTATTACTATTATTACATATTCCCTATTTTTTTCCCCTTTTAGGATAGAGCATGTTTTTAATTGAATTTGAATTTCATTTATAACATTTTGGTGTATCTTGCATAACTGCATTAACCCACAGTGCACGATACAAAGCTTTACATTCTTCAGACCCGGCTGCACTCCCTTTGCGAGTGACCAGCCGATTGCGATCAACCTAGTGGGCACCCCTAACCTACAGTGTCCTTGGGGCCCTTGACCTTTCCTGCCCTGCTGCCGTTGAGTCATGCAGGTTTTCCAGTGGTTTGATTTGCATCACAATCGTCTGGAAAAAACTAAAAAAGAAATCCCACGTGCCACCAATGTGCAAAACAAATACGGTGCTAAATGTCAGCTATTGACACATTATGAGGGGGTAGGTTAGCATCATGACACTGTTAAAGATTGGTGTGCTAAAACATAACCCTGCAGCGCCGTGGCAGATGGCATTTACACTTACAGTAGTTGTCTCAACTTGTTACATCATGTCAGATTCATTTATTTTACAAATAAGGACCTGTAAGGTTGACAGGAGCTCCAGAATTAACATGAGGAGGTTTGTTTACCACTAGGCATTAACAGATAGTTACATAAAACATATTCATTGCTAAGGAAAGCAGGAAAACTGGACAGCATCAGGTGAAGACAAGTTAAAATAAGAAATAGTTGGTGAGCAAAAAATGTTATCACCAGAATTTCTTTTTTTTTATTATTTTTTACAGGTACTGAAATAGTGTTCAAAGGCCCCAAATTGATTTTGCTTTTCCTTCATCTAATTATTTTTAGGATTGATATGGGATAATTTTTAATAGCCGCTCTGAAATTTGCTCATAGAAAATAACCCAAGGTGTAGTTTTGTGAGGGTCAATCAATCAGAAGGAGGTGAAGCGGAAATACAGTAATCAGAATAAACGAATAGCAGGAGATGGCTGAAGCAGTGAAAATGAAATTAGCCACAAGGTTAATTAGTCATGCCTCAATTTGACTCTTTTGTACAAAAGGCTAGCGCAGCAGCACCTTGTGCCATTCCGAAACACCGCTGCAGTCTGGCATCTGCATCCTCCGTCAGTCTTGGCCCCTAACTGTGCTTTGTCGGCAGTTTATCAAATGTGATTACAACTGTCCTTTGGTATGATGAAGAAGTTATTCTTCTCACACCGAAGCTATTCTGTCATATAGACATGAAAACTGACCATTCTGTTTATTATTATGGTAAATTTGGAAGGATATTCCTTTTAATTTCCTCCAATCTTTAACCATTAAACCGTTCCATAAAAAGGCTAATTTGATCAAATGGACCCGATGGTTTAGGCTGCCTTTGTCCCCCAGTTGGTTGGAAGACAGAAGACCAAGCAAATTTAATAAATAACTTTTGTTTTGTGTGGAGTCATTTATCTGCCGATGGCAATAGATCAAAGTTTTAACCTTCAGTCTGGAAGAAAAAGAGAGATTTTTCTCTACTCTAATTTTTTTAGAGCACTCCTTTTGATGCCGCTGCAACCTGAAAATCAAGAGATGAGCAAAATACAAGGTCACGTGGTTTTTTTAAATACTGGTTTGGATTAAAAGAACTGTATAAAAAGTTGTTTTGGTTTTAAAATGACATGGAAAAAAGATGCAAAATATATCCATCCATCCATCTAAATTCTATTGCTTTTCCCTGGCAAACACTAAGGGGATTTAAACCAAGGACATTCTTGCTGTGATTGCACCACATGTACACCTTTCTGAGCAGAATTACATTGTTCATCTCCAACACCAGTCCAGTCAAATGACAATTGGTAACACATGGATAACAGAATATTAACACAAATATTACAAACACATTAAAAACATTTTTTGTTTGTTTTTTTTACAGGCATAATAGAACATCTTCAGGCTGTACACATTTACCTGTTATACAGTACAGCCGATCCAACACTCAAATAGGTTTTCCGTTGCTCCATAGAAATGCAATCAGCTAAAAGAAGCACTAGCTTCAATGTTAAGAGCACTTTCGCCCCCTAATTGATGGATTACTATGACGGGAGAGACGGCAGAGAGAGTGCTGAAACACATGGACTAAGTAGTTGAACACGAGCCGGGGCCTGAGGTCGTCATCTGTTGTAGTCCGTCATCCCCAAAGGAGGCGCCAAAGAGTCAAAGTTCTAATGTATCACAGTTTAATTCAATAAACTAAGAGTGCTCCCAGCCAACCAGATTTTTTTCTTTATTTATACTGTCAAAGAGATCTGGGTAAACGAATGCGACAGCACAAAGTGAAGCATGTCTCACCAGCAGGAGGAGTAAATTAACAGAGGAATTTAGTGCACTTTGCATAAAAGAAACTGGAGGTCACGTTTTCTGTTTCAGTGGATGGAGAATGGAAACTGGCTGCATGCCATTTTTTTATTTATAGAGAAGAGCAGTGAACAGTGCTTTGCTGCCAGCGAATTTACCGTCGTTTCTTTATTTTTCCTCATGGATAATTTGAAATTATGAGATTGGAGGTTTTGATGGTTTTTAAAGGAGCCTCAGGAAGTTAATGGCAATAGGAAATATACACATACAGCAGTTCTAATGATGACCAAACATCCTGCAACAGGCAACATTACCAGCTTTATTATTCTTGGCCAGAATAATACAGCTTAATCAACCAAAGTGAAATAATCAGAGAGGCTTGTGCTCTCCGTGGTTGTGAGTAATTGATTAGATGTTATTTCTGCTGTTTCATGCTTTATAATTGCTTTAGAAAAGGCTGATGAAGCAACGCGTAATGACTAGATTGTTGCGTTTCTGTTGTTGCTGTCCCCCAGGCTCACACCCCCGCATATTGTTCGCCATCTTAAACCAATAATTCTGTGGCCCATTGTGTACGCCACTGACAAGCTATTTAACTCATTTTTATACTCCGCAATGCCCCTTTGTATTTGTTTCTCCCTGTCTCGCTCACCCACTCCCGACAATCTCCATAATTTTGTGCTTTGGGAAAGTTGCTCAGACTTTTATGTTACTCAGTCTGGTACTGAAACTGAATTGAAACTTTTTTACCCTTAGAATAATCATTCTGAAATAGTGTAGAATATTTTGCATCTTTGATTTCCTGGATGCATCATTTCCATTCCCTTCTACTTTCTGCAAAGTGGAGTCTTTCCCAAAGCAGATTTTTGGCTAATCTCCACGACTTTCTGTCTGGCAACGGTGATTTAAAGGAAAAAGGGTTAAAAGCAAAGCTGTTTTAGCACCATTAGCTGTATTGGAGGTCTGCAGAGGAAGACAAACAACACTGTTCAGCTCCGAATAGCTGAAAAATTATAAAACAAAAGAAATTCATAGATCATTAACTAAATAAACATTGTAAATGCTGCCAAACACGCACTCTGCTGAAAGTTATTCAATAATATGAGTTACAGAGTCATGCAACAGCACTCCATTCTTTCTTTTTGTTGTTCTTTTCTAAATCAGATAAAATCATGTGTTATTGCTGTTGGATTCTTGGCACCATTGAAGACAGTCCGTTTCTCCATTTTGACAGAAACGCTTCAATTTCCACATTAATCCACCCTTTCGGAAGTTTTCATTCAGAACTAAACCTGTCAGGCTGCCGGTGGCATGGAACTCAAGCAATTTCAGAGATTCATTTAAGAATTTGATTAATGATCTCCCGCACCTACTCTGCAATCTTGCCTGTGCAACCACGTCTCAAAGACCATTATCTGTTACAGCAGCACCCTGCCAAGTGTGATATTGTTTTATAAATGACATTTATTTCATACCGTAATAAGTCAGACATGAGTGACATGAGTAGCCTGTAGATCAGAGGTGGGCAAACTAAGTCCCCACATGTGGCCCGATGAACTATTTAATCCGGCCTGGAGAGCCTTCACAATAATTTCTCCAAAAGCCAAATTAAGAGGGCTGTTAGAAAAAGTTTCATACCCCCCCCCCCCCCTTCACCTAGCATGCTAACATGTCCTCTCAAGAAGGTGGGGACAAACATTAGTTGGAGCTTCATCATCCATTTCTAGTTGGACCAATTTACAGGCTCTTCAAAATATTTTCTCAATCAGTAGTCCATCAAGCATGATTTTTAGTTAACCTCCGATCCTCATTTGGGGGGTTAGTTTCCCGCACCACCTGGCCGGCCCGTTCATCAAGATCCAAAACCCAATGTGGCCCTTTAGGCAAAATAATAGCCCACCCTGCTATAGATGATTCTGTCCAGTCTTCCTCCTGCAAGACTGCCTGTTAAACACTGTTACATGAAGTGGAGCATGTTGATTTCCTTAGCATACGGCACCACTACTCCACTTTGGAACACCTCATCGTGCAGCCTCACCAGATCTCTTCCATGTAATTAAGTGAAATTGCCATTATCTTTTCAAGACGCGGGGAGGAATGCCAATGAAAACCCCCGACACGATGCAAGAAGCAACAGACAAACAATTCAGACGATGACAAGATAGCTGCAAATATCTATCACTTTAGCCTCGAGGTATGTCCCTTTGCAGTGACCTTTGACCTCCAGAGTCTAATCAGCTCATTCCAAAGTCTAATCACAAGTTTGAATGTAAAAAGCTGAAGGCACTGAGATTTTAATCCTAAAGTTGACATTTAAGTAAAAATAAGGATGTTCACTTGAGGCATCTTCCTGGTGCATGCTGACCTCCAGATCTTGAGATATTACATTCACATGAATGGTATGTAGGAGGAAATGGCCATGACCTTTGACCCGTGCACTCCAAAAATGCGATTATTTTATCCCTCAGTCAGAGCCGATACTGGTGCGAAGTCTGAAGAAAATCCCTCAGAGAGTTTATGAGACACCGTGATAGGACAGTCGGGAGGAAGACGCCTCTGGGCAGCAGGCCGCTCGCCAGAGGGAGCGAAAGCTTGACTGGTGGACCTGGCGAGGCAGTGGTGCACATCTCTGGCAGGGAGTGCACCACAGGTCAGGTAATGACATTACAGAGTGAACTCAATTTTATTTTAGCATCTGTCTCTGACCCTGACCACCAGGAGCAGGAGGCCATTTACTGACTAGAACTGCCCTCGTCTGCTGTCAGCTCAGATTAAAGTCCCTCTCCAATGAAAACTGTGATTTGATCAAATTAATGAGTGTGAGTGTCCCTCATCTCAAAGCAGTCTGCTAATAACAGCCGCCAAAATACTTGAGCACAGAAATACTCATTAGAAATACACATTGGCTACCTGCAGCACCAACATCTGTTGTTAATGATGTTATTCCAATCTCCTACGGATGCGAAAAAGATTCTCCGTAAACGGAATAATTTAGTGTGGACAGGTTAAAAAAGATGTGTTTCTAGGTGCGGCTTGTTGCAACAACGTGGAAAGGACCAGAAGAAAATCCTGTGTGTGCTTGTCACACAGACAGGAGTGTGTGGGAGGGCATAGGCGATGCTGCACATTCTAAAGGAATTAGTAATAATATCCTGTCTGTGCCACAGTTGATGTGCTTGGAGCTTTAGCTCTGCACAGAAACACATCCGTCGGAACCCATGAGGAGCGGCGAGTGCCGAGGACCCAGTGGATCTAATTTTTTTAAGAGATTTAAAAATGACAGCCTGATTAGGTCCTGACCTTGTAAACATTCCCCTGGCATATGACCCCACTAACTAGCAGACCAGACGTTGCCACACACTCAGGGCAGGCTGCTGATCAACAGAGCTCAGTGTGTTTTTGTTCTCAACGTCACATCACGGGGTCACCAGATAAACTGCTTACATTAACTAATTAAGTGGCTGACTTTATACAATAGAAAATTAACCAAGAGATACCATAAATATCAAACACCAATCAAAGCAAGTGTAATGTTCTAACAGCTAATACTATTCAATTTCTACTAGTAACTAGTAACTGTGTGATTACTGAGCCTGTAATGCTCCAGGCTCCAGAGGCTATTTCATTGAGTAGTAACTTTGTCAAAAGAAACTTTTTAGTATTTGTTCTAAAGTCAGAAATCATAGAGGGATGACAAGAGAAAAAAAATATATCAAGATCAAAAAAAAGTAGATCTGACATCAAAAGTGGAGCTCTTATCTTCTACATTTGAAAGAAAAACACTGTCAAAGCTGTAATGTGAAGGTGTAGGGGCATGTTCGGTGGTCTTAGTTTACAGATTGTGTAATAAGTGCGTACAATGTGTCAGGAAGTCTTGCACATACGGAGAATCACAAGTGCTGCACTGACAATCAATTTTCTGGTGCAAAGAGGCAATTTTCTGCAGGTTGCAGTGATATAAAGCACATCGCGAGACTCCCTTAGAGTAGGTTATGACCCACTAATGTGTGGGGTGGGGAGTGCACGAGTAGGTCATGCCATTTTCTTTCCAGTTCACTGCACCAATAATGGCAGAATCTTTACAGTTTCATTAGTATTTAATTGTGAATGAGAGCAGCACCTGTATCATTTCCTCCCAGAACACAACGAAGTTGAAATAATGAGCCGTATATTTTGTTCTCATAGTTGTTCGTGCTCTCAGAGAAATCCTTCCATCATTCGCCCTGAAGACTGTAATGACAATGCCCTTATTAAATTCCACAGTGCAGTTGTGCCCCAGTATAAAACTGACAGAATAGCAATAAGAATCTCCATGTATGAAAGCAGACATTCCTCTGAAATTCTAATTTAGGTTATAAAGGTCATACATGCAAAAAGTGACAGTAAAATGATCAATGACCGGAATGTATGTGGGGTCCACAGTGGATAATAAACCAAAGGATAAATTCATCACATGAGGGTCAAAAGCTGTTTGGTCGAGACTCTACTGTGATGCAAATTTCGTTTTTTCTTTGACTGTCCCAACCCAATCATCCAACATAAGATGTATGATAGGTTAATTTGGTGCCACGTCCTTTGACCTTATCATGTGCACATTTTCTGAGTTCCAAAGTGTTTTCCATAATTCCTGCAATGCTGGCTTTTATTTTTGCAGGTGCTCAGCAGGTGGAAAACCACACACACACACACACACACACACACACACACACACACACACACACACACACACACACACACACAGCTACGGTGTCTGTAGTAACAGCCAGAACATATCACTGTGTGAGGCAGAGTGTGATGCGCATCTCTCCGAGCCATGATGCCAGTCAGCATGAAATAAATTAACCTGAAAAGGTAATTTGATTTGAATGTTTACATGGCAGGTATTTAAAGCAACAAAGTTATTTGATTTATGATTGAAAAACATGGGTTTTGGTGAAGGCGTTGTACATTGTGTAATTTTATTAAATTGGTATTTTGAGTTTAGAAACAACTGAATCTGAACTGGAGAATTTCAAGGCCAGTCTGCATGCTGCCGTGCTATGTTTCTTCCTGGAGAAGTCAGCTCATTTCTGCACCATGAAACCATCATAACCAAACACTGATCACCAGCGCAAAGATTTGCATCTGCTGTAAATCTGTTTTTGCAGCAGAGCTGTGCACCACAAAGGTGTGGAACACAAATAACTCGCTCAGTGTGGCTTCCTGTGAAGATAGGTCATTGTGTTCTGTCTCACGCAGGATCGCCTCAACTGTAACACCTCAGCTGAGGCTGCTGACTCCCTCCATGGATTGCTTCTGATTGATTATACCAAGTATTCGGAAAACAGCTATGACTCCCAGGGCATTGGGAACAGTTTTTAGCGTCATTCTCCTCAACTGCGTTAAACAAGGTATTTTCAAATTTTGTGTACTAACACTCATGTTATGTGGCGTCAGATGCCTCGTCTGAAATGCATTTTGGTTTTCAGCATGTCAAACCGCCTCTCGGTGAAGTTATGATTTTATCTGTCTGCATCCCAGCGGACAGTATGCAATATCCACTTCCAAATGTAAGTGATCTTGTCTGCTCACTTTTCTCGCTCCCAACATTATCTGATGTGCTTGACAGGGCGACAGGACGCTGAGATCTTTCGTTATGAGAAGATGGAGGCAGAGGCGGGCCAAGACGTCGCCTTACCCTGCCCTGTAGAAAGCAACAATTCCATTCACATTATCATGATTGAATGGAGAAAGCACAGAAACGAGAACAAAAAGCTGGCTCTGTACAGCTCAACTTTTGGAAAAAAACATTTTTCACCTAATGTCACCTTGACGGTCGACAACAAAACCATGGACTCTAAACTGCACCTTCATGGGGTGACGAAATGGGACAGTGGGATCTATATCTGCAGCCTTAGCACCTTTCCTCTGGGCTCCATCAGAGGTAAAACAGAACTAAAGGTCAGAGGTAAGAGGACCAAACTCCTTCTAACATTCAGATGCTCTGCAGTAACTTCTAATTACTCCCTAATTGTTACATATGATCCACGTTGCTCCTGATTGCATCAGGGCACCGCTGCTCTGCCAGTCTTTGTCGTTATTTACTTCAGAGGAGTTGCATTTCCTCTGTCAGCTTTGCCTTTGTTGCCCTCGCTATCGTTTTTCATTCCCTCACCACAGTACATCCTGAACTTCAGAGGCAGGTAACAATCACAGGAGGTGTTGTCAGGTTGCATTGCATCCAGCTCAGGCACTTATACCTCCGGTGCTGTCGCTACAAATTAACCTCACATTATCTTTCTATTAGATGTTGAAGCTGAGATGAAGTGTGATGCGGTGAGGCCCTGTTGTGGCGCAGGCTGGAGGAAAATGTCACCTCTAACCTGTTAATGCACAGCACAGGTGGACACGCAAAAGAAGCAGATAGACAGCATCATAAACTGCAAGAAATTATCATTTCAGTGCAACAGAACGCTACAATCTTGATCTGGCTCAGAAACAAGACGCTGGAGTCAGCAGCTGAATTACTTGCACTCCTGTGGCTGACTGAGCGCCAGCACAGGAAACACAAGTATGCACAACAACTTTACCACCGCAGTGCGAGTCGCAACCGCGTGTCTACAGTTCAGCAAGCTTCTCCTTCTTCACTGTTCTTTTGCTCACACAATTTCAGCAGCTCCTTAGGGTGGATTGACTGTTGTTACAGAGAGCCCGAGAGACTGAAGGACCTTAACCAACAGCACTGGACCACAGAGCCAATGCTCGACTTTTGCTGTTATTGTTTATCTGACTGTATTTTCATTTCAATTGGCAGAAAGAAAACAATCAATTTTTTTTTGTTTGTTTGTTTTTTTTTTCTTAAAGCTCCCAGACAGTTACAGGCACCCGTAGCTGTGATAAATCTTAAACTGCGCAGCTTTAGCGGCATAGCTCTTGCTTATTTGCCGCAGATCGATTGTAGCATGAAATTACACCAAACTGTGCTGAAGAAAACTGCCTTTCACACTTTTTACATTGTAAAACAAGCATAATGCATGTCATCTGCCCCTGCTGGTGATAGAGCCTGGCACAGAGGTGTGAGTGGGCAGTGCTTCAGTGCAGGAAAATAATCCCCCACGGCTGTCTAATTCCTCATGCTCACTCGTAAGAATATGAATAAGTACCAGAAGAAAAAAATGCAACATACACTCCATTCTGAAACGCAGGCAGATGAGTCTCTGTGGAGTGGGGGGAAACTGGCACGGGGAAAGAGCGCCTCCTGTTGGGGAAAATTGAGTAATGCATGTTTAACGTCGTATTGAAAAGCTGAATAACGGAGAAATTACTGTTCCTGCTCAGGTATTAATTCAACAAATTTTGTTGCTGACAATTTGTAGCGTCTGTTAGTGTCTTCTAGTATCTCTGGTGCAGTTTATTTTTGACCCCTGTATTTCATACGTTCTTATCAGATGTTGCAACAGGGACAGAGAAGGGCTTCCCTGAGTCTACGAACAGCATCCGTACCACATCACTGACCACTCAGCAATCGACTGTTGTAACACGGACCACAGATGTGTCTACTGATGCAACAGATGGTCCAAATACAAGCCGTGGCATTGTCACTGCGGGTGGAAATGCAACATGTTATACAAATGAGACACAAAGCAGGGTCACACCAGCCCCTGCCACAAGTCCTGATCTCTTCAGCTCCTCTAATCATCGGGGGTCGAGGACAACTCTGAATGCCTTTTCTGACCAATCACCTGCCAGTGATGCATCCACAAGCCACGGAGGTTCTGCATCCGCTTCAACCAGGGAGGCGAGGGATGACGCCTCACCGCGGACCGTGCAGCCAGAGGTAAAGCCCACGACGAGCCTGGAGGAGTCCAGCACCCTGGGAAACATTACAGCTCACCCTGGCAACACATCTGCACCCACAGCCCTGAGCACTGGAGACAGAATATCCAGTATCAATGAAGGTAACTTTATAATTAAAAACAAAAAAAAAAAAGCTGTTTTGGTCAGTTCTGAGCCAGTGTTTGCTCTGTTCCAGCAGTGGGATGTGCGTTATGGCTGAGGTGAAGCAAATGCAACTCCAGAAAGTAAACAAAACCAGTTTAAAATCTGCAGAAAAGCAGAGCCAAATGTAAAACAGGCAGGACCCCCCTTCCTTTAAAATGCAAATGGAGCATTAGCTCCTGGCACCACCTGCATCCTTATCACACGTGGGGGCTCAACACAGTGCAGTTTACTCAGCCTCTGGCTATGCCGCCTTTTCAGCATGGAAGTTTCAGTAAAAGTTCAACTTTTACTGAAAAGCGGAGTCCAAGCAGAGAGAGGGTCTTCACCATGCAGGGAGAAACTTTTACACTTAACTTCTGCTAATTTATGATCAATAATCATCTGCTGGGTTTCACCAGGTCGAGCTGGTCAGTATTCCACAGAAGCGCCTGTGATTGCTAAAATGAGACTTTGTCTGACTTCTTCTGAATATGCTCACATCCAGACAGCACTCAGAATCGTCTCCTGTTGGTTTCAACGATTGCTCCGGCGCTGGTGTTTCTGGCCGTGGCTGGCTTTCTCTGCAGGAAGTGGATAATGAAGCATAGGTAAAGAATCTATCCAATCACGCATCCTCTACTTATAACTTATTCAGGGTTATGCACAGGGTGCCCCTGACGGGAGGTATAAAGCATTGATTGTGACTGATGAACATGACCTATAACAGCCACCTGTTTTCTCTAGTCACTGCAAACTACTGTACCAGTCTGTGCTCTCTCTCTCTCTCTCTCTCTCTCTCTCTCTCTATAGGATGGATCTCCCACCTCCGTTCAAGCCTCCTCCACCTCCTGTAAAGTATACAGCTGTGAGAAACAGAGAATTTTCGGCACAGCCTTTCTCGTCTCTCCCAACCAGAGATCACACAGATCAAGTTTATTAAAGCCGTAATCATCATACAGTAGTTGTGAGAACGTGATGAAGGCCCTGAACTGCAGGGATATCTGAGCTGTGTATTGAAAATTGAGATGTCTTTTTTTTTTTCCACTGTAAATTAAATAAACACACTTTTTTATGTTTGAAATGTGTGTATATTTAATTAATGTGTGTATATTTGAAAATAAAGGTTAATTTTTTCTTTTTGTTCTTTCTTATAAAATTACTCATCAGCATCTGAATTGACTCATTTTCTTTTTAACTAATATATAAATAAGTGTTTCATTCTTAATAATTATATCATTAAATAATATATTTCTTAATTAACTTATTGATGTCATAGAAGCGACAATAAGGACAAAATAAACTGTATTGATCCACTTAAACACTCTGGTTTAAGTGGATCAATACAATGTATATGTTTGTATATGTTTTATAATAGAAATGATTTTCTTTATAAGTAGTTTGCCATCAAAACTACTTAAACCAATTTATTTCTGTCTTCTGAAATTAAGGTCATTTATGAAGAGACGGCTGCCGGTGCTTCCCTTTGTCATGTTGTCTCCCAACTGGTTTTATGGACTTCTGAAAAATTTACAGGAGTAGTAAACAAAATATCTTTTTTGATTTTATAATCTGGGTATGTTTACCTTGTGAGAATAAAAAGGGGATTAAATTGGGCTTTTCATGTGTGCGCTTGTGTTGTGTTGTACCTTGCTGTGAGACTGTGTGCGTCAGACCGAGGTTATAGTTTCCTGTTTGTAACTGACGAGCAGTTTTCAAAGTGCAGAACCAATCGAGCCAACACAAAACCTGTTCTACGCCGCGATCCACCACTGAAGCGTGTAAAGTCAAGAAACAAAAGAGGAACAACTGGCAACAATACAATGAAGAATGATGGTAACTGCATGAGCAATTAGTCTACTTTTTAAATAATTCCACTCCTGTGTTTTATTAATGTCACGTTGTACATTCACTGGTAAAATATGCAAATATTTTGACTCATTGATGTTAAAAATAACAGCTGCCACATATAAAGATTATGTATAATCTTTGGATTTCCTTCTATGCTGAGCTGCTGTTATTTAGCAGAAAAATGTTTAGTCTTTTCCACTGAAACGCACCAAGGGAGAAGACAAAGACCACCGTTAGACGAGGAGAAGTTTGAAATTCCACATGCACTGATGGAAACTTCGGAGGTCAGGGGTGTTAACAGTCAACTGGTGTTTGTCTTTCAGAATGTAATACCCTGCTGGTTGGCCTGGGACTCCTGATCTTGGCCCTGTTGCTCTCAATGAGCCTGAATATAATTTTCTGCATTCGACAAAGAGGCGCTTTGTTCAAAGGTACGGCCCTGAAAAGATGGCTGATCTTAAAAATGCAAACTGTTTCTGTAAATCTCTGTATATCATTCACACAGATGAATGCTGCCTCACCACTAGAGAAAAGTATGCTTTTTAATTCTACTTCCTAATCTTGTTTCAATCTCATTTTTGGAAGTTCTTTTAGTTTCTAAATGACAGAACTGTACAGTCGGTTGTGAAATTGCTCCTCCCTGTCTTGCTGAAGCATGTCACAGGTTGAGGGGCATTATTTCCATAACCCCAATCATGAGCAGCGGGAAAATTCCCACAGCAGCGAGGAACAAGAAAATCCAATCTACGGCAACCTCGGCAGAGACAGGAGAGGTGAGCCCGGGTTCTATCACCCTTTCAGAAGCAATAATGGGAGAATAAATGCAGTCTATCCCTCTGTTTGTCACTGAATCTTGTTTTCTCTTGAGTTAGTCGTCCAGAGTGTCTCCGGGCAATTTAACTCTTCTTTTTGTAGTAATTACAGTATAATTGTTTTCATTTACTGGCTTTGGCGGTTGAGAGCAAATTCCATTAAGGGCCAGCGAGCTTCAAGAACTTTCCAGCCTGTTGTTAATACAACAAGGGAAATCAATATCAGCCAATAATAATAATAACAATAATAATAATAATAATAATAATAATAATGTTATACTTGTTCAGACTCTGCAGAAATTTGCTATGAGATGATGTCACTACAATGCGCCAGAAATCATACAAGGGTAAGTGCCGTATATGCTGTGTAGCCATGTTTTCATTAGTCACTTTCTCCACAGTGATGTTCTGTAGCGTCTGTGTTTTTTTAATCACACTTCTGCTTAGGTATAAGGTGTATGCCTGAGAAATGAGAAGGGAGTGGCAGCATACACTTTTCCACCTGTTTCATGTGGATCTTTGCATTTTCCTGGATGAAAAGTATAATGATAATGATAGTGTAATGATACTGAAACAATTTCCTCAGCTGCATCCCTTTTTGGTTCCAATCTCAGGACACACACTTAAGAGAGAAGTGTGCAGGTGAAAAGGTGACAAGTGCATTTTGCAACATCTGAGCAACTGTGTGACGCCCTACGTGTTAAGAAGTTGAGTCTAAGTGATATATTTGCTTTCAAACCGGAAAACTGTCACACTGTGGTCAAAAAAACAGTCAACCAGAGCACATAATAAGCACCGAAAGTTCTAAAAATACACTCGGTGTCCTAAAACAGAGGAAACAGAAAAAGTTTGCTGCATGATGCACTTTAAAAAGCTATGCTTTATCCAACTATTTTTGCAGTCTTTGGAGCCTGATTTGAACTACGCATCACTGGATCTGAAGGTGTCAAAGAAACCCAAGAAAAAGCATCGCCGTAACCCCGCTCAAGGATGCAGCAACATGCAAGAGGAGGTGCCGGTTCGCCTCACCCCACCTATGAACACTTTCTTGGAGGTGGATATCAACGTGGATGCTCAGCTTCCACCCACAGATGAAAGCTCCATGGTTTCACACAGCAGCATCTACCTCAATACTCAGCAGATAGCAAAGGAGGCAGAGGACATGGCGAGAGGACAGAGGGTAAACATGGAGGAGGGCTTAAACTGGATGACCGGAGACCAAGATGGGCAGGAGAGCGAAAATAGAAAGGATTCTAGCAATAGAAACAGCTGCATAGAGGCGAAAGATCATCACGGTGACACAGATCATTTTAAGAACAAATCTAAGGCAGTGTAATAACACAGAAAGTCTCCAAACTCACAGCTTTCTTATTGTATCCTCAAAAAAAGAAAGATGTCTGCTATTTAAAATAATAATAAAAAAAACAGTTTTGAGCTGTGAGATTTCCTGTGTGACGCAAAAAAAGAACCCTTTGAACTCTTCACATTTGGGCAGCTGAAGAAAATCTAAAAAAAAGGTATTTTTCTGTGCAAAGGAGCAAAAGGGAAAGTCTGCGTGACATTTACAGGTCCATGCATTGTGGAAAATTTCAAATCTATTGTAAGAGTCAAGGAAAATACACAGAATCAGTCAATGCAGGACATGACAAATGTTTTCACGTCTCATAGAAAGGTGTAAAAGAAAACATGCCTGACAGTTGTTTTCCATGCTGTAGGTGATAGCCTCAGATAAAGTGTACTCAAAGAAATACCTGATCAGGAACGCACGAATCTTGTAAGACATGTTTTCCGTCAGGGTGGCATTAGCATAAAAATCTGATTAAAGGACAGAAAACATAAAGGTGAAAGATCAAACTTGTTTTTCCCCCCTCCTGTGAACTTATTGTTATGTTAATATCACCCACAGAGGATTTGTCTCAACAAAATTATGATAATGGTCATTAGCTCTCTAATCTGCATTTGTGAGTGTACACCAGTTGCTGAAATGAGACTTTCCCTCCCTGCTAATTCTGCTGGGGAACAATGATTTACTGATCTGCTTTCTGCTGAAGGGACTGAGCACTGAAGTGGAGAAAACTGCCACAAGCGCAGCTTGCCCGTTAACTGTTTGTTGACAGTTTTTCAATTGCTAACTGTGGCCTATTTTTCCCCATCTGGGGATTAAGGATGTTGGCCCTCAGGCATTTTGGAGCACAAGTGTTTTGCAGATTTATGGTAATGGCATAGACACACAAAGAAACATACAAATGGTACGTCACTATTTGGATGACTGGGGCTATAAATACAAATATCTAGCATCTTCCTTGGCTTTTATCTCATCTCAGGGTGGATAAATATATGTATTCAGCCCCATTAAAACAACAACCAAAAACGTCTGTGTAGATTCTCACTCATCCAGGTCATGGTTATCCAAAGTAGATCTCTCTGTGTCAACTGGACTGAAAGGTTTCCTTGAAAACGTTTCGCCAACGTTAACATGCCAATGGTCCACAGGGCTATATTTTCAAGCTCTGCCCCAGCAAACTTAGAACTGAAGAAGCTCTCTGGAGAGAGGGCGAAACGTTTTCAAGGAAACCTTTCAGTCCAGTTGACACAGAGAGATCTACTTTGGATAACAACCAAAAACAGCACATTGTACAATAAACACAAATTTAAGCGCAGGTTTCTGGATGTGGAAAAAAAAATCACTTGGGCAACAGGGAACGTTACTATTTTTGTAGGTTTCAATTTCTCAAAACTGTACACAATCTGCAAAATGGAAATCTATGACTTTTAGATGTTTATTGAGTGATAGATGTTTATTATATACATTATTTGGAAGAGAAAACCCATTTCTCAATTATTTTATAGAGAGAATAAAAAAAATACTATAGTTTTTTTATTTTATTTTTTATTTTATAGTGTATGCTTCATACAACTTACCAATTTTTAATCAGGATACATGTTTCAGTAATACCACCATTACTATAATACAAATAGAATAGAAGAATTACAGTAGTAGTAGTAGCAGCAGTAGTAGTTAATGAATGACATAGAAACAAAATAAATAGAAGTGGAAGACATGAACGCGGAACCCACAAACAGGAAATTAACTCATTTCTTTACTACCGGATGCAGCGTCTTCCTGTACAGAAACGAGCTTTGGCGAAAACATGGCGGCGCCCGTGTGAATGTCATGCTACTTTGCCAGTTGGCTGAATTTGGTCATTTTTAGACACGACTTGTAACGCGTTCATGCTTACACGTAAGTTAAACATCAGGCAATTGTGCTTTGATCCACATGAACCACGTACAACCTTAGAAAACCACGCTTACTCATGAATTAACAAACGGAGTGATAGCATTTTAGCTAACGATTAGTGTACTCCTTGAAGGAAACGATGGATCCTGACCAACAACTGAGAAATGTAAGTTCCAATATCTATGAATATTGCCAGCAGCAAGAATCTGATAATGATTTTGAACTATTTTTTGTATTGCAGCTGCGTGATTTCCTCCTGGTTTACAACCGCATGACTGAAATTTGTTTCCAGCGATGCAGCAGCAACTTTAACTACAGAAATCTCACAATGGACGAGGTAAGAATGAAGTCATAGCTGTATATTAATCTGTTACTTATTTTGTTATTGGCTTCACATTAATATCTCTTATTTCTTCTCATTTAAATATATTCAATTATAATTCAAAGGCAAATTTTGGCCTTTTCAGTATGTTTTTCCATGTACATTATAATGTTTTAATAATGTCATCACTGCTAATCGCTTTTGTGTGTCCAGGAGCGTTGCGTGGACAACTGTGCAGGGAAGCTAATTCGCTCCAATCACCGCCTGATGGGCACCTATGTGCAATTGATGCCTCGGATGGTTCAGCGCCGGATGGAAGAGATGGAGAGTAAAGCTGCGGAAAATGCAAAGGCAGCAGAGGCTTTAGCTTCATCTTCTGCTCAGGCCTCTCCTGTATCCCAGAGCCACGTCACCTCATCCTCCCCCCTTCAGGAACCACTGCTAACCCCCTCTGTCACTGATGATGCACCGGGGGCTCAAGGCTCGCTGGCCGAACCAGTAGCCCTGGATATTGAGAATAACAGTCCTGTGTCTCATTCAGCCTCAGAGGTGAAATTATCAGATGCTGCACCACTCACACCTGCGACTGAAGAAGGATTTCTTCATAACCCTGGCAAAGGACCCTCTCATGCAGCGAGATTTCCTCAGCTGCCTATAGCTACTACCCAGATTACATTAGAAAGTTCTCCACCTGTTGTTATGGCAACCCCTAAACCATCCACATCAGTAGATGCACCAACTGTGTCTAAATCCGCAGAGATTCCTCTGCCTTCAGAGCAGCAGTGATGCCGGGTTTGTTCCAGGTCTGACCCTGAGTGACGTTTCCCTCACAAACATTTGAACTTTTTTAATTGCATATTGTCTTGTCGTGTAGGATCCTGTGACTAAAGTTTCACAAATGTGAGAATGGCTTGCTCTGAAGTTGGGAACGCTAAATTCTCTGATCACTTCTCTGATCATCAAGACAGTTTTCACTCGTCAGAAGGCAAATTAGATGATATGAAAATATCTTGGCTGTAATACAACTAGAAATGCCTATATTAAAATGTGTAATGTTGTACTTTGTATTAAAACATATCAAGCAGTTTTAACTGTGTATGTGTGGGTGAGACAGTTTTACTGTTTATCTTGGCAAAGAAGGGTGGACAAAGGAGTTGTGTTCCAACCACACATCAGTCTTTGAGGGGGTGAAAAGTATGAAGAGGACATCATGAATACGCTCAGGTATGGTAAATTATTCCTAATTAAATTAACAAGGTGGGGTGAGTGAAACTAATTAATGAATAAAACTATTTTGAAGACGCTTTTGGTTCTAATGAAATGTGATGAACCAGACACAATTTGTATTAACTTGTATTAAAGTAAGTGCTGAACCAAATATCTACCGTTTAGTCAAGGATGAGCTTGGAATACTATTTTCAACAGTTCCATCTGAACCTGATGAGTCTGGCTCTAGTTGTGGCATCGCCGCATTTCCCCCAGCAGGCGTCGCTGCTCTGCGGTCTCCCGGGACGGTAGCGGCGCAGCCAGAGCTCCTCAGCAGCAGCCCACATAGGCTCCGAGGCGCGGGGCGTGGACTCTTCCACGCTCTTAAATCTGAGGAGAAGGCAAAGTTTCGGGGGGCGAAAAAAAAAAGAAAGCAAGCATCGAACCAAGGAATCCATCGATCAGAACCGGTAAGAGCTCTGGAGGCGCTTTATGGTCGTTTAATAGTTCTGTTTTCTTTATGGCTCAGAAGTTTTTTTTTTTTGTTTGTTTTTTTTTTTTAATCGAAGATGTGAATTTAACCATCGGACTTTTAAACAATAGCTTTGAAGTGATTCAATAGGCCGACCAGCCCACCCGATCAAACCATAGGAGATGAAAGTGTGAGGAACTATTTCGCCTGTTTATACGGGACTTCTCTGATTTATAATCAACTGTTAATGCGCTTTTGTTCAGATGATAAAAACAATAATGTCATGACAACAAATTCAATCTTAACACGGTACTTTTATTGTGAAAGACACCATGACTTCTCACCTATTCACTTTAGAGTTTCTTAAATACAGTCTGTGGTCTGTGGATGGTGACAAATTCTCATTTAAACGGTCTGATTCATTTACAGTTGAAGGAAATTTCAGCCGTCTTGTGATTTGTCTTTTGCAGGCTTCATGCTCCTTATCTCCCGGTCTGCTGCATAGTCATGGATGACATCTTCACACAGTGTCGAGAGGGGAACTCAGTGGCCGTCCGTCTGTGGCTAGACAACACAGAGAATGACCTCAACTTGGGGTGAGGGTATATCTGCAATCACTCACGTAAAGCATCAGGGTCTTTCTGTCCACTGTGGTGGGCACGTAAACGCAGGCCTTACATTTATAGATAACAAAATACACACGCATGATGCGCTGATTCTCTGCTGGTGTGTGTGTTTCTGGCTCCTCAGAGGTGGATAAATAGTTTCCAAACTGTCCAGTTTAGGTAATTCCAGTCTGCTTTTCCCCCCATTTTTCCCCCCTGGAAATGTTCTCCCAATGATGTCATCCCTGAAAAACCGTGTCTATAAAAAGCAGTGGGTGAGAAGTTCGTAAAGTTTGACACAAGTGACTCACGCAGCACTCATCTAAACAGTCGTCTGGCATAGATGGAAAAGCACAGGCTGATAACCATGTAATAATTACATCTGAAATGAATATTCAGTGTTTCATTTGAGTAGCTATGTGGCGACAACAACAGATATGACTTTTAAAGATAAAAGTAAAACTAAAGTCAGGTAAACAAGATAGTATTTTATTTTACAATTCTTATTCATTCTAACTAAATTTAAAGGGTTGAACACTGTTAATGGCTCTTTTTTTATTAATTGTATGATCTATGCAGAGCAAGCCCTGCCTGTTTACATAATTTCCTTGCCAGAGAGTAGTCTGAAGAGCTCGCTGCTAAAGACCTTGGTTATCTCATTCTTGGGCCAGGCCATATATGTGCAGCTCGTTGACGTTGACATTGAGGGCTGCAGAGCTGCTGGCCAACCATGCAGCAGCCAAGGCCATTTCCTCTGCTCAACTCCATACAGGGCCAGGCTCTGGCTGTGCTGCTGACAGAGCTGCTCTGGCAGCTTCTGTAGCCGCAGCCCAGCGTAAACATCTGAAGGAGCAGACATTACGCTGGCAGCATCGAGGGTATTGTCCTGACTGCGTGAAAGCGCGTGAAAGTGCGCTGTTTTTCCCAGTCATGTATAAATAGTTGGTGTGGGTGAGAGATTGTTTTGATAGATGTGATGATTTCAGCTCTCCTTTGCGAGTTATTGCATATATTTGAATGATGAGAGGAACACACACAGAAGAGCAAGCTGAGGATTCAACACTACATTTTCCACCCGGTCATTCCCAACTAGTTTTCCTCCCTTCCTTCCTTTTTATAGCACACCGTGTTGTTCGGACCGTGAACTGCTTGTCCACAGAGTGGGTTCAGAACTGAGAGAACGTGATCGCTATTTCCTGTAGGTCAAACAAACTTGCCTGGGGTTCATTGTTGAACATGGCGCTGAGTTTTATGATTTGCACGCAGTTAGGGAGGAACCCTGATAGGTTGACTTGAGGTCAGACACCAGGGTGGGGGGCAGTCGCACATAGGTGACATTATGGCTGCTTGTTGACCGTGCTACTTTAGCCTCTTCACAACTTTGCATGTGTTATCAGGCAGGCATTTTTATCACTGGGCCAGTTGTCCGATGGGTTTTGGACCTCAGGCGGCAGGAGGAAGCATGTGTTTGAGTCTAAATAAAGACTGCTGCGGTTGAAGAGCGTGCACAGTGCTGCAGTTCAGTGAAAAGAATGGATAAATGAGTTGTGTTGGCAGGGGTGGTGTTCTCCATCAGCATCCGTCACACTGACTCAACAAATATGCCCTCGCCATCCCGTAAACAAAAGCATGGCTGACTGTTTTCTCAGTGATGACCATGGATTCAGCCCCCTCCACTGGGCGTGCAGGGAGGGCAGAAGCGGAGTTGTGGACATGCTCATCATGCGGGGCGCCCGTATTAACGTCATGAACCGTGGCGATGACACCCCGCTGCATCTCGCTGCCAGTCATGGCCACCGAGACATCGTAGCTAAGGTAAACGAATGGCCCCCTTTGCTTTTACACGAGTTTGTTTTACTTCAAACTTGCTTTTAATGTATGTATTTTTTTTTATTTCTAAATTCTGCATGGCAGCTGATTCAATGTAAAGCGGACCCTAACACAGCAAATGAGCATGGAAACACACCTCTCCATTATGCCTGCTTCTGGGGCCAAGATGAAGTAGCTAAGGTATAGCGAAATACACATACACCCCTTTTCCTGTTGCCTTAAAACGCCCTCTTCTGGGGAGAAACGGCCACTGCAGCTCTACAGTGCACCCTCCACTACTGTTAACATCTGATCTGTCTATTTTGAAGGACTTGGTGGCCAGTGGTGCCCAGGTGTGTATATGCAACAGATATGGCCAGACGCCTCTGGACAAGGCCAAGCCTCACTTAAGACAACTACTTCAAGGTGGGGGGAACACTTGTGGACATGTAAACACCACAACATGTTTATTTCTATGCAAATTAAAACCATGTTTGAATAAATGTTGACATATTTGCTTATCCTGTACAGAAAAGGCAGAGAAAATGGGCCAAAATATGACCAAAGTCCCCTATAAGGAAACATTCTGGAAGGGCACCATGAGAACGCGACCTCGTGAGTAACGAGGGGAAAACCAGCATTTACGATATTTAATACCTTTGCTTCAGTGTTACTGTTTTTATCTGTAATTACCAAGAGGAAGCTATTTTTCTGGCTGTTTCAGGAAACGGAACCCTCACTAAGCAGGCTGGTATTGATTATAAACAGCTTTCCCTACTGGCCAAGATCAATGAGAACCAGTCTGGAGAGGTCAGTGGAACTCTGCCGCTGCAAGGTCATTATACTTAATTTCAATCTGCAACTGTGTGTGATCTGTCTGCAGTTGTGGCAGGGTCGGTGGCAAGGTGATGAGATCATAGTGAAGGTGCTGCAGGTCAGAGACTGGACAACTCGGAAGAGCAGGGACTTCAACGAGGAACATCCAAAACTCAGGTATATCTCACAAAAATCTTATTTAGGTGCATTCTAGAGAATGTAATTTTTTCAGATTTGCTGACATGCTCATGCAGTGCTCTGAGAACATTAAGTATCAGATTTCATTTTTCTTCTTTGCAACAAACGCTGCCCACGAGCATCTCAGGGGAAATGTTCTGAAATGTTGTAACATGTCAACTCTCTCAAATCTGCAGATGAGGACTTTTACACATTTTCTGGGACTTTCTGTCATGTCTTCATAGGATTTTTTCTCATCCAAACATTCTGCCTGTTCTTGGGGCCTGTCAGTCACCTCCATCACCTCACCCCATCATCATTACTCACTACATGCCATATGGATCGCTGTTCAACATACTCCACCAAGGCACTAGTGAGTAGATTCATATTCATGTATAATAGTGAGGTGGTCCTCACATTATACCCACATTTCAGTTTTGCCTGTGCCTCTATTTGGAACTAGAACCAAAACCTCATCAAGGAGTAATTATGACCTATACTGCATTATACCAGTAGAGGACACCCTTTCTCCAGTTAATGCAAATTCCTTTGGAATTCTGGACATTTTACCAGGACAATTTTTAGATTTGACACACTGGAACAAGGGTATTTCTTTGTGTAAATACACCACTAAATGTCATACAACACCAGCAAAAATTATTCCAGTTTTCATCACAAGAGCAGAAAGATCAAGGACCAAATAATTCCAGATAAATAATGTGGATGGGGGCTCCTCTGTCCATGTCTATGTCAGTGTTTCAAGTGAAACAGTGAAGGACACCTAGTGATGTTTTGAGCACATTTCTGAAAGAAGCATAAATTTATTGGTTCAGTAGTTCATCTGGTCCATTTGTGTTTGACTTCTTTTCTGTTCTGTTTTCTGCGTCATCTCCTTTTGCATCGTCAGCTCTCGTTGTGGACCAAAGTCAAGCCGTGAAGTTTGCACTTGACATCGCCAGCGGCATGGCTTTTCTTCACACCTTAGAACCAATGGTTCCACGTCTCTACCTCAACAGTAAACACGTTATGGTTAGATCCTCCTTCTGACTCCCTGTAACCGCTGGCATTTGAGCTTCTGACAGTGAAAGCAAGAGACAGTTGTTGTTGTGACACTGGGTAATGTTGATGACATGATGATCTGTACATAGATTGATGAGGACCTGACAGCCAGAATAAGCATGGCAGATGCTAAGTTCTCCTTCCAGTGTCCCGGTCGGATGTACTCTCCGGCATGGATGGCCCCTGAAGGTATTTCCCGTCCTCTTTTATGACTCATTTGGCAGGGAAAACAAATGAGTCATAAAAGTCATGAGTCATATTTAATTTAAAGCAGGTTTGGTGGTAAACAGGCATTTATTCTGGATTTCTTGCTGTGAGTACATTTTTGTCTCTCTTCATCTTATGCCCAGCCTTGCAGAAACGGCCTGAAGACATTAACAGAAGATCTGCTGACATGTGGAGTTTTGCTGTGTTACTATGGGAGCTGGTCACTCGAGAGGTTCCCTTTGCTGACCTCTCGCACATGGAGATAGGAATGAAAGTGAGTTGCTGCTAACGCTTATAATAGTACCTATAGCATAATGCTTTGCATTAACATCCACTTTCTTGTCTGTGCACACACCAAACACAAATAGCCCAAGGCCCGTAGATTTTGGGTCAAAAAAGCAGCTTAAAGTCTGGCCTTTCTGTTTTGTTGCTTAGGTGGCTCTGGAAGGTCTTAGGCCTACAATTCCACCTGGAATTTCACCTCATATCTGCAAGATGATGAGGCTCTGCATGAACGAAGACCCGGCCAAGAGACCCAAGTTTGACATGATTGTTCCCATTCTGGAGAAGATGCAAGACAAGTAAATGCAGCATTTGTCCCCCTCTGTTACAGCATTCTTTGAAAATATTTGAACCACTTCTTATGGCCGCTTCAGCCACATATCACACTGTAAATAACACCAGAGACCACATCTGCTGCATAATTCAAAGGTATTATATTGCTTTTCTGGTGTAATTTAAATTGGCGTGTTATTGTCTTTCAGTCTGACAGCGTTGCTCTTTAATTTTGTTGGGAATATATTGAAATGTTGGCAAACATTGAAACATATGCAGTTATAAGATTAACACATTCAAAGAAATGTGTATGAATGTTTTTATACACATTATTTGACAAAATATGCAATAAATATTTTATATTTATGGTAGATCCTTGCCTCCGTTGTTGATTTGATGTTTAAAGTTTTGTTATGGCTGAGGGCTACATTTTTAACTAAATTAATGGCATGAATACAATTAGTATCATAAATAAACACCCAAAGCCATGTTAAAGTTGACTTATACTTAAACAAGTATATTATGAGTAATGATTATTTTACTTCATTTGCTAGGCAGATCATTATAAAAAATAATATTAATAAATAAAATGTAAAATGATTTTATTTTTTCTAGTGTATACCTGCATTTATTCCAAAATTACTTTCCCCACAAACTAGATACGGCACACTCAGAGTTTATATGGGTCGGGAAGGTTTCCCAACTGCTTAAAACTCCTAAAGAAACCTGAAATAATGGTATGGGAATGTCTAACTTTTTATATTGCTGCTGGGCTTCAGACCTGCAACCAACCCTAAACTGGACCTGAACAGATGATGACTTCCCTGCTTGGTGTCTGATGGAGTAATGGCCTTCCCAAGCTCTCTCCTTGTACTTATTATTGTAAAGCAATGCAAGTGACTGAAAATAAGTGATTTAAACTAATAAATGAAATCCGATGGAATTTACCACAGATTCAGGAAACTTTTAGACTTTAATATAAGATGCTGTGTAACAAACAGTATGGTGCAGTAATTCAAATATTTTCTGTTTGGCATTTGTTTCGCCATGGGGGCGTTCCTATTTGGGCAGACCGGCACGTGATGAGTCAGCTGACTGGGTGCTATTGAAGAGAGAAGCGTCACGAGCCCGCAGCTGCAGTGGAATCGGACATCATAACAACGTGGAGGTGCGCTGCCGCTGCTGCTTCCCGACCAGGTCAGTTTCAACTCGGCTTACAACTCAGAAGTGTTCTGGGAAAGTCAAAGCGTGACCGTTTGGTGTCTGTTGACTCGCCTCTGTGTTCAACAGGACACGTACAAGACGTCAACGATCTTTACGTTGTGCGCTTTTTTAATAAATGTGGAACTAGCTTGCACTGCTCAGCAGAGTAGCTGTTTTGTGCTCTTTTTTTCACGAGTCATTTATTCTGAGGTAGAAGTGTTAAATTACGCCTCTGTGTTTGTTCGGGACCCTTGACTGCAGATAATAGTCGGAACACAGCGGAACAATGACGCTTCCTCTGACGGTCCTGGTTGTATTCTCTGTGATGTCCGGTTCCTGCTCCTCGGCGCCGGCTCCAGAGAACAGGCTGACATTCTTTGAACATCTTGGCCTCAGCGGCCTCAAATTCAACTGGAGAAACATCACCTGTCCCACCTGCAAAGTTCTCTTTATCATCATCGATATCGCACTGCTGGTAATGTTTATTGTTCTTGAATTCAGATTGAGCCTCAATGTAAGTGTGCAATCATTAGTCAATTAACTGATTAGAAGAACAAA
This sequence comes from Pao palembangensis, assembly GCA_015343265.1. NCBI lineage: Eukaryota > Metazoa > Chordata > Actinopteri > Tetraodontiformes > Tetraodontidae > Pao > Pao palembangensis. The sequence goes on along the minus strand of CM027094.1, from coordinate 8,812,031 downwards.
TGGAAATGTAAGTTATTTCAGTCTCAAATAAGAGACAAAATATAAGCATCCAAAATGAAGCTGAATACATTATGTAATATGATAACCTTCATACAGATTGAAATTGATAGCAAGGTCCACTAGTTCTTGTTCCATGTTTTGTAGTGGATTTAGCCTGCTGCTGGTTTCTGTTATATCAAAAGTTATTTTGTCCATTATTTACAATTTCACATTTATCATTGTACAATGAAATTGTACAAACATTTCAATTTTGCTTTGAACTGAAATGTGGTCTGAAAAATAGGAACTTGCTTTTTCAAGGAGTTCCAGACGACAGCTGTCAGAAAAGGGCAATGTTTTGTCGTTCATGTTGATATTTACATAGAGGTTTCAGCTGTACATCTCTCGTCTGATCTCGTCTTTTTCACTTTTCCCAGAGTGATGCAAATGAAGAGCGAGTGGCGCGTACAGCTGGCGAGGCGTGCGTCCGCCTCCATCTGGCAGATGAGAAGGTGTGTCGATCCATAACAGAGCTGTTCAGGGAGGACTTCATCCGAGCTCTGCAACAGTCAGTGTTGTCGCCCGGGGAAGCATGTGCCCTGCTGGTAGGCCCCTCCTGTGGCAAATATGACATCTATGCACCCTGGAACATCACGCTTCCCAACATCCCCAAGCCTCCTGTGACACCGCCCTCTCCTCCAAAACCTGGATCCCCGCAGAGCAGGGTCCTGTTTCTGACAGACATCCACTGGGACCAGGTGAGCACAAGTAATTCAGCCAAATCACATTAGCTTGTGTTCCAAAACAGGTAATTTAAAACCTAATAATATCCACAAGGAACCTTGTGTAATTTTCTTAAAAATAATCATATTAATCTTCAGGACTACACAGCCGGCACTGCTGCAGAATGTAAAGAGCCTTTGTGCTGCCGCAAGGACTCCGGACTTCCCAGCTGGAGGCGGCGGGAGGCTGGATACTGGGGAACCTACAGCAAATGTGACCTACCTCTGCGGACAGTTGAAAACCTCATGGAAAATGTTGCTGCTGCTGGACCCTGGGACTGGGTCTACTGGACCGGTGACATACCAGCTCATAATGTTTGGGCTCAAACCAGGAAGCAGCAGCTGTCTGAGCTGAAAGTCATTTCCAGGCTCATCCACAAGTAATTGCAGTGGATTTCCCCTTAATCCTCGTATTGGCCTTGTACCTTGGCCCCGTCTGTTTTGTGGAGTTTGTCCCCATGTCTCCTAGAATGGAACCTCTTTCCTGTCCCTGTGCAGACACCTGGGGCCAAACGTGAAAGTTTACCCCGCTGTCGGGAACCACGAGAGCACTCCGGTGAACAGCTTCCCGCCACCCTTCATTCATGGCAACAGATCCAGCAGCTGGCTTTACAACACTATGGCAGAGGAGTGGTCACCATGGTTATCAGAGCAGGCTGTGAAGACTCTGAGGTGATTTTATCGTTGATGTGATAACAAAACATTTAGAGGAAGCTTTTTAGATTATTGTTAATGTAGAGAGTTAGTACATTTTTTTGATTCTTGCAACTCAATTGCAGGCGTGGAGGCTTCTACACAATGGAGATTCAGCCTGGTTTGAGGGTGGTCTCCCTCAACATGAATTTCTGCGCTCGGGAAAACTTCTGGCTGTTGGTGAATTCCACCGATCCTGCTGACCAGCTGGAGTGGCTTGTCCATATTCTCCAGGAGAGTGAGATCAGGCGAGAGAAGGTGAGCAGAGCAGTAAACAACAGGCACGTGAACCAAGGTCAATATGATCACTTGACTTTGTTATTCCTTAATGTACTTTAGAGGCTAAAGTTCCTTTATCTACACTGTTTTTGTCCCAACATGCCTTTAAAGGTGAATTAGTGTAATAATCCTTTTCTCCACATTAAGGTACACATCATTGGCCACATCCCACCTGGTCTGTGTCTCAGCAGCTGGAGCTGGAACTACTATCACATTGTTAACAGGTAGCTGCACTGTTGATTTTTAAGTGAAACTCGTCTGTACCAACTTGCATGCCGTGGCCTGTTTTAGGAGGAGGAAAGCCTTCTCACACTCAGACATACAATATGTTGTTTAACCGACTGGCACAGCAATGCTAAGAAACCCGCCATATCCCACCCAGTCTTGTATTAGAATTTGATGTTGATTTTTTACCCTAGGTAATTTTAGCTGGAATATGCAGCTTCTTATATTAGCTTTGGGCTGTTGTTGCTCAAGCTACTCTTCTGAGGAAACACTTGCTATATGAGCTAATGTCAAAAAGGCGAAGACAAGAGCAAACATTTGTGTTGTTTTGTTTTTTTTTTCCAGATATGAAAGCACAATTACCGGACAGTTTTTTGGCCACACCCATAAGGATGAGTTTGAAATGTTTTATGACGAGACTGACAAGACCCGTCCATTAGGAGTGGCGTTTATTGCTCCCAGTGTCACCACATATGTTGATCTTAACCCAGGTGAGTTAAAAAAAATAAACTAGATCTCTGAACCGTTCCAAAGCTACATGGCTTTTTAAACACTGAACTGTTCTCTGTTAAAGGTTACCGCGTCTATTATGTGGATGGGAATTACAGTGGTAGCTCTCGGCTCGTCCTGGACCATGAGACCTACATTCTCAACCTCACAGAGGTAAACCACAGTCCAGAAACCGGCAAACCTGTCCAAGACCCCAAGTGGGGGCTGTTATACCGAGCCAGAGAGGCCTACGCGTTGCCTAGCCTGTTCCCTGCTGACTTTGACATGCTGCTACAGATCTTTGTCAAAGACGACCGCTTCTTTCAGAAGTTCTGGTACTTTAACCATAAGGGACACGTGTCAGAGCCGTGCAAGGACGCCTGTAAAACGTCAGAGATCTGCCTCCTGCGGAGCGGCCTGCAGGACGATCTGGGTAAATGCACCAGACACCAAGGTGTTGTAGGGAATTTGATACAGGCTGCCAGGAAGATCTTGTGTTGACCTGAAGTGAGGAACTAATGTGGGGGTTAGCAGAAGCAGCATGACCAAAATGTGTAATGAAGCCAGTGGAGAGACTCTGTGGTCCTCGGTTATGCCTTATATTAGCAGTAGTTCACTGTAACAATTGTGAATAGAATTTCTCAGCTCATTTGCGGTGCGAATTGTGCTCAAATTGTCCTGAAAGATGCTGTGGTGGTTCCTCTATACTGGGTGCCTCTTATGGGGAAAAGCTGCAAACAGGAATGGTTTTACAGCTTCTAACCCACTGATAAAGCTCTTCTACTGCAGGATGTTATCAGTGTTCTTCTCAGTGTTATGATCTATATTGATTTATCAGGTCAGTGCTGCAATCAGGGTCTCGCTGTTATGAAAACCCGTGATGTTCATCTCTTTACACCAAGCATAAACTCTGTTTAAAATTGACTGAGCATATTTTACATTGCTGGACTCTATCTTGAATCACGTTATCTGGTCTCTCGTGATCTCAGCTATCACTCTTCAGGTTTGAGCTGTATTAGCGTTCAGTTTGTTGGCTCTCGATTTTGACAAAACCTCTTCAGATCCTATCTGACAGTACTTATTGTTCAGTGTTTATTCATTACTGTTAAATATTCAGGATGTGCAAAGATCAAGTTTGATATACCTCAAGTCTGACACGTGGAAAGTTTGAGCTTGCTCTATTCACTTGATGGTGGTATTTGTATGTAAAAAACCAGCAAAGACTGTAAGATTTGAGTAAAATCTGATTCTTCCCCCTTGGTTGGCATTTCAAGCAGATCTTTCACATCTGACAGATGTAACTGGCATGTGTCATTAAAGTTGAGGCTTGCTCTAAGACCAGCTCTGTGGTCCTGTGTTTTATATATGTACAAAAGGGATTTTTAAAATTAATGAAGGTTCAGCCTTATTTTATTCTTTTACTCACTGGAGGATATGACCAGTAATACTGTTTAAGGGAAATTATTTACATGTTCCTCTGCATTTCCATGAAATGCATCGATGCACCTGACGTGATTTGACTGCACGCAGACTCCAAGGAACCCATTTAGTTCAATTCAATTTTTCAGTTACATTTTTAGTGTTTGAGCGACAAAACGAAAGCACAGCTTTAACGAGACGTTTGATCCTGAAATTTATGGCTCTGAAAAGAACATGGTCACGCCAAAGTCCTCTTTGTAGAGGTCCCAGGTCTTGGGTTTGTGAGGGTTGTCCAGCTCTTCTCGCGGTAGAAACAGCCTGTAGACAGCATAACTTTAAGTATTTTTTTTAATTGAGAAAATTCATATTTAAAGAAGCAAAACCCACTTGTTGTTCTCAATGAAGGAGGTGTTGAACCAGAAGTAGAAGGGAACATCTTCATAGCCTTTTGGCAGACCCTAAAAAGAGATGTGTAGGAACGTGGAGGTGCTGAAGAACTAGCCACTTTCCGGTACATACAACGGTGAAAGACTCACAGCACTTGATTCAAACATGACCTTCACGTCCCCTTCAACCACAGGCCCGTTCTGCAGGCTGATGACTGCTGCATTGTTGCCCACATCGGGGAAGACCTTTCACACCAGGAGGAAATGAGTCAAACATCCACTCAACAGAAAAGTGCTGTGTGTGTGAGTGAGAGACAGTGAGACTCACCGTGCAGTTCTCCTGTTTGGTACACACACACTGAAATATCAGCTCTTTCTTTGAAATGATCTTAACTTTCAGGTCGCTGCCATCACCTTTGCCCACGCCTTAAGTAAAAGCAGAAAATGACAAACACAATAAAGGTTTGTTTAATCTGCTGGTTTTCTGGGACTCACCTGCAATGGAGTGGATACGGATGCTTTTGATCCCAAGTCTTTTCGGTGGAGGCAGCTGTCTGTTGAACGTGTTCTTCATAATCTCGTAGTACCCCACATATCGACTCTGCGACTTACACACATTAACACCTGTTTGATCAACTTAAATTGACATTTTGATCTGTTCCTACCTGAGACGGAGTCTCCACTCCCTGAAACTTGGAGCTCTGGCTCTTATCTGTCCTCCTCTCGCCGAAGTATTCCAGGCTGTCCTGATGGACAAGTGGAAATCATTTTGAGATTGTCGGTTTATTGCTTGAAATAATCAGAAAACCTGGCGTCCAGTACCTGTGCACTCTCAAACTGGTCACTATCAATAAGCCAAGTGCAGATCATGGTGCCTGTGCGTCCTGATGGAGAGGACACAGGAAGTTACAGCAATCAGCAAATAATAGAAAAAAAAATCTAAATTCTTTGACTTCACCTTTCCCTCCTTTGCAGTGTATAGCGATGATGTTTTTGGGATCGGCTGTCATCCACTCCCTCACGCTTGCCGTGTATTTCAGCATGTCCCTGATTAAGAGACAGTTTCTCAAGACCTAATTTGAAATGACACAAGTGCATCACAGACAACATGGTAGAAGGTGGTGCTCACTCCAAGGAGGGGACGTTGTGGTCGTCAATGAACACCCGTTCAACCCTGTAGTGGAAGAACTGGGGGTCATAGCCTTTCTCACCTGGAAACAAAAGATGTTGAGTGGATCTGAAGTTTCATGCAGCATGTGATTTAAAAATGTAAAAACTTACTGCACAGATTGTAAACTTTATAGTGTCCTTCGTGTTTTGTGTCCAGGAATCTCGCCACCTCCTGTTCAATAAACCTTTGACATTAGCTTGTTGACCTTATTTTGAAAGACTTTTGTTGAATCAATATCTTGTGGGGGTGATGTATAACAACGGCAATTAAAAGTAAACAGAGCTATAGGGAAACTACTGACGCTTCTGTTTGGACATAAATGCGGAGGGAGCATAAATGAGACGACTCCTATCAACCGACCTTGATAGGATTCCTGTAGAATGACTGTTTCCCAGAGGATGGAAATGACATAGCGATGACTCGATCTACAGAAGAACACATATGTTTTCTTAAAGTTTCTGTACTTTTAGTGCTTCCACAGGGCATTTAGGTGACCAGCTACCTGTGACATAGGTGAGGTCAAGGTCAAACCCATCCTTCTGATAACGCCGCTTGTTCTCAGAAACCTGAGGATTACAACACAAACTAAACATCTTTTTCATTACACTCCCCAATCCTCTGGCTTCTGCGCGATGTGAAGACGTTACCATCCTCCTGGTGACCTTCTCCAGTTCTTTCTTCTGAGACGCCAGCCTGAAAACCCTCACAAGGATTATTATTCTCAGGAAGCGAAGAAATGAGACTGCCCTGGTTAAAAAAAAAAAAAAAAAGTTTAGGGGAACAGTTCTCAACATACATACTGCGGGGGTAAAAAGGTTTGGCAATGTGCTATAAATAAATAAATTAAACATCTCATTTAACAGGCACCTGGGTATGAGGCTGGCGCCTGACAAGTCGCTGAAGGTGTAAATCATGGTGACGACCAGTGTGACTGCGACAACACAGGCGTCCACAATGTTCAGCCTGGAGCTGAAGTAAACTTTGAACCTAAAAACACAGACAGGCGCAGACCATCAGATCCCAGATCAGACGCCAGCAGCATCTAAATCCATTAAACCCTGCTGGAGTTCTTAATATTCAGAAAATACTCTAAACTAGTGCTCCAACTCAGGGCTTCGAGTTCAATGTACACTTGCGACACTTCCTAACCAGCTTCCCCTTCATATCTTCTTGACTAACGGCTAATTACTGTGTTTACTTTGCTGATAGGGCACCGTCAGAATGCTGCATTAGTCATTTATCATGCAGCTGTCAATGAAGATGGTAGTGAACTACATTTAACTGCAGGAGGCCACTCATTACAGGACAATCGTGACTCAAACCCATACCAAGGGATTGTCTGCTAATTATTAACTTTACGTGACACAAAACTTTAGTGAAGGCTGTTATTATTGCACCAGACAAGCACAAGTCATAGATGCAAGACTGCAACAATCTGACTGATTTCTGTGGTGAAACTAGGTGAACGACCCTGCCAATGACTCTCAGGTGACCACCCGGGTCATTAACATGCCAATGGTCCACAAGGGCTATATTTTCAAGCTCTGCCCCCAGCAAGTTTAGAACGGAAGAAGCCTTCTGGAGAGAGGGCAAAATGTTTTCAAGGAAACCTCACAGTCCAGTTGCACACAGAGATCTAACTTTGGATAACTATGACCTGGATGAGTGAGAATCTAAACAGACATTCTGTAGCGATGTTTCCCCACAGCTTCGTGTGAAGCTGTCCCTCCATCACTCACCCCTCCACATAGACCCGCAGGAGAACATCGGCAAGGAAGAAGAAGGAGATGAGGAGAGAGACGGCCTCTAAGGCATCCCCCACCTCTCTGCTCCTGTCGTACAGGGAGATGTCCACAATCACCAGCACAAAGTCCACCAGGATCAGCACCACGCCGAATACACTGTCGGAAAATGATGCAAAGGCAGTGAGCTGTTGCCGAAGAGATGGAACAAGAGTTCCAAGAAACACACTCACCGAAACCCAAAAGACATAACAACAGGCGTTATTTTCTTCCGGACGTTGCTGCAAACAGAGGCAGTATGTGGTGATGCTTTGGGCTTTGATGGGGTTTCTATCTGCAGATCATCGGTGTGAACTTACTGGTACGCGGTGTCTGGGACCACACTGTCATCCTTCCCGTCATCAATCTTCACTTCAGCATCCTCCATCTTCATAACGTTCCTAACAGACATACAGAAAGAGAGAGAGAGAGAGAGTTTATGCAGCAACAGTTCACCTCCAGTCTTTATCCTTTTCCATTTCTCACCCGTTCACACCCAAATCCGAGCCTGGATTGAAATATACAGAGGACATGGTGCGTTTGCCTTTCTCCTCACTTCGCTCTGAACTTGGAATTTCTGTTTTGAGAGCAAAATCAACAACATCGCTCCAAAAAGTGAACCGTTATTTTTATTTTTATATATATCTATATAAATAAAAGAAGCAGCGTCCTTCATAATCACTTTACTGTATCTACATTACAAAAAAAACCCTTAGGAAAAAAAATCTCTCAGACGTGAAATAAGTATGCATGAGCAACAGAAGTATTGAAAAGAAAAAGACGGAAACAACCATCCGCTTTTCTCTTCGGGTTGACCGTAAATTAAGAAATTGCGAAAATGGAGGCAGCTGCTTACCGTTGAGACTGTCATCCGTGAAATTATACTGGAGTGTGTCTTGTGACTGCGTGAGGACAAAGGAAGGCGGTTCAAAGGTTAACCGGCGACACGAACTTTCTATCCATCCACTTTTCCTCTGCGGTTTTTTTTTTTTTTTTTTTGCAGACGTTGAGTTTTAGACTTCCTGATTTTTTTTTTTTTTTTTTTTAACTCATCCTTCCTCCTCGACACTCCAGACCAGAAACTCTGGTTGTCTGCAGAGCAACAGACCTAATCCGTGAACGCTGGCTGCAAAAACAACTTCTCGCACATCTTCCTGCTTCCTCCAAATTTCACATCTGGTTTTGATTAACTGCGCGCATTTCCCAAACACAAAGAAGAAAGAGACACAAAGAGAACTTTGATTTTTGAAAGTTCTCGTCTGCTTTCAAAAATCAAACATTAGCATCCAAAAGTAACAGTCAAAATAGTACTGAAGCTGTTAGTCAATTTTTAACTTAAATGGCCGTCAACTTTTATTTAGTAACTATAAAACAAACGTTTCACATCACTGAACTATAGGGGGAGCTATAACTCCATTTTAGGAGATGAATGATTGATTAACTCACGATTAGGTGCAGTTTTAGAGAGCCCATATGCTACAAAAGAAAAAGTTAAGTCATTAAAAATGGTTTAGGGTTGAGTGTGTCTAGGAGAGCAAACTGAAGTACTTTTACATCAGAAGGTTTTGTAATTGTCAGACACGTGAAAAGCTGGATGGATGAGAGTGGGACGGGTTACAGCTGGAGAGAAACAATTATGTGGGACGTGCATCGTTTGTTAACTCCTGCTTATTTTTAATTAAGAATCGTAGTGCTTCTTTAAGTAGGAGGCAGGAAGTCACACACGGCAGGTTGGTGGTCTACATAAAAATTTCCACACTGTCAATCTACTGTGCCTGTCTGTGGATTCTAGAACAACCAGGGAAAACCAGAACATGCAAAATTCACATGCTGTCTTCCTGGAAATGAGCCCAGAATTCTGATAACAGTGGCAAAACTACATTTTATAGTAGTGCAAAGGCACTAAAAGGCTTGGTTGTTGTGGGATAAAGCAGTTAATTGGCTGTTTATAGCAGACAAAGAGGGAATCTGGACTGTAAACTAATTTCTACAGTTTTCAAACAGGAGTCTGGATCCTGCAATGTTGACCTTTCAGAACCAGTCCAGTCGGTAATACTAAGATTTTCATATTTAATTTACATGGACAAAGCAATTCCTGATAAATATTACTTGTATTCTCAATTGTATTTAAAAAAAAAAAAAAAAAAAGACAAAAAGGTGGATTACATTTTGTTTTTAATTCTAATTTACATACGGGAGTGTAAAGCAACATTGTTAAAACAAGAAATGTATTTTAGCATCAAATGTTTTAATAAAAAAAGAACCGTGAGGAAATTGTAAAAATGTTTAAACAACAGCTATCCTTTAAAGCAGAGAATGATGGCCTACACAGGTTTGTGCAACGTCAAAGGTTTGCAGTTACTTTGTTGTGTAATCCAAACCCCTACCAGTAGGTAGGCTGGAGCTGGAAATCCTTCCTGGTCTAAACCTTTATGTTCTACTCTCCGACAAACGCTGAGGACAGATCCAAGTCTAACATCCGCTGCTCTGCCTCGCTCAGCCTGTAGTGGGAGCCGTCTCCAGACATCGGCAGTGAGCGGCAGCGACCTTTCCTCTGCTCTGCCGAGGAAACGCTGAAAGTGGAGCTGCGCTGTCGCCCCTTGTACACAGAGCTGGACTGGGCTGCCTTTAACTTGCGTGCCAGGATGTTCCTGTGGATGGGTGACGGGCCTCGGCGGTTCCAGTTCTGCTCGGCCCGCTCTGCAGCATCCATGCTCAGGCTGGCAGGTCCTGTGGCTGGACCGCCGATGCCCGAGATTCCCTGCCCTATTCCAGTCTCGCTGCTCCTTTGCTTCTCTTTGCTGAGGTCTTGCGGAGTGTGTTTTAGATAGGTCGCAAGGCTGCTCGTGTTGGTTCCTGTGTTTTTGAGTCTGCTGTGAGAAGGTGTTTCGGTCCAAGACTTACCCTGGTTGTCTATGTAAGGTCTGAATTTAGTCCACTCTGATACGCCATCCTCTGGAATGGCGTAGGGGCGATGCAGCTGCCTCTCCCATCTCTCTTTGCTCCAACAACTTCCATCGGGAAGGGTTCGAGATCCAACCTGTAAAGTAAATAGTTAATTAAAAGCTCCATATAAGCATACCTTTAGCATATACATAAGTAATGCGGTCTGGGTGACCTGGGTCATGCTTCTTTCTCGGAACTGTCCAGAGGAGAGAAGCTGCGGTTTGGTGTCATTAAAACTTGAGGTGCGACGGAAATATGGATTCCTGTGATATGAGCCTTTGGTTCCTGGCTCTCCTCCTCTGGGACCCATTAACCCACTCCTCTCCACCATCTCCACCCAGTCAGCAGTGCGGTTGTACCGGCTTGTGCTGTCCCGGCTTCCACTGGGACCTGAAGGCAACTCTGGTTTGGGATTCAGTTTGTCATGCTTGACCCTAGAAGTCTGACCTGTGGGCTCAGGAAAAGGGACTGTGATCTGAAAATGATTGGGGTTGGCTTCATGGGAGCTCAAAGGCTGGGCTGTGTGAATGAGCCCAGTTGGTGTTGGGATGGGAGAGTTGGTTGGGGAAGCAGATATTTCTAACAAGGTGTCGTTTACTGGGCTTGAAGAGACGTGGTATGTCTGTGTGGCCTCTTTTAAGCCCTTCTTCTTCATTTCTTTCAGCTGCTGCTGAGCCAGTCTGTACCTGGGGAGTAATATTTGCTTTTGTCAGCAATAAAGTCAAACTTCAGTAAAGGTTTAATAATATAAACTTACCCAAACACTGTCGGCAACATCTTCTGACCTGTGGGAGACGGTCTTTCTGGGTCCTGAGAGACCGGTATCACCATGGTCTTTGACACAGGCAGATTCTCAAGGACAGGAGTGGTTTCCTGGGCTACACTCGCACCAGTACCCCTGAGCGTGCCATGGCCATCCGACACGCTGGGCCTTTGGAGGCTGTTGCCACAGATGGACGCTTCGTCAGAGAGCTTGCGCCCTCCGGGGGAATGCATGGACCCTCTGTGGACAGAGCTGCACTGAGGAGTCTGGCAAAACTTTCTCCACACGGTCACCACAAAGGTAGACAGAATAACAGCCAGGCAGAGGGAGATGCCGAGCACCACCACTGTATTAACACCGAGGGGTGTGATTCCAACAGGCACAGGGGGTACAGATGGAGATGGAGCAGGCCTAACTAAGGGTGAAAGGGAGCAGATATACTGAAGGTTAGAATATAGAAAACATTAGGCAAAGAAAGAACTAAAAGAAAAAAATGTAGGATCTAACCCGCACAGTCCTCCAGCGAGCAAATGGACTGTTCCTTCACTATGCCAGTACACTGCATCCCTCCAACACCTGACAGCAGCAGGCACTCACGCACTCGCTCCCTCACACCCTCTCCACAGCTCACACTGCACAAACTCCACGGCTGCCATGGGCCCCAAAGTTCTGCAAAAACAAGAAACAAACAAGAAAGTCCCAAACTGATTTACTAACCATTTATTTGTTGGGATTTCCCCAAAGTGCATTGCTTTTCTGGCAATATCACTGAATGACAAGCAGAAGTAGAATAACTACAGAATTCTGCCAAGCTCTGTGAGCTTGTCAGAGTCTTACTTCTCACCTGTGCTCCTGTGAACCACCAAGCAGGTTTGTGCAGGACTCAGGGAGCGACTGAAGTTGAACACAAAGCGGAAGCAGTATTTGTTCCTTCCCGGGTAAAACAGGGAACAGTTGAATTCTGTTTCATTTTCTCCCCGAGTCAGCCAGTTAAAGGCCAGCGGTGGAGATGCAGGCTCTTCTGGACCAAATCCCAGTGATGCTGTTCCTCCTGCTCCTACCCCAGAGGAGGCTGTAGCTCCCTGTCCAGAACTTGCATCATTGTACAGCAACACTTTGCCACTAATGTGGGCACATGGTGGGGTCATCAGTTTCACTGTCATGGTCCCCTCACAACCACTCCTGTAAGAGTTGCTGTTGTCCACCAGGAGCTTGTAGGAGAAAATACGAGACAGGTAGAGCGCTCCAGAGCTTTTCACATCCTGTACTGCATGAGGAGACTGCAGAGCCACTCGTATGAAGTCCTTTTCTGTGAAGGGAAAGACGCAGGGCAGCTCAACGCTCTGGGATTGGAGGGGTCTGATGGGGTGCCTTGTGCGGGCTCGGACCTTGTCGATGCTTTTACGTCCTATCTGGTTGTACTCCATGTAGCTGACCTCTAAGAAGAGAGCGGAGTCCACAATGTATGAACATGCTTGAAAGTGTTCATTCGTGGATACCGCAACCTGCAGAGAAACAGGGGAAGATCAGAAACCCTGTTGCAGCCTAATAATCTCTGTCCAGTCTGTTTTTCTTACCTGAAAAGATCCCGAGTGATTTCCAGTCCTTTCGACTGCGATGTGAAAGGTCGGCCAGTGCACTTGCAATTCAGAACTCCACCACCGGGTGGGGCCCTCTGTGCGCCCGTCTCCGGTGCCGTTTGCGCTTAAAACTGAGGTGGTGCGGGTCTGTCTCAGCAGAAACCGGAAAGTTCCTGCGTACAGGAAGCAGGAGCAGTTGAACTCCACCCTGCCAAACCTCTGGTTGTTGGGGAGAGTCCTGGACAGAACGGTGGTGTTAGTTTCCATGTTGACCAAAGAGAGAGTTGCGCTGCTGATGGTCCCTCCGTTGGAGTCTGTGCTGTATTCCACAAATACGCTGGCATTGCTGAGGGCATCATGGAAGGAGGGCCATATATTAAGCCCTGCAAAAGCTACAGGAAAGAGATTTTACATGCAGATTTTAGAGACACCAGAAAGATTCCAACCCTTTTGACATGGAGATCATTTGGTAAGACTCACCATATCCCAAGAATGCTGGCAGAAAGGGCAGCAGTGAGAGAGTCCGTGGCATTACGATGACCTTGTTCTCCCACGCCTCATGTCCGTCCTTTTCCCACCAGCTGTGGCCTCCGAAGAACCAGAGACAAATGCCAAAAGTGAACCAGAGAAGCAATCCACAAGAAATACAGCGGGTCCTTAGCAGGTTCCATCAGACAAAAGGAGTCATGAAAGAAGTGTTGCGTGGAGCCGAGATATGAAAAACAGGAAGGTAGAGAATGAAGCTGCGGCAAAGAGTTTTCTGGATTTACACCGGCCGCTTCCTCTTCCTTCCATCTTCACAATGGGGATGGAAGGATTACAAATAGCGGGGCACAGCAAAATCTTTGTTGCGTGCGGGTTTTTCCCCTCTTTAGAGAAATGGGTGATAACTTGCACATAAAAATGTACTCACGTCTTGTCTCGTCAACGTCGCATGACTCAGTTTCGAACACAAAAGCCAAATTAACGATCCTCCATTTGCCGACAAAGTTTTGTGACAGATAAGATGTTTCTAATTTCTATGCGAGTCAGGTAGACACCGGTGGCAGAGTCCTGTGCTGCTCTCTGCGAGGGTGCGCGTAATTGCGCGAATACTCCGCAGGCTGTGCGCGCACTTCCCTTTAAATGCAGCAAACCAGTGTTTTTGTATATCCGATCACTCCCCTCCACGACGTACAGTTTAATTTTTCCCATTCCCAGAACGTCCATCTGTTTATCCTAAAATTGATCAGCCCAAGTTTCCAGAAATAAACGAATCCATTAACTTTTTATTTTAAAAAAGGTAAATATCAGATAATGTGTATTTGGTATTTTAGGTACTGGTGTCAACACACCTTTTCTTTTCCATAAAGATCTATATAGAGCGTCATGATCTATAAACTTGCATAACTTACACACTGACTAAACACCAGTATTCCGCAGACAGGAAGGGTGATATATACTACAGCAGCAGAGTGTGTGCAGTACAAATTGGGAAAAAAGGTTGAATGGGTCCAGTCTTTCACCTGGGACAAATGAAATCAGTTTAAGTTTTCTGAAAACACATTAAAATTGATTTTCTCCAGAAAACTGTAGGTCAGTCAGAAGAGGTTTGGGTAAAACCTCAAACCCTCCACAGAGTCATCTCTACACAGATGACCCATTTTCTCAGCCAGCAGCAGCCTGTAGATAAGGAAAAGAAAATTGTGACAGCTGACAGACGAGGGTTGTGGTTAAAGCAATGTCTGCCTATGTGTGAGCTTACCGCTCTTTAGACAGAAGTACAGATAGACCCAGGAGCTTCGCAAACTCTTCTGCTGTCAGCGAGCCTTTATCTGACACCTACAAGCAGAATATAGGATGAGGAAATGAATGAGAAAAAAAGGTTATTCATGTGTAGTTTTTATGCACATGTGTTTTAGATGATACTAAAGCTTACATTGTCCAGAGCTGAGGCTATCATTTCTTCTTCACTGTGAGACTGTAGCTGGACAACCATCACACCGCTGTCAAACACACGTAACCTACAGAGAAGACCAGTGCACAAACGAGAGAGAGAGATAAATTAAATCTGAAATCTTGTTAGAGTTGAAATTAGCATAAGCAATCATTGAGGGGATTTGAGGATCAGGGTGGTAAGGAAACAGAACACCGTTTCTTTTCAAACCCCAGGAAGTGACAGGAAATGACAATCGGGGGCTGGACACTACTTCCAACAACAGGAAGTCAGACAGGAAAAGCCTGGACTCTGAAGCAGGCCCAACACTGTCCTATATGTCTTAAACACGCAGCCTGGCTCTGATCAGATATATTCATATACATGAAACGGCACAAACCTTAACGGCAGCTTCAGGGACTCAAACATCTTGCACGCATTGACCAAATCTTCTGGAGATAGAAGCTGTGTAATTGACACGCAAACATACATTTCGTTCAGAGCTCAGGTTTGGCAGGAATGGGCACACATGTGAAGGCAAGCATCACCTCCATCCCTCTGGCACGGTTGACGAGACAGTAAACCTCAGTGAGCGCCATCATACCCCCGCGCTCCTGAAAGAGAAAAGAGGCAGGAAAAGAAACTGAGTCAGCCAGATACTCTAATGTCACAATAAAGAAGGCTGAATTTAGCATATGATCTTAGATAAGTGACGCATATGGCACAAAATCTTATGCTCACCTCAAGAGGGGCCTGTAGCATCGTTCCCAGCTGCTTAGCCAGCTGTAAATGGTAGTGTGTACCTGATCCATGAGTTTCCCTGGTAACAGGGTTGGCAATACCCATGCTTAGTAGGTAGGACTTAAATCGGATTGTCTGGAGAAAAGAACAAAGTTTAATCATAAACTGCAGCAGGAACTACAATTATACAGTAAAAGTGCACTGAATTGCTTCAACATGGACACTGTACCTCTCGAAGATAGGTGTAGAATTTTATTATTGCTGCTCAATTTAAAGCTAGTAACCCTCATTTTACAAATTCCTGTTTGAGACTTACCTCATCTTCTGTTATATCCCCCTGCTTGTCTTTAATCTTGTTGGCTATAGATCTAGACAGCTCCACCATCTCTTTAGCCTATCAGGACACACATGACTCATAAAATGCATACATACAGAGGGTATGGAAAGTATTCAGACCCCTTGAAATTTCACTCTTATATTGCAGCCATTTGCTAAAATCATTTAAGTTCATTTTTTCCTCAATGTACACACAGCACCCCATATTGACAGAAAAACAGAATTGTTGACATTTTGCAGATTTAACAGATTTTTGCAGAAAAACTGAAATAGCACATGGTCATAAATATTCAGACCCTTTGCTCAGTATTTAGTAGAAGCACCCTTTTGAGCTAATACAGCCATGAGTCTTTTTGGGAATGATGCTACAAGTTTTTCACACCTGGATCTGGGAATCCTCTGCCATTCCTCCTTGCAGATCCTCTCCAGTTCTGTCAGGTTGGATGGTAAACATTGGTGGGCAGCCATTTTCAGGTCTCTCCAGAGACGCTCAATTGGGTTTAAGTCAGGGCTCTGCTGGGCCATTCAAGAACAGTCACAGAGGTGCTGTGAAGCCACTCCGTTATTTTAGCTGTGTGCTTAGGGTCATTATCTTGTTGGAAGGTGAACCTTCGGCCCAGTCGAAGGTCCTGAGCACTCTGGAGAAGGTTTTCATCCAGGATATCCTTGTATTTGGCCGCATTCATCTTTCCCTCAATTGCAGCCAGTCATCCTGTCCCTGCAGCTGAAAAACATCCCTCACAGCATGATGCTGCCACCACGCTTCACTGTTGGGACTGTATTGGACAGGCGATGAGCAATGCCTGGTTTTCTCTACACATACCGCTTAGAATTAAGGCCAAAAGGTTCTATCTTGGTGTCATCAGACCAGAGAATCTTATTTCTCACCATCTTAGAGTCCTTCGGGTGTTTTTTAGCAAACTCCATGTGGGCTTTCACGTGTCTTGCACTGAGGAGAGGCTTCCGTTGGGTCACTCTGCCATAAATCCCCAACTGGTGGAGGGCTGCAGTGATGGTTGACTTTCTACAACTTTCTCCCATCTCCCGACTACATCTCTGGAGCTCAGCCACAGTGATCTTTGGGCTCTTCTTTGCTTTTCTCACCAAGGCTCTTCTCTCCTGATAGCTTAGTGTGGCCCGACAGCCAGCTCTAGGAGAGGTTCTGGTCATCCCAAAAGTCTTCCATTTAAGGATTATGGAGGCCACTGTGCTCTTAGGAACCTTAAGTGCAGCAGAATTTTTTTTTGTAACCTTGGCCAGATCTGTGCCTTGCCACAATTCTGTCTCTGAGCTCTTCAGGCAGTTCCTTTGACCTCATGATTCTCATTTGCTCTGACATGCACTGTGAGCTGTAAGGTCTTACATAGACAGGTGTGTGGCTTTCCTAATCAAATCCAATCAGTATACTCAAATACAGCTGGACTCAAATGAAGGTGTAGAACCATCTCAAGGATGATCAGAAGAAATGGACAGCACCTGAGTTAAATATATGAGTGTCACAGCAAAGGGTCTGAATACTGACCATGTGATATTTCAGTTTTTCTTTTTTAATAAATCTGCAAATCTGTGTGTATGTTAATGAGGAAAAAAAATCAACTTAAATGATTTTAGCAAATGGCTGCAATATAACAAAGAGTGAAAATTTTAAGGGGGTCTGAATACTTTCCACACCCATTGTACATACATACAGAAAATTACTGAATAATCACAAATTGGTCAGCACAGTAAAAATCACAAAGAAACAGACTATACTATTGCTACCATAGATTGAATATATATTTAAAAAATGCAGTTATGTCAGAAAAATAAACAAGAACAAAAGAAACCATTCCTTACCTTTACCATCAGCTTACTGAGGTCTTCAAATGCCTGACAGAACACAAAAAAAATTAAGATCTCAAGGATTTTATAGTTAAATTTAAATATTATTAAAAAAAAACAATTTGGCTGATTTTGGTTTATAGTACCTCAGATATGTTTTTGTCAGTTTCTTTCCTCCTTTCCTCTATCTTCCGCTCAATCCCAACAATCCCCACTGCACGGATTCTTCCTGCCTATGCAACCAAGATGGAAAGAAAAATGCAAATAGTCAATCACAGAGCTAGTTTAATTAAGTTGGTAAGACCCTTTTAAATTACACAGAAAAACAGTCTAAACAGGTCGGCAGAATTATTTAGCGACAATGCTGCCCTCCAGTGGTCAAAAACATCAACCACGCAACAACTATTGGCATACAGCAATAACAGAACACTTAAACCTCTAAACCCTCTCAGGGGTGACAGATGAACATATCAAAGAGTTTAAAGTGCTGTCAGATAAACTATTACTGAACATACAAATATATTTTTGCCTAGAACCATGGTTTTTTGTTTATCTGTAATATGAAATGTTACCCATAATCAATATCATTCAAGCCAACCACCAGTGCTTACATAGGCATGTTGAGTAGTAAATGTTGTAATAATGAATAGTGGATTGGCTTTTGTCATTCATTTAAATAGAGATTTCGATTAAATTATCAGATTCGTTTCTGACCTGAGAGCCAGTTCCTGTGGGGATGGGTTGTGAGGCTGGTGTATTCTCCCATCTCTTCTGCGTCATTTCCTCAGTTAGCCTCCTGAAAAACTGCATGGAAAAGAGTGAATGAAAAAAATTGACTTTCTATACTGAGTTATTTCAAAATTGGTTTATGATAAAGTGTTGGTTGTATAAATAGGACTACCTCAATCTGCCCATGTTCTTTGAAGGACAGCTTAATAAAGGAGTACTTGCTGTGTTGGTAGGGACCTGGCTCCTTGTTCACAGGTGCTGGGTGAAGGTGAATAACGATTTTTGCACTACAGGATGCCACAATGAATGGACAAAAAAAAAAAAACAAAACAAAACAAAAAAAACCAGAATTTTATTCTTCTAAATTAAACAATCAAGATTTCCCTTATTATAAAAACGCAAACAAAACAAACAGAAATCACTTGAATCATGTCGATGATAAGGTCTGTGGGGTACAGTTGTAGGCTATAGAAAAGCACAATTTAAAACAACCCAGCAACAATCCTAAATTCCTATTCACTTCTGATTTCACAATCCAGACACCCACCTCTTTCCTATTCCTGCAGCCTGCTCTTCAAAGAAGATGATATGTGACAGCGGCATAGATATGCAGCAATCCTACGATTAAAAACGTCACTGTGACACTCAATTCAAACACAAAATATGACAGTTTTGTCTCTAAAAGGATATAGAGCCTCTTTTTGAACAATACAGTGTCTTACATGGTTTTTACTGTCCCTCCAAATCAACCGGTGGGTGCTCAACAATGCAACTCCTACATCCAACTTGACCTGAAACAATGACAAAACATAACGTAGTCGTTGGTTAACATCAGTCTGTCGTGTCTGATACACAAAGCAACAGATATTTACATGTACACAAAACACTGCTAGACAAGCCTAGTGGCATTTACACTGTTTAAATATCAGTTTTATTTAAGCGTATGGTTTAGCTGACAATTTTAACAATACACCAACAAAATAATACCTTATCGTCACCGTCATACAACCTGACACCTCTCTGCTGGATTACCAATGTTTCGTTTATTTCTAAAAGTCCATTTGACCACGAAAAACGGTCCATTTTAAAACACGACGGAATTCCCTATTCTGCTGCTGAGATCAACTTATGTTTACTTCCTGTGTGCTGTCCAGGATCCGCCTGACCCAAAAGACAAAAATATATATATATATATATATTACTGTATAAAAACTTTAAATTCAAAAGATAAATAGATATATTGCTTTTTTAGTAATTACGTGAGTACTATAAAGCAAAATGGCATTTTGATATAATTTACTGCATAGTATCTTTTCCGACAGGCTGCATGTCTGTGTTGACGGTACTAGCACTGTCAGTGGAAGCTAGCGAAACTGCTACTGTTCACTGTGCGTAAATGTGTTGCTTTTTATTAAGTTTTTACATTTTCTACACGCTGTAGGAGTTATTGCCAACATCGGATTTAAAGAAACCGTGAAATAACAGTTGGAAAAGCAAATTTGTTTTTTTTCTTAAACTCTGCTTAGAAATAGGGAAGCTGTAACTCTTTAGCTTGTTGTTAGCTGCAGACAAATCTGGTGCAGACAGGTTTTGCACTGCAAAGGCTGCTTTTCTTCTGGAGAAGTCATTGTTAACGGACGGAAAGTTGTATTATATTCTTTGACTAAAAAACATGAATTTTAATTTCGAGGCTAATACCTTACTCTGTACACTCATTATTTTAAACAATCCCTTAGTCTTTTTGCCGTTATGAATTGAAATTGATATCAGACTATTACCCCTCCAAGTGTTTTTTTTAATTCTGTGAAATAATATCAAGAGTACATAAAATATACGTTAAATAGTTGCGATCCACATTAAATTTGCTGACAAACGGACAACAACAACAAAAATCCAGGGTGCAAACATGGATAAGAAATCGTTTGATATTGTCCTCGATGAAATACGAAAGGTAAGTAGCATTTAAAGTTACATGATCGTTTTAAGTTAAGCCTATGGAGATTCTGGATTTGTGGATTTTGTGATGCAGTGTGTCCTGACTGACCAGCGGATCAGAGCCATTGAACGAGTGCATGGATATTTCTCCAGCGAGCAGGTAAAAACACACACACACACACACACACACACACACACACACACACACACACACACACACACACCTGCAGCTACGTTTATTTACACCTAACAGTTGTTTATTTTACCTCACCTACATAATTGCAAGACACAATACCAAGGGTAGCTGTGATACCTAACCATATTATGTTTGTATGCCTTGAATTGGTCCCCCTTCACTGCTGCTGTTAATAGTGCAATAATAAAGTATTGGTGAATATTCCAATTTATTAATCTTCATTCAAAACAGATGTGGTGTTTTCTGATTAAACCTTTTTTAACAGCAAAATGCTACTACATCAGTGAGCTGAAACACTGTCTTATATCCACAGGTGACAGAAATTCTAAAGTACTTCTCATGGGCAGAGCCCCAAATCAAAGCAGTCAAAGCCTTGCAGCATGTAAGTTTGCAGACATAGATGCATGTTTTATGTAAACAAATATTTTCATTGTTAATAAACAACCACATTATCATACAGTGTGTTTTGTGATTTGGAGTCTCGTTTCCAGTGACGTTAAATCAAGTTTCACTTAACTTGTTCTTGTTGCCTTTAGAAAATGGTCGCTATTCCTACAACCAAAGTTGCTAACATCCTGAACTGTTTCACCTTCTCAAAGGACAGACTGATTGTCCTTGAACTATTAGCAATGTGAGTAGATTTTATTTATGGACTAGTTGTATATAGAAATGCATGATATGTATCTTCAACCCATTTTTAATTGAGATTTGCTGTGTTGTAATTTTATTTTATAATTTCAGATGAGATATTTCATTTGCTTTTGTATACAGGAACATTTCAGATGCTCAGAACTATCGGCCTATAGAGGATCTGTTTCGCATACATTTGGCTGAGAAAAAGCGTGCTCGGAGGATACTAGAGCAGGTAAATAGTAAATAGTTAATAGTAAACAGGTAAATATCCTGAAAGTATCTGTTTTATAGTTTGTTTGTTTTTTTATGAGCATCCCAACAGTTCTAAAACAATGCCACTTATATGCCATCAGGTATGTAAGGATGGCTGCCGAGCACCTGTTGCTATGATTTCTTCCTGTGGTATAATACCTGGAAATCCATATCCTAAAGGGAGACCCAGCCTGGTCAGTGGCACGTTCCCTGTAAGTTTGCTCAGCAGTTCTACTCATCGATCGCTGTGGTTTAACTTGAAAATTCAGAACATTTTTTTACTCCTCTTTAGTTTCTGAAATGATTTTTCATTTTCAATAAAAAAAATAACGGCAAATTTGCAATATAAAGGCAAACAGGTGAAAGAGCAATTTGTAATTTCTTAGATATCAAAGGACTTTGAGCCTTAGAAGATTTTCTTAGTTTGTTTTATGATATATTTGATTTAAAAATCAGATGGCAAAAAAGCTGGCTAGTTTTTCATTCTCAATATATTTTCCGGTGTTCATTGATAAAACCTGTACTTTTCCTTCTTTTTAACAATAATAGGGAATTCCTCCTTTAAAGAAAGACAGTGACAAGAAAGAAGACCTGACCAACAGCGTGGAGGGAAAAGGCATTGCCTCCCGGATCACTGGACCCTTCAAACCTGTAAGCTCTAATAAAACTAAGGTGACGCAGTTGTGCCATGATACTTTAAAAAAATCACATGACAGTGTGAGACAATTGCTCACATGATTGACCTGTTGTGAATGATAAGATCAATTTACAGCCACAAGCCTTGTTATGCAAACTATGATAATGATGACAGAAACAGTCTAAAGACTGCAGTGGCAGAATACCTGAACCAGATGTATAAGGTCAAGATGACGTGCAAGTTGGTGCTTAATCTGTGTTTTTGAATTTTGTCTTTGTTCTCTAGTTTCCTTCAACTTACAATCCTCATCGGCCTGTGCCTTACCCTATACCACCGTGTCGGCCCCATGCTACCATTGCACCGAGTAAGAAACAACACATGCGCCTACATGCACTTTTCCCATCATTTTTTCTGTCTAAATATTTTCTTATTGGGGCGTTATCGACTGTGATAATTGAACTTTACTGAGAGACGAGAGCCATTCTTAGGTTCTGCTTTTCTATATGTGGGGTGGAAGTTGTTAATATTTACAACTACTGCTCAGGTGCATACAACAACGCAGGCCTTGTTTCTGTGGGAGGGGTTATAACAGCCAGTGGGCCCCCTCCCTCCTACAACTCTACCCACAAAGTTGCAGGTATGATTCTAGACCGAGCATTTGCGTATGGATAACCGTTAGTAGTCATGCCTTTGAAGCTTGTTGCCTAACTTCCTGGCATGCTGCTTACTTGTGCTTCTCAAGCTTAATCCTTTTTTTAGGGTAAGAATGTGTTTGTTGTTTCTGGAGTACATGGAATGACCAGAGAACTCACCCACACTCCAAAACACTGATGTGTTGGGAATCATATTAGATTGGATCAGACTCAGTATTGTAAAACCATCACATCTGATATGGATTTGGTATTTTTATTTTTAAATATCATCTCCACACATGCAGATGAGGTTGCCAAAAATTAAAGAAAAATCACACAAAAATCCATTCTTCTGTCTGGCAGTACTACAACATGATGGTGTATTCATGTTCTCTGGTCAGTCATTTAGGTGAAGGCCAGAGTTTTGTGGGCTGGATTTCGACTGAAAGTGATGCCATTAATTCTATTGTTTTGATTTATTTCTTAGAATTGTGCCATATGCTTGATTTAATACGCAACACACTTCACATAACTTATCAGTCCTTCCAGGATTGTTTTAGTTTTCCACTCAATCAGTAGAGATGAGAGTTGAGCTTACCAAACATATTTAGGAGTTCAAACACTATATGCTTTATTCCAAAATAAAATAAAACTAAATGTTCAAATAATCTTTGAACATTTGTGTGGCCTTTATAATGTTAAAGTTAACCAAAGGGGAAATGCACAACATTCCTGTCAGCATCTTGACAGCCATGGGAATTGTTCTTTGTAAAGCTACAATTACTCACAGTCACAGGAAATTGGTAAAGTCCTACTTGTGAAATAACTGACTTTCCCTAATAGTTGTACTTTCAAATGAGTGGGGGGACTGATACGTTTTTACATTGCCTTGTCCCCAGTTTTCACTTTCAAATTATATTAGAGCTTTTAGGGAGGTATTACATTGTGTGATTGTAAACTCACACATCACAAGTTTCACTAACTAAAGGCTATTGCCTGATGCAGTTTTTGGATTTGATACAGTTGTCATTAAAATCTCACGTGGGACAGTGATGCCAAATAAACTGCAACATTTTCTCAAAGGTACAATGAAATGGAGTTTTCATTGATTTGGAACTTGCATGCAGGGACATCATCTGGCTGTATCTCCTTGCTTTGTCTCTCCTCTTCAGATGTGAATTAATTGCTTCTTTACCAGTAGTCTATTTGGTTTAACCTACATATCTTGGATTGTTTTAAATAATAACTACTAATCAGGATTAAATCATCAGTAGAGCTTTTCAGATATAATAGATTTTATTTTGACCTGGTCATTTTCACCAACCCTGCTGATGCTCTACCACCAGGTTATGCCAAACCAGGCAATCCTCAGAACACTACACCTGGAGTCAACAGCGGACCTCTCCCCATTCCTCATGGATCTACACCTGCCCCACCCCAGGCCTCTCCTGCTCAGCTCACTCCCACAACACCCATTACTCCAGTTTTCCCAGGCATGGTCCCCTCTCACAATCCTAATGCCTCCTCCCCCTCCCCAGCCCGATCTCCATCTGTGATCAAGGCAGGTCGACAGACCCCAAGTGGTCACGTCACCCCTACGCCCTCTTCTGTCATTAAAAACCACACCCCTTCAGGAACCCCCTGTGGAACTCCTGGTCCCATTAGTTTCTCCTCTTCCCCCTTTCATGGCTTGTCGCGACCAAGCACCCCAGCTTCTTCCCGGAGTGGCCAAGAGCCCTTATCTCAGACAAACTCTACTCAGCAGAAGGGGTTTTCTACAGACCTCCAGTCAGGACACAGCCATCCTGGAACCAGCCTGCACCAACAAGCAGGTAACCCCTCTGCTTCAGTAATCAGAAGTTATACCCCCTCTGGACTACCATCTGTCCCTCCCGGATCATCCAGTTTAATTATTCCTAGCTGTTCAGGTGTCAGTCCCAAACCCTCCCAGGTTCAGGCTGCCATGGCTGCAGCTGGAGTGCTGAACAGGCACACAGGGGGGAGTAACAGTGGCAGTAACAGCCCAGTGCCCTCAGCTTTCAAGGGAACATCTCGCTCTAGCACACCGTCTGTCAGTTCTCTGGTGGTGCCAGGTCCTGCCCAGGCTGCACTGGCGCGTTCTTTCGGTCTCACACACGCATCAGGTTCCCCTCAAGTCTCACTCCCAAATCCAGTTGCCATAGCTGGACTCCAGGCTCTGTCATCTAGTCCTGCACCCGCTCATTATCCTGGCCTGACCCCGTTACCAGCTCTCTCTTCTTCTTTACCACCTTCCTCCATCCCTGCATCCATGTCAGTAATGCCCACCACCAGCAATCTTGCCAACCCACCAGCCACCTCCATATACCAAGGTCTGGCTCCCAACGCTGCACCCAGCGCAGCTTCCCCTTTTGGGCTGGCCCTCACCTCTGCCCCGTCTATATTCCCAGGCCTACCTCCTGTCCCTAGCCCTGCTACCTTCCCCGGGTTGGGGGTTTCAGGAGGCCACAGCGCGGGGAGTCCGGTGTTGTCGTCTTTCATGGGACTGCCAGGCGCTTCTCCATCTTCGGTGGCGTCCGTGGCCCCGCTGCAGGCTGTTGCTGCTGCTGCCGCAGCCGTGGCCGGGGTCCCTTCCACATCTCCAGTTTTGCCAGGCTTTGCATCTGCTTTCAGCTCCAACTTCCAGCCTGGGTAGGTGACATTTTAAACCATTACCCTAATAGTGACAGGAATAATATTTGTTATTTATTTAGTTCAGCTCATGTTTACAGTCTTTTTATGTTAGGCGTGGAAAGATAAGGTTCGCTTATCAGTTTTCCACTTCACAATATCAAAGCTCAGAGTTCATGTGCATGCATCCTCCTTCCAACAATGTAAAATGTCTCTGTCATATTTTTCAACAGCATAGTAATACCAAGACTTTATAAATACCCATTTACACTTGGTGTAATACTAATGTGTTCTATTATATTTATAAACAAATTAAGAGCATCTGACCATAATTGCTCTGCATGCTTCAGGCTCGGTGGCGGACTTCAGGGTCCAGGAAATGGTGCCTTCCCTGGTTTGCTGTCCTTCCCTGGGGTGCCAGGTTTCACTCCTTCTGCCTCCCCTGCTGCCCTCAGTGGCCTCCACAACCCCACCATGCCATCAGCTCTTCTGCAGGTAGGCACAGGCACTTGCACACAGGTAAAGTATCTGAACTTTAAGGTCACCTGCTGGAAGTCTTCTTTGTCTCTTTCCAGGCTCACCCCACCTCTGCTCTGGAAAGCTTTCCCCCTCAGCCCAACAGCTTCACCAGCTACCCTCCAGGCCCGGGAAACCCCTTCCCCCTTCAGCCAGGCCTGCATCCTGGGTGGCAGTGAGATACACTCGCCAGTGTAGTCTCCTCTGCTGCTCGCTATGTGAGATAAGATTTTATCAAATTTTTGCTGAACTCTGAAGAGCACAGAGATGTTAGTGGGATTACAGTCGTACTTGTGTTACACCCAAAACTGCCAGTAACAATACATCACATGAAGACTGTAAAATTGAGTTTGTGTTTAATGGTAACCAGTGAGCAGGTGTAACTATCACTTCTCAAAATAGTTTGGTTTACAAGTAGACTGTGACTAGTTTCAATGTTAGCTTGACTTGGGCTTTTTAAACAATTTATCAAGTTTTATTAGTGAAAAATGAATTTATAGCATAATATAGAATGAAAAAGAAAAAAGAGACCTGAAAGTATCCTTATATAGTATTGTATGTCAGTTTTCCAAATCTGAGGACATGCTTATGGTACTGATTGATGGGCTTCAGTTAAAAAAAAAAATTGATGGAGTTTATGAACTGGAAACAGCCAAACTGTCATTTGTATTTTTAAATACACTGTGAGCATTTTAAGTCCTGTCCTTTCCTTGGGTGTATTGTGATGAGGCACGCATGGGGTGGATACACTTTGCGGTCGATGTACAGCTAACCAACAAAGTGTCAGCAGTTTACGTTTGTGTGGTTGTCGCAGTAATTTCAACAAATTTCACCTCACTTTTACTGTGTATACAGTATATGACCAAACAATGTTTTGAAGCGCATGTGTGGATGTGAGATAGAGAATGTCTGTTTTGTAATACACTGAAAAACTGCTTAACTGTACATTATGTTACCTTCCATTAGTTTTATCTTTCTTATTTGTATTTGTACCTGTCTCTTTTCCCCAGTAAACTTCTGGTTTCTGTTACTGCAGTCGCTTTTCTGTTACATGCTAGTTATCAGGAAATATCTTCAATAAATAGGAATTTGGAATTATATCATTGAAGCATGCAGAACACTATCATATTTTAAACACAAAAACTGGTTTATTTAACCTGGTTATTTTATTTTATCACAAAATGGTGACAGGGAACAGAAATAATGCAGTAAACAGTGCTTTAGTTGTTCTGCTCAGCTTTGTGGTTTCTTGATCTGAGCAGGAAACCACATAGCTGAGCTATGAAGAAGTTCTGCTATAACAGTTTCCATGATGAAGAAGTAACATAGCTGTGAATAAATTAATAATGTAATAAATTCACGCTAGGTAGGTAGGCTTGTAGTTAGTTCCTTTTCCTAGTAGGAAGTGAAATTGTTAAAATGACACAATTCTGTAATTTTTTTTTAATCTCCAGAAATGCTAACTATGAAATATTTAGTTATTTTCAGTTATTTAAGGCCACTTAGATTATACTGATTTTCCTATATTTTTGTCACTACTGTGCACACATAATTACCAGTAATATATATATATAATTTTGACCTACATACGTGGTCGTTTTTTGCTTAGTTATGTTTCTTCATCATGCAGTTATACTTTGTTGATGATCAACTTGGACACCAAGCCCTGCCCACACTCCCCCTTTTTTTCCCCAACACAACCGTCAAAGCCTGCGCAACTCTTGCTTCATTTCACTCGCTTGAGCAATTGAAAACACACCTTCCCCTCTGGCATCAAACCAATGCATGGAAATGGAGCACCAGAAAAGAAGAGTAAAGAGCAATGAGGACCTAATATGTAAGATATGACATTCCTTTCATATTTTCTTCTGTTCTTTTATTTCGTATAATCAAAGGAAAGATTAATGTGTCAGATGTAAGCTCCATGGTGAACGCTGTTGTTGGAACCAGAGTGTGTTTCTATCTGGTCACCTGGGGAGGTGTGGAACCTTCGGGCAAAGTATAACTCCGTTGTCAGGAGACAGAAATTTCTTGAAAGCATGTGACTGACTTACAAAATGTATGCCTTTATTTCTGCGCAGTTTCTATTAATGGGGAAGATTTACATAAATAGCAAAGATCCCATGACTTTTCGTCATGGGACTTTTTTCTTCTGGCAATATTATATCTGATCGTTTACTCTCTCACCAACCTGCCAGACAGGATCGTGTGGTAGACTTGACAGTGTACACATCATTTTACTGTTATTTGTTTTTAACTGTCTAGTTTTTTGACAGCAATCATCATAAATCAATCAATTTGTGTTCACCATAAGAACGACTAAAGGCCAACTTTGCTGTAGCTGAGGTCTTGAGTGTGAGACATGAACAGGGGTAAACCTACATAATAAACAAGGCTCTTTTTTTGGTGTGTACAGCTGCAGCAGGCTGCAAATGCTTTTTTTCTGTCTCGGTGGAAGCTGATATTATTGGACACTACCACAGGCCCCTCCCTCAATCCTGGCTTTTTATTGCCTCAAGGGTGCATTAAAGATCATGTGGCAGAAGTCTTGTTTGTTCTCTTTATGAAGCTGTTTGCACATTAAATCTCTATTAACTGAAGCTATACAAAATGTGAAATAGAATGAAGGCAAATATGACTGATAAGGCAATATTAATTACTGATATTGAGCAGGTGCACTTGAAGACGGGGCTATTTTTAAGTGTGCAGACTTTAGAGCAAATGGACATAAATTCCTCTTCTTATATTTTTGCTGTCATGCTACATTCAGCGGTGTGCCTCAGCATCAACTTTTTCTACCCCTCTAGCCGAGCGGACAGGGTCTCTGGGGTGTATTGGCTGGATCTTGGTCATACTGTCTACCATCTTGGTCATTGTCCTCTTTCCCATCACTATTTGGTTTTGCGTTAAGGTGAGTGAGCTCAACAAAAGGCACTCTGCCTCGAAGAGAAAAAAACCAAAGAAGCCACGATTTAATGTGTCAGTTGCGTCGGTGTGACGCTGGTGTGTTCTGTGGTTTTCTTCTTGCAGATTGTGCAGGAGTATGAGCGCGCTGTCATCTTCCGGCTGGGCCGAATCACAGACAGGAAGGCCAAAGGACCAGGTAGATGTGCTAAACTTTAACCTTTATCGGCTGTGCAAGGCCAAGTAACCAACAATTAACGGTTATTTTCTCGTTTGCCCCCAGGAATCTTCTTTATTCTGCCATGCACTGATTCTTTTGTAAAAGTAGATCTGCGAACAGTTTCGTTTGACATCCCACCGCAAGAGGTAGGACGCAAAAGCATCCTTTAGCAGCATAATGTCATTGTGGATGTGTGCTCACAATCTGCCCTCCTACCCCAGATCCTGACCAAAGATTCGGTTACAGTCTCTGTGGATGGTGTGGTGTACTTCCGCGTCAGTGACCCCATCGCCTCCGTGGCCAACGTGACCAATGCTGACTTCTCCACCCGCCTGCTGGCTCAGACCACCCTCAGGAATGTCCTCGGTACAAAGAACCTGTCTGAGCTCCTGTCGGACCGTGAGGGCATTGCTCACAGCATGCAGGTACACCATCCAGCAAAAGCCACTAGATTTGTGATCAAGGCAGCACCAATCGATTATTGACAATCTGATTGTGATGGACTGGGTTGTGATTTAAATTTCCAGACCAACCTGGACGATGCCACGGACCACTGGGGCATCAAGGTGGAGCGTGTGGAGATTAAAGACGTAAAGCTGCCACACCAGCTCCAAAGAGCCATGGCTGCCGAAGCGGAGGCTACACGAGAGGCCAGAGCTAAGGTGAGCACACACGCTCATCACACTCACACCCCCTGGTCAGCAGCTGCTCCCTGTTAACCCACCAGCGTGCCCTTCCTGTGTCTCCTTGTAGGTGATTGCCGCCGAAGGTGAGATGAACGCATCCCGTGCTCTGAAGGAGGCCTCCCTTGTGATCGCAGAGTCCCCGTCTGCCCTGCAGCTCCGCTACCTGCAGACTCTCAACACCATCGCGGCAGAGAAGAACTCCACGATCATCTTCCCACTGCCCATGGACGTCATGTCTCACTTCATACGGAAGTATGAGCAGTGAGCAGTGCTATGATATTTTTCAGATATTAAAGGTACCCCTCCATGATCTCTAGAGACTGCTTATGGTTTATACATCCATATTACAGTATGAATGTAACTGGGGCTAAATTCTGCATAGTTAACAGAGTCTGTCCGAATTTGTATGGCTGAGGTGTGATTATATCTTATAAACAATATCTTATATGATGCCTGCATATTTTGATAATTTTGATTTTAAATGTAAAAATAAGCATATATTGTGATTTTTGTCCATACAGCACATCATAAAAATCTAATGTAAATTTCCAATTTTTTACATGTCTAGATGATAACATACATAATATCAGCAGACAGACATCACATCAGGTGACTTGCCTTGAATTTTCTTTTTTTAATATTGTGTCCTTAAAAGTACAAACAAGATCATCATAGTACTGCGTATACATTACACGTTCGACTACCTCACTCTTTGCCCTCCAGGCCTCCTATACGCTACTTTCCCAACGTCACAGATGAAGTGAAAAGACAGAGAGAAGAAACAACGACCAAAACAACCACGTGTCTCTTTGCTGATGCACTAACATCCTAGTTATGTTATAAATGTCTTCACATTCAAATGTACAATCGGTGCCGGAAATCTCTGGGGGTTGCGGGGGGGGCGGGGTAACCATATATAACAAAGAGTAGTGCTGTAAATCAACATGCATTGGAAACAGTTTGAATAACATTTACACATCAGTATGGCCGTTTTTAATTCCCAGTGAGTTAAATTACCCATGTGTCTCGAGGGGAGGCTGAACCAAAGTGCTACATATTAAATGGCTACTATATAGTGGACGAAGAGGTCCACACATTAGACCAAAAACATACATATAAAATGCTTTTTCTCAAACTAACATTCAGCAGAAAACGCAAATGTCCACAGGACACATCGAAGGGCCACTGCAGTACCAGTTTGCTGTCAAATAATAGTCCATTCAGAGGTGAAATACTAATCTAGGTATCTGAAATTTGTAAACAGCATTGAACGTTGCATTCTTGTCGTTTTTTGCAGCTTTGGAATGACCCTGAAGAATCATTTAGTAGACCTAGTGGACCCCTTTAGTGAGCCTATAAAACAGCGTCTCACTGACTGGTAAATTCCTATTGTGCGGTGACGTTCTGAAAAATCTTCGTTAAACGAGAATTAAGCTCTAAAATCCCAGGCTGTATCTGACATTCTTTTGAGAGCGGTTAACCCTTTAGATGCATCATACAAGGACAAAAAAAGATATGATCCATAAATGCATTGGTTTTTTTTTTTTGTTTGTTTTGTTTTTACATTTTTAAAAGTGCTGGTACATCATCTCAGTGTAGCGTTGACTGAAACAGCTATGACTGAAAAATTGGTAGACCAGAAATGTCCTCCCTTTTACGCTGGTAAAAAGTTAATAAACTTGTTAATCAATAAAAAAAGTGAGCAGGGGATTGGCAGAGAATTTAAAAGTTGAGATACGTATATACCCCATGCACCTATCTAATTAAAATTACTACATTATGCTAGTGTCAATATTTGCCCCTAATTCCTGTTCCCACACCTTGATCCTCACATCCATTATTTACTTATTACATATCAAACAAGATGGCTAAGGTCAAGCAAATTACTGTGATATTAACCCTTACCACCCCAAGGGATAAATATAATCACTATATCACAACACACGAGGCGGTTATAAATGTATGCTTTTAGCTTTTCCTTTTACCATGGACACCAGAGGTTTAAATTAAATTAAATTTAAGTTAAATTAAACTGGGATACATCTGCAACCTGAAGGGTAAGCTGTACAAAAACCTGTAAATTTAGAAAATAAGTCCCTGAACAGTATATTGTTGAGCTCTGAGAAACACAGTGTAGCTCCTGCAAAAGTTTGAGCTTAGTAGCTGAAGGATAGAACGAGGTCTGAGCAGGTTTAGGACAGGGTTAGTCTAACCTTTGTGACACTTCACAAAAAGGTAAACACAGCGTTAAACCTGTATGTTTTTTTTTTTTTTTTAAACCTACATAGCTTATTGACTTATGTAAAATGATTACACACCTCCCTGCATGTGTGTGATAATCTGCACTACTTTTCATTTCTCCTGGGGTGCATCACATATTCCACTTGTGTCCCTTAGGTGATACTATGAAAGTTATAAACACTCATTTAACTCTTACTTGTTAAATACACACATAATAGCAATATTAAGCGTCACATTGAGACTGGAAGACCGTCACAGTACATGCTTAGTAGCAAAACATGTCTAAGAAATAAATAAAATGAATAAACAGTTACAAAGATTCCTGTAATGGGGTTACTCTTGAGCTCCCTGCCAGCATATGTTGTTCTTTTTGTTGCTGTTGAGCAACAGAAGATGGACAGCACGTTCCTGCTGAGGTAATTTAGAAAACTGCAGATGTGATTCTTGCAAGTTGACCTGAGGGATCCTGAAAAAATACAAAGTGGAGAACAATTAGCTCATGCTAGGAAGACCTTGCAGGGTTTGGAAATGTAAGTCCTCTGAAATGGCTGGGATTTAAACGAGAGATAACCCCATAGATGACGCAACTATTTCAACAACCTAAATAAATAAATAAATAAATAAATAACTCATGATTTACATTTGAATTTTAAGAAAATTGCTGTGGGGAAACAACATGATGCTCACTCTTCAGTTAGGGAGGGGCCAGATGGAGAATAAGGCGCTTTAGATGGCGGTTTTAAATGACTTTATGGGACGGAGAACATAGCTTATTTTCTAATGGACATGGCCGCATCATTAGCACACCAGATTATTGTGCTCTGGTGGGATGTGTGTGCTACTGCTGAGGGTTTTGCCGCCTTTGTCACTACTATTGTACATTATGTACATCTGTTTTCAGTTTACATGCAAATTTGGTGTGAGGACAGAGAGCTGGGCTCTTTGTGTGTTGTTGGGCTGTGTATGACACCCCCGCAGTGCTGTCACGCTCATGTGTTTTGTGTACATGCATGATAAAAGCAGAAAGCAGGCAATGGCATAAATTGAGACACTGCGAGTTTATCTTTGCGAAGAGCTGAGACAAGATGTAGGATTACAGCGATTGGATCTGTGGGTGGGTGTGGCCGGGACTGGGGAGTAATTCTGATTGGTTGTGGCCCTTTGAGCAGCTGGTCCCGGGGAAAGATTTTGATTGGCAGTGGGTCCGTGGCTTGGGGAGAAGTATTGAGCCTGCTGTGGACAGCCGTGGCAATGAGTGGGGGATTCACACCCGGCAACGGGTGAAGATGAGAACAGAGGGGACGAGGGGACGGGGGAGGTCGAAAAAGGACGGTGCAGTGGGGAAGATGCTGGGGACATGAGTGGGCTGGTCTGAAGACGCCACAGAAGCTCCTCATTGTTGCGGCTCAGCCTCTTCTTTTCGGTGCTCTCCTTCTCCACAGACTCATGGAGATTGGCGTTCTCCTCGGAC
The DNA here is from genome assembly GCA_015343265.1 of Pao palembangensis. NCBI lineage: Eukaryota > Metazoa > Chordata > Actinopteri > Tetraodontiformes > Tetraodontidae > Pao > Pao palembangensis. The sequence goes on along the minus strand of CM027094.1, from coordinate 8,779,024 downwards.
AGTTGCCTGCGGAGATGGGGACACCTTTACAGTTCCTTTCAAACATCGGACTGTTTATAAAGATGCTCGACGTGAGACCTCTCCAAAAGGGAGAAAAATACGGCCGAACCCATTTCCTGGATGATTTGACTTTGATCATTTGGACGGAACTGAGAGCATGTTGGGCATTTTTCTTACCTGGAGATGGAGAGGTTAATCTGAATCTGCGCTAACAGGTCTTCATTCTGCTGCTGCAGAACCTGGACTCTCTCCTCCAGGAACACGTTCTTTTGGGCCTGCTCAAAAGTGCAACACAACCACAGCGCAATGTTTTATTTACCGTGTATTGCTACCATGCGTCTGACTGTGTGTGTATTACAGCTTATTTGAGCCTACCACTTTCTCCAGATCAGAGATCTTCTTCTCTTGCTGGTGTATCTGTTGGTTCTTCATCTCTACGACCTCCTTCAAGCTCTTCAGATCTTTCTCGATGTGTTGGTATGGAGCCAAAGCTTCCTGTTACAATCACAAACAAGACAACAGAATGGTTGATTCAAGTCTCAAAGCTAAATCATCATCTTGGAATTGCTGTTTTTAGGATTAACTCACTATTATCTGCTCATCTGTACTCCTCCTCAAAGCATCTTCAAAGCGTTTGGCTTTATCTCGCAGGCTCTGGTTTTGAAATGTGAGGGTATCTACCTGATCCTTCCAAACCAAGCCGATGCAATAATATAAGTCAAGACTGATAAGTGAGAATCACAGAAAAAATTTGATTTTTGATGGAATCATACCTGAAGAGAAAGTCTCAGTTTCTCAAAATCCTCCTCCAGAAGCAGCTTTTGCTGTTCATGAGCTTTCCTCAAATCTAATACAATACAACAACAACCATAATAATAATAATAATAATAATAATAATAATAATAATAATAATAATAATAATAATAATAATAATAATAATAGTAATAATAACAGTAGCGGTAGTGTTACATTACATATTTTGTTCTGCGATCATACCTCTCATGGTACGGGCATGCTCCTCGTGCAGTGTTGCCATGGTGATATTATGCATGTCTCTGAGCTCCTGGACGGCCGCCTGGTGGTGGACTGTCATCTCCTCCACCTAACAACCCACAACCACAGAAAATATTAAAATATTCCGTATTTTTAGAACAGATTCACACAGGTCAGCCCTCGTGAAATAAAGCAACTCCCATGATGCCTTTCTCTCACCTGCTCCTGTTGCTGAGTTCTCAGTTCCTCCATTTCTGAACGATGCTCCGCTCTCAGGTGTTCTGTCTCTGCCAGGTGACACTTCCTGAGGCCCTCCTCCACAGCTGCCAGCTCCGCCTCCTGCTGCAGCTGCAACTCCTGGAGCTCGCGTTCAAATGCTGCTTCCAGCATTTCCTTTTCCCGGACAAGTCTCTCCCAGCGCGCTGAGTTGAATTCTGTGAATGGAACAGATGCAGAGTTTTATTAAAAGATTTTAATTTAATGTATTTTAGTGTTTGAAATGTTTGTATTGACTTTAACATTATTTGTTTCATCGAATGTGCCTTTGGAGAAGTTTGGCTTCTCACTCACCCATTTCTTCTCTGATCTTTTGCATCTCTGAAGACAGCTGCCTTTCATTTTCTTCTGTAGTTTTATTCTGAAAGAAAAAAAAACATTGAGTTTCAGCATTTGTGATTGATTGCTGGAATTTACTAATTTATATAGTGTTGAAGTGAATGAATACATTTAGCAGCAGGTTAGTTCAATACATTTGAACTTTCTTAAAAGGCTGTACATGTTTGAAGCATGCGTGGCCAAATTCAGACCACAGAATTATCAATCCTACAAACAAAAGTCACATGTTGTGATTATTTCTGGACTTAATATTGTCCACAATAGCTCTCAGTGATACAATATATGCTGATTTAGCTTACATTAAGTTGCACACACAGCTTTGGAAAAACACTCCTGTGCTTTTATAATAACCCAGTTAGTGTTCAGTGAGTTTTACTTGTTCAACTACAATTGAGAGCTACTGAATAGCTCTCAATTGTAGCTCTCAACTACAATTGAGAGCTATTCAGTAGTCTTGTATACAGCTGTTGTTTTCCATTGCTGCCAGTAGAGGGAGCTCAAATCTATAAAAAAAAATGCTCACACTTGGACTTGAGGAGAGCAGCACCCAGACATTGACTATAAAGAAACCAGACACTACAGTCTGGCAGCAGAATTACAGCTGTGACACCTTGCAGGTTCAATCACTCCATCACAGAGACAACAGCAAACGTGCCCAGTGTCCCACTGAACTCTGATAGACCTCCTCAAATAGCTGCAGTCGCTCCTGTACATGACGCTACTCATTCACCAAGCTGGGCTTATATACTGTATGTCCTTCACCATGCAGAAAAGGCTTATCTGGGACGTTTTAACACATACATTCATCTTGATGGGATCTTTAGGGGAAATGTTGTCAAGGTAAAAACTGTTACTGCAATAATGCAAAATAACGTCAAGTTAGTGTAACCTAATTATAATATTCAGGTCGGGTACCTTGAGGCAGTAATGCTGAGTAGTGATAATAAAAGCTTCGAAACCCAAAGACGTCTTCCTCAGTTCTTCCCTCAGCAGTCTCAGTTGCCTCTCTTGCTTTTCACAGCGACCCTGCAGCCTCTGAAGCTAAAAAGATTGTGACAGTAAATACAACATCATCATAATAAAAACTAGAAAAGGTTGAAGACTGCAGATTCTTCCAGCAGCTCACCTCTTCCCGTTGCGCCTCTTTTTCTTGTTCCTCCGCTTGCCTGTCTCTTTCTTTCTGCTGATCCTTTTTATTTTGCTCTCTCTGCAGGCTCTCCGGCTGCTCCTGCTGCAGCTTAAAGGGGGCCACGCGGCGGGGGGACCCCAGAGGAGCTGACCCCCGCACTGCTGCTGCAGGCCGCTGCACAGACTGAACTGTACCGGGAGAGAAAGACAAATATAGGAATTTAATTCAAGTTGGAAATGAACATGTTAAATGTGGAAATAGTTAAATGATATAATATTGCCCATATGTCATAAATATGTCATGTACTAATTCCAACATCCATTGGGGCCACATCGATTTATCTACTGTATAACAACAAACGCAATGAGTATTCAATCAGATTTAACCTGACCTGTTGCTAATGACTGTGTTCACAAGATAAATGATCATAGGTTAATTGAATCTCCATCGCCAACGCCTTGGGGTATTTCCCAGTCTGTTCCTGATGATGGATCATCACATTTCATGATGAATGTGATCAGAATATGGAGACCGCAGTGAGCTGCAGCATGTGTTTGTGCATTGGTGTCGTTCTGCCTGTTTGGATGTTGTGTGAGTAAGAGTCCGGTTATTGATTGATGTGGTTTAAAGGCCTTACAAACACACTGATTTAGATGCAGGCTGAGTAATCTTTGTTTCTTTGTGTCATGCAGTACGAGCCTGAGGTAACTGCATCACAGGATGACTTTAAATCTGCTGCAAATTCTAAAACTGAAAATCCAAACCCGCCACAGCTCATCACCGGCCTTATTCAGGCTTGTTGAAGCACTAGAAACTTCACCATTACAATATAAGGATGAGGTGCAGGGTCCCAGGTAATTAGTGTAAGATTGGATGGAGGTAAAAGTGTGAGGGATCCACTGTGAGGCGTGGACAAATGGACGAATTTAGCACAGAGGGAGGATGTAATAAAAGGGTAGCCAAAGGCTAAAAATGATGTGATCAATGTTTAAAGCTAACAGAGAGAAAGGTGTGTGTGTGTGAGTGTGTGTGTGTGTGTGTGTGTGTGTTCAAACAAAAAAAAAAGTATGATGAGTTTGCTTGAATTAGGAAAATGCAAAAATGGAGAGATTTGTTTTCATGGCAGCTAATAATCCAGGCTATGTGATTCCCCTGTTCTCTGAAAAGGAAGCTTTATGTTAATTACGTCTAGCTCCTCTGCAGGCACACGCCTCTGTGGGTCACACCTGAGAGGTTAAGCAGAGGCGAATGGATAACAAATGGGTTTATCTGGCGGAGGGTGAAGGCAGCATGCAGATGATGGTGGTGGATGCTGGTGAAGACGAAATAATGATGAGAGAAACGGCGAAACCAGACGTTATTGTGGGCATGTGTGGGTTAAAGTCCACAAGACTACTGAGAAAAACTGAAATAACAAGAAACAGAAACTGGGTTGGAGCACACACACCGTCCAGCCAACAATGCAATAAGAGAAAGGTTAACAGTGCTGGACACTGGGAGAAACTGAATTGGTGCCTGGAGTACAGAAAATATTAGGAGACCCCCTGAAATCCAACAGAAAAACACATTTTGGGTATAATGACCTTCTTTCCACAACCTCTGAGTCAGTAATATTATGTGTAATGTGTTTGTGTACCGTGGGATAGGACTCACCTGGCGACTGAGGTTTGGGTGGAACCACTGCCAGCCTTTTTGGGGAGGACGGGAGGGAACGTGTGATTTCTGAACTCCGCTGAAACTCCTTCCTGCCAACTGTTGTTCATCAAAAGCACATAACAACACACAGACTTCATACCTCTTTCAACCGCTCCATCATTTTTTCTCATTCTGTTGCTGATTTCTCTCCTCTTTTATCTTTTTTCTCAGTCTATTCTCCCCACTACTGTGTAGCATAACAGTGTCCCACAGGACTTCTGGTCAAAGAGAAGAGCACAACCTTCACTGCTCTCGGAGATACTTTGCAGTCAGAGGAGACAACCGTAAGTTGCAGAGTTGGTGAAGTGTGTGGGAGTGAAGTTTGTAACAAAAAAAAAAAAAAAACGTGATATATTAGTCAGGGAGCTCGGGATGATAATTATGGTGAATATTGATAAAAGAAGAAGCAGCAAAGATGAGAGAAGCAGAGCAGTCTTGAGAAGAAATTAATTTGACCTGTAATGGCAGAAAAGCCTCTGATCATGAACAAATCCCCTAAATAACCATGGAGAGATACTTCAGTCTTGCAGAGACAGCGTGTCTATGCATGTGTGCGTGTGTGTATATACAGCAAAGCAACATCAACACAAACATAGCATTATGACCAGCATTATGACCACAATAAATAATAAAATCAGTTTTTTTGTGTGTAAAATTAGGCTAAGTGAAAGCTCTCAAGCATTTTCATTCAGTAACAATGCAGTGCCCTTCCTTAGCCCATAACAGGGAAACTTTTAAGCCCATCAACTTGTCTGTCTTGTCCGGCTCCATGCAAACCCGATGAAACCAAAATAACCAAGTTCCAAAAAAACTTCTGTGTTTTCCATTTATTCTTATTTGTCTCTCCTCATTGAAATGCAGAGGGTGCCTGTAGTTTAGCACTGCAGGCATGTTAAAGCAGATGGTACCAAAACAGTGCCTCTGAGCAAACTCCAAAAAGTTATCCCCCTCACAAGTGGGAATAAACAGTCAGGTTGCAGCCCCACTAAATTCCTGAGGTTGCAGAAAAAGTGAGCTTGTCAACTGTGATGGTTTCCTTTTTAGACATGATAATAACAAGTCACTCACTGGAATAAAGACAGCTTGTCTCACAGACTATTATCCCAAACGTTGCTCCAGAACAACACACTGGTAATGACATATTCTCACCTTGGTGTGGTGATGTCAGTCAGATATTAGTGATTTTTATAGTTTGTGTAAGTTTTCAGAGAGGGAACCACTGCTGAGTCAGCACCATGGACAGAGACGCTGGTCTGAGATAGACTGGATCAATTTAGAAACATAGAGCTGTTTCTGGGCTCAACTTACAGCACTAGAGCCTTTTCTCTTTCACTTTTTATGACTTGACTGAAGGATAATAGGAGCATTCTGAAAACCATCATCGGAGGACACTCTGTAGGTAAATGTACAAACTACACGTGAAAAAAAGTTAGAACTGGGACTGTGCAGGTTCATCTTTCCAAACCAAAGATCTAATATTGTCTGTGTGATATTTTATTCCTCTCTAATCGTATTTATGCTGCTGCATCTGGTGGTTGGTTGAGTCACACAAGAGATAATTTAATAAAGAGACGTAAAACTAGTGAGCAAACATGTCCTTACCTTATTAGTAGACACAGCACTCATGCCTTGCTGCTAATCGTAAACAGCAGCATTTTTTTTTGTCGTCCATGCATTATATATATATCATCACAGAGTCTTGCCCTTCCTCTGCAAGCTGGCTGATGCTCTCAGAGGAGTCTGCTCACTGAGGATGGTGTGAGTCATGTCTTCAGATGGACAACCGAAACAGGGAAATATGACCCAGATAAAAAGTGGTGTGTGTGCCTGACTTGCAGGTTGGCAGGCACTCCTTTGGTATTTCCCTCAATGATTTATACGACATTTAGAATCAGCTCAGGGCTGCAAGAAGACTGAGAGAAACGTTCTTACAGCGTTACACCGTTTCCACACACAGGTTCAGCTAAAGAAGACAGCAGTTATGCACTAAAAATATTTTCATTTTTTTTAGCAAATAGGTTCACAGTTATTGCAAGATTAAGGTTGGCTCCTTTTTCATCAAGCACTAGTTCAAAGATGTACAATCAGTGCGAGTGAGTGCGGTGTGACGCTGGAGGGCTTCTGGTGTTAATTTCCATGTGTGAAAAACTGTGTGAAGATTCACCACAACACACTTTCCTCACATCTCATCCTCACATGGCGTTCTCAGCTGGGAGTTTGCTTTCAGCGCGGTGTAGAAACATGTCCGTTGTAGTGTTTGGGATTTGTTATACTTCAGTAACTCAAAAGCTCTTCTTTCATACTTTAACACCTGGTGATGTTGAGAAAACACTGCCACAAAAGGACTTAATGGCTGATGTGATGCTCTGAGCAGCACTGTGCGGTTATGACATTCTAGTGGCACCTACCATTTCCCAAAATGGCTTTCAACAACCCCCAAAGAGCATGAGAATGTGCTCCAGTTGGTGTCACATGGACACTGATGTTTTTGAAGTTGTCAATCTGTTCAACAATTACTCCGTGGACTATTTCTGAATGTAACTGATCTATTATTCTAAGTTGTTCATGCACCATGAACTCTGACTGACCTCTGGGGGAGTTTCTGGACTGGGGAGGCAGGAAGCGCCGGGGCAGCACCGGAGTGGATGGCGGCTGAAGGCTGTGGGCTCTCTGGTGATCTGTCAGCAATCCAGTGGTCACTCTGTGATGAGGAGCCTCTTCACTCACGCTCAAACCTGGAAAACACACAGTGGAATCATGTGTTATGCTTTCTGAGGTCAAAGATCTCTGTCTGATCTGAGGCTGATGGACTGAAATGTGGTTGATATGTTCGAGGTCTTCCTGCATCCTCTTCACATGCACTTTGTCTCACCTCCAGCAGAGGCATTGTAAGGCAACGCACACTGAACGAAATCATCGTTCAGCCTGGCTGACAGTGCAGCGCAAATCAATAAATGACAATTGTTTACACAAGCACACAGTCTCATGCACTGCGGATGTCCCGCTCATTGTGGCGACCCGGATCGATAATAACACAGCAGAGTTGCTGCGCATCTACAGCCTCATCATTTTGACAAGTCTGTAAACAATCTAAGCCACAAAACAATGATTAAGCCACGCTTGACCACACCCTTTCCTTAGAGACCTGAAAAGAAAATGAGATAAAAATAACTTTTTGTTCGTCTTAATTTTCTTGTGTAAATAAAAGACCCCAGGACACGTAGGATTTAAACAATAAACTGCAGGGGCCCTCATTGAAGTGGAGCGTTGGCATAATGTGCATTGTTTTAGTGACTGAAGTATTATTACACGCACAGAAATATACGTAAGAGGAAATACACTGAGTTGACTGAGTTTTGTGATTTGAATGTTGTTGCTTTGTACTGGTGATTCATGGCGTCCTCCCAAAGCTTCAATCATCTTAGATGGAGCCCAGAGCTGATTAGTGAGGCTGTTAATAGTATTTCCTCCTCATTATCAAGTCAAGGGCCTGAGCTCTGCATCCTGACCAGGACATGATCTGAGATTGTTGTTGCCAACATCCTAAGGGGTGCTAATCACACTGAAATGTGGGCATCATTTTTTTACGGGTCGAGTGGTGTTGTCTTCACTGTTTTAACTAAAAAAAAAAACCCATCTTTTTAACCCCAACTGATGTAAATGGTGCTTGACTTGTTGTGTGGGTTGACACAAATCAACTCGGTGTCGCAGAGAAGCGTTTTTAGTAGCCACGAGTCAATTGTGAATAAATTCCCAGCATGCACAGCAGGGAGAGGGAGGGTACGTGACAACGCTGGCTCAACAGAGATGAGAGAAAGGAATGATGGGAATGATAAAAATGAAGGATGCAGAAGCTGATGAGAGAAAGAGAAAGGGGATGAATTTCATTACCAGCAACATCAGTCTGAAATGCAGCGTTAATAGATCAAATGTCAGCCCGTGATGGATAACAGAGCAGCAGCAGGAGAGGAGGAAGACCGGTTGAGACTGGCTGCATGGAGTCATGATGAAGCAAACAAAATGAGAATTCAATTATAGGGACTCGGGCTGCACAGATGATGGAGGAAAAATACCAACGATATTAAAATGGGACCATGCAGTCATAGAAGCAGCTCAGAAGCAGGCACAGTGAGGTTTTCTGCCTCAGCAGGAGCGGCTTTTATTGGAGGAGCTTGCAAAAAAAAAAAAGAAATAAAAAATAACATTCTCAAGCAGCACAATGCTGATTTTTGAAGTAGAGCGTTAGCAGTGTGGCGCAGTTTTTCCACAGTGTGCATACCACTCAGTGCTTGTCAGCTAAATCAGCACATTGACAAAAATAATTTTAAACAAAGGAAACGCTGCTGCCGTCCCCAAGGGTTTGACCAAATCCAAGCTTGCACAGCTTGCAGTGATGAGAAGTTACAGTAAAGGAACAGCTAACGCTTTGGAAAAATGCGCAGAACCTCGGAAATAAGCTGCTCTTTCAACTGAAGTGCATGTTTAAAAACACCTTAATTAGCAGAAGTAAGCCTAATCAATATAAAGGTGGGTGAATTTTTATTTGTATATTGCTGATGCCAGTCAGAAGGCAACAATTTTAAGTGACAAATGCAGTTAAAATGTAATTTTTTTATCAAACTGAACTTGAATTAGGCCCTTTCAGCTTTACAGGATGTCTTCGCTGACAGATGTCAGTTCCAGTCAGTGTCATTCTGCAGAGGACTGCCTGTGTAATTAGGCTTGCCGACTGAATGAACAAGAGCCCGTATCATTGGTCTCGTCAGCTGTTTGAAGCCGGATCATGTCTGCCTGTCGTCACCCACCAGTGGAAAACGGGGGGCACTTAAACTCTGGCAAATATTTCCCAAACAAGTTTGAGGCTGAACCAAATGAAGAAGAATCCTTTATCTTTTTCTGAATTTGTCAAAGTTTGTGTCCTGACCGTGTTTGTATTCTCATCCAGTCAGTCTTGTATACAGGCTGATCGATGCTGGGCCCTGGGAATACTGTACGCCTCTGCTAGCAGGCAGCAATGCTCCCCAGAGACGTCGCAGCTTCACACGGCAAATGAAGTTGAAAGTGAATTGGAATCATTTCGTGGCATAAATTGTCTTTCCTCACAACCAAAGGGTATGATAATGCAAAGTCATTGTGTGTAAAAGTCAACGTTAACGCTGCATATATAAGGTGCAAAATAATGGCCCTTCAGAGGCTGGGGCTGTGGAATGAGAGATGCGAGTGATCACTCAGATGTTGACAGCAACACACAGAGGTCTCCTGACCTCTGCCAGGATCCAGACGGCCCATGACAGGTGCAGCCCCGCTCAAATAACATGACAGCAGAAATCATCTCCTCCTAGCCTGACTGACGTTCCACTACCGCCAATCAGAAAATGGTGAAAGAGGTCAAATGGCCTTTTGACTGCATGATATATAACTCCACCGACTGTTACTCCTGGTCATTAAGCCAGTAGGTAGAACATGTTTACATATGTTTACATATGTGGCAAAGAATAAAATGACCTGGTTTTTTTTTTTTTTTTTTTAGATCCATTAACCCTTTCCTCTGCAATTTTAAATGTGCCCTCGACAACCTGACCTCATCTGGTTTAGATTGCTGTTGCTGTTCTGATTTTAATAACACACTCAAGATCATAGATGTTTAATATGAATCTGGTGTAACTTTATTGGTCAGTGTGTAATCAAGCCCATTATCATGCTGCTGCCTTGGTAAGTCTCAGCCACATATTTTTTTTATCTTTCCTCAACCGCAGAACGGCAGCCATGTCTAATTGGCCCATCTAATTTGCTGCTCAAGTGTATGTGTGTGTGTGTGTGTGAACGAGAGAGAGAGAGAGAGAGAGCTTGTGAATAACTCTGTGCACACATACACCATAGAAACCATCTGCTCGCAGCGAGCTAGCATGAGCCACAGAGCAGATCTAAGCCACGGTGCTCTCCTCCCCACACGAGTCCCTCAGCACATCTACACTGTATTTCCTCTCTCATTCTCCCTCCCTGCCTTTGCTGTCAACGCGTCATGGCTCACAGATCACTTTACTCTTTACTCTTTTCAATTTCTTACTCATTTCAATTTCTTATTCAACAGGATCCAATTAAAAAACACATATAAAACAGAAGAAAAACAGTAAGAAAGCGCTTTGGTAATGAAGCACTGCTGCAGTTCTCTTGGGGATTTTTCCAAATATCTGTTGCTGCATTACCCTGGAGACAGGAAACAGACCTGTCCCTGCTGACCTGAGAGGTCTGCAAGGTTCTGAGCAAAACAGCACGACGGAAATATGTGTTGGCCCTCAACCATTTGGTCCTCGGTGGTCAGGAAGCCAGTGTAGGATCTGTGAGCTGCCCATTCTCCACTAGAACAGCTCCCAGGGAGACCCTGACCACACTGTTACAACAGTCAAGCAGACTGAAGACAAAAACAGAGATTTTCTCAATCCAGATGAGTGACTGGCCTTTTAATCCTTAAAGTATTTTTAAAGTTTAGATTGTGATAATTTTGTTTAAATTTTGAATACAACTTGAATATATATTTCAATAATGATAATAATAATTTGTCGTGTTGTGGTCCAACATGTAAAACGCAGCCACAAGGTCCGCGAGTTTAGGTGCTGGACAATAGAATAAGGGCTATTTAACACGTTTCATGCTGGATTCTGTCTGCTGCTGGGTGCACCAGAGGGCCTCACAAGAATTCCTCCGAGAAAGTTCCTTGAAATTTCTCCCTTCACTTGGGCGCACATCCCTGAAACTCAGATGTCAGGACTGGTGCCGTATTTCAGTCCTCAGGCACCAGCACACAGGCGCAGTCTTGCAAACCTCTAGAGTACATACTTTGGAGTACATACTTTCCGCAATTGCTGCTGTTGACTCAGTTTCTGGTCAGAAAATTAGCTATTTAATATTTAACTCTAATTTTTTCTTCTCTGAAATTCCACTAACCTGTTTCGCAAAAGAAACAAAGGCATAAATGAATATTTTTGTGTGTGTTTGATAGTTCAATGGCCCAACCCTCTAAAATGGTAACTACAAGTGTTGATATTTGTGTAAATCATCACACACACTGTCCCTAAGGGCTCACATTCATCATCCTTCCTCTTCACTCTTGGCTTCGCACATAATATACATACAGATTGCTGCATATTGATCAGAGTTGGTTGACAAGCTGTACGACAGAGGGGGAGTTTAATCTCCAGGGACACACCTCTAACCCACTTTACTGGATCACACCAATCTTTTCCTCCCACTGCTCTATTTCTTAATGATTTCCCAAGTCTGTAGCATCCCGCGCTCTAATGGAGCCAGCTTTGCTCGCTGATCAATGGGGAACACGAGAAAGCGAGCGTGCAGAAGCCGCAGCGCCGTGATCCTGGTTCATCTGTTGATCTTTTCAGTTCTTTGATTTGAGGTGGAGCGGGCTGCTACATTTGTGCTTCTTTATTCACCGACAGCGCATGCGCATGGTAACACACTTTACCTGCTCCAAAGAGAGCTGCCTTACACTTCAGACCACATCAGGATACATGAATGAAACAGAGAGATACTCCATGTTCTGCTCGGAGGCACCGGAGTAAAGGAACTCACAGGATCTGCAAGTTAAATCAGCTTAACAATAACAGTTTTTTCCCATTTTGGTCAACCTAGGATTATGGTTTTAACTATTTTTTTATAATAGTGGTTGAATCTATTTTTCTGCCTGCAGAACTCTGCATGTAAATATATAACATTTGTATTGTCTGTTTAAAGCAAAAAGGTCATGTTCACAGCATCTGTCTGTCAGTTTGGCAAGAACATGAACACAAGGGGTTATAGAGTGAGAGAGAGAGAGGGAGCAAGAGAGAGAGAGAGAGAGAGAGAGATAGTGATGTTATGTCAAAACCTCCTGGATGATTAGTTCAATTTGTGCACAGCTTAAAGGTCACAACAAAAAAGTCCAAAGCAGAAAGGAAGTAAATGTTCCTTCCCTATTCTGTCATGCACAAACACACACACAGACACACACTGTGTCTGCCATCGTTCATTCTGTTTTGACTCACTGTGCTCACAGCAGCGGGAACATCCTGCCCTGTGCTCGGCTTTTCAAACACGTGTTCTACATTGCCATGATGTTCCTGCTGCTTGATTTCATGCACGAGTTTATAGACGTCAACATCAAAGTACCTCCACAATAACTGAGTGTTGGTAATGTCTAAATAGGCAGCATTCTGCAGCATCACTGGCATACTATGTGGATAATTTTTGAACAGAAGTCATATTGACTGTCTGGGAATGGAAACAGGGAATTAGTGCAGAGTAATTAGCTAGAATCTGATTGATTGTGTATTAGCATAAGATTAAAATGTACTAATTAAGTTATCATTTCGAAAGGAGCGGTCAATCCACAACAAAATAAAAAAAAAAAAAACCTTTATATTTTCTAAACTACAAAAGCTGAAAGGTTCATCATGTCCCATATATTTTCTTTTCAACCAATGAAAGATAGGGATGGAAAAAATGGATATAAAAGGGGAGAGACGAGGGAAAGGAGCGATGACATAACGGGGGGTCTGATGTGCACCAAAGTGGAGGTGCCTACGTCAGCTGTAACTGGGAGAGGAAGAGTGAGCGTTCCTTATGTAGGTCACATTAGACACATGCAGCTAACTAACCAAGCAGCCTGACGGCAGAGTGTGAATCCACCGCTGGAAGTGAACCTCAAGCTTCCCGTGACTGCAAACATTCCTGAATGTGCAGGTTAGCACCATGCTAATGAAAAAGAGCATTGCTTTCTAAATGTTTGTGTTCACTGATGTAGAAATAAATCATTGAGCAGGAATTATGAATAATTATGAATCTTATAACAACCCACACTGTTCATTTGTGAATTGGACTATCTCTGTTAGAAACATTTCTTATTATGTTAAGTCCTTGTGGGTGGTTGTTGATGTTGTTGTTGGTGTTGACCTGGACCTGGAAAAATGAATTGTAAACTGGGTGGAGCTCAGTAAAAGTCAATGAATGCAACATAATGAATGGGGGTGGGGGTGGATTATGAATTCATGAAAGAGGTATTCTACAAAAGATGGAGTGGTGGTGATAATTGCAGCAGTGTGATAAAGAATTGTAAGCACATTTTCTGAAAAAGGAGTGGTTCAGAGTAGAAAACTCACGGTGGGTCGTCCTGCAGGTGTCGCTTTGGGTGCTGTCGGCAGAGTTTGCCGAGGTGACGGAGGACACACTGGAGCTCCGGACGAAATCAAAGGCTGCAAGGCGACCTGCTGCAACACGACTTGTGAAGCCCGGGGGACGGAGGCCCGACTGGCTGGCAGCTTTGGGAAGCAGAGACCGGGAAGGTGCAGCCTGGGGCTGTGTCGTTGCTGTTGTTGCTGCCTCTGGAGCAGGAGGAGCATGATGGGTAAAGACCTCATCTGTTTGAAGAAGATATACTTTTTACTGTGGGTCAACACAATTTGTGTTTTTGTTACTATTAACTCATTAACTAACACTCACATACTACCAGAATGCTAGCCGCTTCTTGTGTTCTCGTGTAACTCATTCATCATTTAAGCTCTTGGTGCATAATGCATTATGTTTGACTGCAATACAACACAGAAAACTAATAACCATGAATGAAACAACCTGCTTACAACTCCTTTGGCTCTGGCTTGCTTACTGGACCAGTGGCCAGCAGTCTAATGCCAACAAAATAATGAGAATCGACATAACACTGTGTTACGGGATAATGCACGATCTGATGTTTCTAATTATGAACCTAATAAAAGGTCTAGAATGTATAAAGATGGGATGAAGAAGAAATTAAAGTTCTATTTGGCAATGGGGAAGAAAACCTCCCTGCTCCTAGTATGAGGTTTCCAATAGTAAAACAGTAGTAGTAAAACAGCTGAAATGTGCAGGCATTAAGAACCCAGCCTGCACACACATCCATGGGCAGTAAGTAATGGGAAAATCCCTGGACCCTGCAGAGAAGACCCATCTTTGCTGCTCCTGCTTTCAGCGGAAGGTTTAGTTCCTGGGCAGAGGAAGAGAATAATACCCTGCTGGCTGCAGAGATAAGGTGGGAGACCCTCTTTTTTCTTTCCATTCTGTCACAGCTGTGTGCTCCAGTGGAGACAAAGCTACCAGAGGAGAAAAACAAGCTCAGGTACAGAAAAACAAAAGTGAAAAGTGCAGCCTCGACTCCCCACCTAGCAACATCAGTCCCGCAATTCACTCTCATCGCTTATCATCTATTCTCAGTACCCACCTTGTGCCAAGTGGCCTGTTTATTAGACTGAAGCTCTCCCCTCTTGAGTCAAAAGGTCATGGTCATTATAGATAAATGCCCTCATTTCCATCCTGCCCCCTCTCCTCTATTAATGCGATGGAGGAGATAAGTGGCCTGATCGTGCACTTGTGCTGGAGCCTCAGCAATCACCTGTGGGATTACACCCATGACAGGACACCTGTCCTTCCTGACAAAAGCAACCAAAATAAGATTGGAATTTTGTCTTTCATATTTAAAAAAAAAAACAGTGATTTTTACAGCCTGTGGTGAATTTAGACGACCTTCTTGTCCCTTGTCTGCGTTGTCCTCAGTAAATGTTCACAAGCGAAGCCGCGCTGATTGTGAAGGGAGCCTTAATACCGATGTCATCTCCTATCCATCCTCATTACCATAACAACAGCGAGTGTATAATCTACACATCGATAATTACAGTATGTGAGTACATTTACATTTACACAACAGCTATACAGATTTAATTCATATGCAGAAGGGAAGAAGAGGAGTTCAAATTATTCAAAAATATAATCGTGGCCTTATTTGCAGCTCATGTGCTGTATGTGCGACTGAAATAAAAACAGCAGAATTCCCTTATTTGCATTGAGTGATAACACAATGACCAATATTCACTTTACTACGGTGCCGCATGTACACTAACTGGTGTTTATTCATGGAACGTGTGTGGTGGTATACAACAGGGAAGAGACCGATGTTACTTAAGAGTTAATTGCTTAGCACTTCAAAAGGCCATAGCTCCCAGAGGGCCAAGCGGCACAAAGATGGCATACATATGTATTAATAGGGATTATGATAAGGAGGCCTAGCACATCATAACACTGCTAAGTGTGTATTTGCTATGAGGGAGTGTGAATATGTAAGTTTTATATCTGTGACTGTGCATATGTGCATGTCTTGCTTTTTTTTTTTTTTTTGGCCTGAGTTATCACACCCAGGGAGAGAGAGGACAGATCAAATATTCATGGAAGTGACAAATGGCAAAGCCTTCCAGCAGCGTGCAAGGGGCGACGGGTAAATTTCATACTTCAGTGTTGTAACGCAAGCCCGACCTCAACCGTCTGTGATGGTGTCTGAGTCTTTGGAATTAGGAATTTACGGTGCGTGCAGAGAAACACCGAGCTGGGTTTTATTCATTTAATTATTTATGTTGTTTTGTACACAGCAGCCTTATGGAGCACTGAACATCCCATCAGAATAGTAAAAATCAGCCAAAATTAATCTCACAGACCACATTTTAATGAGCTGCCTTTATCTCATGCCAAGTGTTTGTGTGTGTGTTTGTGTGTGCGTTTGCATGTGTGTGTGTTCGGGTGGAGCAGTTCCCTCACACTGCTACAGTGTTACAAGGGCAGAGATAACTCAGATTATGCACACAAAATACACATATTTAGCCACACACTACAGCTGGAAATGATGCCACCATGCGAGTAAAAGTCTTGCTCAAGAACAACACGAACTGTCCCTTTTACCTGTGTTATCTTCGTTTTTCTGACAGGTTGCCTGCCTGACAGGTTGGACTGGCTGGTTGAAGACCGCCGTTGACTTCTGACCTTGACTGAGCCCTCTGCCCTTACTTGCTGACCCCGATGTTGTCCTGGTGACAGCTCCGAGGCCGAGACGCATGCCTCTTCCTGAGCGTAGGAGACTGCCGCTACCTCCGGCTTGAATGGCTGCCCGCATCTGCAGCGGCTCCTCACCTGTGCGTTCTTTGAAACTGGCAGATCTTCCCACCTAGAAATCAAGATAATTAATTCATGCTATCTTACAGCACAGATGCAATCACTAAATGCTTTTATTCTGTTCTTTCCAGTAAAAAATATCCTCTGATGTCCTCTGCAAAAAAGAAAAAGGATGTAGAAACTATTTCAAGCAATTTCACGAGGCTCTACAATCTTGCCTGATATCAAACGTCCATCACGATCTATTGGGGCTTTCTGCTGATGCTTGTTTACATTCTAATGTGTTTACTGGAAACATTTGGTTTCCATTGCATGCTCAGTGTTTCTGTGGTCTTGTGCAAAGGCTGGATGGAAAAAAACACTCATCTAATTCCAAAAACAATTTTAAGGCCAACTGAAATTCTTCACCCTAAAGAACAACCTATTAGGATTAATGCAGTTTATCTTATATTTTCTTTAAAAATGAAGATAAATAAGATAAATAAAGACCTGCAGAGAATCTGATATCTAGAAATGTAACGTGCTAGATTGTCCAATCTCAGGGTGAGTGTCATCTCTTGAATATATTATCTCTAATGAGCTGTATGAAATCATATGCAGTGGCATGCAAATTCTCCCAAGTCATCTTGTCCCAGTTGACTTTGTGTTTCAAAAGGCATTAACTATTTATCCCCACATGCTGGTGTTTAAAAGTGCATAAATTTGAAATGAAGCAATATATTCAGAATCAATAACGAATCATTTGAAAGCAACAATTAGCAGCTCTTCAGAGAGTGAGAGAGGGAATAAAATGAATATCTGTAATAATTTATAGATGATCTATAGATGATCATCTATAGATTATGATTTATAGAATAAAATGTGAATATAGGCACCGGATTGCGATGTGGAAACATAAACAGTGACTAGCTTGCTAAGGTATTATTCAGTACTGAGAAACATGTCCACATTCTTTTTTTTGACAATAGAAATTTTAAACTCCAAGCTTCTATCAATGAAAAATTCAAGATCAACAAACTATCAAATATTTAACAATTATATGCAGGAATTATTCAAATACTAAAACTGATACAGTGTATAGTACGTTTACTCACCTCTGATGGTGCCCTGTAGAAGGTGTCTGCCTTGCTGCCCAGTTTTGGAGGAGCTGTGTGGCTGTGTGTGTGTGCAGGAGGAACAGTGTGTGTATGTCCAGGTGGTCTGACGCTCCTGTTCAGGATCCCAGGTGGGAAAAAATTTGCCGGCATCTCGTGGCAATACTTATCATACAGTAGGTTGGAGGCACTGACTACTGGGGTCCCTCTGGTTTCAGAGCTTGGCTTGGGCGGCTCTTTAGGGGTTTCCTTAGGACAAGTACCTGTTTGGTGTCCGTGTGTGGACAGACGGGACGGCAGGGAGGATACCTGATAGGGTCCATCAGAAGCCTGGGCTGTAAACTGAGGATTCTTTCTGACATAAGTGATGATTTTTGGTCGAACTCCTTTAGGTTTGAGTTTAGGGGATGGGGAGCTCTCTTTTGGGCTGGATGTATGGTTGGAGTTCTGCTGGTTGGTTAGAGGCGCTTTAGGGATTCCACTTGTGCTTATACAGGTTTTGAGTGGTGGTCTAATGCTACTGTTGCCATTACCCTGAAGTGATGTGGGTATGGCAGGACTGTATCCTGATGGTACATGTCTACCCACTCCAGAGACATTCCTGGATATGAGGTACATGGTCGGCTGCCGGTGTGGCGAACCCTGGGGTGTCCTGAGAGGAGAGTGCGGAGGAGTAGAGGACCTGGAGTCAATGCCTGTCCTATTGGGACTGGAGCAATTTCTTCTGTATGTGAGCTGGGTCTGTGGTCTCCTATCTCCTGCTGAGGGATTAGATGGACTTGAATTATACCTCGGGCCTATGCCCAGTGATTTTTCAGCTGCTGGCAATTCTTTCTGGCTGGCTTTGGAGACTCCAGATAAGTGGTAGAGGGCAGACAAATCTGAAGGCTCCCGCAAGGACGATTTCATGAATTTTCTGTTTGACTCATTCATGTGTGACTCTGCAGAGGCGGGGGGAGGAAGTTGCCTTGTCTCAGCTTGATGAGGACTGGCCTCCTCCAAGCTCCTCGCTCTGCCCATCTCTGTCTGACAGAGTGGTCTGACAAGCTGTTGCCGCCTCGGTGGCATAGTCCTCTCCTCAAATCCAGTCTTCCTTCTTTGACCCAGTCCTGTTTCATAAGTAAATCCATTTCTTTCCTGGTTTCCCTCTGGTCTCTGATTGCGACCAAGGATTTGAGGCTGTTTCTCCTGCAGGAGTGGTGGTGGGGAGTTCTGGGTGGCTTCTACAGTGACAGACCTTCTCCTGGACTGGGCTGAGGTAGTGTTGTCTGTCGGAGCATAAGGTTTGATCTTGGACACAGGGTAGATTGGCTGTGTCCCTCCGCTACTATCCAGAGCACTGGCCAGGCTTCCGCTGAGGCAAACAGCTGACAGACTTGAGACAAACACATTTGTCTCTGATTTGGACTCCTTCAGTCCCCCCTTTGCTTTCTCCCTGTCTCCTACTCGGCCTGACCTGGTGTCCATTCTCTCTGTATCAAGATCTTCTGCACTACGATAAGCAATCCCCTTGTGCACCCCTCTACTACTCTCCATTTTGCCCTCCATATTGTTACTGTCATTGTCATTTCTCCTCACTCTGACAGATGCAGAGCTGGCAGTTGAGCTGGAGGATATGGACATGGGTCCCTCATCTTTTCCATCCCTCAGACTCCCGCCATCATCGTCCTCCTCATTCTCCCCATCCTGGCTCCTGCTCCCCAGAAATGTATGTATCTCCTGAGTCTCCAAAAGGTTGAACTTTCTGATGTCGGGGTCCATGCATTGCTGCTCAGAGCCCCAGATGACTAACTTGTCTGAAGAGTCGCTCTGGGAGACCAAAGGAGGAATGGAGCTTGTGTTGTACCCTGCGTCCTTGATTAAGCCTTTTCCTGTTTGGTCGGCAACTGATGACAGTTGATTGGCATTATCATCCCCAGACTGGGATAAATGAATCTGGGTTTTATTTACAATCTTTTCTCCCCTCTTCTCAACGCTAATCTTCAATTCCTGGTAACCACTTGAGACACTCATGCTGGGGTGATTCCTGTATGTGCGCTGGAAAACACCTTCAGGGTACTGAGGCCATGTAAGGACTTCCAAACCTTTTTTTTTCTTCCACTCACTGTCTCTCTCCTCTTCTGTGTGACAAGTAACGTTTGTTTATTTATTTGAGTGATGGGAGGTTATCTCATGGCACATTTTTCCTCTGTAGCTCAGCACCTATCCAAGCAGACGTTCCTAGAAGACAAGAAGCACATAGAAAAATGTAAGTACAGAACAGTCTTCAGTCGTTTTTACTAACACACAATAAAGACACGACAGAAACACAGTCTGCTTAAGCTATTTTACTAATGAGTAGTGTGTAAACACAGTAATACTGGATTAGGAACAGCTGCAAATGTCATATTATGCTGGATGTTTACTGGAAGGGATGCAGAGAAATCAGAGAACAGCACATGTGGAGAAATCACTCTGGGGATGTGTGACAAAGAAGGAGGAAAGAGAAAGATGGATAGGTGAGAAATAATTGACAGTGACATCTTTTTTTTCCACCCCTCAAGATCCTCACAGTATCTGCAAACAGTACCATGTTCCATTTGATATACTCCATCATCTCTAGTAGACTGTTTAATATGCTATGTTTTTTACATTTACATCTAAGAAATGATAGATTGATGCTGTACCAGGCTGTGTAAACACACCAACCGCGGCAGCTAAATCCATAGTGCTGCTCTCAGCACTACAGGAGGGTTAACACTGCTTGCTCAACATGCCTGCTAGGACCAGGCCATATGGCTGATTGAAGCAATTTCAGGACTCACATACAACCACAAGCATTTAAACCAGACTAAACCAGAATTTCAATTTAATTTTATTAATAATCTTGAGGTAGATGTTGAATCCAGTTGATCATGGTAGTCTTCCAATCAAATATGTCATTTTTAAAGCACTGAAAATCTGAATAGGTTCCAAAAGCACAAATAGAGCTCCACACCACAAAATTACTGCATATACACGGCAAGGAAGACAGGTGCTCCTCTCCATCAGTAAACAGAGCGATCTGTTAGGATGCCAGTTCTCAATGCCTTTGGCAAATCTGACCAAATGTTCTGAGAACATTCCATTCAAGGGCTTGAAACAGACCTGCGGATTTCAGAAAATAAGCATTAGAATAGTATCTGTTATCTGTACACATCATGCTAATATGCTGCTGGAGATGAAACTATTTAGCAGCAGTAAAAATTTATTATGGTAGACAGTTAAATAACAGACAAATAACCAGCTGCCGCTAACATGCAAACACAGTTAATATTTACTCTTAATTAGTGTGACAATTAGAGACACACATCAGACATCTGAATTCATGAAAGCAGAGGAGAGTGGAAGGATGGGGAGGAAAAGCAGAGTAGAAGAAATGAAGAGTGGCACATTGATTATGGCACTGAGGTAGTACTGGAGGCTGCTGCTGAGGATACGAGGGCTGAACCACAATAAGATACATGTCACCTCGTGGCGGAGAGGACAAAAGCCGGTCTGGTGGAACCCCAAACACAATGAGACAAAGGAGAAAAACAGCATCCTGAATTAAAAAAAAAAAAACAAAAACGTAGTGAAGATGAAAGGCGTAACAAAGCAGGTCTACGAGCATCCTGAGATTTTTCAGGACGCCCGCGTTTGAGGAATTTTGACGGATTCTCCCGACTGCTGGCGATATTCTTAGAAGCTGAAGTTAAACAAGATCGCATGACTGCGTGGATGAAGCAAGGCTGTTAGCAAGAGGCTGATATGATGCTTCCTTTAACTGGAGCACGATTTATACAACTGACAGTGATAAATAAACCTTTGATATTTGCAAATAATTAACAAATTTGCTGGAATTTTCTGAGGAAGCCTGAGGAATCGTTAAATATAGTAATAGAACAGTAAAATTCACAAATTTGTGTGTTCTATTTTTTTTTTTTTATTTGTAAAGGGATTTGTAAAGCAGAAAACACATTTTCCTGTAGAATGCTGCAGGTGGAGGAATTCTGGAAGAAATTATGACTCATTTTTGGTTTATGTTGCCTCGCGAGGAGGCCCCACACTTTGAGACAAAAGAGAGAATAAACCCTTAGGGAAAACACAAAACCAAAGAATAAAAGAAAACCTCCCTGCTACAGTTGTCATGGCAATGTCATGGAAAAAGGGGGGTGGGGGCACATCTCGGAAAATTCAATTAGTTCACCCCTGCCAATATATTGATACTCTATGCAAATATGAAGAAGCAGAATTACTACACTCCATGATAACCAAAAGCTGATGTAATTATATTTTTAACTATCCTTCATGGGTGATTAATGAAGGATAATTGATATTTTGTTATATAGTATGTAAATCAGTCTCATGCAGTGCATTTGTTTTCAGTTAATAAACAGTCCTCTGCAAGGTTGTGATAAATATCAGTCAGATTAGCAACAACAAACTCTGAATTGTTTCAACAATGTTGAATCTCTATTGCAGCTGTGATGCTGATGATATACAAAATACACACAATATCTCTGTAATCAAAGTGGCTCTAGGTATATAGTGAAGTGGTGAGAGCTCAGGGCAGGATGATGGGATCTGAGCTCTGAGTTGAGATGCATTAGAGGAGAGAGGTTTTCCTTATTCCATTGTTTTTTTGTTTTTTTTTCATTGAGTGGGTGAAAGAACCAGACAGACAGCAGGTGGGAGAGATGAGACGATGCAGTGAGGATACAACTGTGGCCTCTGGCTAAAATAGACAGGGTTTATATAAACGGAACCTTTAAAGTCTGAATGATAGAGCTGCTTTCAAGAGGTAATCTGCTTAAAGAAGCCTGAACAAAGACAGAGATGCTGTTATTGAAAATGCTTTATCATAAACACAAGACCACTAAAGGGTGCTGAATTGCTCTTGTTAATGAACCTGGCAACATACTGTCTATTTTCACTCCACAAAGGTCTGAAGATAGCAAATCTGATAATAATTAGCCTGCGGGTTGATTTTAGAGTCTCTGCTTCTCTCTTAGGAACCATAGGAAAGGTAATAGTTTAGCAACACAGGTGAACAAATGATGATGTGAGAACAGCAGGCTTTATTATTCTGACTGAATTGGCTCAAGGACTTTGATTATAAAACTGATTACAAAATCTATATAAATGCTACTAAAGGACAAACCTTACAAATGTGCAATGGACAGGACAAAACAGAAGAGAGGGAGTTGGGGGTTAAACCAAGTGGCTGAACTAACATTCCCACTGTCATGATGAAGAGCAGCTTCGTGTGACTCACAGAAGATAACATTTTCTTTTCTGTATGAATTTCCAATATTCCATTTCGTGACAAAGACAAGCATTTTCTCCTTTACAGAATGGAAACATTGGGCCTTTACGTTACAACACAGAGCGAATGTGCTCCACATGCGTCTGCCCAGACACACACACTACCGACGTGTGCACACTCTTTCTCTCTGTCTTTGTTGTCGTTCCAGCAGTCTATGTGGCTGTTACAGAAGCCATTTGTCTTTGGCACTTTGCTTTATTCCTTTCCTCCCCCACCAGATAGCAGACAGGTTTTATAGCTCTTCAGTCCCAGGAGGACCCCCCCACCAGCACGCACACACACACACACACACAACACACACACACAACACAAGACATACATTCCACGTGCCTATTCTTTCATGTATCTGACCATGCATCTGCAGAGATGTGAATTCTTACCGAAACAGAGGCGAAATAGACGGAGCAGACACGGACAGATGGAGCGCTGACATGCGCATAACCGTAAATTATGATTCTGAAGTGGGCGCACATGACGTAATTAGATTTGGAGCAGGATTTAGATTGCAGTGCAGTAGAAGACGAGTCCGCTAAAGCAGCCGTGTAATTAATCTCTAATGGCATCATCCTTGTGCACTTTCCTGGGGCTGGACTGTGTTAAAAAAGTGCGTGTGAAAGTGTGAACGCGTGAATGTCTACCCTTGACAAGAAGAAGTAGGTGTTGGAATACAAAAGACATCATCTTTTCCCAACTCACTAAAATGATATGCATGTCTCCTCACACTTCCACTCCCAGACAAACACCCAGCAGGCCGAAGCTTAGTGAGAAAGTGTGTTCAGACCAGAGCTAAGCTTCGCTCATCCGTCTCTTCTCCTCCCACCTCTGTCAGCAACAAAACAGACAGAAATAGCATTGGAATAAGCTAAAAGCTCCATTCTTACAGAAGACACAATGGGCACAATTTGTGTGATAATTTGACTAAACTGCCGCTGCACGGTGAAGCAGAGGCAGCACGGCTGCAGAGATGACATCCTTTGGTTCCACACTTTCTGGATATCTATGCAACTTATCTGCTTCTTAGGAACAAAGCTTTGCTGACAGCTGTGAAGTCCCCAGAAGTGCTCAGTACAGTGTTGTCTCTTCAGCAATTCCCTCTTTCACGCCTTTCAATTATGGTCTTCTTGCCTGTGTGTCTCTCCCTCCTTCCACCTAAATAATATGGAGTTAACGAGAGCGGAGAGTGATCAATTCTATTTTCATCTACATCTGACTTTTTTTTTTTTTTTTTTTTTTTTTTTTCCGGCACCCCAAAGGGACTCATTTGGTATTGGAAGGGGAACTATAACAAGATCTCTCCACGATTTTGGGTCAGAGTGGGTGGTCATAGCTCAAATGACAAAATAAGATCATCTGCAATAAAAACGGTCGGTGTTTGATACCTGCAGCAGAGGAGATGGGAATTCTCAAAAGCTGCTAACAGGATTTATGCATCAGCTGAAGTGAAATGAAAGATGAGGCAGGTGTTTGTACATACAGAGAGACTTGTGCCTGTGTTACCTACAAAAAAAATGAAAAAAGGAAAGACCTATATCTGCACTTTCAGAAAAGTATGTACAGGATTACACATTCAGCACTGTCAATAAAAAAAAAAAAAGAAATCTGGGTCTTTTTGCACCCTAGTTATTGACAGAGTTCTGTAAAATCTAACACCGTTCTTCTTCTCTGCCTGGTCCTGCAGTTTAAAAAGGAAGTGGACGTGGAGAGATGGGAGACATATGTGTGGGAAATTAAAAAAGGAGATGAAAAAGTGGTGAGGAGCTGATAGGGAGATTAATATAATTAGAAATAAGTGCATCAGTCTGGAGGAGAGAATTTAAAAAGGAGGCCAGACGTGTTTTGTAATTCGTCGAGTCTCTCAGATAAAACACAGTAGCAGACAGAGAGGTGGTGTGAAGGCAAAGACAAGAAAAAAAAAAAAAAGAAAACAGCATGTCTGTCCACGCTGCTGGCTGCTTGCACTGCATTGTTATTAGCAGAGTCCCTCCGCCCACCACCCTCGCTCCTGTCGCAGGGAAAAACGTTAACTCTTGCATGGCTGGGGGACGGGGCTGTACCGGGGGGACAAAGAGGAGGTGAAGACGGGAGCCGAGTTGAAATTGAAATTCAAAGCCGCTGCAGACGGTTCAGTGGAAGTCCGGGTGGAGCTGGCGTGCTCTTCCACGACAGCAGACATAAACGCTCCCACTCAGATGCAAAGTAGACAGAGATGAGATGGTGAGATCAGGCTGAGTCACCTGGTGTTCATGTGGAAATATAACCTACGCCGCATGGAGCTAGGAAGGTTGGAATCTCTGTGCATGCACATCTGAGTGTGCATGTGTTCGACCTCAGGGGGTGTGTAGGGGAGGGAAGAACCAGCAAGAGATGAGCAGAGAATAGTGCGAGCTGAGGTTTCATTAGATGGTGGTGATGTGTGCGACGAGGGTTCTGGGGAAGGAGCATTTTGCTGAAGTGGAACCTTTTTCTGTTTTGTTTTAGCAAATGTGGCTGAGCATCCGGGAGGAAGTACAGCAGATGTACAATGTGGAGGTGTGCTTAAAAATGAAAGATGCAGACTCACTGTGATGGTTTCTGGGGTTTTTTCTGGTTAAGTTAAATTTAGCCCCCACAGAACAACACACACGGTGGTTAGGGTAGTGGCATTTGAAGTAAGAGGACTGTATTAATCGGCAACTCCAAGATGCAGCAAAAAGCAAGTGTGTGCAAGTGCGCACGTGTGTGTGTGTGAGACTGTCCTGTCTGTAACTGCAGAGAAGGTACAGTAAGCTCACCGCCACTTTCCAAACAAAAGATATCAGCGTGGACGTGTGGACTATTCATTCACACCCAATTCATGCACGCACTGTCATGTGCACTCACCCTCATGGGTCAACACTATGGCCTGTCAGTACTTTGCACAAACGAAGACCTGTTTTTTGTCCAGTTAGTGAGGGAAAATCAAGAAAAGTCATCAAAATGCAGACATGCTATGAATGTGATCAACACCCCCTCCCTCTCTTCACTTATCGTCCTTCTTCCCTCCTCCGCCTCGTCTGCACTGCCCTATTAAATGACCTTGAAGGTCGCTCTGGTGACAGATACTCTTACCTATATGTATAAGCATAAACTCAAACACACATCCACCATTTTTTCACAGACAAGCACAAACACACACACACACACCATGTCAGATGGCTTTCCTGGCAGAGATGTGTCGAATTGATTGCTGCTCAGACGTTGCTGAGGTCAGATGTGATGAATCAATCAAATGCACACATCGGTATGGGGAATGGCAGCCCCGGCAGAGTGTGTGTGTGTGTGTGTGTGTGTGTGTGTGTGTGTGTGTGTGTGTGTCACAAGGCCACTGCTCTGATTTAACTCTGCAGCTTCTTAACCTTTAGATCACAGATGTTTGCGGTAATTTGACAATATGCCACAGTTTCAAACCATGTTTAATTTAATCTTCCAGTGCAGCTAAATTTCAGATCTGAAAAAGTTCCAGACTGTTTTAGACAAGAGAGCAGATTAAATCCACACTGCAGCGCCCAACAAACAGGAGGAAACTGAAGGACGGTCTGATTGACTGACGCCAAACCATCAGCACAAGAGGCAACCGAGCATGAAAGACGAGTCCCCGATCTGGTCACCTTTGTTTGATTTATCAATTCCTGCCTCCCTTCCCCTCCCTCCCTGCCCCCAACAGACCCAAAGGTGAGGCTGAGGACATGGGGGCTGTTGCAAGAGCGAGTGATGCAGCACAGGTGATTTTTTTTTTGCATGTGGCTGCAGCACAAAGCAGCCTCCTCCGTGTGTAACAATCAGTGAATCATTCAGAAAATCATATTTGGTATCATACTGTAATACATGACTGAGCAGTGCCGTAAAAAAAGAAAGAAAGAAAGAAAGAAAGAAAGAAAGAAAGAAAGAAAGAAAGAAAGAGATTACAACTAAGTTAGGAGCCGTTCAAAATCTGTTTTCTCACATTATGGAACGTTTGTTGTGAATGAAGCATGCATGTCTTCACTGTCACACCCCAGTCCAGTGGATCAGAGCCAGAGCAGCTCTAAAGCCTGGATAATCTATTTCTGATCATTAACATCACCCACAGAGACTTGACCTGCTCCATCCATCACCGACCCGCTCCCCACCGTCTGACCTTCCTCCACTCAACTTTGTTTTACCTTCCCCACAGAAACAGGGTGAGAAACAACCCCAATCCCCCAAATACTGCTGCATGAGGTTGCAAAACGATCAATTTAACATTTTTTACAATAAAAGAACCACAACGGAAACGAGACATCGGATAACAAAAACATAAAATAACAAAAACATACGCGCCACACTTGTTTAATAAGCCAACGCTCGCTGCAAAAGCACAGAAGCGCCGCGTTTAGTTGCTCGTCTTACCTGCGTCAAATTCTGGTGCTGCTTAATCATATGGCTGAGTTGCAAAACAAACCCGTGTCTCCTTTCTTTCTCTCTTCTCCTCTCTGTCTGACCGACGGAAGCAGCGCAAGGAGAGAAATGATGCGGAGAGGGGGCGGTGGAGAAGGAGGAGGAGCGGTGCTGATGTTGCGGTCGACACCTGGCGCAGAGTCCCGGGCTTCTTCCAACGCGCACAGCGCCATCTGCTGGATCATGTGAATAGGTCCATGGAGTATATAGAAACTATTTCAGAGGTAAAACATGAAAAAAATATTAGCAAAGGGAGAGACATTAGTACAAATATATATGGCATAATGGATTTATTGAAGTCAGAAGATGACTACTGTTGTGGAGTTTGCCTGGATTGGTTGGTCTCCAGGTTTGTCTCAATCGGAACAACTGGACATACACCGGCTGTAGAAACAAATAACAAAAGTGCATTTAAAAAAAAAAAAAAACAATAATAATCATCTTGACACCAACCAAGTGGTCAACGTGACTTTTTTTCCAATATACAAATTCTTTATTTTAAATCATATACAGATTCATGTTTGTCACATTCAATTACAGGCTGTACATTTATTAAAAATGGCACTTATTCTACAGTGAATGAACATTTTTTTTTTTATTTGCATAGATTGCAGCCACCTGAACACAAAATGTCTTCTTCTAGCTTTGGAAAATATTCAGGCAACAGTCTTACTCAACAATCACAAACACCTTTAGTGATGTAGACTCTGTGATCGCTGGACTTTTTTCATGAAGTATCAAACCATTTTAGATAGTCTAGGCATAAAGTGGTTGAATAAAAGCTTTGCTGGGGGGGGGTTCAGAGGGAGCAGAAGAACATCGGCTGAAACTACTCTCCAGTGCTGCTCAATCGTAGCCAGAGGCAACTTTGAGGACGAAAAGAGGAAGATAGCTAATTAAATAGGCATATTGTTTTCTCTTTTCCCCACCTGTATGATATCATTTAATCAGAGGGTTTATTCCTTTACTGCTGTGGTTACAGCCTCGTTTTCTCTCTCTAAAATACAATTTTCAGACAGAAAAATAATAAATGCATTGAATGCAGACGTGGGGGAAATGTCATCTGAGTTTGGATTCTGTAAAGTCAGCTCGACCAGGTTTAAGAAGCAGAAGACATGCAAACACTAAAATATGAAAAACAAATTGTAAACATTTAAAGAAGAAAATGCCTAAAGACACAATGAACATACAAGCACACAGCTACCAGCACTGTGATGATCTCAGCTATAGGTAATTACCGCTGTTTTTTGCATGAATTTCACATGTGAATTTAATACA
Organism: Pao palembangensis; assembly: GCA_015343265.1. Lineage (NCBI taxonomy): Eukaryota > Metazoa > Chordata > Actinopteri > Tetraodontiformes > Tetraodontidae > Pao > Pao palembangensis. The sequence goes on along the minus strand of CM027094.1, from coordinate 8,750,499 downwards.
TTTACATTACATCATTGCTGGTGATTATAAAAGCTATCATCTGTTTGATTGCTGCTGGCTTCAGACTGGCCTTCCTCTGTCGGCACGACCCCTCCTCTGCCTGGACTCTGGGAGGGTTTTGTAGTTGGAGCAGCAGCGTTTGCATCCGCATTTAAAGACTGAAGGCCTGTGCTTACGTAAACCTTTTTTTATGGAGTTTACTTGCATTAAAAGTGTAGTTTTTTAAAAAAACTAATTCCCATCACGAATTCCCATCACGCGGCATGAATGCAATCATTTGGTCTGTAGCGGCGAGTGACAGAGCAGCTCTAAACTGTCCCTCTTAGACATGTGCAGCTTCTGGCCTGGCCAGCAATTTTTGCTCTTAATCACATCTCTCAGATTTGCAGTTAAGTAGACATTTGTTCATGAGTTTTAATTAAAAACAATCAAAAATGTATTTGTAGTTTTTTTCTGCCAAAGAGAAAATGGAAAAACTCAGAAAGTTCCTCAGAGAAAGATATAGAGAGAAGAAGAAGATGCTTTCCCAGGATCTTTGTGTCTCCCTGACATGTTACCATATCTCCAGTATTCGCCCACATAGATAAGCGAAGCAGAAACTATGGTACTTAATTTATGGCTCTGGAAATCCCACTGTTCTACTCTCCAATTGACTAAACAAGTCTCTGTATTTGAGGCCGATCTTAATATATCATTTTCTTGCCCAAAAGGGAGTCAAACCAGTGAGGGACTGGGAGTCTTTTCAGACAGGCTGGTGTCAGGGTTACGTCACCCCACCTCCTACAAACTTCCGTCCTCATCGTCCCTGTCGTCAATGGCGTAGAGCAGGAAGGCCTCCTTTTCTGGTGACATGTCTTCCAACTTATCTTTGTGGCTGAAACCGGTCATCTCCGTCTCTGAGGAGTGAGCAGCCGTCGCCTCGGCGCTGTGGTGAACGCCATAGCCGAAGTAGATCACAAAACCTGAGGAGATGGACTGTGATTAGAGCACTACAGTTAAACAGTGGACACAACATTCTTTTAAACCTCTGAGCATCAAAGGATAAGAGAAAATAACAAATATGAAAGTATGAGGAAGGTCAGGAGAGGTTCAAACAGAATCAGCGAAGATTCAGGTGACCTATTAATCTGAGGTATGCTACAGAACGACAGGCAAAGGTCAAGAAAGGGTTTTTTTTTTGAGCAAGCTTGGACAAAGATTTTAATGCTAAAACATCTAAAAGCTGCTCACCAAGGACCATCCAGATAGCAAACCGTATCCAAGTGCCTCTGTCCAGTTGCATCATGAGGTAAACATTGACGAACATGCTGATGACTGGAATGAAGGGTAAGAGTGGCACCTGGTGGTCGCAGATAGCGAGAATTGGTAAGTGTGGCGGCAGATTTAATCCACGTTTACCTCGAGGAGAGTGTTCCTAACCTTGAAGGAGAGTTTGGTCTTGCTTTCTGGCTGCCTCCATACGATAAAGACGAGCAGGAGACAGACCGTGAAGATGACAGTGAGAGCTACGACGTTCCACACAGCAGTGCCCCCCTGCACCGCTAATACACTAAACGCCAGGATCAGCAGTCCTGCAGCATGTCATTATTTTTAATAAAACCACTGAAGCAAAATATAAACTTTTACAAGGTTAATCCCCAAAACATTACTGAATCAATCCCACTTATTGTAACAGAGTCTTTATGAGCGCCTACCCAGGACCGAGGCACATATGTTGACTGTGAAACCCGAGAGTTTGGACGGCTCGGGGATGTCTGGGAACAGCAGAGTCCTAAAGCTGAATCTTTCCTCCAGACCAGGCAGCATGTTCATACTGTGGTTACTGCCGCTCAGCTCCGCCTCCTCTGGCGAGCTGCTCATCACCAGGCTGGGCTGCTCAGGCTGGTATCTGGAAGAAAATCAGCACTAAGCTGTTTTCTCGCAGCGATTTTACCTTTGATGAGCTTATGAGGTCACTCAGAGCCTTGAAAAGTGTCCTTTCTACTGACCTGAGCACCAGGACACAGGCGGCCACTAATGTGTAGGCCAGCAGTGTCCCGATGGACATCAAGTCCACCAGATCCTTCAGGTCGAACAGTAAGGCCATGATTGCTTCACCGAGGAAGAAAAGAGGGAAGAAAGAAGAAAAGTATGAGGAACACTTTATTCATTCATGGTTGTAGTATAAAATCATGCCAAAAAGATGGCTGTCTTCATAAACCCTGCTTATAGAGTTACAGTTAAATACCATAAACATCTTTATTTAAACAGGTACATTTAGTGATTAACTGTGACACAAAAAAGATTGCTTTTCTGTTTTCTGTATCTGATCTAGAAATATCTTCTCTGTAGACCGTCCTAGTGACTGTGTCTGTTTCCCAGACTCTCCTCGTTCTGCCTCCATCTTACCCGACATAACCCCGGCGGTGACCGTGGACGTAACCGGGGATTTTCTCTCACTGATCCGTGCCAGGAAGGAGAAGAGCAGGCCATCCCGGGCCATGGCAAAGATGATACGCGGCAGGGGGAACATGGAGCCCAGCAGGCTGGGAGAGAGAGCGGAACGACAGTATTGTAGGAGCGAGGAAGGAGGGAGAAGGTCAGAAGGTCAGAAGGCAGATTAGCTTGAAGGATCAAATCTGGTTGTCAAAGACAGCAGCAGTTGTTTGCAGCATCGTAAAAAAAAAAAAATCAACTGGATATGTTGTAAGAAATAGTTCAGAGTCAGAGAACAACCACGGACGCCGTCGTCCTGTTTGTTCTAAGTGGTTAGACATGCAGCTTTATTTCGTATTTGCAGGAAGGAACGCCACCAAAACACACGCAGAAAGAAGAATTAAAAAGGCAATGTGAAACATAAGAGGCAGGCCACTGTCAAACCTGAATCCAAAAAAAAGGAAAAGAAAAAGTGTATGTGTGTGTGTGTGTGTCAGGCCAAAGCATTTTAAACAGCTCAATGTGTTCCAGCGGCATCAGGAGCAGCCTGGGTAAAGACAGATGGTGTTATGAAACATGCGTGTTAGTGTCTCACCTGCCTGCACGCCAGAGGTGAGGGGGTTGCGGTTAGCAGGGGTTTGGTACCATCAACCCAAAAAGCAGCCCGCCGTCAGCCATAGCCCGGATCACACGAGGCATAGGGAACATGCTGTAGCACGGCACAGACTACCAAACGTGGGGGAAGACGGTGATATACGCCGATCAGCCATTTTTAAAACCCCTCACAGGTGCAGCTAACCCCCGCCAGGAAAATGTGCAGAGCATCTCACAGATTCCTTTCTGTGAAGGCTTGGGGAGCGTGCCGGAGAGGCTGAGGTCTTGACCTGAACTCTGAGAACGCGCAGCACAACCGCAGATGGAAGAGAAGCCCCGCCATCCTGCCCCACAGAGCCGAATGGATTCTGTCTGTCTGTCTGTGTTAGCATTTGTTTTTATCATTTTAATGTCGCGGCTGATCGGCGTATACGCCCCCCCCCCCCCCCACAATTACACCAAAAATAAAGCCACCTGAAATATAGCAAACAGAAATGTCAGCTGACAAGTTCCACACACACAGTGCAAATTTAAACTGCTGAATTAGCCTCCACAGCAACAGTCGCTCAGTGTGTAAAGTGTGCGCAGCAACATCACTACCATTAGGGATGCACGACTATCGCACAGATGCATCAGCAGCTGGCAGCAGATGGTCATTCATTTCACAAGTCTAAAACACTTCACCCCTGTAGGGGGCGTAATAACAGCCACAAGGCAAAGAGGACGCAAGAGAATTAAAAAAAAAAAAAAAAAAAGCATTACAGCGCTTCAAGTTACAAGCAGTACGGTGGGAAGTAGGGGTGCTGGGGGTGCTGCAATGCTCCAAAAATGTATTTACCCAAAAAAATAAATATATGAAAAAAGTAGAAAAACATGCTAAAAGTAAAGCAGAAATATTAATCACTATAAATGGTCTGCTGCTGCAGCAGAACAATACTCGTGGTGGTGTGAGTTTTATTAAGCAGTGGACTTGATAGAAACTAAGGAGAAGAACGGCAACATCGTACGAGACATAGCTGCAAAGATGTCTAAGCTCCATCCACAAACGAAGGCTCTTTTCAAAGAAGTTGAAAACCTCATCAAACTATCACGCCTCCCCATCTCTATGTGTGTTCTAGTTCCATTATGTATATGTTCCCGCGGCTCTTGATTTTTTTTTTTTTTAATTTGAAATGGTTTCTATGTTCATTATAACAGCCTTTCTCACCCCCAAATGATTAAACTGCGTGTTATTATTATTTTGTACAAATTTAAAGGTGGACAGAACTAATTATAGGTTATTGGTATCATATATATATATATATATATATATATATATACTGTATATAAACACAACAAATGATTTAATCGTGCATCCCTAATGCAATTTCAAAGCACAGCAGTTGAGGCTTAAATTAATGTTACATAACCCTTTACGTACACACAGATGTTACAATATATTTAAAGAGCTTATTTTTACTCAGAGGTCTCAAGTGCCCACAAAATTAAATATACACATACAGACCTGCTCATGGAACATATGCATATATAAATGTGCGTGTGCTCAATTTCATCTGACCTAAATACCAACTGTGCATTAAAGATAACAGCCCGATCACGCACTGACCTGGTAGAAAGAGCACACAGAGAGCCAACAGCCACAGCATATTTAGCCCCCTCCCAGCCCACGTATCTGAAGGCCACAGGCAAGGGGCTGTTGCTGTCCAGCATGTAGTACGGCATCATGAGGGTGAGGGCGGCAGAGACGCCGAAGTACGCCACGAAGCAGATCAGGAGCGAGGACACGATACCGATGGGGATGGCCCTCTGGGGGTTCTTCACCTCTTCGCCTGGAGGGATGCAGAGAGTTACAGAAGCACAGTTACAGGGATCAAAAACTGCAGTCAAACCAGCCAGTCCAACTCAAGAATGCCGAGAATCCCAAAAGACACTGAGAAAGTTTAGAAAAACAAGACAGACCTGCACACAGCAAACAGAGTATTTCTCTCCGTTTAGCTTCTAGTGGTTATGTAACAGCGCTCCCTGCAAGAACACTTGTTCTGTTGTGAAATCAGTATGTAAGGAACTTCGTAACTTCATTCATGGCACTTTTGCACATTTCAGTGCTAAGCTCACACTGTTGGTGGCTGTCAACAAACAACATCAAGCTTAATATTTAATATCACATTTACTGATATTAAAAGGAAAAGGACAAGTCAAGCAAACAAGGTGCCTGAGCTTTAAACTGGGCTCATAAGATCTATGGGATCAATCGTTAAATGGTCATCAGAATTATCGGATTGAATTGGCTCCTAAACTCCAAAGTTTCTATAAAACATTTCCCTAATCAAACGAGAGAAAATCTTCAGCCCAATCCATCAGTTTAAGATCAGTGAGATCTCTGCAAGATGAGCTTGGCTTTCCTTCAGAACTGACCCGTCGTTGCGATGCAGTCGAATCCAACGAAGGCGTAAAAGCAGGTTGCGGCTCCCGACAGGACCCCCGACCATCCAAACGGCATGAACCCACCAGCTCCTATGCTCTCCCTGCTCAGCAGCAGGTCTGTCAGGCTGAACAAATAAAAAACACGTCAATGTTTGGGTTCATTTTTGGGGAGTTTGCTTATTACCCACTGTTCTATACATGACATAGTCTGCTCTTACTTGAGGCTGGAATTACTGGTGGTGTAATTGGCCTTTAGCATCTCCTCTGGGTCAATCTGCCAGTTCTTGATGGTCCCTTTGACCAGACCGGAGATGACCATGAACAGCAAGACGAGAATGTTGATGCAGGTGAAGACCTTGTTCACCATCGCCGACTCTTTGACGCCAAATGCGAGCAGACCTGAGAGGAACAGACGGCGTCGTCTCTGTGTAGTTTGAGCTATAACATCAGGGAGAACTGAGCTGAGAGAAACCCGCACCAGTCAGAGTGATGATAATGACGACGGCGAACACGTCCGGGTATTCCGCTAACACCCCCGGGGCTTTCATGGACATGTACTCTCTGCAGAAATGCTCGATGCGCTTCCCTATCAGCTCGTCAAAGGTGGCGCTCCATGCACGCGCCACGCTTGACGTACCTGAGGTGCAAAAAGATGACATTTGGTGATGATTGCTGTTTCATCAGTGCAGCTAATGAAAAATCTGCTATTAGTTGTTTACCGATAATGTATGAGAGAATCAGGTTCCAGCCGGTGAAGAAGGCCCAGATTTCCCCTACAGTTACATAGGAGTAGAGATAAGCCGAACCCGTCTTTGGAACGCGCGCTCCAAACTCTGCGTAGCACAAACCAGCTAGCACCGAGGCCAAGGCCGCAATCAGGAAACACAGCACGATAGCTGGACCTACAGGAGACACGGATTTCTTTAATAACAGCTTCACATATAATATGGGACTTATTATCAATGTCATATTACCTGAATTTTCTCGGGCAACAGCGCCAGCCAGCACGTAGACTCCCGCACCCAAAGTGCTGCCCACGCCCAGAGCGACAAGGTCAAAGGTGTTGAGACACCGGGACAGATGGGACTCCTCCGAGTTACAGTCCACAACTTTCACCCTCAACAACTGTTTTCCGAATCCCAGGACGCTCTTTAGTGCCATGGTCGAGTTTTCAGGGAGGGGAAGGGAAGGGGAAATGGTAGACTGGGTGAAGAGGAGAGGGGGAAAGGTCACACACACCCTGAAAAACAATGAGGGTTCAGCGGGTCACCACAATTATACCTGACCATGGTTTCAACAGCGTGAATGCAGGTTACTATACATTTACAGCAGCCTGATGGGGAAAACAAGTGTTTTTCACAGTTATGACACAAATCACAGTGTGCCTAATATCCATTTTCTGGTACCGCCTTGACGCTAGAACTCAGTTCTGATTGGATCTGCACTTTCACATCACGTTCTAGCTGGAAAATTCAAATGTTGATGATCGGGATTGTCAGCAGAGGTTCTCACGGTTCTGCTGTTAGTCCGCTTGGTCCCCACATGCATATGTGAAAAAGGTTTATACAGCTCACAGTCACACAGGCACTTATATTACGGGTTATATTTTAAGGAGATGTGCTCTTGCATGACAAGCTTGTTGTAAGTAGGACACTCTTTGCAGAGGAGTTACATAACGCATAACCCAAATCTGCAACGTCTGACCGTTAGCCAAAAGAACACAGGGGCCTGTGGGGATAATTCACTCCACTGCTGGATACGCTGCAGACATATGTTATGTAACATAGTGCAAGTCAGTCAGGGGAAAGAAGGCAAGGCTTTGTGGCCAGCCTGTTCCTCACAGAGAACCAGAACGCAAAACAGAAGGTCTTCCCTAAGAACCATCACATTGACTTTCCTACACGTGGCAGAAAAATAAATTATAGCTGCAAGAGAATATAAAAAGACTCGAGAGGTGATGTCACCATTTGCACAAAAACGAGCAGCCTGGATCCTCTGGGTGCAAATGCAGTTGGAGGATCTCGAGAAATGATAACATGAATCTGAGTATGCCTTCTGTCCAGCATCTGAGGAACTTAAGAGCTCACATGAAACATATCAGGCAGGAGAAAATATCTGGAGGCCCATCGGAAGAATAAAAAAAGGGGTGTAAAGAGAGGAGGGGGACTGACAAGGCAGCAATGTAAGTTGGCTGGTTCTGGTGTGCCAGAGGTCCGCCATGATGTTTATCTGATCGTGTCAGATCTAATGGAAAGTACCACTTACCACTCTTTTCTGTTCAGTCCAAAAAACATTTCGGCTCAGACAAAACTCCAACTTGCATCTTGATGTTGTATAAATACTGTAAATTCTAAGTGCTTGCGATGGCAAGCCACTGCAGACAGCAAAGACAGACGGACTGACTTGTTTGCTTTGACAACTTCCTGCCAAAATTTACCCCCGTATGAACCACTCGTGGCCAGAATGTAAACAAGCCTGCAAAATGGAACCTTGAGGCTGATAGGCAGGAGGCAGGGGCTGATTGCAACATCCCCAACATACAACCAGCAGTGTTCTCAAGATATGAATGCCTTCATTTGTGGCATAAAAACACATACACGCTTGAGCTTGTGTCAGAGGTTGACAGTGTAAAACGGGGTTTTGAATATGTATCGAGCTCGGCATCTTTCACAGAAACTGTAATTATAAAATGCTGTTGGTAAAAAGCTTTGCAGATCTTCAGAAACAATCTGTATGAAAGCAGGAAGCACATTTACAAGATAACTCCAACCACCAGACTCTAAAGCTCCGCTGAGCAACACACTGAATGAGTCTTTTGTTGATCTGTAGTAAGCCTGTGAGCAGTGGTGCGACATGTGGCTGCATGTGCATGTGTGTGCAGACACAAGGCATGCTCAAGAAGTTGCCAAAATGTACTGCACGACCCCTTCCTGACATGACCCAAGCTAAATCAAACATTTCTCTTGGTACAATTACAAAACAGCAAATAAAGAAAAAAGTCAAGTGAATCTTGTGCTTTCTGAACAGGCAGAGACACAATAAAAATAATAATTGTAAATTCTACTTATAATTCAAGTCTAGGTGACAATCTGAGGATGAGAGTACGGAAACCAGTAGCTTCTATCCTGAGTAACCTTCACCTGTTACTCATGGTGGAAACTTAGGGAGGAGCAAGGAATCAGGCACACACTGCACTGCAAGCTGCTGGGGGAGAGTCTGACGGCAGCTTCTGAAATACAATCTAGCAGAATCACATGGCCTGGCTATTCCAAGCAGCCCTCCTCGACGTGAACATGGTCAAAATGTGGCAACAGTTGGCAGAGGGTAAAAAGTTCTTCATATACAAGGAAATAAAAAAAAAAATCACAGGAAAAATAAACCCCTCTGTGCTGCAGGGGAGGTGCAGGCCATAAAGGAAGAATGAACCTTTTCTGCACGCAGACACATGTGTTCATACCTGCATGCATGTGTGCTTTGTCTGTAATGACAAATGAAGTCAACGCCAATCCCTTTCAGTGAAAGTGGTCCTTGAAGGCAGCGCAGCTTGACATTCAGGCCTCGGCAGCAGTTACTGCTTTTGTATAGCACTAATCTGGTGATGCAGATCTCCTAGACCCGGTTCGACATGCTGCACATGTGACACCTGCCACCAGGTGAATGTCCCTGAATTAAACTCCAAATGTTCCCATTTCTGTCAATATTGACATTGTGGCACGTCTCCAGTTTCTAGGGACGTTCCTCTGAAATCTCAGAAAACACACAAAACAACTTAAACACTGACGGTGATGTGCTTGTGAAACAAGTGATTTCAGCAGTTTGTGGGGTAAACATCTGATGAAAGTGAATAAAAGGGAAGGCAGATTATATAAAATACCCAAGATATGAACTTTAGCCAGCTATAAGAGAATCTTCTACAGCCGTTTAATCATTTAGTCAGGAAGGATTCGCATGGTCCTATTACCTTGTTTGAATCCTGTTCTACAGGTTTCCAGAACCTTGGTTAGTTCGCCTGATGACTCAAAACAGTTAGGAGAAATGCACACCTGTGTTTATTACCGTCTCATAACATTGTAATAAACCCCCTGAACCATATTGTGGAAACAGAGTAGTTTATTTACTGCAACTACAAACGCTTACATTGTGCGCACTGTGTCCGAGTTAAAAGTCTCGCTTCTCCCAGCAAGGCCAAACAGAACCTGCAGGCTTGTTTTGGTAGCTCACGCTGGTATTATTAGTCAGTCCCAGATTGGAGGGATTTATTTCAGTGAGGCCGGAATGCGTCCGTACAAACCATCCAATGTGCCCTGTCCGAGGCGCACTGAGCCCTGCAGTCAGCAGACTGACCACAAGTGACCTGCATTCAAGGAGGCTTAAATTAGAACCACAACATCAATCAAAATGGAAAAGGTCAGAATCTGATTCTGAGTAAATGCTAATATACAGCTTTGACTGTTGTTAAATCTGCCATTCCTGCAATTATTCCTGCTTTAATAGACTATTGCTGAAGAGAAATTTACAGTCCTGCATCCAGTGCAGCTGTTGCCAGTCCTGCTTTTGTGCTTTTCCCGTTTAGAAATATGATAATTTACAAATCATCTGAAAGACAGAGATCTAGAGCAGTTAATGTTAAAGTCTTCTAAAGCATTCGTTTGTTCAAATCTTCGCATTTAAAACACATTTCACCTCAATAGTTCCCACAGTGAAGGACACTTTGGTGAGGTTTTTTTTTTTTTTTTTACTTATTTCATGAATCATTAATAATATGAACGCACTTAAATGCTGTTAAATCTAAATCAGCAAACTGATTCCGCACCGAGCTGGGATTGAGGTGAAATTGTGCAAGCGTTTATGGAATCTGTCCCACACACACGAGCTGCAGGAAGCATCACCGCTCACCACGGAGGAACGCGCGCGCGTGTGGAAGCATGTGGCCTACAGCATGGGTTTTTAAGACACCCGTTCACTTTTACGCACAGATCGGTGCTTTTCCAGGTCTAACTGCGTGGCCTTAAATTATCAGCCGGTTCCCAAATCTAACCAAAAAACCCCACAACGCAAATATTTACAGAACTAAATGCATATGGTATGAACCATAATACAACTCGAGGTGGTCTTACCTTAGGAACCCCGGAGGAGTGCATGAAGCGAAGATCCAACCAAAGCGACACCCGCCTTCGATTCTGCAAAACCAGGGAACAGAACACTAGATCGGCGTGTGGTGGGCAGCAAAATCGTCTCATTCGGTGGATTTCCAGTTGGCCTTTTAACTCTTTTCGATGGAGGAGGGGATACATGCAAACAAGTAGCCTCGCCCGGCCCGCCCCCTCTGAGGTCACGCAAATACCACCAGGGGGCAGCGAGCTGAAGTCAAGGGTATTTCAGGAAGCAACAACACTGTTCCTTCAAAGAAAAACAGCAAAAAATAAATAAATACATTCACTTTTATATCCACGGAAAAATACTGGATAGCTATCATTGAAATTGTTTTTATTTTTCAGGCAAAACTCTAAAAGCTTTTACAAACATGAGTTTTCTTTTGGCACACATGACAAACGACAGTATGCAAGAGAAATAAAGATGGTTAGACCGGTTAGTTTCGGGAAACCCAGGCTGACGGCGCTGCAGATGTGGTCTTCAAGCAGATGCAAGATCCAAGGTCAAAGGTGGTGTGCTTTAATAAATTACACTTTTAAAATCTCATGAAGAGTTCCTGCTGATACACGGCTATGATTCAATTCAGCGTTGGTCTCGTTTTGGTGCATGAGAACACTTTACTATACAATATTCACAAAATGTACACTGTTTTCTGCCACCTTTCCAGTCAAATGGGGGAAAAAAACAAAAACAAACCACGTGTTCAATTATGCGGGAATCCATCTCTGATCTCGGTGGCTCCGAAAGCTCTCCTCTATGTCTCCAGAAGCTGCTTGATATCCTTAATGCCTTGCTCAGCTGCCACGCTGATGATGTGGTCCAGTGCTTTCATGTGGACCAGCATCTTCACGGCCTCTCTGATCAGGTCCCTGATGGCAGGTAGAGATCATGAGAACATGTGACGACCTGTCCAAACTGATATCCATTCTGGATAACCCTGACCACCCTCTCCACCCACTACTGGACAGGCAGCGAAGCTCGTTCTCAAACAGACTGATTCAGCTCCACTGCCACATGGACAGATACAGGAAATCTTTCCTGTCCAGTGCAATTCAGCTCTCATGCTGTAATGTGCTCTGACTGTCTTGTACTTTCTAGTTTTGTTTTCCTAGTTGCACATTTTCATGCTGCTCATTTATGCACATAATCTACTCTTGTTTTGTAAATAGTGTTAAGTTACTTTTATTGTTACTTGTACTTTCTAGTTTTTGTTTTTTTTCCCCAGTTGCACATTATTCATGTTGCACATTTGTAATTTGCTCTTTCTGCAAATAGTGTTAAGGTTACTGTTATTGCTAGACTGCTGCTGTAACAAATTAATTTCCCATGTCTGAGATAAAATAACGTACTTCTTATCTTATGTGTTTGCGTGTTTTCATTACTTGGTGGTGCGTCGCTCCATGTCGGAGGTGCCCAAACTGCTGCGGTATAATGAGTTGGCCAGATGAGCGAGGTAGCGACACAATGGCTCCAACTGAGGCAGCGTCTGCTGGCCTTTCAGTCCGGAGAACCACAGCGCCGGTAGACACTCCACCACCTGGAAAAGGCGTGAGAAGCCATGGTTATCTACTGCACTCCTCCAACATCTCAGGCCACTACTGTAAACGTGTTAAGCCAAGTACACGCGACACGATTTTTTCGAGTCGGCGGGGCGCCCGGGTGTTCACATCGCGCAACTCGACAAGATCGGCAGGAGCGTTGGGTGTCCACACTACAAGACCCGTCTGAGACGGAGTGTCCACACAGCGCAATTCTCTCCGTCAGGAGGTGTGACCGACCAACCACTTTCCAAACAAGGGCTGACACAAGAAGGTCGCAGCGCGTTATTGTTGATGAAATGTCTGTTGTTGGTCCTGGATTTTGTAATAATACATTTCCCCCACAAAATGCCACTTATAGTCTAGTGGAATTTATTTCTTATTCAGGACGCATTTTTTGACTGATTCGACTCCGGGGGGACTTCTAGTCTGAAAAAACAAGGACTAGCACACCTTTATTAAAACCACAAAACAACTATGTACAGCTCAAAATTTACCAAAAAAAAAAAAAAAAAAAAAAAAAAAAAAACAGATGAGAGAATGACTATGCAGTTTTTGCAGAAAAAAAATCTTTTTTTATATTGCGGTGGTAGTGGTGTGCAGATTGGTGCAAAAAGTCGGCATGGAGTGGGGTTGGTGCGGCGGACAGTGGCTGAGTCAGAGTCTCCTGTGTCCACTGACCTCGCAAAACCATTTTTCTATCTCCTGTCGTTTCTTGTTGCTTTGCTCTGCTGCAGCTGCTCTACTGCTCCATTTCACTTCCTTATTTTGCGGCAACGCCCATGTCTGCTCTCATTGGCTGGAGCTCTTTCAACGTCACTGCGAACAGACTGGATATCTAGCAGATTTGATATCCAGTTGTTATGTTATGTGTCGTCAGGCTCATTACTCGAGTCTTCGAGGTATTTAACTCAGTTGCCAAGTGGATTACTGCCTCACCCCGATTTTGGGTGGGAGCGAGTCGCGAGTCTAAGACGCCGAAAATCGTGCTGTGTGTACTAGGCTTTAGCACGCACATCTGTGGCGTGTTTCCCACCTTTTGGCACTTTTGGACGTTCTCTTCCCCGGTGTCTGTGGTCTGCAGCGCTGAGAGGATGTATCTGTTCAGAGTGCTGTCCAGAGCCAGGTCCTTCAGGCAGGATATGGATAAGATGCCGTCCCACATCAAGATGTTGCCCAGCAACTAAAAAGAAAGGAAACATCAGGACTGAGGCTGCATGGACGAAGATCAAAACCAGGTAAATGATCACTATCCAAAGCAGCATCTCCATCTGCACATACCTTCACACAGGACCAGAACTGCCTCTGGTAGAATAGGTAGGGGCTGCCGTTCTTGTTGTCCAGCATACTGAGCAAAACAGATATCCAGACATATTATGAGGCATCTCTCTCGCCAAGACTGACTTTCATGTTAACAATTGAAACCTTTTAGGGTAGAGTGGAAGGAAGATATCTTCATCCAGAGTCCTTCTGGTCCTCAACACAATCGTTTTTAGAAGTTCCTAAGTTAAGATAAAAAAGGGGGCGGATATCAGCTCGATTAAAAGAGATAATTAGATGTTGTTTGTTCAGTAAGCACAAGCAGGCAGTACCTGTGTGTATTTGTTGTCCCCGTGCAGCACGGTGGGGTAACCTCTCCTCAGTCTGTGAAGGAATTCAACCAGACGGGCCGTCTGACTCCTTGATAGTGGGTCCCACACCTGTTCGGCCAGCACTGGAAAAGCACAAGGTATATCTGTTTTACTGTTTTCAAGCCAAACGACTTTCAGTTTTCAAGGTTTAGCTTATTATTTCCTACCTGCAAGCTTGGAGAGGATGACCTTTTCCACGATGGAAGGCAACAGGCCGTTATCTCCGTCCCCTTTCTGCAAAGCAGTCTGCTCATCAAACCCATAGAAAAGCAGCGACTCAAACCACAGCATGTACTCAAAATTGTCACACTCCCCCTGTACAGAAAACAGAAGATGATTACACTTAATTAGTCCCTCTGGCCTGCTGAAAATCTTCCACTTCGTATCTCACCTCCAGAGGGTTCCATGTAATAAGCTGCAGACGAACTAAAGGGTTAAAGAGTTTGGGCAGACAGAGGCCAATGTAAGCTTCTCTGTAGCACTCGGCATAGTCTCTCCTCCAGACTTCGAAGTGGCATTTAATATAGTCGAGAGAGTGAAAGTCCTCTATAACGTCCTCAAACACTTTCTTGGACTCGTTGACGATTCGATCTGGATTGGACAGAAGTTACGATTTAGAAGCTCTGATCTGTGCAGACTGTCATTAATGTCCTTCATGATTCTCAGTGCTGCGGTTGCCAATAACAACACCTCTCTCTACGTTGAAGCTAGTGATGTCAGTGGAGGTTTCCTCATCATCAGACGAAAAGCCTTCATTGTGCTCGGCTCGCTTGCCGTTCTGCTCTCTCGCTTGTCGCCTCCGGGTGCTGGATCCGCCCACAAACGCAAAAGCAGATATTTACAATCAACACTTGTGCGTTCTCAAGGTCAATGGTGCAAAAAAAACCTCATAATCTACTACTTTTTTGCTACTAGCAAAATTGAGGAACCATCGCATATGTGGATTGAGGTCAAAAACAGTAGTGAGCAACATACCGCCGAGCTTCTCTTTCTGCTATCCTCCTCTGACGCCTCTGCTCTTGGTACGCTGCACGATCGCGACCGAATGTGTCTAGATTAGCAGCCGTGACAGCTTTATCTGGAAGAGAAAAAGAAAATGTTACAACTAATACAGCCCTGAAGCGAGCCACCGTATTCTAGTCAGTCAAGAAGAAATTTTAACAGAAAATCCTTAAAGTTAATGTAGGCAAGACAAGCAAATCAATAGGATGAGAACTTTTTTTGAACAGGATGTATAGCAGCAGAGTTAAAACTATTTCAATTATAGTGATATTGTTTGTTTTTTAGACACTTACCTTTCTGGAACTCCTACTGAAGACATGTCACTAACAGTTTATCTTTACTTAGTGAGTCATCGTCTGAACTGAGCTACAAGCACCCAGCTGATCATGAAACCTGACCTTTGTAAGGGTAGAATTCGCAGCTTCTCCAATTAAACTTTGCCCATGCTCATACAAGCTCACTCACACGCCTCAATTAACCTTAAGCAACACTCATAGCGAGGACAACTGAACAGCACACAAACATACTCAAATAACAAGGTCTGTTCAAATAAATCTTAAAAACCTTCAAGATGGACTGACTTGAAAGGCTTGCAAACTCCGATGATTCATCTTTAATATCATCCTGTCTTCTCTGGACAAGTCGTGAGGCCCGTTGCCTTAGTAACTGGTGCATGGCAGCCTCCAGCTCCAGGACAGCAGGCACCTGAAAGATACGATACCTTCTGTGACCTCTGACCTGAACAAAATTGGAACTCCCGAGTCACACGGACGTCTCGCTGGTGGGAGAAGCATGACGGACAGAGCATCTCTGGAACTTTTTCTGTGGGCTTAAAACTCCCCAAAGTAAAGCTGTGTTAAAGAGGTCACAAAGATGTTGGTTAGAGTGGATAAGAAAACAAGGAGGCAGCTGGTGAGCCAATCCTCATGCTCCTTTGCCGCTGCAGAATCAAGATTAAATTATTCTTCATGCATTTCAAAAATGAGCAAAATAACCACATTTTGTCTATTATATTCTACTCTCTGCTTATTTCAGGCTGAACATGCACACATCAGCTATGTTGTCGCTACTGATCTGTTCATCAGCTCCAGCTAGTTTTGTGCCTAATAGACTTTTTTTTTTAACCAAAAATTATATAAACCTTTCAACAGCTGGGAATCCCATAAGGCATGCTAAATTAACTTTTAACCGATATTAATATCAGAAATCACAGACATAATACAGCTAATCAGATAAGACAAATTCTCCCTTACCTTTTCACTGAAACACTCAAGCAAGTCTCCAACATACCCTCGCATCTCTTGCAAGAATTTATATTGATCTGCTTTGTCAGTGGACGAGCCCTCTAGCTGCTGTATGGTGCTCTCGGAGGCGGCTAAGTCTTCTCTGATCTGTTTGTAGTGCTTGGTGTTGGCGTTGTGGCCTGCGTACATGTGCGCCAGCCTACAAATACACGTGAAACAAGAAAAAGGCATAGACGATAGCTAAGACGGAGCTTGGAGAAGAACTCCTCATGTAAAATGGGTGGTAACATTGCACCTATTAAATACAGAAGGATGATAAAAACTGAAAGATAGAAGACTTAAATCCTGGTCAATTTGCCCCGCCAGCCCTTAAATGCATGGGCAGCTCTCTTCGGGAGCACAGAAATGGCAGTGCCTGAGCTCAAGAGTCATATCAGATGTTGTCCCAGGCCTTTATGGAACCTACCTATCCTGCAGGCGTTTCTTTACCAGATCAATGGATACTGGATTTAGATCACTAATAGCAGCCCCGTAGTGAATGGAGCCATTATCTGTTTGGACAGCTAGTTTGGCAGCTTGTGTGTTCACAGAGCTGTAGGTCAGCGGCATGCTGTAGGAAGTGCCGTAGGGTTGACTCTCGTAACTGTTCTGATAGTAGACCATGTTGTCTTCGGGCTGGCTGCTCTGGACCTAATTAGAGACAACAAAATTACTGATTCACGATCAACACATCGTGGACAATAAAGTACAATTCAAACCACTATTTACCTGGGGTATGCTGATTCCTTTCCGGATCTGCTCCTGCTCCCAACGGCTCACCTCCTCATCTTGACCTGTATCCAGTGCCTCATCATCACTGCCTTCAATTCCTGCACAAGGAAGAGCAGCATGTTGACGTACCAGGTAAGTCTGACTGCTAATACTTGTGATACACTGGGCACCTTTTTTAACTACGATACCTATTTCTTCAGCTATCTTTTGCCTCTGGGTTTTGTTCTTGACTCCACTGAAGCGAATTCTCTTTTCATCCTCATCGTCGCTGGCATCCTGGTCTTCTTCCACCAGGTGTTTGTTGGGTGCCTCTGTCTCTACCAGGGGAGCATCACCGCCCAGCTCTCTAGCCAGCTGGCGGCGCTTTCTAGCGGCGTGGATGAAAGCAGCATCAGGGATCTCCCCTGAAGAGGGACAGAAATAGTTCAGGGGAGGAAGACATGTTTTGGGGTAATACAAGTAGTTTCAGTACTCTCTAGGGTAAATGTTGGATTTACTAAAAATGAAAGACAATTGATTCTAATAACCTGAATTGACAAATATTATTACAAGCAAATGTTTGAGTGCAAGCATGAACAGAATACCTGGTCGCAGGCTGCTGAGTGAGGAAAGTGTGTTGAACGATGCCACACTTCTGCTCTTGCTGATTTGACTCTGTGTCTGGCCACTTTGGTTCCTTGCATCTTCTTCCTGCTCATCAGCACTGTCCACCTCCATTTCTTCCTCTCCGTGGTCACTTCCCACTTTTCCGGAAGGTTCATCTTTTACAGAAACTGCTGACTGAGCTTGACAATCTAAGAAAATGAAAAAAATTCAAGATATTTGTGACTCACTGTCAACATGTTCTCAATGAAAAGTAGCTTTAAAATTTAATGCATGTTTTCTATATGCATTGTATCAATATTGTTAGAGCTGTACAGTCAGGCAGGCTGTTAATTCTAACAGCAGTGATGCAGGATTATGCATCCGAATAACAGCAGACGCACCTGATTTTCTTTCCTGTTTGACACACCCGGACTTCTCCAGGTCCTCCTTGTATTCTCTCTTTAGCTGCTTGACGATCTTCTTGCTGTGATTGGACTTTCTTACTCTGAACACCTCGGAATCCTCTGCGTACGTGGGGGGCATGCGAGACAGTAAATTCAGATGCACGCCAAACGTGCACAAAATCGATGTTAGGTTTATGATCACATGAATGATAACCTTTCAAAATATGTTATCCTGCACGCAAAACGGAAACAATAGCGAATTAACCATTGATTTCGATGCTAAACGCAGCATGCTCAACACGTTTTTCCAACTCGACAGTGTTAACTAGCTAGCTAGCCCTCAGAGCAGAGAAAACTTACCTTCATCATCATCGAAACTCAGCAAACTGGCCTTCGTGGGTCCAAGCACTGTACCGACATCCTTGACTTTTTTGTCTTTCCTCACAGCCCTTACATTGTATGCCTGAATTCCGTTGCTGTGGTGGTTATCGGTTGGGCCGACTAATCCAGTAAGGCTGTTACTGGACGTCTCAATAAAAGGGATTTCATCCACGACAGGCCCAAACAATGTCGATGCCAGTGGCGGCTGCCGCGTCTCATCCTGCTCTTCCTCGTCAGACTCATTCCTCCGTCGGATATTGGCTCGTTTTGCCTTTTTGAACATTGTTTTTTTTCCTCTACACACTACAAATGTCCATTGTCTTACATGATACGCATTAAAAGAGTGTTTGGCGCCGAAGACGAATACCCACACTGTGAAGCGGCCATTTTCTGTCAGGTACTTCTTCTTCGTTGTTGTTTGGTAGAATTTAACGTTTCTTCCTTGTTGCCAGGGTTAGAAGATGAGCACATGCCTCACCGATTCATGACTGCCCCCAAGTGGTTAATGGGGCCAATAGCATTGCGTTTTTGGTCACCCGTTACTTTCATTTTTGTATGCACAAGTCCGTCTTCTATAAATGTACAACTGCATTAAAAAATATACAGGCATGTTAGCAAAACTGTTTTTTTTAATCGAATTGCAGAACGCTGCTGTTTTTTTCTACCACCTGTTATGAATGTCCGTATACAGTCATCACCACTGTGTATTAATGTGGCCTTTAATAAATGGCAGACACGTGAGCTGCAGTTTTAACGAGCTTCATTATAGAACCATTACCTGCCTGGGTATAGTATAGGCTGCAGCACTGAAGATAACTGCTGGTATTAAAGTAGCAACAGAGATAAAGCTTGACTGATGCGTTGAGATGAATTAACATCAAGAGGATCTCTTTCAGTTAAAATCATAACTGAGATGAATATCTTTCCTGTTCTGAGCCTATTACACATCATTACATTACATCATCATTACAGAACAAATCTAATTAAGAGATCTAAAATTGGCTGTTAGTGACAAACCAGATACATTTGAAGGCAACAGAGAGGAAAGAGAAACATTAACTGACAAATAAACCTGTTTTATACTACAGGTCGGCACTTGTTTTAGATTTAAAAGCTGCGGTCTTGTTGAAGGAAAAACAACATTAAGTTTTCTATCAGTTGAAATCTTTTTGCAGCCTGTCATGTTACATAAATGATTCCTTTTCCACCGGAGCAGTATGTCAAATGGTGTCAAGGCCAGTAACGCAAGACATCATCTGGGCTCGAATTTAGATGTCAAGGGAGGCAGCCACACAAATTCAGTTATTTCCTATTGAAAAGGCAGCAGCAGTAAAGTTCAGGTACAAAATACCAAAAAAAAAAAAAGAAAAAAAAAAAAGAACGCGGATTAGGGCAGTGAACTGCTGGTGATAGCTCTATCCACAGTGGAAACAAAAGAGACAATGCAGATCCTGGGAAGTAATAATGTATTAATGCTAGAATAGTTTGGCTGGAGACTCAAGCTGTAGCTGGTTACCACAGAGATGGTGGAATTGTTTTTTCTATACTGAAATGATTGCATGTTTCTACTCTGAATTTGTATCAGTAAAACTTATATTTATACTTATATTTTTAAAGCTAAAGGAAAATTGCTTAAAGTGAAGCATTTTTTAAAAGTCCTCATGGCTTGAAGAGTAGAAGCTAATGCTATTTTCTGTACTAGCTGAGTTGCACCACAGGGTGCAGTTTTAGTATAACATTTGAATAAATACAGGTCACATGACAGCAGCACCACTGGATGGAGGTGTATAACGATCCCCATTTAGGAGATATTTATACTAATGTGGCCTGATAGATTTGTAGATGGATGATCAGTCTGCAATCTAAAGAGTTAACCTTGCAAGAAAAAAAAAAAAAAAAACAGAAAAAACAAAGGTGGCCTCAGAAACAATTATTAGAAGGTCAATGAGTCACACAAACTTGAATTGATTGGTCTTTAGACCGGCAGCCAAGTCGGAGTAGGAAAGGCCACCGACCTGCCGCTTGAGGGCGCTCTGCTGCTTTGCAAGAGAACGCTGGCAGTTCCCTCGTATATAAATGCTAATGAAATACAATGACATTTGCCGATCCAGTGAATGTATCAGAAATAAGCGCAGCATGAATATAGATGACATCAACACTGCAACTCAAAGCTTCATAAGACTCATCAAATCACTCCTGTCACGCCAAAGATGGGGGAGCTGTCGCATTTCAGGTGATTATTTGTGTAAGAAAAACAATTTAATTTGTAGCAGACGTGCCGGCACATCATTATTTGGGTTGCTGTTTACGCGCAGGGAACCGTGGTAAAAGGGATGTCTATCCTCTTTAAAGTGTGATGCTCGGGCAGCCGTGACTGCAAAAACAGAGTTAAAGAAGGTTTTGATTTGCACCGGAGCAAACATCAGGGATGAATAATCTGGCTGTTTATTAAATACACAAGATGCACAATACGTAATGAAGTCAGAATGAGGGGGCGGGTGGGGGTGATAGGTGTTGCGGTAGCAGGTGCTGGTGCTTCTCAGGTAAGATTAGAAGAGAAGAGTAGCCTCTACTAATAGGTCATTAAAGTTATCTCAGTTTGGGGGTGTCAGCTTCCACAGAGGTCATTTCTGTTTGGACTGTCCTTGCCAACAGATTTCTTTGTTGCTCACTACAACAGAGAACGTGCAACAAGCTCGTGTGCCAGTTCTTCACCAGGATGAAATCGACTAAACCTTCTGCCTCTGTTACCAGGGGTTACCCGCACACTGGACACGCGGAAAGCAACAGTGGCGCGTGTTTTCAGTGCATTCTGCGTGTGAGCAGGTTTTACAATATGAGGCTGATTGTGATGCCGGGGCGCGTTTGCATGAGGCGTCAGCCCGCACTTGGGAATGCTGCAGTGACCTCCAACCGGCTCCTTCACGCCTCAGAATGAAAATGTGTCATATCCCGTTTCATGCTCCCTTTCAGATCCCCTTCTCCCCCAGCTTCACAGCCCACCTTTAAAGTGAGCAGTGTTGTTATTTTTCTTTGACAACAGGACGTGGACCTGTTGTCAAAAAAGCAAAGTTGTCTGTAATAGCGTTTTGCTTTATCTCAGTAGACTCCCCATCTACTGGAGCAGGACTAGAGACTTATTAAGCAAGCATACATTGGTTTAGGATCTCTGCACAAAAAAAGGAAAAGCTTTTAAAGATCCTCCCTGCACCACCTGGGAGCCTGGAGGCTGGAAGCTGGAGGGAAGGGATGGCGGAGAAAATGATGCGTCTGATTAAAGAGAACACCGTGAGAAAATTATGATATTTAAACCCACTTTGAAGCCTCAAACTTATAAATAAATGATGCACTTGAGACGAAGAAATCGCTCCTACACCTGCGGCTCAGTACTTAAATATTCATTTCCTGTCATAGCCACACACTCCTGACTGCATATAGCTCATAAGTGTGTGTGTATGTGTGTGCGTGTGTTTGTGTGAGTGGGTAGATACATGTTGAATTAGAGATGTTCTCACAAATGGTTGTCTTTGAGAGCAGGAAAGTCAAGAATTAAGGATTTATTTTCTCTTCAATGATCCACTCAAACACCTTCACCCCCTGCTTTACTTTTCGGACGTGTTAACTAAACTTCGCATTCTTCAGATTCTGTTTGAGAAGATTACTGTAGGAAAAATGAAAAAAGGGAATTTTCAATGCCGATGTGTAAAGCATGAGAGGGGAGCAAACCCAGGGAGGACTTCCTCAAACCTCTGAGCAGAAACTGCAGCAATTGTGCCCAATTACTCAGAAACACGTCCAACAACAGCTGCCCTGGTTTATTTATTTAAATGAAAGGGTGCAGAATAGCCTTATATGGTTACAGGCTAAAATGCATAATGTGAACTGGAAATGCACATTAGTCTTTATTTTTGCAGCTCTGCAGCATTTCGGTGCAGCCTGGTGACACTTGGTTTGGTTTGTGGTTTGAAGGCCAGCCGATGATGCACCATTTCATAAAGAAAAACAAAAAACAAAAAACCCACCAAAAGTAATGAATTTAAATGTACCCACAATCGCCCCACAACCTATACCATCAACCACTGCGGTGGTTGTTATAATATATGCTTCCTCCACCTTCTCTTCCACTCCAGTTGACCTCAGTGGGCTGATTAATTGCTGGCGGCTCACGAGAGCGTCACTTTTTTAATAAGTGCTTGATCTGAAATTGACTTCCATCCCTTCTCATCTCTTCATCTTGCTATTTTTTTTATTATTTCTTTCTATGATTTACCTCCTTCCCACCCGCGTCGCTCCATCTTTCCGGCACATGATTCAGACGGCCCTGTAACGGCTCCTGTCGGCCCGAATGCAGATTCTTTAGCACCTTGATTTCGGCGTAATTACACGGGGATAAATGATGGCTCCCTCCAAATGTATTTCTCCACTCTCTCCGCTGAGCCGTCAGGAAGAGGACCCAAGGCTCGGCAATCACTCTGTCAGTGCTCTGCAGGGGGGAGAGAATGTTTTGCCAAAGTTTACGCTGGAAGACAAAGAGACTTGGTGTTTTTATTTCAGTGTAATTACAGAGCAACAACACACCCATTTTTTTTCCCCTGTCAGGTCAACAGGATTGTAGCAATCACTTGCCACAGGCTTAAACATGTTCACACCTTATCTTTTCTTTGTCTTTAACTTTCTGAATTTGTATTTATAAAATGTCTCTAAATGAGCCATATTGATTCTCTCCAGGGAGTTGTCACGGGTGCATTTTTGTTTGCTTGTCCATGTGGCTCCAAGAGAAAAATGCAGGAACTTCCTCAGAAACGCATCATTCACGCCTATCCCAGATTCTCCTTAATGTCTTCTCAGTAAAATCTGAAGAGACTTTTCAGAATTTGGAGAAATTATCCTGAATTTTTGGATTTTATCACTGAAAAAGAAGAAAATTTCTGAAGCAAATCTATGTGCACAGTTGTACTAGCAAAAAATGTTAAATGGAAGGCTTTGACAAAGGAATACCTTTAATGATTCCTGTCACCTTCACATGATTCCTTTCAGCATCAAAAATAGATCTTATAATTGATGTTCACAAGCTTAACAATACAAAAAAAGAAATTGATATTCTGGGCAGGTTTGTGACATCTATGAGTGATGAGGGAAAAATTGTCCTGCGAGGGACCTGGAGAATAACAATGGATTCAGTAAACAAGTGAAAGGCACTTTCTAACCTTCCTTCCTCTGGGACACATCCAAATTCGCAGGGGATCGGAGCCCACCGCAGCCCCAGCAGAAGGCCTCACACCAGGGCCTTGATTTAATCAATGCCCGGCAAGGGGAGAGGCCAAGCAGGCAACAAAGCTGCCCTCTAGCTTTCCATTATCCTGCCATCAATGCTCCCTGTTGGTTAGCCCAGGAGAGGCCGTCCCTCACCCTCCATCTGGGCCGTTTGAAGATGAGAGGGACTCGGTGTGAGGGGAAGAATGGCCAAGAGGAGGAGAGCTTGATGAAACCATGGTTGTTCTCTTTGAACTGCTAATCACAGCTTTTAAAGCTGACCTTGCTTCCTGTTTTTCTTTCTGTGTTTGGATCATTAAAATATGTACCCTAATAAAGGGTCCACGGGGGGACCAAATATATAATATATTCTCTAAGTCACCACAGTAGATGTTTTACGAGGGGTTACAGGTTAGGTTTGACTGTGGGACGCAATGATGAGGTTTAGATTTATTCATGTAGACCAAGAAAACTGTCTTAGTGCCACCTGACAGCAATATTTATGACGATTCCAGCATTCATGAATGTGTGCAAGTTAGTGGCAACTTATTGCTATATAAACTGTCCAAGTGGTTTAGCTAGGGAGCTAATAGTTCTCATTTTTTAATTTGTCTTGACAAGCATAATGCATGTAAAGATGACGGGTGTATTTAGAAAACTCATCAGCTCTTGAACTGAGAAAGGTTGGAAACTTTGTCAGCGAGAGCTCGTTTTGAAAGTTTTATATCAGGGTGTGGCCTTCAGCGGCTCAAGGCTGAAACCACCTCAAAGTTACGTCAGGTGTGAACTTCAATCAATCTAGGCTGAGGGCTGATCCAGGTTGGTTATATTTGCAATGCCGTTACAAGGTCTGTTCGAGCCCACGGCGCCCGCAGTGGGGGGAGGGCGGGTGGCATGATGACGAAGGGCATGATGAGGTGGAGGAGAGTTGGATAGCAGGGGCTCAATCAATCATCGCTCCTGTTGGTTTGTATTGACTCTGCAGTCCCACAGGGCTGCCACGGTCAATGTGCTTGCAGGCATTTTGCGTGGGTCGATGAAGGAGCGTGCCTGGCTTAACACTCACCTTTTATAGTGATGCGTGCGTACGTGTTAGTGTAATATATTAGAAGTTTTATGGGGACATGACAACTGTATAAAGAAAAGACGGACTGGGAGTACACATGGCAGAGTGAGGCTGGCAGTAAATTGGCCAAGTTTCTTTAATGAATTGACCTCTGGAGCGATCCGAACAGCATCGTGGGCAGTAAAAACGCATGTGACCTGACAGCTCTGTTTCAGAGAATACAGCAAAAGCAACCTGTATTAATGATAAAACGCAGGAATCTGTATGTTCTGTTAATATGAACTCAGCTTTCAGGAGCAAATTTAGGTAAAGGAAAAGATCGCTTCACTCAGATCCTCCTCAATGTGCAATCATTTTATTCCCTCATAGAATTCAATCTTTAGCTGTCAATCGTAAATCATCTGACCATCTCACCTGAACTGATTTCAGCAATAAAAGCTCTACTATCAGCCATCCTCTCTCTCCAGTATTGCTAAGTTGCTTGCATCGCCACAGGGGTCCACAAATTAGATCAGAGAGAGAAAAGCATGAGTCCTTAAGTGCAAACATCTGCAGATGATATAAAGAGAGAATACACTGTCCTCCCCCGGCCTAGGCACAGTTGTGTTCACACTACCAACATCCAGACCTTTATGTTAGTCTGTCCCCTTATGATTGGTCCAAGACGGAAAAGCTACTTTTTTCTTTTATTTCCTTCCACAGAGAGCTTCTTTTCCCTAATGAACGCTAGAAAAAGAAGACACAACAGGATAATTTTACAGCTCAAAGACAGGATTAATCCTTATCCCTCCATCTCTCACACAGTATGCCCCTGTTTTATATGTTTAACTGCAGTGGCTGGGTTTGCGCTTAGGGTTTGCCACAAATACTTGATGATATAGATGTATATGCTGGCCATAAATCATCCAAATGACGCGACGCCCCGCACGCACACTGAGGGTCTGAGTGATGGATGATTGACAGCTCGTGATTACGTGAGGTAATGAATGTTTTTGGTCTCAGTAGTGATGCTCTCTGATGTTTCACCTTTTTTGGACTGCAAGATGGGCTGGACTGAGGTGGGGGAAATAACTACAAAAGGCAAATTTATATTAAAAAGCAAGTGAAAATTCCGTGAGGACTGCAGGAGTACTTGTGATGAGAAATCTGATCTTCACTGCCTTCTTTCTCTTTGGCAGCACTTTTCTTCATTATCAGTGAGGTAATGGAAGCTACGTGTTCAGACAGATTATCAAGTGTTCTAACAGCCTCTTTGCTGAGACACAGTTTATCTTAAAAGTCACAAAATCTGTGTAGCTATGACAGCTGTGAACAGACCGTCAGGCACACCCAACAAGAGGAGTTTTTGACCATCAAAATGAGAAGGTTTTAATTCCCAGAGTCAGATTTGCACTGTGAGAGCAACATTAGAGAGAACACCACGGCTATAAAATGAATGATGCAAGGGTGAAACTCGGCTTAGCCACTCCTTCAGATGTTACAGGCAGCTATGACCCAGGTGCTGGAGTGGTCCTCCAGTGATCTGGAGATCCATGGTTTGATCTTTTCTAGTTGACGTGTCAAAATGCCCTAGGGAAAAATCTGACTGGTTTGTTGCAATTCACCAGAAGAGCGCTACAGTCTATAAGTCAGTACAGTTTATTGATGTTGCTATGGAGGAATTATTTATTTGACTGCATTTGCCTTATTTTATACCTATTTCTATTGGGTATGGTTAAATTAGCAGCTATGTTTCAGTTCAATAATACAGTATGTATGTCAGCAGAAAATCCCTTCAGAGCATAGACAATCAACAAAGGCTCTCGAGTCTGTGGACTCCAATGCCAGCGCTGTGGCAAATGTCAACAGGAAGTGGCACAGTTGAGAGTGGATGAGGTTCGGTTTCACAGGCGTGACTTCACAGTCTGTAATCTGAGCCTTTTCCGCCAACTAATTTGCTGAGTGTGTCTGACATCGTGATCCATCTCTTATTAAAGATCTGAGCTCTGTCAGAGAGGAGGTGGTCTTTGACCCGGTGGGGATAATTATTGGAGTCAAAATAAGAAGAGAAGTTGACAAAAAAGCTGAAAACAAGGAGGGAGCTGGGATGAGCTGAGTTGAGAAGGATCAGATGGACAGGTAGGAAGTGAAAAAGGCTTTGTGGGAGGTCATTGATTGACTGAGGCTTCACAACAAAAATCCCAAAAGACTGGTGAAAGGGATGTACACACTAAACAAACACTTACAGTTTGAATTCGTGATTGCACTCTACAGCAGGATGTGTGCTATTTAGTTAAATTGAGCAATTAATGGATATGTAATGGTCATTTAAGGGTTCCTTGAGTTATCTGTGTATTGTTTAAATACCATAACCTTTTATCATGTGTAAAATTGTTTACTGGTTAAAATGTCATATTACCCAAAACTTTAATAAATTTTAGTTTATATGAGTCATTAAAATTAGCATCCTATGTCAACTGAATGTTTTAAGTCATGAGAGCCTTTTACACAGGGAGGTGTTTGAATGACTCTCGTCCTATTGGACTCACTTCCACCATAATAAAGTGCTTTGAGAGGTTAGTCACAGCCCAGGTTTCTTCAGTGATGCCCTCCACTAATGATCCACACAACAGACTCGCCCTCCACACAGCCCTTTCCCATCTGGACCGGAAAGGCTCCTATGTGCACATGCACTTCATCCACTTCAGTTCTGCCTTCAACTGCGTTACTCCCCCCATAATTATCAAGAAGCATCGAGACAGGCCCATCAGCCTTTCTCTGTGCAGCTGGATCCTGGAGGTCTTGACCAACATCCCACAGGCTCCTCCACTCCTCCGAGGGATGCATCCCTGCCCCGTGCCGTCTGGAGGTCCACACACAGATCCAACGCTAGCGTCAGATTTGCTGATGGTACCGCCTGTCATCATCATTAACAATGAAATGACCTACAGAGGGAGGATAACTGCACTCACATCGTGGTTCGGAACCACATGGTCGCCATCTTCAGTGAATTCTGTTTTTACCCCACACACAACCACCCGCACACTCACAAGTCACTTCACCTCTTTGCACAGGTGGACTCACTCAGCCTGCTTGAGTATGTGTGTTTTGTTTTCTTCTTATTTAATAATAGGAATATTCTTGTATATTTTAAGATATTCTTTTTAATCTTGCATCTGTTTTTTTTATATCTTGTATTTTATCTTGCACCTGGTCTTTTACACTCTTAAATGATATTCTCTGTACCTCTCTTTTCTTCCCCTTAGTCAGGCGGCCTTCAGCACAAGAAATGTCATAACGGCATTATTATTAACCACATGACAATATAGAGTCTTGAATTTTGAATCTATTTAGGTAGAATATAGTGAATACAATTGTCTAAACCCCCCCACCCCCCAAAGTCTTTAGGACCCCGCTGATCACATTTCCAGTCTTGATCACAAGACGGATGAGAACGACTAGCGGTGACATTTCCTATTTTGACAGAGTCATGAAACTTTATTTCCCCCAGAGAAATGGAGCAGATTTCAAGCTGTCACATCCTCCGTGCCCAAATAAAAACAAAACGTACTGTTAAAAATGAAGCTAACATGCATTCAACAAATTATTTTTTTTTTTAACTCAAAAGGAACACAAAGCACAAAAGGTTCAGGGCAATGTGTGTCCGTCCATCCATCCATCCATCCATCCATCCATCCATCCCTTTTTGAAGTTGAGAAATAAACCCGCAGGAAGCCAAGCCAGGCGTTCTTTTATCCTCCACCTCATACGTCTGTGTAGCGACTTTTCAAAGACATGGACCGAGTGGAAAAGTTGGTCAGCGAGGAAAGAAAAGAGTATATCATTGTGGAAAAAAAAGATGAAGAAAGTGTTGGGAGAGTCTGCGTAGGAGCTCTCAGACTTAATATGAATGGCTTTACCGATATGTGAATAAGAGCTGAAGGTGATGACACTGTTACATCAGACCTGGAGAAAAGGGAGACTGATGGGAAAAAGCAGAAGTATCTCAAGCAGAGTTAACATTTGAAAGACCAGGAGAGTCCCAGACGATGGAAAAAGTTTTAGTCATCACCCCCAGACACAAGTTTTAGAATCAAATTCTAATGTGGATGTTGAAACACTAGAAACCTGATAAAACTTTAAAACTATCAGTTTCAATAGGCCTTTAACAAAAGGTTAAATGCTTAATTTACAATCTTTTACTTGCTTATTGTGGGTGATTTGTGTGGATGACATTTCTGAGCTTCTTACTGACACACCAATTATAAACAAGAAAAAAAAAAAAATTGCTAAAGTTTCAAAAGACACGCGCAGTATGAGCCAAGTTTGGAAATCAAGATAAGTTTTTAATCTTCCGAACCATAATAAATTGTTGGCCTCATTACTCATGATTACCCTCATTGTCTGCTCTGAAAAAAAACGAAAGAAGCGCAAAACAGTGTCATCCATCCCCTCAGAGGACACACACACACACACACACAAACACACACTCAATTTATCTCACAACTCATCCATAATCAAAAGTGACACTCCTTGCTTCTGCCACTTTTCCACCTTCCTCACTTCTGCTCTCACATCCCAAAATACCACGCTGCTGAACAGCACACTCTCCCTGTAAGCCCGGGGCCAATTAGTGTGGTGTTTCAGCATTGTTATCTGCCTGTCATGGTGGCTTTCTCCTGCCTGCTCCCTGTTTGCTGCAACTCGAAATGCTTTGGGGCCACAGGCAGTTGTGGAGGTGGAGGGGGGGGATGTAGGAGATGGATGGAACGCAAAAGGGTAGGAAGAGAGAGTGGGAGAAATCATCTTTTTATGAAAGGGCGACTTTTCGAAATGACTAATGGCTAATGCGGTGTGCTGTGCCGCATCCCATCACGCGTCCACCTTTGTTACCGTGCACGTAATGAGCAACATGACAGAGGAGGTGTTGTGTGTGAAACAGAGTCTGGACCCATAAGCGGAAGTCCCAACAGTTGCAGTACAAGTCTCTCTTGTCCAAAAATGACTCTAAAAATGCCAGATTAACTAGGTTTAACTACTTTGAAAAATAAATAAAAACCCAAGATCCATAAGGAATAATCCACAAAGGAAAAGCCACAGGGAACACAAAGAAACACAACAGAGTAATCCACAAGGAAACACAGAGAAGACAGCTGGAAAACAAATGTTCTGGCAACAAGAGCCTGAGGAACCCAGACTTAAATACAGACAGTGATTGGATTGGGTTCAGGTGTGCACCACTTAGTGCGGGAAAAGAAAAGCAATGCAGCAACAAAACAGGAAACAGTACTTAAAAGCACATAAAATAAAAGCACGCAATCGGAAATGTTACAGGAGGGACGGAAAGGCAAACACCTTTAAAATATCATGATTTTTATTATGGCCTTCTAAAAAAAAAAAAAAAATAAAAAATAAAATCTGGGGTGCATCTCCCTGGATGTGTGGAGGCACAACTTTACAGTAGAACTTTTCCTTTAACGGATCTCGCTGAAACTGGACCCCATTATTTAGAAAATGTGCTCTGTTTTGGCTTCTGATGTCCTTGCTGCTCAGCCTCAACTGCAGGTGATTTACAGAGTTTACAGAAGCTGCCAGTCAAGAGTCAGGAAGACTCAGTGCCTTTACTTAAAAGTTATGCTGAAGTTAGGCCCACTTGCAGAACTCAGAGAGCAGGCTTACCTCTTCCCTCTGGCAGAACCTCTCCCGTCAATCGCAATCGAGAAAATTCAAGGTGCCTGACGGTAACCTCCACGTTCGCAATCGTGTCAACAGAAAAATGAATATAATAACTGAACACGTCGGGGGTAATTTGAGTTTGTCTCTGTTCTTCTTCATCACAGTGATGTGTGGAAAATTGTATTGACATCAGCGTTTCACTGTCTACACTGTCTGCATAATTTTCCACTGACGTGAGGGAAAATACCACCGGTGAAGGACGGTATTTCTCCGGTTGTGCCAAGAAGCGCCAAACAAATGGCTGCAGTCACCATGGTGATACTTCACATTCATATCTCCTTCTGAGAGGAAATAGGGGAATAAAACTCAGGTGTCAGTTTGAGAGTATGTGGCCTTGAGATTCAGTAGTCTGTCTGTCTTCCTCTTCATCATCACTGTCTTCTTCTGCAATTAAAATAAGAAAAATGGGTCAGAAATCAGAAGAATGGGATGAACAGGACTTGATGTATGCAGGGGAGCTGCTAGAGTCTGTTGGGGCCCCAAGCAAAAATTCATTAACAAACATGTAACTACAGCCAGGCATGCACGTAAGGCTTGCTTGCATCCGTCCAGATATTTTTTCTCCTAGGTGAGTTAAGGAATGTTCTGCTCATCTCTACTTCTGCTCTGGCCAATAAGAGGCAGAGGAGGGCAGGTCATTGTCTTCACCATCCTCGGGAAAAGAATCAGCAAGTGGAGTGTGTAGTCGGGGGCTTGGTCTCCTACTAAATTTTGTATTAAAAAATATGTGCTCTTCTTTGACTGA
Organism: Pao palembangensis; assembly: GCA_015343265.1. Lineage (NCBI taxonomy): Eukaryota > Metazoa > Chordata > Actinopteri > Tetraodontiformes > Tetraodontidae > Pao > Pao palembangensis. Next base: position 8,719,577 of record CM027094.1, on the reverse strand, counting down.
AGGCTGAATCACGAGAAGAAACAGAAGAAAAGCAATTCTGCTCATCAACTTTCTCGATAGCGATCCCCTGCAAAAGAGAACTTTGAGTCCCAGGGCTCTCACTTGAACTTTGCTTTGTCAAGAGACATTTGTGCTGCTCAAATTTCACACCAGGCATTTCCATAACATACGCAGGGCACGGAGGAAGAATGCAGATGATCGTTCTGCAGGCGTATGTGGATGCGGTGACATTATCTGTTATGGTTTTCACTGTAGCGTGAGGCTGGGAAACGTGTGCTGGGATTTTCTGTTGTCATTTCAATAACTCCCACTTATGCTTTCATCTTTTGTTGTAGCTGGTTTCTTTATTTTTTGGTGGGGAGGGCATGGCCCACACAAAATGCTAAAAAAAAACAGGCCCAAATTTAAATCACACAGGACAACCTGGACTGCCGCGGGACTGGAGCACTGCTTTCTCACATGGTTTTGATCTAAATGAGACGGGAATTTTGATTCCAGGAGGCTAGGAGAATAGCGTGTAATTCGTTTTTGACTTCTTTATGTGTAATCTATCTATCTATCTATCTATCTATCTATCTATCTATCTATCTATCTATCTATCTATCTGTCTGTCTGTCTAATTTAGTGAACTAATTAGGAAGCTAGCCATTTTGTAGGGCTATTGAACATGAAGTGAGCATGGCTGAACCATCTTTTGCAATGTTTCAGTCAGTGAGAGCACTAAGCAGTCTGCTCAACCCTGCTGAGATAGTGGAATAGGTAAGGAGTGTGTGATTTCAGAAACAAGGTTGGTAATCCAGCTAGAAGATTAAGAGAATTTGAATTCTGTCCTAAAGGAGATGTATGTATCTGCCATCAAACAACTGCTGACCAGCTGGTGCTAACCCCATTTAAATGTGGGTCTCTTCTCACTTTTACTTACACAAAGTTTCCTTGTAAATGGTGGTTCCGGCTACTTTCTCTTAAATTACCTCCCTGTCTGCATCCCCTCAGTTGCCAGTTAAACATTCATTTGTTTAGTGACCAAGCTTGATAACGCATGAATAATTGGGACCTGTGCAGGGGAGAATAATCTCGTGAGCAAAATTCGCGTTACCTAGAAACGGCTCGGCTGAGGCTGTGTCAAAGTCAACAAAGAAGCGTGGAAGAAATTCTGGGTGCATTCAGTGTTTTAAAAATTCCAGCAGGAGATCCATGAATAGAGGTAGCCTAAGCCTCATTACTTTAGTAAATGGGCAAATGCCCCATGGCCTGTACCACCTACAGTACACCAGCTGCAAGAGTAAATTGGTCTCTGGGGATGCATAGACAGCTGTGTGTCTGCATGTGTGTGTTTGTGTGTTAGAGGGTGTGAGAAAGAAGGAAGTGCAGGAGCAGTTTACAAGGACTGCAGTCACCTAAACTGAAAATTATGTTAAGTTAATCAAGAGCACTCAATACAGTGCTGACCTCCCATACAGAACAGCCAAAGTATCAACGCTAAAAAATAGAATTTATTTCTGCAAACTGCATTTTAAATGCCATTAAATATGAATCCAGACCATCAAAATCTCAGACGAATTACCGAGTGACTGGCGGTGGTGATGGGTAGTGGGTGAGGGGTGTCTGCATGCCAGTGACAGTTGAGGTTCGTGGCTGGTGAGGCAGTGATGTCATCACAATCAGATTTACAAACATATAATCCTACAGACTATCTTATTCAATATTTGATTGACAACAGTTAACTGGTTATGTTTAAGGTCTCATATCAGCATTTTTTACACATACAAACTGCAGCACAAAAAAAAAAAATCACATTTAATTAAAAAAAAAACGTTATTGTGTTTTTACATTCACTTATAAAGTCTATCCAAGCATCGATAACTTGATGGTAGAATTGTTCATTGTCTTCTTTTAGTTTTAAAAGTTTTTAGATATGTAATCTTCCATTTTGAAAGTAAGGCTAGGCAAATAGAAAAAATAAATTACTGCCTTCTTGCTAACTGTTAATTGACCGCAGTATAGCAGTGCGCTGTCACTGACTCTGCAGCCGCTGAATCGTGACAACAATCCTTGGGATCATGAGCGACCCCCAATATGAGGCACGAGCACTGCGTGCCTCACCTGGTCCCTCTTTTTAGCCGTTTTATGATTGTTCAGCATAAGAAACACGTTCCACACATAGTTGTTGACAAAAACGTTACATTATATATTATATACATTAGCTAAACTATGAAAACTGGTGAAGTTAAATGGAAAATAACTTTATGGTACAAATCACTATATAAATACATTTAATTTATTTTTTCATTTTACATTTTTTTTATTTTTCACAATGACAAGTGAGGCCGTACCTCACCTGCCTCCCCTGAAGGTTTGTCACTGCTGCATGCAACAGCAGAGCTCTTCTCCTCTGATCATCATGTCGTCCATTTAGTCAGGTTTCACCTTTGGTTTTGCCACTTTTGTCCTATTGCTTTCATTTTTGGTCAACTACAAATTACTCTTTCTGTAACTTTCCACAGATTCCTGGGTTGACATCACATTTACTGGCTAAAGATCTTGAAGGAGAGGATAGCTGCAATGCTGCTGATCTACTGGGATTGAACGCATCAACCAGAAAGCAGCCACGTTTCTGGTCGATGTCTGTGTCGACTCGTGACTTTGTGACGATGTGCCGCAAGGGAAATCAAATCTGCAACATTTTCTGATGAGTGAATGCATCGATTTGAATATATAATAGAGCTAAACAAGAACACTGATTCAGACTTCAGAAAAGTTAGTGCTCCTGAACAGAGAACTGAATCAGCTGAATTCTGCCTTCACATTCAAGACAAATTAACTAACTAACAGAATTTTTAAGCTGATTATATTGGTGCCTAAATTCTACTTGCCTTACTTTGGATTCTTAAGATCAGTGGGCATACGCTCTCTGTTCGCCAGCTTACTAGCTTTATGAAATGTTTCCATGCCAAATGAGAGACGCTGGTCCCAATGAAAAAAATTCCACACATTCCGCTTGTAATTAGCACAAGAAGGCTGGCATTCCAGTTTATTCCCCTCCAGTTTGGCTGCTCTTATTCATGTAAAATTCATTGTGATGTTGCAAATGCGGCGTTAGCATCCAGATGTCAGGCAAGAGAAAAGACAAGGCCAAATCCCTTCAATTTTATTTAATCAATGCTTTCCTTAATGAGCTTTTTAGCAAGAATCTCCTTCAGCCTTTGCAAAGGTTATGTGAAGTGTTGGATTTTTCAGCTCATGTCTGTGTTAACGGACCGAAATATGGTTTATTGCACTGGAATGCTGATAAGTGATTGAAATTTTTGTCTTGACTCTGTGCATTTATGTGCCCGTTTATGGCAAAGGAAGACATACTGACCAAGTTAAAGTTTGTAGCTTGTCTTTCAAGGCTTACTGAGAGGAAAAAACTCTTAAAAAAAAAAAGTTGAAGCATTCTCTGTTTAGGTTTCTTCACTTTCATTTAATGTGTACTTGAATTGACCACTGACACAATAAATATCAGGAAAATCTTCTAGTGTGTGGAAGGTCGCAACACTGGCATGTTTCTGCCTACCTGGAAATGATGCATTACAGTGTTTCGGTATATTCAGATGAGTGATTTAACAGCACCATCAGTCTGAGATTGTTTCACACACACACACATACACGCTCTCTCTCTCTCTCACTCTCTCTCTCACACACACACACTTAAATATGTGCACCCATAAACTGACAAACACACTTTATTACCTGGTTGTCCTTGACGTGTCCCGTAAAGACGGTGACGAAGGAGACGAGGCCAGTTTCAGGCTGTAAACACATCACATGCAAAGTCACAACAGATGGCGACTCCTATGCGTCCTCGCCCAATATGACAGCGGAAAGACAACGAGAACGTTCGCTCGATCTGCAGGTGCGCTGCCCCGAGTGAGGACGTGAACTTTTGTTAAAGACAAGGTTGCATATTGAAGATGAGACGCAACAGCTGCGTATTTTGCTGTTAAGTTAAAAAAAAAGAAAAGAAAAAGGAAGAAAAAAAAGATTTTGTGAGAAGTGCATTCAGTAGGGGGCAGTGTTCATCCAGTAAAAAAAACACGAGGAAAGAGGAACAGATGAAAAATAAAGTGATTAATGAAGTGCTTTTAAACATTTAAAAACTTCATGCATTTCTGTTGATATGGAGTAGAGGTAGGGGATGCTGTCTGCTGGAACACAGACCTAGATGTTTATCTGAAAGAATTTGCCAGGAGGGGAGAAAAAAAATGCTGATATGAGAGGCAAATGACATAACAATTCCACTTCTCTTAATTACCATAAGCCCAACCATAAATGCTCTCTAGCTGAATATGCAGTGGGCAAGTACGGGTCCTGGAGATGATGAAAGCAGCTAAATGGTCTTGTCTGTGTTTCAAGTGGTGGAGCCTTTCAACAGCCTCTGCAGTGAAGCACAAAGAAAGTGGCACTTAGACCCTCTACCTGAGGATGCATGCTGGAACAAAAAAGAACCTGCCTAAGTCTCTGCCTAAAACAGTCAAATCATATGTACAATCAAATGTGGGAGATGGAAGCAAAAATATCAATGGGAGAAAGATTTTCAGATTTTTTTTTTTTTTTGCAAGATTTGATTTTGTAGCCCTGAATGTCATTTACAATGTCTTCTAACTTTAACTAGCTTTAACACATGCACATTACTGGAACAAATATAATAATAATAATAATAATAATAATAATAATAATAATAATAATAATAGTAATAATAATAGTAATAATAATAATAATAATAATCCATCTCTCCTGTCCATACAATAACAATAAAGTGACTGAAAAAAATGTATTAAAAAATCTTAGAAGATGAGAAATGATGGGAAAAACAGGGAAAAAAAATCAGAGCTGGGATGAAAAGTTGAAGGGAAAAGGAGTTGCTCTTTCAGATGATGTCGTTTGAATTCAAGAAGACATGGAAGAACAGACAGACTGTGCAGACCTTCATCATCACCATCAACAGCCTCACCCACCCTGTCTCCTTTCTCAGCTCAATATTTCTCAGCAAGTTCCAGCATCTAAGGCTTAACATCTAAATCTGAGAAGGAATACAAAGGTCTGACTGTTCCAGGTTGATGTACAGCATATATGTATTTATATATTGTTTTCCCCAAGTGAAAATGCTTCTGTGTGTTCTGCTTTAGAGGTGCCCTTTGCTGATTTTGGGTGAAATTATAGCACCTCCTGGAATATTTTGGATGGAATTTACACTGGATAGATAGACAAGGGCATGTTTAAGACGGATTATTTTAAAAGGAAGCAAAATTAGGCTGCATGAAGGGCAGATAAGAAGTGTTATGTGGTCTTAATGGAAGTGGCTGAGGGATGGTCCTGAACAACATCGCCTCAGTGGGATCATGGTGAGTTTGGGGGCAAATGTCAATTTCCCATGTCTGGGATTAATAAAGTATTTCTATTCTATTCTATTCTATTCTATTCTAAATGCAATCCAGGCACAAGAGATGGAGAAGTTATTTAAGGTGCAAAAGAGATTAACAGAGTTGATGACTCACACTGCTAGGCTGGTGTGACTGAGGGTCCAAAATCCTGCTGAGGTCGAGGCAAATGTGTGCCTTAATTGCAACTTCATGTGAGATGAGGAGCAGGTGCACAGACCATCTCGGTGAAAGAGACCCTGTATCCTGCCAAACACAAACAGATGCAAATGTACCGGACGAAGAAAACCAGTTGGGAGAAGAGGTGAGTGCGACACTTTTTTTTTCTGAATCGCACGCTCGGCACACTCTCTGAAATTGAAAAACCTTGCAAATGTAATTCATTGCATGGGTTTTGACACAAGAATGTGTGTTAACATCAGGGCATCAGGATCACTGAGAAAAAAAAAAAAACGAGACTGAGATTATATTACATCAACACAAAGAAAGAAACATGTTTATGCAATATCCAATATGTGCGGCTTGTGTGTGAAATATTCTAAACCAAACTGACATGGCAGCGGCCAGCGAGCAACTAGCAGTACCCACTTGCTTTTCTCTGTCTTTTGTTATGCACATGTCACACACATCCTTTGTGCATATCCTTACTAAAACATATGTAATGCTGACCTAGCTGACCTGAGCAAAGGCATATCTGCTCATGCCACGTGAGTATTCACACTGGAGTGGAATAAACACCACCCATAATTATAAATATGAAGCCAGTGGAACTAAACTTTGGGCATTTAATACACACATTCAGTGATTTGAGATTTCCTGCTGCCCTGCACTTACTCATACTGCAGATGTCAGAAGAACAACAGAGCACCGGCAGATTTTGAAGTCTTTCAGCAGTTGGATTAAAGCTGTTTCTCAGGCTGGTGCTTCTGCAGAGGAGGCTCCGCAACCTCCTGCATGAGGGCAAAAGGGCAATGAGCAAGTGTGCAGGGTGGGTGGTGTCTTTCATGATCTTGGCAGCCCTTCTCTTGTCCGCGGTGGTGGGCAGGCTCCTCTGCAGCCTTCACTTCCCTTTTCAGCAGCTCTGTCTCTGCAGACGAGCAGGGAGTGATGTGGGAGCAGAGGGAACACCCTGCACATCTGTAAAAGGAGTTGAGGACTGAGCTCCCAGCATGCCTCTGCATCCTGAAAAATGGAAGTACTGGTGGAGTCTCTTTGCCTTTACCAGTTGTTTGGAGGAGGTGGTGTCATGGATTGTAAGAGCATGCAGCCTATTGGTCAAGAAGTCTGACAAACAATTACGGTCCATCTATGTTGCTGCTGGTCACTTAAGGAGTGGACTTCAAAAAAATAAATTTGAAGAGTTTTGGAATTGTGAGATTTGATTTGGATGGAAATACTGCAATGTGTAAAATATATGATGAGACAAGCTGATTAAAGGCCAGAGCATTAATATGTCCCTGTCAGGACACGGTGGTTGAAATAAAACCTCGTTTTATTTCCAGGCAGAAGTACAGGGGATCAGGCAATCTCAGAGTCAGGTTCCGAAGGCAGTCAGGTTTACCGCAACGTTGCAGCTGAATCAGGTCAGGTACAAGCAGGGTCAATATCAGGTTATCAGGCAGATTACAGAGTGCTGGAACAACCAATATTACTGAGCAAATTAGGTGATCTGGCAAGGAATCGCTCACAGATTGCAGCGTAAATAGCTGCATTAATTGCAGGTGAGCAGCCGGTGCGGCTCATCAGAAATGTGGTGCAGGTGTGGCTGATCAGGAGCGCAGGGCAGGTGTGTGTGATAGAGAGGGGAGGGCAAGAGCTGGAGCGGCAGTTGTGACCCGCCCCAACCAAGAGATTACATTTTCAGAACTGCTCCCTACTGCCTCACCTGCCTCCCCAGTGAGGAAAAATAAAGAACAGAAAGTAAAGACACCGAGGAAAAAGTCAATGATATATTTTTACACTTTTCTCAGGGAAAAAACCCACCTACTTTTAAATGTCCTTGAATCGAAAATCCCCACCAACCTTCAGGATCAAACTTTATTTCAGTTGATCCGTTGTGCATTCCCCTGTAGCTTGAAGAGGTACAAAAGAATAATCCGATATATGTATTGCTATTATAAAAAAACGAGATGGCATTTTTTTGCTTTTGCACTAACTTGCCTGCCCTTTTCAGAGAGTCACCCTGGGAAACTTTAGGAAGGCTTTTATGTAGAAATATAATGTAAAGAAGTTTATGGAATTTTGATGTGTGAACCCTCCAATCTGGCAAAGGTGTTTTTATTTATTTATGCAGTGCAGTAATGCATTGTGAAGGATGATCTAATTGAGGTATTCTTAACGAACCTCCACAACATCAACACATCAATATATTTAGCTTGTTTTGATGGCACAGGATAGAAGGATTGTTCATTTGAGATTTGAAGCACAGGCCCAGTGTTCATACTGGATTTGATGATCACATCTTTTCTCTTCCTGGTTTTTATCTCCCTTACAAAGCAGGTGTGAGGGCTGCTGAACACAGCAGAATGAGTATATTTCCACATTTCACATTTCCAGATATTCTGGGTTTACACAAGCAGGAAGGTGCAAATTTACAACTTTGGCCAAAATCCCTCATTCCCTCTTCCCTACCCACGTCATGTTTGGCTTCTTGCCTGCAAACGCAAAGGATGATGGGATATATTGCTTGGTTGGGTCGCATTGGTTGTTCATGACTTTTCACAATGCATTATGGAATGTATTGAGTGAACTTAATAGGCTACAACAATCCTCACCAAACATTCAGACAGCCATATAAATTGGTCTACACCCTAGTAAGTGCACTATTTCGGGTATAGTGGGTATTTCGGACATAGCTGCTTCTATCATTTGTACTGTTACATCAATCGTGTAACTGATCCATTATATCAGTTGATTTTTAAAGATCTGGACTAAGCTTAAAATAATATAAATACAAACAGTTGTGTTCATTTAACTCTAAGGAATAATAATCATATAAATTAAATTTAGCATTAACAGTATAGACATGCACAGTTGACTGCACAGTATTCTTGATCTTCTGTGAATCTTTATGTTGAAGATAGTGCTGAAGCTGGTGCTGAAGCTCTGCTGCCATTTTTGCTCCAAGACTGACATATCAGAGGGGATATGGAGACCAAAGACCCAAGTTACTTCCACACCTGGGTGGGTGTTGATGTGCTGAAGAAGGATTTGAAGGAGCCGATTAATCAGTTTAAAAATTAAAAAAATAGAGCAATCCTTGAATACATTTGATGACAATCAGACAAGTCTGCAGCAGCGGACAGAAATCTCCTAATATTTTATCTCCTTTAGAGGATGAGTGTCTCTCAATTCAAAGTCTGTCTGTGTCTGCGTTAGGGAAGGACGAGAGCGGATAAATGATATGAAGGCATAAATGGAAGACAGCTTTATAAACACTTATCTCTCCCATCACAATTCCTCCCCCTTCTTTCTTTCTTTCAACCTCCCCGTGCTGATTTGTGATGAAGTTGCCCCAGACTGGACTTCAAGCCACTTAAAACAGATGAAGGAGGAGCAACCAAATCACAGGGAAGAAAAAGTTTCAATGAAGGAGAAAAAGACCTTGAAAGGATGAGAACTGGTGGGAATAATGGGAGGAATTAGTGATAAAAGCAGAGAGTGAATGTGCTCCAGCTGTGGGGCCACAACACAACTGGAGTTTACAACAATTCAGATCATGAGCTAATGTTAATATTCACACTGCAACATACATATGTCTAAACAGAACAAGAATTATTGACATTTTTACTGATAAAAATCCAATTTTAGGACAAACGGATGTGCTATGTTGTGCAGATGTTACTGCAGTGGATGTGACTGTGTGTGTCTGAATTATCTGTCATGTCTGATTAAACATATTCATTTTTGTTGAAATGCTCACTTTATAATTAAAGAAGACATATTGCGTACATATTGCATACAGGGTAGCACATAGACGCATCACTCTTTTTCTTGTGCACCTTTTTGCTACAGTATGTCATTTGTCTTTTTGTTTTTCCACAATATGTGGCATTGGAATTAGATAAACCTCAGACTCTACATTTCATTTCTCCGCTATATGTCCTACATTCATCATTTCAAATCACATTTGGATGTTACACAGGAATTGAAAGTATGCTAGTCAACAAACACAAGGGATAACACATTCACAGCCCCTAGCATCATCAGCAAATCTTTAAACACAGGTAGAGATTCATATAAAGAATGATACCTCACCTTTTAGGAATCTGTTTCAGCTTTGTCTGGATGAATTACTCTTATTATGAAATGTATTAAGAGCAGAGAAGTCCAGTGAGATCCTGCTAACTGAGGTTAGGTTCAAAATACAACTGAAGGGCAGAGCAGGGGCCTAAAATAGCCGACCGCCCTCCAAATAGGGTTATTTTAGGATTTTTGGGAATATTTGTAAACAGTATCTGCTTTGTTTGTGAGGGGACGGCTTCCTCTGTCAGGAATGGCGACCTTAAACCTTCAGATCAACCTTGGAAGAGGGTGAGTCAGTTTCCTTCAGATATCTCAGTAGAGATTTCTCCATTTTTCTCTTCTCAACTAAATTAGAGAGACCAACTCATAGAACTATGCAACCAGCCTAGTCCTGCATCGCGCAGCCCCATGGGGAGGCTCACCAGAGCCTTTGGAAATGTGGTAAACCTGAATCTGTCGATCAGGGGTAGATAACAGACTTTCAAGGGGTATCTGCTCATCAAATCAATATAATAGCTCAATATAACTGCAGTTGATACATGAGAAAACTTCACCCTTCTACAGCTCAATTCTTCTTTTCCTGCATGAGCACAGACAAGAACAAGTAATAGCTCAGTCATCCACATCGCCTCCAGAACTTCTTTAGGGTTTCATGCACATATTGTGAAGTAAGCTTTGAGTTACGCACATTCTATTTATTAATGATTTGTGTTTTTAGACTCACTCCCTTGCCTTCCCCATCTTTTGAATGCCTTTCCTGTGTTTTTTCTCTTCTTTGCACCAATTAAAATGTATCATTTTTGTGCCATTTCAGAAGTCCAAACACACACACAGACACACACACACACACACACACAGAGTCTGTGATTAAAGTCAACTTAATTGAGCTCTAAAAATGAAGCTTTCCTTTGCCACAGTCTTTTTCATGTTATTGCTAAAGAAGCGAGTTCTGCCCCAAGTTTTGCGAGTTCTCGCTTCTCATCTCTTCTCTTCTGATGGTCATTTTAAAAGAAGCAATTAAACAAAATAGTTGGCAGTTCTGTGAGATGGCACACTTACTTCTGGCACTAACAAGTGGGGTAAATGAGTTGAAATTAAAATATGACGTGGGAGAAAATCGGTAAAGCAAACAGAAAATGTGTAATTTACTGTGTTCTGTTTAGTTGTAACTATATACTAATCACCACTGGCTGTTAAATGGAGATCCAAAGCGGCTTGCAGCTCAGTACGAATGTTCCATTTGTATGCATGCTACAGTAATTACCTTTGTTCAATAGAAGAAAGAATAGTCACAGAACAGAGTGCACACAGACAAAATTCCTGACAGACAGAATCATTGTGGTTCTATTCATTCTCTCTTAAGTAGTTATTAAGAAAACCCAAGTCTCTGAAAGGCTCAAGGTTGCAAATGCGACAGTACAATGGCTGGTGATTGATCGAAATGGCTTCTCTAAATTGTATAATGAGCGTGAGGTGATGGGATCATGGTCAGAGTAAAGAGACCAGACAGGGCCTAATTTTCCACTCTGAAGAGCTTAACACTTCAAGTCATATCATCTACTGTAGCAGCTAAATCCATCCGGCCGCATCACGGCAATCGAGAGAAGGCCAAATCAGGCTGGAAGAGAAAAAAAGCCGGGCATTGAAAATTTCCAGAGATGGAATCCTCTCCAACAGCTTCCCTCTCCATCCTTCTCTTTCATAAATAACCACTTCCATGTAATTTTTCTGATAGATGATAATGCTTATATATTTGCATTTGTTCTACTACATTGATAAACATGTTATCTTCAGATTGTATCTGTTGATAGCCTGACCCCTTTCCATCAATTTTTCCAGGAATTAGTCTACCCAGGTAAAAGCGACTTCAACAGACTCATCCTGACAAATAAAAATCAAGGTTTTTCAAAATCTCAGATAAATAATAAAAAACAGTTCCTGTGGTGGAGGCAAGGCTAGATATGCACTTTAACATTCACACAAAAAACTTCTGACTTATGTTGATGTTCTGAAATTACACTTCAGTGTTATAACACAGACTGTCTGTGATTACAGAGAGGAGCATTATTTGCACTTATGTCAGAGTTTGGCCTCCCTAAAGTGCCAGCAGTTTGGGTTTTGGGCAGGGCCGAAGTGGCCCTCATTTTCCGCCCTGGAGTTTTATGGTTTGGACGGCCCATTTAATGTCATTCACAACCTTAAATTAACAACACACACGACTACTTTTCAAAACTACATTATTTTCACATTCTTTTTCTCTGTTGAGCTTTAAGGAGCCATGACCTTTAGGGATGGTCAGCAATGAAGGCCTGAGGAGTGCCCTACTGTCTGCAGCTTTGTTTGTGTCATTGTCTAACGACAAAAGAATTTATTTCTCAGTGCACATGAGCATGAATGCCTCTAAATGCTCCTGGGATAATGTGCTCCTGAGTCTGCTTTTGATCAGTTTAACCGTTGAGAAGCTTCTCTCACAGGCTGAGCACTGTCCCTGTGTAGACACAGTTCTCACACTTTTCTCAGTGGCCCTATCAGACTCATCTACATCTGCAATCAATCACAAAGTGGGGAAAGAAATTGTATAGCTTTGGTAAATTCTGCAAGAAAAATGTTTGGACTAAAACAATTCAGAACATTCTTCATTTCCAAAATAAGTTTTCAAATTCTATTATCCTATTCATTGTCATTATATTCTACTATTATTGATTCACAGAGGTATAATACAGTGGTAACAGCATGTGGGTATAAATACTTGTGACACTAGGACTAATTTAAAAATTGTTCACATCATGTTGGGCAGCTTACCTGTGTTTTGTGTGTTAGTGACACCATATATTGCTCTGAGCACACCACTGGGTCCTGTCACTGCCAAATTAGAAAATTCTTAACTTACATCTGATTTAACAACTAAAAACAAAATTCAAGTAGGCCATCTATACAGGGCTCTCCTCCTCTATTACCATTTAATTTGTTTTTATCTTAATATTTATCATTTTCTTTTTACCTCTCTTTTTTATCAAGTCAGTTTTTTTTACAGCACCAAATCATGACGTTTAATCTGCTGCTACAGAGCAGTGTATGATTTACACTTAGCTTATCATATCATTTGCAAAGGAAGTATGTGTCATTATTGTCACCCTCAGACTCTTTTTGAAAAACTTTTTCACATTTCCCTGCATCAGCCTCCAGGGCGTTTCTTTTTTTTTTGATGCGGGCTTTTTCTGCCCCGCATTTTTTTCCTTTCTGCTCCATTTTCTCTCTGTTATATGTCCACTCTGCTCTCTCTTTACCTAGGTGCTGCACATGCACTGTCTTGCGAATGGGCGGGGCAGCGTGCGGCCGGAGTCAATCTCTCTCTCTCTCTCTCTCTCTCTCCCTCCCTCCCTCACAAACACCAGCGACGGCAATGGCCCGCGGCTTACGTTTGATACCTGCTGTGCACATTAGTGAAGCGGCAGCCTGTATGCATTGTCACACACTGACACTATAGGGCGGTCCGCCGGCCCTCCAAGCGGCCAACCCACCGGGAACCCTCCCGGTGCTCCCGATTAGCCACTCCGGGCTTGGTTTTGGGTCATTACACCAAATACGAACAAGAAAATGTGCCACTACTGTTAAGCTTCTATTTGTGCCACCTTTCCCAGGATGATTTTGTTTTGAATGCCACATAGTGAAAAAAAGCAAGATGGATCCAGAGGAAGCAGGTGCAGAGAGGGTGAGACTGGGGGGGGGGGATTGAATGCTCGTGAGATAGAAATAGACAGAACAATAGAAAGCAAAGATATGGAGAGCAGCTACAGTAGGTACAGCCATGTGATGACTGGCAGATGAAGACAATGGGCAGAGATGCTGGGCTCAGGGGCAAAGACAGTCACTGGGAGACTATGAGACAAATGAGACAGAGAACAATAATGACAGAATGGCGCGAGCATATGTGAGAAAACAGAGAGAATGAAAGAGGAAGCAAACAGGCTACCAATGCACGAGGCAGCGCCCACCCTCCCTCCTCTGCTGGGCAAAGAGACCAGTGTAAATGAGATCGACTCATTTCCAACACACAGAGACAGTCACACGTCGCCATCTGTCTTTGACAAACACATCCTTTTGCTCGCACGGCCACGTGTGCACACGCAAAGACACGCGCAAAGACACACGCTCCGACGCGAAGAGCAAACAGAGATGAAAGGAATCAATAGATTAGAAGCAGACATCTGAAGAGTCCAGTGTACTCCCGAGAGGATCAACCGTAATTGGTCCAGACAAACAGCCAAAGGACAGCAACAATAACAAAGCCTGAATGCACACTGAATGCAGCAATTAATAAATCAGAACTGGAATAGCAAATTAAATCTGTGAACAAATATCGACACGGCTTTGAACACATCATTATTCTGGGCCTTTTGTCGTGCTCTGTCAGTTTAAGGTGCCTTGTTTGCATCTGCATTTCCATATCTAAATGAGTGACCATCTGATTTGCATGTGCCACAGCCTCGGTTCCAGTGCTTGCTTCCCACTTGTTTTTGATGGTTGCAGCTCATTAGAAGTGGGCTTAGCCTGTGTACGTAGCCGGAGGGCAGTGATTCAGAAAAAAATACGGGATTTGGTTCTTGTTATTCACGGGAAGCGGTGTTTTTGTTGTGCCTTTGTAACTGCACTCCGTTGTACGTAAGCGTGTCTCCTGTGATAGATGGATGTGGCCCTTTGGAGAGAGAGTGGAAGAAACAAGTGTCTGATCCATCTAATTGATTTGGTTCAGCAGTATTAGTGGAGGTGAGACTGCAGAGCCCATCCACTGGTGAGGGAGGGGAAGTTATGCAGCTGTTCTGAGAGGTCCATTAAGGATCATATTAGTCAGAGTTGTTGTGTGGCTGTTTCCAGGTTGGACCCCTCAGTTATTGCTTTGACAGTTATAATAGCCAAAAATCTGTGCAATCTGGACTAATGAAGAAGTCATGTTTCATCCAATTCTTCTATATGTTACATATTATAAATGATTTATAATTGGCTTCTGTTGTGCAAAGGAAACCGGCAGGTTAGTGGTGTAGAACATGTAGTCTTGACTTCAGGCTCAAGTCACGCACGTCACTTTTTCTTACTGCCTATATCTTACACCACTCCACCTGCCGGTAGGAAGATGACAAACAGCTTCGTATGAATTAAGAAAAGGAAGCCAGCTTTCATCGTCTACCCTAGTTTTTTTCTGTCTGCATGGTTAAACACTCAAACACAACATTTGCCCTTTGTTTGGACTCACTCTACACTTGATCTGAATGTCAGGAAGGTTAATCAAAAAGACTGAATCCATTCCACTGATCTCGAAATATTACTTTGGTGCTTTCTGAATATATGCTTTATGAATCTTGTCATTGCGGCTTTCAGATATGCCTTGAGCTGTCCTGATGTGATCACGGTAAATGCAGGATATGTAATGGAAAAGTACTGTTATATCTATGAAACTACTGATCCTTTTAACCTTTCCTTTGCTTTCTAAAAGGTGATATTGATTAAAAAACACATTTGCAGAAGAAATGGGTAGAAATTGATATAGACAGGCCTATTTGCTCACCCGTCAGTGCCAACATTTCAAACTCACACTGCCTAGAGGTTCCTTCTGTACGTATCAGCAGAAATGCTGCATAGTTTACATGAACAGCCATTTTATCTCGCCTCAAACCCTTCTCTCTTTGTAGTCTTTCAACATTCGGATGTTGAGTTAAATTGCAACCTTTGCTGTGTTTATTCACATGGCTGAGGTACAATGAGATGGATGGACAATATTTGCAACTTTCTACATGTTGCAAACACATGTATCTGTGCAGCTGAATGCATGATTTTACTTTAAATTAAACTCAACATCTGTTTTCTCGACTGTCTCCTCAGGGCTGAATTTCAGTTTTATGATAATGTGTTTTCTAAGGGCCTTTTCTGTTTCAGGATTAACTGCAAACGTGTTTACAGTTAGATTAGCTAACCTGTCACATTTGGTCTCCATGATTTAGCGGCATATATGCGTGTGTATGTGTGTGTCGGTAAGTGGCTGCTATGTGCTCATTGTTAGGAGAGGGTTAAGGTGATTTAGTGACAGTTGAACAAAACTCGGACTAGTCGTGGCGAACAGTGGCGACAGAAATGATAAGCATTTAGTTATTGTCATGTTCCTCCCTCATTATTGCGCAGATTTTGAAAAGGACTGCAGCAAACTAAACAGCACCCGGGCCCAGGTCTGCCCTTGCAGGGAGAGTGCGACAGGCAGGAAGTAAAGCTCCTTCTATTCCTGGAGGAACAGAAAGATCGGAGAGATTGAGAGATAACAGCAGTGACCCCAAGTTAATTGGCAATTAGAGAGCTGCTAGCATTATTCTTTAAGAGTAATTAGTATTCTCAAGCATAAATGTTTGGCTATGCTTGTGCCAGGTCTGTGTCAGTAACATATTTATATAGAAGAGGTCACTTCTCAGTATGACCTTGTTTGTTTTCCTATTTGTACCTCACCTATTCTTTCGCTTTAGCGATAACACAGACATAATTACAGTGACAGATGAAATATGTTGTGCTATCGGGATCAGATACACATCTCTTCCTAACCATGTGGGCACGGGCATGTTTTTAATGGAAAAAGAATTCATTAGCTTAGCCAGAAGAGTGGGCTATAACTGCAGGTGGAAAACGTGAGTTTTTCCTTGTGGAATGTCCCTGTTGCTAATGTAAGTCAGCTTTGAATTTTTTTTGACAAATGTACTGTGGGTACTGTGATAACTGCAATAATTTGTGCTTGTACCCTAACCCTAACCCTTTCATTAGGTACCTTTTGAAAAAAAGGGAAAGTAAAGTGATTTGACTGGAGCTAGCATTCTTGCTCTACTTCAAAGTGCCAGCTCATTTGCGACGGACCCATCATTGGTAGTTACGGATATTGCGCTGCTGTGGATAAGAGGTTAGCAAAAAGGTCTCCTTTTATACTAATGATGGTGAATCCATATGTATGTATATTTGTGTGGCTTACCTTTGACTGCTTGCAGAAAGTCAGTTTGTCTTGCAGCACTCAGTGCGAGGTGGAGATAAGAGATTGAAGGATAAAGAGAGCGAGATGTCTCCACTTTGAAATCTGCCTTTGCAAGGATGGAATCCCTACTGAGGCCCTCAGGCTTTGTCATCCTCTCAGCCCATTTTGTTTGCTCCTATGTGTTTGTGTGTGTGTGTGTCAGGTGGAAAGTCAATGGTTTTAGTCTTGCTATCAGTCTCTAGTGTCAGTCTAGTCTCCTATCATCAGCACCCTCTTGCTCCTTCTACTCAACATGTACTGTCAGTCAGCCCCCAGGGACAATCCATGAACCCCACAGCTCTGTGCTTGGGAAAACTGAGCTGGAAGACACAGGTTTGAATGTGCAAAATGGACCATGTACCATCAGTGAAAGTGCAGTCACAATGTCCAAATTTGTGGGCCTGAAGCCAAACAAGTGCACCAAATTTTCATCAAAATGCTGTGCTGTTTTAACAGTGATTTTGAGATCAGGTTGTATCCAAGTCCATTGCTAGTTTAACAACAGAAACTGGTCAATGTGACAAAGAAAAAATATCATTTGGTTGGACTCCAAGAAGTAAGTGCCTCATCCCGAGTTAGTACCAAACCATTACAATTATTATTACTATTATTTATTTTTTTTTTTCAAAAAAGGACAAAATCATTTTTTCAAAGAAAGGTACTTTTTGTGTACTGGGAGTTGCCCATACAATGGCACATGCACTCCAGCTACATATTTCGTTTATTTTTCACTTTCCCTTCTCTATTACACTGGGTGTCATAGATCACAGTGGTTTATAATCCTGGTTTTTGCACACATCTGAAGTGGAAGAGCGCTTGAGTCTGCCAGCTACATTAAAGGAATGGAATACAGAGAATATTTTCTCATTTTCATTACTAAGACCAGGATTTATTTCATCCCAAATGGAGGTGACAGCGCAAAAAAAGATGGTTTAAATGAATTTATTTTATTGCATCTTTCCCTTTGGGTTGAACATGTTATGCCAGTTTGCTTGTCATTCCTTGTACATGCATTTCTTTCAGTCCAATGACACACTTGCCCAGCAAACCTTTGAAATTGGTACATTGTGTATGGTACAGGCATGTGAACCTTTCATGCTTTTGAGGATTGGGTACATTACAGATTCCCAGCTCTCTCATTCTACCATTCCTTCCCCATTTTCCTCAGTGAAAAGGGAAGGTTTATGACACCTCTAACACTCATCCTCAGCCATGACCTTCATCCACTCTCCCACAATCTTCTGTAACCTTGCTGATTATTCGCCTCTCTTAGCTCTGTCTCCTGGTAAGGCTTTCAAACTGGTGTCCTTTACCTAACCTCGCCAGGAACTACATTGGAGTCAGCGGAGCTTCTAGCTTAAATCCACATTTTTTCAGCTTTACTGTTTTACAGTTCTCTTCTTTTGGCGAGAACCTCCGGCAGCACCCTCCCTGTAATTCTGTCTCGGATCTTAGTCTGTTTTATAATAGTGTGAAAATGGTGACATTTCACAGCATTAGAAGGAAGACCGAGGGGTCGGAGCTGTGACCCTTAAAACTGGAACAGTGGCTCCCGCAGATAGGCTAAAGTAAGATGTTGAACTCTTAGGTGGGGACCTGTGGTTGTATGGTGGTGACAACAACTGGAAAAATATTAATTAATCTAAATGCATTTCTATATTTAGAGCTGTGTAATTATGTTGCTTAATATTCTCATGCTAATGTGTTTTCAAACATCAGCTTGGACACACAATCACATTTCCAGAAGCCCTTTAAGCAGATTTCGATTTCACTGAGAGAATTAGACCTTCCACAATAAATTACCTCCTGTCCTTATATATTGCCTGCTTATAATTCCAGATGCTTAGGAGAGAAAAATGGACAGATGAGGCAGTCACTATTGCTCCTACAGGCACTCTGATGGTAGCTGTGCTGGTTTCACATCCACCTCGTTTGGGCAGATCTAATTCAACTCCATAAAATCTTGGTAACATTATTAACAACAACAAAAGTACATACCAGAAAAATGTCAGTAGTCTCTCATTCTGGATCCTGTGTGACATTCAGGTATTTAGTAAGTACATTGTACATTATACATGTACAATGGAAAGTAATTAGGGTGGACTATGCTGATGGTTTTTTTGGGCCTTTGTCCTCCATATCCTCTACCATCAAGACATGTAACGGTGGAATTCAACACTAATCTGTTTAATTTCCATCCCAGGAAGACTCACTTGGACTCAAAATCCCAGTCCAGCTGTTCCTAAATAGACACTCGAATGCCTCGCTACATTTGATGATATGAAGGAGTGGGCAATGGACTTCTTTTATGTCCAGACTTTGAACTCTTTTACTGCATGAGCAGCTATCTCCTGGTGAGAATGTCAGCTCTTCAGCTGGAAAAAGCTGCACACTTTGAAGCATTATCCTATTTGGAAATTTGTCCTAGTGACTGCTCTTTGCAGAAAGTGGTGTTCATGGAGGTTATTTAATGCCAGCATTACACAGTGGTATCTTTCTCTCCTGGCATGTAAAGTTTCAGTTAGGGGAAACACGACAAGACAAGAAAGCATTATTATGCAAAGCCAGAATGCACCCAGAATCAGGGGTGATCTATATTGTGGAGCAAAATTAGGCAAAGGGAAGAGTGCAAAGTCTGACAGAAGATTAAAATAAGAGTCTTCAGGCAAAAAAGAAGAAGGTTACAATGACGAGAGTCGAGAGAAACTGAAGCTGGTCAAAAGCATCACTGCGGCATAGTCAAGTATACTCAAAAGTCTTTGTCTGGCTTTCCCTGGCTGTTTTTTTGTATTTTAATCATTGTATTCCAGCTCCATTTCCCACAGATAAGAAAAGAAACACAAGTCTGGACGGATTTGGAATTTCAATTTGAATGCAACAAGTGTGTGTACATGAACAAAGACACACACTACAGGTACAGTGTTGGTGTGGATGCCTGATCAAGCACCAACGCGAGTCCTCGTCACAGTTGGAGAAATGCAGGTGTCTGAGATTAATCAATAGTCCAGAATCAAGAGGAAATCCAGATCTTCTTTGTCCCAGAATCAAGAACTCAGGAACTAACTTTTGTACTCAATTACAATGAACTAACTTAAGAAATCCATCCCTCCCTCCCTCTGGAGTTAGCAACCGTAGAGTATCTTGAGTCCTCCAAACTCTGATCTAGTGGTCTAATCAAGAGTTTATTCCTCCTTGCATGCGCCTTCCTTACGTTTCTCTTCGTTTCTCTATTCACTCAACACTCTTTGCAAGGCTCGAATTCAGCTTTAGAGGGGGGAATCCTTTATTGGCTATTCATACAGTATCTAATTGTTCAAGGCCACCCAAGTTTAGACTGACTGGGTGTTGGAAATGAGCAATCCTGTCTGTTGGTTGGAAAAGAACCTGCCAAATTTGCCAAATATTTAGAGAACCAAGTGCATGAATGGTGAATCATTTTTAACCACATCAAAAGGAATGACATGTTTCCTTTCATGTCGGGATTTGGAATGGCATAGTTTCTTATGTTCCCCAGGCATGATTATCTGTCCTGGCTAACTCAGAGGGTTGCTACGTGCCCGATTGGTTGGCTGTGGAAAAGAAGAGTCTGGGCCAGAGGCAAAGCAGGAAGGCAAAGATAAAAGGCTTATCACCAGGTGAGACCAGGAACCTTTTTACAAAGTCACTGGGGAAATTGGAAGCTGTTCATTCAAAATATCCACAGCATTGCATACAATTTCACAAATCTGCCTGCACCAGTGCATATAGTTTAATAATCTACTGTAATTTAACATCAGGCTAGATATAGATCTGTCTCATATCCATCCTGTACTGTTCTCTGGGGGCTTGACTCCCCAAACAGACACATACAAAACCACAGTCGATCACTGCTTTGCATGTGCACATCAATCACTTAGACTCACCTGATCAGGAATCTTTCATTTCTTTTCACAGAAGACCTTTGGTTCCTCTGCTGAGTTGGCACTATGATCTGCTCTGCTCTTCTGATTAACAGGCTGAGGACTCTCTTTGTGTCATTTAATGGCAAACTCTTGAAACAAATATTCAAATTCAGCTAATTCAGCTAATTAGGATTTTCCAAAAATATTAAAAAGCAGGTGAGATATAGGAGTAATATAAAACCAATCTTCAACGGTAACATACTTTTTAATCTTAAAATTGAAAAGAAACTACAAGAAAAAGGGTTTTAAGAAGTCAGTAGAATGAGTAATCTTTTGACATCAATGTTCCCATGACTGTGGTGAGTTCATGACATGATATCAGAAATTCCATTTGAAGGCAGAGCCTTTCAGAAATGTGGAGTGGTTTGTGAATGCAGAGCTTTTATTGAGTGTCTGAATGTAAAAGGCCATGGCTTTGTGTTTATTTGGAAATCACAAGGCAGTATCTGTGAGTCATTGTATACATTTAACACTCCTCCAGACACCCATTTGAGTAAGATACTCAATTTGGAATCTAAGTCATTTGTGGTAATAAGCTACGAATTTAAATAAAAAAATAATAATAATAATAGTATTCAGAGGACTACTGTTTTAGATTTCAGCAGCATGCGTGGAGAGCTGTGACATTTCATCTAAAATTCAGCATGCTCTTTTGGGTGAAAAGCATTAACGCCTTGAAAACGAGACTATATTGAAGCTTAAAGTTAAAAACTTTGAAAGCACTTGGGCATTTAAGTTTAAGGGTAACGTGCTTAAAATAAATCACCTTGTCTGACCTTGAGAGTGTCTATAATCGAAATAGCACCACTCGTATTCTTTATCTCAATCTTTTTTTTTTTCCAGATAGTCTTTGTGATGAAGGGCAGAGAGATAGAAGTGGGATTACAAACCTGCGGTTACTGACATTCACAAGGGTCGGTGCTTCACCCATCCACATCTCACATCCATCCATCTTCCTGCATCTTTTCCAACATCAAAACCTTGGCCTTGAGTCCATTCCGTTGTAAATTGGTGTTGAAAAATAAAAACTGATTTGAACAGCAGGATTTTGTGCACCCTCCCACATGTACAATAAAGGTCAGCTGATTAGAATAGAATAGAATGCCTTTTATTCTCATTATACATCTTTTTTTACATGTACAACGAGATGGAAAGCAACTCCTTCTTCAATGCAAACGTGTGTGTAAATATATACAATATATACATATACAAATAGTATTAGTATTAGTGATGGGGCATATAATACTCAGGAGAAAATTGCCTGATCATTGTGCATGATGCACATCTTTTTTGACACATACACACCCACGAGCATGTCTAAGCCCACACCAAAGCCTTAACATGTCTGACTGCTTTGTAGTCTGTGATTGATCTTTTCAGCACATTCAAAGACTAACAAAGAGAGCATAAAAAGCATCAAACCCTTATTATAGTAAAAAAAAAACAAAAAAAACCCATCATCCATATTGTAGTGAAACAAAAACACACCCCCATTCATGCCAATGTCTGATGCTGTAAAATTGATTCAGACACTCAGGGATGTTCTACTATTATTAGATGTGTAATAGATCGCCATTTTGCTGAGTTCTTAAGATCAATAAAGACATTTGTTTATGGCGACAATGATGGAAAGATGAAGAATGAGCACATCCGCGGGACTGCCCATGTTATATTAGGAGGGACAGGAAATGTAGTCAGGCAAGAGGCCCAGAGGAAGACCAAAGACTACATGGATGTGGTTAGAGAGAACATGGAGATAAACAGTGTAAGGCAAGAGAATGAAGAGGTCAGTGGCAGATACAGGAAAATTATTTGCTGCGGTGACACCACAAGGGAAAAGAAGAAAAGAAGATTTGATTTTTACAAAACACTTTTTTTACAATTAACAATAAATTAGTTGTTTAAAAATTATAAAACTGTAAATTGTTTTTCAGCAACAGACCACAAAACACAATTAAAACACCAAGTATCAATAAAAGCTTGCAGGTTGTTTGACATTTTGAAAAAAACTAAACTCGAGCCTCAATCTGCACCTGACATTGCAGTGCCAGACTAAGGCTGCGTCCTGACCTGCACGCTCCTCAACTTTGTTCCTTCCCGACACATAGATGGCCAGCTTTGCTGTGCTCGAAACAAAGTTGAGGAGCTGCCATTTCTTTTGACTTTTCTTCTTGTACTCTGCGCCATAAATGAACATCTTTTCACAAAAGGTGACATTAAATAAATTAAAAACATGCGCTAAAAGTGAGGAAACCTGTGGGTCTCTCACACTCGCTAAAAATAATGAAAGACCATTTCAGGGTGACCACAGAACGGGCAGGTGTGACACAGCAGGGCTAAAAGCACAAACAACAGCATTACAAGCAATGGCACCATGTAAAATCCTCCATTGGAGGTCTGCAGTTCTTTTTGGGATCGGGGGTTTGTAGAGGATCCACCAGCATGGAGCCACTCTGTCTCCACCCACCCTGCTGCTCTGCACATACGGCGCCCTGTTTCTCAGTCCTCTCCTGCAGATGACTCTCACACAGTTAAAATAGATGGTCTTTTTGTCACCTGTGGGGAGGTTTAGTTCCCGGGCCTTCTCCAGCAGCGGGCCGGAAGCATCTTCATACCGAGGAGCCAAATGAAGATCTGGAAAGGGGTCCTCTCGAGTTCAGTCCCTCTGCCATACCTAGCCAGGAGAGGCTTCTCTCCAGCAGTGAGCCTCCTCCTCCACAGCTCGAGAACTCTGTACTGTCCTGGTAAACCGGATCCCCAGCAGTGACCCCAGCGCCCCAGCATCCATCAGCGCCAGCTAAGCTGTGTCGACCACCTGCCTCAGCAGGAGAGTCCTGGAGCAGAGCAGTGCTGCCTCCAAACCCGGCATGGCCTCGCAGGAGATGTCCAGTATGGCGCCGTGAAAGATGGGTTCATTTAAAAGCCAAAACAGAGAAATCTTTTCCCTGAACTGCTTTTAAAAAGGGCCCATGACTTAAAAACACTTGGATAAAAAGGAGGTAACCCATTTAAATGTACAAATTTAGAATCAATTAAAAACAGAATAGCATCCAGTCCCAGGTTACTCACACATCTGTACACACAGCTGGCCGGTTCTCTCCACACCAGATCTGCCGGACCTGTTAAAAACCTTTGGACAAATTGTAACCTGAAGATGGCAGTTCTGCTGGTCAAGAGGATGTGGCCCTGTCCCCCCTCCTCTCTTGGCAAAGATAAAATCCCCCTGCGGAACCCAGTGTTTTTTATCCCAGAAAAAGTCCACTAGTGTCAGGGTCCAGCAGGTTCAGATGTGTTCTCCCTGCAGAGGGCGCAGGTTCCCAGGATCCAGCGGTGGCTGCGCACCTGTCACTGATCGGCTCATCAGCGGCTGATTTAGGGAGACTGCCAGTTGGTCCCCATTGCTGGATCATTGTTTGTTCCTACCTCACCTGCAGAGTGGTACCTGACCTACTCAGACTGGAGCTTTCCTGTGTTTTGTGAATTGTGACTCACAAGAATTTTTGCCCCGGTTCACAGGTTGCCACGTTCCTTGAAAAGAGGTCTGAGCACAGGTCTTTGGACACCTTGCAGTGGAGCCTCCCCGTGAAGAGTGTTTTGGATGTTGAGTTTATATGATCACCTTCTTCCTTCCATTGTGAGGCCACAAGGTTGTTAACCACCAGGACACGACCTCTGTAAGACATCTGGGGGAGCAACCATCTCCATTTTTTCATCTTCCCCTCTATCCTGGCTGGTATGTCCTCCCAGTTTCTTTTTACTGTGCCTTCATCCCCTAGGAAGACTCACAAGTCATCTTTTTTCCAGCACAGATTCTGAGGTAGGACTGGGAGACTAGACTGCCACACCACTGACCGACGGCGAGGGCCTCGCTTTTTCTCCAGTTCACCCTCGCAGAAAACAACATTAAAAGAATCTGTTAAATTACAGGGGCCCGGCCGGGCATAGCCCGAAGAGATGACGTGGGACCCCCTTCCCGTGGGCTCACCACCTGTGGGAGGGGCCAAAGGGGTCGGGTGCAGTGTGAGCTGGGTGGCAGCCAAAGGCGGGGACCTTGGCGGTCCGATCCCTGGCTGCAGAAGCTAGCTCTAGGGACGTGGAACGTCACCTCTCTGATGGGGAAGGAGCCTGAGCTGGTGCTGAGAGGTTGAGAAGTTCCGATTAGATATAATCAGCCTCACCTCGACGCATAGCAGGGGCTCTGGAACCAGCCTTCTCGAGAGGGGTTGGACTCTCTTCCACTCTGGAGTTGCTGATGGGGAGAGGCAGTGGGCAAGGGTGGCGATTCTTGTTGCCCCCCGGCTTGGTGCCTGTATGTTGGAGTTTACCCCATTGAGCGAGAGGGTAGCCTCCCTCCGCCTTCGGGTGGGGGGACGGATCCTGACTGTTGTGCCTATGACCCTAACAGCAGTTCAGCATATCCACCCTTTTTGGAGTCCCTAGAGGGAGTACTAGAGAGTGCTCCTTCTGGGGGTTCCCTTGTCCTCCTGGGTGACTTCAATGCTCACGTCGGCACTGACATTGAAACCTGGAAGGGCGTGATCGGGAAGAATGGCCCGCCTGATCTGAACCCGAGCGGTGTTCTGTTGTTGGACGTCTGTGCTCGACACGGATTGTCCATAACAAACACCATGTTCAGGCATAAGGGTGTCCATATGTGCACTTGGCACCAGGACACCTTGGGCCGCAGTTCGATGATCGACTTTGTAGTCGTGTCGTCGGATTTGCGGCCGCGTGTCCTGGACACTTGGGTGAAGAGGGGGCAGAGCTGTAAACTGATCACCACCTGGTGGTCAGTTGGCTTCGATGGTGGGGGAGGATGCCGGACAGACCCGGCAGGCCCAAACGTATTGTGAGGGTCTGCTGGGAACGCTTGGCGGAGTCTCCGGTCAGAAGGAGCTTCAACTCCCACCTCCGGGAGAGCTTCAACCATGTCCCGGAGGAGGTGGGGGACATTGAGTCCGAGTGGACCATGTTCCGTGCCTCCATTGTTGAGGCGGCCGACCAGAGCTGTGGCCGTAAGGCGGTCGGTGCCTGTTGTGGCGGCAACACCCGAACCCGCTGGTGGACACCGGTGGTGAGGGATGCCGTCAGGCTGAAGAAGGAGTCGTATCAGGCCTTTTTGGCCTGGGGGACTCCTGAGGCAGCAGACAAGTACCGGCGGGCGAGGGTGCGGCTGCGGCGGTCGCCAAGGCAAAGATCCGTGCCTGGGAAGAGTTCGGGGAGGCCATGGAGAACGACTTCCAGATGGCTTCGAAAAGGTTCTGGACCACCATCCGGCGCCTGAGGAGGGGGAAGCGGTACATTGTCAACACTGTGTACAGTGGGGATGGTGTGCTGCTGACCTCGACTCGGGACATTGTGGATCGGTGGAAGGAATACTTCGAAGACCTCCTCAATCCCACCGATACACCTTCCGGTGAGGAAGCAGGGCCTGGGGACTCGGAGACGGGTTCTCTTATCTCCGGGGCTGAGGTAGCTGAGGTTGTTAAGAAACTCCTTGGTGGCAGGGCCCCGGGGGTGGATGAGATTCGCCTGGAGTTCCTTAGGGCTCTGGATGTTGTAGGGCTGTTGTGGTTGACACGACTCTGCAACGTCGCGTGGACATCGAGGGTGGTACCACTGGATTGGCAGACCGGGGTGGTGGTCCCTCTTCTTAAGAAGGGGGACCAGAAGGTGTGTTCCAACAACAGGGGGATCACACTCCTCAGCCTCCCTGGCAAGGTCTATATGGGGGTACTGGAGAGAAGGGTCCATCGGATAGTTGAACTTCAGATTCAGGAGGAGGAGTGTGGTTTTCACCCTGGACGTGGAACTGTGGACCAGCTGTATACTCTCAATAGGCTTCTTGAGGGTGCATGGGAGTTTGCCCAACCAGTCCACATGTGTTTTGTGGATTTGGAGAAGGCATTTGACCTCGTGCCTCGGGGAGTCCTGTGGGGTGTTCTCTGGGAGTATGGGGTGATACGGGCTGTCCGCTCCCTGTATGTATGTTAGAGCTTGGTCCGCATTGCCGGTAGTAAGTCGAACTCGTTTCCGGTGAAGGTTGGACTCTGCTAGGGCTGCCCTTTGTCACTGATTCTGTTCATAACTTTTATAGACAGAATTTCTAGGCGCAGCCGTGGTGTTGAGGGGGTCCGGTTTGATGGCCTCAGGATTGGGTCTCTGCTCTTTGCAGATGATGTGGTCTTGTTGACTCGCTGGACCGTTCGCAACCGAGTGTGAAGCGGCCGGGATGAGAATCAGCGCCTCCAAATCTGAGACCATGGTTCTCAGCCGGAAAAAGGTGGAGTGCCTTCTCCGGGTCGGGGAGGAGATTCTGCCCAAAGTGGAGGAGTTCAAGTACCTCGGGGTCTTGTTCATGAGTGAGGGAAGAATGGAGCGGGAGATCGACAGGCGGATCGGTGCGGCATCTGCAGTAATGCGGACTCTGCACCGGTCCGTTGTAGTGAAGATAGAGCTGAGCCGAAAGGCAAAGCTCTCCATTTACCGGTCGATCTTTGTTCCTACCCTCACCTATGGTCATGAGCTTTGGGTAGTGACCGAAAGAACGAGATCACGGGTACAAGTGGCTGAAATGAGTTTCCTTCGTAGGGTGGCTGGGCTCTCCCTTAGAGATAGGGTAAGAAGCTCTGCCATCCGGGAGGAGCTCGGAGTAGAGTCGCTACTCCTCCACATTGAGAAGAGCCAGATGAGGTGGCTCGGGCACCTAGTAAGGATGCTTCCCGGACGCCTCCCTGGTGAGGTGTTCAGGGCACGTCCCTCCAGTAGGAGGCCCCCGGGAAGACCCAGGACACGCTGGAGGGACTATGTCTCTCGGCTGGCCTGGGAACGCCTCGGAATCCCCCCGGAAGAGCTGGACGAATTGGCTGGGGAGATGGAAGTCTGGGATTCCCTGCTTAGGCTGCTGCCCCCGCGACCCGACCCCGGATAAGCGGCACAAAATGGATGGATGGATGAATGGATGGATGTTAAATTACATAAAATGTCCACGTCTCTTTAATTCTGTATCATCACAATGATGTTGTCAGCATAAAACAATGTTCTTATTAAAACCAAACCAGCAATGTTCAAGCGTATTTTATAGAGGAGGGGTTTGAGGGAGAGCGCATAGAGCATCCCGGACAGAGCGCAGCCCTAACCCTAACCCTGAAGGGAGCACACAGACTGCCGCTAAACTTAAGTATAGACTCAATACCTCCTGGATCTTGGCAATAAAACTCATGCGGAACCCAAAATACTCCATGGTTTTCCACAGGAAGCGGTGCTCAACACGGTCAAATGCTTTGTCCTGATCCAGTGAAATCAGACCAGTGTTAAGTCCCAAAACGCTGGAGGTTTTCAAAACATACCGAATTAGAACATCGTGGACCTGCCAGGTAGGTCATGATGGATGACCGACTGCGGCAGGACACTGCCAGGGAACCTGAAACTAGACTTCCGTTGAAAACGGCTAAAATGTCAGGTGCAAAAATGTTGTTGATGCTGGGAGCCCGCCGTACCGGCATTCTCTGCAGAGCGGAGTGCAGCTCCGACTCTGAAAAGCAACCTGTCCAGCTGATCATTTGTCGCCTCCGAGACCTGAGGCAGCTCACCACAGAACTCCTCAAACAGATCTTCTGTCTCCTCGTACTTACTTGAGTACAGGGAAGAATAAAAGTCAGTAGCATGCTTTTGGAGCTGGCCAGGTTTAGTCAGTTCTTGCCCCGTGTCAGAAAGCAGAGAGTGAATAAGTTTCCTCTGACCGTGTCGCTTCTCTAGGCCGAAGAAGAAGCTAGAAGGGGCATCCATCTCCACAATGTTCTGGACCCATGATGGACCGGTGCACCTTGCACTTTGGTACCCAGGAGGTCCTTTAAGGCCATTTTTTTTTTAGACTTGAGGATTTTAGTATATCCTCAATTTTCTGTGGACGCACTCAATGTTTCTAAGTCCACGATCTCGCTCTCCAACTCTCTGTGACATTGAGCGTATACTGCTGACACAGGAGCTTGATTTATGTCTTTCCATGGTCCCACCACTGCCCAAGACACGTACAATCAGTTTTCCTGTGTCTAAAACAAGTCCAAAAATAAACTAGAGCCTCCCTAAAACCTTTATCAAAAGTTAAAATTAATTAAAATGCCAGTAAGCACTCTTCGGTAAAACATTCTTGATGAAAATATGACATAAAACCAAAGGATGATCAGTAAAACCGGCTGGCATGATGCTGCAGCTTTTAAGCTCATTAAATTGGTGCTTGAAACAATAAAAACGGTCAAGCCTGGCATAGGAATCCTGTCCTCACCTAGACGGGACCATGTGTACTGACGGCAGTCTTTGTGCATCCTCAACACATCCACGAGGCCATGGGAGTGGACCAGCTTCTTCAGAGCATGTTGGGATCCTGGATGAGGCTCTGCATGGTTGCGGTCTAAAAACTCACATTGAGTACAGTCCCAACCCAGTAAAAACAGGAGTAAAATCCCCACCCAAGATTATAAAATCCTCCGAGCCACAGAGGATCAGCTTGGTACTGACCTTCTCTAAAAAGCTCTTCCCCTCTGCACCGTTGATTGGAGCATAAATATTAATAAAAACCAGTGTGCGTTCATCAAATCGTGCTTTCACTAAAAGATATCTCCCCTTCACTACATGCTCCACCTCCACTGATGTAGGAGTGAATGACCTGGAGAACAGGAGCCCCACCTGCTAGCAGTGCTAATGTGGCTCAGGACCACCTGTCCCTCCCACTCTTTGTACCAGTCAGGTTCATTCTGTTCATCACTGTGCGTTTCTTGTAAAAAGAGTTTTACAAGACTTTATTTTTCCTCCTTGCTGTGTCAAATACCAAGGCCCTTTTTTCTGCCACCCTGGCACCATTAACATTTAACGTCCCCACTCTAAAAGACTCCATATTGAGGGAGAGGTTAAAAACACTGGCAATAAAAAAAAAAAACTCTGGACGTCCATGATCATTAAAAATCAAGCTCTTTTCTAACTTTTAGCATTTGTTTTTTTAATCTAAATATCTCTTGATTTGTTAGATCGGACACGGCTTTATTTTTAACGTGTCTTGCCGAATTGAGAAACAGCAACTTGTCTGGGAAATATTTTTCGATGTTTAATCCTTTTATGCCTTTAGTTTCCTGGAGGAACAGCTTGAACATTTTCTCCGGATAATATTTATTTTCTTGACTAGCAGTGGCGATGTTAGACACGTCACTGCAGTCAGACATGTAAGCTTCTGCATCACTGTCGCTGTCTGCAGTGGTGGCTGAGGGGGCCTCCAGCCGCCCGGCTTTACAACCCTCCACCACCGGAGTCAGCACGTTCTTACGCTTATTGCGCTGCTTTGCAGGAGCAGACACAGACACAGACACACACACACACAGACACACACAGACACACTCTCAGGCACCCCAGGGTCTACAACACCAGCTTGAACAGTGGCAATGAATAGAATAGAATAGAAGTACTTTATTGATCCCAGACATGGGAAATTGACTAAATGCCCTCACACTGCCTGCCTGCTGCCTCACCTGTCTCACCCATCCCTGTCTCACTCCTGTCACCCACCATCTCACCTAACTCGCCTGCCATCTCCACTACCTATCTCATCCATTGCCTCACCTGTCTCGCTAACCTCATCCACCAAACCTCCTGGCTCACCTGCCTTACCTGTCTCACTCCTGCTACGCACTCTCTCACCTAACATCTCCACCTCCTTACCTATCTCATCCATCACCTCACCTGTGTCACTCGTGTTACCCACCACCTCACCTGACTCACCTACCTGTCCTGCTCCCTCTACTACCACCTCTTCTACATCTCTACTACTAACCCCATCACCAACCACCTCAGTGTGATCTCCGTGCTCACTCTGCTTCCCCTGACGCTCACTCACCGCGCTCTCCCGCTGTGCAGTGACAGGTGTCCACCGGGGTGCTGCAGGGACGGGCCTCCCAGTGGTGGCCACAGACGCCGTCTCCCAAGAATCCGCCGGCTGTGAACCCGCCGGGGCGGGCCCCGCCTCGGCCGAGCCGGCGTGGTTCAGACAAGCTCTGATGAGGTGCCCTTCCTCCCCACAGCCAAAATATTTTAGTATCAGGATCATAAACACCTGCCTGCAATGGGACACAATGTGCCTCAGTAAGGGCAATTTAGACCCAGACAGAACTTTCTTCATCGGAGATACTACTTATTAATGAGAAAATCATCGCTGATGAACAGTGGTACATTCGACAGCGTGATTTTCGTTGCGGGCTGCATCAGCGGCATCACCGGCTCATGGTAATCCCCGTCTCCACCAACTTGTTCACCTGCTCCACCTTCTCCAAAAACAAAACCACTGCCTTATTCATCCGAGCGGCAGATCTGATGGAGCAGTGCCTTACTGTTTCCCCCCACAGCCAGCGCTATCTCCTCCACACTGCACGGAGAGCCGGCACCCACTTTGACACCCTGCTTCTGCGACAGCTTGGAGAAGCTGTCAGTCGCCATGACAGCTCCCGACCACAAAAACACAAAAAAACAACTACAAACTAAACCCAAATTACACCAAAACAAACACCTACACAAGCCGCCACCAAGAAAACGTGATAGAAAAAGGACAGAAAATGGAAAAAAAAGAAGCCAAAAACTCTCTCTCCCACTCTGCTCTTCTACTCACACTCCTCCCACACGAAGAAAAAGAAGAGACGAATGATGAAACAGGTGAATCAATGAAAACTGGGTGGTGAAAAGGAGGAAAAGTGCTGAAACACTTCAAAAAGCAGTTAGACAGAACTGTTTAATTATTGATGCTTATAACAGCAGACAGAAGCTTAAAATAGATGATAAATGCACAGAGGTAGATGATGTAATTCACTGCATACACCACTCAGACTATTATGCTGGATGTTGACTGTCGCTTCATCACGTCACTGTCTCAGTTCCCACACAATCCTTTTTCTGCTGAATTTTATGCTTAAATGATGTCATGGGACACTTCTCGCTTTGAATTTCCAGACCGTGACAGTCATTCGCCTGTATCCACCACTCCACCACCAGGTCAAGGGCACATGCACAATTAGAATACTGATATATGCAATTTAAGGCAGAGACAGGTAAACAATTTTACAGCTGCCATGTTTCTGAGCTGACAGCTTCACGTTTCAGCCGCAGCAGTGGTCTCCTGGCACACACCCATCTGAAGTGTTACACACTTCCACATTTGCATGTTTCTCATCAAATATTAAACTTTGGACCTTTTGTATTTTATTTAAGAATTATTGACTTACTGTATATGGATGAGGGGTGTAAAAAAAAAATCCAGTATGTACAAATTTACATACTGTATCTAAGTGATAACACACACACGGCGTGTGCAAGCTGCGAACGACAATACAACCGCTGTTTATTTATTCATTTCATAAATATTTCAGTGTATTTTTCTGTCTGTAAAATATGCATATGTACACATGTTTTGATTTATCAATTACAAAAGATATTACATTAATATTGTATTAATGAGAAGAGAGAATCCTGGCATCATATTTACATATTTTCCCAAGTCACATCCTTCAAGCATTTCCATTAGATAAATTTCACTGCATAAATTAAATTCAGTATTAATCAGCACGACTTAGGACCGTATCTATCTATGTTATATGTAGAGAAATGGGATAGCATAGTTAACTTCTTTCTTTTTGGGTAATTTTTAGACTTTTTGCTCCAAAATATTGTGGACTTGCACTACAGTTATTTAGTTATTCCTCTTACTGCCACACATACTCCATGACTTTTACAGCAGGTCATGTGACCTGGTATTACAGAAACTGCACAGCTGCCCCCTGTCTGTCCCTTAGCAGTCACATCTGAGCTTTCCTGTCTGATTTTGTCTTTTACATCCACAGAATGCTTTAATACACTGATGGCACTGATGGTGAAATTTAAAATCTAAGGTTATAAACACATGGATATGTGAGGCAGTAAGCTCTTGTAGGTCATCTCGCCATTGGTGCTATGCTACCATTTTGGTAATCTTGTTTCCAGAGCACCCTGAGGCTAAACAGCTCACACTGATGCCTGCTTTGGTCCAATCAAACAAGACAAAAACACTCTTTCATCTGGCTGTGAGTCTTTATCACTCAAAAAATGTGTTTTTGCAATACTTAGAAAAAAAAAAAATCACCTTTTGAGATTCCTGGTGGAGTTTTACAATAAATAACTACCTGGGCCGGACTGACAGTGTTCTGTTTACACCTCTCCAAATAGAAAACAAAGATGCTGGAAATATGTAGTTTCTCTTTACTCCCATTCCCAAAGTATTGCTATGAGTATCCTCTGCTACACCCTAAGTTATTAGCAAGAGAAAAAGCTACAATCTACAAAGGAAAATTCACAGCAAGAGTGAAATTTGACGGATTAGGGGCCGGAGGAAAAATGTGCTCGGATCTATAACAGTATGCTGCTGCCCGTTAGACCATCCTTCATCGAAGGCCAGAAATCAGAAATCACTCACTCATTCAGTAATTCCTACTCACTATATAGGGGGCAGGTTTGGATGGACTAACTAGTGCATTTGCTGATAAACTGAAGATTTGCTTGAGGACATTAAGCCAATGCGCTTCAGATTGTATCAAAGCCACATAATGTATACCACTACATACCAGATCAACGTCGGAGCTATTCCAGATTTCTTTTTTACTGATGAATAAATTCAATACACTCAGTGTATTGTGCCCTTAACATATCACAATACAATTAATCATTGATAACCAACCTCCAGAGTGGAAGAGAGTCCAACCCCTCTTGAGGAGGCTGGTTCCGGAGCCCCTGCTATGCATTGAGGTGAAGCCGACTATATCTAATGGGAACTTCGCGCACCAGCTCCGGCTCCTTCCCCATCAGAAAGGTGACATTCCATGTCCCTAGAGCTAGCTTCTGCAGCCGAGGATCGGACCACCAAGGTCCCTGCCTTCGGCTGCCACCCAATACACACTGCACCCGACCCCTTTGGCCCCTCCTGCAGGTGGTGAGCCCACGGGAAGGGGGTCCCATGTTGTCTCTTCGGGCTGTGCCCGGCCGGACCCCATGGGCAAAGGTCCGGCCACCAAGCGCTCACCATCGTGCCCTGCCCGCAGGCCTGGCTCGAGGAGAGGGCCCTGGTGGCCCGCGTCCGGGCAAGGGAAACGTGGTACCATCTGTAGTCATCATCATCATAAGGCAGCGGGCAGGGGTGGCGATTCTTGTTGCCCCCCGGCTCGGTGCCTGTACATTGGAGTTTACCCCGCTCGAGAGGGTGGCCTCTCTGGGGGGACGGATGCTGACTGTGGTTTGTGCCTATGGCCCTAACAGCAGTTTGGCGTACCCGCCCTTTTTGGAGTCCTTAGAGGGAGTACTGGAGAGTGCTCCTTCTGGGGGTTCCCTCGTCCTCATGGGTGACTTCAATGCTCACACTGGCAGCGACAGTGAGACCTGGAGGGGTGTGATTGGGAAGAATGGCCCCCCTGATCTGAACCCGAGCGGTGTTCTGTTGTTGGACTTCTGTGCTCATCACAGATTGTCCATAACGAACACCATGTTCAGGCATAAAGGTGTCCATATGTGCACTTGGCACCAGGACACCTTAGGCCGTAGTTCGATGATCGACTTTATGCTCATGTTGTCGGATTTGCAGCCGCATGTCCTGGACACTCAGGTGAAGAGAGGGGCGGAGCTGTCAACCGATCACCACCTGGTGGTGAGTTGGCTCCGGTGGTGGGGGAGGATGCCGGTCAGACCTGGCAGGCCCAAACGCATTGTGAGGGTCTTCTGGGAACGCCTGACAGAGTCTCCTATTAGAGGGAGCTTCAACTCTCACCTCCGAGAGAGCTTCAACCATGTCTCGGTGGAGGCGGGGGACATTGAGTCCGAGTGGACCATGTTCCATGCCTCCATTGTTGAGGCGGCCGACCGGTGCTGTGGCCACAAGGTGGTTGGTGCCTGTCGTGGCGGCAATACCCAAACCCACTGGTGTACCGGCAGGCCAAGCGGAGGGCAGCTACGGTGGTCGCTGAGGCAAAGACCAGAGTGTGGGAGGAGTTCGGGGAGGCCATGGAGAACGACTTCCAGACGTCTTCGAAAAGGTTCTGGACCACCATCCAGCATCTGGGGAGGGGGAAGCAGTGCACTGTCAACACTGTGTACAGTGGAGATGGTGTGCTGCTGACCTTGTGGATCGGTGGAAGGAATACTTCGAAGACCTCCTCAATCCCACCAACACGCCTTCTAGTGAGGAAGCAGGGCCTGGGGACTCAGGGGCGGGTTCTCTTATCTCCAGGGCTGAGGTTGCCGAGGTGGTCAAAAAACTCCTCAGTGGCAGGGCCCCGGGGGTGGATGAGATCTGCCCGGAGTTCCTTAAGGCTCTGGATGTTGTAGGGCTGTTGTGGCTGACACGGCTCTGCAAACATCGCGTGGACATTGGGGGCAGTGCCCCTGGATTGGCAGACCGGGGTTGTGGTCCCTCTTTTTAAGAAGGGGGACCGGAGGGTGTGTTCCAACTTTAGAGGGGTCACACTCCCCAGCCTCCCTATTCTCTATTCGGGTGTACTGGAGAGGAGGGTCCGCCGGATTGTCGAACCTCAGATTCAGGAGGAGCAATGTGGTTTTTGTCCTGGATGTGGAACTGTGGACCAGCTCTATACCCTCAGTAGGCTTCTTGAAGGTGCGTGGGAGTTTGCCCAACCAGTCCACATGTGTTTTGTGGATTTGGAGAAGGCTTTCGACCTTTTCCCCCAAGGAGTCCTGTGGGGGGTTCTTCGGGAGTATGGGGTGTCGGGCCCCCTGATAAGGGCTGTCTCCTCCCTGTATGACCGGTGCCAGAGCTTGGGCCGCATTGCCGGTAGTAAGTCGAACTCATTTCCAGTGAGGGTTGGACTCCGCCAGGGCTGCCCTTGGTCACCAATTCTGTTCATAACTTTTATAGACAGAATTTCTAGGCGCAGCCATGGTGTTGAGGGGGTCCGGTTTGGTGACCTCAGGATCGAGTCTCTGCTCTTTGCAGATGATATGGTCCTGTTGGCTTCATCAGTCCGTGACCTCCAGCTCTTGCTGGATTGGTTCGCAGCCGAGTGTGAAGTGGCCAGGATGAGAATCAGCACCTCCAAATCTGAGACCATGGTTCTCAGCCAGAATAACATGGAGCGCCTTCTTCGGGTCGGGGAGGAGATTCTGCCCAAAGTGGAGGAGTTCAAGTACCTCGGGGTCTTGTTCACGAGTGAGGGAAGAATGGAGCGGGAGATCGGCAGGCGGATCAGTGCGGCGTCTGCAGTAATGCGGACTTTGCACCGGTCTGTTGTGTTGAAGAGAGAGCTGAGCTGAAAGGTGAAGCTCTCGATTTACCGGTCGATCTTTGTTCCTACCCTCACCTGTGGTCATGAGCTTTGGGGAGTGACCGAAAGAGTGAGATCGCGGGTGCAAACGGCCGAAATGAGTTTCCTTTGTAGAGTGGCTGGGCTCTCCCTTAGAGACAGGGTGAGAAGCTCTGCCATCCGGGAGGAGCTCGGAGTAGAGCCGCCGCTCCTCCGCGTTGAGAGGAGCCAGATGAGGTGGCTCGGGCATTTAGTTAGGATGCCTCCTGGACACCTCCCTGGTGAGGTGTTCAGGGCACGTCCCTCCAGCAGGAGGCCCCCGGGAAGACCCAGGACGGATGGATAGATAACCAACCTCATGGCTAACACCTGGATGATGGTATATATTGCTTAGTCAGAAGCATCAGTTGTACCCTATCCAAAGTTAGATTTTTGCATGCAACTGGATTTAAGGTTAAGGTTTCCTTGAAGATGTTTCACCTTCTATCCAGAAGGAAACCTTAACAAGTCCAGTTGACCTGGATGAATGAGAATCTACACAGTTGTATGCTACTTTTTTCTAATGCATTATGGGATACATTCAGTGCAGTAACTTAGGTATAGCGATCCTCACTTGACATCTGGACACCCCAATAAACTCCTTTATTAGTGAACTATACGGGGAATAGGGAGGGATTTGTGATGCAGCGGTGGTGTCAGCAGCTCCTTCATTACCACAGCCAATAGCGTCTCATACATATTAAGCAATTTCTAGGCATGTTCCACCATGAACTTTCTTTTCCCGTCATCAGTGTTTCAGGAGCGCAGTGTTCACATCAACACAATCACTGTGTCACAAACGTCCCCAGAACAACATACGTGCCGCTACAAAGACACATTTCACACCATTTCACGTTTCGTCACATCTCAGCAACACAACCTCTTATCGTCTTCAGTCTTTATCCATGAAACCTCATTTCTGTTGCCCTGAAGCCTCAGATAGTCTGCCAGCGCGGACACAAGAGTGTGTAAAAATCAAAGGAGATTTTTGCCATTATCCTGTTTGGACACCAAGGTATGCTGATGGAGAAGGAAGTTTCTTCCCTGGGAAAATACACCTCCACAGAATGAGCAGAGCCACATGAAATCCAATCATGACTGCAGGAAAAAAGAGGAAGAAAAAGCAGCAGCTGTCATATTGTCTATGAAAGTCCTGAAAGTCTTTCAGCTCTGCAGCAGATCCGTGCGTCATGACAACTGAGCGAGAGCAAGAGTTTGCTTTTAAGGTTCAAAGCAAATCAAACCAAACGAGTACCCTCTTCTAATCATTAGGGTTAAATATATCATGAAAAAGCTTTCTAACTCAAACTATCAGCATTTCAGTTCTGTAATTTTCTTTTTTTTGTAGAGTAGATTTTTGGTTTAATTATAAAACATTAAGCTGAAACAAGCTGAACCTTATTTTTATAGAAATAGAACAAATTATTCCTGTCAGTTCTTCTAAAAATGCCACTTTATAAAATGTTCCCATTAATCTAATAGAACTGAGGAAATAACCTCAATGACTCATAAAAATATATTTATATCATATAGACAGGTATGAATGGGCCCTATGAGCATACAGCAGCACAACTTCCAGTTTAAACTATGATTAACATGCATTATAAATGCATGCATGTTAGCTGACAGAGCATGTGTAGCGTCATTTGATAGGGTGGGAGAGAAAAGGGTCTCAACAAATCCAGGGACAGTGCACAGAAATAAAACCTATGTCATTATTTTAGAGATTTTAATTATTACGGATTACAGTCGCAGGCACAATCCCTCATTAACGGCACCCAAAAATGGACTTCACGCAGGACTGATATTTGTGTCAAGCCTCAGGCAAACAATATGTTTAACTGTCTCTCTGTCTGGGGGGCAGTACATGCAAATGTGCAGTTTTAGAACCTGGAATTGTAACACTTTAAATGGATTTTATTATCATCAGGGACCGCAAAATATTAATCTGACTTTTTATTCATGAAGAGGCTGTGAATCCAGTTACTGCTGCCGTTTGAGCTTGTGCTGTTTGCACTGTGCATATAAAATCAGGAGAACTGTATTCACAACAAGAGACGAGTCTTGTCTATGTCCTGCTTCTCATCAAGAAGAAGAGCTCAGGATATGCTTACCTGCAGGCCTACGCCTATATCTCCATTGCTTACCAAAATGGACAACATGTAAGTTTTGTCAGGAGGCAGAAGGGATTAGCCAAGAACCTGAGGAAAGTAAGAGGGATAAAGTCGAAGAAAGACAGGTAAAGATAAAGATAAATGTGAGAGGGACAGACAGTGCGAGTGTGAAGATAAGCACACACACTTACACCTGCAGTTAAAGCCTTCACCTTTTCACATTATCCCCGGTCTCACCCCCACAAATGCCAAGAAATCCGATTTGCCAACTTTGGGAAGTTGTGTGTGACAGCCAATTACTGGGCAGAGGGCTCCCAGTGGAGTCACCTCCTCAGCTCACAACCCAAACATCTGCCCATCAGACAGTCAGGGGAGGCAGGACGACTGAACAGCTGAGAGCAGGAGGGTAGGAGGTCTAAGCCTGAGTCAAAAACCAACACCATGCTGGTTTCCTCTCTGACATCCATTTGCTCTATATGTCTGTAAAAATGTGTGTGTGTGTGTGTGTGTGTGTGTGTGTGTGTGTGTGTTTCTTACTCATTATATAATGCAAAGTGATTTGCAATTTGCAATCACTTTGCATTATACTCATTATATAATGCAAAGTGATTTGCAATTTGAAAACTTTTGCCAAGAATCAATGCATTTTCGATAATGGTTAAACCTTGAAGCAATAATTAACAAACATACACAAATCTATCTGAATAATTAACTCTGTGTGTCAAAAATGGCTACTTTCTGCTTGGGGACAATATGTGTGGCTAGTAATCTTTATATAAAGGCTGAACAAGTGCTTTGGGGAAGTTATGGCGCATTTATTTGTAAGAAATGTTAAATTTAATGTGCAGTGAGTTTATCAGAGGTCCTGCTGTACTTGTGTCACTGGGTTGAGATTTTATTGGCAATAAATTTAATCAGGCTTGGTCAATGTAAGACCCGCTCAAGGGTTCTTCCTGTTAACAGAGGCGTGAGGCCACTTGTAGCTAATGGAAGAGTGACAATGGGGATGCTTGACCCTCTTGTGTGCTTTACAATATACTCACCACATACAGTATCTACATCTTTCTCATCTCACCTTATGATGCCACAGAGTTCAGCCCTCTTAGGAGCATCAACACACACACACACACAAAAAAAGCAAGGACAGGAAATTATTGTGCAGTCTCTATGCTTTCCTACCTGTGTAGCATTGTGGTAGAAGGGAAAGAGCAGGGAGGAAGGACTAGCAATAAAGCAGACCCCTGGCCGAGCAGAGAAATTGAAGAGGAAATAATATGAGGTATGTCAATATGCAATATCACCCCGGTTACCCTTTATGTTTAAGCCTCCTCTGCCTCCAAGACTAGCAGGGAATTAAAACGAGAGGGTGACTTGTAGCAGGAAAAAAAGTCATATTAAAGCAGATGGTGGATGGAAGGATAAAAATGTACATGAGGTAGAGAAGGAAGCAGAGAAAGTGAGAGCAGCTGTTAATAGGAATATAAAGAGTGTAATCTCTGACTGCAGCAATAATATTTAGCTTTGCTGAATGTGTGGAGAGAATGCAAACAAATATAGAGCTGTCTGCCAAATAGCTCTGACTTGAATAATTGTGAATACACAGAACAGACACACACACACACACACATCCTTCTACTTCTGTCTTTGTGAGGACTTTTATAGGCAAAATGTATTACCCAGCCCCTCACCCTAACCCTAAAAATCACAACTAACCCCCTGAACCTAACCCTAACCTAAACCCAATTCTATCCCCAACCTTAAACCCAAGTCTTAACCCTTAAACAGTCCTTTGGAGTTGTGAGGACCAGCCAAAAAGTCCTCACTTCCCCAAAATGTCATCACTTTGCTGGTAGAATGAGCATTTTGGTATACTCAGTATGTAGCAAGAACACACAGATACGCACACACAGGCCTTGCTGAAATTTCAGTACAGATGCAAAAAAAGGCTGATCCATCCTGCAAGTCTGTCCATTATAGGGCAGTGGTACACCTGTAGTATAAAAATATAGAAGCCTGAAGAGTCCTACAGTCTGTTTCCTATGCTATCTCTCTGCTGCCCAATGGACATGTTGCTGAAATGTAGTTTTAGAGGAGACTGAGTGTGCTCCCACTTGCTTAGCTGCTCTCTCTTGCCTAAAATTGTGTAACACTAGATGTATATGAAGGCTTGAGCATGCCTGGGTAAAACCAGTAGGTAGTAGATGAAAAGTGCAAAAAACATACTTTTATATCTTGCCAGGGGCCTCAGGATGTTAGGGTCCGGCTTGCTGGCCCTTTATGGTGTATGTGGGTTGCCCCGTCTTCTCCCTGCAGAGGGCGCGGGTTCCCGGGATCCAGCAGTGACTGCACACCTGTCGCTGATCAGCTCATCAGCGACTGATATAGGGAGGCTGCCAGCTGGTCCCCGTTGCTGGATCATTGTTGCTTGTTTCTGCCTCACCTGCAGAGTGGTACAGACTGCCTTGACTGTCATTGTTGGTTTCTCCTTCGCCTGCACAGTGGTACTCATGTCCCTTGAGAAGAGTTTGAGTTCGGGTCTTTGGACACCCGGCAGTGGAGCCTCCCTGTGAAAAGTTGGACTTTGAGTTTTATGTGAATTGTTTTTCCCTCCAGTCAGCGCACCTTCTGTTTTCCCCGTGTCCACCCAATAAAGGGTTGTTTTTTGCTTTTGATCGCCTGCCTCATGTCTGCATTTGGGTGCTCAACACAACGAATCGTAACACAGGAAATGTCCAGCTCTGCCCCAACCGATGTACTTCTGGAGCAGATCTGTGAAATGCTATTTACTTCATTATTTAATGGCAACATGTTTGGATGAATTGGTCCAAAAAAACCCAAACAAACAAAAAAAAAATATTTCAGTTTGTTTCTCTACAGTTACCATGATGACAAATTCCATGGTTACACTTTGCGTCACTTTGTGACGAGTCGAGAGCACTTCCTTGATAGAAAGAAATGAGGAGTACAGACAACTATTACCTTTTCCTATTTGACTAGAAAACATCTGTCTGTCTGTCTGTCTATCTATCTATCTATCTTTATTGGTGATACAGTGTTTATTGCTATGTGATAGATATCCAAAGTAGATTTCTCTGTGTCAACTGGACTGAAAGGTTTCCTTGAAAACGTTTCGCCCTCTCTCCAGAGAGCTTCTTCAGTTCTAAGTTTGCTGGGGCAGAGCTTGAAAATATAGCCCTGCCCCAGCAAACTTAGAACTGAAGAAGCTCTCTGGAGAGAGGGCGAAACGTTTTCAAGGACACCTTT
The DNA here is from genome assembly GCA_015343265.1 of Pao palembangensis. Taxonomy (NCBI): domain Eukaryota; kingdom Metazoa; phylum Chordata; class Actinopteri; order Tetraodontiformes; family Tetraodontidae; genus Pao; species Pao palembangensis. The sequence goes on along the minus strand of CM027094.1, from coordinate 8,678,204 downwards.
CAGTCCAGTTGACACAGAGAAATCTACTTTGGATAACCATGACCTGGATGATTGAGAATCTACACAGACATATGTGATAGATACCTATTGTGCAGTATATTGTGATATTATGACTTTAACCATTTGAAGGATGCATTTTCTTTCTCATTGTCTCACCAGTACTGATGCTAATTAGACTCATGTTATTTATGAACAATTCTTAGAAAAGTATTTTTTTCATTCTCTTTAATTCAATTCAATTCAATTCAATTTTATTTATATAGCACCTTTTACAATAAAATTGTCTCTAAGTGCTTTACAGAGGTAGAAACCCAGAGCCTGAACCCCCAGGTAAGCACAGTGGCAGGGAAAAACTCCCTTTTAACAGGAAGAAACCTTGAGCAGGACCAGGCTTACAAGGGGGAACCATCCTGCTGAAAGTTGGCTGGGTAAAGGAGGAATAAAAGAGGGAGACAGGACAGAGAGAATAAAGAGAGAGAGAGAGGGAGAACAGATACAATCATAAAACCAAAGAAATACAGACAAAATACAATCATAGAAATACAAACATATCAGACATATATACACATAATACAGCATAGCAGGTTGTTATAAAGAGATGAACAGTACAGGCAAGTGCCGACAGCGGACCCTGAGTTTGCCATAGGCCAATGTCCGTACAGCACGAAGGCCTGGAGACGGAAGACCTGCAAAGAGAGAGAGAAAGAGAGAGAGAGAGAGAGAGAGAGAGAGAGAGAGAGAGAAGGGGGGGAGACACACAGAACGACAGGGAAGACTGGACCCAGATAATCCCGGTGAAAATAAAAGGAGGAGAAAGAAGAAGAAAAGGAGGAGAGGACGTGAGGGAGTGGTTGGTGTTGAGGAAGTGGGGAACTGCTCAGTGGATCATGTGTTTGTCCCCAGCAGCGTAGGCCTATAGCAGCATAGCTGTGCTAAAAATTGAAGAATAAGAGTCTGATGAGCCTATTCTAGCTATAACTGTGAAAACTGACTAAACTAGATCTGTCAGCCCTACACACTTGGTTTGAGGCTAGCTATATGCTTTAGTGAACAGAAAGGTTTTAAGTTTGATCTTAAAGGCAGACGTGGTGTCTGCCTCTTGGACCCAGGTTGGTAACTGGTTCCACAGTAAAGCTGCCCGATAGCTAAAAGCTCGTCCTCCCAGTCTGCTTTGATGAATTCTAGGAACTACAAGTAAACCTGCACTCTGTGATCTGAGTGTTCTTTTAGTTATATACGGAACTATGAGATCCTGCAGGTATGATGGAGATAGTCCATTTAGAGCTTTATATGTTAGAAGGAGAATCTTAAAGTCTATTCTAAATTTCACTGGAAGCCAGTGAAGAGAAGCTAAAACTGGAGAGATATGCTCCCTGGTGCTGATTCCTGTCAGAACTCTGGCTGCAGCGTTCTGTATCAGCTGCAGGTTTTTAATGGAATAATTTGGACATCCTGACAGTAATGAGTTGCAGTAGTCCAGTCTAGAGGTAACAAAAGCATGGACCAGTTTTTCAGCATCACTTTGTGACAGGATTCTCCTGATCTTGGCAATATTACGGAGGTGAAAGAAAGCGGTCCTAGAAACCTGTTTAATATGAGGGAGAAATGACATGTCCTGGTCAAAGATAACTCCCAGGTTCCTTGCAGTCGTACTGGAGGACAAAGTAATGCCATCCAAGGAGAGAATGCTATCTGGTAATCTAGTCCTCAGATGTTTAGCTCCAAGAACAATGACTTTAGTTTTGTCTGAGTTTAAAAGAAGGAAATTGGAGGTCATCCAGTCTTTTATGTCTTTGAGACATGCCTGGAGTCTGGCTAATGGCTCTGTTTCATCAGATTTCATGGATAGATACAACTGCGTATCGTCGGCATAGCAATGAAAATTTATACCGTGTTTCTGAATTATATTCCCTAGAGGGAGCATGTAAAGAGTGAACAGGATTGGCCCAAGCACTGAACCCTGTGGAACACCATGATGAACCTTTGTACACTCAGAGGAAACATCATTAACATGAACAAAATGAAATCGATCTGATAGATAAGATTTAAACCAGTCTAGAGCTGTCCCTGTGATCCTAATCTCATGTTGTAGCCTTTGTAATAAAATGCTGTGATCTACAGTATCAAAGGCAGCACTGAGGTCCAGTAAAACCAGTACGGAAATAAGTCCACGGTCTGATGCCATGAGGAGGTCATTAGTGACTTTAACCAGTGCTGTTTCTGTGCTATGATGAGCTCTGAAACCAGACTGAAACACTTCAAATAGACTATTCCTGTTTAGGTGATCGGTTAGCTGACTAACAACCAGCCTCTCAAGTATCTTAGAGATGAATGGGAGGTTGGATATCGGTCTATAATTTGCTAAGACGCCTGGGTCAAGTGAAGGTTTTTTAAGTAAAGGTCTGATAACAGCAGTTTTAAACGCCTGAGGTACATAACCTGTTGTCAAAGATAAGTTGATCTGATCTAATACTGACGCCCCAATTAGAGGAAAGACATCCTTGAAAAGCTTAGTTGGGATGGGGTCCAGGAGACATGTGGTTGCTTTAGATCCATTAATGTTGGAGGTCAGCTCAGGGAGATCTATGGGCAGGAAGCTGTCCAGAGGTGGATCAGGACTAGATGGGGTTGCTAACAAGGGCAGCTCATCAGTTGTCATGGAGCGACCTTGATCGATCTTTTCTCTAATGTTAGTGATTTTATTGGAGAAGAAACTCATAAAGTCTTCACTGCTAAGAGCTGCAGGAATAGAAGGCTCAACCGAGCTGTGACTCTTTGTCAACCTGGCTATGGTGTTAAACAGAAAACGCGGGTTGTTCTTATTTGCATCTATTAATGAAGTGTAGTAAGCTGTTCTGGCTTTACGGAGGGCCTTTTTATATGTTAGTAAGCTGTCTTTCCAGGCGCTTTGGGAATCAGCTGATCTGGCTGAATACCACTTCCTCTCCATCCGTCTTGATGCCTGCTTAAGAGTTCGGATATGTGTGTTATACCACGGAGCCAGTCTTCTATGGTGTGTGAACCTTCTCTTCAGTGGGGCAACCGAATCTAAAACTATACGCAGTGTGGCTGCAGTGACATTGACAAAGCAGTCAATATCTGCAGGAGTAACATTTAGATCAGAATGATCTGTTGCACCAGTAGGAGGCGCTAGAGGGGGCACCGCTGCAATTTCAGCTACAAATCTGTCTCTAGTATCTTCAGAGAGACACCTGCTGTAGTAAACCTTCCTGTCATGTGCTGCTCGGTCTGCTAGAGTGAAGTCAAAGGTTATAAGTGAGTGGTCTGAGAGGAGGGGGTTTTGGGGAACAACTACCAGGTTCTCAGTTTCTAGACCATAGGTGAGAACCAGATCCAGAGTGTGATTATGACAGTGCGTCGGTTCATTTACTAACTGAGAGAAACCTACTGCATCTATCAGTGAGTTAAACGCCGTCTTAAGACTGTCAGTATAATCATCCATATGGATGTTAAAATCACCCACTATAATGACTTTATCTGTACTGACCACTAAACTAGACAGGAAATCTGAAAACTCCGCCAGGAACTGTGTGTAAGCAGCTGCAGGTGGCCGATACACCACAACTAATAAAACTGGCTTTTCTGACTTCCAATTGTGGTGAGAGAGGCTGAGAGTGAGACTTTCAAAAGAGCTACAGGTAGCTTTAGCTTTGGGATTGACTTGAAGGCTGGAGCGGTAGATTGCTGCCACTCCACCTCCTCTGCCTGCACTTCGAGGAACATGATAATTAATATGACTTGATGGAGTTGCTTCATTTAAACTAACATATTCTTCATCCTGCAACCAAGTCTCCGTGAGAAAGAAAATATCAGACAGATGATCTGTTATTAAATCATTAACTAGAAGAGATTTAGACCGTAGAGATCGTATGTTCAACAGACCACATCTAACTGTTCTATTTGTTTCTGAGTGTTTACTGCTGTGTATTTTTATAAGGTTATTATTATTAACACCTCTAGACTTATTTACTAGATGAACTATGGGAGGACGAGGTACTGACACTATTTCTATTGTATTATTAAACTTAGTGTTACTGTGAGCGTTTTTAGTTTTATTGTTATTTTTATTTTTATTGGAGGGCGGCAGTTTTACAGAAGCAGCAGAGAAGCGTGTAAGACAGCGACTCTGCCTCCTGGCCTCCACCCTGGGTTGTCAGAAGGTTGGTTGTCCAATCAACTTTGCTATATTGCTAGAAATAAGAGCTGCACCACCCCGGGTGGGATGAATGCGGTCTCTGCTAATAAGGCCAGGTTTTCCCCAAAAAGTCTTCCAATTATCTATAAAGGCCATGTTATTTTCTGGACACCACCGCGACAACCAGCGACGGAGCGATGACATGCGGCTAAACATGTCATCACTGGCCAGATTCGGGAGGGGACCAGAGAACGCTACGGAGTCCGACATCGTTTTGGCGAAGCGTTTAACTGTTGTGTAATGAAAACAACAGTGGTAAAATAATTAAAGTCTAACAATTCCTTTTTTCTTCTATTAAAACAGCAAGTGTATAATAGGGTGTACATGTATAAAAGGCTATTAAGTAACATTCATTTTTGACTCTGATTTTACAAAAATACTAATCAAAATCTTGCCTTGTGTCTATTGTATTCATAACAACTGGTAGATCATTGTTAAAGGAAGAGTTGTTTTGCAGTCTTTTATTTTCCAGTCCCAGGGACTGGAAGGTGAAGGGGAGCCTGGATGTATTCTGGACAGCTCAGTGTCACAAAATCAAACACTTTCCACTCCAAAACTCAACTTACACATGTTGCACAGTCACTAGGTACTTCTTTGTGGATATACATCTACTAGAGAGCAGTGTGAACACAATCCACGTGTTTTTTTTTTTTTTTGGAAGACTGAAAGATGAAGATGAAGAGAGATGCTTGAAAATCTACAGAAGACTCGAACAGACAATCCCACGATACTGTGAGAAAACCCAAGTCTGTACTTTTATTTAAGATACAAAGAAGGAGACAGTAGGCAAAACTTGAGCAAACTTTGCTGAAAGCCCAAGACTAAAGATATAAAAAAAAACTGTAAGCTACAGTAAGTGAACTTTTCACATGATAGAGTGAACATGTTTTCCCCCCCCAGCTTTTAAGCAGAGCCTAATGAAATATCAAATTAATTTCACGGTGAGCGTGAGTGTTGATACGCACTGAACAGACAATGCATGAGCTGCATGTGTCTTAATTACAGCCGTTAGGCGCCATCATCAATGATCAAGTGTTGGGATTCATGATGAGGTTTAAAGATTAGCAACTATTCCTGCAGTTGTGACAGACATGTCAAGATGCTACTCTTACCAGCAGCCTCCCCAACGCCCTTCCCCCCCTTCACACACACACACACACACACACACACACACACACACACACACACACACTATTCATTTGTTATAACTGCTTTCATGAAGTTTGTAAAACATTTCTTCTGGCTTCCATTTACATTTACAGACCGTAAAAGAATTAATTAATCCTCAGTGAAGACATACTGACGGGAGCTCAAGTTTCTCCTGCCCCTTAATTGTTCCGGCGAGACTCAAACTCGGAGTGATACTCGTGGTTACGGAGGGTGTGTGGAGGGAGGATGCTTGAGCTTGTGTTATTGAGTCGTTCACCCTTGACATCAAATGTGCTTGTCTTCTTCTCGTTGTGATCCTCTTCCTCAGTTTGCTCCAGGTCACTCCTGAATTACTGCAGCCACATCTGCTGAATATTGCATGAGCTCATAGCATGTGCTTCCAGTGCCTTAATGTGTGTCAAACAGATGTGGCCCAGGCGGTGCTGATTCCTCTAGTAATATGATGCAGAACATTGAAATGGCTTTTATCAAGGGTTTAAATGGATCTAAGAAACCAAAAAGAGTAGTACTGTTCAGGAGAGTGATGTCAAATGCTCTGCATCTGTTACCATCAAAGAACAGATACAGATGAACCTCATCATCATTGACAAACATCTCTTCACCAGAGGAAGAGGAGGGGCAACGAGTCCATCTCTTCATCCATTTTCTTCCACTTATCCGGGGTTGGGTCGCGGGGGCAGCAGCCTAAGCAGGGAAGCCCAGACTTCCCTCTCCCCAACCACTTCGTCCAGCTCTTCCGGGGGGATCAGAGAGGTGTTCCCAGGCCAGCCGAAAGACATAGTCCCTCCAGCGTGTCCTGGATCTTCCCGGGGGCCTCCTACCGGATGGACGTGCCCTGAACACCTCACCAGGTAGGCGTCTGGGAGGCATCCTTATTAGGTGCCCGAGCCACCTCATCTGGCTCTTCTCAATGTGGAGGAGTAGCAACTCTACTCCGAGCTCCTCCCGGATGGCAGAGCTTCTCACCCTATCTGTAAGGGAGAGCCCAGCCACCCTATGGAGGAAACTCATTTCGGCCGCTTGCACCCGCAATCTTGTTCTTTCGGTCACTACCCAAAGCTCATGACCACAGGTGAGGGTAGGAACAAAAATCGACTGGTACATCGAGAGCTTTGCCTTTCGGCTCAGCTCTCTCCTCACCACAACGGACCGGTGTAGAGTCCACATTACTGCAGACACCGCATTAATCCGCCTGTCAATCTCCTGCTCCATTCTTCCCTCACTCGTGAACAAGACCCCGAGGTACTTGAACTCCTCCACTTTGGGCAGAATCTCCTCCCCGACCCGAAGAAGGCACTCCACGTTTTTCTGGCTGAGAACCATGGCCTCAGAGTCCTAGTGGCCGGCCGCTTCGCACTTGGTTGCGAATTGATCCAACGTGAGGTCACAGGCTGATGAAGCCAACAGGACCACATCATCTGCAAAGAGCAGAGACCCAATCCTGAGGTCACCAAACCGGACCCCCTCAACACTATGGCTGCGCCTAAAAATTCTGTCCATAAAAGTTATGAACGGAATCGGTGACAAAGGGCAGGAGTCCAACCCTCACTGGAAACGAGCTCGTCTTACTACTGGTAATGCAGACCAAGCTCTGACACCAGTCATACAAGGAGCGGACGGCCCGTATCGGGGGACCGACACCCCATACTCCCGGACAACCCCCCACAGGACTCCCTCGAGGGACACGGTCGAATGCCTTCTCCAAATCCACAAACCACATGTGGATTGGTTGGGCAAACTCCCACACACCCTCAAGGACCCTGCCAAGGGTGTAGAGCTGGTCCACCGTTCCATGGCCAGGACAAAAACCGCATTGCTCCTCCTGAATCCGAGGTTCGACTACCCGGCGGACCCATCTCTCCAGTACGCCTGAATAGACCTTACCAGGGAGGCTGAGGAGTGTGATCCCCCTATAGATGGAACACACCCTCCGGTCCCCTTTCTTAAAAAGAGGGACCACAACCCCGGTCTGCCAATCCAGGGGCACCGCCCCCGATGTCCACGCGATGTTGCAGAGTCGTGTCAACCACGACAGCCCTACAACATCCAGAGCCCTGAGGAACTCCATGCGGATCTCATCGACCCCCGGGGCCCTGCCACCAAGGAGTTTTTTTGACCACCAGTTTCAGCTCCGGAGATACGAGAGCCCATCCCCAAGTCCCCAGGCCCTGCTTCCTCACCGGAAGGCACGTTGGTGGGATTGAGGAGGTCTTCAAAGTATTCCTTCCACCACAATGTCCCGAGTCGAGGTCAGCAGCACACCATCCCCACTGTACACAGTGTTGACAGTGCACTGCTTCCCCCTCCTCAGATGCCGGATGGTGGTCCAGAACCTTTTCGAAGCTGTCCGGAAATTGTTCTCCGTGGCCTCCCCGAACTCTTCCCACTCACGGGTCTTTGCCTCGGCGACCGCCGTAGCCGCACTCGGCCTGCCGGTACCTGTCTGCTGCCTCAGGAGTCCCACAGGCCAAAAAGGCCCAGTACGACTCCTTCTTCAGCTTGACGGCATCCCTCACCACTGGTGTCCACCAGCGAGTTTGGGTATTGCTGCCACGGCAGGCACCAACCGCCTTACGGCCACAGCACCGGTCAGCTGCCTCAACAATGGAGGCACGGAACATGGTCCACTAGGACTCATTGTCCCCCACCTCCCACCTCCTCTCCCAGAGGTGGGAGTTGAAGCTCCTTCTGACAGGGGACTCTGCTAGGCGTTCCCAGCAGACCCTCACAATATGTTTGGGTCTGCCGGGTCTGACCGGGGGCAATGAGTGTCAAATAGAATTTATGAAGGTGGGATTAGGCCCTGACATTGATACATCCCCCACCCCCTTTACCCAACCCCACCTTCTTCATGTGCCTGCACCACCATGCTGCCCACACTGCACAGTCTGCACAGGCACAGTTTAGCCAGATTTAGGCTCTCAGACGTGGAACTGAAGGTTTGTGCTCCATCACACTTTGGCATATGGAGAAAAACAGAGTTTTAATGACAGCATGCATTGGCGTGTTTGACATGTTCCGACTGGGCAGAACAGACAGGATTTGATTGGGTTTAGAGTTTTGTGGAGGTGTGAGTGCTGGTGGCTGCGCTCAAGGCAGACACGCCTTTTCTTGGCAACAGAGACAGAAGAAGAAATCGAGAACTGATGTTGCCTCCTGGCAGCATGTGTAGAGCATAAGGTGCATTCTGGCCATGAATAAACACCACCGCATGTCAATATTCCAGGATTGTGTGCCTCGCTTCCCAGTGGCTGAGAGAAAATGAAAACCCGCGCCTCTGTACAGCAGCATGCTCGTACCCAGCAGCTTGCGGAATGTAGTAAAATATATTTATTCAATGCCTCTTTAGTGAGTGTCAACCTGGCGCGCAGACGGTCGTATAGATTAAAATGACGCCGTGCACAGGTCATTTCAGATCCAGAGTGGGTATAATGGCGGCAGAATGGGATTCATTTAAAAACATTTCATACCCAGCGCCGGCTCTCTCTGCCTTCACTTAGAATGTGATAACTGTCAAATCCCAGAGCTGAGACCTCTGTCAGCACAGATCTGGGTGCCCCTGTACACCAGTACGTGCAGTCACAGACACACTACAGTCACCTCAGAAATGCACACACACACACACACACACACACACACACACACACACACACACACACACACACACACACACACACACACACACAAAACATATTCAGCAGTGGAAGTTTTAAAAACCCATTTTCCCCTTGGTTAGGCAAGCAGCAACAACACTTGACTAATGGAAAAGCCTCCTCCTAAATGAGGTCGGAGAAATTCTATCTCACACACACTAGTTGTTGTGAATTCTAAAGTTGCATTTTCATCTCCTGTAAACTGAATTCTGACGCTGCCAACTGGTTGACATGGGCAGACAAGCTAGCCTATGGAGACAAACAAATAAATATAAATTTAAGCCGGGGTCATTAACGGGGAAGAGGGGGACAAACGTAGAACAGCGAGATCCTGCTCATGTGTGACGTTTAAGATCTGTCAAACAAACAGACCAGCAACAAGAGGCTGGAGAAGCCTGAGGGCCAGAGGCTAGAGGAGTGAACTTGAACGCTGCACAGCTGCTGCCCACTGAGTAAAATACAGAAAAGCAAATCATATATATGATAACAACAACTCTATTATTTCATTGTTCATCTTCATGTCAAGCTTGGATGTCTGATATAATCAGGATAAAGCAAGGATTTAGTTGAGTAAACAAATGTTAAAATGTTCTTCTATGATACTTAGCACTGTCAGATAACAGAAACAGATCACTAACAATTGAATAAATACATTATCTAATCACATTTATAAGGATCTAATGTCTAACCAAGCAGAAGGCAGAAAGAAACAGGTCGCCAGGTCATCCAGGGTCACAAAAGTATGTGCTAATAAACATCTTGAGGCAGAACAGAGTGGAAAAGACAGCGAATGAACAGTACATTTGCTTCTCTGCTGCAATCAGTTGAAACATCATATTTTAAAATGGTCACTTAATAATCTTCATCCTTTTGAATTAAAAGAACTATTGGTCTAGTTCCTGGATTATAACGCATGATAACACAGCAAATGCAGCATTTCTGCTACAGAGAAGATCCCATTATAGAATGAATAAGGGTCTTCTAATGTCTCATAAGTGAGGAGAAATGGATACAGTTGTGTTTTAAAGCCCCATTCGGGTCCCTTCTACATCCACATTTTGGCCAATTAGAGCCCTTCTCCAGCTGCGCATGCTGACTTCTTGGTGGCTCCTCGCACTAATGAGTGAGTTGAAAATACTGGCAGGTCTGCTCAACGTCTTGCTTCTTGTGGCTGGAAATTTGCTATTCAAGGATCATTACTGTATATTCCCCACAGTCAACATCCTCCAGACAATGTTAAGCTGCTCCAAAAGCAACTCTCAAATGATGAAGCGGCTGTTCCAGTCCAGAACCACAGAGGAGAAGGAAAAAAATAAAAAGAATTTGACAGCTAACTTATTATCTATGTCGTTATCCTTGAGGTACCAGCACCCCCGCATCCCCACCCCTTTCCTCTTTCTGACTCTCTCTCTTATCTGTCAGCGGAGGTATAAAATCCCTCTCTCATGAAGGCTTAGCAGAGATTATCCCAGTGTCCCACAGGAGGTTGGACGGCGCTGAGATGCCACATTACCAATGTAGTAAAGGTTATAGTAAATTTAATGGGGCTGAGGTTGTTCACAAGGAACAGAAAGAAAAAAACAATAGCATGCTTTGGCTTCTGCTTTTAACTTCCATTTTCAGTGACTCTTAACGCATTCCTTCATTCCACTTTATGATAATTATAAACCCTAATTAAGAACACCACATATGGCACTATCTAATGATTTTTCTATTCTTTTAACAGTTCACTTATACAGCTCTGAGTTATTTATCTTTTAATTTAAATGAGCTTTTTCTATTTTTGACTCCTTTACACGACCACTCTACATACCAATGGGCATATATTGTCTTTTTTCTACCACTATATTTACTTAATTTGGCTTTGGGTGATCAACATTTAAATGTGTTGTCCCTGTCTGCAGGTTTTAGCTTAGTTTCCGAGCAGTTTACATCGTGGTTGATGTACTTTTACATGTAATTGCACTGTTGTAATGTTAAAGGTACTAAATAATATTCATTTATACATTGACATCCACCCAGGCTTGGATGTCAGGATTTTCGCTTCTCCTCCATTACCTCATCACCATCATCTTTCCTCCTGCTCTTGTTCCCCATGACTATGTTTGAACATCTCTGGACAAAGGAGCTGGAAGTGACAGTGCCGTCCATCCACTTCCACGGACAGTTTTCTATACCCTTGTGTCATCTGTGTGAGCGTATGAGTTTTTAATAATTCGACTTTATCAGAAACTGCATCTTCATTCCAGCTGTTAAACACTGATTTATGCATCCCATTTATCACATCACCATATTGTTATTGTTTTCCAGGGATGTTTGATTTGCTGCCATGTTTGTCTGGAGGAAAGTTGATTCTCATATTACCATAATGTGAAATGTCAAGTTACCTGTTTTGAAATGTGACCTTATTAAAATGTTCACAAATATTTGTTCCAAACAACAAAATACCTGGTAAAGTGTATAAAGTTATACCAGGTTTAAGCGGCAACATTTTGGTGTTTCTCTGTTAAGCGTATTAAATTTTAGATTTGGCTAATTTATTTATTTATTTATTTATATTTTTATATTTATGCAGCTTAGCAGCTGGGAATCCTGGGAAGTAGAGTGGAGGTAGGAGAGAGAGAACAAAGGCTAAGCAGAGCCTTTATATTTTTAGTATCAATCTGAATTAAGTGTCTCCAGGATGCATTTAAGCCCACTTTTTCTTTAAGAGTAGCGGAAACCACCTCTGGACCAACCATCTCTGTTGTTGTGTTCTGCACCACTATTTTTGAACCTGTTGAATAAATATATGGTGCCCTGCGCATCATTTTGTGAAACAATGAGCTGCTCTTGGCACCACATTATACTGTCTCTTTGAAAATAAATATTCATTTAACGGTGTGTAAAAGTTACCAAAATGAAATCAGATATTCAAAGCTTGTCTTGTTATCTTCTGACTGCCGCCTAGAGGAAAGCTCACGACCTTGACCTTCCTCATTCTTTCAGCTCCAGTGCAGGGACGCACCATCTTTTCCGACAAACTTTAGGAGAGAAAGAGAGAAAAACGACACTTGACTCACATTCATTCCTTTTCTGGCTCTCTCTTTTGTCTGGAACACTTACAACATCTAAAACGCCACATCTTTAATTGGCTTGTGCTATTTTATTTCTATTCATAGTCTAAGAAAATAATCATTACACCGTTTTATGTTATGTTGGTGGAGGAAGCCTCTGAGGGCGGAACGCAGACTGACAATCTACCTTATCAAAAACACTGACTGAGCTGGGGAATAATAGCGTCTGAGTTCAGCTTACCTTGTTGTAAAGGCACAAATGGCTGTTTTTTTTAAAAAAAACCTTATCTGCAGACATTTGCATTCCTTACATATTCCTCCTTCTCTTTATGTGAAGAAATTAAATGGCTCTCTTGAGTCCTTTGCCCTTCATTTACTGTCTAATAATGGAATCAGGAGATTGATGGAGACTTGACACTGTAGCAACTTTATTCATTCAGAATTTTCATCCATTATGGCATTGTCATTGTCAGACACATCTTTGATGAGACAATGTGATCACACTAGTCTGCGTCTGCAAGCAACAATTAAGAGATTTCATATTTTTAAGATAGAAAATCATTTCTTCAACTGAGTATTTATTTATTTATTTATTTATTTATTTATTGAAAAGCTTTCCAAAAAGGAGGCAATTAGTTCAGCTCACTCTCTAGCCTGCAAATTACCTGCTATCAGAATGGGGATTGACATGTTGCTAAGATACCTTGACAGGCTGTTAGAGCGAGAGGCCATAAGAGTGCTGAAGATGTGATTCCAACCAGATCCGAGACACGCAGTAAAAGACCGTGTCAGGGCAGAAAAAGCAGCGTTCTTAATGATGACTCCATCATTTACAGCAAATCAACAGATGTAAAAGCAGCAGCTGTTTGATAAGCAGAGGGAAAAGATCAGATGCGTGCAGTGTCCTTTTCCTGGGCTTCATCTCTAATAATTGGTTGTTATTTCTGTCACATCTGTCAACAAACAAAAAGCAGATATCCAAGACGGCGACGCTGATGTGCGGGATTATTTTTATAAAGGGAGAAACGAAAGCAGATGTCAAGAGAGGGATGAGCGCACGTACGGTCTCAGCGAGGGTGAAGAAAGAGATAAAAGACAATCAAAGGCCCAGGTTTAAATGAGCCTAAAGTTATAAATATTTTACCTTCCTTTATTTTCAAATCATTTAAATGACTTCTGCACAGTAGGTGACTTGTTTGACTGTGCCAAACTTTTTTTTTTATTCTTTTTTTTTTTTAATAGAAGATAGAGCTACATAAATTTCACATTCATGAGGGACTGCGTGGAGGTGTCGAGGAAAAGCAGAACATCAGCTCCCTGATGGCTGCGAGTGCTGACAGTGCATGGCTAAAACACCCTCTCACACTGTCTTTCCCGCTTCCTGACTTCCACTCTGTTACTTCAGGTGAAATATGGTGATGCTTAACAAGCTTGAAAAACCATCTACCCTCTCCGCATGGGTTTTAGCGCATCCCGGTTTCTTTATCTCTGCAGTTATGCAGAAAATATGTACCAGCTGAAAAGTAATACAGTGAAGACACATCAGGAGATTCACTCTATGGATGGATGGAACACACATCATGCTCCACATGCACAGATTACTAAAAACATGCAGCATTGTAGAGAATAACAAAAAAATGAAACTAAATACATCAATGTTAATAATGTAAAACATCTAAAACATCACAGTCTAAGAGCTGCAGGACCTCTTGCATTGCAAGTATCTCAACAAATTTATCAACCATAAATAAGGAGCAAGAAAATCCCAAAGTAACCGTATGAGTTTGAGCGGCATCAAAGATGTCATCTGTGTTGGAGCAGAGGAACAGAACAGAGATATGAATCTTGAAATAAATTACTCCCACCTATTAATAATGAACCATGACATGAAGATATTAAGGCTATGACAAGCCCATTTATGTCAAAATCTTTTGTCTAACCCCAATTACAAGGCACATTATCAGTAATTTAGAGGAGTCAAAACCTTCCTCCCTATCAAAAAAGAAACTGAACTGTTTTTTTTTTTTTTTTTTTTTTTTTGCATGGCGGGATTGTGTACACATCTTTCTCAAATAAAACTTTCTCCAAAAAAAAAGTTTTGTTTTAAACGTCTTATTCACGGTTTATTATTCACGTTTTTTTCAGTCACTATTTCGATAATTTTCTTTCACAAAAATCAAGCTCGCCATTGATGCTCAACACAATCACATTAAACACCTCCTGCAAACCAAATCTACTCCACTGAAGAGGCCCTCGAGCCATCAAATGTCCCACAATTTTCCTTAATAAACATGCAAATGTATGCAATGGCCCTCCATCTAATCTGAGTGCTTTGTTTAGGGTTGTTGAATTAGCATGTTTTTGCGAGATCAAAACCACAACGGAGATGGGGCAGGCTGCACGGGTCCTGCATGGAGGCCGGTTCAACACCACGGACAGCGCCTCAGTCCTGTCAAGCAGAAAAACATTGAAGTCGAAAGGTTTTCACCGCATCCAGTTTTTTCCCCCCTCTGTTGTGTAGCGGTGATGAATAAGGACGCACCACTCATGCACGCGCTCCATGCACATTAAAATGCTGTCCCTTGTCTTCTACATCAAATAGTCCTGCATCCAGCCGCAGGGCCCGGTGTAGCCGTACATCTGCTATAACCTGACCTGCTCATTAAAGTGGATGATGGAGGTACAGACCTCCTGCCACGGTGGAGCGGGAAAGCCAACATCTCCAGTCATCTTTAATCCTGCTTTCATCTCACTGTACATAAAACGACAGTCTGACTGCATGTGTGCTCTTGCGTGAGCTGGAGTTCGGGAAAACCATCCAGTTATATACACTGACGTTGAGTTTGGTTTATTTGACTCTAACTACCGACATATAGAAACCACTGCGAAATTCCCCATTAACCACTGGGATACATTTGAGCTATTCCATGTGATCCCCTTTTAATGACTTATGCAATAACGAATGTGATATTTTTTCACCGGTGTTTATCTTGTCCCTGCGGACGCGGACTGACACCCCGCTGTGAGGCCTTCCAGCAGAAACTCAGCCTCTTCTCTCTACACATCAAACATTTCTGGTCCTAGAAATCCTTCAGCTGTCTGGTAAAGCAGCCCGAGTGATTCAATTATGTCTCCTGCTGATCCTCCCACACTGAGGACTCATCAGACTGTCTGTCCTTGCAAATGTGGAGAAATTAAAATGAAGTCAAGGCACCCACCTCCTGACTGGATGACCCTGAATTCTGTGAATGTGTGACAGTCACTGGGCTGATGTCACCAGGCAGCTTATTGTTTTTGAAGTGCTTGTGAACTTTTGAAGAGCAAAAACCTTAATTTTCCAACACTTCCTTATTTTCATCCTTCCATATTATTGCGCTGACATTTCCATAAAGGACAGGGCTCACACATACACCAAGGAAATAAATGGCAGTTGACAGCGGCGGGGGCCAGGACACTGACACATACCTGTGAAAACTTTATTGACAGATGTATGAAACATCTCACACAGGCAAGAAGGAAAATGAAAAATGACCCATAGGATACGTTCCATACACTGTCGAGTACCCTGGCCCCAAATGAAAACAAGACATTTAGATCACACCTCGCAAATCTTTTCAAAATGGAAAATGTGGTTTGATTATTTAGACACTATAGTGTGAGCAGAGAAGATATGATGAAGGATGAAAAAAGATGTAGTAAAAAAAATTACAAAATGAATAAAACCATAAGCTCAGTTTGGCTTTATCAAACCCCTGCAAGCAGATTGGTGTGTTGTTGTTTTCTCTTGTTGAGTTTACAGTAATGTACCTGTAGCTGGTAGCATCGTCACTAACATTTGTGCAGTTGCTTATGTAGTTTTATATACAGTGCTATTATTACCAATATCTCTATTTATATACAGTATCTATTTATTTATTTACCTTCATATAACTAAGAAGTTCCACTGAGATCAGAAATCATATTTGCAAGGGGGACCTTATCTAATTTTCACAATAAAGAGCAGCGCACGTGGAGCAACGTGACACATGTGCTTCATAATGATTTTCTGATGCTTTGACTGCAACAGCAGGTCCGGACTGGCGTTTAAGGACAGGATGGGGCCAAGCTATAAATGGGCATGCAGTTGGCTCCTGTCAGCTGACTGGGTTAAACAGGGTCAGCAGTGTTTGGCACTAAAAGACTGCTGAATATCAGCGATCTCCACAGTCGCTTCTGACTTTTTTTTCTTTGTCTTCTACACACATCTTGAGACTAATGAAAGAATAGATACGTGCAGGAGGCTCCGACACAGGCTTCTTTGAATTATAGTAAAAGCCAAAAGGGCACCATGCTTACCACTTAAGTGCTTCACACTCTATCAGCCTCCATCTGGGCCCGGAAAATTACAAGGACTTAGCTTTAGCATTGTCAATGACTTCCTCAAAGTCAGGCCACCATTCAGTTTAACTGTCACTGCAGATTTAACGGGATATTATTCATGCAGTCAATAAAAACCTCAAGGCTATGGACGAGTCAGAATTAAAATACTCCCAAAAAAAGGTGGCAGCTGGTTTGAAGCAGGAAGGGAAGAAATATGAAACTGTGCTCTTTTTAGTCAACAGAGTTTTGCTAAAAATGTGTCATAATATAAGATTCCACTTCATCCACTCTCTAGCTTTGTCAGCTTATGTGTTCCTATTAAAAAATATTAGACCACACGCTATCATGGTAATGACCTCACCGCATGTGGTGGGAAAAAAAGATCAGGTTCCACTGTGATAAAAAAAAAAACATTTAAACTGCTGAGGAACATAATGCTCAGCAGGCTCAGATGCAGAGATCCCCTTAGGGAATACGGGAAAAAAAGATGAACTGATGTATTTGTTTTGAGTTGGGACTACTTTAAAGGTGCTGCTTCTCCAGACTGGGAAACTGGTGACTACTGTGTGTCCTCCATGGGTGTACATGGAAATATGCTCTGGCCCGCCTGTTCAATAAAAACAAACCAACAAATAAGTCTGGCACCAAAAAAATGAAGAAACCAAGGCTGAAATCAATCACTTCCAACTTCCAATTGAAATAATTTCATATTGAACCAAAGTTCAAAATAAGTGAATCTATTTACAGCTTGGTGAGCTTCTTTTTGATTATTTCTTCTTTTTCTTTTGTCTCATCAGGTCTGACAACGTGGGTGGAATCTGAACGTTTACACGTTTCAGATGTTCCCGTTGATACATTGTCTCCTTAAATGACAGGAGACCTTTGCATGTTTGCCGTGCATCGTAGCTTCGGTCAGTTTTATCTGTGGAACACATTTGCTTCCACTCAGCCTATGCCCAGGGTTTTTTTTTTTCTTCAAACAATCTGCAGTGTTGCATTAAACCCAAACGTTTATGAAATAAGCATGTATATTTAAAAGTCAGCATTCTTTACATTTCTTCGAAAATGAATGTTTCATTAAGCTCTCGGTATTCTCTTGGTGCCCTAAATTTTCAGCCAACTCTGCGGAAAGGTCAACACCTCTCTAAGTCAACAGCCGACTCGGCCGTTTCCTCATTCGCCCGCTCGGCTCATTTGTTGACTGTGCACTGCATACCGTTGGTGAAAATCAATCCGCGCTGCTGTTTGAGAGTCTTTTGCCACCATGGCAGAGGTCGATAGGAATCATCTGTGCGAGGACGGTAAACAACGTCGCGTTGCTCCTGTTGCATGTGTCTCGAGGTTGCGTCACACATTTGGGGCATAGCTATTATGGTTGCACGCTTATCCAGGTCCCTCAAAATGAATGGAAGACAGATCGGGGAGCATTCTCACCCTGCATTGACACTCTTGACTTGTTAGCGCAGCGATTGAGACACATGTTAAGACCAGAACAGCCAGACGGATCTAAACAAGTGTTGGCAGTAGAGGTCGTGTCATCGGATAAACTCGATCTGTCTGCTCAGACGGTTCCATGAAAATTTTCTCCACACTCATATTGGCCTCATAATGAATTCCCCACACCTTTAACGATCACCTGAATGTTCCCCTTGGAGCAGGCCATGTTTTTTATGAAAGGTCTTTACAACATTTTAATTGCCTTGACATTTCTCGCAGATCGTCACAGCCCCACAGATGTGTTTTTGTCACACAGGAGCATCGAGACGGTGCTCCGACCAATCTCCACCATGGCTGGGAGACAACAGGCCCTGCAAGAACCAGGTGCATCCTAGTACATCCAGGAAGTTGACTATATGAGGTGATTGGTGAAGGTAATATTGCTGGAGGCAGCCCTCCTTAAATATACTCTTAATAGTCTTGAAGAAATCAGCTGCTCGCTCTCTCTTCTCTCCTTATCTGTCTCTATTATTATTCAAGAGGTTTTTTTTCATCCTACGCCATCTCTTGATGAGCCAAATGTTCCCTTACATTCTGTCACATGCTGCTGCCTTGTCATGCCTCCCTCATGCATGACACCACCGCGCCGTGCAGGCCTTTAGCTTACCTCTGTAGTGTCTGAGCATAATGCATTGACGTGTTTCACCCAGACGCTAAAGGCTACATTCTGTTAGGATGAGACGCCCCGGCAGAGTTTGACACCCACAAAGTGATCAGTGACTCTTCTCTAAATACCACCTCTTCTGCTGGGTCACAAATATACAAACGGTCGGGTTTGGTTTCAGTTCACCGACTGACCTCTTGAGTTAGCATTGAAAGCAAATCTGAATCAACCAAATCTAATGTGTTTGTACTGATGTTAATCTCAGTAAGGTAAACAGACCATGTGACTGGCATAAAGCAAAGCATGCAGCAGACACACAAGTCACTTTTTTGATGACAGCCAATCAGCTGTGAGTCATTCTGGACTTTAACAAATGCGTTGTACTCCAGCGTGTCTTCCCGTTTGATGTTTGAAGGATTACACAGCAACAGGACAATTTATGTAAATCTGATTCATCTGCTGAGATTGTTTATCAGAGTAGGTGTGAAATAGGATTACATGATGTGACCTTTATAGTTTCACACCTCTAAAATATAATAAGGCCACAGCTTTTAGTAGCAGTAGTGATCTCCTGCTAACAAGACTGCTGATCAGGACTTCAGATACAAAAAGTTCTGTAACTACACATGAAAAAAAAAACATCGGTTTGAAACAATACATTTTAAATTATCCTCAGTATTGGTGAAAATTGGCAGCAGAAAAGTGTCTCCTTCCACCTCTAATTTGTCATTTTCCTATAGAAAATGTGACAAATGCTGACTCTTTTGCATAAGTGGAGAGTGTGAAACTACTACTACTACAAACTCACTCATGACTCTGATACTGTTTGAAGGGCATATTGGCTTTTACTTAATGGGAATAACCAATTCTAATTAGTAATTGCTACTAAAGGAGAGAAAAAAAAATCAAACAATCCATGTTTGCTACAGCAGAAAAAATGAAGTAAATTAACTTGAGCAATATTACTTGATTAGGTTTTTGACAATTGTCTCCACTAATTTGCATCCCACATGAATGTGTTTGTTCTGATTGTTAAGGCAAATGTCAAACAAGGTTTTTTTTAAAGCAGTTAAATAAATTTGATTTTTTTTTTGTCCCTTTTTCATCTTATTTTTGTGTCCAGATTAAAATTCGAGGCTGTTGATGTAATTATCATTAAAAGTTGGTTCCTTTGCCGACAGATATTTGACTGGCTGAATGCTTGGTTTTATTTTAGTTCTCTCTTTCCTGGACGTGCAGAAGGTGACTGTGCTGTGGTGGCGCGTAGCAGCAGTCAGGGAATAATAATGCCTCTGGGTTAAAGCCCTGCATACTCATAACCTCTGCACAAAATTGTTCTACACGCAATCACGCACGCACATGTGCGCGCAGGCGGAGTGAAGGGACGCTTGAAATGGCAGGGGTGAAGGAGACACATGATGATTATATTCATGTGATATACTGCAGGTGCTTTAAAGGCGAAGGACGGAGCCTTGACTAATGGCCGTCGTTCTTTTTCTGCTTTATCACACCATCATGTCTCCTCTTCGTAGGAGTGGAGGGATCCAAGAGGCATCTTATGGAGGGCGTGAGAGCTGCGTTTTCACGTTTGGTCCTCTACTTTAACCACAAGGACATGTTTGCATCCATGCCAACTCACACAGGAAGGAAAACACTCACAACTTAACCAATCGTCCCTGCCGCGGGAAATGGCACTCCACTAACTTTTTAAAGCAGACAGTGAGCTTATGTGTTCATGTTGTCTCATTGATGCATCTGTTTATGTGGCGGTAAAGTAGAGGTTTACCAGCGTGGGCACATTCTGATTCAATGCTGTGATGGTTGGCTGAGTTTAAAAGAGCACCTGGTCCGACTTATCAGATCATTACAGCCAATTCTTTCATAAATAACGATGAGAGTTGTCTATGCAGTAACGTAGCTACCCCGTGGCTAATATGCTAAATGAATGTATATAAGCATAATGCTGTGGTAAAGAAGCCCATTGTTTTCCTGAAGGCAGGGTCAAGGAAGAATTTAAAGTCTTCTTCTGGCTGCACAAGCCAATCTTTGGAAGCATTTTGCAGACTGAAGGACAGCGAATAAATGTGTCTAGTCTAAAGTCATTTACAAAGATAATGTTTGCTAAAAGGCCTAAAGCACACCCCCTTCTTAAAAACTCTCCAGGTGTCAGCCTTGTGTATTTTTCTTTTATTCTATCAAATTTTAGATGATTTGCTGATTGGAGGTTGAATGTAGCTCTAGAACCTCCCAATTATTGAACAATCATGCGGTGTTCATGGAACAGCGGGAACACATTGCCGGGGTCATTCAGCCTCCTTCATAATGAAATGGTTAATTTGCATAAATTCAAGTTAGAATGCTTGACAATTACAACATGTAATGCCGCTCAAATTACTGCCTAATTTGTGCGAATGGGCTTATGAATTATTCCGCTGAATTTATATTCATCAAGGCTTTTTCCTCTCTCCCAGCCGGCATCTGATCAGTTTGTGACTCAAACGCACCAAATGTGACTAAAAATATCATAATGTTGTCACTACCAACAAATTGGACTCCTCCCTGTGATAAAGGCGGTGGTGCTAGCGAAGAGCGTTGTAGGAACAGGTGCGTGTAAAATCACCAAATTAAAACACGTTAAAAGAGGACGTGAACATTTGAACTTTTACTCCACATGTTGTCATGCCACCTTCAGCCCGTCCGTCATTCACACGTTGGCGAGGTAATGAGTATAGGAACAGCCTCTTTTCCCATTCTGATGCATCTCCTCACTATGAGAGAAACAGGAGTGATATTCACTTCAGTTTGAACTGGGTTTATCTGGCTTTATCCAAGGACTGCTCTTCTTTTATTCAGCAAAGGGTTTTGATGGATATTCAGTTTGAAAGAGTCTAGGAGATGATTTCAAACTGGAAACTAGTCTAGGTTTTCTACAAGGAGATGTTCCTCTCTTGCTCTTAAGCAAAAGACGTTTTTTTCCTTTTTCTTAACTCCACACCACAAACAGTTAAGCTTCCAGAGAGCGCAGCGTTGTTCTGTGATAGGTTGAGCCTTGACTTATGTTTCACTAGAGGAAATCTGCGAGGTTGGATGGCACAGCTTCAAAGCGGAATCTCTAGCTCGTGCCTAATTAATAATTCACCAGAGAAACAAACAGGCATTGATTTTAAGGGGTATACCTTTATAGAAAAAAGACAGGAAAACAGAAGGTTTGGAAATGCAAGAACCCCATTCTGGTTCAGTAGCACAAGACACCAGGCACAGAAAACCTTTTCACTTTTTTAGATGCATTTCAATACAAATCGAATCGATTAGCCTGTTTATGTGATACAATAGTGATCTGATTTGTAGAGTTGTCAGGTAATTCAAGTGATCATGTAAGCAACATCATGTGATCTGCTTTACCAGATGAGGGCGCTTATCTTATGAGTAAATGGATCACTACACCTGAATTTCTGCCCATTTCTCCAATATCTTTCTGCATGTATACCAATCATCTGATTTATTCTGCTCTTTTGCATCATCATTATGTCATTAAGTCATGTAAATACTCCTGAATTAACCTGATAAATGGACTGAAACATCAAACCAAAGACGTTTCCATTATTGCATTACTATATTTTTATAATTATTTGATTACTCCCAGATTTTTAGGGCCTAAAAAACTGTCCTTAATTTGAGAGGAGCATCATAGCAGAGGGGAAAAAGGCAACACACATCACTTTCTGATTTCTGTTCGCATTTTCCAAATGGTTAATTATAAATCCTTTTATTATGAGCTCCGTTACCCTCCTAAACTTAAAGAACTCCTACGATTATATCTGGCGGTCTGCATGAACAGGAACTAAACAGTGAAACTCATCATGGTAGGCATCGTGATGTCTGGTAATTGGTTCATTTTACACAAATGATCGCAGTCAAAGCTTAGATCAGGCAATGATCAATGGAGGTTACATGAATAAAAAATTGTTTTTATGCATTTGCACCAAGGATTTGAATATATAAAATTCGCCCTTCTATCTATGAATGTCCTAGTTTGGAGCAGAATATCTTTAAACATGGATTTTATAAACTGTCATAGTGATGCAAAATGTAATTATTCTTTTGGTATTTTCTTTGCGCTGCTGCGGGTTTAAAGCATAATGACGCACACCCGCAGATGGAGGCAGACCATTACACCCATGAGCTTCACAGGACTGATGGTGGGAAATTATATGGATGGGAAATGTTTCAGAGATTGTTTGAGGTGAAACCATGAGAAAATAAACAGGGGGGAGTGATTGAATGGCAGATATTCAGCGATAGTGGGGAGTGATTGGCATTTGGAGAACCAGTGATTGATAGGCAAAAGAAAATATAACTGATAGATATGACAGCTTGATGGTGGTAAATATATATATTTGACCCATTCTCTCTCTCTCACTCGCTCTCTCTCTCTCTCTTTCACACACACATATTAAATGCTGAAAATTTCCATTAAAATCCATTAACAACTTTTTGAATTGTTTTGCTAAAAAACAGATATATAAACACAGGCAAAAACATAACCTCCTAGGCAGAGGTAATGACTAGCTGTGGAGCATGCTGTCAGGATCTAGTCGTGTTTGGCTCCTCCTCCCTTACCTCACCTTAATTCTTTCACCTGTGTGTAACTGACTCCTCCTACGTCCTTGTGTATTTAAGGCCACCTTCTCTTTCTCTCTTGTGCTTGTGTGTCTTGAGTGTCTCAGGCAGCCTTTGAGTGTTAACCTCTTGTGTTTTGAGTGGGTAATTTCAGTCTTTTCTGGTCAGATTTGGTTGCCATATATAGTTTATTGGTGGCTTTACCTGAAATTCTGCTCTCGTTCCGATCTGAGTCACATTGCATTCACACCAATTTAAAACACAGGAAACTTAACACTCACACACATCAAAGCAGTCAGAGTCATATAAGAGTACTAACCACTTCCAGTAGACTAATTACTCCTGTGTACTGACGTGTGTGAGTGAGCACAACCGGGGGGTTCATGGGCATCATGGAAGCCAATATACATCCATGAGAGCCGTTTCTTTCATTTACTCCAGTCTTAACCTTCCAATCTTTTCCAGCCTCAGTCAGCTGCAGTGACGTAAACAGGATTAGCCGAATGTAAATCAAAGGCGTTCCCCTGGGAATGCATAGGCGGGGGAAGACATTTATTTTGGGCCCTTTTGTGGCAGGAAATATATTTAAAAATGAAAAAGTTGCATGAATAAACCACAAAAAAATAGAGTCTCATCTGTTTGCAAGTCTGATGTGAGTCTGTTCGTGTGCATGCGGGTGTGTGTGTGTTTCTGTCAAAATTCTTCATCTCAGTAAACCTCTGTAATTACGTCCCAACAGAGGGAGGAATTAAAACCAGTTTCATCTGCTGGGATGATGAATATGACAGCGGACTGTTATATAGACTTCATATCTGCAGACAAACACACATAAATCTCCACCCGTGATGGTGCTGCTCTGAAGGATGTGTAATTAAACATTGTTATATGAGAAAGTGAAATAATCTATAGTCTGTGAATGTGCCATTGGGATGCGGTTGATGGCCGTCTGCGTTAGCGAGAGAATGATTTAGCTGACGAGGGTGGTCATAAAACCTAGGGGACTGCGGTCGACAGCAAGCAGAAATGAGATCAATTTGCAAAATCCCAAAATGATGTTACTTTATCTTTTTCCGGGGATGAACATCACTTTAAGGAACAATGACAGTTATCAAGAACAAAAGAAGAGATGAATAAAGTTATCAAGGATTTTCATGTGGAGCTAGTTCTGGTTTGTTCCCCTGGCAGGGACCTTGGCGGGAATGACCCATGTCCTCCCTGTAAGGTGTCAGAAGTGGAGACAAGGGTTGAATATTTTACTTCCACCTTTATCACTGACACAGCTGCAGGAAGTGGACGCCTGCTCATCCTGTTGTGGACAAGTAAACGTGCATCTTTTCACCCATAGCTACAGGTGGTCAAACGGGCTCTCGGGGGTGTCTGCAGAAGCTCGGTCAGCCAGCTGTGCAGATGTGTGTCCCTGACACTGTTGCAGCCATTGTGTTTGAACCTGATCAAGATTTATGGACTCCAATTAAACTGCAGCGTCTGAGATGACAAAAGTGGCTTCATTCAACAGCTGACCGGTCTCTGCTGTGCACACCCCCCACCCCACCATGCTCGATAGCAGCAGAGGTTTAATAAGAGGTGTCTGGTACTCTCATCCCCTTTCAGGCTTGCAGGAAGCACGGCGGTCTCAGAGTTTGAGTTTAGATGAGGTCACTGGCCCTGTGGGCTCAGCTGCAGAGAGGACACGGCAGAATAAATGGACAGCAGGGCAGAAGAACCAGTTAGCCAGATAGACCTCGGTCTGGCTCTCAGAGATATTACATAACGGAATATGAGAGTAGATTGCAGATCGATTGCGTCCAACTTAACTGCAGGTTGGATCTATCTTTCAGCAGGGGAAATTTGATAAGTTCACCTTTCTCACTTCACTGGGTGACCTTGTTCCAGAGGTTACTTTGGCTCAGGAACCGTCAGTGGCTCATTTACCCAGAGACACAAGACTTCAGATAGTTAGACAAATAAAGATATATAGATTCATAAAACAAAGTGTGCATGTTCTAAACATGTTTTTAAGATATATGGCAGCACCCCCGAAACATTATTATATTATCCAAAATTAGATCTCTCTCTGTGAGCTTCAAGAAGCTCTCTGGAGAGAGGGCGAAACGTTTTCAAAGAAACCTTTCAGTCCAGTTGACACAGAGAGATCTAATTTTGGATAACTATAACCTGGATGAGTGAGAATCTACACAGACATTATTATATTATATTAGTGTATTTTATTCTGTAAAAATTTATCCTAAAAGGATTCGTTCGTTTGTTTTAAGATTTTTAGGTTTTTATTTCTTCTTCAGAAAGTCAAACAACTATTTGCTAGTTATACAGTATATTTGTCATAGGTTAGACTCCAGTGCTGTCCCAACTAAATGACTCTGTCTGTCATAATGATTTTTAGACCAACATTGTCTTGGAAACATGAAATGCATCACGTCGACACTCCTGGGCTGTCAGGAGCAGCAGTGCAAACACACTGGAAGAGTGTGTTCTTTAGCAGCCAGACTGATGGTCTCCAGCCATCAGGACAGTTGGAGATCATCTAAAGCCTTTCCATCACTTGCTTTCTAACCACAGCTCCCAGCTGTGACAATGGTGTGGGGGGTGTTCTCTCAACTAGTTTTTTTTTATCTCTCTCTTTTTGCCTTGCACATAAAGAATGCAAGGAGCATTAATATGCAGGAGCGGCTGTATGTGCATTCACGATTCTCATTTTGTGATGTCTCAGGGATGGCTGGAGAGTCGTTGCAGGTTTTAGAGATCAGCCAGATGGCTGGGAACGTGTGGAAGGTGATTTGGCCTGGAATGGCGTTGAGTGGAGGACCCGCGGAGACAAATTTGTACAAAGTGTTCCAGTGTGTTCAATAAAAGCCAACAGTGTTGAGTTTTAGCTGCTTCATTTAGTCAGCCGGCGTTTATAGAGAAGCAGGAAGCAGCTGAAAACAGGAATATCGATATTTACTCATCTAACCAACGTCTGCTCTGTAATGACTGTGTGAATATAGCCTAATACAGCCTGGATTGATTAGTGAAACCATGCCTTCAGTCACTTCCTCTTGTTTGTTCTTGATGGTATTTCTGTCCTCACCCTGACTTCAGCTGCCTGACTAATCACAGAAGCCCTGGGATGGGGGGCGGGGCCGTGCATCAGTGCTACTTGGAAGACAAGGCCTCCAAATGATTTAGAGATCCGCAATTGTCACTTTGCCGTGCCCACTAGATTAAATCACCCTTGCCCCCCCCAACCCCTGTCTTACAGCAGGAATGTCATGTGGGTTATAAACCCGCTCAAAGTTTAAAATTTCGTTGTTACGGCTAAAATTTGAGCTAATAAAAGCAAGCATTTTTTTTTTTTCCCAATGCCCGAAGCTTCTAAATGAACCTGGCACATCAAGAAACACAAGCAGTTCTTTTCCCCCCCTCTAAACTTATTACTTTACCTTGGACATTTAACTCATTTATCTGCAGAGCATGTGCCAGGCTAAGCACTGAATTAACCTTATTCCATCCATCTTAACTGCCACACGCCGAACACGGTGGCGGCCAGATCTCAGTGGTTAACTATTAGTTCTTTGCTTCCCAAACTATTTCCATTATCAGGAGAGCGCCGACTGCCGGCTGCAATATTTATCAATAAAACAGGTCTGAGACAACAGAGAAAAGTAGAATGGCACAGCAAAGAGCACTTAGCCTGGATAAACAGGCGGTTATACCATGGATCACTGCGCTGCTAAGCCTGTCACTAGTATAGGGGCTGGAGGGAGACAGAGAATGGAGAAACTCTGGAAGCAGGGTGTGTGTGTGTGTGTGTGT
Organism: Pao palembangensis; assembly: GCA_015343265.1. NCBI lineage: Eukaryota > Metazoa > Chordata > Actinopteri > Tetraodontiformes > Tetraodontidae > Pao > Pao palembangensis. The sequence continues at coordinate 8,651,216 of CM027094.1, read as the reverse complement.
GTGTGTGTGTGTGTGTGTGCGCATGAGACTTCAAGTGAGGCTTTTGGGGAGAAACACAGGCCTGGTCAAAATGTCATCAGCGTGCCAGCTTATAGCAGCTTGAAAGGCTTAGAGTTGTGATATTTATCCTATGGGCTTTGGCAGGGAGGTAGACTGGGAGAGAAAATATCTGTAATTTCATGGTGTCTTCAGGGGAAATTTGATTTCAGATGGCTGGCCGTCTGATAAATAGGAGTGGCTGCCTGCGATCCTTTCCTGAAGGGCTAGAAGAAATGGTACAAGCCTCCCTCACATCTCAGCCGGAGCGCTGAACGGGCGTTTGTGTGCATCTGTGAAAATCAGGAAAATGATCTCTTCTGCGTGTTAGAGCTGATGTTTTTGGCTCAGGACAGGTTGGGATAAACCTTCCTGAGCTTATTTTCATTAATCCTTCAGGAACACACATCCCACCCTTAAATAAGTGTTTATTTCTTTATTTATGGTGACCTCCAGCATCCTGTTGGTTCTACCAAAATTAAAAAGAACAGACTCCCAATCCCAGCATGAATTTTTAACAATGGAATCACATTGCATTAGTGCGGAGGAGACTTCCAGGATCCAATACGGTGTATAAACAATTAGATACCTCTGCCCATCATTTCTCTCTATTTATATTTAATGTGACTCCTCACCAGGCAGAGGCAGGGGGTGTGGAGCTAATGGAGAAAAATGAGAAACGAAAGCAGTTAAGAGAGGAATGAAAGAAGAAGAGGAGTGTGAGTGAAACCTCCTCTGGTTTGCATATTCACTTCGTGATTGCTGATGAAGCTCATAAATACAGAAACCGCTCTTCCTTGATTAGTTCATATTACTCCTGTAGAAAAGTACCAGAGGAGCCACTTTACCATTCATCCAGGAAGTACTGTTTAACGCACAGCAACGGCAAGCGGCACAAACAGAGTTGACACCTTTGTTCCTGCCTCAGGCTGAATCAGGTGGGAGATGAACAGCGGATGGCGAATGACCTTATTTGCAGCGACAGAAGCCCCTGCGGGCGGGCGGGCAGGCGGGGTGGGGGGGGAATTCAGCCGCACTCGAGCACAAAGAGCTGACTCTAACCCCGATGCCCAATAACGGGTCTGTGCTGCTGCTCTGTTATTGGCTCTCAAAGAGACTCAAAGTGCTGCCGCAGGTTTGTGATGAGTCAAGCTCTGCACCGGCAGCACGAGCACACACAGACGCACACACACATATCTTTTTAGAGTAGGATAATACCAAGGTTGGTTCACAATGGAACATGGTCCAAAACCAAGCTGCAAAATGGGTTTAGCATGAACACAAGACAGACAGACAGACAGACGGGTAACATTCCTTGGAGCCGCGGGGTGATCAGTGTGTCGCTGGGTTTGGTTTGGCCTTTGCTCCACCACCTCCTCCAGGGAGACTGGAAGAAACTGATGGCCAACCACAGACCCACTGGGCAAAACTAGAAAATATATCAAAACTGAAAATATTATGAAAATGTCAAATACATTTACAAAAACAGCAAGACTCAGATTGATCTTTTTTTTTTTTTTTTTTTTTTTAAATTAGATCAACAGTGCTCGAGTGTAAAATTTAAAGCCTTGGACCATCAGAGCAGATGTGGCTTGAACCAGATCATCTTTGATGTGGCAACAGCAAACCTGAGCTTGGAGGCCTGGGAAAAACATGTGCACGTGAGCACAGAACAACCTTGGTATGCCTTTGGAAGAACAGCACTAACACTGCAACCGTGCTTCGCTGTCGTTATCCAAGCACAGGAATGTATAAAAATGTTGTACCTGTAGCTGCCAGAAAGATAACGATAGGAAACATTCTTTTGCCTTTGCATCTAGACTCAAACCTTTCACGCATTTATTTCTATCCACTTGTAGAACAATTGAATCCTGAAATTCTTCTCAATGCAAATTATCTGAACAGTGCGCATCGTCATAGCAACCAGTTTTATAAACGTCCTGACAACATGCAGACAAGTAGCCTTTTTTTAAGGAAAGACAAACATGTTTTTTTATTTTAATTGCTGTCAATCTTCTACAAGTGAATTGACCCACAGGTCAATCGCATACGAAGACAGTGTTTTAAACACGCAGGAGTTTAAATGATCAGTCTTTGATATTAGCTGTCTCTGTAATAATCAGGGCTTTGCTCATCTCATTTCCTTGATTGAAGCTGTACAGCAGCATAAATAATTCATTCTCATGTATATTGCAGAGTTTCCAACCATGTTTTTAGTGTTTAGTTTGATCAGCCGATTCAGAGCTCACGTATACCTCCGTAGCCAGATGGGTGCCTCCGTAAGACGAGAGTCTCCTCATCTGCATCAGACAAGTTATAACATTTAAAGAAATTACCATGTAACAATATCAGCAGTGTTAAAATTATACTACACTTTCAAATAAAATGTAATAACCAGTTTTATTGCTTTGAATTTCCATTTTTACTACTCTTTAATCACAGTAGTAATGGGGTCTTTTCTAACATGATCTTTCCTGCTTGAGTTTGGTTTTAAGGCCTGTTGGTCCTTTGCACATTTCCACAAAAGCTCATTTGGATAGTTTTGTGTCTTGACAGAGCCTATCCATCTTGTTGTCTCATTTTCAAGCAAGTTCACAAATGACTTGCCAGATGTAATTTTTTTGCTTTTCTGAGCAACAAAAAAAGCTTTAAAAACACGACAGGATGCACGGTGGTTCCTTTAGCCTCACCAAACTAAGGCTGTGATTCACTAAAGCTGCATTATTTTGCCCCAGTGCAGAGACTGGGAGAAGTGGTAAATGGAAAAATCATTCGAAAACAAAAAGCTAATGTGATGACTCCCAGTCTTTTGGGAGTGTTTTGTGTTGTGTTTTGTGTTTGGCAGGTGACAACAGCTGACTGGGAGTCTCAAGATCCGTCAAGATTAATCGCACCTGGTGGAGGCGTGGTCTAGCCCTTTAAAAGGAAGATTGCCCGGTTGTCTCTCACTCTCTCTGATGGCATGGAGCTGGTGTGATTTGGATATTTGATTTGGACTGTGTAAATAAAGATCTTTTGTGAACATTTGATAATTGCGCAGCTCTTTGGATTTGTTAAGATTCTCAAACAAGCCGGGTCTTAACACTAATGTTCTAGCCAAAGTTAAAATTCCAATCAAACTATTAACATCATCCTTTTCAGCAACCAAATCTGATCTGGAGAGAAATATCACAAGTCACTCTGAATAATGATGTAAACTAACACAATTAAGATATATTTAAAATTATTTATTTAAATTAACTTTCATTACTACAAACAAATTGGCAATTAATAAATTACAGCTTGTTAGGAGCTTCCCACACACTTTAAGTCTTTGCTGCCGCCATCTTTGTTTGCAACCTCCTGCTGCCCCCTCAGGAGGTTTCCTTCACTAAACTCTGGATGAAGCCTTATTTGGGTTTGAGAAAACCAGCATCAGGTTGCGACACCCACATGCATCCGTGCAAAGAGCCCATGCTCTGATGCACCGGATCAGAAGCTGCCATGTCAACACTGTCACCTGTGTTCCAACAATGGTGCAGGATGGCAAAGGTGCTGAGATAAAGGACTGGGTGCAACAAGGCTTGTTTGTTTTGTTGTCTGGAATGGTTTCAATTAGACAAACAAGACCCACGCTGCTTTTCAGGAGGGAGGCGACAGATTTCTGCGGAGCTTCGCCTGCGCCTGTGTGTGTGCATTTCAGCAGGGTTCTGTTCGGGTTGTCGGGGGCCGACTGGTCATTCTGTCACCACAGATGGACAGAAAAACCCGGGAGGCATTTGAGGAGCCACGGGCAATGTAGTTTTCACACTATGTGCGCATGTGCATGCGTCTTGATGTGAGATTTTGGCTTGAAGTATTCTGGTGCTCTGGTGGGGGTGTTTGCAGCGTAACCCCCCTCTTATGCAACAAATGTCATCCCTGTCTGTTTGGGTTGCCCTCCAAATCATCAGATCTGTCAGATGCTAAGCTATTGCACACATGCGCACACACATGCACACAAACAGTACTGATTATGGGTCCAGAGGGCCAGTTTAGCATCACTTGTGCACAAGCAAAGCTAAAACCACCCAACTTTTTAAATTTCTCTCCATGTTTCTCTTTAAATCTATTATCTGCTATTTTTAGGCGTGAACTGTCTCTTCATAAACGCAATTCGTGAAAATTACATGTTTTTGTATTCTGTTGCATTTGTTGTCTGTCATGAATTTGGAACTTTCTTGTGCACATAAACTCTGCCTTCACAGCTTTTATGTATCTTTTGGTTTTGAATTCATGCTTAAATATCTTTTTGCAGGGAGTTCTGTGCATGAGGGCTGTCTAAGAAGCATTCTATTGACATGGATATACAGATTCTAGCTGAAAAGTGAATGGAAATACATGCCTTAGCGTATTTCCTGAACACATGTCAATGTTCACATCATTCAAATCAGAAATGTTAAAAACACATGTTCCTAGGGACATTTTGCATCCAATACCAAAAATATACATTATCAGTCCATAGGCTCCAGCACCCTCCACAAACCAGATTAGGCTTGTTAACGAAGGATGTAGGAGACAGGAAGTATGTGATCTAGCAGAAAACTTGTTTTGTTTGTCTGTTAGGTTATAAATGAACCTATTGAGCATAGTGATAGAAATTCCATCCAGAGAGGGAAAAAACACTAATGTAGAGATACACTTGACGTGCCCTGCAATATTTTCCAGCATCTGGTGGCTCAGCACTGTAACTCTGTAACTCACCATAACACAAATAAACAATATATAATATTTACTGTATTATGAATCAGCAGAAGTGGGCTGCAGCGGCGCACAGACAACCCCGGAAAATTGCACCCCTGTGATAAAGCATTTTATTTATCTCCTTGAGAATGACAGCGAAGTGCTCGGCCTGTCATTCTGGCTTTTTTTCTGTTTTTCCAGGCAGGACCATGAACGTCACAAAAGTCATCAGGTCCCCAGAGAGCATTTCTCACAACTTTGCAAACATGCTTTTGTTTTGATGTGTCTTTTTTTTACCGTCTTTTTGATGACACAGTACATTTCAGTGATCAAGGGCGGTGCGGATGAGGACAGTAGAGGTGAACGAAGAGATGTGCGCTTGCACCCACCCACCCACACACACACACACACACACACACACACACACACACACAAAAATACACACAGAGACACACACTTTGTGTTGTTTGTTGTAGCACCTGTGCTTTTGAAAAAAGACAAAGCAGCTCTCTTTTTTCATTCGGCAGCCACGAGGTGACACGCCATTGTTTTTCCTCCCCGGTGAATTTCAATGGGTGTCACAGAAAGGATGGGCCTCTTGAAGTGCCATATGAGAGGCCATTAGATGCTGAGCTGGTCATCACTCTACTGTGAAAGGCGTTCTATTGATGTGACGTCCTTCAGACCAGTTAACTTCTGCAGAATAATGAGCACCTCTTTGCCAAAATACAGTGCTCACACCAATATTTACCTGTGCATGTAAACACTTATCTTTTTAACTTGATATTCCTGTCAGTCGGGCTCAGAATTGTACAGATTTCCATATGTTCTTAAAGACAAATGGTATAAAGATAGGCAGATTACTCAGGAAATGACAACCCAGCATTGCAGCTACCTTTGAGGCATAAACAGATGGACAGAAAGCCTTTTTGCTTCCTCATTATGTGTGACCATGTGAATGTATGACAGCACACCCCTGAGTGTAAACATATTGACCTGCCAATGGGGTGTCTGCTTCACCATGTTACCCTGCCGATGGTGTTCGGCTCCAAATTAATCACACATGATGAGATGATTAATCTGGTTTATGTCCCTCTGTCTGTCGGATGTGCTCGGCCATATGCCGTCCTCTCTGCTTCTCGGTGGCAGGAGCTTTCTGCCGGGAGCCCAGTCCTGTCTGCTGTTCTGCAGGCTTCACCATTGTTTTGTTAAACTGGGGTCTCTAACAAGGCCAAGCTTTAAGTTGAAATTTAAACCAATTTCCTCTCCAGTTTGGGTTGAACAGTTAGTGTCTCTGTCCAAGGTGCTGAAACAGTCTCGCGAAGTCTCCCAGTGTTTGACTTGACCTCCTTATGTTTATATTTAACTGTCAGGCCATTACATATAATGAACGTAATTCATTCCATACTCTGTGGCTAATGAGTTGAAATTAAGTTAGCACATTTTGTGGCTAACGTGCTCAAAAGTATTCAGTTAAATGAGCTTTGGAAGGTGACTTAATTAGCGGCTAGGCAACATTAGTGATTTTAAATGTCTGTTTCTTATAATAATACCAAAAACAATTAACAACATTAGATAAAATGTTGCAATAATACATTACAAATGCCTGACTTTGTGCTTCATTTGCAATGTTTTCTTCATTTGTGTAAGAGTTTATTGAAGTATGTAAGACTGAGTTGGGTTTTGGCTGTTTACTGCATCACATTTTTCTTTTTCAGCCAGTTTATGAAGGAGGTAAACTGTTACTTCTGCTACATGCCCATCCATCCATCCATCCATCCATCCATCCATCCATCCATCCATCCATCCATCCATCCATCCATCCATCCATCCATCCAGTGGCGACTCTCTTCTGAATGGAAAATTTCTACAAACTGTGTATTCTCATGAAGCAAGGACGTTAAAAGTCTAATTTTCTTTAGGTTTAGTGGGTGTGCATTGGATTTCCAGTTATTACTGAGGTCACGTGTAAGGTCAGGGTTAGGGTGGGGTCAGGGGTTTCTTCCATATTTAGCAACATTTAGTTCATATGCAGCAATCTCTGGTCCAGGACTGGTGTTCCGACAACAATATCCAGTCCTGACAACGATAATAATCACTGTTTACACAAGATTAAACCACCATCCCACGTAGAAGCTACTGTCCGTTCTTCCTCTGTGGTTCTCCTCTGAATATCAGACCTATCTGAACAAAATGATCCTACTACAGAAGTCAGAGGATCAAATCACAGCATGAAGTCTACTACAGCCAGGCTTAACAAACCAGTCATGACTTGCAAACTGCACCAGCATATTTTACAACACTGTCAAGATGACTGACTGTGGAAGTTAAGACAAAGCTATTAACTGTGTCTGGTATCAGGGGACTGGAACACCCTCCTCTAACCTTTTATTATATGGCTTCTGTCAAACCACGTACATTAACACGAATGCCTCTGATGTAATTAACTTTTCTATTAGCACAATGGCCTCAGAGGCAACCCATGCCACATGTTGGAAAAAAAAAAAGTTGTTCATTCAGAATACTCGGGCTGCTTCAGAGGGCTCACTAATGATCCAGCTATAATTAAAATGCAGACATATGCTTTTGGCTTACTGATCCATCACACAGTTCTCCTACACACTGCTACTGCCACCGTCGCCCGGTGGCTGCAGCAAAAGGAACAACGCAAAAGCAGAGGCAGAATGGGTCGGCTTTCATTTTCAGGACAGGGTAGGTTTTAAATGATTGGTAAAGAGTTCCTCTTCTGCCTCTCAAGAGCAGCATGGGAGAAAAAAGGCTGCTTTCAATCTATTCTTTACGACTGTTGACCTGTCCTCAGGACAGGTCCGAGTCATCTAGTTTTTAAAGGACTTGCATGTTTTTTATCCTGATTTCTGTAATGCTTTGTCTTCTTTCTCCATATAAAGATATGACTCAGACCACATATGATGAAACCTCTGTGTTTCTATTTTACAGGACATTATGAGAGATCAAAAAAAGTGGAAGTGAAAGTGAAAGAAGCTGTGTGATGAATTAGCAGGTCAGGAGCAGATTTCCTTTCATGAGACTTTTATTCATACACTCAGTGTTCTCAAGGTGGAAAATGGATTAACGTAGAGAAAAAGAAAAGATTGGACTAAAGAAGGTGAAATAGAACATTTAGCACAGGTTAAAGTCTGACTCTTGGCACTTAATTGTGAGAACAGAAGGTAAATCTTCTTTACCCACAGGTCGGATTCCTTTGGCTAAAATCCAGTTTAATTTCTCTGAATTTGGGTTTTTGCTAACATCGTTAAGGACAGAAAGGAGGAATTAAAAGAAAGCAGAGGACAAAGTTCTCTCACCAGCTCCAGCTCCGCCCCATTCATTAGAAATTTAAGCAAATGAGACAAAGGAAAGTGAATAATTAAACACACAAAAGAGAAAGAAGGCACTCAGCACACAGTGCAGGCCTTTTTAAAGGAAGTTGCTTTATCTACACATGGTCTTCAAGTGTCCGGCAGGACTCCTGTCCTCCGAGCCGGTCATCAGACATTATATCAGCATTTTTTGGTTCCCTCTTCCCAACCGTTGTCCGCACGGCCATAGGCAGCGCAGGCTGGATCCTTTCTTTCCAGACCAGAATTGGCTTTAATTGCATCACAGAATGTCAGATGAGAAATCAATATTTTATTATTTCCAGTGCAAATCCTAAAGGGCATGGATTATTAAATGAATGGGAACAGATCTCTGAAACATAACCCAATTAAGAGCTGTTGTGCACACTGCTATATTTTCACACAAAGAAGACGGCGCAGAAATGCAAAAGTCACCATAAGCAGACTGTTTGTGTGTATAGCTTATTGTTGTCACCCCTGTCTGTCTTAATTTAGTAAAGGTTTTTCTCACTTTTTTAATTTAGTTTATTTTTTGTGATGCATTCATGTGCTGCAGGAAATTCCGACATTTAGGCGCATTAACGGTTTTTAATTAAACACCAACCCCAGAGCTGCTTTTGTTTGTATTTTCTCATCCGCATATTTCTCATCCTTCCTTCTGTGGTCGAGAATCGTCTTCCCCTTTTCGTCTTTTGCCAGTTTCACTCTCATCGCTCGCCTCTGTAACCTCCTTCCTCTTCTTTCCACGGTGCTGGTAATCCCGCCATTGTTGATGTGATCGTGTTTGTATTCCCAACATAATTGAAGGAAGTGCTGCGGTCTAGACAGGACTGACACATCAATTGTTATCTGTCAGTCCGCTTTCGAGATGTGTTTACTGTGCCGGAAGATTTTTCATCTGTGCAAAGTAAATGAAGATAAGAAATGAATTTATTTATTTATTTTTTTCTGATTTTAAAATACCAGATAAGGAAACGTGTTTATGGAAAGAAAATCTGTTTGTGTGAGTCGTTTGTTTGAATCAGTCATGCTGATGCATTTCCAATCACTGTCGCTGGTCTTTTCCATACATCTGTTGACACATCTGCTTTGTCATAAATGTTTACATTTACAATTTGATTTAATCCTCAACATTAGAGGGAACTTTAGTTGGTTTTGGGGTATTTCTTAAATCTATCTTCTTTAAAGAAAGGACTTTTTGGCGTTTGGATCTTTGGGTGCAGCAGGAGGCAATTAAATTAAGTTAAAATCTGGCTACTTTACCAGACAAAATATCAGGGCTTATTAACACAGCAGTAGGTATCCTTCTGCAATCAATAAATCTGAAATCAATAAATTGTCTTGATATTCTTATTAAGTCATTTCCATGTCTGACAGGTTGTAAAAAAAAATCATGAGACATCATTTCCATGCTATGCTGCAATGTAGTCTGTGCCACTAGGTGGTGCAATGATAACAGCTGCTTATTTGGCAAATTAACCATGATAACCACTGTCTTATTTTAAACAGGATTCTGACTTAACTAGAGTTTTTTAAACCTCTGAATCACCTCGTTAGTGGTAGTAGCACTAGATTGTATGTGTTACTTTACATATTCCATTGTTTTCAGCCAGCCAAGGCATTTGGAACAAAACAAATGATTTGGCTAAGACATTTGGAAGTAAGAACAGAACCAGTAAAATAGCTTGTGTGCTCACATTCCTGCTTAATTGTGTAGAGTGCAGCTCAATTTGTCAGTATAATTACTCCATAAAGACAAAGGAAATGGAAGATCATGACATATGAACTCTGGACGTGATTACAGTTTTCATGAAACGAAGGAAGGAATTAGCTGTTGTTTATAGAAGCAAATCCCATCTGTCCACAGGCTTCAATTCTGAGACACGTTAGCTGAAGCTGCTCTAAGATTCAGCTTCTGCCACAATCACAATTCACCAGAGCTCCTTGTCAGGGAAGCAGGAACAGGACAAATTTATTTTCTGATACCGTCATCTATTATTTGCTGGGCTGTCATCTGCTGACTTCCTCTTGCGATGTTTTCACCGGCTTCAGCATGTGAAAAAAGGATCTTTTACTTCCTGGATTTTCTCTCCCAGGGACTAAAAGGTTCCTTTTTGACCTTGAGCAAGAGGCAAGTTACATCAAATCAGTTTCCATGTCCATTTTCATGTTGGCGCTGCTATTCTTAAATTCTATAACCTATGAAAAGTATGACCCCAATGAAACATTTAACCAATAAAATGTCCTGAAAACTAAATTTGTGAAGAGAAATTCATTTACATTTGACAAAAAATTAGTAAATGTAACAGTAATTTTGCCACAACTACCAGTAAAGTTTGTCTGTCTGTGCCTCATGTCAGACTTTGTACAGGTTCTTACTTCTTTGTGTTATGGCTTCTTCTGGCTTTAATTAAAATTGTGCTGAATCTATTTGAACCTGAAAAGAGGCTGCAGTTAGAGAATAAGGTTAGACTTGTGGATTTATTGAATGGCATTTCAAATGTCACCTCACGTCACCAGAAAGGCCCTTCATCTATAGTAATTAGATGAATATTTAACAAGCACATTATCTGTTCCTGGCAGCCAAAAAGAGCTCAGAGAGACGGCCTCGCTGTGTTTATCACAGGCACAATGAGCCATTACAGGCATTGTTTCTGGCTCGCGCTAAAGGTGACGCTCCTTCTCTCCCTGTTGTTTTCGGGCTATTGATGGAACAATGTGGTCATTTTTCTTACATGGTAATGGGCTACAAACAACAACAGATGAAATACATTTTAAATGCCACCTTGCTGTCTTTCTTAACTACTTCCTGTGTCTTTCTTTCTTTCTCTGCTATATATGAACATAATGATGTCTCGTGATATTTTCCTCCAGGTCCAGGTCGAAAAAAAAGAAGCAGAGAAAGGAAATCCTGCATGAGACGAATTGAAGTCGGTAATGCGGTGTTGTGTTCTTCTCTGCTTACTTTCAGTGGGTTTGACTGGAGCACGTTTATGAATTATTATAGAGGGCTGGTGCCTGCATGACTTGGTTGCTGTTGAAGCGAGCTGGCTGGTCAAGTAGTGCAATTTCTGATTTCTGATGACTAGCTTCTATTGCGGCGCTCAACTGAAGAACTGTTCCGGAGTGAAGTCAACGGCACCAAGTAGACACCCTCCAGCTCTCTGACCTCTCGCCCTGACCTCTGCTGCGACATGATTGTCGCAGGCGAATGCATCGTCCAACAACAGACAGTTCAGTTTCATTTTTGTTCAAAAAGAAACGTATGCAGCGTCAGGGTTTTGCAGTCCAGCCGTGAACTTGTTAAGGCTTTTTACATCCTCTGCAACAGGCTAGACACTTCTTTGAGCCCAAAGTGGCGTCCTTTGCTTTGGGGTTTTTTGCAGCATCAACTTTTCTTTTTTTCTTGTCTGGTGTCAGAGAATTATTGTGTGATTGGAAATCTCGAGGAAATGAAAAATAAATAAATAAAAATCTCCCGTCTTGCGGAATGTGGTACAGCCTTCCAGAGCCTACTCTGCTCTGCGGATCTTTTAAATTTAGATTACACTTCTTGAACCCAAAAGGTCACAGCCAGGTTAAACAGTAATGTAGCGAATGCTGTTGGCAGCCGTACAATCCCACAGCTACTGTATCGGAAAACACCACGCGGGAAAAACATCGTTCTGCTTAGCGATTAGCCAACAGAAAATGTTACTTGGAAGAAAGCTTGGAAGGATAGTGGTGAACAGTCAGTTTATAGGGAGAAGTAGGTTGGACTCAAAAAAACAAAGGAGGAAAAACCAAACCTTTGGGGGATCTGAGACAAGACAAGTTTGACGGATGCATCCATCTCTTGTAAACGGGGCGTCGCTTCATTAGCTTTAGGCCTACCCCAACACGCCAAATATATTTGTTTTTAAGGATTTTGCCGTATCCACTGTTTGCATCAGAGCCTGATTGGAAATAAATGTTGATGTTGATGTTGTATGAACCTAATGAAACCGTTTGATGGACTCTGTTTTTTATTTGGATCCCAGAGGTGTTTGGCTGTGCTCCAGCCGCCTGTGTGGCACTCCGCCAGTATGCAACCAACCTTTACGCCTGTGCTGTCAGATTGCGGCTAAAATTACCAAGCAGTCGGGACAGATCTTCCCCACAGCTGTGCGCCATATCTGCCTGCTCCCAGACCCTTCTCTTTCAGCGGAAAATTTATGAGATTTGAGTCAGTGTTACTGTAGAAAATAGGGAAGGAATGAACCCATTTTCAAATGAATCAAGTTGTCATATAATGGAGTGAGTGCTCATCATTCCCCGCGGCGTGTTTTCCCATCTCTGGAGCTGTGTAATCCTAACAAAAAGAATAAGTAGCTGCAATCATGGGTCACTCTCCGCAAATGTTTTACCTACCCCCTGATGAGGCTCTGGCACCAGCTTGCAAGCGCTTGATCTTGTTGCAGCTGCATTTGACAGCTATCTCCTCCTAATTTCACGTTCTTGCATATCACTTAACACGCACACACACGTTCATGCACGCGCACACAATGCTGCAAGATTAGGAATAGTGATCTGAGGCTGATCCCAAATCTGTTCGAACAGTTCCTCACAGCAGGAATTGAAATGAAGCAGGAGGTATCCGCAGTGGTGATTGGACAGCTGCCACTCCGCTTACCGGCCAGGGCTCTGACGAGCAGACAGGGAATTTGTTGTGCTTCCTCTCCAACGTTTGGTTGTTGAGCTAATTGCACATCAGCAAATGTTGGCCACTTTTTGGTCAAATGGAGTCACAAACCAAACCAGAGGATCATCTTGTCCACATGGTCTCAGTCTCATTGTCTTCATCTAGATGTAAATGTTGCTGCGGCCATCATGATTAACTAAAGAAAAGATAAAATCATCGCATGGAAACACAACATTCCTTGAAGGTCAGTCGTTATTAGCTATTCTAGACAATGCAGAAACAAACTCACCTTGAAAACATAAAAATAATATAATAAAAGTAATTCTGTTGCCTAATGCATGCTGCAGACTTCTATAATTATTGAAAAATATTGAAAATATGTCTTTACAATGATTCTCAGACTTGATTTAGGCCCAGTTAACAATTGTATTGTAATTGTATAACACACCTTCACTCTTGTATCTCAAAGTTTTATGTCCAAGACTGGTCAATAAAGACATTTAAAAAGAGAAAAGACAGAAAAGCTTCCTGGTTCATTTCTATGCCTGTGAGTAACCTCGGTCCCAATCCATTGCCCCTGGTATTGGCATTAATTGCTTGAGAGGGAAAAGTAATTATCTCAGGTAATTATTACACAGGGTAGAGTGAGAAAACACACGAGGCTCCCCTTGGGCTCCCTGCAGGCAGAGGTAAAGAGAATTTCTCCTTTAACGTGGTCTAATTGCAGGGGCTGGGCTCTTGCAGCCATAAGCTCTCACGGATCAAAGGTTTAAATTACACACACAAACACGAGGACGCGAGCAGCGAGACCGACGCTCACATCTCCCTATGTTACCTACCCATCAACAGTACAATTAAGAGGCAGAGGAGATTCAGAAAAAAAACAGTTGTTTTACTTTTGATCGATTAATGTTGGTATGAAGACCTGTCAGGTCCTGTGAGATCATGTCCTCACTCATTCCACAAAGTAAACACAGCTAGAAAAAATGAAAGCCAACCAAACAAGGCTGTTTATTAATATTTCTGGAGAAATGGCCAGTATACCTCTTAGCCTTCACACGCATAAACAAACACACACACACACACAAGCATGCCCGCCGAGGTGCTCGGGTCACACACACATCGGTATTACCCACAGGCACTCACAAGTGTTAGCATACACAAGTGTTGTGTATCCTCATAAAAGCTATTCTCAGGTCTTTGGCAAGAACATGAATGGGCCAAGTGAAGAGGCACCACCAACAAAAACAAACGTCTGCTCTTTACTGGTGATAATCCGTGTTTGCCGGAGACAGTTTTTGGATGTGAGCATGCAGATGGGCTGCTGGCTGGTTTAAAACCTCATCAGGAAGGACGCTGCTGACAGTTTCCCTCCTCCTCAGAGTATGTGCAAAAGGACCCCTCTGGTGGGTGGGAAAGGTGCTGATCAGTCGGCGAGCAGTCAGAGTACGCAGCAGCCTGAAATAAAATCTGCAGCATGGGTCAGAGGAGATCCAGTACCGCGGTATTGGCTTCTGAGGGTGCAACATGGAGGCAAATTTACTTTAAAGAATCCATTCACATTAAAGCTCTGAGCCACTGCACATTATTTTTAGTGTTAAGCAATCTCTTTTTTAAATCTTATTTCAGCCCGACTGTGTCTGGCGAAGAACCTGCTCTCATATGTCATGACCATCATCTCGAGCAAGAATTTAATCATTATAACCTGTAAAGTTTAACAATGGCTGACAGCGGTGCATGCAGGGTGTATTTATCTGACATTATGGTGATTTAAAACCAGGGAGACATCAGGATCTGATGAAAATAAATCGTCTACATTGTTAGATGGTAATTAAATGATTTTACATGAGCTCTGCCCTGGATGTCTAGCACAGATGAGTGCACATGCAGCATGAGGCCAGTGACAGATTAAAGCCAGAAAGTGTCTATATAATAGTTATTCATCACTGTTTTGGACATTTTTTTTTTGAAGTTCAGGGACCAAAAGTTTCAGAAAAATACTGTCTGAGCAGCTTTAGCACCAGTTTAATTTGGTCATTAAAACTGGTTCGAGCGAAAGGAATCTGAGCCATTTAGGAGCCAAAAAATGGCTCACTATCCAGCGTTCGGGAGCAGCCAGAAGTGTGTCATTCATTCGGTCTCTGAAAGAATACACAGGACAGAGAAACGTAAGAGAAATCATAAACAGCAGATAGAGCAGGAAGAGACCACCAAGGAAACAAACTCCCGTCCATTTCAAGTGGACCAAACAGCTCTGTTGTGAAAGCGCCCTGAGAGAAGCAGCCCCAGGAAACTGCCGAAGCACTTTCATTGTGGAGATGGGCTGACATTGAAACGAGGAAACTCACGCTAAGTACACAAGACGGGTATGAGTGGATACACGTATTTTGGCCCATATTACTATGACAACAATAAGGTACAATACTGTAGGGCCTGTGGATTCCTCCCGGCTGCAGATGGATGATAAGCTTTCACCTGACGACCATGGTAGCTTTTCTCCAGACTCTTCCAAAACTATTATTATTATTATTATTATTATTATTATTATTATTATTACTGGTACTAGTACTAGTACTAATACTAGTACCAGTATCAGTATCAGTCTTTCTTTGCCTTTGTTGCAGATTCAGACAAGATTAAAATTAAACCTCAGAAGACAGTTCATTTATTGTCTTACCTGTCACAGCTCACCTGAGGAGGGAGCGAAGAGGAGGAGGAGGAGGAAATGCCACGGACCATGACAACATTGCTCATTTTCCTCCTGCTGTTTGGGATAAGAGCTATGATTTATTCATTTCGAGTCATTCTGGGTTCTGCCAGTTTCAGTTTTCCCTTTTTAATCAATGTTGAGATAAGCAGGAACTGCCTTTTTATAATTCATCATCTCTAATTCCGTTCAATGGCCTGATGCTGCATGTTTTTCGGTGTCTCTGTGTGAGTGAAGACAGCCGGTATTAATGTGTCGAGCTGTTTATGTTCTCCTCTCTGTAATTTATAATTCATGTTGCACTGCCAGTGGTCATTGTTATGTGCATTAAAATTGTTGTTACATCAGATATCTGAAACTCTGAGATGAAGCCATTTCCACTTCAGTATGTGGCTGATATTTTAATGTTTTGCCCGAGGCGGCAAAGAACCGCCTGATTAATTCAAAAAATGGCAAAGTTGAGTAGACACCACTCAAACATACAGGCAGAATGATGAAATCACCCGGTTTAAGCGCACAAGTGGCTGCTTTACCTCCACATATCAGACTTTCATCACTCAGCTGCGACTTACTAAAGACTCTGCTTTCAGCCTCGTTTTAGCTCTGACGTTCACATTCAATCTCCACGCTTTGTTTTTGCACGTGGCCTTATCTGACAGACGCTCCTAATTTTCCCCCTGGCCTGTCTTCATTTGGCCCTGAATGCATTATTACACTTCAGATAAAACCAATAAAGTCTAAGAATTCAAATGCATCTCAATTTATTCACTCCTTTCATTTGTCTCTGTGCGGGTGAAGCACGACTTGCACGGAGCCTCGCACTGTGGAAATAAAGGGATGGAGTAGCCTGGAACTTGATTTTAGTACTCATGAATAAGAAGTGACCTGAATGCAGATCATTATTGGCAGGCTGTTTGTAGAAGTCTGATTACTGTACTCTTGATTGGTTTGAGCACTATGTCACTCGAGGCAACCACAGGATGTTATAAGTATTAATAGAACACCTCCGATTAGTGTCAGTGGCGGCCATTATTTTATGTGAGGTAACAGCATGTGTATTATTACAGTATCTTCCATGGTTCCCAATTACAACCTTAATTAACACCAGAGGGAGAATTTACTCCCCAAACCCCCCCAAAGAAGGAGAAATCCATTTACTCTAAAATTCTATTAATGGAAAAACTTGTTGCTGCAACTTTACTTCATTTTAGAATTCAAGTAAAGTAAAAGAAGGACTTGCCACCACTGGCAGACCAATGTTATTCTGTCAGGATCTAATAATACTGGCAGAGCTGTGACCTTCTACACAGCATATATTTGAGCCGTGATAACAATGGAAGGTTTTAGTCAGCATTGTTTTTTAAACATTTGTAATACTCCATGCTGTTCCACGATTGTCCACGCTCCTCACTTGGCTGCTGCTCTTTTTGTTCGCGATAATTAGCCATGCTGGGATTGGAAATTTTGATCGTTATCGGCAAATGACTGAGTAAACCCACAGGCATGGAAAAGCAGAGCTTTCCGGGACTAGCAGAGTGACTTAGAATCTACCATCAGTTTGGTGTTCAGGCTGCTTTCGGTTTGAACGTGCTGCCCTGTGTTTTGGCACCGCTGCAAGTCTTTCAGACTGAATAATGAGCCAGAGCAAAATGCTAATTTAGAAATTCAACCTAAAATGAACAACACTTATCCAAGAAGGGGGAAAAAATAGGTATGATTAATTATGAAACAAACGCTCTAAAGCGGAGCCTGAGATGCCAGAGATGATGCTGAATTCACATCTGGTAGTTTGTCACTGCTCTCAGAGTCAGACTTTAAAAAAAAAAACAGTAAATGTCAAAGGGCAGAGCTTTCGCCTGATTGCAGCCACACAATTCTAAATATTTTTATCCTGTGCAGTGAAGCTGAAAATGACCCAAAAATATGCTAAGACAGGACACTCAGAGGCAATCATCCTGAGGATATATCAAGTGTGCTCAGCTTTTAGTGTCATCACAGAAGCAGCCTGAACACTTTCACACAAACATGGCCATTCTGACGGCTGCTAGAGGTTTAACATGGAGATGTGAGAGCAGGAATGTTAAGATTATAATTTCATACATGCTCTATACAATAGATATTTTGCACTGTGTCCACACAAACCTGCAGCACAGACAGCACACGTGAGGTATAGTAATGTGTGGGAATGTATTTCAATGTAATATACTGAACAAAAGTATCAACTTTTCAAACATTCTCCCTTTTCCATAACAGTAAAAGCACAGACTTCCAACCCAACCCAGTAAAGGTCTTTTCATTCCTTTATAAAATTTTCATGGTAAAATCATCTTCTGGTATAAACAGAACATTACATCGAGGGGAGATAGCTCACCCAAGAAGAGAGTCGCAAATTTCTAAAAGATGATTACACCCTCAAACTCTGAGTCAAACAGGCTTGATATCCTGTGCTCAGGAGCACCGGGTTGTGTATTTACCAAGCCCCGCACTGCTTGTTTTGTTGAATGTGCTGTCAGAATCGACGAGCTACGACCGAGCAGAGCCTAATGATCTCCAGCGCTCCCACTTCATTTTAGATCGGAGTGATACATGGAAATTATTGCAGTGTTTACTTGTACGAATTTCGGAACCCTCCTGTCTGCTCTGCTATCAATTTACACCAAAACGGCTTAGCTCTAGGTTGCCTCAAGCATGGCCGAGGAGGTACAGCACAAAGGAGTCAATACTGCACACTCACACACACACACACACACACACACCCTGCTGCTGCAAATCTGGAATGAGCCTTAAAACTTTGCAGACATCTTTGCTAAACAACAACAACACCAAAACAAATAAGCTTGTTTTATTGGACATCAGCTACTTTAAAAAGAACATTACAGTTTCTATAAGTGCTATGTTTACAGAGGTAATCAGTTCCAGATTTCCCAAGATATGCATCAGCTTTTGATGTATTATTAATTTTCATCAGAATCTATTACCATAACATTTATGATGGTAATTTATGATGTTTATTAGGATAAACAAATTTTGTTTTGATGTCCCGCTCATCACAATATAGAACTTAAAGGACGAATAAAGAGATGTCTGTTTCGAACGTTTTCTCCCAAATACTCTGGGAGAAGACATGTTTTGGAACTAAACCAGTGTAAAATGTTGATGTCAGTAGACCAGTTATGGAAAAAAATGCTTCTTGCCTCTGAGACTTCACCTAAAATCCCCAAACAGATGGGATCATCAAGTGGAACTCTCCAAAAACAGTTGCTTCAATCTTCTCTTGCTGAGGGCGATGAACTTTCTCCTTCTCCCTGAACCGGTTTCAGGCATTTTTTTGTCATCAGCAGTAATGTTTGTTCAGATGTTGCATGACTAATATCAATCAGGCAGTGGAGCTCAAAGAAAACAACAACATGGCTTTGCCCATTCGCAATCGCTCATGCGTCAGTGGAACAGTCAGCAGCAACAACCCAAATGAATGGATGGATGCACTTTCCCCTCAACCAGCACCGAAGCTGCAGAAGTCGAAAATATTGCAGGCTGTTTTTGTGATCATTTTTGATTAAATGTTCTCTGTTGTTTTGTCTTTCAGCTGTTCTCATGACACTCAAGTCACGCTGCTCCTAAATCAGACCAAGGGCCGTAGGTTCCAGTCTGTCTGTTGCTTTGTCTGATCGTGTTTCCCTGAATTTCAAGAGATCTTGGACCAAAACAATACATCGTTTTTATGTGATATAAAAGTCCTGACTGACCTGTACTTTTTTAGCACAGTACAGTCGACCGTCAGACTTTCCATCTTTATTTCATACTGACTGTTTGATCTGTGGGTTGCTCACCCCGAGCAGGCTTAAAGCTTCTGCTTACTGCTTTATTCTTACCACCAGGGAACTTCGATTACTGTGTATCAACATCTGTAAAGTGCTTACTTCCATAAAACCTTCAGGGTAAATCTAAATATATCTGTTAATGGTTGCTGTGAAACTCTCCTCGTGAATCATTTTCACAGAACTGCAAACACACCTATGAAGATCACGATCTGGTAGAGTGAAAACACAACCGTCATCACTTTAATGCTTGTTTTTTAACATCCAGCTATCCAACTATCCAACTATCCAATTATCAACTTTCTCCCTGATACAACTTACAGTCTTCTACATGCTGTTAATGCGGGAACAGTCTTTACAAGGCTGGAACAGGCGTGCGGTGCCAGAGCTCTGGTTTCGCTCAGGACCGGTGTTCCGGCAGATGAAGTTTTACAGTTGACACAAATGCAGCTCCACAGGAGTTCATCAGCTCTCTCTTCAGGTCCTGGTCCGGAGCAATTCCAAGGCCTAAAAGATGCAAATGCAGCCGTGGGATCAAGTTTGTCTGCGTGTACCTCGTTTTCTGAAAAGTCTTTTTTTTTTTTTTTTTACTGTAAATACACAAATACAACAGTAATTAGATATAACTTCATCATAAATATGCACCACAGTGAGACGGTGATAAGGTGAGGCGTCAGCATAGACGGGACCGCGTGTTCTGTTCTTTGTCTGAACGCCTGGGCTCCTTTATTCAGCAGCTGAATTCACTCCATGCCTGTGCAATTTCCATCATAATAACTGTAAAATTTTTATGGGGAAAAGATGGATGCATGGATGTGTGGGTGCATGGACACGCGCACGTCCATTCCCAGGTGAACGCTAAACAAAACAGAGAGCTGCTGAAATGTAAAGATTTATAGCCAGGGGCATGGGCTTTTAGGCGACACGGGCCGCAGAGGAACTTTAAATATTACAGCATGCGTGCGCCCATGTGTGCGCCTCAATATGGATGTGGATGCCCTCGTATCCCCGTCCCTCTGGGCATGCTTCTGCTTGTCATTTCATGGCGTGATGGTGTTTTTTTCCTAAACTTGCTCGACCCGTAATGATTGTTCGGCTTCTTTGCAGCCTGTTGTCATTAGCCGGTGACCACAGCAGTCATTAGTGTTCTGATCCGCTCTGTGTGGACCAATAAAGAGGGGCTTAACAGCATGGTGGGCCTAGTAAAAGGGACAAGAGAGAGGGTCTGATGGATGAGTACCATTTGATTTAGGAGGGATGGGAACAGGTGGAGCCATTGGGCGAAATGGGGCGAGGAGGGTAAGAATAGGTGAAAAAAGATAAATGTGTGTCATGTCGGAGGAATGGCTGGATGCTGATAATAAATGGCGCAAGATGAAAGCACGACGGAGAAGGAAATATGGATGAGAGCGTGCACATGTGAAGGCTAGAGGAGGAAAAGATCAGACCTCGCTCCAAAGGACAACACTGATATACGATTACAAGATGATATTATTAGAACCTCTTCATCACCCTCTGCTGTCTCTTTCTCTTCTCCTCAGTCTGAATTACCGTTTCCCGTCTCCACTTCTTTCCCTGCACCTCTCTGCTGACTGTCTGCTGGTCACGTGCTGCAGCAGCTGCCCGTTACTTTCTGTCAACCACGATTGCATTTATTTGTTTCTGTTAAAGCACTATTCCAGTTTCTCTAGCTTTGTGTTTCAAGCTGGTCTGTCTCGTCATCTGTTTTTCTCTGAGGCCCTAACAGGACTCCTGCCTCTGAGCATCAACTGATAAAATGAGGATAAATGAGATGAATTCTGAAGCGGGTCTGCTGGTATTATCGCTGATCAGCATCTTGTCACATCTAGATGAAGCTACACCCACCAGAGGGAAACACTGTGAGGTTGTCAAACAGATATAATCTGTGACAGCTGAACACTACAAAATTGTACTGTTACATCATCTGATCGTTCAAGATTGCCAACACTAAAGCAGTGTAATACAAAACCAAGATGGATGATGTGACTTCAGGAAAAAGAATTCCCCTGTAACAAAGACCCATCAGGAAATATCAAAGTCGGAGCAAACTTTTAAATGCCATCCGTACAGATCAGTAACTTTTAATGAACTCCTCCCCACCTGGATGGATTTATGCTCGCCTGTGCTTAGTTTCAGTGTGTCGTGTGGAAAGAGGAGCAGACTCCTGAACCATGGGAATACTTCAGATGATTGATCATAAATACCAACGAGCAAGCAGATCAACCTGGTGTGAGTCCCAGTTCGGGTCCTTATTGAAGGTAGAGCAGAGATTCAGAGGCAGAGGGAGGCATGTGTAAAAGTGGTAAAGAACCACTCACACAGAGTTTCTAAGCACCCTTTAAAAGGTGTTAGCTGCTCTAATATAGCTGTATTTGCATATAAGTCAGGTATGAGAGTGTTTCAGATTCTACTCATAGCTGTAGGAAAATAATGAGCCCCTTTTAAAAAAAGGCCCCTTTTTTCACCACTTGGCTCGAGCAGTTCATCCCCTGGAGAGTTTCCTATTGATCAAGGGCGACAGGGCAAATATGCTGCTCAAGATAGTGCCGTCAACATTATAGAGGGAGGATTCCAGGTCTGATTTGTAGCTTTTGGCCTTGGCCTTGGCATTGGCTTTGCATGTTCCTCCGCTGGGTGTTGCTCCTGGCTCGTCAGTGACGTGAATGTGTGTTTATGTCTCTCCGTGGTACAGAAAACAGAGAGAAGCTCAAGCAGCTCCTGATTCTTGTTAAGGAAACATAAAAACCTGCACTGATGTACTGCTGTTAAACCCTACTTACACGCACACATTTACAGGTGAATGCTTTTATTTTGTGTACAAATTGTTCTGTTTCCTGTTTTGTTGCCATGTTGCTTTTCATTTCTTGGTCTAATTGGTGCACACCTGAACTTAATCTAATCACTGTCAGTATTTAAGGCCAGGTCCCTAAAGGTTGTGTGCCTGAATGTTGTTTTCTAGCTGTCTCCTCTGTGCTTCCCTGTACCTCTGCTGTGTTTCTTTGTGTTCCCCATGGCTTTCTCCTAGTGAATCTTGTTGTTCCTTGTGTATTTTGGTGTTTTGTTCCTAGTTTTAGTGTTTTTAGTTTATTTTTCTTTGATGCACAACATGGGTCCAAAATGACCCATATCCATTTTCTATGTTATTTCCTATATGGCTGAGTGTTTCTATGATATATCTTTGAAATGAATTTATTTTATCATTTACTCTTCCAAGTATGCAGTCAATATCTTGTTTTTGTTTACCACAATTCATTTTTCCTTTCTTACAGTATGTACAAGCACAGCTTTTGTATTTCTACCTCAACTTTACACACATGGGTCAGAAACAAACCACATGCATTTGCTAGCTTTAGCATTTGGAGTGAAAAGACCGGTCACAGCTCCTATCTCTAATACATGTAAGTATTGTTTTTCAATTGACAACTGAGAACTGTTGGATCTCTGTGTACGACTGGAATGTAAGTTTCTTTGAAGATGTTTTGCCTTCTCTTCAGAAGGCTTCCTCAGTTCTAAACTTGCTGGGGCAGAGCCAATAGACAAAGGGGAAGCACCCAAACTGAAACTAGGTGAACGACCCGTCAGTACAACCTTGTACTGACGAAGCCTTTAGAACCGAGGAAACCTTCTGGAGAGAAGGCGAAATGGATATTTGGATATGTACATCCGATCCGATGTTAGATCTCTGTGTGCAACTGGACTGTAGGTTTCCTTGAAGACACTTTGCCTTCTCTCCAGAAGGCTTCCTCAGTTCTAAACTTGCTGGGGGCAGAGTTGAAAATATAGCCTTTGTGGACCATTGGCATGCTAATGATCCGGGTGGTCACCTGACAGTCGTTGGCAGGGTCGTTCACCTAGTTTCAGTTTGGGTGCTTCCCCTTTGTCTGTTGGCTCTGCCCACCAACTTGTTAGAAAGTTAAAAGCAATTATTAGCTAGCTAGCTATTGGTGCTTGCTAGTGGTAGTGGTAGTGGTGGTGGTGGTGGGGGGGAGGGGGGTGCTGACGGATTTATCTATCTAATAAGAAATACTTTGCTAAGTATCCTAGAAATCTACTTAGCTAAGTAGTTAGCTAAATAATTACAGTAGTAGTTAGCCAAGTCAGCAAAATATAACTGTATATGTGTGTATGTACTGTATATCGATGTGCATCTGACAATATTATTGTGCTTTTGATTTTCTTTATCCAGAATATGGCTGTTTGCAAATTTACTGCTGAGAAGGTTGTAGAAGTGCTGGAGGAGGTCACACCAGTTGTTTGTAACTGCCTTCAACTGGAAGTAGAAATTATTATAGTATTAATATAGTATTGATTTTAAATCACTCTTGAATGAATGGGTCATTTTTTGCCCCATGTGTGTAAATTTGATGTAGCAATATAAAAACTATTTTTGTTCATGAAAGGAAAAATAGTCATGATCTGTGGTAATCAAAAACAAGACATTTAAAGAATACTTGGAATACTCAATCATAAATTGATTTCAAAAGAGCAAAGAAAAACTTAGCCAGCATAAAATAACCTGGAAAGTGAATGTGGGTCATTTCTGACCCATGTTGTGCATTAGAAGGGGTGTGGATATGTTGCACATTAAAGGGGTAAGACCTTTTCTTAGTTCACCTACTGATTTTTAATTCGTAGTTCGTCATTTTTTGGTAAATAAAAACCTTTTACTGCAGCTGTTGGGACTTCTGCTTCCGCAGACTCTGTTTCACACTTAACATCACTGTCTTTAAAAATTCACTATATTCATCATTCATTTACCTCATTTTCACATTATGACACAGAGGTTCTGGAGTTGATTGCCTGTTTCCCCTTGATCTTCCCACAGTGCAGACAGGCAAAAACTGTCTGAAGATTCCACACTGGGAGTGTTCTCTCTGATTCAGGGTAGACTCTTGACTCCTACTCATCAGAAACTGGGCCCCCCACTCACTGTGACCCCTATCAGGTATAAACCAAGATTACATATTAAAACAATACAACTCTGATTCTAGCAGTCTGGAGGTTTTCTCCAATTTAGTGCCATATTAAAGCAGCAGATGCTCCTCACTCCACAGATTCTGACTGCTTCTTTTTATGCCTTCCTATCTGGATGTGTGTGAATATGGCTACGTGCACATGTTCACGCTGCTGCATGCTTTAACAGCACCAGGGTGGCCTTTAAACTCAGTGAGCCGGGTGAGAAGGAGGTTTGCCAGCCGTAGGAGCCCATCATCATCATCTGGACCCCCATCATAAACCCGAGCTTTACTGCCACTTTGGGTCGACGCGTGTTCTCAGACACCTGTGTCACAAAAACCACTCATGTCGCCATCAGGGTTGTTTTAGGAGAATGCCAATTGGAGGATTGGGGGTTGCTTTGACAGAAGAATCCACAATTCCTTCAACTGTCACTTCCTCCTCCTGCTGCCAACGACAACAGACATTAAAGAAAGACCCCACGGAACGGACGATTTTGTCTTCCACGACCTTTCTGAAAAACTGCTTACAGCAGTCTTTCTAAAATGACAGCTTTTATTTTGAATAGGTCCAGTGTGTTGAAAGACAGTTGACCTTTATTTTTCCACTAATGAAGAACAAAGAGGGAGACAGTTCAGACGAAAAAAGTTTAGTCAGGCTAGCAGGAATTAAGGGAGGCACCGTACGATAAAGTTGGCATGGAGGTCGTGAAGTACCTAAAGTTAACTACCTGACCTGAAAGTTACTTAAAAAAAAAAGGGAAAAAAAAACACTATCATCTACAAAAGATGCCAGGGCAGCCAAGGGGAGAGCAGTTGCATGTTTAAATGCTGGCAAGAGCTGCCATAACACTGCCTGCAACCCCCCTTTGTCTGTTGGGCACATGCTCCTTTTGTGTTTTCTTCTTTAAAGGGTGGGAAAAAAATCCACCAGGGAGACTGCAGAGCCGCCCGATTGAACAAACAATTAATTCACATCCCAATTCTGCCTTAAAGTGATGCGACAAAATCAAATGCCGTGTTTGGTCTCACAAGGTGAATGACGTTTGATGGCAAAGCGTCAGTCTGAGATGTTTGTGACGGGGAAATGAGAGCTCCCGCTGGCTCCAGGCTGTCATATTCCCTGCAGGCATGAAAGTAAAATGAGATATTTTTGAATTAAGTGGTGGATAATTTCCGTCAAAATCTGACCATAAGAAAAAAACCAAAGCAGAAGACCTGCTGGATCTTATCATCTCAAGAAGACATTTACATCAGAACTGCGTGATATGAGGCCATGTTTCATTTCATCGGATGCAGAAGGACCCTGAGAGGATACAGCATCTGCTTTGTTTGACAGGAATTAGGGAAAAAATGCTTCCAAGAACTAGATGTCCATCATGCTTAAACATGCTGTTCTTAAACACGAAGATAATTATTGGTGAAATGCATGAAGCATTTAGCACAAAAGTCAGGAGTCAAACACAAAAATCCCCTTATATTCTGCCAAATCTAATATGCCAGACAAGTAGGAAATAAGGGACATTTCAGACTATGTCACAGATGAGTCCTTTTAATCTATCTTTTTAATGGAAAGAAGCCATTATTCTCAGCGTTCTGCGTCAACAAAGAAAACAATCTTTGCCATTGCTGTCTTTTTCATCCTCTGCATATAGTTTTATTCACATTTCCACAAAAAAAAAGCTAAAACACAATCTTCAAGTATTGTGACCTTCTTCTGCACATATAACAAATTTCCTTTTTCCCGTGATCGCAGAGTGACACACACTTAAAGGTAAGAAGGGCATAAGAACGGCTATTAGAAGCTGGTGCTCTGAAGTGGGCATCTCCAATCACACACGATGAGAGACTCACGGTAATGACACCTAAAGAAGCCTCGAAGGTGTGCTCCAGCCTTCCTCTGCCCACCCCCGCCCCTAAATAACTGTTTAGTGGCACTGATTTGACACGCTAATACACGCTGAGCCATCAGCTCAGCTCAACAGCCACCGTTTGGTTTGGCTCTGAGTGCAGTTCTGTCAAGGTTTAGGCTGAAATATACATTTAAGTCAACCACATACCACATGTTATTTTGTGAGAGATTGTTATGATTTTAGTTAAGATAAGGCTGAATCCTGTGAAAAGAGAATTTCATTGTGCTTGCTTCTCTGTGGTGACACCTAAATCTGCACTTCAATACATTTACTTCATCTACTGTATGTGACAGACATGTTTAGAAATCCAAACCACACTTTTTACCGACTGGTAGACATATTTAGCATTTGTCATTACAAAAACGCAATATTAGTTGCGTTTTAATATTAATAATTAATATAGTATTAATTATTAAATTAATTATTGTATTATTAATTATGTTATAAATTATATTATTAATTATATTATATTATAAATATTAATATTACGTCCTCTGCTAACTTGTTCTGACGGCCGCTAAACAAAACCACTTTATCTATCAGTCTGCATTTTTGTAGAGTCCAAAAATTTAATAACAACTGTTTTATATTCATTATTCCGAATAGAAAATCTAATAAGTGAAAGAAACACAGACTTAGTTCTTAATGTTAGTTCACTTGCTGCAGGCTGCTCTGTCACTTCTGTTCATAATGACGAAAGAATGTATAAACATACAGTATGTGTAACATTGGCCCCATAAAATCCCATAAATTTTGTCTTGTGTTGAGAGTTAAATCCCAGTTAGGACTGATGGTAATTGTATGTGGAAGGACAGTTAGCATTAGCTTGATCATTCAGCCTGTGCCCAACAGGAAGAAATGAAAAAAGGTGTGAAAGGGCAGGTGCTTCTGCTGGATTACCAGGGTCCACGACACCTTAAGACATCCAAAGATCCCCTCTGTCACTCTGATTAAGTGTGATGATCGACTTGTCAGTTGTTCCCCCAAGGAGCAAACTCTGGAACTGATACCTGTGATTTAGGTTAGCCACTGCCGCTGCTCGTTCCCCCTCTGGCTCTTTCTCTTTCTCCTACACATGCACTGATGCAAGAGCCTCGGCCCGTGGGGATACTTTTCTTCTGGCTGAGGGATCAGAAGAATGTGGATGTGCAACGTGTCTTCCCACTTTGCTCTCACTCACACTGTGTGAGGAATTAATGGCTTTGACGCGGCCCATCAACGCATTTGAAGATATGGGGAGAAAACACAAGTCATGGGGGAAGCTAAATTCATTGGCTGTGCACGTGCACGTGCAGTGGCGCGTACGGGGTGCTGAATGTAAAAGTTCATCCACTGTTTTTAGCCAACATATTTTGAACATTTAGCTCACTTTACTCACATTTAGAATGTTTTATATAATTGTTAAAAATGTGTACACGTGTAAAATAAATCTAAACGTTAAATCTAAATCTAAATGTTAAATCTAAATGTTAAATCTAAACCTAAATGTTAAATCTAAATCTAAATGCTAAATCTAAATCTAAATCTAAATGTGTGAGCTAAATGTTTTGAAAATATGCAAAGAAGGCTGTTTCAGCACCTTAGTCTATATGGTCAGCGTCCACATTCCCTCAGATCACTCGGCCCCGCAATATGAGCTGGCAGCAGATAATTTTATTTTGGCTTTCCACCAGAGTCCAGACGAAGATTTGAACCCACCCTGCCCCCTCTTTACTTTCTCGCATTCAAGTAGAGGCACATACACTAATTTATTCCATCCTTTTCCTTCTCTTGGTCCCACACCTTTGTACAGGTGAGAAGCTTGATGGGAAAACAGGAAATAGAGATGAAAAGAAAATTACTCGGGGGGGGGAACAGAGATGACAGGAAGAAGTGAACCAAGATTCCAATTTGGATTTGTGTGGCCTGAAATACCTGAAGCAACTTTTCATTTGTTGTTAAATGTGCATTTAATATGTATTTGCATATAAAATTTTAAAAAACTTTTCTCATCGATCTTTTGTCAGTTTGAGACGATAGTAACAGCTGCACCTTCGATTCTCCACCACTGGAGTGTTGAAACTGCTATTTCTAACTCCAATGGGCGAGGGCCATTGGCACCATTATCCATAAACCTGGAGAAAGAAAAATGATGTCTGTCACAGCTGCCGGTCTGCTCCAGCTCTCGCCCTCCCCTCTCCGTCGCACCTGCCCTGCGCCCCTGATTGACCGCACCTGCACTACACTTCTGATCAGCCTCACCGGCTGTTTGTCTGCAATCAGCGCAGCTATTTAAGCGGCAGACTGTGAGACTCTTTGCCAGATCGTCTCTTGTGTTTGTACTGAGCAGTCCAGTATTATATTTGTTTCCTGACTGTCTAAAAGAGTTCTGAAATCCTGCCTGTGTACCTGACGCTGGGATTGCCTGATTCCTCTGTACCTTCACCTGGAAATAAAACCTGATTTTATTTTTATCCTGGGTGCTGCTCTTGGGTCCCATTCTGAGCCCTGACAGATGTCACTCAGATTCCTGATCTTTTTAAAACTAGTTCTACACCTTGTCCACCTGATAGAGCCATCTACTTCCCCTTAAATAAGAATCAATGAAAGGACATGAAACTTAAAGGTTAGGTTGGGAAAAAAAAGGGTGCAGACTTTGGTTGAGACAGAATCTAATTTGCTCATGTTTTATACAGAACAAACCTCCTTTGATCCAACTATAATCTATAGAGAGCACAAAACCAAATCTGTTTTATCTCAGACCTAAATTGAAAAAGTGCCCCTCCAACACCTCCAGGACTGTTTCTAAAATAATCGGCAGCAGGTAATTCACTTCTGGTGGACGTGCACCAGGGCTTCGCTGCAAAGCCTCTTGCTCAACTCCTTTCAGTGTTTCTCTCCTCTTTGTCGCCGTGGCTTGATTCCTCAGTGAGGGGACTGAAAGTGCTGACAGTTGGAGAGTTTTCAGCCTTCAACAGGGTGTTTCCCCTTCAGTTCTTTTTTTTTTTTTTTAATTTTCCAAGATGATGAGCACTGAAGATCTATGAAGATCAAAGCAGGTTTGGGTGTTAAGAATGTGCCACAGGCTTTGACTCAAAGAGCGTTTGATGCTGCACTACGATCTGGGGGAAGAGTGAGACCTTCCCACATCATTTCAATGATTTGAACAGCATAATAATAAGAAAATAAACGGTTTTAACCAGCACCAGCAGCATGTTCATATGACGAAGTGACGAAGCACTTGGGTCCACCACAGGTGGAACCTGGATCGAAATCTGGTTCATGTCATGTTTGTGAAAACTGAAAATGATCTTTGGCCTTTTAACCCCTGAGCCAACCTTGATATTCAAGGAAGTTGCCTCAAGAATTTGTCCATGCACAGGGTTTCTAGGCTGGGAACAGGAGCTTTTCCAATCCCAGTGAGCCGGCAGCAGCGACAGGTGCTCGGCCAATTTTCGGAATCCTGTCAATGTGCCTTTCAGCAATTATGCTGAGCTGACAGAGATATCAGACCTCATTACAGTTTGAAATAATAACAATCAGAGGACTTTTCTATCTTTATTATACAACTGTGACAAATAACTTGAAGTGGTGTTTGACGATTAGCTCAGAACGAGACGCGCAAATGCAGCGTTACAGCAAGTTAATGACTGCTTTTGAACAACTGAGGCAATTAATCTCACCGAGCAATCTTTTAACTGTTAGCAAATATTATTATTAATGCTGCAGATGAGTTCTGGGGCACAGCGGGACTTTGGCAAAGTTGTCACATTTGTGGGATGAGAACACCCACACAAAGAAAGAAAAAAATCCCAAAACATGAGCATCTTTAAGCTCATTCTCTCATCTTGTGTTTATTGGTCTAATGAGTGGCCACAAGATCATGTTTGGGTGGACCTGACTCCTTCAGCCGCAAGGACAGCTGGTGAGGAGCAGCTGGGTGCACTTCACACCCAGTAAGTATACAGTCAAAGCAGTTTTAATGAATCACAAGTGAGAGGAAAGGGTGATTTAAAATTACTTTATTACTATGATGATAAGACCAGCTGGTCCAAAAGAACCACACGTGCAGGTATCACTGTGAGCCATTTGTAGTCAGATAATCTGATTGATTTTAAGATGAATGAACCGTGATTCTCTTGCAGTGACAGATCGCTATAAATGATCACAGTGCATTTCTACAAGCCAAAGTGAAATCGATGAAAGGGCGGATATGAAGGCTCAAACTCTGCAGAGAAATGTTTGGCCTCTCTGGGGATTCTGGAGAATTCAAGCATCTTGTCAGCGACAGTGTGGCAACATTGTGAAACTTTGTTAAAGTATGAAAATTGATTGTGCACAATGTGCTACAATATCTGAACGGTAACTTTGACTCCCAGAGTGCACAATATAAATACACGGTGAAAATGCCAAGCAGTATTTTCTTGAAGTTCATTCTTAGTTTCGATGGCCGTGCTAGCATCTAGCAAGCTTTCTTGTGCAACAGGAACCCACAACAACAACATTAGCTGTTGCTGCTGATAATATAACACATCGTCTTATTGGGGCAGCGGCAGATTTCAACCCCCCGACAGTGTTTAATGACAACAAAGAGACCTTCGTCATCATCACCATGCTAAAACATTTAGCATGCAAAGAACTGCAAACATGGACTTACTTAGATTTGCACAGAAAAGAGACATCTGTAAATATTTGCACATTAGCTGCTACATCAAGCGTTGCGGAGTTTCTGACAATTGACGCATTTGCTAGCAATCTGTCCAAGTGCTGCGTTGTTGTAAAAGAAGATGAGAAGGAGAAGGTGTTTAGTTGTAAAACATAAACAAGGACGGGCAGATATTTATGTGAAATATTTATTTAGAGAGGATAAAGTCGGTGGGATTGTTGGTCTGCTTTGAACCCACAAACCAAAAAAAAAAAAAAATCAAAGAGCATTTATTTTCCCCTTTTAATTAGGGTGCCACAAGGTGCCAAATTGCCCATTTTCCTTAACTACCTCTATAGCCATAAGAACAAATTAATTAAGACATGAAAATGCGAGAAAAGTGCTGAGAGTGAGGTTTAGAAAATGGTTTCTGCTAATTGGTTACATTTTAGCCCGGGGCATTGAATCTGTGGCTGTTTGCATGGACACGTGCTTGTATGTAGCTAAGCTGGCTCTGAAGTTTTACCTTGGCATAGCAGAAAGTTTGCTGCTTCAGAGATATTTCGTAGTTTCAGTCCTGTCTTGTCATCAAATTTAGGGCAAGATAAGAACAGTCCTGGGCAAATAATTAAAATTATATAAAGGTAAAGGCTGTGCGGGAGGAGGGATGGAGCACACCGGTGCTGTTCTGATCAACTCAAGCTAATTCTGCGTCTTTAAAATAAAAAGATCGCTGTTGGCTCCTATGTCCAGTTTGCAGCTTCTTTGTGTGAGCAGTGGATAAGTTCTCACGTTACGCCTTTTATTTTTTTTTCCTCTCCTCTAAATGTCAGTGCAGCTGTATTGCCACGCCGCTGTTCCACCCCTGAACACTCAAACGGAATTGAAGGGAGCCAAGAGGAACAGTTTGGCCTGATAGCATGGGCTGCTACTGTGTGTGTGTGTGTGTGTGTGTGTGTGTGTGTGTGTGTGTGTGTGTGTGTGTGTGTGTGTGTGTATCAAACTCACTACCAAATCATAAAGAATTCTGCTCTGCTGGGCTTGGGTCCCCACTTGGGTCCCTGCCATGTTCGCGTGTCTTTCGGACGGCGCTTACATGTTTGCGTGCAGACGATTTCTGTGTTGTTGTGCACGGCTGTGGGGGTCTCTGACCCACATAGATACCTCAGCTGTGGACAGTCACACTCATTTACACATAAATGATAAATGAGAGCGTATGGGTGTGTGTTTGGGGACAACTGGTTTTAGATATAAATGCTACATGAGGCCTAAAAATGTATTTTTATGTTCTTTGTGTGACTAATGTTCTTGTTAGGTTTAGGGCATTTTTAAATGAAAGGCACAAAAACACAGCCTGTTTGTGGTTTAACGCAACCCAGTGTTCTTTAAATTGGATATCAGCCATGTGTGTTGACACTGAAAGACCCGGCAAATAAATTTCACCAAAATCAGTGCGGGTTGATTGTGTTATGCCTTTGCCAATAACTACTTATTCTCTGCTATCGAGACAAAAGGCGGTTGAAAATTCCTTTTTTGATCTTTGCTGCATTCCCACTGATTTGGCGTCACCGGCAGCCAACTTGACCGTGGTGGACTGGCTGATGACGCCTCCCTGCCTGCCAGAATCGAGCTGGTACATTAGTCTCTGGAGACGTCCCTCCAGAGCGTCGCTGGGTGGGACTAAATCAAACATACATTGTGTCCAAACATTGACGGTTTGCGCTGGCAGATGGGAAAATAATGACGAGGTGAAAACAAGATATCAAGAAAACAAGAAATTATTTCTCATAAATAGATATCCGAGACGGATATCTATTTATGAGAAATAATTTCTGTTGTTGTTTTGCTGCTGTGCAAATAATACAATCCAGCTATGTTATGAGAGGTCCAATACGTGAGTGGAGATGTGTCGAAATGTGTGTGTGTGTGTGTGTGTGTGTGTGTGTGTGTGTGTGGGTGTGTGTGTGTGCTCCATGAAATGACCAGCCACAGATTTCTGGTCAAACTCTCAAAAAGTGCCCCAGGAAAGCTGGTTTGATGCTCGTCCATTTTTCTTGGTGGCTCTTGTGCTCAGAGCCCGGCAGACCCAGCAGGTCAACCTCTGTTGTCCCGTTCTCCCCACAGATGGATTGCATTTAAAACCTGCGATTTGGCGCAGTCGAAAAAGCTGTGGAGAAGCCGAGCAGCGGAGTGGCCATTATATCCTTGAGTGATTTGAGGAGTTTCATCCTCGTGGCCTCTTCATTGCTCTCCTCGGTAGCACTGGAGGTAACAAGGGAAACTCTGATTCAGAATCAACCATTCTTTCGTCGTGAAGTGAGCGAGGGAAGGGAATCGACCACATATAAAAAGCGATCTGAATAGATGGCGGATCTCGTTCCCGCAGAACATCCACATCGGCGGCGAAAATGATGCTGCACCAAGAGGAATCCTCTGTTTCTCTTTTATTTTCTTCTGCACCTGGTGACCTATGTCTCCATGTCTGAGCAATAGTCCTGCACACCAATTGCGTCGACCCCCCGCCCATTAGTCTTGCTCTGCATACTGTCAGATTTATGGCAACCTCTGTTTGTGGGATGCGTAGGCTCTGCAGGCTGTCGTTGTGAAATAAGGGTGATTAAACTGTTGCAGAGAGTCAGCCTGGGCATTACAGACCCTTCTGTCTGCCATGCTCCGGTCTATCTTGCGGCTGAGGGTTGGGTGTCTGAATGGGTCAAACACGAGCTCATCCTGTCAGAAACACATGTGCTTATGATGTACCTGTATGCAGAGCTCAGCATTCTAAACACAGACATAGATAGACGGGCAACTAAAAGACTACAGTTGTGGAACGTGATAAGTAATTCGATTTTTAGCGTGCTCTCATCTAAAGCTTAAATTAATGCGCTATTCATCAGATAGCAGCCAGGCAGTGCACATCTGGAGAAAAGGATTCTTCCTTTACGACATTTACCACTGCATGAGTTTTTCACCATTATCCAAAGACCTAATGAAGGTTTGAAGAGCAACTCTGGCTGCTCTGAACGCTTTCACAAGTTCTGCAGACGACTGGCAGATTTGGTCAGATTGCAGCTGGACACATCATCCAGGCTGAACACGTTTCTCCTCAGGCGTCTGACAACTATCGTGTGATTGGTCAGAAATTTGAGGTTGGCTCTGATGCTTTTGCTGGCAGAAAGATTGCCCAGTGAGAGGTAATTTAAGTAAAAAGGCACAAAAGATGGGTGAGGATCTGTACAATCCACTGGGCAAGGGAGGGGTCAGAACCGAGGGAGCGCTAGCAGAACACGTCGTTGCAGCAAACATTAGACCAGGTTTCATTTGCTCATACCCAACTGGTACAGGTGTGAGCTCTACTGTATAAATAAGTTGGGCACAATGTTGGAGTACCAACAAGACCTAATATGACATTTTGCAAGCAACAACACACACAGGGAGAATATTCTGACCTTTTCAAGGTTTTTTTAGACTAACAAAATAAGTTGAACACACATATCCACACACACACACAAATACACACACACACACACACACACACACACACACACACACACACTGTGATTCTCTCTCTCTCTCTCTGACATCATTCAATAACAAGAAAATTATTCAAAACCATCAGGATTAAGTTTGCTGGGTGAGATCAGCAACTATGATCAAAAGGGAACTGTATTTGACAAATAATTAATAATGAATCAAAAGAATATTGTTTCCTGTGATACAAAAGTTGTTTCTTTGTCACTAATTGGTTTTCCAAACGGAACACTTGAATTAAAGGGGTAGTTCACCCTGAAATGAAGTCATTTGTGCGTCACAGTCTTAACAGAAAAACAACAAATACACGAACTTCTTTATCATTCTCTTGCTGCTATCTGTCGGCTGTGACCCTTCAGTTCAACATGGAAGAGCTTTCTCACGCTTTGATGACCCTGTGGACATGTTTTCAGGGCAATTTTATGTTAATATCTTTCATTTTTGGGTGAAATAGTCTTCAGCAATTCAATTCGACAATTATATTTCCTAACAAAAATGGGAATGTGACCGTGCAACACAGTTCAAGAAGGAGGAAGAGTCAGCAGATAAAAGAACCTTTAAACTGAGCCATTATTTGTTGTGAACTAGATTTTATTTCAGTTAATTTAGCTGAAATTACTTTTGCGCTCTGTCTGATACATGAGGATAGCAGGAAAAACTATTGACAGTTCCTACAGTTTGAGCCCTAAACACTATTATCACAAACGATACATGACTATTAAACCTTGAAAAATATCTGAAATGTGGCCTTTTGTCCACTAACTAGAGGCGAGCCCCTACTGTTACTCTATTTGGAGTTTTGCCCGAGGAATACTTTCTGAAAAAACTGGGACTGAAACAATTGGCGCGTCGTTCTAATCATCAGAACCGCCGCTGTGTGCTGGATCTGCTAGTGTCTTGTATTGTGGCGTAGCGGCCTGTAATGGCCCCAGTCTCTGTGGCACATCATGGCTGGTAAAAGGCCATTTATTCTGCAGATGCTGTCGGTGGCTTAAAATAGAAGCAACCTGCGTCATGTAATGCGTTCTACATGTGCTGGGCTGTGACACCTTCACCGTTTGCTCCATACTACATTCATCACAGTTTGCAGGAGAAGACACATTAAAGAAGTTTTTCCTCTTCTGCCTTGGCTGAACCTTTTCAGGTGTGTATTATATGTGTGAATAATTTAGCTAAAAGTGACAGATTCACACATGATGGTATCGGCTCCAGCAGTCTTTGAATTGCTCTGATTTCAAATCTTAGCTAAAGAAGCTAAAAGTCAAAGGCATAAAAGCAGAGGGGTGCATTAGGAAACAGAGAATACCCATCCCCAGCAAAACATTACATTTCACAAGGGAACGAGTTTTAAATCTGAGCTAAAGTGAAAACAACACATAAGTGTAAGAAATTAAAAAAAAAAAAAATATAATAATAATTAAAAAAAAAAAAGAACTTCTTGGTGTAAAAGTGACTTTTGTTGTGCCCCACTGTTCTGCAGCCGAGCTGTAATGCTCAGATCTCAGCTTGGCAGCATGTGTCATTCTACATTAGGTGGACCAGTGAACAATGGCTTCAGCCAGGAGCAGCTGGTGGTTACTTGAAACTCTAAAAGGAGGCCGTGCATTAGTGTGTGTGTACGTGCATGCGTTGGTGTGACACAGAAAGACAGAGAGAGACTGGCCCATCCACCATCTGGAGGTGTGAGACAATCCCAGATGAAGCAGAAAATCTGGAGCCATTTCTCTCAGCTTTCCGGTTCCTTGATCAAAGTGTGTTTTCTAGGAGGGTGTGGACATCACCAGGACATCACAGGCCATCATGCCCGTCCAAGCTGCCGGTGATGGCACGCACCAATTCGGACCGGGTGAAATGAGCCATTACAAGGTGTGCAACACCCAGTCTTAAAGT
Source organism: Pao palembangensis (assembly GCA_015343265.1). NCBI lineage: Eukaryota > Metazoa > Chordata > Actinopteri > Tetraodontiformes > Tetraodontidae > Pao > Pao palembangensis. The sequence continues at coordinate 8,615,001 of CM027094.1, read as the reverse complement.
GGATTGACCCAAAACAAGATCAGCAGGCCAAGTCAAGTTTATTTATAGAGCGACTTCCACAAACAGCTTAAAACCCTTTGTGGAAAACAACACGAGTGTATGTGTGTTTATTTGTGTGTTCTTGCACTTGCAACATACTGAGTACCAAAATATTTAATCTACTAGCAAAGTGAAGACATTTTGGCTGGTCCTCACAACAGCCTGTTTGAGGGTGAAGACTTGGTTTTAAGGATGTGGATAGAATTGGGTTTTGGTCAGGGTTCGCGTTAGGGTCAGGGTCACGGGGTTTGTTGGGAAGGTTAGGGTTAGGGTGAGGGGCTACGTAATATATTATGCCTATGGTAGTACTCACAAAGATAGAAAATATAAGGTTGTGTGTGTTTATGCATCATTACATTACATTACATCATTACAATCATTTATACACCATACTACATAAGGCCTCATTAAGACAACTAAACAAAGAAGAGAAAGAGGAAGAAGCATGTTTGTTAGCACTGATGTATGTTTAAAAAAACAACACACATACAAACTAACTCATCTCTCAGTGCAGGTATAGTGAACACATTAGTGTGCCTGTCTTTCTTGATCTTGATTTAAGAGCGTGCATTTGTCCCCTCTCTCCTACTGTGCTCTCAGGGCTTTAAGACACTTTGGTGCTGAAAGGGACCCTGCTGGGCCTTTGACACCACACGGAAATCCCTGCCGAAGACCCGTCACGACGTTTTCAGCATTTCATCAATCATTTACTGGCTGTTAAACACACTGAATATGTGTGATATCCATTAATTAGCCATTGATAATCCACAGCTGGATGGGACTAGCTTCACCAGGCTAAGATTAGGACATATTGGTAACATAATGTGACTTAAATTAAGGTTCGGAGTTACAGATTTAACATAACAACATCGTGGAAACACGCCCACACAAAAAGTCACTTATTTTTAATATAAGTGTAAATGAAGGCGCCCCCACAGAATCAGTGAAGAACATTTCTGCGGCTTCTTTGTCTGACTGAAATAATAATGAGTTGTTGTTGTTCTGGTAGGCAACTTCAACGTGAGCCAAACTAATAATATAAATAATGCATAGACTGTTACAGATCGTATCGTATAATCAGGCTGGAGATGCAATCCGAGGAAGGGCAATGACGGTTTTGCTAATGACAAAAGAAAAAAAAAAAAGACAATATGTAAATGTAAACAACTGATGTGTAATATACTTTCTGTTATTTTGCTTAATTGACAATTTTTAGGTAAACTATGCTTTCTTAAAGAACACCTTGCCAATTTCTCTTCAGACTCTGATGTCTGTCTTCAGGTTATTGTTTTGATTTTTGGGGAAATGGAATTCTGTGTGTGTCACCTTTGCATCCCCTGTTGCTGTACCCCATTTCCTCAACCCACTAAAGCTGCACTAAAACTAAAAGCTTCAAAATCCTGCCACCGATCCGACCACAGACCTCTGTTTGCTGGGATTTGATTGATCATGTTGTGTTGCCCGAGGGAAAAAAATAAAAAAATAAATAAAATAATAAAATTTTCTAGGGAACAGGATTGAACCAACTCAAAGACCCCTGGGGCTCTCAGAATCCCACTTTGAGAACCACTGACTCCCATGCTTCATCTCTGTTTGGAATTCTAAGATCGTAAAGTGCGTACACTACAAAAGAAGAGAAGAAGAAAAAAGCTTGTGTGTGTGTGTGTGTGTGTGTGTGTGTGTGTGTGGGGGGGGCTCGAATTAGTGATTACACCGCATGAAATCTGGGCCCTTGTTGTAGAGGGTTATTACTGTCAGCCAGATAGTTACAAGCTTTTGCAACAAAGAAATCAACCTCTCACAAGATACTGTATTTATGTTTGATTCATCTCTCTAGTTTTCTTCAAGTCTCTCCCAGGTCTTCAAGTTTACTTTCGTATTTAATGAATTATGTAAATTATGTGCTTATATTTATGTTGTTGCATCAAGTCTTTGACCTTTATCAAACAAACCCTGCTTTATTCATTCTTTATTCTGTGAACAGTACACAGAAATTAAGTGCGGTTCATATTTTTTGCAGTGTGGCCCACACGTTAACCCCACCCCTCCGCCGCCGCGCTACTTTCCAGTCGTTGCGCGCCCCTGATTGGTTCGCCCTCAGCGTCCGTCAAAGCTGGGGTGGGCAGGACTCAAACAATCCACTCGTGTTCCCTTCGCTGTGGACGGAACGCCACGGCAGACCAAGACCCGGGTAGATAGCAGAGCGGCGGCGGTAGCACCTACTCAGTTCACAGAAGGACGCGTTTGTGTCAACGGGATTCGGACGATAAACCGAACCTCAGCCCACCCAGATTACTGTTTATTTAGGAGAATTTCCAGTTTGTTTCTTAAAGCATCACAGTCCGTGGGTCCGTGAAGTCCTCTTCAAGACACGCACCTTGCAAGTCTACCTGGATAGCTGACAAAAACGCCCGGTTACGGCTCCTGGTCCAGCGGGGAGAGACGGCGAGAAGTTAGCGCACGGAAGACAAGAGCAGAAGACAGGATGATGGTCAAGACGCGCTTGATTTTCACTCTCTACACTATTTATGGGATTCTTTTTAAAGGTGAGTCCTGCGCGAACGTGCGGGTGCGGGGTGTGTGTGTTTAGAGGGGCAGGGTGATGTGGCAGAACGCACGCTTCCACGCGTGGCGCGGTCCTGCCTGGCAGAGACGTCTCTCTCTCTCTCTCTCTCTCTCTCTCCCTAGCTCTCTCTGTGCACGCGTGTACGTGCACTGAATACGTGCACACGTGAGAAACAGAGAACAGAGAGAGGAAAGAGGGCGGTGGGGCTGTGTGTGTGTGTGTTTGTTTGTCTGTCACGGGTGTTAATAATCAGGAATGAGGGAAATCCTATTTGCTCAACTGTGGGCTCAACCGGGACTCGACCCCGCCACCAAAAACAGTGGCGCGGCTCCTCTGTTGCACGACCTCCCGTTCTGTGTGTAAGTGGTAGCCTATTAAAAAAAAAAAAATAGACACACCTCAACCACGCCGGTCAAGATCCACGCGCGCACAGTGCTGCCGGGTTCTGCTTTTTGCGCGGCTTTTTTGCGCCGCTTTTTTTCCCTTCCCCCGAGAGCGCGTTTTCACTTTCCTTTTCTTCCACTTGTTTTGAACACGCAGCGGCGTGTGCGCACAAATCTAACACTGTGCTGTGCATGCATGAGGTTATTGCAAACGATTTCATAGAAGCTGCAGGGAAATTCCGGCCTGCACATCTTGTTTTACTGAGTGAGAAAAAAGAAGTGCTGCGTTTCAATTTCGAAAACGGGCTGGACATTGAATATTGTTTTGATCAGTGAAAACGATCAAATCATGAAACGTTTAAAGACATTAACATGGTGACATTGAGGGTCAAGGTCACGGGCTGCGGTCGGAGAATGAGTGTGTTCATTGGAGCAGAAACAGACACAGACAGATTAGAGTGGATGTGACGGACCATCTGCAGAACTTCTCTAAGTGCAGAGCAGCCTGGTGGCTTTTGTGGGAATGGGGAACAGAATGAATACTCAGCCTATGTTGGGATGGCATGAATGATTTATTTATGTCTGAAGCTGGAATTTGGGTTCAAACCAGGTCCCTATTTTAAGGATGCATTTTTGCTGATCCACTTCAGCCCTGTATTTCATTTTTGTGGATTTTGTTTCTTTCTCCGATTTAGTGGTTCCATGGGTCAAACTCTGCGGTGTTTAACGCGATGTGTGCAAGAACGTAACCTTGGGTGGCAGACAAACAAAACAAAACTTGCTGTGTAAGTTAAAAAGGTCACGGGTCTGGATGCTCCGGGTGGATGCGCTCTGCCAAAGACGACTCTCCTCCTGGCAGACTCTAGGTTGTTCCTGAATGTTCTGCCGGGCTCCATTTGTTTTATGCTTAATCCACCTTTCCCTGAAATCTGGCATTTGGAACATCTGTACTTCCGCGCGTGACACCTCTCCCTCAAAGTGCTTTCTTCCTCACGAGTAATCCCAAATGAGGGATTATTCATGCTTCGTTTAATTGATCGTTTTGTTCTAAGCAGGCGCGATTAAGGCTCTTCTCGAATTAATGAATTGGTGGGTGAGTATCTGATGCATCCGGCAGCTTTGGCCACAGCCGCCTCCTTACCTCACTTCCTCTCCCTCGCTATAACCCTGAAGGGGATAATGCTAGACTGCTTGATTCGAACAGTCATCACTCAGCGCCAGGCCTGTTATTGTATAGGTTGGGCACAGCGGGCAGTTCGGCCTCCTCCTGAATGAAGTCCACCCCGGCCGACGCTTTGCAAGTGACAGCTGCCTCAGCCCCTACGGCCTTCCGCCAGCTGGTACCGACACTTACAGGAGGGCGGGACCGGACACAGAGTGATGTAAACTTCGCCACGGACGTGAGGTCGGCGCTTACCGACAGCCCTTAACGTGCGGTGTCTGGCGTCAGAGCTGGAGAAAGCGGCCTGTTATGCAAATGTGCCCGTTATATAAGAGCTCAGGGCTGAGAGGCAGGCAAGGCTGAGGGGGGGATGGAGACAGAGGAGAGAGAAAGCAGGGAGATGTTCCAGAATAGAAGAGCTGATGTAGGAGGAGAGGTGTGAAGGAGGGATACGTGCACTGACTTTGCCGCTCGCCTCTTTGGATGCCTGTTTATCTCTGCTGCTCTGTCTGCTTCCTGTTGCTCTGCCTGCCTGCCTAGCACGTCTGGACCGAACCCGTGTTCTCACTAGCCTGAACGCAACCCCCTCCCCCGAGTACATGTTGTGGTTATCCCTGCAGTGAGAGTAAGCCACTGACCCTCCATCCCTCTGTGCTTTCGTCCATTCCTCCCTCGCTCCGTCCTCCCATGCTGGTGTGGAGCTTTGCAGCACAGCAGCGTGGGAAAGCTTCTGATAACAAGCAGCACTGTGTGTGTGTTTGCAGAGCCACTGATTACACCAGAGAAACAAGATATTCTCTCTTCCTCTCTCTCTCCCCCTGCCAGTGTGTGTTTGCGGGTGCGTTAATTTTCGCCGCCATGCTTTGACAAGTAGAACATGTGAGGTTCTGTGTACCTTATAGTGATGCCATGAGGCTTCAATGCTGAGAATCCTCAGTAGAGCAGCACTGGCACACAATCTGCATCACACACACACAAGCACCACTATGGACTCATTGCTGCTCTGCCAAGGGATTTCCTACGATCAAAGCCAGTCTTTTGTTAGTCCAGGTGTTTTAAAAAAGAAAAAAAAAAAAGTTAAAACAGAAAGAAGGAGGATAACATGCTTACACACTCCTCATGGCACAGCAAAAAGCCATGCCTCCCCAGAGCTGCAGCAGGAATACAGGCAGCCAAGGTACCACCAGACAGGTGTTTGGCCTGGAAGATGGATGGCTGGGCACAATAAAAAAAAGCATTATCACTACCACAATATATCACCATCATCAAATAAGTCTGCACCTGCATGCCCAGAAAACTCTGGAAATGACAGGATTTACAGCAGGGGTGTCAAACTGATTCCACAAAGGGCCGTGTGGCTGCAGGTTTTTGTTCCAACTAATCAAGACACAGAGTTTGACCAATCAGCTGTCTGAAGACTCAGATCAGCTGATTAAATGACTGGTGTGCTGTTGCTTGGTTGGAACAAAAACCTGCAGCCACACGGCCCTTTGTGGAATCGGTTTGACACCCCTGGTTTACAGGATGTCAGATTCATAAAGGCTACGTTGGTTCAAGCCATCCAACACTGTAAAGACCCAGAGGCACCACACCCACCCAGGAGGCAGGTGGAGGAGGGCTTTGTTATATTCTGTGTGCTCAGAGGTTTAGCTGATCCTGACAAATCAAAAAAAAGAAAACAGAATCTATGATCAATACCCTTGAGAGGCTGGTTGTGGCTTGTGGAAGAATGTCTAGTGTTAAACATTCCCTGGCGGAGGCAGAGAACGGTACCCTGCCACAGGTGGATTCGGCTGCATCGGACCTCCCTGTAGGGGCCAGAACCACACCTGTTTGCTTAAAACAGAACGAATGGGGGCTTCGTTCCTCTGGGCCTGCAGCTATTTTTGCATCTCCTATAGTGGCACGTAGCCATTAATGCCGTGTAACCTGTGACACGCTAGAGAAACTTTTTGGATTAGCCTTTTGTCTTGATTGACAAACCAAACTTTCAGCCTGTTTGGATTCTTTTGTGCTGGGTCGACTTAAGCGTGCAGATACGATCTATCAGCGCAAATTAAACAGAAGGACGCGCCACGGGGAAAACACAGGCTGCGTTATTAGGTGTGAGAGTGTTGGCCCATGCGTGCGGGCACATGCATATGTGATGTCTTTATTAGCGTTGAATTCCAAGGGATTAGCGAGTGGCTAATCTGCAGCTCCAGTCTTTGACAAGCCATGTGTCACTAATCTCAAACACCGTGGAATAAAATAGACACATACACAATCACCTTTTTGGGATTAAAACTCTCTGTGGAGAGGTTGTTGTAATCTTTCCCTCACACCAAGAGGAGGCAGACGAAGCTTTGACTCGAAGACGATGAGAAATTAAATCCAACGCGAGGCCACCGCTTCCTGTTGCCCTCCCGCTCTCATATTTCCAAACAGGCAAACAAACAAAGTGGCTCCTATTAACCTGCACATTTGGCTGAACCCGGCTTGTTCTGCAGACTCGTGCGTCGCCTCCCTCCCGTAACAACGCTTAGCCGAGATAATGTTCTTTTTCTGTCACGCCCTTTCATCCGACAGCTCCTTTTCATGCGATTCCCCGAGGGCCAGGGTCTGGAGACTTTTGTACACGTTCCAGTCATAATTTTCCTGAGCAGAGATTAAGATATACACCACCGCGACTCTGTCACCGCGCTCCAGCCCCAACTCCGATATTATTCAGGGACGCTGCGTCTATTCTTGGCAGAGCAGAATTCAGCCCAAGCATTGTGTACAGGAGGACATTTGCACACAGAGACATATTGTGTTTGGACACCAAAAGCATTCCAGTAAACAAACGCAGACACGCACCACAGAGGTGTAAACCACACAGAAGCCAACAGGAATGCTTGGTTATCTCTATATTTGTGGGATATTTTGCTCTGCGATATGGCTAATCATAGGTGGTCTTTGGGTTTTCTACTATTTTTCTAACCCAGATTCAAGTTCTTTGTGGACCAGACACAAATGGAAATACTGAATGTCGACCCTCCATTGTCTTCTCAAACCCAGTCGAGTGAATCCGACTCACACATTTTGTCAAAGAACTCATCTACAATTGCTGACATCCTTTTTGATACTTATTTCTAATAGATACTGGGACATGTTTGGTTCTTGTTGCTATAATTTTGTCTGAAATATTTTTAAAGATGCTGCTTTGATGGTGTGCCATGTCTATGAGTCTTTAACTGATTATGTGGCTAATTGCTCAACTGGTGCTTCTACAATAATGATGTGGAGTCTTGTCATGATGCTAATTGAAAAAAGGGATTTGGTGCATCCAGGAATATGCATTTGTTTTTGTACCACGTTCTCAAGGGGCGCCCAGAAGTAGTGAAAGCTAATTGAAATATAATTCCCCAAAGAACATGTGTTCATGCTAATTGTCTTGCTGTGCATGGCTATAATTGTGAGTCCTTGTTTTGTTTAGTTTAGTTTTTTTGTTCATATCATTGCTGAGAGTCAGTTTTGGTCCCATGTCTAATCATCGGCTTGAGGTTCCTATGACGTCTTACTTTGACGTTGGAAAGCTATTAGCCCCAGCTCCATTTCTGTGTGTCAAATGCTGTGAGAATCCATAGAGCGAGCTCAAATTGAATTGCTCCCTCTGTTTTTGGCTGAATCATAAATCGGACTGTACTTTTTTGCTGTTTTGTTTCGGTTCTTGTCTTTCAGGTGTTTGTGTGCCGAACAATGGAGCTTTAGACACAGGCAAAGAGACAATCAATTCTGTGTACGCAGGTGTGAAACCAGAGATCTAATCCTGCTATTAACTGATTACTCCATCGCTGAAGAGCTCAAGGTGAAATTTCATCCACTTAAAGGTTTTTTTACCCCCCACAACCCACCTGCTAACACATATGACTGGCAGCATTAATGTTCTTTCAGGTTGTCACTAATTGGGTTATCTCCATTATGGATCATGTTTGTGGTCATAGTATGGGATACGGCCACTTCTTGCTGCAGGCCTGCTGTGGATGGGAGGGAAGTCAAGTGAGACAATTTATAACAGTTAAAGCTAAATGAACTGAGACCCTTGACTTGGGTGAGCGAGAGGCGGTATACATAAGGCGCCTTAGGGATTTCTTTTCCACTCGTGTGTGTGTGTGTGTGTGCGTGTGTGTGTGTGTGTGTGTGTGTGTGTGTGTGTGTGTGTGTGTGTGTGTGTGTGTGTGTCCATCGGTCCTCCCTCTGCCATCTGTCTGTTTGCCACATTGTAAATCCATCATATGCTCCACATCATTATGCTCCTCCCCCCCACCTCCCACCCCACCCCAGCACCGCTAAGTGGCACACACCCCTGAGTTTACTTCCGCTATCCTACTCAGCGGAACGGTGTCAATTTGCCACCGCAGACGCGTCTCTGTTACGGACACTGTGGCATGTTTGGCAGACGAGTTTTTAATACATATTTTCATGCTTCATTTGAATGTTTTTGTACTCTGGTGTTTAGCATTGATGCTCCGAGACTTCGCCAACCCATTTGCTCGTTTCTGCCTCTTCGTGCGATGTTTTGTCAGACACTTGTCTTGTCTGACCCTGAACCTCAGGGGCCATCCTCCACAATCACTCATTCTTGTATTTGGGAAGGTTAACGCACGTATGCTGGCTGCCTGATTCTGGGCATGATTCTCATCAGCCGCTTTATTGCTAACTCATCTCCAGTTCTAACTGAAAACACTTTCCCTGGCCCTAAGCCCCCTGCTGAGGTAACAAGGAAGTTGTTATGTTTTTAAACGGTCTCCAATTACGGGTAATTTTAGCGCTTGTCTTAGAGCTATTTGGTTTTCTGCGGCGTTGCTCGGGTTGCTTGGGGAAATTAGTAGACCAGCTCGACAGACATGAAGCAGACGCATTCTTTCGGAATGCTGAACGGACTGTCGGTCATTCCCTCTGCGCCTCTCCTCATCTCTTATCATTAGGAATTGGGAAACGCAGTTAGCTCAATTCCTTCTTTATCTTCCTCATTAGTGCTTGTCTGACAGGGCGCTCAATTACTCAGTCCATCACTCTTCTTTAGCATGAGTCAAAAGCTCTGCTTGCTGGGATGACTTAGCATCCAGTTGGACTCATTAGCGAGCAATGCGTCCGTGCTTTCAACATAAACAGCTCTGTAAGAGGAGGAGCCCGCCTGCTATAACGAATCTCAGATGTTCTTTATACAGTGCGCTGAACTCCTGGATTGGATGGGGATGAAATGGATGTCTGATCTGTGTCAACTGAAATGAATTTGTCATTTCTCTTGCATGATCTGATTTCCAACTAATTACTGCAGCAAACCTTTGTTGTTATGATAATTCCCTAGATTCTCTACATCTGTGTAACTCTATTTCTGCTTTCAGTGCTCCTTTCATTCATGCTGTAGCTAGTCTGGGTTGCTGATATACTTATGCTGCATGTGTTTCCAGCTCAAATGGACTGGCTAATGCTAATCTGTGCTAATCCATTGAGAAGCACCCGCGGAGCGACATTGATTTGGACAGTGGAGGAGAATGTACAACAGGAACATCAACATGCAAACAGCAAATCGTAAAACTTGACACACGCACACACACACACTGGGTTAGGGTTATCTGGCCTGTATGAGTGGAGGTGACCTTCACCTAATCCTAGAGCCGCCTTTCACCTCAATGTATTATGATCATCGTGAGCAGCTCAGCAGGGTTCAGTACCGTGTTTGCGAGTTTCTGATCATCTAGTTTCACGCGTGAATACGGCCAAGTAAAATGGGGATCAAGCAGGATTTGCAGCGCATTCGGTTGAATAGGAATCATTTCCACATACATCGGAGGGCAGAAGAGACGGCAAAAACAGAGTGGTGGCTGGTATCTGATCCTGACACAGCCGCATCCGCAGACGTCAAAAATTAAAAAGGAGTACTAGTTTTTTCTTCTTCTCCACCAAATCATTGTTACTTTTCACCCTGCACTGGAACTGTGCACAAATACATCGTTATGCTATTAAAAAATATCTGAAAAACACCAGAGGCGTGATCGCGCCCGTCAAATTAACACTAAAAGATCCACAGAGAAGACATGATGCTGTGTTAAACAGCGATATTGTTTGAAATGCACCACTTTTATCCCCTTCCAGCCTGATTAGAGAATGTAATGGTCTCCTCCCTGTGGCCTCAGCAGTTCTGCTAACAGACAGTTCTTATTTATCATTAAAGTCGGCCCACCTTTGATGGAGGAGATAACAGGAAAGGAGTGAGTGGGAGGAATGAAGCCCCGGCGGAGGATGCCCAGGGTGAGCCAGAGGAAGGTGACGCCAGTTTTTTTGAATTGTTATATGAGTTTGTTCTCTCTGCAGCTGGGCTTTGAACCCAAGTGGCACATATCTGGCTTCTCCCTCTCTGAAAGCCCTGATGAGATGAGATGAGATGAGATGAGATGAGATGAGATGAGATGAGATGAGATGATATGATGAGATGAGATGAGATGAGATGAGCAAATCAGTAAAACGCTGTTATGTGTGTCATAAACAGGCTAAGGACTGTAGGGGGCGAGATAATTTGTAGGGGAGGTAGGGGTAAGGGAGGAACACAAGCATCCCCCATACGCCTGCTCGTTTGTGTGCAAAGGAATTTGGAGCAGAGACAAACTCAACCAGAGTGCAAAAAAAAGAATGTGGGAAGGAAGGAAAACGGCAGGCTAAAAAAGGACAGCAACCAAATGTGAGATAGTCAATAAATGAGCCTTAAAGCTGCTTCAATCCTCTGTCCAAACACCGCAGAATTATTTGAAGCCTGGGTTTCATTCTTTACATATGTTGACACAAACACTAACAGTAAGGAGTTGGGGTTAGTTATTCCTCAGAATCCTCCCTGGATCCCCCCCAACTCCTGCATGCCTGAGTCGATCGTCCGCAGCCTCTCTCCATCCTATGTGGACGTTTTATTCCTCTCTTGCCCTTAACACCCTATTCTCCAGAGTCACCGGGAGCTTTCATCCTGGCGGGGGTGCTTCTGTGAGGAGAATACTCCAATTGGCAGACAAGCACCCTTGTCAGACATTATTCGCTGCTCTCACACGGATATGAAAAGTGTTTTTTTCCCCCCTTTGCCACATTTGTTTACTTCTTAATTGCATTCTCTTTACCTAAAATGCACGTGCATGTAAACATGGTAGCTCGAGTGTCTGAAAGTCAGACTAACATGCAGATGATGTGGATAAAAAGTGAAAGAGTAGTCAGGCTGGAAGGAGGCGTGATGTTCAAGTGCCCTGCCCCAAATCCTGACCCTGGAGCTGATGACAAAAAGTAGAGCAGACAGAAAGGCCACCAGCTTATACTGTATCTGGGTTGCTAAGTTGCTAGCTTGCTATTGTTGTGGTCCAACTGAAAACAGCCCAATAACAGCAAGCTAAAAGAGTGCAACTTGCCGCCTTTCGTAGCCAAGGAAACAAAATTAAACATAATTAATAAATAAACATAACAATAAATTGGGTGACACACGTGTATACTGGGACAGAGACAAAAGTCAAATTAGTCATCTTAGTCCAGCTCCATACAGCCGTAGCACCACTAGCCTGTGCATGTAAACGTACTGACTGACATCTAGATAATCTAGTTTTTCAGTGTTATTTTTTACTCTTTAGATACTGTATGTTGAAAACTGTAAGACACATCCATTAGATCAAAGCGAGTCCAGAACCAATAAGGAATTCCTTTGATATTCGTGGTATGAATGGAAGCGTTCAGCCGAGTGAAATGAACTGCCAGCTCCATCAAAGAAATCTCACTTGACTTCATCGCAGCTGAGCGGTCCTTGGTGCGCTGCCGAAGCAATAGGTCAACCACACGCTGCGTTCCTTTACAATAATTGGTGGATTTTTTTTGTCTTTTTCTGTCTAAAAAAACAAAATGGGATTTAATACTTTGATCTTATCTTAAACAATACTTTAAATGTGTTGACTGCTACCTACGGATGATCCGGCTGCTTTTGTTTACTTTGCATGGTCATCTTGTCAGAAGGTGGGGTCCACACAGGCTGCATCGTTGGAAGCAGACTCTCACTTCCTGCATCTCTTCATCTTTCATTTTCTCTCTCTGGATTAAGTGAGACCAGGTTTTTTTTGTTTTTTTTTTTTAAATCAGAGCTGAGTACTGTCTCCGTCTTCATAGTGTCAACCAATAACCCCCAATAAACTTGACACTGAAGAAGAATAAAAGAAACCCTCCACACCGGAATTCTAGGTAAACTTTCAACATGCTGTTTTATGTCTTATGATAGCTTGTTTTGTCTGATATAACTGGAATTTACCCACTAAATATAAATGAAATGTTTGTTATGAAGCTACCAAATGTTATAAAAGTGTGGCTAATTTCTTTCAGAGACAGGTAATCAGAATCTATCAAAATATATAATTTTAATAAACTGTTCTTTGATATATTACTTAACTTGGACAATAAGCTATTTTCCAAGATTTAAAGACTTTGGTTAAGGTCATTAGTTAAATATTTGTTCTGCTTTAACACCGACATATTTCAACATCCACTCAACGCTGTCTTATTTTTGCCATTTAAAATTATTTATTTATTTATTTTTAACGCTCTTACTGCCCCATTTGTTGGTTAACTGAACATGAAATTGATCAAACAAGCAATCGCAAATCAACATTTCAAGTCTTCTGTGCTAAAAAAAAAAGCTTCTTCTCAAGCCATGTCTGCATTTTCAGTATCTTTCACTTGCACATATCTTATACATGTTATAGCAACATTTTCTGCTACAGCGTTTCACTTCTCTCCCTGTGTGTGTGTGTGTGTGTGTGTGTGTGTGTGTGTGTGTGTGTGGAGAGAGTTGGGTAGTTAAGCTGCTCTTCTTCCACTTTTTTGTGGTATAAGGAGGAATCTGGCTGTTCCCACAGCCTTGGCAATCCCACCGTTCCAAATCCTTTTCCCTGTAATTCTGTTGTCTTGCCAACGGTGAGTGAAAGCGCAGAAGTGCATTATGGACTGGTCATGCATGAATAACAAGGGGCCCTTGTGACGCTGTGTGTGTGTGCGTGTGTGTGTGTCCTGTAGAAACATAGTTATTATGCGGTGGCCCAGAGTAGAACCTCTGCTCTTTAGGCACACACATACACACACACACAAGGAAAGCACACTTCAGCAGCCATTAGAAACTCCTTCTGCTGTTAATATAACGACACACCAGCTCCCCCCGCCCCCCGACAGGTTTTGTACTTTTAATCCACTCGTACCAGTGTGATACCAGTTAAACTTGCCATTACTTTATTTGATTTGGAGGTTTAATCCTGAGTCTAAAGCAGGTGAAGAAGAACATGCAGCAAACTAGGAAAGATATATTTTTGGTGAGGAGCAGCTGTGTTTATCTGGCAAAGCAAGAGATTCATAGTCCTTATGTCAGATAATCATTCTGTTTGGGTGTTAAAGCCTGCCGAAGCTGCACTCTGTTTGGTTTTCAGCACAGCGTCGGTGCCAGAGCAGGAGACCAGTATCGGCGCCGTCGTGCTCTGCCTGCGTCTGCTCCACTGATGTAAATCTTTCTATAATTCAAACGGCTTGTGAACCTGCAGAAAGAAGTGAATTGTTACTCAACATTACTGCGGGGACGCTGTGAATGCTGGCTTATCGTTCGCAGCTAGACGCCCTTGGACTGGCGATCAGATCATTCGCTTGTGAAATGCATCAAGCAGCCGCTGCAGGAGGGATACTGGGAGGGTTTAGGAGGATGCAGGGGGTCATTTGAATCTATCGTTGCAACAGAAGCTGCTTGGGCGGTTTCCATCCTTCCTCCTGACTGCAATCGCTGTCAGGCAGGCGAGCCAAATGTCAGAGCGGCTTCCAGGGTTGAACATGGACACACACGTCACCTTTGACTGCGCTGACTGACACCCCCCCCCACGTCACCCTCTGCTGCTGCAGTCTGTCACGCTGAAGAACATTGCAGACCCGATCGCAGTCGCATGCGGGCGACGTACCAATCAGCGCTGCACACACACCTGCACGCACCATTAAACCAAGGTCATGCGTAACTCGTTTGGGGCTCTGAGGTGTGTTTACTGATGCTGCGGTGCCCCCGCCTGCATGTTTGCTGTGGGAGGAGGGGGGTTCAGACGTGCAGCGCTCAGACGTGCTGTCGTTTCCCGCTCGCCGCAGGCACATCTGTGCTTTGGAGGCTCATATTGTTTGGCTTTCTTTTAGTCACATTCTATTTTTGTTGTGCCTCAAATGCAGCATGACTCTTTGCCCATGGCAGAGTGTATTGTGGAGTAACACCGCGCCTGCGAACAGGATTTGTCTCACGTCTCTTCCTTTTTTTTAAAAAAAAATGTTTGTTTATTTGTCTCCAATCAATGAAAAGTGCTGCAGAAGTTGTGTAACTCACTCATTCGGCTCCCGCAGAAATCTAATGGCTTTTTTCCCCTCTGATTGTTACACGCGATTGTGCAGCAATGGTTAAATAATTAACAGCGGCAGCAGAGACAGATGCTTTGAGCCTCGGAATCTGCTGTGTTTTCAGCCTCTCTGCATGTCACCAGCCCAAGTTGAAACGGCTCCGTGGGGCCAGCTCCGACCCCCTGACATGCGGTGCTTGCCTCGTCAGCCTGTCAGGGTCCAGGCCTATTAAACGATCAGAGCCTGAGTTCCCCCAATGCCGCCCTGGCTGAGAGGCCACGGCTCCCTGTTGGAAGTTGGCCCGGAGTAAGGTGTGCCCTCATTGTGCATGCATGCGTGAAAACCCTACGTTTGTGTATGTTTGACTCCGCTTTCAGCTTCCTTTGGAAGTGACCCCAACACATCTTTGATCATCTACCAGATTAAATGATGTGATGCGCCATCATGGCTGCTTGCTCATCCTGAATATGTGATCAAGACATTTCAGGCAGGAAGAATGAGGCTGGCATTTTGAGAAACTTAGAAAAAGGATTCCAGACAGATGTAAATGGAATATTATTGAAGCCATGATGTGATGCCAAAGCATCACTAAAAATTTGTTAGGTTTTTTTTTGTTTTTCATGTTTGTTTTGTTATGGTGAACATATGTGAATCTGGTAAATTAATAATAAATGAGGGGAGAAAGCTATAGTGAAAAGGAATGTGTCGCAAGTTGGGCCCTGTGGTACCCCACACTTGATTTTAGCAGATGTGGGATGTAAGCAGAGAAAATTTCCACTAAACCCTAAAGTTGTTCATCAGTGAAATGAAAAAGTTGCAGACCCTCAGACTGGATTCTGTCAATGATGGTCTTTTTGTTTTTCATGCATTGCTCATGGTTTTTCTAGCTATAACTGTGAAACGAGGCAGATGCTGCTGCTAATAGTCGTTGTTTACAACAGCTATTCTCAATAAAACCTTTGTAAAAGCTTCTCTTCAAATGTTTTGGCTTGTGCTCTTCAAAACTCACATTCTGCTCGACCGTGAGTTATGATTACGTTAATAAAGCCACAGTGACGATTGTAAATACCACAGAAGGTTATATTTTACGGCGTTGGCTTTCTAATCTGACAGCTTTGCCGCAATTGATGTAACTTAATTATTTAATTATTTTCTTCCACTCAGCGATGACAACCTTGTCATTTATTTTAATTTCCAAAAGTCTGTTGCTTTCAAAAGAACGAATATGTTTCTCTAATTTATTCATCAAACTACCCAGAACTCTTTTTCCTAGCTTCTCACTCTTTGTAGCTGATCTATTCTTCCGTTTAAACACTCTGTCTTTGTTGCAGGAAACCCTGAGTTGCATTGAGGAGACGGCTCCAAATCAGTCAAATTGTTTCATATCATCTCGTGTTGGTAAATCTATTCGTGAAAGTACATACAGCGTCTAATTACTTCTTAAATTTACAGTCACTTTTGATTATAATTATTAGTGTGTGTGTTTACGTTCATTGTGCATGCTCATGCTTTAGAGTGTCATTAATCAAGTGTAGTATTATTGTTTTCAGCATCTCACCCAAGTCTACACATTACCATTTTAATGACATTACTCTTCTATTAATCTGTTTAGCACACAGCCACTGGTGCAACTTATGAAACTATCAAAGAAGCACTTTGATGAAAAAAAAAAGAGAAGGAAGAAAAAAGAAAAAACCCAAGACCATAAAAAAATGGAGAGAAGAGAAATTAAAAAGCCACCCCTCATGAAAGAAAGCTAATAAAGGGGAAATGGGGATGAAATAATGGAAGAAGTGCATATGCTGCAATCTCAAATTAGACATGCAACAAATAAATGGATGTTACTGCACAGAAAAATTGACTACGCGGCAACATAAAGTCAATGCCTGCAACCAGTTCTGCAATAACTGTAACTTAGTGTGTTCCCCAGGGCCTAATTTAACTGAATCGAAGTTAACAACATCTCCTGCTCTTGATTTAAGGGCTGAGGAAGCTGCTTCCATTTTGGCATGTGTGGAGGAGGTGGAGCCGAGGCCCATCGTGGTTGGGACGCGCTCGAAGATTTAGCTTTGCCGAATAATGAGCTGATTAACCTTGGTCACTGGGTTCTAATGAATTTGTGAAATTAATTTACATAGGAAGGAGGAAGAGGACTCAGGGGCATCTGCAGTGTTGATGGGCAACAAAAGGGCCATGAGCTGCACTCGTCCTAATTTCAGGCCCTTCACCTCTATTACATAGATACACATACTTTACAATTATAAGGCTTTTTTTGAGGAAACTACAGAAAGACTGTCCGCCTGGTAGCAAGAGATCTGTGGAATATAAAGATAGTTGGTTGAGTTTTGCCTGCCTGGTTGAATGAGACACCGGTTAAGATGCATCTCTGTTTCTCAACATCACATACAATTTGGGGGAAAAAAAAAAAAAAAAAAAACAAGCTTGCTTTAGTTCAGCCAGCATGGGTTTAAAATGGACCAAAGGGCAATTTAGTTCAGTACTGGTCCAAAAAAATACTGAATCCAAGGATGTTACCTGAGGGGAAAAATCCAGAAACTCCAAATTTAGTTAAATACATGCACGGGAATATTTTAATAAGCAAACATTGAAACCTCTACAGCTGCACAGATCTTGTTTTTCACAAAGTTTAATAAGTGACAGGACACAAGAAGTTGAACTTGTGGTTATAGTCGTGGCTTTAGTGAAGGAAAGGAAAAAAAAATGTGAAGCAATGACTCTTTCACCACATATACAGATATCATTTTCAATCAAATTGAGTTTTTATGCACTTGGAGGCTCTGGGAAAGATGTAATGTAACTTTTAACAGTGGAAATGGAGCGAATCAAAAGGTTTCAGCTTAATGCTGAAGTGCAACTGTAACATGAAATTAGGCGGTTTAACCTACACCGACTCCTGATGAGGTCTCTACAACACAACCATTTAATAATGAATTGACACCCCGAAGCACTGAGCTAATAGGCTATCTGAGTTCATTCTGCTAGCCAGATGCTAGCTTACTGCACATTACTGTAACACACAGTGTGGTCGTCAGTATTTGTCAGATATTGTCAGCTGCATTCTCAGCTATTCCTTTACGGTTTTACAACTTAACTCTAGGCAAAGCTGCATGCACACGGTGTGCACAACACACACTTAAGGGTCTGTTTAGTAAGAACCTTAATGCTTTCTGTGCATTCTCCAGAGTCCACATTTACCTCAACTGTATAGGATATAACAATGCACCACATGTTGGGCAGCAATTTGCCAATGTTTGAGGTGTTTTGTGCAGCGATTTGCAAATGTGTGGATTTAATTTTTCCCCCCTCTGCCTCTAATTACCTCTTATTGTGGCGTGTTGGTCCTTTCACTCCTCTCACAGGAATGCTGTGTCACTGTGTCTCTCAGCATTAAGCCTTTTATTGCTGCTTGCTTGTAGTAATGCAGGAATTAAAGCTTATCCTGCTGTTCTGCTCTTTGTAAATGACTCTGGAGTATGGCTGTTTTGATCAGCCTTTTTCATCCTTGATGAATCATTGATTTAATGCTCTTGGAATTGTCAATCCACGCTCGTTCTTGTTCTCAAACACTTTCCTTCAGGTTCCGACATGAGAGAATTGCCTTTTTTTTTTTTTTTTTAAACTCCCCTACATCTTTTTGGAACAGTCCTGTGAAAATATGCCTGAGTATGTTCATACTTACCCAAGTCATGTAGTTAAAGGTGTAAATCAGCAGCACTTTACCAGCACCACAGAAGCAATGGAACTAGATAAAAGGAGAAATTGTTGTCCTTAACTCAAGTGCTTTTGTCCTGTCTCTCCCATCTGGCCTTGTGGTGGAGGCCTTGAAAACAATCCCAACATGAGGCGTATGCGGCCCCTCTTTGTCGAGCAGCGTGATGTGGCTCGCCCAAACTTGGCAGTACAACACCAACCTCATGCAGGAGGGCTTTAATCCTAGGCGTAAGCAGGTATCACTGGCTTTCTGGTTCAAACCTGCCATGACTTTGGCTACATATCGTAGTTCCTGACCGCAACTAATACGACAAGAATTTGAGTAAAATTGAAGTATGTTAATGCTGACACAGTTTGTGGAAAGAAATTCCAATCACGTCTTGAACTTCATATGTGGATATCAAACCACAGCTTTGGGTCACAGCTAGATCAGAGGTGACACGGTTATTAGATTGTTATTTTTTTTTTCTGCTGTGGCAGATCCATAACAGGGAAAGAGGTTGTGCCAGGTAATGGAAGAAAAACAAAGGGGGTGGCAAAAAGATAGAGAGAGATTGTACGAATGTCTGACATCAGTTTAGATGAGGTGGGGTGGAATATCACAGCGAGAAATGTCAGGCAGTGCTGGAAAAAAACAAAACAAAAACTCTCGGTTTTTGTTGGCGATGACTTACATAAACAGAGGCTGTGTGTGACCTGCTGCTGGGGCCGTTGCATCTGAGTGGCCATACGTGTTCAACGAGCTGCCCCCCTCCCTTTCCCCCTCCCCCAGTCTCCAACCAAATGCTCTTTCAAACTCATTTTATTTTGCCAGCTGATTTGCGCGAGTGTCGTTTTCAATCCATGCACAGATGCCCGGACTGGAAGAGGATTCCTGAAAGTCACATCCTAGAAGCCCAAATGGGATGTCCAAGAAAAGGTCTTACTGGCTTATCTCACGCTGCGGAGACCCATTCGCATAATCCTTAAGACGCTCCAATGCAGAACATCCGTCCTCGTCAGCCATTGTTCCATTCATGAAACCGGATTGTGTGAGCGCGTCTAAAAATGTACGACACATGCATAAAAAACAAAAAAACTATGCTTTTCGTGACGCCCGGACTGCCAGGTTTGTGCGTCTACCAGCGGATCAAAGTACTTTTCAAAGATGAAAAGATCTTTATATAGATGAGACGAAGAGATTTTAGCTCCTCGTCAATCTTATGTAAATATAAACAGAAGAGGATCGCTGCTATTGTTGTGAAAAAGGAAACCATTTCCTTTGTAAAAGTGAAGTGACTGTGATAGCTGCACATGATCCCAGGTTTGTATTCATCAGAAGAGACAATGTCAGCCATTAGAAAGTTGCTGCAACCCAACAGAACCACGTGCTTGCATGTCCTTTGTGTGGGGGACGAAGTGGGGGTTGTGTTGCCCTGGCAACCTGACCCAGGGTCAGCGTGTCGAGGCGATACACCGGGTGAGCGTGCCACCACGTGCAAATGCTGCAGCCTTTTTAAACATTAGCATTACTGAACATTTACATATTATCTACTTCTGCTGCTGGAAAGAAAAAGTAGGGCATGAGGGAGAATGGAATAATTTATAATAAATGATGCAGTCATTTGCAAAAGCAATGGATGCAGAAGCTAGCTGGGATTTTCTTACATGCTATCAGTGTGTGTGAGTGTGGTGAGCTGTGAGCTAAAGTGGACAACAAGTCAAAAGAAATCCGAGCAGCCAAATCGGATCACCTTTCTGCTTTTGACCATCAAATCTCATTTATCAACACACAGGTGATATGCAACCAACACTTTCCTCTGACAAAAACACCATCACCTTGCTCCTGCTTTTGATTTTAATTTTGTTTCTGCAGGAATATAGCACCGTTTTGCAAACGCAGACTGGACTGTCATACACTAAACAGTGAAGGGATGGAGACGCAATGTGTGTGTCAGCGTGTGTTTGCTGCGAGACTGTTAGACACAGATAAATGTCTGATATTCCCCAGGCTTTGCTTTTACTTCACGAGGTGCTGTTATTCAATCTGATGGGATATCGGCAGTGGCATCGTGCTCTGGGGTTTAAACGTGCTGTGGCCATGATGTCTCACGTGTGTAAAGACCCGCAGTAACCAGGGATCTTATTTTTCTTTTTCTTTTTTTTTTTTTTTTTGCTATTTGGTTTCACACATCTCAAGGGAAGAAATACAACGTCCTTGTAAAGAATTTCTCTATAGCCTTCTCTTCGGTTTGATTTAGCGTCTATCTTGTGGAGGCCTGACCCTGATCCCTGAGCATCCATTTAAAGACACAAAAAATATGATTATGTGCTGATTCTATAATTACACCCAGCCAGTGGGAGCACACAGAGGTGCAGACTGTATTGCACAGCAGGGGGCGTGCTTCGTGCTTATTACAAGCGTTGCTGCGGGCCTTAATTCGACCAGAGGCCCGCTCTGCACAGGTGCGGCCGGCAGAAGCCATCTTTCCCCCACAGTTAGCCACTTCTCACATCCCGTTTCATCATCTCCCCGCTGTGTCCCCTCGTCTGTTCCTCTCCTATCTTCCTCTCGTTCTCCTCCCCATTGCTCGCGCTTTATTATCATGTCGAGCAACAGCCCCGATGCGAGCGCTTCTCCGACATCCCCCGTGAGACGGGGACCCAGGCACACGCGTGCCTACGAACCGCGTGCGGTTCCGGATGCGGTGCTCGGTCACATCAGAAGCCCCAGATGATGAAAGAGGAGCAGCGAAGCAGCGAGACGGCAAAGCAGAAACGCTTCTTTGAATTGCAGCAGCCGTAATTATGTTTTGAGGCCGGATCAGAGCAATAAAGCTATATTTATTGAGCAGTTGTTCTCTGTGATGCATCTGAAAGTCTAATGTTTATGTAGTTTTCATTGTTCGGTGGTGTAACTTGTCACCAGGACAGATATCTGAATAGCTGGAAACAAATGATCAAGGCCCAGAGGATGAGGCGTCATTTGTCTCACGGCGACGTCGAAACGTCACTTCCATATTTCCATTACCTGGAGGTTTCTAAAAGAGTTAATGCATGGAAAGAAAATTCTTGGCATTTCTTTTAGATGGACTGCTCTGTTCGTGTCTACAGTACATAAAAAAGATGAATGTAAGAGTTTTATACGTGAGGAAAATAAAAGTGTTTATGGGGAATCTTTACCTGATTTGCTGACATTCTAATAAGCAAAGTTAATAAAATAAAGCAAAGGAAAGGCTATAAAAGTTCCGGGATTTATCACCTAACTTGACCATAGGTGTGACTGTGAGTGTGAATGGTTGTCTGTATTTGTGTTAGCCCTGCGATAGGTTTGCACGCTATCCAGGGTGTACCCCGCCTCTTGCTGGGATAGGCTCCAGCAAATCCCAGCGACCCAAGTGTGGATAAAGCAGGTATAGAAAATGGATGGATGGATGATTATTGCGCTTCGCTATGTTTGTTAACCCTCAAACTTCCAGATCCTTTTAAGGTATAAATCTTGATTTTACAGAGCTCTGACGTGTTCTGATTTCCCTAACGGGAGCCTGAACCAGTTTCATCGATTCATCAGTTAAAGACACACAAAACTAGGTCCTGGTCGGATGAATTGTGTCATTTTCCAGTGTTGGTATTTGTCCTTGAACACAGCCCGAGACATTTACTGGCTCAACAGACCGTTGTTCTTGTTTGGCATTTCGGAGCGTAAGCGTATTCCAAACCAGCGTCATCGTCTGTTGCCGTTATGCCCATAAAACTGCGGATTATTAATAGCCCGTCTGCTGAGTGACTGTTTCAGGCCAGATCTTCGTCTTTTTGCACTTTGGCAGATGTGTAGCTGATTAGATTTCCATCAGGATTGGCCGTATCATTTAATAAATCAGTCATACCTCACAAATTTCAGGCTCCATCTTCAGCTTTTCCATAGAAATCTGTTGACCTTTCGGCCTTCGTTTTTGTGTTTACAAACACCAGAACCATCAGATGGATCTAAAATATTCACCACGTGTTGTCGCTTTAATGAAGCCCCAGCCGTCTGCTGGCAAACCTCAGATTAATTTCTATCAATTTGCTGGCAGTGGCTGACGAGGTAGATAGGGGCGACTGTATGCGCCCTTCAATATTTGTTTGTTTGCGAGAATCCCATCATCATGGCGGTATTGAACGGCGTTATTGGACATCTGTTATGAGGCGATACAGTGTGTTAATAATAGGAAATCATCTGTTAGCTGACCACTGGCAGCATGTTTATCACAGCATCAGTATTTCTGCTTCCAGATCAGTTTTTCCGGAAAGCCGGATGATCGTGCAGACGATCAGCTCTTCAAAGTTCATATGAAGCCTTCTTTTATGGTCTGCACAGGTGTTACAGACCACCCTTTCATCATGAATGACGTGCAGCGTACACTGGTCCCGACCACCGCTTTGATTTTATTTGCGAGAAAGATAATTGTTTCACCTTTTCACTCAGGATTGGTTCAGAGGGAAGAAAGAGACTGGTAAATGACAGGTAATTGCTTTTCAAAGTCAACACCAGTCTTCCTCCACTACGCCAGTGCGAGTGGAGGGACGAGACAGAGACCGAGTGGGAGGAATGAGAACGGGCGGCTAATTTCCATAATGAAAAGGTGGCGTTAGAGTCGGGTTCTGTCTGGTGTCTGTGGCGTGTCAGCGCCCCGCTCGAGGTCATGGCGAGGCAGCGGCGGCCGTGCATTCTAATTCATTAACCAGACCTCACCCCCACTCACCTGCTGCCATTTCAAGAATGTCAGTTTCACCTTCCTGCTTCCTTCTCATCTTTCCGCCCCCCCCCTCCCAGCACACATCCAGCTTCCTCCATTCCTCTGTCTCTCTTCCCACATGCATCATAACCACCGGCAGAATCTTCCAAAGATACAGACTTCCCCTCCTCCTCCTCACTTGTTCTGTTCTTCACTGGTCGCAACAATAGTACCCTCTCCTTCTCTACTGACACAAACATACACATTCCTCTCCACCCTGCTACATGAATGATTTAGGAGCGTTCACAATGACTATCTGCCACCTGCCTTGGGCTTGGCTCAGGCCCACCTAGCGGCTGAAGGCACTGAATGCTAATGCCTCCCGGATGGGGCGTCGCATGCTAATGGGCAGTGCCAAAGTTTAGCCGACAGTTGCGAGAAGGTGATGCCGCACGGCCATCGGTGGTTAAAGGCATCAAGAAAGCTCTACTTTTAAGTATCTTTTTTCCTCCTGCGGCATGTACTGCCGAATTAAGTCAGTGATTGAGACGAGCTGAGACTCGATAAAAGCCTCCACAGAAGCTTTAAAAGGGTTGTTGCAGAAATGCTGCATAAATGTCAAATGAAAGCCAAACAGCAGCCTTCTAGTCAAAAGTCCAGTCTGTTTTCAGGAGAAAAAGCAAAGAAAAGAGGAGAAAAGCACTGCGGTTGTTTCAGTGTGACTAATGGAAACATCTCCAGTGTACTTTCCTTTTATTCTGGCTCCTATAGCTGAACTCTGCTGCTAACATGTATGGCGGAGGTCTGTTGATGTGGCTCCACCAGTATATCACAGCAATAATAACAGTTTTGCTTTTTTATTGTTTGATAAATACTGGATAGAATCTATATGAAAAAAGAAAAAGACTTTGGCGGGTTAGCTATGACCCTGAGCTGCTACGCTCCCACCAATCCATCGTTAGCCTGTAGATATTAATCAAACCTTTACGCGGCACTGGAGTGTTCATGCGGCTGTCTTATCTTGGTTTGCCTCCTCGACACCACACGCAATCGAGTGCACGTTGTAAACTTTGGCCAATTTAACCTTTAAGTTTCCCTTTTAATAAGCTAATAATGTTGCCCGCCGCACTCCGTGAGTTGGAGTTTAGATTTTTAATCAAACCTGCGCCTCTGAGTTCTTTTTACCTCATGTCGATTGCCGGCGGGATTGCCCCTCCCTCCCCCGCACGCCCACTTCTTTGTTGGTTTTTGTCTGACGGGAGCTGTGGCTCGACCTCGGGGAGCAAAGTCAGCTAATTAGAATTCATTGTGGGTGTTTGGTCACTTTGTCCCCATTAATATTTGTTTCCAACTCACTTGCTTTTCTAAATAGACTTAATTCATTTTCAGGAAGAAAAAAAGAAAAGAAAACCCAGGTGCTTGAAGAATGTTAATGTCCAGCCAGTTTCGGGAAAGCGTGCAGAGTTCAGATAAGATGTTTCCTGGAATTTGATAACCGGTTTGAATAATTGTGCAGATGTGGTTAAAAGATTAATGCCTTTTGCTGCATTTTGTAATTTCTTTCTACAATGAGTTACGAATGCTGTGGCGTGGCCTCGTGCGGTGGGGCGGGGGGCAGTTCGATTTATGCATGTATGCGTTCTCCAGGTGAGATTGTGGTCTTTGTGTAACCGTGTAACAGGATTAACCCAGAGGAGTTGCCTATCTCTTCCCACCATCTCCCACCGGCGATGCAGAGCCTGTCAGACTGAGGAGACTGTCAGTGGGTGGGCGACATCTCCACAACTACAGGGGGATTTTATGGAGTCTGGCAACCGCTACAAATAGGGCACAGGCTCCTCTTGCTCAATCCAGCTCCCTCCACCGTCTGCGCTTGTCACTACTAAAAGAGGAACAAAGGCGAGAGCGGTGGGATTTAAATGGTAGGGGGGAAACATGTTGTTCGCAGTTTAAAGTGTTAGCGATTACACGTCGGATGCTGAAGGTGCCGAAGGTTTACAGGAAGTTAGCTCGGCGGAAGGGGGAATGCGCCGTCGTGGCACAAAGTTCCTCTAGGGGAGGCAGGTAGGGCTGCGTTGTCAACACTCCGTTTCTCTGAAGCGGTTGTGACATCCGCGGCGGTGTTTGACAACACCGCGAGAGCACAGCTGACAGAACAGCGACATAATGAGACGAACCACCATACATCTCAGACACAGACGCACCGTAATTTGACATGACAGGAAACTACAGTAAAGATCAACAGAACCCATTTGTGAACGCCGCGGCGGCCTCATGGTTTCGAGTGATCGTAATAGATGGTTAATGACGACACCAATTGACTGACGAGCTGTGTCGCTAATCAAGGCTAACGTTGACCAAAATAATAAATCAGGAATGTGGTAGCTTCAGAGCATCCTGGTTCGGAACAACATGGGTTATGTTCTTGCTGTGAGGTGTGATTGTCGAGGGTTTATGATCGCTGCATCTGCCGCACAAGCAAAGTCACATCGTGAACTAACTACCCAAAGACGAGTCCATTCCGGATTAAACAGAGACAAACCCAGCTGGGTCCTTTTTCTGCGTCTGAGCCCGTGAAATATTTAAAAAGGAGCGGTGTAAAGTGTTGAGGATCGTTTGTGGAAACACCAATAACCACTCTTAACTCTCCACTTTGAACATCGTACCTGAACCAGACTGTGCGCTGCTCACTGAGGTGTTTGATCTGGATTTAATCTCAACTATGAATATCATAAATCAACCTGTAACTTCCATCCCTGCTTGATTGTTTGAAATCTAATTCTCTGTTGAAATCACTTGCTTTTGGCCTTCGGTGCGACTGTCAGAGAGATATACAGAGTAATTATGTGTTATTCTGTCAGATTTTTCTTTTTTTATTGTCAAACTTTGACGCTGCAAATGCAGTCACTTTGTAACATTTGACCTTGAGGGGCACATACATGCGGCGGCATCGTCTGGTTTACCTTCGTGCCTTTACACTGATTCCAATTTTCAAATTGCAGCTCGCGCACAAGAGAGTGCTTAAGAGAGACAGAGAGAGAGAGCGTGTCTTCTTGTTGGGCATTGAGGCATGGATGGATATTCTGCGTGTAACAATAAGTGGAAGAGACAGATTATCTGAGCATACCGCTTGTCCTCCCTTCATGTTCAGAATCTGCAGTAAAATGTTTTATTTTATGACAGTAACGCTCAGGTTCCATCTAAATAACAGTCAACATTGAAAATGCAACCATTTAAGGGTTGCTTTTTCAATATTTTAAGGCAAGAATGTGATAAAAAATATTGCAGCTTCTAAAACCTGTGTTTGAGTGGTTTAAGTCCAGCCAGTACATTCTGGGAATGCACATGTGGGCCCTGGAAGACCGTTTACTGCTTTAAACAATTCAGTAGAGTCCCGCTCTAAGTTATCAGCATCTC
The DNA here is from genome assembly GCA_015343265.1 of Pao palembangensis. Lineage (NCBI taxonomy): Eukaryota > Metazoa > Chordata > Actinopteri > Tetraodontiformes > Tetraodontidae > Pao > Pao palembangensis. The sequence continues at coordinate 8,588,616 of CM027094.1, read as the reverse complement.
GGGTAGCTGGTATTAGAATATGAGCTATTATTTAACTGATAACTCACACCAGGTGATGAAGCAACCAGTACATTTTAAGAATCTGAGCCTCGGCGATGTGTTGTGTTTACGTCATTATCATGGCAGCCTTCAATCTATGACACATTATAAGTGTAATGCAGAGCGTTCCATCATTAAATATTAAGTGATATGATGCATGAGGGGCACCGTGCACAGAGGGGGCCTCCGCACGTCAGCAGACTGGCATTGGGTTGAGACAGCAGACACGTCCCTGGGTTGTGGATGAGGGAGCGGAGACCCCACAGGGGACCGTCCGACACCTGAACCTCTCTGAGGCCACGGGCACATCAGCTGGTCTTTTTGTTTCATTTTCAAACATCAAACACTGCCTTGGCATACGTCCTGATCGTAGCTGGTTGAGCGAAAACATTTGTTAGAAATCCAACATTCTGAAGCTCATAATTCCGCATAGTTTCCTTCTTCCATCTTTTAGATAATGGCAAGTTAACATCCCAACTCAATAACTCAGCATCCCGATATCAATAAAAACCTTCAGAAAACTCCAAGTAAACTCCAGTTTATTTATTTTTATTTTCTCATCTGTTTTCCATCAGAAACAAAAGTAACAAAACTAAATACAAAATTTTGCTTAAATAATAATGTAATGCTTCAACCTGGAAAATAAGCTGAATCCTCCAAGCTAGAGTCGGATATCCGCTCTGATAAATATAGCAGACGTCAGGCATCTGCTTAAACTCTCATAATTGCCTTTTAAATTCCTGTTGCTTTGTGCTACTAATTTGTGTACGGCACAACTGCATACATCCTGATATTAATGAGATCGTGCTAGCTTTAGCTATGTCTCATTTAATTCAACAAGCCGTGAGCGCAGACATGTTGTGTAACAGAAAAGCTCCCAGCAGGTCGCAACCTGCGAGACGCCGGCTTGTGTTGCGGCAAAACAAAAGCGTACGTTATTTCTGGACGGCTCACGTCGCTGGCTGCCTCCGGTCCGTTCGTGTCGGGCTGATAAGAGGGGATGAAACATGGATGCCGAAAGGAGCCGCAGCCCTGACTAGAGCAGATGTGACATGTTTGTCAAATGACCTACTTCTGTCCCTATTATGAATTAAAATTGTATGATGAAGACTGGGGCGACTAATGAATGATACATGCTGGGGGTGGGGCCAAGGCTGGAGGAGAGAGAAAACAAAGGGTTTGCGGAGAGCAACGTGGATTCATGGTTCAGCTGAACCTGGAAACTTACAGTCAGCTTCAAAACAAAGTCAGATGAACCTGTAACGTCCCACTGAGGGCCGGCACTAACAACTCTGGAGGTGGGGTTTGCAGGTAGGTCTTTGTAGCCACAGACAGATGTAATTTGGTTCTGTTCTCATCAGAAGGGGGCTCTAATGGTGCGTGAATGGGGAATGAGGAGCGAAACCCCTGGTGGAGACGCAGCCTGCTGATCTGGCTCCTTCAGCTACTTAGCTGTTGAATTAGTTAGCGTGGGAGGAACGCTGAGCAAAGGAAAACAGTTTGCACAGTTTGTACGCGTTCCCCCGCGCCGGCAGCAGCCAACCGCCACTCGTGGTGAAAGCACAAACAGGGGCTTTGAGTGAGATGCTGCTTTTTTTTTCTCTCTGTTTTTCCATGTGTTGTGATAAATGGACGGCAGCCTCTCTTAGGAAAAGTTTTCAGTCTCAGCCCCCTTGCCCTCCTTTGTCTCGGAGACTCTTCCTCTCCACCTCTCCCCTCTTTCTCCCACAACTGCATGTCATGAGAGATCACATCCTCTTGACCTTGCTCCAGGAGTTCTGATATTTTTCATCTCTCATCGATTTCCTATCCTCTGCCATTTTCTAAAAGTGCACCCTCCCCCACCTCCCCTCGCTCGTCATCTTTCGTCCTATCCACAAAATCATTTTCATCTCTCATGCCACACACATACTAACAGAATTTCTATTAGTCCGGCGGAGGGAAGGGTGGGGAGAAGAAGTGGGAGGGTAAGAGGACGGGACAAAATCGCATTTTCAATCAGAGTAAACTCTAAGAAATTGTCCACAAACAAATAGAAAAACACGGGTCTGCAGGGGAGGTGAAGATGAGAAAAGAGGTGGAAAAGAAAATCAATAGCCTCAGGGGCATGCATGGGTGCTTGCTCAAACACATACACACCGCACACACACACACACACACACACACACACAGAAGTGCGCCCCACTTACAAATCAGCCATTTAGCCATGTGCAGGAACAGCAGTACTTAACTCTGAGGATTTCTCGGTGACTCTAGAGGAGGAGAGAAGTCCACGCAACAACCCCCCTTCCCCTTCCCCCCATCGCTGATATCATATGATCCAGTCCACTGTCGTCTCCTCCCCCGCCTCCACCTCCACCCACACGTCCATCCACTCGGGGACTGAGCTCCTCTTTTTGGGGACAATGACCAGCAGGGGGCCTGAGGCCCTGCTGGTCCCCCTCCCGTGGCTAACCCCGCCTCTCTGCACATCTGATCCTTTGTATGTTTTCAGCCTTTTCTGCACCCAGCTAATGCGCTTGACTAACACAGCCTGTCTGATTAGCATGGGCGCTGTTGGCGGTTCGCTCGGTCATCCACCACATGGCACCACGGTCAGAGTTCAGGGTTATTGTCAAACACAGGCATTGGCGCTAAGCAGTCACTCGCCTGGCAACCCGCTGGCCAGGCCACGAGCGTCACGTGCATCTGAGGTCGGCTGTCACTCAGATAATGATGCAAGAACCTGTAATTACTGCACAATTACAGCTGCTGAAACAACAAATTTACTCTGATACAAACGTCCACACTCAGTTTGTTGTGTTCTCACCAGTGTGGACGGATCTAAAGCAACCGTAACTCTGAGCTCCATTATTAGGCTGTTTTTCATTGTTTGTATTGTCAAAGAGTTGCACAATCTTGCAGATGCAGTCATGCAGTTGGACTTTTTGGGAAATAAATATACGTAACACACTAATGAAATTTCACTCTGCGTTTGCGTGTCTGACCCCCAACACTCTGACAAACAAACCAGTGGAGGTGAACATTCCAGAAAGTACAGCTGCTGCGTTTGTGAGTAATTAAAATCAAATCATACCAACCGGAGCCTTATTGGCATACACACACACACACACACACACACACACACGCACGCACACACAAACGTACTGTATATAGAGGTAAACTGTCAGAGGTTTCTAATCAACAGAACAGGCTCCCTTTTGATCCAAACGCTGTTACGCAATCTTCCCCTCCATCTTCCTCACCGCTCATTATCTTCCTCATTTAGCCATCCAAAACGGTACCAATGCACTTACGCAATCCCAGCATTCACGCGCTGCCAGATTTATTTATTATCATAGCGACGGACATCTGATCTATGTCTCTGTTTCCTCAGAATCAGAGTTGGTTACGTAACCCTACGCCTCCTTGTTGTTGTTGCTGTACAACCATTGTGGTCATTGTCCTAGTTTTGTCACCATTTTTCCACACGTATTAGAAGTATTATTTTTTGGTCTGGTGCTTTCATTCCTCCTGGCCTGTAATGAAAGCAGACGGAGAGTTCAGCCCGGTGTCAGCCATGATAGATCCTCGTGCAGCCACGGCGTTTATGCCTGTTCAGGAATGCAGCATTCCTTCCATTTTTTTCTCCCGTTTTCCGCTAACTGCTTGTCTGTTTCATTGTTTTCTAAAAAGATGAATGGAGGAAGCGGAGCGATGGAGATGTAATCAGGTCTGTTGTTGCTTTCTGGAACAGAACGCGAGAAGATATGAATAGATTTTACAAACCACCTGACTGAAGGAGGGATTGTTGTCACATCACTCTGATGAAAATGGAGAGATGTTCTACTGCTCCTTTTTTATCTTCTTCTTCTTTATTTCCTCCACCTTCCATTTCTTCCTCCTCCTGCTGATTCAGTTGCTTTTCACACTCTCTTCCTCCTTTTCATTTTCTTCCTCCACTCTACCACTTCCTTCTGTTTCTTTGGTTACTCTCTTCTTTTGGCTTCTCTAGTTTTTCACCCTTCAGGGGCTTCTGTTTTTCAGTGTCTCTTTCTCATTTTTGTTCAGCCTAACTTTCTTTCTTGAACTCTTCCTTTCCTTTCTTCAGTTTTGCCTATTTATCTTTCTCCCAGTCTTCCGTTGCCTTAGTCTCATCCCTTTACTCTGTTTCATCTGCTCCTCTTCCGCTCCTCTTTCCTCCAGTTCTTTCTCTTTCTCTAGTTCCTCCTCTCACTGTTTCTATAGTTCCTGATCATCTCTTGGTACATCAGCTCTGTTTCTTCCATCTTTCATGCAGCTCACAGCAGCTCCAAAACCCTGTTGATTTTCTTCCTGTGCTTCTTCAACTGAGATTTTCTTTAAGTCTCTTCTCTTTCTCCATCTCTTTCTGTTCTGGGTTCTTCATGGTAGACAGAGAGAATATTCAGGGTGAGAGTCAGTTAAGCCTCTGGAACTTTAGTTTTATCTCACTGGTCCCCACACCTTCACACAACATTTAAGAGACAGTTCACCCAAAATCAGAGCCCCATTTTTTTTCATTCTTTATTTGTAATGTGCTGACTCTCTCTCTCTCTCTCTATCTCTCTCTGTGGATCCATCTGTATCTCATTAAAAACATGGATTAGGGAGTGTTTTAATTGCAACACTCTACAGTCAAGTGCAAGATTTAGATGTGAGAAAGTGTCCTAATCCCCCCCCACCCCCCCACGCTCCAGGAGAGAGTGCAGCCTGCAGCCTCATGGCGACGGCGCTCTGTCCGAGTCCGCAGCTCTATTTTAGGAGCATCCTTGTTAAGCACAGCAGTTGTGACGTGTGGTCATTAGGCCACTTAGAGAGAAATAGGGCTCTTTACTAACACTGCAGATTAAGGTGCTGTGCATGTTCCTTTATAGCACATTCACCTAGAAAGATCTAAAGTTGTGTTTGATGTTCTTATTAAGATGCCAGTTGTCATATATCTGCTGATTTCATTGTAATGGACAAGCTCGGGTATCAGAACAACCTTCTGCCCTCTAATGTTCTATCTCAAATAAGAGAGACCGGACGGTGTAGGGGGAGGATCTTGACCTCTGCGTATCTTCCTGGTTGACTGGAGGAAACCCGAGTTTGCCAAGGAAGGGATTGCGGCGCGCACACCATGACAGCCATTTACCCGTGCGCCTTTGGTCAGCCTGCTGTGGACAGCCAGTTTCACAGCTGCAATTTGTACGTGACTCACTCAGCTCTCTGAAAGAGGAAAGGCTGACAACAATGGAAGTGTGGTAAAAATGAACCATACGTCAACCGACTCGGCCTCACGGAGAACACAATTCACTCACTACGTGATAGATAATTGATCTGTCAAATGCTATTTTCAGGGTTTCAGGAGAAGCACAAGAAGGTCAAACCCTGTTCTGGAGGCTCCAAAGAAGCACAAAAGTACAGCTCAGTTTACGTTAGTTCAGGCCCCAGACTGAGTCCGCCTGTTCATGGCTCCACTTCTTCCTAATTGATCAACTTACTCACTAATCATACACTGATAACAATGTAAATTATGAATTGGTATTTAATAGATCTTGTTTAAGAGAGTATGACGAGCACTGGTAATGTTCCCAGTACCTAGAGATAAAAGTTGAACTGCGGTTATTCCAGGTGTTGTGATCTGCACTACATGGTTGCTCTGGTTGCTCCCTCTCTGTTGTCACTGTTGAGTCATCACAGCTACTCTGTGAACCACAGAGTGCTGCCTGTAGCCTTTTTGGCCACCGGCATGAACTCAAACCCTAGGCTCAGCTCTGTTGCCCTGGCAATAAGTGTCCCATTGTGTCAGAGCTTCTGAAGAAACAACAAATGGAGCGCTGCATTTGTTCGGCTGTGACGCGCTCCAGCTCCAGTATCCTGTTGAAATGTAATGTGTATTGGGGAGTTTTAAACCAGGATGTGTACCTGAGCCTGACCTCTCAATCTCTCTGTCTCTCTCTCTCTCATTTGTCTCTCTCCCACAGGTGAGTTCCAGGACCTGCAGTGGGTGTAAATGGTTGTGAGCAGCACTGGCATGGTCTTCACAGTATGCACTCATTTTACTCATTTGTTTTTATCCGCACATCTTCGAGTCTCTCACTGAATTTGCTGTCCTTACAACGGGTCTTAGTTGAAGCATCCTCCACATATCGGCTCATAATGGTTGTGATCATTATCCATGTGTACTTGCATCGCTTTAGAGTGCTGTCCTTGGTGCTGAAAACAAATCTATCATTGCCAAATTTTCACTTTGTTGTATAACAGCTTTATTGTGTGTGTGCAATAATCAGGGGAGCATGCTGTACATTGTCACTGCGTGTGTGTGTGTGTGTGCGCGTGCGTGCGTGCTTGTTTGTACGTGTACCACCATTATCTTTGTGTCTCAACAGTTTTCCTGTCCCATGCATCATCCACCCTCGTCTGTCTCCATGTCAGGCCTGATCACAGCTTCTATTGCCCACAGAAATGGCTAATCAATAACACACGCACACTGGAACAACAGTTTGCTGTGCGCACAAACACACACATGCTAACATGCACGAGGCAGAAATATTGGTTTACTGTCCGCAAACATTGCATTGACTGCTCTGGGCAGACAAAGATGCTGTTGTTTTCTCATTTCTGGACACCTGGTACATTCACACTTCCAGGACATTGTCCACCACTAGCAAATTCCATTTATGCTGCAGCGTCACATCTTCAGATCAAAACAACGGAAACGATTGTGCTCAGACACACACACACGCAAACACAGAAGATGGACAAGCTGCGCCACTTCCCCGCAGCCAAAGGCAGTGGAGCCCAAATGTCCAGGTTAGAATCTGACTGGGAAGCAGAAGCAGAAAGGCTGAATTAGTGCCTGTAAAACCACCTGCCACAGACACACGCAGCTGGTGGCTGCAGCGTTTCATGGTAGCAGATGTGCAACATTAGAGGAAGTCCCAGTAGGTTCAGCTTAGCCACCTTTGGCGCATGCAGTCAAACCTAGGCTCTGTCAAGTGATGTCCTTTGTCCTTTCCTAGCCTATATTAGCACCTCTGCTTGCCAAGTCCCCTTGATACAGTCTGCCTCCAAAACTAACAAGGAAACTTGATAATAAAACAGGTAAAACCCAGCAATAATGCTTCTCACTACTTCCTTTTTAGCCTGTTTTCTCCACCTCTTTGTGCACTGTAATTGCCATAGCCTGTGTAAGGGCTTGTCTGCTGCCCTGATTCATCCCCCCCGAGGTGCCATTCTGACCCAGTAACTCCTCCATTCCCCCCTCATGCTGTGTTCACTCCTCCCTCCACTCCTCTTGTCCTCCGCTCGCTTTTTTGCCCTCCGTCACTGGCTCTTTCTTCCCCCCGGTGGCCAGAATGCAGTAATTGAGTTTTTTATTCAAGTCAATTAAAAGTGTAGGCCTGGCTGGAGACAAAACAAGTCTGCTTAGTCTCTTTATATCTCGGGCTGCCTTCTTGTTTATTCAGTCCACTCTTTATATCATTCAGTGGCAGAGAAAGCACAGGGAGTGTACTTTCATTTCATATGTGTCATTAAACTTTTCTGACATTGTATACAATGTAATTTATCTTTCTGTATGATGCCCCCTCCCCCCCCCAAAAAAGGAAATCCTATTTAAATGGTAATTCAAACTTCCATTAAGTTGAAGCCTTTGTGACCGCCACGCAGAAGTTGCTCGATCCGTCCCCTCTGCCACAGCCGCCATCTGAGCTGTGATTGTTTACTCCCGGAAAAACCAAATATTCATCAAAGCGAGACGGCGCCTCTGTTGTCTTTGGTTTATAACGCCTCCTCTTTTCATTTATCTCTGTAAATGAATAATGGCGATAAGTTCACGGAGATCATCGAGATGATGGCACGTCCTGACTGTCCCCTCCCCCCACTCCCCCAGTACATAATAAGGAGGTAATTAGATGGAAAGTTTGAATGAGCTGGTCCACCTCTGAACTGTGGCTCAATGTGCAGATGTTGGTGTAGACTGCTCTGCAGACAGCCACTCAGACATCTCCTGTTCCTTGTTTACCAAAAGGCAATTTAAACAAATCAAACAGGTGGTGTAGCATGTAGATGACGATGCTGCGACTGTTGATCGCTGAGTGGCTTCATTTTCTTTCAATATTTTGTTCCAAAATGACTGTTAAAGCGAGGCTCTGCTCCAGAAATAGAAATTTGCCACTTCGTCAAGCTCACATACTGTTCACGTTTTACTGTGTGCTCTACATAAGTTATCACTGCTAACCGCAAGTAGACCGGAAGCACAGATCCACATCAAATTAGTGAATGATCCAACTGAACAATCAGCGTCCTTCTGCCGATATATTTACTGTCTGTCCTTTGGATGAACGCATCCAAGCCATCACAATCTGTTAAACCTGATCTTTGGGACTGTTTATTTAGGCTAAGTTCAAAGAATTCTGTATTGATATCCAAATTATACAGCAGAGCACCAAACTCCAGATCTTGAGCACTTAATAACAGCTGACAGCGTTTTATAGGTTTTACAGCCTGTCTGACAACTAATAAATAAATAGAAAGTACTGTTTACCAAAGCCTACCTGTGTCTCAACTCAGCACGGATGAAACAAATACAGGTCTGAGACAAATAAACACTGGGAGTGGGCTGAAGAAGACCATCGTGGACCTTGAAGTTGGCTAAAAAAAAAAAAAAGGAAAATATATGAAAATGAAATGGACTGGCACTGAGGTGCAAGAGCTCTGCAGGCTTTCACAGATAGCTTCTGTCCTTTTTTCCCACAATGACGAGCATCTCCCAGATAAACATGTCAGGGACACTGGCCGTTCCGTCTATTTTAATCACGTTATTTGGCCGTGAATGTGGCACAGCGCTTTGCTCCTGTGGGAAAGCAAACACCAAATCGACTGTTGGTTGACTTCTATCAGCAAACACGGCCCAGTTAACCTTGTGGTGTGAACATTGACTATCTCCAGAGTTAGATCTCTGCAGGCAGAAGGCTTCTTCAGCTTCTGGAGAGGAGGCGAAACGTCTTCAAGGAAACCTAAACAATTTCAGTTGCACGTGGAGATCTAACTTTGGATAACTATGACCTGGATGAATGAAAACCTACAAAGACACTGACCATCTTGGTTTCTACAGTTGGTCTTACTGGGAGTCTGTGGGATATTCATGAGTAATGAAGGGACGATAATGTCTGTTCGGGTTCTGTAGACAGGATGATACACATTCTCCATCAATCAGTGTATCAATTACATCTTAAAACTGGGGCGGGGGGGTGTAAAACAGTTGTTTTCTCCCGTTTGTTACCATCTTTCATGTTGTTAATAAATATTTTAACAGAATTTGGACATGTCCAAATTTCTGGCACATCCAACGCTACTGATGTGTGAAGTAGGAGGAATTTTCTGAGATAATCAAACAACCATGTACATGTGCAGCATGGCCCCCATCTGTTGGCATATTACACATTGTTATCTGACTAAACGAGTTATTATTAAAATATGTGACTGGAGGAACTGGTTTCTGCAACCTGGCATGCGAATTAAATAAAGAAACAAAACAGGTAGCCTAATGCTTTTTGACATTTAAAATAAGCCTGGACAAACTGCTGTCCTGTTATTATTTTATCTTTTAAGCTGTTTATCTGGCCTACATTAACACACGCGTGACATTTAAAGCTTCAAAGATCTCTCGCCGTGTTCGACACGATCTGACTGATCGTTCACGCCGGGCTGATCTCAAGGCTGACGCCAGGTCTGTAAAATAATCCACATAATGACATCCGCTGAAGTCAGCCTTAATCACCCACTTTTTTTCTTAAAAAAAAAAACAAAAACAAAAAACAAACACTCCTTGTTTCTATGGTTACCAAACTCTGTTGGAGCTTGGTTGAAGCTGAATATACGTTTGGTGGCTGTCTACTGATTTTTTTGGCTTTCTTTTTTGTAATAAAGGACAGAGAATACAGAATTGTGCAAGAGGGCAGCTTTTGTGAATACTAGCCAAGCTTTTATTAGCATTTTAATAACTATCAGTCAGGTAACATGTCACAAACTTTTATAGCAAAGCCCATGCTGTAAACCCCACTGTCATTTGTACTACCAGCAGAGGGACACACTCCCACGAGAGATGCTCTTTAATAATAAAAATACCATTTAGGGGTAACAAGGAGAATGCTAAAACTGCAGCGTCTTACTGGGCTTTTACAGTCCCTCAGTTCCAGTAAGCAAAATGTGACATGAAATGTCCACATGAAATGTCTCATTAAAGCCTGGAGAGCTTCTGGTCAGCGGAGTTCGCAACAACATAGGCTAGCAGAGAGAACACACAGGAGAGAGTTGGCAGACATGTCCATCACCCCCCCCGCTGTGTTACTGTCTGCCGTGAGTGGTCCGCAGACCTCCTCCGGGAGAAATAACAATTCTTTCAGGCCCAGCCAGCCGGCTCCTCCACGGGCTCTTTTCCTCTAGCCCTGATTAAGTTTGTGCTTGAAACTATTAGATTTGAGTTTGTCGCATTGGTGTTTTCGGCCTAAAGGTCCTCGTTATTGCCGAGCGTCCTATGGTTTGACAGGCCAGCCATGCGGTGGTGGGAAGGCTCTCCCATCCCGCGCTATGATACAGAAATATGCTACATCCGCCGGGACATGGATGGAGAAGCCCTGTCTTTCCTGGTTGAATTTACTTTGCCTTCTTTTTTATTTGGTCTTTTTGAGAGATGGAACTAGAACTATTTTACCAGAATATCAAGTCCACAAAGCAAGTTTTCATATGTACCTGTTTTGCTTTTGAAAAGTACGCTTAGAAAACGTAACTTTGATGAATTAAGTTGCTTGAAGCTAATCTTTCTCGCAGGGCGCCTTTTAAAACAACAAATGGACTTATGGACCCAGAGTCAATGGCATAAACACCAGGAGAGTCAAGCAGAAATACAAGCAAGGCATTTACAATTGGATTATGAGCAAGGAAAGGCACTTTTCAGCATGAATAATTCACTGCACAATTCTATAAAATCCTCTCATGCCCTTCACAAAAACACATTCCCCATTTTTCTGATCCGTGCATAGCGAGTCCTGGCACAGCCAAGGCTGGCGCAGGTAAAAAAAACCCCAACCTTTGCCTCCTCACCGCTGCAGGATGTAATGATATTGATGACAGGAAGTCATCGTGGAGGATGTGTGTCGCGGCAGGAAATGACTTAGGTGAAACATGTCCCCTCGCCACTCATCAATTCTTCAGCAACCTGCTGTCACCTCGCTGCTCTACTCGTCGCTCTCTCACTCCCTCGCACACACACACACGCACGCATGTCTGGTTTGAACCGTGGCCCCTGCAGGAGGGTACTTGTGTCCTTAAGCACGATACTGGAAAACCGTATCGTTCCTGGTGTCGCTAAGATCAGATCTGTGTGGTAAAATTGGATTTGCCTGCAAGTCTGATCAAGGCCGTATGCAGGCAAATCGGATTTATTTTTCAAATCTAGTCTTCGGGACCGACCGCCCAGATGGGATTTGGCTGCGTTTAAACCGGCACTTTAAGTCTGAGATATGTGGAATCTGTTTAGATTGATGGTCGTTCTTAACACTTAAACCCAAATTCACAGGTAAACTTCAACTTCCTGCAGTCTGGTTTATCTGACCTTTAGTCAAGTCAAATTATTTTTCTTCCACGTTACAAGCTCACTTTCTCAACACCGCCCTTTCTGGCCACGCCATAGTAGCATATTTGGTGTGGTATCAGTATTAATATCAGGTAGAAATTCCAGGATCTTCCTCTCTGCCTCCTGCTGAGCTGCAGAGAGTCTGGTTGTTCATGGGAACAGTTGTGAACTAGCTCCTCTATCGCCCTGTAGGTACCTCATTAGAATTATTTTACAGCTGTTATCAGTAACCAAATACACTCTGTGTATGGAGAGAGAGAGTGGGGGGGGGGGGGGGGGGGCGAATCCTATGGTAACTGCTAATATTGATTCAGAATTATTTTCACTTTTTTTCTGCACTTTTCTCACTAAAAGTTACTAAACTCATCGACTTACAGTGCAGCCTCAGGACATCGAGATAATAAGGAGAAAATCACACAGTAGGCGGATTATCGGCACAGTGTGTGTGTGTGTGTGCATATGTGTGTGTGGGGGGGGGGGATGCTTGGGCCAAACAAACTACAAGGAATTCTTTCATCCTCCTCTAACATTTTGTCCTAAAGGAAACTAAATTGTAAACATCAAAACCGATTTAAGTTTAGTCACATTTTCTCTTAATTTAGCTTCTGATGAAAACATTTATTGTTTATTGCACTGTTTATAATGTTTCACTTGCCTCACTGCCTGAGTTATGTGTTTGCGACAAAGTTTATTGTATTAATTAAACAAGAAGCAACAAGAAGATGTAACACTTATTTAAATTCGCCCTGTTTCCTGTAATCTTGTTTGACATTAGCATATCCCTCGGCTACTCACGACCCGACAATTCCCATGATTCATCGGTGTGAAATTTCTCTCTGCAAAATACAGTCAGATGCAAATCCCAAAAACTTGAAAAAGAATTTGAAAGGCTAGCACATGTATTCAACCCACACTGGAGGAGAAAACGTGCAAACACTCTCATTCTCTCAGGTCTGGTGTTTTGTGCCCGAATCGAATGTAAATAATAAAAACAATGCATTTTTAGTGTGACAAAAAGAAACCAAATACAAGGGAATAAAAACACACACTGCTCTCAGGTGAAAATTTCTTTTTTTTTCCCTCTTCACCATTATTAGTAGAACATCTCAGGTGAGAATAAATGGAAAGAAACCAAAACATCTGTGTTCCGCTCTCATTTTCCCGCCGACTTTAAAATAAATAGAGATTCAGTGATTCTGTAAGCATGCCGGGGCAACAGGGATGAGGCTTCTCGTGGTGAGAAGCAGGAAAAAAAAGACTCAGCGAACTACAAAGTGTGGAAATTGACGGAGTTTAGTCTTTGGCTGCTGACAGAGTTAATTGGAGGTGAGCCGCGGTTTTCGGGCTGCCTTCACAGACGGTGAGATCTAAATTAAACACGACTTTCAGACACAGTTAAACATTTCCAGCCACTTTATACTGTATCTGCACATGGATGTAACAGCACGTGGGTGTTTACAGACATAAAGGCTGGTATTAAAGCTGCATGTAAAATAACCCCAAATGGGTTTGTTTGTTTGGCCTGAACTGCATTTTAAGAAGCATGTTCGGACTGTGTGAGACTGTGTGTCTGTCAAAGCATGTTTGTGAGGGTCTGATGCCTCTACACTGGACTTTTACAGTGGAAAAATGGTCTAAAAGCAACAACAGCACTCAGGCCGGGCTAAGATAGCCTGATTATTTTCCCTTCCTGAAGCCGTCCTGCGTTTTTGAGGGATAAACTTGGTGGCGTGTGTGTAGATTTGTCATGGCTCATTTCTTGCTAAACTGGTTCATTTTACATAATTTTACAGCCTTTAGTTCCATTAACGTGTTGTTGGAAATTATCGTAATTATTTTTAGGTGACTGGACAAAACTTACAACAGCCTTCGAGGCTGTGAGTTTGTGAGAAACTGTTTTCCAAATGTTCACATGAATGTGTCACATCCAGTGGAGCGTAGTTTAAATTCTGTTTTACATTAAATAGGGATAATCTGGCACCAGAAATATTAATATTTTTATACCGCCACAATCCCAAGATGAGAACTAAACCTGCTTTTTAAGGCTTTTAGCTGACAAATAAAACAAGTCCTATCACAGTCCTACACAGTTCTTACTAGGGCTGCACCATATGGACAAAATCATATCTCAATCTTTATGCTCAATACCGCGATATCGATACGATATGACAATTGTTATTTGATACAGTGGAAACAAAGCTTTACTAAAAAAAAACTGCATAATAATAAAAAAAATGAACTTGGAAAAGTGTACTTTTTCTTTTTTTTTCAGACCAATAAAAAATGTGCATGGACAATACTGCCCCAAACTGACACTTAGAGAACCACTGGGGAAAAAAAATAGACCAAAGGTAACAGAAGATGTGACTCAATAAAAATATAAATATAAAAATATATATTAGGCTATGATGACCTCAAATATCAAACAATGAGTGTTTTGGTTTCTTCATACCCAAGTTACTGAAACAAATATTTTACTCAGAACAAGAACACAGTCACATCTTACTGTCTTAGGCTGCATTACAAAACATTCAAGAATAAACAGTGCAAGTCAGACATATCAAAGAAAATCAGTAATACCTGCACTTACTGTATTGGACAATGTAAGTAAACGATCTTGTTTTTCACATTCAGAAATCACAATAGAAGTATGTAAAAACTGCATTTATATTTGTGCGCACAACTTCTACAGATTCAGCGTCACCCCGCATCTTTATCTTTATCGTACGTCCTCCTTTCGAAACCGGAAATATCTCCAAACAGCGGAGGTTGATTTATTATTCTTTTCATTCCTCCGCGCTGTGAATGTGTGTGTGTCGCTGGTGTATGAACTTAGCAGTAGCACGTTTCCTGCCTCGCTCAAGGGACGTTTGTGATTGGTTGGCTTCAGCTGTCAATCTAAGGAGGGCATGAAATGAGGTTTGTGATTGGCTGGTCTTTAAAGGTAAGCGTATAAACGTATGTGTTCATTAGCTGAGCTGTACTTGCTGCTGGGATTGTAGAGAACTTTCATCGGGAAACCCATCCAGGTCAAGTGAGTGAGACTCTACACAGATATCTTCATCGGGAAAGTGGATATCTTTACTGTATATCGCTGGCTTTGCGGTATTCATATTGCGCATATTCATACCGCGATAACGATACGATAACGATATATTGTGCAGCCCTAGTCGTTACAGTCCTTTTTTTTTTCGACATTTTACCAGCAGTTTTATCAGAGATGTCAGAGATAATCAGGAAACCACCACTGCAACACCTCAGTCTGTTTAAAACTGACATTAAAACTTGGGATTGTTGCTATAGTAGCTCCTTTTTGAATGCAGGAACTCTCATTGACACATGATTTTAAAATACATTGGCGCATTTCCACCAAAATTACAGGAGAAAAGGAAAGTACAGGAATCACTAACCCTTCTCTGATTCCATGGAATTCTTGGGGCGGCTGTGGGCTGAAGAATGCTGATTGGTGGACATGCGTTGAGCTTACATTTAATTTTTAGAGGCTTCACTTCATGAATCATTTGTAAAATGGAGCAAAAGTGGAGGACAGACGAGGAGATGCAGGCTCTTCTCCTGCAGGGGGAAATTCAACAGAACTTTGATGGCCAGCTGAGCATGGAGAGACGAATGGATTGATATGAAAAAACAAGTAAATAAATAATAAGAAAAATGATAGCATGTCCTCATCAGGGCTCCAGGTTTTGGCACATGCCTGACTGAATGTTCATATCTGCCTTTTGGCAGATTTTTCAAAAAGTTTTGAATTTTAAAATTCAAGATTCAGATACAGGAAGAAAATAAAAAGATTCTGCACAGGCAATGCAAACTTTCCTGAACATCTGACAATAAAAGCATCTGCGTTACTGCACTCAACAGCGAAACAGAAGAGATTTGGTGACCTGTTCCTGCTTTTCCGGCTGCGCTGATCATCTTTCCGGCTCTTCTTGTCGGACAACATCACATGTGCTAAGCGCTTGTGGTGAAACATTAGCGACAAGCTAACATGCAGTCGGACTGACGCGTGCACTCAATTTTCCCCTTGTCAGCATTTGCTCCAGATGCGTCTCGAGGGCCAAAGCCTCCATTAACACATTAGTGTGTCTCATCCACGTCAGTGCAGCTGCTCTCCTCGCGATGCGCTTGGCTCAGCCCCCTGCGGCAGGCTCAGGCCGCCTCGTTGCCGCAGCAACATAAGCAGCGCAATCTGGGCCTGGGCGTTTTACTCATAATGATGTAAAGTCGATTCACACAGGCACCCGAATGTTGACTGAAGGAAAGTGGCTGCTTTCTAGCATCTCTGCTTCACTTTGTTCGTTCAGGTGAGCTGACTGGGTTTAATGCTGCTGACCCGAACTAATGTGCAGATTCCAGCTACCACTGAGACAACAGCGAGGTGTCTCAAGGCTTGCTTTTTGCGCCTCATTAGTTTTGCGATTGTCTGGTCGCAGGAGATGAGCCTCTACTTTGCTTCTGACTCTCGCCGAGGGCTCATTACCCACCCACTCTCCCTCTCCAGCCATGCTTTCATACATAGGTAGATATAGATAGAATCTATTAATCCCATCATTTACACGCTGCACAATCTGTTAGCAGAAGCCGCAAAAGCAGCCAAGTACAATGAAATTAAAGGAAGAGGCACAAAACAGAGACTCCCTCGCATTTTGAAGCTGCCAGAGATGGCTGACACGGTGCCACGTTTCTCGACGTTTTCTGCAGGATGCCAGGATTTCAGCCACCCACGTGCACTCTCACACGTCCTCCAAAGCTCGTCTACAGAAATAAACACGGACTGCAAACGCATTCGGTCCTCCGCCACGAGACCCCCTCTGTCCATAACAACAACGTGTACGGTCGCTCCGGCGACCACGGACAGCGGATGTGAGCGCCTTATGGATGCTCGTATTGTTTGTGAAAGAGAGGCAGTCATTAATTGTGGAAAATGTGGGGGGGTCTGACGCATCATGGTCCTAATGCTGGCTCTACTCTCTTTCTATTTCTGCTTTATTTGTCTTTCCAGGTGAGTCAATAATTCATGGTGGAGCCTTCGGTGCGAAGGGCGTGGATCTGTGAGTAGTGTTTATTTGTGTGTGAGGACCAACTGTCTTCAGTGAGTCTGCTCCAGAAACTTTGCAAGTGTGCCATTAACACCCAGCGTTTTTAAACTGCCTTAAAGTGCCAAACATCAGTGCGGCTTCCCGTCTGATGGTGGCCAGGTAGTTTAAAGGTCACACAGTTCTGGCAGGTTTTTCCCGGCTAAGAGCCATCGCAGAAGCGTTTTCCCCCAGAAATGGTAGGGTCCGTTTAGGTCTTTGAACAGGGGTTAACCAGAGGAGATCACCAGGCAACAGTCTGACATCTCAGCAGCAAAACAAAACCTTTCAAGCTCAACGCCTTCCCTGCTCTCTGCTTTTGCACTTACTGCCAATGCTCTGTGCCCAAAAGCAACGGATAACTACCACAGTCGCTCTCTTTTTTTTCTCTCGCGTTCAAAGAATCCATTTGACTATTCCCGAAGCTAAATCTGTACTTGACGGTGAACTCATGGCTGCTGCGGTGGAAACCAAAATTCTTCACTGCGAGATGCCTGTGCTGAAGATGTCCAGGGGCGCTCACTCTCTCCAGCTCGGAGCCGCGTGCTAATTTTAGTGATGGAGGGTTAAAAGGTTAAAAAAGGTTTGAAACGGTGCTGCGCGGCAGGGGGTGGACCCTGAGCGGTGCTAGTCTTCCCACATCAGACGCCGTCTCTGTCAGCTGTTGGAACAAATTAAAATACAGTCTACAGCTTCTGCCAGAAGACATTTATTAACATTGAAACAGTGAGTGCTTTGATTCTTTTTTTGCCGTGTTTATGGCGGTCACAACTGTCTGCTGCCGGTGGGCTGACATATAAAACTGTATTTTTACCTTTTTAGACCAACTCTAAGCTTAGAATAATGACGATAATGATGTAATCAGCGGCAAAAGCGGCACAGTTTCAGTTAATTTCAGGCTAATTCGGCCACATTTTTACTGAAATTAAATTATTTTCCTGTTGGCTACATTAATAGCCTGCGTTTAAGGAGGCCTTTGTTGTTTATTTGTTTTTACTAGTGAATTTAGTATTATATGATATCTTAATTATTCTCCAATGCCTTACTGGGTGGCAGATGGTACATTTGGGAATCACACTCTCCCCTCCTTGCTTCTCATTGCCTCGAGATGGTTGTTGTCTGTGTTTGTGCCTCAGGTATCTAAATTGGAAACTTGCCTTTGATTCAATTTGCATAAATAAACGCAATAAATTAGGCGCTACATTTCCTAAATATTCACCCATCAGGTCTAAGAGAACTAATTACGGTGGCTCTAGCATCTTAGAACACAGACCACAAAAGCCATCATCCTCACTTGTATACTGCCCCCTCTCATTTTTTTTCAAATATTGTTTAATTTTGTAATATGCTGTAATATTTTAGTGTTGTATTAAGACACCTGCTGTTAAGGTTGATTAAGCAAGGTTACCCTGAGAGTTCTAAAACCCTCATACAAAAAATGATACATAATTATTTGCATTTTGAACAATGTTTTTAACTGGCTTTGCAATTATCTGATTGGCCAGGAAAATTCAGTGTGGAGAAAATGCTTCCTTATCTAAGAATTAATGCATGTTGGCTTCCTCATTTCCGTGAGCGTTTTTCTCTCACCTAGAGGTGAATTCGGTTTAGAGCACTTGAAGAAAACGCATTCAATATTCTACTCAAATTGACCCTGTTTCTTTTACTTATTCAGTCCCTGAGATAAACACAAGCCGGGATGATAATTTGTTTTATCACGAGCGTGTTAAAAATGCTTGATGAAACAACAGAGCAACAAACTGAAATTTAATGAGACAGATCTCCTGTCCAAGTCAATTTGAGTTAGATTGAGAGTTGTTTTATTTAAGGCTGTGAATCTGCATAATTATGTTTTTGTGATTGCTAAGCTAGGTTGTTTAATGGCTCTACAGGCCTCACAAACCTGGGAATGGCATCAATTGACTGGCTAAAATAAGTTCAATTCTGCCATAAAAAGTGGCAACATGTTATTGTCGAGCTTGTTTGGACCCTTTTCAGCTTGAACTATTACATTTAGAGGAAAGAATTTTAACAAAACAGTTAGAAAGAGGCGATCAGAAAGTATGTTGTGTAAAACCTCCTCGCTACAGCATTGGTTCTGTTCTCCTTCCCATCTTCTGCTGATGTTTCTATTTGTTAATCTTCCACAGTACTTGCTTTAAAGAATATCTTAAATGCCAGATGTTGTTATGTTATGTTATTTCTGGGTACATTTGCCTTGTAACAATTGCGTTTCTTGAGTCATATTGATGATAGCACACCTTTGATGATGGAGGTCTTCAAGCTTGACTGATTAACAATGCAGGTGTTCCCAAACAAAAACACTACAGACGTGTAGATATACACACTCTAGAACTTCAGAGAACAGAAGGCGGCTGAGTCTTCCCCCTAAAGTTTAAATGAAAGTAATGGAAAAGTGATGGAGACAAACTTAATCATTCCTGTCTCTTTGTTTTCACCTCAGACGCTCCTTCCCACACGCAGGTTGATCTGTTGCTCTTTCATTTGCATTATGTTCCTCTCGTCAGCCTCCCCTCACTTCCCCAGAATCCAATCCAATAACGCTGCTGAGCTCAACCCACCCTCGCTGCCTCCTTCCACCCTTACATCCTCCCAGCAGGGCACGGAGAGGACAGCCTTCCTCCCCCCCCCCCACCCCCCGCTGCGTCCTGTGTTCCGTCTAACCCAACACCTGAACACGAGCACACACGCACCCTCACATGCACGCACGCAGTCGAGCAGGGACACGCACAGGCGACCTCCCAGCTGTCTCTGGTAAAACATTAAGGCTCCGCACTCTGAGCGCATCTGTTTGTGCCAAAATAGCAAGAAACAAACACTGGGGAGTGAAACTGCAGCCCCATCTGGGCAGAGCGCTCAAGAACCTGGCTGCAGTGAACCCAATACACATCCATCTGGACTGCATTAGCATGGCATTACTCATCTGCCCCTGCAGCCGGGACCACCTCACTTTAACTTCAGACTTAAAGTTAACGCTAATTACATCATTATTTATTACCGCCTGTTTTGGACTTTCTCAGGCCACAGCTGGGACCGCATCACAGATTATTTAGATGATGAATAAATAACTTAGTCGCACCTTGCTTTGTTTGTAATCGTTTGTAATTGCAAAAAGAGGAAAGCAGCTTGGGGTTTGTCAAAACTCATCACTGTCCTGCACCAGATCTCCTTCCCTTCAATCCATCTCTCCACATTTTGGGGTGTAAACAAGCTCGGCGCCAACTCAGGGCTAACCCTGCGTAGCCACCAAGAGCTGTCGTCTCTTTAGATGCCACATCAGATTGGGAACACAAACACACAGACACACACACAAACCCTCCGCAAACCCACACGACTATCAGGTTATTGGAAAGTCCTGAGCCTGAGGCGCGTTTGGCTCCTCCAGGCTCTACCGAAGCACCAAGAAGCACATCAAATAGACCCAAATCTCTGAGTGGGAAAAAAAAGCCACAAAAGCAAACAGCATGGCAGCAGGATCTATTTTAGCTAAACCTCATAATTTAGGCTTTGACTGTTTCACTACTGTTGGAAAAAGCAATAAATTCCAATGAGGTTTCCCAAACTGCAAATTGACTCGAATTCTTCGCTTCCACTGAGATGCAAATTCTGCTTCATACTTGAGTAAGCTCATATGTCAATGAGCAAATTAGAAATAGCTCATTAACTGGGCTGCAGTCAAGTCAGTGCATAAATAAGCATGCACTTTAAGGACACGCGCGTTGCAGTCCCATCCTTCATTCCTCTGAGCGTAAACGTGCTGCAGTCGACCCGGCTGAGGTTGTGCATGTGTGTCAAAGGGCAGCAAACAAAAGGGTGCCTGGCCTCACAGTGTGCCAGCATTTCAGTTCTGGTTTTCCAGATGAAGCCCTCAATCTGAAGGGAGGAGCCAGGTATAAGAGCGCTCACAGGCCACAGGCCATGAGCATGGCCACCCCCTACGGCGTACCCGAGCAGACAGAACTGGGCGTAGATCACGTTCCTCTACTTGATTGTCTTCCAGCGAGGTTTTCATTGGGAATAAATCTCAGTTCAATTGGCAAAGATAAAAGTGGATCTCGATTGAGAGGGAGGGAACCGTGGTCTGGGGTCTTGGCTTAGTTGCTGTTAAATATAGACTTGAGAAACACCACAAATTTAGAGCCCAGCATCTGAATGAAATCACAGGACCCAACTTGCACAAATACGTTGACGTGAACCATGTACACACACACACACACACACACACACACACACACACAGAAATGTAGCTTGCTTTGTTTTTCCTGCCTCCCTCCCTTAAGTAGACACTTTTAGAACATAACGGCTGACCTCGCCTCATTGCTTTGCAGGAGTAGAGCTGAAGTAAAAAATTTCCACTGATATCTTCTCTTTCACGCTGTGGCTGTGCTGTTAGAGTCACTTTCTAGCTTTAATTATCGATTCTGCTGCACATTCTCACACATGTCCAAACCCCCTCACCCCAACCCCACCACCTCCCACCCACTCCCCACAAGCAGAATCCTTTTTTCCCCAGTTTTTCCTGGGCTGACCTGAGATCAAACGCAGCACAGATTGTTTGACCCGAGGGAGGGCAGGAACTCTCCAGGGAGGATTTACTGTGGACCGAGTGAAAGGCAATAAACATTCCATTTAACAGAGTGATGACAGAGCAGGGTGATACTCGTGCACACATGTGACCCCCCCACACACACACACATATCCACACCCGGTCCAGAAGTGACAGAGCTTGAAGAAGCGAGCAGTGGCGGGCGCCATTTCATAAGATTTAGGCGAAGTCTTGGTCAGTGGCGTCCAGACTCCCACCACTGACCTCGGTGCGCTTGCTTCCAGGTGTTTTTTTCTATTGATTTTTTATCTCTGTGAAGGCTCATGGATCCTCTAGAGGCTGCGTTAGTGTCCTTTGGCCCGCAGGAGTCCGCATCGGCGTGCACGGAAAAAGGAAATTTGGAATTGGGGCTAAAAGGTTGATTGCATTAGTGACTTCTATCAGGATTTATTTGAAGACTGGTCTCGAAACAAAGTGATGGTTTTTGCACTCTGAGTCCGACCTTGACATTTGGGTGTCTAGCCAATCTCACCTGATGGGGAAGGTGTGCGTGTGTGTGTGTGTGTGTGCATGTGCTTATATAGAAATACAGCAGCATGCATCCAAAGAGATGAACAATGATGCAAAGAAAAAAAGAAACCTACAACAAGGGGTTAAAAAGCATAACTCGCTTACTTGCATAATGACACTCTTGGATGCGTGCATGCACACAAACGTACACGTGCACACACCGCTGGGGTGTTTCCAGTGAAGTAGAGCGTAGGTAGGCCTGGTGATAGCCTCCAGCACCGTGGGACTTAGAATGTAAGAACAAAGGAGGTGGTAAAAAAGGGATGAAACACGTTTGTGTTTGCTTACCTCATCATGCAATGATGCAATCATCATCTCGCCCTTGGATTTCAGGTTGTTCATTGTCTCACACAGCGTGATTCCACAGAATCGCAAGAAAGCACACCTCTTTACAGGCAGCCCACAGCTCTCCCTGCTGATTGGTCACCATTGAGAAGCCTCGATGACACGGTGAGCCGTCTGCAAGACTGTCCGCAGCAGCAGATCCTCTCATATTTGAATAATAGCTGACAATGTGGACATCAGATAGTTGCTCTCGACGGTTCAGAATTGTATAAATAAGTTCAGGAGATTCTCCCATCTTTGGCTTTACATGAAATGACTTCCAGCAGCACAGTCACAAGAGATCCAGAATCCTGTGAAGTGGAGAAGTAGAAATAGAAAGAAAGCCCAGGGAATAGTGACCTAAATGGCAATATACAGTAAAATATATTTCTCATTACATCCTCCCTGGCTCCCCACGTCACCGTCTTCCCAGGAGGGATGGGAAGGTGCGGACTGGATTGCAACCTTCAGCTATGCCCTTCAAAAAACAATGGCTGTAATAATCTCTCTTTCCTCCTGAGGTCAGCAGCAATGAGCACGCTGTCACGCAGCCTCCAACTTATCTGGCCAACTATTGAATGACTGCATTGGAGGGACTAGGTGTGCTAAGACCGCATGTGGAACACATGCGCATGTTTCTGGAGATGTCTTCTACTCCCATGCAGCACGTCCTCCTCTGCTCCACATTTTCATGCAAGCGTGTGATGGATGGGCTGCTCACTGATAGCAGTGATGCTAATATAGGCCTGTCTGCATGCGCTGGCTCTGGCCCTGCAAATTGAATTTGTCAGCCCCCTCCCCCCTCCTTTAATTAACTCTCTTACCTTAGACTGTGCGTGCCGCTTAGCTGGCTGATTTCCCCCCATCTAAATTATATTTTATTTATTCTCCTGGCAGAACAGGTCAAGGTACAGTTTGCATTGACCTTTAGAACAAACCCTTCTTCTGTTTCACTGACCCGGTATCGACCTTTTTAAATACACTCCTCCTCCTTTAACTTCCAGCTGTACTCCCATGCTTTCCTCTAACTCCCGGTCTTTCATAATATCCCCTGTAGCTGTGGACCGAAAATTAATTTGCACATTTATAACATCAGACGGCTGTGTAGGAGATGGCTGAATAGAATCAAAGTTTGAAGTAGACTCCCACAGTCCAACTTTCTTTCTCTCTCTCGCTCTCTTTCTCTCTCTCTCTCTCTCTTTTGCAACATTTTGACCTTAAATAGACAACTAATGGTTCATTGGTTCCTCTTCTGAGACGCTGTGAAATGTGAAATGATGGTGTCGCCTGTCAAAGGGTTGTGATTCCTTTTCTCTGCCCTTACCAGGTCGCTCCAAACAAGCCTCTTTTTCTCCATCTCCCCGGCTGCGGCTGTGACTCAGACATGAAATGAGTCACTCTCCCCTGCTACTTTGGTGATGGACACAAACCCCTGGCTTACTTATCTCATCCTCTTGTCTCCGCTTCCCGTCGTCTTTCTATCTGCCTTCCCCTGCTGAGCCGTAATCCGACATGTTGAAAACAAGCACGCAAAAAAAAAAAAAGGTTTATTTTTTTTATATTGTCATCGTATCCGTGTGTGCGGTGTGACGGCGGGTACAGCTGGCGCGTTTTGTTTGGGCCTCGCCATCAGCGTGCCGCTGAGGTGAAGGATGGCTGCGATCATCCTGCCGCTGGCGGCCAGCTGGCTGTCGGTGCCCGTTTGGATCAGAACACCCTAATACTTGAGGAGTGGCGTTGACGGGATCTGACCTTTGTTACAGCCTTCGGATCTGTCCATGGATCATTTACACACAGCAGGTGTCTCCTTTCTGTTCACCACACCTCTGTATCAGCTCCTCTCCATCACTCCACCCTTTCCAATTTGTCTCCACGACCTCCGTCACCCCAGCTGGTCTCAACTCAACTCTCGGCTCTTTGCCCCTCCATCTCAGCCCCTCCTTCACGTTCACTTAAATCTCATCAACATGTTTTGGTTGTTTTTTTTCCTAGCTGTTTTTTCCCTCTAGTGTGTGTTTTCTCACCTCGTTTCAACATGTTCCCTTCCCTCCTCCCCCAACCGTTAGGGTCGGTGCTGTTGCACGGCAAGTGACGCAGCCATGCTCACACCTTCTGTGGAGAAATCAGGTGGTGGGTGTGAGAGAGCACCAACGCCTTTTTTTTTTGATGGTGGGGGGAGATGATGATGAATTGAGGAGATTAGGAATATGAAGGAACCTGTGTGATGAAGATTAGTACAATACAGGCTGTTGCCATGATGGTATTGGACCATTCATCTTACTTTTCCGCGGGTTTCGCAGCAGCCTCAGTGCAAAGACCTTGGTCAGGAGGAAAACATGAAGCCATGTCCAAAATCCGAAATTAAGAAAGCCATCAGAAATCATCTGTATAGATTCATTCAAAAGTAACGTTTGGACTATTTCCCTGGTGTTTTCAGGGCGCTTACGTGTTTAACGCATTTTTTATTGCCTCACAAAGCAACTGCAACACAAGCTTGCAGCTATTGAAAATCAGAAAATGTTCACCGCCACTGCCGTTTTGTGAGGTTCCATGTGAACCGAACCGGCGACAGCCCGTAAAGAGATACATCACCATGACACGCGTGCGGAGCGGCGCACCATGGGGCCAAAGCGGAGCAGACGTCCCTGAGCTGGTGTCTGCTGCTCGCTCAGCTGCTTCTGCTACCTCACTGTCAGTCCTGCCTGATTAACACGTGATCAATACAGGCAGGAGTCCATGTAATTATGATAGATTGGATTCCGCCTCGACACAAGGCTCCTGACGCAGGCTGCGGGGATGCGACAAGTTCCCGTCAGACAGTTTTGGATGTTCTTTTTTCTGGACGAATACAGCTGGCTTCCTTCCTCATCAAAAGCATGTAGCTCATTACCCACCGAAATATTTGGAGGTTCGGCATTTACCTGTTCTGAGAAATGTTGTTTCTGCCGCCGTCACACTTCATTATTTGGGCTTGCAGCCAGCAATAGCAACAACACACTCAGCCAGTGTGTGAGTGGTTTCCAACAAGAGTGTGAAAGAACAGAAGCTGTAGACAAAGATCCGTCCTCCGGGGCACCTCTGACACTTCTGACCTGACTTTAAAAAAGAGTTGAAAAAATGTCGACAATAAATAATTCAGATACATTAAAGCACATTTCACAGTTATGGATGAGATTTGATCCCATTCGGGGTTGATGAGAGATCGGGTGAGCCCTCCAACATGATGAATTTTTCCGTGAACAGAACGTGTGAAGCTGCCTCCTTCTTTTTTAGAGAAACTTCTAAGTAAGGCCCAGAAATGACGACATGAGTCAGGTCAACACGTGAGGGGCCGCTGTTGTCTAGGTGAGAGGAAATATGATGTTAATAATGCTCTGCAGCTCATGAGGCAACATTAATGAAAACAATCAATCTTTCTTATGGTTAAACTCTTGAAAACAAGGCCCAGGTGAACGATAACCAGAGCCAAGGCTCACAATCTAAAGACGGAAGCGTTTCATTGCATTCACATGCCTTGATGGAAGTGTCTGATGAAGCTGTTTCAGTTCCAAAGCTGTGTGGATGGAATGTGGAATGTTCTGCTGCAGTGCAGAACCTGTTTTGTTTTTGGTATTTTGTGCGTGTGCAGACAGTTGACAAGACCAAAAAAAATAAAAAATAAAAAACTGTGTTGACAAGCAAACATCACTGAATAACTCAGGCAAAACATTTGCCAATCAACACACAGTGGCGCCAGTAAAAACATGCAGATTATTTTCTCTGTGGACTCCAGCAGACACATTTTTGATGCCGCGTTGGCGCTGTGCACATTTATCCGGTGAATAACAACTAAGTCGCTTTTGTTTAGTTGGTAAAAATCCACATCGGATGTCGTCTGTCAGTTCAGCCGCAGGCGCCCGGTGATGTCAGCTGGCCCGCGTTTGACCTGGAAACAGACAGATTACTCCTGCTCCAAAACTGGCCAAATTGTAATCATTTTTAAACCAGATTAGATTTTTACAAAACAGCTTTAACCTGTGGCGATACCGCCCTGAGGCTTGTGGACTGCTTCCTGCTGTTAGCTGATTTGGTTTTGACTGTAAGTATCTTTGGCTGCACCTAATAAAGGAGGGAAAAGTAGCATGTTTGTAAGTTAAGAGTTACTTGGTGGCAAATAGATTACAGTAGCACTATTGCCTCACAGCAAGAAGGTCATGTAGGTCCCGGCTACAACAGGCCTTGCTGTGATTGTCTGCTCTCCCTCATTTCCTCCGGGATCTCCAGCTTCACCCACCACCACCAATGCGGCAGTACGGCTGAATCAAAAGCAGGCCGCGTATGTAGTTAACTTCCTGCTCCTAGTTAATTGCTTTGCTAACAATGGCCAACAACATCAGCGCAAATAAAGGATTGATAACCGGTTTGTGACCCCGGTGTCAGACGTGGAGGCTGTTGTTCGCACAGGCAAACCCATCGCGCGCATTCAAATTTAGCCTACATGTGCTCTGAAATGATATTGTTTTTACTTACCTCGCGTTAACGTGTCAGGTTTGTCATGTTAATGATCAACTCGTAACATCTGACCTGCGCTGTGCTCCAACATGCTGATCCTTATATAATCACGTTGTTACAATCATAATAACAGAAAACGATGACTTGAAAAGCTGATGGATGCGTATGCTTGCTGTACATTTTTTTTCAAGCATATTTTTCAAGTATTTTGTCGTAAGCTGGGAAAACAAATATCCCGATACATGGCCTCAGGGTTTGCCTTTGGATGAAGTTTATGTATCTTTATTACGTGTGTCAGCGGGTTGCTTTATTACCCCGTAGCGTCTCACAGCACTGCGGCGTTTCTGTGTTGCATATTCAGTGATTTCCTGAAATTGTTGAGACTCAACCGTTAAAACAGGCTTCTACACCTGGCAAATCAGCTTTAGACAGTCATCCCAGAGGATGGGAGGGTGAGGAGACCTGAGCGGAGGTGACGCCAGCGGTGCTTGATGGTGGAGGCTCACCTCTGCACCCCGCCGGGAGGATGTTGGGCATGGATGTAGGCTCGCCGCTCCCCTGTCACAGTCTCCCTGAGGGAATCTTCCTCGTGTCAGCCTCTTTAATTACTATACCTCATCTCCTCAAAGATTAATGACGCCTCACTTCTCCCAGTATTTATCATCCTATCTGCTCATTAGCATTCTGTGGTTTGCCAACTTTATACTCTACGTTCTCGTGTGCACGCTGGGCTGGAGATTTACTTATTTCCTTAAACTTCTAGTGCATTGTGTTGGTGTTACGAAGAGGGAGAGAAAGGCACATAAATAGCAACACATGCTGTTAAACTCGTTTATTTTTCTTAATTACCTGCCGTGCACAAAGCTCTTGTTTTGCTCAATTGTGCATCCCGGGTTGCTGCTGCTAATGTTTAGCATCTTGTGTTGTGTTTTTATTCAGGAAATCTGACTTTCTTTTGGTTTTAATGCTGTTCCTGAGTGTGTCATTACGGTCTTAGAATAAATTATCAGTACGCGCACACACCCACACACACACACACACACACACACACACACACACTTTGCACTTCTATGCTTGGGAGGACTTTCACTTCAAAATGACAATTTGCAGGACACATTAACTACAACTGTAATAGCCAGGTTTCTTTGAGAACCCTTGTTCTCCCATCTACGGTGGCTCTGTTGTGTTCCCCTAATAATATGCATCATCTCAATCGCCGTTGAAAGGCTGCTTAAAATGCTCCTGATTATCATAACAGCAACAGTTCCAGGCAGCAACAGTCCTCACTGGCGTCGTAAAGAAAATGAGGAAACATCTGATGGAAAACTCTTTTTTGTATTTAGTTTTTTTTTTAACTCCCGAACTCATGTTTTCCTGACAGAAAAAAGAAATGCAAAAAAGGTTGTCTCAGCTGATCTGGACAACAATGTGAAAAGAAGCTTTGAGTAAATGTCCCAGTTATCGCACCCACACTGTGCCGTGAGAATCGCTGCTCTTATTCGTGATTATCTAGAGCACTGACTGTGAAGGATCTGTGCATTAATCAATATATCGTACGGGATGTTCATTTACATGATGATGTGTAAAAGAAAATGGCTCAGGACAAACGATGATGGACAGCTTCATTTATCAATAATTACCATGAGCAGCATCCGCGCCGCTAACGCAGAGTAAAATGACATTATTATTATTTTTTTAAATGTTCATCATTTGGGCAGAAAACACACATGACAATGTTGAAGTAGGAGATTGATAAATCACAACAGGTGTGTGTGGGTGTGGGTGTGTGTGCATGTATGAACTTTATGAACACACAGATAAACAGCCATAATAAGCCACTTCAGCGCATCAGCTGCTGGAGCTAAAGCACAGTCGTACTCAGTCGTTGAATCAGAATCAGAATCAGAAGCCTTTATTGTCATTGTACAAGAGTACCACGAAATTATATCAACCTAGAGGTGGTGTTACTCCAGATTCAAATAAATAAATAAAAAAGTATGTATAAATAGTCTAAATAAAATAGAAATAAAATAAAAATAGAATTAGAATAATACTTATAAAAAAATATACCAGAATAGAATACAAAGGTGACACAGTATTGCATTATTGCACATGGAGACAGTATTGCACATGGAGAAGTGGAGTTCAGCTGCAGTGTGTTGAGCTGTATGTATGTCCGGTTAGAAGTGGGGTGTGATTAGTGTGTGTTCAGAATGGTGATGGATTGAGGAAAGAAGCTGTTCCTGATGCTGTTTGTTCTGGTTCTTATAGACCTGTACCGCCTGCCAGACGGCAGCAGGTCAGACAGGGTGAAGGCAGGGTGGGTGCAGTCACTGATAATACCAGCCACTCTGTTGAGGCAGCGAGATAGGTAAATGTCCTTCAGGGAGGGGAGAGGGCAGCCGATGATCCTCTGCGCCGTCTTTACCACTCTCTGGAGCCTCTGCCGCTCTGCTTCACTGCAGTGGGAGAACCACACTGTGAAGCGTTTTTGTCTCTGTTTTGCTTTAATAAACTGACCTCTGTCTCAGAGTGTCCGCAGCCCAACCTGCAGCTCGGGACACTCAGGGCTCATAATGTGCCTGGAAAATTCGCACAGATTCACACTGGACACTTCCAACTAACCTTTGAGCTGGGAGAGGACCGAAGAGACGGGGAGCGCAGCAAATAGGAGTATTAATCACAGAGACAGCCCCCGATAACATCACGCACACACACACACACACACACACACACACACACATACACACACACGATGAACAGCATCAGTACTATGGTGATTCAGTTTCCAGAACTAGTCTGGGGTTTAAATACCATTTTTTGTGTTTAATGTCAAGTCCAACCACTTACAGTTCAGTGGTTGACTAAATAAATTTCCTGGCTTTAATGAATGCCAAGGTAGAATCATAGGACAGAGGCCTCGCTAGGGAAGGAGGTAAATGTCATTTTTGTCTTTTCAGACATACCGCTATTTCTGTTTTTTTTTTTTTTTTTTTTAATGAAAAGGCTTGAATTAGTTTAGTTTTAGTTTTTTTGTTTTTTTAAAAAAGCTCAACACGGTCTTGAAAGAGCACAAAGCCCAGCACTTCTTTTTCTGTTATATCTTAAATGAATCTCTGGCTTCGTTACCGGGGGCTAACAGAAGAGCGAGGATGTGTGAAGGTTAGGCATCTGCTGGGGAAACAAACAAGACGACGGTGGACCAGAGTGTTTGTCCGTACTGCTAACCTTTATCACTCCTGCCTCAAACACCTGAAATATGCATTTACCACCACTGACGGGGAAAAGGTGCTGGGGAAGCAGGGTAGCTGAAAATACAAAGACTGTTCGGTTACGGAAGACAAAGGATGACATCATGAAGAGGGGCTTGTCTGTGCCAATGAACATCCAGAATTGGTCTGCTTTGGCACATTTAATGAGGTGTCCAGAGCAGATGTGGTGCAACCACTGCAGTGGATGGATGTTAGCACCCCTGCTGGCTGTCAATCAACATTACAAATGAGCGACAGCAATTAGCAAAGAGAAAAACACGTCACCTACATCTGGATTGAGAGCAGGAATTCATCTGTGCTCGACTGGGCCCATCTCTACCTGAGGTCCAATTTCCATGCAAATCCGTCCGTACGTTTCCTGAATAATCCTGCTTACAAACAGCCAACGAACGGTAGCCAAACCACTGCCCCGGCTCTGCCATGATGGCGCTACAGCGGGCGTTAGGCTGAGGACATTACCATAATTGTTCATTTGATTTCTTCTTTTTTCCAGGTTCTGTGCATACAGGTTTCTACAAAACATATGGGAGCAGGCGCAACACACTCTCTGCTGGTGGGAAGGCATGCACCCACGCACCACGACCTTTTGCCTCTCTAAACATATATGGTGCTAATGTATGCATGTACAACTACCCATACACTAATACAGAAGGTGAGGAGCCACGGTTTGAGCCGTGGTGTCGGCGTTGAGGTCACAGGTGCGTTTGCATGCGCTCTAACGCGCACAAGCACACGCACGGCCAACCATTCCCTCAATGGAGTCATTAGTGATAAATATGAGGCAATCATTACTGCTGATGTATTTTTAGACCATAATTATCTGCAGGTCCTGCAGAGAGAGCACAGCGAGGCAGTCCCTCCCCTAGACGTCATCATTGCTCAACCTTCTTTCTTTCTTTATTCGCTGCTTGATCGGCTGTTTTTCGCACAGTTTGGTGATGTGATAACATCTCGACTACCTGCGTGTTTACCGTTCCTGTTGAAGGAGTGGATCATTCTTGGCTCCTGCCGATTACTGACACGATTTCTTTTTTTCTTTTTTTTTTTTTCAGACAAATGAAAATTGCCAAATGTGGAACATTTAGACCATTTCTGGAAAGTGACAGGAAGGTGGGGATTGAAGAAACAGATAGGCAGGGTGAAAAAGAGTTTATTAGGCGTGTTATTGTGGAGTGCCTCGCCGTTGTTTCCTAGGAAACTGCTTTACAGCGCATGGGGGTTGCAGTAACCCCTGAACACTGAGGTGGTTCTTTTGGATATAGGCTAAAATTGGCTGGGATGTAATAGGATAACTTCTAATCTCTCTCTTCAATTAGATCTGCGGGGTGTGTGGGGGGGGGCGATCCTGGGCTTCGGCGTATGTCTGCAGGTCTTTTGGCACATCTGTGGCAAACCTTTTTCATGCATGGAGGAAATCATCTGGCGCCAGTGCCATAACTGCAGCGCAATGTAATAAAAATAAGAGTAATGAGGTTTTCTGGTGCAAATATGATCCTTTAGATGAATCTGTTCAGAATGTAAACTTTCTTGCAATTTAGTTCCTTTTCTCTTCAGCCATCTATACTCTCAGTGTTCTTCAGCATAGATAATTCAGAATTGCTGCACTTTAAATAATTTCTCCTATTACTCACTCTGATCCTGGTTTTCTTGTCAAAGAAGTGCTTTTTTAATCACTGCCCTGTATAACAGCTGAGCTGTAGAACAGTAAAGCTTACAAACGTACAATAAAAGCTCAGAGTTATGCGACCAGAATTTGAATCTTACCAGCATCGTTTCTCTTCCACGTTGATGATATAACATGTTAATTGCCGGTGCTGCACAAATAACCAAGAATGAATTATTCAATATTTCTGATTACTCAGATTTAAGCTAGTGACCTCCGATGAATCCGTCGAACCTGGATTTGGGTCACATGATCTGCCATGAGAAGTCCATTCAGCTTCAATGAGCGCTGATTTTGTCCACACCAAGAACTGGCTCCTTGGCTCAGCAAGCATGTTTGCTCGGCCTTGTAATCGCTGTCTTCTCTACACACTGACCCACCAAGACGATCTGTGAGTGGCTGTATCTGGTCAACTTCATAATTAATTCATCAATCGAATCTGACACCATCGTTACACGCAGTTACTTTGGGTCTGAAGCTAAATAATGTGGTTTTGTAACTATCAATATTTTCATACCTGCAAAATTTGCTGAATAATTTACTGAAAAATTCTTCTGTGGATACGAGTGAAAATAAATTTGTGGACAGCTGCAAGGCATGGTGGAGAGCATTTATTTAAAAAAAAGTGCCACATGGGGGGAAATCCCAGATAATTACCAAACTGAATTCCCTTGCCGTCGAGATTTATTTAAAAATAAATTACCAGCAGTATGAATTGACTGACTAAGCTGTCCGTATTATCGACTCCGGCAGTCCATCCGGCAGAGCAGTTAGCTGTCCAGTGAGCCAGATATACTTGTATATAAGCTCAGGAAGAGTTAATCTGGCAGCTTTATGGTCTGTTTCCTGCAACACACAACAGTAAAATGTGGCTGCAGATGGCAGCAGCCTGGAAGAACTTGATGCTTTTTTAGAATACCTGGCAGGACAATGGAAAAGAGATTGCCATCATGCATCAGGCTGAGCTAATTCGGCTAGCTCAAATGGTGTTTGACCAACTTTTTTTTCTTTTATTGTCTCCCTGGAACTATGAGCAAGAGAGGACGGTGAAAAATAGGTTCTGGTCCTCATTGAAATGGCTCCTCCTGTGGGCTAATCTCAGCTTGCCGGTTTTGCTGCTGAGCTTTGATCCACCGAGTCAGAGACCCCCACCAATCTTTATCCAACAAAGGCTACACATCATCCCCACATTCTTACCCTCCTTTGCAGACTCTCTAAAGGCATGGGTGTGCATGCAGGCATTTATCTCCTTTCATTTCCTCTGAATTGATTTTTTTCCCCTGCAGTAATGCAGTAATTTGCTCATGCTGCATGGGGCCCAATGGCCAAAATGACCTTGTTTTTGAGGAATTGACGCAGCCGAGATACTGACAAAACATGTGTGAGCTGCTGGAAACAAGTCCTCCTGCATCTAGAGTCTTTATTACAGCATTTGTTTAGGTTAATGGGATGGCTGCTTGGATGGGACGGTAGGAAACTTGCAGTCGATCAGAGGGATGATAAATAAACATCAGGTTCCTTCAGGAAGGTAAAAAAAAAAGAAAAAAAAAAAAAAACCCAAGCACGATTTCACTGGGAGAGCAGGTGGGAGAATCATCCGTGAGTGCTGGGCTGTAAAACAACTGTCTGAGATCGCCGCTCTGACGAAGATGGATGCAACGGCGCCACGAGCCGCTGTCCAGCATCCAGAGCTGCCTCCACCCTTAAAGAGGGTGCACTCAAACCAGCCAAGGTGTGTCCTGGCTAAATAATGCATGAGAGAAGATGCAGGAGGGAGCTTCGGATGCGCCGCGTCACCCTCATTTTGCTGAACACGCTGCTCTGAGATCCCCTAAGTATGGAAGTCCTGATGCCACACCCATCTGTGCCGGCTGACATGGAATCAAACTACTCTGCAGGACTCTGCAGCGTAGCCACCCCTCTTTTGTCCCTGCCGAGACTCTCAAACCGACTCTGAAAGTGTCAGCTGCAAGTTGTACCCAGACAGACAAACATCAGAATAATTCCAGTCAGGAAGAGCGAAGGAATGAGGCCTCGTAGGAGGATCCTCTGTGTCGGCGCTCGTTTGGCTTCGGGCTTTATTTGATTCACTTTCTTATCAGGGATGAGAAGGAGACAGGAGTACTTACACACAGGCCCCTTAAGTGAGCACACACACACACACACACACACACACAGAGGAGGAAAACTATAGAAAGACACCACAGAAATGCTACATGGAGCATCTGCTTTAACTGACACAGAGGATTTGTATTTTTGCTGTCCCCACCATCCGTAGCTTGACATAATGAGATGGCTGACTTGTACGACAGCGTTTAGCCCTGTC
Organism: Pao palembangensis; assembly: GCA_015343265.1. Taxonomy (NCBI): domain Eukaryota; kingdom Metazoa; phylum Chordata; class Actinopteri; order Tetraodontiformes; family Tetraodontidae; genus Pao; species Pao palembangensis. The sequence continues at coordinate 8,554,654 of CM027094.1, read as the reverse complement.
ACATTTATTTTTAATCGTTTCCCAGATGGATCGCTGCGTTGTATTGAGACAGTCTTGAGTAACGCACGTAGAGCCGCGACTGCTGTCGTCACCAAAGTGCTACTTTCATCTGCTTCTTTTGGCCTTATTTGTGTTTGCTCAGTCACCCATGCAAACACTGTGTTTTACACTCTTGGTCTTCTCTGGTTGCGAGCCGTGGTTTTGTTCGCCTCATGCGCAGCCATATTCTGTTACTGGGGGCCCCGTTAGCTCCCCGCGGTTGTCGCCGTCCTCTTGCTCTCTTCTGATGTGATGCAAGGCCACCTCGCACTGAGAGACTGCAGCTCAGATAAATTCATTCAACAGCCAGAGTTGGGTGGGGCCCTCTGTCTTAGGCCTCTCTCTGACTCCTGCCTTCTCTCTGTCTTGTGCTGCATGTGGTCTTTGGGGCTCTCTCCGCGTCGGCGGATCCTCGACTCAGATGTAGCATCATGTCACTCGAACACCACCGCAACCATTTCTGGGTTATTTCAAACTTACTGAAGGTGATTATTAATCTGCAGGACCCAGCGGTGACACTTTCAATGCCCGAAACCCAACCTAGAGGTGTGTTCTGTGTGTCACCTGCCTTCATTGGAAAATGGCTCTGGATTAATCAGAGGTGATGCAGGTTAATGGCGGCCGTGTCAGAGCCACAGGAGTGTCCTGTACACACAAATGTAAACCCGGTGTTGTTTTTATTCCTTTAAAGCTGTTGACCATTGATTATTCAGTGCATTGTCTGAAAACAGGTTGTATTCCTCAGTGACAGAGCAGCTGCACGTGCCGACTCAGAAATACACACATGAGCTCGCAGCAGATACCTGATCTGGAGGTTCTGCTTTCCAGAAGGAGCATGAATAAAACAGGAGTGCGGAGGCTTAGCACAGGGCGTGCAGATGGGTTGTGCTCGTGGATGTCTCTGCAGCAGCGTTGGAGTCTGCTTGCCACAGTGTCTGGCTCTGGATTTAAGGAAGTTTGGATGCCGACTGCACAGAGAACGCTTGCATGTTTATTGTCAACTGTCTGTCTCATACACACACACATACACACACATGTGTTCTTGTGTCTCTCTTAGTCCTTTTTCCAGTTTCTTCCCTGTAATTTTATCAGGTTGGTCATTTTTAGCTGTGCAGCTCATTTCAGGTGTAATTCAAACATGAATATGAGGCAGAAAGAAAGAACTTTCAATGCAGCAGGAGTAGATTCAGTGCTCAGTATATCAAAAGTGTCATTGCTTCTCAGAAATATTGACATTAGAACACAAAACCTGTATCTGCGTGTGTGTGTGTTTGTGCGCGCGTGTGCACTCGTAGCTGGTCTCAAAATCAATACTTTCAAATCTCCAGGGTTACTTCTCCCTGCTCGTGAAGCAGTTATGAATTCTGAAGACTCAGCTGACGGAACCTCTGACCCTGAAAATCTCACGCTGAATAGAAATGAATGTGGTTATTCCCACCTCTGTAAACAAATGGAATGCCTGGAGCGCAAGTAGGAAAAAGCAATACGTCTCGGCACGTTTGATATTTTATCCTTCTGAATGGCTTCAGTTTCATTCCAAAATTCGACAGTTGCCATGTGCCAGGCTGGAGGGTGCCTGGAGCCCCGACATTCTCTGCAGATTTCTCCGGGAAGAAAGCTAACGCACAGGAAGCAAATTTGAAGAGAATCGGCTGCAACTGCAACTGTGTTCCCTCAATCAACGTTGTTCATCGCAAAGCTACACCTGACACACACTGTTTTGTCACTGCGTTTTTTGAAAATACTGAATAAATAGTAAAATCTAGACATCAAGAGAACTGAGTCTGTATGCTAAGATAGCGGATAAAGCCCGAGCAATCATATGCTAACGTTGCCTTTGCATCGCCAGTTGTGTTGTTCAGTTAGAGTGAGCCCTAACTAATGGATTTAGGGATCATCTTTGACCTTTCGCTTAAGTCAGTTTTCCTGAGTTAAGGCTGTAGTCATGCTGTTCAAGCTCGGCTTATACCAGCGGAGTCTGTGCTCCGGCGGTTTGTCTTTATTCACAACTGCGTGCATGCACTCCACTTTGCCAGATAAGAGGTGCAGAGGGAATCCTATGAAAGCTTAATGTGCAGCTTCACAGTTTGAAAGGAAGTGCATTAGGGGCTCTATGCCCCCATCAGTCCTCTCACAACCTCCCTCTCCTGACTGCAGTCTTGCTGCAATCCCCCTCAAGCCAGCTATTCTGGCACGCTTTGCCTCTGTTGCAGTCAGGAATGACTGAACGTGTGTTTAAGGGGAATTTTCCTCTCAACACCTCAGCACTTGTCAATAAAACACGGCATCAATGAGTCAGTCTGGTGTTAACAAAGGTGTAGGATCATCAAAACTGATGTAAATTTTCCTAAGTGTATAAAAGACAGTATATGAGGGCTAATGATAGCAAGATGAGGGAGCTCTGGGTTCGAGACCAGTCACTGATGAAATCAGATCGGGTCCTGTCGCCTCACACGGTCAGTTGAAAGACAGTATTGGCATTCTTTATACTGTGTGGTGGTTACGCAGGAACTCATATCACTTGCTATGGTACACTCCATTCAGCACTGTACCGTACACAGAATCATGCATCATACTTTTAACTCCTTATCATCTTTTTGTTCTCATATTTTGACTACTGCATATGTCATCTTGTCCTGTACTTTTCATTCTATACTTTCATTGTCAGCACAGTTATAAAACATACAAAAATGTGACATTTCTTACGAGTTGCACGACATACGGAGCCCCAGTGCTAAAGTAGTGCTTACAGCTAAAGTAACTAATGGTCTGACCAGACAGAGTAAAGGTTCAATCAATGTCAATCAATGGCTCCCGTTGTCACCTATAAATTCATCTTTTTAGAAAGATTCTCTATTTTATCACCGCACAAATGACAAAAGTTTTAAGATCAAGCAGGCCTTTAAGAATCCGGCTGAAATAAAAGGCTGAAAATCATTCATGTTATTTGCGTTTCTCCCTCCTTCCACCAGCACCTGTCACCGCTGTAGCCCTAGTAATGAAGAGCTTATATTGTGCAGCATGTGACAGAGTGGCAGTCAAATAACAGTGTGAGGTCACATTTCATGGCAGAACAGCCAGAGACGTTATTAGAGTATTTAATTAGCACATAAAAGCTACTATCGGCGCGCTTTACATCTCTGCTACCTCGATTACAGCGAATGGTTCTGACATTTTGGGGTTTTAAAAAAGTGCACAAAACATTTTCAGGTCAGAACACTCTGTGCGGATGTTATGTGGCACCCTGAAGAAGAAAAAAGGGGCATACGGCAACACGTGTACCCATCACAACGGGCCAGCACAGATCCCAACAAAAAACTTGTACTCTCCCACGATCCGGGATGAAAAGCAGAAATCCCATCTCATGGTGCGACCTATTTTCTCTGTTGGTCCGCTGTTCATTTTGCCTGTTGTTGCTGTTTTGATAAAAGCCCAGTCAGGGTCACAGCCGGATTCTGACGCCTGTTAGTGTTAGCTGCTTTCCCTGTCGTTAGAGCTTTTTTGTAGATGTGCCGCATGCTCGGTGATGTCAGGTCCAAATTGCTCGCTGTATTTCTTTCAGTGGGCGAAGCCCGGGAAAGCAAAAAAAAAGGTTATATTTGCAGGTTTTCCGTGGCTTCGTGTCAGGATGAACTTGTTCTTTTAGCGTGCGGAAAGGTCAGTTTGTTGTTTGGTGAATCCTCCTTTTTTCCTGAGACAGCGTTGAAATTCTACCTGGTTTAATCACACCAATGCCTGAATGGACTAACAGGCGTCTGACTGAAGTCATGGTACAAAGCCGAAAAGGGAGCATCCGAGGTCAAAACCTGAATCTACGCCAGCGCAGGACTAAGGAAATACAGAGTTTGGCACTGTAAGGCCAACAAAAGGAAACGGGAAGGAGCAGATTTACTAAAACAGGACCAGGGACGCTGACAGCGCTGTTCCATTCATAACCTGAGGACATTATAGGTTCAACCACCTCGACAGAGGTCGGCTCTGCTCAGTACGATTGATGCCTGTCAGATAGATGGGCCAGCATTCGTAAACCGTTTGTGCTGAGACTTCTGGAACTATATTCTACTGTAAATAGGTCTTTTTAGGTTATTACGTGCTGCTATACTTATGTTACTTTGGTTTTGTAATATTTTGTTGAGGTTTGCGTCTTCCATACCAAAATCTGTTTTGTCGTTTAAATTCTCCATTTCAACTGAAAAAGTGGGCATTCTGAATGTCTAAGCCGTCTGTAGCTGCTGCTATTCCAACAGAAGCTGTGCCATCCCAATTACGTCCATGTTCACAGCTTCATTTGGAAATTAGTCACACTCTGAACTGCTCGCTCCATCACTTCAGATCTGACTGCACGTTCCCTCATTCTTCCTCGTTCTTTACATTAAGGCAAATGACTTTTTTTGAACGCCCAAATTACACAAACCCCCTACATTTTTTCTCCTTAATGGTCCTATTTTATCTCCAGTTTGTGTTTATGAAATCCAACGTGTGGCTGCAGAGCGACTGATTATCAGCAGGAAGCCTCTGCGCATCTTCCTCTTTCTCGCCGCGCAGCGTTTGTGTCAGACTCATCCTTCCCCTTCGTCCTGCATCACAGTCCCCCAATTACCGTGAGTCAGCTCGGTTCAGTGCAGAACAAAGGCTAATTTGAGGCATGTCACGAGCTAATTTGTGACATGTGGGTAGCTCTTTGAAATGATATCACACATAGGCTGTTGGGTGTCATGAATGAATCAAGCTGGGAGAAAACAGCTCTCCACTTTGATCTCATTAGCAGCCTTGTTCCACTTTACTTTTCGTGGCGTATTGGAGTCACGCTCGCCGCTTATTGCCTGTAAAAAAGGTCAGTTAATAGAGAGGAGAACGCCGAGCTGCTGATTAGTCCGAGAATTCGTGCTTTAGTGCTAATTATGGGAATAATTTGAGTCCATATGTGGAAAGCTGGGCTATAATGACAGCACATTTGTTGCTTTTGTTTAGGGTTATCCATGACTCTCATCATCAGGGTGTTGACTGCAGGTTGGTCATAAATGTCTAACTTGACTGGAATCAGTTTTCTTTTAGCTCATCAGGGCTCACGGACGGTACAGGTAGCTTGCGTGCATGGGGAAGGCTATAAGAAGTATTTCTGTGGCAAAGCTTGAAAAGTAAATGTCTTTGACCTGCAGAAAATCACTATCACCTTAGAAAGATCTATAATGTTTAAGCTCTGTAAAAAACAGTTTGAGGCAAAAGCCTGAAAAATTTAATTCAGTTAAAGCCTAGAATGAAAAAAGCTGTCTGTAAAGTCACAAAATTCAGCAATTAGGACATTTTCTGTCTGCGCTTTAGCATTTTTACTGTAAAATTGTGTTTTTCCAGACAAAAGACATGAGCAAAAGCCTTAAATGAATAGACAAACCAATGGAACTGCTAAAACAGATCAGCTAGAGCATTTTGTTTCTTTAACTTAATTCTGAGTTCACAGAAAAACAGATGAGTCCTAGAAGGGAATGTTGTTTTGATATCCATGTGTACGTGGTCACCTACTAATGAATGTTTTGGATTTTTGCCTCCTGGATTACCTGGTACAACTTCAGCTACATCTTTTTTGCAGCCTCTAAATGCCCACTGTTGTAACTATAGCAACGATACTACACAGAATCGAGACGCAGAAACGCTTCTCTGCAAATTGTTCTCAGATATGCTGGCGGTGGCAGGAAATGTCAGCACCATCCATCTCTCCTTAGATGAAGCCATAGGCAGCAAAGGTCTCTAGGCCCCGCCCACATGTCCATCAACCACTCACAACTGATCTGTCCGTTATTCAGTCCAAGCTCATTGCTTAAGTAGTTGGTGCATTTGAGGGATAAACACATTTTTGGTGTGACTCTGTGTATTTCACATCCCCCAGCGATGACCCCATGACCTTGGCTCTCCTGCTGACATATTGTGCTCCGTCTCTTCCTGAGTCAGCCACTGCACATGTCCAGGCGTGGTAAATAAAACATCCTCCAACCATTCTGAAATATTGAACAGAAATACAGTTGCACTGAGAGGCCGTCCTGTCTGGGGGGAGGGGCGATGGCAGTGGCCCGTAGGGCCGGTGGATGGACGACAGGCAGTGTGTTCTGGTCTTTTCTTTTGAGGCCGTGCTGACTCACCCTCCATGCGGCGTCGTATCGACAGCGTCACATTTCTCAGAGGTGGCTGCTGTAGTGCAAACATCCTGAGACAGGAGCGTTCTCGTCCCTTCAAGACGTCTCCCAAACAGCCGTTGACTGATCTGGGGTCCGTCTGTTCCTCTTCACAAATCGGCACGTCTCCTGAAGGCGCTCTGCGGGGGTCGAGTTAACCAGATTACAGGGAAATCTTAGAAACCCTGAATTTATGACTATTTCAGGGGTAGGACAACGCTTCAGCCCTCTGAGACACTCTCACGCAACACGTTAAAAAAAAAAAAAAAAAAAAAAACAGTTTTAAAAAGCTATTTACATAAAGAAAAGGTTCAAAAGTGACACCCCAACTCTCCCATCTGCAATTGCAGGAAACGGTATCCGCCCGGACTTTTTCCAACTGCATCTATATTTATTGTGTTTTCAACTCATCTGTCGGTGTGAAAGAACACACCTTAACTGCAATGTTTGGATTTAGTGCACCAACCTTTACATGACTGCATCATTTTTTATTTGAGTATTCTAGAGAGGACGTTAAAAGACGCTCAGTAAATCGTGTTTTACATCAGCCTTTGAGGAAGGTAATTCCATAAACTCTTAATGTGATTAGAGTGCTGCTGGGTGCCAGATCCTGTGTCAGCACTGGCTGTAATGGGAGGTAATGATGCTAGATTTGATGCTGCCAGACAGAAGGACATGAATCACAGTATTAATGGACCCATTCAAGCCATTAGCCATTAGAACCCTTAACTGAGGTGGATCAACACACACAGCTGCAAAGTGCCGTCAAAATCAGGATTCCACATCCTCAAACCTGTTGATTAAATTGCTAACTGACACACAGATGATGCACTTAAAAAAAAAGAACTAATATACATCATTAGGATGAGGGATATTTTACAGAGCTGTGTAAAGACTGACCAGGACGCTGCCGTTTCAGCTCATTTTTAAAATAACACATTAATTTGTGCTAATTTGCCACAATTTTATATCTGCTTAAGAAACATCTGTTTATTATTGGTGAGCAACACCTCAGAAAATGAGCCAAAAAAAAAACAGGGTGTAGGGAACAAAAATACGCTGTAATGAAAATTTGAATAAATAACATGCCCTCTGCAGTCATCTCCTTAAAAATCTTTTTTCCTTATTACTCAGTGATCTTTTCTAGAAGGAGTTGTCATGATTTTCGTATTTTTAGAGAACCTATTACCTTCTGCTTCTCTTCTGGCTCCTGACACTTTTAAATCATATCATCTGTAGCACAAAAGCCGGCTGTGGCGCTCCTGGCATACGGAACGCACAGTGCGTCCTCAGCCAGCGTGGGCCAAGAGCGGCCCATCTCTGATGAGCAGCTCTGGGAGGCGTCTCCTCTGTGTTATTCCCCTTTTCTCTGACTCTGAAGCTCATCAGTAGCAGAAATGAGCAGTTTTCAGCTTCCCCAGTGGAACGCCGCACACGTTCAGCTGTCGGATCCATTGCCGTCCTTCAAAAACTCAGATCAATTAAACACTAGTAAATTTTTATGGAATAATCTTTTTTTTTTTTTTTTTGTCTGTGCGTCGTGATTAGCCTGGTGTGCAAAAGTCAGCAGGTTAAAAAAGGGAGAAAAAATTGCAACAATATTGACCTGAGTTCTGACAATATTGTTGTGAACTTGAGATGAAATGAACGTGTGGTTGCTGAAAGTGCAGCCGGTTTATTACATTTATTAGAGTAAAGTTGCAGCAGAGACGCTGGTGGAGTGAAAACAAAGCAAGGCCACAAGCAGAAGCGTGGAATGGTGCAGATGCTTGAACAAACACACAGAAAAGCATCTGCTTGTTCTATTCGAACTGCCTTTTAAGAGACAAACAGCTACCTCCTGTTGATTTCTAGTTAGAAAACTATTGATTGGACGATAAGGAACTTCCCGTCCTGATGAGTAAACAGCAGATGTTTGGCAGAGTTGGAGTCATTTTTAAATTATGCGCCTTGTTTTGAACTTGTACTGTGGTCTGTAATGCGAGTGTGAATTTAAACGATTGTAAGAACATTCACAATATTCAGTGGAAGAAATTATCCGACTTCTCTGATCCACCATCATTTCTGTTTATATCAGGAAAGAAAAGAGCTGCAGCCGGTCCGATCCCCGGCTGCAGAAGCTAGCTCTAGGGAGGTGGAACGTCACCTCTCTGATGGGGAAGGAGCCTGAGCTGGTGCGAGAGGTTGAGAAGTTCCGATTAGATATAGTTGGCCTCACCTCGACACATAGCAGGGGCTCCGGAACCAGCCTCCTCGAGAGGGGTTGGACTCTCTTCCACTCTGGAGTTGCCGATGGGGAGAGGCGGCGGGCAGGGGTGGCGATTGTTGTCGCCCCCCCCGGCTCGGTGCCTGTATGTTGGAGTTTACCCCGGTGAGCAAGAAGGTAGCCTCCCTCGGCTGGGGGGATGGATCCTGACTGTGCCTATGGCCCGAACAGCAGTTCAGCGTATCCACCCTTTTTGGAGTACTAGAGAGCGCTCCTTCTCGGGGTTCCCTCGTCCTCCTGCGTGACTTCAGTGCTCACATTGGCAGTGACAGTGAGACCTGGAGGGGCGTGATCGGGAAGAATGGCCCCCCCCGATCTGAACCCGAGCGGTGTTCTGTTGTTGGACTTCTGTGCTCGTCACAGATTGTCCATAACGAACACCATGTTCAGGCATAAGGGTGTCCATATGTGCACTTGGCACCAGGACATCTTGGGCCGCAGTTCAATGATCGACTTTGTGGTCGTGTCGTTGGATTTGCGGCCGCATGTCCTGGACACTTGGGTGAAGAGAGGGGTGGAGCTGTCAACCGATCACCACCTGGTGGTGAGTTGGCTCCAGTGGTGGGGGAGGATGCCAGATAGACCCGGCAGGCCCAAACGTATTGTGAGGGTCTGCTGGGAACGCCTGGCAGAGTCTCCTGTCAGAAGGAGCTTCAACTCCCACCTCCGGAAGAGCTTCAACCATGTCCCGGAGGAGGTGGGGGACATTGAGTCCGAGTCGACCGAGTTCTCTTATCTCCGGAGCTGAGGTAGCCGAGGTTGTTAAGAAACTCCTCAGTGGCAGGGCCCCGGGGGTGGATGAGATCTGCCCGGAGTTCCTTAGGGCTCTGGATGTTGTAGGGCTGTCGTGGTTGACACGACTCTGCAATGTCGCGTTGACATGGGGGCGGTATCACTGGATTGGCAGACCGGGGTGGTGGTCCCTCTTTTTAAGAAGGGGGACCGGAGGGTGTGTTCCAACTACAGGGGGATCACACTCCTCAGCCTTCCTGGCAAGGTCTATTTGGGGGTACTGGAGAGGAGGGTCCGCTGGATAGTTGAACCTCGGATTCGGGAGGAGCAGTGCGGTTTTTGCCATGGACGTGGAACTGTGGACCAGCTCTATACCCTCAGCAGGGTCCTTGAGGGTGCTTGGGAGTTTGCCCAACCAGTCCACGTGTGTTTTGTGGATTTGGAGAAGGCATTCGACCGTGTATCTCAGGGAGTCCTGTGGGGGGGTTCTCCGGGAGTATGGGGTGTCGGGCCCCCTGATACAGGTCGTCCACTCCCTGTATGACCGGTGTCAGAGCTTGGACACCGCATTGCTAGTAGTAAGTTGAACTCGTTTCCGGTGAGGGTTGGACTCCGCCAGGGCTGCCCTTCGTCACTTTTGTCAATTCTGTTCATAACCTTTATGGATAGAATTTTTAGGCGCAGCCGTGGTGTTGAGGGTGTCCAGTTTGGTGACCTCAGGATTGGGTCTCTGCTCTATGCAGATGATGTGGTCCTGTTGGCTTCATCAGTCTGTGACCTCCAGTTTTGCAGCCGAATGTGAAGCGGCCAGGATGAAAATCAGCACCTCCAAATCTGAGGCCATGGTTCTCAGCCGGAAAAAGGTGGAGTGCCTCTTGTTCACGAGTGGGGGAAGAATGGAGTGGGAGATCGACAAGCGGATCGGTGCGGCATCTGCAGTAATGCGGACTTTGCACCGTTGCGTTGTGGTGAAGAGATTTACCGGTCAATCTTCGTTCCTACCCTCATCTATGGTCATGAGCTTTGGGTAGTGACCGAAAGAACAAGATCGCGGGTACAAGTGGCCGAAATGAGTTTCCTTCGTAGGGTGGCTGGGCTCTCCCTTAGAGATCGGATGAGAAGCTCTGCCATCCGGGAGGAGCTCGGAGTAGAGCCGCTGCTCCTCCGCATTGAGAGGAGCCAGATGAGGTGGCTCGGGCACCTAGGCAGGATGTCTCCCGGACGCCTCCCTGGTGAGGTGTTCAGGGCACGTCCCTCCGGTAAGAGGCCCCCGGGAAGAACCAGGACACGCTGGAGGGACTATGTCTCTCGGCTGGCCTGGGAACACCTCGGGATCCCCCCGGAAGAGCTGGATGAAGTGGCTGGGGAGAGGGAAGTCTGGGCTTCCCTGCTTAGGCTGCTGCCCCCGCAACCCGACCCCGGATAAGCGGTAGAAGATGGATGGAAAAGAGCTGGTATCAGTCTGATTGGGAAAATAAATTCTGTACTCTGCTGATCATTGGTCAAGTTTTCTGAATCTCTCGACCTTGTGGATTTCCTGCCAGAGAAGGTGTTTTTCCAGCGGTCCTTTAGCGTAATCAGCACAAATGGAGCTACTTAGTAATGCAACTGTTTTCGTTCATGTACTTACTTTACACTTAAAGCCTTCTTCGTTAATGGCCTTAACATGACACAGCCGTCAAAATCAGAAAAAAAAACACATATATTTGTGTGTATGTGTGTGTGCGTGCGTGTGTGTGTTTTTGGGCATATAGGCATGCATAATGCCAGCGCGCGTGTGTGTGACATCACACAGCAACTCCTCACTAAACCCTCTTATCCTTCCTCTGGAGGCAGAGCTTAGTGTAAACAAAGGAAGGGAGTGCAACGAAAAGAAGAGGCAGAGTGGATTATCTCTCCTCTCCTCTTCAATCTGGGGGAGATCAACCAGTCATTTATGCAACATAATTCATTTAAAATGTGATATTCCCCAAAAACTAATGGACTTAATCACAACGTCTGTTGCTGGCTCATGACTTGGTCCTGTCTGTAGAGGCAGTCAGTCAACATTGAGGTGTCGGTTCAGTTCAGCGCCGCAGCATGAAAGCTTGTAAAATTAGCGCCAGTGTGTGTAATGTGGGTATTTTTCTCTTCCCTTTGATTTCCTCTCGGTCCAATTCTGAGCTGTACTTAATTTCGCTCTAATGAGGAGGATTTCGTTGCTGTAGCTGGTTTGTCTATACGGCAGATCTTCTAAAAGCAAGCGAGGATCCCGAGTGAGAGCAGACAGATTTAGCGGCTGTTGTTTTAACGGCTAATTTGCGAAGCCAAAGAAACAGTAAACGCATCATCAGAGGGAGAGGTTTCTGGTTAGGACTCAGGAATGTAAAAACGACCCATCGCCGATCGTGTTTGCTAAAGTCAGCCTCTGTTTTCTCGTTCCATGTGTCTCCTTCTGGGCGGCCTGACTCTTGCCTGACCTCTGTGATCTGTTTCCGTCAGGTAAGCACACAATTTCCTGTACTTTGCCAGAGGTCCATTATGGGCCTCATTTCCACTCTCTTTGAACGTCAGCCATTTGTCTTCCGGTTGATGTATTCTTTTGCCTGAAGGGAGCCAGACTTTAGCCCTGCTTCAGTTTCATTTAGGTGCCGGTTGAAAGCCCTCCTCTCTTTCACAGAAGGAAGCATCATCAGAATTTAGATAATGGCACCTTGCAGGCCTGGCCGGACAGGCAGGGATCTGGGAGCAGATGCTCTGTTGGTCATCAGAGTTCAGTAGGGAGCTTTCTGGGGTCCAGCTGCTGCTGTAAAGATCCTTAATAGCTAATAATAAACCGAAAACACACGGGATCTCTTCTGGAACCTTTCTACTACATCATTTTAACACTTTTTCAAAGCCTTATGTTTGATCTAAACACCCTGTGCCGCAACATCCCTTTTTTTCCTCTTTACTCTTTACTACCCAAAACCTTTTTGGATCAATACAATTCTTCCCACTATAAACAGCTAATATTAGCACAGTGCTGCCAGTTTAACTGACCTGCTTTATTGCGATATGGGGGCCACTTTAGCCGAGTGCAAATTCTTTGTCAACATGCGAGAGCAACTGTAGATGCAGATTTACATCATCACAAGTTCCCCAACACCAGGACAGAACCACTGACCAAGTGAAATGAAAACGCTGTCGTAATAAATTGAAAGCACATACTGAAACATTGCTGGCGTGGACCTGCGGAGCCATATGTGAAGTGTGGGTGGGCTCGTTGCCGTTCTTGGCAGTGCGCGACTTCGCTGAGCAGTGAAAAAATGAACAAACAGGTGCAACACCGGTGGAGCTGAGGCAGCCCCGTCACATCTGCGGGATGTTTGAGACACTGTCTGTGTGACCTCGTGTCAGTCACCAGCGCTTCTTCTACCTCTGACTTTTTCCTCCTTTTCTTTAATTGAACACATTCTTTCCTTTATCTGGATTAAACTCAGAGATGATGTCAGTGATTCTAAGTTTCTCCAGCATCTCTTCATAATTACACACATTCTTAACTGTACCTGCAGCTACAGCTCGTGGAAACCACAGTAGTCACAGCCGAAAGGTCACTGTCTCTGTACTTGACTTCCTGAAAGCTCCACAGACAATCGGGAACAGCGACAAGGCACGAGGACAGCTGCTACCCAGGGGGCGATGTTGGGTTTGCGTGGGAAGCGTTCAGCTACACTTGTCCGCAGATAGGTGCTGTGAAACCTTTTTCCCGCAGTTGTAACAATTCTTTAGACCGTTTAATCAAATGTAATAACTCCCGTGTGTTTTGGTTGCCCAGAGAAATGCAACCAGGCCTGCAGCCAGTCTGAATTGATGACGATCAATAGGGTGCATGAAACGTACAAAATGCAAAAGGCAAAAAGTCACTAGAGTGTGAAAAGGAAGGTCGCGCTGAACTGCTAAATAACAGATGTTTTGAAATTGAGGAATAATGTGGACCGCCGTGTGGAGCAGACTAAAGAAAATACCCATCTGCACTGCTGAGCGGAGCGGAGTCAGCGGCAGGCCGGGCATCCACACTGCACCGTGAGCGCACTTTGCACGGTTCCTGCCGCCGCATCGCAGTAATAACTGGAGCTCATTCTGCAGATGCAGCTTTGAATGCGAAGTGTTTGGCACATCTCTGGCGCGCATAGATGGCATGAAGCGTGCTTCTGCCCAGAGCCGCGGCAGATTCATAGTCGTGTCTCGCAACGTTATATGTCAATAGCAAATTTGGGGTTATACGTTTTACCACACTGACGCTGTCACATTTTGATAATAGCATATTGCATGTGTATAGCACGGCATGGATTCGGTAGATGCTATGTAATTCAGCGTCTAACCATCAGTTGCCAGCACTGGCTCCCTCATTACCCATCAGCCCATTTGCCAGCTGCCTCATTATTACCCATTTCCCGTGGCAGCCGCTGTCACTCAAAGTGTATTGGAGAAGGCTGGAAAGTCAATTAATATGTGTTGCTCTCTCAAGATAGCAGTGAGGTGTTTGAGGATAAATGGTGTAAACACAGTAGAATTCTCTCCTTTTATTTATTTTCTGTGAAGACATAAACATATTCATGCGGCAGAGAGAAACGCTGTTGATTCGTGTTTTAAGGTCTCATTCCTGTAGATGTTGCCAGGATGTATGAACAGACTTTTTTTTTTTTTTTTTTTTTTTTTATTGTGCTACATGCATAATCTGTTGCATTGTTCCTTAGCGCTGCTAAACTTAAGACTTCTTCTGCCAAGACGAGCCGTGGCAACCATTCATGAAACTGTCAACGGCGCACGTCCACAGACTCCTACACTGGCTACGTGCACGTGTGTGTGTGTGAGTGTGTGTGTGTTTGTGTTTGTCGTGTAAACTGGCAGAATCCTGAGTTTGAATAATTAGCACAAAGTTTTGGGCATGGAAACCTCTTGCTTCTGTTTGTCCATGTTTTTTTCCTCCACAAACACTAGACGAGCCAGCTTCAGTATTATGGAAGAGAAAGAAAAATCATTGCTGGAGGTCAGGGTGGCAACAGTAACACGATCCACCTTTCCCGTAGATCCATATACATGCAAAGGCAGATGTTTGTGTTTTTTCTTGATCTTTATAATGTGCACCAGCAGGCGAGAAACAAACTCCCAAATATAAAAGGATACATTTCAGGTGTTTCATCACCAGATGTTTCTGCCAATTTGGCTGCAGTGGTTGCAACTTAACATTCGGTGGGAGGTGTAGCTCCAATTTCTCAGGTCTAACGTGTTCGGTGTGGATGAAGCGGACGTGGGCCGCCGAGTGTTTACATCATCTGAAAATGTCAAAACGGATGATGCTGAAGTGGAAGCAAACGAGCAGATGATGAAAAATGCAAGGGTGGGGGGGATGATAGAGAAAGTTTTCTCAGTGTCAGATGGAGAAGCAGTTGGCACCTCTCTCGTGACAGCGGGTATGGATTTTCCTGTATCACACCGGGGCACAGAGTCGCACGCGCACGTACAGAGCCGCCTCCTGTCACTCTGCGCCACCTGCCCAGCACCTGGTCATCAAAGCGTCTATCCCTGCGTCTTTGATGGAGGGTGAGCGGGAGGAACGGACGGCCCCCGGTGCCGTATGGCTTCACCTTTGCTCCATCGGTGTCCGACTCTTCTGTTCATTAATCATTAAACCGCCCGAATCAGCTTCCTGCCTTCTCCTGCCACAATGGATTTTTCTCTGCTCTCCGCGTGCCTCTGTGCATCTGTGTCACACCCTCGACATCTCGACAGGCGAGGCACGGCACGCCGACGATGGATCAAATGTGACACGGACGGGTGCAGTGCGATGTTCCCCTTTGATCCAGGCGGCACAACAGAAGGACGAACCCTGACCAACACATGTCAGACAAAACTGTTGGGCACAAGGAGAGCATCATGTTCCCACTGGATGTAGGCCAGAGGGGGTGAGACCTTATAGGGTGGCTGACACAAACACACACACACACACACACACACACACACATAGCGATAGCGCTGACAGAAACCCAGCCACGGTTATCGAGTTAGCAGTGTCACCGTTTCCTCTGGCGCCAACAACAGCGCGATACTGATACAAAGCCTTGTTGTTCTGAGAGCTCCTGACGTGGATGTTATGAATAAATCATAACTAGATGTGTGAACTTCCGTCTACCAGCCTGTCCTGTTGGATCTGCTATGCAGCTGTAGTCTGTGGATGACGGTCAAAGTCGGTTGATCTGGCTGAGGCTGGCGGTCTGGCAGATCGCGCCATACGTGATGCGCTTAGGAGGCTGTCCTGTAATCAGGGAGCTCATCTTCATCCCCCCAGAATGTGCATGATAATGACTCTCACAACCAGGTGTTGCATTAAAATGTGGTCTCAAGGTCCTGTTTCACCAGCTCTGTTAGCAGGTAGGACCAAATCAGTGCACTGAGCACACGCTCGTGCACGATAAGTAGCAATATGCACAACTGCAATCCAACTTTGGACTTAACTTGAGGCGTTGTCAGTGATTTTTACTGTTTATGGTTTTGAAGGGGACTTTAGAATGCACTTTAGGGCCTTTTACGCGACATGTTTGACAAGAGCGATTGAGGTGTTTGCTTTGGTCATTTCTAAGCTGTGTAATTGATGGATGGTAGTAGATCCCCTGGTTGAAGAATAGCTGTGCGTCGCTTAATGACATTGCGCCTCGAACAGGTGTACCTGGACATGATCATGTTCCATTTTCATGTGAAACACGTATAAAGGGCCCAGCACTCCCCCAGCACGATGCATGGAAGGAAATTAAAATGGATAAGTCCTCATATGGGACTTCAGTGAACAGGGCTTTTAATTCCATTCCATTCCCGTGATGTTATTGAAAGCCCCACAATGAATTTAACAAGTATTCATTATATTTTGTGCAACCGTGGGTGGTTAGAGGAGATCTCCGGGGGGATCTGGAGCTAAAGGTCTTCAGGCAGCTGATATTTCCACTAATGTAAGGAGACCCTTTTCATCAGAGGGTCCAGAGTGTGCTGCACCTGCTGTTACATTAATATCAATGAATTTTTATTTGAAATCACATTCAGCACCTTTTTCAACGTGCCTTGCTTTATTATTTTTGACTGTTCTGCCTAATGAAACAGCCTTTGTGTTGAGTAATTAATGCCCCTTTGGTACGTCATACATCCGTGGAGAAATGGATTTTTTCCTAATGGCAGACTCGGGGCTATTTTCAACATTTTGAAATGTGATAGTCACCATGAGATGTAATACCCCAGCACTGGGATGAAGGGTAAGGAGAAATCACTTTGCTGCTACCTTAATGTCTCTGGCTGAAAACACCTTATTACATTCCTGCTCTATAGCACGCGGGCTAACTGTCTTCAGTTTTATTCAGCCATGCTAACCTAATGAGAGTAATGACCTTGGACTCCATTTCTAAGGATATCTGTCTTTTCACCCCAGCTCTCTCTGGGCATTTGTCTTCTCCGCCGTCTTCTATAATTCATTTGTTTTCTCCCTTTTATTCCCTCCATCATTTGTAGTTCCCCTTTCAACTCTCTTCCCCCTCTCCCTCCTCTCGATTTATTCCATCGGGCACCGCACGGCATCCTAAATACAATTACAGTCCACAGCTGAATGGAGAGGAAGGGTCCTTGGGGATTGCTAGAAACAGGAAATGGTCAAAAGGGCTGGACTGAGGAGGAACGTAAAATCCCTAACTCAATTGGCTGAACCCAGGCAACAAGCCCCGAGTGGCTCTTACTCTGGAATCAGTGGAATCAAACAATGCTGCTCAAACCACAAGAGGAATTGTCATCCACATCGGTAAACAGACACACACACACACACACACACAAATCCATCCCATTTTCAGGTCTTCCTCTTTTATTCTGCATTTGTATGCTATGCGAGTTGACTAATACACATCTTCATGATTCTAATCTCAGAGCTAAAATGGATCACTCCTTATCAAGGTCCAGAGTAGGCGAGGTTAGCATTGTTTCAAGGTCACGATAATCCCAATAAAATTAGATTATTTCATTTAGCCTGATAAAACTACCCATCAGCAACAGTTTTTTTCCAAGAGAATTGAATTAATTCGGACCGGGTTAGGCTTCACATCATTGTGGTCGTGACTCGGCTGAGCCTGTAGCTTCATCCTCAGTCACTATTGGCAGCCGTCCTGCTGAGGGAGACATCTGTATCCGCTGCAACGATTATCATCAGCACCATAAGAGCACACCGGGATGGCACCAGCGGTATCAAAGGTCATCTGTTTTTCGCATTTCCAGCTACTCTTGGCGGGATATCACACTCATCCAATAATAACTCATATGGGAAGTTCAGATTATCTGAACAAGATGTGGGCTTTACAAAAACATGTTGACATTTTGCAGACATGCACACAGAGTTTACTTTTGTAGGAAAGCTACAAAAACTGGAAACTCATCGGAGGCTGCAGCAAACATGAGTTTGGCAGGCTGAGAGTGTATTTACCAGCAATCAGATCCTATTCTGTATGTTACGAGCTCTTTGCAGCCAGTGGCCTGGATTGGTTTCACAGCCATGTACACATATTGGACTTTCTGTGTGCAAGAGATGTGTCATTGCTCTGTTTTCACATACAGCTCAGTGTTGCAGATATTCTTGAATGAACCCTGGTAAACCTGCAAGTTTAGCATCATAAAATTTCATATCGATGCTAGCTGAGGCCAGACCAAGGCTTTGTAGTTTCAGGCCTTGTCGTTAGCCACGTTCTGTATCCTCTAGCGACCAAGCTGGGCTTTAGGGGTTACGACTGATTACTAGAGGAACAACACGACACTTTAGTCCACGCACAAAGCAGCAGGCAATACTGTGTGTAGAAGAAAAATAAGAAAATCAATCTGTACCAAGACGAAATCTTTTAATCTGCTGTGTGGGTCTCCACTTTGGGAGTCTGCAGAAGAAAAAAAGTCAGTATGTTTACAGTCCTGAACCATCAAAATGGTGTTTTGTTGAATACTTTCAGTAGAAAAAAACTGAAAGAAAATGCCGCAATATGACTCAGACAGTCATTAAATACAGCTCTGGAAAAAATTAAGAAACCACTTCAATTTTTTCTGAAATCAGCATCACTACATGTTTACATTTTTATTTGGAATTTGGAAGAAATGTTGGCAGTAGTTTAAAGAAAAATGTTTATTTTACTCAAACACATACCTATAAATAGCGAAAATCAGAAAAAAACTAGCATTCTTTTTTGTGTTTGCATTGAACTTCATTCAAACGTCAGTTTTTGCATTGTCATTTTTCTGTGTCATCTCGCAGACATTTATTTCCTCTTTGATTGGTTTGAACCAATGAGTCTGTCTCAGTCTGCCAGTTTCATTTAGCAGAGCTGCTAGAAGCTACTAATCCCCTCGAATCAAAGGTATCATCTCCATTTATTTCCCTCTCGCCTCTGCATCCTCTGCCCAGGTCTCCTACTCTCCCCAGCTCAATACTCAAATGTGGCTCTTTGTCGCTCTAATGCACGGCTGAATAGCAGCATTGGGCTCCGTACGCTAGCCGATAATTTGAATAAAGCGGGAGATCGATGCAGGGGACAAAGACATGCCCGTTTACAGGGATATAAATTTAATCACATCTGCAAGAAAATGACGCGCGCTGCTGCTCCCACACAGTGGACTGGGCAAGTGGAATCAATAGAGCTCAGAAGCAGAATTTTGCTCTGCGTGCACACCCAGACGGAGAGATGATTCACTGTGTTTAGTCCTATACAGACGTGTGTTTTATAGACTTTTTCAAAGGCGGAAAAGACTGAGCCGCTGCTGCCTCTAAAGAGTTCTAAGTGATCGCATCCCATTAAAACAAGAGGAACATTTAACCGTTGCCTCCATTTGTCCTTTTCCAACATGATAAATGTGGCAGCTGCTGAGGGCCGCGTATCTCCACGTCAGGAGTTTTGATGGATATCGTTGGTATCTATCAGGTATACTGAAAGCAGACAGGAAGTGTGTGTGTGGCACAGGAATTACAAAAGCACAGTTTTTTTTTGTTTTGTTTTGTTTTTTAGCTAAGGTAGCTTGAACACCCTCCAGTATTTCAGTGTTATTATGGTTTGTGAGATAAGATTCTCATCTGATGTCATCAAAACCAGTTACAGTAAAATAATAATACTAATACATTAATATAACACACAGCACATTTGTTCTGCTTTCACAGTTATAATTACAAAAGATCTAAAGAGAAAAGAAACTCAAGCTGCTCTGAAAAACACTGAGTGAAAGTGAAAATGTGCACGTCGGACAAATATAAATATCAGATTCTCGTAGCCTACTTCTCCTGGTGACAAGTATGCCCGCTGACATCAGTGAAGATGTTGCAGCCTGCATGATTCTAGGCAAAAGCAGTGGAGTTTTAAATGAGCTACACATCGTACAGCGCTGCACATTCAAACACGACGTTACGTGAACCCTGAAGTGAGATTTGTGATTTCTGTTTTATTTTTGTTTTTTTAAGCGCTACACAAGATGGTTACATTTTTGAAAAAAAAAAAAAAAAACATGAAGTCGATAGTCTGCAGCAGCAGCTGTTGTGTCCTGGTGGGCTGGAATACAGACATGTGCAGCCATTCACTGGGTTTGCTCTGAAGCCCTTCATAGCTTCAAATCATAGCTGAACAGCAGTGATGTTAAGGGTTAATGGAAGA
Organism: Pao palembangensis; assembly: GCA_015343265.1. Taxonomy (NCBI): domain Eukaryota; kingdom Metazoa; phylum Chordata; class Actinopteri; order Tetraodontiformes; family Tetraodontidae; genus Pao; species Pao palembangensis. The sequence continues at coordinate 8,534,783 of CM027094.1, read as the reverse complement.
AGGTAATATTTGTTTTTCCCCCCTCACATGTTTTTCTAATGTTAAAGTCAAAACATTTACGTAAAGCTGAGGCTTTGACTGCTTTCCGGCCTCTCTGACAAACATAAAGGACGAAAAGTAAAAATGTTGGAGGATAAGTACGGAAGTAATTGCTCTTTATTGACTTGGAATGTTGGAAACTAAAATGACTGCTTTGTTCCACAAAACAAATAAACCTGATAATGAAATTTCTGAAAAACAACTTTTTTTTTTTTTTTTTTTTTTTTTTTTTTTAAATACTTGTGGCGTCTCACCAGGAGACTCAGCCAGACACCAGAAAGTTAGTCACATAAAAGTCAATAATTAGCACCCTGGTTTTAAGCATGCTTGGATTGTTCACTGCAGTTTAGAGCTGTCATAGCTTGGGAATATATCAAATATATACTGATATGTTGAATGAGTGTTTGTAAATTAAGGTAGCTTAAGATCAGAGCTGTAAAACTTGATCTGGCATTTTGTTGGCAATGTATTGCACATGTAAATGTAGATTACACCTAAAGCAACTTAAATGTCCATTTTTGTCAGCTTTGGCCTCCCACGTTTATTCTGTGATATCTCTCTTTATCTGAAATTTATTAGATCAGGTTCCAGCTCCTTAATTAGAATTATTTTCTTATAATCTTACTCCTGAAAAATAGACTGCATAATTGGCACCAAAGTGGATCTTTTTATTAGAGAAAGTGCCATCTGACATGAGTTCAGCTTCCTGGGGTGAAAGCAGCTGCACCATTAGATGGAGGATAAATAAGTCCTGGGGCAGCAGGGATCTTAATTTGTGTCACAGAGAGTCACGGAAATTGTTTGTGGAGTGCGAAGGCTGGGTCTGGATTCACTCGACAGGGCCTGAATTGCATTTGCCAGTAAACACCCCCCCCCCCCCAAAAAAAAAAAAAAAACCAGCTGTGGATGCTGATGTGTTGGCTTGATATCAGGCGGACCAGCCGAAATCTAAGTCTGAGTGTCTGAATGCGACACCACTGAAGACACTCGCGCAAATACAACGCACCATCTTTAATACTTCCAACGTTCACAGCTCGTGTGCCTTGCAATGAAGGTGATAAAAGACTCACGTGTGCGGCTCCATTCTGCGCCCGAGTCTAACTTTCAGGAGGTTGTGCACAGGTAGCTCTGACGCCCTCAGCAATCTGACTATGTCCCCCCGTGACAGTCGAGCTTTGCTGATAGCCACCTTATTTCCAAGTGCTGATTTGCCAGCGTTGACAGGTGTGATTGTACCCACTGAATATCGGCCTCAGAGGACGGAAACGCGCTCATTCATTAAATCCCGGCGGATTGTTCCTCGCCAGCCTCTCATACGCCCTGGCCTTTTTCCCCGAGTTACCACCTGACAATCAGCAGTTACCAGCCGCCTATAAGAGCACGCCTGCGTGTCAAGTAACTGACGTCTGAATGGCCTCCTCACTCACCATGAGGTGTTGAGGTGTCAACACTTTTGTCTGGCCTTGACAGAAAGTAAGCTTTGATGGATATGACATTGCAGCTCCTTGACATTATTGCTCCCATTGAGAGGTTTGTAGGAGTCCACACCTCCAGAATACTGGATGTTTCTTGCCCCCCCCACACACTCACACACTGGATGCATGCTCACTCATAAGTAGGTGGATATAAAGGCATGAAGCCAAATGGCCCAATCCCCTCAATGATCCATCAAGCATTTGAGCAGCCATTGTGTTCTGACCATTAACGGGTTGCTGAGAGCATCTTTGAGATGGTAATGTCGCTTCGCTGCCCTCATTTAGCACGTAGCCAAGACAAAAATGCCAAGTGTTAATCGGCCATGTGTGTTATACAGACAGAGAGAGTAGACCTTGGGAGGGGGGGGATCTGGAATTCACATCAACAACCTCCCTCATTATTTGCATGGCTAACCAATCACAATCCAGCGTGAGCCAATAATTGGGTTTTTCAGGGGAACCTTATGGAATGCAGCTCCAGCATCCCTTTGGTGTTTTTGTGAGAGGAAGCTGCCATAAAGCATCAACAGCAGCATATTTAGTGGATAAGCAGTGACAACAAGTTCAAGTTAACAATCAAAACTATAGTGTTCGCCTCTGAACTTTCTTGTTTTTTTTTTTTTTTTTTTTTTGTTAAGCCTTCAGTGTTGTAGAGCTTTTAACAATGATGAGGCAGTAATAGTGAATAGTGCAACACCCCGGTGTTAAAACCAATGGGAAAACACCTTATTATATTATTAGTTAACATTATTTTCATGTTTAATGCCATGTTGCTTTGCTATGAGTCTGTGTATGTGTGTTGTTCATTGTGCATGTGAGCAAACTCTGCCTGCATTACTGAACACATAAGTTGTGTATGCTACTGATGGATCTGGCCTCGGTTTTAGAGCCCATCTGCAACCTTAAATTTTCCATAAATTGACAGATCTGTTTAGACCAACTTGTATTGGTAAGTTTGTAGCCCTGCAGAAACAGCCTGACAATCCTGATTTGACCTTTTATGAGCCTTTAGACACAAAATAATGTGAGATCGTTTAGTAGAAATCAATGACTGGATCCAGAATCAGCCTCCAAATCTAAGTAGAAAAATGAGAGCACAGGCTGATCCAGCTCATAAAGTGGTAAAGCAGTGTGTGTGTGTGTGTGTGTGTGTGTGTGTGTGTGAGAGAGAGAGAGAGAGAGACCTCCACATACTTGTATGCTGGCCATAGGTCAGGGCATGCTCCTGATCAGACGGCTATGACTCCTGGGGAATGTCCTCCCGGACCAGGATAAAGGCATCACTCATCTGCAGTGAGACCCGTCACCGTGGACACAGTAATACATGACGTTCCAGAGGTGCTTGATTGCATTCAGGTCTCAGGAACAGGCAGGTGGATCAATAGCATCAGTGTCTGCACAGGAACTGCTGACATACTCAGAAGAAGCCACTGCGCCAGCGTGTGGATCTGACTCTGGGACCCAACAGCAGCCACGGTACCTTTGGTTCACACCTGGGGGTCTGCTGGGCTCTCTGCCCCAGACCGTCAGTGACCCACCAACATGCTGGCCATGATGGAGGATGCTGCAGGCAACAAAACATTCTCCAGATTGATGTTCTTTGACAGTTTTGGCAAAAAACATGCACGAGTGCAGCTGACCCTCGTTTTGTAGCTCTCACCTCCTGCACACAGTAGCATGTAGCCATCCTGTCGCTGTGTTGTTACACTTCTATGACTCTCTCCACCTCTCCTGGTACGCTGGCCACAACAATGACAGTGAATCTTCCTCAGACATCTGCACACGCTGCTGAAGAGGATACACCAACGCTGACACACACGTGCCCATGTAACTGTAGAGCACATTCGGGTGTTTGGGCACATTGTTGCGGTGCCATGCAATGCTGGGGGCGGACATTAACAGATGGCACCCCTACCTCCCAGGGTAGTGATGTTCAATTATGTGTGTCCAATTAACATGATTGTAATGAGGAAGAGGACGACGAGGGAGCGTCGTCATACATAGGGACAGGAAGCACAGCAGAAAGCGTTACAATCACAGAGACATGTTTTCAGGTAATAATAATTGTCGTAATAATAATAAATGAGGAGATGTCTCTAGGTTACCACAGATTAGCACCTCTGTGTCCTCCCATTGTGTTCCAACAGCACTTGAGCGTAAATACAACAGGCCACGCTGAGGTCAGCTTTAATTTGATGTCGGAAGCATGAGCAAGTGCCCGTTTTATTTATGCAATTAGCTTAATTGTAGCACCGCAAAGGAATTTGTTACAGTACAATTTGTTCAAAATGGCCCAGATGAATTGGAATTTGTACCGATAATTGAATACAGTCTTTCTTTGGGCCACTGCAAATATAAACTCAGGCATGAAATGGAATTTATTCATGGCGCACAGGTTTTGGTGGAAGGTTGTGTTTCAGCACCTGCTCTTTTTCTCTGAAATGTGATCTCTTCTGACAGCTATGTTGTTTCCTCCACAATGATTTTAATTATTTTTTTATTGCTGTGGCTTTTCCTCCCACTATATAACACATTTCTCAAAATAATAATTGAATTTAAATGACTATGTAATATTTTAAACCAAGAAATTTCATCATCATTGGGAAATGTGTGTATGTGTGTGTGTGTGTGCACTGTTACCGTATCCCTGATTACACAGTCAAGTAATCTTGGTATAAATATGTGGTTATGAAATATCGCCATTTGGGCGGATAAAGTTTGAATATGTTTGATGATTTATGGGTTTCTGCGTGTATGAAGTGATGAACGGTTGGATCAGCTCCAGGTTCATTTTTTCTCCCCCACGTTTTCGTGACAGCTTTTGTGGGAGTGAGTCAGAAATGAAGCAGAAACGAGGCAGAAACGAGGCAGCACCACGACAGAGTTTTGTGCATCGATCATTATAAGGGGCTCGGAGGATGGAGGAAACATCAGAGCTGAGGATTCTTTTAGGGGGTCTGACTGACCTGGTTAGCTGCTGCAGGTTGAACTCCCGCAGGATACCTGAGTGTCTTATCTCGCTACTGTAGCTTCATTAAAACCCCAAGTGCACTTTCCCATCTCTCTTCTTCATGTGCTGTGGTTGGTTTAGTTTTTTTTTTTTTTTCCTCTTCTGGAGCTTTTTATGAATAATGCAAGCTACTGAAGCAGAATGAATGCACTGACGGAGATCTGCGCAGACAGAAAACACGCAAGGTTAGCCATTGTTGTCTCTCTCTCTTTCTCTCTCTGTTTTTTTTTATCCTCTACCTTTCCACCTGCTTTTGTCTCTTCCACTGGTCCATTCAGGGCCTGATCCGCTCATGATGCACCGGTGATTGTTTCTGGAGGGCTGGGGAGGGGGCATTTAAGCTGCCATAAAAGACCAAATCTGCAGGTGGATGGTCTAAAGAGTCAGGGAGCAAAACAAAAGTAAGAAAGCTACAGTCACAGACATGAAAGGAGGATGTGACCACATGTATCTTTGAGTCCTTTATTTTCGCCCTTATCTTTTTATAGCCATGGTCTCCTTTGAGACACGCCGGGCTTCCGATGATCCCGGAGATCACCTATTGCCATTGTTACAAAAGACCTTGCACTGCAGCAGTCCGTACACACACACACACACACACACATGCACACATAATACAAAGGTTATCCTCCCTAGGTAACTTACAAAATTGCAGGTTTGACATATCTGTGATGTTAAGTGTCACAGTATCAACATGTTAATTCTGCATGTTGATAAGGTTCCTTAGCTGAAAACTGCCACAGGAAACGTGGTCGATGGGTTGCCAGATAAGATAATAGTCACACATACCCCCTCCAAAATGTTTGCAAGAAACAGCTTCAGTTGTATTCTGGCCATGTCCACCACAACTATGGTGCTGTCCAAGCCACTGTTCAACTTTTAGCAGCTTTAAAAATGTTGTTTTTTGTTTTGTTTTGTTTTTTTAAGGGGTGGTTGTTTTTGGGCATGCCGCTTTAAGCAAAGCAAGCCTTGCCACTCGGCCTCCTCCATAGTCATGGCCAACACTTTGCCAATTTACCGGCGGACTAGCCTTCATAATGCAATGCAGCACAAACACGCTTTTGTTCACTGACCTTTTAATAATTCAGCCTGAGCAAAATGCTGTGACACATTTTTGATCAAAGTCTGGCTATCAAGGGGGGAGGCTTGTGTGTTCCCCTCTGCCGAGGATGAAAGCTCCCCTCCCAACATGATCTCTTAGTAAAGGAAAACGGCTCAAGATGGAAAATTCCTTAAGAAGTATCTGACAATCCTCATATGTGAGAAGAAGAGAGCACCTGATACAAAACTGTTATCCTGCGGGGAGTTGACCTGTGCCTGGGTTTTATATATAGAGAAAAAGAAGCTCATATTATGTGGAAGTGTTTTTCTTTTTTTTTTTCCCTGGAAAATATCCCGTCCCTTCACCCTGTGACGAATGGCTGGAGATTACAGGTTGGTGACCAGGCATACACACCGACTTCAAAGCTGTGTCTAGAGGAAGCCATTTGTTACCCCGGAGGCATCTATCACAATATACCTCCACCCTGTATACTATTCATTTGAAGAAGCAGTGGAACAAAAAGCAACTGCTGAGTTATAGGCCGGACCCAGACTGTCCATCTTCCCTTCGCAGTACCTTTGTGACAGCGCATCACGTGTGTGTGTGTGTGTGTGTGTGTGTGTGTGAGTATATGTGTGTGTGTGTGTGTGTGTTCTATTACCAGTTACATATTGAGTACCAAAATGCTCATTCTACTGGCAAAGTGAGGACCCTCGTCCTCACAACTTCAAAGGCCTGTTTGAAGGTTAAGACTTGTTTTTAAGGTTGGGGTTAGAGTTGGGTTTAGGTCAGGTTTGGGGTCAGGGGGTTATTTTTGATGGTTAGGATTAGCAAAAGCCGCTGGGTAATATATTAAGCCTATGAAAGTCCTCACAAAGGTAGAAGTGCGAGGGTGTGTGTGTTCATGCGCTTCCATTATCCTTTGTCCGTTTATGCTTCACTTCCAGGTCGGAGGGGAAATTGAAATGTGCACAGAAATGTTTTTTAAGGCATTAAACGGCACATTTTAAAGGGCTGCAGGTGTGCCTGCTTGTATTTATTGAGAGGCCGGCCCGGCGGAAGCAGCACTTGTCTTCAATCTCTGTCTGATCCTAGTTCCTCTTCACCTCTCTCTTTCACACCATCCCTCCGCTCTATGATGAATAAAAACATTGCATAATTTCGCTCGCAGTAACATAAAAGTGGACTGAAGGCTTCTCTGATGGAGCACCAGAGCCCGGCAGGTATTTGATGCGCGTGTCTTGTCAGTTCCCAGACAAGGACGTCCTCCTTAAATCAAGAACCAAATGGAAAAATCAAACACTGAACACTGAGTCTGAATTTGTGATAAAATATTCTTAATAGTACCAAGGATGTCATTTATACTGGGATTCATTCTTTTTTGTTTGTTTGTTTGTTTGTTTTCTCCCTTATTATAAAGTTGAAGGGGGCATATAGATGACGGAGTAACATGTGCTATTGTGGCTGAAAAATGGAGAGAGGAGAAAAAACAAACATGTTTGGCCAATTTTAGACATTTGAAGAAACTCCATCATCATGTAAATTCATCACCACGGCTTTCACAGTGGCTCATCTTTAAATGGCACTCCTTACAAGCACTCCTCAGTGCAAAAAACACCCTCTTTCCCTTCAGCTGCTTCAAAGCCGGTGGGTCTTGAAAGCACGGCAAAACTTTTGGGGTGAAATTTTAATTCCGAGCGGGATTTCATTTCTTTGATGCGTAATATATGAGAGCCATGATTCCTCGAGATGGAGTGATTGTTACAAGCTTCACATTTATCTAACGGAGTCCCATTTAATTATTATGATGAATGAAGTGTCGCTGATGAGGGCCGCTGCACGTGTAAGAAGGTGTTGTGTGTAGCATCGTCCAATCAAAGGCAGTCAAGTATGCGCTGGACAGAAGTACGTGCTCTCTGCACGTGAGCAAGCAGGAATATGTGGCTGGGGCGAGCAGAGTGTAACTGTTTGTGTAAATGTGTGCCGTGACCTTTGCTTTTGCGCTTTAGCATCGTGCGGACGTGTTGTTGACATTATTATCCGTTTTAAATCATCTGTCTGCTCACGCCTCGGTACACACTCATAGTAATTGCATGGGGGGTGGTTAATTGCTCCTCGCTAGCATTAGCACTTCATTATTATTTTGCTAAACAAATGTTCACGCTTGTTCGCTTTATTAATTGCAGGAATGGCTTAATCAACACAAGTGGTTTTAGACTGTGATTTAAACAGACCACAGACTAGATAATTTCTCTTAAGTCCTCTTACATTTATTTACAAATCCCAGCAGCATTTTTTTCACTGCACAAATTACAGTGATTACGGCAACAATTTATTTGATTTGGACGTTTCCAGTTGCCAACTGGAAGTTAAATTTATTTCCCGTCTTCAAAAGAGCCTGGACCTCATGGCCTGTTCACTTCTCCACTCAGGCTACTGTCGTCCCTCAAACCAACCCATCAGCTTCGTGTCCTGCCACGCTTGAGGGATGGCTGACTTTCTCCTGCACAGATAGGGGAAAACAGAAAGACGGAATTTAGTTGCTGGGTCAACTGCCTGATCCGCATTAACATAAAAACACGTCCCAGAGTGGTGGCAGTGCGTCAGGTTTAATGCCCCCGCATATTCCCTGAGTTTTTAGCTGCAGGCTTTTTACAAATCAAAAAACTCAGAGTCTCTGGAGTCATTATGGCTGCATCGCCTCCAGCTCATGCATGCTGTGACACAGCACAACACAGGGTTACAAAGAGAGAAAAACATGTATGTCATGAACCGGAATACATGTGGAGGAATGGGCACATTAATTAAATGATTTATGAATAAATGTGTCTTCTTTCCCCTGAAGAAGCATTTCCTTCAGCCTGCAGCATCTGGGCTCGTAACTGAGCTTTTTTTATTTTATTTTTATGTCACACAGGAGTTTAACCATTCAGCAACAGCCTTGTTGCAATTTATGTAAGTTTTAATAAGTTTACCAGCCGTGTTTCCAGCCTCTCACCTCATTTTCATTTCTTTTTATCTGCTCAAGCAGTCTTTCACTGAAACCCCAAAGTGTTCCACACATCGACCGTAAATAAGGATGGAACAGTTATAAAGTGTGCGCGTCTGTGTTATTGTTCCACCCTGGACGGGGTGTGTGTGTGTGTAATTGTGTTAGATCGGGAATTAAAGTAAGTTTAAATAAGAAAATAAGCAGATGCCAGTGTTGTCATAAAGGGAGAAAACAATAATGAGGTAGACTGATCTAATAAAGCTGGCAGTGCGGTGGCAATAAACTGTGTTAACGAAGCTTGATTCCATCTATTAACAATGTTTACCATCTCTTTTATTATCTCGAGATGAATCGCGACCCTTAGCATTGAATTAAATAAGATTTAAACATACTTCAAATAAGGTTTAAATACGTCCCATGTATTATTCAGAGCTATTTTAATAATGATGACTCACTTCAAATCAAAATAGGACTGTGGGGGATGTGTTTTGCATGGATCAGTGACTCTGTAGAGAGCCGAGTCATAAGGTGACAAAGACTATGTTACGTTTTTACCGCAATCTGCTCACCGGTGGAATGTTGGTTGTATTCCAAAGGACCAGAGTACATCAACCATATGGTAAAACAGCTGCTCCTGCACCAAAGAGAAGCTAATTTCTCCATCATGCTACATGACAGCGCTGAGTGCCGCACCGCGCCGCGCACATTCATCTCCATAGGCTTTTCCCTGCATGCCAGCCTCTGAATGGATCTGCCACTGTGGGGGGAAAACAGGGGCAGTCAGAGGGGAGGGAGCAAGCAAAGAAGTGGGTAATAAGGTGATGGAGTGAATATGTAAAAGCAGGTGAGATGAACCCTAAATGTGCACAAGATGAAAATGGAGAAAGAAAAACACGACAGGAAGGATGTTGTAAGTGCAGCGTCCTCCCGGGAGATCTATACCTTACGGGGATACTATGATTGCTGCTGTGTGTGGATGCATGCGCATGTGTGACACAGTAGGTGGCGTCGGTATGAGCTATCGCACAGTTTATTTATGACGGCTCCCCGTCGTCTCACACACACAGACGGAGAAGCAGAAAACCGCTCTGGCACTTTCAGTTGTTCCCTCCCACCAGTCACTTTTCTTCCTCATCACTGGAGGTTATCTGATAAAGGAGAACATGTCACGTGGTTTATGAACATTTTCACGACCATACGGAGTCCACGAGAGGCTGTAACACATTAATACCATCTATCAAAAGGCAGACAAAGCATTTGTTCTTGCTTGTAAATGCAGTTGTTGTGTGTAATGTTCGTCAGTGTAGTCATCTCAATAGAAAAGAACCTTGAATGAATTGGTAAAGATGTTTTCAAATTTATGGATGGATGGATGGATGATGGAGGACCATCTGTTACACTCAAACCAATTTGTTTTCAAACCAGTTTAAACAGTTCGGATCAATCAAATGAATCTTTCTGGAAGGCTCTGTGGGTTAGAGGTTGGGACTCGGGCCATCCCCGACACCACACCACCCCCTGCTTACACTCCACACTTTGGAGGGGTAGATCAATCATAACGACTAAATCAGCCGCCGCGACCAGGAGCAGGGTGCCGTCTGTCATCATGAGATCATCCTCCACCTCTCGCTTGTACCAGAAGGGCTTTTCTTCATCTTTTTTTTTTTGAGCAGAAAGAAAAACTTTGCAGATGGATCAGGGTTAAGGATCCTTCCAGAATGCTCTGCTAAGCAGATGTGAGGGATAATGTCTGTTAACATCGCAGCAGCGGGGCACATGCGACGGTAACAGTCGTGCCAAATTCTTCATAGTGCGGTTTATGAGTTTTTTTTTTTTTTTCTTTTAATTTTTAATTAGCTGCACAGAAAAAGAAATGCCTTATTCGATCTGCATTTGTCGTACCTTTCCTCCAATCAGGTCGAGTGAAAGCATGTGAGAGCTAGCCATTGTGTTAGTGATAGGGAATACTCAGCTCATGGCATGGTAAAATGGGGAATGAGAGAGGGGAATGAAAAGTGTTTTATTCAATTTCAGCCTGCCAGGCCTTACTGAACTGTTGTGTCGGTTGCCTGGTAACTGTAATACTCAGAGATACAAGTGCAGAGAGTGTATTGAATAAGACTCCTACCATTTTTTCCCATCTATTTTATGCTGCTTGTATTCTTTCTTTTCTCCACTTATCTGTATCTGGCTGTTTTTATAAGTGAATACTTCTCGAATGGAGGAAAAGAAAAAGGTTGTTTTTAAAGACCAGATTTCTCTTTGTTTCTTGACACTGGCGGGGAGGGAACGCTGAGCCGCAGCTGTGACGGGGTACCTGCAGCTCAACAGCAGGGAGGAGACACGGCAAAGGTGGGAGATCAGGCTCTGCTGAAGGGGAAGACATCAGGCTCATTTTAAAAAGCAGCAGTGGAGGTGGAGACAGGTTCCTCCACCGGTTCCCCTCTCAACCAGTGTGGCGGCAGCTGCAAACAAATGCTATTGTCTATTAGCTGCACAGCTGAGATGTGGTACAACCCAAATTTGTTGGCTACTTGGAGAGCAATTTAATAATCTGCCTTTGTTGGTCCCCTCTCATCCCTGTTTCAGACGCCAGTCTCGTAGAGCTGTTCAGGGTTTCAGGCTCACTGGAGGCATTCCAATAGATTCATCAATTGGCAAAGCAGTGTGTGAAGTGTACGAGCCCTGCCCTCGGGAAACATGCGAAAATACACGCACAAGCACTACTGGAATACATTGCTTCTCTGGTCCTCAGACTCCCATTGAGCTCCCATATAGCTACCTCATGCTTCTCTGTCATGTAGGACCCCCCCCACCCCCCAGTGTATTGTAGGCATGATCTGACTCCCGTCTGGGCCCAGTTGCTCTCTATTTGCAGTCAACAACACACACACACGCACACTCAGGCCCTCATCTTCAGCTTTAATGCAGGCAGCATCACCCGTCTTTTTCACCACGTCTGAACGATTGCTGAGGCAGTTGCAGTGTGTCTGTGTACCCGTGCATGAGACCTGAATGTTAAGGCGCATGTGTGATCTGCTACTGTGAAATCAAAATCCACATATTCACCAATCCTCACCTCTATCTTTGTTTGGATATCTCGCTCCGTCCCACCCTGTGTGTTCTTGGCTGAGCTGACCCCGAAAAATCCATCGAAAACAAGCAGCAGCAAGCACGTCACCTACCAGTAAATAAATAATAGAACAGGTGGAGTCATCGCGCTAATGCTGCTAGCGTGACAGGATCAAGGATGGCACTCAGAAAGCCTGTTTTTTTTTTTTTTTTTTTTTAAACACCTGTGTGGCTACGCAAGTTTATCCAAGAAGTACACGACAAACATCAGACTTTGGCAGAAACAGAGACAGATATGTGTCATTGACTGTCTGAAAGACAGCAACGCTGCCAGTGTAGTTTACGAAATAGTACAGCTAGCCTTGAGGATGAAATATCCAAACTAAGGAAGAATAGTTCTGACTATCCAGGGAGGCGGTATCAGTAGTTCAGCGTCCTCATAGATCCCACCGCCTCATTTGAACACAGTGAGCTTCATTGTCTGAGGTGGATAATGTGACAAGCCTAATTAAAAGGTGCTAGACTGTAAGGTCTCAATTTGCTGATGAGCTGTATCAGGACGTTCTCTTTCAGGGTTGAGCGATTTCATCGCTGGTGATTGACATCCCAGATAACGGCGGTGGCGTATTTCGCCTATACTTCCTGACAGACGCGGGCACTCTGTTCTCTCTGCCGTTATCTAATCAGATCTTCTATGTGTGTGTTCTTCTCTCCTCTCTGCTTTCTGGCTTTCGCCTCTATCCGTCCCACCTCTCCTCTCTCCTGGGCGAATCCCAGCGATGGCTTCAAAAGGCAAGGCTCGAGGTGAGTTGACTGCATTTCCTGCTGTCAGTGCGGATCAGCTCCAACATGCTGATGCTCTTTTGTGGATTTTAACAAACACACCTCGTTAGGTCGTCACGAGCAAACTGCCTTAGGATCAAACACCAGAGGAAGCTCATCTTTGCTGAAGTCTTCACAGAGTTTTGTCGATTTATTTTGCAAAATTGTTCCAGCTCATAAACCTTGAGGACGCGCCGAGGTCAGTGGATTAATAATGTGTGTTTAACTCCACCACGGTGCCCTTTACCATCGGCAGGATCTGGAAAGGTGGCAGTAAATTACAGTGATCAAAATCTTCACCATCATTCCCAGCGTCTGCAGGATGGCAGTGAGGGTAGATTAGAGATTAAAGAGCAGCGGAGAGGCACCGAGCGTACCTGAGAGGAGATAACCCCAATTCACTCAGCCCGGCTGCTCCGGTAAACAACAATCTTGACAAGTTAATAAGCATTTAGCGAAACACTGATCTCGTTTGGTTGCCGCTTTCAGCTGATGGTAATCAATCCACGCCAACATCTTAGGTACGATTCCCATATTCCATTTTTTTTTCCAGAGCTTCCCGGCCTGCTTCATGTCAGGCACCAACTTTTAATCTCCTACTTTGAGATGTGCAAGTGAAACAAAGCAAAAAAAAAAAATCATAAAGTAGATTAAAAAATAAAATTGCTGGATGAATAATTCTAACATGTTTTGTTTATGAATCCTGTCCACCATTTTTCCCCACAGGGGTCGGGTATTTTAGAACCCGCCTGTGTCCCAGCTCTCTGTTTAATAACGGTGGTCCCCCTTAGTGATAAACAGGTCGATTTAACACAAATACAGCACGGCAAACGCTTTCTGCTGTTGCTGATGTTTATATTGCTGTCTCCCTCCTCCTCCTCCTCCTCCTCATTCTCGTCATCATCCTCAGCAGCAGCAACGGTCTTAACAACAACACCCCCACCTCGCTCGGCGGGGTTTCCTTCTGTCTCTGTGCGTAATTTATTTTAACAGCCTGCCGGATGAGTCGAAAGTCGACACTCTCCTCTTTTTTTAAGGGCCACCCTCTCCGGGGCCAGCGCCCTTTTGTGTTTCACTGTTGCAGCGCAGAAAAATCTATCGCGTTCTTAATTGAGGAACAGAGGACATGTAGATTAGAGAGAAGTGCGTGTTTCCCCCTGTTGCCTCTCTTGCCGTTATAATGAGGCTTTTACTAAGAAAACATAACAAGCCCGATAAGATTCCCGCTGATGTGGGGGCAGATAAAAGCTCGGCTCACCTCAAAGCTGTGGTCTGCCAGCGTGCGCGCACATGAGAGCAAGAGATATGGATGTGACTGAAGGGCTATGAAGTGCAGCCAATTACTGTATAATACTGCACCGGAGAGATTAATATTCCTGTCTCAGCACTTTCTTTTATTATTGGAGGAAGATTAAATCAGGGTTAATACAGGGAAAATGTGACAGCATAATGGCATCACTGTCAGGGGTGTAAATGAGCATGAAATAGGTACTTAGCAGAACACAACACAGATAGTTCTCGTACCTGCAAGTGTTCAAAGTGTGTGCATCTGCCCCTTCACAACCCCCCCCCCCCCCCCCCCCCCCATGTCTACGTGGTCACGATGTTGGGGGACGGGAGGAAATTACACATCATATGAGCGTTTGAGGATTGACGGCCTCGTGACCGGTCTCTAGTGTTAGCATTGTTACTGGCTTCAACGCATGAGCATAGAGAAGAAACGAGCCTTGAGAAGAGGAGATTTTAACGCTGCCACCCCGCTGTCTGAAAGAATATGAAGGACTCTTATGCGGACAGGGAGAACAGTTTTGAGGGGAGATCTTCAGTGTCAGCCTCCACCACAGGCCCCGTCTGTAAGCTAGCATAAACGTGATACACACCACATGAGAAAAGCCACTTTATAACCGGCACTTTCAGCTCGCGCAGACGTCCCCCCGGGGGGTGAGGAGCATTCCCCCGGTTCCCCCTTTTAAATGAAGATAATCCGTCAAGACATCAGCTCGTATTAGAAAAATCACAGAATGGCGTGTTTGTTTGGGGAATTCGGAGGTTTTGGTGGCACAAGTGATTAGGCTGATTCCCCTGCGGGACTGCCATCCTCGACTGGGATCATCATGCCTTGGCAGCATGTGAAAGCATAAAAAATGAGCTGCTCCCTGTGATTAAAAAGAAGTTAAATGCGCTTGTCGTCTGCACCAAATTAAGAAAATGTAAGAATTTAAAGCAATGCTAAAGAATCTAACACACCGGTCGTCTGCCTCTGTGACATTTAACTTACTTTACACCAACTTGGCGAGCACGTGGATGGCTGCTAATGTCCCGCCTCAAGGGCTCGTCCTCATATTCAGGATGGGAAGATGGATAGGCTGCACCTCGCCAAAGATCTGCTTTCTGCGTCCTTGCAAAGCTAAAACTAAAACAGATGACATTGAGTCTCAGCAGCCAGTATTCTGCAGATGACCCCGACAGAGTTTCAGCATATGACACAAGGTGAGGAACACAAGCGTGTCTGCTCTGGGAGCATCTCAGATCTGCAGTCCAGTTCTGTCCTCTTCTTCCTCTGAACCTGCATGCGGTCTCACTTTCTTGCTCTCGCTTTTGCCAGAAGCATTTATGAAGTTGTGCGTCACCTTTAACAACCTGTGATGTCCTCAGTGACACAGAGGAGAGACTAAGATCTCTGGCTGTTCTTCACTCATCACAAACCTGAGCTCTGGCAGCCGGGAGGCACAAAAGAAGGCCACTGCGTGCGCGTGCGCTCCTGCCCTCTAAACTGATGCGAAGAAATCGAGTGTAACATGAGTAAATCATCCCGGCGTGATCTCCACTTTTACTCATCGTATACGTTTTAGCGTTGACAGTACTTCACCGGATTGGCCGCTGCGGTCAAAAAAAAACCCAAATAGCTTTCCATCCCTTGGGTGTCTGCTTGTTGTAGCGCTTTCAAAACAAGATGGTGCTTTCACGCGAGGGAGCCTGCTCGTGTCTTTCACACCCCAGATGCTGCTGGAAGCGTCTCACCTCCCAACAAGCCAAAGATGTCCTTCCCGCTTAGGCGGCTCATAATTCCTACTGTCAACGCACGCCGCGCTTGAACACCGCCACAGAGGAATAGGTGATAGTTTGTTGAGCCGACTCCAGGGTTTTTGTTGGACGCCACCTCGGCAATGGCGGCACCATCAGCTGCCTGGTCTAATTACTGCATGTAAATGACAACAGCGCCGCGATAGCCAGCCTCTCCGGTGGCGGCTAATTAATTTCATATCTCCAGATCAAAACCGCCTGTCCTGAGGTGGTTTTTAGGGCTGGCACTGAGCACAAAGCACGGCTCCACCCACAGCATGGATTACATTCCCTTTACCCCCAGCGGGGGCCTCGTCACTGTCACGCAGGAATGTCGGGATTGGAAATGCGCCACAGGCATACGTATGCACGCAAGAAGAAATTAGCATGCTTTTCGCTCAGAAACATAGGCCAGAGGGGAAAATAGAGCATGATATTTACATAATAATAAAGGGATTTATAGGAATATTTCCGGCTATCAGAGTTTGGTTTATTAAACTCCAAAAATTTCATTAAAGCTTATTAGCAAGTCAACATGGCTGTTGTGTTCCACGGCTGTATTTTACACATTGTGTGTTTGTTTTTGAGTGGATATTGGAAAAAACATCAGATAAAGGACATGACTGCACATAAATATTCATATATCCCTGCCACGCAGGAAGCTAAAAGCTCTAAATGTTCTTGTATTTATTCCCTTAGTACAGAATATTCTGACTCAAAAGAAAGGGACATATGACGCTTTCCTCAGAAGGAGGCTGAAGGCGTTTGTGTGAAAACTGTCACATTTGGAGGATGCGAGGGCAGGTATTGAGGACGGCTCATCTAACCGGCTCTGGCGTCCAAGCTTCACTTCCAAGAAGTTGCATGCGGCAGTCTGCATTGCCCAGTCTCGCTGCCCAGAAAAATCCTGGACGCCGTGACGCATTTGCATTTAAAGCATTCAGCCCATGAAGGCCAGAATCTCAGAGGACGTTTTTCTGCGTCCTCGCCGAAGCTGCAGCCGGACACGTTGCTTGATTAAGTCACAGCAACTCTGGGGATGTTCAAACCCTCGACCTTGCCCGGTGGCTCTAATCACTCCAGCTCCATGTTGTCTGACACGGAGAATCAGTCTGAGGGGCTGGTATCCAGCCGTGGAGCCACCTGTGAGCACACACACGCTCGCTGCTCTTTCTTTGTCCTTGTAATGTCTGAATCTCACACAGGGCTGACGGCTTGATGCGTCCTCTGTGGACACTGTCTTTGATAGATTTGAACACCAGTGGATGTGTGTTTTTTTTAGTGACACATACAGTCGTACATAGTTCAGATATACTTACTCGGCAATTAAAAAAAAAAGAGGTTTTATTTTATTTTGAGGTAAAATTTTTGCTGTAACAAAGGGTATTTGACACCTCCAGATTTGATAATATCCTAATAAGCCTTCTCTGCTATTAAATCAAGTTAAATTAAATTAAATTAAAATTAAAAACAAGCTGAATAAAGAGACAAGCTCTATGGTGACCTGCCGAAAGCAAAAGAAAAGATGTGGAATTAAAACCTTTATTTTGCATTTCGATAAAGATGAAAAATCACAAGTCTGCATTGTACCTTTACCTCCTGAAATCCTGCATTTGCGGCGATACGTCACATCTCCAGGGCTCAGCTGCACTCCAGTTGTGACGTAAAGGTCAGTAGCTCCGGGCTGTCCGTCTGTCTGCGTGCTTCGCTCTCCTTCTCTCTGCAACTTGAATGACTAAATAAGAAAGGTTAGTCCACTCAGCTGCTCTGGCTCCAAAGGTCACAGTGGAGAGGAGGCTGTGAGCAGCTAGCATCCCCTGATCACTATTATTTGTTGGGTAGTTTGCTTTTCAGCAAGCCTCCGGGTTTGGGAGGTAAATATCTCTTCTGAAGTGTATTTTTAGAATAGTTTGGTCTTTGGAGAAATGCTGGATGCAGCTTTTTGTGCCTAGAAGCTTGGCTTTCAGCTGTGATTATTAGCCAGAGAATACACTGGTGGGGCTCGGGAGGGGACTGTGGAGCCGTCCTATTAAAATAAAGATTCAGAGACAGCTGTGCGCAGGGTTCACTGCAAAAATTAAACACTGGTTTAGCATCTCCAGAGGAAACAATGATTGTTTATTGGGTAAATTCTTAGTGTAATTACAGTAAATGTATAGAATGCTATTTAGGGCTGCATATACAACATATTATCCAGC
The DNA here is from genome assembly GCA_015343265.1 of Pao palembangensis. Classification (NCBI taxonomy): domain Eukaryota; kingdom Metazoa; phylum Chordata; class Actinopteri; order Tetraodontiformes; family Tetraodontidae; genus Pao; species Pao palembangensis. Next base: position 8,517,070 of record CM027094.1, on the reverse strand, counting down.
TTCAGCTGAGCTAATGTCATAATCTAATGGCATGCAAATGGAAACATTGTTGACCTAGCTTAGCCCTGGCATGTCAGTCAAAGTGGAGGGCAATTAAACTGACCCAAGCGAGGAAGAGCACAATGGAATGCACGGAAGGAGGAAGGATCAGGGTGGATTTGAAAGAGCTGTGAGCATCGGGAGACAGAAAGAATATGAAAATAAGAGACTAAGAAGGTGGAAATGCCACACTTCAGGGATCAATTGGAGGAGGAAGCGTGACACGGACAGGCGGTGAAGGGAATAGAGAGAAGGGAATAATGTGGAAAAAAAAGAAGGTGGCAGAGCTGAGTGAGGAAGAAGGTCTAAATTTAGACATGGAAATCAGGCAAGAACAGCTGCCTTCTTTTCCTCAGGAGATACATTAAAATCAGGTCCGGGTGGCCAGAGGGAAGGAGAGGGAAAACCTACTCCACCGGCCAATTAGACGTGCAGAAGGCTGGACTGTTCTAATATAACCATCACCGCGGCTCCTCTGGCCCCCTCAGTCCCAGTGGAGAGCACAGACACTGACGTAGGGCTCGAGCAGAGGGATCCCCGGGTTGAAGCTGCTTCCTGTAGGCAGCAGCAGACCAGGAACAGTTTTGTTTCTCTCTGTTGTACATGTGTCAGCGCGGTAAATACCAGGCTGAAACCGAAGACCTGCCAATGGGGAAGGTTACTTGTGGAAAGTTATATTATTATTATTCACCTCTGAATCACACAAACGCGTTAAAACATGGCCAAACTCTAAAACTTTAGAATGAACAACAATCCAATAACTTCATACAGTAAAATTTACCTTCAGAAAATTTCTTGAGAAGAAATATGACTCCATCGCCTGTAGGTTATTATCACGCTATGGTGTTTCTGTCACATGCCTGATTCTAACTTTCCTGGGAAATTAACTGACCATATAGTCTCAGGAAACCTACTTTCTCCTTTGTTCGTGCGTCACTCGGCCATTCCAGGTAGTGATTACCTTCCCTTTGTGACCCGAACAAACCCAGTCAAAAGTGTCACGCTGGGCTAAATTTTACCCAGCCGCGCACATACGAGTGAAAAATCGGTGTTTTAAAGAGAGGAAGTAATGAGAAAGAGCAAGGGCGGGCACAGGAGAACGGCAAATTGTTGGCAGATCATGCCTCATGCAAACCTTCCATGAATAAAACATATTCCTTCTCTCCCATGGCTCCAATCCATTTTTCTTCCAATTCTCCCCTCTTCCCTCTATCTCTCACACGCATGATTAACCTCAGGAGGCCCTAATCAAGGCTGGAAATGACCCGCCTCCTTGGCTCGACTCGGCTTCTCTTCTCCTCCTTCAGCTCATCCTCTTTGCTCTCAGCGCTGCCTCCACGTGGTGCCGTCAGCAAAGGGCCATGCCTCACGCGCTAACCCGGCAGAAAAGTGCCATTCAAGGCTTTGTTCATCTTCAGCCATTAAAGGACGTCAGGTGCAGGCCAGATGAAGGCCGTCCAACACACAAGTGTCTGAAAGAAAAATGAGCATGCCTATAATTAAAACACTGGTAAAAAAAATATATTTTATAACTTTATTTGATGTCTCTCTCTTTCTTTTTTTTTTCTTTCCATAATTTTATGATATTTTCCTGGGGGTGATGGTGCTTTAAGACAGGGGAGTTAGCCGAGGATGAATAATCTTTCATACCTCAGTCTTTATTCACAGTCTTTAAAACCTGTCTTCGGGGCATAGGGACAGGGATAGATTTATGGTTATTATTATTTACTTGCTTACAGCCATGCCATGCGCTCTCTCTCTCTCTCTCTCTCTCTCTCTCTCTCTCTCTCTCTCTCTCTCTCTTACACATACACACGCAAACACTCGCAACACTCGCGCACACACGTTCGGATGAATATGAGCTGTCCGACGTCCTGAAACCTGAAGAGAGCTGTCCGTGGTGCTGAACACCAACTCCTGACTTGTGCTGAGCTTTTCTCATTGCATGTAGATTCAGCACACACACACGTCGCTTGTTCACACGCGCTCAAGTCCACAGAGGACAGCTTTTAATTGGCTTCCCTGTGCAGCCAGGTACTGCAGGATAAAGCCCCCCTGCCTCGCATGTGAGGGTCCAATTTAACTCAAAGTCTTGATTTCCCCGACGCGCGCCAACATTTGCTTTTTAATTAACATCTGAAGAGTTTGTCTTTTGTCTTGTTATATTTCAAGCAAATTTGGAACTCCCAATGAACATAATTCGTTCATTTTATATGAGGATTTTTATCTTATCAAGCAATTTAATTAACAACTCAAACTGTGCAAATTAGGCCATTAAAATCTCACTTGCTGTATGCCTGTTTCACTCTTTTTCCCCACTTGTTTTGCATCCTCTTTTCCTCACCCCTCTCTCTGTGTCTTTCTTCCCAGGCGCTAGCGGTCAGTACCCTCTAGTCCAGAACCTCACAGTGACAGAGGGTGGAACAGCTAACCTGACCTGCCGTGTGGAGTACAATGACAACACCTCCCTCCAGTGGTCAAATCCGGCACAGCAGACGCTCTTTTTCGGGGACAAGAAAGGTGAGTGGGAGTCTATGTGACAGATAGCAGACAGCAGCAATGGCAGCAGGACGTGTTGGATTATTGAGTGTGAAACCCAGCAGGTTTGCTGCTGCCTGTAAACCCCACAGTTTGTCCTGTTGTCTCCTCAGTTACCAGTATTGTGTCATCTTTGTTCTGTCCAGGATTTTGTGAGTCTGTATATGCAGGAGAGGACAGTTGAATTCAGCTTTATTAATATTGCATCTAAAATCAAGATGGGAGGGGCAAGATACCTAGATGCCTACATGCTGGTGCAATAATTATACAGGGTATACTGAATTAAAACTGAGCGGGACAGTGGGACCAAAAAACACAAAAAAAAAAAACCCAAATAGTACAAGTGAAGTGATGACATCAGAGAGAACCTTGACTGCAGCAATGCATGAAATCCAGTTAAAGCTAAAAGAACTGAACCTGTCAGCTGAGCCCCACTGACATGTGAACCAGTTCTTCATCATGTTGGGAGCTGCAGTTGCATTTGCCGCTGTTTCCATGCAGCTGGGTTAAACCCAAACAGATCCAGAGGTGTGTGCTTCTAAAGCTCCTTTTCAATAGAACAGTGCCTACAACCACATCAACCTTCGCGGCGGGACCACGCTGAGATTGTGAACCAAGCGAGTACAAAGGACAGTTCAGGTCCTTCCTCTTATTGTCTGCAAACTCTTGTTATCTTTGCAGATAATTACTGGTACAAACGACAGGCACACACTCAGCCCCACTGCAGAATAAACAGTGACAACGCCATGATGTTTTAATGGCTAATAATTGTAATCGGTTTGTTCCTGACCTTTCGCACCCTCTATATTAAAGTCCCCCGTAAAGAGGATTCATTGCTGTTGTTTGGTTGCGTCGTGCCTGTGAAATGATTGTGCCCTGTGCATCTCTGCTGTATTAGTTGAGTGTAATAGAGTATGAATCACACGCTCTTGTAAGTGTCTGGATTAAGCACATGTGGGATTTACAAAGTCTTCTTTCATTATTCTGCTGCCCCCTGGGCTGGTTGGTGCATCTCTCTCTGTGTGTTTGTTTGTGTGTATGTGTGTGTGTGTGTGTGTGTGTGTGTTCTTGTATTTGCTACATACTGAGTACCAAACTATTAATTCTGCTAGCAAAGTGAGGACATTTTTTTTGAGATATGAGGACATTTTGACTGGTCCTCACAACTTCAAAAGCCTGTTTGAGGGTGAAGACTTGGTTTGAAGGTGGGGTTTCGGTTTTCAACCTATTGTACTTTTTCACGTACATCATTTTCATGTTTTTCTGGAAAGAGGAGCAATAAACAGAACACCGAGTCCAACTGCTGCAGGTTATTCTATATCACACCAGGAGTCGGGCTTTGGGGGCTATTTTCACGCCATTTCCTGTCGCACTCCGAGATTGGAAATGAAAAGGCCGCGGAGGATGCCCTTATTATCAGAGCGGCGCAGGGATTCAGCCAATGCTCCGGAATTGCGTTGCCGTTCCGGGCTTTGCATGTGCGCGCGCTGGGAGTCGTGATGCTGAACGTGGCAGATTCAAATGCACATGCTGATGGCAGCGCTGAGATGGCGAGTGTTTCCAAAGTGCCACTGGCAGCATGAGAAAGGAAAGCTGCTGCAAATGCCTCCGAGCGCAGTCGGATTCAGATTAATTTTCCTTGATGCCTGTTGGGAAGTAGAAGACTGCGGCTGGAAAACACACACCCCTACCTGACAATCTCTGCATAGCTTCATAGCTTATTTAGAACTGCTTTGTTGTGTTTTTTGTGATTAAAAATGTGTTTTGGAGCTTTAATTTCTACCATTGGAAGCTAATTGAAAGTGTAATACACCGTAATTAAAATTCCTCCACTCTATCACTGAGGGCTGTTTAATTATGCATATGTGCAGGACTGATTCTGTAATGTCCTCTAATTCAACAGATGGCCGTCTGCGCCTGCAACATGTGCCTGAATGTGCATGTACTCCGTCTCTGAAAGTGTCACTTCCATCCTCGGCTGAAGTCGGTGGTGGCGCATTAGCATAAACGCATCAGCTTTCCAAAGACAAACGCAGCGAGTGCCGCCATTAAAACCCTGGGAGCGACGGCGTTTCCGCAGGTGTTTGATGCCGGCTCAGCCCCGAGATGCTCGGCCGGGACGACAGACGTTCCCCTTTGCTCCTCTCAGAGGTTTCTCAGATGTTTGAATTTCGAATTAAGTCATCATGCTGAGAGTAGCCAATTTTGTCCTTTCCATCCATTTCCACCGAGGGAGTTAAGCTGCGCCTCGGAAGCGCCAGAGAAAGAGATGAGCACTGTGCATGAGGGAGTCTCTCTTTTATAAGATTCAAAAGAGGCTAATATCATTCTACAAATTGCTCTTTTGGTTTCACATAATTCAAAACTTGATAGCAGCTTTATTTCCTGGATTGAAAATGTTTCCATTGAGGCATAATTACAATTTGTTGCTCTTCTTCCCATCCTGGAAGGAGCCTACCTTTTTGTAATTACTTTCCAGGCGAAATTCTCAAGCCCATTAAATGGACCCCTCATGTGTGGCACCGACTAAGGTTTGACATTTAAATCATTTATTCGGGGCTGTAATTCACTAAACCTTTTTCATGAGGATTTTCCCCTTTGAACCCATTAAAACACATCAGTCCACCTGCTCTGTGACAGGATCCTGTTCAGACCAGTCTGCTATCATATATCTATGGTAATTGTTTTCAAGGGCTTCGATTTGCTCGCTCTCTAAGCCCATAGGTGTTGTTGTTTTTTTTTAACTTGGGCAACTAATATCCTGTTAATAAAGGTTCCTGGGAATGTTGGTGGGAATAAAAGGTCCAACAGGCGCCAACGTTCCTTAAACGTTCCGTAACTAGAATAAAAGGTCAAAAACACTGTATTGATTATACTCCTGCCCAGGCCCCCGATCAGGCTCAAGCCCCCTCCTGCCCAGTCTCCTGCCCAGGCCCCTGCCCAGGCTCTGCTATCTGCACCTTGATGGAAGCTGTTTAAACATTAAGATTAGATTTATGGGTGAACAACTTAAGGCCGATTGCTCATTTTTAGCCCCCCAGGCTGCGGAATTTGCACCTATTCTGGTTCTCAGATGTCAGATATTCAGCTGTCTGAATCAATTTGCTTGCTGTTTATGGTTGTGTGAGTGTGTGAGCACATGCACGCATGCATACTTATGTGTGTTTGAAATGTTGAGCCTCCCACCTCCCCAGTATGAAACCATGAAAGCTTTGATGCGTTCACAGTATCTGTGCCTGAGCAATTTAGGAGATAGGCTTTTAAAAGTTTCTCCAAAGTAAATAACAAAATAAGGAATGCCTCACAGAGTTTTTATTTAACTGATAGCAGAACTTTCCCTCAAAACTTTATTGAAGGAGGAAAGTTAAGCTTTAGAGACAGCTGTCTTTTTTATTTCCTGGAAGCGTGCCTCTGTGAAACATCCTTTCATATCGGTGTGAAGATTGGTGCGGTGTTCCCTCTGAAAGAAAAAAAAAAGCAAAAACCAGAGTGTAAATCTCCAAAGATCCCTAACAAGTCCCCACCACCCCCAACCAAGACAAGGACCATAAAACATGAGCAGAGGAAAAAGATGAAAAATCAGACAGAATGTAGGCCTGCCAGATGAAGGAGCGGAATTAAGACGGCATTTTATGAGAGCTTTCAGACGCGCTTATCTGCTCAGGAAGAGACTTTCATTTGACCTTGGCTATTCTGCATCTGCGTTCTCCGCTACCTCCCTTTTCAAGTCTGCTTTCAGTCTATTTAGGTCTAACAATTAATAATAAAAAAAAGAACCAGATGTTAAAAAAAAGAAACGTTGCCTGTGGATGAGAAGACGTCGGTGTCAGACAAATGTCAGCTTTGTTTCCTCTCCTGCACGGCTTTAAAGCAGATGGAGGTAAGAAAGAGACTGCACTGTCAAATGTTGCAATAAATCTTGTTATTACTGCTATTAGGGGAGCGACTTATCTCCTGTGAGGTGCAGAGGAAACCTCAGGCAAGTGGGAATAATTAGCTCAAGCTTAGTGTCAGCCCAGTTTTTTTTTTTATTTCCTGGGGGAATGTTTTTGGAGGGGGATGTGGGAAGACTAGAACTGAAAACCAAGAGTTGTCAGAGGAAAGGAATGCAAAATATAGTCAGGTTTTAGGGCCCGACTGGTCTGCCTCTTGACCTTCTTTTGTTTAATGAAGTCTGTCTGCTGCTGGAGGTGTCCCACTCAACTCAGCGTGGCAGGTAGGAGCTGACGAACAGGAGAAACCTCCACCAGCCAATTACCGCACGGACGGCCGCCCGTTTAAAAACGGCCGGTCGGCCTCGGCGAAGCAGGTGGAGGAGGTTGCAGGGACGCCTGAGATGGGGAATATACAATAAGTTGCTCGGTGAACATCGCGCTCATTCAGACGCCTCTCCCGCACACCCGTGAGGTCCCCAGATGGGCTGTTGACAAGGAGAGGAAGGAAGAAGACCCTAACCCAGACGAAGACAGCTGAATGTGTATTTTTTTTTTTTTTTATATTTGCACTTTTCTCATTATAAAATTGTGGAAGGAGCAGTCACCTGCCAGGGCCTGTCCCGTGGTAGGCGTCGTCTCCGGATAGATGGGAGGTGGTGGTGGTGGTGGGTGGTATGGGGGGGGACATTAAGGGTGAATGGAGATGAAATATGCAAATGTTGGAGCTGCTACAGAACGTGTTAGTGTAGCATCGTCGCCGTTTTGCTTGTGTTGACTCAGGGCAATCAAAGCAGCCTTAATCTGCTGACGCCTTCACACAGGCGCAGGTTGCACTACGCAGCTCATTTGTTTATCAGCTGCCTTTAATGACGGGGGATGGGGGGAGTCGTGGAAACCGCGAGACATCGCCAATTCATTTGGATATGTGCCGTGCTAGCGCTGTACACATTAGGCACATTGCTGTTTTTGCAGGACTCCGGCATCATACCCATGACTCACACGGGTTTCCTCTTCTGAGGCAGGTGAAGGCTGGTGTCACGCACGTGCCGAGGCCTTGGCAAGCCAAGTGCTGTCACTGTTCCGCTTATTTATATTTATCACAGGAATAGCGATTAGAGCGCATCTTGGGGATTTAAGCTACAGATTGTGTGAGACTTGGATGTTTACGTCCAGATCTCATCGACAGGATTCAGAACTAATTTTTGGTGGCTTGAAATAAAACATTACAGTGTTGTTTTGGTTGAAACAAAAAGTGGCAGAACAGAATTAGCATCGATGCTGGTTATAAATTGATTAGCCATTTTTCTAGCCATTGCTAACATTAGCGTTATGTTATTTGGTTCTTCTGTTCCAAAGCGGAAGAAACTGATAGAAAACCTTCTGCTTCTTAAATTGATTTGTAATCAATTATAGAATCCTAAAGTACCATCACATGTGGTCTTCCAGGATCTGCTGATGCGAGGTGTTAGCGGCGTTTCTCTAAGAGAGCACTTCTGGCTTCCCCAGGACAGATGTGATATCCTGGTTAATCCCTCTTCAGAGCTCTGGGTCCGACTCACAGAGACAATCATCCAAGAGGTCACTGACCCACCTCAGCTGCATCCAAAACAAACTCCTCATTGGTTCACAATGAGAAATGTTTCCATTTTTGACAGTAACTGTGTTCCTGCCAGATAATAAGTAACTTCTCCAAACCTGGCAATTCCATCCTAAGTTTGGTTCGACTCTGAAGTCTGTTCCTCCCAGAGTTCTTGGCTGTATTATTGTACCCTTACCAGTTAAATCAGGATTTCATGCTTATAAACCCCTCCCTCCTAAATCCAGTCTGAATCCACACTTCCAAGGGGATCAGGATGATCCCGCTTTTTGGCAACTAAGCTGCACTCATCTCTGCCTAAAACCACAAAAAGAAAAACACTAAATCCAATTTCTAATCTAAACTATTGGAAAACAGGACAGTTCCAACATTCCACCTTCAATTTGATCACTTTTAGATTAAATAGACGCAGATAATCTGCCCACTTCCAAAGTGTTTATCCAGCCGAGTGATTAACACTTGCAAAGTCCACAGTCTGGTTACGTTGACATAAGAGAATATGAGTCTAAAATCAGCAATCCAGTATTACAGCTATTCAAATCTTTTCTGAAACAGCTTGAGCTGCAGAAGATGTAAAAACACTGTTTCCTTCCTGACATCACCTAGCGATACTTCCTCCACAAGGCAAAAAGACGGTAGCTGGAAAGACGCGTTGTTTGACTGGCACACCTTCACCAGGCTGCCTGAAGTCGACAGAATGAGGTTTGTGGATGTAGGAGGAAGGACAGATGCCGAGAGACTGACAGGAAGGTACACAGAGCCCCTAAGAACAAGAGTCTCTGTCTGGAACCAGTCCAAGTAACCAGTCATACAACCGCGTGTGCGTGCACAGCTTGGTAGATAAACATCACCTTGGTTTCCGCCATCCTCCGAGCCGGCAGTGCGATAATCTCAAACTAATTCCGTCTCCTTGCATGGGGAGCGCCTGTACCTGTGCGCCCCCTCTCTCCCCATCTCACCTACTCACACTCTCTCTTTGTCTTTCAGAGATAGCGCTGCGTGCCCCATTGCGACGCCTAAAGATGTGTCATGCGCTCATATCAGTGCGTCACGCCTGCTCGGCCTCGGCGTCGCGTGTAAAGATAACCACTGTTACACAGGAGGGGGAGGAAACAAGCGTAAGAAACGAACGAGGGAGTCCATCAGGCAAACTGATTACAGCTCGGCAGCCGGTTACTGACGGTGTTCAGTCTGGAGCCGGCGCCAGGCGGAACCGCCCCTCCTGGCAGACGAAATGCCACGAGGTCCGCTCGTGTGATCTTTGCAGACGCGATGGGAAGGATGCTGCTTGTGGACCCAACACCTGCTTCCACAGCTGCTTCAAGGAGGAGACAGTTAGCAGCGACTGGCAAATTACAGCCATCAATGGGTGAAAACACAGCTGATGCGGCCGTGGGCATCCATTCAGTCAGTCAAAGTGGAGAAAAGACGCTGGCCGCACCACTGGCTGTCACAACTTTCAGCCATAATGTCTCATCCAATTTTTTTTTTTTGAAGGGAACTTAATCCCGTGTAAACCAGAACAACAATGGACCGCTACTTTTCTTTTCCGTTGCCACGGCTACAGGACAGGGCCTCAAACTGGGTGGACTGATGGTTGATCTGTTTCTTTAATGAAGACGTTGTGAGCCGAATCACCTCATAGCAAGAACTTTGTAGCATCTTCTGGGTTTTTCACCAACGTCCAAAACAAATTAAAAACCATGTACATCTAAATTATATTACAATTAGTTTGAAATGGATGGACCAGCATTCTCTTTTAGATTTTGGGTGCCTGAGGACATTGATTAATTAAGATTAAAATTCAGATTAATGTGAGAAATTTAAATATTTAAATAAATCACACATGTGATGGGCCAGACTGTGGAGGTCAACCAAGAGGTCATGATAAACGAAACATTTCTCCAAGAATTAACCAAGAATGAGCCTGTTTTCTCTGTTTGTGCTGTTTATGTTTATGGCTCATCCTGATTGAACAAGAAAAGAAGCTGAACCAAGTAACATCTTCTAAATGCCAGCTTAAAGCCTTTTTCTTTATAGATACCTCTAAAAACCTTACACACTTCAAAAGCACACCCAAACTCTTGTCCTGTCCACGTGACTGTGCGATGATTAGCCAAATCAGAACAGCCTCGAATTAAACGAGGTTTGTCGAACAACACCGCCAGATGGGAAAAGAAAAAAAGACTCCAGCAGCCAAGGCCATCAAACCCAAACAAGCCTAAAACTGTTTTTAAAGCCAACAAAACACCAACATTTCTTGATTTTTGTAAAGTTTTACAAGCTGTTTGTGTGTGTGTGTGTGTGTGTGTGTGTGTGTGTGTGTGTATTTCTGCCAAGCAGCGAACAAACGCCCTTCTAAAACGAACCCTCATCGCGAATCATTTCCACCAAGACCGTTCGCTGTTGTTGGACAAGCCATCTAATTTCAGCAGATTCATTTCGGTTCTCCGGTCATTCCACGTCCGCGTCCAGCATCTTTCTCAACCTGTTATCACAGTATCAACTTTCAAAATGTCTTATGAAAGATTTCCATATGAGAAAAACATCTCCAGTGGTGGAGCCCCGATGGTTTTATTTACCAGCAGGTCGTAGTTCAGCATCCCAGTGCCGCTTTTGTGATACCCACGGGAGTGGTATTCACAATTGTTTGGTGCAGCCAGTTCTTGTGTAGAGGGGTTAAAAGCCCTTGTCTTTATTTTATATGATAATGTTGAATTTTATTGTGTAGGTATAGAGCAGTATAGAGCATATGCTCACTGTTTCTGTGTTCACCTGTGGGTGGCGCTGTGCCGCTTTGGAGAGACAGGAAGTACATAAGTTACCAGCTGGTCTCCAGAGCTGATGCTACACCCAAGGAAGCAACATGTGCTCACTGCCTCATCTTTATTGATGTTCATTTACTTGTTTTACAGGTAAGTAAATGATGTGATAGAACCGGGAAATGTCAGATAGCATGTCCGCAGCAGTAAACTGAGAAGGTGGAATGAAAATGAAAGTGGAATGTCTGCTGTGTTTGCCTTGAGAGAAGAATTAGCTGGCTGTGGCTAGCGTTGGAGCCCACTGACTCGGGCATCAGCCAGGTGTTGCTGCACTGGACTTTAAATTTCTCCCATCGGCGTGTTGTTTTATGCATGCCGGCCCTGTGATGATGTGCGTGTTGTGCACACGCGCACATATTCATGCACACGTGTTCACACACAGGCGTAGTCGCGTACACTCGTGCATTCACACGGGTTGTGAATTATTATTTGAGTGCTCTTACCATCATTTGTGTTAAATAGGTGATGTTCACAAAATGCTATTAGCCAATCTGAATATATTTAGAGAATTTGTTGTTAAAGCATGCTATTTTGTCTAAGAAGTCGAGGGATTAAAATATTCCCAAATTAAAAACTCTGGAGTTGTATTGTGAAATGCTGGATCAGGCAACATGAAAATGTGAATATAATTGAGAGTCATGTTAATAAAAGAGAGCCGATGCTACACCCAGTGAGGCAACATCTGCTCACTGCCTTATTTTTATTGATGTTCATTTACTTATTTCACAGGGGAGGTGAATTTAAAATACTGTCCGCACACCCTCTGTCACGAGGGCTTTGCTGATGTCTATCCTGCAGGAATGTGCCGGGTTACAGTTGTCTGTCTCTCTTCTCTCTCTCTCTCCAGCGTTAAGGGACAACAGGATCGAGCTGGTTCACGCCTCGTGGTCAGAGCTGACCATCAGCATCAGTGATGTGATGCTGTCTGACGAAGGCATGTACACCTGCTCTCTGTTCACCATGCCGGTCAGAACGGCCAAAGCCTACCTGACTGTTCTAGGTGAGTAACCAGACTCTTTTATTCCCAACAAGCTAATTTTTCTCATAAATTTGGTTCATGTTAACAGACGTGCGTCTCGGCGTTAACGAGACGTGTAAAGCTACGCCCCAGTCATTATATGGTGGCAGTTATTTTCCATTTGCAATTAATGGTGCAAGCGATTTGTGCAAAACAGTGTGGAAAAGAACTGCTTTACCTCTCATTGTCTAAGAGCAGTGCATCATGGGTAATTAAGCATTGGGAACTTAAAAATAAAAATGGCAAACAAGTGGAAGAGAATATAATGTCTCTAATCTTAACATATTTGTCAAAATAGATATATTAACTTGTTCAAATGAAAATTAAACACAAGGATTATTTTCATTTTCTCTTATCATATTTCAACGAGACAGAGAGCAGCTGATGTTGAGCAGAATGTGCAAATATTTTGCTTCAAATATGACCTGCAGTGTCAGATTCAAGTCAACTGCGCCTTCAAGCTGTTGTTGTTATTAGGGACCGTCCAGCCCAAAGACGATGTCATTTATGACAACAAATGGAAATTCTGCGGCAGCACAGAATTCATCCACCAGCTCAAAATATCATAAAGTATCATTTATATGCATTTATTTGTCTAATCCAGCTCTCTTATTGCTTTTCATGTTTTGGAAATGCTATTATGCTCAAACAGATATGCACAAACACCAATAAGCCACAGCAGCGGTGAAATCCAGGCGCGCACACACACACACAAGCAGACAGAAAGACACACACACTCAGAATGCTCACGCTTGACTCAGACACACAAACAGATGGAGAGATTAAAGCTTCACAGCCTCTGTCCACCCAAGAGGAACCTAACTGTGGAGATGAACATGGTATCTGTTCTGTCAAATAAAAGCATCTAACGCGCCCCAACTAATGATCCACATGGTGGCACGCGTGCCCCGGCCGGCATCTGCCACCGCAGACAGGGACGCCCTAAATGTCTCCGCAACTGACGGTGAGAGGCGAGCGGGAGCGATGTTGGGACTGTTTCTGCAGGGACGGGACGGACGAGGCCAGAGTTTGTCCTGATTGACAGGTCCTTCGGTCCGTCCCGCTCGCTGCTCCCTCGCTGCACAAGGGCAAAGAGCACACGCTTCAAACACGCACCAGGCAATGGCCAGACATTAGCGGTTTTTTTTTTTTCCCCTCTGGCTCTTCTGCTCCAGCACCTGGGAACATTCACACAACAGTCCCTCAGTTGTTGAAATGTACATTTGTGCTAATTCTTTGAGTTAAGGCGGCGCGGGTTTATGGCCACAGGAGGAAGACCTAACACTCCTCTGTGAAATAACTACAGAATCTGTCAAAGCCAGAAAAACAAAGCTGTGTTTATCACTTTCATTTCTCACCCTGGGGGAGGCAAGGTCTGTCAGAACTCGCTGACAGCTAGAAATGGTTTTCATTTGGGTTAACTGATTCTTAAAGGAGATGGTCCAGCGGCCGGAGACAGAGGATTCCTCTGATGAGGTCCAGCCACAGTCACGTCTTCCTGCAGGAGAATGTCTGATCAGACCCAATAACGATCCCACCGGCGTGTGTGTGTGTGTGTGTGTGTGTGTGTGTGTGTGTGTTTCTGTTCCACTTCTCAGGTGTGCCAGAGAAGCCGCAGATCAACGGCCTGACGAATCCGGCCCTGGAGGGAGACCACATCACCCTGACCTGCATCACCCAGGGGAGCAAGCCTGCCGCCGACCTGCGCTGGTTCAGGAACGAGAAGGAGATTAAAGGTGCGTAAGAGCCACGTCTGTGGGAAGCCTCATCAGCCCGGACAGGCTTCATCACAGCCTGGACTGGATTACGGAGATGATTATCAAATTCTGACAGTCCGTCATTTTTTATCTCCAGAAGCGAAATATGTTTAAATTTCAGGTTAAACTCAGGTAAGCGTAAGAGCGGAACTGCTGAGGATGGTTCTTTTGGCTCAGCTGTAAAAGCAGTGTCAAGGTTTCCACTCTGCCCTGCTGAGCCCGATGAACCATCTGCTTGAACTGCTTAAACAGAATCTCTCCTTTAGAAAATAAGGCCGCTCGTACATGAAATGAGCTTCATAAGAAAGCAAGAAACGTCATTAAAACCCAGGAAACCAACAGAATGCCACAAATCAGTCGCGCGGTCACAGAACTCTGGTTGCTACGATGTTTCACAAGCCTGATTAAAAGTAAATGAGGAAATGCATATCACCCTTTCTAATTTAAATTACTCCAAGTGTAAACAGGCAAATGTGATTGATTTTGTTTTTGCAACAATGAAGTCTCGGAATGATTTCTGTCTTTTCAATCTGGTTGTACGACAGATCATTGAACCTCAGTTGTGAGAATAACACTTCGCCAAGTGCTGCACATCCTAAATGCCCAATTAAATGCAGTCAAATTTAAACTAAAATCACATTTGGAATGCAAAACACACAGCCTCTGCACAGGATTCATTTCCCTGCTTATTTTTGCCAAAGCATGCATGATCTTTGCTTGTTAAGTTTGCATACTAATGCTTCTCTCTGCTGCTTTGATTTTTCTTGACTCCTCTGGTTTCAGCTGTTACAAGGTCTCTTCTTTTATCTGGTGCACATTTAATGGTGTTCTACATGCAAAATATTTTACATTCTTTTATCTGAAGCAATTGATCCTGAAAGTGTTAATTTTCCTAATAACCTCAACACAAAAGGTGCCAAAAAGCATCGCAGAAAATAGTTGACTCCTTGCACAAGGATGAAGCTGGTATTTGCAGGATGTAGGTAAAGGCATCAGCTGAACTGAGCTCAGTGGTCAAACATGACCTTTCAGCTTGTTTGCGTGGAAGTAAATCGATCCAAAATATGAACAGAGCGCAATAACTAACTAAATCTGCAAAAAAAGTTTCTTTCTGCGGCTTGTCAGCATGGGCCGATAGTGTTAGGATTTGCATAGGTGGCATCGGTAATGCTGCTGACGTATCCTTGCAAAAGTAAAAGCTACTGCAACCTCCAAGCTGCAGTATTTGGAGCAATAATGAGGACAAAAACATGTTGGCTAGAAATAAATCTGAAAGGCTAATGGCTAGCACATTATAACCACCAAAGAAAGTTTGCTAAAATGGGTTTTATCTTGTTTCAGCTTTGAAGTATGTCCTGTAATGATAAAACTCAATTTCTGTAAATCGGGTTTCAGCAGCGTGATCTTGTTAAAGATCCCCTTTCAAACGAGAGACCCGAGCATTTCAGCTGTAAGCTCACAACTTTAGGTGGATGCTCTCTGACCTTTGGATTCTAAAAGCATCTGTATGTCTGTAATTTAACTGTGAAGAGTCTCCCTGCACGTGGGCTCGTTGACACTGACAAAATTGACATTTTTACACGATTAAACCCCACTCCAGGTGGTAATAATACCTTTTAAATCTGTTAAACAATAAAGCCATTACATCATCATTTTACCTACAGTTTTGCATTTATAAGCGGTTTCGTCTGTTCTTGGACTTAGTTCAACTAGTGTCTCTCAAATTTATGTTTCTGCTTGTTTATAGTTGAGCTTTTTGCTTAAAAACTTGTGGGCAGATCAGTCCTCCATTACTGACATGATCACCCTGGAAAGAAAGGTAGCAGGATGTAATGCTGTCTTTTCATTTAGAATATTGCAGAATATTAACTGGCATTCTGAGGTTTCCTCGGTGTTTTCAAGTGAATGTAGCCTTAAGAAGAAGGCTTTGGTGTCAGGGTCAGGTGCGATGATTCTCTCTAACTTGGAACAGGCCAATTTTTAATGTAGGTCTTTTTTTAGTGCATGCTCCTTTATTCAGAACTGATGTTGTGTGCAGGTTTACCTCTGTAATCTTGACACTAGTGCAAATAAACGCGATTTATTCCATGATAGACAAAAATAACCTCAGCGCCGTGTTGTTTCCGCGTGTGTTTGGCTGCAGATCCGTCTGATTTCATGTCAGATTAGGAGAATCTTCCCGGATTTGCTCTTGCGCTCGTCGAGACATTTGATCAGAGCTGATGTTTTCAGCCAAATTCGCCGCAAAGCCGCCTCATTGTCTGCCGTCACGTCGTTCCCGATCCCAGACAGCTCAGCTTGCTATCTGGCGCTCAGGTTTCTCAGGGTCCCGATAAGCAAGCAGATAAGGCCGAATCAATGCCTCTTTTCTGCAATTTAAAGCAGTTATCGCAGCATCTTTCCGTTTCATTGACTGTAGTTTCCAGATATGCTTGCACTTTTGTCATTTTATTTTCTTTAGACTTCCTCGTTAATCAGCCAACATAAGTGCGGTGGGCAAGGTGTGTGGTTTGTTTGGGATGGAGTTCATCATCCCGACAGGGGCGGAGCTGCTTTCCATATGAAAAGCCAAGTGACTGCCGGTGGCCATGCTGGGAATAAATTGTAACATATTGGGGTGGGATCTGGGGGAGCGGAGATCTGATTATATGCAGAGATAGTGGAGCAGACCGCATGCAGATGGAGGACACCCTCTCCTCGGTGTGCACGTTGGGGTGAAGGTGGAGGTGGGTGGGAGGCAGACAGCCCACATGTAAGGACATAAGCTTCTCTGTGTGGAGCGGAATCCAATATTCCTATTTCTCAATCTCTTTGTCCCCCAGATCCCCTTAGTCCCCACCCAGTAATGATATATTTCTATCTCGGTTACACACCGTAACCCAGAGAGACCTGTGCCAATATCGCCGCGTGTAGTGCTTGTTTACACACCACTGAACCTGAGGGAGCCGCGTGGAGGCCAGGCTAGGCTGAGATGAAATGAATATTTATTCCAAATAAAGGTGGGGATGTTCGCTGTCGTGCCTGTATTATCATACTTTCTGACCTAAACTGCAGAGGTTATTGCTTTATTGCATTAACTCTATTCCCAGGGGGCTTAAGAGGGGGAAAAAACACGACAATTTGATTAAAATTTGCTCGGTCACGTCCTCGCTTCTGTTGTCAAACTTGTCAAGGACGTGAAAGTGTTAGTGCAGACACGGTGCACTGGTTTGGGTCGCTGCCTGCTGTTGTCAGTATTCTGTCCCCTCATTCGCTGAGATGGTAAACAGACTGAACCACCTTTAGAAACGGTGCTGGAGTTTTGCACACTTGCGGGTAATTGTCCTCGACGACGCAGGAGAGCCGCCGGCGAAGAGCTGATCTTTGGCCTCATCTGAACGCGGATGATGCTGAAGTATCTGGAGTTAAAGACACTTCTAGCGAAAATAAAATACGCTCTGAGTCATTTGAGCAGTGCAAGACAGCCCCGCGCTCCACTTACAGAGTGTTCGCTGGGGTTACATCTGTACCATCCAGCTCCCCGGGGTTGAGCGGATCAATGACCATTAAAGATGTAATTTCAAGATGGCTACTGCAAGTCACAGCGGCATGAATTAAAGATGCTGCCACAAAAAATGGCATATTCAACCTCTTGATCCTGCACACAAAAGCAGCCCTCGAGCTCACGCGTCACGCGAAAGCCTGAAATGAGCTAGGTGGAAGTCTATTAGATCGGTGCATGAGTTAAAATCAACAGCTCCATATTCCTGATCCAACTTGTATTATTATAGCGTCTCTTCTGGAAATCTCTTCTTTTTTGCACAATATCTGCTGCATCCAACTTGCAGATTTGCCCCATTTTAGCATCTCGCTCCGCTATAACGTTTAATTCAATTAACTGAGCTCCTTTACAAGCTGTGGAACAAAAGGAGGAGAGGTCAGACATCCCCACATGCTGTTTCTACCCATGAGGAGCGGTACGGAGGAGGTGGACACCTGTCCGGTTGTAAATGCCAAAGCTGCCTAAAGCTTGTCAGACCTCTGCTTTGGAGAACCGGAGAAAAGCTGTCATGGCAGACAAGAACGCTCAAGGACTTTCACCGGAGAGAGGACTCCATGACAATGCCTGTCTGCAAGGTGCTTATTTGAAACTTTCTCAATGTTTTACACCCACCCTCCCCCCCCGGCTGTGTGCAGCTGTGGGGGGGGGGGGGAATAGAGGAGGAGATGGAGGAGCACGGTGCATTATCGCCACCTGATTTAGAGCTACAGCCTCCGCTGTTCCTGACTGAGAGAGCTCAGGACCACGAAAACAACTCGAGGGATGAACGAGATCATGGTTGGACAACACAACCTCACTGGCACCTACTTCTCCTGACACACTAGTCGCAGCTTTATTGGCAATGTAAAGTCTGGACTGTGGGAGAAAAGCAGCAAAGATGGAGAGAACAGTCAAATATTTGGGATAAGAGTGTAGTGAATAGAAGAACCATCTCTGGATGTTAATCCCAGATGACAGAAAAGTGCTGAACACGCCCGCCTGCACGTGTTCAGCAAACTCCCAGAGAACGAAGGATGATTCACTGAACCTGACGAGTCAAATTGAGTTCACGTTCGAAAAGTTACGTCAGCTTGCCTTTTTTAGTCTGGCAAATACAAATGTTCAAAGTGGATGAGTCACTTTCATGCTTTTCTTGTCTACTTTGATGGAAGCGCTGATTTGCTTTCACACAAAAAAAAGGCAGCATTAAAAGTGCACAACTGTGTTGGGTTAATGTAAAAACAGGCAAAACGTGACAAAAATCCCAAGCAGCAAGAGATTTATGGGTTGTAGCGCACGCTGTGATCGTCACGCTCTTATCTGCTGATGATTGTAGGTTTGCCGTGTTTAAACAAATTCTTTTGAGTCTGAAGTGGGGCCGGGGCTGTGATGAGTCAGCCTCCCTCCAGCTGCCAGCATAAATCAGCATTATTGCTCTTGGTTATGAGTATGACCTCAGCAGTCTACCGCTGTTGCATTTTCCCCCCAGTGTTGGCATAAAACAGGTCAAAATCTCATGCGCCACCACCCCGTCAGTTTTATTTCCAATCCACCGAAGCTCCCTCCGTGCTCAGACCTACGATGCAGAGCCCCAAGCACCCATCCGAAAAACAGCACGTCGCAGCGGCAGCTAAATGCAGGATTTTGGATAAGAAAAGGTATTATTGGTACAGATGGTTTTATGGGGCATTTATTTTTCACCGTGAAAAGAAAAAAAAAGGTATGCAATATTTTAAAATACAGTCTTTCAGATGCTGGGATTTTTGTTGGAGGATGGAAGTGACGGAAAGTGCGTTTAATTCTAAAGCTGAACGCTGTAGCCTCGCGACGGAAACAGAATCTTTGCACCTTCAGGTGAAAAATGAGCTACAGACCTCGGTTGTAAATCCGGGCGTAGCATGTTGTTGTCATCGGCTCCATAACCCAGTGAAACAACCCCCCCCCGGATCGTTAAGCTATTACTGTTTTTAAAATAAAACGATTTATTTACTTTCCAGAGTGGCAGAATTGATTTTGTTTTTATGTGCTGCTATTTGCCAAAGAGAAGGTAAAAGATCTGCTCTCATTGCATCGATTCCGCAGTGTTTGATAAAAGTATCAGGAAAGTGGTGCACAAATATCAACTGGGGAGGGGATGAAGGGCACCAAATATAAATTCCATGTAGCTTCAACCACAAAGGCACAACATGATGAATATGTCTTTTCTTTCCACCCCTCTACTCATTTTCTCTGTCCTTTTGTCAGTTTTCTGTGGAAAAATACTTTTTTTTTTTTTTTTTCCCCCTCCACGCTTCTGCTGTGTGAGTGAATGTTGTTAACACCTCAGACCTGTCAGTCATTCCTCTCTGGGGGTGGGGGGAGGTTCACTCCCACAGTCGGGGGGGAAGTGACTGAGCAGAATAGGTAATTGGCACAGTCGAGGGGGAGAGGAGACGGCGGGGCGGAATACTTTGAAACCAGAGCAGATGAGCGCAGAGGAGGATACGGAGCGTAAACAGTCCCTCCAGGAGACACAAACAAAGGCGGCTTTCGCGAGAGGCTGACGCTTTCTTGAATGTTCTGTGATGATGGGGAAAAAAGGGACACGATTTTTCAAAGCAGCGTGACACCTAAATGGAGAGATAAGCCTGGGCAGTTAAAAAAAAAAAATGTTGACTATCTTGGTGTTTTGGTTTTTTAATTTGTCTCTTTCTTGAAATTCAGAGTGTGGATGGACATGTTTGATACGAATGAAAATACCGTGGACTGCTGATCCAACCGCTCCCAAAAGGCCGGTTGAGCAGGTGTGAGTGAGAACAAGACCGTTCTAAAATACCTGCTTTAAGGTGGAAAGACTGGAAATGCGCAGACAGAGCCCTCAGAAAGACGCAAATCGGAGCTGTTGTCTGGAACAGTCAGTTGCTTATGCCGCCCACGTGTTGGTTCCTGAGTTTAGGGGAAGGTTGTGTGGCGTGTAGGCTGGCGGTTCATGGAAATAACTGACAGATGTTGCCAGGCGTGTTCTGTTACCTCAGCACAGCCTCACTTCCTGAATGATTCAGGTGTGAGTTTTGTGGGAGTCTTTGTAGAGGATGCTGAAGAACGTTTCCTTCAACCGCAACATTTTTGGTTTTCTCATCTCTGATGATGTGACATCAGCCTTCTGGCACTCTCCTTCTGATTCTCCTCCTTCTTCTTCTTCTTCTTCTCCTTTTTCTTCCTCTTTGGCGGTGGGCCACATTCACTTTGGTAGTTTTTGTTGCGCACCTTAAGCAGTTTTGCACCGACTAGCTGCATCTAAGAGCACAGACGAACAGGCGTTGCGGGGAGCCTCCAGGAGAATGACCTGGAGTGTTTACCTTGCTAACTGAATCCAGAAAGCTCTAACCTTCATCCGTAGCACTGCAGCGTGAAGCTCAACAGCTGTGCACGAAGGTCAAAATTGATGCCTTTAGTGTAGCTTATCCTTTTTCAGCTCATCCTCTATCCAAAAACAAAAATGGTTCTAAAAATATTACGGCAACTGGGCTCCATGAAGAACAAGCGTGTGATGAAGTGGTGATTGGAGGTAAGCAGCAGCAGCAGTGCGTCGTCCATCTCCACCTTCAGTGGTTTAAGCAGCACTGGAGAGCCTCGCTGACGTTTATGTGCCATTTGGATGGGATTATGATGCAGGTGTTGCAGTGAACAGCACCAAACACTCACTGACGCGGAGCTGTGCGTACACACAATTTGCGGCAAGGCCGACAGAAGCTGTTGCCAAACACCTGATTGGCTCTGGCACTGATTTTGTCACACTGCCAAACAGCAAATGGACAGCACACAGGATTTGAAAAGGCAGAGGTGAAGTGCCTGAAACAGTCTATTGTGTGAGGAATTGAATTTTCTTGTTCTACATTTTGTGCTTTGTTTAGATTTCAGAGTACACAGTCTCCAAAAAAACCCACAAAACCTGAACGATGCTGCGGAGGAACCTGAGGGAATCGCCTGACTCTCGCAGCATCACACACTCTGCTGCATAGCCATCTCACCCCGCAAGATTAATGATCTGTCCCCGTGACGGGGCGCTTCTCTCGTTACAGGTGCCAAAGAGGTGAATGCAAGTGGGAAGACGTTCACGGTGCAGAGCTCCCTGCAGCTGCACGTGGACAGAACTGATGATGGAGTGGCCTACACCTGCAAAGTGGACCATGTGGCCCTCACACAGAAGCCACAGCAGGCTACCGAAGTGCTGGAGGTTCACTGTGAGTCCCTACACACACACACACACACACACACACACACACACACACACACACGGAGAGCATTAAATGTAGACGTGAGGGGGTAATAAAGACACATGGCTGGTGCAGTTTTACTGTTGCACAGTTGTAAATGTGCTCCAGCAGCCCAGTTATACTACTGGAAGAGGATTCACCAGCTAAAGTGCAGCTCTAAGGAGGCAAAGTAATAAAGTTCATAAAAATTATGTCAAAGGAAACATGTGGAAAGGCTTTTTTTTTTAAATGTGACACCTTCACTTTTCTTCAGATAGGACTCTTTTATCCAACTGTGCTCGTCTCTTTGTGTCCCAGATGCTCCCCAGGTAGAGATCATCCACTCGCTGGCAGTCCCTCAGGAGGGCCAGTACTTGAAGTTGGAGTGTGTCTCCAAAGGCAACCCTTTGTAAGTCCCTGGCAGTCCAGATTAGCCTGCGTCAGCCTGTTATATCACATTGCCGACAGCTACATGCAGCACATCTTGTTTCTTTTTCCATGTGGCGTAACCCGACAGGCCCGATCCTGTCATGTGGACAAAGGACGGAGGAGAACTTCCTGACCTGGACAGGATGATTGTGGAGGGGAGGGAGCTCACCTTTACCTCACTCAACAAGACAGACAATGGCACCTACCGCTGCGAGGCCAGCAACCTCCTCGGGACCAGCAGCGCTGAATATGTCCTCTTCGTCTACGGTGAGTTCAGGGAAAGGCCGGCGCCGGGGCGAGCCGCTTTCCTGTGAGAAATCTGGAATCCTTTGCTGCCACTGACACAAACCCTCTGAGAGTAACAGTGAGAAGAGACTAGGAGGGTAATTCAAATGTAGAATCGCAACAACGGCACCAGAATTCCGGATTCTAATATCCGATCTGCATGCTGTATCTGTGCTGAGGATGATTAATGGGACTATCTCTCAAAGGGGGAATAAAAGCCTCAGGTGACATAAATACCACCAACGTCTTTCCTTAAATAAACCTGCCAGCGAGATCACACACACATGCACGGCAGGGGGTAAATGTGTGAGAGGCAGAATAGAGCTGCGTTGTCAGGAATATCACCAGAAAAGAGAAGTAATTCCTAGAAACGCCAGGGGAGGTCAAGAATCAGGGCTGCGAGGGAGAACAGATAGCTTAGCCTTTTTTTCCGGAACCATTTGTCTTTTGGCAGGAAGTTCTTAAGCTTAAATATGAGCAGAGTGGTAACAAATCTCTTTCTTTCGCCGTTTGGGCTTTCAACTCAGAATGCCAGTAGATTCTTTGATGCAGTTGACTTTTATTTGCTGTTCCAGTTAAAGTTTGGCTTCATTTGACGCCAAAACGTGGGAGAAGTGATTGATTTTGTTGTGGAAGCTTCTCGGCCATCCTTGATTCAAGACGCAGATGTGAGCGAGGGAGGAGATCGAGGTTAAAATCAGTAGTTGATAAAGTGCTTTTCGCTCGCCGTGGCCAAGGCCGGAGCTTATGTGGAAAGCATCAGGGGTGTTAATGTAAAGCTTTTCAAATGCAGAGCTGCATACTGGTGAAAACAAAGAATGAGAGCCAACCTAAAGCAAATAAATCTGACAAATAAACGTCGTTTATGACTCAATTAAAAAACATTGTTTTATGACACGTTTCCTCAGGCATTACTGATGTTTGCATTGCTCTGTTTTGCGGTCTGATTTTCCTGCTCGTCTTGGCGCCCCCGTGAACGCAACATTAGCTCCAAATTCCGCCTGAATGCAAAAGCAAAACTAGGCAGAGCATTTCCTGACAGTGATTTTATTAAATCTAAAAATTCTCCTCAATGTGACAGGGAAAATGGCGGCGGGAAGGTCAGGCGGTCCAATCCACATTCATTATGTGTTCTTTTGAAATGGCACTCAGTCTGTTCGGATCCTTCATTATTGATTAGCACACCTTTTAGCCTTTCAAAATTGCCACCGTAATTCCCAGAAAATATCTTTTAATGCTTCGTTCTTGCCCTTCTCCTCAAGTATCTCCTCAGCCATTTAGCGATTTGCGCTGAGGCTGAAATGTCAGAGACACACAGGATAGACACCCTGGAAAAAGCACCACCGCCAATTAAAAAGCTCAAGCTCACAACACCAAAACAGAAGCCAAGGTTACGGCCTGGGCAGCGTTTCATTCCCATTTCCACCTTCAAATGTCCGGAGTTCCGCAGCCAGACCTGCGTGTCTGGGTAGTCTTGTTCCCTGCCTTTCAGAAACGGACTTGGAGTTGAACGGCGGAATAGTTCAGCCGATATTGGCTCCAAAAATGTGATATGTGAAACAGACGCCTCGATGTCAAACTTCAACATCTTTGTTCAGGTTTTGCATCTTACTCATCCACAGGCTGCTCTGGCCTTTCTCCTTGATTGGAAAACACAATCCCCGAGCTTCGCCTGGTACATGCTAAACATTTATATCACTGTTCATGCTTTTAACATTCCAGTATGACTCAGACCAGCACTGACCCAGAGAGAACCATTAAAATACCATTATATTAGGTGCTTTTAACATGGCAGCCGCCCACTTTGGAGGAGATGGAGGGCCATTTAAAACAGGTCAGCAAAGCTTTAATTTATGCAGTCTGTGTTATGCATCAATGATAATGCATTCATGCTTTTTCCAAAAAATGATTTTGAATGTTCTGAAAATGCTTTTATTCCTGCTGTGTTGTTTTAATTCTCCATCACTGTGTACTGATTTGCTGTAGAACTGCTTTGTGTTTTTCATTTAAGCTGCTTAACTTCATTTCTGTTGGTGATTTTGAGTGTTTTCTTGTGTACATATGCCCATCAGATGCCCCCACAACCTTGCCTCCATCCACCACTCCCCCCCTCCATCCCATCCCTGCAGACCCCACCGCTCTTTTAGGCACCCGTGCCTCCGACCCCGCGCTCGCTGGCAACAGAGGTACAGTACCGCCCGACACGTCTCCACAGGCCCTTCCACTCCATCCTTTACGTTTCCCTCTATGCTTCTGCAGCTCAGCTCTCAGAACATTTCTTTTTACCCTGTAAACGTTCATTTTGCTTTTGTTATTCTAATTTCATGTCAAGGGTCCAAGATTCTGAGTCATTGTATTCAAAAGGGGTTTTTGCTGTCCAAATACTCAAATCTTCTGTCCCCTTGGCATTTCTGAGACTTCAGTACTTCTGTGCCCGCAAACCTCAAAGAAGCAAATGTCAGGTCCAGCTGAAAATGTCTGGCCACAGGAGATGTCTCATCATCATTCCAAACGCTGCGTTCGCGCTCAGATAATTCTGATTCTAAAAGCTCTTTTTCAACGAGTTAACTTTGGTGTCTGGTGTGCTCGGAAAATCCATTTCTGAGGTGTACGAACGCTGTGGCTGTAATCCTGTACAGCATTAGAGGCTGTGAAATATGAATAAGATGCATCTCTAATAACGCTGCCGAGGGAAAGGGGTCGTTCCTTTCGGAGATTGACGACGGATTTCAAAATCACGGCCGATGTTTTCGTCCTTGGAGTTTTGGAAGTCACTGGTGAGGAAGAAACGTCAGCTCTTGTTGGACGAGGAAGCTATCACCTCGTTCTCGGCCCGGGTTTTCAGGTAAACGGTGACCCAGTTGGCAGGCACACGCCAGTTTTCTGCTGGAACTTGACCTAATTGCTTTGATTAATTGTCAGTATATCCAAATGGTGCTGCTCAGTGGGAATTCCACACACCAGGACCTTCTTTCTAATGCTAATAGCGCTCTTTCTGCTGGATCTGGGCTGGGGGAGGTCCAATCCTCCACATTCTACCTTTACTCTCTTTCTTTACAAAACTATTACAGTGCGCGGAGCAGTTAAATGTCCAAGCAGCACACTCTGCGATGCCTGCGGCGTGAATCGCAGCGCCATTATGCTGATGTGTTTTTTTTATATGCTGCAGCAGAGGTAGATGTCAATCAAAGTCTCTGAGTGACAAGTCAATCTAAAATAAATAATGTCTTGTGACAGACTGTATGCAGACGGGCTCCCTCGCTTGTTCCTCATCACCAGCCCGGTTTTCCAAAGCTGTTGGAAGTATTTTGACCCCTTTTTTAATAAATGAATAAATTATTAATAATATCATGATTTAATAAATGATTAACACATTTTTTAACAGATGATGTCTGCAAATCACGACCCCGAAATTCACCAGTTTATTCTCCTACCTGTTTTGTTTTACCTCCTCCTCCTGTTCTTGATTGCTCTCCATTTCATGGTGCTCCATAGCCTCATCCCTCCACTCATTTTTTTCTCTAAATTACCATCTTTACAGTTCTTCAGGGGTCTCGACTCCCCCTCTGCCTCTTCTCTCTTTTGTCAGAGTTTCTTTTTTCCCTGCACCGGCTCCATCTCTCTTAAGAGCCTGTTTAAAAAAGAAAGAGGACGCTGGATATTCCACATTAGCGTCTCAGTCCTTCTCTAATGTGTGTTTGTGCGGTGCAGAGTCTTTGTGTATCTTCAGGGAATCTAAATACCAGACTCCCTCTCAGATGCTCCGCTATCTGTTTTCATGTGTCTACTTGATTTATTACCAGGTCTTCTCACAGGCTCTGCATGAAAGCGAAGCGGCTGCCGCGCTAGCCTTGTGACGTTTTGTCTTTTTAATAAAGTTGTCTTCCTGTGTTGATGAAACGCATGATGTAGGCTCCAGCGCTCGCCTGTAAGCAGAACAGCTGCATTATACACAGGGCGAGCTCTTGTCCTGCTGCAGCCTTCATCTGTTCTGCTGTCTCCCTCGTGCCTGGCTCACGTCTCACCTCCACTGTACTCTATTAGCATAACAGCAGCTGCAGCGAGGCTGAAGTGCCACCTAACAATATGAGAGGACAAAGACTATGATGGTTTTCAAATGAAAAGGAATTTTAAACAAACAGAATATTGGAGCACTTTACTGAGCTGAGCTCCACATGTACTCACAAGAAAGCTCAGTGATAAAGCGGGAGATAAAGATTATATATTTGGGCGTTACAGAGGCGTCAAATTCAATCAGCATCTCTTTAGAAGCTTATGATGATGAGCATGTATACGCCAATTCCTTGGTAAAATTGATAACATTTGCTTATTTATGATTTCAATTAGTCCCCCACACTTATAGACTTAGAGGATAGTTGTTCAGTCTATTTAAGACTTTTCACATGTATTTGTGTCAATTTTGTTTGCACGGTGTGAACTGTGACACTGTTTTACAGTGCACTCCTGCCTTAATAGATTTTTGTGCTGCTAATAGTTTTTTGTATGGCTAATTTGCCTACGTGTGACAGTGAATCAATACAAGTACGCCGTTCGCCACTGAAATGATGCATTTATTCAACCTTTACAGGAATCTTGAAATATTTTAAAGCAAGTCTCAGCGGCCATAATGTAAATTTTAAATGACCCCTTCATTGGCCTTTAGGGCAGATGTGAACTGAACTGTGGTACATTTTTTTACGCCCTTAATTCTGGACTACTGCAGCCTGTGATTTTATTAATGAAGTTCTGGCAGATATAACACACACACATACACACCCCATATTTTTAGTAGTCCAGCCAGCTGTAATGGCTATAATAACTCTTTCCTTAAGTATCTGGAGAGCATGCAATGTCATCAGACCACCATGTCCCACTCGCACACACCCGTTCTCTGCCCCCACCAGCAGCGGTGGTTATCTGTAAAATTTACCAAATGCCCTTTTGTCCCTTTTAAATTAGCTTCAACCTTGGGATGCCGATCGCTTGAACCTGTGTGCCAGTTTTTCTTCTGCTTTTAAAATATTTACCACTCACTTCTCATAATAAGCTTTTTGTGTTGCCAACCTCAAGCCCCCCCCCCCGATATTACTCCCCAATAAAATGGGCCCTCAGCTGAGAGACTGCAATTATTCATGGCTTGTCAGCACTGAAACAGAGAAAAGGGAAAAATACTAAGATATAGCCCTCAACCTCTGCGCTTTATAAATGATCTTAATCTTTAGTCTGTTGTTTGATCCCCGAGGAGATGGCACGAGTAAATGAATGCATCAAGAATTTTTAAAGCCTTAATGAAAATGTCTGCCGCAACGTGGAAGATATGGCAGAATTCCACTTTGTCAGTGGAGGTCGCCGGATGCTACAGAGCTCTGAAGCAGAGCACAAAAGGATCAGTCCCCTCTTCTTGAAGTCGATAGCGGTGATTATTACGTGCGGATTCGTGAGGCTGGGGATTGGTCAGGATTAGACAAAGCCTTCCCTCTCGTCTAGTGCGGCCAAAAGCTGCCCATGAGTGGCAGCGCATTTCCTGACAATTTAAACGAATGATTCTGCTGAACCTCATCCAGTGAGGTTAAACTAGCTGGCTGCATGTCGCCATGGGTGAAAATGGTTGAGAGGCTGAAAATGAAAAGAAGCCACGTGAACATCATGTTCAGAAAGGTGTTTTCCAGACGATTAGCATGCTCAGCTTACCGCTGCGTTAGCATTACATATTTGTGTTAAACTCTTCCCTAAACAATAGTGCAGGGTTGTTGGGGAAGCCTAGCAGCTGGCATGCTCAATCTAAGGCTCAGGAAGCAAATAAAACCAGTGGCAGAAGGTCAGACTCCAGCCCTTTGCTTTAAAGGTGTACTTTGAAAAGGGGAGCCATAATTTGATGAACGTGTTTCTGTATGAAATAAATGAGCTGGAGG
This sequence comes from Pao palembangensis, assembly GCA_015343265.1. Lineage (NCBI taxonomy): Eukaryota > Metazoa > Chordata > Actinopteri > Tetraodontiformes > Tetraodontidae > Pao > Pao palembangensis. The sequence continues at coordinate 8,488,983 of CM027094.1, read as the reverse complement.
TGATCTGAAATGATTCAAAGCCTCCTTTCTTCAGACAGACACATTCTCCATCGATGCCGTTTTATCATTGTTAAGACTGAAAGGTCAGGTTTCACACCTCAGGTAGTGTTTTATGTCTTTAACCCTGCGCTCACCTATCCAAGCCGTTTCAGACTGAGTACAAACCTTCTTTGTAAAAACTCAATCAGGAGGGGGCTATATTTTTGTTCCCGGCAGTGGTGGGTGCCGTCTTTATTCCATTGCTATTGATCTTATTTAAAACAGAGAGCACAGGTTAGGCCCAATGATGATAAGGCTTTTTTTTCTTTTTTTTTTTTTTCTTTTTAACCGTTTCTGTGTTCCATCCCCAAAGGTTGGGATGAGCCTTGGGCATCCCTCAGGGTGGGTGTAGGTTTGAATTATTGAACAACGTTGATCTTCGCTCCATTTTGTCTTCCGCTCCTCGATGAGGATTGCAGGAGAAATGAAAACGTAACACAAAGTCTTATTGCCGGGCAATTATTATTGATGATCTGTCACTTCAGATGGCTTCGGGGACGAAATATAGCAACAATATGGAGTAAAATGTAGAACAAAAGGAGAGAAATTATCAGGTCCTGAGGCCGGTGTTATGAATTACACATAATAACCCCCTCTATTCATTAAACCTAAATGGCAGGAGGAAACGTAAGGGCCTGCATGTGCACGCCCTCACACGTTCGAGCAGTCGGCTATTTAGATTTGCCGACATACATTTCATTCTCGGCTCACCTCGGGGGGATGGTTTGGCTCGCGGCAGCGACTGGCGTCTTCCAAGATGGTTCCTTCCTGCTGCGTTTGTGTGGCGATGAGCTGACGCGGTGCAACTCTCCCAGCCAAGTTAGCGAGACATCCTTCTGCCCTCGCCACTGTTTTATCGCCGTTTCCGAGCGGTCATTTCCCTGGACTCCGTCGCACACACAGCTAGAATTCATATGATTCGTTATGTGTGTGGTGATAACTCGGTGCTCTTACCCCACTGACCACAATTTCTTTTCACTCAGAGAAGACAGCGAGAGGTTGTTGAATATTCAATATCCAAGTGCGCATGTGGGCCTTATTGAATGATTAACAAAAGTAATTTGTTTTTGGAATCTAATTAATCCATTTTGACCCAGCAAGGAATAGTTTGTGCACACACACAGCACACACACACTGGCTCTTGGAAATATCTTCTTTTTGGGTTTGTTTTTTTCGACTCTTACGCGCTTGGGTGAATATATTTAAGAGTACACAGACGTGTCTTTCAGCTCTTTCCTGCATGTACTTGTGAATTTCAAGCCTCTGCCAGAACGTTGGGCATAATTGACCCATCAGCGAGGTCTGCAGGCCCTCGTCTCCCTCATTCTTTTTTCTCTCTGTCAGGAGGCTCTTCCTGTTTTTCTATCTCCAGCAGTGGAAGTTACGAACTTTGTTTAAAAAAAAAAACACGATAATAAAGTAATAATAAGAAAGTAGACTGCAGCCTCCTCGGGGCATCTTTAGGATTTTCCTCTTGAATCTGTTCCTGCAAACACACATAATATTAAAAAAATCAGAACCATTATGTGCTCTCTCTCTCACACAAACACACACACACTTAATGCTACTGGACCCACGCGGCCGACTTCAGGACAAATAAACCTCAATTAGTCACAATCACATAGTGATTTTTGTGCAACTTTGTCTACTTTTAAAGAGCAATGAAGAACCTGGAGGTCAGCACAGGGTTTGGCCGTGCCAAGCCCGTATCTGTATCACACACTTCTGGTCCATTCTGGCCATCACTAACAGAACCCCCCCAGCCCTTTTTCATTTATTTAAGTCCAGCTCAGTAGGCTGGGCGACACGGAGCCTCTTATAAATATTCAAATCAAGAGTTTGAGCTTCCCCTTTTCATATTCAATTGCACAGTGAAAATGGAGGCTTCATGTGCCCTTATTAAAATCTTTATTTTTTTTTTTTAGTCCATAAAAACTATAACCCTCCTCTCTGGGACCCACTGCTCCCTGCTGTTGGCCCTTCACTCTCTCGTTCCAGCTGAAGATTCTGTCTCTTCCCGTCCATCAAACCTGTCTCCATCTTCTTTGTCTGTCTCCCTTCATCCTTCTTTTTTTTCTTTCCCTGAATCGGAGCAGAATATATAAGAGCATAAAAAAACTGCTTTGAAGATTCTATATATATTGTCAGAGATGGAAGGTGCGAGTGTAGTGCTGCTTATTTCTTTTACAGCTACTGTGATCCAGGCTGGGTTTTTAATGGACATGGGGCAACGTCCATGCCTTCGCTGAGGAATTCGACTCCCATCGCAACATGAAGAAAGCAGATAACGCATTTCAAAGGCGTTGTTGGACTCTGGACTGGCACGTGGCGTGCATGGTCAAGGCCTGTTGGTGTTCCCACAAAGTTGTATAAGCTGCGTGGCGGTGTAGCTGCGGGGCAGCGAGTGTGAGTGAGTGTGATGGTTGAAAACACCCACCTTCCCTGCAGATGGAGGGGAGGAGACGCAGCCGCCACGTCCATCCAAACGCCTCGACTTCTCGACCTGTTGGGCCGTTCCGGGGGAACATTCGTCTGCTCTCCGCTCCACTGACCAAGCAGAACTGCAGCACCATGGAAGTTGTGTGCGCACGCGCTTGCTTGCGTGCGTGTGTGTGTGTTTGTGCGCTGCGAGCCAGCGGATTGTGACAGCCTGGTCACTCAGGCCTCGGAGAATTATGGCGGGACAGTGAGCCACCTGTTCAATTTGGCCACATGGGTGGACGCAGGTAGAAACAGAGAGCGTGGGTGTCGGTATTCAACGTGTGTATGTTTAATCACCTTTCTGTCTGTCAGCCAGCTCTGACACCCCCATATTTCACCCATCATCAGCCCACATGCACGTGAAGTGACAGGAGTGTATATGGCGTGCCCTGGCACTGGGCGGATGATAATGAGATGAGTGCTAATTTCTCAGGTGTCACGGACTAATATGAATAATACAGGCCATTTTATTACCCATCTCCCCCCATCGCCATCACTGTCAGCCCTGTTTTATTATTATTCATCCAGGGTGGACGCCGCTGGTGTCGTATGTATTCCTTGAATAGCCCATAATGGCTCTGCAGGAGAATAGAGTCAAGTTGTCGGAGTGAGGAGAGAGCTTTGGTGGGTCTGATCCTGATTCTTTAAGCCTCATCTTTGCCATATAATCACCTGCTACTCTAACAGATGATGGGCGGGGGGAGAAATCGCAGCTCTGACACCTATCTAGTTTCCCCAGCCACAATCTGTCCTCACCATGAAGCGTTAAAAAAAGATTGATATTCCTTTTTTAATTTTCTATGTGATGATTTATTTACCGCCGCTCTTCCGCTGCTCTGTGTTGGGGTCTCCTGCGGCACAGGGGTGGGGGGGCAATCCTGAATTATTGACTTCATTTTTCTGAGTCCCTTCTCATTCTCCATTTTCCTCATTTTGCAGGGCGACTGTGTGCCCGACTCTAACAGCTATCCGTCTCTCTCTCTCTCTCTCTCTCTCTCTCCCTTGTTCTCAGACAGCTCTGCTCTGACTGCATGATGTTAAAGAGGGACGGAACGACAGCAGCTCATTAGAGCAGGAACGACCTACAAACAGTCCTTCCTACTCACCCTGTTTTCTCTTGCCTGCCTTCTGCTGCTCCTCTGCCCTCGCTCCGTCACATCGCCGAGCAGCGCCCTCACCGCCCCTCTCTCTCCGTCTCTCCTCAGATCCGAACGCTTTGGGGCAGCACGGCACCGACCACGCCTTGATCGGAGGGGTGGTGGCCGTTGTGGTCTTTGTCACTTTGTGTCTAATCATCGTCCTGGGGAGATACCTGGCCAGGCATAAAGGTAAATCCACAGTGGAGCCGAACTGAGGCTGATGAAGGCAGCCTCAGTTTGGCATGTTGTGCTCCTCCCTTAAGACCTGAGAGGTCTTTCCCCAGGTCCCCAAGGTGTACAACATGCATACAGCTATCATACTGGTGTGTGAAATATCATATTTGCTAGCTTTCTGGTTCCAGGGCATCAGTGGGCTGTAACAAACTGCCCCTACTGACTTGGTTTGATTCACACTAGAAGTCCCACAGAACTGTTGTGTCATAAAAACAAAAATAACATTACGTGATGGCCCTGGGTTCGATCCCAGCTCGAGCCCTGTCTTGCGGCTGTGTGGGGTTTCCCTGGGAACGCTGGCTTTCAGCCTCAGTGCAAAAACATGCTCATAACGCTGATTGGGTGATGGAGCGATCTGGGCTGTATTTCAGCCTCCAGCCTAGCGACTGCAGGGATACGCCCCCTGACCTTGAGCAAGTGATGGTTAACAGGAAACGGAGGGCTGAAAATAAGGTTAAGCATTGAAATTCACAGCTGGGCTCAGTTCACATTTGAGTGGACAGCTGTACGGACAAATCTTGATAGATGGTCCTGCCGCCGCTCAGACTCCAGCCACAAAATGGTTTTATCAGCGCAAGATGGCGGCGGCTGTCTCCAGGGCTTCAACGGCTTCGCCGCTGTACAGCAGGATGGAGCGTTGATGCGTCATCCATCTTTATTTGCGCCAACGGTCCGAATAACCAGGCGTCGATATCCGAAGAGCTTGGCGTGGCAGAAAACGGCAGTAATGAACAGAGTGAAAAGTTTTCAGCGTTTTCTGATAAAAACTGGGAGCCGCATCAGATATTTGCAGCTAAAAGTGTTTCCAGCCAGAACAGTGGAGTCAGTAAAGAAGCCAAGGTTAAACACACACTCTGCTGTATTTACATGTCCTTGCTTGTCATCTTTGCGTGCATGTATCATCGATGATGCCTTCAGATGTGCTCCTGGCCTCGGGCTCTAAAAGCCATGCCGGGCTGCCCGCCGTTTGTTTTTTTTTTCACTGATAAAGCTTTGTTGTTTTGTTTTTTGTTTTTTTTCCCCACTTCCTCAGGAACGTACTTGACAAACGAGGCCAAAGGGGCGGACGACGCGCCTGACGCCGACACAGCCATCATCAACGCCGAGGGCAACCACGCACACACAGAAGAAAAGAAAGAATACTTCATTTAGACTGCAGAGGGACCTGTGCCACTCTCTCCCCTCCTTTTCAGTCTCTCTGTCTCCTTGCTCTCTCTGAAACCCCTCTTCCCCGACTTTTTTTCCCCCTTCTTCCTGCGACCACAGCTCCCCCTTTGTCCTGCCAGTGTGGAACCTGCAGGCGGTCCACAGAGAGGTTCCCCAAGTGTTTCTCTATTATTGCCACTTTCATCATTTGCATCTCGTCCTTCTCTTTTGTTGGCGGCCGGTGTTCACGGGCTTCGTGCAGGTGACGCAGGAGCTCTCCTCTCTCATTTTCACACGACATAAAGGCCTGGAGGTCTGCATATCTGCTTCTTACATGCTCCCGTCTCCCAAATTCATACTGTACCCCCAAAATACAACACATATCATCACATCAATACGGTGCCTAAAAATACAGACGCCATTGAACTTCTGTCAAAGCCTTCGTGTACTGTCTGTTAGTCGCGGTGTAAAATGCTTCGTAGGTGGTCAAAGTGAGGTCATTTCACTGCTTAGCTCCGTTTTTATTATTATGCACTGCATCAGATTTAAAAAAAATAAATAAATAAAAAAAAATTTATTTGAATGAAAATCTTTACGCCTTATACACACCTATCACGCTGAAAAAGGTACTTTTAGATGAAGCCCCTCCCCCTCCCCAACCTCTCTTCCCTCTAAATGAACTTGTAATTAAACAGTCGAGTCATTGTAAGATAAGCAGAAGGTTTTGTGTAGCGCTATAGTAAGGTTTGTCCGATAAGTGGATCGTATGATTTTCATTCTTTAGGGTAGGGGTACTTAATTGAAGGTAGTGTTGTTTAGAACAGAAAATACAGAGATTCCGTCGCCGCGTACTTTTGTGTGTATATTCCTGCGCCGCCCAGGCTGCAGTTTAGCCAAACAGCCACCAGGGTCCGCCTGACGGCTCGTGATTCCCGAAAAAACAGTGTTCCAGACGGTGTACAGAAAGAGGCGACCTGCTGTCTCTTAAAGCTGTATAAACTGTGTGGAAACAAGTTTAGCTCCTCATTTTGCATTTCTTTGTACATGTTTATATCACGCTGCAATATTTTGAGGCCACCTAAAATGTTCGAGCTCGTGGAAGAGCTGCAGGGTGTTGCATTGAGCAGGTTTAGCGCTAACATCCAGTCATCATCAGCCACATCGGGAATCAAGTGAAACGTTTTTTTGTTTCTATATTTCTGTTGGCTTTCTAATGATTTGGTTCTGCTGTATGCATCACTGGCATGTGCGCTCCGACCACTCGGACTGCATCTTATTTCCATGAACTAAACTTTTAGATGATCGTGGGGATTTCATGGGGGGAAAAAAGAGAGAAATGGTTTGTGAGTGCAGAGGGCCTCCTTTCTGACAAAAGAAGCACAAAAATGCCTGAATGAATAACGACGTTTCTCTGCCAACAGCCGATCACTGGGGGAATGTTTTTCTATTCGAACGCTGACGAGGCTGTCCGACTGAATTCTGGACAGAAAAATATACAGTTCATTCAAGCTAAATCAAGGTTTATATATATATTAAAAAAAAAAAAAAAAGTTTTTTTTTCTGAGCTCCCTGCTGTATATTGTGTCTGCTAAAATGTGGTTGTGAAATTTGATGTTAAATTCTGGATTCCCTTACTCCTCCAATTTTGTATATTGGCCAATTTAGCTGTCTCCATTTTTCCTTTTTTTTTAAATTACATTATCCTTATTAGAAAAATGTCTAAAACGATGTATTCTGCTTTGGTACAAGGCATGTATATAATGTGTGAAAACTAAACTTTAATACAGATTAGCATGTTTTGGTTTGGTTATTTTTCATGTTTAATTTATGCGAGCTGAAGTAAATTAGAGGGGATCCACAATGGAAGTATATTTGTCACTTAACTTTAGACAGCAGAGGCTTCTTCTTGTGTTGGTGGCGTTCTATTATAGGTGCTACAGACCTGCCTTGGTGTTGTAGAAAATATGATTAAGATTTCACACAACTTGTGCAACACATCGTGAACAATACTTTTAGTGTTACGGCTTTGTCCCGGAGAAACTGTCTTTATCGAACCATTTAATGTGCAATTTGTAAGATATGATGCGCCTGTAGCTTAAATATTTCCTAAACAAACCAGAAATTTGCAAAAATAGATTTTTTTTTTTTTTTATTAATAGTTTACTTTATCTGTCTTCATAAATCAGTTTGACTCCCATTCAAAAACAGTTAAACTCCCAGCATCACCTCCGATTAGTCTGAAATCCAAGTTAGCCCCACTGCTAACTGTAGACGAGTCACTCAGACTGTTTGCGTGGCTAAACTCTGCCTTACTGCTGAACCTGGACTTTCAAACTCATCTGGCTGAACTGAAATCGCCTCAATGATCACCTCTCTCCAAGTTCGAGGCTGTGACCTTTGAAATGAGTGTATACTGTAGCAGAAGGCCAGGTAATAAGAGAAGGAACCAAAACAAAGCTATCGTGGTGAGTGGGTGAAGAGGCACAGTTTCCGTTGTCAGAGTCAAACATTTTAAAGAACACAGGAGTTAGACACGACAGGGGCCTCGAATCAAAAAATGCTCCTTTAGCAACTAGCCGGAGGACACATATTTCCCCCTACTGTCACCCAGTCAAACATACGGTAAATCTGGTGTGATTGTGCTGGGACAGAGCCAGAGTACAGCTGAAGCTTGAATCTGTGTGCTTGTGAGCTTACTGACCTTGCAACCAAAGATGATTACCCAGCCCAAAGTGTGTTCAGCAGGTCAGTAACAGCAAATACCGTCCGCTTTCAATGAACTCACCACCCCACTCTTAGATTTTACACATTGCACCTTAAAAACACAATAGCAGTAATTTGGCTCCAGTAACATTTTGCCATAAATAACCTCTGTTACTTTTCCTCTACATCTCCTTCCATTTCTCCGAGCGGTTTGCAGAAAGATCGATAACACCGTGGCCTCTGGCCAGAAAAAGGCAGCCCGCTGATATGCTAAGAGGCAGCAAATTATTACCAAGGGCAATAAAATAGTAGGCCCATCTGTCTCCAATTTGATGTTCAATTTACAGCATTATGTAAATAAGGTCAGCAAGTACAACCTCGCTCTCGCTTTAGAACCCAAACACTGGAGTGACTTACAAGTTGGGGATCAGTCCACTAGACACAGTCGCTCATTGCGCATTAAGTAGTTTTAAAAGAATGCTGAAGCCTCACATTCGTGTTAGTTCGTGCACATCAACGCGCCACTATTTGCAGGTTTAAGCCACATTGAGCCTCACCATCAGTAGGTCCAGGGGGGTTGTGTCCCAAGCCAACTCTGGTCCTCTGCAACGTTTATGTATCACATTTGTATATCACGATGATGTAAGACTAGATCTTTTTTAATGTGTGTGTGTGTTTTGTTTGTTTTTTTTACTTCATTATCTCTGACGGTGTCTTCAATCAACAGCGGGCTCAGTCACATTTTATCGTTTGCCTAATGCACATGCTTTTATTTTGGAAATTCAAGTTTCCTTGATTTTGTTAAATCTAAGTCATTCAAACGGCTGGTTTTGTATTAAAAGAACACTCATGGACAAGCAGCGTCTGCGGTGGTGACTTCATCTTTGCTTTGGAAGTAGCGCATGTGCTATTAATTATGCACTCTGTCTCAGTGGATGGATATTTCTTTGCAAACGGTAAAATGCTTTTTCCTTTTGCTTTTAGTTTTTTTTTTTTTTTTAAACACCATGTAAATATGTTTTGACACAAAAGTAATGCGCTGCTTTGTTGCAAAATGATAGTTTGGCCAATCCTGAATCTTTTTAATTTGCTGTGCTGACAGTCTGGCACCTGCTTTTATGCTACAATAGAATCAGATCTAGCTTGTTGTTGTTAGTCTAGTCTGAGTTTTAAAACGTACCCACTTTTTTTTTTTTTTTTCTCCCAGCTGACGTTCAACATGCAGCTGTAATAGCATTAAAGGGCAGTTGCAGAGCTAATGTATCTGACTTGCAGCTTGGCCCTGGTGTCCAGCTCCATTTTCTAAGCTCCGAATTTGCTCCAAACTGTCCTCTCCCCTCTGACCAAATGTGGGACGAGAGCAACAGAACTTGTTTGCTTCAGATCGTCTGTGAAGCTGGCTTGTTCTTGCAATGCAATTCCCAAACGCGCTTCCATATTTGTGGAACACGTGGAGCTGAAAATTCAAAATCTGCACTCCATGGTGTCCTTTGTTTGAATTTATTTTATTGATCTTTTTAATTCCAACACAAATTCAAGTGAACCGACTCTATCTGTGAGTGCAATTAAAGCTGGTTAAAAATAAAAATGAGTTCAAATCTGTCACACCAGACCACCATTAGCCAGGCCCATTTGGGCATCACTGACGTCATCAGGTTTTTTTTTGTGTTTGCTTTCTGCATCTCGAGTTTATTCTGAGGGATTATCAAAGCACCTAGTTTAATCCAGCCTCTTCTGTCTCTGCTTCTACATTTTGATGAAACTAAAGGCTGAAACATCTTCTGACCCACCTCCGGTTCTAACCCTCTGATTCAGTTGTTGGTATGGTGATGATGTGGACCTGCTCCAGTCCTAATATCTTCTACTATCGCACCTCTTTAATCAGTCGGCCCATCCTCAATCTCGCCACAGCGATGGCGGCGTACACGGTGATGTCTGTTTTGCTTTTTTTTCTCGTTCTTCATCTCAGAAATAAAGTTCATTGGGCGACTTTCTTTTGATTGGGTCCTGAAAAGCCCTAAAGCCCTGCTAAACCAGCTCATTGGTCCTTCAGTAGCTCTGTCCGCTTGCTGTCTTTCACACGTCACAGCCTTTTTGACATCACTAACTCGAAAAGTCGATATTTAGAAATATGCTGCAAATAAGTTCCACGTTTGATCAAAACTGCTTTTATTGAGTGTAACGGAATCGTTTTAGTGTAGCGTGTGAGCACTCTTTTTGTTTTTGTTTTTTTTTCTGATCTTAACGTTTTCCTCAGCGATGCGCAGTCAGAGAGTATCCACAGTGAGACTTAGACTGGGGAAAGACACACATTTCTGCTCCTGACGTACCTTCATGAGCTAAGGTTATTCTATCAAGCTGTTTGTGGGGGCTTGATTAGTCTTATGGCTCCGCAATGGAGGTGTTTTTTTCTCCCTGTCTGTAGGATTTTCTTATATTTGATTTAGAGGTTCCTTCTCATGTATGATATTTGAAAAAAAAAATTTAAAAAGTTAAATAAATAGATGCCAAAACACCCTTACGAGCCTGTTTTTCTTATTTATTTTTAAAGAGCGCTCCCCTCTGGAAGTTCCAGTGTTTCTGAATGAGAAGAGATGAGCACTGACGATGCATTAACCACTCCACAGTGTTGGAACCATCTTCATTTGCTCCCGCAAGGAGTCGAGCAAACACACAAACACAGACACATGTTCATGAATTTTTATTAACAGGAATAAGGAATAATTTATGTTGCCTTGTAGCTCTCCTATCTGCTCGCAGAGGTGGCGCTTCGACGCAGTTTCATTTTGTCACGTCGGTCCGTGTTCGTCTGTATCGCTTCAGAGTCCAGACAGAAGCAGCGTTACTTTTACAATGGGTCCAAACTCTCCTGGAAGGGGGTGAGACGAGCGATACATGTGTCTCTTTCTGCCCTTTGCAAAATCACCAAATTCTCGGTTGCAAGGCCTTAAAACTGGAAATTTTGGTTTGGAAAATGGCTGCCAGACAAACGTAGGAGAGCGAAAATACAGTGTTTGTGTTGGACTGAAAGAAAAATAGACTGAAAGAATCTTAAAATACATATCCCAAAACAAGCGTTCCAGATTGACCGTTTGAATGTGTTTTAATTATGAGGCACAGGTCACACAGGTGTGTTTAGATCCTGGCCTTTAAGGCCCAGCCAGCGGAGGAGGAGCCAAGCTGAAGAGGGATAAACAACTAACCTTAAATTAAGTTGTTTTTCAGACCTTAAAAGCTTTAAAAAAAAAAAAAAAGACATAAAGCACACAGCATTGAATACAAACAGCCTTTCTGGATGGTTCTATAAACATTTAGCTGATGTAGCGCTCTAACATTCTGTCTTTCAAGCCTCATTGTGAACTTCTGTCGTTCTTTTAATCGACCGGCACAAATCTTCCAGAGGGAGAGAGATGAGGGGGGTGTAAGCATGCAATTGAACCTGATAGACAGGAGGAAAGCGGCATCCACCGGGGCCGCCGAGGCAGACGATGATGACAGAGGGGGAAATTAAGTAATGGCAATAAGACGTCATGTTGGGCTGAAGAGCGCAGCGGCAATCAGCCCACCCGCCAGGGCTAAATGCTGCCTGCAGAGTTGCTTCTCGGGGGCAGGTGGGATTCTTGCCCTAATGAAAAGTGGGGGGTCATTGAAAAAAACTCGGTCAGTCAGTCAGTGCAGGATTGTGAGCTGAGATCAGGAAAGACCCAAACTTTCCTCTCTGTGCATCGTTGCCATCCTCGCCGAGAGTCAGCGTTCCTCAGGGGGTAATCGCATTCCAAGTTTTCTAAATGTGCTGAAAGGCTTTTGTTTATGTTCCCTTTCATCATTTTGTCAAAGATAAGAGGACAGATGGAAGAGACAGGTGGGGTTGACAACGGTGGGTTTGATGCGCAGAGTGAAAACACGCAAGCCAGTCTGCCGAGTTTCCATCAAACGTCGAATTTTTCTGGATATGCGACACCTCGTTATGTATCACGGGTCAATCACACCCCGCCGCACGACTTCAAATATGGATGTTTTCACAAAGGCTGACATAATCACGAGAAAGCCTTTGTTTCTATGCATGTGAAAGACGGTTCAGATTTGCCTCTTCTGTTCCTCATTATGGGCCTGAAAATTTGCCAAAACACAGAGTTGTCCTTCCAAAAGTACACAATGTCACAGTAAAGTTTGGCATAGTTTGAAAAATGCATTTGCATGTATGAAGTATGTCTGTCCTTTAACGTCAGCAGGAAGCCCTCCCCCCATCTGAGCCTGGTCCTGGACAAGCATTCCTCCTTTTTTTTGCTAGTTAGGAGGACAGGCTCTGGGCTTCTTCACCAGTATTTAAGCAAAAACTGATATATTACAGTTTGATAAACTAAATCGCCGTTATCTTTAAGCGCGCCAGTGCGAGACAGCCGAAGCAGCAGAATTAAATTTCGAGATCGTGGGAAGAATCCAGGAAGTCCTGACAAATACTGTCAGTATATATAATTAGTCAGCGAAGCACTTTTCTGCCCAGGAAAACTGTGAAGAGAGACAGAAAGACACACACACACACACACACACACACACAGGCAGTCATTACATGTCAGTTTCTCAGTGTGCCATGGTGCCTCACACCTGCCCAGTGCTGTCATTCCAGCTGTCCCGGAAGAGTCACGCGCTCCACATGCAAATTTCGCTCCTCTTCACGACGAAGTGGATGATTCTACAGTCGCCTCCTCAGCCAGAGACACGTTCTGTCAAACCGCGTCTCCTCCTTTCATCCCTTTCTCCTCAAACCACCTTTAAGCCTCAAACCCCTGACTCCATTTCCCCTCTTCATCTCTCCTCCGGTGCTCCTCTGAAGCGTCCCTCATGGCCGGGGTGCAGGATGACTCACTTGCGTGGGATCAACGGCTGGCGGCAGCAGAGATGTTAGCAGCTTTTGTCGATCACACGCGGCTCCGCACACGACCCGTGACCCAGCGCATTTCACGGAGCCATCAGAGGGAACTCGTGCGGAAACTTTGAGAGATTTTTATTTTCTTTTTTCCTTTCACACACAGGCCTCAAGAGACACCTTTTTCGACGTCTGACGTTCAAAACACGGACCGGAGGTGACCCAGAGGGTGACCGTTACTTAAGATAAATGTCTGCAACGGCGCACAAAGGAATCAAGGCATCTTTCACACCACGGCAGCAGAAGCAAACTCAAATCCACAGTTTTTGAAAGTTGCCGGGAGGTTTGATGGCGCAGTCCGATGAACCTTAAACATCTGGCCTTATGAATGTTGTTGCCTGTTGTAAACTTGCCAGAAAGCCTGAGGATTCAGTCCCAGAGGACTGATGCTAGGGGTGAGCATGCTACACTGTATAAGCTGCTTCGTGGGGCTTTTTTTTTTAAAAGCATAAAAGCAAAAAATGAACAGAAACAAACAACACCGGAACAACAATTTCAAGTGGACTCCCACTGATGTCCAGGCAGACAAATGTTGCACAATTAGAAGCATACTGTAAATAAATCGCACACGCAGGCTGGTTTATATCCCTTCATAGCTCATACTTCACAGTTTGGAAAAGTTTAGTGTGAAAAAGCAGCTCTGGGGGGGCAGATGGTTCGTTCCTCTGTGCCTATAGCTCCACGACGTGAAAGCATTTGTCTTGGAATCACTCCAAGCTGTTATGTGTAGATTTATGTGAAAACAGAAAGCAAAACTGTGTGCTATTCTGTAAATGCACCCCCCCCACACACACACACACAAACACACTTCCTGTTCTGTGTCATCAACAACGACTCAGACTACAGCTGACATAACAACAACTTTGAACTACTCTTTTCCCATTTGATGATGTGTCTATTGAGGCTGGTGGTCTGGATAGTGAAACTAATAGAGGCACTCTTTCACATGCCAGTGAATAAGTGCACAGATGTGAGTCACCACAGTATCGGGGGGGGAGGCGATTTTGATGGAATACAACTAACAAAAAGCCCAGTTTGAAGTAGCTGCTGTGAGGAACTGAGTCAGTGGAGGAACATTTTCTCTTTTTACTTACACCATTCGATCGCTGATTCCACTATTAATTTCCAAACAACAGAAAAATAGTCCGGTCCAACAACCGCGGATTTAGCAAAGACCTGTTTTTCTGTCACACCTTGCCTTGTACAATCCAGTTTTAAAATTCCGACCTACTTTACAATCTTGGCAGAAGGAAGGCAGCTGCAGAACGTTTCAAAGTCATTCGACAGTTTCCCAAACTCCTTATGCCACATTAACAGTTTCACCTTGCATAAATACTGAGCAGGGAGACACGCGGCTTGGTTCAAATACTGGAGGGAAAAAAAGCTCGGAAACTCTATCAAAGATGGGAGGTAAAAGGGTCGCGATGAAGCAGCTGTTGTTCACTGATCTCTGACTCCACATGCTGCTCTGTGCACAGGCATACACCCACACATGCACTACCCTCTGTGGTTTGGCCAGAGGTAATGATCTATGTCGAAAGGTAGAGCTTTGCGGCGCGCCACTCTGCACTGGGTTGAGGGTCACCTTTAAACAGATGTTATGGCGGGGGCTGCAGTGGCTGCGTGGGGACACGGGTCAGTAGCAGATGTTGCAGACCAACAGGGATTAGCATGTCACATCCACTTTGAGCTGACTAAATGCCGGCTATCAGGACACCCCCTGCCCACGAGCGAGGTGGCAAGAGTCTTGCTTCTGTGCTGTTGCCACGGCGTTGCTAAGAAATACTAGGAGATTTTGCAAGACGTGGCAGGTCTAATAGAGGTCTGCTGTTCCTAGTAACAAGAGTGCTCTGGAGCCATTAAAGGTGATGGAGAAGAAAGAGGGAGCTCGTCTCCTTCAGGAAAAAAGAGGAGACTGATGGCGCTCCTGTGTGACAGAGATCCCAGCAGGAGGTCCTTCCTTCCAGCTGACGTCTCCTGGCAAAATCACGTTCTCTTTTTTTTTTTTTCTCAGAAGAACCCTGATGAAGCTCCAGAATGGTTTGATTGCATTATTTCTCTTGTCAGTCACTCTTCTTTCACTTTCTGATGCATAATCACCGTGTTTATGAGCCGGTTTAGTGCGCTGGCACGCCCTCGTTGTTAGCCTGCCTTCCCGCTGATTTCCCCTGCAAACATGTTTCCCTTTCTGCTTCGCTTCAGCCGTGGAGCCGCCGAACACCCCGCCGCCGCCACGGCAGCCTCCCTGTCAGCGGCCAATCTTTGCAGATCTACCGGTTTCATTATTTCATCAGCCTGGGAGCAGTCATCAGCTGCTGCCACCAGCAGCGGCGGCCGGACTCGCGGCCTGATTTGTATCGCTGCTGCTGAGGCCTCACAATCCTTGATTGCTGTCGCGTTGGCGACTGCTGAGCAAACACTTTAGTGAAGATCTGATCATCGTCATCTACAAAAACATCTAACTTTGCGATAATTGCCTGTGGATCCTGACCGACATGTTGCATCCAGACACTAGCTTTTAATTGTGCTTTTGCATGTACAAATGTTACTGCAGTCACATTTATGGGAACCTTTCTGGCACATATTTCAGCCTGGTGAGCCTGACACAACCTGCAGGAACAAACAACAGCCTTTATGAGTTTGGGAATGTATTTTGCTTTTGTACAAATTTTTTCCAAGAGGACTCGAACGATCTCTGTGCATTCATACTGGTGTTATAGGAGTAACTGGACATTATATTATATCGCTCAAGCAGCTCAAGTGATATCATAATTTTGTTTCTGGTTAATATTTCTGGTTAATACTAGAATACTGAGCTACGCATTCTGCAACTTTGGACCAAAGTTATGCCTGTCAGTCAGAACTTCACGTATTGAATGTGATAATTTGTTTGCTTTATGATCAGTGTACCCTTTTTCGCTGCATAAAAGCTCATTTCCTCAGAGTACCGGGAAGATACGGTCATGATGATTCTCTGCTAAAAACTTTTTTTTCACTCTTCATCTGCAGAATGGCACATCTTTCAATCCAGTCTGTTTACCTGCAGGATTATGTGCTTTGCTTTAATGACACATATTTGGAGGGAAATCTGCAGCTTCAGATGTGCGGATGTCTCCTCCATCATGGCCAACCCTCGACGGCTGTCTGTCTCTTTGAGGGTATGAACTTCATCATTAAAAACACGTTTGGTGGCTGCAGACTGTGTCTAACATTGCAAACATTTCATCACTCTGCTCTCACTGCTCCTTCCCAATGGCACAAGAATCTCAAAGTTCACTTTTTCTTTAACTTATAACAGGATGTGAGCAGCGTTCCAGCACCCACCCGGTGCTCTGCACTGTTTCCCTCGAGTGTAGCTCTCTGTGCTTTTTCCTCCAACCATGAACACACGCTCGCTGCACTGTGTTGTTTATGTAAAAAACGAGCAGACTGCTGAGCTCAACACCTCCTGACTGTTTCCTGAATGAGTATTAACACTGCGGTATCTCAGAACAGAGCGTGCACGCTGTGGTGCATGGCGCCAACAAATGCCACTGAGTTATGACCTTATTTGGATTAACCGGAAGGCTTTGTTGTTATTAATTTGTGGAACTATAATGCTGTCACTCTCCATCTGGAGGTGATTAATATGTATGTGACATGCGAGAGAAGTGGATTCCCTCTGGAAGAACTTGCACTATGAATCCTCTTCATCATTCATCCGCGCTGTATCATTTTCCAACACGATAAATCAATTTCCATTATCCTTCGCATCAACTTTATTTACTGCAAGCATGGATTTCCATGGAGGCCATACATGAGTGTATAAGATTTCATGACAGATTCCATAGCTTACCGAGTTAAAGGTGTTTGCATGTGAGGGACAAAGGGATTTGCAGACTCTGAATGAGAGATATTGAAACCTGGTCGCCCTGCAGTTAAAACAATACTAGAGCTTCTTTGACGCGCCATGTCAAACAGGAACAGGTGGTGTCCATGAGGGACAGGTGGTGAAGGTGACAGCTAGTTCTTTTTTGTCCTAAATGCAATTAAGTTGAATTGCGTTAATTAGTCCTTAAACGCGGTTAAATTAAACTCTCAAATTAGTTTGTAAAAGCAAGTTTGCCATGCTTACACGCATCAGGATGAGCTGTGAGGATAAGTTGAGTTAGTTGAACATAATGGCCAACTTAAATTATTACTGTTTTTAAGAACGTTGTTATTAAGAGTTATCGCAGCTTGATTCTTCTCATAGTCTTACCCCGTGTCATTTCTAATGGTGATTAATGGTAGAAGGTGAAGGGTGAAGCTCGATGGCAGAGTGTCTGTCTGAAGTTGAAGTGTCTTGAAGCACGTTAGCTCCTGGCATATTTATCATGCAGGGCATCCTCGTACAACAACTGCACGCTCAGCTAGTTGGAGAAGAGAGAAGGATGAAACAGGAAGAAACGGGGAAAAAATAAACCAGCCGTCCACCAACACAACACCTCTCACCACTATTTGTTCCTAGCTGTCCACCAACACAACACCTCTCACCACTATCTGTTCCTAGCTAAGGTTAAGGAGATGGGCATTACAGCCATATGTCAGCTGACGTGTACGTCTACGGCGATTCCCTGATTCTAGAGTCGGCGCTAGTCACTAGTCACACAAGTACACAGTCTCACACGCAACCGTCTCGCCTGACCTTTAAAAAATAAAAAGTAACTGTGAGACATCGCAATTACTTTTTGCGAGATCTGGCAGAAGTGTGTTCTTTTGTCCCCCACCCATCAAATTTTATTTTTCCCAATGTCCTTTCAGGGACTCTGTACTGTTTCAGAGTGGAGGAGGAACGTTTTTCTCGCTTTCAGACGGTGAAAGAAGGCGTTTATGTCCTCATGTCCTCCCGAGCGCTGATTTCACCCAGTGGCACCGAGGCATCCTTGTTTGGGACCTAAATGGATGCTGATGCACAAATATGGAGAAAAAAGGTGAAATCAAATATGAGAGGGGAGGAAAAAGATGAATGATGTGAAATAGCTTCCCCTGATGGGCTGTCAAAATCACTTTTCACTAATGTCTCGCTTAACTCTGGATGTGTCGTCAAGGCACGCACATGCAGACACGCTCATTAAAGCACATACAAGCACAGCCATTATCCTTGAACCACCTGGTTGGAGTTTTTAAACAGATTTTAATGGCACACCAAGCACACGCTGCAAATCCCCATTTGCTCGCTGAATAGCACACTCAGATGGAAACCAGGCTTTTGACCTTGTTGCCATGTGCAAATGGCCCTTTTTGTGTTTACAAAACAAATTATGATTAACCTAAGCTAATAACAACCGCTGCTTTAACTACCGTCCCCGCCAGGATTAGACCGACTTCAATGGCACCTTTGGAATTGATGTCATGGATTGATCGTGTCGCCATATATGCAGCTGAAGAAACACACTCAAACGAGCAGCTTTATCACGAGTCCACTCAGGAGGGGTCCGGTTTCCCCTCTCTAGTCATTGATAAGCATAGCCTGTCACTCAGGACTGATTCTCTCTCAGCCCACGAGTCCAATTTAGTCTCAGCCAGAGTCGAAAACACACAACGATCTTATCTGCGAGCAACCCGATCGGTGCCTTACGCCTCCATCTGTCTTTCTTTCAATGGCTCTCCCCTCCTCGCCGCCTCTGTCTGATCTGTGATTCTATCAGCCACACCTTCCTCATTTAGCTCGGCCCTCTCCTCTTCTTCTGCGCTCTTTCTCATGGACCCCACAAACTAATCAACGACAGGGAGAACTTGGCTTTGCATATAGATCACCCCGCCCCCGCCCCCGCCCCCACCACCACCTGCTGACAAGAGAGACGTATGAAACCTCTCAGTAACGTGATGGATGAATCGCATTTAGCTACAGCAAACTTTTGAGACGTTTCTCTGATATGACTTGATTAATGTCTGAGCTGAGACATCCACTACAAGTGGGGGAATTTTTTGGTGAGGGAAAATTCTCCTCAGGAGATCTCCGATAAGAATGGCTTCTGTCAGTCAGCACCCTGGGGTCCACAGCAAAGAGTACATTTACGGGCAATCTAAACAAAGACATGTCACACTGGGTGTCTTGTGGAAATTACACCTTGTGTGTTTAATGATATAAATCAAGATGTCATCAGCAGAAAACCAGAGGCAGAGTGGGAAAGCGTCATAAAGAGTGACAGGGCAGTGGCCCGCACAATCATGCAGCTCAGTAATGGGCTGCGCAGATAAGGGACATAATAGAGGAGATTAGAAGAAACTCTAGGGGGCGACCCTGAAAACTCGAGTCAGAACTGCCATCACCTGTCAACGCTAAAGTGTAGAGAGGATACTAAAATCCCCCCATGTAAAAGTGAGGTTTTGGATGTTGTGGAGCAAAGACCTTAATTAATCCGTCTTTAATGTCCTCTCAGCACCAGGGGAGAGGATCTCCCTCCAGGTCTGTGACCTGGAAGCACTTCATATCAAGCAGATGTTAAACCCAGCCGGAGACGCGTCTTCAATTGAGCGGATCCTGCTGGGTCATATTATTGAATGCTGGCACACAGCGCTAATTCTCAAACAAACCTGGCAGTGGCTGGTTAATATCATGTAGAAATCCGAAAATCATGAAAGGCAGAGAGGAGCACCAGTGGGGGGCTGTTGGAGGCATTATAAATCCACTGGATTCTGATGTAATCAAGGTAAACACTCTCATTTCACATGTCATTCAATTTAAGAGCATCTGTCACAGACAAGATTGTCTCCAGGCGTTTTACAGACACCCGGAGCCTGACCCTCCACTGAGAAAAGACGCTTTTAACAGGAAAAAACCTTGAGCAGGACCGGGTTCATAAGGGGGGGACTGCTGATGGCAGACAGATAGAGGAAGAAGAGGAGGAGGAGGGGAGACTGCTGTCCTACAGATGTATATCTGAAACTCAGGGGGTCAAAGGTCAGAGACAAAATGCACTGAGGTTTTTACTAAGTGAATTTAAAAAAGAAATCAAGTTGCAAAACTGAACCCAAATCTATAACTGGAGGGTTGAACGAGTAATGGAGAAAACTTTCCTTCAGCGTTGAGGCTGCTGCAGGAAGACACGTTACAGCACGCTCAGCAACTCCAGGGCCTCATTAAAGATGCGGTTTGACATCGAGTTGGGTGTGTTACCATGGTGATGAGCTTATAAAAGCTGCTGTGTCCACACATTTTTGTTTATTAGAAGCCTGACAGTGAAGTCAAATGCAGCCAGTCGGTAACTGGGAGCAGGACAGGACGTTAACATAGTGCACGTGCCAACCCTGCCAACCAAGAACAAGAAGCAGTTTTTAAAGGATATGAAAGTCAGAGTGTCTTTTTTTTAAATATAAAACTGAATCTGAGATGATGAATCTGGATCAATATCTTTTTACTTCAGGTTATCGAAATCCTTTTAAAAAAAAAGATCTCATTTGCTATTTTTCTATCCCCACTTTGAATGTGAAAGCCGCAGCTATCGACCCAGCGTCTTGAATTGCAGCTTTGCCTATAGAGATGAAACAAGGGAGGCGCTCTCATATGTATTTAGGATTGTTATTGACCTCAGACATCCATCCATGAATGCATATGCCACTGGGTTTTTTTCCAACATTCTTCCACTAGTGTCTGCAGGGACCGGCTGCCCCCTGAAGCCGGCCCTGTTAATGGAGCATTAAAGCTCTTTAAATACAACTGGGCTTAGCTCGTGAGATAATGCCTCCATTTAAGCATCGCTGTGCAATTTAGCCCTAATAACAGGTGAAATTACCAAGTCATACTAATCCTCAGGTTATATTTGCTTAATATCGCTTGGTCTTACAAAACTTTAAAACTCATCCACATATTTGAAACGATCATAATGGGCAGGTTGGTTTAATCCAACAGCATGAATATGTGATGAGATGAAAGTGCAAATAAACTATTTTACAACTTAAACATGCAAGTCTACTAACAGTGATTAGCTTGTTTACTGGACAGCTGCGACCTGCCCTCCAGGCTACAGCCTATAATATTCACCCAGATGTCATGAACATGACCTTCGCTGATGTGGGTGTTTCCGATGCACATTTACTTTCGTTACCTCTCCTCCTCTTCTCACATAGATCTTTATCGTTGCGGCAGCAAAGCCAGCTCCGCCTCAGCATCTCATGTTTTCTAACACCCCCCTCAACCCCTTATATAAATATTTATTAAAGACATACCATTAAGATGGGTCGAGAGGCCCCCGGCGCCGGACCGCAGGCAAACACTCTTTGTTTGACTTCCATTTTGAAGTTTGGAGGCCAGACAGCGGACACCGCGCTCTGGCAGACGTGCTCCAGTGTCGTGTGGCCAGAGGATATTTTTGCCCTCCTTTCTGGCCGCCTCAGACGTCTATTCAGAACCCCAGACAAGACGAAGCAATCAGAGAATTAGAGTTACGAGAAGATCAACGTTCGGACAAATATTTAGGGCAGAGAGGTGGAAACACGCCTGGATATAGATCCGAAAGATTCCTCGTCTGTTTCCCTGGAGACCAGACAGCATCACCGCTGACACACATATCAACCGATGAATTCTCCCATCCTGCGGAAACGAGGACAATAAATGCCGTCCTTTGTCTCTCCTTGCTCTCAGCTCTCCTGTAGCTCTGCACTTCCTCCCACTATAGTTTCTTGCCCTTGCCCCCAGTCACACCAGTACACCAGCCCTCTGGCTGCTCCACCTCTCCAACTGGCTCCTGTAGTTCGTTCGTTGCTCCCAGGCCCCGTCTGTCCCATATATGGACTCACTGGTCTCATTCAAGGTGTATTTTTATGGTTCCTCTTTTCATTTACTGAGAGATCCACAGTAGAAACTGACATAAACCAAAAGAATCGAAATGAGCTGTAACAAGGACTGATTTCCCCATTCCACCCAGTTAGTTACATCCCCGCCTGCTGCAGCAGTCACGGCTGTAATCCACTGGGATGTCACGTAAGCAACAGAAAAGTGTGACTGATATCATTCTGGTTTGTTTCCAAATAGGAAAAACCCACACTGACAGTGCAAACCCCTGTGTTGTTATGTTGGGATAGTAAAGATGGAACTGAACTGGCAGAAGCAAAATGGACCCCATCTGAGTGTGATAAAGAAACCAGGTTAAATATTTTTTCATTCGGGAGCCCTGCAGCTTGCAATTCCCTCACGCTCACCTCATCGGCACCTCATATTTATTGAATGATGATTGATATTTTTCTACCTGTTAATAACCTAATCCTATTGGCTTGCGCAGATACAAAACAGGGCAGTTAAACTAGCTATGCCAGGTTAGCGCGTCACTATACACAGTTCTACCCACAGAATCTGGTTAAAACCTGTTTATAATCTGATTTCTGGACATGTCAGGTTATTTGTGTGACCATACGAACATCATAATGTGATCTGTATCCTAACAGGCTTATGAGAAATCACACCTGGATTTCACCCCAATAATCAGACGTGTTCATCTGATTTTTAAAAAAAAAATTGCGTAATTACACGTGAGCAAGAAAAGAGAATGTCAATAAAGTCTGATGTCACCGCAGACAAAGAAATCTGATAAATAGACTGAAACAGGCCTGGCCTAGTAATCAACAGCCTAATGTGATCTTCATGACTCGAGTGTCCTGATTTAACTTCCACCGCCGCCACAGCGCTCGGCTTCCATAAAAATATTTCTCGCAATACATCAAATGGGAGTAAGAAGACGTGAAGAGCAAACTTGTTTTTTATTGCCTCGCCAAGTCCGTGCTGACTAGACAAGTATCTGAAAGTGGAACGTTCGGGACAGTTTGCATGAAAGCATAAAACTTTAGACGTGTGTAGTCAGAGTTTGAAGCCTGCATCTCCCAGATGAATATTCCCTCTGAATATTCACATTCTTTTTTTTGGTTCAATAAAGATCGCGTTAGTTCGTCCCCTGATTTATGGCACATTAAAGTCAAACTGCAATAGACTGATCAGGACAGATTTCATTGCATGTGCGTGTGCATGTGTGTGTGCTGCATGTAAGGCCAGTACATGTGATGGGAGAGCACACCAATGCTTGTGCATGCGTAGCTTCAATATAGATGGCGTTTGCGTATGCACGCGCAAATTTGACTATGTAGGTCTTTTTGTCTCCTGCAAGTAAATCCACAATAGCATTCTAACCCAGGGGAGCCCATTAAAGAGCAGGTCTCCTGGTGCGTAGCTGTGTGTTTAAAAATAGGACCTGCGCGTGTTTGAGCGATGGGTGAACTTCCCCAGTTTACACAGGGGGGCTCAATTAAAATAAGCCCCCCCCCCCACCCGCCACCTGCAGAAGGACTCAGGTGAAGGCGTGCACTAGAAGGAGAAAGGAATGACTAATGACTTTTGCTGCGTGGATATAAAAAGTCCTTAATTGTGAGAGAACCAGTGACAAGTCCCTGCTTAATTCAACTGGAATTTCTATCATTCTGAAAAGCGTTCTCTGTTCCCAGTAAATTAAATTGTTTCGGAAATCCAGTGGAATTACTGCAAAGGAGCAGTTGTGACATCTATAAACCTGTGTTCCATCAGCTGTGTCATGATCCTTTAGAAGAGTGTTTATGATATCACAACGGGCAGCTGTGAAGCATGTTAGCGACGCTAGCGACTAGGTGACGGTGACAGCATGCTCACAGTGCTAAATGTACAGTCAGAGTGTTTATTACAGGAGAGGCTTTTTAATTGATTTCCACTTTTTGAGGAGTGTTTTTTTTGTAAAATGTGGTAATTGATCGAGACTTAAAGTGATCGATTCCTGTAATTTAAAACACAAAGCTCCGGTTTGCATAAATGATTCCTTACAGCATGGTTAGTGTCAACATGAACAGAGGCGTGATTAATCCTGGGCAAATGCAAAATGTGGAAACGGTCAAAATGCATTTTTTGCAACAATTTGTTGCTCAAATAAAGTTGTGACTCAGACGCTTTTTATCCAATTTATGAATCCATTCATGCCTACATAATCTGTTCAGCTCGTGATGATGAAAGTCCCCATTTACCTGTCAGCGGGAGTCTAATCTATGCCGAATGAAATGCAAATTGACGGAAAGATTATATACTGTATTTTCATGGATATGCCCTGATGTGTAAACAGGGATGATCAGGGATTATCACCTACCGCTGCTGGTGCACTGTTGACTGGTGCTGATTGCCCCCCTCTGGTCTGCAGTAACTGCAGGACTTCGTTGTCCAGGAGGTCAACAAAGTCCAAGACGACTTGAAATCTGCACGATAGAAGCACAAACATCGCAGATTTACAACAGGACATTTGAAGCAGACATTAAACTCGTGATTTAGGGCAGATAAACAAATCCGAAATGCACACAAACACTCTTCAGAATGGAAATTTTACTCTGGGGCCTGGAGGATTTGAAAAGCCTGCTGTGTTCCTCCTCTCTGCCGTCGATCGCAGCACTGCCAGCCAACGCCGCTGATGCATTTTCATGAAGGCGCCGATGCAACTCGGCAAACACCAGCACGCTCTGCGGCGGCGACCGGGAAGATTTCATCATAAGACGAACAAGCCAAACCTAAACTTGGATCAAAACCCAGAATCTCCCAGCAAGAATTTGCACCTCTGCACTCAAATGGCATTGCTAACTCCTTAATCTAATCGCTGGCCTGGGTAGTAATGTGGTCCACGGCTCGAGCCCTGAAAAACTCCTGGGCATACAAGCAATTAATTAAGCTAATTGCATGGTTAACTTAATTGATTACCTTGTTATTCTTCTAGCCTTGATATGGCTCCATTATAGAGGGAGATAATGTAGACATAATGTGAGCATTAGCCCATCGGCATAGATGGTTTCAGGTATCTGCACCTGCCCTCGCTCCGCTCTCCACTCTGAAACGTCGGCGTGTCCTAGATGTGCAGTGAGTGAGTAATTTATGTTGAAATATCTTCCCATTATCATAAGCTTAATTAGCTTTATTTATAAGCCATTAGCCCAATACTCACAGTCCAAGTGCTCCTCCAAAGAGAAGAGAGCAACCAGCAGCGCGCTGACACCGGTGCCCTTGCCAAGATGGCCTCCGAGTCGCAGCAATGTCACGGAGATAAAAAAAAAAAAGCCACGCTCGAACGCAGCTTGGGAATGAATTATGTTGCAGATCAGCCGGTAACGGCCTTCTTTCTGGGGGGAATTTACAGCGAGGGCTCAGATAGAAGTTATCTGAAAGCCGAGTGTTATGAATTCTCTCCGACAGACAAGAAGACAAAGCGGAGCTCGTGCGCGTCCCAGCCTGGCGGAGCCAGAGGCATTTATCAGTGGAACGAGTTGGCCCCAGATTTGGCCCCAGACAACTGTCATATCAACAGGGCTTTAGGGGAGGGCAGCCACTTTCTTCCACTGCCCCCCACCCCTTCATCTCTTTGACTCCACTCCTCCATTATCTTGTTGCCCCCTCTCTCGCTCTCTTCTTCATCCACACGCTTAAACTTGTCATAATCTCCTCTCCCGTTCACTCCCTCTGTCTCATCCTTCGGCTGAGCGCGTGAGGAATGACTCTTCCTGCCCGGCTTCACTCTTTCCTGACAGCTCCAGCCTTGTTAGAAGTGCAGAGTGAGATGTTCACTTTCTCAGAACCGCAGCAGCGGCAGCTGTTAGGGTTTGTTTAGTTTTTTTTAACTCATATCTTTTACTTTCCCTCTAGAGGATGGATGTATATAAATACTTCATCATGCGGGGATGATCATTAAAAAGAGGGATGCCAGCACCAAAACATCTTCCAAACTTCATGCATGTCTATTTTTATCCTGAGGACACTGCCGCGGCTTCCAAATATTCGCTCCTAAACTTCGTTTGTGGAAAACTCTCGTTGCTCAATAACAGCTCGTCAACTAAGACTCGCGGCCTCCCTCTGAATGGTCCCCCCTCCTCCTTTACCTTCCCAACTACTCCACTCCATCCTGCTTCACGGTGCCAGTAAATGAGCCCATTAAATATCTTTAGGATTACAAATCAAAGTAATTGCCAATTAGGATTTACCTAATTGTCCAAAACAAGCAGGATCTGATGATTTCTTGCTTATTTATGGGCCAAGCTGAAGACTCAAAATACTAACCTTGCTTTTCTCACCGACCGGGGGGAACAGGCAACATTTGCCTTTCGTGACTTTAAACAGTGAAGGTCTGCAGTGTTTTTAAAGGTTTTCTGAGATGTGGAAGCAAGGATGTGGTTAGCGCTGTAGCTTCACAGCAGGAAGGGGTTCAATGGCCTTCGTCCTTCAGTCCAAACACCTGTATTTGGGGTGCACATAGGTGAGTGTGTGTCTGTAAACACCACCCAAAGCCTGGACCCCACTGAGGGAGGAGCAGAGGAGGAAAGATAGGAGTGATGCTAGCTTGCTTGTCTGGTTCTGTTCTTGGGCAGGACCATCGTTCCTGTTTTGGGGGCAGCGTTCACCAGGACCAGGACCCAGCCCCCCTCCCCTGGCCTGGCTGCTGGATAGAGTCCTTTTTTTAGTCAGGTCTGCTGGGAGACCAGCTCAGTCAACCTCTGATAGGTCTCGGCGAGGCGCCATCACACAGGGAGGCGAGAATCAGACATTTGTGTCAGGAAAACAGAGATTCATCAAAAAGCGGCTGAAGTGAATTGGAAAGGGAAGCTTGCCATGTTATAAATGTCTGTTTAGTTTATAGAATGATGTATGGGAACACCCCTGGGCTAAACCAAACTCTCTGAGACGCTGTGGCCATTTAAAAAAGAGGAGTAAATCAAAATCTGCCACAGGGGATAGGAGTCCATTTTCTCAGTCTCCATCACTATATAGAGCAGCGGTGGTCCAATATATGGACGACTCTGTGGGTTTCTTTAATTTGGTGGGGAAAACAGAGATGTGGTTGGTGTCAACTCCAGCTACTGCGGTGGATGTCATGGAGAGTGCATGCACAGAGCTGTCACACTGACAGTGCTAAGGAGGAACTTGGTTAACAATGCACACGTTAGACACCTCAGAATTTAATGCAGATCCAAGCATTTTGCAAATCCAGCACAGTGGTTCCAAGGCACTCAAAACTGATTACACTATTAATCGCTGGAGATCCTTTTTCAGTGGTGCACCCATTCATCGAGGCTAAAATACAGTATGTACATACATGCTGACAAGTCAGCCTGTGCAACTGTCATGTCTGATCCCTGCACCATGATAAAGTTATTCATTAATCTGCCTAATTAAAGATGGCAAATCAGTGATTACTGTGGGATCCCTTCATAAAACTAAAACGTGTCTTCTTTTTCCTCAGACAAAAGAGCGTTGGTGTGGAAAAGCTGAACAAATCGAAACCATAAAAATCAGACTGCCTGTACAGAAATGTACGCCTTTACATTACAAATCAGTTCAAGCTGCCTTGGGTTGAACGCACCCACACCTCCTTTAACAGAAGCGTTTTCATTTGGACTTCTGCTGCCCCCAACTGGCAAGAATGACATTGACAAAAAAAAAAGAGGCAGCTGTGTAGCAGAGTTCAGAAGCACTGCAACACTGCTTCATCAAGCAGATGAGCAAATAGATTTGAGGCTCTCGTGTGTGTGTGTGTGTGTGTGTGTGTGTCTAATCCTGTGAGAGGGGATTTCACCATAAATATTTATGTCTGGCAAACAGATCAATGGCTATTAAAAAGGTCAAGGAGAGATGATGATGGATACTGGCTTTGTGTATTGATAAAATCTGACCATGTTGATAAATTACAAATACATATCTGTGCATACATACAGTATGTGTGTGCGCGCGCGCGCACACACACACACACACACACACACACACACACACAGAGAGCAAATGATAGGGATTAATTCATTGATCATGCTTAATCTGTCATAATTAATTCCATAGGAACAACTGTGATGAGAGCATGCCTCCATTAAAGAGATAAATTATTCAGAGCAAGGAGGAGGTAGACCCAAGATAAATGAGTTCGGGAGGCCGCTTCCAGCAGTCACGGGCCGAGCCTAATTACAGGCTTTTCTTGGAAACTAGCACAGGTTAACTTACAGTTACAAACAGAAATTCCATGCAACTGTAACTGGATGCTCGGGTTAACGCAACGGGTTCACGGAAAAGCTCGTGCTTCATTAAACTTGACTTTGACTAAAGGTCAAGTCAGGAAACGTCCCGAGTATCATAATCTGACCCATATGCTTTAAAACTGTCATTCATTTTTTAGCGCAGCAGAGCCAGTCCCACTTAAAAAGCAGATCCCAGAGGGTCTATATCCTTCAAGCCAAGTGCGTGTGTGTTTAAGTGAACACTGAAGCGGCACAATTATCCTCTCTTACAGCAAGGTGTTCTCATATAAAAGAAGCTAACTGTGGAAAAAGGAATGTAAGAGATCATCAACCTGATGGCGCACGATGACAGATGTAGAGGATGTGGAGGGCTGTGTGTGTTTGTGTGCATGTACAGCAGTGGTGTCAGCTACAGAGATCAATCCTGACATTTAAATAAAAGCAGTGAGCAGCCATAGATGTCTCAGTGATCAGAGGATGACTCTGCCTTCAGAAGAAGGTTTCTCTGCACAGCGGACAGGTGGACTTGTTGCTGGAAGTGAACCATTTGTACTGCGGAAAGAGAAGAACATAAAAGAAACAGTGACAACAGAGCGATTTTGCAAGCCTACATTCATTTGCATACATAGACTAGATTTGAAAATGGAGATTCTGAAGGCTACATAATCAAAGTGCTGCGTTTCTCACTGGTAATCCACACAAATCATCATCTCACCAAACACGCCGAGTGGAACTTCTTTTTGCAGGTCCGGCAAGCCTTCTTGGGCAGGGAGTAGTTGGAGCCGTGGATAACGGAGAAGCAGATCATACAGTCTTCAACTCCCTCAAAGCGCTTGTCCACGTTGTTCTTCCACAGAGTCAGGCCCTCCATTATGCTGCCATTCTGAACAGAGTTATGTTCATGGCTCTCATTCAATCTTTATTTACTCCATTTACTCTCATATTGATTTATATTTGAGATATATATTTTAAGCGGCGTTTATAGCAACTACAAATGTGTCTTTTTACCTGATGTGTGAGATAGGTGCTCAACTGCAGCATCCAGTTCCTCCACTGCTGTAAGGCAATACCCACGCGCCTCCCACTATCTACAGCGATGGAGCCCAGAGGATAACTCTGCGGGAGCTGTATCACCAGCTCAATGAAAATATCATCCACAGAATAGGTAGCAATCACTTCCCGCGCTGCTGAGCGAGCTTTCACCTGCAGCGAAACACAGATGTGCTGTTTGACTTTGCAATTCTGGACAAATTACCTGCGTAAAGAACTTCAACGCTGGTTTGATTAGAGGACAGAATCTTGTTTCTTACAGCCTGAGAGGTAGGTTTTCATTTGTCTTTTACCGAGACAGGCTTCAGTCTGAACACTGCTGACATTTTGAAATTTCTTTTATCACTTTGTAATTTTTAGGAACTGAGTGTAGAATAATGACAGCTAACAGACAGAAAGCAGCATCAAAGAACTCAGCCTTACTGTAAACGATAAACTGAATCGATGAACAACTTACAGCCATGCTGTCGGACAATTGATTGCTGGACTGGACAGATGAGATTTCCTGTGCCGACAAAACAGGGCTAATGTATTTCACAGTGAATTTCTCCACAACTGTGCTAACCCTCTTCTCCTGACTGTTCCACCACAGCCGCACCATGGCGGGCATGTCTTGCAGCGTACTGTAGTACACACTACAGGCCAGGTGGGGGAGCTCACACTTCACATTCACACTTTCTGCTGAGAAACAAACAACAGAGGAAATTAAAGAAATGTCGAAGCCCACAACAGGAATCAAAGTGTGTGTGTGTTTTACTGACTGTCAACATCTAGAGAAAGGCTCTCAGTGAAGAAGGTTTTGCTCTCCTTCGTCTCTGTCCCCTGGCCTGGGTAGACAGGGTTCTCAGGCATCAGTTTGAAAAGGAAAAGTAGGAGCTTGTTCAGGGAGCCATTTCTTTTGAGGTACTGGGCATACAGAGCACGCAGCTAGAGACAAACAGAGCAGATGACATATTACAATCAGCCATAACAATAAAGGAGACAATCTGTACAAATATTATGCTAAACTAAAGCAGCAGTAACATCTAAGGCCTCACATTGGTTGGTGAAGATTTAAAAAAAGTGAGGAGCAGCTTCCAGGCTAGTAGGTAGCCTAAGATGCAGGAGTACTCCATACTGAGAGGCTGGACCACTGCAAACTCTCCCACTTGAACTCCTGCCAGGATGTTTTCACAGAGGTCCTCACAAGTCAAGAGAATGGTCATCAGTGATGCTGGAGGAGAACTGCACAAAGAAAGTTACAGAACTGTCAGAACATTTGAAACATTGCCAATACATGTTTTAAATGACAGTTACACTAAGAATTCAAGAATCACCCCCAGATAATGAACCCTAGAGACTTACAGACAAGGTTCATCTTCTTCATCATCGAATTTGTGGTCTCTGTCCCATGCAGGCAGTTCAGGCATAATCCTGGAATGACAATTCAATCATAATGGAAATGTGATTATGTTTTAACTAATATCGGACCCCAAAGACTGCAGAAACTAAACCTTTACTTGTCTAACAGGTGGTAGGTGGTGATCTGCAGAGGTCTGGCTTTAAACAGAAGCTGCGGACAGAAGGTGTTGAGCAGCGTCTGGAGACCGTCGGGTAAATTTGTTTTCTGGCTCGCTATGAAGCGTGGCCGCAGACTGTTGTGCATTAGCTTCTGGACAGGCACGTAAGTCAGAGCCTGGCCAACTGATTGAAGGGCCACCAAAGGGAACACTGGGTCATCCGGTTCAGAGAAGGCATCTGTTTTTAGACCAATAAGAAAGAAGAAATCAAGCCACCCTATACAGGCCTCTCCTAGATAATTCAAGTTACTTTAAGCAGGAATGGATCATACCTGTGATACTGACTGGGAGAGGCAACAGCACATTGTAAATTCCATCTATAAAGAAGTCTGTCCATTCTCCAGACAGTTCTGGTGGCAGCTTCTCCAGCACATCAGGTGGCAATGTTGTGAAGAACCGGTTCAAACTCGTAATCAGTGCAGCGTCTTCACACAAAAACAGCTGCACCCAAGGGTTCCAGAGGCTTCTCACATTCTCCTTTGCAACCTGAAGTAATAATTTAAATCAAAATACCGACATATTATCCTGACACCGACAGTCTTAACTTAAAAAAAGTATAACAAACACTTTACCTCTAACCATGCTAACATGGAGCAGAGCAGGAAGTCCCACTGGCTGCTCTCAAGAACTGTTGGACGATAAGTTACCAGCCAAGAGAGGAGACGCATCATTTCCACAGTTAAACTCAGCTCTTGAGTAGTTGCTTTAGACAGATCACTAAAAAACAAACATCATAAGAAACATTCGCTGTTGTAATAAAACAATGCAATGTGAGCCAATAAAATGTAATGGCTGAAATAAAAGAAGGTTAAAACCATAAAATGAAAATAAAAGTGTCTCTGTACGACAAAACATATTTACGGTAAAATTAAAGTCTGGAAACAGGACAAACAATGACTTCAAGTCATGCTACTACCTGTCAAAGAGGAACCAGTTCTCATTGGTGCTCCTCCACTCCATCATGGTGGCCAAAACAGACTGTAGCACCTCATTCTGTACCGGCGTGTTGGCCTTTAGACAGCACAGCAGAACTGCCAGGCACTCGTACACATCTGTGACACACAGCACGAACTTCTAGTCCAGAATAACAAACGTGAATTTTGGCATATGTATGTGTGTGTGTGTGCGCGCGTTTGTCTGTATTCTCACGGTCAGTTTCACGCCAGGTGATGATTCCGTTTATAGCCAAAGCAACGAGGGTCTCTTTGTCTTCTCTGGCCATGATGGGGCAGAGCACCTGGACTGTGTTCAGTCTGCTTTGTGAACCTGACAACAAACTGAGCAAATACAGGATTTAATATACAACAGTGAGAAATTAATAATTTTAAATATACTGCAAACCCAGGTTGCTTAAAAATGTAGGAACCTGTCTGCACTGCTGTAAAGCTTCCTCAGTTTTGCACTGTGAGTCTCTGCCAACTTGTTGACATGTATGTAGTCTCGGAGAGTCAGAGACCAGAGGTCTCCGTCTGCGACTGACCTACAGGACAATAATACAAATAACGGTAAAAATGATCATAAGTAGACAACAAGTTATCAAATATCTTCAGAAGAAGAAACTGGCTGACAGGAATATTCATTCAGTTTATCAGTGGCTATAAAACAGTATCATTCACCTTGAATAAAGTGTCTCCAGCACATCTTCCAATGGAAGCAGGTTGTAAAGATGCCCTGGCAGTCCCCACTCCACAAGCAGGCTATGATATGAAGCCACTAAAGCAGGGTTATACCCTACCTCCTTGCACCACTGCAGTGTATACAGCAGCTCTGAAACTGCCAAACCACAGCACATATATATGAGCATATAAAATATATCAACTCTTGTTATGCCAAAAAAGGCAGACTCTCATATGTACCTGTGTACTGGAGGTTTTGCTGATGTGATGGAGAACCTGCTTCCCGTTCAGATGGACTGAATGCCTTACCCAGCATAGCAGCAGCACAGAGGTGAGCAGGTAGCCTTGTTGACACTTTCGATTTCCAGACGTCCACAGAGGATTGTTCACAAACTCCTCGGTAACGATTGGACAATAAGGGGGATTTCACCCACTAAAGGGTATATCAACATAAGAGGACGTTTAATGTGGGTGATTTAATTCAAATACTGTTTATGGTCTTCTGAGAACATCTTTACAACCAATAAAGAACGATGATTAAATGACCGTAGTTTTCTGTCCTCAATAAGAATTAAAGAAATGACTTTCTCACCTGAAGTGGTAAGTCCTGTCTGATTCTTTTCCACTGTGGCTGGCTGGGCATTAACTCGCTCAAGAAGTGGACGAGCAGTGGAGAGTCATGACCACTGGAAGCAACTACTGTCTCCACTATGGTCTGGACAGCTTGTACTAAAACCCTAAAACTAAAAAAAACAAACAAAACAAAGTCTCAAAAAAGGTCAGAAGTGAACTTTATAAGCACAGCATTTTCAATTGTGGAATTTTATGTACCCTTCAATGTCCAGAGAGCTTGTCAGAACTTGGTGTTTCACCCACACAGCAGCACTGTGCAAGAAACTGCCTTCTTGGACTTCACATTCAGAGTCTTGAGCCAGGGACTGGACCCCAGCTTTGCACACCGCCCACAGCTTTTGTAAAAGGGAGTCTTTCAAAGCAGAAACAACCATTTTCATTTAGTTAAAGTGACAATTAGCACGTGTATGATTCACAGTACCTACCAGTCAGGAGACTGCGTGTTTGATCTTGGGCAGTGAACTGGAACACAGTAAACAACAGATCCTGAGCAGAGAGTAATGAAAAGCAGTCTTGTACAGTGGAGAAGAACGTGAAGGTCACATCACAGATGAAGGAAATTAGTGGCCGCAAGTTGCCTTCATCTGATAAACTCTTTGTCTTGGACAGAGTAACATGGAGATTCTCTAATATCTTTTCCGTGTACACCTCCCCGATCAGAGACTCTGTGCATAAAGAAACAGATATAGAATTATTTGTTCAAAATGTGACAACAACGTTGAGAATTTAGAAAAAGAAAAATAATATTGTGTATTTTTTTTCACCATTGTTGTGGTTCTGAGAAAGAACCAGACTGATCAGCGCCCAGCGATGATCGCCTGCTGAATATGCAGAAATAGGGGAGCTGCCGTCGATCCTGCACAGCTCCTCAATAAGTTCCAGGAGCTGCTCGCCCAGAACCGAACCCTTCAGCCAATCACCACAACTTTTAAGAGTCTTGGGATCTGCACATGCCTGTCGGAATGCCGGTCAGAATTAGTGATAACATAATCAAAATTCAGGTACAATATTTCAACAAAAAAGTGTACAAACATAATAAATACCCTCTGTATGAGTTGCAGAATAATTCCCCACGGCAATTCCATCTAAGAAACATACGATGAAGAACATGAGTTAAAGTAAAGAAATACAAAAGTTGATCTGACTCATTTTAAATTTCGTTACCATGGAGATGTGGTTGAGGATGCAGGTGGTCTCCTGGCCGCTGCAGCAGGACAGCGAGCTGAAGACAATTTCCACCAGGTGCTCAGTGTCAGTTCGCCCCTTCTCACTCAGCCACAACACCACCTGTTCTAGCAGGAACTGCATGGCAGGGTTTTTCACCGGATACTGCTGCTCAGTGTCGGTTAATTTATCATCCACCAGCGTCTGCAAACAGCAGAAATTTAGCCACAGTGACTGATATATGTAAAGAAATGATCACCAGTCTTACCTTGAAGACTCTGGGTGTATGGAATGCCCGCAGTAGCAGGGAAAGGAAAACAAGATGGGTCTCTGACTTGTTGTCGTTCACGTGCACCAGGCACAGCTGAACCAGCTGACAAACCAAATCTTCCAAATGTTGAGTCTTTAGGGACCCAAATGCTGGCTCTTTTACAGGCTCCAACACTGTGTGTGCAGTTTTTTCAACACTGCCCTCCTGGACTCCAGTGTTCTCACTGTCTTCTTCTTTTTCCAAACAGATCCTAACAGATTTCTTCTTCTTCTGATGATAGCTTTTATTTCCTATCTCAGGGTGACACATTACCTGTAGATGAAAGGCAAAATAAATGTTTTTCTGTCAGTTTAAAAAAAATGAATCTGAGTCTAAATCACCCCACGGATGTGAAACAGGACACTGTCTACTGAAGCGCAGTGGAACCCACCTGCAGCAAGGTGGCCATTCCCTCCAGAAGTTGCAGATCTGCTTCCACGGTGTTGACGTAACGCACAAACAAAATTCGAAGCTCCTTCCAGAAGTCTGCCAGAAGCACCTGAAAAATATCCCTGTTGCTGCTGGCATCATCTCCATGTAAACCTGCCTTGTTCTCCCAAGACCAAAGCATTTCCGTGACCATGAGGAACAGAGGACCATTCCGTAAGGAGGGACTGCCCAGAGCCTTCTCAAGCAGAGGAAGCAGCTACAAATAAATCAAGCAGATTAAACAGTGTAAAAAAGACAGGGACGACAGTAGAGTATCCCTCAGCACACCTTCTGTGATATCAGCATGGTCCTCAATTTCTTCTGCTCTTCATCCTCATCAGTGTGGTGCACTATGCAGTACCTCAAACACTCAACCACAGAAGTAATGATGACTGCACTCTCTGATGGGCTGGATGCTGCTCGCTCACTGGACAGACTGAGACAAATATTCCAAGGTTATGGAATCTAATGGAGAAATTCATGACTAAAGAAAGAATTCCAACCAATCTCTGCAGAAAATGAAATAAATAGTCACGGTGAAGTCTTAAGCAGTAACTTACCCCTGTATAAATGAAGTGAAGAAAGTGCTGTAGAAGTCCAAGCTTGGATGAGTGATCTCTTGGGGCAGTTTGCTCAAGAGTGGCATTAAATTAGGGTGGAGGACTTTAGCCATGCCTTTGCCTCCCTCTTTAAGGAGTGCCCAGAGTTTTGGTAAGAAGCCCTTCTTAGCATTCACGCGTGTCCAGCAATCCTAAAGTAGAGAAAAACCATAATTACACATTTGGTGTAACTGGTAGAATCCCCTTACCATCAAATCTGAAGATTGTAAAATAACCTTTACACATTTAAACTGTGAGTGAGTAGAATCCATGACAGCGATATAACTGTAAACGCATGCTTACAGGGACCGTAGACACAACGTGAAGAACAGCTTCCCAAACTGAGGGCAGCACTGCAGGGTCTGTGTCATCAATGTTGAGGAGGACAGCGGGGCAGAGTAGAGCCGCCTGAGTCACAACCAGTCTGGGAGTAAACTCACACAGAGCACACACAAGCTGGAAAAAAGCCCCTCGCACCTGTAGAACAGCATGTAACAAATTAGTGTATAGTACTTGTCATCACTTCTTTTCACTGCACACAATATAACTTTATAAATCAACTCCATTCTACCTGTGCCATTTTGTGTTTGCTGTACTTCCAAAACTTCCCAGAATTCACCAGATCTGATAGCTTTTGCTCCAGGGCAGTTGTGTCAGTCGGCTGTACCAATGACAGAAGTCTCTTTACCCCCAAAAGGGAACAGCTCAGCATGCGCACATATTTGGCTTCTCTCTCCTCAGCTGTCACACTTCTATAGAAAGAAAAGAACATGTGACTTGCTGACAGGATTTTTTATCATTTTATCTAAAGAATGAAGGTCAAAGCTTTAATTAAATGAGCATTTATCTTACTGGGGATCACTGAGTGTGTCAGCTGTCTCCTTTAGCAAGATATCTTGAATGACCTGCAACACAGAATCATAGCTTAAATCAAATATAAAGACAAAACCATGTTTTACACAGCTGCCATTATTACTCACATTAAGGATCTCGTCTTTGCAGAAGTTGAGAGCTTCTGGCTGTTTGGAAGGGGAGAAAGCAGCCTGAAAGGCCTGACATGCAGCTGAAGCAGACGGCGTGTAAGGGTCACACTGAGACAGAATCCAATGTCCCATCAGGCTCTTCAAAAACGGGGCAAGGCTGCGACCCACCTTCAAAACCAGTTGTTCAAAAGCTTGTTGGGTCGCCTCCCTGATACGTCGGTCATGGTCCTGATTGAGCAACACCAAAAGTATAATCGTGTAGTTGCACCTCATGCAAACATACAAAATAATGTCCTGATAATCCATATTTCTCTGTAACATGAACATGGACAAGGAGCAGCTTACCACTGATATTTTGCAATAAATTTTGGACCAGTACGGTAGGACCCCCTTAACCACTTCTGAATCTCGCTCCTGGCACATAGATGCAAAGTCCTGCACAGCCTAACAAATACAGGCAACATTGAAACGATCAAAAATGCAATCAACATGGCGTGGTTATGGTTTTAATATTTACAAGATTGTTTCACTCTGTGGTTGGGTTGGGTTTGTTATTTACAAGAAGTTGGTAATATAGGATCATAAAGTTCAATCTTACCTTTAACCTGGTGGTGACGTCCCTCTTGGACATTTTTCTGAGCACCAGGCGAAACTCGGCATCTACGAGGTTGTCGATCTCGTCCACGCCGTGGACAGCAGGGACATAACTCAGGTCCAGATTTGCGGTTGTATCGAAGCCCACAAACCCAGGGATGACCCCACTTTCACGACTGAGGGCCTCAGCAGCTCGGCTACTACTGGAAGGCTGGCAGACATGAAACAGAATGTTAAACTGACGTGAGAACACAACACAACTCAGGTAAAGATATAACTCAGAAGAATAGTTAGACGTTCTTCCAGTCACGCCGCTAGCCTATTAGGTTATATTAGCTCGCCGTTTGCTACCAATGGCCCTAAGTATAAAGTTACGTTTCGAAAAACTTGTACAAACCCGAACATTTCCTTTAGTCCGCTGTTTATTTTTGCCACCCATGATTACGTGTCAATTATAAAAGTATCAAGCAGCAGTAGCCATAGTATAGCCATTACATATGACGTCAATATAATGAGTTCTTCGTTTATTCGGGGCGCTGACAGCCAATGCTTTTGTGATTATCGTCCCCTGCTGGTGTGGAGTGTGAAGCAACTAAACATGTTTAAATTAGTTAACCGGGTGTAACGCACTATAACAAATAACAGAGGGTGTATTATGATATAATTTTTTTTTTTATCACATTCAGGATTTTCTTGTCTTTTTCATCACTTTCATCAAAAGTTTTGACAGGCAGGCAACAAGTGAAAAGGATGAAAAAGATATGTGGTACTACTTACCAAATTTACACATTTACGTCAAAGACTACACGGATTATCGATCATACCCGACGTTACAAATGGCGGCTAAGTCTCCTGCTGCCACCTACTGTCCAATATTAGTCATAGCAGGTTTCTCCTCATGACGTTTGTCTTTCAAATTGTACTTTTTCAGTAAAAAAATTAAATATCCTTCTGAGATTCTGCAAAAGTAACACTATATTAGTGGGCATTGCATAAATAATTACACTTATTACGATAGATTTCACAGCAACTTCTTAGAAATTATAGGGTACACAAACGTTCCTTTTAGTAGGCATTATCTCAGAAATAAAAATAAAACAGAATCAGATTGAATCTATTATTTTATTTAGGGACAACGACCTTTTTATGTCCAGGCAAACATAAAACTTCTTAGTAAACAAATCCATAATCACTGTGGGTTTAATGCAAAGTCGTTACCTTGTCAGACATGACAACAGTGACCCAGTGGCCCTTTTAAAGGGTTTTTATCATAGATAGTTCACAACTTTAATTTATGAGAGCTAACCTTTATCATATTTCTTCATTTAGAGAAAAATACTTTCCTGCAAACCAGAGGTAGAACTTAAACTAAGTAGAGAATGCAGTAGCAGCAAATATGATAAAGTTTTGTCTCCGCAGTTCTCACTGGATTATCCATTCAGAATTTCTAGCAGAATGTAGTATAATACTGTACTGATATTCTCACACAACATTCACCGTTAAAGACAACAAACCTCTTGCAAAATTAGCATAGGAAATGATAAAATGAAACACATTAACTGCATAATTTAGTGCAGCCAAGGTTAGAGTTGTGCACATATTGTTTAATCTTGTTTAAATGACAAGTTTGTTAATGTTGGCAGAAAATTATGCCTTTTTCGCTGCAGTGTCAATTTTATGACTCATAAACTTAGTTTATATATTATTTATGTCCAAGCAAACCTTTGAATCTCAACTGGCTAATTTCTACTCTTCAAAATACAATATCATTTTTGGTTTAAAAACTTGTGGTCCTGTTTCACAAAAATCAATACTAAAACATATGCTATAAGGCTATCCTGTAATTAAAGTTTTATGATGGTAGGCGATTTCATGGCAGCTAGATCTATTTTTAGACGGGTTAGGATTTAGTTTTAAAAATCATTTCTGTGTCTATGAAGCTGCATAATTATAGTTTATCATCATAAATCCTCATTAATGGTAAAGTACACATTTAGAAATGTTTAGGGAGGGATTCATAATTCACAATCATGTACCAATGTGAGGTTGATGGTGATTAGTTAGTAAGTTTTACCTTTTTTGTGAAATTCAAGCTAAGTTCAGTGAGAATAACCAACGGTGGACTGGTGAAACAAAATACACGTACAATCAGTGAATAAGAGGGATATTTCTGCACCATAAAAGAATGCTTTTCATTGTTCCACAAACCACTTTTGCATGGTTTTAACTTTTTTTTTTTAAAAAGACATCTTATTTATATATTCACCACCATCACTTCAGTCCAAGTCTGTGTTCTTTTGCAGCGTTACAATTGAAACTTAACCTCCTTTATCCTGTAAGAAACACAGCCTGACTACCTCTGAGCCTTTAAAACATTCTAGAAAAAAAAGTGTGCAGTTCCTGTTCCTGAAGTAACCCTAAATGGCTGCACATCATCCGAGATTGATGTCAGCTCCTGGCGGAAGCACACTGGTGAAATGAGGGTCTAGTCTTGGAACAAAGCCTTTAAAATCTCTGGAGGCCTGAGTCCCAAACGCATCCAAGACCTTCCTGTTCATCAGAGCAAACCTGGAAGGAAACAGGAAGGCTTCGAACATCTTCTGATGGCAATGCAAAACATCCATGAAATAAGCGGCTTATATTACTAACATGTGAGATCTATATCATATTTCCTGCATGTCACTGACAGGTTGGGGAACACAGTCATACCTGCCCTGTGTCAGGCGCAGCAGGAACTTCCAGTATGTAGGCCTGAGGTTCTGGACTTCCATCACAGCCTGTTTAACATAGATTTATCATCACTTAAACAAAGATTTGTGTTGAGCATATTTACACATGCATCCACTTTCAGTCTAACGTGGCCTGAAACAGGTAAAACAGTACAGACTACAGTGGAAGCTGGGCTGCAGCTTAAATAAAGATGTTTGAAATAAAAGCGGAATGTGAGGCATGTGCGTGTGGGCAACGCTCATCGGTTCAGCCTCCTGGCGTGTGTCTGGCACTTACAGCTTGGAAACAAATAGCAGTGGAGATGGCGTAGAGAATGGTGTCAGCGTGGGGAAAGTAGGGGAACCGCCCTGCCTCGATCCCTTTGAAGTACATGGTCTGAAAAGAGAGCGCAAGTGTCGCTTTGTTTCTTTTTGCCTGCTGTTTGCTGTGAAACGGGATTGTTTTACCTCCACCAGCTTTGTAAAGAGGTACATGGATATGGTGGTGCTTCTGTAGAAGAACATCGATGTTCCAGCCAGGAAGCCTGAGAAGACGCGGAGGAACAGACGGAAACAAGTGTCACACAGCAATGATTCTAGCGAGTTTGACAGTTGGAACAATCGGGCCTCACCTGCGATTAGCGCATGGAGCTCATCGTCAATGTTCCGCATCCAGCGTAACAAGCAGCTGGTCACCTGAGCCAAAGAGAACCACATAAAACCAAGAAACCAGAGCGACGCAATCCTGACAGGAAATAACAGTAACTATGGAGACTGGACACAAGTGGAGATCAACCTTGTATATGCTGACGAATGATCCTAGGAAGGCCCCTAACTGGAAGTTCTCTTTGTTGTAGAAGAGCGAGGGAATCCGCGAGGGTTTGGAGAACATCTGTCTGAATGCTGAAGGCACTCTAAGACAGCACTGAATCAGGTAGCCGACACTAAACATCCTGACGAAACCCTGGAGAAGGCAGGGATATACATGAAATGCTGTTGTTAGGATGAAATGGAAAAGGAATCCGCCCTTGTAAAACTGTTGACTCACTTTAATGCAGTAGGAGATGCAGTTGTCCTGGTGATGTTTACAACATCTGTGTCTGGGACCCTTTTTGCATCTGCAAACGATCAGGAGAAGAAGTCAGATCTGTGGATGCTGAGGGAACCGTGCTTGTGCGAACGGGCCTCACATCAACTCCAGCAGGTTTTTGGTGTACGCCTGCAGCGTCTTCCTGCTGGCCTCAGGCCTTCCTGCTGCGTCCTCCACCTCTACAGCTCGGACCGTCCTCTCGGATGGCCTCGGGCAGCCGCGCTCGGCCGTGACGTCGTGAGTGGGGATCTCTTCTTTCCCAATGATGAACCTGAGACGGACAACGAGCGGAACGTTTGGAAAGCCCGACTAAAACGGTCAAGGTGGGGGCTGGAATATGGCCGACTCACTTTAATGCAGAAAACGCAAAGCCTTTGAGGCCATCTTTACTCCTGCAGATTGAAACGTAACATTCGCCTTTGTTATATGTAAATATGACCATTGTTGATATTTCAGAGTTCTGACCTGAAGAAGAACATGTAGAGCGAAGCGGTTATGCAGAACAGGAGCACCTGATGGAGGGAAATGAGTGCAGGGAAGCATATTAAAGAAGCTCAGGCATTCTTATTCCATCAGTGAAGAAGATCATTGATCACACTTCACTTTTAGATCAGCCAGATCTCTTTTTTTTTTCCAACGTACCTCTCCATGTTTAACGGGTCTGACGAAGCCTCGGGTCACTGCCATCCGGAACAAAGTCTCAATGGCCTAACAAGAATATTACACTTTTAAATACACATATGTCACACACACACACACAATCATGTTCACAGTGAATCTGAGGCAAAATGGAGAAGCCTAGAAACGCTCTTACAAGGTTCACCATGTATATCGTCAGCAGGCCTCTCCTGATGGGGGGGTATAAATGAAGATTACATGAGTTCCTAACAAAACACACTCAACATTTTTAAGGACTGTTCAATGTCTGAGCCATGACAGGAAACTCACCTGCTCTTGCGCTCCACAAGGATGGCGAGATAGGAAGCAGGCAGTGCTGAGCCAAACCCAAGCGACCAGGAGTAGAAGCCCCCCAGCAGTTTCCTGTAGTCAGAGAGATACAGTGTTGGATGGTTTTGTTACCGAGCAGCAGCACCGACAGTAAAGCAGGGAGATCACAGTTCAGACCAGTCTTGTCCTTCCTGTCAACGTAAATATTCAATAACTAACCTGAGTATGCAGAAGAAAACAATGTAGAGACCCCCATTGGCGGTGAGGAAAGAGGTGGACCACAAAATCTCAGGAATGAGCCGTTTTAAATAATAATCCTTCTTCCTTCTTCTTAGCACTGCTGCAATCTGCAGTAAGTGACAATTACAGATCCAATTCTTCACACTCTGCTGCAAACACTTAATGAACTATTTAATCAATCAACCAATACTTTTGCATTAAAAGATCCAGAGTTTCGTTCTGTGTAAGTTAAATATAACAACTTCCACTTTTTGAGTTTCACATAAAGATTCTTGTGGATCATGACTATTTGGTCAAACTAGTTATTCCATCTTTTTTTTTTTTTTAACAGATGGTGTTTACAGTTTGCTGCTACCTAGACAGCAGTGATTAACGTCAGCTTTTGTGTTGAGTTCGTAATTCGTAACGCGATTAATGCGACGTTTAAGCCTTTTAACCGAGTTTACACACGTCCATAAACTTGACCTTAGCCTTCTGGAAGGGGTTAGGTAAGGTATACAAGGATTCTCAGAACTAGTTAGGCTAACTTAGCTAAATTTAGCCGCTGTGTGTGCAAGAACACGATCTGCAGACCACCAGAGCTGACGTACCAGATAAAGAGGGACGTATATTTTGAAGGAAACCTCCAGAGCGCTCCTGGAAACGTCCAGAGCAGACTGCACGCACGATGGGTTCCAGGTGTGGCCGATCTCGTAGCAGTTGTGGGGTATTTTACTGAGCACAGCCATGTCTGAACGCCATGGACTGTACTCTGGCTGGCAACCCGCTGCAGGAAGACAGCGGCGTAGCGCGCTTCCGTGCTCGTTCACTGATTCGGCTGACGTCACAACGCACTACGGATGTGCACGTTCTGAAGGAATGAAACTCAAAAGCCGCGCCCCTCTACACACGTATTATATTCATATTATATTTATAACATTTCTATTCATATCATTTCTTATTGTTATAAATGTATATTGTATTATTATATTATTGTATTGTTATTATTTAACTTTTTCTCAAATATTTCTAACAGAGATGTTTGCATACTTGATCACGAATCTGTTATTTGTTTTTATTTGTTTCCGTGGGCAAATTTTACCATGCCTTCGCCTTTATTAATGACACTAAATAAATACATCACACTTTGAGTAAACATATAATCAGTTTCACTTTGCGTTTTATCTTAAAGTGGGTCGATTACATTGATTTCCCAGTGGGCGATTATCCATCCATCCATTTTCTGTACCTGCGTTATCCAACTTTGGGTTGCAGGGGTCTGCTGGAGCCTATCCCAGCTCAGTGGGCAATCGTTACATGCAATCGTAATGAAGGCGAGAAGCTGGAGCTGTTATTATCCGTGCACGCTACGCCTGACACCGCTGGAGGCGGTCACAACAGCTGAATGGTCCGAGTGTTTTGCTGAGTTTTATAATTCCTGTGCACTTTCGGTTTTACGCACTCCAGCACAGCCTCTGCGCAGTAGCACTTCTCAGTGCATAACTGGTTCAACACACTCCCGGAGCGGCCCTCCGAGCATGGACCGGACTTTGGGGCTGTTGGCGAGTTTTTTACTTTTCGTTTTCTTTTCCGGTGCGGAGGAGACGCGCAGCCGTCAGAGAATTTACTACATCGGGATTGTCGAGGACACGTGGGATTATGCACCCAGTGGAAAAAACCTCCTAAATGGAAAAGATATCGCGGATGACCAGTGAGTCTGACTATGGTGTTTTTACAAGATGCGTGTCTTCTTTTATAAGTCTGTTGCTGTCAAACGATGCCCTGTGCCTCCATCCATCCATATATCCATTATCCGGGGTCGGGTCGCGGGGGCAGCAGCCTAAGCAGGGAAGCCCAGACTTCCCTCTCCCCAGCCATTTCATCCAGCTCTTCCGGGGGGATCCCGAGGCGTTCCCAGGCCAGCCGAGAGACATAGTCCCTCCAGCGTGTCCTGGGTCTTGGGCCTGCTGCCGGAGGGACGCGCCCTGAAAACCTCACCAGGGAGGCGTCAGGGAGTCATCCTAACTAGATTCCCGAGCCACCTCATCTGGCTCCTCCCGGCTGGCAGAGCTTCTCACCCTGTCTCTAAGGGAGAGCCCAGCCACCCTACGGAGGAAGCTCATTTCGGCCGCTTGCACCCGCGATCTCGTTCTTTCGGTCACTACCCATGTGCCTCCGCTGAACTTAACGCAAACTATTTAGGGTCGAAATGCTGTGTCATCTTGCGATGGTGTGACAGCGTCTACCATCTGTTTATGGTAGAATAATGCTGTTTACCTGCACACAGTAAGAGACAGATGACCCAAACAAAAACAGCAGCCAAATAGGACAAGGACAGATAATGCCTCAGGAAGGAATTGGTTGTTATTTTTGGCCCAGAATGATACTTAGAAATTAAAAAGAATGTGGTGAAAATATCCAAGTTTAGACTAAGATGAAGCATGCTTTTTCAAGTATATGATGTGATGCAGGAATGCACATTTCCTTCTGTGATGTAGGCCGCAATTGCCTCAGAATTTCCTGGTTTAGTCAGATAGTTTGTGCAGCATACCAGAGACATGTTAGTAAACATATTTAAAGAGCAGCACTCTTCCTAAAGAGCATTTATGAATGGAAACATATTAAAAAATACAGTATATGTATACACTGACAAGTCCTGCTTATAAGGCTCAATTTAGACAGTAACTTGCTTAGTCAGCTCAGACAACAGTATCATTTTAACGGTTGTCTGTTTCCTGTCTGTCTTCCTGGATACAAACGTCATCAAAATAACGACACCTCTAATTGGTTGACAGCTGTGACCACATGTAAATTGGCTCAGTGTCATCCACCGGTAAATTACGGTAAATCACGGTAGTCGTTTGCACAGGCAAACAAATCCAAAGGGTGACGCAAAGGCAAAAGTCAGTAACAGGCAAAGAATCCAAAAAATCAGGAAAGTCAACTGCTGGAACGTTTGATGCTGTGGCACAAACGCAA
Organism: Pao palembangensis; assembly: GCA_015343265.1. Classification (NCBI taxonomy): domain Eukaryota; kingdom Metazoa; phylum Chordata; class Actinopteri; order Tetraodontiformes; family Tetraodontidae; genus Pao; species Pao palembangensis. The sequence goes on along the minus strand of CM027094.1, from coordinate 8,444,427 downwards.
ACTGGCAAGACAAGACCTTAGGAGGAATGAGGAGATGTATCACTTCTTTCCACTCTGTTCTCAGTCATGCAGCCACCTTCCTTCAAAGAGGACCCCAACGCATCGGCCGGGTCTACAAGAAGGCCATGTTCCGCCAGTATACGGACAGGACGTACGGCCAGCAGATTCCAGGCCCCGCCTGGTTAGGCTTCCTGGGGCCCATCCTTCGAGCAGAGGTCGGTGATGTCATTATAGTCCACCTGAAGAACTTTGCCTCCAGGAACTACTCCATACATCCTCACGGGGTTTTCTATGATAAGGAAGCAGAGGGTAAGAAATGAAAAGGAAAAATTTAAAGTTACAGTTAAAACCCTGAGTTGTCAAAGCTTCAGCCTTAATCAGCTAATAATTTAGGCCATGTGGGTGTGTAATGTTAAAATTCTGTCTTACTCATAACCCCTATGTGACTCATCTTAAGATTGTCTTATGAATCCCCATGTACTTATGTAGTCATCATAACTGCATAAGCATGTGCTAATGTGTTTTGCATAAACAACCTTCTCATTAAGTCATTGTCAAAACAGCTGACAACTTGCTAAATCATTATAAACAGGTGACAACTCCTGCTAAACTTTGAACAAAAATGTGTGCGTAATGCAGCCAAAGCTCATACTGCGTGCGCTGTGTGCAGATAGGCAATGGGTCCGGTCCATTCTGTTCTGTCTCTGGTTTCAGAACAGGTCAGCAGAACCTTTGAGAATCATACGTTATCTAGGGCCCCCATGCTTTATGCCCTTGGAGGATGTGAGAGCAGGCACTGTTTGTTTGAAGCAAAGATGTGACGAACCTGGCTGTAGATTTTGTAGGACTGAGCATTTTTAGGAAGCACATAAGCGAACTGTTGGGGTCCGGCTTCAGCAGAAGGCGTCATACCAAGTCCAGAGAGGTGCTGGCTGAGCGTTTTGGGGACACCTCTAGAGACCGGAGGTGGGCGACGACGACTTCTGCTCCAGTCGACTGACCTTTTTGGGTTTTGATTCACCACTATATTTTTGCCTCATGCCTTTTTTATTCTTCTGATTCCATTTGGTTGATGTATTTTTATTTCAAATTCTGGGCGGCATTTTTTGAAAAAGACAACCTCTGGTGCTCCGCGTCACTTTTTTGACACAAACACGCGGCAGGTTCCTTCTGTTTTTCCACCCAGCCAAGATGTAGGAAAAAATCCTGCAACAGGAGCTACAAACCCAAACCCACCAACATGCTCAGGCAGAAACTGGGACATCCAAGACACAAGTAAAGCAGTGTTGTCTATGCCATATTGTACCACGCAGCTGCTCACTGAGATCAAGCTTTGGATAACCATTATCTGGATGAATGAGATAGTTTAACTCACCCTGTGCAGATGGTTTTCAGGTTTTGTTGTTATGCAGCAGCACCCTGGCCTCTTGTGATATACTCTTCCTCAGGAAGTTCCTCAGCTTTAGTGTTACGAGCCCCCCAAGCAAACTAAAAAGGGAAGCTAACACTCAAACAGTTAAGATAAGACTCAAGCAGTTCTTAAGAAAAGCACAGATGTCACCTAAACAAAGGCCACTCTAAACAAAACCAGAAAAAGAGCTAAAGATGTAAACAGGAGAACATACTGCTGAGGCGAGAGAGAAAAGCCTCAGCAGGCGAGAGAGAAAAGCCTGGTCCAGACCAGTACTGGTAGCGTGTAACAGTTACTAAAACTGAAACTAAACCTCTGTCACATTATTGATTTAGGTTTGATTTAGAATGCCTAATATGAATCTGGTTGGATATGTGTGCTTTTTCCCGCTGGCTGTCTGTCTACAGGGGCGCTCTACCCGGATGGAACGTCAAAGGAAAAGAAGATGGATGACTCTGTTCCTCCAGGAGGCAGCTACACCTACCGCTGGGAGGTCAGACCAGAGTTTGCCCCCACAGATGACGACGCCAACTGCCTGACCTGGGTCTACCATTCTCACGTGGACGCCCCCAGAGATATTGCCTCAGGACTTATTGGATCTCTGCTGACCTGTAAAAAAGGTATGAAGTACTTCATTCTGCCTTGTGTTGGCGCTGTAAATCTGACACAGACGAACACAGCAAGGGCGTTCCGCCTGGTCCCGATGGTTGTTTGTTCTTTATGAGCGCAGGAGTCTTGAAGGAAGTGGCTGATTCAGCCCAGGGTTCGGCAAAAACAGAGTCGTCCCGAAATGACGTCGACCAGGATGTCTTCCTGATGTTCAGCGTGGTGGATGAGAACCTGAGTTGGTACCAGGAGGAAAACATTCTGAAATGCTCCAACCTGGGGTTGGTTGACCTGGAAGACCCAGACTTTCACGAGTCAAACCTGATGCATGGTAAAAAAATAAAAAATAAAAAAAGAGAGATTTTAAAACTAAGTGGACCATCTTATATCTCTAAAATCTTTTGATCTCCTAGTTTTTTTTTCTTGTATAACTAGGTGCATGGTGTGTGTGTGCTCTCTCTCTCCGGCAGCTATTAACGGGTTCATGTTTGGAAACCTGCCTGAAATCCGGTTATGCCGGGGCCAACCGGTGGCCTGGCATTTGTTCGGCATGGGTAATGAGGTGGATATTCATTCTGCCTTTTTCCACGGGAACACGCTGCTGGACCGGGGCCATCGCACCGACATCCTCAGCCTGTTTCCCGCCACCTTTGCTACCGCCGAGATGGTCCCCAAGGCAAGAGGGAAGTGGTTGCTGACCTGCCAGGTTAATGACCATCTTCAGGGTAGGCTGCCTGACCTTTGACCTGCAGCTGCTGACTGGTTGGGTGCTGTCAGCCGTTGTCTGACACTGCAGTTCTTTTGTGTGGTACTAGGCTTTCTATAGGCATGTCTTTGTCTTTTCAAATTTTTGAACTGTCTTCTCATGCAGTTAAAAAAGATAGGAGCTGACCATTTGTTCGATTTGACCTCAAAATCTGCCACCGGTTTACGAGCTGCGGTGACGACCGTCTTTGTCGGTGCCTTTCAGCTGGAATGCAGGCCTTTTACGAGGTGAAGTCTTGTAACAGTGATAGCACCGCCATACAGGGAGGCCGTGTCGTGAGGAATTACTACATCGCAGTGGAGAAAGTGCTGTGGGACTATGCCCCGTCTGGAAAGGATCTGATTAATGACATACCTCTCACCAAGGCCGGCAGGTGGGCAAAGATTTCACGAGCGACACACAGTTCCAACTTAATCAATAAATGTTGCAAAAGTATAAATATATAAATATAACATAGCAAAGCCTCTCCATTCCTCAGCCGTAAATCTTCCGGGTTTGGCAGCAACATTCTGAATCAAAACACTCTCTAGTTTGCATATTACTCAGAGTATTTAGGACCAGTGGTTGTGGAGATATTCAGCTGAATTACTGACACAGCTCTGGCCACGACTGCTAGTGTTAACCTAGTATTGCAGCACAGGTATTTATTCCAACCCAAATCAAAGTCCATCCACACCTTTTTACAGTGATTCTGAGACGTTCTTCGGCAGAGACAGCGGCAGGATCGGAGGTCAATACAACAAAGTAATGTACAAAGAGTACACAGATGATTCCTTCACCACCGAGAAACCACAAACACTCGATTCTGAACATTTGGGACTCTTTGGTATGGACTGGGACCTGGTTTCTAAATTTCCAACTCCAACTTTCTGTATTTTGTGCACTTGCTTGTTATCTTGACACATCTCTTCCATCACTGTCAATTTGCCCAGGTCCAGTTTTAAGAGCGGAAGAAGGAGATATCCTCAAAGTGACACTGAAGAATAAAGCTGACAAATTGTTTGGCATCCAGCCTCATGGCCTCTTTTCTGAAAGCTGTAGGTCTTCCAGTAAACTATTCACCAGAACTTAATTATTATATAAAAATTATTATTTAAAAAAATAAAACTGCTTAGGTTTTAGGCCCAACACGGCCACAAAAACGTACAAAACTCATCCAGGCCCCTCTCAAACCGTCTGCAAAGAGGAAGAGCTCACCGGACATTCTGAAAGCTACAGACCCGTGTTTTATTCTTTAAACTTATTAGAACATTAACAGGAAAAAAATTTAAATATTATGACCATGTAAATAATAATGAATTAATTAATAACATTAATAAGTTTAGATGCAATAACATATGAAACTACTACTCGCTAATTAACAACTGAACTGAATTGCTAGAAATTACACAACTTATCCATATGGCACCTATAACAATCTCAACAACAATGACAGTAAAGAAACAACATTAACTTGTGTCATTCTGGCAGTATAATTCAATTCTTGTTGTGTTTACTGTTGTCTCCGTCTAACACTGCAGGGGATACCAACATCGGTCCAGAGGAGACCTTCACCTATGTCTGGCAAGTGCTGGAAGGCCCCTCTCCCTCAGATCCCACCTGTATCCCCTACCTGTACTTCTCTAACGTAGATCCAGTCGCTGACACCAACTCTGGACTGATGGGACCTCTGCTCGTGTGTAAAAGAGGGTCTCTGGCGGAGAACGGAAGACAGGTGCTGTTGCATTATACTGTCACATGTCGGGTTTTCAAACAGCATTACAGGGTTAATGTATTGAAAAACCCTGGAGCACACAAATGTCAATTCTGAATCATAATGTCATTGCTTCACTGCTATTTCCACTATACTGAATTTGTGCATGTTTGTTTAACAGAAAGGCATCGATAAGGAGTTCTTCCTCCTGTTTTCTGTCATGGATGAAAACGAGAGCTTGTATTTGATGGAGAATATTGCCCAGTTTGACGCAAATGCAGCCGATCTTTTGAATGAATTCTTCATGGAAAGCAATATGATGCACGGTAATAGCTGGATTTGGCCAAGATCTTTGGCACCGTGACTCATCACTTCACAGTTCTCATTTTGTTGGTGTGTATTCTGGATTTCAGCCATAAATGGGCGCATGTACGGTAACCTGAAAGGCCTGGAGATGTGTGCCGGGGACAAAGTAATGTGGTACACCTTTGGGCTTGGCACGGAGGTGGACATCCATGGGGTGTATTTCGAGGGGAATACCTTCAAGAAACAGAGCACGACGAGAGATACTCTAAACCTGTTTCCCCATACCACCACAGCGGTCTCCATGCAGCCAAAGGTTCCTGGTTAGTCAGATTACATCATGCATGCATGCATAAACAACCACATTTAACTCCCCCATACATTAGTTGCAATTGCAAAGAATCTTACAGCTAATTTTACTGTAACTAGCCTTGGGACCAAGAAGACATACTTCTCTCTCTGTAGCCACACAGGAAACAGAAAACAATAGATTTTGCATGACTGCGGTTAAGAGCTTCTAGATGAATTGTAATTCTGTACTTTTGCATTTTCTTCCAGAATAGGTGTGATTGAGAATGATAAAATCCCAGTGTTCAGTTGATGTTACTGTGTCCCTACAGGCGTGTATGAGATGAGCTGCCGAGTGACGGACCATTACTCCGCTGGCATGAGGCAGCAGTACAGGGTGAAGCACTGTCCCCAGAACAATTTCACATACACACGCACGGATCCCACCAAGATTGTGCAGTATTATATTAGCGCTGAAGAAATTGAGTGGGACTACTCACCTCAGAGGGACTGGGAGCTGGAGCTGTACCACACCACCGAAGAAGACAGGTGAGAGTAACAGAGTATGTCATAGCCTGGCCTCTGGGTTGTGGTTGCAGCTGTTTGAAAATAGAATTTTATCAGCACCTGTCTTCCAGTCCTGGCAATAGATATCTAGGGAAAGGAAAATACAGGATTGGCTCACGTTACAAGAAGGTTGTGTATCGAGAATACACCGACGACACCTTCACCGTGCAGAAGAAACAGCAACCCGGCCAGCAACATTTGGGAATTCTGGGTACAGTTCGACTTGACTTTCAATATTCTGTTGTTTGTTGAAACCAGAAAAGAACTTATTTCTTTGTCTTCACTTGCATAGGTCCCATAATCAAAGCAGAGGTGGGAGAGCAGATAGTGATCACATTTAAAAACAAAGCCAGCAGGCCGTACTCGATTACTGCGCATGGGGTGAAGGCCAGCGGTGCACACAGGCCCGTCAGACCTGGTGAGATAATAGAAGCTGCTGGCAGCTTTTTCTAACTGGAGGACTGAACACTGACGCTTCTGTTCTCTTCTCTTTAGGCCTTATAATAGAGTTGACGTGGGATGTTCCAGAAAGCTCTGGTCCGGGGCTCTCTGATCCTAACTGCATCTCTTACGCATACTATTCCAACGTTAATTTTATCAAGGTACATATTCTGTTCATAGATTCAAGTCCTGATTACAAGTTTAGTACAGTTTTTTTTTTTCCTACCATCATTTTCTACATTTCCAGGACCTGTATAGTGGTCTCTTGGGGCCTCTGGTCATTTGCAGGCCTGGCGCCCTGCAAGGCGAGGGCTCCGACAGACAAAGGACTGATGTGGAAAAGGAGTTTGCTCTGCTTTTCATGGTGCACGATGAAAACCAGTCCTGGTACTTGGACGACAACATTAGAAAATACCTTAATGTTGAACCACATGATGTGGACAGCGATGACGGTTTTGAGGAGAGTAACATGATGCACGGTAAGACGAAGCAGTGAAACCGAGAATAAGATTCTTCATTCAATCTTGATCATAAATACATCTGGAAATGTACATGAACCACATTAGCTGGAAAATACAAACCAAAAACTCAGAAACGCCACCTGAATAACATCAGCTGTGACTTTATCTGTTAAAAGGGATCAATGGTAGGCTGTACGCTAACCTCCAGGGTCTGGAGATGACTCAGGGACACAAAGTTGACTGGTATCTACTGGGAATGGGCAACGAAGTGGACATGCACACTGTCCATTTCCATGCTGAGACATTTACCTACAAGGTAATGGTCGCTGCCCAAACCTTGATTATTTTGCCTCAGAACAGTTGCTCCACAGTCCCACACTGTGGAGCTGTTGGATGATTCTGGGTGTGGTGGTGTCTGGTTTGTGTTCTTCCATATACAAAGTGTTTCATTTCCTCAACTCAGTCATTTCCCAGCTTTTGCTTCCCTCTCCTCTCTTTACTGAGCAGACGGATAGCAAACACCGTGCAGACGTCTTTGACCTCTTCCCTGGAACTTTCCAGACTGTAGAAATGGTTGCTGGGAATCCAGGAACCTGGTTACTTCACTGTCATGTGACCGACCATATCCACAGCGGCATGGAGACAACATTCACGATCAAAGGTTTGCCCTGACTTTTGTCTTTCAGTGCACCAAATGACCCCACCAACACAGCTCCAAGGGTCACTAGGGCAGATCCTTTAACATGACAAGATGGAGGTTCCTGTTAACTAGTTGATTTGAACAGAGTGGTGATTATTTTTAATTGTAACTATCACACCAATATGGTTTGTAATAATTTAGAATGCCAAAAAAATTTAATAAAACGTGAAAAGTTACACAATCAGTGCTCCTGTGCTTTAGGAGCACTCCAAATTTCATTTGGATCGATCACACTCACACAAAGTATTAATTTCTTCAGTTTATGTTAAAAGTAGGACACCTGGGCCTTATCATGCACTTACGTCATGGATATGGAACGTTTTTCTGAACGTTATCTGCCTTTGCTTAGACACTAATGACATTTGCATAAAACTACCATGAATTTTACAGCAAAGTCACCTTTGCAAGGATATGCAGCGTGTTGGCGTAAAGTTAGAATACAAAGCATCTGTTTTTGATGCAGTTGTTCAGTCTCTCTTCCTGTTTTGAACTTCCTTTTCAGCTGCAGCATGGGGAAGTGGAAGCTCCTTAGTGACGTTGTTGCTCTCGCTGCTGCTTGCTCTCATTTCTGCTGTGCACTGATGAAGACTCCAACGTGGCCTTGTTACCACATCAGCGTTTTGTAAATGCAATTCAACAAGAATCCAAGAGAAAAAAATCACTGTAGAATGCACACATTTTTTTTTCTTCTAGAATGTAAAACTATGTTTTTTTGTATGTGTTTTTCAAAGTGCTGCTTGACCAAATAGTTTCACCCCCCACAAGAAGGTCATGTGACAACAGCTGTTTATCTGTCTGTGAACAAAAAAAAAAATGAACACATGAAAGAATTTTGATGACATTCTCAGAAAATGTTGGTAATGGGCCAAGGAACACATGATTACATTTTTGGATTCCCAGCCATGATCAATGGAGGGACGACTGTCCCTCTACAGCATTTAAACAGCAAGCAAAGTTCAATAAAAAGATTTTCTAGGCCACTTACTTGAACAGGAGTCACATTTCAGGTCAGTTTGCGTGTGGCATGGTGTATTACCTCCAACAAGGAGATTATGTGACAGCCAGCATATGTGTGTTTGTTTTACTAGCAAAAGCTATGAGAATTTCACAAAATGTTGATCATGAAACAAGGAACAGATACATTTTGGCAATCTTCTGGATCACCATCTGGATCCAGGAATGTTTTTAATAAATCTGTATCACTGTGAGATATAAGGGCATTTTCAGCTATGCATATAGTCAAAGTCCCAGGCCAAGGGGCTTTAAAGCAAGCTGTTATGTAACCTGTACTGTTATTTTTAAGTTGAACATGCTCTGTTAAAGGAAGACAACACAGATCTTGCTCTCCACATGCTTTAATTCTCTAATCTGTATAATCTGCTGCCTCATTCAGCAATCCTTTCTGCTAGGTTGACCCTCTAGTACAGGACGAGCAATATATGGTGGCACACAAAGTATTCCAAGTAATTGGAGTATTAGTTTTGGGTTTAGACCATAATATATGGGAAAATTAGCTGCTTGCTCTGCGCTTTCCAAGTGCCTGTTTCAAAGTTTTGTTACTGGGGACTTCCTTTTTCCCCTTTAGTAGTAAATAACTCTCCTCTTTTAGGATCAATTAAATAGTGTCACGTTTATTTCATACCACAAGGTGGCGTTAACATGTTTTTAAAAACAAGTTATATCGAAATTGAGATAACTCCTATTACCACAATACTCACCAAATCACCAAGTGCATGATATTCAAACAATATAATTAACTCATCTGGAGTCCGTGTGCACTCTTAGGACACCGAAACTGGAATTTCAAACTATTGTCCCCTTTTAACCTGTGATGGATCCACTGATCACAGTTAACAGCACAAATTAACATGTCTTTGTTTTCATCGGGCCACTGTTGGCCATTCAATAGCTGATTTCCATAGTGATTATCACTGTTGTGTAATGGTTACATAGGCAGACATCATTACATACCGAAAGAAGCCTTTAAAGCGAAGGAAAATCGGCACCGGTCAGTATGCAAACCTTAGCAGTGGAAATGGGGGGATTTTTATTTAAAGCAATAATAAAATTATTTTTCCTCCCACATCACTGATGATCACTGATTTATAACGCAGTAAACGCGTAAACAAGTCCATAGTATTGCTCAGTAAACAGGCCACGGTAAACAGCTGCAACAGGTCACAACACCTCTGATCAATATCTTTCATTGATCGAGACAAAACACGTCCTTATCTGAATGAATCTGTTATGCCTTTCACAGAATTTCGTTTGATTAGTTTTTCCGCGTTTGATGGAATCATTCCGCATTTATTGTTTAAAAACAGGTGTTTTATTTACTAATATATAAACAGTGGAAAATACACTGATTTCCAGCTCTACATTTAAGAAAATATATAAAGTTTCACGCGTCTTCCCTGTGCAGACGTCAGTGGTCGATAGGGGGCGCCACGGGGGGACTGACTATATAAACCCGACGTTTCAGTGATCACTGGTGACAGGTGAGGCCGGAGCTGGATGGTGCTGTTTGCAGCCAAAGAGGTGAGAATGTTCAAGCTTTAACGTTGCGGATCATGTACGTGCTTGATGTTTGCTTGCTTTGCAAAATGTCACTAAATATAAGTTGTTTTGAAAGCAGTGTACACCAGAACTCTGCAAAAACGTTTATTTTTCAAGACTTGAACAGACTGTGTGTGGGTGCATGTCAAGGACTGTGAGAGAGAGAGAGAGAAGGAGAGAGAGAGCTTCTGGCCCTGCTGATCTGTTTACTGTTTGTCTGCCATCTCCGTTATGTTTTGGATGAGCCACAGCGCAATTACAGAGAAGCAGTCGCGCTTGGTTGGGCTTGAGGGGACATTTAAAGGGTCGTGCACAACAGAAGGTGCAGACAGACAGAGAGACAGGCACAGAAGTGAATAAAAGAGCCCCATTTTTATCCAGCTCGGACCGGTTCTGCAGCAGAAGCTCTTTGAGGGCCACCATGGAGATGATTCTTAGATAAAACCATATCGGATCTTTGTCCCAGCAGCAGGGTGATGAAATCCTCTATATGCACAGGCAGGAGAGTTAATCATTTCCTCTTCTGTTAGTGGCAGTTTGATTTAGCTATGTACAATGCATACAGTTATCACTTGTCTGCAGCTGAGAGTTGATCAGAACCCTCAAATTTACACAGGGGTCGCTCTTTAATCATTGATTTTCTTTTCAGTTCATTTTACACATTAGAGATTCTGTTCCTTCTGCAGTGTGTCGTAGCTGAGCGTTCTTACACCCAGGTGACATCTTGATAAAGCTAGAATAAAACCCTTCCTCTGCTTTGCTCTTTACAGATAAGTGATCCTTCAGCCTGAGCCTCGGGAGAACCTCTGCCTCTCTCGCTCTCTCTCTCTGTCTCTCTGTGAGTGTGTGTCTGTGTGTGTTTGGCTGATCTCTGTTGCTCCGCTCTGCACTCCTCTCCTCTTCCTTTCGCCAAGCATGGCTCCGACCCTGGCCTCAGCGTTCAGCAGACGCTGGTGGATGGCGGTGACCGCCATCATCGAGAACCTGCTGTTCTCCGCCGTGCTGCTGGGATGGGGGTCGCTCCTCATCATGCTAAAGTCAGAGGGCTTCTACTCCTACCTTTGTAAAGAAGAAGGTGAGTCACAGCCACAGAGACTAAGTTGCTTTGCTTTTTCCCCAGTTGACTGTACTCTTCTTTTAGCTGGTACGTTTTCCCTCTTGAGCTGTTTATTTTAAGAGGTTGGGAGATTTTGATCAGTTTCCAGTTGGTAAATGCCCAATCTTCAGGAGTAAAAAGGCTTCAATACCTCCAGTGAGAGTGTAAACATGGTGGCGGAGTAATGAAGGCGATACATTAATGCCCGGCTGTAGCTAAAGACTCCTGTCTTTTCTCCATTCGCCCAAACCTCAGTCAGGTGCTTTGTGTTGGAATTCACAAAGGAACCAGTCAGGCCAAACCAAAGAGCAGTAAATGAGACCGTAAGAGCGAAATTGTACCAGAGTCAGCTGACACTTGTGTCAGGGCTTTTCAATGCTGAGACTCGACTACTTGGTTCGAGTTTTTTCCTGTCTCATCACCCGGTTTACACAATGAATTTACGAGGCTGGTGATTAATGGGAGGTTTGACCAACTGTTGTGCAACAGAAGCAACTCAACCAGAAACAGTTCTGCTACACTGAATATTTGGGAAATAGCTGCATTTTTCCGTCAAAAGTGTTAATTACAAAAGTTAATTCTGCAAGTCAAGAAAATTAGCAGGAAACGCCCATGAGAAGCTCTATGTGGAACGCTGACCTCACCGCTGATGGTGGGCAGCTCAGAGATGTCAACCCCGATGATATAAGAGAGAAAATCCAGCTCATCTCTTTTGAGGCACGTAACAGGGGAACAAAGTGATTTACCACTTTATTACAGTTAATATGGAGGTTGAAAGTCTACTGATAGAGAACAGAGAGGAAGATACTGATAAGTGATGAGCATCAGATACCTGGTCGTAAAAGCAAGCAACGGCTAATACGCCGGTCAGCTGGCGACAGTGCCTCATTTGAAATAATCCAACAGCAAATATACCAAGCTCCATGACTGCTTGGTCCAGATAGGCGTGAAGCATAATTAATTTTCTCCTTCGTGGTCAGAAATGCTAAGAAGACACCTGGTTTCATTTTTATTCTTATCTAATCTGCGCTCATGTTGGGTCTTTATCATCAAACTGATGAGACAAGCTTGTATTTGGCATGGAGTAGTAGGATCCTGCAAACATCAGCTGTTTCCCCTTTCCCTGGACTTTGCTCGTTCTTACATTGTCTCGCCCCGTGCCTTCTCGTTTTATGCCAGCGTCAGCTAATCACTTCCATAACATCATCATAAATTCAAAGTAAATATCCCGATGGAGGTATAAATTGAATTATTACTTCTTTGTTTTCTTTTTTTTTTTTGGCCTCAAACCACCTAATCCAACAATTTCCTGTTTTCCAGGTAACATCTCCAGCTACAACGTGTCCATGCTGCCGCCAGCACCGACGCCCAACGAGTTCCAAGAGTACTACGACAGCGGGGGCGCCGTGTTCGGCCTCGGAGACGGGGTGGAGATGAGGCCTCTGGTCCCAGCAGAAGGGCCCCTGAAGATGAACGGCTGGCTGATTTGTAAAGAACAGGACGAGATGTTGAACCTGGCTTTTACGATAGGCTCCTTCCTGCTGTCTGCCATCACCCTGCCGCTGGGGATCATCATGGACAAATACGGGCCGCGCAAGCTCCGGCTGCTGGGCAGGTAGGGCCCAGGCCACGGCTTTCAGTCTAGCCTGTGAAGGGTTTAGAGCTCTGTATGTGTTTGGTGTCCAAATAAGTGTTTAACATAAGCATCTATTTTCAGCACATGCTTTGGATTGTCCTGTCTACTCATTGCATATGGAGCCTACAAACCAAACGGTGAGGGAACCATATGACATATGTGTGTGACTCTGCAGTGTTTTGGTCACTGGGAACCTCAAGAGATAACATCTGTGTTGTTTGCAGAACTCTCCGTCCTTATCTTCATCGCTCTGACTTTCAACGGCTTTGGTGGCATGTGCATGACCTTCACCTCCCTCACGGTAAGTGTGTGCAGGGCTGTGTGTACGGCTGCTGCCTCTGGTCAGGTTTCAGCAACTCTTCCGGTAACGCTCTCTTGGCTCGCTGCGTGCAAACCCTCTGCCCGACCTTCTGTCTGGCCTGTTCCATACACTGAACTCTGCTCCCGTAGACAGCCTGTCTGATCTTTGGATAACAGGGGCTGCTGATTGGTGCATTATCACTTTCCTAAGCCTTGATTGTATTTCTTAGCAACCGTTGTGCGCTAATCGTAGTGCAGTTCTCTGATATACAGAAAGCCACCATGCAAAAGTGCCAGAACAGTAGAAAAGAGGTCATAGGTTTCTAGCAAATGTGAACAACAGCAAAAGCACCAGACTGAACATTTAGTTTATTTTGTTTAAGCAAGGACAACCGTCGGCGTTTATTTAGTTAGGAGTAACTTTTAAACCTTAAACTTTAAACCTTTCATAGCTCAGTCTGAGAATTGACTGTCAAAGGTATATTATATGTTATATAAGCAGAGGCTGCTGCACCTTTAACAAGTATTAGTCATATGTACTGTATATATAGCAGGATTGGTTCTCCCTTCCCACAAGGCCGAAGCTGCAAAGATTCCCAGATTTCACAAGGTCAGCTCCTCGCCATGGTGATGCCATCCACTACACATGGGGTCTGCAGTAAATCTCACAATAAAATGCCCCTTTTATGCACCACCATGAGGTATTATAGTGCACTTCCATGCCCTGTGAGCTATTTGTTGCATCTACATAAATCTCATTTGATGCTACTTCAGGTCTGCATGTCAGTGATGGTAAAACTAGAATTTAGAACTTTGTTTACATTTTCAAGCACCGGAGGCCCAAAGAATGAGTGCACAGTCCCCCTCCCACATACCAACCTTCCCCGCATCTCCCTGACTACCTGATTTACCTCATATGAAAGCCCCAGCGTTGGGTTAATCATTATCCACCATGCCATTCCTTGACTCATCGATCACGACCTTCCCTCAGGCGTTCATTCTCAGCTCGGGGTTGTTGGCTAACAGGTTTATTGCCAGGTTCAGGTGCTAGGTCATCATTTCAGCTTTCTCCTTTTGCTTATTACACTGCAGCAATTCTTAGTGTTATTGACTCTTTCAGCTGCTTTGTGAGGCTAATTGGCTTTTATTCTTCATTCTGTTGTGTCAGTATTTACCTAGTTTATCTAGTATGATATAGATATTCAGTTATCATATTAGAGTGTCACCACAAAAGTATATTGACTCCTAAACTTATGAAGGTACAACAAACATATTTTCCTTTTAGGATGAACTATTTTTGATTTGGATTCTGATCTTACATGGACTGTACAAAACACAGCCAAGAAATGGTTTGAAACAACGTAAAACACACACACACACACACAAAGACAGCCCTTATCCTCGGCAGACTTATGTAATTGAATGTGCTTGTTGTTGCTCAGTCTCTGGAAAGTGGAACCACTCTTGAATTTTAGGATTTGGGATGTTATTCCACCCACCGTCTCCCGTTGTGTTCGTTTCCCCCCATGACTCTGCTCTCTTTCTTCAAACTGGAGTAGAGAGAGTAACCTCGGAGGCCCCCTCTCATTGTTTCAGCTGTATAGAATTCACGTACCTCCCTATCAAGTATCGGGCAGCTGTGTGTGTTATGCGTGGTATTGGTGTTCCCCGTCTCTTTGTTTTAAGTTACTCTCCCCAATGTTCCCTCTGAAGAGCCACGTCTGCTCGCTAATTGGTCCCCACTATCCACTCTGACCCGTTGTCAGGGTAGGCAGTGTCCTCACAGTGTTCTCATTCTGTCCCCGGCCCCAAGTTTAGAGCAGCTCCACTGCAGCTGAGATCACTATGATCCTGACACGGGATGGCCTAACCTTTACGCTTACATACTGGACGGGATAAACTGTAGCACACTTCACATTAAAGCTTTGACACCTTTATGTTTTCTCATTCAAAATACAGGTGCTGATGTGTGATGATTTAATATATATTTAAATTATTTATTTTTATATAAAATTCAAATTATTAAACTTTATATAAATAAAGTTTGATTAGATTTTTTTATTTTTGATGTGAAACTTTTTTTTTTTTTTTTCTTTAGCTTCCCAACATGTTTGGAGACCTTCGGTCTACTTTCATCGCCCTTATGATCGGCTCTTACGCCTCATCTGCTGTCACCTTCCCTGGTATCAAGGTAACTACCCCAACCATGTAAACTTTAATGCAGCATGTGTGATTGTGTATGGATGGAACATATAGCATTAGCTGCCATGGTTTCTTATTAAGATTATAGATCTAGCATGACTTAGCAGGTAATATTTTCAGGTTTCACTTCATTTTTTGTAAAGTACAAAGTGTCAAAGGAGAGGAATACTGAGTTAAAGTAAATAAAGTAAGCAAACACCGACGCCCTATACAAGAAGGGCCAGAGTCGCCTGCACCTGCTGAGGAGACTGAGGTCCTTCGGTGCGAGCAGGGCTCTTCTCAGGATATTCTACGACACTGTAGTGGTCTCAGCAATGTTTTATGCCATCGTGTGCTGGGGGGAAAGCAGCACAGACAGGGACAGGAAGAGACTTAACAAGCTGGTTAAGAGAGCTGGCTCTGTCCTGGGCTGCAGCCTGGACTCCACTGAGGAGGTGGCAGACAGAAGGATGCTGGCCAGGCTGACATCCATCAGGAGTAGCCCCTTTTGCTACACTGAGTTACATTAAGAAAAGAGGAAACACTCCAAAACACCAGAGGGAAGAGAAAATAGACTAGGAACAACAGATACTGTATGATGTAATAATAGGGATGAGTGAAAATGAATTCTGAGTGTTTAGAATGACTGTGCTGCAGTATTAACCAACAGAATGCAGAAACAAAATTGTTCAGCCAGCACAAGTCAATACATGCGCACAAAATGACTAACCTGCATATAAATGGTTTTAACTTGTCTCTGCTTGATAACATAAAATGCAGTTTGATTCTAGCTGTTTGTAATTGGGTTTCTAGGTGATTTATGACTTTGGGATACCGTTCACCTCCATTTTGGTGGTGTGGGCTGCTTGTGCTGGACTGGTCTTCTTGAACTGCTTCTTGAACTGGCCTCTGGAACCATTCCCAGGACCAGAGGACATGGATTACACGTAAACACACACTTATCTTTGTCAGAAAACCTGAAGTCTGCATACAACAACAGTTGTAGTGTTTTATAAAGCTGAAATATTATGTTGATAAAGTCTTCATTCTAAAGACTTGATGCTAACACGCTTGTTTCCTTGCTCTTACTCTCTCCTCTTCTGCACTCACAGCGTGAAGATTAAGTTTAGCTGGTTGGGCTTTGACCATAAAATCACAGGGAAGCAGTTTTACCGCCAGGTCACCACAGTGGGCCGCCGCCTCAGTGTGGGCAGCAGCCTCAAGCAGAACGACTTGCCCTCTAAGGACGGAAACAAGCTCTGTCTCTCCACCACGGACCTGGAGATGGACTGCATGCCTCAAGCTGAGTGTAAGAGCACAGAGTGTCTGTCAACCGTCAGGATGATAATAAATCAAATAAAAATAAAATCCACCTTATTTGGCTCCCTTTAACTCTGTCTGCCTTCCTTCTGCAGCCCAGTCATTCCTAAAAACCATCACCACCACGACCTTCCTGCTCAGCCTGGTGACCATGTGCATCACGCAGCTTCGCCTCTTGTTCTACATGGGGGCCATGAACAGCGTCCTGGAGTCGCTTACTGGCGGCAATCTCAACACAGGTCAGTGCCGCTGCTCTTCCTGCACATGTTGTCTGTATTCTGTAGCACCGGCAGTGTAAAAACACTGATCGACATGAAAGCATCTGGACTTAACTTGGTTCTAATTGAATTTTCAGTGGAGAGAATGGAAGTGGGTAAGACTGTCATCTTTCTGCAGTAGTAGGACTGAAACATTCGTATACAACTTTTTTTTCTTAGCATTCCCATGTATACACTGCACCCAACTTTTTTTTCTAATAACGTCTTCCTTTGCTTTGTTTCTCAACCTTGGCAGAGCTTAGCACAGTCCTAAAGGCACCATTAGCTTTAATATAAAACTACCAGATACCATCTGATTGTAATCATTAACTAACACTGATCCCCACAACCTGCTCATAAGAGACGTTCCCGTGACAGACCTCTCGTTTAGCTGAACATGGAGGGCTCTAAATCTCTTATCCCTTAATGACGGCACATTTCACTTCATATGGATTTGCAGCCAAAGACATTGATTAACTTAACAGTCACAGTACGCAGATGCAGACACCCCCAACCCCCACCAACCCCCCCACCTCCCCCGACGTCTCACTACTACTCAACAACTTTGTTTTATATTTTCTTTAAATGCATCTCTATTTTTAATGTTAATAATGTGACTCTCACCCTGGCAGTGAGTCAGTACTCCTCCATCTTTGGTGTGCTGCAGCTGCTCTGCCTGATGACCACCCCTGTGATTGGCCAGATCATGGACTGGAAGCTGAAGGAATGTGACGACGGCGAGGGGGAAAAGAAAGCCTGCGGCGAGTGAGTCAAGTTTAACCCCTCTGTGTTTATTGTCCTAGGCATCACTGTTGCATTTGTCTGTCAGTTTGCTTTAATACCAAGATGTGACCCCCGGTGCATCCTAACCTCTCCTCTCCTCTCCTCTCCTCTCTGAAGGGGGGAGAAAAAGAAAAAGAGCAGAGACAAAAAGACACAGAAGGTGACCAATGCCATGCGAGCCTTCATCCTCACAAACCTGCTCTTGGTGGGTTTTGGGATCACGTGCTTGATTCCCAATCTGGAGCTACAGGTGAGTTTTAGTTCTAAAAGACAAAAAAAAAAAAAACTGACTTGGAGGTCAGATACTTATATATTGATGCTGATTCCCCTCCGTGGGCGATGAAGGGGACAGACTAGCAGTTTTCTCACAATTTTGCAGCATAAAAACATTTAAATTCAGGTCATATTTTCCAAATACAGCTATAAAACCTCAAAAATGGACTCACTTTAGTCCATTCTGAACCACAGCAGCCACTGTAGCTTCTCGGGAACTCACAAATGAGGTGTTGTGAGCAAAACAATATAACAATCTATAGTTCCACATTATTTGTCAGCAGATTATACTACTGGACATTTAAAGTACAGCTCTCAGCTCTTTATTGTGTTTTTATCTGACAGATAAAGACAAATGTGTCTAATAATCATCAATGATTGTAATTTCTTCTTAGATTTTGTCCTTCATCCTCCACACTGTGGTGAGAGGATTCATTCACTCTGCGGTTGGTGGCCTCTATGCTGCTGTGTAAGTCTCACGCATCCACCCACACTGTCTTCCCTATGCGATCGCAAGATCCAAACAGGCAAAAATAACAAAATCACCACTGCTGCCTCTACAGATACCCATCCTCCCAGTTCGGCAGTCTGACTGGCATGCAGTCTCTGGTCAGTGCTGTGTTTGCTCTGCTGCAGCAGCCCCTGTTTCTGGCCATGATGGGACCCCTGGGTGGAGACCCGTTCTGGGTATGAATACACAATTTTACCTGTTCAGAACACACACACACACACGAGAACACCGACTAATTCTCGCCTTGCCTTCTAGGTCAACATTGGACTGCTCGCTCTCAGTATGTTGGGCTTCCTGCTGCCTCTCTACCTCATCTACTACAGAAAGACACTTCAGAAAGAGCAAGAGGAAAGAGAAGAAAACGCTAAGATCTACATCAAAATCAATGGCACCGACATCCCCGAGGCCTACGTGTAGAGAAGAGATGACGAAGATTTTAACCTAGACACCCATGTGCCAGTACACACAAGGGCGGTTTCATTTTTACAGACTCCCAGTTTTTTTTACTAGTTAAATTTAATGGCGTGCACACAAACGTGCTGCCATTTCAGATCATTTGAGGCCACAGTTTGTCGTCGGCTGGACTTTCACCCGTGAGGAAGGTGAAGAGAAGAACAACGAAAGAGGAAAAGACTGTGAAAGGAAAGAGGCATGAGCCCTCTGCACTCCTCAAATCCTCTTAGTTTATCTTTGTTTTCTGTCCCGCCTGATAGTCACATTAGTGCGACTCTGTTCTGGATAAAGCTGCTCTGATACATCCCTGCATGAGCAGAAACTCAAGAGAAACACCCGCCTGTGGTCTGACGCAGTCTTGCCATGATTGTGAGGAGCTGTTTTTATTGATAGTGAAAACTAAGTGTGGATGAACAGTTAATTGACCAAGAGGAGAGACGAGCCTTCATTCTGATGTTTTGTTGATTGTTTTTCACTGATTATTACCCTAAAGGTACTGTAGAGTATAATAAACTGTCATACTGGAGGAATACTTATATCAAAGCAAACTAGTCTGTTTTGCTAAAGCAAATTAGTCATATTTGATTTTGTTTTTATAGAGATATATCCATTTTATTATCCTTTTTGTAGATAAGGTTTACCACACATGCCTTTTGGATATACCTTCAGAGTAAACTTAACAAGCCACTGGCACATTAAAACCTAAAGAACAAAAATTTACTCACAGAGTTTCATTAAATTATCTTAATTCAGTCTATCTATCAGCACTTTATACCTTTTAACTCTGACAGACATCACCTTTTACCAGCACTTCTCTCCCTGTGCCTCACTCAACAATTAGTTTTGCTTTAATTCTGAGCTCCTCTTGCCTTTGTAAGTGTATTTATTTCACATTGTGCTCTAGGTGTGTGTGTTGTTGTTGTTGTTGTTGTGTGCAGATCCAGTCTTTCGCTCAGACTCTTTAGAGAGAGGGAGATATTTGTGGAAGATTTTGAGTGGCTTAATAAAGATGAGTTGATATTTTAATATGTTTTATTAAATTTTTATTAGATATTATTGCCAATATCACTTCAGGGAAAGACTCTACAAACTAGCAGTTGGAACACACATTTGTGTGTATCTCATATAAATTAAAAAATATTTTTCTGGAAATATGAAAAAAGAAACAAAATTTGGAATTGTTCGTTGTGCTATCTGACCAGCAGAGGTCAGTATTCTGCATAATTCTGTTTCACTGACTAGTAAGTTCTTCCGCCAAGGGAGGGTATGTGACAGCGTTTGCCTGCCTGCCTGCCTGCCTGCCTGTCTGTATGTAACTCGAACAAAAATATTTATGGATTTTAATTATATTTTCAGGAAATGATGACAATGGCCAAGTAACAGATTACTACATTTTACTATACTCCAGGTGCAACTCACAATATGTAGTGAAATGTCCTGCCAATGGCGGAGCTCTGCAGTAATATATATTTTTTAAAGTTAGTTTTATTTAATAGTTTATTTGAGATAAACATAGGAGAGAAGCAATTTGAAAACCAAGCCAATGTTTGAGGGAATTAAAATTGTCATTTGACAGCGGGGTCTCTGTGGGGACTGTGAGGGATGATGCGGCTTTTCAATAACACAATGAAGCACTGTCATATTAATTTTGTATGCAGATAAATTAGAATCAGGATTATGAGAATGTCCGGCACGTGTTAAAAATAACCACAATACATCCCTGTGAATCCCCTCTACAACACCACCACCATCAACACCCCTCTTGTGCAGGGACAACGCTAAAATCATTATCTGTATGTGTATATGTCTGCCTGTTTTATTGATTCCTATCTTACAATGCTGATTACTGTATTTGCCTGAGAATCGATAATTATGCGATATATTATCGATGCTGCAGCAGAAAGTTATGTAATCTCTTAGTATTTTGATTGCTGCTTTGCACGTGATGATAGATAGATAGATAGATAGATAGATAGATAGATAGATAGATAGATAGATAGATAGATAGATAGATAGATAGATAGATAGATATGTTAAGCGGATGGCAGACGGATACAGATGCGCTATAAATACAGCAGCAACAAATTGTTACGTAATTTCAGACTCACACACGCAAGATCATCCCACAATCTCCCGGACGTGGGCCTGGATTACTCGTCATTACGCGTTCACATATTCACACAGGCGCGTGCACGAGATCAAAGATCGGCCCGTCACTTGCGGGTTTATCAGTTATCGATTATCAGTAACTCTCTGTCGTCAGACGCGTGGGTTCGGGGTAAGTGGAGGCCGAGGACCACATTGGACCCGGTTCGGGGCCGCAGAGAGCTGACGCATCGCTCGTGTGCGCCAGTGGTGGTGATCCCCGTGTCAAGCCCATCAGTTCTGAATGCCACGCTCTGACGTCACCACGGCTGCGATGACGCAGAGGATATGGTCCACTCTAAAGAAAAATGGTTCAGCTCAGTGCCGCGGCTTCCTTTTTTCTGACTTTCCTGGGTTTTTATGCATTTATCTGAATTTTACTCCTCGTATTACATATTGCCTTTGGATGTGGGCAACAACTTGGAATTTTAATACTTGAAAAACATTGGTAAAATGACCAATTTGACAGCAGTGACTAGGTCCATACATTTTGAATAAAAGTCCCATCAGGTCAAAATACCAGGGCTGCTGCATAGAATGACTAAAGGAGCAACTTACCAGCATTAAGATTAATGCAAATGAAGCAAAGACCCACAATGCTGATAATGCACGACTCATATGACCAACTCCTGTAGGAAGTGTTTCTCTTCTGCAAAACAAAAAAGGTCTGAATTCTCTACTTTAAAATGAAAGTCTAGCTGATTTACATAAAGACAATGGCGCGTCTGTCCTTTCCTCCTCAGCAACTGTAACCGCACGGATCCAATTTCCACCCCTGACCCTCCATTTCTGTGAGTGTGCTCTGCACAGGCCTCGGTGCTTTGCGCGCAGCAGCAACGCCGCGCCGCGGCCCCGATCAGGAAGTGAATTTGAAGAAAATACGCGGAGGTAGAATGACATAGAAGGGGAGAGGTGGAGAGAAGCAAGAGGAGAAAGAAGAGACTCTCGGGAGGAGGCATCGAACCGCTTTCTGGACCCGCTTTTAGCCGCTTCCTTCTCGGACATCGCGTCGCACGCAGAAAAAAATGCTCATAAAGGAATTGTAAGTAGGTGTGTGTGTGTGTGTGTGTGTGTGTGTGTGTGTGAGGGAGAGAGAGAGAGAGAGAGAGAGAGAGAGAGAGAGAGAGAGGCAGATGTCCGCACGTTTATCCGTTTTGGTTTTGCAGCGCTGACATTGTGGCCGGAGAGTGGAGTTTAAACAGTGCGTCCAGGATGCCTGCATATCTGACTCCAGGTCAGTCTGACGGGCGACGAGGCTCCACCAGCCTCTAGCGCGCAGACAGGGACACCATTGCGCTGAACCGTATCCGTAGTTGCATCAGCAGCCGGCACAGGCATGGCTGTGCCCTTCACATCCCGCATCAGCCTCCGAGTGAGCCCCCGATGAAAAAATCATTCTGTCGGCTGGAAGAAAACCTCGAGAGCCGCGGTGGTGTTGATGGAAGTCGGTGTCGGCTTTGCCATGCCGTGGCAGCCCGTCCCCGTGAGCCGCCGTGGTCGTGTTATTGATGCGTGGTGAAGGTGAAAGCACCGACTCTGGAGGTGGCTACGAGAGGTGTGAAGGAAGCCCAGCGTGGGGCTGCTCAGGGACTGGGAGTGAGCAGGTGGAGGATATCGATGCAAAGCTTCGGGACAAGGAGCAAGAAAGAGAGAGAGAAAATGAGGCCGAGGATCTGGCCAAAAAGTGACACTTTTACCAGACTGTGACAGCTGATACGAGGCATGCGTAAAAACGGCAGCGACTGGTGTGCAACTGTTCACTCGGGCCTCAAACAGAGGCCTGCTGCTGGGGTCAGCGTGAATGTTAGATAAACTGGGATGGGGTTGCCCTTTTAAATAAGTTGTGGCCTCCACTGGAGCTGTCCTCAAAATGCAAAGACAAGACGTCTTTAATAAAGCATCCAGACTGGTTTCCTGACACATTTTAAGAGCGACAGTTGAGTTTAAGATGGTGAGCTCCATCCCTGCAGCCACACCTTTATTGTTTCCACTGCATAGATAAAACAAATAGCAACTCTAAAAATAACCATCTGGTGTCTTGTCTTGATTTCCCTCCAACATGTGTTTAATCGAATAACAGCACCAAAAGTGTGAGGGTGGTGGCAGCAGTGATGATCTGAAGTGATTAGGGAGCGCCCGAGTCTCAGCAGTCTGCCTAGAAATTAATTAAATCGTCACGATTAAATGCCGAACTCACTCAACGCGCGGGCACGCTGAGAGGTTCGGTCACAGACGGCAGAGACGGCACCACAGGGGTCAGGAGAGGCAAAAATCGATCCGTGACAGTTCCCCTGCCCGGTGCCGCTCACCTAAAGCACCGACCCAGAGCGACGCTGCTCCACATTTCTGACACTTCCAGGAGCTTTTTCAGCAGAAGAGTCAGAAGCAGACAGGAGATAAGATGACGAGAGGAAAAAAAAGAGGTGAAGCGCAGGAGAGCAGAACCGTGTTTTCTGAGCCCCGAGAGACACCCGATCATCCCGTGGAGACGTCAGGCCAAGGAGGGAGAGACACAGAGAGAGAGAGAGAGAGTTATGTGACTCCAGTCCTTCTGAAGGACACATTCTACCATCTTCTGCTCTCTAGATGTTCCCTGGAAGATGAAAGCTTTCTGAAGTAAACTATAATGATGTTCCTCTGCTCCCCCTCAGCTGCTTGTCTGGTGTCTGGCCGGGAGTCAGAGCCAGATTATGTTTGGTGGTGGGCGGAATGCAGGATTACGTGCAGCTACAAAACAACTACCCAAGCTGCGTACGTGTACGTGTACCTGAGACAAGTGATAAAGACGTGCACCCCTTCTCCGTGTAATATTATTGGTAAATAGACTGTTCACATCTGCAGCATGTGCGCTCAACACCGTTTTATGCTGTTGTAATAGGAACCCTTGTTGGTCAGGAGTTTACAGTCTGTTTTGTTGCAAAAATGTGCAGTTTTTGTTTTCTTGAAAAGGTTTAAAATAGTGAACAGTTTTGCTGATATGACAGGAAAGATAATGACTGGATTTGGTGGACAAACACAGCTAAGAGGATGACATTTATACGACGCTTTACAACATCCGCCCAAGAGAGTTTCCTGTTGAAGCCGGCTGCAGACAGAACGGAAGGCCTGATGTGGGAAGTTTGTTAACAGAACAAACAGTGCAACATTGTCACTGTCAGCGCTGCTCCCACACAGAGATTTTTCCCACTACAGAAGCCACCATGTTAATCAAGTTTAGTCAATTACAAATATTTATGAGCAAACATGGGTGACATGAGAAACCTGCAGGTGAAACTGTGGCAGAGGTTTCCTAAAATAGCAAGGTTAGACGAGTTCCTTGATAACAGCAAACCACCAACCACAAACCTGCAGGGCCTCAGAATTAGCCGCTGCTAATCTACAATATAGATAATCTATAATCCTACGCTTCATTCACTGCCCCGCTGATTCTATGAATATAATAATACATGAAAAACACAGTCTTTCACAAGAATTGATTATGTTTAATTTTGGTCTTGCCTGCTGGCTGAGTGGAATTACTGTTCTATTTTTAAGTGTTAGAATCATTTACTTGAATAGAACCTTTACACTTTGTTTATCTGTAACTTTTCTCCTTTCTTCTTCCCAGCCGAGTGATTCTTCCCATCTCTGTGGAAGAGGTAAGCCTCGTTCATTGTGTGTTTACTGAAATGACTTAGTTTCAGTTAACTAGAGTTTGTCTTAAATTTGTTGATATTTAAAAATGAGCCCTAATTCCCATCCATCGACTACAAAAAGAGTCTTAAATCTTCAGTCTGAATCAGCAGTCTTTCACTGTCCCCATCCTCTCTGGGGCCTTCTGGTCCCTGTCATCCTCATTTCCATGGCGGTTTGCTCCTCTATTCAGGCCTGCATCATAAATGAGTCACTTGAAACGACTACCACCACTGTACCCTTCTCCCATCTGCTACCATTCTCATATTAACTCGGACAGACTTGGGTGTACGTAATCTTGTTTTTGCAGACACATTTGACTTCTGTGGTGTTCACTGTAGCCCCGAATCACACCGTTTAGCAGTGTCTTTAACAAGAAAAATGCAAACCAGAATTCCAGGTTTTAGACTAAATGTCAAAAAATTCCAATGATGATAACGGTGATCCCTGAATTTGACTTTTGACAGTGGATGGAGCAAAAAAGAAAAAAAAAAACATACTGTATATTATCAGTGTTTAAAACAAACCTTGCGTCAAATGTGGTAATAAACAAACAAAAAGGTTGTAATTGGGAGGAGACGACATTAAAACCCAACCCCGAGGGCTCTGTTTTCATACACACAGGCACCTCAGTACCAGACACCAAAATTGCTGTCCCGTTAGCTTGCTGGCTACATGGCTAACACAGCTAACCTGCAGAAACAGGAGGCAACAATCTGCACAAATCAACAAACATTTTTGCTCTAAAATATGATCCAAAAGGAGCAAAATCAGCTGCGGGTGCTGGAATAAAATCTAATCCACCAAGGCTGTGAAGTAATGCGGGCTGTCTGTGGAGCTGCGTGTGAATCACAGCCCTCCAGAAGCGTCTCTGTCCCTGCTGCAGTCTGCCTGTCTCCGCTCCCTGCCACACAGCGGTCTGCTGCACTTATATTAAACATTTCCATCATTTCATCTATGAGACGGCTGACTCTGGCCGACTTTTATTGTTCCCTCTCATTAAATGTGCTGCAGATCATTATTGTTATACACAGAAACACTCCTCACTCCTCATCCTGTCTTTGCTGAGCCTGTCAACACGTTTTTTTTCCCACTTTTTTTGGGATAATACAGAAGAAGCAGCATCTTATCACCTTGGATTGAAACTAGATCTCCATTCTTCAACTGTCCCCAATTATTTCTGTTTGATTTTGCCATTAAGCGCATCAGTTTACCCATCAGCAATGGCTTTCATACTGATAAACCTATAACCAGGAAATTAGTTTATCCTCTTTGATCAGTTATTGACTGATTTTAGACCTTAGCAGGTCTAGACCTTAGCAGGTCTAGATTTTGGGGGGGTTGTGTCAGGCTGGACAAACTGGAACACATCACTTCAAAAAATGGATGAATGGATGGATGGATTTCAAAGAACTGCAGTTAAAGAGAGGAAATGCAAAAAGAAAAAGTGTGTGGGAGAGATTATGAAGAGGAAAAGGATCAGTCGGACACTTTAATCCACCATTTAAGATTAAGAAATAGATGATCTGATGACACACATGTGAGTAAAGAAAAGGGATAGCTGTATGCTATTGTCATTGCTCTGTCATCTCCATGGTGACACAGGGAAAGATTGAGAGATCTGTTTTTTTTTTTGCTAATTTTATTCCTGTTTTATTTCCAGTACCAGGTGGGCCAACTGTACTCTGTAGCCGAGGCCAGTAAGAACGAAACGGGCGGAGGAGAAGGAGTGGAGGTGCTGAAAAACGAGCCCTACGAGAAGGATGGAGAGAAGGGACAGTACACACACAAAATCTACCATCTGCAGAGGTGAGCGGGCTTAACCAGAGGAGAACTGTCCACATTGCAACAAACAGCACGTTTGCAATCTGAGGGAAAGGTAGAGGTTAGCAAGCAGGTCCAGCGTTTGCTGTACTCATCATGGGCTCGTGTTCAGCCTGTGACACCTGCAACAAGTTGGACAAAATGCATTTAAACGAGCAGGGACGTTAACCCCGCCCCTCGTCTCTTCTGCAGTAAAGTGCCCTCGTTTGTGAGAATGTTGGCTCCGGCTTCAGCTCTCAACATCCACGAGAAAGCCTGGAACGCTTACCCTTACTGCCGCACAGGTACAGCACACACACACACACACACACACACACGCACAATAACAATAATAGTTAAAGGTTTTAGAAATATGAACGTGGCCCTTAAATATGAACATGAACAGGACCTGCTGAAAATAATGATGCTGTCTTTATTTGTCCCTGTCTGCTACCCCCCCCCCCCCCCCCCCCACACCCCACACACACACACACACACACCCACACACACCCCCACCCCCCTCCCTCAGGCCTCAGTCTCTCTGTTACTTTAAAGGACAAGTTAAATAATTTATCATATATCCAATGAGAAGGGTCATATAATCACTTTGGACTTTCAGGCTATGATCTCACACACACACACACACACACACACACACACAGCAGTTGTGTTACATTTCTAATATATTTTTCCTGCTTTCTAATTCTGCTTTCTTTCACCCGGACCTACAGTAATTACTGTAAGTATGTTTTTACGTCTTTTGCACCTACAAACTGCAGACTTTGTTTTTTATGAAGGAAGCACGTTCAGCTGAAATTTGAGACAGAATCTTATTGCATACGTGTGTGTAACAGAGTCAGAGAAGCACCTGGTTGTTTATCGTTTCATCATCTTTACCTGATCTACTTCTTTTCTCTCTGCAGAACGAGTACATGAAAGATAACTTCTTGATCAAGATCGAGACGTGGCATAAACCTGACATGGGACATCTGGAAAATGTAAGTAGTATGTTTGTGCGTGTGTGTGAGCGTTTCTACTGCCGGACGTGTGGTGTGTCCCTCCTGCAGAGAGCATAAGTGTGCTTGTGCTTCTGTTCTAGGTACATGGTCTGGATGCAGAGACTTGGAAGAAAGTAGATGTAGTCTACATCGACATTGCAGATAGAAGCCAAGTGGAGCCCAAGGTGAAAATAAAATTTTTTTTTTTGAATTCCGTACTGATCTTTGTCCTCCGTGGCCCCTTGTTTTGGACTTTTGACATTTGGACTTTTGGACATCTGTCCAGGACTACAAGCCAGAAGAGGACCCCTGTAGGTACAAGTCAGTGAAGACAGGGCGGGGCCCCCTGGGACCAGACTGGAAGGTACCACAGCTGATTCTGCTGGCATTCATTTTAGTTAGCATCATGTAGCAGCGCTAATCCCGTCTTGTGTGTTTTTGCACCCCCAGAAAGAGCTCCATGCCAAGAAAGACTGCCCCCACATGTGCGCGTACAAACTGGTCACCGTCAAATTCAAGTGGTGGGGCCTGCAGAACAAAGTGGAGAACTTCATCCAGAAGGTCTCATTGTTGCTTCTGACTCGGTGGTTTAGATATAAACCTTCACTCCCTCAAAACTCAGCACGACTTTCTTCTTTTTTGTTTGTTTTTTTCAACCACAGCAAGAAAAGCGCCTGTTTACTAACTTCCACCGCCAACTATTCTGTTGGATCGACAAGTGGATCGACTTGAACATGGAAGACATTCGCCGCATGGAAGAGGAGACGCGCAGGGAACTAGATGAAGTAAGCAAAAAAGAGGGAGGATTATACAAGCTGAATGAATGAATCTGTGGTCCTAACTGCTCCGTCTTTGTGTCAGATGAGAGTGAAGGACCCGGTGAAAGGGATGGTGGCTCTGGAGGACTGAGCTTGTGTGTGAATGCTGCTGTCCATCAGGTGAATAACACTTCATTCCACCTCTCCCTCTAAGAGACGGGTTGGCCCTGAACGACATCTCCTTTCAGAAAAGAAGCACCCAGACACCAGCGGATTCGCGTCCTCCTGCTATTCCAACTGACACCACGTCCGACCGGCCAATTCAGTCTGACTTTCAGGGACCCGGACACAGTAAAACTTCTGCCGACCTCCGTCACCGTCCTCCCGCCTCCCCCTCGGTTACATTCCATTGCCGTTGCGGTTTGACCAGCCAGCGTCTCCGTGTTCTTGACCGCTCTGAGGCCTCTGGTAGCAGCATTCCCGTCAGTCAGGCCTTTCGCTCAACAAACCGTTCTAAACTCCAGAGATTCATTTCCAATATCTCTGCAATTTAGGGTTCATTTCTGTTGATTATATCCTGATGGTGTGTATATGTACAGTGCGCCGTAAATCGGAAGCTGAATAACTGTATTGAAATCTATATAGATATATATATAAATACATATAAAAGGGGGTTTAAACTGATTTTGTCTGTAAGTTTCTGTGATGTTTTCTTCCGTCCCACACGCTTTTTATGCCCATTTAAATTCCGCCAGGCTTTGAACAGCTGTTAGCATCGCGCTAGGTTTGAGTGTTTTATACCCCCAACCAGACATGAGGTTTTTATCCCAGGTTTCTCCTCATCAGCTTCGTCAGTGCTTCAGCGTGTGTGTTTCTGTAGCAGCTAAGGCTTTATTTCACTCACTGGGCTATTCTGACATTTCGGAACGCCGGGACAGAAGTCAAGCCTCTCTGTCTTTTAACCTTTCGTCATAGCAACAGAGGACTTATTCTGTCTGCATTCGAGATGAAGAAACTCTTTAAAAAGTGAAACTTTGCGTCGTCACCCATCCCGTCGCCTCACCAGTGGATAAACGCTCTTATCCAATGATAGCAATAACTTCCATGACACCTTGGTCTCTAAAATCTCTCGTATCACCGTTCGTTCCCGAGCAGGAAGTCAAGAAAATGTTGTTCAGCTGTTTATCCACCCCTGCTTTTGATGTGTTTGTATTACAGTCTTCAGATTCCCTCCAGGTGGGGTCTCTCATGCAGGTTTCCAGTAAATTGGTAAGAGTAGCTGAAGGGAGTCAAAAAGGCACCAGTGACAGGATGTAGAATCGTGATAACAGCGGGCCGTCCCCTTCCTCTCGTTCACGTGTGTTTGGCCTCTTTTCTGGATTTCTTTCCTTCGTCTCCTGTCGCATTCATATTTTTCAGCCAGGAACATTAAAGAGTAAGCAACAGATTGCATCGAAACTATGGAAACGATTCTGATCAAAGCAGTTAAAGAGCTTTGAATCTTCTAGTTTTACCATTTTTCTGTACATTTTGTATACGACAAATGTCAGTAGAACTGAATAACGGTGTGTGACGACATGACAGAGCCAGACAGAAGAAATCATATTTTTGTATTTATTTATTTCATTCTTGACCGTGAAGGAATGCTCATAGTTCTTCCAGGACCTGTTGAATTACATCTGACCACAAATTAAAGTAGAGAACCTCTACATTTGAGCGCTCTATATAACTAAATAACTCTGACCTCCCTCTATCCGCCATCCTGCTCACTGATTAGCTTTGTATTTTCTCCAGTTCCACGTTCTTTTGTTGTTGTTGTTTTTTTATCACCCCCCCCCCAAGTGTCCGTTGCCTCCTCTTTAAGAGAAACTCCGCAGCATCGCATCGCCGTCTGCGACAGAGCTACCAAACGCACCATGGAGATTTGTGGATGTACTGTCTGTTCTGACCTTGTAAATAGTAAATAAATGAGTGTAGATGAACACATATATATTGAGCAAACTGTCCTGCCAAGCCCGCAGCACGCCCTCCCGAACCCTCCAAACATCTCACACACATATTTTAGACTTGTAACTATGGAAACTTTACAGGGCAAGGTTTTTTTTGTGAATTATCAAGTCATTTTCTGGCTCAAAAGAGAAAAACTATAGTAAAAGTGCTGCAAGAAGCCATTTGACTGGACCACATCTCATTGGCAGGACAGTGTATAGATATATATTTTTGTTCTGGGTGTTGTACCTCCGTTGTCAGTCTCTGAACTACTCTCTCACCGATAACAAACATACGACGGCAGCTCGAGTTGACTTCGCGCAAACGACGGCGTCGAGTCTGAACGAGGCGTCGGGCTCTGCCCCCCTCCTCCCTGCGCGCTTCGAGACGAGGATCCAGGGTGCTACGTTTAGGGGACGTATTCCAGCCTGAAGATGCCCCACATAACTGGTGGGAGAACAGAGACAATCTCATAGATATCTGATATTAGATTCCTCGATTTATATAATCAGAATATGAAACCAAACGGTCCACTCCCCCAAGCTTTTTTCAAATCTTTCTCTCTTTCTGTCTTTTTTGCTCTCTCACTCACTCCTGTTGACTTGTCTCCTGTTTGATTTTCTTCTTTTATTGTGAATTTGTGCCTTTTTTGTCATCTTATCGTCCAATAACACTACTGTACATTGGAAAAGTAAAGAAATAAATTAAACGAGCAACCTCTGCATTGGCCTTCTGGTTTTATTGGTATTTCAGGTGGAACTTTTGGGAAAACAAAGTCCCTTTTCTGGCAATATGCTGCTAAGAAAACAAAGAAAGCTAAACCGTGATTTAAGAGCAGGCAGAGGATCGGTGTCAGACACTGCAGGCAAGGTGAAATTAATCAGGCTTGTGTTGTAAAGATTAGTTTAAACCCAGTTTATGGGGAGAAAAGCCCAGCCACACATTATGAGGTGAAGAGACATTTCCAGGGTGGGTTTATGCAAAAACACATTTTTAATTAAAGAAATGTTTATGGTGAAAGTTATTTCACCATATGTTAAATATGCTAATATCTTTGCCAAAAGTTTTGATTTATGCACCCGTACTGGAATGAAACCATCTGATATTTGTATTTTTGAGCCAATCCTGACTGTGTCTATTTTAGGAAACAGCCTGCTTAGCAGTCTATTGCCTCAAAAAAGTTGTACAGTTCACAACCCGTGCTGAACTCCCTAATAAAAAGCAGGTATTATTTAACCATTGGTGAGAAGGGGCCATCTGAGGATCCGTTTTAAACCCTTCTGATAACCCAGCTCCCTCTGCACCCTCTCCGTGCTCAGCCAAAGCCTGCTCAGCTTTGCAGCAATCAGCTGCTAGTCATTTGCTTTAATTGGCCCTGTGGAGGGCTCAGAAACGGTGAAAAACTGCAGCAGTTGTCAAAAATTCAACTTTTTCCTAATGTTACGTATGACATGTGGGTTTGATATAATGGCTAAAGTCATACACTTGCTACAAAAGCTTCATTAATGAGCCCTGGATTTTTCTCTTTGCAAATCCCTGACCACTGCTGAACTCAAAAAGCTCAGCTACAGGGCCCTTAATCATTCGCAAAACTCAGATGCAACTTCACCTTATGTACTGGCCAGAATATATACATATTTGTGGTCAAGATACATTAATCTTGATTGAAAGCTATATAACAGGTTAAAGGTCAGGTTAGCCATTAAGATGGTGTGAACTTTGTAAGAACTAAATTAGACTTTGATAACCACAAAAATCCTAAGTTATTTTTAATAAAAAGTTGAAAACTTTTCAACTAATTGGCAATAATCTCTTTTTAGCTCCAGAATTCATTGATAGCAATTTATTAATAAGTTCAGAGGCTATGATAACATAAATCTGTTTAGAGTGGCGATAGCCACTTTAATGAGATTAATACAATTTTACAGTATTTTATATAAAAATTGCACAAAAGCAACACCCTACATATTCCATATTGTTGGGAAAGTGAAGGATTATTTAAAATACAAAGACGGCTTTGGCACAACAAATACGGTGCCATTTCAATGAACAGACATTCATCCATTCATGATGAAGGTAATTCTTTCTCACTGAGGTTGTTATCCAACCTGGGGTAATAGCCTGATCCGATGTTACGCTTTAAGTCCGGGGCCAGTGGCTGCTGTGCAGGATCCTGCCCCTTCAGAGAAGGTGAGCGCAGAGAGAAGGCAACAGAAAAAGGCGGACAAACAATCAGACAACGGGAGTCGCGGCTGGAAAGCAGACCCCAGCTCTGGACTCTCCTCTGGAGAACTTTGTCATCTGTCCACAGGGAGTCTGCAGCTTTTTTTGGACGGCAGGAGAGAGACCGACAGACGAGGGTGAGCGGCTGAATGATGACGCTTCTGGTCTCAAACGACCACACAGACATTTATTTAAGAGGGACATTGCATTGAAAACTGAGTAACTGAAGTAAAATTGCGAATTTTATGCAAATAACAACATTTTTGTGTATTAATATATTTTTATGCAGACATTTAGTGATTTTGGGGCAACTATCAAAGAAGAACATGAGTAAAAAAATCTTATTTTGTTCTGGAAAAAGAAAAATGTCAGGCATTAGTAGCATTGTTCTAATGGTGAGCTGCTGATTTTACCGTGTTTTCAGTATGTTTTTGCCGCCCTTCTCATGTGTCTTTTATTGATCCATCTGTGTACCACTGTGGTCAAACTGTGCATTATTCTCCACACTGAACAGATGATATTTTAACACGTGACCTTCAGGGTACTGTCACATTACGGTGGATGAAGGGTGGCCGTGATGATAACATGATTACACGCTTAGAAACCTATTTGTGAAATTACTTTCAGGCATGCCTGTCATATCTGGTTTACAAATGTGTGCATCCTGACTGCAACAGAGCTTTGTGCTCTGCTCTCCTCTCTTTGTTTAATTACACCTGTTTTTGTCATTAGAAAAAAAAATGAGCACTGAAAGACCAAGGAACGGCGGGACAAACAAATGCAGGTAAGAAGACATGATCCTGTCTTATTTGGTACAGATTTCTAACAGAAAAGGGTGCACAGAGTCCAAATGAATCCAGAAAAAAAACACTAATGCCCTTGTGCCACATCTGAATTGCCCAACCTGCATAAGGAGATTTGACGCTGCAGGTTCCGTAACAAAACCTCTCACTGGACCGGTGAAAACCCAGACCAGGGTTATCTACTTAAGACTTGTGGCTGTAGAAGAATGTTCCCTAAGTCTCTGCACGTGACGCTGTTACATTAGAGGTGAACTGAGGCATGCGACATTAACATTTTTGTAAGGGGTATTATCTTCTCTCTGAGGTTTCCATCACATTTTCTTAATATAGCATTTTACCTCGCAGCTCAAAACAAAGCCAAAATAAAACCCCTTTTTCCTCCTTGCCATGTCATACCTTATAAAATCAGCTGAGTCAAACAGGGTTATTCACTGGCAGAATACTATGACACTGTAGCTTATTTGTTGTTTGTTATTATACCATTTACATTAATGAGACAGGCTGAAACTGTTTTCAGCTGTGCAGCTTTTGTCCACTATTAACTGCACCATCATTTAATTAGAATCATTTTAATCTTTCCTCTCAGAGGGGAAAATTTGTTAAAGCGCATTCACTGTCCCAGTTCTAATTTGGCTGACAAAGATAACCTTTCCCCTATATGACGACAGACTGGTTTGAAGCTGGGAGGGCTAAGGCTATTGTGTGCGGTTGTCCCGTCACTGTTCCATGCATGTTTAGCCGACAGACACAGTGCTGCCCGTAAACCTCTTAGGGATCTGAAGGGTTACAATAGTCTTGCAACAGGATCAGCCTCTCCTCCTCTTCTAGTCTGTGGACAAACACAAGCGTTCACATGCCCGTCCCCTGCCAGCGATTATAACCCAAATCTGACTCTCGCCCACATTCCTGAGAGGACCCCACAGCCTTGTTGCTCATTCAGCCAGTCGGAGCACAGGGAACTCTGCCGCAAACTTCTTCCTGCAGTTTTTAGGTTTTTCATCCAGTCTGGACCTGAGATCAGGAGCTACATGAAGAGCAACAGGAGAGATCCGACCAATTAGGAATGAGCTTCATTTGTTTCTAACCAATCCAAACTAAGGAAGAACAAATCCAAGACAATGGCATGACCTCACTCGGCTGGTAGAACATATCGGTGATCTGAAGAAGAAAAAAAATCCTTCCTGCGCTTGAGGAAAACACAGCACCAAAAATCAGAAGTGCTGTTTTTTAGCCTCAAACATGGACCCGGTCACACACAGTCCGCGCCTGAGGTCTGACAGCAGCAGCAGCTCCGCGTCTCAGGGCTCAAAGTCCAAGATGTTCCTCCGGCAGCGCCTGAACCAGCTGCTGACCTGCATAGAGGACATGAGCTCTGATGAGGAGGCCAGCGAGGAGGTGTCGCGCACGCTGGACGAAGCCTTTCAGCTCTGTGGTCGCTTTGTTCCTACTGACAGTTTCAGGTTGACACATGCTCCCTCACACTGATTTAACATCTTTGTGCGTCTATAAAGCAAAATCTAGCCAATATACATTGGCTGCATTCAGGTCACGATATGTAACCAAATTAAGTGTTATTTAAAAAAAAAAAAAAAAAAAAATCTTGAAACGTGAAAGATAATAGATGTGTTTCTTCTCTGTCAGGCTGCAGATTGTGACCTGGAACGTGGCCACAGCGGAGCCTCCAGAGGACGTCACCTCTCTGCTACAGCTGGACGTCCAGCCCCCCACGGACCTCTATGTGATCGGGTAAAAACAGGAGGGGGAGTGGGAAATATAACCTTTAAAAACATCAGCTTTCGTTGAAAGGATGACGTTTTCTACTTGCTGTCGGGCAAAGTCGGGAGGATTGAGGGGGTGTGTTTGTGACTCCCGGGTGTTTTGTCTGTCAGGCTGCAGGAGGTGAACGCCGCTCCCGTGAGGTTCATCTCTGACATGTTGCAGGAGGATTCCTGGAGCCATGCCTTCATGGACACCCTGGCGCCCAGAGGCTTCGTTAAGGTGAGGCAGGAGCAGCATTTGTGTCTGCAGGCAGTGATGGAGCATGTTAGGTAGTGCATTTAAGTGATATTTATTTAAAACTGTTACAACCAGAAGTATATTTAATATTGGATACTTCCTGGATAATATTTCTTACCATAGTTTATCAAATATGGGCACCTTTTAAAGGTCTTTAAATTCAGTATAAGTCTGTAAATGTTTGTTATATTGTGTTGCTTGTTTAGGTCACATCGATTCGAATGCAGGGTTTGCTGCTCCTCATCTTTGCCAAGCAAATTCACCTCCCCTACATCCAGAAGGTCCAGGCCACCTACACCCGGACAGGCATTTTTGGCTACTGGGTAAGGATGCCAGGCCAGTTTTTCTGACCCCAGAACGTCAGAGACAGCAGCAGCGCCTGGAGCTGTCGAGTTTAAACCTTTCTGAAAGGCCCATTGTGCCTGTCTGGTGGAATGTGCTAAAGCTTTGAGAAGAATGGGATCACAAAGAAAGAACGCAAAAACTGGTGCAGCGCAACACTCGCAAGACAATGGTGTATTCCATAATCCAAGATGTTTGACGTGGGATTATGGGGGAGGGGATTTTCTGGCCTTTACCGCGGGGACATTTATTGATTCATATTCATGGATTTTGTTTCTGGTATATTATTGTGAAAGTATCACACGTGTGTAACCACGTCAGGGTAATAAAGGAGGAGTGTCCGTGCGGTTTTCCTTCTACGGCCACATGGTGTGCTTCCTCAACTGCCACCTGGCGGCCCACATGAACTACGCTCTGCAGCGCGTGGACGAGTTGGAGCACATCCTAGAGGCACAAGACTTCGACCTGACCGACACCCCCCGCATCCGAGACCACAAGTCAGTACAAGTTGGTTTTACACACACACACACACACACACACACACACACACAACATTCAGCTGGGGGTCATCATGGAAGGTAACATGAGGTTCCCCGGCGCTCCCGAACAGGGTCGTCTTCTGCTTTGGTGACCTGAACTTTCGAATTACCGACCACGGCCTGCACTTCATCCGCTCGTCCATCAACAGCGGACGGCTGAATCTGCTCTGGAGCAAAGACCAGGTGCTGTACACACACGTACACAAACGCATACACACGTATGCACACTAATGCATGTAGTGTGTTTTTTCCCGTAGCTCACCATGATGAAGACAAAGGAACCCTTCCTACAGGAATTTGAGGAGGGGCAGTTGAATTTCAAACCCACTTACAAGTTTGACCGTAACTCTGAAAATTATGACACCAGGTAACGTGGGTCGCACATCTTTTAATTAGACGTACCTACTCGAATTGATTGTTCCTCAGACTCTGTGCTTTTGTTTCAAACAGCCCTTCAAAGTCATGGTTTCTATTTAAGTAAGACACTTTGTTTAATCCTGCATGCCCTGCTGCACCATCCCAGCTGTCCCCAAAGCTTTTCACGCCACACCTGTAGCCGGAATGAGCTATGCAATCACACAGGAAGCAGCAGATCCAGACTTTTCTGTGAACTGGCGCCGTGTATGTGTCTCTCTCAGAAAGAGCACTGTGGCATTGCCCCTAACCATGTACAGACCCAGGCCCCTGCAGTGCTGCAGCACCACCCTCTTCTTCCTCCTCACCTCCCTCACCTGGGGGCTGCTATCTGTCTGGTTGGGGGCTTGGCACAGGGTGCTAGACCCGCCAAGGTTTGTGTCTCCATATGTGGCCTTTAGAATAGGCACCACGCTGGTTGTCTTTCGTCCTTAAATAACTGGAGACACTGACATAACCAGGACTTCCTGCATCACACTTTTCCCGCACGATGCTGCCTGTGTTGTTTGTTTAGCTAATGCGCTGGCGCTTTAAGCTGTGATACTATTTTAAATAGTATCTTCCACTTCTGAAGCCCATCACAGCATGCTGGTAGGTCTACAGCTCCATGCAGTCTGCATCCGTCTCTGTGTTTTATTGCTTCCAGTATTTTGGTTGCCACTCAAAGCATTTATTTAGACTTTTGAACACAAACGAAACGTTGTTGCACTCAGCGGGAAGAAAAGAAAACCAGCTTGGACAGACCGAATCCTGTGGCGCATCAAACCCAAAACTCCTCCTGCAAAAGACGACGAAGATGACCATGAGACAGCACTGACCTCTGCTGATGATGGATTGGACGAGTATCCGCTCCTGGTCACACAAGACAAATACACCAGTGACATGAGCTACGGAGTCAGTGACCACAAGCCCGTGGTGGCGTCCTTCAGCCTGGAGGTGAGTGATAACTCACTGTCGACACCAGCGAGGGCGTGGAAAATCGTCCTCCCTGTTGACTTCCTCCCTTTCTCCTGCAGCTGAGGAAGTGTTTTGACACACCGATGGTGTATATTTCTCCTGTGGGTGTGTGGAGCGCAGACGCGGGTGCATGTCTGACCTACACCGTCCAAGAAGACTTCATGTCATCCACGTGGGATTGGATTGGTCTGTACAAGGTACTGGAGTAGATTATAGCATCCATCCATCCATCCATCTTACATTAGCCCGATTTGAATTCCTTGGTTTGGTCTTCCTGCAGGATGGATTCAAAAGTGCCTCTGATTACGAAACCTTTGCGTGGGTAAGAGAGGACGAGCTGCCAGAGATTAGTGAAGTCATACAGGTACAGTGCCAGTGAGGCATCTGCGGCGTAACTTAACGAACGTATGCATCATTAATGTGTGTCTGCTGCGACTGCAGCTATACATCGATCGTAATGAGATCCCTCTGCTGGGTGGAGACTACGTTTTGGGTTACTACAGTACAAACCTGCAAAGCATCATCGGCCTCAGTGCCAACTTTCAGGTGAGCATTTATTATCAGCATTAGTGTAAGAGACATTTCATACTCTCTCCATAAATATTCGTTGCCCCTTGATCTTAGGTTGTGTAACATATGATAGATTCTTTCTTTTTAAGGATCAGGATGAACTTTAATAAGGTTAATCAGTAAGTTCATAGTTGCAGTGAGGAAGGTACGAGGCAGAGCGTTTATGATTTTGCGCTGATCTTCCAGATTCTGGAGTCCAAGCGTGCTGTCATGGAGGGCTTGGTTCCTGAGAACATTAACGGGCTCAACAAATAAGAAGAGCCTCACAGCAGGGTCATATTCATCATATTCCTTTCAGCCTGGCTCTCCACATGTGATTCTTATATTCAACTGCATCGGTGTCAGACCGTGTCATTAAAATTGCCCTGCAGACCAAACTGGTTTACTGGCACATTCATGTTAAGATTTCTCTACAAAAGGGTTCATGGTCATCGTGAGTCATGCACCAGCTTATCAATGGACTTTTATTTTTGGTTTGTTTCTTTTGATTTTTTTCTTGGAACACAAAAAGTGAGGAGTTTTTGTTCGTTTGTATATATATATATATATATATATATATATATATATATATATATATATATATATATATATATATATATATATATTTTTTTAATCTCCAAGTGCCAGTGCGTTGGGCTGCAAGTGTGTAACGTTTGAATTTGTACTATCTTAAAATAAGATAAAAGCTCACTTTAAAAGCCCAGTAAAGGTTATTTGCCATTTCTATTTCTGCCAAATGTGAACATACAAAGACATGAAGACATACAAATACTGTTAAAACATAAATTAAACAGTCACATATTGCTTTATGACAAAAACAGAAAAGTAAAGGTTACACACGAACAATGACTGACTCCAATGCAAAGTTGAGAATCATGAGAATGTTCATTTAAACAGTTGTAATGATTTTAATTATTTAAACATTTTTCTCTCTTCATCTCAATTGCTATAACCACAGAGAAAGGGTCTCAGAATGTGATTATGGGCATATTGTATATGTTGAATGACTGAGAAAGTGAAAAAAATTATTTAACTGGTTACGATCATTTAGTACTATATATTTATATTATAATACATTAAATTGTGGAAAATAGCCAAATAATCAAGTATGTTGTTCATCAGTGCCGAAATGCCTTTAAAGCCCATTTTTGTCAATGGTAACTTGCCAAGAGAGAGCATCAATTTGATAAAAACGTTCAAATCTAGTTGTTGTTGGATTTATTTTTAAACTCCATTCTCTAAAAGAAGCTATTAAAATAGGGAAAAAATACATACAACCAGTAAGTAAAAATTAATTATATTGTGTATACAGTGAATATAAAATTCAATGTAATACCTGTATTAGGAAAATCATATTATGTAATATGCCAAAATCTAATCCAGCATTTTATGCACAAAGAACTTAATAAACGTGAAGATGATACCGGAGTCTGACCTAAGCGTTACTTCTTACCTTCAGCCATTTTTTTCCCACAATGCATTGTTTGTTTGACAACTACGCCTGATTGGAGTATCTTAACCAGTAAAGTGTTTTCGGTAGTACACACGTGGGGATTCGGTAGAACACGTCGCTACCTTGAAAAAAGGTAACATTTTGAACATTTACTTAACGCATTGTGCTATATAAAACAATAATCACTGTTACAAATTAGTTATTTTTGTCTTCCTGTCATTTGATTGCTTCGAATTAGACGTCAGACTGTCAGCTAAGGATTAGCAAAGTTAGCGATGTTGTTTTACCTCACTCATAAGCTAAGTTAGCTAAGAGTAAATCAAATGTATTATCACAGTTCGGTCTGTATCTTTGCCAAAACAAAATCGATCGTCTCCCCATTGTGTACTGATTTTGTATTAATGTTAATGAGTGAATTTGGTTCCATTGTGAAGTAGTTTGGTTACGTTATAACGCTGTAAATTAGAACCGGGCTGAACAGCAGTCATGTAACAACATAATGACAACATGTTGCAGAATGTAAACCTTGTAGTGACATCACTTAATAGAATTCGTGATGTAATAATAAACTATATGTCATTTTGTAGGCTTGGATCTAAACCTAATGATGAACGAGGACGTGGAGAGGCTGTT
The DNA here is from genome assembly GCA_015343265.1 of Pao palembangensis. Taxonomy (NCBI): domain Eukaryota; kingdom Metazoa; phylum Chordata; class Actinopteri; order Tetraodontiformes; family Tetraodontidae; genus Pao; species Pao palembangensis. The sequence goes on along the minus strand of CM027094.1, from coordinate 8,404,510 downwards.
GATCCAGTTTCAGGATGAAAACGGCGAGACTCTTGGTTCACCATTCGATGTTCCTCTGGACATCACCACAGAAAAACTGCAGCTTGTCTGCAATGCACTGCTGCAAAATGTAACCCTCTGGCTATCTCTGACATAAATATACGTTCATGCTAGTGTACACATATTGATTCTAACCTTGTATGTGCAAAAAAAATATTTTAACTTTAACAAAAGACATGAAAAAAAGAAAATCTTAGTTTTGGAGTAATTAAAGTCACAATCTCAGTGAAATAATTGCAATACTGCTAGTCCTCTACATTATAGACTGAGCACCTCTCAACTTTATATCATATTTAACAGGAAATCACATTTTTGTTGGATGTTAGAAGAGATAGAAGCCTGAAATTAAACGCACCGTCATTGTCATTGTAGGAAGAGGCCATGCCTCTGGCGTTTTTTGTGCACGGAGAGGCTGAGGTGGTGACCAGTCTGGCATCATGTGTGAAGGATCTTAAGATAGAGACGGAGCAAATTCTTCCGGTTATGTACCAGCCTCTGGCTGTGTTTAGGGTTCGAGCTGTGGCCCGCTGTACCAGCAGCCTGCAGGGACACACAGAAGCTGTTATTTCAACTGCTTTTAGCCCCACTGGCAAGTGAGTGAACAGACATCTCCAAGTTTCTATTTTCTGTTGTTTATTCTGAATTGTTTCATCCTTGTAGAAGTGAATACATTCCTAAATGCCCCCTCCTGATAAAAGCAAAATTGACACAACTTTGGGTTTATTTTAGATATCTGGCCAGTGGTTCAGGTGATACTACAGTGCGTTTTTGGGACTTGACAACTGAGACGCCTCTCTACACTGCCAGAGGTATAAATTAGCATTGATGAGTTGACCTCAAAATATCATTTATGAGACTCCCGAGCTGCATTTTTCTTTAATTTCAGGACACACACATTGGGTACTCAGCATCGCATGGTCACCAGATGGCAAGAAACTAGCATCAGGATGCAAGAACAGTCAAGTGAGCAACCGACACACTCCTGTTTAGATTAGAATCTTTCCTAACTTGATAAATGTATCTGTCTCTCTTTCTGTAGATTTGTCTGTGGGATCCAGCAACAGGAAGACAGTTGGGCAGGACTTTAACAGGCCACACCAAATGGATCACTTGGATCTGCTGGGAACCTCTCCATCTGTGCGTGTGGCTTGATTCCTGCTCATTTACTTGTCCTCAAACTGCTGAAGGAGCTGGGAGTTCCATAAACTCTAAACGTAACATGGTTTCTCTGCTCTGCTCCCATCAGAAATCCCGAGTGTCGGTATTTGGCCAGCAGCTCAAAAGACGGCTCGTTACGTATTTGGGACACCGTGTTGGGCCGCTGTGAGAAAATCCTGACTGGTCACACTCAGTCGGTCACTTGTGTGAAGTGGGGAGGAGACGGGCTGCTTTACACGTCGTCCCAGGACAGGACGGTCAAAGTCTGGAGAGCCAAAGATGCAAGTGATGTTTGTTTGCTCCTCAGGATGTCATTTTTCTGTCAATTGCACTTATCAGATTTTTATTCTTGTTTTAATGTTGTATGTAGGGGGTCCAGTGCAGAACTCTGCAGGGCCACGCCCACTGGGTCAACACTCTGGCCCTCAGCACTGACTACGTCCTGCGCACCGGAGCTTTTGAACCTGCAACAGCCACCGTCAACCCGCAGGACATCTCCGGATCATGTAAGTGTCTTGGACTTGAGTCAAAACACCCGTTTAAATATTTACAAGGGAAATTCTCGTGTGACCACTTTATTCATTTACAGTGGAAGAAGTGAAGGAGAAAGCTTTGCAAAGATATAATAACGTCAGGGTAAGTACTGTGTGCCGCACATCCGGCCAGATGTCTTGCGCCACCATCCTCACCTCCGTTGTCACACCACAGGGTTCAGCTCCCGAGCGTTTGGTGTCAGGCTCTGACGATTTCACCATGTTTCTGTGGAACCCTGCAGAAGACAAGAAGCCTCTGGCCAGGATGACTGGCCACAGTGCACTGGTCAATGAAGTTCTCTTTTCCCCAGACACCAGGCTTATCGCCTCGGCTTCGTTCGACAAGTCTATCAAAATTTGGGATGGACGCACCGGAAAGTAAGGCTGTCCCGTCACTTTGCGGAGTAAATGTGTGCCGTGCAGCAGTGTTCCACATGGTGGTGCTGGAGATGCACTATTCTGACTATTCATCCCCTCAAGGTACCTGACGTCCCTGCGGGGCCACGTGGCGTCTGTGTATCAGGTGGCGTGGTCAGCTGACAGCAGGCTGCTGGTCAGTGGCAGCAGCGACAGCACTCTGAAAGTCTGGGACATCAAGACTGGGAAGCTCAACATCGACCTTCCAGGTCATGCTGACGAGGTGAGGGGCGCACAAGCGCTACTTCCTGATGTTCCCTGTGGCTGAAAAGGTGACGCTTCCTAACTTGCCTGTGGCACGTACAGGTATACGCAGTGGACTGGAGTCCCGACGGACAGAGAGTGGCGAGTGGCGGGAAAGACAAATGTCTCCGAATGTGAGTAAGACGCAGAGACTTGCAACAATTCCCCGTGCATGTTTTATGGCTGTGAAACCTTGCGATTTGTCTGCAGATGGAGAAGATAGCCGACCTGTATCACAGCTCTAGCCGTGATGACGTCTGACATTTGGAGGAGGAAGGCGTGTCTGTGCCCGAGCCCACTCTTCTGCTCTTTTCATCAGTATCATCAGCACTAGCGTCCTATATGGGACCTCTGTCCCACCTCAGCAAGTGCCATCTCCATGGAAACCCACATGGGAATATTCCTACAGCAACACTGAATAAGTGTTGAGCTGTTAATGCTAATGTGCTATACTGCTACTACAGTATCCTGCTTTTATTAGTGCAGATATTCATATGTAAATAACTGAATCTTCAGATTAAAAAAGACTTAAATTTTAATAGATTAACACAGATTATGGTCATGCCCGTGAAATGACGTGCACGGGATTTGTGCCCCTCCTTCACTTTAAGCCTCAGCAGACTGACGGCACACCGTGGGTGACAGGTGACTGGGGTGAGGCAGCAGGTGGGACGGCTAAAGCCGACCACGCTCATCCTGCTCCATCAGCCCTTAATCTTCTCTGTCCTCCATTCAGCAAAGCCTCAGCTGGTGTTTTTTTTTTTTTTTTTTTTTAAACTAGTTCAAACACAAAGGAAACATTTGCCTGAAGATGTTTTCTCTGTAAACGAAATTAAAACACTTTCAATGTGTCTCTCGGGGATCAGGTTTATTAATTGCGTGTCAATTCAGGCAGATGAAGCTAAGGCGCCTCTTCATCACACATTTTTACCATACAAACATGAGCGCAGGGTGGAGCGCGTATGCCGGCTTATTAAAAAAGCAGCAAGGCATAAATACACAAGTGTAAACAGCCAGAAATGTGTAAAACATGTTGCTGATGGTTAACAAAGGTTATAAAAATGCCCTACGCATATCAGGGATATTAAGTTTGGCAAAGAGGAGCCAAAGGCTCTTCTCCAAGGCTGTGTGGCGACAGTAGGTTGGTTAAAACCAAACCCTGATATATCTGAAACAGATCCCCGGAACATCATTCAACATGTGTAAACACTATAACATGAGTGCATTTAGGGATGTCATCACTTCAAAGAAAAAAATCTTATTAGGTGTTAGCTTGAAGTAAATAAATAAAAAAAAAAAGGTTTAGCAGTGAGAGAAGCGTAGAGCAGACCAGAATGACGGCCAATGAAGAGATGCTGTACAGGAGTGACGGATGCATGTAACCGAGAGACAGACTAAGAAAAAACGACAGGTGATAATTCACCCAAAAATAGAAATTCAGTGTCACAGGGAGTCAACAGCACAAGCTTAATCCACTACAATGGAAGATTAGCAGGAAACTGGAATTAAACTGGTCATTTATGTGTTTTTATTTCTGCGTTGATCCTGCTGCATTTACTTGAGCTCAGCAAGAAGCATTGGAATTGGTTTCAAGGCTGTTTAATAAGTCCATTTTCATTTTTGGGTGAACTATCCCTTTAATAAACCTGCGTTGATGCCCACTGAAACGTGCTTGAAAATCTACGATGAGATCAGAGGTCGGCAGAAACGATACCAAGATGTGTTTAAATACCGCGCAGGTGTTTTTTTGAACATACTAAAGCGCTCGTGCTAGCATCCAGAAGTATCTGTTTTTAGCTCAGTATAAGTATTCCGTGAATGGAAAGACACGTTTATGGTTTTGGTATAAAACTTTCACTCTACAACACACACTGCACGTCAACAACAGTCATAGCTAAACAGACATGTTCCTCCTGTTTTAGTTTTTTTGTTTGTTTGTTTCTAATCTGAACCTTTGGTTAATAATATGTGTTTCTGCTCTGAATATTCTGAAAATGGAGTCGACGTGTCGGAAGCGTCCTGAAGCTTACTCGTCTTCCGTAACAGTGCCAGCGTCATCGAGTCAGGGTGCGGCGGAGAGCTAGTATGAAGAACGGAGGTGCTCACTTGCGTTGAGTGGTGCACCAGCCGGAGCTGCCTTCGGCGTCCCTCTACTGCGTCTTCCACACGTTGTTGAGCAGTTTGACCACCTCCTCGTAGATGACGAAGACGATGGCCACGTCCAAGCACACTCGGCCGAGCCTGGGAACGGTTCCCTTGTAAAAGCTGTAAAAAGCCATGCGGTTAGATGTCTGTAGGAGAGAAATCTGCCATGCATGAGGTGCACGGTCAACTCACGCCTGAGGTCCTTCATGCTTCAGGATCTGGAAGGCACAGTCTGCTGTGTTTTTGTAGCGGTGGGCCTCTAAACCCTACAAAAAAATCAATAAGGAAGTCTTCAAAATGGTACGCTGCATCAAAACGATTAAATAGGCTGTGCTTCTTACCTGCATCCTGGTTTTTACCACGTCCAGGGGCGTGTTTCCAAAGACACTGGCAGCGCCCGCCGTGGCCCCAAACATCGCCGTCACAATTGGGTGCATTTCTTTTCTGGGGTCGTCACCTTAAAGACACAAACGATGGGGTCATACGCAGAAACGGGAGGACCGTCTTCAGATTACAGCTTCCGCTAAAATGGGATTTTTTTTTTTCACCTTTGTACCAGTTTCTTAGCAAATTCATCACGTAGAATCGGATCGCCTGATTGGTTCCTTGTTTCAACACGGTGGCTGTCAGACCTTGATACGTCCCCCTCACACCTAAAGGAATGCAGCAGTTTGAATAAGCACAGCCCACATGCAAGAACGGACTGGTAGGGGTCACCGTCTGGCCTACCCTGTTCTCTGATAATCTCACTGACGCCGTGAAAGAACCCTCTGTAGCGAGGTCTGAGAGAACACTGGTCGTGGATCATCTTCACCTGGTGACGAAAAACACGCAGCTCATTCAAATCACCGCTGAAGGAAAGCAGGCGTGGAACGGCGTCTGGCTCTACTCACCTTCACCGTTTCCATTGGACACACCACCAGGATGGCTTCTGCTATACCTGCTCCCAAACCGCACAGGAGACTCCGCGTGTTGTCTAATCGGCCTGTAGCGTCGCGCATTGGGTTGCTCAGCATCTCAAATGTGCCAAACCTGTGAAGGTCAGCAAGCAAACATCTGATCTGGGCAGGTGAATCAGGGTGTAAACTCAGCAAACGTGGATGTCCCCGTATTCAATCCCCAGCATCTCCACCCTCAACCATTTACCTTTTGGCACTGATTAAATCTATTTAACCGCCCGTCTAGAGCATCATTACCTCACTGCAGACTTGGGTATGGAACCGTAGAGCAGCGAGCTGAGGCCTCGATACAGTCCTCTGAGACCGTGATCCTGCACGGTCAGCTTGACGCAGTCGCCTGCACACAAACACACATTATACCCGGAACCCAGCAGGGGCTGTCATCAGTCGTGCCCCAATGACCCACCGATGCCTCTGTATCTGGGTGGGTTGGCCCTCTCGTCCAGCTGCAGCTGGGTCTTGACGTACTCAGTGGGGAAGGTGATGCAGATCTCGATCCCTCCTGCGATGCCACCTAAATAACAGCACACAGAACAAAGTAAGGCTGCAGCCTCTCTTTCCATGTGCAAGGTTGTTCTTGAGTTCACACCGTTCACACCGTTTGACGAGACCTGGTGACTCATTATCATGTGACCCAACAGACAAAGGGGAAGCACCCACACTGAAACTAGGTGACCGACCCTGCCAACGACTCTCAGATGACCATCCGGGCCATTAACATGCCGATGGTCCACAGGGCTGTATTTTCAAGCTCTTTTCAAGCTCCGGCAAGCTTAGAACTGAAGCTCTCTGGAGAGAGGGCGAAACGTTTTCAAGGAAACCTCACAGTCCAGTTGACTCAGAGAGATCTAACTTTGGATAACTATGACCTGGATGAGTGAGAATCTACACAGACAACTTGTTCTTGAGTGTTGTGTCAGGGGAAACTCTCAGACATTATTTGCAGGGTGCCGCTGACTCTAGAACTGTTTTAATATGTGGACACACAGTGGCGTCTGGATTGATGACGGTGCATTTTACAAATATTTTTTTCATATTTAAATGATTATGTGCCATAGCAAATAAATTCATCAACAGAGGTGTAGCCACATCATGAAAGTGATGTAGCATATCAACTGGCAGGATCTGACCCAGTTGTGCATACATAGACTGAGATTAGCGACGGTAAACCCTGCGATAAAGATAACAATAATCAACCTGCAAGAATGGCCTTTCCGGGATGCGTCATTTTCTTGCCCCCGACTGCAGCGGCCGCCAGGTTTCTTTTGGCCGTGTACGATAGCTGGTGAGCAGGCAAACCGCCCAGACCCGCCGCGGCGGCAGCTGCCAGACGCCGGGATGGAGGCTGCTGAGGCGCCGCGGAGCTCGGACATCTCCGGACACCGCAGCTCTCGCACGGACCCTCACACACCGAAAACGGCTTCAGCAGTGAGGACATGGCGCTGGTTGGTACCGTTGCTGTTAACAATATTCAGAAATATTCAGTGTTGACGGACGACCTCCCACAACCACAACAACAAAGCTCGGCGCGCTAGTGTGACGGATGGGGGAGCAGCAGCGGTCAGGTGATGGATGGCCACGCCCACCAATCGGCTTACTTGGGTCACGTGACATGTTTTTATTTTATTTTATTTTATTTTATTTTATTTTATTTTATATTTATTTATTTATTTGCGACCAATAACAGAAAGGACGATGTTGTGTCACTATGGCGAGGCTAATCAGACCGTCAGTCTGTTAAGATTTTAACTCATTTAAGAAATATTTCAGATTTAAACAGAAAAAATAACACTGAAATGGAAAAACCCTGCATCACAAATAATTATATCAAATATATATCATGGTAACATGATGTCATTATTCAGAAACATTGATACAGCCTCAAAACACAGAATATTGTGATAATTCATCAGATATTTAGAAATCAACATTGAGACCACTAAAATATATATATATATATATATATATCTTATTGTAGGTCATTACAAGTGTACACAAGAATTTTGGAGATTCCTGGTGCATCTATGCTTGATCCATGTCCCCTTAAATAGTGTTCATATCATGCTTCAATACACACATACACACACACACACACACACACACACACACACACACGCTCACCCAACAATAAAAGTAGGTCAGTGTTTCCACACACAACCCCCATCACACAGAGAGTTATCAGCAGGCAGCAGCTTGACCTATTGACTAATTTTTAGTCATTAATGAAATCCATTTAGAAAGAAATTTATTTTGCATCCATTATTTTTCTTTTTTCATCATCTAACTTTCATGACATCAATTATTGTCTTTATTTATTCATTTTTCTGTCCTATATTATGGTCTTATCCACAAAGTTCCTCTTTTTGCTCCTGTTCAGCAGCCTCTGCACAACACTGACATCCCAAAAAAGTCCACATCCTCAGTTGCTCACACACCCTCATTCCCTACACACACACGCACACACACACACACACACACACACAATACATAATGTTCTAAAATTATCATGTTTTAATGAATGATTGTGGTTGTAATCAGTAGTAATATTTAAACTGTGGTTTTATCAGAATTTGGGGGACATCTGAGTTACACAAGGTTTACTTTAGGGATCATTTTATTCCAGTGATCAACTTTATTTACTTTTACTTTCCCTCCTGTGTCACCTTGACTGAGAGCCTTTTAGACCACACACAATGTATTGAATGCAATGTTAAAAACAAACTCAAAAAAAGAACAAAAGGCAATGTTTGATTTGAAAATGCATTTGTTAGAAAAGAGAAAACACATTTTGCACACAGCAGTAATATAACGTATATACTTTTTTAGGGAACCTATCTGCACAGGTGACTGCATTTATTTTGAGTTTCTGAGGCCATCGAACAGGAGACACTTGGCCTGTACAGAGAGAAGAGCAAACAGAGGCTTTTTCTAATCTAATCTGTCAGGAGAGTTTCCGTGTCTGTATTTATGTCTATAAATGTTGATAGTCTGTGCCAACCTCATGCCAACGCAGTGCGTCAGAATCCATCCCCAGATGGCAGTGGGGACACGTGTGCGTCTGATCATACGCCTCCTGGTTCCTTTGACCCCAGCAGGGTCCCTCACTGCCCCACAGGGGGCGACACGTAGAGTGGGAAGACCAGGCGACACCAAAATGTGGCCGAGGGTCTGTCTGGTAGTTCAACCTCTGTCCACCCGAGGGCAGCAGAGACACAAAATCTGAGTCCTGCAACACAGCAACAGTGGGAGAACCCATAAAATGGAACAATGCAGGCAGCATTTTTTTTTGTTTTGTTTTTTTTGTTTTTTTTACAAAGACAAGACCTGAAAAGAGCAGGCGAATATTCCTGATTACCGAATTACTGATATTCCTCAGTAATGTCATACATACATTCAATACTCAAGCTCTAATAATCACTATTTATTTTCTTATTATCCTGGAAACTGCTGTCCTCTTGTGTAAGGTTGCTTGTAAGTTATACACTAAATGTTCTCTTCAGACAGCAAAAGCACCTGCTTTTATGTTTTAAGCAGCATACAGCATTATGCAGCAGCAGGGAACCAAATGCTTTGAAAACTGAATAGGTTTTTTATTAGGACTAATGGGCTTGCTTGATAGTACAATGCAGTTAGCACCAGTTTCTGTTTCCTTACAACATAATTACTAATAGAATACTTAAAATCATTACCTCTGAAATCTTACTATGCAAAAAAGAAAGCCAAAACCTGTTGTCCAGTTTCAGGCCGTGACCCAGACTCCTGAGTCCTCAAACAATACCAGCAAGGTTCAGGTGGGCCATCTGCAGTGACACAGAAGCAGAGGACCAGCAGTGAAAGTTGATTTCCTGAAATATAAACATGTAGTGACATGAATCTGCCCTAGCAGGCCTCCCTATCAGTCATTTAGGTGTGTGAAACCCACCGCGTGTGCAGGAGGGATGAGATGACATGATTAACTGTTCCTCTACTGGCAGGGGAGACCCTGGGAGGCAGTCTGGACTGTTCTGCATGTCTGAGGCCATCACAGCTATCACAGCCTCCTGTTGTACAGCCTGTCCGTGAGTGACGCTCCATCCATCACAGCCAGAGATTTTCCCCCAGTGGGGATTCATACAGATGACAGTTTATGTGTCTTGTAGTCAAATACCACCCTGTCAACTCTGACCCGACTGACCTGTCCGTCACTGGCTCCGTTGCTCTCCTCCTCCTCAGGATCCTGGAGCTTCTGGGGCTCGACATTCTCCGCCTGGCTGAAAGCCAGAGGAGGAACGTTTAGAAAAACATGCCCCACTAAGCACCCAAAGGTCATCAGCAGGTTCGTTTTCAAGCGATTACACCTGCTCGGCCTCTAACGTTGCAGTCAAGATAAACGCCAGATGACAGCGTGCTCTCTCTCTCTCTCTCCTCATCGTACCTGTGGGTGACCGCTCCTTGCTTTTCCCTCTCTCCCTCCATTGCTGCTCATGTGTTCCCCCCCTCGGCTGCCTGGGGTGTTGATCCCACCCTTGTTGTGACCTTTTCCTCCCTTCCTCTGGCCTTCTGCGTGTCCACCTCACTGCTGTGCCTCACTGCTGCCTGCCCTCCTTGCTATGGGTGTGTGAAACGGAAACTCTGTGGTTTTAATATTTAATGTGTCTGGGGTGGTGGTGTTGGGGGGTTGGTTCGCTTGTTATTGTGCTTGTTTTTGTGTTGATTTCATCTTATTATATTAAAAGCATCATTGTACCTGGGAATATATATATATATATATATATATAGTCACATAACACAATAATTAAATAATGATAATAATGATAAATAATGATTAAATATAAGAATTTAATCATGAAACGTGTCTACTCGGTTTCAACAGCTTGAAATACTGTTACAGTCCTGAGGATAATGGAAATTACGCTAAATCCGCAGAAGTGAGACAGAGGGAACGTAAAGACGCACAGTCAGCTGTCGCTCTGCCATCTTGTCCCCAGCAGCTGCAGAACTCTGCTGTAAGTGACTCATTCCTCCAGCAGATGGAGGAAGCGCGTTTGGATCGCAACTCATCGCCTCTCGGCGCACACGCACCAAAGCCTCGTGGGAACGCTTCCTTCTCACCTCCTTTGCCTTCTCTTTTGTCCAGTACATCCTCATGCTTATTCATCTTATACCTATACCCGCCCCCCCCGCACACACACACACACACACACACACACACACACACACACACACACACACACACACACACACTTTTCTCTTCCACTGTCAATTCCTGTGAAATGACTCCCTCTGATGCATGATTCAACTCTAGTGTTGGGGGGAAAGAAACCAGACGAGCTGCAGCACGCATCAGTGACGAGCCATTTTCACTCATTACAACCAAATATCAGTTGGCTTTTTAATTACTGTGCGCGTGTAGGTTTGTGTGCGTGCAGGCGCGTGCGTCTGTTGCCGTAAATGCGCAGCAGGTAAGCGGTAATCTGAGTGTTTTTTTCCATGTATACGTGTGTTTTTTGTGGGAGGAGGGAGACGGGAACATAAACGGCGATGACTCACCGGTCTTTTGTGACTGTGGTGCAGAGTGCTTTTCACCCATTTCCCTCCCTTGGGGCTTGCATACAAAACAAGAAATGGGGAGAGGATGAAAAGATGATTGAGTGTTAGAGAGCATTAAGCAGGAGTTGGGGGACATGGATGATTGAAGGGAAAAGGGAAGAAGATTGGAATGAGGGCAGGGAGGGATGAAAAAAGATGAAAGGAAGAGAGCAAGAAGACAAGGGATGCAGAGCTCCTAAACAAAGGCCTGCACGGCGCCACCACTCCTGTCCTAATGGCTGGTGAAAGCATGCTTGATGAGCCATATTATGTACCAAAGACTATGTTCAACAGTCGTGCAAGACGCAATAAAATGAGCAAACACGGGGTGAAGGTGAGGTTTTACATGGAGAAAAACTGCTTGAGGAGTTACAACTCCATCTGGACAAAACACACACTGACACACCAGCTTCAAATTCACATTAGCAGATGTGCAACAAAGTTTTGTGGTGGATTAACAACATCATTTCTTTATTTTGGCCAGAAGCAGCAATGTCTCTGTCACATGGTGCCCTGATGGCCTAACGCAAAGACAATCTGACAATGGCCTATTTTTTATTTATTTTTTTATTTACTGTATACATGCTAGATATACAAATATAAAACATTAAGAATTTGTCAGAACTGTTATTTATTAATAGTAAATAAAAATAAACAAATGTACATAAAAATAGATTAAAAGGCAGCAGACATTAAAAAGATCACATTTTACAAAGTCAAGGAAAACAGGCCTTTAGAATGTGCCAATATATGGTTTATTCATTTAATGATATAATAATAAGCACTTAAAGGATACAAAATCTGTCCATTAATTTGGAAAAATGTAATATTAACTAAAGAAAAACTGTGATGAACCAAACATGGACAAAAACCTGCAGTGTTTCAACCTCTAATCCAGATCTTGTCAGTGGCTGTTTGCTCTGCAGGATCCTGACTGAAACAGCTGCCACAGACAGGACGGGAATAATACGGCAAAGTTGTGAGTCACCACGTCAGTATAAACTAAAACGATTCAAATGCTGCACACCACAACATGCAGCTAGTTGCTATGCAACTTTATATAAACCGTTTTTGGCTTGTGTTCATGTTATTATTATTATTATCATTATTATTATTGTGTTGATGCGTCCTATGTCCGTAGATACAGTATGTTCAGCCGGTGACAGTTACGATCATGCTGACATTTACAGCTAAAGGCTTCACCACGGCCGCACTGCTGTAATCATCACCCTTATCAGATGCTGAAGGTCCCTAATTAAATATATAGGATTATCGGCTGGCTTCCGTAAATGTGAGGCTTTCTAGGGAATACCATCTATCACTGTTACTGTGCACATGACATCTGGAGCCTTCTAACGCGCTTCTAATCGGGGTGACTTTAACTCTTAGTATGTGCAGAAATATGTGGATGTCATAGCAATACACTAACGCTAACCTTGTTCATGCATGTGGAAACGGACCTGGATGTTCCAGGAACCTGGATCTGTTTAGTCTCATCTTTGAAACTCAAATCATTATTTAATCCAGAATTTAGCATTTGTAACAACCTATATTTACATTCACACAATCCACAAGTGATGCTCCAATATTAGTTACCATGTTTACACGGTAACTGATGAGTTCAGCTATCAACCATGATGTTTTTGGCATCAGGAGGACACTTGCTATCATCAACATGATGAACCATTTCTGGCTGTTCTTTTTTTTTTTTTATCTTTTCTGTGTCTGATGGCTGTAAGATGCATGGGCTGCATGACTGTTGACTGGCTGGTTAGCACACCTACACCTGCTCAGGCTTCACCCCTGCACCTCATCATCATTGTTTGACCTTTGAGGGCACCACCAACCTTCAGTGAGCTGGGCTCTCCCTGATTATAGAAAGTACATAAATAAATGTGCCCTTAACTCTCCCTTAACCCAAAACTAAGCAGGCTTTAATCCTACTGTGAGTATCTTACACCCAGTACAGGCTTTGATTGAAAATCTGAGTCCATAACATGTTCAAGAATAATCCAGAGAAGCTGTGATAAAGCCATGAAAGGCGTCAGTCCGGTCAAAAGCTGCGCGCTCAGATAACGTGCAGTCGCAGCATATTGACAGCCTGCTGGTCCCCGTCAGTGTTTGTGCCACAGGCGGCAGACGTAAGGTTTGTTAAAATGCCAAACAGGTGGCAGCCAAAATACTTCAAGGAATTAGAGGATGGCATGTAGCCCGTGTGATGCCTGAGGAGGCGTGCATGCAAAATATGGCAAAACCTTTTCCACCGCACACCTTTCCCTCTGCTGATTGGCTGGCCTGAAGCAGGGGCGAACATGACTCAATCTTTATCTGAAATGCCAGCAGCCGAATTACTATACAGCTTAAAGTGTGTGTGTGTGTGTGTGTGTGTGTGTGTGTGTGTGTGTGTGTGTGTGTGTGTGTGTGTGTGTGTGTGTGTGTGTGTGGGTGCGCCTGCTTCTGCGCAGTAAAGTGTACTGATGGATGACTCATCCAGCAGTCATGTGACTCATCAATCACTGCAGTTACTATATGTCTCTGCTTTGTTCTCGGTTCCTTTTGTTCTTTGACATTATTCCTTTTTCCCATGTTTTAAAATGATTTTTCATTTAATTTTTCTCCTTTGTTGCCTGTCTGCTGACGCAGTCATGATTCTCTGTCCTTCTCTCTGGAGTTTTGTTTTTCTTACCTCGGCTTATTTCAGTTGCAACTTTGGGAATTTACCAGACAGCCATTAAAAAACTGAGCTTTAATAAAATAATTGCTTTTATTTTTTTTATCATATAGCAAAACTAGTAATCATCATGCTGTTATTTACACATTGCACAGGCATTTATTTCACACTGTACATCTTACAATGCTAAAGGTGACATCAACAACAACACTCTCCTTTCACAAGACAGATGGCTTCACTGTGGACACAGTGGCCCTCCTTTGAAATTTCTTTTTTTTTTTTCAAATATATTCACAGTTTATTCAGAGAAAACAACCATCTTAAATTCCTGCACACTGTTTAATTTTTTCCTCTTTTTTTTGTTCTTGTTTTTTTGATCATTTTTAAAGATGCAAGTAGAAAGACGTGCATTTAACGTTTTGGGCACAATCCCTGACTCCCCGGCCTGAAGCGCTCCATTGAATTTCTCCTGAAAATGATCAAAAAATGCCTGCAGCCTCTTGTTGGGTGTCGGCCATTTAAAGGCTGCAAAACACAAAATGGGATTTCAAGTATTTTTTTGGAAAGAAGGAAAGACATATGAGATAAATAACAGAAAATAACAGAAAATGCTGGCTGACACATGTCAAGATGCAATTTAGAGCCGAATCTGAAAAAATAAACCCCCTTTGATTGAAATGCTAATGACAATGAAAATATTGGTTAACGAAAATGACAAAAACGCTATGTTGGAAGTTTTCGGTGTTTAAGTTTGTGCTTTTGGAGTCCACAGTTTGTCTATACTGAGAGCGGGGAAAAAAAAGAAAAGGTTTGGAATTAAATAAATGTGAAATTTGGCACCGTTTGGAAAATGCAGCAGAATAAAATGAATCCAATCGAGAACTGAAAATCCACCAAAATGCCTCAAAAGTTAAATTTGCCGCCAGTTTTACATGTGTTAGCTAAGATTTCATTCCGTGCTGATATAACAGACAAAATAAGTGCAACAAAGAAGACAAAGTCTCGTTTATCTGCTTCTCGTGTGTGTGCGTGCATATTTCTGTGGGTACGCGTGTGTCAAGAAACTCTGAACAACGCAAGAGCATCAGCGATAGACCTGAATGGAGGCAGACATACTCTGCGGCACGTCCTGTTTTAAAATGTAAACTGAGCTGAGCATGGTTGCAGGGACGTCTTCATCCTCTCCCTGACTGAGAAAATGGTAAAAGATACAGTGATTAAAACAACACATCGACCTTCTTCAGTTCTTGGACCCATCAGAATCATTTCAGACACCTCTGAGTCTTTCTCTTTTAGTTTTTTCCAGCTACGGTATATCTATTCCAAACCTGTCGGTCCCTGTGATCTGACAAATCACCAGACTCTCAATACATTCGGCGTTTCATGTAGATCCTTTCGATAAAGTTCTCCAGTTCCTCCTCACTGTCCAACTGAGGCACCAGCCCATCTTCCTCATAGTCATCTCCTGGCGTCACTTGGGGATAGTAATAGGGGGGTCGCCTGCCTCTCCTGGGTGGGGTGATCGGTTTGGGGGGAGGTAGGGGTTGATATGTCCGTGGATGAGGAAGGATATAGTTAGAGATGTATGGAGTGAGAGGCAGGCGTGACACCGGCTGCTGCCTCCAGCCTTGGGCGCCGTTCTTCCCCCGAGCCCTGTTTCTGCGCCTGGGGGACTGGAGGTCAAGTTCCTGTGGACCGAACTGCTGGTCTCTGGAGGGGAGGGGCTTGCCATAATATTCTGGTTTAGGATATGGAAAATAAACAGGGTAGTAGGCTCGGTATGGCTTCTGGTAGTAGGGGTAGGAGGGGAATGCTAAAAACTGTTTCTGCGGTTTGTACCAGTAATCAAGTTGCTTCTGGGGCTTATACCAGTAGTCCTGCTTGTATGACTTGACTTTGTCCTTGTGCCATTTCTTGTTGGACTTGTTGTACTTGTAAGGGGCTTTCTTGGGGTTTTTTGAGGCTGTGTAGTGGTACATGGGTGGAGCAGCCAGAGGCGGAGGCACCAGAGGCCTGAAGCGTGGGGCTACAGGTTTGCTATTGGTGGGCTGCAGCAGCAGCTCTTTTCTTTTCTTCTTCTTCTCCTCTACGTCACTGATAATCTCGATCACGTCGTCAGCGGGCAGGTGCAGCTTGCTGCTGATCTCAATGAGCCTGTCGATCATCTGCTGGTCCAGGTCGTCTTCGTCGGGAACCACCTCCTCGGAGCGCTTGTCCTCGGCTGTGTTGGTGGCGGCTCCCATGCTGCTCTTCTGCCGGGGCTTCATGTAGGCCTGTTGCTTCCTCCCCATGTACTGCAGCAGCATGTCGGAGGCGATGTCCGCCAGCCTCTGCTCCTCCTCCCTGGCTCGCTCCGCCTCCTCCTGCTGCCGGAGCACCTCCTGCTTCTCGGCCTGCGCCCTTGCCTCCTCCTCCATGCGAGTGAGGCTCTCCTCTTCGTCTTCCACCTCCTCCTCCAGCTCCTCCCCCTCCCCCTCGAAGTCGTCCATGAAGTTGCCTCCTTTGGCGGGTTGCTTTCCCATCCAGTTCTCCTGCCAGTGTGGTTTCTTCCCGGCTCGTGCCAGCTGAGTGTTGTAGGCCTTATAGCCCTTCAGAGGGGGCAGAATCTCATTATCTTGGAGACCCAAGTCAATGTTTTGGAAATAGCCCCTGATTTTACGCTGTAGGGATAGCTCATCTCCCTTCGAGCTGGTGTCTTTTAGCAGAGCTCTTAAATCTTTCCCCTTGCCTTGAATCTGGTCTTTTTCTTCGCCTTCTGCCTCACTTACACTCTCGGGTCCAGACTCCTCAGTGGACCACCCCTGCTCCTGTGACCTTGTATTCTTATCCTCCTCATCCCTTTCACTAACCTCATCACCCTGAGCAGCTGTCAAATGGCCCGCAATTAGCTGTTCAATAGCCTTATCAGCACCAGGAGCCTCCTCTGTTGCCACCACCCCCTCTCCCTCTGCCTCTCCCGCTTGTCTTATCTCCCCACCATGCAAGCCCTCAGTGGAGGGCAGCTGCTGACCCCGATCCTCTTCCCAGTCTCTGTTTCTGCTCGCCTGGATCGCAGTCTCCCATGGGCGGTCCAGGGCTTCTAAGAGAACAGCGAGCACCTGCACAGGAGGCACCGTTTTATCCGACCGGTTGTCTTCATGCAGGGCCTGTCCCCGCTCCAGCGACACATTTTCAGGCCTGGGGAGACTCTGAAGGGATGGGAGGACGGCGGTGAGGTTGTCGTCGTTGCTGTCTGTCCTAGTGGTGTGCCCCTCCATCCCTTGCTCCGCTCCCTCACCCCACACAGGGGCGGTGCCAGCCAGTTGCGGAGTGACAATGAGCAGGACCAATAGGACGAGGTGGACTGTGGACGGGGAGTGATGACAGGTCATGACCATGCAGAACTGGCAGGAGGGAGGCTAAGCACCTGAAAAGGAAAGAATGAAATCAGAGGGGAGGAAGGCAAAAGAATTTCAAATTATTCATAGGAATATTTTTTTCCTTTTCTTGAATCACTTTCAAGAAACATCATCAGACGAAACATATTCAATAATCACTCACTGTTGGATTAAAGACGTGACCTGGTAAAAATTATTAATAAATAAAAAATATTAAATATAAAGCCAATCAACAGAGCTTTATGCTACTTTAAGAAATAAATTGTATATGTTGTATTTCGTCTATTTTTATTTGTTGTTATATCTTATTTGTACTGTGGGTTTATCATTTCCGATCCGTGTCCGCTGCGTCTTTGCGGTAATCTCGTCACATAATTCGTCGAATTTCTCTATTATGTACATTTAACGTGGCTCTTTCAATAGTAAAATGTCTGCGTAAAGAGTGCTCTTGTAATATCAGTGTGTGTTTTTTCCCCTTTTCCTACCCCCCCCCTTTTTCCAGGGGTGTGCAGTCGCGCATTTACGCAGACATTAAAAGCCAGACATCATTCTTCGTTCTGAGCGAATGAATTCTCTAATGATTTTTCATTTTCTCGGTTCAACCCCAATAAAGTGTCACCCAGGTGAAGAAATGTATTCTGATAAATGCCATATTCGTTTTCAATTTCAAGCGAAATTAATTTAATGTCTCACCTCTTTTCACAAGCAGGCAGGATCGGAGCGCAAGCAGTTGCCATTTTAAAGACGCGCGTTTCTTAGAAATAATCACGAAAAGGAAGAAACACGAATTGATCTGGGGTCGGTCTCTGTGTCAGTTTGGATTGTGTATTCCAGGCGTCAAAGCGATGCGAGCAGGACAGTGGCACAAAGACGGCAGGAACGGGGAAGTCATGCGTAAAGCCGGTGGCTACGACAGATTTGTTTAACCCTGCAGTCCCTGGGCGGTCCGTCAAAATTATAAATTGTGAGAGCAAATGAGGATCATTTTAAACGTATCTAATTAATGCAATTTTGCGCCTGGGTTGAATAAACAACCAGACAGAATGGCAGATTTTGTGGTGTGAGCACGATTCTCCTCTTGCAGTAGTGGAATGCAGAGAGTCACAAATTTGGACAGCAGCACAGCATGCAGATTTTTTTTTTTATACCAAATGATATAGACCTGACCAAGAAAGAATCAAACTGAACGAATTCAAATCAAAGGGCCTCCAGGTTTTCTCATCAGACATATTTTAAAAAGATTTGAGAAAGCTGATTATTTCCTGTTTCCTGCCGTTTAAAATCAAACAGAATTTTTGTTTTTGCTGTTTTTAAAAATCAGCAGTCCCCCCCCCCCCCCAAGATTTTCACTCTTTTATAAATGGGAATATTTTGCAGACAAATTTTGCCCATTACATTCTCGTATTTTTATTTGATTATACGCCCAGAAATTTAAACACAAAACGGCAGATTCATGTGACAGTAATTAATTAATCAAATGATAGATCATTGAAAGTTCCAATGGATGTTGAGTTTTGGAAAACTGTTTTCATTCAGGTAATTTTTGCACTCTAAAAGTAACTCGCCTCACTCCTTAAAAAATAATAGAAACCAGCTGCATTTTAAATCTTGCGAGAAAAGAGAGATTATCAGTGTGAATGCTACAGAATGAGATTTCGTTACACCTACCTGGAGTCCCACTGGGGGCGTGGGGAAGTGGTGAAACTCAACGCGGGTAAAGCCAAGATTAATTCATGAATAGAGGATCACCTGAGAGAATATATTTTTCCCTCTCTCCTTTTCTCTCTCTCTCTCTCTCTCTCTCTCTCTTTCTCGGTCTCCCTCTTCAGTCTGCGACCATCATCGAGATTATAAATAAACCTTCGGATCTCTCTGTCAGCTGCTGCTGATGTGTTTGCGCGGCGACGGCAGTGGCGCAAAAAGCACACTTGAGTGAATGTTTTCAGCCTCACGGACAGCGCAACTTTATTGTATATACCCTCCGAAACCACGTGACCCCCCCCCCCTCAGCCACCTCGGGCTGCAGGCAGTGCTGACGTCACTCCCATTGATAAGAATGTTGGTAGGGAGATGGAACAGTGAGTCTAGGTTGGCCCCGGCTGATGAATGAACGGAAATCTCATGAATGAAATAATACTTTTCCTCAATGAGGGAAGAGAAAATCGTGCAGATCTGGCCGGTCCGCAGTCTTCTTCCTTTGCACATATCAAGGTTCGAGCACGCTACTTTGCCTCCTTTCCATCCTCAGCGCCAAAAAAAAAAAAAAAAAAAAGACGAAAAGCGCGACCTTCTCATCGGGCATCAATTAGGGCCATGGTGACGTGTCCCTCAGCGCCAAAGACTCACATCTGCAGTTACAGACCGTGAAGTGACGTGTGTATACTCCAGGGGCCCTCTTTGTCCAGCAGCATGCTTTTTTTTTTATCCTAGGTTGCCCTGATCTAACGCGGCTCACGGGCCACACGAGGTACCCAATTTCTGCTCAATTGCCACGAAAGGCGCAATTTTCTACCCGCTGTCTCGCGTTATTGCAGCCCCCCATCTGTCTGCGGCTCAGTGTGCTGTAAGCGCGGCCCCTCATTACCATTCTCAGTCAGGGAAACAGACAAAAGTGAATAATCCTTTGTTCACAAATGAGCAGCACTTTATAAAGTTGCATTTACACAGGAGGATTAGAATGTGCCAATATGAAGCAGTATGAATCCATATGACCAATGTCTCTAAAATGGTCACCTATACAGAGATTAAAAACATGCTGGTTCCTATTAATAATAATAATCCTAAAAAAGCTACATTCATCACTGTCATATAGAGGACCATTATTCATTCTAAATAAGAGACTGTCTGATGCAAACGTTAATATTTTGATGCATAATTCACTTTCAAGTGCGTTTCAATCAATTAGTCACTGAAACTCATGAGGTTTTCATCTTTAAAGGATTTGTTATTCATGAAACCTTCTTCCGTCATCAGTGTGTCTGCCCTCTTATGCAGCACCGAGGGCCTGTTCCTCCTGATTAGTTCTAGTCGTTCTGACTCTGATCATTATCAGCGTGGCTACTAGAGGAACACATTTTGCAGCTTTATGAAAATTCCTCCATGTGGACTTGACCCTGAAGATTTCAAACCTTGCCACGGGATAAGAATCAGAGCAACATGCCTTTGCTCTGACTGCACAACACTCCTCAGCACCTTTTTTATACCCCTTCTCTTTTTTAAGAGTAAAAACTTGAATTATTATCATTATTTATTTATTTATTTATTTTAACTTTAGCCTGTAATTTCCAGCTTTGTTATGATTTATTATTGTTCAAGGGCAACCGAATATTGAAGTCCTGAGCTTTCTGGATATGTTGAGCATTAGAGAATTTTATGTCCCGAGTAATTATGTTGATTCATCACTAAAACACACTCATTTCCATACACTTCATTTGGGGCTACGTCTCTATTCTGGCCTTGCACTATTCTGCTGTCACTCATCATATGCATGTTGGTCCAGATGTGTTTTCTTTGCATGCCTCCTGTCCATTTGGTTATGCTCATACAGGGATGCTATATTATCAGTGATGCTCTGAGGTTAATTGCATATTAGCTGCAGAATTCAGAGTCAGATGAGGCTGGGCCTATTAGGAGATTGTGTGTGACCTGTTTCAAGGTGTCACGCTCCACTGATGTGAATGTGAGATCTCTAATTCTTCTTATCTGATGTGAAGAGAAAATATGTATAGATGAACAAAATCGTATCCAAAGTCTGATATATCTGGGGAGGAATCAGGGAAGTTTAAAGCCTGTTAATGGCATAAAAATAAACATACCGGTGGTTGATGCTCTAGAACCAAGAGAGACCCATGGTTTAGAGAACCGTGGAAGCTAAAACACAGCAAAAAAAATAAATAAATAAAAAAAACAAGCTTTGAATCTAAGAAATGATGCTTTTTTTGTGTGTGTGTGTGTGTGTGTATTCACAGGCCGAGATATTCACACATCGACTGAAGGTGTAATTTGATACGATGGCTCCGGGCGCTGCATAACCTCCGTTTGATGAGTTTTCGTGCAAGTGGCCGTTTTGCAGCAGAATGTTTGCAGCACTGACGCATGCGTCTTTGCAGAAACGCTCCACAGCAACGGCGGTGGCGGCGGTGGGCTCGCAGAGGTAAGCACTGAGCCGGGGGGCAGATGCTGATATAACGGTGTGGCATTATCGACTGCCACTCAGCATTAGCTGCCCCCCTTGCCCTCACTCTGTGTCCGCACCCCCGCTCTGACTCACACTCTGCCGCCCGCTCGGCCACTCACACAGATTAACACTGGTACACCGTGCCTGTGTTTAATGGAACACACACTGCAGAACACATACACACCTCACAGTAATAGTTCCATTTGTACCTCAACTGTGCGCTCTGCTCCTCTCTCTGTCTCTCACACACAGATAAACACACTTGCCCTCTTACTGTAATGTACATCACAGGAAAACAAGCCCTTGGGGAGTTTCATGTTGTCACCAGTGGTTCCCCATGATGAGAACAAAGAGGATGATGGTACGTGGTTCCTTTAATTTAGCTTGTGCTTTTTTTCTTTTTTTTTCAGATGGTGTTTGACTGGAAATAGCTGCAGGCTCAATCTTATAACAAGGCAAGATAGGGAGAGATACATTTGCTGGATTTTGCAGCCATTCTGGCCACAATTATGCTAATCAAGGCTGGGGGTGGGGAGTGGGGGGCTTCAGAAAGTGTGCTAATGCAGCTGCAGAACGTCTCTACCTGGAAGTGATAGAAAAACAGGGCTCGTGATTAACAGAAGCTTTTCCGCCCACTCCACTTTGGCAGGGGAGGCGAAGGCGAAGTAATTGCACCATAAGGTTCCTACAACACAATGCATGGCTGGGACCTGATGATGTGTACAGGACCCTGGCGCCCACACTATAATATACACTTTCATCCCACTGTCCTTTTGTACGCGGTCTGTCTGCCTGCTACTTCGAGGCGCGCTCACTTAAATTATTTTTCTTTTTTTAAAGCAAGTTTGTGTCACAGCAAAAATAAGAAAACAATAATTGCGTTTATACCCCCCATGCAGACCATTTTAAATGTTAGTCGGGTGCTTTGGTCAGAAAAGGAGTGACACATTCAGGCTGAGCACAAAGTCATTTTTACAAATGCAGGTAAGGTAAGCAGAATTTGTCTGTAGAATTCGTTCTCTTTAAAAGGTATTGCTTCCTTTTCCTGTATTAAAAAAGAAGGAGTGATATCCGGTATTATATCCCATTTTTTGGGTTGACGTTCAGCTTGAAACGGATGCACATTTGGAACATGCTTGTAAATGAGGTTAATGAGTCCATAATGAGTTCCTCAGACTGGTGGATGGACTGTTTTACATAAATGTTTCCATTAAAATGAAATCCAAGATGGCGGAAGGCCATTATTGACTGCAGCAAAAGATACTAAATGAAGTGACAGACTGGCTTCCTCGTGTTTTTGCACCCATTATAAAAGAAATGCACAGTTCATTAAATTTCACATGTGAGTCATTTTCCCAGCTCCACATTAAAACTTTGGTGGTAAATGGACCGTGACAGGAACAGAGACGCATGTTTAAAAGGTTGGCAACCATCGATCAATACTGTGGCTTCAAATTAAGCAGAGAAATAAAACACAGAGATTTATGGGTAAATTCTTCATATATGCAGCTGCACTAAACAATCTGTTCTCTCCGGAGCATTAGGTAATTCATCAGTTGCCTTTTGCCTGGCGCCGTGAAAGACAAATCTACGCTAGGTAACCCCTACCCAAGTGATGATGGCGTAAATCTATAATGCAGTCTCGATGATTCCCAGCGTGACTCCTGCGCACCAGGAGGAGTTATGACAGGACTGGATCTGTGTGAGTGATGCCCCCCCCCCGCCCTACCATGCTGATTCTGGTCCGGCCCCCTC
The DNA here is from genome assembly GCA_015343265.1 of Pao palembangensis. Taxonomy (NCBI): domain Eukaryota; kingdom Metazoa; phylum Chordata; class Actinopteri; order Tetraodontiformes; family Tetraodontidae; genus Pao; species Pao palembangensis. Next base: position 8,381,468 of record CM027094.1, on the reverse strand, counting down.
GTTGTCTCTTAGGTATTATTTACACTCTCCAATATCGGTTGCAAAGTGCAACCTTTGAGAAACGGTGACGGATGGCGTCGGAGGCCGGGCGGCAGGCGATGCATTCGAGGTTGATGAGCCGACTCATATCGGCGCGTGCAACATCAGCGCTCGCCATCAATCTCCCCACCCCCCAGGCTCACCCCGGTTCCCCTGCAGACATCTGGCACATGCAGCAACAAATACACTATTGAAAGTGAATTGAACGCAGTCCCAGCACCAAAAAAAACAAAACAAAACAAAACAAACAAACAAAAAAAAACACCACACATGCGCAGTCTCACAGGCAATGGTGCACATTCAAAGCCTCCAGAAAAGACACTGGGCTGGCAGCCAGCTGCCTCTCATGTACTACTGTAAAAGCTAACATGGGGCTTTATTAGAGTAATAGCTTGCAAATGTTTCATTTATGAGCTCCGCATCAGAGAGCGCGGGCTGTAAAACCATCGCCTGGAGAGACAACGGTGGTGAAAAACAGCCTGTCAGAAAAGCACCGCTTTTGTTCATACAGAAGCCGCTGCTCTTCTGTACCAAGAATCCATCATCCACATGTTTTATTCTGATGCAGCATTGTGACTTTGGCCAAAAATTTGGGCTAGAATATCAAATTTCATGCGTTCCTGCTGCTTCCTGCTGATTTGGAGAATTCTAAAATAATATTCCAAGTCTGTAATAACCCAAATCTGACAAGATAAGATATGTTGTAATGTTTCGATATTTCCATCAACATCTGTGACCTAAAATTGCTTTATGAATTCTAACGCTCTTACAGCTCGATCATGGACAGGGTTGCAAGCGCAGCTTTCTCTCCAAGTCCTAGCCATGCCTCAAACCCACTATAGGCTTCATGCAAACAGGCCTGTCGTGCCAAACAGGATGCCCAAATGTTCTATAGCTTAAGGCAGAACAAAAGATGAGTCCTCCAAAACTCCTTGTTAAAAAGAAAACAGTTATCAGTTATCACTGCTCCGACTGACTGGAGGGGAAGTAATTTGAAAGTAGTCTGAAACGCAGTAATTTGCCGGTGTGACTCATCGCAAACACCTACAGCAACAAAACCTCTGATCCTGAGAAGGAAGAATGGGATAACACAACTCTGTGGTGTGTGTGTGTGTGTGTGTGTGTGTGTGTGTGTGTGTGTGTGTGTGTGTGTGTGTGTGATAAACAAGCTGGTGTTTGAGGTTTATAGATAAGGTATATACAGTTGCAGAACACATTGAAAAGCTGCTGTCATGTAATTATGGATTACAGCAACTGTTCCCTTACCGCACACGCACACACACACACGCACACACACACACAGAGTGAATGTGTGCCATGTCTGTGCAGATATGACACACAATCTTCTAATTTTGTCCCCAGAATGCCTCTGTGTGCAGGTTAGGAGATACAAAACAGATTGCTGGCACCTTTTTATGAAACAAGCCGATGATATCGCCAGCAAAACGATACATGCACTGGAGGTGTCAGGACGAGGGAAATTACCATGATTAATGCAAGGCTGCGTCGAAATCGTCTCTCACTTGTTATCATGATGTGTCCCTGATTAATTTTGGCTGAAGATTTAAAAATAAGATACTGTGCTTAACAAAGACTTTTCATATACTGGGTCATTTAAAAATGATCAATCATCAGCTGGTAATCTGCAGTTTTTATTGCAACCCATACTAAAGTCTACATTAAGCCCACATTAACAGGACTAAAAAATAGGCAAAGGTGTTTTTTTCCCCCTCGTTTTCAAGTTTTTCCTTTTCTTAGTTTCCGCAACAGAGAACAGAGTCGGTCATGTGACACACTGTGTTGAAACGACGTTTTTTTTAGATATCTTTGGATGAATTCCTTCTGACGACAGTGACGTTGACAGTGATTTTCCCACTTCCTTTTCTTTGTGTTTTAAATGCCAAATTAAGCAGTACAGTTACAGAATTTCACATACCTTCCTCTGCCGTGCTACAATTTTAACGCGCTCTTGTTCAGCCTGTTAAATTCAGTCTTTTCACAGAAACCACCTGAAGGGCTTCCAGGAGAATAACAGCTGTTTAACACATCAATCAGTCAGACCAAACAGCCTACCCAATAGTTTGCCAGAATTTGTGCTGTCGGATGAGGATGTTGGGTCAGGTCTGGGTGGAGGTGGGGGCATTGACATGGTGGTTGGAAATGTGCCACACAGCAGATCCATGAGGACACGTGTGCAGGAACTCTAGTCACGGCGCTGCAACCTGATGGAAAGTGGAGAACATGCATAACAGCAAGACTACAGCCCTTTTATACGGTTCATTCACAGTGGATGCACAGCCCTTCTGCGCCTGTTCCCGAGCTGAAATGCCAACTTGTTCCACTTCTGAGCCAGTGGCAGAGGTAATTGTGCTGAAGCGACAGTTGCATAAATGGAGTCCGCTGGAGAAGCAGCAGGGTGTGCTCTTTGGAGAACATGATGTGTATTTGAATTGAGACACAACTGGACTAAGAATAAGCAGCTAGCTGCCGACTCACAGCAGATGAAAAATGCAAAAAAAGAAAACCAGAGAGGCACCAGACGGAACAACTAAGCCACCAAGCAGAGGACAAGGTTAACACCCCATACCCCTGCTAGCTTGGTGAACATCGTCCCGTGGTGTTAGTGGTGCTGCCACTTTATTATATCCTATATTGTTGCACATACAACCCCTGAATGACATTCTTGTTTCTTTCCCTCTTTCATAAAATCTCATATAAAACTAACTAACTAACTAACTAACTGGAGGAGCTATAGAAGGCATATTATTTGCTTAGTGGACCACTAGGTAGGCAAAGAGTGAAGAAAAGGGTGAAATTAAATAAGTTGGAAGGAGGTGAACCTGAAGTTTGCATACCTTTTTCAGATAAACTGTCCTGTAAGCTAAATTTCTTTGTTAATGTATAATTGACGCAAGATTAAAGCTGTACATTCACATACAAGATTCTTATGACATGAATGTGTATTAACCTGTGGAGCTCGTAATATTTTTTTTTTTTGTGTCTAGGACGGTACCGGATAGTTCTTATTTCTGTGACGACACGCAGACAGATAAAGTCCTCATTGCAGCCAGCGGGTAAAACCGCAGCCTATAAATGTAAGAGGATTCAGGCAGTAAACGACTGAATAAAGGCTTCTATCCGGCCAGCTCGGTATTCACAAAATCCATTTCCCAGATAGCGGCATACAATGAAATTTCCTATTTCTTTATCTGCGACGTCTGCTAATCCAGCGGTGATTTCCCAGAAACAAAGCAGTGTTCTCTATATGTAACCCAATGTCATAAAGATGCCTCTTGTCTCTCCCCATCGTTTCATATTCCCACCTCCTCTATTATAGCTGCAAACATTCCTCGTATCTTCTTTTCCCTGTCTTCTTTTTCTTTTCTTTTGTGTCTGTGTTTCTCTCAGTGAGCCGCATCAGTCCTTATTTCTGCTTGAGTACAAGGAAAGTGGACACTGCAATTACAGGCATAATATAATAAATTACCTTAAGACAAAATATTCAAAAACGCTTTTATTCCCTGCAAGAATAAAACAAAACAAAACACCATAAAAAAAGGCCTCACTGCTGTAATCAAGGGCAAAACCCATTGTTCCTAAGTTGGGGACGGACACTGTCTAAAGATAGTATGTGAATGTGAATAATGTAAATAATTGCGTAATGCGACTAAATTCTGACTTCCTGACAATTCGGAAGGCACATAAACATGGAATTCCTACAAGGAAAACATAAATTCTGGCTTCAAAAGATACAGGAGAAGAGCTAATTCCTGGAAACTTGGTCTGAAATGTGCCTTTGCTCGGCTGCGCTGGTCACATGACCGATATCCCCAGAGCTTTGTTGTAATTGAAAGCTTTAATCTTTAGCCCGTCTCCATGTGGATGCTGCTCCCTGATAAACTGGTATCTGTGAATATTTTATCGACGTCCAGAACGCTTTCTCTCCTGCTGTTAGTTCACCATTGGTGTATTCGCTAATGCGGTTCATAAATTTGGGCTGCTGTAAAAAGTTTACGTAGACGCCAGAGGCCAAAGTTTTAAGGCCAGAGTTAAAAGGTCGAACTTGACCTCATTATGGCGCTTGGTTATAAAGCCAAGTGGGTTCACAGAGATTTACAGGTCAATGCCATGGCACTCAATTAAGATAAAATAATGAATTGCATCGCAGCTCGTGTTTGGAGTTTGATTCAAGACTACTCCATTGAGATGAAGAATGGCCATAGCTTGTGTGGGTCTGTCAGCAAGGGTCTGGAGGCTGGAACAGTACTGCATTTATATGGTTTTTGGCTTGCATACATGTCAGAGAAAGAGGTTTTTAACCTTTATTTTATTACAAAGACTACTGGATCTCTCAAGGCTCAATTGACATTTAACATAAATGCATCCAACAACAGAAAAACGATTCCATTTGAATTTTCTGGGCCAATCGTGCTGTCTCCTCTGTTAGAGTGTGTATGTCTCAGTGTATACAAACTGTATATTTACTCTGCTGGTGAACCCAAATCCTCCTTGCACATCATCACAGAGCCTCTGTTTCTTCTGCAGGGTGATCAAAGAGGAGCTGCAAGAACAGCAGAACCAATTGCGTTTTAAATGGAAAAGGCAAACAAATGAGAAACACGGGACCCCGAGGAATTTGTAGTTTCATTCATGCAGGTTCTGCTGCTGCAGAATATGTTCTGCTGTCAGTTTCTCTGTAGAAAATATCCACCTTGCGTGTTGTTGCGCGGCGTTAAAGACCCTCAGTCGCCACGAAGAGCAGCAGAGAAGCAGAGAAAGGTCTGGAGGTTGGCGTACGCGCAGCATCAGCATGAACACAGCCCTCCAAGCTGGGTTAAACTGGATGTCTATCACCAGGAGACTGGAAGGGTCAGACCGTAACCTTGATCGTTGGAGGGCTCACTCAGAAATGCAACAGGGTGTTCAGGTAGACGTGTGAAGGGTGGAAAGTTTCAGCTGTGGCCATATTGGTGGGAAACAAACAAATATATTGCTAAATATCCCTCCCAACAGTCCCCCGCTTTCTAAAAACAACAGATGCAGGTCATTGTGCCCAAAATATAATATTTCATCAGACTGTTTTGCTCCGTATTTGTGAAGGCCCTGCCAAGAATGAAACATCTACCAGGAACAGAAGCATTTGCGTACATCTGCTTAGCCACATGTTTTGTGTAACTAATTGGATAACCACACCAAGTAAAGCACGAAATTGCCTGTTTTTTTTTTTTTTTATTCCTACTGCAGCAGTGGATGCAACCCACTCTGCAGGGCGTTGGTGGGGCACAGAAGCACACACACTTTTATGAGTCATACATTTAATATGCTCTCCCTTCCTACTCATATCATAAACAGTCAGGGAGATGGAAACCAAACATCCTCCCTCTCCTTGTGTTTCCTCTCCAGACTTTACTCCCAAGACATCGACAGCCCACACCCCCACACCCCACCTTCGTGCCCCCAAGGGTCTCAAAACGGCAGTTTTGACCCCTATTGTGCTTGTAACAGCAAAAAAAAAAAAAAAAAAAAATCGTATGCACATGGCAGTGTGTGTGTGAGAGAGATAAGAGATTAGCATGAGTCAGATAATGATTCAGGACACCAGGAGGCAAGTGCTTCAAATGATGCTCTGTCTCTCTCTGCCCCCCCTTTCTCTCTCTCTCTCTCTCTCTCTCTCTCTCTCTCTCACACACACACACCTTGCACTTTCACAGCTGCTCTTTTACTCGCTGTCTTCTACACCAGTTCATGTGTTCTTTCCTCCCCTCACTGTTCTCTGTCTCTCATGAGCCCCTCCAATAACTGCCCACCACCACCTTCCGTTTTCCACGCAGTGTTGCCCTGCATCTCTCCACGCAACAAACTTAATAACCCACCGGTTCACGGGTGGGCGTAGAGAGGGTAACAGCAGAGATAAAGAGGGTAAAGACGGATAGAGTGGAGAGGAAAGGCGGCAGGGGCTGGAGCAGGGAGAGCGGGGGCCAGATGTGAAGAGACAAGCCGGAGCACATCGGATTGAGATGGAAATGGAGTACAAATCTCAAGGAGGGTTTTTTATGTTTTTTTTTTTTTTTAGAGGGGGGGATAACGCTTGCCTTGTGCACGCGATGGTGCGTAATTTAGAAAGTGTGGGATATAGGAATGTGCGGTGAGAGGCAGAGAGGGTTATAGAGAGCTGTGTAGAGGTGGATGGAGGCAGGGATAGAGAGATAGAAGGAGGGGTGGTGATCCTGGGGGCCTGATGACTCATGGCTGTGCTGCGGTTTGTGCGTCACTGGCGCTGGCTGGAGGAGGAGATAGTAGAGAGGTCTACACATTTAATTACAGCCTACCAATTTAGACACACTGTACACACACCTATACACACACACCCATACACACACACACACAATAAGATCACAAATAATTTCCTTACAAATTAGTGGAGCACATTCACACAAGTGTGCAGACACACATGCACGCTGTGAGGACGATTTTCTGCATCTACTTGGAAAGTGAATAGAGACGTTCTTTATATCCCCTTTTCAGCGTTACCGGTTAAAATGATTAGCTTCACGAGCGTGAGCACGCTTATTCGCCGCATGCAGCCATCCCATCCCAGAAAGAGCTTGAGGCACAAAACTTATCAACCACCCCCCCCCCACCCCTCCTACACACACCCTTAACTAAAAACTACATTCCCAAATACCAAATTGTCTCCTTTGAGCAGGTGCACTGCGCAGCCTGTGACTAGAATATGAAGCAGACGCACAGACACGGAGGGACGTGTAGGACTCGCTTTGATGACGCAGTAGAGCGTACTCTCCTCAAAGGTTACATCAGCACCGTCCTCGTCACACCGACTTCAAGTCGTTCTGCTGGTTAAAGGTCAACCTTGTAAGATTGCGCTGCTCTGCATCAGCAGGTACCTTACTTTTTTAAAAAACTACGGATTTACTTACTGAGTGTCTAGAAATATTTGTATCTGTTTGCTATTTTGAGCACACAGACCTGAAAACATTCAGTAAATTAAAAAGATGGATGGATGGATGGATGGATGGATAGACAGCATTAAAACATAGAACATGATTTGGCCTCCAGGTCAACAGTAAACACTCACTGTCCACATAGAAGAGAATAGAAGAGAATAGAATAGAAATACTTTTATTTATCCCAGGCTTGGGACATTTACTAATATGATGTGATTTATTCTCTTCTTTATTTTGAACATCATTTAGATAGAAGATAGATAGAGTTTGAATTTTAGACAGACACACAGACCGACAGACATATAAAAGTCAATTCCTGTGCCACCTCAGCATAAAGGCTCCTCGTTTTGATGTTCTTTTCTTTAATTCAAACATTTCAGGCTGACTGATTCATTGCACCCTCTCCTCTCCAGCCTTTTCATCCACCTGTCCTTTCATTTCTCCTTCTCTGACGCCCCCTTTCAGTCTGCAGACATTACCCTCTTTCAGTGGCAATTATCCCCAAAGCATTTGTGCGACTTGTCCTTAAACAATGGGAGCAATCAGTTGCCCTTCCTCCCGCCTCCTCCTCTGTACGTGCCCCCTTTACCCCACTTGTGCACAGTTAGCTTTAAAGAATGGTGTGCAGACTCAACAGTGTGTGCAGATTTTGGGCAGGAAAATGCAGAGCTGGCCTGAAACAAATCTCACTGAACCGTTTAATGCAGAGAAAACAAAACCACAACAGGGGCGATTTAAAATCGCCTGTGTTAGGTAAATATTACATTTAGACTCAGAAAGCTGACGAACTCAATTAATGTGGTTTAATTTACTCATAAATGCCCAATCTATGCTTTTATTTTCATATAAATTATCATTTAAATCCATTTATCATGTTGTAATTTCAGTAGCCTTGAGAATTAGATATATAATTATATACATATAGATTTAAATCTAGAAAAATGTTGGAAATTCCTTGGTGTGCAAGTCTGTTTTAAATCAATTCAAGCATATTTCCCCGTCAGTTTTCAAGGTCTTTCAATTTAACGCCCATTTCCCCTCTCATTCATCCATTCATGTCTGCTATCATCAGAGATCAGGGGCTCCGTCCCTGGGGAGGGAATCCCAGCTGCCACTAAATAATTTTTCAGATCTCACCGATAAGGCTAATGTCCACAGACACCGAGGGCCGAGGAGTCTATTTAACAGCTGCTTAATGCATGAGTACACAAGTGACACACACATACATGATCCTCCCACCCTATACACACACACACACACACACACACACACAGATTACTATAACCAGCTAATGATCTCCTCAATGGGACAACTGGGACTCTTCTGGTTCGTCTTCAGGCTGAGGCCCCACTGGGACCCCAAGAGAGGCTCAGGGGTAATTACAATAAGTGTGTGTGTGTGTGTGTGTGTGTGTGTGTGTGTGTGTGTGTGTGTGCCTGCATGTGCAAGATTAGCTTAATCCACAATCAAACCAGCTTTGATTTAGGATTTGATTCTAAAAACATAAATATAACTGTTAGATGCACATGCACCTTTTTAATGTAAATGTTTATGACATTTTATGTCGGAAAATAAAACTGACCAAAAGGAAAAATACGAAGGAAACCAAAAAAATGTTCATATGTCATATTTCTTGCTCCATCCTGTGTCAGAGCATGTTGGGTAATGATGACATATTCCAAACAGTGAGTGTGACTGTGGATGCAGATGACTGCAGAGTGGCAGACAAGAAATGGAGAGGTGACTAATTGAAAGGGAGCGAAGGACAGGATAAATGGAGGAATGATTGATGTGACTTTAATGCTGGCAGAGGAAAGGGCGCGCGGAAAACACGGTGGCAGCCACAAACCGATCCTCACCTTTTTCCGCGTGTGCCATTTTGCCTTTGTTTCAGCTGGCGGCCCCCTCATCATCACCCTCATCATCATCATCGGTTATTACCCCTTCTCCCCCGCTGCCTCACTGGCGGTCTCGCAGCCCCCTCTCAGTGACGCTCACTGTGCCAATCAGACCCAACCTGACATTATGGCTCATTGTGAGGACGAAATGCGAGCACCTAAAGAGCCTTCTTAAAATGCTAAAAGTGTTCCGTTTCTATCCTTCTGCATTTTGTGGATGAAGCGCTCGGATCGGGATCGGGAGAGATTTGCACACGCTGGTGACCAGGACAGGAAGGTCTGAAGGAAACAGAGAGTAGGAGCAAAAAGCATCGGCAAAATAAGAGTCATGGCAGCAGGAAAGCTACACAAAGAGACATGAAGGCTCAAGAAGCAGAAAAACACTGTGGTCATCTGCAGTGCGATGAGTCACCTGTAGGCAGCACACACACACACACACACACACACACACACACACACACACACACACAAGCACAGACCCAAAAGAGACAGACTGTGCAATCAGTCCTCAGCTGTGTTGCTATAATGCCATTTTTTCCCTCCAAAGCTGCAGTCACAGAACATGGCGATCTGAGGCCGCTCGCTGAAAACAAACGTGGCGAAAAACATGATTAAAAATCAAGAGTAATAATTGGATGATTCAGCCTCTGAAAAGGGCTGCCGCTTAAAGCATTTCAGAGTTCCATTAATCAAAGACAGTTGTTATTCTTCAGACGGTTCATTTATGAATCATTTATTTAACATAATGTGGGATAAATCATTATATCTGACCTCAATGCACATTTCCCACCTCTCTCTCTGTATTAAGTTGGTATAAAAAGGCTTTTCCCTCCACGTCAGTTTTTAAGAAAATAAACACCAGAATATTGAATTGTAAGAATACCAAACCTCTCTATTTTAGGATTTTGTTTTTAACCCTCCTACATCTAGCTTAGCTCACTGTAATTTAGCATTAAGCGTCACTGAATGAAGTTATTTCTTAAGCAGAATATATGGAGAGCTTCTTTCGCTCCTGACATTTCTTATTCTATCAGAAACAGACGACTTTGTAGCAGAGCTGCATGTTAAACCGTCTCGTTATTCAGCAGCTGTCATCTAGCACAAGGTTACTGGAAAACAACAACGCAGCGTTCCTTCTGCAGCCTGACAGAGGGAACAGGTGAGCTTTCAACGCCAATGTGGCTAATTTCAAAACACTCCGGTGACATTATGGTGTGTCTGTGGTAAACGTCTAACCAGTGACATTGTTTTTGGGTGGGAGGGGTCTTTCTTTTTAACTCTGAGTGGTGATAAAAAGCTGGGAAATAAGAAGCCAATCTTGTCATCATTCATTCTAAAGCAGCTCACACTGGCCTTCTTTTCAAGTCTCATCAACCCAACACAACCCCCCCTCCCCACCTCCCCATATCTGTAGTCCATATGTGGCTCTTGCCCGTGCATGTATACAGAAATGATTCAGGGCCGTGTGTGTGTCTGAATCTGTTCTTAGGAACATTTAAGTGCTTTATGCAACTTTCTGCAGGCTGGAAACATTCAGGTGTGAAAGACCAGAAGCTTTTTAGCTACATTTCACTGGATCACCATGGCAACACTGTCAACAGAAGATATGTTAACTACCACTTGAAGAGTTGGAAATGCAATACCATAAAGTAAGCAGTAGGAAAAACCCAACTGTGCCTACCTTTTTTGTCTGCTTTAGGGGTCCAAGCTGTCCATATATTTGAATAAGCTTTATTCAAACACAACATGTTACACACGCAAACGCAAACCTGTAGGCCTGTCCATACCCATGGGATCTGGACAAAGACCCTCTCCCAAATGAATGGTGGCCATTCAATATCAAAGCATGCCGCTAAATCCAACCCATGTTTGGTTTTTTAATTGCCTTCTTCCACTGGATAAAAATGATCTCGTCTCCACCAATCAGAAATATTTTGACAATCCAGGATTTGCGGATAACACAATTTAGAGACTAACCAAACTGATATCAGTCATGACGGTTTATTCAAAGCCTCGTCAGTGCCCGTTTCCTCCACATGTCATTTATGTATTTTCTTTTTATAATGGTAGAGAGGAGACTTCATCCATCTTTCTGTCAAAGGTGAGAACAAATCAGTAAGGAAAACGATGAATATTTCCAACAGAGTCACATGATTGATTAACCTCACATGCAGGGACCCGCCGCTTATGGACAATGTTCACTGTTTGTGTCCTTAGGAAACAAACAGAGACATGTTTAAGAGCTGCTGTTGTCCACCACACACAGAGAACTGGTAGATCCATCCCAAGGACAGATGAGCTTATCAGCCATATCACTCTCACCTGCATTTAAGTAGAATGGAAGTCACCATTCTCTGTGTTCCACACATTTATAGCTAAAATCACTCAAGCCTTTGTGTCAGTTATGGACATGTCCTCCCAGCTGTTCCTTAGTGCTGAAGCACATTGTGTAACACAGGGATGAATCTGAGAGAAAGTTAACCAGCCACCACAGCGATCAACCAGCCACAACACTCCCTGAATCAGTCATGAATGTGTTAAACATCCAGTTGTGGACCTGCACAGGACAACAACTGTCACATGTAAGTAACATGTATGTATGTAACACACAACACCAAACGTGTTTGTGTGTCTTTGCAGGCCCCAAGATGCCGTTTTGTGCCGACTGTTTGTGTTTACCCCCCCCGGACAAACTCATGATTTCATCAAAGGTTCCACGCTGTGGAGGGACCGAGCTGCATGGGGCTGCATTGCTTTAGAGGCCGGATGAGTCACGGAGGACAAATAAGGTCTGGTGGCATTTGAGAAGGCTCATCAACTGCACTGGGGCAGCACACTGGGTTTACAGTGTCTTCCCATGATGCTTGTTTTGGCCGGGAATTCATTAAGCCATAATGTAACCTTATTACCTGAGAGGCTCAACAGCTCACGTTAGGATTATAATTTGTTTCCGAGGAAGGACGAGGGCTCTCCTCTGCTGTCAAACGCCAAAGTTAAGACTCCCAGCACAGCACGGGCACATCTTTAAAACCTGGTACTCGACGTGAGTGGAGCGCCGTCGTGACTCCTTCAAGTAATTCCTATGTGACTCACCAAAGTAATCCAAAAAAAAAAACCACACGCCTCTCCAAAGGAGCAGACAGCAGGTTCATATCTGCGTTAGTCATGGCTAAGCAACTTTTCATCTCTATCGTCATTCTTGTTTGCTGCAGCGCTTTTGATCAATCACGTCAGAATTATGAGCACACTGCGTCTCTCCAATTTGTCACCCAGGTGTCTCCGTATTTAACCGTGTTCTGGGAGCCTTGCTACCCCAAAAAAGAAAAAAAAACAAGGCTGCATACAAATTGATTCTTGAGTAAAAATTGTGGCAGCCATAATTCTTTTATTCGGCTTTGAGTCATATTTTATGGCTAAATGTAAGTGCCAGGTAGAATGTGGATTCCGAGCACAATCCCCACAACCTCACCCCTCTCCCTTCTCTCTCTTTCTCTCTCTCTCTCCAACTGACCACCGTGCTGCCAACCTGAAACAGGCACGTCTGTGTGGCGTTCGGCGTCATGTGCCGTGTGTGATAGAATGTGACGTATCATCCACGTAGCAGCGTTTTGTCTCTTTTTTTTTTTCTTTCTTTTTCAGGGCACCACTGGAAGAGGCTTATTGACTCCTATCATCTCCAGGCATCGTCATTATCAGCGGGAGCAGACATCACGGGCCTCTGCGTCACAATTCCCTCCCCAAAAAAGGGAAAAAGCACATCTCTCCCCGCCGCTAACGCTACCGTAAGCGTGGTTAACAGCTAACAAAGGGGGATGGAGAACACGGTAAAAATCACTCTGGCACTCTTTCAACATCGCTCCCTTCATCCATCCACTCATCCATGGTCTGCATACTCCCCCCCCCGCCCCACATCCCCAGTGCACTCTCCCTCTTTTGGCCTCTCTATCAAATGTTCACCTCTTTTGTCTCATCCACTCTTTCTTGCTCCATCACACTCTATCTTCCCGCACGACAGTCTCCCCGTGGCCGCCATTATCTAAAGCACACATCTCCTCATTTATTCCCCTCTCTCATAGGGGGAAAAATATATCCCAATCCACACACACACACACACACAGTGGCACTGTGAGCAAATACTATTACCCCTCCCAAAACCCTCTTTCACCATACACACTCTTACAAACCCCACCACCCTCTAGTCCCTCCAAAGCCCCAGCGCCACCCTAATCCTAATCACGCCACCACCACCGTCATCAGCCCTTATCTCACGCTACCAAATCTGCTCTGACTCAAAACAATTTCCTCTCATTTGCGATTTTAGTGACTGCCCCCGCCTCCCACACGTCCGTCATCCCACCTACCCTCTTCGGTAAACCCACGGCAACGCCACAATATTCCGTTGCTGCCCATAAGGCGCAAACCCCACCCAAAGCACCAAACACACATACACACACCCTGACCGGTCGCCATTAAAGAATGACGGCTCATCGTAACTGGTGACTGTCATCCAGTGGAGCACAAGAAGAACTGCAGTATGACGTCACGGAAGACGCCACCGCCGCTGGTTGGTGGAGCATATCTCCATGTGTGTGATTGTGTGCGTGGGATTGGGATGGGGGAACTGAAGGAACAGAATTTGGTAGGTGGACCCGGCAGGCCTTACTGCATCACTGAACTAGGAAAATGAATGAGAGAGGACAGAAGGTGTCACACCAGCCAGCCCTCGTCTCAAACTGGCCTTTCCAGCTCTGCTCTCTGGCCTCTCCTGCTGCAGTTGGGACCTGAAGCAAACAGTAAGAATTTGCTTCTTATCTGCAAGGATCAATTGTTTACTTGCACTGATGTTGGCTTGGTTTTGCTTTTGTTGTGTTGTCTGGTTTCTGTCCCCCCCCACCCCCGTCCCCTGCCTTCTGATTGGTGCTCCCTGTTCATCCTCACCTGTGCCCTTTTGCCCCCTTTTTCCTCTGGTGTTGACCTTTACAAACTTGACAAGTTAAGGCCCATGGCTGATTATTGAATAACCAAGATCTGATAAAGAAAGCACATCTGAACAATATAGTTACATTACAGAAATTCCATTCAGTAGTCACACTGATGTGGAAGGTTTATTTATTTATTTTCTTTTATTTGTGCGGGAGCCAAACAGCTCCCCCCAATGGTCACTATAGTCACAAGCTGGGAGAGGAAATTTTTTTAACCTTCTCTCTGTCTGTTTTTGAACGAAATAACTCAAACAATTTTTCAGCCCATTCACACATGCTGAATGAAGGCTCAGCATGGACTTCCTTACAATAATATTGCAAATCAGATTCATAGTCTGCAAAAATGGACAACTGTGCATTTCAGATTTCCCATCTATGCTTTTCATGCTTTCTACAACATTTAAACCAAAAGAAGTCTATCATTTCAATCACGGTAATAAGCGGTTTTGTTTGGCTTTTCTGTGATTGGCCCCGGGTCCATTCATCTCCCTGAATGAGTTTAATTGAACGGGCTTAGCTGGATTTTGATGACTTTGCGGAGACCCTCCCAATCTGCTGCCTACTGAGTTGTTCACCATTTTGACAAATTTCATCTGTTTTGTTTATGATGTAATTGTGAATAGATAAACATCCTTTGGGCCAGGAGACCTTTGTCGTCCACAAAAACTCATTAACTTTGGTAAACACTGACCAAAGTTTTAATAGGGCACCAGTCTTCTAGCTGGATGCCCCTTGTACAAATACTGTATCCACTTCACCATTCCAGTACACACACACACACACACACACACACACACACACACACACACACACAAAGGTAAGCATTTATTGTTTTGACCTATTTTGAACCTCTGTTAATGAGGTCAAGCTGAATTGTGACTTTAAACGACACTGAAACACAATGTAAATGTAACAATGTAAATACTCCCCTCACCTTGCAAAGAGAGAGCAGTTTGTGAAGACATTACCTTGGTTATTGATTATTAGGCAGGTAATTGGTTATTGATTACGTCCAGCCTTCTTGTCCTAGGGAATTGAAAAAGAATGAACATTCAGTTTGACTTGTTTCCTGCCAAATCTCATTCCGATATGAAAGATTTTGCAACGGAAAACTCTGGCAGAGGAATAAATGAACAGTCTGAGAGCGATAAATCAGCTCCCGCCGCTCGCAGCGTTGACTCATGCTGCAGATCCTGGCTGCACAGGCTCAAGCCCACGGAACCTGTGGAATATAAGAATGAAACCATCGACTTTTTAAAACTGTCCTGACCCGTGATTTTATTGAGAATTAAGAGCTGGCAGGATATGAGCACAGGTCCTGAGCGAGGATTATAGATTAAAATCAGATAGGATGTGTTTTTACATCATGAATCATTTAATTGCTGCTTAACATGATTGACCAGAGATTTTACATTTTTACAGTATTATTATATTTGAATTTGTGGAAATAATCTTAAATTTAAAAAAAATTACTTTAGATTACATCCTTCTGGGGACATAAATAAATGTGTCAGAGCCCTAAAGACATTATGGCTTTGACACATTTATATATAATTATATAATATATATAATTATATTATATATATATATATATATATATATATATAGAATTTATTCTAACATTTCTGAATTAATTTGATTTGAAATGTACATTTTAAATGAATGTAGTTTGGACATGATATATTTAAGTAAAAATAAATTCTTAGTAAATTTTAGGTTGAAATCATCACTGTATCACATTTTCTAGAAAGGATAAAAAGGTTTTTACTATTACTATTCATATTGTAATTCACTGCTTTTTTACATTTCTGTTGCTGCAAATAAATTAAATTAAATGAAAATGACCCAAAGTAAAATAAGTCCCACTGTTCAGCAATCAGGGCATGCGTCTGCATGCCGCAGTCTCCCGTTCCTCACTAGGATTCAGAATTCAGCAGATGAAAACATTACACTATCGTTTGTGCAAACAAATCTGACGTGAAAATGCATCAAAAACCAGTATCCACTGCAGGCAGCAAAGGCATTCAGGAATGCAGAAGAAGGCATGCAGACTGCCGGAGCAGAAAACAACCTTCTCTCCCTTCAGGAGCTTTTGACACATTATATACTTTAGTCAGCTACAGAGGGGTATAATATTTCCCTAATGCAAAGCGTTTATTTGTGATCTGATCGACATTTCTGCTTCCTAGTTTATGTCCCAGTTGATGAGCTTCCTGATTGGGTTCACCAGTTTGGTGTTCTGCGGACACATGGATAAAACAGCTGACGGGGGTGACGTTAGCAGTAGACTTTGTTTCTGTTTCTACTCACATTTCTGCATTCATGCTTTGATGCGCTGCTCTACAATAGCTTTGGTTTTTTTAATGTTTAGATCAATTTAAAAGCTTAAATTATACTCTGCAGACAATAAACGTCTCAGGTATTTCAATCGGCTCTGGTTTGGGATCAGCATGTGATACACTCATATCTCAGGTATATTATTTACCTTATTCATTAAATATATTTATATGTTTTTAAGGCACATCTTAGTTTATTAATGTCCTTACAGGTGATTGTTGTATCTGTTTCTGCTCTGATTCTTTGTTGCAGACGTATGGAAGTGGTAACCTTAAGCATGTAGGAGTCGTACCCCAAAGGGCAGTTTTGATCGTGCTTTTAGCCTGTTTCACCGCAGACAAGTGTTAGCGCTTCTCATTAACGCTCAGACCATCCTACTGGCTGTCAGGCAGAGCCCAGAGGTTGCAAGGTGAACCATTTCTGCAGCACAATATGACATCAAATAGTGCATTACCAATGAATTAACCTATTCAGTGTTATTTGAAATATTCCTTTTTATTCTCCTACATAAAGACTCTCCCAGCTGTACATCAAGATCTTTATGCCCGCCCTGCCGGTGAGTTCAGCTTCCTCTAAAGTTTTGCAGAGTGACATTTCATTTCCCCGTCTCCACGCGCCACGTTTAGTGGTTTTTGTGTCACATTGTCAAACTAATTAACCCCCATTCATCGCCTCGTGTTGACTTGTGCAGGCTGCCTTCATGTACCAGCTGCAGGGGAGGTATCTTCAGAATCAGGTGCATTTAATGACTGCAAAGCCAGTGGTGTGAATCAAAATAATGACTGAAAGTTTGTTGCTAATGAGATCATTTTGTGTTAGAGTGCAACGTGCAGCGTGGAAAAAGTAAGAGACATTGGGAGGAAGCGAAATTTACCGACTTGTTTTGGCTCACAGGGCATAATAACAGGGCCCCAGGTGATATCCGGAGCCGTGGGGAACGTGATAAATGCCATCATTAACTACATCTTCCTCCATCTTCTGGATCTGGGAGTTGCGTGAGTCCTATGAATAATAATGTTTTATAATGTTGCAGGATTTTTCTTTTTTTTTTTTAACTCAGTATTCTTGTTTTCACTGAAGCTGCTCTGCAGGCGCCAGCGCCATCTCTCAGCATTCCTTGACCATATTCTTGTTCGAGTACATCCGTTTCAGAGGACTGCACAAAGCTACCTGGGATGGTAAAGTTAAAGCTAGTGTATTGTTTATGGGATTACTTTTTATGTTTTCAAGAAAGAAAATAGTAAAGTCAATCCTTGCCTGCTATATTTAGCATCAAGTTAGGTCTTAGCTGTAAACTGAAATGTTTTCACAGAAGCTACAGCTATCACAGCTGTGAATGCGTTCTGCCTCCTCCTGAAGGCTGGTCCAGAGAGTGCCTGCAGCAGTGGGTCCTTACCTCAAACTGGCCATGCCCAGAATGCTGATGCACTGTCTGGAGTGGTGGCTGTATGAGATTGCAGGATTCCTGGCCGGTATCATCAGTGAGGTGGAGCTGGCAGCTCAGTCTGTCATGTATCAGCTGGCTGCGGCATCGTACGTGGTAACGCCTTCTCCTCAGAGATCCTCGACAGCGATCCAACGCTCCCTAGATCGTTTTCATTCTCGCCGTGCAGATTCCCAAGGGCTTCTCTGTTGCTGCCAGTGTACGCCTTGGAAATGCTCTTGGTGCTGGGAACACGGAGCGAGCCAAGCTGTCCTGCAAGGTCTCCCTCATCCTCACACGTATGAACTAACTACTGTCTGTGGCCTGCGATTTGAAAGATGTATGTGTCTGTTCTTCTGTCTTGGTCTGTTTCCCCTTCTTCTCCTTCTGGTCCTGGTCAAAGCTTCTTCCTGTTAAAAGGGAGTTTGGGGGGGGGTCAGATCCTAGGTTTCTGTAAAGCACTAAGGGATAACCTTGACTGTAACAGACGCAACATAAATAAAGTTGAATTAAGTGTATTTAGCTGTTTTTTATATGAATCTTACAAAGACATTCTAGTAACACGGTATGTGTCATCTCTGATCCAGTCACGGCCCCCTGTTTGGTTGGAGTGTGTCGTTTTGCTACTAAAGACGTGAAAGGTTGCATTTACACCGCAGACAAGTGAGTTTTGTTATTTTAGGTCCACAGTGCTGACAGTCACATGACGCATGATTCCATCAAATATTAATCTCAGACAAAACTGTGTGATAATGTTTTTTGCCCAGTGATGTTTTACAGCGGGTGAAAGCTGTCATGAAGATGTACTGCTTAATCCACATTGCTGAGGCCTTTGCAGTCAGTGTAGAAGTCCCTTATTCCTCCTGCTCAGCTTTCTTTTCTTTGTCTAACTTTTTACATTCTAACTCCCTCCCCCCAGGCTGTGACAGGCGGTATTGTCGGGGGTGGGGAAGCAAACGGTTGGTGCTGTGTGTAACCTCGTGGGTTTCTACATCATTGGGCTTCCCACTGAGGCGTCTTTAATGTTCTCTGCCAAAATGGGCATTGTAGGTGAGCCACACACTTATGTTCATTGTATTCCTGCCTGGTTTTCTGTCCTACACATATACATGAACACACTTGACGGATTTTTCATTTCCTGTTGCAGGGCTGTGGATAGGCTTCTTAATTTCTGTTGATATGCAAGAATATTTCTGTGTAAACTAAACTGGAAGAAAGTCACTGAAGATGTGGGAAAGTTGGCAAATTAAAGTTTTTCTTTAATAAATTTGGTGGAAATTACAGTAACTGTTCAAGAGTGGGGCTGAAACAATATCACAACCAGTTTGGTATTAAAATGAGGAAAGAATTGGTACCTTTTTTGGTACCCCAACAGGCAGTGGAGAGGGCAGCCAATGAGAATAAGGACATGGCAAAAACCAGTCGATCCAGTTCCGTAAGGTCAGCACGAGCGTGAGCCTGTGGATCTGCTGCTCAGGCAGCTGCTGGTGCGACGTGGCCTCTCCTCTCCCTGCTGCTCATGTTCATCGCCGAGCTGCTCGATGCCTAGAAAAGTTGTCACTGTTACGCCATCAAAGAGCGAATATTAATCTGACTGACTAATAAAGGTGATGCTGATGCTGCTTTAACAGTGTTAGCAGACAAAGACTTTCAAGTCATTCATTGTTTATATTTAAAGACATTAATATTGAAATTTCTAGGCTTTGTGTGCACTGATAGTGGCAGGAAAGGATGCACTAAAGGGCTTCTTTATTGAACCAACTATGGCAGAATTTTTTTTTGGCACTTTTCATACAAATATTGCTGCTTAAAACAGATTTACCTCTGCTCCGTTCCTTTGTTTTTTCTTGCTTTCATTTAGTTGATATATATTTCATTCATTTTATAAATAACGCCAATAGGAGCATGGCTGAAATTCTTATCCGCAGCTAAAAACCTGCTGCGTAACATCGGCTCCAATTAAGACCCTGGCAATCTGTTCTAATTATAGCAGCAGTCTGAATATTCTGGAATTAGAAATGGGATGATTAAATGTTACGTTTAGGTGACAGCGTGTCTGTGAGTTCTCCATTAAAGACAGATTTTTTTTCTGCCCTTTGATCTGACGGAGCCAAATTTGACAGTAATGAGGGGTCTGCATGCTCATTCTGCAGCATCGGAAGCCTGTTTACCTTCAGTCAGCCGGCCCAGAAGTAAAGGATGCATCTTTGGAATTAGAAACTCAACAAAGCAGCTAAAAACAGTAACACTGTCTCAGTTGCCGATTTGAGTAGTGTTTTCCATGACCTAATCACAGCCTCCCAGATGACTTGAGAGGAGACAAGTCAATAAAAGACTCCACCAGTGCGCCGTCCACAAACTTGAATATCAATATATCATTATTTAATATGCAAACGAGGCCTGATTTGTGGTTACACTGCAGTCTGAGCTTCAGTCTTTGTCATCAGTGAAGATGCTTCCGTGGGCTCCTCACGGAGACGATCATCTAGGCCCGTTTTCCTCCGGAGGCTGCAATCAGAGACACGCTGTGGCATCATTATCAACAAAGGTTTTACATCAGAGCCGACCAGCTGACTAACTTGTGATTTATGAGGCAGCTCCAATAAATCACTGCAGCTGATATCTTATAGGGCGGAAGGCTGTGTGAACAGAAACATGCAAGTCTCTGATGGTTGTCCTTCTGTGTTTATTTTATTCATTTAAAACACCGTGAACACCTACCAACAAATATTCTCACATGCACACATTCCAATGATAAAAGTTACCTTAAACCATAAAATGGACCTGATATTGAGGTTGTCCTCAAGCCCATGAGTCATTCAAATATCTCTCTTCCAGCTAACTTCCATTTTGGCTGAAAGAAAGTGAACTCACCTGCTGCATTTTTATAGTACTCAAACTTGATTGCTGTGTCTACAATAAACTAGTCATGTGTTTGCACACCTGATGTGTGTGTGTTTAATCAAATGGCTAATGGGTGTGGTGATTTATCAGTCAGTGCTTTGGAATTGACTGAAAAGTGACATCATGATCGACATCTGTGTCTAAAGTAGACACACGTGTGTTTGGTTACTGAGTTAAAAAAAAAAATGTCATTCATTTAAAATACAATCGGCCAATGATTGCCATGCTACATAAAGTATACTCCAGACTAAAGTGGGTGTTCTATAACAAAAATCAGCCATTTCCTTTGGTCTAAGATAAAAGGGAACAATCATCAGCACTTAAGTATGACGTAATTCTTATATATGTATTTAAGCAGTAATTCTGCCAGTGAACATCTGGTACCACACTGAACAACTGAGCTCATGTATGTCTGTAAAAGGCCATGGCTAAATTGTTACCCTGAGTCAGTAAGCTTGAGTCAGCCAGGCAGCTTTTGGTAACCATTAAAGAAGAAACTTTGCCTGAGTCTTGATTTATCATTGACTGACTTGACACTAATAAGGCCTTTAAGTATCACCATCCATCTTCTACTGCTTTTCCTCTGGAGCCTATCCAGGTACACCCTGGAAACGCTCTTCCTATAATTAAAAATCTAGTAAAGCATTTATCAATCAAAACACGTTATCAAAATAAAGACTAAAGATAATGCAGCTCTTATTTTATACTGTCTCCAGTTCCTGGGGACTTCCTGAGTGTTGTAGACATGAGACGCTGGACAAGCCAGCCGAGTCCAGAAGAAACCTGGGAACATAACTGTTTCCAGACACTAGACGGCTACATTTAACCATCAGTGTTGACTTCGGGGGGTCACAGTCACAGTCACGTCCCACAGGCTCGGCGGTGTAGAAGTGAAATTAATATTCTTAGACATGGTACCGTTGGTCCATGACAAGATGGTGGGCTCAGGTACAGGGAATGCAAAGTGCAAAGCAACACCGATGGCAAAAAGGAGAACTACAATAAATAGGGCGAGCCCCCGTCGCAAAATCAGCTGGTTGACAGAGAGCGGCGCTTTGGGATGACCTTTGGTAACGTTGCTCTGCTCAGCGTCTCTGACGGACGGGCTTGTCTTTGCGTTGCTGCCTTCATCCTCATGATCCACTTTCAGCTCCTGGGTGCTGACCAGTGTATACCCCTCAGCTTTAGGAACTCCCACAAGCTCAGAGTCGGCCTTCGTAAAATAAAATACCAATGTAAGTACTCAATAACTCCAATGATATAACGAAAATGAAAAAAAGCTGTTGTATTCTGTAGGTGCTTACAGTATTTTGGCAATCAGACTCAGGCACTACCCCATCACTCTGCTCTACACTTATAGGAGACACCTCTTCTGGAACTCTGGATCGCTTCTGAGCCTAAAAACAGCATTACAAATATAAATATATGTTTGCATTTATTGTTACTGGGTTTTCATATAATGTATCTTAATTACCCATTATGATATATATAATCCAAGTAGGAGATTATATTTATCAGTGACCCTGTTGCTTAGTGACCAAGACATTACCTTGTCGGCGAGTTTCTTCCAGTTCACTTTGTAAAACAGACCCAGAAAGAAAATCGACTCCAGGAAAAATCCAGTACAGAGAGCCACCCACAAGCCTAAGAGGGAAACAAAAACAATGAAGAAATGAAGAACAGCTCATGCTGGTGAGAAGAGATGTGAAAGCACTTGACTTTTATGCACCTCAAAGAAAAGTTATGGCCACATTACCGTCATAATGGTGACTGTAATAACCTCAAAGCTAAAATCCAGACAGATTAGTGTAGTAATGTACAGCGTAAATGTCTCACAATAATCTTGCAGTTTAACATCTGTATAAAAGCTAGACAAACTCAGTAAAGGACTAGTTCATTCCTCCCTTTAAGGTTACTGATGACATGTACAACATTAAAGATGAATAACAGTTTAAATAGAGCCGGTTGACAAAATAAATCCAAAGCAAAAATGGGAGATTAAAAAGTCACAGAAGCAGTTGGCAGCCATCAAAGTCAGTAAGCTGCCCTCGACACCTTCTACTGCTACCAGTCCACTTTTTTTAGTCTGCAACCCAGATGAGGTAAATAAAAAAAAAGTTTAATTCTAATTTTATGAGCAATAGGGTATAAATTACCATGATATATATTTCTTTATATCGTAGTAATTACAACAAAAGAGCTAGAAACCTATAAAAAGGGGGCATCTCACATTTTAAGTCGCTCTGTGGGTGTGTGTGTGTGTGTCAGGATGATTGCACATTTATTATTACATGCATACTCTGACTGGACAGCAAAGGTCCACTTTGGCAGGTGGTAACATGGACGCTGTAACAAAGCAAATTATGGGGTGTCACGTGCGGCACACAGCAGGAATGTGTTGCTTTCAACTAATGGATCCGAAGCCAGTCCGCACCACCTCTGACCTCTAAAGGTTTCAAAATGGGAAGCTGAAACTGTTTTTCTTGGTTGGTTTGTTGATTAGAAGAAAAAAAAAGAACAGGAAACTTTACCTAACAAACCCATCTGTGTAGCAAACATCAGAGCTGCTCCCACTGACAGACTGAAGACATAGTAACAGATCATGTTGGCAAAGGCAACAATTTTCTGCAGTGCAGCTCCCACACAGATCCCCGTGGAGACACACTGCAGGAACACAGACAATCGGACTCACAGAAAAGAGGCCCAGGTGGGGTTCATGGTTACACAAAAGAATTCAGTTCACATACCAGGAGTGTGTCAAAGAAGCCAGAAACTATATTGAGTGTAAGGATCTGCGAGATAATCGCCACAGTTTTTCTGCAGACATTTGAGGAGAATCATCACACAAAGTTGCTTGGGAAAGAAGGAGGAAGTGATATGTGGTCGTTGGAAACTCACTGGTCAGAGGTGAAGAGAGAGCCAACGCGTGTCCTGATGACAGCGATGATGATGCCCTGAACCACACCGAACACTCCTTTAGATAACACCCGACATGTGTTATTATTAAGGCCGTCAAAGTTAACATGATTTTAGCACATTAACACAGTACTTAATTAATGCTGCTAATTATTTTGGGTGTGGAAAATGTTTAAAATCTTAAAAACAACTGTTTTTAACTCGTAGTTTCTCCTACACTGCTGCTGCTGCTACTACTACTACTACTACTACTACTAATAATAATAATACTAATAATAATAATAATAATAATAATAATACCTGCGAAAATCAGAGACATTCTGGTGCTGACTACAGCTCTATTGGCGTCACCGGCCCCCAGCGCATTCCCAACACGCACACAGGCAGCCTCGCTGACGGCTTGAGGGACCTGCAGGGACCCAGCAGCAGAGACACAAATGTATTAGCATTAAATGTTATCTTTAAAAAAGTAATAATGATGAATGATTCATACCGTGAAAATTAGAAATCCTATCTGAATGATCACATGCTGAGCAGCAAGAACAGATTCCCCAAGCACTCCTGGAAAAACAAAGGCCAGAGGCCAGGTCTCTTTTACGCATTTGCATCTCTTCTGTAAATTGCATGCAACATGACTAACAATTTTTTGAAGAACACATGGAAAACATTCGTTCTTTTATTTTATCCTTGGCTGCAGGAAATAACTTGCATAAAAACAGCAATACTGAAACAAAACTATGGGAAAAGAGACTGCCACGCATCTACCAACTAATTCCCTTTTTTTTCATGATTGTAAGAAAAACAAAGAGCACTAACCAGCCATGACAGATATAATCTCGAAGATCCAGAAGTCAAAGCACATCACGAGTGCACTGGGAACAGCCAGCCTCATGTAGGACCCCCAATCTTGCAGACACTGCGTGGACCAGCCTGGCGAGTTTAATTTAGAACCAACATAGCGTCAGCTCCGGATGCCCACTCTACACAACGCGGATTCTGTGGCTGTGGCTGCGTGAAACTCACCATCCCAGGTCTTCAGATGGAGCTTTTTCCATCTGATGTAGCCAAATAACAGCAGACAGGAGACAAATTCACAGAGGCTGGTTGCGATCGCGGAGCCACTGCGGACACACGTGCATCTTTACATGTTTACATGAGACGCCATGTTGCTCTGTAGGAAGGCTGCTTTAGGAAGTACGGCAGCACTGAGGAACTTAAATGACACCAGAAAAACCCATTGGATAAACCAGCAGCCAGTCCAAAAAAACATTTCACAACTCTAAGAAAAAAATTATAAGCAGTTTTCAAAATATACACAGCAATCTCGATTTTACACCTGTCGTGGGGGGCAGCAGCTTACTTTTTGTTTCTTCCTCTGAATTAAATATAATTTAGCAGACTGTGTCCGCCATCATTAAATACAGAATGTGAAGGGAAAAAAAACAGACTTACGTTCCGCCGAGCTGGAGGCTGAAGATTAAAACGTAGTTTGATACCAGGTTAAAAACGCTTGTGGCTGCTGTGCAGTACAACTGAGGCAAAGTGATTCCCTGACAGGCAGACAGACAGAGAGACAGACAGGCAGACAAGCAAAATCTTCAGTTGAAACTGATAATAGTCTCTACAGGGTAACATTTAAGATAACTTTACGAAAGCAGGATCGCGGACCGTGGTGTGTTATTGTGAGCGGGAAGAACGGCAAGCACGTGCTGCCTTCATGAAGGAAAAACAAGATTTAGATATGGAAGCAGCACATTTAAAGACACGCAACGAGCAGCTGGAGCTAAATGCCACGGTTGCTGCATCAGATGTAAAGATGAAGATTTGCTCAGATTATGAAAACGGTCACGATGGGATGAATGACGTATGAGTCGGAACGCAAGCACAGAGCCGTGGGTGCACAGCAACAAACTCAGCTTGCTAAAGCTAACATCTGGGCTTCAACTCATGTACCTGTGCACAGAGCAGTCAGCTTGGGCTGCTAAGGTTCCAATAAGGGCCTCAACTTCACCAAGACCGGCGACAGGAAGCAGTTACTCCTGATGGCATTTGTAAAATACTGCAGCATCAAAATGAGATAACAGAGATGATGGTCTTTGGAGACCCATTATTCATAAGGAGATTTGGAGATATCTTGGATGTCAGTTGAGAAGAAGAGGGGAAGCATAGAAACAATATAAGAGGGATTGCCCAAGGAGGAGAGCAAGACGTGTTAGGCAAAACACCAAATATTTTGCATGTCACTGAACAAAGCAGGGGCAGAACACTGACCGTGGCATTTTAAATTAAAGCACACGTCAACTAAAGTATCAGAGGGCTTCTCATAAGTTAGGCAGAGCTACACCATCACTTGCACTCATTTCTAAATACGCTGACGTGCTAACTTTGGTCTTTAGCTATGCACACTTGGCAGAGAACGGCTCATGTGGACCAACACTCCTAACTTTAGCTACTTCAATGTCATACACAAAAACTTTGGGTCTGTTTGAAACGTGAATAAAATGAGAATGTCACAAAAGTACTTTCAGGTGATCCAGTAATGATCCAGTAATGATCCAGTAATGATCCAGTAATGATTACAGCTAATATTAAGTGCAGGGGAAGCTCTCTGGTGCCTTACTTGGTTTCGCAGGTAGGAAGCCAGCAATTGATGCAGCAACATTGCCTGCGTCAAAAACAAAAACAGTGATCACCTTTTTTTTTAACTCACATTCTGTCATTCATTCAGTTTGTATTTTGCAATTGTATTTAACATTTGATGTCTTATGGTACTAATTACTGCCACATTAATAGGAAGGGTTGTCCTCACCGGAATAGCTGGTAGATATGCAACCACGTAAAGATTGCCAATTCTGGGGGGTTTCAAACAGAAGACATTAATACGATTAAAAACACATCTCACAAACTATTGATGCAATAATAAATAAATTGCGTCCCATCATTTTACCTCACTACCTCTTCCTCCTGGTGTAACAGCAGCATTATGTTAGAAAAGTTGAGGAGGAAACCCCAGCAGGGCAAACAAAACAGCAACAAGATCAGCGTGCTCCTCTGGACAATGATTCCCACATGTTTGGTGTTCTGACTTCCATACACCTGTCAATCATGAGCGATATAAACAGGAACTGAGTCAGACTCGTTTCATAATTTGATTTGGGGAGGTTGAATGGGTTAAGCTCACCTGGGAAACAAGGGTGTCGCACGCCCTTACAAGCCCACGCCCAATCGCACCTGCCGTAACATTAATGGCCTGGAAGTAAATCAACTGGTATCAGGGAACTTTTGCGTTATGTTTCTGTTAAAACAATTTTTTAGTTGCTTTGTCGTGCAGTTTCTGACCTAAGCCTTTTTTAGTCATTTCATTTTTAACAAACATTATTGTATGACAGATAGTTGTTATCGTTATGCTAGAAAGGCAAAGAACATCAGTACTGCTGAGGCAAGAGCATAGCCGGCCAGCTGGGCGCTTCCGATGTACCCACAGAACAGGGTGATAACAAAGTTGATGGAGATTCGCAGGAAATCAGATACAGTCTGCAACAACAAGATGATGTGGTCAGTTCCTGACTGTAATGATAATTAACTATCTTTGTTCAGTAAAGTACCGTTTTTACTATCATAGATCACAACAGTATAGTTGACATTAGTTTATGTATTGACATTAGCAATGGTGATAACAGTATAGAATAGAAGTACTTTATTTATCCCAGACATGAGAAATTGTTTTGTTGTTTTGTTACAGCAGCAAGACTGAAGTACTACAGCAAAATGTGCAACATGAAAACTGTGCAAATAGAAAAAATGTGCAACTTGAAAGTACTAAACAGACAGAGCATATCACAGCATGAAGAGCTGAGTCTCAGTCAGACGGAGGGGTGACGGATAACAGGTAGATAACACCCTGACAGTTTCCCCAGCAGGCTTTTCTTGCTCTCACCATTGGTCCTGTGAGCTTCATGGTGTGGCAGAACTCCTCTCTGTACATGGGGGGCAGCCTCCGACAAAGAAGTTTGGAGCTGGCTGCGCCTCCATTATCTTCCTCACCGTTGCCCAGCTCGGCATCGGTTTCTCCGGCAGCAGACCCCGAATCCATCGCCGGTTCTGCGGGATCCCGGCCACTAAATGTCTAAAAGTGCGGAAGTAATACAGAGAGGGAGGGAGAGACAGGGAGAGACAGACAAACAGGGACCGATGGGGGAATATAAATCGTCAGGGGAAAGTGGAGAAAACGTAAAAGGGACATTTGAGAAAAACAACACATACCTCTCCGCAGTTGAACGGGTTTGACTGATGGTCTAACGTTCACAACGACGCTTCCTAAAGATTCTGCGACTTGTTACGACCAGAAACCCGCCCCGAGACAACAACCCGCTTTTGCTTCTTTCTTTTTCTTTTTTTTCCCAGAAAGCTTTATTGACACATAGGATCCCGTGAACACATGAGATGTGGATCATGTGACTATCATGCGCGCATGATATCAGTGTTAATTTCAGGAGGGGCAGCAAAACACTCACAGCTGGCGATCTCTGAGGTTAAAGGTCGTGCACAAGACTTTTATCTGTGGCCAGGCTAAGAAAAACTGAGACCACAACTGAGACCACACAATAATTAGTTGCACATTGCAACACTTTGACTTTTGATCTCACACACACAGTAGCACATTCAGATAATATGCACTGTGTGTGTGTGTGTGGTGGGAACTAAATATTAATAATTGATCCATATTACAAGATTCAAATGGCTTCTATTAACTAGTAAAATATAAGCACAAATATTGAGCTAATCTTATGGCTGCTGTGTGTGTTGACATTGCTAACTTACTGTTTCAACAAACTGGCTGATTTATGTTTTTATACATGTTTCTGTCATTACTTACCGAGAAAGCCCCTTTAATAATATTGTTTTTTGGGTTTTTTTTTGTTTTGTTTTGTTTTGTTTTTAATACAAAGCATATCTGAAAACTGTCCCCAAGAGCTGCAGCTCAGTGGTTCTGACTGCAGGAAAAACATGAAATAAGTCACCGGTCAGCTGAGAATTTGTGCTGTGTGGCTGAATTTTTATCTCTGCAATTAAATGCAGAGATAATGTCTTAATTAAACAGGGATTCAGAAATGAGTCACTAAACATGATGAGGTAAATCTTGTTTGATGAGGTAAATCTTGCTTTATCAGGTTGCTTTATCAAAACAACGCTTGAGGATGTCGATAACCTTGAAGGAAATACACTGAGAACCTATAAAATTCCAAGAAAGAAAGGGAAATTTTATTCACATCCGTGCCCATGAATGTTAACGTCAAACAAAGAAAAATGTTCTTTGAACGTGCACATTTTTTTTTTTTCTGAAACAATAAAATGTAACGTCAGGGGTGGGTAATCTGGGAGGGTGTTGACAGGAACAATCAACTAGAAGGACGGGTGAACCAGTGAGGGGGATTATAAAAAAATTCCTCACCCACCTGTAAAGCCTTTAAGAGCTATATTCACACAGTAAACATCAGGAAGACAGAGAACAGAGGAGGGAGAGCTTCTCATAAGGTAAATACGTCTGACAGGTCTGAGAGCCCAGCATTAGCTGTATTAATGGATATCATGAGTAAAATTCATCCTGTTAATGTTGAACATCTTTGGTGCTGTGTCATTTATGCTGCTAATCATTTATTTAAAGCACATTTCCACAGTTTACTATTAACCCAGCTATTTTTCTGACATGCATAAATTCCGTGGACGTTTTTTATCCTTTAAGTCCTTCTGTGAAACAACCTCAGGACATCTATAAAACCTGATTACAATGATGACTTTTCTGAAAGATGTTTAGCTGATATTTGGCATCTCCAAGCACAGAGACATGAAGTCAGTGTTCAGACAGTTTCTTCTCCACTGGCTCCTGTGCTACTGTACGACCCAGGTATTAGGTAAGAGCTTGTGGTCAATAAATTATCACCCTCAATAAAAGATTCAGGCAAAGGGTCCTCTAACATTCTCATTCCTTCCCTGGCCCTTTCCAAAGGCGTCAAGATCCAGTCGGACCAGGAAATCAGCACCAATGGCGTCATAGAGACAGAGCTGAATAAGACCGTGTCGCTGGTTTGTCATATTAATGGCAGTTCGCACCAAGATCAAAATTTGGTCTGGCTGAGGAACGATGCCGCAATCAGCTTAAAAGAAGGAAACAGAGAAGGCCGCAGCAGCGTGTGCATAACACCAGTCATCCACGCGGACAACGGCGCCACATTCACCTGCTACCTGAGTAAAAACTCTTCATCGAGAGCCTCGATCACCCTCAATGTCACATGTAAGTCTCTGTTAGCCATTTCGCCACTTTCTCAGGTTGATACTGGTTTTATTTTTGCTAGATTAACAGCTATTTAACTGGAACATGAGTGTTGTTTTTGTTTTTTCATCTTTTTTTTAATTTCAATTTAATCTATTTTGTGCCACAAACTCCCACAAGACGTTTGACTACATTTTTGGAATATCTATTACAGGCATTCAAAGCAAGCAGATAACACAATCCAACAAAGCTCTCGTTATATTATTTTGCTGTGGGCTGACATAGGAGAAAGGGGACAGGCAGGGAAAAATATTTATTTGGCTGCATAAAGTAAAGTAAAAGTACAAACTTTTTGACACATGATGCAGCAGCAAATTCTAAATTTAAACTGCCTGCTTGTGTTTAATTTACAACTTTACCATGATAGCCTGAAATAAGTTGTTGAAATGGCTAAAGACGGTTGGCATCACTCAAAAGGTTTAAAAGTTTTTACAGGTTTTTTTTTTTTTTTTTTTTTTTTTTTTTTTTTTTAGTTTGAAAGAGGAATTTGAAAGCCCGTGAATGTATAATTTAGCATCAGTTAACCTTGCATAAAAATAAAACAAAAGCTAAGGTTGTGGCCGACCTGGGCCAGCGATGTCATCTGAAGCAACATGCAACATCCTTTAACATTTTTTGCATTATTTCAGCAAGGTTGCTTTAAGCCAAAACACGAGGGGGATGGGGAGATTATTGCTTTACTGCAGCTTCCCACCAGGGGGTAAATGGGACGCTCTGTGCAGGGAGCATTTGTTGACACTAAGTCCACAGCTTCATTATTGAAGCTTTCAGAGGAGTAAAGCTGGTCCCATTTGGTTGAAATCAATACTAGGCATTTGTGTGTAACAGCAGTGTGATCTCTGTGATCTCTCCCTCATCTCCCACAGATGGCCCGCAGCTTTCTGGGTCAGAGAAAGTTACAGTAGAAATAGATGCAGAGTTGGTGCTGTGGTGTGACATCTGGGCCAATCCACCGGTCCAGTCCGTTTCATGGAAGTTTAATGGCACAAAAGTGGATCTGGAAGCCATGGGTTTGCTGGAAACCACCGATGGGTTTAACGCCAAGCTGTCCAACGGCAAAGCGGTAAAAAGCTTGCACGAAGGCACGTATGAGTGTTTAGCGACTCATCCCACCTATGGACTGCGCACCAAGACATTTCATGTCACAGTAACAGGTCAGTTCGCACAGTCTTCTTTTATAAAGCCAGAACTTTGTGCCGAATGGCCCGTCATCAGCACAGCATGTAATCAACATCTTAGCGGATGAATCATCCTCGCCATTATCCTCGTTTGTAGACAGGACCTTCAAGTTCCCACTGTTCCCCATGATAGCCGGGCTGGTGGTGGTGTTCCTGACTGTGGTTCTTGCTGTTATTGCTCGGTGGCAGAGAATTGTAATGGTAACGCACAGCACACTCAACACACAAAGGCTGACCTTGACTCAGCAAACTGACTCATCTAATGCTTTATTCTTTTCTGACAGTGCTTCAAATAGGTTTCCCATTCTTGCTTCACCAGGAATGAAGAAAAGATTTAAACATCACCTCTCAGCTTTCTGTCCATCTTTTTCTGAAAGCTGGTATTTCATTGGTGATGTTTCCTTTTTTTTCCCTTTACATTTTAATATTCGCTAACGTCTGTTTGAACACAAACATGCCGTATAAGATGTAAGAAGAAGGGAAATATGGTTAGCTCATCTCTGCACTTCTGAAGGAAACAATGTGGAAAAAAGCTAGGCTGCTTCTTTTCTAAATGTACAGCAAATGTAACACAAAACATTAATTGTTGCTCTCACTGCGTTGATGTTAGAGTTTTATTTTGTAAGATTTTTCTAACTTTGAAAAAGAAACAGGATAAACATTTATATTCTCTGTAAAATGCAACTTGTGGTACTTTCTTAATATTTATTGATATGCATGAAAAATCTGAAAAATCTAACATAAATCAAATAAACATATTTCCAAAGATGTTGTTGGAAGTCTGGCTTTAATATGACATCAAAAGACAAGGTATGACACAGTCACAACTTGTTTTGTGATGTGCAATACCCTTGTTGCATCTAAAAGTCTCTTTAAAATGAGCATTAATTATTTAAAAAAAAAAAAAATTGTTGCTTTACACTTTCATCTTTCCACAGTGTCTAAAGTTGGAATTCTTGCTCTGAACTTCAACCTGTGTTTCAACAAGCTCCGTGTTCATTGAGCAACAAGTTAAACAATAAAGTTGTTTATTGATGTGCCATAATGAGGATCAAAGTCTAGATGGGTTTGCTTTTACCAATAAAAACTTAACAAGATCACATAAAAGGCTACAAACTAAATGAGAACGATAACACATTCAGCAATGCAAAGCATAGAGACGTGGACATAGTTTTTATTGTGTAAAATATTGCTTGATATGCTTGAATTTGATGTTAGTGATCTATTTTATAGCTTTTTATGGTGTGCCATTGACTTTAATGGGTCTTATTTAAATGCAGCTTTTACAGTAGATATGTTTGACAGCTTTTCATTATTAAAAATAGCTGCTGTCAAACGCAGTCTGAACAATATGCAAACGAACATAATCCCATTCTGACCTGTACATGGTCCATGTCTTAACTTGCTCCGGGTTAGACTACTGCAACTCCATTCTGTCCAGCTGAGTCCCTGTCTTTCCCAACAACTAGTTCAAAACGCAGCAGCAAGGCTTCTCACGGATTCTTACAATCAACATCACATTCACCCAATACTGGCCTCCTGCCACGATTGTTGACATTGTGTAAGTTCACCTGCAGTCAAGGTTGGAGACCAAAGGTGACTCGGCATTTGCGGTGAGGGCCCCTCGACCTTAGACTGACCTTCTGTCTTCTGAAACCTTTTGCAAATGCTCTTTCAGGTGATGTTTTAAATGATATCATCATTTTAATATTCTTTTACTGTCTTAATTTTGCCATGCTGCTGTCTTGCTGGCCTATAGTGACACCTGCTGGTCATATTTTTGTATGTTGGCTGCAACGATTATAGCAAAGAACGTTATTTTTTTTCCAATCTAGCGTTTCTTCAAATACATTTGGAAAAAACTTGTTTCAATGTACAATTAAGAAAAAATATTTTTTTTTCTTTCTGTAGTATATGTTGTATTTTATGTCTTCCTCTTGCTGAGCTTTTTCCTATTTTTCCTTCTCCTCTCTTTTTTTTTTGACATATACCTGCCAAGGGACCACGTTTGGAAATTAGCCTATGGCTACAGACTGGCATATTTACATGCAAATTGTCTATTAATGGGGAATGTTCCTTTTAAATAATTTAATTTTGAAAAAAAAATTAAAATGGTGTTAGGGACAACATCAAATTCACATCTCTACAGAACTTCAGAAGGTATAGGACGATCTGTTAACAGTGAACTCGACAAGGCTGAATTTCATTTAGCTCATTTAGCTTCGGTGTATGAGCCAGATTTTTACTGTTGCATTTAGACAAAACATACACGATATCTCAATGACGCTGACTCTATTTACGCACGTCTTACGTCACTGAGATGCTTCGCGGACGGGGCGTGGCCACGGCCATTTGCGTCGCTCCGCCGCCAAATTCAAACGCTGAAAGAAAGAAACGCAGCAGAGTGCCGCTGAAACGCAGGAGGAGGCATAAAGGAACGCTTTTGGTACGATAGAAAGTCGTAGCTTCTCACGATTGTTTCTACAGTATTTGAAGTAGAGATTACTTTGTGTAAAATGAGGTTTCTGCGTTTGCTGAGGCTTAGCAGGCCGGCTAGCGTTCCCTTCGTGGCACGGCCCTTTTTATTACTGATGTTAAATTGACGGTAACCACCGGCCTTTGTTGATAAATGCGCCACTCGTTTAGGGTATTGTGTTAACGTTACAATTTGACGCAAAAGTGTTAAATTGGTCCTTTGTTCATTAAGCTGTTTAGTATTAAGTTTGCTTCGTTCAGATGTTAGACAGGGCATTGTTGAGATTTTAAAATCAGATTGTTGCAAATATTCTTTCCTGAATTATACCAAATGTAGCCAATAATTCTATACTAATACAAATTCTTTTTTGTGGAAATTATGTATTTACTTTTAACTCTTTTAAAGTCTCTTTAATCTTATAAAAGGTCGATGAAATGGGTTTTCCTATCACATTTTTCAGGGAAATTACATGGCATCTTCAGTGATGGATGGAGTTGGGAAGGCTGTGGTTGGAGTCTGGCGCGCACATACAGTCCTGGATGAGTCTGATGGGGCAGAAAGCTCTCCAGAAGCCCCCGATCGTTTTCGTAAGCTTCGCTCCTCATCCTCTCTTAACTCTCTGAGAATGTCCCTGCGCAAGCGCCTTCCATTGCGCACAGTCCAGACCAACTCGCAACCAGAGAATCCAACTTGGGAAAATATGAAAGAGCAACCAAAGACCAGCACAGTCCGAAAACTCAGTCGAAGTGCTCGCAATTCTGTCACTGGAGTGTATCAGGTAGGTGGACTGTTGGGTGAAGTTGTTGCAGGTGCTCATTTGTTCTTTTTTCCTCATTTTCCCATGTCTAATGTCCTTCCAAAAACAGAGGCTGCAGAGGACCCGAGAGTTTTCTAGAGAAGAATGTTTGGTTCAGACTCCAGGTCGGACAGACGATGTGGAAAAAATGGGTGCTTCCACCAGTCGCACCCCAAGATGTACACCTGGCCGAGCTGCCACTCCCAGACGCAACCCTAGAAATGGCAATACACCAGGGCGTACGCCAGGCTCCAGAGGACGAAGAACTCCTGATGCAGGTGTACGTGGGGTGAAGGCTGGGGGAGGCAGGAGACATCTGGTTCGTATGGCGGCATTACGAAGCCCCTATGCTTCTCCCAACACCCAGAGCCAGAGACTGTGAGTCCTTAAGTCTTCCTGCACTGCAACTTGCTCCTTTCTCTAATTTTGTGGATGATTTATTTTTCTGCTTGATCTTCTTTTTTTTATGTGGAAAAGAAAATTTGACCAAGATTTGGAGTCTGTGTCCAGTGGGCTTAGGAGACTGAAGCATCTGTCTAAAGTGTTTGATGACCTGATCGGCAGAGATAACAGGTAAAACATCTGCTGAGTTTAAAGTCCTGATCTCATGAAATTTATTTGATGACATCAGTTTGAGAGAGGTTTTTGTAGTTTTTAATAAAGGCTTGTGTATTTTCTACATACCATACACCACAGAGGCGCAAGACACCACCCACCCAAATAATCCCAGTCTCCTGCCTGGCTGGAGGGACTCTAAGACTTCCTTTCCTTCATTTTAAAACTGGGTCTGTTTTTCTGGAATGTGGTTGAGGAGGGGGGGAGACAGCAGGGGCAGAGTGTGGGGGTGAAAGTATGAGGGCTAGTTGAAGGGACAAATAGGGTTTGTAGCTAAATTTACATCACTTCCTGTGTTAACATTTGAAAAATTGAATTCCAGTCTGGGCCAGTTGCCCTCCACACCACGCCAAAGCTTCTGCTTTTAGAATTCAAACCAGACATTGTTTCCTTTCTACAACAGGCAGTTCAACTATTCTCGAATTGTGGAGTAGTGAAGAAGGTAAATCGTTTCCAAAAATTATGCGCCTAAATCAAAAGCGATTGTGTTTTGTTTTTTGTTTTTTTATTTAATTATATTGTGCATGGCAAAGCTTGTTGCACATTGTGACGCGTGGATGGTTGACTGAATGAAACACTGAAACCAACAGTTTTGCGGCTGTGAAGCTGTGTGTGAATAACTGCATTGTCCTAACAAAGGATGCTCTTCTTCCTGGTCTGACTCACACATTTTTCCTCTATGCTTTCCTTCTGCTTTTCACATTTTTCCCTCCTATTTTGTGTATGTCTAATGATGCATTTTTATGAGAAAAAAACACGCTATTAAAACTGTCCCCTTTTTAAACACACTTTTTTTCTACATTCATGTTCTGGCCTTTTGCATATGCATTCATTTTTCCTTTACTTGTTCTCTTGTTTCAGTACAAGTGTAAAGGGAACTTATGGAGGAGCTGTGATGAGAAAGTTGGACCCCAGCGGTAAACTCAGCCGATCCAAACTCACACGCCGTGCAGCAAACCTTTCTCACACACTCGGAGGCTGGGCCCATGCAGCTGTGAACACTATTCACAAATCCAACTGAACTTTGTGTATGTAGATGATGCACAGGACATTTTCCAGCAGTCTTGATGCGATATAACTTTAACATTTGCATGTAGTGTTGTCACAATATACTGTATGTATCTGTGTGTTTAGTATTTCTTGTCTGTTTACATAGCTCCTGTTAGCTACTTATGGGCAGTGAGTACTCTGTAGCTACCAAAGGTTATTTTTGCATTGACTTTATATCTCTTATAGCTGCTACAACCAAATGTATTTTGTTAAATTTTTTAAAGTACCAATATGTAGCTCCTTTTCTTTCTGTATGTATGAAAAAGTGTTGCACAAGTTAAGTTTGTTTGTGTCTTCAAAACTAACACTGAATTTCCTGACAGAGGAGAGATGTTTTCCTCTTAAATTGTATGCACGCAATAATGTTACTAAATATACATTATTTTTGTTTGACTTAGCCAAATGTATTTTCTATGGAACTGTACTTTTATATATACTTTTTATAAAGCGGAGACAGTTTAATTGGGATTTTTGTTCTCTTGAGGCTTCATTCTGTACTTTAAAGATCTGTGAAAGATGCATCCACTGCATAGCTAAATTACTTGATAGGTGACAAGGATGATGACTCATTACTTGGTGATAGTGATGATTTACAGCCATGCATATACATCTAGTGACTGTTGGATAGTCTTTAGTTGTGAAAATCATCTTGATCCCTTTCTTGCTTTTCAATTCCTTCCCTGAAACCAATTTGTCATTGGTAATGTGAAAATTGGACCAAATGCGAAAACAAAATCTATCAATTAAAATAAATCTAGCAGGGTGTTTTAGTTTTACATTTCAAGCAGTCTTAATTTGTGGTGTACAAGCCAATTTATAGTTTTACTTTTGATAACATAATTATATAAAAGCTATGAGCACATATCAATTTCAAATCACTTTAATATGAAGCCATATAATGTGTAACACAAACTCCAAAGACATCATTTAAATATGACTAAGTGTAAAACCTATATTTTCTGATAATGAGTTCAAATTATTGAAAACTAATATGGAACTATATCCTGAATTCAGAGTTCTACACATCTGATGTTAGTTCAATTCAATTTCAAAAGCGGAAAAAATAGACACACCTGCCAAACGTTTTATCTTTTTTCAGCCACAGTATAAGCGTAATTTAGTACGTTTCATTGTTTAGGAGTTAAAACGATACCTGATAAACAACTGGTCCACACTCCCGCCCAACAAGTGGCGGTAATGCGCCTTTAAGCTGGTTTGCCAATCGCCTTTTGGGTTAAAGAAGAAGAAGTAGAATTTTTTTTGTCCCCTCGTTGTACCCGTCATTAGACCCACGCCTCGCGGCTAACGCTCCGCCTCTGCCTCTCCGGCTTTGTACCCAGAGTTGAATCCACGCTGTAGCCAACATCTTCTAGACAGTGGGCTGCTAAGTAATCAAAAATGGCTCTCCACGTCCCAAAGGCTCCTGGCTTTGCCCAGATGTTGAAAGATGGTGCCAGGGTAAGGCGAATTTACCCTGTCGATATTTTTAGTGTTGTAGTTTTAAGTGCGTTATGAACAGAGTATGCTAGTTAGCTTTAGCCGTGGCTCAGTCACAGTCATGCGGGAGAGTTCTCGAATGTAGCTGCGACGCTCCCATCACCACGCTCATATTTTAGGCAAGAATATGGTTTCTTGGTATTACCACTGCGTTTTATTCCACACAAGTATGTTAAAGCTACGACCGTAACTGTCGAACCGGGAAGTCACACCCATTAAGCTGTCACTGCGCATACTTTGATTATCGGCGTGTCAGAGATGCAGATGCTGCAGTTTGTCATATATTTGCCAGATCTAAATAATATTTGATATCAATATTGGGAAAATTTGGCACGCAAACTAGTTTTCTATCTCGCCCATACGCTTAACAATAGATCGATCATTTGTTCATTGTAGCGATATATATTCATATAACTTATTAGAATGAACTGTTCTTTTTCTGTTTCAGCACTTTTCGGGTCTCGACGAGGCAGTTTTTCGTAATATCAGAGCCTGTAAGGAGCTTTCTCAGACGACACGTACTGCCTATGGGCCAAATGGTAATTTCGGCTCTGCAGCAGTAATGTTATTATTTTGATTCATAGACATAGGCAAAGCTAATGTGATTGCTGCTTAAGGAATGATTTTGAAAATTTTGCTTTTTAGGAATGAACAAAATGGTCATCAACAACTTGGAGAAGCTGTTTGTCACAAACGATGCTGCAACAATTCTTAGACAGCTTGAGGTTGGGCTTTATTTTTGTGAAATGTGGAGTTGTTGCTTGCTTAATTAGTTTGCAGTTAATATGGATGCACCGTTTCATTACAGGTCCAGCACCCAGCTGCCAAAATGTTGGTGATGGCATCCCATATGCAAGAGCAGGAGGCTGGAGACGGTACAAACTTTGTTCTGGTCTTTGCTGGAGTTCTCCTTGAGTTGGCTGAAGAGCTCCTCAGAATGGGGCTTTCTGTGTCAGAGGTTAATGGATTTAATATTTTTCCTTTTGAATATCTATGTGTTTTATTAATATTATGCTTTTTATTTAATTGCTTCACATTCTTTTGAGAATAATATTCATTAATAATCCAAAATTTGCTGTGTTCTTTTCCTCTCATCACAGGTGATCGAAGGCTATGAGAAGGCCTGTAAAAAGGCCCTGGAGATTCTACCAGATTGTGTCTGTTCCTCGGCCAAGAACCTCCACGATGTTAACGAGGCAGCGTCATACATTCGTACAGCAGTTGCCAGTAAACAATATGGCAATGAAGAATTCCTCGCAAACCTCATTGCGCAGGCCTGTGGTGAGTTAATTTTCCAAACTGTTGACACAGGCTTGATTTTTTTTTTTTTTAAATAATTTCACATTAATGAAATAATTTTCCATTTTGTTACAGTGTCCATTTTTCCAGAGTCTGGCAGTTTTAATGTTGATAATGTCAGAGTTTGCAAGATATTGGTGAGAATTTGTTTTTTTCCTTTTGCTCTCATCAGTTTTACAGAATTTTGTCAGCATCTTTTTATTTTCATCTAATTTGCCTGGTCTTTTTAGGGTTGTGGCGTGACGTCGTCTTCCATGCTGCACGGCATGGTCTTTAAGAAGGAGGCAGAGGGAGACGTCACGTCAGTCAAGGATGCCAAGATTGCTGTCTTCTCTTGCCCCTTTGATTGTATGGTGACAGAGACCAAGGTAAGCAACTTATTACAGTGTTATCAAAGGAACAGGCACTGATCTGTGTTGGTTGATAGTCATTTTTGCTGATCACAGATTGAGCTATGGAGTAATTGTCTTGAAGGTTCCTGTTCAGCAGTTAGCTGTTCTGTCCTGTCTCACAGGGCACAGTTCTGATAAACAATGCAAAGGAGCTCATGGATTTCAGTAAAGGAGAGGAGGTCATGATGGAGGCTCAGGTCAAGGCCATCAAAGATGCTGGTGCAAATGTGGTAGTCGCTGGTGGAAAAGTGGCCGACATGGCACTGCACTATGCCAACAAATACCAGCTGATGGTGGTGAGGTAAGTGGTTTAGGAACAAACACCTTCTCACAGTTCAACAGTGTGATAGACTGGCATTTTGTGTTGCATGGAAAGCACCAAGCTATCCTAACCAGGCAGTTTTTGATATTTCTAATTTCCATATAGAAACACTGTTAGGTTTACTTGTGGCAATATTGTCTTTATCATCAGGCTCAACTCTAAGTGGGACCTCAGGAGGTTGTGCAAGACTGTTCAAGCTGTAGCCCTGCCCAGGATGGTAAGAGTCTTTAGTTCAGTTAGTATTTGAGCCATGAAATTATGGCTGTGTATTCAGAATGACTCTTTTTGTTGTTGTTGTTGTTTTAGGTGGCACCAACCCCAGAAGAGATGGGTCATTGTGACGGTGTGTATTTGACTGAAGTTGGGGACACTCAAGTGGTAGTTTTCAAACATGGTAAATTACTCTGTTTTTATTTTATTTTGACCCATTATCTTTGTTGTTACATTAAGGTTTAATAGCATGTTCCCTTCAACAGATAAGGAAGATGGTGCCATCTCCACAGTGGTGATCAGAGGCTCCACCGATAACCTGATGGATGACATTGAGAGGGCTGTGGATGATGGAGTCAACACCTTCAAGCTTCTGGTCAGGGTAAGTTAACAGAGGGAAACTTGGTAATGAATAGATGAATTTATGTTACCTCAAGGAGCAGTGTTTTGAATGTTGTACATGCTAATTCCTTAGGACAAGCGACTGGTACCTGGAGCAGGCGCCACAGAGATTGAACTGGCCAAGCAGCTCACTTCCTACGGAGAGGTAGGTAGCATTATCTGCACACTCATTTCTCATTTAACCCTCGTTGACTTTAGTATTTCCTGACTAAGAGGAGAAACATGACTGTGTTTTGTCATAGTCCTGCCCTGGACTGGAGCAGTATGCTATCAAGAAGTTTGCCGAAGCCTTTGAGGCGCTGCCACGTGCGCTTGCTGAGAACTCTGGTGTGAAGGGTAGTGAGCTCATCTCTAAACTGTATTCCGCTCATCACGAAGGAAACAAAAACATGGGCTTTGATATCGAGGTGTGTGTGTTGAGTCAATGGAGGCGTGTTAAGCTACCACGTCTGGTTAATGGCATTGTGTTAATTGGCATGTTTGTGATTGCCTTGCTCGCAGGCAGACGGACCAGCTGTGAAGGATGTTTTTGAATGTGGTGTTCTGGAGCCTTACCTGGTCAAATACTGGGGCATCAAACTGGCCACTAACGCTGCCATCACAGTACTGAGAGTTGACCAGGTGTGTACACAAATACGCAAAGAGCACAGCTGATCCACAGCGGCCACAACAGTTACCTCATCAGTCAATAGGAATTTGAATTAAAGCACTCAAGCACACCACATCTGATGTTTGCAGATAGAAGCTGCCTCTTTGTTTTTACTTATTTTCCTAATGAAAAGTTCGTCTCAATCCCGGTTTTCCTCAGTTCAGCAGGTCAAGGGCCTACTAACAATCTCCAGGTAGTTGACTTTAGTGTGTGTACATATTTGCAATGCAGATCATCATGGCTAAGCCTGCTGGGGGACCCAAGGCTCCCAAACAGAGGGGCCACTGGGACAAGGACGGTTGGGACGAAGAGCCTGATAAATTTGAAACTCACCATTAAGGGACGCTTATATGCGCCCTCCATCAGTAGGTCCTGGAATTGGTGTGCACTTTTGACTCACTTAGATGTACTCACTCACAGGACTGTAGACAAAGGATCGTCTTCACAACTAACACCGGGTGTGACAAATGCAAAAGTGCCAAAGGCACTTGTTTAGCGTCTTTTTGCTGTCAGCTCAACTTTGATGTTTTTTAGCATGATGCATGTTCTCACAAACTCATTTTTTGGTAACGACCTTATGGAAAAGCACAATTAAAAGATGTAGCATGACCTAATTGTGGCCTCAAAGTGCAAGGGCTGTTTTTTTAAAGCCACTCAAGTAATATAAACTGTAAATGTGACAGCAACTACTTTGCTAATTAATGAGGTTTTGTGCTTCTTTTTGTGATACTGTAATAACTTCTTCACCAGTTGAACTGACACCACAAGGTCGCCA
Source organism: Pao palembangensis (assembly GCA_015343265.1). Classification (NCBI taxonomy): domain Eukaryota; kingdom Metazoa; phylum Chordata; class Actinopteri; order Tetraodontiformes; family Tetraodontidae; genus Pao; species Pao palembangensis. The sequence goes on along the minus strand of CM027094.1, from coordinate 8,340,012 downwards.
TAATGTTGTGCAGAGCTTTGGTAAAGTTGTTTTTCAAGCACGGTCAAGTCATCAGAGCCCTTGTGGTGCCGCCTTGCTCGTATCCCAGGTTTATTTCTTAAACTCAGGAGCCTCTTGGTCTTTTTCTTTCAGATCATCATGGCCAGGCCAGCAGGCGGACCCAAACCTCCCCAGGGCAAGAAGGACTTTGACGAAGACGACTAAGGCTTGTCCCGCTGCTGTTCCTTGAACCACCATGCCCATGTGGATTTGCGAAACATTTTCTACTTGTTTATTTAAAGCTCAAACGTTTGGTTTATTTTGTAGTAACAGCCACCCACTGGCTGTCCAACTATGAGGAAGCAGAATTTATGAATGGCACTGTTTGCTTTTTACGTTCTTGGTCCCAAATAAAAGGCACTTGCTGTCATGTGTCGGTGTTTTCTGGTATATTTCTCTCTTAAAAACATTTATTTATTTATTTTTTTGTGCGACAAAGGCGTCCATTTATATTAATGCTAGCGTCAGTAATGCGTACAATTTTTTTTTCTACATATATCAGCATCTAAAGTTGTCAGCAGGGGGCGGTAGAGCCTCATTGGTCGGCGCGGCCGTGGGCGGATTTACGCTGACGTTGGCTACACTCGGGATTAAGTGTGTTTTTTGTCGCCATATCTTGTCACATTTAGCGTCGGATGGTTCGCTCGACCTTTGATAGAGACGTTTCAAGTTTCCTACTTCCAGCAGTTCGACGCGTCCTGGGTGGTGTTGATGGCGGTGTGGACGGTGAAGCGCCTGGATGAGGAGCAGGCGTCTCGCTGAGGTCACAGTGCCGATGTCCTGTCACACTGATGGGGGCCGACGGCAGTAAACACAGGAATGTGAGTACATTTTTTTAAATGGCTTGACGGGCTTCCCCCTCTCCATGAGATGGTTTTTACTCGACAGGATTGCAGCCGTGTAATTCCTGGATAAACTGTGTTAAATCTCATTCCACTTGATCCTCAATGATTTCTGTCTGAACGGTCAGTGAACTTGACACGTTACCACGCATGCACTGGTGTTGAAAACCGATGCTCTGGCAATGGGACACACTTTTGTGTCCAGATGAACTCCTAACAGATCTGTTTCCAAGGCCAATGTCACATTGATGCGATTATCTGCTCTGAGTAACCAAAGATGTGCCCCTTCCTTTGGCTCACATGATAAGAACATCCTGCATGGTTGATTGCACTCATCTTGCACCACACTGCTCCAGGTCTGCTGTGCAGCCCAGGGGGAGGGGGGTTTCTGTGACCGAATAACTGCAGAATGGATGTGAATGTTTGGGGGGAAAAAAAATCATAGTGGAGGGTGACCTCAGTATTTAGTTGCAAAATCACCAACTTTTACATCACACAAAATCCTGCTATCATTGTGTGTATCAAGTTTTTTTTGTTTTTTGTTTTTTAACACGTGCATGTAGTTAAATATTGAGTAATTTGGTAAAGGAAAAAAAATGAGTGATCAATTACGCAAAGCAGGCTGACAAAAAATGAATAACTGAGCCTTTTTCATGTACACAAACTGTGCAGTTCCTGAAAGGAGCTATGGACTTTAAATCATATCTGAAACGGTGTTTGCACTCAATATGAAGCAACGCCGAGGCTATCACTGGGGAAGGCTGCTTTCAGCGCAGCACGACTACGTCGATAAGAGTCGAGACTTAGTTCTTGAATAAAACACCCCCATGTTTGGCCGTACTTGCTCAAACAGTGTCTGTGTGATAACTGGAGCAGATTCAAGCACCACAGCGAGGTGTTTGACCTTTCTCCCAGGTCTTTTCAGAAAAAAATAATCGTATGGTTCATGAGCACCTTTGAGTGTGCTGCCCTTTCCTCTCTCCCCTTCAGAGGTCCGAGGATGAGGAGTCATCAGGGTGGCGTGGGTTCCTCTCCAGCGTGGGTCTGTCCATCCCAGCCACCCTCTGTCGCCTTGCCCCGCCGGCTTTGCGTCTGAACCAGCGCCGAATGCTCCAAGGCAAGGCCCCAGACATCCCGGAGCACGTCCTGAGGTTGGCAGGGGTCGGCCCAGACAAGCTGAGAGCAGAGTGGAGCTTTCCTGCATTCATCGCCATGTTCCTGCCCGAATTCCCCCACAAAGCTGTGCCTGGCCACGAGCACTTTCAGGTGACACTCACATCCAGCACAAAACAGACTTGGAAAATGTATTTTTCATTTTTCCACAATCACATGACTGTGTCTGACATGTTTTGTTTTTTTCCTAGATGCTTTAATACCCTTTTGTGTCTGTTATCTGTTCCAAAACCTTCCAGGTGTTGAGTTACATCGCCAAAGGTTCCTTTGGACCCATACTGAAAGTGAAAGACAAGGCCAAACAAAAGACATATGCTGTCAAAGTCAGTCTTCTATGAGAAAACACAATCATCTTTATTGTTACTGCAACTTTCTAATTCGTATCATTCATCAGGTTATACCTAAAGCTGAGATTTTAAGGCTCGGAGTGTTGGAGCAGTCAAAAGAAGAGGTTATTATCCAGGTTGGTATTCAGAACTGCCCTTGCAAAGTCAGGACACAAAATGTTTCATGACACACTCTTCATGCAATTTTCAGTGTATAATCTACATAAATAAAAATCTCTCTGCATGCATTATTTAAGTCAGTTAAATGTATTTTGCAGGACAGTGTTCCTATATTCATTAATAGCACCGGCGTAGTTTGTACGTAAATCCACCCATCCTCATGTGCGTGATGGAGGGGTATCATACTTTAGGCGTATTTTATTTATTCTCTCCTTCTGACATTCCAGCTCGGGGTCTCTTTAAGTTTGCTTACAAGGTTTGAAAAGTTTTTGTGTTACGACCTGCAAGTGAAGTTGCGTCTCATGTTTGAGTCAGTGAAAACATATGGACGTCTTTTTGGCCAAAACTGAGATTTTTCAGGTTGATTTTGGACCTTTGTCCACAGCGTCAGGTTCATCATCCGTTTGTCCATGACCTCCAGGACTGCTGGCAGACTCAGCGGCACATCTACATTAGTGAGTCAGCCAGAGACTAGTGACCCACCAACCTAGAACCACTGTCCAGAACCCCTGCACTCCACTCTCACCTCAACACCAGTAGCGTTACCCAGCGTGTACCCACAAACCTCTACCCAACACCAAGAATAGAATGAAAAGGATAGAAATTAGTCAATTTATTTTGAACGCTTTGTATTGTAACCCATGCTAGCAGTCCTACAGCCCTGCATCCTCAGTCTGCCGGTGTTTGTTTGTGCATCCAGTACATGCGTCCCCCCCTTTAACTCTTCCAGAGCGGTTAACCTTTCCCTCCAACTAGCTCATGACCCAAAAAAAGTGTGACCCAGTTTGTTTGTGTTCCCCCACCCCCTGTGAAAAGAGCGTGGTCGCCCGGGGACCAGATGTTGAACCCAGTTACTGCTCATCAGCAACGCACACATGCTGCATTCAGAAGAGACGCCGCCGCCGCCGCCATTCAACACAGTGACTCACTGCTGCATCACCAGACATACGTGTAGATCGAGGGCATATTCACCGAAACCAGGCTGCAGAAGTGAAATAGATAGATAAATCTTTCAATAACTTTTCTCCAGATACACACCTTTCACAGCTCCACTCCAACCTGATTTTGACCTTCGTTTTTCAAAGTCAGAGGACCGGTACCTTTAGATTGCACTCCACTGTTTCCGTTTCTTCCACCACTGTGTGTTGCACACCCCCCTTTCCTTGTCTACACCTTACACCTGGTTCTGCACGACAGATCATGTTTTAATGGTGCCTCTACTCCCACAGTGTGTGACTACTGCAGCACAGGAGACTTATACACCTACTGGCAGATGATTGGCCAGTTTACCGAGGACACAGTGCGAGTGTTTGCAGCAGAGTTGGGTTGTGCTCTCGGTGCGTATAGATATTAACTATTAAAACTGTATTTGAAGTAAACGAAATTTAATGAACGAAATGAAGTTTTAACAGGTAAAGTTGATGTCATGTCTATGTGATTTGGAGCACACCAACTGTCTTATTTTTCATGTTTTTTTAAAGGTTTTCTGCATGATTTTGGCATCATCCACCGAGATGTTAAGGTAATAGTGACAGGACGTTAGCTGGATTATTGCAAAAATGTACAAGATAAACATTTGTCTTTTAGAAAATATTTTAATAAAATCATTCTTGCAATTTTTTTTTCTAGATGGAGAATATCCTGCTGACAGACAATGGTGAGTAAAGACTTGACCCCAGCAGGGAGCACCATTGGTTTGGTACTGAAGAGGAGAAATTTACAGTTACAGTTAAAACCCTGAGTTGTCAAAGCTTCAGCCTTAATCAGCTAATAATATAGGCCATGTGTGTGTAATGATAAAATTCTAGCTTCCTCATAACTCCTATGTGACTCCTCATATGATTAGCGTATGACTCCTCATGTACTTATCTTGTATGACGGAACACAATCACCATAACTGCTGACAATGCACTAGTGTGTATTGTTTAAAGCATAGTCATTTATTAGGTCACTGACAGCCTGCTGAGCCATTATGAGCAGGTAAACAACTTCCGTTTCAATAACTGCGTGTGCGTTATGTATGTCAAACACCACCTAAAACAGCAGATGGTTCATGCAAAGCTTGAACAAATAATGTGTACAGTAATAAGGTACAGATGTAATAAGGTACAGTTACCAAGTGAGCTGGTTGTTCTGCTCTGTCTGTGATTTCAGCAGAAGTCAGCTTAACCTCCTCACGTTATCTGGGGCCTCTGTGCTCCATGTCGTAGAAGGATGAGAAACAGACACCGTTTGTTCCAGGATAATATAGAACAACCCTGACTGTATGCTTTGTTATGGGGGGGGGTCTCTCAGGAGTACAAAAACCAGGCTGTCGGCGGCCGACGGGAGCAGAGCCTCGTGCCTTTTTATTCTTCTGATTCAATTTGGCTGATGTGTTTTTCTTCAATAAATTCTGGGCGACATTTTTGAAGAAAAAGACAACCTCTGGTGCTCTGCATATTTTTGACACAAACACGTGGCAGGTGCCTTTTGTTTTTCTACCCAGCAAAGATGCAGGAAAAAAATCCTGCAACAGTACAGAATCCAGGAGAACCTTCCGGAAAACCCTAACTCACACACACACACACACACACACACGCGCGCGGCACAGCTAAGAGATAACAGCCTTTATATTTATGTATTTGATGAGATTCGTGCATATTTAATTATCTGATCTTTTTCAAGAAAAAAAGATAAGAATGCTGGAAAAATGGTCTGTTCCAGGACACCTACGCCTAGCTGACTTTGGTTTGTCTCGTCGCCTGGAGAGAGGAGGACGAGCTTTTACCATCTGTGGAACCATCCAGTATATGGGTGAGATGTCACACCACCACCTCCATTCGTATTTATGCACAATGTAAATCTGTTGAGCTTTGACGTTATTTCATGAGCGCGTTAGTGGGTGCCGCATCCTGTGCTGTGAGCATGCTCTGTTTGTTCTGCAGCCCCAGAGGTGCTGAGTGGTGGACCGTACAACCATGCAGCTGATTGGTGGTCACTGGGAATTCTGCTTTTTTCATTGGTTACTGGAAAAGTGAGGTCTTTAGTACTGTTGTCATGACACAGTGTTTCTGTTTTTTTTTTTTTTGCTATAGCTGATATATTTTGATGCTTTCTTCGATATTACACAGTTTATCATGATCACTGGCTAAATTAATCATTTGCTTTATGACATTGGAGAAGAAAATTGTTCCTCTGGACATTTTTTGCAGTTCCCTGTGCCTCCAGAATCTGACCACTGCAGTATGCTCAGAAAAGTCAGGGGTTTTCCCTATGAAATGCCCCTTAGTTTCAGCCCCCCTCTGGCTTTGCTAATAACCGAGGTAATCACGTAAAAATGTAATCAGTCTGCAGCTACATTTTCAGCGTTTATACAAACAGGCGCTTTGGTTTGATGCTGATCTACTCTTCTTTTTCTCTAGCTTTTGTGCAAGAATCCCTTCCGCCGCCTGAGGACCCTCCAACGTTTCAAACGCCAAACCTTCTTCATCGGGATGACATTTGATCTCACCCTGCTACAGCGCCAGCCCGTGGAGGTAACTGACGTTGTGACTGGGAATTACATGTTCGATGGAATGTTATATTTGAAGAGACTTTTTTGTCCCCCTAGGTGATTCTCAAGCTAAGAGAGAGACCGGATCGTGCCGCCAAAGCCCGCCGAGGCCTCACTCTGTCCCTGCAGCCTCTCAAGGGCTTCGACTATGACTCTTTCCTCAGCCCGCCTGCTACCCCTGAGACGCTCCTGGACGCTGGAGCCCACATTTGCAGCGCTACGCCTCTGCCCAGCCCAGCGCTCCCGCTGCAGCCTGCTCGGGACAAAGGCAAACGCTTGGAAGTGTTTGTGTGACTGAGGTTCTTGTTTCTGACACTCTAAAAGTGCATTAGCCTGATGTAAATGTATTTCTACACACTTCTTCACACTTAAACACAGGTGTGGTGAACGTTCTAAAGTACAATAGTGAAAACCAGGCGCGGGTGATGCTTTAATTGAGTTTTTTTTTTTTTTTTTAAATATCTTTTAAATAATTAATTTATGCAAAAATCACCTTCCCTACAAATACTGATATGATTTTAATGTTTTGTGTTTAACAGGAAAACATTTTATTGTTACATGTTTGCCTTTTTCTCCAAAGAGCACCTTTTCAAGCCTATTGTGTTTGCTCAAATATTGCAGAAGGAACATTGCACTACTGTTTATGTTTATCCAATGGTCAATCACAGCTTCTTGTTTATCCATCCATCCATCCATCCTCTTCCGCTTATCTGGGGTCGGATCGTGGGGGCACCAGCCTAAGCAGGGAAGCCCAGACTTCTTGTTTATACCTACAGTATTCACCTTTCATGAAAACGACTGGTTTTTAAAGGATGCATTCCAAACTTTTTTTTTTCTGAGTCATTTAATTATCTTTAGTATTTAAGCTGTTTAATGCTCTCCTGTTTAATGCTGGGATACGTCGTAACCTTTCCCAGACTTCACCTTCGCCTCCTATTTTAGAGCAGTAGAAACATTTCCTGTTCCGTTTTGTCTGTGTGCAATGTAAACATGAAGGAATATTATAATCACCAGTGTCTTTTGATTGTCTCTTTTTTTAACCTGTGTCTCAGGGAGGAACTGACGGATTTTACAAAACCAGCTTGAATCTGACTCCAAGATGGAGTTCAAGCTGTTCCAATCTGAGCTGGTGCAGTATTTTGATATTGTTTGATAGATTTAAATTGTTTCTGTTTTTCCAAGACTGCTGTTACCCCAGCCAGTAATCACACCTTCAGGCTCTTGATCAGATCATCAGATTATAGTATCATTTTTCAATATATGACCTTGTGTTGGACCCTGATTGCCTCATATCTCACACTGATCTTCCTTATATGTCACAAAAATATTTATATATGAACATATTTATAAACAAAATGGTTTATTAATATTTTGAATGATATTAGATGGGATGTTACAATGTATTTTTGCAATTACCATGTAGCACCGATGGAATATTAAAGACCTACAGTAATCTGGATGTTGGTTCATTTGAAATGTGAAATGAGTAATGAAGGAATAACATATCACTCAGGATATAGAAAAAAAGGGCTTGCATCACTTTTCCTATCAGTTTTGTACATTAAGCACTGTACATTCACTTTGTCTGGGTACTGTGCTAGTTTATGCAACACTGCTCTTTTGTATTCAAATCACATTTTTTTTAATCCAATTCATTTACTTACCAGTCATTAGAAATAGATAGAAATCCAGTAATTAGCAAATAAGTTTGTTACTATCAGTAATGAAATTATTTATACAAATTTGAAATAATAACAAGCTCCAGTGTGATCAACATTAACATAAGATCCAGGATTAGCAACTGCAGTCATTTTACATTAATAGCAGTTGTGACTAAAATTAATTTTATATTTTCATGTTTCTATTTCTGGTTTGACTTGAATAAAGGACCTGTAAAAACTGTCAGGGAGAGAAGAAAGCAATAAAAATAGGAAAGCAATAAAAAAAAAAAAAAAAGATTTATTATTTGAAAATGCTGGAGCAGCTGGGAAAACAGGATTTCCCCAAGGATTATTAAAGGATCATGGCTAAAAAATTCCATCTTGAGACTGTATGGCGAATGAGGGCTCCAAATATTATGAATAATATTATTGCAAGTTGTTTTTTTAAATAATACTTTTCCAAAGAAAGTTACACCGTGTTTAATTTTATTTCATAGAAAACATTAATGGATATTAATGGTTTCTTGTGTATAAGGATAAATTTGTATACAGTTATTTGACAAACCGTGCATTATTATTTTTTTTTTTTTATCAAATGCTGTTAGGTCCAAAACTAAGCAAATTGGATTAGCATGTTTTCTATTATTTTGGTGATTTTACGTAGAAAGAAATAAAATCTGTAATAATCTCAAATTTTCCGTCGTTGTACATCCACAAACGCTCTGGGAGAGTTAAACGCAAACTCATGCTGATTACTGCAACACTATGGGCGAAGGTACTAATTTGCGCATGCGCGTCCTCTCATCGCCATCAGTCACGTGACACCGCTATGAAGCTCCGCCCCCGGCTCCGGGCTTTAGTAAAGGGTCACGTTGCGCTGCAGCAGTGAATCAGGAGACACCTAGGCATCGTCGATACCGAACATACCTGCTCTTTACGCTCCCAGACAACCTTCAGCAGGTAAGAATGAGCCCAGAACTATCTGACGGTATCCCCAGTCACCCTTAACAAGTGTCATAGATTATGGAAAGATTTAAAATTGAATGTCGGTGATGATGCTCTGCGTCAACTAAGCTAACTGTATCTTTTAGCCTGTTAGCTTTAAACAAAGCGTTTTAAAATGTAATCTTCAAAGCTTCACATGTTGCTCTGAAGTCGTCGTAGAAATATTCAGTTATAAAGTTAGCACATGTAACAGCGTTTATGGTTGTGTAAAAGCTGCGTTTATTAGTCCATCATCTAAATACGCAACAGGAAGGGCGGAAAGCAGTGACCTTCAGGGATGAATGTGTACGTAAAGGACACTGTCGCGTTTACTTACCGTTTAAATGGTTATTTATTGTCTTATTGTGTTACATTTGAGAAAATGGCGGAAATATACTGCCTGTCTGTTGCGTTAGTGTGTGCTGTCAGTGAGTATATGCACCAAAGCACGTAGACCATCTCTGATGCGATGGGAGGAGGGGAATGAAGGAGGAGGAGGAGTGTAATAAAAGTACTCAGTAGCAACACCATCAAAAATTAAAACACCATTTAAAGCTCGCATTTAATTTGTTTAGGGGAATTTCACTATATAGTGATATTTTAGGTAACCATCTTTAGGAATCTTAGGAATTACATTTTTTTTAAGACTATATGCAATATGCAGACCATAAAACACCATATGACTAACAGATATATTAGCTATTGTCATTCATTGCCAGGAGTTCCTGCACAAGAGGTGGTGATAAAAATTAAACACAGTATATAGAGATTAATAGATTAATGGTGCTGGATGACTTTCATATTCTACAGTTAGTGTAGCCTTTTTTAAATTATCATACACATGTAGTTTCTTCCAAAAGGGGCTTCACCAATCCCTCCTCTAGGGGAAATTTGAAATTTGCATTAGTGAGTCCTACACTTTCTCACCAGTTTCACCTTGTGTAAACCGCAATGGACGCAGCTTTGTCATCTATCACCTTTATCACCAGAGAGCTGAATGGGAAATGGCACTCCCTCTGGCATTGCCGGATCCAGGCCCAAGGATAAAACCCAAAAGGCAGAGACTTGCATCACTGTCAAGAGCACCAGTCCATCTGGTATCAAAATGCAGCACAGTGACAAGGCTTTTTGCTTGGGGTAGTGCTGCCCGGCAGAAGCAGTTTTACCCCTTTAGAGGTCACCCAGCTTGCATTGTAGAGAATAAGCAATTTAGGTAAACCGCCACGAGGGCATAATGATGCAACTCCTGGTCAGTAAAATCAGTACTTCATATGCCGCTTTGCATTTGAGTAGTGATTGGGAGTTTAACCGCACATGCTTGCTTATAGTCCTGTAACACTTTAATGTTTGCAGCAGACTGTCTGGCAGGTCATCAAACACCTTGATCAGTTGTTTGGGTGGTATTTCTCTTTTCGGATGTATTTAAACCGGTGTTATAGTTGTATTGTGCTCTGGAAACAGTGTTTGGTACATCCTGATGTCGCACTGCAGAAGCAGTCGCGTGTCAGCCATCCACTGCGCAACAGGCAGAAGCAAGAGCACGGTGGAGCAACAGTTAGACAGCCACATGTTCACCAATCAGGCATTTTATCCTGTTTCAACTGAACGTTTTCTGTTAACTATCTGAAAACATTCTGCTTCTCACCAAAAGATGGATAATAAAAAAACTTTTTTTTCTCTACATTAATCCAATAAAACAACAGTGATGTTGAGCTGTCCAGACTGGAGACCTGTGTATAAGCAGCAGATGGTGAAATATCTCACACCAGCCTTAGTGACTAAATAATCATTCGGACCAAACAAGAGTTGTGGTAGAAGAGACCCAAAGGAACTTGACATCCAAGTACTGATATCATTATGTCTGTAAAAGACTGGTTCTCCATCTCTGCATTTAGTTTGCGCTGTCTTAACATTCCATATATTTATTTTGTGTTGTTTAGTTGCCAGCTGAGCACAGGTCAAAATATATACACTTCAAACATTGCAGGTTTAAACTGTGTGTTGCTACTTAACCCTTTGCAGGTTTTGTCAGCGTCAGATCTCTCCCCTGCTGGCAGCCATTGTCCTTGAGTTCCCCTTTTCAAAGCTCTGTGTGTGGCAATAGATATGCAGTAATGTACTTTAGTTTTCTTTCTTTTTTGGATTAACAATTTTGATAGCATTATTTGAATGTGCAAACATAAAGTACAATGACTTTGCAATATTTTTTCAAATAAATGCCACACACATTAGATCTAAAGCCAGTAAAATGGATTTTTGTAGCATGCAGGTTCCTCACAAAAGATAGCAGGTATTTGCTGAGGGTGAGTTTCTGTGGAAACCCTCACAGAACACACATGTGCCTGTGGGTTGGCTCTTAGCAGCTGTAGATGAACTCTACCCTCGGTTTTTCCCATTTGCACTGAAGTGTTTTAGAGTTCTGCGCTGTGGTGCCAGCTTACTTTAGCTCATAACGTGAGCTCTGAATGCTATCTCAGGTTTAAGCTGCGGATTAGCAAAGGATATAATGGATATAATGGACGTCAGGTAGTGCACTGCCACAGTAATCTTGTTTTTGTTTTTTGTTTTATGTAGGCATCTGAAATAATCTGATCAATCATTCTGACACATGCCAGAGGGCAACAAACCTGGTCAAGGCTACGAATCTAAATACATGCGCCGCAACGGTGCACAGGATGATGCAATCAGAGGAAGCATTTGTGGCGAAGTGTCGCTGAGGGAGGAGAAACCAGCCCAGCATCTAGTTCTGACTCTGTAATGGTGCTGTGTTGCATAACTGCTGCCTGGCTTCTGTGAATGGGGAGGGGTTATGTAACTGTGAAGACAGAGAGGGAGCAAATGAAAATGAAAGCATGTTTGTGCATGCTTATGCTCTGTGATCTTGTCTTTCTCCAGGAAGCACATAAACAGCTCACAGCCTTTAATATTTCTCAGGTTTTTGGGGGATTCAACATTATCACCTGCAAATACCTCCTTCCTGTTGCAGCTTTGAGAGGCGCTTTGAGAGGCGCTTCATGCTCCAGCGACATAGGCATGCTGTAGACAATAGCAGCCAAACAATGACACCGTTTCCTGTCATCATCAAACATACTATAAAGGAATGTGGCATTGCTCTCACACAGCCTCCCTCTTTCAGCCACCATGACTCACCAGTACCCTGCCTTGACTCCTGAGCAGAAGAAGGAGCTGCAGGAAATCGCTCAACGAATAGTAGCTCCAGGAAAGGGCATCCTTGCTGCTGATGAGTCCACAGGTATGCAAGCGCACGGATACTGAAGCATTTACCTTTGATATTTTAGGTACGTTTTAGGTACGGCAAGATGATAATTCATGCTTTGTGTGTGTTTGCGTGTGTGTGTGTGTGTGTGTCATCTACAGGCAGCATGGCGAAGCGCTTCAACCCCATTGGAGTTGAAAACACCGAGGAGAACAGGCGTCGCTACCGTCAGCTGCTCTTCACAGCCGACCAGCGTATCGACAGCTGCATTGGCGGGGTCATCTTTTTCCATGAAACGCTGTACCAGAAAACGGATGATGGCGTTCTCTTTTCCAAGCTCATCAAAGACCGTGGCATTGTTGTTGGCATCAAGGTGCATTTTACTCTTAGTTTTATTAAGCACCAACAGCCATGAAAGCTCAATAGTTGGCTTGATTTCTATGTCTTTATTACCATTAGTCAGTTGAATATGTCTGTACGGTAGTTTTTATGGTCCCCACCTCTTTTCCTGATGATTGTTGTAGGAAATACTATCTACCATTTCTGTTTTGTCTCCACAGGTGGACAAAGGTGTTGTCCCTCTTGCTGGAACAAACGGAGAGACAACCACTCAAGGTAAGATGCATTGAATATTGTGTAGCGAACGAAACACCTTCCTGTTTCTGATGGCCTGCTCCGTGCGTGTTGGTGTTGGTGCGTGCAGGTCTGGATGGGCTGTCGGAGCGCTGTGCACAGTACAAGAAAGATGGAGCAGACTTTGCCAAGTGGCGCTGTGTGCTGAAGATCAGCAGCACCACGCCATCTGAGCTGGCCATCTTTGAGAATGCTAACGTTCTAGCACGATATGCTAGCATCTGCCAGCAGGTTGGTGTGAGCTTAGAAACTGGTATCAAGTCAACATGAAAAAGGTTTTGATTTAATCCATGTGTTGCCTTCAACTTTCTGTTTTAATGTGCAGAATGGTATTGTTCCCATTGTGGAGCCTGAGATCCTCCCTGATGGAGACCACGACCTGCAGCGTTGTCAGTATGTCACCGAAAAGGTAACCCAGAAATTTGTACTTTTATCTCAATACTAATTTCTGATTTTGGCACAAGTCTTAGATTTAAACATTACTCTGTACAGTGTTTGAAAGAGTCTGCTGTCTCTTCATGCGTCTTGTCTGTCTGCTCAGGTCTTAGCTGCAGTGTACAAAGCTCTGTCAGACCACCATGTGTACCTTGAAGGCACTTTGCTGAAGCCCAATATGGTTACAGCTGGACATTCCTGCCCCACCAAGTACAGCAGCGAGGAGATCGCCATGGCTACTGTCACTGCCCTGCGCCGAACTGTGCCTCCTGCCGTGACAGGTCAGACACCATCGTGCCGTTCTAGATTGTCTTTGCAGTCACACGGTTGTTTTGAAACTTGACTTGAAAATGCGTTTTAAAAATATGTTGGATACAACAAAATACTTTGCCCGAGTGTTCTCAGACAGCAAGCTTAAAATAACCTGTGTGTGCTATTTTTTTCTCCGCAGGAGTGACATTCTTGTCAGGTGGCCAGTCTGAAGTGGAGGCCAGCATGAACCTTAATGCTATTAACAACTGTCCTCTGGCCAAGCCGTGGGCCCTGACTTTCTCCTACGGCCGTGCTCTGCAGGCCTCCGCCCTGAACGCGTGGAAAGGAGAGCTAAGCAACGAGAAGGCTGCCACCGAGGAGTTCATCAAACGCGCCGAGGTCAGACACGTCAATGAGAACACCTCAAGCATTGGTTCCTTGTCAAGCTCAGCTGTAATGTGACTCACATGTCCTCTCTCTTCTCTAGGCAAACGGCCTGGCTGCTCTCGGCAAGTACGAGTGTTCAGGAAGTGGCGGCGCCGCTGCGCAGTCCCTCTATGTGGAAAACCACGCCTACTAGATATCCAACTTCCACATTCTGCTGTGGTCTACTTGTAGTCTTATAACTGCTCTGCTATTTCCCCTCACCCCTCCATCAGTAACAGGCCTGCGCTGTCTACTGTACTTTAGAGTTGTCAGTTACACATTAGAGTAATTACATTATTATTATTACATGTGTCTTTAAAGAGTGTGAAACTAAATTAAAGGGGGAGAGGCTTATTTTTTTTCTATTTTGTTCAACAACTCTCATCAGACAAATTGTCAGCCAATATTCTGTTGTGCCTCATGTGAACTGTGTCCACTTCGGAGCCACTCCTAAACACGCCAGATCAGCATGTGTGTTGGTGTCTTGCTTGTGTTGGGCCATAAAACACCACACAAACATCCTGACAGCAGGACCAAATAGTTCATGGTGGCACCAGCGTGTGATGCTTTTTCACACAGCTCCAGCAGAGGTCAGTAGAGCACTCTGGTAACCACAGCACACCAGTTTCCACCCCTTCTTCATTTTAACCTTTCCGTTCACACACTTAGGACCACCACTAATTGGACAAACGTCGTGTGTCTGTTTCAGTATAACATTAGCTTTAAATGGCATCGTGTGAGTAATGTTTTTCGGTTGTGTAAAGGTGTCAATATTACGATGCTTGTGTGTCTTTCTTCCCCCCGGATTCCCTCTGCATGCCCCACAGGAAGAGATGGTTTATGTAAAAGTATTTTTAGTGAGGACCAACATGTGGGGTTAGCAGCAGGGAAACCAGTCACTGCTGTGTTTGAGTATTGTGATGTTTGTGACGTTAATATCACTCTTTAAGCATTCGGTGTCTCAAATAGTGGAGAAAAATAAATCCTTAAACCTGGCAGAGATGTTGTCCTTTACATTCATTTCTCTTTGGTTCATATTCAACAATTTTGCAGACGCCTTCCTGTTGAGCAATTTTTGCTCATATACTACCCAACTTCTCTATAAATTCACAATTTTGTAATTTGAAGCATGAAAACTGCTGTAATATGAAATGACAGGTAAACTCTCACCACTGAAAAGGAGAAATCTAACAATTAGGTAAAATTGCCTAACTTTAATAGGATTAAAAGATCTACTTAGTTGATAGCAGAGAATTATATCGGGGATCAAACTAGTAGAATGTGATTCCAGAAGTGGACATCAGATTTTATAACATTTATATCATTGAACTGGCCAGGCTCAGAACTCAGGATATACATCCATATACACACCCAGAAGACATCCACTGTCATTTTATTTATGAATCAGGTTAATAGATCAAATGATCTGTAACTAGTGCACTAGATAGGCTACTAATGCAAGTCTAATTTTATTGGGTTTAAACTGAATCCCAAACATGTTAAAGCAGCCGGCAGCTTGTGTGTCTCAGTTGCAGTAGAAGTCCCAGTTCTGTAAACAATAGGGAAGAAGATCTAGAATTAGAAGCAGCTGTCCTTTACTCAAGCATGTGTTCAGATGTGTTCACTCACTGAGGTCATCACTTCAGTTTGGGCTGGCATGAGAGGGTGCGTCTCCTCCACTATGCTGCTGGGAAAGTGTCCAATGCGAGCTTCCTGTTGTCCATAATATGAGTCCTGCACCTGTAATCGGGTCATGTGGACAAAGTTACGAGCCAACAAACGTGTCTGGATCTTTTTAATGTATTGTCCATTGTAATAACGTACACTGCCAGCCCAGAATTGGTTCCCTCTGCCCTTCAGCATGGCATAAACATAGATGAGCTGCCCCTGTCTGATGGGGATGAACCTGCAGTCAGCAGGGTAGTAATCCTGCAGCGCACGAGCTATCATGATGGGGTCTGCAGATTAAACAACTACTATGAGAACAGATGAAATATAATCCTATACAAGTCTCATTCTGGGTCAGACAAGGACCTTCTCAGACACGGCATTCAGCAACACAGCAAACGCTTGGCGTGTCTACTCACGGCTGCAGTCGGGGTCGGCACACAGCTTCTTCTTGGAGAGTGCAGCCATCTGCTTGCCTCCTTCACAGGCCGACAGCAGAAGCCAGAGCGAAAGGGCGAGCCAGAGTCTGGAGGCCATGTCTCTGTGGGAGCACCAGGAGATCCGATATTTCAAGATTTTCAGGATTCTCTTTTCTGCTTACTGTCCCAAATAGCAGTCCCTTGTTTTTACTCCCCCAGCCCCTAAACACACAGAGAGGGAGGGAGGGAGAGAGAGAGGGGGGGAGAGAGAAAGATCCTTTCAGGCTGGTCAGGCAGGTAAACAGAACAGGAGGAGAGCAAGGAGGAGGGGGCAGATTAGACAGAACCCTGCTTGTTCTGTGACCTTTCCCTTCTCTTTCCTTCTCCATCTTGCACGCTGCTGAGTTTTACTGATCAGTATCACACTCCTCTATTATCCTTTCACAGCCACTAGATGTCAGGGCGGCAGTGATCTGATGGCAGATAGCTCTCCTCCACCCTGTCACGGCAGATTCCTCCATCTGTGGCCTGTCTTTGGCTCCAGAGGTGGAGCCACTGGCTGTATTTACATACCGTATGGTTCCACTGCCAGGGAAACCAGCTTAGCCTCTCTTACGCAAACACACACTCACGCACTCACCCAACAGGGAGACTTTACCTGCTTGGTACGAGTCAGCGCTCAGGTATGACACACTCCATTTTTGCTTCTTCAAAGTCCAGTAAAAATTGCTTTGTCTCCCACAAGATATCAAATCAATTCAACTCTTGAGACAAAGGCTTGTTTATTCATTTATTTATTTCTTTTTTAAAGACCGAGGTTTTGCTTCAGGACTGACGTGTTCAGGCTGTGAATCAGCAGCACATTTCATCGTAATTAGAGGCACTGACAGGTGAGTGGGCCAAAGGTGATTTCAGAGAAGGAAGAAACCAACACCAAGGGAGATGGGCCAAACCTCAGTTCACTTCTATTACTTCTAGATTTTTCTTTAAATAAAAGTCTAGAGTCATTGCAGAGGTAGCAGCATTCCGTTTTTTTATGCTATTCCTCATAGACAGATTTCAAAGGCGATTGGGTTTAATGGTTTAAGAATGTAACTTTGTATGAAAGATTAGTGGGACACAATGTTCTAGGAATTTAGGGAGGGGGCTGTAGCAAAGATAATAGGCTGGTATTTCAGTCAGAGTAACAATAGCAACTCTGGAGCTCCTCCAGGGCCACGTGAGATTATATTACTTGTAAACAACTCGTCATTATTTGAATCCTGAAGTCTGCAGTTATCATGCTGGTTTGCAGTTAACTGGGTCTTTGTTTCACCCTCAGAGGCATCTGTGAAGAGGACTCCGGACTGATGACAGCGCTGACAGAGATGAACCATGGATAGAATGGAAGATGGGAAGTAAATCATTCACTCCGGATCAGACACTCAACAAAGGGAAGACTTTGGATCTAGCAAACCTTCATCCCTCCGTCCTCCTGCTGCCGCTGTGATGTTTGCAGACTGAGCCCGTCCAAGATGTTCACTCCGAGGACAACCAGTCTCCCCTCCCCCAGCCTGGAGGACTCCTTCTTTCCTCTGTCCTCATCCGTGTCCCTGTCCTTTGCGCTCCCTCCGTCCACGTCTTCCCCCGGCACCTGTGGCGGCGGGGGAGGGCTGGACCCGGACCTGATCCTGGCTGCAGAGCTGGGGCAGGCCCTCCTGGAGAAAAACGAGGAGCTGGCCGCCTCTCTGGTGCAGAGCGAGAGGCAGGTGGAGGTGCGAGAAAATCTGTTTGCTGCCACTGTAAAGCATTTATTATTAATAGGGCTCCTGGAGCAGTGTTAAATTAATGCAATTTCACAAGAGAAGTACTTTTTATTCATCCCAGACATGGGAAATTGACAATGTTATCATTCATCCTTCTGACCCCTCTTGAGGCCCATTTTCTGTGCTGCGATCAGGGGAGTAGAGTGACTCTAAATAAGTGCGTCTCTAACTGCTGAGAGAATTAGAGAGTGTTCCAGGGTGCCCCAAAAAAGACAGCAGAACCGATGCGGTGGGCTTCAGAGGTTTGAGAATGGAATCCATCCAGGCTCAGCTTCTACTATGCTACTATTCTCACCTATGAAACACCAGAGACCCACTCTTCTCTAATCCTGGTACTGGTGTAGCAGTAATCCCCAACTCTGCAGGCTTCTTCTGGGTCACATAAAAGTGTTTTACATATCCAGCGCGTGAGCCTAGAAACTACTGTACATGAAAAATGACTTTTTCCAAACCTTCAACACCAAATACTTTTAAGCCTTGGTTCAACTTTGAGTATCTAAAAAGAGGCTTGTCTGATTTGTCAGGCTTTACAGCAGGAGAAGCATGTTCTTCAGAGGAAGATGGACATGAACGAGCTGGCGTTTGGGCAGAGGGAAGCCGAGCTGGCCGCAGATTTAGCTGCAGCCAAGGCCGAGCTGGAGCGGCATCACACGCAGGGACGCGACCGGCGGAGAGATGAGTGCGGGCAGCTGACTCAGCTCAGCAGCCACAACCAGCGTTTAGTGGAGCAGCTTGCAGAGGTCAGCCTCAGTGGCGAACCAAGCAGAACAAGTGGTAAAATGTGTGAGGCGTCGCTCAGACAGGAAAAAATGCAGCCCAGCAGGTTTGGAGTCGCAGCCATGTGGGCTTTTGAGCAATGCTCTTTGTCAGCTCTTCATCTTCCATTGACACAGGCCGTGACGCTGGAACACTCCCTGAGGACGGAGCTCCGGTCCCTCAGAGAAGAGATGGAAGAATCCTCTTTCAGCCGAAACATCAACTTCAAACAGTTAGAAAGCATACAAGCAGAGGTATCCCTTCCAGTTGTTTTTAAATTCATTTCAATGTCACCATAGCTACCATAACATACGTATCTCTGCAAATGAGAACCTTATATCTTATGACTAATGCAACAGAGGCAGAGATGTTTTGAGCCTTATCAAAGCCATGATGGATGGTTAGGAAGTCAAAGCCTCAAGTCAGCAGTTGAGCAGTTGTTATGGAACCCTGAAGTATTTTCAAACTTCCTTTGTAGAACAGGGTTTTGCTGGAGCGGCTGTCACACACGGAGGTGCAGCTGAGAGCTTCGGAGGAGGACAGCGACCACCTCCGCAAAGAGCGGGAGCAGCTCCGAGAGAGGCTGTCAGAGCTACAGCGCACCCTGAGAGAGAAAGAAGCAGAGGTGAGCGGCACACAGGTGGATCCTGCTCAGCGGGGACTGTCACGCATGCTTCTCACCGCTGCTGTGGCCGCGTGTTTCCCCGTAGATAGAGCAGGAGCAGGGCCTCGTGTTTGAGCTGCGAAGCCTGAACCGCTCGCTCCAGCAGAAAGCTCTGAACGTGGGAGAGGACGGCATCCTGGACAGCCTGCAAGCACAACCTTTGTCTCTCCTCAGTGAAATCCAGCAGTCACAGGTCTCAC
Organism: Pao palembangensis; assembly: GCA_015343265.1. Classification (NCBI taxonomy): domain Eukaryota; kingdom Metazoa; phylum Chordata; class Actinopteri; order Tetraodontiformes; family Tetraodontidae; genus Pao; species Pao palembangensis. The sequence continues at coordinate 8,320,797 of CM027094.1, read as the reverse complement.
ATACATCTATTCACACACACACACACACATGCACACACACTTACAAAAATGTCTATGTCCTATATTTTTTGCTTCTAACCAGGCTAAAGAAGCCCTTCTAGCTCACTCCTCCATCCTACAAGCCAAAGATGAGGAGATAGAGACGCTCAAAGAGGAGGTGTGTTTGCTCTTCAGTCTGACTCTGACGTGCATGTTTGTGACATCTCAGCATGTTTGGATCTACCGATGTACCTACACACAGAGTGACTGAGTGTGGAGGGAGGAGAATTTTGATCTAACTTTAAAAAACTGGGATAAAACGTTGTGAGGAATGAGGTCTACACCTTGGCCTGTGAAACTAATCACTTTTAGTATCAGCATCTGGGAAAATACAGTAAGGAAGTATGCTTTTCAATGATGTGTATTCAAAGACCCGGCCTTGAGCGCTGATGCTGTTGTGCTGAACTTTGGGGTGCGTTACAACTTGTTCTGAATTGGAATTTCACACATTGCAGCTGCAGTCTCAACGAGAAGAACTGCAAGTATTGAGGGAAGAAATGAAGCCATTTAGAAACAGTCCTGGAATGCCAAGTTACAGGTAACCTTATAAACACTTCAACGATTCTCTACAATTAAACCTGTTTTGGGACTGTAATTACCACTCATAAAGTATTATGAAATAATCAAATTAAATTATTAATTAACTGCTGCACAAAATGTTTGTCCAAGCCAAAAAAAGTTGCTACAATTAAGATTTTATACTAGTGAAAAAATTTTGAGCACTGCTCATGTGGTTGTTATTAATGACTGCAGAAATCACATAAGAGTTTGAAATTATAATGTAGACAGTTTGCAGTTGTCTTTTTTATTACTGCAATTTAGCAAAATATTTTCAATAGCTTTCTTGTCATAATGTACACGTATGAAAATAACTGATCACTGATCTCGTACTTTTATTCGAGACATTTCCTCAGTGATCAGAGTACATTTATTCTCTGTCCCTGTGTTGGTGTGCAGTTCTTTAGAGAGTGAGCTGGCCGCGGTGCGTCAGGAGAAAGAGTCCCTAACGCAGCAGCTACTCAACACTATCAAACACAAGGTGGCGCTGTCTCAAGAGTTAGACGCCTGGCAGGTATGGCTGTGTGTATGTTCATGGTTCAGTCAGCAACTTTTTTTGTTAACTGGGCCTTTCGTGGTGTTGCAGGAGGACATGCGGTTGGTGATCAACCAACAGGTGCTGCAGAGGGAGGAGGAGAGGAAGAGGGAAAACCAGCAGGAGAGGGAAAAGGCAGGGGCACTTCAGAGGAGCAAGTCTCTGAAGGTGAAGGGAGAGGCAGGGAAAGGATTCTTCTCCTTTTTCAAAGACAAGTGACAAAGACAAGCAGCAGCAGTCTAAACAGACACCATCAGCCTTGAGCTTGCGCTGATTTGAGACCAGCTAACGATGTTTACAGACGCAGATTTGATATATTTATGTATATCTGTGAATTTACCTGTGCCAGTCATAAGATTTTAAGTACTTTACATTTTTACAACATCGTTTTACTTTTTCCTGTAAGGTTTCTGCCGTGTGATATGAAAAATTCCCCAACTGGAACTGATAGAAAGAATATTTTTATTTTAAATAAAGTTCAAAAAGACAGTCATTCTCTTTAGCCGCCCTCTGTGGTTACGTCAGATAATGTAATATATAATAACATATATGCAAACTTGTCAGATAATATGTGACGTATCCAGAAGCAGCATGGATGGTGCAGGTCAGTATCTACATATATTTACATACAGTACAGTCGCAGCTCGGCACAGGCGTGCAGAGCCGCTCTCACATCGCTCATCTGGAGTTGTCGGGGCAGCACCAATTTATCTTCCAGTAAAAAGCAGCTTTTTGTTCACATGTAGGACCTCACACGCTTTAGAAAAAGACATGCACGTACTCATAGGTGCACATTATTTCTGGCCTTTGGCCACAGTCTGAATATTGGGGGAAAGAATCAATTTTAAGAGTTGGATCTGGGACTGTATTAACTAAAATACTAATGATAATAATAATTTTATTACCAAATCTAATATGGATCCCAATTTCTACTGACCAGTATTTCCCCCTATAATCAGAAAAATGCAGTTATACAAATGAGTCCATCAAAAATGTTCAGCAGAAAAAACATGTAAAACACTATATCTCTGAATATATAATCATATAATGATTAGTTACAGTATAAAACACAATTTTGTTTTCAGTGCATTAAACCTCTTATCCTATTTTTTCCATCAAGTGAAGCACAATCTGCTTTCAGATCAAATAAAGCACAAGCTCCACAAAATCATCCATTTTTTTCTTTAAGAATTGATTAAACTAGATGCAACGTGACCTCATTTTTGTGAGGTAGACTTGATATAAGGAATCGGTTTGGGATGGAACACCCAGCAGGGACAATCATGTCGTTTGGGGCTTGAATGAAGCTGTTAGTGTAGCCTCGTTAAATCAAATCAGTCCTCTGAAACAGGTCTGTGCTCAACTGTCCTGACGCTGTCATTCAAGCAGGGATTTAAACACCGTCATCCGACGGCGACGCCAAGTCCCACCTGGAGCTTGTCACCACGGTGATTTACAAAGGCCCCCATTATCAATGTGGCGGGGAGCGGGGTCAGACGCTTCTCCAACACCCCTCCTATGATGCAGCGACTGTTAATCATACCTGGATACGGACAAAAATGTGTCATGGTACAGATCTCACATCGATGATGGTACAGTTTTTCGACTCTTGGTCATGACTCTAATGGACGGTGCAGGTATGTTTACAGATTTATTGCCTAGAAATGTATCTTTTCTTGTGTTTTTACCCTGGGTTTAAATTAAGATAGCACAAAAAGAATCTAATTATCTCAGGTCATATTATCATGTATATTTACCTCGAAATAGCATGTTGGCCTCTGGAAGTTCCATCTGGTATCCAAATGAGGTTGTGGTCTCCTGTGTCCGGGTGCTGGCTTCAAACTCAACCCCCACCTGGATCTGGAGAGCAAAAACAGAAAATCAACAATTTAATGCTGATGTTAATTGTATGTAACTATCCTCACTACCTGCTTGTTGACTCTGTGATAATAGCTGGCATGAGCGCCTCCTTTTCCAGCATTCAATGTGGCTACCCAGTTTGGTCCTTGAGACAGAATGATAGAGAATGAAATAAAAAAAAAAAAACCTCAAACCCGCAAAAGTATTGAATATTCTCAAACGCTTACTTGAGTACTGTCCAGCCAAAGTGAGAATGCCTCCTTCCTCCGCTCGCCCCCGATGGTAAACCAGCTCCCCTCCTAACACCAACCCAGAAGACACACTCTGCAGGAAGTGTGCCACAAGGATGACTGCCCAGCATAAATGCAGCAAATACACAAAGGTAAAAAAAATGAACAACAACAAATAACGTTGACTTCTTTTATAGCTCAGTCTTTACAATATCAGAAATAATCAAGCAGTGACATTTAATTAATTGACCTTTTTACTTTCAAAAGTCAGTATATGGATGCGCATTTCTCAACATCTCACCTGACTCCCTGAGGATATCTGGGTTGGCTACAGTCACAGCAGCAGTGAAGTCACTTCCTCTGTACTCAGTTTCAAACTGCCAAGTTACAAACTGGGACTGCTGGGTCTACAGCACAATAAGAATTTAGCAGAGTGTTGCCATGAAACTCCTATTCTGACTCTGAGCATGGAGTGTCAGAGAATACAAAAGGAGAGACGGGTATTAGACTCTTACCTGGAACACCGTCCTAGCTCGCACGCGCTCCGTGAGATGCAGCAGAGCGTGAGCGTTCAGACTACCAGACGAGTCCATCTCACCAATCAACGCTGGAGCGTCCTGAGGGGTGAGGAAGGATTATAACACAATTTATCATCATGAAAAGTTCCACAATTTTGTGGTAGTTGGTATTTTGAGATAAATTTTATGTTAGACCTTGTCTTTGCTGTAATCATCAGACTGAAGATGTTCCACGTGAAATCTATAGTATGAAGGACTAACAGCGCTTAGATGCAGCATATGACTGACCTGGAGACAAAAAAACAACACATTTTAAAATAGAAGAGTTCGACACAATTTATGGAACTCATACATTTTAAACATGATTATGCGAGGGAAAAGACACCTTGAAAAAGCTGCTTAAAGTTTTATTAACAATCATCTTGATGCCCTCAATTTGTTGTGGAAAGACATCTATGGACAGGAAGAAATCAAATAAAACATTAAAGTCATCATTAACAGTAAATGACATCTTACATTTTTACAGTAAAAACGTTTGTGACAATAAATTGCCAATTTGTGTGCTCCAAAAGGGGTCATACATACCTTTACAGCTCCTGTGGAGAGAGTGAAAGCTGCCTGGGTTGGGTAAGCGTCCATCTCTCCTCTCCCAGCGTGGAGGACTGTCCCAGTGAGCAGGGTGTGAGTCCCAACGAGAGGAGGATTGGTTAGTAGAAAAAGGCCAATTATGATGGCCCGGACTGGAAGATAATGCCAGAACACTTCCCATGTGGGGAAACACTTTCTGTAAGACACAAAGTAAGAAGAGAGCGTTATTATTAGATTGTTTTATATATATATAGACATCCAATTTCTTAAATGCCAAACTCTTTACAGTGGAAGCATAATGATATGAACAAATTTGAACACATCTATTTTTTTAAATTCTGTTGTTTAAACTACAGTTAATTTTTGATATGCCCTATTTTTATTTTCCGTACATCAAATCAAAGCTAATATTTTCATATGTGGGAACGTCAAATCCGTTAGCTAGCATGACCTTAGCATCAGCAGAGAACAACACTTACGAAGGCAAACGTTATCCTTTTGATACGTACGTTCGTTGTCGTCGACACACTTTAAAATTCCGAATGGAACAGACAGTTGTGCATAACAAAGACTGACAGGTGAAGCATTTAAAAATAGCGAAGAAAAACTGATGCAGGTATACACTGATGCTGCAAACAGATCACTCCTTCTTCCAGATGTGATGAACCACCCTGAAAATACATCCCTTGTGAAACTGCAGAATCGGAATCTGCAGCATGTTACTGTAATTTAGCCTATCAAAAACATTTGTATTCTGCAAATATTTTTGTTATCAAAATCACAATGGGCCAATATTTGTCTTGAAATTCTATACGTTCGCTCTTGTTGAGTTGGAACATAAACGAGTTAGGGAAATTGTTTCTCGTCGGACTCCTGTATGTGTGGCACTACAAATTATTTGACTTTCGTTTTTTGGGGGCATAATAAGGGTTTGAGATTACTTTTTACACATATTGTTATTTAACCGAACATATAATGGACAAGAGAAACGTTTTGTCAAAACGACACAAATATCGTAAGCCATGATGGAAAAATGTAAAGGTGACAACTGTCGCTCGCGTGCGTTTATCGTCCTTTGGTACTCAAAACAGTGAATGGAAACGTGTTAGGGCAGTGAAAATTCGTTATTTTTTTTAGCTCTATCGTTTCCATTTGGATTGCACATGTCTTTGCAAGGGTCGATATTGCTTGTTGGAGAAGGAAACTTCTCTTTTTCTGCCTCTCTAAGCCAGCAACACAGTGAAGCAGCGAGGAGCAGCGTAATAGCTACTTGCCTGCAGAGCGAGGAAGAAGCACTGCGGCATGAAGGAGCCGCAGAAAATATTCAGATTATTAACAACTCAGGTACGAGGTTATGATTACTGCATGTTTACTAATCTTACTGGGCTTTTCTGATACGTCTACAATATTTTCTGAGCACTGTTAAATTTGATTTTATTATAGACTGGATTGAAAAAACAAAACACCAGAACTTATTTTTAAAAAGAAGTAACTAGTGCACATTTATCCCATCCAATAATGACATCAGTGAGAATCAGTCTGTGTCAGGATTTGGCAGTGCTAGGTACGCCCATATACGATGTCTCACAGGTAGGACCTTGCATTTAGGTCAGGGAAACTAGAGATCCAGTCGGTGTCATCAGTGCCTTTTTCTTCAGGGAAGAAGTAATTGCATGCACTGACACATGAGACTGAGCAGTCAGTGTACTGCACGGAAGCGTGATCAATACTGACCATCAAATCAGAGACCAAACAGAGACAAAAGACTGCAGGAGATTTCTTTTATTCTGTTCCCGTCTTGCAAAAAGGAGCATTTAGTGGTCCTGTTTCTATGTTGATGTCTTCAAATATTCTGTGTTGATAAGTAATTGTACTGCACTGTGATCTATACAATTATTATTTTGTATTGCGTGTTTAATCAGGTGGAGCAGTGTTGTTTGGAGTGGACTGTTCAAGGCTGGGAGAATGTGCTTCTCTTCAGGGCCGTTTCTTTGACCATGTGGTCTTTAACTTCCCTCACCGTGGAAAAAAGAGTGGCGTTAAAAAGAACAGAGATCTCCTCAAAACTTTCTTCCTCAGGTATGACAACATCATATAGCACAGATGTGTTCCTTTAACATACCTACTTTGATTTTTGGGTTATGGACAATTGTGCTGAACATTTTAAACAGCTTTACAGTTATACACTCATAAAAAGCATATCCTGAATCTGTTATATTTTTTGACAGTGTAATGTTCACCAATTTATGCCTTCAGTTGTGTTCAAGTATTGGCCGAAGATGGAGAAGTTCACGTTTCCTTGTGCAATGGACAAGGAGGCACACCGGCAGACCAACCGAAGCGAGAATGGCATAATAGCTGGCAGGTTACTGCCATGGCAGCGGAGGCACACCTGATCCTCACCGAAGTCCGTCCTTTTCAAAGCGAGAAATACCAGAGCTACAAATGCACCGGCTACAGGTGAGTGTTGCAGTGCTTAAATGGAAGCTTACCGAAGGTGCAGAGTGACGGTGCTGTGTTTTGCAGGAGCCAGGATAAGGGTTTTCATGTGGAGAAAGCCTTGGTCCACGTGTTCTCTCGCAGCCTCCCTTACACTGCTGCTCAAGCGCTCACAGTCCAGGAGACTGTTGACGGGCAGAAAGTTGAGTATAACCTACCAGCTGAGCTCAGTGATTACATGTTCAGGTACAGTGCTTGAAGACACCTTTGCTTTTTGATAGCACAACAACAGATACATTTCATAAACACATTCTGTCTGTCTCCCCTGTTCCATCAGAGGGTTCCTCTCTGCTAATTCTGTCCACCCTGTGAGGTTGGTACAAGACTTTCTTCATAAAGGACTGACAGAGAAGTGGTCAGTCCACATGGCGATGGAGAACGGGCCTTCACTCCTCACAGCCCAGCAGCTCCATACGTGCAGCCATGGAGTTGACACCGCACACTGGTACTGGATCCAGCTAGCTGAAAAAGTGGACAAACTGGACAGTAGCTCGGATAAGGTGGGCCGGGTGAGGAGTAGAGAAGGTGAAGACGCCGCATCTAAAGGGGAAAGTGCTATTTATGTGCTGCGTCCATCTTTGCTCCCTCAGATAGAAGAGCTTTTTACTAAAAAAGAAGAGTGTATTAACAGCGCAGGGAGTAATGAAGAGAACGGGGAGAACGATGAAACAAGCGATGGACATACACATGTGGGACATACTGGTGTCTATAACTGTGCTCCCAGTTTATTTGGCATGAGTGGCTTAGTTTTCAGAAATGTGCCTATCAACCTCTGGGCTTTGCCGTCATTTCACCAGCTTGTCCTCAAGGGCATCTTTCCTTCAGAAAGTAAGCCAATCCCACTGCTGGGACAAAGGCTAGAGTCTTTGCTCGGTCCTTACGGGGTCTCTCTGGTAAAAGAACAGGAAGGTCTGAGTCTGACAGCAAAACCGATGGGTGTGGTCGGGAACCTGTTTGCAAGGAACAATGCCGACCACACCAGCATCACAGTCTGCCTAAATCTGGACCTTCTGGCAGTGCTCCTCTTTACGCTTCCAGACTGGCGGCTGCTGTGGTCACGTGACCCGCGCTTTTTGAAACAGTTTTCACTCCGCCCCTCACCAGGGGAAGCTTTCCACCCATTGTCACTGTACCCTGAGCCTTTCATCTTTGACATCAGCTTCTGGACAGGGTCGAGGTATAGGGAAAAAGAGTTCCACGCAGTGGTCCGAGAGGCCAGCTGTGGCACCGTGGAACGAGTTAAACTCATCGATAGATTTTCTCACCCTGAACTAAGTCAGACCAGTTACTGCTACAGACTCGCATACCGCTCACACACACATGCCCTGGCTCACAGCCACGCACTCCAGTTTCACAAACAGCTGGAGTCCTTACTTTCTTCTCGTTTGCAGGTCACCATCAGGTAGCCAAGACAATTAGGCGTCCTCTTGAAATTAAAGGCAAAATAAAAGTTGTTACCTGCAAAAATATAACTGAAAGATTTACAGGACAAAAGGCATTTTTTTCATGTTGTATGTATCTGCATAGTGACTGGATCTCTGTATATTTCAGTTATTGCTACCTTAAAATATAAAAAATGTAAAGATTTTAATTTTTTTTTAATAGAAAAATGTAAAATCTTGAAATGAAGATACCTTCATGTACTTGAATTGAAGGTAAGTAATGAAAGCCAGTGTGAACAAGTCTTGAACCAAGTAATTTATAATAAAGAAGCCATGAATTCAACAATCAGTGGTATAATAGTGTTTGAAAAGAACTAGTTTGTAGACCATACATTAATTGACGAAATACTCTAAACTCTTCTTTTTAATTAAATACCAATTATCACTCATCATCAAACATAATTTCAGACTGGAATATCAAATAGTTCATAGCAGCTATTGTCGACAACATAGATTCAACCTATTACCCTAATCCAGGAAATACTGTTTTTTTTTTTTTTTGTTTTGTAGCGCCATCTCATCTGCATACATATAATTACCCGGACTAAGATTCAGACTAAGGTCTGAGTTAGATATAAAGCAAGATGTCATACTGCAAATGATACATCATTGTTAATGCATCTATTTGAAAGCTATAGCACATTTAAGGTGTTTATGTGGTACAGAAAAAACAGGCAAATAATATGCGAAGAATGAAAAGGTCAGCAAGTTCTTTGTGAGCGTGGATGATAATCGGTCACTGGCGGAAATCAACGAAGAGTGACGAACAGGAGACATGGCGGCCAAGGCGCTACGGCAGCGAACCAGGCGAGGCAGTAGACAAGATGCAAACAATGTGAACGTCCCTTCCGAAGCTCGGCCACAGAAAGAGGAAAAAGGTGGCGATGACAGTAAAGATGCAGAGCCTCGACAAGAGTAAGTATGACCCAGAAAAAAGAGACACCAGGGACGGTGCTGTGAGCTCCATCACCAGCACCGTCTGGCGCACTCCCTTAAACAGGAGAAGCTAGCTAGCTAGTTAGCTATTTACCGAAGAAATGTGTAACAAGTTTTTATTCATAACAGTGTTTGACATATTCTCAGTAGAACTTAAGACGACATGTTTCCTTTGGTTTTAGACAGAGCGTCTATAATTAGCGTCTAAACGTACCTTTATATTCTGCGTAAAACATTTGGGGTTGCCTGATCAGGTTCATTCATTCACCTTAACCCCGACACTGCAGACACAATTGGGCCATGTCATCCCCAACCAGGACCTATGATATTTCACTAATTAGTGCGTTTAAATTTGCACAGAAATCCACACAACAATATCCTGATAATTTATGAGATGACGTGTCATAACATGAGGATCAGTGCTAATCTGCGGTTTGAGACAAGTAATCTATCTAATCTGATGATGGGTGTGAAGCAAAGAAACACATTCCCAAATGCAGATTATTTCTGCAGTGAACAAAGTGTTTCCACACAACTGACTCAATTTACACTGAAGAATCACACAGCTGGAAACGCCAAGGATGATACACGCTAATTCTACGTGCACTTAGAGTATTGGACCCATTATGCTAAAATAATGGGAAATGCTCTCATAGTTGCTGAAAGAATATAGTGAAATTACAGTAAGGAGGAAAAACATACTCAAATGTCAAGTTAGAGTCACTCTCTCCTCTTAATAAACACACACAGCTGTTTAGAATTTTTAGGTGTTTTTCTTGTGTTTTGTAGGTCAGTTAGTCGAGGAAGTCAAGTATGGGCCCCTGAAGGCTCCACTGCATTTAAATGCCTGCTGTCTGCACGTTTCTGTGCAGCTCTGCTCAGCAACATCTCTGACTGTGATGAAACCTTCAACTACTGGGAGCCTGTGAGTAACAAATTTAAAAGACTGAAGCTTGACAGACGGTCGCCTGCGAGCCTTACAGCGCGTCACTTCCTCCCATAACAATGTTGTGGTAAATGTATTGACAGATGCACTACTTGCTGTACGGCACAGGGATGCAGACGTGGGAGTATTCTCCTCTGTACGCCATCAGGTCATATGCTTACTTATGGCTACATGCTCTTCCGGCCTGTTTGCATGCACACGTTCTACAGACGAACAAGGTAACTTTACATTACTTTACATTAATAATTATTGTAAACTGCTCAGTGAATTGCTGTTTTTGCTGTTTGTCCAGACAAACTAATGTTTTTCAGTAAAAAAAAAAAAAAAACATAAACAAAGAAATGGTTTGTATTGTGCTTGTGTTGCAGGTATTGGTGTTCTACTTCGTGCGATGTGTCTTAGCGTTTGCCTGCTGTGTCTGTGAACTTTATTTCTACAAGTGAGTTCACTCTCTAAGTTCATGCGTTTTCAGTGGTACTTTCACTGCAAAATTGATTATATTTGTGACACAGGGCAGTTTGCAAGAAGTTTGGTTTGCACGTGGGGCGTTTGATGTTGGCATTCCTCGTCCTGAGCACAGGAATGTTCTGCTCGTCTGCTGGTTGGTCACATTCAATATCTAATCTATTCTCCTTATTGCCCCCCCCCCCCCCAACTTTCATAGGAAACTTTTAATATATGTGTCATAATGCTTATGTAATTTAATTCCATAAGGGCGGACTGATAAAACATATAAAGGCTGCAGGGTTTTTCCTCATTATTTATTTCTTTTTCTCCATCCTACTCTTCTTCCTCCTCAGCATTCTTACCCTCTTCCTTCTGCATGTACACCACGCTGGTTGCGATGACGGGGTGGTTTCAGGACTCGCCGCAGTTGGCCATCCTGGGAGTGGCTGCAGGTGTCCTGGTTGGATGGCCATTCTCTGCTCTGGTTGGGTAGGTGACTTAAATGCATGTTTGGTGATGATTTGCGTCCAAAAATATTCACCAGAATTGTAACTGCCATTCTTCCTGTGCAGTGTTCCGATTGCCGTCGATCTGCTGGTGTTAAAGAGGCAGTGGCAAACTTTTATCCTCTGGTCAGTTTTGGCCCTGCTCTTGCTTCTGGTGAGAATATTTTTTTAAATCTATATAAAACAAACACGGTTACATTTGAATTTGCAGGGCAAGTAACTTTCCCATTTTTGTCTTATCTGTGCTCCGCAGGTACCGCTAGTAGCCGTGGACTCCTACTTTTATGGAAAACTGGTCATTGCTCCCCTTAATATTCTCCTTTATAATGTTTTCACGCCTCATGGACCAGACCTTTATGGTATGTTTATGTTTATTTAGACTTTTATTATTAGTTTCAAGACGATTTTAGGACACTTAAATAACTGACCTCTAGAGGGCATACCACGATTTTAAACACCACACCAACAAGTGTTTCAGTGCTTCAGCGGAATACTGATTCACTGAACCTGGCACCGTATTGGCAGGATCTTTGGACCCGAGTTTCCACATCATTGCCCAATATTTTTCATCTTTAATTGGAGCTTGTTTTCTTTTCAAAGGTACAGAGCCTTGGCATTTCTACTTTGTAAATGGAATCTTGAACTTCAACCTGGTGTTTGCTCTGGCTCTGTTTTCACTCCCACTCACAGCTCTCATGGAAACACTCCTGTATAGGTTCAATGGTGAGTATGTGTTGTGTTTCAAACAGGCGTACTTAGAATATAGACTATTTTAACTTTAACGCTGCAGCAGTTTATATTCAGAAATAGATGGAGGTGAGCTGAGGTGATGTTATCCTTAATAAAGTCCATCTGTTCAAGCATCTTTTATGGTTTCATGCCTGTGCACTCTTCAGTGCAGAACCTGGGGCGTCCATACTGGCTGACGCTGTCTCCCATGTATCTGTGGATGCTGGTTTTCTTCACCAGACCTCATAAAGAAGAGCGTTTTCTTTTCCCCATCTACCCACTCATTTGCCTCTGTGGGGCAGTAGCCCTCTCCTCACTACAGGTGTGTGAGAAAATCAGCATTATTAGGCTTGGTTTGTTTCTGAGTTTATTAGAGTTTTAGCTGTGCTGGTAAAATAACTTCTCATGTTTCATTTATTTGCAGAAATGCTACCATTTCCTCTTCCAGCGGTATCGACTGGAACACTACACTGTGTCCTCAAACTGGTTGGCCCTAAGCACTGTTGTGGTCTTCACAGTGCTGTCACTTTCTCGTTCTGTTGCCCTCTTTAGAGGTGTGTGTAAGGACACACACTTATTTCTTGAGTCGGTAGTTCTACGACCCCTTCAAAACACAACCATCTTCTTTCCATCTGTAGGCTACCACGCCCCTCTGGACCTTTACCCAGAATTCCATCGCATCGCCAAGGATCCGATTCTTCACTCGGTCCCCGAAGGCAGACCGGTCAGCGTGTGTGTGGGCAAAGAGTGGTACCGGTTTCCCAGCAGCTTCCTTCTGCCAAACAAGTCAGAATCCAGAATTTCTTCAGACACAAATTTACACTCATTTCCAGCTAATTGGCTGCTTTTGTTTCCCTCTCCAGCTGGCAGTTACACTTCATTCAGTCAGAGTTTAAAGGCCAGCTGCCGCAGCCATACGCCCCGGGTCCCCTGGCCACACAGGTCATCCCAGCACATATGAATGACCAGAATCTGGAGGAGCCAACCAGATATGTGAGTTGCTCTAACAGACTTGCTTGTTGAACCGCTGATGCTCAAGCATCGTGTGTGACTGTGAGATTTCCCTCCCGGACAGGTGGATTTGCGACAGTGCCACTATTTAGTAGACTTGGACACAGAGGAAGAGACGCCACTGGAGCCCCGTTACTCAGCCAACAAAGACGAGTGGAGCGTCATTGCCTATAAGCCTTTCCTTCAAGCGTCAAGGTATTGACTGACAGAATGTAACCTAAAGCGTGTTCAGTATTGGGGAGCAGATGATGCTGAACGCATTCTTGTAATGAAATACTTTAATCTCCTAGGTCTTCACCTCTCCTCAGAGCATTTTACATCCCGCTCATATCAGATCATCACACCACATACAGGCGTTACGTCATCTTGAAACCGCGGCGGCAAAAGCAGACTCGCAAGCGGACCCACGGCTGACCTCAGCCTGGCCTCAGAGCAAAATATGAACAAAAATCAATCACCTCCTCTCAAACAGCCGGTGTGTGTGTGTTCATGTAAATCATCTCAACAAACGTGAAGACCAGACCCTTTAAGGACATTAACTCTGCTGTTTCTGTGCGAGAAGAGGAAATGAAATGGCGTGATTGAGAGGTTTCAGAAGGAGCTGTGTGGCAGTCTTTTATCAGAACGTGTGGAGTTCTCCTGTCAACGCAGGACTGATGTCACATACTGTTTTTATTCCAGATTTTGTGGACGTATGTGGCCGGAATAATCTAAGAAACCGTGTAGTGTTTGCTCGTCTGTATTTGAACAGTCTCTTATTGTGCGTTTGTTTGTGTGTTAGTGACGAATGGAAGTAAGGGTGTGTTTAATTTAAGTTGAAATGTTAATAAAATCATGATTGATTGTGACTGTCCGGGCTCTTTCTTTGGACAGTGAAGCCACTATAACAGATGAAATTCTTCTTTTGCTTTATTTGAAGATCTCGTATAACAAATGTACAAACTGTTCTCACTTACGAGAGAGATGTCCAGGCATTACACATTCCCAATGATCATTTATTTTTAATACAGTTCTCATCAGCATCATGCTGTCAGGTTGCAGGCACTCGAGCAGAAGTCACTATGAGCTGCTGAATTTATACGATTACATACGAGAGAAAACAATCTGAAAGTTCTCGAACATTTTTTACAATTGAAGGGCATCGGAGCAGGTAAAATTATCCAGCCTTGCCCCCTCAGATACCAACCGGTCAGCAAGAATCACACAGGAACCTGTTGTCAGGCACAGCAGCAAATATATGGGCCTGAGAAATCAACAATAATGCATTAAAGCACGACAACCATACACAGAAATTCATATACGATAGCATAACTCAGTCACGTCAAAGCGACTGAGTCATGCAGCAGCAGCTTTCCAGAAAGCTGTTTCACCCACAGCGTGGTTCTGTCACAAATGGAGTTGATATTAAAGGCTTTTGGGCTGCTTTTCTCTTACAAAATATCACATAAAAAAATGAGGAAGAAGCCTGCAGAGCAAAGACTCAAACATCAAGCATCAAACACCTGGAAATACACAGATAACACCAAAGGTTCAAGTCCTCACATTAAAATCCCTCACTTAGATTCGAATTCTGAGTTCATGAAATTCATTAGTCTAATTGATTCATATTGAGGTATTTTAGTTTTTAATAAGCCATAAATTCTTCCTGTAGTGTTACAATCCAACGCTGCGGACCTTGAATTATTTAATTCTCTGATGCTCCGAGCACCACTTATCTAAGTTTGTTTAATTTGTGTTAAATTCCAGTGAGGGTATAAATCTCATAAGCGCAGACATCTGTCAGCCTGTTGGAAAGTTTAGTTTTAAACACAACCCTCATTTTGAAAATCATGCTTTTGAGAAAACGAGTTGATGAAACAGTTCCCGTACCTGCCTCACTGGATACCAAAAGGACTTGTTGACATTTTGTTTAAATCTTTAAGCTTATTCGACTGAATTTTCTTTTACGCCTTCTCGTGTGAGCACAAATGCGACCTCTCTTGTGTTAAAGTATCAGTAGTTTTCTCTGTTCATCCATTCTCTTTCATTGAAGCATCTCCCTCTGCCGTCCAGGGTCAGACCACTTCTGTAACAGTCCACGTTTGCGTCATAGGGTTTTCTGTTAGCGTGGGTGGCGAGGCAGGTTTGGTACGCGTCCCCTTTGCCGTTGAAGGCGTACGTCTGATAAAGGTCAGCCTTCATCGTGTGACCTCCAGGCCGTGTTTTAGGATCGTAGAGGTCGCTCCCTCTTCTGATGCCCTCGTGGCACAGTCCATCCCCATAAACACTGCTCCCATAATGCTCGCTCTTGGTTGTGCGGCGACCCAGACTCCTGTCGTAAAACTCTCTGTGAGCGTCTCTGCTGTAACCCAGGCCGCCGTCATTGACCTCCCTCTTCCCCGAGCGGCCCAAGCTGGTGTCCTGGAAGGTGCCACGGCGCGCAAGGGTGAGGTCATTCAGGTCAAAGTTTAGGAAGCAGCTCTCCGTGCTGGCCAGGGTCACAAAGCCGCTCTCGGTGTCCCGACCCCCGAGGTTGTCGTAGTCCCCCGTGGGGGTGTCGGGAGAGGAGCAGAGGAAGGAGGTGTTTTTGGTGTGCGGGCGAGCCGACACCAGGTCATCGTCATTTTGGGAGCGGATGACGTTGTAGACGTCAGTCGGAGTGGCGCTGGGACTGGGGCCTGGTTCCGGGGGGCACACTTCCGCTTTGTGCTCTTTCTTCCCGCTGTTGTACACAGACATGCATAAATAACAAATGAAAACAGCTTTGACTCATAAATATTAGTGCGTTAATGGTCGATAACCGCAACGGTTTAACGTAAACATGGCTGAGGTGTGTGGTTGTTGTTGTTTTCCTGTTTTGGAACCTTACCGTTTGAAGAGCATCTTAAAGCAGCAGACTCCGGTCACCGTCATGAACAGCAGGATGAGAGGAATGCTGGGAATAATTATGTAAATGATGTTTGGAGCTGAAAAGGTGACAGCAGAAACACAAATGTAGTTACTCTCAGGGGTGTGTGTGTGTGTGTGTGTGTGTGCGCGCTAACCATTACTTATGTCGTGTTTGTGGTCACTTGGAAACACCGATGAAGGCAGGATGTCTGGAATTTACCAATAATAACACATTTAATTAAATGCATCAATCATTAAAAAAAATGTATTAATTCATAAAAAAAAAAAACTCTCCAGAAGCAGTTTTACTTGTTTGATTAGAGTCCGGAGAAGGCGAAGGGTCTGCCAGCGTTTCTGTGAATGAAAAGGAGCTGTGGTCCGCGGTGCACAGTTATGGTCAGAAAGCGTTCAAGGCACGTTGAAGCCGGCCCTACCTGCCGTGTATTTACAGATGAAGTTGTTCTTGGTTTCACAGTTGTCATCGTTCCACTGGAACATATAGAGACCCCCCTGACCAGGAGGAGCCGACGGCTGGTGATACATGACCACACACACTTCGTAACCGCATGACGGCTCGTCCCAGTGCCAGTATCTACACACACACACACACACACACACACACACACACACACACACACACACGCTATTTCTGCACATTACTGGTTATTCAGAAAAATATAAAGTAACAATCAGTATGTAATCGGATTAATTTAAATTAATTTAACATTTATTTTTAAATTATATATATATGTATGTGTGTGTATTTCGTCTTTTGACCTTTTGACCCTTTCCCACCCACCTGAATGTGGATTTGCTTCCGTCTGTCCAGTAGTACTGTGTGGAGCAGTCCGAGCTGCTGTCCACCTCTGCCTGGTTCCTCCGGAGACCGATCCAGAAGTCTCCGTCGGTGGGGCGGAGCTCTGTGATGAGCTGCTCCACCAGCTTCTGCTCCGGCGCCGACTCCACGCTCAGCAGCTGCCCGCCGTCCCGCCTGCAGGCCAGGTCGGCTTCCTTGAAGTTCAGCTTCCGCTTGAGCTCGGAGAAGTAGGCCAACTTGTAGCAGGGCTTCCCTCTCCCCGCCCTGCACACGCGCTGACCTGCACCCACACAGAGAAGTGACCCCTCACATGCCATTCGGCCGTCAAGACAACCAGGTCTGATATATTATATTGATCAATGCTGGTGGCAACAGGTGGATCATCTACTGGGGTAATTGGAAATGATCCACAAGATTGATCTAGTCTATTCAACTCTGCGTCATATTGATTTTAGTGTTGTGTTCTTATCTGACACATTTTTGTGCAACAGTCATATATCACATATTACTTCCCATTTTTTTAAGTTAGAAAAACAGCCTTTTAGTCAAGTTTGACGCCTCCTATCTTTGCTAATTTATCCATTTGGATCACTTCTCTCCATCAGTTGATACCAAAAGGATTGTTATCAAGAATTAAGAGTTCTGCCTACCTTTGGTTTCAAATATATTCGCTTCAATATCCAAACATCCAGCACGGAGTTGTGAGCATTCCAGGAGGAACCCAAAGATGGAGACACATTTGATTCATGACTTCTTGCTCTTCCTGTGTGCTGTTTGTGTGTGCTCGTCTTACCTGTGATGAGGCTTGTGGCTGCAGAAGCATCAAAACACAGACAGAGGAGGTAAAAGAAGAGTGTGCACAGGTCCATGGTCGTCTTCTTCTTCTTCTTCTTCTTCTTCACTCCACTGTCTGAACGTCTGGAGCGCAGTGGGGCTCAGGTGGAGACAAACCCTGGAAAGAGAGAAAACTGAAGAGGCCCCCAAGACACAAATCTCCTGCTCGATCTGCTGACAGAGAGTTTGTGAGACAGAAGGAGGAGTAAAAAAAAGAGGAGGAGGAAAAGAAGAAAAGGGCTGCGTGTTTGAGAGGGGGCTGTAATCTGTTAAGAGCAGCCGTAATGATTGGAAGAAGAGGGGCTGCATCGATCCCAAGACATCTAATCATGATAGTGCTCCCCATCGTAAACGCTGACAAGAGGCAGATTTCACTCCTTCCTTTATTACTTAAGGCTTCAATTATCGTCACAAAAGTGTTACATGAAAATGATCTGCTCTAACTCGATCAGGGATTATTTTGAAATATTTCTCCCTGGTCAATACTGCAGGCGTATCGCCACGCTCCCCCCGTCTTGTGTTTCTCTATAAAGCAGGAGAGAATGTCGATGCTGCTGACACGTTCCAGAGGAGATCAATAATATTCCTCTTTGGGGTAAAATATATAAAACATTAGAGCTGAAAAAGGTGGGTCCTCAGTATCATGCGGGTGTGGCTGATGTGATTGCCCACAATGACCTCATCCTTTCTCCCCAGTCAGCCCTGCCCACCTCATACCAGTGGGGGGGTGGGAGATGTTTGCTTCATCAACAGGTTCAACTAAAGGGTAAAGGAGCTGCAATTTTCTGATGTGTGAAGATGCGCTCGCGATTGATGTGTGTCTTAAACTTTATTTGATGACTTTTGCATTAACAAAGTGTCAAACAATGACTAAGTTTTCATTCTCTGGTGACATTTTCATTTAAGAAACTTAACATTAATGTATTTTTGGAAATGAATCAGTATGAATTGTGTAAAAAAAAATGCAACTGTAGCTGTTTTTGCATCTCTGCTTGAGCCAAGTGGCTGCACCTCAATCTATCTATTGTAGCCGACACTTGTATTAATATAAAAGTCAAATTATTTCTTCAAATCTAAGCCAGTTTCATGACAATCCCTTCATATAACAGCCAATATGAATTCAATTCATTGGAAAGAACTTCTGCAGCCCCAAAACACTACAATTTCCATTTTTTTTCTTTTAAAATTAAATTAAACACAACATTAGCTTATAAGGAGTTAGTGAATGGATGGATGAATACCGTTGACCAACAGGGAAACTCTCTGTCTCTCTCTCTGTCTCTATAATGACGTTACAGCATTTCATATAAAAACGTCAGCAGAAGCCACAGATGCACGCGAATCGCTTTAACTTGCACAAACCAGCGGAAAGTGTATGCACGCAGTTCTTAATGGCAGTAATTTTTTTAATGGCCCATAAGGTTGATTTAAAGCTTGCAGAGAGACGGATCAGCCAGAGTTTACACAGCAAGATGCTTCATCTGGAAGATGCTGCGTGTGCTAGGGCTGGATAAAGAGGGCGTGGGGAGGGGGGAGGGGGGCTGCCAAGAATATAGAATCTGTATGCATGCTGCTCTATCCAAACGCCGCTAATCAGTTTAGCTTTATCTGATTGATTTCAGTCTTTTCCTTTTTTCTTTACATTGACGGCAAACTGTGAGCAGGTGATGCAGAGACAGAAAAGTAACCGAGTCCTCCGCCGGGACTGAATAAGGAATTCTTCTTGCTTTAAATTTCCTTCTTGTTTACAGTCTCTGAGAGGGTTTCATTCAATTAAGGCTCTCCCATACGTCGCTCATCTCACACAGTCTCTCTCCATTGCTCCTCTTATCCCACTGGTCTCATCCCTCTTTCCCAATTAGCTAAAGGGGAACCAGATGAATGTTCCCACGGGGGGACAGTACATCACTGACCACACACACACACACACACACACACACGCACACACACACACACACAAAGATAACACTGGTGTCACAAAGTCAAGGTAGCCTAAACTATCCTTCTGTCTTTGACATCTGAGCATTCAACCTATATATAAACGTTAGTGCAGACATTGAATTAAAATGTTAAATGTGTGCTTTCACATGGGCCATGCCTGACAGCGTAATGGTCGACAGATCATGGTTACACGGCAAAGAAAACAGTCACGATGAAGCCGCGATGACCGCAACAAATCACTTGTAATGCAAAGGCCTTGTTTATTCCCCTGCCGCAAAGATACAGCAATGAATGGCAGTCCCGGACCATTCCCATTTTAAAGCCGCAAAGAGAATGAAAATAACCTGATTAGTCACCAAAAAGAATTTAACTTTCTACTAAATTCACTTTGCGTTATCTGAGATGGCGCTCTGCCAGAGCCGAGGAGCCGCATTGCGTATATTTGCATAAGAGCTGGAGACGGGCCCCGAGTCAGTGACCCAGCCGGACAGCTCCATCAGCAGAGCTTTTTGATCAAACCTTTTAGGCCCTGGAATAATTCTTTAAGTAATGGCCTTATTAAGCAGTTGGGGAAAGTTCACCAGGGAGTGCACCTAAAAAACCAGTGAGGGTGAACACGTGAAGCTCTTTTTTGTGTCGTCAAAGGTTCTTAGGCAAAGTCCGGACACTTCACCTTTTAGCTGACACGTTCATCCAGCCCCGCAG
Source organism: Pao palembangensis (assembly GCA_015343265.1). Classification (NCBI taxonomy): domain Eukaryota; kingdom Metazoa; phylum Chordata; class Actinopteri; order Tetraodontiformes; family Tetraodontidae; genus Pao; species Pao palembangensis. The sequence continues at coordinate 8,300,788 of CM027094.1, read as the reverse complement.
CAGAGGCTGAGCGTCAAACATTTTGTTTTGGGCACTATTCGTTGGCTTTATCTGCCTTTATTAAACAGCAAACTGAAAACGATGTCAGATTTTAGCACGTCTGGGTACAATCACCAGTCAGACATGCTTCAGTGAAAACCTCACACAGAGTAAAAACTTGCAATGGCTTTAATGTATACGATGTACCTGATCCCGTTTCAGATATCTGGCAGAGATTTTCTTAAAAATATTAACATGTCTGCTAATTACAATGCCACCTTCACGCACATGCCTACCATTAAAAAAAAAAACCAACAGAACAAACTAATGTGAGACGTAGCAAATGTAAAGCACGTAAGCGTCTAGGTCCTCAAGAATTGAAGTGGTGCATAGTCGTCCTGTGTGTTGTTTCCAAGGATGCCTTTCAGAAAGCCGAAGACTGTGAAAAGATTTATATGGAAATCCCTTGAGTTCTTGACGGACTCTCTGAGCTCGCCTGACCTGCACAGGCTCTTGGTTCCCCAGCTGACCAGTGCAACCTGTGAACAGAACCGTTGGTGACCTTGCCTCTGTGATATCAGTTACGCTGCTGGACGAGAACGGCTGCTCACCTGTACTGTACGGTGCTCGTAGTTCTTAAACACAGCACCTCCAGAGTCACCTGTACCATCAAACACATGAACACCCTCAATGAAAAGTCCACTGAGGAAAAAGCTTCTCTCAAAGTTAATGTATACTGATGCACTAACATACCTGTACACGCTATATGATCTCTAAATGGCGTCTGACCGCCAGTGCAGATGAAGTTATCAGTCACAGGGATCTTGGGATTATCCGTCGTGATGCCCTCAGCCTCCAAAGCGTATTTAATGCATTCATCCCTCTGCGAGGTAGAAAAGAGAAATGTGACCTCTTTTTATTTGGAAGTACAATGCAACTAAACTTACACTGAAACTCCAAACTCACATTATCGCCAAGTTTAGCGTGGACTTCCTTTTCCTGCACCACACTGTTTTTCTTGGTCAGGAAGAAAAGCTTTTCAAGATGGGTCCTCAGCAGTTTTTCCTCTGTACATAAAACAAAAGAGGAAAGTGCTGAGGTTAGACAGGCTGTTCCTTCTGTCGCAGCTGAGAAGGACAGAATGAGAGGAGGAACAGACACATACATCACACATGCAGAGCAAAAACCGAGCCGATCAATTTGCTATCAACAATAAACAACAACGCGTGGAACTGTTTGCTCTTCAAGGTGTGTAAACAGAGCTGCAGCATGTCTACAGCTGTCGTCTCACTTTGCTGCTTGCAGGTCGAGTCACCAACCAGGCCGAGAGCGTTACTTGTCTCCTGGGTGCACGGAATGCAAATAGGCCTGAAACCGAGGAAATGCGCATGAAGTGATGTTCACACAGTTTCTGCAGAGGAAGATGTATCAAGTCTAAAATCAGCTGTTCTCACCTGACAGCGGACGAGATCTGAACGTCCTCCTCCAGCTGGATCAGAGCCACGTCATAGTCGTAGAACTCTTTCACACCCTCTTTTGCTTTAGCGTTAATGTTGTAGTCTGGGTGTAATATGAACGTTTTCACCCTCTTAACTGGAAGAAAAAAAAACATAATTAATGCACAACATCGGGATGGAAAAAGGCTGATTATTAGAATACATCAGAGAAAAAAACATATTAATTAGAATTACTTTTGCCGTTTCCATCATCAATCTCCACCACAACGTGCTCAGGTAGATCTCCAAACGTGAAGCAGTGAGCGGCGGTCAGAACGAACCGAGGAGACACCAGGGAGCCGAGGCAAGTCTTCAGGCTCTGTTCATTCTTCAAATTTCCGTCAAAGAAAAAAAAAAAAAAAACAGGTTAGCTGTGATCAAGATTGCACACAGAAATGTGAAGCGACGATATACTAGATCAAATCTTCCATACAGATAGATCCATATCATTACTTAGACGCTGGAGCTCTAGAAGAACTGCTGAGACATTCACCTGCACTACAATAGCCGCCATCCACGGATACATTTTCCTGGTGCTGTCTTTACCAACTATCTCATACTCTTTGTGAAGACCACACAGACCAACAACATCTTCTTCATCTGTGTAAAACAGATACACATCAGGGAAAAGCCTGCTTCTGCAAATCGCCATTCCAAAAGGGGCAAGGTGAGTGTTGGAGACAGCATACCGATGATTTCATCAAAGGTCTCCTGTAAGTTTGTGATGTCCTGCATTTTGAAGAAATGGTTGCCCCCAGTTCCCGCAGTGAGCGGCTTCAGGTCCGAGTCGTAGATCTCTGCCCCGATGCCGAAAATATAAATGTCTGGAAGAGAATGTAGATGTAGTAACGTAAAAGGATATTGTTGCTTATCCATTGGCGGCACAGCAGAATGGTGACAAACGCATTTACCCAGATATTCCTCTCTCGGGTTAATGTTGGTCTCCTCATCGATAACGGGGTTCATGTAAACCAAGTTCTTTATTTTTGCCACAGTGGGAAGAGGTGAACCGCCCATATTATAAACACCTGAGAGGACAGAAAGAATGACAAGGAGGTCTTAGAAGATTTTGAACTAACACGAGAACATGAAGTCTAAAAAATCATTTCTGCACCGATTTCCTTTAATGCTCATGAGACAAAACTAGACCCACCGTCCGTAAAGACGAGGATGGCGTGACGATGCTGCTCAAAAGTCTTTTCTCCGACTCGTTGCTTTATGAGAGCCATCCGCTCCAAAATGGTCTTGAAGGCCAGGTTCAGGTCTGTCCCTGTGTGCTCCGCTGTTGGTGAAAACACACGTGAACACGCGGCAACGGCGAACCTTTTTGTTTCAGTGTGTCTCCGATATGCTTGACCCACCGTTTACTTCGAACCTCTCCAGCTCTCCCTTGATATCGACTGGTTGGCCGTCAAAAAAGTCGAGAATGTTGACCACTTCGGAAAGCTCGGAGGAGAAGAACAGTAGCTCGTAGTTTGGACTCACGCTGAAGGATGAAATCTGTGCAGATGTCAAGCAGATGTGACACGGGTGATCTTTGATGCAAGCAGCTGTTCAGCTGCTGGGACGTGTTACCGATGCGGCAACAGTAAAACTTCTCTGTGTATTAAACTCTAGATGAGCGCTCTTTTGTTGAGTAATCGATTCTGTTATCAGTAGAATAAGTATACATGCCCAGAGCCTCACACCAAGGAGCATCAATCAAGATTATGATGTGTAATACATAATGAAATTTGCTCTAATTGCTGTGTTGGCAGCCAAGCAGGGCTCAGATTTTACTGTGCTGTGTTTTGTCTGCCAAGTGCACCTCTGAAGAAGTGTGGGACAGAGTTAATGATGACAGAAAGAGGAGTCACGTTTTGCATCTAGCAAAAAGAAAATCTCTTGTTTTCTATTGTGTGTAAAACACATTCTTCCTCTTCCTCTTATTCATAGTATAATTTGTATTTCTAAATACTAAATAAAACAATAACATGGCTAATTTAATGTCAGTATTTGGATTTTCATGGCATGTCTGCTGTAAATGAACCAAACCTTTTCTTTTCTTTTTTTTTTTCTCCGCATTACTGGCTGCCGAGTCGGCACATTCTGAGCATTTGTGCTGCTGTGGGTTCGTGTTCTCCATTAACAAAAACAGTTAAACTCCTGGCTTTTTATTTTTGGATGGGCTTCATCCCCAGCATTGTTTTTATTTAAGAGAACTGCACCTGTCCCTCACCTTTGTGATAAGTTTCAAGACGGCGTCCTTCGCACTGGCCACATGCTCCTTTTCGATGCTCTCGGAAATGTCCACAGCGATGTAAATGTTGAGCGTCCCATTTTTTGAAATGCGGATTTTCCTCTCCCCCTGAATGTCATCTGTGCATTCCCACACACAGGGAAAAAACAAAGTTATTGCGCCATAGATTTCAGAGTGTTTGGAGTTCACCTTGAACTTACTGATGGACTCCAGGGTGGTCAGGCTTTCTTTGATGGCGCTGCCAAAAGACTGGGAAACCTCCAGAGGAGTGTCATATGTATGTCTGACTTAAAGGGTTAAAAAGATTAATATTTAGGTCGTTGCAAAAAGATAGATGAGGCACAGTAATGGATATTGTGTCTTACAGTAACATGCTGGTTCATTGCCTGTCCACTGGCCGTTCTCCTGACACTTCCTTTCACTGGATCCCATTAGAAACAGTTTGTTGGTGCAGCTATATTTGACTTTGTCATCAATTCCAAATATGTTGCCTGATCTTATAGCACCAGCTGGAATACCAGGATCGGCACAGTGATCCCCCGCTGCATCAAAGAACATGACAAAATTTGCGAGTCATGAGGTGACAATGGAGAGCGAGGAGAAAGGAATGAGTGTCGGGCTTACAGTCGCGGCTGCAGATGGGAGTGGAGCCGCTCCACTTCCCGTTAGGTAAGCAGACACGTCTGGATGAACCTGTCAACGTGTATCCAGAGTCGCACTCATAGGTTGTCTCATTGTCCACAAAGTACCTTTCCTGAGGAGGTGAGACGTTGCCAGCTGTCAAAACGTTGGGGTCAGGGCACTCAACCACTGCAACGCAACATAAATAAATAGTAATAAACATACGAGGTAAAAAAGAAAATGACAAACAGCGTCTTCATCACTTACGTCTGCATCTCTGAGGGAGAGCTCTCCTGGAAACTGGGGGTGATTTCCAGGTGCCATTTGGCTGGCAGATTTTTGTCAGGTACGGGTACGGGTAGTACCTCTCAGGACAGTAGTAGACCAACATGCTGCCAGCCTGAAGCTCCCTGGTTAGTTTGTAATGTCCTCCAGTAATTGCTACATCTTGTTTTGGGCAATCATTCAAAACGTCTCCTGAAAAACATTAAATTACATATTGAGCGAAGTCTAGTTACAAAGCTCCCGGAGAAGTAAAATTGCAGCGTGTCTATACAAATCGGTGACGTGAACACATCAGGAGAATATCTATTCCATGTGTATCTGGAAGACTTGAGCTTGTCCTCACAGATAATGTGAGTGAGTTAAAGCAGCTCACCCACACAGATGAAAAATAAAAGCGCAGCAGTCCAGCTCCAGCAGACAGACATCCTCATGTTGACAGCAAAACTTGACAATGGTAAAATTAGCTGGTTGTAGCGGAACTGGAGATTTCTGTCAAAATGACAGAAAAACAGGGAGTTGGATAATCATAGACCAAACCTATACTGATTAACTTCACAGTAAATAAAAAGAAATCAATATGTGTTAGAGGAAACAGCAAGCCTCCCACATTTTTTTGTTTATACCTGCAATTGCCTGTAAGAAAGAAATCAAGTTATCATGTTTGAACAAAGTAATCAAATTATTTAAAGGTTTGATGTTACCTGATTTTTCAGGAATGTTGTCAAGAAATCTTTTAGTATGACCTGACCTTAAACATGTCGCGGCCTCCCCTTTTTGTGGAGTCTGTATTTACCAGTCTGTGTGCGCACACAAAAATAATTGCTTAACTCAGACAAAGTACACACTTTTACTTCATCATTTCCCAAAAGCTGCTGGCAGATTTAGGTCATTTACTGGCGTGCTGATTCACTTATTGATCGAGCACTCGGTCACAGAGGATAAGTTTAACTGCTGATCCTGCAAGCATGACACTTATATGACAGCATCTGTCCCTTTAGACTGTTTCATTTCTTACTCATCAAAATCATATGCAACAGCTCATATTGTCCCTTAAAGATATTACTGCCGTTCTCGAACTACATGTACTCAATGTATTGTTTTATTCTCTTTTAGGCTCTACAATAAAAATCTACCTTTGTTCCCTTCAGTTTATGTCTCTTCTGTGGCAATTCTTGTTATACATAAACTTGAACAACACTCAGCAGTTGAATTAATCTGCTTTCTGTCCAAAGGGTCATTACAGCTTAATTTCCCTGAAAAGAACACAAATCTGAATGTGCAGTGCCTCTGTTCGGGTGCCATCCTCTGGACAAACACTGGCAGGGGTTGATTTTTAAACAATATAACCTGTATTACCAGCCATGAGAGACTCATGTTCGGACATGTCAGTGGACACATTTTTGCCTAAAATTAGAGGATCAGTGATTTGTCAATATCGGACACTAACATGGAAATTCCACCAGCAGTTACAACATTTCGGCAGTTTTATTCAATCTAAATTAACTTTCATCACACAGTTTAGTCTACTACCAATTTTTGTCACATATTTTCCATTTAATTTTGATGTAACAGTAAATGTCACATACTTTTGGTATTTATTTCAATGTTATTTTTGATGACTCTACCATTTACCAAAATAATTTTTAGCATGGCAGCTTTAGTATTAATCAAGACTTAGTTTTAAGTACAAAATTACATACAACTATGCAAACTTTAGCCCTGCGACCTTTAGGCTGCCGACCTATTCCCCGCCTCTCGCCCCTTGACAGCTGGGATAGGCTCCAGCAGACCCCTGCGAACCAAAGTGTGGCTAAAGCAGGTACAGAAAATGGATGGATGGATGGATGGATGGATGGATATGCAAACTTTGTTGGCAGGGGGCGATGTCGCACCACTGCAGAAAAACCGAAGAAGAAGAAGATTTGATTTAATTTTTACAAAACACTTTATTTACAATAAATAAATTAAGTGTTTAAAATTTTAGAAATATTAGAAAATTCTAAAATGTTGTTGTTGACAACAGAGCACAAAACATCATTAAAACACCAGGTATGAATAAAAGCTTGCAGGTTGTTTGACATTTTGTAAGAAGAAGAAGAAGAATAGGAAGTGACGACTCTGACGGAAGTAATGTCTGTAAAAATAACAACGCGCCAAATTTGTGCAGAATCCCTGCCTCGTTACACATGAGAAAGTTTAAGTAACATTATATAATATCTTTACCAAACCCTGCAGGCTGCGCAGGTAAGTTCGCGAGGTTTTTGTTGCACGTTTGGGTATCTGTATCCTTTTAGATAGTTTCCCCATTTCGGCTACAGAAAGTCAATGGACGAATCTATTATTACCCAGACGAGAAATAAGAGTCAACATTAGCTTAAAACAATGTTATTGTGGACGCGTATTCTTTGTTAACCTGTCAAGGATGCTGTGTTTCTCTCATTAGCATGGCTGTACCATTCGTGCAGGACTGGGACCTTGTTCAGACACTGGGAGAAGGAGCTTATGGAGAGTATGACTCCTCATTCAATTATTGTTTTACTATATTAGATGAAATACATTCCATAGGTAATGTAGTATTTGACATTTTTATTGTAACACGATTTAGAGAAGATATGTACGACTTGATTTAACTTTGTTTGAAACAGTAAATAAATACATTTCAACACCACCTGCTAACCAGGAGGAGCGCTCAGATTCGCAGTATCGAGGTTGTATTGCTTTCCATCTTCAACTTTGCCTTGGTCCCAGGGTCAGGTTGCTGGTGAATAGACATACGGAGGAAGCAGTAGCAGTTAAGGTTATTGACACTTCTCAGGCAAAGGATTGTGCTGAAAATGTCAAGAAAGAAGTCTGCATTCACAAGGTAAGGTAGTTTAACATTAAGAATGAGGAAAATTACAGGTTTGAGTGTGGCACTTTGCAGTAGCAAGTAATATATCTGTGTATGTGCTTTTGTTCAATAGATGCTTAGCCATGCCAACATTGTACGTTTTTTTGGGCATCGGAAAGAGGGTCCAACTATGTACCTCTTCCTGGAATACTGCTCTGGAGGAGAGCTGTTTGACCGTATAGGTGAGACATTTAACTAAATTCATCAACCAAAGTGAAAAAAACACATTTTCATGTTATGATATAGTGTAGCAGATACCAGCTTAATGTTGCACTCTTTAATTACTTAAATTCTTAAATTCTTTTTGTTGTTTTCAAACTTTCCTCAAAGAACCTGATGTGGGGATGCCAGAAAAAGATGCTCACAGATTTTTCCTGCAATTAATATCAGCTGTGGTAGGTGAAACTAATGTGTGTGATGAAGAGTCTCCTCTGCCAATTTCACCTATCATCTAATTCACAGTTGCACTTTTACAGGAATATCTCCACAACATTGGCATCACGCACAGAGATATCAAACCAGAAAACATTTTGCTGGATGAAAAAGGTGAAGGAGCATTTGAAGTGTTGGTCATTTAATATTGATCTGCTTCTGTTATAATGTTGTGTGCTGTTGTCATTTGCCTTCAGATAACCTAAAGCTGACAGATTTTGGCCTGGCCACCATGTTCCGTTTCAAAGGACGAGAGCGCCGGCTGAACAGGTTGTGTGGGACTCTTCCTTATGTTGCTCCAGAGCTCCTCAGCCCAGGGGATTACAAAGCTCAGCCTGCAGATATCTGGGCTTGTGGGATAGTTCTCACGGCCATGCTGGCTGGAGGTGGGATCCACACATTACAATCTCTGATCTGGACCCTGCAGAAACCTTAAGACAATCTAACCTTGTCGACATTTTGTCAATCTCTTTCTGCTTGTTTTGCAGAACTGCCTTGGGACCAGCCCACTGAGAGCTGCCAAGAATATTCAGACTGGCTTCAGAAGAAAACATACCAGCCTCCCTGGAAGAAGATAGAACCAACGCCTCTTAGTGAGTGCCACTTTATGTACATTTGTAACTAGGGTTAGGGTTAGAACTGACACATTCCGCAGAGTAGATGCTCAAACATCTAAATTGGTTTTAGAGTCTCAATTTATAAAAATATTCTCAACATGACACTGTTGACATCTGCCATTGTTGTTGAAATATTTCTTTTTCACAGGTTTGTTATCCAAAATATTGGTAGCTAGTCCGAAGGTCCGTATCACTGTTGCAGACCTGCAGAAAGATCGCTGGTATTCCCAAGGCAAGTCTCAGTGTCAGAATCATCGAAGCGGCACCAACTTTAAAGGAACCAAACTAGACTCAAGTGTGTGAATCTCTACAGGTGTGAAGCAGCCGCTCCTGGGCTCGGGAAACAAGATCCTCCGAACAGATGAGGCACTCGTATCCCGCAACAGGTCAGAGTATTTATTACTAGTGGTCATAGCAGCAGCAGCAGCATTCAGTCCTGAGTCATTTGTCCTCGCGTAGTGATGACAGGATGCAGTTTTCCAGCTCTCAGCCCGACTTTGCAGCAGGCGGTTGGGAAGCTGTGTTAGTAGCCAGCCAAACACAAGATAAGGTCAGCTTCTCTCAGCCAATCAAACCAGAGCACATGTTGCTGGGTAGTCAGCTGCTGGGCACACCTGGAGCCAGTCAGGTAATTTCAAGGTTTTACTGAAATGTTTTATTTAGCCTCAGATCATCTACCAGAAACACACATACTCAAAAGTTCTGTGTAATTTGTACTACTCCTCACATCTGTCCCCAGACACTGTTGCAAAGACTAGTGAGAAGACTGACCCGTTTCTTCACCACCGTGAACGCTGATGCTTCTTTAAGCGCCCTGAAAAGCGCCTGTGACTGCCTGGCGCTCAACTACAAACTCGCCTGCACCAAACTGGTACATCTGCACCTGGGTAAAGTTAACCGTGATAAAATCGTCCATGTTGACACTGAACTTTAATTTTCCGCCTTCAGGTGACGGTGAGCACCCTGGACAAACGCAACAGTAAGCTAATCTTCAAAGTTCATTTGCTAGAGATGGATCAGAGGGTTCTGTTGGACTTCAGGCTGTCTAAGGTGGGTGTCCGGTCAACGTATGTAACGTTTTTGGTATATTTTTTTACTATATTTAACGCAAATTACTGTGATTAGCACTGTTGCGCTACAAAAAGTAATAATTTTATGATTTTTAATTTGTGACTGTACCTTTGTAGCTTCCAACAGAAGCTTTTTACTTGACAGTAAACCTCTTGTTTCTGTGTTTCTAGGGAGATGGTTTGGAGTTTAAACGTCTCTTCATGAAAATAAAACAGAAACTTGGCGACATCATCAGCACTCAGAAGATAACATGAGGAGCTTTCAAGAAGATTCACACTGCTCTGAAAGGCTTAGCTGTTCTATGTTATTCTGCTGTTACTTGTGTGTTTCTTTGCTGTACTTGTGAAGCACCAGAAAACGTTCCTGACAACTTTAATGAGATTTTTCACTTTTTAGGTTTCTTGGTTCAGTTAAACATTGACAGGCGTGTGTGTGTGTGTGTCCTGGGTTTAAGATAACTGAGAAACCTGTTCTAATTATATATGACGCAATGTTCATTACAGTGTAAATTATTAAAGAAACAACTTTGTAAGATAAATCTTCCTAAGGAATATTGATTCAAATAGTCTGTATAATAGTTATAAAAATCCAAATGAGGTGAATTCACTATAAACAGGATGAAGCTGAGTTCACATTCCTAATAGTAATAAGAGATAAGCAATGGTATATTTTTAGTGGGTCATTAAAACAAATCAAGTTTCATTTAGATGTGGCACTGAAAAACAGATAATCACAGATACTAATGGATTGAAGATTAGAGATTGGTTTTGTTTTTAAGAATTTTTCATTCTAATTGAGAGAAAAATGTACAAACTGATGATCCATCCCTTGAAAAAGAGTTAATCTCAAGGGATTTATTACAGGCACCCCAGTTTCAGAAAGTTCTTTTTTTCTGTGCACATATCTACTGTTCACAAATTCAACCATCTAAAAACCTTAACGTCCTGTGTGATGATTGTAGTTCTTGAAAACAGCACTGCCTCCGTCATCTAACACAAAACATCACCATCACATGGAATAACTACAGCCAAGTTTCACCGTGGAGGGTACAAACCTGCACATGCTTTATGTTCTCTGAAAGGAGTCTGTCCACCTGTGCACAGGAAGTTATCAGACACGACATCCCTGGGATTAGCTGTTGTTATTCCTTCAGCCTGTAACGCATGACTGATGCATTCATCCCTCTGCAGGTGGGAAGAACCATAAAAATATTAGACATACACACACGGTGCAACAAATTTGAGTGAACAAGGTAGCGTCAGACTCACATTATCACCAAGTTTAGCGTAGACGTCTTTATACATGGTATGTTGATTTGGTCAGGAAAGTTGAGCTCTTCCACATGATTCTTCAACAGAATTTCCTCTTTTGAGAGAGCACAGATCCATCTTAGATTTTTTTAAACAAACGTATCATCTGCAATGTTTAGCATCAACTAACTGCACATTATTTGTAAAAGAATTTCCTCTGTTTAGGTCTTTATGACATGTCACCTTGTTGCGCACAAGCAGAGTTGCCGACCAGCTGGAGAGCATCACTTGTCTCCTGGGTGCAGGGTATGCAAATAGGCCTGACCTGGATGCAAAAAAACAGACATTAAACTCAAGTATTTCTATATTATTTATGAGTAAAAGTCCACATTTGAGCATGAGCAGCTCTTACCTCGCAGCCCGTGAGATGTGAACGTCAGTCTCCAGCTGGATAAGAGCCGTAGTCGTAGTACTCCCTCACACCCTTTTAATCTGAAGTAATGCCTGGAATTGGTTCCTGTTGACAGGGGATAAAGGTCCTCATCAAAGGGGTCAGCTCTGGTGGCAAAAATGTAAATGTCCGTAAAACCAAATGACAAGTTACAGGATGCATTTTGCCTAAACGTGTTAAATTCATGCCAGTATAGTGCCTTTATTTCATGGGTGAGATGAGTATTCATTTTACAGCTGGGGTTAAGTTAGAATAAATATATGTGTGGAAAAATGAAAAACAATTATATTAAATATGCTCATTTCAAATAAGTAGACGACTGATTTTTTTTTAGGAGAGACTCAAATAAATAAATACACACCAAGATTTTCTTTTGTTGACGGAGTCTCCCCATGAGTCTGGCCGCACGTACACATAAACATAATTATCCTCATATTTTTAATCTAATACTGAAATTGATACAGAAATTAATTGATAGGATTGTCCCAAACAACACAAAAATGTACAAAATTAAGGTATATGGATAATAATGATGATGATGATGATAATAAATATAATGCAATATTTACTTCTAAGATGCTGTGAATGTTTTTAATGTAATGTTTTAATGTAAAGGTCTTTAATCATCTTGAAACTAAAGCACAAACAAATGCTAGGTAAAACTGTTCTTGGCAAGCAGAGCAGAAGCACAATAAACTGGACAAGCCAATTAAATTAAACTTGTCACTTTTAGAAGCAAATTTAAAATATTGTGTCGTGAAACCTTGATATGTCAGTTTGGAATCCATTAAAGGATAAGGAGTAAATAAATTGAATTACTGTCTTTAAAAAAAGATCAGGACATGGCATTTCTCCTTAAAGGCCTCCTCTCCAACCTGCTCCTTTATCGAAGTGATTCGCTCCAAAAAGGTTTTAAAAGCAAAGTTCAGATCTGTGTCTTTTATAAAAGTGTCTCTTGGTCAAAACACACACACACAGAAAAAAAATGACGCATTCAAATCTATTTTAGACATCTAGTTGTGTTTGACTCACCATTTATGGTAAAGCCTCTCAGATTCTCCACCACGGTCACCAGGGTAACTGTGCCAGCATTCCGGAAATCCACGATGTCCACAACTTCAGAAATGTCACGAGTGGACAAGATTATCTCATAATTTGGCGTCACTACAAAGGATGAAATCCGTGGGGACAAAATATCACATAAATGTGCTTTTTTACTACATGAACATTTTCTAAATTAAATTCCTTTAATTCATGTTCCGTGAATTTATGAGTCCATGAAAAGGAGACTAGAAAGTAGAGCAACCCAGCTCCAGCGGACAGAAATCCCCATGTTGAGCAATAAACTGAGCAACTAGTAAATAAATACGAAAGGATTAAGCAGGAACCTTACAGCGGTTTAAAACTGGACATTGATGTTGACAAAAAAGAGTCAGCAGATGAATAAACATGTCTTGCCACTTATTAACTTCATTGCAAATAAGGAATATTAGAGTCCAAACTGTTGCATTAATGTCCCAAAGTCCCAGATTTAGAAGATGTCAATTTTGAAGTGAGTCAATATTTAGTCATGCACAAAAACATATTTCAGATATCAATTTTTAAAACAAATAGTCATTTTTAATAACCCCAGACTGTTAGAAAGACAAAATGAACACTGGAGAAACAACAATCATTCCCTGTGCAGAAGTTCAGGCTCCACTTTCTCTTTTGTTGCCATGTCTTTGTTAGAGCCATGAGTTCCAAAGTATACCAGGCCGAGGCCAGTTATTGATTATTTAGCTTTTTCTCCATAGAAAAAAAAACAAACATAAAAACAAAATAACTGGAAATGTTAAGAATAGATTTTCATTTTGCTCTGATCATAGACAACCTTGTTATTCAACTTTGTATTACTACTACCTGTACTATACTACTGGTAATGGTTAACTTGTACAGATATGTTTAAGTTCCACCACCTCCATTAAAGGCATTAATTGCATGATATATTCAGTATCACTATGGTCCTGTCGCCTTAACGGTGATGGTGACATTCACACGTTCATCATCATCCCCAGAGGGAGGGCTTTGGCTGGTGGGAGTGGGAGTGGCACTCTTGGGTGAGATGGTGAGAGGCGAAGAAGCCCGGGGTAAAACCAAAGTGGGAGCTGGAAGGAAAGCACCATCACAGATCAGAAAGAACGTTTTTTTTTTAGACGTGCATGAAAATGAAAACAATGTTTGAACTGGGATTGTCTTGCCTCCTCCACTGTCCCCAGTTTGTCCCTCTGATGCACCTACAATCTCATCCTCTGGGAAGTTGATGTTTTCCCTTGACTGGCTGTGCCGCCTGGATGCAACAAAAGGGGGGACAAAAGGTTTTCTTGTTGTGTAGCTTCACAGAGAACACCGAGAACACCAATATAAACTGGATATTCCTATTGTTGCTGGTGCCACACAGATACTCACAAACCAAACAGCAAATCATGCAGCCCTGGTGGAAGAAACACACAAGATTAATGCAAGATGATTGATGAAGCCAATGGATGCTTGTTCAGACTTACGCGGATTGTTGTGGCGGTTGCGTATAATGAAGACGAGCAGCAGCACCGTGACGATGGCTGCGAAAAGCATCCCCCCTATAGCTGCTCCAACCACAGCAGGGTAGACGTTTTGCCGGGGTTCGGCTGCAACACATCACAGGCACATGTTGCACGGTAGACCAGCTCAGACAGGGTAGATTCAATCGATGGTGCGCTTAACAACCTCTCTACATGGCTACACCAACTTTTTTGGGGCTCTTTTCCGTGACCCAGACATGAACAAACCTGAAAACTATCATTTCAGCATGAACTGGCATCTTCTGCTGCAGCATGCTCCATTGTCACGTGCTCAGGAAGCTAAATACTTCATTACATTATAAAATAACAAACATAAATACATAAGTCACAATAATTTGAAAGGAAGGTGTTTGTCTTCTATTCTGGGCCAGGGAACGGAGGTTAAATAAAAAGGAAAAAAGGGGCTTATATAAAAGTAACATTGCATGTTGAAGAGAGTGGTGTTGATTAATGTGCTCTGACAGTACAGGGGGTGAAAACAGCAGGCCCGACTTTCCTCAAGATTTGAGCAGCAGTCAAATGTTAGTTCACCAAAAGACTGTACAAGAATGAACAGGGTGAGATGGTAAAAAGGGAATAAAGAGGACAGAAAATGAGGTGAAGAGGATGTAAGTGGAATGTTTTGTGTGCTGTTGTTCATGTGTCTTTCACCTGTGTTGAAAACAAAAGGAGAAAAGCAGAAAAATATTAATCTCATTAATATATGTAATAAAGGGGAATAAAACATGAACAACAAAATGATTTAATGAGCACCAAACTTACCTGCCACATTTTCTCAAGGGAACTTTATAAAATGTGACCAGAAAACTGCAAAACTCATACACGGATGTTTTATACAGTCCATAATGCTGTTCTGATCATAATTTCCAAACTGCACCGTTCTTTCTCAGCACTTCTCTCTGAAACTGTGGTCTCACCACGTTTTGTTCACTCTCTACTCTATTGTACCTGGAGTCTTGCAGCAGATGTGTGTGTCCAACAGTGTGGTGGTTGACAGATGATCCGAAACTGGTAGGTAATGAGTCGGTGTCAGGTTCCCAACGGTGTGACCCTGGCCTCCGGGTCCTGGAATGATGCTGCGATACCAAACTGGTGGGCCGATTCTCTCCGGCCTCCTCCCGAAGTGTTGCTGTCCCTCCTTCCAGGTCGCTCTGACAACCAAACGTGCTCCAGAATGAAACCTGTCAGACCGCTTCCCTTTGTTCTACCTGCCACCCAGGTCCACCCCATTCCCTCTTCCGGCTGTTGTACATCGACTGACCAAAGCTGCGCTTTGCGGCATTGGGCACTCGATCAAGAGAAAAAGCAATCAAGCATGTACTTTTAATGATCTGTAATGTTCATTGTCTTGTTTTCGTCTCTGTCTTGTTCCAGATTAGAATATTAGGCAGTTTTATTGTTATGGTGCCTCTTCTCCTGGTTTTAACTGGTTTTTAACTTTTGTTGGAATGTGAGCATGTTTTCAGTGCAATTTGGGTTGTAAAGTTTAAGAATAAAGTAAATTCTTAAAACATTCTTAAGAACAACTTTACAAATGCCTTTTTACACCACAGTGTAAAAAGACCATAACAGTAAGATTGTACTGTTTTTTTCTGTTGCAGTCTTTAAGCTTTACAAAATAGCAGTTACACTGATTACATTCCATTAAAATGAGCACAATATGAAGCCTCAAATGAACAATAGTCTTACTTTTAACTTGTAACGCGGATGTTAATCTCAGTCCCGCCACTGCATTGAAGCGGAGCATGTGTATTCACTGGCTGTCCAGAGTTTGGTCCATCTCTAACAGTCAGATTGGCCCATGCAGATGTTCGAGGACCGTGTACTTTGAGGTGCCTTTGGACGTCTGAAATTGGCTGTTAAACCACGGATTTCATTTGCAGGAAGGTAGCTGGCTCTCAAATTGCAGGTGAGCTGTACATCATCCCCCTCAAACACAGACACAACTCTGCGCTGGGTTAGCAGCACAGGAGCATCTAGAAGTGCAAATGAATGAATTAAAAACACACGTGCTTTTAAAAGTGTGTGTGAACCCATGCAATGACTCCAGTGAGTCTGCAGGTCAGAGTTTGAATGAGGAGGGGATGCTTAGCGTGGCAGGTGTAGTGGGCAGTCCACTGTGGGCAGTACCGAGCGCAGAATCAGGATGTTGGAGTTTCTCCACCTTGCCTCTGACCTCTCTGACCCTCCCACCATACAGAGCTTTTGGAGCCCCTCCATCCCAGGAGCAGGAGAGCATCAGGTACTGTTGGTTGTTTGTCACATAGGCAAAACACACCGGCTCTGCAGGGGGGACATCTGAAGCAAGACAGCAAGTATCATATGAGGGCTTTTGAAGAATAAAAACATAACCATATTTTTTCCCTTCTCACATGTGCTGCATTTGGCACGCCATCGCCTTTGAGCGCCCGATAAGCCCAAGCACGCAAACAAGCTGTTGTTGGAAGTCATCTTCCCGGCAGTAAGATGGCAGCATTAGATTGCAGATTTGTGTCAGGATCATCACGTCCAGGCGGTATCAGGTCTCCCGTCCACCGGAGGGAGGGTGAGGGAAATCCACCAGGCCAGGAGCAGAGCAGCCTCAGAGATGTGTGGTTCAAGGCCGGCTCCATAGAGCAGGACGGAGAGTCATCAGGAGGGTCTGTGGGGAAAAAAAAAGTCTAATGTGGCAATATGGATTATGTATGAATGTAACAGCCTGAACATCATGTTCCCTGTTTCTGACTGGTGTGTTGCTGAAGGTCATGGACTTCACGACAAACACACAACGCTTCGCAAAACTACAGAGGGCAGAACACGCGCCTGGTCTCAAGCCAATCAGCACTTGTCATGGCTGTGACATCACAGCAAGGTACCTCCACAGAGTCCCACCAACTTCTGAGGGTCCAACATAATAGCAGTCTGTGGCACTTCCACTGTCTGATGTGGTATGGTAGTATGTGTGTGTGTGTGTGTGTGTGTGTGAGAGGGATGATAGTACTGTGATGTGAGGGACAATGTACAGATGATTGACAGAGAAGGAAGGAAGGAAGTTTATGCACAATACTGGAAAAACAGGAAGAGGTTTTGATTAGAAATTATGTGATGGGGGAGTTTTGTTTATGTCAGCGGTTCAATACAAAGAACAGAGAGACAGAAGAACAGAGGTGGTGTGTCTCTGTCCAAGAAGACTGACACAGATCAGTGCTGTCACACCTACAGCAGACAGTCAGTATGTAATATAGGGGAATAAAACATGAACACAAAAATGATTTAATGAGCACCAAACTTACCTGCCACATTTTCTCAAGGGAACTTTATAAAATGTGACCAGAAAACTGCAAAACTCATACACGGATGTTTTACACAGTCCATAATAGTTCTGATCATAATTTTAAAACTGCACTGCTCTTTCTCAGCACTTCTCTCTTGAAACTGTGTCTCACCAATGCCTTTGTTCACTCTACTTATTGTACCTGGAGTCTTTGCAGCAGATGTGTCCAACAGTGCGGTGGTTGACAGATGTGATCCGGAAACTGGTAGGTAACAGTCGGTGTCAGGCTCCCAACGGTGTGCGACCCCGGCCCTCCGGGTCCTGAATGATGCTGGCATACCAAACTGTGGGCCGATCTTCCGCCTCCCCTCCCCGGCGTTGCCGCTGTCCCTCCTTCCAGGTCGCTCCTGACAACCAAACGTGCTCAGAATGAAACTGTCAGACCGCCTCCCTTGTTCCCTCTACCTGGGCCACCCAGGTCCACCCCATTCCCTCTTCCGGCTGTTGTACATCGCACTGACCAAAGTTGCGCTGCGGCATTGGGTACCCTGATAAAGAGAAAAAGTAATCAAGCATACCGAATGATCTGCAATGTTCATTGTCTTGTTTTCGGTTTCGTCTGCCTCCAGATTAGAATATTAGGCAGTTTTATTGTTATGGTGCCTCTTCCTCCTGGTTTTAACTGGTTTTAACTTTTAAGGAATGTGAGCATGTTTTCAGTGCAATTCTAAGTTGTAAAGTTTAAGAATAAAGTAATTTCTTTAAAACATTCTTAAGAACAACTTTACAAATGCCTTTTTACACCACAGTGTAAAAAGACCATAACAGTAAGATTGTACTATTTTTTCTGTTGTGGAAATCTTAAGCTTTACAAAATAGCAGTTACACTGATTACATCTCCATTACAAAAGAGCAATATGAAGCTCTAATGAACAATAGTCTTACTTTAACTTGTAACGTGATGTTAATCTCTGTCCCGCCCACTGCATTGAAGGGAGTATGTGTATTCACTGTCCAGAGTTTGGTCCACATCTCTACAGTCAGATTGGCTCCATGCAGATGTTCGGAGGACTGTGAAAATACTGAGGTGCCTTGACGTCTAGGCTTTGCTGTTAAACCACGCGGATTTCATTTGTAGAAGTGTGCTGGCTCTCAAATTGCAGGTGAGCTGCAGATCATCCTCAAACACAGACACAACTCTGCGCTACACAGCACAGGAGCATCTAGAAGTGCAAATGAATGAATTAAAACACATGTGCTTTTAAAGTGTGTGAACTCATGCACTGACCCAGTGTGAGTCTGCAGGTCAGAGTTTGAACGAGGAGGATGCTTAGCGTGGCAGGTGTAGGGCAGTCCACTGTGGGCAGTGCCAGAGCGCAGAATCAGGATGCTGGAGTTTTCTCCCCACCTTGCTCTGACCTCTCGGACCCTCCCACCATAATACCAGAGCTTTTGGAGCCCCTCCATCCCAGGAGCAGGAGAGCATCAGGTACTGTTGGTTGTTTGCCAGGCAAAACACACCGCTCTGCAGGGGGACATCTGAAGCAAGACAGCAAGTGTCATATGAGGCTTTGAAGAATAAAAACATGTAAATCTGCTATTTTTCCCCTTCTCTGCACAAAGCGATTTGGCACGCTATCGCCTCTTTGAGCCCGATAAGCCTGCCACCAGCAAACAAGCTGTTGTTGAAGTCAGGTCTTTCCCGGCAGCAAGATGGCAGCATTAGATTGCAGATTTGGTGTCAGGGATCATCACGTCCAGGCGGTATCAGGTCCTGTCCACCGGAGTGGGAGGGGTGAGGGAAATCCACCAGGCCAGGAGCAGACAGCCCCAGAGATGTGTGGTTCAAGGCCGCCCATAGAGCAGGACGGAGTCATCAGGAGGGTCTGGGAAAAAAAGTCTAATGTGGCAATATGGATTATGTATGAATGTAACAGCCTGAACATCATGTTCCCTGTTTCTTCTTGACTGGTGTGTTGCTGAAGGTCATGATTCACGACAAACACACAAACGCTCAGCAAAACTACACAGAGGCAGAATGACAAGCGCCTGGTCCTCAAGCCAATCAGCACTTGTCATGGCTGTGACATCACAGCAAGGTACCTTCCACAGAGTCCCACCAACTTCTCTGAGGGTCCGAACAGGAGCACAGCAGGTCTGCACTTCCACTGTCTGATGGGCGACAGAAAAGTGTGTGTGGTGTGTGTGTGTGTGTGTGTGTGTGTGAGAGGGATGATAGTACTGTGATGTGAGGGATGATGAGCGAATGATTGACAGAGAAGGAAGGAAGTTTATGCATAATACTGAAAACAGGAAGAGGTTTTGATTAGAAATTATGTGATGGGGGAGTTTTGTTTAAGTCAGCGGTTCAATACAAAGAACAGAGAGACAGAAGAACAGAGGTGGTGTCTCTGTCCAAGAAGACTGACACAAGATCAGTGCTGTCACACTCACAGTAGACAGTCAGGCTGATGGTTTTTTTGGAGCGGGTGTTGAGGTAAGTATTCTGTGCAAGGCATGCATAGTCTCCTGTGTGCATGCGAAGGACCTTGGTGATGGTGAACTGTGGCCCGGTGTAGACCTGGGAGTTGTTGTAGAACCACACATACTGACTGGCTGGATTGGATTGGGCTTGACACAGCAAGGAAACAGTTTCCCTCTCCAGGGCCGAATACCCCCGTTCTGTCATGGTGTACGGAGTCACGGCTATTTGTGGAATGTCTGGGCCATCTGAGGAGGAGGAAGTACACCAACAGGCAACAGCTGAGCACCCTTACATTCATCCAAAGATGGATGACAAGAAAATGCCCCACATCATTACTATTTTTTTTTTTTTTTTACCCATAAAAAGCTACTCACAGATGGTATCCAACCATAACCGGTTTGAGCTCTCGCTGTTGACAGAGTTGCTGGCCACACAGCGGTACCAGCCAGTGTGGTTGCGGTTGACATTAGTCACATTGATAATGCTGGAGTTGCCCTGTGCAAAGACTGTAATGTTGCCACTGCGGGTCTCATGGTTCCACTCATAATGGATGGGCTCTGTCCCATTTTCCAGAGCGCAGCGCATCCACATGGTGGACCCTTCCACTGGAGATGCATCGTTCATCAGGAGGAAAGGCTTGGAGACAGGAACTATAGCCAGGGCAACAGTTATGCAGTTCTTAGTGATCGTGTATAAAATTTCATTCTTTTATGTTGATATTTGCTCACACACAATGTACTAGTGATGAAAACAATTCATGGTAGTCCAACCGCCTGTATGGTCTGCGTCAGGGTGGAGGGCTCTTACCTCGGACAGTTAGGTGAACATAGTAGTAGTAGACTTTGGGCTCCTGCTCTAGATCATAGAAAGCCTGACAGGTGAACAGACCCTGTGCATCCAGAGGCAGTTTGTCAATGCTCACAGCAGCACTGTTTGAAATGACTGACAGCTGCCCGAGCTCCTCGGCCAGCTTCTGCATCCTCGTCCCTTTTCCCAGGTCGTACACCACAGCTTTTATTGCTTCGGTGCCGGGTTTGGTGAAGCTCCATATGTACATGTCAGGTAAGGTGGGACCACACTCCAGGATGACTGCTTTTCCCACCACCCCATAGACATCCGTGTCCCTGTACACCACCTCCCAGTTTTGATCAATCGTCACTGCTGCAACAGAGCACGCACGCACACACACACACATATTCATCTCAGTGTGTATGCAAGAACAGACGCTGCTGGTGTCATGTGCACCACCCGTGTTTTGTTACAGGATAGATTAAAGTTTTAGAAGCAGAAGTTTCATCAGGAATTCAAAAATGTACTTCTAGACAATTTCAACTTTACAACTTTACAAACCTTTGATTAAACTTTTACTAAGTTCTACCTGTTACAATGCTACAGGTCATAAGGTCAACATGTAGGGCTGGGTGGTAGCTTCCAAAAGGTTGGATATGAGTATCACTTTACTGTTTGCTTTGATATATTACAATTATTACATATTAAAGATACCAACTTTGTGCAACAGTTTTTCAGCAGTCTTAGATTCACTTAGAAGTGTTTGTGGGTCTCCTAATATATCTTAAAATGTGAATAATTAAACATCTGAAATCTTCTAATAATATTTATTTTAGGGCAGGGATACTTACCATGTGTCTTAAAGGTAATCAAGCTGATAGGTAGAAGTAAAAAAGCCAACCCAACCAGATGCACTACCATGGTAACATGATGATCCTGATTCCACTGTCACTTCACTCAAAAAAATGTGGAAATGATGAAAAAAATGTTGAAGTTTTAAGAGCACAAAACCATTCTGCTTTCACCTCAGAGGCCCCAAGTTCCTGTTGTCCCTGATCCAGAAGTTTGGTGCACTGACTTCATTAGACTGAGAGTAAGAAGGGACACTAAACTGATTTGGGCTCAATTATTCATGTATTTTTCCTTTCTCTCTCTCCTCCCCTCTCTCTCTCTCTCACTCCATCTATGCAACCTTCTTTCTGCTGCAGGGTTAGAGTAACTCATCTATTATACAAGACAGGCCTCTCTCTCACACACACACACCTCAACATTCCGGTGCACGATCATATAAGTTTCTCTGCAATAAAATATTATAATTCAGCAGATTAATGTGAAGACTTCCGCCCTTATTTCAAGCGACAGTGCTGAATAACAGATTCTTCATCAAACTGAAAGGATCCTTAATTTAAAAAAAAAAAAAAGGTTTAAAAACTTTAAAGATGGATAAAAAAAGGACTTGATAATAACTATTAATGAGACAGGGCTTAAAATCATTGCATGTAGAGGAAAAACCCTTTTAAGATGTCAGCCACATGTTCTTCTTAAAAATAACTTATGGTTTATAAAGGAGGAAGAGAGAAGCATAAAAGTAAGGCAGTGCCGAAGGTGAGTAATCTGAGAGGAGTGTCATGAATGAATGCAGGGCAGAGATCAATTTCCCTACAGTGGATAAGATGAGAAGTGACAGGCATCACCGCAGTTCCAAAAAAACAGCACATGAACACGAAACTAAGATGTAACTGCAGAAATATTTACATGTTATGTGCCATCAAAGGTGGTTTTTGTTCTAACTTTGTATTACGGTGTCCTTTACCACCTTTTATATATATATAAATACCCAAATTCTCTAATTCTCTCAAATACACAGTCATCAGTTGAGGTCATTCTGTGCTTCTGTAGATCACTGACCTTTGACATCGACTTTCCATTGACTCACATTGTGGAACCACCACAAGAATGGATTTTGGTCGAGTTTTAACAAAACATAATTTTCCTGGATGTACCTGTTTAATATGAGCTAAGGAATAATCCATTCTGGAGAGGAACTAAACTTTAATGGAAGGTGGCATTATTGCATGTATTTAATATATAATTTTCAGTTATTGTTAAATGTTTACATGTCTTTTATTCAAATGCTAAAAATTCAAGGCTCATGCAACAACCAGTGTCAATGAATGCTAAAACGACAAATATCACAAATACACGTAAATCCAACAAACCAGTGAATAAAAATGTGTTTTCTTTACAAAGAAAAGCGTATGTGATATAAAATACAACCACAATAAAAGCTTTATATACAGAAGAGGAGATGGAGCCAAAAGGTGAGTGCAGCTGCTCATCAAAGGGGGTCCAATGAATGGGCAATATAGATTATGATGGAAGCTCTTTCTTTTTCATAGAAAATTATATCATACAGGATAAAATAAAGGGTCGACCACATGAGACAACCAAACATCAACATGTAATCCTATTTAGTTGACAATATTCTCCTATAAAATGTAACTGAATCATAAAAAAACAAAATCTTTCCAATCAAAGTCTTCCAATCAATCTTTGACCTGACCTTCCAAACGGATTTAGTTTTAGAAGATTCCACAAACAATCGCTGCATTGTCCTCATTGACTTCCAGAGCCATCGACAGTGCAGAGAGGCTGCCTGAGAGTCCACAGTCAACCTCGAAGGAAAGGTTTCAGGTTCAAACTGGGTTTAACCTGCTTGTTTTCCCCAAAGTTCAGACGTACTGCTCTTTGGGAAAAGTGTAAGCCGCCACTCCCGGAGGTGGAGAGGACAGACCTTGTACCGAGGGGTATTTAAAGACGGCTGTGGTGTGTGAGGGAGGAGAGTAGGTGTTTTTTGAGGAGGTGGTGGTGCTGCTGCTGCTCGTGGCTGTAGTTGGCTGGTAAGGGTGTTGGGGCAGAAAAGAGAGGGGAGGGTTGATGGGGGGGGAGTAGGGCTCTGGGTAGTCGTCCTTATTACAGGCCAGTCTGTAGCTCACATAATCCGCTGTGTTTGGAAGCTCTTCATAAAACCGCCCAGAATGCTGCAGCAGATAGAGATTTATCAAAGCATGATAAACTTCTAAACAACACACTTTCTAAAATTGACTCAAATGATTCATTGCCATTACAATAAATCTAAGGGACAACTGGAAGAAAACAGTTGTCATTTGCCAACCCAGTGCCCAGATTGTTGAAATAGCAAATGTACTTGTGCCTGCCTGAGTGCCCATGGGCGTGTTGGCCTTAAAAATGAGGCGCGGTCTAGAATTTTGCTGCACTTGGAACAACTGTAGAGGCACTACACACAAAATTCAGGCATGAAGTGTGGCACTATTATTTTAGTAACAACTTGTAACAACATTATTAGCATCAACATCAGTATTTCGCCTAAAGATCTTTTCTGAGTACTTTCCTCCTTCCATTCTGTACATGCATGCATGCAATACACAGACTTGCATGTTGCAAAAACAGAAGGTAGTCTCAATTTGAGAAGACGGGTTATTCTTTCTGTTGTGACTGAGGTTACCTGGACATCATCTCCTGGTCGTTTCTTAATTGCCTGGGGGAGTTTTTTGGAGGGTGAATCCCTACTGAGCATAGATGAGAGGAAACAGAAGGAGAACAAGGGTGAAATCAAAGGATACAAACTATGCCAGCATCGCTGAGGAAGAAGAGAGCGTATACGTACGAGGATTGCTTATTTCTGCTTCTTATCTTGAGCACCAGCACTGTAATTGTAATACCCATAAGCACCCCAGCAGCCAGTAATAAGGCGATCACGCTGATGACATCGCCTGTGGCAATCTGCGGCAAGGGCTTTTCTGCAGAGAAAAAACAAACAAGCACTGATCACCAATTTCATCAAGCATTCCTCATCGACACTAAACTGGACGTCCAGTTTCAGTCTGAGGAAAGTATTTAGAACAAAAATCAGATTGATTGTGCTGACAGCATCGGTGCATCAGCAGTGTAAGGCGCTGTGTGCCATTTTATTAATGAAGAAAAAACAGAAAAAAATCCTACCTATGATGCTGATCTCCACAGACGCTGACCGTGTCCCAATGCTGTTGGTTGCATCACACACGTATGTACCCTGCACGTCATATGTGAGCGGCCCTTTAAAGATGAGGACATTGTCTCTAATCTCAGTGTTGCTTGGTATTGAGCCATTAATCCTAATAAAAAAAAATACATTTTTTGATTTAAATCCACATAATAAATTAAATCCACGTCATAATATTAATAATAATTCATGATAACATTTCAGTAATGCAGAACTCACAGTCTCCACTGATACAGAGAGACAGAAGGGTTGGCATCAGCCTGGCAGCTCAACTGGACGTTTTCTCTATTGAGGTACCAATTCCCATCAAACCCATCAACTGAAACATCTGGTTCATCTGAGACACAGTAAAGACGCTGTTGAAATTTGGCTGCCTCTGGGAAACAGATTATTCACGTGCCATCCTTCTTACACTGAATATCGAGGGTGACGCTGTCGGTGAAGACCTCCTCATTGTACGTAGTAACGCAGGTGAGCGTCTCCTTGTGTGTCTCTCTGCTGGGCACCAAAATGTAGTCACTCTGCACCGTGAACGTCCCGTCAAAGTTCCGGTACTCTCTGGTGGTCACTTCTCCAGGCACGCTCGTCTCCCACCTGTTTGTGCGGAGGAAACAGAGTTGATGATTGAGGGGCCACGAACAACACAAAAACACAACACACCTGATGGTTGCAGGAGGCTTCCCATTGGCAGACACACAGGTGGCTACAGGCATTTTCAGATTGGATGATCGAGCCACTAACGTTGGTGTGGAGAGACTCATCTGAGTTGTTGGGCGAACTGATGAGAAAAAAAACAGACAGCAAAGACCTAAGATTACTGCAAAATATCTAAGGTGTGAGCCTGGCTCGCACATGCTTGGATATTAGCACCACAATATTTATTTACGGGGTATTTGTGAGGTAGCATTGAGTGTAATTATCCACCCTACCAAAGACCGTGAGGTTGACGGTGTTTTCTCGGTTTCCTGCTGGGAATGTGGTGTATTCACAGATGTAGGTAGCCTCGTCAGACAGGCGGAGCGAAGAGAAAGAGATGGTGGTGTCTTCCAGATTCGGAGTCCGCCGCCTCACTGCTCCGTTCTTGAAGGTGACGCGGTCCCTGTAAGGCGGGGCCACTGACACACCCAGGGAGGGGTTGGCGATCGCCACATTCTGCTTGCTGCCGTTCACCAGTTTCTGCCACGTTACCTTGATGAGACAGTGGTGGATTTATGACAAGTGTGGTTTGTTTTATTTTTTTGCTTCTGTGTGTGATGTGACTGCATCTGTGGCACGGTCCATGTGGAAATACCTGTGAGATTTTGACAGGCGGGGAGCTGTTGATGAACCGACAGCGTAGATCAACCTTCGAGTCAACAAAGCCTGACTTCCCGTCATCCATATCCACAGTCTGGCCATTTATCCCTGGGACAGAATTAGAAGTCAATTAGATTTTCAACTTTTCAACATTCAGGGAGCCACATGTTGGCAGCATCATACATGTTCTAATCTGTTGACAATCAGTGCATCATGTTGAGCAGATAAAGTGAGCTGAGCTGTCAAAGGTGATCCAATTCACCATCGTGAGAGGTGAGCTCAGGTCAAAAGTTCTGGATTAGACTGAGTTATAAATATACGTGATTTGATTGGTCACAGTTCCCACTGACTTACTGATCCCCTTAAACAAATCCACAGCTGAGACACACCTCTTCATGGCTGTACATGAGTCACGTGTGTTTACTTGTGTGTTTGGGTTACACAGCGATGGGATGGAAAGTATGTTTCCATTTTTTTTAAAGTGTGGAGAAATTGAGCACTGTTTTGAGGGAAATGCAAGAGTAAAGATCCTGAATAGAGTTAGAATCCGTAACCAATTAAAGTGTGGTGGAATCCTCTTACACTTCAATAAGATCAACAACTCTGATTTTGAATTAAAGAGCTCAGTGATGTGTTTACATTTGCAGAACCACAGAGACAGATGGAACTTCAGCTATGTGAGTTCACAGAGTCTCCACCTGAACTCTGCTGGACATCAACGCCAAAGACGCTCACCTGCTCAGACACACACTCACATTTATCAGCCACAAATCTCAACAAATAGAAAAAACAGAGAGTTGAGCACTGAAAAGATACGGATCATACCGACAGGCAGGCATCTGTGTGGAGTAGGCTTTAGTTTGTACATGCAGCTCTTTGATTATATCCTAAAATTACTTAAATGTGAACCGGGAATGACAGTATCCACACTTTATAAATGCATATTACTCCAATTTTTTGCATATCCTGTGGATGCTGTATATTGTAGTGAACATCTTTCTTTGAACAGAGGCAGTGAATATAAAACAAGGAGACACGTTCTGTACCAGGAGTTGCTATTTTACTCCAGCAGAGAATTGTAAATTGTAGGTGGGAAATGTCAGCAAAAAAAATACTCAGAAAGTCCATAAAAACATTTTAATAACACTATCAACTTATTTAAAACTGTAAGTTTTGTTTGTTCGGAAAATCATCTAGTAGTTTTACAACCTGAAAAGGGATTGATAAATTATTACATAAAGTATGACTTAATTACAGGATTTTTTTTTTTAATTCAAGAACAATATTTGAGTTTACTGTAGCTCATGTAATCCCCATGTATGCCATACCATCTGGTGCCACAGTTCATTGTCCATATTTTAATGTTATTCAGAGATGTATATTGATTAAATTATCAGTTTTCAAATTCACAAAAGTCCCTGAAAAATGTCCCGTTGTAACCATGGAGTAGTGCTTTGACCAACAAAGTGAATTCTGACAGTGCTGTGTCAGAGCTTCCTGAACAAACGAGCATTTCCTGTAGGATTACAATACACAATCACCAACTTCTTCTGCTGCCAACTGGTAGCGTGACAGAAATTAGATATAATAAAGACCCTGTAGCAGCTGTTGGATACTAATCACATCTGGCAGACAGTACATTGATGATATTGCTTACCCCAACCAGCTCAATGCTTAACTTTGATCAAACTCAAGTTTAAAACCACTGCCCTTGTGTGGAATTCAGCAGTCCTGGAACTCATACCAGAAAACTGAAAATGGCACCTGGTTTAAACAAAAGGAATCTCATTTTTGATTTAAGACGGAAGAATAGTAAAAGCTGCGACATAGACATGAGGCTGTCCGTAAGTGGTGTACACCCTGTAGTTGCTGATGGGCTTAGACAAAGGTCACTGTGTGATGTGACCCAGGGGTCAATCTTAGTCCAGATCCCATTCTCTGTCTAATTTCATTCCTTCTTTTGTAACTTCAGGCATCTGTCATCTGTTATTGTTGTTAGGCTGACAATTACAAAGATTTGTTCCACTGATTACGTGAAAATAAACAGAATCCAAAACTGAATTCATCTTAGAAAAACACAACATCCTCTACTTTGTTCAGGTTTACTGTTCCTTTTAATAAAAAGTTCCTTTTCATAAAAAGAAGGCAGTAATAGTCTCCATACTTTTACCCCATCGTATTTTTGCGACCATAACTGTTGCCAAATAAAAAAAGCCCATAAATCTGCAGAAAGACAGGCTGACTTTATCCTTTTAATTTGTTTTACATCCCATGATAATCCCGAAATGTAAACAATTGAGTTTGTAGAATCGCTAGTTAAGCTACCCAAAATGCATTTTCACAGAAAGAAATGGGCATTTTAATGCAAATTTGCAGGATTGAACATTAAATCCCTGCAACAGTGCACAAAAACCTGTTTTGTGTAGAATTCAAGCTTGAATCTATTTAGTTTTAATGAAATTCTGTGCACACAAAAATTACTCAACATCCTCCCAATGTAAGAAAAAAACAAACTGTATTCTCAATAGTTCACAGTGCCCACATGCATATTTCAGAATTGCTTCAAATGTGTGGGTCATTTGAAGAGGAAAAGGGCCAGCAGTGGGAGTAGATTACTGCATTAGAATATTAAAATGCATTAGATCATTTTGGGTCTACTTGCTGCTGGAATGGCAGCAAATAATTCCACCAGGACTTTGCTGTGCTTTGTTACATCGTGGTTCAAGAGACACATTGTAACATCTGTATGTTAAGGAAATATGTTGCAAGCACTTATTCAGTCATGGGACCATGGGGTGACAACAGGGTCATGCTCACAAATAACAATACTGCCATATTTACACTGGTGGGACTAGGAAACCTGCATTTTAGGGATTAAAAATGTACACAAATTAAAGAAATCTTACTTTGTATCCTGTTGTTTTTACTTTTCACGTGTCTGGGACTTAATCCCCATCCGAGAGTGCATCCCTGTGAGACCACCCCACATTAAGGGGGCTTCAGTGAAGGGAGGGTGGAAAACCTCCCTGCCATGAATGCAAAGTGCTATCATATCTTGCTGACCTCACATCTCTCCCAGAATGCGCCCTTTCACATCACTCCATTGTTCCGACGATGGGAAATGACCTCACCGGTCCTCATGACCATAATCCAAAAGCAGCAGCACAGGCAGGAGACGACATGGGAACACCACAAACACAATGGCAATATTGTTTCACGGTTGAATGTGCCACATGCAGCACTGCAGCGTGGAGGTGCCGTGCTTTCTGTTTGTATGTGGGGGGATATCCGTTATCCTTCTCCATCTCAGGCATAAAAAAACACTAATTGTAGCACCTGGCTTCAGTTGAGTGAGTTCTGAGCTCAACCATTGTTGGATAGTTGAAAGACTTAGACAGATGCTACTTCCTGTTGCTCTGCAGGATAGAGCCTATCATTTTGCTAAATCTACAAACATAAATGACAAATTATGCCCATCCACACAGCTGAGATGTGACGAATGGGTTAGTTCTTGGTGACAGAATGGACGTAGGGTCAAGAACGAATAATCCAGGCATGGATCCAAATGTAGAGCCAGATGAAAAGAAATGGTTGACAGGAATTTGATCCATGGATTACTACATTCTTATATTTTGTGAAAATATTGCACCAAAGCAGACTCAATCAAAGAGACAAAAAGACATTTCAACAGACATGTTAATAAATTGGAAAGTGAAAGCTATTTAGAAGTGTGTGTCTTAGACTACATTTAGTTTTGCTACCTGGAGTGAAGCTATTTACTCTGATTATCACGTGGTACTGTAATGTTGCAAGGCCAAAGACACAGCAGCCTCGTTCAACCTTCAGAATAGTACAGACACAAAAAAGAGACAGAGGGAGAAACGAAGAGCGATTAACCCTTTAATCTCTAGACCATCAAATCTGTGATTGATCAGGGATTACACACTGTCTTTATCCCTGACTTTGTAACTTTTACTGACGTGAAACCTAATGTTGAACTGAATAATTGTTATTTTCCCTGATTGAAGTGTTCCAAACGCCCGCCTTCCCATCATTATTTTCGATCGAGCTCTGTGGGCATGCATGGGTCCATGGGAGTGTGTTTGTGTGGGTGTGTAATCTCTGCAGGAGCATGGAGTGTGCACTTGGCTGTTGTTCAGTGGGCAGCTCACGGGATTATGATGACTGCTGCCGCAGCATCTGTGGTATGGAGGGAATGAAGGAAAAGAAAAAACTCTTAAGAGAAAAAAAAATCAAGAAATGAAGAGAGAAGTAAAGCACTGAGAGTAAAAATGACACAGGCTTGAAAAGACAATCAATTTAGATACAGGAAAAAAAGGGACTGAGGACCGGCAAGATGTGTGTTTACACTGGATTATTGTTGTGGGGTAGTGTCTGTGTGTTCCAGCTGTGGACGGTGGATTATCAAAAACAGCCTGAGCCTGTTTCTGTCAGCCTTTTCTGTTTTTTGGTAGAGGAGGACTGAAAACCTTTAAGAGAAAAAGAAAACAGTGCCCAGGGAGGGTCTAAAACACCCTACTGGAGCTGATGGTCCACCAGCCAGACTGATGATTCACACCACAACGTTGAAGTGCTGGCCTGACTTGGCAGCAATCAAGTTGTAACACCCTTGTCGCTCCCCGTGTAGCTCTAATCCACCGCTCTGTCCTTCACCGTGGCAATCCTAAACACATGTGACAGACTCACAATGAATAGCAAGCGTGTGCACCAGTACGAACTGATCCTCGTGCATGGAGGGGAGGGGGTACAAAAGAGAAAAAGCAATCAAAGCAGATGTCACACGACTTAACATGCCCATATGTTTGCACGACCACTTTTGTCGTTGCGTAATACGGGATGTATATACCACAGACCCGCTTTTCTAAAGACACTACTCTGATGACTGCCGTCCATTTGCCCCAGCTTAGTGTGATAACACAGCTGCACCTGTTACAGTGAGGCATGATTTCAAGTTGATTCATTCAAACACAAGCACGACATTTAAAATATGAGGATCTACAAATGGACAGCCGCATGTCAGTGTGATTGTGCCAGCGCACCTGCTGAAATCACACAAGTGCAATTGGACTGGCTGGCACTGAACCCCGCCTCTCAAGGGTCAACGCTAACAGTAACAATATCCAGTCTACCAATACTAACTAATCACTTCCAGGGTCAGATTCATCTGAATGGATTTATCGCAGAGGGTCTTTAAAAACAGTTAAATGCAGGATTCTGTTGTTGGATCTAGGATCTAATGGTTAGCTTCTGGAACATTGTTTAGTTTGGTTACCAGGAAAACATCTATATGCGCTTCAAAAATAAACTTCATTTCAGAAAGACAGAATGTCACTTAAAAGATTAAAAGTGCCAATGATTTAGGAAATCAAAATGGTAGGTTGTATTCATAATGTTTGTATGCATGTATGAAAATAATATATACTCATTTTGTAAGAATCTCCTATGGATCCATACAAATACTTATCATCATGATAAGAAATCACACCAGCGTGTTAATTTATGTCACAATTGGTGTGAAATATGTGTATAACTGATTATTAAAAGTGTTTATGTGTCAATTCATCCAAATTGTCAACCACGAAAATGTTATGAATTTGAAAAAACAAAGATTTGGTTACAACAAAATGCCAAATTGCCCAGAGTGAGTTATAACAAAGCCTATATTAACTTCTGTAAGTATACATTAACATATAGGTTTATGATGCTCATATCTTTTAGTATCGTCAAAGAATAAACCCAATAAAACAGCACTTAAAACCAACCTGTTTTCTGTGTGACAAATATATTTTTCAGCCTACCTGAAACGACACAGGTCGCTGCCAGAAATATCCAAAATCTAAGGTTTTCCATTCCCATACCACCGGTGCCAGCTCCTCTGTGACTAAATTCCCTTTCTGGACGTGTTCTGCGCGTTCTGCTGAACACACTGGACACCCGACAGCAGCTACAGCTTCAGGTCTGTGTGCCGGGTTCCAGTCACAACTCCATCTATGCAGCAAAGCGAGCGCGCACTCCTCCGAGCCTCAGCCGATTCGTCTGCGCTGTCCCCGCACCCTGTGCCACTTTTTCTTCCTCCCGCCGACCTCTCTCTGTTCGCTCCCGAGCCTCTGTCCTGTTTAAGCTTGGCGGGGATAAAGCAGCTTAACGCGTGGGCAGATTATTTCCGAGATAGCCTACCCCCAGTCCCGAAAGACAACTGTCACTGGGTGTGAGGACTCAGCAGAGCAAACACCTCGGTCCAACTGCTGTGCGCATTTTAGATCACTCACAACATGCAAATAGCGACCAAGACAGGAAAGAGCTACAAGTTTGTTTTAAATATAAAGTTCTTTGGATGTCATGTACAGTTGGCGTTTCAAAGATATCCAAAACTGAGCCGGCCCTCTGGTGGTAGGATGCAGTAAAATCGCTCTCTTCATTTAGATATTCTCACCATATACAAATATCAAAATATCTCCTTTCCCCCTCATTTTAACCCTTGGTTACAATACTGATATTTGCTTACATGTCATTTACTTAACTTACTGGACAAATAATAATGGAATGCTTTGGACTGTTGTACAGGAACTGGATATGGCGGTTTCACCATGCGGTTCCAAAATGCGTCACCAAAACAAGATCCCTCCCAGTAAAGATTTTGCTTGGCAAATTTGATTGAAAAAAAAAATTATGCTGACTGCATATTAGTCAAAATAATCCTTTTATCCACAAACTCCCTGTGGTTGTTTCAGTGTTTAGACCTATTTTCAATCCCGGTATCTAATGTTGTTCAAAATGATGCGCAAACAAGGAAGGGAAGGATAATACAGCCTTCTGTCCTTCTGCAGAATTATACAAAAAGAAGTCAGAATTGGATCCTGTAAATATTGTCAGCCATACCAAATACACATGCAGGCATTACGTATACTTTTTCTCGTGGTTTTTACATTCTTAGGTACATTTTTCAGAAAGTTCTTATGGAGTCAGAATTATCATGTAAGATGAATTAAATGTTACCTTTACTGATATATTTCCAATATTACATCTTTTACTTGACTCGATTATGTAACACTGGACTTTTTTTAATTTGTAGTCTTGGTCATATCTAAAAACTTTTCTTGCTAAAGAGTAACAAGAACTGATCGCAAAATGCCAAATTTATTAAGTGTAATTGCGATTGTCTCCCTCATGGTGGAAACAATGAGCTATTATGCACAGTCATTTCCAAAGCAGCACTTTCAGGCTTTAAATTATTGATTTGGTACACTAAAGTATACAGTCATTTTGTAACACTTATGATACGTACGATATATTTATACAGCACATTTAAACAATGATGTCATTAGAGGGCGGTGTCCTAGAGGAACAGAGAGCATTACGATGCTTATTGGAACAGAAGAACTGACACTCAACTATTAAAACAAATACAAGGATAGGAAAGATTACTTTTATAAGATGAAAGAAGCAGTGATGTGGTAATATTTCAGCACTGCTGACCACCATATCCGCTCTGTCTCCCCCATCAGACACTGCAGAGAAGAAAGACGAATGACTCTCTAATCCAGCCCACCTCCCTCCCTCCTGCTCGGTCCACCTCGCTCTATTGCTGCAGCCTCGCCTGAGAATAGGGCTGCTCTGCAGTGCTGCTCACTAACACCAACTGGTTCACTCTCACTCAAACAGGAGCACCACCAGGCAAGACCTGCTGTATCATCCAGCCACGACAAGAGGTAAGATGCCCCACAAACGTGTGTGCAGAACAGAGAGGAGATGTGAGCACTATAGGGTCACATGAAGGAGACAGGGACAGTTCTAGACCAGCCAGACTAACAGATTGAAGGCAGAATGCACTGTTTTGTTTTGTTTTGTTTTTTTTAAACAGATGTAAACAATTCAAATTTTATGGCATACTTAGTATGTTGTATAGGGATGGGCTGGTGATAATTACCTAAATATTTAACAGGCATTGGAGGAATTTAGATTTTAGCTGATGAAACATGAAATTAAACAATTAGAATATCTTTTTTGCTCAGAGTAATGTCTAATCCTGAAGCTTGGCTACAGGTGGGCCTCGACTTCTAAAGGCATCTACTAATTTAGAAGAGTTTTAAATTATTTTTCAAATATATAAACATATATTTCCTTAAACATTTTTATTTCTACTGTTTTTGTCATGACTTATGAACCCTCATGTTTTGGAAAGCACTTGGAGAAAAGAAAATTTAAAAAAAAATCATTTTGAGAGAATAAAGGACTGTTTTCCCATTTTAGAAAAACATCTAAAAGCATAGAGAGATTAGCTGAGTTTAAAGTCAGTGACAATACAAAGTGCCTGTTTTTGAAGATGCTGATTTGCTGCAAATTGTGCGTATAAATCTTTGAAACGGTAGCATCTGTTTTTCTTGCAGTTGGATGGGTGTGTCTTCATCATGCTCAAGTCACTGCTTGTATATGGTGTACTGGGGGGTAAGGATGTGTGGAAAAAGAGTCTTCTCTGGTAGATTACAGTACACATTACTTTCTTTATCATCTTGATGTGTTTTATATATTTTTTTTTTGTCCCAGTTTTGCTGATCCCAGCAAAGTGCAACAAAATTTCTGTGTGCACTGAAGATAACAAAGGCCTGAGAGTGGACTGTCTGCTTGAGCCTGAGCCCAACAAGCTCAACACCTTTCAATTCTCTTGGTCCTCTGGTACCAAAGAATCTGTCATCAGCACCAATGTCTCGGGATCATCTCCAGATAACAAATTCAAAGGCAAAAGCACGGTTCAAGAACTAAAGCCTCACGGCTACAGGATGACCCTGCCTAATTTCACAGACGACCTTCTGCGCAACTCAACCTTCTTGTGCACTTTGTCTGGAAAGACAGTCAGAGTCGCAGTGGAAAAAGGTGGGTAGATGATTGCATCTGTGGTTGGAGTGATCATGACAATATGTGACTTGGAGAGACTTTCAACATGCTTATGACCATGTTTGGCATCTCACTTCTCTTCCTCTGCAGATAAACTTCCCACATGTTCAGCTGTGAGTGTGTTTCTGAGAAGCCCCACCTCCTGGATCGTTTGTCTGCTTCTCTCCTACTATCAAATGCAAAGCTAAATAAACAAATAATGAAAGTATGCTTTTGCTGAAACTGATGCACATCTAACTCGCCTACATGTCTTTCCATATTTGCAAGTATCCCCTAAATAACACCAAAATACCAATCTCAAAGAGGTTGCACATACGTATATACTCTTCCTATAACTCTTAATGGGCACTGAAGTATTTTCATCACATAACAACCTACAATGAAGATGATTCATCAGAACTGCTAAATGTGTTTGTTGCTGTAGCGTCACTTAAACCTGCATTATGCATCATTACAGCCATCTCAGAAAGTGGCCAAGTGCTACCACTGTAGATCCTAGAGCATTTGTTTGTTAATAAAGATGCTTTAAGAGACAGTTGGAGCTGGTCTCAGTCTATTGGTCAGGGTGTGTGTGTGTGTGTGTGTGTTTGTGTGTATTGGGTAACAAAATTAATACCATCCAGCATTTAGATGTGCCGCCCCCTCCCTCCTTCATCTCTGTATGGGGTATAATTGATCATATTGTAATTCCAGAATTGCGTGTTTGTCAGTGAGTGTAGGTCATGGGCGGATACATCAGATTATCCGCCAGCACATGGCGTATAATGACATAATTTCATCAGAACAGAAGGGCGTGACAGCAATAATAGCCTCTGGGCATCTTGAGCATTTGAGAATTAGCAACACAGAATAAGTACAATAGAAAATAACTGAATATGTATTTATTAACGTATATGAATAAATAATTTACACATATTCTGATATGCCTCAGTTTCATACTCATTATGAATTTTTGGTGTAACATATGTTTAATACTACTTATTTGTTTTATAAAGCTTGGTTTTATTTTTTAATGTTATAAATATAGTATACTCTGCCACGTCAAATTGTTAGTAATGCATCATTTGGAGTTTCATCGGCATTCATTCCACCAGAATTATGTTCGCCAACCTGCGACTTTTTGCACCTTGATGCTTTCCGTAGTTTCTGATAATACAATGGCTGCGTCCACAAGTGGCAATAGTAAAAGCACGGAACTGTCTAAAGCTGAATACTTAAAACGTTATTTATCTGCAGAAAGTGATGTCAAGAAGACAAAAGGGAAAATTAAAAAGAAAAGACGCAAGATTACTGGAAAAGGGTGAGGAGTTTAAGATTTGACTGTGTGTGTTTTGGATGTTAGCACTGAAGCTAGCAGAGACTTACACGCTTTGGCATACTTACAAACATTGTTAAAAGTTTTATGCAGCATATTTTAACTCAGTTATTTTATTCAAGTCTTAAAATAGTGGATGATGACATAGACTGGAAACAAATGGTCAAAGAAGAAGAGGAGGTTGAAGACGATGAAGAAGAAGCTCCGGTGGTAAGAACCAAGCTAACAATACTAAGCTATTATTAATGTACTTGAAAGTATTAACGATTCTCGTGTGGTTTTTGTGTTATCAGTTATGAGATTTTGCAACAATGAGCAAATCATTTACTATTTTAGGGTG
Organism: Pao palembangensis; assembly: GCA_015343265.1. NCBI lineage: Eukaryota > Metazoa > Chordata > Actinopteri > Tetraodontiformes > Tetraodontidae > Pao > Pao palembangensis. The sequence goes on along the minus strand of CM027094.1, from coordinate 8,264,403 downwards.
AAAAGAGCTTAGCGTAATAAATTTAGATTTTAATTTATTTTCTGTAAATTGGATATTGTCAGTAATAACTGATGAATGAATGAATACCATCCATCCATCTATCTATCTATCCATCCATCTTCTTCCGCTTATCCGGGGTCGGGTCGCGGGGGCAGCAGCCCAAGTAGGGAAGCCCAGACTTTCCTCTTCCCAGCTACTTCGTCCAGCTCTTCCGGGTGGGGGGTTCTCTCCAGCGTGTCCTGGGTCTTCCCGGGGGCCTTCTACCGGAATGAATGAATATAATAAACTAGATTAAAATACATTTATTTTATTTAGTAAAATTTATATTCATGATTTAGTAAGAAATTGCTTAATTTAACAATAAGAAATTCTCTGATGTTCAAATATTAATTAGAACTGTGAGTAACTGCTTTATAAAGTGCAACATAATAAGTTTTATGTCATACCAACTACTGATTCTTTTCTACTCAGATTGCAGAAGTGATTGATGAGAGACCAGAGGAAGTCAAACAGATGGAAGTATTCAGAACTGGCAATAGATGGAAAGTAATTGGAGGTAACTGGGTGTTTTTTGTACAAATCTCTGTAAGTATAACATATTATGTTTATGATGAGTATCCTCTTCCAATAGCTGATGAAAAAGAAGGCACAGATGTGGAGAATGAAAATGAGCACCAAAATCAAACGTCTGACCCATCGAGCAAGAAGAGTAGAAAGAATTCAAGTCAAGTCAAGAAGACACGCCATGACTCTCCAGACATATCCCCACCCAGAAAAATCCGCCATGACTCTCCAGATGTTTCCCCATCCAGGAAAGCCCATCACGACTCTCCGGATTTATCATCTCCAAGGCAACGCTCAGGAAAATCAGGTAAACGGCAAATCTAAATTTTGTAATATTGCGTTTTAACTCATATCTTTTGTGTTTCACTTAAACACCCCATCATACAAATATTGGTAACCATTTTTGATTAACTTGCAAGGAAAAGGCCTACTTTGTCAAATAAAAACCTGATTTACTGTCTTCATCAGGGGCAAAAAGGGTCCAAAAGAGGCACGACTCAGACTCTGATCAGTCACCTCCACGAAAAAAGACAGAGAAAAGAGATTCAGACTCCGACCAATCTCCTCCAAGGATAGGTCCCGGAACAAGCAGAGGCTCAGATTCTGACCAGTCCCCACCCAGGAGGCAGTCACGCAGGGGAAAGGAATCAGATGAGGATCTGTCCCCACCTCGTAGGCCTGGCCAAAAACATGTGAGCATGTGACATAGTGTGTGCCTGCCCAGTAAGAGCTACTATTTATGGATATTTTTGTTTTCCAAAGATGCTTTCTGGTGGGAAGGCAGGCCTGGTTTCTGGAGAGCTTTTAAGGAAAGAACAAGAGGAGAACAGGCGCAAAGAAAAACACAGTCAGCCATTGGAAGGTTGGTTCTGCTTTTTAAATCCCTTAACCCATTTCAATTTTGTCACTACTTATGGTAACTTTCACAGGCAATGTGTCATCACATAGTTACAGTGTGTTTCAGCTGCTAGCTATGTCTTCCACCTTCAAATTGTAATGCAGTCATTACTCAGTTATTGGTTTAAACGAATATACCTGCCATTATAGATGATTCCCGTAATGCCAAGACGGTGTTCAGAGACAAGACCGGTAAAAGGAGGGATTTGGAATCAGAGAGAGAAGAACAGAAAAGGAAAGCAGAAGAAAAAGCAATCAAGGATGAGAAGTATGCTCAGTGGGGAATCGGGTAAGTTTGGTTTGGTGCAAGTGTGATTGCAGCAGAAATTCTAATATATGTTGATTTGTTTCCATCACTAAATTCCACTAATGTTTATAGGTTGGCACAGAGTCAGATGCGTCAGCAGAAACTTGAGGATGCAGTGCATGAAGCTCATAAGCCACTAGCCCGTCACTTGGATGATGAGGATCTTGACCGCATGTTGAGAGAACAAGAAAGAGAAGGAGATCCAATGGCTGCAATGCTCAAAAGAAAAAAGGAGCGCAGTACTACGACAAAAGGTTCTGATGGTTGCAGATGTGGTTCCATTTTTTTCCAATGACACGCCAGACACGGTGTAAACAATCATATTTTCGCTTTTCAGAAAAACCAAGATATAAAGGGCCAGCACCTCCTCCAAATCGCTTTAATATCCTTCCAGGTTATCGATGGGATGGTGTCGACAGGTACAGGATGTCCACATTTGTATTACATTTATACAAGTTATTTTAAAGGGTCTAGGCTGACTGTTTTCAAAGTTAATAGTGATAATTAATTGCTAATTTTTTTCCCGGCAGATCAAATGGTTTTGAGAAGAAACGGTATGAGAGGATGGCAGATAAAAGAGCTGCTCAGGAGGCAGCCTATAAGTGGAGTGTAGAAGATATGTAATTGGTTTTGAAAAGTGATAGATTTTTATAAGAATATGTAGTGTCAAATTGTTTTCCACAAATGTATTAAATAATGTTTTTGTAAAATGTTGTTACTTGTGTTCATGTACCGCTATATTTTTTCATGTTTATTTCATTTTTTTCATTTTCATTAGAGTTGCAAATATTTTGTGCCGCTAGTTTCAAGCGGGAGGATAGGAACCTTATGTCACCGACAATTCGTTCACGTCGGACTGTTTTGGTTGATGGACGCCTTGACTGCGACGCTTCCGGGCCAATGAACTAAGCTGGATATCTTGACCTGCCTTTAACAAGACTGACACTGGGAGTTTTACTGTAAACGAAAACGTGTATCTTAAATTTGGAAAAAATGGTTGACTGGAGTCCAATAGCGAAGGTTTACGACCCGCTAAAAGCTGGAAGCATTGACGGCACGGATGTGGAGCCCCATGACCGGGCGGTGTGGAGAGCAATGGGTGTTCGTTATAAACCCAACAAAGGCGTTGTTGGGGACCCACTCCTAACCCTATTTGTGTCTCGTTTGAACCCACAAACAACAGAAGACAAACTGTACGAAGTGTTTTCCAAGTATGGAGAAATTCGGCGGCTGAGGTTGGTGAGGGACATCGTCACAGGTTTCTCCAAACGATACGCATTCGTCGAATATAAGGAGGAGAGGTCTGTTGTCCGAGCTCGCCGGGACGCAAACAAAATAGTGGTGGACCAACACGAAGTGTTTGTGGATTTTGAACAGGAGAGGACTCTTAAAGGGTGGGTTCCTCGGCGACTTGGTGGGGGTCATGGAGGCAAGAAGGAGTCCGGGCAGCTGCGATTCGGTGGCAGAGATAGACCTTTCCGCAAGCCTATTAATCTCGGTGTCGGTTTGATGCAAGAACGGGTTGGCGGTGGATTCAATAAGTGGGACAGACCAGGGTTGAGAGACAGAGAAGACCGGGAGCGACACAGAGAGACTGCATACGGCTACAGAGGAAGGCGGGATGAGCGGGAGAGAGACGACCGCAGATATGGAGACAGGAGCAGGCACCGGGACAGGAGATGAAGCGCATGAAGTGGTGTAGTTCTAATCCTTTTAACTGGAGTCTGTGGAAGATGTCATGACATTCAATCACGATATCTTCTAAGACAAAGAATAGTAAGTAGCGAGTGACTACTGGGGCTAATTTGCACACATTAAATATCGGATTACATCATCATATTAGTTTGGGTCATATTTCATGGTTGTTTTTAGTGTTCACAGAGGAGAAGGATATCTCAGAGTGCTTAGTATCTACCAGCATCTAAACATTGCAGTAATTCTAAGAGATAAAGGCTGCATTTAAAAAAATCACTATAAGGAGTACAGAGTGATGAAACTGTTTCAAAATGCATTAATAGATGTATTTGTAGTAATTGAAAAATTCTAGTGCTATAACATTAAATGAGCAGCTTTTAAGGTACTTGCAGGTCAGATTTATTACACCATCTTTAAACAGCTGGAATATTTCTTTTCTTCAACATTCCTTTGATAGCAGAAAAAAACAGTGTCACCTTTCTCTTTCCAATGAATAAATTCAAAATTTAAAAATGATGTTTTTTGTTTGCTTTGTGTCTTTTTTTTTCAGAGAGCTCAGTTAACCCATGAAAAACCAACAATGTGTTCAGTTGCATGTTCTGTTTACAATAATTGTACAAACAAACTGTACACAGGCCTTTAGGACAGAGGATGTGACTTCAAAATGTTCATATATGCTGTTAGATATCCATTACCGGGTGCTGTACCCTCTTTTTTTGTCCATTAAAGCAGATTATCATCATGTTTATCTATTGATATGAAATGTTAATGGACTGATAATAAAATCAACCCATTAAGTCTAATGCTGTGCACCATTAGGTGATCACAAGGTCATGCTGCTGGGAAACTGATGATGGCTTAATGGAAGGGAAAATGTCCTGTGGAAAACAGAAGCACCTAAAAAAAGTCATAATAGGTTCATTAAAATATGTATTCATGTATGTATTGGAATTGGTGTCTTTTTTAACTATGCATAATAACATTCCAGACATTATTTTGTTTTTGATTTGCCCAAAGAAATGCCATTTACACCAAAAAATGAGTACATGGATGCTAATTTCTACGGTTAATCCTTTGTCAAGCTCTGCTTTTCAGATGAGTTTGTGCTGAGCCTGTGATCCTGGATGGACCAAGCAGGGTAAGCCTCTTTTTGCACTGTGCTGAACTCTAACCTGTGAACCAAACACACAAAATATCCCTGACATATTCTCTCCAGAAGTTTGAGCAACAAACCCACTCTCACCTGAAGGCAGGGTTAATGCCAATATTGTCAGGATATGGCAGGGCAGGCGTGCACCTCCTGGGACAGGGTGGAGGAGGGAAATCTTTCTGATACTGAGAAAGCATCAGTGGAGCTGCTGTTGAGCCTGACTGATCAGAGGTTTTTCCTTGCTCGTTTTCCCCTGTCTCTCTCTTTTCACTGCTGGTGCTCTCCTCTGTCCTTCCCGAGGACATGGCATGGGACCTCTGCTGGTTGTTATGGGTAGCACGTCCTGAGGGTTCACACAAACTTTTAGAGAGGTTAATTCTTTTGTATTGTTAAGTTATTTTTATTTGCAAATTACTTCTATTTGATTAAGTCTGCTGGGAAAAGGTTTATAATTATGTCTAACAATTCATTTCCAATTACATTATATTCCTTTAGGGTTTTTTTTAATCATGTAAGAAACCTTAACCTCCAGACTATTAGATGTTTTTTTTTCCCCCCACATTTGAAGTATTACTATATCATATGATTTCAGTCCATCAGTTGCAGTTACATTGATCAACCAAGCACAACTGGCACATGTGGTACGTGGTACAGAAACACTCAGCAGCATAATTCAGATAGACTGGTTTACTCTTGGGTGAGATAAGATTGTGACCTTTGCCTCCTGTTGGCTGTGGGACAGGTCTAAAGCAGAAAGCTTTACGTGACGTGGTCTCCATCTTAACAGGAGTGTCTGGGTAGATGAGAAATCCTGCAAAAGTGAAAAAAAAAACCCCACACTGAAACTCAAGTTTATGTTAGAAAATAATTCACTCATTATTAAATCACACTTGAAAAACATAAAACAGAAGCCAACAGATCTTTACCTGCTAGTGTAGGAGGCTCTCCCCTGTAGGGCTTAACAGGCTGAAATAATTCATAGTAACGATGGTGCTTGTTATTGACATACATTATGTCTGGTGACAGTGGCATTAACAATGTCACACCCAATCCTGTAAGAAATAAGTAGCTTTTCTGTGGCAGTGAATCAAATAATGAGGCATTAGAAGCCCTGCTTTGTTATAAATAACAGCCCATAAAATAGATGAAGAGAATAATTTATTTCTTTTTCCTACCTTACAATGTGTAAGAATTCCACATACTGCCTTGATTTTACTTCAAGGTTGTGTGTCTGTTTGTAATCAGCATATACAATAAGAAACATAAAGCTTGTTTACTTCAGTAGTCATGGAGTTCTATTCTTCCAGTATGAGTAACAGATACAGTAGTTACCAAGCGAGACAATAAAGTTAGACCACCAACAGGGTTCTGGAATCTTTGCAATCTTGAAGACAATTGAATGTTTGAATTTGAAAGGATTTTTAATGAGGATTGAGAACATAAAATATAAATACAGAGGTATTGTTGCAGGAAATATTGACTGTAGCTTGTAAGTTGTCTTTTCAGTGGTTACCCTGGAGCATTTGGGCAGCACCCAGCAATGCAATGTGCCTCCCAGAGTTCAGACGATATCAATTACAACAGATTTTTTTTTTTTTTCTTTTTTTTTCACATCAGAGGGCTGGTTCTGGCCTGTAGCCTTTTTGAGTATGCATACTTTATATTCAGCAGTAACACACTTTTCTTTGTTCTTAATGAGAGACTTTTTATTATTTTCTTTTGCATATTTTTAGTATTGTGTAAGTATATTTTCAATGTGTGGAAGGATCACTAATCAAATCCTATTACTGTGTAAAGCAATAACTCATAAATCCGACATAAGAGTTACATTAAATCCCAAACCTCTGTCACAAGGTAAGCAATTAATCTAACTTGATCTAATATTTAGAGATAACAAAAACAATTTAAAGACAAAAATAACCATCAAAAACCATATGTCTCACTCATAATGTGAAACAATATTATCCTAGTGAAGAATGTGTTGTTATCTCCTTATGCTGTATTTCCATGGCCACTTCACAAAATTCCTTGTTTACTTTAAAACTAGATCAAACATACAGGTAACATAACACATAAAAATCCACTTCTCTCTCTCACTCTGTGTGTGTGTGTGTGTGTGTGTGTGTGTGTGTGTGTGTGCAGGAACGTGATGTATGACTGAATATTTGCTTTGATACACCAGACACTGTTACACAGAAACATGTTATTGGTACAGTTCAGGTAGTGAGGTTTGCTTCATCAGATTATCAAGTCGGTTTTAAGAGTTGTAAACCAACATTTTTCAATTTAAACTGAACTATTCCATAATACCTCCCCTTTATATAATACAAAGTATAATGAGAGCTAAGTAAAAAAAAAAAAACCCTTGACTGACATTTTGCATGATTTTAATGGACCAAGTAGATCCGGATTAAACATGAATATATGTTTTACAAGCATATAGAAAGAAGGCAACTTAGTGCATCTCTGTAACTGAAAACTATTTGGCTTTATTTTATATAAAACTGCTTTTGCAGAAAAAAATGCACAATGTGTTTATTTGTTATTTGCACAGATTTCAGGACTCCAGCAGGAGTCTCCCGTTCCCATAGTAACAAGAATTCATTCAGAACCGTAGGTGTCCGCATTAGCATTGCGTTCGCCGACAAACGCCATTAGTTTTTATATTCGATTTATGGCCTATTCTGTTAGCCGAAGGGACAATAACAAGTTCTGATAACTCTGTATTTGGATAAATCGCTTGTAAATGGCGTAAGAAGCAGCCGTTTTTTAGCCTAGCGAAAGTCTGTCAGACTGCGGCGTTGAAGTGTCCGGAAGTTGTGGAGGGGAAAGAGAGAAAGGCATGAAAAAAAGAGAGCTGGAGAACCTTCTCAACACGATTCTAACAGGATTTCGAAGCTTCTAAGAGGATAAGAGTGCCCCCCTTAATCTCATAAGGACTAGTAACCCACCTGGATTTATTTTAATAATCGGCTGTGAAAGTTTCTATCACCATGGGGCTTCCGACGCTCGAATTTAGTGATTCTTTCTTGGACAGTCCGGAGTTCAGAGAGCGACTACAGTGCCATGAGATCGAGTTGGAGAGGACCAACAGGTTCATTAAAGACCTAATCAAAGATGGAAACATGCTCGTGTCCGCACTCAAGAGTAAGTTTTCCCCGATCGCTCTCTTCTTTTGGGGGGTGATGGTGCGTATTCCAGCAACCATATGTGCATCCGGGGCCAGATAATAGAGTAGCCCAAGGCCAGGACGTGAACACAGCCACTGCTCACCCCGCATTAAAGTGGGTCATAGATTAGTAACTGTTTTAATTTGATGATCTTGGTACAAGCAGCACAGTTAAGCAGTAACCCCACTGTTATGTAGACTGTATTGCGTCATTCCACTTACTCCTTTGTTGGCCTTTTTATACGATTTGCAAATAATTTTCCGGTCAGTTAGTTTGCGGTTGCTGAATGAAAGTGTAACATTTCTGCATTAAAACATGCACAATAAAATGGTTTTGATCATAGTCATTTTACTGTTATACTCGCTGATAATTAAAGATAATGGCCTCAGTTCTGTTGTCATATAGTAAAATAGCAAGTGTTTTCAGATAGATTGCTTCCTTATTAATTCAGATAGTAAACTTGTTTGATGTCATATACAAAGGCAAAAGAAGGCGCACACACTGACTATCTGTAATGAATCTAAGAGTACATTTCAGGGACTGCATAGTGTTATGCAAATCTGTAATATTTTTTATACAGTATATTGGCTTTTCAGTGTTTCAGATGATTAAAGCACAAGCACACCTGCACATTCTGTCTTCACATCTGGTTGACATCAATCATGCTGGATGAGGTCACACTCTTGCGAGTATTATTGACCTTAGGGTGAAACAAAGTGATTAGAGTAAAATGAGGACGGAGCTTTCTGTTTCATGTGAGTGGAATTTAGTTTTTCAGGGTGTTTTTAGAAAGAAAACACAAAATAAACACACTCAACACTTGTTAGCGTCTGACAAACTGTGTCTGTGAACACTGTTGGACAGAAACAACTACAGTGTATGATGCCAGGACATTTTTGATGCAAGCAGACTTGACAGCAGTAGAAAAAATTATCCATCTTGTCAGGTTAGGATAAAAGTATTTAAGTAGATTTTGTCTTTTTGCTTACCTCCACACAGTAATCTGATAGAACTGCTTCCAAAGGACATGTTGATGGTTTTACTTTGCTTACAAAATGCAGCAATGTTGTTAAAGTCAAGTATTACAAAAGCTGGCACGCATGACCGCACAAGTGTGTAAAAATAAAGAAAATTCAGTCCTGTGGTGCCAAAGAATATCAAACTGTTTTATAGAAGCAGCACTAACACTTAAGTAAAGTACAATATGGTGTGTGTTTGTTTGCAGCGACCTTTGACACCAGCTTTTAAAAAATAGTTTTCACTGGAAGATACAGATATACCGCCGGTCAAGGGTTTTTAAAAGAAATAGATACTTTTTTAAGATGATTTCACAGTAATAAGTGTTAGCGTAATTGAATTTATTTTATTGGTGTTAAGATACTGAATCTAGCGCTGCATCTCATCCCCCCCAGGTCTTTCTATTGCAGTGCAAAGATTTTCTCAGTCTTTGCAAGAGTTCCAGTTTGAATGTATTGGCGATGCAGAGACGGATGATGAGATCAGCATTGGTGAGTGGAAAAGACGGACTAAGAAAAGACTAAGAAAAATCTTATAAATGTTCCAACATTTTACAATATTTTTTACAGCTCAGTCCTTAAAAGAGTTCTCTCAGTTGTTGAGCACCATGGAGGAGGAGAGGAAACGACTGGTAAGAACACTGCTTGCGTGTGTGTGCATTCACACTCACAAAGACTAAATGTCAGATGACTTTGAGATATTTTATTATTACCCTGAAAACACAGTATTTGAATGGGATGACTGACTGTATACCTATATAAGGTGTACCTAACATATTTGCAGATTTGTCTAAACTCTGTATTTTTTAAATGATCTTATTTCACAGGCTCCTGTGCTGACCTTCTCTGATTATGATATCATTTAATTAACCTTCCCATCTTTTCATTGCTTAATGTCAAGTGAAAACTTTTGGAAAATCCCCTGCATGTACTTCCTTAAACACTTAGCCTTTTCTGCTTACACACGTGTGATTCACACAGTCCTGTTGAACACTTTTGAGTCAGTGGCAGTAAGTACTCTGGGCCAAAAAAAAAGGTGCAGTGTATCGTATGCAGCCTAATACCTAGAATTGATGTCTCTTTCTCTCTCTCTCTCCCCCTCTATCTCTGTCTCTTTCGTTCAGCCTCTCTCACTCTCTCTGTCTGATTGTGTGTGCATGGTCTGGTTACAGAGAACCCATGTGGAACCTATTCTGCCACTTCCCCCTTGAGACTGTTAGCAGAGCCCTGACTGCCTGGGAAAGTCCATAAAAGTGTGCGTGTGTGTGTGTGTGTTTATGCTTTTCTTCTTTGCTGCAGCACTGCTGAACACACGTAACTCCTACTAATGCCAACACTGAGTGGAAGGACAATTAGGATGTACCTACCTGCTTGAAAGAGCGATTGTGACCTGACAAAACCTGTTTGTTGTCTATTCAGTTTCACCCTTTATGATGTCATGTGTGGAAAAAGGCCTTAAAATGAACACAGCAGCTTCTCTTCCAATTTAAATCTCATACTCACAAAAAAAAGCTGATTGTTAGAGCTTCTATATGTTTACCAAAGGAGGACGCAGATCCAATATAAACACTAAACACTGATTACCTCTTGGCCATGAGTCTGGACAGCAGCCCGAGGTTTTCATACGCATATATAAGAAAGTACCTCTGAATCAGCGCCTGAGATTTATTTTAAATTCCTGCTTCTCTTGGAAACGTTTTTATTAAGAAGCAATTATCAGACAGAAATAACATTTCAGTAGGCCTCTGCTGTTTTCATGGAACGCTCTCTTACAGTAGTTGCTGTTCTTTTGTATATTTTTCTTGGTATGACATCAAGCTGGGCTACAGTACCGCATTGTTTTGCTTTTTTCTTCTCTCAGATCCAGAATGCTGATGACGTGTTGATCTCACCACTTGAAAGATTTCGTAAGGAGCAGATTGGAGCTGTTAAGGTACATATGTGACTAAGTAGATTATTAGCATGAATCAAATGAACAGCTTTGTTTTTATAGCTTCATAAAGAATCACGGGCTAAATTAAAAATGGTCGATGCCGACCTTTTGGAAATGCCAAGTTATAATTGATTTATAAAGCAGGTGGTGGTTGGGGGGGATGTCACAGAATGTAATTTGGTCTGATAAAAGATGGATCACCAGCCCATGTCAGTAACAAGGTCATGGGAACGGACACTGGGAGGAGAGACAGGCGGCACGTCACAGAGACGGTCAGGCAGTGTAAACACATAGCAAGACTGATTGCAGCAGCTGTCCCATTTTTTTTTTTTTTTTTTAGTTTATCTCATTTTTCCTTTTGTCTCCCAGACGGAAATAACAGCAGGGGCAGTAACAGATCTGTGCAGCATGTTAAGCCCTGACAATGATACTTAAATTCATATAGAATGTAGCAGGAGTGTGTGAAGAGCACATTCACACACTGATGAGATTGTACCACCGCAAGTTGGTGTGTATATTTTTGCAGCTATTATGGCATTGTTTTTCACAGAAACCATTATACACAGCTTCTTACCCCCTCACTTAACTCTGTTTAGATATCAGACCTCCGTAACTTTAGTCAGTTTGCATTGTTGGCCCAACATAATTATTATGTCACTGAAAATGAAGTCATTGAATTATTTTTTTTCTCAGGAGGGAAAGAAACAGTTTGACAAAGAGACTGAGAGGTACTACTCAGTTCTGGAGAAGCATCTCGGGCTTTCATCTAAAAAGAAGGACTCACATCTACAAGAGGTAAAACTCTCCAACTCCTTGAAGTTAATGTCTCAGTTTTATGTTGCTTTGTGTGAACTAAACATAAACGTGTGTTATGCTCGATTTCAATGCAGGTGGACGCTCAGATGAGTAAAGACAGGCAGATCTTTTATGACGCGTCGCTGCAGTACGTCTTCAAGATCCAAGAGGTGCAGGAGAGGAAGAAGTTTGAGTTTGTGGAGCCGGTGAGGTTATACCTATACTGTACATGTTTCCTTTGAAAGATGCAAAGATTTCGTCATCAGTCGTCCCCACCTGCTTTTATCTGACCAGTGAAGAGAAATACAGTCTTCATACAATATCTCAGCCTGTTTTAACCACAAACAGTGTTTGGCGAATGATAAACTTGTTTTATAGATATGTATCAGTAAAGCCCACTTCCTGTTGCTCTAACCGCACTTCCTGCATGGATATCTCTTCCGCTGATGGATACGGAAACTGATGGAAAGTAAACAATGACAGTGGACAACGAGCAGATTTTGGGATTTCTCTGTTGTGGACGCTACTTTTGATTTATGTTGCAGCTGACGGGTTTTTTTTTTTTAATCCTTTGACTACACTCTGTGTTCTCCCACTGACCTTTTTCCTGTCGATCTTTCTCATTGTCCTTCAGTTACTAGCCTTCCTGCAGGGTTTGTTTACATTTTACCACGAGGGCTACGAGCTGGCTCGTGAATTTGAGCCCTACAAGCGACAGCTTCAGTTTAATCTGCAGAATGTGAGTATGAATATTGACTTCAAATCTTAAGACATAAAGCGCAATTTAAAATCGAATTAACTTTAGAATTAACTGTTTAATGGTCACTGAGTATTTTTTAATCATTCATTACATTCTGCCCATCGGTTCCTAATAGGTTTTAAATAGGTTTTTTTTATTAAATTATGTTTTGTAAGGCTCGGAATAACTTTGAAAGTACGCGCGCTGAGGTTGAGAGGTTAATGAAGAGGATCCGATCTGCAGAGGAAGACTTCAAAGCTCCCGGCAGCTTCACCATGGAGGGATATCTGTACATACAGGAGAAACGTGAGGCGCGCACGTTATATTAGTAAAAAAAAAAAAAAAAAAAAAAAAAGAGTCTATTTCTGTTTTATTAATGTGTGGCAGGCATGACAATGTTGTGTTGTACATTGCAGGCCCGTTGGGCAGTGTTTGGACCAGATACTACTGTACTTATGAAAAAAGCTCCAAGATGTTCACAATGAGCAGCACAGAGTCCAGAGCAGCCAACAGACAGGTGAGCCGAGGCACAAATTCATCAATTCGTCAGTTTATTAATGTTTCACAGAGCAGTGACTGATAATGTGAATATCGCCTCTGCTTTGCTACGCTCACAGAACACTTGGTGCTTTTTTATGGCGCAGCAACAAAATCTTTGTAACATTATCGCAGACAGGTCCTTTTTTACTTGAAATTCACTCATAAAAAGTTGATTTGTGAAACAGAAACCAAAAATATGGACCTGTCTCTCTCCCTGTCAACAGAACGGCGTGGTGAACGTCACTCCTGAGATGTTCAGGCTGCATTCTTGTGTCAGGAGAAAGAGGGATTCGATCGACAAACGCTTCTGTTTTGACATTGAGGTGGTTGAGAGGTGAGACGGCAGGAAGGCCGCAGAGAGACACACGGACACCTCTGAGATTAAATCTGCTGAATGCTGCTCTCTTTCTCTCTCAGACATGGCGTCATTACCCTGCAGGCTCTATCGGAGGCCAACAGGCGGCTGTGGATGGAGGCTATGGATGGAAAAGAGCCTGTATGAATATATCCGCCTTTAATTTTAATGTCTCAAAAGCACCACCAACCAAACTGAAAAAAAACATATCACTAGATTTTGTGCCTTGTATTAAAAATGTGCCATAACAGATCAGATTGTCTTTCACTGCAGATTTACACACTGCCATCATTGCTCAGTAAAAAAGAGGAGAGTAAGTGTTCATATTTATGCTGCTTTTGTATTGCTTTAATTCATATTCACGTCTTGTAAAAATAGAATTTTGTGCATCTTTTTTCAGCATTCCTGAATGAGGCAGGCCTCAACTTTGTTAAGCAGTGTATCAAACTTATTGAAACAAGAGGTATTCCTTTTAATATGTCCATTTGGATGAAAATGTTGTTTTGTCCTGTGAATTTGTATTAAATTGTTTATTTTTGCGTGAAGGCCTCACCACGCCGGGGCTGTACAGGACTGGAGGAGTCAACTCCAAGGTGCAGCGGTTGATGACAACTGTGTTTGGTAAGAATCTCTATGCTCATCTTTCAGTGCGAGGAAGTTTGTTACATAACAATAACGTGCACAACATTTTTTTTGAAAAATCAGTGCTTTTGTTTTGGTTGTTCCCTATCTACCGTCCTGCAGCATCCACGGCCCCAGCTGACCTACACCTGGATACAGATGCCTGGGACAACAAGACCATCACTAGTGGCCTCAAAGATTATTTTAGGTAACATAAAGCACATTGTAATTTTCAATAGAAAGTCTGAGTTGTGGAGTTATATGATTTCCATTGTGCACAGATGTCTGGCAGAACCCGTGCTGACCTACAGACTGCATAAAGAGTTCATCAAAGCTGCAAGTAAGAACCCTTATTGCCTCTTTCTACACAGAGATGCAGAGCGTTGATTATTTGGGATCATGCAAGCAGGCCTGTCAGTGCTTCTAGACCTGTGGCCTGAAAGTGTAATCTTTCAACTTCACACATCATAAGTCTCCACATTATCAGTTCCTCAGTCTAAACTCTTTACCCATGAGATAACAAGATTTAATTGGAGTAATCTCTGCATGCTTAACAAGAGTCAGTAAAGGAAACAAGTATCAGCATTTAGCAGCCAAGTTATTATACTTTGAGGAGAATGTCAGTTTATGTGATTCATTTTGACTATTTAAGATATTTCAGATGAAAATGACTAGAAATTTCTTAGGCATTTGAAGCATCTTGTCTCATCCGTCTTCTTTCTTTGTTCCGTCTCCAGAGTACGATGACCAGAAGTACAGGGTGAGGGCCATTCATGCTCTTGTACACAAACTCCCAGAAAAAAACAGAACACTGCTGGACCTCCTAACCAGCCACCTCCACAAGTATGTCTATACGAACACATGCTGTCCTGGTTTAACAACGTTTTGAGCGAATGCCTGATGAGGATTTCTAGTTATTCATTAGAAATGATGTTTCTTTGACAGCTTTGAAGCACAGCTCATACGAAAACATCAAATAACACTCTGATTTAAAGTATTGTGAACGTTACTGTGTATTTTACAGTTGCTTAAAGACCTGTTTCTTGATTAAGGGTATCCAGTCACTGCAGCCAGAATCTGATGACTGTGTCCAACTTGGGGATGATCTTTGGCCCTACGCTGATGAGGTCACAGGAAGAGACAGTGGCCGCCATGATGAATATCAAGTTTCAGAACATTGTGGTGGAAATCATCATTGAAAACCATAAAAAGGTACTATTACAACGATACAAACACGTAAAAGAACACATGTAAACACACTGCACACACGTGCTAGACATGACTCCTGCACGGTTTGACAGATATTTGGCGAGGCTCCAGACCCGTCGCTGCCGCTTCCTCAAGCTCCGTCGTCTCGGTCGACCCCTCGGAGAAATAAGGCCATCTGCCTGTCGTCAGGAAAGCGGAGGGCCCGTTTGTACCCTCCTGCTTTGTGCCTCGCCGACAATGATAGTAAGTCTGTCTGCAGCTCATTCAAGATTATGTTAACACCCACCAATGTTTTCCGTTCCATGATTATTATATGTGTTAATTGTGTTATGATATCATTGTTTTTCAGCAATAGTCTTATTTAGATCAGATCAATCATAAATGTGCTATTTTCTGACTTTAATATCTGAGGGACAAGGTGCCTCTGAGTTAGGGACAAAGGAACAACAAGACGTAAGAATGAAGGTCACTGTAAAGTAGTCAGCTTCAGCTGTCATGTTGTTTCCGGGCCCTCCCGACCTTTGATTTTTCCATGTCTTTATGTAGGTGACACTTTTAGTAGCAGCCCGGAGACAACTCCAATGGGCAGCCGGGAGTCTCTGTCCTCCCACTCGTCTGAAAAGAATGGTCAGACACTCCTCTCCTCTCCGCCATCCTCTCCCACCACAGAGGCTAGCCTGTCGTCCGCAGCAACGGCGTCTCCTCCTGCAGCTTCCCCCCAATACTGCTCAAACGGGAGTGATCAGAAAGACACCAGTGCATCCCCTCACCTCGTGACATCCTCTTCCTGGACTTCCTCCCAGCTCACTTCGACCCAGCAGACTTCCTCTGCGTCCTCCTCCATGTCCTCTTTACTGTCCACAGAGAGGACCTTGTCTGCCAAAGGAAACTCAAACGCTTCTTTGTCATCTATAAAAGAATCCAGAGTTGCTTCAGGAGCCTCGTCTTTCACCTCCACACAGTGCTCTTCAGTGGAGCGCGCATCCTCTCTCAGGGAAAGTCGACCCATTCAGAGAGGATCATCGCTCTCTTCTCTGAAGAGCAGCTATTCAGCAGACCAACAGAAATCCTCGGTCCCTGAAACCAGAGTGACAAATTCAGCTTCTCCTCAACAGCCCCGAAAGTTGTACAGGACTGCCTCCTCTTCATCTTCATCCTCCTCTTCATTATTTACCTACCAGCTTTCTACTTCATCCTCTCTGACATCACTGCACATCTCTGAGGGTAAAAGCCTGATAACGGGGAGGAAAACTTGCATAATTAGGTTTTTTTTTGTGTTTGGTTCTCATTTTTCCCCCATTTTATTGCAGATTACAAAAGCTGTCACGGATCAGTACAGAGCCTCATGTCACTCAACCCAGGAGAGGGGGGACACGCCCGTAAAATCTCACACACGCGATGTGGCTCTGATCTGATCACAAAGCATTCTGCAGCTGCAGCCTCCAGTAACGGTTACCAGAAGCCCGAATCATTGTGAGTTTTGCTAAAATTGCTAATCTCCGATGTCACAGTGCTCTGAACTTGCACCTCAGTTTCTACAAGTTATCTCTGATAAAGCAGTCAGGCTGTTTGTGCGTTTCAGGTTATCAGTTGGACTACCACAGCGCGAGAGCTCGGTGTTCTCCTCAGCCCTGGACATATGCTCCTCAGGAAGGTTTGTGGTTTTTAGATTGTTTGCAGCATAACCAGGCTATAAATTTCTTTGAAGGTCACTCAAGTCTCAGATTTCTTTTTCCACAGGGAAGCAAAAGCTCTTTACTCCTGTGAAGCAGAGCATAGCCATGAGCTAAGTTTTCCACAGGGGGCGCTGTTCTCAAATGGTGAGAAAACATGGGGTTAGTGTGGCTTGGTAATGCTAATTTAAGGCCTCAAACACTTTACTAAAAATTACTTTGAAAGCATTTTGTCACGTCATAAAATCCATTCTGCGTGAAAACTGATGAAAGAGTTCAAAGAGTGCATAATAAATAGTACATATAATAAGTAGTTGTCCCTTGTTTGTGCCTTCAGTGTATCCATCTGTCGAACCAGGCTGGCTCCAGGCCACGTACAACGGCAAGACTGGCCTAATACCTGAAAACTACATCACATACTTATGACAGACCTGATGAGGTGTGTTATTCCTGGATAACACATTTAACATAAGGGACCAGCAGTAGAGTAACAGCAACATGAATGAAGATCACTAAACTACTGCAGGCTGGATATATAGATGGTGTATAAACTGTATTTATATCAAACTATATGCAAACAATGTTGTTAATCATTTTAGAATTCAGTAGCTGTTAATATCTGACGCTAGTGACATGTCTTATAAAAATCCTGATCTTCTTTTGTTCTGCTATATAAATGCATTAAATGTCTGTAAATATAAATATTAACGATATTTTTTCGTAATTTATCTATGTAAATAATAACAAATAATGAAATGGTCCAAGAATGAATCTTTAAATAACACTTTTCTATTTACATTTTCCTTAAATAAATGCATTACTGAAAAAAAATGTGAGTTTGTATTTGAGTGTGTTTAAGGCCTAATATTAATTCTTTGGTGAAAAACACTTTTGAAGCAACAAAACTAGTGTGTATGTACCGATCATGCTGACAGTTAATCATAAAATGGGTACACAAATACAATATTACATTTCTATAACATGAATAATACAAAAAGTTACAGTCAAACTCAGTAAGCTCCTAGTAACTGCAGTAATAGACCTTAGTAAAGAGTTAATTAACACGTAAAAGTCTGACGTTCAGTGCACTATTAGGAATTCACAATTCATATTGCAGCAAAAATTAGAGTAAATAATTTTAGTGAGATTAAAAATACATTAATTCATTAAGATATTGATTGCTAATGTAAGCTTATGCGTAACTCTTTGCTAAAGCTTTTTGCTGCATTAACTGAAGTTCCGTTATTGTAGAAGGACGTGTTTATATCATGTATGACGTTTAATAGAAAACAGGCACTTGTGGAGCTCAGACGGTCCTGATCCCTCCCATCCTCTTTAGCAGTCCGTCCAGCGTCTCCATGTTCTGCGCCTTCTCCTCCAGCAGCTCATATCTCAGGCTGGAGATGTCTTGTTTGATCTCTTTCAGCTCACCTGAAGAGAAACAGGCACATTGGTTAACGAGCCTTTGCAATAAGCTCAGTTTCAGCACTGACTTTTACCTTCAGTGATCTCATCACTTTCTCTGTCTGCCTGAGCTTTGATGATGTAACGTTTTATCAGGCGTTTCATGATCTTCTGTCATTAGTGATGAGAAAAGGTGTTAAATTAATATTGTAACTCTATGTGTAACATTAGAAGGAAACACGTTACATATCCACAGATGTGTGTGTGTGTGTGTGTGTGTGTGTGTGTGTGTGTGTACCTGATATCTGCTTGTGGTATTTGAAGCACCGTAAGAACCAGAATTATCTCCAAGCTGGAAGATAAAACTCATCAAGGTTTGTGACATGATCAAAGGCTGTGATGCAGCGGTAAAACCACTGGGAGGTGCTCAGCCTCCAAAACTCTCTTGGTTTATTACCTGGTTGAGTTGAGTGCCACTTTTCTCTTCACTGTGTCCCCGCACCAACCGCAGAATCAGGGTCCTGACACATGTGGCCAGCCCCAGCACGGATTTAGGACTGGGGATGAGGTTAAAGGGCACGGGTAGAGTCCTCCCCTCCTCAAAGTAGGAGAACCAAAGCTTGGCTCGAGCAAACTTCCACTCAACATCAGCATCATCCTAAAGAACAGATAATATACATGGATTTGGAAGAAAACACCATTAACTTACTGCAGCCTCTGCACTGTTTAGGCTTCTGCAGATTCCAGAGTTGCTTATAATGCCTGGAACCACCGCTCAGTTTGATGGTTTGAAGGTTTTTGTGCAAAAATTGTCAAAAATTAGCAGCGCTTTTCATGTGAAGCATGTGAAGGTTAATTACATCTTGATGACAAACCTCAATCTCCTGGAAGGAACTGTTAATCATGGCAATGAGCATGTTCAGGAGCACTATCACCATGGTAACGTTGTATGTCCCGTACAGCACGTAACCAGTGTTCTCGATGAATTTGTGTCCGTTGTTGACGACAACAGACCTGACTTCGGAGAGACCAAATATAGCCCAGAACAGCGTCTTGAAGCTCTCCTCCAGGCTGCACAGATGCACAGAAAAGCAAATAAAATGAGACAAGGGGGAAGTTATTTTGGATTTCAAACAAACTGTTCATCTTCATGCGGGCGACATTAAAGTTTCTGTCAGAGAAAAGCAGCAGAAGACAAAACTGTTTTCTTAAGACTGCTGTTAAACTCGGTGTTTGGATTACTGAAATATTTTTAGATGTATTTACAAGCTTTCAGGCAAATACTGAAACCTCCTCCGTTCGAGTAATGTAAAAACCTTTTTCTGCATTCTGAACGGTGTCCAGTACAGTCCTACAATATGATTCTCACGATGCATTTAGGGTCCATGCTATGTTCAAAGTCACCTCAGACTGTGAGAATTAAAAATCTCACGTGGTGAATGCGTCATTCTGCTTTGCGCCCAGGTAGTACGAGTACAAGTTGAACATGCCGATCATGAATGCCAGGAAGACCATGATGAAGATGACCATGAACTTGAAGATGTCCTTTACGGTCCTGCCTAAGGAGATCTGCAGGGGTCCAAAGCTCTCGTTGGCCGGGAGAATGTAGGCGATCCGAGAGAAGCTCAGCACCACAGCGACTGCGTACAGACCCTCCGAGACCAGCTGGGGATCTGATGGCAGCCAGTGGATCCGGGCTAGAACCACAGAATAAATAAATGTACATATGAGGCAGCTAGCCTTTGTACCTGCACAACAAGCCCAGTTTGCATCGGTGTCATTTGAACCATCAGAGCATACATTACTAGCAAACTGACTGGTGCTGTTATTTATCATTGTAGGCAGTCAATGATGTTTAGTACATGGTTACAGTGTTTTCACATATTGATGGTCAACAGAGTTTGTCTGGGAACAGTTTCAACGACTGTTTGACAGTGACAATGGACAGTGATGAGCTTGCATGGTGTCAAGGAGCGCAAACACCTTTGGCTTTAGTCACACAAGGAATTTGAAAAGAAACTTTTGACAGACAGGCCCCACACTCTCTCACACACACACACACACACACACACACACACAGATACACACACAAACATATTTTCACCTAGTGTGAAGTAGAGAATCTCCGGAGGAAGAGTCACATTAATCAGTGTTGTATAGTGTGTGTATACAAAGGTCTGGGCGGACTCTACGTGTCTCAGAATGGAGAAGCGGCAGCTGAAGGAGGCGAGGAAGATGGCCAGCATCCCAAAATCCAGGAAGTTCCAAGGCTCAAGGAAGTACTCCCCTGGCCCCTGACTCCATATCTCCTTCACCTCAGCCCAGATCATACCTGATGAGAGACAGTGGGGTCAAACGACAGGGTCGATGAGGTCATTGTCCTTCATGAGTGCTCACCTATGATCCATGAAATGATTAGGATCTCCATCCACGTGAAGGGTGTTGTGGTCATGCGGTAGAGGAGCAGTGGGTCCGGTTGGGCTCCCCCTGTGTGCTGATGGTAGTGTTGGTGGGTCATGTTGGCCAGCAGGGTTGTCCCAGCGAAGCGGTCGGCAGCATTGAGGATCAAAAGTCCCAGGAAGATTGTGAAGGACGAGGCCTGGGCTACAAACTTCATGAAGGGGCTCCGCATAATCTTTCCCGCCTGTGCAAGAGCGGAAAATGTAAGGATTTACAGGAGGAGTGTAGGAGACATTCATGGGGGTAAATGCTACACACTCTGCCACAGGGGGTGATCCAGTAGGCCAGAGCCAGGCCCGGCAGCCCTACGGCCACCGCCATCACCACCAGCAGCTTCACCGCCGTGGTTTGTTGCCTCAGACCCGGCAGGTTTTCATACCAGATACTCAGCAGCTGCTGCTGGCAGTTGGGATGAGCCACAAACTGAGGGCCGTCGCCATTAGGGAGCAGGGGGAAAGAACAAGGACAGCAGAGTCGGACTTCTGTTCATCCTGACAGTTGTGATGCAAAAGTTCATCTGACCTTTTTGAGTTCGTACTTGATGGCTAATTTAAGACGTGTGAGCGAGGGTCGCCCCGGCAGATTGTATTCATCGTCAGTGTCGGTCTCCCCGTTCATGATGGCCTCCACCTCCTCGGTGCTGCGACACAGGTCCAGAAGACCCACCACGTAGTCTTTACACTGGCTGGACAGACAGCAGTATTCATTCTATGGACACGGGGGAAGTTTAAAAAACACAAATTAAGATGGGGCACCATCGAGTTGAAATGACAGAAATGGCCGAAAAACCATCATTATATTAGGACCTTAAATTCTTTCTCAATGTCAGCCAGCACAGCCAGCTCGTTGCTGAGCTCCAAGGCGGCCAGCACCGGGTCCTCGTTAGACAGGGAGAGGTAGGCAGGACTGGCGAGGCCTCGGTAGGCGTTTATCCTCGATCGTGAGTGGCTGAAGGAGTCGTACTGCTGCTGATAGTTGCAGGAGTCGCAGCCGCAGAAGTAATCGTGTGGATGGTCGATGCGAGCCCCTTTACTCAGCAGCGTGTGAACGATCTCATATTCCTGGCAGTGCGCGGCGAGGATCAGGGGAGTGACGTCATGAGAGAACCTGTGAGACACAGAAGTCAGGACCTAATACGTTTGAAATCAAACCCCAACGATCGCCAAGATTCAGCCATACTCGCTGGCAAAACTTTCAGATTACACCTCTTTTGAATGATTCCTATGTCCGTCTCACCTCGTCCCGTCCTCATCATAGGCGTAAAAGTCATCCAGCATGTCCGCTTGAGCCGGACTCGCCGTGAGACGACGGGCATCTCTGAAGGCTGGGTGAGACAACAGGGCTTCTGTGATACGAATATAACCTTTACCTGCAAAGCACACACACACACACATACACACACACACACACACACACACACACACACACAGAGTTCAAAATTTGATGTGTCTCGCAGAACGTGCTGTATGTCCTGAATTGTATTAAGAAAGTCTAAGACATCGTTCTGCTTTAATCTGCAATGCAGCTCAAATAAGGATGATAAAGATCATGTCCCCCAAACGTTTAGGTCAAAGGTCACATGATAATGCTCTGTATTTATTTGTGTTACCCTACAAACCTTCCTCCGCCTTCCTCACTTATACTGGGGGAAGTGGTGACGTGTTTATTTACGTCACTGACTGAGACGGTGACTTTTATATGCTTGCAGGAGCCGCTTGCAGGAGCCCCTCGCAGGGCTGTCAGAGCCAGCCAGCACCAGGCACCACACGCCTCTGTCCCTCTCAGGACCACTAGAGCTTACTAACATTTACACTTCTTACTGATTGCTAACAGCAGGGCGTCGCCCACTCTGGCCAGGTCCGCCCGCCCCAGCAGCAGCTCCGTCACCTCAAGGTGCTCGTTGGCCACAGCCAGCTGCAGCGCGTTCTGGCCCATGTAATCCACAGCGTTGATGTTCAGGTTGGGCATGTGCAGCAGCATGCGCCGCACCTCCGGTATGTTGCCGTACTCGGCCGCCTCCAGGAAACGCTGCTCGACCTCCGACAGGCTGTACGACGGAGCAGAGAACATGTAGGCAGGGCCGCGGAGGGCCTGCCGGCGCTTAACAGCGCACAGGCGAGCCAGGAGCTGTCTGTCAGAGGGGCTGTGTCTGCCAGAGAGATGGGAAGCGTTAGCAGAGGCTGAACTTAAAGAGGAGCACAATAAGCCTTTTGGAAAAGACTTTTACCTACTTTGATTTTAATTTCATGATTCAAAAACTGTCTCATTTCTGTTCCACAGTTATCTGTAACAGAGCGTGACCCGCATTGCTTGACTGAAATGTTCATTTTTAATAGCGATTCTTAAAAAAAACATTTGACTGACATCATTTTCATTTCAATGAAAACATTTTGAATCTTCTGATATTCTTTAATCTACACTGCAGTTTAAATAGGGATGATCGTCGTGTGTAACCAAACTCTCCATAGAGCCGCTGTGGTTAATGTTGTAATACTGAGTAAAAAGACGACATAATAAAAATAAAGTTTGAACACCTCATTTAGAAAAGACTTCTTGCACCTCTGGTTAGGTAAAATGGACATACCCGAGGCATCTTCCAGAGCAACAGTTCTCCTCTCCAAAGTCGTCACACATCAGCAGGTTGTCATGACTGCGAGCTTCTGGGCTGTCGCTGAAACCTGTGTGTCGGCTGTTACTGTGACCCACTGCCGGTCTGTAGTTCATCCTGGAGGCAGAGATATCTTCGGTGGAGGGTCTGCTCCAGGCCCTTATGAGCCAGCAATCAAGTCTCTCTCTCTCTCCCACTCTCTCTCTCTCTCTGTCTCTCTCTCTGTCTACTTGAGAAAGAATGCATGCTCAACCCTCTCAATACTTTTATTTACAAGACACAGTGAACTTTACAGATGTGGAGGGCAGCGCTGTGTTATGACTGAACACACAGAAGGCTTGTAGTGGTTATTTTTACAGAAATGTCTCTTTTTTGTTACAGCTGAATGTGGAGTCTGGAGGCAGACTGTGGGTCAAAGATGAAAAGCAGGAGCACAAACAGCCTTTAAAGATAGGCCAAAAGTCTTCATACTCAGTAGTGCATTTCCATTTAAAAAAATGTTCTTACACATACAGTGTGTGGGTGTGTGTGTGTGTGTGTGTGTGTGTGTGCGTGCATAAGAAATAACTGATCGTTGATGAACAGCAGATGAGATTCCTCAGGGTTTAAATTCCCAGCAGACCTTGCTTCCTGTGAGCTCCCACTCGCCGATGAGGACAGTATCCTGTGGGAAAACTACTAACCATTTTACACATGCACACACACACACACACACACACACACACACACACACGGGTACAGATTTCTATTTCTATCTGCAGGACTTTGATTGACATAACACTCTCTCCAGGCCTTTAGCCTCACCCGAACGATCAAAACTAAACCTCAACTGCAACTTACGCAAAAAGATTCAACCAGTCTGAACCCTCAAACAGACCTTTAAAGATGTGAGGACCCACCAAAATGTCACCATTTTCTAAAAATGTCCCTTGCAGATGAAATACGTCTTCTTGTTCTCACTAGAATGTAAAAGAACACACATACAGATGCTTCAGATTTGAACCATTCAAAGATCTGATAAAGCCTTCGCCTTTGATGTGTGACCATGGTGGGAAAAAAGGCCTTTTATGGCCGTGCTCCTAAGGAAAAGTCAGTTTGGACACTTGTGATGTAAAAGCAGCACATTTTATGGGAAGGATGGCAAAGTGAAGGGGTTATAAACTCTGTCAAATGTCATCTGTGGAGTTTTTGTTAAACATTCTTGCTCAGAGCAGAAGAGCAGAGCTCTGGGTGTAAACACTGTCATCTCCAACATACACACTCTTATTTGGGGTTGGGGGGACACTGAGCGCCTTGATAGACCATTTCTGAGCGTGTGGGTGGATTCCCCACTGACAACGTGCACGCCGGACCACACAACAAGCCAGTTACTACAGTGTTATCATCACCATCAGTGATAGTAAAACACACACACAAAGGTGGGGCTCTAGGGGCTTGGCTGGAGAACTCGTTGGACTCCCAACCTGGAATTTTGGAAAAAACAATTTGATATATTACAGCTAATTTATAATACACATAATATAACACACAAGTTCCAGTCATGAGCTATTCTCCCAAACGTGGGATTTACAATGTCCAGAAAGCACTGAGATGTAAAAGCTTCGTTCCCTGGAGAGCTTTAATAAAAACATTTTAAAGCGATATTTGTAGTTAAAGTGTGCACGGTAGCTATTTGAGTAGCAGACTGAAGGAGGAACACTGACTGCACACCAGTGCAGTAAAAATACCCAAAAAAATTCAAGATTTGAGTGTAAAACAAATGCAATTTAAAAAACAGATACTCTGTGGCAATAAATATACTTATTATTTGAGTAAAAGTAAAATAAATGTACATGCTTTTACATGGTATGTATATAAAAAATTATACACTGAATGCTTGTCATTATTTCCAGTTATCAGTTATTTCGTGTGCTTTTTTTTAGATTATCTCAATGATTGATATCAATAATGTCAGTAATCACCAAGTGTTTGGTTTAATCCAAATCTCTCGTTTATTTTCTTTCTTTTTGCTGCTCTTGGTCAGTTATTTGTCACAATCCTCCTGATCTTCATGGTGACAGACTTGATGGCGTGCGGGATGCCGTTCTGCCTCCACGTGTCCCACAGGATGCGTGTTTTCAGCGCCTGCTTCTGCTCTGTGTCCTCGGGAGAGCCGTTAAGGTTGGCCAGGCCGCACTGGTTGAACCACCAGCCCGTCTGATTGTGCAGACCGCTGCAGCTTTCCACGGTGCGGTTGTGGATGAAGCAGGAAGGATTACAGCCGTCGCTGTCCACATCCAGGGCGCTGAACGGCGCCGTGTCCTGGTTCTGCTCCTGCTCGTAGCCGCGGAAAGCATCACCTGTTTGAGCCAACGCAAGTATTCATTTATTTCAAGCAACAAAACAAGTCTGAAAGAAAGAATAAATGCCTTTTTTGTTGTGAGTCCAGTCCGGTCATGTTTGTAGTCCTATGAAAGCAGAGAAGCTACTGAGTTGACTATACCCAACATTCTATGGACTACAATACTCAGCTGACATAAAGCGCATTATGATGTGTTTTGTTTTGGTTTTTTTTAAAGGATTCAGGGTTTAAAGTGTTAACTGTTACCAGCACTGCCTGCATATCTGCCCAGGTGGATGCTGAAGAATTCGGTTTCATTGTCAAGGTGGAAATCGTCATATGACGCAAAAGAGCTCAGGTCATGGCTGGAGACCAGAGCCACGTGGAGTTGGAAACGGGCGTCTTTCTGATTCACGATATGAAACACCTTCTTCAGCCCTAACCAGTGTTCTCCTGTAAACCACGAGAATTCAGATTAGAAATAAATAATAACAATACAAAAATGTACAAGAAAATCAACAGTTATGGGTGTCACCCTTCATCTCAGGTGCACGTTTCAGCTCTAAAGACCAGGTCCACACTCTCGACCTTTCCACTGTGCCACTCAGTCTCATACAACCTGCCAGGTTTCCGAAGCCATCGGCATAATCAGCCCAAGGCCGTTTGAAGTCAGTCAGTCCATCCGTCCTCCGCTGCATCACCGTCCAGCCCCCTCCCATGTAGTCCATCTCACAGAAAACCTCGCGGCACATTTGAGCAGTTAAAAGATCTGACTGGAGATCAGATGACCGTGACTGACTAGAGGATTACCTCAAATGAAGCATCCGTGTTCTCTGGATGGATGATATAAATACCGCTGGGGATCTTGGGGACCACTGACATGAGATTGTCCTTAATGTCGCTGCAGTCTCGCCCTTATCGAAACAAACACACTCGCTGTCATGCAAGGAAGTTACAGTGTTTCACTCACGTAAAGGTTTGTGCTGTGTGCCCACTGCCTCTGGGAGGGTTTTGTATTTTTAGAGTGATTTTGCATCACTGTCTAGAGGAAAAACAACTCCCTGAGTAGCGATAAGGACTCAGGAACTCTGTCACTGATGATGCAAGCAGCAACTTTAAAGAAACGAATCCAAGTTCCGTTTATGGTCTGTATGCGTTACCGTGGGACTGCACTGGTTTGATGGAGTACGTCTCGGTGTTGCTCCTCTGAACTTCAGAGCTCAGCGTCTGCACTTTGGTCATCAGCTCTGTAACCTGGAAACAGGAAACTGCTGCATGTTTCGCCAGCTAATGGGATGCTTTCCAACTCTGTCACCAAGACGAGGAGAAAAAGAAGCGCTCCTCACCTGACTGCTGAGGATGTCCAAGGCTCTCTGCTGCTCCTCCATCACATCCCTAATAAGCTTCCTGGTGCTGCGGCCAAACACCAACAGAGATTGCTGTAGCTGACCTGCACACACACACACACACACACACACACACACACACACACACACACACTGAACAAATACCCAGTGATAACAAGACCACTAAGAGAAACTAATTTTACCACAGATGGAGTGTTTTTCATCTTGCAAGAGTTTGACGGTGACATCACACGGAATGGTGCACGTGTCCCAACCTTTGACCCCTCCAGAACGTTTTGGGTCTCTGGCAGGAGCATCAGAGAGTTCCTCGTTGATTTCTTCTGACTGGTTAAAAACATTGCCATTTTCTGTGACCTGTTAATGAAGAACAGAATTTCTCAGCAAGGCTTCTTTTTTTTTTTTACTTTAAAATCCCGTCCACCATGAGTCAAACTTCAAAGTTTATATCAGAATATCTGGGTGCAATATCCTACTGGTCGACTTTACAAACATTCATATCCTCAGTTTACGTTAATTCTGCTACTCATTCCACAAACATAACACGTTTTATTTGGTTTAACTCGAACAGTTTATTGTTAAAAACACTGCTAAAGATTTGTTATAAACCAGCACCCAACAATCGCAAAAAACTATGAAACTGCCAAAAAACCCACAGAGCTCAGAATGCTGTCTACACCGTCAGAGCAGTCAGAGCCGGCTGATTGCGTCAGCGGGTTGTGAAGCAGCTGATAAACATCCGGATTTTTTTAAATCTGTCTTTGACGTGAAGCAGTTTCCCAAACATTGGCCCTTTTTAAAAATTCCTGATGTTGAGGTAGAAAGTTGAGTGACAGAACTACGCTGAATGAAGCTGAGATGTGTGAGGGCGACTCATACATACTGTGGATTGAAGCAGCCGGGGCAGCAGCAGCAGAAGGAAGGCTGGTGTCCACATCATGTTAGGGTCGTCTTATTGTGAGTGTTCCTCTGAAGAGATGGGGGGGCTGAGCTCCGTCACCCGCAGCCACTCCTTCATTCAGTCCTGCTCCATTTTTCCACAGAGTCTGCTTTCCTCCCCTCATCCTGCCTACATCTCCTCCTCTTCTTCATCTCATTTCCCCTCGAACCCTCTCCTCGTCACCTTGCTCCCAGCCCCCATCTGTCATCTTCACATGGTTCCTCGTCCACGGCCTCAAAGACTGGCCGTGTTTCTGACAAGCAGTTGTCCGATTTCGGATTTCTATTCAAGTTATCGGGTTTTATCCTGCCACCAGCGTGGAAAACAGATGTCAGGATGTAAATAGGGAGCTGGGTTAAATGTAGGAATCTGGGGTCTTTGGCTGGGACCTCCAGCTGAAGGTTGTCGTGACAGCGGGAAGCCTCTTGCGCTCATATTTTCCTCCACTATATCTCTGACAACTGACTCGCACATCTAAAAGCAGCTCCCTGCAGGGTCAGACCAATTACTCCTTTTAACTGCCTGTCAAGCAGTCTGAAAGTGAAAAGCGATAAAGCGCAATGGCACATTCCAGGTGGGGTCCAGCTGGATGGCTGTTACTTCCCTGGAAAAACTTTTTTGCTGTGAGAGCTATAGAAAAGATTTGGTGTTGTTCTGAACTTGTGTGCATGCACAGCCATGGTCAGTAAGAGGAATGTGTAAAGCCTGCGGGGCCCCTGCATACGTCCTCTATACTCTCGTAAAGCGGACCCCGCGTGTGGAGAACACCTTCACTCACCTCATGAAAATTAAAGGTCTGTTGTGCAAGATTACATAAAATCTATTGCCAGAAGTGGAATATAATATGCCTTTGTAGTTTATAACATTAGCCTAATCATCTTTCATAATCACGCATTCATATGTTGCTCTGCCTTGTTTCTACGGTTGTTTAGAATTTAATATTCATTGATATCATTTTCAAAGTGAACTTTGTGGAGACATTTATTTTTGTCTTTGAGAGACATGAAAGGAGTGTTGTGGAAGGAGCGTTCAGTTCTGGCGATCTCTAATCTGGCCACTTGATGGTACCAAATGCTAAACAGCGGACGTTATTGAGAACATTACGGTTTTCTTAACGCAGCAAACGGAATACAGGAAAAGTTGAGCCGTGACACAGCTACAGTAGAAAAATATTACTCCATCCCAGCATAAGCAACATTAGTGTAACAACGTAACAAGGATTTAGAAGGCAGAATGTGATCTGACTGGTTTTTAAGGTTGAGCAGGGAGACATTGTGACCCTCTCGCCACTGGATGGTCCTAAATGGCAAACAGCGGACGTTATTGAGAACACGGTATCAATTTATTTAGCCACAATAGGGAAATGTTACTCCGTCGCACCATAAGTAACGTTAATGTTTAGAAGGCAGACTGT
Source organism: Pao palembangensis (assembly GCA_015343265.1). NCBI lineage: Eukaryota > Metazoa > Chordata > Actinopteri > Tetraodontiformes > Tetraodontidae > Pao > Pao palembangensis. The sequence continues at coordinate 8,235,229 of CM027094.1, read as the reverse complement.
GATCTGACTGGTTTTAGGGTGAGCAGGGAGACACTGTGACCTCTCTCAACACGAGTGTAATTGTGAATATGGCTGCAGTCATCAGACACGGGTGAAAAGGGGTATTGTGGAGCGGGTATTCAGTTCTAGCGATCTCTGCTCTCGCCACTTGACGGTACTAAACGCCAAAGAGCGGACGTTGTTGAGAACATCGTATGGATTTCTTTACGCAGCAAACGGAATTTAGGAAAAGTTAAGCTACAGCGGGGAAATGCGACTCCATCCCAGCATAAGCAACATTAATGTATCAACGAGACATTTCAGTGTTTAGAAGGCAGACTGTGATCTGACTGGTTTTTAGGGTGAGCAGGGAGCCATTGTGACCTCTCAACACAAGCGTAAATGCGAATATGGCTGCAGTCCTGCAGTCTATTTATAACTTAATATCCAAGGGAATCAATTCACAAACGAGGTGGCGATAAAAGCCAGAGTTCCTTCAAGACTTCACGACAGTTGGAAATTCCAACAAATAAAAATGTTTTTCCATGGGAAAAGCAGCATTGAGGGCAAATTGGAACCGCTGGCACCTTTACGATGTTGGTTCTAGTTTTGATTTTTTGTTTGTTTGTTTGTTTTAAATTAACGACAATAGAAATGTTTTAAAATTTAAGTTTAAATCTATATCATCACAACCTGTTTATTTTCTCGGTCTGTCTGTGATGCTGCTATTTGTCTTCTCAAGAGGACAAAAATAATTTGTAGCGTAACAGAAAGTTGCAGCTGTACAGGCGGGTGGTGCCATCTAGTGGTCACTAATCGTCATTACACACAGTCATGCGCATTGACAAACTCGTTGATGCCTGCAGATTACATCATTGATTCACTTTGGATTTTAATGACACTAAAAAAATGTAATGAAAAGAAATCCATTTCGAAGCAAAATCATTTCTTTTCTTGAAAATGTTCGATGGTGATGACAGAATGATGTTGAAAGAAAACAAATGTTTGAGGCATTAAAACGTGTTAGCAAAAACGTAGTCTTTTACAGTCATTTTGAGTTTTACTTATAGCTTTTGTAACAAGGACCAAAAGATCATATTAAAATATTTTGTCTTTATTAAAAATTTGATTATTAAAGATTATTCTTTATGCTCCTGGACCTGCTACAGAGAATCACAGTATTGTATAGAGTTTTTTCTTGTTTGTTTGGGATATTTAACATTGGAAGGCATAGTCTTGGTTTACAAGAGTAACAGTATGTTGCCCTTGACTGTAACGCAGTGTTTGCCTGAAACCTTTCTTGTCTTCACTTAAAAAGATCAACCCTCTATCAATACAAGTGATAGACTTTAATGTTAATTTTAGGTCAGTGTTGCATGTAGTGGGTGTTCCCCAAATAAAAACATTTGTTCTCTGAGTTCAGCGTGCAGGCCAGCTGAGCTCTGGGTGAATGTGCGCATGACTTCCGCTAGAAGGCAGCGCACTGCGGCTGTGCACGGACAAACAGGCTCCAGCTGGGTTGGCCTCATCAGGGGCGGATGTTTTCCCAGTGCAACTTCCCAATATCCCCTCCCCAACCCCCACTGGGGGGTGGTGGTGGTGGTGGTGGGAAACTCTCAGACCAGACCAAGAGTCGGAAAAATGATCCCAACGCAGCAGTTGAGCCTCACGTCTCCTCTCAAATAAATGATCTCTGGTTCCAACTTCGGACCAAACAAACCAAAAACTGAAAACAGCACATTCAGTGCAGATTTTATTGAAGTCATCGATATTTTCACGATTGTTTCCAGGGCTGAGAGTGCTTTCTTTAGTAAACGCGCAAATATAAGGCGACTTAATAACTTGTTTTGCATGTGCTGGTGGTTTATGGCTGTCCTGGGAGTGAAATATTCCCCCCGCAACTGCGGCGGCTTTAAACCCAGCAACCCCGCCCCTCCGCACTATCACATGAATCTGGACTGAGCCGTGGACGTGAAAAAAGTTTGGGAGTCTCGCTGGAATCACTTTTCTCCAAGCGCTTTCACGTGTATTTGTTTTTTTTTTAGAAGATACTTCATTAATTTTTACCCCTGGAGTTTGCATCGGAGCTCGGTGTCGGCCTGGTTGTGTGTGTGTTTTTCCCAGGCTGTGATTTCTACAGTTTCTTGTTTCCCCTGCAGGAATACAGACACAGGGAGAGAGAGAGAGAAGGGGGGAAACGGTCTGTCTGCTTGAAGGTATGTGGGAGGCATGTAACTTCTACAATGCTTACACTCATTTCTGACAGCGAACCCGGGTTTAAATAGCTCTTCTTCGACTTTCATGCCCGGGGACCGGTTTTCTTTCCGCAGTCGATTAAATCCCCGAGATGTTACGGCACGACATAGACACGCAAGGACACAAAAGTTCAAAAGAGGGGCTGGTGGGGGGGCTGGGGGGGGCACAAATTGTAAACAAATCCAATTAAAACTGCAGCACGCCAGCGTTCACTTCTAACGCACCTCGACTTTGTGTTTTGTTCGTCCCGTTCTGTGTGTCGAATTTAGTTTTTTTTTTAGCGGTGACACCGAACTTTGGCGACATGGACGCGCACCACGGCGCGCCTCCGGCCGGGCAGCAGATTGTGCACGTCCGCGGGGACTCGCAGACGGAGCTGGAGGCCCTTTTCAGCGCGGTGATGAACCCCAGCAAGGCGAGCCGACAGCCGTCGTCTCTGCCCATGAGGATGAGGAAGCTGCCGGACTCCTTCTTCAGGCAGCCAGATTCCCGGGGCCACTCCAGACAAGTAGGCCCCCCGACCAGTGCCCCTCAGCCTGCAGCAACACACCGCAGTGTAATCCAACTGTAGCTCTCAGGTCTTCTCATTGGTTTTGTCCAATGCTCTTACAGGATAGACGCAATTTAAATAAGTTCAGTACATTTTCCCTAAACGTTTTGTTTTACATGAAAACAAAATAATTAGAGTTAAGTAAAGTAAGTTAATTAGAGTTAAGTAAAGTAAGTTAAAAAAAAAGCAATACATTGTGCATCAGCAACATACAAATTTTCATTAAGAATTACTTGTTATATTAGTGCATGTTTTTATACACATGGAATTATGAATCAAAATTCCGGCAGTGTGGCGGATGAGCAAAACAATGAGGACTGCAGCAAAAAGACAAAACCCATGAATGAATGAATGAATTCTATATGCACCAGCAGGACTGATGGCAACTCGACAGATTAGGTTGGCCACAATGTTGGGACTTTTTACTTTACTTTTAGAAAACATAGGTGCATTATCAAATATTGTCACGCAGTCTATTAGCTGATATTCCTGGCCCTTGAAATGAAAACTTTCATTACAAATGATCTGACATCCGTGCACAAATCTTTTAATATTGTCTCGAGGATTTGTCACAGTTTTTTGACATTTGTAAAAAATGATTGTTACACTTGGCAATAATAAAAAAAAAATAGCCAGGTTTTATCAGATGACATTATTATAGGATGGATCAACTGAAACTATTAAATTTTGATCTGATCCAGTTTGTGTTCAGGGAAATTACAGTCTTTCTTAATCATGGTTGAAAAATACTGAAAAGAATGAGTAATAAATCCATAAATGGATAATATAAAAATTAAATGATTGCATGGTGCTCCAGTTCCTCACAACCCAAATCTGGTCCAAAAGACCAACCTGAGATTACTGCAGCTCTATGAAGCTGTTCTATGTTGTGGTTTCCCTAATGAGTTTGGAACACTGTGGCTCCGTTTCATCGTGTTTGGGGTAATAGTTTTTGTTTCTTATGGCATAATTTACTGTGTTATTGGTGGGGAAAAAAAAGATTTGGATTTAAAGATTTAGGCTCCTAAACTGTCAGTTAACTCATGTTTACTAGATTAAGTTAGAGCGAAAATGTAGTCTTTATGTCCATGGCAGTGGTAATGTCAGAGTTTCACAATCGTTCCAGCTTTAATCTGATGTTCGTGTGACTCAAACCTAAGATAATTTCACTTCCTCGGTTCTGGCTTTATTCTCTGATTCACTGCTCACGCTGCTGGTAGACTCATCTCTGCAGTCGCTCTTAACCCTGCTTGTTTCTTGTCAGGCCAGTTCCGATGGAGGTGTGTGCAGCTCTCTCACTCCTCATCACATCCGCGCCCATTCCTCCCCTGCCTCCCTGCCAGTCAACTCACTCTCCACCCAGGCCCCAGATGTAGCAGCGACACCCATTATCCCTGATGATGTGCCACTCCCCCACGGTTGGGAAATGGCCAAAACACCTACTGGCCAACGTTACTTTCTCAAGTAAGATTGTGCACGAGTCCGAACTGCCACACTGCCGATTACTTGAAAATCTGATTCATGTAAAAATCAGAGAAAAATATTACATATTATACCCCTCTTATTTACTTAAGCTCAGTCAAACCTCCTTAAATTTGCCAATTTTAAATGAAGGAAATTGTAAAGCTCTGACAGGTTTTGTAAGTGCTCCCTTTAGTTTTCTTTCCATAGTCCTTTCACAATCCCCTTTTAAGGCTGCTAAATAAAATAAGAATTAAAAGTAAAAGGAAAACAAACAGTGTTCTCAGCACTGGCGCTCTGACTAATCAGTTGCAGGCAAACAGAAAACGTTCCAACGGGTTTTGCAACCGGTGTGGTTTCAGTCGGTTTCATTCATGAGCGCACATGGCCCGTCAGCTCGCTCGCCTGTCAAAGGCCACGGTAGCGCGAGCCGTGACGTTCGGCTCTAGAGTGCAGATGCACATCTGGTAGTACAGGTAGAGCAGGTCCGAGGCCAAGTGCTTCCCATCCGTCAGGTTGCCGTGATGTCACAGATGCAGATATGTTCAGACTTGCCATGTGTTTGCAGCCACCTGGATAAGACAACCACTTGGCATGACCCCAGAATCGCACAGCTCCAGTCGGCTGCAGCCCAGCGACCAATCGCCAGCACCCCGGTCCACACACACTCCCTCAGCAACCCAGCACAGCCCACCGCGCAACCCCAGAACAGCATCAGCCCAGAGACAGGTATCGTTCTCTCTCGTCCACTCCCTCGTTATAATCCAGTTTCTTTTTAAAGCTCAGACCTGCTTTTCAGAGTTCAGCTTCAGCAGCAGTAGGATGAGTCTGGGTGTGGTTTCTTAGGGATTCCCTCTTGGCTGTGACTTCCTTTAAAATCTAACATTAGAATAGATACCATAGATGAAAGCACTGAAAAGAAATCATTGTCATTTATATTATCAAGAAAGAAGGTTATTTAAATGATTATTTACTAGTTTTTTTTGTTGTTGTTTGTCTAGATTTAAAATTATTAAAGTGGTTCAATTAACTTACAGCAAAGGTGAGGTAAATGGGGCATAAAAGACCATCTCCAGACATTTTAATAAGTAATTGAATGTGTGCATTCTTTTAAAAATGTTTAATCTAATAATACATTTCACTTCATTAAGATTTGATAATGTGGTTTGCTGGTGATGTAGGTGATTGTTTCTGTCATGGATCGTGCAGCATCATAAACTCAGATGTTTCCTTCAGCAGTCAGTGAAGGCAACAGTTTCGTTTTGTGGTATTTGCTGCCCTCCGGTGGCCAAACGTCTCTGCACCTTTAGAGTTAAGCTACAAGAAATAAGGAAAAACAGACTTCTCTGGGACTTCATTATTTTCCTTTAAAACAGTTTCAGTAATCTGCTTGCATCATGTCAGTGTATCACGGTGGCATGTTGCCATGTCCTCTTGGCTGATGTGTGTGTCCATACACATCATTGTGCAATCCTTCAGCTTTTCCTTTGGCTGATAGTCATTTGAAATCATTATGTATCACAGTGTTTTGCATCTTGGTCTCACTATCATGACACAAATGGCACCAGAAGTGTGTAGAAGATATCCAGGCCTACGGAGCAGACACTTTGACGTTTGAATCCAGTCGAGAACACGAGCTAGAAGCCACACAGACACAGGCCAGATTCTAATTTGTACTCTCCATGCACTCCATCCATCATTTGCCTTCTCACTGTGTACTTTCACTGCTATTCAGGTCCACTACCTGAAGGCTGGGAGCAGGCTGTGACAGCAGATGGAGAGGTGTACTACATCGATCACATAAATAAGACCACCACATGGGTCGACCCGCGTCTAGGTAGCACACTGTCAAATTTGTGTCTCCTGAATTGACCAATTTTTTTAAATATATATTTTGGTTTTCTATTGTCCACTCCCACACTTTTGGCAATGAAAATAAGAAAGATCGCAAAGTTTTGACATTTTCTATCTCAAACATGACATTACAGAAATGTGTGTCCCCGGCAGAAGTATTTTCTCAGTCATGAAAAAGTCTTCGTGATGTGATTTGTTTGTTGCAGCCCAGAAGATGAACCCGAACATTCTTGGCTTGGCGCTGCAGCAGAGGCAGGAAAAGGAAAGGATGAGGCAACAACAAGGCCTCCCCCCACAAATCCCACCACAGGTCAGTGCTCCACTCTCAGCAGAGCCGTGGGAGCTTTCCGCGATTCGGGCTGCTCGTTAAAACACCGGTGAGTCGATTTGCAGTGTGAGAAAAGCTGGTGTGTGTTTGTGCATTTTAGGAGGCAGCAGGAAGAAACCAGATGCCCGGAGGGTTGGACCATGACAGGAACACACAGATGCTCGTCCCACCCTTGGATGTCAGGATCAGAGCTCCAAACCATGAACCACCAACACTTAATGGGTGAGTTTGTCTTTCTGTTTATTTGGGACGGAGTGGGAGGGTCCCTGCCGTTGGAGGCCCTGATTTTCCTTCTACGTTCTTACCTTCAGCAACAATGTGTCGTGTGATTCCTGCTGGCAGTTTCAGCTCTTGTAACGTTGGTGATCAGCTTGTGGTCGTTCTTTTGCAGTGCCCACTCACGCAACGAGAGCACAGACAGCGGTCTGAGCGTCAGCAGCCTGCCCCGCACGTCGGACCACATGTTGAGCTCTGTGGATCACATGGATACCGGTAATGTGTTGCACGAGGCTTTTAGCAAAAGCAAAAACAGCTTTGCATTTAATAAAAATCTTTAAGTCAATTTTATTTTCCTTGCTGGTGCCTTCAGGTGATTCTGGTGACACCTCCTCGATGACCTTGCAGGAGTCGATGCCAGTGCTGCCCATGTCTGAGGGCGAGGAGCTAATCCCCTGCATCCCGGAGGGTCTGGGTTCAGACCTCCTGATGGACATGGAGACCGTTCTCTCTGGGTCACACATGGACAGAGACAGCCTGCTCACCTGGCTATAGGCGACTTGCCTCCTGAGACGTCAAGTCGCTGCCGCTGAAACTTCTGGAGAGATTTTCTTTGGCTTCAGAAATGGTACAGAAGAGCATTACTGAAAGGAGGCGCTATTGTTGTGTGACGGATACCTAACAAATACTCACTCTTTGAGGAACAAATCCCCGAATTGTGCAGATGCTGGTAAGCTGCTGGCGTTTTCCCCTTCTCTTGTGGAGCGACTATATTTTTAGAGACAATCCTTTTTGTTTTAGCCATCGCTACAGCTGGATAATCATATCTGCAGCATTGAAAACACACTATGTGGAGTCATTGAAGTTTGAGCGTAGCAATCGTGATCAAAAATGTGTTAGACTAACATTAAAATATGTTCTAAATATATTTAATATTAACAGGAAATGTGATATTCCTTCTACTTCTATTGCTTGTGGGGTAATATGTACTGCTACTACCTCAGCGAGCCTTATATTTTCAATTTTTACATTCACTGATGTCAAAACCATAGCAGGAGTCAAATAATTTGATCTTACTCAACACATGTTGGTTCCATGAAGCCAAACAAACAAAAAAAAAGCTCACGCTACAAGATGAGGGCCGATGAAAACACTAATGTTCAACTCTGAATGCAGTCAGTTAAAATGCTCATGTTAGTTTCCAAACTCACCTGAAGGTTGTGGACTTTGGTGTTTTTAATTAAAGATAAGCTACATCTTTAGTGAAGATAGAATTCACAGCTACAGAACAGTCCGACCATGGAGAAGCCTGTAAATATACAGTAGCTTTTGATTTTTTGGAGCATATTAAGTGTGTTTTTCCAATGAAGACGTTCACTCCATCATTGTGTCCACTCCAGCTTCAGTGGTGACGCTTGCATTTATCAAAGGTTTTATCTCCTAAAACGCAGCAAAGTTTGCAGGAGTTTGTCAGCGGCTTTATATTTGATTATTATGATTATAATTTTTCTGTTTAATAAACCTGCTGGGTTTATACTTCCTGAACAATTCACAATACTTTAGTGGCATTGAATATTTTTTGTCCTTATAGAAAAACATACAAAGCCAATTTCAGCTGTCCCATATTGCTGTGCATTTAATTTCTATGCAGTGCAGAGTTGAAGGAACCTTTATTGTCATTTAATGAATGTAATTGTTTTTTTGTTTTTTTTTCTTACATTGTTAATCCCGGTCCATCACCCACTGAGAAGTGTCCTGGCTTCTGCTTAATAGTGGTTTATGACAAACTATGCGGAGATTTTGTTCAGATAATGGATTTATTTTGGGAAAAAAATACTGCCCTTTAAAGGTTTTAGGACAAACATGCTGCGCTCAATTCAATTAAAGTAACTCTTAATTCTTCCATTCCTTTGAAAATATTTAGTCCAGAAAGAACTAAGGATATTAGGATAAATATGTCCCGTTTTCCGATAAATTAACCAAAATGATAAAAAAGGTTCCGTATCTGTGCTTAAAAGAGACTGTGGAGCTCTTTTGGTGTTAAGCTGTGTGCTGCTGACATTTTAGCAGATGCTGTGGTGCATTGTGTTCCAGCTGCAAGTGCTGTCTGGTGCTCTGACTCTGAAGGCAATCTTCAGCGTGGAGATGTCTTTAACTCTCCATGTTTAGTTAAACCGCATTATAATTATGTAATCTTTTTATTTGCTGGGTTGTTTCTGCAGTGCTCATTGGAATTTAAAGCTATTAACGAGAGCATAACTTCCAACCAGAATTCTTTTTATATGTACAATACATTATGGATAAAATATGTTACAAATGGATAAAAATGTAAGATGCCACATCCTCATGAAGAGCTACATCACTTACTTTTCATACATGTAATGCAACACACTACCTAGCCTATTTATCTTAGCATGCATGACACTTGCTGAGTATTTTACATATTCAAATGTTTATTATCATATTTAGAGAGTTTGGAGGCAATCAGATTTGTTTTGTACCTTTTTTATGCATGTGCTTAACATAAATATATTTCTTCTTACTTTCAATGTAATCATTTTAAAAGACTTTCTTGTTAATAAACTTTTAAATATACATCAAGTGGCGTACCTTCTTTCTGCCATCTGTGGTATGGTTGATTGCTCTATATGTTAATTTAATGCTTTCTTTCATTCTTTCTTTTTTAATAAGTCTTGTTTCACTTTTAGACAGTTCTTTTGCCTTGAAATGTATTTTCAAAAAACTTGGGGGGACTTTTCAGGCAATATGGAGATCTGGTAAAAGAAAAACCCCAAATAGCAAAATGTAGTCGCTCCGAGGCCATTAAAACCTAAACCACACAAATAACTTCATGATTTCAGCATTTAATTCAACAAGAATTCTATGTAAGTATTGTATCTTTTTACCATGTTCATCTGTAGTATGTAATTATGTAATTATGTGGTTTTGGTTTTGTTTTGTTTTTTTGACCGTTTTAACCCGGGGAGAGATGTTATATTTTAATTTTAAGTTTGTTTTTGTTTTTTTTTTTTTTTAAACGTATGTATAGATTACATTTAATATTTGGTACAAATGTGAGTTTTTAGTAGAAATCCATTACATTATACACGTCATATTGCGATTATAGTAAATTATGTTGTAAAGGGAAAAGGCTAAAGAAAACACGTTGTAGAAAAACTGGATTCTTTGTTTTATCCTGGATTTAAAGATTTGGGCTTTTTTTTGTTTTGTTTTGTTCGATTTTCGTTTCGTTGATAACCGGAAGCAGCAGCAAGCTCCGCACCGAGAAGCTTCAGGACAATACTGGGACTTTCCGCACCGTCCGACTCGCATAGCAGGTAATTAAGACTGACTTCGATTGTTGTGTTTTTTGTAGTTTAACACGATAGTTTTTGTGCGAGCCGTGAGAAAGTATTAACCAAAAGTATTGTTTGATATGTTAGCGCTAGCATACAGTAGCTCTGTTGAGCGAACATGTCACTTAACATTTTATGCTACATAATGTGCTAAATTCTAAATACTAACTACCTGAACGTTTAAAACGGCGCGTTTCCTTCTACTAAATCTAAAATGGCTGTTAAATAGATGTCCGATATTAATCGACTCAAATAAAGTTGGCTAAAGCAGGAGTATTTACGTAACTAGGCTAAACCAGGAAGTGAACACGGCGTTGCGCAGCGGAAAGTACCTGGCGTATTATGAGTACACCAGCTATCGAATACATTTTCACATGAATTGTACATTGGAATATTAACGCAAAATTTCCAGCAATGATGTCATTCTTTGCACTGGAAATACTGAGAGAACATCATTATGTCATTGGGCTGATCGAGCCTGCCTTTATCTGATTCACTGGGAACTAAGCGCGTACGTTACTGTAAGCAAGCCCGACAGGTTGAGGTATACTGGTGGACACGTTTGGCCTCGTGCACGGATGAAAGGCAATGTGACGGTCAAAGTATCTGTGTGGCTTTGGTCTTTAACTTCAAGGGATTCTCTGAACTTGTATGAAATGTGCAAATGATAGCAATACTGTGATGAATGATACATTTATTTTAAATTTGCTACCAAATGTAGAACAATCAATCTTCTTTGCTCTCTCTTCAGTGACTCTATGTGAGAAAGCAAGACCCTGGCTTTTTGCTTCCAGCCCTCTTCATTCGAAAGGATAGCCCTTTTACTTTCATATTGCCCTGCTTTAATACAAAGATGGAAACACTCGTTCAACTCAAAAACAACTCCTTTTTGATGGGGCTGTGTCGCAACTGTCCTCCACCTGACCTGCAGTATGATAACTCCTCAGGTAAGTACTGTGCCCTTTTAATGAATTTTTTTTTTTGTCTTTTTTTTTTTTTTTTTTTTTTTTTTTTTTACACGGTTTTATTTAAAAGCAGTTATGATCTTTCTTTTATTACCAGAGCTCTATCGCATCTCTACCTTTGCTCGATTCCCAAGCTCGGGGGTGACTGAGCGTAGCCTAGCCAGGGCCGGTTGGTTCTACACAGGCGTGGGCGACCGTGTGCAGTGTTTCAAGTGCAATGTGACAGCAGAAGGCTGGCAGGCTGGAGACTGTCCGACAGAGAAACACAGACAGCTGTCTCCATCATGCTCCTTCATCCAGAGCCTCCCATCTACATCCAACCTCCTCTCCTCCTCACACTCTGCCTTCTCCCCACTTCGTATTGCCCCAGCTATTCCAGTAAGACCAACAAGGATCTTTTAATTTTTACTTAATGTTTTTTTACTTAATATTTGCATTTCTGCTTTTACTTCTAGCTTTCTGGTGCAGGGCCAGCTGTTCCCAACCCATCAGCAAACCAAGGCGAAGAGCCAGTTGGTTATCTGAACATGGGCTTCTCTGCACCACCCCCCTCCAGTCCACTTAGTTCTCGTGGTGTAGAGGACATGTCCCACCAGAGACCAACATGTCACAATCCCAATATGCGCAGAGAGCAGGACCGCTTGGACTCTTTCCACTCCTGGACGCTCACCATCATAACTCCCGCTGAGCTCGCCAAGGCAGGCTTCTACTACCTCAGCCAGGGGGACAGAGTGGCCTGCTTCAGCTGTGGAGGGCAGGTGTGTATCATTACAAGGAGAAAGTCAGTAGTTGGCCGCAGTCTTTCTGCAGATGGCAACTTTCCAGTTTTTGTTTGCAGTTAAGTAACTGGGAGCCGGGTGACAGAGCCATGTCTGAACATCAGAGGCACTATCCAAACTGCCGCTTTGTGCGCGGGGACAGAGCCGACAACATATCGTTGGCCGGAGCGGTACCTGGAGGATTAACTTCTCAGTTGTCTGGGGGAGTCCCCGCTCTAAGTAACGTGTCCAACCCTGCCATGCAGCAGAGCGAAGAGAGGCTGCTAACCTTTGTCAACTGGCCATCTCGTATCCCTGTACGGCCTGATCAGCTGGCTAAAGCTGGCTTCTACTATGTAGGTAAGGCAGTATTCATTAGAAAGTCAGAAGCAAATTAGAGATTATGTAGGGTCAGGGTGCCGCCTATAGTTTTGATGAAATCACTCTTATTTTTTCACTTTGACCTTTAAAGCTCTCCATGTAATGTCCACTCAGTTGTTTGTTTCCCTGCCATCCAGGTCGTAATGATGATGTTAAGTGCTTTTGCTGTGATGGAGGCCTTCGGTGCTGGGAGTCTGGCGACGACCCTTGGGTGGAACACGCTAAATGGTTTCCTAGGTAAATGACACGTACTTGCAGTTTAATTGGATGTGTAATCCATTTGCCCAGAACATTGTAAATCTTTACACACTTCAGTACCACTGAATGGATTTTACACACCCAATAAGAATTTTGATTTTTTTTTTTTTATCTGCTATGGTGGGCAGGTGTGAGTATTTACTCCAGGAGAAAGGACAGGATTTTGTTCATCAAATACAGGCTCGTTTTCCTCGGCTGTTTGAGCAGGTCAGTTGAGATTGCGATTGTACCATCCAATGCAACAAAAGTGAAACCAGTAAAGCTTGGAAAACTATAAATGCAGTGGTGCCCTGATGCAGTCATCTTAAATTTGGCGCAGATGACCTTCGTATAAGCCCCCACCAGAGGGTGATCGAGCTTCACTGGCTTCATTTTTGCATTTTCCAAACACCCGTGGTCGCAAATAAGGCTGTTTGATATTCTTGTGTTTTCTCCATCTAAAGCTTTTAACAAATGGAGACACCAGCTCCAGAGAGTTTGTCGATCCACCTGGTGAGTTTGAAAAAAGGTCAACTCAATATACTTTTAAACGTTTGATAAAATTGTTTTTATGGTCTTATTTTAATTAGCCTGTTTTCTTCCCAAATCCATCTTATATAAAGGGGAGAACCCCCTCAGCTTGACACTCTCCATCCACTTTTTCAGTGGTTCATCTCGGTCCAGGAGAGGAGCGGTCTGAAGATGCTGTCATGATGAACACTCCTGTCATAAAATCTGCCTTAGAGATGGGCTTCGAGCGGAGTCTAGTCAAGCAAACGGTCCAAAGCAAGATCCTGACCAGTGGTGAGAACTACAGAACAGTCCAGGAACTAGTTTCAGATCTGTTGAGTGCTGAGGACCAGAAGCGGGAAGAGGAAAGGGAGATGCTGGCCGAGGCAATGGCATCAGGTACAGTTCACTTAGTCTGATTTTTATATCTGCATGAGGGGTTGTCAGTGATCATTAGACAGTAAACCTTTGTTGCTTTAGATGGTTTCACTTTTGTGAAGAGACACCAGGCAGCTCTGACCCAGCGTCTGAAGAGTGTCGAGCCAGTATTAGAACATTTAAGAGAGCAAAATGTGTTATGTAAGTTAATATATTTTGAATAACCGATGATTACAACTAGTTAAATTTCCAGTTGTGTAATTCCTTTTTTATTAACCTGCAGCTCACGAGGAATACAGTGGCTTGAAGGCTCAAACGTCAGCCCAACAGCAAACAGCCCGACTCATAGAGCTCGTCCTCACCAAGGGAAACGCTGCAGCAGAGGTCTTTCGTAACTGGATCCAGAAAAACGATGTGCACTTGCTCAGAGATCTTATGGGTATTTTGCCAATGTGCACCAAAGCATTTTGAAAATTTGACTCAATTTTCATGCTGAAGAATGATCTAACGCCATGTTTTGTACATTTTTAGCCCAGTCAAGTGAAGCCTCGTCACCTAGCCAAGACCTCTCAGGTATTACAACTATTTTCAGTTATGCAATGCTTATGTTTTCATGGCTATTTCCAAAAAACATCTTTAAATTCCAAAATAATGTATAATCTGAACTTTATTTCAGACCTCCCCATGGAGGAGCAACTACGACGCCTGCAGGAGGAGCGTACCTGTAAGGTGTGTATGGATAAAGAAGTAAACATCGTCTTCATCCCATGCGGACATCTGGTGGTGTGCAAAGAATGCGCACCGTCATTGAGGAAGTGCCCCATCTGCAGAGGCCTGGTCAAAGGCACAGTACGGACCTTCCTCTCATAACTGTGTTCCTGTGTCACAGGAACATGACTGGTTAAATGAGTTTGTATACACGAGGATGGTTGCTGTGAAACCTCAAAGATAAAAGCTTGTTTCCGGTCTTAAGATGTCAATCTCCACCTATAACTAAACCACTCTTGGAAGGGTTTTAATTAAATTCATTATCCTATTAATAACTGTTAGAATGTACCAATGAAGAAATATTTCAGAATTCTATTTTCAGTCAAACGGGGTAGTCTTTAACCAGTTTCATTTACTGAACTTTTATAACCATTGCAAACACCTAGTGGCCTCCATGTGCTGCTTTTCAGTGAATGTAGAAAATCTTGGTATTAACATCTTAGTATTTGCCACTATAAGCACTAATTGTAATAAGACCACATTTAGCAAAAAAATTACTTGCTGTGATCTGTTGTGGCCTTAATAGCAGCTCAGAGCAGTTAAAGCGAACTTAAAATGTTAACTTTCTAAAACCAGCCTCTGTAAATAATTTCTAACTAGCCAAAAACCATGTAGGTACTTTTCAAATTGAGACACTGCCCAAGACTCACTCCCAACCAATATTTAGTAATGCAAGAAAATTGGTATCTTTCACACTTGTGATCCAACATTCCAGTGAAATATGAACAAAACTTAAGTTGGGAAAAGTTCAGTCCCTATAAACATGTTAACCAGACAACACTTGTTTTAGTTAGTACAAATATTTATTCAAGCTTTTTCTGCCACAGTTTAGATGATGCCAATCTGTAAAGAAGGAAAACGTGAATTAGATGGTGTTTATCAAGGCCTAATAAACCAATACCTGAACTATCTGGCATCAGTGGTTCCTTTGATGAATGCATCATACATTCAGCTATAGTAAAAGTTTGCATCACTTGCACAGGTCTGGCTTCTGAAAGCTACAATCTCGTGTAGACTTGGTATAGCTTTCACTAAGTCTCACCTTGTTTGCAACATCCAATGCATCATAATCTGGTGCCAGACGAACATACGCCTTCTTCTCACCGTCAGGCCTGAGGACACAACACAGAAGATCAAGTTAGCCGTTGCTGACCTGGAGGTCAACTACGGTCACACCTGGATGTGATTACAAGGAGTTGACAGACCAGTGATGTACATATTACAATTATTTAGTGAAACAGATAATCCAAAAGAACTAGATCACAGTTCCTACCTGATTAGAGTGTTGACTTTTGCAACATCAATATCATACAACTTCTTGACAGCATGCTTGATCTGATGTTTGTTTGCCTTGACATCGACAATGAACACCAGTGTGTTATTGTCCTCTATTTTTTTCATGGCAGACTCTGTAGTCAAGGGGAACTTGATGATGGCATAGTGATCCAACCTAAAGAGGAAGAAATACATGTGATCTTAATCTTTATGGTTATGAACTCCTTTAATTTCTCCACTACATATGTTAACATGCTGTAGTCTAAGGTGCATCAGTAGTTTAAATATGGAATCATCTGTTTCATACTTTGATCGCTATTTACCATCATTTGCACCAGGTCTCTGCTTTTCTCGCAGCTGTCAGTGTAACTTACTTGTTCCTACGAGGAGCACTTTTGCGAGGGTACTTGGGCTGCCTGCGGAGACGCAGAGTTTTAGGACGACGGAAGGTCGGAGAAGTCCTGATCTTCTTCCTCCTCTGGCTGTGTACACCTTTGAGCACAGCCTTTTTGGCCTTCAGAGCCTTTGACTTGGCTTCAGTCTTGGCGGGGACCACTAAAACAGAGAGACGGCTTTGTTAATGACCGGCCCCAAATCTGGACTGCACAAGGTGACGAAGTAATAAGGCAGATTTATAGCAAATCTCCATATGCGTGTTAAACACTTACAGAAAAGCGTGTAGCGAGCGGTATAACCTAGCATGGCATTTGAAATTACTCGGGTTGGATTAAAGCAATATCCATATACACGTCACATCACATCCATTATGTGGCAGACGAAATAACTAGCCAATTCAGTCACGTTATGTACATATTTGGGAATCTAAGCGAAGGTCCCGTAAACCAGCTAACTTTCACGTGTAGCTACTGTGACGTTTCCAATACAGTTTAGCCGTAAGGAATGAGGCAAGCATTGACGCATCAATCTTTACATATATGTCCCAGCTGAGGCAATTTATGACATTACACACCTTCATAAACTATAACAGACTAATTTAGTCAACATGGTCACTGCTACTATGCTACTATTAGCCTAGCATCACGTTCCTACAAGCAACATGCCGGAGACGCGGTCTGGTTTATATTGATCCGGTTCACAGTTACATTTTTAGAATAATGCCGTCACGGTCATCTCGTCTTTTGCTACATTAACGTGGAACTATCATAAGATATACATTTCGTGCCAACTGCACAGTTTGTTCAGTCCAAAATATGAGATTAACAGACCTTCCTTCTTCGCCTTTGGTGCCATGTTAGGAAAGGAAGACAGAGCGGGGTTTCCCGGCGTATAATGCATGGGCGAGATCTCGCAGGTATATCGCGATAGTTTATCTGCCAGCAGAATCTACTTTAGTGATTTTTGTTTTTGCTTAATTAACCTCACAGACGTGATATTAACGTTATCGAAATGCCCACTTTCTTTCTTTGTGAGCATTTTCATTGTAGAACTGCTAATACACAAATTATGTGCCTTCAATTGTTTTAAAATGTAACCTATGAATCAATCAGTTCAACCAGTGCTCTTAAAGTTTACAATTTTTAAAAATTATTATTCTGAGTAGTCTGAGTATATCAAAGGTGTGTTGCTCGATTTTAACAATCACCTATATGAGTTTTCTTAATATAGTTAGCACAGTACTCATTAGTATGAATGGTTTAACATAGTTTAATTACTGTGTCAACACCAGAGTTGCTGTATAGAAAAACATACAGTAAACAGTGTATAAAAGGTTTTTTTATAATCTGATAATGTAAAGCACAAAACAGTTGAAAAAGTAACAGCAAAGAAATAGGAAAATATCCATATTAATTTATAGGATCAGTCAGCTTGCTGCCTTCATTCCTCTTGTGGTTTATTTTTCTTGATTTTTCTGGTGGATCAAGAAAAACAAATCTTAAATTACTATATAAATCCACAGAAGAACCAATGGCAAAAATAATTATACTGCTCCATGTTTGCATTATTAAAAGAAATAATTACTTCTTAAACTTGTCTCCAGATGAATTTGATCCTTTCTTCTGCAATGCGTTGTCTTTTTCTCCTCGCCTCTCTTTCTTTGTTTTATTTCTTTTAACCTTTTGTTGTACTACTGCTGTCTGAGATGTACTTCCTCCTTTCTGCTCTTCCCCCGTTGTCATCTGTATTTCTCCTTTCTGTCTTTTATTCACAGTTTTTCCTTTCTTCTTCATTAAGAAACGAGGAGTGGTGCAAATGGTGCTGCGTTTGGGAGGTTTTTTCTCAAGTCTCCGCTTCACTTTGCTGAATTTAACACAAAACAAATGCTCAAAATCATGTCACCAAATACTAGTAAAGACCAAGATAATAAAAGTTAGAGTTGTTATTTACCTGTGTATTTTCTTGAAGCCAGTGATGTAGTCAGGTACAGGACAACCAGCTTGCTTGATGACATTAGCGATGCTGAGTGAAATTTAAAAAAAAAGTACAAAATAAATCTTATAAATGGTTTCACATCAATAAATCTAAAGTGACTAAAATTTCTGGAGTCCAAAACCAGCCAAGTATGGTCATTCTAACGTGCGTGTACCTGCGCAGCAATGGTTTGTCATTTTCTGTGAAGAAGGTGATGGCCTTTCCTTTATGTCCAGCTCTACCAGTTCGACCTTTGGAACGAAGACAAAACAACAGAAAGTCAGGTAAGGAAGAGAGTCAAATGTGTGCAAAATCCATATACAATTTTATTACTGAAAACCTTTTTAATACTCTTTTTTTTCTCCTTTGTCTTGGTGCTTTTTCAAGAACCAAAAATGCTCTCGCTAAAACCACTGCTGAGTAAAGACTCACCAATTCGGTGGATGTACTCGACAGCACTGGTGGGGAAGTCGTAGTTAAGTACAAGATTAACTCCCTTGAAGTCGATTCCTCTGGCAAGCAGAGCTGTGCAGATCAAAACCCAAATCTTTCCTGAACGAAAACTGTTCACAACGTTGTCTCTCTGGTGGTAAAAAAAAGACAATAAAGCCAAAGAGCACTTTAAACAGGTAACCTGATGTATTGTTTGTGATTGTACCTGCTGCTGTGTCCGTTCAGCATGGATCACATCCACATTGATGCCTTCGTAAACCAGCTCATGGAAAAGCTCTCGAGCTCGTTCTTTGGACTGTACAAATACCAGCATGGGTGGCAAAAACCCCTGAAAATACCATCAGGGCAGGTCTCAAAGCCTGTGTCCTTTCAATTGATTTCCAGTTTATTATGGCGTCAAACTAATATGAAATACAAGCCCATCTGGGTTTTCTTACCTTTTTGATAATCTCTCTAACGGCTAACAGTTTGCCGTTTTCCGTCCCAACAAACAGCAGCTGCTGTTCCACCGTCTCGACTGCTGTGTTTCTGAGAAGATCACGATTGCATTTTTCTATATGCCCATTAAAACAAATCAGCCAAAGAAGGCAGTTAAGAAGCTATATTATTACCTGGGTCCAATGTTAACAGACACAAGGTTGTCAAGGTTTAATCGACACCACTGCTCCACATCGGATGTGCAGGTTGCGCTGAAGAAAGCCCGGCGCACCTTTGAGCCAGAACAGGCCAGAAAAATGGTGGCGAGCTGCTCCCTGAAGCCCGTCTTACCATCTTCAAAAAGCTTATCAGACTCATCAACGACCAGCCACTCCACACTGAAGAACAAAGCAAAACAGTCAGGCTGCTATACTCTTTACCAAATATATATATTAGGTAAACATTTACGTAAAATTTTAAGTATTTTTCACTACTGGAAATAATAAAATAAAAGATAAAGGTAAAAGATTATTATATTAACATAATGATACATTTACAAACAATACAGTATTTTTTTTAGTACAGCTTTAGAAACCTGTTGTTGAATTTTGTACAGATTACCTGCGGAGGTCGAGTGCTGGAGGATCTTGCTTGAGGAGAAAGATGAGTCTGTTTGGGGTACTGATGAGTATATCTGCACGAAAAATGTAGGAAAGAACACAAAGGCTATTCATATTTTTTTTTTTTTTTACTGCCTATTTTGCACTCTTTTTCCCCCTCTTCTACCATATTTTTTGTTTGAGTGTGGTCCATATTTCTTCGCCGCGAGAGAAGCTTTGTCTATGATGTGAACTCTAAATCCTACTCCGTCCGTTAGGCGCAGCAGCTCTCTGTAGGTCTAAACAAAAATATATAAAATTATATTAAAACATTGAATATCAGATGATTCAAGCATGCATTCATTACTAATACAAAAATTATGCAGTATATGTTTAGCATTGTGATTACATTAATAATAAAAAATTCTTCATTGATGCTTGATTTAGGAATACATTCTTGTGTCAAATTGCAGGTATGACATCATATTGAAAACTCACTTCTCCTAGTATCAAATAAAGATTGATATTGTGTACCTGGCTGGCTAGCTCTCTGGTTGGAGAAATGATTACAGCTCTGAAACCAAGGTTAGCAGGCTGCCGCAGATGGGCGAGCAGTGGAATGCAGAAAGCCAAAGTCTTTCCTGATCCTGTGGGAGCACAAGCCAGTAGCTCCCGACCCTGATTGGAACACAAAAATGCTCACAAAACAATGTCCATACAGCACATATTTACACTGCTGAACCTGCATTTCTCCACACTCACATGCATCATCAGTGGCATTGCCTGCATCTGAATTGGTGTTGGGGAGCACAGCCCCGCATCTTTGAGGTTTTGGAGGATACAGGCATTGAGATGATATTCAGATTGCAGCTCATCAAATGTACACACAGGGTCTGGAATGTCAGAGCCGTGCACATTTATACGGTGTTGAGACCTTATTCGATTAACCTAAAAATAAAATAAACGATTGATATTGTTAAGAACTGCAACGGTGGGAAGTTTACGTGAACACAGCTATTAATTGTGTTTCTGAGGACCTTTTCCTGATGAAGATGTTTCAGTCTCTTCAGCGAGTGAGTCTCTTTTTCATCAGCTGCCAGGCTGTGGATCTTCCTATCCAATAAGGACGTCCATGTGATGTCTGCGTTACTGTCTTTTGAATTGCAACCATCTGCAGTTAGACATAAAATAGCATAGAGCAGTGAGACCGTAAAGAGTTGTTTCACACCAAATTAATCAATTATCATTACAAAGTAGACAACAAGAGATCCTTTATCAAACAATGTCTACATTTAAGTGGTTTCAAAGGATTAATTTAGATATAAGGCAGTACAATGTAATCGTTGTTGGTTTCTTAAGTTAAATAGTTTAGAAATTGCATGTAAATTATATATTTATATAATCAACCAATGTTATAGCTGTAGTACAGACAGATTTAAATGTTTTCTTATTAACCTATATTGCCTGGAATGAAATAATTCTCTGTAAATTGTTTTAGTACGCAAAAATACAGCTGCACCATTACCGTCCACGTCCATCTGGTCTCTTTGGGATTTTTTCTTTTTCATCTTCACGTCTCTCCTCACATTTTTTTGCTTCCTTTTCCCCCTTACAACGCTGTCCGCATTTTCCATCTCACAGTCCTCCTGATCATCATTTTCAGCGTTACAATCTTGTGCATTAGAGCTGATCTGTGCTCCATTAGTTTGTTCTGTGCTAAAGTAATCGATGGCAGAGAGATGATCTGTGGATCGGTTTACTCCATGAGACCTGATGACCTGTAAAATTAACCAACAAAGTATGATTGTCGTTGTTCGATATGAACACATTGTTATAAAACGCGTTTAATCAACTGTGACATGAACAAACGTCCCCATAATTACACAGTAATGCCACAGGAATCCCAATAATTTTCTCGCTGGGGCATAGCTGAAATTGTCAGCGTATAGCTGGTACCAATCATTTGTGCCAGTCACCATCAAATTGAGATTTTAACTTACCTTAAACCGGGCTGCATCTTGAGCAAACCTCTTCAAATCAAATTTAGCTCCAGCTCCGAGCTTTCGAAACAATTCGAAAGAGTCCATAGTTGCTACAGCAGCAGTAGCAGCGTGGTCCGCATAGACCCAGACATTAGAAATCAACATCCGAATCATTCACCGTCTGCGTCCTCCGTACGTTGTAAATGATAACGCCCCCTAACGGACACGCTTATAACAAGCGATCATTTGGCGAAGGTGTTTGTCTGATCGACGTAACAACTCAACTGACAGCATGTGATTGAAATGTTTAAGTTATTCATTTTCATATATACATTTTTAAAATAGACAGTGGAGAATTATAGTATAAAAACAATAGCAATAAACAACCAATTTGTTGTTTGATATCAACTAATTCATTATCATACCGTTGCTTCAGAAAGATTTATTTCCACACTTCATGTTTTTTTGCACATTTAATTTGAAAGTTATAATTCTTATAGCATGATTTCAAGTGTGCCACAAAAGTGCAATATTTGGTGAATACTTAAAACTGTTGCCAGAAATAAAACATAATTTGGTATAGGGTAATTGCCTTTTGCACGACATTGCAAGACATGATTGTAAAGTAGTAATAAGACAATGTAAATAATTGTTTTGTTTTGCTTTTTTTTAATGAAGACAAAACATTGTCAAGAGACACAAAAGTAAAATGTAAAAGCAGCTGCTGGACTTATTAAAATGTTAATAATGTGAAGTCTTTGTGTTTCTTTGTGTGAATACTGTGATTACTAATGACAAGAGACTACTTATCATTTTTGAGAACCAACATTTTTTCCACCCAGTGCAAACCATAAAAGTGTTTTAAAGGAACAAAAGCTATGTATGGAAAAGTACTAGTGGGCTGTGGTTCCTAACCCCTTACCCTCACATCTTCTCTTCAATTCATGTTTAGATGTTTCTTCTTCGCTCTGTCCATCCTTAGACCAGACATCAGTCTTCATCATCTCACCAACTCTCTCACACTTCTTCACAGGCCTTTAGCAAATCCTCCAAGAAATGGACAACCGCTACCTTTCCTCTCACCTGCTCAGCCTGTCCCTCTCCTTCAGTCTTTAAATCTTTCAGTCTCATTAGTGTTTGCTGCAGAACTCCAACTCTCTGCTGAGGAGTGAAAGTCTCCCCCCCTGTGTCCTCCTCTCCCTGTTCCACAATGCCTCCTCCTTTCCCCTCTCTTATATATTTTATCACATGTTCTTTGATGCTTTCCCCTTCCTCTCCAGCCAGTGTCACCCCAAGGGCAGGTATGTCCTGTGCCTCGCTAAGGCTGAGCAGGTGTAGTAAAGCTTGCGAGAGTGTGTGGCGCAGATTGGCGCTGAAGCGGTATTCTAAGAAATCACTGGTGTCATCACTGCTCTGAAGGGCTGCAGCCAGGGAACGCCACACAGCGATGAACCTCTTTGTGTCCCCGTAACAGATGCGGTCAGCAGGCACCGCCAGTGCAGCAGCAGATTTGATCCGTACTTTAAAGTTCTTACAAGAAGTGACAACAAGGCAGAGGGAAGAAAAAGCATGGCTAGACCACGGGGCAGAACCTGAGAGGCATAAAGAAATAAAACTGAATGTAAACAACATGTAATGTACATTATTGTAAAGTGTAAACCAGACCATTGGCAAAATGAAGTAGTGAAATCAAAATGGCTCTGCCTTCAGCAGGTATCAAATCAACAACACTCACCTAGAGACAGGGCAGGGTTTCTAAAGGCATTTCCAAGTGCATAGCAGGCATTCCATCTGACCTTCATAACGGAATCTGACTGGACAGTTTTGACTAAAGCCCGAACTGCGTCTTCCACTGGGCGCTGGAAGGTAGGGTGGGACAGCTGACTCTGACGCAGAAAGTGAAGCAGATTACCAAGCACCCGCACTGCATTAGATCTCACCTGGACGCATACAAAGGGGACCAAGGACAATAAAAAAGCTGCAATCATTTTTCTCATAGAAGAAAAAAATATTTTTTTAATCATAAGGAGTGAAGCTCTCACCCTGTCTTTATCAGCTGATGCTCGGGTTGCAGCCTGCAACATGTTAAGCAACAGCATATCTGATAACTCCTCCTGGAAGTCCACACCTACACTTGCCCTGTTGAAGATACACAGTTTATATTCTATTTGGGTGTAATGTATTTCTAGTGTTATTAAAGCTAAAGGATCACTATTATAGCTGAAAGATCTGCTTAAAAGTTGACTTGCTGCTACCTCAGTGGATGTTGTTTCCATAATCATACTAACTCAACCCATTACTGAAAACATTACTTTCTTATTCTTGACAGTGGACACGTTTCTTGGGTGAACTGCACTTTTCTTACATATTGACACGAAGTGTGTCTGTGAGGTTTCCAAGGGACCAGGCTGCCTTTAGACGAACATTTGCGCATCGATCATCCAGGGCAGCCAAAAGGGCGTTTGCAGTGTCTGTCACAAACATCACATCCTGATCAGACAGACAAAGAAAGGAAAATAACAATCACAACCTGTATAAACAGGTATATAAATTGCTGCTGCTTGTTAGGGGTCCCAGTCCCCACCTCTCTCAAACAAGGGAACATAATGTAGATTCCCAGAGCCCTGACAGCAGCCGTCTTCAGATAGTTTTCACTATAGGTCACTCCCAGCAGCACAGTGATGCACATCATCTGGGTCTTGTACTTTAAAAGAAGGCAGCATGTCACAGGTACATATTCACAAGGACAAGTATTACCTGAGTACAGATATAAACGGTGGGTCAAAGAGAAACTCACAGGAAGCTCTGCGAAGGCCTGTGGCAAAATGGAGGACAGTGCATCACAGGCGCTCATCTGCACTCTGCTTTGTTGTTCGTTTTGCAATGCTCTGTTCAGGGGACCACTCAAGATGTCTGACCAAAACTGTACCACCTACATCAAGTCAGCACACATGCATTAAGCTGTATATATCGTCTTTTATAAGCCACATGAAGTTGCCATGTTGAAAAATAAACACATCTATATATAATCTATACTTACTTGACTCAGAGGTACTCTGATGCTCTCTGGAATGTTACTTTCTGCTTTGTACTGCTTAATTATTCCTGTTCCAAGTTCTTGTATTAACTAAAAAATAGATTACATACATACAAAATAACAATAAACAAAGTCGTAGGTGTGTGTAAGAAGCCCCGACATTGGTCAAAGGAGTCACAGAAGCACTTACCTTTGCTCCATGCAGTTGTATGGAAGGTTCTGTCTCCTTGAGGCAGCATATGCTCACTTGCCCAATCTCACACAAACAACCTTGAACAAGAGAGAAATATCCACGGACCAGGTGGCACATGACCTAAGACATGTAATAAAAAATTAAAAAATGTATTCCTAAAATTCTTTTGTGCCACTTCTCTATCATCTCACCTGCA
Source organism: Pao palembangensis (assembly GCA_015343265.1). Classification (NCBI taxonomy): domain Eukaryota; kingdom Metazoa; phylum Chordata; class Actinopteri; order Tetraodontiformes; family Tetraodontidae; genus Pao; species Pao palembangensis. Next base: position 8,210,710 of record CM027094.1, on the reverse strand, counting down.
GAGCCTCTAATCGGACGGGGAGGGGCTCTAAAACCGTGCTTCCCGTTGGTGCAGCTCCCTCGCTGTCTGAGTGGTCCTCCCTAGGCTGAGTTACCAGTGACGCGCACAACTGCATCAGCCAAGGTAAGGACCCGTCTTCTGCAGGTGTCTGTGGAACACCAGGGGACTGTGTGCAGGAACTTTTCTGGGATGATGTGACTGGTTTGTGAGCAGGTGAGGAGAAGTTGTCTCTCTGCCTCCAGTCTGAGTCACCTGGTGTGGATGAGCTGGCGCTTCCGCTGCCTTCTAGCTGCTGGAGGAGAAGCTGCACTTCAGGGAGGGGAGCCTGAGTTGTCACCAGAGCTCCATACAGTGTCAGCACCGTAACACGTACATTTACATCTAAAGAGGAAGTGAAACCTTAGTAAAAGATGTTTGGTTTTAGAATTATTACAGTATGTGCTTAAGGCGTAAATGAAAACTTCACAGCAATTTAAAGCTAATGCCACTTCCCGACAAACTATTATGATCAAACTTCATTAATCAAACTATTATTATCAAAGTTCATATAAATTTGCAGACCTCGGTGGCGCACGTAAGGACGCATCTGCTTCCAGAGAGGGCTTAGCAAACCAGGTCTAAGACGATGATAGGGAGCATTTGCCACCAGGTAGGCCAGACACTGTCAAAAAGAAGGAGGTAAGTTATTAGGACAGTAAGCATGCAGTCTGACAGGAATCTAGGAATTTATGCTTATTATAGAAAAGTTGGTGTACTTTAGATGACTATTTTTGCAACACTAAAGTGTTACTTTGGATCAGAGAAATTTTCATACTTCAGAGAAATGAGGACATCCAAAATCTTTACACGGCAACATTCTACCTTTATCACTTGTGTTAGTGTCTGATTGGAGGTCTCAGCCAGCAAAGCCAGGCTTAGAGCACGGTGCAGTTCTCTGATTGCAGTCGCCAGTAAGAATGAGAAAGAGGTGAATGATGTTCGAGGAGATGCTGTATCTTCTGCTACAGCAAGAAACTGATGGGAACCATCCAGCATGGCTGACAACACCTGCAGTGCACATGCACGGACCTGCAGAGAGGTTTACAGACAAATGCTACAGCCACAAGAATTGGGGTAGAAAAAAAAACACACACACCCAAAAAAAAAAAGAAAAAAGTATGTTGTACCCTTGGTGAGGGGTCCTTTAGTATAACTGTGATTAGAGAGAGTGGTGGCAGACCGCCAGCAGCAGAGTCTGGGATGAAGGAGGACCAGTACCCATACAGAACCCTCTTCTCTGTACTTTTCACTACAGCTAGCAGACACTGCAGTGCTGCTTGACGCACACGACCCTGGTAAAGCCTGCACAAGCAAATATTGGAGTCCTCAATATGTGAGTGCAACGCAGCTTATCCATTAGCATCTGGTAGGAAAGCATAATATTTCAGAAAGGACCATGTATATGTATACCTTAATTTGCTCTGTGCATTGCCCTCAGGGTCAGAAAACTCTGAGTCAGAGCTGGTATTTTTCCAGGAGGGGTAGAGAGATGGGGCAGAGAGTTTAGGCACTCCTTTCTGTGATGCAGACCCTGCTTCTCTCTCATCTTCCTCTCCATCCTTTCTGCTAGTGTCAGCAATTGGCTTCTTCACTTTCCCTCTGGATTTCTTCTTTTTATTCTAAAGAGTGACATTAAAAAGACACTGAATCAAATGTTTTGTTCATTTGTTTCAATACCTATTTTGAAACCAGTTTATACCCCTGTGGTTTTGCCCTGCACAGAAGCGGAATCCCTTGATGAATCAGATGGATTTGGCGGTTCAGCAGGTTTTGATGCAGTCTGACCTTCATACTGAGGAAGAGGTGATGGATAAAGCACAGCCGGCCACTCAACACTCACACCTGGTGTTCCATGGAACATGAACCTCTGCAGTAAATAGAGAGTAAACCAAATGTTGCGCTAGATAGACAGACGGACAGACAAAAATGGTTAATAACCTATTACCTTAAGTGAGGCTAATATGGAGCCAAGCTCCTCTGCCCCTCCAAATTTCCATTTACCAACTGAGAAACAATTTTGAAGACCCTTCAGCGCTGCCTGGATCACCTGCGCAATTACAAAAAGAAGTACATGGGTCCACTATGATTACACATATTTTTTCCATTTGTATATATCCATCTGGAAGAGAACATGAACTCGTACCATACAACAGAAAAGCTCATCGGTGTTGGGAGGTTTTGGTGACTGTAGCGTTTTCAGAAAAAGCCCGAAAGCAGCGTATCTGTGATGATCATCCAAAGCTGGCTGACCGGGCATCCTGTCAGAAAACAAGCCATATTGAGCCTTTTGCTGATTTTTGAAAAAAGGGAGTGCTATTTTTGCTGTTACTCTTCCATACAGGAAGAAAAAACTACCTCAGACAGATATTAGCCATACAGGTAAGAGCAACATGGCGTAACTCATCATTTGGCTGGAACGGGGAACCATACAGCAGAAGGATTCCGTCCTCTTTCAACAAGTCACTGAGAAGCTATGAATCAAAAGTAAACATATATTGACATGCAATAGTTATTACAGACTGGAGTAAATGTTAACAAATATGCGCCAAAATCTACCTGTTGGCACTGAGGTCCTTTGTAATAAACTATCGAAGAGAGTGCCCGGAGGATATCTGAATGAGTCCATGTACTGCACACTTTCAGTGCACTGGTGGTATAAGACACCAATACATCCAAGGTCTGCTCATCTATTATTACCTTAATTAAATCACAAGTTAGAAAAATAAGACACTGTCAGTGAGATTACAGTCATGTGAATAAAAATTATTCTATCTTTACCTTTAGCTGGTTGAGCAGATGATGCATTAGCTGGCATAGTTTGATGACCATATGTTCCTGAGAATGTGGCACAAGGCGGCTGGCGTTTTTTAATAGATTGCATACATTCTAAAATGAAAATAAGAGACTCGATGAGCTCCAACTTTCTGTAACAGTGATGAAAGAATACGGGGAGTATTCATTGTACACTCCCCAGATTCATTCAGGGAGTGTACAATTAAAAGTGGCTACTTTTAATGCAGAACGTATAGCTGTATAGCCACCTTTAAGGTGGTATAATCCCTATCTTGGAAAAAAATCAAATAGCGGCAATTACTTTTTCCACCAGTGACAAACATTATCCAAATTGTCATCTTGCAGTATGGTTTAGTAATGTACATAAGTGTTCGAACCATGCAAGGAATTCAATGCCACTTGGCCGGCTGCTGTGTGAATGTGAACCTAAGATGTTGCCAAGTGACAGCTTCTACCCCCCGAATAGTTCTGGCTCTAAAAAGTAGTATCACACCAATTCTTACATTTCCGGACGTTGTAATTAAATGGCTACAAGAGGATATAGAAGAGTCAAGCTAGTGTGCGTCACCTCTGGTTGGATGTTTGTACTTGGTTCATTGCTCAAGTTGTAGCTTTCGGACAGAAGCTGGTCAAACAACAGGTTCAGCTCCTCCCTGAGACGATCAGTGTCTGGTCTCAAACATCTTAGTCTTTCGGTGCAGCGGAAAAACTGTTTCTCGGCGTCCGACGCTGGACGTGCACGCCAACCATTGTAACTGGCCGGAAAGAAGGGAGCAGTATCTGCTGACAAAGCCACCGGCGAGAACACAGTAACATCTCCACAGTCCACAGTTGCCGGTGCCAACAGATCCCCGTGAGCCGCCATGTTCGATACCGCGGAAGTTGTTTTGTCCACCCGGAAGTTCTGATTTTCACAGGGGGCCTGACGTAACTGCGCATGCGTCTTTAACGTGACCCTCATCATTGCAAGTCCCTTCTGCATTTCCTTTTATTGGGTGTTGTTATACATACATTTTTCAACGCATATATGATGAGAGCACTGACGCAATCTCATAACAATAAATAAGACTTTACGCTACAAGTTCATGTCAGATGATGTGAGGTCAGACTTGTTCTTTCTACAAATGGACAATTTAATACATATTAAAAATATATACAGAAAGGTTTTGGAAAAATACAATTGTAAAGTGAAATTCTCAGTATAATACTTAAACTACTAACAAACTTTATTTTTAACTTTAAATTTTATTTTTTTAAAAATGCTTTTAGTCAACAATATGTACACACACACAAATCATATTTGTAGGTATTTGTAACCATTAACGGTAAATATGGACTTATGTGCCAGATGCTACTTGTGTTTTCAAACAACATTAGATGAAAATGACATATTTAATTTAAAATACCCTCAAGAGGACGTTAACAATGGGGTGTTTAAACAGAAACTCCCAGTAAATTAATAAAACGTGGTGTAAAATTTATAGCAGAAAAATAAATGACCAAGTAAAGCAACGGAATTTAAAACACTTGATATACCTACTGGAAATGTTTGAAAAGGAGGATGGAAGGAAGGCTCATACATACTGTATGTTCTGTGCAAAGTACAGCGTAATTTCTGATGTCATTAAAGAGGCACTTCTGTTGAGATCTCAGAGGAGGAAGGGCCAGAATCTGCACAAGAAAATTAAAATAGTTAAAGGTACTTAAGGTATCTCTACAAAAACAGTGAGATGATTAGAAATGATACTTACAGCTTGTACGTTTGAAACCTGAAATACAAATAAAAAACAAATTATGAATAAATTACAAAAATCAATTAAAACTATATGAATTAACTGAATTATTTTTTCTTCACAAGTACTCTAAAACACAATATATGTTATAATGCTGTTGATCTGCCATTGTTATTTCTTTTCCAGATGAAGAAACCCACTATGGAGACAAGAAGGAGGAGGACTCAGACACCTAATGACCACCCCAACAGGAAACTGTGGAGAAGGAACTGAAAACACATCTATATCAGCAATATGTAAAGAAAATTAGAATTTCAAACAAAGTTTCGAATCAGTATTAAATGTTATCATGTTCTAAATTGTAACACATTTCCAATAAGCTCATTCTGACTCTGCAAATCACACAGCAAGTTGAGTCAGGACCCTGTCTTACCCCAGTTGGTCCTGATGACAGCTTTGTCCAATATGAGCCCAATCTCCTCCTGGACACCAGGAAGATGAAACACCGCACTGCACCTACTCCACCTTCAGGTGAGGCAGAGGAAAGCCTGAGATCAACACTGCCTGAAAGGTCCACCATGGTTGGGAAGGGTCTCCATGCACTCTACTTCCTGTCAAGCTTCTGTCCATCTTTCCTCCAGAACATCACTGGGCGCTTCGAAGATAGAAACCTGTAGCGTGGCAGCTCACTGGAGAGGAAGGAGTTCTGAGAAGAAACAGACGGTTGTACTGGGGAGAAATTTCTGAAAGAAATTTAGTAAGACTAAAATGTATGGTAACATGTCAACGCTTAGTCAAGTCCTGTAATCTCTACCTTTTTCTGCTGAAACCTTTGTAAATATTGTAGATATATTTTCAGCCTTTCTGGGCAAAGATGGATGTTGAACATCTTTTTTATCTGAAGATAAATGATTTCACTGTCCCACTTGTGTTTAGTGATAAGTGCCTGTGGTTTTGCAGCCACCCACGTCATTGTTTCTCTGGATCCAGAGATATAGTTCTGTCCATCATATCCAAACTGATTAAAAAGCAGTCACTTCTCCAGTCTCATCATCCCACTCACAGCCATGTATCCTGCAAAAACCTAACAATCAGAGATGTTACTAGACATTACTCAACTGATAAATTATAAAGGTTTCAAGACTAATTCAATATATCTGCAAAATCTCTCAAGTAACAGTCATATAAATGTAATATAATCTTTAAAATAAAGCAGCTTTAGGACTCTGATACCAAACATTACTCAAATTCTTCCTTAGTAGTTCCATTTAAATTTTTTGCCAGTATCACAGTCACAAAATTTATTCTTTTACTGATCATACCTCCACTTTGGTTAAATTGTTGCTTTATGTTCTCAATGTGGTTTCCAGGTGTGTTGCAGCTTAACACACTCATTTGCATACAGTTCCAACTGTTTGGGATCTTTCATGATCATTTTATTGCCCAGTCATCTCTAGGCTTTGGAATCTTTTCATTGCTGTCACAGTAGCCTTGAAAGTCATCAATCACCAGCTGAGCCACAACTCCGGCAGGTTTGTCACTCCTGAGGATGCTGTGAGGAAATACTTCAGGTAGTGCTTCTCTGCATGGAATAAAGCACATAAACTATGAAAAACTGCTATTAATCTCAGTGTGTTACAATAAATATGTTCTATTAATTGTATGATGTCACACAGTAATCAGATCTGTATAACGTAAAGTACACAACACTCAACTGGGTAAAAATCTTTCTTGAATATTTCTGCTGTGAACTTACCAGCAGATACAGAATAAAAGTGGAGCAGCAAGAACAGTTGCCAATTCATCCTAGTAAATAACCAAGTCTAGTAAAATTAGTTCCAGATTTCATTTAAACTTTCTTATCAAAAAAGACTTGTGCGCACCATAATGAATCACGGTTGTGCGGCAACAATGGGCAGTGTATTTAATCAAAGTGAAACTGGGGAGAAAAAGCTATTTTGGGGTGAGGGGGGCGTAAGATCAAATGTGCGAAAGTAATTTTAAAATTGAAAAACTAAAAACAAGAGTGTTATGGAGACATTTAAACTATTTTGTCGATGATGCGTGAAAAAATCGCGCTTATTTGATTTGTAAAAAAATCACCCCCACACACATCACATTTTGCAATGGTTTGCTCCATTAACGCTTCCGAGATGTCTCTCGACAAGCAAAGGTCATAATACCAGTAGCGGCAGACTGCATTCTTTACTGGGTTTTTCCCAACACACTTGAATCTCAGAATACTGTAACTTACATTATGCAACAAGGTTGTTCCCTAGGTTGATATATTATAACGTATTCAATTTTTCCACATCTTTTCACCTTTTAGTCCAACTCAAATAATGAGTCATTTCTAATAGTTTAAAACTAATATTTCATAAGAACAAGTCACATTTATAACACTAAAAATTTAACCAAAAGCTACAAAGAAAACAGACATTATATAAATACAATAACATTTAAAAACTTTGAGTTACTTTAGATGGTGATGCTCTTTATTAAGTTTTCAGCAACAGTCTTAGCATTTTTTTTGGTCAATTTCATTACACATAAAATATAAAGACATTTCAACAAAAACCGTCTGTTGCTTATCAAACCACATGAAAAATAGATTATTTTGGTTAGAAAAGCATACAAAATATATAAGGGATCAACACTATCCACAAATTCTGATCCAAAAAAGTGTGTAAATCTCCAATCCATGTATGACTAAGAGATGGCAGTAGGTGACACGTGAGCCACAAAGGTTGCAAAAAATAATTAAAAGTAGTGTCAGGAATGAAGGATTGTTTGCATTTCAGCCAGACTTGAAGAGCAGGATGGCCACCTGACCCAGGTAGAAATAAATGAAGTGTTTGGTCTCATGTAACATAGCTGCCAGTTTCTCCCAACGATGCAGTACATGTGGGGTTGTATGGACAACAAACTCCTGCATGAAGAAAAAAAACATCAATAAAAAATCATGCAACTATTATCATTTTTCATAAATGCAACACGTGTTTGGTCTATATTTGACATACCTTCTTGACATAAGCAGCTATATCCTCTCAATGTTGTATTTTTCCATTGCCTGCATGGCATAGTCCACTGCATCCTGTTGCATGTCATCAGGCATATCTGCATTCTTTATTACTGCCTTCTTGTCAGACATATTTCCCTGCATTTAAAAACAGATATTTACCACATATTTCCCACTTCCACTCAACATTGTATAAGTCTTTAGTGATATTAAAGCTATTGGATGCAAATATTGTTTATAATTCAAATAATGGCAGTAGCTGATAACGTTCGTATCGACTTGTTCTCAGCACACATTCAAGAAGCTATTCATTAACTCAAGGAGTCAGGTTCAACAGACATGAATATATATAAATATGTACATATAGATACATTCATTCAGATGTCTGTGGGTATAAACAGATTGAATTTAAACAAACACACATAAGAAAGAAATTAGTATACAAACAAGAAGAATTTTGTCAAGCCCCACCAGCAAAAATTGAATAAAGTATTTCATGCTATCAAATATCTTGCTTGTCTATTCTTACCGTTTCGCCACACAATCACAAAGCTTGTAAATATAAGCAGACATACAGGTTAGCTTTCAGAGAATGGTTGCTTTATAGATGGAAAACTTGCGTGTTTGACCCGCCCTCTACCTGAAAGTAAGACTCTGATTGGTTGAAGGTAACCCCAAAGGTTGCTGGGACGTCACATGTCAGCTGTTGACAATTCCAGCATTTTATTTCCACCCAGAATGCATCATTTTCCAGCTCACATTTCAGGGAAATGATCAAAGCAGACAATCTACAGAACTGATCCTTTATTGTTAGTGAGTTGATACTATTCTCAATAATAAATGACATTATAGCACCATCCTCATATAGTAATGCAGGTGCAAGAAACAGTCCTACAAAGCAGTACTGGTTGTATGCATAAGGCAGGTTTATACGACGAATCATATATACTGTTCCTTATGGAAAAGTCAAAAGAAAGCCATTAAACAGTGCTAGTAATGGGATTAAATAAGGTATATTACTACAATTGCTAACCTATGTAATTTTAATAATTTTTAAAAATCAAATCCTGCGAGTTTATTAAAAGGATCATACCACTAACAGTCGCTAGATGGCAATGTGGTAGGAATAACAACTCCTGTAATTTTAGTAATCTGGTCGTACAGACGGTGAAAATGGATCAAACTTCTACCGCCTGTAGAATCAGTTAGGCAAGGTTATGACATTGGTCGCTACATCACCATGCCTTGGGGATTTGCTAAAAAAATTTGACATACACATTATCACCCAACTTCCACGCTGGTAGATCAACGCTTGTGGTCTGATCTGGTCTCTGTCTGAAGGATATAAAAATGTCAAGAGATAAGTAAGGAGGGAGGCTATGTGTATCCTTAGTTTGTGTGTGTCTTTACATGTCATGATGTAAAGAAAGATAGAAATGAAAGAGAGGGTGTCTCAAACACTCACCTCACTTTAGTCTGTGATGTTGTTTTACTGAAAAACGGTTGCATTAGAAGTGGCATCTGTGGTATGCTGTGTGACGCACAGCATATAGATGGTCCAGTTGGTTTTTATGTCCTTTATTCAGCCTTCATTCTGACTGAGATTTGCTGCTGAGAGGGGTCCCAGGCACTAAACTACCAAAGGTGGCACTTCTAGTATAGCAAAGGATTCCACTTTAAATCCCTAAGTCAATTAACGCTTTCCTTTGAGAATTTTATTGACCTCTTCCCAATGAGATTTAAAGCCTTTCTCATCGGCGCCAAGATGTCTGCAAGAAAGGCTCACCCAAAATGTAGATACCCATTTCGATCAGACAAAAACATCTGCTGCAGCCAAGTTCATCAAATCAAAATCAGTGTATGAAGCTCAGGTGAGCACCAGTGTGTCGGCACTTGGCCTCGTTTCAGCCCATGTGTGAATCAAGATAAACTGATCTGCATGCATCAGACATAGAATCACAAACTAATCATTTATTGTGAGTTTAAAACATTACAAAAACATAAAGAAATGCACTGAATAAACAAATAAATCACATAAACATATTTCCATCGATCAACAGTGGAAACACACACTAAAATGGAGCTGCTTGGGTTTTATTTGGCTAAAATATTTTGCCTTCTGAAATCTGCTCCACCTTTCTTCATAATGACCACCATTATTACCATCACACCATTATTAGCTGTCTGACCTCCTCTTCCAAGGTCGTGAGCACCACTACAGGAAGGCTGGCGCCTTCAAGAGAAGCGCCCTCTTTTTCTTGTTTACATTCCTCTTGACATCATTATATTTTTATTTCTTCTCAATACATAAAAAATATATACTCAAAATGACATCTTTCAAATTATTCTTACTGTATTAAAAAGTGACATATTTAATCAAATGTGAACTAACATAGTCTATTTTACATGGTTAGAAAGTTATATTTTTCTTGGTCACAAGAAATGTTGCATATGGATAATCGTGCTTAATTATTTACAATATCATCCTTATTAATCAACCAGATTTTATTCTTGTTCTAGGCTGGAGCCTACTGGAATTGTTGTCCTCTGGGATGAAGGGTCAGAAGCTGCATGAGAATATTACAGCTGAAGGCATTTAAAGTATCACTACAATAACATTGTGTTGACTTTAAATGATACTTACAGTTCGCATGCATGAATCCTGAAACACATTAGAAAAACAAATTACAGATAAACTACACTAATCTATTAAAATTATTTGAATTCTGTCTTGGCTTTCCAGATGCTGCCAAACACAATATTTGCTATGAATGCTGCCATTGTTCAAAAGGAGGATGGAAGGAAGGCCTATACATACTGTATGTTCTGTGCAAAGTACAGCGTAACTTTCTGATGTCATTAAAGAGGCACTTCTGTTGAGATCTCAGAGGAGGAAGGGCCAGAATCTGCACAAGAAAATTAAAATAGTTAAAGGTACTTAAAGATTCACAACAACAGGAGATGATTTAAATGACACTTACAGCTTGTACGCTTGAAAACCTGAAATACAAATAAAAACAAATTCTGAATAAAATTGCAAAATCAATTAAAACTATATGAATTAACTGAATTATTTTTTTCTTCATATACTCTAAACAATATATGTTATAAATGTTAATCTTGCCATTGTTATTTTTCCAGATGAAGAAACCTACCATGGAGACACAGGAGGACTGTGACAACTCCAATGACCACCCCAACAGGAAATCCAGAGAAGGAACTGAAACACATTTATATCAGCAATATAAAGAAAATTAGAATTTCAAACAAAGTTTTGAATCAGTATTGAATGTTATCATGTTCTAAATTGTAACACATTTTAATAAGCCCATCTCTGACTCTGCAAATCACACAGCACGCGGAGTCAGACCCTGTCTTACCCTAAGTGTCCTGATGACAGCTTTATCCAATATGAGTCCAATCTCCTGGACACCAGGAAGATGAAACACGTGACTGCATCTACCCACCTTCAGGTGAGGCAGAGGAAAGCCCTCTGAGATCAACACTCGCCTGAAAGGTCCCGCTATGGTTGGGAAGGGTTCCATAATTTCCACTGTCAAGCTTGTCCATCTTTCCTCCAGAACATCACGGCGCTTTCTGGATAGAAACCTGTAGCGTAAGTGGTGCCTACTGGAGAGGAAGGAGTCTTCTGGAGAAGAAACACAGACGGTTGTACTGGGGAGAAATGAAAGAATTTAGTAAGACTAAATGTATGGTAACATGTCAACGTCATCAAGTCCTGTAATCCTACCTTTTTCCTGGAGGAAACTTTGTAAATATTGTGTCAGCCTTTCTGGGCAAATGTGGGTATTTAACGTCTTTTTTATCTGAAGATCAATTGTATTACTGTCCCACTTGTGTTTAGTGATAAGTGCCTGTGGTTTTGCAGCCACCCACGTCATTGTTTCTGGATCCAGAGATATGAAGTCTCTGTCCATCATATCCAAACTGAATAAACGCAGTCACTTCTCCAGTCTCATCGTCCAACTCACAACCATTTATCCTCTGGAAAATGTGAATACCTGAGAGATACAATCATTAGCCAAATGATAAATTATAAAGGTTTTAAACTACTGTCAATATATTCAATGCTTATTCTGCCAACAGCCATATATAAATGGAAATATAATCAAATTTACTCACTTCGTTAAACTGTTGCTTTAAATCTTTAATATAAGCTCTGTAGGTGTTTTAAATACACACGAATCCGTGATGTTTGACTTCTTCGAGATTTTCATAAATTTTTTCCAACTCATTTCTAGGCTGTTAGATTAAGGTCACACCAGCCGCCTTGGAGATTATCAACCACCAACTGAGCCACAAACTCTGGGATGTTTGTGACTCCTGAGGATGACGTTATGAAATACTTTAGGCTGTGCTTCTGCAGGTTAAAAACAAAACAAGTTTAATTTAATTTTCAAGCATTAGTTGAAACATAATGTAAGGTGTGATTTCATCCATTAATTATATATTTCTTTTTATATATATTTATTTTATTAAGATTTTCATTGTACAAAGAAACACTACTTATATTATACAACAACATTCTCTAGTTCTTTCCCCTCTGACTGCCTCATTCTATAACAGTCTATATTTAATAAAAGCCCATGACTGCAAGTGCAGACATTTAAATTCATTGTTCCTGTAACGCAGCCTGAGCACACCAGTGAGTGAGAAATATGACTGGAGGAAGTTTTTCTTCTTTTCCTCTTTCATCTTGGACTCTGGTAAGGTTCTGAAAAGTTCTTTAAAAAAACATAACCAGTTTAGGATTCTCACAGAGATCAAACCTTGGATAACAATAATCGGGATGAATGAGAAACTACACAGATTTCTTATCTTTTCCTTAACAAGGAAGTAACAAAGGTAACTTCTAACTATATCGGATCTTGCTGTGCACAAAGTGGGCCTGCTGTCACTAGGTTGAACTGAAGATTAACAACAGTAAAAGGCTAAAGCTGCATCCCATCTCTTGTCCAGTGTGTTCTGATCGACTCCCCAGGACAAGTTCTATCCTCTTAAACCAGAGGCAGCCTTCAAGGGCCAAATCCAGCAGGCAGCAGTCCCAGGCAGAAACTGCTTTTACTGGTACAACTGGGAACCCAGTGTTAGGTTCAAAATCACACACTCATTCCCTATTCATTGCTCACCACATAGGGAACTGGCTTGTGTGAACTACCCGGTTCTGAGGCCTGAGTTTTGACACCTTTGTTCCTAAACTCCTAAAACCAGAGCTCCCAACTTAATACTGTAACAAATCTGACTGTCGTGATACCCAGAGTAACAGCAGGGGCCATAGTTTCACTTTGTTATTAAAGTGACAACAGCAGCATTTAAAAAGAAACACTTTGAGCAAAATAATAAGTGACAGTAATGTTATAAAGTTCTTAGTGCAGGTTTCCCAGTTCAACGTGTGTGTTTGATATTAAGAAATTAATGTTATAAGAGCAAGAAAACTAAATCTGTAGTAGAAACTGGTCTGAGCCAAACAAGCCAAACTATGATAAACTAATAAATATTACATATTTATCTCAGTGTATTACAAACCATAAAGCTGTAACTGCGTATACCACCAAATGTAATAAATGAGGGCAAAAACATTCTTAAGTACTTAACTGTGAACTTACCAGCAGATCCAGAGTAAAAGAAGAGTAGCAATAAAATTTGCCAAAACATCTTGTTGAATAAGTCTCATATAAGTACAGAATATTCTATTTGATCACCGTGTTTGCAGTATAATACCAATTCAGCTGGGGTGGTGAAACTCAAAATGAAAGTAAAAGGCCTATGTCACATCAGGAAGTGTGGGATAAAAACACGATTGTTCTGAATATGGTGTCGCTCAAAAACAAACCTTTAATTATTTTAGGAAAAAAGTCTTCAGCATCAGCACATTTTTATAAATACGGTTTTCAGTGGATGATTTAACATGTCTATTGAACATTTTAGCAACTAGATTGCTCATGTCACCAGACATCTGCATTCTTTGTCACTGCCTATTGGTGGCGTATATGAAACAAAATATTTTAGCCTACAAAAAATAAAATCAGTCAACAGAAAATGTAATAAAAATACAAAGAGGTAGACATAATTCTAGATCAATTTATCTTGAATAACATTTACTGGGACAGGAACTTCAGAGGCTCCAGCTCATCACTAGATGCCAACATTTTTATCACACAGCCAGTTTCGTCTGGCACTGAAAACATCAACGTCAACGCTAAAAAGCTGTCATGACATGACCATGCCTTGTTTCCAGAGTTCTGGAATACGAAACCAAAGAGTAGTTGAAATACTTGCTGCAGCACAAAATACAGTATAAAGGTAGTTTAACTACCAGCAAATTGTAGCCAAGTTATTTAGTTCAACTATATGTAGTTAAGTCTCCCCAACACTGAATGTATTGTTCACCAGGTGCACACATTAATTATACCATTCAGGGTAAATTCAATAGAAATACCAAAACTTTGATAGCCAATATTGTGCAAGACTGATCGACTTTTTATACATTTTTCGTGCTTTTTGTGCTGAAACATCTGCATTATTTCAGTCCTTCGAAAGAAAAACAAGTATTAACACGTTCAATGAAGGTTTTATTAAAAAGAGAGTAAAGCTTACATAGTGAATAATATTGAGGACAAAAATGTATGCTTTGGAAAAAAAACAAAACACTGACCTAAAAAGAAAAATAGATACAAACCCCAAGGTTATAATCCCTTGTTGCCTCCCAGTCCTCCCCTCTTCCTCCACGCCACAGTTAATGGTTTCCCACCACTTTCCCTTTCAGCTTGCGTGCAGTACGCAGATCCGTCCTGTACTTCTCATTACTCCTCCAATTTGAGCCAGGTTTTGCTTCTTTTAAAAAAAACCCATTAAAACAAAAAAAATGTAGCAGCGCTACCAGAAATTATGTCTCTTACGTTCCACTCAATATACATATATAGAATAAGGATTACGTGAAAGCTAAATTAGTTAAAAAGTTTACTACAGCGTTTCCAGTTTGATGGAGTTATGTCGACCCGGATCCTGGAGATCCGTTAGCATGTATCCATGTTTCCATCCTGAAGCCTAATCCTAATCTGATCCTGAATCCTGTTGCGGCTCCAGAATGCAGAGACATTGAGCCCCGTCCATAGAATACTAGTAGGACCAAAGAGAGGGAGGCAAGTTAGAATCACAACAAAGAAGACGAAATCAACATTCTAATTAATTTTAACAATTACTTTAGAGACTATGGGTGGTACAACTGGAACATGGAGGAGGTTAGACAAATACAAGGGGCTCTTCCGATAATCAATCCCAAAAAAACAAAAACAAAAAAAACAAAAAAACAACCATTGGGTTTTCAGCACCACTTGTTCCTACTGAAGACGGTCATTTGTGTCACCATTGTCAAATTTGGAAACTCAACAGCCTTGTATGAAGCACATTTAACAGTGGTTGAGGCACGGCCATCATACCATTGATGCCATATCTGACTCCTCCTCCTCCTCCTGTTTATCTTATTATGAATTGTTTCCTCTCTTCCCATCCTATTTTGCTCCTCTGAACTCTACAGAAAGACACACAAGAAAGTCATAGGAAAGAAGACTATCTAAAAAAAAAAGTATTAAAGAATCAAACAGGGGCTTCAGAAGAATATTGGAGCAAAGGTGTAAAAAGGTGATGAAAAAAGGAATAATGACACACTGAAAGAAACCCAAACCTTATGTAAAAAAGCAACCAAAATGGTAGAGAGAACAATCTAGGAGAGTACAACATCACATCATCCATGAGATTACATCGAATTGTATACAAATTGTGTCGGTTTCTTCTCTAGCCCCACGGAGCACAGCTGCCATTGTAAAGACAAACCTAGGAGCGGGAACGGGAACGAGAGCGAGAGCGTGAACGGGAACGGCGCGGAGAGTAACGCGGTGACCCCTTGCTGCGGCGCGGTGAGTAGCTGCGTGACCTGCTCTTGCTACGGCTACGGGATCGGGAGCGACTGTAGCTGGGGCTGCGGGGGCCATCCATCTTCACACGAATGTAAGCCGTCTCTCCCTGAATACACAAAGGAGAAAGAAAAAATGTAAATAAGCATCTACACTGTGGTTTACAGCACAATAGCTTCTGAACATTTCAAATGCAAACAGATAAGTTCTGCAAAGTCAGAAAAGGTTAGTTTTTACCTACCAGACAAAGCAACATCACACAGCTATAGACACCCAAAAAACAGCCATCATTACTGTGATTTGAAGAATAACTTCAATTCCAAAACAGTTCCACAGTCACTCATTACTTAGTCAGGCTGATGATGTTACCCTACCTCGTGAGAACGAAACTTGGTGTTATCCAATTTGCGGACAGCGTAAGTCATGTCTTCTTTGCGAACAAACTCCACCACTCCAGTGCCATCACGGTATACATCAGTATAACATACATCACCTGCCTCTCGCATATGATCCTTCAGATCCTGCCAGCTTCCACTTTGAGGAAGACCTAATAACAAAGAAGCATATTGGACTTATGCATTCATCAACACGCTGTTAAAGTAATAAGGTATAAAGTGGAGGAAACACGGCCCACCTGACACAACAACTCTGTAGTCTGAACGCCTGGAGGGGGGACCGTATCTTGTTCTTGGTGGTCCCATTCCCCGACCTCCTCCTCCCCTTCCACCTCGAGGAAACTCAACACGCAGGCGGTAGCCATCATAGTCGTAACCATCACGCTCATAAACAGCATCCCCAGAATCCCTGCAAAGAACAATTGATTTTAGTCATCACCTTATGGCTTAATGTATCAAAATAGTGAACAAGTGCGTGCAATTATACTGTTATCAGTATTGGCTAAATGATATAGGAACTAGCACAAGGAAATGCTGGACGTCCAGAACTGGGGGAGGAGCACTGCACTACAGCTCACCTCGGATCTTCAAATTCGACGAAGGCAAACGGAGGTCCTCCTCTTCGGTTTTTCAAGTCAATATCTCGGATAGCTCCAAATTTGTAAAAGAGGTCTTCAATGTCCTTTGACCGAATATCAGGCGGCAGATTTCCCACGTATATGCGACAATCATTACTCCCGGCTGGTCCTCGAACTATGCCGCTAGACATGACGGAAGATAACAGGCTAGCCGGAAAGTTCGCTACAGATAAACAAAATACCACAATACCCGAGTACGTAGATGTATATACCACTAGCCGAGGAATACCCCCTATCGCTTTTAAATGCGTATAAAATAGATAATTCACTATAAATCTCCACAACAAAACTAACAGCAGACACTGGCCATGTGACGGTTGAAATACGTTTTTTTTTTTTTTGTCCCAGTAACCCGTATCTTTAAAAATAACCGACAGCGCCACCAACTGGCCTGGAGAGTAATCGGCGACGAGATGTTTTATTTAGTTGCCGTCTGTGGTTTAGATTTCGAGATATCTTAAAAGGTGAAAAATGTGTAGCCTGTAGACGTATTACCCTCTGCTACTAAAGTAAACTATAGCATATGCCCTCTCAACCGATGTAAAAAAAATAGATGTAAGTTTGCAGGCTATTAGTGTAGTTATTTCACTAACACAATGTAAGTATAATAAATAATCCTTAAAGATTGCAATATAACAATAAAATCTGTATGGGAAGATGGGGGAGTTATGTTTACTGTATTTATATTTTAAGTTTAAATTCATTAAAAGTATAAATTCAGGCATATTTTTTTCTCTCCGAACCAACAAGTAAAATTAATAAGATGTAACATTAGCCCTTATTTATAAATAACTTAGAAAAAGCAATTCAAATATAAAACAGCTGCAGAGACGCAAGCATTCCAGTCCAGTGTAAGACAGTGAGAGCAGCCATCTATTACAACCACGCAATTAAAAGGACACAAGTAACAAACACACAGGACACACTCGTTCATCCTGCTCAACTTTGCACCCAACTATAAAAGTCATCATTTCATATTTTTTTCTGCTTTCAGTCCTTCTTGGCTTGTTTCTCTCTGCGCCTCTGCCTAAGCTCAGACAAGATTTTGAGCAGTGACAGCAGAATAGGCACACACATGGGCAGGAAGAGCGGTATGTAGATGGCAAACTTCTGATCGTCCGGGAAGTAGAGGAGGTGGAGTAGTGAGGGGTCAAAGAAGGCTCGCTCTGACGCCGAGAAGGCTTCTTTGCTGTACTGCAGGGCAAAGCCGAGGTTCCCAGCCTCCAGCTCAGCAACAGCCAGCTGAAGTGCCGTGACAGCGCTGGATACCTGAGAATATTAAATATTAGATAAAAAAAGATAACAAATTACGTCTGTTATACCACAGTATATAAAGTATGATACTTTAAGTAACCTTCTGATTATTGCATGCATTCACCATCATACCTGTTGAGCAATGTTGTCATTTATAACAATGTTTCCAATCTGGTCAAGCAGCTGAGCAAGTGAGGTGATGGTGGTGGTCGCTGTCGCGATATTTTCCACACTTCTGCTCCACATTAGACGGTCGAGCTCCCAGTCAGCTAGTCCTGCACTGCTGCACGGAGCTATCATGAAGCCAGGTGGAGGAGTAGACGACTGTACACCCAGCAACAGTCTGTCCGAACACGGGACAGGACAGCTAACCTTCATGCTACTGTATAATGAATACCTGCCACACTACAGGAATCCGCCTACCGAAGCTGGGCCAGAAAGACTCCCATGACCTTGGCCATGTTGATGTCGACGTCTACAGGGAACCCGACCTCTGGTCCATATAAATCATTGACATTGTAGATCTATAAAGGCACAGGTTGAGATTTCAAATGCATTTAGTGCAAATGGAGGGTAGAAAAAGAGTTTATTTATAAAACTATAAAGATTGAAAGCCTATTATCAAGTGTTAACCACAGGATATCTCACCATAATCCCACCCCATCGTGGAGAGTGAAATGCATTCGTAGGCACTTCCTGTTTGTTGTAATTGTGAATGTGAAGGGGTGAATGTTGGGCATCTGGGACGTACAGGAGGAAGTTCAAAACTGGGTTGGAGGATGCTGCATTTGAGCCTGTTAATTAAATTATGAAAATATAACAGCTATACATTTTACACATTAAATTAAGTCATGTTTTATTTTGTTTGGTTTCTTTACCTAATCTTGCTTCCACAGGGTTGATGACATGTGCGAGACTGTCAGCGTTGAGCGTGTAACCACTGCTGCTGCTGTCAAAGCGTGGGTTAACACCAAGCATGGCATAGTATAAAATCTGTAAAGAAAAAAATTATATCCATTAGTTTTGCATGTTGTAATCGTGGTCTTAATGCTGCGCAGTTTCAGATACAATACCTGAGAGTCAATGCTAAAGTTAGCCAAAGGAGCTAATTTTGTAAGTAATGGTTGGATGTAGGTCTTCACACCATCTTCAATATCCCAATGCAGCCGGTGTGATGTTGGGTCGGGGTTCAACAGACTGAATGTTATCTCGTAACCTAAAGAGAAGATCAAAATCACACAACAGAGACAGGAATATTTCTGGTTTAGCTGGACTGAAGCGATGACTGACCTGGGCTGGATTTAAAGGCTCTCATGCTGTCAGCAATGCTCTCTTTGTGGCCGGGGCTGAGACGCACTCGGTCACTTAGAGCAGCGGTGATGTCAGCACGGCTAAAAGACATCACCTGCAGCACCTGCTTTAGCCGAGGCTTCAGGTGGGTCAACAGCTGCTCCAGTGTCCTGCCTGCTTTCACCTGGGTGCCGACTCGCAGCAGAGCCGTGCGCCGTTGTCCAATATACACATCCACATCCTGAGTGAGAGTGGGGTAAAGGTAAACAATGCCATTGATTTTTTTTGTTTTTAAGACTGTACCACATCGTAAGGCATTAATGAAAACAGTTTTCACCTCAGGAAGCAGGGAGGATGACTCTGGGATCACATATACAACCAAAGAACCACACAAACTTTCACTGAGTGTGTGCAATGACAGATCTGCAGCTAAAGATGAAGTACAGAAGATTTAGTATAGTATAGTAGTAGTATAGTATATTTAGTTTAGTATAGTATAATTAATGGTTTTTTTAAATGAAATTGGGAGATGTTAGCATGAAGTGATGATGTCTCACCTGCAGCAGTGGGCTGATTTAGGGCATCTTCCTCCATGATCGTAGCTGTGCGATACTTCATTTCATACCTGTAGTTTAGAGAGGTATCCTCTGGAGACAAGTGATTTTAAGACAATAATTACTTTCCAGTCTTTGCTTTGCAAAAATCACACACAGTATTAGCAAATTACCATTGACAGGGTGTTTTTCATCATGGATCTGGGTCACTGGGACTTTCTTCTGTTGCTCTGGGGTCA
The DNA here is from genome assembly GCA_015343265.1 of Pao palembangensis. Taxonomy (NCBI): domain Eukaryota; kingdom Metazoa; phylum Chordata; class Actinopteri; order Tetraodontiformes; family Tetraodontidae; genus Pao; species Pao palembangensis. The sequence goes on along the minus strand of CM027094.1, from coordinate 8,190,822 downwards.
CGGTTCCTCGTGCAAATACAACCTCTACATCAGCACTCAGCTGGATCTAAAACAAAAACATAACAATGACATGTATATAACAGATGAAATTAACCACAAAAGTAAATGCAAGGATACAGAACAAACCTGCAGATTAGACAGGGCTTTTATCTGACTGACAGGCAACCAAGCGCGGTACGTTTCAGTAGTTCGCCACCACAGAGGGACTCCCACGATGATGACCACAGCTGCTATGGACAGAGCAGCAATCTGGCCACGTCTGCGCTCTGCCAGACACACAGAGATCAAAGCTGAAGCATTCCTTTACCAAAATTCAGAGACATGGTTTGTTTTGTACCATTTATTAATTTTATTGTTTATTTTTCACTACACTAAAACAGTCGAGAAACAGATATATATATATATATATATATATATATATATATATATATAAATGTAATAATTGCTCCATGGCAAAGCATTTCATAACATAATTTTTTTTTCATGACGCACAAGTAATAAAAAAATGTAGTTGCACGGTATGATGCGCTAGATGCCAGGCAACAAGTAAACCATAAGCAGAGTATTAAATCAGCATCTTCAGCCTACGATTTATTTAAATATTTGCAAAACCACTAACGACGTGCTTACAGTAAGGTGGAAGGCTAAGGTGCAAATGTAGCTAGCTACACATAAGCTGTTAGCTATAGTTAGTATTTAATAGCAGAAAACAACAGCCCCAATACCGACGCTATTTTATTTGTTGAAATTTATTACAATGAATTAGCAAACGGATGGAAATTATAACATAAAAATAGTTTAGAATTGATGGTACTCACCCACTTCCGTGGTAGCCATTTCTATTAATGAACACCGAAAGGTTCGTTTGTTGCCGTTGTCAAGTGACCAGACACGGATCACGTGACAGACGCGAAAGCCTAGCGTGCGGAATCACGTACTGTAAAAACACCGGGGGAACTTATTGTACATCCATACAATGTAGTTGTTGTGGCCACATGTACATATAGCATTTTTGTAATGTAGCTGTCTTACCTCAGTTTACCAAGACGAATATATTATTGTAACCAGTGAAAGACAAACGCCATCGGTCCCTGTCGTGACAAGAATCAAACACACAATCCTACAAAACCAGTGTAAAGACATTTTTTCCGTAGGATAGCGAAGTCACTGACGCCTATAGGTTACCACTGATTGGCCAGCATTGTTAAGTATTTTAATTGGATGATTTCCGCCAGGAACTCAGGGGAAACCAATGAGAAAGACAGAATCATGTCTTTAAGAAATTAATAGCGCTGACATAATCTGCTATATGGACTTCTGAAACAAAGTTATGTTCATCTTTTTTCTAATTTTCCATCAATTATATTTTGTATGTGTTTTCCACTTTACGTGATTAATAATGTATGCAAAAAAAGGGAATGTCATATTAATGTAAATCCCAACCATACAAAGTATACTATAGGACCATCTTATAGTTTTTCCCACAAATTTCTCCCAAACAGAAAATGTAGTAAAATCCAGGCCCAGAACATTCCACAAAAAGCATAATATCCAAAGAGAAATGAAACCAAACAGTAACATTAATGAAACATACTGATTTCTGCTGTGTTAAAGCTTTATTTCAACCACTATTTGAGACGCCAAGTGCTTCATGAGCAATATTAAAATAAACACCACACTATTCTAACACAGCGACTGTTTATTTTAAATCAAAGAAGGGTAATTATGCATGCAGATGGTAAGTGCCAATGGGACTTCTTGATCCTACAAGCACATACATTAAGCTTTCTCTCTCTCGCTCTCTCTTTCTTTCTTTCTTTCTTTTACACACACACACGCACACACACACACACACACACACACACACACACACACACACACACACACACACACACACACACAGACTTGTCATAGCAGCTCAGAAGCTGTGCTCCCAGTATATAGAGGAGCCCACTGAAAACACTGGAACACTGGTCCCTCCCTCATCTACTATGTTTTCCTCCAGCACCTTATCTTGTCTTTGTCTCTGGCTCTCAAATCTTGTCCCAAGTCCTTCACTTCAGTAAATGTCTTTACGGTAAACTAATGTCAACCTTTCAAAGTAAACTGTTATAGTTTTAACTTACTACAGTATGAAAATGATCTGCATACTCTATCATGTTCAAGCCTGTTTATGGAAATATATCTGATTTTACATCTTATATTTGTAAAGCTGAGTGTAAAGATTAACCTTGTTTTGTGTGCTCCATATAAACGGGTTAAATGTTTTTTTTTTTCCAGCAGAATTTTAGCCGTTGCTTTTAAATACCCTTGTCTTACAGAGAAATGAGAATAAAGTAAAGAATTAGATACTAGTTTATTAGAAGCCATATGCACTTAAAGACATCTAGATCTGTATGTTTCACTACTTTTGAGATTACTGAACTGGTAACAGAGCTGCAACAGGCTAAATATACAATACAAACAGGCAGCACTTGGGGTTAGTAGTGAAATGAAACACAAGTAACTGCTCTACATTTTCTGTTTGGCTGTTCCATCTTCACAGGAAACTGGAATAGTGCGCTCTGTGCTGAGAGATGACCGTGGCACAGTGATTGTAAGCACTCCATCGACTGACAGACTGGAGGTGACATCAGCACTTGTCACACCAGCAGGAAGTTTATACTTCCTGAGAAACTCCCTCGACACAAAGCCGTGGTCGTCCTGTGGACACAGTCACAACATCAGAAAAGTGCTGCAGGTGTAACCACGGTAAACGTGCGGCTCCTCGCAGACGCTCTAACCTGTCTGTCCTGGTGTTTGGCGTGAATCGTGACAAACTCATCGCTCACGCTGACAGAGAGTTCGTTGGGCGAGAAGTGCTTCACATCCAGGTAAATGACATAGCGGTCCTTTTCAATCCGCATCTGAACAAACAATACAACTGTTTGGACCAATACTGATGAGCGTGCATGTCAGTGTTCATCATCAAAATTAGCACTAAATAACAAAATAATTAAATATCATGGTAAGCATGCTGCGCAGCTCAAAGTTTATACTCGTTGACAGTCATTGGAATCATAAAAATGATATTGCAAAGTATCTCAAGCTAAGCTCAAGCAAACATCTCACATTGTTTTGTTTTACCTCACTGTGGCCATTGTCAGACCAGTTGAACCAGCGCATGATGGAAGGGCGCATCCACGGGAAGGACCAGGACATGGGCCAGAAAAATGGCCAATCAGAGATAGGCTCTGGCATGGAGAGGTCGGAGAGGCGAGGTGGAAAGACCCGACGATGCCAGGGAAACTGGATAGGGATATCCATGATGAAGAATAAAGGTGTAACAATGATAGCTAAGCACAAGGTCTGGCTTGGTGTCGAACTGGTACCAGTGCGGTCTCCTGCAGCTCATTTATAGGCCCTTTGCTCCCATCCCACCCGACTGTTATTGTTCACTGCATGGCCACTCTGCCAACAGTTCTTTCTGGAACAATGGTGTCAACTATTCTTCCCTCCACTGCCCACTTTGTTTCTTCTGTGTGTTAGATCCCTCTGTCTCTCTCTTTTATGTTCTTTCTCTCTAAAACTGTCTATCCCTTCTCCTGGCCCAGAGTACTGCTGATATCACCACCCTCATTCCACAGGAAATGCCACATGTCTGGGTCTCTGTGTGTCTGTGTGCAAATGCGTATGTGTTTGTTTGAAGGAATATCTGCCAGAGCATTAGCTTGGTGTGCCCTGACTGCCAGAAGCTTTGGATGTGTGTGTGTGGGGAATGGATGTGAGCTTGAATGAGAACTGATGCGATTGTTTTGTCAGCATTAGGAGACACTCTAAGCGTGTAATTGTCATGAGCTCAGATGTAAAATATGACATCCTTCCCAAGTGTGTCGCAGAAATGATGATCTGCTTTGCACAGTGTACTGAATTAGCGTTAGCATTCATGCCTTAATTCTGTCCGCCAGACCAGTTAAACAGTTGTCTTATTTGTCGAGTTGTTGGTTTAAAGAACTGTTAAAGACCCGTCAAAGACAGAAATGAACAACTTTAAAATACAGTCACATGCAAAATACATTCAAATAAAGCTTTAATTATATTACAAATCACGAGTCCAGGATTTGTAATTCTGTTCAACAATTCTTCCTTAAACCTGTAAAATCAACTTTAAAAATCGCTGTCAACAAACCTGCATTACATAGATGAATGCCTCCCCCGCCAACACATGCTAGTTATATTATTTTGATCGATTTGAAATAAACATGTGTAACGTATTCGCATATTCTTCACTTCCGGTATGCTCAGCGTCGTCGCCATGGTAACGGGCCGAGGCTGATGTTTGGCAAGAGAACAGCAGTTTTGCAACTTTTACCGACATTCTAGCTAAATCTGGCGACTTTTATATATGAACTTAATTAGTCTCTTGAGAAGCCCGACGGGCGGAACTTCTCACAGGCCGCAACTTCTGTCGTAGAGGCAACATCGATCCGGAAAAGTTGTGACTTTCACACTTTAATACAACAAGAAGCGCAAGACAGAAGACTTTCAATGATCAAAGGTCGAAGGAGCTTTGATTCAAAGCAGCAGACTATATTATAACTATGTTACATCGTATCACAACTTATGTCAGCTGTGTGGTTTAACTCCGACCACAGTCAGCAACTCTAAAGGTAAGATAATGACGAGAAGAGACGTTTTCTCTGCGCCTCTGCAGGAAGTGCATTTAGCAGAGACGGAACAGACGCAGTTCCACCCCAGTTAGCTGTTTTTTTTAATCAAATGTAATCTGTATGATTTATGCGGATTTATATAATTTAAATTAAACATAAAGAAAAAGCAAAATGAATAAACAGATGAAATGTGTATTTGCAGCTCAAAACATAAATAAGGTGTTTTTTGCTCACTTTTTCTCTCTCCCAAATCATTATTCTTCTCGCCATTACAATTGCGTGCGACGGGAATTGTGCAAATTGAACAATGACGTCACCTAGCGACCTACTGCGACTTTTTGGACAACCAAGAGCGATTTTCCTTATGGAGGCGTTGGCAACACTGATGTGCACAACCCCGGAATTATCTAAGCGCACCTGAGTCGGAGAACAGAGATGGATTTACCGGCCACACATTACGGGAAAGTGGATAAAAGAAACCCGGTTGTTTCAGTTTTTGAGCGAGACGTGAAGACGTTTCTAACGCTGATGAGACGGGCAACTTCTGCCAGCAGCCAGGACAACAGCTCCTATGCTAAAGGGTGAGATATTAATGGCCACTGCAGCTGAAGGGCCACAACAGTTTCTATAAACACAACATAAATTCCAAACTTAGTGTGAGAAAAGCAGGCTGATCTGTCAAAGGGTTATTATAGTTACCTGCATCGTATTAAGGTGTCTTTTTAATTTAAAGGTTTAAGAGCCTTGTGGAGATATGGAGGAATTACAAACATCGCCTCCCTTCCCAGATGTATGAAGAGCGCATGCTGCAGGTTGCAGACTCTCTCTTTGAGATGGAGGTAGCCCACAGGAGCATTTCTCACTAATCATCATGTAACTGCCCAGGACGGCTGATTCACGATAACCTGCTGCATCCACAGTTGTACGAGGTGGCTCTTTGGCAGGGCTACAGTCTCCATCTTCTTCAGTTTAGCCCACTGAAAATAACTGACATCGCAGATGTCGATCACTTCATGGCCTGCTTTTTCCCAGAAGGTGTGGACACAGAGCAGGACACATTTACCCTGAAGGTAACTTGTATATACAAAGATTTTTGTTCTTTCTCTGCTTTGTTGTGCTTTTGTGTATGTGTTTGGACGTACAGATCCGTGCCATGCAGGGATGCGCTCTCTGCATTTTCGAGCAGGAGAAAAGGCAGCGCAGCTTCAGTCAGAAAGGGCTCCGTAACCTGCTGCGGGTGCTGAACTTTTTGAGGATCATGATGCAGGTTTTACAGCAATACGAGCACCTCTGCTGGCATGTTTATAATGGTACAGGTGATTTATTTTCAGCTTTAAGTGTAATTGTGAAATCCACATTTTATTTATTGTGCAACTAACGTCTGACTGTGTCTTTTCCTCCCTCATCTGTTAAGTTTCTATACACATTTACAAGATCTGCCGTTACCTGATGACTGTCAACTGTAGTGCGCAGGTACTCACTGTAGAAATTGAAAACATAGTTTTCTACTTCCTGTCAGCCACAACATTAAAACCAGGCAGTTCCGGCTGATGAAGTGTCATGTAGCTGCAACAATAACTGGATTATTTGGGTTTGTTGGGTGGCTCTGGGTCCACAAATGGCTCTGTCACATTCCATAAGTGCTCATGTGAGTTGGAAGGGTGGGGTTGGGGGGGGGTTGGAAAGGAAATTGAAAGCAGCAGTTCTTTCTGTAATGTCTTTAATGATGTCATCTAGGCACTGGAGTTTCTCCTGTGGGCAAGTGTCAGTTTAGAGTTGTCTGTTCCCATCATGACACCTGAGTGCCTCCCGTGGATCGTCACCCTCTACTGTGCTGTTTGCCGTTGTTACTATGACAACCGGGTTGCTGTGAAAGCTGAGGTAAATCACATTTCTTAGATACTCTATTATGTGTATGTCTGTTTTCCAATTTATAAGGAGTTCTTTTGAAAGTTTTATTCTTCTGTTGTACATTTGTTTATGTGTCTTTTTAATATTGAAGGAATTTGCCAGAAGAGCCCTGGGAAAAATCGATAATCTGGCGAGATGGGAAAGAGAGAACGACGTTCCTGCAAGCAGACAGACTCAGAGCGCTTTCCGAGAAGCCTCCATCAAGGCAGGGGACAGCTTTAACATGTTTGCCTTTACCTTGCTGTGCCCTCTTTAACAGTCCTTTTTCTCTTTTTACTTTGTCCTTTTACGTGTTTTTTGGCTTTAATTTAGTAAACCTGTTCTTTCCCACATACCAGCTGGCTGCCATACTATTCAAACGGTTGGTGTTTGAGAACCGAAAGAGATCCAAACCTATCTTCAAACCCAAAACTAAAAGCGCCATGAAGGAACCACCCAAAGTAAAACCGTTACGGCAATATCATCTCATCGGTCCCTGATGGGATCGACCTAGCAGCTTTTCTACATTGATGTTGAGTAATACCTTAAAATTTGTGTGCATCCTCTAGGTGCAATGCCCTCGTCTGACGACAGAGCAAGTGCTCATGAGCCTCTTTGACAGCGGTGCGGCCTACTTCCTGGGCATCCTGGAAGCCCTCTGGGATACGGGTTGGGGTCCACTGCAGAACAAGATGCCAGAGGACCCAGACCAGCAGGAGGTGATCATGGAACTTTTATCAGCTGGCATGAGGGTATTATCTGGTAAGTCAACAGTAATTTAATTACTGTGAGGATAAAACATACATCGTATAAAATGCATTTCAGGATTTAATGTATTTAATGCGTGTTTCTGTTGTGAAAGGAGCTGGAAGCGAGCCTCTTGCTGCACTGACGACAACGTCCACTCTCATCGACTTAGCTGTTGCTGGTCGGTCATTATTTTATAATTGTCACATTACTGTTACAGAGATTTTTGGGCAAAGTCTCAAATGTTTTGTGCATCCAGGAGAGAACAAGGTCAGCGTGTCTTCGGCATTGAGCTTCATCAAGCTTTTATTTCAGTATAAGCAGTCCGAAGCATTCAGCAGACTCACCAAAGAGATGCTGCAGGTTTTATCTGTGAGTCACTGCTGATCGACGATCCCCAGTTTCAAATGTACACAGGTGTGAAGTTTCTCTGACTGGTTTTGTGTCACCACGTCAGGCTCTGCATGGTCAGTCATTCAGGAAGGCCGAGTCAGAGCTGGCTTTGCTGGACAGCCTCAACAGTCTGCTGTCTTCTCAGAGGAGCCGCGCTAGAGAGGATAACATGGGTGATGGTAGCGATTGTGAAATTGTGTGGAACGATACATCCCATCATAGGTACCAGTGGCTGACATTTCTACGTTACAATGAATGATTGCGCTCTTCTCTGACAGGGAGACGCAAGCCTGTTTTCCGTGAGGAGTTGATGGGATTGGTGAAAACTTTACACAGTTCTGTTTGTCTGCTCAGTCCTGTAAGTGTGACGCGTGTTTGGAAGATAACGGCGGAGTTAAAATCAGCCTTTTAGACGTGCGTTTGCGCTACATGTTTGTTTTTCTGTGTAGGAGATCCGACCGGATGGAGGCATGGTTTTGGATGTTGTGTTATTTCTGTGGAACAAGGTGAAAGTGGTTGTACAGGGAGATGAGATACAAAACCCCACATTTACATACTGCATAGAGAAAATTGACAATTTTGAAAAGGTATGTATTTGAAATACAGTAGCTAAAGCTGACAGTTGTAATCAGTTTATTGTCATTGCTCACTTACACTCTGCAGTTAGATAATTGCAGTTTTTGTACATACACTAATATGATATAGTTATCAATCATTTTGATATTGTGCTGCAGCTTTTCCATTAATTTTGGTCAGTTATGTGGTTTTACATTATTGCAGTGGCTCTGGTGTCTCTATGAACTGTGCGAGGTTGCTTCTGTCTGCGACCTGGCAAACATGGACTGCATGATCGCAGCTGAGATGACCTACACACTGGCCACACTACTGGAACGTGCGGCCGAGAGCAGGCATCAAATTCCAAGTTAGTGATTTCAGTTACGCTGCGATTTCAGTACATCTGACTTTTGCTCTGGTTTTCAGAAATGCCCTTCTTTAATTCCACTCTACATCTGCAGCAGTATTTATTGTATGCATGTCTTGTCTCCAACAGCGCTACGAGCAGACAGTGATGCCACTCCCAATCCTTTCTCTCTCACTGAGGTATGTGAATGTACTGACTGTGTCACTGTGTGAGACGCTAACTGCGTCATATAGAAAGTTTGTGATGTGTTATCTGCTTTTCTACGATTCTCATTTTTTTTTTGTATGATGTGTGAATTTCCTTGTGCACAGAAATCAAGAACAGAATTGTTTCAGAAGGTGTGTGAGGTTGTAGAATGGGGTCTTAAAGCTCTGGAGAAGGATGTAGCTGCACCACTTCCTCTGGATGGTTCAGCAATTACTGACTCTGTTTTAATGCAGGTACGAGGTCAAAGGTCTCTTACAACAGTGGGACATGCCTTGCATTTAAATAATGACTTCCAAATCTGCATATATCCAGAATATGTAAAAGTTGTTAAAGCTGCTATAACTGTATATCCCTTCATTTTATTAGAAAGGCAACCCCCTCCTTCCGTTAAATTCCAGCCCGAGTGGTCAGCGATCAACAGATGAACAGCTTGATTTAAGCGATAAGCAGAGAGAGGTGGAAGTGGAGTCAACAGCAGCATCAGCTATAAAAGACTCTCCACATACTCGATCAACATGTGCGTCTCTGCTGACTAAAGAACTTTATCTTGAGCTCCTCATCATCCAGCACAGGGCCTCTCTCAAGTTATTACTGCTAAATGCAGGTTCGGCTCACCACCATCACAGATTCACCCACACGTTTGTGTCTAATTGCACATTAATAAAAACATGACACCCGATCACTTTTGATGTCATCTGGTGATCTAAATGTTACTTTGTTCCGACCTCTTATTTGCTCTGTGTTTAGTCACAGAGTCTGAACTATTAGGTCGAATCAAGAAGAACAAGGTGTCCAAAGCTCTTTTCCTGGTCCAGAAAGCTCTGCTGGTGTACAAGACAACAAATGACAGCAGCAATCAGACCAAAAGTCTGCTGGAGGTGCCCAAACATCCCCCTGGTCTATAACAAAAAAAACCACTATAACTGTATAAAGACTGCAGCATCTGTGTCATCCTTTCAGGAGGCTTCATCCTTGGTAGACAAGGCAACTGTGGAGGAAAGAAAACTGTATGTTTCCAACACCATTCTTGATGTAGCTGAAACTGAAGACAGTAAGATGAAGGAGAACAAAGACAACCCACCGCCGGCCCCCATCCTGCTGTCACGCACTGACACCTCTCTAACTTTTGCCCCTGCACCTTATAACCTGGAGGGACAAGTAAGATTTACTTTATGGTTGTTTGTTATATATTCGTAATCACAAGTAAAGATAATTCTTAGTGATTTTGATTTTACAGCTGTGCTGGTATCAACTTTTCGGTCGTGCGGCTGAGGGCGTTGACCAAAAAGTGCGCGTTGGTGACTGCAGCCTGAAAGGAACTGGAAATTTGGTACATTTTAAACAGAAAAGTCTGAGGTTTGACACATTGTAATGACATGAATGTGGCCATTTTAGGTTTGGTTATGTATATTTTAGGTTCCTGCTTTACATGGTGAGTGTTTCTTAAAAGTTGAGGGGCTGGAGCCGAACAAGAAGTATGTGTTTGCGGTAGCTGCATACAACAGCCAAGGGAACATAGTGGGCAACACCGTAGGAGCAACAACATTGCCATTGCTAGCATCTATGCCACTATCACTGCTTTCAACGTGGGCTCACTTGGCACAGGTACACCACACACTAGTCAAAAGAAAAATGTTCCACTCGGAGTAGATTTTGATTCCACCGAGGCATCAATGTTGATGCTGATGACGTAACCCTGTCAGTGTGATTGCCCTTTTTTCTGCCACAGGTGGCATATCAAACTGAGCAGTTTGTCTTAGCAAAGAGAGCCTGCAGGACACTATGGAGCCATTTTACCTACCCTGACAATGGATCCCAAAGTAATGAAGACAAACTTGCCACTACTACAGGGTGAGAAAGGAATTGCATTATAATTTAGGATCTGTTTTAATTTATTAGTTACTATTCCATTTGCTTCTCTGTCCTTACCGAAGGATACACACCCAGATCTTGCAGTGCTCCTCCCTGCACCTCTGTCGGTTGTTCCTTACCTCCATCTTCATTGAGACAGAAATCAACATTCAGCAAGGATCACTCTTCTGTCAATCATTTAGTGCCAATGGACCTTTCATATGGGAACAGGTATAAAAAAAATCATACTATTTAAAAATATAAAGAGTTTAAAGTAATTTAAATGTAAGCTAATGTCAAATATGCTTGTTTGTATGCAGGAAGCTAGACTGGAGGAGTGTGAGAGAATGCTGGTGGCCATGGATCTAGCATTGTGGTTAAATGATGGCATCTCTGCGCTGCAAGCTGTAGTTATATGTTATGGCCTCCTGACACCATTCATATTCCACCAGGTCAAATACAGCCCCATTGTAGAGGTATGCTAAAAGAGTGATATATGTATTTCTTTTCAAGATACATAATTATGTCCTATTAGAATACAAAGATTAATTAACCCATTGATTGATTGATTGATTGATTGATTGATTGATTGATTGATTGATTGATTGTGCCTCTTCAGGTGCTCAAGAAATGTTTGGTAGTTTTGGAAGTGATTTCAGGCCTTCCAAAGCAAAAATGGACTGGAAGAACCTCAGAATCATTTGTGCACATGATAGCTTGTATCACCTACTACCTTGCAAAGGTGTGTGTTTACAGGATCTACTGTTAAATGGTTTTATATTGAGTATGACATAAACCACCTTGTGGAAACTAATTTGCCATCATTTGCTCAAGCAGACATTACGTGCATTCAAAGAGACACGCTTGGCTTCTGTGATGCTGGATTCTGGGCGGACTCTGCTTAAGAAGACCCATGAAGCCTGGTTACAGATGAGGAGACTTTCCAAACAGGCGGTAAGTACAAGAAACAGGAACAACACCACACTAAAAAGTATGACAACGCTGTAATGAAAACTGTCCTGTAATTTTTTTTTTTGCATTGTAAAACATTTTAAATGCTAGTTATATAATATTTTGCTATGTGTTAATCTGCAAATCATAGGACAGTATCACTGCCGTCAAGGGTGAAAAGGTGTTACCTCTGCTGAGGGCCCTTCGCTGTAAAAATGGGAAAAGGATTATGGCAGCAAACAATGGTAACACAACACACCACACACAAGTCATGTTTATATCATGATGGTTACTACCAATACAAAAAGTATTTGTGTATTTTTGCTGTAGAGATTACACGCCCTGTGACCGGCAATCTCACCTCACTGTATGATCAGATCTTCAACGCCACATTAACTGCTGCCTACCAACATGGTGAGAGGCTTGTGCTTGGAGGCTTTTTTAATAGAAACCTAGTCTTGCACATTTTAACCTTGGTTTTCCTGTGTCTTTTTGCCAGTGATGAAGCTGAGATCCAAGCCACATTTTCTTGAACTCGCTGCACAGCTTCTCCAGAGAGCCATGGAAGAAGGCCACCCAGACCTTGCCTTAAAGTGGGGGGAAGGCATATTTCTCCTTTCCAGGTCTGATTTCATTACTTGCATCTCTGCATGTTAGAAAATTCATTTGGAATCTGAAAGACATTTAGTAATCAAACCGCTAACTGGAGAGTCATTTCCAGTGTGCCCCTGTCTATATCCACAGTTTTGAGCTGAAGGATTGCTAATATTACTTTTCTAGGCATGACTATGTGCTTGGTCTGTCCCCAAAATCTGCAAGGCGAGAGAGCCAGAGTGAAAAACCAGTTCAGCAGCCCAGTAATGAGCCACCTCAGGTAGGAAAATACACACAGGCTTGTAAGTACACAAGAATCCACACAATAGCCATGTATTCATAGGTCACATTATCAAAATATAAGAAAATCTGTAAATTTCTTTTATTTTTTATTTTTTAGATTAAGACCACAGGATGTAAAGATGATAAAAGAAGGAAACAAAAGCAGAAAATACCCTGTAGCATTCTTAAAAAAGTGAAAACCCCCAGGTACCCTTTAGGTTCACATTGATGTTAATTGATTAACATCTCTGCATAATTGTGTTTGTTGTGAAGGTAAATGTAATATATAACTTAATTGTTTTGGTGAAGCGAGAGGCAGAATGTGGAGAATCTCTTAGCCAAGATGACCTTTGTGATGAAACGCCACAAGAAGCAGATTCAGCATAGGAACATGTGCTGTGAGGAGAGAGTGTGGAAGTCTCACCTCAACTACAGTCTTGCGAAAGCCTGTTTAGATCTGCTTTACCAGAGTCTGGACCAGAGTCACGGAGGATCCCCAGAGCACAGGTTCACCTCTGCGATACTAGCTGAACTTCTTTGTTCTCTACAAATAAAGCGTTGATGAGTTAAATCAGATACAATTAAATTGACTTTCACAAAATGTACATCTTTTTTTTTTTCTACAGGTACAGCCAGTTAGACCCTTTGTGTTTTTCCCTGCCCCAATCTGGCATTCTTCTCTGGAAGGACCCAAAACAAGAGCTGTTCTCTAAATACGAGCTCGTCTCAGAGAGAACCTCCTCGTCTCTTAGGAATTATCTGGCTGCATGTAAAGAGAAGACCAACGGTGAGGGGAAGGTTAGAAGGATGCTTTAAACAACATCAAAGTAAAAGAAAAACAGTCAGCAAGTCTGTTTTTTTTTTTCTAGTGGACCATGTTGATGACTCTTTATCAGAGCAGAGCAGCGAGGAGGAAGAAAGAGCCCAGCAGCAGCTTGACATGCACGAACACGGCGCTGAGTTATTTGATAGAGCTGCTGTGCATCTCAGAAGGGCCATGGTACTGTACACGCCCACCGACAAGGAACCATACACTCTTGTTCGGCTCAGTGGAATACCCATGCAAATATACAATGTTCAAAACACAAGATTCCCCTCTTTTACAAAGCAGTTTAGAAATGCATTAAAACAAGAGTGAATATCTGTGAATGTGTGTGAACCGTACTGAAGTCTACTGAGGATCCTGTTTGTGTGTATTTCCAGGTGTTGGCCCATCGCGGGAACCACTGGACGCTTCTGCGGTGTGTGTGTCAGACTGTGTGGGATCACAGCTGTAGAATCAATGTCTTCACTGCTCAGTTTGATCCTCCAGTCGTGCCTGACCAGCTGCGCGACACACTCACCTCCCTACTGGTGCTGTCGGTAGACCTTATCATGGACATGATGCACAGATTAGGGGTGATGATCACAGACTCTAGACATACGCAGTCACATTTTCTAAAAATGTATGTTTTTTTAACCATAATTTCATTTAACAAATTATTACTACGGTCAGCACCATTTAACGACAGAGCCCATTTATCTGTTTTTTTTTTTTTTTTTTATATTACATAAAAAAAAAAAAAATCTAGTTAAAAAAGGCAAAGCAATTACAAACCATGGTTTGGGACATTAAGTCTAAAGTCTAAAGCATTCATCTTTTGATTAATTGATAATGAAAACTTTCCCGTTTGTCCTGTTTCATCTTCATGAATTATCACTTGTTATTAGCTGTGGAGTGTGTATGACGGTGACTTTGATGAAGAGGAGCAAGAGTCTGGTCTCCACTTCTCAGCCACGCTAGATGACAGCACACAGGTGGATCTGCGCTGGGTCCGCACTTTGGTGCTACATACCTTGGAGCGCCTTCATGACAGTGCAAAATGGGAAAGCCTGGCACACTTTGGTTTAGTTTTTAACTCGTACACACGGTGAGTACGTTTCATTGATGCTATTTTTCATGTCTCACTGCTCTCTTGCTCATTAACTAGCATATAAATCTCACTGAAGTGTCTCTGTCTGGCTTTATTTGTACATCTGTCTTAGGGATCATTACGCCTTGATTGTTACTCCTCTAATCATAAATGCTCAGAGGAAGTTACTTGAAAGGATTCATTCTTTTGGAGGACCCGCTGTCCCACAGCCACACCACGTGATGACCCAAAAGTCCTCTGGAAAAGAGGTAGTAAATATCTATTTGAACCCATTCTTCCAAGACACTTTAAGTTACAGATCCACCGTGAGTATGCTTTTTAGGTAACTTATAACAACTATGTGGGGTGCCAACTTGTGAGTGGGTGGACTCCTCTTCCTGCACCGCAGACAGTCGGGAGTAATGCCACAGAAGCCAAAAACACCGCTCCTCCTGACACAGCTGTTCTGAAAGGTCAGAACTGACAATCATACATCACATGATTTATATGGAGCAAGACATTAAATTCCGTATCATGCTATACTGTTTTGCACTTTGTGTAAAACAAAGGTGTAAAGCCTGAAAGTACAGACAACATCACACTCCAAATGCAAATTTTAATGTCATTTCTTCTTGCACACTGTCTGATCTGTGTCTAGGTGCAGAGATACAGAGGTCCATGTGCCTCGTGCGTGTTCCACTTAATGTAGAACATACGCTGAGCAGTTACCGTCAAGCTTTTGAAGGAGGACGTCAGTGTCTTCTGGTCTTCCAGCGGAGCCACTCGTTACTGCTGCGGCTTTTGGCGGACACGCAGCCCTGTGAGTTGAGCGCTGATGGAGTGGATGCAGACAGCTCTGAACTCAGACTTTGTGTCTCTCTCCAGGCTTTGCAGCACAGTTGTACCACTCTGAGGCCAGGCGCCAGGTTAAATTCAATCTGGCACTCAATGACAGTCCAAATATGCAAACGTGTGACTTAGATGAGGACTTCAGTAAACCTAGTGTTGTCTACAAATGCCCTGTCAGCCCAGAACACATGAGCACTGTCACTGATGTATACTCTGAATCCATAAGTAAGCACTCAAATATAAATGTATAAATATATCTAAAAATAGCAATATTTCACTCTAATATTGTCTGCACTATCTGAAACAAAACGTGTGACATTTTTGTCCAACTTCTTCAGAATATCTTGAGGACAACGGTGAAAACTACCTCAGAGTTGTGGCCCTGCATGAGATGGGAAATCTCCAGTTCTATCATGAAAACACAAGGTCAGTATGTGTTGGTGTGTGCATTGAAGCATCTGCAGCTTTTTGCACATTTGTACAACAAAAGTAGAGTTGTTGCAGGACTTTTACGCTATTCTTCATTTAAATTGTGTCTACTTTTTTCAGGGCAGCACATTCGTACTGGATTAAAGCTGTAGATTGTGCCCTACAGTCATCAGGGGCCGTTGAGAAGTGGGACGGTGTGTCCGTTGGGGGTTGTTCCATGGAGAAAACGCTCAAGCAAGCTGGAATTTGGGGCTGTTTACATGCTGCTGGGCTTACTGCTAAAACTGCACAGTAGGTTACTGTGAGCTTTGATTTATTACTGTCTTTTGTGCATTTTACATGACTTTCAAATTTCCTTTTTCCATCTCATTGTTATGTGTGTTGATTTTTAGGTACACATTAACTTCTGATATCAACAAGCGGACAAAGTACTGCCTCCTCTCAGCTCACCTTTTTAAGGTAAGAGGTTATATATATATATTTATAAATCAAAGAAATAAAGGAAAGTAAATCAGAATTTTGTTTCAGAATGCTCTCCTTTTTCCTGTTGTACTACATGCGTGTTCTGCTTCTCTAGTGTGTGCTGTGTTGCTCCACGGCTCAGCCTCAGGCCGATCTGCAGTATGCTCACCACAGCATTGGAGAAGAACTGCTCCCTGGGACTGATCTTTTCTCTGAACCACACAGGGTTCATCTCGGCACCACGGTAACCAGCCTGAAATTCCTCTGCCACTGGTTATTCTCCAAAGGCTTCTATGTGACGGTATTAACACATACACACACACACACACACACAAACACACCCTGTAGTTGGTCAAATTGGTCCACAACATGCAAGAAGAATCTTTAAATCACACTTGTGATTTCAGCTTCTACCTATGCTAGCCCTTTATCTGCATCTTGTTGGGACTGTGTGCAGAGATGTGGAACGAACTGTAGAGGGCAAAATACTCAAGGTCAGTAGTTTGGTGTATTCTGTATGAAGGTTTAAAATTTTTTCTCGTTGTCTATTAGTTTTCTTAGTTGAAGCTGATGTTTTGTGCAGATGCGTGCCCTCACAGAACTGTGTCTGTTTGCTGAAGCTGTGAAAGAATCTGTTGAGCTCATACAAGGAACGGGAATCCTTCTGCCTTATGGACAATATGTTGCCATAAGCTGTCCACAAGTATGCTATTATTTACTGTCCAAACATGTTTTGCTTATATGCAGTTCCCATGCTCAATTTCCCCTGTCAACAGTGTATACCTGACTTTTTATTTTTATTCTTATTGTGCAGCCGATGAAGATATTCTACAACAGCAAGTGTCTCCAGGACAATGCTGAGGTACTGAGAAATGGATTTCAATTCCAGAAGCAGATGTGTAAACCAAACCAAGTTAATTGTTGGATCTCTGTGAATGTGTGGCTTGTGTCCAGGCTTTGGAGGAACTCGTGAACAGTGACTTTGCTCCAGATATCTACATGCTTTATGGATCCACACTGTGCCTTCGCTACAACCTTGCACGTATTCAGCTGATTTTGGCGCTCTGTAACACCATCCACGGTACCGTGCCTCCTGTGGCAGGTTCGTAACCAAGAAGCCTTATTTTACATCTACTCCATCTTCTTTTTACTCCTAAGCCCACTTTCAGATTGTCCTTTAGTTATTGAGATGTTAAAGGTGCTTTAGATCAGGGTAATATCCGTTTTTGACTTCCAGATTCTGTTGAAGGTGAAGCTTGTGCTGCCATGACAAGTTGTTCAGAGACGTTAAACCAGGACACTGAGGCCTCCTGTCTGAAAACAGAAGAGCCAAAACTTCTAAAGCTTACAGGGAGAGAGAAGTTCACTTCGGCACAACTTAAGGTTGGCTTTTTTTGTCAGTAGGTCTTGAACAGAATTAAACACACGTCTTATTTTTTAGTTTGTTACTGGAAACTGACTTCTTTATGTGAAATGTCCCATATCTGTGCTCTTCTAGTGTGTTTTGTTAGAGGGAGCTTCCTTTTTGTTGTGTGCTGCTTCTGAGCAACTCACGTCTCCGGCTTGTAGTGAAGCAGAGAAGCTGGAGCTTTCAGTAGAGTCCAATCTGCTCAGGGCCAACTTGTACCTGCAGCAAGGACAGTTTACACAGAGGTATGACAGCCGTATGCCTATCGAAACTATTTTTGGGTTACCCTAACTATCTCAGCATGTTTCTTCAGTTCAGAGACGGCAATATCTTCCTTGGCGCTGCTACAGACATCTCCAGTAATCATGAGCCGATCCAGTAACGATACCAGGATTAGCGCTGAGCAGGTAATAGCACATTTGCATTAATTAGCTGCATAAAACTCTAGTACGTGACCGTTCTGCTTGTGTAAAATAAAGATTTACAATCAGAGTGAATCCAGCTCTTGGAACGTAACCATGCACTTTAAATGAATGAATCTTAATTGTATGATTTGCTGTTTGTCGTATATTCTGTCAAAGCAAGGAGACAGTTCCAGAGCAGTTGAGGCCAGTGAGAGAATTGGAGTTCATTTGTGGCTTCGTTGTCGCCTGGCTCTGTTTCAAAGCTTGGCTGCAAAAGCCTCTGAAGGTGTTCCCCATTTACAAGGTTTGTTCATATGTTGTACCTTTTTTTGTCTAATTTATGTATTTTATAACAAAACAGACCAAGAAAAAGAACAAATTCATATATATGAATCTATGTTTTTATGTAAATGTGTTGTGGGGTGTATTTTAAAGGCAAGACAGAAGAGGCACTACAGGTGTTGCAGGATGGTCTTGATGAATGTGTGAGATGGGGGGAGCTTGATATTCAAGGCCTTTTGATGCTTGAAGGTGCAAAATTGGAAGCACAGAGAGGCAAAACGGACGACAGCATGGCAATACTAAAGGTACTCAAAATTCAAAACTCAGATATGTATTTTTTATTTGTCTCTGTAACTGAATCACTGCAGATGGATTATATCAGTGATAATCATCTGGGTTTTTTTAGTCTTTTACATTACCAGTGCAGTCATTAAAGCATGCAAATTATTAAATCAAGCTTTCAAGATGTCATTAAATGATATTGTTATATGATCTCTCTCCTGACTTATCCAGAACTGGTGGATAGAACACTGCCCTTCGCTTTGTCTTACCTGTGCTAGTTGTGTGTATATCTGTGCAGGAAACCATTAACCTGCTGTCGGGAGGGACATCTGTACCTCCAGGATCCACTTTGACTCTGGCTCGGGCTCTTTTGCTGCTCAATGATTTAAGAAAAGGCCAGAACACCACACTTCTAAACTTGTTGTATGCACTGCTTAAAAATGAGGTAAATGCTTTTAAAAGCAAGCAAATATTACACCTTAATTGTTTTACATAATAATGTGCGTTTTCCCTCTTTTTTTCCAGCTTCGTGCTTTTGGTCTGAGTGTGGTGATGGAAAATGGGCAAATGAGCTTATTTCCTCCTAAACCCAGCAACATTTACCTCCCATATCTAAAGCTACTGAATCAGGACACTCTGCAAATGAGTGACTAAAGGACATTTATGTGAGAATATACATGGAATACTGACCCATTAAAGCTGGATTGACATGACATTGATATTATGAACAGATATATTTGGAATAACTGATTTACAATTAGGTGTCAGTTAAGCCTATTGTAACCAACATTTTCACACAATTTCAAATAAAACTGACTATACCAAATGTTTCTGGTCATCTAAACCACAAAAAGCGCTTTACATTAGAGGTCTGTATTTACTCCTTAACATCCAAACATGAATGAGCCTAGGGTTTGCTACACTCACCCTGAGAGCTATATTTTTACACTGTAGATGCAGAATTTCAGTATTTGCTCAAGGATACTTTTCCCTCAGTTTTCAGGGAAACAGGATCCTCCTCCTCACCAAGCTCAGTCATCATTATGATTGGCTGTTGTTTGTAAATGTGCATTTTTTATGTATAAAATGGGCTTTATTATGGAATTATTTTAATTGCTGAAATTGTGCACCAGAAGTCTTTTTAACAATTGTAGTTTTATTCTGAAATCTACCAGCGGAAGTCAAATTCATCATTCGAGGGAAGAAACACCGGACTGCAGTAATGGTAGTCTCTCTCCGATCTCTCATTTGTCAGGGTTTGTTGACGTCTCTGAGCTGGTTAGTAACGGTGGTCTGCTCGTTGTTTCGGCTGCAGTGTGTATCATATTTAGCTAGCCGGCTAGCTAGCGTAAATGGGTTATGGGTTATCAAGTTAAAAGATGATCGCCACACTTTCCAGAGGAAGTTTGCTGGATGATGTTCTTCATGGGGGCTTAAATGAGGTAAGGTTCATGTCGGTTACTTTCATCTTTTCAACAAGTTTGAATGGCTATTTAACTCGCTAGCTATATAAACTAGGAAACAAGTGATCCTTGTAAATTCCGATTACATTTTGGAAAGAAGCCAATTTTTGTATATGGCCGAAGTAATTTAAGTTTGACGTTATCTTGTATTACTGTATAATTTGGACCAAAATTGTTATATCCTTATAACATTAGCATGAATTTATTTTAGCTCTCACATAAGCAAAAAATTACAATACCTACATAGGAGTGCTATCAATTTTAAAATATATAATGGAAGTAACCAATATTATTATGAATAAGAAAATTG
Organism: Pao palembangensis; assembly: GCA_015343265.1. Lineage (NCBI taxonomy): Eukaryota > Metazoa > Chordata > Actinopteri > Tetraodontiformes > Tetraodontidae > Pao > Pao palembangensis. The sequence continues at coordinate 8,170,555 of CM027094.1, read as the reverse complement.
TTCCCCATTGTTGGAAATGGGATGGGCGATTCGTGGTGTTACCGGGACGACGAAGTGTCACGTGGTTAAATGGGACCGGTAAAGCTGGATAGTATGGAAGTGTATGAATACATGTGGGCTGCATAACCACGAGCGTCTTATTGAACACATAATGATGATGATGATGATAATAACAATTGGCCTATAATGTAGTGTAGAAGAACAGTGTATTAGTAAGTGGGGCAATAAAGAGGCCCCGCCCCTCTCCCCGTGGTCCAACATTTCAAACAAAGGATTCATGGTTGCAGCCTCATTTGTTCCCCTCCCCAAACTCTGTGATATGTGCTGTGCATGTGTTTCTTTGTGGATTGTTGGGGTTGCGTGTGTGATTGATTGGTTGCAGCAGCAGCTGGCAGCCTATGTCTCCTGGGTGAACTCTCAGCTGAAGAGGAAACCAGGCCTGAAACCTGTCAGAGACCTCAGACATGATCTCCAGGATGGGCTGGTACTCGTGCAGCTAATAGAGATAGTTGGTAAATACTCATTCACAGTAACACTATAGATAGCTCACATGATGCAGTTTAGTGTAGGGTGGATATAAAAGGAGGTTTGAGTAAGTTCATTTTGACTGGTTTTGGTGTTGGGCAGAGGACAGGGCAACTTTTGTTAAAGGGCTAAATGTAAACAGATAACCATCAGAAAAAGAATTATTAACAACTTGTTATTAACTTGGGCTTTACATGCACCAAATTCTTAGCATCTTGTATGTTAGTCTCCTCTTCTTGTTTTTCACTGTCTCCAATGTCGTTCAAATTGGCAGCAGGGGAAGTGTTACACGAGGTTTATAGTACACCACAAAACAAAGAAGAAAGCAGGAAGAATGTTGAGCAAGTCTTGCAGTTCATTTCCTCTCGACACATTCGGATGCCGCACATATCCGCACGAGGTAAATTACGTGAAAAGTATATTTCCACAGAGCCATTTAATCAGATCTCTACTATTTGAAAAGCATTGATGGAGTTTTCTATTTTCCTGTTTGCCTTGGGTGTATTCAATTCATGTTTGTTGGATCATTTTTGTCCACCTGTTCTTGTACCGTGCGTTGTGAACTGTTCCTTCTCTTCCTGCAGACATTGTGGATGGGAATCTGAAATCTGTAATGAGGATAATTCTGGCACTGGCAGCTCATTTTAAACCCTCGGCCAATCACAGGGCTGCTTCTGGAAACCCTAGGAGTTTGACCAGAGGCACCAGCAGCCACAACCCTCTGTCACCTATTGCGCTAGCCCAAGGTGCTGCTGCTGCCCTGGCGTCAGCGCGACACGACGCCTCACAGCCTGCACACGCCGGATATCTCCCCAGGTATGCTAGGCTCCCTATGCAGAAGGACGACGCACGTGTGGTCTCTGCTGTCCTCTGCTGGACAAATTCTGAAAACCTTATCAAAGATTTGTGACAGTTATATTTGTCAATCAACAGTCTGTCATCTCTCGGCAGCTGGGGGTTGGATGTGGAAAAGAGCGTGTGCGTTCGTGCATTGGTTCAGCAGTATGAAAAGCGATCTCCAGATGAGCAGGTTCATGTTCACTCCAGCAGGTAATTTTCTCCACATATAATAAAATCATCATAACTTGTTTTATTTATTAATCACCGTGTTGCTCTCTTGGTTCACTTGTGCACATGAGGGTTGGTTTCAATGTCCGACAGACCACATAACTTATCCTGCTGTCACTCTGACATCTGAGCAAAGGCAGATGATGGCAAAAATAATAAGTCTTCAACACGTGTCTGGGTTGTGTGGTGTAGTTTTTTTCAAAGATCTGAGACTGCATCACGCAGGCAGTCAGTGAAGCAAGAGATGCGAAACTGTAGCATCTCTAAACTGTACGCGTCTGTCACCGTGGTAACTTGCTGTAGGGTAGGGGGCGGAGTGTATCAAACTGAGCTGATCACACACAATCATGAGTTTGTTAAGATGCTAAAGCCTGAAGACCACATGCAGGACTTAGCCTCTTTGGAAGCATTATTAACAGTTCAACCTACCTGTAGCCCACTATGGGGGCGACTCAGATGAAATGGTAAGAAATGAACACTTTGTGTGTGTGTGTGTGTGTTTGCGCATGTGTATGAGTGTGTTTCTCTTCTATAAAAGTTATAGTGTTACAGTGAAATATAAAAGAGGAGCATAAGGACTCATGTTTGCAACAACTGTGGTTTTGTTTGTATAAAGCCAGACTTGTGGCAATCCTTGTGAATCTGCATTTTGTCTCTTTTGAGTCTCAGCCCTGTCAGTCCACTGTCATCTCCAAGAACTCTGATCAGCAGACACGAGGACTTCCAGCCTCAGGAGAGCAGAGGTGTGTTTCAGACCATGGCCAGCTTGTTTGTGTGGATTGTTTTTTTGACTGTGATGACATCTGGATTTATTCTTGGACACTCTTGCTGTATGTTTGTGACAGACTCATCTTGTACTGCAGGGGAGACAGCATGGGAAGATGCTGTCTGCGAAACTTTAGAGAAGGAAGTGGAGGACACCCGAAAAATGGTGTCTGCATTACAGGTACATTCAGATTGACATTCGGTTAAATCAGACTAATTTTGACATCGAACCAAAATAAAAACTGGTGTAACTGTGTGTTTTAAGGCTCTGCTTCTGCATGGTTCACTGCCTGAAGATGAGCAGGATGTAGCTTTGTGTCTAGACCAAGGAGAGGCTGATCAGCAAGTGGTAATGCTAAATTCACTTTTTTTTCCCGCATCTGAGTTCTGTCTCCTGTGTCAGAGTGGTCTTTACTCTGTCTCACCGGCTCCCCGTCTTCAGTACAGATCAGGTTTCCAGTTCTTGACTGGGTTTTGTAAGAGTGTGTGTATGTGCTCAGAGAGGCTGACACGGGTATCAGTTTCCCTTCTTATACACTCCATTGTTATTCTCACACACCTCCTCCTTCCAGATAGTCCTTCGCAGTCGTTTGGATCAGAGTATGGAGGAAGCTCGTGAGCTGAAGGTAAACCTTTAGCTTTATTTTAAATGATCCTAATGATATTTGCCATGCTAATACAGGAAGAATAAACAGGGATAATGTAAGGTAGTTAACGTAGACTCCTGTTTTCTGGTTACTTTAGAGAGAACTGTTGTGCTGTAAGCAGGAAATGAGAAACCTACAGGGCATCAAGGTAAAAGCCTGCAGCCTGCATCGTCATATTGTTTTTAGGTTCTCCTTGATGAGTTGAAACAAAATTTGTTCCGTTCTGCTGGCGTGTCAACGTTCAGGATGCCCAGCAGCAGCGGTTGTGCACTCAGGAGGCATCCATACTACAAATGAAGCAGGAACTTCTCCGAGCCAGCATGACCAAGGACGACCTCGTCAACAAGAACGTACACAACAGAGCACTTGCTATTGAACCAGAGTGGTTTTATGATTGCTGCTCGTCCCAAATGTTCAGTAAAACGTGTCCTTTATCAAAACGCTTCACAGGCAGAGCTGCAGTGGAAGATGGAGGAATATAATAGACTGTGGGGTGACTGCAAGGTGAGGGGTGACTGTCTCCTGGAATCATGTTGTCTGTATAACTGTGTCATGTGTAATAAATGATGCTTTTTTTGCAGAAAGAGATTGAACAAAAGGAGAGATTACTGCAGCAACTCAAATACAAGCTTGAAGAAAACCAGAAAGATCAGGTATACCGGCCAGGTCCAGCTCAGGGATTCTTTATTAAAGTGGACGACCAAAACATTTATTGTTGCTGTAGATTCGGCTGAACCGTGTTTTAGTGTTGGGTTGGGTTTTCTGTCAGGTTGAATAACAAAGAGAGTTGTTCTTTATTTTATTATAAATGGCTGGGGTTTTAGTTTCATACCGGTGACAGCCACGACTGCCCACCTGACGTTCTGTTTTTGTTGCTGCTTTTTTCAGATTCCCTCAGGCACAGAAAACAATAGATATTCCCACTCTGGGAACCCATCTCCCTCCTTGTCAGATGTAGGTATTGTTTCTAGTGATTAGTTTATTTCTACTGCGGGCCTTTTCACTGTGTATTCTGTGTCACATGGCTACAGTGTTACACCCACCAGGACACTAGACGCCTGTACTGTAGATGTACTGTATATACAGTACTACTCTAAAAATTAGAATATCGTGTAAAAGTTGTTTTATTCAGGCAATCCACCATAAAAGGTGAAACCAATACATTTTATAGACTCATACAGATGCAAGATTTTACTTTCAGAGGCCTGACATTTTTGTATTTAAAATTCTTTTTTTTATTGATTTCAAGCAATATTCTAATTTTCTAGTTTTTGAATTTGAGGTTTTCTGAAGCTGCAAGTCCTAATCAGCAAAATCAAAACAAATAAAAGTTTGAAATATATTGATTTGCATACTATTTGTCTATATAATATGTACAGTTCACCTTTAAAGTTACAGAAATGCATGCACTTTTTCAGGATATTCTAATTTTCCGAGTAGTACTGTATATATATATATATACACATATATATATGTGTATATATATATATATATACACATATATATATGTGTGTATATATATATATATATATATATATATATATAAGTTTCAAATCTTTTTTTTTTACTTTATAAGGAGTTTAACAGTTTTTTCTCATGCGATCTTATGAACACCAGTACAGCATTGTTCCACCACTGGCTTGTGGGCTAAAATGGAAATTGGTGTTGCTACGCCATGTGACAACTATCGGTCCTTTGTGCTGCTCTGTAAAAATAGCCTCTAAGTCAAGACGCTAATATTCTCACTGGTAGTGTCGGAGAACACAAGCGTCAGTTAGGGGAAGTTATGTTTACTTTGCAAGAATTACACTTTTATCACATTACTACAAAAGCTAGCGAGATATCGATGTTAAAACCTATTTAACTACTTCGTAAAGTAATTCTGTTTTTGTTCTTGTTGTGTGTGTAGGCAGAGGAGGTCCAGCTGCTCCGAGATGGACTCAGGAGCTTGAGGAACAACTTCAGAGACCATGACCCACAACAGCATACACTGGACACACTGGAGCAGGGCATAGTGTCACTCATCGACAGATTGCATGTTCTGCATGCACGCGGGGTACGCAACATCCTGTAGCACTCATCTGAAGCTAAAAGAAAAAAAAAATCTCAAAATCAAGTGCTGTAGTTGTTGTCTCGTCTTGAAATTAAAGTTCTTTAAACCTGAATTGCAACCTGTAATGAAATGTCTGACCAAATGGATTCAATCCTGGAGTTGGCAATCAGTTTTCGGGTTGTTGCAGGGAAGAGGCAAATCTCCGAGGCGCAAAACTCAGCATGCAGATTCTGATAACTGGCCCAGCACAAGTAAGCTGATCTAAAATATCCTCTGGAGAACACACACAACCCACCCAGGATATTTGTCAAAGTGTGTTTGTGTTACAGGTGTTTGCCAGCCTCACAGTGGTTCCCCAGCCTCCACTAAAATCCTGTATTTCACGGGGAAATCTCCAACTCCTTCCATGATCAGTATACCGAAGAGGTGAGTGCGTGAGTTCATTTCAGCACACTGTGGTGATGATAATGCCGGTAAACGGTTGAGAACGTAAGCGGTTCTCTCTGAACACATTGTCCAGGCTGGGCGAGGTGACTCTGAAGGATGTTAAGGCAGCTGTAGATCGAGAGGGAAACTACAGGTACCACTTCAAGGCCCTGGACCCTGAGTTTGGCACTGTGAAAGAGGAGGTAAGAGATAAGATACAGCTGATGTTAGTATTTGATATAGACCAGATTTCAGTTTGTCCTGTGTGCAGGTCTTCCTGGAGGGAGCAGTTATTCCAGGCTGGGAAGGAAAAATCGTGGCCTGGTTAGAAGAGGACCGTGGTGAGGATAGGTAACAACCTCCATTCTAGCTTTTCTCTCCTTTTGTCTCCTTTTAGTTGTAAAAAGTGGTTCTATCTGCAATCTCAGACCAGTTTAGGTTCAAGCTGATCCAGCTTTTTGCTGCTGGTCGCTCTGGTCCCAGAGGCGCTACGAGACCGCAGCTGAGAAGAACAGGTTGAGATTCATTTGGCGAAATGCTGCAGACTTTTCAGAGTTTGGGTTTCTTGGCTGGTACAACACTGCCTGTGTAAATCTGCAACTTCATGCACTCCAGCTCTGTGCCTTACCAAGGAAAATAGTTTGCACCCTGTGCTTGTTGTTTACGGTAGTATCGAAACTGGATTGAAGAGCTGTGGCACATCATTGTAAAGACACTGTTACTGTGACATGTCTAGCTACAAGAACTGGGAAAATACACATTTTGATTTAAAGCTAGTTTTCTTCATTGTACAGCATTTAGATATTTAGAAAACCTGTCCGATTCCAGTCAGGGTGTCATTGTTGCACCCCACATTCAGCCTTGTAGGAGAATGTGAACACAACACAGTATTATTATAAATTCAAACAAGAAAACAAAAACAACAAAAACTCCATGCCACTAATTGTTGTATTTAAACTATTTTCTACAGTGACTGTTGAGAAATGAGTAGATCCTTCTAATGTTGTCGTTGGGACAAGTTTATTGCGCCGCATCAATCGGAATTGCTCAGAAGAGTTTATCTTTACAAAGCTGCAATGTGCCAGAGAGGTATTCTTTTATTTTTCTTAAAATCCTATATTCTGACACATACCGTTTCTATAATCACACCTAGAATCAGCATGTTTGCCTTCATTATGAGCCAATAGAAATATGCAGCACCTGAATGCCGTAAATGCCTGTACTGTAACATACCAGTCACTGGAGAGATTAACCAACACGGTCTGTGTCCTCGGTTAAGTGAATGAAAGTAGCCTTTTTTCAATGTTAGGCAGATATTTTGAAATAAATTGTTTTTAGTTAATATTACTTTAGTTTTTGCATTCTTTAGAAATAACCCATCATGCATCATCCACTCACAGCTACAGAACATCTGTTAGGCAAGTTTACATTTTTGGGAGGTTGTGAAATCTAGGAAAATACTATAAACTATTTATAACAACCTGGAGTCCTAAACCTTTTGATTCTTAATGTAAAGTTAAGCAAGACTGGTAGAAGAACTGAAGAACACATGATGTACATCAAATAGTGTGTCCTGACAAGCAACTGTTAGATTTTTTTAGATAGCATGGGCAACATCATTACAGCAGGTTGAAACATTTCTTAGAACAATGATTGCAAAAGGTGAATGAGGATAAAGTGCCTGAGGTGCCAGAATTGGGGAGAGTTTGGATTGGCTACAGGTTTCCTTCATAGCACAAAGGCACTGTGTCAGTGGAGTACTAAAAACATCAGTTTTACGTGCACACGTCTTTCTGTAACAACACTTTGCTGGTGGTTTGCTGACCAAGCCCCAGCCAGAAAGATATGACTCCATATGGTGTCCAGCTGTACTAATTACATCAGAGTTCTGCAGGAAGTCCCTCTGTCTTCTGCAGCCTCTGGCCTGTTTACAGGCGCTGTCCGAACAAGGAGAGAGACGACGCCAGCTCGTCGTTTGTTTGGATGCTTTCGTAAGACTCCACAAATGTAGTGATAGAATGCGCAAACTCAGGGTTGTCCAGCTTCTTCGTGAGGTCCAGAAACACGTTTTCCAATCTTTGTTTGAGTTCACCTGGAAACACGATTAATGGACAGTAAAAAAAAAAAAAAAACAGGAAGAACTCATAGATGTCACATTATTTTTCACATAGCTTCTGTTTTTTTTTGACCACTGTTTGTTTCCTCTGACGCACCTGGTTCAGGTTCCATCAGTGATGACTCTGTTTGCTCACACCAGGTATCAACAATGCTATCTACTAAAAGAGGATGAGAGAATTAAGATGTCACCAAAACTTGTTTGAGCGCACACATGCTTAAATTCCAAACAGTTTTATTTACCTGTGTCAGCTACAAAGATGATTTCATTAGCACAAACTGCAGCAGTTCTCCCGGACTGAGCTGCTGTGTTCGCCACCACCGCTGGAAACCTTCCACAACCATTGGCTTCGATGTCCATTCCTATAGGCAGGAAAATTGACAGTGATCAAAACCTACTCAGACAACTGCTTGGTAGTCGTGAACACAAACACACCTGTAGCGATTTGATAATACAGCTTCCGTGTTTCTTGTGGCAAGCCCAGCAATAATCCACCTTCATCATGTCCAAATATCCTGGCAACGGCACTTTGATGCTTGCAGAGTCCCCCCATAACCCCTGCTGGGCACGTACAGCAGCTGATGGACATGTCAACCTGGTAGGACACAGCGGTGTTTGAAGCACTTGTAACGGTGTAGTTGTCCTTATCTTCCTGTAACCGTGACATTAGACAAGTCAGTTTAAAAATGCAGGATGTGAGAATCTTAACCCGAAACATTCAGATATGCCTCACGCACGAGTTATCTGCTGCTGTTTGTAAAGACATTAAACAAAACGCTCCACTATACCTGCAAAATAGTTTGTCTGTCGACATCCTTCATCTTTAAAATCTTCTGTGCGGTTTGGAGCCGGTTGTTGGCAGCATCTGTGAGGCGGTGGATGTAATGGGCCTCCATTTTTGTGACAACAAATTTTACCAACTGTGACAGATTATAGGACTTTAGTCGATAGAAGAGTTTGTCTTTTATCCTCCTCATGGCACTTTCTTCATAGTTGTTGACTGAGTTCTTAATACCGGACAGCTGATCCTGCAGACAGATGGCCCACTCCGCTCGCTTTTCAAACACTTCCTGCAAGTGTGGCACAAAGCTTTGACACTGAGTGGATATGGGATCCTCCATCAGTCTGCTGTAGGCCTCCATGAGAGCTACTGGTGTGGAAGCACACACCAGGCCCCTGAATAAGTTCAGAAGATGGGACCTGTGCTCGCTCGGTATTTCATTAGGACTGTTCCAGAGCCATCTCCACATGACCCGAAGAAGGTGGAATACAGAAAAGAGCAATGTGGCTTTGGGGAATGACTCACGTAAAGCCTGCCTGAGTAGACTCGAGTCATCAGTCATGACAACGAGAGGTCCGTCAGGATGGCCGAAGAATCTATCAGGCGGAAAGACTGTCTGTAGCAACTGCATGGCAGCAGAAAAAGTGGCCTGGGAAGCAGAGGTGGTGATAAATGCACCCAGAGGTAAACTACCTGCTGAGGAATGAGTGAGGAGCAGGAACAGGTGGTGATTTAAGCGGGTACAATTCCCTGGAGAGTCCACGAACATCACCTCACCACTCTCTCTTAACAGAGCATGGACCCTCTTCATGAGTGGAGTGCACAGAGCAATCACCAGCTGATTGTCAGAGGTTTTGCACATGCCAGCGTAAACATCTCCTTGCTCCTTGTTGTAATCGTTGAGCATTTGCTCAAGCTCACGGGAGATCTCTTCTCCTGCAGCTGCATTGTATGCTTTTTTGAAAAGTTTGTAATACAGTCTGCAATAAAGAACAAGTTAGAGATAAATGACCTTACAATTTATTAATGCATTGAACAAATGAAAGCTATTTAACCAGTAAGTCACTAACCTGTAACAAAAAGACAAATCGGGGCAGACTGAACGATCTGCAGCTACATTCACATAATTGTCTTTTTCCTGCACCTGCAAATTGTGCTTTAGTTCTTTGAGTGCTGATGAAGGAGTGTGGCCACATTCAAACAGCTGTTTAAGTTTTTCAATTGTTGTCCCAGAGACATCCCTCCTCACAAGTCCAGCACAAGAAAGATGATGGTTGTGCTCATTGCGCAAGTTAACATGAAGGAAGAGTCCTTCCTTCATGTGAGGATCTCCAGATCTGAAATAAATGAGCAAAAATTCAAGTTAAAAACACTGGGTACAGATGTGTCAGTAAATTCACTCACGTTATTAAGCCTTTTCCTCTCCAGACCTTGATTTCCTTTCTCCAAATTCTGGATGCCGTTTCAGTACCAGGAACAGAGTAGCTGGGCAGGATGTGTTCCTCTTTATCGTCTTGCACTTGTAGTCAGCCTTTGAAATGTAAAATAAAACTGTCAGATATAAAAACAAGACACAGATTTAAAACAACATATTCTAATGACTTTAATTCTATAATACTAAGGATTAGTTCAAAAGTCTAGTAATCCTTACTCTAAATTTGTTGTAGCGCCCTCCATTAGGGTAGGTTTTGGAGGTCCGCCATATGAAGCCTGAAGACCTCTTGAATTCATCAAGCCATCGCTTTGCCTCCTCTTCACTGGACAATTTCAGTTTTATTGCTGCCTTGAAGTTGTTTTCTCCCGCTGCTTCATAACTACACACAGTGTGGCTATATTGAGTTGGCATAAGATTCTGTAAAAAACGGGAAAAATGCAATATATATATTATTGGTATAGTCTTTCTGATAAACAGCTCATTAAATATATAGATCTATAAATTAAAACAGAAGAGAAGAACCCCTGAAATGTTTATGCAGACTACTTCCCAAACTAACACAGAACGTATTAACCATTCCTGACCTCTAAAAGCATCAGCGACTGCCCCTGAGCTGTTGCTTTACTGCAGTTTGTGCACCAGGTGACTCGCATAATAAAACAACTCTGAATATCTACCGAACATAAAAACACTACTTCTTCCGCCACCTCTTCTTCTTCTTTTAGCGTTATTTCAAACAACAGAGTGGAGCATTACCGCCACCTAATGGTAAGAAATATTGCTTGAATAAATGCCAGCCTGGCATTATAATCAAAATTCCGACATTGCCATGGTTCGATGAAAACAGCTTAGTGTTTGGATTGTGGCTTCGGTTTAAATGATTAGGCAATGTAATCGAATCATAGATCTATTTATTATCCTCTCGAAATTGAATGATCATTTCACGACACCTTTTTCTGCACGACGGCTAGACTTGAAGGAGTACCGTAAAGCGGTGTGTTTTGGACTGTGGGAGGTCATTAGAAAGTGAGCAGCAAAGCAGCTACCGGGTTGGTACTCGGCACACAGAGAGAAAACATTCAGGAACAGCTTATATCAGATGTCGGTCTAAGGTCGCTATATTATTTGACAGCACTTTATAACCTTTCAACCGCTGAGAAATGCTCCGTTTGATTCTGCGGCTGAGACCGTCCGCCGGGCGTGCCCGTCCCCGTGCCCTCCCAGCCGGGCCTGCTGCACTTGGCTGTCGCTCAGTACCCGGTACCAGTTGCTTGAGGCGATTTCACAATGGAGCTGTGTCCCGAACCGTGTCTTTGGGCTTCTCTCTAAACCACAGGCGGGCTCTTCTGCGGTACCCACAGCTGACAGCTACATGCCGTTTCTACAGCCTCCCACCCCACCAGAAGGTAATCTATACAGGAGAACCGGGTTTTAGGTCGCTTTTGCATCAACGCAGCTAGCTAGCTATGTCCTTACGAGGTGTCCTCACAAAGGGTAGAAATGTCCACAAAAACTGGCGTTCCTGACCAGGATTAAAGTCAGCTTTTGCATTGATGAACAAAGTGTTAAATACAGTTTGGCTATAGCCCAAATATAGATTTCAAACCAGTAATCAGAAACAGTGCTGCAAGTCTTTACAAGTTGCAAGTCAGACGTTTGTTTAAATCATTTCTTAAGCTTTTGTTAAGTCATTGCGCTTAATTGAATCATGAGCATTTTGCAGTTGGTTTTGCGATGGATAAGTAAGAATTTAAATGCGAATACTCTCCGTGTAACTCATAATTGTCTATGGTAGTGGCAGTGTGTCTTCTTCCAGAAATTCCATGTTCAGCTGGTTTACGTGTTATGACGTGCGTCTGAATGTGGCTCATTTATTGAGCGTGTCAATAGGCTGATGATGACATATGCAGTCGCATCATCTGATATCTGTCAGATTTTTGATCCTTTCAAAAATGATAAGGAGCCTGTTGAGTAACAGTGGTGATTTTTTTTTTTTTTCATATGCTTGAATTAAAGTTTGATAAGTAATTCTCATGAAATTTCCATTTTTTTAACTCAACTGGACTGGATTTTAACTGGATTTTTCTTTCTGGTTATCAGGTGGAGCTTCCAGCATTGTCACCCACCATGCAGACAGGAACAATTGCACGTTGGGAGAAGAAGGAGGGAGATAAAATCAATGAGGGTGATCTTATAGCAGAGGTTAATAGCCAGCTTTCTTGCCATTTTAGTGTACAACATTATTGCTGCTGCACTTGAAATGATATAAATCATTGTAGGTGGAGACTGACAAGGCCACTGTTGGATTTGAGATGCTGGAGGAGTGCTATCTTGCCAAGATTCTGGTACCTGAAGGCACCAGAGATGTTAATATCGGGGCCATAATCTGCATCACGGTAGACAAGTAAGCATCGGTGTTTGGTCATGAAAAAAAAAGGGTTAGGGTTAACCCTAACCCTTTTTTTAAAAAAAATGTGTTTGTATGTTTACGCCTGCAGCCCAGAGCTCATCCCAGCTTTTAAGGATGTAACATTGGACTCCATTAAAGCAGCTGGTGTCAGCTCCTCAACAACAGCCTCTGCTCCTCCTCCCCCTCCTCCACCACCTGCTTCTGCTCCTCCTGCCGCTCCAGGCAGCTCATACCCCCCACACATGAAGGTAGTAGATAAAATAAAGATGGTGTCTCCTCGACTTGTTCCCTGATACTCATGTTCATGCCTGTTGCAGATTACCCTCCCCGCCCTGTCTCCTACCATGACCATGGGAACAGTGCAGCGCTGGGAGAAGAAGGTGGGAGAGAAGCTGGGTGAAGGAGATCTGCTGGCTGAGATTGAGACCGACAAGGCGACCATCGGTAAGGCCAAACGCTGAGATCTCCAAGTGGTGTTTTGTTCATCATTTGCATTTTTGAATATTTTATTAGGAATTCTCCAGAGCCTGATGGTCTGTACACGACAACAGAATGAGTTTGTCACACTCACCCCATGTCTCTGTCACATGTGTGTAGGGTTTGAGGTGCAGGAGGAGGGATACTTGGCCAAAATCATGGTGCCAGAAGGAACTCGGGATGTTCCCCTCGGAACGCCGCTCTGCATCATCGTGGAAAAAGAAAGCGACATCGCCGCCTTCAAAGATTATGTAGAGACTGGAGTGGCAGATGTTTCCACTCCTGCTCCAGCTCCAGCACCAGTGAGACATTTACTTTCAAATACAGCCAAATATGTTTTCCATAGTTTTTGTCAGTTCTTAGTTTGAGACTTTTATAACTGCATATTTGTTTTCAAGGCTCCTGCCCCAGCCACTCCAACACCCAGTCCAGCTGCGGCGGCTGCTGCCCCTTCAGGACCCAGGAAAGGTCGCGTGTTCGTCAGTCCACTGGCCAAGAAACTTGCTGCTGAGAAAGGAATAAACCTGGCACAGGTCAAAGGTATGTAAGTGAGCCACGGGCAGACAGTGGACCTTTCACTCATTATTTATTCACATTTTGTGCCATTTTATTGCATATTTTTGATTTTCATTTTTGAAAATGTGAATGGAGAAATCTGCAGTGTACTCATAGAACATTTAAAGTATGTAGTGTCTTACACTACATACTCCCTGGGCCAGAGTTGGCCCAGGGAGCAGTGAAAAACAGTTTTTTACATTGAGATATTTTTTTTCCCCAGGTTCTGGTCCAGATGGACGTATCACCAAGAAAGATATTGATGGCTTTGTTCCACCAATGGCTGCACCTGTAAGTGAAGTTGAGGTTTTCAGTTGAACATCATTACTGTTAAAGACAGTCAACCACACAGTATATTTACAATATTTCTGTTTTTTTTTTTGTTTTTTTTTACTACCGAGCACATTTATTGTATTACATGACATCTCTTCCAGTCTTGCGTTTCTGTAAACACAAATGAAATAAAATGCTTGTTTTCACTGACAGGCTGTAGCTGCAGCTCCCACTACTGCTGCTGCAGCTGCTCCTGCACCCAGCGCAGCTGCTCCTGCACCAGCCGGAATCTTCACTGACATCCCCATCAGCAACATCCGCAAGGTGAGACCAGATATTTGTCTGCATTTCTCCTGGTTTGTTTCATCTTTTTTCTAGTAAAGGCTGCAGTTTCCAGGCATATGTGTGATAGGCTCCAACCATGCAGAACAAGCAGAAGTTCAGCTTTGTTTTTCTTTCCTGCAGGTGATTGCTCAGAGGTTGATGCAGTCCAAACAAACCATCCCTCACTATTACCTTTCTGTAGATGTCAACATGGACCAAGTGCTGGAGCTGCGGAAGGAACTCAATGACGTAAATTTTTCTTACAATTGATATGTAGATTGAAAAATATTGTTTCCTGTCACTTTTTGTTCAAAACTATGTCCTCTTCTGCAGGAAGTGAAAGCTCAGAATATCAAGCTCAGTGTTAATGATTTCATTATCAAAGCCAGTGCTCTAGCTTGCCTTAAGGTTCCTGAGTGTAACTCCTCCTGGATGGACACGGTGATCCGCCAGTGAGTATTTGTAGTTGTGTATTTGTAAAGTGTAGTTGCTATGTTTTGCCGTTAGAAGGCAGTATTTCTCATGTTCCTGTGCTGACGTCATTATTGACTATATTTTCTCCACTTCTCAGGAACCACGTGGTTGACGTGAGCGTAGCAGTTAGTACAGCCAATGGCCTGATTACGCCTATCGTGTTTAATGCCCACACCAAAGGACTCTCAGCCATCAGCTCTGATGTCTCAACTCTGGCCACCAAAGCAAGAGAAGGCAAACTGCAGCCGCACGAGTTCCAGGTACAGCGCATCACCTGATCCTCAGGTACATATCAGTTTCACATTTAATCTAATCAACTGCAATAATATGAGATTTTTTCCTCCAGGGAGGTACTTTCACAATCTCTAATTTGGGGATGTTTGGCATCAAGAACTTCTCTGCAATAATCAACCCCCCTCAGTCCTGTATCCTCGCCGTCGGAGGCTCAGAGCAACGGCTGATGCCTTCTGATAACGAGAGAGGGTCCGTGAGTTAGAACAAGTCAGACACACTTTCTTTCCAATGATTCTGACTGTGCAACTGTGCGATCTTGCAGATTTGATGTCGCCAGCATGATGTCGGTGACATTGAGCTGCGACCACCGTGTGGTTGACGGGGCCGTAGGGGCGCAGTGGCTTGCAGAGTTCCGCAAGTTTTTGGAGAAACCTGTAACCATGCTGTTGTAATGAGACTGTACAGCTGTTAACCTACAGCACCAGGCCCGTGCCTCTCACTGCAGTGGTCTGATTGGTTTAAACCTGTCTGGATTCTCCTGTGATTGGCCAGCCTGCAATCAGGTCACTCCCGGATTCCCCCAAAGGAGAACTGGCAGAACTCACTCCGTTCACCTGTCTCTCCTCTCTTACTATCTCATCTTCTATTTATTAAAGGGCCCGTCTCCTGTGAGACCAAAATTCAGTGTAATTTATGGTAGAATAGATCAGCCACTGTCAGGAAAACATGGCAAGTGTTTTACAAAGGGAAATGTTACATGACCAGCCATCAGTTAAGAGTGTTTTGGCTTTTGTGTGTAAAGAAGCAGGAAGTGTCAATATCAGAGGGTTTTCGTGAAGAGCTGTGACTTTTGTCACACAGACACACACACATAATTAGAGCAGTTAGTGTGTGTTCTGATGTGTATTCACCGCGTACAAACACAATGCTGTATTTATAAACTGGTTCAGTGAGCTCTGATCCGGGCCCGTATCATTCAACATCTGTACAGTCTAACGGTTTTCCCACTTCAGTTTTAGCTTCTCGTGTAAGAGTAAAACCTTCATGGCTGGAACGCACAAAGATAGCATTGATGTTATTTTCTGTATCAAATAAATTGGGAAGAGACACATCGTGCCATAGGGTTTGTGGCTTGAGTTCTTTAAATCTCACTGTAAAAAGCGATTAGTAATACAGAGTAAATAAAATAAAAAGCATAAAATTGTAATCCCCAATATTTAAGGAGCTCCAGAAACTGCAACCCTGTTCACACTATATTTTAGCTCTCCATGCTAGAGTCCTTAAAATCTTAAAATAAATATCTCAACTTCCAGATAACATGCTGTGTTTTTGTTCTTATCTGTATCAAAAAATGTCTTTATGTATAATGAAAATATGCATAAAGCAATAGAAATCAGTTGTACAACACTACCATCTTATTTTTATATCTGTTATATTTTACAATCTTTAAAAAGCAAGTGTTAAACCATGTTTTCAACAGTCGAAAAATAAAAATTCCCTATTAAAATGTCCGAGTGGTAGAATTCTTACAACAGAACTGCCCATCAGTCAGTTTGTGAGCTTTGACGCCTAGCGGTAAAAGAGTGCCAGAACTGACGACCCTCTATAAAGCAAACAAAATTGACTATTCCACAACTGGATCAAATAATTTCACCCCAGATGTCAGCTTTTGTTGATATGTTTACAAAATTATTGTAAATGTAGATCTTGTCATGCAAAACGTATTTCAACAGACGATGAATTAGAAGGCAATGCTTAAATAATCAGTAAATGAAGACATCGTGGTAGAAATGTTGAGAGAAAAGTCAGAAAGAAAAAAAATTGTAAATACTTTTTCAGTATTTTCAGTAGAAATAAAAGCTCTTGGCAGGATATAGACCCTTTTTTAAATTAAGATTGAGTAAATATCAGGATTCACACTCCATATCAGTTGGTGGCGGTAATGCACCAATTTGTTGCTTCCCAACCGCCAAGAAAACCCACGAAGAAGAAGAAGAAGAAGAAGAAGAAGAAGAAGAAGACGACGACGACATGGGGAATATTTAATAGGTATGAAAAGGTGGAGAGAGACGGAGAAAATGAGAAACAAAAGTGTGTCTGAAGCACATTTCCTTGCATATGTATATATACACATGTGTGTCCAAGTTTTTAATTTTGAAAATCTGGTCACCCTAGTAAAAATATTTCTACCAACTGTAAGGAGATATAGTCACGTAGTGTTTACGCTGCAGCATTATGGGATGCTACATAATCTCAAACAGTGGTTTCCATGGCACAGTTACTCATGTGAAATTACTGGACTTAGACCCGGCTGCAGAAACAAATAAGAGACGGGCATTGGATTTTTTTTCCAGGGGGGCACTTTTTTTAACCTACATTTATGTGCCTCAGGCTGACCGGCGGCCTAGCAGGGATGTTAACTCCACAGTTACTGTTACCTTCGGTCCTTAAGACTCTAATCAAAGTGGAGCTGTGTGGCACTGCCGCTTCTCCTTGCTCGCTCCTGTCCGCACCCTCACTCGTCCTTTTTCTGCAAAAAAAACATTTGAATATCAGTTGTAACGTTATGGACCTACGGAGTCTACGGAACATTTGGGGGGGCGAGGGGAATAGATGAGATTAAGAGAAGATGGCAACTCTGATGGAAAAACAAAACCCAAATAAAAATAAAATTAAGCGTGAATTTTGCTTTTAGTCCAGGGCGGGCACAGTTGACTCTGTGGGCGGGCACGGCCCCCCTAATTCTCGCCGGGTCTTAATCGACTACAAGCTGAACTAATATATCTTGCACAGGGCGAGAACTTTGTTTCTATAATACATCAATTTTAATAAAACGCCTTCAGCTGAGGTCAGCAAAGTTTAACAGGCTGCTTCTTTTTCTCCAAATAACGAGAGTGAGACACGCAGGAGCTGGGCTCAGCTGCAGCATCGATCATTAATGCATGCCTGAGTTTGGCCTGCAGACACGGGGAGAGAGGGGGAATGGAGCGAGAGGAGGGTGGCGGCGAGAGAGAGGGACACCCGTCTGAGGCTCCTCTTAGTGATGGGCTCGTCCGGAGGATGGATGCTCTGCACCCTGTGCGTGTGTTTCAGCGCTCTGGAAACCGGTGAGTGGACTACAGAAGTCACACAGGCTGAGAGGTCATGCTAACTTTGTTGACGCTGCTGTGGCATCAACCTTACATTTGTCCACTTCACACTTCTCATTTAAGTTTCCCCACAACGCTGAGAAAAATAATCAAAACTGACAAATTGTGTTTACATGCAAAGATTCAGATCATTTTGCTTGACTTTAATTTTGAAATGCTTAATCAGGCAGCTGAAAAATAATGAAAAACGTAACGCTGAGGTCAATATGCGATAGTGAAGGTCAGAAGCCTGAGTGTGTGAACCTACATCAGACTTCCATGAATGCAACGCAGTGAAGCGGGCTGTTGTTCTGTTCCATCTTTGACCAGCTTGGCTCCAACTCAAAGCTGTCAGGAGTAATTAACAACTAATCTGCACTCTGAATCCCCCCAACGCGCACACACACACACACACACACACACACACACACACACACACACACACACACACACACACAAGGCCTGGGGATGAGAACAGAGGGGGTGGAGGTGGTATTTGTTCATTAACGAAGGCCGAGAGGGTGAAGGAAAAAAAGGAAAGAGTTCTATTATTAAGCGACAGCGGTGTCTCCTTCTGTTGTGTTCATGTTGTTTATTTTTCTGGGCACAGACGCCCTCAGGGTCACCATGAGAGAGTCCAGCCTGAAGGTGGTTCAGGGGGACTTTGTGGTGCTGCCCTGTTCCTTCTTCACCTCCAGCCCCCTCTCCAGGCTCAACATCATCTGGACCATGGCTCCCTCCTCCAGTCCAGAGAACCCGATCCAGGTCAGGATGAGGACAAACATGCACCCCAAACACCTCTGTGTATAAAATAAATGCATACTTGTATATACTGTATGTATACTTACTCAGCATTTCTGCCTCTCTTTCCAGGTGATTGTCTATGACCACGGTCAGGTGATCGAAGACTCCGCCCTCATCGGCCGTGTGGCTTTCACAGGTAAAGGGTCCGTAAAGCCTCTTGTCCAGCTCCTCCCCTTTTAAACACGGAACAGGGTGACGACATGATGTCATCCAAACCTTGTGCAGGTGTCCCCTGGAGTGCAGACATCGTGCTCAATGACACGCGTGTTTCAGATGCAGGCACCTACCGCTGCATGGTCAACAACCCGCCAGAGACGCCGGATCCTGGGATCGGAGAACTGGAGCTCAGTGTAGTGGGTACGTGGGTCACACCAGGTCAGCTCAATGTCAGCGTGACGTTCCATCTGCGTGAGAAAAACAAAAGTAAAAGAATTTTTCTCCTTTTTTAGCTCCACCTTCGCTGCCGGTGTGTCAGTGGGACGGAGACATCAGCGCGGGGGGTAGGGTGACGCTGTCCTGCTCCGTGGCGGAGGGGACCCCCACTCCAGAAATCCGCTGGACTAAAGTGAATCCACAAGAGGTCGAACTTCCCATCAACATGAACGGTCAGTTATGATTATATTTTGAGTGGGCCTCCACAGATATAAACTCGACTGTGACCGTGAGCGTCCCTCTCTCAGGGGATCTGTCGGGCTCCGTGCAGATCGCCAATGTGTCATCTCAGACGTCTGGTCTGTATCGCTGCTCTGCCACGAACCTGATGGGAACAGAGAACTGCTACGTCAACCTGTCCATCTACAGCGGTGGGCGCCTCTATTTCCCCCCCTTACCCACAATCCTCTCTGTTTCTGTCCTCTCTGCAGTCGGCTCACCATGTGGCTTTTCCCCCGCAGCCCCGGGCCGCTCCTCGGGCGTCCTGCAGAGCGTCCTGCTGACCTTGTCCATGTGTTTGCTGCTGCTGGCGCTGCTGCTGCTCATGATGTGGCTCCGGCGCCACATCATGACCTTGTCCGGCTCCGGACAGGACGACAGGAGGAGGCAGAAGAAAGAGGAGGAGGAGGAAGAGTGCTACAATGAGATATGCTACACTCCCTCCCTTATGAAACGCTCTTTTGTTTAAATTTCAGATCAGCCAGAAGTAATAAAAGATGAGAGACGCCAGCAGTTAAATACTTTTTTCTCTCTAGAAGTGAAATATTAATTTGCTTCAATGATCTGTTCAAAGGTAAAAGTCTTGTTTTTAAGACTGTAGACCCAAGTATGAATGCTCAGTGCTCGATTCTTTCAAATAATAAATCGCAGCAACTGATTTGCAAACAGACACAAAAACCTTTAATTTAAATAGGAGGAAGAATCACAAAAAAAAAAAAAAAAAAAAAACTGTACAGAACATTTACCATTGACTTATAGTTCTTAAATAAAAGAACCCTCTCCCCAAACCAAAATAAAATGATGAATGAAAGTGGGATGGTGTGTGATACATCTGTGCAAACAAAGTATTACCCATTCCTCCCAAACTGCACGAGGTGAAGAGCAGGTTCCTCTCTGGCCAGCGTCCCTCTGATGGGTCCCTCCCCTCATCCTCAACATAGTGTCTTCAATGTAAAAGAACCCAAAATTTAATAATAATAAAATAGATTTGTATTTTAAATATATATTTATATAGGAAACATGCTGTACATCATCTCAGAGATTAAGAAATCCCTTTTTATTGACACCCAGATCTGTCCATGTACTTGTGCTTTCCTCCTCTTTGCAACTTAAATAATAAAAAAAAATCCCTGTTGCTTTGGATACAAGATGATGGAGGAGAAAAGAGAAACAGAAACCAGCAGTGATCAGAAAGTCTGTGTTTCCTGAGTCGAGGGAGATACTGATGTGTTATGAAAAGGGATACAGATGCACTTTTATAAGAAAAAAAAAAAAAAAAAAACAATGTTCAAAGGTCTCTCCCTTGTTGGTATTTATGGGTGAATGTTACAAAAAAAAAAAACAAAAAACCCAAATGTAGTTTTAACAACATGCGTTGTGAAGAGCACATCAAGCTACAGAGGGGAAAACAAAGGGAATATCTTATACTATAACCATCTTTTTTCCCCTGTCGTTTTTTCTCTTTTTGGCTTAAGAGTCTTCCCACAGAGGACAATGTCGATTTCCTTCCCATTTTACACCCAGGGAAAGCTCGCATGACAGATCATCAGCCTGGAACGCTCGGAAGCGGGGCGAGATTCTGGGGCGCAGTGGTGGGGGAGTGGGAAAGAAATCAACCTGAGGGGGCTCCTCAGGAATATTTCCAGTTGCGTCACAGATTGACAGCTAGTGAGATGAAAGACGAGTGAGAACCTCATGGAGGGAGGGGTCGGGAGGAGTGGGTACAACTGGCAGAAGGCAGTTCTCAAATCAAAACATCAGCACACCGTATAACCGAATCCCAGTAAAGATACACAAGTATAATCAAATAAATATTCCTCCGTTTCTCCCAGTATTTGTTCAGCTTTGATGTCCAACTAAAACGTTGGATCCTCTCTGTCCCAGGAACAGCAGTAGTAGTGGGTATATTAGTAGTAGCAGGAGGTGCAGAAGCAGTAGTCTAGCAACGAGACGCCGGGCTGCAGGTGAAGGAGGAAAGTCCCCCCACAGAGCAGCCGGAGCCCCGTGACTGAAGAAGTAGATCTGATCAGAGGGGACGCCGGAGATGGATCATCCAAAGGAAACTCAGTGCACGTTAAACACTGAGGGTCTCTTGTTTCTTCAAGTAAACACAAAAAAAAAAAGAACATTCCACTCACCAAAAGAAGAAGAAAAAAAGGCTTCATGTTTCTGTTGTTCCCAGTTTGGGGGGCTGTGATCAACACGATTTTCACAGATAAACCCTGATTTACATCTCCCAGCTCTGTCTGAAATCACCCACGCATCTGTGTTGCTCAGTGGATTCAGACTGTAAACAGGCGGTAAAAGCACCACATCGGTGGGGATGGGAGAGAGCAGTTTCAGTTCCCTGAAGGACAGAATTTTTGATGTTGCCACACACCTCTGTAGGAGGGAGGGAGGGAGGGAGGGATGGATGTAGTTAGGACATTTTAGTAGAAGTGTTTAAAAGATAAGCAGGGAAGAAAATTAGAAAATATTTGTTATATAGTTTTAGACATGATCGTGGTGAGAAACAAAAAAGGCTTATGGTTTTTTTTTTTACCAGGTCGTCTCCTTCACCATCCTAATTTTTTTTTATAAAAAGCTGCAGATTACTGACAGCAGCGATTCTCTCTACTATAGAAAAATAATCGCTCCTCGAGCAAAATATCCCTCATAATTGCACTGGCCGTTCCGGCCTGTCACTACTGCTCCAACCTACCGGCTGTTCATTGACACGCGCAGTGCCTTTGTCAGGAAAAAACCCCCAAAATGTTTAGATCATCAAACCTCATGAGTCATGATAAAAGCTGACTTTGGAATAATAATTTGATGACGAAGAGTTTGCTTCGTGGTGCTCTCTGATGTGAAACTCCTTTGGTTGAGAAGGGGGGGTGACGAGCGTTTATCTAAATCCATCCAGCGGGCCGACAGAGGAAGCCACTATTGCAGCGAGTTCTTTCAACGAAGTTGATGGAATGAGTCCTGAAGGCTGGAATGAGTCTGATCTGGGGGTCGGGGGTTTCAGGGTCCGCTCAGCCCTGAGGTGTGCTTTCGCTGCAGAGGCTCTCTGGGAACCCGGGGGCCTCCCGATGCAGACTCAGCGTAGGTGCTCAAGTAAAGGCAGCTCAGTGGATTCCTGGCGCGGCGTAGGATGGTCTCCCGCGCTCGGCGGGGTCGGGTCCAACATCTGAGTGGCTCCCAGAGGATCTTGTGTCACACTGCCCTCTTGTAGGGGGGCAGGAGGAGTAGGCTGGAACACATATGACATGCAGCATGACTGTCTTTAAGCTTCAGTATTCATATGAAAGTACCAACAACAGCTACCTGTGTGCGAATGGTCTGCACTGTTGCGCCCTCCCCCTCCACAGCAGCTGGTCCATTAAAGCCCTTCCTGCCTGAAAGACTCCACTTGACGCCAATATGGCTGTCATAATGTAGTCCGCCGCCCTGTCCGAGGCCAGCCCGCTGGCCCGCTCTGTGCCCAGAGTTCTCCAAGAAGCTTGCATGGCAGAAGCGCTCCGGTGCTGGCAGAGAGGGCGGCGCCACAGAGCTGCTGAAAGAGAGCTGGGAGCTGGAGAGCTGCTGACCTGGGAACCCCTGAATGGACGATGTTTGCTGTAGTGACGTGAGCAGCCCAGCTTCCATTCTGCTCTCTGATTGGCTGAGTAGAGCTAAAGGAAGCGGTTGGGGGTGGTGGGGCCAGTTATGTGTTGGAGCTATATTGTTGTCAACACCTGAAAGAAAAAAATGCATTCATTAGATAAGTTCATTTCAATTCAATAAATCAACAAATATAGCCATTTTACAATGTACTAAATAACAAACATTACAATTACATTTCAGAAATGAAAACAAACAAAAACACGCTGAGGTGTGTCCTCAAACGAGGTCATGCTACATTTACAGAAAGTCATTAACATGTGAAACTTAGCATTATCTTATGACACTCAGCATCTGAACAGGCACCCAGGAAGAAATCAGGAGGGACCGGATCCCCTTCTTACCCATCGTGGGCTGGACAGCGGTGAAGTGTGGCTGTGGAAGGCTGGAGGCGGGTGTGCTGTGGGTGGTGTGAATGGCTGGATTAGCAGAAACGGAGGCGGAGCCACCTCCACAGTCCGAATCTTCAATGTTCCCACCGCTGTTACAGCCGGCGCCACAACCCTTCTGCAACCTGCAGACATGCATGCGGAGCCACAGTTCAGACCGTGTGTGGAAATAACAGCGCACCAGGTCCGCAGACCATACCTGTCCCAGCTGCTGATCAGCCACGTGTAGATGTTATGTGGGCTGACAGGCCCTCCCCACACAGACCGGAGCTGACTGTGGCCCCCGGCGTATGATGTTGTTAGGGGCGACACGTAGATTGGGTAGCCAATGGGCTGGTCACATGAGGAGTTGATCATATTCCTCAGAGCCTGTTTGGCGTTTTGAATGCTGCCACGCTCTGGGTTGCGATTACGCAGGAAAACCAGCTCCTGCTGTTGCCCTGCCCATAGCCCTCGGACACATTCTCTATTCACCTGCAAGGGGCAGCAAATGGGATAAAATGCCAGGGCGAGAGAGCGTCATGGACATCCATTAATATTCAGTGGGGAATTAAGATTAAAGTAAAATAACTGTTATACAAAAGTGATGAGCTTTGACCTTGATGACTCTGAAGCTGAGGAACCTCTTGTTGAGCATGATGATTTTGTACTCGTCGCTGCCGTCGTCCATGATGTGGCGTAGTGCCAGCAGTGAAGGCATATTTGCTAAAATAGCGCTCCGCCACACGGGGTCACCCTCGTGAGATATCAGCATCTTCTCCTCATTGGCAGTGATGGCGTCGTACAGCACCATAGGATCCTCGTACTCATCTGGGGACGTGAAGTGGTCCTGGAAAAAAAAAAAAAAAACACAAAAGAAAAGCACAGATTAGGGCTGACCTTCAGTAACAACACAACATACAGTACGTTAGCTCCGCACTCTTGGTTTTATTCTGGGACAAATACCTGATGCAGTTTGAGGGACATGCGCACACCTGGTGCCACAACTCGATTCAACAGGTCCATGTCTGCGAACACCCATTCATCTCTGGGAGATGTGATGCGAAAATCTCCCTTGAAAAGGGCATGGAGACCGTAGAGAAACGGCTCCAGGCTGACATACAGATAAACAACTGTTTAAACATACACAACAGTGTATAAATGCTGCATTATCGCATATTCACACACTTTTAATTCACAGAGCCTGTTAAAAAAAAAACACTTGTTGCTAACAATTTCAATCTTGCAATGGGCTGTTGCCATGGTCACAGTGGTAGAGTTGTGGTCCTACCTTGCAGACATGCTGTGTGAAGCAGTGCCCAGAGCTCTTCTTCCAAGGATGCACAACCCAAAACAGAGGGTTACAAGAGGAGAGTCTCTCTCACATGTCACCGGCTACAATGTAGTGTAGAAGTACAGAAGTTAGCACGACTGATGTAATCTTGTAGCGTTTTTGCTCAGTCCGAGCCAGATGAAAGGTTTGAGAAAGTCGGGGAACAAGCGGACATTTTAATTATGTATGAGGCAGAAAAGGATCACATAATCAAAGAAATTTCCTGTACTATACTTGAAAAATACAGAATATCATTAAAGTTGTTTATATCATCACTGCATTTCTGTGTTCAACTTTCAAAGGATCTCAACTTAATCTACCTAATCTATTGAATTGTTGGACCCATAGTCACATTCAGTTCTTGGAGATCTTTTAAAGGTTCTAACCGTTTGGCGTCTGCTGTTGCAATACTGAATCCAGTCCAAGTAGACCATGCAGAAAGAGGCTGGCGTAATTCCAGAGGCCCTGTGGTCGTAGTCTTCGTCAATGTTTAGGTTAAAGGTGGGGTCACTGTCAACATAGTTGGACCCAAGACAAGGTCGCAGAGCTTCCTGGATTGCTTCATTAGACAGCCAATCTTCCAGCTTGGATGATCGATTTACATAGTAGATGATGCTCTGTTTGTAGACACAAACCATTTTTTTTTTAAATAACAAGATCACAAATTCACATCTTTCGACAATTTATAAAATTTACCTTAACATAGTAGGTGATGAGGATCTTACGGAGGTCAAACACTTGTAACATGGAGGCAGCATTGTTGTCACTGATACTGTAGCCCTCTAACACATACTTGGTGGCAGCTACTTCCCAGGCCAGCCAGCGCTGTCCAAACGCAGCGTTGAATGACAACATGTGAGGGAGGTGACCCGGTTCACAGCAGCAGCATCCTTCATCCTCTTCCACCCCCTCTGTGATAGCCTCCACTTCCCTCTGCTGACAGTAGGTGCCTACACAGAAGTGACAAAGATTTTAACATTATGTAACTGCTAGAATAATTCAAATCTGCAGTGTGTAAGTAGAACTCAACTAATCTAGAGCAGAATGTACAACTCTAAATTATAAAGCCTTTACAGAGATATGCAAAAGCAGGTTTCTTGTCCTGCACAACCTAAAAATATACCTGGGTGAAATCAGCCTTTATGATCTGAGACAGTCATTTTAAATGAAGCCGCTTTAATGTTACCTATTAATAAGAACTCTTTCCAAATCTTTTTATAGAAAATCTGAACACTTTGCACAGATTAGGAATTATAAATCAAGATAATTCTGATTATCTGATCAAACTGTGAGTGTCTCCTCCCTGCACTGACCTCTGAACTCCAAACCCCTAAGCTGGAAGGTGACCAGGCCGTTGCCAATCTCGATGATGTGCACCAGTGCGTTGAGGTAGTCTGAGGCGAGGATGAAGCAGTCGCCTGTGGCGTAGTTGCCCCAGCGGCCGAGCAGCAGGTCTCCACACAGGCTGTGCTGCAGAGAGCGCGTTAGATGCTCGTAGAAGATGGAGTTGAGATTGTTGTCATCAGCACCTGCATGAGAAGAAAAGCTTGTGCACAAAGCTCCAGAAGAAATGGGAACAGGAATTAGATAAATATGGAATACCTGGGTTGCGATCTAACTGGGTGGCAAGTCTGGTGTTGGAATGATCGACACGCTTGGTGCTGCAAACACAATAAACAGGCATTAGATTTAGTATTTAAAACTTCAGACTAGGATGTGTGTAAATAAAAAACTTCTTTTAAAATTGTATATTTTTTAAACATACTTATAGTCTCTTTCCCAGAATTTTACAGGCCTGGTGTACGAGGTGACAAACACGGCACTGCCAAGGACAGGATTTAGAGGGGTAGAGAAAAAAGCAGAAAAGATGGCCTGGACAAAAAGTACAGCAGAGTCTGGAGGAATGCTTGTTAAGTTTTATCTCACAGAAAAACAATTGGAAGGCTCTTATTAGGTATCAATATTCTAATAACTGGAAATGTATAATGAGGAAGAACCTAGATTTTAATTTATGCTGTTATTAAAGGTAATCATGTACAACATTGTTATTTAAAACAAATGTAAGGATACGGGGCACCGCAAACGGTTGGGCGAAGGCGTGGAAGGCAGAGCCCCAAGTAATCTGCCAGGGGGCAATGTAGGTCAACACAAAGCGCAGCTTGTACAGTAGGTCCCACATCTGAGGAGACAAAGTCATCGATCGATTTCTAAAAACAGAATAAAAAGACAGCACGGGTGTGTCGTTGTATGAGCTGGTGTCATGCATCCAAACCTTGCTGAAGAGAATGGACATGAAGTAATAGTCGATGAGAAAGGTCTCTGAGAAGTGTGGATAGTCAAAGTGGAAGAAGAGCGCAGTGAAGCACAGCGTGACGTACTGCTGCGATGGGGAGCAGAAGGATGAGCGCAGCAGCTTCATGCCTGCCACAGAGATGAACAGAGCTCTGCTGCTAGATGAGGGCAAAAAGGAGAACACTGTCACTGACACATACAGAACTCCCTGCAGAGATATCAAATACCCAAACCCCGCATGTGCTTTAGCTTGACTGAAAATATCCTCATTTTCCCATCACAAGCAAACACAAATACTCTGAAGTTGTGGACTTCTAAGCACAACTGGCAGAAATTAATGCATGTAGGTATGGCTGACCCTTTGAATTCATTTTATGTTCACTTGTTCCAACACAGAGAACATTTCCCCAGGGAAAACCAGCAATAAAGTAAATGGAAATGAAACAGTCTCCAGACAGAAATAGGACGGACATACTAGATATCCAGCTCTTTATGGTTCTGGCCCACAGCTCGAGCTTCTGTGGTAAGAGAGTTGAGCACCACGGCTGGGTAGATGAAATATTTCTCCACACACTGAAGCCAGGCATACAGCTTTTCAAACCACATCAACTGAGCAGCATCTGAAGACAAACAGAAAACACCACTTAATTGTTCCGAGTTCCTTCTGAAGCTTCTGCAATTGTAAGAGGAAATTATTGAATCTTTAATATCCACCATCATGCTTTTTTTTTTTTTTTTTTTTAACCTTGGAATAAAATGCAGATAAGGCGCAACATGTACTTTTTGAAGCTTTTTCTTCGGATGTTCAGTACGGACATGTTGCTCACAAATACTTCATGTCTGTGAGGAAAAGATTAGATAACAATCACACACTCACCTCGGACCTCAAACTGGCTATACTCTCTGGAGCGGAGCACAGGGTGAGCCAAGCAGAACCATGGTAGCTGCTTTCGGAGCTGAGGGAGGAGATAATGTGTAATGAAGCCGACAACTCCGGCCAGGATATACAAGACGAAGCTAAGAGCGGGCTGTGGAGTGAGAAGAGGAGGGAAAAAAAAAAAGATCATGATGAAAAAAATATTTCTTTCCCCTCACTGAACTCCCCTGAGAAATGTGTTGCAAGAACAGGATCCAGCTTTAACTGACTTGGAGGGCGATGAATACTGTGCTGGCACTGATGGCGAAAGTAATCACAGCCACGAGGGGACACATGACCAAATCTGAATGAAGGATTTCTTTCTACAATTGGATCCAGAAAAAGATAAAAGCCATAATCACTGATATTGTAGCATAAAAAGACAGAAGAAAATACACACTGAGCACATAACTGAGATGAAATTTATACCACAGAGTTGTGCAGCTTCTCTGGCAGAGGGTCCTTGATCTCCACAGGGGGCTCTTCTGGTGTTCGGTTCTCCAACTCAGGAAATAACTTAGATTTGACAAGTGACCTAAAATAAGGTGATCAAAAAGAAACAAACAGTGAAAAATACACATAAATGAGCAGCATTGTTGTGTGTGTGAAGAAAATGTCTACCAGAGGATAGTGGGATCACTGCTTTGGCGACTTAGGTGGTAGGATAAGGCCAGGAGCAGACCACAGAACACAGAGAACAGCACAGGAACATGTGCATCGCCCCATGGAGTCTAATGGCAGAAAATTACATCATATAAATATAAGATCAATCTACAGGAATTATGACCAGAAATACATTCAAAGCCTTGCACATTCAACGAGAGCATTTCACTTACACTGATAGCGCCAAGGCAAAATCCATACAACAGTGCAGCCACCAACATGCTGCGCATGAGGCTATATAGAGATGAGAGTGGGCTGGTAGTAGCTGAGGAAACAGACGCAGAAAAAAACATCAGGAGAGATTATAAACAGGTTTCAAAAGGAGCATTTGAATAAAAAAATGTTGAAATGGAATTACCCTTACCACTTCCACCAAAAACGTGCATATCAATCTGCTCCAGCAGACACATAACAAAGGTATTGACCTGAGGTAGCAACCCAAAGAGGAAAATAACCGGGAAACACAAGGCAAACACTGGGGGACAGAGAGAAACGATGCCATCAGCATTTCACACAATCTGAGAAGAGTAAGGAAATTCCTGTCAAACCGACCAATGAGCACATCCCTGACACAGAGCAGGAAATCTACAGAGAAGAAAGTGACTCCGTAGAGCGAGAAAGATTGCAGGTTGCCAGAGCCGGCGGACAGGTCAAAGATCCAAATCATCACACAGCACAAGCAGAAGTAGACTGGCCGACTGTACACAATGATCCAATTATGGCCCTGTTAAATCACATAACATTATCATTAGAATTAGAAAACTTGGAGGCATTTTACCATAGGAAATAATAATAATTAAAAAAAACACTCACATGCATTGGAGAGGCTGCATCAGGTTGTACACTCTAAAAACAAAAGGTAGAAATTGACTTTAACACATTTCATTTTAATATAATTATATTACTTTAGATATCATATACTGCACCTTAAGTAAAGAGTATTGGCAGCTAGCAATGACCAGGCAAAACTGGAAGACCAAGATGTCCCTGAAAAAGCCCTGGAGCATCAAGAGGAATCCCAAGAAGGCCACCAGGCTGGCCAAGACCACCGCAAAGACATTTTCACCCACACGGCGGTTTCTGGAAAACACACATGTATGTCAAAATACATATAGCGTTCATTCTTTAAATTTACAATCAGAACCGATAGACCTGGTTACATTGTTGGTGTAAGGGAGCCGCCAGCGCACCATTTTAACCAACAATGTAATAAAGTGAAAACATGTTGATTTAACAAACTTTGTCAAAACAAATGCAGACAGACCCAGACGACACAGTTTGCTCTTCCCTTCCCTCCAACAGCCGCGGCTTACCTGTCCAACAAGGCCAGCAGAGCCAGCCGATCATAACGGACCCTCAGCCACTTCCCAGGCAGCACCCAAAAACGGTAGTACTGTTTAGGTTTGGCTTTCTCCTCAATCATCAGTGTGTTTTCCTGGGACTCTTGTAGAGACTCATGATCTAGGTCAAACTAAAAACAAGATGAGAGGAGAACAATCAAACAGAAGTTCCACTAAGGGGCAAAAATAGTCAATTTCATATAAAATATCATAGAATGCTAACCTCGGGCATTTCCAGAGGCACCCTGCGCACCTGCATGCCCTGCAAAACCACAGGTCTGGGCTGGAGCATGGATAACACTTGTGCACCTTCCTGGACCTCAGTGGAGGTAAAGCTTGAAGACTGAGACTGCCTCTCCCTCTCTCTGGGAAATGGAAAGGTTCTGGTATTAGTCACGTTTCATTACCATGGTTTTATTATTGTATACAAGACAAAACATTGTAACAAAAACTATAACTCACTGAACAGGATCCTCATAACCACCTCCAGCAGGTCCAAATGTGTAGGATCTCTTTACACCTGTGACGCAATAGAAAGACAATAAAAAAACAGGACCGTGATGTTTCGTTATTCCAATGTTATTTTATACTACAAACACAACACAAAAAAGAAACAGGTGATTTGCTTTGCTAACCCTTGAAATAAAAAATACACCTAGTGGACGCAGTAGTCCTAAACCTTTACTGTGCATGAAGATGTTTTTCAGAGGGTTAACATATATTAGCTCAAATATTAGCTACTTTACACTGTACACCAGGAGACGAGACTTTGTTATAAAGTTCGTGTGTCACATACTTCACTGAAAGTTGTAAGAGTTATCTTAAAACTATGACCTCTAAGAAATCCTTTAGAGGTGGCCACCCTTAAGATGCTGACACTCTTTTAAAGCTAAAATAAGAGGAGGGCACGTGTTGGAATAGAAATCAGCCTGTCAAATTACAGAGGATCTGGATCTGAACGAGCACATGACTGAAGGGAAACATTCATGTGCAGTTTCAATTCCAAATCTCTCAAATCAGAACAGCATTACTGGAAAGGAAAGTATGCTTTCTTTTGGCAAGAATAAAAAAAAAAAAAGTTTTTTTAAACTATAGCTAAAATTATTCCTTTATTATGGCTGGAAATGTGGAGCCAGTATGTCCAACAGAGATCTCTGCTGGCTGCATCCCAACCTAACGAGAACATCGGCGCCGAGAACAGGGGGCCTTTGCACGAGTGCTTTAAAAAAAGTTGGATTGTCTTCTTATGTTTTGCTTCTGATACAACTGTGAGCAGTGGCACAGCCACCCATGTTTTTTTCTAGCAACAAACAATAATAATAATAATAAAAGAGAAACATTGTCTTTTCTGTAACTTACCACTCTCATCATAGAAATAATGGACAGCCCCCTCTGATGTATCATCAAACGTGGAGGCTTCGTGGATGCCGCTACGAGGGAGGAGGAGTGATGAGGCAAACTGTAAGGCTGAGGGAAGTGCACGGGTCCGAGAATGGGAGGAGGCCCGAGCCCGCTGTAGGTCCTGAAGACTATGGAAAGAAAAGAGTGCACATTAGCTCTAAATGTTATAATGACAGCGTCTTTGTGGGTCGTTGCTGAAACTATACCCTATTGTAAATCCTACTCTAATGACAAATCCTTTTCAGCCAAACACAGAAGCAATTTTGAGTAAACATTATACTACATGATGGTACAAGGTATTAGCTGTAACCTACAAATGTAACTTTAATGACAAACCTTGGAGGGGATCCCATGGTGGAAGGAGGTGGTGTAGGGTTGCTCCCAGCGTTGTGTCTCCGCCTGATGGCCTGGGTCCTCTTAACACTGCTTACCGACTCATTTTTGTCCCCATCATCTGGGGCCATAGCTGGAGAACAGTAATTAGTTACATGAATGGCTTGCATCATTATTCAGGACATGTATAGTAGCTTATGAAATATGTCAACTTTTCTCAAACACATTTCTGACATCAATTAGAAAGGTTTCATAAGCTGACCTCCTCCCACAGCTCCCTCTTCAACGAGTTCTTCTGCCCTCCAGCCCATCTGGTTTCCAGTCCAAGAGCCTCCTATTGAACCCAGCCGATGATGATGAGCTCCAGAGAACCCGTCGGTGTGAACGGTTCGGGCCTCCAGATCAGATTTGGACATAGTGAGAGTGCGAGGTGCAGGAGTGGAGGTGGACGGCATGGTGATCAGATTAGAAGGCAGAGCTGGTGTGCTGCTCTGGCCTCCACCTGCCCCATCCATACTCAACACTCGTGCGTGGGTCTTGGCACTCGCCGTGCTAGAAGAACGATGAGCAGCACGAGGATGTGAAAGGCCGGCGGTTTCATCCCCTTCCTTTTGAGTTGGCAGTTGAACAGCAGAGGGCAACGGGGATGTAATACCAGTGGTAGCAAGGTCTGGGGAGTAGCAGGAGGTAGAAGAGCTCGAGTCGTCATCGTCGTCTGAGCTGTACCGACGCTGCGAGCCCAGGCTTGAACCGGCACTCATGTCACTACCGTCATCCTCGTCACTGGAATCCTCAAACAAACTTTCACTGTAAGCCTTGGCGCCCAGTCGGTTTCTAACTGGGATGTAATCTCTATGCTGTCTATGATTGTGGTGACGCCTATAAGACCCACAGTCGAAACTACTGCTTCCTGCTGCAGCTCTCCTGCGTGGAGCTTTCCTCCGGCCTGGCCTGGGTCCCACGCTACCGCCGCCGGCCCGCAGCAGCTTCAAGTCTTTAGGACGCACAACCTGCTGGGCTTGCAGCGCAGGCTGGTCAGGCAATAAAAATGGGGTAGAGGATATTGGCAAGGCCGGCTCAGAGCACACGAGACCCAGGGCCAGCCCTGAGGGCACCGAATTAGCCTGCCGTGGTGGGGGTAGAGGCGGAACTGTGACAGTTCTGTCTAAATCACACACCTCTGAGTGTCCACTGCTTGAAGGGGAAGAGTTCTGGAGAAGAGGGGGCTGTGCAATATCACAGAGTACAGGGGGCAAATCCTCTCCTTCAACAAGTGTTCTGTCCAGCCCCTGACTGAGCAAGAATTCTTTGGAGGGGGAGCGAAGTAGCACGCTATCTGACAGGTTGTCGGTATCGCTGCCATCCTGTCCCGCTGCATCGGCCACAGGCCTGGGGATGCTGTCCATCACCGGAGCTGGGGCTGAGGTCTGTCCATCTGTAGGCCGTGGCTGGCTGAACGACGGGCTTTCCAGCTGAGTGGAGTCTGTTTTTTCGCTGCGGTAACTGCTAACAGTGCTCAGCGTTTCCCGGTCTGTAGTGGCTCCACCTGCGCTGAAACAGCTGTCTGTGGATCCAGCAGCTAGCGCCACGCCGCTGCGGCTGCCTGGGTGGTCAGTGCCAGGGGCAAACGTTACAGGGTCTAAACCTAAACCCAGGAGATTTTCACTTAGCTCCTCACTTAGGCTGCTCTTTATTAAGGGGCTAAGTGGAGTATCACCCAGGCTGCCTGATTCAGCAGAGGGACCAAGTGGAGAATATGCCCCCGCCCCATTGTCCCGAGGACTCTGTTGAGACAACTGGTCTGTCAACTCCTCTGCTTCTGGAGACTGTTCTTTTTCACCTCCATCTTCCTGGCTGGAAGGCGAGGGGGGGATTGACAAGCATCTTCCAGGTTCTCCAAACCCAGCTGAGGCTCCAGAAATTCCCAACAGACCGGGAAAATCACTTCCTAGAGCGGCAGCAATGCAGGACTGGACCACGCTTGGAGCCCCTGGAGGAGACACAATTATGATTTTCAGGGTTGCAACAACTGTAAGGCTGTCTATTCCTGCTCTATAGATTAAAAAGCAATTTTCTCAACAGAATAAGTAAAATATTCAGTCAGTGCAGCTCAACCTGGCCTGAAATACTCAATAGCAGCAGACTTACTCATAGTGTCCTGGGAACTCTGGCGTAGGATCTCACGGTGAGCTGATGCAACAATTACATTACTGCTTCCTTGCTCCTGCGTTCGCTCTTTGACATCAAAGGGAAAGAAAAGATGTCATTCAAGAAGCAACTGTGCCTTTTCAACCAACCCCACACGGTCCACATAACAGCATAAGTGTATAAAGAGACTAAGATTACATATTTAATGCTGTCATTGCTGGTGTAAAAAAATACCTACCCTTTGTGCCACCTGTGTCCTCCAGCTGTGGCAAGAACTCCTGAAATGTTTCAATTACATTTTAAATTAAAAATTAAAGAATTAAGACAAATAAGTTACTACCATCCTTATTACTCAATATGGAAATCCTTACTGAAACCTGATTTAATCCAAACAGAGAGTGTTGGGAGCTACAGCGCACCGGGGGTGTCGAGTTGACCTTCCGAAACACAGTCATCTCTACACCAACATGACTGTCCCTGTGAAAAAGGTGCCAATGCAGAAAAAATAAATAAACCATTTTTTTTCCACAGGC
Organism: Pao palembangensis; assembly: GCA_015343265.1. NCBI lineage: Eukaryota > Metazoa > Chordata > Actinopteri > Tetraodontiformes > Tetraodontidae > Pao > Pao palembangensis. Next base: position 8,136,440 of record CM027094.1, on the reverse strand, counting down.
TTTTCATTTCAAATTAAAAGCCATCAGCCAAAAATAGCCTCTACCTGTGTTGATTCCCCTCATGAGCACCCAAACCTTCATCTCCTTCCTCCATCTTTGGAGCCTCAGCGGTGAGTGAGGCCTGTTTCTTCTCCACAATCTCTCCGAGGTCAAACATGGCGTGAAGACGGTAGTTCACCACTTTAATGGCCGTGAAAAAGACAGCCACCACTGCAGAGTACACACCTGCCACCACCAAACTGGGAGGAAGAGCCTGGAGAGGGGGACAAAGGCAACGTCAAAGTCGAAACATGAAGATTTTGGATTAACCAGCAGTGACAATACACTTACCATGTACAGCAGAAAAGGAAAGGCCAGCAGAAAGATCCAAAGGTAGAGGTGAAAGCAGTTGGAGAATGTGCTCTGATGGGGGTCCACATACCACCCTCCAGTGAGCGAAGCCCACACACCTTGCCGCAGTATCTGAAGTGCTTGGGAACCCATGTCCAAGTTCAACCGAAAGCTGAAATGCTTCCTCCAAGACTGTAGCTCAGCAGCAGCAGCAGCAGCAGTTCGAGCCACAGTATTTTGTGTCTATGATGGTACTTCCATTGGGGATGGCAGGTTAACCGAGCCTGTTTCATCAAGGACAATTGTTCCTAATCTTGGATATGTACACTTAAATTGAGGTTAAGAGTCCTTGTAAATTCTTGAACCAGCATGGGCCCTTCTCCTGCATCCACGATCCTCTAGCCTAATCCTTGTTGGGTATTCAGGAGAATGTCTTTTTGGCACATTGGTAACCATCTGAATGTGTAAAAAAACATTAATCTGTAAGAAAGATGATACTTAGTTTGCCTGTTTAAATAGAACTACATCTTAAACATTCCATTCAGTGGGAAATACATGCCAGGCAGTTATCCAAGAAGAAAAGTACATATGAACCACAATGATATAAGTGCTGTACAAATATGTCAATGTCTATATGCACATCAGTGTAGAAAACACATTGCACATTGTTATACAGTATTCCTACAAAGGTTCCTTTTGATTTCCAGGTTCCACAATAAATTCAGAATACACTCATGTCACTGGCAATACTACATTTGTGATACTAACAACTTCCTTTGGTCACAGTATTGCCTAGTAAGAAGCAACTACTATGCAGTTTAAGACTAATTTATCAGTAAAGAGACCATGGATGACAATGTCTTCAGCTGACTGATACAAAGTGTTTTTCAACAGAAGCCGCTTTGGCAAATCAATGGCGAATGTGTAGCAACAAAAGCAAATTAATTCGTTCTTATGATTTCAAATGGGATGGCACTCCTTACATCTCCCTATTTGAGCATCCACATCAATGTTTGGCCAGCTAGGTTGAGTTTTCTTATAGACTTTAACTAGCTAACAGATCAATTAGCCTGGCGCTAGCTTACGGATCTATCTGGGCAAAAGAAGAGTACAGATCACCACAATCGACTTCAGTCACTTCAGAGAACACGAAAACATATTCGATTGTAACAGGATACTACGCTAACCAGCATGACAAAGCTTTAAACATTAGATCGGTAATGGGTAGATGACAGCTAACGCAAGGCCGCATTTATCAGCATTTCCACCAGGGTAAATGTACTAGCGTTTAGTGGGTAAATGTAACACTCCTGTTCTTAACTACTGTTCGCTTGGGTTAGCGCGACAGATTTGATAAATGTGCTCAGAGTTAAATGTTTTTAAAATTTCGATCCCATCTCCTTACAGTTAGCAGTAGCAGTCCAGCTTGCCTCATATCCTCCTTCCGCATCCAGTCCTTTCAAAATCTCAGACCTTTCCTTCTCAAAATGCTAAAGGTAATCGCCAGGGTCCAGAAACTGTAGATTCACTTTTATTTCCGTTGGCTACCTCATCATATTTTTCTCTGAGAGCCCCTCTGCCTCACTGGGGCTAAATATAGGCAGAACTGTACCAATGTCGGACGTCATTTCTCATGATGAACGGCAGCTGTTTCTTGGTTTAAACGACACTTGTGTTAGAATGTTTAACATGCTAGCTAACTACATAGCTAGCGATAGCTAACAACTAGTTGACACGCGCACGGACGTACACTTGCACGCACGTAAAGGGAGACATCGGTGATTGGCTGTACTCGCTGACGTCATGGTCAGCCTCGTTCTTTATACTGTATTTTAATTCAATCAAAACGTTCACATTTAGATCCGTAACAGTGAAACGTTTGGACAAAATAACAAATTAACTAAATAACTATGAATTAAAAATACCGTCTGTGTAGGTTCTCATTCATCCAAGTCATAGTTATCCAAAGTTTGATCTCTTCGTGCAACTGCAACTCTTAAAGAAGTCCATTTGCACGCAGAGATCTAACTTTGGATAACACAATACCAATTTTCTTACGGTTTATTGTTTAATTATTCTCAGTTCTGACTCTCACAGGGTTTGTTTTCTTCATACATTATTTAACTTTAACATTGGAAACTAGATATACAAGTTACAAAATTACATGAATAATTTGTAGAGTTATACATAATGAACCTTAAAAACTATTTGCCAAATGTGAAACCCCAAAAGCACACACACACACACACACACACACACACACACACAGTTCTTAATTTAAACGATGTGATATCGGATCAATAGGGTCAGAGTGGAGAGTCTTTACCATGAACCTTAGACCTTGAATAACCTTGAAGTGTTTTTATAGATGCGGTATCATGATATACCTCGGTATAAGAAAAGTGTAGAGCTGGATGAGAGCGCATGAGACACAGCATTTGTCATTTGAGGTTTGTCACAGCTGTTTAGTTGCAGTATATCAGCCAGGCTCAACAGTCATTCATCCCATCCTTTAACTGCCCTGTTTGATCCCCAGTGTCAGATCAGATCTCACCCACACTGGAGCTGCTCTGACACCATGCCTCACTCAGCCCCCGAGACACACACACACACACACACACACACACACACACACACACACACACACACACACACACACACACAGTAATGGGCCAGTTGACTCCCTCTGGCATGAAATACAATCCCTCTAAATTCTTGTTTCTTTGTGCCGGAGCTGCTCTGCTCTTGCAGAACAATCGATGGTGGCTCTGGCAGGGGGCAACTGCAGCCGACGCGTCCCTTCAATCTGCTGTTCAGTGATGCGGGCCCCTGACATCTGGCTCCATCTTGGAGTTCCGTGCGTATTCAACAGGGGGTGGTCAAACAACACAAAACAGGCTGTTGCTAATTCAAGTGCAAATAAAGACCAGGGCTACATTTGAAATCCAGAGAATTATTCAACTGTAAAATACAGATAGAAAAAATGTGGTCAGGGCCCAAATACACAGGCCTTTGTTTCCCAGATGATAATAGCAACCTTACAAGCGAAACTCTGAAAATACTCTGAAAAAGCATTCATTTTTAACTCACAGGTGCATTAAATTCTATTGTATTTCAATAATGTAGACATTTTTATTATCCAGTAGTGTCACCATCATGCTGCTGCCCCATGGGAATCAAACTCAACTTTCCAATGGCTGTTTAAATAGTCACATCTGTTCTTAAAGTGGTCGGAATAGTTGCATTATTGGAGTTGAAGGACATAAAGATGAAAGTTGCAGATCTGAGCAGTGGGTTTGTGTCAGATGGCAGGACTTATATTTTACCTTTCACCGTTATCGACTTTTGTTTCCAGACTAAAGTGTGGCTGGATCATTACTGTCACAAAAATGTGGCAAAGGGTGAAAAGTCCACTTACACATTTCATTGCCTCCACAGATAATGGACATGCAGACATGGCCAAAAACAGAGCTTCCACATGAGACAGATTTAGGGGTGGGGGGAGTAGGCGATGATGAAACTGCAGAGAAACACACGTTTTTAAACACAACACGACCTGCAATTTGTGTGAAATCCTGTTTCTTCTTGTTAAACATGCTAACTGGTCTCTCCAGTGCAGCAGGACGCCAGCAGACATCACTGTTAATCTGCTCTTCAGACGGTTAGTCTGTCTGTGTAGACTGATATGATTAATATGTTACACACATAGCAGTTTATGCAATATTGCTTCGAACTCCCGACCTCACTATGTTTGTTCACAATGCTCAGTTCATGTAATTTACCAGACTGGTTTATACTTCTGACAGTCTCATATGTCCATAATTTTAAGTGATGTTTTTTTTTTTGTTTATTTTTATATATATATCTGTGCTGTTACGCTCACAACAGCCATTTAATAAGCCATCAATTCACTCTGGTATTATAATATTTGTTATATCTTTGCTATAATTGTCATTATGTGCATCTTTGTCTTCTCCTACAAATCCGGAGGGGGAAAAAAACAACAACTTCAACATAGTTGATTTGCTCTAAATTCCTCTCAATACTATTTATTTTCAGAATATTGCCTGCAATGGCAGTATTAAATAATAAAAGACAAATGAAGCGCGTTCTGCCTGTGAATCAACACGCAACACAAATATGTACAAAGTATATAATCAAGTGTATTTTCAGCTTTATCCACGTTCTGTACACATATTAAGATCCATTTCACATGAACACTATACAATAGCAATGAGTGAGGAATGGAGTATGATCTGAGCATCGGGCCGCTCATGTCAAATGGCACTTTCATAAAAAAGAACGTGGAATCACAGGGCATGAATAAGTAAATGTAGACATAACCCAACACATAGGATGGCTTCATATCATTGGATAACAGATTCAGTACAAATAAAATTCACAATGCAGCAAAACAGACACATTTGTTTGCTCCATCCTTGTGTTTTCTCTGCATAATCTGAACTGTTAATAATGCAAACAGATGTACCCACAGCTATCGGAGGAACATGTGCTTCCCGTCGGAATAAAGGCAAATCTGAAATGAAGTGTGTTGAGAGGAATGGTAACAAGACACACTGAAATATCAGAGAAATATCAATACAATTCACAAATCGGCAATTAGTCATCTCATATAGAATAGTCTTTTAGTAACTAATAAAAAAAAAAACAATACATTTGGCTGCTTTACAAGGAATATCTATGTTTCAAAGATATGTTTACATCGTGTGTGCTTTTGAATTATTCCATTAAGGTTTCTAGGACAGAACAGATTGGGAGGAAGCCTCTGGTGAGAGGAGGTACTTCCACAAGTTTGGGATTCAGCGAATGGGGCGCCACCGTGGAAGCCGTGTCCTCCCCCCTAGCGTACACTACAGTACACATGAGCGACGCTTAGAGAGGAATACCTTCACGACCATCCCTACTTTGAACAGTGTGGAAAATTGTGCATGAAGTCTCACACAAACAGTGCTTCTGATCCATCACACTCTACGGTTCACTGGTGGCCAGAGTACGTTTAACAATCCATTTTACATGTTGTATTTTAACGTAATATCATGCTTCATTTATGATACTGCACCAGCAATATAACATCATCTCCGGTAACATCGTCTGGAGGCTGCGGAGCCAACATCTTGTCCAAACAAACGCTTTCTTTTTGAGAGCAGTCAGAGTCACCGCGGTGCTCGCTGCTCATTTACCATAAAAATTCAATAACTGGCCTGGTTCTGCCTGGTATAGCATAATGGAGTCTGGAGACAGAGCATTACAAAGATAGTACAAAGAAAACATTTAGGCAAATCCGTCCGGATGTTCTCAGCACTTTCTTCATTGTACCATGCTATATACAAAGCCAAGGAGGATGTGCTTTCGCCTTGGCTTGTTAAAAAAAAAAAAAAAAAAAAACAACAGTAAAAACAAAGAGAAATGAACAAAGACTTGGTGACACAGACTCGGTGCAGGCTGTGACACAGAGGATGAGTCAGTTCTTGCACCATAAATGAGGCTTTCACCACTGACACCAGCTGGGCAAGCTTGACTTTTTTGAGAAATGTAATTGTTGACTGAAGATAATTTGTGCAGGTTTTTTTTTCTTTTTTGTTGTTGTTTTTGTGAAATTTTATGAGATGGCGGACTCGACACAGAGAAGCCACATGAAAGCACTGTCTCTCACACTCTGGCCTTAGACGTAGTACTCCTTGTCCTTGTTCTTTTTTCCCTTTGTTACTGCCTTGGCCACGGAGGAGGACGCTGTGCTTTTGTCTTTAATCACTGCTCCGTTGCCCTCCAAAGTGGAACTGTTGGCAAAAGTGTGGCTCTGTTCTGTCTGGTAGGAGCCTTCGTCCCGGTTGCGGTACTTGTACATGGCATAAAGGAGGATAAGAATGCAGAGAGCGGCAGCAGCCACAATACCAACCACCATCCCCGTAGTGCTACTGGACTCCCTGATCACCTCCACCGCACCAGGTAGGCTCTTTTCGTCGGAGGCTGTGGGGTTGGCTGTGGGCACATGGGGAAAATTGGGGGGGTAAGTTAGTCCCGGTGTGTTTCGGGAGGATGGAGGGGCGGGGGGCAGAAGCACCTGGTCGCGGGTGTTCATTTTGCCTGCGGGGATGTGGAGCTGGTCAGGGTTGGTGGTGGGAACATAAGGAGGTAGGGGGCGGGGTTTCTGGACTCCGCCCTCCCTGGTGGTGGGAGGTGGAGGAAGGACTGTCCTGTCAGTGACCATGGGGGAGTTATTATTGTAAAAGTCCTCGTCATCTGATTCCGTCATTTCCCCAGAACCAAAGGCCGACACCTCCACAGGGTCACCGCAGTCCTCCTGGTCCGGGGGGCAGGAATGGTGGGGGGGAAGTATCAGGGATTCTTTGGTGGTTTCGAGGGGGGACAAGAGGGTGGGGGGAGGAGGGATGAAGGGGTAACGGGTAGCGATGGATGGGGGCTCAAGGGAATCCACTGTTATAATAGGCAACACTAATTCACCTCCTAGAAAGGAAACAGAAAAGGTAGGGGATCTTAAATTAGAGCGACATTAAAATGTAAATTCTGACTGTAAAGCTGTGCTGATTAAAACAGAAGCACAGCCTGTCAGTACTGGATGTCGGGCATAACTAAGGATTTATGCAAATGTTAGCAGACGTCAGCGTTACTCATACTGCCCTGATCTATAATACAAGGTTATTATATCACCAAAAATGTTGACATTGTGACATCCTTGAGCAAAGTAAGCACTTCTTATATGGCGCTGACGTGTGGGTTATGTGGAATATTAACACTGAAAACACAATGCTGGTGTGTGTGCGGCAAGAACATTGAAGAGCTCACATGTAGACATAAACATACAAGACGGCCCATGAAAGGCGGCGGCTGAATGAAGAGCATATAACAGACACAACAGAGCACATGACAAACAGAAGAACAGCAAATTTAATGCTTTCACATCTGGAAGCAGGGGTAAAGTTTGACAAGAGAAATCACAGACAGGTTAGCATAGATAGGAATTATGCATGTGGAATATTATGGCTTTATTGTTTGTATATGTGGATAAAAACTGTCTAGCTCTGTGGAGCGATGCAGACAGTTATTTATAGCTGTTTCTTGTGTTTCCTCCTTGAATGAGTCACACTATGTAGCACGAAATAAATTCTGATAAGGTCATTTTAATAATTTAGGCAAACACAATATGGCCGGACTGGTCTTAAATTCCAGCCTGGGTCTGCTTCTGTCCACTTGTCATCTGCTGCTAATAACGCCAGCATGTCAGCATGTTAGATTCTGCCCACCCCCTTCCCCCCATCCAATTAACGAGTTAGAGGCGCAGCCTAAAAGCTCAAAAGGAGGAAGAGCTAATGCTGAAGTGTGTGTAACAACAATCTGAAAGACGACCCGGAATAAATGAGCGCACAAAAGCTTATCAGCAGAGGGGATGAAACTGGAAATAGAGTTAAAAATGTGAGACTAATGATGGCTGTCTGAGTTCAGTACATTTTGTCTGCAGTCTTGGATAATAAAAAAAGCAAAGCTTTTAGAAAAGAGCTGCACTGCCAATAAATTTTACTTCATTTTTGTCACGGCTGACCCACCTGTTCCAGGCTCACACTCTTCCAGGTCTTCATCATCACTTGGACACTCTGCTGATGCCACTAAAATATCATCCGAGCTTTGAGGCTACGAAGAAAGAAAAAGTGTTACCGTTTCAAAAAACATGGATCTGGAAATCATTTAACTGCACTGGGGTGGTGTTTCATTACTTCAAGATTGATTAAAACCTCTAATTATCTACAAATGCAGGTAAAAGCAGCAGAGATAAAACGTTATCGATTCCAAGGAGGGCACTTCATCTCCAGCTTATTTCATCTACAATAACACAAACATCCAGGACATTAAGTGTCTGGTAATGGAAAATAGTTAGCAATGAATCATTACCATTTAAAACCTATTAAGATACCATTTAAAACACATTTCAAACGGCGTGAAGTTTATAAGAATTTAGCATTGCGCATCAGCTTCATTCACTAACTAAATCACAGCTTCGATTCATTCAAATTGGATTTTTGGGTGTACAATGAACAGAGTGGAAAGAGGTGCTTTATTAATGGCTTACTTCATTAATAGAAGGCCATTTCAGAGGAAACCGGACAAAGAAATTAAAAGAAAAATGCACTCTGTATTTCTCTTAGAAGAGCTATGGGATTTTTTTCCTTTGAGCCAACTATAGCTGCTGAAAAGTTTCCAATTTGGCAGGTTTGCAGTATTCTGGACCAAAATCAACTCATTAAATTGGTGTCTGGTAACGCTCACCAGTGTAAGTGCAGTATTTTGACTTCTGAATGTGGTGAAAAATCTCTTCCTCAAATGTATTTAAGAGGAAAAGTATCAGTACCATCAGAGTAGAAAACAGCAAATCTATAGTACACAATTATTCAATGACAATATTTGAATTGAATTCCCATAAGCACAGTGTTTTTAACTTAATGTCTTGACATCATTTGTGGTGATAAAACCCAGAACTACACTGTAGTCACGTCTAGCCCTCTTATCGTCAGGGTCTGCTGTTCACAGCGCAGCCTTGAAAATGAATGAGTGATATCTTCCAATAAAAGAATTCACAGACCTATAAGAAAATCAATACAGTTCTCTTGAATTAGTCTCTCTCACACAAATGCATCTTTTTAAGCAATGTCTGACTGTGCACTTATATGACCAATGTTCCTGTCAATAAGAGTGATGAAGCCAGGGTTAAGCGTAGACAGCTACCCATGTTGTTTTATTAACTTCTAAGACTGTTTGAATTTACACTTCCATGGCAGGATTTTTTTATCATAGGATTTATATCACTGTGTGCATTAACAGTATAATGTGTTTGGATGTTTTGGGCTCTTGTTTGTTGTTTTTGGTTTTTCTAATGAGATGACTGCCAAATAAACTAATAGTAAAAACAGCTGTAAAGGGATTTTAGTTCAATGGAACGCTAAACTGTCTTAAAAACATCATTAATTCAATTTCAAATATAAATAAATGTAAATAAATTTCTTTTGAAAGACCTTTGAGATACTCTCCCTCAAGCTGGGCGATCGCTGCCTGCGGGTAGTGGTGGTCGCCATGGTCGTGGTGGTCTCCATGATGGTGGTGGACATGTCGGACACCGCCAGCGGGGTGGCGGATGTGGTGTCAGTGGTCAGCACCGAGAACGAATCTCCCACCAAACGCAGGTTCCCCTCCACCTGCACGCTGGGATCGTTCTCTGCCGCCAGCTTCAGCACCTGCAGTCCGTTGTAGTACAGGCCCGAAATCTGACCCTGGAAGGGGCGAGCCTTGTCGCTGCCGCCGATCTTAATGGCTGCCTGGCTATTAAAGATGGTCAGCTGTCTCCCTGGAGTCAGACGAACATACGGAGAAAGAAAAGTGGAGGAAGAAGGGAGAGGACGGCGGAGCAGACATGACTGTGTTATAGGGCGTGATCTTCATCTGAACCAGCAGGGTTTTAGTGAACAGTGTTATTTAATAATTTAATTATGATTTAGGTTGAATTTAAAAGGAGAGGTTAGTTTGATTTAGACTCACATGCAGGTTACAAACAGATAAGCCTTAAAATGTAGTTTTAATATCTATTTAGTTACCCTATTTTACAAGTGATCTGCGTATGGTAACTGCATGGTGATAGGATGCATATCATGTACCTTATTACAAAGAGGCGCTTTATTAAAGTGGCACACACTGCTTTCAAAAGTGTGAAGCAAGATGACAGGAGCAGACACACACCCCTTCACTGACTTTATCAGTCATTATGCCACTGAGTCATGATATGCTCTGGCTGTTTCATCTCCTGAAAGGGGCCCTGGTCTCTAACGGGACCATTGTCAGCAGTTTGGCTGATGTGGCGGCGCCACCTCGGAGGGAGAGGGCTGCGGTGTCGGCCCATCTCGAGAGAATGCCAATTAGCAAATGTAACGGCTACAAGCTGATCTAAGACTGTCAGTGCTAGTTTGCTGCAGCCAAAGCAAACATCAGACCCGGAGGTCCGGCCTGGTTTTTGTAGCACCAGGAAATCAAGCTGTGGGGACTAAAAGGATGGAGGAAGGAGGCTAACAAGGGAGTTTTCACCCAGAATCAAAAGAAAGTTCAGTTAGATGTTTATACAAAAAGTTATAAAGCATTTTATTATCTTTTTATCTGTAAAATGTCTACACACATTATCTAATTACACACAAGGGCTAAAGGGGAGATGAAGGGTTAGCAGAGGTTATGCGTTTTTAGTTAAAAGGTTTAAAATATTGGTTAAGGTGCAGTTTTCCCCACAAAGTAAAAGGATGACAAGGAAGACATAACAAATATTTTATCTCCATTATGTTTGATGCTACCTTTGAACACCACATGAGCTTTATTGTGGTTTGACTCAAAAATAGTTTAAATTTAAATGATAAGATAGATCCGGGCAACTGCTTTCTTGTCACCCTTGTCCTCTGGCACTGCACCTCTCATGGGGGGAGGGTTATTTAGTAGTTATTTCAAGGATTAGTTAATTAATCAATTCATTTTTTTACCTTTATCGAGTAGCCACTCGTCAACTACCCGACCAAGTCTGTATGGGATTCTTTGTCTAGCAATAGCCAGTCGTTCATTATCATAGTGTCCTTCAAAGAATTTGGAGAGACAGATTAAAGGTTAAAGTCTGCAAACTGAAAGATCACATGGTTAGAAACAGTGTTATAACAGCTAACAGGTTTAACAAGTTATCAATTTTAACCCAGCTGTGAGTTAAAACAAACTCGTGTGGTATTGTCTACTTATTATGAGAAACAGCGTTAATGCTAGTTAGAGTAATGTTTAGGCTATTTATATGCTACACTAGTTAGTTATTTATTTAGTTTTTAAGCAAAGCATAATCTCGAGTGACTATCAATTACATAGAAATGTAAAATGATTTAAAGGCACTGCTGAAAAAAGATGTTAATTTAGGCATCATCAACATCAGCCACACAAAAGACGTTTGCAGCCATTAGACAGTCAAACACATTTTATATCATTACAGAAAACATAAAAGATAATAATAAAGGGCTGAAGTCTTACTGCTCTACACACAGTTTTCATTGAATTCTAACAGACTGTTGCAATAGCTTTGCCATCCTCTCAGGATCAAACACACACAATATTTACCCAGTTAAAATCTGCATCCAGTTGGTTCAGCATGAAGACTCGTCTTTATCTAACCCTCATCAACCATCCTATCCTCCAGATGTGCTTGGCGGTTCAGTTTCTGCTTCCAGTCTGAAGACTGTACACACATACCAGGATCTCTCAGGCTTAGTGAACAGGGAACTGTACCATTAGGGTGAACACAGTAAGAAAATTCCTCCTGGGGGGGCTGACTGATTTGGTTCAATTACCATCTCTGGTGTGAATGACTCACTTGGGCTATAAGACGGGTGAGAAGGAGTCCTCACTCCGGAGTCTGTCTGTCAACCACCTTGTTCAGGTGTTGGTTCAAGGTCAGTTAGGTTGCACTTACACCACGCACACGAGTGGTTCTGAGGGCTGTCCGGCTTGTTTTTATGGACCAAGCCTGTGCGTGTGTGTAAATCTTATGCTATAAAATAGAAGCAGCGATGGACACAAGTTAGAATTGTGTTTTATTTGGGGTTTTAATCACACAGTCCAATCAACCGTGGAGGAGAAGACAGTTCCCAGGTCTGTATATACTGCCTGGACAGATTAGTTGGTGATGCTTGAATGCAGATTCTTGGTAGGTAAACACATGAAAGCATCCTGAAAAGAACTCTGCATGTCCTTTATAATCAATATCAGTCCCTTCAGTTTACAGAATGGCTCTCATTCGGTGCTTGACAGCGTGTCTATACCAAAAACCCATTTGCGGAGCCCCATTATGCAATCTGGGGTAATAGGGCAAAGGCAGCACTCCAACGGCACAAGACTTCAGCTCTCTAGTTAACGCATGCAAACACAGAGGATTATTTAATCTAATGAAAATGATGACAGGAAGTATACTGCAATGACTTCAATTACCACTTTCTGGACAACAGGAGAGCCTAGTAAGTGTTAGTGCCTTAATTGCTTAGAGTACTTATCTAGCACTGAAGAGTGTTGCTTTCATTCAGCAGTCACATTTGAAGGGTTGAACACAGGATAATAATACTAATTAGTTGGTTTTCAGAAATCATGCCCAACTCAGACATTCATAAAAATTAAATACATGAAAACAGATATAATCATGGGCATGAGAACTCATTCACTATTTGATCATTTAGAGACATTTATCCTAAATCTTTGCTGTGTCAGTATAAAATATCCATATTGTATCTGTCTCACATGTAAATATGCTTCCACAGAAGCACCATCTTTGCTTTTATTTGGCTATTGTGAATGTGAATCCTTCATTAGATGTCTGAGAAGGCCCTGAGAGTCATACGGAGTGCACGTTTTTGCTCTGATATCCTTGCACGCATCTGCAGCCCGTGTATGTGAGCACCAGATGGAGTCAAACAGTCAACTTTGACCCCAAACATTACACTTGAGCTGGTGCACCTGCTCTAAAGAGGGACTCTGGGTTCACTATTTCAAACAGGTTAAAACAAATTAAATATCATATCTACTCTTTTTGTTTTGGGCGCGGTCAGAGTAAGTTAGGTGTTTTGTTTTTCACATTGTATGTAAAAATAGGAAAACCTGAAAAAAAAATCGTACTAAAAAAAAAAACCATCTTTGCTGATGAAACTACTTTTAGTGCTGGATGTACTTTGCAGCTTGAGGCAAACACTACAAATTTGATATCCAGTAACATGCAATATACTTGACAATGTACAAAAAAAAAAAAAAAAATACCAAGATGGGAATTAAAAATTGTGCCAGTGGGCAAATGGGCCAATCACTATTTTGCAAACAGGATATTTCAGTATAAGTCTTGTGTTTGATATGCAGGCATGCACTCCTCTTGCTCTGCTCAATGCCACTTAGCTGTCTGTCAGGGAAGCTGCCGTCCCAGCAGACTTACCTGGAGGGTAACGTTCAATCACTGGATGGTTGTCCACCTGGAGAGTGGCATTGCCACCGCTGCGCGTGAAGCGTACTACGTGGTACTTGCCATCATTTACAGTGACGGCGGGCTCATCAATGGTGATGTCATCTGTCCCCACATTGAAGATGACCCCTATCTTTCCTTGGTCCTGTGGGTAGATCACAATAATGTCAAAAGAAGATTCAAAGCAAAGGCAGTTACCAAATCTCACGCGCATCTTGATAACAAGTGAACAATTAAAGTGTGATCACAGGCTGCAGGGTTTTAATACGGAATCAAATCACTGCTTTGCACAAACATATTTAATTCCATGAGGAAGTGGTTTTAAAAAATCTGTCATTTGTTTATTATTCAAATTTATTGAACCCCAGCTGTCTACTGTAATCTGAGTGTTAAAACATACGGCTCTTTCTTCCTGTTCTCACACCATTCTCCCTCAGTGAACAGCTCCGGTTTCCTGATATGGATCACTCTTGACAGGGCTCTGCTACTTTTCTTCTTGGTTCACCAACTTCTCCCTCTTTAAACCCCTCTGTTGGCGGCTGCCAACCTTATTTAAAGATCAAACCTGCCTCTGGATGCGGTCTTGGGTAGCGAGATTGAAAATTAAATTGTGTGCAGGCTTCGTGAAAAAATGTTGGGTGAAATGTACTAATGTAAAAAAAAATCTGTCATGTACAAAGTGGCAACACACCCACCCTCGTAAGGTGAGGTGAGGCATGATCCCAGTACAATTAGAGCTGGACAGCTTCCTGTATATGATGTCAAACCCTGCAGCATGGAGTCAGACCTTCTGCAGGAGAGGGAAATCAGCCGTGGAACTTTTGTTTGATTTAAATGAAGAGCAGCAGGGGTTTACCGAAGTGATTCGGACAGATGATCCATTATTGTTAGATCTTATATTACTGCAGTGTAAATATCTGGATAAAGAAATACTTCCGCTCTTGCCTTGACGGAGATTGCTGTTGTGTAAGGTGAAGCTCTTTTCACAAATTTGCTCTGTTCTATCATTTCTGAATATAAAACAATTATAATAAACTAATAATTTGTATTTGTATTTATTATAATAATAATTACTGTACTGTATTTTCTGTGTAGATTCTCACTCATCCAGGTCATAGTTATCCAAAGTTAGATCTCTCTGAGTCAACTGGACTGTGAGGTTTCCTTGAAAACGTTTCGCCCTCTCTCCACAGAACTTCAGTTCTAAGCTTGCTGGGGGCAGAGCTTGAAAATATAGCCCTGTCGACCATCGGCATGTTAATGGCCCGGATGGTCACCCGAGAGTCGTTGGCAGGGTCGTTCACCAATTTCAGTTTGGGTGCTTCCCCTTTGTCTGTTGGGTCACATGTTAAATGGTTTTTCCAGATGGAAAAGCCATCTTTAAACAGAAGTGGTGGGCTAAGGCACTTTCTATCACCCACGTACAATGCAGTCCTCCACTCTTTTCGTCAGCAATCCAAATGTTCACACCGTTTGACGAGACCTGATGACTCATTAACACGTGAGCCAACAGACAAACGGGAAGCACCCAAACTGAAACTAGGTGAACAACCCTGCCAACCACCCTGCGAACGACTGTCAGGTGACCAACCGGGCCATTAACATGCCGATGGTCCACAGGACTATATTTTCAAGCTCTGCCCCCAGCAAGCTTAGAACTGAAGAAGCTCTCTGGAGAGAGGGCGAAACGTTTTCAAGGAAACCTTTCGGTCCAGTTGACACAGAGAGATCTAACTTTGGATAACTGTACTGTATTGTAATAATAATTACAATAAAGCTGATGTTATTAACAATTTAAACACATTCAGCCACAGCAAAAGCAGGAAAAATGGTCCTTTTCAGTCCAGTTCTTTATTTCAGGCAAGCAGCTACCAATTGCTTCTGTTTTTACCTAAGAACCTGGAAGAACATTTTAATTTCCCAGGTGTGATGCAATCAGAAGATGAAGCATTTCCGCCGTGTATTCCAGCAGAGCTCGCCATGTGAGGTCTCGGCTGCAGCCTCCTCTCCTATCTATTATCCAGCTCCGGTCATATAAGGGGAAAGCAGCTCATTATTATTTTAAAGCTGCATTATTGTGAGTATCCATCTTTGATGAGGCGAAGGAAGAAAATGTGACACTGACAAATTCAAGGTAGGATTTTGCGGCGTGCTATGAGGATGGACTCTTATGCATCTGGCTGTCTGGCTGTATTTGTGGACATGACAGCTGCACAACTTGCTAATTTCTCCTCAAAGGCAGGCTGAATTGTGACTGTTTCCTGTTTCAATCATAACAATAATGTGTTTATTATCCGTATTTTAATAGATGAGTTTGATCAACATTGTAGCAAATATGAAGTATGTCACAAAATCTGACATGCACGGGATCCATTTTCATAACAATAAAATAGAAGCCTGCCTCCTGGATCCTGCATGTCTGCAGATTTATTCATGAGGAGGTTCCATCGTATCCACCCAAAAACCCGGGGTCTGACTCTCATCATCCCGGTTGCTGCAGTCTGCTGCTTCTTTTTCTGCTAGTTCAACCTTTTTATCTAATACCATCATTTCTCACAATAGATCATGTGGTTTGTTTGATATTTTAAAAGCTCATTAAAATTATGAGCCGCTGAAGAAGCAGCCAACTTTAATGTGCTCTCTGGTGATGCTTGAATAATTGGTCTCTGAAAATAGTTGCTACTTACTTTCCTGCTAGTAAGTGATGGTGATATGTCTTTAATTGAATTTGAAATTCCCCATTATGTGCCCCAACTGAACTCTCCAACGCTCCCACAACTACACAAAGTAACAATCAACCGTTTCCTTCAATATCTTCACAGCCACCCTGTGACTGGTGCTGTTTTGAGCAGCTTCTCTTTGTCTTCACTTCATTTTCACAGCCTTGCATGTTTTTAGAGAGGGAACAGTTGCTTCACATGTTCACTTCATGCTCTAAAATTAAGTCAGTAACTATAAAACAATGAATCTATAACAGACCTACAGGGGGAAAAATGTGATATTCTGTCTTTAAAAAAAATTAAACACAATACTAAAAAGCTTAGTAACAAAAAAAAATCTTAAACGACCTAAACCCCTTATTTTTATCCCTTTTGCCGAGAATAAAAAATAAAAGCTAAAGCAAGCAATCTTTCAAGGTACAAAGACACAGGTGAAGATACAGGAAAACATGTTTTCAACAGGCTTTGCATTTAGTAGAAAGGCAAAGGTCAGTAGAAAGTAGAAAGGCTGCCAAGGTCAGTTTAACACACAAATAGACTATTCCAAAGTGTTCTGGGAGGATATCTGAGCCCTCCTCTTCTTAAAACAAACAAACAAACAAAAAACAGGCGCTGCAGGCACAGTTACAATTTACTGTACTGCACACATATTTATATCAAGTCATCTTTTTCAGCTATTTAAAATTAGTTATATCTACTGATAGTGTATCAGCGGACTCCTTTATCCTTAAAAAGAGCAAATGGCAATTTTACAGATAATGAAGAGGATGAGGAGTGGCTTTCATGTCCTGGCTTCCTGTTTCTACTATATGCTGTTTTTTATGTTTTAAAGCTGTTTTCTCTTTATCTGCCAGATGCATCATTACCAGGTGTGTGTGTGCAGGGTCTGCAGTGATGGCAGAATGGAGCCCAGGTGCCATCTTGTTCACACAAAACCAGATGCAAACCTTCCCCTACAGCAGGACTGCAGTAGGTGGGGGCTGAGCAGGACATCGTCGTTGCCCCTGTTGAAGGTGTAAGGCCGACCCTCTGGGATCTATCAGAGAGCTGGAAGCAGGGGCCTTGTGTCTGCTCAGAAGAGGTTAAAACCTGCTTGCTGTATTCACCACGTGCTTTCCCACCAAATGTGATTGTAATTATTCCACCGATAACAGACTTTTGACAGCACTCCCTTCTGGTTCATCTTTTCACACCTGTCCTGGGGCTGCATGCTAAAAAGGCCGATTTCCCTCCGGAAATAACACCGTCGCCGGCAACTGCTGAGGAGACACTTTGTTCCACCAACAGACACGTGTTTATCGCCAAAAAACATCTCTCAGTAGGCCGACTTGCGGTTTATTACACCTCCAATCTCTTGCAGATTATGTGCGCCTGTTTCATGTCAATATATGGAGCCAGATGCCATTAATCAGTGACTCATACACGCTGGGAATGTGCTCCATGTGTTATTCTACAATGTACCAACTTTAAAACTCAATTTGAAAAATAGACCCCGATTTAGACCAGGATTTATCTGTAATAACTTTTTTTTAACCTTTTCAATTCATCACATTGTGTTCCATCAGCAAGAGATTTTTGTCCCAATGAGATAGACTGCCTTATTTTAGATGCAATTATTTTAACAAAAGGTTTGATTTTTTTCCCTCCAAATGTCTGACAGAGATGCAGCAGCAGCCCGGCTGCTAAAAATCCATCTAAATATTATTGCTCAGATATTAATGTTTATTTTATACCATCTGTTCAATCAACTTCAGAAAAAAATTTAAATCTTATAAGTATGATGTCATCCACATAGTGGACGTGTTTGCAGACAGAGGGGACTATTTGTGTTTATTCAGCTGGCTGCAACTATCGCGTTGTCCTGGTTTTCATGAGATCTAAACGTTTTAGTGACAGTTTAACATCTGATTAAGAGTGTGAGATATGTGGCTATTATAAACAGTAACATGAAATAGCACAAAAGATGATGGGTGCTAAAATTACCCTCAGGTAATGTAATTAATTTGTTCTTCCAAGTCCTGTCTGTCTGCGCCTATATTTATTATGCTCTAAGGATAAATGCTTTCTGGATTAATAAATAAAAAAAAAAAAAAAAACATGTGCAGAGATCAGTCTCATGTTCTTGAATGCAGTGTGAAGGAGGTGTTGATTTTCCAGTGGTCCTTACTATGTGCAGCTGAAGATAGTCTCCGAGCCCATGGGTGCTCTCCACCCGCACCAAGATGGCGTCCTTCTGCTGAGAGCTGAAGCCCACGGCCAACCGGTCGGCTCGGGTGCTGGGACGCTCATTGGGGGCCCAGGTGAATGTAATGAGAGCTCCGCCCTTCCCAAAGATATACGTGGTCCCGGCTGGGAACAGAGATGAAGAGAGAGAGTGAGTGAGTCAGACGTCAGAGGAGTGTGAGCAGAGCCGTGTGGACCTTCAAGAACAAATATTTGGAGAATTTTAAGCACCATAGAATTTTTTTTTTTTTTTTATCAAGAGAGTGACTGAGAAAGACAAATAGATGAATTTCCCACGTATGCTGTGCTGAGAAATGTAACCGTGAACAGCAAATGAACAGCACATTCGCATCTTTCCTACTCATGATTTAACACCACTGAAAATACTCAAAAAAAAAAAAAAAAACCCAAGCAGTTTACTGCACAATTTCAGAATTTCTTTCTTTTCATGGGCTTATAATGAAGACTTCTGTGATGGGTAAATGTCCTCCAAAATCAAGATATGGCACCCAAGGTCAGAATTAATCAAAAACTGTGTCCTTCTGAGATAAAATTCTGTTGTGATCTCTTTAGCAAGCTGGATAAAACGAGCATGAAGCGACTCGAATCCATCGATTTAACCTGGATTAAAATTAATACACCTGCTCACAGAGACTGCGTCTGCTTAAACTTCTACCATGTACTCAGAGGGATTTATGTCTCTGGGGATGAGTGAGACATACTGTATGTGTTAATTCATCGTCTCCAAGCTCTGCTGAAATGACAGATGTACCCAAAGTCAGCGCGGCTATGCTAATTAGCATGTTCCCTTGACAACTCTATATTCAATTAACTCCAAACTTGGCTGTTTGTCACAGTCTGAACAGGAATTTGATTGTTATTATCAAAAATTAGACAAAATTACTTAATATTCAAGTTTCGTATATTTTTTTTTGCATAAATTAAAATTTAAGTCACATCAAAAAGGTGGACTGCTGATGCTAAATATGAGCAGAAAAGCTGTAGTGCTGCGAAGAAAAGGAAGGCGTAGTTTCTGTGACAAGGAGCGCCGAGAATACTCCACCGTCCTTTAATAGTACATCACAAGTGCTTGTTTTAAAAAACTGCTATTTTTAAACTCTTAAAGCAAAGTGCAGTGGCTTACTTGAGGTAAAATTGCACTTTGGGTTTCAAATGTGTGTGCGATGACTTGAGTGCTCTCTGCTCTTTGTAATGGGCACTCATCACAAAGCCTCCTTATTAACGGGAACTAACTGCTTGTCGGGAACCCTACTACTAAACACTCCAGTGGCTTCAGAACACCTTGTATTGACTTTGAATTTAATTAAACAGCCTGAAGTGTTTATTTGTTGGCCTAATTCCTTTAGACTTATCTTAATTAATGTCGTACTAAATCTGAGTAGGTGACATTAGCTACACCTAGAGCTTTCTTGATGCATGTAAACTCTCTGCCTCAATACTGGCATGTATTTTTGGTCTCTTGAACAAAGCCAAGGATCCATCACACCATGATATTAATGAGACTGCCCTTTGCGTTTCTGTCTAATGCAAGTTGCAGGGAGCCTCAAAATGGAACCATCAGACTAAAAACAATCGCAAAGAAATCAAAAAGTAAACGTGCGGCAGAGCAATCACAAGGTTTTTGCTTTAATATATCATTACGGAGTTGATTGCACATGTAGCTGCATAATAATAGCACTAACTGTTTAGATTGGCTCCTTATAAACCTCGTTTTCACCGAGCAATTTTGCCTGCCACCAGGCATGAAATCTCCAGAGAAAATGAAGGCTGACTGACGATCCTGCAGAGCTGCTACCATTTCCATCTGCTTTCATTTCTTCATTACAGACTGAATGAATTAATAAAGCAACACTCCCCTGTGTTGTTACTGTGAGAGAAATGGAAATGAAATATTTGTATACAAAACTGCAGCTCCGCAGATGCTCACTTAGAATCGTTTAAACGGCGGCACTTTTAAGAATATATCCAGCATTCCTTCTCTAAAAACCCATGCATGAATTCTTCATTTGTCAAAACCAAAGACAGAATCAGAAAAGCCACGATGTTGTCAGTTGGCCAATTCTGGAATCCGGCAAGTGTGACTCATTTTATAGTTCAATTGACATTACAGACTTCATGCTAATTTACACTTAGAACCCAGGCACTTTTAGCACCCAATTTTGGATAAATATAAAGTAAACATTACACTCAGTGTTGCACTGAGTTTAAAATGTTATTAAGCCAAAAAGGCACAAGTGAATTGGATTTTTTTGTAATATCTTATGACTCCCTGAATTTAGCCATGGAGGGAACAAGAACACACTGACAGTAAGTTGGGGGTGGGGAGTGTAACACGAGGCGTATAATGTGTATCCTGAAATATAGAATATTGATGCGCCTGCAGGAAGACGTGGTGGCCCTTTTCCTCTGCTCACCAGTAACTCCAGAATTCCCCATGACATTGAAGCACTTCATTATATCTGCCTGGATCGCTGATCCTCCTCCCGTGTCTGTGTGCACCTGCATCCAGTGCACCCGGCAGTAAATTAGTCTCGTTAAGAGCGGAACTGCAAAGATCAGAGTTGTCTTGCTAAAAGCAGCTCTCCTCTATCTCACAGGAGGGGCTGCGCTCTGCGTTACAATGCATCTGTGCTTACATAAAAGGGTTCCCTTGGAGGCTCACAATAACCACAGAAAGTGCTGTTGTGTATCAAATCATTATTACCCAGCAACCTCCATGATTAATTATACCCAAAGCACAGGCGCACACAGACACTGTGGTGCCGTTACCATAAAATGGTGGTACGATAGCATATTCACTCAGTATGAACCTGCGGGAAGCCTCATGTTGGTTTACCTCAGGGGTCAGCAGTGACTCTGAGGGACCTCACTAATTCACTCCATTGTAACGCTATCAACAAACCTCACAAAGGCGACGTGAATAACTGCCATGTTTAAAAGGGCTTATATGTAATTGTACATGAGCGTACGGGATAGTTGTTTGTGCCAGGATGTGTGCTACCCACTCAACCATCCCATTCTCCTCATTTCTTATCACAGCACGCTGAATAGGCAGGAGTCAAGGCAACGGGCTCATAGGACTTGCAAAATACACTGAGACACGTAGGATAATTTGCATCACATAACACTTCTGACGTCAAAAGCTATAAATGTGAACCCCAAGCTTCCTGTCAGATACTGGGAGAATTCTTTTGAGGGAGTTTAGCAGTGTTATTCATGTCCCTGTTGCAATCCATGTGATTACAAACCCTTCTGATATGCATGACAGCACCTATAGCACGTATACGTACAAAAAAGCATCGAAATGGCTCGCCCACCTCCGAGAACTGGAAGGTTAGATGACTACAGAGCAGATGCGAAGTGACTGCTATGAGAATGGATTGCAACGCAAAACAGTCTGCTAGAAAGGCAAAAACAACCTGATTAAATGTGCTCGTGCATATGGAACTTGGGCAGATTTGCAGCAGTGAAAGTTTTGGAAATGCACTGGGTTCGAATGTGGACTTGTGGGATCCCAGGCACGCTCGATGCTAAAATCAGAGATTGAAGTTAGATTAAAATGCACATGTGACACCGCTGAACTGCACCCAGCAGCAGGATGTGCGACTGTTGGTTTCCAAATTGAATGTCTACCACTGACCCCGGTCTTATTCAGGCTTTTAATTTTCAGATGACGTGGGTCTTCCACTCACATGCAGCTTGGACAAAACTGGATTACTGTTCCGCCCCGGCACAAAAGTCACGACGAAATTCTATGTGAAAACACTCAAACACACAGATGGGAAGAATTCAAGGTTTTCTTGGCCATTATACTTCTGTCCTTCATTTTCCTTTTCCATTTACACACCTCAGTTTTCAATCTGTTGTGAGGACTCAGAGTGTTTCTTTTTTCTTAAAGGTTGCTTTGTACACTGGTTTTTAAAACGCGTCAATTTTGCAGTTATAAATAAACGTCTTTAAAATGGCATTTCCTTCGCTATGTAAAGGTGGAGTTTATTTTGTAAAATCCTCTCAGTGCATTTAAAATTGACAATTTCCTCAAATCTGAGATATTTTAATGCCTTCAAATGTTGGTTATTCGATGGAATAACTGAACTGAATAAGTCACATTTTCAACATAAAACTCCTCCATCTTTGTACAATTAAAGGCGCAGAATAGCCGTTTACTATGTTCAGGTTTCGCCACTATTAGTTTTTAATCAGTTTCTGTTATTTATTAATTTTGTTGAACAGGTTTCACTTGTATTGTCGCACTTTGTCATTCAAACTAGCTTCATTTGATGATTCATTCACTCAACAACTTAAACACGCTTCAGTTTTGTTCTTTTGTGAGTCTTTTTTTAAATGGTGAACAACTGATGTTTGTCGGTGAGAATTCTGACAGAGTTACTCTGGGAGTGTTTGCACTGGTGTTAAATTGCACCTGCTGTTATTTGACATTGGCGGATCAACTGAAGCTGCATTATTTACCACAACTTAACATCCAGATATCAAATGTAAATGAAAATGGAGCGCATTGTGAGTAAATAGAGTTGTAAAATTCACTCAGAAATATGCCCAGAACAATATCCCGGAACCTTCACACGTGTTTCACACAAGTACAAAGAACACGCAACACATTTATCTGCTCTCTACCAAGACCAAGGACATTATTTTCTTGAGAAATCTGCATTTTTCTGTAGTACCGTACTGTATCTGTGCTTATAGCGAGATATTTAGCATCTAATAAAACAAAACACTAGCAAATATCTGAGATTAAGTTCAGATGGAAGGGAGCCACACGCTGCTATAGAAAACCTTTCCAGTGTAACATAATATGTTGAAAAACTGAAGAACAAGCAAATGACTGTGTTCCTGCTGCAGTTTTCAGCTGAACATGCCTAACATGAAGGTTCGTAATGCAGTATGAAGTATTAATGTATTAAAAAAAAATGGCTTTTAGTAACATAAGACACGTTTTGACACAGACCTTCACGACATCTTTTTTTCCATGCAATAACTATGCATTTCCTCACATTTAAGTTTGGATTATTGCTCCATTTATGCAATGCCCCAGAGACGTGTTCAGCTATGCAGAAGGCTAATTAATATATAGAATTCTGCACATATCATTTAACAGCGTCATTCGTTCTTCGCTCTGACCTTGTCGAATATTCCTTTAACATCAGCAACCGGACGTTTTTCTCCAGCATTCCAATCAAAGCATTCCATGGCGTATGCTTTAATGTAATTTCTAACCTTTGTGTAGCTGGAATTTCAGCCACATTTGCACTGGAGAATGACACTAAATGCAGAACTTAAACGGCATTTCGGCAACTGTCCTTTTTTCCTCTTCACTTCACATTTTTTCTGCTTCGCTGCAAATATAGATTATGGCGGCTGATGCCTGCCCTTGGTTTAACATCCGCGTCTGCTTCTGCTTGCTCAGGCCTCTGCAAAACCCTCAGTGACAAGTGCAGCAAACACATCTGTATTTATTTACAGAGCAGATGATGTCATAATCATATCAGGTAGAAAATTCACTTTGCAGCATCTAATCGGTGAGAGAAAATTTCTGTTTTCAGAGCTTGTGTGTGTGTATGTGTGTATGTTAGCATGTGCACACGCATGACTATCATTCTCAGTGTAATGTAATATGTGACCTGGAGGAAATGGAGCTCTCTGTGGCAGACCTTTTGATGGCCTTATCCATTCACTCTGCTTTTCTGCAGCTCTTGCAGCAAAAAAAAAAAAAAAACACAGTGTTCAATTTCATTGCTTTGAGGCAAAAGACAAAATAAATTTCACAGGTAATGCACTGACAGAAAGGATTGAATATTGAGCAGTTCATAAAGATATCATCTTTGAAAGAAGCTCACTAAAGCATTTCCTCCACTCCAGACATCTCTCTGGGAGCATTAGCTGCTCTGTGCTTTTCCACCGTCAGATAGTTCGCACAGCAACAAGGGGACCCTGGAGACTGAAGTGCAGCAGATTTTCACTGAGTGTGTTGAACACACGGCCGTGATGAGGGGTCAACCAAAGTGGCACCTCGCAGGCATTGCATGAGGGCACCAGGGGTCAGGGTGTTAGCGAGCACTCCCAACAAGTACTGGTAAATGGGTTGTTTCAACAACACGCTGCATAAAACTGGCAGCGAGACAAAACTGAGTTTGAGAACCCTGAGGATGGTTGCGCAAAAATAATCAGAAAAAAAACACCCTTAGAGTGATCACGTTATTGCGGCGTCAGAGTTTCTACGGAGGGAGACTGTAAGCATGTTAGTTACATAATATGTCTAAAGTTGGGATTTGGTTTTTCTTGATATGAGGAGTCCTGAGTCAATTTGCTAACATTCTGTCCTTGAGCTTTTTGGGGCTCTCGTGTCGGGCCTTTTGTTCAGCACATGGAAACTTTACTTTGATAACTCTTGACAACCATGTTACACAAATCTGCACAAAATTTAACACCAGTGCAGGAAAAATGGGCCAGGTTCTTCTACATACTGCATGGTCAAAACCGACCCAACAAAACTGTAGAGTAGTACGTGCGTAGTAGTACGAGTAAGTACATTCTGCTTTCATACCTCTTGACATTAGACTCCAATACCACAGCAGCAGAGATGGTGGATTTATTTCCATGAAACTAATTAATACATCATAAATATGCCTCCATTACTTTATATTACATTATATAAATGAACAAAACATAGACGTAGTCCATTTGTAATACAATAATAATCACATTTTATGAGGAGTGACACTTAAAAGAGTAGACAAATTGATTGTATAATACTAAAGAGAAACTATTGATCAGTCTGTTGAAAGCGACCACTGCCTGGCAAGCTGGCAAGATGTCAGAAAATAGAGCGCATCAATTTTAATCTCAAGTCCAAGTCTTCAGAATGTCTGTGTCATCAGAGTGAGTTCTCTAAAGGACAAATATATCCCGGCTGGCTTCTTCTTTGTTTCTGACAAGGGCTGGCTCTTCACGTACTTTTACGCAAGGTGATGTGATTTTGGACAAAAAGGGCCTCGCGGCCCAAATACAGCAGGCTCCATTTTCCTCCTGAAAACTAAATCGGTGATGCTTTCAAGTTGAGAGTGCAGGCTCTTACTTCTTGCTAGTCATGACCTAGAGTCCCTTTAAGACAAATCCCGTGCTCATTATTTGAATTTGTCCTGGCTGGTTTGTCACACTGTAAGCAGCGTAGTGTAACAGCAATACAATAGCCTGTGTAGGATGAGGCTTGTGAGGAACCGCAGTAGGACGGTGGGCTATAAATATCCATAGCCCAGGGGCTCAAAGCCTCTTATATTCAAGTGTAACGATACAGTTGAGTTGACATTATTTTCAGAGAATCAAAGTTGGCTTTTTCTTTTTAGAAAGGGTTTGTGCCTATGTGACAACGCTTACATAACCTTGACTGAATATTCCCCGACAGCCGCATATAGATTCCACACAGTGCTTTATGGTTCCGTGAATAAAACAAGAGGATCATGCATCAATTTGTTCTTTAATGGTTCGTCTTTATAGTTCTGACACAGTAGAAAAAGGTGCGATGCGGATTATCGGAAATGTATTAGCGATTCATAGTATTCAAAGAGTATTTATGGGCCAGATTGATCGGAGTGGTGTCAGTAAAAGCCTGCTCCAGAATAGGGCGGCAATAATAGCGCACAAGTAATCACATTTTTAGCCTTTTGACAAAGAAGCTGCTACAAAAACCCATCAGGCCTCCTTTTATATGACATTAAAGAGTGTTGGGATTGAGATTTCAAAGTGCAGTATAAAAAGGGTGTGCTGACTTGTGTGGCACTACTTTGAAGGGGCCGACTGAGTCAGAGGAGCTAATTTGATGCAGATTATTGAAGATAGGTCAATATTTCATACTCCTCCACAGAGCATTCACTGTCTTTCTAAATTACACAGAACATATGATCGTGGTTTTTATAGAGATAAAAAAATTACCATAAATGATTTTTTTCCTCTACTGCCTGAAAGAAAACAGACTTTACATTCCTAGCATCCTTTTACCTCTGTTGTATGATGTATATCATGTGACATACTAGAGAAATCAACCTTAGACAGAGAAAATTATAATGTTAATTAAAACAAGAAATGCAGAAAACAGAAAACCAGCTTTGCAAAGAGTGTTGATTAGAGCAGATCTGCCATCAAAAACACACACACACACCTGCAGGCACAAACATGCAAACACACGCATGCACGCGCACACACACACACACACACACACACACACACACACACACACAAGCATCTTGAAAAGCAACAAGGGCTGGACATTCATGACTAATACTGATGGACAGATAAAGCGGGTAATGGAGCTCAAAGGCTGCCACAAATCTGAGAGATCTATTATCTCACTGCAGGTTTGAGAAAGCAACAGCAATGCTGACACCTCCAGATAAGAACTGCCAAAGACTTTCGCCTCTCCTCTCACACTGTTTCTATAATAAACAGTGACAAATGAAGCTCAAAAGACACGGGCATTTCTGGAGGACAAGACGATGCTACACCAGGTAGCAAAGAAGATGGGAATGGTCAGAGGTGCACGGCTTACCATGGCCCCCTCTGGTAAGAAAAGGCATCCTGTTGATGGCGATCGGTACGGTGCCATGCTTATTGTGAAAATGGTGGACGTGGTGTGTGGTGCTGAGACTGGAAGACACACGTGCTGTCCCAGTCTGGATGGGGAGCGCCGTAAGCAGGGCGAACCAGAAGGCCAGCCGAGAGCAGTAACTCAGGCCCATGCCTGGACCGAAGCTGGACCGGCTGCTCCTTGGTCCGAACGCAGGGAAGACTGCAGCTAGTTGACCCATGAACGTCAGGTCCACAACGGCCCGGTGCCGACAATTTGGCAGTGGTTTAGCATCTACAGTTTACCTTGAGGACCACAGGGCATCTCAGTGACAACCTGATCCCATGTCCCCTTTTATAATCCCTTAGTTTGGGTTCTCGCTGACGGGAAATGGATCCTTTCAATGGGAGACAAAAATAGTTCAAGAAATCAGTCAAGATCCAGCTAATGTCCTTGTGAAGAACTGGAAGACCAACAGCCAACTTTTTGGTTAACCATGACAAAATGTCTAGAAAATGAAAAGCCAGGCTTTTAAAATATCATCCGGGGGGTCATCCAAAAAACACTGAAGGAGAATTCACCCATAATTTCAAGCAGCCGTATCGCTCGATCATGATACTCAGGCTTGAAAAGTCGCAGGACGGAGCTTCATGTGACAAGAATTCTGATAAGAGTCTCCATCGCCCACAGGTAGAGCTTGAGGGCAGATAAACATGCCCACTATGTAGACAGCCCCACCACCGCAGCAGGAAAAACAACAGGCTCCCATTGAAAACTGGATCTTCATTAAAAAAAGGAAAAGCAAAAAGATGGAGATAAAATAAAATGTGATGGGAGGTGGTGCAGGAAGCTTTTGTCCGCTTTTAGCCAGAGAAAGCCAAGAGAACAGAGGAAGGGAGGGAGGCAGAGAGAGAGAGAGAGAGAGAGGGAGGAGAGGAGAAGGGGGTTATATCTGCAGCAGCACGGAGAAACAAGATAATCCCAAAAATAATTAAATTAACTCTCAGATGTTCTTCAATCAGCCCCTGGCAGCAAAATCAGCGAACGGCAGCCTCTGGTGTGGCGAGATTCACAAGAAAGCACGAGCGTTTCTGTTTCAAACCAACGAATCATCCGTCGCTCTCTCTCTCTCTCTCTCTCTCTCAACGTTTCTATCTCTCCCCCTTTCCTTGCTCCACCTGCTCACTCTCATATGCAGCACCGACTACTGCTGCATTCTCCTCTCGCCGCCGCTCCTTCCTCCCTTCATCCTCTCTCTCAATGCCTCGTCCTGATCTGCTTCATGCGCCGCCTCCGACTGAGGACGGCTAAATGTGACGGCGCGCGTCCCTGGAGAAGGACAGGTGATTCTCTTCAGAAGAGGCGGATTCAGCTAAAAGATGTTGCAGGAAAAAAATACGCTGATAAAAAAGAAAAAAAAAAAGGAAGTGAGAAGGTCCAGAACGCTCCAAGAAAAACAAGCTTGTTTTGGGGCTGAGTTCTAACAAACATGAGCTGGAGAAACCCGTCTGAAGATCTGATCCAGCATGTGCCCGGGTGTGTGCGTGTGCGTGTGTGTGCGACTGAGAAAGAGAGCCTGTGAGCAAATGAGCGAGGGAGAGGGGGGTTGGGGGGAGGGGATGCGCGATAGCAGGAGGGAGGGAAAGACAGCAAAAGAGAAAACAGGCAAACACACGGGAACCAGAGGAAGGAAGAAAATGGGTTGTGTGAATAAACACACGCCACAGATTTGCAGCGCGCTGGCTGGCTGGCTGGCTGGCTGGCTGGCTGGCTTGCAGGTCCTGGCAGGAACACGCAGGAATCATACTGCAGAGGAGGAGCCTGATGGAGGTGAGCTGTCAGGATGAACAGGGCGGCGTGTGTGCAGATGTGCTCCTGACATAAAGACCTGGCAGCGCACGCATGCGAGGGACACAGATTCCTGTCATGTTTGCGACACCTCTTCTCAAGCCCCTGATGTTCCCAAAAGCATTTTTTTTGAACAATCAAAAGCTATTTTCTCTAGTCCCCTCGGCCCGTGCGCTCCTCGGATCTGTGCACAAGTCGCCCTTCTGGTGGAGAGCTCTGTGGCTCTCTGCTTAACCATGCAGGACTCATTCCTGACTGACTGATCTGAGGTCTTTTTTTTTTTTTTTAACTTATTTCTTTATTGTTTTATGCAGGCCTTGGGAAAACCAGACACTAAACATCACGAGGAAGGTAAATAAACAGCAGGGTGGGATTCGATGGAGCCAAGCCCAGAGAAATGGAGAGAGGGGAGGGAAAGAGAGGAGATTGCGGGGGATAAGTGAGGGGAGGCTGCAGCGGCATCAGCTAAATCGCGGTCGATAGAGATATCAGCTGGGATTGCCTGGCTGGTTGAAAGGACACGCGTGGAAACAGGAGGACAGAGCCAAGCCATGCGGCACCACCGCTCCCAGTGACAAGAAGTCGACGCAGGCCATTACTCAAGCGGGGGATGCGGGGGGGGGGGGGGGGGGGGGGGGGGCAGGAAAAGAAGTAAGGAGGAGTGAGAGCTTTTCTGGAATGGCAAGTGCCCAAAACAGCATGAAGGCATCCTTCTGCTGGGGCTATAAACATAAATCCTCACGGTTGTTGATTATTCCTCTCTCTGTCTCTCTCTGTCTCTCTCTGTCTCTCTCCACATCTATCTTTCAATCTGAGTCACAGGGAGATTTAAATAGGTGCATCCAGTTCCATACGTTCCCCACTGATTCCACCTCCTCCAGCTGTGGCCAGGCAGAGCCACATTTGCCTATGAAAGGGGAACATTTGTGGCAGCGATTACACGGTTATTTGTTGACCTGGTGTCAAGTGTGGAGGATCTAATGACATTTGGAAAAATGTTAAAAGCCCCCGCCATAACTGCGTAATGACTTAGAGGCGGTGGACCTCCATCTTGTACAAATAAAAGCTTTTCTTACGAGAATTGGGGACGAGACGCTGGAGAGGGATGATTTATGGTCAGCGACTTGAACTGTGGAGCTCTCCAGCGTGTGAGCATCTTTCAGTGTGGTGATGCTATCTTGGTGAGAGCTGTCGCGAATGAAGGAATGCACGTGTCTGGGCCTCGCTTGACACGGCCAGAGCAGGCCTGTACGGACAGCAGGAGGTGGGGGGTGGATGGAATCTTGCGCTGTCCTTGGATATTAAATAAATCAGCCATCACACACACACAGCTTCCAACTGACACACCTAGATGCTAATATTCATTTCTGATGAACCGTTTATTTGATTATGAGCTCCATCTTAGTCAACCCTGACTCATCCTGGATTTGGGGGATAGGAACGACTGGCCTACATCTGCTACTTCTGCGGTTCCAGCCCATTGATTTGCATTTTAATATTTTCCTACGGGCTATTTTAAACCTATTTTCACACTTATAAAATGGTTTGGCAGATCTCGCATTTACATAATCAAATTATTTTTGCACATATGGAATAATATACACTTCATACACACGCGCGCGCAAACTGGGCAGTGACAAAATGTAAGGGGACGTGTGCAGCGTCTTAAATACATGAAAAACACCTCCATGTGCACTGTTTGCTCTCAGGAGAATTTGCAAGAGGAGGTTTTTCCACAGACACGCAGTCTCGCCCCAGGGGGTAAAGTAGCAGGATTAATCATAGCACTTTCAGATTAATTACTCATAATGCAAGCTTCCTATGAAAGGCATAGCCCGCAGTTGTGATGTTTGGATGATTTCATTAGGCTAAAAATGAAAGAAAAAAAAAATCCACCTAAAATAAGTCTAGTTATGCACTGCACAGAAAGGAGAACAAGTGAGGAATATCAAGGCGCTGAAATATACAGCAGGGGAGAATGATTAGAAAAGGAGAAACAAAGAATACATTTTTTATTTTTATTCATTATGTTGCAGAAAACAAACCGCAGATAGTCAGACGTTCACAAAAGGGATCTAGGAGCACAGATTTACTCACTCTTTCCCTCCATTTCACAGCTCGACTGCACATGATTCTCCACTCTTTAAAAGCAATTGCTGTCTTGGCAGACAGCGTGCACTCTCTCCTGACACGACACTGGCGGTGACAGTGGCCTGCCTATTGTTGGCCGCAAATGACATGGGCAAAAAATAGATTTGCTCGCGTACCTGAGTTTACCGGCCTCAGTGTGCCTCTTGGACGGGAAGAGGAGCAGCGAGGCTTCAAATGTGAAGAGCCACACCGACAACAAGGCGAAAAGGTCAGCGGTGTCTCGGAGTTGAACAACTGCCATTCCTGGGTGTGTGTATGACTGATGGAAAACAAGGGCATTTCCCCGCATCCACAGTTCAGCCCTAAATAGCAAAACAAGGCCTGATCGCATTTAATGACATGATGCTAGCCCTGTTGCTCCCGGTTTCTGTCTGATGATAAGCCCACACATGCATCAACACGGTAATCGGTTGTTCAAAATGTAAAAAAGAACCGTCATCGTTATTTTATTTTTACGCGGGGACATGGGGGAACAACTTACTCATTTCAGTGAGTAGCCTACAACATTAATAATGTGATAATTTTCAACCCCGGAAAACCAGCTTCAACACCATCGAGCAACTTCTTGTTATCTTGTTTAGGCTTTTTGGCCCCAAGTACTCCCCTTATTGATTTGTTTTTAGAATTTTTTTTTCTTTTTTTCTTCTTCTCTCCTAAAAGTGATAAATAACATTACTGAGTCTCCTCAATAGCAATAAGGTGTTCTAGACTATAGGAGCCTGCAGGTCATTTCTGTGAAAAGTTACACTTTCATATCCTTAAAGTAACTGAATTTTGATTAATATTTAATAATATAAGTGACTCAGTAATAAATTACGATTACTTACAGTATTTAATGGTACTTTTTTTAAAAAGCTTTGAACAAGACGGTGGGCTTGTACTACATTGTGTTTATTATAGTCCTTTAATCTCATATAAGGGATGGAAAAAGTCTGTCGGTGTATATTATGGATTTCTGCCTGTAAGGGGTCTGATATAGCATCCAACGTGAATTTTGCACAGGAACCACATTTTGCAAGATAACATTAGGAACTGGCTCTGACTGACAGGCTAATGTCATCTCTTCTTATAACAACTGTTATTTCAGGATTCAATTGTTAGCTTTTCATGCTAGCAGAAGTTGTTCAACAGTTCAAAGGGATTACGACGACATTCGGATGAATAGAGGAAAAAACTGGTAGGGATTTGTTTCAGCTGCAGCTGTATTCCCCTCAGCACTTACAAACAGTAAAGCATGATTAATGGCCACTTAACCAGCCTGGGGGTTGTCTTTACTAAGTGAAATTTAATGATAGCTTTTGAAATTAGCATTAGCTTCACAGCCTTTCTGAATCAAAGCTGTGTTCATCAGTGTTTCCAATGATGGAGGCAGGATATCACATGATCACACATGATGACCACTCAAAAAAGAGAAAGAGTAGGAATTCCTCCACATATTTGTGTTCACATGTATTATTGGATGATCAAATTCCCTAAAAATGCCACAGAGGTCGGATGCTACGTTGAAGCGCCAGTCTGGCAGGGATGAATTTAAGGTTTGCTCAGATTACCGTTGATTAGTAACAGCACAGTGACACACAATCTAATTCACTGTGCATGAATGTATTCAGAGAATGATGCAAAAAAAAAAGCCAATTTTCTCCTGTTTCAGTGAAATATGTAAACCAGTACTGTTTCTAAAAGCAGCATCCACACACACACACACACACACACACAAAATGATTAAAAAAATGCCCTTTTTATGACAGCTAAAAGGAAAAACATTGTAAAATTTTTAGCACTAAAAAAATATTACATATAATAATTAAACAACTGTGATTTAGCAACAATAAAGGAATTAAATGTCTGGGTTATGGCTGGCTGTCAGAGCGTGCTGACATAGTACAGTATGATCAAACTTGTAGCATCAATGTTTAGTTTCAAAGTTTCAGAGCGCCACAGAGAGACAAGTGAGAATTTAATGGTGACATTATGGTGGGCATTTTATGTGATCAAAAATCTCCTGGGCAGATTCCCCTCTTTTAAAATGGTTGTGTTTACACCAAATAAATATTTTATAGTCCTAAATGCTCTCCATTTATCCAACTTCCAAGAATGCACGAAGCAACACTTATTTACGTATGAGGCACAACAAAGAGTGGTCTGTTTCTTTGTGTGCAATGTATTTCGATGATTTGCATCTCAATAAAGATAAACTGGGAATTCAGGTAGACTTCCTGGAATCCTCTTGGTTCTGGACTCACTCTGATTTCTTGAACTCCTTTCAGCGGATGTAAGAGTAATCCTGCTAACACACAAACAAACAAACAAACAATCTGGCAGGACTGAAGAGATAACCTTGGTGGAGGTGAGGATGGAGGAGCAGTATTTCCTGGTCCTGTCCTGCTTATTTACTGTTTTATTTGCCCACACTGTCAGCTTAGAAAGTAGACGCTGAGTTCAAAAAAGATGATGCGAGTCGAGTCGTCAAGATGTGGTGTGAAGGTGTCTTGCTTATTTCCTTTTATGAGCCAGGGCCAAACTGCCAACTGTTTTCAAGCACATACGGTCATGGAGACCAAACACCTAGTGCTGCAGAAAAGGTACGGGTTCTAACGCGGTTCCACACTGAATTAATAACGCCACTGCCCACAGCAACGTAAAATTAGATAAACATGCGCGGCCCCAGTTAATTGCAAAGATATGAGACATCCGAATGTGAATAGACTCTCAGTGCACCAGCGCAGATCAGCAGGCACTTTCATTCATCTCTGTGAGGTATTTGAAAGATGCATGACAAAGCTCCAGGCATCACACATGACAGCGCCGCAATTATTTCTGTTAGAGATGTACAGTTCGGGCTCAAGGTACGAGCAAATATCAGTGCTCTTTGTGCGTCTGCGAGCTCTGCATCACTGATCAGTGTGCGCTCCCTGCACGGAAAAAAAGGGAGTTTAGAATCAAACGAGACATTAACAGATTCACCTGTCATTAATATGTCATTACGGTAACCTTACAATTGCATGTGGGGTCTCACCTCACAATACTAAAGGGGTCTGCAAATCTTTTTATTATTCAGTGAAGACAGAAGGTAGTAAGTGAATAATCTATCAGCTGACAGCAAAGGTGCAACTGGAAAAGTTCCCTTTTGCTGAGCGTGCAAAGACTTTGGTGCCCAATC
The DNA here is from genome assembly GCA_015343265.1 of Pao palembangensis. Lineage (NCBI taxonomy): Eukaryota > Metazoa > Chordata > Actinopteri > Tetraodontiformes > Tetraodontidae > Pao > Pao palembangensis. The sequence goes on along the minus strand of CM027094.1, from coordinate 8,102,370 downwards.
ACCATGGAGAAGAGAGAGAGAGAGAGAGAGAGAGAGAAAGAGAGGACGGACCGGGAGAAGTGTAGAGAAAGCAGCCAGCGAGGAGCTGGAGATATGAGAAGATGGAGATCAGTGGCGATGCTCACAAAGAAGACAAACATGAGATGAGAAAGTGTCCGTGTTCACTGCAAATGTTCGCTGTCTTCAAAATCAACCAAAGGCGGTGGATGTGCAGATACACGCACTAGAATCACCTTACTGTATCAGTTTCTACAAATACGCTAAAGGCTTCCAATGAAAGCAGTTTGTACTTCCACACTGAACACCGCTGATCTCTGAGAGCCTCAGCGTCAGGACGGACACTGGACCTACAGCTGGGACAGGCTTCTGTCTGCACCGCCAGTTGTTGTGGAGGTTGTATTGAATTCAGAATATTGGAATGCGCTCCCTTTTCCTAAATTCTTCATTGTGGCGAGTTATAATTTATCATGCCATATGCACGCTCTGTCTCTGTGAGAGGAGCAGCGAGCCAATGATGTACGAGCGAGTGTGTCAATGTGTGTGAGTGTTACAGTGACAAAAACACACAAACGAAGCAGAGAGCAGCAGCTCAAGGCTTCTATGTGTCTGTGTGTTCTTGTACATGCTACTTATGTTTCACATTAGCAAAGTGAGAACATTTCTGGTAAATAGGTATGTTTTGACTAACGCTGACGCGGGTTTGGCCTGAGGTCAGGATAGGTGTTTAGGGTCAGGATAAGGATAAAATTATGGGTAACGAGTCCTCACAATGACAGGAGTAGAAATGTGTGTGTGTGTGTATGTGTGTGTGTGACTTGCTTTTCTGATGTAAAGTGAATGTAACCTTTCTCCTCTCACAAAGCCCCTGCAGCGGGGACTGGGAAGCCCCTGCAGCCGCCCTGGGAGTGGGCACAGACGGGCATTCATCTGAGGCTGAGCGTCTGCATGGTCCGGGCCTCGAGTGAAACCCTCCTGTGTTCGCCTGTGTCCAGGGGCACAGAGGAACAGTCACAGCGGGGCCGGAGCTGTCCACTTGATAATCAAGCTCACCCACTCGCAGGAATCCATACTGGCTAGAAGAACTGAGCCACTATATGATGATTCAGTCCCTGCACACCCACCAGTCAGAAGCAGAAGCCCCCCAACCATCTTCTAACTCCACTTTTGCACCATTTATTGCCATATTTATACGTGGGCTTTGTTAGTTTGCCTGGATATTACAAGTGCGGTTGTTTCTTTGACAAGTGACAAAGCTACTGTTAAAGAGCACTTTTTTCAGTAAATAACCATCTGATGACTATTCTTTAAGAAATTGCCTGTTATTATTCTAAAAAGGACTTTCCTCTCAGTTGCAAATGGATTCTCTATGGGTATGACAGCCTATCACTCGCCACAGATGTCGCTTCCTGTCCGGCTCTTATCTTTGTCATTATGGAGTTTGAAACCACCGCTGGCTGCTTAAATCAGTCGGCACGCTGAGGACTATTTCAGACTGATACGCGGCGTTCTGTGTTGCTTTTGTTACTAGATCTCTCACTTGCATTGTTTGCTTTTGATTCTGCAGTAGATTATTTCTCCTCCGTCTGCCCCGTGTCAGGAAAAAAAGGAAAGGAAGCAGGGAAAAATATATATGTGTCAGTGTTTTTGAATTGATTTTACCGTGTGTGTATGTGTGTGTGTGTGTGTGTGTGTGTGTGTGTGTGTGTGTGTGCCATGTGAGCCTTTACAATCAGTATGGATAAAGAAAGGAAGAACGCTAGAAACGGCATATAGGTCAGCCCAGACTTACTCAGAACTAAAACAGCAATCAACTTCTCCATTATTAATTCACATAATTTCAGCTTAGAAAATGTGAAAAATGACTTCCCAACTAGTCGTTTTTCAGAGCCTCCAGCCTACATTTCCAGGTCTTGTTCTAAACTTGCTGCTGCGTGCATTCCCCCCCCTTCAAATAAATGAGAAAATTAATTTAGAGGACGGCAAGCACCTTCACTTTCCTACTTTGCCAGAGTATTTCTGTCTCTGACTCTTGTCTTCAACCTATTTGAAGCTCCATATTGATGATTTTACATGTTTTCCATTTCGGCAGATGGCAATTGAGGGAGCACAAATGCTACAAGATAGCTAGCTAGGTTAAATCTATTACAAAACAAGCCCCTTTTCCACTCGAATGAGCAGCAGAGGATATTAACAATAAGCTGGTTATTTTTAACAATGCAGGCATTTATTACATCGTGTGATTACGGCTCTGAAACCCAGACACAAAAAGACTCGCTCACGGTCGGTTTCACAACGATAAAACATCCTGACACGTGTTCCTCCCTGTGAAGTGTTTTCATATTACTCGATGTATCTGAGGCTGAATTAGTTGAAGACTGGAATCGAATCTGATTCTGCACAATAAGTGAGTTCTTGAATCTGACATGGTAATCAGAGATAACGAGAGTTTAAAATCTGTAAGTGTAATGGAAGACGGGAATTAAAAAAGAGCAAAGAAAACAGCAAAACAGATGGAACACAAAGTGTGACTGGCATACACCCTCACTCCTTAGATACTACCAACACACCAGCCTGGAAGCTGCCACAGTGACTCCTGCTGTCATCCTTGCTTTGAGGTCCTTGGCGAAGTGAGAACGTGGATTGTATTTTTTGGGAAGGTTTGGATCCTCCTCTCTGCCTCTGTTACACGCCGTGACATTGGCGGGAGATTGAACCCTGCTTCCAGCAGCCGGTGTTTCTCGGTGTGACTCATAAGAGACCATAACTAATCGTGAAATAACCTGTCGCATATCTGAGTGAAAGTGGCAGAGTGGCGTGCACTCTCCGTTCTGCCAAACGTAGAGTGGCGCTGCCTGTGTCTGTGTGTCTGTTCGCATGCTAATGAGCTATTAACTTGCATTAAATTACCCTGATCCGTGACACTTAGCACAAAGGTTGCAGAGGTCAAGGAAACAATTTTGAGAGATTTCAGATTGTGAGCTGGGTTATTTGCAAACAGCTAATTAATGTTTGCTGATGATGTTGATATATTACCCCTGTTGAAATTCATTTTCAGTTATGATGTGGTTTTTTTTTTTTTTTTTTTGGAACTAATGCATTTTTAAAAACACAATTAGCAATGCAGAGTGACCCTGTCACACTGACATAGAGCACGGAGGCGGTGGAGCCGAGTGGAGTGAACAATAACCATCTCTGTGGGCAAAATTAGGAGAAAAAGGGCTTGGCAGGAGTTTTACATCACTGTAGTAGCCTAAAGTAACGTCGCAACTCTAAGTATGTGCTAGTTCCTCCGTAGCACCTGGCTAAATGTGTGTATCTGTCTGTTGTCCTCTATCTTTTCAGTTCCACAACAATGAACAGAGAAAATTGGAATTGATCAGGTTTGATTTGTGATTAATTATGATTAATCAACAGTTGCCATGTGACTGTTCTGATGAAAATGTTGCATCATCTCAGAGCCCTGAGGCTCTGACTTGTTTTCGAATTTAATTGAATTGAAATTCAATTCAATTCAATTCAATGGCTGGATGTACACAGGTATGCAGGAAAGTCTGAATCAGAATGCTCTTCAGCAGGCTGCAGCAGCCCTCCTGCCCTCAGCAGAGGCCTGGACCATAAACCATCAGCCCCATAAATGTTAGAACATTACAAAAAGCAGAAAAAACTCACACAAGACTGAGTCTATTAACGATAACACAAAGGGTATGGTAAATCTCTTGTTCAGTGTCTTTGTGTTTTTTATCTGAACAGTTGGTGCAGATGAAGTCATCAGCTTTGTTTTAACACATACAACTATTATATTTGTATAAAAATGGCTGAATTAAGAGTATGAATCAGCGTCACGAGGAGCCTCAGCTCATGTCCTCGTGTCCTATTAGAGGCTGGAAACTGGACTGAAAAAAGGAATCTGATCTGCTGAACATGCAACCCGGAGAAGGCAAAAGATGAAGCAGACCGAAAACCCTCTTAGTGCAACACATAAGACAACAAAGATGCTTTTAATGTGAGAAACTGCGAGGACAGAGAGGCTAAAATAAGTCGCGGGTCGTTCCCTCAGGTGCTCCTCTTATTTTCACATCCATGTTAATGTCAAAACTTGCCCACTTATGCCTAAAAGGCTAAAAAGCTGTAAAAATGCAGGCGCTGCTCAGACACGGACCTGTGATGTATTTCCCTGGAGGACAAGTGTGCATTTTCTTTTTTATATAGTTTGGCGATGAATTATAAAGATTAAATCAATGCTTATTCTCAGTCAAGGCTTTGCCAAAGCTTGCAAACTCTTCTGCCCGACAAAACGGTTTTCCAAGAATCTGTACGTGGAATCCGTGCCTGCAGTGTGTGCATGTGACTTAGACGGTGCAGAGAACTGACATTTACACCATCTCCAAGCTGAACAAGGAGGAAGACAACTAATAGGAAAAAATAAAGGAACTGAACATGTTACCTGTAATCGTGAAGACCCATGAATACACTGTCGTAACGGCAATTATTTTATTAGTGCATCGGCAAAACTCTGACAATCTGAGATTTATGTGCACATACAAGATTCTGTTAGAATAATCCTATCAAATCATCATTAGCGTGATGCCTGATAATACCCAGCATGACAGTAAATTAACAACCACACAAATGAAGCTCCATTTGCAGCCATCTTAACTGATCCTGAAACAGTTCCAGGTTTCCTATTTTAGTATGTTAATTTATCCCCGAGTCCGTGACATACACAGCTGCGGAGATATAACCGTGACAAAATTAGAAATGAGTCATTTCATTTATTTATTTATTTTTTTGTTCATTTATCTTGCGCTCTGATAGCAGCCGGTGTGTGTTTTGCCAGCGCTGCAGTCGTTTCAGTCATCATCAGTCAGAAACTATATGATGGCACTGATGTAACTCATCAGCTCCCGTCTCCAAGCCAAAGCGGACAGCTTCATCAAAGCCTACGACCACTTCTTCGCCTTTGGCTCCGTGCAACTTCTGCAAAGCGCCGGATCCGTGCGCATATTTAATGCCACCGATTTCCACAAATCTGCTGCAGATAAAAGGGTCCGTGAGTCAGGCGGAATAAACGCTTGACATCATGAACTAAATGTCAGTCCTGAAATTTGTGAGCTTAAAAATGACTCAAAGATCTGTCATGGTTTGGACCAATGGCCAGATGCAGCCGCCTGGCTGCGTTGGCATGTGTCGGGTAGGTCACCGTGTGTGTTTTCATGAGCCTCGCTCCCCGGGGAGCGGGCTTAAGGCACAATTTCAATCCCAGATTATCCTTTTGGATTTTGGGACACACTTATAATTGGGAAAAAGTCCACCTGAGCTGAAGGTCAAAAAAGGACCTTGATTGTCAGCTGTTTGTAGTGAGAATTGAATTCAACTTTATTTAAATAAGGTCTGTTACAATCAGACCTTACTGAACAGCATCAAAGAAAAGCTCCCTTTTAACAGGAGGAACCCTTAAGCAAAAGGCAGCTGCCCACAAAAGGCAGCTGCCCACTAATGCCAAACAGGTAAGTAAAGGAGATTGAAATAACCTTTGCTTGGGAGGTTATACAAGTTCATATAAGAACAATATCGCCAGTATCCAATGGGTGGCACCATAGACAGTATAGAAGGGTTAAAGGTCCAATGGTATGAAAGACTTGTTTTAATATAATGTTTAATATATAAAAGCCTCCAAAAGCAGCATTGCCATTGGACCTTAAAGGGTCTCCTTGACGACAGGCTCACATCTTCACCATCTTCACCATGAAGATGGTGAAGATGTGCACTTCCAATGATTTCATCTAAAATCATTGGAAGTGTTTAAAGACTATGGTTGGCCATGTGAAACCACATGGAAGATCTTGCTGTTTTGGGCCCTTCATCTAGTGGTCAAGTAAGGAACTGCACCTTTTATCCAGAAGCACCACCAGTCCAGTTCAGTTGAAGCGTGCTACTGGTAAATTACATGTCAGTGTAGTCATCAACACAAATGTGATTTTGGGGACGCAGCGTTGAGAAAGGGTGGAACGAGCTTCGGTGAGTCATGAGACGGGATGGGGAGTGGGCATCGCTGACACGCTTTTCAGCCCACATTCTATCATACTCTCACATACGTTCTTCTTTCCATGGAAAGTCAACCTTCAAGGCAAACGTCTCATTGCTGTGATGAGTGCTAGTGTGCAGCTGTTGCTCCGAGCGCTCATGTCATGAAGGAAATTCCAACTCAGGTGGGATTTTGTGTTTTCTGCAAGGCATGATGTGCAAATGTGGACGGGGCGAGGCGGGGCAGAGAAGAAAGAAAGAGCGAGAGGAAAAAGACGCAGGCGCCGCTGTGTCACATTAGGTTAGATGAGCAGCTGCCCAGCGCGTGCACTTTTTAACACTGTGTTCACATAACGCCACAGGAGGTATCGCATTTATTATAGCCTGCCATGTTTTTCTATTGCTTTTGTGCTTGTTAGCAGCCGTCTGTTCCACCATCACGAACGCATTGCATCACGCACAGACCAGCGGTGAATACAGCGAAACAGTGACGTGAAACCGCAGAGGTTAACCAATAATTAAGCTTTCCGTATGTTCAGAGACAGCGGCACTAAAGACTGAATGCTGAACATTCATTATGGACCACGCTGACTGATGAAACGGTTACCCTGAAGGTAATTAGCGCAGATGTTTGGAGCATACTTGCTAAATGACTTTCTGCATGTGATCGAGGCACGTGAAGGTCTTAGTCATCGGACAGGCTTCTGACATTTCTGTTTTAGGATTTAAACAGTTTCGGGTTCTTATTAAAACCCAGGAACTGGCTTGTGCTGATATATTGGTTTGACCTTTCGTGTCAATCAGCCATGCCATTTACAATACCAGTACTCCCCAAAAACTTTAAAATAACAAAATATGGTAACACTTTAGTTTGGGGAACACATATTAACCATTAACCTTTGCTATGAATAATAACGCATCATTAACAGGTAGTTAATGGTGAATTTGTGTTACCCTAATCTAAAGTGTTACCCAAAATATAATCCAGGTATACTCTCTGTAAGTGTAAATTTGCCATTTTTGCGTTCACCAGAACAGCCGAATCCAACTCTGGCATGTCTTAAACGAAGCCTCGTGGTCCTTCCTTTCAATTCAAGAGGAATTCATTTGCAAAGAGAATTGGAAAATTAGTGGGCGGTAAAGGGCAGAATATCACAAAGAATTTGGAATTTAAAACACGTATTGGTGGAAACGGACTGTTACATCATTCAAATCACCAAGAAAGAAATACATATTCAACATTTCTCAACGAGCCAGATGTCTGAGGCCTGTCATGGCTCTGGCAACCGAATATTAGAGTCGGCAACAGTTGCTGTGAAGGTTTTGCCTTAGGCAGCCACTTAAAATTCAGGTTTTAGATGACGTGATGTGCATTGAATTGGTTCACAAATGTGGAAATTTAAACAGAAAAGGCCAAAGAGAGAGAGAGTGTGTATGTGTGTGTGTGTTTCATGTATGAAATGAGATAAATTAACTTTAAAAAACTATCATCGGCAATGTTCCTTAGATCTGTCTTCCAATTTACAAGATATACATTTCATCGTCCTCTAAGACCAACTGTATTTGAGAAAATCTTGAATTTAGCTTTGCTTTAATGTCCTAATTCGAAGGGAAATATCATAATTGGTATTATCATATCATAACTGCATGTAATTGGCTCACAATCATCCAACTAATAATTCACCATATAGGTACACAAGAAACAACAACCCAGACTTTTCCTACAAATGGGGCTTTTATGCAGTCATAATTACCAGCAAATTACCCAGGAAAAACCCCCATGGGGTGATGGCAGCGCAATGTCCTATTTTAAAACAACACCGCATCACAGAACATTTCAGTAATGATTTGCAGAATCCTCGCAGATATTCTAAACGACTCTGCAGCAAATGAAGCCCAACTTGCCCCGACCACTGGACTGGAGATGGAATTTTAGCAAAGACTGATGCACCATTTAAGAGAAAAATAACAACAAACGCTGTTTTGGAGAGATAATGACAGCTTCTTCTGGAAAAATTCATTAAGCCAAATGAACGGAAATGTATGCTGTGAGAAGCGCGGTCAGATAGTCCAATCAGAGCCTGTAGTCTCGCACTTACGGTCATTGCAGAAGGGCCCCCCGTAGGTGGTCATGGTGCAGTCACAGGAGAAGCCCTCCCACAGCTGCAGACACACTCCCTGATGGTGGCACGAGTCCTCCGTACAGGTGGTGCTGGGACCTGCACGTCCACCAGAGCACATTTACAAACCTACCTCATTTAAGGGGAAAGAACGACATAACGGCGACTGCCAGCTTCATGATTCTATGCTGAACATTAAAAATAAATACAGGAACAATGGTTTAAATGCATACATAATAACGTGTTTGCTAAGCAACCCTAACTGAGAAATCTGAATTTTGTTCAAAACACAAACAAAATGAGTGTAATCAGTTCTCCTTCACTAGGGGCTTCTGATTGCTCTCACCTCCGCAGCCTCGCTCCACCTCCCCCACCTTGTGGAGGGCATCGGCCAGCAGGTCAGGAAGCCTCCCGTTCAGGTCCACGGACGCCAGGCAGCCCTTGTAGCCTTCGCGTGAGGCGATCAGCCTGGGCAGGCTGCTGTACGTGCTCTTCCCAGCGCCACCGATGTACAGCTCACCTGAAGGAGAAAAACAGGTTGTCGGCTGGAAATCTCTCTGTGAGAAACAGGCTGACTAAAGATGCACACCAGCGACAAGTACGTGTGTGTGTGTGTGTGTGTGTAAAACCTAAAGAACAAAAATGCTTAGGAACCAGGTCAGGTAGACTAAATGATAAAAAGTCAAAGAGAATAAACTCCTTAATTAAATATGATGATCATTAACTTTTACAGAATATTTAGCTCCACGCTTTAAGCTAATTTGTTGAATAATGCAAACTGAATTGTGACAGCGGATTTTAAGCTCTGAATATTTATCTGTCTGCTTCCTCGGAGGAATTACCTTTTAAGTCCAGGTTGCGGGCTCCGTTGGCGTGCTGGGTGACGGTGCGCGAATCGATCTTCAGGATGTGCACGTTGTTGTTGTCCCGGGAGATGACCACGTTGTGCCACTGGTTGTCGTTGAGCGGTTTGTCGGAGTTTCCCTTCATCAACGACGGCCCGTTCCCCAGGTCGAACACATAATGGATGTATCTGTGAAAACATCCAGCATTTTTCACGTAGCAGCGTCTTTAAAACATCATCTGGAGAAATAAGAATGCAAATTACAATTATATTAACATAATTATTTAGGCCTGGAAGCAATCTCTTCCCGTCATCTTGTGCTCAGTAATGTGATATTATGCCTGATGGAAACATGTTTAGCGTAATGTTCATGTAAATTTCACGTGTTTGCGACACGTGAAATCCTCTGACATCACTCTCCATCGGAGGGCTGCACATTTATTTACAATTTCATCAAGTAAAACGTACTACGAGCTACAATTATTTGATAACGGTAGAAAATAATAATAATAAAAAAAAGCATCAGGAACAGAATAATAAGGCGCGGCGCGGAGCAGCCGAGCGCCCCAAAGTAAAAATCTTGTTGTCTGTTTGTAAGAAAATATATTTGTTTTCTGCAAACACAAGCGTGCCTCACGCCTATTACTGTGACAGCAACGTGTTTTGTTTTTCTTGTTAAATGTCAGCTAAAAGTTTGCTTTTTGAAGCTATTTTTTTTTAAAGTTGTGTGACTCTAAAGGGAAAAATGGAAAAAAAAGAAAAAGAAGGAAATATTAGCTGCGAGTATGGCTGGATCACCTGCTCAGATCCACCTGCGCCGGAGCCTTCCAGTCTGACTGAGGTGAGACAGTTTCATCAACCGAAGCGGTTTCGTGCTCCCTTGTCTGTTCCTGAGCTTCTGTGTCTGAGCCGGAGCAAAACCTCGCTGACTACCTGCTTACTGGGGGGGAAAAATGCCTGCGCACGTTCCGATGGTGGGAAGCAACGACTGTCACTTTACTTGACTTGTTTGTGCAGCTTCTCTCAGCTGTTGTCTACGTAACACAGAAACCTAGCGCGGATGAACAGAACCTGGGGAGCAGGACCTATTCTGGAGATGAAGCCGATGCCTGTTTAGCACTGTGTATCTCCTGTGTCTGTCCAGCTTTTTCCCCATTTTATGACAGTCTGCTGCTCTAATTTTCCCCCTGGGATTAATAGTCATCTGTCGGTCTGTTATATTTATAAAAACACATCACGACATGTATTTGTGCAGCGTGTGAACATACTCCATGGCGTATTACAGTGTAATGTCTGATCCAGGCCGTGTGTGGGCCACCACCCACCCTTTGACCAGCTCCACCACGATGAAGTCACTGCCGTCCCCAGAGTTGTACAGGATCAGGCCGTCAGGACTGGTGGTCTTGAACTGGAAGAAGAGGTGCATGGACGCATAGGCCTGCAACGTAGAGAAGGCCAAATAGCTGGCTTGAGTGAGGAAAGTCACAGGATTGGCCACGATGTGCCTCATGCCGAAGCGTGCGTTCAGCTCGCAGTAGGAGATGTCGCCGTTCTTGCACTGGTCCAAAAACAGCATGCCGTTGACAGACAACGCTTGCAAGTGGCCAATGAAGTTGGAAGGCAGCACGGAGATGAAGCGCCGCTCTGTCATGATCCCGGTCTCGATGTTATTAAACTCCAGCCGGGTGTGGGCGCCAGACATGTGGCCTGCAAAGCAAACACATGCGTTTTGGCTCCTCCTGCCATCCAGCATCTCCGTAGGCTAAAAGCTCACCTTCCGCGGTCACGTTGTCCACCGAGAGCTGCAAATTCTTCCCGCGCCGCCCCACTTTCACCGCGTGCCACTCGTTGTCATTCAGCTTCTCACCTACCAGGAGGATCTCGGGACCTTTGCCTGGGAGGAGGTAAAAGGATCAAGTGACAATCACACCGCGCATGCTCAGCATCCACACCTCAAAGCCTTCCAGGGCTCTCGGCTCAGGATCAATCATACACGTATTACGATGCACCCTCGTTGTCATCTTTCATTCCTTCGGCGGGAATCTGGATGGCCATTATATAAACCTGCACCAGGCTTCATGGGGCGCACCAATGGCTGTCTCCTTCCCAAGGTAATTACGTGGGATTATGCGGAAGCCCGGACTCCAGTGCACCTTCAAATTCAAGAACCTCTGCGCCACACTTGGCGTTTTCACTGGCCTCAAAATAGGTCACAGTGCAGTAGACGCCACTGCAGCACTGTCATTCCGAATCAGTGGCCGTGCAACAGGCCGACGCGGCAGTTCAAAGGAGTTCTGACATCGCTTGGGAAGCTAATTGGCCATGCCTTGCCTAAGCTGACTGTGCCTTTAGGGGTTTGTCTATCTAATTGAGCTCAGGGTGCAGGAGAATTACAGGGGACGTACAGAGGGCAGTAAATGGAACACATCAACTGGTTTCCGAGCACTTCACCGTTTCATCCTCGGGGAAATAAAAGCGCAACTGGAGACTGCATCTCCAGTGTGGTTACAGCTCTGTGTGTACCCCACCAGCAACCACCTGCTTAATATTGGACGCACACGCCGGACGGATCAATCACGCCGAGGTTCGCTCCTTCTCCATTTGACATGTTTACTAAAATAATGAACAAAAAGAAAAGGTTCCCTGGAATGATGTCAGTCGGCAGAGCGGAAATATTTACCTTTGCGCTCACGGATGCAGAGGAATTACAGAGCAGAGGTGCTGTAAATAAAACAGGACTGTGCTCCATAATAACGGCCGTTCGTCTTCGCAGCGTTTCTCAAAGGGAAGCTTCCCTGCTATAATGCAAACATCTTCATATTATCTGCTATTTTATCACGCGTGAGGGGTTTTATACTGTACAGCAGCACAATTTCACAAGATATTTGGTGATAATTACAATGATTGGTAACAGTCAGAAGCAATAAAAGGAAGTTTTGGATGAACTATGAAGGGAAAAGACCCATCAGCCACACTGAAAGATGAGTTTGAAACGGTTTCCTGTGCACACCGTTATTACTGATAAAAATAAAAGTGATATCAGCTATGGCCAAACTCAAAAATTAACTCAAATTGATTGATCTATTGAATAATCAACTACTGTACATACTAGAAGCTCAGCAGTCCACTACACTGTTGTATTGCCATAGCAACAATATAGATAGTTGACCTTTTACATTTCACAGACGTTTTTTTTTTTTTAAATAAAGCGTGTCTGCAGTCTTTGTTTCATTCTCCTGTTAGTGATCTGTGCTGAAGACTGCAGTGGGTGGTAAAATGGAGGATGTACTGTGTAGTCACGGGCCACAGATATCTGACAGTAAAGGCTTTAAAATGCAGGCGCCTTTCAGAGAGCGCTCGCTTCACAAACTAAGCTTCCACATGCACACGCTACTTATTTTGTCCAGTTTGATTCACATTTTAAATTGAATTTGATAATATTCTCCAACTTCAAAGGCGCGGTGCGGATTTACGGGTCAGAGTGTTTCTGCACGTGGAAATCAAAGCATTTTATGGTAATCTCATAATTTTCTTGAACAAATGCCAAATTTCCAGAGGAAGTACCGCGATTCCGGGGTAGTTAATTGAGAGCATTGCAGCAACATTTGTTCTTACAAGTGTGACCCTCCCACTAAACAGCTTCCAAGCAGCTGCTCCAAATGGGCCATCTCTCTGATTCTCTCAGAAACAAGCCAAGCTTTTTCTCACCTTAAAATTCAGCATTCTTAATGGGGTAAAATGATCCAAGTCGCAATAACAAGGATATTGAACATTCCCAGTGCGAGCTCTAATTCTCCCCAGTGACCTGGCAGACTAAATGATGATCACCCTTTAAATCATTCGGGCAGATGATATTTTTGTGGTTTTAATTTTGGCCTCACTGTCATAAAATCCATTAACAAGCCATCCATCTTTGCATATAGCATATTAAGCTTTCCAGAGTTCAGTGGTGTAGCACACATGCTGGATAAATGTTAATGGAACGTTAATTGTGCGTGCAGTTTTGCGATATGTGATGGTAGGACGCCATCTGCTGGTGACGATGCCAATTTTGACTGCAGGCGTCTGAGCACTGGATTATTTCCCCCCCTTTTACTTTTTAAATTATGCACCATCAACTGATCAATAGTCTTTAAATGATTTTATCAGTCAAACATCTATATGATTTCAATCAATCAACACCTCCTCACACACTTGAAAATCCAACTAAAACATAATGTGGCATGAATGCAATTTTGGACCTTTAATGAGCTGAAACAGATCCTTAGATCAACAGATTAGTATGTTACTAAATTCCAAATGTTCAAACACATTGGCAATACTGTTGTTGCCCCTTTTTTAATGTTCAGGATAAAGTAATTCTGTATTTGTTTTTACTAAAAAAAAATCATAAAAAAAATCATATCAGAGGATCAGAGGAGGTTTGTGTTCTCCCAGCACTCGATTACAGTGATAATCTGAAAACCCCACTCTGCATTAGATGATCCATATCAGCGAGCCCATCGCCTCTTCACCGGCAGTAGCTTTTTTTCTATTTCTCACGGCGACGCAGTCTGGTCTGAAACTTAAACTGCCTCCCTCCCCCTCTTGCCATGGGGCGAGAGGAACGCGCTACATTATAAATTAGGATAACTGGCGTACAGCCTCTCAAATTGGAAAATGCCAGAAAGCGTAGATGCAGAAGGAGATCTGCCTCTGGCATCCATCTGCATCCTTTATTGAAATTCTCCATGAAAATGATGGATGCTCCCATCTTACGTGTTTATTAAAACATTTTCCTACATTTTAGAGGACTCCTGCTTCTAAACACCCCCACTACTAAAATCCTAGATATCAGATGCAAAGAATTAATTATACTGAGGGGAGATTCCACTGCAGACTGAGATGAGGTGATGTATTTAAGATTTAGGAAGAGTTGCAACAAGCTGCGACGTCTCTAATATGTCTGAACATTAGAACATGCTCCTCTGTTGATCAGATAAAGATCAAGCTTTTTATTTTTCTTAGCAATATCAACATTTTCTCCTTACTACACTGCTTTTGTCGCCACAGACATCTACTGACTGTGCTTGTAGTTGAGTGGCATAAAAAATTGTCTGTGAAAATAAGCTCAATTAGCTAAGCTAATGCTTCCTGTGCAAGAATATGCAAATTCCAAATAGAGGTGTGTGAATTTAAAGAAAGGAATACAAGAGTACAGCAGAACAATCGTGGCCCTGAATAAATCACTGATCTTGTGTTTCGCATGAGGAGCTGAGCAGCGGGGCTTAGATTACACCAGAGCCAACGCTCACGAAATCATGTTACAGAAAATAAACATGGAGGAGACACTTACTGAGATTACAGTCTATCCTGATACAATCTGGTAAGAGAGAGAGAGTGAGATGGTGAGATCAAAAAAGAAAGAGAGAGAGAGAGAGAGAGAGAGAGAGAGAGAGAGAACAGCACAAAAGAGGAGAACATTAAACATCCTTCAAAGTACATTCTGCAGACATTTCAGTGCTTTTCAGAGCCCACCATCCGGGGACAGACTTGAGAGTCAAAACCGCCACTTTCCCCCTGCAGCGGGCTGAGCGGAGACCTCAGCATGTGTCTGGGGCTGCTGGGAGCACAACAGCCCAGATCCAAGCTGGGATCACTGAGAGAATCATCGATCATCGGTGTAGTTACACCGGTAATAAACCCGGTCATATTTCCAGCCCTGAGCCCTGCTGTGTTATTCTGTACATAGTGGACATGGATCAGAGGTAAGATAATAACCATCGCAACGCCCGACTAATCTAAAAACACAATTTAAAATTAAGTAAACTTGTTTACTTTTAAGAAAGGTGTGTTCAGGATAATTGGCACACAAGTGAATTGGATGAACACACTTCATTGGATTCTCCTGAGATCAATACTGCGCAGTTTAATCTAAAGACACTATCGTTTATCATTTGGATCAGAGACATTAGCCCTTTTATAACAACACACCTCTTCAGAGAAACCTTGCTTCATCCGCACTTTTAAATCCTCTCATGCTGATAAATGCTTCAAATCCACTTCAGAGGGAAAGAGCGGTTTGCACAACCTGCAGCCACCATGATTTGTAGGGAGGGAAAAACGCCCTAGCGCGGCGCTGCGATAACGCCGCTGACCCAGGCTCGCCTCCATATCGGCGGTTCTGAAACACACTTTGGGAATCACGGTGGATTCACTCATTCATCATCTGGTAAATCAAACAAATGAATGGCCATTAAAAGGCGCTCCTGTGGCAGAGGTGTGCTCTCAAGTTGTCAACCAACACAGAGCAGTGGATACAGACAGCCAGAGACCAGACTGCTGCAGCATGGGTGTGTGTGTGTGTGTGTGCCCGTCACTGGCACCCACGGCTCAGTGAAGCGTCTCTGAATTGGACAGGGCCAGTGGATGTGATAGGAGGGAAGAGCGGCGCTCCCGTCTGCGGCGTGAGCAATCTAAGTGGTGATATCTGCGTCTGATGATGGATCTGGTCTCTGACTGCCTTCTCCTTGAACTGCAGACAAGTCGTTGAAGGGCTGACAGAGCCGAGATGGTCAGATGGGACCTGACCACGGGATGAACTGAGAGAAAGAGCGAGAGACAGAGGAGAGGAGAGGAGGTAGAATGTGCACACCTGAAGTCGCTTAAAAGGACCAGGAAGCTGAACCGCCTTTAAACCGGCTCTTTTTTTTGTTCGTGTTTTTTCTTTTAAATTGGTCTTTTTGGTCCGATCCCTGTCGTTATTGGCATAGTTTCAGTGCTGTATTAAGCGACTGCAGACAGTGTGTATGGAGATGAACGTGGAGGAGCCTGGGGCAAAACTCCATCCCAGTGTGTGAACTGGTGGATTCTGTTCCCAGTTGCAGCATTACCCAGGTTGACTGTGAGCTTGACTCTCCCCCCGTCCAGCTCCAGACGCAGCGTGTCCGCCGACTGCTGCGAGGTGGTGGCCACCAGCAGCCCAAAGGCCCTCTGGGACATGAAGCGGAGGGACACGTCCTCGGCTTCCGTGTGCATCGTCCTGGGCAGGACCACCTTCAGGTACATGCTGCCGTCGTAGCTCACCACAGTGGCGTCTGGGGAGAGAGAGCCAGCGCCCCCCGGGGGAGTCGCGACATTAATTAAAAACACAGAATGGTATTTAAAGCGTGAACGCTGAATTCTTTTCTTATCTTTCCAGAACACCTCACAGCCTCTCAGGTGCTGCGTGACGCTGCCGTTTCAGATTGCAGTTTCCATCAGCCACAGCAGATGGCAGAGAAGGCCTGGAGCGCACGAGCCAGAGCGCAGCCACAATCGAATTTCCAAAGAGGATTTATACATCTCATAGTGCAATACAAAGAGGATTTTCATATATCCTCATACTATTAGCTGCCAATGGATCTGCATAATTTGGCCTCTCGGTGAGAAAACCATCTGCATGGTTAATGCGGAGTGATTCAGGGCGAATCACTCTGCAGCACCGAATTTCTAATGAAACACTCAGAGTCCTGGAAAGCTCGGGATGCTGACAATTCATTAATAGACCCATGAAAAAAAAAAAAAACATAAACGGATAAACTCTGCAATTTTCCTTTTGAATGACTTAATGGAAATCAAAACACTTCCAGCTCAGTTATTTGAGGTGATATCTGGATGATTCTAGAATTTTAAACACTACTCTTATGCTTAGAAGGTCTTTTGGAGGAAGGTGTGATGAATTTTCTGTCTGTCCACTTTTTTTCCCATCTGTGCAGGCACTTTCCTGCCACTCCACAGCTGGGTTAATAAATAAAATACAGCGCAGAGAGTGTTAAAAGCTCTGCAGCAGCATTTGGGCGTCACTTAGCCTCTAACGGCTGCAGGGACACATTCTCGCTTACCTTTCTCGCAGCTGGGTCCCAGGAATCCCGTCCCGTTGCAGTCGCAAATGTGGCGGTTCCAGCCCTCCCTGCAGTGTCCGCCATTGGCGCACGTGTCTCTGGCGCAGCGCGTGTGGGTCTCCCTGGTGCAGAAGCTGCTGACACCTGTGGCGCTCTGGACCTCCGCCAGCCTCCACAGGTTCCGGATCTGGCCGTCGATGAACAGGTCCCGCACGCAGCCCACGTAGCCGAGGCCGAGCGACGCCGTCCAGACCTCGGGGGGCAGCACCAGGGCGTGGCGGTCCTCTGGCAGACCCCCGAGGTACATGTCGCCGTCCAGGTCGAGGATCTCGCTGCCTTCGTTGGCGGAAAAAGTGGCGCTCTGGCTGTTGATGGAGATGAAGCCTGTAGGGCAGGAGGTGAAACAACATCTCATTACACAATGTTTGGAGTGCTGTGAGCTGGATGAAAGAAAGACAGGTGTGTGTGTGCGTGTGTGTGTGTGTGTTGGAGGAGGAGTGAAACAGGCACTTGCTTCTGCTTGTCTAAACAAGTGAGGATTAAGAAAGCACTGATAATCTTTTCTGCAAGACAGAGGCTAAAGGCAACATTTTTTCTTCATTACAAAGAAATCCTCAGTACCGACGGACATTTCCAGAACTGTGTGTTTGACAACTGAGGGGACAGAACGTATAGAATATCCTTGTGTTGAATCGCTTCTGAACCAAACTCCAGACTGGTCTCGGTGGATCTGTGCTGATGGAGAACATTTGTATTCATTTTTGTTACTGAAAAAATATCAGAGCCAGAGATGTTTACTCTATACTGTAGTTCCAATCTTTTTAATGTACCAACAGGAGTCATTTGGGTTGGCTGGGTTTTTAAGATCATGCACAGCAGCTAAAACATGCCTGTATTTAAAACCTGTTTGAATTCTGATGGCAAGCTGAATCCCTTCAGCCTCGAAAACAGCTCAAAGAAGAAAGATGGCTGCAGCTTTACCATTGCGCCCGTTCCTCTGGAAGTCCACGTGGCACCACTCGCCGTCGTCCAGCCTCTTGTTACTGGCCTTCATCTTGACGCTCCCGGAGCCCATATCCATGACCAGGTAGAGGAATCCGTCCATCAGCTCGATGGCGAAGAAGTCGGCCCTCTGCTTCTTGTCAGGCTGCGCCCCCTGCAGGCTGCCATGGCTGAAGAGCAGCAGGCCGCTGGGCTCCACGGTGCGAAAGTCAAAGGATATGGTGCCTGTCTTCTTTGTGTTCCATCTGGGCAGCGTCAAGTAGGCAGACGGTGTGTCGAAGGTGACTGGCTCCAGGGCCTCCACGCTCTCGCAGCTGAATATCAGGTTACCATGGATACTGATCTTAGGGTCTCGCTGTTCAGCCAGCCGTGACAGCTCCAGTCTAAACTCATTATTCCTGTAGACCAACTAATAAATGGGAGAAATTCTGCAGTCAGACGACAGCAATAAATCCAGTGCAAAGGTTGAATATTACTCATCAATAGACTCTGGAGTCAATCTGACACAGCAGCATTCACATAGACAAATAAGCACCTTCAGTCACAAGGAAGACCTTTAAAATCCTTCCTAGTCCAAATAACACCCTCACTCTGTTATCACGCGCAAAAATCAAAGCAATTCCTCTCGCCCGTTTTTGTTTTTCCTCTCAGAATACGAAGTAGGGGTTGAAACAGAAACTCTGAAGTCAGATGAGACTGGAAATGAAAGCATTTACCTCAGCTGATTCATTCAGGATGACAAAATAGGCCTGACTGTGGAGTAATCTTAGATTTGGAGGCACATCACACAGATGACAGAAAATAATCAGGTGTTTACACTGTCGCAGTTTGCAGGAAGGAGCCTTCGATCTTTGATGAGCACCAACAATAATCTCATGAAGGTGCTGGAATTATTCAGTTTCCTGTTTGTGCTGTTTTTGCACGATCTTCAAACTGGATTCTGTTTTCAGTCTAATTAAGCAGGAAACAAAAACGCCGGTCTGTCCCGTAGCCGTTCTAAGCCACCCACAGCTCACTATTATCTGCTACGCTTCTTCGCAACCAGCCACCGCCGGAGGTGACACACTGCACTGCACCAGACTAACAGGCAATTTGAGCCACTATCACATTTTACACCGTCTCAGTGTGACTAATTAAGCAGAGAAATTGTGAAACTGACCATCCAGATATGGGCCTAACAGGCAATTTATGGAGAATAAGATGGCCGTGGCTAATGTGAAGGAGTTAGCGGTTGTATACAGGCGCTGCGCACAGCACCAACAATGCATACGGCTACAAATAGGCAGGTCGCGACCTCTGAGTTCAAGGACAGGAAGTGGAGTCCTTTTTCCCCGATTCAGATGGCTGTCTGTACGCCACCGCTGTAATGCGGGCGGACAAAGCCTCCGCGTCTCGCGGACGATCAGGATGGCTCAGAAACGAGGACCCTGACACCCTCACAGTTTTCCTCATCACGTTTTTCAGATGGAGCCAATAATGATGCGACGTGGGGCATCCTGGGCCTGTATGGATCAATGGGCTGGTGAGTTCAAAGACAGATTTATCTCTGGCCCTCGCTTTTTTTTTTTTTTTTTTTGTAGTTGATACATTTGTCTGGAAGTAGCAATTATTTTCCCAGGGGCTGATGAACCTGATGGCCTCTGCCCAGCAGCAACATCCTCTATTATCATGTAAGGCCTGGGAAGATCAGACGGTGCAAACCCTCTGTATTTCATGTTGACTAAAAAAACCCAGAGCGTACGATAAATACCGAAACCTCTGCCTCTTTCCCACATGACTCCGGATGAATATTCATGTGAGACGTCTTTCTGTTTGCCACAGAGCTCCGTTCTACTCGCTCATCACTGAACTCGCGCTCCGAGCTCTGAACCCCGGTCCCGGATTTTCTGATCCGTTTGGACCGTCTCGTCGTCATTAACGCCAGCTCTGGTCTACGTCCTCGCAGCTTTGCATCTCTTTCATCTCGGTGGATCCACCCTGCGCGTCTGTGTGACTATACATGGTAAAAGCAGGCAGGAAACAGCCACACCACCCACAGAGCGGAGGCTGCAGAACTGGCAGCGATACTGAGACAATAATTTACCCACAAATAACATCTGTTTTTTTTTCACTTCAGTGAATTCAGAAAGCTGATTAAAGCACTGGAGGTTAAAACACTCGTGATGTTTGAATACTGACAAATGCTGACATGCAGCCTTCACTTAGTTTTTCATTTTTGGGAATATGTTGAGTTGTTTTCCACTTCTATTTTACTACAATTCCATTTAATTATTTAAATAGTGCCAGTTACTCTGCAGACTTACTTTCAATTGCAACTGTGAGCTACGTATGAAGATTAATTATCAAGACCAATAACCATCGACCCTTATGGAGATGATGCATAAATTAATGCAGACAGCTAATTTAATGCAAAATAAACATTATTTTACAGTTCAAGATGATGATTTTTTTTATTTTATGTGTATTTTGATTAAAATTTAATGCAAAATAACTGAACAGATATTGTCCCAGCTCGGTATGTGCTATTTATATGAGCATGAGCACATCAGTTATTGAAAATTCTGCAGGCGCTATAGCAAATGCATTACTTTAAATGTGACTCTTTTGGCCTGTACAATGTAAACTGATATATTCATAATTCTACCGTTGTTTTGTATTTGACTTCATGTACACAATTAATCATATTTCAATAAGATGCTGTAGACCTAAACTGTTAGCTTGATGATGCATTTGAACATTTAATAAACTGCTAGCATGTCAGCATTGGTTATAGCACAGAAGATGATTTTAAAATGGTATTTCCATCCGCTGATGGCAGATATTCTGATGCTTCCTTTTCATGCATGCGTCAAACGCTCCTGTCAAATACGCGCAGGGATCTGAACCGCCAAGGGAGCAGAGACGATGTAGCTCATGCTGAGTATGAGGAGATTCAGTCCTCATTCCTGCTTCATCTCAGGATTATTGAGACATTTCTGTGTGGACTGAAGCGATGAACAGAGACACCAGCCAACACTGTCATCATTAGCCCAGCACACCTACGAATTCCAGACGGAAATAAAGAGATTTTCACTGCTATCTATCTTTTTATTCACCTGTCAGGGGAATGTTTACGATACTGACATGAAAATAAAAATAAATAAAGTGCGGTTCTTTATTATGAGCACAGATTTATTGTTAAAGTTGGCAGGCTGCGCAGCACAACATCACACGACTGTAACCTACCAGGCTGTTATTTTCTTTAGCTGATTTTTTTTTTTTTTGACTGCATGTTGCCCACATCTATCGACACTTTTAGGCCAAAGTTCTGACGTTCGTCATCTATCTGGGGCTGAGAAGACAATGACATCCGTGGCAGCAGCAGCAGCATCTAATCCTTTTTTATTCTTCCCGTTTTGCTCAGCAGCAGCGTCGTTTCCGCTCTGCAACAGTTTGCGTCTCGTGAATAAGACGTTTCAGAGCCTTCCGGTCCGTTTGACGACAGCGCAAACGGCAAGATAATAGTTCAGATTTGACGTCAACACAGAAAAGTAGGTTTAATTTATGATTGGATCCCACGGATGATGTCATTCAGTGATTCATCAGGTGCTCGTCAGATGATCAGCTTCTTCCTGCTTGTGCCGATCCAGCAACACAAGAATTTGGAGTCTCTGAGATGGACCTTGAAAGCGGTTTAGTGCTGTTATCAAATGGTTTTTTTTTAATAAATGTGCAACAGATGTAGGATATAGTTTAAGCAATGTAGCTTAAAATATGTAATAACTGCATCCTCTCTGAGGTGCTGCACTTATTAAAACACTTTCTTTTAAAAAGCAAATACTTGATACTTTTTTCCTTCACGCCATCACTGCAGTCACAGCCCCAAAAATGACTAAAAACTGTTTGAGTGTCTTCATCTAATTTTGATTTAATATATCTGATCTTGTTATCTTTCAATATTTGAGTGCTTGTTTCTTCAAAGAAACACAATTACCTTTCAATATCTATCTATCTATCCCTTAATTTATTTATGAAGCCATTACTATGTTGACTATCAACGAGCACTGCTCCAGCACAGCAATTGTTTTGGTGTTGCTATTGTCACTGGTGAAGATAGCAACTCAACTTTAATAAGCGAAGCATCGACTCTGACAACTGATGGTCTCATTAAAAATTTGTCGGAACCGGGCTGGATCTGAGCATTAACCTGCTTTATCTGAACCTATTTTAATGCCGCTGACATGATAGATACTCGCTTGCTCGGGATAATTAATGTGACTGGTACAGGTCACAGAGAAGTACTCTTCAAAATGTGGATACAGGGAGAGAAATCTGAGTTCAGATTGTATAAGGCGGCGTGCCTCTCATGTATATTTATGATTACAGTGCTGTGTTCTCGAAGGAATCCCCGCAGGAATACGCTCCGCACAGCTCTGCCACTCAGGTGAGCGTTTCTCCTCCAAATATCCTACAGCAGCACTGTCAACATCGTTCTCATACAAGGCAGGGAGGAGACTGGGCGGATGCTGGTTTCCAGTGTTGCCAGTGGAAACACTGCATGGACTGAGGTCGGATCTGCACTTACATCCTTCAGGCAGCCCATGAAGTTGTTGCTGACTGGCGAGCCCGGCAGGTCCGCCGTGTTCAGGCTGCCCCCTATGTAGAAGAGGTCATCGGAGCCCAGCATGGTGTAGTCCTCCTGAGTGTAGCCGGTGGTGGTGAGAATGCCGTCCACCAAGATCGTCACCTAGAGGGGCCGATGGGGAGCAGAGCACATGGAGAGATAGTGAGTGGAACAGAAAGAACTGGCCTAATTATTTCATCCTTCATTTCTCCATTTCCCTTGAGCTCTCCTTAATGTTGGAACTTGAAGGCAGTTACATAAACTGATTCGAAAGGTTCGCTAATCTCTGCTGATTTCCTGCTTCTGATACATACATATATACAATATATATGTGTATACAGACTCCAGCAGAGTTAAAATAGCCTAATTATTTGTAATACATGCTCCAGAACACCGTGAATCACATTAATCATGTACTATTATTCTCATATCGGTATCAACACTTCTAAACATGTCCATAAGAGAAAAATGCATATGCCTGTTTCCATGACAATAAGCCTACAATTTGGTGCAAAGCTCCAAAAATAAACCAGTTTCCATTCAGTGGGAAACAGTCTAAAACCATTTTCAAAAGATGCTGCGTTTTGTTCTGCTGTCTCTGGGTTAATCACAGGGCGACTCATTTGTGGGACGAAGCGAGAAACCCGCTGCGTTCCCCCGGTAACACCCAGCCTAGATGGGCTGTATTGTAAACATAAAAGGCAGAAATCTGCCACCATCAGTATCACATAACCTTTTTAGAACACCTTTCATGTTGCACGCATCAGGCTTCAGTGAGCATTTAAAAAGCAGCGACCATGATGGAGTGATGAGATTAGCCCGGCGAGTTCATCTCCGTGGCGTTGATTTGGTAAAAATCACAGAAGATAAATGACTTTGGAATGACCTGACAGGCTAACGTTCAGGTGTCAGCTCCCTAAATTCTGCCATTCTCTTCTCTCAGGGAATATTGATTTCTGTCTGGCTTAATGCGACGCCTTCAGACTGCGGACAAGAGCAGGGTCAGATTGTGAGTTACAGCCGAGGCAGCCAAAGGTTCATATCTCACCCCGCGTGCAGCAGCCAGCGCGCCTATTTCACACCTGGAACAACCATCAGCTTTGACAGAAAAGTCTCTGAAGGGAGGGCAGAATTCCCGTCACACATCCTGCTGCACTGAAGACCATCATTCGTGTCTGCGAATCCAAACTAAAGTTTCGCCGCTGACCTGGTCCCAAAGCTTCCCAAACACTCAAGTGAAGTTTCTATTCTGGGACAAACTGTTGCCCTGGAAACGTTGCATCTGGACACTCCCTGATTATGAAAAGCATCGCAGCTCTGTCAGCCCAAGCAGCACATGTGCCAGATAAATCTTCATCACCTGGACGCTGGCTGGGAATCCTGCACATCATCTAATGAAGCCTGATCAATTTTTAATTATGGGCTTATTATTATGTCCTGGGCTGTACAATTCGGGAGGTAAAGCACAGAAAGGCAGTTATTGAACAAGGGAAAAAAAGTCATTAATCACAGGCGCACGGACAGTAATAATCAGGTCCCAGTAATTGCAGTAATTGCTTATCTTTCCCTCCACTTCTCAAGGATTTGCACCCCCCCCCACCCACCCCCCAACTGAGAAAACCACATATTTATGATGTTTTGGAGCTGAGAGGTGTTAGGTGTTGCTGGAGCCCAGGAATATGTGGCTACATCATTAATGAGGGTCAGACAGAGAAAGAGCACTGATCAGCTTGCCCATAATGGGGAGGCAGGTGGAGGGAGAGACGGCGACAGGAGGAATTCTGGCTAGAAAAAGCACCTCCGGATCAAATAAAATCTTTCCAGCAGCACACTCTCGAGAGTTTCTCTTCGCAGCATCAACATGTCAGCAGAGCAACTTATCTGAGGAAAAAGCAATTTACACAGGACTCAAACGTGCGGCTGAAAGCATAAGTGAGGCTGCCAGCGCTGGATTTGGGCTGTTCTGGAGGTTGCGGGAAGCACACGAACGTGGAGGAGGATGGAACTTTATTCAGGTCAATTCGAGAGAATATTAAGATGAGGGTTGGATAAGAGATGGGATATTACAATCGTGTCTTGGCGATGAAATGAAACATTTAAATGCTCTGCACGAGGCTAATGGAAGTAAAGCTGGGGGCAGCAGTTGGGTTTAAAACAAATAATCTAAAGCGGTTACATTTATTACTGGTTTTACTGGGCTTCGATCCATGTTACAGCTATCTCCAGTGTCCTTGTTCCTGGTGATTTCTTCTCATCCCTGGCCTCTCAGGTCGTATCGATTCTTTAAGTGTTCTCAGCTGGCTTCAGTGTCAAACGTCTCTGTCTGATGGATTTCTTTCCACTGACCCCAAAGGTGCAAATGTTAAAGTGCATTTTTAGATCAGACTATACTATCTTTCTAAGGTTATATTTGCCTTTTCTGTGTCTCAACCTACTTTACTGTCTTACGGTAGGTTTAGTTGCCACCTTTGTCATCTTTTCCTCCCTCTCTTTGACTTCTTTGATGACTCCATTAAAACAGAAACTCAGAGTTTCAGCCATGCATTTCCACTGCATACGTGCCCTTTTAGTTTTTATTTCCAAGGTCTTGATTTAGGTTTTTAGCACTTTAAGATACATGTAAAGTACACTACAAATAAGTGTACTTTACACTTACATGTAAAGTACACTACAAATAAAATATTATTATTGTGTTTTGTGCATTAATATGCTATAATAACACATGCTAAGAAAATGAAATCTCAGCTTGGAGCATCTCTGCTTGAGTTGGCCCGGTTTAAGACAGCCCTAGCATATTGTACTGTACAATGTGCTGTGTCTCCTGGCAGGAAAAAACGCCAAAAAACAAAAAAACAAAAACTGCCATCACAAGCTAATGTGCCAGGAAAGCATATTTAGCACATTAGCATCTATTTTATAAACAGCGCATATCAAATGTTTGAGCTATAAGGGGACTGTGGACAAATATAGGACAATAATGGACTCCCAAACAGACTAGACAGCTGATTTATGTAAGCGTCGATAGGAAAAACGAATGAAGGTTCAGGGGACGGTGAGATGTAAAGAACAGCAGGAGGACAGCAGGCAGAAAGCAGAGCCAGCTGGGTAACTTATAATCCAGGAGAGTCATCCAGACAGGCTATAAATGAGTTTGGAACCACTGCTAGCCAGAAAAACACACCTCCACATGACATTTTAAGTCCTGGCGGTGAGACGTGTTTTATCCAATTTTGTTGAGGAACTTTTTTCCTAGTTTGAAAGCCCGACTGAGTGTTTTTAACAGCAGATTTTTCTGTTTTCTGAGGAAAAGCCGCGGCTGTGGCGGCGTACACACCTGGCGGCGGTTGCGCGTCACCCGGACATCGTGCCAGTTATTGTCATTGAACTTCCCGCTGGTCGGCTCCACCAGGGCCTCAAACGCACCGGAGCCCAGATTGATGACCAGCCACAGAGCTCCGTTCCGCAGGGACAGGTTGACGTAGTCAGCCGACCTCCCTGTGTGAAGCAGCAGGCCGTTCCTCTGCAGGGTGCGGAAGGACAGCGTGATCTCGTCCACGCTGCTCTGAATGGGCGACTGGGACAGGTTGTAGCTGAAGAACTCGTTGCCTTTGAAGGTGGCCACCGACTCCTCTTGGCCTGTGAGGAGAGAGGAAACGTCTGAGCTATTAGTAGAATTAAACTGCTGCTCAGCTGCAACAGTCTGTTTTCACCACTTCACTGATGTGCTTAGTGGACGGAAAGTATAATCTGGGCTAATAATAAGATCATTTTAAAAGATAAATTGCAGATCGTACGGAACATGAGGGAAGAAAACAACAAATTAGGCCATATATATTGAAAGTAATAACTTTTTGTCTGTGTAGTCAACAAGGACAACCTTCCTTTCCCTCTGCATCCCCTACCCATGCATACAAATGCAGCTGCACTTTCTCACCGGTGTGGTGCTGTTTCATCACAATCAGGTGGGTCATGGCGGTTTCAGCCGACACTCTAACAGCAGTGCACATACTTAAATATCACGGCTGACAAAGTCTCCAACAAATGCAGAATTTACTACAACTTCGAGATACAAACGATATCAAATGTGAAAAGGTGGGCTGGCGGCTCCCCGACGCTAATTAACATATAAAAGAGCCCTTTTATTTTATGTTACTGTGATATTTGCAGGAACTGCAATGTACATATGGAGCAGAAGAAATACACCAGCACCTTCCTGCTCCTTCTTTTCTACACTGCTGGCAGCATTATTACTCAAAAACATTGAAACCAGAACTTTTCTTGTACTTCTAAGATCTCCAAACTCTGTGCACATAATACAAAAACAATATAGATAGATAGATAGATAGATAGATAGATAGATAGATAGATAGATAGATAGATAGATAGATCAGGCTAGTGTTGTCGAGAGCAAAAGTGTTTGATCAGTGATGCGGCAGAAATGAAGTGTACACCCAAGTGATGCAGCAAAGTCCCTGAAGGCAACATGGAGTGGGTGTGAAAGAATAGCTTTAATTCCACAGAGACACGGCTCTGGCATCTAACAGAGGTCTTCTCTGAAGAGTAGATGTGACGAGGTTCTGCAGCTCCCCGCCCCCCACAGCCTTTCCTTCATCGCAGACTTTCTCTGATAAACCGCAGCCACCAGCCACCGATGGTAAATGAGGCTTTGGCCTTCTTGAAAGGATCTGTCGGATCAATGGTGGAGGGAGGGCGGCCAGAGAGGTGGCAGCCAATCTGCAGCAGCATTCTCCAGCTTTATAAAGGATGCATCTAGCCCGCCAGCGTACAGACTCTCCAGGGAAATGCCACTGCAAACAGCGTTTCCGGGCAGTTCAGCTCTTTCTGCAGGCTGTGGCAGAAAACAGCAGCTCAGCAAAATATAATGGCAAGCTATTTACATCTGCTTTACTCCTGCGTTTCTTGCCACTTTCTCTCTTTGCAAGCCCCGCTCTCTGTCTGTGTTGCATTATGTATCCTCAGATAGCCCATTTCTGTGCACACAATAGAGTGGCAGAAGTTAGGGAGACAAACACTGGGGAGTCCTCGGGCGCTGCTCGGGGCCGCTCCAATGAGGTGGGCCGAGTCAAATATGGAGAGACCTACAACTTTTCAGCTTTTGCTACGACATTAACTGACAACTCAGACAGCAATGCTGCTGCCAACGATGCTCCTGTCCAAAAAGGATAACCTCCAGGGTCTTCAGAGGAGAAAACACGACCAGCCGCTGTCACACCATGCTGCAGCGGCTGCACTGGCACCAAGTCAAAGTGAGCGCTTTGGATCCCTCATTCATATTAAGTTTTACGGCTGAATTAATTACAAAGTGGTGTAAAAGCCTAGGGCTCATGTGGCAGTCGCTGAGTTTGTCTCTTTCTGCGAGGCGGGGGCTCCAGTTGTTGGAGGCGGGACATCCATGAGTCCCCTGGGTGCTCAGAAAGCTGCATCTGCGCCTGCAGGAGCAGTGTGTGCACACATGAAACCAGCAGCCACTCCTGAATTTAACGTTCTAATCCACAAAGTCACATGTAGAGTAAATACTTTTTCCAGGCTAATATTAATCACTACTGAGGCAGGAGCAGCAGAGAGTTTTTGAAACTGCACTGTTCTGTTGACACCACCTATCCTTCCAAGTAGAAGCCTGAATAAAATACCGTTTTCCAGCCTGCGCTGCACCCGGAACAGTTTGTCGCAGAGAAGCGCCCAGAGAACCGAGGACTTTAATCTATATAGTTCCAAAGACACATACAGGCGCAAGCATCACCCTTTATGCTGGCTGAATAACCGCTGTTATCACGCTGGAGCATTCGCTTCAGCCTTTTCAACTCCTGTAAATGACCTTGATATTAGTGCTATCACTGGGAAAAATGAAACTATATGAGAACACCCAAAGTGATGCCCCGCGCGTCTCCTCATTCGCTGCCAATTTTTGATTCCAGGCGGCCACAACGAGACAAAAGGACTTTGTTGAGTATCGACACGTACGCCCCTTTTATGAAATTATCATGCACGTTACAGACGCCTTCCTTTCAGTACTTATTGAGCTGGAAACATAACCTAGATAATTACGGTTTCCATTAACTTGTCACATAAACAGACACTCACATGAACAAAGCTTTTTTTTGTTTTAACAAAAACACACTTAATCTTCGCAGAGAGGATGCTCGTTGTGTATGAGACTGTCAGAGTGGGTGACAAAAGCCAAGTCTGTGTTTTGATACAGCACTATCACCACAGAGACAAGACGTGTGTGTGTGTGTGAATAGAACTAGAGTAAATAGATCAGTGCAACCCATGTGACTCATCAATAAACCACTGACCTTGCACTGCATTAAAAGTGTCCACCAAACTTCTGCAACCTGACTGCAGTGACGCACTTGAGTTTATAGAGCTTAAAGTAAAGCACATGCAAATAATATCAATCTATCCGCACGTCACAAGTTCGATAGATTTTTCAATAAATATCTGCTATGAAAATACAAAAATGTTCAACCAACAACCCATCATCAGACATTGGAGAAATATTCAATTCATTGATTACATGTGAATTTATTCAGTAAGTTAATAGAAAGATTCATTTTAAAAGAGCCTACACAACGCAAAGGTCCTCATAAAACAATTCTGACAGCGCAGTGTTTGTCTGACACCAGAGCCTTTATTTTTTCCTTTAACTTCGTTAAAATCGTTTAATTCCTTTGCATATATCATGAAAGAAAACGGAACAGATGCTATGAGCGTAGATGGATTACCTTGGCGGAACACTGCAGAGGTCAAAGGTGATGTTCCAGAAGATCGGTCAGTGGTCAGGATAAGGGTTTGACGGACAAGGATTGAGTGAGTAGTGAGCATAACGTGACAGGAAGCAAAAAACGAATAGGCAAATATGGAAAAAGAGGAGAGGAAATATTAGTGCAGCACAGTTAACTGAAATGAGTCCAGTGGGGGGAGGGGAGATGCTGTGGACAGGTGGCTGGAAAGGAAAAGCAAACTGATAGACCCCATACCTTGGCGATTTAACATCAGGTGTGCCAGACCTTGAGGGAAAGAACAGAAAAAAGGATACGAAAACAGGAAGTTCATAAAGAGGTTCGGGAAAACAAAAGCATTGTCACAATGTTGGACTGCAGTTTGTGACAGACATCCTGGGGCAGGTACGGATGTCAAAGGTCAAACTGAAACATAAAGAAGGAAATCAACGTAAAAAACAGACAAACATCTCAAAGGAGGAAGGAGGGAAGGCAAGGAGAGAAAAAAAACATCTGGATT
Organism: Pao palembangensis; assembly: GCA_015343265.1. Lineage (NCBI taxonomy): Eukaryota > Metazoa > Chordata > Actinopteri > Tetraodontiformes > Tetraodontidae > Pao > Pao palembangensis. The sequence continues at coordinate 8,072,652 of CM027094.1, read as the reverse complement.
GGTGCAACCCTGGCAGGTGGTTGCTGGCACAGATGCTTTTTCCTGAATGGAAACACGGACTGTATGTTAACTTGATGCCGACAGAGTTTGAGATGTATTAGATACCTATGTCCTGTGTTTTCTATCACAGACAGCCAAACCAAACTACTCTTGAGCAGGGCTGAGGGAGGCTTTAGTCCCTCTGCATGTAAATCCAGACGGAGCTGTTTGACCTTTTCAAGTAGTGGCAGCGTTTCTGAAAAGGGCAGTGACACCGGTCCTTATCTGCTCAATCCTCAATCCTACCTGTTTCCACTAAGGATTTGATACATAACAGAGCTGGGTAAGTTCAGGGGCTCAGACAACCACGCCCAGCCTTTAATTAAGGAGAAGAAAATAAAAAAAAAAGGGAAAAAAAATCCAATATTGGGCTGTGACCTTACGCTGCACTGCGTTAAAGCCTTGTCGTAATGCAGTCCACCAATAACGCTACACCCCACCTACACTCGCCGTGTTTGCTGCGCTGAGCACCCCTGGACTCAGCTCTGTTCAGCGCGGAGAAAAAAAAAAATATTAAAAGACATAATTCTGCAACAGCAAAATGAAAATAAACCAAAACCATTAATCACTGGATATTGCTGAGTATTTGTTGATGGTGTGCAAAATCACAGCTGGTACACAGATACACACACACACACGCACTCTTCTGGTGTGCACCACCAAATTAAGTCCCTCACCTGGATGACCTGTGCTGAACACAGACACTGAGGCGAATATTTCCCTCGGTCAGACAGAAATTATACGGCATTCTTTTTTTTCTTTTCTCCAACAAAATGGAAGGGGAGGATATTAAAATTAAAAGAAACACCGCAGCCGAGCACACGAGGCCCGGTGAGTCAGCCAATACAAGCAGCTCCCTGCATGGGTGCGCTGACACGCACGGAGCATATGAATAATGCTGTAGCTTTAGCGATATGTGCATCAATCTCATAGGAAACTGGAAATAAGGCGATGCTAGCCATCAAACCAGTAAAAACTGGTTAATAAAGGCTGACCGGCTGTCCATTACTGCGTTTAAATGGATTACAAGCAGCTTAAATTGCATCAAACGCGTATACTGTAATGCGCCTCAGCGTGGTGTGTTTATGTTATGGTTCAAGCATCCGTTCAGTCATTAGGTGACTTCCCACAAAGGCGCAGGTGGCTGCTACACAAACGTCCTCCACACGTTCCATTGAGCAAGGCTGATGTTGCTTGCAGCCCTCAGTGTGGAACAGAGATCCCCCTGAGAGCATCCTTGACTGCCACACAAGTAGGCTTTAGAGGGGCCTGCCACTGAGACGGCGCTTCCGCAGAGCTCCGCCAAAAATCTCATCTGAGAGCAGCCGTTTGCAGGCTGATGTTTGCATAACGGAGACAAATGCATCCCGCCCCCTCCTTTCTCTCTCCCTGATCTTGTCTCTATCTTTTTCTGCTATTTTCTTCTTTTCCCATTGACCTTCTGTCACACATCTACAACACAACAGTATCCACGCAGGGCGACAGGAGCTTGTTTATCAGTAACAGTGACAAAGACATGCCCGGCAGTGCCGTGCCATGTGCCATAAGCCCCCGCTAGATAAGACAGCAAATAGGAGAAAGAAAATCTCTTTACATTTCTTTTGTCCACATGAGTAGGAGCTTGCGCGGCAGGTTTTCTGTTATCCATTTTTGCCCTGTGGAGTCATGGCGTCTCCAGGTTTGTCACCGTTTTCCTTAATAACGCAGGTGAAGGCCGGCGGCTCCACCAGCAGAGTCGAGTTCGTGGTCATCCGAGGAGCTGAAGATGAACAGGATGGAGTGTGGGTGAAGTTGCTGCCGCCCCGGTGCAGCCGGAGAGCGAACGCACTCATCCTTCTTTGCTAAGCCTTACGTCCAAATCTCAGTGTGTGGGAAAGCGCAGATAACTGGAACCATCCAGAGAGCGCCATAAGAGAGCCTCTGCCCTTCCCACCACTAATCTACTGCTTTTCTATTTTTAAATCAGAGGAACCTGAATAATCGGAGAAGTGTGCGAGGAAAGAAAACTGTATTTCCTGGCAACAGAAGTTAATGTTTGCCTGCTGATTCTCAAACGAATGCCTGCTGCTTGCAGTCGGAGCTGTTTACAACAGGATGAGTTGCATTGTGGATGCAGTGATTTTAATGCCCACTTCAATGTGAGACGCCATCAGAGGTTGGTTTTCAGCACTGCGGTCCCGCTGTAGGCATGATCTGCCCTCGTCTACATCTGCTGACCTGGCTTAAACACAAACGGACTCTTCGAACTTTCACTCATGCTGTTGGACGACAGGACTGACGTGGTCATGAATGTTCACCTTAGAGTCCAGAGGAATCATACTTTAAGCCCTGTAAGTTCATCTTCAAGGTTCAGCAGTGCTCAGATATCTGATCTGAGCTTTCGTGTTTATTTTTTTTTCATAACTACACTTCCCAAAATGCACTGTGTTGATTCGTGTGCAGTAGCTAACAATGCTAAATGTGTTTTTTTTTTTTTTTGTTTTTAATTTTTTTGGTTTTACTTTTTTGCTAAATCTCTTATACCAGTATAAACTGAGAAAACACCTGTTCAGACAAACCCCAGTGATCTACTATAAACCAGGGACCCTGGTCGTGAAAAGGCAAGCGCAGATGCTGGAAGACCTCTCTGTCATTATGATGACATTAATTAGCAAACATCTCAGTAGAAGGAGCCTTTTCACTAGGATTAGGATTTACCAAATTTGGTTTCCTGTGAAAACAACGGCATTATGGGGCTGGTTGTAGTGAGGGATTATTCCAAGGTCACAGCTGTTGAGAGATACAACCCGCCAGGACCCGCTCCGTCCTCGCTGTGCAGGATTCCACCGCCGTCCTTTTGTCAACTCTGTAGGACTTTACGACGTGAAACTCAAAGAAAAAAGCTCAAAAACAAATGGATGACACTGTCTGTCCGCTGCTGGTGGGTCCTCTATATGTTTGCGAGGTTTCCCTCTGTTCTGCATCTGCCTGGTGAGGTGTCTGTCCTTATCTCTTCCTCACAGACCAGATTTGTTTCCGCCCCTTCAGAAAAAATGAGAAGACTCGCCACTGTTCTGGCATCAGAGCGCGCCCTGCAGTGGCCTTTGCCGCCACGCATCTGCGGAAGGCTACCGGCAGTAAATCCTAGAAGTCAGAAGGAGCCACTTCCTGTGAAAAAGCTTCTTGCTCCCTCAAACGAGTAAAGATGACTTCTAAAACCTGCAGCTGGTACCATATATAGCAAACGGGTCACCAACGGGCGGAGGCATTGAAGCGAACGTATAAATGCATCTATTCTGGTCAACGCAAGGACAACAAAGATTAGCGCGTGTAGTTGGAAAGAAAAATGGCTCCCTGATGACTGTGGTTTTGCTGTTGTCATTGTGGTTTCTGGTACATTCTGCAGCGGGGGCTGTCTCCATGTCAGCCTTTTAATCCAATTCTGACGTGCTCTCGTTGCAGAATGTCATTTAATAACGTCAGCGTTTTTTCAGATCCACAGCTGTCTCTGCTCCTATTAGGAGTGATTAGTGCCTGTTTTTGGAACAGGCCTCAGATCAGACCTATTAGCTTTTATTGAAGTGTACAGCCGGGTACCGCTTAGTCTGCCTAATTTCTATTAGATGCAAATATACCGGCATTTCCTCTGCACAGCTAGGTATTTAGCGTTATTTTCATGAACTCCGAAGCTAAACACCAAATGAAAGTGTCAAAAGTGAGCTCTTAGAGAGCATTTGTTCATCAGATCTGTCAGTCTGATGACGCTGATTTATAATGTGCGGCGCGCCAGCTTGGGGCACCTTGCTCTGATGTCCCGAGCATGTTGGCTGCACCTCCGCCAGAGCCTGCAGTCCAGACCGGGTGATGGATACCTCGCATTAATGCGGACAAATGGGCGTCCTCGCTCTCAATCTTTGTTTCACATTCGGTATGTGCGGCTCATTAGAACCAAATCTTGTTTGACTGCAGCTGCTTCAAGCAGCATTAATAACCGAAGCTGCGTCTCTTTTCCTGCCCAAAGAGATTTGTGCCTCTGAACAAAAAGACGCAAAAGCTGAACTGAACATCATTTGAGAAATTAGATTGGTTTTTAATAAATGCCATGGCCTCAGTAATCAGTCAGGTTATGCCATCATTTTAGATTTAGGCCACAAACCGACTCAGCGTAGCGTCAAAAAATGGAAAGAAAAACTGGAGAGTAATGAATAATAAAACAAAACACACCGGGAGAGCATCTGGACACTATATGAATGCTCCCCATATTGTTCAACACCCACTGTAGACCTGCAGTCACCTTGAGCACCTCGAGTGTGTGTGCACTCTAACAGGCATTCTTCACACATGCGCGCGCGCACACACACATTTTCGCCTTTGTTTGCCAGCAGCATCGGTCCCATAATCGCATATTTCCCTTCATCTTAATTTGTCGGATGTCAGAACTGCAGTCCAAACACACAATAACGACCTCATAATAGGAGAACACGATCTCATACACTGATGCTGTGACAATAGCCTTTGCAAATAATATCATCATGAAAAGCAAATGAGCTCATCACTATTCTAATTATATAATCCATCGCCTTACCTTCTACTTCTTTCTGGACAGCTGCGGGGAGAACAGAGAGAAAAGAGGGGCATTTAATGTTGAATGCATAATACGCATTAAACTGCTCACATCCCACTTAACACGAATGCAGTTTATTTTAGCTCGTTTGCATCACACACAGACATAAAGTACCCACAAACTGTGAACAGCGCTTTCTGTTAGTAGAAATAAAGGGATTTGCAATTAATTTACCTACTTAGGCTGATCTATACAGGAAGCTAGATGCATTTCTTTGGGTTTAGTTGTGGCCTGCGGCTAATTAGCTTAGCTTGGATACTGCAGTAATTGAGCATTAGTCTCAAATCTAACTGTTGCTCATTTCAGGCTGTTTTACACCTGAATGTAGATTATTTTTATGTTGAAAATCAAAATACACACCAGAAATCAAAAGAGTTTGAATCTAAAGTGTATACTGCCAATCTACAGGAAAGAAAAGGCATTTCTATTTCTATTTCTGCGGTGTGGGCCGACCACAGTGGGTGAAATGTAGACACACACACGCTGACTACCGCTAACAATGGAAATGAGAAGCCATAGCAGAAGGTGGCAAAAAATAAATGGAAAAAAAAAATGTAAATTTATTATGTTCCTATTACTCATAATAGCTTCTAGTTCACCTAAAAAGTTTGTGACTCCATCTCCTGTGGCTCAAACACATTAGCATATGGTATTAATGTCAATAATTAAAACAGCTGCACTTTGTTAGGGTGACATAAATCTAAAGGCTGACGTGAAACGTTGAGTTTGTCAATGTATAATTCCTTTTCTTTTTATGACAAACATGGCTGTTAATGTTGCCAGCCTCCATGCTGACTGTTGCGTGGGTCTTTCAGGCGAAACCCATTTGTGAAATGCCCCTATTGTTCAAAACAAGCAACCTTCACATTGGGAAGCTGTTAGCCTGTACTATGATTTATATCCAGATACATAGTCTGAGAGAGCAAGCAGCCTTTAATTATTCCTGGACTGCTTCACATAAATGCAGGCTTTACTTGCTGTCAGTGAGCATATACTGTGCTACATACTTTTTAACTAATGGGCACAAGGACAAGTCATTTGCACACTAAAGCACAATAAACACAACCTTTTGCACAATAAACTGGTAATTTGCATAATTTACAGAACATTTTGAAACAATAGCTAATGCTAGCGTACAGAGATATTTAATTGATTCCGCATTAGAATATTTGTCCTAAGATTGCTTATTGGTTAGAGCCAAGAATGCGTGTTGCAGCAGACAGTGATTATCCTTACCCTCCTGGCAGTACCTCCCCTTGTAGCTGGAGGTCAGACAGTCACAGATGACCTCCCCTTGGTTGACAAAGCACCGGCCGTTGCTGCCGCACGGAGAGTGTGTGGCACATATATACTCCAAATCGCTGTTCACAGCCTGGCCGTCCAGCAGCACAGGAAGAGCCTCCCCCAGCTTCAAATTGGCTATGAAACCCTGGAACGGAGGCTCGTATTTGACGGTGCTGGACGTCAGTGCGGACAGTCGAACGTCTGGTGAGATCCCCCCCACGAACAGGTCGCTGGCCACAACCATGTCCTTCCTCTTGGACTTCACCTCGGCTGTTTTCTCCTCGTTGTCCACCACCAACCTCGTCTCCCTGTAGTCGCGGGAGAGGAGGATCCTGTGCCAGCGCAGGTCGTTGACGCGCGTCTCGGTGTGCAGGGAGGCCGGTTCGGCACAGTGGATGGTGAAGCGCATCTGCAGCCTCCCATCTGCCACCAGAAGCTCCAAGAAGTCACAGTTGCCGCCGTCATCCATGTACAGCACCAGCGCATTGCTCACATTGGTTTTCAGAATAAAACTCAGTTCGCCTGTTGTCTTGGCATCCCACTGACTATAGCGTGTCCACTGACCAGGAACCCCCTCATATTCCAAAGCTATTCCTGTTAGCACCAACTGGGCTAACAAAAGCAACAAGTAACAAGACACGTTGCCTTGACGCCTGCCCATGATGCTCACTAACTGCAACTACTGGCTTTTATAAGTCATATGACCTCAGCAGACGTGCCAACACGAGAATTAATCTTTTGTTTCAAAAAATTGTCAGCGTGTTAGACGTGTTTCCTTAGCAGTAAGCTTTCCTTTTTATTTCCTGCCATCTCTCTATGGGTGGGCAATGAGGCACATTACAGGAAAGCTTTGGATCTACTTTGAATCGGATGAGCGAGGGAACAAACACGTTATCCACAATATTGCACGCTTCCTCGTCTTCGCCATCCAGTGTCTTGGCCTCCATCCAGCACTGCTGCCGTCAGTTCCCCATGGGATAGCTAGACACACCGCTTAGGCGCAGCCTTCATTCTTGTAAGCCTCCCAGTATCCTAAGACATAAAAAGAGAACAAATAATGAATAGATGGAAAGATTATTAGTAGCGGAGGGTGAAAGCAATAGGAAGTTGTCATCATTAAAATTATAGATTGATTGAAGAAATCTAAAACAACAATAACAAATGAAGCAAGAAATTTTTTTGTGTGTTCAGACAAAGACAGTAACAGCAGAATGTTGTACATTTTTTAAATGATCACCAAGATGACTTTGATCTAAATCAACTCAAATTTCATTCCTTTGCCTCAGCATCTCGCCCGGGACAGCAGATCTTGCTAATTATCTTAAATATGGGGGAAAAGCTTTTGTAGAACCATGCGGTCTGGCTAGTTTCACAGTTGAGCCCTTTAAACCTCCTGTGCTCAGGCTGACTTTGCCTTTCTGTCAGAAACAAGGAAACAACACCTTGCAATCACAAAAACATCAACTTTTACACTTTTTTTCAGCTTTTTTCTCTACTAGTGACATTTTCCCTGCAAAATAAATAAATAAATAAATAAAGTCAAGTACAAAATCAGAGACGCGTACTGTCTGTGTAATCACAGCTTGCTATAACTAATGATGCCAATATTGCCTCCAAAAACCCCACCACTGCCATCCAAAAACTATTAAAAACACATAAAAGAGCAATAATGTTGTCTGGTCCAATTATAGAGGATCATAAATGGAATTATCCGCATTAGAGCGGAACTACGCTCAAGATCTCAGAGATGACATCATCATCTGAGCAAAGCAAAATGATCTGATTAATTGAACTTGGTTTTCGGACCCTCTTTCGCATCCTTGAAAAGAGAACAGATCTCATTGATCTGCTCACATTCAATAACTATTTCAGTGTTACGCAACCATCTGTGTGTTATGTTTTGGTCCTGCTCGTCTTTTGGGTATTTCGGCCTGATTTCAACACGTGACCCGTCTGACTCTGTGAGGGAATTTCAGCCTCTGCTGGGTCTCCTGCTGACAAGGGGGCGCCACCATCGGGTTTCCTAGCCAAAGGTGCGCGTCGTAAGTGAGAGAGCATCACGCCAAATAAATCAACAATTCTCCCCAAAGCAGGAGAGGAGGTGGGCAGGGAGAGGAGCGTCCTTGATTGATGGCTTTATCATGGGAATAGTTGTTTAGCAGAAGGTCACCCAAACTGACACCTTCCTCCCAGGATAAATTGCAATTTCCCTGGGTCAAATATGGCGTGCAAAACTCTCCACAGCTGCGTTCGGCCTCAGCCCCGATGAAGACAAACAATGCGCGACTTGCCTGGGGAAAAAAAAAAAAAAAAAAGTAGACAGGATGAGGAGGCATGCAGCGCTTCGGCATCACGACATCACCACATGATAACTGTTGTGCAGCAACTCCCACTGACACTCATTAAAAGCAACCGAGGCACCAACAAGTCAAAACAAGACAGAGAAAGGCGCTCAAAGAGGAGCGCAGCTACATCTAAAAGACGACGACAAATGGGCGGATGCTGAGAATCATGATCTTTTTTTTTTCCACATGATGGATCAAGCAAGCAATTATTAGATAACAAATCATTTAGGGCTGTGTATATTTACAGTAGAAGAAACTTTAAAGCAGCAAACCTGTAATAAACACGGACCGGATGCTGCTGTTCTCCTACACGTGAAAGAATATCCTTCGGCCGGTCTTTTATTATGCGGTGTACGTCTCTTACTCCTCGGCCCTCGCTGCAGTAATACCTCGCAGTAGAGCTCAATGAACAGCTTCAATTACCAGTCAATCTAGGGGGATTTGTTCTGCCTCTAATGGTACCAGAACGGCCTGAAACCCTGTGAAAGCTCATCATAAACTGTATTTGAGGTCGTCTCTCAGAGGTGCTAGTGCACCCGGGTCCTCTGGAACAAATAGGTAAGCGTCAGAGATCAGAAAATGTGCAGACATGCATCAGAAAGGTGCGTTTTGACTTGATTAACCTACTCAGTGCCGGAGTGGGACATAAGCACCCCACATATGAATTTTTTGAATATCTGTATTGATGACATTCTCTGTTGTCTGCACCATCCTCGTTACACTGCTGTGAATGAGAACAACAGAGGATGACCCGACAGATCCTCCCCCTCATCCTCCTCCTTTCAGAATGCAGCATTTTCCATCGTTTTCCAGCAGCCTCGGTCCATGCATTCAAGTAATGATGCTTTACGAGCGCCGCTTCAGCCTCACTGCTGAACCATCTGAGCCTGGTTGTTCCTGCAGAGAATCGAGCCCTGAAGCTCTGACCCGCCGTCCGCATAGAGGAGCAGGAAGCTCAGACGCTTTCTAAGACCTCGTCGGGTCCTCCTGCCTCCATTTCACGGTGCTCAATTACCACCGCCTTCCTCCTGTGCCCGGCTCTGCCGCCAGCTCGCTTACACATTTCCCAGCCCCCAGAGTTGCAGTGTGGGGACGCATATTTCTGCAGATGAATTGTTGCAAAAGCTGACAACATCGTCTCTCACCCAAATAAATCACCTCTGGCTTGTTTAGGATCAGCATGACAGTGTTGAACAGGAGTCAACCTGTTACCCTGGGGAAGCAGTGCGCTGCAGAGGGGGGGTGGGGGTGGTGGTGGTTTTGGTGGTGGTGGTGGTAATGGTGGTGGGGTGGGGATATTTCAATAGCAACTGTGCGCACAGATATCACCGCTTTCACTCGAGAGCCCGGCTGCCAGCGAACAATGGGGATTGCGGCGGATACTCTTCACCGTTTCAGTGAGCACAGACATATTAAAGCATTACTCCAACCAAAGTGGATTAACAAGTGGAAGAAAGGAGGGCAGACTGTGGATAAAACGGTAAAACGTCTGCCAGACATTGATTCAAAAACAGACAGACGGCGGCAACGATGAGCCGCTTCAATAGACTGTGCATGACGCCGGGATGCCATGGACGTTGCGATGGTTTAAGGGGATGGCCTCGACGCCTTCGCCATGCTGCCGCACTTCCTGCACGTGTCGTACGCGTTTGCCCACCTGTTTTAACCACATGCGTATAAAAGTATAAATGCTCATTGTTGGAATCTGTGTAGGTGACGGAGAAAACACCTTTTGTTCTGCTGCCTTCGCTCCTGTTTGTTTAGGTCCTTGAAATCAAGACGCCATTAAGATTCCAGGCCTACGACAGCGTGCGGCACAAAACAGTGTGACTGTTCTGCTGATTAGCTCAACTGTATATACTTTACACCCATCAATTTTCCTCTTGGAGAACCGGTGAGGGCGGGTAATTCTGTAAATGGAGTCTGCCACACTGAGAAAGCGATTCAAACAAAGTCCTGTAGGTCCGACAGCGAGAGTGAGAAGCTGCACTCCGGATGCATGCCCAATCAGCCCGCAGCATTGATCTGTCACAGGCCTGTGCATTGAGTAAAGGTTGTGCTGGAAGTAATGACTCCTCGCCACACCTCTGGAATCTTTTATTTCTCCCAGACTCAGATCCCATAACAGGGAGCACTTTTTGGCTGTTTTTTGGATTGTATTTCCTGTGTAAAAGCAGGTCCTTAGGACAGATGGGTGACAGAAGGTGCTTCTTTTGGGAGGGTGCCGTATGAAAATTCATAAATTCCTGATTTAATGTAAGTGCAACATAACAGTCGGACTTTCTGCCAGATTGTATTTTCGGATCATTATTGTTGGCGTTAGCTCCACCAAACCGGGCAGTTGTGGCTAATGAGTGAACTATCCTCAGTCTGGGTCTTAGGGTCTTCTCATCTGATGTGGTTTAAAAGACTAACAAATACAACAGCCCCCGCGGTGTCTGATGGCGGCGGCTTCAGAACTTCACAGCGTCTTGTATGCCTTCCAGAAGGCTTCCAAGTGAGACGTCACATACAAATGGACCAGACGGATGAATCCAGAACAGAGCCTTCCCATTAATTAATTAATCATGGATTAATGATTACCACTAATTACAAACGGAAAGACAGACGGCAAGACATAAAATGAACCAATTTCCAGCAGAGAAGGCCTTGCTGGCCCTGACGGCCCGCCACTGCCCAGGGGAGAGCACACTGGCGTTCTTCAGCTCCCTTAATTGCATCAGTGTTTCCCCCTGGACAAACACAGAGTACCAGGACTGTCAATCATAAATATTTCACATGATCTGAACACCTTTACAAGACATGGCTTTACACTGGTCCAGAGGAGATCTGGAACATTCTATAAGATTTCCAAAGCTCCATCAAGTCCGCAATGTGTTAGCATGACTTCTTGCTCTCACAAACCCATCTTTGTTTTTAAAAGACAGTCAGCTCCATGACAGATCTAAAGTCTGGTTCGATTCCAGTCATGTGATCTGAATCAGTCACTGTTTGTGCGCCTCAGGAGGAGAACATCAGTTTTGTCCTCTCAGTCACTGCCACTTCCTTCTTCCTCCTCAAGGCGCCAAGCCGTCATCAGTCAGCAGCAGCCCACTGATTGAAAAACAAGGCTGTCACATTAACGACGCTGTTAGATGCTAACAATATAGCAATAAAGGGCATGTTCAATGGAATAGTGGAATATCACAGAATTTGATTGACGGTGTTGAACTTTCAGATGTTCTGTTTTCACCAAGCTCCTGAAAATTATCTTTACTGGCTCCACGTATACTACTGGGGACCATCAACAGAAGCCGACAAACGATCACAGACTGTGGAAACATCAGACCGCCCCTCTGCAAACAGCCCAGCCTGTTAGCCCTCATCTTCTGAGCCTCGTGTCAACAAGCAGGTGACAAATATCGACTTTCCCGTGGCTGCAGTTTAGGACTCAGACGTCGGCGTTTGTCCAGCGTGACCCTTTTGTAAACAATGTCATCAACCTATGTAAAACCAACGTTTCCATTTTACACGTGCTAGCTGAAGAGGAAGGAAGTCATGTGACAGCCAACGTCCTATTGCCTGTCTGATTGTTGGCTGTCTGTATGTTAACTGCTTGACTGACTTGGAGTTTGATGAAATTGTCAGGAAATGTTGATAACGGGCCAAGGAACAGACAATTACATTTTGGTGACGTTCCAGATTCTGGAGGGATTCTTTCGACCTGGATCTTCCAGAGATCATCGGCCAAGACAGTTGGGTTACAGTACAGTGGCGCCACGACCTTCAGACGGGTTTGGACGGGCCGGGTCTGTCGCGGCCTCCGAGCGTGAGTGGTGCAGAAGTGGGTAGAGTGTATAAATAGGAAACTCATGCAAATATAAGCCAGGGAGCTGCAGTGGGGGGCTGTCACTCAGGCGCTGATGATGCCCGGGGACCTACAGCACAGTTACAAGGACAGCACCCGCCCTCCACCCTGCAGCATGCAGGATGGAGCCACAGAAGGCAGCTCAGCTGTGTGGAAGCAGTCAAACAAGCTGCTGCTTCAGTCTGGCCGTGAATTCTCGCAGTGTTTTCTAAAAATGGGACTGACTCATCTGCTTTTCCCCGTGACTTCCGAATCCACGGAGACTGTTTGTTTCCTGCATGTTCACATAAGAAAATCAGTAAAATCCAGTAAACTGTACATTAGCTGTGGAGAGAAATACAGTATCTGGATGCATCTTAAACTTTCAGAATAATCAGTGTTAAAACTTAAAAAAAAAACAAAAAAACAAAACAGTTGTCTACATGTGTGTGCGATCTTAAATAGGGATTTGTTTTAATTGAACGTCAGCACGTCAACCAGAAAACACCAGTTAAATTCATTTTGACTGATCTGTCTGCTACATTAGCACGAGCGATGTCCCATCCAATAAATTCAGCATTTCAAAGCTGGAAATGTCAGGATAGATCAACCAGGCTGTCTCTCCAAAGATTTTCTCTCCCAAATTGGGTCGGTTAACTGAAAGTTTGAAGAACACAATCAGCTGCAAGTTGCTCTGTGCATCCCTGGCTGATTCTAAAAGTGGGTCTAAATAGAAGGAGGGCACACAAGCAGCAACTAACCCTAAAATATGGGGTTTTTTTAGAGTCAGGAAAGCAGTTAGAATGATGGGATTTGCTGCTGCGCTTTCAAACTGCTGCAGCTAATATTCCTGCAGTTTCACAACGGATTCGCCGACCTGTGTGGGCAAAATCCGGTGACCCCTCCCACCCCCCAACCCGCCACAGCCAAAACGTTAGATAATGATTTTTTTTTTTTGTTTTAGTTATATTTAACTGCTTGCAGGCTGAAAAACAAATTTGCATGTTGCTGAATTTGAATATATCTACAGAAAACGTAGAGATTTCCCGAGGTGACACGCTACACTGGAGACCTCGCACTTCACACACACCGCTTCCCATTAAAATAATTAGCACACAAGGCAGACGGAAGCCAGGCCTCACGCACAACGTCGGGGATGGAAATGCTGCCAGTCAGTCTGGAGAGTCTGACCGATCATCCAGAGCGCTCCTCAGTCCTGTTTTATTTCTTCATCTGTGGCGTCTTTAGCTTGGTGTCATGTCTGAGCGGCAACCAAGCGGAGAGCTTCCCACCAACCTGCAGATGTTTCTGCATCATCCATTTTTAATTCAATTCAATTATGTTTTCACTGGATCTAGAATGCATTAAAATCAGGTTGAAACTGGAGCTAAACTATATTTCCCCCCCCCCCCCCCCCCAAAAAAAAACAACTGCCTGAAGTGGTGGAACAGTGGCAGCGAGGTAGAAAGTGTAACACTGGCGGAGGAGCTGCAGATGGAAACACCCGGCTACAAGCACCTCAGGATTGTACTTAAGTGCAAAACTTCATTAAACATACACTTCCTGCGAGTGTCTCCAGCAGAGGGTGGAGAGTGAGGCAGGGCTGGAGAGTCAAAATGGTCCCGGCTTTTAGAATTCACTGCTGTGATCAATTCAGGAATGTGATCTGATCGACCTGGGTCATGTGATCATACAGCACAGAAATGGGCCAGGAAAAAAATCATTTTTAATATCCCATTTTGACCAAGTCTGAGCCACAAGTCAGAAGCAAGGGCTTGAATTAAAGGTTTTATTAACGACAGTGCCTCACAAGTCATTAAACAGGGTGGAAATGTGGAGCGCCAGTCCGATCAGAGACAAGAACCAGGACTTACACATGGGGAATTCTAGACTGGAGGAACAAACATGGCAATCTGACAAAAACAAAGGAGAGAACGCTGGCTTAAACGCAGAAAGAGGGCAGAGTTAATGGTGTAGCTCATTAGAGCGCGGCGGTTAACAAGACGCACATGAGAGGAATCACTAAACGGGGAAACAAGAAAAGGAACAAACATACAGACAACTAGCAAAAGAGATTAGCAGCATGAATAATACAAATAATTACAGCAGGGAGGAAACGTTTTCCTTCATCACACACAGGCCCACCAGAGGTCAGCAGGGCTGCTGCCTCGCTGCAACCGGCCTCTTCCTCGTTCTAATGGTCAGATCGCAGTGGTGAGAGCGTTGGTGTGATGAGGAGTCAGTTTGCACTCGAACACCTTGTCTCGCCTGACGTGGTGTTGCTGAACTTGTTTTTTTAAGTTTTGGATAATTGTGCAGCCACAGCTTCTCAGAAAGACACCCATCTTCTGTAGTGTCACTGAAAAGTGTGATGCTCTTCAACTTCACACCTGTCATGCGGCATCTGCTGATTACCGTGCGTGCATGGTGCACGATATTGTGTTTTAAATGGAACGAAATGACGTCGTGACATCATTCCCGGGGACGTATTTAGAGTCAGGAAAAAGCGAGTTTCATTTTTCCGCCACTTCAAATGTGGTTTTATCGCCAGCATCACTCTCTTCTTCTGCAGTCTTTGTGAATCTTACATTTCCTTATCCTCTCCTCTCCGGGTCTTTTTTAAGAGACACTTTCATTGTAAATAACTTAATCTTTTATGACGGCTGCACTCTCATCCATAGTTTCTGGTGTGAAACCTGAAACTTTAATTACTCATGGCTCTTTTTCTGCTGAGAAGGTGTCTCCTCCTCCATTTTGTCTGCTACTCTAGTGTGGCGTCATTTATCTTTCTTTTTTGTTTTTAACCAGTTGGAGATTTTGCACCAGTTGATCATCTTTGTGATATTAAATACAGAAAGGTGAGCCAAGCAGATGCTCTCACCGACAGTGATCTCTCACTCTTGAAAAGCAGCTGCGCTCAGAAAAAATAGAAAAAACAAAAATGTTTTCCACAGTAAATATAGATCTATATCCAACAAGTACACAATTTGCACTACAATAACTTCTTTCCAGGCACTGGTTGCTAGGCAACATTTATAGTGGCAAATAGCGATGGCATGGTAATTTTTGGGTATTTTGAAAAGAGTAAGAAAAAAATATATCATCCTTTGGTGTTTTTGCCACATTAACACTTCCTCCAAACACCTTTCTGTGCTGGCGCTTTTGGAGTTGGCCCAGTTGAACCCTGGTCTTTATGGCACCGCTCATAAAAAGATTTCATATCGTCCATCTTAATTTTCCTCAACCACGCTACCCATTGTCAGCTTGTCACCTGCATTTTATTCCTGATGATGTTACTCTAAAAAGCATTTAGAAGCAGGGAATATCACGGTAAAAAACAAAATATGTGTGCCAATAGAAAATATATCCTCCCGTATATGAATTTTGTGATTATCACAGCTATTATAGACTGCATTATCATACACAGTAAATATAGACATTTCCTTTTACTTAACAGCTGTGAGATATAATCACTGCTCTCATCCACATCTGCATCTCTAACACTGTCACCAGGCATGCGGTATAGCTTTCATCATCAGCATCACTGTCCTCATATTCATCTTCCACTTGAACCTCATCTTGACTGCTAAATCATATCTGTGCATCAGCTGTTATCCCAGTGATTTATCCTGCATGATACATCATTTACAGGGAGACACCTCTCCTCTCAGGATCACTCTGAAAACGGGCTGTTTTGACATCCGTTTTTCACGCTGCGCTGCTTCTGTCATAGAAATGAAAGCGGCCGGCAGAAACCCCAGATTTTAATTGTGGATCTTTTACCAGGAACAGCCAACAACCATTTCCATAACATCTGCGATGGTCATGGTTGCGCTGTTGCTGTGTGCGGTGTCCGTTACCCTTCTCCACAAACTGCCAATTTGTCTCTGAGGAAGATGCTTTGCAGCCACAGGAACACAAAAAAAACATTCCTCTGCTGCACCTGGACACGCGTGAAATATGAGCAGAAACGGAAGAGTGGCGATAACACACTGGGGCACACCAACCAATTTGAAGCAAAATACTTGCTGGAAACGAAGCTAAGCAATAGAGCGAGTGCAAGACAAGAGAACAAGAGGGCACGAGGCTCTGGAACAGCTGACATTTTCACAAACCAGCAAGCCAGGTAATTAGGTAGCTAACTGCACAACACTAGCTAGGAGCATAAACAGTGCTGCACACTAGCCTCATTAAACAAATGCAAATGTACTGTAGGTGTAGTAAAAGAGAAAAAGCCTGCACAGCTGTGACACTGTTTGAGAGGTGGAAGTTGGTTTGGTTCGCTTGGCCAAAACAGACGGTAAAACAAGAAGACTGCGGGAAGAAATATCCAGTTAATTGCACAAAGCAAAATAGCTGTACTAAAATTATTGTTGCCATCCAATCCAGCGAGGCCAGAGCACCGTCCTTATCTCCCTCAGGTGTGGGAGGGCAGTTTGGGGTCATTGGGAGCTTGGCTGAGGTGCGAAGGTCTCCAAACATCATTAAACGGAATCTACCCTCCCACATCAGGGGTCAAACTCCATTCACTGCAGCGTTCAGGAAAAAATGAATTACTAAATTCTGATGCTGAATGAAGATTTAGCTATTTTTTTTCCAAGCAGACACTCACTGTCCACATGACGCCCACGCTGCAATTCTGCAGCCCATTATGACAAGAGGGATACGCAGCGGAGCAGAAAACGGCCCCCGAGCTGCATTTATTATACCACCACTGTCGCACAGGTGCGACAGAGGACTGACCTCCGAGATCGGCCTTGAAAATGTGTTTGGTGTCCGGATCAGTGGATCCTGTGTCGCGCTGCAGATATTTCAGTCAAATATTACGTTTTTAAGGTCTCAAATACTACACTGGAAAATAAAATAAGGCAGGTCAATAAGGTTCTCTTGGAGGGTGGGAGTTTTTAGAGCTAGGATTAGAATAGTCAGAAAAATAAAGGACATACATTTTACATAATTCTGCCAACACTCAGTTCTGAATGTGTACGTGGCAAAATACATATACATCTTGATATCACTTATAAATGCAACAAAATATTTGTCTGTGCTCTGGGTTTCAAGTGATCTAAAAAGCAAACACTGAGTTTTGCACTTTTGCGTAATTACCTTGCAAATTGGCATATTTTTGTTTGAATTGTGGGATTTTTCAGGCCCGTAAGTGGTGGAGGCGCCTGCAGTTGCATCTGTATTTGATATGTTTGAAAGGAGGGAGCTCTTTGCTTGTGCACAGATGGCTGCTATTATTTAGACGAAAAGGAGCCACAGAAAAAAAAAAAAGGAAAAAAGGAAAGCTAAACCCTGCTCCAGCACGCACCTATCCTTCCTCACCAATTGGTGGGCGCTTGGCAGCCGCGGTGGTCTTGTTCCCAGAACGACGACGGCCAGAAAAACGTGCAAAGCTCCAGCTAAACTACAGATCTATACGGCCACATCAAGCGTGTTGGCAATGATGTCATTTCCTCTGCGTGCTCACCAAGCTGGGCAGGAAATTCATTAGCTATTATTCATGAGTTGGGTCCAGCAAAACCGGATCGTTGCTGCTAACTGAAACACATCACTTAAATCAAGCTATAAGCAGTAGGAAAACTTTAACAGCTGGTGTGATCCATCACCTCGCTCGCCGTCGTACATCACCTTCAACCATCCGGAGCGTTTTCACATTTGTATAATTTAATGATGTCAAAATACGCATTAATTGAACATTTACACACGCTGGGCTCCTGTCAAAGGCCAATGCAGAGCTCATCGGACCCCTTTTCCTCACCGAACCTTTGAAAATCTGCACATCTTTCGTTCTCCCCAGTATTCAGAATATGTAAGTACTAGGGAGCGTAGCCGTCATGAAAGCACCCCCAGTGATTTTATTCTAAATGACAGTTCCTTCCCACTCAAGACTTTATTTGCCGTCACCGAGTTTACGCGACCTATCAGTGGTGTTTCCATAAATTGGCTCCCCGTAAAGGCGCTCTCTAAAGTACATGTGCCAAAAAAAAAAAAAACACATTTCACATAACTGGTGCCTCCTGTGATTAAGTGACATTAGTGGGAGCCATCACTCAATGCTGCGCCGGCTCGTATGGCGAGCTCGTTTATACAGTATGCCGCTAAAGATGGAAATGTTTGCCCTTGAAATCTCAGTTAATAAGCAGCTATGCGATGACATCCGTGATTAGATCATCCAACGCTGTCACATCTCATCCTGGGAGGACGCCACCAGACAAAACAGGGAGCGACTGCCTGCAAGAACACTACTCTGTTCACAGACAAATACACACAGGCTGCCGTTAATAGCCTCTGATGTGTGGCTTATCCTTACAAAGTCTTCCCCCAAAACAAAAGCGGTTGATGTGGAGGACAGTCGTGATAACGCGTCCCCGCAGCGATCCTGATGCACATCTAAACGTATACACACACCACAGCCTGAGCGGCCTGCCTTTGATCCCGCTTAACATTCTCTGCTTGGGCTCTCGTTGCCGTGGTTTGGAGGCTCCTCGCACAGGTAGGATGGCTGAGACGATGGAACCCCCCAGGCACGGATGAGATTGATTTTGCAGCGTACTAGACGCGATATCCGACACATACAATAACGAATTATTGTCCCTCGCCGAGAGACGCGGATTGAATGGAAATAAAGGGCCATCCCAGTGTTTACCATGCCACTGCTACAGCTACTGAGTGTGACAGGCGCGGTTCATGCGCAGCGGAGATCAGCGTGATGGATGGACACCCGGGCAGCTGCTTAAAATCTCTTGATTCACGCCCGGCCTGACGTGCCACTCACTGATCCACGTCCACGTCCACGTCCATGTAAATCTGCCCGGAATGTGGGACAACGTGCAGAAAATAAAGGAACCCTCACAAGGACACGCTCCTTTAAGCTACACTCTCTCTGCAAAATGCTGTTCTCCAAAGGATGATCTGCTTCTCTGCCCTTCTGGAATTGAGACGACGGACATTGCGAGAGTTTAAAGAGTTTTTTTTTCCCTGCAGCTCAGGCCTCATAAAGAAACATTTAACACGATCCTTGTGTTGTGTTTTTCTGTTCTTTTAAGCAAAGGTGGTTTCTGTCAATGTAAGTCCGTATCTTGCTGGGATCAGTTCAGTTTTCATTCGTTCCACGGTTCCGTAAAGATGGCGTAAAGCATGAGTGACGGCTAGAAGCTGGCACCGCAGATTTACTTGTGCACGGAATCTGGTTGTGAATGTCAGCTCTCCCAGAAATGTGGCCTTGTTTTTGTTCCCTTGGAGGGAGAAAAAGTCCTACCTTGTCTGTTTCATTTAATGGCATTTTTGTCCCTTTCTTTAGTTTTAAACTTGTAAATAAACACAATATCAAACGGACTGTCCAAGGTGAAAGAATGAACATTTATTAACTTGAAAATTCCAATAATAAGCACTAAAGTGTTTTTATTTCAGAAAAGATTCTTTCATAATTTATGAAATTCTAGTATAAAATTTTGCCTTAATGAGGAAGAAAAGCATCTTTTCCTTGGGAACACATTAAAAATGATGTCCTGTTCAAGGTTTCTTCCTGTTAAAAGGGAGTATTTCCTTGCTTGAGAGTCAGATTCTGGCTTTCTCTAAAGCGCCTCCAGACGATCTGGATCCTACCGGCCGCTATATAAATAAAGCTGAACTGAATTGAATAAATGACCTGCTTGAATGCCTTCACCTCTCACACTGGCATTCTAGTTTCCTTTGCGATGGCTAACAGGATACATTTTTGATTCACTGTTGCACTTAGAAAACGGTGAATTCCGACAGTCTGACGCCTGACGCCGCTGAACTCAGTGACCCCAGGTGGAACATCCAGGAAGGTGCTCTTCATCACAGTTTCACTCCCAAACATGAAGAAAAGACTCATGCGTATGTTAAAGTTAAGTCTGAAGATGCTACAGTAACCCCCCCCATGCCCCCCCACTGCAGTAGTAGATTTGCACCTTGTTGCGTAGCCGCCTTCTGAGGACTGAAGCTGCATAATGTATGTCCTGACAGGCTGATACTGTGTTTCATATCTCCGAGGGCACCCACTGTGCTGACTGGGCACATTTGGGTTCAGGGTGCAGTTTCAGCTTTCCCTCGCTAGTGCTGTCACACTGTAACAACAACAGATGAGCCGCGAGACTGGCAACGGCCATGACGCAACCCTCCCGACAACAGGAAAGGCACCTGAATGCACAGAGATACAGTACGTAAGTCTTGAGTCTAATAGGGAAAGCCAATTTGAATTTCAAAAATCAGCTTCAGGGGTTTCTCCGTGCACTCTAAGAACTCATTATTTGGTTGGAATTAGAGCAGAATTATGCTATGTCACACTGTGTGACTGTGAAACCACTTTGAACAAGAATATTTGCCTGCAAATGCATGATTTCAAAAGCAGGGGGTCAAAAATTGAAGCGAGAAGCTACTGATAAAAACATTCGGCGACCTTTCGGTCAGATACGCAACCTGGAACATCTGATCTGAGTGTCTGGGGAGTAAATCAAGGGAAAATAAGCAGCCAGTGTTTGCCAACATCTATTCCACCTTGAGTTAGTCTCAGGCTGCGTAACCGTGCTCGCTCGTAGCCATTGCGGCTGCTGCCGTGGTTAGTGGCCAAGCGAGTCTACCTGGAGCTCCAGCAGATCGCCCCACGGGGAGGGCCGACCGCAGTGCAGCCTGGAGATGGGCAAGAGCCGACAACGGGGGCCGGTTTAATGACAAGGAGCGCAGCGCAGAGGTGACTCACACCGGCTCTTGCGGAGACTGTGACTGGAGGGTTAACGGCACAACAGGCGGGAACACGGATCAACACTGACCCAGAAAGGGATGAGAAGTGAACTACTTTCACATTACTCTTAGATCCTCAATCTAGGCTGCTTCCGTTGTTTAAATGAGAAGTTTAATGATGGACCAAGAAGGCAGAAGCTCTGCTGATGACTAGTTGGTTGCTAGTATTAAATCATCAGCACTCTTCACACTTTGATGAATCTGACTTGTCTGTTGAAATAACACAAAAGATATTTAAAAGTTGGGAGCCAGCGCAGCAGCCACAGCGGTACCAGCTAATCAAGCCGCGCTCATTTGTCGTGCACACATTTAACGAATCGCAGGTAAGCTTTTCAAAAACCATTTTGCCAGAATAGCAGGCGCCTTCATCTCCATTCCACCCACTATACCACATGTGGTAGAAATAACTGGCAATCTAACAACCCATCATTAAAAAGATGAGGAACAATATCCGACGGCCTGCCAACCCAGCCGCAGCGCAGGAACCTTTTAGAAGTGCTGACACTTTTAAAACTACTTCAGAAAAAACACAGACTGTAACTGAAGCATGTTTTCATCTGAGCGATGGGTCTGGTGTGCTGGTTTACAGTCAACCAAGCATCTAAAAGAAGAACACAACCACACACACATATAATTGAATAATCCTAAATTGCCAAAGGTGCAGAGAGACAATGATCTCAACAATGACCTTTTTTTCCTGTTTTGTTTTCACCATCCAGGGACATAATCCCTGTTCGGCTGTGCAGCTGGCATGCAACTGAGTCACGCGTCAGCCCTGATTAGAAGCAGCAGTGGTCCGCGGGCCCCGTTCCTCTGCCAGAGCCAGGAGTGGAAAAGGCCAGGGCCACCCCTCTCAGTCTGTGGATGTGACCTTGATGGGGTATGATAGAGAGGAAGCGACACGATTTGCAATGCCGCGCAATATCTGTAACCTTCCGCGTCCCGGGTACGCACACAAAAACCATTGAGCCGTGACACACACGTATATGTGCGCGCGTTGGGTCGGCTGTAGCCTGTCATTATTTCACGCGGCCTCCTCCTTCATTTCATTTCATTTATTCCCTTTGTGGCCTGGCTGGTGCTTCGTCCATTAAATTCTAAGTTCAAGCAATGATGTATGTGCAGCAGCCACCACGCTAACGCCGGAGCAGGTGAAGCTAAAGTGCTTCAAATCTTAATCTGAAGATGCAAATGAATGGCATCGCAGCCTTAAACAACAACTGTAAACAATGTGCAGTGTTATTTTTAATTTCACTGATAGTAGCATAACATTGGCTGTTCTTTAAGCAGCAGTGACTTGTTTTTTTGTTCTTTTTTTTGATGCTAACTCACTGGAAGAAGCTGCAGAGACAGATGCCTCATGAGTCAGACCCTGGAAACACAAGTGTGGCAAAGATGGCACCGAGGGCACCAAAAATAGTAGGCAGTGAAAGAAATCCTGCTGTATGCTGCTTCCTCAATCCAACCAAAGCCAAAGAGGAATGGAAGCGCGCACATCCATCGCAACTGCAAATGTGGCACAAGTGGGAGAAGGAAAAGCCGAGAGCGAGACACACCCCGCCAGGGAAGGTCACTATAGCAACACTACGCTTTTTATCCACAGAAATGAAGCACTTGGGGACGGCGTGTGGCCAAAGGAGGGGCGGTCACCTAACTGAGCTGAAGAGGGAGACCTGAGCGATGAACGCTGCCCCCATCAGCTTTGAAAAGACAGATTCCTGTTTCCCTGTTCGGGGCAAAACACCCAAAAGTGTCACGTTACTGTTGGAGGACAATTTGCAAAGCAAATCGCCTGAGTGGAAGTACAGGAAGGGCAGTGCCGCATGGGAGGTCTCAGAACAGGGGTCACTTCTGCTCCTTTCCACAACCATGAACCAGGAGCAGGAGGTTGCATTTCAAACACGCCTCCACATGTCTTTTTGAAATATATACAACAGCGTGTTAATAACGCTGTGCATGTGCCCTGCGCGCTGTGTTCGAGGCAGTTTGTTTTTGGGAAGCAGAACCACCTCCTCAGTGGCCAACCCTGCTGAACCGATGCCATATCATCTTCCGGATGGAAGCAGCCGATGAGGGCGTGCTGGTGCTGCTGGTACCAACAGCCATTATCTTACCACACAGGTAGCTCCCTCCGCCTCCTCCACAAACACACACACACACACACACACACACACACACACACACACCTTTGCTGGCAATGATGTATCCAACTCCCCCTCCTCTACCTCTCCTTCCTAACCTTAAACTGGCTGATCCTTCCCCACAGAACATGAAATCTCTCTCAATAATAAATACTCTCTCTCCAGTGTTCACAGACAGGGCCAGGGCTGCTGCGTGACTCACGGACCGCCCTAACTTCACTTTTCTAAATCTCATCACCTGATTAAGCTTACATATAGCCTCACCTCCCAGACAATAGGCTGCGATTTCCATATTTCTGCAGTTTTCCACGCGAAGGACGGGAGACGGCGCCACGGCATGCAGCCGCGCACAGGACACGTCTTCCGGCACGCAATTAAGTGACCTCATCTGCAGCCGTTTGGAATTTGGACATGGCAGCGCACCACTCATCCGCCCTGCTGACTGTAAACAACCATTCCAAACCGTCTGGTTTGAGATCTGATTATCCTCGCATGGGTTAAGTGAATCGCCACCCCCTTGAGAAGCGCTGGTAATTGAAGAGAAATGAGATCCAAACAATCCCGGACCGCTGGCACCGACAAACCGAACAAAACACACAGACACGGACACGCTCATTGTTTTGTGTCACCGCATCACGCTGAAAAGATAAATGTCGCCGGGCAGGAGGGGTGCGATTATCTGTGTAGGAGGTATGCGGTGTCATTTACCTGTACAGCATCCAGCGATCCTACACATGGATACGGCGAAGATTGGGGGCGGCGGCGGCGGCGGGTTGGTTGGTTGGTTGGTTATTCTAACCAAGCAAATACAAGCGCGCAAAAAAAAAGAAAAAAAAAACACAAAGGAGAGAAAAGGGGAGGAAGATGAGGAAGGTGTGAGAAAGGAACAAAGAAAACCCCCAATAAAGATGGATGCGACGGATCGAGAGAGTGTGACCTCTGTCTTCGGAACAAGAGAGCCGCGTCTTTGGATGTTGACGTGTCGTCGGGAGCAGCCAGGCAGGGAAGCCCGGAGCTTCTGCGCAAAGACAAAGATTCTCTCTCTCTCTCTCTCTCTCTCTCTCTCCCTCTCTCTCTCTCCCTCTCATGCAACAGCAGCAGCCGCGTCACACACCCCCCAGACCCCCTCTCCCGGTCGTAATAGTTTGGTTAGGTAGCTCTTTACGGGTTGAGGGCGCGGTCCGCTCATGCGCCTTCCATCCGAACCGTGCGTCGCTATGAGAGATCCGCGGCGCGTATGGAGAAAAGAAAATCAGGTTTAATCCTACTTCTTTACGCCCTATCATCTGAAAATACTGTCATTTGTATCAAAGCGAGGCTGGACGCTCGGGTTCCACCGCAGCCCATTCCTGCTGCCCAAGTGCCCTTCAGCAAACAGGTTAATTAAGAGTGGCTGCGTTAATGTGTTTAGAAAATAACATTCATAAATCTAAAAAGATGGATGCATTATTCATGAGTGTCTGATAGAACACACGCACACTCAGCACCAGATGCTGTTACAGTGAAGAGGTGAATCTCCACCAGACAGCCATCTTCAGCTTCATGATCTCAAACCAGGTGCTGCACACCTACAGCTCTCTCAGCTTCTGTCTGCATTCTGCCGTATTCTGGTACAAGGGGTGCTGTAGTTTCAGAGTGGAGGGGAAATATGCGCAAATCTGAAGCCTTGGAATGTCCCTGATGAATAATGGATGGTATGCAACGCTTTTGCCAGCAGAACAATTCATCCGGCGTGAGTAAATTGGGGATTAAACTATTACTATTAAAAACTCAACACCGTAGTAGTGTTTATAATATAAAATTGAAGGGGTTGTGGGTGTGCTTCTGTTCCACAAGACACAGATGTTTGTTCTATACATTGTTCTGGAAAAAAAAAGACTATAGCCAAAGAAATTTCCTCAAAGCACATGTGCACCGGAGGATGCATTCATCTTCATGTTGGGCCTTTGTTCCCCCACTTTTGTATTCCATTCAATATTTGCACTGATTCATCCGCGAATACTGGCTGAGACTTAATATTTGATCACACAGATCAACTAACAGAGAATATATCACACATTTACACTTAAATCTGACTATAGTTGTGTCAGCTTGAAAGAACAGTTTTGGTTGTGCTTTCAGCAGCATTTAGGGTGTAGCTGTGAAGCACATGACTGCAGATTGAACTCTTCCATTAAAAAGTGTTTGTGCTATTTATTTTGTCCATCTTTAAAGCAAAAAAAAAGTCCCCTTTTTGTGGGCGGGCTAACAGTGGATGTGGACTCCAAAGTATTCAAATTGAATCAATTTATTATAATAGCTGAATATAATGCAATAGAAATTCAGCTGCTCTGCCACGGGCTTTGCAGTTTAAAGATGTTTTGGATTATCTAACACATCGCAATACTGGAAAGAAGCAGTATTTAGCATAGATGCTAATTGGAAATGATTCATACTGGTGTACAATGTTGATATACATTCAGTTTAATGGGGTTTCACAAGGTCTGGCTCTGACCAGAACTACGCTCAGCACTGAAGACATTTCAGCTTTATTGGTCTTTGAGCAAATATTAGTCAGACTCTAACATTCTTAGAACTTTCTAGAGCTTTCGTCTGTCATTTATGTTTCAAAATGAGCTAATATCAGAGCCACGGATCCCAGACAAATATCAAATGGGACTAAACGATTTAAACTAAACAAATGTTATATCTATGATAACTTTGCCACATTCTAAGTGCAGTCAATAGAGCAAAAACACTGGAAATGTGGTTCAGGACCCCATAAACCACAGAAGACACACCTTTAAAAAGACAACGTCGGAGACAATAACACAAGTGTTCTGAGATAATGCGCAAAGCCTAAAGGGTGAGTGCACACATGGACAAAAAACAGCTCCAGTAGGATTAAATCTAAAGATTACATTAAGGAAGAAACTTTCCTACAACATGAGTTCTGGAGCATTTAATAGAATGATAACATCAGCCTGACGAGCAGCAGCGGAGAGACCAGAGGCAGGATGACAGGAAGGGTCACTGATAATGCCTGCAGAACATGACTGGGGCCAAAGAAGAGCTATAGATCTGCAACCGGCAGACTGACACCAGCTACTCTGACTGGCTGCTGCATTTTTTCCCCTTCTGCACAGCGAGGTCAGCCGATGAAGATACTCTGTGACATGTTGATGAAAACTGCAGAAAACCCCGAAGGGTGAAATCTTTTTTTTTGTTGCAAAACAAAAACTGACTCGATCGTTTTGGCGTTAGCATGCAAGGAGAGACCCCCCCCGAGAGGTGGTTAAAGTCAAACATTTTAAACGGCTATTAGGGTTTAGTCACCATTGTAGGCCAGTTGCTGATTCCTGGGCTGCAGTGAAGCCTCCTGAATCAGGAAACAATGGTTCTCGCCTCTGTTGCGCTCGGACATGAATCCACAATTGCCACAATCTTCTGATATTGAACACATGTAGCCTGTGAAACACCTGGCGTGAGGATGCATGCCGGCTGCTGCTGCATCCGCTCACTTGGTGTCAAATGGAATATTTCCAATTCTTTTGGACATATTCGTCGTGGTTCAGTAAGAAACTAATATTTTTAAAACAGAGTCTACTCTGACAGATATTTTCAGTTATTCTGCCTCAAGTGTCACACTTATGTGTCATGCACTTGAGATAAACGTGTATAGATTTTTTTTGTCTTAGGTAAAGGACAGTCAGGATATTGTAATTCCATGCTGCATCCCCTTCATTTCTAATCTAATAATTGCTCCTTCTCACAGGCGCTGTTTGTCTTAAACGGAGAACACACCAGCTGGTTTCAGGTGCAGCGTTAACAGACGCACCAGCAGGTGATGGCATTCCTCTTGCGCCTGCCTCACGTTGACGGCTTTGCAGACAGACAGAACGAAGCATTTGACCTCAGCTAAAGGCGCCAACTTAACAACGTCCCCAACTGTGCCCTGATTCACCGCCGGCAACAAACGCAATGCAAATCAGATGATTAGTATTCTACAACCAGCAGTTTAACTCAACCCTAATATTCAGTCTGGATACAATTAAAGGCCTTTTTCACCACCGTCCGTCAGAGACAAACATGCACCACCCAGGCTGAACACTGACACCACTATTAGTCCAGATGTTGATTTTTTTTTTTTTTTTTTTTAACCATTTCTTTTAATTGATACTTAAATTTTGATGGGGATGTTTCTGGAGACTCCTGGCACTCTGATTTTCTCCTGACCCTGTGTGTGTGTGTGTGTGTGTGTGTGTGTGTGTGTGTGTGTGTGTGTGTGTATCCGTGATGATGGATTGCGACCTGCCCATCAAGGGGCATTCTACTGCGATGGGCCCCATCGTCTGACCTGATCAGGCATAATCTGCAGTTAGCACAAAATGGATGGATAGATAAATAAAGATTGCTACTCTGGATAGATGGGTAAACAAAGGGGTAGGCAAGAGTCTCCCTGATGGTGACAGTATTGTTTCAGCCAGTCTGTCTGAAATACTCTTGTTGGAAGGAAAGGAGTGAAAAGCTGTTTCCGGAGAAGAAGAGTCACCCGGTCAATATTGTATCTATCGGCTCCATACGGTATTTGAAGCTGGCATTAATGGGCTAATGGACCAGCCCATACCACCTTCTTTTCATCCATTACCTTCTGACAACCTTCATTTCTTTTTTGAAGGCTTTGTTTCCTCCGGAGGAAAACCCCCGTGACTGCTGAAGGAGAATGTGATACAAATATAATGACTCTACCTGGCAAGCGCAAGGGGGAAGGGGGGTGAAAATGAAACGACACACCAAAAAAAAGACAGAGATAAGGCTGGACATGTCAGAGTGCGTCCTGCATGCTGAGTTCTGCCTGATCTCGGCTCTTCTGTTCTGGCGGGTGAAACACGCAGACATGTTTTCCTTTTAGCTGTTCTGTCAGTAAAGAAAAGAGCTCAAATTAAATCAAATATTTGGATGTTACACCCTAAACAGATGCAGCGGTGATGAGAAAGCGTGAAAATAGGGTGTGTGTGACAGAAGGAGTGCGGCTGTGTGAGCTTCCACATGGATCCTCCGCGTTGGCGGCCCATTATTCGCTTTGTGTATCTTTTGAAGCACTTCCAGGCAACACAGACAAGTCAAAAAGCATCGCTCCCATTGGCCAAATACTACAATGATTAACACTACAGTTAATTGACTTAATGCACCCAAGAGATTGAAATAAAAGTTAATTAAAGCTTCGCGTGCGTTTAATGAAGAGAAAATGAGAAAAGGCGAAATTAGCAGACGCTGTAGCTCGGCACTGGTCCCACGGCGGCTGCGATGCGCTAGAACGCAGGCCGCGTTCCGTGCCTCAACTCTCTCTCTTCCATTCATCGCACAGGATCCCCCCCCCCCCCATGCGGGACACTGTTTCTTCTGTTCCACGGTCACCAGCAGGCAGCACGTTCGTTCAGCGCGGTCTTGGAACGCTGGATGCACCGTTTGACAGAACAGCCAGTAGACATGTAGGAACATAATTTGCTCATCATCGTAGACAAATCAGGGGCACGCCAGCTTCAATCTCTGTCATCTGGTGGGTGATGGGTCCTCTGTTCTGGGGGGTGGAGAGGTCATTTGGCAAGGCTGGACGTAAAAGGCAAGATAACAGGAAATGGTGCAGGAAGCATTTACATGTTGCTTAAGTTCTGAAAATTCCCCAGAAGATGCAGAATGTGCTGCCAGAGACATCCGCAGCCATGGGCAATCTGCTTTCCGTCTCTCCGCCGCCTCATCGTGGTGTGCGACTGAAGGATCCTTTGTTTGTGGATGGTCTCTGGCCAATCAGAGTGACAAACAGACCGCTCCATAATTTCTCCCCAACACTTCTCCTGTCATTGCTGAGTCTGTGGAGACACTAAACTAACACTCACTCCTTCATTTAGGACCAAAGACTTCAAACCCCCTCTTTTACCAGGGAAATTATAAGTATAAAATCATGTTCCGCGTGAGCACTCTACTGTTGTCTACCGGCTCTTGCTGACATTAACAAGCAATGCCTTTCAAATATCACGGCCTTTGGGAGTGGGTCACCGTTACTATTTATAGAGGGTCAAGACAAGATGATAGTTTGGCCCGCTGGAGTGATAACTGAAAATAGAGCCCGTTTTAGTGGCTGTGCTGCAGCCGACTCGGTGTCAGCGAATGCTTCGGGCTCCAGAACAGATGTGATCTTCAAGAGTCTCCAGATCGGTGGTCTTTACAGTAGAGCTGCGTTTCTGAGCTGCAGCGGCAGAAACCAGACTGCAGCCCTGCAACGCCGCTTGTGTTTGCAGCGGGAGGGAGTTACAAAGGGATTTCCTGTCCTGTAGCTGCCCTCCAGTGAGACGCGAGAGCATAAAGCCTTGAGCAAGGCCCTTAACCCCCCTAGTTGCTCCCCGGGTGCCTTAAGTGGCTGCCCACTGCCAGCATGCATGTGTTGTGTGTGTGTCTTGTACATGCATGTGAGTGGGTAAAATGCAGAGGTCTAATTTCCACTTGTGTATAAATAAAAGTGAATCTTCTTCTTCTTCTGAAGCTACCTTGTAAAATTGCTAATAAGCAGATTTGATTAATTTATCTAGTTTTTTAATCTTATATACAGAAAGCATTTGCTGACTGAGGAACCTGTGCCAGGGACACTTGGGCTGTGAAAACCCAGTTAGCAGCACCCACTGCCAGCAATTCTTCCCCTACAATATCAAACAATATAATCATTTTCCTACTAGGAAGGTTAAATGATTGTTTTTGTTCCTGGATATTTATTTAACGGTGATAAATGACTGTTTCATTTCCAATTTTATAATCACTAGTGTGAATGAAGTCCTCAGCGAAGCCCTTAGTTCTTCACATGTTGTCCCGAGCACAGCCAGGGGCCACCCTTGACCAAATATATCCCGTTCACTCCACCCTCTGCTTAACATTCGTCTCTGGGTCTTTAAAAGCCCTGAGCCTGAGCCTGTTGCTGTGGGTGCCTCTCCTGCTGTGTCTCTGGGCCCTGGTGCAGTGTGTGTGTGTTCCTGCTGTCCTCACTGTTTACATTCTTCCAGAGAGCTACTTCTCCAGCCAGAATGTCTAAGCCCTTGTCTGACCACGAAAGAAAGAAACAGATCTCGGTGCGAGGCCTCGCCGGCGTGGAGAACGTCACAGAGCTGAAGCAGAACTTCAACAGACACCTCCACTTCACGCTGGTCAAGGACAGAAATGTGGCGACCAGAAGAGATTACTACTTTGCTCTGGCCCACACGGTGCGGGATCATTTGATCGGCAGGTGGATCAGAACCCAGCAGCACTACTATGAGAAGGATCCCAAAGTAAGTTCCCGCCACGGCACAACATAACCCCAGACTTTTCACTGCCACAACCCGGTTTTTCTATGTGTGCTGCCGAATTACCGGGAACTATTTTTGTCCTAAAAACTGGTTCCAGCTCTCAGGACTGTTATGGACGTGACTGTGGCCTGTAGTCAGCTCAGTCACACACCATAACCTGAATTTAACGCTGCTCCTGCTCATCGACCACACTTTGACCTCCACATTGTCAAACAGTTCTTTCCTCAGCATTATGTAATGTCAAGTCGTGACATTTAAAGCTCACGGTGGGATTCTTTCGCCAGCACGCCGATGCTCCTATAGTGTGTTGAAACACGAAACCCGTGCGTGGCCTTCTGTTCCCGACCAGTCTGACCGTCAGGCTTTGCTCGTCTTAGTGGACCACATGCCTCAGAGGGCATCTGGATTCAGGAGCATTCATGGCCGCGTACTCTGTAAAGATCCATCTCGGCAGTCTTTTTCGGCAATTAGATTCAAACAGAAAGCCAAAGATGTGGAGAAACGAGTACAGCACAAAAGGCAGAGTGAAATTGAACTCTGTGAACACTCAGTGTGAAACGTTTACCTTAGATAAGATTCAGCTGGGAAACTGTTTGGTTTACAAGTTGGCCAGATTTCTGGCCATCATATATGAATGACCCACCCACACGCTGCCAGTGCTTTAAAGGTCAAAGGTGAAACCTCAAAAGGTTACACCCTCAGCCTATATTTACGTGCTGCACGTACCGGCGCTACCCTCACAGCAATGACATATTTCCTGCTGCATTTTAAGGAAAAGCTAGGCTAATCGGCGCAATGCAAAGACATGTCCCGATAGATATCTGGAGAAGTCCTCCAATCTCCCCTCAGATTTGAGCTGCACAATAAAAGGGTAACAGGCTCAGGCTGACCTTTCCAGCAACCTCTACAGGGGCTATTTTTGCCGAGGCCAAAATGTTGGTGGTTATGCAACACTCAAAGCAATCTGTCCCCCTTCTCTTGTGTTCTCCTCTCTGCTCTACCTCCACTTCAGCTTCGGCTCCTCCTTTACAGAGGAGGAGAGAACTAAATGGCAAAGGCTAAACAAAGGCTCAGGGGGCACATTTGTGTGCTCGGCCATGTGCGGCCCCAAACGATGAAACTTGAAGATTTCTCTGCCAGTCGGGGGTCAGCTGTTGTGGTGACATTGTGCCGCAAATGTCACTTTTCTTTGACGCTAAATCATTTGATGTCGCTAAACTTGGACGAAACTCTTTCTGCCTGTTGATTTTAGTTCCTCTCCTCTTCCCAACATTGCAGCGCGTGTACTACATCTCCCTGGAGTTCTACATGGGTCGGGCTCTCCAGAACACCATGGTGAACCTGGCCCTGGAGAATGCCTGTGACGAGGCCATGTACCAGGTGGGAGGAAGACGCCATTTTTCCTGTCATGGCTGATTCACCATTTCATTCAAGAGCCAGCACATGAAAATGTTTTTTATTCCTCCAGGTGGGTCTGGACATGGAGGAACTGGAGGACATGGAGGAAGATGCTGGGTTGGGAAATGGCGGTCTGGGCCGCCTTGCTGGTGAGCGCTTCCCTTTAAGAGTTTTCTCCCGCTTTGACCCATAAATATTATGCATCATGTTATGAGAGCAAGTCAAAGCTGCTGTGTTCTGCCTGCATTTGCAGCCTGTTTCCTAGACTCTATGGCTTCACTGGGCCTGGCTGCCTACGGTTACGGCATTCGCTATGAATTCGGTATCTTCAATCAGAAGATTGTCAATGGCTGGCAGGTCAGAAATAATTCATTTCTATGTTGACTATAGCCTCACCTTTAAATCACCTCCTGAATGAGCTTCCTGCTATCATTATGAGAACTTAATGTTCTCCTGTGTGTCCGGCGCCGCTCGGCTAATGAATGTTTTCCTTCTCCTCAATACGAATTAATGTCACCCGTCAGGTTGAGGAGGCCGATGATTGGCTGCGCTTCGGTAACCCCTGGGAGAAGGCTCGTCCCGAGTACATGCGCCCCGTACACTTTTACGGCAAGACTGAGCATCACCCAGACGGCGTCAAATGGGTCGATACTCAGGTGAAAATAGGATTTAGATCCATAAAAACGAACGCAGAGGCATCTGTCCAGCTGCCAAATGACCTTTTTCTGTGATGGTGGTGGCAGGTGGTGCTGGCTCTGCCATATGACACCCCAATCCCAGGCTACAGGAACAATATTGTCAACACCATGAGGCTGTGGTCTGCCAAGGCTCCCTGCGAATTCAACCTGAAAGACTGTACGAACTACTGAATCACCCCGCGTCTGTCCACAAAGAACAACTCAATCTACTTTATGTTGTGTGTTCTTCAACAGTCAATGTCGGCGGCTACATCCAGGCTGTGCTGGACAGAAACCTGGCTGAGAACATCTCCCGTGTGCTCTACCCCAATGACAATGTAAGCAAAGGAAAGATACTGCCTTTGCTTTCTCCCAGAGTACATTCACGCCATGGCTGTTAGGTGAACCCGGGTCAGAGGTAACGGTTTAATGACGGCCAGGTGCAGATCTTTGGACTCTAGGCTTAACAGGGGATCAGTGATGGATTGGCATGCTTCATCCACATGGGTCCAGTGTTAAGTCTTTCTGTTTAGCGAATGGTCATTTTTAAAATACTTTCAATTAATAAACAGGTCAACAAGCAGCAAGTGAAATATTAGGACAGAACTAGAAGTGGAAATCAATGTTCAGAAGGAGAGGAGCTGCAGGTTTATCAACAACTTGAGCTAATTGAGTATATTTACGTACCAGCTTTCCGTTCAAGATGCAGCATATTTTGAAATTTTAACATTTTAGTCACGTTTGAGGGGATCTGGCATATTTTGCTATTTGTCACAATACTTACTGGTCTGATTTATCATCCTGTGATGTAAGTGCTGCATCTCAGGATGCGCGAGTCTTCCTATACATCCAGGCTTGCTGTGGACCTAATGTACCCAGTTAAATATATTCATGAATCACTGTACATCTGACACATTTTAAATATTCCAAGTGCAGCGTCTGCATGAGGCTGACCACTGGAATCCGCAGTGGCTTCATTGATCTATGCAAATGTCTTGATTTTATTGACCAGACATCAGTCCTCCTTCCACCATTCCTGCTCTCATCTGAATTGCATTGATGTTTTATGTGGAGAAGCAGCATATTTAATTCCACATTGGGCTCTTTACCTCCCCCCGCAGGGCCACCTGGGCAGCATTTCTCTGCTGTCTCCTGTCTCTATAGCATCTATAGCGTCCAAACCAAGAACTGCTTTATTAGCCTCCTATAGCATTCATGCTGATAGGGAGCTGTGGGACTTATCCTACAAAGTGACTGATCTTACCTCTGATTTCTGGCGCTGTGTGTTCTTGGAGAAACGTGTGAGTGTTCCGGCAGAGTGGGGACGTTCAGATAATAAAATGTTCCCTGCGGCCCAATAAGCAGCAGCCGCAACAGTCCAGTTTGAAGAAAAAAAACAGGAAAGAAATCATCATTTCGTGAGAATCTCTTAGGGTGTGTATGTGAGTAGAATTTGCAAGTACCCAAATGCTAATAATTCCCCTCCCTACATCATTTTCCCCCTTAGTGCTTTGCATGAATTTGTGAGTTTGGTCCAAAAGAAAATGTCTGTAATTTATTCTCTGGACTGAGGACCGACTCGTATTTCATCATAGATTTTTATTTGTAAAAAACAACTGCGTCTTGCGTGTGCTTGCCTGAATTATGAAATAATATAGAAACACTGAAATGCCTTTTAATTAGCTCATTACCATGAAAAATTCCAATTTCCAGCTCTCTAATATGATTTCAAGTAATGGCTTATATTATTACAGACACTGGGATTTAGTTATTTAGAAGTTTCATTCTAATTGTAGTTTGATTATAATAGACTAGTTGATCACTCACAAATGCCTCACTGTCCTCTGGGCTATTTTGCTTCTGTGAAAACAATTTAAAGTGTCTATGCAGCTTTTCTCACCTGAGGAAAGGGTTCATCAGTCTGTCACAGTGTTTGCCCATAAGCAGCACTCCTCTGATTTCTATGTGATTTTAACTTCACAGCCCCTGGCTGTCAAGGTAATTAAGGTTGTTGGCTTTTTCATACTCGGTCTCAAGTTAGCTGTCCATGAGCGTGAAGAGCAGTCAGAAAAATTTCAGATTGTATACTTAAAGAAATCTCTTCATCTTTGCCTGTGGGGCACAAACAGACAAATATGCATCTTTACCCGTAGTTCTTTGAAGGAAAGGAGCTCCGTCTGAAGCAGGAGTACTTTGTAGTATCTGCCACCCTGCAAGACATCATCCGCCGTTTCAAGGTCTCCAAGTTTGGCTCCAGGGAAATTGCTCGCACGGATTTCAGCAAACTGCCTGACAAGGTGAAGCAAATAACACGCAGCATTTGGAAAAGAAAAGGTTCCCCACTTATTGTTCAGTAAATGACTTTTTCTCGTGCCAGTGGAGGAAAAGGCAGAGCAGAGCACCTCATTCTGTATTTGCATCTGTTGTTCTGCATGTCCAGGTTGCCATCCAGCTGAATGACACCCACCCAGCCATGGCAATTCCTGAGCTGATGAGGGTCCTGGTTGATGAGGAAAAGCTTGGGTGGGAAACGGTGAGAACACATTATTTTTAATCATGCGCTGTAAATCATATTGATGCATATTTTAATCTGCTTACGTCCAGGCCTGGGACATCTGCGTGCGCACTTGTGCCTACACCAACCACACCGTCCTTCCGGAAGCTCTGGAGAGATGGCCGGTCGACCTGTTTGCTCATCTGCTTCCTCGGCACTTGGAAATTGTCTACGAGATCAATCGTCGCCATCTAGAGGTCAGTATGGTGTATTGCAACTTTTTGTTGAAATATTATGTCCATATAGGATGTAGAAAAACAAAACAAAACAAAACAAAACAAAACAAAACGAAACAAAACAAAACAAAACAAAACAAAACAAAACAAAACAAAACAAAACAAAACAAAACAAAACAAATATCCTGTTTCTCTTTTGCAGAGAGTTTCTGCTAAGTTTCCTGGTGATCACGATCGTCTGCGTCGCATGTCACTCATTGAGGAGGGCGGCCAGAAGAGAATCAACATGGCCCACTTGTGCATCGTGGGCTCCCACGCCGTGAATGGCGTGGCCCAGATTCACTCTGACATCCTCAAAGCAACTGTGTAAGTCTCAGAGTTGAACAGTGAAACGCTCAGCAAAGGTGTGAATGGTGAAACTGCAGCGGCGCCCTTTTGCACTGCGCAGACTGCAGCAGCATTTGTGTGTTCATTGATAACACATGGGGTCGTTTTCCCGGCAGCTTCAAGGACTTCTACGAAATGGAGCCGCACAAGTTCCAAAACAAGACCAACGGCATCACTCCCCGCCGCTGGTTGGTGATGTGCAACCCCGGGCTGGCAGAGGTCATCGCCGAGGTCAGCAAAACCTTTCATACCAGCTTCACAAACTACAGTATATTAAATTCAAATAAACATTTCAACATATTCATTGGGAACAGAGGATTGGTGAGGACTTCATCCGAGACCTGGACCAGCTGCGAAGTCTCTGCAAATACGTGAACGACGAGGCCTTCATCCGTGATGTGGCCAAAGTCAAGCAGGTAACTGCTGGATTTCTTCTCCGCTTTGCATTCTATCGACACGGTGTTGGCTGCGTCAGTGTTTAAAGTTGCTCGTTTGAAACCGCAGGAGAACAAGATGAAGCTCGCTATGCACTTGGAGGACCACTACAAGGTGAAGATCAACCCCAACTCCATGTTTGACATTCAAGTCAAAAGGATCCACGAGTACAAGAGACAGCTGCTCAACTGTCTGCACATCATCACCTACTACAACCGTGAGTCTGCAGAAGCAGGCAGGTTCTTGGCCGACGCTGGCACTCGCTGACGTTTATTTTTCTTAACTCAGGCATCAAGAAGGAGCCCAACAAGCAGTGGACTCCAAGAACCATCATGATTGGAGGAAAGGTCTGCGATCTCATATAACTGTTACTCGTCAGTGACTTTAAACTAATCTGACCTCAGCCTTTCACCCCAACTCTTTGTCCCCGCAGGCTGCCCCTGGATACCACACAGCCAAGATGATCATCCGCCTGATCACAGCCATTGGCGAGGTGGTCAACAACGATCCGGTGGTCGGCGACCGCTTGAAAGTCATCTTTTTGGAAAATTACAGAGTCACACTGGCAGAGAAAGGTGGTTATTCCCAGGCTTTCCCTCCTTTTCACTTTTCTGCCTCTTTTCATTCTCATCAAACCCATCGTTCATTCAAAATTCCACATACACTAGCGATGAAGAGGCTTATTGGCATCATTAAGCCTCTGCATGTCCCCCTTCAGTCATCCCAGCGGCCGACCTGTCAGAGCAGATCTCCACAGCCGGCACTGAAGCCTCTGGAACCGGCAACATGAAGTTCATGCTGAACGGCGCCCTCACCATTGGCACCATGGACGGGGCCAATGTGGAGATGGCCGAAGAAGCTGGAGAGGAAAACCTCTTCATCTTCGGCATGAGGGTGGACGATGTGGAGGCGCTTGACAAAAAGGGGTAAAAGAGTAAAGCACGATCCGTTCCAATGCTGAATGAACGTTAAAGTGGAACATTTGCACCAAAATCCCAACATATTTGCAAGCACGCTTGAAAGCAACTTGACCCTGATAATCATGTTTAGAAACATATTTTGGCCTGTTTTTGCATCGCCTTGGTTGAATTTATTCTGCAATAAAGGTGTGAACTCAGGAGCCATCATACTTCTGGTCAAACATTAACTACCACACAGACCAACTAATCCAGTTAGTCTGATCCCTACATGCACTTTTTGCTTTTTTCCCCGCTTTTTCCTGCAATGATGTGTCTTCTTATTATTTTTGCGATCTGTCCTTTTTCAGATACCATGCTGAGGAATATTACAACCGACTGCCTGAGCTGAAACAGTCCATTGACCAGATTTCTGGAGGCTTCTTCAGCCCAAAGCAGCCTGATCTGTTTAAAGAGATCGTCAACATGCTGATGCATCATGACAGGTAAAGACACATCCAACATGGCCAGCCTGAGGGGCTGTCAAGCTGGACAGAATGTGTAGAAACTTGCAAGTAGCTGCAACAAAGGAAGACAAAAGAGAATTTTGACGCTTACTACGTTACAACAGAAAAGCAAAAGATGGCGCTGTACATGTTGTGCGCATTAACCTCCTTGCTCTCTGCACAGATTCAAGGTCTTTGCTGACTACGAAGACTACATTAAATGCCAGGAGAAGGTTAACGCTCTTTACAAGGTATGCACGTGATTTCATTGTGCCAAAAGCTAATGCACAGGAGCGATTCCTCAACCTTTTCCTTTTGGATCCCCACATTAGAACCCCAAAGAATGGACCAAGAAGGCGATTTACAACATTGCTGGCTGTGGCAAGTTCTCCAGCGATCGCACCATCGCCCAGTACGCCCGTGAGATCTGGGGGATGGAGCCTACGCTGGAAAAACTCCCCGCTCCAGATGACAAATAAAAATTTAAACCCTCCATAAATCAGCGCTGATACCATCAATGTGTTCAGAGTCATCAAAGCTGCAATCAAGCAATGCGTTTGTGATGGGTTTGAATAATTTATTGGTATTTTTGTATTTAAAAATATAAACTATTGTATTCCCTTTGGACCCATTCTGAATAAAAATTTGTCTGAAATTCTACTTTTTTTGGATTCTTTTCCCAATGTTTCAAGTGTTTCAGTGTTTGGATGGTAAAAGGACAGAGAACCTCCACACACACACACACACACACACACACACACACACACACACATACATACAGAGGAACTGAAGCTGGGGTGAATCTTTCATCCATGTGTGCTCCTTCTCACATCTTAAAAGTGTAAATCTGTAAATCTTTAGTGTAAATCTGTATTTTGAATAATATTGTGTAACAGTGGACGAGCACGTGCACAGCTACCTGATCAAAGCTCATGTTGTTCTTGGTGTTACTTTCTGACAATAGTTCATCCATTGACGGCAACTGAGCGTCAATGGATGAAAAGATTAATGTAGTATGTGCACATGTGGTGCACATCGTGTAGTGTCTATCGTTGCATTTAATGCCGAACACATCATTATGGTGTGTTTTCACATGACATGAGAAATACTCTGAACCTTTGACGGGCGGAGTTCAAATACTATATATCAGGAGATGCAACGTATGCATTCAGTAAAGTCCCTTTAAAGCTTAATGAAGGCTCAGGAGTCGAGCCTAACATAAAAAGTACAAGCCTAAAGTACAACTTTTGCATTTGATAGCTTTAAATTCTTTCTTGGTCTGCTGTTTTCCAGCAGATTCTCTCAAATTATGTAATTGAAATGGGCTCATGCTTGAAAAATAAGCAGTTAAAGGCTTTGTGAACCTGCTGCTTCATTCAGCCTGACATCTCATGCTGATATTAGACAAGTGCACATTCCTCAAAACTAATCGTAGGGACCCAAAAACAGACAGAAAGGTCTCAGGCTTGTGCCACATTTCTGCAGTAAAAATGATATCTTACACAAATCAGGGGGCCTTGCTGTGCTGCTCTTCATAACGCTGAGATGCTTTCTGAAGTCTCTGATTGCTACAGTCACTTCTGTACTTGTTGGGTAAAACTCGGTGACCTTGGAAAAGGTCATCGCCATGGAACCCTTTCCTATAATTTAACATTCATCATCACCTTCTACCGTTTGTTAAACTGCTGACTTATAAACTGTAAAGAATACAAAGGAACACACGCACAATCAGCCAGTCCTTCAGCTTGAGTAACCAATGAGGTGTGGAGGGTGTGCTTTAATGACGAATGTGCAAAGATATGCCCCCCAATCTTGATGCTGGATCTCACTTGCTCCTGGACAATGAGGACCCAGTGTGTTGCTTCTGCTAATACCGCCGGAAGTCTCATAATCCACAATTCAGTAAAAGCTCCTGGAATTTCGTTTACCTGATGGTAGCGGTGTAAACAGGTTGTGTTGTGGGTGAGTATTGTCCCTAACGAGGTTGCGTGTCCTCCGCAGAACCCTGGTGTGGTAAATGTCCTGCAGTGAGAGGAAGGCTGTTCCACAGATGCGTTGTGAGGTCTTGATCACACGCTGGAGAGCCTTCCTGTCTTGTGCTGTACAGCCACCACCCCAGACTGTGATGGAGGTGGTGAGGACACTCTCGGTCGTACATCTGTAGAAGTTACTGAGAATCTTGACTGACATGCCAAATTTCCTCAGTCTCCTCAGGAAGTACAGTCTCTGTTGGGACTTTTTGATAATCTGTCGGGTGTTGTGAGACCAGGTGAGATCCTCGCTGATGTAAGTGCCGAGGAATTTGAAGGTTTTCACCCTCTCCACCTCTGTCTCATTTATGAATAGTGGTGTGTGCAGCTCCTTTCTTCTCCTTGGGTCGATGACCAGCTCTTTGGTTTTGTCTGCATTGAGGTGGAGGTTGTTGCTGCGACACCAGGCCACCAAATCTGCCACCTCTCTCCTATATGCTGTCTCGACTCCACCAGTGATCAGCCCGATGACTGTAGTGTCGTCCGCAAACTTAATTATGCTGGTGTTGTTCTGGAGGCGACACAGTCATAAGTGAAGAGTGTGTAGAGCAGGGGGCTCAGCACACAGCCCTGGGGTGTCCCTGTGCTTACAGTTCTAATACTGGATGTGCAGTTGTGGACTCTGACTGACTGGGGTCTGCCTGTGAGAAAGTTCAGCACCCAGTTGCAGAGAGAGGGTGTCAGACCAAGTGTGAGGAGTTTATCTGTCAATTTGTGAGGGATGACTGTGTTGAATGCTGAGCTGTAGTCGATGAAGAGCATTCTTACATATGTGTCCTTGCCCTCTAAGTGCGTGAGGGCTGTATGGATGGCGGTATTGACTGCATCATCAGTGGACCGGTTCTGACGATATGCAAACTGTAGGGGATCCACGGTTTCTGGGATGGATTTTTTGATGTGGGTCATGACTAGCCTCTCAAAGCACTTCATTGTGATTGGAGTGAGTGCTATGGGGCGATAGTCATTTAGGCAGGTCACGGTGCTTCGCTTGGGGGCAGGCACTATGATGGTGGACTTGAAGCAGGTGGGGACAGAGGCTTTTGCAAGGGACAGGTTGAAGATGTCTGCGAACACATCAGCTAGCTCTGATGAGCAAACCCTGAGTGCACGGCCTGGGATGTTGTCTGGGCCGGCTGCTTTCCGTGGATTTGTTCTGCTCAGAACCTTGCGCACATCTGTTGATGTCACCATGAGCGGTGGGTCCTGTGTGCTCTCCATGCCCAGCATCCTCCTCTGCTGATCAGGATTTTGGGCATCAAAGCGTGCGTAGAACTCATTCAGCTCATCTGGCAGTGTGGCTTGGCTGGATGTGACTGCGCTTCTCCTCTGCCGATAATCCGTGATGTGTTGGAGTCCTTCCCACATGCGTCGGGGGTTAGAGGTGGAGTAATAACCCTCCAGCTTCTGCCTGTTCTGTTTCTTGGCCTCTCTGATGGCTCTACTCAGGTTGTATCTGGCCTTTTTGTAGTCCTCAGCGGTGCCTGACACAAAAGCAGATGAGCGTGCCCGTAGTTTGGCCCTCACATCACAGTTTATCCAGGGCTTTTGGTTGGGGTATATTCTGAGGTGCTTGGTGGTGGTGACAGACTCTATGCATGTGCTGATGTAGCTGGTAACTGCAGAAGCATATTCCTCTAGATCTACAGTATCTTCACTCATAGCTGCAGTTCTAAACACATCCCAGTTTGTACATCCGAAGCAGTCCTGAAGCACTAGGTCAGTTTCTTCATTCCACACTTTAACAGCTTTACTTACTGGGGGAGCCTGCTTGAGAAGTTGTCTGTAAGACTGTTTGGTCTCATGTTTGCTGATGGCGTCATGCAGCTGGCCTAGAGCGCTAGCGGTGTTAGCTCGCGGTGGTATGTAAACAGCTGTTACAACCACAGTGCTGAACTCACGAGGTAGGTAGAAAGGTCTGCATTTCACCATCAGCAGTTCAATGTCCGGGGAGCAGAGTTTCTCGACAGTCTGTGCATCCGAGCACCATTGTTTACTTACATAAACACAGACACCGTCGCCTCTGTGTTTACCAGATGCTAATGTTCGGTCTCCTCGGTAGACAACGTGTGTTTCCAGGTCAATCGCCGAGTTGGGTGTGTCCTTCGTCAGCCAGGTTTCGGTGAAAATGAAGACACAACACTCTCTGATCTCACGTTGAGCGCTAGTCCGGGTTCTCAGCTCGTCGATCTTATTCCCGAGGGAGCAGACATTAGCTAGTAGCAGGCTGGGTACCGGTGGCCTGGTAGCCCTAGCTTTTAGCCTAGCATGCAGGACCCCCCTCTTGCCTCGTTTCCGCCTCAGCCGCTTTGGTTGCCAGCTGTTCGTCTCACCGGAGGCTGGGACTGCCGCGTCCTCCCGGCGTAACAAAAAGCCAAAGTCCGAGAGGCTGAATGAAAGTTCGTGATGAACTTTACCGATGTTTAGAAGTGCCTCTCTACTGTAGCTTACAGTTGCGCGAGTATAATGTATGTTCAATATGAACATATTTGACCTCTTCCGGAGTTTGATCAAACTTGTCAGAACCTTCTCCCAGACTGCCCATTGGCAAGTGGCAGTTTCGTGTCTGAATGACTGTATTTTTCTGTTATTTTTGAAAGTTCTGTTCTGATCAGCAGGTAAGTTGGTTAAATTCAACTTCATTAGGACCTTTAGATGAGACAAAACTCAGTATTTGGTTGGTTTGGGCAGCTGTTTCTGTTTGACATCCTCACAGGTGCTACAAGAACTTTGGCTCGGTAAAGGAACACGAGGACTTCTGCGCGTCTTGCGGGGTTCTGCTCGTGCACAAAGATGGCATTTGGTGATCTGTTAGACATGGTAGGGAGCATGGGACGTTTCCAGATCATACACGTGACCCTGCTCTGCTTGCCGGTGTTGATGATGGCCAGCCACAACCTGCTGCAGAACTTCGTGGCATCTGTGCCTCCTCACCACTGCAGCACACAGTCAAACGTGTCTGCGTCGGCTCTGAGCGCAGAGGAGAAGCTGCTTGTCACAGTGCCGCTGGACCTTGCGGGAAAGCCGCTGAGGTGCCAGCGCTACAGCGCTCCACAGTGGCACCTACTGGCCAGGAACGGGAGCTCAGAGTCAGAGGAGGAGGACTACGCTCACTCTAAGCAGATGGACGGTGACCTGGAGGGATGCGTGGACGGATGGTCGTACAACATGACGGAGAGGACTTCTACCATCATATCTGATGTAGGACTTTATTTTCTCTTACTGAGTCCATTGTTATGGTTCTTGTATGTTAACCTGTGCTCCACTTTGGCCAGTGGGATTTGGTGTGTAACCTCCGCTCTCTGAAGCAAATGGGCCAGA
Organism: Pao palembangensis; assembly: GCA_015343265.1. Lineage (NCBI taxonomy): Eukaryota > Metazoa > Chordata > Actinopteri > Tetraodontiformes > Tetraodontidae > Pao > Pao palembangensis. The sequence continues at coordinate 8,029,955 of CM027094.1, read as the reverse complement.
CTGTCTACATGGGTGGTGTGCTTGTTGGAGCGGTGGTCTTCGGAGGTCTCTCTGATAGGTAACCTTGCATATAACCGAACGAGTGACTGTTTTCTATTCATACATATGAGCAATTTGACCTGTTTGTAGCTTGACGTAGTCTGACCTCACTGACCTTGGTGCAGATACGGCCGCCGAATCCTCCTGATTATCTCCTACTTGCTAATGGCCGTCTCGGGAACATGCGCCGCTTTCTCCACCTCCTTTACCCTCTACTGCGTGTTCCGCTTCGGCTGTGGCATGGCTCTGTCCGGCCAGGCCCTCAACAGCTTCTCGCTCAGTGAGATATTTCACATTCCTTCGACAGAGAAATGAATAAATAAATGTGGTTTCTGCAGAGGTGTCGCATCATGTTCAGCTTTGTTTGTGATCTGAAGTCATTGAGTGGATCCCGACGCGCGTGCGGACAGTGGTGGGGACAATAACAGGTTACTCCTACACGTTGGGACAGCTGATCCTGGCCTTGGTTGCCTACTTCATCCGGGACTGGCGGTGGCTGACCCTGGCTGTATCTCTGCCCTACTATGTATTCTTCCTTTACTCATGGTAAGACGCTTAAAAGTGAGCAGAAAGGACAAGTTTGGCATCAATCTACTGTCTCAGAAAAACTCAGAGGCAGCGTGTAGCATGTAGCAGCACAAACATTACATCTGAATTGCATTAAAAACATTAATGGTGAGTATATGTAGAGGACTGGAAAAATGAACAGGCATCTGTTGCAGGTGGTTCCATGAATCTTCCAGGTGGTTAGTCCACAACAACCAGTGCGAGCATGCCATCAGGAACCTTCAAAGTGTGTCCAAAATCAACGGACGGTCCAATGAAAGTGAAAAACTGGACGTTAAAGTGAGAGACAATGGCGTTTTTCTATAATCGGACGGCTTCTCTTTTAGCGTCAGCACCAGCTGAGATTCTCTTTCTGTGCAGATGGTGCAGGAATCCATGAAGAAGGAGCTGGGTGGTTCCCAGGAGTCCTACTCCTTCATGGATCTTTTCCGCACAAACACCATGAGGCAGATGACCATCTCGCTCAGCGTCGTCTGGTACGATGCAGATCCTGCAGCTTGGTCTACAATAAAACCAGCCACATGACACGAAGCCTCACTCTCTAGGTTTTCGACCAGCTTCGCCTACTATGGCCTGTCCATGGACCTGCAAAAGTTCGGAGTGGACATCTACTTAATCCAGGTGATCTTTGGAGCGGTCGACATCCCCGCCAAAGTCGTCATAACTGTTACCATGAGTCTGTTTGGACGCCGTCCGTCACAGTGCGGGGCCCTCATCATCGCCGGAGTCACTATACTGGTGAACATGCTGGTGCCTCACGGTATGTAGAAACACAACAGGGCAGAAAACAAGAACCACTGTGTAATCTGGTTGCTGGCTGCAGATAAACAGACATTGCGAACCAGTCTGGCTGTTCTGGGTAAAGGTTGCCTGGCGGCCTCCTTCAACTGCTGTTACCTTTACAGTGGAGAACTCTACCCAACTGTTATTCGGTAGGTATAATGTGTCAACAATTACAGAAATAAAGAAAATATTGCTCTTGAGTGATTGCAAGGTAACCAATTATTTTAACACATGCTCATTCGTATCTGAAAGACCTTGATAATAACAATAATAATTCAACCTGGAAATGCAACGGTTTAAACTACCTCATTACCTGCATGGCAACAAATCTGAATTGTGGAGTTTGGTCCTCCGGTACTTGAGTGCTAATAGCGCTCAAGCTGTGTAAAATGTAATGAATTTCAGGGTGTGAGAAACGAAGGTTCATGTCTGGTTGTTGTTTCTCAGCCAGAACGGCATGGGCTTCGTATCCATGAATGCCCGCCTGGGTTCCATGGTGGCCCCCATGGTGCTCCTAGCAGGGGACCACATACCTTGGATACCTGGTTTCATCTATGGGGGAGCTCCAATCCTCAGTGGGGTGGTTGGAATATTTCTTCCAGAGACACTCGGCTCTCCTCTTCCTGATACGATACAAGACGCAGAAGACAGGTGAGATAGCAACAAGGAGACGGGCATCTCTCTGTAATCCTCTGCATGTCCCCAAGTTAACCAGAAAGAGACAGGGAGGGAGGGAGAGAGTGAGTGTGAGAGAGAGAGAGAGAGAGAGAAAGCAAGAGAGATATGATTCATCCTTATTTTCTCTTTCAAACACAGGGGATCTGGGAGAAGACCCAAGAAGAGAACAAAGGATCAAAGCTTACAAGACAATGAGACAAATCTAATAAAACAGGCTGCCTGATCTATCTATCTATCTATCTATCTATCTATCTATCTATCTATCTATCTATCTATCTATCTATCTATCCGTCCGTCCGTCCGTCCATCCGTCCATCTGTCAGTCCGTCATTCTTATCATGCCCCCATCTTTAAAGCTTAGTTACTGTTCAAACTATGATAAGTAATCTTTATTAGCTCATGTTTGTTGAAAATGCTTTTTTCAAGGGTCAAGGTGATCGTGGCCTCTAGCTAAGGGAAAACAAGAGTCCGACGACCATTAGGCTTATGATGCTTTTATTGCAAGTGAACTCATATATATGAGTGAGTCTGAGGAAAAACTCCAATTTTAATTTTTCCCGCTGGTTTTATTTTAAATCCGAGCCACTCTTTTACCACAGCACTATACTATAGTTTATACAGACTGGTTGATGTCACAGCAGCAATCACAGTATGAGACAAATACAGAATTTACAAACTGAGTCAAATTTAGTCTTCTTAGTGGGTGTATTCCTGCTGCCCATTAGCATAGAGAAATGCACATTTTATTAGTGGGCAGAAGATTGAGTTCTATATATAGGTTTTTCTATAATTTAATATGATGACTAAAATATGTTAGTGTCACAAATGATGATCTGGATTTGACATCCTTCTTGTTGCATATACAGTTTGGAACTGCAAATAGTAAAGTTATTACTTCTTAAATATAATGCTACACCGTGTGGTTCTATTAAATTATTCTCTAGTGTAGTGTTTCCAGGACAACGTAGAATGAGCAGAAAGAAAATTGTGACGTTTTACCTGTAAAATTTGCTGTTGTGCTCCCACCTAGTGGTGAATCGACGGTAATGCGTGCACGAAGCAAAACAACAGCGTCAGCAGAGGACGCAAAAGGTGATAGGCTTCCTAACGTGGTCTACTGATTGTTCAGACATCTGCAAAATTAGAATACCTTATCCTGAATTAGATTTAAGTTTTGTATTTAGCTTTAAAAGCTTTTTATATGTGTTTGTTACTAACTGCACCAGCTTAAGAGCAATGCGGAGTAGCAATGTAAAATCTATAAACCCTCAATCATCTTATTAAAGAAGTCACACACATAACGTTTTAAGTGCGTATTCATGTTTTCTAAGATAAGAGGTAAAGCAGAAATAAATACCTCATAAATATGATATGAATAAAGATTTATTTTCTCATATGAACAAGTGGATTCAATTTTCATTTTTATTTTACAGTCTATGACAATCTCGCATTGTTTCCTTTTTTCCTAGCATATTTCAGGGATGACATGGGGAAAGGTTCTCTTTTATTGCTGAATGTTAAATGAAATACACTTTTACTGACTGGAAAAGAATTGTCTGCTGCTTTTTTTTTTCTTTTTCCTCTTTTTTTTAACTTTAAACCATGCACCCAACTAACTGTGACCACAAGGACATGCAGAAGAGAGGTGTTCCAAATATCTCAAGCGAGGGCTGGGGTCACAGGGGGTGTGGGAGGGGCGTCAGGGCTACTCTGAGATGGAGGGGGTGGAGTGGGGGCTCACAAAATTAAAGTGAAGAGACGGCGGGGCATCCCTGGCACCGCACCGCCCCATCGCATTTAAACTGCTTACGTTTGCATTTTTGGACGTACAAAATCAGACCCCCAGGCGAGGGATTCAATGAAATGTATGCAACTCGGGTGTGAATAAAGACCTTTAACTTTAACAATACATCTGTGCATTCAACATATAGCAGTGACAGTGACAGATTGATCACTGGGTTTATTCAAACTGTTAAGAATGAGACATTCAGCCGTGGAGAACCTGACAGCCATGAAATGCCATCAGCTGTGGTCGGTCATCGGCTCACTTTAAAGAGATCAGACAATTCCTTACGTTATATATCTTAAACATTTGCCTTCATGGGCTGACAATTAAAGGGGGGTGTGATTAACCCTGTTCACTTTTAAAGTTATCAGCATTTATCAACTAAGTCTGTTTGCCAACGAGACAAAGCAGTACAAAATCAGGGCAGACGTGGTTGTGCATGTAAAAGAAGAAGTGACACAGACATTCAGTGGACATGACTGCGTGAACACGGAAGGCTGACGACTGGATAAATGGCTGTATAATGGCTTTAAAAACGTACTCATGTAAATATGCACTTATGTATATCATGATAATTCATTCTACACTATAGGCATCACATAGTTTTTTGTACACACAACACACTGCAGTCACCTCTTAGAAAATGACGTCATCAACAGCAAAATATATAGTTTGCATATTTTTGCATTTTTGACCCTCCAGAGTTTCACAGCTATTCACTTATATCGTCTAGTATGTATACTGGTCTCCGCTGGCTCCACTTGGCTGTGTGTCGCGCTCTCGGGGAGGGTTTCGGGAATGGATGGACGCAAGCACGGTGACGTCCAGGCCTTTATTGGGGCCTTGGGCAGGCCTTGAAAACGGGTGGGGTCGGGGGTGGGCATGTAGAAATCCTGAGATGCAATGCGGCCTTTAACAAGGGCCACATTAACAGAATGGACACAAAAGAATGAGCTGGGAGGGGAGTGGGAAGAGATGTGATCTTCACTTTCTGTTTTGCCATCATCTGGGATGCCAAGTGGAACCATAACAGACAAGCATGAGAAAAGCCTGCTGGGGGTGCCGGGGCAGGGCAGGCCGGCAAAGGGGCAGAATAGCTGTAAACACATCAAGCTATGACCTGCATAACATATGACCCTATGGCGGCCTTACCTGTCCAGTGTGGGGGGTGGGAGGCGTGCCGTTCTATTAAAGCGCGACTACTCTGCAAACCTGTGATACACTCTTGAGTCAGCTCTGCTGAGGCATCAGTAGACCCACGCGTTAACAACAAACAGCTCAATTTACCTAACAATCACAGACACATGCAGGCACACCGACATGCACTCACGCACACCAGCAGACACACACAGGCCTTTGCACGCACATCCGTCGCCTCTCACGTTTACTCTGTCTCTCTTCGGTCGCAGGGATCTACTCCATATTTACCAGATCCCGAATCATAAACCCTACAGGTGAATCATGTTAATGTAAACATACACGTTATGTCTAAGTGGTTTATATTGCAATGCATGGTAGAGGGCGGGGCCGGGTTACGCTCCAGTGGGGATAGACTCCTCAAAGAATGCAATTTGGACAAAAAACAGAAACCAAAGAGGGAAAGAAACATAAATGTGTATAAAAATGAGGCATCCATATAAGAAAGACTACAAAAACCTCCACTGGCCCTCTGGCATCGGTGTACAGCAAAAGGCACCACAATATTACTCTATTTTTATGTCGTGAAAAAACTGGCACATCTTTTTTATGCTGTAAATCAAAATGTACATATAAATAGAGTTTTCCCTATAAAAAAGTCTTTGCTGTTAACTAGTAGACAACTTTTGCTAAAATGAAAATAAATATTTCATTTGTTTAGAATATCTGTCAGTTATATAAAATAAAAATATTTCTTATAGATGCAGGTCTATACTATATTGACTTTGTCGGTTCACTTCTGCGCTTTAATGGGGTGTATTGTCCGGCTTGGAGCGTGAGTGTGTTAGTCTTGTATGCATGTTTGAATTCCCACTGTGCCGCCCCGACGAGTGCGAAGTCCGACTGTCCACCGGCCTGTAGATGGTGGAGGGTTCGGCGTTCATGTTCTGCATACTGAGGAAAGGCGTGCTCTCACCGTCCTCATCTGACTCGCTTTCCGTTAGGCAGCTCCGGGACCCGTAGTCCCGGGACACCTCGTATCCCCGCGGGGCCACGTGGCCATTCAATCTGGATCTCCGCCAGCGACGGCCACCGTTCCCACTGGACCCACTTCTCTTTGGTTGCTCCCGAGAGGACAGATTCTCTTGGGTGGTCTCATAGTCTTCCTCCTCTGCCAGCCGGTAGGGGCTGGAGGGCAGGCTGCCCCTGCTGTCGTTTAGATAGGTACGCCGCTGCTGCCGGTAGGGGTCCTGGTACTGGGCATCGTGGAGCGGCACCTGGTAGCGGCGCAGCAGAGGCTGGTTGTCCTCCAGAGGGTAGGGGTTGTGGACAGCAGGAGGCAGGGACATGGCATGGCTGGCATTGGGGGATGTGATCTGGAAGGTAGGCACCTGCGAGGGCAAGGAATAATGGAACTCCACTGGCGAAAGGCGGGCTGGTGTGGTCAGGGCTGACACATATCTGTGGGACATAAAGAGGGGGAGGGGGGAACACTGTTTAGAAGAGTGTGAAATGTGTGCTGTGTAGTACTACATATTTGTAGTGGGTTTGTTAAAGCTGCAGGGGCATCCCCCAGGGATGCATTCTTGGTCCCTTTGCTACACACCTCTGAACTAAGCTGATGAACAAGGCTGCCAAGTTTACTCAGCTAAAACACCAGGAGTCTGGCTAAATCCCAAGCATTTGTTTATGACTTGTTTGTTTGTGACTTGTTTATGACTGTTACTGTTATTGTAGACTTTACCATCCAAATGTAATATTTTGTGGTTATACTGGCTGTTAGTGAGAATTTAGAAGCACAAGTGGCAGTCAAGCTAAATCTAAAAGAAGATAAAATACCCTCTGATGACTACAGGTAAAAGGTTACTATTAAAGGTGTTATTTGCATGTTATCTTGACAGGTTTGAACTGTTGTTTATCTCTCCTCCACCATGGTTTACCTCTAAGCACCCATATTTGGATTGTTTGTATTTCCCCATAGGCATCATTATCTGCGAAAGCTCCAGCTAATCTACACCCACTAAATATTTACGCCATAGATTCGCGGAGCATCGTTTTAGAACATACATGAAACTGACGGTGACTCATGATGTGAGAGTTTGACCTGTTTGTTTAATCCAGCTGGGTGCGATATTCCCACATCGATGCAGCGAGCGCGCAAGCCGCCACCATGATGGAAGAGGTGCTTGTTATCTGGAATAAATCTGAGAGGACGACGGTTATGCAACCCGCATCTGTGAAAGGACTCAGTGGCCAAACTTTGCACACATGCTTGTTGTTACACATGTGCAGATTAGAGCTCGGTCACATAAAAGGCCTGCTCCATTATTGAGTTTGTCTCTAAACTGGTTATAACTGTGTTATGAAATCCTGCACATGTTGTAATATATATGCTGTTAATAAGTTCCAGAATTTGCACTTTCCACTCTGCAGTGAATGCGTGAAGCAGATAAAACAGTCTGTAAATGTGTTAAAACTGCTGGTGAAAAAAAAAAATCCACACGTGATTGCGTGCATGTCTCGGTTGGCCTGAACGTTGTTTACTTGAAACTGTACACCGGCTCCGATCAGCCAGAAAGACAGGCAGGCACCTGTACAGTCACCCGTAATGAGGTCATAGTGTGCGCCATTCCAGCGGATCCTTCTGTGCTGCACACCTCTGCTGTTATGAAATTGGGTTCGCCCTGTTTTCATGTCCACGTTTTGTCTCTGGAAGACAGTTTTAGTGCCTGTGTCCTGCACACACAGGACGATACTGCTGTTTGTTGTGACAACCCCGAGTAAATGTTCAAATACTGGGTCTTATAAAATCGTCCCACTCGTCTCAGAACATGAACATGACCACTGTGCTGTTTGTTACTGCATGAATAGTACTTTGACGTTCTGGATTCGGCCTGTGTTTAAGCTACACCAGAGGACGTGGCATAGCGTCGTCATGCATACGGTCATTGATCAATCATTTCTCTCCTTCTGAACTGATTTGTGCTGCCAGAAAATGTGTTCCTGCTTAAAGGTACGTGCAGGTCCAGTTTAGAGACGCGGGCTCGTGTTTGGGTATCCTCACGTTTTTTCTCTCCGCTCGCATGTGGCCTCGTTGATAGATGTCTGCGGTGGAATTCAGGTGCGGTGGAATCAGCACAGGCAGGCTGGCATCTGTGGATGTGGGCTGCCAAACCCTGCAGTGAAAGCTGTTCTGTTTGAATCCAGTGATGGATTCATCCATCCATCCATCCATTTTCTATACCTGCGTTATCCAACTTTTGGGTTGCAGGGGTCTGCTGGAGCCTATCCCAGCTGTCAAGGGGCGAGAGGCAGGGTACACCCTGGATAGGTCGCCAGCCTATCGCAGGGCTAACACAGAGACAGACAAGCACTCACACATCAAGCCCAGTGATGGATTCAAAGACCAGAACTCAGAACGACGGTCTCAGTGATATTCCCCCTTTAGCACATGCAAGGCCCACGAGTACAGTGAGCTCTGTACCTTCTGAGTGGAAGTGTGGAAAGATGCGTTTCCCCACGTCACAAACAGAGCAACTGTAACTGCAACTATACCAGTTTCCCATTAATCCTCACAGCTCCCCTGTCATAAACCTCAGGCTCCTGCTGAGTGGAGGCTTTTTCCTCCTCCTACACGACAGCTTTTGACAGAAAGCTACAACATTAGCCAGCTTAGTTAGCTATTCTCCTGTGTTATGTTGTGTGACTTGCTACGTGGAGCATCTTAAAGCATGATGTATGAAAACAAATGCAACATTGATTGATGGAATGCATTAATTAAATAGTTTTGGAGCTTTGATCGCTGTCCAGGATCTGCAGCAGGGGTATTACTCAGCTTTTGATCATTGCATGTGCTTTTATGTATAGGAGAGTGATGTGCCTCTGACTTCACCTGGCAAGTAAATATTTCGCATAAAATGTAGTGTTTTTGTTTGGAATATCATTGTTTCAGTTTTGATGCCAAATGTTAACAGTCTTATGCGAGAAATATATTTCCAGCTGAAAATGGTGACTGTCACATTTCAGCTGTTTACACAGAGAAAGGCATCGACTCTCTGAAAGAGACATTTTGAATCAGTTTACACTGTATTGTTGTTGCTAGTCATAAGTTTCTGTGTTGGTGCATCACACGAAACACACCGCCAACTAGTGGCCTGCATGGAAATTTCAACATTTTGTCCATTCCTGTGTAAACAGTGCTCATTGTTAAAACATATCTGTCAACAAAGAAAGCAGGAGAACAATACCCTTTCCACCTCATTCTCGTATAAATGGGGATTTAAAATCCTACCAACAGACTTTTTGCTAATGTGACCTCCTCTTTACTGTTTTTGACTGATTGCTGCTGTCTTGGGATTTATATTGTGGATTTTTTTTCACAGAAATATAATTATATTAAGTGTAAATTGTAATATAGCCTCTTAAAAAAACAATTGCATGCGCTAAGGTAGTCATGTTTTAAATTAGCATGTTTTTTATCCTCTTGTCTGCCTGTGTGTATTTCTCCTTCTTCTCATCATGTCTGTTGTGTGTCAGGTTTCACTGGGCCTGTCAGAGTGACCTGACCAGCCTTTGACACCTAAGAAAGAGAACAGGTCCCCCACCTGTCGCTGTGCGGAGAGTCCCCCAGCGAGTCGAACGAGTTTCCATACTGCAAGCCCGGCCGATGAGAGTCGGAGTAACCACAGTGTGCAGCCCGCCGGGCCCGTGCCTCCACGCAGGCAGGACTGCTGCATTTACTGGTCCCAACTGATGATGACATCATTCCCGGCGAGTCAGAGAGAACGCTGTCAGAATGTTCCAGGCTCCATGTACGTTCCTCGTGCCTAAAGAAATTGAAAAACAAAAAAGTTCTTAACTTGTACACACCCAAGCATGTCCCATGGTCCTACAATCCAAAAATGCTTTAACTTTTAAATCAGACATTTTAGATAAGGGGAGCCAAAATGGCGGTGATGCTGTATGTGGTTGTAGGGGCTTCGCTTTGATGGGATTTGTGCGTCCAAATCTAATGTCCAGGTGTGTGTTTGGCATCCGCACCTGTGAGTGGATGAGTGGGCTTGTGTGGAAGAGTTGTGTGATCTGGAAGAGGCGTGGCTGGCGGGGAACGATCCTTCTGTCACCGGCCGTATGACTCGTTCGGTTGCAGGCATATTCTTTGATATGTACTGTCGGGAAAATGGAAGAAAAGCACAGAGATTGGATTAAACAACACAGCTTAATGCAGTTTGGTCTACATCTGTGCGTTTTAACGACATTTAGAGTCCTCTCAGATACTCACATCGACCATGGGGATTTCCTCCGGGCCTGGTCCTGGGTGGTTGGGTCCATTAGCAAGGTTACGATTGGGGTGTTCTGGACACATGTTCTGTCGCAGATGATTGTGCATCTTCTTTCTTTGTTTCCTGGTTGGGTAATGCACAGTTGTTATCTTTGCCCGCACTTTTGCAAAAGCCAAAGCTGTAAATCACCCCTAATGTCGTAGGAAGTCACCGTTTTTAAGGCAACAATGGCTTTTTACTTACTTGGTTTTACAGTAGGCAACCACACACACGATGCCCACCACCAACAGAGCTACGCAAATCCCTGTGATTGTCAAGACTCGTTTCTGGTAGAGTTCCTCTGCCTCTGTCAGCGTCACACCCACAAACACACAGACACATTCACACAAGGAGGGAAGTGAAATAAATTAGAAAAATTAGTACCTTGAGGTGCGTGTTCTCCACACAAACCTGTGTCTATTATTCTATTATTCAGCTACTAAATGCTGAGTAGTATGAAGCTTCATTTTTCCACCCCTGGTGAATGAATTGGGAGCCGAACGTCCCCTCTCACAGAATAACAGATGCTGCTGCTGCTGCAGTAATGTGGTGTAGGCGGGGACGGTGCAGCCCAGCATAGCCTGCTTTGATATATTAAGCAGGTGGAACCTCTGAAAAGCTAAATAATTTCACATTTTGTATAATACAACGGATTTTTACACCTTGGGTGGGCCCAATTTCTATAAGCAGCCTGTTCCGGTGCTTCAGGTGTTCCAGTCTTCATACACTCAGCTATTTAGCAATGGTAATAAAAACTAGTTTTAAAGTAATTTATAATTTTAATGATTAAATTCAATACAATCACAGACTAATGCTTCTTTTTCCTTTTCCAGAAAAGAGATTGGATGAGGTTGAGGTTTGTCATGAACGATGATAATTAAATGTCATAAGGTGAATGGCTTTCTGTCTTTTAGCATTAGCATTTCCAAACATGAAGCCATGCTAAAGCCATGAAGAGCGTTCATAAAACCACAGTTCTTGTGGATATTTCCACAATCTCATCCGCTGCAACACTGTTCTGGAAGGGATGGCAGAAAAAAATACTGACAAAAAGAAGAAGAAACAGCAGCAGACAGAAGAAAGACGCGGCCGCACGCTCTAAATTTAGCATTGCATGCTCACGTTGCAATCTCTTCAATGAGAAGTAATTCAAACCAGGAGCGCAGATTATAAATCAAACTTCAAAGTTACGTCTCGGCTATGTGATGGACAGATGGACAGAGCAATGCAAGAAACACGGACAAGATGACACACATAGTAAATTTCAAAAACAAAAAGATTTGGCATGTCAAAGGGAAGGACTTTGAATTGGACAGACAGAGCTGGAAACTGAAATCTCTGGCATCTACAAACATGATACATCATGCTTGTTACAGATGGAATGAGGGATCAAAAATCAGTCCATTTAAAGGAATAAAATGATGAAGTGAGTAAGATGGAAACTCAGTTAACGGTTGTATGTTTCCATGACATCCATGCTAATGATGCTTGATGGCGGTTCAGTTGCATTGACTGAGGGTTTGTGATCACGATGGGTTACGGTCAATCGATCGATCAGTTAAGTGAGGATTAATAGGGTCGGCAGGTCACGCCGCGGGACGGGAGCAAGTCAACTGTTTAGTTGCTACTGTAGGATGGAGAAGCAAAACGGATGGTTCCATACCCATAAATTCAATCCCAAGATGCTCTGCCGTGGCAGAGGGTTGATAGTCGGAAGGAGAACAAAAAGAAAGACCAGATTAAGAAAAGTGGCACCTCGTAGTGTACAGTGAAGCAAACCAAAATAGGCATTGACCGGCATGACAAACAACATTAAACACGGGACAGAAGCACGTTAGCATGCAGCACACACATTCAAACACGGCACATGACCAACCCAAGATAAAAATACATTCAAATTACTCAAACTATGTCAGTTATTAAAAATGGGCACTGTTCTTTCAAAATATGCTTCTAGTCTGAATAAAGTGATTTCCTCCATAATCCAACAAAATGCCACATTAAAATAAAAAATGAGGCTAGCTGTTCCACTGCAAAAACATGCATCATCTGCAGAGATTAGCTGTGCTTTCAGAACTCTGTATTCTAAAAATGCAAAACTCTCTGCTCCTCAACACACCCATCGCATGAGCAGACAAGTTAAAAGGAGCCTATTTGCACAGTAGCATTGTAGCTGCGCTGAATTTGAGAAATGATGGGGCGGCTGTATCGTATTTCGCCATAGGGAGACTTCACCAATCAGGTGAGTCCGCACTGGTGGCTCGCTCGCTCGCCTCGCTTGAGCTGAAGCGAGTCCCAGCTGTTCTTATGACAACATGCTGTTGTTAAGCCAGGCCCTTATGGCGGAGCAGCAGAAGCCATTCCACCCCTTCTCGCTGGTGTCTCGTGGGGATGGGAGGTGCCGCTCCAGGAGGTGGGTCTTCCAGTGTGGAATGAATGTGTGTGCATGCGTGCGTGTGTGCACATGTGCTGGCTCTTTGAGATAAAATGTGATTTTTTTCTTTTGTTGGAAACTGAAATGTACCAGAGGCCATTAAAGAGATCCAAATCCAGGACATACATACTGTGTATAATGTGGCCTGAGCGGAAAGCGATTCTACTGCAATTTTGGCATTTTCAGACATATATAAGGTCACAGACAGGTCATATATTTGGAAACTATACAATTTCTTATGCAATTACAACGTCCACCTGCGAGTTCCCTCCGATACTCTCGTTAATCATTTACATGTTGCTGGCGCAGATTCCCGGCAGTAAATGAAATGTTTGGTTGATCATAATTTACTATCCACCTTCTAACCAACAAATAGGAGGTGAGCGCAAGGCCCGTCGACTGGGAAATCAAAGCCCGGCTCAGGCGGCTGGATGAGAACTGGAAATAAACGCTGTTCTTGATGCAGCCGCACAGCTGCACCGAAGTTAAACAGAATGTTGAAAAAGTGGGTGAGCGCAGGGGGAAGAGCACTCCCACGCACCGCCGTCGACACTGCCAAAAAAACAAGCTATTTCAGCACGGCGCATTTCCACCTAATGCAAGATGAAATTATTTGTTGCTTAGAAAAGGAGGGGGCTTTGTCAGTGTGGGCTGCGGCTGTGCACAGGAAACTGTGCTTTCGGCTACAGGGATGGGGCTGCTGGCTGCTTCAGATACTCTTTTTCTAACGACCATGTTAAGAATGAACTGCATCCACCTGAATGTGCACGAACATGTTGTGTCCACATTTACAGTGCAAGAAGCTACAGAAGATTTTTTTCTTTTTGCTACAGTCACACACCAGTAGCATATTTCTGACTTTTTTACGTTGGTATACAGGAAATGACATCAAATCCAGTGGTCTAACCTGACAGGCAGCGCTAGTGTGTGAACCGAGGATGCGGTTTGTCGGATCAGCGTGATTCAAGACCCCTGCTGCACTCCACAGAAGGTGTAATCTCAGTAAGATTATGGCTTCTGACAGAGGGGGAGGTGCCAAACTCTGTTGTGAGAGCACCTTTTTCTTGGTTGGGAGCAGCTTCAACAGAGTCCCCGTGAAAGTGAGTCTTTAATAAAGCCGGGTGCACTTGGATGTGCGCTTGGTCTGGTCCTGATGGGGCCGTTTATCATGGTCCCACAGCACGTCGATGAAGTCAGTCATTAACTTTCTCTTTAGATACTATTTCTGTTGAAATATCCTTTTCTGAGTTGAAACTTAAGCTGGTCAGATGCCTTCAAACCTTGGACAAACATTCTCTTATCGGTCTCCCCGTTGAACCTCTTGGGGCTTTCAATCATTGCTCATGCCGATTAGTTAATATTAATTGTGCAGGTCTGGTTTTTTCATCCGTCAGCTCTAATAGGATCAAACGTGCTAATGTTTGCAGCTGCCTGTGTAAACATCATTAGTAAGCGAGCTTAAGGTGGGGTTTTTAGTCGATGTTTAGCCATCAGCCCTGGCTCTCACATGCAGCTAACTGTGCAAATTGACATTTATGAAGAATTTAAATTCCTTCTTGTTTTCATTGAACACAGTCACAACAGCTACGATCGCACATGCAGCACACTGCTTTGGTTAAAGGTTGCGCATACCACCCGCCCTTAAACAACGCCAGCCTGGCATTCTTGAAGGAGCCACAGACACGACTAGTCAATCACCAATCAAACAGCTAATGATCACAACATCCACTCCACACTGAACATGCACGCACGAGACAAGAACCATTGGACGGAGTGACAGAAGAGGAAATTGACATACGGTAGAAACTGGCCATAACGTAGGTTTGACAGCGATCACCAGTAAAGTCATTTGGACACCTGATGGGGAGAAACAAAAGCCACAAAAAGAGAGGGAGGAGGTGGTGGAGGAGGGTGGAGGAGTAAGAAGGAGATCAGTGGGAGAGAGAAAGAGAGATCAAGGGTGGAGTGAAAAGGAGAGTGTGTAAGAGGAAAAATGAAGATGAGGGAGAGGGGGACAGAGAGAGAGAGAGAGAGAAAGACATGGAATTAGACCAACAGAATAACTATAGACAGTGGAAGCAGAGTGTTCCTATGGATGACACCATGGCGTGCGCAGTGGAGAGCACGTCTCATTGGATGATGACCTGAGAAAGAGGAGGAGAAAGAAGAAGAAGAGCTGGGCAGGAGGAAGAGTGGCAGCAGGGCTCCACAGAGGGAATCCAGTGTCTCTGTTCTCTGCTGCTCAAAGCAAGGGGACATACTTTTGAAAGGATTGGGCATGTACAACCGCAGCGGCTCGGTCTGTAAGCATCGAGGGCCGAAGTATCCGTCTGGACATCTGGGAAGGAGCAGACAAGTGTTACGAAAAACAAACGCACACAATGAGATGTGACTTCAAAGTGACCTTTAAATATCCACATAAAGTCATTTCAAGCCACCAGTGGAGGAGGATGGACTCTCCGATACGTAAATAAATATAAGTAATTATTTACTGAAGTGTTGTTTTAATATTTTCAACTATAGCTAGCCAAAGGGAAGGGAGCAGAAAGCCTTATTTCATATAAGAGGTACAGTTTAGTTGTGTTTGCTGTGCACTATTGCTGGTACATGGATGATGGCGCTCCACTTACATATCACCACGGTGACAGAATCAAGCCAGATCTGTGTTTCCCTTTTCTAAAATGTGTCGCCTGTCACGCGGAGCTAAACGGTACAACTTAGAGGAAATGCAGCTTAACTGATGGCTGAAACTCCACGGACTTATTGCAGATTTATGGGGACAATTCTAACTCACATGCACATTATGAAAAGAACACAACTATAAAAACAGATATATAACAAGCAGTCTTACAACAACGGCTGTTAAATGGTAATAAATGTAATATGTGCCTTTCAGGGGCTTCAGCAGAAACTTCTGTGTCTGTATTTCAAGAGATGGCAGGAACATTCAAGTACATGGAAAAAAGGTTAAAAAAAAACAAAAAAAAAACAAAAAAAAACATGGTAATCGATAAATCAATCTTGGTACGCCTCTGCCTGAAATTGGGGTAAAACTTTTCCCTGCCTGCCCCCCTGCTCCTCCCCTCCTGGAGCCTGTAGGGAGCCTGGAAACTGTGTTCATAACCTGCAAATGTGACAGTTTTATAACCGATCTCATCGGACAGTGAGTCATGAAGCAGTCCAATCGGGAGGAGATGAAACCCTCGAATTCATATTTCCACCTCGACGTGGATAAATGTGGAACTTTTCAGAACCGGAAAAAAACTCTCTTTGGTTTTGCTTTGAAAAATAAGTCATTACCAGTCGTGTCTTTATACTCCAGCAAATGAAGACAGAGTGGTGTGTCATCGCCATTAAGGATGTTGGCCCAAACCATTTTTCCTCATTATAATTCCATTAGGATGAGCGGTTTGTCTTTTAAGGGCACCCACATTCCACTCACAGTCACAACTCCAACGTTAATCCAACAAAGGTCATTGCTCCTGATTTACTGGTTCCACACAATGCCTCCCAGGAGCACCATAACGTTCAGCATTAAATTTCCCATCCTGAGTGATGGTGTTTAACTGGGGGACCGCACCACCTACACCAAGGAAACTTGGCTGGGTGCTAATAGATAAACGGTCATTAAATCATTTAAAAAAATCAGACAAGCGTACAGACGTGCACACGCTGTCCTCTTTCAAGTTTTTTATAAGAAAACACTAAACCCGTCCAGGCGCTTACAGGACTGTTAAGGCCAACATAAAAGGGTCAATCTAGAAATTTGCTTGAATATAGCGAGTCTGCCCCGCTGAAGCCTGGCCTGTGAGCCCCGACGACCATAGGGCAAAATATCCCTGCAGACATTCACCGCATTAAGCAACTTTTTCCTGGATCCGCTCCCCGTCTAGGAGCAAATTAGCTGCAGCAATTGAGTTCTCGCTGCCTCCAATTTGCACACGGCACTTTGAATGGTTGTAACAGCCTTGTCATCCCTGTTGGAGCAGCTTTCTTCTTCAGGTGCAAGATGCTTCCTCAGACCTTCAACTCTTTAACTCAAAGCACCAATGCTGTGATGGAACATGCGAACATGCAGCTAGAACAAAGGACTATGTCAATAAAATTCATTATTAGCATAAAATTACAACGTTTTTATCATGTTATTGTCTGTAACATTATGCAGTCCATTCATGAATTTTGTTATATGTTCTAGAAAATCACTTTTTTACATCAGAAGTGCATCCGTTTTTAGTCTTTTACCACATCTTTGACTCGTGGTTTTCACGACAGCAGCAGCAGCTTTTTGAAACTGAACAGGTTAATCTGGCACGAGAGGTGAGAGGGTCGCTCTGCTCGAAAGGCCGCTTACGTCACCGACGTGATCCTGATAAAAGCCTGTCTGTAACGTCCCAACTGACTAGCACACTCTCCAGAGCACCTCAGTGCGCAGTGAAATCGGCCAGGTTCAAAAACAACAAGAGGAAAAATGTTTATTTTATGTGATAACCCCACCTGATCACTGTTGTAAATAATGCTGGATGAACCCAGGCCTAACACAAACTAACATGAGAGCGTCACAGTTAAATAAAAGCTTGTTTCTGTGATCGTGTCAACCTGTTTTGGTCCCAAAAGGCTGAGATACATGGTTCCCCCCGCCGCACTTTTACGCATGGGTCTTGATCTTCTCTGCTAAGGACCTCAAATGTAAGCAGTGATTCTATTTACCTCACTGGGGGCCTCTAACAGGCATAAATATTTGCTCACTATACTAAACCAGTGACTCATGACATTTTGAAAAGGCTTTTAATGTGCAGCCCTCCTGTACACTAAACACGACTTAAAAGGATGAGCGCACAACCACCTCACTTCATTATTACAGCTAAAATACACAACAGGTGGGCAGTTAGGAGGACAGGCAGCGTTTTAATGTGATATGTTGCTGCTGCCGCTAAAAGACAGGAGGAACCAAGCTGCGGGGAAATAAACAGCTGGGTAAGAAAACGACAGGATGTTGAGGTACATCACAAAAAGAGGAACTGGAGCAGGAACTCACTTGCAGGAGAGTCGATCTATACCATGTATGAAGTAACAGTCGCCGCCATTCACACAGTAGGCCTTCTCTGTGTCGTTGCATTTTCTGGCGTGGCCTGAGCCTGTTGCTAGTGTTGTGGTCACTGTAAAAACAGAAATCACAATCAACAATTAGAATTAGCATCATGCTTTGTTTTTTTTTTCTTTCAGATGTGTGTGAACCTCGGAGCACATCAGCACATCACTGACATCATAGACGTGATCTTCATGTAATTTAAGAAACTTCCTTCTTATATGTTATTATGCTATCATGCTGTCCCTACATGGGCAAATAAATGCAGATTTTGAAAAAAATCATTTAATTAAATGAAACCTAATCCTGCACTCTTACAGACTCTTATTTCATTAGATCTCTTAGTGTCCCATCCACACATGTAATTATGTCTCTAAGCAGTGTTGACATGATCTGAAGAAGCTCTATGGGCAGAGATAAATTTGCCTGACAAGGCGTAGGAGTTGTTTATGTGTTGACTCAGGTCCTTGGAACGGCCTGAAATGTCATGTAGCTGTGTTTAATAACCCGAAATGTGAGTCGGTGTAATGTGTTTGGGATAGATTCAGCTTATCGGGACAACAACGGGATCTTCCGGGGGGAAGACATGTGTTGAGAGAGGCACACAGCGGCAGGATAAAGCTTGAGAGGGTAGGAGCGGGAGCGGGCCTTGCACGTCGGCTGTCAACACGTGATTGCAACCATGTCGCTGCTGTCAGACGCTATTAGCGCGCTAACCAAGTTCGACAGCCTGCTTACAGGAATAAAAATTCCAGTTTGGAGGACCAACACACAAGCTTCAGTGGTCAGGTCAACCAGAATGGTCTGACATTATGTAGCCCCAGGATTTGACTTACCTGGCTCCGACACAGTGTTCGCAGCCCAGCCTGAATTTCACAACTCCCATTTGTTACAGTTGAGGTCGGTTTGACAGACATGTCGGCCCTGCTCAAGAACACAATTAAGCCTTGGCTGCACCGCTGGGGCTAATACCTAAAACTGCAAAATGATGGCAGTTGTTTGCCAGTAAACATTATTTATTTCCACAATGGGATGTCAGCACTCAGAAGAAAAGCTACTGTGTTACTGTCCGATTTCAAACACTGTCCAGAAATTTATCGAAATCTCTCCCTTCAATGTTGCTGCGGGCGTCCATTCAAGCGGTTCTCCAGGGAGACACGAAAGTATTACAAACATCCATCCAAGCATGAATCTACAGCCACTTCAATCAGACTTGTGCTGTGATTGATAACTGTCCTATCTTTTTTTGGCGAGTTCAAATGGTAATATATTCAGGGTTGAGACATAAGTTGTCACATTATTGTTCTGCTGAGGTTACATAAAAATGATTTAAAAGGCCTATCCCTCCAATGCGCTCCACTTCCAACAGTATGTGATATTTTGGAACGCCTTGCTCTCATCTACAAATCTCTAATCTTTTGAATTTTTTTTAAAAAAGTGATTTGGATGTTTTGTTTTTTTTTTACCCACACCAAAGCTGGTATCACTTGACCGGTATAATTATTGCGATTGCATTAGAAATGTCTTCTTAAAGTGGTTTAAACGTTTTTAGGCTAAATTATGTCAGCGTAACTGAGGCCTAATGCCACACCCTGGAGAGAAAACAATAAGCTGACCTCTCGCCCCGAGCGCTGACGTGTTAAACCAGCTCATAAAAAGATCTGAAAAAGCTGCCAGGACCCGAAAACACTGTTAAAAAAAAGAATACCCCTGATGCTCAAAATAGTAATTTTGAATCAGCAGTGGCAAAAACAGGGTTGCGTGGACGCATGGATGCGTACATGGGGCAGAATCGCATGAGAGAACCTTGGTAGGAGGTAAGGGAACGTCCTGGACAGATCGTCAGCGTTTGGCAGGGTGGGCTCACTTGCACTTGTACATAATCTCAATCCACCTGGTCTACATGTGGGTGGACTATGGGTGGAAAACAGACGACCCGGAGAAGAACCCACACAAGACGTTGGAGAGCACGTAAACTTCACACAGAAAGGATCAAGGCTGATATGTGAACCCTGGACACGTTCCGCCGACCACATTTATTTGCTTTGCTTGGTCAAAGCTATTCGATTTCACTGCGCATGGTTTGGCCAGCATTCCAGTCGCTGCCGCTGTTGTTTTTCAGCTGGTCATCGCCCTCAATTAGCAGAAGCAGACGATGATCTCAGTTCTGTTGTCACCAGACATCACAGGTCACAGGGGTCACAACTGTGGCAAATCTGCCCAAAGGCATAAAAATAAGGTTCAGAAACAATTCAGAAGCCTGATAAATATCTGAGATGCGTAGTTTATTTTCTGGCTGATGCCTGCATGCTCCTGATGTAAATTTTAGCTCAGATTCTTGGCGCTGGATTAATCAAACACATCTCTTTCACATTAAAGAACGACTTCGATCTGACGACATGTTTGCCGGTGCATCAGTCAAGGGCAGATATTTACGGCCCCAGATTTGATGTTGGAAACAGCTGCAGTTGCAGCTGCAGCCCTCCGCTTCGCCTCGCCTTTCCAGCTGAATACTGGCAGGGCCGGAGCCTGCACATCCGCCCTTCAGCAGACAAGCTTCATTTGCTTGAACAGTAAACATCACCTGCCTGTTTTCATATGCTTCAAGGAGGAGCGCAGCCGCATTCTTGGGAACATTATTTGACCTTCGGTGCAGTAAAGAGTCAAGAAAAAAATCGTTCTGTATCAGCACAGTTCGCAGATAAAGCTCAAAGATTTACCAAAAAGTTAACAAACACGAGCTTCTGATTTCCAGGCAGATCAAGCTGAAGCTTCCACACCACAGCTTTCCCCCACATCTTTCAGCTAACTCTAACTGCTTTCTGGGGACCTTAAAGATGGCACCAATCCCAGCACTAATAATGCATTTGAGAGTCCTTGTTGGCCCTCAGTCGGCTGCTGACATCCAATCTACAGCATGACACTACGCAGAAAGTGTCCTAATTTTCCTCTCTCCTCCTCCTCCGTTCCACAGCTGTCCTGCAGTTACACCCCCACAGTGACAGCGGGTTCTGGGATCAGCGGCCTTCTATAAACTTCGCAACCATCCTTGTCCCATGCTTAGAGAAACAATGTCACATAAGAGGCAGAACGTGACACACGAAGGCCCTATCCCCAACCCAACAAAATATGGTACATCGGGTCCCGCTCGTGGTTCTCTTTCCTATTTATTAATCACATGTCTGCATCCATGTGCCTTTCAATAATATACTCAAAAATGCTGCAGAACTGTTGTAGAACATGTAGACAGGACCCTGATACGCAAGCGTCCACGTTCCCAGAAGAAATTAAACTTTACAGGTCCAGCAACCATCCAAAATGATAAAGCTTGTTCTGGTTGTCCTGAAACCCCCGTACAAGGAGCAGCGCATAGGCACCCCGTTATCCACATGAACCGGGAACAATGTTTTCTCTCCGAGGTGACGCGGTTCAGCCAAAACAGTGTTTACTTACGCTGCGCTACATGTTTACCCAAGATTATAACTAACGACAAGGTCTTCAAATTTACTGCTGCCCTTGGAGGTTCACATGCAGACAGCAGAGGAGCATTGCATTCGGAGACATACGGCGTGATGTGGACAAATAAGCAGAAGGAAAAACAAAGCAATATTTATAGGTTTGCACTCGTAACTGGTTTGCAACTGCTGGCAAGATTGAGGGGATATATTTCGGAGCGAAAGCATCCAACAACAACATACCTTCAAGTATGACAGTGCGTTTCAGGTTGACAGAGTCAGTGGCAAGGGCGGCCATTGTTTCTCAATGATTCTATGACACATACAGAAAAAACTGAAGAATCAAATGAGCTCAAACGAGTCCTATCAAGACTTCCTGCTTGGCCTGCAGAGCCTTCCATAAGTTTTTGTGGTTTCAGAAAGTGCATACACATCTACATCTAATGAAAGGCTTCATGCATGACTTTATATCTTGTGCTTTAAATTGTTATGAACAATTGCTCTGCTCCGTTTAGTCTTGTCAATGGAAAAGCAGTTTTCACTTCAGTGTTAAACCAGGTGAGGGTAATGGGGAGTTAACGCAATGGCTTTGTCTCGGTCAGAATTAGCAGATCCGTCTTTTCTTTCCCTGTACATTTCTCCCCGCAAGGCGCAACAGTGATGAGGATAAAAGTGGCTGTTAAAAGAGAGACCTCGGCCCGATCAGAGCGCTCAGGATATTACCTGCGCGTCTGGAATTACAGCGTTTAATCAGTGAGAGCAGCTCTGAGTCTGACTTTGTCATACATAAAACCTTTGCATGTAACTGAGAATCCATAAATATTGTGCAGCATAATCCCCACCACGGGGACCAGAGTTCAGGTATATTCATCAAGGTCTTCGACTGGCGGCTGGACAGAATTTCTTTTAACCCATCGTTGTGACCAGCCTCACTCCTCGACAGGGTTTATCTCCGCTACTTTAGTTAAGACTGCTTGGATTTTTCAAACCGGGATCTCAGCTTCCCTCGGTTCCGTGGCCCAGGGGCTTAATCCGAGTTGACGAGAGGTTTCCTCTAGGTTAGGGAGAGCCACAGTGTTTAGCCATCCGCCCTTGCCACTGACTTTGATTAATCCTTCATGGCCCAAGGACCGCGAAGAAAAGCTGGGGGTGCAAGTGGGACCATCTGGAAACCTTCATAAACATGCCTGTCTTTCCACGCTCTCCAAAGGATTCTAGGAAAACCGTAAAAATGAAAAGAGAGGTCCCTGTTGCACAGTTCTTTCCTCTTGAGGCACCCTCAAAAGTGTTTGCTGCGAGCCGCAGTCCGGCGCCGTGCCAGACTTTGAATGGTATAATGAAATACATTTTTAATTGACCTGTCAAAGGTGAGGAGTCGCACGTACACACGTGTCTTTAATTACCGATAAATGTTGATAGCGGCCTGGTTTACAGTTTCCCCCGTTTCGAGGGAGAATGAGATTCAGTGCAGGGAGAAACCAAGCCAGTTATTTAAACAGTGGTGGGTCCATCCCATCTGGACTTTGTTACGACTTTGTGTTTTCCCTCTTAAAAGTAATGTTACCAGGATTACATGCATAAATTGTGGAGTCTATTTGGGCTTGTCAATGAGCGAGAACATTGTGAGGAACGGTTCCACGTCCGACTTACTGCGTTATAGCTGTGAAGATGATGCCAAAAACAACGCAAACGCATCTGAACGCTAAATAAGACTGCAACATATAGAGAATGCATATATTATCTAACTTTGTTTTTTCCTTTTGTATAGCTATTTCAAAGATACATCATGAAAACGGAGATGCCCACTCGTGCGTCCAACAGGTGGCACTCCCACACGTAGCATTATTTTTTTTAATTACATAACTTAAATCAAACATTTAAAAACAGGCATTAAAAAAATAACTTCTTCCATAAAGATCAGCAGAAAAGTGATAAAGGTCTCACGTTCAGAGCCTTGAGCAGACATATAAAGAGGACGGTGTCTGTAATAGCTCTGCCACCCAGACATGTTTTTCCATAACCACAGTTTTATGTACCAGAGGAGAGAAAAAAAACCCACCTCCACCCCCCACTGCCCCTTCACCTCACCTCCCAACTCCTGGTCGGGAATGTCTGACATGTCTCCAGTTACAGCCAAAGTCAAGACCTTTTATCTCTGTACAGTTGCCACTATCACGCCAGTTCTAACGATTATGCTCTTCATTTGCACGCATGGAACCATGGCTGCAAGCAGGAGAGGCAGAAAAAAGAAAATTTAAGTTCATTATGAAGCTGCCGGGAGCCAGGTTTTAACCTGATAATCCAGGATGTGCAGCGATTGCTAAGATGCTAACGTTGTGGGAGTAACAGAACGTAAGGCTGGAAATAAATTTCAGCAGGAACAAAAGCACAATGACTTATGGACAAGGCGCTGCTGTAAACATTTGCTTTTAGATTTCATTTTGTTGGTTTAATCCGCGGCGTTTTCACTGACACAATGACAAAATCTCAATGTTTTGACATGAGCTCAAGTCCAGACAAATGTGACGGTGAGGAAAGGAGGGGGGTTTCACAAGGCCCACGAAAAAAAATATCAAATGATGCAGAGGAGGGTTGAGAAATTGGGGGGGATGTCGACAGGATCTGGAGTTGGAAAATACCTCATCTTGCCAAATCCAACATGAAAGAAGCGTGCAGCTTCCACAGATAGAGCACAGGCACGCCCAGTCGGTGGCAGCATCTTGCATCTTTGTCTCCAAGAATTTTGAACAGAGTTCAAAGAGAGTAAAGGAGACTTCATGTCAAACAGCTGAAGAGGAATTAATTTAATATTTACTGTTCGACACAGAAGGCTCATTATGAACAAGAGCGCCCTTATATTTTTTTCAATAGAAAATTATCCACAATTCAATTCAAACAGCTTCAGTAGGAAACAGGAATGTTTAGAAATGAACAAAATGGAGGCTGCCAGGAACATTAATCTACCACCCACTCTCCAGTGAGGCTGCCACTGCCACGACCAGTGTGTCTTCTTTTATATTCTTGTCTCATATTACCATTTTTCAGTCACATAGCTGATATGCCTGGTCTTGCCTGCTTCAATCATCTCAGCACTGGAGTGAAATCAAAGAGCAGCCCAGCGTGTGCGCGTGATTGCACAACAGCTGCTCGTGTGCTGTGAAGGAAAGCGGAGAGTGTTTAGGAGAGGAGAGCCACGGTGCAGGGGGCCGCACCAGCGGCTGCTAGCATGGCCGCTGGTGGGCACCAGAATGTGCGCGGCTGGCAGCACAGTGACAAATGGTGTCTTTTTTTTTTTTTTTTTTTGTTTAGTGTGGCTCCAGACGCGGCCGTGCCCCGCTCTGGCTCAGGGAGCAGCGGGGTTTGGTGTGGCATCCCGAGGATGTCCCTGGCTTCATCCCCAATTCCTATACATTATCTGTAATATTTCAACTCCTGAATTTTTGTTGTTTCTTGGAAAAACAATTTAGCAAAAACTATTCTGTCTTGGATCTGTTGTGTTCTGGATTTTTCCTTATCCAACAATCATCAAAAAAAGTTCTGGATGTGAAGAGCTGAGAGGAGACCCTAAATAAACCCAGCAGGAATCTTCTAGCTGATGATGAACCCTGAGATCATTTTTCGTGTTCTAATGAGACATCAAAATGCTCTGCCCTCCAACACAAACTAGTAATTTCGTATTTGGGCTCAGTGTCCCTTGACTTTTCTGCTCCAGCCTTTATTTACTGCAAGGAAGGTCGTTGCATTTATTTAGTTTTTTTTTTTTTTTTTGTTTGTGGATGTGATTCTTGTTTCTTTGGGCTTCTGCACCTTCCCCCAAAGCTCCAAATCAATAAGAGTTCCACAAATAATAAACTTCCTTTTAATTGCCACTGACTGATTATACTTTCCATCTATGGTCAGGGGGATGTCCTGGGAAAGGTGGCCAGATGCAATATAACATCGACAAGTCTTTTAATAAGGGTTTAAAAGTCAGAAGCCGTCTCGGCGGTTTGGCTACAGTTCATCAGCAGGGTGCAAAAGTTGGGACTCGGGAGGTTTAGGAATGAAGAAGAGCAGAGGAAGCCACTAGGGCAGGCATATACACATTTCAGCAGCATCTTCCCACAAAAATGAAACAAATGGATAAAGAAATGTCTTTTTCATCCTTAACAGCTGGTCTTTGTGTGAGGACGGTCAGCCTGTACAGATGTATATCCTATCTCCATATTTGGCCCTGGTGTCAGCAGCTACAGTAGTGGCCAGCTGCTCAGACTAAAGGTTTTCCCCCCTTCGCTCTTAGCCCTGAAGCGCCAGCGAGCACACAATGTGGTCGAGTGTGCGAGCATGCCAAGCGCTGTTCACACAACACCCACATTTGCCGGAAGTCTTACCAAAGTGGGCTCTGCCTGATTCCGTGTATGCTCAGCCGTGAGCTCACCCTGAGAGTGTCGGTGATTAAAAAACGGCTCACTGACTGTAATCCAGTACCTGCTGCTCCGAAAAAAGAAAAATCCGAGGAAGTCTTACTCACCGCATGATGTCATGGCACGATGAACACAGTTGCAAAAATCACCAACAAGAGAGAAAAGATTGATGGAGTAATGGGAGGTTTCGGGTGAGGGACAGCTGTGACAACCAAACTATAGTACTCGGCCGCTGCGCTTTAGGTGCTGGAATGGTAAGTATATGTTTCTCTCAAAGATAACTCTGACATGCCACAAGGACGGTGGCGGGCGCTCACATCCCTGAGAAGAGGAGCAGCAATTCTGTTTGATGTGAGCGAACAATGGTTTGCCTGCAGACGAGAGCCTTCAAATTAGCACATCCTGGATGCAGACGACGTGGACGCTTTTAAAGACATTAGCAAACGGATCTGGGGCCGTCGGAGTCATCCACGCAGCCTGGGTCACCCTCAGGCAAAGACCACCAGGACAGCTGAGAGGGGGCCTGAAAGGGAATCTTTTATTATGCCGTTAAATTGAAACCACAGATAAGTTGAAGTCCTGGAATGGAGAAGAGCTAACAAAGCCCCGCATACAGCGAAACCTCGCGTCACCTCCTGCTCACATCACTCAGCTCTTCAAGTTGAACAGCTGCTTCCTTCCACACACATAGCAATAGCCTAACTCATTCACACCGAGGGCTTAACTGTCCCGCACAACACAGTCAGATTACAGGATATCTGACTTTCAATAAAATGGTGTCTTTCTCTTTTTCGGATGGAGGGTGCCCACTTATCGCTGCGCAGCGGCTGGATTACAGCAGCTCAGGGGAATGAGCAGAAGATAATGGCAGCTTGGAAAATTGTTTTGGTTTTTATTAAATTTACAGTTTGGGTTTTTTTTTTTTTTTTGCGCCCAATAGTAATTGGATTCTAGAACTGCCTTTCATTCAACACATTAGCACAAAAGTCAAAGCAAACAATTCCACCAGAGAAAAAAGGCAGAAAAAAGCCATGTCAGGACGGTCCATGGTCATCGTTGGCGTTTGAGTCAGACGCTTTTACAAAATAAAGTTATCAACATACCACATGGGGTAAATTGTGGTTCCTAGCACATGAGTCATGTCCGTGACGAGGTGGAACGTAAACACCGCGACTCCTTTATCGTACCTTGGATTCAGGCAGCATTGGGGCTATCGCTTCCATATATCCTCATGACAGCAAACTGGAACCAGAGTGGCCCTATTGTTCTCATGTTCGGGAGGTGAGACATAAAAGGAAAAAAGAAGTTTGCTTTAGCTTAAACTGGGAAGACAAAAATCTGCTTGGACAAGACGCAGCCCAGCTGGCTGGGATAGACACACACCATTCATTTTTTTAATCCGTTTTTTTCCTCCTCCACAGGAATTTATGTTAGGACAATAACCTTTGAACATATTATCAATCATGAATGTAGTGTAAATATTGGTATACAGCACACCTATGTGTTTTTTCCTCCACACAGAAGTGTTGGCATTAAACTGTCATTTGATATTTATCCTGAAATAAACTGTAAATGCTCAAATAGACACAGTGTCTTTAAGTGTGTCTAACACAAATCTACTCGTATTGATTTAGGATATATTGTAATCATAGAGCCTAATGGATCTCAATAGGCAGGATGTGATCTTTCATATCATATTAGAGATGGAACACTTAGAATGAACTAGACTTAAGCCAACGGCTGCACTCACGCTGATGTGATAACAATGCCAGAGGGCTCTGTAGGATTAGGAACAATGTAGAGGAACACAAACAGTGCTATGTTTTCATCCTAGCTGGCATGCCAAGGTGATAACACAGCTAACCCGCTAACAGCAGCGGAAATAAGCATTAGTGAAGCTGAGGTCCTTTAACCCCAAAACACACATATAAAATCGAGGAGTTTTTTTGGGGGATTCTCACTTTTTATGAACATAAATGTACTGTCAGATATTTGCGATGTGGTCATGCGTCACTTCTTTACAACTGCAGTTTTACTAAGTAGTTGTGACACGCAAGCTGCTTCACTTGTGCAGTAAATCACTGGACAGCTAAATCCTCATCAATCCACGGCGCAGTTTAACAGACGAGAGACGTGAGGCTAATGCAGCTGGCCCAAAGATCGGTGGGAGGCTTGAGGACAAAATGTCCAGCAAAAGGCTGCATGTGTGTTTTACAGTCACACAGCTTGTTAGTGCGACGTCCAGGACATTCTAACAAAGGCGAAGTTCATATTCACTGGACGGATGGCTTCAGGTTGCCTGTTTGGGTTGGAGCTGGCTTTCTTTGAATCACACTAATTTAACAGCAACTTTGGCCAATTTAATATAACTCCAGTAGTGTTTAACACTGCGCCGCTCCATAAGACATCAAAGGATGTTATGTAAGCTGAGATGGTTCTTTTGGTTGTTTTTTGGAAATCTGGTTACTCATCAATGATCCCGCTGCCTCGTAATGTGTTCCTAAACTCTTCACTCCGTTCTTTCCCTGCTCACCGGATGCTGACCACAAATACTTAGCCTTGTAAACAAAA
This sequence comes from Pao palembangensis, assembly GCA_015343265.1. Lineage (NCBI taxonomy): Eukaryota > Metazoa > Chordata > Actinopteri > Tetraodontiformes > Tetraodontidae > Pao > Pao palembangensis. Next base: position 8,001,695 of record CM027094.1, on the reverse strand, counting down.
ACAAATCGTGGCGTGGGTGATGCAGTGATCCGACAGCAAAAGAACGTCACTGTCGAGCTGAAAAACAGGGTGGACACAATAACGACCTGCAGCTGTTCTGAGGCAAGAGAAGACGTCCACGCAGCTACCAAAAGCCGAAATAGGACTTGACAGTATGGATTCCCTGAATCTAAAACAGTTGGTAAATGTTGAGGATGATCTTGATCTTTGCACTAATTTTTTTTTTTTTTTTTCATTTATTTGTTTTTTATTTTATTTGTGTGTCTGTATCACGTTAGGCTGTTTGACTACTTCAAATCAGACTGGACAGAGTCTTTTGAATACAATAGGCAGCAAAGGCAAACACGCACAAATATTTTAACTCCAAAACCGCAGCTCGGAATAAATTCCGTGCGATTATGTAAAAACTATGATCTGCGCAAAAAAGGAGTTCTTTTGTGCTGGTTTTGCAAAAAATCCAAAGAAGCACCAAGAATAAATAAAAGCTGAGCTAATGGTGTTCGGCTGAAATTCCTGTCTAGACCTCAGCACTGAAGATGATCTGAAAAAGTGGCCATGCCTAATAGTAGCATGACTTGATCAACACAACTTGACAGGCTGCCCTCCGGTGGGTTGTAAAGAGCCAATGTGTGGCAGATGTGAAGACCCCCCGACCCCAGACGCTGCAGCCGCTTACTCACACTGATCAATGGAGGCGACTTGCATGCGGATGCTCCACATGCACGCGTGCTATCGTGGGCCGCTTCCCCTGGCGTCATCACGGACGAGTTTATTTCCTGGCTTGCGTGCTCAGGACAAATTTTGTTTTTACTACTAAAGTGACATAAAGGCCTAGGTGGAGCGAAGGAAGTTGTTGTTTATCCACTTCAAAGCAGCACTTACTGAAATGTTTCACTTGCGTAGGACAGATTTGAACACTTACTGGAAGAGAAAAAGAGGTGTTTTTTTTTTTTTTTTTAGGCCGTGTTTATTTGTCTTGCGTTCCTGCTAACATTTAACATGAACTTTAAAAACGAGGACGTTGTGGCTTTCTGTTTCAATTCTGAGAGGTTAGTGAGTCATGACCAGAGCCCACGAGCATCAAAACATCTGCCGATTCTCTCTGTGCTATTAACAATCTTTTGGACAGGAGAGCGAACCCGTCTGCCATTGGGAAGGTGATTATATGGTCTTCAGAAATAGAAATGGACATGTCTACCCTGTAAATAGCAAATATGTGGGGTTTTTTTTACCATCTATATGCAAATTGTTCTGATTTGTGAGAATTTATCTTGATCTAGGTGCCTTGAACAATGCTAAGAATCAAAAACAGGAATTTTATGGAACAAATGGAGATAAATGACTACAGACTTTTCTCATGGAAGAAACTATCAAAATACCCAGTTTACCATGTCGCCATGCACGTTGTTTGTCCCCTCTGTTCTAAAAGCAATTTGTGGTCCATTTGATGTTGGCTAAGTGATTTGTGACAGGGAGGAGGAGTGTGTTCAGCCCCAGAACAGAGCGCGAAAACATGCAAAGGTGAGGGTACGTGTGTGAGTGTGTGTGCGTAGGTGCGTACGTATGCATATGTGTGTGTGGGCTTTTGCGTGCATGCATGCACAAAATTGTTGCTGGTGGGCCCCAGCATGACTGCTGAGGTTGGAACAATCATATGTTCAGCTGTGATTTCCATCAACACATTCCTGGACGCTCACACACTCTCTCAGCGGAGCTGTGCGCAGCACCCCCCAAGGATGTGACCTGCAGCCTGCAGACACATGGCTGCCTCACAATCGCTTATCACAACACAGCAGCCTGTATGTTAATGGGAGGCCTTAATCTAAAGCCACGTGGAGCCAGGCAAACTTTGACTAGCATTGCCCCTTGATGCCCGGCCTTGTGGAAGAGTGCATGATATACTACACTGTGCTAGAGAAGGCCAGCAGGTCTTACCATGCCAGACTGATTATAGGCTAAAGGTCAGACCAAATGGACAACAAATGGTCCTTGGTCTTTCATGCTAGGGGGTTGGGCACATGGCCAAAGCGCCATGTTTAACTCATATATAATATTTCATCCTTGGAGCAACAAACAGTTCTGGGGAACATCTGACCATCTGTGGAGAAAATAATCATAGAGTACCTGCACTCGCTCAGCTGACAGTGTGCTCCCCCCCCCCACCTCGCAACGCCACATAAAAAGGCATGAGTGAAGTCCCTGCGCAGGTCAAATGATTGATGATGAATGAAGCCCGACTGTGCTGTGTGTTTTAAAATGCACGAGGGGGGGCTTGAGCTTGGCTTCAGCCTTGAACACGACAGTAATTTTATTTTTTTTTTCCCCGCTGCCCAAGGCAATCTGGACACTGCGGTCTGCAAGGGTGTCACATTTTTCTTGCTGCACAAATATTGATAAGGTTTGGCTGGACTGAATAATGAGTGGCTCTTTGGTGCAGGGTCAATAATGCAGTGTGATATATTGTTTGTTTAGTACAGCCAAAGGAAGCGGTTCTTCCATCCCTCACAGTCCCTTGCAGTGGATGAATGAACCAATCACTGTTCTTGTAGGAAACACTAAAGCAACTTCTACTTAATAGCTCCTGGGTGGTATGTGTCAGGTGGAACTGGAGTTATTGGTGCTGTCCATATTAATCTTGTGAACTGGTCCCTGCACAAAACGGGAATAAACAAAGGAATGAAGGATAAAATGATTGTCACCCGTGCACAGGCTGCTGAGCTTGTGGTGGCATGAGCTCGCCATGCGGTGGAGCTGAGCACTGGTTTTACCAGCATGTTCAGCAGACAGGGGGGTTCACAGGCGACGTGCTCCAGCGCCCTTCTGCTGTTCAACTTTAATCATCTGTAATCTCTCACTTCCTTGGTGCGCGACAGTCGATTTTAATCTCTGGATTTGACCCCTCGGTGAGCGGCTTCCAGCTGTGTGGACGTGCAGGCGCGCCAGATGCCACCAGTTGATGAAGCGCCACGCGCTGCTGTGAGATGCAGTGGGAAGATCCCCTCACTGGCTGCATTCAGAGATGGGCACGAGAGCAACTCGGCGAGCTCTCATCTTCCTCCTCTGTCTGTTTTTCTCTTCCTCGCCGACTGCTGCCATTTCTTGCTGCTGTCGCTAGTTTCTACTCTCTCCCATTCTACCTGTCATGCGCTCCCCTCGTTTGTAACCCCACCTTTCTTTTATTCATGCTTTCCTCTCTCACATCTACATCTGCCCCCCTCCTCCCTGTCACACACACACAGACACACACAGATAATGCTGCAGCTACATGCTGCTTTGGTAACATACTGCAGCAGGCGTGCGTTCTCTGCTGCAGCCTTCTAACACAACAGCCATTTCTCCAAAGAGTTCGAACTTGTTTCATGTAGAAAATTGAATCTCTGCAAATGCTGAAGGTGTTTCTGTTAGCTGATGCACATAGCTCCAGAGATTCCTTCCCCTGTGGTCAGACCGATAGTACCACCCCATATTCACCCCATCTTGCCTTCTCCCCTGAAGCGTGACACGGCTAGACAGGCTGTCGCAAGAGTGATTTTTCTTTTTCCTTTTTTAAAAATTGAACATTGAACAGACATATTGGCAAAGGCACAAACCAAAGCACAGCCGAGTGAGGTGTTTAATGATAGTGACAGGTGATAGGATATACAGTGATTCCGTTGTTAGAGCATCCAGGAGTGATTCAAAGAAATGTCATCGCCGACAGATGGCCACTCGAGGGAAGGGAACGCACAGGCCTGGGGAGAACCCAGAACATGCGAATGTGGGCGAGAGTCAATAAAAAATGCACAAACATGGATTTCAACTTTAACCGCTGCCATATTTTCCGCCAAATTAAAATTGAAACATGGTGGCCCATAAGTGAAAAGAGTGTGGAGTGTCGACATCACCGAATCATGTTTCATCCACTGCAGCTACCGTACATCTGTTGAGGCCACTGTGATATATATTCTTTGATAGTGTGTCATTACAAGCGTTTGTGCCTGTTAAAAGCATCATGTAGACTTTCAAGGGGCCGCCAGTCACATGTCCCTAAGCCTTCATTAAAAACTGGAGCCAACAGGTGCCGCCACCAGGGAGTCCCCTGACCTCTGCGGAGCGTGACTGTTACCTTCATGTCCGACACGTTTTTTTTTTTTTTTTTTAATTCTGAATGTCTCGGGTATTTTCTGAGGCTGATCCTTTGTGAGCTTTCAATAAAAATAAGTCCACGAAGACAAAGCTCACCCCCCACATATCAGAAAAGGGAAAGAAGCAGAAGCATCCACATTTAAATAGGGGACAGCTGAGCTCCACGGTACGCACTTGTTTGCAGCCACAGTGAGCGTCTGTTTTGGAGCACAATGGGGCCTTTCTTGGTCTGAAAAAGAGCTGCCGCTCTCGCAACGCTGGCCCGGCTTAAGACTGCTGTTAACAAAAGCACTGAGAGGTGGCCTTCACAAATATGAAGAGAAAACAGGGAGTGAATTAGTGTCCCTGACAACAAACTGCCGACTCCCTGTTCTCCCTCAGCAGCGAGGCCTCAGTGGGACGTCTGCTAAAACCTGCCTGCTGTCAGGGTCAGGGAATCTGGGATGCAGTAAAAACTATGCAGCAACATTGAGTGATGAAAGCAATCCATATATTTACTTTTAAATATCAGGTTTTCACCTGTATTACACAAGTATTTACATTTTCCACTACAATATATATATATATATATGACATCATATCCATGAAAATGTATTTTATATGGGATTTCATCAAAAAATGGTTGAGGTGCTAAAATCAGATGTTTTTGGTCATTTTATGGGTAACTGAGTTTTACAAAAGCAGATTTTCCACTTGCTGTATTAGTTGGGTTTTATGCCATGTTCTGTCCTGCTCCTGTTACAGTTCTGTTCAGCATCACAGCACCACGTCTGCGGGTTATTGAGCTCAAAGTGCTGGAACTTCAAACACTCACTGAGGATACTCTGACTCATGGGTGCCACAGCTGAGCTGCCGCGCGGCTCAGACCGTTCTGATAGCATCAAGTCCTTCCCCTGATTCGGGGAGATTGAGGGAAGGATATTTGAATGGCTTCTCCTCTTTTAAAAACTGTCTCTATCAACCTCAGACAACAAGCAACCCACAGCAGCCACACACTTGCTACCCGCATCGCTCGGAACAAACACAAACTCACCACCCGACCAAATGGAAGCAGCTGTTAGCAAAGCTCTTTCATCTGCTACAGTACTTTATAAAAGAAAAAAAAAAAAACTCTGCAACACACACACAGCTCTTGACTGTGTGTTAGCTTACACACTTAAACCTTTTCCTCCTTATATCTTTATATTGTTCCAAGCTAAACTTTGGATTTTACACTCTATATTTTCCTTCCTTCCATGCTTGTGAGCACTGTTCAAAGGCAGCAAATGCTGGCGTTTCACACCAAATGAGTGTGTTTGTTTTATGTTTGCCTCCACATGCAGTGTACCGTTCCGCCTGGTTCTCAGACCCACTGTTGCTTGTGTTTACAGGAACAACAACAGAAAGGCCGTTGGGGCGTCGCCATACTCACTGGTTTGGACGTGTACGGTGCCAGTGGAGTTGTCCTTTCCCAGCAGATTCTCCACCACACATGTGTAATTCCCAGAGTCCTCCACTCTCGCTCTGCTGATCTGGACTCTGGAGTTTTTCCTGTGGGAGACAACACTTGCACAGCTGAGTCAGGGGATTTGATGGCAAGGAGGAAACAGCAACAAGTGGAAAGAGCGGGGCAGACAACGGTGGCGTGGCAACCGGCCTCCGTCTCGATAGGGTTACAAGTTCATCTAATCTGGGCCACATTTGATGGAGAAAACATCCTAGAATAGAAAAAGTTGACAGTATTGTGGATGTTTTTCATGCAGCTGCAACTGTGAACAGGGTTAATTTGTTGTTTAAGGAATTTTAAAAAGTTTAAAATAAAATATACAGTTCATGAATTTTGGAAACTTTAATGCAGTTTTTCTATAGAGAAGATAGAATAGAGTTTCTTATTCATCTCAAAGTTGATTAGAAAGTTGTAAATGTTCAAGTTTGAGGCATTTTAGAAGGAATAATTGCAGACTATAGTTTTTTTATTTTTTATTTTTTTTTTAGGATGATAAAACTATACTAGCTTCTTTAAAAAGGTGCTTCGGCTGTATCTGCCGCTAATAGCAATGTTGCTTTGGCTCAGGAACACCTCCGCTCCTTTTCATCTCGCACTGTAGTTAAGTTTACAAGACACGGGTGACTTGTACTCACTGGCTGTTCCTTATTCGGACTTTTTTGCTTTTCTTCAGCTCGTTGCCATCTTTGAACCACCTGTAGGTGGGGAGAGGGTTCCCCGTCGCCTCGCATTTCACCGTGAGCTTGCTTCCCTCGTCCACTCTCATCGGAATCGACATCGGTTTTAACTTTGGAGCCGCAGCTAAAAAACAAAAATAGAGAGAGGGAAAGAAAAAAAATCAATGAGCACCGCACTGGTTTACAGGCTGATTTGGATTTTCTTTTCATGTTTGATGTGGTGTTTTAGGAGGAGAAACAAGGAGACGAAAAAGGACAGAGGGCGAGGGAACCATCGTCCCTACAGACTGAGGGAACCATCGTCCCTACAGCTCTCTCATGTGATTACCAGCCGCTGTCATTAGAGATGTCACAAACTTCAGATCAGCCTAATAAACAGGTTGGATCTCAGTCTGACTTTACTGCTCAGAGAACACCTAAAGCAAAACTGAAGAGCTCATAAAGGAAATCTGCAACCGTGACTGCAGGGAAAAGCCACATTCGACAAATAACTGGTCAGACGAGTCTGTTGTGATTAAATAATTATTTGATCTTGTTTATATCATCGACTGAAGTGTCTCTCAAAAGCAGATTCCTCACAAGATGAACGCTTTGTAGCGGTTTAAATTAGTGTTTATTGAGAATAAAGGCATTAAAAATGTCCTTTCTTTAGACAAAATGCCTAATTGAAATATGAAAAAGTGCACTTTGTCCAAACACATGTATTGTATACATGCACACACGCCATACATTCACACAAACACCCGGCAGCTGACAGCTGCACACATGTTTAAAAGAAGACTCGTGGAAGGCGTAACGAGAGGGAAGGGGTGAACAGGGGTCAAGCAGGGGCTGGCCAAGATGCCCCCCACTCTCCCTGCACAAACACACTCTCCCTTTTCATGTGTTACATTTACAATCCATGCATATGCTAAATCGAGCGGGGCTATTGCAGCTGTTTGCCACGCAGGGCACCGAAAGGACGGACGGGCAGTGCCATGAAGGCAAATAAAGCGTGACAGGTAAGGTGAGGTTTGCAACGGCTTCCATTAGACGCTGACGCTGAGGGGCACCAAAATGATTCCCCTGTCGTCCTCCTTTTACAGAGCCTGTCCTATTTTACTGACCTGGTAAAGATGACATGTTTGCACAGAAAGAATAAAAAAAGTGATGTGGCATTTTTCACTAGTGTTCACGGCTCATACCCATGCTTTTAATTTTTTAATTAATTATTAAAGGATTTCAATACGCACTGCTTTTGCGACACAGCCATTATCATAATTATCTCATGGATTACACAAAGGTCAGAGTGTTCTGTTCATCAAAGTCAAACCGACCAGCATTTACATACGAGAGATGCTTGTTCGGATATGTAAGATGCAAATCTGCCGCCAAGGAGCAACAGCGCTGCTGCTGACATTGTTCTGCTGCGCAAAGTAAACGTGAAAGGTGGCTTAAGCTGGCCAACAGTCCTGACGGGTCACATTTGCTCTGGTAGAAACAACGATAAATAAATGCACTATTAAATGTTGACCACAAACCAGTTATCTAGGGCTGCAAGTTAGCCTAAAACATGCTGAAATTTCATGATTTAAACCAAAGAGAAGTTTCCCACGCTCTCTTGTTCACGGCGGCTGCTCCCCATGACAAACAGCAACAAACAAGAGTTTAAAAAAAGTCTCTCCCTACTCTCTGTTGTTTTTTGCATGGCTGCCAAGGAGTGTTGTTTACTATAGGTGTGCGGGATAAAACGGGCATTACGCTGCAGAAAAACTGACAAATGAATGTGTCAGTTCCTGAGCATGCTCAGTGATGCAAATCAAGCACAAGCTAAGTTCCAAAAGCGACCACGCTTGAGCCGCTCCAACATCTGCCTTTCGTGAGGCTTCGTTAGGACTTTGGACTTGTTTTTCTCTTCCTTTTTTATGTCCAAACTCTGAAGAATGCAGTGACACGCCGAAGCGAAATGGTCTGGATATAACGGGGCAGAGATGCTAAACGGAGGCCGGGGACAGTTAAGGGTCACGGGCTGAAGACGGAGCAATAAACATACACCCTGTATATTGCTCTTTGCACCTACCGTGATTTCCACAGATGGTTTTATTTATTTGCAGGTTATTTGTGTTTCATTATCTCACCGCCGTGTTCTTTTTGGGCTAACATTAATGAGGCTAAGCGGAGGAAGACTGCTGTATATTTGGAGTAATCTGTCCAAACAGAACTTATTGTCTGTTAGAAGGGGCCAGATTATGTTCTCTACTACGCAACCCTCAGTTTAACAATTTTTTTACCTTTTAAAAGCTTCACTGCAATGCATTTATTCCTCCTTTGGCAGTAATCTACCCTATAGCTGGAAGTGGACATGGACTCATCTTCAGTCTAGATCAAATTTTTACTTTACGACGAGGTCTGATGAGCTCATATGTGGGTTTTATTAATTTGACATTGACTTGGACACCTTGAACTTGTACCAATAAGCCAAAGAGCAACACAAAGAACCGCAGGAGCAATTATTCTGCAGCATTTCATAGTACCATATATGTGCTGGAATCAAAGATAATGAAATGTTGCATTAAAAATAGCTCGCAAACAGCACAGATCAATGGAAAAAGCAACAACAGCAGATCAATAGAGACCGTTTGTTGCTAAAATTACTCTGTGCCTTACAAGACAGTGGACTTTTATCTGTGAACGGCTTCCTGCTGGAAAATGTGAGCGATGATATTCGGGTCTTTGGAAAATAAAGTCAAAGATTCCAGCACAAGTTGCGCCTTTGTAGTGTAGAGCTTGGTAGCCTTAATGAGCTATTCTTGGGATGGAACTTTGTATTTCGCCGTTGCACAGGCTGTTAGTTCAAGATTTACTCATCCCGACTTGATTTGGGACGATATGAAAGCTCGTTTGTGCAGCGAGGCTTAAATGTGTTTTTGTTGTCATACTGCAGAGGCTGTACGTGGACTGTGGACGGCCTTCAAAAAAACATCAGAAGGACAAGCAGCCAGGTTTATCAGTGGGCTGCAGCAAGGCCATACAGCAAATATGAGCCTCCAGATGTTCTTCATCAAGTAATTTCTGTGATTCAACAATAGTTGGTGACAATATTGGAGTTGAGGTTAAGTAAAGATCTGAGGGCACCGAGGCCCCACGGCTGGCCCGATTACAACATCACACCGGCTAATGGAAAATGTACAGATATCACCTACAGTGCAACCATGTCAGATTTTGTTAATCACAAATGATGAATTGCCCATCAAACCCTTGACGGACAGGTCATTTCTACCGATGACTCACCAATTTAAGCAATCGCAGAAATTCGTGAGTGTGATTTCAGCCAGACGACCCCAAAGAAGGCCCGAGGAAAGCTTAGAAGGCTGTGCAACTCACGAGAAAGGAGCAAACCCTTTGACTTTGAGCTGTGACTCTTAAAAGTTGCTCCAGCCACTGAAAGAATTATTGGTGCTAAAACGAAAGTGAAACTGAAAAAAAATTAATTTGATGTTTCAGTAGACTTCGATTAGCATAGAGAAGAATTTGTTAGGATACTTTTATTTTCCTTTCATATAAAAAAAGATTTGATATGCGACTTTTCCATCTCAGTGTTCTTCCTAATTAACAAAACAATAAGTAAAGCATTCCTCGGAGACAGTGGCCTCATTTTCCATTAGCCTGCTGAGAAAAAGCATCCAACAATGATAAACCTTCGGCTCAACAACAGCCCAATTCTCTCTTTTTGAAGTGGCGGGGCAGCTGCAGACATGGACTATAAAAACCAAATTTGAGAATAGAAGCCTAACCGGCGTGTCTATAGCTCATGCCTTGGGTAACAGTTTGAAACCCCAGCACAGGAAGCGCTTCAAAAACAACATGACTTGATGAATTAACAATGCATCTGTCGTTATTATTGAGTTAACGTTTCTGTTTTACTTCCAGGAGCTTAGAGGAGGAATTTAAGGCATGCCTTTGTGCTTTTCCCTCCTAGACAAAGTATCCCTGATTACTCGAGTGTTATGTCACTTCACTGCAAGTTGTCAGAAGACAAATTGCATGGTAAGACAAAGAAATGGGCTCTGCATGTGGGAAACTGCAAACTAGTCACTGTAATGCAACATCTGTTCATAGAGATCATTTCAGCAGACTCCCAGCACAACCAGCACACAATCACCAAACAATTCCCTGATATGTTCTTTAGATACAAGTCAAAAACACTCAAAGATGTGAGTAAAAGAGTTGCTATCAGGGTTAGCTAGGTGTTTCCTGTTCTTCCTGGACAGCAGCCCATGAAGAAACCTCAAAATTAATGTGACTAAGTTGAATGATACTGATTTATTATGATTTATTTTTTAAAAAGATTCTTGATCATTCAGGTTTACCAAGAAGGACTTTGGGGTGATTGTGGTGGCCATTAAAATCCTTTAAACTGAAAAATTTGAGACTACTGTGTATTTTGAGGACTTGGACCTGGCCCAAAACCAGCTCCCAGATCTTCAACAAACACGTCTGGCATTCGATTTCGCGCTGATTTGTTAGTTCAAAAGGCATCTGCCAAAACAGGAAATTTTATGTGACCTGCACTTTGGTAAACCAGTGATGATGATGATGACGATGATGAAGCAATGCCATAAAAAACAGTGGGGCAAAACTCAAATTCATGCTGCTCAAGCAGTGTTTTTTTGTTTTTTTTGTTTTTCTTTTTTTTTCACCGTGACTGGGGAGGGGGCTGTTCTGCCCCGGCAGAGGTTTGCCATCTCAGATTACCCACTGATGTATCTGTGTATCATTCCCCCAGCCCGCATCTGACAGTTGATATAAATACTGAAATCAAACATTACAAACGATGTGCATTCAATTCTAAAGACGGAGAAATCTAAATGACCGGCCTTCTCCTTCGCTCCCAGATGTGGCTTTAATTAAAATAAATAAATAATAAAGTTAACCAGCTCCATTTGTTATTGTGGATTTTGTTTGGCTGCACCGATAAAAACCCCATCATTGCAATTACAAGTCCGTTGCCTTTAATTAGGAACATGTTCGTTTGGGCTGGTTCTACAGTTTTCAAAAAAGATTTTCAAACTGGATTACGGGCAGCCGTTCAAACAACAGCGTAAACCAAGTTGGAGAATCAGTCGGCAGGCTGCTGTGCACAGCACTGAGAGAGCTGGTGGATGACAGCCTCCTGTAATTAACTAAGTGTGAACATCTCCGCTCACCACCACATCTTGAAGCGCTAAAACCACCAACATGTGAGGCTGAAACCGCAGAGAGCCCAGTCCGCTGCCGCCGCCACTGCCTGATGTTTAACAGCAGCGTTGTCCCACCCTGTAAACTGATGGGCTTCCAATGGACGTTGTCAAACAGTGTCAAATAATTTGGTGTGTTAGAAGGTTCAAACGGCGTGGCTAGAAGGCTTGAGCGGCCTGGGTGTCATTGTTGTGTCTTCTTCTACATTTCTTCTTCTACATTTTTTATAACTAGGGAGTGATTATTTGAATAAATCTAAAAAAAATTAGACATAACTATAAAGCACTTGGACAGCAAAGCGCTCCGCCAAGGCTCCTAATCTCCCCCACATGTCAATACCTCTGCAAAAATCTGATCCCAACCCAGGCTTTCTCTGTCCTTTTTTGCCAAACATTCTGGGCATTATTTGTGGAATTATAAGCAAAGAAATGTTGAACTTGGCCTGATGTGGCAATAGTGAAGAATCCCAAATAAATAAATAAATAAATAAGAAAAGCCCTTATTCCAGATGGAGACCTGGATTGCAACCAAAATGTAATCAATTGTTTCTTTCTGTTTCATCCAAATCCGCCCATCATATTTCTTAAAATGTTCTTTTAACGAATGAGGAGACGACCTCAGAACTGAAGTAAACAAAAAGGCAACAATCAATAATGTTCTTCCTTTGTCACCTAACTTTTGTTTTAACAGCTTTTTCTATTGGCTGTGATGGGAGGAAATGGGGAAAATTTATATCGTACCCAAATTACCTCCCTTAAAGCATTTTCACCTCCAGGATTCCACCAACTCCCAACTTTAGGAACAGACAAGTGCAGAAATGAAAGGATTAGGAGTGACTCATCCACTAATTGTTGGCACAGGAAATTTCCAGAGCTGAAGCTACAATGCTAAAAGATAAATGGAGCTTGATTTATGATTGAATGTTTGCACTGAGAGGGGCCTCTGTGTTGGAGAGGGAGCACACCCATTTATAGCTGCACACTGCAGTGATCTGCAGCATCTGGCGGATGCTGGTGGAACCTTCCTGCCATAGTTTGGCCCATGTCTGGCACTCTTTAACGAGTAGCAATGCAAATATTCATATCTGCAGACTTATTCCATCTACCTGGCCCACAAATAATAGGAAGTAAGCATAGTGGATGCATTGACCAATCACAGCCAAAGAGGCTGGCTGCCAAAGGTCACTGTAGGTCGCAGCCATCATGGACGTATGGCACCACGGCGCTCGTCTTCAAGCCAGCGTGACGTGACTGTAGTTGGATAAAGACAGCAAGCATTACTTAATAAAGGTGCTTTTTAAATGTAACAGCTGATTCATCTATAATGACATCTGTAGAGACCTAAGAGAGCAGGAGAACGCTGGAACACCAAATACAAACATTACATGTCATCCTCACAAAAATATGTGCCATTCCTCATAATCCTGGCTCAAGAAAGTGAGATGGGCTGTGGAAAATGGCTAAATCAATAACACTGCAAATGAAACACGGTTTTGTTTCAGCACTTTGCCCAAGTGGCAATTATGTTAAAAGTCTGGTGGTAAATAAATGTTGATTAATCAGTTTATGACACTGATTAATTTAGGAGGCTGCGTGATAAATACGGTTAGTAAAAGCAAATACATGGAGCCTTAATACCTCTAATAGCCCCACAAACCATCCCTGTAAAGGAAAAGAAGGTGCGGTATCAAGTGCCTGGAACAAAAAAAGGAGCCCGCTTTGGATTTCTGTAAATAAAACCGCGACACACGCAATCAAAGTTATGTTTTGCTTTGTCGTCATGGTTAACAGGACTGATGACAACACAAACTGGACTGACATTGTGAGAAGAATTATAGTTTGTGCCAAATGTTTCCTTGTATTGTATAAATGTACAATATGGCCAAGAATTACACCAGCTGCTTTACGTTAATGACCCCTGATTAATGTAGACATCTTACAGTCGTTTCAACAAGACAATGGCGTTTTGTCCGTCCAGAGTTGGTGAAAAAGTGACTGACGTTTGAGTCTCCCAGCCCTGACAGAGCTCTCATGGGCTAGATTACATATAATTATATTTTGACACGCCTCATCCTCACAAGTGCATGTAGATACATGTGTGGAAAAAACTACTACCCCATACAAACTTTTAACCAGAGAGATAGACTAAACAGTCCTGCAAACCGTGACCAGCTGCAGCAGAAATCTTTGCAGCAACAGAAACCTGCAGATCTGAGCAGCACCGATGCATTCTGAAACGAGCACGCTGCTGGATGCAAATAGCTGGCAGAATGGGTTTGCAAGCAGCAGTTAGCACCAATAATGAAATTGCTCTTCAATTATGATGATAAACAGGTTCCTCCTTGACTAATGCATCTCATGTCGTTACTGCTACTGCTACTGCTACTGCTACTGTAACGCCATTTATCCCCATTTATTCCTCAGACAAGCCAAAGACATATTGCTAGCACATTTGGCTATGCCTCAGAATTCCCTTTCTTTCCATCCAAGACATCATTGAATTAGGAAAAGGAAGAACCTCTTCAGACAGCCTGCACTGAAAGCTGGATAAGGGGAAATGTTTGCTGCGACTGGATGAATTACTTTTCACTGCTCTGTGAAGCGGCAACCAGCATGTAAAACAACAGATTCTTGTGTTTGCAGCCCATTTCTGTGCAGCGTTTGGACCAACTGAGCTGGTAAATTGCACTCTTCTGAGATAATTTGACTAGTTAAAACAGCGTTCTCTATCTAAACACCGGCGCTACAAAGGTAAACAGAAAGGTGCTTTCAGCTCCCAATGCTGGATGACCTGTTTTTGGAGCCCTAGGCCCCGAAAACAAGCCTGATAATGTGCAATAGCAACAAATAATGCAGACGTCACTGTGTGTTGACTTGAGCATGTCAACATTCCAACCTACTTTAGCTCCATTTTACAACAAGGCAAGAACACGGTTCAGATATAGGCTACCTATTTACCCAATTTACTGTGACTGAAATGAGAGGTTTCATTTAGTAAAACAAGAATAGACGATTAGATGTCAGATTGCCCCAACTTGAGTACGTGAGAACAGCACATGAAGCCCTCAAAGCGACAATTTCAAGTGTGTTGATAAAACTCGGCAAGTCACAACAACAGTTTCACTTGGATTCAAGTTGTTTGGTGAAAAGAAGCAAGAATAAACCAGAGTAAACCTATCACACCCAGTTCTTCTGCGTGTGTGTGTATGCTTGTGTGTGTGTGTGTGTGTGTGTGTGTGGGTGTGCATGCGTGTGTGAGACAGCTGCAAGCTTTCATTAACAAAGATGCCAAGAAGAAGCAGAAGAGAGTCCAGTGGAAAAAAGTAACCATAAATGACTTAAATATTCACTGAACTCATGACAATAAAGATAAAAAGCAGCAGTAAAGAAAGGGGACCACTATAAGATAACGTATGTTTCGGCTCTTAAACTATACATTACTGGAAAACGACTACAACCCCTATGAGATGCTCCACGTGATACAGGATCTGATCACACCAAGCACAACACACAGGTACAACAGGAGTGATATTGTCCTGAAAGTGTCACTGAAACGGGGGGTTGGCCTTCCCCATGACCTGAGGTCAAACTACAGTGACATGCTTCGGCTTGTGAGGATCCTTCAGTGAGCAAGCATGTTTATGGCTGGGAGAGACAGGCAGCTCCCGCATGTGCTCTTCCAATGTCAAAGCAGCTTCCAGCAAAAAATAGAATTTCTCTGTCGGATGACTCACCACATGCTGAGAATTAAGCAAAAAGCCCTGTGTAACTATTGAATTATTCACCCTGTCAAAACGTGTCTAATGAAACACTGTGGGGCTGTTCCAAGTTACAGAACAAAGCTTTTCAAACTGAATGAATGAGCCAACATGTTTCTTTTCCAACCTGCCTTTGACAAAAATGTTGGTTTAACAGGAAAGCTCCTAATACCACTGTACTTTGTCTGGCCCTGAGCGCGCATGGCAAACGCCGGGGAAGTTTCAGCTGATTTCTCTTTTTCCTGCGAGTCCTCGACATCCCGGCTGCCAATAGCAGATGTGCCTATACACGCCATACACATCAGGAGACCTATCCATGTGACAATGGAGTGGCAAGCTTTAACAAGACGGCGGTGGTGGGGGGGGCAGATCACACTGTCATCCTGATACGCTAACATGAGCTGAATGTCACTTTCTGGGATCTCTGCTGCAGTCAGAAAAAGAGGACGGGACAGGACACACGGACAAACTGTTACACACATGAATTTCTCTTTACCTGCAGACAGATCACCCTCCTTTTCCTTTTGTCCTTTTTTATTCCCCTTCTTCTTCCCTTTCTTATCTTTCTTCTTGTTCTCTGTCATGCTGTCACAAGAAAGTAAATCCTCTCAGGACAAGACTGGAAAAAAAATAATAAGAGTAAAATCCCAGGTAGTCCTGTTGGGAGTGTGTGACAAGTGGACACCAGCAGACTCTGAGCCTGTGAGAGTGACTCTCCTCCTATATAGACTTGTACTAATCAAGTACAGCGTGGAACCACCTACTCACAGCAGGGCAGAGGGAGAGAGAGAGAGAGAGAGAGAGGGAGGGAGGGAGCGAGAGAGAGAGAGGGAGGGAGGAAAAATGGGGAGAGAAAGGTAGAGGAGCAGTGCTCAGGGAAACTAAGAGGGTAAAGTGAGAGAATAAAAGAGAGAGAGAAAGAGGGAGGGAGGGAGCGAGGAAGGCATTTCCCATTGCTTTAAGGCAATCAACTGTTCTCTTGCAGGATCTATCAGATAAGCAGAGGCTCTTCCAGGCCTCGCAGCCACCAGACCGCCACAGACTACAGCTGGCCCGCCCGCGCTCCACCGCACACTCAGGTTCCTCCCCGAGCATCTCCTCCTTTAGTAAAGAGCCCGGCGGTGACCCCACCCTGGTCATCCGGAGACCTGCTTTTGCCAGGCTGATGTCAGGGTGGGGTTCGGGGGGGTGGGGGTGTGTCCGAAAATGCTCCTGACATCTGGTTCAGATTTGGAGAGCACAGATGACTGTAAGAGAGAGAGCAACGTCTGAGGTGCCAAATGTCCGGCTGCAATCTGTGACAGACTGCCTCTCAAAAAAAATTACACCAAATCCTCTGTGGCTCTGCTTCCTGTTCCCCTTTCTCGGGTCTCTTGTCTGTCAGTTCTCAGCGCGGCGGGCAAGTTCCAGCTAGTCTGCGGGTGTAGCTCTCTACCTCGCTGTCACTGCTAGTCAGGTGTCATCAGCAGTTCCCATTTGAACCGCTGCATACAAACAATGGCCTTCAATGGCAAATAACCCAGATCATTTACATTATATTTCAGAAACCAGGAATAAAGATTCATAAAACACGGAATGAAGCACAAATACTTGAACTACAACAATTGTAAAATGTGCCGGAACCACAAGAACACCCTTGATCACAACGTGCGGCTAATGTTTTCATTTGTCATGGCTCAAAGTGATGATCACATTATCTTAATCCGTAACATCACAGTCAGGTCGCCTGATTCCATGCTGGCGGAACTCCGGTGCCCTTTCAAGTCTTATTAAAAAACATGTTTAAATAACAAGAGAGACTCTCAATGAAACTCGTGTGTCACAGAGACAAAGAAAAGACACTCTGGAGCTGAGTCATCAGCCTCGTTGCCTGGGTCCAGCCCTCAAAAGATCCTTGACGTATCCTGGGAGGAGGCAGCAGCAGGTGGGGAACAGCAATAATGGGCTGTTACTCTCGGTATTACAGGTCGCTCTATTAGTCGGAATGGGTCATGTCCAGGCCAGGATCTGACTCCCTAATCAGAACTGATGTGGTGCTTTCCCCCACTTGAAAAATGAGCTACTCTCTCCTCACCTCTCCCCTCTTCCCAGCACTCGGACGGATGATCTAATCTGTCAGCAGAGGGTCGCTGGTAGACTGGCAGCGGCGGTGGTGCATCAAAGGGCTATCCTCACTGGCTTTTTCACCCCCGCACCCAAACTTATCACTCATTTCCTTCTGTGCAATCCGACAAGACGGGACCTGTCTCGAGCCTGTGGGTGGGCACAAGGTGCGTGTGTGTGTCAAAGTGCTTCTGACCTTGGGATCATAGAAATGTGAGTTTCGACGTGGGCTGGTCCCGCCAAGACTTTGGGCACGAAACAGACGAGAAGGTGAAGACGAATAACAGCAGCGAGGTCCTGAAGGATCATGTTAGGCTGCTTTTGTCCAGGGCAACTTCCAGGAATTCTGGGATTACTGTCAGGCTGTTTAATAAATACGCTTTAAAAAGTTTTGATCTGGCGGTTTTTTTTAAGTATAAGCCGTCACACAGCAAGACGTTTCCCAACTTCTCCATTTTCAACCTATCACAGAAGAATCTTTAAGTTTCTTGTCAAACAACCAAGTGCTGCTCCTCTTTTATCTCAAAGGAGGAATTTCTGGAATACTCAGGCAGGGAATTGTTACGCAAGTTGTAGGAGAATAAAACCCCGATATGCTATTATTTCAGTAACTGGTCCTTTGTACAAAAACACTAGAAGCATCGCGTGGGAATATATTGATAATGGCTTGTAGAAAACTCAGTCTGAGAACCATGTGAATTATTTTTATAGCTGTTGAATCTTTATAGGGATGTGGAGTTCTACCGTTGCTACCACAACTGTGCACCAGCGGTGGGGTCAGTGTGTGCAAGAGGTACCCAAACACACCTCAACACCGCGTGGCTGCCTGTGAACAAGGTCACAGTTTTGCAGATGAACTCAGACAGAACAATAGGACCCTGACATTATCTCTTTTTTCACATCCAGACCCAGATATGATCATGGAAGCGTACACCTAAATCTCTTCCTCTCTCTGTCTCTCTCTTTCTCTCTCTCTCTCTAGTCTACATATGAAAGTGCTGTTTTTCAACAGCCAAGGGCCGGCCTTGGATCTGGTGGGTCTGGAGGAAGGGGCACAGTGGGCCAGTGTGGGAGGAGCGTGACTTGAATATACCAAAAACAAAAAAAAAAACAAAACAAAAAAAAAAAAAAAAGGTTGTGACATGGATCCTTTGTACGCTCGTCTCATAAATGTTTCTCAGGCCCCATCTCTGCCTGCCTCCTAATCCCTCCTTGCTGCCCCAGAAAATAGAAGACAGCTTTCCGGCACAGTGGTGCCGACTAGCTCCCTCTTAACAACAGCATACCTGCACATCATCATGCTGATACCGCTCAACAGTCCCCCTGCCCTTTACCAGACAGCAGAATTAATCTTTTTGGACATAATGGCTTTAGGCAGCCATTAGCATGTAGTGTTTACATCTGTCTGCTTTTTTTTTTTTTTTTTTTTTTCAACAACAAAGTATATATATGTATATACATGTGTGGCCCTTAAAGTGTGTATGTGTGTGTAGGTGTGTGAGGGTAAGTCAGGGGTCATAACCTCTTGAAGAAAGAAATAAAAGTGGAATAACTAACAGTATAGACGGGGGAGGGAATGCGAAAGACAGATTGGATAGTGGAAAAAGGTGTCCACCACCTTCACTGGCCGTCTTATCGGCCACATCGCGATCGTGCAGAGTTTTGGACTCTTTGTAGGTGTTTCAGTTGCAATTAAATTGCTATTAGAGGTGGCAAAAGAAAAACAACTTAAACACAGAGTAGAACACTATAGCTGGGCTGGCGGTAATGCTGTCAAAGTTGCAGCATCAGCCATCAAGATCCTGTTGATCCATTTTACGTCCTGCTGCACTGGAGGGTTTGACGCCTTCCTCTCTCGGTGCTCAAACAGGAGTCTGCATTAAATATTGCAGCGCAACATCAAACATCCCCAGAAGGACCACTGTGTTTGGTCCAATGAGGCACATTGTCCACCCACAAACGCAGTGCCTACTGCTGGCAGACTTGTATATATTTTTCCCAGTATCTCTCTCCAGAAATGGCAGAGGGAGACAATGAAGCATTATATCGGTGGGTGAAATGGTATAGCCTGCCTAAATGTGAGACGCAGCACAAATCAAGGCAGCTGTGCCAAGGTCAAATAAAATTCCAAATCAGAGTGTTACTAATGACTCTGCTCGGCAACATCTGAGATCTGGGCACGAAGACGGAGGCCAAAAGCCACATCAGCTGCCTCATTTAGAGCCGAGCAGATGAGCGGGTGAAGAAGCAGAACGGATGTTTGCAGACAGGAACAGCACCGAAAAATTCAAGTGTTAAAACAAGGAAGTGATCCTGGGTGGATTAGGTTCTTTGACGTTTCCGCAGCACATACGTAGCTGTCACCATGGCAACCGCAGTCTTAAGGGTAGCAACTGGAGTACGTGTGAGAGATGTGGAAGGGCGGAGCGAGGATAAGAGATGGGGAGAGAGAGAGAGGAAAAACAAGGAAGGATGCATGCGAGTGAGAAAAGTGGGCAAAAGTGAGAAGAGAAAAGGTGGAGGAAGGGCAGTCAGGGCCCTGAGGAGAGATGGAGTCCAGTGTCCAAAAAGTTGCAGCCTGGACACTGGGTCCGTCCATGAGAGAGACGTCCCTGAGCAAGCCTGTGCCAAGCCTGCTGCAGCAGCATCTTAGAGGGGAAGAGATGGCAAACACCAGCACTGAGCATGCTCCACTCTCAAGGCCACAGATTCTTTCTTTCTTTCTTTCTTTCTTTCCTTCTTTAACTTCAGCACTTTAGCCTCTCAGTTTGTTTAGTTCTCCAGCCTCCATCTGTCACTGCAAGCACAGCATTTGGTCCCCCTCTGCATGTGTAGGTTTAGGGTCACTGGACGCCCTGGATACGGGCCGGCTAGAGCGTCCCATAAATAATTGACCTAACATTAAGGAGCGTTTACGGCCGCGCTGACTCACGCTGTGATGAGCCTGATTAGTGCCGGGAGGAAAAGGAGATGAGCATAGCAACTAATCAACCAATGGGGCATCAAACTCCAATATCAGGCCAGGGCCACAGCAGCCTGTCTCACACATACACACACACACACACACACACACACACACACACGCAGGCATGAACACATGCATTCTTCCTTAACTGGAGAGCTGCCATATCTGAGCTCCAAATGACGGGCACATGTTTGCATTAAACTTGCAATTATGCTGAGATTGATTTATTAATATCTTTATTTTTGGCGGCCTTTTTCCTCTGTGCAGACAGGCAGGCAGCCAGACAGACAGGCACGCCCACGCCGGGGCAGAACTGTATACAGTTTCAGCTGCGAGAGTGCAAATCGATACCTCTTTTTGCCATCAGCGGTGCTCGGGTGTGACAAAACGAGCGCATGAAAGATGAAATGAAGGTGCGTCGCCTGCGCATGAGGATACAGAGTGGAGGTGCAGGGGATGTCAAATAAACACCAAAAGTCCCAAATGTGGCAAAAAATAACTTGCTGATGATGTCTGTGATGAAAAGCGTGCATAAAAGCTGCATCTTCATCTCTATAGCTCTGCTTTCTGACAGCAAACAGTCTAATTGGACAATAATAGCTGACTGGGGTGATGCTAGCATAGCACAAATACTTTTAATGACAGATGCTGTCTGAGCTTGACTTTGATGATCCTCTTAAACAAAAAGCACATCTATCTTCTTAAGGCTGCCTGATTGGATCTCTCTCTCTCTCTTTCTCTCTCTCTCTCGCTTTCCTTCAGTACGCTTCTTCTTTTTAAACACATTTATTTTCTCTGTCTGTCTCTCTGCCTGTCTCCCTTCCTCCTGTCTAAAGGAGAGATAAAGAGGTTTGTGTGGCTGCGAGCAGATTGACTTGAAGATAGAGGCTGGAAGCAGATCTCTTCCACCTCCTCATTCTCTCTCTCTCTCCCTCCCTCTCTCTCTCCCTCTCTCTCTCTCAAATGAATACAAACAGTCTCCCACATGCTCTCACAGTTTATCAAACAGACACCCACATAGGGCCAGGTCTTCATGCAAACACATATGTGTGTTCTTACCAGAGAGAACAACATATCCTCGCTCTAAGTGTCCTCAGGCCGACAAAGTATACACTGTTACACTCAAACGCAAACATACCCCCACAAACACGCACACAAGCGTACAAACACACAGGTGCATCCACCCTAAATATAAGACGAGCGTGGTTCGGTGATGCGTTCAAAATGGAACTGTTTTTCCACTCATATGTGCCTAATCCAAACTAATTCTGCGAAAGAGCTTAACCTACTTCATTTTGGTTTTTTTTAAGACGCAACATCTGAATCACAGCATAACACCTGGCCTCCTTTTCTTTTCTTTTCTTTTCTTTTCTTTTCTTTTCTTCTGCAGAGCACTCATATTTTTTCACGGAATTCGACAAACACGGCCATGGGTGCCTAGCGCTCTGAATGTGGGGGAAATTATTCAAATTAGTGACCCGGAAAATAGAAATATAATTTCTATAAATAGAAATGTATTGCTTGATCGTGCAGACCGCCAGTGGCAGATTAGAGCAGATTAAGACTGAATTCTAAACCTTCATTGGTCAATTTAAATTAATCTGGCACTTGACTTTTCCTGCGTGGCTCGAATCTGCCCCAAACTGCAGAGATGTAAATTCACACAAGGGAAAACATGGGACATGGGTTGCTCTTATCAGCACAAAGCCCTCCTTGAAAAACATGCGCGCATCCGCTCTCTGCTTCACATTCTTCACATCAAATCACATTCCTTTCGCGCCCTGCGCCGGTGTTTTATCTCCTCAGTGTGTTTTTAGAGCCGCACAAACATGTCACAATGAGGACAGCGTGATGGCTTTCACACACGCAGCCAAATCAGCTCCTTCGGTCAAATCATTTGCATTTCTGATGTTGCGCGTCATGGCTGAGTCTGGCCTTATCGAGAGCCCATCTTATCTCTTTGTTTGTTTTTCACCAACTTCGGCTTTTCCTGGAAAACAAGTGAGTACGCATGTGTGAGCTTAGATCGTGCTTTGGCGGTGCGAGACGTGCGTTGGGGGAGGCTCAAATTGAGCCGTGCTTAATAAGTGGTGCCCGGGCTGGAGGTGCCAGTGGGCCCCACACATCGCCATGGCGAATCAGACATGGCTGCCAGCTCAGCGGGTCGCCTCAGGGTGACAACAGGCCTGTAAAAAGCCTCTCAACTCCTCTAGGGGCAGTTAAATCCACCACTAAAGAGACCAGTGACAGTGCCAGTATGAGAAGGAGGTCAGCGCTAGCTGAGGCTGGAACAATTCTGATCTACAAGCCGCCACCAGTATGAGCAGCTTAGTGATGGTGGAGCAGCACTGAAGCTTTAGTGCAAAATCTAATAGCTGAGCTTTAGATTTAGCCAACAGAGTATTAATTGTTGCTCAAAAAGCCATAAACCACGATTGTGTGTGGATAAAGGTGAAATGGCGAGACGGTTTTTCTCCACAGAGGAAAACCCAAAGTTAGGAAGCTGATCAAAAAACAAACAAACAAAAAAAACTCATCAAAATGAGGAACGGACGTGCAGTTACTGTACGTTGTATTATTTTTCATGGCGCATTTTTGCTGTCTTAGGACACTGACTCGCCCACAGAGGTTTCCTGGCCCGTGGCCATTTGCAGTATGATAACTACTTGCAAACCTAATGTCATGGAGACAACAAGGGAATGAAAAGAAACATGCCTCGACAATGCGTAGCAAAAGTACACATCCCAACAGATGTGATGGAGAGCAAGCGGAAATGGGGCTGCAGAGCTCGACTGTGGGGACTTTCTGTAACGCTGATCTTACTGGCTTTTACAGTGGACCTCTGCGAGGAATGTTGCTCTCTCGTTTAGGGTAAAACACCCCCAGAGTTGAGGGGTATCGATATCACAGGGCAGATATATTCCTCTTTTGTCCACATTAGCTGCAGTGAGAGGATGGCGAGTGTGCTGGTCTGTGGGCCAGCTGGGACACATCTTAGTTCACCCATGCACGTGTACACACACACACACACACACACACACACACACACACGCACGCACACTGACTGAAGGTTTCTTTACGCTGCTCGCTATCTTTCAACAACAAGCTGAGCAGGGACCAGACGGAAAGAGGTCCTATTTGTGCAGGAAGATAAATACACTTCTGCACCCAGTTCTGTCCCCTCCAGATTAGAGCAGCACAATAATGAGCGGGAGCACTGGTGGAAGGTCACAAGAAAGCAAGGGTAAAGGATAGAGTAACAGCCAACTAACAAAACACACGCCCCCGCGCGCATACATGTAGGAGGTAATCACAGAGGGACATGTTAACTGTTATCTCACATATAGGAACCAGCAATGAATAACTGTCATTAATAACATTTGGTTTTACTGGACTGTGAACACGTCTGTCGTTTTTAAAGCATATTGTCGTTAACGCTATTAAAGTGTTCAGATTCGGTGTGTGTGTGTGTGTGTGTGTGTGTGTGTGTGTGTGTGTGTGTGTATGCTGACTAACACAGGTGGTACGTATGTGGATGTAGTTTATTGTGTAGCTCAGGTACGACTGTGAGGTTATAATAAGCTGTCCCTGTCCTAAAATTCTGGATTAAATCCACAGATTGAAGGATCAAAGAACATTTGGTCCTAATCTGGGTCCAGGTCAGATTTTAAAGGTTCAGGAGGAGGCGTGGAGTCGTCTCTGTCTGGCGATTGTCTACGGTTGCATTCGCTCTGACAACTGCACGTCAGACATTCTAAAAACAGCCCGCACATCTAATCATCCTACAGTAAAATTATGTTAAATTGTCCAAATATTGCCCTACAATATAAATTCTCAGGGATGAGTGTGTTGAGGTGTTTACATGTTGCTCTTGTGTGAGTCAGCAGTCGCCGTCTTTTATCTGCTCCTCCTTTTGCGTTATGTGGCCGACTGTGCGTCTAGATCACAGACCACAGGATTGGGCAACGCGCCTCCTCTCTCTGCCGCGAAGGGATGCCGTCTCTCACACTTTTCCTCGGAAATTCAGAGACCCGGCTTCAGTCTGGAGGAAGCCTGGCTTTTCTGTTGATCAACAGTGCTTCCAAATGCAGCTAACAAGCCATTCCATTCCATTTAAAGTCTTTTCATGTTAAGACACACATCAATCCACACCTACAACATACCTGAGGAAACAAACCCTCTCTCAGGATATGTACTGTGTGTGCGCAGTGAACATGGCTGGACACGTCTCTTAAACACACCGGGAGGCGCCCAGCAGGAGTGCCAGCAGCCCCTCTTTTCAACACTTCAGCACGCTGCACACAAACACAGTTGCCCTTCCCATGCTCCTTTTGTTCTGCAGCCTCCTGCTGGAGTTCCTGTCATGGACACTGTCAGCCTGCCCTGGACATTTATGACTGACTTTTCTTCCACTGCTGCTTTCGGACATGAACCATGAACGATTTGCAACCGTTCCACACGTAGGAGATGCGATTGAGAACATGCGTGCGCTTGCCAAAAGCAAATTATAGAAAATGAACGTAACAGAAATTGAGACACTTAAGAAAGGAATAACACACCCAAGAACTGGCAGGCACCTACACGGACCCGTGGAGGACGCGTCCCTGTAACGGCTGCACTCCTGGAAAAAACCAGCTGAAGTGACACCGAGTCAACTTGCTGACAAAAGGAGATGGAAAAGACTGAATACACAGCTGGAAACTCTTGTGGTTGGCTGTTTCCATTTCCAGGAGGCTGCTGGAAACATCCTACAACCTACAGCGGCCTGTTTGGATCTGCAGGGGCTGCTGCAGGAGCGGAGCCGGGCAGAGGCCTTAAACTGACAGTAAATAAGTGCAACACAGACAGTGCACGGTGAGAGATCACCTTCTGCACTGTCCTTCACTGTCAGCCAGTTTTCTGTGAATAAACTGAGCGACTGACGAGCAACCTGCTGCAATAAATCAGCTCTCCACACTGCACATTTTACACAATAGCGAGCTGCAAGGCTGTGCTGCTGGAATTGAAACGCTGCTATTTAGAAACCCAAATAACAAATTACTACTGCCAATT
Organism: Pao palembangensis; assembly: GCA_015343265.1. NCBI lineage: Eukaryota > Metazoa > Chordata > Actinopteri > Tetraodontiformes > Tetraodontidae > Pao > Pao palembangensis. Next base: position 7,976,313 of record CM027094.1, on the reverse strand, counting down.
CCAGCTGCAAACACGGAACTGTTTATTGATGTTTAGCACGTATGGCTAATTAGAAAAACAAAATCTCAGCCGCTTTCATAACCTCCGAAGAGAAGTGATGCATATCTTTTATTGCATTCCCAGCAATTGCCATCAACACACAATGTTTCACCTCAGTTGGGAAACTGCAGATGTTGCTCAAGTTTGGAGCAATGTCCTCTGTTGACATCGGCAACGAGATAAAGCGTTATAAACAACCCGGAGCTGACGTCCGATGGCTGCGATCTTTATGCCGTTTAGGCAAACCTTCCACAACTGAGGATCCCTGCTCTTCATCATAAACCTCTCTACAGAATATTGTAGAATCTGTTTATTCTGATTTAATGCCCACGGCTAACAAAAAACATCTGCAGGCAGCGGAACATGAAATTGTGTGCCCGGCAGCCTGCACCCTCCCGCTTTGCACTAAGGAATTGCAGGTTACTTTTTTTTTTTTTCCCAGCATGCAGCAGCAGTGTTGATCTCCACAGTATCACGTGCGATTGTGACACACTGACAGCAGCCCTGGCGTTAAAGCCAATTACACCATTCACAAAATGTACCTGTCATCTCCCGCGGATGCACCCTGGAAGAGGGCAGAGAAACACTCTTTACCACAGAACCCAGCCTCATGCTGGGGGGTGGGGGTGGGGTTGGGGGGCACAACTGGCTTAATCAGATTTTAGATCATTGAAAAATAAGCCTGCCTCGGTATTCAGTGTTATGCATGAATTGATCCAGATCTGGAAAAAGAACGCCAGTGAAACAAATCTAAAAGCCTTGAACCCAATTATTGGAAGCTTTTCTGTTAAAGTACGAGTCAATCTGTTGATCGCCTACGTGCCGTTCACATGTGGGGCACGCCGTCTTTTTTTTTGCGAGACATTCCAGAACCTGACACCTAATCAGACGGATAATAATGACTGATTTATTTTCTGCTCTGCTGCGGCAAACTCGCAAATTGTTGTGGTGGGAGAGCCCCCCTCTCACCGCCACCCCTGTTCCCACACCTGCACGTGCAGTGTTCAGGTTCCAGCCCTGAGTGTAATCGACGTGAACTTTTCACTGAGTCCTGGTGAAGCACTGACGCGGTTTGTCGACCGAGCCTTTTCATGCTGAGCGCCAAGGTGGGGGAGAAGAGAAGAGAGGGAAAAAAGAGAAAAGGTTTTAAATATTTAATCACATGCACAAACTGCAGGAGGAGTATTGCAGCCCAAGATAGCAGCAAAAGACTGAATGATTTAAAAGGCTGAGTAAACCTAACCTGCCTCCACAGGACGGTGAAAGGCTCAGACGTAAAGCAGGCCGACGTAAACGCGTCAGGCGGGAAACCTTTTCTCACATTGGATTAAAAACATCTGTTTGACGTTTTACATTTTTATTAAAAAAAAAAAAAAAAAGAAGAAGGAGGAGGAAAAAGGGCCCTGTTACTATTGACCTGACCTAAGTATATGATTGCTTCAGCCTGTGGAAAGCCATTACAGTTAGATCAATCACCAGAACACGTTTACTTATGGCTGACTGCAGTAGTCTCCGGCTGGATAAATGGCCTCTCTTTGTGGTCAGTGGCAGAGGCAAACCACTGTGAAATGCAGTTGTTAGCCTGCGTATATCTGCCGGATGGTGCGGTGCGGGACGGGGGTGTCTAACAACTGCCGTGACGTTCCCAGTAGACTCATCCCTTCAGACTTTTTCGGAGGTTCTCCTGCTCCCTGATCCTGATCACATACTGCCTCATGGTGGTGAAGGCAACATTCTTCAGTGGGCTGAGATGTTTGTGGGAACGGCAGAGAGACAGGCTGCAAAACTGAGATCACCCAGCCTCAGAAACCCGCTTCAGCTGCTCTTTTGCTTTGTTGCTAAATTCAGTTCTTCATGTTTAATCTCAGATTGCAGTTAATGTCAATAATATGAATTAGGAGGTTGCTGAGTGGCAGCTGTTTGCAGCTGGACAAGAACAGCAGAAGCAAATAGAAACACGCCAGAACAATTCAGCTTTATACATTTTTCAGAAATAATTTAGACTTGCATAATAATGGATTAAAAAAGTAAATTGAAACTTTAATGAAGTGAATAAGACACACCGTCATTCTTTGAGCGTCCATTTAAAATGTTTTATGTTATGGATGGTTCTACAATCACAAAAAGTTTTCCAAATGCTGCAGAATTTAACGCAGAATTCTAAACAGTGACTTAGGTGTTAAATTTAAACTGGATATCTGTTACTAGAACTACACTAAACCACCGATGTTAAACTAATGTTAAACTAATCTAATGGAACACACTGAACTAGTTTTATATATATACTGTATATACCTGTATATATATATATTATATATATATATATATATATTTTTTTTTTTTTTTTTTTTGCTACCTGAATGACATCATAATAAGGTCATAGTTCTTTATTTGGCTGTGTTAAGGCTGACCTTGTCTGACTTTGTGCGGGCAGAACCTTTTGTCTGCACGACGGCTGTAACACTCTGTCGTCCAGTCTGAGATGATTAAACCACATTTCTCAGCCTTGTGCAACCACTGTAAATTAAAGGTGTGATCTCCAGAAGTGACGTCTAAAGTTCCTCTCCAACTCGGGGTCTCAAGTACAAAAATAATGTCAATAGAAAGTTGAATAAATTCTGGATAAAAGATGGCATGCTTTTTCAGAGCTTGAATGAGTTTGATTCTGGTCTATTAGCATGTTAGCTCGTAGCAGTGAGAGCTGTTGTGGGATAAAACTACGGTCTGTTGACGTCGGCTGGGAGCTGGTGGCCGCAATCAGTCCATTAGTCAGTGTTGGTTCATTACTGTTGAAGGTCAGTCACAGCCTGCATGGCTTACATTGCAAATGCTGCAGTTAATGACTATTTTCTATTCATGCGGGTCTGTTCCTTTGTCCTCCTCTCTGCCTGCTTGTGCACAGGTGGGCTGCTTTGAACTGCTGTGCATCCCCTCAGGTGGGGGATGTGTCACCTCTGGGTGATTCCCCCAGGCCAAGTCTGCAAAGATAAAGATTTATTTAAAGTGCCATAAAGGGCTCAAGGTGAGCTGTTAATCACCTAATGATGTGACACCGGGACGGTCCTAAAGCCTTGCGGGCTTCCTGGGAGTCTGTAAGGGTCAACAGCATGATTGGTCCTTGATTCACTCTGTTTACAACTGTTTTTTTTTTTTCCGGCGGGAACATTATTAATAATGTTCAATCCCCTCAATCAGAAGTGATTCACACTGTTTATCCCAAAGCTGCAGTTTCAACATCTTAGATGATCCGGTGCGATCAAGTGAAGTATTCTTTAACCCTAATTATTGTCACATGCTGTAACACAAACCAATCCTTTAGGTTCACAGGCTGGTGTGACACTGACTGATGGCTCAAGAAAATGCACAGCTCCACAGAAACCAGATCCTCTTAACCATACGTGCTGTGTCTTTAGCCTGATTATTACAGGCCCATGTTAACCCCAGAAGCTTTGGCTCCTGCACAACAATATCAACAGAGACGGTGACAGATATCTAAATTTACTACTTCATGTAACAATCACACAGCTGCCTCATTCCTAAGAGCTTCATTGGTAGTAAATAAGGAATAAGGCTGGAGATGCACCAACTGCTGTGTGATAGCAAAGGAAAAGTTTACAAATAAACTGAATATGAGATTTATAAGTCATGGACAGCTCTAAAGGTCTTTACAGGGTCTGTGCCGCCTGCGTGCACGGTGCTCACTTTCATTGCTTTGCAACAGCTGTGCACGTCCAAACAGGTGTGAACCTTGAATCGGTGAACCTTGACCTTAGTATTAAAATAATCTGTAAAAGTCTGTAAAAGTCCACTCTCTGCCATCACCTGTGGATTATAAACCTTAGCAACTGAAAAAAAAGGAAAAAAAAGTCCAACATGACATAAAAAAAAGTTATAATAAATTACGAAGCAATTTTTTCAGTCAAACAACGGAAGAGCCTACATGACCACAGACGAGAGTCCTCAGCAACCAGAGGCTCTGTTCCAGCAGGGCAGGACCAGTCTTCAAGATGGTCAACCTCATTAGCCTCTACCTCTGCCCTGGGCTGGAGACGCTGCAGCACCGATGGCAGAAAACGCTTCAGTGACTCTTATCTTAACAAGCACACGTCCTGTACACGACAGTCGTCTCTGCGGCAGAACTGAGCACGTTTGTCGCAATCAGCACTTTGCTAAATTGCCCTTGAAGGTGCTGTAATGACCGACCTGTAGATGCGCGTTGATTCACACTGTCTGCCAGACAGCCCAAAAAAGGGACAAAAAAGCTGCCCGTTTACCACCTCAATGCAGCAGCTGCGACCTGAATACAGTAGTAGACTACAGTACAACGGCAGATCAGTCCCTGCCTTCACAACTGTATTGTCATGCTAATTGACTTTGGAGGAATAAGTCCTTTTAATGAGCAAGAAATGATTACTGACAAGAGCGGGAATGATTCGGATTTGGGTTCATTACAAATCAGAAGGCAATTATTGGATAATGTGCTGTGCTGTTCTGTATGTGTCACTGTGTCTTTACTGATTACACAGTCAACTCTGGCACAATGATCTATCGCTCCTTCTACAGACCTGATTTAGACGCAGCCATTCTGGCAATAAGACTACTGTTATTTTAAGCGATGAGCTCCGAGGCAGCTGTGACATTGTTGAGAATACTGTGCTGAGTGCAGCAACGCTAAGCTACTGGTTTCTGCCAACTCACGTACGCTCTGTTAAAGGAACGCACCGTAGCTGGAGACAGACGAGAGTTTGTAGGTGAAGAATGGCAACTGGGATGTGCAGACGCAGGTGTACAATGTCCACTTTCAGTTTTTGCAGGCTTAATGATGAGTTATAGGTTCTCTTTTTTGCAAACTAACACATCAGCAAAAATCAGGGCCCAAGGACGTGACCAGATGTTGCATGTCCTGCCCACATTTGCTGGAAGGCTTTACAACTGAAGACCGCTCACGCAGAATCTTTCTGTTATCGGTGTTATCTTCAGTTCATGAAAACTGGCTCTTTTCAAGAATCCTCTGGTGGCTATTATAGTGTTCTGCGACATCATTAATAGCCCAACGTGTTCCCCTCTCCTCAGACCTTATAATGAAGCTCCTGTTTAATAACCACCAACGTCTTATTTAAATTTTATCTGCTTGTCGTAAAGTATTGAGCAAACCGGCCCCATACTTGCCCGAGAGACAGCCAAAATACTTCTAAGCCCCTGAAAACGGGGATAATCTGCATAAAATGGCTGCAGCCTAAAAGGTAAATGCCACACTGCGACCCCTCTAAAATTAAAGCTGAACATCTGCAGTTGACTCACAACCTTGACCATTTTTTAAAGTCAATCCAGAAACATGCCCATTAGGTTGAGATTGGGTGTCACTGCCACTACGTATGAGTGTGTCAGTAGTGTGTGTGTGTGTGTGTGTGTGTGTGTGACCTGTCCATCATCAGTCCACACCTTCCTGCCTCAGAGACAGAACAGCGTGTGCCCTCTAACACACTGACGGCCTGTCCAGGGTGGATTCCAGCCCAGTTGTGTGACTGCTGGGACCAACTCCAGCAACTCCAATGACCCTAATTAGGAACCAGCCACAAAGCTGCTTACACAGCACTTCTGGCCTCCGTCGGGAAACTTCATTTAACGCAGGTCCCTGAAGGAGGGAGCCATTCATCTGGCTGCATAAAATTATATGGACAAAGAAAAGTGTGTGTGACTGACAAGCAGTCAGGCCCCTTAAAGAAAACAGCCACGAGACGACACTGAAAGCTTCTAAATAAAATAAATAGCCCACATGAACTGCATGGTTGGCCAAGTATAAGGAGAAAACTACAGAAGACAACTCAGTACAAATTCAACATCAGGAAGCCAATCCCAGTGTGACAGTCAGAGACAAACTGAACCAGGGATGAGCAGCTTTTCAGCAGGTATGGATCCTTGTACAAAATGTTTACTAGGTTATATAGAAAAATCTATTTTCTTTTGTGGCACACATATTAAAACTCCTCAAAACCTAGAGAATAGCTGTTCAGCAGCTGCTGTTAGTTGGAGTCATTGCATGAAAATCACTATGGTGTGTTTCAGATCCACAAATACCAGCAGGAGTTTTATTGTTATTATTAATACTATCTTGCACATTTGGGTGTGTGTGTGTTTGGGTGTTCAGCAATTGAAGTATTTACAAACTATGTACACCCTATAATTGTGCCCTTTAACATATATTTTGGCAGCCTGTTGCATAAGCATAATTTAAAAGTGTAGAAAAAAAAGAAGGGAAAATAATACTCCTATATCTGACCAAAGTATTTGTATATTAGTATATCATTAGAAGGGATCACTTTTTTTTTTTTATAAAGTTTGATCAGCTGATAACCACAACAACAGTTCTACAACTTTAAACCCAATGTTCACTCGTTAACTCGCACAGAAGAAGCCCCAGAAAAGCACGCATTCAAGGACCGGTCTAATTATAGACCAGGAACCAATTTGCGTTAGCCGGAAGGATTTTCAATACGGGACACGAGCAACAGGCCGCTGTCCCTGGTCCTGATTCCGTGGCCGAGGATTTAAACAAAATAAAAGCACATTAATTACGCACTAAGCCACATCAGTTGTGTAAATGCATCAAGACGTCACGTCCGTGGTGCAAAAGGAGAAAAAACGCGTTAAAATCTGCCTAAAACCGTGAAAATACGATGCGGTTTTGCGCGGTGCGGAGTTGCAGATAGTTGGACGCGCACAACCTGCAATTCCTTGTGAGCAACAGTGCGAGGCGCATGTTTCATGCAGTTTAGGAGAAAGAGTATGACGAGAGAATGAGAGAAAGAGAGTTTGATTGATCATGTGGGCTATGGGAGCCTGCGAGAGTTGTCGAAAATTGCTGCATAGACGCCCCTCAAACGGCGATCTGAAACCCAGAGACTCCAAACCGACCTCTGGCTGCGCGTAGCACAATCCAGCGTTCGTGGAACCACAAAAAAACCGTGGCCAAGACAGTTTTAAAAAAAAACTGCTCGTTCTTCCGGGTTAGACCTCACCGGTGATCCACAAAGCATCAACTTACCGCAGTCCTCACACAAGATTCTGCCAACATCCTTTTTTAGGTTCTTTCCACTCGTGTCCAGGGGCGCAAAAGATGCCTTGAAAACCAAGGGCTCATCAGTGGGGTCCATGAAAAAGATGTACTTGTGGTTCTTTTTTACTTTGGTGCACGGAGCCTCGGATCCGAATTCCCCCACTGTGACGAGCTGTTCCCGCTCCAGACCTCCGCTGTTGAGGGGCCAAACATCCAGCACTTTGACATTCACGCGATACGGCTCCGCGGACACGTTCCCGGGCGTAGATTGCACCTTGCCTTCGATCACCACGGCGGATTTGTAAGCCTGGTCCTGCAGGGAATTCAAACTCGGGGAGTAGCAGGCGAATGAGACCCCGATGACCAGCATGGATAGATGCACTGAATCAAGCCTCATGCCGCCTGCTTTGGCTCGGTGGTCGCTGGTCGCGTTGCGGCAGGGCTCTCTCGGCTGCGGGGCGATGGCGGTGGAGCTGGGTTGAATGAAGAGACAGTGAGTGAGCTCCAGTAGCACGGCAGCGCCCTGGCAGACCTTGCATAAGTGTCCATGCCATCGGGATCCGCTGCTTCTCAGAGCGATTTTCAGCGGGTAAACATCGGCTGCGAAACGGAAAAACAGCGGGGCGAAGCCGGGTTTCGAAATCCAGTCACTGAGGCATCGCAGGCGGATTTAGAAGAGAGGAATCGGCGGAATCTTCTCTCCAAGAAGATGCCTCTCTATGCTGCCATAGTAGCCTCAACTGCAAGACGACGCCACTCTTATCTTTGCCCAAAAATTGCAGCGGTGCTGTGTGATGGTTCCTCTGGGTCATCTGCGGCGGAGGGAAAGGCGTGAAATGCTGCAGTGAGACACAAGTTTTGTAGCCCGAAGGTTAAACATAAGCCACGTTTCCTTACCAAAAATAAAACAATATTTGCAATGGGCAGCGTTGCCACAAAGCCTTCCACCGCGTCTCTCTCTCTTCTCTCTCGCCGCCTCCCCCACTGGCCACAGACGGAGAGAATATAATACCGATCGCCCAGGGGCTCCGTCAACACAAACGCAGGATGGAAGAGATGCAGGCGGCCGATGGTCGATCTCCTCACTCGCCGAACCCAGATACTGTACGTCAATCACTCCATGGTGTCTTTTCGGCGGCGATGTCGCGTCGTATGAAAGGGGAAAAGGCGAAATCTTGAATCCATGACTGTCGCTCCTCGCAGCCGCGTCCTTCTGTCACCAAGACATCGCTCCTCAAACGAAGGGGAGGAAGGAACACAGATGCAGCCGCATTCAGCCCGGTGGGCCTGCAGAAATCACATGGCTGCGATGACTAAGGCTGCTGAAGCTTTTCAGGTGCTTCGGGAGACTGCATGTGCTCAAAGAGTTTTGCGTCTCAGCCGCGTTAAATGATGCCCTGCATTCAGGTCACATTCTCCATTCTGCCTATGCGTTAAATCCAAACAACTCAGCAACTGCAAAGCTGAGCCCAGATGAGATTATAACTTACTTCAATCACTTTATTTGGTTAATATTACCAGAAACATTCTTTTTTTTTTTAACAATGATTAGTGGTAGGGTGACACATAAAACACTATTACTAATAGTATAAACCCATTTAGGTGCTTAGTCCAAACTTTAGTTTATACTGGTGATTATATTCTTAATCCAAAATATCGTGGATGCAGATACTGACACGTCATCCTGACAGAATTCTTATAGAGCGACATCTGCTGACCGATCTGCGTTAATGAGCCATTTGACACACATTTGATGTAAATCTGGATTTACAGAGCGAATGATGATTTACAGGGTAATATTTTAATTTTACAAAAAATAATGATTATTCAGAGAGACTGTGTGTTTTGGGGGATTCATAACAGACACAGCTGCTCTCTGCTGTTATGAAAATTCAGAAGTCCGAAAAATTTAGCTTCAAAACTGATTTGACCGTAAAAAAAGTTTTGAGAAAAGGGCCATCTGCTTTCGCGTTGCAATGAAATAACTTGCTGAGGGAATGAATGTCACAAGCAGTCTATATAAAACATGAAGTCAACAGCAACATCGTTAGGTTTGTTTGACTCCATCACACCTGAACAGCCTGAAGTCAGACCTGCAATTCCACTGTGTCACCAGCAGAGGGAGCGCGTTGCCTAAATTCCCGCACGGTGCGCGTTGACATCAGAGGTGAAGCGTGCTTGTGCGTGTTGATGCTGCCTGTGCCACGACTCGCCGTTTCTTGTCCATCTTGTGAGTGGAAGGGAAGCGGTCCACCGAGCCTATTCTCGTGTGTTTTTAGCCCTGCGCGCCGCCCACGGACTTCGAGGCGCAGCACAGCCTGCAGAGCACGGTTGAGGTAGGCTGTGGGTCAAACGGGGCTTTAATCTCGTCACTGCCAGTGTCCTGCAACATTGAAATGTTCTTGGGGTGGCCTAAAATGTCTCATTGCTTCGAAGAGTTTACAGAACCGACCCCCGACAGAAAACGACCCCATGGCAGGCCGCCATGCGTCTGACATGATTATGGAGCCATTTGAAACAACGCCACAGTAGTCCTCCTTCTGTATAGGACAGAACTTTATGAGGTGGCGGCCAGCAGTTGTTTTTAACAGCGCAGTGACAGTTCGGATCGTTTAAGGTGGCACCAGGAATGTTATAGTCACCGTTATAAGGATGACAATTACTAATCATCGATCAATATACCTCACCAAGCGCCCATTCTTGGCCCGTGAGAGAAAAAACCCCACACAGAGGCTGGAACGTGCCCATAAATCAGACTTTTCAGACGCGCAGTAGTGTCATTTAGACGATACAATTGTCAAAGCGATTTTTATAGATAAATTACGCACAATCACGTATGCGTTTTGCGCATGCAAGACGCACGGTGTTAATAATAATAATAATAATAATAATAATAATAATAATAAACAAGGCGTATTTAAAATACTTATAGAAATCTCTTATGCCTTATGCTCTTGTGCAGTAAGCAGGAAGATGGTTTGATTCATTGTGACTAAAATCGGCATTTTATAAACAAATATGAAAGCCCCACCCTGACAGCAAGAGAGAGGAGCAGAATGAAACACGAAGCATATTTCCTCATAAACTCAAATGTAAACAGTGGTTTGTTAACGTGTCTAAGTCATTTTAATATGCAGTGGTTTGTGTACAGGGTAAAGGTAAATTCACATTTATTCTGGAAATGATTAGCTGGTCCACGTTTAACTAAAGAGAATAAATTATATTTGAAATAGTTTATATCAATCCCGTCTACAAAAATAGCATGTGATCTGCTGGTTTGAACGTCTAGTTTCTTAGGCCTCAAAAACAGAAGAGAGTTTGAGTCTAATATTAAAATGATAAATGCAGTTTTACACAAGCTCATACGTTATTAATTAATTAAATTATGATTTTTTTTTATTTCTATGTAATTTATACTTGAACGTTGTTTTTTCCTTTAAATTCGAACACAATGCATAATCTTGATATCATGTAAAAACATTTTTATCTATCTTGATATACGTTTTAATACGCATCTTCAACGGTTATAATTTAAATTATTTGTCTATTCATTTTTCTTTAGTAATTTATTAGCATATAGCGCACATAACGTATTATTTAAGATTCAAGAATAATATTTCTCTTTGAGACAATAATTAGAAATAACCACTTTTGTATAAAAAATAATTAAAATTAAGTGGTCCGTTCAGGTAACTTTTATTTACATTTTAGTTTTTTTTATTGATCGTCAGACAAACTTTAGGATGTTTCATAAATATTTCTCAAAAGGCCGCTGCTAAGTCTTCCACTGGGACAGGCCAGATACAAGGATGCCGTTTTTTTTTGTTTTTTTTTTTAAAGGATCACATGATCAGAAAGTCGGAAGGATGAATTCACAAATCATTTTATTCAGCGTCAGAACAGTCGAATTTAGCGAATTATTCATATGTATCATTAAGTGCTTTGTGGGGTGCAGCGGTCTTTCTTTAAAATGTGAGGGCTGCAGGTCAAACCTCCACCATGTCTCTGTCCATTTTCCAGTCTTTATTCTGCAGTTATACAGTGAGGAGCGTGCGTGTAAGCGGGTTTGAGCGTCAGGCCGAGACTTGAGTCAGCTGTTTCACGGCGACAGAACTGCATAAAATCATCTCTTCATCAGGATTATTTATAATTTTATTATAGTGACTATGCCTAAAATCTGTAAAACAAAACTGATTAATCAATTTAGAAAAATTAAAAAATGAAAACTTAGTAATCAGGTATGAAGCTTATAAAGATTAGATTTCTACCCTACACTGGTGTTTAGTTGACTGATAGAAAAATAATATTAATAAAAATAGAATATAAATATACAATTGTCACCTTAACCGTAAAATAAATTATAATCACGTATGTATGTAGAGCTGTTAGCTTTATTTAACCATACTTTTAAATCGATGCAGTGACATGAAAAACGGGTGAGCAAAAAAACTGCTAGTTAAAATAAATGAATGAATAAAACATGCAGAGGAAGAAAAAAATATAACCAAGACGCACTCTGACTGTTAAGAAGAAGCAACCCGACGGCTGGAGACAAAATTATTAAGACGATATTTGTTTCATGGCTTATTATGGATTTCAGGATCAATTTCATGAAGTTGGAAAAATGTCTTAAAACCACACTGCAAGGTGACTGACTAACACACCCACACGTACACGCGCGCACACCCACACACCCACACAGTTTTCTGGGTGTGGCAGAAGGGCCCAACAAATTAGTTCTGAATAAGAATAATATTAATAAATATAACAGTAATATGATAACAAATGTCAGGCTTTTAACGTTTAGATACACAATAACTATGCTGTATGGTCTGATTACATGCTTTAAACGAAAACGTCCACCTTTATATTATTTTTATTATTATTTATCAAACTACAACTCTGCTATTGTTTACTGTTATTAATTAAAATTTAAGGGAATTAGTGAGTTATAACAAATCATAAATAAGTAAAAACAGCAGAAGAACTTTTTAAAGTCCTATAACCCAAACATAACCATTGACCTGCAATTGTTTGCTAAATAATAGCTCATTCAAATGCTGCACTGAGCAGCCTCAGAAGGGGCGTTAATTTTTCCTTGAATCTACAATAAGAAAACACGTCCAGTTTGTTAACTATTGCAAGCCGTTTTGACGAAACTGTAATCTTTTTTGATGAAAGCAGCTACAGCTCCTGTTAGCATCCATACCTATTTTTTTTCACGTCTCCGTGCAGATCTCGCGAGAGTTGGTGGTGTGGCTGGCCGTGGCTTTGCAGCAGAAAGAGGGAGAAGGCAGGCAAGGCAGCATCATGGCGGACCGAGACAGTGGAAGTGAGCAGGGAGGAGCAGCCATGGGCCCAGGCTTCGGTTCCATGCACTTAGCGACAGGAGGGGCGGGCTTGGCTTCCGGGCTCCAGCACGAGACTCAGGAGCTGGCGTCGAAACGGGTTGACATCCAAAACAAACGCTTCTATCTGGACGTAAAGCAGAACCCAAAAGGCCGCTTCTTAAAGATAGCAGAAGTCGGGGCCGGTGGAAACAAGAGTCGCCTCACTCTGTCCATGTCCGTGGCGGTCGAGTTCCGTGACTACTTGGGAGACTTCATCGAACATTATGCCCAGCTGGGTCCGACGCATCCGGGACTGGTACAGGATGAACCCCGGCGGGCGCTGAAGAGCGAGTTCCTGGTGCGCGAAAATCGGAAATACTATATGGATCTGAAAGAGAACCAGAGGGGACGATTCCTGAGGATCCGACAGACCGTTAACCGGGGGCCCGGTTTGGGATCCACGCAAGGCCAGACGATCGCTTTGCCAGCCCAGGGACTTATTGAGTTTCGTGACGCTTTGGCTAAACTTATTGACGATTACGGCGTAGAGGACGAACCTGCGGAGCTGCCGGAAGGGTCATCATTGACTGTGGACAACAAGCGCTTCTTCTTCGACGTCGGCTCCAACAAATACGGCGTGTTCATGCGGGTCAGCGAGGTGAAGCCAACGTACCGCAACTCCATCACCGTACCCTACAAAGTGTGGTCCAAATTTGGGAATACTTTCTGTAAATACGCTGAGGAGATGAAGAAGATCCAGGAGAAGCAGAGGGAGAAGAGGGCATGCGAGCTGCAGCAGCAGCAGCAGCAGGAGGAGGAGATGCAGGCGGACGATGGAGACGAGGATTGATACAGACAGCAAAAAGATGCAAAAGTAATGAAAATAACCCGAGAAATACCAATATATTAAAAAGAAACAACTACTGTATAAAGAAAGAAATCTAAAGATTTAACTGTTAATGGTTTAACTCCAAGGGAGCATCACCCTCAATATAAGAAACCTCCACAACCTGACAGTTATGACATGTTGTCACTCATCGCTGGATGTTACCCACTTATCCACCATTAATACAGTAACGGGCTGCTAAACAAAGTAATAACATTATATTTGAACATTGTTTCCTACTTGATGAACGATATGGAACTGAGTTTATTTCCCTTATTAACAGAAAAAAAAAACTTTTATACCAGTCGAAGCTATTGTTAAAAAAAAAACAAAAAACAACGAGGTGTTTGCAATGTCTGAGTGGAACCGCCACAACGGGGGAAAAAAAGCCTTTTCCTCTGTCGCGCCAGCTAACGACTTTAGCACAAATCAGTTTTAAATTTTCAACCAAAATTCCAAAAAAAAAAAACTTTATAAAAGGTTGTCGCGTGTGCTCACCATCCTATTTACCTTTACTTGTGAATAGAGATGTGTTTACACGTGAAGTCATATGAGGGCTAGGCCTGGCTAGTTTTCACGCAGTGTGGATGGAACAAGTGCTATCTGTCGTGCAATATGCACTGCATAAAAATCAAATCTATCGGATATATGGGTGGGTTCTGGTGCATTCTGATGGGCCAGAAGCATTCAAAGAAATAAGGATATTGTCATTTTATTTCATTTGAAGCTATTGCCATGCAGATGGGTATATTATAGACTACCTGTGTGTGTCGTCGTTAATGCAATGTCTTCATTTTAAAGGTACTAAATGTGTATTTGATAGAGAAAAAGCAGTGGCAACATGTAGCAAATGGCCTGAAATTCTGATTACATAACCAGAGGGACACCCTAGACGTACTGTGCCAGACTGGCTTAGAGATCTGGTCTCACACACACACTCGCACACATGCTAAAAGTTAGCAGGAAGGTATGGGTTATTGCATTTGAATCAGAGACATTTTGCGATCTTGTTCGGTGGCGAAGGTCCAATCGGTGCCAAGGAGTGCTGTGGTCGCATGTTAATCTGCACTGATGTAGATTCCGTTGGTCTCCCAAAATATCAGCTCAAGGACTCTTCCATATCTTTATCTGACTGTAGTGTTCGGAACTCTGAGTGACCTCCATCCAAACGGTTTTAGCACCATGGTTGGAAACCTTGTGAGCTCTACTGGAAGTATTGCTGGAGGGTGACTGTGGGGTCCCAATGCGGTGCGGTCGGTGACCCCCACACACACACACACACACACACCCCCGGTCGTGTGTCGGTGGTACGCAGCCGTCCTTGATCGCGTCTCTTTGGATGCGTAGTCACAGTTGTCACTCCTAGATTTGCGAGCTCACATGTCTGCCTGGCAGTGGTGACATCAAGTTTTGGCCTAAGTGTAAATATTTGGGCTGCCACAAGGAAAAGGAGAAAAAAAATACAACTGGTTCTGCAAACCAGTTCAGTCGCATCTCATAGATGTGTGATAGCAGTTTTATAAACTCTGCCAGTGAACTCCAGAGAAACTGGCAACAATCAGATACATCAGATTTACCTCAGCATTGAATAAACAGATGGCTCCCACGTTTAGAGTGACTGGAAACCAGCAAACTAGACTGTCCTTGACCACCTATTTTTGGAGCCTAAAAGATCCGAGATTGGGAGCATCCTCTTCAGCATATAAACAACCTGGTGCCTTACACACTCCGCATGCTTACACGCTGGCCCGGTGCTTTGGATTGCAGTCTAGACTTTTGTCATCGTTTCCTCTTTCTTCCATTTTTTTTTTGTGTCTCAGCCCCTTGTGTGCTAGCGCACGACTCGTGGTGCTAAAAAGGGTTTGCTACGAACCCTTCAAAGTCGAAAACGGGGAGCAGCAGACCCCTCTCATCTGCCTCCCTTACTTCTTCCTTGACCCTATCGCCATCCCCACTCCCTGCAGCCATCCAGGTATCGGCCTACATGTAACCATGGTAGCGGGTGGTCACCTAGATGCAAGACGATGCGGAAGAGTTGGTTCTTGACTAGCTGGGTCGCGTCAGCCAGAAGAGCAGGGGCTGGTCGGGAACACCGTCCGTGGTCCGGAAAGACACATCTGTTGGCGAGCCGTCTGAAACGCTGGGTCCACGGCTCGGATAGTCGACGCGTTAGTCGTCGTTAAATTAACGGGGAGCAGCAAGCATGTCTCGTTTTGTTTTTATGCTTTCTGTAGTTTTACCTTTACAGCGTTATTCCACATTATTTGTAACTTTGGAATGTTTTGCCCACAAAAAAAAATATCTATTTTTTTCTGTGCAACATTTCATCACTGTGTGCAATATCGTATGTGCCAATGGTGGCAATATATGTATATCAATTAAATATATGATTAATATTTAAAAGCATGTGGCTGAATTCCATGTTTATTTCTCATGAAGACGTCGGATGCCTTTATTTGCACTTAAAGCTCCATCTTCGAGGCGAACCCAGTCGGCCCTGCAGCCTGCCGGGTGGAAGAGTTCCCCTCAGTTAACTTAAACAGGAAAACGTGGCTTCTGGAAGGTCAATTACACAATGGAGTTTGTTTCTGACATGTAAGACTTAAAAGGTTTATCTGAAATCTCCAGTTTAGCTTTAAGCTAAAAACGGTGCTTCAGTCCGACCCTCATTACAGCGTGTGGTGAATTGTCTCCAGTGGTTGTTGTGTGTAGCACTTTGCTTTCCCAGGTCCATGAACTGCCTGACCAAGACTTGTTTAAACGATTTAACCAAGAATGTTTTCTCTTACTTTGATTCATCTTCTTTTTAAGAGGGTTTTTTTGTTTTGCTTATTTGGTTTTGATGCATTCAGTATAATTTATGTACATTTGACAAATTTTAAAGAATAAATTTAATTTACCCATGAGGGGGGAGAGATCTACACTCAAATGTGTTTGATTTATTTATTTATTTATTTATTTTTCTTTTTTTTTGTGACAGAAAATCACAAGAAAAATGTGCAAAACACAGGAAAATAGAAAGTGGTGATCGCAAACTGATGGTAGCAAAGTTTCTGACATTATAATCAGCAAATTATACCATTTAGTTTGCAGTGACAACCATCAAAACAGTACCAGACAATTTCTTATCTTCATTTAAAATGTTCATTTAGGATTTTTCTAAAAAAATCAAACCATGCCAATGACGTGTGACACAATATATGTAAACTTAGAACTGAAGAAGCTCTCTGGAGAGAGGGCGAAACGTTTTCAAGGAAACCTTTCAGTCCAGTTGACACAGAGAGATCTACTTTGGATAACCACGACCTGGATGAGTGAGAATCTACACAGACAATGTATGTAAATGTAATGATTATAGAGTGAATGTTAAGCTTAAAGACAGATAATAATCATTTTTGCAGTTTACCTCAATGCAGGCTGCAATAATTAGGTCTAGACACCTTTCTTTCACTGTTCGTGATGATGACGTCATACCAGGAGCGTTCCTGTGATTGGCCACTAGAGGGGGCTCTGCACCAACAAAAGACCAGCGATAGGCGGAAGCGGAGTCTGTGCTAAAGATTCGGCAACACAAGGTAAACATCTGCTTACACAAATCAAACTTTACGCATTTATCCAGGTTTTATTGCTGTAATTTGTTTGAGAGAGGATGAAAACTCTTTAAAGATGCATTTCGTCACTTTTTCCATCGCATCTATTATGACTTTTGCCCTCTCTTCTTCCTCAGTCTGAGCTTCGTTGCTGTGAATGACGCTGAGTCAGAAACATTCTTTTACTGCGAGTTCACTGAAAAATCAGCTTTGAGGAGGAGAAAGCGCTGCATATTGGAAGACTGGGACATTTATTAAGAGAGGGGCGCATGACCCATTTAAGCTGTGTCTTCGTCCGTCAACTGATTCATTTATTTTTGGTAGGATTTTCTTTATTGGTTTTGGGTTTTTGTTTTGTTGGGTTCTTGCAGTTTCGTATCTGTTGTGGGAGCAAGCTGTTAAAAATCTCGCTGAAAATGTGAATTATTGTTTGAGCATTGAAGAAATGTGTTAATTTATTTCTCACATCCCCACACTCAATTTGAAAAATGAGTTTAATATTCTTAGTTTTTCATTTCAATTTAAACACGTATATAGGTTAAAACAATAATCCCGGTTGAGAGTTAATTCAACAGGGTTTTTTTGGTGCGATAACTGGTTTTTGGTCTGGTGATTGTCAGGGAAATAAACTCTAAATAAATCAGTGTCATTGCTAAGGGTTAATGTCTGAGAGGTCAAAGCTGGGACAGACTTCATTGTTTAGGAACCAGTTTTGGGAATGTAAAGGCTGAAGGATTAGCAGAAAAACACAGCCGTCTTGACGCACTGGAACGCAGCCCTTCCTCTATTTCTTCATTGGCGGGAACCTTCGCCTCTCACCTCATCAAATTATTTAAAAAAGAAAAAAGCAGCAGCAGCATCAGTGAGGCAGAGTGGGGGTCCAAAGGCAGCGGGGCCAAGTGTTCTTAATGAAACAGAAAATCCAAACAAGTCATTTAAGGCGTTTTATTTTTAGCTGTTGTTTGGCAGATGCCAGACCGGCGAGGGAGGGCAGAGCATGAGTTCTGTGGGTCAGTTATTTTCCACCCCTCCATCTCTTTCTCTCTTTTTTCCTCTTTCTCTTGACAAGTTTGTTTTTATCCTCTCCCATTAGCTTCCTCATTAGCTCTCTTTCCTTTTCTCTTAACTTAAATGTGTGTTTGTGTGCGAGGGAGGGTGTGTGTGAGTGAGACAGGGGGAGGGAGGCTGTGGAATGCTGTGATGTCATCAGCATACACACAAAGACGAGCAGGACCCACAGGCGCTTCGACTCTCCCAGCATAGTTAGCATACGCTGTTGCGGAGTGGCTGCCTTCCTTCCGCTGTGAGTACTTCACCCATTTCTCCTTTTCTCCAACTGCTCGGCTTTTCCCATTCCTCTGTCGGCTCTTCTGCCAGCCTTCCTTCTGCATGCCCAACATAGCGATTCGCAGACCCCGACCTGGATTCCAGCGGTAGGGTACTTTTGAGTGTGAGGCAGGCTTCCTTTCCTTCCAAGTGCTGCTAATGTTGCCAGTTTAACTACCTACCTAACTGCCCGTCTGGAGGAGTTTAGATCAGTCCCCCTTTGTTAGAGGAGCTGACCCCCTAACCACAGAGCCACCATGTCAACCTGGAGCTTCTCCGCTGAGGTTTTAGGGTTCACGAAGGGGGGATGAAAGTAGGCTAGCGATGACAGACACATTCTCATTCTGCAGAAATCTCCTCCCACTCTGGGGTCCCATCTGTGGGTCACTTTAGAAACATGGTCCTTATGTACACCAGAAAAGGGAGAAAAGGGAGAGAGTTCCAGAGGGCTGTCCTGGATAAGTTTAAGCCCAACTGCATGACCTGTTGGATAGCGCACAGACTTTAAACCTGTTTCAAGCCCTCTTTGTTTGTGTTTGCTCGCAGGCTGCCGAAGCGCTAACCTCTGAAGACAAAGCTAACTGACACCTTAGAGAGGAGCAGCGCAGCGCAGCACAGACAGGAAGCAGGGTTTGTGGGACAGTGCGTGATTGTGTACAAGACCTGGTGGACATGCGACAAGTGTGTGAATAAACAGCGAAAGTGGAAGACTGATTTTTAACAGCATGGATCTATAAAGCAGCAAAGAACAAGAAGCTGTTGGTCCAGAGTACAGCATCTCTGTCTGCCTCACCACCGCCTGGTCCAGCGTGTCAGCAGGTTTGAACCCCCACCACCCCCCCCCCCCCCACGCCCAGCCGCCAGCATGCTGCAGCAGATCTTGCAGGACATGTACATCGACCCCGACGTGCTGGACGCTCTCAACGAGGACCAGAAGAAGACCCTGTTCCTGAAAATGCGCCAGGAGCAGGTCCGGCGCTGGAGAGAGCGCGAGGAGAAGCTGGAGAGGGAAGGAGGTGACGCCGAGCACAAGAAGACAAAGCCAAAGAAAGGTAACCGTGGTGACTCCTTGTGCTAACTTTGCTTCTTTTTGCTTATTAAGCGCAAGAGGGCGCAGCCTCGAGACTTTCGGGCACCCGCTGAACTTTAAAACACAGCTTCTTGACAGAACAAAACCACCTATTAGCTGAAATGTGTACACAGTTGCTAAACCTGAGACAGGCAGAAACATGTGTGCATGTGTGCAGGAGCTGTGACAAACATCCCACTCCATCATCTCTCAACAATAAATACCTGAAATCCACTCTGAGCTTTTAGGTTTCTTAAAAATGCCAAGCTAGGTTAACAACCCACAGCTGTTTTGCCTTAAAACAGGAGGGAGAGGATGCTGACCTGCAGCATGATGTATACAGACAGAAATGCTCTATTTATACCTGAAGGATAAACAGTTAAAGCAGCAGATTAATGATGCTGGTGAGTTAATGTCAGCAACACAGACACGAATGAAGCTAACATTTACACAAGCGCTAAAGTGTGTTTTCAAGCTCTTCAGCTTCATGGAGTAGAGGAACATGAAAAATCCCCAAAACCACTTGTGGTGGACAAGTGGAAACTCCACAGGCTGAGCTGAGAATGGACAGGTTTATGAGGAAGCCAAAACAAAACGGGCAGAAACCCCCGAAGCATCAGCGTGTGCTGGAACCGGTCGGACCAGTACTGCAGAATCTGGCTCATCCTCTGACGTCGTGAGCGCGTTATGGGAAATGCGTGGTGTGACGGAAAAGTAGTGCTCTAATTTTCATATCCTTAGAAGGACAAATGACAGAGTAAAGCGTCCACCACTGCTCCCAGTTTAGACTGATTTGTTTACACCACCTCCTTCACAGTTGCGCTTTTACTGCCTCCCTGCAGGGTTGTTAAAGTAGCCAAACACAGGTTTTCTTTAAATTTAACAATTAAAACTGTGTGCTGCAGTCTTTTTAAGCTGTAATGTGAGTAGTAGGAAATGCATACTTGCACCCGCCCACACATTTAGTTTGACTTAAACACCAGCCGAGTACATTGGAAGCATTAATTGTGATTAACAGCGCCGCCAGTCTCGTCTGCTGGCTTGTTTTTGAGGAACGACAAAGGCCTGACTATGAAGAAGTGAGAGAACCACACTCTTCCTCACGCTTCCTGGCCAGTGCAGCTGCTGCAGGGAGGCCGCAGACCCTGGTCACATGGTCCCAGCTTGCCTCCTCACGGGCTTCCCGTCCGGCACGGAGGAAATGGTGGACCTCTCGGTGAACAAGTAGGAAGTGTGTCAAGACTGGATCCTTGAAAACAATCAGTAGGAGGCCGATCGGGAAGCAAACAGGAAACGCATGTGTTTGCCGGACAGAGAGGGAGTTTGATTCCACACATGCTAAATTAGCTTCTCTGTGCACAAAGTGCAGCATTCTCCCCCCCCGCTCTCTCCCTCTCTCTCTCTCTCTCTCTCTCTCTCCCTCTCTCCAGCCTTTCTGATCATGGGGCTTCATGGAGGTTACATGATCTGCTGACATTCACATGAGGAAGATCCAAAGAGCTGCGTCAGACTTCCTGAAACCTCTTTTAAAAAACATCATGTTACTGCACCATAAGCTGGATGTGAGATCTGATTCTGGATGTTCCCGTATCTCCGCCACCACAGCGGCGCTCTTGAAAAGACCTTAACTCTGCTGACCTGATTCAAAACAAGGGCTTTGGTGCCAGTTTGCTGTGATAACTCGTTTGCTGAGGTTTTTGATGGATGTGTTGTCACAGCAACCGTGCAATGACACACGGAAGCTGGAGAAACCAGTTTGCAACCCCATCGGAGTCACAACACCAGTGACGACTGGTGTCAAAGTGCTGGCGCCCTCATCTGAAGAGAAACGGAATAACACCATCTACATCGGATCCAGAGAGACATGAAAGGCAGCTTTAGTTTAGTTTAGTCATTCTGTCTGCTGACCAAAACCTCCGCTTCAGCTCATCACGTGGTGTTTACAGTGCTGATAGCCTGTAAAGGTCAAAGGGAGTGCGTGCTGTTGGGTGAAAATCCTGACCTGCGTGTTTTTCCTCCTCAGCCAACAGTAAGACTGTGAGCTGGCTGCTGGGCAGAGACGGAGACGTGGCCGTCGTCATGATCGGGGAGGCGGACGAGCTGGCGTCCAAGTTCATCTGCTCGGGACTGGGAGAAAAGAAGGCCCCAAACCTCCTGAACAACACAAAGTAATGAGTTTAATAACACACACACAAAGCAGAAGAATATTTAAAACCTTTAAACCTGACATGAATGCATGTGTTTTGGGTGTTTTCACAGGAATCAAACTATACTGAAGAGCAGAAAATCCACAGAATCTGCTGCAAATGAGAAAGAAACCCCCCCAAATACTCAAAAGGGAATTTCACTGCATTTAAAGGTATGTAGCTGATTCACACCAGACATAATAAGCCATAAAGGATAGAAAGCACTTTAAAAAAATCAACTACTTGTTTCGATTTGCTGCTGGTATGTTCCTTATTTATTTTTGTCTGTGTACTTCCACATCTCGCCTCCAACTCGTTTCGACTTCTCTTCTAAACACTTCCGATAAGGGAAAAACACAAAAGGCTGCAGAAAACAAACTTTTTACCCCCACAAAATTAAAAAAAAAAAAAAAGACGGAGAGACTGTGCTGTCATGGCAACTGTGAAGGCACAAGCCAACCAGGGTAGATGGTCTCATCTGGCCTGACAACGCTGCTCACTCACTGGAAACTGGAGCATCACAGTCAATGATTTCCCTGCAGTCACATCAGCGCGCACACACACCTTCACACACACTTCATCAGTATGATTGCTGATTCTTATCACCTATGTGCACGCTGAATCCTTCTAATCACTTCCTACCCTGTTCTTTCCGAAACCTGAGTCAGTTTTGGAGGATGACGTGTCCTCTTTCTAACATGGCTCTGCTTCTCCCAGCAGGGTGGACGCGAGGAGGCGAGCGCTGTGCGCCCTCTGCCGGTGAGTGTGGAGATTACCGCTCTGCTCCCAGGTTGCATCAGGGCCTCAGACGCTCTTGTAATGTCTCTGTTAAACCCACAGGTGTCAGTGAGCGAGCGCCCATCGGCCCCAGCAGCAGAGGAGGTACAGTATGTGTGGGAGGAAAAGTGTGTGTCTGTTTTTCCTTTTGGTTTTTGCTGATGATTTGCTGCACTTTTAGGCCGTTTTTGCATCCATTCGACTAACACCCACACTTTGAAACGTACGTCCCGGTCAGCTGTGAGTGACAGTGCTGGGATCTGGATTTCAGCTCTTTGAAACGTGGCTTTAGACAGCCTCCGTGTCTTTTCATGTCAGTCCCGCTCTGTCAGGAACAGGAAATGGTGGTTAGGCCAGCTGTCCCCTCACTGCCAGCCTCCATGCAGATCATCTTTCTCCCAGAATCCTCTCTTCCTTTTGCTCCTACTCGTCAGAGCTGCCGCACCCCCTCGTCTGTCTCTCCGGGGAGCAGCTGAGCCGAGCCGTCCTCCTGCTGGCTCCATCATCGCTCCAGCCTCGGGTTGTCAGGGGAGTCTGTTTTCCACCTCCCCTCACTTTCTGTGTGTGTGCGTGTGTGTGTGTATGTGTGTGTGCATGCATGCAGGTGACACACTGCACGAACGGTTGACTTTAACAGAGGCAAAGGCAGGATTTCTGGACTGTCCTAGAACAGATGGTTGGTGAACTTGATCAGGGAATTAAAACGCCGGAGAGAGAGACTGCGTCAGTCGCAGATGGATGGGATTGTGGGATACTCTCCTGAGGTTTGGGTGCGTGCGCTCTCCTCTCTTCTGTGTTTTTTCCCCTCCTCTCCACCACAGAAGGAGACGCTTCCTCCTCACCAGCACCACACGCTCCCGGAGACGGCCTGCAACGCATCTTTTTGCCAGTGTGACGACGAACAAGGCCTAATCTATTTGCAAGACGCATTGATTTGCTGTACGGCGGTGGCGTTAGGCCGGCTCTGTCTGGTCTGGTGTTGCCCGCTCTGCTGCGGATTTTCGGCGGTTGCTTTAGAGACGGAGGGACCCAGCTTGAGATTGTTGATTAAAAAGGCGTAAGACCAGGAAGGGAGATTAGCGAGGCGGCGTGGTTTTCAAGTCATCTTATCATTTTCTCTCCTCCCACCCTTCATCTCTTAATCAGTGGTCATAGCCATGTGTTTTATCACGGCGCCGCACTGTCATTGGACTGTAACTGGGAGAACCATTTATCCTGGGATAATCAAACATGGCAGTAATTGACATAAATTTCACTGTATGTGAATGAGCTGTCAACACTGATTGTCCTCTTCTGTCCTCTTTTGTGGCTCTTTGCTCTTCAGTCAGAGTCAGCCGGCGCCACGGAGACAAAGTCGGTCCTGCTTTCCTCCATCTGCTCCAAGCCCCCCGTGAGAGCGAGTCCCATCAGCGTGAGGCCAGCGTCTGCAAACGTAACGCCAGGGTCTGTCAACACCAGGCCCGGCTTCTCAAGCCTGATGCTGGCCAGCACGTCAGCGCCGGCCTCCTCTAACAGCGCGCTCAAAGCAGGCTCCGGAACGACGGCGGACGCCAGATCTGGCCCGGGCATGCAGGAACCACAGAAGCCCCAGGAGGCTGCGGTGCCCAAGACTGGGAAAGGTAAGCTGGGAGACAAAAGCCCAAAGCCCAAAAATTCAATGAGCCTGTGAACAATGGTGGAACACAAGGATCAGGGTCAGAGTTCACTGCGGTAATTTCATTTTTTTTTTTTTTTTTTTTTTTTTTTTAACTACGCATTTGTAGTAGATCTGCGCTACGTGGACAGGAACATGCTATAATTTAGATCTTCTAAAATAATGACGGGGGGTGAAACTGCCAACGCAAGGCCGTAGCTGCAGCCTTGCTTCAGTACTGCACAACAAAAACAAAATGTGGAAGGAAGAGAAGAAGTACAAATGGTGATAAAATGAAATAACTGATAACAAGACAGACCTAAGCACTCTCATGCACGACTTTGTGATTCATTATTAGGAGCTAATACGGAGCTAATAATAGGGGCTACAGTATTTCATAAGAGACTTAACAAGTCTGAATAGTGACGTTCTTTTCTGTGTCTGAACAAAGTGAGCTGGTCACACATCTGTAATGTGATTTATTTTCTCCCCAAGTGTCAATTTGTTTTATCGGATAAAACTCAAAGGAACCTTTAGAAGCACTCTGGCTCTGAGGCAGCATGTGATCTATAGCTAACAGCTAAAATGACGTCGTAGTGAGTGGCACATCCTCCTCACTCTGCTGATTGCGTGTTAAATGCCATCACCACGGAAAGCAAAATCAAAGCAAACGGAAATGTACTTTATCAATCCCACTCTGTTCCATCAAAATACTGTACAGGCAGATGACTGAGTCAGATCCTTGTGCAGCTCTGAACCAAGTTGGTGGTTTCTCAGCGCTGCAGCAAGGAGGGATTTATTTCCCTAAAACCAACGCACTCGCCAAACGGTTCCTCATTCCACTGGAATCTTTATTGACCGGCAGAGCGAAATGAGAGCAGCTTAGGAACAAGGCTTTTCGGGGCTCTGTTCTGTGCCGCGGCGCCACATTGGCTTCGCACACCTGCTTGTTTGGCGCTTTCTCCGTTGCTAGGCGTCAGCAGCAGGGTTTGTCGAGCCGCACGTTCATTTTATCAAACACCAGATGTAAACTGAAATTAGGAGCCTGCTTACTCCGTCTCATCTTTGGCTCTCACTTTCAAAAACCGTTTTTGCTTTTATTTGAACTCTTCTTGTCTATCTGTGCAGACATCTGTAGTTTCATCATGGTTCTGGCTCTTTTCATCTGTAGAATTCCTCTACGAACGCAGCAGCACCAACTTTCCTGAACTGACTGAACATCCATTCACCATACACTGACCCAGTTTTGCTGGGGAAAAAAAGAAAATGCTGTCACAGAGGAGATGTTAGCACCACCTAGTGGAACACGATGATACTGTAGTGAAACTGTTGAGCTGAACAGCTCTCATTAATGCAGGGTCCCTCTGCTGGAAGAACAGTCATCCTGCAATAAGGCTGCACCGAAGCTGATTTTATTTCTGCCCTTGAAGGTTTCGCCTGGTGTGTTCCCACAGATCGTTACCTTTCCTTTAAACAAAACACAATATCGACCATTATCATAACGCCTCCTGACTGATTCAAGGGTGTGTACAGAATGGCACAAAAAAGAAGAATAAACAGCCCCAAAACTCTTGACAATGGAAAAAAAAGTTTCCTGATGTAAAGTTATCAAAGTGAAAAGTGTAAAGTGAACAAAGACTGTTCAAACAATTAAACCGGCGTGTACGGTGATTTGTTAAAACCTGTTAGTGAGAGAAATCCGGATAGAAATCAGATTGCCACATTACCCATGATTCCTTGTGGCGTATTTTTGTGCGTGCCTCTGCACGCCGAAGAGCGTAGAGATCGGTGGGCAATGCCAAGGTGGCGGTGAATGAATGAAGGTGCAGAGGCGAAGGAGAAAGTAAAGGCAACAGCTGCTATGGTGGGAGGCGAGGTGAGCCAAGCGGGGCTCGGAATAAATGTGTCTCGACTCCGAACAAAAATGCGGCTGTCCTTGACAATGGCAGGAAGCGTGTTCCAAGGGGAGGATGAGCCTGACGCTCCTGCCTCAGCTGTTTCCTTTTGAACGCGGCTAACAACAAGGATTCTTTCATCCCCACGAGGAGAGACGGTGGTCTGCTCCAAAGCTGCTCAGGAAGAGCGTCTTCCTTTGCTTTTGTCACGTTCATCTACGTGTACCAGGATCAGATGACACGAATGATCCCTTTAAAATGTGTTCAGCTAAAGATCAAAGGTCAATTTTCCAAACTAATTTCATAAAGTTGTGTATCGTCCACAGAAAAGTGGACGTGAACCTGAGAGCTGTCAAAAATGGGAATGTTGGCGCGAAACTGGAGGCATAGAGACAAGTGTAGGGTGCAAATGTGTCACATGACCTGAACAAACGAGAGAGAGAGCAAGCGCCTCGGCCATCAGCAGCTGGCGGTACGCGTTCATACGTGCATGCGTGTGTTCCAGTTTCTGAACGCCTCTCCGTCTGTCGGGCTGCCTTCCTCTCCTCTCTCTTCACCTTCAGAGGGAAGGACACGCATTCCAGCACAGCTTCCCGACTCTAGCCCAGGGCGACGCTCAGTCAGAGCTGATAAGTGACAGGGGCCCCAACGCGCGCACACACACACACACACGCACACACACACACACACACCCCTGTCCCTCTCCCTCCCTCTCTGCCCTTCAGTCCGCAGACATGCTGCTTGGGAATTCTGCCCTCTGCCCCACTTCCCCCCGCCTCCTGCCCCCCGACCCCCGCCCTCCTTTCTGGCAGAAACATGGAGGTCTTTAAAGAGATAGATTAGTCTTTAATTTTTGTGCTAGCGCAGTGATTGGCACTGCCTTGAGCCCACCCCACCCCTCTTCATCCGCCACGTTTTACGATCCGCACTGCGATTCGGGGGGCAGCGGACGGAAGATCGGGAGATTAATCAATCCTGACGCGTGATTAATGCAGAGATTCTCTCCCAGTTTAATAGCTGTGGTTTGGCCAGTAGCTGCTGGGGGTAGTTTCCAGCAATACTGGTGTCATTTCTTAAAAACAGTCCTCACCCGTAAGCCAACGCTCCATCTTTTCCTCTTTCTTTTTTATCTCCCTGTCTCTATTAAGCATTCCACTCAGACTTGCACCAAGGCTGTGAGCTCAAAAACTCTCTGACCGTGTGTGTGTGTCTGTCTCAGTGCGTCTCAGTGTGTGTGTTAGCGTGTGTACTCGGTGCGTGCCTGAATGTGTGTCAGCCTCAATTGCTGGAGCCTATCCAAGGTTTCCGTGGTGACCACACAACACAACGAGACAATCAGAGGCAAGCCCACGCAGCGCGGCAAGAGGACATTAACACAGGAACCGCGGGTCAGGGGGCAGAGGAAGGCAGGGCAAGGCGTAGGGGGAGAGGAAGAGATGAAGGGGAGGGCGGAGGGGCGGAGAGCGAGGGAGAGGAGCGAGAAGGAGCGTAAACAACAATAAACAAGACCACAAGCTTAAAGGCTACTTTGGGTCTCTTCTTTTTGTGCTTGCGACACATCAAACGCTCTAAAGGTTTCCTGGCCCCACAAGTGCCTGTGCAGCTTTGGCCGTGTCCCACCTCCGTGTGTGTGTGTGTGTGTGTGTGTGTGAGAGACTCGTGCTGTGGCGTGGTGTTAGTCAGAGTTGGCTGAATGCGTGACTGAATCTGTGAGCAGGAGGGCTGAGCAAAAGGTGCATGTGCGTGAGAGTGTGTGCCTGTGTGAGTGTGCGCGTGCGCATGAGTACACACAGGCTGTAACATGAGAATGAGCATGTGTCTTTTGAAATTCAACAGTTAGAAACGGTGTGTGTGCGCGCGCGCACGCATGTATGTGTGATCACATTTTTGGAAGTGTGTGTGTTTTTGTGTGTGTGTGTGTGTGTGTGTGCGTCAGCAGAGGCACGCACGCGGGTGCTCTCACATATCTCTGTCCCCCGGGGATGACGCTAAAAATATGTGGCTCCTCAAGCCTTCTGGTGTCTGAGCAGCGTCTGTCTGCTCTCCATTGCCGTCCCCGTGGCCCTCCCTCCCTCCTTTTCCCTCCCTCCCTCCTTCCGTCCTTCCCTTCCTCCCTCCCTCCCTCCCTTCTCTCTTCCCTCTGTTACTCCCGCTCCCTCCATTCCTCCCTCACTTGCGCCCTCTTCTAAACGCAGCACCTTAGCAAGAACACACAATAACACACACACCAACTGCACCCAGCTGTGTCCCCACTCCACTTCCGCCAAGGATGACCTCTGCTCAGACGGAGCAGGATAAAGGGAGACATAAGAAATATGTCACTGTCTGGGAAAGCAGCAGCCTTGTTTAGCAAGAGTGTTGTAGTTATGGAGAGTCTGTGTGTGTGTGTGTGTGTGTGTGTGTGTGTGTGTGCGCGCTCAGATTTACTACATATTGAGTACAAAAATCCTCATTCTACTTGGAAATTGAGGGCATTTTGCTGGGCCCTACAAAGGTCTGTTTGAGGGTTAAGACATGGTTTTAAGGTTGAGGTTTTGTGGTGCACCATTCAAATGAGTCCTCTCCTGTCTTTACCAGATGTCCATGCGGCGGCGGAAGCATCCTGGAAGGCTGCCTCGCAGGACGCCGAGCCCGCGGGAGGCGTGCCGACCTGCGCAGGGCGTGGTCGGGTGGCGCAGCTTATGAAAACCTTTAGCGCTGAAAACACATCCGCCCCAGCCCCATCCCGAGGCATCAAGCCCGCCCTCCCCTCCAAACCGAGCCACTTGCGAATAACGCCCACGCCCACCGTTAGGTAATCTTTGCACATCGCCAGGTTCCATCCGTGTTTTGCCTCCCTGGACACTCGGCGCCTGTGCGGAGCTTTAGCCGCGGGGCTAACGGATGGAAACGGTTCATTCCCAAAGCACATCAATGGAGATGCTTGAATGTAACGGATCTGTCGTTGAAGCACTGCAAACACTCTTTGTGTGGGGTAGAAATTCCAAAGCAGTTGGTTTGAATGTTTCTGTATTTTCCAGGGA
The DNA here is from genome assembly GCA_015343265.1 of Pao palembangensis. Lineage (NCBI taxonomy): Eukaryota > Metazoa > Chordata > Actinopteri > Tetraodontiformes > Tetraodontidae > Pao > Pao palembangensis. The sequence continues at coordinate 7,947,502 of CM027094.1, read as the reverse complement.
ATTTTGGACTATCACACACAGTATATCCACTTGTTCATACCTTCCACTTTGCCATGTGCAGAAACAACACCCTCACACCGACACACAGTCCCCTGCCCAGTTCACAAATCCCTCTTGTCTTATCTTTATGCCGTTTACTGAATGGCCACTGGAAGGAGCCACGGGTGAGACGAGGGGCCGTGACCTGTTGTGGACCAATGACAGTGCCAAAAACATCGTCTACTGCCAAAAATCCCAACCTGTGTTACTTTCCTTTTTTAGCTTCCTCAGTACTGTTTTGGGCACGTGTGGCCTTTTTAATAAATATATTTTCTGTAGGGACTTTTTTTTTTGTTTTTGTAATGGGATATTTAACATTAAGACAATGCTCACTTCTGAAATGGCATTTTTTTTCTCTTTAATGTCAAGTTTATACGGTGCAATCCAAGCAACATTAAAATGTATAACTTGTACTTTTAGTCTTTGTTGTGGTTTGAGTGTCTTCTGATGCACATTCACGCGCACGCATACAAGGTACGGACAAACTTGGCATTTAATTTTTTTAGTAAATAAATAGTGTAGTCCTGGCCTCATAAAACAGATTTGAATTTCAGCAATGTTTCACAGCGAAATGGTGATAAAACTGGAAGGTGTGTTTTGTTTTGTTTTTTTTTCATATTTGTCTCTGTCATCTTCTCTCCGGGTTACCTGTGCTAATGTTTGCAGCTGGGCTAATCTTCTCAAAGAAAATCTCCGCTTTAACAAAATTACTCACTAGGATGAAAAAAAACAAGGCAACACTCCATTATTATATAAGCTGGCACACATGATAAATGGGGGCGAGAGAGCAAAAGATGCCCTCTACGACTGGCTTCGTTAATGAAATGTAGACGGCGAGTTAGCTCTCGCTGTCGTGTGGCTGTGAGAGTTAAAGTATTAGTATTTTTATTCACTGTAAATAGTAACCAAGCAAGCTAACAACTAATGTTATAATGCGGCCGCACACGTCTGTGAACCGTGAAAATCTGAAGCTGTCAAGAGGCTGATATTCACCAGATATTATCACGAAAAAGATTCCCAAACATGCAATTCACCAAACAGCTGGATTTAAAAGATTTATTGCTGTTAACCAAACAATAATGTCACTAACGCTGGTGTTACATCAGCTAAGACAATGCTTTTAAAATGTGAGTCAAAGGAGCTTTTTGTGCAGCTAAAAAAAAAAGTCCAGTTAAGCCACGCTTGGCCTCGTCTCTGTGTCGTTTCATGGCCAACGTACTAAGACTCTGGCGCCAACGCATGGATTGCAAACAATGCGCTGCTGTACAAGTGTGCGTGGATCTCGTGTATCTGCGTAAGCCCACATGGACGTGTGGTACCAGTGTCAATATTACGTTAGCTTGTAAAAGCCCAGAGCACATTGTACGGTTTATGGCCAAATTAACAGCCGGCCGTTCGTCGTCAGGGCTCAAACGTGTCCTGAAACATTCAGCACACGTGCGGCGCAACTGTGCAACGCTGTTTTCCAACGAGCCCGACGGTGTCTGCGGCTGCTCTCTGATGCGCGGAGCAGTTTCTGGGAGACATCTGTGGCGGCTCCTTTGGTGTGCATCCCTCCGCGCCAACCCTTCCTCCACACACACATTTCTCATCGTCCACCAAGCTTGGACACTGCTGCCCTCCAAAGGGAGGATTTTTAAAGCCTGTATTTGTCTCCTTAAAAAAGAAAGATTGAAGTGTTCATCTCTGTGTGTGTCTTCCTGAATTTTCCTTTCTTACTTTATTAGCTCATTTTGCTTTTGCGACAAGAAAAGTATAGACGATGGAAGGAAAGCGTGTTGTGTTGCTTTCCACCAACAACACTCCACCTCTTCTCCACCACCAGAGCCAACCGCCGCACCCCCGGTGGAGCGAGTACGCGTGTAAGAGGAGAGAAGGGGGCCGGGGCCATGTGATACGCAGAGCATGCGGGCACAGCTTCACCCCCAGGCAGAATGAACGGGGGCCTGCTGTGTCTCTCCTGCATGATTAATCTGGCTGAGGGGCAGGAGGACTGCCACAGCCCTGCCTGCATTAACTCCCTACTTGCCAGGTCCACATGAACACACACACACACACACGCTCAGACCCAGGCTTATGGCAACACAGAGGATGTGGCGTTAAATCGGTCCCAGGAATCAGCTCCATGCTGCCGACCATAAAAGCGCCATGACGTGATGTTGATTTCTAGGTAGTTCTGGGTTTCGGTGACTCATCCTCTCATGTGACCTCTGTCTCCCAGGCAACGTTGTGGTTGTTTCCTGGTGCCGGTCTCGCCTTTTGCGTAATTCATGCTCGGCAGATGGTCCAGGAAATGTGGCTTACTCTTCAATATTCTCCCAGACCAGAGAAGCTGGCGCGTGAGGTCCGAATTTTCGGTTCAGCACAACAGCAAGTTGCGCATGTTGCACAGCGCAGCAGGCCTGTGGCGTCGTCTCGGAGCTTTATGCTCGCTAAATGTTGAAACGATACCAGCAGACGTTGTGTAAGCGTAACCGTCGCTTCCCCACCAATGTCCAAGAATGTAAAGCAGGAAGTGCTGTGAGCGCCGGCTATTGTGCAACAGTGGAGACGCGGTTTCAAAAAGGCAGACAGAGGGTTAACATCCCGCGGTCGGCTCCGCATTAACTGGAAAGGAATGAAGTGTCAAGCGTGTTTCCACCATAGCGAGACGGTCAAAACCCTACCTCCTCCTCCTCCTCCTCCTCCTCCCGCCAACTGGTCACCCATCAAACCGTCTCCCCGCTCACCTCCCGCCCCCGGCAACCTCCCACGGCCATGACCAAATTACTTTCCAGCGTCCAGAGATTCGCCTTGCAGTCTAGTCCTGACATTAGCATGCAAAATAAGACGTCCTCTTTAGCAACCGGGAGCGCTAATGAGACGGCTCGTCGTGTCTTTACGTGTTGCCAAACAGTCTGTCTACTTTATTTGGACAATGGCGTGTCAGTGCGCCGCGTTCTGCTGGGATCCAAAGAGAGCTCTGGGAGTCACGCAGGTGTTCAGGTTTGAAGGGGGCTGAATGGAAGTATTGAATGAGCGACAGAGACAAGGAGAGGAAGGAAGACACTCAATGATTGAGAGAATAAGTGAGTAGAATGAGAGCGAGGAGATAGAAAGAGGGAGGGAAAGAGAGAGAGAGAGAGAGAGAGAGAGAAAATAAGCCCCACTACTGAGCAGGCCACACAGCCCTGCCAAACTGCGTGAAAAAAAGCCCCCTCTGTTTTATTTATAGTGCGCTGTAACCATGGCAACCGGAGAGGTCAGGCAAGCTGGGCCTGCGCTTCACCCTGCTCTGGGGATTAGGATTTCACAGAGGTTCTCAGATGTGAGGAAGGTGGGCTAGCGCGGCTCGCTGCTCGCCAACGCAGCTCCCCTGCCTTCCGCTGAAGTCTGGGCCCTTCCGAGGAGGCGAGGGAGGAGCGGCAGAGAGTCACGGGATTACTGTTGGAACGGCGGTCTGCGGCGACGGGGGCTGGGAGGCAGGGGACCGGCACGGTCGGGAAATGCGTGTTAGCAGAGCCTGCTCTGATGAGGTGCCTTCGGACCCCAGAACACATCTGTTTTATTTGAAAATCTTGCACAAAGTCCCAAAAAAAAAAAAAAAAAAAAACGGCGGCAGACTTTCCAACATCCTTTTCCTTTTAGATCACTTTCACGACCAAATATGCAAACAAGAAACGCATTTGCTGGAGGCCGTGGTTTGACCTTCACGACCACGTTTGATCTGTGACACCAGCGGAACCAAACAGCGGCTCAGGCCCGATCTAGACCAGGATACTAATTCTCCGTCGGTGTGTGCGTGTCCGCCGTCCTGAGGAAGACACCTTTCAAACCAGTTAAACCAGCTGGAACGCGGGTGCCAGGGATGACAGCAGAGGGAGGCGAGGTGAGCGAATGAGGAGACGGGAAAAAAGCCTCGACCATGATTGCCCTCCAGGAAATGCTTGGTGTGACTAAAGCAGGGATCTCCTGATCCCTCCTGGGGCGGACAACGTGCTCCGCTTAGAGACGGCTGCACGGCTGGCGTTGCCACGTGCAGGTGCTGATGTGCTTCGGCCTCAAGAAAATAACCATCCGGGGAGAAGTGACCTCTGTTTTCTGCAGAACACGACAACACCTGAGCTGCAGAGTGAGATTCGCCTTTGTAGAAGCGTCGGCCTTCCAGAATGGGAGGTTTTAAACAGCCGGGTGGGTGGCTAATCTACGAGCTGCTTGTGTCGCATTCAAGATCAAACAACACTTTCAAATGGAAGATGCATTTAAACAGAAGGTCAAGATGGGAAGCGTTTAGTTCCACTGAAAGCAAGCGTAGTGTGTCAGAGCTCGGGGAACAATGACGGCGCTAGATTAGAGAAAACCGCTCCCACATACCTGAGCCTGGAGGTCCACACAGGACCAGAGATAAGGGCCAACCAGGAGATAAGCTGGTTCGTTCACTCCAATACCTGTTGAGGTGAGCGGCAGCCTTGAGATGTAAATCTGCACAGCTGCGAATCTACTTGGACCCACACATGATGGACTTTGATTTGGGAATTTTTTTGGAGGGCTCATTTTGGCAGACTGTGACAGCCTACTGCTACACTAATTTGCAACGATGGCGGCGTGGCTTTGAGTTAAAGACGACCACAGGTTATAATGACATTTACTCGCCCAGGTTCCCTGGAAGTTAATTAGACTGCGCACCACTGAAAATAGTGTTTCAATTTAGTCTCTGCGTGAGATCAGGTGAAAGGGTTTTAACCCAAAATCATGCATGTAGGAGAGGAATAGCCACATGCGTCTGCTTTTATGTTGCTAGGGCTGGTCAGTCAACATGTAGGGTCAAAACCATCCTGCACAGGCGCTGATAGTATATCTCCAGGAGCGCCAGTGAACGTGCGTCTGCGATCAATATAAGAGGACCGTACTTGTTAGCAGCGGTGCCGTCGTGGCTGAACCCTTGAAAATAAACTTTACACTCAAAGCTCAGTCAGCAGAAAGAACCTTGGAGGCTTTGCAAGGACAAAAAAAAGAAAAAAAAAGGAAATGCAAGGGCAGTGTGTCTGCACGTCAGGAGCGGCAGAATGTTCAGGAGCCGGTATGAAAGGCTGAGTTTGGGTTTATGGAGCGACAAAGTGATGCAGACTCCAAACAAGCTCACAAAGACTTGTGATAAACAGAGCTGCTCACGTTTACAGGCAGACTCACTACCAGCAACCCGATGCTGATCCCGCCAGCAGGGCCAGACCGGCTTTGAATTCTTCCTGTTTGCTGTCATGGCGGACGAATATCTGCCCACGTCTTTGCTTCCTTTTCTTGTCGGTCTTCCTCGTCACCGATGTAAAGTAATGGGCAAAGGCTCAGCTGATGTCTGCCTTTTTCCTCTCCTCCCCCAGCAGGGACTGACCAGGGACTTGTCATGCCTGTAGAGATCGACCGCAGCCGGGGCCGTGCCGGGTCGGTTCCGCTGCTGGCTGACCGGGAGGCCCATGCAGCTCCAGACTGAGCCGAGGACGTGCAGCCTTGGAACAGACAAAGGACCTTATTCTCTGTGGGAGAGGAAGGGCTGTGTGTGTGTGTGTGTGTGTGTGTGTGTGTGTGTGGCGTGTGTGTGTTGTACTTGCTATATTGAGCAAAAAATACTATATTTACAGGAGGTGAGAACATTTTGGCTGCTCCTCCACAACTTCAAAAGGACTATTTGAGGTTCAAGGAGGTTGGTTTTAAGGTTAGAAGTTTAGGGGTGGGTCTAGAGTCAGCGTTAAAGGGTCAGCGTTAGGGTCAGGAGTCAGGAGTTAGGGTCAGGGTCAGGGTTAGGGTCAGAGTTAGGGTTAGTGGCTGAGTAATACACTATGCCTATGAAAGTCCTCACAAAGATAGAAGTAAAAGGACATGTGTGTGTGTGTATGGGTGTATATATGTGTGTGTGTGTGTGTGTGTGTGTGTGTGTGTGTGTGTGTGTGCACGTGTGTGCGTATGTGTGTGGAGGGGGAAGGGATGTTAGGAGATGAAGAAAGCTAGGGAAGGATGGGGGGCTGGCGAAGAGCAAGAGGTCTTATCCTCTCGGCTCAAACACACACCACCAGCTGCTGCCCCCTTCCTGTGCTTTCATTCTCAACAGCCCCGGCTGCCACCACCAGCTAATCCACGTAGCAAGGTTGCAAGGTGAGGTCATGCAGTATTCACCAGCGTAAGTTCATTTGTCTTTCCTTCTTTGCTCCCTTTCTTTCGTTCCTGTGATGTGCTCTGCTGGTGATGGAGGAGCAGAGTGTGTGTGTGTGTGTGAGTGTGTGTGTGTGTGTCTGTGTGTGTGTACCTGTACGTGCGCCCATGGAGTCTGTCAGACTCTCAGTGGCTCCAGCACGCAACCCGGAGCCAAGGCGTACGTTGCCAAAGGGAGTGCCTGCAATGTAGGGCGCCCGGCGAGCTGGACGCCGGCGGAATATCAACGCCACACGGCAGACGCACCTCCCAGCAGCCCACCTGCTGACTTACGTGATCCAAATAGGAGGAGGAGAGGGGTTTGGATGTGGTGGGGGGGGGGATAGGGGGGTAAGGCTGCAGGAAATTGCCAGGTAGTTTCCAGACCCACTTCGCTGTGTTGCGCCCAATTAATCAAGGCTACATCTGTGCTGGATAGACCTCCACCCCAAGGGGAGGGGGGTGGAACCGAGACGGCGTGTGTAGGCGTACGTGCATGGAGCGTGTGCGTTCGAAGGCAGAGGAAGGGGGAAGTGGGTGTTGGTGAGCGGAAAAGGACCAAGATGGTTGTTGACGCTGGTTTGATTCCAAGCTCACGGTCGCCATTAAAGTCACAGCCAGTCCGCTCTACCGTCCTCCCCATGCACATGACATGACTGACCTGGTATCAATTTCAACTGACCCCCCCCCCCCAACCATAAACAAAGGACCCCTTCCACACACACACACACACACACGTGCGCGCTCCTCTTCTTTCCTGGGTTTTACCTGGAGATGGATGGGTTTCCTGCACCTGTACAGCCTGGACGTTTACTTCCTGATGCTCCCTGCACACCTGGATCCTGACTGTTCCTCCTTTCCTTCGACTTTGCTCCACGTTCCTCTTGCTGCAGGTGAATGGCCGGACTACCCGGCTTGCATCTGATGCCCTCAGATAAACTGTTCAGAGCAGTAAACACCCCTAAGTGCTTGTTGAGGCTTGTGTATGTACCTTGATAGGCTAGCATTCCAATTATCATTATTGAATCAAATACGCAGCAGAAGGATACAACAGTGAAATCCCAGTATGTCATCAACATAAAGGTCACAAGATGCATAAAGGAGTAGGTTAGCGCCACCCATCTGCTGTTATATTTGAGCTAAACTTATTAGCCGTAGGCTGATAAGCAGCGATGGGGCGTCTTTAGTTCTTGTTTTGTTGGTTGCTTGCTCGTGTGACAGGAACCACTCAGCCTGATGAGCCTCAGGGCAGATTTGGCTGTGAGTTGGAAAGTAGGAACATCATTAATTAAGAAAAAAAAAAAAAAAAAAAAACAGAAATCAGTTAGCTACACAAAGATATCGTCACACCACAAGGACGCGTCTCATTGTTACCGGCTACATATTAATGCGAGTGTGTGCAGCTCATGATCCTGTGTGGAGGCCTGGCATAGCGTGGTGCAGTGCAGAGTGGAGAGGAGAGGAGAGGAGAGACAGCTGCCCTGACAGATGCCGGGAGGCAGGACCCCACTGGGAAGCAGAGGGAGGGCGCTGGCACCGTCTCACCCCAGCGGAAACACCACGGGCTGCAGAGGAAGTGGGCAGGGGGACAAACCAGGGGCTCAGTGTGTGTGCGTGTGAGTGTGTGTGTGTGTGTGTGTGTGTGTGTGCATGAGTGTCAGAGAGAGGGAGGGAGGGAGAGATTTTAAGATGACCTTAGCAGTCATGTGTATACATTAACATTTAGCACCAATGCTAACACCTTCAGCAGCGCGCTGTGTTATCAGTTATTTCACGCCTTCATTTCAACTTAATCTAAAAATCCTCAGATGGTTGCTTCAGCCGGTCTTAAGGACGCACGCCGCAGCCCCGTTATCTCATTATCACGTTCTTTAGTCTTTGCTTTGTTCCTTCACGTGGTTGTTATTAGTGCAGTTGTCCATCTCCCCGTCAGCAGCCATTTTTCACAGTTTCCCCACCTACAAGTGCTGCCGCCGCCAGTAACAGCGCAGTATGTGGTGATTTATGCCGCTAATGATGCAGCTCAGAGCAGAAGCCAAAATTTCTGTTCATCAAAGTTTCTCACACAGTATCAATACTGTAATTTTGCTAGTAAATAACAATTGCTAGGGTGAATATAACATGTTCTAATGTGAATATGTACTACAAATAGTCCATTTCTTAATAAATATGCAAAGTAGACACAAATAATGCAGTGCAGTGTAAAAAAGGTCAGAGCACACACACACACACAAATACACACACACACACACACAAATACACACACACACACACACACACACACTCCTATACCTACAAATGTGGATGAAAATGTGTCAACATGTAATATTTAACATAGCATGACGTTTAATGCAAACATTTAAATGTGGCGGCGCCGTGAGTAGAGTTGTTAAAATAACGAGACAATGATCTGAACAGCAGCAGGTGGCTGCTCTGGTAGCTGCACGGCTCTGTGTCGCACCGACCAAAGACCTGAAGCACTCTGAGCAAAGTGCAGAGCATCGAGTGCATTCGTCATACACTTCTCCACAGAAATAACCCTCAGTTAGGCCAACTTACAGAATTTACTTCCTTCAAAAAAAGCAAACGTTTCCGGACCCCACTGCTTAGGCATGATTTTCTTAACGCGCTGAAGATGCTGGAGGCCTGGTTTGCATGCAGCGTGTGGAAGACTAATGCAGCTGCTGGGACTGCACAGTAGGAAGCGTTACCATGGTGAGCCAGGCCAAAGAGAACATCGTCACAGTCCGCGCTGTCAAGCTCCCACTGTTAATTATATCAAATTGTAATGATTATTGGAAAAATAGAAAGAGTACAGTGAATATATACACTGCCCTGGTCTGATTGTTGATTTATCAGGACAAATAAGCTTCGTTTGTGGATGTAGGCATGTGTCAGAAAGAACCCCCGGAGCAGGGGCCTGACCTTGAGGAAATGTAGGGAGACAAACACCCTTTAACATTTAATCCTGATGGTCATGTCACCACGTCATCACGTCACGTGATATAAATTCTGAAAATATACGTGCAACAAATCTACTTTGTCAGAGCTCAGTCCACTGACGGGAAAATGAATAATTAAAGGGCGACGGCGTTAATGCATCGTAGCACGTGGTCGTTCTCGCTTTCCCGCAGATCTCTGCAACAGCACGACTCTGTTGCTAACCCTGCTGTAAATGGCAGCTAAATCCTCACAGCAGAGGATGTAATGATATAATCTCTGCGTCTTTTCTTCCTACCCTTCAGACGCAGCGCTGACGCAGTCGCCGAAAAACCCGCAGAGATCATGTCCGTCGGGACCACGGCGACACCGTCCAAGCACATCGTGTCTGCTGTTGCCATCCATGTGTGACGACCAGAGCGGGGACTGCTTTCTCAGAGGGATGTAAAATGAGGCGGTGCTGCACAAATACGTGCAAACTTTAAAAATAGCAGCCAAACATTTAGCTTCTGCAGCTGTATGCTAACTATTTAGCATAGGTTGTTTTTCATAGGCAGCTTTCTGCCTCTCCACACTTTCAAATACCTGAAGAGGTCTGGTGTCGACGACACCTCTGCCCACAGTACTGGAAAATATCAGGACGTGCAAGAAACGCAGGGCTACATCGGCAAACTGAAGGCTGGGGTATACATGACCGCTGTCCATCTGTAACACGCGAAAGGGTACGAGGCACTGAGGTGATGTGTGAAATGCTCAAGCAACTGGCTCAGACCCAAGTCTGAAGTTTCCTCATGCGTAAAAGTCAAGCTGGCGTCGCCGCGTCACTGGAGTCAGGCTGTCATTGAGGGGACACCCTGTGTGCTCACGTAACAAGTTCAGAATTGAGCTGTAATTTTAAACGCTAGGACCCAGCAGAATTGCCGTTTTAGGACCTGAAATGACATATTCTCTTGAGAAACTGCCGTTTTCAGCAGTGATTGAGCGGTCAGACGGACAACTCGGCGCTGATTCTGCACGTTTGTGAACGCATGTAGGCGTCACCATGACACTCTCATGTTTCAATGGAATTCCATCGATCGCCTCTGCCATAATATTCACGTCTTATTTTCCGTAGTTGAAGAGGTCAAAGGTGTCTTACTTTCAACTACAAGTGCATGTGTTTGCAATAGATACTACACGGAGGCAGGCAGGAGGCCACAGCTAAAATTCAAGTCCTGCACTTCACACAGAGTCCAATCAGAATCAGTGTCGGAGTAGATGTTTATGCTAATGCTAACTGAAAACAAAGGAAACGTTTGTAGTACTTGAAATCACAGAAATGTCATCTACCCCGCTGCAAGTGTTAGGCTCAGAATTGGATCAATTGTGATGTAAAGTTGCCCACTGTGGTATGTAGCTGTCTGTATTTGTGTATTAGCGTTTATTTTATTAGAAAATGCGGTTCTTTGTCTTTGTAATGGAGCCGACGGCAGCCCTTCCGAATCCATCCGAAAAGAGCAGCGGCTATAGCTAATCGATTAATGGAAAAGACACATTTCCACAAATATTTCAAACCTTTCATTTCGTTTTAAACACTGTTGTGACCTAATGGAGGCTAATTTATGCCCGTGATCTTTAGATCCAACTCAAGATTGTCTGTACACGCCTTAACCTTTTCACGCCGCGCGTGGATACGAGCAGACATGGATACTCAACGACGAGAGGACAGGCTGAAGTACTGGAGGGACATTCACATACATCTCCCTGCACTCCTTGGGGAGGATCCATTCCCTTCCAAACACACACCATTGCCTCAGGGGCAGAGTGACCGCTCAAGCGCTGCCTCCACACACACACACACACACACACACACACACACACACACACACACACATGCTGAGACACGCCTGTGTAACGCCATTGCAACATTCTAGCCGATTGATTAGAGGATAGTGAATGCCAAATGAACTGACCAGCTCTCAATGATTAGCGGCTAACTGTGCTGGGCCGCTCTGCTCTCCAAACAAAGGAATCTAGCACCTCTGCAGCACAAGATCACACTGGAAAGACTGATCCAGCCTCTCTGATTATTACAGCTTGAAGCTTCGGTCAAAACACTTCCAACGGTTAGCCGTGTTAGCTCTTATAAATGCACCTCTATGCTACATGAAGCTGTAAAAGTCGCTCCTCTCTTCTTATTTATGTTCTAGCTCTTCCTCCATCTCACGTCATCCTCTCCAGCTTCCTACCCTCCCCTCCCTCCAGTCTTTGTGGGCCTCACGCCTGACACCTTCCCTGGTCCTTTGACATGCTCCACTTCGTGTCACGAGCATCACACGCCACTTCCTCGCCTTCCGGGTGCTTACGTGTGCACATACGTCCTGTCTTTTTAGGCAGGAGGAGAGAGAACAAACGAGGAGGAAGGGCGTTTACGCATTTAGCCCGAGTTTGTCAATAATTAATGTGTCACAGGTTCGCAAAATTGCCTCCTGCTCAATCCTCCCTTCTTCTTCTCCGCCTCTGGCTATTCGTTCCCTCCATCACTCTGTCTTCGTTCCACCTCCCCGGTGGTTTGGGCGAGCTCACCCTCTCCGTTTCACTGGCTCCAGACACGGCGCTCAGGGTGATGCACGCTTGCAGAAATTGCTAATATACTTGATGGGGCGAAACACACCGTCCACGCCACGGCGATGCTCCAAGGCGTCAGGTCGTCCTCTGGTGCTTTGTGGATCTGAATTGCCCACACTTGGGCCAGTCGTAGCCTTTCAAAACACACCTCCGATGTGTCACGTTTTTAAAAGCTGACTAAAGCAAGTATGGTCATGTCTCCACGTCTCTCTCTCTCTCTCTCTCTCTCTCGCTGCAGTGCCCGTCTCTTTGCCAGCCAGTATAATGCTTCAGGGTGCTGGACTGCGCAGGCGGCAGGTGACACGGTTTTCAATAAAAGGGATTATAGATGCGAGGACTGCAGAGAAAAACAACACCTCCGTGCGTGCTTTTGGGGGAGAAAATCGTTCGTTTTATTGTGTAGTAAACAGGGAAAAAAACAGTTAAAAAAGCATGAATTAAGATTTCTTTTCTGTGAAAAGTTTTAATTTGAAACCTACCTGACTTTGGAGCACCTTGAAATGGCTGCATGAGGACACCAGTCTGCAGCACGTGGAGGCTGGGCGACAGCGTTTCAGATGAGGAGCTTCTGACGACACCAGGGCTGGTGCTGAAGGCTCAAACCAATGAGGAGATGGGCGTGGAGGTGGGTGGGTGGGTGGGGAGAAGGGGCCATGCTGTGACCCACACAGGGCAGATGCTGACATAATGAGGCCAGTAAACAAGCATCTGTCTCGTCCTGCCAGCGGAGAGCTCACTCCTCCCAGGTCGTCTCACCTTTCCTCCCCATTGTTAGGGTCAACACGCCAGGCTGCTGCAAACAGTCACATGGCTGACCACAGAAATAAAGAAAATCCACGAGGACCAGGCCACTACAACATGATGGTGTTTGTGGGTGATCCAAAACGCTGCCAGCTCTGGACGCACCCCTGGTAGACCTTTGACAGCGTCACGATGGGATCATACCTAGAGGTGAGTCTCACTTTAGCAAATACACACACGTCTGCGATGTTTCACGTCGTTGTTTCATTTATTATTTATTTTACTTATTGTTGCAGTGATATTGTGCAGGCCTTGCGTAAAAGTGTCTTTATCCGCACCCTCGCACCTCTCACTTCGCCACTTCCTCAACCAGAGTTGTCTGAGATGGCGTGCGAACGGCTTCTCACCTGTGCTGTCAGCAGTCGTTGCTTCCTGTGCGACAGGAAACATCCGGGAGAGCGAAGCGCGCAGCTGTTTGTGTGGAAGATCACCGCAGCTGCCGCCAGTGGGCGGGGCCGGGAGTATTTAAAACTTTGACACATGCTCCCGAGGAAGGTGATTCCGCCTCTTAATATACAACTATGATTTGCACAGGATGCTCATAAAACACGCTGCCACTAATGGTGCCAGTGTCCTGTAAAAAAAAAAAAAAAAAGCAGAGGAGTCCTGCATTGGGAGGCTAAACGGAGCAGATTTATGACTCCCAATAGACGGTGAAGGAGGTTAAGGTTGTTGTTCAGCAAGGCGAAGGAGAACTGCTCAAGCTTTTCCTGTTGCATGAGTCACTGTTGGCAACCCGGCTGATTGCCTTGTTGAGCTGGCTTTTGGCTTGGTGGCGCTCCCTCTATATCCTGACTCCTGCTCTGCGATACTCGCGAGGTTCCACTAACCTCCTGCCCCAGCGGCTCAGAGAGGAAAGCAATACTTTCATTTTGGGGGGAGACAGGAAGCAAGCTAAGTGGGCCGGACTCTTTGTCTAGTGGCAATAATGTCATTGAAGAGTGGATAAATACATACCAGAATATAAGATAATTTTAAAAAACGAGAGCATTTGGGAGGGATAAGGGCAAAGGGTTGGGGCTGCTGCACTGGAGCGGCCGAGCCAAGCAGAGAGTGGAGTACGAGCGGCATGCAGGGCTGGATCATCGCCTGGAGGTATGTGGGGGTGTGGTTCCCACAGCAGCTCTGCACCGAACTTTACAATCCATTAGGAACAACCGCAGGCAGCTGGCGACGCGCACACATCGACATCAGGGGGGAAAAAACGCAAGGTTGAGCAGCCCTCCCAAAGTTGGGAGGATGCTACATATGCAGGATCGTTCAAGAAATCTCACTGTTCGCTTTGGCTGCTCGCTTGTGCTTTTAACGACTTTAGAAAATGCAGGAACTGTGACCTGGGATGAGATGAGACGGCCAGAGGCTGAAAGAAGCATCTCCAATAAAGCTGCTTCACAGGTTGGAGGTGACTCACCTGACACTGGTGGGGGGGGGGGTCCTGCAGGAGGCGGGACTTGCTCGGAGATCCTCGCCCTTTCTTCCGCCGCCTGCTCTGAATCAGTATCAGGTGCGGTGGCTCAGCTCGGTTTGGGGAAGACGTCCTGGGTCAAACTGCTTTCCCTCCTGACCTTGGAAACAGTGGCCATGGGACCTTTGTTTGAGCTACAATTGCAGATCTGCCCCCCCACCCAAAAAATATATCTATATTTTCCAGGCGTTTATTCATCTTTATGAGACTGAAAAGGGGCTGCTGCAGTGATTCCTGTAGAAGGTCAAAGCTGCAACAGAGTGTTTTCCCATTTGGCCAAAACCTGGGAAAGTCAGTCAGTCGGTGCTTGAAAGGAACGAGGGGAAGCAACATAAAACAGAGTAGATAATGCCGAAACCCAGATGGAGACGTGAAAGCAGCGGGGTAGCGGTGGGGCACCCGGTCTCACTTTAATTGGCAGTTTTTGCCGAGGCGAGCCTTTGATTTAACAGCCAGGTCTGGTGACCACGCTGCCGCAGCGTGAACAGGGATCTGTGTCCTGGTCGGCTCCCCCTCCCCCCCCGTGCCCCCATGCCTTCCGTCTCTCAAGACTGCGCAAGCCTGTTTTGCCTGACTGCTTGCCCCCGAGTCACGCCGCATACCTGACGCCCCTCCGGACGGAGCACAGAGCCGTGCAAAGCGGCGCCATTATTAGCCGCCATCAAGGCTTCAGCAGGAGCTAATCTCCTCCAGTGACAGACGGAAACACTGCCACCATCTATTTTCTTCTGGTTGCCCTCGAAAAGAGATTTAAGGTATTCTCTAGCAGAGATCTGCAGAGGTGATATTCAACACTTGACCCCCTCCATGACCCCCACCCCTGGCCTGCCCTCAGGTTCCTGCCTTCTGCTTCATAATATATAAATATAAATACATATAACATGTGTGTATTCCCACAACTTTGACTGACATTCAGGTAACTCACACAACAGCTACGACCGTCTGCCTCCTTAAACGCCATCAGCAGGATAGAACATCCACCGCGTGGGGGTGTGTCCCCGGCAGCGGTATTACCGTCCCCTCATCAGAGCGCTGGCAGCCATCACCGCAACAATCTAATCTCCCGGATTTGCTGCAGGAGGCCAAAGCTTTATTCAAATTCCTGCCTGAACTGGACGCGGCAGTGAAGCGTACATGTCGTTATTGACGTGTCTTTAGCCAAGGCTTCATGCATGTGCGATACGGCGGCGTGGAGAGAAAGGCAGCACACATGTACGGTAATCTGAGATTTTACTGAAAGGAGTTTTGATGCAGTAAAACCTTGAGGAGAAAAAAAATCTATGTGCCAGAAGTCACGCCATGAAGGAACAACAAACCCTTCTAGGAAATAAATATTCAGTAGAATGGTGGTGTAATTAATGTGTAAGGGTTTATTAGTGCAATGACCACCGTTAAAGTGTCTGCACGTGCAAAAAGCCATGAGCCTAAAAGCGCCTTTGCCTCGGGTTTTGTAGAGAAAACAGGTCCTCGGGCTGAGGTAATAAAGGAGCTAAAAGGTGGAACGGAGGAATGGCGGCGATGCGGAAGAAGGAGGGTAGCAGGGCGTGAGACTGCGTCAAAGCTATGATTAGCGCCGACCACGCTACGCTCTTATTGATTGGCACAGTGGAGACACTGGGCTGCCTTCCACCATGCTCTAATGAGAAGCCCTGACCTCCGCTAGTCAGCAAGGTCACCAGAGCCTACTGTAATTGCACTTTCTCTAATGGCGTCAGTCACGCACGCACTCCAACCCCCGTAATGACAATTACCATAATGTCATCGGGCTCTATGGGGTCTCTTCGGCCATCCCTCACGTTGGAAGAACTGCAGCTGGAGAGCGAAAGTGCGTCACGTCACATTTGGGCTTTTTAATGGCGTTATAGGTTCTAGTCATTATTTATTCATGCTTGTAAACACGCGCACATATAAACCCAGGAAATACAACTTAAGTCACACCGATCAGAAGACTGACATTTGGACATACAGAAAGCTTGAATAAAAGGACTATTATGGGGTAGAGAGGGTGTATTTCTTTACAGCAGCAGTTTGCCAGGAGACAGTCGTGATGCTTTCTGGGGAATCGTCTGTGGATCTTTGCTGTGGAAGCTGATGCAAAAGAACTGGAGACCCACGGTTCTTCAGCAGCATAGGCCAGGGCTCAGCGACCCAGTCCCACCAGACTCCGGCAGAACGCCAAGGAAACTGGGATCTCAAGCAAAAGCCCTGGTTTCCATCGTGCAACTGGGTTGGGCTCTGCAACCCCAAACTCCATCGAAGAGGAAGAACACACCAAAATGGCCAGAAGATCCGGCAACTGCAGACACGGAGAGAGCTGCTAGCTTAACCAGTGCGCTGAATTTAAAATCAGACAAAAGCGATTGTTGAGCAACTAAGCTGCTTTCAATAGTACATCGATATTTGTGGATAGGAAAAGTGAAGTTTTGAAAGCAGTTTGTTTGTTGGTATATTCCCACTTGATTTCTTTGCTGCAAAATATTGGGTCTGCAGAACAACAATTCCAAACGGCTCTGTGGGTGTTTTTAATGGCTTACTGAGTTTGCCTGTATTTGTATTCAGCTAATGTTGAAAAATCAATGTTTCTCTTCCTTTCTGTCCTGTAAAGTTACTCACCATACATCAAAATCATTTACTTAATTTAATGAGAAATTGGGCTGAAGAAATATTTGGTGATTTATTACGACAATAATCTTGGAGTTGCTGCAGAAGAGCGATTAGCATTTTGACTTGTTTTTATGCTTTTTGGTGAAATGTAAAATAAAATGTAACTGCTGCTAAGAGTATGAGCTAATTTTCACAGTTTAGGGTCTAGACATGTCTATTGTCAGGCCCTAAAGTTGCCGTTTTTAAGTTCTTTTGCTTGTCTGAACTTTAATTTGAAAACTGTGGTAGATTTATATCTCTCTGTTAACCCTAACCCTAACCCTCTCGTTGAAAATCTTAGAGCAGCATTGAGAAAGCTTGAAAACGGTCAGTGCCACTATTTAACCCTCCCCCCAAAAAAAAAAATGACGCAGGGCTAAAAAGAAGGCACAAGGAAAAATGCAGATAAGGGCGGAGAGACTGATGAAAATGCCGGACCGTATCGACGGCTGAAAAGCTGACAAGGCACAGGAGGAACTAATTAGGGAGGCAGATAATCTGAAATAGCAGGAAAGGGACTAAAACATAACACAGGAAATAACAAGCTAGGAGCTGCGGCCGCGGCCGCTTGTTTGGTTTAACTCAGCTGCAGAAGGTAAAATCCCCCCCATGCAAAGAAAACATGACGTGAAATTCAGCGAACACTGATGGAGCCGCAAACATGTTTTACATCATGACGGATGAGTGATAAGATTACAAACTCAGACATATGTCATGAGAGGAAATTTGGATCTTTGTGCCTCAGTGTAACAATGTGACCAGTCAGGCTGGTTTCTCCCAACGTGGCACATCAAATCTACTGGTTATGTTATGGAAGACCTTACTGGGTCCTTTTGTTCTGAAATCTGCCACTATGCAACAGGTTAAAAAGTACTGTTGCTGTTTTCAGGTTTTGCTGAAGCTACAGGCTGCTTCAAGCAAACCAGATATAACAAAGAGATCGCGTCAAATATAGAAAAAAAGAAATAAAATAACATCTTTTATATGGCTCAGCTGCATTGATAATTTATCCACGGTCCCTTCAGAGGCTGCATGGGAGACATATCGAGATTTAGCTGGTGACATAATCAACATAATTGGTCATTGGACGCGTCCACTGCTGCATGTTAAGAAGAGATTGATAAATTGATTGTATGTAAAACCAGGAGCGCCACAGCGAGGGCTGGGCGGGGCAGGAAAGCTTCACAAACACCAGTCATCATTAGCGGCTGCAGCAGCGGCGCCGTGGATGTGCTGCGGGAATAGAGGCGCTGTGGAAGCAACACACCAATTTATTGTCAGTTGGACTGTGACTCCTGCGCTCAGGGGTCAGCTGACATCATGCATGATTGAGTGGCTTTTATGAACCGCTGCATGCTAGATTATGCCAGACTTTGGCCCCTGTAGACTCCGTCTAGCTCCCTCTGTGGGTGAGTCAGACAAACTTTAGGTGTAGCTGGCCGGAACCTACAAAACTACCCACCCCAGAAATGTGTCAGAAGGCATCCAACAACATTTTGTTGCCTCCTGTTGGTGTGATTTGTATTTTGTGTGTGTGTTGTTTTATGCTAACACAAAGGTTTCTGCAGACAAAAAGCTGCCGCAGATGTTTTGCTTGATGCGAAGAAAGAAGCTAATTGGCAGAAAATCTACACTCAGCCTCTTGAATTTAATTCAGTCTCTCTCATTTCGGTAGGTTCATATATTTAAGGTCATAAACAAAACAGAGAGGCAAAAAGAATGTAAAAAAAAAAAAAAAAAGCCAGGCTAGGTGGTAGCTAAATCAGCGTGAGCACAAAGAGGCAGGCGTCTGAGAAGTATTGACCCTCTATTGATCGTCAGAAGCTGTGTGGCGGTATTATTGAAATAGAAGAGAGACCTGGGAGGCAGCACAGCAGAGGGCAAGGGAGGAACGGGCGGAGGGGTGCGGGGGCACGAGGAAAACAACCATACTCACCGCTCGCTCTGACCTTGTGGACCATCGTCCTACAGCCCACACCACTCTACCCCCACCTCACACACAAGGATGTCTGTGTGTGTGTGTGTGTGTGTGTGTGTGTGTGGCACGTGTGCGTGCATGACAGAAACCCTGCAAGGACTGTGCAGAGCGATGCTGCTTTATCTTATTAGGCTTTTCCTATCATTGTGCTTCTTTTGACCTTTCGCAGCGTAGTGGCAGTAAACATTGCAGCAGTTTGCCCTTGTCACTGGAGCTTCTGCCTACGCGCACATGCACACACACACACACCACACCACACTGCCTTTACACAAATATGAGCCATATTGGTCCCAGACGCACAAAACATAAGATTTGGTCTTCTCAGCAAATCAGTACATTTGGTATGATGTGTTGGCCCAATGACCTGATCGTTTTCCCTTCTGAGTCACAGTTGACAGCAGAGAAGCAGTGTAGGTTAGGCCTTTGATGGCTGGAGGTGGGGGGGGGGGTGTTGACAAAGGCAGACGATGCATCCAGGATTACAGCATACAACACCAAACCGGAGAGGAAGAGGAGGAAGAGGCGAATGGAGGGGGTCCATCCATCCATCCATTTTCTGTACCTGCTTTATCCATACTTTGGGTCGCAGGAGTCTGCTGCAGCCTATCCCAGCTGTCAAGGGGCGAGAGGCGGGGTACACCCTGGATAGGTCGCCAGCCGATCGCAGGGCTAACACAAAGACAGACTCACTAAAGTAAAACCAAGAGCCACACGGGAGGCAGCATCTCAAATGAACCCCCTTGCGTCGGGTCCAGCCAACAAAGGGACTTACCCTCTCTCCCCTTACCCCGTCTCTCTCTCTCTCTGTCTCTCTCTCTCTCGCTCCCTCACAGAGACGCAATTAATTCGGATCGAGTGTGCCAAGCACCAGAGACGGAGTGAGCGGGTCACTGGAGGGAGGATGGTTATGTATTCCTCAGGACAAACACGGAATTTAGAGCTCTACATCCTGCAACATCGTGACTAAACTTCATGTCAGTGTTTCAAACTCCTGGTTCTCTTCTTGTCCCCCCCACCCACCCCCATTGGTCAATACTGAAGCAGAAGTGAGTAAATGTTGCTGCAACACCATCCAGACAGAAATCCACAGCTGCTTGCTGACTGCTTCATCCGGGGGGGGGGGGGTCGTAACACACAAAAACACCTTATGGAATTATTGACAAGTGCAAAATTAATCACAAAGGGAGTTAAACATAAAATAACAGCCGGAGAAGGTTGTGTTTTGCGACTGGCTGCTGTAATCCCTGATCCGACAGACCACTCCACAGCTCCTCCTCAAGGCCGGGATCACGGAAACACAGGTGGGGGTGTCAGGAGTCCAGGATG
The DNA here is from genome assembly GCA_015343265.1 of Pao palembangensis. Classification (NCBI taxonomy): domain Eukaryota; kingdom Metazoa; phylum Chordata; class Actinopteri; order Tetraodontiformes; family Tetraodontidae; genus Pao; species Pao palembangensis. The sequence continues at coordinate 7,927,541 of CM027094.1, read as the reverse complement.
ACGGGCCCGGCTGTGAGTCGTGTCACGATACGCAAAGCACGCAGCATGCAAAGTGCAGGAGGGTGCGTCGCTCAGGGCCGGGGAGGCCATCAATACCAGGGAAATTGATCGTAATCAAGCAAGTTACAGAGACTGAGCAGGGATTGGTCCACCGCTATCTTCCTCCTTCCTACTCCCTCCTCCAGCTCTCCTCTTCTCTTCTCTCCTCTGCCTCCATCTTACACCGTTTTCACTGCTGCAGTTTTTTTTTAGCTTTTTAGCTTTATTTGGTGGATAACAACTCATTATTGACGCGTTTTCTGAGGATATTTGATGAAAAGCTAACAGAAGCAGGAAAAGCACAGCAGAAAAAACAGTTCCTGAAATTCGGCTGCGTCTTTCCCCTGCTGCGGCTCCGCTATAATTTCTCATTTGAAGACAGCGGCGTACCTGGCAGTGCAGCTGCACCGTTCAAAACGCTGGCCCAATTATAGCATAACACCTAGCCTTATGGTTTCCATGGCTGCGCGATGCATTTTCCCGCCGGACGCACCGTGGAGAAACGAGTGTCTTATCAACCATCACCCTGGTAATAACACTCCCTCCAGCCTCTGCCGCATGTGTCAGACCTTAACGAGAACCCTGGGTGAAATCTCTCTCCCAGTCCAGCCACAGCCATTGATTTGGACTTAATCTGTTCCCACGTGTCCTTGTGTGTGTGTGTGTGTGTGTGTGTGTGTGTGAGTGAGTGAGAGAGAGACAGAGCGAGCACGAGAGAGAGATTATGCACGTCTGTGTTTTATAAAGGCGTTTATGCTGTATGATTTAATGCGTGAGTAAATCTCAAACCTTGATCAATTTATGCTGTTTAATTGCAATGCTGATGTCGCATTATATCGTGTCTATCATCACATTTAGCCATCTGTGATGAATGACAGGAAGACATATGTACTTCTACAGCTGATAGCATCGCTGTATTACCCTTTAGCTGCAGGAAAGAGAGTTTATTACAACTAGCCAACAGTTGTGACATTTGTAATTATGATTATAGGTAGCAGCACCTTGCGGATGTCATTTTTACTGTAAACACTTTTGTGTATTTCAACAACTGCAATGACGTGAAGTTCACGTTCACCTTGTTCCATTTATTTGTGGGTAATAAGCTGCAAAAGCAAGTTGAACTCCTCTGGAATAAAGCCCTTTCAGCTGCTATTGTGGTTAGCATCTTTAGCTAACACCAGCTACAGGAAGGCCCAGATGTAAACCGAAGTGCTCTGTAAGTATCTACAATGACAAATGTTGTCCGATCCCTAACGGGTCAGATTATAGCACATATGATTGCAGAATCTTTGTTTTTGATTTATCGAAGACAACCTAAAGATTTATAGGCCTTGAGTAATTGTTTTTTTTTTTTTTTTTTTTTTTTTTTTACTGAAAAGCCTCTTCATCAGACGTCAGCTCCTGTCGGGTCAGGAGACTAAGCGACTAATTAATGGATCCGTTAGCAGGAATGCTGCAAGATCTATCAAAAAAAAAAAAAAAAAAACATTTAGATCCAGCTCAGATTATAGACAAAAGTATGCTGGAGTTTAGGAGCGGTTCTGCTCCTGTTTCTCGTGATGACGCAGCAAATGACGCAGCGGGTCTTAAAGAAATGTGCTTTTCTGAGCTATTTCCTGCTGCAGATAATGTGGCAAGTTCTCAGGCCGGTGTTAATGAGGGGTAGCGTTCGGGTAACGTTTTCCTGTACAGCTGATATGAAAGTCAAAGTTTAGTGGGAATATTTCACATTCCCCTTCCTGACTGGATGTGCTCGGCCTCTGCGGCCCGTGACGTGCAAAGCCGCCTGCGCTTCACAAGCCGCATTCCTCTCCCTCCTCAGCAATCAGACCGCATCGGCTCCCGCTATCTCCCCGCTCGGGGAAGGTGGCGAGCGATCTGAGGAGGGGCCAGCCTGCGCGGGGGCATTCGGATGGGGGAAGGGCATGTCTGCTGGCAATGAGGGTGAGTAGATCAGTGCTGCTCAGCGTCTGTGAGGCGGTGATAAGATTCCAGGATTTTTCCCAGTGTGACAGGCCTGCCACCAGGCTGTGCACACCCCCCCTCCACACCCGCTAGAGCAACGTGACCCCACCACCAGTAGCCCCCACCTCACCACCACCTGAACCTCAGCGCTGCTAGACCTCAGTGGGCACCTGGAGCCACACCCCAGAGCCAGACAGCAACAGATATTACCCGTTTCAGGCGTGAACGCAAAATAAAAGTACGCGAGTGAATTCATACGCCTGCACACCGTAGCTAAGTCTCGCCTCCTCTTTCTCTCTGTATGGCTCACTTCTTTTTCTTTATCTCCGCCTACCCCCCACTCCCCCAACCCCCGCCGCCCCACCCCACCCCACACACTCCCTCTCCCTTGGATGGCAGGTCAGGCAGTGAGCTGTGCGGGCTCAGAGGAGGTAAGGACGCCGCGGTGCACATTAATAATGAAAGGCCTCAGCCGCCGCCACTCCCCCATCCCTCCATCCCGCTCTCAGACACACACACGCACACACACACTCGCTCCCCCAATTGCCATGGCGATGGCACTAGCCCAGCACTGTCACCAGGGGGGAAAGCAGGGGATACAGCTACACTCTCCAACCCTCCGCTCACCAAGCTGATCACGAACTGGTACACAAGCGCGCCATACTGGGCCTTCCACCGCTAATTAAAAACATTCAGCTCTACGGCTGCCGCGCAAATCTGCATCTACGTCTGCACCTGGATATGAAAGTGTGACTACGGAGCTGTGGAAATCAGTGCGAATCATTACTTAGGAAATGGAAATTCACGGCGGTGTCACAGACCCAAGGCATCCGAATCCGTAATTACGCTAACAGCCATGCGAGGCTGACCATATTTATATATTTTTTTTTTTTTTTTTTTTTGAAAAAGGATTTTTAAATCAGCCCTGCTCTCTAATCCGCGTCGTTATCCACACAAGGTGCAATTCACCCGGAAATTCACATTTCTGTCTTGTCTGTAGTCACTCCCAGCCGGTGGAAAAGTTTCTGTCTGAGGGTCGCAGCTACATTCTTCACCCGAGAGGCAGAGGCAGCAAATAAAATTCAGTCTTTTCCTGATTTTTGCTAATGTCAAAGATGTTTTTTTTTTCACAAGAAGGATGGAAAAAAAAGAAAAACAAGACATGGTTTTTACATATTTTCTTGCCAGCAGGCCGGCGGCTGGTCGCCACCAGCCAGGTTGGAGAGCTGATGCTATCAGCTATTGGATTATCTTTATTGATTCCTCCTGTGGGGAAACCAATTGGCCTCAAACAAGACGCAAGACAATGAAAGACACAATAATAGGATGGTGCAAAAGTCCACCGGAATGACAAAACGACAGGACGAGCCATGAAAAACGGCCGATAAAATAATAATCAGAGCTTTTCAAGGATTGCTGGATATGCTCAACATCACCTGTGAGGGAACGGAGGAAAGAGGGGCTTGTTTGACTGTTACCTTGCATTTTACACCCCCCGTTAAAATCATACCAAACCTGCAGAAAGCCAAGCAGACGTCAGACAGGTACATTTCGACACAAATACATGCATTCCTTTTTTATTCACAAAACCAGTTCAATTTTCTAAACAAATACAAAGATTGGTTATTTTTAAAAGCTGTAGCTACCCAGCAACATAACAAAATCATGAAAATGTAACAAAACAAGAAAAAAAAAACAAAAAAAAAAAAACGAAACAAACGGTCATCTTGTGTCAGTGCGTTCAGTAGGGTCGACCCGGAGCGCGTCCGCCCCGGGCAGCACCGGCACGTGCTCAGTAGGGCCACAGTAACGTAAGGCTGCCAGTTGCACTAAAAGAACTCGCTCCTTCTTTCTTTCTTTTTTTTTGTTGTTGTTTTATGGAGATACAGCGGAGGGATGATTGGGGAAATTACCACGGTGATGGTTCTGGCGAACGACGTCTTCAGCCTGGTGGAAAGTCTGGAGATCCGTCTGAAACCGTCCGAATCAGAACTTTCACTGCCAACCACTGGTCTGTATGGAAGCCAGCCCCCGCAGCCACCCTACCCCCCCACCCATGAAATGAATCATAAAACAGACGAGGCTTTAAGTAATGGTGAAAGAATTACAATGACGCTTGCCATTAGCCACTAGTTTTGAAATATAGCTGTAAATTTACATTCTCTACACAAGTACTGTATCTTTCCACAAATGAACAACATTAACACCAAACACAGAAATTAGTTGATTGTCCACACTCAGTCCGGCTTCCTGTTTCTGGCAATGACCAATTCCGTGTTGAAGCGACAAAAAAAAAGTTTCCAAAAAAAAAAAAAAGTTGGAAAAAGGACAAAAGGTACAAAAATGAAAACATAGAGAGGGAATGAGAATTGCCATAGGTGTTTTTCTTTACGCTTCATTTTTGGTTCAAGAAATAAGTAGGTGCATTACCCGATGCTTTTTTGTTTTTTGTTTTTTTTTAAGTTCAGTTTTTTTTTTTTTTTTTTGTTGTTTTTCTTTTCAGTAATTTCTTTTGTTGCTCGGTTGTTTTAAGAACCAGTGTCTGTTTTCCGGAGACAATCCAGGCGTTGGCATTGCACTTGATGGCTGAGCTTTGGGTGGGGGGGGCAGAGGAAGAGGAGGAGGAGGAGGAAGAGTCCTATTGGAACCACCGGAACGCTGCTCCTGTAGGAAGCATCACCTTCTTGGAGAAACAGAAGAAATGGACGGGTGGGGGTTGGGGGGGGGGGGGGAGAGAAGAGGAAGGCACTGTTGTTAATGTGAAGGAAGACATAAAATATAATGTCATTAGCAAAACGTAGCTTTTAATGAAACAAATATGCTGGATGAGCAAAGCTAGTATTGATTAATGATCGGGTCAGTGGTCAGAAATCTCTGGAAAACAAAAGAATTCTGACTTTTCTCCTGAAGATGAAAAGCTAGGAAACATAATTTCAGCACTTCATAGATTCAGTTCACGCACCTTCATCCTCCTGACGACACAAAAGTAGTTTTTAAAAACATTAGGAAGACTGTATTTGCTTCATGCATCATTTTAAGGCAACCAGTCACTCTTTCAGAGTTAAGCTGGTTCAGAGTTAACCTGGTTTAGGTTCAATAACACGTGAGCCTCTGTCTACCCAGAGTTCACGTCAGATCTTTCACCTCAGAACCCGAAGAGCAGAATTCAATCCCGGCCTCACAGAAGACCCAATATGCTGCATTTATTATTTAGCCACCGTGCGCTGCTGTTCCACACATGATCGAGCTGCTTCCTCTCCATTACCCATCTCTCTCTGCGCCTATCAGCGCGCCCGTGCACGCACGCACGCACACAGGTGCAGAGATCAGCGGCGGCTGCATTTCCGCAGCGTGGAATCTTCTTCCGTTAGCCAGATCTGCCCGGAGCTGACGAGCTCGGCAAACATTTATGCACCCACACGCGCTCTCACGCCCGGCCAGTATGTATTCAAGTGCAGGCACACTCCTCCACACACAGTGGCACATTAACACACACACACACACACATAATACACCTCCAAAATCACACCAAATCCTCATCCAGGTTCAGTTTTCCTGGAGGAATCATGCACGTTGAGTGGAGCCGCGTATATAATCGCACCTAGAAGCAGCAGACGGAGCGCGAACGCGAGCGTCAGCTGCCCAAAGCTTCATCAGCTCTGAAATCACACAACTCTCCATGGCATCAGGTTTGTTAATTCGCTGGTTGGCAGACATTTATTCCAGTCAAAAAGCCCTTTAATGGCAGCTCTCTACCTTCTCCTAACAGGCAGCGATCTGACGGACGGCGCAGGTTTCACTTCAATCAGGAATAATCCGACGCTCAAAGCCACTGAGCTGCTCATGGCCCACACACACACACACACACACACACACACACACACACACACACACACGCAGACTTTATGTGTCAATTTAACACTGTTTGATTATTAAATGCAGCTTTTTGTAGCTTTTCAGGATGATGCAAATTAAATATGTGTTTATATTTATCTCCCTTCCGCGCCCCCTTCCCCCCCTCCCCATTGACCTTTGTGCAGCTGCACTCACCTATGAAGGCGAGAGGCCGCGGCCAACATCTGGCAGCGCCGCAGATGTCAAAAAAAACCCGGTAATGGCTGAACCGACCGTGACGTAATGCGTGTGAGAAGAGAGGGTGGAAACATGAACAAATCCCTCCGTGGAACGGCCGATGCTGCTTTCTCTCATTATCAAACACGAGGAATCAATGGGAGGGGGAAAAAAAAACCATGGCAGCAGTTCAGGAATAGAAAAAGCCTTGTGATTGCCCAGGTTCAAAGAGGAGGGATCTGTGGGTGTGAAGTGGCCAATCGCTAAAATCAATGGATTTGTTCTTTTCAAACAAGGCGAGCACATTTGTCTTTGTGGCGCACACAAACATTTCCTGAGCAACAAAACGGAGGAAGGAGGCGTCCCTTTGCAGGGCTCTTCACAGAGCTTCATGGCTGTCCTGAACTTGCTTTCAGGGTTAGGCCACGCTGGAACGGCGACATTTTTATTAGAATTTTTTGGTTGAACCCGCAGGCTGCGCCACGTGCTGATGTGTGGGACGCAGCGCTGTCTGCTTCTCACGAGTTGCCTCAAAGCAAACATTCCAGCTGGACGCCGATGACCTCCCCCGGGACTGAATGCCCTCCCTCCATACTGGGAAATAACTGATGTATTAAAGGACCAGTTTGCCCAAAGGCTCATGGAAAGGAAAGCTTTCAGTTTAAAAACATGGAAGCATTAAAGTTTGCTGCGTCCACACCTAGAAGCAAACTGAAAGGCTATTATATGTAAATAAGACGTCTGGGTGCAGAGTTCAGAGGTGTGACGCCAGCAAATTCTGATATCGGTGTTTCTGTGTGTACAGAAGCTGATCTCTGGCCCTCTTTGATTAAACGTTCGTGTGTATCAGGACGTCATTCTGCAGCGTTGTGGCTGCTTTGATGCCTTCTCCATCCTCCACACAGCATCCAGTTAATCCCCCCCCCCCACACACACACACACAAACACACCTCCCCACCTACCCACCCACCCACCCACCGTTTCTCGGCAACTTGCCTACACATCCACGTATCTCGGTGTCCATCTCCATGCCTGTCACTCTGCATGAGCGTCTCCTGTCCCAGCTTCAAAGAGGCAGGAAGGAAAAAAACAACCCCCCGTCCCCCACGGACACCGGTGGAGTCTTTCAGGTGTTTGCCTGGACTGAATATAAACAGCGCTGGCGTCTCTTTAACAAATCTATGGTTCCATAAGTAGCCCGTCAGCTCCTGACTCAGTTGTTTCCATCCATCCCAACCCTGTACAGTAAACGCACCACCAAAGCACAGTGACACACAAACATAAACAACACCCCGCTACAACTTCCTAACCCCAGCTCCACGGCTGAGACTGACACCACTGGAGGGTATTAGAGCAGAAAGGATCTGCCTTCCCACTTACTTCTCTCAAATGTAGCAATCCCAGAATAAATCCAGACATCTTCAGCCAGAGAGCTAGGAGGTGGCAAAGGCCTCAGCATGCTAACTCCCCCTCACTTGCCAATTTTACGCTCCTTTTTGAGCTGCCATGAGCTTCCAATGGAAACCATCAACACCCTTAAAATAAGCACGACGCTGCTGGACGGCGCTCGTGTACCGGTGTGAAGCTCATGCGCGCCTCGCCGCCAATGCTAATGCGGTAAAACAAGGCAGCATCTATCCTTCCTGTAATGGACATGCATGTGAGCCGCGTAGACGCGCTCCGAAGCACCTGACGAGCCGACAGCTCGACGCGGCGCTCAGCTGTCGGTGAGCAAGGGGGACGTGAGACGCGAAGAACCCCAGCTGAGGCCCAACGCAGCCCGCCACGGACGCCCTAGCACAGGTGCTGCACGAGCTGTCGCGAGCGCGCATTGGGAGCTTTTAAGGACAAAGTGTTCCACCACAGATGAAAAACATCACGCAAACGGACGAGGTTGCATAATCCGCTCCGTCCTGACATTTGGGATTTCCTGCTGACTCCCTGGTCTCTTTCCTGACGCAGCACTTCCTGCGTGAATCTCGTCCTCTGACATTTAGCCAGCGCCGATGACGACATGCTCGCCGACAGCGCGGCCCAGGCTGTATTCTCTGATCTAATCACCTGCCGAACACAAAGTGGTGACTTAATAACGCGGCCATTTGAGACAGCCTCTCAATGCTAATGGGGAATGTATGAGCGCTCCAGGACAACCAAAATGCAAGGAATGCCGAAATGTTGCAGTAATCACATTTCAAGAGTTATAGGACAAAAACATCTTTGGTTTCCTCATTGAATTAGACCGACTTCTTTCAAAGTTAATGCCATTTTACCAAATCTTATAACCGTTCTTCTACAAAACCCTGATCAAGCGTGTGATCTGCTTGATGAGAGGAAAAATGAACAGGGTTGCTTCGTCAAAGACGTCCTTTCTGATGGTTAGGGCAAGCGTCTTGTTTTTATTCATGCATTTTTAACAGCAGTGCACCGACAGTGAGGTGAAAACTTCTGCAAAGGCTAGCTCGGCTCCACCACAGGGAAGAGCCGGTCCTTCAGCTTCCCTCTAAAACAGTGAAAAGCCTGGGGACTCCTTTAAGATAAATAAGATTAAAATATAGTATAATTGGGTCCTTACAGCTCATCCTTAGGGTGCACTTCAAGTGTCCAGAGATGCCCCCGTAGAAAGTCCACAATCTCCACTGTAGTGACCCCTTAAAAGGATGAGGGGATTTATAAAACAACATCAAATATTCATGTAGTTGTTTATGGCTTTACAATCTCAGCGTTCTTAAGGTGGCCTGTTTTGACCCAACGACCTCAATAAATAAAGGGCAAAAATTAGGTTGTTGCATTTATTTATTCTTTTCTAGGTTTGAAGAATCTTGTCATCTTACAGCTGATAAATGTGCAAAAGTTGGGCATTAAGCAAACACGCATCCTGCAGCTGCAACTGGTGCCGCTATCTTCCACTCAGTGCAGAAATGCAGAAATAATACTTCTGTACCATCAGGAATCTGCCCCGTGTGAGTCTAGTGTGCCTGGATTTGTAAAAAAAAAAAAAAAAAGTTTACAGCGCGCACAAGCGTGTTTCATATGAGGCAGCAGTGGAAACATCAGCAGCGCGGAACGTTGTGAGCAGCGTGGCGTCTGGTGCCGACGTCAATGTTCTTGAATACCACAGCACATTCGGATCAGGTGTCTTTGAATTTCACGCCTCCCTGCCGTGAAAACATCGATTGCAAATCCCAAATTAAAATAAAATTCCTGTCGGTTACGGGCACGGAGCCGCAGCGAGCGTCCACGGCAGCGCGCTAACACGTTTCACCGCTGTGGTGAATCACCATCAGACGACTGAAGCCTCTCATTTATTTGCAATTGAACAAAACAACACTGGCGGATATTCAGAGGCAGCCTTCTTTCAATGTGCGAGAAAGACTTTTATTACAGCTCATTTGATGTGGCACAAATTATGACCTCCCTCTATACTCTTTCAACAGGCTGCACGGGCGCCGACAAAAGCAGCCACTGATACAGGAAAGCGTTATTACCCCGAGCATGTTCCCAGGCCTCACTTTAGTCAACACGACCTCTTGTCGTGCGAACGGCAGACTTCTGCTTCCGACTTAAGAAAAACTTAAGACATTTTTAGCTAAATATGCTAATGCATGGAAAAAAAACAGTCAGCTGAAGATAGCAGAGGCTGCTTACGTAAACATCCTACATGTCGGCTGGCTGATCTAACGCTGCTGCTCAAGTCAATCTGAGAAATTCTCATCCAAGCACGCTCTCCACCTTCAGCCATGCCTGCCATGCCTTGGCAACAACATTTCTGACCAGAAATGAGGGGATAAACAGTCAGCATCAATCGTTAGCGGGAGGCCAACGGAGAGCCATTAGTTTGAAGCACAGATCCAGGCTGGGTCCATTAGGATTCATCACTAGCTGCCGTTCACTCTGTGTCTCTGTGCTCCATGCATTACGTAACAGAAAGTGACACTCGTATGCATCGATCACTACATTATTTTCCTGTGAGCGGGACGACTGCTGGAAGTGATTGTCTGATTGGTGGTTCTGTTATCACAGCCAGTGTTGGTGAGGCCACCGAGACCAGCCGAGGTAACAGACGAGAACGTTCTGGAGCCGCGTTTAGATGACTGTCACCGGAGAGAGGGACGCCTGTGTGTGTGTGTGTGTGTGTGTGTGTGTGTGGGGGGGGGGGGTTACATGAGCCACGCTGACACCTGGTGCTCCAGATGACAGCTCTGTGGCCAGATGGACCTTGTTACATGCACACCCCCCGCCACCATCACAAGCATACCCATGCACGTGCACTTCCAAACAAACACGTTATCTACATATATTGACAATTAGTGCCACTCTGCCTGCGCACATATTTCTCCACCAATTAATGAACACATGCTCAGGCGAGCAGAAGGAGGGCGCGGCTGCATGTGACCAGACAGCGAGCGCTCGGCAGCAGAGCGGCTAGGCGAACGGAAAAACGGCAAAGAGAGTAGAATTTAAGCTCCCGAATTAGCCGTGTGGACTGGGTGATTGTGGGGAGCAGATTAGAGAGACCCCACGGAGCACGCTTGCCCTCCACGGCAGCCCTCACCACCTGTCATTTCCCTGCGTATGTGGCTCCACCCAGTAAGCCCTCCCACTGTCGACCTTAAAGGCAAATACCATGCAGCTATCAGCTGCGGTTGCTGAATTTATTTCGTTTTTTTTTTTTGCTCAATCAACATATACATGGTCGTATCTGTAAAACTAGTTTAAAAAGCCGTCCCAGAGGACATCTTCACCACCCTTCTCCTACCTCCAGAGCAGCAGAGGGCTTCTTCTTCAGTTCCTCACATTTGCGGAATTTGCAGATCTGGTGGCCCGTTTTGCGGTTCCGGCAGCTGCTGCACTGCTCGCAGTTAATTCTCCGTCGGCACGGCGGGCACATGCCGCAGCGCTTCCGCTTCTTCTTCCCGGAGTTGATAGCGGAGGCGAGCTCGCTCTGCGCCGGGTACTCGGCCAGGCCGGCCATGTGCAGCGCGCTGTCCGCCAGAAAAACTCCGGCAGGCGTCATGATGAAAAGCCCAGGGTTGAAGGGAAAACCACCACCTACTCCATACGGGAAGTCAACGGGACCACCTACGGCGTCCGTCACAGACGTACCTTCCAAGTCACCAGCCCCCGAGCCAGCGTCTCCGCCGCCAACTCCCACTCCCATGCCCCCAGGCAGCAGCATGTGCTCCATACCGGCCCGCTTTAATAGCGCCGCTGCCTGTGCGAAGTGCAGCAGGCCGTTCTGTCCCTCTAGAACCTGTTCTAGGGTTCGGTCCAACTTGCTCGCTGTCAGCGCTGCTGAGACGGCGGGCTGCGGTGGCGGCGGCGGCTGCTGTTTGGCCGAGTGGCTTTTAGTCTCGCTGTGGTTCGTGTGTCCATTGGCGTTGGCGGCGGAGACGGCGGTGTACTGGGAAAGGGTGCGGGAGTTCTTTAGGCTCCTGCTGAGCGGCGCGCTGATGATCCCGCTGCGGTTCCGCCGCTCCACGACAGGAGAGTCCTCTTTGCGCTTACTCCGATCCCGGTCTTCTGTCCGGCCCCCCTCCGACAGCCCGCTAGACATGGTCCAGAATGCCTGGGTTGGGGTGAGGGTGGAAAGGGGGGGAGCGAGGAAGGGGGAGCAAAGACCTTTTCACAGCCCGTTCTGGTTTCCACCGGTGAGAGCCGTACCTCACCTCGATGGACCGATCAGCCAGCCGACAACAGGCGGGCCCCCGAAAGCCTTGTGCCCACTCTAGAGCTGTGGCCTCATCCACGTCCGTCCATGAGCCATCTGGAAGCTTCACACAGGGAGAGAAAAAGACGTCAGCGTCCAAACCGAAACACTTCACAGTTTTATTTGTTGAGATTGATTTGTTTGTTTGGTTGTGCACACCCAGTAAAACCAGGCCCTGTCCAGTTTAGCATGGTGTGCTCAGGTCACCATCGGCCCTGACAATGACACGAAGTCTGGAAGAAAAAGTTTCTATTCACTCGTGTGCTGACTATAATTTGAGTACTCTCGTCATGCATTATTTAAACAAAAAGGCCAAATCTATGGATCAATTCACAAAATATATGAATATTTGAATGAATAACAACTCAACACTGAACAGTGATGCACGCACCCGCCGACTTTTAGCACAAGGCTCCTGAGACTGTTCATCTCTGAGCAGAAAAAACGGCGCTGTTATTCTCCTGACCTGTCCGTGTTCACAAACAAGCCCACCACCTCCCACAGAAAAGCTGAGGAAATGGCCGGGCCAGTCCTTATAAGGGAAACAAAGGGAAGGGGGGTGGGGGGTGGCGAGGGGGGGGGTGTCTGTGCAGTGTGTGGAAATTGGAAGGCCAGAATTAGTGGGAGGTAAAGCTTCAAAGGCAAGAGAACAGCCCCCACATTCTCACCAGCTCAGGGGGATGTGGCGCCAGTGAACCAGAGCCAGCTCCGCAGCCCCTCAGCCCCTCAGCCCCGTAGGTTCACTTTCTTGCTAGAGCGCCGGCGCAGGACTCTGGTTTCCTGAACGCATCACAAAACCGACGGCACCTCCGCGTCGCCACGCCGCAAATCATTAAAAGTGCACCACGCGAGGCGGTCCCTGCGATTGTTCAGAGAGCCTCACATTAAATTAGCAGGCGGCTACAAATCACTTCCTGGTGATTATTAACAAGATCTTAATGTCCAACTTTCAGATTTAGGAGTCTGAATGTAAAAATGGAAATCTGGGGATTTACTTGTGCAGCTGAATTGTTTTTTTCTTTTTTGAACGCGTTGGACTCTTCATCAACGATCTAAATGCTGGTAATGAGACTGAGTATTCCTCATAATTAACAGGCAGCTTATTATCAACAGCGTGGATAAATGATCTCACAAGTCGACCTGAAGGTGGTAAAGTTCGCAACCAAAGCTCAGGGAAACGCTGGCAAACATCACGGATCTGCAGCAGCAGCAGCAGCAGCAGCAGCAGCAGCAGCCTGATAATTCGGCCTCTCGCCTGCCCACGACGTGCTGACATCACAGCAGATTTATGGATTAGAAGACGTGCTAATCAAAAGGTGGGCTTCAGAGTGCTGTGTTCACGGTGCGGACGTGACGCAGTCCCTGGAAAGTGCCGCTGACTTGCCTTTTGCGTCAATCCCAGCACCACCTGCTGCACGCGACGATGAGGCGGTGACACATTTCGCGCGCACGCACACTCATGCGCATCGTTTTCTCCTGGGGGGGGGGGCTGGTGTAGTGGATGTGGACCATATTAAGTTTGAGGCGCCCTTAACACTGGTAATGCTGCCGTTCACATTAAAGCCTCACACCTCACGTCTCCAAATGAACTTGTCAGGAACTATAATTAGAGCCGATTGGCACATGAGGGAGGCACCAACTGCACCTGCAGCTGTCTCAGCACAAAAACAGGCGGAAATATCGGAGTCCAGCGTGTCCTTGTTTTGGTTCATGTGTCCTCACACCACGGCAGAGATAAAAAGCTAAAAAAGCAGCCCATGTGATCAATACGGCTGAGCAGATACAGATGTGGAGTCTCTCCAGCCATTAGAGCCACTGAATTTGGATTTTTTTTTTTTTCCCCCAATGGTAAAGTGAGCCATTAACAGCGGCGGATGCGTCTGTGGGTCGACTTTGTGTGATCAACAAACTCTGTTTTAAAAGGGTCTTTTTTTAAACTTTCTGCAATCAAACGGCTACATTATTACTCTTGTTTGACTGATCACTGAACGAGTCGCTGTAGCCGTCAGCATGTCTACGGACCTGAGAGGCTGGTGACGCGACACGTTTCATCCCTGCGATTAACGCCGGTTGGTGAAATGGATATGTGTCAAAAACCTTGACATTAATAAAAGCTCCATTAGCTGAAGGGGAAGTGAGGTAAGTATAGCTTTAACAAAACTGGCTCATCGGAAATAATGGGAATAATTGGTAACATCTGACAAAATGTCCATACGCGTTAAAACTATAGCTCATAATTGGCTCTGGAATAACATATTTTACAGCTGCAGCAAAGACAATTTAGCCCAGTTATGGCAGGTTGAAGTGACAACGGGGTGTCATGTTGGTGGAGAAGGTCTGGCCCCTCTGGAACACTGTACTAATCCTCTTTGTTTTTCTACCTGATCATGTAACAAATAGCGTTATCTCAGCACGTGTACACAGTGGCCTTTGGCCAAAACTGGCTTACGACTGAAACCACTTATTTGTATCAGAGTCAACAATGTGCTGTTGAGGAGAAACAAGTAATAAATCAAGATTCTGCATCCATCCATCAGTTTTCTAGCATCTGCCTCACATGCAACCTGTAAGACAACCTGTAATTAGCTAAACTGCAGATTAACCAAGGTCATGTGTCCGCAGGGACCTAAAATGTAGCGTCAGTAGGGGCAGAAGTTACCACTGCTACAGTGGACATGGCCTCCAAGCACGTGCACGTCTAAATTCTCAGCACAAGTAGGCGTGAGAATCTTTTTTTGGGTATTTTGATGCGCGCGAGTGCAGGTGTATCCGCGGCGCAGCTTTGCGCAGTGGTAAAGTAGGTGGAATAGACAATTAGGAGGTGTATCACAGCTGATTTCAGTCACGGCCAATTAAATCTGCTCGTTTTCTTTCCTCAGACCTCAGAGTGGCGTCGACTTTTGGCAGATTCGCTGATGCACGGGACGCAATGCTGACGCCCTGACTCAAAAGCACCGTTTGGTTTTTCACCATCGATTAAGTGACACGCAAATAAAGAGTGTTCACCTGATACGCTGATATCAGACGCTGAAATGATATTAAAGGCTGTAAGTGTGTAACAGACGGCCCAAAGTCACAGTGCACTTTAGAAATGTGTTCACAACATCATTGATTTTGAAGTGTTAATAAATGAAAAGCACTGAGAGCTTTGCCTGCGCATGTTTACTTTCTAATGATTAATTAAATAGCCTAAGCTCTCATGTAAATGGTGGTGTCACACACACTCTGGCCTTGCACTGATGGCTATAGGGCTCAAACGTGGAAGCTTTTTGTTCTGCAATTTATTTGTCATCACACAGGCCAGAAAACAAGTTCAATAGGTCAGCGTATGTTGCACCCTGCACACTTTAAACCCTCAGTTATCCTGGGAATCGGCAGCATGGGGTGAGAGTAGAACAAAGCCGCTGGTGCCGTAGAAAATTACCAACACGTCTGAGACAAAACAGAGCGGACCGAGCCACTTCCTAGTCGCCTTCTGTAGGAGGAAGGGAAGCATGCATACGCACGCACGACGGGTACGCCAGAGACGGGAGGAGAAGCGTTTTTAGCCAGGAGGCAAACACCCCCATAATGCCAGAGGTTTAAGTTTGTGCTGAACCTTCAAAACAACTTCCAGACCGAAGTACAGAGTACAGAGTACTCCATCAGATTCCAGGTTAAATGATGAGTACTTCGTAATGGCTGCAACACTCCTGGCAGGACACTGTCGGCACAATGACACTTGTGTGAGCCTAAACGCCTCATTTAACACTCGGCCCTCTCAGGTGTCTCCTTTTATAGTTGCTGCACTCTCAACCACAACAACACAAACGTCTGTATAATCCCAGACCGGGTAGCTGGAGCATAATGGTGAACAGGCACCCGGAAGGGTTCGATCGCTGGGGACCGGTGTGCGGTCCTCATCGTATCAGCGTTGTCCACGATCAGGCCCGCTCAGAGCGGAAAACCCAAACACCGTGATTAGCACAACCTGGAATGTTTGTCAATCCTTAGTGTTTAAATATTCATCACACACTTATTGGTCCTCGCAGTATGCCCGGCGACGTGATGAGATCAACTTTAAGGGATGGTAATCCTTTACCAGTGTCAGCATGTGGGGGGAAATTGCACGTCTCTTTAGGGGGAAAAAAAAAGAAAACCTGAATAATTTAGCTTTCATTTTAATATGCTAAGTGACCAAATCTGGCTCACATCCTCGCAGTCTTCGCCACCTCCTCCTCCTCCTCCTCCGGCTCCTCAAAGTCTTGAATAAGTTCCCCCGCTGACGTCACTGCCGGTGCAGGTGCCAGGTCGCAGCTTTTTTTTTTTTTTTTTTTTTTTTTTTTTTACAGCAGTGGGAAACAAAATATTATCTCATTTTCTACACGAGGCTGGGCTTTTTTTTGTCTTAGGTCCGTCACGAAGTGTGCAGCAGCAGCAGCAGCCGACTGCGGAACGCGATGATGCAAATGCGCCACCTCCACCTCTCTCCCCGGGCAGACGCGCTGTCTGCGGACTCTGTCTCCGCGCACCCTCCGGCCCTCCCACCTCCCGGCGGCAGACGCGTGCGCGCGCACGGACACGCACGGACGGACGCGGAAGAAGTTAAATAGCCTGGTGATAATAATTAGACTTGCGCCTTCACCTATTGTCCACAGCCCGCTGCGTCCTCCGCTCCTTAATGAGGCGGCGCGTACAGAAGTTACAGGGAATAAACAACACGCACGCAGTCTTCGACTCCAAATGCTCCACAAACATGCTTGGATGGGAGGATAGCGGCGGAAAAGCGCGTTGAAAGCTGGCCTACACCTGGCAACTTTCTCACGGGAATCAGAAAAGGACAAACTGCAAAAACGTAAAAGGGTAAAAAGCAGGTGACAACAATTCCTCCCCCATTTTGGCTCAAGGGCAAGGCGCGATGGCAACATCCGCAAGTTTGCCAAGAACTTGAATTAAATTTGGTGGCGACTGAAACAGAGCCATATGGAATGAGATTCTTCCCCAGGCTGGAAGGAAGCGTCAAGTTTTATCCGCATCATTAACAGCTGATTCACAATAAGCACCGGGCTTTGGTTTCAGAGTGCCGATCCGTGTCGGTGTCTGAGCAGAAAGGCTGTTTTGGAAAAAAAAAAAAAAAAAAAAAAAAAAAAAAAAACACACACACACACACACACACACACACACACACGCGCAAAAACGCAAAACCCCAACAGCAGCTCGTAAAATGTCCAGCTAGGCACAATTAAACGGAATCTCTCTGGGAAACCATCACATAAACCAGCTCTTTAGAGATTAAGCCCACGAAAATAGCTTCCTTTTGTCCGGACACGGTGATCCGTGAGCGCGGTCGCCTCTCTGGTCTGCAGTCGCGCATTTACGGATAAGAGCCGCGGACTCACGCTGCCATAACTTGATGATCATATCAGAGGATGACATCCCAACTTTCAGCAGACTTCGACAAAGTCTGACACCCCCTCTCACAGCCATCCCACACCCCCACCCTCCCATTCTATTTCTACATATTTACAAACATGGACCCGCTTTTATTCGCACCTACCAAAGCAGATCGGAGCAGAGAGGGGAGGGCTCCCACAGTCCGAGCGGTCCGTCTCTCAGACTGTCGTGCACAACGGTGACAAATCGGTGGGGGGAAAACAGCCAAGAGAGCGAGGAAAAAAGCTTAGTTTCCGAGAGCACAATCCTACAAAGTATGTGCTTGTTACCGGCAGGCGCGGATGAGGAAAAACCGGATCGGCCGTCAGTTGTTTGGATAAAAAGCGCACTTTCTCTGAGGCTGAACGCGTGGGTTCCCCCAGCTCTCTCGGTCTTCGCGATCCCACCTCTACATCCTCGCTCGCGGAGAGGAACATGCAAACACATTTCATAGATTTTTGGGGCTTCACGTAAAAACCGAACTGGATTTTTCGGGCCGGGCGAGGAGAAAGCGCGACAGGAGCGCGGGGGGGGCGGGAGACGGGGAGAGAGAGAAGAGAGACGGAGGAGAGACGGAGAGAGAGAGAGAGAGAGAGAGAGGCATTGTTTGCTAGAGAATAAATAATACTGATTAAACCAGCAACTGTTGTTATTAGTATGATTATATATATATATATATATATATATATGTCCATATTTTTAGTATATATATATATATATATATATATACTAAAATCACAGGCTTGAATCAAAATTAAAACATTAAATATGGACTTGGTTAGTCTGCATTCTGACCACTAGATGCCATCAAATCTCACACACCAAACCTCTGCGGAGAGGACAGTAGGAGCTAATTATACAAGGTTTTTCTATGTGACCTGCCTGAAAGTTCAGCATTTAAAGCATTAACAAAGGAAACCTAATCTATGGTTAAGAGTGCTAATCGACCTAATAAAGCTCAACTTGAGTCTGCTCCTGCATATCCACTTCTTCAGCGCGACTATGTGCGCCGACTGATGCAACAACTGAGAATATGAAAGTGATGCTCCTGTATGGCTGTTTGTCACAGTCAGTAAATAAGTCTTGTCTGAGAGGACTGAAGCCAATGAGACAACAAACTGCTGTTTTTTAGATGCTGAAGCCAAAGATCTGCTTCTATGGTTTGATCTGCTTCTGTGGTTTCCACATTTCCACGTTAACTAATCAGCCAGTTTTGCTTCAGTTTTGGTTTAAATTGTCAAAGTTTTTATGCTCTCATCCCCGAGGTGGTGCATGTTTACGCTAGCTTCTAGCACATATGGCATGTATTACAGAGGGATATGAATTCAACATATCATCATATTGAACTTGGACACGTTACACATGTTTTAATAATAGCTTTATTTATCAGAGTCTCTGTTGTCACATGTATGTGTGTTTTTGTTGGCATTCAACAGCTTGGTTTATATATATCTTAAAATATTAGAATTGTTGTTGTTATATGATCAGTGCATTATATAGCACCTTTATGTCTCCTTTTCAAAAAGGTCATCAAAATAATTAAAAATAGATACGTAAAAGGAAACATACATATTAGATGGATCAGATTTGCACAGATTTTGAACTAAAGTGGAACCGAGGTTTCATTTTACATAAAAAAAAAAAATAAAGCAACTGATACTAATTCAAGATAGATAGAAATGCAAAAAAAAATTGCATAAATAGCCAAGAATTATAATTGAAATAAATGTTGTGTGGGCTGTAAACACATTTGCCTTGACATTGCAACACTTGCATGCAAGCTATGTTTGAACGTTTGCAGCGAAATGTCCCTTTAAGCGGCTATTTTCATGCGCTCGATGGAACAAAAGTGAAGTAAACGCACCACTTATGACAGGAGCCGAGTCTCCTCCTGCAGCCAGGTTCCGGACTCCAGTCCGGCTTTTCCCAGCGGCCTGTCTGCTGGCAGGCGGCCAGCCCAAGTGTGTGGAAATGACACCACCAGGGCGGCAGAGATTTTCCTTCATTTCTCTCCTTCCCGATCGCAGACTGGCTGACATTGGCTAGAAAGTGGAGCAGCTCGTCAGGGACAATCAATGCGAATCGATCGAGCTGTGCGGTTGAGGCTCCAGAGCTGGAAAAATATCGCAGGGAGAGAGAGGGAGACAGAGAGAGAGAGAGAGAGAGAGAGAGAGAGAGAGAGAGAGAGAGAGAGAGAGGGAGAGTGTGTGTGTGTGTGTGTGTGTGTGTGTGTGTGTTCAGCCAACTGTCGGTAGCCAACCAACCTCTCTGCAAACAAATATGCTGTGGCTCCTCATAAACATGACGCACTCACACACTCACACAGTAAAGTTAAAAACGTTCTGGATTTTAACACGCCAAAAAGTATTCCTGATTATTCCTGAGTGTTAAATCCTTTTAAATAACATTTAAGAAGTCATTTAAAATTTATTCACAGGTGGGATTTCATGTCCCTGTCAACAAACTGCTTCAACTTAAAAATTTACCCTTTTTGCAATTGAAATTTTTTTGTGTCTACATGTAAACTTATAATTTTAAGTATAATAATATAAATATGTCTATATAATCTGTTTTATTAGACATTAAGTAGGGATTTTAATATTAATTATTAATTTATTCAAAAGTAAACCTAAAAGAGAATCAATCTTAAACATAAGCCTAAAGTTAAAAAATAACCAAAGAGTAAAGCTCATTTAATGTTATAATACACCGAGATTAGTTCAGTTTGAGGGGGAAAAATGTCCTTTTGGTCTGTAATTAAACTTTATGACACGAGACTAGACTTGTGGAAGCTGATATTTGCTTTAATCCTCTTTATTTGCTCTATTATGAAGTGAATCAAAGAACAGAGCATATTTACAGATGTTTTGGTTTGACCTCTCAGTATGACCTCTCAAGGTCAGGGCTGTCTGATGCTGAGTTCTGACAGCACCACGGCTAACTATATAAACATGGTGGAGTTGCTAATGCATGGCTACAAACACGGCTAGCATCAGTGCTAACACAAGTGGCGTAAACACAGCCCTGTGAACTTTCACCAGTTACCTGTAACCAACGGCACCATGAGATTCTGGAGGCTCTTGCAGGACCAGTGTAAAACTGAAGACCAGGCTGAAGTAAATCCTGTGTTATTTACATGTGTGTTTGTGTAAATATTTTTTTCCTGTGCTGAATACATCTAAGCTTGGGTTCCTTGAAATCCCAGAATCCTTTTATACTATATTGCAGTGCTTTATCTTTGTTAGGTTAAAATTTGGGGTGTGGTATGAAAAAAAAGAGTCTTGCACGAATAGATGGATAAGAGGAAGCATCACACTGTGACTCTTGGACGTGTTCTGGTGAGAGCGCTGAACCCCGCAGGCTGCAGCCACACTCGGCTCTTTGTTGTTTTCCTTCTGCGCAGGGAGGAAGGGTACTTTCCTGAGCCGGAGAGGAGGATTAGCATAGCAAGGCCTCCATCTCCAGCTGCACACATGACCGGCAACGCAGGAAAGCCCCTGAAGACATCCCGAAAGAGAGGCACGTGAGGGATGATGGGAAGCGGGGCGAGATATCAGCACTAGCTCTCAGCAGCACTGCAGCAGGGTTGCAGGCCTTGTAAACCCTCCAAATAATCACAGTAAAACTCTGCGGCCAGTCACAAAAACATCTGCCAAATGGCACCAAAACATGCACTCCTTTCATCTCAGAGCCAGTTCGTCCACAAAAGCCATCGCCTTTGCCCGTGGGTTGGTCTTTGTCGTCAGGTGATGTCACTTCCCAAAGAATACCAGACTCCCTCTGTCATCAAGCTTTACCAGCTGTTGGCGCTGTGAGGTCCAGTTGCTGCTCCTTTTTACTGCATCCAGGAAGCCACTGTGAAGAGAAAAAAAAACTATCCCAGCATATATAAAAACGCACGAAAGATCCAGTCGCCTCGTTCTTTTCCCCCTTCAGTGCTAAGCTAAGCTTAATGTCTCCCGGGTTCGGCTTTACGCAATGCACAGGTGTTGGTGGAACCAATCAAAGCCTACAACTCCCCCAAAATTTGTTCTAGTTGTTTGAACAGTGAATCCAGATGTTAGCACACTTGATAAAAAAATAATAAAAATAAT
Organism: Pao palembangensis; assembly: GCA_015343265.1. Lineage (NCBI taxonomy): Eukaryota > Metazoa > Chordata > Actinopteri > Tetraodontiformes > Tetraodontidae > Pao > Pao palembangensis. The sequence continues at coordinate 7,906,253 of CM027094.1, read as the reverse complement.
AATTTAACTTAGCACATTTACTATTTGCATTTTAACCAAACTTACAATGTTCTTACAAGTCTCTACATCTAACTAAGATACATAAAATGTGGATTGGATACTTTAACATCACTTTGCCATGTCAAGGATCTTTTTAAGCCAATGCACGAGTGCTGTTCTGAAGCTCAAAGTTCGATTTTGTGCTGAAACCTTTTCAGTGAACTCTAAATATTGTACGTTTTATTCTTTATTTCCAAAATTCCAGGACAGTTTCTCTTTTCCTTTCATCGCCACGTTGTAATTTGTCGCTCCCACCATTATTGGCAACTTCAAGGACAAACCTTGGGCACCTCAGATGGATATCGAACACTGCTGTCGATGAGACTGGAGAGTGTTAGAGGGTTGGTGGTGTCCTTTTCCCCCTCCCTTCACTCCTGTGGTGCAGAGACCTCAACCCCCCCACCCCACTCCCCAGCTTTTGTAGTTGCTGATATCTTGTGTCACAAAATAATCTGCGTTGTATCTGTCTGTGCTCCTCATGTGTCAAGCGTCTGAGGAACAAACGCTGCCCCTCCTGATGCAGGACTAGACCAGCTGTTGCCGCTGTTGCATTGAAAACAAGGGTTACAGCACCATCTAGCGGTAAGAAGCTAGAGGAGCTGGTAGCAATATTTATCAAGTTAAGAAATTTAACATGATATAGACGTTCTGATTTTTTTAGTAATACTGATGGGCGGTGTGATGTTAACAATATCAGGAGACGGCGAGTTACGGATTTAATTGTCAAGTTAAGTCACCGGATCAACGGAATGGTTCACAGACAACGTTCCGTGACTGTGACGTTACTGCAGTTTGTAAAGACAGATGCCAATTTTGTTGGAATTTCTTATAAATGTTCAGCCTGAGAGCTGCTGCACTGTGTTAACATGCAGGGCGAAAAAAGAAACTCGTTTAATATAGCTGACTCAAGGCAGTGATTGACTAAGAACATAGATACATTTTCTACGTTGAGAAAAAAACACAGCTCTTTCCATCCGTTTATTTTTTTTTTTTTTGTAAAATTGTAAGTGTTTACAGGTGGATTAGTTAACAGATAAACGGACTGGAATGATATCAGTTTCAAAACAATGCAAAAATAAACCCTCAACAATGAAAATGTTGAGGGTAAGGAACACCTCCCCCTGTCGGCGATTTAAGGCATTGAATCAGAGATCTGGGCGATTTAATTCCAATTTTATCTGGATTTTAAAGGAAAATAATGAGTAGGAGGGCGTCAGTATTGCGTGCCTTTTAGTATTTTGTCGTGACAATTGAAATACATGATAATTTAATTTGCAAATCATGACTCAAGACTAGGTGCGTGAAAAAAATTGGTTCAAATGAGAAATACGTAAAGGGTAAAATAATCTAATAAAAGATGTAAAAAATAGTCCAGAGTGACGGTATTTTGATTTGCTGATTGCTTCAATCCACTATTTTTCCCGAAGCATAAACTGGCCGTATGGTGAAAGACACAAATCGTATATAAGCCAATAAATCCCTGCGCGCTCGTCCTCCGTCGTACCAAAATGTCAGAAATAGCGAGACACAGTGCGCTGTGCGTACGTGGGGGGCAACCCCGACTCTGCCTCAGCCTCCATCTGATGGTAACATCAGGCAGTCCCGTGAAACATTTGCGTGGGAGTTCCCTCCACCGCCATGTCGAGGCAGTGCAAATCTCTCTCTATCTCTCTCTCTCTCTCTCTCTCTCTCTCTCATCCTCCCCCACATTAACAGCTTAGCACAGCAGCAGCAGCAGCAGCAGCAGCTCCAGCAGTATCCAGCATCCATCCATCCATCCATCCATCTATCCATCCCTGCCTGCCTGCCTGGGGATCAGCAGACCTGTCCGCTGCACCATCGACGCACGGAGGGGGCGCATCGTCCGAGTGATGCCCCAGCTTCAGTCGCATTTCGTCGACAAACACCGGGAGTAGATTCTGAAGGGAGGGAGAGGGAAAAAAACCGCTTCAGCCACAAGGACGGCAACTGCCCATGAAGATGTCCAACGCTGACATCGTCTTGAACGCCGCCGAGCGGGTGGTGAAATGTAAGTTAGCCTACATTTCGCGTTTCGGCCACGGCCACGGATATTACATAACAGCCCGAGTGTTCGCAGCCGTGCGTTGTTTTTTTTTTTTTTTTTTGTGCAGAACACGGCCTTTTTACTGGGATGTCGTGCGTGAATGGTGCGTTTGCGGCCGTCCGGGCGCGCTGACGGTGACGGTAGTGAGCGGAGCCTTGATGTTGATAAACAACTGGGTTTTCTGCGGTGCACAGCCGCCACCGAGTGTGTGCAGGAAAGCTTAGAAGCGGCGGCGACGCACACGAACATCTGTTTTCCTCAGCTGCGCTGCAATATTTACATCTGAATCGATATTGTTGTTCGGATTCGGTTCCTGTAGACGCGATGAGGAGCCGAGCTTTTGGTGGAGCTGGGGCAGTGATGCAGCAGGATTTCAGGGCTCTGACAGACGGAGAAGAAAGGGGCATGAAATTGACATTTAATGGGGTATATTTCATCAGGAATGAGTCATGTTTTAATGTGATTATCGGGGCAGATCCAGGAGGGAGCCCCACCAGCTGCATTCAGAGGCGGCTGCTTCATCAGAGAATTAGGATCCAACTTGGATCAATGGGGAATGATGAAGCGCTCACTCCGGTGCCGTAACTCATTTAGCCCAGCTCATTTCTGGCCACGGATCAGCTCACACACTCAGCACCGGGCCTTAATATATTCACATAGTGGCCGAGCTGCTCAGTCAGCATTAACAAGGCTGTCCTTTAGGCGACGAAATTGTAGAAAACGGAGTAATCTGCACGGTGACATCCCCTCATGTGACAGTGACCGCAGGCGAAACGCATGTCCCGCACGTATGCAAAAGCTTTATTTCATTATCCTCTAACAAGTCCTTGGGAACTTGCGTCAGGTTCCTCTTTGCGAAGCTCACATGTGCACATTTGTAGCATGTTTGTTAAAAAAAAAAACAAAAGTATTCGTTCATCAGACCTATACTGTCCAAATTAAAAGTTGGTGTAGAGGCAACAAAACGTCTGTTGTAAGATGATATAATCACAGCGTTAGAAATTGTGCAAAATATTTGACTGTTTCAGTGAAATTTGCTGCGTTTCATCTGCTCTGCTATTCCTGAATTCTCTCTGGGCTTCACAAATGGGCAAAAACAGAGATGGAACAAACTGAAGGATGCCGGTGGTTAGAAGTTATCACCCGGGATAAACGAAGACAGGCGCAGCACATGCTCTAGGTCTTCTTTAAACCTCCCAGCTTTCCTCCTGCTCCTCTCTAACGTTTAAACCTGATATCCTGGTATCACAAATCAGGCCCCAAAAAAAACTGCTGCTGGAAGTGTTTTCTCCTCTGAAGCAGCAGCACAACTGTGTGGGCATCAGGAGGCGTATTCAGGTCAGTTATTTCCAGCTCGAGTCCACCTGAGAACCAGCTTCCTTCACATCTTCACATTATCCTCTCTGATGCTGATATTTGTCCTGATTTCCTTGCGTGGAAGCAGCTGTCTCCTTAAAGAATCCCCCTCCCCCCAAATGTGGCGTTTCATCCATTATTTGATGTTTCCAAAGCAGCCCCTTTAAATAAGTCATCACGCGACAACATGCAAAGCTCTGAGACGTGTCAGCCGCAGAGTCAACAGGACGTGCGACAGGCTCGTGCTCATTCTCCGGCTTTCAGCGGCGCACGTGCAAACTGGTCCCAGCTCCGGCGACGTTGAAGCCAGTGGTTTCTTAATGCTCTGACGGAGCCACAACGGCTCTCACTGGCGCGTCAGAGAGGCGATTAAGTGGCGGAGCTGCAGGGTCAGGTGAGTGTGAAGATCTGCGCCTGCTGGACATTTCAGCACGCTCCTGCTAATTGGATCTCTCTTAAATGTGCACGCCCTCGTTAGTCCAATCAGATGAAACAAGTCATCATTTCCCAGCTAAACTCCCAGTCGGGTCATGAACAACACGAGCTTATGTTGTGTTTGCAGCTGAATGTTCTACACATGTGGACATGATGTGCATATTACAGACACGCCTCTTCATATTTAATTAGATCTGGATGAACCTAAGATGCAAATTGCAGTTTTCTGTAGCGGCACTGGCTGTACTCCAACAGTCAGCTGCTGCTGCTGCTGCTGCTGCTGTTGTTGCCCAGCAACATACAGTATTTCATAGTTCAGCTCTGCTTGGGTGTGGAGCAGAAGTCAGCTCATTTCATCTCCCATACTGCATCTCTCATCTCATGCATCTCCATCCACACACTGACAGCTGTTGTCGAAGTTGTGTGTGTATTATGTGTGTCCATCCTGATGGATTCTTAAGTGTGATGGTATTGTCAGTTGTGCAGATTTGGCTCATATATACGTATAAGGTCTCCTATCGGACTGAGCCAATGTCGTAATAATGATACTGCACACATTATAGGCATTGTAATTAGCAATGTGTATTTAGTCAGGTGCATATCAAAACTGAAATGGTTAAAAATAAATGCTAAGACAGGAAATGTACACTTAGAGTTTCAGGAAATTGCTTTTATATTTCAGTTAGATAACGATACCCCCACCATATCTATATGTGTTAATACATCACCCAGCCCTGTTAGCTGCATTACTGTGGTGTCTGGGCTCAGATTGCATTAAGATTGTAACCATGGGCTCATTTATCAGGAGCTGTGCCTCATCTTTTTTTAAAAAGAAAAAACAGAACTAAGACTGTGAAGTCATCAACTAGGCTAAAACTCGAGCAGCAACTGTGCCGAGTTCCTGCTAGCTGGTAAAGCGTCAAAGGAAGCGTCGCCGTCGCAGATACACACTTGACACTGTGAAGCGTTTTCGTGCCATTAAATTCACTCGCCCCGGCTCGCCTCATTATCCCAAGAACAGCGGCTTTGAGATTTCTCAAGTCAAGCATTCATTATTCAAGAGCAGGTTGATCGTGTTCAGTTCAAGTCTCAGGCTTTGAGATATTAATTTTTGTCTTTATTGCACTCCTTTTTTTCTTTCATTATCTCTGCGTTTGGCTCTGCTGTGGCTCTGTTTGTTCTGCACGTCACAAAACTGTCATTATACATATGTATTTTTGTATACTATAGCAGTCACAATCAGCCTGTACAAAAGATATCTTCTAGCCAGCTTCACAAAGAAAACTAAAATGTGCAACTAGCTGAAATCTGGCACAGCTTACTGCTCAAGACAAAACCTTGTGTCAATACTAGCAAACATCTCCAAGAACCTCAGCAGAGCACCAGATTTACAAGGCTCCCAGGCGTCTCCATCGCCATCTTGTGGTCTGCTGTAAACCACAGCAGGTGTCGGATTTTTTTTCCTAATTTAATTAGCTGAGTTTAGGCACACCTGGCTCTCAGGATGATACAGAAAAAGAGTCCTTCTTTACAGTAAACAAGGATTAAAACCTATGCATTAAACACATTAAGCTGGGTTATGTGTTTGTAATGAGCACAATTGTACAATCATTTCCTGGGCATGCTGTACAAAAATGAAGCGGGTCTTTTTACTTTATTGCTCTTCACATTGGAAGTATTGACAGTTTTCAACAACAGTTTGAAAGAGATTGTCGTCCCAGATGATCTGTGGATTAATGCTAATACTGAAGCTGAGCAGGCACAGATCCGCACCAGATGTAGTGGAGAACCTTTGCTGACACTGGAGCAGTGATCTGTGGTTGCATTTCAGTTTCACAGTAAGTCTGTTGAGTAGGTGACTGGTGCATTTTAATGGCCACAGGCTTTAGCAATCCACGGAAAGTGCTGGATGAACAGAGCATTTAGGCGTTAGGCAAGCTTCATCCACAGCTCAGAAAAGTACTTACTACCCATCCATACCAGGGAGAGAAAACACCACTATCATCTGACTTTAGATGTGTCATCTGATGATGGTGTTTACGTTTACTCAGCTGTAAAAGAACTAACAGCCCTCAGAAGGGCTGTGATTTTCTGTTTTGCTCTTTCATTTCCACCCTTAAATAAGTAATGCTGTAATTTGAGTAACTTATACATCAATTTATTCTCCGGTATTTATTATACAAATGTCAAGCCAGCATAAAGGAACGTAACCATATGTCACACACAAAACACACATTTGCATTAGTGTCTCATCTTCATGCTAAAGATGCTGTATAATGCATGAGCAGCAGTGCAATGAGGCCTGCAGGCCAAACACAGACGGGCTTTTTTATCAAGCAGGGTTTCTGCATGATTTCCTTAATCATTATGCAGTTTGCAACTATTCTGTAATGCTCAATCTTCTTTTTTTTTTTTTTTTTAATCAGATCTGGGGCCAGCATTGTGGCGGTATTACCCGTAGTCATAGTTACAGCGATGCCACCCACCCACTCGTCCACCTCCTGGCTTAAATGTCAGTGTGTGCATGTGCTCTGTCCTCAGCTGTCCCCTTCCCGCTGAGTCACCGCCTGACAATGAAGGAAGTGTTCGACTGCGAAGGGAAACCCCGCGTGGACCTGCTGAAGGCCCACCTGACCAAGGAGGGCCGGGTGGAGGAAGCCGTGTCGCTGCGGATCATCAACGAGGGGGCGGCGATCTTGCGTCAGGAGAAAACCATCCTGGACATCGACGCACCGGTCACAGGTTGGAAGGAAAAAACAATAGCAAACATTAATTCAAGCGAGCGCTTCTCGACCTCTTACACAGCATGTTATTGGAAATAGCAAAACAAAATAAAGTTATTAAGTAAAGTACAATATTAAACATCAGAATGTGACAAACTACTGAAGGGGCATGTATGTACCGTTAGCCTGCAACACACACCTGAACTGTCACCTCAGTAAAGCTGAGGCTGTGGCGCAGCTGACCTGTGGACAGGGAGGGAAGGAAAGTCTGTTATAGCGGTCTGTTATTAGCTAGGTGCTTGTGAATCTTGACTTGCACGTCTCCTCTCACATGTGCGCATGTGTGCCTCTGATTGCTTTAGTCACACAGGCAGGCTCCCACTCACATGGCTCTAAGCTCTGAGTGGGCGAAGGCCACTGTGGAGCTGCTAGGGGAGACGGAGGGGGGACAGAGAGAGAGAGGGAGAGAGAGAGGGGGGGAGATGGAGGATGAGTAGGAGAGAAGCAGACAGAGGGAGATGATAATGAGAAATTGAAGGCAGTGAAGGAAATGAGATGTAGGTTTGAGCTCCAGAGCCACGGTGTTGATTTGCGTCTCCCCCGGCGACGGAGGGTTTTTCTACACCTCTGAGGTGAGAACTCTGCACGTCTCTGTGGAGGACAGAGACCTTTCAGCCTGAAAGGCGGGGAAACAGCACAGTGGCACCTCAAGGCGGCAGAAATTACAGCGTTTCTAGTCAGCGCTGAGGGGGATTACATAAGACATGGCAGGAACATTGTTTTCAGAACTCCTCTGCTGATTGTTAAAGGTGAAATCTGTCTGGTTCGTATCTGAGGGGAGTCAGAAACGCAGCAAAAACACTCAGCTCTGTCTTTATTTCCAAAGCTCCAGAGGGAGGGAGCTGCTGCGCGATTCCACCTACATGTCAGGCATATATACCATATTTACATATAAATACTGCAGAGATCTTCTGCTTCTTCTAGAGCTCGGTGAGAAAATCTGGCAGACGTTTGAGGTCAGGCTGTGATCCCGCCTTCCAAAAAGAAACACAAATAATCATAAGTAGAAGTGATAATAATAACAACAATAACAACAACAACAACAACAACAACAATAGTCATATGAAGTGACAGTTTAAAGTGATCATTTCGTGACTTTTGGGTTACTTGTCATCAGCAGCTTTTGATATGTGACCACAAATATGACAAAAAGTACAAGAAGAGCTGCTTCCGTGTCACCACGAGGCGGAATTCTGGCCTATTTATGATTTCCTGTCTTGTAAAGCTCTGCTCAGCATTGCTGCTTTTTGCGAAGACGTTCTTTTCTGCTGGATGTCTTCCAGTCTGCGGAGACATCCACGGGCAGTTCTTTGATCTGATGAAGCTGTTTGAAGTGGGAGGATCACCGGCCACCACGCGGTACCTGTTCCTCGGGGATTACGTCGACCGCGGCTACTTCAGTATCGAGGTAAAGTCGGGCGGTGATACCCGATGCTCCTGAACTTTGACCCGGGCTGATTTTATTCCTTGCTTTCGTTGCAGTGTGTTTTATACCTCTGGTCGCTGAAAATCCTCTACCCAAAGACGCTATTTTTACTTCGTGGAAATCATGAATGTAGACATTTGACGGAATATTTCACTTTCAAACAAGAATGTGAGTATGGTCACTCCTGGGTTTGGGGACTGTTAATTCTAACCAAAAGACGATGAAACAGTTCTTTTATGCCATTTGTGGTAAAAGCCGAGGGTGACGATGCAGCCGCCTGTCTCGTGTCTTCAGGTAAAATCAAGTACTCAGAACAGGTTTATGACGCGTGTATGGATGCGTTTGACTGTCTTCCCCTGGCTGCACTCATGAACCAACAGTTTCTGTGCGTCCACGGCGGACTCTCGCCTGAAATACACACCTTAGATGACATTAAAAAGGTAATAAGCTCCACCTGCACCACCGGGCCTGGGTTCACGCGCCTTTCACCTCCTGTCCTAAAAGCCGGAACTTCTGCTTCTTTTAGCTGGATCGGTTCAAGGAGCCCCCGGCTTTTGGGCCCATGTGCGACCTGCTGTGGTCCGACCCCCTGGAGGACTTTGGCAATGAGAAAACTCAAGAATATTTCAGCCACAACACGGTGCGAGGCTGCTCTTACTTCTACAGGTCAGTCCTGTCTTCATCTTCCTCTTCATCTTCTTCAGCAAATTCAGTCCTCTAATCACCTGAGGAAATACCCCTGAATACTGAAGAAGAACCAAAATAAGAGGAAGTAAGCAACTCAAACGAATACTAGAACAAACTGGGCTTGATGGAGTGTGGAACAGGCAGCGGAGTGGGTGCTTGGCTGATGTGGGTGTGTGATAGGAGAGCAAAGCGGCTGTCGAGGAGGAGAGATTAGGCTGCCGTTGTGCTGAGAGATTTCTTAATGAAGGTGGAAACCAGCAGCAGAACAATGTGGGGGAGCAGAAAAGAAGGAAAGCTGGGAGATTTATTCTTTCGGTTTTTATTTGCACAGGTTGGCTGGCAAAACTGCGTTCCCGTGAAACCGTAGACACACCGTTTTATCGGAAGCTGTATGTCGTGCTTTGAGAACTACTGTAGGCAAGGTTTATTAGACACAACGGGGAACTATTTTTTAATCTGGACGTCAGATTTTTATTAAAATAATTCAGTGAATCCGCAAGAGAAAATGCTATTTAGTGAGCAGTGCAGCAGGATATTGAGTTTTAGCAGCAACAAATTCACAAAGGGCAATATGATTAATTGCATATTTGGTAAAACGAACAACTCTCGCGAGTATCTGAGTCTTTATCTTCTGTTTTGCTGCTGTTAAACAAGTCCAAAGAAAGCGTTTAGCCGCAGTGCAAGAGGAGCAGGATTACGTTCTACATGTGTGGAGGATGTTGCAATAATAGCCGTTGCTTTCTCCCCTCCTCTGCTTTTGCTCTCCAACCTGCCTCTCCATTGTGTCTGTCGCCAGTACTGTACAGGTACGTGTGCAACACAGAGGAAAACAACATAATCTTCTATGTGAAACACAGCAGTCTGCTCCAGCGCTGTAATTTAGCTCACGGCTGTGCACCGACAGGGATGAAGCAAAAGCGTATGCAGCAAAATGAAATATATGCAGCTTGCTGCTAATTAGCTTAGCAGTAAATAGGATTTTGGTGGATTTCCCAGCACACACATGCTTGCTGATGTTGATCTCTGTGTTCAGATAACCAAGCAGTCGGACAGCGTCGGCCTCTCTGTGGTTTTCCTGCTCATCGGGGGGCCTCAGGCTTTGTTAAACTCTTGATAAACCTTGTTCCCCTTAAACAAACGCAGAGCTGAAACCTTTGTTCGGGAGTCAGGCCGCTCAGGAGCGGTTACTGTATCTCCCGAACTGGATCAGGGGCAGGAAAAGGTCAAAACCCAGAATATGAATTCTGTGTGCTGATGAATCTATTGTTGCTGGCCGTAATCTGTCAAGTTGTGTCACAGTTTGCTGCATAGCCGTGTTTATTTTTATGCAGCAATTAGAAAGTTGCTTCTTCACAGAGACTGGTGATGTTTTGTTTTGTTTTTTTTAAATATATATTACAGGACATGTATTTGATGACAACCATCTTGACAGGAAGATCTTCTCACGGGAAAGAACAAAAACAAACCTCTTGGTTTCACACACCACAACACCGCACTTCCATTTCTCTCCCGTTTGTTCACTCATACTCACTTGTCAGATCTCTTGCACGCTCTCACTCACAGGCTCGCAACACATAATTGTGTGTTTTAACGGAGGGGGGAGAAGGAATGCACGCTGGAAGCAGGCAGTGTGTGTATGTGTGTATGTGAGAGAGAGACAGACAGAAAATAAAACACTCCGTGCACTCCTCAGATCTGTATTTTTATGTAATTTTTGGCAAGCAATCAGAGCACCGAGCTAAGAAATATGAGGTGTTTGTGAATCCAGCGTTGCCATTTCATATCTAATGGTACAACGCGTTCGACCCTCCCTGTTAACCAACTTTCTGCACATCTGCTGTCAGCCATGGTGGACTGAGTTACAGCACGTCTGTGCAAGCACGTAACACAGCTATTCCTGTCATTTATATAGCAGCCGCCATGGGAACGCTAATCATGTGACCCAGATATATGAGGATGGCACAGTTTTGCCAGGTGCTCAGGGCACAGCAGTCTCCTTGTTTTTCTTCCGGCACAAACCTTTGAGCACTTTAATATTTAAAACACTAAATATTTTAAACACTTTTGAAAGTTTGATGGGTCCGTGGATAGCAGGGGCTGTAGGAAAGCGGCGACAGGGAGCAGAATGTTGCCAGGAAGGTTGTATGGTGTGGTAGTCCGTGTCTGGAAGACAAACTAATGACGTCATGGGCAGAGAATCACTGATTTAAATGTTCCTGACACATTGTATCCAGGGTATTAAGGTTAAGCTTTACGTTTAAAGTAAATAAACCCAGAAGTGTTGGGTGACAAAAGTGACAATGACAAAAGTGAGATCTGAAGTGCATAAAATATGCTTGAATTTCCTGAGGTTAACATCAGTGCAGCTAAATCCAATAAAATTAACGTAAAATGTCTGTTTCAGTCTAGGCTAGCAAGATAGTGGGTAGTACAAACAAGTAAAGCAAACACAACGGAGTTCAGAACTCATAACCTGCTGGGATGTGACAGATTGAGGTCCTGTTGAATTGAGGACATTCATTTCCACATCCTAAAAAGAGCTAATGTATCTAAAATTTCTCCACTGAACCCAGGAGACGCAGGCTGGGGGCTCGGTACACTTTAGGGATGACATAACACCACCTTCTTGGTATTACAAAACAATTGTGGAGAGAGAGAAAGAGAGAGAGCTGGTACACTCGAGCTGTGCTCTGTTCAGCGCGCAGGCCGCAGCGTGATGGACGACACTTTGGAAGTTGTGTTGTTTTTATCATCTCTCTTGACAGGACAGCTCATCGTCCATCTGACCTGAAAAACACGACATGACTTTGGAAGAATGTCAGCAGGAGAATGATAACAACAACAGTTTCCATCCGTCTTTAGGAAACGGCTCAGATCTGAGGAGGACCAAAAAGTTCAGCAGCAGAGCGTTACACAGAGCGTTACAGCTGACCCTGAACATTCACAACGTATCGCAACTTCTGTTTTTGAATAGAATGCTGTTAGCATGAAATCTGGGGTAGAGGTTTTTGCAATAAAGCTTCCTACTCAGACCTGCAAAGGGAGGCGGATGTTGGCACTATCACTGCTGCGTTACAGCCGTGCACGAGGGTTGTTGTGCCCTGACCGACATGCCCGAGCTGCCCCTCATGCTTCACTTCCCTCCAGGTATTTTCCTGCCAGAGGGCAGGAAACTCTCAGCTTGTTTTTCCTACAGGTAGCAGCTAGGTTTCTTTTTTAAAGCAGCAGGCTTTCCTAAATGCATTTAGAAGTAACTGCTGTTCATTTTCTGGTGAACCTGCATGTAAATGGAAATCATGACCAGTCCTATTTTTTCCCCAGTTATCCAGCGGTGTGTGAGTTCCTACAGAGCAATAATCTATTATCAATCATCCGAGCGCACGAAGCACAGGATGCAGGGTAGGTCATCTTTACGGCACGCTAATAACAATAATCCATGTTTATGTACACTCTGAAGAAGCTCCCTCTTTTCTTTTTCCCAACTTCTATCTGACCTCCATGAAGTTACCGGATGTATCGTAAAAGTCAGACCACAGGATTCCCGTCCCTCATCACCATCTTCTCAGCACCAAACTACCTGGATGTTTACAACAACAAAGGTGAGGAAAACTCCTTTTCCAGATTGTGGTGTCACTCGGAGGTGTGCGTGCGTGGTATTTACTGCTGCTCTGTAAAAAAGGTGTGTGTCAGAGGCTGTCCCCACACACACATACACACACACACACACATAGGCACACACTTTTTTTGGCACTGGACTGCAGAAGAGTCGTAGCTGCAAATACTGCCCCCTTCAGGTCTGGATAAAGTTGTATCCATGGGACCGACAGTTGTAAAATGGGTCACATGTACAGAACTGACTTCAGAAGTATTTGTGACATTACTGCTTCACGACTGTGTTTTATTTCACTTCATTCACCCTAATCACAACCTTTACTTCAACTCATAATGTAACAGATCGGATTGAAATTGTGCCTCCACACACCGGCAGCATCTCTGCGTGCGTTGCTGTGGTAACAAAGTAGGTACGAGTGCATAGGCTAAAGATGAAGCATGAGGAATTCCAGCTGAACTCACCTTATCAGCCTCTGACTGGCTCTTTCTGTTGTCCAGATATTTATTTTGGTCTAGTTTTTTTTCTATTAAAAACAAACAAACAAACAAACAAAAAAAACAACACATTATGTGCTAGGTGGGAGCTGCATCCACACACACTGAGATGGTGTTCAGTGCAGGTTTTGCTTTAAAAAAGATTAAAATCAAAGTGCTGCTGTATACATTTAAGAGTGCACACTAGCATTTATGGATTAAGGTAACTGCATTTAGCTTGCAAGCGGGCATCAGAATGCATCAGGGAGCGCTCGTTTGTGTTCTCAGATCTGCGTCTTGGTTGCCATGGGCTATGGGAGGTGGGGAGCGTGGGAGGGACTGTCGGCATCGCTGACTGTCTCCATGTGGCTTTATTCCTCTTGATGTAACAGTGTCAGCAACCCCTGACCTCAGCTAGCCCAACTAGAGGTTAGATAGATCATTCCACGCCATCTCTACTCTCTTCCTTGCAAGTACAGAGGGAGGATGTTTTGAAAAATGATGACAATGAAATAAAACTTTGTGGTGTTTAATGTGAGGACTTGAAAGAGGCTGCCTTAAATGTGCCTTGTTACGCAAGAACCATATAAGATCATATTACATAACTGAATTTTATATTTTATTGAAGGTTGTTTCTAAAAACCACAACTGTCTGCCTTCTTATGCCCAAAACTACACAAACCATTTGGCTTTTAGCCTTGTCCAACTGGCTGTGGTGCTGTCTGTTCTGTTTCCCCAACAGCTGCTGTACTCAAATATGAAAACAATGTCATGAACATCCGACAGTTCAACTGCTCCCCTCACCCCTACTGGCTGCCCAACTTCATGGATGTCTTCACCTGGTCTCTGCCGTTTGTCGGAGAAAAAGGTATTACTCCTGTGTCTGCGTGCGTGTGTGTGTGTGTGTGTGTGTGTAATCCCACCTCTGGGCTATTGTCTCACCTTTAACCTGCCTGTTATTGCTCTTCCCTCCAGTCACAGAAATGCTGGTGAATGTGCTCAGCATCTGCTCCGACGATGAACTCATGAATGATGAAGATGAGATCTTTGATGGTAAGTCTCGACATGAATCACCCAAATTTAACAGCAGACTGTTTGTCTTGCTGTTACACTGTTCAGCCTATGGCCTGTGATTGCATTCATGAAAACCACTTATGATCATGGGCTTTTGACCACAGCCGGAATAATGATTCGTTTCCTTTCAGCCAATGCAGCTGCGGCACGTAAGGAGGTTATCAAAAACAAGATCCGTGCGATTGGGAAAATGGCCAAAATGTTCTCGGTGCTCAGGTAGCCACGGCGTTTGTGATCATGAACGTGGGATTGTGAGGGGAGCGAGGACAGCCGTATCAAGTTTCTGTTTCAAGAGCCATACGGGTTCAACGAAGTTTCCTGACCTGTTTGTCTGTCGGTGTGTTTCCTGCAGAGAGGAGAGCGAAAATGTGTTGACGCTTAAGGGCCTGACGCCCACTGGCATGCTGCCGAGCGGAGTACTCTCTGGAGGCAGACAGACGCTGCAGAGCGGTGAGTACGCCGCACAGCTCCTCTCTAGCCTTTACTCCATCTTGTTTGGTTGGTTCCTTCATTGCCTTCTCCGTCCTGCTTGCCAGCCACCCCTCCCCGCCTCCACCTCTGACATTAACGCAGATCAGTGCAGAACGCTGGGATTCATCATAGATATTTGGAGCAATTTTGGATTATTACAGATGTAATGTTACAAGACAGAAAAAGTCTGATTCTTAGTTTTGTTTTCACATAGTCACAATATTAGGCCATTCCTTAAACTTCAATTTTATTCAAGAGTTTGAAGTAAACATGTTAGTTTACAACTTTTCTACATTTTGCAGACCTCTGGAATTAATTTAGAGTGCACTTTGACGCTTTGTGTAGTTTGTTTTTCCCTCAAACTGGAGTTATAATTATAGCCAGTTAAATTACCATGTTTGTGCTTATGGTTGCATCCTAATAGCTAATGCTACAGATTAAAAGGAAAAAAAAAGCTTCTTGGAGTGATACTTTTTCAATATGTAGAATTAAATATTTAGTTTCAGGCTTGAAGTAGTGGTTTCTTTCCTTTTACCTAGAATAAAGCACTCTAGACTCAGCTTGTCGCTCCTCCCATCTCAGTGTCTCTGTCATTCCCTTTCGATGGATCATCCCCGGCGTCTGTATTATCTGTATTGTACTAATGCATGGCGCACTCCTCTGAGTTTGGCTGCGTTGCCGGTCAACATGTGTATCTTATTTGGGCCTGACGCCAGCCGCTGCATCCCTGGAGGGAGGCTGCATTTTGCATTTGCATGGCTTTATCAGGAGTAACCTGCTCCCCTCCTCCCCCCTCAGCCACCATTGAAGCCATTGAAGCACTCGAGCCGCATGATGAGGACAGAGAAGGTAAACCCGCGCTCCACCTCCCACCACCCCTCTCAACATACGGGTCAGGGTTTCCTGCTACAGCGGACAAGTTCCGCAGTCAGAGTAAACAGAAATAGCTCCATCAAGCAAGATTTCAAGCAAGGGCTGGCATTAATATTGATTCGATTTTTAAAATAAAATTAATTGAGCTGTTTAGAATAATGGAAATATCACTATGGGGAGTTCATGTGGGAAGAGATTCAGAGATCTCTCTGGTGTTCTGCAAAGGAGGGTGTGGGCGTTTCTACAGTTAATACAATCACGTTTCCACTTTTGCAGAAAAATAAGGGCCAGTATGTCACCCCTATAAACTGCAACAATTCAGCAGCATCTACTCGCAGACAGCTGTTTCCAGATTACAACTATGTTTGGGTGGGGAAAAATGGAGCTCATTCTTAGTTTCTATGACAACAGTGGGATCTTATCTGTGAGTGATTTCCAAAGGGTGAAGACTGGGTGCCAAAGTCACCTCTCAAGGGGCACATAGTCAAACAAAAAAGACAAGTTAAAGTTGACCTGCTTGCTAACTGTGGTTGCAGACGATGCAATACTAACACTATACTAGAAGCATCACAAGGGTTACCTTTTTTTTCATTATGTTGGTGCAGTTAGTCCTATTTTATTATTATCTATTTTTCATTTACAAATTGTCCCTGGAAAAGAAATGAAATGAAGTCCAAGGCCGAGTATCAGTATCCTTCTTCTCACTCCCATTCTCAGCGTACAACAACAAAGCAAAGTCAAGTGCTGCTAAGAGGTGCATGATTAAAGTACTTCATTGTTTTCTATCTTTTTTTAAGTTTGTAAATGCCCTCCATCCAGTTCTTAAAAGTGGTGCATGCACAAGAACAAGAGACTGCTCAGAACATCAGCATTAAATATGCATCCCAAGTTCTTTGCGATGTCTGAAATAATCCCTGCTCACTAACCGAGACCCTTCAGTATGAGATAGCAATCTGCAGCATTATTATTTTTTTGTTATTTTTTTGTACATAAACATACTTTCTTCAAAATCATTGTAAGGAAATGGTTCTTTTCACAAAGGTAAGTCAAATATGTTGATATGTAGTATGCTAGAATCATACACATGTATAATTGTGTGTTATATAACATCAGGAAAAACTAGAAGGCTGACTGTGTGTGATACCAGACTCGATGAAAGACAAGTTGAAGATGGTTATGTATGCAGACGATGTGTCAGTGTTACTTTCTAAAAATACCCTTCTCCTTTTTGCATTTTTAAAGTCTTTGTCTTGCACAAATGCAAGTGACAAATGCGATCTTTGAAGTGTCTGTCTTGCAATCGTCTACAAGTCAAAACAAAATATGACATTCTGAAGCATACAGCACACTTAGCGACCATCATTCAGGATTGAAAGCCATCGACCCACTGAACTTTTAGATTAACTCTGAAAGCCAAAGGTTTGGTTCAGAAAAAAAAAAAAAGATAAAACGGGGTATAAAATGATAAGAGGAACATATTTGCCTAATCTATTTGTGCATTTTCTCCTTTTAGCCATCCGTGGGTTCTCCCCACAGCACAAGATCACCAGCTTCGAGGAGGCCAAGGGCCTAGATCGCATCAACGAGCGCATGCCGCCTCGCAGGGACGGGGTGAACCACGTGGGTCACTCCATGGGGAAGATGAACATGTCTGAGGCGAACGGCACGGACGACAACAGCAACATCCAGTGATGTGCTGTCTGAGACTCGGAGCGTTTCGCTGTTGCGCTGTGCAAGCAGGACATCGCCACATTGGAATTCAGGCCTCAGTGCATAGAAATCAAACAGGCCCACAGACAGAACATGAAATCTGCAACCAAACCACAACGGGCGAAAGGTAATTTTTTTCCATGACAGTACGTCACTGCACAGCTGGGGGAGGGGGAAGCTGGGGTTCACAGAAGGTCGCGGCTTGACCGGCCAGAAGTTGTTTCTGCCTGTTACTCCCTTTTGCAGTTCAATAACAGACTGAATGGCTGTTGTTCTGCGAGCTGACAGACGTCTGCTCCCTCATCACAATGCCTGACAGAAAACGTATTTGCAGTATCCATGCTACACTCATCCTTCTGCTCCTTAATTACATGTTTATTATGACATACTCACAGAGTCACCCCATGAGCATCGGACATGTTTACTTACACGTGTTGCTAGTATTAACCGGTAACCGAAAAAATGAGCTAAAGTGCTGAATAATCTCACCATTGGACTTTAATTTATGTCACTTTGCATAAGATTCTGTTATGCTTCGTTCAACGTAGATTGAATTCGTGGTCTCTTATTTGCTCCACTACACGTGTGACCCCACTTTTTTATCAGTTATCCTATAGTAACTTGAAAAAGAGAGTGAGAAAAGCTTGTCTGAGCTTTAGAAACCAAAATCTACGACTCAAACAAATAACCCTGAACATGAGTGGAAATGTCAGACGGTAGGTCAGAGAAATGGTTTGAAGAGTCTTTCTCGGCTCCTTGTCTCTGCAGAGAAGGAACAAAATCTCTTTACTCTGCTGCAGTTTTCAGAGTCACACAAAGTTCTACATCAGAGAGCGGAGGAAATTCTACAAATTTATGAAGAGTATAGAAGAACCAATTTACAAGATCAGAATTTAAAGAATGTTCCGAGAGGAGAATTGAGATTATAAAT
Organism: Pao palembangensis; assembly: GCA_015343265.1. NCBI lineage: Eukaryota > Metazoa > Chordata > Actinopteri > Tetraodontiformes > Tetraodontidae > Pao > Pao palembangensis. The sequence continues at coordinate 7,888,317 of CM027094.1, read as the reverse complement.
CTTATTTTTGTTATTAAAATCAAAAAGTCCAACCATTCATAATGCATTAGTTTTGTCAATCATATATGTATTATAAATTTTATATATGCATTTCCTATGGAGTACTAAAGTGCACCTACACTGTAATCCAAATTAATGAAACATCAATTCCCGTGTTTAAATATTATCTTTTGAACTCCTAACTAAAGACGGAAGAGGAAGGACGAGGAGGGAGCAAACAGGAAAATTCTCCTTCAATCTGGTATTATAGCGAATGCCTCAAGCGACACATACTATCACATCAGTTTCTAGGATTTCCTTTCATAATTAATATTTTTTCTACTTTGTATTTCATCTTTCTAGTTATGAAAAAGATATGTGAAATGAAGATGGATTCAAACGTGATTTTTAACACAGCATCTATGGTATGGAACGCATCAATGCATGCAATTGAGTTCCTAATTGTTATGTGAGATTATAATTGTGATAGTTGTGTTTCAAATAGTAAACTTGAATGATTTTATTTTTGAATTATACTTGTAGTTTTATTTGTCTTGTTTTATAAAATTATAACATTTATAAATAGGCTTCCTTTGATTGATTTTGTCCATTTTTTCATTGTGATTTATTACCACTGCTTTTAATTTTATATGGGTTTATTGTATGCAGAGATACCCTTTCACGGTCTGAAGCCTTGTGTTTATTTACTTATTTATTTTATTTAATTTTTTGTACAGAAAATGTTCAATAGTGTGAATGAATATAATCTCAGTGAACAGCAACTTTCAGGCTGCCAAAGCATGATAGCATGGTTTTCAGATGTAAATGAAATGGACACAAAGAAAATCATGTGTCACACTTGCGTTTAACTGGAACATTGTACTCTGGTTATATTTACTGCTGATATATTGTTACGATTTAGCTTATGGTTATTTTCCTTTCTCTGTTTCTGGTTCTTGTATGGTCTACATGCATATTTCAGCCAACAAATATAATGGATTTTATCTCGCAACATTTTTTATTATCTATGGAAATATGGTTTCGCATTTGACTTCCTAAACGATGCACACATTGTAAGCATGCCCTATGGGACAAATCACATTTTTTTACTCTTGAATAAAATATGCATGAACAAAAACATGTTTGTTAGTTGCTGAAGTAAATGTTGCATTTAATTTTAATTTTACTTTCAATTTGATTTACAACCAGACAGAAATGGACCAGAAATCCTCAAATACAAAATAATAAGGGTTTGGCTGTGAGGTTAATTGAATAAAATTCTCAGTAATATCCTAACATCGCCATGCATAAAGCTATTTTGCCATTTTATACATCAAGTTCAATTTGTTCAGTTGACTGCATTTTGCTTCATTAGACCGTTCAATATTACATATTTTTAAATTATTACATTTTTGACATGCAAGGCTTCACAACTAAATGAAATACGCCATTAAAAAATTAAAATCCTATAAGGATGATCAGTGAATGCATCACGACCGTCGCTACGGTTTCCGCAAAGGACCGTGAACGCAGCAGCAGCATCTCTGCCACACCTGCTGCTGTTACTCAATCTGCTACGTTTTCTGAATAGATTTGAATTTAAGGCAGAAAAATAACTAAAATCAGCCTGCTTTGTAAATCGACTATCAGTAATCTACTTATTTAAATTAATATCACTGGCGTTTTCTTTTACTACAAATTATTTGGTCCCTTCGCAGGATGTGACGTAGGGCTTCCTTGTCTCGTCCTCGAGTCACAGCTCGGTCCTTTAAGAACCGCTAAAAACAGTTACAATAGCAAACATTGTCTACTTTCGGCTGTGAAAAATGAGCCTTCTGTGGGCCTGTTTGCAGGATAATAACAGACGTCACAGCCTTCGAATGTTATTGTGACAGCGAGCGCGCAACTTAGCTAACGGTATCATTACGCAGTCCTGCAGCCAAAGCTAATCGGATATCTATCGTTAGCTGTTGCGGCTCTCTTTACGCATGTTGCACAGGACCAGGCCCATTTAAACTGCTAATGGATCCGCGAAAACAAGCCTGTAACTTTGAGATGGAAAAAAAAGAGGCGGACCGGCTAATCGAGAAGGCGAAGCTGTGTTTACGGTCCGGACGGAAAGATCGGGCGCTGCAGCTGCTCTACGAAGCCCAGAAAATGTACCCGAGCACCAGGGCCAGAGGTAAATTTAGCTAGCTCATGTTCTGCTGTGCCACACTTGACTAACACATAGTTTGAGAGTCTTCTCAACTCAACTCAGTCTTGGTCTTGGGCTGTTATATCATCTGTTCAAATAATTTCAAATCCCACAACGAATACACATTTTTGGGCTCTTTTTTGTAGACACCGGGACACGTACTTTAAATGCTTTTATATTTCAATAGAAAAACACAACCTTTCCCCTCATAGCAATCATTGACAGTTTCTCCAGCTGCTCTTTGGTTGAAATGATGCAGTGAAAGGACTCGAGTAATGCGTTAAAGATTAATTCACATTCTGTCAACACAACCATCAGCCCATCTAAAAACACTTGGTTTCAAATTGTACTTTATTTTTGTAAAGTGCAAAAACGTTTGATGCACAAGGCCGAAATCACTCTATTTTGTGCAGTTACATTCAAATCGTTAAGGAAAGACCGAATGCCACTATGCACTGTAATCTACAAGAAGGTTGCTGATGTTGGAGGACATGACTTTAATGCTTCCTACAACTCAAGACAGTGTTTTCAGTCTGCTCTTTTCATAATTGCAGTGTTAATAGATGCCATAGTAAAGAATGGAAGCTCTGCGTCTGCAAGGGCAGACCATGTTCCCCCACCACCTGGATGGAGAGATGAGGACATTGGAAGGAGTGAAACGTTCGTGTCCAGTGATGAGAAGAAGACCTACACAGAGGAGCAGCGACAGGGTGTCACCAGGTGCAAGATTTGTACATTGTTTCACTACAACAGACTCACTTTGTGTTCTTAATATGGAACACGAGTAAAGCTTGGCTCACGGTGCAAATGCTGTAATCGATTTATTGAGGAAATGTCAAAAATAATAAAATGTAAGAAAAATAGGATTCTGTCTGTCTCTGATATGACTGCTTCTTGTGCATAAGAAGACAGGCAACATATTTTGCAGAGTAAATTCATTAGATTTACCTAAAGAGAGCTCGGTGAGAACAGCACACACAGTCCAGGTTGGTGCAGTGTGAGCCTGGCTTCATCAGCACCTGCAGCCATCAAACATTGGCCCCAGTCAATCATTATGCCTTGTTTTTGCAGGATTAAGAACTGTAAGGACTTTTATGAAATTCTGGGCGTTCCCAAAAATGCCAGTGAAGAAGATCTGAAAAAGGCGTACAGGAAGTTGGCTCTGAAGTTTCACCCCGACAAGAACTTCGCTCCGGGAGCTACAGATGCTTTCAAAGGTACCAGCGCGTGCTACTGAGTACGACTCTTGCATAATTATGCAAACCGATTGATGATTGGCCTGAATCTTTGCAAAGATCTGACGTGTCCCCAACCACCTCCCACAGCAATCGGCAACGCGTACGCCGTGTTAAGCAACCCGGAGAAGAGGCAGCAGTATGATCAATACGGAGATCAGCCGGCAGCTTTCAGCGCGCCCGAACACTCCAGCCGCAGTCGCCCTGGTTACTATCGAACCTTCCACCGAGATTTCGAGGCTGACATTTCCCCAGAGGAGCTCTTCAACATTTTCTTTGGAGGAAGGTTTCCTACAGGTGGGGGAAGATTGACTATATTTCTGTATTATAGAATATAGTTGTTGGCATTAAATGGCAACTACGCTCTGTGTCCAGGAAACATCCATGTGTACACCAATCAAGGAGCCTCCTACTCGCAGTTCTACCAGCCTCGTCGTCGGCGCGCTTATGAGAGGCGCGAGGAGGAGGTGGAAGAAAACCGGAGTCAGGTCAGTGAGTCACAAAGCACACACGGACCTCCCTACACCGATTGTACACTGCGATGCTGCTGGAAAAACGCGATGAGATTCAAATCTAGAACAAACTCTGGAGAGCCAAACCGGCGCTGTTTAAAACCTCTGCAGCAGATGTTGTCACTTTCCCCGTTGCTAAAGTACCTTTTTTGCTGTGGACACACGCAGTTTGCTTCAAAGCCACGAGAGCCCGGCGCTGGCGGGAGTTCAGTGCCTCGGTGCAGCCTACGTGCTTTGTAACCTGTGTCCGTTTTATCTGCCCACAGAACAACTTCACAGCGTTCCTGCAGCTTCTCCCCGTGCTGGTGCTAATCCTCATATCAGTGTTTACTCAGATGATGGCTACTAACCCGCCCTATAGTCTCTTCTATAAACCGTGAGTGCACCTCCTCTCAACCACAGGGGCAGTTTGGAACTTTGCAGGTTTGTCCCTGGATGTTTATTACTAATACCTTTAAACACTGGTATTTCAGGGCCATGGGGCTGGTGGTGTCCAGGGAAACGCAGCACATGGGCGTACCTTATTATGTAGACAAAAGGTTTGAGAAGGAATACCATGGAGCGGCGCTGGACGAGCTGGAAAAGGCGATCGAGAGCGACTACATCGAGTACCTGCAGAACAGCTGCTGGAAGGAGAAACAGCAGAGTAAGCCAGCCATGAATACGGACCTCATAGTCATTGCTGAAATGGCAAGGCCTGAATCGAGCTGTATTTTACACGTCTTAGAGACAATCTGGCTAGACTGGATGTATTGAAAAGAGCCACATTCATTGTGTGCTGGCAATTGATCAGAAACTTTTCAAATAAGTTGACTATCACATGATCCTGAGCTACTAAAATAATAAGTCCCATTTCAATCTCACGCTATATTTTTGAATCTGAACAGGACAATGACCAACTGTACTCCATGCACACTGTACATTACACCTTTAGCTGGGGGCAAGTATCCACTGGTTGCCTGGCAACTGCAACCATACAAGAAGATCGGTATAGAATAGCCAAGGATTGTGTGTTTTGATCTGTCCATGTGTTTGCAGATAGATTATGCATCATTATAGAAAGAAAGATCAGCTGTTTCAACATATTCCTACGTTCATGTAAAGCAGGATTAACATATTTATCATTTCATCCATCTGTGCTTATCCCAGACAGCAGACAAATACCTTAATGTATACAGATCTGTCAGAAGTACGTTTTGTGCACTCCTTTTCAGAATCGGACCTGGCCAATCTGGGTCAGCTGTACCGGGATGAGCGATTAAAGCAGAAGGCAGAGTCTATGAGGCTGGACAACTGTGAGAAACTGCATCGACTGGTCGTGCGTCAGAGGGGCAAATAAACCCCGCAGTCCCTCCACGGACACTACAGTAGCTCATTAAATTAATACATGTGAGTTATCCAATCTGGCCATTTTGGAAAGAAATCTCTTCGGTTCAGCAGTCAGCAGGAGGTCTGGAATCGATGTGCCTTCTCTCCTCGCTGGTGGTAGAAAATAAGTATTTGCTGGCTGCAGCATTGACTGCAGACTAACTGCATATGACATGTAGGATGACCTTTTCAACTTCTTTCTTATAGAAATGGAGTGACAATAGAGGTATCCCTTCGGGGTTCTGAAGGCAGTTGTATGCTCACAAATGCACGTCTAGGATTAATTTATTATATTTAGATAGAAAGCATCTTGGCACATTTTTGTCCCCCTGTGGAAACTTTTTAATTCACTGTCAGGAATCTGAGGTCAAACTGTCACACTAGAACACATTTTTACCCTCAAAAACTCAGACACAGTGAACATCTGTACTGTTAATAATCAGCCAGGGTGACCTCTTGCACTCTGCCTCTGGGGGGCACTAAAGAGCATGTTTCTAAACCACGGCAGCAGTGGTTGAATTGGTATGGTTTTAACGTTTTAGCTGCGGCGATCAATCCCAGGTTCTGCTATAAAACCATGTGTTGAGAAGGGGTTTTTAACTGTTATGAGCAGGGATTCCACTTCAACCAAGATCGCCAATGCTTAGATGGCAAGATGTGTACCCCCTTAATCCCCCCTTAATCATGCTAATTTAATTTTATCAGAGCTAATGTTTAAGTTGTTTGAATCAATAATGAATATTTGACTTCTGCTGTTAAATGACATTGTTTTTCTCAGAGCTTTTGAAATTCGGTGGACATGAATCCTGCTGTCTTGCATATGACAGAACGTTTATTACTGTAATGATTTGGATGCTGATTTTGTGGATTTGCTCACGTGAGCTCTTTCAGTTCTTATTCTTGAACATTCAAACCTTTACCGAAGTTCATTTGTCTTTGTGCACTAAGCCAAACTGCCTTAGCTATTCTCGTACTTGTGAAATATTCAGGTTCATCTCAAGCACTTTTAGGCTCATAGTTAATCCTGTGTTCTGTATTGTTAACGTTGCATGCACCCCAGAGAGTGTTTTTGTTAATGACTTATTTATTTTAGTTGAAATCATGCTCATGAAGACCGGCCTGAATCCTACGAACTTTCAGGTCCGTGTTGTGAAACCTATACTGTGATCAACAAAAATCACATTGAAGCATTGACCGGCGCAGCGGTGCGCTCAAACAGGCTGAAAATATCAGGAAAATTAAACGTATAACCACAAATGTTTTGTGTGAGTGTTGATTTGCGGGTATTTTTATTTAGGTTGTTTTTTATCCTGAAGATTTTTAAAATACCTCTAATTAGTTGGTGGGAGTTAATGAGACTTTTGTCTTGACCGTCTTAACAATTTTCACTTGATGTATCTCAGCAGACTAATGCTTGACTGGGTCTCTCTGAACACCCTCTAATCTGGGATTATACAGAAAGTAATCCATGTCTGCCTCTGCAGAAATGGGTTTTTTCACAACAGCGTTTTTACTGTGAGTGCACGCAGAGGTTACAGCGCATAGAATCAACAGAATTATGAGCTCAGACGCTGTCTACTCAGGGAACCCGGCGCTCCCTTTCAGAGGGCATCTGCACAACAGCGCCATCTGGCGCCGACACCGTTGGAATTTACGTTTGACGTATGTGGAACTGATTTATTGTGTTGAAATGTTTTACATAGAGCTAGTTTATGGAAAGGAAGGTCTTTCATTGTTGCTTTGGATCACTGGCATAGTCGCAATTTTTCCGAGATCTCTGTAAGGCAACAAATGTTAAAAAAAAGTTGCGAAATCTCATTACATTTAAAATAGCAGCAACCTCTTATATTTAAGTAATGGGATTCTGTTGAAAGATTGATTGGTTTTGACGTATGTTATTGTCCATGGGCCAACAGCAGAGAAATGATTCTGACTACCTAATTCCCTACAAGGATAGAGACATTTTCAGACATCACTGGACATGTTTTCTATTTCTGCCTGTTTTCCTAACCTGTTTATTTTCTACCTGTTTTCCACACAGGTCTCTGGATTCATTCAGACATCACAAAGGACAATTAGATCCACCTGAAGGAGTGATCCTGTTTGTTGGCCTGAAACTGAAAAAGCCATCAGCAACAACTGCTTCCTGGCCCCTCACATGCATTATGCAACACAAGTGCACACTCGTGGCATTGTGCAGCGTTTAGTGACAGAGCAACTCTCTTTAGTCCTGCCGGCCCGCATCCTCCACCAAGCGAGACAGAGAAACAAATGTTAATGAGGCACTTGACATTTAACTCCATAACGCCACCACTTTACCCCCTGCTGAGGTGTGGAATAACATGCACATGCACAAGCGCATGCACTGTACAGACTGGCAGCAGTTAAAAGGATGAAGATGGATAATAAGGTAACAGAGAAAAGTCACAGCATCATAAAAACTCATTATATGCAGAGATGCTCACTGCAGACGTTAACCAGCCACATACAGGAAGCAAGTATTCTTTAGACCACTCCAAAAAGACATCATTCACGTATATTTCTACATATTTTATCTATATATTTAAAGTGTTTGGGCTAACAATAACAGTAAATGTTTTTAGATAGGATTTAGGATAGGAAAAAAACTTCATATTAAAGGTAAGTAGAATTAATGAGAGTCAAGATAAACAACCCTCACAATTCTCTGGAGAACATGGAGTGTCGACACTTACAGGTTTACGTGTTCTCTTAGGTCGGTGAGCTGGGGAGCCTCAGGAGATGAAGGTCACACCGCAGGCTGTCTTCAGCTGCGGTTCTGCCCATCCTGTGGGCAGAACCGCAGCTTGTTATTTAAAGAAGGGGACCAATTGAAGCCTTCCTCGTTTCTCATCATCACCGTCACCTCATTCAGTTCTGTAAGTTGTGACAGAGGAACCTGTTACAGACGGGACTTTCACCTACAGAGCAGAGATTTGAGGCTGGTCTTGAGGTGAGTAGTTTTCTTTTGTTCATTTTCTCAGGACATGAAAATGTACATTTTCTTATGCAAAATTTGTGCTGATTGATGGCAACATGTTTTTTTTTTTGCACCCAAGCTGAAAATATTAGCAAGCAGAAGTGACTGCAAGTGAATTCTACACTCTATTGTTGCTATTTCATTAAGCTTCTCATCACACCATTGATCTTCTGCATGGGTGTGATCAGCGTCTTTAATCGTCATCCGATTACAGAACGCTCACAACAATCAGCAGAAACCGCTGTTGGGCGATTGACAGAATTATCGCTGCATCTGCGTCTTTGAGCAAATGTTCTATTAATTCAGGTCCGCTCGTTGTCTAACAGAGCGGACGCCTTCCCTCGTGTGGCTAATCGGCCTCCCCTGCCCTCCCCCCTGGAGACCCTGCCTGTGTCACTCGCAGCTGAGGCCCAGGGAGCAGAATTAACAAGCAAATTGAAACAGATTCCAACCCTGACGGCGCCTTCAGCAACACCGTCACACTCCTCTGCTGAGCGCAGCCATGTCCTGCTTCCGCAGGGCGATGCTCGCTGACACTTCTTGCTTTATTATGTTGTATTTGATATATTTTTTACAGGCTGAGTTTATTGGGAAGGTACAGGATGTCCAACAACATGGCCAAGATCGCAGATGCCCGGAAGACAGTGGAACAGCTGAAACTGGAGGTGAACATAGAGAGGATGATGGTGGGTGAGGACAGACGCTGATACCAGCATCAAACACGATGCCATGTTTAATACTGATAAACTCTGTTTTCCTCCAGGTGTCAAAGGCCGCAGCAGATCTGATGGCCTACTGTGAGAATCACGCCAAGGAGGACCCTTTGGTGACCCCAGTGCCTTCCTCTGAGAACCCCTTTAGAGAGAAGAAACTCTTCTGCGCAATATTATAACCCAGCTGTGCACAGAGCCAGGCCTGTTTCTGAGCAATGCCATGGTTGACGTGAACTGGGTGAACGAGGCCTTAGTTTTTGTCGGTCTGTGTTGTTTAAATCTCCCTCTGGTGACTGACTGGACTTTAGAAATGACCCTCACCTAAAGATGGAAATGATGGCAATAAAAGGTGTCAGTGGGTTCAAAGTTTCCCTCACGTCGGAACCTGCTGGAGCACTGCTGCCCTCCATAAACACACACCCGAGCTTACACATTAACTCTAGCGAGCAATAAGGAAAAGCCAATTTGACCTTTATTTTTGGGTTTGTTGTTGTTCGGGACATTTTTTCCACCTGTATTATTGTTATGATTATTGTTGTAATTTTTTTTTGGGATGTGCTTTATAAAACAAAGACGCAAATAAAATAAAAAAAAAAAAAAACTTAAAATAACCCCACAGTTTGAGGTCAGGTGTTGTTTTCTTGCTTCACCATTGCTGCAGGGTCACAAGAGGATGTCCCTCAATCGTGGAAACCAATCCGAGCGCAGGGTGGAGCTTTGCCCTAACGTCAGTTACAGGTGGGGCGTTCAGACAACAGGTGTGCACAGTCTCTAGCGGCCCTGCGAGTCCACACTTTGACAGCTGCTAACGTTCAAAGATTTCCCTGGAGCTCTCTGTGGTGAGGGGACAGCAGCAGGGGATTAGGTACGTACTGGATCTTCCGTCCAATGTTAGATCTGTGCAGTTGTGTTTCTGGGGGCTGTTTCCCGGATCACCGGTTTGACTTGAAAAGATAGTGGATCTACAGTTTTGAAGCACAAACACGGTGTGCTACAGGACCTGCTTCCTGACCGTGACACAGGTTTATCTGTCACATGGAGACGACCAGGAAAAACTTGTCTGACTGACCATGCAGAATCTGAACACACCCATCCCTCATGATCACAGAGCTGACGACACCAGGAAGTGACACAGATCACAAAGACTTAAATATTTATCTGTTAACATTTCTTTTGGACCTTGGGTAAACGTCAGCGTTTTCATGTTAATTAGCAGCATGTCCAGGCCCAACGACAGCCCAGTTTTGATTTGAATTTCCACTTGTTAGACAAATCAGCAGGCTGTCAGCTCTTTTCATGATCCCTTCTTCTTTTGGCTTTATTTACCTGTAAACTTTACGCCTCTCAGATGAAACCAAGCTCCAAACTATTGCTCTTGACTGTCTGCTCTTCCAGGCCTAAGCATGGCCAACTTCGGAGGACATGCCATCCCTGGCGGCTTTTTCCTCATGTTTGGCTTATGGCTGACAGTCAAATACGTCCTCAGCCACTACTGGAGGAGAAACAAGGCCAGAGGACGGCCGACGGTGCCGCCTTTCTTTAAGAAAATGAATTACATCGAGGGAGGCCTGGCGGGCTTCGCCTCTTTTGTGGGTGAGTTGTCCTGTCTGATCATCCCATCACCAGCACCGCCAACGCTCCGCTGTCTGGTGTGACCGCGCTTGTCCCTCCGCAGGTATAATGGTCGAACAGTTTGTGGTGAGCGGGCCGCACGCCCACCTCTACGACAGAGAGCACAACTCCTGGGTTAAGCTGATGAACTGGCAGCACAGCACCATGTACCTGTTCTTCGGGATCTATGGAATAGTCCTGCTCGTCAGCACAGCTTCCAGGCTGGTGCCGGTCGGCGTGGACCGCCTCACCCTCTCCGTGGCTCTTTTTGTCGAAGGTGAGGTGTAAAGGTGGCCTGTTCTGGTTCTCCCTTCTCGAGCGTGTCCGTCTGACCCGAGCCTTGTCCTGTGTTCCTAGGGTTCCTGTTCTATTACCACGTGCACAGCCGGCCTGCACTGGATGCTCACATTCACACGCTGCTGCTGGTGGCCGTGTTCAGTGGGTCGGCCAGCGCCATGCTGGAGGTGTTCATGAGAGACCACATTATTCTGGAGCTCTTTGGGAGCTGCATGTTCATCCTGCAGGGCACGTGGTTCTACCAGGTAGGTCTTACAGCTGAACTGCCACACTGTGGGCCATTCTGAATGTTTCTTCATTTCTGTTGTTTCAGATTGGCTTTGTACTCTACCCGCTAATTGGACCAGAGTGGGACCTGGGCCAGCACGACAACGTGATGTTCGTCACCATGTGCTTCTGCTGGCATTTAGCTGTGGCCATGTTTTTGGTTGCCTGTATCTCCTCTACAGTCTGGTGGTGAGACAGATTTTACATCGCAGCCTGCACGATTAGGATCAATGAGCAGACATTTCAGTGAATTATGTTTGCTAGGCCGACCAACTGTACTGTTGTGCTTTTGTGACTGCCACTTTAGTTTACTGGAAAATACAAGGAAGCTTGTAGGGACGGCAAACGACAAAAACAAGTTCAACCACTGTGTGAATGTATAAATAACCATAACAATGCAGCCACAACCTGCTATTCATGGTGTTTTTAACTATTGTCTTTTAATCCTTTTTTTGTGCTAATGAAGCTGAACATATTTCACATCTCAGGATAGTTTTTAGGCTAAAGCAAAATATTCGAAAGGGAACTAGTGAACACAAGGCCTTCATAGGTCTGTGACAAAGCGGTTCTTGTGTACGTCTAATCTCCGATCCTTCTTTTTTTTCTAACAGGACAGTGAATCGAATGTCGGGAAGAGGAGGTGACGTAGAGATCGGAATGAGAAAGACCTCCAATAACAGCTCCCAGAAAGCTTTGCTGGAAGCATCAGACGAAGAGTGAATGTGCAGTTATAATTAATAATTTTTGATTTTATTTTACTTGTTGGATTATAATGATGCAAATATCTCAGAACAAGTCTTTTTTTTTCCACAAAATATTCCCAGGTGAAGCCAAACTCTTTGTTTTCAAGAAATTTTCAAGTAAAATGTTATGGTGCATGTAAATATATGTAATGGAATTTCACCATATCTAATTTAAAAAATACTAAATACAACAAAATAAAGAGAGAAGTAAAAGTTTAATCTTCACTTCCATGATTTAGTTTACAAAGTAACAGGGCAATCTAGACAGACTGGTGATATTATGGACAAATTTTTTCTTTCAAACACTAAATGAAACAGCCTTTTAAAGATGGCAAATCTGAGTTTTTGCATTAGACAAAGTTTAACGTGAGAATGTCAGAAGAGCCGAAGATCACTGAGCTGGAGGTGGGGGGTCTGGTGGACATTTAGGTGACGGTGCTGTTGTGACGACGACTGTGGAAACAGACTTCGGGGAGCCTGTAGCCACGTGCTGCTGCAGCTGCTGCGTCTGGACTGTCTGGATGCGGACCTAAACAAACGCACAGGATTTACTTCCATTTCTGAATATTATATTCAATTCCAGATGGAAAACAAGAAATACACTCACTTGTGTGGCCTGTCCTTGCTGCTGAAGCTGCTGAAACTGTTGAGCTGTGACGAAGCTGACTGGTTTGTTCCCTGCGATCAGCTTTGTTCCAGCAGGCACTGAGGTCAGGATGATGTTCCTGCCCAGACCGCTGATACTGTTTAACGAGCGAGAAAGAAAATAGAAAACAGTCAAAGAAATATTTAAGTCAAAATAGTGTAACAACTGATTTGGGAGTTAAATATGTATCTTTACTATAAAAACTAGGCTCTAATTGTGTTTTATCCTTGATGAGGCTTACTTTGTGTTAATGCTTCCTTTTACCAAAGGTGTGGTCACCACACTCTTGCTCTTCAGCGGCTGGTTAAGGACTGAGAGCGGCACTGTTATCCGTGCGGGGAGCTTTCCCTGTAATTACAGATCACAGGCATGTATGAGAATTTGTAGTGAAAAAGACAATACAGGTCAGAAGAGGTGTGAAATGCAATTATTTTCAAAGAAAAAAAGAGTTAAGAAAAAAATTAAATATCTAGGGTGTTGAAGAGGCAGTTTTATGTACCAGACAACAGCGACCCCTGAAGGCTGAATTGATATTACATTTTTTTTTTTTCTTCTAAAAACAGAACACTTATTTTACCGTTTGTGTTGTAACCACCGTAGCAGGGACCTGTCGCACAGTAGCTGTAGCTGTTCCTAGAGTGAGAGGGGACCCCGAGACCCCTGGAGCTACAGTGATTCCCTTAGCACCAGCCACAACGCTGGCAGCCATCGTAACAACATTGGCACATGTAGATGCCATGAGGGGTTTACTGCCGCTGGTGGTCGTCATTGTGATGGTCTGACCCTGCTTTTGTGGGATGACACCGAGACCTGGCATTATCCGAATGGTGGTGCTGCTCTTATCAGGAGAGGAAACGGTGGAGAAAGTCCTTGCCTTCTGGTCACCCACAGCCAGCGTGGGCATCAGGCGGATGGCTGTATCTCCCGCCGCCTTCAGTAGAGTGGAGGCCACAGGGGCTGCTTTACTGGTCTGTACTTCCGCCGTGCAGGGTAAAGCACCTGAAGCAGACGAGGGCGATGCTTGTGGGGGTGTTACGTGGAGAGTTGCTGAGATGCTCTTGTTGCCTGCGGTGGCACTGCTCAGGAATTCAGGGGTGAGTTTCACAGTTGCAACCGGCGATTTGGCCAGAGTGGCCATCATGTCTGGGGTTATCCGTAACACCGTCTGTCCTTTAGCATCAGTGGTGATGGACGATGGCGGAAGCCGTAGGACATCTTTACCCTGGATGCGCAGGTTTGTAGCAGTAATTGGGATCCCTGTGCCTCCTGGACTCTTCATTCCTAACTGGCCTGTGATGGACACCTATAACAAAAGTACACGCATGATTACATGATGTGCGATTAGATCTGCAAAGTTGACCTGTGGAGACTGTATTTTGTCCTCTACCCTGAAGAATCCTGGCATATGCTCAACATTACACTGTAACCTTAAAGGACATAGGGCAGCTACAGAACCTCTGTCAATACTGTCCCTTTTATAAGTGTACAACTTTGATGATGGTGGAAGTATTTTCACTGCCTGGTTAATACTGCAGTGACTCAACATTTCTGTTTCAAACTGTATCAATGACACCCCCACTAATAATCCTGTAGGAAATTTGAAAAAAGGAATAACTTCGGTGACCAAACATGGAAGCAGAAACCAACTAGTTCACCTGTTTGATATTTGGGCTGGTCACACCTTGGAGCACAGCAGGAGAGGCGGGGTTGTTACTGGGACTCCCAGGTGAGAGAGTCTGAGGTTTGGCCACAGCTACAGCAGACACAGAGAGGGTGGTCGGCACCTGGACTGGACTGCTCACAGTCTGACTCCTCAGAGGCACAGAGACCACTGCCTATTTGATGTGCAGTATGCAACGTTAATTATTCATTTGCAATAACCCCTCTCTCTGTGTAAACTAAAAAAAAACGGTGTCTTTTTTTATGTGCATACCTGTGAAATGGCTGATACTGACACTGGCATCCTGATCTGATGGGGTGTCTGATGTACCAGCGTTGCTTGCTGGTTTCCTGCAGACGAAGCCAGGCCTGATGGGGTAGAAACCATCCGGACCTGAGGGAGGGAGCCTGCTGCCAGGTGACTCACTATCCTGGCTGCATGTTGGGATGTGACTGGCTGTGAAACTGGTGGACTGGACTGGGTGCTGGGTAAGATGGTTCCCAGCTGGGGTAGAGATGGAGGAGAAACTAGAAGAACACTGGGAGATAAGAGGGCAGACGTTCATGACTGCCAGAGAGCAAACTACAAGAATATAAACACGTTTTACAAGTATTGAGCCACACTTACCCTTGACTGGATTTGACTGTATCAGGGAGGCCACTCTTTGTCGGTGTAGTGGCTATAGTATATGGTAAGGGGGATTTAGGAGTCCCAGGCGTGGTTACAGTAGGTGTAGTAGGGGCAGGTGACATGGGATTACAGGTAATATCCTGCCCTCCTTCCTGACATCCAGGTGCTTTAGTGGCCCCATCTTTACTTCCAGATTTCTGATCATAAAATGTAATTGAAGCACATAATGAGAATAAATATACACTACCACCATACTGTAACAAAATTTTAATGTACCGAGGGCATCTTAAAAGGTGAACTGACATGATAAATTTTAACAGCAACTTTCAGAAAAAAAATAGATGTAAATCTCAGAGAACTGGCAAGAGTAGACTCACAGGCTTCGACGAAAGTTTAGGTTTTTGCTGCAAGGCTTTTCTTGCTTTGGCTGCAGCAGCTTGAGCCTGGTGAATCCTCTCTGGGAGCAAAAAATAAATAAAATTAACCAGCAATTTTAAAACATCTAAACTCTATGCCCCATAAAATGGGTTAAGCAATACTACAGAGGTAATATTCTAATACAGGTTGTGTGAAATAAAGCTGCAGGATAGAATGAATAATGAATAAGCACACAGTGGATTACCAAATTCTTCCTGACTGCGACTGCGGTGCAGGTATATCCAGAGTTTACGGCCAATATCATACTTGACGCAGGGGTCTTTTTCATAGTGTAGTCTATCCAGTGCCCCACTGACAACTGTGTTCACCTAAATCATAAAATGTTTTTCATGAAAAAAATATTCAGAAACAAGTTTAGAAATTGAAAACAAGTCCGGGTCGATCTAAAGATCCAACCTGTGCACTAGTGACATCTGCAGCCAGGAACTGAGAGTCCTTCAACAATTCACAGATCTCTGCCCTCGTCCCTTCTCCATTAGGCAACCTTGCTGCTGCATCACGTACTTAATAATAAAAATAATTATAAAAATAAAAACAAAAGTCAAAATACAGTCAAAATTGTAAAACTGTCGCTGGTTACACTAAATAATAAACTGAAGAAAAAAAGACAAAATCTGACCCAAAGACAGAATGGTGACATATGGTGGTCGGTCTGAGCGGAGCAGCGTGTGTTCTCTGGCTTTGTTCAGAGACATCTCCTTATCAAAAACCCCCTTGACAGGCCCCACCACGGACTCAAAGCCATGCATCCTGAAAGTGAAGGCTTTGTGCGGCTGGTTGTATCTCTGCTGCTCCTAAAAAATAAAACACAAAAAGTATGTTTAGAGAATCCCAACAAAGAAAACGTGATAAAAAACAGATTTCTAGTAGCACACACAAACCTGGATCTGAAACACCTGTCGCTCATCCCCCGTACTAGGCCGAACCACATAGTCGGTTGAACTGCTGGGTTTGAGAGACCATGTTGTTAATCATCACAACAATGCTGCTATACCAAGTCGATTAAGAGGATCGTTTTCACATCCATCACATAATCTTACACTCTAGGTGTGGGAGAGGTAATCTCAGACATGTCTTCATTTTCTGTCTGTGGAAAGAAAAAAAGGCTTAAAATAAACAGAACCATTTCAAAAAATAACATAAGTTACTTCAGGTAAAGTTGAAAGTGCATTTTAAGGACGCTACCTTAACAACCAAATCTCTGGAGTCCAGCCACAGCTGACAGAGAGCACTGATATCCTTCTCTGCATCCTGAGTAGGGCCTTAACAACAAATGGTTGACTTTAAAAATTCATATTAAAAAAAAAAAAAAAAAAAAATCACTCTAAATACGTGTGGCTGCATTCATTGAGAATTTGACTACTCACCAATCCACCTCCACTGTTGAGTTTCATCAGAAAATTCGACAAATGGAGAAAAGCCACTGGGGAGAGCCATCATACCCTCTGAACGATGATGTTCAGGGAAAACAGGAGTATTATGTTTGCTTGGGTTGCAGAAAAAAGGGTCTGATCATTATAGTTCGTGCGATATTTTTTCCTACCTTTGGTCTCTCCAGCCAGGAACTGCAGGGCCTGAACAACCAGATCAGACCAACACGGAACAGCTGAAAACCACACATTCAGGGAGCTGGCTGGAGATGCCTGCCACGTCTGAACCTTATCCTCCAGCTATGAGATCAACAGTTAAATGTTGTAATTTATTGTTAGAACACATTCAAATAAAAAAAAATAATAATAGCACATACCACTGAAGTACTGCTAAGGATGTCTGCTCTCAAGATGCTCTCCAGCAAGTTGAAGAAACTGACAGCAATTTCTTCGACTATGATGGGGCCAGTCTGAGCCTCCTCCACAGTCCTGCAAACATGATAGATATTACATTAGTTACACAGAAGATTCAATTTTTGGCACATTTACGGCACTAGACTCACTCTTCCTTGATATTGGGCAACGGAGTCGATGGCGTGTCTGGGAGAGAGTTCATGATGTTTGTTGGTGGTGCTAGAGAGTCTGACGGTGCAAGAGCTTCACAGTCTTCAGTTTCGACTTTTATTGTCCGTATTTTCTTCTTCCTTCTCTCATCTTTCAGTTTCTTCTTTGGCAGAGTCAAATCACAGAGTGCTGATGGTGAAAGGATACCATGAACTCAACAACAGAATGTATTAGTCATTAGATCTAATAATGCTCTGAAACCCTTTATACTTACTTAAAGTCCCTTTCCGACTAAAATTGGTTCGAGAAAGTATATCTCCAAGATTGATATCTGAGGTCATCAAATCTGGGTGGTCCTGAATATGTTAAACATTAATGGAATAAACAAAGTACCAAAAAGTACTGTAAGTAAGTATAATTTAAAAACAAAAAAGCCTTTTCTTACTGGCTGCCTCTTCCTCTTCTCTCGATGATTTTGCAGCATTGTTCTCAAGTCCTGCTCTCCTAGTTCTATTTTATCTGTGTATAAAAATAAACTGTCTTAAAAATTAATTTTGATTGAATTATGAAAAGAATACAATCTCAGTTGTCGTTCACCAGTAGATTTCATGTCTTGGGTGGAGAGACTAGGAAGAATTTTAAGTGACACAGTAGGAGTTGGAGAAGACGGCGACTGTGGTGTTGTGGCCCATAATGACATGTCTGGAAGCAATAACAAAATAGGTTATTAGTGAAATGGCATATTTTCTCAAATATTGGCTGTTAAACATCTTGGTCTTCTACAAACCATCATCATCAGAGGAAGCATTGCTATCTCCACATTCAGTCTTAACCTCTTTCAAAATACGGCTCATTCTCTTTCTCATTCTTTGTTCCCGTATTTCGGCATGCGTTTTAGACAGTAACTTTCTTTTTGGTGGAAAATCCAGACCATTGTGCACTGCAAACTCTAGTAATTCCTACAACAAAAAGATAAATGAAAGTCTGTGCATGATGTTTTGGGATACACAGTACCCTTTATACATTTTAGAAACATTTATTTTATTTAGAAAGCATACCTTTCTAGAGACAAGAATCTGCTTCACCAGTTTGTGGTAATACTGCTGAAGAGAGTACAACTGTCGCTTTCTCTGGGACTTGGCACACAGTTGTCGGTATTTGACAACCTCTGGGTGGAAGAACCCATCTATGGGAAGATGATAATCATGACAACATTCAGAAAATCGCATGCAGTTGCATTATATTACTTCTAATATGTACTAGTGGCTTGACAAACACTTGAGAGCACCTCTGAATAATTTCTGTGCAAGATGAAGAGGATTTCCAAAGTTAAAATTTCTGTTGTTGAATAGGTCACTGATGGTGCTCTCCTGCTCTCCAACATTGTTTTCAGGAAATTGTGGCAAAAATTGACGAAGGTGGCGTCTCTGAGAATCCGACAGTACTTCGCTCCAGGTGCTTTCACTCATCACCGAGAAGAAAATGTCAGGCTGTTGTAAACCAAATGGAATCATTATTATGTAACATCTGTACTGCAAATTATGCATGTAACTGAATGACCCATAACAGATGGTGGCATTTTAACACTGGGCTGTGGATAATTAAACTGACATCCTCAAGAAGATCCTCTGGAAGGTTTACTCTACAGTTTCCAAGCGTGCATTCTTCTGTGATGTGGCCAACATTCTCTTCTTTTGGATCAAGTGGCTCTGTAAGCATATGAGTTAAGGCATCCATTCTTCTGTTTACCTCCCTTTACGTAAAAAAAAAAACAAAAAAAACATATAAACACATATAAGAGTCAGGCCAACGTTTGAAGCGTTCACAGTAATGCAGGAATTAGTTTTTAATAAATGTAGTGGTCCAGTGCGACACAAGGCAAAGAAGTAAACACTCTGAAGGATACAAGTCAAAGCATTAGCTATTCGATGTAGTAACGCTAACTGTCACTGTAGCGCTATTCAAAAAGCTTTGCTATAGCCATTTAAAGCATTTTTGAGCGTGTTTATGATGTAAATCTAATCACGATACTCTTGTTAATATATATTTTTGGTGTGCATGACAAAATTAGTTGAATTATTTTAAACTGAACTCACCTGATACAGATAGTGTAAGAATGGGGAAGTATTTTATCGATGCACCGATTTCTTCTTCTACTAAAACCAGGTTCCGTGGTTGTCCTTGTCGCGCTTTAGTGCCCTCTGTAGAGAAGTAGTTCCTGATCACCAAACAACATGGATATTAACGTCTTGAAAATATAATTTAACTTTTTTTTCAATACTTAGTAAAAAGTTTTTCTTTTTTTGCTGATATATTTCCACATCCAGTTAATTCCATACCCTATAATCTTATCATGCGGTAAAGGTAAGATTTACTTTTATTGCGCTAAGACTAGCTAGGTCATGGGATAACACATTACATTCTTAGCTTTGTTTATTATTATTATTATTATTATTATTATTATTATTATTATTATTATTATTATTATTTTATTTATTTTATTTTGTAATCGTGTTCATTTATTATAAAATAAACATGTTTATTTTATAATTTAAACACAATAATTAAACCAACGTCTTGACTTTGAGAGTATTCTCATTGTAATAATATTATATCTATGTATCTTATTATGCAACTTTTAAATCTCTGTATTGGCCGAGTTTATGGAACAGGAAGAAAAAAATAACTAATTAGATTATATAAAATTAGAAGCCAACTCACAACAAGACTAAATTCAAAATCTTTCGGTAGAACAATATTGGAATTGTAAGTTTGGAATCCTCACTCAATGTTATTGCCTTTTTTTTTTTTTTTTTTACTGTGATTGTTCAGATGTGATTGAAATGATGGCAGAATTCCAATAACCTGACATATGAATCGTCAGCTTGCTCCACCTCCTGATTATGTTGTAATGAATGGTCCATCCCTCTGCCTCAAGCTACAGCCAGACAGAAAGTGGCCCCGTCTGTGCCCTTCTGAAGGCTCCGCCAGGAACATAGGAGCCAGGAATTAAACTGAAGGAAAAGAGTGAGAAAAAAAAAAAAGTGGAACCTTTCTCTCAAGGTTCCACTTACTGCTTTTAAAAGATGGCCGAAGGAGCAGATGGAGAGGAAGAGATTCAGTTCCTCCGAACTGTAAGTGATGCTGTCACTCTCTCTCAACCATTATTAAACTTACACAGTCACGATGAATGGTCAGTAGGTTATTGTGTATTAATGATGGATGATAAAGCGGTATGGTCTTTGTTGCTTATGTTTAACTTCTATGTTCTCTGAGCACAGAGTGACAAGGACAGGTGGCTGCTTTTGTTGGCATTGTTATCTATTTATATGCTCACACTTGTTCTGTCACTGTCACAGTTGCACCTACATAGTTCAAAGTCAAAATAATTTAAGATTCATAAAGTAGTTTGCATTCATGGCCAAACGTATTAACAGTGAATTATGCCTGATTAAGAAATAGTGACAGCATGAACGTCTGAACTCAAATAAAATGGCAATTCTGACATGATTTTAAAGCAACAAAAATGAGACCCTAAAGTTTTATAACCTTCCCATTACAGAGAATCTCCAGGCATTTGTTTGGATTTGTGTTTTTCTTTTATTTGCAGCTGTAATAATATTTTTTTTTATATTCTTAATAATCCCTGTAAACGGTATAATTAAAAAATATTTATGTGAAACTGCATCTCAACCATTTATGGTTTCTGATTATTAGAGGCTGATTTTGCCAGATGTCAGATGGCACCACAGAGTGTCTGAATGTTCTCACTTCCTTTAACTTCAAGCTCTTTTTCAGGCTAAAGACATTTCTTTCCTCATGAGACTTTAGGTTAAAATGTAATTTCAGTTTTTATTATTTGAAAGTGTAGGTGGCAAATGGTTTAGTGGAAAATATTTTAATCAGTCCAACGAATCCTGTTTATTTTTGTTACATTACTCACTGCCACACTTGTCCTTGTGGCGATCGCTCTGCTAATACGATGCAGAAATGCATTGTGGTCTTGCCGTAGATATTCAGCTGATGGCTCAGCTACCGTTTCAGTAGACTTTGGTAACTGTAGCCTTGATGTTAGCATGAGAAACATGCTTGTGACCTATAGACCATGTCTCCTGTGGCTTTTATCCACTTAATGATGAGTTATTCATAGTAAATCTGGCAGAGATGTTTGGATTTGTGTTAAGACGTTCTAATATTTGCATTTTAGCTGCTGATGAATGACTGGAAGGAGGTTAAAAAATATGTCAGCAATGTCACATAAAGCTCTTGTCAGTTTGCTCGTGTTCCCGAGTTCTATATTTATGGTGTAAAGATTAACAGGTTCAGAGCTTGGCCCATTTAAGCACCTGCTTATTAAAGTCCATGTGGAAGGAAAAAACAGTTTTTTTCTTTTTCTTTCCAGTCTGACATTGTGAAAAAGATCAATAAATTCTTATTTTAATTGTATTCAGGATACAGGATTCAGACATTGATATGACAGAGTCTGCAGAGGCAGAACAGAAGTTATTGTAAAGGGAAGACCTTCAGACTCCGTTATCTGCCTCTTCACTTTGGCTTCAAATATCTTTCAGTGTTTATCCCAGCAATTTCACTCAGCTGATTGGCTGCAGCCCTGTCTGCATAATCTGGGCCAGTCATTTTCCTCCGTGTATCAAATCCTAAATCCGAAATGCCTGTTGGCTTCCAGAATAGGACGTGTGAACAGCAGGTGCAGCGGCTTGAAATAGAGAGTCAGGGGTGAGAGTGGGAGTGGCTGTTGTCATGGTGCCAGCGGGGGGAACACGGAGCTGGGACATTGACAGACAGACAGAAATTCATTGTCAAGACAAAAGCCAGTCAAGGTTAAGAAAAACTGTGTCTGAAAAATGTTTGATAATTTTCTATTCTTTGTAGCATATTTAATTTGGCCATTAATTTGTGTTTTTGTTTATAACCCCCACTCAAATAATTAATACCAGATTTATTCACTCTACAGCTTGTTTTAATTCTGCAAGTAAGCACTGGTTTTATACAGTATGATACTTATCTATTTGTAGCAATATGATAATAGTAAGTCCATTAATAACCTAATCTTTAAAAAAGGGAAAAAAAACATGAATCCACAGACCTGGTTTGTGAATATTTTTTTTAGATCCAATTAGAGTCTTTTGACTTTCTTGGTGTTTCTGACTGAAGTAACAATCCGTCAGTCTGTACGTCTTTCATTCCATCACAGTTCCTGTTTTGTTTTCTTTATTTTCCATGTCAAATGCTTCTTCTTTTACCCCTTTTCCCTCCGCAGGGAGACCATGTGGTGCTCCAGTGCACTGCCTCCATTCTTAAGGAACAGATCAAAGTGTGTCTATCCTGCGAAGGGTTTGGGAACCGCCTGTGTTTCCTTGAGACCACCTCTAATGCTCAGGTATTTAAGGGATACAGATGCCATATGTGCTACTTTTCTACTAGATTTGACAGGTTGTCATGTATTTCAGAATGTCCCTCCAGATCTCGCTATCTGCTGCTTCATTTTGGAACAGTCCCTGTCTGTGCGTGCCTTGCAGGAGATGCTGTCCAACACCTCCCTGGATGAGGTGAGGCAAAATTAGGGTGCAAATAGGTCGCTCTTTTCTATTCAATTGGTAAATTATTTGATAATATAACACTGTTCATATTTCAGTCTGAGACTCTTTCTTTTTCCCTGTAGGCTGTCGACCTGGATAAATGGGTATATTTGCTCCTCCAACAAGACTACAGTGCTCCTGAATACATAACACAATAACATAACACTTTGTTTTTTTAATTAAAATTCGAGCTTTACAATGATGATTTATTCTTTGGGTGTTTTTGCTATTTTTTTCCCAGTCATCCCAAGGTGGGGGGCACAGAACGTTGCTGTACGGACACGCCATCCTCCTGAGACACACTCACTCCAGCATGGTGAGCACACCTGACATGCAGTGCTCTCGATAGCCCCACTGAGAGTGATGTCATCTCATTTCACTAACTGCTCCTGTCTCTGCTGCAGTACTTGAGCTGCTTGACGACGTCCCGGTCGCTGACGGATAAGTTGGCTTTTGACGTCGGCCTGCAGGAAGACTCCACAGGTAGCTTTGCTCTCTAATGCAGATTATTTCATACACATGCCCATTTCACCTTCTGAACTGTGACTCTGTCACAGGGGAAGCCTGCTGGTGGACCATCCATCCAGCCTCCAAGCAGAGGTCTGAAGGAGAGAAGGTCAGGGTTGGAGATGACCTCATCCTTGTCAGTGTTTCTTCAGAGCGTTACCTGGTAACCATTATTTATTTACATACATACATCTTAACTCCTGATTTTTACTATTAAATATGATTCATTTTACTCATACTAGTGCTTTTTTTTCAGCATCTCTCTTACGCCAGCGGGGACTTGATGGTGGATGCCTCATTCATGCAAACGCTGTGGACAATGACCCCAGTGATGTCAGGGTGTGAGCTCGCTGAAGGTTGGCAGTTCTGTTTTTGTACAAACCTAAATTTTGCTCATTTACCTCTTCACATTGTAGATATCTGATTTTTCTTCTAGGTTTTCTGTCCGGAGGCTACGTGCTCAGGCTTTTCCATGGTCACATGGACGAATGTTTGGCGATTCCAGGAGCCGACCAAGGGGACGACCAGCGCAGGTGGTGGCATTAATCTTTGATTTTCTGGTGAATAAATAACAGATGTTCACTACAGTCAATGATCTGTAATCTGAAAATTAACAGATGATTGGCAGATTATAATTTGTCACTAATAAGTTGGAAACATAAGATGATGTGCATTGTTTTGTTTTGTTTTGTTTTGTTTTTTTTTTAGAGTTGTTCATTATGAAGGAGGGGCTGTGTGCAGTCATGCCCGGTCTCTATGGAGACTGGAGCCCTTACGTATCGGGTAAGCACCACAATCTGTGTATCAGGACAATACATTTATGGTGACAGTTAATGTCGCTCAAGCTTCTGTGCACTTTTGTAGCTGGAGTGGGAGTCACATTAAATGGGGACAGTCTTTTCGAATACGTCACATAACAACTGGACGATACCTTTTTCTGGATGAGGACAAGGGGCTCCTCTTAGTTGACGCCGAAAAGGCAAATTCCAAGATGTCAGCTTTCTGCTTCAGAATCTCAAAGGTCACTGACATGTCACGTCTGCTGTGCTGCTGTGTCGGAATTTTAAAATATTTTTTTTCAAGCATTGCACTAATAAGGGATCTATTTTTAACTTAACATACAGGAGAAAACTGAAGTGGCCCAGAAGCGTGATGTGGAAGGCATGGGCACCCCTGAGATTAAATACGGAGAGTCTATGTGCTTTGTGCAGCATGTTTCTTCTGGACTATGGCTGACATATGCTGCTGTTGATGCTAAATCTGCCCGCCTGGGTCCTCTAAAGAGAAAGGTAAAACCAAGCACTTAGAAAAACCTACAATCAAATAAATACCGTAAGGTGGCAAATGCTTACAGCATGCTGCATGTGTGTTTACTTCCAGGCCATACTTCATAAAGAGGGCCATATGGATGATGCACTAACCGTGGCTAGATCTCAGACTGAAGAGTCCCAAGCTGCCAGAATCATTTACAGCACAACAGGCCTCTTCAACCAGTTCATCAAGTAATTACTGAACTTTTTAAAAGTCTTTATTAATATTTCTGTTACTGACATGTGGATAAGTGGTTCTTTTTATAATTCCAGGGGACTAGATGCCTTGAGTGGGAAAAACAAATCAACAAACCCTCCATCTCTGCCAATGGACACAGTAGTGCTCTCTCTTCAGGACCTCATTTTTTACTTCCGACCCCCTGAGGAGGAGCTGGAGCATGAGGAAAAACAGTTCAAGCTTCGCTCCCTCAAAAACAGACAGAACCTTTTCCAAGAAGAGGTAGAACTGGTGATTGGTCTCTAAATAACCTTTCTTTTTCCTCTTCCTTAAAACTGTATTTTTGTTTAACAGGGAATGATAACTCTTGTCTTGGATTGTGTGGATAGACTTAATGTCTATAACACAGCAGCCCACTTTTCAGAGTATGCTGGGGAAGAAGCTGCCGAATCATGGAAGGAGATTGTCAACTTGCTGTATGAATTGCTAGGTATGACCATGAGATGATTGTTCTCTGCGTCCAGCCTAATTTAAGATTACAAAGTAACGTTTTTGTGGTTGCAATGCCTTCACAGCATTCTCTGCCTTTCTTCTTTCACAAAGCTTCTTTGATCAGAGGCAATCGTTCAAACTGTGCTCTTTTCTGTGACAACCTTGACTGGCTGGTCAGTAAACTGGATCGTCTGGAAGCATCATCAGGTGACAACACATATACAGTTTTGGTTGCACCATGTGCATTGTGTTTGTTTTTAGGTGTTTCTATTTATCTTCACTGGCCACTTTTAGAGAAACTAAATAAAGGAAAAATAGTGCGTTATTGTATATGGGAGTTAGTGTTGTTACTCTAATGTTTATATTATCATGACAGGAATTTTGGAGGTGTTGTATTGTGTTTTGATTGAGAGTCCGGAGGTGCTGAATATCATCCAGGAGAATCACATTAAGTCCATTATCTCGCTGTTGGACAAACATGGACGCAACCATAAGGTCTGGAGCGTTAAACGGTATTTGCAACATTCTGAACCCACCACCGTCCCTTTACATTTCTGTCCTTGTTGCTCTATTTTTAGGTTTTGGATGTGCTCTGCTCTCTGTGTGTGTGTAACGGCGTCGCTGTAAGATCGAATCAGAACCTCATCACAGAGAATCTACTTCCTGGTCGCGATCTCCTGCTTCAGACCAACATCATTAATTATGCAACCAGGTAAATCAGTTTCTCAAAGTATATATTTTTTGTCTTTATTTTGTGCTGACAATTAATACATTTCATTCTGATGTGTAATTGTGCTTCAGCATGAGACCCAACATTTTCCTCGGAACCTGTGAAGGATCCACTCAGTATAAGAAGTGGTATTTTGAGGTGATGGTGGACCATGTTGAGCCTTTTCTCACTGCTCAGCCTTATCACCTGCGTGTGGGCTGGGCTCTGACTGAGGGCTACAGTCCTTACCCTGGGGGAGGGGAGGGCTGGGGGGGAAACGGAGTCGGTGATGATCTGTACTCTTATGGATTTGATGGCCTCCACCTCTGGTCAGGTAAAACACATGAAGTGTGAATCAAACCAGTGGATCACACTGGATAGTTAATATATTTGTTTTATCTACATATTCTCATGAAATCTCTACAAATACACTAAGAGTCCATTTATGTTGACAAGCATTGATTTACTCAATCTATATGTCCACAGGACGTGTTCCACGTCATGTTGCTTCACCCAATCAGCACATTCTTACAGCAGAGGATGTGGTCAGCTGCTGTTTGGACCTGAGCGTACCGAGTATTTCCTTCCGGATCAACGGCCACCCTGTCCAGGGCATGTTTGAAAACTTTAACTTGGACGGCCTTTTCTTCCCTGTGGTCAGCTTTTCTGCAGGCGTCACGTGAGAAATTCTATCACCGTGGTACTTTTTTATTCTAATTTTTTTGTTGTGTAATAATGACACAGAAGTTCTCTTTCTTTTCTTCTAATTTCACAAGGTTTCGGTTTCTTCTGGGAGGCCGTCACGGGGATTTTAAATTCCTCCCACCACCTGGCTATGCTCCATGCTATGAAGCAGTGTTGCCGCGGGACCGGTTGCGGATTGAGCCCATCAAGGAGTACAAGCATGATTTCGATGGCGTTCGCAACCTGTTGGGTCCCACTCAGTCCCTTTCACACACAGCCTTCACTCCTTGCCCTGTGGACACGATACAAGTAAGGGCTTAATCTGCCTTTTCATCATTTTCATGCTATTTTTTTAATCCTCTGAATGTTTTATTCTTTTCAGATTGTTCTTCCCCCTCACTTGGAGCGGATTCGAGAAAAGCTTGCAGAAAACAGCCACGAGCTTTGGGCTGTCACACGTATTGAACAAGGATGGACATATGGACCAGTAAGTGTTCACAGCACTGGTTGTCTTTACTGTTTACAATGAAAGGCTAACTTGTACACTGGCGATCTTCACAATTCACATTTCAAGTTTCGTGACGACAACAAGAAGCTGCACCCCTGCCTGGTAGATTTTCAGAGTCTGCCTGAGCCAGAGAAGAACTACAATTTAGCAATGTCAGGAGAGACTCTCAAGTAAGTCAATTTTACTTCAATAAATGGGCGACAGTTTTTGAAAAAGACAACCTCTGGTGCTTTGCATCACTTTTTTGACACGAACACGCGGCAGGTGCCTTCTGTTTTTCCAGCCAGCCAAGATGTAGGAAAAAATCCTGCCAAAAATGTAAACAGCCATTTATTGTTTTGTTTGTAAATCTTTGCGTCTCATTTTTTAAAGGACTCTGCTGGCACTTGGCTGCCATGTAGGAATGGGAGATGAGAAAGCAGAGGAGAATTTGAAGAGGATAAAGCTTCCTAAAACGTGGGCTTTGAGATTGATTATTATGCTCCATCATTAGGACACGTTCTCATCACATACTATTGTTTGTTAGCTATATGCAGACGAGCGGGTATAAGCCGGCTCCTCTAGACCTCAACCATGTCAAGCTGACTCCGAATCAGAACACTCTTGTGGAAAGATTGGCAGAAAATGGACACAATGTGTGGGCCAGAGACCGAGTCCGTCAGGGATGGACCTACAGCATTGTACAGGTATCAGAGAGGAGGGGTTTGAAGCAAAGTCTGTTCTTTAGTCTCTTCATATTTTTATATTTCCTGTTTAGGATATAGTGAACAGGCGCAATCCTCGGCTTGTTCCGTACAACCTACTGGATGAAAAGACTAAAAAGACCAACAGAGACACCGTTTGCTCAGCTGTTCGTACTCTAATTGGATATGGGTATAACATAGAACCGCCTGACCAGGAGAGCAGTAAGTTTTTACAAGAAAGATACTTTCAGTGTGTATCTTTCAACAATCTAATATGCCAAAATAACACTTTTTATTAAATGGTGTATTAAATGTAAGCTATTTCTGAAGTGTTTCTTGTGTTTGCACAGGTGCAGATGGACCCGGCAGCCCTCGGGGAGATAAAATTAGAGTTTTCAGAGCAGAGAAATCTTATGCTATCACACAGGGGAAATGGTACTTTGAGTTTGAAGCTGTAACAGTTGGAGAGATGAGAGTTGGCTGGGCCAGACCCAGCGTTCGTGCAGACACAGAACTTGGAGCAGATGAGTTGGCGTATGTCTTCAATGGCTTCAAGGCAGGATCAAAATCTTGTTATGTGCCTGTGAAAATCCCAATGAGTCTGCAGTCCAAAAGTGTGAATTAAAGTGCTTCCTTTTTCAGGCCCAGCGTTGGCATATGGGAATGGAGTCCTTTGGGAGACAGTGGCAGTCTGGTGATGTGGTTGGATGTATGATTGACCTCACAGAGATGAACATTATGTTTACACTGAATGGAGAAATGCTGATCAGTGACTCGGGCTCTGAGATGGCTTTTAAGGATATTGACATAGGAGAGGGTAAGAGTATATACTGTACATTTTCAGGTATGGGCATTTCTATTTCTGATAGCTAAGCTCTTATGTGTGTCATTTAACTATAGGCTTCATACCAGTGTGCAGTCTGGGTCTGTCCCAGGTCGGCAGGATCAACTTGGGACAGAATGTCAGCAGTCTTCGTTACTTTACCATCTGTGGCTTGCAAGAGGGATTTGAACCATTTGCCATTAACATGAAAAGAGATATTACCATGTGGTTCAGCAAGAGCCTTCCACAGTTCATTAATGCACCGACAGACCACCCTCATGTGGAGGTATTGTACACGATGTACATGATTTTGATTAAATGTTGTACCTGTTAAAACTACACATGGAGCAAGGGAGTCCAATGTAATTCATCATAAGATAATACCTGTCACAAAAGGGTAATTATTAGCAAACTATTATTAGCAAAAAGTTGAATTTACCAACTACAAGTAAATCAAGCTTCAGGATTTGTGAATCATCACCTTGTCTCTTTCCATTACGCTGTAGGTGGCTCGGGTAGATGGGACAGTGGAAACTCCTCCATGTCTCAAAGTGACCCACAAGACATTTGGATCTCAGAATGCCAACACAGACCTGCTGTTCTTTAGACTCAGCATGCCTATTGAGTTTCACGAAACATTTAAAGTTCCTGCGGGGACCACCCTCCTCACTCGTGCCCTGACCATACCTGAGGAAGAGGTGGTGGAGGTTGACCCAGACTCTGACTTTGAGATCCTGAAGAAGTCCGCAACTCGCAAAGAGCAGGAAGAGGAAAAGAAAGAACCATCTGTGCCTAAAGAAATCCCTGTCATCAAAAATGGAGAGAATGAGAAAGATGCCTCCACTGAGAAAAGCAAAAAAAAAGGGTTTGCTAACATTAGAAAGGCACATGCTATGAATATGGTATACAGTAATTATAAGTTAACTTTTTACATAAAATGTTTGCTGTTATTTTCAGTTTCCTTTTTAAGGCTAAGAAGGCTGCATTGATTAATCCGCCCCCTGTTGTTCCCACCATGCCACGCTTAGTGGAGGATGTGGTGCCAGATGACAGAGATGATGTCGACATCATTCTCAACACGACCACAGTAAGACCAATGTATATGTATTTATGTATGTATGTAGATAGATAGATAGATAGATAGATAGATAGATAGAAATCATTTAGAATTTTTTTCTATATTAAAATTCATTGAATCACCCTCTTTTACCAGTACTACTACTCTGTGCGGGTGTTTGCGGGTCAGGAGCCCAGTGGCATCTGGGTGGGCTGGATCACTCCTGATTATCATCAGTACGACCCACATTTTGACATAAACAAAGTGAGAAATGTAACAGTCACTGTTGGTGATGATAAAGGCAACATACATGACAGGTATGGCAGCTTCTTGTTTACAGTAAAAATGTATCTTTGGGTTTAAAATAACACCCATCTGATGAAAGTGGTCTCTCAAAGTATAAAACGCAGTAACTGCTACATGGTATGGGGAGGGGAGTTCAGTAACTCCCAGCAGACTCGAGTCAGTCAAGAGGATTTTATCATTGGTTGTCTTGTTGATCTGGACACAGGACTCATGACTTTCACTGCAAATGGAAAAGAGATTAACACGTTTTACCAGGTCAGCTACATTCTAATGGCCACGCTTTTCCTAAAAAAAACCATAGGTATGCAACAACACAATGCCGTGTTGTCTTCTTGCAGGTGGAGCCTAACACAAAACTGTTCCCAGCTGTCTTTGTGCTTCCCTCCAGTCAGAATATGATTCAGTTTGAACTTGGCAAGCTCAAGGTATGCTGCAAACTGATGAAACAGCAAAAGCTCTGTCAAATCTTCCTGCCTTCTCTGATATATCATTTGTCTGGGTTTGCTTGTCGCACTAGAACATTATGCCGATCTCTGCCGCCATGTTCAGGAGCGAACGCAAGAACACTGTCCCCCAGTGTCCCCCGAGACTAGATGTCCAGATGTTAACCCCAGTCATCTGGAGCCGCATGCCTAACCATTTCTTGGCTCCAGAGACAGGGCGTGTAAGTGAGCGATTGGGCTGGATCGTCCAATGTCATGAGCCACTCACCATGATGGCCCTCCACATCCCAGAAGAGAACAGGTCAGAAATACTGACAGAACATTGCTATTTTAGTGCCTTATATAAAGATCTCACCTTTATTTTTTTACCAAAATAATGCCTGAATCCTCCAGATGTATCGACATCCTGGAACTGTCTGAACGTATGGACTTGCTGAAGTTTCACTATCATACTTTGAAGCTGTATGGTTCAGTGTGTGCTTTGGGAAACAACCGTGTGGCTCATGCCCTGTGCAGCCATGTGGATGAATCCCAGCTCTTCTACGCCATACAGAACACCTACTTGCCTGGACCAATCAGGAGTGGCTTTTATGACCTGCTCATCAGCATGCACCTGGAGTCTGCAAAAAGAGGCCGACTGGGAACAAACAAGGAATTTATCATTCCTATGACAGATGAAACACGCAGTATCACTCTGTACACTGATAAATCTTGTGCCCTACCCGGGGTGGGCCTCACTACATGTCTGAGACCTAAACTTCACTTCTCCTCTGTTGGATTTGTGGGAACAGATCAAGACATCTACACATTGAGTCCTGTCATCCCTTTACAGGTTAACTTCAATCTCTATTTGCATTATTTATTGGTCATGTCACAATACATGATGACAAAACGTTTACCCTGTTAGGCTTGTGATGATTAATCATCAATAAATATAATATTCTGTCATACTAAAGTGAGTGAAACATTTCACTGTAATGAAGCTTTTAAAACTAGTGAAACTAGAAAATCATATGATGGTACTCATAAGAGAAAATTAACAAAATTGTGATGATTTGTGTTTCCAGGTGCTGAAGACTAAAGCCCTGAACATGCTGACTGAGGCCGTGCAAGATGGGGTTCAAGCCATGAGAGACCCTGTGGGGGGCAGTGTTGAGTTTCATTTTGTTCCAATACTGAAGCTTATCAGTACTCTCCTCATCATGGGTGTGTTTGATGATGAAGATGTCACACACATTCTTAAGATGCTGGAGCCCACGGTGTTCAGTGGCAAGAAAGAAGAGGAGCCCGCCGAAGACAATGTAGATGCAATAGAGCAGAAGGAACAGGAAACTCCCCAACAAGCAGGAACCGTGAAGGAACAGCAGCAGGAAGCAATTGGGGAAGAAGAAGAATTTGAAGAAGAGTTTGAAGAAGAAGAATTCGAGGACGATGGTTTGGGTGAAGAGGAGGAGGAAGAAATGGAGCAGGAAGAAGTAGAGAGCACTAAAGCCATCGTGCCACACGAACAAGAACAGGATAAAGAGACAGAGAGAGTGAATGGTGACAAAGGAGCTGAAGAAACAGAGAAAGAGAAACATCTAGAGACTAGTGGGGAGAGTGAAGAATCGCTGGAGGAGGGCCTTTTCCAGATGAAGCTGCCTGAGTCTGTCAAATTACAGGTTTGTTTCTTTATGTATGTATGTATGTACATCAGAATCTAGAATTGAAGTGATTCATTTTGTTTTTGTCCCTCAGATGTGTACTCTGCTGCAGTATTTCTGTGACTGTGAGCTCCGTCACAGGGTGGAGGCTATTATTGCCTTTTCAGACATGTTTGTCAGCCAGATACAGTCCAACCAAAGGCAGCGCTATAATGAACTCATGCTTGCTTTCACCATGAGTGCAGCCGAGACAGCGCGCAAGACCCGTGAATTTCGTTCCCCACCACAGGAGCAGGTAACTCTACACAAATGCCAAGAAGGTCATATTCTGTCACTAGTCATTGCACATTTTAAGCTACTGTTAATGTTTGGTTTTGTGTAGGTCAACATGCTTATGAATTTTAAGAACTGTGCTGAGGATGAAGACTGCCCCATTCCTGATGAGGTCCGCGAGTCCATGCTGATTTTTCACAATGCTCTGCTTGCACACTGTGGTAAGGATGCAATTGTATTATTAGTCTACAGCTAGCACTGTGGTACAGTTTCTAATTAAAACTTCACTCCAAGGTGTTCATATCGAAAAAGAAGAGGAGGAGGAAGAAGTGGATAATTCTCTTCGTGGGCGGTTAGTCCGTTTATTGGAAAAGGTGAAGAAATTCCGTGAGAAGAAGGTGGAAGTGGAACTTGAGCCACAAGAAGATAAAAAACCAAGTGAGGTTCCTGTAAAAAAACACACACAAAAACACAAAAAAATGTGTTCTGTTGAAAGCATCTGTTAATTTTAATTAAACTTGCCCAGAGGTTTGCATATACGCTACTGCATTTGATACGTTATAATGTATATGATCCTCAGGCACGCTGCAGGAGCTGATTTCACATACTACCATCCACTGGGCCCAGGAGTCATTCATCCAGAATCCTGAGCTTGTGCGTATGATGTTCAGCCTCCTTCATAGACAGTATGATGGACTGGGTGAGCTCATACGTGCCCTTCCCAAAGCGTACACCATCAATGCGGTCTCTATAAATGACACTATGGATCTGCTAGAGTGCTTGGGACAAATCCGCTCACTGCTCATTGTTCAGATGGGCCCAGAAGAGGAGAGACTTATGATTCAAAGCATTGGGTGGATATCTCATTTTTGTTACATTTACATTTAGAAATGTAGAATGTGATGTGATTACTGAGATCAAAGTCTATATCAATATCTTTTTCATCTTCTGCAGGAATATCATGAGTAATAAAGTTTTCTATCAACACCCGAACTTGATGCGAGCGCTTGGCATGCATGAAACTGTTATGGAAGTCATGGTTAATGTACTGGGTGGTGGGGACTCAAAGGTATTTATCTTTTTCCTTTTCTAAATGTGTTCTGTGTAAAGATATCCCTTGCTTTTAAATGCAAATAAGTAATAAGAGAAAACACAATTAGAAACTGTTTTGTTTTTTATACTTGCGTTCCTGCAACAGGAGATCAGATTCCCTCGAGTGGTAACAAACTGTTGCCGCTTCTTGTGCTATTTCTGCCGGATCAGTCGTCAAAATCAGCGTTCTATGTTTGACCACCTCAGCTACCTTCTTCAGAACAGTGGCATTGGCCTGGGTGATTGTCTTTTTTTGCCTCGTTATATTTCATGGTGGGGAAATTATTTGAGCGCTCAACAATCTTTTTCTGTTTTTGCAGGAATGCGGGGCTCCACGCCACTGGATGTGGCTGCAGCCTCTTGTATTGACAACAATGAGCTGGCATTGGCCCTCCAAGAGCAGGATCTGGAAATGGTAAAATACATTTAACATGTCCAAAGCAATCATAATGTGCCATTGTTCACATTTTAAATACACTAACATGTTTCCAGGTTGTGAAATATTTGGCTGGATGTGGACTTCAGAGCTGTCCAATGCTACTGGCCAAAGGTTACCCTGATATTGGATGGAATCCCTGCGGTGGAGAGAAATATCTTGACTTTCTTCGATTTGCTGTATTTGTCAATGGTCTGATCTTTGTTTTGATGTAATGTATCATTCTGTTGCATACCATTTATTTGTCCCTTTATAAATGACATTCTTTTCTTCGCTATAGGAGAGAGTGTAGAGGAGAATGCCAATGTGGTAGTACGTCTCCTCATTCGGAGGCCGGAGTGCTTCGGTCCTGCCCTGAGAGGAGAAGGTGGCAATGGTCTTTTAGCTGCTATAGAAGAGGCCATCAAAATATCAGAGGACCCTGCAAGGGATGGGCCAAGCACTAAGAAAGATAGACGTTTCCCTATGTAAGCTACTCCAAAATGTTTGTTATGGCCTCTGAAGTCACTGTAGCAGCAGTTTTGTAGGTCAACTACTCTTTACTGGATAGGTTTGGAGGAGAGGAGCAGCATGAGGAGAACAGGGTGCACCTGGGGAATGCCATCATGTCGTTTTACTCTGCCCTTATAGACTTACTAGGACGCTGTGCACCAGAGATGCATGTAAGATATTTAATAGCTGGAATAGAATACTAAATTGCTCAATTCATAATCCAGTTGTGATTATTAATAAAGCAAATTTTGGTTAATGCAGTTGATCCAGGCTGGTAAAGGCGAGGCTCTAAGGATCAGGGCTATTCTGAGGTCTCTGGTCCCTATTGAGGATCTGGTGGGTGTGATCAGTCTTCCTGTTCAAATTCCTTCTTTTGGAAAAGGTAATTTGTCATTTTTTCTGCAAGTCATTTTAACATTAAAATTCACATCTGATCAAGCTCTCCTTTTCCTTTTTTGTGCTTAGACAACAGTATCATAGAACCAAAGATGTCAGCTAGTTTTGTGCCAGATCACAAAGCTCCCATGGTCCTTTTCCTGGACAGAGTGTACGGTATTGACAACCAGGATTTCCTGCTCCATGTCCTGGAGGTTGGATTTCTCCCTGACATGAGAGCTGCTGCCTCTCTGGACACAGTAAGCATCAACACAAAGCTGCAGTTGTTGTAAAAAAAACAGACAATGAAAGATATACTTGAGTCTCTGTCTTCTTTCACCAGGTTGCTTTCAGCACCACAGAGATGGCCCTTGCTTTGAACCGCTACCTGTGTTCTGCTGTGCTGCCACTCATCACCAAATGTGCCCCTCTATTTGCTGGCAGCGATCACAGAGCAATAATGATCGACTCCATGTTACACACCATCTATCGGCTGTCTCGTGGGCGAGCCTTCACCAAAGCCCAAAGAGACATCATAGAGGAGTGTCTCATGGCCCTGTGCAAGTCAGTCTCACGTCATGGTCAAGTTTTTTATGTCATTTCAAACTGTCACGTAATTCTTTTATTTGCCTTGTAGACATTTGCGTCCATCCATGCTTCAACACCTGTTGAGACGTCTTGTGTTTGATGTGCCTATTCTCAACGAGTATGCTAAAATGCCATTGAAGGTATGAGGATCTAAATGTTTTACAAGTAAAAAATCAAGTCTTCATTATTTGGTGAACATATTTCATAGTTTTCTTCTACATTTAATAGCTTTTGACAAATCATTATGAGCGGTGTTGGAAGTATTACTGCCTTCCTAATGGTTGGGCCAGCTTTGGGGTTGCATCAGAAGAAGAACTTCATCTGACCCGCAAGCTGTTTTGGGGGATCTTTGAATCCCTTGCACACAAGGTAGTGCTCCTGCAATATGACATTTGTTTTAACAACTAGATATCATCTTAGAATATTTGAAATTGATTTGGGTTTGTGTTTTGCTTTGTAATTGCAGAAATTTGATGCAGAGATTTTCAAGATTTCAATGCCGTGTCTCTGTGCCATTGCTGGGGCCATTCCTCCAGACTATGTAGACGCCAGCTATTCCTCCAAAACTGAGAAAAAGGCATCGGTAGACGCAGAGGGAAACTTTGACCCTAAACCTGTAGATACCACAAAGTGAGATGATGTCTTGAAGACTGTAAAGTATCTATAATGAAATAAATGCTTAATGCTGAATACTGAATGTACATGTGTTCCTCCAACTACAGCACCATTATCCCTGAGAGATTAGATGCCTTTATCAACAGATATGCTGAGTACACACATGATAAATGGGCATTTGAAAAGGTTGGTCCTGTTTTCTTACTCTAGATAGAGAAGAGCAGGGTTTTGGTCAGAGCAGCTATGAATTATGACATGTATAAGGTGATTACGAAGGGAGGATTTTACTATTGTAAGTGTTCATAAAAGATCGTCCTCATTATATGTCCGCATTTCAGATCCAGAACAACTGGTCCTATGGAGAAACCCTGGATGAAAATGCAAAGACTCATCCCATGCTCAGACCTTACAAAACCTTTTCTGAGAAGGTAAATTCACTGCCACTCTGACTCATCCTGCATTTTTCTGCCAGCAATAACTCCCCACTTTTTTCCTGGTAGGACAAAGAAATCTACCGTTGGCCAATCAAAGAGTCGATAAAAGCTATGATTGCATGGGAGTGGAACATTGATAAAGCCAGAGATGAAGAAGAGTCAGAGAAGAAGAAAGCAGCTGCACGCAAAATCTCACAGACTGCTCAGGTTTAGAGCAGTTGGATGAATATACCACCACATCATTATAACAGCAGTTACATATTGTTAAACATTGTTTATATATTTTTCTCTACTAGGCAACCTATGATCCAAGCCATGGCTACAGCCCACAGCCCATTGATATCACACATATGGCTCTCTCCAGAGACCTGCAGGTACATCTGCAAATCTCACATGGGTCTGAGTTATAAGTTCATTCGGTTGATATTCGTACTTTGTATTTCTGAACAGTCTATGGCAGAACAATTGGCAGAAAACTACCATAACACCTGGGGACGGAAGAAAAAGTTGGAGCTGCAGTCCAAAGGTTTTTTTCTAAGGAAGGAAGCTGTACATGGATAAGATGAAAGAGTCTGTGTTAACCTTAGTTGTTTTATTCTGTAGGAGGTGGAACCCATCCTCTCCTAGTTCCCTATGACACTCTGACAGCAAAAGAAAAAGCAAGAGACAGAGAAAAAGCATATGAGCTACTCAAGTTCCTGCAGCTTAATGGATATGCTGTCACGAGGTACTAATGCGGAAGAACAGTTCATACTAAACAGGACATTAAGGAGATATTTGTATTGCACAGCAAATGACTGAAACAGAAGAGAAAATATTCTCATATACTCTGACTATGACTAAACAATGTCTTCAGGGGCTTGAAAGATATGGAGTCTGACATCTCGTCGATTGAGAAGAGATTTGCTTATGGTTTCCTTCAGAAGCTCTTGAAGTGGATGGAAATCGCCCAGGAATTTATTGCTCATCTTGGTACTGTGAAGGACAAACATAAACATCTGACGGGATGATATCTTTCTTCGTTTGGCTGCGTTGTTCTGATGCCACCGTACTGTGTGTTGCAGAGGCTGTGGTGAGCAGTGGACGAGTGGAAAAATCTCCCCATGAGCAGGAAATCAAATTCTTTGCCAAGGTGGGATGTTTATGTTAACTTATTCTGGACACACTTTGGAAGCTGTCTTCACGGTTTTGATAACTGTCTCCTCTTTTCAGATTTTAATGCCTCTCATCAACCAGTACTTCAAAAACCACTGCCTCTACTTCTTATCAACGCCTGCAAAGGTTTTAGGGAGTGGCGGACATTCGTCCAACAAGGAGAAAGAGATGATTGCCAGGTGAGCTCTTCAGTTAAAAAGATGTAACTGACAGCTTTGTCACATGTTCTCTATTCTTTTACTACATCTTTTTTCTTACTACTATTTGTCCACATTTTCTTGTTTTGTATTTTTCTTTCCTTTCCACCGTAGTATCTTTTGTAAAATGTCTGCTCTGGTGAGACACAGAGTTTCTCTCTTTGGTAAGACATTAGTTTCCATCTGAATCATTTCACTCTTTTCTGTGACTCCTTTACTGTATGTAACCATATGATATTATCCATTGCTTTGTCAGGCAGTTCAAGTTCATCTTGTCTTGGATGCATACCGCAGTAAATCACATTTGTCTTGCAGGAACGGATGCCTCAGCAATTGTAAACTGTCTGCACATTCTGGCACGGTCCCTGGATGCAAGGTTCAGTATTTACTGTGGCATTTTCTGCCAAAATAAATAAAATCTGAGTTTGCTGTTGTTATGGTTATGTTTTCTTTTTTGACTTTTTTAGGACAGTGATGAAGTCAGGGCCTGAGATTGTGAAAGCAGGCCTGCGATCATTCTTTGAGAGTGCTGCTGATGACATAGAGAAGATGGTAGAGAACCTCAAGCTGGGCAAAGTATCCAAAGGCAATCAGGTAACCCAAGACCACCATGAAAAATGTAGATTTAATGATAAAACGGCATCTTGACATGTTTTAATAATTATTTTTGCACTCTCAATGTCAGGCTAATACTCAATGCCTACTAATTGTTTAATAATTAAACATATTCTGCTTCTGTCTTTGCGGCTTGCTTCTCTTCTCCTAGCAAGTGAAAGGTGTGTCCCAGAACATCAACTACACCACCATCGCCCTGCTCCCAGTTCTTACCTCCCTGTTTGATCATATCGCTCAGCATCTTTTTGGAGATGACGTCATCTGTAAGTTGTGTTTTTCTAGTTTCTAATTTTCTATGTTTGTTTATCCATCCTGACAAACTGCGTGTCACGTTCACGCAGTGGATGATCTACAGATGTCGTGCTATCGCATCATGTGCAGCATCTACTCCTTAGGGACCGTCAAGAATCCACATGTTGAGCGGTAAATTTACATCCTCATTAATTACAAACAATAAAGAATCTTAATAATGACAGAAGTTATTTTTTTTGTGCGTTCTCTGTAGGCAGAGGCCCGCTCTCGGAGAGTGTTTGGCCCACCTTGCAGCAGCCATGCCTGTGGCTTACTTGGAGCCTCATCTAAATGAGTTTAACGCCTTCTCTGTGTACACCACAAAGACTCCAAGGGAGAGAGCCAGTGAGTGTGATGCTCTTTATTCTGATTTGTTTTTTGTCAACAAAAGAAAAAACTGAAAAAATGACTTTTCACAACTTCTCCTGTAAAAGTTTTGGGCCTTCCAAATGAGGTCCAAGAATTATGCCCAGACATTCCAGAGCTGGATGTGCTGCTAAAGGAGATTGGTGACTTGGCAGAGTCAGGGGCTCGTTATACTGAGATGCCGCATGTGATTGAAATCACTCTGCCCATGCTGTGTAACTACCTGCCCCGCTGGTGGGAGAGAGGACCTGAGAACTTTCCAGAAATGGAGGGCAAGGTCTGCACTGATGTCACATCAGAGCACCTCAATCAGCTTCTGGGCAGCATCATGAAAATAGTTGTCAACAATTTAGGAATTGACGAAGCCTCTTGGATGAAGCGGTTGGCCGGTGAGCTATGCTTAAAACAGCAGTTTACAGGCAAGAGGTATTTTTTTTTCACTGGTTAAATTATATTTTTTGTTTCCTTTTAGTGTTTTCACAACCCATTGTAAGCAGGGCAAAGCCAGAAATGTTAAAATCCCACTTCATCCCAACCATGGAGAAGCTGAAGAAACGTACATCAAAGGTAGTGGCTGAAGAAGACCATTTACGGATGGAGGGGAAGACCGAGGCGGATGAGGAAGACGGCACTATTCGCGATGAGTTTGCTGTTCTCTGCAGAGACTTGTATGCACTTTACCCTCTACTCATCCGGTATATTGACAACAACAGGTAAAGTCCTTAATAATATATATATATATATATATATATATATATGACCCCTTAAAGCCATGACCTCTGGCTTTAACTCTAAGAAATTCCAACATAACAGATTTAATGAGAAACTTTTTAGGACTGTTATGTTGTTGTTGTTGTTGTTGCTCCAATGCAGGGCAAGATGGTTGACATGCCCAGATCCTGATGCAGAGGAATTGTTTAGAATGGTTGGGGAAGTCTTTATTTTCTGGTCCAAATCTCATGTGAGTGTTCTACTTGGCCACTGAACATCTACATTACTTGCTGCTCTCTTATGTACTCTAGCATAAGCATCTTTCTGTGTACTGCAGAACTTCAAGCGAGAAGAACAGAACTTTGTGGTGATGAACGAGATCAACAACATGTCATTCCTCACTGCTGACAGCAAAAGCAAGATGAGCAAGGTAGGTTAACAGGAGGCAGTGTTCCTGAGGATCTAGTAAAGTGTTATGTACTATGTGCTGTAATTATGGTTTGTTCCTCTGTTTTTGTTGTATTTCATATATAGTTATGTTTTTTTTTTTTTTGTTTTGCCTTCAGGATGGCCTTGGATATTTAAAAATATTATTTATCTTAAAACAACCCAAAGAGAAAATCACTTATGCAGCACATATATTTTACTAGCTGTATCCAAATGTCCCTGTTTCATTGCTTTTGTTTTTGTGTTGAACTAGACGCCAAAAGGGCTCGTTAAAGCTGATTCTCTACCGACTGTATATTTTTTCCACACTGCAAAATGGAAACAAAACCAAAACAACTTGTACGCAGCTGCATGAGGTGTAAGTAATATAAATCTACACTGTAATGGAGCACCAGCTACAGTTGCAGGCTTTAGAGGTAACTGAAGACCATTTTGTTGACTTTACTCATGATGGATGTCTTTGCCCACTAGTTTGAAGGTGGACATTTGGATTCAGCTTCTGATTTCTTTTATTTATTACTTGAAATTCACATATGGTTGCCTCAGATCAATGGCAACAACACCCTGTAACTCTCAACTGTTATTTGAATTCATAGCAGACTGTCAGTCAGTTGAGTTAATGTTATTTTCTGTTTGGCTGTCCCTTGTCCTCTTCTTTTGGGTTGCGGCTGGGTTTCCAGGGCGGGGACTCAGAGGTTAGACTTTGATCCTGCACGACCGCTGTGCTGACCGCATGGCACCTTAATTTTCGGGGAGCTTTTCATCAACCTCTCCAGCACACTGGCACATCTGATCCTCATACTACATCCACAAACACAGACACTCACAAGTACACTGTGTGCTGACACACGAGGACATTCCACTGTGAGAGAAGACACCCACGGCTGCTGATTTAGGGACAGTGACAAATGCCTTTCTTCCTAATGCAGCTGTAGCTATTCAGTTAGGCATAATTTGCAGTTTATCATGAGTGGAACAAAGCTATAAATACTTTTTTTTTAAATATATATTTATAGAATATAAATGGACAGTTGTTGCTTCAGAGGAGCAACAAATATAGTCTAGATCTTCTTACACTGCCATTAGCAAGGTTATGTGTATGCCTTTGCACTTGTGTTCTTATACGCGGACATAAATTGTACAGCAAGGGTGGTGCACAAGTGCTAAAATAGTACAAAACTAAAATGTGAAACTAGAGATTCCATATAACAACAAGTTTTATGTGGGATCATTGGACATTAGCCCACTTCTGTGGCTTTCCCCAGTCCTGCCAGTGTGTATGGAGGGGAGTCTGGAGGCGCTTGATGAAAGTACTCAGCTGTAGAGTTGGGCTCATGGCACTGGGCTGTACACCGGGCCCCAAATGGCAGTGAGAGCACAGTGCCATCATCCTGTCACTCAGTTTGCTCTTTGTTGATAATAGTTCAAATTTAGTATGTTTTATATTTCTTTTTATCTGAGGATGGTTGTCCTGTAGCTTTTGTAATGGTTTTTTTTGCCAGTAGGGGGTAACATTAGAGTTCTCTGTGCTCTTTCTTCTCTCTGGAAATACCATTTCATATCATGGTTGAATTTCTCTTTCAGTAGTAACCACACTAACACAAACACCTTAAACATGATGCTAAAGATTTCTAAAATTACATAAAAATATGTCTTTTTATCTGTTTAAAAGTGCTTAAAGTGTCTATAAACCTAACAAATACACGAATCTCTTACCAGCTTTGCACCCTGGTTTCTATAAACAAGTCTTTCATAACGCGCTTTCAACTAGGAGTGAACTAAAGCAGAAGCAGTAAGGGATAGGAATTTTTACGATTTATGTCAGCAGTTGTTGGGCTACTGTAATGACCTTATAGTTTAAATATTATAAAAGAACATGTGTGATTTCATAAAGCAAAATAAGATAATTCCTGACTGTGGATTAATTTATTAACCAGCTCTAAAGTGGTGATGAATATAGCTATTCATATAGTTGCAATGTCCCTGAAGGTTTGTACAGTAAATTAACTCCCTGCCTGCTTGTG
Source organism: Pao palembangensis (assembly GCA_015343265.1). Taxonomy (NCBI): domain Eukaryota; kingdom Metazoa; phylum Chordata; class Actinopteri; order Tetraodontiformes; family Tetraodontidae; genus Pao; species Pao palembangensis. Next base: position 7,846,035 of record CM027094.1, on the reverse strand, counting down.
TGATAAAGGATAGCTAAATTATCTTGTTGTCCACCTATTTGATTCAATGGAAATCTTCTATTTTTTGATGGGAATTCACCCTGTTAAACTGTCTTTCTGCAGATAGATTATGTATTTTCTTTAATGTGCCTTTAAACACCTAATTCAAGAAAACTTGCTGAACACTCTCAGAAAATAATTCCAGAGGAAAGGAGTACAGGAACGTTTTCCATAGACAGTTTGCTTTACTGTAGTTATCAGCCTGCTACTAATGGATCTTACTTTACAACTTTAATCAAGAACATAATCATGCTGTTAATATTTTTAATCTTTCTAACAAATTATCATTCTCATGTGAAAAAGAGCAGTTGTATACATTCTGCAGGAATGCTGGGTTGTTTATCTCCTGCTTTCTTTTGCATGTGTGAGAATCAGTTTCCACTTGATTTTTTTAAGCCCAATTCCTTTCAGATTCCTTTTCCCAGAGGCAACAACAACACTTTTCACTGTCACTGTTTGCTTTATTTAGAGGTCTGAGCTCAGAGAACCCACAACAGGGAATATGCATTTACATGTTTGTACATATCGGTGGTGCTACAGTAATATAATGGGATTCACTGGCGACTTTTCTCTTCAGTGATGAGGGCTGGGATCCATGAATGCGCAATGCATTTTTTGAGATACTGTAATGTTTTTTTTTGTTTGTTTTTGTTTTTTTTTTAATTCCTGTTTCTTAGGGAGGAGGCTCTGACACTGAACGTACGAAGAAGAAGAAGCGTGGAGATCGTTACTCTGTGCAGACTTCGCTTATTGTGGCTGCATTGAAAAAAATGCTTCCCATAGGCCTCAATATGTGTTCTCCTGCTGATCAGGAGCTTATTAACTTGGCCAAGATCAGATATTCTTTGGTAATTTTGAATATTTTAAAGAGCATTGCAGTAGTGATTTCACAAGGGATACAGATGGTAAATTGACTTACCTTACAGAGAGACACAGATGAAGAAGTAAGAGAGTTTCTGCAGAACAACCTTCATCTGCAGGGCAAGGTATTAGTCCCACTGTGTTCCATCAACTATCAAAAACTCAAAGGTGTGAATAAAGCTAATGGGTTACAGTACATTTCCTAAAGCTCTGTGTTGTGTTGTGGACAGGTGGACAACCCATCCATGCGCTGGCAGATGGCCCTGTACAAGGAAATGGCCGGGAAAGCTGAAGACGCTGATGCACCGGTGAAAGTCGTCAAGAGAGTGCAGGAGGTTTCTGCAGTCCTCTACCATCTGGAAGTGGTAAGCAATTGTATTAGTTCTGGAAAAACTAAAAAGAGATAAGCTTGTCAAAAGTATTCCTCTGGATACTATTCCCATCGTGCATAGTCAGACTCAGTTCTCATGGTCGCCTTAGACGGAGCATCCATTTAAATCAAAGAAGATGGTCTGGCACAAACTGTTGTCTAAGCAGAGACGCAGAGCTGTTGTGGCGTGTTTCAGGATGACGCCATTATACAACATACCAAGGTAAGACAACGGTCAAAACTTTCATGCACTCCACTGTCGCAAAACCACTGAGTTGTGAATTAAATTCCTATTTGTCTCTGCAGGCACCGTGCCTCAAATATGTTCCTGGAGGGATACAAACGGAACTGGCTCTACTCGGAGGGCTATGCCTTTGAAGACAGGATGATCGACGACTTGTCTGTGAGTGTCATCTCACATCTGCGTTCTCTTAAGTACATTTATTTGAAGCCATTGTTAACTTTCATCTTACCTGTGAATCCCAGAAAGCGATGGAGCAAGAGGAGGGAGATGAGGAGGAAGAGAAAGAAACCAAACCAGACCCCCTCCACCAGCTCATTCTGCATTTCAGCCGCACCGCTCTGACAGAGAAAAGGTTGATTTTGTGTTCTAATAATGCGTCCACTCTAGATGTCAGAAATGTTGCTCAGACATGGATTATATTTTATTTCTTGTAAAATAATTGCCTGATTTTGTCCAAAATTTAGTAAACTTGATACAGATCATCTTTATATGGCATATGCCGACATTATGGCAAAGGTGAGTCACTGCAGACGTTTTTGGACCTGATCTGTTGTCTAAATGAAATCTGATGTATTTCTTTAACTCTGCTTTTCTAGAGTTGCCATATTGATGAGGAAGAAGAAGGGGGAGAGGAAATGGTGGAAAATGATGAAGATGAGAAGTCCTTTGAGGTGCGACAGTCAGAACTGGTAATGGGCGGCCAGGGGCTGGGGACCAGGAACACATTGGAGCGGTAGCTTTTGGCGCTTTGAGTGAAGTCATCATCAGCACATTACTTCATCGCCACATCTCCCTCTCTCTTTCCTCTGTTTTGTCTTGTCATTTGTCTGACCCCTGCGGTGTTCTTAACATTTTTTAGCTGCTTAACTTAAAATCTCAAAGCTCCAATCCAGATTCTTCTGTGTTTCATCCATTCAATCATTTATTGATTTTTTTTTTACATTTATTATTAAATGTGGCAAACACCTGGTGAGGTTAAACGTTAAAGCATTAAATGTGGATTGGTGCTGATTAGAAGTATTTTGTGTTTTACTTAACACAACAGTAATGTTCACAAACCAACAACATTAACAAATAACTCACTTGTTCTCTTTAGTTCTCTGTTCTGCTCAAAGTAATAATTAATTAATGCGTCAACAAAAAAAGAGCCTCTGAGCTTTTCATTCTGTTCCAGCACTTTTCCTAAAACACTAGACTGCCGCTCTCGACCTTTAACGTATTGTATTTTATTAAGGTGACATTTGAAACCTTTTTAATGGCTCCTTTTAAAGGCAATACCAGCTGTTAACTTTCTGACATCATTCATTATTTTTTGCTTCAGATTTATTACTCCAACACATGCCCACACATGCCCCCCCGCCCCCCCCCCCCCCACACACACACACACACACACACACACACACACACACACACACACACTGGATTTCTCTCATCAGGACTTGTGTCATTTATTTTTGATTTTGATTTAACCTTTATATCTGCTGGTTATATCAGTCCTTGCACTTCATATGGCTATCTGTCTGTCTGTCTGTTTCTCTCTCTCTCTCTCTCTCTCCTATCTCTCCATTTCTGTCCTTACACACATAACTCCAGTCTTAATAAACTGAATGCATCTGATCAATGCTCCCTTCCCCCACTCACTTAGCATACTGACAGACGACAACGAAAGCCAAAATAGCACACATAGTGTTAACACACACCCATTCAAATACTCACAGTATCTATCTATCTACCCCCCCCACACACACACACACTCACACACATATATGCGTGCGCACACAGCATCATACAGTGCATAGAATCACATTTCATTAGGTATTCAAAAGGGTCGCACTACAAAATTCAACAACACAGCAGGCAGAACGTGGTCAGGCATACGCGGGTGGTTGGGTGGGTGTGACTGGGGGAGGGGGTTTGTTTGAAGGTCATGATGTAGGATGCTACAATCGATCTGTGATGTGACTGAACAGAGCAATGTCAGTTTGACCTCTGTGGCAGAGCTTTTTCTGTGTTTGCTATTTAAAATCTTTAAACAGTTAATTACGTGTAGGTGTAGTATTATCAGTGACGGATAGGCGGAAGTTGATTTTGCTAAACAAATTACATTATTCTAAAATGACTTTATACAGCTCTAGGTGAAGAGTGAGAAAACTGAGCCAGTGGGGGCTGTTTCCTGTAGTCTAACGCTTGCTCAAGCCAGCAAACGTGGAGGAGTAGTGTAGCTCCATGACTAACAAGAGCAAACCTCCGCCAAGGCCAAACACATCACATTGTCCACCCTGAAATCAAATACAGTTGTTAATGTGAAATTCTCTCGAAAGAATAGGGCTTTGTGAGTTTTTTTCAGAAGCAAACATCTTCTCACTGACACGTATTTGAATACAGCTCATAATAATTTAGTGTTTCCAGTTTTCAGTTTTACCAGAAATATGAAGCTGAAATTGGTGCTTCTCTCATCTGCATATTGACTCCAAAATGAAAACCACATGAATGTGTGGTTTGTCAGCAAAAAAAAAAAAAAAAAAAAAGAACTCTCAAAACTCCAGATTTGAATGCATTTTACTTGAATTCAGATGCAAGCATTTAGTGGGGATTATGGGATTACTCTGATAGCCTTAAACTTGAACCCTTATGAAAAGATAACTTCCTTGGCGGAGGATTAAACAATAACCAGTAATTATAAAAAACATAGAACGTGTGGTAGTGTGAAAGTCCTTTAAACAGATGATAACAACCTATTCTACTGATGTGTGATAAAACACTGAGATCTGTAGTATAATTATGTAATGCAGCTGCAGACTAGTTCCGATAAAACGTTAAACTAATAAAAAGTTTAATATTAAAGTGGCAAGATTGTAAAGTAAAGGAGAGTTGAAATTTGAGACAGCTCATAAACCTTATTTATGAGTATTTTAAATTTTTTTTGCGGCTCAGTTAAGTAGCTAAGATACTTTTTAATATTAAACATTTACAATTTAAATGTTGGTTTCTGTATATTCAATCACTCTTGTTATTGTTTTCTCAGATATCTGGCTTCAAACGCTTTATTCTACTTGTTAAATCCTCTTTAATTTACCTGTAGATGCTCATTAGGTTTGTTTGACCTACAGGAGAAGGAAATGGAGAAACAAAGGCTGCTGTACCAACAGTCCAGACTCCACAATCGTGGTGCTGCAGAGATGGTCCTGCAGATGATCAGTGCCTGCAAAGGTTCCTTCAGTCACTTCCTTTAATCACTTTCTTGCCCACAGATTATGAATACCATTTGCTTTTCCGCACAAATACAGGTGAGACTGGTCCGATGGTGACTACCACCCTTAAGTTGGGTATCTCCATCCTTAATGGTGGAAACAGTGAGGTTCAGCGAGTATGTATTCTGGAATTTTTTTTTTTTTTTTAATCATCAATCTAGGCTATTTCAGCATGTCTTTCAAGTTAACTGGAACACTTATTTATGGAATCTCTTTTTTTTGTTTTTAGAAAATGCTAGAATACCTGAAGGATAAGAAGGATGTAGGCTTCTTTTTAAGTGTTCAGGCACTGATGCAGACGTGCAGGTCAGCCCCCCAATTAGAAAAGTATTATTGGGCAGTAATGAGTGCACATATAAAGTGTTTTTCTTCTCTCTGCAGTGTCCTGGATCTCAATGCCTTTGAGAGGCAGAACAAGGCAGAGGGCCTGGGCATGGTTTCAGAGGAGGGGACTAGTAAGTCCTTAGGACATTATAATATCATTAATTATTCATCTAGTGCTTTTTCTCCAACATTTGAGGGTTCAGATTACACTGGTACATATTTCAGGATGCTTTTGTTGTTGTTTATCCACCACAAAAACAAAGTATTTCTATTTTTGAAGGATGTGATATTATGATATTCATCATACCACATACTCTCACTATTAACATAGCAGAGCACACTGAAGACAGCCTAAGCATCAATTCATTCCTCTTCCATTTCTTTAGATTTAAACACATTTAGTTGTTTTTCTAACATTACACATTATTAACTCTTGTTAACTGTAGATCCATTAGATTTAAAGATGTAATGTGCTTCACTTTTTATTGCTGATTGGGTTTTATTTAGTCTTTGACTGATCTTCCACCTGGTTCTAAGTTCATTATAAAATCTACCTTACTGAAATTGCCATGGAATGTTGTTAATCTCCCCCTCCTCATTGTAGTCTTCTACTTTTGTCAACACATTGATCCTCTCTCCCTTCCCCATGATCACTGCCATCTCTCCCTTGTCCCTCCTTTCATGGTCCTCAGAGTTGAACATAGATCGGGGTAAATCATGTTTCTGTCCACTCTCCAATCATGTTTCTGTCTCTCTCTCTCTTTCTCTCTGCCACTGGCTTTCCAACAATTCTTTAACTAACGCTGAATTTTGACCCAGAGAGGATCAGAAGCCTCTTATCACCTTTCATTCTCATTGCTTGTAGTTCTTTCTCACATTTCTACTTCCTTTCAAAAGGCAATGAATGGAGTCTGGTCTTTCCCTCCCTAAATTAGATCAGTCATTAACAGTTCGTCATATCTGATTTGACAATTTTTCAATTACCTTATGCACACAGAAGCATGTTTTTTTTTAAATGAGACTGATGTCAAAATTAAAGCCACTGGATGTAATTTCAAGGCCCATCTACATGACCACCAAATCTGGATAACTGGGAGTAATCAGATGCTTCATTAAATGTAAAAAAGGGCCATAAAAAAAGACAAGACAACCTAAAATTTTGTGTGTAGAAATGAGATGTAGAAGACCTCACACCTCTCCAGCACTGAAGAAACCATCTTTTTTCTGATTATGTCACTACGGAGCAGGTAGTTGCTCTGTGGCCACTGTTTTCTTGGAGACCCTAAAGTTGCAGCCAGTGGCTTGAATCATTGTGGTTTTGATAAATAATGAACCTTCCATCTCTTTCTGTGATGGGTCATGTGCTGGATTCCCTTCTGTATTTTTGAGGGACGTTGCCTGCTCCTCTCTGAGGCTGCACCAGAACGCAGCCTGTGTGTGCTGCATGACTCTGGATCTTGGTGTGTATTTATTGTTTACCGTGGTGGACTGGGATTAATTAAAATACAAATCAGATGTCATGAGCTACTTCACTCTGCAGATATATTTAAATAAATAAAGTGTAAAGTGAAAAATACACCAGGAACACTGGTGGTCAGTTCACCCATAAGTTATATTAACATTTTAATATCACTAAAGTTATTTTTCCTATCTGTACGAAATAATGCATATTATTGTTGCGTACAGCTGTATGTTTTCTTTGTCGATGCCTCGTGTATGTTGTTTCAATATCAGACCAAAGTTATGTCTATTAATATGATCTATATAATTTAGTGTGACTCATTCTTTAATTGCTTGTAAGAAAAAAAAAAAGCAGCATTTTGTCAGCGGTTGACGTTGCAGTGTTACTAAAATCCATTGAGAGATGATCGTAAATTAGGATTATATTTTATTTAATGTTCTCATACTGTGGCTAACGAGGATTTAGTATTAATGTAATGTAATGTAAATTTGACTGATGTAGCCAGTCTGACCTTAATCAGATGTCAGGGTGTAGTTTTACAGTTTATTGTTTTTCTTGTCATAGGTGAGAAAGTGATGGCGGACGATGAGTTCACCTGTGACCTCTTCAGGTTTTTGCAGCTGCTGTGTGAAGGACACAATAACGGTTAGTCTGGTATTGAATCGGTGTTAAAAAAAAAAAAAAAAATTGTAAGCCATCAAACATACATTAAAATGATGCTGTGCTGTAGATTTTCAGAACTACTTGCGGACTCAGATTGGCAGCACCACCACCATCAACATCATCATCTGTACAGTGGATTATCTGCTCCGACTGCAGGTAAACTGAAAAATGAGCAGTTACCAAAAAGCAGCCATTAACCTTTCACCTGAGGGCCATGCGCACTGAACGGTGTGTCTGTTGTACATTCAGAGAAGGGATTTGATTATTACTTTTCCCATTTTTTTTTTTAATCAAGGAGTCTATCAGTGATTTCTATTGGTATTACTCTGGCAAGGATGTCATTGACGAACCAGGGAAAAAGAACTTCTCCAAGGCCATGACAGTGGCAAAACAAATATTTAACACTCTCACTGAATACATTCAGGTAAAACTCACATAACAAATCAGAATTTGACTCCATCCAGTCACTTGTTGTATGTGTAACACAGTTTTTCTTGTCAGGGCCCATGCACAGGCAACCAGCAGTCTCTGGCACACAGCAGGCTGTGGGACGCCATTGTCGGTTTTCTTCATGTCTTCGCCCACATGATGATGAAGCTGGCACAGGTATGAAGTCATGTCATTCCATGGTTATATCATCCTTTACAACATTGACTGGCTGTACTCATGCAAACCAAAGAAAAGTCATTCTTGCTTTGCTGCAGCGTCACGTGTGGATTGAGCACATCGACAGCCTTTATCTTATCGGCTCTGTAGCCTCTCAGGTTGTCTCTTTGCCTCGTTTTAGCACATTCTGTGCAGTTTATCTGCATACAAACACATTTAACAGTATAAACTGTGTGCACATTAGGACAAGTATAAGAACTCACTTTTTCAGTTAACTCAAGTTAACATCTGTATTTTCTTTAGAGTTGTGAAGGTAAATCATGTTAATGGTGGATTAATGGGGTGAGTGAGGCTAATGACCCAGGCTTTTCATTATTATCATGTTTTGCATGTAAAACCCATCATTCATATCCATTCATCCATCCTTCATCCATAATTGCCACATATGTTAACCATGTGATACAGCTAACGCAACATTTATTTGGCCCTTGATGACCATCCATATGCTTGGCATCATCAGCTGTCAGCCATCAATATGTTTGAAATATAAATCCTAAAGAAGATTAGATGTTGAGTGGAATGTAAAACTGAAGCCATGATTTTGTTAAACTCACCAGTTTGATCATGTTTTTTCAGTGATTCTGCAGGATTGAGGCCAGTGAACTAAAACATGAGATTTATTTTTTTATATTTTTAAAACTTAAACTTAAATACCAAACGTGGAACTAGGGCAGGATGTATGTTTTAGTGGTTTATTTGCCATTAACAAAAGAAATAATGTATTAATCAAATAGACATTTGAAAATGAAATGTTTGTAATTGCTGAACACCCAAATAATATATTTATCACTGAACCTGTCTTCCACATGGTCAATGCAGGGTAAAGTATGTATCTATTTTATTTGTTTATTGATGTGATATTGATTTTGATGTTTACCAGTTTGTAATTTATTCAGTGTTGATTTTCCTGATCAGGTTGTTTTATATTCACCTGCTGTAATTAAATCCCAGAAGCCGTGTTAAAATTACATCTCAGGTGAGAATATAAATATATTTGAATATATTTATATTCATTCACACTTTTTAGAGAGAATAACTCTTCATTTAGGTGGAGACTTAAGTAAAGAGCATTCAGAAGAGAAGAAAAGAAGCACAACTTTGAATGTTTTTAGTTGATTTCTTCATTCTATTGTGCTTTAGTAAACTGCAACACGTTGTAACATATTTTTGCTATGCCTGAAGTCATAATAATACTAGTATTTTTATCATTTAGTTTTTTAGTTTAAGTATACAAAAAAAGGAACAGGTGGCTACAAAACTTCCTGATAGGAGGCTTTTTAACCTCCATAAATCATGTATAAAGGTCTTTTTGCTGTTGAAATTTAAATTTTAATATCACATCTATGCTGTGTGTGCACATTTAACATGGCTTTTAATTCTGTTGCCATCTCATCTACTAATAATAACTCAAGCTTTCCATTTGTGCTGTTACTTTGTGGCTTCTGCATTCTAATATTGTTTTAGGCAGTAATCTAACATGTGTATGTAAGAGAGTACAGTGTCATTATTTATATTAATAGAATGAAGTCATTATCAGCTGATTTAGCAAGGTAGATTGGGTATTATGACAACCTATTAAATTTTCCTTAGAATAAATTTTTCCTCTTAATCTGTCAAAAAAACTACAGCTTTAAAATCTAATGCAAAATTGAGAAAATTGGCATTTTAAGTTAGTAGTAGTAGTAGTAGTAATTTATGTATATTACAGTACATTCTCAATTTTGGAGAATTAACCAATCGGATCAATTCCTTCACATTGAGTAGACCTGGAACTAAAACATATTTCTGCAGATCCTTTTAAGCTTTTGTAAACATTAAGGTTATTTTATGTTGAAATAATGTGTGCTTAACTGTTCTGACACGTTCTTTCTGTTCCCTGGTGAGTATGGTGTTGCCATAAACATGTTTCCCCCTCTAATACTTCCACGTGATGTGAGCTGTGTCGTCATTACTGTCATTACTGTCAAATTGTGCATCTTTGTACCACCACAGGACTCCAGCCAGATCGGTCTGCTGAAGGAGCTCCTCGACCTTCAGAAAGACATGGTGGTTATGTTGCTCTCGCTGTTAGAGGGTAAAGGATTGTTTCTTGGTTGTTTTAAGGTTTAAACTGATTTTTAATCTCCTTCTGCGACTCATTAAATTGCTTTTATTGTGCTCTGTGTTCAGGAAACGTGGTAAATGGTACCATTGCGCGCCAGATGGTCGACATGTTGGTAGAGTCTTCCAGCAATGTTGAGATGATCCTGAAGTTCTTTGACATGTTCCTCAAACTGAAAGACATCGTGGCATCGGATGCTTTTCGGGATTATGTCACAGACCCCCGAGGGCTGATCTCCAAGAAGGATTTCCAGAAGGCCATGGACAGCCAGAAACAGTACTCTCCCTCTGAGATCCAGTTTCTTCTGTCCTGTTCGGAAGCAGATGAGAATGACATGATCCACTATGAGGAGTTCGCCAGTCGCTTCCAAGAACCTGCCAAGGACATTGGGTTCAACATTGCGGTGCTGCTCACCAACCTGTCAGAACACGTCCCCCATGACACCAGGCTACAGAACTTCCTTGAACAAGCGGAGAGCGTGTTGAACTACTTCCGTCCCTTCCTTGGCCGCATCGAAATTATGGGCGCTAGCAGGAAGATCGAGCGCATCTACTTTGAAATCAGTGAGGTAAACCGGCGCCAGTGGGAGATGCCTCAGGTCAGAGAGTCCAAACGGCAGTTTATCTTTGACGTGGTCAACGAAGGTGGTGAATCAGAGAAGATGGAAATGTTTGTCAACTTCTGTGAGGACACCATTTTTGAGATGAACATTGCCTCCCAAATTTCCGAGCAGGAGGAAGAGGAAAAGGGTGAAGAAGATGACGAAGGAGATGACGGTGGAGGTGAGGGGGGAGCAGGAGCTGGCGTGAGTGGAGGGGGCGATGAGGAAGGCAATGGGGAGGAAGGGCAGCCCGAATCCAGCTCTGCCTTTGCAGAATTCATAAACAGCACCGTTAGCTTCTTTAGCATTTTCACCTTCCGTAACCTGCGGAGACAGTATCGCAGAGTGAGAAAGATGACCATCAAAGAGATCATAGTGGCTCTGTCCACCTTCTTTTGGACCATCCTGATGAGTATATTACAGTTCATTTACAGTCTATGCAAAGGCTTCTTCATGATCATCTGGCAGGCCCTGTTTGGTGGGGGGCTAGTGGAGGGAGCAAAAAACATCACAGTGACAGAGATCCTAGCTAGCATGCCAGATCCCACGCAGGATGATGTGCATGGAGACGGACCCGGGGAGCCGAGAACAGGGGAGGAGCAAGACCCTGGAGGTGTAACGGAATCTGGTGAGACTGGGAGTGGAGAGGAGGAAGAGGAGGATACCCAGGAAAAGGAGGGTGGGAGGATACCAGGCATTGATGCTCCAGGTGGACTCGGAGACATGGGTGTGGAATCACCCGTAGAACCTCCGACTCCGGAGGGGACTCCCATAACAAAGAGGAAAATGGTGCGTAAAAAGGTCCACCTTCACCTTAGCCTCCTGACAGGCTCCAACAGTGTCACATTTTTGATCTGTTTCAGGCACCAGAAGAGATGGATGCAAGCCAGAAACCAGCTGAGCCTGCCCCCAAAGAAGAACCTCCCCCTGAGCCCGAAAAGGCTGAGTAAGCATTTCTGGTTATCTGTATGTTTGATTTTAATTATAGATTTTTCTGGCACTGGTCTTGGCAGACAGCTATACTATACACTAAGCTATACTGGAAGAATGACAAGTAACCACTGTAGCAGAAGTTCTAGTATAAAGTGGAGGTACAAAGAGTAAAAAAAGTACTTTAGGACATCAGTGAAATTATTCATCCATTGATTATTAAGCAATTCACTTGTATTATTCTAAGTTAGGTGTAAGGGGTTTTAGCGTAGAAAGAGGAGACAAAAGATTAAGTATGTGTCACAACCATGTGCTACGATGATTTTGAGGTTAATTTCCAGGGTTGAAAGTGGCGAGAAAGCAGAAAAAGAGCCCCAAAGCAAGGAGGAAATGCTGGAAAAACCAAAGAAATCTGCCCAGAAAAAAGAAAAGAAGGTGAAAGGGGAGGAAGGTTTCCAGATTTGGAGCGAGCTAGAAACCCAAAGGAACAAATTTCTGGTAAGTTGCAAACAAATTTGAGTTAGAACTGCAGTGTTTACTTATCCACTGTCGGTAAATAAAAGATTATTCAATCTTTGCAGAACTACCTCTCCAGAAACTTCTACAACCTGCGCTTCTTGGCTCTCTTCCTGGCATTTGCCCTGAACTTCATTCTACTGTTCTATAGGGTAAAAAACATAAAAAAATACCCCAGATTTGTTCATTTACTACATGATTTTACAGCAATCCATGTTGTGTTCCCTCCATATAAAGGGAATACCAATAAAGTTGAAGAGCGCATGTCTTCCTTGCTCTCCTCTGTTCAGGTGTCGGACACCCCTCCTGAGGGTGACGAGTTGGAAGGGTCTGGGCTCTCCGAGGGCAGTGGGATATTTGAAGCATCGGGCTTGTTTGAAGGCTCAGGAGAGGAAGTAGAAGGCTCTGGACTGAGTGAGGGAGGAGAGGAGAATGACGAGGACATGCCCATTTATTTCTATTTGGAGGAGAGCACAGGGTACATGCAGCCTACGCTGGCCTTCCTCGCTGCCCTGCACACCGTCATTTCCTTTATCTGCATTATTGGCTACAATTGTCTGAAGGTATAGCAGCTAAAACCAAACTTTTCACTGTGTAAAGATGGTGCATGTCTCAATCATGAGCCTCTATCACTTAGATTCCACTGGTGATCTTCAAACGGGAGAAAGAACTTGCAAGAAAGCTGGAATTTGATGGACTTTACATCACTGAGCAGCCTGAAGAGGATGACATCAAGGGCCAGTGGGACCGACTGGTTCTAAACACTCCGTAAGGGGATTGAAAAAAAGTGTTCTGTCTGTTTCTCTCTTAATCATGAACATATTTGTGTGTTTTTCCACAGCTCCTTCCCGAACAACTACTGGGATAAATTTGTGAAAACAAAGGTGAGCTGTGTTTGATGCTGCTGCTTCTGCAGCGCTCTCCTCTGAGCAGTTTCAGGGTTAATTTAATGTGTGCCCTCAGGTCCTGGATAAGTATGGAGACATTTACGGCCGGGAACGAATCGCTGAACTCCTGGGTGTCGATCTGGCCTCCCTGGATGTGAGTCAGCAGCAGCATGAGAAGAAACAGGACGCTCCAGACAATTCTGTGTTCGCATGGTACAGTCCATGTTTCTCCAGTAAATATCAAATATTCTTTTTTAAAAGTGGGCATCAACCAGATTTGAATCGGTTTTTTTTGTTTTTGTTTTTTTAGGATTACCTCCATTGACATGAAATATCAGATCTGGAAATTTGGTGTTGTGTTCACAGACGGCGTAAGCAATCCGCTGTTTTAGCACCATCCAGATGAAGCTTAACGTCTTCAAACTGAAAAACGTCTTTTTGATCTTGTAGACTTTCTTATACCTCTGCTGGTACATGATAATGTCTCTGCTGGGACATTACAACAACTTCTTCTTCGCCTGCCACTTGCTGGATATCGCCATGGGGGTCAAAACCTTGCGCACCATCCTGTCCTCGGTCACACACAACGGCAAACAGGTGAGCGCAGCAAAGACGTTTAAAACCCGCAGCATCTTGTTTCAGACTAGATCAATCACTCGTTTCTCTGCCGTCTCTGCCAGCTCATGATGACTGTGGGGCTGCTGGCCGTGGTCGTGTACCTTTACACCGTAGTCGCCTTCAATTTCTTCCGCAAGTTTTACAATAAGAGTGAGGACGAAGACGAGCCGGACATGAAATGCGACGACATGATGACAGTAAGTCCACGCAAGTCTGACATGTTATGATAGATTACTATCAGCCAGACCATGAACATACATGTTTTTTTTTTCCCTAGTGTTACCTGTTCCACATGTACGTGGGTGTGCGAGCAGGCGGAGGCATCGGGGACGAAATCGAGGATCCCGCCGGAGACGAATACGAGCTGTATCGAGTCGTCTTTGACATAACCTTCTTCTTCTTTGTCATTGTCATTCTGCTGGCCATTATTCAGGGTAAAACAGGGGGACTGGGATGCATTTTTAAACTTTTATAAGACTTCTAAGATGCTCCATTTTGCTCTCCGTAGGTCTGATCATCGACGCCTTTGGAGAACTGAGAGACCAGCAGGAGCAAGTCAAGGAAGACATGGAGGTATAAAAGCGGCCTGTCATAAAAGCGGTATAAAAGCGGCCTGTCACTGTCACATATGTGCTGCTCTCCTCATCACCTTTGATTCTCTGCAGACAAAATGCTTCATATGTGGGATCGGAAGCGACTACTTTGATACAACGCCGCACGGCTTTGAGACTCACACTTTAGATGAACACAACCTGGCCAATTACATGTGAGTGTATCCCTGCATCTGCCCGGACTCTGCATGTGTGTCTGTGTACAAATGAGGGGGGGAAATGTTAACGCGTGTCTACTTTTCAGGTTCTTTTTAATGTATCTAATCAACAAAGATGAGACGGAGCACACTGGGCAGGTAAGGCTGAAATATTTTTCTTTCATTTTCAGTTTCTTAATCAGTCTGTGTCCTCTTGTTTTCCTGTTTTAGGAGTCATACGTGTGGAAGATGTATCAAGAGCGTTGCTGGGACTTTTTCCCAGCTGGTGACTGTTTCAGAAAGCAATATGAGGATCAGCTTTCCTAGCCAACAACTACTTGTGTTTGGAATGCAAAAGCTTCACCTTGTTCATCCAGTTTCATGAATTCTAGAATTTTCCTTTTCTTCTCTGAGTGCCTGATGAAAAACCGCCAGCGAGTCGACGCTTTCACTCTATGTAAATGCTGTCATTTATTTAAATGCTGTATTTCTGCACAGTGCTGTCAGATTGTTGTTAAGGGATGAGTATGGAATCACTGTAGGAATGTAAACGTTGAATAACCACAGTATTCTTGCTTGATCTAGTCCTGACTTTATGGAGTCAATAATGTTCTTCGGTTCTTTATTTCTTTGCTGTTCCTGTCCTCTCCAGTGCTTTATCACTTGTGCACTGTATTTAATAGCTTTTGCAGTATGTTTTGATTTAAATTATTCTCTTAGTCGTTATTTTTTAAGGCACCTTTGTGTCATCACAGAATGTGGTCTCCTCCCAGTGTGGTAGTAATAGTTTAGGTTCTTTTGGATTTAAATGAAACACAAAGATTTATACACTGTGTACATTAAAATGAATGGATATTAAATAACTAGTGAGATTAAAATCACGCTGCCAAGTCATTTTAAGCCTCCTGTCTAATCTAAACTCATCTGGTATAGTTTGTGGGTTGCATGTCATCTCTCACAGGTCCGCCCATTTTTATATCATACTGTTAAACTATGGAACATCCGGGCTGAGTGCGGATTAGAGCTGAGCGTTAAACTCACATTGAGCCTCATGTGTTCCTCACTCGTACCGTGTCGAGGTTTCGTGCCCGAGCCTGTTCGACTGGGACCCATCCACCATCAAGATGAACATCTCGGAGATCCACCATGGGACGCTCAGGATGTACAGTAAGCTTGTGCTATACTTGATTTCTTCAAACGTGGGTTTTTGTGCTAAACCTGTGCAAGCTTTAAATGGTTTCCACACAATCAATGTGTCAGGATGCTGCTTAGAAAGACGATTTATTCATTTTGGTTCGCTGTGTTTCCTTTTAAATTGGGCATCTTCAGTGGCAGGTTAGAAATTCCTGAGATAAAAAGAATATTTTTTTTAAGCAAAACGCAGTTTAGGGCACATCATTAGTGCACATTTTGAAAAAATGCTGTAAATATGACCACATCACACTCACTGTTATCACCTGATGTTAGGAAATCAGTTATGTTCATTAATAAAATGCATCCAAGTGTTTTTACTGTATGTAAAAACAATGAAGGCGTCATGTGATTGGTTGAAGCCTCTTGATCCTCCATCCATCTGACTGCCTCTAATCTGCAGGGATGAGAGAATGAGGGAGCGTTCACACTCTAATCCAGCTGTACTCTGTTATCGCGGCCATGGCAACCATGCTTAGTCGTAAATACGCTTAAGACATCAGGTTATGATGGCAGAAGTTTCTCACGCCATCATTTGTGTGGGATTTCATCTGCTTCTCCTCTGCAGGTGGATTCATTTTCAAACAATGGAAGAAGAGATTCCTGCTGTTAACGTCTGAGGGCGCACTCACAGTCTCCCACGACGCAGCTTCTCCACCTGACCAGCTGGTGCTGTTGCAGAGCAGCTGTGAGGCCATCGTGGAAGGCAAGGAGATCTTGGACCTGCCGAAGTTGCCTTCCGGTGGATGCAGAGATTGCTGCTTCGCCCTGATCCTCGCCCAGAACAAATACCTGCTGCTGCTGACTGAAACCCCTTCAGAGTGCAGGTCACTGGGCTAGTTACCTCAGAGTTAAAACTCAAATCTTATCATCTCCACGATGGAGAGGAGAGGGAAAATACTAATGAATCTCTAGGCTAATAACAAACTTTGATCATATGTCAGCACTTATATTTACATTTTGAAGCACGTGGGTCATCCTCTTTCATTTGTAAGTCTTAAAAGCATGACTTGTGTTGGGAATTTTATGCTGATTGTAGTTGAATTCCATTTCAGCTTCACAGGAATAACACAAATCATCCACACACAATAACAGCACCTGTACTCATGAACCCCTCTGTCTTGTTTTCAGTCAGTGGCTCAATATGCTGAGAAAAGTGAAAAACGTGAGTAAACGTGACACCATTTATTACATGTTTCCTCTAGTTGTGTTTGTTAGTTACTCATCTGAGGCCCAGAGTTCTTTTATCTTTCAGAGTCTCTCATCACCCGTAAGTCACTGCAAGCGCCATCAAGTGTCACTGCCACGTATTATTCTCAGAGACCTGGCGCCTGAGCAAATCCTGGACAAAGATCCACCAACTCCGCCTGTCAGCGACTTGGAGGCGTCTTCCCCGAAACCCAACACTTGCGCTTCCCCCAAGGACAAAGGTGAGCGTGGCGTCTCTGCAGGTGGTGATGTGTTATGAAGCATCATTTCTAAACGTATGTGTGTCTGTGGAACCGTCCCATCCAGCAGGCAGGAATTCTCCCCGTTCAAAGTGCTACAGAGGCGGCGCACAAACCGTAGGCTGTCTGCGTCACGGCACCATCAGCAACGCTCAGGCAGTGAAGGCGGTTTATCTGCTGATGGGCGGAGCTGCTGCCTCATCTGCAATTGGCTACCTAGGCACGTGCTCGCTCTCTAATCTGGACGCCAGGGCTCCCGACATGCCACTGAACACAGATTTCGCCGGTGTGGGGCCAGCGCAGGCGTACCAGGCCGGCGGGCTCTCCCTGGACTCGCCTCACTACAACAGCTTTGACTTTGAAATGGCCGACTCTGATTTTGATGCTTTTGATTGTGGTGGATTTACTTTCTGAAACCAATGACACACCTGAACATCAGTTATTGAAAGGCTGTCTGATAAAATGAATACTTTTTTACTGGGGAAAAAGTGACAACTTTCTAAATTAGAGGACAAGTTCTCTCATGTTATCATTGTGTGTGTAGCCCAGTGAAAATAGGCCTTGCTCTTTGTACATCCAAAGGGCAGGTCAAGGTCAAGGAGTGGCGTTTTTACTTCCATTTTAATGTTTGGTAACTTGTGTGACGCACTTGTGTCTGTGTCTGTCTGTCCCCAAACACATGTTGATATTAAAATGAGGCGTTGCTGTGTGAGGAAGCGTGTAGAATTCAGGAAATCCAGCAATTCTAGCAATTGTATTTCGTGTGTTTATGATACACTGTGAAAATTGCCCCTCCTTTGTCTGTGAATGACCAGGATAAAGGTCAGTGACCATGGCATGCCTAAAGATTTGAACTTGTGTCACTTAATTATTGAGTCTGTGTTATTAAACTTGGTTTTACCTTATCATGTTTTCAACAATGGCACAATTCATTAGCACTGTCCACTTGCATGTACAGATGTCCAGGTTTGAGTGCTCGGTGTCAGATTAAACGTAAATGCATAAATGTGTGTGCATGACTGTTGCTTTAATTGTTGTACAGACCAGCTCCATGGCTGAGCACCTGCAGGAGACAGAAGTCCTAATGCAGTTTACACCTTGTCAGTGGGATATTCCCTGACGGAATGAGACAAACCGTTCACAGAGCTGCACACAAAACACACTCCCTTCTGCACAGGGCAAAGAGTCACACATCAGCAGTATTTACATAATGTTAGCACTACTTGCGACACAAATCCTACACAGAGGACTATGTAGCCTGACTCGTTTTCTTCTAGCGGGGAAAAAAAGAAAAGACAGTTTCGCACAAGAACTGTTTTTATTGTTGATGATCATAATTTGGTATTTGGTGAAATTATACTGAATAAATAATAGGAACTCACATCCCATATGGTGGATCATGTGTAAATATGCCATGTACTGTAAGGGCAAGCTACATTCCCCTGTCTTTAACATGCACCAAACGCAGTCTTAAAAATTATAAAATATCAGGAGAACCCAAAGGTGCTGATAAAACTTAAAAGACAAATAAACAGGAAGAGCCCAGAGGTGACATCGCAATGGTGGAATTATTTCCCTTTTAAAAAGCAATCTGGACCTTTAAGTCATGTTGGGCAAAAAGACAGACAAACACAAAGACCTGAAGGAATCTAATCACATTTCAAATTCAGCAACACAAACTTCTTAAAAAGGAGCTCAGCAGAGCTGAAAGCTCAAGTCAGTCACCTGAGTTTTAACAACTCAAAGAAAATGAGAGAACAGGCCTGCAGTAAGAGATTACACATGATGAGTGAATCAAATCCCCGTTTAAACATCTAACAGTGTCTGCAGTGTACATGCAACCGGAACTTCAAACCAAAAATCATACACACAGTAAAACACATTAGGAAAAAGAATGCCGTCGACAGGGAGGGCAGTAAGGGCTTTTCCTTAAAGCTGTGTTCAGAGCACATTGGCGGAAGATCGTTTACATAAGCATAATACATAAACATAATACAGTGGGTTTTTTCTTTTAAATAGCTGATTATTATCCACACTCTGGCTATAATCAGTAAACTGTAACTTAAAAGCAGCCAGATTGCACGTGTGAAATGTACCTGTAGGAGCTACTTGTCTTACATCGCCAGAACAAGCATTTTTTTTTATTTAGTATTATAGAGCTGCCTTAACGATGTTTTGCCTCTGATTGACATACCAGTCTGAACTACAGCAAGAGTGGGAAAAGCAGAAACATTCCAGCCAGTGGGGATTCAACCAGAGGAAACATCGGGGGTCCTTACTTCTTCCATATGGTGTAGAAAACCCATCTGACGAGAAATTATTAAGGCTAATACCCGCCAGGGCGCAAAGGCACGAACAATATGTGTATTAATACGGAGCCGATTACACGCAAACTACTTTTTTCATGTGGTGGATTAGCATGGCTCCAATGTGGATTTCTCCTATTCAGGCAAGAAAACACAGTGCCTAGTAAAAAATAATAATAATAATAATACAATAAAATGAGTTTTCAAAAGGATACAGCTCCAAATACGAGGGCACACACACCACCTCTTTGGAGAAGCCGACGGGACACGAGAGCTTCCCCAGCTGTTCCTCATACAGAGTCAGTGCATCAGTCATATTCACACCGTTACCCTGACAACCGGTGGAAAAAAGTAAAACATTTTGTTCAAATAAAAATGCAATCATTTTCTAATAGCACAACTGCGCTGTGACTGCACGTGTTTTTACATTCATTACTCACCTGTGTGAAATATTTTCCAGAGGGGTGGAGGACTTTTATCGACAGATCCAGGATGAGACGCAGAAATTCCCACATGGAATCTAAAAGAGGGCGTTCAGAGATGAGCGTCACCTCTCTCTTCAATTGATGTTGCTGAATTCATTTTTCTTAGAAAGACAAACCTTCTGGCTCAGTAGATATGGGGACCGCAGTGAGGTCATTAATCACGTAGTCAAACATCCTGCCTTCCTGGACGTACTTCTTCAACACAGGCACGCAGTCCTCCACTAATATCTGGTTAGGGTTCAAGAGGGTGGAGCAAGCGTTACACAGAATACTCCGACGCATCATACAGTGAGCAAATCAGTGAGGCGAGGCAGAAAATCGACTTGGGAGGACGGTTGTTTTCCTCTTAAGGTGCTTTCGTTCTGCATTTCTCTCTTTCATTTCAGCTGCCACGCTAATCCCTGGAATCAAAGTTTAAAGACCGTTTAGAGAACGCTCAGCACTTACTTGGTAGCAGTCTCCAGTCAGGTTGTCAAGGATGTCGCCACATGTTTTTCTCATGTGCATTTTACATCCGTCTATCACCTTCTGATCGATGTGCAAACTCTGTTAAGGAGCATTTTTATTATAACGCTGAAAGATGATTTCAGTGAACAATAAGATTTTCCAGTCAGATTTCAGTGGACCAGATCGCATCAAGGATATCTCCAACATGGTGATCATCTTTGGCTTTTGTTTGACCACCTCAGCAAGTATGCCTCCATCGCCCCCACCCAATATCAGCACCTCTTTTCCAGCGTAATTCTCTTTCCCACTGCCCATGATGGCTTTGGTGTAGGCCAAATCACTCTCTGCCAAGTCTGTAATGCAAATAATTCATATGATTAGCTTAAGTCATGCAAAGAATTCACACGGGATGGGATGGATGGACTGTGAGGTATTATACACACTCACTAACGTCTCCGTTAAGCACTAGTATATTTCCATATTGCTTTGAGTGCAATATTTGTATCTTTTGGTATGCAGAGTCTTCTTCATACACCACTCTGTCAATGTCATATTCCACAAGTCTGTCGTCTGATGTGGGCCAGTATCTGTCCACTTCTGCTCCTCGTATCAGTGCTGGGAGCCTGAGGTTGAAGATTGCAATCACTGGAAGTGCAGCGTATATTGACATGCAGCAAACCTTACAACACGGATCTGCAAGAGCTTACCTTTTAATCCTCTTAATATTGCCATTTAAGAGAGTTTTTAGCTTCTTTTCCAGTGCATTTAAAAGCTGTTGAGAAACAAATGTGATCCAATAATAGAGGATTATTAAATTAGGTTGCATATGTAAAACTCAGAATATAGCCTTAAGTACTGTTCAAGTCATGCTGTCTTTTTGCTGTGTATAACAGATAAATATTGCAAATGACTTATTCCAATTACCCACATTGTCTACTTCTGCAATACTATCCTCTTGGTAACATTGTAGATCAATGGTGACCATCCCATGGGAGTGCACGCGCAGAAGGGCGAGACTAAAAACAGCCAGAACGTTTAAGACACATGTATTCATGTTACATTACACCTGAAAACACACAATCATTTCAAACTTCTGAAATTGTGAAGGATGGGTGGGTTATATTTGAAATAAAAATAAAAGCAGAAAGAAATGAATGGAAGTCCAGAAACCACTAAAGGTTTTTTTTATTTGTACTGCAGACTAAAAATAAAAAAAAAATAAAAAATTAGATACCGTCCATTCTTGCCGACAAGTGTAGCAAGATAACCATGTCCTTTTGTATCATGGACAGTCTCTGTCATTTCCTGTTCATGAAATATGGACAGTAGACCAGGAACTGTCGAAGCAGAGTCAACTGAGACATAAAAACAGATGGAAAACTTTCAGTTGTACAGAGGTAAAAGATTTCAGCAGTTCACTGACTTTAAATAAGAAAGATATAGAACATGTGCAACTAATAACTAATATGAGTATTATAGTTTTTAATATTAGTTTTTTATTTAATTTATTTCGATAAAAAATTAATGAAATGTACATATAGATTCATAACCACACCTTAAAAACACCTTATTCAGCACTGAGAAATAATTTCCTTTTAAAACCACATATAGACATATTGACATATAGACATATTGTCTATATGTCTATATAGACATATAGACATATTGTCTATATGTCTTGCCGTTAGAAAAAAAAAAATAAAAACTACAAACATGGCGGAAAATGCCCCTTCCGGGGCAACCGCGCTGTCCGAACTGGTCTCACTTTGTTAGCATTAAGTACCGTCAAATCGCTAACCAGAGAGAAGGTGTCGAATAGTTCTCACAAAAAACTGCAACAACGCTCAAACATGAAATGACACTGCAGCTAAATATATTTCCTAAAATTACTCTTAGTTTTAAAATTCAATTTGTTAAAGTATATATATTTCTCATGAACCTCTTTCATTATTAACTATCACATCCATGGCAACACTACGTTATTGAGTGTTTTGAAGGACAGGGGCGCACTAGCAGGTTCTCATCAGCGGCGCAGCTAACTTGCTAACTAGCTAGCATGCCTGCAGCCGTGATGCGACAAGTGTAACCTTCGTGCATATATTCGTCTCGTTTTTTCCTACCTGGGGAAGAGAGAATGAAGTCGAGAGAATGATGTAGTACTGCCATGTTTGAGTGTATCTGTTATCCATGCCTGGGTTAGGCAGGCGACGAGTATTTAGGCGCAGAGACAGAGGGAGGGCCCTGCTACCACTGCCACGACCAACACACAGCTTTAAAAACGGAAAGGGGCGTGGTTAGAGTGGGGTATAAGAAAATGGGAGGGGACCGCATCAACATTTTTTTTATCTTCATTTACCGTTCATGTGAGAGCATGTTTTAAACTTAATAAAAGCAAAAAATCAATATAAATGTCAATTTAAAACAAAGTGACAAATGCTGCAAAACATTCTTTGTTGATTTTGTTTGTGTTAGTGATGAAACTATAAAACATTGACAAATAAATTGAAGTTTATGAAGTTTATCGTCAATCAGTTTTTCAGGTCTTAATCAGACAGCATGTAGACCATCTGGATGCTGTGTTTGACTGTGGCTTCAACTGCAGCAGTGGTCAACTGCAAACAGATGGTCTTTGGGATGGAGAAATGCACCTTCATAACTCCTAAGTTGGGCTACCTAGACCATGTCGATTTGTAAATTATCCACAAACACTGGAAAAAATACAAGTGGTGTCCAAGTGAAAGGCCCAATTTTTGTTACATTCATGTGTAGTTGCCATCAGTGAATCATTGAATAGTTTGCCAAGATGGTTGCATTTTGTTGCACCAGCAACAATATAAACAGTACAATATGTCACAAATCCTGGGCAGTACTCTGATTTATGATCACTGGTGCTGGGTGCCGTTTGTAAAGCGAATCACGCTAGAAAAAACAGCAACATTTTGTTCACCCCACTCTTTTGACCTGTGTTCAGAAGAGTGGGGTCAATTTTTTTAAAGTCACTTTTTAGGATATTTACATCATAGAAATATATTAAATAATTCAATGTGAATAATAAATCTTACACATAAATTTTGAATCTAAATTAAAATATTAAATCTAAATACTATAAATGTTAAGGATTAAACTGGTAAAAACCGAGACGGGTGAAAATCAGAGCATGCAAAAGACTCAGAGACCTCAGCCGAGTTTCAGAAACAATAACAAAGGCACACATCATTTTACATCACATACAAAAGTTAAAAAACAAGCACTCTCAGCAGTCTGGTCCTTCTTTTACTGGTTTCTGTGCTGACTGTTGATCTCATTTAGGGTCACATCCATATTGTGGTCTTCATCAGCTGTGATAATCCTGTCTTGAAGTGGACTACCTGTCAGACACAAATGAAGCATTCCATTGTTCTCTAAACGGTTGTGCTAACTCTTGATATCAGTAGTTGAAGATCAAGTCAGGTATGTGCTCCAGTAAGTCAGGAGTGGTTTGTCATTTACCAATGCCATTGATCTGGTCTGAAGAGTCACTGACAAGACAGGAGGAGGAGCCAGATGGGTTGTTGGACTGGGAAGACTGAAGAGACGTTAGTCTGGTCACCGATGACTTCTTGGTTTGCTGTGTTGCAGTACGGCTCCATTCTGTCACAAAAGTAAAAATGTCAAATACATGTGTAATTTAATGACACGATGAAACAGCCAGCATGTTTAAACCTTTTGTGTTAAAAGGGAATATATCCGTAATGCTGGCAAAGGGAACTCTAATCAGGGGGTAAATTAATACCAGAATATGTGAATAACTACCTGAGTTCTCTGCCAGCCTCATTTTGCCACAACACAGGTATGTCCTCCACTGCCGCCTCACATTCTCCTTCACCGCACAGTGGAACACAAATATGAAAAAACCTACAAAACCAAAATGCAACGACAAGAATTAGTCGGTTCTGTATTTGTCCTAAAATAGTCTTAACTTGTAATTCTGAAAAACCAGTTGATGCCAGTTGGGTGAAAATAGCACTGATCAAGTATTTCCTTCATATCTGCTGGTTATCTGTTCTTTTCAGCCAGCAGTAATGAATGTCTTGGTGTAGTTTGTTACAAAGATATGACACATTTCAGAAAATATTTGAATTATTTCTCCACTAAGCTTTGACAAATTTAAACTTAAAAGCTTAATTCTTTAAAGTCTCATTTCACAAGAAGATTAACTCTTAACTTGACAAAAATAAAAGCCTCAATTAAAACAGTCAAAACAGAATTCATAGATTAAATTCCCTTCTTATCACTCACCTTGAAAGGAGTTGAAAATGGCAAAGAGGTACATGAAGGCCAGGTTGACCGGTCCCCAGGCAAAGAAGGCGAAGCCCCACGTGAGACCGAGGAGGATGGTTATCCCCACCACGCTACGTACGTCCTGCAGAGTGGTGCGGTGAATGGTGTTGTGCGGGTTCTGCTTTCTTATCCGGCGCAACTGCACCAGCACTATGATGAACATGATGAAGTTGAACAAAAAGATGACGCAGAAGTAGGCCACCACCGCGACGTAGAAGGCAATGTTGTTTTTCAGCCAGCAACTGTGGAAGGAGAGGAAGAATTTAAAGCGACTCAGGTTTTATGGTCGTGGGTCTGAATGTTTAAAGGAGAAAAATAGTTGCCAACTTACAAACTGTCACTTGTGCTATCAGTAAACCTTCCGTAGGAGACAAGACCATAGTTGTCCTTGTTAACCGCAATGACAATGATGACCACAACCATCGGGACGCCCCAGCCAGCCAGAGAGAATTTGAGCATGTAGTTTGATACGTAGCTGTTGAAGACCTTCACGAGGGCCACATACATGTGCACAGCCTCTAGTCCCATCCAGGTGAAGGAGACCAGCAGGAAGTAGTGAAGGAACCAGGCGGTGGAGATGCAGAGGCCCACAGCTTCCGGGTAGAGCGCCAGCCACGCGTCCACCAGGAAGACCAGATTAAGAAGCAACAGGGCCAGGCACAGCTGGGTGAGGATTTTAGATGGAATGTCCTTACGCAACTTCCTTCAGATCAGACAGTTTAAAACCTCAGTTAGCACCTTAGTGAAATATTTGATTTTTTTTTTTTTTTTGGCCTTCAGGAAAATGTAAAATACAATTTTATTCCTCACCCAAAGGCCAAGTAAGTGAGGAGGGTGACCGCCAGAAAGATGGCAGAAATTCCACAGCCGATGTAGGTGATAAAGGTAAGGATGGTGTCCTGGAGACGGCTGGTTATGGGCTCTCTGGAGAGGTCCTGTGGACAAGGAAGAAATCAGTCAAAGAGTGGGTTAAAGAACAGAACTATTGACAGTGATAACTACATTTGAAACAGTTGGAAAACACTTCAGATCCTCACCAGCAGGATAGCAAAACTGGTTAAATGGTTGCAGCTGCAAACAGTCTCGTTGTCTGTGCTGTTTCTGACATAACAGCCACTCGAGTTCCATCCTCCAGATCCATCTGCAGGAGGAGAACGCTGATGAACCCTGCTTGCGTGTTCTGCATGTTCTGTTCCACTTTAAAACAGTTACCATTTAATGTGAAGTCCCAGAAAACGCACTGCGACACATAATCAGCCTGTAGATTGGGATAAGGCACAAAAGGCTGTATTGTTAGAGATGCACGCATTCTTTTTGGCTACTGCTATTTTTACTTCAAAGACAGATTTACTGGAATCGCCTCCGTATTTCTGAGACGAATTATAACGTCATTCTGCAGTCTTGTGATTGACAAGTTGGCCACCCTTGCACCCAAGATCCCACTGTTGAGTTTGCGTTTGCCCATGTTCTTGTCCTGCAGGGTCGTGAAAAGAGAAGACCAAGATTTAAAATGTGGCACTCAGGCTTCTCTTTTAAGCAAAGGATGATGATTTGGGATGTTGTTCTTTAATGAACACACCTGGAACACTGCACTTGTCTGGAAGAAATTGAAGTGGACTCTTGAGGCCAGTCGCTGCTGCTCCAAACTGAGATTCTGAGTGAGAGAGGAGGGCAGCGTGATGGAACCCTGAGGGATGGACGGGGCACTTCTCAGACTCCTCCTGCGCCTGGATTCTCCAAGGACCTGCCATAGAGCAACGTAACTATGTTTGATACAGTTTAGCCTCTGAAAACGACTCTCCTGTCAGCACAGCTGCAATAATCTACTCAGATTTTCAAGAGAAATACAAAAGCAAATTTTATCCTGGAATAATGCCATAAACTCAAATCAAAGCCTTTGTAAATGTGATAAAAAGAAATAGAGCAGACTTTCTGACCTAGTTCACCTGTCTGAATGCTATCATTATAAGCTCCTAAGCAACTGTGATTGAACATAAACAAAAGAACAGGAGACCATTCAAGTGCTTATACCTGTAAATGATTGCGGTCAGAAATAGAAAATAACGTCTCCTTAAAGTTAGTGCCATCTGTTGGTATTACAGACAGAGCCAGAGCTGAGGACAGGAGTGTCTCTGGCTGTTTCTCCACGATGAGCTTCAGCCCCACTGTATCTACAATCTTTATGATCCTGAAAAGAAGAAAATAAGTTTATGATCAGTGTTTACCCAGTTATTAAAGGTGTTAAGAATAAACTCAGATTTGAATGGAAATGCATTTGAAGTGGTCCACAAGCTGCAAATAAACTGCTTATTGAACCTTTTGGAGAAGTTTGACAGCAACTCAGGTGAAGCATCCATCAGGCTGCTGACAATTTGTACAGAGGTGTTTCCCAGGGCCAGACTTATGTTGGGGCCCGCCAAAAGATTCTCCAGCTGGGTCAACAGCTGATTCACTTCACTGGAATTCAGACTGGACACATTTCTGGCCAGACTGAGCAGCATGTTGGCCTGGCTGTCAGCTGAAAATACCAACATTTAAAACGGACATCACAGCAGACAGCCAGTGCTGTAAAGACACACTCACAGTGCAAAGCTAACCTGACTGTGTGGTTGTCGGGCTCCCTGATGTGGTCACGTAATCAGTTGCCTCTGTAGTGGTCGTAGTTGCAGGGATTATTGCAGATGATGCGTAATTAGCAGCAGTAGAGCTGGTAGTGGTGCCAGAGGTGGAGTTCTGGGGTTTAACACTGGTGTTTATGGTGGAGTTCGGAGGTTTGGCAGTGGTATTTTTGGGGAATGATGCCGTATGTGCAGGTGAGATGGTAGTGTTAGCTGGTGTAATGGTCAGATTTTGGCTGGGTGTCGTAAACGATGGTACAGTGTAAACACATTTCTCATCCAGCTGTACAACCACAATTCCTCCATTTTGACTGTTAAAAAAAAAAAAAAAAAAAAGGTAGCTTTACATCATTGGTAACTGCTGTCATAGCCAGTAAGTTTGATAAGAATATACAAACCAATTAAAGATGTTAGATGTACTTAGCTCCAAACAAAATGTGTCTGGTTTTAGCCTGATATTCACCAGTGTAAACTGGGAATTTAGAATATTGTCACCAAAGGTTGAATTTCCACAAATTGCTGTGTGGGAAGGGTGGGCGGGAAGAGGGGGTGGAAATCAGATTATTTAGGCAGAATAGAACTTAAATGTTGTTTTCTGTGTCCGTCTTGAAGACACACACCTGCTCTGCTCACTTGTCCAATGGAACTAATTTGTTTCTCAGACCACAACGCATCCATCACGATTTCTGACACAGTGCAAACAGGAAGTACTGTGGAAAAGCTTAGAATTCCTGTGCAGCTTGGAAGGCTAGAATGTTAAAAACATCAGAATAGCACAGTCAGTCACAGGTCGAATGTCAGACGGACGAATCAGGCTGTAGAAAGTCCTATTAAGACTCACTTTGTTTTTATGTTTTCACAGATCATTGCAACATCCTGAGAAGAGATTTTAATCACAGCACGTTAGATAAGAGTGATGTGTCTGCATACACAGAATGTTCTCGTGGACATGAAAAGACATCAGCATGGTGTCTGTGCACTGAAACTGTTGATAAAATGTGACAAGTAAATGGAGTCACGGAAGTTGTCTGTTTTCATGCATGTTTGTGATAAGGAGCCATTTTCCTGAAGAAAATGCATTACTCAAAAATAACTTGCATCATGTGGATTTAAAAAAAAAACAAACATCCAGACAACTCACAAAAGCTGTTTGTTCAGAAAATGTAAGAATATTATGTATGCCGGATAAACCAAACCATATATTATGCAAGATTATTGTGTAAGATACCGTGTGCTCTTGTGAGTGGCTTTGAAATATTCATCATTTTTTATAACAAATTGACAACCAAATAATCAGAAAATAATAGGAAATGCATAATAACAAATCTTTATCTTACCTTCAAATGAGATAAAATGTTGACCTCTGTACATAAAATGCTGCAGCGCAAAGAGATTGTCATTGATTTACTGTCTGATCAACAGCCTGCAGGCGTGAAATTTAATTTTGATGCTGGAAAGAAGAGAAACTCACTTTGAACTCAGTGAGCAGTTTGGTGGGGCTTTCATTTTATCCTTAATCTGTAAAAAGATTATATTCATGATATAATAATCCACTGATGCAGAATGAACAATAAAATACTGCAGCATGCATATAAACTCACCAAAGATGAGATATATGAGACATTTATCTTGTTGGGGTCATTTACTGAAAGCTGGACAGTGTAGTATGCATCTAAACCAAACAGAAAATATATATATTTGCCGTGCCTTCAAGAATATAGGGATTTAGGATGGCAATCTATATAAATAGTGGTTTTACGGAATGATTAAACACTCACCCAGGCCACTGCAATAAGCAGAGCAGTTGCAACTGTTGTTTCGCGTATCTGGGAATGTTAGAGTTTATTTTATTCATTTCACATTATTATTTATCAAATCTAATCAAATAAAATCTTTAGTCTATCAGACATGTGGTGTAAGAGTAAACTAATATTCACATTAGATTTCAGTAAAAAAAAAAAAAAGAGGTTAAACTATTTATTTCTGATTCATTTCTAAAGAAGTATTATCCATCGAAATACAGGGACAAAAAATGATGCAGGAAGATTTTCGAGTCTCAGCTAACAGAGCTTAGATAAAATTGTTTATTTTGGTTACTAAACTTCAAAAGAATGATGCGGATTACACACATACAGTCATTTTTATATTTCAGGGCACTGTTTTTTTTTGCAGGCAGTACATGTAATCTGTAGTGGTAAAGTCTGTTTGTTCTGGTTGTATAAACTCAAATCGTTGATCTGATTTAAACAGGCCACAGTCTGTTTAACACACAGTCAGTGTGTTTTACTCACCACATTGAGTTGAGTTGCTCAGAACGCCCACGTATGCAGAGACATTCTTACTGTTGAAAAATACACCGCAAACTAGATGTAAATACAAATAAATGAACAGAGATATTACTTCAGTCAGAATCTTACCACGTTCCATCATCTTGACCTTTGTAAATACAGCTGTTTTCCTCCTGTGTATGACTGTCACAGTCATTTTGAAGCTGATCTGTTAACAGAGTATTTCTTGTTTTGTGGGAAATCACCACACTGGTAATAATGCACATGTGGTTACGCAGCACTCACTCGTTCGGTCGACTTTTTTCCCCACCACGCTGATCTCAGAGGAATTTATGCTGGCTGCACAGAGGGTCTGGAGGATGCAACATGAAGGTACACTCTCTCTCAGCCACAGCAGCACACTGCAGATGGTGTTTCTGAGGAACCACACAATAGCTGATGATATTTTTGTCCTGGTTTTGTTCAGGTCTGTTTAGTAGCTGTGATATAATTTACCTTGTGTCTGTGTCTACACAGTTCACTTCAATTCCCTGTGAAAACACGAATCAGGCTCGGGTGATTGTTTTACTTGCTTAGTTTCTAAAAGACTTCTACAAGGCTTTTAAACATGTACTTACTTCTATTAGACCAGTTGTTTTGTTAGTGACGCCACTGAAAAAAAAAAAAAAAAAAGCTGTTATTTGTAAAATTAACATATTACTGAAATACATATTTAGTACATCTATGCTGTACTATGATGGCATATTTATTATAGCTGCATTACTGATATATTCTGTGAGTGTTTGATTGAATCAGCTTTGTTTGCATTTCAGCATCTCTGAGAGCTCAGTAGAATATTATGTCCTAACGTTGTAAAAGGTCAGTGAAGTTTAGATTCTTTTTTTAATAAAAAAAAAAAAAAAAAAAACTCTTTGCAGCGATACCTGGTTGGTGTCACAACGTCCTGGACCCTACTAATATTTTTTATCGCAGATACTGTAGATGGTCTGGCTGTAGTTGAAATGCCACCAGGCCTTGTTGACGTTGCACTTGTAGCCACTTTGTCACTTTGGAAAGATGCTGTTTTTTTATCTGTAGTTGTTCTGCTTCTTTTTAGAGCTGTTGTTGCAGTTGTAGTCATATTGTTGCCTTGTAGAGCCGTACTTTTTGCATATTTAGTTGTGTTGTGGTTTTGTAAAACAGCTGATGAGGTTACAGCTGTAATTGAGCTGTAGTTTTGTTTTGTTGTTGCAGGTGTAGAGGAGGTCAGTACAGTCGTTGATGCTTCATGCAGGCAGCTCCCTAGGTTGTTTTGGAACGCCTGCATAAGCTGAGACAAAGACCATCAAATAATCAAACCATGCTAACACAAATCTATGTTCACAATGATCGGCAATTGCAAATTATCTGGTCTATCAGTTTAAAACTTACCCAGGCCTTGATCTCTGATTCATTCTTCTTTACAGTGGCATGCACAGTTATGTCAACAAAGTAGTATGCAGCTAGAGAGAGGGATTTTAAAGTGGTTAAAGACAAGACAACAGTGATGGATGACGCTGCTCATAATGCAAAAAATATGAGTCTTTATATTCAGTCTGGGCTTGGAAACACAAGGGAATTCCATAATACAGGAGCTACTGTGGTAATTCTGACATTCTGGTGAAATCTATGTTATCTGGACCACATATTTGGAAATTACACGTCTGGATCTGTGCTGTAATAAGACACAGTGTATGTCCAAGTTCAGGCCAAGAACTGGATTGATGGGTCTTTTTTAAAAGGCTGTAATGTAAGTCTGAAAACATGGCTGTGAAAGACTGTCAAAGAAGCATGAAGATGATGTGATAGAATAGAATAGAATAGAAGAACTTTTATTCATCTCAGACATTGGAAATTGACTTGTTCCAGCAGCATCGGCAGCATTATCATAATATATTTACAATACAATAATGTGCAATAGGAGAATGTGCAACAAGAAGTAGAATGATGTGATGTGTAGATGTGATATGGTGACAAGTAAGATTATTTGATTTGAAGGTTACCTGGAGGCTGCACATATGTTGTTGAGGAGAGAGGAGACAGTGTAGTGGAGGTCTGATTACAGGAGGCTTGACCTACAAAATACATATTATATCTTTCCATGGAATCACAACAAAGGAATAAACTTAGAAATTTGCCTTTATGAGGCTTGATGCTGCTATATTATCATTTCTAATATTTGTCACATTTCTCATGTTTGTTAGAATTTGTTTTCAACACTGATGAGTGATAATGACCAGACTAGACTAGACCAACAGGTTACACCATGAATTAGAGAGGAGGGTGTGTGTGTGTGTGTGTGTGTGTGTGTGTGTGTGTGTGTGTGTGTGTGTGTGTGTGTGTGTGCGTGCAGTACAATATGTGCACATTGCAAGACAATACAGTTGCTGAATAACTGGGATGTCAGACATTCAGTCAGATGCAGCGGTTTATAAATAGACATGCAACCCCATAGTTTCACATAATGAGACGTCTGTTCAAACGCTTTCATGCTGTAGCCTGTCTTTACTCATGACAGACTGTACCTGTCAAGAGGACACCCAGCAGCTGAAGGTGCACCCATAGGAGACGTTTCATGTGTGACCAGGGTTTCCTTATCGAGCTGAAACAAAAACAACCCACTTAAAACTTGAGTTTTGCCCTTGGCATTGTGGAGGAGTGAGTCACGCTGGAAGAGTTTCAGGCAGAACTCCTTTACGTTTGTGTCCTCATCACACCCATGCTAATGGCTGCTGCCTGTAACCTGTGGAAACATACCGTACCTGACAGCGTTTCTGTTTGAGGGAAATCAGTCTGACTGTTAAAAGAAATGGTCTCACATCTAATTGAATCATGTATATACACTACATACACACACAAGAACTGGGCATCTTGGATGTTTGGTATAAATATATGATATTTATATCAAACAGTGTTTCCTGATGGATCCGAAATCAAGACAGAGAAACGGTCCCAGAAATTTCTTTGGATGTGTGATAAAAAGAATTCGATGAGAAGAATTTGTGGTGATTCCAGACAGACTAATACCACATCATACAGCAACTGAGATTCTACATAAGATTTGAGTAGTGGAAAAGCCCAAGATATAAAAAAAAGAAAAAAATGAAAGCATGAAGATATGTTTGACAGGAAATACAAGCGTTAAATGATTGAGGGTTTTCTTTGTAAAAAAAAAAAAAAAATGTTTAAAACAGAATAATCAGATAAGTCTGGATGTCTTTGTTCCGCATTATGTGAGAGTAGCAAATTAAGGAATTCAGGGAAAGGAAAGTAGGTCAGTCCGGAATGGCCTGAGTGAAAGGGCAATCACATACCTGTGCGACGACCCATCAGTGTACACGGCTGAAGCTTTCATTGCGTTCTGAACATACCTTCCTGTGGAATACCACTTGAGAGAAAAGGCAACTCAAACAAATAACTGTTGCATTTTCAACCATTCAGCAACGCTGCTGTTATCATTATGAACAAGCTGCTTCTGACATTGTTGCTCAGCATCAATAGCTGACGTGCCTGGCACTCCCCTGATACGTCAGTCTGTCCAGTGAACAAAGCAGAGTACTGGTAACAAACCCTTCTTTTAAATAAAAAAAATCATTTGATTTTACACCTGATTATTAAAAAAACCTCCTATATTGTCACCCTATCATCTTGTTCTCTTTTCTTTCTTTGTGGAACCAAAGATATATATATAAATATATGTTTTTATTTTTTTTATTTTTTTTATGAAACAGTGAGTCTCAGGGTGTGTGCTACTGACTGACATGACTGCTTCAGTGGCAACATTCCAGAGTCAAAAGTGTCCACACACAAACACACGCACACAGACACACACACAGGCACATACACACACACCCAAACACTCAGACACACAGAAACACACACACCCACACCAAACCACATACTGCTTGTTATATTCAGTAGTTTTTAGTGATGATTGTAGTGTTACATTTTGTGATGTGGCTTAAGGGTCTGTGTGTGAAACCTGAAAGGCTGAAAGTATATATTTTACAATCATCACCGAAATCCTTATATTTTACTTAAAGGTTTGTGGTAATTAAATTCCTTCTCCATGATATTTCCTCCAATTTCCGCACTATTTTACATTTCGAGGATGTAGTTCTCATTTTGTACAATAGAGGGAGACAGATTCCTGAAAAGATGTTTTGATTTTTCTGCTGTAAAATATACATTAAAATTATCAATTAATACTAAGTCATAAGAAAAAAAATAAGTCATAAGTCATAAGAAAAAAAGATTAAAAACAGATAAATAAAGAGAAAGGCATGTTATTAGTAATCACATAACCTGTCAATTACCACTAATGGATCTGATTTTATCTTCTATCACAGTTATGCAACCATGTCATGAGTAATCATAACATATTTGTTCTATCTCTCCAATCCTCATTTATACAAATTAATACAGTGTGTCACTAGAGCATGCAACTAGTACTTTTCAGTACATGTATGTATATATATGTGTATGTATGTTTATATATGTTTCCACTGCTTGGGATGTTAAAGCCCATATGTGTACTGCATATGAAAATATAGGACTAAAACCTAAGAATACAGTATTCCATTTTTTGTAGATGTATACTCTTTGTATATGTTTGCATTCTGCTCTTTGTTCATTTTGTTGTATTAATCTTTTTTGCTCCATTTTGGTAGTTTGACTGGCATTAAAATGAAGAGGAAACTTGTATCCAGTATTAAACAGCAGTTTGTATGTATTTATGTAGCAGCATTTGGAGGAAATGCTCCTTGTATCATTTTAGCCCATAAAGTAATTGTGTTTTATTGTTGCTAACAAGTTTTTCTGGCCTTGGGCAGCCATGATTAATTATGTGAAAGTATAATAGTAGTTTTTTTTTTTTTTACTCCACATGTTTGCCAACAGCTACCATATATGTAGTTGTTTTTCTCCATACATTTATTGCACACCTGCAGATTGATGTTATAAGACGGTACATCACTGAAAGACAACTTTTTCCACAGTGACTTGTTTTATTTCTCCCTCAGCACTAAGGTCTTTGACACGCAGAAAACTGACAGTCTTTTAAAAGCATAGATGGTTTTCCTCAGAGGCTGTCATGCAGGGTACCTGAACTTGTCAGCAGATTAGAAGCAGGTTCGGTTGCTGAACTTTTAGAACTGTTGCACACTTCATGCTTCATGCATACAAGCTCCAGTAAATAATGTTGAAGAGCAGGTAGGCCAGTGGAAATATAACTCTGGAATAAGAGTCGATCATGTAGCTGTTGCTCATTATGAAGCTGACGTGTTGCTTTAACGGGTGCTTCCTGCGCAGTCGTGTGCCTTCTGTAGGCACCGACACCATAGAATTTCGAGCCTGAGTGTTCCGCTCTGTGTTTGGAGTGCTTGCGACCTCTGGAAAGGATGTCAGGTCTATATCAGTGTCGTGGAAGCAGCCATCGAACGCCATGGCTTCTGTGGCGTTGTAGGAGTTGGGAATCTGGAGCAGAAGTGGCCAAAGCAGAGAGTTACTCACTCTGATGGGATTATTTTTAACGTCAGATTCAAGCAGACATTCAGACATTGAGCAACCTTTGCCTGTTTCAGCTTCTTCATCTCCTCCACTGTGGTGAAATAGTTGACAGCAGCGTACTCAATGACGGACAGGAAGACAAACAGGAAGCTCGCCCACAAGTAGATGTCTACGGCTTTTACATAAGACACCTGTGGCATGGAGGCTGAAACACCAGTGATGATGGTGGACATGGTCAGAACTGTGGTGATGCCTAGACGTGGACAGATAATAACATATAATACTTTTTTTCACTTGAGTGGAGGTTTAAAGTGGAAGAAAAACTACAGTATGCTCTCTAAATATGGAAGCAACATGAAGACAATAGTCTAGTTTAAGTGTTTGGGGAGCTTGGAGAAAATAAATGTCCTGCTGGATCAGTACCCAGAGAGACACGGGCAGGTACGGCCCTTCTGTCAATCCAGAAAGACACCCAGGACAGCATCACCATCAGCATGGTGGGGAAGTAAGTCTGAAGCATGAAGAAGAAAATATGCCTCCTGAGAATGAAGTTAATGTAGAGCCGATTGTACCAACCTGAAACAGAAATAAAGGGACAGAATGTGGGTACAGGGCAGGTGGATGAGGAGTAGGGTTAGAAAAAACCCAATCTGTAATAATAAAATATTTAAAAAAATCATAAAAGTAGACTGATTACACTGATCTGTCAAGAGCTTGACTTAACATCCTTTTAGCAAAGGCAGGCCCCATAAGATTATTTCAGGCAGAGAAGAAAATCCCTCCCTCTCCAGCTCTCAATCCTTCTTCTACTTAAAACATGACAGTGAAAGTGGGGCGGGTTTCCAAAAATGGGCTAAGCAATCAGTCATGCAGGTTTAAAATGCTTACTCCAGTACCTCCCTCTCCTGGTAGACAGAGTGATTGCACAAACTCTTTGGAAGGCTTACTGACGTCACCGTTCAGCATGACGTCTCAGCTCTGCAAACCCGCCTGAGCCAGAGTGCAAATATAACCACAAGCTTTGTCTTGACTAACAACAGGGAGTGTTTTGTGAGCTTCTGCTCATTTAAAGGGTTCAGAATAATTCATAATGGTTTAAATATTATTTCTTTGACGATAAGTTAGAAATGAGGAGCTCTCTGGTTGTTCCCAAGCAAGGTGCAGCACAGAGAGCCCCCGGCCTCCAACCTCACATACCCGTACTGCTGTAGAAGGCAAGCCCAAAGGAAGGCTGGAAGTCTTCAATAAAAAACTGAGAGAGCACAATCTCATCAGTCCTTAATGAATCGTTCCCGTTCTTCCAGTAGAGCATTAGGTCGTTCTCATTGTATGCATCTTCAAGAGAGGAGAAAGGGACGTGGGTAGGAAAGAAGAGGACACCTTTCACATGTTGTCTGTCTACACACAGTCATGGACGGTTTTCTCAGAGGGGAGGAGAGAGTGCACAGAATTGAGACTCCCGGCTCCCCCCTGAGATCAGGATTCATGGTTTAATAATAGAACAAACCAAAAACAGGTCAGCTATAAAAAAAGACCTAACCTTCACGCTGATTGAACTAAATGGAATACACAGACCAACAGATGCTACAGATGCTGATGTGTGTGCTACATGTGAACTGTGTGTTTCTGTGCCATCAGCTAAATCTGTTCATAGGAGGGAGATGTAACCTCATCACGTCGTCTAAATTAAAGCCCAAATTGTGCAGTGTGTGTCCCAGCCAGCACATTATGTAAAGTGGATTTTTGTGCGTGTTCGGTGGAAGAACATGACCATAATTCCACACAGAGACGTCCCCCTGCTGCAGTGTCATACTCACAGCTCTCTAACTCCAGAGAACAATTCTGAGTGTCCAGGGGAAAGCTGCTGAAGTCCATGGAGCAAAGTGCTGTGACAGTGATCCTAGAAGACAGCAACTGTCAGCTAAACATAGAAACGCCACGGCAACAGGCTTGGGCGATGATACAAACTGCTGACTATACAATAATTCCTTGTATGCACGACATACTCTGGTGGAAACAGCTGTCTGTGACGACGCCATATTGCCAACATCTGTGTGCGAACTAGATATGATTGAAGGATTACAGACAGAGTGGAGAGACAGATTCCAATCTCTTGTTTCTGATTGACTAGATGGTTTCACACACTCATCTGCTTTATCAAAAAAATAAAAACCCAAATCTGTTTCTTACCTGACACTGTAGAGGATGTTGCCATCAGGATATACCCGCAGCATGATGTTCTCCATGGTTGTGTCATGGATGAAGGAGCGCTTAGAGTGGACGAAGAACACGTCAGGAACCCAGATCTTTTTGACCAGACGGGCATCAAAGGTACGACTCTTGTTGCTGCTGGAGGGGAAGGCCAGCCGGTCATCCTGCCAGTAATGCCTCAGGTACAGCGTCATGGTGAAGTCCTGCAGACCAGAGCAAAACAAACCGCCCAGGCTCAGAAATCACAGAGAGCCAGAGGGACTCTGAGAATGTCAGCGGCGCGTACCATGTTAACTTCAGATATGCTGTCGATGCTCTCAACCTGGACGTCGAGACCAACAGGAAGAGCTGAACCTACAAAAGGTCAAACTTCGTCAAACATCAGCATCCTCCACAAATCGTCTGTCTGCACATCTGGCAGAGATTATGCCTTTGTAAATCCAGCTGTGGAGCTATGACATAAGCTGCATCCTACAGATGACAAGAGGCAAAAGGATGCCAGGCGTTCTATTATACCTCTTAAAATGTCTCAGCTTAATGTTGACACTAGTGTGTATCTCCCACAGTTACCCCTGACAGATACTGCTTCATGCACAGCATTTTTACAGACAGAAATGTTTAACTGTCTAGATTTATTAGACATTTGGATTAATGTGGTTTATAATTTTAAACAGGTTTTGGAAGATAATCATTTATGAAATCTGGCCTAGGGGTTATGACAACCTACATACATAAATGCAGCATTGACTAATTCTGTTGTGAATTTATGTAAGCGTCTGAATCTGATCCCAGCGTGCACTGAGCGCTGCCACCCACTATTCTATGTTTTCGTGCATGTGACGTGGCACAGCTACACCGAGATGAGACATTTCAACATTTCATCTGTAACTGTTTGCAGTTGCAGAAATTACAAGTCCCAGCGCAACCCCAGTGCTGCAAGAATACAGTGCAACACAACTAAAGCAATTAATAGCAACTCGTGGATTTCCAAAATTAACCTACATGTCATCATCTAAACATATTATGTGAACTGTAAACTCCCAGTTCTGTCAATGCCATTATCTAATGAAGGCAAGCAGTCAAAACCATCAGTCTGATGATAATAATAGTCACAAAGTAGGAGGGTTTTATCCAGAATCTAGAGCCCTGAAAGACCTCTTCTCTTCCGTTTTCATTGTTTTATGAAAACCACTTGTAAATGAATGCAAACAGAGGGAATGTTAAACTTTATGAAATATAGGACTTATCAATTCAAAGAGAGTGGGTTCAGGACGAGTTTGTCATAACCACAAAGAAAGTACTAAAATAAATTTAGAAATCTACTTCAATTAAAAGGAAATAAACAATAGAAGAAGAAAGAAACAGTGCAGTTTTGCTTTTGATCCAGCAGACTGACGTACACGGTTCAGATTATTTTATCTGTACTACTGGCTGCAATCATTGTCTCACAGGCAGACAATCTAGGTCACTAAGGTTTATTTTAGGGGGAGGCATAATACCAAAGACAGCACAGTAACCTACATTATTTTTTATAGAGCCGCCACATGGTTTTAAAAATGATATTGGAAAATAAATGAGAAATAGAATCAAAGTGACAGAGGACAGGTGCTGTTACCGTACCTCCAAAGCCTGGCCTCATTGCAAAGTCGTGATCGTCGATTCGAAGCAGCTGCTCAGATTTAATTAGCCAGGACTTGGTGCTGTCCAGCTTCTTCATCTTAAGGTCCACTCGTCTGAAAACCACAGAGACCCAGTCACAGATTTGCCTGGAATCTCTTCCTTTGACTCATTAGTTTCTTTTGAACACTGATGCACACAAGTGACATCTGGGCCCACAGTCAGTGATGGTTAATTGGATTTCAACCCTCTTGATTACAACTAAAGACTTTGGTTTCGAGGAAATTAAAGTCCTTGAAATGTGTTTACAGCGCTTGTACGCATCTTGATCAGACCTTCACCCCCCCCCACCCATCATTTAAATGAAAGCTCTGAATATAATTTTGTTTACAGTTTGTTTACATTGTCGAAATTCCAGCCCTGAACACACACTGAAAAAGACTCCACAGATGTTAGCTCACCCTCCATGCTTTGGTTTGGTGGTCTCTCCGACATACTGCTCCTTGTGCCTCCTCTTGTTTGGGAAGTGGCTGCTGTTGAGCTGGGTGACAGGCCAGAACCAGGCCATGCACATCAGTCTTAATGCCAGGAGGACCACCCTCATGGTTGAACTGAAGCTGAGTGGATGAGAGGAATCCAAACGGTCCTCCCGGATGCGTCACTGTCTGGACCAGGGAAAGCCACAGCTTACCCCGTCCTCTACTGGCACGTCCATAACCATCCAGAAGCACTCATCATGTCCCGCCATTACCCTTCTGCTTCACCTCTTGCACCATGGTTATTTAGCTCCAGTGCACAAGCCTCCTTGTGTAAGTCTGCTCACCACTGCGCCATCCACTCTGCTTACATCTGCTGACACATGTTGCTCCGAATCCCCGCCCTTTGATTTAAAATATCAATTTATTCCTATAATGACAAAGGAATACCATTAATTCCTCTCTAATCTTCTTATCTGTGGTTGGTGAAATCTTTCAGTAACCTACAAACTGGAGGCAGCAGAGGGCGGGGAGGGGTCTGGTAGGGGATAATATAACCAATGGTTTCATCCTCATTCTGGGCAGATAAAAATTCAGAGGGGGAAAAAAAAAGACTCTAGCCTACTTTTACACCGTGCAGGATTTTCCCTTGAGTTGCTTATGAGAATGGCACTGTGAATGATCCCATTGAAGGGAGACAGGCGCTTATGACTAAATGTTATTC
This sequence comes from Pao palembangensis, assembly GCA_015343265.1. Lineage (NCBI taxonomy): Eukaryota > Metazoa > Chordata > Actinopteri > Tetraodontiformes > Tetraodontidae > Pao > Pao palembangensis. Next base: position 7,806,097 of record CM027094.1, on the reverse strand, counting down.
ACAGCAAATACGATTAGATCAGACAAGAGCATCGGCGTTGTGTTGGCATAAACATCATCATTATAGCAGCATATACAGACACTGGTGATGAAGGTTAGAGGAAGACATGCAGATGACAAAAATTGCATACAATTTACAACTAAAAAAAAATTCATTTTCACACATCAAAAGCTGCAAAGGTTTTTGAGTGCATTAATTCTGTAAAAAATATATATTTTTTAACTAAAATTATACGCAGTTTGAGCCATATTTTCAACCTTGTGGTGGCTAATCTTAACATATTTGGTGAGCGCAAGGATTTAACTTTTGTATGGCTTTATTATACAAAAATCTGATTTTTTTGGACACTTTTACTTACTCAAACGCAAAACCCCGTTATGTACCCATAGGGTCCAGTAGAGGGCAGGTGTGCGCCGCAGTTTGCACTGTTCGCGCTATCAAATTTAGGATGGCATAAATTACAATGTATGAGTAAATCGACTGTCAGATGTAAACCAACACCACACTGAAATGCAACATAATGTATGTTCAGTTCTTAAACATCCAGGACTTATTTACAAGAACACATTTAACAGAGACAGCACGGACAGCAGGATTTTACTTTAGTGGCATTGACCTTTTAATCTAGGATTAAAATTGATTGAGCAGTGGTGTCTTAAAGAATAAAGCACGTGGCTCTCGTACTTGTGTACATCACGTGACTCTACAGCTGCCGTCCAGCTGTGGGGTCATTTGAATGACATGCCGTGTTTAGTATTCCCCTGGAGGTCATATTTAAAAATGTGCTGCTCATTTACAGTTGCATTCGTGAAACGCTTGTGTTCAGTGCAGAGTATCTTTATCTATTTGCAGGAAAATACTTTTACAGTGTGTTTTCTCAATCGTTCTTATTCTACAGTTTCTCTGGTAAGCAAACGTGAATTTGTTAGTGACATTTAATTATTTGTTTTAAATTATGTTTTTGGTAAATGATAAAAACTCTGAAGATATTTTTGAAAATAAAATAAACAAACTTCTGGTCCTCCAAACTTCTTTCTGAAGAGGTGTTGAGTAGCATTTGCATAGAGGCTGGTTAATGATTTACCTGCCTGGTTAATTAGTCAGTGGTTTTGGTGTTAGGAAGGCTCTAATGTGGAATCACAAAGTAAGACTTCAGTGCACATAAAAGTGTTTGAAAATCAGAGCTCTCCCTCTGACATGGCAGAGACTCACACAATTTTGAAAATGCTGCTTTTTTTCTTGGAGCATCTTTTGCTGACAAACGCAAAAGGTAAGATAATATGGGGCATTATCTTTTCATTGTGTAGGAAAATATGCGCCTGCTGGCCTAAAGTGTGCTGCCCTCATTTGTTAGTCTCATTTTCCTCCTATGTTGTGTCCCCGCTATTTGTTTTACACCTGAAATGAGGTGCAAAAGAGCTTTCTTTCAGAATTATAAGGCTGAAATCCTGCCCATGCTGATAATGTCCAATATTTCATTTGTTGCATCCGTAGTATTTTTATCACTAAAAATCATGAAAAGAGCAAATGCTTCCAGGCCTCCTCCTCATTCTCTTAGCTTCTGTTGTTAGAAAAGATGATTTTATTTAAGTCAAAATTATTCACAACATGTCTTCTCTAGCGCTTTCCTCCACCAAGCAAGTCATTTAGATATTGTACAACATTGTCTGTGTTCATGTCCTGTTGGGGGAGCAGGTGTTCTTCCAACCTCTCTTCCTTTAATGGAGGTTGATGGACCTAAGGGAAAGATGCCTGAGTCTATCTCAGCCCAGGTACACCATGGACCAGTTGCCAGCTCCCTACATGGGGCCGGCACAGAACAAACACCCATTCACACCTAAGGTCAATTACAGCCAGTTAGCCTATCCTTTTGGACTGTGGGAGAAAGCTGGAGATGTAAATTCCAGGCAGAAAAGCCCCTTGCCCCAGGGGGATTCAAACCTGGGACATTTGTTTAGACGACAGTGCCAACCACTGGACCATCGAGCCCCAGTTTATGTTACATAAAGAAATCTGCTTTATCATCTAAACATCGAGCGAGTTTAATAATGATGCAAATAATTACAGAAATACTTTGGTACTTTATGAAATTTCCACTTTCATATGACCATTACAGTAGGCAGCGTGACATAAATACTTGTGAACTCAATAACTACAAAGTCAAAGTACACACTAAGCAACATGTAACGGTTTATTTAGTGAACTATCAGTGAACTCACAGCATTCTTTCAGTGGTTCAGTTGTCTGACCTCCAGTTTGTCCTGTCAGATGCCAACATCAGCTGCATCATCAGTGAAGACTGCGTCCTACCCTGTAGTTTCAGGCCCACCGGCCCTGTGGTGATCCACTGGTACAAGCAACAGATCCCAGTCCATAGCTACTACTACAATAAGGACCAGTTCGGACTGCAGAACAAGCACTTCAGTGGAAGGACGTCCCTTTTCAACTCTCAGATCCCTCATGGCAATGCCTCCCTGCTCCTGAGGAGGGTCAAAATGCAAGACAAGGGCAGGTACAAGTGCTATACCAGCACACGAAAGGGCAGCCAGGAGATCTATGTCGATTTGGGTGTCAGAGGTTAGTACAGCTGGGCCGATCTGAAGCCAGAAATGATGAATGATTAAAGATCTTGATAAATTATGAGTCCAACCAAATGGTTTGGAGTTCTAGTTGGAGTTTGCTGCAGCTAGAAGTTTAAGATGGGAGTGGTGAGGTCATTTGTGCTGTCTCTCCAGCTCCCATCCAATCAATGATCATGGAGATGACTGAGGAGACCTTCACCTGCTCCACCCAGAACACCTACCCAGCACCCCAGGTCTCCTGGTCCACAGATCCCCCCTCTGCTGAGGGAGCTCTGTACAATTCAACCATCACAATAGTGGACAACAAGGGTTTGTTCACTGTGGAGAGCACTCTGAGGATTCTGGGTAACGTCTCTAACTATACCTACTTTTGCTCTTTTATATCAGCTGATAAGACCCAAGTGTGGACTGCGTCTTGGAAAAAGCAAGGTGCAATGTGCTTTCACAATCATCAAGGGGTTATTCATGCATCAATCTAACTGAAAGCTAAAAAAATGCTGTCTTTCAGACGATATAAAACAGGAAGAGGGTCATGCACTGTCCATTCCCTGCATAGCTCCTTACGCGCTGCAGAATTTCTCGCTTACTTGGACCTTCATGTCATCCGGCGAGCCTGTGGCCATTCTAAGATATGACACAAAAAACAGGCACATATTCAATGTCTGGGAGGACCATGCTGAGCTGGACCCAGAGCAGCTTCTTCTGTCCAACGCGTCTCTCCTGCTTCACAAGCCAAACATCAAGGAGCACTCAGGACTGTACACTTGCATCATCTCAGGTGTGAAGAGCAAACACATCATTCAGACTGATATAAACATCACCGCTTCATCAGTGAGTAAGTGTAGCCATCTTTAAAACTGACAAATTTGCAGAGAAAGATGAAATAATTGAGAGCATTTCTGCAGGTGAGGGCGAGCTGAAGGTGCAGAGGTCATGGTGGTGCACTGCAGCTTCAGTGGGGTTTTTTCTCTTTATCATCGTTGTAATGCTTTCTCGATGTGTGACGCAAAAAAGTAAGATATCCAAACAGATAAAGACTTCTATTAAATGTATGTGCATGAATTACCTTGTGTTATTGTTCTTTTACAGCAGTAGAGACCGCTGCTACTTGTAGATTCAATGGAGTCGTTTCTGTTGAGGTCGGGCTTCACAAAGATCTACACCTCGCAACAAACGCCATCAACCAACAAGGAACCGAGCAGAACAGACTGCAGCCACAGTTGGAAGTGCAGGATCAAGACGCGGGCAAGGAATGTACGTTAGACTTACTATCAGGTACCGAACAAAAACAAGAAGATAAACCAGAGGATGGGCTTGTAGAAGGACAGACTGGGGGACAAAGACCACTGTGAAAACAGTGAGCCCGACATTCGTTTGTCACAAGCCTTAAATAACTAGTAAAATGTGATATAATTTCATATTTGACAAGTTTCACAATGGCCCACACAGTTCCATAGCTCCAACAACCTTAAACAGTGGTTAACTGGCTTTTCTGATTCAACACAGATGTACAAACAGCAGACACAAGTAAAGAACAAACATGCTCACTGGTGGATTCATCGACCTTTCTCTTGTCAGTCTGTTGACCTTTGAACTCTCAGTCTGCTCTGAGCAACCTTTTCTCAGGTGTTTAGCCTGTGAAAACAGTCTTTTTGGACCATCTGACCCACTGAGAGGTAGATCATAATGGGACAAATCTGAGCTGATTTATGTGCAGCCTTGGAGTAAATATTTGCCTCATGACAAGCCAGTTACACGAGCTCTTTAACTAAAATTTAATAACATAGTAAACCAAACCATGACGCGTCAAAATGGAATGATTCTCACCTGCCAAGACCCAACATTCCAAGTAATGAGTCAACCTTGTCACCATGGAGTGATGCTGTGATTCAAATTGGTTATACAACCGTCCCCCCAAAAAAGATTTTTTCATCAGCCTCCCCTTCACTCTATTTACCCACAGCCTTCACACCACACCTGGAGTATCATTTAAAACCGTCCCTTTCTCCAGGCAATAAAGTCGTGCCACTTCTCAAATAAGACCCTCCTGAGATTTATATCTGTTTGTAAAATGGAAAAATGGAGGTAGATCATTTGTGTGTGTGTGTGTGTGTGTGTGTGTGTGTGTGTGTGTGCGTGTGTGTGTGTGTGTGTGTTTACAATAAAGACCCGAGCTCTGAGTCTGGAAGCAATCATCTGGTTCGGCCTGCTCTTCTCAGCCCCCTCCCCTATGATGTAATTTTTTTTGAATGTTGGTTTAGGATTGTTAGTGGGATTCAGGGGATTTTCTTAAGTTTTCATTCATCTCATTCCATGTAGTTCCCGACACCATCCTCTACAATTGAATCCACCGGTGTTAATCACAGATTCACGTTTTCTGTTTTTTTTTTTTGTTTTTTGTTTTTTGTTTTTTTTAATAGCTCTGTTACAGTTGCTTAAAGACTAATCGGACTTTTAGAAAAACCTACATTTGCATGCTGTCTCTGACTTTAAGGAGGCATCAGTCTTTCCCCCGCCTACAGTTAAGAGAGTGAGGTTGGCTCTGTTTCAAACACAACTGTGGGGCCTCCTCCAGCCCCCGCATACTGCTGAAGCAACAATCTGAGAGTCAACTTTGTTTCTTTGAGTCCAGATGCACATTTTTGGATTACCTTCATATGCAGAAGATACATTTCAGCAAGACTTTCAAAATAAATTTGGGAAATGTTGCTATCATTGAAACGCAAAATACACACACATCAATAAAAAAGTCACGTGTTAAATCATTTAATCTGGTTATTGTGATGTCAAAGGTCGGGCCAGAGTATGTTGTTAGAGATACAGATATGGTTTCATGTGTAGTTGCAGCGTGTAATTGTCGCATTTTGAGCAGCTCTCGGTCAGACCATAGGAGGGCAGTAAGGAGCCCGATTCTGCGGTCTCGTCTCCAGAGTTGAGATGGGAGGGGAGAACAGAGGAGCGGGTCTCCTGTCTGATCCTTTGTCATGGAAAGGTTTTACTCCGCTGTCTGGGACAGAGACAGTTCAGAGCAGGCTTGCAAGAAAGAAGAAGAGAGGATGAAAAGAGGAGTGAAAGCAAAGGTTAGTTATTTCATTTCTAAATAACAAGTTGCCTTTTTAGCAAAAAAACTTGTCTTATACTTGATCTAATTAGCAAAATTATCAAGACTTTGCTGTAATTTTTGAGCGGTCATGTGCATCCCACATTAAGACATAGTTTTGGTGCACTGTGTATGTATAGAAAATGTCAAAATATAGACTAGTCAGTGATCTTGATCTCGCTTTATAATGCTAGAAAGAGCGTTTTAACTTTTTTTTGACTGATTAGGTAAATATTCTGGATGACACACAGCATGTGAGGTTATTCATGATAGTTGCCGCACTTTTGTCTCAATATGTATAGATGTTGTGAGAGCATATTAATATTAGCATATTAATACAATTTTTTTCTTTTTTGTTTATGAAAAAAAAGCTTTTTCCAGCAATTTCCAGTCTGTCTTACACAACACAAAGATAAACACAAAGGTGTTTATCCTCCGGGTGTTACCACATTCGTTGATACACTTGTATCATCAGTTGTTCCTAACTGTTTACATGCCTGTGTGTTCTGGATCTGCTGGCCTGTAGTCTGGCTGATGAAGTAAAAGAAAAACTCCTGACATCACACACACACACACACACACACACACACACACACACACACACACACACACACACACAGGCGGTCTGAAGAATGAACTCATGCTGATTGATTGTGGGACTGTGTAAAAGGATACCCTACTTCCTGTAGGCACTCTCTCCAGACAGCAGGGCCAGAAAATATTGGATCGGCCTCTTTCTCTCTCTCTCTCTCTCTCTCTCTCTCTCTCTCTCTCTCTCTCTCTCTCTCTCTGTCTATCTCTCTTTCTTTCCCTTCCTTATGACAATTCCATGCAGATTTGTTATATTTCTTACACCCTTGTGTTCATCTTAATAACCAATAAAACCTTTAGGCTGCAGTGCTGTTGCTGCAGTGATCTAGTCTGTTGAGAGCGATGTTATAACCTGCAAATATATCTACTTTCAAAAAATAGTAACAGAGCCTGCTTTGAAGTTAGAATTCATTGTCCAGCTCAGTAAAAGCTGCCTAGCAGGTTCTCCAGGAGTCACAGCTCACTTATACCCAGGTTTAACCTCCAGCTTTGCCCGCTACTTTCAAAAGTCTGGCACGCTGGAGAAATAATGGTCGTAAATTGGAGCTCAAGATCAACTAAAGAGCAGAGCGCAAAGTTTTATATGTATTACTGTTCTGGGCATAAAACTTTCCTCTGGATCTGTTTCCCTACTTAATGTTTAGGAACAGTTTTTTTCCTCTCCACTGAATTTTTATGCACATCAGTAAAATCTGCTGAACGCAGAAACAATACGTTTGTGTTAAACTTAGGATTTTTCTTTTGGCTCTGTTCAAAATGTGCTCCACCTACACAATGCTCTTTACTACTTTCCACTGTTGTATTGTGTTTTTTAAATGTGATTTTTTTTTTTTCCCCTCTCAGAAATAAAACACTCCAGACAAGTCTGTGTGATGACCAGCATGCTTCCTCAAAGAAGTGCTGTGGCCACTCTGGGCTATGGCTCAGGTATGACAGCACACAGCCTTTTGCTGCAAATCATCAATCCTAATGTCTTTACTCTTTGCTTATCACATTAACTTATTCACTGATAGACTCAGCAGCTCTCATCAGACTTGAAATTGGCAAAACAGCAGCAGGGCTGAAAGGCAAAATCTGTTTGTCTCTGCCATGAGTATAGGATCCACCGCTGACTCATGATAGCACCATCATGCTTTCTCAGATATTTGGGCTGTAGTGGGGTGTGTTTTTCTCACAGTCGCAACCATGGTTTGCCCTGGCCCACCAGCATTTCTCCATTTTTAGAAGAAGATTAGCTGGTGAGTGATCCAGTGTTTGTTTTGGGTTCAGAAGAACATGAGTGTACATTCTTCACTGGTTTTCCCCCACTCACTCGGCAGTAGTGTCATAGCACACTGAACCGGTGTTCCTTAAAAGAGTTCCACTGAGTTTTTGGTGTGTAAAGAGGCTGGATTGGTCAAATTTCTCTTTCCACAGACTGTGTGAAGATCGAACACAGCGGCCATGCCAGTGGGACTGTGCTCAGGAGCTCCCGCTCGAAGGCTGAGCTGCAGGAGCTGATGGAGACGCTGCAGCGTAGGAAGAGCGCTCTGGAGGCCAGCCTGAGGGCAGCCGAGTACAGCCGCAAGTACCACAACACGTCCTCACCTAGTGGCTCCCAAGCTGCCCGACCGCTGTCAGTCCTCAGTGACCGGCCTCCGTCTACCTCCAGGACATTCTCCTACATGACCAGCAGCAGCGTGCCTCCATCGCCTCGTCAAGGTGAACGCCAGCTGAGCCAGAACAGCTTCCTCCGCCATCCAAACTCTCGTCACCAATCCCAAGACAGTCTGCTTCCCTCTAGTGCTGAGGGAAGCTCTCTGTTGTCCTCCTATGGGCAGCCCCTACCTCCTTCTCCTAAGGTGAAAAGTGGCGCAGCCAGTGTGCCGTCCAGCCCACGCATGGGGCGTCGGCTCTATGCTCAGAGTAAAGCTGCAGGAGACTCCCGACAGAGGAAATACTCCACCGGATCTCTAAACAGCCTTGGAATGCACAGCCGATCTCTTCCCCGACTTCACAGCGTGTTAGACCCCCCCACCTTGTCAGTACCAACACGCCACATCACCTACAGAGGAGCAGGTTCTGCAGGGCAGCGTCGCAGCCTGTCCTCACTGGATCAACCACCAGATGTGACAGTCCCAGCCAGTATGCCCAGCACCCCCAGAAGAGCCAGCATGGCCTCTCTGAGCTCCCTCAGTGTAGATGTTGATGGGCCAGGCTTAGATCTGGGCTTTGGAGAGAGGAGATTGTCCTTTGGGAAGGGCAGCCTGAGTCTGGGTCAGAGGATGGGCAGCATCAGCTCCTTGAATGGCAAAGAAGAGCTGAGAGATTATCACCTGCACCAGAGAGATGAACGGCTCAGGGAACAGAGAGTGCAGAGACTGGTGAGTGGAATTTTCATTTGACCCAGAATGACCTCTGGCCTTTGGCTTCACAACATAGCATTACAAAACAAAATCTTAAATAATGTATAAAACATTTACTATATATTGCTCATATACTCATTTGAGTAGAGTAAGTTCATTGCAGCTCACCTGTCTACAGGAGTGCCAGCGTCTGGAGACCATCCTGAACCTGTGCACTGAGTTAGGCCATGTGGAGCGAGAGCCAGCAGCTGTTTCTGACCTGCAGAAGATCAATAAGGAGCTGGAGAAGCTGCAAGTATCAGACGACGAGTCGGTGTTCTCTGAGTCTCCCGGCAGCACCGCCGCGGAGAGCTGCTTTGGGATCAAAAGCAGAGACTTTAATGTTGCAGAAGAGCAGCAGGTCAGCCAGCGTCAGCATAGCGGCTACAGGGAAACGAGATCCCACTCGCCTGCTGTCAGCCTGAACAGCAGCGTCCCGTCACCATCTGCCAAGCACAGGCCCAAAGTAAGTCACACCACAATTATTATACTAAAAAAAAAGGTAAATACAGTTGCTGACTCTCTCTGGCAAGTATCATCGTCTTCATCTGCAGCAACATTTTTATAATGGTTAATATTACCTGCATCCAATTAAGAGACGTGTTAAACAAATGATTCCATCTGGATTCCATTAGGCTGCCTGCATTTCAGCGTTTTTCCTCTACATATTGCCGCCAGTTACTTTGAGCCACCATTAAAAGAAGATGCTTTTTTTAGTCTGAATGTAGGACATAGGGTTTGCGATAATATCTCAGAAAGAGAAGACCAAGCTGTGGCAGTGACTAATGGAACACATCCCACATGTGGAAGGCAGCTCATCAGACTGCTGATGGCATGCGGGGGTTTGGTTGTCTGGCCAACAACAAAGCAAGAACTCTGTAATTCACCGGTATCAGTGTCTTTGTTGAATCCATAATATTATGAATGTGTGTGAAAAGCTTCCACAGTGTGGCCTCGCCTGTTTCTGTAGTTCCCACTGGTTTTAGGTTTGCATTACACACGTTGAGGAATCCTGATAAAAACCACTCTGCTGAAGTGTGTACAGTAAGTTAGTGCTTTTGGACGATTTCTCCAAAAACATAAACAGGAAATTCACTTCTGCAAAACACCTGTGTGGCTGCATTTTTAAAAGATGAGTGATAGTATCTGCCTCATCTTTGATTTTATCCTTCCTCTGCTGTTTCTGGCAGTTCCTCCGGTTTCTTCTGCAAAACTTCTTTCTCTTCACTTCAGAACTGGAGCTGTGTCTGGTTTTAATGAAGAATCTCTAGTTTTGTTTCAGCCCTCACCCATTCAAACTGTTTAAGGAGGTGGGGGTAGGAAATGACTCTATCCCTGAGAGAATTTGTGAGGGTACGTGCATACACAACTCTGTGTGCGTGCGTGTGTGCATGTGTGTGTGGAAGAATGCTAGTGAATTTGTCTGAAGGCATACACTTTTCCAGATGTGCGTACTGCGTCTAAAACCCGATTGTGAAGATGAAAATGCAGCTGATACAAACAGAAGTAGTCTGCCAAACCGTTGCAGACACACCTAAAGTTTTTACATCCAGTCTTCTAACCAGAGACACTAACGTCTGCAGCGTGTAGTTGTGACTGAGTTTTATGAACATTCCTCAGAGTGATGTGTGCACGGAGGAGGAATGCTGACATCCCATCTGGAAACCCATCAATTCTAAAGCTGGTGGCCATATGAGGTTGAAAGACATTTCTTCTGACACCACTGAATACTGAAGAAAACCTGATAACGCAGAGTGTTTGAAATGCTCCGGGACAGGAGAATGAATGAAGGTTTGCAGATGCTGAGAGGTGTGGGTGTCCTTTAGCATGAGCAGTCTGGTTTTGCAGTAGTAGAGATTTCCATTACAGCCAGTGGAAAAGAATCTTCTTGTCAGTGATCCAGGTTTGGATGAGTTGAAAGAGCAGCTGTTTAATTGAGAAAAAAAAGTTTCTACAGCCTGGGAAGTCTGGGTATGTGGAGAGAGAAAAAACAAAATTAAACTCCAAACCATAACGATCCCATGATCATCTCTGTAGTATCTGTGCTGCAGTTTAATTTAGCTAATTTAGCTTTAGGTTTCTTTCCACTAAAAAAAAAATATTGTCCTTTATCATGCAGGCTCTGGAAGGTGTCCAGCTTAAACAGGAAGTCACACAAATAGAAGAAGAGAGAATTCAGGTCCTCAACAACATTGAGGAGTTGGAGCAGAAGATCAAAGATGTGGACAATCAGATGGAGGAATCTGTTCGGGAGGTAACGTAAATATAGAAGAAGCTTTAAAGAGGCTGTTCTTAACTATAGTCTGAACTTTTGACTTCTTGATAGCGATGGAACTTCAGCAAGTCGTTAATGAAGCTCTAAGAGCTTTGTTGAACTTTCCATCCTACTGTCCTGTCTCCTTCAGAGATATTCAGATTTTAACCTGGTTTATAACTCAACAACGTTGCTGTGCAGCATAAAAGACACAGATGCCACAATTGTTCTGCTGGTTGCTGCAGACGGAGGTGGAGTGTGCACTGCTGGAGGGGGAACAGGAATCAGAGATGGCCCAGCTGCAGAAGGAAAAGGAGCTTCTGGATCAGCTGAAAGAGAAGATTCCAAATAGGGAGAAGAAGAGCCACAGAGAGAATTCTCAGGTGGACAAAATTTCCCTATCTTTTATCATTTGTGAAGCACACAGTGGTCAGAGGTGTTGATGGGGACTGTTAACATTGTCTGCTGATAAGCATGAACCAGCAGTTAATTCCACCAATTTTCCAGTTTCTCCAATAATTTCTCCAATTATCCTTCTTCACCTCCTTTTCTCTGATCTTGGGTTCCTTTGGCCTTTAGGAAGGGCCCTAAATAGCTGCCATGTGTGTTTTTTTTTTTTTTTTTGTGACTGCTGTTTTTTTTGCACCTGGTACATGTGGGGGTGCTCTAATCGTAATTCTTCATCACCAAATGATATGAGTGTTTGCGTGTGTGCTGCTTTATCAGGAGACTGAGCAGCAGGCTACAAGTTTGGAGAATTTGGACTTTCAGAAGCTGGAAGGAGAAATCAATCAAGCAGAAGGAAAGGAGAGTCAGAATCGAGAGGTTCTGAAGGAGATCTCTGAGTATCAGTGCCTTGCTGTCACGCGCAAGGTACAGTACAGAATAGAAATATCTATCATACAGGCCTGCAGAAATATCCTTGTGCAGAGTTGAACGATTTCCAAATTGATTTTTGAAAAATTTCTGGCTTCTCTGATATGGTGAAAGCCACTGGCAGCATGAAGAAAGAGGGTAACGATAAATGAGCTGTCCACTATTTTGCTTCTGACATTGAAACTCATCTGCAACATTTTGTTTCAATGCACGGTGGGCTGTCATGTATCAACAATGTCCGTGTTCTGTTATTGTTGTCTCAGGAAAGGCTTGCAACACTGAAGAAACAGTCCTCTCAGATAGCTTTACAGGCTCAGCAAGACAGAGAGAGTTTCCAGAGAGAGAAAAACAATTTGCTCGTCATGCTGCAGAAGGTAGCAACAGTCGCTGCGTGCTGATGCTGTAAGTTTTGCATGGTATTTACGCTGCCTTGATGCCTGCAGGAGAGAGAGAAGCTGGCGTCTTTGGATGGAAAGTATGCAGAGTTGTCTGAGGGGCAGAGTTTTGCTAACAACCGCATAGCCTTCACGGAGGTGGGTCCCAGCAGAAAGAGCTCACACACTCAGAGCTGTTTTCAGTGACCCGGATGGAACCGTCTTTAATCTAAGTTACCTTTGCAGCATTTGAACTCACTGAGGGAACGAAGAAGAAGCGGAAAAGAAAACGCTTTCCACGTCAGTGAGGGTCTACCTCATAAGAGGAGCCAGCAGCTCCTCAGCTCTTTTGGCAGATCTGTCGGGCGCATGCCTCCAACCAAGGTCATTATATTTTTAATTTAGCTATATTTATTTCTTATCTAATTCTTCTTAATCTTTTCATAATATACACTGACACACAACATTTTTTTGCCCGTCTGCTCTGGGGGATAATCCCTCTTTTGTGACTCTTCCAGACGTTTCTATTTTTCTCTTGTTAAAACTTTTGACTTTCAGTTTTCCCTTATTCCAGGAGAAGGTCTGACGTCAATTTTATTCACTGTGCATATTATAAATCAAATCAACACAACTGTGACTGCCACTCTGGGCTGTATGCATCTGTGTCCATTTATCAGATTAAATTATGTTGTGTTTCTGGGGCTTTTTATTATAAGTTTGCCACACTGGCAGAGCTTGTACAGACAGTATTTAAAACATGAGCTCACTTTGGACTGCTAAGCAGGGAGTTTCATTGCTATCACCATTATGATCCAGAACTTTTTGTCCCTGGAGAATGATCCACCCAAAATTTTTTCCGTCAAACTCTGGCTTTTGAGCCAAATAATGACCCTGTAAATTAGATGGGTTTTGTAGCATAGTCTAGTCCTGACACTATGTGTGCCATTGTGTCCTGCTCAGGCCCACTTGCCCTTGTCCCAGAGTTCCAGCTGTGGCACAGTCATCCCACAGGGCTTCACCTTTGGTCCTCGGGATCTCAATACCCGCCGCCTTCTCAAGAGTAAGTCAGGACACCTGTCACAACATGTCTTCTTTAGCTAATCCTTTTCACGGATATTATAAATTGTAATAATGTAGAGAACATACCGAAGTCTCTGATTTCAGAGCCCTCTCTTCAAAATTGCAGTTCTACTTTTGTCCTCTAGATGGAGCAGTGCGAATTCAAATCACATCAGATTAAGTGAAATGCATCAAAATCCAATTTACTTTTTGTTTGGAGAGAATAAAATATTCTCATGTTCTTATCATGTTACAAAATGCATCTTACAGTCATGACAGAGATTAAGTCAGAACTTAGGTATTTACGTGACATGTGTGACTGGTGTATATTTCTGTAAAACTAAGATTTTTTGGATTAATGCTGATGTTTTGCATCTCTCTCATCCAAAAGGTATTTAAATCTGCCCTTATTCAGTAAAAAACTAACTTGTCTCTACTTGCTTAAATAGCTTAGAGCAGACAGTGATTTTTCTCTCCTCGGATTCAGTTTCCAAAAATAAGAAATCAACCATCACTTGCTCACCTCTGCGTCAACACAAAAATCCAAGACGTTAGCTCAGCATTCTGTGGGTTTTTGGTTCTTTAGTCACTTTAACATTCTCATCTGTCAGCAAGCAACAGCCATGGATTGAGTGAAGAGCAACAAAGAAGGAGCGATTTTTGCAGCAGGATGGCCTCTGAGCCCAACGTGTTCTTGGATTCCTTCTCGTACCTGGACAACAGCCAGGCCTCAGACACCATCAGCGTGGAGAGCTCGGACAGCCTAGAAACCAGCTTCTCTGCTTGCTCCCCAGACAACATCTCCAGGTCAGAACACAGGAAGTGTTAAAGTATAACAGACAGATGTAGATTTAGTTCTTTTACAAGTTAAGATATCAAGTTCAGAGTGATGCAAAGCTGGGAATGATTAATCACCACTTTACCCCACAGTGCCAGTATGTCCAATATGGCAAAGATCGAGGAGATGGAACGTTTACTTCGAGAGGCCCAGGTTGAGAAACAGAGGCTCCTCGAGCATCGGGTACTGTTCCGCATCAACGCAAAGCTTTGAGTGTAAATGCAGATGTGTGTATCTAATGATGGGTGTGATTCACACCGTTTGGCTTGTGCAGGAACGTGAAATGGAGATACGCCGACAGGCCTTGGAAGATGAGAGAAGACGACGGGAGGAACTGGAGAAACGGCTACAGGAGGAGACAAGCAGGAGACAAAGACTAGTGGAGACTGAGATGAAGCTCAGGGAGAAACAAAGATCTCAGGTATTTACAAGAGGAGCCTCCACACAAATACTTGATCAAAGCGGAATTTCGGTCATTTACTCTCATCTGTCTCCCGCAGTCGCGGCTGTTAAGCTGCTACCTCCCAGTGAGGAAAGATGACTTTGATCTCCACGGCCACATCGAGGCGGCTGGACACAACCCAGACGCCTGCTTCCATCTGGCCATCACTGATAAAACCTGTCGGGGCTTCCTCGTCAAGATGGGCGGCAAGATAAAGACGTGGAAGAAGCGCTGGTTCGTCTTCGACCATAACCGCAGGACGTTCACCTATTACGCAGGTGAGGCTGTCGGTCTGCCAATGAAAGTGTGCAGCTGTCCTTACCGCTGATGTCAGCTGTAATCTGTGTCAGAATGTGCGGCCCTGTTTAGAAAAAAAAGGTTGTGCTTACATTCTCTGCTGCAGACAAACACGAGACCAAGATGAAAGGAGTCATATACTTCCAAGCCATAGAGGAGGTCTACTATGACCACTTAAAGAATGCACACAAAGTGAGTCGGTTTACACGTATTTATAAATATACACAAACCACATTTATCCAAGTATTCAATGAAACAAATAAAACTTGCTTTGCATCTTTGTGTCTCCTCATCTTCCTCCCCTCTGTTCTCCACTGTTCATTTCACACCAAAGAGCCCCAACCCCTCTCTGACATTCAGCGTGAAGACCCACAATCGAGTGTACTACATGGTGGCTCCGTCGGCCGAGGCCATGCGTATCTGGATGGAGGTTATAGTTACGGGCGCTGAAGGACACATGCATTTCATGGTATAGCTGAGCTCGACCATCCACGAGACAAATCTCTGTTAGCGATGACAGGAAAAACATGTTGTGTTTACACGTGTAGTATTTGTAGCCACAAATATTTTAAAATCATATATGCCAGTAATGTATGATGGATCGAAAGATGTGATCATAGTTTCATAATAAACCACTTATGTTCTTAGTGTTTACACAATATAAGTGACAGATAGCCTCACAAAATCTTGCCCTAAAAGTAAATCTCTTCAGTCAGAGATTCAGGGATTTGCTTCTTAAGCATTGAAATGATCAGAAAACATGCTACTCACTGAGGCAGTCTTACATAACAGTTTAATCCAGTGATATTTGTATGACCACCTGTTCTTTGCGGCCTCCTTTTGGGTGCCACATTTTTGTGGCCCTTTGTGGGTGTTGAACTGCACAGTGTTTGCATTCATATTTAAAATGAAGCTGTTTGGGTTTGGCATCTTAAGTGTAAGCATTTTGACTACTGCTTCCAGATTTTAAAGCACAAGCTGATGTGTCTCCTTATGAAAATCACAGCTGAATGTTTATGATCAGTATTATTGAAAATCAAATGCATTGTTGTTTTATATTGCATTTTAGATATGCAATCTCCGAACGTGTCCTAGGTAGACCTGATGTGATGAGGCCATGTTGTGCAGCAGAAATGTTCGAATGAACTGCGTCACTTATGGTCCTTTTTGCGTAATTACACGCTTTCACCAGCAGAGGTCCTCAGTGCAGAGCTATTGTGCTGAAATGACGTAATGCTCTGGCTCAGAGGCCCTTACTCATTTCAAGAAAGGAGCATCGCTGATCATAAAATGGAAAATCCATGAGCATATGTTCTGTCAAGCCTAAATCATACTATGATCATTGAAATTATCTATTTTGTTTTATATCTTAAAAAGTGATTATATACTGGATTTGTACAGCTTACAGCATTTCAATGGTATTTGATGATGAGAGACCAAATGCTGGTTTAGAAAGAGCAGCTTAGGTGACCTGCGGTGACGTCTTTCAAAACAATTAAATACTTAACAAATTCATCAATTAAGTAATTAATTAAAAAATAACGATTGTCCTCTATTGAAACAGGAGCCTTAAACCCAAACAAGTTGTGCATTTACAATATGCATATTTATAACAAATGTAGTATTTTATATTTTGTTTGTTGGCATTGGTACTTAAATAACTATGCTATGTTTTTATAAGTGCAAAATGAAGGAGAATAAATGATTTTAAAATCAGTAAAACACTGCGAGTTCGTTCTGTCTGCCACATTTTATTTATGCTTTGTTTCCTATCATGTTGTTAAGTGAAAAGTTTTTTTATTGGCAGATAAATGTGTCCACAGAGCCCAAAAAATGATTTTTTTTTTTTTTATTTAAACTGCTCAAAAAAATAAAAGGAACACTAAAACAACACATCCTAGACCTGAATGAATGAAATATTCTTATTAATACATAGTTGAATGTGCTGACAGCATGTGAAATTGATTGTCAATAAGTGTTGCTTCCTAAGTGGACAGTTTGATTTTACAGAAGTGTGACTGACTTGGAGTTACATTGTTTTGTTTAAGCGTTCCCTTTATTTTTTTGAGCAGTATATATTGTTCATTTATTTATTTTAGGATCATTTTAAAAAATGAATCCAACTCTAAAGCTAGCTGTGATTACCCTCATTAATGCACTCATGTTTTTGAACCCCTCCTCCTCCTCAACACCAGCATCATCCCATTGGATGACCTAGTAGTGTTGGCACAGAAACACAGAATGAAGCATGGTAAATTAGTTTCTAAAGAGGCGCACTGTCTCAGCAGAGGCTTAAACATACAAACACATATAGAGTGTATAGAGGACCAGAGAGGTCTCAGCGTTACGGATGCTACTGTCTGTCTTGGGGAGGTTAGGCGCAGGCCAACCCAGCAACTCTGTGGCAGCTTATGCAAGACAGAGCACAAGTTTAATTCAGCAAGTTCTGTGGTTGTTCTTTTGCTTACAGCTGTTATGGCATTCACTGTCAGCAAAGCATGAAAACCACATTGGTGGGAAAATCATGTGAAAGCACTGTATGTGACAATAGGCAGCATTGACTGAATGTCCCTGTTATTTGTTTGTTTTAATGAGATTTATTACACTGTGACATAAGTTCTGTAACCAGCGGGTTGTCTGATCTAACATTGTAAATAGATGCTATTAAAGCCAGTATTTCTACATCTTATCTCCTACAGGTGTTTCCAAGAAACAAACTCGTGTTGTTTCAGAGCCACAGGGAGGAAGTGTTCTTTTCCCAGTGAGACAGTTCCACCCTCTGCTCTGTGGTTCGGCACCTGGTGCGCTGAAATCCTCGTGTTTTTAGCCCTTGTGTTCTCAGCCTGCAGCCTAGAGAGCTCTTTTTGAGTCATCCTTTATCTGGTATTCCTTCGTATAACACCAGACTGCAAAGCTCCCAGGTTTGACCGCAAATCTCAGTGCATGTTCTGAACCTATGCTGTGTTTTTCTTGAACATTTGCTCTCAGATAAATCAAATGATCCATCCTCTGTTGAGGCCATTGTTCTGCAGATGAGCCAAATGCATTTTACACTAAAAATAGCAATGACAGACATTTGAGGAGCCTTTTTTCCTGATAATAAGGTATGCATGTTAAGTGTTTCCCTCGTGGCTGATTGGCCGGCCTCTGCTGACATTCATGTGCTCTTTATTCAGGTCAGTGAGCTTTGAGAGTGAACATGGTCAGGATTATGTTATGAGGACATTCTGGGCTGTAGAAATACAGTGTGCCATTGCATAGTTTTTAAATTGAGAATAGATAATGTACTTTGTATTTATTTTCACTCCAGCATTATGTCATAGATTTTAAAATAAGAAGACATGATATATTATGTAGCAGAGAGACAGTAAGTCAAGTTTTATGTGGGCCACAATATAAGTCACAAATTAAGCAGATTTAATCTTCTGTACTGTATTGTTTTATTGATTAAATAGGAAATAGAACAACACGGATGGGAATATACACAGATATCTTCTTATCTGAGTATAAGTGGACTAAGAATAAGGTTGTGCCAGCATACGAGCCAGAGATCTCATCTCTCACAAATGTCCAGAGGGCCATTCACAGTGGCCGATGTCCATTTCAATTTAAGGACATATTTGTTCTTCCTTCCGCAAAGTTAATCTATTCCATAGTTCACAGTAAGATCAGATCACATTACTGAATATAGGAGTAGGTGAACATACAGATGCTGTAGAGTTCAACATACAAAAATTAATGGCACGTTATTTTTTGCTACATATGGTACATCCAGAAAAGATGTGGAATGTAAATTTGCTTGCATTCATTTATAAGAGTTCCTGGAGTTCCTCTCCTGGCAGAAATAAAGAAGTAAAGGGTTTGGTGATTATCAAAGAGACTTGCTGGAAAGAAAGACCAAAAATACTTGGTTTCTCCAAAAAGTAAGAACAACAAATGTTAAAAGTCCCGTAGAAAAGGCTGAGTCTGTAGGAAAAGCACCCTTTGAAGGCACCCGTCCTTGGTGAGCATGACTGCTCCTCGTCCTTTGTTACTGATGCTGCTGTGTGTTCAGGTGTGACCTCCAACCTTTCCTGAGTGCATGTCCAGGAGAGTTACTCTGGCTCCCTGTTGAGATGTGTTGTGCTTAAGTGCTGTCCTCCTTGACTCTGTTATTGTAGCTTAGCGTGCAGTGAAGAAGAATTATAGCTTAAAATATGATTGTAAAAAGGGCAACAATGTAGTTATAACGAGAGGAGAATACAGGTGCAGTCAAAGCCACGAGTTGTATCGTCATTAGATTCAGTCTGTTCTTTTACTTTCTAATTTGGGAGCTGCCATACGCGACCGTGGGCTTGTTAACTACCCTGCGGACAGGAACCCGAGACACCGGTATCTTTGTGCGAGGGGTGTCTCTAGCTACAGGGATCTGGGAGGCAGTATGAGGCTGTGGACTGTGTTTCATAGGGATCTTTGAGTCATGTGGTGAGCTGGTGAGGACTTTGGGCTGTGGGAGCTGCTGACTCTTCTCCTGGGGTCGTTTTGAGGTGAGACCAACAGGGCCGCCAACAAAGCTTTTATCTTTGCTCCTTGCATTTTGTGAGTTGAAATGCGGTCTCTCTTTTTCTGTCTCAGGAGTCAGCGGCTCCCTGATAGCGTCGGTATCCACATGTTGACTCTCTCGGACCGGGAGCTTCCCCACTCTGCCACCCCCGACTACAGGTATTTTGCTCAGTCCGGAAGGTTTTGGATGCTGCGTCTTGCCTTCATTGGGGGTACCCTGGAGGCTCATCTGTGATTCGTTATGCTGTTCTTTTTTGGATGGCACTGCCTGAGCCTTCGGGGGCTCTTTGCTAGTTAAAGTATCTACTTGCCTGTCCAGTGATACCTCTCTACTTCCTACTATTTTTGAAGGCGCTTCACTTGGCCAAGAGGGAGAAGAAAGTGACGTAACAGGGGAAGGGACAGAGGCGGATAATGGAGCAGGGGTGACTGCTGATTCAGAGTCAGCAGCTGGAGAGACTTTAGACAGAGAAACTAAGATGTCCTCATTTGTCTCGAGGGCAGGGGGATTTTCTAATGTGGTCTGATCAACATCAAAGGAGAGTTTAGATCGCACGGTTTCAATTTGAGTAGGTCGTTCTTTAGCATCAGAAGTTAGTGTTTGAGCAGGAGGATCTTTAGCTACAAAATCTGCTGTCTGACCTTGGCCAAAGGTGGATTTGAATCGAGACGTTTGATTTTGAGTGGGGGCAGTGGATGTTGGGGTTTCTATAATAGTAGCAGCTGGAGCCACCTCATCTAAAGAGAGCTGTGTATTCTCTTCAGTTTGAGCAGGAATCTCAGTTAAATGAGCTGAGGGTGGTGCTGAGACAGGTGAAGGACTAGGTTGAGGTTTGTATGTGGAAGACAGAAATGGAGAAGGACAGACCTGTGGAAGAGTTTCAAGAGAGGTAAAAGTCTGATTTGAGTGCATTTCGGCAGAGGTGAGAGTAGGCTTCGAAACTGATGCTGAGTCTGTTGCTGTAGATGATGAAAGTGTCACCATCTTGCTGACAAGGGGTTCAAAATCAAAGGTACTAATGGTGCAGACAGTTGTTGCTGCCACCGGTTCTGTAGATTCTCCTCCAGCTGAACTTAGGGAACATGTTGTGGAGGGTTGCAGCTTTGGAGTGGTGACAGAATCCAGTTTATCAGATGAGGGCTGATTAAATGCTACAGGGGAGGGAGGGCTGTGGGTTATTGGTGGTAATTCAGGAGGTGGGGTAGATACCTGTGGCGGATTCACCACAGTCTCTGAAGGCAACATGCTAACTGTAAAAGTGACAGCTGGACTAACTGATGGACATTTGACTGGAGCAGCTGAGGGTTTTGGAGGAACTGTTGTAGTAGTCGTAGAGGCAGAGCTAAGGGTAGATGTTGTCAGCAAAGGGGAAGACAATGTAGACGAAACACTCTCTGCTGTTACATGAGCCGATGAAGGTTTTCTTGCTGTGAGTGTTGGACTGGTTTTAATAATGCTGGTAGAAGTTGAAAGGTTTGCGGTAAAGCCTGAGCTCAGTGTGACTGAGCTTGTAGCCAGAGTGGATGCTTTAGTCGCTGTGATGATGGTACTAGGAGCAGCAGCTGTAGCAGTGGAGGAGGTTGTCTGTGCTGGAGGAGCTAAAGTTTTGGTTGGGACTGTCATAGCTACGTCTACAGAGGAGGCTTTTGCCACAGTTGCATTTCTGGCAGTCATAGAAGTCAAAGAAGAGGGTATCGAAGGTTTGTAAACAGGAGATGTGGGCTTTGATGTAGCATTAGCTTTTCCCCATTCTGCCTCTACATTAGCCATGACATCTCCACCACCAGAAATTGATTCAAAGGTGAGGAGAGAGGAGATGTCTGCCAGCAAGTTGCTCAGACTGTTATCACCAGGCTCCAGTGGTGGCTGGGAGGTGGGTAACGGTGGAACATGCTCATTAGCCGTACTCACATTGTCTGCTGTCACCCGAGAGTCAGAAATCTCTGACGGGGTTGATGGTGTGCTGTCCTGTGACGATGATCTCTTGACTGACTCAGTGTTCTCCTTTTCTGGGCTGTCCAGATAGCGAGGCTGGACTTTAGGAGTGAGTGTAAGATCTTCTTTGATGATTTCCACACTGTTTGCGCGGGAAGACTTTAGCAGTGGGCTTGGAGGGACTTCCTCTTTATCCTTTGACTTCAGCCTAACGGTGCCAAAGAGGCCCTTCAGCCCACGACGTTGTCGACTCACCGGCTGGGACACGGTGTGCACCCGGCGATCCCCTGTCCCTCGTCGACCACCTCTTAACAGTGACAGAAATTTAAGAGATCTTGCCGAACTGGTTGAAGAAACAGAGTTGCGAGAACGGGCAAGGGCTTGAATGCCGCCCTCCACGAGTGCTTCCTCCTCCCTCTGCTCCGTCTCTCCTTGACTCACCTCTAGTCCTTGATCTCTGTCTGGCTCCTGCACCAAATCTGGTTCACCGGTCTCAGATAATCCATCCAGTGATTTGTTCTTGTTAACAGGTGACTTGTTGTTTCCATCCCCTTTGTTTCGAATCGTGAAGATGTTACTTGGCTTGCGTTTGCCAAACAGCTTGAATCCCTTTCTGATTTTTCCGCTCGACTGGGACTCACAAGGCAGGGGGTCCGTGCTCTCGGTTTGTACATCCATCTTGTCTCACTTATTTTTTTTCCTCGTGTCCTTCTGTTAATCGCTGCAGCTGTTTCTATTCCACAGCCAGCAGTATGAGCATTTAGATCGCGATCTTAAGCCTCTGTATCTGTCTGCAGTCTGTCGTTACCTCTGCTGTTTTCACTGCATTTCTTTATCGGATGTCCGTATCCCTCCCTTCTTGTCTTTCCCATCCAACCCTTTCTCCACTGTCTCCCTGTGAAAGCCCCTCCCCTTTGCCTCATTTTTTTTTCCTTCTGGCTGCTCTCCCTGGTTGCCATGGCAACTGAGGAGCTAAGCAGCTTTCGTCAGCAATGCAGAGCCAGGGGCTGTCATCAACCCACCCTGAACACAGCACTCCCTTCACCCTGTCTGGTGACTCTGTTTACATAAACAGCAAAGACAAATACCCCATTAATAGGGAATAATTTTGAATTCCAAGTGATCTGGCTTTAAATAGATCCTTCTTCCAAATAAATGCAAAACACTTCTATAATGCAGAAAAGAGGTATTTTAATGTAGCAGACACACATTTTCTTTCATGGCCACCTATAGAAGTTTAAGACAATATGTTTTATTAAACCTCCATTTCATAAATAGGCTTGCATACACAAAATGACACCCCACTCCCCCCAAATGTCCACTGTGCTGCAAAAAACAAGCCATCACAGTTTTTCTAAGTCTACGTGTGATCTATTTTCTCTGAATCGAATAATCATTTTATTTTTTTCCCTTTTTAAAAACTGTTTTTGTCACACATGTGACATTAGTTCTCTCTATCTGATCCATCCCTATTGAGAAAGGGGCAGCCACCAGCAGTGCCCAGGGAACATTTGCAAGGGTTAAGGGCCACACTGGAGACCTCCGGGTTTTTAAAAATGTATTAGAAAATAAACCTAATAAGAACTGATAGCACAAATAAATATTTTTAAAAGAAAATGCTTTAGATTGTCAGTGATAGTTGATAATTATGTAATTATATTTCATGAGTCACGTAACATCAACAACATTGATAACGTTAGAGTTGTTTTTATTATCAAATAATGGGTGGAGCAAACCTGACCTCTTGTGGTTTCTGTAGGAATGACACATTATGTTAGACCGTTGAATCATAAATAACTCTAAAAATAAAGCTACAGTTTCATCAATCTTTGACCGACTTGTCACATCCCTACAGGTTATTTGAGAGGAAGAATTTTACACATGTATTTGTCATCAGGCAAAATGGAAATTGATTAACGTGATATTTAACTTGAGACAGTAAATTTATTTCCCCTCTGTGCTGCTGTGTGAGGGATGTTTACATCTCATGCACAAAAAAAACACAAGAGAACACGAACACATGAACACAAATAAATAGGTGTTATTATTTAATGTTTTCTGAGCAAATATAAAAAGATAATATATTGATAAATTCCTCCCAGACCCAAAAAACACATGTACAGTTTATTATTTCGCATCACTATCACCTAAACATCTGTGTGCCTGTTGTCATTGAGAGAAACACTTAAAAAAGAACTATGACAAAGTTCCACACAACACATGTTCTCAGAGTAAATACACTCAGGAATTTATGTCAGAAAAAATAAACAAACAAACAATAAATTGACAATTCATTTTAAATACTCATTTAACCTAATTGTACAGTTTGACACAATGTTAGAAGTAAATAAACCTTTATCAATGAAATTACTTATGGTATTATAAAAAGTAAATATTTCATTTTAGTTCTTGTATTATTATAGGCATTGTGTTTTACATATAACAGAGAATATATGAATTTCTGAGTAGTTTTTCCAGTTGTTTATGGTAGTTTAGACATCGTGCTCCACAAGAGAAGCTTGTAAGTCTGTATTAGTGTTCTTTTCGTTGTCGTGTTCTTCAAAGGAAATGGGGTCATACCTGCGATGGTACAAAAAGTAGTTGACTATAGTGATGATGAACATCTCCATGATCATCATCTGCTGACTTAGCACTGCGAGAGAGAGAAGGAGAGAGAGAGAGAGGTCAGACTTTTACATAATAAGAATGACAACATCAGAATATTTAGAGGATCTTACTGGATCCCCGTGCTTGAGAAGAGAATGGAGGCGCGCAGGCGATGGTTCCATCCAAAGCCAGGATATTAATAATTGATGTCTGCAGCTGACTCAATACCAGCACCAGCTAATGAGATAAGCAGCAGATCATAAGTCAGGAGACTTGTCTTTCTCAAGTGTTATGACACCAAATGAATCAAAGGTCAACAGGCTCTTTATCGTGCAGGGAGGAAATTAACTTTAAATAAATATTTGAAGAATGAAAGCACGTCTAACACTAAAATATAATCTGCAAACAAACACAATTAAGGTCACAAGTACAATAAAAAAGCATTTTATTTATTCTGCATTGCTGAACAAACACTGAATGGATTTTTTTTTTCCTTTATAAAGTATTTAATAGTCATAAAAAACAATCCATCAAATAATAACACAAGTTTGAATGGGAGAGGCCATTTGTGTAATCACACTTATGGGAACTGGTTACTCAGACCAGTTTAGATTATAAGACAAAACCAGTAGTTCATACTGACATTTCAAGTTGTATTAGACCGCAATATCTTTGCTGAATTAACATCTTCCACCTTTCCTTTATTGAAAATCTGACTTACTTGACTTACTGACTTACTTGATACATGGCGTACTTGGATATAATTTTGAGGCTGCGCAGAAAGATGTTGACGTTCATGAAGATGATGGCGACAGGCCAGAGTGAGGTAATTGTGAGGACTCCAATGAATGGGTTAATCCAGATTGCTGCACTAGTGATCTCAAGCTAAAGGGAATAAAGAACATGCTTTAGAATCCATATTGCACCCCTGCTTTTTTTTTTTTCTTTTAGAATTGAAGCATTTTCTTACATTTGACAGGTCGAAGTTGCCATTGGTCCATAATACTACAGAGAAGATAGAAAGCACAGTCTTTAGGATTGCATACTGAAGCGCTCCAATCTTCAGCCATAAAAACATCCGCCTGTGGACGGAAAAACACGGGAACAGTGTGAGTAAAAGAACAGTCAGAATAAAATAGAGTATGCAGGCTGTAGTGGTGTAAATACCTTGACATGGGAACGCGGGGTAGACACATACAGCAGCAACAGCATGGCCCAGTGTTGATCCGGAAAGGTTTGCCAGAAAAACGTGTCAGGAACGCATTGCTGCCGCCCAACTCTTCAACCAGCAGAACCAAGACTTTGTAGACCACCACTGCAAAGTAACTGCAGGGACACAGAGAGGAGCGTCAAACCTGCTCACCTTCACTGAAAACCTCGCATCCTAGCCAAAACGGTGTGACCTCTTTGATCCATAAAGGCACACCTTACACAATTATCTGTGACTGAACGCTGCAGAGGGTGCACATCCAATGCTGCAGGTGGGAAAACCTTGTAAAGATTCCAGGCTCGGAAGTTGTTGCACCCTGGTGAATGATTCCGTGAGTGGTTAAAATTTAATTTTGAGCAGTTTTGAACAGATCTTTCATCGAAGCGTGACGACCTGACTCAGTGAAGCTGGCGTTTGGACTATGCCAACCATATGTGTGTTATTTGGAAAGAAACTGTGGGCTCTGTAACCGAAACATACCTGTTAGATGTCATGTCTGTGAACATGACTGCCCTCGGGATCCACATGCCCAAACAGGACATAGTGGCGATGACCTGAAACAGAGTGATTTGATCTTGAAAATGTGATGAAATGATACAAAACTGGAGCTCGAATGTCTTTCAGAACCAAGTGGAGCACTTACCGGGGCTGCACCATTTATCCAAATGAGGGTGGTCTTCTTGGGGTAGGGCAACTTCCTATAAATAAAGACACACAGCTCCAGGTAGAGCAGCAGGGAGGTGCAGGACATGAACGTGAGGATGGAGTACAGGCAAATCTCAAAGGCATTCAGCTCTGAATGGACACAGCAAAACCAGGAGAGACAAGTCCAATGAATGGAAGCAAATCATTTTTAAAAAAGCACTTTTTGTTACAGCTGTGTTGTGTCTTTACTTGTGGTCTCTGACCCAAAATCACAAACAGAAGCTCTGACCCGGTCTGGCCGCCTCACAGCTCGCTGAGCTGTTATCGCCAGCCAACGCTTGATAAGGAAAGGAAGCCTGTGGGCCACTCACGCTTGATAACATCGATAGCCAGCGGGGGGTCCTGTAAGCAAGATGGATCAATGGTGCCATTGAGGGCCTCCAAATCCTCCATGGTGGTACGTTCCAGAAAAGGTTCCGACTGGTCAAGACGGTTGAAATCTATCCTGGCTTTCTCTCTGAGCGGAGCTGACGTGAGTGAGTCTGTTCATCGGGTAGCGTGAAGAGTCTCAGTGGCGACCAGATGGATTCCAGAAGCAGAGTCAGGAGAGAGTTCAACGTCGCACCAAGTGACCTATGAAGTGAAGGGCCGGCTCACAGCTCACGCTTTTATGAGTCTGTAAATTGGAGTCACTCATTCACAGACTTAAGTGATTGACATGAGCTCAGATTGGAAAGTGTGGGAGCCAATCAGTGAATGCAGGGAGATGACCTTTGACAAGGTGTGTTATTACTTTCCCATTAAACATAGCGGGTTATAAAGATTTTAAAGATTTTTTATAAAGTATCTTTCGGTTTCAGAGCTCCTGGTGGACAGGGGCAGATAGGAATCTCACTACAGCAGTTGGATTACTTTGCATCTGCTTTAGGCCAGCCTGCCCGTCTAAATTCTTTCATTTGTGAAATAATAAAATAGTTATGTCTACTGCATTATAAAAACTCCGACTGGAGGCCGTTATCCAGCATCAAATAAAATCAAATCAGCTACGGCAGCTATAAAGTTGGGAGACGTTTACAACTTTATCTGTAACAATGCTGTGCAGGGGCAACGCCACGGAGGTCAGTCACCTCCATTCTTATTTCCTCCATTACAGAATAAGTTTTCTAAGTATGTGTTCTGTTGGCTACTGTTGTACTGATGTGATAACGTTTTAGACATATTAAAAACAGCTTTGATAAATTAGCACATTTAATTAGAAATGAGACACAAGGCACTCTTTAACTTTCTCTGTGTTTAGTTACTCATAAACTAAAGGTGCTGAAATGTTGCTGTGGAGCAGTTTAAGCACATTTAAAGATGAAAGTCAGGCTTCAGACTCAAAGCTGATTTTTGATCATTACAAACAGATGCAGGAGTGCTGAATGTACCTGAAGGAAAACAACCGGGTTTTATAAAAATATAACAACAAAGTCATCCATACAATTACAGTCATTTATTATTATATTAATTCTCAACTACAAATCTTTAAAAGTCATAAATCAGTCATTAGGTGCCATGATACCTGACCAGATACGGACTGATGAACAGTGCTGGCATTAGTGCGTCCTGAGCTACGATCAAGAAATACAGCTTTGCACAGAGATGTTTTACCAAGTATCAAAATGTGTAAATTACAGCACAGAGACATTTACAGCAGATTCACCAGTGTCATTACGGCAACTAACAGGATCTGCTGGAGGGCCTGTTTCTGCTGTACGTGCATGTGTATCGTTCACCATGAGATGAAGCTGAATTATTGCCTGGAGCACATAAAGATGTTTTTTCATGATCATGAAAGCCCTCTTTTATTGTTCATCACTGGCATACAAGCTCACTGTATCTGAAGATCCCAAGATCAATGGCTAAAACTTTGAACAGTGGTTTTTGTGCTTGTACTTCTTTAACTTCACAAAACCAATAGAAACAGAAGCATCTAATCCTTGAGATTAAAAACAGAGACCTCAGAGAAGGACCGAGGTAAAGACATGATGGGGATCACCATAAAATACATTAATAATAAAGATAATAAAGATACAATAAATTTAACACATAATTACGTTGAAACAAAAGCTTGAATATAAATTATAGTGCAAAAATGGCAACTTCTCTAATAACAGAGTTAGTAATCAGTCTAGTCTGAAGCAGTTACTTTCAAACGTAACAAGATCATTAGTCTGTATTGGATTTAATCCTGATTCTTTAAGCTTGTAAGACCTGAGCAAACAAATTGCAAAAGCTTGGAAATGTAAACGATAAATATATCATATAATGTGTAAACAGAGACTTTCAATCATGTAAAGCAGGGGTGGGCAATTATTTAGCCTGGAGGGCCACATTGGGTTTTAGATCTTGATGAAGGGGCCAGCCAGGTGGTGTGGGAAACTAACCCCCAAATGAGGATTGGAGGGTAACTAAAAATTGTGCTTGATGGACTATTGACTGAGAAAATAGTTTGAAGTGCCTGTAAATTGGTCCAGTAATGGATGGATGATTAAGCTCCAAATGATATTTGGCCCCACCTTGTTGAGAAGACATGTTAGCATGCTAGGTGAAGGTGGTGGGGTCTGAAACTTTTTCTAACCAATCAAGCTGACAACCCTCTTAATTTGGGTTTTGGAGAAATGACTGTGAAGGCTCTGCAGGCCGGATTAAATAGTTCATCGGGCCACATGTGGCCCCCGGGCCATAGTTTGCCCACCTCTGATGTAAAGTGTAAACTGAATTAGACAAACCGATAATCACACTGTGCCTGTTGAAACGTATCACCAGCTGGTCACCATGACCACTCAATGCTCCATCTACTCTGAGGGAGGAGAAGTCTCTCATTTAAATAACGTGTTAATCCCTTATTAAAGACACAGCACAAACAAACAGTCATCCAGAGCATTTGGGTGTCTTTGGCAAAAGAATCGCCTCTGCCTCAGACGGCTTCAGTCACTGATGCTGCTGTAAAGATTATGTTTATAGAAGAGGATATGAAAACTATTTTACTGCGCTTGTTTAAAGTACACTAAAGGATAGAGGTGAAGGGCAGTTCCTGTAGAGGTCCTTGAAGCTCCTGCTCTAAGGCACTGATGCAGTTAGCGTTTTACTCATGTGCCTACACAAAACAGTAAAACAGAGTCAGTAAAACTACAATCAGGATGCAGAGAAACAACTGCAGTTTTTCTGATACACAACTAATTTATCACATTTGATGTGAATTCTGGGTGCAGTCACATGTTTGCTCTGACGCCTGCAGGTTTGAGCTTGTTCAGAGAATAAGTCTTCAGACATGATATGAATATGTTTCGAGGTTTAAGATCAAAGAACACCAATCATCTGTACGGCTGAGTCCAGTATGACATTTGTGCATTGTTTAAATAAAATCCCTTAAAAGAACTTGTGATGTATCACATCAACTGGAAAAGGCCTGTACAGGTAAACATCCAGAAAACACTTCTGGCCCAGAGGTCTGCTAAACACCAGTGTCCACAAACCTGCTATGGCCCATTCGCTAATGTTCCTGAGACTTGCAGACCACCATTGTCTGAAAGAAACAAGGGGAGAAAAGTCTTAAAATACAAGTTTGAATGCAAAAAAAAGAGGTAACAGCGGCAGAATCAACACACGTTTCTCTTCGGTGCCCTCAGATGTGTGTCCCATGTTACACAGTTTGGTCTCTCCATCCATGCAGCTGTAATTCAAATCAGAGACTTAACTTCACCACACAAAACTGACGGAAAACATCATTATTAGACTGTAGAGAAATCAAATACACACACCTTTTACCGTTTTGCTGGAGGACACTGTTTGCTTGCTCAGGATCTATGTGCACCAGTCTGGTGACAAAGGAATGTCCATCTCCCTGACTGAAGGGAAGAGAAATCAAGTCTGAGTTTGAGCTGAGACGGTCAGAGTTTGCTAGAACCGGATGTGCTCTTGAACTCTGCATGCTGCTTTAACAAACACACACTCCATCATTTAAATACAAACAGGGGCACAGACCCCCAAAAATAGCCAGTATTTCTCTGCAATATTGTGATTGATGTGGTAAAGATCAGCATGTCGTTCACAGTCGGCTCACCTTGAGAAAACTGGTAGCATCCAGTACTTTGCTCGATCTCCAAACACCTCGGTCAAGTTCCGGCTACAGCCCAGAGAAAACCCGCTTTTATCACGACCATTTGTGAAAACAGGAGCACTAAAAGTTTCTGGAAATTGATAGCAAATTAATCAGGAAAACCAGTCCAAAGTTGAATCAAAGCGATGGAATCAAACTGGTTTTTACAAACCGATAGTCGTCCTGTTCTTTCCCACGAGCCACAGATGGTAGCTGAGAAGAGACACGATGCTGATAAAGAACAAGGCCGCCACAAAGAAGAGGAACAGGATGTGGAACTTGGCATGTGTGTCAGGCAGTTTTTTCTACAGAGAGGAGTAAAAACAAAAACATATCAGGCTGTCAGTCAGAAGAGGTCATCTTTAGGTGACAAGAGCGTGTTTGAGTGTTTGTTGCACAATTTACTCCTTGTATTCCAATGAGATAAGAATAATTAGAATCTAAATGTTTCCTTTAGATACAGCTTTCTGAGGTGGATCTTCTGATCGGCAGTCACACGCACCAGAGTGGGACAGCTTACAGGGCTGAGCAGTGTCCCATCATGTGCCTCTCCACAGCCTGACTGCACTTTATTTATCTCCACAAACCAATACTGCCTCTCTTGAATACACTTGTACAGTTTACAATTTGCTTTAGATACAGGCAATAATACTTTTGATCACTTAAAGGGAAAAAAGGAGAAATTGCTGTACTCACGGTCCAGAATTTGATGAAATACTGGGTGACTGTTGCACAAATGACCAGGCAGTAGAGTGAAGCGTAGGTCAAGAACAAGATAAAGAACTTGTAGTTTGAGAAGCCAACGCAGTTATTTACCCTGAAGGAAAACAACATGAGACACAGGGTGAAACATGCTTTTCTCTGATGTTTAAAATATGCTGAACATACCAGGGGCAGTGGTGGTCCATTTTCAGTACACACCTGGACAAATAAGCAACATATACAGCCAATCAATGAGACCTAGTTTGTAAATGAGCCATGGAATTTAATGTAAATCTCATTACACAAGACCGAAAAGACAGCAGTGAAGCGTTTTAGCAATATTGTGGTTCTCAGATTAATAACATACACTCAGATCAGTCAACAACCAGTAACTGATGACTACATCAAGACTTACCTTTCACAGGTCGAGCAGTGATGGCAGCGATCAGGTTTGATTAGCTGGCAGGGCTTGCAGTATCGGATCGCTGATTAGAGAGACAGTTAAAAACTGAATCAGAACACTGTGTGAGAGCAAAACACATTCAGCTGACCCTTTCAACCATCCACTGTATACAGTATTTAAAGACTGACAAATCAGAGATCCTTGAAAGTGAGGTGATCGCCCTTGTGGTGGGCTACAGTCACACACAGGATCACTGACTGTATGAAAGGTCTAAACCAAAAACTTTTATATCAAACTTAATTTTTCCATAAAAATGATCTCTGATTATCTCTTTTAACATAAGAGATAAGAGGAATTTTGAGAATAAGCATAAGAGCAGAAACATAAATGACTGACTGATATGATATTCTTTAGTTTCTGCTGGATCACAATTTGCAGTTCTGCACTATGATGTCTTGTTGTTTTCAAAGTGCTGACATCACTGTGACATTACACAATTTCTGCGCAAAAGGCTGTTGGGGCTGATGATCATATGCCAGGGCCTTCCGTTCCAGTGTGATTATTTAAAAGATATAAAGTATCCCTTTGAGAGCAAGTGTGAGATCATTCTGTTGCGTCATTTCAATGTTCACACGGTTGCTGGATCTGTGACCTTCTTGTAGAAGGAAGCTAACAAGTGAACCAAAGATAATTTTGTTGCCATCTCACCTCCATCTGGCATTCGTGTGTACACTGGCAAGCTCCTCGCCACTTTCTTCAGGATCTCTTGCTGCATCTCTGCTCGCTCCTCTTGCTCATAGAGTTCTTTCTCGGTTCTGGGAAGGCTGAACTGAAGAGAGAATAGGCCGCAGTCAAAGAAATGCATTATTTTAGGTGAAAGCCTCTCAGTCTGATGCTGTCTTTACTCACTGCTTGTGAAGGGCTGGCTGGTATGGACCAAATAGTTCTCCAGTAAGACCATATAAACATCATGAGGAAAATATGAAAGATGACCAGATAGCTGACTGTTAAATAAAAAAATAAATAAAAAAATAAAGTAAGTCAAAGCGTCGCTGAAATTCAAATGATCATGATTGAAATGTGAGAAACATTTTTTTTTCTCTTACTTCGTTCAGCATGATTTGGAATTGTATCTGTGAAAATACAAAGAAGCAATACATTAGCACAATACAGCCTCCATCAAACACATACACACAGTACCTCCATGTTTAACAATGTGGCAACAGGCTGGCACGGCCAGCAGTGACCTACCCACAAGAGAGAGCTTTGTTTAAGCAGCAAGGATGTCCCTGTCAGCTAATACTGTTAATAATTGTATCATCAGTTCCAAGCTGAAACATCTCTAACCAAGTGTGCATTTACAGAAAGAAATCAACAGTGTCACTATCTGGCAACTCTGACTGTAAACATACGTAGTAAAAATAAATGAGCTTTCACAGGACGGCTGAGCAAATAGTCAAGAGTCAAGTTCTATTCTGACAGAGTTTACGCTTATAGGCCAATACATAATATGTCAATATGTCATAATTTTTAAATAAACCTATAAAATAGAAGCCTGTAATTGTATTAGAACTGTTACCAAAGGCGGTTCTAGCATTTATGTTTTTGCACATGTATTATCATATAAAATTATAGCGTCAAAGTTCATAACATTCAGCACGATGGTACTGATTATTAATTATGAAATAGAATGAGTATGCATCTTCACCTTCAATTAATTTCTCATCTTAAAATATTGCAAAATATCATAGTCTTCATATGCAATAGTGAAGTTTTACAGAGGTGTAACGCTCACATCAAATTGTTTACCATTATTTGCAACGGAGAATCTATAAACACAAGCAGATAACCATATGGAAGTAGCTGAATTTGTTTTAATAAAATGTACTTACAGACACAGAGCTCCACAACATAGGCGTAATAAGACCAGCCAATAACAAGGTTTACAAACAAGACAGGTAACCAGTTCATAACCCGTTTACAGCACCGCAGCGCCTGCGGCGCCATCTTTACCCTAATCCCTGTAGTGCATTAGAAGTGACGTCACATCCTGGGTTTAAAACTAGACAAAGATTGTACAAGAACAAGAGTGTTCTGTACACACTCACGGAAGCCGAGACAAGGAGAGGTACCCAACTGCAGACAATATGGCCGACATGTGGCCGCCATGACTTCCGGCATGGATTGGATGTATGGCGGCCCCTTCTCGGCCATCTTGTCTGCATCATAGTACTCTTGGGGAGACATGGCGCACGCAGATTTGGATTCCCAGTGATTTAAACACATACTTCCAACACTTGAAATGTTGTAATGACCAAATTACTTTACATTATTCAAAGATCTCAACGCTATAACATGCCATGAGGTTTGTTTTTTTTATTTTAAATAAATCGACCAAAAATTGATGATCATCCACCCTTTATTTATTTGTGTCGTAAGATGCAGAAAAACAATTTATCCACAAGAGGCAGAGGAGCTTGATAAACTTGAGGTTCGCCTCTAGTAAAGAGTAAGACAGTGAAGGATCTACAGTATATGCAAAAAATCCTGCAAGCTTAGGAGGTTTATTGATTGGACATATATTGAAACTAAATGTTGCGTGGAGGCTTGTAAACATACTCTTATATTGATGACCAAAAAAAACCCAAAAACAAAAAAACATTGGCATCAGCTGTCAAATTTAAATGAATTCTTATTTTAACAATACTTATACATTGTTTCTATTTCAATATATTACACTTGAACTACACAATGAATTATGAATGAATGTACAATGTACAAAAAATACATTTTTCATTTTTATTCTGCTTTAATTAATTATTTCCTTTGGCATGAGAAGATCATAAAGAGGCTTAAATCCTGATAGGCTCATTGTACACGTCTGCTGTACTCAGAGGTTGCTCTAAAAGAAGAACGTAATGATTTTCTGGATGAAGGAGGGGAGGAAGGTGGTGAGAGAGAGGAGGGAGACATGGAGGTAGAGTCAGATGGGGAGTCAAGAGAAGCTGAACATCTTCTGGTAGGACTGCTGCTAGGGGAACCACGAGGTGATGAGTATGGTGACAGAGCCTGCAGCATACGGCCACTGCGCTCCTGGATGGCATGCTGAGAGAAAACAAAGACATTTTACATTATTTTACAATAAAAATAATCTTATTGTTGTTCAAATTAAACCACGTGAATCATCTTATTATATATAGGTGGAAAATGCAGTCAGGTTGTTTAACATCAATGCCAGAAGCATAAAATCGAATTAAGATCCAGATTACCCATCATGTAAATTCCATTTAGCACCAATTGATAGATTACAGGTTTAGGCATAAATATAGTATATAGTATTTAATTGACCATAGAACTTGTTTCTCCTTGTTTCTGTTGCATAAAACAATAAATCTACATTTATAAGAAGTGACAATTTTGACTTGTACCACATTTATTTTAAGTCAAATGTTTCCTTTCAGTTTACAGCTTTATAGACTAGTGTAAGAGGAAACGTGCCCAGGCTCCATCTGGTCCGAAAAGCTCCAGGAAGTTGCTAATGAATTCTCGCGATTTTTCCTCCCACTTGTGGATGAGATCCTGGCTCTTCTCCTCCATTCTATAAACAAAGTGCTTGGACTTTTCCTCCACCGTTCGGACCGTCTCTTTCATCTTGTCCACCTGGTTCTGAAGTCGATATTTCTTCTCCTGTTGGTAAAACACAAAAACAGTCAATGCACTGTGAATTCTTAGGGATCATTTAGTCACAAAGGTAAACCTAAAAACGGCTAACATTAATGAATCCAACATTCAGCTCCTGTGCCGTGTAGCCTCTCTGCAGGTTGCGTCGTACGTAGATGTCATAGTCTCGGACGATGCGGGTGATGACGTCAGATGTGGAGATGCCCTCCGTCCTTGCAGTGGCCACAAACATGCCTGACATTTAAACAAAAAAGGTAACAACAAAGAATTCAATTATGTTACGACATGCACAAGAATGTGTCTCACCGGCTTCTTTAATGTGCTTGTACACGTCTTCTGAGCCCGCAGAGGTGTAGGGGATATCATCATGGGCCACAAAGTCAATCTGTGGGTGCACCGTTACACTGCTCAGACGGATTTTTGTCAGTTACTCTGTGATATCATGAGCAGCTCTTTGCTCTAACCTTGTGTTTCTTGAGGAACTCAGCGGTGAGGGTCCAGGGAGCATCACGCAACACCTCATCTACGTACCGGCAGTGCCTCAGGGCTTCATAACGTTCGTCCTCTGTCATCACCGTGTAGCCTTTAAACTTGTGTGTGAGTTCATCACTGCAGACTGAGGACACACACACACACACAGAAAAAGAGAGGTTTAGGGCAACAGAGCAGTAATATTCAGTATTAATATTCTCTTCTTTATCTACTCTCTCTGTTTTTCATACCTCCTACGATCAGATGCGTGTTAGGGAACAGATTTTTGGCTTGCATCAGGGCTCGTGCATGCCCAGAATGGAACAGGTCGAAGATTCCATCTGCATAGACTCGGACTGGACGATGAGCTACAAGATTTAAGGGTGGGGGGGGGGGGAATCTATGATTCCACGTCTTAAATCCTCACTTGCTTCATTACAGATATGAACTGAAATGGTGATTTTTGAAATCTCGTGATTTAGCTGATATTAGCTTGTCTTCACTTGCCTCCTGTCGGACATTGCTGCAACACGCTGCCACATGTTATCTAAAAAAAATTACATCAATGAAATTGATTCATTAGTGACCTGGTGTGCCCCTCCGTGCTTGGGAAAGGGTGACCTTCTCATGGGGGATCTCTGAGTCACAACCGGTGGACTTGGAAAAAGCAGCAGGCTCCCGGAGAGCCTTCACACAGAGGAAAGAAACAGATGCTGTATCAGAGAAGTCCACCCCTTCACCATATTTAACTATTTTCCTAAGTGAATCCCCACATCTGGGCAGTTGTTGAGACTAACGTAACTTCACTCGCAGGTTTGCACACCAGGAGTGTGTGCAGACAGAGAGGGCAAGACTGCTCTTAGAGAGAACTGTGTCTCTCCCTATTATAAGGTAATTAAAAAATAATTATCAACGAAGCTTATCAGGCTGCTGAGGGCAGATCTTAATCATGTCAGCTGTACAGTGAAGAGTCTTATTGAGTAATGAACTTTGAGTCATGTGGATATGTATGCAAAGCTTTATCTGCTCTTCTTACAGCAATCTGATTTCTAAAAAAAATATATTAAAAAAACATCAAAACCCGATGTTTTTCATGTCACAAAAAGCTGTTTTAAACTGTTCGGTTGATTTTAACATTGTCTATTTGAAATATGAGTATGTAAATGCACCTTAAACACAAACACGCAGACAGACTGTTACATGTTCACTCATCATGAAACTGTTATTAGATATCTAATAATATGATCTGTTCTACACTAACAATTACTTATTACTTATTATTATGCATGAAATTACATAATCTCCTGAGACATGGCTGTATTGTCCCATCAGCTAAATCCCTGTTTTATATCCACAGAAATAAGCTATATTATCAAATCTGAAATTAATTGTAAGTAATATTTTATAATTTGATCCAAAAGCAAGCCAGTCTTACCTTGCGAGGTCCCCCTCTCTGGCGAGATGCCTGTTGCTGCTGGCCGTTGTTGTTGTTGTTGTTGTTGTTGTTGCCTCGGCCACGTCTCTTTCTAGACATCTCTGCTTAAAACACCTGTGTCCGCTTAGCCACAGAAAGAATTACCCCGCTCTTATTTTGTAACTATATGTCCCATCAGCCTGGCCAACCCTGATGACGGAGAAGATGAGCAAAGTTCAAGCCAGCCTGTACAGTCAGAGGTTCACCGACAACACTCACTATCAATTTTTCCTCTTTCTACATGTGCACAAAGGCATTTATGGAATTACACAGAATACTAATCTACATCTACCTATCTATTTGACGCCATAAACTTGATTTATAGAGCAGCTGGATCTGATTGTGATAAGTGAATCAAAAGGGGAAATAGATGCATAACTGCACATCAGAAATGCTGTGGGATCAAATATCAGCCCAGAGCCTGCTGACAGCCTTTGGAACCAAACACAGAGGGGAGGGACAGTGTGTGTGTGTGTGTGTGTGTGAGAGAGAGAGAGAGAGAGAGAGAGAGAGAGAGAGAGTTTTAAAAACACTTGCAAGATATTATGTAACTGCTGTTGCTTTAAAAGGGGGGCCTTCTTTTCCATAGTTTTGATGCGCCTTTACCACCATACAGCCACTGCTCCTCAGGGACAAACTGGTAGGGATGGGAGTAGAACCACACCTGGTGGCATGGATCACAGACTATCTGACAGGTAGACCTCAGTACGCAAGACTGGGGGACTGCAAATCCGAAACTGTGGCCTGCAGCACAGGAGCACCGCAGGGAACTGTGCTCTCTCCAGTACTGTTCACCCTGTACACTTATGACTTCCAGTACAGCTCAGAGCTCTGCCATGTACAGAAGTTCGTGCCATTGTGGGTTGCACCAGGAGTGGACAGGAGGAAGAGTACAGGAAACTGATGAAGGACTTTGTCACATAGTGCGACTCCAACCACCTGCTTCTCAACACCACCAAGACCAGAGAGATGGTGGTGGACTTTAGGAGACCCAGACCGCACCCAGAGCCGGTCATCATAACAGGGGACTGTGTAGAGGTGGCACATACGTACAAATACCTGGGTACCAACACAGATGCTCTGTGCAGGAAGGGACAGAGCCATCTGTACTTCCTTAGAAGACTGGCGTCCTTCAACATCTGCAGGAAGCTGCTACAGACCTTCTAGCAGTCTGTGGTAGCCAGCACCCTCATGTATGCAGTCGTGTGCTGGGGGAGCAGCCTCAAGAAAAGGGACACAGCATGCCTGGACAAACTGGTGAGGAAGGCAGGCTCTGTCGTTGGCGCAAAGCTGGATGCTTAAACTGCCCATTCGACCATATCGTTCAACATATTTTGAGATTTTGAGTCACCATGTCTTAATGAGAAGAGTCATGAATTTAGCTGCATCTGATCAGCCCAACCTTACCACCTGGTTGAATTATTCTTTGCTCAAATATTTACTAGAAGTCATACACATTTGAGAAACCAAACAACAACTCTACAAGAACATGGGAGAGCCAACTCCTCTGGACAGGCTGCTCATCTGCACCTCAAGGACAAAGGTCACTCATTCGAGGACAGCGTGACCAACCTTTATTCCTGCTACATTACTGTGCTAAGGACTCTCCCCAAACACTCAATCACACCCTGGTGGAAACAGTCCACCCCCTCCTGAAACAAGTGACTCTAATGTCTTCCCTGATGGGCACACCCACTCAATGGTTTCTATGAGCCTTTGACTAGTAATAACCCTTAACAACTATTCTTGAAACAAACTCCCAACATTCTTCTATTTTTAAAATTTTAAAATCCAGATTTACAAACGCCTCAACTTGTACCAAAATAAGACTCTTCCCTATTGAAAACCATGAATTCTGCTACAAAAATACAGATGTGAGGTATGTTACTGTAAGTGACCTGTGATCAACCCGTTTACTGACTCCCTCGTGTGGAGATATATTACTATTGCATCCACAAATATGCATTATCTTTCACCTGTTTTATTCGACACGATATCATATATCTGTATTCAGGAAGAATATGTTGTTATGTTCTATAGCGATATAACAGAATGATTTAAATTAATAAGTCTGTCATGAAGTCCTTTCAGATTTTTTTAATTCCAGTTCTTTTAATTCTTCTTTCAACCTTTTACCCGATAAAGATGGATACATTTACTGACCAGTAAATGTATCCATCTTTATCTAAATTTAAGGTAATGATATCTTTATTACAACATACAGAGACATACAAGTTAAAGTCATTAGAATTTTTCCCCACATTTACATAACAATGCAGTTAATTTAATTTCAGAAAAAAAATAAATCTTTTGTTTTTGCAGATTTAAGGTTACAATCATTTGCCATAAATGCTCACAAAACCGGTTCAGGAGCCGGCAGCGCTTTCTCAAGAATGTTTCACCTGTGTGCACAATGTCCCGAGGTGAGGGGTGTGGTTATCTGGCAGAGAGCACTCACACTTCCTGTTCAATGTTAACATATGTGACTGACATAAGAACTCTTTTAATTACTGTGAAACTTTGATTTTTCCAGGAAAGGAACATTTACCTCCCAGTTAAGGTAAGATTCTAAAACCGACAAAGACATTTTGGACTGCTGTTAGCACATAGTTAACACACAGTAAACAAGAGATTTTTGCAGCCTGTAGTTTCACTTAGAATCACTTTTTCATTGGATGAGCTAAATCACATGGGCGGAGGGACAGGGCAGTTTCTGCACCAATAGTGATTTTTAGATTCCATCAGTCAGAACAGACTGAAGGTTCTGCTGCCTATAATGTTTCTGTTTGTGTAAATCGTGTTTGTTTGATTGTTTGTTTTACTGCAGACACTGTGCACAGACTGGCGAGAAGCATGTTCCTGTGGCTGTACCTGACACCTCTGCTCCTGCTGATAGACCAACACACATGCGGTACGTGCTGCGTAGCAATGGGTTCGGGACTGACAGTTCTGGCAACTGTCAACATATAAGTTGTGAAAACCACATCAGCTGTGATGGCGCTCTCGGCTGCTACACACGCTCTGTGGTCATATAACTGGAAATGTTGGTAATTGCACAATAGTTACTGGCTGAACATAAAGCCGTGAAAAATGACTTAACAGTAGAACCGGATGTGAATTAAAGCATTAAACAGACTTAGGTCAGGTAGATCAAAAAAACCTATATCGAAGGTAGAGCAGCTCAGATACAAATAAATATTATCAACAAGTTGAATGTGACCATATGGTCAGATACCAGATCAGCGTTGGACACAGTTGTGTAGAACACTGGTATCACTTCTGTTCTTTGTTGTGTTTCATGATGAGTGTTGTTGATGAGTGCTGGAAGAGGTAGCCGTGGTGAAAAAAGGTGGATCGGTGAAGGATTATGAAGCAGAACATACACTCTGCTCTTGTTCTTTTTACACAACGTATCATAACCCAGATTTTCTATAGGTTGTCGTTGAATCTGCCTCCCAAAACTGTCTGCAGTTCTACTTCAGCTGAGTTTCGATATTGGCCTGGATACGTTTGCATGAGTCATGTAGGGGAATTATTCCTCTGATGACAATAGAGAAGCACAGATGATGCAATCTTTTCACAACCAAATGCATATTTATCACTGTCTGAATCTTAGAATCTCTATCTTCTACCTCTATTTTCATTTCCAGATCAGGGATGTGATGAAGTCGTAGATCTAAGTCTCAGTCACGCCTTCATCGGAACCAGTGTGAGAGTGAGGTTGCTGCTGTACACCAGTGAAAGTGGCACCTGTGGGACGCTCATGTCTCACACCGACTTATCCGCACACCCCCAGTTTAACTTCTCCAGACCGACTACCTTCCTCATTCACGGGTACAGGCCCACGGGATCTCCACCGGTGTGGCTGTCGGACATTACAAAGCTGCTGCTGTCCAGGACAGACATGAATCTCATAATAGTGGACTGGAACTACGGAGCTGCCAATGTGAATTATTTAAAAGCAGCGAAGAACACACACGTGGTGGCTGAAAACCTCACTGTGTTTGTTGAAAGGCTGAAGGTGTGTGTGTATACACAGATTATGTTGAGTCACAATATCAAATACTGTTGTTTTGTTTTTTCTTTCAGGAAAAGGGTCTTCCTCTGAGCTCCATTCACATGATCGGAGTCAGTCTTGGAGCTCATATATCAGGGTTTGTTGGTGCCAATATGAATGGATCAATAGGAAGAATCACAGGTAAGCCTAGAAGTATTCAGATCACTGAAACTCAAAGTTGTTTGCACTCGTTGATGTCAAAAGATGGAGATTGTTGTCACCCGCTTAAACTCTGCAAAGATTTAGAAATCAGACCCAAAGAAATCCCTGTTTCAGTTAAACGGGGTTTGACTACGATCGTAAAAATTCAATCTGCGTTGTCAGATAAGTTGATCAGGGACAGCCCTGAACATATAGCCTCAATCTGAACGTTGTATGAATCTATATAAATTTTTATTACTGTGCAGCAGTGGAGAACATTTATTTTTTTCCAAGTGTTTTGAACTGTAAGCACTGCAACCAAATTGAAAATGGAATAACTTTCTTCCTCAATTTGCAAATATAAAATTTATGAAAATTACTTACATTTAACAAACTGAGGCATTTAGAATGCACAGCCTTATTTCCATGTTGGTTAATAGGTCTCTGATATAGAACATGATGTTTGCAGCATTGGATCCTGCTGGCCCTCTGTTTACTGGAACTCTGCCCAAGGACAGACTGGACCCCTCTGATGCCCAGTTTGTGGATGCCCTGCACACAGACATTGATGGTCAGGATCATTGTGTGTGTGTGTGTGTGTGTGTGTGTGTGTGTGTGTGTGTGTGTGTGTTTGTGTGTGTGTGTGTGTGTGGGGGGGGGGGGGGGGGAGTGCAGGTTGACATGGGTACCCCATCCTTACTCACACACTCCGTATCTGTGTACAGATATAACAGACCAACAAACTCAGGGACATATTCTAGGTTTGTGTGTTACAAGCAGGTTATGTACATAGCGTGATGCAGATTTTATGAATTCTAAATATGATCACTGTTGTCATGTGTTGTCATGTGTTGTCTGTGTTAACAGCCCTGGGCTTCCGAGAGCCACTAGGCCACATAGATTTCTATCCCAACGGTGGAACAGACCAGCCTGGCTGCCCAACGACCATTCTCTCTGGTAGCTCTATTAATAAATATGTTTCAAAATACACCAAAAAGTCATTCTTGAGGGGAAATTCAGAATCCACTTTCTTTTATACTGTCTTCCAGGATCATCCTATTTTAAATGTGACCACCAGAGGTCAGTGTATCTCTACATAGACTCTATGTCACATGCGTGTGACAGTAAAGCCTATCCCTGCGAGTCCTACCAAGATTTTCTGGATGGTCTCTGCTCCAGCTGTGAACACTTCGGTGATGCTGGATGTCCAGTGTTTGGTTAGTGGTTTGAATAAACGTCGTCTAAATGACTACATCACTATGGAGTTCATTAATGTGTCAATAAGACTTAAGTGTTTAAATTTTCTGTTTTTGCACTGTTTAAATTTATTAAAAATTCCGCATATTTTTATCATTTAAAGTTAATTCATTTTTTCTCTGAAATCCAGGTTATGATGTAACACAGTGGAAAGACGTTCTGCTAAAGCTGAACCAGACAAAAACTTACTTCACCACAAACTCGGCCTCTCCATTCTGCAGTGAGTAATTATCATAGAATTGGAACCTTAATAAGATTGATGTAAAATGGTTGCTAAAGCTGTAGGAATAGTCTGTTTCAGTGATGCATGATTTGATTCCCTTTAACAGACAGTAATGTGATTTCTCTGGGGAGATGTTGCCCCCCTTTATTTGTAACCACTCAGATTTAATAAAACCACATTCTCTTTGCACTCTCCTCTCAGTGACCAAGTACATGGTGGATGTGATGATATGGAACAAGGCTGTGCAATGGGGGTATTTAACAGTTAAACTCTACAGTGCTGACCAAGAAGCAGTGGCAACAATCGACCAGTAAGTCTTTGGCTGAATTCTGCAGCATCCATCTGTTGGTGCGTTCTCTCACAACCTTGCGTTTTTGTTGTTTACATCAGTACTGCGTTCAAGTTCAAAAGGTTCACTGAGACCAGGTTGTTTGCCCAGTTTGATAAAGACATCAAATCTGTGATGAAGATGTCGCTCAAGTTCTCTACTGGGAACGTGCTCAAACCCAAGTATAAGCTCCGTGTTCTCCGGGTCCGCCTCGCGCCTCTTGAGCGTAAGGAGAGGTGAGCAGTCAGGGCAGTTTCCTCGTCCGGCTTTAAAAGTACGGAAACACTGAACCGTGTCTTTGCAGGCCTCTCTGTCGGTACGACATCATCGCAGAGGAGGACAAAGAGGTCACATTCAGGCCCCTCCCCTGTGAAGACGCCAATTTCTGAGTCCAAACCCAGCTGAGCTGCAGATCCAGGATTTCCCAGCATGCTCAGGTTGGCACAAAGGACTGGCACAAAGGGCATTTCAATAGAATAAAACTGGCACAGATGTGATCGCTGGAAATGATCCACGAAATTTAAATGTGATTTAATATATGTATTTTACTATTTATGTGACTGTCCAAATCCCTTTGAAATCAAATCAGTCGAACTGAATTTATTTTGTTTTTTCTTTGTCTCATTTCAATTATTTCATTGCTGCTCTGGCCACCGTGGATCTACAGGCAAACAGCTTTAATTTAACGCAACATCACTTTATTTATTTAACCTCAGACTATTCAAAGTGTTTTACTTGATTTTATCTGAGACCAAAAGGCAAAAAGACCATTTAAAATGTGATAAAAGCTTCAGCTTACCCTTTGCTGTGTAAGACGAAAATAGTGTAGAAATCACACAAAAGAAAACATTTTATACAAATCTGGACTCCAAAAGGAAATGAAACATGTTTCCTGGAAACAGGGTGCAGAAAAATGTCCAAGGAATTAGAACAGTCCCTGAAGGACGGGACCACGCTGCAGCTCCTCTGAGTCTGAGCACATGTCAGGCGGAGGATGAAGAGATCCCTGATGATGGAGGAGTTGCTTCATTTCCATATGTGTTTCTTTATGCGCTGAATCTCCATCTAAAGCACGAAACAGTTCAGACATGTTCCGTTCCAGCTTTAATCATTGTCCAGCGTTTACAGTCTCACCTGTAAAGTCAGTCGGATCCGTTTCTCCTCATCCAGCTCGCTCATCAGCTCTTTGATTTCTTTGCTGGGACACATCAAAGCCGTTAGCGCAGTGCCGCTACGGTCAACAGAGGTCAGATTTACAGAGTCTTACTTGTGCTGGCTCTTCATCTGATTAAATTGGTCCCTCAGGTCTCTCAGCTCCGTCCGCAGCTGCTCCACATCTGCAGGAGTTCGGCTGGATGGGTCCTTGCCAGGCTGGGGGTCAGAGGTCGCACGTGTTGTTGGGTGTAAGACGGCAGACAGAGCCTTGGGTAACAGAGATGACAAAGGCTGTATCTGTACGCTTTTGGGTACGGTGATCTCTTCCTTGGGCTCCTCAGAGTTTTCTTTAGGTCTTAATGAATCTGGCTCTTCTGTCTGGTTTTCTTGTTGTTCCTCCTCCATCATGACTGTTAGCTGTAAAAATTAATTGCATTTGTTTTATTTTATAATAATGTAATAAAAACGTAAAATTAAGGAAAAAGATCCTCATTTTCTTATTTCTTTTTAATTATATGCCATTAACACATAGCAAATATTTTCACCTTAAGAATGGTGTTGAAAGATTTTGTTTCGCTGTCTCGTGTTGTT
The DNA here is from genome assembly GCA_015343265.1 of Pao palembangensis. Taxonomy (NCBI): domain Eukaryota; kingdom Metazoa; phylum Chordata; class Actinopteri; order Tetraodontiformes; family Tetraodontidae; genus Pao; species Pao palembangensis. The sequence goes on along the minus strand of CM027094.1, from coordinate 7,761,736 downwards.
GCAGTTAAATTTATCTCAAGGACAAATGAGACACAAAGACTGTCTCTCTGGCTGAAGTCATACTTGCTACTTGACTCCTAAAAAGTATAAACTTGCCAGAGTCTGAAGGTCAGACTGTGACCTCTCATCTGCAGTGAGGAACGCTCGTTCATCCAGCTTCTCAGTGACTGACACAATCGAGTCAAACTCTTCTGCTTCTGGGAGACGAAAAGAGAACAATCCTCACAGAGCCAGAAGAAAAACAGTTTTTGACCGTGCGTTAGAGGATGTTAGTATTTCCCTGGAAGTTGCAGCAGCAGGCGTAAGAACAGCTATGCAAGCTTACCGGGCACCAGGGCTGAGCTATAGCTGCCCATCAGGACACAGAGAAGAACCTGCAGGTTTACATCTAGAGACGACACGTGGGAAGAAGTCAGCGCAGCACAATGTTGATCACTAAAGCACAGCCATTTTAGTTTGCATTCGGGCATCTTTGTCAGAGTGGAGGGGGGTTGCACGGTGGGTGCAGCTGTCTCTCATGTCTCAGCCAATAAATGTGCAACACATGCTGGAACAAATGCAGAGGGAGTTGCGAGTGACTGATTACACAGCTGTTAGTCACCAGAGTGGCCTGATTACCTACTTCTGGTCACGGTGAGATGACCAGCGCACACACTCACCCAGATCGGCTGTCGACGGCAGTGAGGCGCAGCAGCATCTGTGGTAATGCAACACCTCCCGCTGTAACCCCAGTGTGCTGCAGAGTATGTTGTGATGAGGGACAGTACTGTCAGGGGCTAAGTTTAGCGTCAGAGCAGAGGGGAGGGGGTTTACTCTAAAATGTCAGCAGGACATGGGAAAGATGTCAAACTGGAGGGTGAGGGGCTCTTTTAAAAGGTACTCCCCACCAAATACAACAGCCATACATTACAGCTCGTTAAACACCTTTTATTTTCAGTATCATTCCACAAAATTGCAATTTACCTTACAAGCTGTGGCCAGGCAACAGCCAGTTCTTTTCTAATCAAAACACCCATGTTTAGTATATTTGTAACAAAAATATCCCAACACAGGTCAGATAAATGAAACATTTCAAATGACAAGAAAAAAGTCAAACTGTTTCTGACTGAAAAGGTCAAAAAAACAAATTATACACTTCCTCCTCCTTTTACAACAATTGTCCAACAAAAGAGATGAAGAAATCCCAGAACTCATCTGCAACTACAAGAACCTCTGGGACATGTGTTAAAGGGGCTTGAGAGAAGTATGGGAGCTTAATACAATGATGTGTAAATACAGTTTTAAAATTAAACACCAAAGTACATGAGGGATAACCTTTAACACTGATCATATGAAAGCAACAGTTTGAGTATCCTGGAAGGTCACAATTGAAGTCCAAGAAAGTCTTTTGCAGTCCAAATGGCAAAGAAATCAGTGAGATTTTCCAGCTTCATCCTGTACCACATCTGTAGAAGTGAGTGATAAAAACAAAGTTTCAATACATTTTCTAAATTTTCAGCATAGGAATTATAACTTCACTTATCAAAGTAAACTCACCAGTCACCAGTGCTGTTGTCTGGGTCCACTGGTGTATCGCGGGTGCTGACGTATGACTCTCATGCTGCGATATTTGTACACGATGCTTTGACTTTTTCTGAATGTTGGCTTTTGAGGTGGGAAGGGCCGTGGAACAAATGTCTCCTGGCAAACAAAAAACAAGGGATTATTAACAGACCGTTATTAACAAAGGAGAAAGCAGGCGATGTCCTGTGTACATACCATTAGAGGTCTTCTATTTGAGGACACTTCAGGGCCTGGCCTTCTGAAACCACCAGGGAATCTTGGTCTCTGAAAAACAAACAACCAAGACTAAGTAAAACAAAATCCTAAAAAATAGTAATCTGCACAAAGAAATGCTATATCTTTAAGTGTCTTCTAGAAAAAGATCCTAAATTACACTAAATGCAGGTACCTGCAGCAGATGGTTCTAATGTAATCAACGTTTCATTTACCTGCAGGGGTCCAGGTCCTGGTCTCCGGAAGGGCCGACCAGTTCTGTGGTCGTGTATTGTGCTGAATGGCCTGAAACTAAGAGACATCCAGATGATGACAGTTGCTAGAAAAGCAATTAAAGTGAACAAAACTTTGTATCAAATATATTTTTTGACATGTACCTGTATGCTCTCTTATCCAGATATCTTATCTGCTTTCGCTCTTCTGGCAATGACCTAGAATCACTCGCCTTGGAGAGCTGGCTAGTTCCCACATCGTCATCGTCCTCATCATCGTCATCATTGTCTTCTTCTTCGTCCTCATCATCTTCCTCATCCTCATCATCTTCATCTGAAAGGTGTTTGAACAAAGAAATGTCTTCAAAATTTTGGAAAATTCTAAAACATAATAAAATTAGAAATGGCAAACTGTTAGATTCAACTATCAGGCAATGAATGAAAATAACTGTCTCACCAGGTTTGGATTTTGGGCTTTGGGATTTGCGAGGAGAGCCATCCTTGGATGATGAGTCCCAGTGTGAAAGAACAACAAGGTCCCTTTTCTCTATTGGAGATGACCTGGTGGAGAACCAATAGTGGCCACTTTATCGAACATTTCTATCCTGACGGCACAAATGTCTTGCATCAGATCATTAAATCATATTTATACACCCTGCCAACAATTTAAACTAATTAACACAGCTCTTTTGCAGGCATACCAATAATCATAAAGCCATGCTTTACATAACGGTACTTACAAAACCACGGATTGTCCATGCTTCTTTTAGTCCTACTTTTGTATCAATTGTATTCAATGTGTGCGCTCCAATTAGTTTGCAGTAGTTAGACTGGGCAAATCTGGGTGAGAACTTTATAAAATCACATCTTCCATTATTCCGCCCTCAGATGTACAAGATGACAATGACTGCCGTGAATCCACCGTTTTCAGTCATCCAAAGCATTTCATCAGATGTACGTCTTTAAGTGATGATGAGTTGAGACATTTGAAGATCTAAAGTGAGGGGGTCAACACATCCATGTAGCTGCGCAGGTCATTTTAATGACTTCTACTTCCAGTGACTTTATAAAGATGATTCAGGGTATGCATGTCCACAAGTCCAGGCCTGGACTGAAGGCTTTGTGGTTCCCATAATCGACATTCCCTTTAAAAAAAACATTTTTCAAAAAACATTAGGGAATTCAATTTCAATTTAAGAGAAGGCAGGGATGTTTTCTGTATAAAAAAACGAGAGGGACAGTGCACGCTCTTCAGTGAGATTTCCAAGTTCCAGAAGAATAAATTGCCGAGAAGCAAACTTGATCTGGACACTGGAAGAGGAGTCCGACTCTGATCAAGTCAGTTTTCACAAGAACAGAAGCTCAGACTTCAATTCTTCTCATTGATCTTGGATTTCCACTTTGACTATCCATAAAATTCTTCCATTTGTCTTCTCAGAAAGACAAGCTTTGTCCAGTAATTTCAAACGGCTGCTTTCTGGTGAAATTGTTCATTAGTGGTGCCCACAGAGTGGAACAATGGTCATAGGCTTCACACGCCGATGATAGACACATGCCTGTTCTTCATTCCAGTGTTTTCCAAATGCTTCAAGGTAATCCTTAATGCCTGGTGCAGCTAGTGCTTAAATGCATTCTTCTGTGGATACACTCAATCTGTAGTCAAGACTCTTTGGATCAGATGAGGGAAAAATCGCTCTATCCAGGAGCTTTTGCAGTTCAATCCCCACTCATTCTGGACACTGCAAACATGCAATAACATCCACTTGCAATAAAAGGTTAACAGCTGCAGGATGCATGGCAAAAGACATGCATGTAAAACAGCGTAATAACATAAAAAAACTGCACACTTTTCAAAGGATCAATGCAGTGCTGAACTGTAATTTAACCTAAGTTTTAAAAATGTATTAAGATTCTAAACTGTTAAGTTGATTGTGCGGTATCAAAAAAGTAATGGAAAAAAAAATTGGAAGTAACTGTATTCATCCAATTACAAGGACAGCATATTTGTTCAAAAAAATCCTCTTGGAGTGGTTCATGGCTTGTTATTTTGTCATCATCCACCTTCATATCATCAATATATTAAACTGATCGACTTCTGTTCACATGGCATTTGTGGTGGTCAGTTCAGTGAGGATTCTTCAATCTTGGATGTTCACTTGAAGCAAATCCTTGTAAAATCAATTTATGTCTGAAACGATGCAATCAAACGTTGCAGCTTGGCACTTTATGGTGCAGTCCTCTTCATTTGATATCTTTCCTGACATACTGTTTGTGTGCTAAATCTTCGGGAGATTGGGCCCAGTTTTGTTTTCTGCTGAAGGTGAAGGGGGGTCATCAGAGCAGGCTGAGGAGTGATTCTTTAAAATTTACAATGCCAGAGGAATTTCCTCACAAATCAACTTGCTTCACATCCTTATCAATGGAGTTAACTTTTGGTCAGGCTTTACTGGCTTTAGGGCAGTGTAGAAATTATTGATAGTGTGTAACTTAGCACTTTCTCTCCAGCTGACTTGAGAAGAACTTTTGCAGCTTTTCATCAACCGAGCCACTGTTGCACATTTATCGCATCATGACATCTCCTTTTTCCACAGCTGGGACCATTTTCACACACATTCTTTGTTGACCTCCTAATCACCATCAAGCCCCAGCGAACAGTGCTAGAAGGAAAATACCATACCTGCGTTTGTTCAAGGCCCGGTGAGACTCCACCTGTTCTTTGCTTGAATCAGAGTCTCTTGAAGATGACTTGGTAGTGCTGTCCTCTTTGGAAGTTGACTGTTGTGGTTTTTCTCTTGGTTCCAGTTTTGACAGGGGAAAATTTGACTGGAAACGTCTCTTCCTGAATGCAAGGACAGAACTGATATTTCCTCGTGGAACAGGGCCACCTAGGCCGAGTCTGGGCTTTATATATGGAGGCAATTTGAGCTTCATGAGGGACTCTGCTCTGACTTGTCTGCTCTTTACTAGGAAACTTTTATCCCTAAAAGACAAAGGTTTACCACCAAACGGCCTTGCAACATTGAGTGGATGGGGTCTGGGGTGTTTTGGGCTCCCATACTCCTGTGGACCGTCTGAAGGGGGTATGCGAATGTCTGACCGCATTCTCTTGCGGGGTCCTGACAAAGGCCTCTCCTGAGGGTTCTGATGGTAGGATGAAGGTGATGGGCCTCTTTTCCATGAGGGGGGTCTTAAAGGGGACAGGTGAGAGACATCTTGTGCCCTCTCTCTACTGTGAGACCTGCTGCCCTGCCTCTCTCCCGGTCCACGCTGTCGCCTGGAGTCTTGATCAGATGACCACCTGTATTCCATCAAACAATAGAAAAATCATTACAATGATAGATCCACTGGCATGTAAGTGGAAGGTGGAATTTTGCAATTTTTGTCTTTAAGCAGCCCCTTGATAATGCCATGACAATGTTGAGAGAAGTAAAACAATTAAAGATAATACTCTTCTTGCTGGCACTGACACCACAATTAGAGACACTTAATCCCCTCTATTCACTAGCTGTGGCATACCAGAGGTATTCGCTACCATCTGTATGACTGGGGGCACTTGGCCAGCATCAGGCATCCTGTAAAATAATTTTACCCAGCAGGAGGGACCATTACATCACTCTTGTACCTCTCTGGCATTAAGCCTCTCCCATGCATCTCTCTTGGGCTCCTCTGGGAACTAGAGGGCCTGTGTTCTCCATTGTATGGATGAGAGAATCCTCCAACCTCATTCCAGCGCTTCATGCCATGTCCTGTGTACTCATGGTGCCTTTCTCTGGGACTGTAATACCCACGAGGGTCTCGATTTCTGTGATCCAGGTGCACAAATGCCAGCTGCCTTTTATGGCCCCTGAAAGAACCACGGTAGGTGGGTGCCAAGTATGGCCTCCTGTCAGCTGGGTGGCTGTGAAAATGTCTTGAGGATGGTGACTGGTGATCTGACAGGTGGGTATGGAAGGGTGGGCCTCTTTGACTGTGGGATCCACGTGTTGGAGCATAACCAGATGTAAAATGATGGTGTGGGGAGCGGTTCTGTCTTGGTGGAGAAGGCCTCCTCTGGTTATGGTGCAGTCCCATTTTGGGAGGGTACGACTGATAGGAGTCGTGGTTTGATGACCTCCAATGATTAAATCGTGGCTCCCTTTGCTCTCCCATCAACGGAGTTCGTCTGACAACGGGAGGCCGTCCCCTTCCTCTGGATTCCCTTGAATTATAAGGTGCCTTTACTGGATAGTCCTGGACATCTCTTCGGCTTTTAGAGTCAGGGCTGTAATTTCCTTCATTTGGTCTACTGCTATGACCATCTCTGTAAGGTCTGATTAGGGCACAAGAAAAACAATTTCAGATTAAAACTCACAATGCAGCCATTCTGTACTCTTCACATGAGTATGTAAATGTTACTCAATTAAAAACAAACAATAAAAAGGAGTACTTTTGCGAAGCTTCACATTTAAAAAAAGAGAGTACCTGGGTTTCAAACGTGGTGGTCCAAAATGTGGTCTAACCATCTCTGGAAGTCGTTGGATGACCTATAAATAAACATTAGCCTTTGTCATGAACTTTTTTCCCCTAAAGGGAACGCTATCCTCCGTGTATTGGAGAAAAAAAAAACGCTAAAACAATAAATAATGTATAAACAAAGATTCCCCCAATATTCTGTTTCTTTATCTGTTTAATTACAACCCCTAATAAGAAGAAAATCTCTCTACAAAATACCTTCCATGTATCCAAATGTGTTTCTTTTGTGCTTGGAAAAACCGGACAGTTTTGAAATAAACTTGCACTGCATAAAGAAATTATGTTTCGCACAAAAGAAAGCGACCATTTCGTGCACTACCCTGACGTGGTGAACAGTGAGGGTGAGATAGCCGTACGTGGTTTAAAAGCTGTTGAGGATATTTTTCTGGTATGAAAAATCGAAAGGTCTACCCAAACAACACAATTCGCGATATTTCTAACTGGCATTGCTCTAGATCTTTGGTTTAGCATGGAAGCAACAATGCAGGTTTCGATGAAACTACCAGAAAAAAAATGGATATTGTTACTAAATAACTGACTTCCAGTCACTTAACTATCGAGATCTACTTATACAAAACGGCTATGTAAGCTTTCAATAGCAATCAATCCAATAAAAAGGTAAACTCGCATTTGTATTTTTAAACGGAAAAAGAATCCAAACAAAAAGTTATTTGTGCAGAGAAACGAAAATAATACACTCGACACGGACAGTAGAAATGCTGGTAAAACTGTAAAATATGTCGGTCGGACTTTCACTGCAAAGAAAACTACGCGTGTTAGCTAACGACGTTATCGTCTCGCTACATTTGCGAAGGCCTATTCTTTAAGCTATGCAGTTTGTAGCTAGAAACATACAAGCATTTAAAACGTATACGTACAAATCAATTACTCGAATGATCTCGAAAACAATATTTTAGTTTAGCATAATTTAACTCTAGTATCTACTCACCAAAGCCCTAATGTGGAAAGAGCTACGTAATGGAAAGTCGAACCAACTGGGCTTAATTTTCTATTCGTGTCTCGGCGTTCATGTCTAGCGTTTCTGCCCACAACGCTACCTCTGTCTGGGAATGTGAACTGCATCAACAACAAATCATCATCATCATCATCATCTTCATCTTCATCTTCATCTTTATCATCATCATCATCTTCTTCTTCTTCTTCTTCTTCTTCTTCTTCTTCTTCTTCTTCTTCTTCTATTCTACTAATTCTTCTTCTTTTATTGGTTATCATGGCGGTGATCGGTGCATTACCGCCACCAACTGAAGTGGAGTGTGGATCCCGATATTTACTCGTTCTCATTAAAAAAACTGTCTATATCCTGCTTAGAGCTTTTATTTATCTTATATGTTGAAACAATATTCGAAATTCTTTTCTGAAATTTTCCTCAAAATTTCTATACTATACTTGACTTTTAGCAGTTTTAAGTTTCCTGACCAACTTTCTTCTTTCCACCTCATTATTTTTCACACTCGAATAATATATGCTCGACCGTTTCGAATTTCAAGCAACTACACCTACCTGTTACGTGTTTCCCTATTATAAATAACGTGCCGTTCAGCCCTGTGAGTGTATATAAATGAGGAAAAGTTTATATTGGCTTCCCAAAAAGTCGATAGAATTTGCTAAAGGACGGCATCATCCAATTTGCAAAGTTATTACATTAGCGAGAGGAATAATGTCGGGGGAGAGACAAAAGATGAGCAAAAAAAAAAAACATTAAATATGTTTTGAACTGCAAATAACGTTTTTGTCTGTACTCTGGGTCTTTTTTTTAATTTTGTAATTGAACGTGGACACTTTACTCGCCTAAATTTATTTTTTAAATGAATTTAAATGCTCTTTACAGATGGATTTCTATTTGTCAATTTATCTTGGTCTAGAACTGGTTTGACCAAATTAAGACAGGTGCTTTTAAACCTTCTCTTTCTCTCTAACTCTCTCTCCCTCTCTCTGACACACACACGCCACATATACATCCTCATATACATATTGAAATGTATATGCTTCCCTGTTGAGTGAGATGGGGGATCCCTAGTACAGACATCTTGTCTCTAATGCCCAGACATGTAAACAAATGTGTGCGCTGTCTCCAAACTCCAGTCCCAAGGTTTTGACCTTTTTATATAAACTAGGACAAAACTACAATTCACTGAATTATTTGATACATTAAATAATGTGATTACATGATTAAACTATGAGCGTCATTGAGTATACTACAATATCAATCCATATAAATCAATTTTGCCCTAGTTAGTCAAATACTGAAATATGAAATTTAATAAAAAAATGCTATACTGGGGGGGGGGGGGGGGGGGGATTGCCAGCACTACATCAAACCTCCACAAAGTGATAGTTGTATTATGGTATGTGGTTTTAAATCAAAGCTTCTTTGACCTTTGATCTTTCAAAGATCACATGTCAAACCTTTGTGACAAAGACTATATATGTACAGAAGAGAGTCTCAAAAACAGTCAAAAAGTTGCTCGATTTAAAAGATAGATATAGTGAAACGTCATTAAGTTGGCATCACTGTGGGAAAGGTGAGGAATAAGAACATTCTGCATAATTAATATAATATTATATAATTAATATAATTATATATTAAGAATCATATATAAGCAGGTAATATATACATATTTTGTTACATGAGCTAAATTAGATTTTTGCATGCCGAGGCAATTCATTGTGCATTTCCGTAACTGGAACTCAAACATGAGTGCTAATAGATACATAAATGTTACAGACACCAATAAATAAGCCTAAATTTAGTCAGGGTATTTTGTAAGAAGTAAAATATACATTTTACCAAGGCACACATTCAATTGCCATCAATTATTCAGTTAACATCAATACAAATAAAAAAACACACACATACGTGAAAATAAAGACACAATAATAAATGTGATGAAAGTATTGATAACTAAATGCAACCAATCTGGGATGGTGTCTGTCAAACACAAAACATTTTATTTTCACATTTTTTTATTATTATCATTTGACACAATGAGCCTACGCTTATTATAGAGTTAATGTAAAGCTTAACGCTGCAAATTTGCTCAATTTTGAAATCAACCTTTCAACATAGCACACTTCTCAACAAGAAACAAAAGTTTTTACCTTTTAAATGGTGAATTTGTAACATACACATATTGCTTCAAAACATAGGAAAGCCACAAGTTCTCTAATGCGTGAGGATTACAGTTTACCTATTGAACAAACACACGAGTAAAGGCCTCTTTACAAAAATACAACTAGTGCAATACTGGAAATTACATCTTTGCATTTTTAAGATTGATGATTGATTAAGAAAACAAAGGTGTAGAATTGACAGAACCCCACAAAACAGGATGATGAATATTACAATATTACCTGAACTAATTCAATGCCCTTCAGTTATTTTACAGAAACTACCAGTGAGTACACAACCCCAAACTGACTGAACCACATTCATAACTCCAAAAACGCTAAACCTTGCAAGTAGCCTCAAAATGGAATTACTGTTTAAGATTTCAAGCAGTTCAAGTCCATCAACAAATTTATTATGCATGATTTAAGTGTTAGTTTACAATCAATTCTGTTAGAATCATCAATCTCACCTGTAGATATTAAGTGCCATTGAAAGATAATAGAAAACCAAAAAAAGCAATCATCTGGTTCATCTTTTTAGAAATGGAGACCATAACTTGGAAACTCATTAAACCCTACATGGAATTCCTGCTAAATTGATTGTTGCTGCATGCAGGATTAGCATTGCTTACTAAGAGTGTTTCAGCAAAGAGTTTGTGCAAGTACTTTAGATCTATAACATAGTAACACTGAATTTCTAAACATCTATGTATTCAAAGCATTTTTTTCAGATTATTTGATCATATAGCTGGGGTCAGGGTTAGGAGGACTACACACATGAACAGAATAATTCCTGTTCTGCTACTAAGATATGAGGATTTTTTAAATCTCTCTCTATCTTTGTGGCTGTATTCCCATAAATGTAAAGATAATAAACTAAGTGCTAAGTTTATCTGACATTCCAGTGAGCTTTGAGTCCAACACAGGACTAACAACACCATGAATGAGGTTCTTGTTGCGGTCGCTGATGCTGACTTCGGGGGATAGTTTGGAGCAGGGGAGGCTGCCTGTTAGGTCCATCAGATCTTCCAGCGCTCTGCTGTTAGTCATACTGCCGTGATGGAACTCGCCAACTGGTGAGAATTCTGGGATTGAAATAAGTTCCTCCCTTGAAGTTGGGCTAGAATGCAGTAAAAAGCATTTCCTAATGTTTCCACTGATCAAAATAACAGGTCTGACATTAAGAGCTGGATGACTTACCTGATCTCCATGGACTGCATGTCATCACAAGAATCCTTCACACCCAGAGGCTCAAGCCTGGTGATTGGTGTGGACATGTGTCCTATTGTCAGGTGTGTTCCAACAGGTTTCCCATCCACCTGGGACCCTTGTATAGCCTTTCCCTCTGTAGCTGCCCTCCTCAGGCTTTGCTGTTTGTTTCCCTCAGCAGCTGATTGGCCTCTCATTGAGGCACTGTCTTTGCTCTTTGTTGCTTCTTTCATCACATCTTGTTTTTCCTTGACTCTAGCATCTCCTGACAGCATTGTTGACACTGCACTAATGTGGTCTGTGGTTTTAAATCTTGTTTTGTTCACCTGTCTTCCCTGCTGGAGGAGGATATCCACATTTTTGTGCTCCTCACCTGTTTTCAGCCCCTTGTCAGCAACAGTGTGAGCAGGGTTCAGTTGATGACCGTTGTCTTTTACCAGGAGCTTCTTCTGATTGTCCTCCTGTGCTGCTTCAGCTCGGTTTCCCTTCTTATGAGCACATTGTGTCATTTTGACTGTGCTTGGCTCTTTAACCTGGAACTCAACTTTTTGATTTGCTTGCAAATTCATCTGCGTATTAGATTGAACAGCCTTTTGTTCACCTGTGGAGGATAAAAAAAAACACTGCTGTGCACTTGAAATCAATTAGACCATTCAACAAACAAACTGATTTAAAAACTGCCACTACAGTGCTGAGATAAATATTGCATTTTTGATGAAGTAGTGAAGTTGTTTTACCTCCAACTGCATACATTGTGTTTTTTTTTTTTTTTTTTTTTACACTGACAAATAATAATTAAGTGCAGCAGGAATTCTGTTTGTTGCCTTCTCCAGATCTGTGCCTTGATACACTCCTGTCACTAAACTCCAGCTTGTAGTCTGATATACATTTCCAGCTGTAAAACCTTATACTGCAGAGACAGGTGTGTGTCTTGCCAAATCATTATGTCAATGCATTAGTTAAGCTTCTAGGTTTTGTTCTTGTTCTGACCGCTTTATTGACTCTCAGTCTCTGTAAAGCAGGCTGGTTTCTTGTGGCTGCTTCATGATTTCCATTTACTTGTGGGATCCCAAGGTATCTAAGCTGTCTTGAAGATCTGCTACGCTTCCTCCATGAAGTTCAATCCCCTTTGTGATGCTCTTATCTCTCTTTAAGACCAACTGTCTGCATTTATCTGGCCTGAAAGAACATCAGTGGGACAGATCTTTGTGATGTGGATCAGTAAGTCAGGGTTATGCTACTCTAGGTATATAACTAAATGACATCCCTTTACCGGGTCGATGGTTCCACCACTTTGGAATTAACTTCACTTCCAGTCTTGATGATCTGATGAAGGGGGTTCTGCAGAACAGTAGAGCTGACACAGAATTTCTCTTTTGCATGAAAAGTTTCTCAGGTCTACTAAAGGAACTCTCTAGGGTTTGAGGTCATGGTTTTCTGTTGTTTCTTGAATGAATTCTCTTTTTGTGCCTCTTCCTCATTTACATCTCATTTCTTTTCTAACACTTCAATCATCATCATCCTCTGGTTCACTTGTGTTTTAACCTTACCTTTATTTTGTATTCTACTCTGCTTGCCCTCCTTTCATCACTGGATTGTGCCATCTTGACCTCTGACCAATGAATGCTTTTACTCACCTCCTTAAACCTTTGGTGCTTTTGTACCTTGTGACCAAAATGTAAACTTAATAAACTCCTTTTAAGATTACACAGAACTACCGATGTATTAATATATTAATTGCTTTCACCACCTTACAATATTGAATTCATTTAAACAAATGCTGTGTTTAACCTAACTTAGTAATATGGTATGTTAAAATGTATGTTTCCTTTCCTGCAAAGATGTTTGTTAAAAGAAAATAATTATTGGCTTTGATCAGCCTCTGTGTCACTCTGCATGTGCTTCTTCACAGTAACACTGCGACATTACAAGTGTGACACTGCAGAGCATTCCCTGAAGGAATCTTTCAAGGGCAAGTTTAAGAGCAGATAATTTTACCCTCAGCTCCCAGTGCACTGCACCACAGAATAGGAAATGATTTTTTAAATGTCTGTGTTATCTTGCATAGTCAAAGCCAAAAAAAAAAAATCAGAATTACTGCATACAAGGAGAAAAGAATGTTGGTTGAAATTGTGGCATCTGTTGTAATGAAATGCCACAAAAACCAAAAACTAAAGTCTTGCGGCACATGCGCTAAGTAAGGTAATGAAAATAAATAACTCACAACATAAGCCAACCATGCCCTGTTTGCATTTTTACAGCTGCAAGGCATACAAAGAAGGGTAGAAGAGGCAGGGAGAGCAAGCAGACGTTGTAGGGCAACTGAATAACACACTAACCTGGAGATAACACAGGCTTTGTGTCCACCTGCTCCTCCCTCTGATTCAGTGCAGAACAGAGACAATCACATCAACATTTGGGGGTAATCAGGACACAAAACACAAGTCTCACCACCAGTAAAATTTAATTATGAAACAGAAAATAAGAGTTTTCAACAAATCAAAGAGAACCATCACACAATCAGCTGGTGTTTAAAGGTAGTACGACTGCTTGACAACTGTCTCACTACAGTACCTTCAAGTCTGCTTCCCCTTTTCTAGTTCTCCTCATGATCTCCTCAAGTCTCTGCATAAGAAGACCACCAACATACAACCGTCATATATTTTATCATACGATGGAGTGGATTTTAACATAGGATGGAGTGAGTGTGTGCACACCTTTTTTCTTAGTTGTCTTTCTTCCTCCTCCTGTTGCTTCTGTATCTCTCTGTTTTGTCGCAGTCGTTCTTCAGTTTCCTGAGCCATTAATTTTGCTCTCTCTCTCTTTTTAAATAAGGGGTTGCATTATTTTTCAGTGGGAAAAAAAAACAGGATAGACACAACACACAAAAAATAGAATTTACTGTTATGGTACATCACAATACTGAAAGATTAAAAGAACAAAACAAAACAGATTACTACATGTGGCACTGGTAGATTGTAATGACCTCTCACCTCTTTTTCTTGTTGTGTTTGTTGCTCTTTCTGTTTGTTTTCTTGGTTCTGTCTGGCGAGCTCCTTTTCTTCTCGAGCTTTTGCCTCCTGCAGCTGTTGCTCCTGGGAAAACTGCTTCCTTTGCTGCTCATCTCTGAGTCTGCTGTGCATGATACACTTAAAGAACACTGTCCATTTCAGGTTGTCTCTAACAAACACTTTGTTCAGTTGATCAACTCACCGTCTCTCTTCCTCAAGTTCTCGCTTTTTTTCCTCCAGTTCCTTCTGTGCTCGGGCCTGACGCCTGCGCTCTGTTAGCAGCCTCGTAGCCTCTTCTGCATTGGTTGTGCCAGATGCAGGTTTTACCGTGACTGGTGCTGGTTCTTGTAGATATAATGAAAGCATTGTCTGCTAACATATTCCTAAACTGAATTAAATGTAAGTTCACTAAAGTTCTATAGCATCCTTGTCAGGTGTACCTTGTTTTGGCTCTCCATTCTGAGCACTGCCCAGCATCTTCTTCTCAGAGGAATCCATTTTTGGAGGCACGTGGCTCTTTCTGTCAGGGGACTGATTTTTGTTTTGTTCAGCAGTGTTGCCTTTAACATGCTTCTCAAAAACTTGACCTTTACATGACCCGGATTTATTCAGTTCAGCATTTGTCTCAGCACGTAAAGCTGGATGCATGATGTTGTTGTTGGTATTCTTCTTCTCTGTCATCTGCTTGGTTTCTTTCTCCACAGTCTTCTCTTCTGCTCTCCTGTCACTGGTTGAATATTTTGGTGGATATCTTGTCGGTGAGTAATGTGTATTGCCTGGAGACTGAGGGCGCAACTTAGATCCCAATCTGCAAAAACACACAGCTGATGTTTTTACCTGAGAATTTGGGAGATTTTCCCAGCAGACCTTTCAGCTCCATAATATAAAAATGCTCTCACTTGGAAGTGGATTCCAAGTGCTTGGAGACACTTGCAGGAGATTCAGATCTTCCTACAGGAGATCCACAACCAGGGGATGCAGTTCTTCTCTCTCTGCGTAGCCTTTCTTTCTAAACATTTAATGTGCAAAAAGAAGCACAAGCTGTCTGCTGGAGTCTGGAACTTGCAGATGAGGCATCAAGGTGTACGAACTCAAACCTTGGGCGTATTAGGAGTAGACTGAGAACCTCCCTGATGAAGCCCGGCTCTGCTGTGATCTGCTGGGTTGAGTGAGCTGCAGAAAGGTGACCTGTGTGGGCTGCAGGGTGCTGAAGGATAACAAACAAGCGGCTTTTCAAATGAAATGCTAGATACGAAAAGTAACAGAGGGATGATAAGAAGTCAGGGAAAGTAAGTGGACAGTGTGTGCTGCATCCGGCTAAAGCTTAGTTTTAAGGGACGATCAGATGACACTACAGAAAAGATTAATATGTGAATACCTTGTATTTGAAGTTGCAACAGTTTTAACTGCTTCAAGCGTCACAATTTTACAATATTTGTTGCAGCAAAATGTTGTGGTTATATTGAAATGAACACTTCATTTCAAATATAAAGGGGCTAATTGGTGCTTGGCAAATACAGAGAGTGTACTTTCCTGCACAGAATGATGCATTCACACACAGGCCAGCATGGTAGCTATCAACAATAATCCCAAACTCAGTTTCCAACATTTGCAGCTGGTGACACAAACAGTGAGTGAACACTGACATGGACTTAAAATCATGGTCACAAAGACTGAAACGCCAACTACCCCACTAGGTCATCCATCACCCTTATCTGCAGTATTATCTCTAAAGAGTGCAGCCATCCCTGTATCTCTGTCTATTTTAGTGCACATACTTCTATTCTAGGTCATGTGAAATTAATCTCTGAAATGGCCTCCTGCAGGGACGCAGAGTCAGTGCCATTTAGCTGCTTAAATTTGAAAACCTCATCCGATTTTATGATAACAGAACTGAAACAAATCCATCTTCAAACTGTGAAAAAAAGGCTTTATGTAAGAAATCCTTGCAAATTTCAGTAAGATCCATTCATCTACCATTTCATCTGTCATTCAATCTGGGGAAGCGTTCTGGAACTTTATTTCTCTGTAGCTTTAAAAGATACAGTCATACTAAAGCCCCAACCACACAGCAATGCTGGGCTGTAGGGTTATATTTGATAATTTTAAGAATGTTTTCATTAAAAATGATGTTTTTTGCACAATAAAGAATCAAACATGAACACATGACAGGGAGAAGACATTTGTCTTTGTTTGAAATGTCAGGGCCGGCCTAAGACAAGCACACACAGAGACGCTAACAGGAAGGGAGATACATTTGGGTGGGCAAAAGGGGGGCTTAACTTTACCAGATTCGCTGACAGCAGGAAAGGGGTGGGCAATGCCATGGGGGAAGGCGGAGGTGGCAGAGTAAGGGAGTGGGGCATTCTCACTTTCACCTACAGGCAGCAGGCGGAGCAGAGCAGAGCAGAGGGGAGCAGTCAGAGCGTTATGGACATTTTTTAAACAACTACTCATCCTCGTTTAGAGCTGGATGATAACTGAGATTCTATCTGTGTGGATGTGAAACTTCATCTTGTCTCTATAAGCAGTAATACTTTGTGCATGGTTTCTTCAGAAGCCAGGCTTAAACGTGACACATGCACACACACATACGCCTATAAAAGGTCCTATGTGAAATGAAGGGACACAGCAAAGTGCAATTATTTCACATCCTGCTGCCTCTTATTTGCTTGGTGATGTCCTGTTTTAGCTAAAATAATGGCTAAGTTAGAACATTTTTACCAGCTCCTGTGGGGTATCCTCTGCTCCAGCGTTTGCTCCTCTGCTCTAACTGAAGGCTTCGCTCCATGGAACGTCTCATTAGGGCCTCCAGCCGCTCCTAAGTGCACCACAGCAGTTTTATTTAACATATGACTACTTTCTTGTCCTTTTTAACTATAAAAAACAGTGAAGATTAAGAGCATCACATAAAAACTAATCTTGAACCCACATGAACAAAAGACAAACAAACAAATTGATCTGGTTTCTCATTAACTTTGCTGACCCTTTCCTCCTCGAGCTGCTGCCTCCTCTTCTCCTCCACTGCAGCTCTGCGGAGCTCCTCTTTCTGCTTCTGCTCCTCCAGCCGCCTCCAGCGTTCCTCCACAGTGCGTTCATACTGCAGCCGAGCTCTGCGCTCCTTCTCCCTGATCAGTTGCTCCCTGGCCGCTGAAAGAGAATCATTCTGCTCCATATCCTCAGACGTGAAAGAATAGTGCAATGAATGGATCAAATACAGTATTAGGCTGCATTACTGGAGATTCACAGAAGAGATGTTAGAAAATATTTTTGAGTCTAATTTTGTGGCAACTCTTTGTTCATGTGATATTTCCTTACATGACTCTGGTTGTCAGGTCAAAAGCTCTTTAAGAGAAAATAACCCAAAGGCCTTCCTGAGACCCTCAGAATACAAATCCACTTTATTTGCTACTAGAAGGAAAAGACTGGCATTTCTTACCAAGGCTTCTCTCCCTCTCCTCCCGCCTCTCCTTGGCTAATCGCATCCTGTCATCCGTCCTCAAATAACCCTCCACAACTGAAGGATAGCAAAGTGTCAGAGCATGGATAAATGAGTAGGAACAAAATAAACCACAGTGGAAAAGGCATTTTCTGAAAGAAACATTCCAACTTACTCTGCTTAGCTGCATGGTTACTGATGTTTGATGACAAATGTGATGGTGAAGCATAACCATTGACTTGTGGCTTCTTCTCTGTGTTCACCAGAGCTTGGATCATCGCGAGAAGAGAGAGAACACATGCTGCTTTAACACGAAGGCACTGGCATCAGCGCCACAGTCGTGACCTGCAGTGTGCTCTGGTTACCAGCAGTGGGAGACCTTTTTAAGTGGCTCTATGTTGAATGTTGTAAGTGCCAAGCAGCCCCAAGCCAGGGAAAAACTGCTACAATATGTGGCAGAGGTTCTTGATATGAGAACCACTCCACCCAACCTTAACACCTATTATTATTATACCTATTATTATATCACTGAGCTTGTGTTGCTGATGTAATAACCATTCTCATAGGAGCAAAATACAACATTATACAGATGCAAATATTTATAAATGTCATTGTTCAGATAAAACCACTTACATGTACAGTGTTATTGATATGATGTTGGTGCATTACTCACTTGTTTTTCCGGCTCTGGATGGAGAGCTGTGGCTGTTTGTGGGGGATCTTTTGTCGGGAAGCAGATTTATGGAGGGGGGTGAAATCTTTTCAACTATTGGACACAGACGGACAGGTTTAGTTACTTTCTGGGGGTGAACATTAATTTCTATTGATTTTTCCATTCAATAGTGCAGAAAACAAACAAACAAAAACATTTACTTTAACCCAAACTCCTCCCTTACCATAGTGTTAAACTTAAATCTCTGCCCTAAAAGGTAATGATACATTTTTGGACCTTAAAGCTCTATAATTGGATTCCATATTTTAGATAAATGACATGAAACATTTAAAACCTATAAACATAAACAGTTAAATCCGTTGACAAGCAGGGAATGATACAGCACAGATAGACTGATGCACAAACAATGATGAGGGCAAACAGGAAGGAGAGGAGACACAGAAGGAAGACCAGACAGTAAGCATAACTAATCGCAGAATCAACTGACAGATCATACACGCAACAAAAGTAAAATTAAATCTGTACAGAGTTGTCTAATAAATCTATTCACAATCACAGATCACCTTCAGTAGCTGCACTTCATCATTACTGATTGATTATTGAAAAATTAAGTCTTTTGTAGCTGATGGGTGTACAGGTGCGGCTTCTATTTCTGTTTTATCTGTAAATCTAAACACTGGCTCCAGAATAGTAACCTCTTTGATTTTGCAGTGAACTACTGTGACAAGTCTGCTCCACTTTCTGGAATAGTTAGTCATGCAATTAATGTGATTTCTGTTCTTTCAGGCCATGGATAGTGGTCTCACTATCGCCCTGTTCTGGAAAATGATCCAGTTTCACCTCTGAACGACATGACACAATAGTTTGATGCTAATGGAAATTAAATGCCCAGGCTTCCTCTCCCCACCCATTCTAACTGTTATCAGACTGAATGGCGTCGTCATAAATGCCGGGCTGTTTTTGCTTTAAAGTGGTCGGCCTCTTATAATAAGTGTGGTGACAGAGTGCCACGAAAAGGGCTAAGTCGAATAACGAAAGAATAAATAGAAACGCATGGAAACTCATTCACCAAACACAACTCAATTTTTCACGGAAAAAAAAATCCTCTCTAATTATGACGGCTTGACCTGCTTCGAGTAAAAACAAGGCGCACAAGGCGAATTAAGAACAGTGTCGCCTGGTCTTCGATACAGCGGTGGAAATGTCACTGCGTCATTCACGATTCGCTTCAAATCGCTACACTAGTACAGCAAAATCATCGCGATAAAAATCATTTGTTAGGTTTACCTGCCATTGTGGTGGATGGTGCGACTGCTTTGGCCATGGTAGCGTTCATGAATAGACTAATTGCGTCTATACCAAAAACACTCCGCAACGATGCAGTTGAAGCTGATTTTTTTTCCCTCCCTCTGCAAGAGCACAACCTCAAACCCTAGAAGCAGCCTATGTCTGCTCAAATGGATTCTACGAATGTCATTGTGAGAGGAAAGGGAGGGCGCAGCAGAACGGTGTGAACGATTAGGGGAGATGCTGGAGCAGAGTTGACGCTGCCCACAGTCGAAATGATTATTGATGGAGCGCTCAGTGGGTCAACGCGTAAAAATACACTAGTCTCCACTAGTTTTAAAAAGTCTCCAATAGCTTTACATTTTTGATGACGTTAATGCCCGTTTGGATACAACGATGTGGTCATGGCAAAATTGAAGCTTCTGAAGCAAAAATTACGCAATAACGTTTACGACACATTATTCGTTTTATTGCGTGGTTAATGGTGTGCTTAAGCATAAAACAGATCAAAAATGGCAGATTTTGAACTAACCAATCTCAGAATACATAAAGATTATATTTAATTAGCTCTTATTTTTGCAGGGTGCAAATTTGACACCAGGTGGCAGCAGTGTCGCACTGACGATATATAGTATAGAGAAGAAGAAAGAAACCGGAAGGACAAAACAGAAGGACGGGGCGTAGCTGTGTAAAGACTGTCGAGTTCAAGATGCTGGCCAATATCGGTAATATGTTGAGAGCTGGGGCTCAAAGATCTGTAAGTATGCATTTTTAACATCTTTAATAAGATGGGAGGATTTTGTCAAACATTAGCCCACAAAGTCTTTCACAAATCTTTCTTGTTTTGACCGATAATACAACTGCCTTTTTGTGCTGACCTTGTTAGGCCGAATGATAGCTTAGATAGCTAAAATCTTTTTCTTTTCTAGTCTTTTATTTTATGTAATAACGCCGGTGTACCGGTTTGTAATGTCGACTAGTTTTCTGTGGTTTGCTTACGTGGGTACACCTCTACTGTTGTACTTATGTGATTTGAATTTTTATTATGTTTTGATATGTTGCATTATTAGCACAACTTTAAAAGTGTTTACTATTTGGCAAAGGTTGGAGAAAAAGCACCCATATAAAGTACTATCTTTTATTGCCAGTATTGGCACAAAATAACAAGATAGAAAAAAGTTGCACTAACATAAATTAATAAAGACTTCCTAGCATACTAAAATTTGTATAGCCTTGTAATACACTGTAACATTTCGTGGTCTGTGATTTAAAGTATTTCCCCCAAACGAAATCAGCTTTATAAGCCTTAGAAACTAACCTTTAAAATGGAATATATTTATTTTTAAATAAATTATAATTATTTTTGACCTAAATCAATTGTTTCATAAGTGAAGTTGGCAAAAAATAAAGTTTGTAACTAGCTTTTATGTAAAGAAATAATTGCTTTATTGGAAGTGGATTTGAAATCCTTTTGTGTACCATCCTGCAGGTGGGAGCTGCCCTCGTATCATCGCGCTCATATGCTGACTTCACAACACAAGCTACCTTTGAAATCAAGGTGAGATATAAGGAAAATGATCTTTGTTTGCTAAAATAATGTATAACAATTTCTGAGGCTCTGATTATTTCCTTTTCTAAAGAAATGTGATGTATACAAACTGGATGAAGCCCCAGCCACACAAGTGGTTATGACTCGCGATGAGGGTCTGCAGTATTACCGCACCATGCAGACCATGAGGCGTATGGAACTGAAGGCAGATCAGCTCTATAAGCAGAAGATCATCAGAGGATTCTGCCACTTGTATGATGGCCAGGTTAAGTGTGGAATAATTTTAGTTTTCTGAATTACGCACTAAAAATGGCCGTATCAGAGTGGTTTCCCATATAGATGTAAACACCTGATAACCCGATGTTTAGACGTGCAAATTGCTGATATATACTTTTGCTCTCCTGTTAGGAAGCCTGTGCAGTCGGTATCGAAGCAGCAATTAATTTGACGGACCACCTGATCACTGCATATCGTGCCCATGGCTACACTTATACTAGAGGAGGAACTGTAAAGGAGATAATGGCTGAACTCACAGGTCAGTCTACAATATTGTGACTTTTAGATCCTTGACCTTTTAAATCTTATTAATGGGGTAGCTTTTGTTTATCAGTGATTTGTCATTCTTTTAATTATCTTTTTTTTTAATTTGCAGGTAGAAGAGGAGGTATTGCTAAGGGCAAAGGAGGCTCCATGCATATGTACTGTAAACACTTCTATGGGGGAAATGGAATTGTAGGAGCTCAGGTACATCTTCGTATTTTTAACTGTCAATTAAAAAGAAATGTGTTTTTTTTTTTTTTTATCATACAAGAACCCTTTTACCGCTTTAGAATAAATCTGCATAGATAAATATCTAGTATCTGCAGCATAAACAGAAAATGAAGTAATATTAAGCATGTAAACATTTCACACTATATTGAACATACAGAGATGCATCTGTCTTTAATTTCTGCAGTGGCCTGACTTGCATGCAATGCATATTCATTTAACATTGCACCACAATGGTGGTTTTGTTTTAAATGAGTATTTGCAGAAATTAAGGGTAACACTTTCTGCAGTTGAAGCTGTAAAGAAAGTGATTTTAAGATTAATTGATGTTTTTGGTGTGTAAGTTCTGTCAGGTTCATCTCACTTTTCTCGTAATATCAAGATAAACTGAATGTGATTTAAATGCTCAGGTTCCACTGGGTGCTGGTGTGGCTCTGGCCTGCAAATATCTTGGCAAAAATGAGCTGTGTGTTGCTCTTTATGGCGACGGCGCTGCCAACCAGGTATGGTTTAAAATGATACATAACCAAGCACATAGTGATTCTTTACAGATAGATGATATCTGAAGTCTGTGTGCTTCACAGGGCCAAATATTTGAAACCTACAATATGGCAGCACTTTGGAAGTTGCCCGCCATATTTATTTGTGAAAACAACAGGTATGGTATGGGTACTTCAGTGGAGCGAGCTGCAGCCAGCACAGACTATTACAAGAGAGGAGAATTCATTCCTGGTCTCAGGGTACTGCTCTTACCTATTTTTTTTTTCATTAGTATGCTTTGCGAAAGCTTCCCGTGTATTCATGTAAATGTAATGTAGACAGTTACTAAAGTGTAAATAATTTGGATATCCTTTGTCCAGGTGGATGGGATGGATGTTCTGTGTGTTCGGGAAGCAACTAAGCTTGCAGCGGAGCACTGCCGCTCTGGCAAGGCAAGTGAAAGCTATTTATTTGTATAAAGATAGACATGGAACTGTTTACTTTTGGCCCACTGTCTCATGTTTTTCCTGTTTTATCAGGGTCCCATTCTCATGGAACTTCAGACTTACCGCTATCATGGACACAGTATGAGTGACCCTGGTATCAGGTAATTCAGCCAGACTTAATTTGAATATGAGTTTAACAAAAATGTTTATTAATAGATTTTATGTAATAATTAATATTTATTCTTAATGTGCTATTGCTCCTTGCTTTTGCTAATGTCCCACAGTAGTGATTTACAATCCCTCCTGCTGTAGTGCTTTTGCAATGCCCTTTTGACAGCCTCAGGATGGACTCAAAAATGATGAATGTGAAGTATATCATTTGTTTTAAGCTAAGTAATATTGCGAGATTATTTTTGATCATCTAACCAAATTTTTAGTAAAATATCTGAATTTAGACAGCTGGTTTTTGATTAAAGCCAATGCAAATCCATTTAGAATCTGGCGTCATTTGAATGTGCAATTAAACTAACCCCCGGCAGAGGGCGACGTTTCCCACTAGAAGTTCAAGTTGTCCCTCTTAGATTTGGGCTCAGCTGTGCTACAAGCTTCTGTTAGTGCATCCCTACAACACCCCTGCACCAATCTGTCCTTTTTCAGCTATCGTACACGTGATGAGATACAGGAGGTTCGTGGTAAGAGTGATCCCATCTCCATGTTGAAGGATCGCATGCTCAGCAACAACATGTCTAGCGTCGAGGAGCTCAAGGTAAAATGATGAGAAGCACCATGACTGAACTGCTTTTTGACAGATTCCCCTATACTGTTTCACACTTTGTGTGCATTGTCTTTGTAGGAGATTGACGTGGAAGTGAGGAAAGAAATTGAAGATGCTGCTCAGTTTGCCACCACCGACCCCGAGCCTCCACTGGAGGACTTGTGCAACCACATCTTCTATAACAATCCACCAATAGAAGTACGCGGCATCCACCCTTGGTCCAACCTGAAGTCTGTCAGCTAAAGCTTTTCATCAGCCAGTTGACTCTGTTGTATTGATCTTTATGCGCACTCTCCTACACTCATACAAAAACATCATATAAAACACACTGAACTAGTGCCTCAAACCAACAACCTTCAGAATCCGGTTCATTTTCACACTGTACGTGCTAACAGCAGTAGCTGCATGTTCGGTTCAACGGTTCAACATTCTACCTTCATATTATTTATTCATTTTGACTAAACTGGCCTGGTTTGTTTAAAATTCTGACAAAGTAAACACAATTTTTTTTATAAAACCATCAAATCTTTTCCTAACTGGCATCATTATGGATAAAAATGTTTTGGAAATAAATTTTATATTTAATGGTATATTATTTAAATTGTTATACATGTAAGTATATTTAGAATATATAAGCTATGAAAGGATACATCTGGCCCTGAAATTTATGTATGAAGTAAAATAATTTACCGCCTGATAAACCCCGTCAGTTCAATAACTTTATCGTTGAATACAATATAAATTCTCAATTCTCATTCTTTTTCCTATTATGATTTAGTAAATACTGGGATTTTTAAATATTTATCTCGCCAAACCACACATGTGCCCAGCAGAGCTTGTGTGGCCTTGTTTGTTTGTCACACTCCAGACTAGGAATGTGATCCCAAAATGTCAGCACTTTTTATACGGGTATTCTGTAGGTGCTCGGATGCCTGGTGACTTTTTTCATGTAATCAGAAAAAAACGATCACTTTCAACTGTGCAACTATCAATGTGGCATCATTTTAAGTAATTCTGGCTATGCCGGGAGATCATCAGCTTCATGGGCAAATTGTATGTTTGGCCTATATGCTGAGCAGCAGGGGTTTGGGATGAGTGGACATTTTAAAATTCAGTCTTTTCCTGTCAAATACATAAACACATTGTTAGACTAGAAAGACTTAGGTTTGCAAACTTAAGTTTAATCCTTTAAAATGCCTTGCTCTTTTCTGCAATGTGAATAATTGTATTTATTCTGTTCGGGAGCTGAAATTTAAATGTTGAAGCAAACTGTTACACTGAGAGTGGCAACACTTCATGGAAACATTGTTTTTTTATGAGTGTTAACTGTAATAAAGACTAATGAATTGTATTTGACTATTCATCTTTGTGTACATGACAATCCTTGTACAGATAGTTTCCACTGGAGAAAAAAAAGTCTAGAATAAATAAATACAATTTTCAGGAAGTATAGACATAACATTTAATTGTGGATACTTTTATTGAAACCACCCTTTCATGAGTTACACTTATGGCGTACTGTTCACAATGGTCCTAGAGATGTTTTGCAGATAGATTGTTGCTGATAGTGATAATTTTACCCATAGTACTCATGCAAACCCACACATACTTTCTGGAAATATTCATATTGGTCGGGTGGAGCTGTTTAATTAGCTCCACAAGATGGCGCTAGTGCAACAAAGGACTGCAGCTGCTGCTCGGGCCGTTTAAAGAGGAAGAGAAGGAAGCGGAAGGAGGTTTTTGTGAATCGTATCCAAGTAATTGTAACGCGTTGTACGTGCTTTCAGAGCAACAGCATAATGGAGTTTTTCACGTGCGTTAATGTCAAGGAGCTGTTCTACAGCGCTGCTCTCTTCATCCTCCTCGCCTGCACAATCACGTCTGCCGTGGAGGACAAAAACTCCCAGTGTCACAACTACGCGGGAGGACACGTCTATCCCGGAGAAGCTTTCCGAGTTCCCGTATCAGATCATTCCCTGCACTTGAGCAAAGCCAAGAGTGAGTTTTTCTTTCACTGGCTAACGATGAATGTACTGGCGTATTGGTGGAAAACGCGTACATTTGCGTTTCGGTTCGTTCTCTTTTGCAGCTCCGGTTTGATATCAGGACAATAGGCACGATCTGTGTGCGACGATATTTGATTACTGCATGATCCATAATATTAGAGAGTCGGCGGGGATTATTAGGATCGTACGGCACTAATTTTGTGGGACACGTCATTCTGTGAAGTTCACTGGACGCCGTTCCTCCTCTCGTCTGTGTGGCGCTGCGCCAGTTTAACTCTTCACGAATTTGCGTGCCATCCTTGCGCCAGGGGCCATACAACTTCACTTTGATTAAGTGTAGATGGACATATTTTGACTTCTAGACTGTCTTCATCAGTTTGCTGTTCTCAAGTTTATTCTATTGCTCCGTCATGTCAGCTGTCACATGAAGGTTTAGACTTTACCCATGTAACGGCACCAGCTGCTGTTTGTGCAGATAGATATGGGCGTTTAGGCCACAGTAGGGGTGCTTGCAGTGTAAATTATGCCAGATTTTAAATATATACTGTAAATATTAAAAACTACATGTATTTGAATGCAAATAAAATCATCTATCCTGTCTCCTCAGTTTCCAAGCTGGCGCCACACTGGGAGGGAACAGCTGTCATTAATGGTGAATTCAAAGAGCTGAAGTTGTCAGACTACAAAGGGAAATATCTGGTGTTTTTCTTTTATCCTCTGGACTTGTGAGTAAATGCCTAGGACACACCTTGTATCATATCACATGCGTTCTTGGGGTTGTGAGTGTGCTTTTGGGTTTTTGCAGCACGTTTGTCTGCCCCACTGAGATCATTGCTTTCAGTGATCGTGTGCACGAGTTCCATGCAATCAACACAGAGGTGGTGGCCTGCTCTGTCGACTCCCAGTTTACTCACCTGGCCTGGTAACACTATCATTGCGCTACTCCAAATAAATTCCCTGTCATTGTAAATATAACGTGTCTAAATTCCCATCAATTCAGGATCAATACACCCAGAAAACAGGGTGGACTTGGACCAATGAAAATCCCTCTGCTGTCAGATCTGACTCACCAGATTTCAAAAGACTACGGAGTGTATCTGGAGGACCAGGGACACACACTGAGGTGCGGTTTCCCATCTACACAAGTGTTTTTTTTTTTCCCAGACACAATCAAACTGAACAAATTATTTTTTAGGATGAATCAATAGACAATAAATTACAGGGAAGGCTTGAAAAGGAACTATTTGATGACATCAGTGACTTCATGTAACTTGTGTGGTTGAAATGGTAAACCTTGTTTCTGAATGTCTTTCAGGGGGCTCTTCATCATCGATGACAAAGGTGTCCTGAGGCAGATTACCATGAACGATCTTCCAGTGGGAAGATCTGTAGATGAGACTCTACGGCTGGTACAGGCCTTCCAGTACACAGATAAACACGGAGAAGGTACAGTAAATAAATGTGAAATATGATGCAGGTGCAGCATATGTGGAAATGTATTCAGCTGTAGGGTAAAAAGCTGTACCTCAAGAAGGTGTTTTATGTCTTGTAGTCTGTCCAGCAGGATGGAAGCCAGGCAGTGACACAGTGAGTATCAACCAGACTGTGATGGGCACGGGGGACATTCATTAGTTATTTTTTAAAAATTTAGTTAATTTCCACCACTTTGTAGGAATTTCTATGCTCTAATTCTTTATTATTTCTTTTTGCCCCACAGATTATTCCAGATCCATCAGGGAAGCTGAAGTATTTTGATAAACTGAACTAATTCTATTGTTGCGATTTGTGAAAGGCAGCTGACCAAAAGAACTAATAAAATGTTTCCAAAAAGGTCTCTCATGAAATCAATTTTAGGTCCAAAAAAACTGTTCAGCTAATGACAGATACATATTTACACATCTCTTTTTGCATACTTTTTAACGTGTCTGTCCTGTCTTGAACTGATGATCAGGAGCCCTTGAAGTGTAAAATAAGTATTGGTTTTAATAGAGATTTTCTTGTCCGTAGACTAAGACACTTTTATGTACTGTTTTGCTGCTTCTGACGTTCTCTGGGAATATTCGTGATGTCGATGTACGCGACACACCAGTTGGTTATTTGCTATCGTCACCAACAGGCGGCGCAGTCGTCCTGTCAAATTAAGATGAGCTAAATAATATGACTCAAATGTAACCCAGGATGGTTGTGTTCAAGTTACATTCAACTCAGGAGATTTTAGCACATTTTTTTTACCTTTAAAATGGTTTTCTTCTGCAGATTTACTTAAATCTGGTAGAATGGAAGGCATTTAATAAATGAATAAACACTAATTTGAAGCTGAAAGTAGCAAAAAGCCTGTGACTTCTTGATATTATACTTGTTTAAATATACCAGTAATACATTGATTATGTATCTCCTGAACGCACAAAAACAAATATTCAGAATAAAATACTATTACTTTCAAATTGTAATGCAAAATCTACCTCTAATCTCTCAGTATCTTTTTTTTCTGGGGAGCAAAGATTAGGATGAGTGAAAATTAAATAAAATTTAAGAAAAGTTAACATGTAAATATTTGGCTGTTCTAGAGTGATTTATCTGTGGAATGTTGTCCCTAGAAATTTGGTCACTAGTATTTACATCAGCGTCTCACATAGTACTGTTGTTTGGGAAGCGTAAGTAGTCCTAAAACAGGCACATTTTGAAGGTGTACTACTGAATACTTTTTGGAGTACCCATATCAGTAGACTTCGGATCATGGCCTATTTGGTACCTGCCCGTATGATTTCCACCTCAACCCTTCCGCATTTTCCTGCAGCTCTCCGGCTGTGACGTGTCGTGCTGACGGCGGCCTCGGTGCTGGAGGAGCAGGGGGCTGCAGCATGACAAGATCTGGCTTCACACGGGTCCTGCCTTCAGCAGAGCTCCAGAAACAACCCATAACCCCTCCTTCTCTGCTCCTGTCCGGCCCGCCCAAATATCACAAAATTCCCGACTGAATCCTGCCCGAGACTGGGTGAACCAGGCGGCCTGGGAAGCCGAGGAGTAGACAAAGGCCATCCCTGCAGCTTAAATCTGGTACGCCGGTTATTTTGCATATACGATACCCTTATGCGGAGCGTTGGTTGTGTTTGTGCATGTCCTAGTGTCTTTGTTTTTGAATGCATGGGATATTTTAATTTATTTCTTTCACGCCACTGACAGGCCGCACAGGGCCGGGCCTTTTCTTTTCAGAGGCCTATAGAGGCCGTATAATTGACATTTTTGGCCTATCTGCTAGTAAGCCAGTTTGTTGAAAGTTTTTATATCATTATTAGCTCACGTTATATGTGACAGTTCACGTTTGAAAACACAATCGCCAGTGTGTGGTATGACCCACTGTAGAAGCGGTGTAGCTTTTTATAATATCAGTTTGCCGTTAAAATTAGCATTCGCCCAGACACTAAGCTAACAAAATGGCGGGCGCTAGTGTAACGGAAAACGCTAGTAGGGGTGTTTATCCTTCTCCATTTTGCAGCCTTTTGTCACAGCTGCACCAGTTTAGCCTCCGAGCAACATTACATTTTTACTTTTGTTTTCAATCACAATAGATAAGTTTTTTTTTTTTTTTAAGTGTAGAGTTTGGCTTGTGACTGTCAGAATTAGCACATGCACTCAGCGCTAACACTGCTCCAGTGGTCAATTGAAGACATTACCGTTTCATCTCATCGGGGCTTATGTACTATAAAGACTTGCATGAATGAGTGAGTGGCTAGGATAGTTGGGTCAATCTAGTTGCTTTTGGCGTCTTTGCGGCTACGTTCTGCACAATATTATGTCACAAAAGGACTTTGTCATCTTATTACCTGAACGTGGGGGGATGGTACACTCGGTGGAAATTTGATTGCACTGGCTGCATCGTTCACACTGTTTACATCTCCGCATCCCCTTGTGTCTGTTTGACAGGAATATTTTCGACAAATATCGTCCAGGTTGCATCACAAATATTATTTCACTTGGTTGACTGTCGTAAGGCTAGTTTTAAATTATACCACCGCTGGCTTCCCCATCACAATGTATCATTACATACCAATAATTGTCTATAGTCCAAACAAAAGAGTTTTTTTTTTTTTTTTTTTCAGAAGTGTGAATTAAAATCTCCACACAAATAACAAAGGACATACTGTCTGTAGCAGTAAAAATAAAGATTGCTAGGTTTACTGCTGTAGACAACATTCATCTGTTTGTCATATTATCAAAAAAGCATAAATATTGGTAGCAGTCATGAATGTACAAATGACTAAATCTGCTTAGTTTTTTATTGTTGCATTTTGGTCCTTGCAACTCTAAAGTGAGGTTTGACACAAATTAATGACTTTAGAAAATACCAACCCCCTTTGTCCAGCCCTGGTAACAACACGTGCTGTTTGGTTTCTATGTAAACTGCATATATGTTGTTGGGATTTTGGTCAGATGCAAACAGTTGTACAGCTATCAATTCTTTCTCTCTGTGGGGCAAATTAGAAGCAATATTTGTCTTGATCATTGTTACTGTACCAGAACAAATATGGCAATTATTGAAATGACCACGTCGGATAAAGGTTGTTTATTCTTTGAGGTATTTTTGTAAGGCTGGGAATGGTGAGTAATATCATGACTAACAATATGCTGGCCTGCTTGTTGAGGTTCCTGAATTTTATTAACATCTGTAATTAAAGCTCTTTGTGCGCTATTTTTTGTTTCCAGCTTTCCAGTAACAAATGCAGTACGAGGACAATGGATGAAGATGTCACCAGGCTTGCAATACATTCTGAGGAGCCTAAAATAATTCTACACGGATCGGGTAATTACCATGTTATTGTAAATTTTATTGCCATACAAGAAGCAGGACTTTTCAGTTAACTAGATTGTATGATGTGTCTTTGAAACAAAAAGTAATGTCCACAAGGATATGTTTATATTTTTGCTGGCTCATACTGTATTGTTTACATGGTGTCAGTTAAAATAATTGGTGTCACTTATTTAACTTGTCATTTAAAACATGTACATACAATTAACCTTTATTCTTTACTATCAGTTGGATTACAGTAATCCTGCTTCTTCCAGATGAAGGTGGTGCCGGCGGGCAGGAGTTTGTTGTGGAACTTCAAGAGACTGTGTTGCTATCAGAAGGTGAAGGGGAAAGCATGGCAGTTCACAGGTTTGCCCCAGATGAGCTAGTCATCCAGGATGCTGTTGAGGATGTGGTTTCTGAGTATGTACACTGCGATGAAGACGAAGATGTTGCAGTAGAAACCTGTGTGATGGCTCTGGATGGTGAAGAGGAAGGCGTTGCCATGGGAGACATCCCCGAAGATGGTTTGGACCACGAGCAGCAGGAGGATGACCAAGATGGCTGTGGGGATTATCTAATGATATCCTGTAAGTTCACTGCTCCGTTCTGTTGGGGTCACATTCAAATGTCACATTGCTTCTTTACAAAACATACGCTCCATTCACACCTCTAGGTCAGAGATCTGTGTTTAGCTAATTTCCAAACAGCTAAACACAAATTGTAATCTAAAATGTTAAAAACAGATACTGTTCTTAAAACGATGAGTGACCAGTCTCTAGAAATTGGCACTCATTGATCCCTAATCTGTATTCTCTGATTGCTTTTCCTTTTAATGACAAAATTCACTAAAAATAAGCCAGTTTTTTTTTTCATCAATATTTTAAATGGCTTACTTGCTAATTGTGAATGGTTAGAGCGTGTTTAAAGTCTGTAACAAGTCATCTGACATTTCTTTCATTATTGTGGTGTGTTTCCCACCCAGTGGATGAGGCTGGTAAAATGGTGTCTGAGGATGGAACAGAGGTAACTGTGGAGGGAGCTGTTGAGGACCAGGAGGTGGAGAAGGATGAGGACGGCCAGGAGGTGATAAAAGTGTACATCTTCAAAGCTGATTCAGGGGAGGATGACATGGGTGAGTAGCATTGCTTAAGTTGTGTTTGCTCATGGTTTATTCATTCTAGCCTCTTGGTGGTGATTGCAAAATGAAACAAAAAGTAATGTCCACAAGGATATGTGTGTTTATTTGTGTGTCAGTGAAATTCACATTCTATAGTACATTGTAGGCTAAGAAATATTTATGTTGGCGATATAATTGGTTTGAAAAATTGTTGCCTGCACAGGTGTGTCTTTGGTTAGCACTGTTGGATTATAGCATCGACATTGCTATTGTCCAATAGGTAATAGCATCCCTATTGGTAGTAGGGATGCACCGATACCATTAAATGTATGGGTTTTACACTGATGCACATATCAATGTCCTAATTGAGCGATAATTGGGATTGGGGCATCCACAGTAGAGAAGAGTATTTATCAAACACTGGTACTTTTCACTACCAGTTTCACGCTTTATTCTCTGTTTCAGTGTTGGTACTGAAAAGGTCAGATCAGTGCATCCCTACTTGGATGTCCCCGCGGTTAAAACTCTGATCAAGAGTTTAAAAGCTGTTCTTATTCTGTAGGAGAATCGGTTGACATCAGTGACGGAGACACTGAAAGTGTGGCGTTAACTGAGGCTTCAGGCCAAACTCTGAGAGAGAAGATGGTTTACATGTCTGTCGGGGATTCCCATCACAGTCAAGGAAACCACAGTGAGTCGTGTGGACCTAATAAACTGGGATCAGTCGTGAATGTAAACATTCCTATCCTCCCTTTTTTTTCCTACTCATTTCCAGGTGGGCCCGAGGTGACTTAGGTCTATAGGGAAGCAGCATTAAAAGGTGTAGAGCTAACTGCTCATGGCTCCCTGTATAGCAGTATGTTTAGGGTTTTCATGACCATGGTCAGCCTTTTCTAAGGTTTTTTAAAAGCAACAACGGAATCTGGACGTCAGCCATGTCTGATCACCTTGGCTTGAGATTGTACAAAAGGCTTATAGTTGCCCCTACTCCCAGATTGGTTTTAAATACATGATGTCACCCTGACAGGTGCTGAGGACAGCGAGAGTTGTGAAAACCGAAATGGGGCAGCCAGTGCACTGTTGCATATTGATGAGTCCGAAGGCATTGATGAAATTGGTAGGCAACGGAGCAAGAACAAGAGGAGATCAGAGCACCGACAGGTACAGACAGGTAAGAGCCATACAAACTTTGCAGATATATAGGCTTCAAACCTTTAGATCTTCTAGAACTTGAGAATACCTAGAGCCACATCTTTTTTATTAATACAAGTCTAACAGTTATTTAATTTTAAAATCCATTACAACTTTAACAATGCAATCGTAATTTGTGACATTTTTTTATGAGTTATTTTCCTTTCTTTTTTTGACATCAACATGGTTTAAAATGATAGGTGTGTCTGTAGCATATTTAGAAACAGCCATCAAGGTTGACTGAAATATTACAGCAGCTGTAAAACTTGATAAGCAAGTGTAGATATCTCTAAATGTGACACTTAAAATTTGCTTTATTCATTATTGTGTTCCTTTTTAACCTAATCCCTTATACAGTAATAGATAGGATTTTTACATTTAGTGACAATGTTGATATTTGCGTTCCCATTTCTCCTCAGCCATCATTATTGGTCCTTATGGTCAGCCATTGACGGTTTATCCCTGCATGCTGTGTGGCAAAAAGTTCAAATCACGAGGTTTCCTGAAGCGTCACACCAAGAATCATCACCAGGATGTTCTAACGCGAAAGAAGTATCAATGCACAGACTGTGATTTCACCACCAACAAGAAAGCCAGTCTCCACAACCATATGGAGGTGCATGCCCTGAGCAGCAAAGCCCCCTTTGAGTGTGAAATGTGTGGTAAGGAGTTCCACCAGCAGGCGGCACTATTTTCTCACCGATTGCAGCATCACCACAGAGAGCCCAAGAGCCAACCTCCTCCTCCACCTACCAAGATGCATAAATGCAAGTTCTGTGACTACGAAACTGCTGAGCAAGGACTGCTCAATCGCCACTTGTTAGCTGTCCATAGCAAAAGCTTCCCTCACATCTGTGTGGAATGTGGGAAAGGTTTCCGACACCCGTCAGAGTTGAAGAAACACATGCGCACGCACACTGGCGAAAAGCCTTACTCTTGCCTGTATTGTGACTACAAGTCTGCAGATTCCTCAAATCTAAAAACACACATTAAGACTAAGCATAGCAAAGAGATGCCATACAAATGTGAGCGCTGCTTTCAGACTTTTGCCGAAGAGGAGGAATTAATGCAGCACGGACTCACACACGAAGAGAATAAGACCCACCTTTGTGCCCACTGTGATCACAAAAGTTCCAATTCCAGTGACTTGAAACGCCATATCATATCTGTTCACACCAAGGATTATCCACACAAATGTGCCGTCTGTAACAAAGGCTTCCACCGACCATCTGAACTGAAGAAGCACTCTGTATCCCATCGCACCAAGAAACTCCATCAATGTCGGCACTGTAATTACAAAAATGCAGATCCCTTTGTTCTCAGTCGTCATATCTTGTCTGTCCACACAAAAGAACAACAGGCCTCTCCTGAAAAAAGCGAGGTTAAGAGGACAGAGACGCATACTCCTGTAGTGACACCTAAAAAGTCTGCACCTCCTGCCTCCAGTGCTTCTAGTGCCAAGGGCAGAGTGAGTGCAGCCAGTTTGGCCAGCAGTGTGACTGTCGTGATTGGCAAAGGACAAAAAGAGAGGAGAATCTATCAATGCCAGTACTGCGACTACAGTACAGGGGACGCTTCGGGTTTTAAGCGTCACGTAATTTCTATTCACACAAAAGACTACCCGCATCGTTGTGAGATCTGTTCAAAAGGCTTCCGCAGACCTTCTGAGAAGAACCAGCATATTATGCGTCACCACAAAGATGTGGTGCAGACAGATTGACTCTAAATGAGCAAAATACTGTGCCACAACAAAAGAACTATGCTGAGCTGTTTATCCCCCATCCCTGAAAAAGTCACTGCACCCTCAACATTCACGCTGACGCCTCCTCAGCTGAACATTTGTTTAAAAATGTATACACCTGTACATATGTCATCGATACTCCATCAGAGTTGGCAACAAATCCCCTCCATACACTTGCACTTGGTAACTGCATGTCCTTTCCCGGTCACAGTGTGCATGGCTGATTGTGCAGCTTTCTTTGTAGAAAGACATTTTAAAGTTGTTTTTTTTTTTTTTTTTTTTTTAATCCCTGCAAACTGTTCAGGCTCAACAATTTGTCTCAAACTGAAGTGTGATTTCCAGAATGTTCACATTTTGTTAAAACAGCATAGTGGTTGATTAACCAGCCTTTCTGTTGCACTTCACTTTTAGGTAAACAAATACAGTAATTGATATGAGTGGAGCAGTGA
Source organism: Pao palembangensis (assembly GCA_015343265.1). Taxonomy (NCBI): domain Eukaryota; kingdom Metazoa; phylum Chordata; class Actinopteri; order Tetraodontiformes; family Tetraodontidae; genus Pao; species Pao palembangensis. The sequence continues at coordinate 7,727,174 of CM027094.1, read as the reverse complement.
GGATGAGTTAATGACGAGCTTCTGTCGTGTTTTATGGTGCTCTGAATACGAAGCTAAAACCTGTCAAAACTGGCTGTGTACGTCGCCTAAATAAACGGCCATCATTAAAGTTACCTGGTTGATGTGCCATGGCACTGAATAGAGTTCAGACATGCATCCACCCTGCAGTACCAGCAGGTTCCCACCCTGCAGTACCAGCAGGTTCCCACCCTTCCGATCTTCTGTTTTGAAATTGCAGGTGTTGCTGTAGGTTGTCCATTAATAATGCTCACAGCAGTAGAAATAAGGAGCCTGTGACTATATTTTTAAAGGCCAATAATAATTAGGAACTTAAGGGCAGTATGTTTTCACCCGTTTGTCTTCATTCAAAACTTGGTTCCCCCCCTTTATTTTTTTAAACATAAATTGACATAATCTAAAGCATATCCAACAATTGTTCCTATGGCACTGACATTTGACTTGATTTTGAAACAAGTTAGCGTTGCTCACCTGAATTCATCCATTGACTCTGTTCTTGTGTACGTTTTCCTGTAGAAAGGGATTTTTTGTTTTTTCTTTTCTAGATAATTTTCCAGAGGATGGCTCCTGATGGTGTACGTGTATGCTTTTGTTACCGCCTGTGATTTTTTTTTAAAATATATATTTATTTCATTTACATGTTGTATAGTTCTGTGTAACTAGACTTCTATGGGACGTAAATTATTGTTTTGTATACAAACCTGTACAAAGCGTGTAGATGTAAACACTTGATGAAAAGAAAATCTGAACTGTGTTGTTATGGATGTACTTTGCCGTATTTGTTAAAGTTAATAAACTCAAAGTATTTTAGCCATTTGCCTTTTGTGTTACCACGTGAGTCATATTCCACATACGGAACCTGCTGGCAGTGATGGCATGCAGTGTTATGTTATTGATTACACCTGGTCAGTAATACGATGGGAACGTATGTGTGTGTGTATACACATATATGTGTATGTATACGTTTGTGTATCTACAACATTGAAAACGCCTTAGAAACATAAAATATTGATGTACAGAGCTGTAAAATCTAACAGCCTAGAGGACAAAGGAGAGCGAAATAAAGATGGTGAGGTTGCTGTGTAGAGGGTGATGTGAGTGTCCATGATGGAGAGATGTTTGTACAGGGTCCTTCTCCCTCACACTGTTGTGATGGAGTCCATCTCTTCGCCAACCACACCGCGTGCCTTCCACCCTTGTTTGTCCGGCTGTTTGATCCTCCCTAATGCTGCTGTCAGCAATTCACAGCATAGATAAGAATGATGGCAACTGAACACTGCTTGTAATTTGTCATTGATTATAATCCCCTTATTTAGTTTGTTCCTGGAATAAAAAAAAAAAAATCTTCAGCAATACATCAAATTAATATAGGATTTGTATCACAAAGGACCGTTTCTTCGTTAAAAGGGCTTAATTGATTATGTGAACAAAAGCCTTCATAAAAAATCTCCAAATTACCTGTGGATTATTATTAGGCTCTTGCCCTGATAAAAACAGCAGCAATTCGGCCGCTTTTCCGGTTGAATCCTCAGGGCTTTTGTCAGGTTTTGGAGTGGGACTGTTGATGTCTTTGCTCTTGGTTGGAGTATTACTGTGTCTGCTGATTGATGGGATGTGAAATGACTGTGAGCTGGAAATACTTTCTGGGTTCACAGCCTCCGTCTCTGGAAAGCTGGCTGGTGGAGATGTTATTTGTACATGCTGAGAAACCACGCTCATTGGTTTTGGGGCTGGAACCTCATAAGTGTTCACTGGATATCCCATCTAAAAAGGTGAAATACACGTACACACTGGAACTGTGTCATGTTGAATCATTTAAAAATGTACAACAGTTTATCGTCATGGACTGCTGATGTGTCCACAGTGAACTGCTGCCTCTGGCTCTGGGACAGCTGGGATCCACCCCAGCACCTAATCAATGCTAACTGCAATAGAATAAATATGCTCAACTAACCTTGTAACATAAGGGATTGAAGAACCTTGGAGCCACGTGATTCTGTGGGTATCCACCGAAGACTTAAACAAGAACAACAAATTCCTATTAGAAATGTATGTACATTTAGAAAAAGTACATCCACATAACAAATGTATAATACTGAAACTATGCAGAAGAACTCAAATAGAAAAACAGTCAGTTTTGGTCAAATCAAAGTTGTTTTTTAAGGTCTGGATTCTTTCTGACCGTTTTACACTCACTGATGCAGTTAAAAAGGTCAGCTTGTGCTCACCTTGGACAAAGCAGTCAGGATGAGGGAACACATTTGGATTTCCTTGCTGGAAGTATAGAGGATGCATCAGACTGGAATTTGTGGGTACTATAACAGTATGGTAGTTTGCTCCGTGTACTTGGAGCATGTTGGACACATGAGGAGGACCTCGACCACCATTCCTCCTGGGGAACTGTGGCTGGACTCTAGTTACCATATGTGCAAGAGGGATGGGTTTAAAAGGATAGTGATGGAAATTGTTTCCTGCAGAAAGAGCAAAAATATCACATCTGCAATCTGTGTCCAGATTGTCTGTGTTTCACGATGAATCAATCAATAATACACATAGAATTCAATAGAAATTCTTGTGGCTGTGCTTGAGGATTGTGGGTCAATGCTGGAAGTCGGACTTACCTCTGTGCACGTTTGCTTCTGTGGGATTGTTCCCCTTCTCAGGCAGAGTTTCCCTTTCAGGAAAAAATGGAATGGTTCTCCTGTATTTAGGTGCACTACGGCACATAAGTGAAAGAAGCTCGGGCTTGTTTTTGTTAAAGTGTGGATGGAAATAATAATGGATTTCTGTCTGATATCTCTTGCAATGTTCTGCCTTCTTGAATCCATATGCATACAGCTGGCGAATGAAACTTGAGAAGGTGATTCCTCTGAAGTTGTTGCAGCAGGTCAAGGTATTGGTGTTGGGAGACAGGATCTGCTTCTCCAGGAGCTCCTGATGAACTTTGATACCCTCACCTTTGCTGTCCCAAACAATGGCTGTGACTTCTGAATGGTTTACCAAATGCCATAGTTTCGCCGGGAAGATGTTAGGGATGATCAGATGTGACCTTTCGCTGGTTTGCATTGTTTCTATAGTAGTAAAGATCAAATAAAATGTTGTCTGAATATTGTTGTGTGTCTAACATCGGGTAGATTTTTTTAGATGATCTTGATTTTTTTCTTTGATGTGAGACTTTGATGTTAAAGATAAAAGACATTGTCTAAACATCCAACCACAGATAATTAAGTCTTTGATGTCAGTTAAACCTTGAATCATTGATGGTAACAACAATAGTCATTTACTCAACTGCTGAACCTGTTTATTAAATTAATTCACACTATTATCAGTACTGATCACAGTTTGTCATTCGAGTTTCATTTTTAACATTCTCTTTTCTAAGATTGAAGTCAGAATTATTCAACTGTGTATTGTCTACAGGAAGTGAAGATATAAACCCTTAATAAAAAAGTCAGTTGAAACCATATGTCATAATCAGTCAGCAGGGCACAAAATCCATACACACAATATTTTATTTTTCAACTCCATAGAAACATTTTTTATTTTTTTTAATTTTTTTTATTTTCCAACTATTAGAAAAAGAAAACATCCACAACACAGTGTTCAAGAGTACATACATTTATTGCGGAATAGAAGCAAACACTTTTAACATTTTTTTTTTAACATAAAAAGAAAGTAGATCAGAAAATAGAGCTAGAGATTTTTTTTTAGTTTTTACTGCAAGACAGCCCTGAGGTCATTGGCATGTCTCTTGTGGATACTAGGCATCTGGGCACTCTTCTAAAAAATAAAAAAAAACAAAAAACAAAACATGAGCAGTGTTGAAAAACAGTTTTCTCTCCTTAGTATTTACTGGATATTCAACATACCATTTTGGGGAAGAGGTACGATGTTTTCCGGGAGGATGCCAGTCTCTCAGGAGAACTGTTGGAACTTCAGCAAATCAGGACGAAGGACTTGGCTGCAGCCTGTCAAGCCGATAAAATGAATAATGAGGTACATCACAGTATAACAGAAAAATAATGTCTCAATCATACTAGAATGAAAGAGAATGTAAGTACTGTTTATATAGGAGTGAGTCAAATTATATTCAAATAAATACATGGAGCAAGTAGCACTTATGTTGCTGAATACACACATGCTGTATATTCATAACACATTCATAATTTGTTGACAACAGTGAGATGTTCCCCCTTGGTATCAACTACATGAACCAGGGTGTACTCGTCGTATTTCACATCAACTTCAATCACGTCATTGCCCTCCCCAAAGTTTGCTGGAGGGAGGATGACAGCAGAACAATGTGTTATGACAAGACACACACTCTGAAGAGTCTGATTGTGACTATGTTCATGCCTACTGGAATAGGAGAATTTTCCTGGTACGTCAGTCTTCTTAACCAGGTTGGCCATTCTCCAGCAAGAGCCATCGGATCTTCAACAAAATATGATTCATCCACACTCATTGCTTTAAATCAAGAAAGAAAGCTTTCCTAGATTCTTTTCCTTTGACTCTTACCTGAGGCTGGCGTGTGAAAGGTTCAGGTCTCCATCCAGAGTTGGGGTGAAAATTGCAGTTCCCATCTTCAGGATGATGATTGCACAGTTTTCTGACTCACCATCTGTAAACTGAACTCTGCTTGCGGTAAAACATCTGAAGACACCAGAGAGCAGAGCACGAATCCCACCACAGACAGCAGTAAAGACATTGTTGCAGGAGGAAGACTGCTGGTGTTCTGCCCTGTATGATACTGCCTTTTCTTTCCAGACCATGTGCACACACCCAAAGCCTGCAGCTGGGATGGATTCCAACAGACGTAAGCTGCTTCAAAAAAAAAAGAAAAAAAAATTGCTTTCAGTGTTGCCAGAGATGCATGATGACAGACACGCCCTTTTGCCCTTTTCTAATTTTGACTGTATTGTATATAATATTTTCTTTAGCTAAGTTGAAACTCTGAGCCAGGATCTGACCTATAATGAAAAGGTGAGAATGTTATCAAAAAGACAGATGTGACATACAAGAATCCAAGGACACACCGTATTATCTTAAACAGGCATGGCCTTTGCATAGAGAAAACACTGATACAGTATATCCATCCCTCTATCCAGTTGCCTTTAGGCAAGAGGCGGGGTACACCGTGAACAAGACCCCAGCTCATCTCAAATTTAAAGTCAGTGTCATGAAAATACAGTATATATTTTTCAACAGCAACCATTAAGTGTATGATTTATGAACTGTTAAATGACTTGCTTATATTGTTGAAAAATACACAAGAAAAATGTCTAGTCAAAATTAACAGAAAATGTATATTTACCAAATTGTATTTTGTTATTAGTATGAATGTCGTGATGGGCTTGTCATTCAAAGAATGACCACAAGATGGAGCTAAAAGAAAGCATTTCTAAGCTGACCGTCACCGGAGGAATAGAGGAAACTATTAGACAGCAAATAAACCCTTGGCTAGATGGACCGCGTCCTTTAAGTGGAGAAGATCTATTGATTTAAACAGCTTGATCGACCTGCCCCGTTTAAGATGCAATTTAAGGGAAATGATAATGGGAAATAATGAGAGGTAGATAGAGTGGAGTGTATGGGGATTCAGCACCCCATAGGAGTGCATCAGAATTTTAACTGTTTTTCTGTGCTATGTAAAGATAGGTAGATATACTGTTACACCTTATATTATTAATTAATTATATACAAATTATTAAATCTATACAAAAAATGAAATGAAATTCTTATTTGGAAGATTAAGTTGCAATGTCATTAACACTATAAACACACTCATCACAACTCAAGGCAAATCAAAAAGTACATCTGTACAAATAAATACAAGCAAGTATACTTAAATGAATATTTCAATATAGTTTTTTTGTGAGGCATCCCCATGATTTTAGTCCCTGACTTCATCTGTAGGCACCCGTGTTGTTCTGGGTAGTGTAAAGAGAGCCCTGCTGGCACATATGAGACAGTAATGGACATAACTATTAGATTAAAAATCAATAACAGAGGACTGGCTGCAAGCAAAAAAAAAATTAGGGGAATTCATGGAACATAAGTGGAATGAAATAAGCTGCTGAATGAGGTTATTGCTGTACATGAACTGCTGACTCAAACCAGATAGATAAAGTCTTTTGTTTGATTCTCATATTTGAGCTTACATTTTTTTGTGTAATACCGAACAATGTAAATGTGGAAAAACCAGTACAGAGCAGCCCTTGTATTTCAGGGGCAGCTATACAGCTAATATTTTCCCAGCTTTATCTGCGTAGGAATAACCTACCAGCATCTCAGAGTGCATGAAACATACAGTATCTAGACCAAGTCAGTGAGGCCTGGCTGAGGTGGAGCCAAGGCATCTGCCATGGTGAGGAACTCAACCCAGTTTTTATAAAAACCACGGGAGTACTCTCCCGAGTCGATGATGAGTCCCCAGAGGCGGCGCCGGCCTGTTTTGTTCCTCAGAGCCAGCAGGGATTCCCGCTCTGTCACGTTGAAGCTGATGTTTAGAAGCTGCACCACCAACAGGTAAAGCAGTCCAGCCGTGACAATGCTGCTGAACCATGCACAGGTGAAGCACAGCGCCGTGCTGCAAACAAGAGTCAGTCTGTGATACACTGGCGACGCTGAAAGTATGACAGTAGTAGAAACGACGGCTGTACCTTGGCTGGCTGTAGACAGCGGGACAGTAGAAAAGGGCCGTCAAGAGATGCTGGCGGGGACAGAGGCTGCTGAGCACTAAACTGATCCCATAGACAGACGTCAGCACAAACACTGCCAGGGTCACGACAAAACTACGATGGTTCGCCTGTCCAACACAGCTGTTAATCCTGCAGAACCTCATCACAAAAGACAGTCAGATCACATTCATGAACAACAAACTGCCTGAAAAACTTTATACATCTGTTTGCAAAAAAAGAGAAAGTAAAGAAAAAGAAATCCAGCCCACCAGATGCAGTGATGGTCCAGACGATAGACACAGCGTTGGCAGGTTCGACAGTGTCCGGCCCGGGGGGGGCGCATTATTTTACACAGGACACATTTTGTGCTTAGAGATTTTTTAACCGGTGATACTGCAGAGGAGGTTGCTGACTGGATGGTTCCATTGCTGTCTGTGCAGCCCCTGTTAGTATCCCGAGTGTGTGTTACATGGGGTGAGGAGGTGGGGGTGACAAATCCGGGGCCTTGTTTGGTGACAATAAGAAGGACAATGGTGAGGACCATCCCAGAGGTCACTGTGCACACCTGGAGATGGCTCACATCCCCCCGTGGTAGAATCTCTGTGATGAAGAGGTAATACATGTAGGACAGGGAGTAGAGCGACAGGGTGAGGAAGAAGAGGGTGCGTCTCTTCTTGCGGTGTGTGGCGTAGTAGTACCACAGGACAAGGCCGGGCAGAGCTGTCAGGATGATGATGCCCAGGAGGTAGTGTAAAGCTGCAACGTGCAGCAAGAGGGGGAGCAGCAACAGAACCGGGATCATGGAGATCTCCAGGTGGACAGTCATGGCTTCCAGAAGAGCAGAGCGGCTTCCACCTGGAGGTGGCCTGACTTTCAGCCACCTACAACAGAGAGCATCAAGTCGACAATATTATCTACATTTTAATGAGACCATCTGAAAATTGAGCTGATATCACCTGGTAAAAGCGTCATCCAGATCTTCACAGTCGCAGCAGCACCTGTACTGGTAGATATCACACTCACAGCAGCAGAGAGGATCATCGGGCTCCGGCGGCTTCAGCTTCTCCCACTGCATAATAACTTGATGAAGACGTGGAACAAGAAGGGACAGTAGCTGCTGGAAACCACATTGAAGTGGTTAGCCATCACGCTGCTTCGTTTCAGTCAAACAGTTAAAGGAGCGGAAAATTAGCCAGCGTGTAAATAATTTGAAGCTTCTCAAAACAAGTAAAAATGCTTAATAACATATTAATTAATCCAAAACCTTGTTCCAGAAGGTACAAAATAAAAACAAATGTTTCATGCTTAATCACAAACAGATTCAGTCGCCATTTGAGGCAACAGCAGCTGCGACTGGCGTCTTTATACTCTCTTTTACTCCAAGAATCCTCAAGAGCTTCTGATATAATTTATTGAAACAAGGCCACTGTGTCTGCAGAGACAAGATATCTGGGCCAGCAATCCCAAGTCTGTCGGACACGTTATTCTCTTAGTGAGCTTTGTGACACTGGCCACGATATTCTGATTAAAAATATATACATATCCATAAAAGAAATAGTAAATGACACATTCTTGACCTTACCATGACATATTAATATTGGACTGCATTACTTTATTTGCTAACAAGTTAACTCTAAATATGTTTTTACTTGTCTATGTTTTCCCCGCTCTTAACTTACCTTTTATCTCAACGAAAATATGGTAACAAACAGTATCTCACAAGTCACATCAGGCCAAAGTTGAGACTCTTCGTCACCATCACGTCTTCTCCTGTGCGCGACTGAAAAAAGAGGACAAGAGCAGCCTCTTTTCTCATCTGCCTCTGTTAAAAGTCATGTTTCATCTGTTTTGGGCTGCAGAAACACTGTGGTGGTGCAAGAAGATGGTTCTCAGCTGTTGGATTCCATTGTTGGACGTGGTCCGATGGAAGACATTGATATTGTGTTTCCAGCTCACTTTTCTCAAGACTACCTTCTTCACATGTCACTAAATAGTTCACCCCACTCTCGTGCCTATCCTAATTTTACCTCATGGGTCCTGTCGGCTGCCTTTTGAGGTTTTGACTCTGGACAAGCTGTTCAGAGTCGGGAGCCTTTCATACTCTAATCCACAGCTGACAGGCACCACAGCGAATACACTCTGAGCTGGAGCACGGTGTATATGAGAGGCATGACAGGCACTCATAGATGAGAGAGTGAGTGCTGATCCACGGGGCGGCTCCACCCTTGAGGATCATATTTCCTCACAGGCAACCTGGAAAACTCTGGAAGAGTGTGTCAGGGGCCAATGGCAACACCTTCCAAGGTCTATAAGGGGATCCATAAAAATTTTTAATAATTATGTTCATCATGTTCTAAGTACTGATAACAGTTTTTGTGTAGAACCACAATATCACAGGTAATTTATATCTATATCTATAACCCTTTTTGTGGGCTCTCTGAAAATTTCTGTCCTACCTTATCCTCAAACATCTTCATCACAATAAAGATCTGGGGGCCTTTAAACCCCTTACCTGCAAAAAAGAAGCAAACACGCACAAACAGTCCCCACAAAATGCACAGTGAGGACTCAGAAAGTGCTAAAAGCTCTAACGTCCACAGCAGCGCAAGTCTGAATCAATGCAAAGAAATTATGCTGCCCTTGATCCTGCGGTTACGCTTCCATTAGTCCTGATAGAGCCTGGAACTCCAAATGCCCTCTGACACTAATCTATTTTAGAGGAATTAATGCTGAGAGTCATGGATGATAGTCTGAGGAGTACCAGCTGAAGATGGCACATCAGCAAATTGCAGCATGTGCCTCATGTTCCACGGTACATACATTACCTGCAAAAGAAAAGTAATTACCAATATTTTAGGTCATTAAATGTGTGAATGAGGTCCAAGGATGTAAGAAAAACAAAATAAAAATGAAATGTTATATTTTGCATGAACGGTCACTACATACTAATGTTTAGAGGGAAGCAATTTGTTAGATACGGGAAGAACAGTAAACTCTTTAAATAAAGTTTCCCTGTAGTCTTCTATCGCCACCTAGAGGCGAATCTTTCAATTGCCCAATTACACATGAAATTACACCAGTGTTGAGGATTACAAGGCCTGTTCTGTTATATCACCAGGACTTAATTTTAATTATATTCTTTACATTTATTCAGGAGAAAGTTACATACCATCAATATAATAGTACCACATCTGTTACACCACTCATTCACTGACATTTATACAAACACTATCACAGTCACACGCAACATCACTATCACTCTGAAGAGGTAACTGTGGTGACACAGTGCATCTGTCCCTTTACCGACGCTTTTGTTTCATTACTGCAGCAATCACATAAGTGGCAACACTTCAAGTCCAAAAATGCATTTCCAGATAATTAAAAAAAAACACTTTGATGAAATATAGATTTGTGCAGGCTGTGGAATGTTAAGGAGATGTAAACGCATAACTGAAAATTGAAAAAGACACCGTCTGATCCAGGCTGCACCGAATGGGGTGTGGACGAGGAGCCCTGAAGTAACAAAGTCATTCCTCATTCCTCAAGAGACCTAAAAGCGTTCTGCATGTCGTCCAGCAGCTGGGTATAGTCAGCTTTAATCTTAGCTTCACCATCCTTCACAGGGTCCTAAATCACAAGATTAATGTAAGACAATAGTGTCAAAGTCTTAACTTTGATGAGCATAAACATGAGCAAAAGGAGGATGATAACACACCTTAAACTTCATGGAACTGATCTTGTACAGGATCTCTCCCATATGCTCCCTGATCATGGCCCAGGTGATTTTGTTGTCGCTCTGAGCTGTAGACTCCACCGCGTGTCGAGCCAGGTCATAAAACGCAATCATGTTTGAGAGGATGCCAACAGTCTTGTAGAAGGGGCAGAACCTGCGTGTCAGGATAGAAGTAGGTGAACCTCATTTACAGACTCAACAGGCAAACGCCATGCTGTGGTGGTTGGAGGGTTCTGTATTAAATATTATAAATAGAAATATATATTATAATTCTTGCAAAGCTGTCGTTCAGCAGCTTTAATATGAGAAAATGTCATATTTCGAATCACCTGTCGTAGGGGGTGTAACCGTTCTGCTGTAGGAAGTCATCTTTAATGAGCTTGGCAACTTCAAGAGTGATTTTATCTGTCTCAGCTAGAGAAGCCTAAAAACACAAAAACCACGTTAAGCATTCAGTAAAATAGGAGTACAGCAGAGACTCCTGATTTATGTGACGCAAGTGTCATCAAGTAGGACTGAAAATTGTAATGTTTTTTTCTAATTGGCTCAAGATCTTTATTTTTAATCTGCTTACTTTACTAAGAGTTTGATTTAGAACATGCCATGTTAGCTTACCTTCCCAACAAGCTGCACTATTTCAGCCAGGTCCTCCTCCTCCTGGAGAATCTCCTTGGCCTTTGTCCGCAGCGGAACAAATTCAGGAAAATGTTTGTCATAATATTCATCGAGAGCTCGAGTGTACTTGCTGTAACTAATCAGCCAGTTAACAGAAGGGAAATGTTTCCTCTGAGCCAGCTTCTTGTCTAATCCCCAGAAGACCTGAGCAGAGAACAAATAAGATTGATGAGTACAAAGAAAAAATGACAGTTTAAAATGCATGAACACCCACACCGGTCACAAACCTGAACAATACCCAGTGTGGCTGAAGTAACAGGGTCTGAGAAATCTCCTCCAGGGGGCGACACACTAAAAGATTCAAATGTTAATCAAAATGCTAATCAAAGATTAACATTTGAGAGTTAAGAGTTTAGTTTGGTTGATTATGAAGAACAAAAACTGTAAACCTATTAACTTACTGTAGCGATGAAAAAGAACATAGATAATAAACAGACAACCTAAAAAAATTAATGGTACACAAGTTTTGTTAATTAAATCAAACCTACGCGCCCACGATGCTGACGCTGCCCTCTCGCTCTGGATTTCCTAGGCACTTCACACGTCCAGCACGCTCATAAAAGGAGGCAAGTCTGGCGCCCAGATAAGCAGGGTATCCGCTGTCTGCAGATAAAGGCAGACAGCTGTATCTAGTTCATAACTCCCGTTTCTGTTACACAGATGCAGCCAGTCACATTCATCCCGCACTTACCAGCAGGCATTTCAGCTAATCTTCCGGAGATTTCTCTCAGAGCTTCAGCCCATCGAGACGTCGAGTCGGCCATCATGCTCACATTATAGCCCATATCTCTGAAGTACTCAGACAGTGTGATCCCTGCAGTATTAATAATATTCCAAATGCATTAAATGTCGATTCCAAACTTTAGCCATTTACTTTGTACAAACTAATAAAGAAGACAACATACATGTAATCAAGAAATCATAGTTTGCATGAAAATAATAAGGTGAACTAATGTACTAAAATCATCAATAAGATTGTTTTGCATAATATAAAGGGTTTCCACCTGTATAAATTGAAGCCTCCCTGGCAGCCACTGGCATGTTTGAGGTGTTAGCAACCAACGCTGTTCTCTTCATGATGCTTTCAACTTTGCCATCAACCTCCATAGTAAGCTGTTGGGCATGAGATGTGTTATCATATTTTAAGCAACATGAATATGTTGAAAAGTAGAAAAATATCAGCTTCAGTATAAAAGCACAAGTCAGAAACTACAACTTAAATCACAAATATGACATCTGGGCTGAGTTTTGCTTCACCAACCTCAGGAAAATCCCGCAGCACTTCAGACATCTCGTTACCACGTTCCCCACAACCAACGTAAATGATAACGTCGCTGTTGGAGTACTTGGACAATGACTGTGAGATGACCGTTTTTCCACATCCAAAAGCACCTGGTATCGCAGTTGTGCCACCCTGTACACAACTGGACAGTGCAGAGTTAATGAAAGTTATTTATACACAAGAAGGAAATAGGTTCATTTTTCTCGACTCACGGGAAAAGTGCATCCAGAACTCTCTGTCCGGTCAGCAGTGGATGGTTCGCAGGGAGCTTCTCCGTGACTGGCCGGACCTGCCGTACTGGCCACACCTGCACCATGGTACACTTCTCCTTCACACCTTCAAACTCCAGCTCCAGCACCACATCCTGAATATCACACAATCACAAATGTAGCTTGACTGAAACTGTTGATAAGACACAGCACTGTCTCAGTCCAAATACTCACAGAAATGTCATAGTTTCCAGGTGGAGCCAGGTAGGTGACAGTACCTCGGTTGCGAGGGGGCAGCAGTAGCTTGTGCTTTATCAAAGAGTTTTCAAACACCATGCCATAGATGTCACCACCTGTCACATGACTGCCAACCTGTTAAAGAAAGGATCGCGTGAATTTAAATGGGTAAAAGGGGGCGGGGAGGACCCTATTTAGCACTCCACTCAGATGTGTACCCGAAGACTCTGGCTGGGGGTGAATTCCCATTTAATGTCTCTGTTGAGGGCACCAATATTTACTCCTCTTGGGATATAGATACTCTGAGTGAGGTCATTGATGTCTTTTAAAGGACGCTGGATACCATCAAAGATGGAGCCCATGATGCCTGGGCCAAGCTCTACGGACAGAGGTTTTCCTGTTCGAAGTACAGGGTCACCAACAGACACACCAGCTTCATTATAACATTAAGGAAAACTACAGTTAAAGAGTTTATAAATTAGTATTTCACAAAAAAATGATTACATCTCTGTGACAGCAAAAAGGATACAAGTCTCCTCATAGACCTGGATCGTCGCCATGTCTCCCTCTAAACGGATGATTTCACCTACCAACTCACTGTGACCGACACGCACCAGCTCGTACATGGCTGCTCCCGCCATCGCAGTAGCGGTCACCACTGTGGAAATGTAAAAAAAGTTATGAAACACATAAAACATGGATATTAATAAATGGATAGCACTATGCGTACTGCCAAAGAGTTACTCAGTAATTTTAAAAGCGCTCAAAGACACCGTGCAGCAGTCAAAAGATACAGTTAAAGCAAACAGTAAAAATATCAGAAAATGTACAGAAATTGGAGTTTATAAATAACTTAATACAGTACTGGATATACTTTATAAACCGGTTAAATATTAAGTTGACAATGACATACAATTAAGATGGAAATGAACAGAAAATAGTGTAAATAAACCCCACCGGGTCCGGATACTCCATGCACATATCCAAACTGGCTTTCTTGCTCCTCATCCTGGATCTTCGGAAGTCTTGAAGTAGCCATCGATGTAGTTTATTTGATGCAGAATTCCTTACTGACGATATGAGAGGCATGTACAATCCAGTCATTTGTGTAACGAAAGTTCAGAAGTTGCAGTATGAAATGAATGGTCGATTAGTCTTACAGTGTGAGGTTAATTGCAAAAACACATGCAACAAACCCTCGCAGTTGTGTATTATGAGGTAAAATACATATTATCATACTGCTGCTATGTTAGCTAGCCAGATTATAGTATGTCTCTAATTAGAGGCAAATAAAGCTGGTTTGTGCGTGTGCAAGTAAGTGTACTATGACTCTACAGTAGCTAACAAACGCTAGCTAAGTTTGCGATTGGCATGTATGCTGTCGCCTGAATTTTGGATTATTCTCACAATATTTGATTCGAAATCAGAAGGAACTACTACCGTAAACCGTAAACATGACTATCTCACCTTGCCTTTGTTGTCCAGGATTAACGGTAGCGTGGTAGTAACAGAAGGAGCTTCGCTGTGGTAATCACCTGTAAGGCTCAGGACTGTCACGGGAAGAAAAGATCTCCATTGTGGGGCAAGCAGTTTAATCTTTTCTCACTCTTTTTACTGCATTTAGAACCAAGATGGCGCTCGACTGAACGCCTATAAGCAAACGTTTGGCGCAACACTGCCCTCAGATGGGCACAAAGGATATATATGTACTGTATATCCCAAATGAATATATTCAGTCTTCCAAACTGATTATATCAAGAATACACTTCTTTATGAGAAATGCATTTCTTTTATGTGCTGCTTATACTAAGCTCCACTTATCCATTTTCAAACTGAAACCCTTTCATACAGAACTGCAACTATTATATTACTGAAAAGTTTTAATGACAGATCAACAAGACACTTCACAACAAATTATTTTATAGCCAGTATTAATCCAGAACTGTCTACGCCTAACCCGAAACTGCGAAAATGATCACAAACTGAGGTAGCATTTTAAAATAAAGTCATGGACTTATTATGTAGTTAATATAATATTACAGTGGATGTAATAAATAAAAATACATCTTTGAAGAACTATTTCAATAACAGGTAAATCGTATAATCAGATCTGCATTTTATATTTTTATAATAAGAAAATATGGAGAGGGTTGACTGGCAGCACTGGTTGGTGTGTGGAGTCCCATAGGCAGAGCCAATGACGATGTTATATTTATCTTTGAAATCCAATAAAGTAAAAGGACAGTCAGGTATTTAGTCTGACCACTCAGTATCCTCTGCTTCAGAGTCATCTTCAGAGTCACTGTACTCTACTGCAATGCGTCGAGAGAGGATGGTAGCCACGTCGCACCCTTCCAGCTCCCCCTTATTCTGCTGCTCCTGCTGCTCTTGGACTTTCTTCAGCTGGATCCCTGTTGAAGACAAATGTTGTTTGTTTTGCTCACTTTCATTTAAACAGCAGACAACAACAAAAAAAAGAAAGAAAGAAAAAGGAAAGTGATCACATTAACCCACCTATGCGGATGGCAGACAACAGGTCACTTCTTGGATCCCTTGCAAACTTCGCCTCAGCTCTGCTGCTGTTGTGCCCTGCTACATGAGGGGGAGCCGTTGGGGGAGGGAGGGGTGGAGGTGGGGGACCTGGGGGAGGAGGGACAGGTGGCAGGGGGTGTCTGGGGCCTAAGTGCAAATCCCCATTATGTGGCACTGGTGGCAGCGCACCCAAATGAAAACCAAAGGCTGTCTGGGTTGACTGGGGTGGTGGGATGGGTGGGCCTGGGGTTGGAAGAGGTGGGGGGCTGGAACTGGTGTGCAGAGAAGGAAAGAGGATTATGATTCAGAGGTATTATATCTAAGTCTGCCTCAGATTATGCAAACAACAAACAAACACACTTATAATCTGCAGGTGGATGCATTGTGTCATTTGTTCGGTCTGGGCCCTGAGGCGGCGATGTGGCGCAGGTTACTCTCTTGTAGTTGACATCAATGCTGTGGTATTCATGCTCCACAGGTGGTGAAGGGTGTGCCTTCCCGGGCCGATCACGTGACTTGGCATAGTTACAAGTGGCGTGGGTAGGCAGTGGAGGGACGGGGTAGTCTGAGGGGTCAGGCCTGGATAAACAAAGAAAGGCAGTGAGCTCGCCATTCACGTTTCCAGATGGTACATTTGTTGTTTCCAATCCAAAACTGCTGCTGTACAATGCAGAGATATTTGAGTCACAAGGTCGAGTTTGTGATAACAGACGTGAGAATCTTTGTTTTTTAATTTTAGTAACAAATACACAAATTTCCATTTTTGCATGACAATCATATTTTTTTATATACAATGAAGTCACATAATCTACTCAAAGCAGAATTTTCAGCATACACTTTGCCTTTGTTTTATATCTAAAACTTAAATCTGGTGAAACCATATCCCTTAGAGATCATGCGTATGTCATTTTCGCTTTGTACATTTCATCAAATATCCCGTAAAAATAAATTGGTGCAGCAAAAAGGAGAAAAAAAAATTCTAAATTTATGTTCATATAGTTTTTATTCATATATTTTTAATTAAAAGCAAAGCTACAAAAAAAAACAAAACAAGTCTTTACCTTCCATCAGGTGAGAGGGAGCCCTCAGATGATGCCCCACGATGGAGACTGTGCGGATGGCGGCGATCTGGCCGAAGTTCTTTGTCCAGTGCCATCATGTTCCACTCCTGCCTGCGGTTTCGGGCTTTTCTCACCTTCTTCACTTCATTCTTAATTGTGCTGCTTTCCATGCATCGTTTTTGTTCCTGGAACCATTAAAGGTAATGAAAAATGAATCGATTTGCCAAACAAACTTAAAATAATAACAGAGTTTCAACTGCCGACTCACCCTCTGCCTCCGTCTCTCTTTCCTCTTGTCCTCTGTGTCCTGCAGCATTTTCTCCTTCCACAGTTCAAAGAAGTATGAAGGGTCTGAGTAGAATGTCATTGCATCTGTGGAATCTTGTCTGTGTTATAAATACAAACATGAAACTCATATTAGACAGGAATGTTCAACAGAAAAGTAACTCTTCACCTGTAGTTTGGTGTTTCACCTGTATGCAGTGAGGGTGTTAAGAGGAGGAGGCCTATCGCAGCTGTTGTACAGCTCAGCCACTGAGTTGGAAGCACTGTCTTTGGACAGAACCTGCTGGTCCTGGACGGTGGAACTTTTAAATGCCTTTCTCATATTTATATCCTGAAGAGAGACTACATACCAGCAAAACAGAGGTTCAGTGTTTGACAGGTATGCATACATGAAAAATCATGCATCACAAACGATTCAATCAGAAACCAGTCATCTAACCCTCCTCAACACTGGAATCCAGTTGCGTGACCTTAATGGCCAGACGATCTATGCGGTCCTGGAGGGAATTGGCACGCCCATAAAAGGTGTTGGCCTCATTGAAAAGCTCTCCAAAAATATTTTCTGCATGTTGACCTGCAAGAAGAGCCAAAGGGATTTTCTGTATTCCTTTATTATTTCTCCATAGTTAAGCTATAATATTATGTGTTTCTGAAATTACTACAATTAGATTTTATAGTCTAGCATTAGTGTCGTATATGTAAGTATGACCTGCACATGCAAAGAGCCTGGTCCTTCCAGCTATCTTTAGACTACTTCTAGATGTAACTCCGCCCACTCTCAACTGTCTGCTTCACTGTGAGCTTGAAGATGATGTAACTGCTAAACACACCAACACACAATCTAATTAGAATGTCTCTGGGCTCAAGTCCTGGCATTTTCTTCTGCATCTTCTCCATGTTTCTTTTCTCATTTCTATATTTTAGTGCACCAACTTCAACAGCTGATGGTTAAAAAGAACAGCATAGCCTCGACACACTTGTTGTCATCATCATCAATCATTCATATTGCAGAATAAATATAAGCTACTGTCTTGTGGTTAAAATATCTCACTGCTTCCAGTCCACTTTTGTTGTTGTTGTCAGGGTGATAGAATGTATTTAAAAAACAAAAACAAAAACAAAAACAAAACAATGACATCATAACACCTTAACTCCTTTGTGAATATATGCAGATTTGATGCTCTTTACTTGACGTATATTAGAAATAGAATTAAGTTTAGTCCTTCAAATTAACCCAGTTAAAAGATTGATTGTTTTTTAAGTGCCATTATCTGGACCAGCCAGATTTGGCCAATAAATGACTTCAAAGCCACACACCAATCAGGTTCCAGGCCCACAACCCATGGGCCCTGTGTCTCTGTCTGAGGAGGAGACAACATCTCCATCTATCAGCATTTTAGAGACACTGTAGAGTGTCTTTCCATCTCTAGACCATCTAACCACTATTCTTTTAATCATGACAGCAACACCCCAACCACAAACATGCAAAACAGCACTGTTTTCCCTGGTGATAAAAGACTAAATACAAATACTAAACAACACTTTTTGAGTTTTTTGAAGTTTAGTCTTAACTTGGGCTTCTTGTGTTTAATTTGTATCATATATTATTCAGCTTAAATCTCTGAAGTTGTGACCTTACTCAAACTACTCAGCTGGCGGATGATGGAGGACAGTGTGTTGTTGGTAACACATTCCAACTCATTACCAATCCCATCAGGCACTGGACCATGGCACAGTTGCCGTGGCTCAATGTTCCTCTTGACTAAAGGCATGACCTCCCCTTAGGGCTTAAATACAGCAGCTGTTTATAAAAAGATGATGGCATATTAGATCTTGCAGACAATTATTAACAGCACATATGCAGTATTCTTCTAAGACACAGTATTCTTACCATACATCCAAAAAATGTGGTATCACACATTCAAAAGTTCTAGAAGGTGCCTAGAAACACAAAGATAATGGTACTACCTCAGATGTGTGCAGGTTGACCCTTATGTGTTTGATCCAAATGAAAGTGTGTCTTTGCCGTCCTACAGCAGTCATGTCTGCGGCCACTCAAATGAAAACAAATCTGTCCAGTTCAAATCACAGCTTGAGCCACGCGAGGATTTAGTCAGCAGATTTAGCCCTGCCATCCAATCACAGCCCAGCAGGTTGATATTCATGTTTCATTTCATGTTGGCTTAGTTGTGTTTTTGTGTGTGTGTGTGTGTGTGTGTGTGTGTGTGTGTGTGGGGGGGGGGGGGGCATCTAGATCAATCTACAATGATCAATTTGGCAAATGAAGGTGAGCTTGTAGAATGTATTCACCAAAACCCAAAACTGGCAAAAAAAAAAGAAGAAAAAGAAGTTTATCAAGTGAGTTTTTTTTTAAATCATCATCATAATCAAGAGCATCATTATTCTAGGAATCAGGTTTGCTTTCGCTGTGGATATTATTCGCACCCTTTCAAAATTCCTTTATAGAATACTAAATAGTTTTTTTTTTTTTTTTTATAAAAAACTCTCTCAAATTAGTTTTCCAACTACACAAACACCAGCATGGCATCTCTGATGATTAATGGGGGCAACCTGGATTAGAAATGAGACATGCACACACACACAGATGGCATCATGTGGATCGAGTTGTATAACCCACATACAGGAGCTTAATCCTTTATAAGTAGTACATTGTTATTTTATAGGCAGATTTTTTTCCTTTTCCATCAGGTGTGTGAGTCCAATTCAGCCAACCAACATAATGTATATTGCAAAGAAATTCACAAAATCAACATAGACTTTTATAACAATGATTTCACCAAATATTCTTTTTTTTAGGTATGAATCTATTTTTGATTATGGCTTTCCAAATGTTGTATCGTGTTACGATAAAAGAAATTACTTCTCACATTTTTCTTTTGGCAATGAAATGCCCCCATCTTGCTACTATCTATAAGCACCTTTCAATATAATAAGACCGGGACCTGACCTGAGTGCTTCCAGTAATTATAAGAATGTAACTGCTGCAAAACACAACCAACACACATAACTTAAACAGATTATCTCTGGGCTGAACTCCAGCCATTTTCTTCATCTTCTATATGTTTGTTTTCTCATTTCCATATTTCAGTGCACCAACTGTAACAGCTGAAGGCCAGAAAGAACATAACAACTGGAACACTTTAAGGGGTGTCCACCATACTTTGACATAGTAACATCATTCAGTGTCTTAAACGGAGTCTAAATTAATAACTGTCACGTGTAACAGTTTTTGACAGAGGGCAACAGAACATGTTTCAAGCATGGGCGTTCCCTCCGTTTTGTTATTTTCACTTTTACTCCATAAACGGACCAACTGCCACAACCCACACTTCTCTCCAACGTTAATTTGATTGGGGGACAAAAATGTGACAGAGGATGTTACCTTAGAAACATCTAATGACTGATCAGTGTGTTTATATACTATAAAGAGTGAAAAAAAGGACTGATGAAATGTATATCTCGTGTGGATGAATGCAAGCTTTGTATTGTAGGAATCACATTTCCCTTAAGTTGTTTCTGTTGGTGTTGTTTGTGTATCATGGTGATAGGATGTACTAAAGGAAGAATAAAATTACATGTGGAAGCCTTTGATTGTTTGAAGTCTGTGAATATGTCTTTAATCTTTTGATCAAAGGCTTGTTACATGAAAGACCATAATAAAAGTATAGCTGGACACTGAAAACAAAGTCCAAGAGGTTCGAATGAGCATGTTTGGCACAGAGTTTAAGAACAACTTAATTGTGAGATTTCGTCTACCATGTATGTTGAGGTTATTTAATGTTTGAATTTAATTTGGTTTTGATGGCTGTATCTTTCAATTATGTTGATGTCATACTCTTTACTTAACAGGTTAGAGACAGAGTTGTGTTTAGTCTTTAATTTAAAAAAATAAAAACCCAGTGAATTTTTTAGTTATCTTATTTAGAGCTAACTGGCTGACATGTATTTTTTTAGGCAACATACTGATATAATTCTGAGTGTTTCTCTCTTTACAGATCCAAAACTTCAAACAATGGAACTTTCAATGAAACCTAACATCTTCCCTATGAAATTATGGCAACTGGTCAACGACAGTGAAATCAGTGCCATCATCTGGAACAGTCATGGTGATGGAATCATCGTCAAACAAAATCTGATAGGAAGTCAGGTTTTGTCACTGAAAAGCTTCAAAGCTACCGCATTCACAAGTTTTGTGCGGCAACTTCATATGTACGGCTTCAGGAAATCCCAAATTTGGACAAGAGACAGGCCCAACATTCATGAATATTTCCACCCCAACTTTAAAAGGAGCCAACCTGACCTCCTTCCTCTTGTGAAGAGGCACAGTGGAAAATACAAATGCAAAGTGAACCTCAGTACAAATGCCCTGCCACAGCCATGGATGGAGAAAAAAAACATGCTCCAAATACCTGCAAAAAGCTACCATGCAAAAGTGGACCGAAATCCAAAACCTATGCACCACCAGTACTTTAACCCAGCTCATACAAATATGTTGCAACCTAATGGCTTCTTTTTCTCAGGTAAGCACAAGTTAACTTGTTCAATCTCACTAAAATTTTCTTTCTTTTAATCAGAAATACTTTGCAGCTTTGTTTTGAAATTGCCATTTGTTTAACTCTTATTAATATGTGCTCACATTTAATATTCTAAATATTTCTTTTTAAAGGTCTCTTGTGCTCAGAGCAGAAACCTGTGGATCTCCGTTTCTTCAATTCATTCACTTTTTGCAAGATTGGCAACTTTCCAGGCTCACAGCCCGTGGAACCTCTTGGTCTGACTGTGAAGGAGAAACCTACTCTATCCACCAGGGGTTCAAAGATGGAGACCGTGAAAATGGAGAGCATTTCCAGCACTATCAGCTCTGGCAGCAGCACCCAAAGCAATAACGTGCAAAACGGCCCTGTTTCTGCAGCTGGGGTGGACATCGACAATTCAACCAAAGAGGCGGCAGAAATATTGTTGCTGTTATCCAGGAAGGGGTCCACAGAATCACAATAAACAAGAAAAGCACTCAGAGAGCGCAGGCCTTTGCCAGACAGCTCATTTCTCCATATAACCTACACACAAAAGTGTAGGTTATACATTTATGTTATTAACTTATCTACTTTCTACTTTCATCCAAATGCAAAAGGAACTTTTTAGGATCTCATCGATTATAAAAAGTTCCTTTTGCATTTGGAATCATTTTCTCCTATTTCTATACCTATCCTAACTATTCCAAATGCAGATTTTTTAAACTTATACATTTTATACAGTGCCCTATTTTTTTTTATATTTAAAGATCACTGGCATCTTTGTCTGTGCACATGCTATTTAACTGACATACCGTATGTGTTTATGTCATTATATGCTTGTATCTGTATGTTTTATGTTCTATTGCTTCATTTGAAAATTTCCCTTTGTGACATTAAATAAAACTAAACTGATCTAAATACTAAAAATCCATTTGTAGTTTACTGGTTCAGCAGACTCTCAGATGTATCTTCATTTGTCACTTTACAGTGTTGATAATCCCATGGACACCCCCATTTTTCTTTTTTTTTTTTCTGTTCTGGATGTTGGTATCCAGAATTTTGGTAGGATCCGGATCAAACTTTGATATATTATATGGCCCTGTCTAACAATGATAAAGGATCCTTCAAAAAAAAAATAATCTGGAAATCTGTTACCAAACATCGAATCATCTCTTCTTTGTCCTATTATCAACATTTGATGAAACTTTCATTAAAATCTGTTCCTAACTTCCTTTTTTAAGTCATTTTGCTAATAGGCAAACAAAAAATGGACAGACAGTAAAAACTAATCGAAGTATCGGTTTTGACTCACAGATGAATTAATTTTACAGTTTAAACACATGAACAACAAATAACAAGTAGAACGTCAAAAAGGTTCCTGTCAAATGAGCCACTTAAGGATTTACTGAAAAAATAACATCAAAAGCTGTATTCAAGTTGAGATCTTGCAATGGTTAAAGTGAATACAGGACATTAAAGTAATTAAGAATTGTAAGTTAATATCAATTCTGTAATTTAGTAAAAAAATTATATATATATATATTTTTTTTTTGTTTGTGTTTGAGAACTTCAAATATCTTGATAAAGAATTTTTGCATTAACAACTCTTTAAAATGTGCCACAATTTATCATTATAAAGCTGTCACCAAGTAATTATCCAGCAGCCTTTTCTCCTGTTTGTAATGAGCCTTAACAAAACACAGACTTACATTTTCCCATAGCTGAGCGCAACACACCACACGACAGTGGTAAAAAGAATCGGCCAGAGCTTAACGCCGTATCAAAAGCTTCACAGATCCTGAGCAGCCGCCTTTAAAGGGGGTGACTCTTAGAATGCCTCGGCTTGTTTGTCTCATGGTTTAAGTAGTGCACATAGCCATGGAAAGATCATTAAATCACTGTTTTACCACTTGACTTAATCCCTACAACAAAAGGGGGAGATACAAAAAAAGAGAAAATGGAGAGAAAAAGGTTGTGGGTGAGATTAAGTGGAAACTTGATGGATCCAAACTGACGGCTCTGTTTCCCAGCGTTGCTAAGGGGAGCGAGGAATCTTGATTCCATCTCCCAGGCTGACAAGTGGCTGCTGATCGGACATTCCCTGTTACCCCTTCGGTGGCCAGCCGTGCCGCTGTGGCCATCTGCCGGATTACCCAGCAGGATATATTTTTATAGAGAGCATCCTATTCACATTCTCCCCGCAAAGGTTTACATTAAGGTTGAACTCGGGTGCACTTACAATGGCAGATGAAGTAAGCTTTATCCTTCTTACAGCACCCCTCCCCATCTTCTCACTGTTTGGGAGACTGATAGCGCAGGGTTTAAAGGGGCTGCTTCACCATGGCATGAAAAGGAATGTCATGCAATGCCACTGTCTGCCACTGATTTTGTTCATGGGCTGACAATGATGTGGTGCCCAGCATGAAAAAAAAAGTTTGTGCCAAGTGTGATTGTTTCTTCTAATAAGCATCAACGAGGCCAACTCCTCTGTGTTACCATACAGGTGAACTCATTCCTGGGAAAATGTTTTTTTCTTTCTCTGCCTCGTAGGCGCGATGGCGTCCCCCTTTTTCCTCGGCCTAACGGGATTAGTCGTGCCAGTGCTACCCCGGCTGTCACGGTACTGTCTACTTCCCATCTCTCTTCTGGGCCTCTAATGTGATTAATCCATTCCCTGTGGTCCAAATGGTTCTGGAATGGGGGGTGGGCGGGGTGGGAAGCAGGGCAGCATCTTCTTGGCATGTTCCTCCTTAAGCCTGACTCACGATCACTGGCACCCTTGACAGGCAGGAAGGACGGAGGTCGAAGGTCTGTTAGGGTGCAGAGAGGAGTACAAGTGGCTGAAGAGAGACAGACTCTGACACATTACACTCTGTGAGAGTTTTATTACTATTTCTGTCTGGTCTTTGTCATAATATGTGCCCTTCTAAATATTGCTTTGAGTCTGATTAAACTTGATTTCACAGACATCAGTCCTGAGTATTTCCTGCTGGCTTAAGTGGAGTCAGTAATGGCTGCATATGTGCCATCATCCTGTCACATGGCAGCATGGTGGGGCTTTGCCTGTTTAACTTCACGCTCATTTTCTGCTCATCTGTCACAAGCCTTTGCCTGGGCATCTGCTGCAAGCGGTGGACGACAGGGCCACCGTACAGAGCGACAAGCCCCCAAAACCAAAGAGCTGCAGACAAAACCCAGGAGTACATCACATTTATAGTGGCGAGGACTTGTCACTTCATGTTTTTACATGTGTGGTGATGTACAGCGTACTGTAGCATCATAGCACAATTAGGAAAAAGGATGAAGCCTCTGACAGACACATAGCATACAAAAATAGAGAGATAAGAAAGAAAAAGTAACAGTTTTATTTACAGTAGTTAGAATTCACATTTTAGTTTATTTTATCTACCAGTTGGCTTAGAAATTATGAAGGTATTTGGCCATATTTTGTATGCTGTGCAACTAAACTTACTCAAACCCTGTTTTGCTCTCAGAGATGGATAAATCATCTTCACACCCTTTCACGTGAGAGCCAAGAAAAAAACAAAAAAAAAAAACATCACCTACCCCCAGCGGGCATTCACGTGAGTGCACAACCCCAGTCAGGCGATGGCATAGAGAATTAAGAGTCTTAATTAAGATTTTTTTTTACAAGTCTGCATGTACTGTTCATATGCAAGACAACAGACTTGAATGGGGTGGGGTGTGGAGGATCCTTAAACAGCTGCCTGCCCTGAAACAAACCCCAGAGTTAACACGAAGATCCACACCATGAAGGAATGCGTGTCACTTTACTTTCACCTTGCCAGTGTGAACTCTATCGGGTTGTTTTCACCTCACTGAGAATGTACTGTTTGCAAAGTGACCTATATTGAGCAGTATATTGATATTTTAGGCATGAAATGCACAAATAGAAAACAATTCAACATTGCAGTTGAAAGACAGTACTGTGAATGAGGGGGTAGTGCCCCTTGCATGGAGATTTGGTAGGTTTCCAATCCTGATATCCAGCCCAGCACCATGTAATGGAAGGTGACACTTATTGTATGAGTATGGGCTAATGAGTGTCTAAAAGCCTGTGTGACTGTGTGCACCAAGGAATCTCATCGTGTGTTGGCCCGCTAGAAGAAAGGACAGTATTGCTGAAAAGTGCCTGTTTCACTTTTAATAGAGTTATAAAGAGGAGGGCAGAGTAGCCAACTTCATTTTATTGGACTTCAGTTATGTTGGCAGAGGAGTGTTTTAGGGCTGCATCTGAGGGTTTCAGCAAGCCACCCAAATCAAGACCTAGAGGCTACAAATCAATGCTTCCCTGTGTAATTGTGTGTTTATATTTCATACTTGTTTCTCTGCAGTGTGACATGCAACATACATTGATTATCATCTATGACAGGAAATGAGAGAT
This sequence comes from Pao palembangensis, assembly GCA_015343265.1. Lineage (NCBI taxonomy): Eukaryota > Metazoa > Chordata > Actinopteri > Tetraodontiformes > Tetraodontidae > Pao > Pao palembangensis. The sequence continues at coordinate 7,701,522 of CM027094.1, read as the reverse complement.
GCCGCGTGTTCATTGATGTAACAGATAAAATGTTCTCAAGATTTATGATGCTTTTAATGGATCTACATCTACAAGGTTCTTAAAAAAACAGTATTTTTTTTTCTTGAGTTTCAAAACTTTTATGCTTTTCAGCCTACTGATGCGCACCTTCATTTCAAAAACGTAGTACCTAATTTTCACCACAAGGTGGATATCTAAGGATTTAAACGGGACATCCACAGAAGTAAAACTAGATGATAGATAGATAGATAGATAGATAGATAGATAGATAGATAGATAGATAGATAGATAGATAGATAGATAGATAGATAGGAACACAGGGCTCTTTAAGTGAAAAAGGCCTTTGAAAGATATATTCAGACTGGAATTCCTCCCATTGTTGCAGGTTGTTGAAAAGTCTAATTTGTTACCACATCGCACATCGCTGGGTAGCTGTAAAAAATAATGTCGTCAGGGTAGGAGGCTGTCAACTATAAGCACATGGCCCACTGGAGATATAATGGCATCAAGGAATGGGAAAGAAAGCGGGCTTTTTAAACAGGCTGATGCAGGCTTACACTTGGAACACAGGTCAGCTTCAGTGCACTCATCTGGACCTAACTCAGGTTGACACAATTTGACCTCAGCTGATACCCCTCACTGCCCGTCTTTGTTTTCCTCTTCTCTCCCGGGAATTTCATTAATACTACCCTTACAGAGTCTATCAAATTTTCTAGTTTTCTAAGCTCTCATTTCTCAACATTTGCTTTTCTATTATTCCTCAGAACTCCCTGTCCTTTCAGCAGTGGGGCTTTGGGTCTTTACTGGGGCAGAGTCTCTGTTTCCCTCAGCCTTGCCTTCAAAGGAAAAGCCCCTTATAGAGACTCAAGTTCTATTGTTAATAGCTTACATCCTTTAAAATATAAACAACTAAAATTCTAAATTGTATTAGTTAATGTAGATAATGTACAATTTTCAACTGGTAAATATCTACTTTTAAATCTATATTACTCATTCTCCAAGCTGGTGGGTTAAATGATTTGTCTTTTGAAACGATGATTCCAGTCAAATGAACACCAACAGCTTTGTGTGTTTAATGCTAATCAGCAACAAAAGTAGTTTAATCTTTGCTTTCTTCCGCTGCTTTAATGTTGAATGGAGCGTTTTGAATGAAGCATCATCACCTGCCTGTCATGCGTGCGTCTTCTCACACTGTTGCCTTTTCCTGGCTTAGCCGGTGGTGATGGGAAACATACATTTATATGGTCACACACCACTGTGGAAATGCGGCAGTGGAGGAATGATGCTTCAGTGTGAAGAACTGAATCAATTTTCAATACACCATTTCTGGATATTTCAGACCAAGTATCGAGTGTTTGCTGCATGTTTGAGTGTAAGAGGCATTAAAGCAGCAGATTCTCTGTCAGCAGCTGTTTATATCACATATGACATTATTATTATTTAAGGACAAAAATCCCTTCAGTTTCTTTTTTAAATAGGTTGATTTAAATTGAATTGCCAGTGTTTTGCACCATTACAACCTTTGGACCAACAGCATCAGAAAAAATGAAAAAAGATTGTTAAATTAATTTCACCATGTTTTCTTTATTTTTTCCAAATGTCTGATTGTAATCATGTTTGTAGCTGTGTTGTACATTAAACCATAAAGATCATTATATAGTCTTAGCAAATGATATTTTCTGTAAGATCCTTCACCTCGAGTTCAAACAGCAAACCACTGCTTTGTTCGCTGCTGTTTTGTATAGTGAAAAATGTAATCATTTGAATTAGATTCAGTTTCATTTTCCATCATTGCAGCAAGTGTGCAATGTTGCTGTGTACGGTTCACCAATCAGATAAAGAGATTTTCCAAACAGTGTTTGTGCTGAAGAGGCCTCGTTTCCTAATAAGCCTTCAGATTCTGTTGTCTTGTCCAGTGCCCCACGCTGCAACCAATCAAAAAAAGTTCAGCCTCACAGTCTTTTCAGAAACAACCTGTTTTGTTTGGCAGGCCAGCCAGCACAGCACGTTTATATCCTACAGTGAGTGGGTTTGAGGTGTGAAGCCATGAACACGCTGAGGTCAACCCGCCGCGGTGGTGTAAATACCAACACGGTCAGTTGATAATGAGTGAGGCCGCGACACAGCTTTCTATTCAAGCATTTAACCAGAGAAAGTGAGCCCAGAGCAGTGCTGTGCCTGAATAAAACATGAAAGGAGAAACATGGCCAAAAGACAATCACTACAATTATCTTTATTTTCACAGCATTTATCGGTGCTATTGCTGGTAATTTGTCATATTTTAAAATGAAATTTTACTGTGCTAATCAACAGTTAACCTACAAGTATTTATTTATAAGACATTTGGCATTCAATTAAACCACTACATTCTATACACAGCAAAAAGACACCAGCCAGAAGTTATTAAAAATGGTTAATTATTTAATCACATGCACCTTTGTTGCAGGTTACCATACACTGTAATTAAGACAGAGAATGTATATAAGACAGGTAAAATGTTACAGAACCAGACCACAATTTACTGATTTGTATCTGGCATTCATTTCATTTTTAGTATAACACAACTATTAGAGATGTGATGAAGTAAGTGTTTTTTAGTCAAAGTAACAGCCAGTTCGTCTACTGGTGGTGGAGTTGAGTGTGTTTAGTGTGGTTTGAGGAAGCACAGGCAGCTGTGGGTCTGGACAACTGATGTTAAATGAAGTTTGAGAGTGATTGTGAACCATTGCCTTCATATGCTAATTTAAAGGTTTGCGTTCATGTGTATCTATGTGCATTTAGGTAATGGTATATATGGTCACTAACAGCCATTTAAAGTAGGTTTAAGTGCACTATTTCCCTGATGCCAGATTGCTGCAGACAACAGGATTTAACTAAGAATTTTCAGTTTAGACATAATCAAATTTTAGTGAATTTTACTGAGGACAGTTGTACTATACTATAGTATACAATAATAAAAATAAAATTGTTATAAAATACAAACTATTCTTAGATAGTTTTTTTTTTTTTACTTTTGTACATTTGTTTTGGCTATTTTCGAGTCTTATCTGGTTAAAAAGGCATTAAACACGTCATTGATCAGATGACAAACTGCAGTTACATAATTTGTCCATAGGGTGTCGCCACTACATAAATGGTAATGAAATCTTTTGACGTGATTGACTATCTACTGTAAGTGAGTCCGGAATACTAATGTATGGATTATGTCTGACAGAAAGAGAAAGATCAAACAAAGTAAGGTATGCAACATTGTGACTTTGCTGAACAACATTCTTTCCTGTTATCTGGATGACAGTATGTTTGCAGGGCTTTACAATAGTGTGTCATGACTCTTGAAATCATGCAAATAACCTGGGCTATTAGTGCGATACTAACGCTGATTAAATGTCTAATTTACCTAAAATGTTGTTAGACAAAAGATCATTATCACATTCTTCACATATTAAGCTGAGTGCACCCCAAGCACAAACCAGCAATTACCCAGTCCATGACAATGCACTTCTCCAAATACAATGTCAGCAGCAAATAGCACTTGCTCTAATAGCACTTTTACTAATTCAAGACCTCTTTCTTTGATTTACACTGAAGACATCTCAGGAAGTCACGTTTATGAAAACAAACCCTACACTCCCTACACTATGGTTAATTTAAATTGTATCTCGATTCCATTTTAAACCAGAAATTTTTCAGAAAATTCAAATATTCACCATGTGCCAGTTTGCCCATGCTAAAATATGCTGTTGAACGATAAAGTTCCTTTAATCTAAAGAATAAATGAAGTTTTAAAGTAAACAAGTCATTTTGTTAAGTTATAAAATTAGTATTGGATAGAATAATTATTCATTCATAATGTGCACCAAAAATTGGAATCACAATTACTTTGTCATGGTAAATTAACAGTATGACAGTTTGTGTAAGTGCAGCTTGTTGATAAGAAAGCCTTTTACACGTCTCTCATTTCTAAGTCAGTAATCATGAAAAGCGTCATTTTAGAGAAGGAAAAAAAAATCCTCTGCTCCTCGGTCACATTCAATTTAACAAAAAGATATTGTTTTAGCAGACATATAACCTTTTGATGCCTATAGCTGTTTTTAATCCAAATAAAATCAAGGCTAATGCTTCATTATCAGCTATTTTTACATAATGATCCTCGTGTTGCTGCTGTTAATTTTTTTTTATTAAGGCAATTACCGAGCTCTTAGTGGACAGGGTCCCAGAGGTCTAATTACCCTGCGTCATGCTGGTAAATAGTTGGAGGTGTCTGTGAGCAGGTGGCCCCAAAGGTAAGAGGGAGACATGGGGCATACCGAGGCGGGCAATTACTGGATGAATTTCACTTTAATAAATGTTGAGCTACATTTGGAAATTCAGATAACATAGCTTTCTGCCTAATGGGTGCTGCACTGAGGCCACTTGAGCAAGAAAATGATCTGAAAGAGGGTTTAATTAACACAAGCTCCATGATCCAGGGAGCGCGTGACAGAATGTTAAAGTGTGGGGGAGAGCACAGCACAGGGATAATATGAAAATGAGTGAGGAGGAGGAGGGAGCAGGCCGAGGAGGGAGGTAATTGGTGTTCCAACTTTTGTTACAAAGGTTTGAAATGCTGACTTTGATCCATTTTGTTTTATTCATTCGTTTGTGATACTGGTTGGGTGACAACATCCCATGAAATATAAGGCGAAATCAAGCAATCTGTTATCCAAATTGTATAACTATGACCTTGATGAATGAGAACCTACACAGACATCCACCAATCTGTAAGATCCTTCACCTCGAGTTCAAACAGCAAACCACTGCTTTGTTCGCTGCTGTTTTGTATAGTGAAAAATGTAATCATTTGAATTAGATTCAGTTTCATTTTCCATCATTCCATCATCTGTTGATCATCCAAAATAAGATCACAAATGGCAACAGAATGTTGCAGAATCTAAACAGAACTGCCAATTTCCGCATGATGTGTTGCACTACCAATATTATACAGTGTGATTTTGTGTTTTTGTGGGACAGATAAGTTATTTAGATCTTATTTACGATCTTATTATACAACACACTTAAAAGGCACCGCATGTGAGATGTTTAAGTATGTATGTACGTCACACATGTATGTCACACATTGTCATATAAGATACAAAATCACACTTTTATAAACCCCTGTTGACATTAGTCAGTGTGTTTCATTAACTTAGAAGTCAGATCAGTATTGATCCAAATATTGATGCGGGTCCCCTCCGCAAGACGCAGCACTAACGTTTTTACAGTAGCCTGGATAGCCAAAGTAAAGTTTACTATTTGTTAATATTACTTGCCTACTATAACAAGGTCAGTGTAAAAACTATATTTCCAGTTGCAGAGTTCATTTTAAAATGTAAAATCCAAAACAAACATCTGGAACATAAATTCTCAGAGGTGGAAATTTTACCATTGTCTGCCTAACATTGAGGATTGAGGACAGATTCTCACTTCCTGGCATTAGATGACACAGATTATTCAACGCTGGACCTTTCAAAGTAATTTTTCATGTTTTTGAAACGGTCTCATTTTCTCTCTCATCTATTAATTCTCATGGTTTCTGTGAGGTAAAGGGTCTGTCGATAAAATGGCATTTTACCTTTACTTTGAAATGACTGTAAGCAAATGTTCTGCAAAGATTTTAGCATTTTCCAGCTATCTTGATGCAGAACACCTCTAAGTGGTGCCTGTTGTTGACCCCAGACTCTGTGCAGCAACTGCAACTATAAATAACTGTTGGCAGCACCGGTGAGATGTTGGTTGAAGGGGAATTGTGTTTGAATGCACATATACAGCTCTGGAAAACATTAAGAGACCACTGCAAAATTATCAGTCTTCTGATTTTCACTATTTATAGGTATGTGTTTGAGTAAAATAAACATTTTAGTTTCATTCTTTAAACTACTGCCAACATTTCTTCCAAATTCCAAATAAAAATGTAAACGTAGAAAACTGAAGTGGTCTTTTAATTTTTTCCAGAGCTGTATATGCACATGAGCTCGCTGACATAATTACATGGTTGAAAAGTTGCCCCTAATTCTGTGTTGGCCCTGCATTATGTGTCAGTGACATGACTGTTTTGGCCTGTGGCTCCTGTCACTTTTTATGGCTTTACTGTTTGTTGCCACACTGAAGACATATTCCCTGTGTTATGTGTACGGAGGACGTTGGGTTTTGTTTTTGTTTAAACAGTGTATCTGTGTGATTTTGTGCATGTAAGGTCCTCATGGTTTTACACACTGCGGTCTGCCTCTACTCTCCACTGGAGCTAAAAGCCCCGAAACAGAACGGTAATTGCCCAATTAGGGCCCTCGCTCTGTGGGCTGCAGAGCACTATGCGCCTCCACATGCTCACAGAGTCAGATAATTGAGCTGAAAGCAAATGAACGGATGGCAGACAAACAAGCTACTAGAAAATAATTACTTGGAGTGTTTCTTTTCAGTACCTGTACAGCGAATTTCATTATTGTCAATAGCCTCTAAAGCTGCTCGAAACTGTGGTATTTGTCATTTTCATAGAGACTTGATAATGACATTAATTTGTCTTAATGGGTTGGTTCCATTGTTAAAAATAGTAAAATGAGCATAAATTGTCTTTCCTCAGCAGGCAGAGAGGACTTCACCACACTCCCGTCAGGCATGAGGAGATAATTTGGTGTGCTTGTCAAATTTCCAATAATTTGTTACACCGAACACGAGTAATGCTAATACCATTAATGTCCATTTTCCTCTAAATTCATTACTGCCCTTTTTCCCTTTTATGTTTTTAATGCTTCTGCCATTTTTCCTCTGCTTGTAGAAGACATATCAGGGCTGATTAAAAATATGCACATTTAGACGTTTGTCTTTGCGGACACACAGATTCATAAGACCAAGCACATTATTCATTTATCACAGATCTGTCACACTGTTACCTTTACAATCGTTCAAGTTTGTTGCACACCAGGATGCTCCAAATGACAATAAATAAAAATATTCCATCAAAATCATACCAGCGGCTTTTTGTGAGCATTTCCAGGCTTTAATCACAGTCACAGTCTAAGTACTACTGATTGCTTTCACATTTGTAACATTGAAAAAACTGACTTTTTATGATTAAATATTTCAGAATATCCATTAAAATATAACTTCACAACATATGAAATATTAAGGGAAAAGTAGAAGTTGCACTCGCCATATCAATTACCTGCCAATTAGGATTTTAGATGATGGAATCACATCAAAGTATTTCTAACAATACTAGAAATACTAGCATTGTTTTTCTTTGGGGAGACTGTTTTTTGTATGAATTTACTTAAATTTAAGCACACAATTTAAGCATGAATTCATAAATTGCACCTCAGTATTTTCTGTAAAGGATGATTGCTAAATTGTTGCAATAAATAAAAGAAATAATTTCCCACAGCTTAGCTGAGGGCCCTGTGTAGCAAGGCCATCCGTATAAGTTTGTCTTCCCTTTCTTTGATTACACAGCCAGTAAATTGGTGAGAAGTAACTGCAATCCTGAAAATTGTTTTAACCCACTTAATGCCATATGTAAATTTTTAGTCTGAGAAATATTTCTTAAATATTCCAGAGGTCAGTGATGGCTGAAAAGGAATGTCTGGAGGGTTTAAAGTGGTAGATATGATGATTGTGTTGCTCTCAAAGTGAAGGTTTTTGTACATATTTTCTGTCTTTCCCATCTTCTTGCCCTCCACTGCATAAACTTGACTTTATATATGTGTTTTTATATTGCTTAAAACCACGTGATTTGTACACACTTGACTTCTTAAAGAAAGAAAACAACAACAGTCTTTAACATTTCTTAACAGCAAGTCAACAACACAAGACCACGCATGCACAGAGACACAGGTGGAATATTATAGGAACGTTTGCAACACGTTACGAATAAATGAAGAGACTTAAAATAGGGAAATAATGAAATACCAATGTTGTTCGAACAGCCAGCAGCAGAGATCATATGAGTGCTGCATTAGTTCAGAAACAGGATTTTTATTTATCCACATGTACGTTTTTCATGTGACCCTTTCCCCATCAACATTTTCAAGTATTTAATGGTGTGATCGTGTTCAGGCTCCCATCACTGGTTGCTTACTATTACTCCATTGACACCACCACGGGTTTATACCCAACGCTGGCGTAAAATCTGTTAATATTCATCTAAGTGATGCTTCTGTTAGTATTTAGGTCTGTATGAGTCTTTTTAGATTGTGTAAAAAAAACATGAAGTGCGGTGAGTGCCAGAGCATGCGGCGGTTCTTTGACACGATGACTGAGCCCATGATTCATTTTTTTGAGACTCCTGACCGCTTTTTAGAGCTTCTTATGCAACTTGCTGTTGAGTAATGCTTTTTAAATAGAGGCACTTCTGGTTTCCCAAAGGCTTGATGTCTGAGTGTGCGGCTGCAAAAGTTGGGTTTGGAAGGGGGGAATGCAAACAACATTAACAAAACCTCAAAACTGCATATTTTGATTTATTTATTTATTTTTTAAAATTTATTTGAATTTCCTCCATTAGGGTAAATTTGTCGCAGTGAGCTAAAATACTAATTCATGCTTAACTAAGCCCCTTTTACAGATCAACTTTGCAAACAATTACAAAAGGCAGTTATCATTAATCAGATGTTTTTACAATCAACTTTAACACATGACACAAAACTGCCCATTTGGAGCCTGCTTCTTGACATACTCTGCAACCCCATACATGCACAAAATGGTGGTTCCACATTAAAAATCCTAATCTTTATTTGTGCTTCAGCTTCACAGAGCAAACAAACAGCGTGTTCTGTCCACTGTTGCATATTCTGGCTGAAACAGTACACCACCCTTATGCAGAAGTGGCAATTGAGACTCACTGGGCAACATTAGCTAAGTATTTAAATGAAATTTAAAGGATATGCCCAGTGTCTCATTTGACTAATTCATTGATGGTGTATCTCCACCTGCTTCAGCCTCTGTGCCAGTGTCTGATTTTGTGTGACGACGGGGCTGAATGGTGATGTTTGACACTCTCTTAATGAAAAATAACAGCGACCCTCAGATCTGCACAACGGCCGATGAAGAATCACTGACTTTTATTGGTGCTGAAGAAAAGGATGCGATGAAAGAGTCAAAGGCTGAGGGAGAGAAAGAGGGATTCAGAGGGAGGGGCAGAGGAGTGCAAAACAAGGCCCCATCCATCACACAAGTTGAGAAGAGACATTCCAGTGCCCTGAGCAAGAGGATACATTCACTCAATGTCACAATAGAGTAGGAATCTGGGAGAAGCTGGGAGGGGCACCCATCAATACACAACCTCACCCTTCGGCTTTCTGTGTGCACAAACTCAATACCCTTTCCAGTCCAATTCAGTTCCCTTTATAAGCATAACAAGTGTACATTTTGATACCAATGAATGTGTCTATAATCAAAGACAGAAAAGAAGAAACAAAATCCCGGCTCAGACGGTGATAGTTAAAATTCACTTTACAGGTTCTCTGTCAGTCGGCAATCAGAGAAATGTGAGCCAGGGTTGCAGGATATCTCTGCCTGGCAGCGTTAGTGGGGATTTTAGGGTGGAGGGAGCAGGTGATGGCTTTCTGGAGTGCACTCATTTACACTCCTCCCTTTCTCTCGCTGAGCAGCGTGAAGAGGTGGGAGAGATGAGGGGCCGCCTCCTCTCCTGTGAGCTGCACCTGCCTGGGGTGAGAGGATCAATTGTGAACTCTGACCTTGTACCTTCCACAGTGCACATTTATTACCCATCCCATCAAAAATATACATCACTCAACAGGGAGAAAATGTTACAGTTTGCCTGCAGTTCCCAAAAGGTTGTGGAAATGTATGACAAAGTTGCACAAATGCAGAACTGTCATGTAGAAAATGTATGAAACTTTGATTTTACAAAAGCAAAAGTAAAAAATCTCTGGTTTAAAGCACATGGATGCTAGTCAGTGTCGACGCATTACACCTGCATGATGCTGATCTAGAACAATTATATTTTTCCTATAAGGAATGAAATCACAAATCAAAATACTTAAACTGAAATCAATCAGCTCTCTGCATTTCCTGCAGTCACATTTCATAAAGCGTTTGTCCATTTTCCCATCTTGTATTCATTATATTCCAAAAAAGGAGGCCTCTCTATTTTCTTCTTCTATGGCATACAAATGGGCATTATTTAGACTTCTATGATCCATTTGGGGTTTTGTCTGGACTTTGAACAGTGTGAAAGTTGGTGTCACTGGACCCCTGGCCAAGACCAGCTGAAAGCCTGTGTGTTAGTTTCTATGGTAATGGGGAAATAGTAACTACCTCCCAGTGGTGTCCCGCCGCGTGTCCCCTTCTGAATAGAGCGCATCTGCAGAAGGCCGAGGGACCCTCTGAGATGGGCAGTGACCCGTCATCAAACTGGCTCTCACATATATGGTCATATATAGAGATCGAATTACCCTAAACCTCTTTTTCACACCACTTACGTCATAGCTCTTGAAAAACAATTTGAAATTGAATCATAGAATCCCCGTTCAGTCAAAAGCATCTTGTGAGATGGACTTAAAAAGCCCCCACAGAGGTCATCCTAAGGAGGGGGGAGAAATAAAATGCAACAAACACATAGTGGGGTGAAACGTCGAACAAAAGCTGACCAAATCACAAAGCCAAAGAAGAAATTTGAGAAGAAAAAGGGGGATATTAGGTTATAGAAATAATATAGAAGTATGCAAATAACCCCAAATCTGTCATTCATCGCCCATACAACAACTCCATCCTGTAAAGAGTGACGCGTTTCCCTGCATTTTAACCTTTCAAAAATGTCCCTTTTCCTGAAGTGTATCTCCTAACATTTGACCAAATGTGGCAGCCTGAGTGACACATCCACTCCTCTTCAGCCCATCAGAATACAAAGGAGTGTGTGCTGACATTTGAACATTTGAAACCCTGAGAAAATGAAAACAGTCCCAAAACAATAGTGACTTGTGAAAGGATGCTAATGTGAGATGAATGGGGAGGAAATGGGAGAAACGGCAGGAGGGCTTTAATGAGAAAACCATAAACTTTAGGGAAGTGCTTTCAAAGTCTTCCGCCTTTGGAATATTTTCCGGAGTTTATCTTCATCTGGGTGAAAGACTCAGAGGGTAAATAATGAACTGCTGAACTGCAAATTACTCAGTAATAGTTACATGAGTTTCTTTGGGGTCTTCCCCCCACCTCCCACCCTCCTGCTCTAACTCTGTGACCTCCCTCCTCCCTAACTCTTACCCCCCTTGGTGGTTTCCCATGGGCCTCCACTTGATTCAATTAAGTGAACACACACGTACCATATGCTTTGAGGTGTTTTTTCTCAACCATTGACATGACAGCTCAGCGGCTTCATTAGGCAAACGCGCCGTTGCAAAATTCAGCCATTTTCCTGAAAACACCCTTGTCACCTTCTGGATTTGAAATTGTCCATCAGGTAAAACCTGTGGGGAAACATCAGCGCTTCCAAAACAAGAGCTCGGCGGGGAGAGAGAGCTTCGGTGAACGAAGCCGAGAGTAAACGAGGGGAGGGAAGGAGGGGAGGGCCAGAAAGGCAAAGTTGTGAAAAGGAGGGTGGAGTAACGAGTGGGCATCAGAAGATGTTCCTGGCCATATTTACGCTTTGTTTTCCCTACAGTGACGTCTCTCACTTGTTGGCCCCACAGCAGAGCGTTCGTCGGAGAGAGAAATGAGGCTAACATCGCAAAAGCGCTTTGCATTTCTCGCTTTTGTACTTGTGGGACTCCTCATGAAAGAGCAACAGACCCAAAATGGAGAACAAAAGGGCAGCAGCGCGGACGGAGGCACCATCACTGACATCCTCGGCACTTTGAACAACTTGTCAGCACAGACACTAAAGCGACTGCTTTCTGTCACATTTGTGTACAAACCCCCTTGAAAGGGCCGGCTGACCTGCCCATATCCCTTTATCTGAGTTCAAATGGCAAGAGGCATCCATTGTGTCTGCGAGAGTTAATTAAATTCATTGGTTTGACCTGTTATTTCTAGGCCAAAAGTTGGACGATTTGGAAAAATGTGAGTCTCCCATAAGAAATCGCCTGCTGACCTCCTGAGGGTGACAAACCCCTTTGAAGAGCATTTCAAGGCTTTTATATGAACAGGGTCAAAGGGGAAGTTTGAGGCATATCTATGGCAGAACCAATGGATTCACATCAAAAGGGAATTTAAAATCATCCCAAGATATTTAAACCTGCGTGCAGCTTCTCTCACAATGTCCAAAAGTCATTCAAGAGGAAAGTGTGAGAAAAAATGCAGCTCCCATATCAGAGGAAACGGCTGGAGATCAGCGAACCACCTCAGTGGCTGCACTTGGGATAGTTTTGGGAAGACAAACTTGAGCATCTTCGTTCCCATAACCATCACATTTAGATGTAAATGGCCTCATTAGAGAGGCTAGGACTGCCAGGTTTGCATTTATTTCTCATTTACTCTTGTCAAGAAAAGGCCAGACTGAAGACAGGAGCTTTTCTGTTCAAACAAGAATGGAAAAAAGGTTTTTATATTCAGCGCACAGAAATGTTTGCGTCTCGTTAATTGTGGTAATTGCTACTGAAAATGTAATATTCTTGGTGTGTAAACATCAGCAAGTTTTTCAGCAAACAGACCTGCACTGACACCCTGTACAAATAGGCGCCTTGCAGCCTTAGGAAAACTGTCAAACAAGCAGAGTCCAGAAGCAGCACATGTGCAGCAGCCATGCTGATGGTGTGTGTTGGCCTGAGGACTCTGTGTGGTGGTGAGATGTGTCTGTGTGGACTCATATAGATCAGGCTGTTTGGATTCATGGGGGGATGAAGAAGGTGGAAGGAGTGAGAGGAGGTGGAGTGTGGGTCCATGGGTCCATGAATAAAGAGGAAAGACATTGACATGAAGGTGCTGACGAGTGGGTGTGGAAGGTAAATGGTCGTGCACGTGGAAATGTTTCATTGTGTAATGAATATTACCTGACAGCAACCAGGTGTCCAAAGAGTTTGGGTGGATTCCCTCCCAAGAGGGTCAGGCGGTTCTAAAGGGGTGGTGAAGTGGTGTCATTTGACCTTACATGAATTAGCAGCCTGAGAACACTGTCAAGGACGACTGGGACACTAGCAGCAGGGAGCGGATGCCTCGGGTGTTAGAACTTCCAGCAATTATTGAGGGTGGAAAGAGGGTCCCTGTAACTCCCGGGGAAAGATTCCCGATGCAGGCAGATGATCACTGCAGGTGCTTTAGATCCTGAATAAAAATAAACTGATTAGAAGTTTTATCAAGCAGTAAAGTGCACTGTTTCTCTCTTCACATACTCAGCCTTTTTGACCAAACTGAGGTTGAAATATTAAATAAATGAACAAAGTCATCAAAGTTAAGCGTAGTCCCATCGTTAAAGTTGTTGCATTGAACAAATTTGTGCACGAAATTTCAAGCTTTGGCGTCAAGTTTTTCAGACGGGCAGAACTAGAGGGTGTAAGACTTGATCCTTGGCTGTGTGTCACTGACCTCCACTGCTGAGCAGATCAGACTCAGCATCCTGGAGGTCAGAATCAGAGGGTCACGTCTGACGTCTGCACGTCTGAGCCAGCGAGAAGGGCTCCTCACTCCTCCTTTATACATCAGGGACACACTTCTCTGTTTTTGTGGAGTTGTTTGTTTTCTGTCCTCCTGTGCAGCCCTCAGTGCTGTCATATATTCAGCCGCAGCTGCACCCAGAACAGCACTTGACCTGGACTCAACCACAGTCATGAAGACTGAGGCACAACGTTCAGAAACCAGATCACCCACCCCAGGAAAGAGGAAACATCACTAAATATGCTGCATCTGCTGTGTCACACAGGAATATGTAATCAATATGTAATCACTCTTGTTATAGGTAAACTGTTCAATATGATGCCCAGTTAGCATAAGAATAATAGTGCTGTATTTTATGTAGAATTTTTTTAAAAAGAAAAACAGCTCAGAATAATTTAGAAATGGACTTTGGCATGTGTCTTTATAAAGATCTGCAGAATTCTAAAATCTAATATTCAGAATATAAAAAAAATATATTTCAGATATTTGTGAGAGATGTCTGTAACACTCATCTTCTCTCTTATCACGTGTATCAGTGTGGACTAATCCAAAATAAATAAGTAATATGTGAGTAAAATATGGTATAATTCTGATAATAAATGATAAATAATGTGTTGATCCTTTTAGCCACTTTGAACAATACATGATGATCTATACTAATTAAATATTATAGATGACTTTCTAATAAATAAACTTTTTGCATTTTATAGTTTTCTCACTTAATTACTAATGTGAATTATAAACAGTTCCAGTATTTAGAGAATTGTTCATTTAAAATGCATTATTTAAAAAAAGACAACAGAAGATTTTGCACTGTAATAAAATATAAATTCATTTAAAATGTTTATATTTTACTAAACATTTGAGAAATGTTTCACTTCTAAATATTTAACTATCTGCTGTGTTTAATGGCCCCTCTATAATAATGATATGACTGCTTTAACTAATTCTCAGAATTGTCCTTGTTTGGTTACATCATTATTTTGATACACACATTGTGTGTATCAGAAAAGCGTTTAGATTCCAGCGGTTCGCTTCTGTCTCTGTTCACCTGTAGAACATTATATCTGTCACATCACGGCCCCTCAACTCCCTGCCTCTCTTTGTCGTTCTCCCTCATCTCTTAAGGATTCATTAGTCCCTATAGACTCCTGCAGCCTAAACATATTGCACCATTCAGCTGGTACTTATGTGTCATCTGTTATCTATTGGACTGGTGTTTGTGGTGAGCGTATGAATGATAATCAGGCCTTTGTGCGTCCATAGAGGTGCAGCAGGACCCGCAGTCTGTGATGTTGCCTCAGGGGGAGATTAGGAGGGGTAGCCGGGCCCTCTGTGTCACCTCGACAGTCACAGCGCCCATCCGCGGCTGGGCCAAACCCCACTGGGACCTTAAATCCTGTTACACTGTCAGCTAAAACCATCATTTGTATTAGAGATGTGTGGGTGTTTAAGTGTGTGTACATATTAAGTGAGGGGGGATAGTGTCTTAAACTATGAATTATTCATACCAAAAAAGAAAAGGAGATATTGACTACATCTCCATAAACAGACTGCTCTCTTTATGTCATCAGGCACGAGATCTTTGGGTATAATTGCATAAAAGCCCCTGCAAATGTGCTTCTGCAACGGCACAGCAGGCACTGGTCAGTGGTACCATCGGGGATGAACTTGAGTGATGGCAATTGTTCCAACTTAATATCTTATAAATAATTTACTATTTCAGGGGCATTTGCTTTCCCCGTATCAAACATGAACGTTAAGCAGCTTTACCAACCCACAGCTGTATGCTAGTTACTGAACACATGAACCAGATGATGCGGCTGCTCTCTGAGCGAAAACAAAGGTATGGTGATACACGAAATTAATCCTAAGTGCCTATAAAGGCATATTTTTTTAGTTGAGACTTGTTGGTAGAAAATGTAATAGAGCTGTGGTGATGTGAGTGGGCTATTTCCCTCCATTATTTATCTCAGTAACAAGTGATTATGAGGAACGGGCTTCTTTGCACTTCTGGCCCGCGCCTCCAGAGGGAGGTCAAAACTATTTGTCAGTCTCCAGTTGGGATTGCAAATTAGGATGAGCCTCCCTGCGTGACGACCCATGCAACCTCTATTCCTATCCACGGGGTGACTGCTGTACATAATTTGAAAATTAGGGCCTTTGATAACATCTTCATGGTGAGCAATGCATCAAACTGCCACCGCCACTGGAGCTGATACCTGCAGATCGAAAAAAATAAATAAAATAAAGTTTAAAACGTCCTTGCAAAATGCTGCGTTTAGGGACAGCTGTGGGAAGATTTTTTTTTTCTTTTTAGTTGAAAAAACATGATCTTTTTGTCGCGATTGTCATTTTAACTTACAATTAAAAACATGCCATCATCTTGTTACCTCGTTAGTGATCGTAATTGTGGTAGAGTTGTGGCGCAGTTTCCGAGAGCGTAACAAGGGTTCGACCTGTTAATGGATATGAAAGTATGCGGGGAAAAGGGGCCGATATTATAGCTGCCGTGTGTAATTACTTTTCATTTGTATCTACTTTGATGGCGCAGTCTAATTACAGTTCCTGTATTTATGGAAGGTTAGAGGCGTGATAGTAAACCGGTCAATGGTGAAAAGACCACGCAGCCATCATATGCTTTTTCCATGGATAAAGAGCTAATTCTCATGTTCTTTGCATGATTAGAAAACGTAAAGCGACTGCAAAACATGAAAACTAGGAATGATAGGCATAAATAAATGTATAAATATAAACCCCTTTGATTAGATTCACAATTTTGGTTCGTATTAATTCTCTGCATTTTAAAATGGATTTAAAGCAAACACAATGTTGGTGGAAGAAAATGTCAGAGGGAGATAAATGAAATTCCCCCTGATTTGCTTAGATCTTGAAGGTTCCGTCTCTTTGATGTTCTTGTCTGCAGAACCTTAAAGTGAAAGAAAATGTTTTCCTATTACTTAATTCAATCAGAGCGCGAGGCGGGCGGGGGGCTTCACGCGCCGCGCATTGGGCTCCTCCATGACAGAGTCCCCTTTGTTGAGTCTATCCGCCGCTGTCACACACTTTAATTCGACTCTCTTTCTCTCTCATTGAAACCCCTCCACAATGACATTCAATAAGGGCCGCAGAGTGAAAACCTGGTTATTTTTTACATATTCTTTCCCCCCGACTCGGCAGGGGCCCGAGAAAAGGAATTAATCAGTGCTCTTTAACAGCGCTGCCTTCGGGCAATGACTTGTCCCTTTTTTTGTGCCCAGAAATGACACATTAACCTTAAAATGGATATGCATAAACTTTACATTCAGCTGTTGCGTTTATGTTTTTGCGCTCAAGCGAATGAGCCGCAGGAGTGCAGAAGACCTGCTGCATGGAAATAAAACAAACATCACTGGTTTGCGAGTGTTTGTTTTAAAAATGCGTACATGTAGCATATTACATGTATACAGAGAGATACATATTCAATAATGCATGCTTTGACAGTTATGAATATTTGCAGGAGTTTTGACGTTTGTTCACATTTGAGACTATTTTTCTATGTTTAGGCTTCCCAAGTAAAACTGGACTCTTGTGGATTTCCGTGAACATGACAGAAACTTTTTCCCTCAAATTTAAGCTGTGCTCTATGATAAAATGAGAATGATGATAAAAGAGAGAATGGGCAGTGCCGCCTCTTGCGGCGTGGGTGGGGCTGACAAGAATAGACTACATTATGCAGTTCATTTAGTTAACAAGTGAAATAATGGGGAAGCGTGCAGTGGGAATGCCGAGAGAAAGGCACAAAACCCTATTGAGAGCTTTTGGCCGCTTACAGCGTAACCGTCACATGGCCGAACCGAGTCCAACGCGGCTATTTAAGGAGCCGCTGTGCGCCTTCAGCACCACTTCGCTGTCCACCGTCCCAGAGAGAGCACGCTTTCGCGCACTGCTTTGAACCCTAAGTGAACTGAGCAGCAAACCTGCAAACATGCCGAGGTCTTTTCTCGTGGATTCCTTGATTTTAAGGGAGACCAGTGATAAGGGGAATGAGAACAACCCACCTTTATTCCCATACGCGGTACACTCGCCGCACCACCCGCACGGGATGCCAACCTCCTGCCACTCCAGGAAAGCCGGGCTGCTGTGCTTCTGTCCTCTGTGCATGGCCGCATCCCAGCTTCATCCATCACCACCGGCGCTGCCGCTCCTGAAGGCTTCCTTTCCTCCCTTCACGACACAGTATTGCCACTCCGCGCTGTCCCGGCAACACACTGCATCCAACGGCGTGAATCTCAGCCACGCACCGGGGATATATCAAGCTGCGTACTCGGTCCCAGACCCGCGACAGTTTCACTGCATCTCTATCGGTGAGTACAAGCATTTTTGCACGTTTCAGCATGCACAAATCGTGTTTTTTTTTTTTTTTATTTCCATCATGTAGAATGTATTTAGTAATTTAAATTATTGTTATATTCCCGTTTACAGAAAACGGCAACAGCAAACTTCAGAGCAGCAAACGCATGCGCACAGCCTTCACTAGCACGCAACTTTTGGAGCTAGAGCGAGAGTTCACTTCAAACATGTACCTCTCCAGACTGAGGCGCATCGAGATCGCCACGTACCTGAACTTGTCCGAGAAGCAGGTGAAAATCTGGTTTCAGAACCGCCGAGTGAAGCACAAAAAAGAGGGAAAAGGCAGCGGACAAAGAACTGGATCACATAACTGCAAATGCTCGTCCCTATCCACCGTGAGGTGCTCGGAGGAAGAGGAGGATGACAGCCCCGTATCCCCCTCATCTTCCGAAAAGGAGGACGTGGACCTGTCCGTCTCTCCCTGAACAGCCCTCTCTCCTAATCAAAACCATTTGGTCCTTATTTCCGTATAGAGCCAAAAACAGACTGATACACTTGTGTTCAGTCACCTGTAAATAGAAAGAGAATATTTAAATCAGGTGCTTGCCCTGAATTATTGTATAGCTGTATAAATGTTGTACGTTTTGTAAGGTAGTTTTTTTTCCTTGAATACGCCTCCTCCCTCCCCCCCTCGCCGATCTAAGTATGATGGGCATATTTCTGAATACAGTTCCCAAATGGCAGAAAACCAATAGCAACTTTGTTTATTAGTATTTTGGGAAAGTGTGTATTTTGTATATGGTGACTAAATTCATTCTGTGTGAATGGAAGTGTGACTTCAAACATAGTAATCTGGAGAGATGCCCTCATTATCACAGTAGTGAAATCAGTCTGAAATTATATATTCAGTGTCATTGAAAATATATTTATTTATTTAAAAATGTTGATAATTGAATAAAAAATATTTCTGACTCGAGCACACTCGTGTGGGTTATATGTTTTGATCTTTACGCACCAAAAAAGCGCCCGCTGGGACGGGGTAATTTTGGATTCTGCATCAAATCAAGGTGCAGCGACGACATAGTGGGATTATACCAAATACTGTGTGATAACATAACATCAACATATGAGACATTTTTATATTTAATCTCCCTATGGCTGTGACTGTGGCAAGCTTCAAAGTTCATTTAGCATCTAAAATTGCCAAATGGAATTACTCTAAGTGTTTGCTTCTGTACATCAGACAGGACTGAGCCTTATTAGTTGCCAAAGAACCAAAATCATACGTTGGTCACTCAAGCAATGTTCACCCTGCACGCAGAGGGCACAGACAAAGCGTTCGTGCGTAACCGAACTGGTTGGGACACATGAGTTCATCCATCCAGGAGGAGTAAATAAAACGCTCCATAATCTTTATCAGTCAGGAGCGATAAGTATATTGTCAGGGGCTTCTTTTATGCGCTTTCCCAGGGGGGCCCTCGATCCTGGTATCACTCTCCGCGTGGCCAGCGCAGTTCTTTTCAAGTTCCATCCCAGCGCAAATGATCCGTCTCGTGTGACCGCGGTAATAATCACCGAGGGTGTAAAATTGTGCACCAAGGCTCTGCATATCTTAAGATATCGATCTAACATGAAAATAAATGAGGTAAGGCCAGTTAAGCGTTGACGACCCATATTGTTCTTATTGTTAGCGCACCATTGTGGTCAAGTTTATTGTGAGTTTTATGATCTCCAGGTGTTTTTTCTTAACCTCTGCAACATAAACAATGCTATAATTTTCAATGAATGGCAACTGTGTATTAGCATTTAATGTTAATTTTAAAGAAAATGTTAAAACCATAAAATTGAACGATATTGCAAATTAAATGATAAACACTATTACCAAAAAGAAATATGTATATATAGTTCATTTGACAAAAACACTAAAACACTCGTTTCGTAGTATGGGTAAGTTAACAATGTATTGCATTTTATTATATTTAATTTAAAATACATATAATCTGATCAGTAAATCGTGTATACAAATGAGAAAATCTCAAGTATAGCGAAGAGCTCCTGGTTTGGATCCGCGTTTTACGCACCGCTATAGCTGCCCTCCTTCTGCAGCTTTGCTTCTCAAATTATATTCATTACATTAAATAGGCTTTAAATTATATATCTTTCATGTAAACGTGTTGCCAGTTTTTAAGGAATGGCTAGAAATTGTTCTTAAATTGCGGAGTGCACACTATCTGCACTAATGTGCTGTTTTGGAGTTGAAGTTTCACTCGTAAACTTTCATTTAATTGTTCACTTATCCATCTTAACAAAACTCTAATATTTGCATTTGTTAAGATATGGGATTAGACTATTTTGTTAATTGCACCAAAGAGCCCTATTTTGCTCACAAACGTCCTCTGCAAAGCGCCCTTTATCCATTCAATAGCCCGGGGGTATGCGCCCTGGGGGAGCTTATACGCTCGGTATTCCAAATGCTCAATTTATTTATTCTTAATTTTGTGCCGATCAATTCATTGAAGCAAAAAAGACTACGGTGTCTTTTTAAAAAGAAGAAAAGGGAATTGTGGACGTAACCTTGACGGAGCTGATGGGAGGGCTCCCCTGACGCTGGAGAGCCGCTTGAGTCAACAGGCACCCATCTAGCAGACTCGCCCTTGTCTTTATTCTAGCTAATTTTTTATTTACGGCTTTTCTTTGACATGTCTCTTATCTATCAGATTAAAAGAACAGCTTGTAACAAATCAGTCTGCACGATTTACAACAGCATTAAAAGGGGACAAAGGGAGCAGGCAGTCAGTACCTGAGAGTCTGGTAGACGGCGCGGCGCTGCAGCTGATTCGATGGTTTGAAAATACGCACGAAACAAAATACTTGAATCCTGAAAAAGAGCCTTTGTACGTTTCTTTAGAAATCAAGCAATTCTGCATGACAAAGGACAATTAATAAGCCGTCTTTTCACGACCAGCAGCTGGTTTCCCCGTCAAGGAAAGTTGGAAAAAATTCAGACTGAATGCGCGCAAAAGCCCTTTGCGCGCAGACAGCAACCCAAGGTGACCCATTTGGCACAGTTAAAATAACCAAGCCGAGGTAAAAGCGAGGGAACTGTCAAAAACATTTAAGCTGAAATATCTTGAAATTGCAAATCCCTTTATGTGGAGGGACGCTGCCGATGTGGGTTAGTGGTACAAAGGAGGTGGTTAAGTTGGAGAGGCTTTGGAAACGGACACGTGGCTTCTCAATGAGGGCTCTTTGGGTCCCGCGTGGCTTACTGTGGCACTGCACATTCAACTACTTTAAACTTCTCAAGCTTGGTAAATGCATGTTGTAAAACCAACATGTTAACCTGTTAACTTCAGCCCGTCATTTTTTAAACTTTATAACACTTTAAATGATTAGTAACATGTTTGTTTTTGTCACTTTTATGCATAAATATCTGCTGCTCCAAGCTCCCATCCTCTCTTTGTAAATGCAGTGTAGTGAGTTATTGTTGAAAGAGGGCGCACTTGACAAGAGTAGATATATTTTTAACATAGATATAATGCTTTAGTGCACTTTATCTTCATATTTTATTGCTTTATAGTGTGTAGATGCATTTTTTTTCAGGTTTTTGGACACAGCTGCTTCTCGCTCATGAAGTAAGAACTGCAGAATAAATAAATTAATATCTACATCTAAGCATAGTTATGTTCCTTGAAAGGGCTATTACTGTTTTTCCAAAAAGTATATTGGAATGCTACATTTTATTGCTATTTATTACTTATAGAGCTCTTATTTTTGGAGCGGATTTATGCAAACATCACCTGCTGTATCCACAGGCAGGGAATCTGACATGTTCTTTCTTGTTCTTTTTTATAAGCTATTTTAAATAGTTGTGCAAAATGGATCAACAACATATTTGATTTGAACATGGTTTGTTCAGGCTGCTGGAATTCGCCGTTGCTTTGAAAGCTGTCTGTTTTCTGCGGCAACATTCGAACCCATTCAGCTGTATATAATCTGTTTAACAGCTAATCAGTAATGTAACATGAAGGACTGGCACGCAGCTTCTCTTCTCCTCCGTTCCCCCCTCGTTAATTGAATATTCAACGCGCGCACTGAGCTCTGCTTGCCTTTTTCAGTGTGCTCGGAACGCGCCTTTTAAATTCTCTGCCCATACACAAGCAGTGTCAAAGGTCAGAAAATAATGAACTGTGCAGACATGGAAGTGACCTCTGCAAGCTACAAAGACTGATGCAAAATAAATTTCCTTGAGTAGATTCTATTTCAAATATTTATTGAGACGTTTAAAAAAAAATAAAAATAAAAATAATAATAATAATAATAATAATAAAGTCAACTTTCTGCGGCAGAAAACTGTCACCGTTAGCCTACAATTACAGTACAATCATGAAAACCACTCAGGTAACACAGAAAAAATTGTTAATCAACACTTTCAAAAAGAAATTGAAATTAAAGGAGCTTTGGTGCAACGTATTTTGTAGGTGTTGTTAAGAACTGAAGACAAAGCTGATTCTTGACGTTTTTCATGTCAACTGTTCTGGAAACGTCACCTAGTCCTAGGCTACCTGAAACAGACTTTCACTGGTTGGCTCCCAACCACTGCGCAATGTGGGGTGGCTGCGCCCTCCTCTGGTAAAAAGTGAAATTACTGAATAAACTGGAAGCAACCAAATCTACAAAACTTTGAGACAAATTATATATATATATATATATATATATTTGTAGCTTTGTAATTATAACATTTTCACTTTATTATTATTATTACCTTTAATTAGATGAAAAATAAACCTTCTGTATTATGTCTTAAACATGCATAATCACATGATCTGCAAAGGACCCCTCAGTCTATGGGGGCCCCTTGAAAGCTCATTTATTCAGTAGCATGGTAGCTGCTTTTATACTAGTCTTTTCAGTGTGCTTCTATATGAAGGAACGCAAGAATGTGATGAAATCAGAAGTGAGGTACTTTCTTCTGGTAGAAGTCAGCAAAAGACTAAACTAATAAATCAGAAAGGTATAGGCCAGCATCTTTGAATATGTAGACTTAAGCTGACAACACTGCCACATTTAATAGCATAAAACCGAAATGTAATAAATTACAATTAAAGTAACAATCAGAGGCTTAAATTCAGATCACAACCTTATCTTTGAAATGCATAATTTCACTGTTGGATGCTAGAGTGAAGCTTGCAATCAAACCTGCATGTATCTGATAGCTTTCATGGCATTTTTATTCTCAAAAAACAAAAACAAAAAAAAAAACAAAAACAACAAACGTCATCTCATTTTATATTAAACCAGGTTCCATCATCAGACAATTATGACAAAATGATTATCTGAAAATATACCTTTTTGCACTATGAACAGAGACGCTCCAGCCAATCACTGTCAGTAACAAGTTTACACAGCTTATGTCACAAATATAGAAAAATCTTTTTTTCTGTTAAAGCACTGTAACCACTCACGTAATCCACCCAATCTACAGTATTCAAACACTGTGTCACAAGCCAGTATCATCAGCATTATTTAAAAAAAATACACTGGAATTACTTTAGCATCCACATTTTACATATTCATATAAACCCAGAATACCAAAAATGTATCAACATGTTACATATATTTGTAAATTTAAAAAAATCATAAAACATGAACATATATCATTATATGTTATGTCAAAGCCCCAACACATCAAATACAGTATGTGTGCACACTCTCAATCTCCAGTATTTCATAACACTGATAGGCTTTACTTCTACAGTAATATTTCTTATTGCTGACAGGTGTAAATTAAAATCCTTCTGTGGGTAAATACTCTTCATTAAGTTTGGGATACATTTAAGACAGAAAATGAAATTTAAATATTTGTTTAAAAAAAATCCACAACACCATCAGCTTAGCACAGCTGCACCGTCTATTTTATACGCATCATCATAAATAAAAAAAAATCTATACAATAAAAGTTACAGTTGTAAACTGTTAAACAGTTTGTTAGTCCTCAACATAAACATTTTATTTTTCTGCTTTGCTGGAAGCCCTGTAGCAAAGCTCTTGGTGATTGTTCATAAATAACTAGACATATTATGATTTTCTCGACTGTCCATCAAATCCAGTTAAAACTCCCAGAGACCCGGAGGAGAATGGAGGTAACTGTTTGGCATCACGTTTTTGTGTTTTGCACATTTTTTCTGTCCAAGTGTATTTCAGACATGAGTGTGAATCCCAGAAGCAACACCAGGTCAAAGGTCATGAAGATTAAATCCTGCGCTGGGTAACAAATTGTACCCAGATTAATACTAACGACTGTAACCTTCAAAACAAAAAGATTCAGTCATCTGGTAAAAACATACTATCACAGGACATAATAATAGTATAATTTATATATCCCAGCTTCTCTATGACTTGCCTTTAGTACAAAAATAAATGTCTTACATCACTGTACATCACTGTAAAAGTCCGACTGACAGCTATTCCTGCTAACTTTTGGATTGTTGTACACCAAAAATATGTGTCTTGTGTTCTTTTGTCAGTTTTTATTATTGTACACCCATGAAAGTGGACAGATGAGCAGTGGGAAAAAAATATTGAACCTCAGCAGTTGAATCAAATGGCTCGATTGACTTTAAATGACTCAAACTTCCTCAGTTCTGATACTTGGTGGGATATTCCATCCACTCGGACAGTCTGCACCTCCACTCACTCGATCTGTCTCTGGCTTCTGTTTTCAAATATCATGGACCTCCTCTGGGGCTGGTAGAAGCAGCTGGTCGAAGTTTCCAGCCTCTGTCCGCTTTTTGGAATAGTCATTTTATTCTGGAGCGCGATCCCCTCAGCCATCCTGAAACTCTCCGACGCCTCTTTGACGTTCCCTGCTGATGTATCGTTCAAGCTCTTGAGCTTTCCTTCGTCTCCTGACGGTGGGTAGTCCATGATGGGGAACGGTGGACTGAGCAGAATGAGACTTTGAGGCCTCTGCCTGTTCCTGAAGGATGGTCTTTGTAAAATATTCCCCCTGTTGGGTCTGGGACCATCCACAAACACTTCCAGGCCGGGAGCGTGCCTCCTCGTTATGACCGGCAGCTCTGGAGTTGACGTGGTCCTCACAGACTCAGCACATTTTTCCACATTTGCTTGTTTTTGGTGTTTGGGTGCAGGTTCTTTATTCTCCAGTTCCTCTTGCAAATCTGACATCACTGGGGGCGCAGTGTTGCTTTTCTCTGCGCTCAGTTTTTGTTTATCCTTGTCTTGCTGCCTCGCGACGTCTGCATCATTGTCTTGTCTGGAGTGAGGTATCTGACTGTACTGTACCCTCGGGGGGATGACGGGCACAGCTTTAGCCTGGCAGGTTTTTATCATGAAGGCAGTCCGCACTGATGACACGCTGACGGGGGCGGAGTTTCGACGCAGCGGGGCCTGTCGATCACTCAGAAACAGCTCCAGGTCTGAGGGCAGCCCGTTGTTGGCGCCTCCGGACGAGGTCAGTGACCCTCTCTGACATGACGACAGTTCAGACAAATTCCGGTTTTGCTGATTAGAAATGTCTCTGATGCATCGGTGCCCTGAGTCTAGGTTAAGCGAATAAGGCCTGTGCTTTGCAAAAAAATGTTCTTCTCTTCTCTCTGGAGCAGCCGCCTCAAAAGACATCTGTCTGTAAAACCTCTGAGTTGAAAGTGTGTTCTTCTGCTTCGGTGTGTTGCCGTTTCCTGGATGAGGTTGTGTGACGTTCACGCTGCCCCGCGAAGGCAGATATGTCCAGTTCGTTTTTGGTTTGCTGTCGCTGGGCGGTGAAATGCTTCCTGAGAGGTCTTCAGTGCTTTTAAGGAGGGACTGTCGGCTGTTGTCATCAGCAGGAGGTGATGTCTTTGTTTTGCCTTTCAGAGTCCCCACTTGTGAGCCCAACGGAGACAGCTGGTTGAACAGCTCCTCCACATCAGGAGAGTGAAGAGGACTGGTCACCCACTGTTTGGTGGAGCCAAAATCCTCCCATGGCTCCAGCAAGTCCAGCTCCTCAGAGTTTCCTCCTGATCCTTCATCGGTGTCGAGGTGCGGTAGTTCCAAGGTGTTGTGTTTCTCCTCCAGACGCAGTGAAAGCCTCTGGAGGACCACACTGTTCTTTGATCCATCACAAATATTTTTTCCTGTTGAGGCCACCTTTTGTTTCTCTGAGTTTTTGCCAATGTCATTTGCTGCCGATGAGGCCAAAACGGTTGGATTATTTTCTATCACCAAATGAGTCATGACTTTATCTGAGCCATTTTCCACTAAAGGAATCAGGACATTTTTGGGAGCTGGGTCTTCCCTCTTAATGGAGGTGGACTTGTCTGCTCCACCCAAACTATAAGCAGGCTGAGAGATTGCGCTGTCTTTGCGGAGGCTAACGGAGATGTTTGAATCTGAGGGCCATTGAGTTGTGGAGCCTGACCCCGTGGAGGGAACACGGTCGCTCTGGGAAGGATTTGATGGCTCCTGAAACAACAATGACAGAGAAGGAGAGCTGCGGCTTAGTTTTGACTTTACGTCTGCTGTCCTTGATTTTACGTCTTTGCAGGAACTCTTGGGGCCAAAAACAGGTTTTAAGGTCTCATCCAGCTGTTCCATTTCAGGTTCAGTTATCTTGAGTTCCCGGTGGAGGTCAGACCACAAATCCTTTTCTGTGGATTTCTTTTCCTGAGAACATACAAATGTTACCAAAAAAAAAAAGAGAGAGTATTAAACATTCAGCTGTAATACAAACATAAATGTGTACATACAAAAAGTCTTTCTGGTTTGTCGAAGCAACACTAACATGAGTTTCCAGTTGCTCTGCTGAGGGTTTCTTCAGTTCTTTTCCAGAAGATGGTGCTGCATCTTCACGTTCCTTTGTAAGGGTCTGCGGTTCACAGTCGGAAGTATCGGCCTTTTCTTGACCTTCTCCAGATATGTCCTTGCCTTTATCTAAATTAAGAGAAGCCATTTTTCATCAGCACACAGCAGATTTGTGTCATTTAAGAGTTATAAGTGAGCTAAAGGAAACCCTGCTCACCCTCTGACGGGATTGCTGAGATCACTTCTTCAGTGTTTTTCTTCTCTGTTCCTTCCTTCTTTTTGGTTTCCAGTTGGGGAAAAGAGTTGCCCTTTCCACTGTTGCTGCCCTGTTCTGAGCTCTCTTTGCAGGGCTTCAGAGTAGCGGCTTTGTCCTTGATATGTCCCCTGCACGGCGTGCTGTTGGAGCTGATAACGGCCGAAACGCGCAGGGGCACGGACACAGCAAAAGGCTCAGATATGTTGACTGCTCTACGCTGGTGCCTCGGCGAGGACTCCAGTGGGAAAAAGCTCCCGGGGAAGGAGGGTCGAGATGAGCTGTTGTATAACATTCTCCTGTTTTTTGGAGAGATGGGCTTATAGTTACTGAGATCTTCACCTTTGTACACCTTCAGCTGCTCTGGCAGTGTTTTTGGAGGGGTCACAGAGGCACCCTGCGCCCCCTTTTGAGTCATATTTGGGCTCCAGCCACCTGACGCTCCACCAGTCTTATTCCCTTTAAACTCCCAGGTTTGGTCCAATTCACTGAGGTCATAAAGTGAGTCTGATCCCAAAGTTCTGGATTTCACATCTGGAGCAAAAATGCCACCAGCTGGACTGGTGCTTCCTGTTCTGTCGTCATCTAGGCCAAATCAATAACATCATTAACTCTCCGGTAACAATTATAGCAACACAATTCATGTATGTTTTAGCCACACCTGTTGGTAAAGAACACAACGACTCCATGCTCCTGGAAGGACGAAGAGCTGCCTTTTCTGTAGTAAGAAGTTAATAAAATGATCTATCATGGCATGTATTTTATCAATAACTCTGTCTTCAAACAGGAAGTCCCTCCCACTTGCAAACTGGAGTCACTCTTCCTGATGGGACACTTTACCTGTTATCCCAGGTGTTCTAATGAACACACTCCCGTTACGGTTCAGTTTTCCCTTTGAATCCACTGAGCGGCCCAGGTTGAAGATGGACCTCCACTTCTTTGATTTTCCAGACAACTTCCTCCTGATAGAAAAAAAGTCTGTAAATCTCACATCTGCGTCACAGCAGCTGGTAAATATGTGCACGTTGCTGTATTCTCACTTGCTGTCAATGTCGATGACTGTGTGGTAGAGTGTGGCGGTGCTGGTGTCTGGCAGACTGTTCTCCCGCTGGCGCTCTCTATGCACGGGATGGTTTGGGCTCAAGGAGCGGGCCTGGGCCTCTTCCAGGCTCATCAGTTTCATCGGTCCACACTGACCACCTATGGGAAGTGTGGCGTACTTTTCTGCACACATCAGACCAGCACCTGACGGAGGAGAGGTTGTGCTTTTAATTTAAACGATGACTCATCACATTCTTTGAATGTTTGTTCTACCTTCTTTGAGTTTGATCAGAGCAGAATCACTGCTGAAGATCTGCTCCGTGTGATTTAGTATAAATTCGACCACAGATTGCTGTATCCGCACCGCCTGGAAGGCCATGTCACCGTTACCCACTGATACCTCGATGTCCTTACATCTGAAGAGAAAAAAAAGTCAAGAGTAAGCACAAGTTTAAAAGCTGAAAGGCTTCACGAGAGGCAGCTGTGGAGCTCAACTTGCCGTAACAGATTTGGAGCCCAGACCAGAGCCAGGTTCCGGGCGTGCATGTTCGTCTGGGTGCTTAATGTGGCGAGATGGGCCAAGTGCTTGGTGAGGAACTTCAGAGTCCTGAACACAGTCAAGAAAAGTGGTTGTTGCTTGGTTTTATTTATGAAATAAAACAGCACGGTCAATGACTTCAGAGCTTTGAGTTCAGAGCATTACAGAAGTTCACCTGAAGTGGGGGCTCGGCAGCTCTTTGACGACCTTCCGGATGTATAAAAGCCTCTCATGCTCTCCCTGGACTTTGACCACTTCCTGTGTGTATAAACCAGATGTCAAATTTAATTTAATCAGGAGAATGTGAAGATGAATGCATTTCAAAGAGCAACTCAGAGCTGAAGACAAAATATTGTTTAATGAAGAGCTTAAATTTCAAGTGTTTGTTTGCTGCAGCTCTGCTGAAATTCCAGAATTTTATCCTTTATTTAAATTTCTCTGAAGACTGCTGATACTCTGCAGGGTAAGACTATAATTGTTAGGCCTTCTAACAGAGTTGTGTTCAACAGCTGCTCAGCTCAAATATTGAGGCTATGAACGTTTTTCTTATTCATTTATTTAGATTTTCTTTAATGCGCTTTTATAGTATTTAAATCCATGTTTCCCTGAAACGTCAGCATATGAACCCAGTCTCATCACTTCTTTCTCTCTTTCCTGGAGCGCTGCAGAACTCGGAGCTACAGCTGGTGAATGTTTGCTTTTCCTCTGCTCTTTTCTAAAGTCTCTTTCATATCCAGCAAATGTCGCCTCAACTTCTCTCTTACATTAAACGTAGACATTTCCAGCCACCCTTTCACCACTCTGGCTCTCCAGTTCCATTTCAAATTAAAATAGATTACTTTTCATAATCCCAAACCTAAAATTCACAGACAAAATAAGAGATTATAAAATATCAGTCTCTCACACAATAGCTTGAGGGTCATCATTTATGATTATAAAGCATTAAAAGTATTTTTAAAATGAAGTGACAAAGGGAAATTCTAGTTTTTTATGGAAGAGCGTGGACTGACAGTCAAGTCAGTATGATCTGAGTGGGACTCACGGTGAATTTGCTGTAGAGCTCATATGTGAGAAGAGGATTGGGAAGTTCCCTGAAGTACAGCTTACATAAGGAGCCCACACAGTGGATGTCCTGGAGGTACACTTCCTTTCTAAGGTCAGGGCACGCCTCTGAGTTGAATTCCTGCCTAAATGCACACATGGACACACACATGCATTTTAACCTGCTAAATAAAAATAATAACACGCCCCCTTTATAGCGCATGCTCAATTGTGAAAAAAATAGCTGCTGCAAGTGTACCTGAGACGCTGAATATTTGAGGTGACCCCTGACAGTCTGTAGATCCCGTCCACAACCCCATGTTCCTCTATGAATTCCGCACACGTCTTTAGGACCTGAGGAACTGACAATAAGGAATCGTGTTATTCAGACAGAAACTCAGTGACGCTCTCAGCTCTTGCACACTTGTATGCTCCTGCATGCACCCTGGACCTGAATGTCCCCTTGAAACTTTGAAGTATGAGATCAAAATGATGGATCTAACATACAGTATTTTTTGGAGTATATAGCATATGAGGTTGAATTTATGATATAGGGTTCGCTTCACTGTTCCTTTGGGGCGCTGATTGTAGGTGGACTTTAACAGGAAGTTAAAAATGGTTTGTTTGTTTCAGAGGAAGGTTGTCACACCCAGTCCTTGTAGCTGGTATTACTTACGACATTTCCTCTAATAGAAAACAGCTTTTGAAATGTTACCTCTAACCCACAGCGCCGCAAACTCCAGCACATCACCTCTTACACACAACCATACTGCACTGAATTTAGAGCTGGGTCACATGCTCTGATTCAATCTATCCACGACTTCCCCAATAACATTCACCAATTTCAACAGACAACTGAGACATTTCAAAACTAGAAAAGTCTGCAATTAGGTTAGAGTAACACTCTCTCATCCTCCACAAGTTTACAGATGAATCACGTTCCAGGAATCCCAGCCGACACCAAGATTCTGCCACTAAAGTCTCATCTATTGAACATAATTGGACAGTGACATTCCTGTGGTCCAGTGATGGATGATGAACTCTGGCGCCATCATCTGTTGTCTTCGATCGTACACATGCCTCATTGAGGGGAGACTAAATAACAAAACTGATAAAACTATTAAAAAAACAAACAAACATGTGATGATAAATCAGTGCAGGATGTGCGTCGAGGAATGAATCTGACTCTGACACCGTTCACATGTTATTCACAAGTTATTTGTGTCTGCAATAACATTTTTCATTCCTTTAAACCGGTGAAATCATTGTTTGAGGACCAAGAACAGCCCTGCAAGTCTTTAATTGTCATGTGTTGCTTTGTGGGAGAATTTTTGTTAAATAATGCCATTAAAGAAATAAAGTCTTTTATATATTTTTTGTTTGGATATATAAAAGCCCCATCATCTGCAATGTATCATGCAGGATTTAGTGATTTAGTGATGTTTAATATGTCATGATAACCGATAGGCATTTGTTGCTCTTTGAATACATTTATTTACAATTTTCATTAATACACTAAAATGCACCCACACACCAAAAACACAATATGTGCTTTGGACATCTGTGATGGAGGGGAAAGACCCAGACCTCCTCCCCAACTTCCTGCCCTGAACGCTCCACCTTAAGCATCTAGTCAGTAGGTCTTCCTTAAAGATATCCTCAGTACAGCTATTCATATGTCTTTGCACGTGGGAGTTTTTTTCTTTCTTTCTTTCTTTCTTTCTTTCTTTTTTTTTAAATATCATGATGATTTAAAAAAAAAAAATTCAGCATTTTAAAACAAACAAAGTTGCTATATAACAAAAAAGGAGAAAGATTGTCAAGCAACCTAATGAGATGCTTATAGGACTATAACACGATGCCTCAATATTTTCTCTAATCCATACGTAGCAGCACCTTCCAGCCTTTTCTCAGATGTGACACCAACCAGCGGATCTATAGTTATTGTATAGAAAACCTGAAAAACCTAAGAGCCACACCCAGAGCCACAAATGACCACTAAACCATATGAGAATTATTGGCTTCACCAAATCAAAAAAACAGGCTCAATCCTAGAATTCCAGTTTGGAATGAATGCAGATGTGTTACATCATGGCATCTGTATGTCTTTCTGGTTGGAATTCTGTCATACAATCTACATTTTTAGGTTTAAAAGAAGCTGTTGTTGTCTATGAAATGAAAAATAAAAGTTGTTGAATGTTTGCGTTGGAGTGGATTAACAAAGAGTTTTAAAAACTGTCAATAGTTAAATAATATTGGTTTAAAGAGGAAATATAGCAAAGTTAAGCTTTTACCATCTTGTCCTGAACTCTCCAGATGTTCTATCAGGTCACAGCCGAACGCATTGTCACTTCCTTTCTTTTTGGACTTCTGCTTGATCCCTTTATTCTTCATGTGGCTCCAGTTAGTAATCCAGATTATTATAGCAAACGGGTCCTTGGGGGCACGGGGATTGATCCATATGAGCCAAAAAAAAAAAGATTGAGATTATAGCTTGACAAAACTAGAAGAAAATAAAAAAGCAGGGGCATAGAAATCCCAACATTCAGCTCCCAAATGTCTGCATCCGCTCACATTCTGACCGAGCACACTGGAGGTGGCTGAGGGCAGAAGTGACGTCACAGTTTCTGCTTTAAGTCCTTGAAAATGTCATTTCTTCACTGGGCGACAAAGGAGAGGACGCGGTGCGGCTGCTGCCTTGCTGGGACGTGCCAGTCGACTTCTTTATCTCTGAAGGATTTGCAGGAGTAGCATTAGAATCGGATGGTTTCCTGTTTTTTTTTTACCCCCAGTCAGCCTCTCTCTGCTTCTTTTTATCTCCTCCTCTTTTCCTTCATTCCACAGTCTCCCCTTCTGACTAGATCGTCCGGAGACACAAATATGCGTCTTAAGAAGGCCATCTCAGGACCGCTGATTTATCAGAACTCTACATGTTTGTGACATGTAATGAAGTATTTTCTGATCAACTATGAACTTGTGTCTGCAGCAGTGTTTTTTTTTTTTTAAATCCTCAGACTGGACAGAAGGGGAGGGAGGGATCTGAGGGGAGGAGAACAGCTGACTTCTGTTTCTGTCCTGGTTTAGCAGTTTTGGAATTACTGACCTCTTTCAGAGTTTTTTTTTTTTTTTTTCATTTGCCCAAACCCGAAGCTGACGGGAATGCTGCTCTGTGACTTTCTGAATGCTCCCAATGTATACGATTTCCTGTGCAAAGAGCCCGGGCTGGAAAACAAAAACAGACGGGTTCTGAAGGAAGAGGGAAGTGGGAGGTGACTGAAGTGAGGGCCTGAAGGGCACAGATGGGAAATGGGGGGAGAATGCATGTTGGGGGGAATGTGGTGAGATGGAAGTCACACATGGTTCTTGTTACTATGGCTGCTATGCTTTTCATGTTTGACTCTCCTGTGCTGTAACTTTATGGGAGAACCATGATCAATACAAAGTTAAATGTTACAGCCACATACTAAACTTTGCCTGAGGATTAAAAGTTTGGTAAAATTATGAGATTTACCCCACGAAAGTTATTTTTCCAATGTTCAAGTAGCATCAGACAGCATAATCCAAGAAATTACAGAAAAACTCCTGACATAAACCCATATCAAAACATGGACTGCAATTATGCCCATATTTCAACCAAATTACTAAGTATGGGCCAGTGGCAAAAAGGTCAGAAGACAGATGCACTCTATCAATTTATGAAATGATAATAAAATAGGGTGCCTTGATTTTGTCATTATGCTCTCCGCCAGTAGGAGGTGTATAAATCACTTTGTGTTTGCTGCAGCTTATAAAAATGTCATAAATTTCAGTTTTCTGTTCCTGTTTGGAAATGTTAGTACATTTTTTTTTTTTTTTTCATTTTTGCTTAAACAGACGTTTTCTAAAACGTCATACTTTTCTGTTTGATAATCAGATGGCTTGTACCAGCATTCAGGGTCTTGAATGGAACAACTGATAACACACACACACACACACACACACACACACACACACACACAGAATCATTATACAAAGTAGCACTGTGTACTGCAGAGAAATGCACACACTGATGTGGGAGAGCCTGAAACGCTTGCGTACATGGCAGTGTCTGCATGTATAGCTGTTGATCACAGTCACTGATAGAACTGTTTTTATCATATAACACTTGTTACTTGAGAATACATTCTATTTGAATATAGCTTATTAGACCTGTTTGTGGGGATTTAAAAGTTCTTTGCGAACGTCACATGTGAGTAACATGACAAGGTCTGGCCTCCACAAGACAAAGATTCCTTTCTGCACCAGAGGAAGAGGAGATGACATCATATGGTCCACACAAAGCTTCAGACATCCCGCTCTTTCTTTGCACTGGTTGCGCATGAAAAAATAGCACCATGGTAAGAATGTTTGATTGTATCTCAGTAATAGAGACTTATTATTGTTCCTACTCTTAGTTTATGTTCCCAAAGGAACACAACCATGTGGTCAATATATGTGTAGCAGGGTTTGCTTTGCTTAAATAAGCAATCATAATGATAATTTATATTTCATATATTTTATAACTTGAAAAGTCTGGTTATTTTGTGTAGAGATTAAAATGTTAATCATAAAATATGATTGCCTTCCACCATTCTGTAAATAACTGCCAATTACATTAAAAATAAGAATACTTAACTCTCTGAATATACTGTAGTGGTCTCTTGTGGCCACATACGTGTACTACATCTTGGATTTGTTAAACCTAACTTCATATTCGACTTAAATCTCAGAATGTAGCTGCCGACAAGGTGTAAATGTTTGGTTTGAATCTCATCCAACATTAGCTCAAAGATGTCACAAAATGTTTTATTGTATTAATCTGTAACCAGTAAATCCCCAACCATTAAAATTTACATGCAAAATTAAAGGTGTAGATTTGTATGGAAACAACTGTCTTCACAAATTTTGATCTGAAAACACTATAACATTTTAACAATTTTAACATGCAATCATCCATTTTTCTCCAAATAACCCATTATGTAGCACCATCCACTGTGTGTTTACAAGAAGTTAAGCTCTATCCCAGCTTACACCACTCACTACTTCCTGTTTAAGGCCTTGTATAGAAAACTTATCTTTGCTGATTCTAGAGTATTTAAATTGTACTGTTATAAAAACAGAAATAACTATTTCCAACCTTCTAAGAGGTCTTTTCAAAGCAGATCATTTGACACCTTATAGAGAAAAAAAAAATCACAAATGTTGCACCTCTACATTTGATCCATTACCAGTGTCTCAGGACATTTAATTTTCCATATATCACCACCCGCATCACCATTTCAATTAAATAGATATATATTATTGCTTTTCTCAGTTTGTTTAGTCCCCCTGTCTCCTCCCGCAGCGAGATGGGAGAGTGTTAGATGAGATACCAGCTGATACACTGACGCAGATCAAGACCCGTTTCTACCATCAACAGAACAAAAGGTTCACTTCTTGTAGACCTAACGTAATTTTCCAGGAAGACTGATCTTCACATCCCAGTA
The DNA here is from genome assembly GCA_015343265.1 of Pao palembangensis. Lineage (NCBI taxonomy): Eukaryota > Metazoa > Chordata > Actinopteri > Tetraodontiformes > Tetraodontidae > Pao > Pao palembangensis. The sequence continues at coordinate 7,666,433 of CM027094.1, read as the reverse complement.
ACTGTTTATTAATTTGACCTCACCTACATCTGCTTGGCTCAAAAGGTGTAACCTTTCCTGCTCTAACAGGAGCCACAAGTCTGTTTGTGAGTGTAAATCTATTACTTATTACCTCTTAGTGAACCCTGGAACAGAATCTAAAAAGAGGAGAACTGTTGGCACACAGGAATGTTGCAGACTGGTTGTGAAGCCTGATTCACAATATATGATGAAGATGGCGTTTGTTCATAGGACAGTGTTTAACCAAAGCAACTCATTCACTTCAGTTTTTGCAGGCTGGTAATATAAACAAATAAAGGCCACATAATATCTACAAAAGTGCAAAACTGCCAACTAGAAAGTATACAGCTGTATCTAATATGTATATTATTGGGAATATGCATTTTAAATGGTTAATATGTTTTCTTGTACACGATGTGTTTTTTTTCTGGACTCACATTCTATAAAATTAGTTTGGTGGCAGCAGAGTTTCCCAGTCTGATATCTCAGCTCTATGGCTTACCAATGTCCACAGTAACATTCACATAAAGATGCTTTCTCTCCACTGACAAAATCTTATAAGAGCAGCTGTTCAGTCCATCTTTTCTCCACACTTGGGATGTTTGCACCAACAACTTCATCCTTTAAAAAGAAAAGAAATGAAATCACCTGAGACTATTTCATCCCTCATCAGTATCCTGAAAGTTGAAGAAGAGCTCCTCACCTGTCTTTGTTCACCTCGTTGCCAGCGTCCCGTTTGTGAAACACCATGGTGTAACGAGCTACATCAGCAGGCGGACGCACGATCTCCATCTTCTGCATCTGGACCCTGCATGAGGCAGCAGACAGATGTGTATGAGAGTTTAAGCAGCTAAAAAAAAAGCTGATTTTTCCATCCATCCATCCATTTTCCTCCCCTTATCCGGGGTTGGGTCGCGGGGGCAGCAGCCTAAGCAGGGAGGCCCAGACTTGGGGCAGGATCTCCTCCCCGATCCGGAGAAGGCACTTCACCTTTTTCCGGCTGAGAACCGGAAGCTGATTTTTATTTTATTTATTGTTTTTTAAAATAAATAATAACTCAGAAATATTACTTTTCTTTATCTGTTGGATTCACCTGATGCGTAGATCATCATCTTCGCCGCCCCAGCCCCAGTAAGCGTTGGAAAATCCATTTACTTGACGAAACTGGTCTCTGGTCAGTGCTGTGACTCCTCCAAAATAACCTTTGTAACGCAGCCTGTGAATAGGACAATGTCAGTGCACTCTAAGTCACACAGAAGGTTTTCCTATGACCACAAAAAAAGGAATTAAGCTAAAATAAAAGTGACTTGCTGGGTCAGCAGAACTCACTTGTATCCCGTAGCATTCCGACCAACCACTAAGTGTTTGGGCTGGTTGTCGCAGACGTACATATTGCGATCATTTTCAGGGACCAGGTCCACATCATGGAAGATGAAACAGTCCCAATTGTAGTCTTTCAGAGCCTCTAAATAGCCGACATTCAGCAACTTTGCACGGTTAAATGTTGCATCACCACCCTTTCAGAACAAAAGATGGAGGAAAATATCTTTGAGCTTCAGTGCATCAAATTATTTGGCAGATTTTCGATATTAAATAATCTGTGCAGGAAAACCTGCGTGTGTGAGGTGAAGCCCTACCTGCTGGATGACATAAATGGCATAATGTAGCTGCTGCCTCTGCAGAAAGGGGTGCAGGTGGTGCATAAGGTAGAGGAGGTGCCGCTCTCTGCTGCGGTGAGGGATGAGAATCGCCACGCTCTCCCTCGCGATGCAGTCTGGGGGCTTGTACATGCCATTTGTCACACCCTTGTTTTCCCTCTCCACATACTGGAGTTTCAGAGAGGGCTCAAAGGACAGATTCAGAGCTCCCTCTACAGAAGCAAACAAATGCAAACAAATGAGGCAACTATGAACAGTTCAAGATGATAATACAGAGAAAATGCTGCTGACTATTTTGCAAAATTGTGTACTTCTGTCTAGAATTTGTTTTTTATTGTCTCTATACAATCAGTGCTTTCATGTTGCTCTTCTGTGTCTCTATGGAGACTAAGAACAAACAAAAGACTCAGAGGAATAATCACATTTCCTTGTTAAATATTCACTGTAAGGGAAATATCTGCTTGCTTTTTCGACCATGTCAAAGAACATATTTGCCACCAGAATGCAAACACCGGTATTTCAGACATCACACTTTAGCAACTTTAACAAAAACTGTTTGGATTATTTCTGCAGCTCTACCTCTTGCACCAAGTCACTACTAAAAGTATGTCAATATGCATTTTAAAAAAATAAGAAAACTACTTGCACTACAGTGTAATCATCTGCTACAAACAGACATCTACAACACTAATTACTGCCACAGTGCAACGCCACAGTGTCAGTCAATATATCCAAGCATTCAGGATGTTATAAGAACAATAAACCTTCAAACATTGTTTAAAGTAAACAATGTTTACACATCCTGCCAAAACATCCTGCCAACACATTCTGCCACAGCTCACGTGGTGGTGCTGGAAAACCACAGGTGCGCCACTCAATATTCATGTGTTTGTCTTGACTGATGAATTCCACAGATCAAACGTTCTTTTCTTGCGCACATCTTATATCGGATCACTTACGTAACAACGGCGACTCCTGAGGGCATTCCTGCTTTGGTGGTTCAGTCTGTGTGGGTTCAGGTACCACCGTCCACAGTTTATCCACCAGGCTGTCTCCTTTCACAAGTGTCTGTGTTTTGGCGTGGGAAACCTGGAACGATTTCACCACCTCACCTGAAAAACTTCTAATCCACACCAGCACCGACAGAGAAACGAGGAGCAGCAAAAAATACTTGGCCTTCCGCAAACACTTGCACGCGGGCGTGCAGACGCCCATGTCTGAGTGACAGTGTTGATGTTAAAGTGGACAATCTATTGTTACATTAAGACTTTTCCAGGTGTGACATTTTTATAAAATGCTGTGCTGTAACCAGTGTTCCCACGGTGATGAAACATGCTGCTAAATGTCACTGTGAATCCGGCGTTTGGTGGAAATCCATGGCTAAAATCTCAAAAGCCCAGGTGAAGAGAAAAGTCCTCCAACTGTAAATTGATATAGAGAGAAAAGATGTTACTGCAAACAATGTACCCATCACTGTAACTGCATGCCTGCGGGAAAGAACCACACCCTGCAAGGTCAACCTGATCACGTCCACGTCTGCAATAGCTAATTTTGGCATTTGCTGTTTTGACTGCCTTTTCTTCATAATTATTCATTGACGGATTGTAAAAAGTATCCAATTTCAGGATCGCAGGTCAAATTTACAACATAAATATAAACAACCGGTAACACATCAGATTTTGACATTTTATGAGCAGAGAAGAACACGTCTCTGAAGTGCTCGGAACATTGTAAGACAGGTTTTCTTATGACATTGGCTACAATTTAAGAACGTTGAACCCATCTCATGTCTGTCAATGTCTCCAGTCAGAAAAAAAGAATTGTAAACCTTGCTAACTGTAGTCACACATCTGTGTTGTCGAGATAATCACGCACTAGTTAGCTTGAAGCATCACCACATTCTATGTAAAATTAACGGTATCTATTCAAACGAATAGTCAGATCATACCTTTCTGCTGTTTGCGGCACCTTCCCGTGATGAATACCGTTGTTAATATTTTGTAACAACCATCTTTAAGTGTACTTTAATGTTACGTAGCCCCATTTAAACTCAGGTCTGCGTAGCTGTTTGGAAGCTAACAGAGCTAGCCGAAGAATGTCGGTGCACGGCTTCGGAGATCGGTGCTTTAAAATGTACCGTTTAACAGCCTTCTGCAGTGATGCTCACATAAGGCAGGTGTGGCGGCATTATTTCAAAGAGATTTAGTAGCTTGCTCACCTGGCAGTGTGCTTCGCGCATCTTACCTTTGCCGGTTTCTCAGCCCGTTAGAAGACGATCCTGCGTCATGTCAACATCTGCGTGATGTGCAATGAAACCCCCAAAACCACGAACGAAAAAATATTACTGCAAATAAAAATCGTTCTTCACATCAACCATTAAAAAGAAACATCATATTATTTAAATATAATATATATTTTTTAATCTTGCCAAACGATTTATATTTATCTGCTAGATGTGATGTCGAAAATAGCAATGGAATTGAGCGTGTTGGCTTGTTCTTCAATGTATCTTGTTTTTTTTATTATTATTATTTATTATCTTTTTACTAAATTTCACAGAATGGCCCCCGAGCTACATTTATTGTGAAGACGGTGTAAACAGGAAGTCCAGGTTTTAGATGTCCAGATGAATTTTAAAGGTTAATCTTCCAAGTACAGGTCAGAAGAGAGTACAGATATTTTATGCACATTGATGGTTTTGCCCACAGTGGGACGTGATTATCCAGCTGCTCCACAGACTGCAGTAGTTCAGCCATGACACTGTCTCAGCATGTGATCTATTGAGCAATGCAGGAGGCCACCAATGAACCTTTCCCTTCTTTTTAAGTTCCCTTTGCCTGGAATGGCCCAACAATATCTTAAAAGTGATCCTGTATTAAGCAAATGTTAAACGAGACAGACATATAGGCTTCTTGTACTCAAGATGTTTCTTTATCTGTTAAAAAAAAAAAAAAAAAAGCCTCCCCAGTTTTTCTCGCCTCTCTGTGTGAGAACATGGCTGTGTAGTATAAGTCATTTGTGAAATAGCTTTGCCATGTGAGGTAAACAGTATTCTAACAAGTCACAGACACGCGAGGAGCGACTCATCGATCCTTCTTTGAAAGCATTTAAAGGCATGATTTTGAGATCTCTCCACAGGCATGTTGGTTCATGCTATTGGTTCATGTTACTGTGATGAGTGTGATGAGTCCACTCTCTGCAAATACCAGAGTCAGTAAGAAAGCATGTAGGTAGGTGGATAAGGAGTTTAATTATTTAAGGAAGACACTTTATAACTTATGAGTTTAACAGTTTTTAATAGTACAAAATCTTTAATTATTAAGCGTTTACAGGTTAATTATCAAGGTAATAAGAAGGATGGATAGACAGATGAATGGCTGAAAGGATGAATGGATGTACAGAAGCATGGATGGAACTTTAATTGAAGCTAAATGTTTCTGTGCACGTCACATCAGGGAGCCTCTCCTGGACTCCTCAAAGCTCAAGGAAAGCATGACGGTTCCGCTGCCGAAGCTCACCCTCGGTCTATGCCTTCCTGATGTGGAGTCACAGTCATTGCTCTTGGTCTTCAGGTTTATTGATGATGATGATGATGATGATGATGATGATGATGATGATGGAGTGGAGACAGTAGATCCACCAATGCTGTTTGACTTTTTCCTCAAAGTTGTGCTGTGTTTTAATGTAGCTTTGGCGGCCACTTTGAAAGCGTGGGCTGCGGTGCTGCACCGGACTTCCTCAATGGTGTTCCTACAGGGTTTGAACAGGATGATGTAGACTTTGTTAAAGAAAATGCAAGCTAGCATCCCATAGCTGGATGCCAGGATGGCAATGACCTCTACAGCTGAAACAAATTTGCCATAAGTACTGAAGTATGCAGGGATAAAAGAAATCCAAACAATAAAGAAAATGAGCATGCTAAAAGTGATGAACTTGGCCTCTGTGAAGTTTTCGGGAAGTTTCCTTGACTTAAATGCAAAGAAAAAGCATATAGCCGCTAGTAAGCAAGTGTAGCCAATGAGAAACCCGAGTGCCATCACAGAGCCCTCATTACAGGTGATGAAAATGATCTCATCGATGTCATGATTCCTGTAGCTGGAGGGTGGGGCATTGTAAAGCCAGACCACACATATCATGACCTGGACAAAGGTGCAGAGAAACACCAGGAGAAACTGGAGGTTCAGGCCCCACCATTTATGGTGGATGCTTGTGGGGATCTTAGCTTCAAACACCAAAAGAACTCTATTGGTTTTCACGAGGATACAGGAAATGCAAAGGACAAAACTGATCCCAAAAGCAGGCTGGCGTAAACGACAGGTCCAGTCCTGGGGCTCCCCAATGAAGATGAGTGAGCTGGAAAAACAGCAGATGAGAGAGAACAAGAGGACGTACGACAGTTCCCGGTTTGAGGCCTTCACAACCGGAGTGTTTCGAAATCTAACAAAGACTCCCATCACAAATGCTGTCAAGAGAACACCCAGGACCGCACAAATGGCCAAAGCGATCCCAAATGGTTCTGACCAGGCCAGAAACTCAATTTCCTTCAGGAAGCAGAATGTGTGGTTCCCACTGGACCAGGAGTTGTTTGGACACTTGGTGCAAATGCTGGCATCTGAAAGACACATCTGAGGATTATCTGAGTGTTTGTAGACAGTAACAGGAGACAGCATGAACTGAATTACCTTTATGATCGCTGTACTCGCCGTCTGAGCACTCGGTACATTCAAAGCAGCATGTGGGCATGCTGTCTATGATGCCCTTCCTTGTACCAGGTTCACAGTCTTCACTGCAGTTAGAAAATGGCACCTTGATGATAACAGATGCAAACCTTAGATGCTTCAATGACATCACTTTTGATGTTCCTGGTGTGCAATGATGTCAGGAAATTAACAGATATATCAGGACATATAGGAAATTGCCCTAAATCTGACTGACCTCTGAACTGTATCCATTCCACATGATCTTTGTGTTATCAATGAGCAGTTTGGCTCCCCTCCTGGCATGCATGTAGTAGTATCCCACCTCCCTGAACACCACCGAGCCATCCTCAGCAGACCTGTGCCAGTTTATGATAGTGTAGTTTGCTTCCATGTCTGCATTCTCATCAAAATGAACCTTTTCGCCCATGTTGTTAGTGTAGTTCAAATGTCTGAGCTGCTTCAGGACCTGTTAACACATGTTGACCTTTAAGAGTGGCAGTGTCAAATATTATGTGTTGAAAACTGGTTTGTATAAAAGTGCAGTATTTACCTGCCATGCTTCCATTTTCTTTATATCTGCACAAGAGTTGTTAGCAAAAAGCCCGTGTCCAGGAGTGCAGGAGAGTATGTCCTGGAGTGCTTGAGCGATGGAATAAACTGCAACATAGACATTGTAGGAGATACGAAGGTGTGTGTGGTCAAGGTACGGCGTCTCCACGCTTCTGATGTCTTCCTCGCCGGTACACAGTGGCCTAAAACTGTCACTGCCATTTTCACTTTCATGTAGTCTCGGGCTGTCTTCCAGGTAACAGTTGAAGGTTTCCTCCCAAAACTCCCTGACAAATTCATTGTGGCTGTCTCTCTTTGGCTGGACTTGCTGTAAGAACTCCCTAAAGCCCAGTATGTTCCCTGCCTTCAAAGCAAAGCCAATGGTGCCCGCCACAACATCAAGATATTCTCGTTTAGCGATGAGGGAGGAGCTTGCCCACGCTTCACTGGCTAACCAGATTCGATTGGTGATGTTTCTCCTCACCATTTCTTTGATCAGAGGCTCAGTATCAGGGCCGCTGGCAAACACAACAATGACCTTGGCTGTGGAGTTCTCGATTCTGTCAACGAGAGCTTTGATTTCGTGATCCCCAAAGTACTGAGAAATGAGTTCGTTCAGGTGGATGCAGATGTCTCGCTCTTCCATCTCCTTCTCAAACTTTTCAATCCCTGGACGTCCATAGTCGTCATCAGAGGCCACTGCAATGACCCAGTTCCACTGGAAATACTCGATGATGTCAGCCATGGCTGTGGCCTGGTACTCATCTGTGGGGATGGTTCTCATGAAGGACTTGTATTGGTTCCTGTTGCTCAGTAAGCGGCTGGAGGAGGCATAACTGATCTGGTATGGTAAAGGTTTGAGATCATTTTAAAGTTTTTACTGAAGTGTAAAGTCATGATGTGATAATAATGTCACTCACCTGAGGAATATAAAAGAGGCTCAGCAGGTTTGCGACTGCTGTAGAGACCGCAGAGCCTGCTGCTCCCACCACCGCGATGGTAGCGGGGATGTAATCTGTGCAGTTGCAAAATTCATCCAAGTTCAGGGAGTCGATCTTATTTTGGGCCACAAAGCTAAGTGTAGCTTCCAGTGCTTTTGAAACCGTGTTGCACGTGTCAAAGATCCTATAGCCAAGGGTGATGTTGGGCAGGAGGGTACTGCTGTTGTTGATCTCCTCGATGGCAAAAACCATGGCCTGCAGCCAACGGAAACCACGGAAATTGAACCTGCGGAAATAAGGTTTAAATGTGCTGAACACAGCTTTTCAAAATTCATATGCAGTTGCATATGAAGTGCTGAGTTTTACCTGACACACTTTGTGGATTCAGGTCTTGCAGCGAGGTTTTCGTCTTTAGAGGAAATGCCAAAGTGAATGGGGAAAAGACCTCCCAGCAAAATATCACCAGTCATCTGTGCTCTCTGATTGGGCCCATATGTTGAAATGATATAACCGGACCCCAAAAGTATGAGATAACGCAGAGCCAGTCTCATCATTCTGCCCTTTCTGATATATGATGATATTTTCAAATAATTTCTCCAACTGGTGTGAACGTGTTCTCCGTGTTATCTGCTCCCATCAGTCTGCCTGCAGCATCATTTCAGGATACTCATGTTTGTTCTGCTGGGACTGGGAGAAAAGAGCAGAATTTTTTTTTCAAATGACGTGTTTACTTGTGTCTGACTCTACTGAGAAAATACGAGCCAAGATGTTTGTGACCCACCTATGGTTGAGCAGTTGGGGTTTTCTCACCAGAGATTATTTTTATATCTCAGTCCGGAGTAACAGTCACACTGTTGGAACCAAAAGAGCGACAGGAGTTACCTGAATTTAAAGTAAAGTCCTTTCCTTCCTGAAAGAACCATGGCTGTGGCCAGTCAGCCCTGCCATCTTTGCATCAAACCCACTGTGTTTGGCAAATACGGCTGGAAAAATGGTGGAACAGAGCTGTGACTGTGCAACTAACGGCCCTGTACACCCCCGACTGACACCCCTTACTGAGGAGCGATTATAGCAGAAAACACATTTGATGTCCCAAATTAAATTCCTTGAATTTGTTGGAATGAAAATTCTGAGATTTAGTAAAATTAATAATGAGCACTTTCAGACATTTTTAAATAATTCTTAAAGTTAAACAAAGTAAAGGACCAAGCTTACCAGCAGAACTTCTTTGTATGATTCAAATACAGTCGAAAGTTTTTGTCCGCAGGTCTACAGAGATGTTTAGGCCTTTTCCTCAATATATCCAGTGTCAAATGAATTCACTGGCTGATGGCATTAGCTTCCTGAGCCCCATTCTGCTGTTCAATCATTAACAGAGAGGGGTAGACCATTTCTTTCAGCTGAAAACCACTCACTGTTCACTCCTAAAATAACCTCCAAACTGAAGTGGCAGAGAAAAAGATTTGTCAGGTGCCTCGTTAATGACAGAGTAAACATGTGTACATCCATTTCTTTCCTTTTAGCAAACTCACTGTTGTCAAGTGGGGTATTTGATGTCTGTGCAGAATATCTTAACATCTTTAGCCTAAAGGTTGTAGGATTTGCTTGTTATCACAAAACAAGTTTCATATTGTCGATACTGAACAATTTTAATTTAGGTTCCTTTGGTCCTAACAGTTATTTACCTACAGATCTCAAACTAAACCACACTATTGGCTACAAAGGGCCCAGCGTGACTCCAGGAACCCATGAAAGCAGTGGACTGCACCATTATGTTCCACAAACAATTCCCCGTCCCTTTCTGCTCGGATGCACCAGCGTCTGATTTGTTGCTGAGCAGAAGGTTTCAGTAAACACATTACAGTTTACAACATGTTGACTCACTCTGGGACCGACCCAAAGCTTTGTCCATAAGTCAGGTGCAGAGACCCTAAAGGACTGAATTGCATTGTAAATTTACTTATTACTGTTGAAAGAAAGAAGTGTCCCTCTCTAAATAAAGATTGCTGTGGACCTGATTGTTCAAGAGCAGCAGTCAGATTTTCAGCATCCACGTCAGCACAGCTGGAAACACTGATCACGTGATCAGCTTCATAAATTTAAATAAGTCCCGGCAGTAACTATACCATGTGTATTATATTTGTGAGGAACCGGCCGAGCCGGTAAGTTGGAATTGATTCGGATCTGTGTTAATGATGTGTTTTGGTGTCACGTTTCTCCAGGGGACGCGGGCGAACTACAGGTGCGGCCAATGAGACACACCTGTGACTCATCAGCACCGCAGCTACTTTAGGAGTGCTCACGGGCGCACCAGCGTCAAGACGTTGTCAATTGAGAGGTGACGGGAGAGAGTGTGCACACATCGTTGACGAAGAAGAGAGGAGAACGATTGCCGTCCTGTAGTTAAAGGTCGCCACAAGTCCCCTGTGAGAGGATCAATTTCTGTTGGACTGAGAATGCCAGCGGATGACTGAGCGAAGCCCAGCACGTTGCTGCGGTGTATTTTGGTTGGACTGTTTTTTCCTCCTGTGGAGCGCTTTCATTTGTTTTTGCCTACCTTTGTTGGACTCCACTGAGCTGCTAGATATCTGCGTTTGGGTCCGCTTCATTCCCGAGTGGTTCCTAACAGAATGTCTTGACCAACATGGACCCAGCGGATACGCATCACGCTCTCGCTAGTCAGGGAGCCCTGCTCGGACAGCATGATCAGCTGTTGAGAACACTCTTAGACAGCTCAGCAGTGATGTCACGATCAGTCACTGAACTGACGCAGCAGGTGACTAGATTAACCGGAGCAGCCCTTCCTCCGGCTCCTGCTGCCGCGCGGGCTGGAGTCAGAGACCTGCATGCTTGTGACCCAGAGCCATTCGAGGGAGACCTCAACAAATGCCGTGGTTTCCTCCTCCAGTGCCGCCTGGTGTTTGAGCAGCGCCCTCTCTCCTTCGCTACTGATTCTGCCCATGTAAATTTCCTGATTGGATTGCTAAGAGGCAAAGCGCTGACGTGGGCACAAGCCCTGAGCGCCCGTACTGATCTGGGAACCCTTACCTTCGATGAGCTGGAAGACAACTTTAAGGTGGTGTTTCATCACCCCAACCACTCCGGTACAGCTACTGGACGTCAGTTCAAGATCAGCCAGGACCTCCGCTCAGTGGCCAAGTACGCAGTCGACTTCTGAACCCTGGTGGTTGATGGGGGATGGAATGAGCCGGCCCTGGAGGGAGCTTTTTGTCGGGGACTCAATCGACCGGTGCAGAACGCGCTGGCTCTCAGATCTCGGCCCCGAGACCTGAACGCCCTGGTGGCCATGGCAATCAAATTGGACAACCATCTGAGGAACCAGCGACGGGAGTCTTCTTGTCAACCATCTGCCTCACCACACTGGTCTTCTCTCCATCAGCAGGTTTCACCTAGGCACCCACCGGCCGCCGCCACAGCGCCCGCCACTCCGTGGTCCACCCAGTCCTCCGGTGAGGAGCCGATGCAAGTGGGTTGAACCTACCTCCACCCAGCAGAGAGACAAAGAAGGCTGAGTTCCGGACTATGCCTGTTCTGTGGGGAGCTAGGACACATTCTCGCCTCTTGTCCCAAACAGCTAAAAGAATGAGCCCGTCAGGGCATGCAGGAGTGCTGGCGGGCCTCTTCCTGCCCCACCTCATCTCATCTGTCTCTCCCAGGTACGCTTTTTTGAGGTCATGACTATCTTTCGTCCCTGTTCTTAATAGATTCCAGCGCAGATGACTGCTTCATTGACCAGAACCTGGCTAGAGAGCCGAAGGTCCCCACCGAGATGCTTCAGTGACCCAGAACAATATTGGATCTGGACGGGAGACCCATTGCCACAGTTATGCACCATACCTCGCTTTTCACCCTCGTTATTTCCGGCAACCATCGGGAGCATATCCATCTTTACCTCATCCCTTCTTCCTCTGCTGGGGCGGTTCTTGGTTCTCCCTGGCTAATTAAACACAACCCTCACAGGCTGGAGCGTGGCATGCCACGCCCACTGCCTCCAGTCAGCCATACCACCGTCGCCAGAGGCTTCTGGAGATCCCGCAGCCCCGCCCGACCTGTCTTCAGTTCCTGAGGAGTATCATGAACTAGGAGAGGTTTTCTCAAAGCAGCGAGCCCTCTCTCTCCCACCCCACTGCCTGTATGATTGCGCGATCGACCTCCTTCCAGGAGCCCCATTACATCTTGCCCACTTTTCAACCTCTCCTGCCCGGAGAGGCAGGCTATGGAGAGCTACATCAGCGAGTCACTGGCTTCAGGTATAATACGACCGTCGTCGTCGCCCATGGGGCGGGATTCTTCTTCGTGAAGAAAAAGGATGGCTCCCTACGACCCTGCATTGACTATCGAGCTCTGAACGAGATCACGAAACGCAATAAATATCCCCTGCAACTCCTAGACACTGCTTTTGCTCTACTTCACAAGGCGCACATCTTCTCCAAACTGGATCTCTGTAACACTTACCAGAGATGCTGGAGGACCACATTCAACACTTGCGATTGGTCCTTCAATGCCTCTGGGAGAACCGACTATTCGTAAAAGCCGAGAAGTGTGAGTTCCACGTTACCACGGTACAATTTCTGGGATTCATCATTAAACACAGGCAACTCTTACCAGACCCTTCCAAGGTGAAGGCGGTGGCAGAGTGGCCCACCCCATCCTCCTGGAGACAGTTGCAGCGTTTCTTAGGCTTCGCGAATTTTTATCGCTGTTTTATCCAGGGATACAGTAAGGTGGCATCCCCCCTAACTGAATTAATGTCCCCTCTTTGTCCGTTTGTCTGGACCGCAGAGGCGGAGGCAGCTTTTACTCATTTAAAAAAGTTATTTATCTCTGCTCCTATCCTTTCCCCAGGTCGGAGGTCCTGCAGTGGGGGCATGGGTCTCGATTAGCCTGCCATCCAGGTCTCCACCGCACACTACATCTTCTCCGACAATGCTTTTGGTGGCACTTGTGCCTTCATCGCCGCTTGCGCCATGTGCGCCCAGGGGAAATCCAGGCAACCACCAGCTGGTCTGCTCACTCCGCTGCCCATTCCGCAACGCCCTTGGTCACATATCGCGCTGGACTTTATTAAAGGTCTCCCAATAGATCCAATAGATTCTGGATTCTTATGAAAACACACAAGGTAAGATTGTCTTTTTTTAAATTTTCATTTATAATTGTTTTAGTTGGAAATGTGAAACTTAAACACAAACCTTTTTTACTAGCTGGATATTATATATTTATTACATATGTGTATTTATTTATCAGTATTTGCTCTGTCTTACTGAGTTGGTTTAAAAAAAGAAGTTATTGATAGCAGGTGATTAAACATGTGAAGATGCAGAATTAAAATTAAAATTATGTTGGAAAACAACCACTGTGAAGGATTTGTTAATATCATCACCAGAACTTGAACACATGATTATAGAATACAAAATCAATCAATTTAATCAAATCAATTTATAAAAGTGATATTTAAAACACACACACACACTCAAGTGTAATTTTAAGAAGATTTAAAAAGAAAAACAACAAACTGAACATTTATTCAAAATCAGAAATGAAGCATTAAAAGCAGCAAAATTACTTTATTTGCCAGATGCTGCCGGAGAAAATGATGGCCCTCCTCCAGAGCCTGACTCGGAGGAAGCTTCTGGAGCCTGAAGGCGAGGAGTCCAACTTTTGCCAATGCCTGACCACAGTCGATCTGGTAGCTCTGGGGATGGGCAGCATGCCAGAACTGTGGCCGGGCCCAGTATCATGATTGCTTTCCTGATAGCAGCAGTCGCCTCCATATTTGCGGGACTTTGCTACGCTGAATTTGGAACTAGTGTTCCAAAGACTGGCTCTGCCTATCTCTACAGCTATGTGACAATGGTAGAGATATGGGCTTTTATCACTGGCTGGAACTTGCTGCTGTCCTATATCATAGGTACGCGTGATGAGTGTTTACCCTATTTTTAACCAGCTTTGGAAAGGAAACTGTTACTGTATTGCATTTTTTTCTCTCATATAGGAACATCCAGTGTTGCCAGAGCCTGGAGTGGGACCTTTGATATATTTGAAAATGTAATTGTCAATTCTTTGGGCAAAAATGCTGTCATGGATGTACCTGGATTTGCTCCTTACTCAGACTTCTTAGCAGCAGGACTCATAATGCTCCTGACGGGAAAGTTTAATCGATTTAACATGGTTTTAGTTTGTAAATGAGACTCATCTTTAGAATCTGTTTTCTTGTTCACAGTATAGAATTTCTTTTGATTTTTATTTTTAGGAATTATTGCATTTGGTGTTAGAGTCAGCAATTGTCAATAAGATTTTTACAGCAGTTAATATTGTTCCTGTTTGCTATGTGTAAAGGACCCAAATGCAGGTATGAGGCAGGCTCTCAACAGAAAAACAACCCTTTATTGGGTGTACACGGGGAAACAAAGTGCTCCAGTGGAGGAAAAACAAATGTCCATGTAAACTTAAAGTCCAAACTCTTCACGTGGAGGCTCCACTGCAGGGTGTCCAAAGATTCAAACTCAGACTCTTCTCAATGGACGTGCGACCACTCTGCAGGAGAAGAAACAACAAACAATCCAGCAATGGGGACCAGCTGGCAGCCTCCCTAAATCTGCCGCTGATGAGCCGAACAGCGACAGGTGTGCAGTCCTGGCTGGATCCCGGGAACCTGCGCCCGGGACAAGCCGCACACACAATAAAGGGCCGGCAAGCCAGACCCGTTTGCTAATTTTCATTAAACCCCCAAGGGTCCACATCTCTTCACAGGAAACAGACGTCACCAGATGAAACTATGGCACAGAGCAGTGAAGGTTTTTTTCCCCTTTGGTTTTGAGGGAACGATAGCTGGGGCAGCTACATGCTTTTATGCATTTGTTGGATTTGACTGTATTGCTACAACAGGCAATTTCACTTACACAGGTATACTTATTTGTAAACGTTCTAGCAGGTACAGAATTTAGAACACATGACTTGTGTTTTCCTTTAGGAAAGGAAGTTCAGAATCCTCAGAAATCCATCCCCATTGGAATTGTTGTTACTCCTGATCTGCTTCTTGGCTTATTTTGGCGTGTCTTACCCTTTTACCCTCACCCTCATGATGCCGTACCATTTGCTCAGTGTTCACAGCCCTCTGCCTGTGGCCTTTACATACATTGGCTGGGGCCCTACAAACTATGTCGTTGCTGTTGGATCCCTCTGTGCATTGTCAACAAGGTCAGAAAAACACACACAACCCAAACTCTTCACATTCTTTCATTGGCTATTTTAACATGTTGGTTTCACAGCCTGCTGGCATCAATATTCCCAGTACCCCGTATTCTATTTGCCATGGCCAGGGATGGACTTTTCTTCAGATCTCTCAGTAAAATGAGCCATAGACAAAGTCCTGTCACAGCCATTCTAGTCTCTGGAGTTGTTGCAGGTAAACTGTAAATTACAAAGACCATAGGCTGATGCTACATTCCTAAACTGTATATCTATATCTATGTCTCTTCAGGTATCATGGCATTACTGTTTGACCTTAAAGCTCTGGTTGACATGATGTCAGTTGGTACCCTATTTGCCTACACACTTGTTGCCATTTGTATCCTCATATTAAGGTAAATTGATTACAAGCATTATTGCAATGAAAATACATTCATTTTAACAGAGGATAATCTGGGATTAATGCTTTAATAATGATGATATGGTTTCAGGAGGAGGACATTGAAACACAAATTCAAAGTTGACAAAACTGAACATTTCGTGATTAGGCAAATATGGACATATACATTCATTCATCCATTTTTAAAACAAATTTTACAGGTATGAAGCAGAGGTCAGCGAGAACGTGGCTAAACACAATCCTTTTCAGTTCCAGAATTGATAGATCTCCCTTTACGAGCCACCACACGCACATCAAAAAACGTGTCTGTTTCTGCGATTTTTATTAGTAAGAGACATCCATCCCAAATTGAACAATTTGAATATGATTTCCATTGGAGTTGAAGTTCTGACCTTTTATTCTCTTTAGTGTTTTTAATCATCGCCCTGAGCATCTTTATATCAAGAGCCGCTGACTCCCTGCAGGCCCTCGAGTGATTGAGTTTACTTTGTGTCTCTGTGATTGTGCTAAACGTGTCTGTTGCCGTGGCAATCATCTGGAGACAACCACAGAATACAGCTAAAGCTGCATTTATGGCACGTCTTACACTACATAATTTAAGGGCTGGTTTTATTGAAGAAATTCAAATTTTGAGCAATTAATGTCTCACATTTTATACCATAAAGCGCATTTCTTCATGTTGATCATAATTGTGCATTTTCAGGTTGCCTTTGTGCCATTAATTCCTATTTTCAGCACATTTTTTAATGTCTATTTGATGGAACAACTTGGCTCAGACACATCGATCCGCTATGCTGTGTGGATGACTTTAGGTATGTGAAATACAAAACTATAACACACAAATTCACATTTTAAGGGTTTTAGATGATTTATTTCCTTTTCTGCGTGGATGGAGGAAGCTTTAGGCAAGGACTTGAGAGAAGTTCTTTTTGTATGTGTGGGGTTAAGGTGATTCTATGTAAAAGTACTGTATGTGCCTGTGAACTGTAAGGTACCAAAGATATTGAAAACACAAATTTTACACTTTGCAAAAATTAACAAATAAACAAACATGAACATACTTTTCTCTGAACAGGTTTGCTCATCTACTTCAGTTATGGAAATTCAGCACAGTGTGCAGAAACAAAGGCTCCACAGTTCACAAAGTCACGTCAGCATTTATGGCATCACCTCCACACCACAGAGCAGAACTGTGAGTCTAGTTTTTAGTGGCTCTTAAGAACTCTTGTGATTTGCTGATATGTGCATTTTGTGTGCAAACTGTCAAGCAAAGAAAAATGTCGATATACATTTTAGATGTTTAGGCCTGGGAGCTTGAGGGTCCTGTGCAGTATCTTTGCTGTTCCTAGCACTGCACTTTTCTGGACTGAGATGTCTGAGGTTTATTTATTTATTTATTTATTTTGTTTTATTTATTTATTTTATTTTGTTTGTTGGTTTCTTTTTTGTTGTTGTTTGTTTTTTTTGTTTTTTTTTTTTTTACAAAAAACAGATAGGAACCAAAGAAGGGCGACTTTGTTTATGAGGATTCTATTTAAATTGCGCACTCTGTAACCCCATATATCCAATCAGAAAGCAGATTTCGCGCAGCTCAGCGATCGTAACTGCCTTCGGCCAATCAACGAGTTGTTCTGCGGCGGAAGCGCATTGTTCAAAATATAAAACGTTGTCGCATAAAATCAGCTGAGAGTCAGACTAGAAGCGATCGGAAGACAGTTGCAGGGGGTGTGCGTTGAGTTTTGACCGAAAAACCCTCGTTGCTCAGAGGTAATCTGGATTAAGACGAAGAAGAAAAGGCACTGCGCACTATCGACAGACGAGGTCAGTTGAATTAATCAAAAACTCTTTTTGGATGATAATCTATGAACAGGAAATACCTGCAACGAAAACGTGACATTGGTGGGCCTTGGTTAAGGCTGTATCCAGTGAAGGCTAGGCAGTATAAGGAAAAAAAAATTTTTTAACTGAAATAAATCGTCATTTCATCGGTTTCACGTAAAACAATATAGAGTAGAAAAGTAGAACATTCTAAAAGGAAGCTTGGTTGATGATGAAATTTTTCTGTTCGACTACTTAATGGCTCCACTGAGTTTCTGTCTGTGAGTTGTCTTAGTATTAAGAAGGAATTCATTCCTCCATAAATCCACATACCACAGATTAGCCAAATCTAAATCTTCTTTACAAACACATTTAATCCTTACACTGGAAAAAAAAACATTTTTATTGTGGTGTTTTGTTGACTTCTGTTGTTTATATTAATTTAAAATGCGCAATTTCTCTGCGTTTTATAGGCAAACATGGCACTGTCATTGTCCTCCCCATGTGGATATCCCATTGATGAGGATGAAGAAATGCCTGTGTTTGAGTCTACAGCAGCAGAACATGGGGGGCTTTCCAGACCACGTTTACCTGAGATATCTGTAATCTCCCCAGGCCTGAACAGCCATCCAGCCATTGCAGAACTGGTAAGAAATTACCATGATTTAACATCTTTTGTCAAGTGTCCTTTAGATTTTTCATTGTGAGCTTTTTTTTTTTTGTGATTGCACTCATCCATTATACAGCATTTTGTAAATACAATTCTTAAATATTCTCTAGAAAGTACCAGTTAAGCCTCTAGTGGTGACACATGGAAACTGTGATGAAGGTGGCACAGAGAGAGTAAAGGTATATGTGCGTATCCGGCCGCTCACTGAGGTGGAGAAAGGCAGAGGAGAAGACCAGGTATAATTGCTTTACTTCCTCTGGGTATATATTGCAGTTATTCAAGTATTGCTATTAGTAAAGACTTTACTACTACAAGGTTCACGTTCCTTCGTTTAGGGTTGTGTGGCAGTTCAAAATGAAGAGGCTCTGCTCCTCAAAGCGCCAAAAGAATCACAAAATATGAAAACTGCAGAGCGAGGCATCGGCCCGAGCATGCACAAGTTCAGTTTCTCGAAGGTGGGTGTGTCAGACTCGCTTTTATTTGCGTTTGTATTGCATTTCTATTTTCATTGTTTCATTGATTATAATGGGAGGAGGGTACAGTAAAATATTTTCTCAATGTTTTGTTGTACAAATCGACCTTATCAAATGTTATAGATTTTTGGACCAGAGACCACACAGCAGCAGTTCTACGAGCTCACCATGAAGAAGATGGTGAAAGATGTGCTTCAAGGAGAAAACAGACTCCTGTATACTTATGGAGTAACCAATTCTGGAAAGACTTATACCATTCAAGGTAAGATTTTTAGGACCCTTGATACTTATTTAGAGCCCATATATGAATCTGTTCAGGCAGCACCATGCATCTTTAATTACAAGCACTGTTCTACAGGCAGCGGACAGAAGGCAGGTCTCTTGCCTCGGGCTTTAGTGTCACTGTTCAGGAAGCTGCAGGGTCGTCTCTATGCTGCTATGGATGTGAAGCCAGTGATGTACCAGGATGTGCGCCAGCTTGATGCTGGCGAGGTCAGAGCAGAGGAAATCCAGAGAACCTCTCTTCTCCAAGAGGTAAATAAAGTTTTATGTATAGTTTTAACATGATACGGAATCGTAAAGGGTTTGTTTGGATTTTCATTTGTTGCTTGTTACAGAGTGAGAACCTAAGTCGACGTGGTGGCAACGCCAGCACGTGTGACAGTGGCATTGGAGGACTGTCCTCCATCAGTAATATGGCCTCCCAGTTTGAAGGTGAGTTAGCAGTTTAAGTGTCGTACAGTAATTTATTCCAAACTGGAATACAGATTTTGGGACTTTCAAGCAGGGCTTGGAAAAATGCCAGCAAAGAGCATAAGAGTTGTTTTTTAGAGTACACATAGATATTTCATATATCTTTATAACAACATACTTGTACTGAATTTCAGTATTACTGTAAATGACAGTGTTTGTGTATGTCTGCAGATCCTGACAGTGTGTGTCTGGAGCCTGACACTCTTTCTCACAGTGGAGAAGATCTGGAGGAGGGAGTGCAGTTTTCTGTCTGGGTGTCATTCTATGAGATTTACAACGAGTTCTTGTATGACCTGTTGGACATTTCACCTGCACTGCAGCCCAGAAAAAGGGTCACACTGAGGCTGAGTGATGACAAGCAGGGCAACCCCTATGTGAAAGGTGAAATGAATTCATTTAAAAAAAGCTTTTTTTCAGGTTAAATATTAACATGCATAGATGTTCATGTGTTTCAAAAACATGTGTTTCATAGACTTTTTAAATGTGCTACTGCTGCTTCCCAGAGTCACTTATTTTTTACTTGTTCTGCCAGACCTCACCTGGATCCAAGTGCGCAGTGCTGAGGAGGCTTGGAGGATTCTTAGAGCTGGACGTCATAACCAGAGCTTTGCCAGCACTTACCTCAACCAAAACTCCAGCCGTAGGTAGGAACGCTGACCTTGTCCTATTCAGTGTGTGATTCTGTTTCATTTTAATTTTGACTGAGACTATCTGCACCTCTCTGCATATATCTATCACCCAAACAGTCACAGTATATTCTCCATTCGTGTCCTGCACATCCGCCCAGAGACGCTTTCATCACCATCCATACACATCAGCGAGTAAGTGAACTATTACTACTGCTACAATTGCTTAGCTGAAACTTCTAAATATTGTGTTTGTACAAGAAATAATGTGGAATTCTGTGCTGTCTCCTCTCTAGACTTACCGTGTGTGACCTGGCCGGGTCAGAGCGCTGCAAAGAGCAGCGCAGTGGAGAAAGGATGAAGGAGGCGACCAACATCAACACCTCTCTTTTAACGCTGGGGCGCTGTATCACTGCCCTGAGACACAACCAGAATAAGTGTGTTTTGGTATTGAAGGCATATTGTAGTGTGTCTTGTATGATCCAGCTATATATTTAAAAACCTTCCTAAACATCCAGGAGCCGCCCCCCTCAAGTAGTGCCCTTCAGAGACAGTAAACTGACCCGGGTCCTGCAGGGTTACTTTTGTGGCAGAGGAGTCTCCTGCATGGTGGTCAACATCAATCCGTGTGCCTCCATCTATGATGAGACACTCCAGGCCCTCAAATTCTCAGCTATTGCTACACAAGTAAGAAAAGGCATTTCTCTAAGGTTCCACAAACACGCCCTGTGAGGCTCATGTGTTTTTAAAATGTGGTGGTGTGAAACCCAAAGTGAGATAAGAATTTCCTGAAATGATTTCAGCTGGTCCATGGGCCATCTACAAAAACCAGAGTGGCTTACATCCTGTCACTGCTGCGCGAGCCAGTGGCAGTTGCTAATGAAAGCACAACGATGGAAGAAGAGGGAGACGAGAGTGATGTTGAAGATGGAGACATCACCATGCTAAATACTGAGGTAACTTTTCAGTCCTGTAAGCAGAAATATTTACTTGACTTTCTTCCTTTTTATCAACTTGTTCATCTATGATGTTGCCACAAGATGTCGCTGTTCAATGTTTTTTTTTTTTGGGGGGGGTTACTGCAATGACCAGTGGTGTCCCATTTTATCATCTTAATGTGTCTTTATCAAGGCTCTGCTGCAGGCCATTGATGTGCTGAAGAGGAAGGTGAACCGTCAGCGTGAAGAAAACGAGGCTCTCGAGGCAAAGGTGAGGGAGCAGGTTGTCTCTGAGGTGATGGAGGTCATCAGTGACATGCAGAATGGCTTCAGGTACGTGTGCTCTAAGAAAACCAGCTTTAAAGATGTTTTTAAGATACGTAAAAGTGAATGCTGTTTTTTTGGTCTGACAGAGAGACCTTGGAGGCACAGACAGCTCTACTTGAAGAGAAATATGAGGACAAAATAGCTAACCTCCAAATGCATCTGAAGAAGTTCTACAGCCAGGAGCTGAAGGTGAGGGCTAGCTGTAATTGTTCCTTATTTCCCACCATTATGCTTTGAATAAAAAATAACCAAAGCAAAATTATTTACATTTATTTTAGGAGAGAGAACAGGAGATTGAAGATTTGTCTGCTGACCTTAATAAAATAAAGCAAGATGAATCTGCACACACATCAGGTCTTCAGACCAATGTCGAAGGTCCTCGACGTTCTCAGCGCCTTCTGACTCATCAGGGAAGGCTTGACACCGAGCTGGAACAGTGTCGTGCTGAGCTGCTGGCTAGAACAGAGGGTATATATGGTTTTTAAAACACTGCAACAACTGTCTTGATGACAGGTCAGTGTTCACCGCTTCCTTCTGGTTGCAGAGGTGACAAAACTCAAGATGCAGCTGGCAGTTCCTGGTTCAGCTGGAACTTATACCAGTGCTGCTGACCGTAAACTGGAGGAGGGACAGAGGGTCAGTTACTGTTTGGTTTTAATCTCACTATTTTTTCTCCTCAGTGTGAGTGTGCTAATGGGAAATATTTTTCTACTAGAACCTGTATCAGCTGCGCTTGGATCTGCAGAGACTTGGTACGGACCTGCAGTCTGGTGAACGAGCCTGCTGTCGCAACACAGGAGGAGAGAAGTTGCGGCAGGCACTGACCGCAGCAGATGAGAAAATAGCCAAACAGGTACGAACACAAAGAATGCATTTAAAGTATATCTGAAAGTGCCCAATTCAAGTGCTTACTTTTTATTTTAAAAAAATACAAAAAAAACCCTAAGTATTCTTAAATGCAAATGTAATTTTAAAAGTTCTTTCCCTCTACTCTTTCCACTAACAAATTTGGTGCACAGCCATCCTTAGAGATTAAATCTAGTTACCTAACTGTGTGCACTAGCAGATACTTGCAAAAGCATGTTCCAGCTTCACTTGCCCCTCTGTCACTGGACCCCCCACCTTCACCCTCTCCGGGCTTGTTTAACCCTCATTGACTGACTTCTTCTTAGGACCAGATCTTGGTGGAGCTGCAGAATAACCTGATGCTTGTAAAGGCTGATTTAAGGCGCAAAGCAGAAACCCTGGCCCAGATGAAGTCTGCTCCTCACCAGCTTCTCTCCTCCGGTTCTGATCCAGCAACTTCGTCAGGCTTGTGCAAGAAAAGAGGTCGTGGCGCCGCCGCGCCCTGCAGCACCGAGAACAGACCTCCACTAAAACAGCCCTTTTTCCCATCCCTCTTTCCAACACGCACATACAACAGTCGTTTGGCAGAGGAGGCTAAGGTCACCCCCTACACGCGGATCTTGAGATCCCGTCAACCGTCTCCCCCTCGCAGCCCTGCTTCCACCCCTTGCAGTCTCAGGGGGAAGTACTGAGATACCTGGAGCTTCAGTAGAAAAGTCTCCTTTTGGATTTTCTGCACAAACACTGTACTCACAAAAAATCTTTATATTACTTGTATATATTCAGCTCAAAGTACAGTGTATTCAATTATTCCAAATCGAGTGAAGTTTGTGAATTATCTTTAACTTTGGGAATTGAGGTTGAAGTGCTACTGTAAAGATATACCTGTATAACTTACATTCTGTCTGTAACTTCTTCACATGGCTTTACTGTAAATATTTTTCTCACAATAAAAATCTTTAAAATGTTTGTTTCTTGCTAGTAAAAAAAAAAAACTTTAATCAAATTGTATTTTCATGTATCATTAAAATAACATGCAGAGGCAGTTCCAAAAGTTCTCAGTGGTAAGGTAAAACATGGTGCAATGTGCAGAAAAAACAATGTGCAGAAACATCACTCAAACATAAGCAGTATCAAATGTTCCTACTCGTGGTTTGGTTTATATCAATAAAAAAAAAGCTAATTTAGCAAACAAGCACTTTTAATGTCAATAACATCTTTTCAATAATAGATTTGAGCAGAGCCAAACTTACATGAAGCAAACAACTGTCCATTTCACAGCAAGTTAATTAAAAAGGTGGATGTCAGGGTGTGAAAGAGATGAGGTTGAGTGGAGACACCCTCCTGACTGGAGTGTTGTTGTTGGAGAGCGGAGCAAACAGATCTGTTGATGGTGTTTCATTCTGATCTCTAACTTGTGAGATCTGCCTCAACAGGGCTTTTCCTTCTTCTCGAGCCTGAAAACAGAGTGCCAGTTTGAACCATTTCATGGCACTGCATCAGCTGGCAGTACGACAACACAAGCAAACTTACATCGTTGTAATCACAACATCGCTGAGCGCAGAGGGACGCCTCATCGTAGAGCTTGTTTTTGAAATAGTACTGACCCAGGTACCGCAGAGCTGTACTCACTTCAGCGTGCTCCAGTTGTTCCTGAAATAATGACATCTTGGTTACTCACATAACATTTCACACCAAATATTTTCAGATCAGCGCATAAGCAGCAGATTGGTTGTTAAAACCGTGGAATTATACTGACCCCACAGGAAAAGATGTCTTGTATGTAAAGCATGTAACACTGAGCAGCATCATCAGACTCGTTCAGCTGTTCATGGAGTCTGCATGTGGGACAAAGACAATTCACACAGGTCTGGATGACACAAACAACGTTGAGTTTTTTTATTAGTTATTCACGCAAAAAAGATATTTAACAGGAATGTCAAAGGATTTTTTTTTATTTAATAAACTTTTCTAACCCCTAATGATAAAAATGTACATATTATCATGAAATGATATGAATAAGATGGGTTTTTGTAGTAAACTACAGCTTTAGCAATGACAGCAGGCTTACAGCCACTTACTTCGCCAGTTTGAGCAGAGCCATTTTCTCTACATCTCCAACAGAGTATGCCCTCCAGTAACACTGCACCAGACAGGAGCATCAGATCTTCACTATCAGGGACAAATGGATGAATTGTTCATTGACAGTTGTCTCCTACCTTCTTTGCTTCCGCTTGTTGTGACAGCTTTTCATAGCTTTCACCCAGAGCGACCAACATACGCGAGTCATTGGGTCTATAAACACAGCATACATTCTCAAAAAAAGACTTGCAGAACTGTTTTTGTATAAGAACTTTTTTTTTCAACATACCGGAGCTGGTGAGCCTTTCGATAATAATACAAACAGTAAAATGGCATCCTGAGGATCTCATATGTTTGACCCAGGCCATACCAGGCACGGTAGTCACGCTTGTTCACCTCGATGGCATGTCTAAAATAGGAAAAAGAAAAAAAAAAAAAAGGTTGACTTGATAGAAGAAACTCCTCCAAAAAAAGACATTGATTCCATTTTCAGGCTGACCTGTAGGCTTGGATGGCAGCTGAAGTGTTCTTCATCTCCATGTACTCATGGCCCATTAGGGTCCAAGCGCCGAGGCAGCGAGGGTTGAGTTTAAGGGCCCGCTGGAAGTACAGAGCTGCCTTCTCATGCTGAGAGCGTAAACTATAATAGTTTCCTTTGGATGACATGATAAGTTACTCAAATACAATCATACCTCTGTCCTAAATGACCTCTTTATGTGCACAATCAATACACAGATGAGGCTGAATATTAAAGGAGTTAAAGTTTCCTCAATGTAGCTACTAATCTGCTTAATTTAATGCTTACCAATGACGCAGCATGTCTCCACTCTGTACTTATCAATCTCCACAAGGTTGTGAGCCAAGTAGCTCAACTCTGGTTTCATACTCTGAAATGCAGTGGAATATTAACATCTTAATATCTTCTGACTTTAATCTTTTAAGGCTTTAACCAAAACTGAAGTAGCAAACTCACTTTGACATACAGCAGATTGGAGAATGTGTCCATGTTGTCAATTCTATATGGATCCTGATCCCTCAACTCATTGAACATAGCCAAAGCTTGGTCAATATCTGAAATCAAAACGGGGGACAAGTGTTGTTTTCATGCTGACCCTGTATGTCTTTTGTAATGATGTAACATAACCGAAAAGGTGAAAAACATACCTCTGATATTGTGGTAGGCAACAGCAATCTGGGAGATGATGTAAGTGCTCTTAGAGAAGCCAGCTTCAATCAGGTTCTGGTATTTCTGCAGTGCTTCTTTGATCATTTGTAACTCTGTGTACATGTGAGCCATGAAGAAGTCTCTAATCCAGCAGTCTGGCAGTGACAGGGACTTCAACTGGGGACCAAGAGAGAAAAACATCTCAATTATTTGAAATCACCTTATCTTTAAAGTGACTGCTACTGATTGTCACAACAGTAATTCTTTTTCTCTGGAATGCAATGTCCAACTTGCTATTTTCTTTCTTTTTACCATTTCATTGTTAGTGACAAGGTTTCCAAGCTCCAGCCAGGCTCCCCAGTGAAGAGGAAGTGCATGAATTGCCTCAACAAACACCTCCACTGCCTCTTTGATCAAATCAAGCTTTCGCAGTACCACACCATAACTGTATTTCCACACACACACACACACACACACACACACACACACACACACACACACACACACACACACACACAGCTCATTATTAGGCTAACAGGTTCCTGCCAAAAGGCAGGGAGGAAAGAGTTGTCTCAATAAATTTTATGGTTCTTACAGGTATAAAGTGAAGCCATCCAACTCTCCGGCGATATGCTTCTTACTTAGCTCCACCCTCAGTTCCCGCAAAGCTTCATTTCGTACCTGACCTTTCTCCAGAGGACCTAGAATCAGACATTAAATGTTTTGTGACAAAGAAATACAAATTACTTGCAGGTCTTTTTTTTTTTTTTTTTCATTAAACCTTCCTTACCCAGGCTGTCCACAGTCTCGTCATCTTTCTTTTTTTCACCTGACTAAAAAGAGGAAAATTCAAAATACTGTTAAAATATTCTCCAAGTCTCAGTATCAAAATGAAAGTTGGTTCTGCTTGAAATAGAATCAAGGTATAATTGTATAATAAATACAAGCGCACCAGATAACGTGAATACATGTACAAGAAATAAGACTTCTGACTGCAGCAGCCTTTCAGGAAATAAGCAGCCCGATCATATTCTTTCAGGTCAAAGTAGGATTTGGCCAACGTTAGTGCATCCAGGTCTTGAGCATCTTCCTGTGTTTGGAACAGATACAAAGAAAAACAAAAATAGTCCACAAAGTTAATTTATATATCTATTAACATGATGAAATTCAACATGTCCTAAAATAGTATTACATGAACACGATCAAAATAGATAAGGACTTTGCAGGATACAGACCTCAGTAAAGGAAGGCGATGGAGGTAATTCATCTTTTGGAAGAGACGCCAAAGCAAATGCCAGTTCAGAAGCCCTACAATGATAAATACAGGAATTTTGATACTTATAGGAAGGATACCAATTAGCACTAAAAGGCAAAATCTTGAATAAGATATCAGAATTAGTCTTCTGCTATGCAGCTACACTTTCATTTCTTCTGAAATCTGTTGTCGATTTTATACTTGACAAAACAAAGGAGGAAGAAACTTCTCTGTAACTGAATTCTAAGAGAATCGTTAAAGTATTCAGGCAGTTTTATGTTATATGATTATGGACTGAATATATATGTTTTCATTTATTTTAAAAAAAAAACGCTACTGCCTGGAATCAAGATTACTTATACATACACTATCCACAAGTGTTATTGCCCCAAATAAATAGTTAGAGTAAAGCGTTTGAAATAATAATGAATCTTTTAAGGCCGAAGCGTTAGAAATGAACTTTACTAGTTTAAGATTGCTACCGTGACTACCGTGGCTTATTTTTGACGCGATAATGCAGTAAAAAGTACGCCAGTGTTGGCACACCATTTAATCTCACCATTTTGCGCTGTGTAAAAGTCCTCTTTCTTTACAAAGACATATTACTGATATAAGCTGTTTTTTTATTTGCACCAAATCCCCAAACTCACTACAAAGAGACGCCATTTTTGTATTTTACCTAGAAAGAATGCTATTGGTTGAAGTTACAAAGAGGAAGTTCAGCCTTTAAATTTACATCATTTCCGATAATGATTTATTACCAGAATAAAAGATTCGCAGTTATTCCTAATATTATTTAGAAAATCTAAATAAACTTATTTTAGGGAAAGGCAACTGAGAAGACACACAAACGTCTTTTAAATAGCCTACATTTTGTAGATGTTAAATGTAACAAAACATAAATAAATCTTTGCATTCAAGGTTTCTATGACCCTCTTACGCCAGCTCAGACTCCGTCTGTCCGGGAGGAGATACTCTCTGTTCCAACATCTAATTTCAGCTACTGAAGGTTGGACCTTCTATAGATCCTTCGCTGTGACAAACAGGACAAAACAGTTGAGTTAAAGGCACAAATAAAGTAAGAGCATTACAAAAACAAAGGGAAGCGTGAAACACCATTTATTGACTAAATTGTGATGTAATGAAAATTCAGTAAAATTCATATAGTTTTAATAGAAAACGTATATTGTAATGCACACATTTTCATTATTAGTAGGGAAGACTCTAAATATACTCCTTAGAACACAGGATAAAACATTGAGCCAAAGGGAATACAGGCCTGTAAAACAAAACCTGGCAGGTGTGCACACACTACATGAGCAATGAAATCCACAGGACAAGTGTTCCACTAACTTTGATCACAGGGAGGACTTGTTTTTTTTTTTTTTTTTTTGTTTTGGTGAAGATGATTGTCTGCTGCTGCCTGTCTTTGGGTTGTTCAACAATTTTGTTGAATTTACATTACTTTTTGGTGGTTTCTGTTTCTCCATAAGTCTTATGCAGTTAAAATGCTGTCATTTTTTGGGGGCAGAAACTGGTTTGGGATAAAATAAATACCCTGCTACCCTGCTATACCCAATGTGGCCAGGAGGTGGCACTATCTAGCTAGACTCACCAAATGAAGGAAGGAAAAACAAAGAAATGCTTTACTGCAGCCATTCTGTTTGAAACTTAGAACATAACAGAAAAGACATGGAGAAATGCAAGATTGAAAATATTTGTCCAAGGTATTGTGCTTTTAATTTGTAATGTATTTTTGAGAACATTCATTCAATAACATGTCCTGACTGACTCTTATGAAGAAAAAAAAAATGCTGCATAAATCGGAATTTTCCCATTAGTCTTAAAATTCATCCTGGCAGAAATGCTGATGAGGCCCATTGTACTCTTCCCTCCATTTGAATGCAGCAGCTTCCCCCTTTTTTTGTTGGATGTTCTCTGTCAGACATGTTTCCCTATTCTCTACCAAGCAGAAGAAAGTACAAGACTGACAAAGTAATCAAGCAGTGCTGGATTTTACAAGGACAAGCACATGGCTCAGTGAGCAGGTTAAAAGTGGTGCTGATATAGGCCACATCCGTTGTTTTCATCAAGTCTGCCTGTCTGCTTGGCCCCTACAAAAAGACAATATAGACACAAATTCCAGAACGCTCACCGCCACTCTATGATGCTGCTGTGACTGTGCCGCACCTGCAGGATTTGAGTGTGTATATGGCACGAATGCATTATGTGGACTCTGATGGGAAAGTCTTGCTGTCGTAGTGATTCCTGTTTTTCTTCTGCTGCTACTACCACCATCTGTACAGCGGATTAGAGGATTAAATATGCTTTCACGTTTACATTTGTAACACTTTTCAGCTACAGCTGTTGTCCACTTATGTGTCGGCCAGAGGCCAAATATGTACATCTCAGAACTAAAAACTTAAATTCAAATCAAATTATTCACTCTATGATTATGCAATTAAGCTGATTCTACATCATTTTTCCAATTCTGTGTGACTGTGGTTTTATATAAAATGTGGCAATTTAATCATGAGCTGTTGCTGTCCAAATACACCATCCTCCAGGCCAATATTATTGTCAGAAATATCAGCCCTTCAAATCTGCAAAAGAGCATCTGCAACATAAATTATGTGCAGGATACTCTGTCACTTTCTTTCAAATTGTGAGACTGAGATTGACTGAGATTTACTACGGACCAAGTGTTAAAAAACAATGGTCATTTGCCTCCTTTGGTGCAAAGAGTGGGAATCAGTAGCTACCAGTACCCACGCTGGTCGATTACTACTGTGGAGGCGTCACACGATGCTCTCCAGAAACATGTGAAACCTCTCGTCATGACTGTGACAGATGTGTGATGTTCGTGCACAGAGAGAGAGAGAGCGATCTGTTTTGGGCATGAGATGAATTTGCCCTGTGGGACAGGTGCTGAGAGGAGTGGGAGCAGACACAATAAATCTAATGTTACGCGCAAACCCAGCATTTCCACTTCAGAGGAACCCGGGGAACATGTAACTGGTGATGGTGGGTTTGTATGGAAATGCTCTGTCAACGATATGCTTTTATGCCAGCGGTTCTATTTCCTGTAACGTGATAACTCTCTGACCCTCTTTCATCAGTATAAACCAGCTGGTGGACACAGAACCACACCGAGCCAACCTCGGTTACCCTCGATTTAAGCCAGACGTTCCGTTTTAACTGAAACAGTTGGAGAAACAACACATACATGGGCTCCATAAGTTTAAACGTAATCATCAATGAGATGTGATTCAGGCCAGGAATGGCAGCATGGAATGAGAAGGAGAGTGATGGTTTCTTCACCCAAGGCCATGTAGATACTATACATGAGTTAATATTTTATGATTCATGATTTTATACATGAATTTTGATATCAATTCTCTTTTGTCTATAAAACCCATGAGGAATATTATAGCAGGGTAAGGTTCTCTGTTCACCACCACCACATGGCGCAGCTCTCCCAGTCAATTAAGCAGTCGGGCTATTGTTTATTTCTTATCATGGTGTTGCAGATATATACTGCCGCTGACGAACTAATGCCACTTTTCATTTTTAGACATTTAAACTCAGAGAATTCTAGCTACTTGTGGTTTATGTTATTATTCTGTCTCATTGTTTCTGGTCTTATCTTTTGTTAATTGCAGTTCTTCCTAATTAGTTTCACAGTGTGCTGGAGGAGGACAGGACAGCGGGCGATGATCACAGCACACACACACACACACACACACACACACACCACTCCCTCACACTCACCTGGAGGTAACTGTGAGTTTCTGCTCAACCTAGTGTTATTGGGCTGCGCATATCAAGCGTACTGTCCCATGGGAGAGAAATTAATAAAAATGAAATAGATATTATGTCCAATCTTCATAAATTATGTGGTCAATAAAACTATGGACCAACTAAATGGTCAGAGAAAGTCTTGTGGGCTGCTAAACATACAGTATATGTGCACAGATTTTATGGTGCCTCTAGTGCTAGCTCCCTTTTGACCTACCCGGCTTTGGAAACTTGCCCTGCTGCTTTGACCTTTTGAACCCTAACTGGTATCAGTCATTACAGACTCACAGTGTGGAGTCAAAGAAAACTTTTAGGGGGGAAAATAATCTCTAAAAATACCAAACAATTCCACTCTGGAAGGCTTAATATTGAGATAAGATCTTTTCATGTTCATTGAGCTGTTACAAACATGAAGAACTGACTCCAGTCGGGTTAGATGGGAAAGTTGCTTGCTAAAAAATACCCCAAATAAATTGTTTTACACTTATAATGTTGAATTGAAGAGCAAAGGTGATATTATTGTTTTTGTAATACATGTGACATGTTGGTCACAGCCTTCTTTCTGCCCACGATGAATTGTTCCCACATTAAGAGCCATTAGCATGTTTGGAAACATTAACTCCAATGATCTGTTTTTGGGGTGCCTAACGAACAGCAACAGATGACATGCCCCTGCGGCCAAAACACAACACTTGAGCTGAGCTTTGTGTCAAACATTCATGTCTCTCCCAGCTCTGCTGGGACCGTCTCACCTCACCACGCCGCCCCGCAACCTCTTGTTTTTTTTTTGGGATGCATGTGATGAATTCTGCTGCTTGAAAGTATCACAATTATGAGCAGAGAATACCATGTCTTTTTAAAAATCAAGAAGAAGCAACACATAGGAGACTCAACTGTTGAAAAGTGCTGGAGCACTGAGTGTTTGTTTTATCCTTCAGATTCCAACTATTATTCTCACCCAGAGTGGTGCACCTTCAGCTTTTAAAAGCAATTTGGGGAGTGGAAAGCATCTCTTTTCTCTTTGTCTCTCTTTGTCTTTGTTTTAAATTCTTGTGCACATTGGCCCTAAAACTAAATTAATTAAAACTGAGCAGAATAATTAATAAATCTTGGAAAAGGGACAGAAGAATGATTCAGATGACAAAGGATTATTCAGTCAGTGTCCTTTGAAAGAGTTCCTGCAAGCCAATTAAGATTGTATATTTGAGTGATGTTTTGTCTAGAGCTAAGCTATAGCAGCTAATTTTTACATTATGTGCTCTTCTGAATTGGAAATATCACTTTTTTGTGAGAGAGACTCTAAAGTTCTAAAGTCCCACATAATAATTCTGACACTGCAAATGAGGGCCAAAGGAGAGCAACATTTCTCTGCATCAAAACATTTTGGGTACAGTTAATGCAAGTTTTGGATGCATTTTTTTTTTTGTCACATCAGAATGTATCAAAAGAAATCATTTACCGCTTTCTATACATCCTGAGTGGTTGTTGCAAGTACCTAATAAAAATCGTAGCAAGTTTTGTTTAAATGGCCAAACGCATGAATGCACGTTATGACTCATTCTGTGTCTTGACAGTGAATAAAATGTACTCTTATGTAAGTGTCTTTTTTCTTTAATTTACAGCTTCGCAGAGTTAGTTTAATACATTTAAACAGCAGACTCTATCTCTTGTCTGACAGTCAAACACTTAAAACACACATAGAATCTATTTGTACTTTGCAGAAAGAAGTACTCAGAAGGACATCTTTTGATTTAGTGCTTGATTAAATAGATCTGTGGATGAATTTTTCATCCTCAAAACCTTTTTTTCTTTTAATGACTCAAGGCAATTACTTCAGAGTTTTCAAAAGGTCCCCTGTCTTGTCTGCTGTGTTTTTTTTTCTTTTCCTTTGCTGACATCATTCTCATCCTCCGCTGGAGAGTGAATTAGTTAAAGACGCCCCTAATAAAAGAGCAGCCAGCTGGAGCCGACTGATTGAATTAATAAAGCAATATAATCATAGCTGATCTGTAAAGTTATCTACAAGCCAAGCGCTATTGGAGAGGGGCTGGCTGCCTGTCACATCGCCGCGTCTGCTGCCTGCTGCTGTCAATCCCATCTACACATGATTTATAATCATTTTCTGCTCCCCCATTTTCAGTCAGAAATGATTCGTTTTCTACGGCATGTTTCAGATGTAATCTATTGTTGAAGCCTATGAACATATAACAAGATCTTTTTACACGAGGTTGGTATTCTTAAATGTGTGAATGTCTGAAGGGTCTTCAAACAGCACCAACCTGTTTCTGGCTCTTTGCTCCACACGGCAAACTCGCTCATCATGCTTATGTTCTGTGCTTCACCTGCAGCCATGATATTAATTTCCATGCATGTTTATTTATCCAGAGGAGCTCTGTAAATAACTGTTGTCTGTGGTGCGGAGCAGAAACCCAGTCTATTAACTTGCTGACACTTTGGGGTCGGCCTGACTCCAGGCTAATGTGGGATGTGACGGAGCAGAACCGTCTTCATTATTCTGTGTAATGTTTCATCGCTCTGGGCTTGTGTGCTTACGGCCACCCACTCTCTCCACACCCCTAACTCTTATTTTCAATCACTCTATGGGTCTGTCACTGACGCAAATCTGCATAAAAGCTTCCCATCAGGTCTTTATTAAAAGGCGGCCTTTTCATTAATTATTCAATTATTTTGTCAGCCGTCCATCCATCCGTCCATCTTCCCCTTCTCTCTTTTGAGAGGTGCAGAGTTTCATTAAATCGTCTCACCTTGGCGTGCTGGCGCTCCTGTTCCTCGGTCTCATTTTGCTTTTCCTTCAGTTGTTGCTCTATCTGTCTGAACCTTTATTACTTGTGCATCTCTGCAATATTGCTGCACGAAATCAAAGCAGCTGCCTGTAATTTTCTCAGTCTGACTTTCCCCTCTCCCCCTCGAATGGTGAAGCGTTTCCAGTCCAGCAGCATGTCCTTGGTACTTGAAAGAGTTTTTGAATGACTGCTGCTTGGAGAAAAAAAAAGCTGCTGTGTATGTCCATGTCAATAGAGATCGCAAAGCTGGATAGTTCTATGGTAAATAAGGCACAGCTTCAGTTCTAATGCAATTTTTCTGTTAGAAGCTGCGACAAAGAGTCAGGGGAACAGAGTGGCTTTTGAAACATGTCCCCATTTTATATTACTACTGTATTTGCATCCTTGATCCTTGTTGAAAGTCATTGCATATCTGCATTAGCTATGTCAATTAAAGTTTAGGGAGTAAACAGCCTCAGAATGAAATAACACAAAGCTGTCCAGAAGAATCTCTCACTGCCTTTGCTCTGCCTACCCAGTCTGTCATCTTGTCACTTGATCTGTCAGAAGCTCTCAGGTCTGCTCCACTTTGGCAACATGAAAGAGAAAAAAAAGGAGAAATGCACAATCTAGAAGCCCGAGAAATATAAATACATGAATGAACAAGTAGTGGTGATTTTAGTTAGAGGTACATCCTGCCCTGAACAGTTCATCACTGGCAGCTGAATGTGTGCACACTTACACATTGTGAGTGAAGTTTTTCATCATACTACGGCAGCACGATGCTCAAATTGAACTGAAACAATCAAAATGGGGCTGAGGTCAGCAGTCGCTTCACTGATAAATCACCTTCAGCTGGCACCAGTGGCCATTCTGAGTTTCTGCTTTCTCTCTGATAAACTTATCCATCAAGTTATTCAGCCTCTGGCATCCTTCATCTGCAACGATCCACTCATCCACCTCTGTTATAAGGAGTAACATAAAAAGAAATCATCTGCCTGTTTCCAAAAATTTAGCGTGAGCCCTAAAAGTGTAGCTTCTTTACATAGAGTGGCTGCAATTCTTTGACTAAAATGATTTTTTTTTTAGTAATATCTGCTCATTGAAGCACATTTTGTGAAAACGTGTAATTCTGTCATGGTGGTGTAAAAGAGGTAGATTTATATACTTTTTTTTTAAAGTTACACTGACTGATTAATACTGACTGACTGATTTTCCACCTTTACTGAGGTAACCAGAATTTGAACTGAGGGAGAAAGCTGAGCGGATTCAGAGAGCCTTTGGCCTCGGCTTCACATTTTTCTGAGCCCTGAGTGGACGCCCAGCCCACCAACTTGCAGCCCTAAAATGGCTCAAACTCTGATCACAACAAGAAGCTGAGTATTTTGGGTTTACAGGCCTGTGAAAATCCAGCGTGCACGGTCACCTGCTGCAGCAATCTCAGCCTCACAAACAGCTGGACAGGCTCCGTCAACACCTCCCCCACCGGGATGCACATGCCCCTGAGCTCCCAGGCCGGAGTGTGGTGTGATGAGGGCCATCCTGCTCTCTGCTCTGTCCCTCGAGGTTGGTCGTGTTGAACGTGCGGAAAAGGTTCAGCTGTGTCGCTCTAACATGCAACGGACCACTGTGTGAGGCACCGCAGCACTTTTCTAATATTAAACGCATTTGTTAAGTCTACCAGGCTACATATCTGCTGCTTTATGTTACAGCAAACTGATGTCCAGAGTGAAACTTCACCAAAAAGGACTTTTCTTCCATTTGGTAATTGACTCACCAAATCATTGTGGGAGCTTTTATATATCCCAGGGTCAGGGTGAGTTACAGTCTCAGCGAGCTCCAATAGTGTGAAATGAAATGAGATGAATACACTAAACAGACTATTACATGATCTCCCGTGGACATTTCCTAATGCTTTCTCATTTACCACTTTACGACCGTCCTCCACAAACCTTGTTTACAACAAGGAGACCTCAATTTCCTCTCCCTCACTCTGCTCCTTCATCTAGTTTCACAGATCTCAAGTTAGTTAAAAGCCACTGTGCACGCTCTGGAATGAATGTGCACGGATTTAATGTCTTCATAATGGTTGATGCTGATTTAATTTGCCCTGTTTTTCTCAGTGCCCAAGCATTGCATTTCCATTTGACTGGTTAATGTGCCGTGTGCCTGATGCTTATAGGCACCTGCACTATTTGATCATTTCCCCAAATTTCTCTGCTGTGATTCCCTTTTGCACAGGCCCTGTAGATAATAAAGACACTATTTCTGCTTTCCTGTGGTGCACGCGGATTCCCGGCGGTGCACACTTATTAGCCCTGCACAGCACAGTCGACCCACAGGTGCCTTAGGCCCTCCAAGAGCAATTCCTTAAGAAGACTTCTCTCAGACACGTGTGGAAGTGAGCTGAACGTATACCTGAGAGCTTCTCCTCCTACCTGTTATCCTGATTTAGCGTCTTATATGTTGACATCATTTCAGAACCAGCTTCTGAGATCACAGTTAATAATTAAACCAAAGAAAGCTGAGAGGGAACAGGATTAAATAACCTTTAGCTTTTTCAGCCAGCATCTGCAGTATTTACAGACAGTTATTAAATTGCATGGCGATACCGTGACGATGAAATGTCAGGGAATGAGTCTGATGCTTTGTTCTAATCTCATCAGTGACTCTTGCAGATACGCATCTAAGATCACAGGGATTATCAGCGTCGCCTCTTCCTACCGCTGTGAGCCCACACTGGAGATTATTCTGTTCTTGTCAGGCTGTGACAGAGCCGAT
Organism: Pao palembangensis; assembly: GCA_015343265.1. Classification (NCBI taxonomy): domain Eukaryota; kingdom Metazoa; phylum Chordata; class Actinopteri; order Tetraodontiformes; family Tetraodontidae; genus Pao; species Pao palembangensis. The sequence goes on along the minus strand of CM027094.1, from coordinate 7,630,661 downwards.
GGATTATTCAATAGCGTAATGAATGCGGTGCCAGAAACATTCAGCTCTGCTGCTGGCTGGAATGATTCCTCTCTGTCTACCTCTGCCTTGTTTTACGTCGCTCTCATCGATTATCATGAGGCCAGCTCCTCTCCAGTTATTACAATATTGATCTCATACAGATCCAGTAGGAGAGAGCGGATCGAAAATTAAGTTTTCACAAGAATGAGAAAGATGACCTGAGCGGTTCAGCATGAGAAGCAGCAAGTTCAAGATTTTATTTATACAGTATAATATATAAAAATATATAAAATCCCCATTGTCCTAAAATTCCACTAAAAATAGATTAAAAAGATATCTAATATTTGCCTTCCTTCTTCAATGATTTATTGGTTACCATGGAGACAGACGGGTTGTAGCCTCTTGTGAGATGTGGTGACCTTACAACTTTTGTAAAGTAGCCCCCCACCCAAACACAACCAGAGCCAATTTCTATGGGTTATCTAGTCATGAAGCGAAACAGCCATTGAGTACACGGGTGTCGTTACTACGACAAGCGTTAAAAAGGCCGTCATACACAGGCACACTGATGAGTGAGGCTGACTTTGTCATGCTGTTGTTGCAGCTAGAGATAGAATTCCACATCAGTCCAAGCAGATCTGACTTTATTCTAGTCGTTGATTCAAGCAGACCTGCTGAGATTTCTTTACAGAGCTGTCCTCAATGTGTCCCTTCACATGGAAGGTGTGTGTATGTGTGTGTGTGTGTGTGTGTGTGTGTGTGTGTGTGTGTGTCTTCCTGCAATAAAGCAGAACGTCAGGCTCCTTCCTAACTCAGCCTCGCCTGATGTGCGACCCCAATTACAGAGGTAGAGATTATAGGTTATAGAATTAATACTCCTCTCAGTCTGTCTCCGCCTCTCTCCTCTCAGCCACCATCTTTAATGCTTCGCTGTCATTTAATAAACAGTCAATAGCGCGTCTGCTTGTTCTCCCTGTCATCTCGCTGCTCGTGCATTTTTATTTCGCAGGCGCAGATGTCCACCTTCATCACTGCCCTCTTATCTCTGCTCTTTTCACAACACATCAATAATACTTGGCCGACTTTCAAATGCACATTTTAACAGTCTTTAGGGCAACAGTCTTTCCACTTCTTTAGCTCCATGTGTAAATCTGTACTTGTTCAGAACTGTCTGGGACTTCTTTCTTTTTTTACTTTTTTCCTCTTTATTGAAGGTTGTTGAAGTTAATATTTCAATCTATTCAGTCTTTTCCCCGAAAATGAAAACAGTGCTCATTAATGCAGCTTGGATTTATTCATTGCTCCTGGAATATAAGCTAAGTTAACAAAGAAATACACGTCAGTCACCTCATGCGAAGAATTTATTTGTTTATTTATTTATGTTTCACTGTGTTTTGGTGTCAAACATGTAAATGGAGGCATTTGCTTGCATTTGAATGCATTAGCAGCTCATTCAGTCCCTCTGTTACACCCGGAGGCTATTTCCATGTACTTTTCCAGATGACAGAATGTTATATTACTTTTTCCTGGTGTGTTGAATATAAGTCTCGACAAAAACATGGACAGAATTATTAATTCAGTCTAACATCTAATTTATCAAACACTGCTACTCAAATTGGAGTTGGAGGCCACATTCCTGGAAGAACACGATAAAAAAAGCAGTAGCAAATATGAGACAAACGCTGAAGCTCACAGTTAACTATAATGGTAATTTCCTTGTGATAAACTGTATCAGTGTGAACGCATATTTAATTCTGACTTTGACAACTTAAGGTTGCTGCACATTAATGGCTGGAGTTTGTTGGCGTCAAAGCAGAACATCTGTTTTTGTATTTTCACTTGCCAAGTGTTTATGATGACAAGAAGTAGATGAGGGCGGAAAGGTGAAGAATGAGGGCTAAATAGGGGGAAAAAAACCCTTCACATTTCTTCAAGAAGAGGGGATTTACAGCTTTAAAGCCCTTGGCTATATCTTTAGCTCTGCGATATCCTCCTTCACTTCCTCTCTTTCACTCTGGTTCCCCTATCCCTTCATCCTCCCTGTAATTCTTCACATTCCCAGGCTTTCACCGTGTTCTCTGCAGCAGTGGAGAGCAGAAATGAAGCCATTACGTTGGATAATTTGGCCGCAAAGCAAAAGTCTTAAAAGTGGCCTGTGCCATTGTGTGTGTCTGAAAAGAGAGAAAGTGCTTTTATGTAAACGTCATGCTACCACACTGGGGGCTTTTAAGATCTGACCAGTGGCTCTGCTGGACTCAGAAACAGCCTGCAAAATGTTTTTTGTAACATGCAGAGGGGAATATGGATTTTAGAGAATAGTCAATTTAAATCTCGCTCAGGCAACAAAAACCATTAATTAATGTTGATAAATTAAGGCCTCGACACTAACCTAGAATACTAGCTGTTGACCTAGACTTATGAGAAACGGAAAGAGAAATATGGAAAAATAAAGGAAACAAAATACATGCAACCAAGTTCATGATGGAAAAAAACACCAACTCCTTGTGCAATCTGACAATTTTTGTTAATTGATGTGGGAGTAATGTGAGGTATTTTTAGCTACATGCTGACATTTTAAATGGTGCACCAACAGAGCAACACTTAGCAACACGGTAATGTAAGAAAATGGTGGGTTTTTTTCTTCTCAGTGCTGAAAAATAGAGAAACCTTAAAATGTTTCCACTTAAACAGCGAGCAAAAATTGAGCGACAGGTGACATTAAATATTCTGAATGTGAACTGTCCTGAGTGAAAGTACCACAGAATGTGGAGACCCAGCCTTCATCACATATGGTAATCCATTCCAAGCAGGTTCTCGAGTGATAAATTTGGCTGCCGGCTAAAATGAGAATTTGTTTTTGATAACTTGGCGATTTGGCAGTCAAGCTGCATAAAAATCACTATAGTGTGAAAGTGACAGACTGAGGCTTATGCAGCATCAGCAGGGGAGGACCTCGTACTTTAAAAGAAAGGTCAAATAACGCAGCAGTGGGAACATTTTCTGCTTTATTCCAAGAACCTGGCGCACATGGAAATGTGGACATGTTTTGACTTTAGAATATAAATATAAGTACATGAAGCCCAGAGAGGAGGAGGCTGCAGAGGTTTGGCAAGATCTCTAGTCTAAACATACGGGTCCAGTTTGTTTTGCTGTAAATTTAAGTGTCTGACGGTATCAGATGTCACTCCTTCAGAAACCTCACAGGACTCCAGGCAACTGTTACATATGCAGCACTATTCTCCAGTGCCTGTGAACAAACAATGCGACAATCGATGCATCCCATTAATCCTCATGTCCTCAGGTGGAGCCATGCAAAAACACACACACACACACACGTGTCAAAGATGAACCAGCCATGCTTCTAAATTGCACAGGCTCAGCAATGGATTTTCATGTCTGCAGAATTGATCTGTTTATGGAGAACTTGAGGCTATTTTTCAGAAAAGTTGGGTGAAATAACGAGGGAGAGAGATCATTAGATGAACCTGTAAACAGGTCTTTGATTGGGGTCACGTTAAACTTTCAAACGGTTTTCTAAAATCGAGGAGACTGATTCAGAAATGGACTCAAAGATCTCACTCATCACTTTTTCCGTCTACAATAACGGGCCTTTCCTCATATATAAGCAGACATATTCACTGGCTGTGTTTTATTATGAAGGCCATTATGGTGTGTGCTTTAACACACATTAGAAACCCTTCATCTTCACTCCTCCACTCTTCGCTCTTTGTGTTTTCCTCTCTTCAGGAGAACACATTATGCCTCTGCATCGTCAGTGAGAGTGCAATTTGGCAGATGTTGAGGCATAATGACAAACCAGCAGTACTCTGAATCTACCTTTCAGTTTGTGTGTTATTCTCAACAGTTCAGAGTTCATCTGCTCCTCCCTCACAACAAGGACAAGGTTTTATCTCTCACATCTTCTCTCACACAAGGCAGTAATGAGGAAAAAAACATGTTTGATTGTGGCCATGTTTAGATTGTTGGCATGCAATTTCCCTTTTTCTAAAAGCTCAGCCATGATGGTAAGAGTGTTTGCAAAAATATGAACTATATATTTTGACCCAGATGATTAAAGCAAAGACGTTTCAGTGAGACCGGACAGGGAGAATTCTGTTCAGAGATGGAGGGAGAAAGCGTACATGGGCGTACATATACAGGTTTGCTGATTAAGATGATCACAGTGAAGTTAGACAGAAGCTAATTGTACCTCCAGAGTCCATGACCTCAGTCAGATGCCACTTTTATTGCAGCACACTAAATCTAAATACGTTTTCTCAGCAAGGAGGCCTGAATAAGTTTAGAGTGCCATGATTTGATATGTGGATTTGTGGCCATGGGGTTTTAATCCGCCTAAATGGACTGAAAATTGCACAAAGGTAAAATGAACTCTCCTCAGAGCTGAAGAGAATTTCATCAGAATGCAAATGTAAGTGAGGGGATATGACCACAGAGAGAGCTGGGATAAGATGGGATGCTGTGGAGCAGGTAAAAGAGCCACAGGGAGAAAAGTGGCAAAGAGGGGTAAGAAAACAAAACCAGTGCTGAAATCTCAAAGCAAAGGATTTGTCTCACATGTTTACAATCCACCAAAATCTCAGGGATAAAGAGCGGCTCTTCCCCATATATGAGAATCAGAACATCCTGTTTTCTCAGCTACAAGAGTCTGCCCCTTACAATAAAAAAACAAACTTAATGCTTACTTTGCTGCCCAGTATGTCCAGTCTGTGACAGATTTGGTGAAATCACACTGGCATAAAGCTTAAATGCACCATTATGACTGAGAACAATGTATGGCACTGAACACATTTATATCAACAAAACTGGATCTGAATTTTAGAGTTCTCAGGATATCTCATTTCAGCCGCAACGCTGGCTTAAGCAGCTTTGTGTTTCAGCCTGGAAGGTTTTACAGCCCAGACTTGCATTGTCATATAGGGGCGATTTCATGCAGATGCTACAGTAAGAGGTGCAGCCTTCCATATGGGAGGAATTCGGCCACCGCCACTTGTATAATGATTAAGGCCAGCGGGTGGCACTGGTGCATTTAATGAGGTATTGTGGTTGTGTGTCTGCTCATGCTGATGTGTGAGACACTAGCTCACTCTTTGTCAGCTGCATTTGGAGAGATAACGTTAAATAAGGATCATTGTAATGCATTTCTAGAATCCGCTCCAAACGGTTTAATGATTGAACATTAAACACGTCAAGAAAATGTATGGCAGCCTTATTTTAGAGAGACAAAAGTGCGTCATGGCAAATGAACTAATGCTATATGCTATATCGCCTTCAGGCTCAAAGGAATGGGTATGTGCATCTGAAAGCTCTATGTTTTTGCCAACACGTGAAAGCCCTGCTGGATGCTCAAACATATATACACTAACAGGACTGTGAGCCATTTGTTCTTTTACATCATTATAAATGCAGACGTGTCATCACCAAACAACAACAAAGGTGAAAGAAAAAAATGACTGTAAAAGCACCAAGAGACTGGGATTCATGGTGTGGATGTGTCACAGCTGTTGTAAAGCTCCTGTTCCATTGCTGTGATGGAGGCGCCGCTCGCTGCTTTAATAAGATAAAGTGTTCTGTAACAGCTCGGCCATTCAGACAGGAGCCGCGTGGATAATGAAAAGACACAATAAGCTGAGCTTGGTTGCTTCAGATGAGGACAATTTAATGGAAAATACAGAAATAAAATATTGCTTTAATGACAAACTGTGTGATTATGGAATCTTTAGCAAGTAACAACAAATACTCCATAAGGTTTGTTCCTCCTGTGCAATTAGTAATGAAGCCGTTGCAAAATGTAGGATTTTTTTTTTTTTGTTCAAATCTAATGAGACCAAAGAAACAAATCCAAGTACAACCTTCATAGTTATTAAACAGACATATGTTGTTGCTTCTTATCTTTTCAGTTATAATTTCTCATCATTCTCTCATGCAAAACCCAAAGTGGGCTTACTTTTTTAATTGTAAAACGTCAGGTCGCATTACAGTCAGGCTCTCCCACACATAATCACTGCATCGCATCATCACATTATGTGATGTCAGTGTCATTGTGTAGGTGTGGTGTGTTTGGTTCCAAACCCATCATTACTCTTGTTCAAAACTCCTTTGTTTGCCTTTTATTCTTTCCTCTTATTCATCTACAAATGTCAGAAGGACTCCAATGATCAGCTGACCTCATGACTGTTTGTCCACATGTAGCATGTGCACTCGTTGCTATAGCAACTTTAAGAAACCAAAAGGTAGAGTTTGTTGCTTTCCACCTGTGTGTTTTTGTGGAAAAAGAAATTTTGGATAAACACAGGAACAGAATGCAATATTAGAAGCCGAGTGGGGGGATCTGATTAGACTGCCGAGCATCTTGCTGCACAAATTATCATATTATTAAGAAAACCTAATTTTCCTTATGATTATGGGCTCATGCCTGAGTTCATATTAACACATCGTATACAGCTGGTGGCAAATGTAGCACGATGGCATCAGGTTATCTCCAAATGAGTCACTGAATTATTAATTAATAGCCTAATTTCCATATGCTTTATATACATTATATGGCCAGTATTGGAATACTGGGCTGCTGGAGAATTTCTGTTTTTCACCATCACCTCACAGAAAGAATTTGAACCTCACTGTGTGAGTGTGTGTGTGTGTGTGTGTGTGTGTGTGTGTGTGTGTGTGTGTGTGTGTGTGTGTGTGTGTGCAGCTGTTCTCTCTTCTGTCGATGGTCTGTGTTCCTCATACCAACGAGCTGAAAATGTTCAGGTGGTCAGTAGCTGCATTAATTTCAAATCCATGTGTTGTGTTACTCATGCATTTATTCTTTTTCCAGACAGCTGAAATGTTTCATTATTTCCAACAGAACTTAAAATTCAGATGACATGCTCATTTAACTCCATTTGTTTCCTCATTATGATGTGGGGAAATAAATCTAGTAATTACCGACAAGCATATCATATCTGCAGCAGACTGAGTGCATCCCAGTGGTGCGTTTAAAAATTCAACTGCAGAACAAAGAAAACTTTATTTGGAATTTTTAAGAAAAGCTTAATGTTTAAACATGCTTTGGTTTTAAATATTTTCATTAAATATTTTCATTAAATGTCAGATTCTCCTCCTGACCCGACTGGGGTCCAGGAGAATTTATAAATCACATCATTAAAGAAATAATGAAACATGATTTGAAGCTGCACTAGCCATTGCAACCAAAGTGGCTGATTTTTTTGAATGCCTTCTCTTCAAGAAGCCTCCGTTATTTATGGTTGAGGTCAAAAACATGATTAGATTGGTGTGGAATCTCCTTTACCTTCTCATCAAGGGGTTTATTAGAGTTAGTGACACCCAACCAATGCAAATATAAAGTACCTGGACACGTTTGTTAAGATTATTGTTTTTTAATTTTTTTCAGTCTTCCCATCTGCGGGGCCTGTTTCTCCTCATGTGTCACACTCCAGTGTATAGAGTTTGATTAAGCTGTCTCATCTTCACGGTCCTTGCAGATGTTGCCTCACCTGTCTTTAATGGAAAAGAGCCATCATTGTTATTGATTTCACTTGGTTTTTCTGGTACTCTGCACAAAGGTCTGCACAAAAATGAAACTGAAGACAGAAAACCTGACTTTAACCTCTTTCCCTTAAAAAAAAGAAGCTTCTCTGGGAGGCTCAGGAATTTAACTTCAGACGGGTGCGGGCCTTTCATGCTGTACATTTCCTAATTAAAGTGCAGGTTCCAAACATCCCTTTGCCATAAAAAACCATCCATGTAACTTGTTCTTGCCTCTGTCAGTGCTGTACTGTCTCAGTACTGTACTCATTTATTTATTCCTTCTGGAGATCCAAAGGCACGCTCTGTTCAGTGTGTGAATTTTGTGTGACTTTTATTCTTGCCACAAAATCACAGTTGTTACACATCACAGTCAGAAATATTTGGCCACAGAACACTGTATATGTCATCATCATCATCATCATCATCATCATCATCATCATCATCATCAGGTCTGAGAGGAATGATGTAAAAAAGAAATTATCTCAGTGTGCAGTTTATTTAGATTATCAGAGGACTCATATGCTTTTTTCTCCTTACATAGTTAACAAATATGAACAAAACTATTAGAATGTAAAACACGTGTCAACTCAAATGCTGCAGAGCCCACCAAACATCCTTCATCTGATGCTTCAGAAAATAAAAAGGTGCGAATTACATCCCTCTGCAAAAACTTGAGTTTACTTTTTTTCTCTCCGCTCCTTCTGCTGGATGATTTCACAGGAAAATGAGACATAGGACGAAAGCACTTACGCAGTTTCAGGCAGAACGAATGGGCCAATGTGCTGCTCAATGATCAGATCCAGTGTTTCTCCTCGAGATCTCATTTTTGCGGTGCCTAAAAGCGCGTGACAGAGGAGCCCTAAAACCAGTCCTTCTGTGAGGCTGGAGCAGCAGTATTTCCTCCCCTGAGCCTTACTGCATGGCCAAATATTTAAACTCTGCATTAATTTTTGCCTTTTGATGCTCCTCTTTTGTAGAATACAACTTGATCTTGGTCATGGCTGGATCTTCTGCTGCTCAGCCCAGCTGGAAAAACGTCGAAGGTGAAATGGAGCGAGGTGATTTCATCGATTTATGGTGCTCAGCGTGAACTGATGTTAAAAATCGTCAGGTCTAACATGACAACGCACCAGTTACAATGTCCTGAATGTGGATTCCTCTGCCCCGCTCACTGATAAATATGGACTTTTTGTACGGTATAAAGAGGGAGAGTCAAAGGGGCAACGGAGAAAAGAAAAACACGAGTCATGCGACATAAACCAAAAGACGTACTCTGGTCTGACTGGTGGCTGCAGAGTTGGGAGAGTGGATGTGGCCTTGAGTGATGTGCTTCTAGTTACATCAGTGCACGAAACAGAATTTAGACAGAGTATTCACCCAGACAGTGTTTCTAAATTCACTCATATATCTGCTCGACGTTATTCACTCCACTTCATTAGGAGAGGACTCAGCCAGGACATGGCAGACACCATGGGGCTGGTGGCATTGCTCAGCGGAAGTTATGGTATTTTATAAGTATGTGTAAAAAAAATAATAATAAAAAGTAAATGTAGCATTTAATCTTCTCAGAAGTCCTTATATAAGTGCTACAATGGCGTTCAACAGTGGTAGAGGGAGTAAATCATAGACATAGAGCATGATGAAGGCTTAGTAGCTCCACATCTCCCAGAACAGGATGGGCGCGGGCAGCAGGAGCATCAGTGAGGAGGGCGCTGCTTGGCCCGCCGCTCCACGTTTGTTTCCTCTGGACTCCTTTTCTATTTTTGAGTCCTTCGCCGAATACGGCGGGATGACATTGAACTCCTCACTTTCCTCCTCCTCCTCCTGCTCCTCTTCCTCGCCATCCTCCATCTGTGAAAGCAGAGAGCGAGCGATTTTGTCAATTAACGGATGTGGCAGAGCGTGGAGGAAAGTTCAGGGTCTAACAACATTAAAGGCAGGAATCAAACACACAGAAATAAAAAAAAAAACACTTCCTGCTGCAGCAAGAAACCTTGCTATTATGTTAACAAAAACAGCTCCTCACAGAAACTTATTAAAGATTTAGTTCATGCGTCCCTTTATGTCTGTCCACACTTGTTCTGGAAATGACTTGTCAACAGAGTTCAATTTGTCCGTGTAGCACCCAAACACCTGCATCTACGACTACTGAACCAATATGATACAAAATACTAATATCTGTCAGTCATGCAAAATGATGCCTGATTCCCGTTCAGCAAGTCTAATTTCTGAGGATCTCTGCTCTGGGTCTGAGATCTGCTGCTGGCAGGAAAGCAAACACACTAGAAGACAGCACTACTATCAAGAAGAAGAGGCTTTTGATTTATTTTCCTCTCAACAGGTTCTTTAAATAAGAGAGCCACTCTCATTGAGGTGTGGGGGACTTTGTTTTTACAGGCTGCTCTTCACTCTCTGCTGCCAACAGCTATTTCACCTCTTCAGAAATGTCACTGCTGCACACCTCCTTCTTGCAGGTTCCATATACAGCCATCATTCAGATATATATTTTTTTATGTTTTCACTTCATATCCATATGTCAGAGTTTGACCTTTCGACCTTTCACCTGAAACCTTTGGAGGAGTAAAACCCTGTAATGCTCTAAACACACCCAATAATGCTCTAAACACACGGGCTTGTAAATCGTCTCTAAGGATGACAAACTGCAGCAAATACAAAACCAGCACAGACCCTGATACTGCAGTATTCGCAGCCGACAAAGACTCAAACTTACACTATTGATCTTAGGGAGGGTGTTGCCTCTGTCGGGGACCCTTTCCGGGTAGATGCGCTGAGAAGGCTGCGGAGCTGGCACGGCGGTGCTTTCCACAGGGGGTGGTGCAGCCATCCCCATGGAGCTGATGGCAGTACCTGAAACACAAGCAGCAGGGAGCACCTTTACTGGCTTCCCGTTGTTAGTCATCCCTGAAGCAGAGCCAAAACAGTGACTTTTATATTTATCTGATTCATTATATATGCTTTAGAGGCGCCAGCTCTATAAACACTGCTCAATTAAGCCAAAAACATTTTTACAAAAAAAAAACAATGATGTAACGTTCGCTTCAATGGCTGTCTGTTGGCCCACCGTTCTACAGACTTGGCACAAAAGTAGTGAGGCTTTATTCCAGAGATGAGGATCAGGTCAAGTTTGTTGGCTAAACTAACTGGCTGAGAGCAAAAAAAAACAAGAAAAGTTAAGTGTTGAGATAAATGTACAAATTACTGCGCTTCCAGTCTTCTTTTTGTGATGTTCAGTTTGTTTGTCTACTTTACACAAGTACCACAAGAAGCAGACTTTGTTTAACGCCCCCATACTGGGACTGACTTAGAGCCTCCCTGGTTGATGGCCCACTGGCCTCTTAGAGTTGACTTTTATCGTTAGGGAAACTATTAGAATAGAGATGTTTTTAAGTTCTTTCTTGCCAAGCTGGTGTGGCAGCATCCCAACCAGACTTTGCATTTATCAGATTTGCAGAAAAGCTGCAGTGACTGCGCAGAGCTTGGAAATCACATCCACATTTGGCAGCCAACCAGACACAGAGGAGAACGTCTGCTTCTGCTGTAATATTTATTTATAAGGAAACCTCGGGGCTTAATGGTCTGCCCTCTCCCTCATCAATAATGACCTAAGTCTTCTGAACCTTTCATTAATGCACATTATAAAACGCTCAGTGAGAGGATCAGTTTAGTTCATCTGACAGTTTAAAGTGTAACGTTTCCTCTGCCATCACAGTAACACAGATGAATGGACACATGACTTATACTTAACGTGAGTATGAACAGCCTCCGAGGTTTCCGCGCATTTATCACTTGGCAACGAGGGAGCGGTAAAACGCTCTGGATTCAGATCAATCTTATATAATGTGTAATAACAATAGCTCCAAGCGTGAGCACCAGTATTCCAGCTTTGCGTCTCTGCCTTCAGGTGCAAATACACGAATGCTGCAGATGCGTGCAGACAGGGCAGAGGGCATGCTCGCTGACTTACGCAGACATGTGTTGCTGCTGAACATGTTCAGGATGCGCTGACAGCTCTGCCATTCGTTCCCACTGCCTTCACACGTGCACCACAGGGACACTTCAGCGCTGCTGTTGCTCACGTAGTTGGGGGTCATTATCGTGCCTGGTGATTGAAAGAGGAACAGTGCTCAGGTGTACACAGAAAATGACTAAATGGATGCCTTTGGTTGGCCTAGCTGAATAAAGCATTGGTCAATAATAGATAGATATCCCCGTTTACCAGCAGCTTATTATTTGATCTCACCTATGAGCCCAGAGTAGGCCTTCAGGCACATGGCTCTGCTCTCACGTACACAGCCAGAGGCAGACTTGGGTGAGGGCTGGCAGTTCTGTTGGAAATCGGCGAGTCTGGATCTGAAACACAAACAGCAACACAAGATGTATTCAGAAAAAAAAACCAAAAAAAAAAAAACACCTCGCTGTGTGGGCGGTGTCATCCTAAAAAATTTATGCAATACAACTATTGTTTAGTCCAACTCCAGATATATTCAGAAACCTGCCAGCAGCTCCCACTTCTCAGTGGTATAAAGCTAAAATCTAGAGTTTGTTGTTTGGGACCAGAAAACCCTGAGTGATTACTCCCTCCCCCACCCACAGACAGCTTTTTCTGAAGCCGTTTTTGCACATATATGAAATGGCTGAATCTCCATAGCACCAATAATCTTTCTGTATTTTCTCCTTTTCGTGCTAACCCCTACCAGAACCCCGTACCAGCTTGTCTCTTCTCTTAAATCAGTTCCAATTCTGCAGAGGATGGAATTTTTTATGACCTTACATTTCAAATTTATCTTTAAAGTATTTTTCCTCTAATTATTAATAACCTCTGTGATACTGATATGCTGACTGGGCTCTAATTAATGGAAGCAAGTCCTCTCATTCATGAACAAGACACAAGCTAAAATTAGTCGTTCATATGTCCTAATAATCACTCTGACTAGCAGGAGTGAGTCTGAAACTGTTTGAAACTCATCCTACTTTTTGTTTTATATATTTATAAGAAAATAATAATCATACTACTTCAGTACAGTCTAACTTTTGACACAGTTGGTGTTGAAAGTGCAATAATATTTAGATCAGTTTTGAACTGAAATATTTGAGAGATGTTTGCTAAAATACTTGAAAACATCTTTTTTTTCATTTCTGATGTTTTGTTGATCAAATAATTAATAACCGTCTGGAAACTTTGCAGTATTTTGTGAACTTCTTCACTCCCGTCTGCTTAAGTCTTTATGGATTCATGAACAGTACCATGTCCGAGCTGTTACCGTACCGACACAGCTCGTCTCTTGAGCAGTAGTTCTGCAGGCTGAGGCAGTTGGGCTTCCCCACCCTCTCCTCCCCTCTCCCGTTCTCCTCGTAGGAGCATGATGGGACGATGGTTTTCCTCCGCCGCTCTGCGCACAGAGGTTCGGAGCATGGACAGAAGAGTAGGGCGAAGCTGTACTCCTCTGGTACACGCTCCAGGAAGCGGCGTAGGGCTCGGTGGCATTTCTGACGGTTACAGCTGCTGTCAGAGACCGCCGACCTCTTGGTGCAGGCTACCACATATTCGGACCGCAGGGAGCCGCATTTCTCATACAGGCCACAGTCCTGAGCTGCCTTCAGACACTGGTTTTGGCCATCCAAAGAAAGAGAGGAAGCTAGAGGTCATCCAGAGGAAAGGACATGTGAGCACAGGCAAGAGGTACAAGTGTCACACTTTTATTTAAATGAAGATGTCATCGTCTGTACCTGCCATGATGGAGGCCATACGAGACATCTCAATGTTCCGCACCAAATTCAGTTTCAGTTCTTCGTACGGGGACACTTCATACTCGTCATATGCTAATAAAAAAGGTGTTTAGTCACAATGGATGTTCAGAATGCTGTAGTTCATGAACACACACAAACCTACCTGCAAACCTCACAGTCCAGTAGACACGGAGGCAGTGTTCCTCCCTGCGAGAACCACGCTGACACTTGCAAACTTGCAGGGGCCGGTAATTCTGCAAGGCGTTCTGGGCCTCGAGGCACTCTGTTCGGGCGTCTGAGCCGAGAGGCGACACAGCCTCCTCGGCCGTGCAGTACTCCAGCACTCTGTAGAGCCCCAAGCAGGAATGCTCCTGGACGCAGCCCTGCTCTGCCACCAGACAGTCTAAGGATGCAAAGACTGGGACACTACCTGGAGGGGAAGACAATATTCAGCATCAACGTCCTTGCATGCAAAAGGATGCTGCTGGGTTTATGGTCCCACCATAGTCCTTAGGCTAAGTATGTTTTAATTAAGACAACGGTGGAAGGTGAGTGCTTCCATGGAAGCTCCGCTGCACTCCTGTGATACCCAACTGAGCAGATTTAATTAAAAGCACACAAGTGTAAAGAAGAAGCAGTGGGGGTGAAAGCTCAATGTTCCATCTAGAAAATGGAGAGGATCATTGACCAATTCTATAGGGTTATGTACGGTTTTAATTATTCATAATTACACGTTCATCTTCTCTCTGGGAATGCAGCTTTCCCTTTTTTTAAATTTCATATTCCACCTTTACATTTTTACCAACACATTAACATTTGTCAGCAGTGTCTCCATATTTCAGAGGGACTGCAAATCCTGTCAAAAATCTGCCAATTATAATAAAATGTGGGGCTGCACATATATTATATAAGTTAGTTTTTCATACTCCGGGCAACAAGGATTGTGCTCTCAGCCATTTAGAGCAATTTCATTAATCCGGAGTGACTTCCTGTGAAGTTTCAAGGGTGCTGGGCTGTGCCTTCTCCACCCCCCTGCACCTTTATTTTAATTCAATCGTACAAGATGAGGGATTTGGCAGTGTGTGTATTGTCTGTTCACGCGCTTTTAGGAGCACGTGGACTCAAGGCGTGAATCCTGGCTGCCAAATGACGTCTCATTCCCCTCACTCTGTAAATAAAGCTCCAAAGGCAACTGTACAGAGATATTTCGCACAGAGAGTTAATAAGAGATGATCCTCAGCAGCCGACTCTTGGATGCATCCTGGACCTTCCCGCTTGAAGCAGCAGAAAGTGGGCAGCAAAATAGACCCTTCCCATGTGAAAATAATAAATTTGACTGGAAAAGTAAAGGCTGTGCTGCTCACTGTGAGCGATTTCTTTCCTCCTCCAAGTATGGAGTATCTAGCTCGTGCCATACATAAATAAAAACCAAAAGCTGTCTGGAAAGTAGTGAACAATCCACCACTGGCAACAGCCTCACATGCTGCTGAAAAGCATCCAGTGTAGAGTGGAGGATAAAATTGGTCCCAAGATGGAGAAAGATGTCATATATACTATCTACATCCACTCACAGCTGCTTTTTGGGGGTTTCTTATTTTCAGCAGGATCTCCATCCATCCATCCATTTTCTGTACCTGCTTTATCCACACTTTGGGTCGCAGGGGTCTGCTGCAGCCTGTCCCAGCTGTCAAGGGGCGAGAGGTGGGGTCCACCCTGGATAGCTAACATAAACCTCCCCTCAAACACAGCTCCAACAGCAACGTCAGACACCGGCCTCGACTTCAACGCTCCCAGCCAAATCCCTCCCCACCATGCAAATACTTTTGCCTGCAATTTGCCATCAACCCGAGGGCCACACTGAGACTTGGACTCGATTGTCCACAATGGGGACGTTTAATAATCAGAATCAAACACTTTTTGTCTGACGGGTGCTTTACCGCTTCGCTCCTGCTGCTTGCAGATAGCGTGGAATTTCTCCTGCCACAAAACACGGCGCATATCAGCAACTACATGTGTCACAGATTACTCTATTATTTAGAAAAGATGTGCACACATTAGATAGAGCCTTTAAGACAATACAGCAATACACATGACGTGTCTGTGAAACGTGTGGAGGCTTAAATACAGCATTTACTGTATTTCATTGTGAGCCCGTGAGAGTTTTGACTGCAGTTTTCATCAGTACATAATTATTACTGCTTGACCACGAGAAACACAATGAAGACACGCTGAGAGCAGCTTGATGCATTAAATAGAAAGGCCTCTTAATAAAACTCCATTCTGATATGAAGCGATTTGGGAAATGTATTATTCGAAATAATTGCTCCAACAGAGTGCTTTTTAGACCTCCAGAAAAGGAAAATGGCTGGTGTGTGCAATGCAGTTTTGCATTCATTTTGAACAATTTAAACCACAGGAAAAGAAAAGATAGAAACAGAATCAAGGTTCACGATTCAGCTCCCACCTGCACTGATGTCACGCAAATCACTTGATCCTGACAAGTCTGTGTATTTAGTCAAGCTTCAATTCTCTCTCTCTCTCTCTCACACACACACACACACACACACAAGTGAGCATTGGAGCGTTGTGTCGTGTCGGTCACACACTTCGATTAAGCTCCTGCCGACTGGCAACACAAAGCAATCCAATCCAATTCCGCCGCTGCATGTTTTGCAATCTCAACCCCTGCATGAGGTCCGTGTCTCATTCTGGCATGAGGCATATCATAAACAGAGGCTTCGCCTCCTGGCCGCTGCAGGAGAGCTGCCAGGGCCACCGCAGTCAATCAAAGGGTAAAGGTGTGAAAGCCCGACTGGCGACACGAGTAAACCAGTGATATTGCTCACAGTGGAGGTACACCAGGGTGTGAGATGGTGTTAGGAAGCTGGGTGAGATACACCCTGTTTGTAAATGTGTTAAATTCCACCAAGTTTAGCTGCACTTTATAAGGACCTTGTGATAATCTCACATATAGGAAGGTTCCTTATTATTCTGTCTTGGTTTGCTCCCTCGGGCTGATAAATGATGAAGTCTATCAGCAAATGCAGCCTTTTACGCAGAGGACGGGCTGAGGAGACCTATATAAAATAGGGAACTGTTCATGTGGGGACGTGAGTTTAAAGAAAACAATTGGCAATGAATTATGGGGAGCCATAATTCACCAGTTGGATTTCTCATGGGTATGATTGCCAGATTTGAAAGATAAAACTGATAAAGGTGTGTGTAGATAGATAGATAGATAGATAGATAGATAGATAGATAGATAGATAGATAGATAGATAGATAGATAGATAGATAGATAGATAGATAGATAGATAGATAGATAGATGGGGGAGATCGATGAAAGGTTTTGTGCTGAACAAACTCGCTCAGGCATTTCTTTTCCATCAAACAGGATAAGCTGTGTTTACGTTAGAGTGAGTTTTGGCCTCAAATCCGATTCAGTCACTCAGAGTCCTTTTACCCATGGACAGAAAAGCTAAGCTCCCAAATACCTCGACTCTCAAACAATGCTTTCTTTCCACAAACAGTTTTGTGCCGCCTCTCCTTCCTCTCTGATCCCTCCTGGATGCTGCTGTCTTTCATTATTCCCAACAAACGCTTGGCCTCCATGTTTGGCCGCATCATCCAGAACACACTGCACATGTCCAACTGGCAACAAAGTTTCCCCTCCTCAACAGGTTGATTTCTTCTTTTTACTATAACAAGATCCCTTCTTCCCAAACAAGCTCAATATCATTTGGCTCCAGCTGACACATTTTCAAGGTCCTGTAGAAGTGTTTTTATTTTGCTCCAGCAAATAAACCTGGCTGTTTTTAAGACGGAAGTAATGAGAGCTTGTTCCAAAAGAAACAATGTGATAGTGTGACAACAAATTCTGATACTAATAAAGTAATTTATTAAAACTTAAAACTCTGTCTTAACTTAAATCTGTGGGTTTTTTTTTAAATATAACATCTCCTTTGCTGTTGTGCAGCAGTATCTCTCCCACAGATAGAAAATGTGTCAGGGCTTTTCTGAGCTTGTCAGGGTTTGCGGGAGCATTTCTGACCACTCATCCTGCAAACTCAAAAATAATGAAGCACCAGATAATTTCTTGGCCAACGGGTGACACATGTCAACAGTTTCCATAGGGCATTTCTCCTTAATTAACAGTCTGCGTGTCATCCAATGACGATCAACATGCATGGCACACATGTATGTGAAAAAAAGCCACAGTTTTAATATTAAAGTTGTGTGCCAAAGCAGGAGATTATAGCTCAGCGAGAAGCATTAAGATTAAATAAACCTGCTTTTACTTTCAGCTTTGCAACACAAAGCTTATCAAATAGTGAGTGGATAGGAGAAAAAAGATGGTGAGTGCTGATGTGAGTACACCTAAAGCCCCTGTGACATAGAAATGAGCTCTAAGAAATGTATGATGGCTGTGTAATGACTCAATCACATGTACTAAATGAAGGACAGGAATAGCTCCACTCAATCACCAGTTGCTGCCTATGGCAGGCCCCACAGTGGAGGGTCAAAGTCAGGTCTAAATGTCACCTATGATTTATCTTGCAGAATAGCAGGATAAATGCATTCAAGATGATGCAAATGGACAGATTGAGACACGGCTTTGTTGTTACTAAGACACACCATTAAAGGATACAGCCTAGAGACTGAATAAGAGCTCGTATCTGCAGTGCGTTAATATTTATATGGACTCTAGAGAAACAGGAACCTTGTGTAGCAATCGTGTTGTGGTGAGAGAGCTTAGCTCCGAGCTCTGTGGAGCGTCACTGGCGACAGACATCTCTGGGAGCCTGTTGGTGTTTAGATCCGCCACAAGGTCAGATGTACTCTGACACAAAAACAACACTATATAAAACCGTGCATCGGTTAAAGCAGCTATTTATAAAGCACCTATAGGGACTGGTTTTATCTGCTGTGGCTGCACCATATATATGATGAGACAGAGAAAAAAGCTGGAGAAAAGATTAAAGTTGCACACAGACATCACTTCATTTTCACAATGCTGTAAATGAATCTCAGTAATTTATTTTGCAATTAGCGGTAATGGAAGGATCCAACGTCAGGAAAGTCTAATTTCCATCTGTAATGACTGTGAGGCCTATTAAATGGTACTTGAAAGTAACTGCTTTCCTTTGTGTGACTCCTGGCAGGTGGAGTTGACACGCTGGAAGATATACTGGGTGCCTGAAAGGTTTGACATTCACGAGAAGACATTCATCACATTAAGATACTAATCTCTAATGGGCGCCCGTACCTGACACCTGACTGTGTTTTCCTGGAGGCACTGAAGGCTGCATAATTTACTGCTGAAATTATTCTTAATTTTCTGCTATTTTTACACAATGTTTTAAGGGAGGATGAGGCTACACTGTCTGTAGGATGTATAGATTCGTGCTGGAACACAGACAAAAAGCAGGCCCATCCTCCATTTCCATGAAGACAATATTCACCATCAATAACTCAGCAACCTTTATGCTTCGCTGGACAGTTCGTATTCGACCAGACTTGTTTTACCAACTTTAATGATCATAAGTTGTGTGTGTGAGAGAGAGAGAGAGAGTGTGTGAGAGTGTGTGTGTGTGTGTGTGGTGGAAATTCAATCTCCTGTGTAACAGAAGAACATTCATGAACCGTTCATCGTAGTGATAAAGAATTGTGTCACTTCTGCAAAGTTAGGATTTTTCTGCTTTCCCATTAAATCTTTCCCCCCGACCTGCTCGGCGATGTCCTGGAGGGCACTCGCTTCAGCAATACATGTGTGAAATTTCCATGATCTGGGACAGTCTAATCAATATTTGAGAGATGAACCACTCTCTCAGGAAAAGCGCCTCTGCAGAACAAATGGCAGAACCCATGATGTCATCCAGATGTGAAATCTAAGGCTGCAGCTGCTGTAGATCTGAATAAGGAGACCTTTTTCTTTATTGTTTCTCTTTTTTCCATTATTTTACTTGAAGGTCATTTAGAAAGTTTCAGTCAGACGTGGAATCCAATGATCTCATGCGTATCTGGGATGGAGAGGCATTTGCACATGGAGAAACTGGGACATGTGAAGGGACAATTATTGAAGTTTGGGGTTCTAACAGATGAAACATCTTCAAAATGTCATACATACCAGAAATAAATACAACAGCTTGGTCAAAATAAATAAATAAATAAATAAATCGTCAGTTTAAAACAAAAAACCGCCTCTTACCTTGGGAGAGCACATGGAGCAGAAGTCCAATGATCACCATCCTGGCCGATGACATTGGTGAGTTGGGGACAGTGAAACTCGCACCCCGCTCGCTGCAGCTCAGTCTCCTTCCACATCCAGCCTCCTCCTCAGCTGCTGCTGCTGCGCCCGCACCGACTGACAAAGTTGGCAAAACTGATCCGCGCACGCAATTCAAGTTCTCGCGATCGTTTGCCGTCCCATCCACTTGTCGGTTCCCGGTTCTTCCAGACTGTCGAAAAGTTAATCCGAATTAAGTTTGATACGGAAAAATGAGCTCAAAAGTGCGCGCCGTACCGCATTCGGGGTGTGTGCGTCCTTGGGTCTCCGCTCCACAGATGTCCATTCAGAGTTCAGATCAGGGTGCTCAGACTGCAAGGCGCATTTCCATGAAAGGCGCAGCGTGATTGGCCCTTGGAGAGACTGAACGCCCTCGGGGAATGTTAAAATTTGTCCAGAGGGGAACAGCTGTTCGGGAGTTTACGTGACGGACAGCAAAAGGTGTATTTTATACGTTACGTTGGAAAGTCAATTATAGTAGGCAACAGCGTTCCACTGCTAATCCACTCAAGCGTTTTGGGTGATGTGATTTAGCCTAATGGTTATAAGACTTTTTCCATTTTGAATAGTCTGATTGTCACATCGTTGTGCGCCTAATCAGATGTATTGTTTATTTTCTCGTCTTAGGAAGTTGAGAAATCCATACTTGCCCTTCTGCCATTCCCCAGAGCCTAGGACCTAATTAAAACAAATAAAGCACATGCGTAGACACACCTATTTATTTCTTAAAAGATCAAGATACTGTACCTGAAGTTTGCCCTATAAAGGAATGAAAAGGATACTGATACTGACCGAATACTTCTCGCTGGAGAGAGCTATTTAAAAACTGATGAAGTAGGTGAAACTGACCTGTTGTCCTCGATGTAAATAAAAGAAAGTCGGGGGATTATGGGATTAATTTACTCATCCTGTTCACTTCAATACTCAAGGGGGAGTAATAAATACAATACATGGGAAATTAGTCTCGTCACAAGAAGCACAGTACAACGAGAAACAGAAAGCTTTGCTAACAGAATTTGCTGGTGATTAAAATCATGGTAAAACAAAGTGTGGCATTTATGTTTATAGCGATTTAATCCAATCATATTTCCGGTTCCGACCCCCCTTCCCCCAATATATAGCTTTACGTTGCGATTTCTCGAAGAACGTTTAACTTCAGTGATGTTAGAGTGCCTCTTTCTGGTCAATATGTGTATTACACTAGCCAAGAACATATGCAGCATTGACCAGTTAATATCAAATCAAAACAAAAGTTTAGTCAGCATCCTGTCTTTTAAAGTGGGTCTGGGACTTGTCTCTACACTTTAATATATATTGCTTTTTGGGGCTTCCTGCAGATAGAAGTAAGTTAAACGATCTGATTTGTACCAACCAAGACGAAATCCCTCTGCAGGTATACATAACGTCATTCCAGTACCAGATATTCTTTATTACTCTAATAACCAATGAGAGCTATGTTTTAATATACTGTATAACCCCAATGGTGACCCACTAATATTAGCTTTTGATATTTGTGTGAGCAAGGCAGATTTCCATACAGACGTTTAATAAATTCTATTATATTATTTTCTATTGTTCAAGTCTCAGGGGAAACTTCAGACGCATTCTATTGCTCCGTCAGGATTAAATTAAATCGAGCACTATCAATTAAATTCTAAAGAAGGTCTTTCGTCACCCTCTACTGACACATTAATCAAGCTGTGATTTTTTTTTTTACCTAGTAAAACCAAGACTAACCTGGTCGAATGAAACTTTTCTTGTTGTTTTCGGACCCTGGTGCGGTAACTTGGCCAGCGAAACAAACTCACAGGCGAGATCACGTGAAAGGACAAGGACAAGGACAACACGTCACAGTACGGTACATAGGAATACAATTCCTTCTGATTAAATCTCATAAGTCAGGTTTTGCAGTAACGAAGACGCCTAATTCTTTTCAAATAGATTTTTTAAGAAAAAAATAACGCTCACAGGTTGCAACGACAGTTCACATTTAAATAGTGACATTGTACATTTTGTTCTAAACTAAATATTGACGGGCCTTTCCAGACAAACCACATTGAAATGTGACTATAATTGTTGATAAGTTATCAGATAATCATCTTATCACATTAATGTGTGGCCCATTGAGTAAAGTCCTTGGAAGAGTTCTCCATGACCCTTGTGACTTCTCTGAGCGCAGGTGCTGCCCTTAAAGCGCTACAGTTCTTTAATTTTTCTCACCAGACTCCAAGCTTCTTCTGCTTACATTTATATCAAATTAAATTGTGTGAGATTTACTGATTAGTTAATATTTGATTTGTGTAAGTGAATTATTGACTCGTGTAAAATGTATATAGAAAATTTTACGCAAAATGGCAGGCCATTCAATTGGCTGGGGGACTTGTGACGTTTAACTATTGCCCAATACGCTGACGCCACAGTTCCCGCGATGTATCGCGATCGATTGTGTTACATAAATCCCTAACGCAGCTTCAAATTCGGCCATTTCGTCGGTGCAGGCCATCAGCTGTAGAGGGCAGTGGGGTAATCCTTTGTACTTCTAATTTAAAAGTCACATCAAGATCAGAGCACCATGAGCGAGCAAGCAATTTCATTCGCTAAGGATTTCTTGGCTGGTGGCATCTCAGCTGCCATCTCCAAAACAGCCGTCGCCCCAATCGAGAGAGTGAAGCTTCTCCTTCAGGTAAAACTTCCGGTAGACGCATAGCCGGTTAGCTTGAATCATGCTACATGAATATTGTGACGTTTCGGATATCAGTTGATCGTTCTTAGTCTCAAAGTTTAGCACACACAATTGATATATGTTAATATGAATTTGATTAATTTGTTTTGAGTGCTGGACGAGGTAAGGTCACCATGGAATGAGAAATGACCTACACGAGCTTAGCGGCTAATGTTAGCTTCCCACGTTAACCTTAGCCGGCATAGCTAACAAAGGACAAACGCTTGCAGTGATGAGGGGTCATTCTGTACAAACATAAGACATCGCTGTATTTTTCCTTTAGATGTGTCTGAATGCATTTCATTAGAACAAGCTACTTTGTGATGGATGAAATTTGACTAATCCAACGTTTTAAGGTTGCGTGAGTAACTTTCATCCTGGCTAACTGCAGTTCAGTGAAATGGCTGTTCAAAGGCCCGGAGTATGCTCATTTACAGCAGGGTCAACGAGTTTCTTTTTTGTGTTAAAGCTGCTTTACAACATTGTAGCAATTTTACCAACCACTCTCCACTATTGCTTCATTGTTAAGGTTGTCATTGATATTGGCTTTTCAATGAATGGATTAAGATGGCAGCCATAATTTATGTCATTATACACTGATAGTTAAACTATGCCTGCTTGACATTTTTGGAAAATTTCTGCATATATGCACCAAGGTCATGACAAGGGGACTTTGTGTTAATGTCATCTCTTAATTTTGTGTGTTACAGGTCCAGCACGCCAGCAAGCAGATTACCGCTGACAAGCAGTACAAGGGTATCATTGACTGTGTTGTCCGTATCCCCAAGGAGCAGGGATTCCTCTCCTTCTGGAGAGGCAACCTTGCCAATGTCATCAGGTATTTTCCCACCCAGGCCCTCAACTTCGCCTTCAAGGACAAGTACAAGAAGATCTTCCTTGATGGCGTTGACAAACGCACCCAGTTCTGGAGGTACTTCGCCGGCAACCTGGCTTCGGGAGGTGCCGCTGGAGCCACATCCCTTTGTTTCGTGTACCCTCTTGACTTCGCCCGTACCCGTCTGGCTGCTGATGTGGGAAAAGCTGGTGCTGAGAGAGAGTTCAACGGTCTGGGCGACTGCTTGGTCAAGATCTTTAAGTCTGATGGGCTGAGGGGTTTGTACCAGGGTTTCAACGTGTCCGTGCAGGGCATCATCATCTACAGGGCTGCTTACTTCGGCATCTACGACACAGCCAAGGGTGCGATTTAAATGGATAAGAAATAACCACTGTGTTTTGTTAGAAGAACAATCTTTAACCTGTATTATGTGTTACTAGGTATGCTTCCAGACCCCAAGAACACCCACATATTGGTGAGCTGGATGATTGCACAGACTGTGACAGCTGTTGCCGGCCTGACCTCATACCCCTTTGACACTGTCCGTAGACGTATGATGATGCAGTCCGGTCGCAAAGGAGGTGAGGTTTCTATTATGTCAAAGTCTCTGAATGCAAAGACCGCAAACTAATATCTACTTTGATTTTTTTTTTTTTTTTTTTTCCTTTCGCCAGCTGAGATCATGTACACCGGAACTATTGACTGCTGGCGCAAGATTGCGCGTGATGAAGGTGGCAAGGCATTCTTCAAGGGAGCTTGGTCCAACGTGCTCAGAGGCATGGGCGGCGCCTTTGTGCTGGTGTTGTACGATGAGCTGAAGAAGGTCATCTAATCATTGTAACGTCACTGTCTAATTGGCTAAATGTAATAACTTTCCATTTCTATGGACTCAGCATTCTGCCTTATTTATGGGAACAAATTTAGTGTCTCACCCATAGTTGTGAGCGATGGCTATGCGTTGTGCATCTTTGATTTTAAACGTTCCACACCTTGTTATCAATGTCATTCCTCAAAAAATAAAGTAAAAATCCAATACCTCCTGTTAATAGGTTTGTATGGTCCCAATGTGAATAAATCTTATTCTGGGGAACAAACTCAACCATTGTCCACTGTCTCCTGCTGTTGGTGCGTGAGGATGAGCACTCACTGGTTACTGTAATGCATGAAGTGGATTACACCCAACTGCTATATTTACACATGCTTATCTCTTGAGCCTTCCTTTGCCACTGAGACTGTAGAGAACATTCTCATGATGGTTTCTGAAGGTGGCGTGGCTGCCTGAAGATCTGTAACACAAATAAATTAGACTTTTGAAAACCCAGTCTATTACTGCAATTTGTAATTCTAGTGAATGGTAGGTTCCTTGTTTTATTCGATAAGCATTGTACCCAGGGGTTCGGATACGATTTCAATGCTTCACTATTAAAAACTGGGAATGATCAGGTATCCTGGGTTGATCCCAGACATGTGGAGACAGGTTAGAACTGCTGCAAGAGCATGTTGTGATGCAGCTATGCTGGTTCCTAATATTGAAACGGATCTTTTAATATAGCTGTAGGATTAAGGATAAACAGGCTGACATTAAACAGCCCAATTGGAAATCCAGTTTGCTGGATGTAGTTCCGGTGTCAGTCAAAAGAGGGCGCCAGCGGCAAGAATGGAAAACCTGAAGCTGACTACACAGTTACACTACAAAATTAGCAGATAATTTTTAATTATTTGTAAAATACACTGTCAACATAAATCCTCCAGTTGAATGTCTCTGAAAATGATAGAGGGAAAGTAAAATAAATGTTCTGAATTTACCTCATACTTTTCAGTCCAATATTTCATATTTTCTTAAAGCCACAAATAAGGAAAGGAAATCATCTGCGCTGCTGACATTAAGGCTTATTATTTTAAAATCCCTGCTAAAGGTTTCAGATCATTCTTTTAATAATGAGTTTGACTTACCCTAAATTCTCATTAGATTTTTCTGATGGTCGTGGTGGTGATTTGCAGGTGCTCCCGAACATTTTATCACCTGACAGTTGATTAGATGCAGTAGTGATGGTGGATGTAATGAGTGTGAAAGCACAACTGGCACAAGGCTTTAGCACACACGCCTGTCAGCAGGACTGACCCCGTGACCCCTGTGCAGAGCATCCATGCTGGCAGCATCAGAATCCTCCTGATGTGAACCTGCTCCTGAAATGCTAACACGCTTGGTGTGAAATGAAGTGTGACGGTTTTTGTTTTTTTAATTATTTGCTGACAGATTTTTAATAAACTGGTAACCCAGTACTGCTGTTTTCCCTGCCCAGTGCATTATGGGACACAATCCAGCGGTTGTAGGATCTCATCGCTTCCAGCTGGATTTGAAATCAGCCCAACAGCAGGATGATGTTGTTCCAGAGCTCTGTTTCAGAGACTCCTCATAAATTCTTTGGCCCTGCCCTGATAAAACGCAGCAGAAATAAGACAGCCACACCACTTTCTGTGAAGTACAGGAAAGTACTAGTTTTTATTCCTTCATAATCAAACTTCACAAACAGCTTGAACTTGTACAATACCTCAGAGAGTGAAAATTACAAAAAAAGTGCTGGTAACATTTACAAAAATCATCCTTACTTAGCAACAATCAGTTTATTCTTCCACACTTTTTTTTAGTCTTTTGTATTAAGGCTTAATACTTCTGTATAAAGTATATGCAAGATAAGTCTTCACAGTTTTTCGAAAAAAGTCACAATATTATGTAACATAATGAAGCTTTTTACGGCTATTTTCTTTATAATAACAAATACACATCACTGGTAAATATATGTGAAATACAGGTCTTATTGTAAAATGGTAAGTAATGATACTGTTTTGCTGAGATAAATTGATTCCACACACTGTTATAGGAAAGATTTGACATAACCATTGCTATAACTGAAGGAGGAGGAAAAAAAATTGATTTAAATGAAAATAAAAGCATAAACACTTGGGAGATCGCCTCCAAACTTTGGCACTTCCCATGAAAAGACAATTTCACAAAATATGAGACTTATTTTTGAAATCATATATATGGAAGAAAAGCTAAACTGGCGTAAAGTGAAAACATGCTGTGTAGTAAGGTGCTAAATCAGAGATATTACATTGCCAGCCTTTTTTAAAAAAAAAAAAAAAAAAAAAGATTATTATTAATTTTCCCACATGGACTGACATGAATAAGGTGCAATTGTAAGACTCAAAGCATGTAGGCCATTTTTTATGTCGACAAAATATTGTGATTAATACAAGCTTCCATAAATCAATATGACCAATAGTCTTGAGGCGACCTCGTATATTCATGCGTTGCCATGGACTTGAAAGAGACGAAAATCTCGACTGCAGATGTCAACTCTAACTGTGGCATGTGAAAGTAAAAGCTGTATTGTACTCATGGTGTGTCTTATTCTCTTTTCCTATTTTATTTTATGTCTTTTTTTGTGATTTTTTTTTGTTCCGACTGTTGAAATTATGACAAACGTGATGATAAAGGAGATGAAATTTAAAAAAAAACAAAACAAAGAAAAAAAAAGTGAAAATAAGCCAAGATATATTCACAAGATCCTCTAAGCTGCACTGGTTTACAGGTCAACAGATGAGAGCTCTAGCCCTAGACTTACCAATTTCACCCTCATGCATACTGTACGGTTAAAGTGACGCAACAAGCTTGCTTAAATATTCTACATCACAAAAAGCAATTTGGTTTTTAGTGCAAACACAATTGGCTGGCTTCAGCTTCTCAATAATAACAAGCTCACCAAGGAGATTACAAGAAGGCACATACTTATGCTTCCTCTAACACGCAACATATTTAGACAAACCGCAACACCTTTCAACAACGCCACGAAGCGGTGGAAACAGGAAAGCTACTACATAAAGATAAAATGGTCAAGTGCGGCCGTCTGTGGATCACTGAAAGATTTACACGTATCCATCAACGGAACGACGTTAAAGGTTGGTTCATCGCGACCCGAGTGAGTGACCTCTGCAGGAAAGGAAAGACATGAGGCGTGTGATGCAGTTTGGTGGATTCTCTACGGACGTTGGTGCCGAGTTTGTGTGGTGAGAAGGTGCAATTGGAATCTCGTGGGTTTCCTTATTTCTTTTATGTTAAAGCATTTTCTTTTTGTCACGACCCAGCGGAAAAAAAAGCACTGCGACTAATGGTATGCACAGAGAAGGGGAAATGTGTGCGTCGGAATTATCTTCTGGTACTTGTGTTGATCTCTAATAAAGGGTGCGGACTCTGCGGTGAAGAACACTGGAGGTCCCATCCCTCACACACCCCCGTCTCTGGGTGGGCAAGTGCTGCTGGATTTGTCCAATAATAATAATAAAAAAAGAATCACAGGAGGAAATAACAGCAGTAATGCCCCTCAGATGTGGACACCAACACTCAGTGAACCTCTTGGGGTTCAAAATCATCACCGTCATAATTACAACAACAGCGACAAACAACAGTATGAGGGCGTCCTGTAAATTCTGTACCTCTGAATCAAAAGCAATTCAAACATCAGTGTTAGCTCACCGTGGGCAACAACCATCATCGACTATGGTTCAAAAATAAAATGTGAAGTGGATTATATTGCTTTTTGACACAAGAAGAGCAAATAAGTCTAGTGCAATTCTCTTATCTGGGTTGAGAAGTGGTGAGTGAAGGAATGAGCCCCGAATATCACATCTGTTCCAGAAACACGTGTGGTGAGATTCAATACTGGACATCTGTCGAGCGGTATCCCTTTATTCCTCAGTATTTACTTCATCACTCTGTCGTTCTTTTAAATAAAGAAGGAGGGAAAAAAAAAACTGTCGCCAGCCATTGCCATGCAAGAATGAGGAAGGAGAAATTTCCTAATCAGCACAAAGGAACTGCTTTCACCTCTGACACCCAAACCAGTCTCGTCTGGACGGTGGTGGTCCCGACAGTCACCCTCCCACCCGCCCCACCACCGCATCACGCCTGTGCTGATGTCCACACACTCACGTCTGTCAAGTACGTCTCTCAACTCGGAAATATTGGGAAAAAAATCGCTCCAGTCCAGTGTCTGACAAATCATACCATACAAACGTCCTCGCGCGCACATTTGAAAACAAGGAGGAAACTTTATCCCCTATTTTTTTAAAAACAGCAGTCAAAACATGTCAAACAAGCTTGTTTCATAACAATAATAAGAGTAATAATTATAATCATATTATCAATAATAATACAATACAAACCAACTTGGATAAATTATCAATAATAAACTGAAACACGTTACTGCAGCATACAATTCAGGGTTTGCTTAGTTGTGATGTTAACTGCCTTTACTACAACAGCTCCACTTCTGCCAAACTACACAGGAGAAAGTTTTTTTTCTTTATTTTTCTTTTTATCGGGGTCGGGGGTGGTAATAAAATATCAGATAAACGCAGGGCTTAAACAAGCCTGACAGACACATACACATATTTATAAGCAAATGTCAAAGTTCAACTTAAGTACATGTTTACAAAAGCATCTACATACAAGATATGGCAGTAAAAAAGCCTAAAAACCAGATGGAGAGACCAAAAAAAAAAAAAAACAAAGATTATTTTGGGACATTTTCTGATCAATATTAAAATAATAATGAAAATTAAAAAAAAAAAAAAACAACATCTCCCAAATGACAGTGTTTTTTTTAAGTGCAGGTTCTAAGAATCTACAGCAGGTTCATCTGGACTTACAGTAATAAAATAATGCTTAATTTAGCCAAATGGTTTACATTCTGCTCGCAGATGATCTGAGATCTCACTACAAAAATATATCTCCCTCTTCAATTTGCTTCCATAAATATTGCGACCACGCTGTGATCTATAATTTAATGTTGCAGTTTGGTTTGATTTCATCTTTTATCGTGCATCAATAACTGATTTAGTTTTTTATGCATCTATTTTATTCATCTGTGAATATGAAAGAGGAGTGACTCAGCCATATCTGACAGAAAATTGGGTGTATGTTTCTTCTCTTTTCCTCTTTTTCAGCTCATTGAACAACCTACAAATGTGCAAACTTAACATCTTGGTCCATCTCAAGTAAAAAAATGGCTAAATAAATCCAAAGTCAAAACATCTGATTAGTATAAATACAAGTCTTAAAATATTAGAAGGTGTTTGTTTTTTTTAAAAAACTGCTGTTATAAAGCTATTTCAATTCAAATCCAATGTATAGGTGAGCGAGTCAGTGCTGCTCTGCTGATGTGATTTACATCACTGCCACAGCATCAAATTCATTTCTAGGTTTTTGTTTCTTTCACAACAACTTAAAAAAAAAATCTATTTTGGTCTAAAAGACGCAACTGAACACAAACACAAAACTACACACGGACAACTGTACTCAACAAAACGTGGATATTTCTTCAGGCCGGGTGGCAGGAACCAGAAAAGTAATGTTATTTACTGAAATTAATCTGAAGTCTTTGGTTTGTGAAAACTCACGTTGTCACCGTCTGCCAGTGTCCCTGTAATCAATAAAATGGCGTCTGTTCGGACTCCATGACATCTGACTGTCGTTAATTTACTTTCACCACGTGTGTCATGTGTTAGCGTGGAGAATGCTAGTGGGAACATGAGACATCAACAACGGAGTGCTCCTCAGCGTTAGTTGAGAGTGGAAAACAAATGGCGGACTAAGAGTTTGGAATGTTCTGGATCTGACTAGGAATGCATGTGTTTGGGAACACGTTTGAACTAAGGATTATGCAGGAAAAACTATTAAATATAAAAAAGGCTGCGGGAACACAAAAGCCTCCTCGTCTAAACTGAGGAGCACCTGATGGACAGAGTGTGCTCCACCTCCACCCCACCTCCACCTCTGCAGGAAAACCGCTGTGTAGACACGACTGCATGGATAGTGAACGGATCCACTGAAGTAGTGTAATAACTGCATGTAAGGACAATGTAGTAATATAAAAATTGATGTTGTGATAGCTTAGATCAGCGGCGTCATCAGAATATTTGTGTGCGTGTGTGTGTGTGTGAGAGAGAGAGAGACAGAGAGAGACTCTGGATGTGAGATGTGATGCCAGCTGTGTGTGATGATTGGATGACAGGGATAGCTATATCACATTGCCTATACCATGAATGCATCATAAATAATACATGTATATGAATACGAAACTTTATGAGGTGTTTTTCTCAATCATAGCTCTTTTCTCCTATTTACTTTACAATTAAATCTATGTGTTATGGAGGATTTAAAGACTCCTAATGAAGGCAATCACAGGCTTTTGCTTCATAGATTGTCATCTGCTTGTACCTCTCATCTAATTCCACAATAGTGGCATAACTAAAAAAAAAAAACGTTTTTTTTTTTCTGCTTAATTTGGCACATTAACTAGGTTGGATAATGTTTGAGAGAAAACTGTGGTAATTAGTCCACAGGGGATAGAATAATAAGCCACCCCAAAAACATTTTATCTCTCTGCCACTCAGTCTTAAAACTTTTTCTGTTTTTCAGTCTTGTTTGGTTTTCGTTTTCATGTTGCTAAACCAAACACTTAAATAGTTTTAAATGCTCTACTTTCTCTGTTGCCAAAACTTTCAGTCTGTAATTTCATTTTGCCTCCAAGTAGCCGTTATAAATATTTTGTCTCTTTTTTCTTTTTATGTAGCTCACTGTGTGTCCTTCAGGATTTGAGGCTATGTGTAGACAACAAAGCCATGAGTTAAGATAAAAAAAAAAAGAAATCCCTGCATGGAAGATGGCCTTTGGCTTGCATGTAGAAGGGCCTATCTTCAGGGTAAAGGACACACAGTGAACTTTAAAAAAAAAAAAAAAACAGTTGCTGTTTTTAAAAGATGGATAATCTAATAAAAACTGGCAACATTTACCAAAAGAAAGACTTTAAGAATATTCCAATATCTGGATTTTATTTGTGCCAGGTAGATTCCGTTTTTGCATATGATGAGGCGCCCCCTGTTGGTCACTTTGTGCCAGTGGACTTTCCGGCTGACAGTACTGCGGGATTTATGGCTAGTTTGCAAAAAGAAACAGACTCGCAGAGAGCAACGTGAAAGAGAAAAAAGCATTTCAATTGAAAGACTAACTATATTCATTTATCCATCATCTGATATTACTCACATAATGTAGATTTAATTTAGACAATTATGGGAAAAATGTGATTGCATTTTCCATCTTTAAATCCTCCAAAGCCTGTATAAATGTAAAAATAAAACTGGTAAATGCAGCCTTTACTGTTTATGTATAGATTATTTCAGGTAGTTTAAAGGGTTCTCTTAGGATGCACTCACAACCACCAGGTCTTACCAGTGATAGTATAAATATATTTTATAGACCACTGTGTATATTCTGTATCTGTGCAATATAGGAGAGAAAAACTATGAATATTCTGTATAGTTGCTGTATGTACTGATAGGCACTTGATAGGCATATTCCCTATATCCCAGAAGGTATACCGTATACATCAAACTATCTGAAAATGTCTTATTAATCTATGTGAAAATGGTGATACACACATATATGCATATATAAAGTATATTTGTATTAAGATGACTATTTGCGTACTGTCGAAGGCCAGGATTGAAGTTCTCTATTTTATATATATGGTTTGCTGTATTCTATTGTGTGAATTTATTAAGCTTAAATTCATCTGCCAAAAAAAAAAAAAAAATTCAAATGTGACTTGTCAAATGTGTGGAGACATACTGAAAGACCAAAAGGAAAAACAATCACACGCTTACTAGAGTAAAAATGAACCAGTTCTTCACTTAATGTTACCCTCACCAATATTATCTTAAACTTACTTTACAATGTAAAGCATAATGTGTATATGTATATATATATATATATATATATATATAAGCATATGGTATAATACACTGCCAAATATGACTCAAAAACTGAGGTGTGTGAACCTATAACCAACACCACTATGACCACCATTTAAAAAGCAGGAGAAAGCCTGAAATAAAGTAAAAAATGAAGAATTAAACATACTGCAAGGAGGACAACAAAGTAGAGCCTGCGTCTCTACGCTATTAACAAATCATGGACAGTAATATATCTGATACACAACACAAACAGCTGCAGGCTCAAGGCTAGCATCTACGCTTCTATATGTTTTGGAAAACATGAGCGAACACTTTAGCCCAACATAAAGCCTCAACACGTTAATCATCATCTTTTTTTTTTCGCTTGGAGCAACTCGAATGTTCTGGATAGTGTTGCAGCTTCCTTAACAACGTTCAACCGACCTTGTCGCGACACTAGAAAGAGAACCGAGCAAAAGTACGAGTAGCTGAAGCAATAGAAGTTATAGAAGTCCATGGACAGAGAGGAGCGAGGGTCGCTCCGGGGCCGGAGGGGCAGCTGGAGGATGCGGCGGCGCGTCATGACGCACCAGAGAGAAGGATCGAACAGAGTATAATACAAGAAGTCTACAAACAAAGGGCTGAGTTATTAGCCCTCATCTGTAAAACAATGTGATTGGCTACTTTAGTTATTCCGAGAGAGAGAGAGAGAGAGAGAGAGAGAGAGAGAGAGAGAGAGAGAGAGAAACCACTGATGTGATTGTATGTGTAATTCTGAAATCAAATAATTAAGAAAAAAAAAAAAACAACATCGAGCTACTTAACCTACTATTTAGACAAATGTTACCACAAAGCTGGTTGTACTCATCTAGCTACAGTCAATAGTGCATCTGATATAATGTACGTGTTTACACAAACTATGCAAAATTTAGGTGCCATTACGGAATGCTAGATAACTGAATACACACGTCACACCAAAACACTTCCATCAAAGTCTTTTCTTTCAAATGGGTGATAATGTCAGTTTGGCAGTGTTTAACGTGTACTGAACGGATGACAAACACCGAACACCATGAGCTGTGCGCCATACGTGTGGCAGTAATGTTGGAAAGAGATCTCGGCAGTTGCTTACATATTTTATTTAGTGCATTGTCTGTTAAGGCATGAGATTACCCTGCACGTGCTGTGTAGAGACAAATATAGCACTAGCATGCAGCAATTTTGCCATCCTGGCAACAACAGCTACAAACAGGAACCATACAGTTTTCAGGCTTATATGCACACCAAAGGAGACGGGCCCAATCAAATTTTAAATAGCGCGCCACTTTTGCTGCGGTTCACTATTTTAAACGGCGGAGGAACACTCCAAAGCTCCTACTGAATCTGCAGGACTTTAGTGGCATCAGTGTGACGTCCCCACCCCAAGCCACGCCCCCTCACCGAGCACGAGGGACTCAGCTGTTGCGTGACCTTGAATCAAAACATTTTGAACAGACGTCACAGGTGCCGCAACACGCAGGAAAGGTTTGGAGAGCTGTACGCCGCAGTACCTGTGTTGCATATTGCTAAGGAAGCCCTACAGTTCAGATATTCCACTTATCGACAGTTTGATTAGACTCTAAAAACACACACGGGCACTCACAAAACATACACACCAACACTAAAGGGAGGACACAACTACGCACGACAGACTTATATCAAACAAGCTGCAATCCCACACCTCCTAACACTTCTAACCCACAGACACTGTTGGGACACTCATTTAGGTTGAAAACACACATTCCAAATATATTATCATTATTCATAATTATTACCTTGGAGTTGAATTGGAGTTGTGTTATTATTCCATCTAATGAACCTGTTATAGGGAGCTGGCTCCTTAACGAATGAATTTAAAGTCAAAACGAATATGAGCACACGTTATGGTACAAATTTAAATAATGCTTGCATTACCGCCACACAAATACTGTCTCAATTGTAGGTCTCTGCAAGCATCAACAAAAGCCAGGAAATAATAAAAAAAAAAGAAACAAAGCAATTCTATTACAAGTGAACTTTATAACCAAATGTCAGATTAAAAAAAAAAAAAAAATTCTAAAACTATAGTATCTCTGTTAACAGTAGTGCACTTATCGGTTTAAGCAGTGCAACATATATGCAAGAAAATAATGCAGTCCACTTTTCAAGATTTTAAAGAGGTTCTTTTTTCATTTTAAATTGAAGAAATGAAAAAAAAATCATAGAAGTTCCTTTAAGGAAAAAAAAATCATCAAACATTAAGCACAGGCATTTTAAGAAAATGTGCAAAGTAGCACTTTGTTTTCTTGAATGTACAGCGAGGTCTTTTGAAGACCGCTGTGAGAAGTTATTCTTTTAACAACACGACTACCAAAGTATTTGCTGATAGAAATAAAACACTTTAGATTGCAGTTGCAGGCAGTGTGAGTGTATGTGTGAGACAGTGTGTCAATGTGTGTATCTGTGTGTCCTATTTTCTTTTATTTAATGAAACAAGTCCAACATCAGAAAGGAGCCTGAAGTGATGCGACAAGTATGCTATCTTCCGTATCGATTTTTGTACATGCTGTGTCCTGCCTAAAAAATACGTAAGGTATTCAACGTTTCTATTTTATGACTTGTGATAAACGAGTGCGATTTTAATGGTGCTACTCGATTTGAAGGCTTTTTGAGCCTTCAAAGTTGTTACACACAGGTTCTGGGATGAGAATGACATTTATAACTGATTTTGCTCAATTCCTTCCCTTTTACCATGGTAATAATTAACCCCCAGTCCAAATTATTTCAATCCAAATATTTAAACTGTGTAGACTGCTCAAAAATGACAGTAACTGGTTGACAAATTCTTAGTTTCTCATCCCATAACAGTCTGGTGCATACGGAGGAGCAGCAGTGATGAAGAACAGAGTTTATTTGCATGTGCCGGCCTGCCGTGACTGCGGATGGAACAATGAAAGAGGCTAAAAACAAAAACCATCAGCAGAAGATTTTTCTTTGTATTTTTCTTTTGTTTGAAAATGGAAGAGGTCAATAGCCTTAACAGTCTTTTGATATATTAGTGGCAGTGTATGCAAATGATTTCAACTCTAAACTTCACAGAAAAAGAGACACGTTTTTGCTCAAATACTGTCTCAGCAACGTGTCGCTAATTTAGTAAACGTAATGTTAACCACCCAAACGTGTGGAGAGCAGTTACAAAAGATGAGAAAGATCTGTCCCCGTCGCCACTGACAGGAAGTGACATTTTAATAAAATGACTGGTACCTTGACAACAGCTGAATTAAAATCCTTAATACTATAGGAATAAATAAAACCCACTGTCAAATTAACTATGTCCTATTTTATTTTTACATAAGAAGGCAATCTTGTGACCATCAAATATTTTTTAGAGGGAATATGTAGCCCAAACACAGATGATTTTTTTTTTAAGTTATTGTTTGTGTAAATGATACCACAGTAAGCTTGGAAATGTATAGTTTCCAAACTGGTCAGTATGGGTTCACGATAGCCATGAAGTTTCATTTCATGGCAATGTACACACACACACACACACACACACACACACACACACACACACACACACACACACACACACACACACACACACAAACACACACAGAAAGGCAGACATAAAAACACAGGCAATTACACAGATGTAGAAACATATATGCACATGTCATTTCCATTCAGACGTATCTACACTAAAGGTGTGTTTGTGTGTATGTGTTTCTTTCGTAGGCCTTTCGGTAGTGTTCAACACATAAATCAGTATTTTAGGAAAGCATACATTTAGAGGCCTGTAGTTAGGATCCATCCAGTAGATCAATATCAAACTACTAAGCCTTAAGGCCACCATCTTTTTTTTTCCTTTTAGAATAACAGAAAAAAAAAAAAAAAACTTTTTGGGAAACTTAATGTGCCAGTGTCTATACTCATTTACTCTTCATACCTCAAAATGAGAAAAAGGAAATTCTAGTGCCATTTTATTTGTCATTCTTTTTGAAAGAAGTTAGTACTTATCCATCGGAGACATGCATTCGCATGTGGTCATTGAAGTGCTCCATTTGGTCAAACTTGGCAGGGCAGACGGAGCAC
Source organism: Pao palembangensis (assembly GCA_015343265.1). Taxonomy (NCBI): domain Eukaryota; kingdom Metazoa; phylum Chordata; class Actinopteri; order Tetraodontiformes; family Tetraodontidae; genus Pao; species Pao palembangensis. The sequence goes on along the minus strand of CM027094.1, from coordinate 7,594,610 downwards.
ACGTAGGTGGTCCCTTCTTGGCAGCTTGCTTCTGCAGCTACACCCACTCCCGTTCCAACCCCGGCCCCTACTCCAGCACCGCCGCTCACTGGCATGGCAAGGGCCACCACTCCAGCTCCTGGCTCGGGGACAGCCAGGGGGATGGGGATGGAGACCGGGCCCGGGGCGCCGGTGCTCCCCGACAGGTCTGTGAGGCCGCTGCCTGTGCTGTGGAGGGCCATGTGCCTCTCCAGCAGGGTCTTGTGTGAAAATTTCTTCTTACAGATGTAGCACTCATAGGACTTCTCTCCACGGTGCAGCCGCATGTGGACGTTGAGAGAGCTCTTCTGGGTGAAGCGCTTGTTGCAGATGCTGCACTGGTAGGCTCGCACCCCCGTGTGTGTCACCATGTGTTTGATTAAGTAATCCTTGAGGGAAAAGGAGCGCCAGCAGATGCTGCACTGATGAGGCTTCTCACCTGGATGAACATGCCAGACAAAAGCATTAAGGGGGAAAAGGGGAGACACACATTTTAAGAAATAAGTTAACACTTGATGCCTGAAAGGAGCAGTGTTAAAAAAAAAAGGAGAATTATTCACACATGTTCTCATTGTATTAATGCAAATTAATCACAATGCTGCAGGCACAACTTTGAGCAAAATGGGTGTTTTTTGTAAGAGTTTGTAATTATGATGTCGTGAAACTACCCCCTAATGTTGATTCCCATATGAATTAAATGAATTTTGCATCTCTTTTATGTATTTCAATTTGATATGATTTCACATAATTGTTTCTTCTGACATTACAACCTAGAGAACATTTGCATATTGATAATTGCATACAAATGCACACAGTGAGTCTGACAGTACTGCAAATAGGCAAGAGTTAATGAAGTCCTGTCTATCTCCTCTTTGCTGCTACACACTGAATTAATGTGCAGCTACCTGTTTTAATTTGATAAAACTAATAATTTGCACTAATTGCAAAGCTTTTCCTCTGGATATATATTTTTTTAATTGCTGAGGATAACATACAGTGCTGTGTGTCTGGAAATATGCATCTGATGGACTTTACTTTGAGGTTTTCCGTACTGCCAATGCACATTCTTGATGGGATTAAATGTGCATGCATGGACAGTCTATTACAGATTTATTATCAGAAATCTGCAGCATTTCATTCAAACGGTTAATAATGGATGCACGAGTAGAGACCGGGATCATCTACTTCATTCTTCTGGATTCTACAGATTGTGACTGATAAGGTGGTCGGAGCTGGAAGAAAGTAGCTGCAGTGATGTGCATCTATTGTTATTCAAATTCAATTATAAGGATGTTTTAAAAGGGGCCCTGGGGAATGGACATTTTAGGGTCCATTACTGAAATAACAGCTAGAACACTAATACATACTAGGCAACATTTTCTATTGTTTAACGGTAAGTATTTGATATTAAGTCATAGACTTGGACATAAAAGGAAAGACAATAACCTGCTTCATTGTTAAAGAAAAGCTTTGCCTAAAAAGGCTTTTTTTTCCCCCTTCAGTCTTAATTCTAACCCGAACCAGCTGCGGCTGTCACAGCTGAGGGCGGAGCCGTGGTAAAATCCCACTCCGAGATTATAGGACCTTTGACCCTATTATGTGACGGTGGTTTTGTGAATAGGCTGAAATCTGAAATGCACATACTAATGTGCAGGAGTTTATAGGTTCATTTTCCTCTGTGTGAACCTCCTCTATAAGTAGATATAGCACTATACAAATGACCAACATTAACATTTATTTAGTATTTAAAAAAATAATATCGATTAAGGGCAATCTTTCAATTTCATGCATCTTATAAGGCTTGAATAATAGATGTAGACTCACCGGTATGAACAAACATGTGTTTGACATAGTTCTGTTTGGCAGTAAAGGTTTTACTGCAGAGAGTGCATTCATAGGGCTTCTTTTCGCCTGGACCAACTCCTCCTGCCTGCTGCTGCTGACCTGGCACTTGCTGTACCGACATGGGGCTCGGGAATGATGACATCGTGGGGGGTGGCACTGCCACGAACTGGGGTTTTTGCTGGCCGGGAAGGTAAAGGACGGGCAGGTTATCTCTAGGTGGTGTAGGAAAGATTGTGGAGAGGAAGGTACTTCCAGCAGGAGCCATCCCTTGGGAATTGCTGGTGAGCAACTTTAGATTGCTGGTTTGTGACTGGTTTATGAAAGTTGGGGCACTTGACAGGGAATGGGACATGACAGAATTTGGCAGAGGCTGCATCATGCTACTTTCACTAATGCTGTGAGATGTGTCCCCGTCTTCTGTGTCTTGCATGTGCTCTGGGGATGAGTCGTTGACCTCGATCTGCACCGGACCTCCATCAGTGTGCTCGTCTCTTCCCTGGAAATGCTGCTGCTCCACAGCGTCTGGCTCAGTACTGAGGGAGGAGCTCACCCCTGAGTCAAAACTTTCAACTTTGGATTCGCTCTCTACGCCTTCAGTATGGTCGGTGTCCTCTTGGCAGTCCCCCAGGTTATCATAGCAGCTGAATTCATCTTCGGCCTCCTGCTTTATGTGCATCCCTGGCTGCAAGCGTACCGGTCGGGGCTGTTTGCGACAGTGGGTGGACTCTGTAGAGATGAAGCGGTCAGCCTGCTGTGGTCTCTCCTGGATGAGATTCATCCACGGTGGATTCTGAGATTGTTTGTCCTTCTGAGTGTTGAGAGCTGGGTCGTTGTAATTTGGCGTCAGAGGGTTGATGTACAGAGGGCGGTCGCGGTTCCCGTTCTGTAGCGAGAAGCCAGAGTAGGAGTACAGAGGGGTGTACGCATTATCCATATTTTGCTGTGGTGTTGCTTGCATATAACTTGATTCTGCATCACTGCTGGGCCCAGAGGTCCCAGACTCTGGGGTGCCACGAGGTGTTTCCTGACCAGAGTCTCCTGGTATAACAGAGAACCCCCCTGGCGCGGCCAGGCCCACATTCTGGGACACGATGCGGGTGCACTCATCAATGACGGTCTTGATCTGTAGGATGCTGGCAGCAGTGAGGATCTGCAGGGCCTCTGACTGGGAAACCCGCAAAATCCCACTGTACATAAAGTCAATCAGCTTTTGGATAGATTGCACCGAGACCACCGAGGGGATCTCAATGTCGCTGTAGCCCAAGAGCAGCTTGTCCTGAAAGAACGGGCTTCCAGCGGCCAGCACGCACCGGTGAGCTCGCAGCATACTTCCATGGATCCGCACAGTCACGTCACAGAAGTGCCCACGGTTGCGCTGCTCATTGAGGGTCCCAAGTACAGAATTGCTAAAGTTGTGAAGATTGATGTTATGAATGCGCTCGGTCATCCCCTTGCAACTGATGTCACCTGCAAATCAGGAAGCAACACATCTGATCTGATGAGTCAAACATCACCTTATAGTGGTATTCTTATCAGAAATTCCAAAACATCCTATGAAAGTTTGTTTCAATATTGATAAGACAGCAAAACTGTTTTTGGGAAGAATATCTGTGAGCAAATGGAGAAAAATATGTCATATGTTTAACAAAGGGGAGCAATCCAAATAAGGCAGAATTCCCTTGAACGTCTTTGTCTCTTGAATGATTGCGGGAAAAGCCCAGTGCCATAAACGTGAAAGACAATTAAGATGGTTGCTTTTTAAGGGTAAGACGTTTATGAAATCCCTCCAATCACCACTAGGTGGCGGAGTGGCCTTGAAAGAGAGCAGACCTCTTTTGTGTCAGACGTGTTCACTTTAAAAAGGCTTCCAAACTCTCCTTGTACATACGAGATGTGACCCTGTGGCTCATTGTATAAAATAACTATATATGATATTGTATAAAATAACTATATATGAAATATATGTGAAAATTAGTTTGGTGGAATGCGCAGGTGAGTGAACAAATCACAGGTATTTGTCACTGTTGTTAAATTACTTTTATTTCTTGTTTTATTTCTTTTTGGCAAATAATCATGCTGCGCAATAATTTAGGTGTGCACTCAGCCGTAATATTCAGCCTTACATAAAACTCCTCATACAAAACTCCTTGTCAAATTCTTCCACATTTTTTTAGATCTTTTATATCTTGTTGATTTATCTTTTCCGAAAAATATTACATATTTATCTGATTGTGGATGATAAATTAGAATTCATCAATTAAAATGTGATAAATTCTATTACTGTCGATATGGAAAAGGATGCAAAAACACTATGTAGCCTTACAGGCAGTAACACAGTAAACAGAAATACTGTGAAAAGTAGAAATAACAGTTCAGTATCTGACAGTAGCAGATTTATTTTATCCATGCATGGAAGAATTGATCTGAAATGCCTTTAAAAAAAAAAAAAAAAAAGCCCCACATCACTTCTAACACAGGCAGTAATGGGTGATCTCCTGCTGAGTTATCTAAGCAACTTACAGATTAAGAAATTACCAATGCATAAAAAATGGAAACTGTCCAGTACTCACAGTCAGATGACGTTTTGTTCTGAGAGTGCTTGTGTGGCTGGTGATGAAGAGCGGGGTCGAGCTTCAGTTTGCTGGTGGAGATGGCTGATGAGAGGCCGCGTGCTAGGCAAGGCTGTCAGTTCTCTCTGTCCAAATCATGTGTAGCTCTGGAGTGTTTGGAGGGAGAGAGGAGAGACAAAGACAAATCTTAATGGCACACACTGCCTTGACGATGGTGCCACTCCCTTAATGAACCCAGAGGCACGGTAACACTAATACCAACCACGTCACTGCGCGGCAACAGATGTGTGAGGAGTTTTCAAAGCAGGACAAAAAAGACTCCTGCGCGCACATGACGACCAATTACAATTCAAGGTTGAAATTAATACTGGTACTGGGTACCGGAGCTAGTCCTTTCTGCAGTCCCATCTGAGCCAATTGTTGAAGAAAAAGCCAATAAGAACCTCAATCATAAAGTCATGCTTAGAAATTTTATACATTTAATACACATTAAGCATATTGAAAACAGCCCTGGGAATATGCGTGCATTTATTTATCATTTCCAAATACAGTAAGACTTGGAAAATGGGGGAAGAAAGTTAAATATTAGACCCACAAGGCATCCATGGAAAAAAACAAGGAAGTCATTCAAGAGTATTAATCATGTGATGAGCTGAATTGGTACCACTAAGAAAGTCTTTCACAATTGCCCTCCTGCTGCACACACATCTTATTATGTCCTAGTCTTTCCTAAAAACCGGGAAAAAATAACGTGGAAAAAGCCACACAGATGTCACGTAGTTCATGTTAGCATTTCGGTTTGCCCACGTTCCAACCAACCTGTCAAAAAAAAAAGGTATATGAAAGAATAGATTCCATGTGTCGGAACGAGAATATGTGTTGTTATCTGGTCTTTCAGAAGTGTTCTCTTGTCCCGCTAACAAAATAAAATAAATGTTCTTCGCAGGTGTTAACACGCACATCAAGTGCTCTCTGTAAAATGCCAGTACTTACTGTTGCTGAACGGAAAAGGCTACTATCTGACCAGAATAGCAGGTAATGTTGACACAATATTCTTTTACGAATCACAAGTGCTGTCGAAGGACACGCCTCCAGTCTGCAGATAAAATCTGTAAATTGGGGTAAAAAAAAAAAAAAAAAAAAAAAAAAGTGATCCCTTTGTTATTTTCCACTGGCTGCTGGTGCAGATATGTATATGTATCTAAAACCAGGCCTCGGAAAGCATTAAATATTTTATCTGTGGTTTATGACTGGAAAGGCATGATGGACAGAGTCCCAGTCAAAGGTTAAATGCCTAAGTAAAACAGCTTTGCATCCAAAGAGCCCCAAACTGTACCGAGTGGCTCTTTCATTCAATCAAGCCGTTTGGTAAAAGCCGACGTGTGAAAATGTTGCAGACCCCAGTTAGACGGAAGAAAAAGTATGTTTGTGTATCTAACTGTATTTAAAACTTTCCTTATCTCCGTTGAAAACCTGGCTGAAGCCCAAGTCTATCAACGATCCCCCTGTTTGATAAACTACATTAATGTTGGGAAAAATCCAAATGCCGGAACAGTGAGAATCATGATTGACTTATTCAAACCAAAAACCAACAAAGTAGTCCAAAATTTCATGACTGCCTCGCATAATTCATTCAATACATGTGCCAAAATGCTTGAATGCAGTAGAGGAACAAATATTTGACCAATCCCGGTAGCATTTAGTTTTAATTGTATCTCGATGCCACGGGCTATTTTTGCAAAGGCACTCACATGCGTGCTAACAGTTAGACAATGCAAACACATAATGTTTCTGTCACACCTGTCCCGAAATAGAAATTCACCTGCATGAGGGTTAAAGTGAGGTGAACAAAGGAGCGGGCCGAGGGAGAGAGGCTTCAGCTGCCCAGACTGCCACTCACAACACTGATTCCATTTTAGCCGTGACACAGTGGGTGAGCAGCAGCCAGTGCCTACCTGCAGTGAATTCTAATCAGCCCAGGGGTCTGTCTTCCTCCCTCCCTTCCTCCTGTACCCTGCCTTGGACTAAAGGGGCTGATGATCCTTCAAAATTAATTAGATCCGTGTAGGAGACGGCCATTTTCTTTCGCTTCCTAATGCTTCACTGACGTATGAAAATTTGGGGATTAAGCAGAATTTCGGGGGGTTTCTGTGCTCCTGCTTTGGTTCCCCTTTTCCAGTCTACCTATTTCCTGTTTCATCACTCTCTCATTGTCTGTTCCTCCAGATTTTGTCTGTCTCTGTCTGTCTCCCCACCCAAATCTCCTCCTGCCCCTCCCCGCCTCCCTCCCTACAAACCTTCCCAACCCACCCCCCCCCTCTCCGACTGCCTCCATGCTCCCAGCTCTGTGTCTGCCTCTGTGGAGTTTGCTGTCAATAAATCCCCAGAGGTCAGTTTGTCTGCTGCAAATCAGACACAATGCTTCAGACCGCCAATGTAACGCAAGCTCTGCTGCTGCCGCCACAACAAAGACCGCAGCGGCTGGGTGGGGGGGGGGAGAAGAGATGGGGTCCAAAAATATTAATAAAAAAACATTAAGACTGGGAGGTGAGGCTTACAAGTCCACACTCCAGGTTAATCAGCTGCGTATATTAAGTGACAGGCTGATGAAATACACCGCATCGAATTGGACATTAGTTAATAAAAGGAGGGGTGGGGGTGAAATGGGGAGGATGGGGGATGGGGGCTGAGAGCCGACATGCTCACGAAAGGAGCGGCATCATTCATGTGAATAATGTACATCTTGAATATGCAAGTAGTGCTTACAATACACAATACAAGCATATATGGAAGGCCCTCGGTACATGTAAACGCAGAGACAAAAGGGCCACGGGGTGCAGTGAAAAGCTCACACGTGTGCATGCGGCACCTTCATGAAACATATCCACAGCTGCACTTATTGAGACTGTTTTGTGTTACACCTAATTAAAAGTCCTTTATGAGTTTGTCTGGAGCCTGCTGCTTAATGGTCACTGTCCAACAATGTAATTATCAATTTCCCCCGTCCTTTCAGTCTAAGAGCATTAGCATATAAACCACCGGGACGCATGCTTTAATAGTATGGTGTGGATGTGCAATCTAATGGAATATAGTGTGCATGTAGATATGTAGCGGCGACCGTGTGAGGAAGTGTTGATGTGATAATTGGGGATGTGTTACAAAGCCGACTTTGCGCATCTGAGGGAGTTCACATCTCAAACTTTTCTGCAAATGAAAAAGAAACCCATGATGATGTCGCCATGCAGTAACACGTTTTTTTTTTGTAAAGAGAACATTTTAGGTACGCATATATTCACCCCGTCGTTCCTCTGTGGTAGGTGAGGTGACCCCTGAACCTAAACAGTGCAAATCACCTCCCCCTCTGTAAATTTTAACAGATTTGGCTTCATGGCAGGAGCTGGAAATCATCACTAAGCACACTTAAGCCGCTGACTAACTGTGCCAACATTTTTTTTTCTCTTTTCCATACCAATTACACTTAAACCCCTTAAATAAACCCCTTCCTGAACTTTGAACTCATGGCTCAACACCTACAACATGCTCACACACACGTCCTCAGTGTTGATGCTCGCCAACAGGGTCAGCTTATAAACAGGGAAAAAAATAAATGTAAATGTATCTTTTCTTTTTCTGAATGTTCTTCTTTGATCGTTGCATCATGAAGCAATTAGAGAATGCTAGTATAACGTTATGGCTGCTGCAAAACTGAAATGGTTTAAATAATTGTTCAATGTTGCATGTGTTTATGTGCATCACACGCTAACTCAAACTGTCATTAACTTTCCTCCAGACGCCTAAATTTAATCTCTTGATTCGTGTTTGGCTCCACTGATCCTAAAATGTCTGTAACAGCGCAGCAGATCAACGTGATGAGACGTTCGCTGCGACAGAACGTCCGACAGGATGTGCGGCTTTCCAATAAATTCCTCAAGCAAACAAATAACAAAACACGCTGCACTTCCAACACACAAGTAAAAGACAGATAAAGTGTATTTTGACAGGACAGCTTGTTTAACTTCATCATTTTCTGTCAAAAAAAAGAGAAAAACCACCCACCACCACCCGTGATCCATAGCAGATCTATTGTTTTTCTACAGATGGGATGATAATCTACTCCTAACATACTTTTTTTTTTAAATCCACACAGACAAGAGTTTGGGCTGTGAGCAAATGTCTCCTTCATTTTCAGAACTTCTCTAAGAAATTATAGACAGCATAAAAGGCCCAGTGTTGCAATTTAAAATCATACAGAGAATATTCCACTATGGTGATACAGAGACTTAAAAGAATGCATTTTCTCTGTGTTTGGCAAATGGCTTCACTTATTTTAATGAGCGTTTGACCAAAAAGAACCATCTGACTACTCATATGATATCCTCCAAAACACCTTTAACCCCCCCGAAGCGGATCACGCTAAATTCAAGAGTATTAAGAGTCCACACCGACTGCCTCTCTACAGCTACTACACGTATCGAGGACATTTTGCCTCTCCAAAAAAAAAAAAAAAAAAAAGACCTCAGGGGCCATTAAGAGATCTTCATGAGACCACAAAGATGCTCATGCACGGCCTCTCAGACTGTTAGTGCTGGATCGTGACAAAGGCGCGTTAATTAATAAATCCAGATGAGAAATATCAAAATGGCGTGTTTCCAGTCTGGACATGGTGGAAGCAAAATCCCAGCAAATGCAACCATGTGATGTTCTGTCCCTGAACAAAGACTCCCGATTTTTCATCCTTGGTGGACAAATCACAAAATGCACTTGAATACCTGGACACAATGAAGACCACAAGGCCATGTACGGTATGTTTTATACAATGAGTTTCTTGTTTTGTCTAGAAGTTAAACGCATATTCTCTAAAAAATGTGATTCAACCGCTGCCGGAACATTTACTTAACTGCTTTAGGATTTTTTTTTAAGCAGAATGTGACTGTCAGCAGCCTCAGAAGTGCTGCACCATGTGCCTTGGCAACATCTGCCAAGCGCGGCCCCGAACTTCCCCGAACGCACGAGAGTGCTTTAAGCTAGCCTGTGCGCCGAGGGTCAGCAGGCTCCAAGAATCTGGCTTTCTGTGTGCCTGCGTTTCAAAGAAAGAGGTCAACATTCTGCAGAACTGGCAAGCTCCAGAACCTTTAATGTGCTGCATTCCAATATGGAACTGCTGGAAAAGCACTTTGTGCACTGAAGAAGCATAAAAAAAAAAAAAAACAACAAAAAACGATGATATAAAACTCAGGTGCACCTTGTTTACAGTTCTTATTTACAAGAGACCAACAATAGCATTTAATAAGGCATACCCTGTAGCATTGTGCTAGTGTAACATTTACCAGTTCCTGTATAGGATTTTACAAAATAGCTAGATCCAAAGATTCTGAAAGATCCACACTGTTCCTTCAGCGCGCACAGAAATAACGAGAAGTGAACACATATTAACTCCAAGTAATTTATGTCAGCTCCCACTTATAATATGCAGCATCGCTCATAAGCTCCATACGAGCAGCATTTGTTGAAAAGCGGTGCTTGTGTAACCCTTGAATCACAAAAAAAGGGCATAAACAGTATGTGATCCTTCTGATTTTGCAGATATATTCAAGTAAAGACTTGCTGATTTGTTATATAAAACTCTTTTATGGATTACTTTTACAGACAGGTATGTGAATGTCTTTCCTCTTAACGATGAACTCAGTGACTCCAGGGAAAAGCTATGCAACCACCAGTTGGAGTTGTTCTACTTGTGTGTCTACTCCGGGCTTATTTGTATAAGCTACACCTTTCTGTTTTTTTCTTTTTTAATTCTATGTTCCTGGTATTTGGTGCAGTTAAGGATGTCTTTTCTAATGCTACCCGTGCAAAAGGAAGCCTTCCCCTGGACTCTGTTTATGGTAATCAATCTGGCCTTTGGCCTTGCTAAATACATACGCATGATTAGCCTGTGCGCTGCTCGAATGTAGAATAACTAAATTAAAAATGATAGCAGCAATCTATCGCTCACCAGGTTTGAAGAGTAACCTAAGACCAGCTGCTGTAACATTACTATAAAAATCCCACCACATGGCTGTGAGTATTTTCAGCAGGCCTCAGTACGCTCCTTAAAACTCATCCCTAATGCAGCCAGTTGGGGTTTTAGATTCTTCGCTCACTTTTGTGCACCCCAGGCTTTTATTAGTATACCTCAAACGAGCGCCTCTGACCTGCACAGGGTGTTTCCCTGCCTTCCTCTGAATGCATGTTGGGATACGTTGGACTGACCCTGAAGAGGCACAATGAGTGAATCAATATCAAGATACCAACAAGCCTGCTCTGGCCTAAACGCCTTCAAGTTATCTTGCATTTTCATGACAATCAAAAAGAAGAAAGTGTCATGTTAGTTTGTTTTTTTGCACCGCTGCCACTGCTGACACAATGACAGCTACAGTATCAGCATTTGATGTGTTCTGACACATCTGTAGTGAAAAGGCAGCACAAACACTACCAACACCTGCCAGGATCTTCTTAACGACCTTTAAAGGAAAAAAAAAAAGAAAAGAAATTAAAATAGGCTGCTGGCAACTTTTATACACACAATTTGTTTTGCGAATTGTTTGTCATTGAACACTTTAGACCTGCTTCTCCTTTAGCACATGGTAAAGCTGCCATAAACCTGTCGATGAAGACAAAACATTAACTCTGCTTGAACAATAACTCCTGAGCCTATTTTTTTTTTTAATGATTTCCAGATTTTTTTTAAAGATTCTACTTTGAAATTGTTATTTCTTTTTCCTATCAAGGTCAACAATGGGGGTAATATTTCTCTTTTTATTTTCATTTCCAGTAATGGGAAAAAAAATGTAAAAAGCAAAATAATTTTTCAAAAGACAAAATTCTGCTATTTCAACCCTTTTATCCAACTCACAATAAAAGCACAGTTTTCCCCCTCTTTTAGACAGCTGTATTCATAGTGTGATAAAAACTGCAATAAAATGCTATTGTGCAAATATTCCCCCCAAGGTTAACCCTGTCTGACTGCACAGTCTTAGTATTTTCAGAGGCACTGAGAGCTCTTCGCTGGCACGAGTCGTACAAAGTTTGCCTGCACGCAGCTCTGAGTCTTTGCCCGTTTTGAAAGTTAGTAGGGGTCCTGTTGCTTCATGCATTATCCTCAAATCCTCTTCAGATACTTCTTCCCTCTGACGAGGCAGTGAGCTCACCATGACTTGTAGAAAACCATATGGGCAGCAGGGTGAGCTGAGGACACGCATGCACTTTGGCAAACATACAAGTTCGCCATTAGAATCCAGCGTAATTTTTTTCTCCCCGATCATCTGAATGCCTTGGCCTGCAGTGTGTGTCTGAGGAGGAAGAACACACACCAGGTTTTTCTCTCTCTCAAACACACACACACGCACACACAGGTGTGTTGTTACAATGAGCTGCAATTTAAACTGAGCTTTTGTTACCCATGAACAACAACAAAAAAAAGAAAGCAAAACAACAAAAGTCATTTATATTTATTGGTTAAATGATTTCTGGTTATACTGTTAGATATTTGAAGATGAACAGCATTTAAAACAGATGTGAGGACACAAAGATGTCTGAATCTGCTAACGATTTCAACAAACGCAACAGAAACATAACGCCACAACTGGATTGTGTTTTAGACTGTTTATGCTGTATATCCATCAAAGGCAGCAATATTTATAAAGGGATATTAAAAGCAACAGACAGTAAAAAGTGGATTTTATTTTACATGGCATTAAAATATTTATGAGAGGTAAATATTCTAAAAAAAAAAAAAAGTAAAAAAAATAATTGTTGCACAAAAGCAAACTCTTCTGTTGTGTTCTGTTTATATGTATATCGTATTTATATTGGAAACTCTCTGAGATGGAAACCTGAGAGCTGAGAATATCTGGGTTCCAGGGAACTTCATAAAGTTCTGTTGCTCACCAAAGCTTCCTGACAACCACATGGCACATTCACAAACACTCCGTATGCTTTCATTACGCATTCCTGCGATACTTGCAGGGAGGGGAGATTCCAAAACAAAAGCAGTCTGAAAAATGAAAAACATGCCTTAAAGATTTGGCTTTGTTTTCCACATCTTGGATTCCCTGCGAGGTCACCGGGTTTGGAGTGAAACTGGCTTGTATGCAGCCACTTCTGGGGGCCAGACTTTAACATTCTGGATATCATCCACAACCTTCCTTCCATTGAGAAACACTTGTGTCCTGGGAAATGGCGTCGATAGTTGCGACTAAGTTTTCCTTGCATGAAAAACAGAGGAAGCAATTTTAAAGGCATGTATGCAGCCCAGTTTATCTTCTATTAATGTTTGTTAAATAATAAAAGGAAGATCATGCAGCAAAAGTAGGTTTTATGTGGCAAAGGGGTAATTTCAGGATAGAAGAACCTGAATCACTTGTCCAGGAGGCAGTTAGTCTGCACATCATTCATGTAAAATTCATGTATATCTATGCTAACGCGCCACCATTATCTGTCATTAGGAATAATAAATACGAGCACACCTTTATACAGTTTAAATATAAAATGATTTTATAAAAGAACACAGATACCTGAGGGTTTAGTGGGGGGGCGGGGCTGCCATGGCTGGTTCCCAGGGACACAGACTTAGAGAAGAAATTCCTGTGAAACCACCTTTGCAATAAAGATCCGGTGACAAACTTCATGTGTTCTTATACACGCAGCCTAATCTTCAATCTTTAAAGTCCATTAAAGGCTTAAAAGCTATTCTGCCATTGATTGGAAGACTTAACAATTAACTTTAAGGTGCACACCTGAAAACTGTCTCAGCTGGCACCTTCATCAAAGATTAATTCTGGTTCATGAGGGAATATTTGTCTAACAAGTAATATACATGAGGCAAAAAAAAAAAAAAAAAAAAAAAAAAAAAAAAAGTAGGGGGAAATAGATAAACAGTGTCTGAGACAGAAAGGCCAAGCAGTTAACAAGGACTGTGACATTCTGGATGCAATCCACAAAGTGGCTCGTTATATCAATGGATCTCCACTGCACTCCCAAAATGGCTGCCAAATATGTTCAACTAGACCAGACAAAGTGCCAGAATGAACTCAACTGCATATTTTACACCAGTACAAAGCTCTACTTTGAATTTCCATTTAAATAAAGAAACTACAACAAATGCAAATTGTGAGCTGCTGGTAAAGACAAAAATGGTGCAAAACTTGAAACATTTGCATGATTAAAATATATAATGGTGATTTTTAAATGATGCAGTGGTAAAGCAAACACACTTCATGATACTGTCCAAATTCTGTACAAACCCAAAAGTGCGCTGCGCTGAAACAAGCAGATATATTTCTGCATTTAATAATGTAGGATGTGGGCCACAAGGATTACCAGAATAACCTGGTAAAAGCCTAGTGGAGATGGCGTGGGAACAACCAGAAATTTGGCATTGTGGGAGAGATATCCTGTCTATTTGGACAGCAGTGTCTTTGCGCTGCTTACATTTTTTTTTTTTTTTTTAATTTCTATTTTTTGGAAGACTGACCCACCATCTGTGTGTACGTACAGTACAAGATTATTGTGCGTGTGTATTTTTTTCCCTTGATTTGTTTTTAATCTCTTCCAAGTAAGCAGTCTTTGTCTTCCTGCAGCATGGTATCCTTACACATTCACACTTGAGTAAACCCAAATAATGGGCTGGGAGAAAATGTGAAAAAGAGTTCCTAAATCAACTCAAAAACATTTTCAAATTGAAATGCACGGGACACATTATGTCAATCTGTTGGTCGATAAATAATTGCTGTAAGTGGAAAGAGAGTGACAAGCTGGAGAGGACGAGTGAAGGGTGAAGCGGGAGAAAACTGGGATTGATTGCTGGGGGTCGATTAACTGAACACCTCTCCCCCCTCCTTATCCTCATCTAAAAACGGTCTACACAATTTTTGCATGTCTCCTTCATACAATAATGAGTTCTCCTGGTATCCGACATGCTCTTAAATATTCATTAGTCATGGGTGGGTTTAGCTGTGGTATAGTCTGCAACGGATAAAACACTACATATTAATGCACATAGAATATATTTGTATAAATACTCACTTCCTGAAGCTGAGCAGCAAATACTCTGGATTATTAATACTTCCACTAATTTCTGTCTCTCTTAATGCAGCTATTGTACATACTGTGCTGAAAAAATTGACTTTTTCCACTCATACAGTGCCCTCCAAACAAAGCAACAATAAAATATCCAATAAATACAGACTCTTTTCACATCCAGATTTTCCCTCATATTATTTACACTTTCTTCACTCACATGCATCTGGTCAATCAATACTGACCAATTCTTTCAGCAGATTTCTCATGTGGAGGTGAAATCTTACACCAAAGTAAACATTCTCCGTTTCATTTCCAGCTGCAGGCGCAGCTCTGTGCTCTCCAAAAAGGTGTTCCATTCAGAAACGCATCATCTAAAGCCACCAATTACATAACCAAGCCTATATGATGGCAGCCCCGCTTGCATCCTGGAAGCATATTGTGAATGAAAGCAGGGTAGAGGAAGTGATCACAGGGAAAATGCGATGAAGGCGCAATTAGGTGGTAAATCCTACGCGAGCGCGCGCTCGCTCGCACACACACACACACACACACACACACGCACATGGGTACAAGTCCACAGACCATGTTACTGCGCTGAGGGCAGCTGGGAGCAGCACTGAACTCTCCTGCATCCTCCTCTTCGTCCGTCAAGCCCCTTGAGTGACCACACAACCTTTGACACCGCTACCGCGTCGACGCAAAGCTTCCTACCTGCGCACAACTTGTGGAGAGTCAGACACGCAGCGTGTGGCGAGCGACGAGGGCTTCCAACGGATAGACACAACTACGCGATCTGTTACTTTCTTTATCTGACAATGCCAAACGCGCAGAGACGTCTGCACACGCACGCACACACATACTCACGTAGACCGACGCGCCGATCCCTCTCGTGTTCAATAGGTTGCACGTATCGATGGAGCACCGGCTCCCTTCGGCCCCTTTTTTCGTGGAGAGTCATTGCTTCATTCATTTTTTATGGCGCCGACGCTGCGCACATACACACCTACTTTATTTTTAAACGATGTGCCGAAGTGCTGCTGCCGTCTACCAGCCAAAGTACAACGAATCACGGCTTGTCCGTGTATAATTTGCAATAAAATATTTCAAAGGGAACGCACGAAGCGTCTCTTGCAACTTTAATTACACTGGAACACGGTCCCATATCTAGGCCATCTTTCAACACTCCCCTCCCCTCCAAAATATATTTTAAAAATCCCCACATCGCAAACGTTATTATTCTCCTAATAAAGCAGGCTGTGTGTAAAAGCGGGTCGCGACAGTTTAAGCTTTTTTCATTTTTGGAGAAGTATGCCATCAAAATGCAGAGTCCTATCTGATATATGGCTTTGATTTATCTCGGAAAAATAAAAATAACCTTCTGTTGTTTTTAATCATCTGATCGTCGCCTATTTCACCGCTTACTGAGCACATCTTAATATAGCTCCCTCTTATAAACGCCACGTCGTACTGATATTAATTCATAAAAAATGAGGTTAAACCTCCGAGTGCTGCTGTTATGGTGGAGCGTCTTTAAAAGCAGGGAAATTATTCAGTTTAAAAAAACTGAGATGTAAAAGAAACTGTTTCTACTGAGAGTTCGCTTTTGTGATTATTTGTAGCGAGGAGACGCACATCTTCGGATCCAGTGAACTAACCTGAAAGACAAATGCGCACGTCGGCCACAGTTGTTCCGGCTCACAGCGTGTCCAGACGTGAACGGGCGCCCTCCGAGCATCGCTGTGGCTTCGCTTAGTTGGGAAATAAACCTGTAAACACAATTTGACCAGAGTATTGTCCTCAAGTGTGTACCCCCCGCGGCTGGCTCACGGGCAAAGCCGACAGGGCTAAAGGGAACGGGCACGCTGAGAATTATGACAGATGGGGAAACTTGCGTCATGCCGGGGCAGCGCGTTCACTAGTCGGGTATAAATGGACAACAACTCCCCCCCTCCACCCCATCAGCCCAAACTGAGTCCCCGGAACACGCGGAGCTTGCTTCGATTCAACTGGTACGCTGGCGTCACATTTATTGAATGTCCGAAAGCCGCTGAAGAATTAAGTTTGCGGATGGACACAGCGTGGTATTTTTGTGCTCAGAAAGCCGGCCACAACTACGTGGAAGTCCGCTGCGTTTTCACGCCGATCCTCCTCCTCAACTTATGTTTGAATCTCTCGTACGGGGGAACTCCTCTCATTTCCTCCGTGTGATAACAGCATTATAGATTCGACCGAGACCCATCCCTTTTCCTGCTATTCTCGATTCCTTACCTGCACTTCCAAAAGTGGCGACAGGATCCTCAGCTCTCTCCGCGACGAAGCGTCTTTAAAAAAATTTTTTAAATAATTTTTCAATATGTTCCTTTACTTTGTTTCATTTCTTACTTCCATCTTCTTTTCATCTCATCAATAAACACACGCTGCAGCCTACCTTCATAGAGCAGCTCGGTTCAAGTGTGCCCTCCCATTTTTTAACTATACATCGAGTACTTTGAGGGGTGGTGGTGGTGGTGGTGATGATGGTGGTGGGGTGGAGTGGAGGGAGGAGGGGGGCAAGCAGACACGCCTTTTCACTTAAAGCTGCTATTGGAAGAACGGGGTTGGATCTCAAATCCGTCAACATTATTATGTCCCAATAGCAAAGCGCTCAGTGGGACGGAGGAAGTAGCTCCATTATGGCTCTCCGGAGGTGGTGGGAGTTATAGTAATACCCCAGCAGCAATAGTAGTAGTAATAGTAGTAGTGTTACTCCTAGTCAGTGTGTGGTGCGCTTGTCAACCAGCAGCAGCAATTTAATTAGAACTGAATCATCAGCAAAATCAACTAATTGTGTTAAACTTTACCATCCACACCTTTTTTCCCGATCTTTTTTGAACACGCGTCGGCTACCAGCGCCGCTTGTTCAAACCAGAAGTGCCCATAATTGTGAATGAAGTGAAATCCATCCCCGGTATGGATCAAAAGGAACAGGGAAATCATCGTGTCCGTGTCCGTCACTGGACCAAACTTTCCATTGAACGGCTCCGCTGTCAGTCGAGCCAGCAAGCTGCACCGCGGCCTCCTATTGGACAGTGACGCTGTCAATCACCGTAAGTACCAACAAGCTAGATTGTCTGCCCAGTCTTCTACTTTCTGCGCATTTCTATTTTCTCATTTATTTATTTTTTATCGTCCCGAGCTGACCTCGAGTTAGCGAGCAGGGGGAGAAATCGGGTCGGTTTAACCGGCCAATCAGATTGAGGAAAGCAATTGCTTTTTTCTCTTATTGTTGTTGATTTTTTTTAGTCATTATCCAACGCCTTGAGATATGTTCTGGCTGGCACAGAATAAAGCAGTAATGGGTCATGTGGGACGCCCCCCCGCCACCCACCGCCTTAATGCCCCCCTCCCTGTCTAGACAGTGACAGGTGTGTGTGTGTGTGCGTGCGTGCGCGCGCGCGCGCACTAGTTCGGGGAAATGATCGAATCTCAGATTTAATACTACTGTTCTATTTTATTCTGGAAATGGCGTCAAACATAAACACTTCTACGTACTGTAAAACAGGCTTTTTCCGACAAAGAGGTCAGCTAAGGTTACTCTCCTGCAGCTACTGTGACACAATACTTCGCCCTGCCTCCCCAGCTGCTCCGCTTTTGAAAGTTCAAAACTCCCTCCCCCCCTTCTTTTTTTTTTTCTCTCCGTGAAAGCTGCACTTTGCGTTTATGGTTGTCCATCTATAGTGGGGAAAGTGTTGTTGCTTCAAATAATCGCCATCTCGCATGCAGAGAAGGTTCCATATGGATATTGTTGCGTGAGCACAGTGGCGAGCACCCGGGGCGCCTACCTGCCTTTGCGCGCCATCTGCAGGACTGCGATGTGGATTAAATGCGGCGGGTTCACCGGAGGACACCCTTTCGTCACTCTTTTGACCTACTTTATCCAGAAAACCACCAGCGGCCTTAATGCGCTCTTTTGCACGAGTGACATGTGAACATTAGTTTATCAAAACCCAACAGTATTTGCTTGTTTAAATCTTAAACAACGCCAGCAATAGTTTTTTTTTTATTTCACACAGTAAAAATGACTCAAGCACCGGACATGACTTGTGCGTGGATTATTATTATTATTATTATTATTATTATTATTATTATTATTATTATTATTATTATTATTATTATTATTATTATTATTAAGACATATGAATCACATTTTAAAATACGTTAATTTTATGTTATTATCACACAGGTTGCTTTGATAGGATAAAAGAATAAAACAACAACAATAATAATACCCAAAATACAGCAATAATAAGAATATAGCAATGAAAATGTTGCTAGAACCTTACATTTTTTTAATATATAAAAAAAAAAACAGAATGGAGGATATTGTTGAATGAACCCTGCACTACTGGCAAGAACAAATAAATGAATCATTTAACTGCCATGATGATAATGGACTTGTTTTCCTACTGACTGGTTTGTGTGTTGCATCTGATCCAGTCTGACAACCTGAACCTGTTCACACCCTCAAATGAGAATAGCATGTTAAGGAAGCAGCCAGCAGCTGGAAAAATGTCATCTTTCTACTTTCTCATTGTTGACATACTTTTAGTTCTCTACAAAACAATGTCCCTTACAAGGTTTTAATGTTGTGGAGAGATGATAGGACTGGTCGGTGAAATGCAAATCACTAATAAAGTACCATAGTCTTACATCATTTTATTGTTGACTAGAACTTTGGAATACAGAGAGATACTCTTGTCTTATCTTCAGACACAGAAATGACAAAAACAGAATAACGTGACATTGTTAGAGATTTACCTTTGCTTTGGTAAGCTCTTAATGTGTCAATTATGGCGCCTAAAATAACTAGGTTTTGTAACTACGCTGCATATCTGTGACAACATGTTACGTGTTTCACTGAAATTCGCACAACGTGATCACAGAAGCGCAAGATGTGAAAACAATCTTTTTTCTCAGATATGTGCATGTTTGTCCTCTCCTTCATGGGTTGGGGTGGCTCTTTTTTCTGCTCGTGTTCAAATCACAAAATGGTTACCATACAAGTAGTGTAGTGTTGTTGCACCATCTGTCATTGTTACTCTGGTTTATTCTTTTACTGTAAGATAGCTTATAAATCAACAAGTTGCAAGGATTCCTTAATGTGCATTTATGCTCCTTTACGACACAATTATTACAGGATATGTGTGGTTTGGATTAAAAAGAAGTCAAAATCGGTTAAATAAAGTGATTAATTTGGCTGAAAGAGCTCATCATACTGCAGTTTAAGAAAATACATGCAAATGGATAAAACACAAGCAAAAAAGTTTTGCATACACAACACAACCATGGCACAGCAGATAGTAATAAATTATAAAAAGTGATGAATCGGCCAGTTTCTCTTTATTAAAATATGTTTGGAATTTTCCTGCCATGAGGCTTGTGGAACAGTACTATTTTACCTTTTGTGTATTATAAACCTGCCAATTCAACACTGCAACCAAAGCTTTTCTTATCTTTTAATCACTGTTCAAAAGAAGTCGGAAACAACTCTAAGACAAAAATAGTCACAAAAAAAAAAAATCACATCTTATGTCATTTTGCATCTGTATTTTCATTTGTGCTGTGACATCTCTTCTTCTGTTTGTTTGCTCTGTGTTTGCACGTGTTGGCACAGTACCTGTGGTCTTAATTTGAGTCTTTGCATGAATTTTCCTAACGTGCCAAATGAGGCGCTCCCCCAGAATCTATACTTGTGTTCAGTAAAACGAGTCACACCGCAGTCAGTGAAGTGAACCTTCGCCCGGTCTCTTTGAGAGGTAGTGTAAGGTGGCGTAAATGAGTGAGCGCAGAGCTGTCTGCACTGGAAGGTGCAAGTGATGCTGTAAATGATTAAAAGGCTGCACTTGTCTTTCAGCACACGAGGGCTCCTGTCTGTGTCAGCTTTGAAGCTGATATAAGAATAAGTTCCCTGCTCTCTGCAGCTTCGTCCTCAGTTTGCTAGTTGTGATTCGTCCCACCTCAACAACTGAGGTTAACTTGATTTGAGTTTGCTTCTCCTTGTTTTACCCAGGCAGTATGAAATATACTTTCTTTCTTCTTACCCTGGCACTTCTAATT
Organism: Pao palembangensis; assembly: GCA_015343265.1. Classification (NCBI taxonomy): domain Eukaryota; kingdom Metazoa; phylum Chordata; class Actinopteri; order Tetraodontiformes; family Tetraodontidae; genus Pao; species Pao palembangensis. The sequence continues at coordinate 7,574,022 of CM027094.1, read as the reverse complement.
ACCCTAAACAAAATGGCCTTATGTTTGTTTCTAAAGAAGCCAATTCATTGAATTTACTTATTTTCAGGAATGCACCATTCAGCCCCGTCACAGATGATCATTTTATCTTTGTGTGTTCACCTATCTGCACTCTATCTCGTCCAAACGACATTCTGATTCTCTCGTCCATGTCTGGCTCCTGACATTTCAGTTCGATGTCATCTACATGCAGAAGGTGGCTGATGGTCACTCCTCTTCCAGATCAATACCCGAGACAATTCTGACCTCTGCCGAGCAGCAAGGAGACAAACCATTACCATTTAAAACATGTTTCATGTTTTGCAAAACATCTTAATAGGAACACATGGTGATCTTGCTGGTTTTACATTTTTAAGTGGAGTTCTGAAACCTGACTGTGTGAGTATACTGCAGGAGCAGTAGTTATGGAGAAATTATCACCTGAAATAAGGAAGCAACATAACTAAAAGGGTCCACAACACAAACATACACTGTGTTCCCCTGCACTGTTTAAAATCCACCTGTTTGAGATCACCTTCATAGTCCACAAGTCATCATGGCAACACTCAAGGCCAAGAGCCCAACCATGGTTACTGTGATTTATTCCCACAGCATTAAAACTTTACTGTTAGGCCCATTTTGTGGGGAAAAAAAAGTGAATATATTTGTGTTAGCCCATATTACAATTCAAAGCAACCTCGGATTTGCAATATGCAATAGAGAAACTCCTACATGCAGGATGTTTACTGTCAAACACTATCAGGGCACTTTAGTCAAAAGGTACAGGGTTACCATCAAGCATATAAACAGGAAACTGTGTAGTCGTATAAAATGTCTCAAGTTTCAGGTGATTTCAAAGATGCAATCTTTTTATCTTACATTGTTCTGTGAAATGTAAATATGTCTTCTGAGTATTTATTATTTTTGGAGTTTATCTTCTTTATCAGGCCTACAGTACACTTATAACATGGTTTTGCACATGTTTTATTAATATTAAGATGTTAAAATAACATTTAAATCAAATGATAATTTCTGTTTATAATACGTTGTAGTACCCACTTTTACCAGAAGATGGTGTGCTGCTCCAAACAATAAGAGGCTTCTCTCCTGCTCAGCCTGACCACAATGTCTGCGTTCACGTTTGGATCTCATACTGAATGCCACTTGTACTAAAGTGGCAGCAGTTTTAATGAAAAATCTACACATGAATGCATACCTTATGCTTAGATAACGGGAAAAACTATTATAGAAATTTTATATTTTATTTTATTATACTGGGAAATGTTACTGTCACTACAACCTTGTGTAAACTAGTAATAGTACATTGCTCATGCTCAAAAAGGAGCAACAAGTTGGTTGGTGGGCAGAAACAGCAGGTTGCTGCAAGCTAAGCAGCTGCTGTAGACCAGCATTAGTCATGATGGAAAACACCTTGTTCACCATCTATGTGGTTGTTTTACTCCTCCACACTTCCAGCACAGCCTGTTGTATGCAGCGTAGGGCTGATTGGGCTGATCTTGTGGTTTTTAATATCTGTGGCTGAAAATGAACCAGCCAGACTTCTTTTCATGGATTTTGATGCATTTGACATTTAGATGTAATCAGCTAGGAACCTTGAAGTCTAAATGATTCTTTGAGCGCTGTGTTAGTCAGAGCACTGGTATGTGTGGAACACCCACACGCCTCTGCCTCTGCTCTCTGTGGAAGGCTGGCACTTCCAACGCCTCTCTGACTTATCTACAGGGAGAGTTTGATTTTAATGTTCCCTCTGTCTGATAGCAACAGAACGTCAATTGTCATGTTTTCATCACCGCGCCCCCCCCCCCACACACACACACACACACAAAAAAGGAAGATTCAGCCGGAGGAAATGCATTTCAGGAAAAGCTGAAATGAGGCTGTTAGATTTCCACCTGTCATCAGGAGCCAGTCTGGGCCATAACGTTGAACACTTGCTCTTAAGTAAAGTCTAATCATTTCAGATGATGTCTTTTTAAATGCTCCTCAGAAGGCACGACTGAAAGGTTGGAGGCACAATCTTCGTCATTTAGTATGAATCGCTCAGGCCCTGAACAATGTTAAGCAATTTCAACAGCTTTTTTTCCTATTTAGCTGTTTGAAAGAATTGGATTATTCGTGAGTGACTCATCACTAATGTGTGAGGCATGCTGCTTCATGTTGGCACTGCGAGACAAGCTCCTTAAGCTGCTGAAAGATTATGTCTACACTCACAAATAAGCAGTTATGTTTATTTTATACACTTAATTAAATGCAAATACCAGCTTCAGTCTTTATCCTGGTTAAATTTAATCAGCAGCCTCAAAGCCCCAAAACACACATCTTTAATAGCTTTTCTAGTCTGACAGTTACAAACAACTACAAAAGCTTTGTGAACATTTGAACAGTTTGTGTTGTTAATGTAGAATACGTTGACAAGCTTGTTCCTGTCAGTGCTACGTGGGCGGCTGGGATACACTGAAATCCAATGATGTTGCACATTTATGTTCAAAGTTTGCTGTGTTTTCTGATATTAACTGTAGATGAACTTGTCTTTTCACCAATAACAGGAAGTATTTTCTACTTGTGATGGTTTTTAAGGCTCTGTGGTTTCCTCTTCTGGTCTCAAAACAACCACAAACATGTCAGTTTACACATCCAAAATATACACACATTTATAGAGCGAAGCAAAAAGATAGTGATGCATGTCTGCATCTTTGGAGCGATCTGATGGGTCATACATTAAGAAGACGACTGGCCATCTGACTGTGGAAAGCCAGAGGAGCCTGGTGTGCCACCCTCATTACCTGGTGGTTTAAATCCCGGGAATGCTGCGGTCGGCGTTCTTGCAGCTGCCAAAATCTTCACAAAGGGTTCTTTCAACAGAATTAAAAAAAAATTAAAAATTAAAAAATGACACTACCTCAAGCAAACGTGCAGACACCTGTGGGTGTCTCAGAAATGGACTCCTGCTGCTCACGCCAGCTGGATATTTTTGGAACCGGGCATTGGAAACTCTGTTAAGTAGAGGCCAACAGACTAGCAATATTTTTTATCACTAAAACAATGCTAAAAATAATCCCCTGGCTATGTCCACATCAGTTAACTGGAAAAAGATTATAATAAAATAAAACAGTTTGTTCATTTTACCGCTGTAATAACCAAAATACTGCCATAAGAAGTACTTCAGTTGGTTAATGTAGAATTAATAACACGCGGTGAGCTGTTCACTCGTTCTGCAAAGATTTAGCCTGTTTAGATGCCCAGTGCTTGTCCTTGGCCTAGTTTTTGTTTCGTGCTGAGGGACAACATACAGCTAAAAGACCCAAAGCAGGAGACAACGATGGATGCAGCAGACTTTTGGGTGAGTCCTCTTTAGGTCTAAGAAGGAATTATTCAAATAGAGGGGTGAATGTATGCCAGTGCGACTGTTGGAGCAAGAAGAGTGGATTGTTCCCTAACGCATGTGTGTGTGTGTGTGTGTGTGTGTGTGTGTGTGTGTGTGTGTGTGTTGTGTGTGTGTGTGTGTGTGTGTGTGTGTGTGTGTGTGTGTGTGTGTGTGTGTGTGTGCGCGCGCGCACCACTATGGACTGAAGGTATTAAAACCCACCAAAAAAATACACCACTGACTTAAGAGTTAGTTGAAAACGTAACTCTTTTTTGGTGCGTCGCTGTAAGAAACGTCCCGACAGACCAGGTAATTCTGTCTTCCTGAGCCTCTGTGGCATTTACAGGTGACCTGAGCGACACTTCTGCCAACAATTAGACCAAATGTGTGTAGTACAAGAAAACAGGAGCTGCCTGTTACAAATTGCAACGATAATGTGAAGAGGTCTTTTTGTTCTCTTGTCTCTCTGGTTTATCTTGTATTTAGGAAAATAATATTATCTGATAATATGAATCACTTGTAGAAGTCTTAACTGATGTCGTGTGTTGTTAACACACACTAAAGTAAATGATCCCATGCTATTGTATAGCTTACTGATAGCGATAATGATCTGGAGGAGCCCAAGGCTGAAGGTCAGCAGCAGGAAGGAGACGTTTATGAATGGATATTGACATATACACTGTAGTGGAAGTGATGTTATTAAAGTAGCCTCTCCTAGCATGCCATTACCGAGCATGATTTTAGCAGAAGTGTGACACTGAGGGTGTCTATAACAGTCATCTTCTGTGCAGCGCAGCCATGTATAAACGTCCGCTGAACATTTCTGATCCAAACCTCTACTTTTCACCTCGGGGGATAAATGTGTTCATCATATAGAATTTCTTGCTGCACCATTGCTCCTGCGTTGTGGGGAGCCGGGAAGTAGGTGAGGGGTGGACTTGTGCAATTATAGAACTGATGATGTAAAGACAGTGAAGCACACGTTCCCCCCAACACAACTCAGAGTGGTACAACCCACAGGCTTAAAGGCAGAGAACACCTTTTTGTTGAATTATAATAGTTAATGTGCTAATAAAGAGGGATTAAATTCCCACAATTGTTCATGCAAGACAGGTTCCTGGAAAGTTAACGTCCATAATGTACACAGTTTATTCACAACACTGAGGTGTTTAGGTGTATTTGATTTACAAACCTCACTAACCCTGAAATTCACGTCAGGTTTCTGGTTATTAACCGTCCTCCATGGTTCTGTGGCTCATCTGACATAAGCAGATGTAGAAACAGCCACACATACAGGCGAGGAATGTGATATGGTCATAAAATATTTAAAATAATGTCTGACTGTGTCATAAAATGATGAATTCATTGACCTGTTGAGTGGTCCCATGGGATTTCAACAGGCCGGCGGTGTTGAGACGCTGACGCCGGCCTGTGACTGTGTCACTGTTATTAGCCACTGGAGCACAGAGAGAAGTCAGGTGTGAAAATCCATTGCAGAGTTGCCTACTCAGTCCTCATCACTACAACGACAATCATATGACAACAACAAGCTCCTCCATCGCCATGGCAACAACTGCACCATTGCTAAGGCAACAGCTGCAGAGTGCTACAACACACATTTTCAATCTTATTATTTAAACCGGTGTGTGCGTGTGCTTGAGAGAGAGAGAGAGAGAGAGAGAGAGAGAGAGAGAGAGAGAGACTCATCTTTCTGTGCTTTACATTTTCTTTTTCTGCGATGCATATGTAATTCACACTCTCCTCCTTAACACATTTTCTTTCGGTCTAATTCCTTCTGTCATGCACACACACACATGTTCACACACACAGGCTAACTCACTCACCCACTCTCCCTCTCCTTCTCTCTCTCCTTCACTGTCCCCTCCTGCAGTTCTTCCTCTCCATCCTTTGCTGTCTTGCTATCTTATTCTGTTTCTCTCCTTCCATTTTTCCAAAGAGCAACCCCCCCCTTTTTTTAAATTCACACCACCTTTGCTTCCCATCTCCATCCCCATCCTTCACCCTTTTCTTTTCACCCCATCTTTTCTCTTTTTTTCTCCCTCCCACCGTTTGTCTCTAGCCTCAGAACCGAAGACTGGATACACTCACCTTCATTATTCTCTCTCGTGCTAAACTGCAAGACCACCCCTCACTCCTCTTCCCTCTCTTTGCTTGCTCTCTATTTCCCTGTGGCCCTCCCCCTCCTTTTTCATGTTTCCCCCCTCCCTCCATCCTCTCTTTCCGTCGCCGCTTCAGTTAGTCAAAGAACAGATTCACGGAAGGAGAGAAAAGGGGGGAAAGACTGGACGAGAGTGAGAGTGCAGGAGTGGGGCAGGCTGGGGCGAGGGGTGCGGGGTCTCAGCCCTCTGTCGTGGGGGGTTGAGGGGGTTGAGATACACCCCAATATTTTGCTATAAGTACCATGGACTGCCTCTGCATTGTGACTACAAAGGTAAGCCTGTCTGTTGTTCCTTACTTTAGTTGATTGTGAGAGAGAGCGGGTGAGGCATCACAGCTGTGTCTTCATGTAGAAAATCATGATCTCTCATCTTTCTTTCATTTTAATAACAAAAGTTTTCATCCCAAATCTCTCCCCCCCCCCCCCCCAAGACATGTTTCTATATTTGGTTTCTCCTTTGACATTTTTGGAGTGGATGTCTCTCTGGATGGCCCTCTCTACCTACTCTCTGCTTTGTGATGTTAACAACAGTATTTGTGTGTATGTGTGTGTGTTTGTGTGTGTGTGGTGGGGGGGAGGCTGACCTGCGTGGATGTAGTTAAAAACAGCAGCGAGCCAGTGGTGGGGCTGCATGCGTGGGGCTTCTAATCGTTCCCGATGGCATCCTGCATGCTAAATCTGCATCAGCTTGCACCTCCGCCACGCAGGCACACGTTAGAGCCACCCACCGAGCATCTGCACCCGCACAGGGTACGAACGATGTGTTATATCATGCACGTGTGCTCGGCGTCGTCACCCCTGCTGTTCAACCAGTGGAGAAATGCACTCAGAAAAGGAGAGCTGTCATTTGTTAGACCTTGTTTGTTTAGGTGGCCGTAATACGAGTTTCCAGCTTTCTGCTGGGAATATATACAGCGGAGCAACAGAATACAGCAGCTGCATTTGGGCGCCTTCTTTTTGGCAGGAAGTGATGGCAGAAAGTGGGAGACGGAAACACACGTACCAAATTGTGCGGTGATGTCATAATGAGGAGCGTTTGAAAATTTCACTTGGGCTTAGCTCGTGGAGAACGGAAGTGAGTACAGCTGGCCGTTTCAGACGGATTACATAAGTATGTGCTTAACCGTGGCACATTACATTCATTGGCTTATCAAACACACAGTTTCCTTGGCAACAGAGCATACCGGTCAGCTTAGCACAGGAAGAGAATTTTACCGCACACTAAAGAGAAATTCATTTCTGAAAAGTCTGATGCTTCCAAATGAGATATCAAACTCAAACAATCCAAATGATGTCAAGGTATCCCCCCCCCCCACGAGCCTGCATCATCTCTCCTTTATGCATCTTATTTGCCTGAGCGTGACTCACTGAGTTAGCCGAGATAGAAATAGAGCAATGGTGCAAGTTAAAAAACTCAGTTGGAAACAGTGGATATTCCACCAAACTTGTTCCAGAATGCTGATTTACTTTCAAAGTGAGAACAGACTCAGTCTAAAGCTGTGTGAAGAAAAAAACTGCAGCTATTGCCAAGAGATTGTGAGGCAGATGGTCAATCTATAAAAGGGAATGTTAGTGCCGGAGGAAAATAACTACTGATTGGCAAAGCAGGTACTCGATCAGTTTATGAGATATTTTACTTTCATTCCACGATGCATGAGGCCAGACTCATCACACTGAACCTTTAAGCTAAAGAAACCTGGAATATTCAAAAAGTTCTCCTCAAACTTCGGAGAGAAGCTGGCTGCATTGCAGGTGAGGCGTGTAGCTCGCCGTCGTGCAGCAGATGATGGCAGAGCGGCTCCCTGGATGAGCTGTCCGGACACCCACATACTGTAGAGCAGGTTATGTGAACAGTGTTGCGTCCCCGTGCTCGTCCGTGCACTAACTTTACTGTGTGGGTGAAGCGGCAGTCAGGCAGTGAGAGAGAGAGAAAAAATTATAACACTGCATATGGTGCATATACTTGAACACCAGAGTGATTAATGCGGGCAACATTTAAGCTTACTTCATTCCATCTGAAAATGTAAATGTCACCACATGAGCGTCCTCTTTAATAGCAGTTTTCAGTTTGTGTAGCTGAATATTATCCTTTTTATCTTACTCTTTTAACCGACAAGCTCCTGGTTTTCTCTCATACTATTTCAAGATTATCCTAAAAAAAACTCCAAGAAGCCTTTGAGAGCAGCATCAAGGATACCTGAGATAAGATAAGATAAGATAAGATAAGAAGTACTTTATTTTATCCCAGAGATGGGAAATTAACTTGTTACAGCAGCAGTTAGTAGCAATAACAGTAACCTTAACACTAGTTACAATATGCACAGCTCAACTGTGGCTGAAAGCATTTAGAGGAGCAGCATTCCAGTCTCTCTTTGTGCTTTCGTTTTTTACTTTCTTACAGAGGTTATTATGGTAGTTAATTAGTTGTAACTGTGTTTAACACAAATTGTTGATTGTTTTCATCAATTTTGCTTCATTTCTCCATAAATTGATATTAAACTATGGCTAAATGGTGTCTTTTGTTAACAGATGTGGAGAGGGTGCCTTTGCTCAGGTCATTATTGCAACAGAGCTCCATTATTTTTCTCTCTTATGACATAGTACACCTAAAATGTATTTTTATTACAGCCCCAAATATACACATTAAAGTGAGGCTGTGTGTGAGTGATTGGTGTGTGTCTGGTGAACTGTCCAGGGTGTGTTTCTGCATCTCACCCAGTGACTGCTGGGATAGACTCCAGTTCTTCTGATGATCCTGATTAGGACTAACGGCAGGTAGCCATAAATGGATGGATACTGGTAACTGAGGTGACGTGATGCTGATGACCAGCTGCAGCTGCTTATATCTATTTCTTCCTGTTTCTGAAAGAGGTGGTCCTGGAATGTCTTGAAAGTTTCAGTCCTTGGTGAGTAAATGATTCATGTGTGTTCTCCCTCCTTTTCAACAGCTTATATAATTTTCTGCTCCTTCCTACACTAATTTCTCAAGAAAAATAAATAGCATCATCAAATAACTTCAGGAGAGCGGGAAGGCATCACACAAGTGAGATTACATAACATTTAGAAATTAGGATCATATCAGCTTGAGGAGACGTCACAGCATTTATATTTGGTTGCGAGTCTGACAAAACCTTTCTGAGTTGGGGGTGGTGGTTTGATGTTTAAGAGACGAGAATAAAGATGAGGTTTACTGTTAAAAAAGGTTTTCAGCTGGAAAATTTGAACTGTCTCGATTGTAAAAACAGACTGCGTGTATCTGAGCGGTGCATTCCACCGGTGCACCTCTGCTTAACCTTCCTCCTGCTGTGCTGTCACTCCTTTGATTACCCCTCCTCTACCCATCCTCACCCTCGTTTCAATTCTCTGCTCACACATTTCCACTTCCATATTTTTCCATCCTCTCTGCCTCCTTCACCCCTGTAATCCCTCACCGAGTTGCCTCTTCCAGCCTTCCCTTTCTGTTATCTCCCTTTCCCTCCTCCCTGCTTAGTTTCCTTTTTCCCTCCTGCTCTCTGCTCACTAGCTTACCTTCTCCCTTCCTCTTCAGCACTTTTGAGGATTCTCGAGCTAGTGCTTCTTCCAATAAATTATAGATTCGACAAGATGTAGTCAAAGTCAGCAGCTCTGTGTGCACTTCAGTGGCTTCACGTATGGCTTCATGCCCCAACATAAACGCCATCTTTCCTGGAATGTATGAGCGCTCACATTTGTAATTATTTTGCGCTCTCAGCTGTTCTAATGGCTACATACATGAATATTTATGCATGTGAAACTCCAAGCATGAGGCGCTGGTGGCTAATGCATCCAGAGTTTTCAAAATGGAGTTAAAGTAATACCTCCAAATAGATTCTCCTGAGTATTTGTTCAACTCAAACGCATTTTCGCCCATCTTATCAAGTGTCCATTCACTCTTCTGAGGGAAATGTGTGTGTGTGTGCTGTACAGTACAGCACGCTGTGGGTTAGGATTAGTGATCCAGTGCAGAGCTCCTATGATCTCAGCTCAAGGACACAGGCTTCCATGAGGCTTTTTGTATGCAGCCAGAGAGACACTGATCCTGCCAAGTTGCTCCCAAGGCACAGAGCAAAGACACAGGGCTTGCCCCAGTGCAAGGCTCACGCCAAAATGGCACATTGCAGAGGATCCGCTGTCCAATTAAAAACCACAGCAGAGTCAAGCAGACAGCAGAAATGTGGATAGACGTTCTCGCCCTTCTTAATCTCTCTGTCAACAGTTTGGCTCAAAAGCAGCTCATAAAGGGATGATGCAAATTTCTGCAGTTATACAGATTTTTTTTTTTTTTTTTTGGGTACACTTCCACCGCTCACCCACGCGTTCTTCCATGTTTCTAGAACGCACACCCACATGATCAGACGTGCTCACTGCAAACCACAGGGCATCAAGCGCCAGCTCACACCCCATGAACCACACCTACAGCGAGCGGCGGCTTGTGTCAAAACTTGCCAATTTTAATTACACAGGAGGAGGAGGAGGAGGAGGAGGAGGCTTTCCGTCTGGACTGACGTTTTTTATCAGAGTGGCATTGATTGAGTTCAGGGAATGGCTGCACATTAGCTTCTGTTTCAACACCTCTGCTCATTATCCATCCAAACACATTTGTTACACACTTCTACAGTTCCAATGCAAGGCTAACCCCTAGTCTCTCAACTACTTTCTCATGCCCACCGCCCCCACTGGGAGTCTTAGCCATGGCTGGTAAGAGCTTCTCTTTGTCACAACACAGTTTGTACTCCACTCTCACTCTTTGCTCTCTTTGCTTTTACAATCGGATTCAGACAGAACAACAATTAAAAAAAAAAACTCGTTAATTTTATTTTGAACATTCACAGGCTTTGGGATTATTTAGTGCAATGTGTTGATCTACAGAGAAGGTCAACGGCTGTACCCACATTTCAGCACATTCCATAACCGCTTACATATATGGGCCAAACGCTGCAGCACCACCAAAAATGGCATGTACAGTGTCAGTCAAGTAGCGCTAACATTTCAAGCATGACTGGCCGGGTACTCTGGGAAGGAAAAACTGTGGCATTAACTGTTTTGATCTGCTCTTCTCATCAACCTTAGAAGCTTCTTCTTTTTTGGGGTAACTGCACTCTGATTGGTGCCCTCTAGTGGCGGTTTTGCTTAGCATGGAAATGAGATAAGTCATGATTATTAAAAGGAAAGAGCATAGATGAACCTTCTACATCACACTTTTTTAAATGTTTTTTCTCTTTTTTTTATGGGCATATGAAATAAGAAACTAATATCATCTGGTTGCTCATCATTTTCTTATTTATTATTTGGGGAATAGAATATTGCTTTCATTTTGTTCTTAATATAAAAGAACCTCCAGCCTCCTTCTGTCCACCAGTGTTCTCCCAGTCTCTGCCACTTAGCTTCAGTGTTTTGACCGTCTGTATTGCTGTCAGTCCAGAAAATGCCCGTACGACAGGTGACAGATTAGATCTATCAGGTGTTGTCTAGGCTAAAGAGGTTGTGTCATGTCACCTTGAGCGAGAAGCATTATGTTGAAACATGATCCTGTGATGATGCACAGGGAGGAAGACTTTGGCGGTGTTGCAGTGCCTTAACATTGCAGAGAAGCACAATAACGAAGGTAATTCAGCTAAAACTGCCTAAATATAAAGTAGCTGTGGTAAATCAATGCTGATGAAGAAGGGATTAGCAGAACAGGTCCTGTGGGCCTGGTTAGGTGTCAACGTCTCAGCAAGGACTCTGTAATACATTCATACTGTGGGCATTTTATTTAAATTAAAAAAAAAAAAAAAAAAAAACCTCTACTAACTGGCATTTGTTACATAATGAATGTTTCCCCAGTGTGTGGTGCAGTTCTTATTGATTTAGTCTAAATTGACCGTAGGTGTGAGTGTGAATGTGAATGATTGTCTGTCTTTGTGTTAGCCCTGCCATAGGCTGGCAACCTACTCAGGGTGTACCCCACCTCTCACCCCTTGACAGCTGGGATAGGCTCCAGCAGACCCCTGCGACCCATGTGTGGATAAAGCAGGTACAGAAAATGGATGGATGGATGGATGGATGGATGAATATCAATCTTCTCAGTTATACGAGCAAAGTGGGGCCACCTTGCTGGACCCCACACTCATGTTGCGAGTTAAGACAAGGTTTTAATGTTGAGGTTAGGATTGGGTTTAGGTTAAGCTTAGGCTAAGGAGCTGGATCATGTATTATGTCTATGAACGTTCCCACAAAGATAGAAGTGTGAGCTGTGTGTGAGGAAGATAGTGCCTGCAGTTCATTGGTTTTGCAGAATCAGGTCCTTACAATTATGTTGTCATATGTTTCTTGACGGGACGTTAAGACACCTTGTGGCACCCAGGTAAACTACACCCAGGAGTCCCTGAAATGTTTTCAATGTGAATATGGTCAAATTTGAGAAATTCCAGACCATATGAGCTCAGTTACAATGTTCTGGAAGTCCTAGAATAAATGCTTATGTTGGAGCTGTGCACTTTCTCTAGTGGGCAACAAGTTGATTTGTATCATTTGGTCACGTAGTTTTGTGCCACAGGCCTGTACGCTACATCAATGCTAATCTGAAAATTTGGAGATGATTTCCCAGCACCAGTATTTCCTTTAAATCCAGTGATAACACTTCCGGCTCACGTGTAGAGAATTAGCATCAAAAAGGAAAGAGGAACAGGAGGATGGGAATTAAGATCGTGACATGTACTGATAGCAGAGCGAGAGTTCAAGCATGCCCTGCTCACATTTACTGCAGCTGCGTAAGAGCAAACACATTTTTATGTGATTTGTTTGTCTCTAGCTCCGAATCTTCATGTTCCTCTCATAGGTGATGTCAGTTGCCTAGCAACCAAGCAATCAGGGCCCGATTGTTGCCATGACAACATGGCAGGGGTATCATCATCATGGAGAGAATAGAGATGAAAGGAGGAACAGAGAGAAAGAGAGGGAGAGAAAGAGAGCCCTGCCAGTGGAGGGTGGTGAGGTAGGAGGATGACCTCTGAGTAGGCGGCAGGAGAGAATGTTCATGAATGCAGAGAATGGAAAATTAACGGCAGCTAATGTTGCGCAGCGTTTGACACTGTTCTAACAGAATAGGCCTCGTTCCAGATGGAACTGTCACAATGTGCTCCGGTTGTCTTCAGTCACACAGCAAAGCTGATGCAGACGCCGCAGCTCAGCACAGAGCCGGGGTCCAAAGGGCTCGGGGCCTAACCTCTGCAGGTGTCGTAACCCATCCATCACCCGACAGAAGTCCACTGTAAAACGGCCCGACGGGGCCATGGTGCATTCACCCCGTTCACTCTCTGCCTCCGCTCTTCCCTCCACTCAATACAATCGCGCAACTGAACGAGCGGCGCCGGAACAGAAACAAACGCTCCTTTTTCTGATGACAGTTCGGAAGCATATGAATCAGGGAAGATATGAATTCTGCTAAGTCTCAAAGACTGACAAGATTCATTCCGTAAGAGGTGCGACTGCATACCTCCTTCTTGCTTCAGAGGTTGAGCGAGTGTCTCGAAGCTAACTGGACGGCAGAGACAGCTGTGACTGGTGGACTTTGTGAGACTTTGTGTAAGGAATCTTAAACCCTGAACTGTTTATGCTGCGAAGAGCATTTAAATGAAGGGATGAAGAGATGAATGGATGCGCGTTGGTTTGCTCTCCTTCTCCATCCCTCCCTGCTTCACTCACCAGCAGTGACAAACATATTTTATGAGTCACAGCTGAAGCAGGCAGCCAGTCCTCTCTGTTCAGACCCTCTCAAAAGAAGATCCATCTAACATCAACTACCAGGGCTTCCAGGAAAACTCTCCCTCCTCATCTGCTGTGACCCCCCTCCCGTTCCCCCTCCGTCTTTTTTTTTATAATTTCCCCCCCTGCCATTCTCCAACCTTCTCTCTCTCCCTCTCTCTCTCTGTTTCTCCTCATCCCTCCCCTCCTCTACTGCGGGTGTCTGGAAAGCTGTTTTTCCTCTGTCTCTCGCTCATGAAGGGCTGCACTAAGCTCCCTTCTCTGTGCCCATGTGTGGTAGGTAAATACACCTCTCTGTTCCCGTCGTCCTTCTTCCTCCATCTCTCTGTTGCCGCCTCTGTTTTGCATGTTGCTCAAAGTCTGCCGCTCGCTCCAGCAGCCTTATGGGAGGACTGCAGCTACATCTGCGTTTACTGCCTTAAACCCGTTTGCAATGTCCTCTATGGCGTCTGAAAATGTGTACCAGCCTTTAATTTTGCTTTTTTTTTTTTTTTTTTTTTAAACTCCTGCGTATGCATTGGTAGATTTATTCCAGCTCGTTCGGTGTTACGTATGAACGTGGCCTGGCACGTGTGGGTGTGTATGTGCTGGCATATTGTATGTCTCATCACACACAGGGAGCGAAACTCCACCAGACTTGTTGATTGAAGCATCACAGTGAGTGACTGTTACATTCTACTGCAGGCTCAGGTTGTTTTTGCGCCTCCATCTTTGCAACGAGTCACATGTTTCATTTGATTTTGGGGGATGACGAGGGAAAAAAGATGACGGATGTCATTGTGAGGGTGGTCCTTCTGTCTTTAAACCAACGTCATGGTAAGAGTATAGTTCTTAAAGGCAGAAATGAGCCGCCAGTTACTCCACTTTATCATATTGAGCAGTTGCCACTGGAAATGTAAATGCAATTAAACAGTTTAGCTCACTGTGCAACAGACTGATGGAGGAATTTATCATGAATGTGGCGCTGATGGAGGAAAATTTTCACTGTTCACGCATTGAAAATAAAAGTAGCAGGCAATAGAACGCGTGACAAAAGGTAGAACTGATTCAGTTGTCGACCAGAAAACTTTAACATTAATAACAGGCATTTGCTTTTAGGATGTGCCAGACTGCTGGCATAAACCACACTGTTGAAGCCATCTGGCAAAAGCTAATTTCACATTCAGTGAAATCCATGAGGTCTAACACACCTATCAGGTGCGTTCCAAGGATAATAAACCATTTATAAATCTGCATTTTGAAGCTCGGCAACACCCTTTGTTGGTTCTTTGCTTCTTCTCCACCCCGCTGGTGCGTCTCACACAGTGTAAATCAATCAATGTTCATCATCAATATTAAGATGGGCCATTGAAGGGCTCTAAAGTGTTCTGTCAATTCATAGATGAGCTGCTGTTTTTCTCGTGGTTACCCTGGAGGCCACAGTTCGCAAACCTCAGGAAAACGTGTGTTGGAGGGGGAATGAATGAATGTGCATAACCAGTGAGGTAATGATGATGATGATGATGATGACAACCCTCTCAAATGGAAAAAGTCACTTGACTTTAACTCAGACTCAGTTAGCTGATAAAGGTTAAATAAGTTGATCCCAGTTCACATCAGAGAGAGAGTCAATGTGGCCAGTAGCTTTTTAATTATATTTGCTGGACAGTAGGAATAAGCTGTTTGCCAGTCACACTATATACTAATGCATAAAATCACAAGTTTTGGAGTTATATGCAACTGTTTCCTTCGTGTCATCATTTCTGCCACACATGGGCAACTTGGTGGAAAGTTTAGTGAGCGTGTTCACAGGCTTTGAACCACGTTGCCCTGCTGTACATCGTGATTTCATCACACTGTAAAACACTCTGCTTGGGCATGGTGTTCTGGAAAAAGTCGGTGCTTTGTCCACTCATATGGGCAGCAGATTCGGAGCCTTGTCTCCTCTGTATGAGCTACTTTATCTTCCTGGCTTTAGCTAGCTGTAGTTTTCACAAAACATCCTGACAAATGATTGGATGACTTTCTCACCGTCTCTGTCAGTGTTTGTGTATGTGATTCGAAGGAGCAGCACTAGGGCTTGTTGATTAATTCATTGCTTACACTTTTCATTTTTGCATTCATTGATTCATCACCAACAGCAGCTTCTTTTCATTTTGATCATCTTTTTTGTAGAGAAGACAATTTTTTTGCTCATAACACAGATTCACTACTGTGAATATTCCTGGAAAATATTTTTGAACCAATCATTTTATATATAACCTTTTCACTGTGAACAGCTTATCAGTGCAACAAACAGTCACACCGAGGGTCAGTTCAGAGACCCCAAGTGTGCATATTGTTCTACTGTGGGAGGAAACTGGAGCCTCACACAGACTCACACAGACGTGAGGAGAACCTACAAACTCCTTCAAACCTACAAACCTACAAACACGTCTCCCTGATGAGCACAGCTCGAACTGGTCACACAAAGCCTTGACAAGGTTTGCATTGTGGGGTCCTTTTTTTCTCCCACATGCAGGCCAGAAACATGAATATTAGGTTAACGGGACCAGTGAATAAACTTTTCCCACTATGTTCCACCAGCTCATGGTGTCCATTAATATTTTATTTCTGATTTGTTTTTACATATTTTGGTTAAAAAAAGTTGTCAAAGTCAGCAGCTACTGAACTAAAACCACCTTAGTTCCAAACTGTTCAATCTGTGAGAGCACTAAAATTAGGTTTTGCCAAAAACAGGTTTTTTTCACCAAGTCAACCACGTCGGTGCTGCCAACAATCTCTACCTGCTGGCGCTCAATGGCTGTGTTTATCGTCTTGGCTGACCAGATCAGTAGCCTGCTGTGTCTGTTTCATGCAGAGCCAAACCCATCAGTGGCTGTCTCTTTAGTGAAGTTCGTTAAAGGTGGTTCCAAAATTATACTTTTTTTTCTTTTTTAACCATTGTTGGGTGATTTCCAAATTTTCCAAAGCTCACCTGGCAGGTCCAGACCAGGAAGTGCTTCCATTTAAGTCATCTAAAGAATATTAATAAAAAAAAACAATTCTGAACTTTTCACCAATTGTTTTCAACTTAAATTTTCATTAATTAAGAAAGTCCGAGTGCAGTTTTGATGAACTAGTGAAGATTGTACTGCAAAACTGATGATAAAAGAGATATAAAGTAATATATATATACAATATGTTGCCAAAAGTATTCACTCACCCATCCAAATAATCAGAATCAGGTGTTCCCATCACTTCCACGGCCACAGGTGTATAAAATCAAGCACCCAGGCATGCAGACTGTTTTTACAAACCTTTGTGAAAGAACGGGTCGCTCTCAGGAGCTCGGTGAATTCCAGCGTGGAACTGTGATAGGATGCCACCTCTGCAACAAATCCAGTCGTGAAATTTCCTCGCTCCTAAATATTCCACAGTCAGCTGTCAGCTGTATTATAAGAACGTGGAAGTGTTGGGGAACGACAGCAACTCAGCCACAAAGTGGTAGGCCCCACAAACTGACGGAGCGAAGTCAGCGGATGCTCAGGCGCGTAGTGCGAATAGGTCGCCAACTTTCTGCAGAGTCAATCGCTACAGACCTCCAAACTTCATGTGGCCTTCAGATTAGCTCAAGAACAGTGCGCAGAGAGCTTCAAGGAATGGGTTTCCATGGCCGAGCAGCTGCATCCGAGCCATACATCACCAAGTGCAATGCCAAGCGTCGGATGCAGTGCTGTAAAGCACACCGCCACTGGACTCTAGAGCAGCGGAGACGTGTTCTCTGGAGTGACGAATCGCATTTCTCCATCTGGCAATCTGATGGACGAGTCTGGGTTTGGCGGTTGCCAGGAGAACGATACTTGTCGGACTGCATTGTGCCAAGTGTAAAGTTTGGTGGAGGGGAGATTAGGGCGTGGGGTTGTTTGTCAGGAGCTGGGTTTGGCCCCAGTGAAAGGAACTCTGAATGCTTCAGCATACCAAGACATTTTGGACAATTCCATGCTCCCAGCTTTGTGGGAACAGTTTGGAGCTGGCCCCTTCCTCTTCCAACATGACAGTGCACGAGTGCACAAAGCAAGGTCCATAAAGACATGGATGACAGAGTCTGGTGTGGATAAACTTGACAGGCCTGACCTCAACCCGATAGAACACCTTTGGGATGAATTAGAGCGGAGACTGAGAGCCAGGCCTTCTCGTCCAACATCAGAGTGTGACCTCACAAATGCGCTTCTGGAAGAATGGTCAAAAATTCCCATAAACGCACTCCTAAACCTTGAGAACAGCCTTCCCAGAAGAGTTGAAGCTGTCATAGCTGCCAAGGGTGAACCGACATCATATTGAACCCTATGGATTAGGAATGGGACGTGACTTAAGTTCATATGTGAGTCAAGGCAGGTGAGCGAATACTTTTGGCAATATAGTGTATATATACAGGATATATATCCTGTATATATAGATATATACTGTGTAGTAGCATTTCTAAGGTTGGTAAATATGAGGAACAGGCTGACTGCTCATTGAAGAGGATTGTTTCCAGCTTGTGGGTGGTTCTAGAACACAAAAGATGGATTTGGTACAGGAGCATCCCTCCTTTCATACTGATGTCAACAAAAGCAGAAAAAGCAGTTTTTTTCCCATGCTAATCCTGGGCCTTTTAGGCATGTTAAAGGTGTATCATGGTCACTGTAGTTCATGCGTAATGCATTACTCCGAGTCCACCACTGGTGATGACTTCATTCTGGCATGGTGGATTTACACAGCTGGATGGGTTTGCAAGAGAGAGAAGCAGGAATATCAAATGAGAAACACTGTGGTTTGCCTGCAGAGCAACCTTTAAGTGCTGCTGTTTCACCTGCAGAGGTGAAGTAAGGCAATGCGTGTCTATAATAAACCACACATAAAGTGATGGCTGGGAAAACATGCCAAACATGTGCACTTCGGACATCCTCTGGAGTCAGCATGCTGACAGCAGTGAAAGTAGTGAAAAAGAGAAGAGGATGTGTACATATTTCCAATAATATTACTGCAAACAATTAATACAGTGTCTAGCATCGCTGATTACACAACATCTTCTAGTATTCGGGGAGAATGTGGAGCAGGTTCTGTTGATGTGTGAATACTGAAACTCTTGCTTTGGGTGTTTCCCCTCTTCAGCAGAGCGCAGGCAGGCTGAAGAATCCCAGTTGTGTTTGCACATGAGACAGACTGTTTTCCCGTCACAGCTGCTGAGATGTGGAGGTCCTAGAGGCATCATTCATATGACTTTGGAAACACCAAATTATGTTCATAACATAGTTATACGCTGTAAATGCCAAGGAAAATAACCACTACCTGTGTGTTTGCCTCCCAGCCAGACCAATGTGAGCTCTGAATGCGGCTGAAAGAGTACATAAAGAGGGAATAAATGCCTGCGTGTGTTACACTTGCATTATTTAACTGTCAAGGTTAACACTCAGATATCTGTGGGGTTTCTTTGTTTAAGTTTAATCTCAAAATGTCCGTGGGTCGTGCTGCCGGTTGACTTGTTTTCATCCTGATACTGATTTATGCTGGGGTACTATCATTTGGGGGTGATATAGTGAACTTTAATTAAGTGATGCGTAATTCTGTTGAATGAGTCCCTGTGAAGCTCCTAATACGATCTAACAAGTCCTATCTATCTATCTATCTATCTATCTATCTATCTATCTATCTATCTATCTATCTATCTATCTATCTATCTATCTATCTATCTATCTATCTATCTATCCTATCTATCTAAAAAAATGTCATGTGCACTAACAGTGACCAAAGAAGGTCTATAGACTCTTTATCAGGATCAGCCAACCCCCCCCCCCAAGTTGTCATGGAAACGTGCTTTGTGCTTTGGGGCTTTCTCTCTTCACACAAACACTGGTTCGTTTCTCATACAAGCACGCACACACAGAGGGCGTCAGTGGCAGCAGCAGAAGGATGTTAATGTTGTACTTGAAGGTGGAACGCCATCAGCTCAGGCTTGCATACATTAATGCCTCTCTGGAAGTGGGAGGTAATTTATTACACCACACTGTACCACATCAGGAAACATCTATTATATTAATGATAATTAAGGATCTGTCATATTGGCCAGTAATGAGTTCTTGTATTTCTGGATTGAAACTCCAGTATAATATTTAGAAAACGGATATGATACAAAGCAAAAGCTACACAGTTTAAGACAGGGGGGGAAAAAAGGCCTTTCAGTGACCATCCTGAGAAAAATATGTCATATAGAGTACACAATAATGTCTGAGCTGACATGGCCTCCTTCCTGCTGTTCTTATACATGTCAGTGCTCAGTGGACTAAAAAATGCATTTATGCTGTCAAAGCGGGGCTGAGGCATTCTGTTACTGCTGTAATGTCTGTTACAAAAACAGGAGAAATAAGGTTATTGTTACCACAAGTGCAGGAGAAAAGGTAAAAAAAAAAAAGCGAGTTTTAGCATTTTTAACATTTTTTGTAAAACCTTTCCAGATTAAGCAGGCTGTTGGTGAAATGTGTTGCCTGCATGTTTGTTTAAAGAATGTACGTCCATTCCTGATCCAAGTCCTTTTCTTTAAAGATGAGCATCCATGAAAAAGTGTTGTGGGTTTGAAAGAATTTATATGCTGAGCTGCTGTTATGCCGCTTCTCACACATTTAATCAATTATATCCATCTGATCATTCTGAAACTGCTTCCTCTTTGAATGTGCTGTAAAAGCCATTTCCCCAGCAGTAGCTGATCTATTTCACACATTCGCATTGATTTCCCAAGATATTCCCCACGGTCTGTGAGGTTTTCAGGGGAGAGTTCATATAATGCTGACGTCACCTGGGAACGTTGGGCCCTGCGCCGCAGTCGGTCCTGAGGTGAATGCACAATATTTAAATCCGGCCTACCTGGCTCTCTCGCCCCACCCTGTGGGCTCAGCATGTCAGCACATGATTGAAACCCACCTTTAAACATATGCTGTCCTTTCCCTGAAAATCCCATCTTTTATTATGACAGATTATGTTTTACATTATTATCGGCACTATTTATATACTCTATATACTTTATATACTCTATTTCATTAAATTTTGCCTACTGTATAACTAGCAGTGGCATCCAGTACTAAATTTAGTTCACATACCTTACTGGCTGTGTGGAAATGTTAGGCTGTGAAGATTTAAGAAGTGTTGAAAGCAAACACAAATTATACCTAAATTAATGTATAACATGCCAATGTAATTGTTTTCAGAGACATGACAACTATTTTCTAGTTTACATTTTGTGGCCAGCAGATGCACAGAAACGTTTGAGAGCCACCAGGTACCGTCCAGTGCTGTGGAACTGTTCAGCACCTTGGACAGCTCCTGCAGCACTTGTCCTAACTGTCCGACAGGGGGCGCAGCATTCACTCTTCACTGTGGTTTAACAGGAGTCACAGAGAAAGTAACGGAATATCCTCATGCTGCCATTGATTTACACACAGACACACACACAGATCAACGTATATGAGTTCAGCTGCGCATTTAGCACAAACTTTACGGTTAACACTGGGGATATATGGGGGGGAGAGAGAGAGAGAGAGAGAGAGAGAGAGAATTCTGAATGATGCGCTGGTGTTTGACCAACATGGTTCTGTATGGCAACACAGCGACGCTTAGACGTGGCTGATCCAATCCGAACCAGTAGCAGGACACCGCCACGGTCAGGTTTCTTCCCCTCCACCTCTCCGCGGCTGCCAGCAGCAACGTGCCTCTGAATGAGTGGACCGACGGAGCGACGAGCTGTGCTCTTGTGCTGTCTGTTTGCCGTGCGTCTCCGGACTGATGTCTCTGCCTGTCAAGAATTTTAAGTGTCTCTCGCCGGTCATGTGCCAGTGTAAGGTCATCTGCAGCAACCGGACGCTGTCTCTCATGTTCGGGTGCAAGGTAGGTGCGAGCAGCCGCGACTGTGCTTTGCAGCGTTCGGTTTGTGCAATTACAAAATATGGGATGTGACCTCGCGCTTTTGTGTAACACTTGAGCGATTGCTACTGATTAGTAATTGCTTTAACCTCTTGACTTAGCCCGTTGCACATATCTTTGCATTCGTTATCTTTAAATACACCGCGTTTTTTCCCCCCCAGCACATTTGGCTTGAAACCGGCGACAGCATCCTTGGCAAGCGTGATTGTGTTTGGAGATAGTGCTTCTTTACCGTAAATGGCCACTGTGATTTAATGAATGAAGCATTGATCTCCACCAGTGGCCTCCTCAAACACGGAGCAGGTCATTCTTAGGGTTAATGTTGTGGCTCAGCCATACTAATTTGGTGCAGATTTAGCTTTGCATTGGTGCAAAGCCTACAGAATGCGTTGCTTATATGACCTTGGACAATTCAAATATAGCTTTAGGCCACTTCCTGTAAATATCATCCATTATCTGGGATCCAGTTTAAGATCAAGTGACATTTGCACTTTGAGTGATCAATCATAAAGCAGATTCCTATTTTTAGCTAAACTAGATGCTAATTTGTTGCAGATGTCATGTATCAGATGTAATTTCCCTGAATCTACAGTTTCACATGATTGTGAATTAGTTTATATCCCAGATCCATGATCCACCCACCTTGGTCCACAGATTAGACAGAAATAAGTGTGTATTATTGCCATTTTCCACTTGGTGGACAGGAGTGATGTCTTCGCTCAGACAACATTTTTGCTTGAATTACTGTGTGGTTTCTGTCCTGCTGTGCTCAATGCTGAGAATTGCCAACGCATATAATTGATGCGCGCCCATGCCTCGCTCCCTGCTGCTCATATCTCCCCATCTTTAATGTTAAAAAAAACGTTAACTTTCCTCTCACAACCTGTACACTCATGGTGAACCAAGCAGGGAAGTTAAACTCCGTGACACTGGCCGTCAATTCTGAAAGAGCTGGCTTCAAAATTTAGAATACATGCCTAATTTATGCTTTCAACCATCTCAATTACCTGTTCTGCACATAAATGGTCCAGATATCCAGCAGATTCAGGTGCTGTCAGGCAGCTTGTGCCCAGTCTTGTCCAGCCTCATGTCCCAGTAATAAGGCTGCCTGGGGCTGCTATAGGATTACTGACTTTGTGTTTGTCGAGCCTTTGTCTTTGAGAGAAGAAGCATGGCCTCTTAATCATCTTTAGAACTTAACTGATGAGATCTTTATGTGGCTGGAAGTCTTCAGCTGTGTTTTAAAGTGCTTTTTTATGCCTAATCCTCACTGATTCCCTCCCATTCTGTCTCACAGATGGTGTCATTTCAGCTTGTCTTTTTACATTGAAATATTGGTGCTCATGACGGTCATGTGATGTTAACCGTTAGAGATGAAGGCATCACTGTTACTGGAAGGAATGAGTATGGGGTCATCGTGTCTTCATCTCGCTATCAGGATCAATGTGAATTCAGATGTCCTTCCTGGAAAATGGACAGGAAAATGACCTGCTGGCACTTATTACCAGCCAATCACACGAGCAGGAGTAATGAAGCAGAAGAAGCCAGCAGGTGATATCAGAGCGAAGGACAGCCTGCGTCCCCGAGTGTGAGCCATTAGAGCACATCTCTGCACATACTGTTTTTATAGCTTCTGTAAGCGCACCTTTCCTCCTATGGATCTGACCCATTTCTCCTTCTGCTTGTGTCTTCCGGTTTCATAAAAAGCGACGAATCTCAACTATGACAGTCGGCTCAGCGTTGCAACACTGAACCATCCATCTACGGACACCTCTGCCTTAATGACATCGTCTCATCCGCTATCACACGTTGCAGGCGGGGTTTTATCAAAGATCTTTGTAATGTCTTATGGTCCTGCCCCTCTTTGTTTTGTATCTATTATATAAAAATCATGTGATGAAATGGAAGATAAAGAAGTTGCTTACCGAATCTGAGCGAAGGGCAGAGCATGCGTGATCCTCTGCAAGAGACTCAGATAATATTCAAACATGCCAACCTAATCCTTTACAAATGTCAAAAGTACCAGAAATGAAGCTGCATATTATTACAACATGGGTTGCCTAGTTACTTAGTGTGCAGCTTTAAAAAAGACCCAAAAAAAACCTGTCTGGAGCAGCAGAAACCTGTGGTCGGCCCCTCTGGAGCCGAGCTGCTAATTACCAGTGTAGAAAAGAACAGAAAAGAAAGGACCTGGTTGAGATGTGCGTCTTCAGCCTCTGACAGGTCTCAGTGGGGAGGACATGGACAGAATCAGTAAGAAACTCAACATTCAGGATCCGGACTAGTTGAGAATTTGAAACGTCTTGAGGAAAGTTTGAAACGTTGTTTATTTCGTTACGTTAAAATCGTCTGAATTTTGCACCATCGCATGATAAAGTCCTGCGGTTGCCGTGGTGATCTTGCACTCCATTGTTTCCAGCAAAGCCATTAACTCGGCGGCCTTGACTCTCATTCTCGACACAAGCCCGGGGACGTGTTAATGCTGCAGCCCCCATCTTCTACGAGAGCAACATATGTGAGAAATGTATGGAGTCAGCATAAAAATGTGTGTGCATGCATCTGCGTGGAGGGGGGGAACCAGTGAGGCCTGCGTGAGGGGCACAAATAAACCACACAATGAGCAACGAGCCCTGAATGTGTGGCCTGCTCCAGCTGCATGCTCTGATGAAGACCTGACATCTTCAGCCATGGTGGCTCCATTTATGGTCCTGGATGAATCTAGTCTGATCCTCATGATACATCTGTGAGGGTCTCATCAATAATTCACATCCAGATCCTCATTAATAACAGCCTACGTGCACATGCCTAAAACCAAAATGTAAGGAGAGGATGTGAAGAGCTGACTTATTTTTCCCGTTTTCATGTTTTCTGTGTAGTCTGAAAACAGCCTTCTGGTGGGGTGGGGAAAAGGCACTTAAGACGCATTCTATTTTTTATTTTTAGAGAACGTCTTAAGTTAGTTAAGACCGTAATGAGCTTCCAATGTGTCTCACTAAAAGTATTTCTTGAAAATGTAGTCAGAGGTTCTAGCAGTGAGAGGATTTTCTCCCGGTGGGAGGTGCTGATGGAAGTGATGTGATGCTAAATATGAACCACCTTCGCTCTCCTGCTCGACTGATTAACGTCCTTTCTACAACAAACTGTCTGTTGTTGTTGCCTCTATTTAACACTGGCACAGATTTAAAATAAAATCGCTTCGGTTCTGAGATCGTCATTGAAATCCACGGAGGATTCTAGCAGCTAAGCTTTTCGCCCCGTCTGGCTGGATTCATGCATCTTTAACTTTTCCACCTTGAGGTAAATGTAAAGCTGCTGTTGTTGCAGCTTGTAGCTACAGGATACGAAAACCTGTATTTGCACTGTGCTGGAAAAAAGACATGATTTTGAAGTTAGTATCGGCAAATGAGCATTTTCAGTCTTTGGGGTCTTAGAAGTTTAGAACAATGCAAAAAAAAAAAAAAAAAAACAAAAAAAAACTACGGTAGCTGTGGACTGTCCTGATACTGCAATAGAAAAGAAAGCTTTTCCAAGCGACATGGTTGATGATTATAGTTTGTCATTATTATTATTATTATTCTGACCATATTGCATGCTCTCTGTGCACTTGTCAGTTAGCATATATAGGATAAAATCAAACCATTAGCAGCTGTGTGTGCAGTGTTGAGTTGTTCTCTGACAAATACTTATTTTTCTGGTTCTACTGAATCCATAGAGTGAGCAGACGGGTTCATCAGAGCTAAAGCTTGAAAGAGCTTAAATCCTGTGAATGTGCAGCGGGAATTTTCTCCTCACGGCTTCCGTGACACCTTCACATCAAATGCATTTGCAGTCTGTTCCTTGAAAATTATATGCCTGGGAGGTTAATTTTCATTCCATTACCTAATGCACAGCAATTTAAAAGGTTGGTACTTGAATTACAATATCAGATGATGGTAGATAGTATTTGACATTTGACTCTACATTAAGTCATTTAACCATTAATGGAAGAGCTTACTCGGCTGCTCAGTGCACATTCGCTATTATAACAGCCGGGTGAGGACTATAGACCGTGCCGGCTATTTTTTACTACTAAAGGCCTTGAGCGCTAGCAAAGCTGCAACATTTGATGCAAAGGAAAGCTGGTTTCGCTTATGTGCATCCATGAACATGCCGGGAACAAATGGATCGATCACATTCTAGTTCCTCAAAAGCCGCCCCTTTGTAAAGACCCCAGCCCGGATCACATGGTTCTTAGGTTCGTGGAACAAATGCTATTGTGGCATCACTCTGCAGTGATCACGCCATCCTCTGCAAAGACGCTTTGAGTCACATTTTGTGCATCAATTGTCACATCCCCGACCAGTGGAGCAGAAGGCGATGGAGACACATGAGTGGTCTGGTGAGAAAGTTAAATGTATAGAGGACATATTGTCACCGCGTTCGTGTTGCTTCTTGCAACTGTTATATAATATTTTGCTTATACTTCCCTGCTTAACTGGTAATTATGGAGTGCAATCACCAACATTTCCCTCTGTTCCACCTCTGTGCTGCTCTCTCTTTTTTTTTTTTTCAATTTTACCCTTCTTCCTCATTTTCTCCTCTATCTTCATCTCTGTTTCACTCCCTCTCTTTCTTGCTGTCTCAGTGTAATGTGATCCAGGACTGATGCTGTCAGCCCCAACTGTGGCGCTGCAATATCTGCTCTGGTTGCTAGGCAGCCTGTCCAAGTCGGGACTTGATGATGACGCGCACCCCCCCCCCCCCCCCCCCCCCCCAAAAAAAAAAACTAAATAAATAAATGGCGACAGGGACGACCCCCGTTGACTATCAGACAAAATTAAAAAGTGGTGTCAGATTGTAACAAAGGCAGCGGGACAGTGTGTCTGATCTCCGCGGTGATACCGCCCACCTTCTGATGAGTTGGTGATGCAAAAAGCTACGCGCAGATCTGGTGTCATCACACCTCGGATGAAGCCTACCGTGTTTGACCAGCACAGTGGGCCGCTGGCAGGCTGCCTGGGTGTGGGATATGGGTAGGATAGGAGCGCAAGCCAGCAGGATCTGCTGCAGTGGAGTCACCGTGAGTCACGGCATTTAATGGAGGATTGTTCCCAGAATGCACTATGGCAATATCTAAAGCCTTCTATAATGTAGGTGTCGCTGATCTTATACGCGTGAGATGTCTGTTTTTCAGTGAATTGCTGCTGTGAGTTAAGCTGTGCTGAAGAGCAAAGTTAGACAAATGACACGACAGTAAAATCAAATCAAGTGCTACTTTTGGATGAGTCAGTTAGTCTACATAATGATGTTAAATGGGAAATGAGAAATGATTCATTAGTAGAGCATCGGAAGCGGCCTTCACAAACACTGGGACAAGGTGGAATTTAACATCAAGAATGTTTGAAATCAAGATTGACGTTGCTGGGATTAACATCCTCTTCTCCTCTTTTGCATGCCTCTCTCTATCTTATTGTTTGTCCATTTTGTACCTAATTTTTATATTCTTGGCAGCCAGTGTGGGCAGCAAAGTAAGAATTTCATTGTACAGGGAAACGTGTTTCTTTTCTGTGCATTTGACAATAAAGCTTTGAATCTTGCATCTTGAATCTTCTCTGTGTGTGTTTCTGCAGAAGTACAGGTACCAGGATGAGGAGACGCCCCCCTTGGAGCACAGCCCAGCACATCTGGCTCCAGGGAAAAGTGCCGAGATGCTTCACATGAGCGACAAGAACCTCGCCGCCATGGAGGCCATCCATGGCTACACACCACACACACATATCTCCCCTGTCAAGGTAGGATGTGTTCTAACGGAATGCTTCCACTCACCGTACATATGACGATGACGTGATTTATCACATCAAATGACCCTGTACGCTTGTCGGGATGAGCTTTTGGTTTTACATTCTAAGCCAAGCTAATCGAGTTGAGAGGAAATGGCTCCTGCGGCACCTTTAAATGTCAGATCAGCCTTTCATGTGAAAACAGTAATTTGATATTTCAGTGTAACAGCGTGGAGATCAAGCTCCAAGTGCGAGTTTGAAGAGCGCAATCAGCTGACCCCTCTCAGCATGTGGTCAGACCTTAATGATTGCTCATATATTAGAATGCACAGCCGGTGAATTGACTCCAGTTTTGACACTGAAATGAAGTCTCCGGCTCTCCCTTGAGCGGAGAGAGAGAATTATAATGCGCTGGGCTGCAGCACAAAGCTGCCGATGCTGGGTCGAATACAAATGGCGGCCATGTTTGCATCCTTTTGGAAAGAAAGAGCCAGTTTTAGCCTGAAACTACCTAAAAGGATTGTCCACTGGAACCTCTAAACACACTGGTGTTGGCGACACAGCGAGCACGGGGCTGAGGCTGCAGCGATACAGCTGACAGGAGGAATATGAGCAGAGCGGCCTCCCTCGAGAGCATTAAACACACTGTAGGTACAAAGGCAAGCAGGTGTAGGCAGTAATGCACGTTCAATAAGCATCTATCTCATGTTTGCTTGTTAACTGCCCGGTTGACAAGAAAGACTTAAGAAAACTGATTTAAATGTGTTCAGGGTACTTGTGTCATGTATCCTGAATTTGGCAAAGAGTACATCCAATATAATTCTGTCCAACTCTCGAAGGAAAAACCAGGAAATTAAATTAGGCGGGAATGACCCAGTGTCAACCAGTGTTCAATAGGCCATAAACAACACACAGAGCAAAGAACACAGGCCGTAATGTAATTCTGGGGTGGTTTTCAGAGTCAGCCTCCACATATATCTAACACATGTCATCTGCACCAGTCACGTTTTTAAAATATGGTCCAAGGCTAATATTTGGATATTTTTGAGCATTTTAAAGGTGGATGACCTGGTTGAATACACTCCGCACAAATGTGACAAATATTAAAAAGGAAATGTTTTCAGAGTTATTTAATATCCTGTCTGAGTCTGGATTAATATCCTGCTCATTCACACTGGACAACATAAGTCCAACCTCAGTAAACTATGTGTGTTTCACAGGGACAAATGTGTGTTTTTACAGCGTCAGAGTTGGTCTGCCACAGCCGAGCCCCCATTTACATGACAACTCTTCACCCGAAAACTCAAACATATTTCCTTTGCCTCGTTGCGTTGACACAACAGAGAAAAAAAGAAAATCTGAAAATGTTCTATAACTTAGATCTAGTTTTTTCACCAGAATGATACATTTTCCTCTGCTTAAGTGGAGATTGTCATCCATCAGCAGAAACCTGGAGATCAGTAATTGTTCACAACTGATGGGTGAACAATATATCACAAAGTGCCTCATGAAGACTGTACCATTATGAGGGAACTGATGTTTAGGAGATGTGATGGGGGGTTATCACAATATAGAACTCCCACTTCAACAGGCAAACAATGATCTCGTCAAATGTTGCAGATTAACGCTGCCAGTCTTTGATTTTAATATGATTCTTTTTTTTTTTTAGCGTGTGTGGGTGAGACCATTTCAAAATGGTATTTAAAACAGGATGTGACTTAGGCTGACCTGAGCTGTAGAAAGCGTGGGCGTTCCTCATTTCTGCAGCCAGACATTTCCATTAGGCAACAAAAATCTGCAATTTGTCAGGTTACACGGAATCAAAAAGTTCCCAGTTGGTCTCGTACCGCCAATCAAATTAAAGGAAGCAGAATCGACACCGCAAGGGCAGTAACGTTCTGGCTTCTGGTATCTAAGGCAGCATATAACAGCGCCCATCTGCCATGCACATTATGCAGTTGGCATGATGTTAGCATTAAAAGCTCAACAGTCATTAATCATTTATACCTCCTGACACGGTGATTTCAACACCTCTCAGAGCTCTCAGACAGTGACAGATGTGATAGCTCTAATAATAAAAAACGGTTCATTTCTTGTATATTACAAAGGTTATTGTGTCTGGAACCTTGTGTGGACAGAGGGAGCATGTTGATTATCTTCAGTGCGCTCAAAACCACATTTGCCCCATTTTTCTTCCGGATTATTTACGGAGACTTTTCTTTGTCTCTTGAGCTCACTTTAAAGCATAAGTGGGGACTTAACTTGATGATGCAGTCATAACCGTTATCGATTTGACCATATTCCTCCTGCTATATGCCAATATTATAACAACTGCTGTGCTATAACATTTAATTAACAAGTGTGGAAATGGGACAGTTTGAAATGTTTTTGACACTGTGGCTGCAGCTGATAATGAAGATGACCACGGTGATGATGATGACTTCAGTTTTAGCTGATTTTACCCCTGACACTCCTAAGCTTGTTTTTTTATTTCTTCATTTCGGTATTAAGTGCATTACTTCAGTAGAAACCCCAGACTGCACCAGCTCCTTTGTTTCTGTGGTTCACCTTTGCTTTTTTCTTTACTCACAGCCCACCAACCCTCCCCCAGCCCCCAGCCCCCAGCCCCCTCCCCCCAGCCCCCTCTCTTCCTGCTTGCATCTCGTTGCTGGCAGCAGATCCCAGGATGGCCTCCTGGAGTTGTGCTAGTTTAAGTTTGCTCCCGTAACAGGGTTGAAGCATATTATAAGGGGAGGGGGATGATGTGCCCCAGTAGATACCAGAATCAGCATGATTCCAACACTCAGGTAGTTCCACCTGGGTCAGCAAATGCGTCCTGTCCCCGTACTCATACTTGTTTAATGATGTGTTTTGCTGCAGCCTTTCCGGTGGGGGATTTTATCTTCTGGCAAATGAAAATGCTGCACTGCTGCTGTGTCCAAAATGTATAGGCAGAGGGTGCATTGTTTGGAGGGGGAGCTCCAGCAATATCAATCCAGATAGCGCACATGTGATAAGTCAGTTTATGATTATTAAATAGCTGCTTATCGATAAGGAACAAGCCATGATCCAAGCAGGGCAGGAGTGTGATGTTTTTTAATTGTACTGTTGTTGTTGTCCGAAACGTGACTATTTTGAATTATTGATCCATACTGGCTTTAAAGGCCTGAGAGTCTAATATAATCTTTGTGAAAGTGCAGATCCAAAGCTACTGTGGGACAAACTGCTTTCAATAGCTGTTCCATAGTGTAATTGTAGTCTTGAGTGTGGACCTGATATATATTTAAATTAGGTAGCATAGCCTATTTGACAATAAACTTGAATGCAAAAGTGTTCTTGGAGTTGATTCTTAGAGTTTAGTTTACCTCTGCTGTGTATGTGTGTGAAATGTAGACTTTCAGTGCTGGTAAACCAATGTTCTTCCCCTGTACGTTCCTGCATGCTTTGCACTATTACCCTCTGCCTTTTGCTGTTTTACAGCCTGTGTTGATGTCTACGGGACACACTCCAATGTACACCTCCGCTGTTTCCACACTGGTAAGAGCGTAGTTATGTATGCCACCCCGAAAGTCAGCAGTGTCGCCATCCGTCATCCCCGTCTGGTTTTGTGTCCCCATTTACCGTCTTGGCTGAATTTGCCATCGCTCAAACTGTGGCCTTTCGTATCAGTCTGTTCAGTCGTCTTTTTTTTTTTGTATTTTTTATTTGTGATGGTAAAGTTGAAGGTCATTGTGGCATCAGTGTGTTTGTGCTCATTGTCATTCAAATACCTGTTTCATTTATCCTCTGTGAATATAGTTGAGCCTGAATACACATGTCCCCTAAAGTTGTTAAAGGTTGGGTTTAGCTCACACACTGAATGTCAGTGTGCCAGTGTGATTCTATATTTATTTGTTATATTAAACGCATGCAGTAAGAGTTATTTATAGAGTCATGCAGTACCAACTTTAACATGTAGGTGTCACTATTTCACTGTGCAGAGTTTCCCAAAATGGTCCTAGTGATTTTCACACAACACAATGCAACACAATTCTATAGTCTGACGGGTTTTTATGAATTTTTTTCTTTTTTGAATGCAAATTAGCTAAATAGACTAATCTGTCTCACAAACAAGTACATGATAGTTACCTCCAAGGAGGTTATGTGATAGCCTGTGTATGTCTGGCTGGATGCCTGTCTGTCTCTCTGTGTGATTGTTGGCAAAATAATTAGAAAAGTTTTAAATGGATTTGAATGAAACTTTGAGAAAATACCGATAATTTGCCAAGGAAGAGATAATGGTGATGTTCTGGATTCCGGTGGTACTTTGACTTTTAAACTTGCAAAGATCAAAGATCGCTACATTACTGCTACTGGTAAACGTCTTATTTTTTACTAGTTTTTTTTAAGCTGAACAACCTCCATCAGAGGAAGACAGCTCAGGTCTCTCTCTCCAAGTGTCTGCTTGGCAGAGGTCTGTGCTTCCACAGTGCTTTTCTAGTATGTTAATATTTTGCTACTTCTATGTCCTTTTTTATTTTCTTGTCCCGACTGTGCACTGTTTGTTCTACATTAACACATGCAACATATATACATTTACAAAATAGTTCTTCACTGTCAGTGTGCATTCATACAGTGTAACGTGAAGTGGGAGTGTACACTTTGTTGCAGTGTGTGCAGGAACGTCTCTGCAGCCAGGGTAGTGTGGTCATCCCTGATGTGCCGGTGCCATCTTCCGGCTGTCTCTTTATTGCTTTAATGGCGTGTGCTCGCCAGTGCCTCTCCAGGCCCCGCTGATTTATGGGTGGAATGGAAGCACTGCAATGGTCTGACAAAGTAAAAGGAGGTCCTTGGGTTATATATATACATGATTTAACTAAAAGCTACTCTACATATTTTTCCCCCGAGAACATTTAATATTGATCCAATTCTGTGGCACGATCTATTTCCTGTCTTGTTATTATTACATGACTATTATTTGCTGTTCCACTAACAGAAAACAAAATATCCAGTTAAACATTCTTACAAACAGTACTTTTTCTGGATTTTTCATGAATGTTTGCCCTTTATCCTAAAATGTCAGGGTATATGGGAACAGTGAGGCTGAGTCAGACTTCCTGCACAATGAGCATCAGGTATTACTGATAGTGAAAGGATACTTCTGCCCTTTGCAGTGAATCCCACTGGTACTGAGTTAGCTTAGCTAACTCAAGCCCCCCGACGCCACACCTTTGTCTGTCTGGAATCTGGTTTCTATCTTAATTTTCTCCCTCCTCCTTACTTTTCTTTAATAAATGTTTAAATATGTCCCCGCGGCCTGGCTGTAATTACAGTGCAGCAGTGTCTCATGTCCTTTGGGAAGGAGAAGGGAGGAGAGAGGGAGAAAGAGAAGTGTAGGAGCGGGAGGGAAATACGCATGCAAAAAGAGGAGGAGAGGGCCGCTCGTGCTGAGTGGCAGAGTGAGACTGACAGAGGGTCTTACAATCGGAAGGATGAGAAAATTAGATGTGGGCGAAGGGATTTTATTTAACAGAATGAGGACGTCGGCTGGCAACTCCTGTCCTTCAACATGTCCTCACATAAATCTGTTGTGCGTGCTTGATATAGGTGCATGTACGTATAATGTGCATCTCAGTCTTGTTTTAAAGGGAGCGCTTCTGCATATTTTATTCACGTGTATGAGAATTCTGTGGTTTTTGCATCATTTATCACTATTAAAGGTTAAAAATAGTCTTTTTCCTGCTCAATCTTTCAACTGTTTTGTTGTGTCATTACCACAAATATACTCCCAGAGTTAACATTATTGTAAATAATTGAGCTCACTGTGAAAGAATAACTGCATCATTACAAAGCAAAAACTAGCAACAATCATGTTCCAAACCTAGAAAGCAACGCAAATAAAAAAAGTTCGTACATGATGCTCCATTTCTTCTGCCATTACCCTGGTGAGGTTTCACCATTGTGAACACTTGACCCCCAGCCCCAAGCCCCGCACCCACCCCCACAGGAGATGAAGTGCTCCCTGAGATGAGTTCGCCTGAGTTACTTGTCCTTCCAAGTTGAGCAAAAGCAATAATTCCCCGTCCCACCCATCAGCAGCCTCGACATTATAGGGAGAGACAGCCAAGTAATTGCCATCAAACTTTCCTGCTCTCTGCTCGATCTCCAAGAACAGGGGTGGGAGGGGTACAGCGCAGCCTCCCCACCATCTCCGCGCAGAGCACGCAGCAGTCGAGGCAAGGCACCGCCACTGGAAACAATCCACTGAGGGGATCTATTCAGCTTGTTTTTTTCTCAGGACTCTTTCTTTTACTAGGCAGGACCCTCTCCTGTACTCAAGCCATGACTGTGAGGGGACTGAGCTCCTGATTTAGATCTGTAGAATTATTCGAGGCTGTATCAGAACTGTCCTATATTGTACCTGGATGTATTGAAGGGCCTTTGCCAGGGTGAACGATCAGTGCAGCCATGGCAGGGCTGAGAGCTGACGTCTCCTGTTGCAGTCATGCTTTCCTGGGATCCCTGAAAGCAGACGCCTCTGGAGCGTGCTCTGATTCATGCAGACACACATTTGCTGGGTGCGTAGTCTGCAAAGTGAGGAGAGTCTGAACTGCAACCTGCTTTATATCCCAACACTGAGGCGCGATGTTCATGTCTGTGTGGTATGCCAAAAAGATGGGCAGCCGCTTCCTCAAAAACGTACGGAAAACCAAGAGATATCGACATCAGAGGATGGTAGGCAATCAACCTATTATGTATGTTTGTTTGTTTGTTTCACTTCAGAAAGCTTAAAAAAATGCCGTTATTGTTAAAGTCTCAAGACTAAAAATACCAGAAAGTATTATTTCAGTGCAGAATAATCTAAATTCAGCACAGATCATAGAATTAGTTTGACATTTTATACATTTTTCAGCACTACAACTGTTGGGAAACGTTATTATTATTATAATTATGACAGTATTGTTTTTTTAATTGCATGCATGCACCACCTTTAATTGTGTAAAATGATATAAGCTGTATACAAATATTAGCAAACATAATATCACACTCCGGCAAACCACAGTTGCATAATGAGCACGCGCACATGCACGCAAATGAACCTGAGACACAAAAATCATAGCTGCACATTGCAAAACATGCATTTTCTTCTCACTTTAACCCATTTAACAGCCTTGTATGGTAAAGGCTCAGTCAAGAGCATTTAGTATGGTAACCGCTTCAACAAAGCTGTTTTACATTCATGACCAAAATGCTGAAATAAAGTAACGTTGGTGTAAAGTATCATTTAATCACTTTCACGTCGAACTGTGCAGGTTATAGCAGCCAGTATCACAGTTAATCAGATGATGTTTTTCCATTTGAACGCCTCTGCAGCCTCTGTAAAGTGTCTTAGACGTGCGACTTTAGCTCCTCTTTAAGGCAGCTGCTGGTTGGTGTCCAGGGCCAACACGCAGAAATCCCCCCTCTGATGTTCTGGTATTAATCTCGCAAGGGCAGAAGGAATGCAGAGCAGTTTAACTTCTGTCCACGAAGACGTCCGTCAGATAGAACACGTCCTATGATGTGGCCTGTGCACGTGTGCAGGTGTGACCAGGTTACCTGACCTGACAGCGTGCAGCGACCTCTTCCTGCTAAATTGCCAACATTTAATAGAGGTAATTGATCCAAAGTAAACACATTTTTTCCCCTTTTTACAGCTCGGTTTGTTGCCTCAGCAAACAAACAACCCAATATTGATTTTTGATTTTTTTTTTTTTCCCTCGGAAAATTTCACAGACCATTTTAGAATCTGGAAATGTAGTTAATTAGAATTCAGGATAAATCCAATTATGTGAGCATCTGCTGCACTGTCCCTAAATATTCTTTTTGTAGCACTTTGGCTCAGCTCCATGGAAAAGAAGTGGATTGTGTAGGGGACAAAATAAAAGTAATTTGGCAATAGCAGCCAAACACTATATATCTGACAGCCACAACATGGAGAGGAAGACAGGGCCCTGTCAAAACTCCTGCAGGGAGACTGCCAGCACCGGACTTCCAATCTGCTGTGTATACTCATTATATGTGTCTCCAGATAAGGGGGAATTTGACGTAATGTTCACTAGCACGGTCTGTTGGAAGCTGCGGCATGGGGAGGCTCTGCACTAGTACCGTGCTCTGTGTGATACATGCATCCGTGCAAGTTATTCCTCCAAAACAAAGTAATATAAGGAGGCTGGAATTAAATGCTCCATGTCAAAGTATTTGCACATAATCAATGCGGCAAGGTTGCGGACAACACCTTGATGAATCGAACGAGCTGACGTGTGTTTTACTCCTGGACTGGAAAGTGATGCGCAGAAAGCAGATGCTGGTGTGCAGTAAATCACCATACGGCCATTTGTCTTCATTAGCTGCCGTAATTAGACCAGTAGCTTCACCAACACACCAAGAAAACCACTGAGAGTTTGTAGAAGTCATC
Source organism: Pao palembangensis (assembly GCA_015343265.1). Classification (NCBI taxonomy): domain Eukaryota; kingdom Metazoa; phylum Chordata; class Actinopteri; order Tetraodontiformes; family Tetraodontidae; genus Pao; species Pao palembangensis. Next base: position 7,538,587 of record CM027094.1, on the reverse strand, counting down.
GTCGCGGGTGGACGGGAACAAATGGATCTCCAGCAGCGCTCTCCATCCTGTTTAGCAGTCTGAGAACCATGGCAACATGGGAATAATGTTATCTGGAAGACCTGAAATGGCGATCAGTCTTGGCTATGGCTGCACGCTTGAGGGTTTTGTACTCAGAGTTCATCCAGGAGCTGCTCGTCGCTGAGCTTCAGCCATCATTCCTTAATAACATGTCCTCTCTTATTCCATATTTTCCTCCAGGGAAACACTCCTCCTGTGGTGGTGAACACCGACACACTCGACGGATCCCCATATGTAAGGATTAGGTCTAATCTTCTCTCTACCGTGTGACTGTGTTACCAGAGAGCACGAGACGCAGCCTCTGTGTTCAGCCTGTTTTATCCGTATTTCCAGTCATTTCTCCTCATCCAGGTTGGCACGTGCTCATTGTTTGAATCTGCACGGTAACAGTAATTGCACGGACCCCCTCTTAATTAAAACGACGTTTGTCTCCTTGATGTACCTTTGACGGCACAGAGGGACTTATTTCACTGCAAAGTTGTTTAAAGACAGCAGCTTTAATATGAAAGCAACGTGTTTTCATGAATTTTGAATTCATGAAAACAAGGCTTTTTAGACAAAAGCTTCCAGCCGCAGCCTTTCTGCTCACTAGAGCACCGAGAAAAGTTGTTTTTTAGGTCAGCACCGGTTTTTCAAATGTGCTCTTCCTCTGGGACTTCCTTATACCGAGTAACATCCTACAGTATATGCTCATAAATTAGACGAGATGAAGATGAAGATGTTATTAACCGGCTCTCTTTTCCGACAGGTGAATGGGACGGAGGGGGAAATTGAATATGAGGAGATCACACTGGAGAGAGTGAGTCTCCCACATCTGCTTTTCTGACACTCTTTTTGTTAATGGTGCTGTGGCCGCCCTCCACAGCCACAGTGACCCTGATGATTCAAGGGTTTTTATTGTCAGGGCACAGCAAAATTATTTTTCAGCAGCTCTTAGTTGTCTACATAGTATAAACATAAAACTATAGAAAATTAAAATAAGGACGTAAGACACAATAAGAAAGTGCAGTGATGATTGGCAGCAAGTTTGTTTCTGCTCCTGCAGGGTAACTCAGGCCTCGGCTTCAGCATAGCAGGAGGAACCGACAACCCCCACGTGGGCGATGACCCCAGCATCTTCATCACCAAAATCATACCTGGAGGAGCTGCAGCTCAGGACGGACGACTGAGGTGAAGCAACATGTCAGACATAAAAAATCGAAAAGCTGTCTGCATCCACCTTTCCAGGACTGTAAATGGAAGCCCTTTTGGCACAACCTCCACCCTGGAATTCAGTTTATCAGGAAATAGATCCTCTTTTTAAAGCCTAGAGTGTCCCTAAGAATGAAAACATGGAATCGAATAAGATTATATACAATCTGCACATATTACTGAGCTCGATCTAATTTTAGTCAGTAAATTGTGTTATATTGTGTTCTCATGTGTTCTGATTAGGTAGTTGAGCTATAAATGCTCACTGAGTTCATGCTAATGATATTTAATGATATTTAATTTGACAGCAGTGATCAAACGCTGTAACAGGCTGATGAAGACACCAAAGGAAAAGCTTAAACCATTAATAGTTTAATCTGTATGGAATCATGTAAAAATGTATCCAGAGCGCAAAGTTTCATCTTAAAAGGGTTTCTTTGTCTACACAGCTACAGAGATTCTTTATTTATGAGAAAGAATTATTTTATTATTGTGGTCACAACATCTGAGAGGAGTAATAAATTGTTACAATGGGCAGCAACGTAAAACAAATGCAAACAGAGTGTAGAAAGGGCCTACCCGACGCTCAAGGCTCCAGCTGTTAGAGCTCTTGCAGCCCACAGAAGTGATTTCAGTCTTACAAGGTTTTGTTCACTGTGTGTAATTACCATAAAAATCGATTTTAAACACATGACTGAAATAACGATAAGGAGAGTTTTTAATCCCTCGGAGGAAGAATGTGTGCGTCAGAAAATAGCTGTTTAATAAAAGTCATATTTCTTGAAGGAAACCATCTTCTGCACTCCGACTGTCACTTTACATGAGACCTCCTCAGCGTGTGGGATCAGATAACATAAAGGCTGATTCTAGCACAGCGAGTTCTGAAGCAGCAGGAGGAGCTTTCTCCACTCTTTAATGTTGTATACAGCCAGGAAAAAGAGGTCAGGTGTCTTTGGTGAAACCCGACCTGGAGACGGTCCACTTTTGACCTCATTAGGTGGAGGATTTCACCTGATTTTCTTTACAAAAACTGTATTTTTGTGTTTTCAGTGTGAACGACTGCATCTTATTTGTAAACGATGTTGACGTGAGGGAGGTGACGCACAGCCAGGCCGTGGAAGCTCTGAAGGAGGCAGGTGCTATCGTCCGCCTCTATGTCCTCCGCAGGAAACCCGCTGCCGAGAAGGTCACAGAGATCAAACTCATCAAAGGGCCCAAAGGTAAGCCAAGGTGCAGATCGGCCTGAAAGCATCGCTGTATTTAACTGTATTCACTTTCTACCCAGTTAAGGTCTGCTCTCTCAATTTAGCAGCTCTGCTCACCTTTGCCCGTGTGTGTGTGCTGCTCTGTTGTCTTAGGGTTAGGTTTCAGCATTGCTGGAGGTGTGGGAAACCAGCACATACCAGGAGATAACAGCATCTATGTCACCAAAATCATAGAAGGCGGGGCGGCCCATAAAGACGGGCGTCTTCAAATCGGGGACAAGATCTTAGCGGTTGGTCACACGTCTGAACAAATGCCTAGATTTATTCCCACACTAATACGCATTACTGATGGCCTCAGACCCCCCCCAACCCTCACACCCCAACCCTCACACCCCCCCACACCCCAACCCTCACACCCCAACCCTCTCTCTCTCTCTCTCTCACTCTCACCTTTTATACAGAGTCACACAAACACACATTTCTATATATAAGCACCCCTGATGTATGAAGTGCCAGGCTAGATCATAGCTGCAATCCTTCCATTAGCGTGTTCATATAGACGTGAGTTTGCATAAATATTGAAAAGCACAGCCATCAGAAGTCTTAGTGAGCAACACCGCCACCTCCTGGAGAAGATGAGGACTTCAGCACAGACAAACTCATCTGCAGAACCTTAAAATGGTACCTGCTGTTGTAAATAGTGTCTGACTATCTAGTGCCACCAGAAAAGGATGGAACATGCTCCTCATTACTGTACTGCCAATACTTGTATCATGTCCTAATTAAGCTTCTGCAGTGTGCCTGTGTGTAAAAGGATGAATTCTGTCAGTAAGTTTAAGCGTGTCTCTTACTTTAATCTTGGAAATATTTGTATGGATAATATAGATCCTCTATTCACCTTTTAGGTGAATAATGTCTGTTTGGAGGATGTGATGCATGAGGATGCAGTGGGAGCTCTGAAAAACACAGCGGAGGTGGTGTACCTCAGGGTGGCCAAGCCCAACAACCTGTTTCTGACCAACTCCTACAACCCCCCAGACCTCACCAGCAGTAAGCATAAAACGTGCACTCTTTGTAAATATGAGTGTAAATAACTGATAAACTGAGACGCATTGATTCCATTTTTGTGTCTCTGTTAAAGATTTTATTAGATTGTTTTTCTCTATAAGATCAGCTGTAGTGGGGCATGTAGCTGCTATAATGATAAGAACTCATCAATAAATAATGATAAGAATGCTGAATAAATATATCCCTGTATGATCTCTGCCTAATACATTATACCCATTTAGGTCTGGTGTCTATGTTTCCAGCATATTCCCATATGGATACTGAACTCAGCCACCCCAATTATCTTGGGTCAGATTACCCACAAGCCCTCACTCCCACCTCACCCAGTCGATTTTCTCCCGTTTTGCACGGTATGATGGGAGATGATGACATCCCCAGGTGAGCGCCGATATGCGCGCGTGTTGAATTATTACTCATAACCCAGTGGTTATAACTATACTCTGGCCCGCTGTGTTTGCAGGGAGCCTCGTAGAGTTTTGATTCACAGGGGCACTACAGGCCTGGGATTCAACATCGTTGGAGGGGAGGACGGGGAGGGAATCTTCATCTCTTTTATCCTGGCAGGGGGGCCAGCTGACCTCAGCGGAGAGCTGCACAAGGGCGATCAGATCCTCAGTGTAAAGATCTTTTTGATCCTTGTTTTCACACACATCTTGTTGCAGCAGTATTGCAGATATTAATGGTGAGGAGGCGTCTGTGCGTCCCAGGTGAATGGCGTGGACCTTCGTATGGCCACGCATGAACAAGCAGCTGCGGCCCTGAAGAACGCCGGTCAGACTGTGACCATCATTGCTCAGTACCGACCTGATGGTAAAAGACACCAGGGCCAGACCAGCATCTTATTTTTGATCTCTGAAAATGTTGCTAATTTGTTTCTATATGATTTTGTTTTATATTTTAGAGTACAGCCGGTTTGAGGCTAAGATCCACGACTTGAGGGAGCAGCTGATGAACAGCAGTATGGGCTCTGGAACCACAACGCTCAGGAGCAACCCAAAGAGAGGCTTCTATATCAGGTCTCACATAACAATTAGAAACAGGATATAAATATTATATGAGACTTGAACTCTGTTTAAAAGTGCTTGGGGCTCCCCCTGGTGTCTAGAAGCAACCGTGCATCAATAATAGACAGGCACCTATACGCTGAACTGAAGAGTTTCCAATGTTCATCCATTAATTATGTTCCATTGTTCCATATTTCATCAGGGCTCTTTTCGACTATGACAAGACTGCAGACTGCGGCTTCTTGAGTCAGGCACTGGGCTTTAAATTTGGAGATGTCCTGCACGTGCTAGACTGCGGCGATGAAGAATGGTGGCAAGCTCGCAAGGTCAGCCCTCAGAACGAAGCTGAGGAGGTGGGCTTCATCCCCAGTAAGCACAGGTCAGACGCACTGTGAGTGACTAGTTCCTTAACACACTCAAAAGCTGCTTAACTGAACTTTTAATTGCCAGGATAACTTTTCCTTTCTTGTTCTTCTTCTCTACAGGGTGGAGAGAAAAGAGTGGTCTCGTGTTAACACCAAAGAGAGGGTAGGTACATTCAGCCGAGGCTGCTTCTTCCCAGTGTTCCCAGATGTGAAAATCTCTGCTGCTCTTTCTGTTACAGGATCACGGCCGAGACACTTTGAGCACTCAAGGTAATTATAATCAAACCTAAATGTATTAGTGACATTTTAAACAAGTATTTACACATGCTACTGACCTTGGCTAATGGTGGACAGTGCTGATTTACTGACCCTCTCCCTTTCCGAGCCAGACAACGATGGCTGCTGGGGAGCAACATAGACAGATAAAAAGCCACAACAAGCTGTAGATTATCTTGTTGTGGCTCCCCAGCAGCCACACAAAGAAAAATGGGGCAAAACAGCTACAAAACAGTCCTTTTTATTTTCTCCAAACCCCTCATTAAAGCACACAGCCTTCTGTCATATTTTCAGCTGATGCACTGGTGGCATTTGACAGCATGTCAGATTCAGCACACACACGTATGCAGAACAAAAACCCCAACGTCATTTATCATTGGAAACCATGTTTGACTGAAAGCTTCTGCGTTTGTCAGGAGGGAGAGATAAAAGCTCGCACAGTTACGAGACGGTAACCCAAGTGGAAGGTAGGACAGTAGAGATGTTTTTTTATTTAGCCGAGTTTCTGAATTCCTTTTACCGATGTGTCTCTCGTCCCTCCCCGAAGTTCATTATGCCAGACCCATCATCATTCTGGGTCCTGTCAAAGACAGGATAAACGACGACCTGTTGTCTGAGTTCCCCGATAAGTTTGGATCTTGTGTCCCACGTAAGTAACACTAACACGGAAAGATCTTTTCCTGTTTTTTATATTTAAAACGCCATCGTTAACAATGACCAAATAAGAGACTGAAACTTGTGTGAGTGCTTGCACAGCTGTTTTCTTCTTCTTCTGACAGACACCACGCGGCCCAAACGGGAATATGAGGTGGATGGGCGAGACTATCACTTTGTGTCGTCACGAGAGCAGATGGAGAAAGACATTCAGAGCCATCGGTTCATCGAGGCGGGCCAGTACAACAGCCACCTGTACGGCACCAGCGTCCAGAGTGTCCGCGAAGTGGCCGAGCAGGTGCGTCACACAGAATCGCTAACAGTGCTTTTGGTAATCCACTTCATTGGTTTTTATTATTGGGGTTTTTCTTGTTTTTACTGCAGGAATGCGCCTATTTTCTATTTTTTAAGGAATAGAACAAATTAGAACCACAAAGAATAGTTATTAAGCATTTCATTATAATCAGAGAGAAGTTTCCAAGATTTAAAAGGCCAACTCAAGTATTGTCCATCCTCGTGCCTATTTTAGAAGGTGGAAGTTTTAACAGTTTCATCAGTCTTTCCTTCTCTGTGCACATGCAGCAGGGGAAACACTGCATTCTAGACGTGTCGGCCAACGCTGTGCGAAGACTACAAGCGGCTCAGCTCCATCCCATCGCCATTTTTGTGCGGCCCAAGTCACTGGAGAACGTCCTGTGAGTAGCGCTGCTGGCCACGCTGAAACACGCGGTCACACAGTGAAATCATCTGATCTGATGAAGATTTGGTGCCTGACAGGGAGATCAACACACGTCTGACCGAGGAGCAGGCCAGGAAAGGAATGGACCGAGCCCTTAAACTAGAACAAGACTTCCTGGAGTGTTTCTCAGGTAAGAGGAAGACCTGAGTTTTCCAAAAGATTCTTACTGGATTTCCTCACAAATGCATCCCTGACTGTAATTTTGATGTGTGATATCTGAAATTATTGTTGGATTTGCTGTTTGCCCACAGCTGTCGTGGAAGGGGAAAGCTTTGAGGAGGTCTACCACAAAGTAAAGAAAGTGATCGAAGAGCAATCGGGGCCTTATATCTGGATCCCTACTCGGGAGAGGCTGTGATGCTGCAGCCGCAAGACCCCACCACCTTCACGAGCACCGCCCCGTACCGCCATTCACTCTCACAAAGCCGGCCTCGCCCGCCTGCCTGTCCTCCAGCAAAGCCAGGTCGGGGGCCGTCACCGAGAAAGACAGAGAGGCAAAGACCAAGACCAAAAAGAGACTCTGACGCAGAAACAAACAGGGTGATGGGTAATTTGAACGCGTTAAAGCCAGGTAAAAAATGACGTCACCGGTTTTCCACTTTAAGAAAGAGCGTTATGTTGACGCTTTCTGTTCAAACACGTCTTGGACAGCTCTAAATACCGCTGTGGCTGCATCACACATGTCCCAAACTCAGCCTATTTAGTGCTGCCGAAACACTCCACACTGTGGAGTCTGTGTTTCCCCCCAGATCAGGTGCAATTTCCCAGAAAATTAAGGGGCAACCAGATTGCTGCCTGATTTCCGATGCTTTCTGGTGTGAATACCACGTGGTTTTGATTTACTGGACGTATGTGAAAACACAGGTCTGAACAGGGTGTGAACAACAGCAGGGGGCGACCCAATAGGGACCCTCAGCACATCCCCTCCAGCCCCCCCTACTGGTCATCGCCACCTGCCCCTCTTTTTATACATCACTTCCAGGCTGCTCGGCCTTCTGCTCCGGTCTGCTCTGCCTTGTTCCTTGACAGGAAATGAGAAGGATCGAGAACAGGGCGCCCAGTTTATTCCCAGTCCCTCTCCATCAGGAGGCTGTTTTAACAAGCTCCTTTTTTTTCTTGTGAATCTCCACTTGCTTTTTGAGCGTGAACTCAAAACTAAAACCTCAGTGACCAAGACGACATCTACTTAATCACTCCATGTTGAATATTGTGAAACATTATTTATAGGCAGTTCAAATTATTATAAAAAAATGAAAATTTGTGCATGCATCCTGAGAGACAATTTAGACAAAAACCAATGAAAAATCTGACCAAAAAAAAAATTGAGGGAGCATGGAGAGATCGTCTCTGCCACGTCACAGTGGAGGGGGCTTAAGCATGTCTCAATGAAGGAAGATGAGAGGAAGACACACTCAAAGACAGTAGAGAGGGCACAGCTTATCCTGTTTTCTCTCTCTCTCTCTCTCACACACACACACACACACACACACACACACACACACACACACACACTCACAGACGTAACCTCAGCTGTATCCTAGCACACTCCTCTCCGAAGGGGTGCGGGCTGTTCTGAGCTGCTGGTCAGATTCCAGGATGAATCTTTTCTCTCCAGGCACAAGCAGCAGAGCCGTTAGCTTCTCCCCTTCACGGCCGACTCTTCCAGAAGAATCCCTCAGCTGTCTCCCGTAGCTGCTGTAGAAGCCATGGTGTGCGTCTCTGTGGGTGTGGAATCTCCTCTGTGTGGGAGGAAGTCTTCTTTTAGCCTCTCTCTTCCACTTTTTTCAGTTCTTTCTCTTAGTGTCAGAACAAATTTAAATTTAAATCATGTATAACAAATAAAGGCCTATATATATATATAATAAATATAAATATATATATATGTTTTTTATGAATTTCTAAGAGACTAAGTCTGTAAAGCTTGACATCTCCAAACGATATTCCTTTGGGTAGTATTGTGGTTTGGTTGTCAAATTTACTCACATCCCCATTTTATTGTTGTGAAAATCGGAATTTTTGTTGTGTTTTTTTTTTTTTTTTTTTACAAAAATAACTGAACCAATCAAGTGGATTTAACACAGACGTCACACCAGAACTGACATATTTGAGCTGTGAATGGGGGAAAAAAAAACAAACTGCAACACATGTACAATGCAGCTGTGTGTGTCCGTGCGTGTGTGACTGAGTGAGCGAGACCGGAGCGTGTTATATATGAAATATAAATGATCTTATAAGGACATATCTATCCTTTATAACATCCACTGGTGGCTATGATGTATAATGCATCAACGGGTGTTGAAGATGTAGTGCAATACTGCTACAATGTTATGCAAAGCAGATGGTTTTATGTATGTCTAAGGTTGAATATATATACATACGTTTGCACTGATGGCATATTTATGCTACAGGTACCAGCAGGAAAAGGACGGCAGGTAACAGAGGGACTCCCTGGTTTTTTGAGCATGTGTTTGTGTTTAATTTGTTCTGATTTGTAAGCGTGAAGGTGGAACAATTGATGGAAGTGACCATTCATATTTATCGTTCCTTTATTTCAGCTCACTCGCTTCTCTCGACTCTTTGGTGGAACAGCTGAAGCTCATGAGTGACGGTTATCAATTTCTGTTCTTGCTATTGTCACCGGCTCCATTTTAAGTCTGTATATTTTTTGTATTTTGTTTTATTTATTTATATTTTTTCCATACTGAGAGAGTTTTTTAAGTCTGAGGCCAGAAGTGTTGTAAATATAGGTGAGATGTTGAAGCACTGCGTGGCTTTCTATATGGCCGAGCGCTCTGCAGAAATGATGAGGTACAGAGTTCATCAGGCCAATGAACACACACACACACACACATATACACACACAAACACACACACAGATACCAGCACATCCACACATCCATTTACATTTACACATGGAAGGATTCATCTAAACAACGTGATCCATGAATGGAATATGTTTTCAGTTTATTTCTTTGGAGGATCAATGTATTTCTCAGTATCTCTTTCAGCCATTCATATCATAGTGTGAGATTCCTTATAAATTATATGACTTTTTACAAAAAAAGACTTGACTTACAAAGTTACAACAGAGTCAACTGATGCAGAAGAATATATTTAACTGATAATATCACGCAAAATAAAATGTTCCAGTTCAGTGAAGCGCTTGTTGTAAATTAGCTATAAAATAATAAAACTAATTTAAAAATGCTTTCTGAGAACTGACTGAGTGGCCTCGTTTTTTGTCCTCACATTAGCTGTGTTGTGACAAGGGTGAGGGAAAGACTGTTGTAAGTCTAAATGACCAGTAGGTGGCACCCTTTGCCCATTATGAGCCTTTGTTTCTGCAGACACCCATTTCAGAAAAGCACACAGAACTATTGTCCAGGAGTTTTTGCTCTGGTTTCCAAAACGTTCTTTCACATTCACACAAAGATACAAATATGAGTCTGTCATATTGAAAACTAAACAGGAAGTTTTCAGAATACTTATTTAATGTTGGGGCGTAACAAAAGAGTTTCATTTTACGCGTCAGGTTTCCTTTTCCCCCTAACCTCCCGTTTGTAGCGGTCTTACATACACGTGCACCTACTCTACTGTGCTAAATTAAATAAGGCTTGGCTCCCAGCTCATACAGTGAGCAAGGACAGTGTGACATTTGCTTTCTGTAAGTGCTGGCCAGTTTCTAATACCTCTGTGGATACTTGTAGAGTACCTGACTAGGCCTTAAACAAAACCATCTGTTTGAACAGAGTGATACAATTGCAAAGCACTACCTCAGATCTTAAGGTTCCACTAAGCAAAACATGACAAGTTGGATTATTTTACTCATCTACAGCCACATGGCATGCCAAACTTCAAACATAGTATAGTGGTGTCACGCTCAGTATAGTGTGTTGTGGTATGATTCTGGGGAATGTGTCTAAATGAATAACATTAATAATAACATTTATTTCTCCCTCTCAAAGTAAGGGCAGAATGTAAATGCATCGAGTAAACAATTCTAAACTATTTATCTTTCCTCTCTATTCTGGATTAAAGAAAGATAAATGTGTCACAGCTGAGTGATGGTCCCTACTCTATTACCACCTGAAAGTTAGAGAATGCAGGATTTAACGGAAAGGGGAGGGCCCATCTATCAAAGGTTGTAAACACGATTTATACCTGCAGACCGGTGTAGTGTATATCAAAGGTCTTAAAGTGATCCAGTTTCTGCTAGCAACGTGCTTCTCTCAGTCTCCTATGAACCATAAACAGGCTTCTCCTCCATGTGCAGTGTAATATGCAGCTAACCACAAGCTGTTGGGAGGAAGCGCAGTTGGATCGCAGAGTATGGCAGATGTCTGAGTGATGGGCTGCTGAAAGAGAAAATGTGCCAAGGTAACGCGGCTACTTCAAGATCAGAGCTTGAAATTCCTTTTGATAAAGCAGAAGAGTGTTGAATGGCTTCGTGATTTGGGAAATCTTGAGATGAATGTCACAGATGTCCGCACAATTAAGTGTCTCGTTTTGCTGCCAGACTCCTTTTTTTTTTTTTTTTTTTTTTGACAATAGGACGTCAGCAAGCAGTGCACGTTCAAACATCATAAGTTGCACAGTGTTCATGTACATGTGCAGGTTCTGCGTCTGGTTCTGGATACGCTGGTGATGAAGGCTGGATTTGGATGAAAGGGCAGCTGACATCTGTGGCTTGTCGGTGATGGAAGGACTCGACTCGACTGAGAGTTACCTCAAAGCATTCAAAGCAGCCTCAGAACCGCTGCTGCACCTCAGCACAGGAAACCGGCAAAGCATTTCAGGACAACCTCTACGTGCGTGTGGAGGCAGCAGAGGGAAAGAACAGCATACTGAAGTTATAAAGTGTTCCTGTAAATGAGATGGGATGTCAGACGTGCATCTGCAGTATTTCTTTGGTCAGAGTGAGGATTCTGTCTGGTCCAAGATGACCTCACAGCAAAGTTTTTATCTTAGTTATATAGACATGTTTGGGAATTCACAGTGGGCTGCCATCGTTATTGATTGCCCAGGCTCCGCCCTGCAGTCGAGGATCAAACAGACAACTTTTCTATGTTAATATTCCATTATTCATTTTGGCCTTCTGCGGCTGGCAATTGCTGTTTCTTCAGTCCCTCTCGGTCCCCCTCCACCCTCGAGTTCCCAGATGGCACCAGTCAAGTTGTTTCTTCTGCTAATCTCTTGTTTATCTTGAGTAAATCTGGATGATGTCATTTATGGCCCTTCACAGCAGTGTTTTCAGATCAGATGCTAAGATCTTCTGTAGATGTCTTTAATACCGCCTGACCTGTCAGGGTTTATAGACCGCGATACGACAGACTTTGTGCAACAACTCCCAACATTATGCTGGATTAACCCAAACAGATTCATTCCTATTTCTGAACACTCAAAGTCTTTCTGTTAATGTGACAGAAATCTCCACAAAGCAGCCAAACAAGAAATGTTTTTGCTGACTTCTGTGCAGAGCAAATTAAAGGAAAAGGATTGTGTAAAGTGTTTTGGTATGTTTACTTCTTTGGAAAAAAAAAATTATAAAAGCCCTTTTAATTAATTAATTAATTAATTAATTAAAAGGTGACATGTTGACTTTAAAGGAATGATAGTTTTTGCAGTCAATATCAGCCGACCTTGAAAATATTTACGATAAACAGATGTTGCACAGCTGAGTGCAAAATATGGCCTAGTGAATAACAGCAGCCACATCTTTCCATTTAAAGTCACCTGCACTAAAGGCATCCTTTCATGGAGGAGCGACAGAGACGGCAGATGATCCTTTAGCAATGATAGCACAGTGCTGGTACATGTTGACGTTCTCATTTTAAAGCATTCTGGCAAATAGACAAACGTGCTTGTTGAAAAGACGTGTAGAATACTACTGAACAAACATGGCAAAGGAGACATCGGGAGTGCTTCTCGTGATACATAACAAAAAAATCAAATCAAATCAGTGCAGGATTTGGAAAAGGGGAAAAGCTGATCTCTTCTGCTGCTGTTTAAGGAACAGAAGGAGACACTGAAATGCTATTTTTTTTTTTAAAAATAGTGGTTCGTGTAGTGGTTAGCGCTGTTGCCTAACTGCAACCAGGTCTCTGGGGCCTTCTGTGTTGAGTTTGCATGCTCCTCCTGTGTCTCCCTGGGTTCTCTCCAGCTTTCTTCACCAGTCTGAACACATGCATTTTGGGAATTGGTGAAGTGTTGACTCCAAACTGATCTGAAGTGTGAATGTGAGTGCAAATGGTTGTTACGGTTTAAAGATGCCCCACAGCGAGCTGCCCCTTTTCCAGAGCAGAGGCAGCAGGGATAAGCTGTACCCCCTCTCCAACCACGCTATGGGATAAATGGCAGAAGATGGATGGATGGATGGATGGATGGATGGATAGATGGTTTCATGAAAGCCCTTGCAGTTCAGTCAGTTCAGAGGAATCACTAGCAAACAGTTAAAACTGAACAATGTGTCACCACATCCTGCAGGCTACTGAACCCTGGAATTAACATTTGCAGTCAGGTTCCGATAAAGCTGTCTGCGCAACCACTAGCAAAATCAAATAACTAGAACTCAAATCCCTTCAACAGACATTTGTGCTGTAAGAACAACTAAAAATGTCACAAACAATATGAGGGATTTTTTTCCCCCCACCTAAAATAAAGGGGAGGCTGCGATTTATTCTTTTATTACAACCACCAGAGACACAAGGTGCAGCAAATCTTTGGTCTGCTCTCAGCATTTTCTTCTCGGATTGGCCCGAATGTGAAAGCTACAATTCCTACATCTCACAGGCTTTCAACAAAATGTGACAATCAGTGAAACTGGGACGGCATTCAGGTGTCTGATTACACAGCCTCAACAGGGATAAGCACAGTGTGTGCCAACAACTGACAAATAGCCTCGTTTTCAGGCATTGATATGTAGCCCCTTTTAACAAATCTCTTCTGTCTTGGACTCAAGGGGTTCGCCAAGTTATAGACCAAGTGTGAAGATGAATAATAGAACCTCCCAAGAACATTTCTCAGTTTTACTTCAGAATTTATCCCTGTAGGAGCCCCTCTAACTTGTCATTGCCGGAAGTGGGAGGCTAATAAAAGGCAATGATGAGAAATTCACTGTATTGCATACAGTCAGTGTGACAGCTTTGGGGAATTGAATACCCTTAAGTATCTTATGCATGCCATTTTGAGTTTCTAACATTTGAAGAAAAGAACAGAAATGACATTCGTTGCAGAACTGAGCAACAGGCTTTAGAGAGTCTGGATGAAATTACTTATTCTCTCACATCTGTTAAATGTCTTTTGAGTATGTTGTCCATTTTTAGATGGACAACATACTTTTTTTTTTACAGGACCCACAGGCATATCAATAGGATATATCAATGAATTGTAACTCAAAGCATTGCCTAATTATTTAGCTCCATGGATTATAAAACAGGCCAACTGCATTCTGAATCAAGAAATGGTTGCAGCCTCACTACTGCAAAAATTAGAGAGTGCCCTGGCCTTGTTAGTAAGCTAGACTTGCTAATGTCTTATTTGTGTTGTTGTCACATGAACTTAAAATTTGCATTTTCCCTTATTTATGCCAACATCTCTCCCAGATCTTCTTCAAACGCAGTTCTGTTCGGCTCCCATTGTGGAAAACTCTTTAATTAAACAAGAAAATAGGCTGTGCTGCAACGCTGATGTAATGAATGGGTAATGTCACAGCTCACATTAAAGCATGCAGTGTTCATGTTACTATTGCAGAAAATGGGTGTATTTGTGTGATAGTTGTCATAGTACATGCCATTTTTACAAAAGCTCTGCAAACACAGCAAAAATAAATGATAGAACCTTTCTAATACAAGCCATGCTAGTTTAGCAAAATGTGTATTTTCTTATCAGACTGCACAGAAACTGCAAAAAAGGCCTACGCATGCAAGACTGCACATGGTCAGGTGAGGTGATGTCCTAAGTTGTGCATTTTTGCACAGTTTGACCTCAATGGAATATTGTTGCTGAGGCTGCTCTGCCTTGGATAAATTTAGTTATTGTTTTAAGGGTAAATTAGAGTGTTATTGTAGCCTACATTAAAGCAGTCTGAGTGATTATTAAACAAAAAAAAAAAAAAATGGCTTATTCTAATATGACATTATTAGAAGACGCTTTTGGGGTCTGGTTAATAGTTTACTGGAACTTCAAGCCTTCATCTTAAAAATACAAAAAAAAGAAGTCTAAGAAGCAGCATGCCAGTACTTGTTCATATAAAACACCCGCGTCAGAGTCGAATAAGTTCTTTAGATTTTACCGGAAAAGTACCAATCATCCTGTCAGAGTAATATTAGTGCCGCGACGCACACAAATTTTAAAGTCTGGAATATTTCAAGATCAGGCAAATATTATTGTCCATTCTGCCAAATAAAAATAGTAGAGTCAATTGGATTTTAGAGAGCTAATATATATATATATATATATATATATATATATATATAGTAACCATATACTCAATCGGTTTTCAAATCACAGAGATAGTTTAGTGCGTCTAATGTGTCTATAGTTTAGTTTAATGCGTTTCAGATTGTGTAGGAGGCAAAAAGCAAATTAAATTTTATTTTATTTAATCGGGGTACGCCGCTATATTGTTTACGAGCGTTTTAATTTGAAGGCCTTTACGGGAAATGCCGTATCTTTTCACGAGCCCTTGATTGTGCTGTTATGGTAACGGCTATGGGCGGAGTTTGCTGGTGCCATTCCGCTCCGCGTTTGATGCGGGGATGAAAACCCCAGTGACCAGCTTTACGAGCTACTTTAGCGCACAACTTTTGATATCCACCGTGCGACCAAACTGCAACCTTACCCGGATGACAAAGTCGATATTTCTGCCAGTTTTAGGCTCATTTTAACTCTACATCCAAGCCAGGTCAGACGTGTCTTGCATGCTTCCCTGCCACCTTTTGTGCATTTTCCCCTTCAAGACAAATATTTTGGAGCTTTAGGAGAAAAGAAGGAAGAAAAAAACACCTGACGGCGATGTGTTCTCCTGGACGTCAGAAGAAATGCGAAGGTAGTTCGGCACCGACTGGTCGTGAGGATTGTCCCCGACATGAACAGATGCAGTAAGCAGTAAGGTGCCCGGGGTGTGGATTGATTGAGTCTGCTCGGTCATCGAGCCGGAGGGCTGAATTTGGAAGAAGTCGTGTTGAGCACAAAGAGCGCGTTAACGCGGCGGACGCAAGTTTTCAACCTCGCAGCTCATGTGCTGACAGAAGACTAGTGGAAGAGGAGCTTGGTCAGTGTTTTTTTTTTCTTAATAACTGGCTGTTGTTTCGTGACACTTTGACCATCTAAAGTTGGACGATTGAGTGAAGTTTCCGGTCGGTGTTGTCAGATTTCTGATACCTACTGTCCTTTAAACCCTTTTCCTGCTGCAGTGATTCCACCAGCGTTTGAGGCTCTAAAGTCCACTTCAAATGCGAACTGATTTGCTGTCTTTTAGTGCACAGCCGATCTGTACCTGTCAGATCTTTTTATAGTCGAGGCAAAATCGAGAAACGCGTTATTTTTTGGCCTTTACTGCCATGGAGCTGATATATTGCAGCGTTTTCCTCCTGCCTTGCATCTTCCTGGACTGGGCTCTCCGGACTTCAGCAGAGGAAGGTAAGTGTGATGATGCTGAGACTTTTCTGTGTTTGCAGTTCTTCCTCCCTGAAGCTAGTGCAATAAAACCCACATAGTTAATTATTTAAAAAGATTCAATACATATAATCCTACAAAATAGTTTTAATCAAAGAATTATTATGTTGGGGTTTCTTCAAGCACTCTTCATCCCAGACACTGACATTAACTCAGCTATTGATATATTCCTTTTGCTCCCTTTCTTTAATTTACTGTTCTTATATGCTCCTCTGAAAGGGTTCCATTTGCAACAAAAAGTAACATTGATTCCTTTCAGAATGGCCATTTCTGAGACGTAGCCACTATTAGTTTTCACTCTCCAGTCATCAAAAGATTTCCAGGCTGCACCCTGGGGACTCTTAACCAATTCACCCAGAAACCAATAAAACACATCTGGTGCATTGAGGCTAATACATGTCTAATGTGCTCTCTGTGGTGACGGCGGAAGCCACTTTGGCGCTTTGAGGGAAAACAGCTGACATCACAGATCAACTGATCAATTTCTGCCCCCTTCGTCTGCATCAACAAACAAGTTTTCTCGGATTAGCAACGGGAAATCTGTCGGGAGGCAAACGTGACGGCTTAGAGACTCGCCTCTCCGGTGGTGAAAGAGATAAGGGTTTTAGTTGTTTGGTTAGACTTGCTCAGAGTTCCGCACCAACGGCATAACAACAGGACTGGTTTCTGGGTAATTTGCCTAAACACGGGAAGCCCTGAGCCACACAGACACATTAAACCATCATCAAGCTGGGGTGTTTATTCAGTCCCCATCTCCCACCACATCTCCCGTCCTTTAGAGACTTTATTAGGGGAAGATTTAAGAATGTTTGAGTCAACTGTAAATTGATGTGGGCTTGATGTTGCAGAGAAAACTCTGAAAAAGCCCATCAGAAGAAAACAGTCTTAACAAATAGTAGGCCTCTCTTTTATCAAGGATTAAAGGATATGGCACTGCTTTCTTTGCTTGCTTTTTTACTACAGGGTTCTGAAAAGCAGCCACTGAAAAGCAGCTGTGTTCCTGTGAAGAGTTTTTTACTTATTATTTTTCACCGTGATCTTTCCTGGTAGACGCTGAAGCCTTATTCACCGCCACGGTCGATTTCATTTGCCTTCTCTACTTTGGCATCTATGGAATGGATATGCAAACATAGACAGACAGAACGGGGACGTGACAGTCATTTCTTTGGGCAAATCCCGATGTTTGTGACTATGAAAATAAATTGCAGTGGAAACAATGAGAACTTCAACAATAAAACTTTTCCTTTCAGTATTCCCCCCAATCAGTGGTTATTGTAAACAGGAACGCTGTGAACATGCATGACCAGTCACACACTGTGGCCGGAATTTCAGTCTGTCATCTAGCTCTGGTTTGAGGCTGGACACCCGATCTGCTGATGCCAGGTCTCCTTTTTCTGCAGGATGTGCTGCAATATGTGTGTTCGCACAAGGTTTCATGTGGAGTGTTTTGAAGCCTGGGTTTACCACTTGTGAACACACCCCAAAAGAAAACTCTAAATTTCCACATCTACTGAGAGTCTGAATTCCTACAAGGGAAAACTTTGTTGACTTTGTAGTGTGCTTTGGGATTTTCCCAGACGGCCGTGGTTCAGGCGTTCAGGAGGGCTGTTTCAGCTACAGACTCTACGGTTGTGACCTGACTCTGCTCCAAAGGTCACAAACAGGATCCCGCTCGCTTTGGTAGACAGATGTTTGGCTTTAGTTCCAGTTGTTTATCTTTCACTCTCGGAACATGCAGCATAAATTTTCAGCTCTCAGAGCAGAAGCATATAGACACGAAAGCTGCCTCCGTCGACTTGGCTGCGGTTCATCCTGCTCCGCATGCAGGTGCAAAACAGGCTTGATGCGACTAACAGACGTGCAGCAGAGACAAGAGGGTCAACGTGCCTTGTCGACCTACTCCAGAACATCTTTGTCTTGGCACGTGCGAACAAGATGCCAGATTTCCACGTTGGTTAATGGGCCGCTTCTCAGCCAGTAGGCTCTAGATCGTCCTCCCTCTTGTTCTCCACCTTGTACTGAATTCCGTAATGAACTGATGGGAGGGTAGATAAACCTTCCAGCTGCCAAATATCTCCTCCTTTTCCAACATAAGGATAAATGACTCACTTACACACACCACTTGCTCTCTCAGCACACAGATTTCTCTTCCTTCTGTCTCCAGGAAGATTAAAACATGAACCTCTTGTTTAGATAATTATGCTGGCTGGGAATTAATAGCAAGCTTAGGTGTCATGAAGATGCATATGTATTAATAATATAATTTGGCTGGCCAGGTTTTTAACCGCCTGCACCCAGATTTAATCTATGATCTACCCGTCTTGGCTTCTTGCATCCCTTATTATTCATTCCACATACAATTCCTTGCTTCCACACATGGCAACAAGCAGTTTGTGACAACAGGACTGCAGCCTTTTCCACCTTTGGGCACCTGCAGTTTCAAATTTGTCTTTTATTAGATATATATATAACAGTTTTTCTGCTCAGATAAAAGATGATTAAAAGCATTTGCGTTTGTATCATGTGTTTATGTGTATCATTCATGACTGGTTGCATTTTTAGCATTGATTTTCAGCCAAATTCTTTTAAAACAAAGTGTGCTGAAAGTAAAAAATGCTCACTTTAAATAATGAAGATGTGTTTAATTCAGAGCCTGTTGTGTCACCAGTATCAAAGACAGCTTTCAACATCCTCAGTCTGGTAAAAGCAGCGTCCTTTTAGCACAATTATTTATTTTTGCCCTGCAGGCTGGTACTTGGGACTGCTGTGTTTTACAGCATTGTAAATCCTTCAGCACAGTGGCAATGAGGGCAATATTGTCTGCAACACAGTTAGTTACCGTTAGTGCAGCTGCTGCCTCATATGTACAAATCATCTTTTAACATTGTGCAGCATGGGTGTGCATCTGCCAGTGTGGTTTTGTTAGCATAAGCACGTCTGGTTGTCTGTTAACTTCTGCTGAAGGGAAGGGGAGTGAAGCGTCATCAATCACTTGAGGAGCAGCGGCCTGTTTTATATCACGCTTTCCCAAACTAAAATGTTCTCATGTTTTCACACTTGAAATCAGACACACACACACGCGGCTTCCAGTCAGAACACCTTGATGCACCGCTCTAGGTTCATGTTTTAATAAGATGAGCATGAATAAATCTTTGTGTGGAGCTGCAGCGTTTCAGCAGAAGCAGCATGCCCCACCAGTTGCCAGCTAATGCCAAACACTTTTGTACGGAACATCTAGTTTACTTCATTCTACCCCAACAATAAGGCATTCACACTAAATTTACATAGACTAAAAATCAAAAAAACAGAACATTCTTGCATTTCTTGCTAATCTCCTTCTTTATTCAGCTACCTCCTGACTCCTTGGTCCCAGATCCAGATTGATGAAGAGAATAATGCTTCTGAAACCAAACTCACCCTCACCATGATGCCTCAAATGCAGAATGGATGTTTTTATCTAAGAGGCCTAACTTGAGCCTCAATCCCTTCTTTCACAGACATGTAGCTTTTTCTCTTGCTACTCTTTCCACGTCTCCTCTCTCCTTGATGTTTGACGAGCACTGTGCTGTTTTCTCTTGCTCACTGTCTCCCCTGCCGTGGCAGTGTGGTTCATTTCCCAGAAATCCTTTTAAACGGAACCGATTTTTATAAGAAAAGGATTTGCATTTAAAGCAACCCCCCCCCCCGAAAGCCTGTAGCCCATCATCCGCAGCACCTCAATCCGATGATTAGCTTCCTCAAGAGTTAAACAGGCATTCGAGTGCCACAAGTACTCTCGGTCCGTGTCTCTCTCACCCTCTCACCGAGGATGCATATGGCAGCAAGGAATTGCAGGTGGATGATAGTTCAGCTCGCGGAGCGGATGCACCCCCACCCCCAGCCCATACATCCATGTCAGGCATTCAGTTTGGAGAGGCAGTCTGTCCTCCACCCACACGTTGCTGTGCAGAGAGTGGGACACAATGGGGGCAGGCTGCAGCAGAGAGGGAATGAGGCCACAGCCGATCAGCCATAAGCACCAAGGAGAATGGCACTTTTAGAGGGGTAGGGGTTCTCTTTGAAGTGAGTCAAGGAGAGAGAGATTGGAAGGGGGGGGACTGGTACGAGTCCAGGAAATACAGAGAGCAAGGAGAGATGGCAAGAGTGGGTGAAAGTAGGTGCACATCCACACACTGCATAATGAGCAGAGCAGGTATAGAACCTATTTGCATTCTGTAATCATACACACCTGGGGCCTGGGGTGTGAGATACAGGTGATGGACCGAATGTGTGATTATACAAAGGGATTAAAAAGACTTTTAATTAGAAGACAACTGTGCAGGAGCTATTTATCTTGGTTCCATCTTTTTCATTTATCTTGCACGCTAATCACAGCTGTTACTTGAAGCACAATGAGCAAAAATCTATTGTGACGCGCCTCTTCGTGCCATTGTTGTCTTCTGCCTTGTGATGTTTTAGTAATTCGGTTCAAAAATAGACCAAAATCTTGCAGGGGAAAGTAACATGAGGCAGGCGGGACATCTGGGGCTGGATGTGCAAGAATTGATTAAAAACGCAACCTTAATGCATAAAAAAGAAAAAAAAAAAAATCAGTGCTTGAAGCGTGCATCAGTAGACCTGATTTAGTTTGAGTTTGGGATATTTTCCTCCCTGCGTCATAGGCTGACCTACATCTCCTCTTTTACATGCCTGTTTTAAGTTAAAATGCAATTCGGTCCTTTTGAAAGCAGCCCAGAGAACACGTGTATGTTTGCTTCCCCGCTGCTTTGGTGTGTCTCACAGGGACTGCTTTCATATACCCCGCTGAAGCCAGCGGGCGCCGCTACGTACGGCATAACAGAGACACACCCCCCCCACATACACAAACACACACATACACCTTTCACATGGCTGAGAGTTTTATACTCCAAGAAGAGTGGGTCACTGTAGTCAAAGAGGCATCAACACCTTTTTTTGGATGAGTGCGGCGCAGTGGTGTTATTTTTAGGGACTGCGGCACACTAAATGCGCCTCACTCCGTGTTCTTCCTTGTCGGCATGGCTTCAGACACAACCGATCAACTTGATCTTACTGAACACAATCCATTCTCTGAGATTGGACCCAAGTGTGGTTTTGAAATTCAAACAATTTGAGAACTACTGATTTCAGTCCTGAGGGTGGGAGAGGAAAGACGATGAGAGTGCTGTTTGTGCTCAGGGAAACCAAACTTTATTCTCAATTTATTAGCCACCGCCACATGCAGACACGATAGTATAACCAGCACGATATATAGTCCTCTAACCATAAATTAATAAGCATCTGCATCTCCCCACTACTCGCTACTCCACGGCTGCCCACGAGACATTTTACAGCTTTTCTACCTCCGCTAGTCTCGTTTTTCAGAGTTGTGCTGTTGTTGCACTACAGCTTTTCCTCTCTTTGGGTCACTTCCTGTCCTTGGTTCGCTGGACAGACCATTTATGTTAACCGCACCAGGTTTAAGTCGCAAGTAATCCAAGACCCACAATTTCAGGTGGGCCAGCGTTCACCTCTTTCACCTGAGTTTGGATGAGCTTTGACATCTACCCGATTAAAGAGGACTATCCTAGGAAATGGGGTCTTACATTTAAAGTGGACCGAATAGCTGTGGGGTGGAGAGGGTTAACACAGCAGGCATACACTTACAGAGTGTTTGCTGGTATTTCTGCTCAGAGATGTCAATCCGTATGGTTAATTAGCTGAAGTCTGCACTGTTCGCTTCAAGCTGTCCTCCTCCTACAGCAGATTAGTCACTACCACCACTGAGAAAAACATGACTGCTTAAAAATTTTGATTTAGACGTAGCAAATTCTCAGTCACTTTGTTTTAATTATGATGGTAGATTCGTTGAGAGTTGATTAGATTCTCTTTCATGATCAGCCAGGTTTGGAGCAAGATGGATTACTTTTCATTTATCGTTTTATAAAAATTGGCATTTTTAAACCCAAACACATTCCCCTGCTGCCTTTCTTTGAGTAATTTCAGCCCTGGGAGAGAACAGGCACATCACTTTATAATTAAGCTAGGTCAGTTTGTGATCACACACCACAAGACACAAGCTCGCTAATGACTAATCTATAGCTGCTTAACCAGCAATCTCTGCTCCAATTATTGGAGGCAACAAAGACAGCTGTGACGGAGTCTCCTGCTGGTTAGGAAGATCATCAGAGATTTCTCCACCCTGCAGGGCATCTGACCCTGACCAGAGGGTGTCCTCCCTGTGGACCCAGAGGAGGAGAAAAGATGGATATCTTCTTCAGGGTTAGATGAAGCGTTCAAAACAAGCCCGTAACTCTCGTCCTCTATTGATGTTTCTGCGGCGATGACACACAGCTCCGTGCAGGTCTCTGGCTCCACAGCTGAAGACTTGAGGTCTCCTGCAGAGGTAGTAGCAGCTTGAGGCTAGTTGCTTTGTAGAATTTGCTCCACAGAGGGATGATTTGCAATGAGCTCCGCGGTAGAGAGCAGGGAAGTATATGTGTTAGACCGCCAGAGCTGGAACTTCAAGGAGATACTGGTGGTGTAGTGAAAGAAAGACTTCCCAGATAATTGATGATTTTATTTTCATATTACATAAGCTGAGCATGTGAAACATTCATTTGTTTTTATCCCAGGATCCAGACTGATTGTTCAGATATTTGCGAGGACATTGCCTGTGTCATAAATCAGTAGTGGGTCATTTCCCAAACCAAATGTTTTTTTTTTTGGTTTTTTTTTCCCTTGATTTATTGTAATTTGTGGTTTGTCTAAGCTCATTTCCTTTCCGCTGTGCAGTTGCGGAGGCTACAGCTGACAGCCGGTAACAAAGTAAAATCCTTTTTTAAGTCAGACCCATCAGAGATATTGGCCTCTTCCAGATCAAAGTGATCAAATGTGCCGACTGCCACACGTCCCTCTGCGCTCCTCAAAGACTCCATCATTTTATTAATAGATGGAATGCCAGAATGTGACTGTCAGCATGTCACGAATGCAGAAACTAGAGGTTTGACAACAGCCACTGGTATCATGTGTGATCTAGAACATGCTTGTGCAGCTTATGCTGACAGCTTGTTGAGTTTTTATATCCATTTATTTCACTAATTTATTTAATAGATTTAAAGTTTCATTTCATTAAAACAAATGCCGTCGTTCTGCCACAATAATGTAGAATGAAAGTGCATATCCCCTAATATAGTTTGTCCCTGCAAAATGAAACTAATCAATATGTGGCCAACGTTTAAAGCGCTTTCAGCCTCTGCAGTAGGAGGTGAATACAATAAAGTGCTAAATAATTAATGCTGGTTTTTATTTTACGTGCAGCTTTCAGGAGAATTTGTTTGCAATATTTAGTGGCC
The DNA here is from genome assembly GCA_015343265.1 of Pao palembangensis. NCBI lineage: Eukaryota > Metazoa > Chordata > Actinopteri > Tetraodontiformes > Tetraodontidae > Pao > Pao palembangensis. Next base: position 7,514,998 of record CM027094.1, on the reverse strand, counting down.
TCTGATAACCATCATTTGTGGGGGGGAGTGTTAATTTTATGTAAACAAAGGGGCAGATAAGGAAAGAGAAAAAATATAACCCAGAAGAGGGTAGAACTGCTGAGATGATATAAATATTGAAAGGATTTGGTGAGCGCTGGAGGTGAAATCACTATTTTAAATGACAACTATAACTTTGTCAAAAGTGAGACGGTTAGTATAAAATAAAATACTCTGCACCTCTTGTCACCCCTCTGGGTGTCCCCCCCAAACTATAACTGTATCTACACAAGTCACCCAGCACCACTCACTCACCCACTGTCAAACACACTTTCACCGGTAGATACTGTTTATTTTCCATCCTGTGGACTCCTTGAACAGTTATCTTTGGCTTCGGCTCTGCCAATTTTGTAAATATGTTTGAGTCCACTCACAGGTGCTGTTCAGCAGCTAACACACACGAGTTAGAACTTATTACCTGTAGGCACTGATGTAAACGGCCCAGTCAGCCTCTTCCATCCCTCTAATTTTATATGAGCTTCAGGCTGATACACGTCTGATTGAGTAAATATTCCATTTAAAACTGTGCAGCCTAAGTAATGCAACGTTCCCTTTTATTCTACTGCAGTTATTTAAAAAAAAAGGAAATGAATCATCTCTATTGGTATCTTAATCGATTTGTTTTTTCTTCAGTCGTTTTCTCCATGATGACACTCTGAATTCATGTTTAATACTGAGCTAGAAGTGGGAAAGATTAAAAGGGTAATTTGCCCAGGGATCTAAGTACGAGCCTAGATGAACAGCAGCCAGATTGAAAATGGCTACAGCATCGCAATGCATTTATTATTAAGAAAGGAATAAAAAAGTTTGACCTCTCAGGCAAACTCTCCACTTTGAGCCTCCCCCCACAGAGAATGGTTCTGGGGTGAATGCACCAGGAGTGTTTCATGTAATCGTTCTGTGAAGTGGATCGTTGTTTTTACTGTGTGAACCTGAGCTGTAACATTCAAAGGGGCGGGTGTCTGTGCTGTATTCAGACCTCAGTGCTGTGGGTCAGCGAGTTTCAGTCGCAACACTTCATCTTTAGTTTCTTTCCAGAGCGAAGCTTCCTCCCTAATGGACATCCTGTCCTGGGACCAACTGAAACATGCACTCATATGCAAGAAAAAGACAAAGAAAAGTGTCAAATATTAACATCTCTTTGATACTTTTATCTCTGTCTCCTGTTCCCTTTAAAGTAGCTGAGCTCATCAACACGTGCCACAAGGGGCCTTTGTTATTCAGTAGACGAGGAGTTAAACAGTGGCCCACATTGTGATGGTCCATGTGAATCCTGCCAGGAAGTAGACAGGATCTACAGGAAGCTGGTGTCTAATCTCACCAGACACCACTCTGTCACAGTAGCACACACATGCACACACACACACACACACACACACACACACACACAATCTGCTTTTCATGTTCCCACGCACACGCAAGCACTGGAAAGAACATTTAAGATGCACTAACATTATTTGAATTTGTATTGCAGTGCCACGGCCTCCCATTATTAGTAGTGTTAAAGATTAACAGATGATACGAATTAGAACATGTTGTTAATTAATCTGGAGCAAAATCAGTCATAATGAATGCGATCTCCATAATGGTAAATGAATAAATGTAATATTCAAACAAATAAGCAAACTCCAGTCACAGCTGCAAACCATCAAACAAATGTTAATAAAGACAGCGTTATTAAACCACCGGCGCTACTTAGCTGTGTGTGAATTTGGAAGCAACACTTTGAAATAGATGCAAATGAAAGAAATGTTAAAAGTTGATTGTTACAGGAAATTAGATTGTTCTGTTCCTGCCCCAAAAATTAACAACGAAAATCACTGTTGTGTCTTTGCTTAGATGGCTGAAGGAGCGGACAGCCGTGTATGGATTAACTGATTTTGCGTTTGCAGCGATTGAAGGCATGCGCACTAGAGCTGCAGGCAGTTGAGCTTGCGCAAGTCAATCACAGACCATACGTAAGGATAGAAGAAGAACTTTGAGGGGAGAATAAGACTGGTACGACTCCCAATCCACCTTCTCCGCAAGATTTTTTAGTTTTATAGTTCAGATGTTGCTCGCCATTTTAATCGCAGTTGTTTTTGAAACGTGCGTACACATGTCTGGTTCATTGCTGCCAACTACTGGTCTGACGTGTGTATTGGTGGTCTTTGTGCACCGAGATTGTTTTCCATATGTGGCGGTCTGCACAGGGAACTTTTTCACAAAGAATTCTGAAAACGTTGTGTAAATGAGGCCTGAATGTAGCTGCAGATGTTAGCAAATACTACAGCCTGTTTTTCATACATTAATCATCCGTAAATCCGACACATCACTTCCTCCTCATGCATCTCTCTTTTTCCATTATCCCTTTTCTAACCCCATCTCAATTTCTCTAGCTCTGCGAGGATAATTGCCACTTTAATTAAAATGAGGGCTAATTGCAGAAGCGGTAAAAATGTTCATCGGCCTATAATTTCCCGATCACGCTCCATACAGAGGAATGCTTCAACAGGGTGACAAAATGGAAAGAATTGGCCAGAGAGAGCTGTCAACAAAGTCCAGTCCAGAGAAAATGGTTCCACTTTGGGTTTTGAGGTCAGATGCAGAAGTCTGAAAGCGCTGTATGAAAAATAAGGCTCTGGTATTTACCGTATGCCCCCCACACGCCCAGACACCAGCGAGTCTTTGTGAAAAATAAGGTTGAGTTTTACATTTCAAAGGAGTGCCGTGTACAGCAGCCTCTCTTATCTACCTTTCAGACAGAAAACTTAATACCTTCCCATTGTGGTTCTTTAACAAGAGGACATGAATAACATTAAAGCCAGGCAGTATAAAATGGTGATTGTTTATTTAACACTTAACAAATAACAGTAACTATCATTCTAATTCTCTACCTCGGGCTGACAGGATCCGTCTGCCAGTGCCAGGATCTGTTTAGACTCTAGTGTCTCCTAATGCGGATGATTGTTTGGTAATTACTGTACAACTGTTTGTTTGGGATGTTAAATACGGCCAAATGACGACGTTTCATTGTTCTTACATTTTTGAGCGCTGGGGGCAACTTTCCGGCAGTGGGTGGCCACCAGTGTTGTAAGAATGTGGGGAAACGCCAGCTTCCTCCAGCAGGGCTTAAGTCTGAGTCTACTTCAGTGGAGGGCAAGGCCCTGCATGCACATAATAGAAACACTGAGAAGTGCATCCTGTCTCATAAACTGTAATGATAGAGCTCCATCGACTGTGATTATTCGGTGGAGGTGGTGGTTTTTCTTTCCATCTCCTTGGAAAAAAATCCCTGTACTGAAGCCGAGGCAGGTGTGCATGAAAGCAGGAGATCAGGCAGTCTCCAAACATGATCCTGAATGTTACGGAGGTGTTTTAAAGTCTGCCATGATGAACTCAAGGCGGACTAAATGCAGGGAAAGCACCTTTCTGAACTTTGTCATCCAATGACCCCCTTCATCCACTCTTCCCTCAGTTCTTGGCAGACTTTCTTTTGTTCTTCATCACCGGAGATTTTTGTTATTAAGCTGGTGGGTTTCTGCGGGTTTGAAGTGGAGCAGGGCAGGAGGCACGTACCATACGTATGCTTGTGATTCCTGATGGGGAGTTTTCATACAGAGTTAAAAGGAGGAGGTTGTAAGGAACGAGTGGGTAGGGGTACGGGGGGAGATTTAAATTCACATTTACCTGTCAGAGCGATAAAACGACGAGAGACGTAGCGATGTGGAGCCACAGCTTTCATACCACCTGAGAGATGACAGGAATGAGGAAACGACACTGGAATTCAGCAAGACTCAAGTCTGCTCCAAGGAGGGGAGCATTTCTGCATGTGTTCGTGCATGTTCACCTAGAAAATACATTAGATGTGTGGAACCGGGATTTGGTTATCATTGTAACCATTAAGGAAAAACAAGAAAATGTGGCAGAGAGACGAAAGCTTGGAGGCGACAGCTGTTTTGCACCACTTGTTCTTATTCTTCTCTTTATTATTGTGTATCAAAATACATTTCAATCAAAACGAAGAGAGAATGGCAGAGAGACAGAGGAGGATATTTTAATCAAGTTATCAAAGCAATACAGGCTATTGTACTGTGTCACACTCCTCTTTTATTCAGTTATTAATTCCTTGAAGTAGGTGGGATCCAAAATTCACCAGAGTCACTGGGGAGACCTAAAAATTTGCAGTCTACTTCAAGCAAGATGGGGTAACAACACACCCATAATGAATACTGCCTTCATACTGTATTCAAGTGTTGCAGCAGAACTGGAGACTTTCTGCTCCATGTCGAGTAGACCCCCCACCACCACCACCACTGCCTGATCTTTAACAGTTTCATTAGGGTCAAACAATAGCAGTAACACAGCCGCATGTCGGACGGCGGCTCACATCCTACAGCTTTTCGTGCGCCTTCGTGTGTATTTCATTGCGATGTGGGCAGTTAAGCGGTCGAAGTGATTACCTCTCACTTTAGTGAGGATCACAGAGATTAGTGACTGTAGGCGGCAGAGTTATTTCTGTGAAATACTACAAGTGTTTGTGCAGATCAGTGAAGTGAAGCAGATATTTATAAAGCACGACGGCACGCTGAGACCTCACTTATGTTTTTATCTCACGGTTTTCATTAAATGCACAGTTTTGCACATTTTGATAAATATCCAGACTGAGGTCCAAGTTACTACTTGGACCTCAAGTAGTAACGTGAGGTCCAAGTAGTAACTGATGCAATAAAGGAGGACATCAGGGGAGTCTCACGTCTTGATAGATGACATAAACAGTGGATTTATCATTAACATGATTTTCCTCCCCCAAGTTGATTAACCAACAGAGGAGTATTATTTAGAGACTACAGGGTCAGCAAACCCCCCACATTTCTATTGATACAGATGGAATCATTCAGTCTGAATGAACTAGTCATTTGATTTCTTGACAAGCGCAGATTCAAAGCAGATGTTTTGACCAGCAAAACAGCATATTGAAACATGTAGGAGGTACAGACGGCACATTTGGTTCAGGGCCGCAGCCTCACCCAGAGTGAAGCAATTTACATGTGTGTATCTTGTGGAAGTTTCACCCAGAATACTCGCAGCACATTTCAGGCAGCATTTTATTATGATTATACACAGAGCATCATTCATATTTAAAATAAAACCAGAAAAGACACTTTTTTAAAATTACAGTTTTTCTTTAATGCACACAGGCAGATAGTGTGTTTCTGTGGTGTCTCACCGCTAGAATTTTATTTCCTGCGCCTAATTCAACAAAATGTCTTCATGACCCCAGTGATAAACTCAGAGCGAAGCCCCCATTTCCTCCAGCATCCATTTTCGTGCAGGTGCTCTCCTTGATCATGAGACTTGGGAGAGGCGCATTAAATCCTGTTTATTGGTAAAACACAAGCGCCTCACCCTTGAGATAGGCTGCTGCTGAGAACAAGTAGAGCACTAAAAGCCAGTCTGTTAGCGAAACCTCATCCCATCCGTATAAACACTACTTCATCAGAGACAGTGGAGGCTGTCCCATCTTCTCCCCTTACTCTCCTGGATTTTAATGAGGCTGTTTAAGTTGGAAACACACCTCTGTAAAAATAAATAATAAATAAATAAATAATCCAAAATTCACTTATATTGTAATCATAAATTGTAACAGGGTGGGTCCAGGTCTCTACATCCATGCCTCTGGTTGTCTTGTCTTATCTCCCTCCTGCCATGATGGACACTTTCATCAGGTTCAACATGGCTGCCTGCACATTGACATACTCTAAAAAGAGCCTGTCACACAGCTCAGGACTTTATTTGTATCTACACGTGTTTTATTTGTGTGTGTGTGTGTGTGTGTATTTCTTTTATATCCTATGCTGAGAAATCTCTTTCTGCTCCCATTTCTTCCCTCAGAGGTCCTGATGAACACTAAGACAGAGACTTCTGATCTCAAGTGGACCATCTACTCAACCTCCAAAGCTGAGGTATGTAATCCCGGCTTCTCCAGCTAATCTGCATTACTAACGCAGACTTGGTGAGGACTGGGGATCTTTTGGCTTCCAGCTGTGCCTTTGTTACTTTGGATATAAAAGAGTTCCTTATATGGCCGATAACTGACAGAATAAAGGGAAAATGGGGAGAAATGTGGGATTCATAGTATATTGGAAGCAGATGCTTTGATATGTTCCATCAACCTTGAAGCTGAAGTCACAAGCTGCCCACAATTTCAGATGCTGGAGCCAGAAAAAGACATATTTGTAATCTGATCAGCTGAGCGCTGGTTGTTGGGGTATTTTTGCCAGCAGCATCAGTGACCAGAACGAGTTCTGAAAGTGGAAGGAAATACTCAACAAATGCAACTTTTATTAAGACTTTGAGATGACTTTGTATATTCAGCCACATACATACACTTAGACGTAAACCCTGGCTTTCAGTATTAAAATACTCATCAAAATCTAAATTACATATTTTTCATAGGAAGACAGAGTTTAATAGGATTGACCAAAATAATCAAAACTAATGTATAATAAATACATTGTGAATATTTACGATAACTGGAATGATGTATTAACATGTCTTATTGCTTTACAGTATCTGTGGCATGAAAAAGGTTTGATTTATGAGTCTCTGTTTTGCTTCAGAGGACTTTTTTTGTCAAATCTCAGATGGGCCCCTATGGGATATTTTGTGCATCATCATCACAGAAAACATTCTGTTGGGCGAAAAATGTGCTGCCACAGTCCGTAGTATTTATTTTTTAGGATTAAAGGGGGAAACTCTCGCCCCGAGTGATGCAAACCTGGCTCTCGGTGCGCCGCTACACTGTAATTCATTCCAGCCAGTATTCTGCCTCACTCAACACATCGGCTGCAAATGGATTTTTAAAGATTTGCATATTTACATAACTGAATTTCTGAGCCTCAAGTTCAGCAAATCTGCTAAATTCTGCCCCAAGTATGTTAATTTCCTGCTTGTTTCCCACTCTGGGGAGCACAGTGATGGTGAACATGTTTGCTGTTGGCTCAGAAGTCAAACATTAAAGCATTTTTCTTTCTGTTTCAGTTGGATCCCTAACAAATGTACTTTTCTGTGGAGAGTTTCACTTGATAAATATTTGTAATATCCCCTCTGTATTCTTGTATTTTCGTCTAAAAGCATGTTTGAAGGGTGAGAGATGCCAGCGTGCTCTGTTTGACAAGTGTGACTTCCCACTTCTCAGTATTCCCACTATCTGGGCTGCAGCTCAGCAGGAGCAATGATTTAATAACCCAGATTCAAAATGGGCCTGGATCAAGAGCCAATGCAGGCCAGATCCGTACCAATGGCACCCCGCAGGTGCACTGTAACCGGAGCCAAAAAACCTGCAACATTAACATGATGAATAGCATTTTAATGTGATAGCCTTTGCCAAATGTTTTACAGGAGAATTAAATTTACTAAAGGCTCACAAAAAAACCCCCACATTTTTTTGGGTCAGATGTAGCTTTGACTTTCAAACTGACAGCCTTTTCGTCTCTCCCCTCGGTCCGCAGTGGGATGAAGTAAGCGGTTTAGATGAGGAGAACAACAGCGTGCGGATCTATCAGATCCTCAGCTGTCAGACGGGCAGCTCCACCAGTCACTGGCTGCGCAGCGGCTTCATCCAGCGACAGGGAGCGTCTCAGGTTTATGTGGAGCTGCGGTTCACCATGATGGAATGTTCGTCCAGCACCCACCATCGTAGCTGCAAGGAGACCTTCAACCTCTTCTACTACCAGACAGACTCCGACGACGCCACCTCCGCTTATCCACCCTGGATGGAGAACCCATACACCAAGGTAGCCCTCTTATATTTTAGCAAATCTTCAAAGTCTTGTAATTGAGGTCAGTTATGCAAGTGGCTTTTACAGAGACCGTGTTTTGTGAATCACATTATGCTAAAAGTCTCGAGGGCCCGAGGAACGTTAGAACAGACGTTCTCATTTTCAGGGCAAAAGTTTGTATTTCTTCATTGTTTTATTAGTTTCAGGACTCCGCAGCTTTTCTGCATGTCATTCCTTTAAACCTTGTTCTACCCTTGAATGCACCGCCGAAAAATAGGGTGCGTGAAATCGGTCCCCTGCTCGTCGGCTAAATTACAACTTAATAATGTAACAGTGACGGAAAAATAGAGGTGATGAAATGTTCCCTGTGATGAATTACCTTTCCCTGAACCAGGGTTTTCAGACCCTACAAGTTGACGTTCAAAGTATACGGTAACAAATGGCTGGCAGGAAGGTAGTAAATCAATCTAAAGTCACTGTGGTGGGCTTTGGAAAATGCTCAATAATGTGAAACACGTGTTATCTACAGCTGAAATGTGTCAAACATAAGAACCAACCAGTCTGGTCCTTCTTAAGCGTATATCCTTGTGTTAAAATGCAGCCATTACATAAGATCCTTTCCCCTTTCTTCCTGTTTAGGTGGACACAGTGGCTGCAGACTTTCTGCTGCGGGAGGGTGGGGAGAGGAAATTCAATATGAAGACCTTTAAACTGGGCCCCCTCTCCAAGAGAGGTTTCTACCTAGCTTTTCAGGCCCAGGGCGCCTGCATGGCTCTGCTGTCCGTCAGGGTGTTCTTCAAGAAGTGTCCAGCCCTGGTCAGCGCTCTGTCCTCGTTTCCAGAGACCGTCCCTCGTACACTGGTACAAGAGGCGCAGGGTGTGTGTGTCGAGCACGCCGCCCAGCATGGGCCCAGACCACGGCCACCTAAGCTCTTCTGTGGGGAGGACGGCCAGTGGGTGGGCCAGCCGACAACCTCCTGTGCCTGCCTACCTGGGTTTGAGCCCGCTGAAGGACAAAAAAGATGTAGAGGTGAGAAGGAGGAGGACACGTGTACGCACACATGTGTACATACAGCAAATCCGTAGAGGCAACAGGGCAGGCAGACTAAACAAGAGCACAATGGAAAGGGTTCACTGCGCACTGCTGAGGAAGTAGGAGGTGGAGGAAGTTAATGAGGCAGGGGAATGAGGGGACAGAGAGAGGTCAGGTGATCCGCATTTTTCTCAGAGGGACGAGCGGGGTTAAAAGCGCACTGCTGCGACAGCTTGTAGTTCACCTAGCATGTAAGAAGCTCGGGAAGGTCTGGAGGTGAAAGGAGCAAGAGCGGGGGGGAGAGGCTGGAGGTAAAGATCTCGTCGCTTTGAGAACATCAAAGCAAAACAAAAAAAATAGAACCAATGAAGGCAGGAGCAGGATGATTCTCTCAGGAGCAGTGCAGCATCTCTGTCTAATGAGTCCAACTAATAAGCCTTGTGCATACACCCCTCCCCCCATGCCAACACACACACTCATGCACAGACTCCATATTAAATGTTGGGCATGAAAAACTTGGAAAAAACATGAAAGTTTTGCACTTTCTCAAGAAAACATGGTCGAATGCGTTGGTGGCACAATTAAGTTTGAACTCTGTAGAGTGTGAGTTTTAAACGAAAAAAAAAAAAAAAAATTCTGCCATTTTGATGCCGCTGTGGTGAGTTTGACATTTCCAGTGATGTTGTGTCCCTGAAGTGCACTGTAAGGGGGGAATAAACACAACAGACCAAAGGAGGAAATTGCTTAAGAAGCAAAACTGAAATGTTAATTTCCTTCATAAACCAATAATTTCAGGAAATTAAAAGATGTACTGCCTATAGACACTACATTTTTTTTTTGAGGGGGGGGGGGTCATCCCTCTGATTTAATTAAGTGACAATAAGCATAGATTTATTTTTCTACTCTATAAAATACTGTGGGGACTCGGGTTATCTTAAATAGCTCCAGAACAGCCTTCAACAAATTCCTTGAGTTGCAGGCGTCACTATTCATATTGTCAAATAATGCTGAAAGTGTACCTATCATAGTCACAGATTACTGAGCCGAAAGCTGTCTAAAAACCAGCCACTGCGAACATTCGGATTACTCATATAATCCCATTTCACGGTAGTAACGTGCGTTTGATTTCTAAAATATAATGAAACATTTATATAACCTACTACAAGTAGTGAGATGTGCAGCTGCAGGCTTTTCTTCCCACACTGGGGAAATTCCCGCTGGTGGAAAAGGTCAGAGGGAGAGAACCATCCCATGTGTGTTGACCCCGCAAAAACAAGTTTTGACTACAACAATGCTAGACTTGGTGTGAAAGTTTATTGTTTTAGTCCTTTATCTCAGCACCAACGTTGTGACTTCCCCATCAAATATAATAAATATTGCAGTTTTTGCAGCAGAGTACAGAAGCGCGAGTCTTGTTCCTCCTTCATATACAGTATAGGAAAGGATTGATCAAAGAATGCTGTTGTCACTTATTCTCTGTCTTATTAACATCATTGTTATTGACCTGTTTGCTCTTACTATTTAAATAACATATCTTGGTGACAGGCTTATCTTACCTTACTGTGAATTTATAGCTCTCATTTCATGGTCTGTCAATGTGTAACCATCTGGCACCAAAATACCCCAACAGTTAAGAGTTCAGGTTGACCTCTGTGTCTCTAGTGTACAGTATTGTGGATGGGAATCTTTTATTGCGGCGCTCTTGAGTAGTTACATCCTGAACCAGAACGCAGGCTAATTTGTTTTCTTTGTTGTCCGCTCCTGTCCTCCTCAGCCTGTCCTATGGGCCAGTTCAAGTGGGGCACAGAGGGACAGTGCACCACTTGTCCAGGATTCAGCTACGCCACCACCAGGGGAGCCTCAGTGTGCGTGTGTCGTTCCGGATACCTGCGTGCAAAGTCTGACACTCCTGACACCCCGTGCACCAGTAAGTGTGCAGACAAAGTAGTACTGTGTTTGTTTACCTTCTTTTTTGTCCATTTCTCTTCTTCAGGTCATGGACACTGTCTCTGCTGTTGTTGCCCTTTTGGTGTCATTTAGCCAACCCGCACCCCCCAGCTCAGTCCACCTTTGTGTCTATTGTCACACAACCAAGCATTCAGATGCATTTCTTTTGTGACAGGCAGTTGGGGGAGGGGAGGTCTGTTGAAGTACGCATTGATGGCCCCCGGTAACACCTCCAGTGGCTTTTCAGGAATTTAAATTCAGCTGCGTCTTCCTTGTGAATGTGAGGGACTTTTAATTAGGCGTGCCCTTTACAGTGGTCATAAATAGACCCCGGAACAGCTTAAGACCGTTGACACTTCCTGTTCTTTGTACAATTGCCAGTAACATTGTACATTCAGCAATTAGCAATAAAGTTAATTACAAAAGCTTTATCTTAATTATTAATCACTTGTTTGGCTGTTTCTATTATATATTCATTTATTATACTGTGCACACCACTAAATTTAATTTGCTTGGAAAATTGCAAGTCCCTCTATCTGTGATCACGCAGAGTTTTTCCCCTGAAAAGCGGCGCCTCTGTGCCACTGTGACAGCTTTGAGTAGTAATGTGCTTTCTGAATGTTAAGTTAAAATGTGCCATCAAAAAAAAGCCCCCTTTCCTTGCATTATATCCAGAAGTCATTCACATCCAGATTGTCTGCGATGTTGCCCCACTTGGGTTTCCAGCGAGGACGCTATTAGCACTTAAGTTGCTGCAGGCTCAGCGGCAGAGCTCCGTCTCCTTGGCAGGAACAGAAACTCATTCACAGCAGCTGAGTGCTATGACTGTTTAGTTATGCTTGGCTTGAGGCGCTCGCTATCCTCTTACAATTTTCAGAGGACGGTGATCATTATCGCCCAGTTTTAGACAAATGTAACCGCGCCACTTAAATCCTGCAACGTGTATGCTCTCGCAGAGTTGCTGCAGGATCATTACTCTCCTCCACCGCTGCATTTGCAGACTGGGTGAAACCTCTAAACTACCGCTGTCTGCAGGTCAGGGAAAGGTTGATTAGCAGAAACATATATCAGAAGACAGTTGAAAAATCTATGCCATGATTGCTTCCATTTATGGTTGTTGTACAGGCATGATGGCAAAAATGGTTTAACATTTTTTTTGTTGTTCTTGTATCACTGTAGAACCTCCCTCAGCTCCACGTAGCATCGTCACTCAGATGAATGACAGCACGCTGGGCCTGGAGTGGAACGAGCCGTTGGAGAGCGGCGGCAGGACAGACCTGAGTTATTCTATCAGGTGCACCGTGTGCAGGGCAGCCGGCACCCCGTGCCTGTCCTGCGGAGACAGCGTCAGCTACCGGCCGGCCCAGCACGGCCTGGTGGAGCGCAGGGTGGAGGTCTGGGGCCTCCTGCCCCAGGCCACCTACATTTTTACAATCCAGGCACTCAACGGCGTGTCTCAGCTCAGCAGCAAGGAACCAGCCAGTAAAAGTGTCAACATCACCACCACACATGATGGTAAGGGGCGGAAAGGGGAAAATGTGTCCATTTTGTGATTATGCCGCAGTACTGATTTGCTTTCTGCACAACTGTGCAGTGCCATCGCTGGTGTCTCTGATTCAGAGGATTGACTCCACAGAGAGCAGCCTGACCCTGCACTGGTCAGTCCCAGATCACCCACGCTACACCATCCTGCGCTACCAGATCCGCTACTGCGAGAAGGTCAGAGCTCCCCGACAGCACATCTTAACGTTCAGCTGTCCAAAAAAGTTTACAAACATAAAGTAAACATAAAGTTTGTGGTTAGAAAGCTCACAGGAGAAGAAATGTAAACAGGGGTAGCGGCTAAATGGTCACTGTGGATCTCTTCTGCAAACATGCTCTTCAGCTGACGTTAAATGCAAACTTCCTGTTTTGCCTTTCGGTCATCCGGCCAAACATTTATGTTTTGCAAGAGCAGAGAATACCTGCTCATCTGAATAAAATAAGACATTTTCTAGTCCAAGGAAAATGTCTTTTTTGTGTTGTCTAATTCTTTATAAGTGAACCTGTATTGAAGAGTGCACGCTGAACTTGAACTAGCTGCAGCTGATTCTTGTGATTGTGCCACAGGAGCGCCGCAGTGAAGATCAGTGCCACCACACGGAGAGTAACAGAAACCAGGCGGTGCTGACGGACCTCCGCAGGGCCACACCATACGAGGTTCAGGTTCGGGTGCACACCGCAGCCGGCTACGGCAGCTTCAGCCCTGCAAGTGTCTTCCACACACTTCCCGATGGTGAGAAAAACATGTGGGGTTGTGAAAGATTTGTGAGAAACTTCATATTTTTCTCTGGTCTGGTCTTTTATTTCCATTAGGATGTTTTGGGATCAATATCTGACTGTATTTTTTACAGATTCTTTGGCTGTGTGCTTGCATTAGTCTAACACTGTCTGACCTCTCTCTCCTGCCTCTTTTTATTTTATCTTTTTCTCAGGACAAGACTCCCAGTTTTTGCTCCCTGGCATCCTTATCGCTGCCGGGATGCTGCTTCTCGTCACATTCATCTTTGTGGCCGCCTACTGCATACGGTGAGAACTGGGGAAAGGAAAAGGCGACAGAGAAGATGACAGCGTTTGGAAGGCAAAATAACAGGAAATGTAAAACAGGAAAATCGAGAAGCAACGACAGTGACCCTAATTTTACAGCTTTGCACTTTTTTGTTCTTTTGTTTATACAAATCGTCTGTTATCAACGGTGGATTTTCACTCTGTTAAGCATCCCATTTTTGTTCTGCACCAGACACAAAGCCGGGCTCGAGATGTCTTTGCTTACACAGCTAAAAGTTATCCTGCTCATTAGGACATTTTCCTTAGGCTTCATTGTTTGAGTAAATACTGCTGGATGTCATCAGAGAGAGAAAGAGGAGTTGTGTGTGTGTCTGTGTGTGTGGGTGGGTGTGCATGCTATGCTCTTGTACATGCTATGTAGGGAGTACCAAAGTTTAACTAGTGAGGACATTTTGCCTGGTCTTTACAAATTTAAAGATCTGTTTGAGGGTTAAGACTTGCTTTAAAGGTTTAGGTTTAAGTTGAGTTTTGGTTAAGGTTAGGGTTAGGTATTTAGTTTGAATGGTCCTCACAAAGATAGAGGTACGTGGGTGTGTGTGTGTGTGAGAGAGAGAGAGAGAGAGACCAAACGAGAGTTAGATTGAGACAGATGAAGATAGAGGTAGAGGGCAGGGAGAGACAGGATGCAGGCGTCCCAACCCTGTTTCCACAGGACAGAAGAACAATAGCTGTGACCTTGTGACACACACACACACACACACACACACGCACAAGAACCAGCGGCAGAGGCCCAGATCTGCCACTATCCAAGGGTGGTGCATTATTGCTATTTTAGGCTTATGAAGTGGGAAAAGGGAGAGAAATTGTGGAAGGCAGGGATTCAGTAGCTACAGGGGTTGTAACAGTGCTGCTGGGATGAGTTTGCGTTACCAGAATTATAATTGAACCGCTCGTGTCACAGAGCAAAACCAGAGAGGCGGGCTGAGGTGTTCACCATCACCACAAGCTATCGTCACAGTCACATTGTTATAAAACCATCTTAATTTGCATCACATTAGGCTTAGAAAGCATTAGAAACGCCGGCTGAAAAATCCAGACTAAAGAGCCATTCTTTAGATACCTGCACCACCACCGTCCTAATCTCACAATATTCATCCTGGTCTCTCTTCTCTCACCCACAGGAAACACAGCCGAGCAAAGGATTCAGAACTCGGCGACAAAAACAACCAGTACCTTGTCAGCCAAGGTAACAAATCAAGGACACACACGCGCACCGAAGCTCAGCTTTGAGTTCCAACTCATTTATATGTAGAGAACTATTTTTAATGTGCATGAGCTTGTTGCTGCTCATATTAATGTGCTTTCTTTTCCTTTCCCACGATTCTGTTTGGCTTTCTCCGCAAGTAGGGGTCAAGGTTTATATCGACCCCTTCACCTATGAAGACCCTAATGAGGCGGTGCGAGAATTTGCCAAGGAAATTGATGTTTCTTTTGTCAAGATCGAGGAGGTTATCGGCGCTGGTAAGGCCCCGGTTTTCCCATCATTCACAAATGTGCAATATAGTTCGCCTCTCTACTTTTAGTAGTTTCTTTTTAAAATTGTTATTTAGCTGGTTAAATGAATTCAGTGACATTTGAAGTCTGTCTGCATTCTCCATTATCAGGCAAAATTCTATATCGCCTCATAAATGAAGCAATTAATAGTGCAATGAGTTAGCCGTGTTTCTATCACTACTGAAAAGAAAGGGCACCACTAGCTGCAAGCAAGCTGTACGTGGCATTAAATGCATGTTTTGTACTGGGTTCCGCAGGAGAGTTTGGGGAGGTGTGTCGAGGACGCCTAAAGATCCCCGGAAAAAAAGAAAATTACGTGGCAATTAAAACTCTGAAGGGGGGCTACACTGACAAGCAGAGACGGGACTTTCTGTCTGAAGCGTCCATCATGGGCCAGTTCCAGCACCCCAACATCATCCACCTGGAGGGGGTCATCACAGCCAGTTGCCCCGTGATGATCCTCACAGAGTTCATGGAGAACGGCGCTCTTGACTCCTTCCTGCGAGTGAGCGCAACATAGAAAACACACGCTGAAACACGCCGCCGCCCCTTTCGCTCATTAACCGAGCCTTTTCTCTCCCCCCGTAGCTGAATGACAGCCAGTTCACCCCCATCCAGCTCGTGGGGATGCTGCGCGGCATCGCCTCTGGCATGAAGTACCTTTCAGAAATGAGCTACGTCCATCGAGACTTGGCTGCTCGCAATATTCTGATCAACAGCAACCTGGTGTGCAAGGTGTCTGACTTTGGTTTGTCGCGCTTCCTGCAAGAGAACTCCTCTGACCCGACCTACACCAGCTCTCTGGTGAGATGGCTCTCCTGCTAGCATCTGTCCATCCATTAGCAACACTGCATTTCTGCATTTCACACCTTTATTTCTTAAAGAATCATAATTTGCAAAATCTGAATTTGCCCCAGTTTGAGCCGTGAATGACCTCAGATTGTATATGTTGTCAGGGAGGTAAGATTCCGATCCGCTGGACAGCACCAGAGGCAATAGCCTTCCGAAAGTTTACGTCGGCGTCAGACGTGTGGAGCTACGGGATCGTCATGTGGGAGGTCATGTCCTTTGGAGAGAGGCCGTACTGGGATATGAGCAACCAGGATGTAAGTTTAAGCCACTTCTGAGGGCTTCAGCCCAGCCTGTGAGTCCTTACAGTTTGGCAGGATTAGAGACGCAACCATGAGTTATTAGGGTATCTTAGTTATTTTCTTAAGTAATTGGTTGATTTTGTCCAAGCCTCAGTTAGTTTTAATATTAGTCTTCTAATCGTTACGTTGAATCATTTATTGTTGAATTAGTAATGTTAAAAAATGTTGAATTTTTAATCTAAAGAGAGAGAGATCAAAAACAAAGCTGAAAGGAGAGAAAATGAAGAGAATTTGGAACCTGAACTGGACCTTCTTCATTGATGACATCATCTGATGTGTTGCTCAGGTGATTAATGCTATAGAGCAGGATTATCGGCTGCCCCCGCCACCAGACTGCCCCACCCACCTGCACCAGCTGATGTTGGACTGCTGGCAAAAGGACCGCTCAGCACGGCCTCGCTTCGCCGACCTCGTCAGCGCTCTGGACAAGCTGATCCGAAACCCGGCGTCTCTCAAAATAGTGGCTCAGGACGGAGTCGGGTGAGTGTTGTTTACATGATTGACGGGAAGCTTCGGCTGAATTTGCAGAATGACGAGAAGGAAGCGCGCCTTCTGCTCGGCTCGGGACAGACATTAGCCTCCCACCGCCCAATTTTATGTACCAACTTAACGTCCTGCTGTGACCTGTCGGCCTCTTGCTGTTCCCGCTTCCATTCCCCACATTCTGGCTGTCAGCTGATCCCTCAGAGGAGAAGGGGCTCCACCCCTGATAAATCCCATTGTCTGTCCCTGTCAGTCACTCAGCGTCAGATTATACCTTAGCTTGTGGACGGAATGTTGCCGCAGGATATATTTAAGCTCCTCGCCGTTGCTTGGATGACAGTGCGTGTAAGTAGCCCCTTTGTTTTCCCTCCCACTGTCCCCCAGGCCATCCTACCCCCTGCTGGACCAGCGTGCACCTTTGGCTCTGTCGGGCTGCGCGTCAGTGGGCGAGTGGCTGAGGACCATCAAGATGGAGCGCTACGAAGACAGTTTCCTACAAGCTGGCCTCAGCACAGTGGATCAGCTGGCCCAGATCAGCACACAGTCAGTTTCTGCTTCAGTCACTTTTTATCTTTGTAAGCAAATTATTATTTAGACATCTTCATTTTCTATTTGTTTCAGGGATCTGCTGCACATGGGAGTGACTCTGGCAGGACACCAGAGGAAGATCCTTTCCAGCATCCAGACCATGACCTTTCGGAACAAGAGCACCACCACTGTGACCTTCTGACTCACTTGCCTGCCCACGCACACGTCAACTCCAGCACGCGCGCGCGTGTGTGAGCGAGAGCACTCTGAATCCTCTTCTGAACACGGACTCCAAGAGAGATCGGAAGAATGTCTGCATGATCGGAAGAAATTGTAAAAAGAAAAACGAAGAGACCTGTGAGGACAAACGAGTCCCTGTGAGCAGCAGGAGGCGGATATTTTTACAGGCTGTGGTCAGCTCTTTAAGACCTGGGCCCAATCAGTGTGCAGACTCATGAGAGGAGACGTCAGAGTTTACAAAACCTCTGTGTCATCATACAATTGACAGTTTTATCATGATGAAAAAAGTCACTTCGCCAAAGAAAAGAGATTCTGGTGTCATTTGACAGATTTCATCGTCTCCATTGTTGTGTAATTATGAATGAACCGCCTTTATCCAGTGTGTCCTGACACTTCTCGTCCAGGCCAGATTTCAGCTCTTGGGTGTGTTTTTTTTTTTTTTTTCATCTGACTACATTACCTCCTATTTACTCAGGTGTGATGTGTAATGCAGACTCTGGAGTGCGATGTGCCAGACCTGCTAATAAACCCTCCATCTTCCCCAGGCTGGCTCCGTCTTCAGCACCTCCACGTGCGAAGAGACTCGGACATATCAGCACTTTTGTCATCTCGGAGTGAAATCTGTGTGCAACGAGTCCTTGTGGGTGTTTGTGGCCTCGGTTTGTGCTGGCCTCTCGCTTTTACTGGTTTCAAAAGGAACAAGAAGAAGGAACAAGAGGACTGTAGAATTGATTTTCTTTCTAGAAATCAGGAAACAGGAAACTACCTGATCTTAAATTTGTTTTCCATGGTATAAGTTACGAATTCTATTATTTTGTATTTTCCATTTTTCAGTGCCATTCAAATGTCTCTGTGGACTTAAATGCCAATTTTATAAATAAGAAATCTTTGATGAGCATTTGTGTCATCTTTAAATTTACTGGTTTGCGCTGACTTTCTTCTGTATCTTCAGCCTACACTGCTTATATGGTTTCCAAACAATTCTGCATCACCTAAGAGCAGCACAAAAGCCCCAGCCGTATCCACTGGTTTCAGGGTGGAATGCTAACATGGTGGAGTGGCTGGTTGATTAGCCCACATATTTGCTCTTGAAAGGAACACATAGTGTTTACCTGTGTGTCCATCAGATATCCATCACAGGCTGGTTGTTTCATTCATGTTTCTATCCCCCTGAAACCACTCAAAAATATTACAATCTCAAACAAATAAAGCAAAACCAACACGCTGCTACCAGACTAGCTTGTGTGCAAGATGTCATTGATTTAAGAAGGCCTGATAACTGGTAAAAATGTCTTATAAGTCTTTTAAATTGTGGTTTCTCTAGCTGACTAGTTTGTAACATATGTCTTCTGTGTTCCTCTCAGAAACAGTCATTTACAAAGGGAAGTATGAAGTGTTTGCTTCTGCCCAGAGCCAGAAATATGTGTTTACTGGTATTTATACACAGTTGCAGTCTACACAATGCTTCCAACCATAATATCCATAGCGGTCAAATTGCATTTGAGGTTTAGTATGTTATACTGTCCAGTATCCTTGAGGGTTGTGGCAGTTTTTGTTTCTTTCCAAAAGAAGCTGCAAATTTCTGCACTTTGATTAAAGAACTGCCAGCCTGGTGCATAATATCACTGCAGAAAATAACAGATTTCTATGCAAAATGTCAAAGAATAAGTTAACTTTTCGACAGATCTGTCGAAAAGTTAACTTATTCTTTAAATAAATAAATATATATTTATTATTTTTTTTATTTTTTTTACATTTGGTTTATCCAGGAATGAGAACCTACACAAACATTTAGGGTTTATATCATTTTTCCCTTACGCAGGTCACCTTTTAACAACGAATCAGGAGCACCAAACATTGGGATCTACTAGACTATTGACACACACGGAAGCAGTAATGGATTCATATCAACTGAGGTATGTCATTTTATTAAGTTTGGGAATTTAGCACAGTTAAACTTCAGGCAAATGTGATAATTAGACTCAAACAGCCCAGTACAAACTGATAGGGACACTGGTGGCACAGTGAATCCCAGTGGTTGTTGGGAAATACACACCTGTATGTTAGCAACACTGCAAAAACAGGAAGGTAGAGATGGATGGGTGGACGGGATGCAGATTTCCAAATTGAAGAGTTCAGCAAAGTAAACTTAGCCGATGAAGAGATAAGAATGAGTTAATTAGTGAAGTGTTGAGGCTAATCTGTATTCAGCGCTCATCTGCTCATGCAGGCAGGGGTGTGTTTTAAAGCACGTCTGATCTGTGTGAAATAGAACAGGTTCTTTACTCACTGTACATTCTATGGTTGTCAAGACCACTTTACAATACCTGAAAATAAATGACCTGCCTATCCCCCACTAACACACAGATCTCTCCCAGTTAAACCAGTGACATTTGCCCCACATTGCGAGCAGCTGACAGAGCAGCTCCCCCTCCCCTCCAATAAACCAGTGCTGCTACTGTAAATGTACCTGGACCTGTCGTCTTCCCTGTTGGCTGCTGGCAGGTATGAGGTCACTGAGTAGGTTCTCTTGTTTCTGTCTATGTCAGGTGTCCTGTGTCACTTCAGACGTGTGAGTGTTTGCTCCTCCAAACAGGGGACGAATGGCTGCCTGCTTTGTGGCTCTGGTTGCAAAAATCCCTCTCATCTGTCCCGCCGTCCCATTTTTGATAATGAGAAACAGCAGACGGGCCTGCTCCCTCCACATTACCCAGTTTCTCTCCTTTGCCTTCTGTTTCTCCGGAGAGTCTTCGCCCCTGAGGGCCCCAAAGCTCGTCCTCTCCTGCGTTTTCCTTCCTGGTCCTCGGCCCTTTTAATCAAGAAGAGATGTTCTTTTCTTCTGCCGTGCCTCGGGCTCGGGCCAGCTCACAGCGCAGCATACGCTTAAACTCCACTGAAACTGTGTTTTTTTTTTTTCGTCTCCTGCTACGGTAACGAGGCGAATCTGCCGGGCTTTTCGGAGAGTATTTAGGTGTGTTGATTAATGCGCTTTCATTATCTCGCTGTTGCCGGCTCCTTCTTCTTGTTCTATCGCTCTCATGTGGCCCACAAACCACAAACCAGCCCGAGTGGAGCCTCCAAGTAGTGAAGATAAATAAGCACAAGCAGCTCTTTGTGTACCTTTGTGTCCTTCCTGTGTGTGTGGACGGGTAACTCTATTTCCCATTCTGTCAGGGCTTTCGCGTGACCTTTTGACCCCTGGGTATAGTGCACACCTAGCCTCAGCTTTGTCTGGTCATCTGAATAGCCATTCACTGCTGAGCTGAGGGCAGACCAGGTTTTGGCATTTGCCAGATTGTGTGCCCCCCCATCATTCCCACATTCCCCTGTGCATTCAAGTGTGGAGCATGTGCACGAGTGTGAATGGTAGAGGCGGAGGGGGTGTTGGGGGACAGGTACATGTGTGCTTACAAGACGAAGGGAGGATTACCGAAGTGGTTTCCACCCGTAAACAGCCACGAAAATCAGAGTGTGTTCCCGCATGTAACGCGCCGCATTAAAGGTGCACGCTAGAGGTTCAGAGCTGCGCCTCAGCGAAGTCGGAGGACTTAGCAGGAGACGGGCCCGACAGGGGGGAAAAGTGAATTGTCAAATGTGAAACAGTTGGGGGAGGGGGGTTAGATATCCAGCATGTAGCTGAGCTCTGAAAAATCCCGTCATCGCCACGCTGCAGCTCACGCTGTCTCATCTTAGCTGCTCCCTCCTGAACTCTAGGAGACGTTATGCAGCCTGCGCAGTTTTTAAAGGTGTCGACGTGCCAGACATGCTTGTCAGAAACCAGCCCCCCTCCCCCACACATTCCTGATGGCAGGGTTTGAAGGAGCCGCATCTGACGTGTTCTCAACGTGTGGCAGGCGTGCAGAGGTGACACTGAGCAGAGGTTCCATATCTGCCTTCTTGTTTTTCTGTTTTCGTGCTGCTGCTGCTGCTGCTGCTGCTGCTGCACAACCTTGTCTGAGATTTTTCCACATGGTCCAGATTTGACTGAGAAATCCATGTGATATCAGGCCGCTGCCTGCAGTCAGAGTTGATGGCGGCTACTAACGTGCTGATCTTCTATTTAGTTGCTTTGTGAAAAGTCAGTTCAAAAATCACCGATCCCGACGATTCTGTGTTCTGTTTGGATCTAGGGAATTGTTTCACCTAATGGAAACTCAAAGATGACCATTCCCATGCAGTCAGACTCCCCTCCTGAGATGACTTACGGGCGGTTCGATCAAAATGGCCCCCATGTTTCTGAGCAAATCTCAGCAAAGCGGTTGAACGCGGATCTTTTTTTTTTCGCAGCGTGATTGCGCTGAAAGCCACATTGCTCTGCAGAGCCCTTCCACTCTGTTTGGCATTAGATGTGACGGCTGGGAAGGTGTTGCTGCCTGCTGTTCCACGGCAAATCTGTTGACTCTGCAGGAGCCAGTGCCAGGCCGCAGCTGTAAATAGGAGTCTGACCCACCTGGTCAAATAAAAGTAGTCAGAATTTAATTATAGGCTCTCGCTGCAGTACAGTTGGACTAGAATCAGCTCTCTTCATCGTGCACTTAATCCAGTTGATCAGTATAGGCTTTTATGGCAGGAGCCCCTGCTGTCTCCTCTGTGTTAGTAGCTTTGGCTGTAAGAGACCATCTGACTATCGACAACAGGCACATTCAATCATCACACATCATCTGGACAAAGAAATATCATTTTAAGAAAGTGGATTAAGGGGATTAGGACCAAATGTTAGCAACGTTCCACAGTTTTAGTGTGTTTCTTAGAATTATATGGGTTTAACTTAAATGTATCTTAGATTGTGGAACTTTACTGTCTACATTTTCTACAGATTTCTGAGATTAATGATATATATCCTAGGATTAGATTTCTTACTTTCCCCCTCATGTCCTTCTAAAAATTTTGATTTGACAATGTTTTAGAGAAGTTATTCCCCATGGAAATTTCTTCAGTATAAAATTTTTGACAAACTAAATTCTGACCAACATCTTCAGTGTCAGAAAAGAATATTTTACTGTTCTGATGATCATCATCCATCCAAAGATTTTCCTGCAGACTGGGCACAAGAGCTGGCGTCACCTTCGGCACACCTGAAAGAGCCGGCTGGGTCTTCATCTGGCCTGTTAGTGTGATCGGTAATGCGCATATGAATGTTAGCACCTCCAGGACAAGCGACAGGCCCCTCAGAGGTGTCTGCAGGTTCCTGCTCTGTCTCAGCTTTCAGTACACACAGCCGCCACCCAGCTCCCCTGTGGCTTCCTTTTGTTTTCCTGCCCGCTAAGATGTGCTCATCGCCTCCTGTGAGGAAATGAGAGGAGTGTGACCTTCCCCGCTTCTTACCCTCTCCCTGTGAATCGGCCCATATTCTGAAACTCAATCCACATGCGGCGAGAACTACTGCGCTACGGGGGATTATAAACTAGGGGGAGACTATCAAATTGCTCCACGGCTCTGTCAAAGTGGAGGGTTTTGTGTGACAGAGATGCAGAAAGGGGTTGTGAATCAGAAGCAGGAAAGGTTGTAAATAAACTTGTCATGTTTAAGGTGTTCCTGATTTGGTTTCCTTTTTGAACCCGGGTTTGTCGATCTCAGATTGATGAGTTTACGCTCCATGTGTTTTAACCTCTGGAACACACTTCACCTCCATGCCCCAAACCTAAATCCCTCACATCTCTGAACCCCACCGGCATAAATCCTGACCTCCAAATGTGTACTCAGCATCTCCTCCTCTCACAGAATCTGGCCTTTTTCCCCACCGCCAGGGAGCTTTTGAGGGTCTCAATTAAAGAGGAAAATCTCTGCAGAGAACTGAAATGGCTGAGCTTAAGCTTTTGTGCTGCAGCAAAGCCTGCAGGGTCTGTCTTATTAGAGCAAATGCTGGTCTTTTTTTATTAGTATTGTGGCCAAAGCTGTTTGCTTTAAGTCTGTATTCAACTTTTAGCTTTTGCTGCATCCTCACAGAACTATTTCATGCTGATCATTTTAATCATTTTAACTCTGACTATCTCCTAATTCAGATTTTCTTGCGCCATGGTCAAATCTCCTCATGCCTGCAGCCTACAGAGCCACCAGCCATTAATAATTACACTGTGAAAACACGACCGCTCACGTTTATTACTGACCTCACGAACAGGCTGCTGTGCGTGTGTGAGTGCGTGTGTGTTTTCCTGACTCCTTGCACCTTTGCTCACTGTCTGAGGAGGAAGCATATGGTTATAATTTCACCAGCATCTGGAGGTGATACAAGTAAGTGTACAAAAGGAGCAAAATACTGAATGTAATCAGATTACTAACTTACTAAAAGTAACTGTAAACCGCTCTGGGGAGACTCTAATTTCACAAAGTTTATATACAGCAATAATGAACACCACCCTAACAACACAGACCATTGGGGAATTTCACAAAAATAATTGTATAAGCATTTTTTTCAACGTGCTTTTAGCTCCCTCTAGTGGATTTTCCGTTTTCTAACTGGAAAAAGAATATTTATTTTCCTTTATATTTTTCTTGTACAGAAGCTTAAAGTTGGAACATGAATTGTGTTCTGTGGACAGAATCATGAATATATTAGAGGTGGAGAGTCGAAGGGTTGATGGAGTCAGGAACCGACGTCATTTTCCGATTTTATTAACAATCTGTTGCACTGTGACAATCTGCGCAAATACAGTATATGAATGGAAAATACAGTTCGACGGAAAGAAGATAAAATAATGCGGATTTTTTTATGAATTGATTTTGAAAATAACAGTAGACGTTTATTCACTACGTATGTCTTGAGAAGTCCTCTTTTTTTGTTTTTTCTTACATATATATTTATGCCGCATGACTGCAGCGCGTCAGGGGCAGTTTCATTCAGATGCGTTGATTTGTCCCCACCTAGCGGTCATATGAATATATTGCACCCATTGTTAAAATTTGTGTTTCTTTTGTAGAGCTCTCTCAGATCGACTGCGCCACAGTTCACCTTAGAAGAATGTAATCTATATTATGACATCATTATCTGTGGATTTTGCCACAGGAACACATTTGTTTAAGCAACTGTCTTAAAATATGTGGTAAGATAATGTTCATGTGAGCCTGCCCTTCAAAAGTCTACGTTTAAGGGGTAATTGTGTTATCTCAATATGAACTGTGTGTATGTCAACCAATGTAAAAATATTAGCAAAGGGCTGGTAAGTTCCTATTTTCATATCAGTATGGTATATTACAAATATTCATGTAATTTCTAAGATAATTTAATTTTGGTCTAATGTACATTACGGAGCATTTAGAATATGACACTGAGGTGTTTATTTTTGGGCTTGCAGAATCTTTTCTCACTCACCAGTTGGCCAGTAATCCCATCGTGTACCTAATATATCATTGCTAACTAATTATATAAAGTGGTTATATAAGGAGTCCTCTTGCATCCAAATAAATTCTAATTTTACCCCCTAAATATAATTATTCTTTTAAATTTCATTTGGAATAAATTTGACTCATAGTGACCTGTAGTGAGAGATAGCTAGCGGATAGTCCTGAAATCAGAAATCGCTGAATATCTAATGAGCTTGGATATCTCTTTAACCGCTGCTAATGGAGGTCCTGAGGACCCTGAAGTCCGCCAGGACAGACTGTCATTGCACAGACTGACCACCGGGTGTCAGTAGAGACAGCGCTGCTCATATCTGCTTCATCTTGCTTTGATGTGGCTTC
Organism: Pao palembangensis; assembly: GCA_015343265.1. NCBI lineage: Eukaryota > Metazoa > Chordata > Actinopteri > Tetraodontiformes > Tetraodontidae > Pao > Pao palembangensis. The sequence goes on along the minus strand of CM027094.1, from coordinate 7,490,033 downwards.
ACTGGCGCAGATAAATAATATAATTTTATTGCTATTTGCTCCATTGTAATACAGTCAAAGGTGACTGCTGATTAAAAATTCCGTGTCTCTCCCACAATGGTTAAAAATGCCTCTATCTGCCCATCTTTCCTAAAAAGCACAGGCTTGCTTCCCTCTCAGGAAGCAAGATTGAAAGTCTATATTTTTGAGTGTCTATATGGTCAGACTTACTAAATTTATCTTTTCACCATTATGCAACACATCGCTAAAAACAAGCTCCACTGTTCCATAACCCAGATATCTGACTGTTATACAATATGGACACCAGGACTCACACAAATGCAAACATATTTCTGTCAGTCCTCCCTCCACACTTCATAATAATCCCACTCCTTTGCACATTGGAAACATTGGAAACATTGGAAATGCTCGTGGTCCTAATTTATGATGAAGGCCGGTGTCCTCCAGCTGCTCGTGTGACTGTGTCAATCGAAAGAGCGATTACAGCTGCTTAATCCCAGCTGATCTCTGCCTCCAAATGCCTCTGCAGTCAGAGAACAGCATGGTTCAGTCAGAGTGCTACGTCGCCATAGCAGCTGGGAAGATGAAGGACAGATGCCTGATGGAATTGTTAGACAGTGAATGAGCGTGACATGTGTCCATGTGATGTGCCATTTACTGATTCAGTCACTGGTACTTCTGGAATCCTGTGCATTTGACCTCCACTTGGGACTAATCTGATTGTTGATGGCAAAATGAATATTATTAATAATTCCCCAGTGTGGGGCGGGTGTGCACAGGTGGCAATCATCTCCAAACCAACAGGAACCTCTTTTCCCTTTTTAGAAAAAAATCTTTTCTTGTAGTGTCACATCTTCTCAACTCAGTGCTGACCAAAAACTGGCAGCTGACCTTTGGTGGACGCCAGTGTGTCTTTTATTTGAGGCACCAGGAATGCAAAAAAAAAAAAAAAAAAAAGTTCATTATGATGACAACCTTTGTAAATCAAACTGCAGTGAGAAAGAAAAGAGTCGGAATGTAGCGAAGGGCAACCCTGACACAGGAGTGGGATTATACGGCAGCTGCAGAAGTCCAGATACTCCCTCCTCTAATCTGAACAAATATAAGCTGGTGGAGCTTCATCCTAAATCCCTCTTTTAAGAGATAAAGGGAGAAAGATGCTGATTGCTTTCCCGATTCCATTTTTACCCAAAGAAGCACCTCACATCAGCAGGAGTCATTGTTAGTGACTGGGTGCTGTCGCTTCTGCTGCCATATCTGGACCGCTTTTGTTTTATTTTGGATTTCGACTCCACAAAGGAGCGATCGGGACTTTTTGATGCTTCGCGAGTGCTTTAAGTTCTCTTTCCAGCTGTTTGAAGCCTGACTTTCTCGGGCCGGATGTTTAAAATCTGCATGAATCTCTATTAAAATAGCACTGCCTTGTTGTTGGGCTCCTTACTTAGACACAGTTTTTTGCCCAAAGTAGACGTTGCAGGCAAAAACAAACAAAAGAGAGGAACAGTTTTCATCAGTCTGCAGCATCTGACTGGAGATAATAATGTTTGCCAGCCGTGGCGGAACCGGAGGAGGTAAAGGAGGCAAATACTCAGTGGAAGACCTGTATGGCATCAGTAAGAAGCCCAAAGCTTCTTCCTCCTCGGGGAGCATTGTGGCCAAAGCTGGACCCAGGACCAGCAAGAGCCCTGAGCAGAGGACCGAGTCTGAGGCCCTGGCCTCGCAGATCCTCGAGGCAGCGCACAGGCTGGTGGAGCGACGGCGTCTGGAGCTCTACCTGAGAGAGTACGGCCTCTCCCTGGCCGAGTGCGAGGCTGAGCGCTCTGCAATGACATACAGGTAAGAGGTGAAGGGTCAAGGAGCGAAGAAAATCCTGGCGTACATGACAGAACTCAGACAGAAGTGCAGGGAGCAAAGGCAGACATCACTCCTGGCTGCAAAGAGAATTCAATTGCGTTGTCCAAAAGACAAAGCGACAGGGTCAACGGCAGTTTGGCATGAATCATGCATGGCTTGATAGGAGGGGCCAGGGCCAGGCAGCTATTTGTTATTTTTCACTTCCAAGTGCTCAATTTTCTGTAGTTACAGATAAAAATTTCTGAAATCACTCTTGCAGGAAACTGTGACACAAAGGACCGCGTCTGTGACATAGCATCAAACAACACATTGTTGCATATTTCATCATTAAGTAATCGCTTGTATTGAAGAACTTCGTCTAGTCTATTTGTTTGTGTCTCTTAAACACTGGCGAGATTAATATTTAAAGTAATAATTTAACTCAGAGCAGCATTGTAGGAAATAATGTGTTTGTTCAGGGATTATTGCTCTTGATACGTGGCCTGTGGGTGGCGCTGTTACCCTGAAACTAGAAAAACAGGCAGCTAAATGTCTTTTCCTTTCTTTTTTCTCCCGAGCGGCAAAACATGAACCAGTTAGATCTTACTGGTTTCTCTTGTCTGCTGGTTTTACTGGACACAGCAGATTTCCGTGTGCAGGAGAGTTTCAGAAGGCCAAACCCTCAGACTCCCACAGGCAGATTATGAATTTAAATCTTCAAAGTTGGACATGTTTGAATACAGCACACGTTTTTGAGTGGATTTTGCAGTGCAGAAGATTAATGGAAAAGCAATTCTGTTTAAAGTGTTTAATACATTTTCCTCTGGTCATCATTACTTTGACTGACAGTCTGGAAGGAAAAGAATGTGTCTGAAAGGAGGCCTCAGAGTTACAGCTCTGGGAAACCACACGCATGATTCCCGTTTGGAATATTTAGCATCTGGTTGTTGTTGGAGAGCTGTGGCGCAGAGGATCCACATGATATCTAAAATCAAAGAATTAGCTGTTGACTTGAGGCCAATAAATCAGTGCATTTTATGTGGCAGTTCAGAGCATCATCCCAGTTAGAGGCAGCAGCGCTTTGAAATGAGCTTCAGTGTCCGACACCACAGCCTCCTTCAAGGACACATAATCGTCCACTCTTCTCTCCGTCTCTGCCGTCTCCTCCTTTTCTTGAGGGCGAGCGTCATCTCTTAGTCTGTCTGCAGACACACTGCAGGAACACAGAAAACTGTAGAATTGGGATTTAAAAACCTGATTAGATTGGGACAGATTGGCAGTGACCCACGTATGTGTCCAAGTGTCCCCGAGCAAACTTCTGAACCCCTGCTGTGTATTCAGTGTATGATTATTCCTGAATCCCGATTGGTTGTTCTACCATCAGCGTGTGAATGGGTGAATACACACATTCCATTCCTCCCTGCAGCTGGAAACCTCTCTGTCCCAGCTTCCACCCTCCAGCCCTCCAAGCTTATGTCCAACTTTAGAAAAAGAGCTGGAAACAACCTGAGCACTGCAGAGTGATCCAAATTCGCTGCATGTGGTGTCACCACAGGGGGGAAATGGACAGAAATGATGATGGTTTGTGTGTCTGCAGTCCTTGACACGTTATCTTTTCTGTCTTGGTTTCAGACACAGCCTGGAAGGGATTGACGCTTGCTTCTAATGGCACTTTGATTTAAATGGAAGTCTTTTTTGCATGAGATAATAGTCATCATCACCATCATCATCACCACCACCATCACAGTACTGCAGGAATGATCATGATGGGTGTGGTGGAATAACAGGAGAAATCACTGCACATGAAAACTAGGAACTCTGGTCATTTATCATCAATTGGAAATTAGAGTGAAATTAAAGACGTCTGCAGTTATGACATATAAATGTAGATGGTGAAGGGATGATTGTGCAGCAGTGTGGTGTGTGATGAAAAATGTATAGATCACACCCGAGAGAGAGAGAGAGAGAGAGAGAGAGAGAGAGAGAGAGAGAGAGAGAGAGATTCTTTAAAACCCCCCACAATGTCTGTGTGTTTCGTGAACATTTTGGAGCCTGGAGATTTAAAGAAGAGAAGGGGAGGAAGGGTGTTTTAAATAAAAAAAAAAAAAAAAAACGTGCTGAGAGGGGAAAACCCAGAACCCAGGGCGCCCCTGACATGTCCGCTGCAGCTGATTTGGGAGCCAGTATGCCGGCATTTTTTTCAAACCCGAGCCCCGTGAGATTTTACCGAATAACGAGGGAGCCGCGCAGCTGCTGCCGGTGCGCGAACGACTCAGCTCGCTGAAGGTAATCCGGCTCCTCGATCCTCTGATTTTTAATTTTTCTTTCCCTCTTTATTTGTCGATTCTGCATGAAGCTGCGGGGCGATGGTGCATTGGTGGATTTCGGCTGCGTGAATCCGATCGAGCCTGTTTTGCTCGGGCTGACGCGCAAAATTGAGGCAGGTTTTGGATGGATGGAATAAATGCGAAAGAACAGAAGATAACAAAAAAGGACTTATTTCGACGTGAGGTGTGAAGATGCCTGTGGCTGCGGCTGTGTCATTGCTGCAGCACACTCCCCGGCTCCTCGTTTCCAGGCGGACTCATCTAACCTCAGCTGAGCAGAGAAGACAGGCAGCTATTAAGCGCTTCACCACCCAACTTAAGCCATAGGAGCCCGTGCATGCATGTAGGGGCTGCCACTGAGGTGAGGAAGCCCTCCCCATCACCTATTAAAACCCCATCAATCTGCTGTGATCTTACAAAGCCTCCTGATGGTTTTTGGAGAGCAGCCCTGGTGCATCCTGCGAGTGTGAAAACTCAGAACACCCTTTTGGCAGATTTGCATCAGCAGACAGGAGACAGAGCAGACGGCAACTCTGTGTGTGTCATGTTAGAGGCTGGACGCTCGCCTGCTCTGCCCAACACTCGGAGAACACCTCTCACCTGTCCTGTCTGAGCCTCTTCTGCACAAGCGGATTGGATCTCCCACAGAAGCACAACCCAGGACACAGTATTAAGCAGCACCAACAGTTTACAGACGGTGTTGCCGGGCCAGACCTCCAAGTCCCTCCCACAGCCTGGATTTTTGTCTCTGAGAGTGAAAGACATCGGACACCAGGGTCAGGATGCAGGTGTCTTTCGCCTGCACTGAGCACAACCTCAAGAGTCGCAGCGAGGACCGCCTTTGTGGCCTCCGCACCGCTCCACCTCCCGGTGGAAGCAGCGGCGGAGTTGGGGGAGGAGGAGGAGGAGGAGGAGGTGGTGGGAGTGCAGGAGGAGGAGGTGGAGGAGGTGGTGGAGGTGGAGGAGGAGGCGGCAGCGGACAAGGAAATAACGGCAACTACATCTCTCAAGGTTCGGTCAAGACCAGGGAGGGGTCCGGGGCCCGCCAGGTAACTCAGGGCCATGCTCACATGAAGGAGGCCATCGGGCGCCACACCAGCATGAAGTACAGGTGAGTGTGGAGCTGGAGCTTCAGTGGAGAGTAGGAGGGGAGGGGGTCACGGCTCTCGGTTCCCTTCAGCCACGGCCTTTTGACCTCCGCATGATCTCACGGCCAGCAGATTATTGCACATCAGCAGCCGTGTCAGACCTTGCACATGTGCTCGCCCTGGTCTTCAGATTGTGCTTCCCACGAGAACAAAATGAAGCTTTTAGAGAAACAAAATGAAATGTATGATTCACTGACACAACAGTACACAGATAGAACCATTATTAAACAGTAATGAGATTAGCTGGTTGCAGTGCAGGTTGCAGACGTGCAGGAGACGTTTGTGGCAAACACCAGGTCTGAGTCATAACAGCCAGCTAGAAAACAGAGCAGAAGAACAGCACCAGAAGAACACCGCCGGGGCATTTTGGAGTTAGTGGCAAACAAATCAGTTCACCTTGATGGATTAGAGCTCCAGTTTGACAACTGACAGCTGTTTATGAAGCCCCCGCTCAAAGAGGGGGGTCCTCGGAGACGAGGAAAACATAGCAATCTATGTAAACATACATTAAAACAGGGAGTCGTCTCCAATCTGTACCGCCACCTGTTTCCTCCATTCAGACTGGGAAACTCGGGCACCCGGAGGAGACGTTTAATGACCTGTTTTCCTGCTAATCAGGTTGATTGTATTTCGCCAATTTCATTTTCATTTAATAGGATGTTTAAAAACGGAAGATGAAACCTGGATTCCACCTCCTCCTTCAGAGGGGCAAACAAACTTGCGATTGGTCGGGATGATTCCGGCTGCACTGCCGCCTCAGGAAAAGTGGCACTAATAAGGATTGCGGCACCTCATGAAGTTTATGCAGCATATGGTCGGCTCTGTTGGCCGGGAGCAGCACCTCAGGCGCGGCCTTTGGTTTGTTTTTTTTAGTCAGTCTCGCTCCCTAATTAGGTGGCACTGCTGTCGTTTGTCAGCAGGGTTTTCGCAGCAGTGGTCACGCTTCTGTGTTTCAGGAAGTCAGGACGAAACAGAGATGTCACACGCAGAGTAAATGTTGTTTAGGCTGGTGTCTCTGATTGAGGACAAATGGTTCCCACAGGTGAACAGCTGCAAAGAATCAATCTGCATTCAGGGTTCCAGATGGCACCAGTTCTTCTCTGATCAATCTGGCGATCTCTTTGACCTGAGTAGACGATGACACCTGCTGCCTCTCCTAACACAAAAGCACCTTTACAAAAGTAAAGGTGACAAAAATCCACAAATGACATAGAAAACGCCAAATTATTTTACACCATGAAAATGATTACCAGCAAATGAACAAATCTGACATTTGGAAATAAAATATTGCCAAGGAGTTTGAATGATTTCTGTGTCTGAACAACTTCCAAGGAAACCAAGAACGTTAGAGGGCCTCAGTGTTGGAACGTTAGGTGCAGCAGAAACTGTGTTTCTGTCGGATGGTCTTAGCCACTTTCATGCAACCAAACTCCAGAAAGTATAAATTCCTTGAACTGAAATTTTTACAATACACATTTGTAAAAAATGCAAGTTAAAAAAAAAAGTAATATTATAAGAGAGGTTTTGTGTCGATTACGTAACCTCATATTGCACGTCTGCCTCATAATTATACCCAAATTAACAATTTACTCTGGGAGAGTCTGCAAGTTCTGTCATTCAGGATACTGGTCGTTTCTATGGCAACCAGGTTTTCTCTTTTCACCAGCAGCAAGTTAGGTGTATTTCCAGCATGGAAAAATGCGCCACACTTGGCTCGTTCTCATGTTTGGCTGCTGGACAGGCTGTCATGTCTGCAGTGCCTGAGAGGCAGGAAAGAAAATGCTTATATAAAAAGATGTACAGACACATGAAGAAGAGTCCCTGGCTGCAGCCTCTCCAGAGACACATGAATGGCGTTTTGCTGTTCCTAAATCTGCATCAGCTCCAGAAGGCTCTGTGAGTTTGTTACACCTGAGATCAGACGAACTTTTATGGCTGATGAAAATTAAACCGCTGGGACACTCTTCCTGTGTTAACTGTCCGGATGCTAAGCTAATTAGCTGCAGATTCTACCTTCGTATTAATGGAGTGAGAGACTTGCACTCAGGTGTCCTGACAGTGACTCTGTCCTCGTCAGTTATCCCTTTGGAGGAGGTCCTCATCCATCTCTCCCCTGCTGTGGCGACCTGAAAGATAACTACTTATGATGTTTGTTTAACCTCCAACTGGAGGTGAGAAGCCTCTAACCGTCGTCATCCAGCTGCTCAACCGCTCTCATAAAACCTTGACAAAGCAGCCCTAAGAGTGTCGAGCATCTCCATTGGTCACACATTTGTTAACGGCGGCGCTTCTCTAAACGATCAGTGCATTTGGAAATTGCTAAGAAAAGACTGGGAGGCTAAGAACAGAAAACCACAAGAGTATTATTTGAGTTTTAGGGCTGAACTAACCGACTGGAACCAGTCAGAGGATGTTGAAAAGGCACACACTTCTCCTTGGAAACACTAAATCCAGAGTCTTTTCATTTTCTGTAATTCCAATTCTTTATCGCAAAATGTGCTAAGTGAAAGCAGAAAATACCTCACAAGAATGACAAAAACAATAGAATTAAAGACAATAATAAACTCACATGTGTTTATTTGTTGGTTTACACATGAACCCTCCCATGGCAGACATTTGACCCTGGTCTGTTTTCAGCTGCTTTCATCACTTGGGCAGCAGTTGGACACCTTTTCTTCACTCTTTCTCTCTCTCTCTTCTGTAATTTTGCCACCTTTGTTCATTAAGCAGGGAGCTCTCCATCCTTGTTGACAGCCTCTACAATTTTGTTTTTGCAAATTTTGAGTGCTTCAGCTCTGGTGGAGTCATGATTGCTGCTGCTGAGTATTATTCCAGTTTTCCAGAGGTTTTTCTTTGTTACTGGCCTCCGTTTACTGCAGAAAACCTTTTAGGAGTGTCCTTCAGCATCAAACTGGAAAGCTGATTTTATGAAACATGTTGACACCATCTATTCAACTATTCAGGGCCTCTCAGTTGCCACGAATAAAAAAAATAAATAACTGGCCTCAAAAAGAACAAATATGTGAATATGTAAAAGAAAATGTGCTTTTAACATGAGATTATTTTATGTGCAGCCTCAGGTCTGTATGTAGAGGTGCGTGAATGAGCTAACTTTCCGTTTTCAATACAAACTTAATGCTGGGTCACTGTTGGTCAATTAGGCTTTAGCTTGTCAATATTTGTCTGGTGGAGGGAAGTAGCCACACGGTGACTTTGCTGAACCTGCAAAAGAGGAAGCTGCATCATTCTCCCTTAATATCTCACTGATATCATCTCTGAAACAGCTGCTAATCAGTATCACTGCATCGGAGCAACAGTACAGTGGAAAGAAATCTCCTCTGTGTTTAAAGATCTAAAAGGTATTTTTGGCTTTTTTTTAGTATTTCTTCAAGTTTGTCTTTGTAAGTCAATTCAATGAACTGAAACTTAATAAAGAGGCACTTTTACAGCAGACAGCCTAAGCTAACCAAACTGTGAGATCACCATCGGTCAGAAGGTGAACTGAACCTCTCAGACGCCCAGTCTCATGAATACATTCCATCTGAACTCAATCAGAGGGCTCAAAGCTCAAACTTCCTTTCTTTAAATCGCCATCTGCAGACTGCTCGGTTCTCCCTCACGTACAGGATCGCAGCCTTTGACCAGAAGAAGAAGAAGAGACACAGACGGATTCCTGCTCTGGTGTCACCTCTCAGTTAGTTTGAAGGACAAGTAGCAGTTGATTCAAATATTAGAAAGTGAAAGGGTTCTGCTTAAGAAAAAGAGACAGAGCTGCCCTGAGACCTGTCTCTGCTGGAGGAAAAAGTACTGCCTCCTCTGTGAGAGCTTGGTGTTGTTGTGTACCTGTTACATAAGCAGTGTGTGATTTTGTGCACTGGGTGTGAAAACCTACTCTGGTTTTAACCTTGATAAATGGTCAGCTCACACTCTTCCAATTGAAGCGGTTTGCCAAGGTCGAGACAGGGGGACGCTTTTAAACCTGATGCATGTCTTTATTAGCTTCTTTTTTTTTACATCCAGGATTCCTAATTGTATTTACAATGGGTCAAAGGAGGAAAACTGATACCTGCGTCAGCTCTTTAAAGTCCATTACCCTGCTGAGAAAGAACTCTGGGCAAGAAGGCGAGATATATGTTCTCCTTTTGAGTGAAGTGACCCTTGAAAACTCTGAAACGGTGACTACAGCAATATTAACAAAGAACAGTGTGTGTGTGTGTGTGTGTGTGTGTGTGTGTGTGTGTGTGTGTGTGTATGTGTGTGTGCAGAAAAATTCATGTATAAGCACACACACACATACACACACACACACACAGCTGTGAGTTATTAATATCTAGGTGTGCTCCCCTGGAGAAAAGCCTGCTCAGCATGTGTTGCATGACAACTGCAAAAAAAAAAAAAAAAGAAAAGGAAAATCTCCCGTCAGTTGGCCCAGACCATGTGTTTATGGTGTCTTCCTCCTCCCTCAGGTGAAAACAAACTGTAAATGTCAGCTCCAGTCACAGTGCTGACTACATCATGTCAGAGCACCTGTGTGGCCCTTCTGTCTCTCTGTGTTCCAGTAGTAATAAGGTTTGGAACAGCCCAGCCTGTAATCACCCTGTTTGGAGTGGATGATTTATGACGGCTGAGAAAATAAATAAGAACACAGGCCTGTTGGAATGGCCAAAGAGAGAGCCATCTGCATTTGTGTGAGCTCTCCAGTGCATTCATGCATGAGCTTATGCAGATCTGTGCCTGCACTGGAGCGCAATTCCCATCAAGCAAGAATATGCACGTGAGAGCATCGATCCCCCCCCCACCCCCGACCCTCCCACCCCCAAACAACAGAGAGCGTGTCACTTTCAGCATCTACATCTGGCCGATCCAAACTGAAGCAGATGCAGCAGACAGTGAGAGAAAAGAGGGGGAGCATGTGTTCTCCAGACTCACTGATAGTAATTTAGCACTGCAGCACTGCAGAGCCGTGGGGGTGGGGTGGGGTGGGGGGGGGGGTGCTGTCATACGCAGAAACAATGACAATCCTCGACTGCACAGACAACAAAAGTATTCCGTATACGGAGAGCGTGAAATCAACCCACTTCAGCGCTCTTGTGACAGCAGGGAAAGTGGATTTTTGCATGTTTTTCTAGCCTCGAGCTGTTTTTTAATGCCACTAAAAGCATTCTAGATGTCAGAGTGCACGTGTGTGGCAGCTGTGGATGCTTGACATTCACTTGTGTACACTCCAGTGTGGTAAGCACATTTGGAATTGTGCTTCACAATAGGCTTCATAAACAACGTCAGAAAATATCAACGTGCCACTAAATATCAATGGAAAACGTTGGAATTTCTAGTACAAAATTTTGCAGTGTTGCTATGAGGGTTGCAGCTAGCAAATAGCTTCTGGATCAGCTTCTGATTTGCACATGAAACATGGGATGCCACCGAGGAGTTTGATGCTACTTCTGTGCAGATTCTGGCTTCAAATGATGTCACAAATGAAAGATGGCAGCACTCACAACCCAAGTGTCACTGCTGTTATCTCCAGAGTGATATTGACACAAAACGCCGTACTTGTTTATGAATTAATAGTCTTTGTTTTAACGAGTAGAGATATTTTTGGGGAATATTTTTGAATATTCTTTCCCTGGTTGAAGTTGAGAATGAAAGGTATTATTTGAAGCAGCAAAAACATAACAAAGACCTTCGAAAGAGAACAAAACAACTTTCTAGTTGGAAAGGCCTGTAAAGTCTGTTTTCCTCCCATGTGTCTCATTTATATTTATGCCCATTGTTTAAAGTGAGCCAGATCTCCACACAAAGAGCCACAGATTCCCTCAACTTCCACCTGTGTGCTATTTTGACAAGAGTTTAAAGAGATGACAAACAATGTGTATCAAACCCACCCACCCACACACACACTCAAACACACACCCGGTGCTCACACACAGTGGCACCGACACAAACGCTTACATATGCAGGAATCTAAAAATAGCTTAAGGTCAAGCGGTAAAAATAGACCAGGGGAAAATAAAAGCGGCACTCGTTGGACTGAGTCTAAATGCTGTGACAGTCTGTCTTTCTGCATTTGGCTATTTGTGGCAGTCAGGCAGGCGAGCGGAGAGGGGAGAGGCGCCGGAGATGAAAAGACGGCGAGCGGTGAGTTGCACTGCAGTTCTGCTGCCTCTCCAGCTGCCTAATTAGAATGAGGGAGAGGCTGTGTGGTGGTGGAGGAGGAGGAGGATGAGGAGGAGAGCAAGCGTGAAGCCCACGCCATTTCCAACTGTACATGCTCCGTGGTCACAAACACACCTCTCTTCTTCTCCCCGCACGCCCTCCAGAATTCGGCTGTCTGGATAATCAGCTGTGGCATGCTGGGTAATGGACTTCCCTTTAGCTTACAGGGGATTTTGGGCCATTTATCCTGCAAACCTTTTTTTTCTGAGCAGAGTTCTACTCCCAGAGGCTGCTTGACTGACCGAACCATTAACATATTAAGCACAAGAGGTCAGTTGTTTTGCAGCAATGAGACATGTGCTGTAATTAAACCACCACAGAAAGACAGACAACAAGTACCATGAAGGAAGGCTTTCTAATTTCCTCTTATATGCCCTGTATTATTAGTAAATAGCCAGTATTTTTTATTAACACACAAGACCACATACTTTTAAAGTAGCAAAAAAAAGTCAGGATTATTTGTGTCATTTTAACATACAGAGAACCTGCACGCATGCATTAAAGAAAGAAGAAATACTGTACAAAATAAATCCTGCAAATACCCCTCCGGTCTGGACTGAGCAGCAGCACATGAAGGAGACGTGAACTCGCTCAACATCTGGGTCTGGTCCCTGGAGCCCGGCAGGACGGCTGCCCGCTGCTCCTTAGGGACGGGTTAAAGCAGAGGTCGGATTGCTCTGCACGTTTGTGCACGTGCAAACAAAAATAGCGTTTCATCTGGGAATAAAAGTGCAAATAATAATCCAGAAAATAGAGATTAGATAATTCATTTAGGGTTTAAATACCGTAAGGGATGGTAGAAATGTGCAGTACAAATATTACACCTGAACTAACTGATCATTAGTGTCAGATGTTATAATAATGTGTTAATGTTTAGTATAATTTCAGATGTTAATGAGCTGATCCATCATCTTATTTATATTTGATAGTATATAAAGAAAACCGAGCAAAGTTTCCCCAGAATTACTGTACTTGTCACTTACACACATCAGTGAACTGTTAGATCTCACTGGTGACTGAGTGTGCAAATGCATCCTAAGTACCCACACTTCACCCACATGCACACTTGGTGCCATCTTTTCCCATTGTTTGTTTCTGCTCTTTCCCACAGGAACCTGGGAAAGTCAGGCCTACGTGTTTCCTGCCTGGGCTTAGGTGAGTTGGTGTGTAGAGGCAGGAGTGTGTTCCTCTGCGTTCTCCAGCCTTCAGGCTGAACTAAACTCTGCTCTGCTGCAGGGACCTGGGTCACGTTTGGATCGCAGATCTCTGACGAGGTGAGACTCTGGGTTGCATCTACTCGTGCAGCTTTAGTCTAAACCTGAGTGTTATTTACCAACGACCTCTGGGTCATTGGAATCATCTTCTTCTCTGGTCTCAATTTCTGCATTCGTGCAGATGGCGGAGAACCTGATGACCATAGCTTACGAGAATGGAGTGAATCTGTTTGACACAGCAGAGGTGTACGCTTCTGGAAGGTCAGACTATCTATCTATCTATCTATCTATCTAGAGATTTGTGATACTTTTTTTCTTCACAGAGCGGAAATCACTTTAGGGAATATTATCAAGAAAAAAGGCTGGAGGTGATTATGAAACATTTTATATGTTGAGAAGAAAAATTGTCAGTGTTGTTCATTCTGACTCTGTCCTCATCAGACGCTCCAGTTTTGTCATCACAACAAAAATATACTGGGGAGGACAGTAAGTAGAACACCGCTGCAATCACGTTTTTCAAGGATCATTTCCCAAAAGCGTCGCTAATATGGGTTTTCATCTCGTCACAGGGCAGAGACGGAGCGAGGACTCTCCAGAAAGCACATTATTGAAGGTAGAGTTTATAACCCTCATCTACAGCGTGAGCAGTTATGGTCTGTCACAGAGCTAAAAGCAAAGTCAGAGTAGTGCATCATCATAAAAAGTCCCGTTATTTGCTTGTTGTTTTAAAGAAAAGCAGTTTTGAGTTGTGATGATTCATTCAATCACCCTTTACTCTTTGAGTGTGAGTGTGTTAACTCCACATCCCACGTCAGAGTAAATGCTGTACATCGTCCTCAGAACATGATGCGTGATTCATAACAGTAAAACACACTTGCAGTACGTTGTGTGGGGATGAAAAGGGAGGCAGACGCAGATGCTCATTAATTGTCTCTGGGACAGTAAAGGTGTTGGAGGGATGTAGACAGAACCTCCAGACTCTCCATGTAATTATATTATTAATTATTAGAGAGCCGTAGTTTGAATGCTGTTTTAAACTATTTCAGAGTGACCCTAGAGGGCGCCTCACTACGCATTATCCACAGTCCAGAAGGGCATTTTTCTGGATCAGTATAGAGCATTAACCACTAACGCTTGCTCTCCAGGTTTACGAGGATCCCTATCAAGACTCCAGCTGGACTATGTGGACATCGTCTTTGCCAACAGAAACGATGTCAACAGTCCAATGGAAGGTGATGAGCTTCAGAATATATACAGTATGTAATAGCTGCCACTTTAGCTGCAGTGTGCTGAGATCCTGTCATGGTGTTACTTGTGGAATGCAGAGATCGTTCGGGCCATGACGTTTGTAATAAACCAGGGGATGGCCATGTACTGGGGAACATCACGCTGGAGTGCCATGGAAATCATGGTGACTGCCCGCCTCCCATTCCTCCAGGACAATGTGGTCCTAATGTAGACATGCTGACTGGTGTTTTCCTCTCTTTTGCATCAGGAAGCATACTCGGTCGCACGCCAGTTCAATCTGATACCCCCTGTGTGCGAGCAGGCAGAGTATCACTACTTCCAGAGGGACAAAGTGGAGGTGCAGCTTCCTGAGCTCTACCACAAGATCGGTCAGTCGCCGTTAGTTCCGACATGTTGTTAATTCCTCCCTAATGTCATATCATTTCATTTAATCTACATGTGTGTCATCATTCGACTCATTCAGGGGTCGGAGCCATGACCTGGTCTCCGCTTGCTTGTGGATTAATCACAGGGAAGTACAGCGATGGAGTACCAGAGTGCTCCAGAGCAGCGATGAAGGTCAGATTGATTTAACCAGCTCTCCTCCGGGGTTTATCCCACTTCAAATGGGCCTGGGTGTAATGCTCCTCCCGATCAGTGAGACGCAGCAGCGTGAAATCAGTGCATTTCTTCATTTTCTCCATTTGAAGGGGTACCAGTGGCTGAAGGAGCGAGTGAACAGTGAGGAGGGCCGCAGGCAGCTCATCAAGATCAAAGAGCTCCATCTACTGGCAGACAGGCTGAGCTGCACTGCTGCGCAGTTAGCCATAGGTATGATCCACAATAAGCAAACTTGTGCAGCGCAGGCGATCCCTGATGCAAAGACAGATTTTGATCCCTTCAATATTCTTCAGATGTAAAGTTTTTTCTCTTTTTTTAGCCTGGTGTCTGCGCAGTGAGGGAGTCAGCTCAGTACTTCTGGGTGTTTCTACCACTGACCAGCTGCTTGAGAACCTCGGGGCCCTGCGGGTAATTATTATTTCTAACCTTCTCCCACATGAATAAATTGTTTTTGGGTTTAATAAGAGTAATATTTAAGGCTGACTACTTTCTTTTCTTGCTTCTTGCAGATTTTAACTCAAATGACCCCTCAAATCGTCACTGAAATCGACGCCCTGCTGGGAAACAAGCCTCACTCGAAGAAAGAGCTGCGCTCGTAAAGACCCCAGATCTGACCCACCCGTAATGTTTCAAGAGGGCAAGGAAGAAAATGACACTGGGGAAACATCACTTTTCGCTCTGCTGTATACTCAACTTGCATGTCCTCAGCAACATTATGCTTCCAAGTATGTGCACATTTCCATTGTGCGCAGTAAATTGTATCACGTTTGAAAAAAAGATCTCTCCCTGGTTTAAAAAAAAAACAAAAACAGGTATTTATGGCTTAGTGCAGGTTGTTCAGAGACGACTTACCTGTGAAGGCTGCAGGACTCTGAGTAATATTCACCTGCTGGGAAGGAGGATGTGGCACCGAAGGATCTAATGGGGGAAAAGAAAAGTCACCCCTATGTGAAAATGTGTGGAAAAACTTTTAGTGCGTCAACGGTGATTTCATTGGACGTTTGACGCTCCTCCTTTCGCAGCTGCCTGTTACTCTCTATGATGTTTAGTAACAAGCAGTCAGAGAGCTAAAGGTTAGTACTCATGTGTCTAGCCTGACATTTCCCATAGTGTGCATGTGACTGGTATGTTATGCTCATGGCTTTACAGGGTTGGGAACAATAGATCACTTGTTATTAAATTCTAAGACTCAATAATCCAGTCTGGTATAAAAAAAGATAACATGCATTCCTTCATGATTAGTGAATCCAAGATTCATTTATGTGCAAAATATTTTTGTCTAAATTCTGAAGAAATGGCTGGCTTTGAAATCAAAGTGCATTATTGTAGTTTTGGAATGAACAATTAGGCTAGAAAAGCGTAGCAGGGGAGCCTCTGAAAGACACTCTCCCAGCCCTGCATCTTTCACAGCAGCCTCCTCTGTCTGTAAACTGTGCGCATGTCCCTTTAACAGAGAGCAGTCCAGCCGGCGGGTCAGCGTGGCATGGCTTCAGTATGGATTTACTGTGCACATGGAAGCAGTTTTTTAAACTCTAAATGGTCTTATGGTTTGATCCAGGCTATCAGCTGGTGGGCGATGTTGCTTTATTGACTTTCTAAAGTCACAACTATGCGTCCACGTGACGTGAATTAATCTTAGTGCTGTCCTAAACTGGATGAAAAGATGTTGGCCTTGTACCCAGCAGCTCCACAACCAGAATTATTTCTCTTTTTAGATGCTTGGACAACATAAAAAAAAGGCCACAGAGCTTCTGATTTAGGAAATACTGTGCTAAAATAAATAAATAAAAATAAAAAGCAGTTGCCAGATAAGATGGAAATGAAAAGCCTGAGTTTACCAAGTGTGGTATTACTCCTGTCACAAATCGCTTGGGTTGAGATTTTTTAACCTTTTGTGCAAACCCAAAAACAGGATCTGCTCATTTCTTTCACACAGGTGCACATCTCCTTTCTGACTGTGCATTTCATGTCTGTTCCCTTTAGGTTGGTATTGTTTTCATTGCTCTGTTATGTGAAGAGGAGAACTTGTTCCTTTCATGATTTCCCATTGCGATGGGATTTTGTTTTTCCTTTTGATACATGACGCAGTTTTAGCTGGTACAAATGTAAATGGTACCACAACAACGATGACAGCGTCTGGAACACGCGAACCGTGCAACGACGGTGTACAGCTCAGCTGAGTGTAGCTTCCAGTGTACATACGTAGATACTCCAATCAAACTTTGAAAATGTAACTGGCTGCTTTATTTAACATTTTACTGTCTTGCAACAAAGAGAAACAAAAAAAAGACAGAAGAAGGTGAACACGTCGTTGTCTGTTGATATGACCTGAGGGGGACAAACGCACGACATGACACACTGAGCAAGAGAACCTGCAGACTCCTCACACTCATCCACACAGGGAGCTGGAAACACTCTTTCTGCTCTCATTTAAACGCAACCCCGAACCTTCGTGTTCAACAATAAAACCATCATGACAGATTTACAGCGTTGGAATTACGGATATTTTTGTGAACATTGATGAGACTGCATATTTCATTTGAACTGTCAGGTCAACACCAGAATACTTTTATTACACCTTGGGTGTGTTTAATTGCACACAGAGGCTTTTACTGTTGCCTAACTCCAACAGAGAGGCTCTCCCCATTTTCTCCACTGAATTTTTATGTTTCTCTGAGACCATGGGGAAAAAAAAAAACACCAACAAGAGTTACAAATTATGAACCTCGTGTGCATACAACGATAAATAACAAGAAGCTAGGCTATATTTTGAAGTAATGTGGCAAAGGACTAGATATATGGATATAATGAGCATGCAACTGCTTCATAAGAACTATTTAATATGTCAACAATTCCTTGAAGTTGGCCCCTAACACGTTAAATTTACACTGCTTAAAAAAAGACAGAGAAAAGGTTTGGAGGACGCCCGTTAATCTCCTGAATGTCAGGTGGTTCTTCACCTGTGGACCTCAAGTGCCGGAGAAGCCTGGATGTGTCACTGCCAAGGCCGTCAGAAGGGAAACAGGTCGGACCTGGATTCATCTGCCCGTAGAGGGGCCACTTGATACTGTAGTTTCCCAGTGTTGTTAAGGTGTAGCTGTAGCCGTTGCTGTCATCACAGCATTCCAGCTTCAGAGTCTGCACCATCGGGCGTTCCCATTGGCAGTGTGACATTTAAAACAGTCTGATAATTGTTTTCCTTCTCTTATTCCTCTGGGCCTTGCTCTTTATCTGATAACTATTAAAAACAGATCAGTGATCCATCTATGACATGTTCCTTAGGTAAACGCTGAGCTGGAGTACTTCTTGTATTGTTCCATCCTGTGATGTGGATACCAAACCATGTAAACCAAATAAGATGAGTCACTACTCCAGATTTAAAGTCGTTGTAGGTGCTTTATCTAAATGGTTTTCATCAGTCTTGGTGATTTAATAGCAGATATGGAATGCTGAACGTAGGGAATATCTGCACTCCATCCTCCCGCCGACTGCACATCTGCTGCAGCAGATCCAACTCCCTTTGGATAGCTCAACAACAGCCTTTCATTCCAAGTCCTCCAAGTCCCATTTTAGTCCATTTAAAGAACACAGTATGCATGATTTAAACTGGACTCCTTCTTTTTAAAACACAGGAATACTCAAAAATGAATAAGAGGAGTCAGGGAGTCACAGGTTATGTTTATTTCTTTTTTCTACTAAAATACAAGTTTCATGCAGGTTTTGTCACTTTTCACAACAGTCAACAAAACACAGAAACCAGTTTTGATCCACCCGCAGGCTTCATAACTTTAGGCAACGAGGTATTTTTACCGAGGTTTCCTATGTGCAAGTTTCTAATGGCTATATAAACAGTGAGGGTTCCTCTGCAGTTACATGTCACATGCTTCCTTCACATTACCAACGGCCAGCTGATCACGTCTGGTCATAAAGCTGCACTTGCTGCACAATGTCAGAAGGGAAAATAAAACTGGTAAATCATGTGCTGGAGAGTGGAAAATAGCATTTCACTGGAAAAACCAAGTAAGGTAAGAATCGCAAATCATATTTAAAAGATAAAACTTTCTCTTGATACAAAACTTTTTTTTTTTTCTCCAGAAAATGTGACTCTTATCTCTGTCCTCTCTTGTCGCCATGACTTTGGCTTTAACGTCAGCCATGAAGGCATTTGTGAATCGGCTTTACATGGCTGTGACCACAAAAAGAAACTTAAAAGAGGTAGGTCTCCGCTGCTCAGACGATCCTGCCAGAGTGACGAGATGCAAGCATGCTGAACACAAAGCCCGACCTGGAGATGACAGTCTGACAAGCATCACCCAACCTTTCAAAATGAGTCCTTCGTTAACACAGCTGCTCGCATTCCGACATTTGTTTTTCATGTAAACTGATGGCCACGGAACACACGAGTCATGCATGCATTATCACGTCCAGGATGTAGCACAGTAAACACAGACAGATGTTACAGCACGGTACACAGTAGCTAGTGGACTTCAACATTGCAGGGAAATGAGAGTATACGTTGATAGAGAAATAAAGGAGCAATTCAGCCCACCTTCTTGTCTTTCTTACTGCCTGTCTGCATGACATCATTAAGGGTAAACGACGTGAACGCGATCTGCTCCAGTTCACTTTCCTTCCCGCACTCCATCAAGCATGAGAACTGATCTTTGTCTCCGTTGTAGGCCAGGTCAGAGTAGCCGCTCGGTCCCCTGTGGATGATCCTGGGCCTGTCCCATCCCGATGAGTGCAGGGGGGAGCGGTTCAAGTAAACACCCATGTCCCTTCTACTGGACTTGTTAGTTGGGTGGACGAAGAGCAGCCACGTTTGCGTGTCTGGAGACAGGAGCGACGTGCCGCAAGCTTTGCTGTCGGCCTCGTCGTTGGGGATGAATTCGGGGGCAGGGAAGCCAATGACGCTGCCCTGGCAGCCTGAAGGGCTGGGTTCAATCAGCTCTGGAGCAATGTGGGGTTTGTCAAAATAAAGGCCACCGTTTTCACTCAGGGCCTCACACCTGTGGCCCCCAGAGTTGCGTGCATTACAGTAGAGATGGCTCCTGCCCTCGTGATCTATTATCTCCACCATTTCACACTCACATGACTTTTTTCTAAGCATTTTACCAATATGCCATGTCTGGCCAAAGTCCTCGCTATATACCGACAGCGCTCGTGGGCAGACAGTAAAGGGAATGGGAAAGGAGAAGCATCTGTAAGGGATATAATAGGCGTACGCTGGGATGATCAACCTCCCGTTCTCTAGCTGAACACCATGGCCTGGACCCACTGCGAATGTGGCCCACCTGTGGACAGCCTCGCCAATTGTGCTTTCTGTTAAGTCTTTCACTTGGTTCCAGGTTTGTCCGTCATCGGTGCTGGTGATGCAGCAAAGGCGAGCCTTGTTCTTACCTGTGAGGATCTGTCTCAACTCTGTGGTGTTTCTCCAGATGCAAATGAAAAATAAAAACAGTGTTTTGCTGTTCTTTTCATAGACAGGGCAGGGATTCATAGACCGGTGGTTAGGGAGACACGCCACTGACAGCTCCTGGCTAGCAGACCACTGAAAGAAATTTTTAAAAAGATCTATCAAAAATACATCTTAGTTATGAGCATTGAACATGGATGTATTATAGTGGTTACTGCAGAAGGTGACAACCTTAACAAAACCATCGTCTTTCAGTGTTCCCCTTCTCATAACAAGGTGTTTGGCATCACAGTCAGTGGGTGAAGATCGTTTCTCTGCAAAGGCAAGGAAGGTGTGGCTGTGCCTCAGGTAAATCAGAGCAGGAATTCTGTATGTTATTCCATCTGGCTCTCTTTCAAACAAAGTTGTTTTGACTGGTTCCTCTCCGCTGGCACTTTTTGATGGCGAGTTTCCCATGGTGCACTAGAGGTCCTGTAAATACATTTTACAAATATATTACCGCGTTTCTTTAAGTGGTAGTGTCATTGGAATATTCTTTAAACGAGTTCATAGCCCAGCGGATCCTCACAAAGCAATGACCCCATCGGTACAAACGGAACCATCCGTGTGCATACATAATGAAAGTCTTTACATAATGAAAGTCTTACCTTCACTTGTTACTCCTCACAGCTGTTGCCCTTGATCTTTCCATGAGCGCCATCATATCGTCTAGTTTCGCCCCACATCAGGTACTCCTGATGTTCACGACACTGACGCTTCGAGTTCATCAAAAAAAAAAAAAAAAAAAAAAAAAAAAAAAACCACAGGAAACAGAATCGAGAGCAACAGACAAGCGTACTTCCTGTTCTGTTTTAGACGCATAGGTACCGATGCTAGGCATGTTCAATTCAAAATTTAGCAACACTCCGAAAAAAGTAGTGTAATCGAGTTTTACAATTTACGCTTGGATAAATGTTACACGAAGAAGCAACAAAATGCTGAAATTTGTAGCGGTGTTTACAGGCGAAGTCGCGCATGCTCAGTACAATGGATGGACTACAGCGTATTAGCTAAACTATTTAAGCGAGGAAAAAAAGCATTTAATTCGCTCTAATCGCTAATGTGACATTTAACTGCATTAGTAAAACTGTGGCGTCGTTTTTCAGCTAATAACTGATGAACAAGTTGTGTGTTGTGGTATGGTTTCAGGCAATCTCAAGCTACAAGCAAGTACACCGATTTCTTCCGTCTTCGTTTACATTCGTGATATCAGTGTTGACTGTGTCCCGCCACCTGCTGGAGGGAGGAGTAAGTGCTCACCGTACATTCTGTTGCTAGGACACAGACCACTACACTGTGCATCGTTGCACCCAGAGGCTGTACAACGAGTATGTGGTTAAAATAACAAACATCATTAAAAAAAAAATTGCTTCGAAAAAGGATGAACGCATCATCCTGTCTTGAGGAGCGAAGCTTTTCCATCAAAAGTTTCCCTGCTCGGACAACTCAGCAAAGAAATACAGGTGGGTTTTATTTCATCACTTTAGAACTAATGGAAACATATTGCACACCTATACCCTTGAAATGAGCACAGAGAAAGCTGCATTCAACACTCTTGCTGCATTAGGTCAGACACAGAGTTGAATGGATCCAAACAATATCTGCTGATAATATTTTATTTTAATATTTTATACCCGTAGGTGCTGGTCATTGGCTGGCCACTTTCAGAAAGGCAGAAGAAGAGAAATACAAGAATCTGCATCAAAGAATAAAGACTTGTTGGAAGTGTCAGAGCAAGAGAGCTAAGTGTCATACATTAGAAGGAGCATTCCTGGTAAGCTGCTGACATCAGCTGAGACAAAGACTGGTTGAAAACACGTTCATCTTTAACTCTTCTCCCATAGCTGGAGCTGCACTGTGTTGACAAACCGTCTGATCTCTGCTCCATCCACATCAGTGAGCATAACCTTAATTCTGTAAGTAATTTTTTTTTTTTTTTTTTTTTTTACATAGAGTAATCCAATTATTTGTATATATATATATATATATATACATGCCAAATTAAAAACATGAATATGTTACTTTGACAGGTCAACCCAGCAGAGCTCAGAGAGTTCCACAATGTGGCTTTCATCGACGCATCTGTTAACTCCCTCACATTAGGTGAGGACTATTAATGTCCCAGATCTTCCTCAGCAGGCTGAAATTACATAATTTAAATAATGACGCTGTTGTTCTGCAGACTCCTTCAGCAGTTTTGTGTCTTTAAGAGAACTTAATCTGTCACTAAATGGTCTGAAACACATGAAGTTTTGTGCTTCTGACTTCCCACATCTCCAGGTGTACATTTAGACATATTCTTGCATGTAAATCAACAAATTTACCCTTTAAATCTACTGAGATTTTTAATTTATAAATCTTGTTTCCATAAATTGTGCAGGTGTTGGATCTATCTTATAACAGCATGTCTACCGACTCTGTTCAATCCATTGGTGGACTTCTACGTCTTAAGGTTCTTCATCTGACCGGAAACGACCTTCATCACCTTCCTCCTAACATGGGTTTCTCCAGTCCTGATGCCACTAAGCTGTTAGTACCTCATTCCCCATCAGAAAACTAAGACTTATCCACAGAAATTTTTTAAACAACCTTTTTACATTCTCCCGCAACAGATACCTTATTTTAGAGAAAAAAAAGCATGTAGGTCAGCTCCATCAAGTGCTTCTCTGTGTAACGTGCCAGAGAGTCATGGCAGGAAGCCTTTTTCCACATGAGCGTTGTTCAAAAGGCCCATTTATATGACTCATGGACAAGCTGGTAGAGTAAGAAGCAGCTAATCTTATTTTTAACACTTTTGGCAGTAAAGTCCACATTCATTAACCTTTTGGCCTTGAGTTTATCTCTGCAGGCACAGGCATCTATTTGGATCATTTAGCGCAGAAATGTAATTATCACCATATATGTTACTGGGTCACAGCAAATGAAGCACGAATGAATATATAAACCTGACATTTCCAGATGTGATATCTCTTTGGATTTGTGCAGTTGCAGCCCAAACCGCATAGCTAACCAAAATATCATGTGCCAGATATGCTAATAAAGTGAAGCAAAGCAGAAACTATGACAGTTACTCTTACTTTATCACTGAGATTCTGTTTAGACGCGTGCAGGGTGCCGTCTCATTTCCAGCACTTTGACAAAATGTTTATCTCACATCCCCAGAGAAATAAAATCTTCAGGTTCACTATCCTCGTGTAAACACTAACTGATGATTTCTGCAGAATATTTTGCTGATTCCATAGCAACGGGAGCAAATTCAACACACGTGTTTAGACCTGACAACAAAATACCAGTGTCCAAAGTGCTGAGCAAGAGTCCTCTCACTAAATTACAAAGTTGTTGTTGAAATTTGCAGGCGGGTTTCTGTAACACTTTTCAGTCTGACTTTGACCACATTTACGGTGTTTGAGGACCATACTTTGTCTTGTGGCCGGCTACAGGAGGTCATCTCAAGAAGACCACGAAGAGTTTCCAGCGCTGGAAGTACTGCAGCTTGACAATAACAGGCTGACGTCGGGAGTCTTCTGGAGCATTAAAAACCTCAAGAGGTCTTTTTTGGCACATAGAGTTTAGTTTGTATTTGTCAAAAAAAAATGGTTTATTTTATTTGTTTGGCAGACTCAAGAGTTTAAACCTTCAGGGAAACTGCATCTCTGAAATCCCTTATTTGCTGCTGAGAAGCATCTTTAAACCTTCTATAGAAGAATTTGAATATGGTAAATTCGCCATTATTGTTTTAATTTAAAGAGTTAAGTTTAAAATAAATGTTTTTTTTTTTCATTTTCTCCATCCAGTTTTCAAGGAGAGAAACCCTGAAGAACGTATGCGGAGACTCTCACAGGTGCTGCATCTTAAGGCTTCAGCTGGACTCTTTCTGTAGCTCCTGTAGTTCCTCTGCACTAATTTTACATCTTGTCACTCAAGATGTGTGACAAGCGTAACTGGGAGGAGGACTGGATGCATTTTGGGCCCAGTTTGCCACTTCCAGAGCTTCAGTTCCTCAGTTTAGCTGCCAACAAGGTTGCAGAACACAGTGTGACTAACTTCTTCTTCGAGACGAGTGTTTCACTGTTGTTTTATCCTCAGATCTCACAGGAAGAGGCTCTGCTGGCTGTAGCAGTTTTTCCAGCCATTCGAGAACTTGATATCTGCTCCAACCCCCTAATCACACAAAGAATCAGTAACCCTAATGGTGCACTCTCCTTCTCCTTCTTCTCCTCACCCGTGAGTTCTGTAACGTCCCTTATGTCTCCTGCAGGAGACCCCCCCTCGCTGACCCAGTACCTCCAGCACAGACTGGGAATCACAGTAAAGAGCAGCTTGCAGCCAGTCACAAATCTGCCACTCAGGCAGTCTGATGATCCAGAACGGAAGGTCGGCCCTGTTTCACATCATCCTCCAGAGTTCGCTAAATCTCAGATGGTTTATTTAAATGACTTAATTTTTTATTTTTGTCTTTGCCACGTTTCTGTTGAAGGATGCATCTCGTCATCCTCGGGCTGATAGACGTGATGCATCCATCAGGAGAAAACCAGAATCAAGGACCAGTAAAGGACCAAACGACACAGAAAAACACCCGGGATGTCTTTTTCTCACCCAGGTCAGATGTGAGATGAAAAAAATCAGTCACAGTTTAAAAAAAAAAAAAAAAAAAATAGGTTAAAGGGATGAATTTATGCCTACCAGAGTGTGTATTTTAGTAAAAGTGCAGTAGCACACATAGAAATGCTCAAAATAAGGGTCAGAAGGTCAAAGCCCCAGCTGCTAACTTATTACATCGTTCATGTTCAGGTAACTGAAGCTCCTAAATCTGAAGGTAATCTTCGAGCAGAAGAAACAATTCCTGCTGAGAGAAAATCCACAGATGACATTGCTGCAAAATTAGGAGAGTGTGAAATGTTGACGGACGCGAAACCCATCCCTAATCTAGGTGAGCGTTGCGCTTTCATTCTCCTCAAAGTTTCTCCGCGGTCACCTCGGAGTTAAGAAGGATGGAGCTTTCTCTTCTGCCAACAGGAATTCAGGCAGCCGTCAGGATGCTGGAACACAAGCTGAGGAATCTGAATGTTTACGAAGACTCCAAACCAAAAGTTGATTACATCCCAAAACCACACACAAGAAGAGTGAAAAGAGTCTTGTCTGATGTAGGGACATGCTTAATTCATGCTCTGAATGCTGCAAAACAACAGAAAACAGCCAGAAAATGTTCTTTGTGCAGACTAAAGCGCCTCCGCCTATAAAACCCACGAAGCAACGAGATCAAGTGGAAGAGGCGACGAATGGAATCAGAGAGGGTACAAGTCTGAGAGAAGTCTCCTCGTGTGTGCGTTCCTAAACCTGCACACCTCTGGTAGCTTAGCTTTGCTAACGTGAGCCTTTGTTTCTGCACAGGCGGCGCCATCTGCAACACGGGCGTCAGCAGGCGGGAGGCTCTGCTGCTGCTGAGGGACATGAAGACAAAGTACGAGACGCTTTACAAGAAAACCATGGAGCAAGCAGGCAGCACTCAGTGCCATGGGGACAGAGCTGGGAGACCCTGAGGATTTTGGGTTGTTTGTTCTGGAGAAACACCTGGATGTTGAATCCAGCCTGTGTGAAATGAAAGTGGTGAGTTGACTGATTTCCCATCAAAGCATCTCTAAACACCCAAAACCCCAGGCAGTCGCTGCTGCACCATATGGAAGCATCGCATCTTGAAACATGATCAGTGTGAGGTTTAGCGAGTGAAATCCTGATTTATAATGCCATTTTTAACCCCCTGACTTTCGATTAAAGCTGTATATAATTTGAACTTTGATTAGAATTAAAGCAGCATATGTGCAGCAGCCTGTAAAAGCCAGACTGGGTCTTCCCCATGGAGTTTATTGTGTTGTGTTTATGTATTCTATTTAACAAAAATGTAACATTTTCAGTGTGTTCGAAAGTTTCATTTAATTCAACATCCATGGACATCTCACATCTGGAACAGCAGACAAATACATTTCTGCTGCTTCTCAGGTTCTGCATGTGTTCTGTCTTTATTCTTCATCCCTTACTTGATTTTTATGACTTTGTCTTCATACGATTTCAGTTAGTTTTCCTCAGAGCAGCAGCAGATGTGGAATGCACTTTCATCCCAGGTGGAATAAATCAAAAAAGGCTGTTCAGATATTTTCAGGTGTCTTTTCTATGTAGAATATAGCTCATCCATAAGGTTCTTTTCTCTTTTTTAATTTAATGCATCAATTATTTAAATATTTTACTATATGTTGAATTGCGAAAAACCTTAATTCACAGTATATTAATTCAAATATTGCTGTGTTAGATGGTTTCTCATCAACACCTTGGCTTTGAGTCTGAGTTCCTGTTCAGCCTCTTTCATCTTTGGTGCCATATTTGACAGTAATGAGAAGTGTTGTGCCAAATGGCAGAGACGTGATACTCTGCAGAAGCGGTGTTTTCCAGCCCGTTGGAGCAAAGATCGTCGCTATCGAAGCAGAGTCTCTCTCGTTTCTCTAAGGTGCGATCGATTAACAGCAATATCTCCCCAGAATCTTCATCACTGAATCCAGGTCGCCTGTGTGTTTATATACATTTTCAGCTTTTATAGAAGTAAGAATGTAATTGAGTCCAAACTGTTTAGTGCATGTTGACATAATGGTGAAAAATAGTGCCAGCTTTTATTTTCCCCCAAATGCATTTTCTTTTTGTCTGCTTGTGCCAGCTGTTTCAAAGCTGCTGAAACATCCAGAGGTTTCAGACGCTTCCACAGACAGCTAATATCAATCAAAGGGCCGTTTGGCTTTTGATTCATTAGTTGAATCGGTTCCATCACTCTTTTCCGATAGAAGAATGAAAATGAAATCAGGACGGCTGCACGCTTACCACCTCCAATTTCTAAAGGGCAGAAAAGTTCAACATAATGTCCCCACATAAGTCTGCTAAGATGGAAGATATTTCACATTGTCATGTAATCAAACAATTTTCATTTATAATCAGCAGCACGCATTGGACATTTTTCTCGATTGTGGACATTTGCACATTTGCAGCCTCGGTTAAAACTAACTGCGTTGTCATGACGACATCAGAATAATTTTGTACGCCGTCCTGGCCTCCATCAGGGTTGACGCCTGCCTGTGCAGACCATCATGGCGTGCTGCAGCCTGGCACGTCCTGACCAGACGTCCTGACATGGAGGGGAAGGACCCCGTTTAGATTTTCTTCCCATGAAAAAAGTGATGCTTAAGCGAAAGCACATTTTCATCCACGCCGTCGGTGATATAACGGAATCTGGCAGGAGAGAGTGGCGCTCCGTCCAAATGAAAGAATAACAAAAGACGAAGCTTGATGGTTTGCGTCAGTGAAGGCAACACAGCAGATTTTTTTTTTTCACCTGAATATTTCAACATGTTCATGTTCTGGAGCTCTTGCTAAGAAATATCTTTTTTTTTTTTGTCAGACTCTCTTTAAGTGTGGGGAATAACCCCGCGGAGACTCACACACCAGAGTTGGCTCTGGGAGAACAGGCCTGAATGCCTCATCAACACTAATTACTCAAGTGCCAAATGAGTTCGCCGCAGACTGGACCCATTCATCAGTTCTTTTGAGGGAAAATTGAACTGTAACACACTCATCATGTAGGCCTGGAAAGGCTTCGGACACTCTGGCTGACATCAGCAGAGGGGGCCGTTTTTAATCACACAATAAAAGGTGGCTGCCTTAAAGTTGTTGTTGGCCACCTTTTATTCTGCAAAACAAAAGATCTCTCTGTGGTCTGCCTTTAATAGGTTTACAATCATTACAAGCCGCTCAGAATAAGGGCCTGAGGACTGAAGTGTTCATGACATGCATCCCAGTGTTGTCCATGCTGGCCCGCCTCCAAACATCAGCTGAAACGATCAGACCCAGCTTAATTAAC
Organism: Pao palembangensis; assembly: GCA_015343265.1. NCBI lineage: Eukaryota > Metazoa > Chordata > Actinopteri > Tetraodontiformes > Tetraodontidae > Pao > Pao palembangensis. The sequence goes on along the minus strand of CM027094.1, from coordinate 7,462,095 downwards.
GGGAGGGCGAGGGTGTTAAAAACAGGGTCTCTGATAGATTTCGGAAGTATTTGGATGAAGCATAAACTCGGGGGCTGTGCAGAGCACCTTAATCAGCTATGAAAGCAAACACATCTATCAGACTTAATTAACTTAACACAGTTTGGCTCCCTTTGAATCCAAAGGCTGCCTGGTGGACTTGGACCAGTTCCTCACACAGGCTGAATGCTCCAGCGAGGAACTACTCACTTGCAGCACTTTACTCTGTGTAACTGAGTGCGTTAAAGTACTCGAGTACACTTGTCAGGGGGCTGCTAGTCTCGTTCGCTGTCAGTTATTTAAGGGTTGGGGGTCATGTGGTCAACGTACTCCTGAGATTTGATTCTTAATTGGCCAAATGACATTATACACTATACTACTATCAGTTTGTTGAGAGCACAGATCCTGAAGGTCTCTTCACTTCTCAGTGATCAGAGTGGAGCGCACATACACAGACCGGCTGATTTATACCTACTGACTGCCCCCAGCTGCTCCAATTGCCAGAGCCAAGGCCAGACATGCATGGCTGAGGCCAATCCACAAATACCCCACAGAATCGGTGGCTGATGGAATTTCCGTCAAAAGTGACAAAAAAAAGCGAGACACGCTGTGCCAGATACAGCAGGTGTTGTGAACAAAATTAGTCCTAATGCATCTATGAAAGAGCTTCAGGGTGAAACCGCGAGGCGAAAAAGTTAGCTGCTAATTTGAGTTGGCATCAATAAATTGAAGCCCCGCTTCCTCACTCCTTTGATTGGACCTTGTTCTGTGGACGACTCGGATGAGGATTATTATTGTTTTCAAAAAGTTGACACAAAAATACGACAGGCCTTCTGGAGGCAGACCGGAGACATGCCCCTGGTTCAAAGCAATATCCTGCAGCTCTGGTGAGGGATGGACACCGATGCGTCTGCAGCAGAACCACAATGAGCCGTTGTGGAGGGGTCCAAACGCTGACTGAGTCATGCGATCCGCGGAGATAATTCGACACCTGTTGATGAAACAGACCTGGGGACAGACTGCACACAGCGCTGCCGAAGCACAACGCTGGCGCTCATCAGGCCTGCGGGAGCTCTGCAGAGGTCAATCTCCACTGACATTGTCTGGAGCAGATTTTATCCACAAATCTAACCATTAAGAGTCATTAAATCTGATTCATCGTGTCTGTGTGTGTGAGGGATCCAGATGCATTAACAAAATTCTGACTTCTGTTGAGAAATTAGTCCATCCGACATAACATCGCAGCTGCGCTCTAGTGAAAATCCCGTTCAAGTTTTTATGTTCACCACCTTCGTTAACGTGAGATTTTGAAGCTCGTTTTCTGCAAAAGTGCAGAGTTTGAACTGAAACAATTAAAAGCAAAGAATGCAAATAAAATCACACAAAAATAAGGACAAGGACAGATTTCAGATTTGAGCTGTGGGAAATTTCATCTCGGCGGTGCCAAAATAATTTCTGAATCCTGGCGTTTCTCACTGTTCAGTGATGAGTGAAATTAGAGCGACCGAGTGAAGCACACGTCGGGTCTGCCTGCATGAATATTCATCTTTTATATTTAGAGGAGAAATAGCTTTAATAACCAGAGCTGTTGTTGGAATGCTGGTATTGAGAGTGTGTGTGTGTGTGCTGACGTGTGTGTGTGTTTAAACTTCTGCATTTGATTTTCATGACTCTGACAGATAACATTTCATCTCCAGTGGGAAAACAGTTTATCCGGCCTTCCGCAGTCCTGTTTAATGGAAGCCTCCGGGCAGAGGCGGAATTCGGACCTTAAGCAAATCGAGTCCGAAACAGCAAACTCGGGAAGCAGCTGACATGTGAATGCGAGCATCACGTTGGCGACCTGGCAACTTGTAAACACTGAATTCACAACTCAAAAACAAATCAGACACCAGCGAAGGACGAGACGCTGCAACTTTATGGATCAAAACCGTGAAGATGAGTATAGAGTTCAGCTGCGACGTAAACATAAAAACAGGTCTGGTATGTAAAACCATTAAGCCGTGATAACAAAACTGTGTGTGTGTAAGATAACAGATGTAAGGGATATTTTGCATCAGTAAGAATTCAACATGCAGAACCGTTGAGCTGTACATACAACAAGAATTCAATCACATTTATATAAGCTGGCGAAACCTCAATTTGTATTTACAATAAAAAGGTTTCTTACAATCCCTTTATTCTGAATGCCCAATATATTCTAAATCTGATGATTTTATTTTCATAATTGAAGTGTGTTTTTTAGTCATTCAGAAGTTTACAATGAGCACTCTGCCTCCACACATTCACGTTTTGTTCAGAACTTGGACTCAAATCTGTTCAAATATTTGAGCCGTTACATAAGGCAGAAAATTTTGTGTCACAAGAAAAAATCCCCAAAGCCCTCTGTGACCTAAGAATCTGCACTTAAAACTCTCCAAAGGGGCAGAAACATGTGGAGAAACAACAATATCGATGACATACAAATACAAAACTCAACTATTAAGGTGAACAGACGTCTTCTGTCTGCCTGGGACTGAGGAAAGTCACCATCTCCCGGATGCCGTCCTCACAAATGACAGCCTGAGAGGCCTTACTCAGGCGTCCTCCCTCCTCTTTAAACTTCCTCCACATCTCTGAAACAGAGTGGACAATCATCACAAAGCTGCTGCCTGGGAAGATCAGTCACATGGGAGGCCAGAGAGCGTCGTGAGACAAACCTTCGTCCAGTGTGGTGAGTAACGTGTAGTTCTCTGGGTGATCCACGATGTCTTTCTTCTGAACGTCACCGATTTCCATTAACTGTAAAATACCTGTGGGTTTAAAAAAAAAAAAAAAGTGTCCCAGTGATGGCACGCTGAAGGAAGATACCAGACATCCTTGGACTAAAGCGGAAAGTCTTGTTCTAAGCACCTTCTACTGACTTCCATACTTGCACTTCCACTTCAGCGGTCCTCTGTCGCTCCACAGCGATGATCCTGACCGTGCTGGGCGCATCAACTCTTAAAGACGACTCCACTTTATACACCAACAGGTTGTTTTTATAGCCAGGGTAACACTGCGTCTGGTTAGCCTCGGCTTTACTCTCTAAAGAGAAAAAAAAGACAAAAGAGTCGTATCCGCGACGCGGCACAAACGCATCGTCGTGAGTCACGTCTGATCACCTGGACACGTCTTACAGCACTTTCCAGCTGATTTCAAAGGATACTGGCACGGGTACTGGGTGGGGCAGGTGATGCGTTTGCAGTCTTGGTGACCATCATTACATGAGCAAAGAATGCATTCCAGGACCTTCCCCAAGACCGGGTGCCACATGTCTCCATGAGAGTAGGTCCTGCCATTGTACAAACACGCTGAGAGGAAGGGAACACGTCTGAGCGCCCGGCTGCAGGGAACATGGCTCCAAAATCAAACACCTGTACTGGATTTTCAGCCTAACCTTTCTGGTGTTTCCTCTGCAGCAGAATCTTCACGGTGGTCTCTGAGGCACCTTTGAGATTGAGCTTACTGAGGTTGAGGCCTCTGGGAGAGGCCCTGATCTTCGTGGGTGTGAGATGGTCGGGCCGGGCCCTGTTCTGTTCTGCAGAGCACTGATCCACCGAATGCCTCTTTGGCAAAAAGATGTGATAAAACACAAGTAAAGCATGAGCAGAACCCAAGCTATATCACATATTTTTTTATCTTACTTGCTGCTCTATTTTAATATATTTTATAAGAGTTAATTTATCTTTCTTATTAAAACACATAAATCTATTTTTCCTGATAACTATTATATTACATTCTATTTTCTTGTAGGAATTAAAATGCTAAACTGCAGTTGTGACAGTTTTTCGGTGAATTTTCGCAGCTAAACTGAAAGCAGCTTTAACGTGGAAGCTGGGGTGAGTCAGTGAGAACGTACCACCCCTCTGTTCAGCTGGAGGTTTCCATCTTCTGCAGAGGAGGACCCGCCGGTGCCGCGATCTAAAGGCCGAACAAAACAGCATGAGGAAGTGAGCTCTCAGAGCGGCGGGCAAGCTGTCGTGCTGTCGTGCTGCCTCAGCTCATAGGAGTTTGTCTACCTTTACACACCAAACAGCAGGTATCTGGAACCAAGACCGGAGAGGAGCAGCTGACTGGCTGGCATGTTTTCAGTGCACAGAAGATGTTTCCATTCTGAAAAGAGAAAGGGAGTCAGAATTCCTCCAGTTTTGTGTTTGAAAGTATGCACTGCAGCTGAAATGACCCTGCAGCCCTCGCTGAGATTTAAAGAGGGATAACAGAGATCACTTCCAAATAACATAATCAGCTGGATAAAACACTCCAGCAAAAACATGATGAGAACAAGTTACTTTTTTCTTCTGACACACACAGTTTCTGCAAGTTGTGAGCTGCATGTTTTTTAAAACGCTCTTGCTGCAGATGACTGACAACCAAACAAATCTTTAAATCACAATCCTCCGGCGTTTTTAATAAAGTAGAATTATTCTAATTCACTGCATGAACCACCTAAAAAATCAAAACATATTTAAACTATTCACTTCTCATAAACAACCATTAACAACTCATAACAATGTACGTAAACACAGTTTCATGGGAATTCAATATTGCCTTCATTTGCACTTTTCTGTCTGAAGCCTTAGTTTTAAAAATAAAATAAACCTGAACACAACACGCACATCACATACCCACTAACCCTGGCAATATTTATAATTTATTTATTTTTTTTTAATTTTTAATACCATGCTTTGAGAATGAGAAATTTCATGTTTTTCACGTAGTAATAAAAACAAATATTTTAAGTTATGGCTGTAAAAATAAGAACAGCTAAAAATCATGACAACATACCTTTTATGCTTAAACATACTTTTTTATTTTATTTAAATTTCTAATCTTTGTGCCACGTTTTTCCTGACATAAGCTGTTATTTCAGACGGAAAAATGAGTAAAATAAAAAGAGAGAACTTACAGAGCATGTGCACATGACACACTGGTTACTCTGCTTGGATGGGAAGAGGTCGCGCTTGTTGAAGGTCTCTCCTGGCTGATAAATAGTTCCGTTGTACCTGCAGGACTTGACAGACGCTCTCAGCCCTGCGGGGATCCTGACCTGATCACCTGAAGCGGACACGGAGAGTCGGCATGTTGGACGTCTTTCATTTTGTTTCTCTTTTTAAGATGATAAAGTCTTTGGATGAACATCGGACCTGTGCATTTTGGACAGCACTGCTGAGGCTCTGCTACCGGGTTTTCACAGGACAACGCCGGACACTTGATTGTGTTGCATTTCACGTGGCTTTTCTACAAAAGAAAACACACAGCAAACAGACTTCGTTCGAAAACTTTTACGCAATGCACCTTTAAATGTTTGGAAGAGAGTTTGAACAAGCACCTCTGTGCAGACGCAGCGCACGCAGAACATGAGTCCGAAGGGCTCCAGATAGGGATGCCAGCTGTCTCCTGGACTGTAAGTCTTGTCTTTGAACGTACACAGCACCCCGGACCCTGCATGGGTGTCAACAGTCGGGAGGATGAGCTGGGAAACGCATGTGGCGCAGACGCACAACAACAGCAAACTGAGGAATTTTCCCAGAAAGTCAAACAACATTTCTGACCAACATGTTTTTATCGCATCAGCAATCTCTTATTAATGTAAACTAAAGAAAGTTGCGCTGGTCCATCCACAGACCAAAAGAATCCATAAAGACATGATCTTTTGGGAGCGTCTGCGTCACATTGGGGTAAAGAAAATTTCAGAATCAACCCAAAATACTAAAGTTATATTATGATAAAATAAAAACATCTACATGTATCCTATTTTCAATCCTATTTTCATGCATCATCTTTAGCTGCGGACACGTAAACGAATCAGCAGGGTCAGCTCTTACCTTTCCGCGGTTTTAATTCCGCGTCTGCAAACCAAATGATCACAGAAAGCAAAAAAAGTGACCGCATATTTTTACATGTGCGTGACTGAGTCGGGAACTCGCAATAAATGCGCTGCAGCGAGGCAGAAACTGCACTTTAGCGTGAACCCAGCATAAAAAAACAGAACAGTTCTTAGTTCACCTTTGGCGCAACCACATGGAGACAAGTGGTACTGCCGGCAAAAGCAAAGGGACGATGCAGCGAAAACATGAACCTAAAATAGATCAGGTATGCATCCAGTAACAAAGCAGCGAGTTTTTCTGCTGTCTATTTCACACTGAGACACTTTTTCTAAACTCTACCGTCAAGTACCTCTTACATAATATAGGGTCATGAGACAAAATACTTAAATTAGATTTCGCTTCATTGGCCTAATATGCCACAAGGAATTTTACTTTAGTGTTCATGATGAAGCTGAAATCAGTAAGTAGATTCATGAATTTTTAACACAACTCAGTTTTGGACAAAAAAAAAAAAAAAAATTCAGTTTAGCAGGAATAGCTTAATCTGAGGCCTCATCAAGTTTCTGATGATCCACAGACAATTCTGTCAACAACCGTCGTGTCTCCTTCTTTGGTAAAATGCTGCCTACTGTAAAGGGAAGGATCCCATTAATTATAGTACCATTAATGATTAGATGTGGAAAATACACGTAGAAAGCAAAAATTAAGATACAGACATATATATGGTTAATTCTCCATTTATTAGGGAAATGAAAAAACAGAAAATAGTTAAAATAGACAGGGGGCAGTAACAATTGTGGTGATGAGACTGATACACTTGTTCCCTCCCAGTGTCTTCTCTAAAATGTCCACCCAGATTTAAAGATTTCTAAACAGGATGAAAATGAAACAAAAAAAGCATTTCTGTGGCCTGTCAGCTCCACCTGTCGGCACATGTCTTGACTGACTGTAAAAACTGTCAAGCCATAATGATAAAACATCACTGTGTGCATTAAAAAACAACCATTGCCACCATGCAATTTCAATTAAAAATGAGATAAGAAAACAATAAATGCAGAACACTGTCGGAACACGTTAGACTGTAGTTTATACTGTATAACATTTAATTTTGTTTAATCTTAGAAATAACAGAATATCAAGGATAAACTACCCGTCTTCCAGTTCAAACACATATACGAGCCGCTCCACCAATATATCAGCAAAGAGACAGTTAGCATACAGGTATTAACCACTGTCATCAAAACTAAACCCTTGATATTGATATTGCATTTCAGGGTGAATGAGACAGTATTTTGAAGCATGCACACCCACAAACACACATACACACACACACACACACACAAAAGAGAGGGGCAGAATCAAGAAGTGCTGCCGTGCGCCACTGTGTCATCCTCCTGCTTCTGTCGCTTCTTTGCCCGGATTTCATTCATGGCCTCCTCTATGGAACGAGTGTCCCGCTTGTTGGCCACCGGAACTGGGAGAGGAATCAATGTGTAAATCAAATCAGCACAAGGAGACAGTGACAACAGCAGAGTGAGACAGCCCAATGTTAGTCTGCACTGACCACAGCCATATGTCCTGTTGGCCTCCAGCGTGTGCGCCGCATCCTTGGCAGCAGAGGTGCCAATCAGGTGACTGTACTTGTCTTTGTAGTTGGAGTTAGGACACGTCTCTGGCCTCTTTATCTGACTGGACGTAGCTTCTTCCAGTGCTGCCATTTCCTGAAGTCAAGAGGAAAAAAGTCTGATTATGGAAGACTGTTATTTTAAATAAAGTTCCTGTGTCAAGCATGAATAAAGTGCAATGCAGTCTTACTTTGACTCTGCGCCGCTGCTCTGCCAGTTTAGGATCCCATTCCTCTCCTTTGCGATATGCTTCCAGCTCCTCATCCGATGGAGCAAACTCCTGGCACAACATAAGTGGACACTGGTCACACCTCACTATATCACCTCCACTCACGCAGAGGTCACATCTTTGTTGCATGTTACATTTTTAGCAGGATTACTTACACACACTCTCTTACAGACACTTATAGCTTACAGACCTTCTTAAAGAGCATGACATAGCGGCTCTCTTCATCCTCTCCAAAAGAAAAGGAAGTCAGACCTGCTACTTCAGCAACATCGTGTCTGAAGAGGGGAAAGAAAATGGATCTTATTTATGCTCAAACACATTACTGGCTAAAACTGATTATTATAAAAAAAATAAATAAAGTGCTAACAACTTACAAAATACTCCTTTCAATCTTCCCCATAGGTTTGTACTTTCGTTTCTGTTGTGAACTATCTTGAATAAAATCTGACACCTCTTTCTCCATCTAAACAGACATGTGGCGTGTGTACAGGTCAACATTTAGGTGGAACTGAGTGGAATTCAGTACAAATGTTCTGGTTTATGAAATAAACTAGCAGATAAATGGAGCTTCTCACCTTCTTCCTGAAGGCTGCTTTCTGTCGCTTCTCCTCTTCTGCCATCTTCTTGAGTCTTGCAGCTTGCTCTTTAAAGGACAATTGTTCAATTATAACAGTCATGTGTCAACTGACGGATTTTATATTAAACAAAACAGATATGAATAGGGCCTTACATAGACAGTCTTCCTGCACAACTAATTATAGATCAATCTAAATGTCAATATAGCAAAATAGCAAAAGACACTAATATTAAATGAAATATTGCAGGATACTCTCACATGCAATGTACTCGTTTGTTTGGTGGATTGTATTGTAACAAATAAAATGATGCAATGATTTATAGATTGCAAGTGAATTTTCTTTAATTGACAATCACTTATGACAAGAACTGAATACCCTTGAGAAATACGTGTTAAAGGGACCATGAAATTAGGATTCATGTCTATACAATCAATTCTGTCAATCATTTTCAACACACTGATGTTTTTTCGTGACATTCTGTCCCCAACGGTGACCTCTACTCGTTTAAGGTCTGCGGGGCAAGTGGAAGCTGTGTACTGGGTTGAGGCGGAGTTTAGCACAGGACATCACCACCGACTTGAAGCTCCACCGGCCAATGAGAGCAGCGGCGACGCTCTCTTCGCCAGGCCATTTTATTTTAAATACGAACGAACCCCGTCTTTAGCCAACATAAGCAGGGTAATAGTAATGTAAATGGCATGATTATTCTGCTAAACCAGCGTGTACCTCGGGCCTTTCGTCGGCTTTCCTTGTCACCGACTGTAGGAGGCTTCTCCATCGAGTTTAATATTGAGCCTAGGAGGTCCGCCATCTTGAAATGAGAGGACAGGCTGTTGTTGTTGACGGCAGCTTTTTTGCGCAGGCGCAGACGGTCGAATTCTACTTCGCTGTGTCTAGAACACCTCTGTAAAACCTCTATCGCCACCTTCAGACCAATACCAACATAAGCTATCTATCTATCTATCTATCTATCTATCTATCTATCTATCTATCTATCTATCTATCTATCTATCTATCTATCTATCTATCAAAAAAACATACATTTTAAGGTCCAGATTGCTCTCATTAGTGACAACATTGGATAGGGACTAACTTAGGGATCCTAAGTTATTCTTTATAAAAAGATCCTGTTTTAAAATTTGTAAATCAATAAACAAGCATCATTATACAAGCACTAGAGGGCATGCTCCCCATGTCTATGTGAGCATTGTTTGTGTTGTTATTGTTGAATGGGCCTTCTGGGTCACAGCATCCTGTGTTATGCAGGTTGTGGTTTTACAGCATCAGCAATATACACAGACACTACTGCTACTAAAGTGTGGACAGACCAGGGCAGCCTTTAAAAACACAGCATGGCAGATGAGGTTGAACCATTTGCACTTTTAAAAGTAAAAATAACCTGGTCTACACCTGTAAATGTAACTTTTAAAACACAATTTTGTTGTTCTAAAGGCAAAATTGTGTTTTGTGTTGAAGCTTCTGTCCAAACCTAAAAGGTAAATATAATAATGAAGAATTTTAATATATCTTTATTGGCCAATGCGACATATTTAAAGGCCCAAAAAATAAAATAAACATGCACAAGAGAAGACTCTACAAAATTAAAACAAATTGTTAATTCTATGTCAAAAATCAATTCCAAATTGACAGGATGCTGGAAATGCTGAATGAGATGGATAAATAGTCCCGATCTTAGTCCTTCAGACTGTCCTCATTCAGCGATGCTTATTATTGTTATTATGGAGTGAGCACAGCGGACCCCTCCCCCGTGATTTAAATGCAGTATAAATGCAGGATCAGCCTGTCCACAACAGTGTCTGAACGCTTTTGTTGCCCAGACATGAAGGGACTGAGCTTGGTTCTCCTTGTGCTTCTCCTGATGCTGGCAGCTGGAGAGGGTAAGCAATGCACAATTTCTCCTCAAAAAACTCATTAACTGTTTAAACGACACCTGTTTTATAAAGATCTGGTTCATGTGGTGCCAATAAGAAGTTGTGTTGACATTAAACAAAATATTATCTCAGTGTACTGATGGAAAATGTATTATTTGTTATAATCATCTATAGACAGCGATTCTGAAATGCAGTACTGGACATGTGGGTATAGAGGACTCTGCAGACGGTTCTGTTATGCTCAGGAGTACACCGTTGGGCATCACGGTTGCCCTCGACGATACAGGTAGGCCTGCAAATATCTTAAAGTAGAATCACACACCTGTCGCAAATGATCATGGCCTGTCACAGATCACCATGAGCTGTGCTCGTTTTCAGGTGCTGCGCCACTCGTCCCTAGCAGCAGTCACCTGACGACTCCTGGAAGATGCTAGTGCATCACTTGGACTGTCAACTTTTGCCCTGATAGCAGGGATTTTGCTAACTGATTCAGACCTCCCTTTGGAAATTTGGACAATGAGATCTTCAACTGAACAGCTAATTTTAGATTTTAGATTCCTCAACTTGTAGATGTAGCATTCCTGCCTCAGACTTGGTGTAGTGGGGGCAGCGTCTGACTTTTAACACTTCCTTATTAACCATTTGTGGAATGCTGTTTTACTAATAAATGCATGAAAATCAATGTAATTAGCCTCTTGTGCTGCTATCAGGATTGTCAGTCATCATCACCCCAAATGTACCAACAAATGTAGTTTTTTTCCCTGTTCCTGCAGCTGCTTTACCAGCATGATTTGACCTTCTGGAAACACGAAGGGCAACCTGGAATGAGTCTGCCGTGATGTTGCTTAGCACTCGATTGGCAGAGGAAGATAACAGACAAGTGACTGACCCAGAGCTGTGATGCTGCAGGGCTTTTGTGCAGGAAGTGTGATGTCTCATGTCTGTCTGTTGTTGTTGTCTGTCCATCCAGACAACATTGTCTGGTACAGGCGGTCGACGTCACATGTCCTGCAGGCAACACAGCAAAGCAAATTCATTGTCATGGTGACTGCATGACGCTGACTGTTAGAATGTCTCTATCGGTGAACATTAATTTAGAATCAGTTAATGTCTTTTTAGTTTTTTAATAGGAAATTTAGAATATGTTCACCTGTCAGCTGCAGTATAACAACAGTCGCATAATACTCACATATAACTATTACTAACATGATTTATATGTTCTATTATGTCTGGTGGAGTAAACTGATCTGAAGACTGCTGGTGGCTGTCCCAGACTCATAGGTATTAAAGGCATGGGTGCTATTCGTAAACACGGGCCACGGCATTGTGCTCTACATTGTCATCTGCATCGAATCTTTGTGCTATTCAGACAGCGCATGACCAGACCACAAAGGGGCAAACCCCAACGAACCTGTTTACATGAGCCCGCCTGTCTTCACAAAGCTGAGGGCAACAGCCTCAAATGGGTAATTAACCACAAGGTGGACATAGGTTTGTACGCGATGTGTGACATTAACAGGTGTGATGACCTGATGCAGGATAAAATATTTAAAACAAGGATTCAGAATCTAACACGTAGAACGACTTTCAGTTAGAGAGAAGATCTGTAGAGTTTAAGAAAGATGGAAAAGAAAAGACAGCTTTTGGCAAGGCATTGACCCTTGTGTGTGGTGAACCAAGCTGTTAAGTTAAGAAGTCCATCAGCCAACTGATTGGGCCTGGGTCAACGTTATGGTTGGACTTATTGCTCTGAAGAAAAAGCAATAAAAAGCACAAGAGAAATCAATAAAAATGAGCCAAATAAAGGGCATAAACCCTCGACATGGTTGAAAATCAATTTTAAAAGTGTAGAGGGTGAAAAAATGTAAAGAAATCCATGAAGAAAAAAATCTTGAGTTCCCAGATGGAAGCATCACAATTAAATCTGCACACATTGACAGTTGTTGCTTATAAAGGAGAAGAGTTATTTTTCAGCCTGTGGTGTATTCAAAGCCAAAGATCATTTTGCTAATGCCGTCAGGGTCCATTACACAATGTCCAACGCACATTACACAAACGCTTAACGGCAGCAGTAGCAGCCTGATTAATGGTGTGTTGCACCAACAGTAGTCCTTCAGGAGAGTTTCCCTGCAGATACCGTCAGATGATTTGTTAAAGGATTATGCTTCTATCCCTTTTTTTGCTGCAAGTCTCAGCTCGATTTCTGCAGTTTTTATCGTTTGGCTTTTGTTATGTTAGTAACTGTGGTAGAAGGAAAAAATTCCGCCCTTGAATTAAAAAAAAAAATAATAATCAGCTCAACTACCTAATCTTATGAAAGTTTTAGTAAAAATGTCAAAGCTTGGAATCATTCCAAGAGATTTGGTTGTAATTCATCCACTATTTTTAAAAAAACTGATGCACCGTGTGATCATTCACCTGCAAATATGCTGCAAGTGTTTGAAGCCCTTCAATGAAAACTATTTCATCACCACTGCTGCAGCAAATAGGACTCACAAAAGGTCAAAGGTCATGCTTTGAAGTCTGCGGCAATGCTGCGGAACGTTCCCAGCCAAGTATGGGCTGACCTTCGACAAACAAAAGGCTCATACTGTGATTTGGGAGAATATAATTTCTCAGATGAAACAAAAGCATGGACCCAAGACAGGGTCATTAAAGATGGACCCTGGTTTCATCTCAGGTAAGAAACTTTGAAAGAGAAAACAGTAATGTCGCATTTGCTCAGACTGTAAAAAAAACATTTTCTTGCATACCGATAAAAACAATATGATGCCGTTTTATCACATTTTATTTTGAAGCTCTTGAGGTGATTGGATTTAGCATTACTTGGATTTATTTGTATGCATACAGCAGGCCTGTTTTTCACTAGTCAGCAGTCTAAAGTGTGAGAAAGGCATTTAGTTGTTTTAAGAAATCTGAAACATCAAATTAAAGGAAATGAGAATACATCAACACTATTCCTTTCAAACGGTTTATAAAAAAATAAAGAGCCAATCTAACAATACATGTGTCTGCTCAGACAGAACAAAGCAAATCAAACACGAGAGCCCTGCAAAATTCATGTTCATTAATGGTTACAGAGATGGATCAGCAACAGGTCTCACTCAGAACTTGGCAGCAAACATTTGATAAGAAAAAAAAACAAACAGTTCACTGGAAAAATGTTCAAAATTAAACAATATCTACAAGAGACCCAAACTTTTGCGAACTTATTTACAGTACATTGATCGCTCATAAAAATAAAGCATCCTTTTTTAGCATGCTGAATTCTGCAATCGAGCCAATCGCCAAAAATGAGTGTTTGTCTTCAGAGAGGCTCTGTTGATATGTAGGCATGACAAATAAACCATTTAGTACACAACTACCTGCAAATGATGACTTTCCTGACCAGGCCACAAAGTTGATGGAATACTTCACCCAGATGAATATTTGAGCTTCCATTCAAACCTATAAATATTAAAATTTAGTAAAAACATATGGTTAATTTAGTACTTTTAGAAAATCCTTGCCTTGTGTCTCTGAATGAAAGTACAGATGGAAAAACCTCAACATTACCTTTACTGAAAACAACTCAGAGCTATGGCTTGTGTCAATGAACAAAAGACAAAAACATGAAACTATGCTAGTGTAAAAATAATCCTAGTCTGTGCTGAACTATTCTTTGCTCTGACATCCATATGAGCGTCCACTTCCCTGCTCTGATAAATCCCAGACAAAAAAAAAAAAAAAAAAAAAAAAAAAAGTTATCCAGTTCTTAGGATTTATTTTCCACACAAGCTGAAACTAAGCACTCTTGTAATGTTCTAAACAGCTAAATCTGGGTAACTAGAGGAACTGATGGTTGCTCAAGAGTTGTTTGCTACTAGGGCCATTCTAAGACACATTTGACTTTATAAACTCTACAGATTGTGAAATGTACTTTTTATGTTGAGGATGTGAGGACACAGAGCTCCAGTGCACCTTTGTCACACCTGTCAGGGTTACAGATCAAGGTTGGGAAATGGGACAAACTTGTCTGCTGCCAGCTGTGGACTACATATATGGCTGATTACATAAATTTGGTTGCGTTAAAGCCATCAAAATACACAAAACTCGAGCCTCCAAGAGCACTTGCCTGGAGTGGTGAATACGCCAACTTTAGTTACTTCAAAATCAATACACAATAAACACATACAAACACAATAAAAACTGAGTCATCATCAGAATGAGGACAGTCCAAGCAAACAACCAGATGATTGCCTGGCTGGCTGTGATACTCCAGACCTCAGTACTCCAGTTCACTCCATCTTTAACAGTTTTAATGAAGGTTTTAATGAAGGTGCTTCTTGTCAATGCAATTCCAAATTTGGTCCTCTTCTCCGTTTCACCACTGATGTGTAACGAGCTGAAATGTCAATCGACTGATGGCAGTTGAGAGCAGCTGAATATGTGGAGCTACTCACATTCAAAGATCTTCAAGGCAGGAAAAGTCATTTGTGAAATAAGAAGATTGGCCTCTGAAAACCTTTGGAGATGAGAAGGTAAACTTACATGAGTTATGGTGATGGACAGCATTCATTTCATATATTCACTCCAATTAATAAATTACCTTTAACTGAACACTTGGGGGCTCCAAGGTATTCAAAGCTGGTGAAGCCCACCTCCGTTGTAAGGTATGATGAAAACTGATCAGGCTTGAGGCGGATACTGTGGAAATTCTTGCTGATAATGTCCTGTAAAAGGACAATTGAAATATTTAAACTGTGCACAAGTTTATCAAATGAAATGTCAAACTCCGTGACCTACCGTCAGTTTCTTCCTCCTCACGTAGGACTCCCAGGGCTGCGGCTCCAGGATGAACAGGCCTCCTGAGCGCAGATGTCTGTAAACTCTCTTAAAGAGCCGTTTGAGGCCGCTGTCTCCCCAGTTCAAGTGAACCCATTTGGTGACGCTCAGGCACAAAATCACGTCATACTCTTGTCGCTGAGTCAGCAGCAGGTTATCATTATCCAGTACATAATTGGCCTTAAAAAAAAAAATTACATCCATTTTAGGTTGACTGGATTAAATCTTGTAGTCTCATTTCTTTACAACTATTACTGATGAATATACTTTCTCCTTCACTAAAGCAAACATGGTAAACTTTGGCTGCCTGCAAAATAAATGATTTATTTAATGCTAATTTCAGACACATCTGATCAAATATAACAATATCTGCATTAACAGATGGGATAAAAGGCCAGTTTTTGCATCTGTAGCAGATCAATAATTTTCCAGACAGGATATCTATGAGGTGACGTGTGGACGCCCACAGCTGTCACAGCCTCCATGCTCTCCATG
The DNA here is from genome assembly GCA_015343265.1 of Pao palembangensis. Taxonomy (NCBI): domain Eukaryota; kingdom Metazoa; phylum Chordata; class Actinopteri; order Tetraodontiformes; family Tetraodontidae; genus Pao; species Pao palembangensis. Next base: position 7,446,585 of record CM027094.1, on the reverse strand, counting down.
CCAGGCTCCAGATATCCTTATTCTGACTAAAAATAGCTCTAACACCAACAGCGACAGCAACCAAAATAATAAATCAATTACACAGTATTTGTACTGGAAATCTATCCTGTCGCTAAGGAACTTAATTTGAGGGTTCTAATTTATTGCAGTCAGGCTCCCTATGTCATACAGATTAAATCTTATTTTTAAGGCAGAAAGGAATTGTCTTTTTAGGGTTTAACAATGAAATATAACAAAAGTGATGACTGGAAAATATTTAAAAGCTTCCTATTGGCTGCTTCTGTCTTTCAGCTCCCTCCATCTCCTTCTGCATTCAAAGTACACCATTCACACAAACATAATGGACAATATAGGTTCTTGGATATCTCTCTCAGACATCTATCAATTTTCCTGAAACAGCAACAGTTTAAGTCATCATAGTTTAAATATGATGCAGACAAGCTGCTAAATCCTGAGCAGCAGTCGGTGATGACTGTTACCACAGAAGGAAAACTTACTTTGATGAAGGACACATTTGAAGGAAACTCTCCAGGCCGTATGGTGGATGTTTCCGTCAGCGGTGGAGCCGCGATGGGCCCCCTGGAGATCTGCAGGGACACGGGGAAAGAGCAGCTAACTGAGAGATCAGTGGGGGGTGAGTGACAATCATCCTGCTCCATTTCCTCAGCCGTGCTATCCTGCCCTCTGGTTCCCTTTTCATTTGTGTGACACGAGTCATTGTCATTCGGAACCTCAGCGAGGCCGCTTTCTCCCTTCACTGGCTTTCTGTTTTCATCCATGCTCGCCACTTCATTCTGCTTCTTCTCCACGTCTGTGTGGCTCTCATTTTCGGCTTCCTCCACCCGTTTAGTGCACTGCACTGACTGCCTCGCCTCCTGGGCCTGCAGTTCAGACAGGTAATGTCTGATGTTCTTACGGGCAGCATGAACCAGGGCACCATCGATATCCAGTCCCAGTATGCGAGCAGGTCTGTGCATTTTAGCGATATAAAGTGTTAAGTGGCCCAAGTTGCATCCCAAATCTAGAACGTCCTTACCCTCAAACCATTCTCGACGAAGGAAATGCACGCGAGGGTCTTCACTTTTGCTTGGGTTGCGATAGCCGTAGTATTTATTATAATTCCCATACTGAAACTTCCTCTTCGCCTGATTATGGGGTTGATGATGATGATGGCGACCTCCGGGACCCGATCTGGGCCCACTCCTCGGCGTGTGAAAGGACTGAGAATGCCTTGACCCCCCTGAAGTGTCTCTTCGGTCTCCAGGTCCTGACTTTCCAACCGGTGTGGAATGGGTCACTGGGAGCTCTGTTTTCCCAGAGTTGCGCCTACGCTTGCGTCTGTTTGGATGCTGGTTTACAGACGTGGAATCTTCCATGCAGACAGAGGAGATCTCACCCTTGCAGATGGTTGAGATTTCAGCTGAGAGCTCATTTGAATCCCCTGTGGCACTGGAGAAACTACTGGACTCTTTCGACACATCTGGGGTAGAAAAGGAGGCTAAAACTCCAGGAAGAATTGTGGAGATCCCTTCACTTTTTTCTTGTTCTAAAGAATTCATCTGTGCGCTTGAAATCCCACTGCTCCCACCGAGGACACCGCCGCTGCCGCCACCTCCCCCTCCTCCTCCATGGTGTCTGTTGCGATGTCTCTTTCGTTTGTAGGGGGACACCAAAAAGTTGCTGTCACCGATCCCGCTCTTCAGGTTCAGTGGATCTGTAATATCTCTGGGGATGAGGATCTCGACGGGGTCTCGACTCCTCGCCGGCAGCGGCGAGGATTTGGGCGTCTCCGCATTCAGCGCCCGGTTCACCTCCTCATCCAACAAGCTGTTGAGATTCAGTGGGTCAAAAATGTTGCCACCCAGGAGGAAGTTGGTGGGTAGGACCGAGTCACTCTCAGAGTTTGCCCTTCGCCTCCTTTTGCCAGAAGACGGATGCTTGAAACTGGAGTTGGCCGTGTTCCGCCGCTTGGTGAGTTTTGTTTGCTGCTGCTGTTTAGAATGATGCAAAGAGTTCCTGCGATTGAGGTTATTCTCATTTCCCTTTGGTTTCTGTTGGCTGGAGTCTGAATCTGCGAGCACGTCAGTGGTGCGCTTCGGTGAGGCAGCCGTAGCCAGGACGGGACAAGAGGCTGCAAACTCGGGAGCAGCATCAGTAGCCTCTACCGTCACAGACAGGGTGCTGTAGCTCCCCGCACATTCTGAAAGCTGCAGAGATGTTGTTGAGCTGGCCTGTGCACTGCCAGTTTTTACACTCTCCTCATCTACAGACATCTTGGTTCTGCTGCAGACATGGAAATTATTAGGATCTGAAAGTAAAAGAACACATAATTAAATATCCAACATTGATCAATACCCTTTTTTTTTTCCCCAGCCAGAGCTGACTGCAGCCATTACACACAATATAATTTTTCTACCAGCAGTAAGTCTAGGATGAATCTCAAAAGCAGCCCTATTACTCTGGAGAATAGTTAGCAAGTCTATTTTTGACAGAAGCCACATGAAGGTGCACAGAGCAGATCAAAACACAGGTGAAGCACTTGCACATGTGATATTTTGAATCTGGTCTATTTCCATAATACGACCAGAAAGAAAATGACTAAATCAGTGGGTAAACAAAGGGTCTGCTCCTTCTGAAGTTGCAAAAGCAAGCATTTTTAGTTGAAATATAAGTGACAATTTTAGAAGGACACATCATGGATTTTAGGTTCATGGCTAAAATTGAATGTTGATCTTACTGTGGTATTTTTGATCTGTAAATGTTGTTCTGTTGAAAAAAAAAAAAAAAGGTCAATATATTGTATGGAATGCAATAACATACCCTTAGCCAAACACAAAATGGGTGTTTCTAATTAGCTGCAAAGTAAAGGTCTATGTGAATAAAATCACTATTTTTTTTATTTTCTATTAAAATCTACAACAATTTGTTTAATAAATTGTTCTTGAGTTATTGTTGTCAACTGTTTCAAACAATATCAACAAATTAAATAAATGCATCTGAATTGCAAAGTAAAACAATAAATATAATTAGTAAAACTATTACTATCATTACTAAAACTGTTAATTCCAGTTGCATGCACATCCAAGGTATATTTTTAAAAAAGAATGGGAGTTTATATTCACAGAAAAGAGAGGAAAAGATATATTTTCCACTTCCATTCCTATCAAAACTTTAACATGACAAACTCTTTATTATACAGTGTATCCAGTATTACAAAATATTAAATCAAGAGGTTTAGATAAAACTAACACTGATGTTACTGACTACAAAAGTTTGAAGCTCCCAGTGCTGGGCAGTTATCTAGTTAGCAGGCTAGGTCCTAGCTTGTCAATCGCGGGCCAAAAGCAAACGTCGACTAAACGTTGAGCTCCATTAGGGTTTAAACGCCTCCTAAGACTAACACTCAACTGCTCAACTCGATGTACGGCTACCTGAATGCCCCTCAAATGGCGACAGCGCTTTATGAAAGTGATATGGCTCGTCATACAGCCCCCTACTCGGGTTCAATCAACAGTGTATTCCTCACAGAAGTAACAGTCTCACCTCACACTTCTCGCCGCCGCGCTCTCTCGTCTCCCTCCGCTTGGCTAACGTTAGCGCAGCTAGCACGCCGAGTGTCCCCAGCTACATCAATACAACAGTGACAAGCAGCGCTAGCACGCTAAAGAAACACGCCTAGACTTCTCCGTCTGTCTGCGCTAAAAGCTCCTCTGCCCTCCGAACCGTCTCGTCGACTCCTTGAGTAAACTCCCAGTCACCCAGTGTCAGTCAGGTTGGTGGATAAATTATTCCGTTTGCTAATAGAGTCGGCATGGCGGAGCATCCGGGGTTCTGAGCCGCAGCCAGAGATGATCTGAGACTGACGGGGCGGACGAGCCCGATGGTATTAAATCCAACCTAGCGTCACCTCACATGGGTAATACCTGCAGAGCCTGTGCTTGATAAGAAACTGCACATTTCTCACTCACCGACTGATAAGAAGGTTATTTAATGCCCGTGATGAGTATTCTTAGCAATCTTTAAACTATGTGTAGTGTGTAGGTCAAATAAAATCCATGTTGCTCCCATTCTCACCCTTGCAAATATATAATAATGAGGAAAAATAATTATTATAACTATACATTGCTCATACTCAGAATACACAGCTAAAGCGGGAAACTCTATATTGCAGTCCAAACGTTTTTAAATTTCACTCTTGTGTCTGTTACCAAAATAACTTATGAACGTATTTTGATGAAATTTTCAGAAAATGTTGATAATAGACTAAGGAAATGGTGATTAACAGAAAATTTTCGGTGATGTTCCAGATTCCAGAGGGAATTTGACCTTTGATCTTCAAAGATCATAGATCAAAAAAGGGGCTTCTTCTTATAATAATAATAATAATAATAATAATAATAATAATAATAATAATAATAAATATAATATTATTATTACTATTACTATTATTATTAGTAGTAGTAGAATGTAATGGTAGTATAGATATTGTGCGGAAGGGACTCAAGTTATGATTGTACTCACAACTACATTACGTTATTCCCCAATTCGCCACTAGGGGGAGACACCATCTGACTTGAGCGCTATCCATCTGTACCATGTGTTTGTACACGTATGACCTAAGAAATGCCCCTTTGTAAACTTTCCCTCTGTCATTCCTTCTTGTCTGTTGTTTCTGGCAGGTTTATATAAGATTTTGTGGTGGCAATTATAAATTGGCTCTCTTTTCAAAGCTAGAAGGATATGTCATTTTTAGCCACACGTTGAAAAAGAAATTGTATCACACATACAATTGTCATCAGTACTAATCATTATTATAAGTCAGTCAGTTTTAGAAGATAAGGCAATACAGTGAACGAGAATTTAAATATGAAAATTCTGTATTTATGCCACTACAGATGAGACTTTAGCTCACCCTTCATATTATCTCTTGACATTATGCTTGTAATTGGGTTCCAGTGCTTCACTTCCAGTGCTTCTGTTGGGTTAATGAATCACCCCCTCCCTGTTCTCTGTAGACAGAAATTGGAGCGAGGGTACCTGTTATCCCGCCTCTGACTCTCTCTTTTTTCATGTTAATGTGTCTGTGGTCCTCTATCCCGGCCACCATCTGCCCTTCTTCTGAGTTTGGGCCCCAAGCACTCTAGACGTGTCCTATTGTTTGCGTGTGTCCAAGCAGAAAGTAGTGAGTAGACATGGCTTTTTGAAGCCCAAAAAGCTTCTCCATCAACAGCACGAGCCTGCTGTTCATTAGCCGACATGTGACGGGATGGGGGCTGCTCGCGTGCCCTGTGTGTGGCAACATTGCGGCCATCCGTCACTTGTTCTGTTGTGAATGCAGTTTATTTTACTGATGTCAAGGAACCGTTGGCCTAGGAATAACCACAATTCTGATGAAAATAGTGATCATACAAATCCTCCAAAACTAAAATTACATAGTTTAAGATAAAAATATCTTGTAAAGCATTTAATCAATGTTATAAGTGGGGTTTTTTAACAATAGGTTTTGCCATGTGCATCTTGTTAGCTAAACTATCTGATGGAGGAAAGCTGGATGAAGAAAATGAAGATGGAGAACTAATCATGCTCTTCCTAATTTCATTATTTGTTTCACTGACAGAGCGAAATGTCAAGTTTGAACTTGGGAAGCAATGTGCCACGATAACCATTGGTATCACTAATTAGATCACAAAGGAAAATACTAGGCAGAACTTTAAAAGTTTACTTCTTGCATAAATCAGTCTGGCCGGCACATACGCTCCCTCTGACCTGCGCTAAGAAGGTCGGCTAAACAGCAAAATCATTTAAATACATGAAAGGAAAGATGTAAATCCACCAGGACGTTGATTAAAAAAAGCATGCCTTTGCTAATTATAGACCTGTATTCCCTCAGGAGACAAAGGTAACATGAGTCTGGTCGGTTCAGCCCTCAGTAAGCGCTGCCAAGGTGTGCAACCATCACGTCCAAACCACACATGAATTCTCACGTGACCCATGAGCTCACCTCCCAGTTACCCGACACAGCCCAGACAGGCAGATTACAACTTTCCACCCGGCCTGCGCTCCTCATCTGTACAGCTACATGCTGTTGGCTGCATTCAGATTAGTTATTGAACTGTTCAAGGGAAACAAGGCCGCTTCAGAGACAGAGAACACAATGAGCCAGCTGTCAGTGGGCGGGGCTTCTTCTCTCCAGGGTTGTCTTGGATGGACTTTTTGTGTGTGTGTTTGCATTTGAGAGTGGTTTGACGTTCAACTGGACTCTGTAGCTGCCTCATTTCTACACTCTAAGATAAAACTATGATGACTATAATGATGATGGATTTGTGTATCCTAGACAGTTGCATAAATGATTTGCTAAAACTGTAATGATCCCTACGAAGTTACAATCAAGAGGTTATAGTGGATTAATGGGGAATGTCAACTTGCTGATGTGAAACTACACAGAGCGTGTTTTCCCCTCATCATATTCCATCAGCATTTTTGCATAAGCTTCTGCAGATACTCGGTTTAGCGCAGGGATAAAGAAATGACATTTGGTTGCAGCGGGGATTCATGATCTGAAACATACAGTAACACGATGCCCCCATTAACACGTAATATTCACTACATTTAACATCTCGCCAAAATAGCCAAAGAGTTAAGTACAAAACATTAAACTGAGCTGTAATCTGTAATTACCGCTCTCAGCTGTCAGCACGTGCATTACTGTTGCATATTTTTGCCCAGTAAAAAAAAAAAAAATAGATGAGGAGGAATAGATTTAATGAGCACTGTGGATAACCTATCCATAATATAATCAGCAAGAGAGGGGCCTACTAACCTCATTTATATTCCTCTGGGGCTAATTTGCATCAGTATACACTTAAAAATAGTTTTCTTCTTTTAAATTTGGCTGCAGCATGGGCGAGCGTGGCTTATTATCTTTTACGTGCTGAGTTAACGCAGGCCTTTTAATGCCTAAATGTCACCACTGGATATTGATCGGATTTATTAGATAAACCTGATCATGACAGTGACGGTTGCTACAGATTGTTCCACCAGCTCCTGATCTGAGTTTCACTCTTATGCTTTAGGAAACGGTCTTCCTCAAGTAGTATTTTTAGTTCAGCAGAGTAAAAGACACATTCACGTGCAGATAGGCTTTTGGGCTTACGGCATATCTGCCCTGGATTTGCATATTTCTGTGTTATGAGACTCTGGGGTCACAGTCCCTGTTTTGGATTACTTGTCTCTGTGCTTTTAACCCCTGTGATGGACAGTTGATCAGACACGGTATCCCACCATCAGATGAACCAGTGCTGGGGGAAATCTCCCCCCTTTGACGCTCCTAATTACAATCGCATGAAGGCCCTAAGGTTAGAAAATGAATGATTCTGACGCCAATCACATTTTTAAAATACGTTAGCTTTGACAATGCTGATTGGAAACATGTCCGCTGACATCATCTTTGTAACATGGGCTGCACTGCACTGCATGCACTGCACATTGTCATGGTGATAAAACCACTGTTGATCTCTTATAAATCTACCTTCTGATGTCTTAAATGGCTGCGAGGAGTTATTGTCAACTTCCGTTCCTGCTGGACATTTTTAGAAAATATTATTAGAAATTGTGTTAAAAAAAAATCACACAAAGTCCAGGTTATAATGTGAGTGTGTGTGTGTTTTGTGTAATCATCAGTATCCCTGCTGGAGCAGCCATGACACACTCTGACTAGAAATCGACATGACAGGGTTGTCAAGACAACCGGCCATGATTTGCAGAGCCTCTGATAGGCCTCCACCATGGGCTAAAAGTGCTAGCCATGAGACTGAGCAGATGCTGTGCCAGGCAGCCAATCACAGGTGAACTAGTGGAAAAAGATGACATCATAGGCAAATTAGGGCACATGCAGCGAGTTTTCTGGTTGTCGTGTCCTCTTACGTGCAGACAGAAGCACAATCATACTCAAACTGTGCTGGGTGGTAAATTCTGCATGGGTGAAAAATGCTTTTAATTAATTAATTTATTTTTTTTGAAAGGTTGTTTTTGAAATTTTAGTGTCACCTTAGCTGAAAAATATTATACAGGCAAAAGAAAATTACTGATGGACACTGCAGAGTCCTTCGCAAATAAATTATTGCAGTCTTTCACTGATTTACACATACTGTTTGTTCTAAGGTTGTTACTTGTTTTATTACCTTTCCAAATCATTAAATAAGGCTTCCTGCACAAAATAACAGCGCTTTTATAGTATTTACCACAGATAGTCATAAGTCTGATCGCAAAAGTCTTGTTTGCATTAGAAATGCTCCTAAACTGTGTGTGCATTCCCTCCCTCCTGGCCGTCCTACTCAGCGGGCTTGGTGCATTAAACAGAAAACCAACTGGGCCTGCCTTATGGCTGCCTCCTCCCCCAGACCTGCTGTCTGCATTAATATTCTGCCTCTCAGCCAATGGGCAGAGCTGGGCGGATGACATCATGAGCTAGGGAACAGTGAGCAGCCAGTGAAGCATCCAGCCTGCCGAACAAGCTTGCTTTTAGGGTCAGGAACTGGTCTGACAAGAGAATGGCACTTCTGCCTTTAAACTGTCACTAGGACACTTGATGATGAATCCAGCGGAGCACCGGGCTCGAATGAGAAGAGCTGAGCAAGAGAATGTGAAGACATATTTCAGGTAATTCCCTCTCTGTGTGTGCAATCTGGGATGTGGAGGAGGCTTGAGGGGGTGGCGGTGGAGAGGAGATGGGAGGAGGTGGGGGAAGCTGTGTATGTAGGGGTGCTTTGTAGCTGTTTGTCTCCCCCTCTTCTACTCTGCATTCTGCCCTGCTAAGGAGCAGCTGTTTCATCAGCAGTCTATCTGGGGCTGTGAGATGGAAATGCTTCCCTGCATCCGATGAGCCAAATATGTTGCTCAGCACCATGTACCCACTCTCTGCACCACATCATCCCTGTATGCCCTTCCTCGTACCTCCCAAATTGCATCTTTAGTGATAGGGAGGTGGAATCAACGCTGCTGTGCGTGCAGGCCTAACGTGCATGCGTGTCTGTTATTAAGACAAATGCAGCAGCTGCAGTGGCAACATTAGATCAGAAAAGCAGTTCTATTTTGGTCTGTAGACCTGAGGCTAATGGAAGGATCATAAACTGATGGATACTCTGAATGCAGTGATGGCTGATCTTTTGTTATCTCTAACCCTAACCCTTTTAAAGGGAGGGGGATTGTTGGAGGAACAGCGGTGGCCACACACATGCTCGGAGCAGAGACGTGCTTCCATCTCCTTGGCTTCAACATGGATGTGTGTAGCGGCTTCATGGCGGCTGTAGTGACAGGGAGAAATAAAACATCTGGTCACCTGACTTCATTGGGGGATCAGAGTGGGGGCGGGGATAGGTCCTGAGCTATTCTGCTTCGGATTCTCTCGGAGCCGCCATGGGCGGAGGAGGATGGAAGGGCTGATGCTGTGGCACTCTCCTCGTTTAAATGGTGTCAGGCCAAACATGGATCAGACAGAGAGATTCCTCCAGGAAGACTAGCTGATTTCTGAGCAACGAGGCCCGATCGCAGACCTGTTGTCTGGCTGTCGAGTAGAAGAGGGATGTTCTGGAGCCATCGCAGTGATCATAGGAGGGTGAGGTGATGGGAGAGGAAGATTGGGGGATGGGATACTGAAGGCGCAACTTCTGTCAAACATCCTCCTGTTGTATTATTAAAGGTGTGAAGCATGCCCTTTCTACTCCACGTCTAAGGTTTCTGTCCGTCTGCTGTCTGGTTTAAACCAAAACTGCTCTTCTAGACTTTTTCACTTCATCTTATCTGTGGTTACTAAATGTGTCCGTGCATGATTTTGCAGTGCATACAGGACGGACAGCAGGTGATGTGATTCGCCGTCTGTACAGGTCTGCATAGGGCTGCTTAGCAACGGGTCCGTCTCCGCAGGTTACGTGCACCTCATAAAAATTTCATGTTTGAAAGGAAGGCTCGCTGATGTGTGTCAGGTCTGTTGTAAAATACCTCTGTGTGCCGCAGCGCTGAAAATGAGAAAAACTGCATAGCGAAGCACAATGCTTATAGTGTCAACATAAGTCATGCAGGCTAATTCCTAAGTGTTTGCACAACTGACCCATCCGAAACTGCATTTCCTGGTCAGTTTTTTAGCAAAAAGGTGAATATAAATCGACCTCTGGCTTCTCATTGCTTTACACAATCATCGCAGAAAATCTAAAAGTTATGTGTAGAAGTCGACTTTTGTTAGCATGCTAAAGCTTTTTTTCCCCAGCATTGTGGGCTTCCCCATTTTTTCCACTGGCCAGTAACCCAACACACACACGCAAATGCACGCACACACACACACACACACACACACACACACAGGGCTTGTCTTACCTCAGCTAACAAAAGCAGTGGACACAGGACCTCATGTTGGCTCGTAGCCGGCTAACTGGCTGAAATTTGATAGTGGGACATGCTGCACACACAAGTAGGCCTCCATCTGTTGAGAACTTACTCTGGATGAGTTATGCCTCTATTGTCTGGGAAGTGTTAAGGTTTTGGACTCGTGCTGGCAGTTTTTAAAGTCTGAACGGGCCCAACCTCGGGTGTTTCACGTGTGTTTCTGGGTGAAGCAGAGCTGTGCTTCTGTGGTAGGTATGTCGTGGTCACAGTGTGTGGATTAACATTCAGGATTGGAAGCCATCTGGCCATTTTGTCTTAGATAGGGGAGGGTGAGTGAGAGGGAGAGAGAGTAAGAGAGGAAACACTCACACACTGACACATTGACACAGCTTGCTCCTTAATCTCTCGACTTCATGTCTGCTGCAATCAGAATAGTGTTGTTTTTAGGCGTGTTTGCCATCTTTGTGTGTGTGTGTATCTGCCGAGCAACAGGGACGGGCCTTCCACAATTCAAACCTTTCCTGTTGCATCAAATGCAAAAATGCCAATAAAGCTTCCAGAGAGTCAAGGCAATGCCTTGGGAGGATTTAATATTCCAGAAAGGACCGTCGGTAAGGCGGTGCAGCGGGTGCCTTCAGACGGCAGAGAATAAACGGATGATACTGTATGTTGCAGGGGAGGATAGTCTTCAGGTGGTTTAAGAGATTAACAAGTTCCTCCCAGTTCAAGAGTTTGATCAGAGTTGGACAGAGGAACATCTGAACCTGAATTAGTCTGCAGGATGTAAAATAGCTAGAGCATCGCTCAGCAGGAGCGTTCAGTTTTAAAAGTAACAGTTCATGTGAAGCATTTTTATGTTCCCTTATTTCAGGTTAAAGGTCAGATACTTAATAAATCCTATTAAGATGTATCATTTATTATTTATATAATATTTTGGTGGGACGAATAATGTGACCCATGGACCTTTTAAAGCCTTCAAATATGCATCAAGGGTTTAAAAAGTATATAAAATGGTGTGTTCGTTTTACAGAAGCTTTATGATATTCACTTTTATGGTACACTCTGCTGCTATGACAATAGAATGGTGTTTCTTTCTCCCCTTGGCATTAAATGCTCCATTTATGTTTTGACCTTATCGGTGTTTTGTTATATTTGCTTCACTCACTTCTCTCTTTAAATCCCTTGCCACCTCTAAAGATTTTTAATGTAACATTAGGTGATCTTATTTGTTGCTTTCTTTCTATCTGTGGACTTATTTAACCTTTTCAGAGGCAATAAAAATTCAACATTGCCATTCCTTTAAATTGTGCCAAAAGCATGAAGTCACTATTTAACAACAGGTTATGACTGAAGAGCAACTTTGGGACTTGCTCTTCAGTTAGCTAACAGCAGTTTCATCACAGCATTAGTTCCTCTTCTCATCTGCATGGTGGTCTAATGTTCAGTGTGTCCTGATCCTTCCAGTAAAAAGGTTTCAGCCCGTCGGAATGGACTCAGAGCAGGTGCACCAGCTGGCATTGCCGGCAGAAATCCACTCCCGAGCTCTCTGTCTCCAGCTGGTATTCAGATGTGCCTACCCATGCTACACTAATGCAAAAAAAACCCCAATTTGCTGCCTTCGAGTGGACAGAGCAACATGAACGGCTCTACCTGTGCCGCTCCAACCAGATACAGTTGGCACAGGTCACGTACAGGTCCCGAGGAAAGAACAGGCCAGCATACACAAAAGAAAATAAAAGAATAAAGACAATCTTTTAAAACGAAATACCTTTGCTCCAAAAATCATCCAAAACCTAGACAACGTGCAGATATATTGATTTAAAACAGAATAGATAGATAGATGGATAGATAGATACTTTTATTAATCTCCAAGAGAAATGTACAGAACAAAGGCAGAACGTTACCTAGTAGGATGATTATTTTTGCTACATATTAATTCAGACAGTTATTTTATCCATCAGCTGTGTCTTCCAGGATAAACGTCTCAGTGCCACACTGTTTACTTTCAGTTACCCTCCACACACCAGCCAACATTTCTACACTATTAACGAATTTATATGGGAGCAGTCAGACGTTTTCACTGACCTAAGCTAACTAGGCGCGTCAATATTTCATTTGAAGTCATAATTTTACCTCTGTGAGGCTTTTAAAGCTTGAATCCTGGCGTTGATGAATGATTTTATGTAAATTTTGATATTTCCTGACTTCTGCACAGATCAGTAAGCATTTGGGTTTATTTCGAGATGATGATTTCAGGTCAATAGTCAACGTTAACCTAGAGATGGATGGATACAGTAGTTCAACAAACTGTGCTTAGATCAAGTCTATTTTGCTCACTGATGATAAAATAAATGCTTAATGTTTGAGTTTTCACTCCATACTCCCCCCTCCTTCAATCAGTTTCTGTAAGCTGGTTTGATTTTGACCTTGAGATGGCAGCCATGTGAGCAGTGACATGTTGGCCTGACTTTGTGCCATGTCTGAGTGATGTGTGGGATTTTTGAAGGGATTTTCAGGTTTTGCTTGTGTGTGCATGCAGATTGCCAAGCGAGCCAATAGCAGATTAGAGTAACTGAGTCCCGATTAAGTGCCCATAAAACACTCGGCCGGTCCATGCGACACTCCAAGATGGTGATAACCAGGCTAAACTGCATCTCCAGAGTGGACGCTCCTACCACCTTCTCCTTGAATGTCCTCTAACTGTCCATTCCATCCAAGTAATCGGGGTCCTTTAGAGAAGTGAGGCCGGGGTTAAACTCTATCTGAAAGCATGTCCTAATCAGGGGCATGAAGAGCCCAGCTTATGGTGCCCTCCCCCAACTGCTGGAGCCATTACTGGGACACCATGGGCTCAAGATTAGAGCCTCTTCCTGTGTTAGACATTCAAATTTAGCATTAAGGTTTGAAAGAACTGAGAAATTCCTCTTCTTCATGGATAGAGTAATGTTTTTCGGGAGAGAAATGTGAAAATATCCCTGGTTGTATCTAAGTTTAACATCACATTCCTGTCAAAGTGGGCCAGGGAGAAAGTGGCCTTTCTGAGAAATTAGCAATTTGCATTTTTGTATATTTTGACAAAACTGGGTATCTAAATGTCCGTCTAAATGAAAGCCTGTGTTTGCTATTAGGCAGCAGGCAGATGTAGAGCTGAGTTATGGCGCTGAGAGACGAGCTTGTGTGTTTCATAAATAGGAGCTGCTTGTTTCAGGGACAGCACACTCGTTGACTGCTTGCTTTCCTGCCTGTCAGTTAGCACAATAAATAGGTCAGTGTTTTATGTGAGGGAAGACTCAGTAATGTCTGGGTCTCCATGAATCTACTGCAGTGGCTAACAACTGGCCGATTAGCTGCAACATCTAAGGCGAGAGTTTAATGAAACTGGTTTGTGAATTCTGCAGCTGCAAACTCGGAATTTTGCCAGTGTCTGATATAGAAATGACCACAGCCAGATACTGGTTGCTTTCCTGAATTTCTCCTATTTATGAGTATGAGCTATAGCTATGCTGTTTGATGTATGGCGCACCTCAGAAGGTCATGGATGAAGGTAGAAAGAGATCACAGGATAATTCATTCAGCCAAATCTAAGAAAAAACTGGAGTTTTCTGCTTTTGGGATCTGAGAAACTTCCGTCCCAACATCAACGACTGACACTGCAGACATTGATTTTTGTTCCTCTGTATTTGTTGACCTGATTGATTAGACCTCAGCTGTATATGCGCATGCTGTCTCATTAAATTACTGTTGCACTGGACTCTGAAGGCCGCTTGGCACTCTGTGGAAGGTGAGAAAGTGTTCAGGAGCCGTGACTACATTCAGCAGAGGCATCAGTCATGGCTGCGCCAGGCCTGCTTCAGACCTACAGACCTCATGTTCAGTACAGCATTGTGGTGCAGGAGGAAGTGACAAAGGCAGCCACAAATATAGTCTTCAAGATGCAGTGTCAAATTCAAAGTACCCGTTGGTGCACTGCACTGTAATGCTCGGCTGTTTGACTGCACTTAAAATTAGCCACCTCTTACATGAGAAACAGCAACAAACTCTCAGAACCTTGGATTGCACAGAGAGGTGATTTTCCTGTTTCAGTCCTGGTTTGATGCATTTGCATGGGTCCCCCCCTTAGATGAGTTGATAACCAGCCTGTCAGTAGTTTTAGCATGTCAATATGGTTGAGCTCTTTTGCAAACACCGGAGTTTTAGCAGATGTTCCTGGTAGCGCCACGCCTGTCTTCCAGTGACGGGAACCTGTTTGCTTCTGTTCTCTCGACTCACCCCGCACACTGGAAACCACCACCTGAGGCAAAGACGCTGTTTTTTATGAAAATCCCAGTAACACGGCAGGGAGCCCTTAATGCTGCGCTCATGCCTTCAATCGGGAAGTGGTTGTCTGTGTTAGGAAACCCTATCGGTGTTTTTTATTCGCTGTGGGTGGGAGGCTGCCCTGCAGCTAAACTGGATCTCCGTGCAGCCTTTATTTGTATAGTAAACCAACCTGTCAAGAATGACCTGTTTGGTGGAAACTCGGCAGTTTCCCATGCCAGCGTTATCTTCATCTAAGAAAGAAACTGTTTTTTCCATTCAGCTACTATTTTGTCCATCATTTGTTACATCTCCTCTCAGATAAGACAAGAAAATTCATCTGCTCGGCCCTGTATTGGCCGTCATCGTCCAAATGAGTTCCTGCAGTGATTATGGAGTCGGTTTGTCCATGGGGAGTATCAGAATGCAGTTTCTGCATCGCCTTCTCCCCAGTGGAATGGAATTATTTCTGTTCTCATCACAGGCGGCGAGGAGAGCGGTGGAACCCCGACAAGTTTATTAGGAAACGCTGAGATCATATTAGAACTCTTTTATCAAAAATCAACAGTGGATCATCAAACCGTCTTGCATAATAACTCAGCAAATGTTTTTCAGTCTAGTTCATATGAATAAAACATTAGAACGAGCCTAATTACACATGAATGGTTAATGCTGTTCGTGGAAAGAATGTTTCTTTTCCCAAATATGAAGTTGAAACATTGACCTTCAGGGAGCTGTTCCAGGAAGAAAAAAAAGAAAAACTCACGTGTAACCTGCCACATTTGGACCTGTGCAGGAGATGGTTACATACAATAGAAAAGGCCACTGCGAAGACGCATGTGTCGTCTGTCAGAGCGCCTCTGCATTAGAGCCGAGGAGTCTTTGTCTGCTAATGTAGGTCTCCAGGAAGCGGGCAGCTGGGATGGCCCGCTTCTTCTTTCTGGGACATTGGCGCAGATTTGTCACATGATGGGCCTGGCCTCAGGGCGAGGCCGTGTAAGATGGTGGTGGGGAGAGGGTGGATGGAAGAGCAGGGGATGAGTGACGGGAAGGTTTACTCCTGCCAGTTTCTCTTAAAATCAACTTCTGGATGTTTTCACAGCTGAAGAGGCCCACCGAGGAGCCAGAGCTCCCTTTCACATCCAAATAAATCCAGACTCACACCATTCGTGTGGATTTCATTCCAGAATTCCAGAACATTAAATCTATAGTCCTGCATTTTTTTCTGTAGAGTGTCTGGTATGTTTGACAGCTACACAAGAATCTGAGAGAGTTTACAGACATGTCAGCCAGAGTCGCTGCTGCCAGATCCCTCACACTGAGATGCTAAAATAGGTCAAATCTCCAAAAATGTACCGCTTTCAAACTATCACTTGGAGTCTAGCTGATGCGTTCACTGTCTCTGCGCAGCGATCTGGTCTGGAGATTTTGTCACTTTTTTGCCTTGTCAGAAACCAACCAGAGGAAATCAACTCACCCTGCCAGCTGTACATCACATCCCCAATAGTTCTTCCAGACTGTATTTTTTTCCCCTCAAATAGGAGCCTTTTGAATCACAGGTAACCTAAAAATCTGCCAAAGAGCTGCAGCGCAGAAGGAATTAACTGATTAGACGAACAGCTGAAACACGTTCAGTTTTAATAATGAATGAATCCTCAGGCTTCTTTAATCAAGAGGAGAGGAGAAATCGATGGGCCTATCTCGGTCTCTTTTAGCTGTGTTTCTCTGTCGTTTCTTTTCATCTTCATCCATTTAATATGTTTAAAAGCAAACTGGAAGACAGTTCTTTGGGAAAACTGCAGGCCACTTTTGTCTGTTCTGCAGAACAATTATTTCTGTCTCAGATTTACAACCTAGCCAATATAGCCCGCTGTTCAGGTGTCACATGCTCTGCATACACTAAACTCTGCAAACTCTGTAAACTAAAGCTTTTAATTCCTCTTTATCTGTGTCTTAGGAATTTTTGAGTGCTGCTAAAGATGTCTGATAGTGTTGATATTGAAGAGAAACCACCAGCCCCCCCCTTGAGAATGAACAGTAGTTCCCGAGACTCTTCATCACTGAATCACGCCTCCAAACCTCTTCCAATGGCTCCTGAGGAGAAAAACAAGAAAGTCCGCCTGCGCTCCATTTTCCCCGGGGGAGACAAGAGTGAGTAGATTTGCTCCCGTCACCCTTCCTGCCTTTTAGGTGACCTTCCTCCTGTGTGGACGGGTTGTAATCTGGTCCTTTTTTGGTGTTCTTCAGCAAATAAGAAGAAGGAGAAGGAACGTCCAGAAATATCCCTGCCTTCAGACTTTGAACACACCATTCATGTCGGCTTTGACGCTGTAACAGGAGAATTCACTGTGAGTATTTCTGAAGCATTTTTCTATCTGGAAGAGTTAAATGTTAAACACATTTCTACAACTCACAACACCCTGATATTGTGCTTTTTTATCTGGATAAAGTTGATAATATAATGAAATGCTCCTGTGTTTGGTCCGGTCATCTTATCGTTTTTTTTTTTTCTGCTGTGCAGGGCATCCCAGAGCAGTGGGCCCGGCTCCTGCAGACCTCCAACATCACCAAGCTGGAACAGAAGAAGAACCCGCAGGCTGTGCTTGATGTCTTAAAGTTCTACGACTCCAAAGAGACTGTGAACAACCAGAAGTACATGAGCTTCACTTCAGGAGGTGAGCAGCTCTGCTAAAATAAAACATGCATCTGAGCCGAGATTTGGAATGACTCGCTTCATAAAACCCGTTTTTTTCCCTTTCCAGACAAGTCTGCTCATGGATATATAGCAGCAAACAATCTGGTGAGTTCTCTCATATCTAAATAGTCATAAATTTGGCAATGAAAGCGCTTTTTAGCCACCAACACATGCATAAAAGTTAGCTTTCTTCATAGTATCAGGGCAGCGAAATAGCAGGTAAGTTTCAACCTCGCAAATCTGCCTTTGACCAACTGGAACCTCTGCCTCTCTGCTGCAGTGAAGCGTTCTCACTTACCTCTCTCTCACACCATCAGGGAGTTTCTGGTCTGGGCTGTAACTTTCCAGCCTGCTCATCGCCTCTAATGGGTGAAAAGTGTACGTTTCTCCCAGGAGGCTCACTGAACTCACAGTGCGGAATAAAGCCCTGAATTTCACATGCACGCCTATCAGGCCGCGCAGAAACTGTGACTGCAGCGAGAGCCTGCTCTGTATTTTTTCAATCGACTTAACCAAATTGTGAAACGCCCGCAGACGAGATTTAGCGGCGGCTCAGCTGCATCCAGAAGGGCTCCCACTGTGCTGACCTCATTCCCGGTTTTGGCCAGAGTAATCTATGCTTTGAATGCCCTTACATGCTCAGCTGGACGAGGGAGTGTGCTGAGTGGGATCCACAGCCCCGGGCAAACTTCACTGGTTTCACTTAACGCACGGGCTGTTGTTTCTTGCTGGGGATGGCGAGTGGGTGTGGCTGTGTGGCAAAAAAAAGAGGTTGTGAGTCCACCTCAGCCTGGAACTGTCACCGTGGTCCATGGGCTGCAGCGGTGACTCAGCTATTGGCTGCGGTGCTGCATGTTTCAGCCAGGCGCACTGCAGGAAAGCTAAAGGGAAGGACCCAGTGTAGGGCTGGACCCTGACGCTCTCTGACAAAGGATTTTTAACATCAAACTGCGGCACAGTCAAATGGTTGGAAGCCGGTGTGTTGTTTTCCATGAGCAGGATTTTGTTTATTGAAATAATTTTATTAAAGATTATTAAAAATTTAGAGCTAATCTTTATCTTGAACTTAATCCAGAAATTAAATAGCGAAAATCCTGGAGCAAAATCGAATCTTTACTTGCTGTCCCCGCTCTCCACTTTCACACAAAGCCTTCTCTCTGCACGGAAGAAATGCGGGTTTTGTTGCAGGCAACATTTCGTCAGGTCTCAGCTGCTTCTTCAGATTATTTGCTAATGATATCTTAACTTCGGTATGTCTGTTGCATGCAACGTCAGCGCTCTTACTCATTATGTGCAGAATTAAATAAAGTTTAAAGGAAAAGGGATTTATTCATGTATTCAGAAGAATGTGAACAGCCACTCCCTTCACTCCCCCCATTATGAGTTCATGTATCTGTTCTCATTTAGCAACAGTAAAAACATTTTTCTGTCTCACCAACCACTGTGCTAAAGCACCCACCATAAGCTATAAGGCCACCCCATGGATATATGCTGGAGCAATAAATAATGCGGCGTTTCAAAATGTTACCTCGCTCTCAGAATGAACACAACACATCTGATTTCAATGAAGCGCTTTGCTCTTTTTTCGGAAAACTAAACTTTGAAATGTCATATATCTGACAAACTGTGTGCCAGAGGCTTGTGCAAACCCTCATCCAATGACGTTTCATCGGAGGCAACAGTTAGAAATTTTAAGGAGCACAGCAACCAAACTAAACCTCCCAGACACACGTGATGCAGGGTTGGGCCTCCTTGATCTTCTTTTTGCTGTGTTATAGCAGCTGGAAGCTAAAGTCTATAGGTGCATTACTGCCACCATATCCTGCTGCCTCAAAGGTGTTTAAATATTTCAGACAGGAAATCAGAGGAGAGAGAGAGCGAAGAGGATGTTGTGGGGCGGCATCACTTCTGCACTCTGTGGGTGTTCAGAGGACCGTCCAGACTTCCCTCAGTAGCGTACGCCCCTGCCCTCCCTCCCCTTCCACCCAAGTCCACTTGACCATTGTGTGGCTTTTGTTTTGAGTAAATCCTCCCATTTTCGACCTTCACATTCAGAACCGACTGCTGTCCTCTGGGCCTCCCGTCAGCCTTAGAACCTGCAGCGCGTTATTTGACAAGGTAACTCCTCCTCTATTTTCCACCTGATCTGTTTCTGCATTGGCACTGAAGCTAAACTATGAAACTGTGGGTATTAACACAAAAGGCTGACAAGCATTTCATGAATCTCTGTATTAAGATTTCCAGTTAAAATGTTCTTTTTCTTGGATAAACAGTGTTCATCTCTGAAAGGCAGGGCAGGGGCGCATGCCTCAGAGGGTTGTGATAACCGTCCAGCTGCATGTTTATGACCTCATATTTTTCACAACTCGATCCACATCACCAGTAACCTTTTCCTCCATCGTCATAGTAGACTTTAGCGCATGGCTCTGTAAGGAAAACACACACCGCTGCTAGGCGCCCATTTCTGCTGTCATAGCGGAGCCCCCCTTTGAGCGGGTCAGAGGCCCAGTACGTCTTACTGGAACCTTCCCTTTAACCACTAGAACTAAGCTGCACTGCTTCATTTATGCATGACGGGGCTGGAGGTAGATGAAAAGTTTCCATTCCATAAGAGGAAGACGATCCAAGGCTAACAGAGTTTTGGACGGTGGGATATGAAAGCTCATTAGGCATAATAAATTATGCCAGAGTCTAACTAATCACACTTAATATGGTATATTCCATATGAAGAGGATGTGGCAGCATGATTCCCCCCATTGCAAAGACAACAGTTTGTTAAAGGGCACTGAATGGCACCGCGCTTCTCTAACCTTCCCCAGTTATTAACCACGATCACTCTGTCACATTTCCCCACACAGTATTAGATGCACAGTTTTAAATATGTGCTAATGCATTATTTGAAATATCGACTGAAGTCTTGAGACTTCATTAGATGAAAAATTATTAATGTTTGTTTCTATTTTGAAGAATTATTTGAGTCTGCACAGTTTCCTCACTCATATTTCTCCCCTTCAGGCTGCCAAAACGTCATCGTCAGAGCCCCCCATCGCCCCACCTGTGTCAGAAGAGGAGGATGAGGAAGAAGAGGACGAAGAGGAGGAAGACGAAGAGGAGGACGACGAGGACGAGCTGCCGCCAGTCATCGCCCCTCGGCCTGAGCACACTAAATCTGTGAGTGGCCGTGCCGTAGCTAGAAGAGGCTCAGGTGCACAGAGGCAGTCTTTCACACGTGCCTTCGACTCTCACCTTCTCACAGATCTATACGCGCTCCGTCATGGACCCGCCAAAGCCCCCTACCCCTGTGAAAGAGGTGTCGACGCCCCCGGAGTCGCAGGTTCAGCCGGAGAACACGTCTAACACAATGTATCGCCACACTGACCGCCAGAGAAAGAAGTCCAAGATGACGGATGAGGAGATTCTGGAGAGACTCCGTATGTGTCCATTTTCTGGGTTTAACACCCTGTCAGGAACTATGTTTTGAGCTACATATTTCCAAATGGTTCAGTAATAAAACAAAAGTTATTAAATGTAACAATGTAACAATATAATAAGTAGTGTCCTGTCTGGACATCGATCGTGGCCGCACCCATCGGACGTTGTGCCATGTGGGGAAGAGGATGTAGGAAATGAAAATGCAGGACTTTCTGTTTCCGTTCCTGTGTGAGAGCGCGTACATGTGCCCGTGTGTGTTGTTGTCACCCACATCCTCAGTGGTTTTTATACTCTGGCTTTCTCTGTGTCTCAGGGAGCATCGTGAGTGTGGGGGATCCCAAAAAGAAGTACACACGCTTTGAGAAAATAGGCCAAGGGTGAGTAGATCTTCTTCAACCGTACCGGTTGTTATGGTTCTGTCAGTTCCTCCACGATGAGCTGAGGCTCTGCTGACCACACCAGATGAACAGGGAGGGAGGCCCAGGTCCAGAGACTGGAAGGGCTCTGAGTGCAGAGGAGAAAACAAGCGAACCCTGAAACGGCTGAGGGCCACATTAACTAAAGAATCTCTTTCCTTCTGCCTGTCCTTGTTGCTCTCCTGTCACCGTCTCTCATCACATCTGCAGACACAGAACGGTGTGGTCTTTAGCCGCTCGCACCCACTGACACCACATCTGTAGGGGAAGTTTGTGTCTCAGATAATAGCCTGTTTGCTCTGATTTGATTTGGTGGTAACTTATAATGAGAAACTTTGTTTTAGTTTTGGGTTTGGTTGACATATTGAAAAATCTGAGTTTAAATGGGTTTTTGTATCAGTTTGACCTCAAATTAATTTTTGATCATTTACAATATGTTCAACTGTATTTCTCCCCCATGTTGGCAAACTGTTCAAATTAATGCAGAAATCTATTACTGTTATTCATGTACGCCAAATTTGATACCTGTGTAAATTGAATTTATGTTCCATTAAAAGTGTTTTGTATTTTCTCAGGGCGTCTGGCACTGTGTACACCGCCATCGACATAGCAACTGGTCAAGAGGTACATCAGACCGTAGACAGACCATTCAAGCGGTGCAGCTTATTTATTCTGTGGCTCATCTTCGTATGCTCAGTCACAGATTCCTTTTTCTTTCCTCAGGTGGCCATCAAGCAAATGAACCTCCAGCAGCAGCCCAAGAAAGAGCTGATCATCAACGAGATCCTGGTGATGAGGGAAAACAAAAACTCCAACATAGTCAACTACCTGGACAGGTGAGTCTTTGCCCCATTTGACAACTGAATGACAATTCAGAAGGACACCATGAGAGCCTAACTTATTCATCTGTGCAGATGTACATATTTATTAGTGCTTTTGGGAATACATTTGGGATGTTTCTCAATGTTTGGGTTCATTTTCAATGTATGACAGACTTTACGATAAAACTGTGCAATTATGATTGATTACTATAAAAATACAAAATACAAACCATTGTAAAACATGACAAAAACATCTTTCTTATGGCTCTCAGTGTTCATGCTAAGTGCAAGAATGGCTCTGGGATATAAGCTGCTCTTGAGGTTGTCTGTGTTGTAATGGTTCTGAGCTGCCTACCACAGGGCTTTACTATGAAAAGGTGATGTATTTAAGAATATGCTGCGCTCTCTGGAGGCCGTGTGTTTTTGTAGAAGTCCTCCAGGGTCTAGAGAGGGGAGCTGGCGATTTTCGGGCTGTGGGAACAAGCCGCCAGAGTGCTTCGTGTGTGTGTGTGTGTGTGTGTGTGTGCTGAACAACTGGCAACTACTGTGCTGCAGCATCATGTGTGCTTCCATCATGTGCATCATTTGTCAGAATGATTCTCTATTTTCTTTATTATGGGAGGGTTTTTATTTTAATTCCCTTCTGTACTAGCAAAAACTCAACCAAACTAAATATAAACTGTTCTGAAATCATAAAGAATTTTATTTTTCTTCTTCCTTCCAGTTATTTGGTAGGAGATGAGCTGTGGGTGGTGATGGAGTACTTGGCAGGCGGCTCTCTGACAGATGTAGTGACTGAGACCTGCATGGATGAGGGCCAGATTGCTGCAGTGTGCAGAGAGGTAACGATGCCAAGTGCCTCATATTCAGCTGGAGACAGACGTAAAGTATTCTTAAGTCATTCTGTCTCGCTTCAGTGTCTTCAAGCCCTGGACTTCTTACACTCCAACCAGGTGATCCATAGAGATATAAAAAGTGACAACATCCTCTTAGGAATGGATGGATCCGTCAAGCTCAGTAAGACTTCATATAACGTTGGTTTAGTGTTGGTTGAGCCATACTTACCATGCACAATTTCACATGTTAATGAACATAGGGAGACAGCTTACATTTACAAGAAAGAGACTTAGTAAAATCTGCAGTATATCGTTTATGTGCTAAACAATCTGTCTCTCTTTCTGCAGCCGATTTTGGCTTCTGCGCTCAGATCACGCCAGAGCAGAACAAGCGCAGCACGATGGTGGGAACACCATACTGGATGGCCCCAGAGGTGGTGACTCGGAAGGCTTATGGCCCAAAAGTGGATATCTGGTCTCTGGGAATCATGGCAATAGAGATGGTGGAGGGAGAACCACCCTATCTGAATGAGAACCCGCTTAGGGTAAGTGCACTCATGGAGCCCCCTCTAGTGGCCACAAAGTATACCTGCAGAAGATTGCTTGAGCCTGACAGTGGGTTTCTCCTTCAGGCATTGTACCTGATAGCTACCAATGGGACACCAGAACTGCAAAACCCAGAGAGGCTGTCATCTGTCTTCAGGGACTTCCTCAACCGCTGTCTGGAGATGGATGTGGACCGCAGAGGTTCTGCCAAGGAGCTGCTCCAGGTAGAGCCACCTTCCCAGTTAACGGAAATCTGTATATCTGCATACGTTTTTCTTTACCTCCACATCCTCTGTCCTATGCAGCATTCCTTCCTGAAGCTGGCGAAACCCCTCTCCAGCCTGACACCTCTGATTGTAGCTGCAAAGGAAGCCATAAAGAACAGCAGTCGTTAGAGTGTGCCCAGGGTGTCCCCACCTCAGGCTGGAGTCCTTCCGGTGACACGGACATTGATGAAGGGCAGGGGCTTGGGTGTACATGGGTGGTGGGTGACACAACCGCGACAGCACAAGGAGCAGTGGGAGGGGGGTTTGTGTGACTTACAGTGACAACACAAGGACAAAACCCCCCACAAGTCTCAGATGTGGGTTGGACATCTGGCCTTGCCTCTAAGGCCATGCTGCTGAGCAGAACTTGCCTCCTTGTTTACTTCTCCAGCACTCTGTACATGTAGAGCAGTTCATCACAACCGTGTGTGTGTGGCTGGTATGTGTGTGTGTGCGTATGTGTGAGCGCTTGCACAGAACATCTCTTTGCGTCATACAGTGTGTATACGTTTGTGAGCCAAAACTAAAGAAAACATGGTGAAAATAATGTGAAGGAAATGAGCTTGTTTTCACAAGGAGACTTTCGGAGGAGAAAGTGACAAAAAGGTCCCTTCCAAGCCCACCTCTCAGCTCAGTTTCCTGTCCTCTAGTCCCCGCTGTGGAGCACACTCAGGCCGTACGTGCACCCGCAGTGACCAGCTGATGTGAGTGAGGCAGTCGGGGGCTTTGCCTGCATGCCCACAGATCCTTTGAGCGCACACTGCTGCTCATTTGCAGATTACCATATCTCCAGGTGGCATATTTACATGTTTGTGTGTTTCTGTGTGTGTGAGTGTGTGTGTATGTGTAGGCGTGCAGCCACAAGGAAATGGCAGGAGTAACGTCACACTACACAAACCAGCTTTAAACCTCTGGAATTAATATTTTTCATATCAGTAAAACCAGGCGGCCTTGAATTTCTGTCAGCCTGGTTTTGAGCCTCTCCAGTCCAGTTTTCCTACTGAAACTAGCTTCATATTATCACCTTTTAATTACAGTATTGATTTATAAGGTGCTTTTATTTAACTTCCAAACACTAATATCTGATTCTTACTTGTACAAATCTATATTAAATGAAAAATAGTACTACAGTGAGTGTTAATTAGGAAGTCTCCTTTTGACAATGTAAGGCCATGATTTTCAATAATACTTTAATATTTGACCTGATATTTACATTGTAAATTGATTCAGACATAAATGATTGATCAGTCTTTAATTAGAGGTATTATATATTAAACATTTTGTGGAAATCCCCACCCCCACAGCAGGTCCGAGACTGAGGCCTGAAACCTGACGCTTGCACCGTCTGCTGACTCACACCTGGTTAAAGTTGCAACTCCTGCAGGCAAGCGATCGACATCAGGTTTGACTGACGTACTCAGACATTTCCCTTGTTGGTATCCCTGCACGTGTGTGTGTGTGTGTGTGTGTGTGTTGTCCGGGGGCTACCTCAATCTGCACTAGAACATGCCTCACTCGTGCTGTCCACCTTGATTTCGAGGTGCAGGGTAGTTGCTTAGTCATGTTGTACCTCCATTGTACAGCGAAATGTACAGAAGATGATGGAGTGATGTTAGGCAGGAGGATGCAGCAGAATTCATGCATGTAAAACTATAAAAGTATCTCATTTTCAAATAGGTTGTTAGAATATGTATGTAGGTATGTAAATATGAGAGGGGGGGACCGTTTTTTTCCAGAATTCTGTTACTTAAAATGACAATATTCAGGTTGCTTTATCGTATGTATCAATAAATGTTAGGCACTCTGCAAAGTTAAACAAAGAAAAAAAAAAGAGAACAATGAACACACACACCCCGCCTCTGCACTCCTGGATCCAGCTCTCCTGTTTGGGCTTTAATGGACACTCCTTCATCTGGACAGAGATCTGATGAAGGCAGCGTTCTGTGTGCAGGCCCACACAGTCTGTCCTCAGCACCACTGCTGAGTGGTATTAACGTGTGTCTGTGTGTGTGTGTGTGTGTGTGTGTGTGCGGTAGCCTGTCAGGAAGCTGCGCTGGGCCTAAGACCTTTGACCTCTGTCCCATGTACAGGTCTGAACTGTGAGCACAGAGGTGAATATGGGGAGAAACGCCGCTGACCTGCCCCTTTTCTGTGGTTGCTCCTGTACATTCCTATCTTCTGAATGTGTAAACCTGTACACGTGGTGTGAAAATTCCTCTATTAATGTGTATCAAGAGAATGGAACAAAGACAATGTTACTTTTTAAATTATTATCATTATTATTATTATTATTACTCTTATTGTCTAGCTTTGTAAAACTGCTGAATCCATCTGGCGTACCTCAGCAGGCCCCCCCCCATCTTTGAAAAGGGACACTGAGTAACGGGGAAACGATGTTTTGGATAAACTATTTTTAATTGTGGTTGAAGCAATAGACTTTTTGAATTTTGAATTGTGCATGGCTGTGTCTTGAGTGTATTAAAAAAAACACAAAATATTGCAGTTTGGGAATTGGACTGAAATAAAAAGAGGACGGAAACCAGAAACTTGGCAATCCTTGTAAGCTTTATGGAATAACCAACTCAGCTTTATTCAAAAATATTTTTGATATGATAATGTTAGTTTATCAGTACTTTTGATACTTTCGATTAGTTGACATTTACATGAAATACATTTACTATCAGATACATCACCTTTACTCAAGTGATTTATGAGTCGCTTTTACTTTCACCACTTTTAGTTTTTTTGCATTTTTATGCAAGAAGTTCTGTGTAAAAATTGCCGGTGGTAAAAAAATATAATTTAACAATCTTTTAGTTTTGGGTTTAAGAAAAGGAGCTGACAGTCATCACAAATTACAAAAAAACAAACATCTATTGGAGGAAGATGCTCTTCAGTCAGTTTCACCCTAGAGGTCATATGGCGGTCAGCTGAGTTGCCGTGACCATCTTCAGGGAGATGTTTCCGGGCATCTCGTCGGTCGCGTGTCGTCCTCCTTTCCTCAGAGGAAGCTTCTGTGGGTTGGGGGAGTCGTTCGGCGACCCGGACAACACCACCTGGCCCATGAACTCATCCTTCACTGCGTTACTGTTCCACACCTGACGAAGGTACCAGATGCACACACCTGAGTCACAATTGCTGTTGTCATGACACCTGATTCGATACACGCAGCAGTCAAATTATGAGACCCAAAGTGATTCCTTGCTTTTAAAACACACCACAGCAATAAGTCACGACTGACTTTACTAAAGGAAAACATGCTTTGGGTCATGTGGACCTTTGTTAAGAAGATCTGTGATCTGGAGCAGAGATGATTTTAAGGATGGAGGCTATACTGCCAACTGCAGCTACCTGCAGCTTTTTGAACTGCTCTGTTATATCGGTGCAGAGTGCAAACTTTGGAGCTCCCCTGTGTTCTGTTTTACCTCCACAGTTATGGGCTTTCTGGGGTTCTTCCTATAAAAAACAGCGCTGGTCTTGAACTCCGGTTGCAAGGTGTCCTTCCTGACGGTGGATCTGACTGACTGCCCCTCACAGTGGATGATGACATAAGGGTCAGCACCTGTGTCACGATACCCAAAGCTCTTTCAAACAAGTTCAGCTACAAGCAGCTACATTTGCAGATCTGGAGTAAAGTCAGGCTTTTCTCCACCCTCCTCACCTCCTGTACTGTCCTGGTTCTGCAGTCCCTCAGCTCCGTGCACGTACACGTGAGTCACAACCTGCGGGTACCCTAGGAAGGAACTCCAACATCTGACTTTTGGTTTGTCCTGTATCAGTTCCCTGTTGGAGGAGGGACAGTTTATAGATTTCAGACAGAAATATTTTTGGGTACTCAAAGAACTGGAAGACTGGGTGAACACTAGTTGAACTAGAACTAGAAGTTCTGTGTCCAACCTTTCTTTTTTTCCAAGGAAAGCATTATGTAAATGTTTTTTTGATGTTTTATGGTCTCAATTCTCTAAAAGGCTCATTTGAGCGTTTTTGTTGGATTGTATCCATCCGTGTCCGAAGGTAACAGACACAGAACAGCTGTATTCTCGGTCCCTGTACTGATTTCTTGGACTCGGTAATTGTAAAATACATGATGGATGCACTTCTCCCCGACAGCCTGAGAAGACAGCAGATTTGCGCGCACACGTACCTACAGCCTGAGTCCACATTTGTGTAAACTCGGAGCATGAAATCTCCCAGGATTAGAGGCCTGAAGGTGGTGGGGAAGATGACATAGCGGCCCAGAGGGAGCGTGTATCTCAGAAACACCGAGCGAGCGTTGATGTAGGTGGATGTTACCAGGGACTCCTGGGTCAAGATGTCATGAATCCGATACTTACGGTTGAGCTCCACCTACGGGGAGAAATATGAGTGGTCACTTATTATGGTCAGACACTTTGATAAGGCCTCACACCATTGTTAATCATATTGTGATAACATAAACTCTCAATCCAGGGCTCTTTTTGGGTTTCTTGATGCTCATTGTTATTTTATTTTTTTCATTAATAAAATATCTTTTTGCAGATGTTTCACAGTTTAAAGATGTGAATGTATACTGTTTAGTGTAGAAGACTTGAATGTTATCATCGTTGGATTGAACGAGTGTCGGTAAACGATTTAGAAATTAATCCTGTTTGACTGGTTGAGTGTGAGTTACCAGGCAGCCATTTAGCATAACAGTCCTGAGACCAAGACTTTCTGCATTGTTTCCACCTATGTAATCATTCCACCTTACCCAAGCAAAATATTTACGCTTTCCTCTACTGATCACCTATGAAAACAGTGACCGTGGGCTCAGCAGAGTGGTTCAGCGGTGTGTATCTGTGTGTGTGTGTGTCTGTGTGTGCTTTGCAGCCTATGGGCATGTGACGTAATCAGAACAATCCAGGTAATCAGGCAGAACTTGTTCAGTGAGTTTTAGGCTGATCTGACTTGCAAATGAGTTCAAATCCTCTAGGGAAAGCTACCTCTTTTAAGACACACCTTTGATTCATGAACAGTCCAGCTTCTACAAGTTGGACACTGTTGATTGGCTGTTGTCAGGCGGCCTGTGGCATGTGGCAGGACAAGATGTTCATCTCTAAGCAACTTTGTTGCTTAGCTCAAATCTAAAACTGGGACTAAAACAGTTTCTGACCCCTTTGTGACTGTCTCAGAGAAAAAGGGTCTGGTTCCAGTCTGGTTGCAGCTTGAAACCATTAACAAAAGTATGCACATTTTTGTGTTTAATCGTGTTTGATTTATTTTCTTGTTGAAATGGACTATTTTGGTTCTGATAAAATACCAAATCAAGTCAGGCCTCCCTGTCACAGTAAACATCCAGCAACTGCGCCCTGCTTGCTCAACAAATGGGCGGAAAGAGTGAAAACCCAAATCTGAGACCAGAACGTGGATCAGAACGTGACACGCTATTCCCAGACACCATTTCCATTAAATCACAACAGCCTTGTCACAGGTTTTCATGTTTCCACATCCTTCGTTCCCTCGTAGTCCTGCATGGTTCATGCGTCACATGGTTAATGCTGCACTATGCAAATGGTGGGAGTGACAGAGCATACATGTGAAAGTCAGTCAGTGAAAAACCAAGAATTTGGGACTTTTTATTACCTTAAAGATGCTGAAACCGATGGTTAGATTCTCTCCTTGGCCGACCTTTCTCAGGATCTTCAGGTCTTTCTGCTGCAGTGAGATCAGCACTTCTTCATCGGCCTCTTTCGTGATGTCAAACAGGTACTGGAACCATGTTTGGAATGCAGTGAGTAACCTTTGATCTCGTTGATGGGCTGGAGAGCAGGTGAAGGTGCAGGTACCTGGGGATTCTGCAAGAACGTCTGCCGGTGGTTTGCACAGCCGCCGCAGCGGTTCAACAGGGGCTCCGTGTTTTTGGTCCAGCTGCCAAAGTGCACAACCTCGTGCCAGGTCTTGTGAACGCTGATCATGGATGTGTTGATGAGGCGACAGACGTCCGCTTCTGTGAAGAACTTGCACCAGTCTGTGAACGACATCCTGCAGATCGGAAAACAAAACAATTTTTTTCGAACGCCCTGAAATCCTGAAACACGTTAAGTGGCGTCACGGCGGGAGCTCACCAGAACTCTCCATCATCTGCTACTGTAATGCCAAGGTTGCCTCTCTCTGTGTCGCCGACCTTTGACCATTCTTCAGAGCTGACAACCAAAACAAACCAATCAAATAAAAGCACTTAAATGCATACAACCCTTTTTAATTCAAATGACTTTTACTTAACCTTTACTTAACAGCAGAAAAGCACTTTTAAATTTAGAATGTTAGAGCATCATCCTCTCAGAGGATGATAGTGATTGCTCTTAACTCCAGTCACCTGTCACTCCAGGCTCCTTTCCACTCAGTTTTCCCCCAGGGGTTCCTCATTCTTATCAAAGGGATGGTTTCATTCTTAAAGTACGCCACCAGCCCGTGACCCAGGCGCACCTTTTTCACCGCTGTTACAGAGTAGGCGTGGCCTTTCACCAGCCCGTTGCCCATCTTCAGCTCAACTTCATGAGGCTGTGCCTAGAAGGAAAGAAGGAGTTGAAGTAGTTTATCGTGGCTCCTCCGTCTGCACAGAGGCACAGATGAAGAGCACGTCAGACCTTAATGGAGCAGCTTATGATTCCTCCACGATCGTAAACCTTCAGCAGATCCTCAAACAGCTGGTCCTGCTTTTTCTGGTCCTTATAGAAAGCTCCTTCCTCCAGGTTGACGAGTTCACTCACAGCGCCGCTGAAATCCACCACAGCGTCTCCAGTGTTTCCCCCCTCCAGGGATTCATAGCATCCGGCCAGCCTGAACAAGGACGATGCAGAGTTTAGAGTGTGAAATATTTTCCTTTACTCTGTGTAAATACACTAAACAAACACAAATAAAGTCTAATTTTACTGACTTGGCGTAGGCCTTTTCCAGTAGAGCGCTCCAGAATTCATTGTTGCTCTTCGAATGACAGTAGATGAGTTCTCCATTAATGGTGGGCAGCCGGTCGTCGACCACCACATCCACCCACTCACCAAACACCCAGAATTGGAAGTGGAAGATCCCCGCATACTCTTCCGGGTGTTTGTGGTCCCACTCCTGCTCCTTGTGGTTGGGAATCACCTGGAATCACAAACACACTTTGCTTCTAGATTTATTATATACATCAATATTTCTAGTAACAATATAAATATGGTTGCTATTAAATCAAACTCCAGTCTCTTGAGGATTTATTTAAATTGACTTAGACTAACCTTCTTCCAGAGGTTTGGCTTCAGAGCCAGACAGGAGCAGGCAGCAACAAACCAGCAGTTTCCCACAACTCCCTGGTTCAGGTCATGAGAGCTGATACCGTCGACAAACAGATAGGGCTCCTGGCATATCTCCTGCCACACAAAAGTCAATGTTGCCTTTAAAAAAAGAAGAAACCTCCTCAAGGCTTTAAAAATCTGGATTTTGGAGGGATGGATGTGCTGCTCACCCCCGGTCGTTTCCACTCCACAAACCCAGGAAGCGGTTTCTTAAAATACAGCGATGAGCTGGTTGCTGGAAACTCTGGGTCTTCAAACAGTTTCTTGTCTCTGATGCAGTTCTTCTTCAGCTCATCATATTGTTGGTTCTTGTACAGGACGGCAGAGGAGAACATTGTCCAGACTCTGTAGACTCGCGGCTGCAGACTGATGACAGGGATGAGATCAGGCTTTATAAAGCCTGATAAAGTTGATTAGCACTTTATCTGGGCAGCAGTCTCACAAAATACTACCGATGCAGTACACCTTTGTACTACTTCATTCCCAGATCAACTGCAACCGTTTTTTCCGTCCTGGAGAAATTCACTGATTAGCACATCATTGATTGAACATTGAAAAACAACAAATCAGTGCAAAAGCTGCCTTTTCTGGGACTTTGTGTCAGGTAACTCAGTTTTGACTAAAAATAATAAACATATTTCTGGAAATGACGATTTCCAGACGAACTGGTGATATTTTAACTTTTGGCTTACTGGTCCCCTTGGATTGACCAGTCATGGATAAATATGTACTTAAAAAAAAAAATCATCATTATTATTTGTTGTTGGCCAACAACAACAAAAGGCAGGATATGAAACAACTTCAACAGGCTCTTCAAGAACACTTCACAGAAAAAGAACAAAAAAAAGAGAAAGAGAAAGCAGAGGGTGCACACGGCCGACCTACCTTCCAGACTCCAGGACTCCTTCCTGAACTACAACAAGGAAGTTTTCGGGTGTTTCACCTGCACGTCCTGCCCACCCACACACAACCGGCCTCTTTCTGCATGTGTACTGTCTGCAGCCACGCCCCAGCTGCGTTTAGCTGTTCTCCCACCTCATCGTGGATCTAGAATATTACACATGATGTGACAGCTGACACACTTTGCGATTGTGTCTGCTTGTGTGTGAGCGTCCGTGTGTATGTGCGTTATCTGGTTGAGAGTTCCTGGCTGATGTGGTAAGTCAGGTTATTTTGGGTCACTTATTTAGCACACCACACAATAAAGTCTTGTCTTTTGTATCAAATCAAGCTCATCTGTTTCCAGAAAAGAGGCTTGAATTCTTTGTTGACAACAGTTCACATTCCACACCGGATCAACAGACGTGCCAGCACGTGTACGTTAGAAACACTGTTTAATGCAGTTTGATGTTTTAAAGACAACAGATCAGCTCAGATAGGCAGCAGGCACGACCAGGTTGCTGGCACGTTCAAACCTTTTGCCCTTTGTTCTGGTATTTGCTTGAGAAAGTCTAATTTTAAACCTTCACATAGCCACAAAGATGCGTGGAACACTACCTGCGGACTGGAAGACTGAAGTCAGAACATGTCAATCAGCAGGAATAAAAGGCTTCCAGGTGCTTGAAGCTGGAAATTGGTATTTTAAAGCTGTAAGCTCCTGATAAATAACATCTATGTGGTTAAAGTGAATTATATGATTATAAAAGGTTAAAATCAACACTCACATGTGTAATGACGTTGAATCCTTGCTGTGAAGAAACCTGCACAAAAGCTGCTGGTTTATTCTCACAGCTAAACTCAGTGTCTGTCCGGACCTCTTCTAGGACATGTTAACACACAAGCACTGAGTGAAAACTAGTTTGACGAGCCACTATTTGTTGCAGGAGGTGTTATGCAGAGGTTGATCTGAGGATGGCTGAAGGAAGGGAGGGAAGGGAACACTGAAACTAAACACCTTCACTCCCTCCAGCCATGGAGTCATGGGTAAAACAAGAAGAAACTTGTCTTCTTCACTATGTGATGGAGCTCACTTCCAAGTCATTGTTTTGTTTGTCTCAACTGTGTTGGGATGCTGACAAAAAAGGAGGAAATATTCAAGCTTTCTAGTTATTTCAAGGACAGTTAAATTAGAGTAACATAAGAAAGCTGTGTAAAGTCCTCAAACTTGACATGAACCCAACTCTCAGGAGCACAAGAAGCACTTTAACTCCCTTCAAAATAACTTCAGCTTTGAAGTTGGGTATAAAACGACAGGAAATCGAGGTCAAAAATGTTTGCACGGAGCCAAAGTCAAATCCATGAATGACTAAGTGAAAGGAAAAATGGACACTATATTCTAAAATAAAAATCATTATTTGGATTTGCCTTAATACAAGGGTTGGCAATTAAATGTTGACAAAAACTACAGATTCCAGTTAACTCTTAAAAAAAAAAAACTGAACAATGAAACAAACAACTATGACCGTCTTTTCTAAAAGAAATGTTAAGGTTTCTGTACAATTGTCTAATGATCTTCTGTTACTTGTTTCCCCTAAATACTCTGTCAGGACTAAATCTATAATTTGAGTGATTATACTAAAGGAGTAATTGGAATTAGGTGCTGTAAACAATACCTTTATTATACACTTCTGCTGCTCTCAGCCAAGGCCATATATTTCTTTATTTCCCTTCCCATGAGAACTTTACTGTGTAGTTAAAATGTGACCTATTAATGCTGAACTTTTAAAGAGTTAAAGTGTTCAATAACAGACTTATCTGCCACCAGACCTTTCCTAGACACAACTGTTAAACACTTAGACTTTTATGGTTTTTAGGTTCTGCAAATTACAGTCTCTTTGTATTTTCAACTTTCAACTAGAAGATATATTTCAATTTTGTTGCCATCATCAGAAAGGATAATACAGAGGTGTCTTTATTCTGATTACCTGAGGCGTTGCGTTCATCTGTCCATGCTAGAATTCTCCACTAGAGGTCACCAGAGGACGCTACTCCCCAAAACTGCTGCCTCACCGCTGCAGCAGCGCTTGTTGCAGTTGATATTATGTTAATGTAATGATCAAGTTGAATCGCCATCAAAAGACTTCATATTTCTCTTTGTACACGTGTGTGCACAGTTCTCTATCCCATTTGACAACTACTGCATTTAATTGAAATAGATGTTCTTCCAGAATTTCTGTATTTTGTTGCAATATTTTGAAATATAACTTCTTAAGGCCTTCCTTGGGGCAATAGGAAGAGTTTGCTGAAAAGGTCTATTTTGCTCTCAATAATGCAACAAACCTATCAGGACCTGGAGTCTTTTACACATCATAGTGGACAATCATTTCATGTTTGTCACTTCCATAAAGATCTGACTGAAACTTTGACTCGTATTTTATTAGGCACACTTATAATCTGTAGTTGTTCAGAATTAAAAATTGGTCATGCCATATTTTTAACCATTTCTCTGAATAAAGTAATATCCCCATTTCCATGGTGATGATTCTGTATCAACACTATATTTAGCTCATGTTTAATCTATGTATAGTTCTCACACACTTGATGACTCGCTGACAAATGCATCCCCAAAACTGTGCCAGGTAAGCATTTAGCAATTTCTGAAGTTAGGATAATTGAGAATTGTCACTGTTTGCATAGTAACTATATACTGTAATAACTGGACAATAACACCAAGCCAGAGATGTGAAATACAACGGTTTTATTTGAAAAAAGATACCAGTTAATACACTGAATGGAGCACTGAAACAAGCCACCGTGACACTGCAAATTACCACTAAAAAGGACGTTTGCAAATTCCCAAGAAAAAAAATTGATCTGATCAGAAAGGCATAGATGTGAAAGAGCACAGGAAGGGAGTGTATTTACACCATGATAAAAAGTGTCCCATGACCTTAAAAAAACAAAGCGTGTTGGTAGGCCTTCGTGTTCAAAATGCTTAAAAAAGCTCTACAAAACCTGTTACAGAACAAGCCTTCAATGTCGCATTTTGTTTTTATCAAAAGACAGTCATCTTGGAAAAAAAAAAAAAAAAAAAAAAAAAAAAAGGCACCACTGTAGGTGATGAGTTCACACCATCCATCTAAACATGGTGGTGGGCCAAAGAACAAGACAACCAACATTTCATCTTAATGCGTTTCATGTGTAATAAGCCTTAGAAGGTCCAGCAAACATTATAGCATGTATGGTTACATAGAAGAGTTTGAGGAAAAGCAACTGGGAGGTTTAGTACAAAATGGTGGATAAGTTGAAGCATCCCTGCTGCTGATATCATTAGATAGTGCTGTTGTGACAGCACCCCCTGCTGGAAGGATGTGGGAAACAGCGAGCAGGTACTGGATCACTTGCAAGACAAACAACTTTCAGACTGTCACATTATCACAAGACTAACTGCATGGAAAGTTCCGCTTTAGCTCTATTACACTCTTCAGTATAAAAAGGCCATTCCTACACAAAATAATTTAGCTATTCTTGAACCCAAATGCATAGACGTTAATCTTAAGGATGCTACATGTGCAGCATTTTTTTAATTGCTATGTTGAGATAATATTTGTCATCATGTATCAATATTACCAGAAAGTAGACTGTGTAAAGTATCTGCTGCTGCTTTGTGCTTCAGCGGCACCAAATTAAAGGATTTCCAGGTTTGATTCCCTGCAAGTTTCTGAGATGAGTCTCAGCAGATTTGTAAGACACGCAATGCAAGGGGTGAGAGTAGAAAAGGAAATCTGGCCATAGAAAGTTGCACAGAGGCTTCGAACATACTGTAAAAGTGTTTAGCGCTCACCGGAGCATGTTGGAAATAGAAAAAAGGATCAGAGAGAAGTACCCTCGATATAAATTAATCCACTTTATAAAATTTTAAAATCCACACATAGATTTAAACAATCAATTTCTTCATCTCCCCAGTAGCTGAGAACTAAGCTGAGCCATGCAAAACAGGAGGAATCCCACTACTCCTAAAGTAACTGAGCATGACAGAACCTTGATGTTACTGTAATAATAATAATTACATGCAGAAATCTCCAGATGATACCCCTCCAGAACAATATTTTAGGGGAATGTTACAACTGAACATTCTCCCTTTCTTTAAATTGTACTTTGGCTTTGAAGCCTTGATTTAAATCTCACACGTCATACAACGTAACTCCCTTAATCACGGTAAAGTTGAAATAATGTGGTCTGAAAGGGAATTATTTAAGCTTGGTCAGTATAAATGTCAATGTGTATTGGCCTTAGATATACGTTATTTCCCCTTTGGTTATTTTTTTATGCACCGAGTCCTTCAGATCAGCCTTTCGTCTGCCCAGAGCTCATCACTACCGTGCACTGCAGTTTGTGGAAACTCTAACAGAGGTCATGTGCCTTGTGAGGCCTACCGTCTACATAGAGGGTCAGAACAGACAAAGCACCAAGGAAAAGAACTCACTGAGGGCTCTTCATCCCACATATTCTCACCCTCTGTGATGGTACCTCATGGTTTGGTTCTCCTTTATTCTGACCCTGTAATCACATTGAGCAAATGTTTGACGGACTTTGCGGGGACGCGATGGAAGCACAGCGACGGACACTGGGCGGACATGTTTTGAAGATAGCTATACACAGTATTTACAGGGAGTTAGGTCGGGTTTAGTCTGAACGAGCCGATTTCCTGACCGGAGGCCAGAGGTACGAGACGAAGGTGGAGGGACATCACAAATACACTCATACAAAAGTTAACACCCCTAAAAAATATTCCATTTGCTGCTTGGAATCCTGTGAAATGGCCTATGCCCCTTTTAACGAAGGATTTGAGAGCAAAACATAAATGAACGCACTGTGAAAACTGATGGTCAGTGAACTGTGTGTAGCCTGTGGTCAACCTCCGCAGAGCATCAGAAAAAAAACATCTCAATAGTGATTCAGTTGTTGCGACGCGTTTAAAAAACAGTGTTGTTCTCAAGCAGCAAATGGTGTCATGGCTAAGGGTTAGCTAAGGTGTTACAGAGACTATGGATCACTCTCGATGAAAACTGGCGGCACTGTGAGCAACGGAGGGCAGCGGGGGTCAAAGGTCATCTGTAGCTCAAGGAGGCAGTGCTGCAGGAGGCGCTTTTACATCGATTCACCCAGAGAGTCGTCATCATCCAGAGATAAGGGCAGGTACAGATCCTGTACAAAGAAGACCAAACACTGACAGTCTTTTTTTAAATCTCAGATTTTTGCTATGTGATCTTCATTATTTATCATTTGCCGTACATACAACCATAGCATGTGTAGAAATATTAACCAAATAAAGTCAAGAAAAACAGTAAATGTTTTACAAAATCAAGTACTAGTCTCCCTGTCTGGTACCTTCTGCTTGTTGTTGATGCCTGGACTGTTGGGGGTGGAGGTGGGGGAGTGCTTGGAGATGGGGGTGGAGAGCTGGCTGCTGGATCCCGTCCCATTAGCTGAGCGAGGGGAGAGATGGAGGGAGTCAGACAGAAGGACGGGGGAGACGAGGTAGCATGGATTAGAGTGAAGTCTGGAACTCTTTCATTGGCTCTGGAAAAAAAGTCATTCCTGAACTGTGGCCTCATTTGGCTTCGGGGTAGAGCGCCGCCGCCGCCGCTCCAAGTTAAGGAGGCTGACGAGTTCCGCGTTTGTTGATTCGCATTGTATTCGGTCGCTCTGCGCCCTGCCACGTTGCTAAGATCCCGTCTGTGTGGAACACTGTGTTTATGTGTAGAAGCGGTGCGAGGTGATGTATTTGTGCATGTTAAGTGCCTAAGAGTTTTTTGTCTACAAGAGATTAAAAGAATTGGGAATGCTGCGGGCCAGATGGCCGGTGTATGTCACAGCCAGCCACTGTTGAAGGCTCAAAGCTTCACTGTCACAGCCGCCGACTTGATTCACCCAGATAAACACAAACGCAGACTTTAAAGAACAAGTGGAAAACAAGAGTTCTTAACATCTTAGAAACTAAACACGAGCATCTCTCCCACACGAGCTGAACAGAGCGCTGCTCAGGTTCGCTCTGAACCTTTCTATCCAGAGACATTTATTCCCCGTTGGGAAGCCGCTTCAGTCGGCAGGAATATTTAATCCATAAATTCACGCAACTCAGCACATGCACATCTCCAGTGAAGCTGCTTCCCAATTAAAACTGTAGCAATCAAAATAAACACTTGAGAAAGTAAGGGCAGAGAGAGAAAGCTGGAGAAAGAATACATTTTACTGCCCTTTCATAGATTCTGTCTGACTACCAGTATTGATCATCAGGGGTGACAAATATTACCAGCTCCCATCGACTGGAAACCAATTAGCAGTATTTACCTTCGAACCCTGGTTAACATAGATGGGTCACACCCCCCACTGACCTCTCAGGTGTTACAGACGTGGTTAATCTTCAACACTTTACTGCCTCCACAGCACCGTGTGGCACCATCTGCTACCTTTACCCCTCCCCCCTATCGGTGATCAATAAAACCCCGGCGGTCTCCTCCCACCTATGCACACAGAGACTCTTCAACAAGGTGCAAGACTCCAACATCAAACAGCATTAGAACCATGTGGAATATCGCTCTGTTCTACTGACGTTAGCATTAATGACTGAAGCGTGAGCAGACCGTCTCTGGATGTTATTTAATGTTAACATTTTAATTCCCGACTCTTAAATCCTAATCTACGTTAGAGACATGCTCATCTCATTAGATTGGTTTGTTGCAAACGGAAAAGAATGATTGATCCAGATTTAGTGCCTATCCAATCTTCCCTTCAAATTGGGATCAAAGGGCAAGGGCAGTTCAACATCCTCCAATAAAAATCCAGCAGCTGTTCACCGTCTCTTTCCTTGACGGTTTTCACACCAAAGTCAGGTCAGTACGCTGCGGAATCTGAAACCCGGAGCGTAACCATGGAGATAATAATGGACTCACTGGACTCAGCAGGAGACTTGCTGCGCATGATCTGAACGGGACTCTTTGCTGAACCCCGCTGGCCTTTGGGTCCCTTCATCATCCTGCATTCTGTGGGGGAGAAAAGAAAAGAAACAACACATGAATATAATCTCTATAATAAAAAATGTTCTTGTTTGTTATCTGCAAACATGTAAACATCTCTGATGCAAATTCTGGGTTTATTAGCTTCTGTTCCAGGATCATATCATGGACATGAACGTCAGTGAGTTAGAATGTAAAATCACAGAAATATATGCAGAATATTCTGGGTCAGTGTATTAATGGGGATAGACAGACTGCAGACGCTGCTACCACTCCCTCTCCATCTCCCCCTGTTTGTTCTGTCAGACTCCCTCCTCTCCGCCCATCCACTTCTGATGCTAATTATGCTATCTGTCCTCCCTCCATCTCCTGGGATGTCTGTCTCTTCTCTCTCTTAACCTTCACACACTGCTGGATGCGCACATGCATTTGCTGCCATTGTTTGAAAGGTGTGTCGCCATGCTTTTGATGGAGCGTCAGACTGGCAGCCCGTCTACTTAGTGCCCCCGCTTAGTAAAGACACTCCCTCAGCATCCCCAGAGCTGCAGGTGGACTTGTGTTCTACATGCACCTCTGTCCATACATTTAAAAAAATTTGTGGAATAATAATTAATCCCATAGGATTAAAAATATTTTTGGTAAATTGTGCCAAACACAGATAAAAGGTAAAAAAAAAAGATTTTCTTGAATGAAATGCCTGACAGGTGAAATCATTTGACTGCAAATATAAATAAAGTTTTTGTGACATCCATATGGTGGGTCACAGACCGGGTCCTTGACCGACAAGGTCCCTGGACCCAGTCTGGAAATAAACAACCTCAGTCCTCCTATATAACAAAGGATGCACAGACAAATCCAAGCTGCATCAGTCCTCCACTTTTGTTCTGAGGAGGGGACATCAGGAGGAAGTGGGTCGGTATAAATAGGTCATCCCGGATCCGTGGGGAGCCCAGAGAATCCGACGGGGTTGGTTTTACATTTTCTGTCCTAGACGTCTCGGCGGTATCGGCACCACCAGATCAGCCGGCCTAAAGCCGTCACTGGACAGATTAATGGCCCTTCCCCTCTACCTGCTTCTGCTGCCAGCAGCAGATAACAGCTTTCTCTCTGCGAATCCATCTTTTTCACATCATTTTTCTCTCCACGACAAATGATCTCACAGTCGCTTATGGGTTGTCATGGGAGAAATATGCAGTCTTAAATTAAATGGCACTTTTCTCTCCTGAATCCTCATTGTGTGATAATAGTTTATATCCACACATTTAAGTTACTACTGCCTCTTTGAGAGATACATCTGAATGTGTGCCTTATTCCAACATTCCATTATGTTAGACATTAACCAGCCATGTATTATCTGCTGGACTTCAATTGTTTGAACTAATGTGCATTTTCTAATATAAGTCAGGGGTCAAAGGTGAATGTTTTGTACTTGTCAAGGGCAAAGCCGTATTTGGCTGAAACAAGTAGGAATTAAAATTTTAGAACAATGCAGCCAATAAGACAAAGGTTTTTGAAAACCATCCTTGTGAGTGGCTCAAGTGTTAATGTGTCCACACTGACCGTTGTCATCCAGAGAGAAGTCATCCTGGGCGTAGCGGAACTTCTCTGGTCCACACGCGATGAAAACATCATCGTCACCAAAGAAATCTTGAAGGCAAGTAACCTGGTGTGCCGAAAGAAAAGACATGACAACGTGAGTCACCTGACAACAGAACCGAGATCAGCTGGGACACAATAAAGCACCAAAACGTTAGACAGCAGGCTACTCCATTAGATTTACTGCCATTTTGTTTTCACTCAAAACTTTATAAAGAGCATGATTAAAAAAACACTGACAGATGTGATCATGTTTCTTTCCAGTAAGCTGGGTTCTAACCCGTGGCCGTCTGGTGCAGCTTTAACAGGCCACCTCTGACTTCTACTGGTTGTGTTTACTGGCCCTCAGCGACACTGGCTCCATGTAGGAGAGCACATTAAAGCACAAAACACCCCAAACTGGGTATAATGTTACACCTTTACTGTAATGTTAAAATGGCTCCACTTCCCTCCCCAGGGACTTTTCACTCTGCAGCAGCTGCTGACACAATATGGCCTCAGTGGACAGATGTCCCTGAGCCACACCTTCTCTCTGCTCTCCATTATACAGTTACCAGTTTGGACACACCTATTAAAGCCATTCAGGCTAAATGATGTGCTTCCCTTTGCATGCATTTGTGTGCTTTGTCACAGATATCATTTCCAGCATAACTCTTAACATCTGTTTGTTCCACTTCCAATTACCTGGTTAGGGCATCCGAGCTGATCCAATCTGACCTTTCGCTTCCTTCAAGAATAATTCGGGGGGGTGGCGGCTGGTTTCAGGCAAAATTACATTTGCAAACACTCCTGTGTGTTCTGAAAGGTCCCCAGCCCAGGAGAGAACCCCACACTGGGATATCTGCCGGGATGTTTTCCTTTGTGATACGCATCCAAACTATGAGCTGCAGATAATTTGGGAACACCCCACCCCAGCAGCTGCCGCGTTGCCTCTCCATCCTGCTAGACACACTAGAAGTGTTTGCTGGTGACTGTCTGGCGAGGCATCCAACAGCTGTACCCTCCCGCGTGTCCGAGCAGCTTTCCCCGGATACAGCTCCCCGCCAAGGGTGCGAGATGTTGCTTTGACTCTGGGGATCAAAGTCTAATTGGTTTTTCAGACCGGGCTAATTTTCTACGTAAATTGTCAAGAGATCTGAGGTGTGTTACTGTCACTGGGTTAAACTGTTGTTTGGAAACAAGGGCATCTGACAGTTAATCATAAGACGGAAGCATTAGCAGCTCGTTGTCCCCGAGAGGAGGAGAGGAGATGGGCCTGGGCCTGACTGGAGCAGGGGTGTGGAGGGTACTCATTGTTTTAATGGGTTTAAGAACAGAGCTGATTAAGAGGATGCGGAGTTTATCTAACAGTCTGCTATCTTAATCACCGATTTACACAATCTCTCTGGGAAACAATGACCGTTGTTCAACTGACTTGTACATTTGTCCTCTCGTCCAGACAGTATGTGTAAAACCTTGAAATATGTGCGTTTTTAAACATTAACTGTGCCAGGAGCTACATTTCTGGAGAAGAAAGC
This sequence comes from Pao palembangensis, assembly GCA_015343265.1. NCBI lineage: Eukaryota > Metazoa > Chordata > Actinopteri > Tetraodontiformes > Tetraodontidae > Pao > Pao palembangensis. The sequence continues at coordinate 7,404,597 of CM027094.1, read as the reverse complement.
CAGCTCATTGTTGACGCTGAGCGCCTCTCTCTCCAAATTGAGACACAGAATCTAAATAACGCGGCAGTGATTAACAGTGCAGCTTCACAGCAGGAATAATATTTCCATCTTCTCCCAGATGCTTACAGTAGCACAGCTCTCAGGCCAAAGGTCGTTCATGCTCGGAAACAGACACGCGCAGTGTGCCGACGTAAAACCAGCCTGCGCAGTGACATGCTTCTACCCCATGTTTTAAAGAGAGCATTCATCCGACTTAAGAGGCTGTATAAAAACACTGGATCCTTCTAAGTATCCCTGCTAATCCGACTGCCTGCAGGGATCACTTAAAAACTACTTTATCCGTCCTGGGCCAGTTGACTCTTTAAACCATTTCTGTTCACGCGACACAAATAATTCATGACTTAAACTGCCCAATTTACACATACCTTTTTCAGACATTTTGGTACTTGTGCAATTGACAGTAATATGATGGAAGTGCGCTCTTTTCACGCTATCTGCTGAAATGTAAAATGTCAGAACCATTCAAAAATTGCTGCAGGGAAATTCAGAATAAAGGCTAAAAGGCATTGTCTCTATCAAAAAGAGCCCATAACTTTTTCAATTAGCTGTCAGCGGTGATCTCTTAGCTCTCCTAGATCCACCTTATATCAAATCAACAAAATGCAACGCACAAATCAGGGTGAGGCCGCACATTTTCTTTGTTTTTGGAAGGTTTTCTGAAAAACTGGCTCCGTCCAGACTCCGGATGCCCACCGCCCTCTGTTCCACCATCACTAATCTCTGACTCACCAGCTGTCAGGACCACACAACCCCCAAAAACCACCACCACCACTAGCAGCATGTGGGGGTCCACAAACTACAACAACTGAATTATTTGGGCTTTTAGGCTGAGCCTGACCAATGGTGAGTAGGTCACAGTGCAGACTGGTAAATATAGCACCTACATGCTCTCTTCTTCTGGATTTCCATTGTTTGAGCTTAAGCCAAAATTCAAACCCTGGCAATTCTTAACTAGCCGCAACCAGTGGCAACAGATTTAGTACTTTAGCCTGCAAAAGGAGCATTTAGGGACTCAGATAATGGCAAAATGTCAAATAATGGCAGGGGCAGCTGTTAGCAGAAATGCCTCCAAAAGAGGTTTGTCCTGCTCTACACAATTCCAGCTCATCTTTCAGCAGCACAGTCAGAGCAGTAAGGAACTGGTGACTGTTGGGCTCCAGGTCAACTATCTGTGTCGTCTCACACGGCCGTGCTAATTGATCTGTGTCCTGCAGTGCTATTCAGTGTTGCATTATGCTTGTTTCAACTGTGACTCGGGTGACTCATAATCATTACTCATCTGGCAAATGGTAACAACTTAATGTGCTGGCGAATAGCCAATCAGTAAAATCAAATATTGCTAACTGCTCCAATCTGGGCTCTAAATGATGTCAGGAGGAAGAGAAGCAACACACATTTATAAACTGTAAAATCTCTTTAAACTGGTGCTGAGAGCAGATGGCTCTAAAGTTTAGCTTTATAAATGTTGGGCTGCGGCCTCGCAGGATTTTTGTGCGATGTGTGAAAAGAAGCAGAAAAACCTGGAAGCCCGTGGGGAAACTCCTACACCATTCCCTTCACTGCGGCGACACAGCCCTAATCGATATCAGCATATCTGTACAGAGTGAAGACTCCTCAGAATCTCCATTTTCTTCATCTCAACTGATGCTTTCACAAGTGTAAAAAAAAAAAAAAAAAAAGCCGCCATAGCCTAGAAACTGTGTTCGCACAATTGGCATAGCAATTTTGTCCGCCTCTAAAGGACCAGCTCCGGATCCGTGACCTGGTGCAGCGACGGTGTCCGTCTCTGCTGGAAGAGCTCTGGAACACAAATGAGCCAGTTAGGCAACAATATCTGCAGAGTCATGGGCAGCAGCTGGTGCTTGATGTTTGAACCCCACCCCTCCTCAACCCTGAGGAAACAGCCCTTTCCATCTGCCTGACATGATTTGGCCCGTTTTTTTGGTTGGGGATTATCAAATCATGCCTCCTCCTCCTCTTCATCCCTTCAGGTCATGCTCACTTGTTGATGCGTTGCAGGAAGGCTGTGATGAGATTCATGCACCCTCAGCTCAAAATGCTTCAGGACCACGCCCCTACGCTCTGTCACCGCGACTGTCTGAATCTGTGTGCGTGCGCAAGCATGTCTGTGTAAAGTGTGACTGCAGTGAGTTGTGTTTAAGGGTAAACGACAGGGTGAGCAGGTACGACTCCGCACAAAAGGCACACTCAGCGTATTCCAGCCATTGTCAGAACCTGAATCCATCACGACAGAGCTTATTGCCATGACAACTGCTTCTGCAGCGTGGCAAAGAGCAGACTGCCTGCAAGAGCACTGATAACCGAGGAAAGCCTGGCTTTTCTCCCCCATTTATGGATGTATTTGAGTTTTCATTAAGATCTGAACCCTTGCATGTATCCACATCTGTTCTGCAGAGGAGCCGATTCCAGGAGTAATTAACTTTTACAGCCAATGGTGATCTTTTGTTCCCAGACAATCCTGTTGTGACCTTGTGCTTGCGGCTGTCATTGTTTTTTTATTCTGTGATTTGTTACAGACGGCTCCAGAGAGGTTCTACACTGGTTTAAAAAGGCTGCAGACTGATGGCGGCTGATATTGTACACAACAGTGTTTAGATTAAAACATGAAACAACCAGCTATGATCAGAAATTATTAACGTTTGAAAATATCTGCAACAATCGGAAGCAGGGAAGGCATTTTTTTGCAGAAGAAATAATTACTACCCATCATTGCAAATAAAATGATGCTAATTTGCTCTGAGAAAGGAAAATAAGCCCTGCACTCACTGGCCCCACCCTTCCTGATTGGAATGAAAAGCACCAGCATTTGAGAGGAAAATGGGAGTGATTTCATTCACCCGACTGACAAAAAGAAGAGGACAGGAGCCTTTAGACAAGAGGGTTCGGACTACACCGAGGAAGAGAACAGAACCAAGATAGAAAAGGTATTCTTAGGAAAAGAATCCTTATATTTATCTTTAAGGTGCAGGCTTTATCCAGAGCTACCAGATAAAACTTATACAAAGATGAAAACAAAAAAAAAACATGGTGTGATTTAAATCAAAGGTTTGCAGTGGCGATAAACTCTTACACCCACTACAGGATGTGGTATCTGACAGACTAGTCCACACCAGCTGGGCTCTCTTTGTGCCTGGGATGTGGTCTCCTAGCAACCAGACCCAGCAGCTATCACAGTGCAAGGGAAAGAGGAGGTTCGGTGAGGCTCAGGGAGGGGCGGGCACTGCATCAATATTGCTTCTACTATATCACCTCAGCTGCAGCGAGCATCTGCACACAAAGACACCCCAATAATGTGTGCAGCGCATTTCTGTGCACTGCAATGGAACTGTGCAGGATCAGCCAGTGATCAATCAGATGTTAATCATGTGCTAATTAATCATTTGCAATGTTGCAGAGAAATATTTGCCTGATGTAGAAACTGCTACTATTCAGTAGCTATTAAAAAAAAAAAAAAAAAAAAAAAAAAAAATTCTATGAAATCATTACAAACGCAACGGAAAATTTCTAAAGCAAGACGGTAAGAAGAGGCTTCCAAGCTCAACACAGCCTACACGCAAAAGATCAATACTCTGAAATATAAAAAGCAGATCACATTTACCAGCCTTTTTGACAAAACACCCTTACAACACCCCAGGCAGCAGACAGCACCCAGGGGATGAAGCACTGAAATCAAATTCTCCCATCTATCATTTCAGCACAACTCAACTATCTGGGGCATTTAATCAGCAAGACTTATTAAAAAAATACTGAAAGACGACCTGAATGAGCAGAGCAGGATGTGGCCCCCCCAGTCCATCTGTAGTAGGGAAAAAAAAAAAAAAAAGCCTGTGCAGAACTGAATACGCATTTAACCATATCAAAGATAAGAGGAGGAGCAGATGTCTGTATAACCTTTTCTGCTGTTCAGCTTCTCGTTAATTAAGAGATTTCTGATCTGTGCTGTCGGGTACAGGTGTAACAGCCATGATCGAGACAAATTACAGCTGTGATCAGTGGCGACCAGGCTTGGTGAATATCCTCATGGCCTTTATCGCTCACCCATATTTTATTATGTTTCTATAGCAACGCTTGTGGTCCAGGTTCAATAAGAGTCTGACATCCTACTTGCCGTCATCTAAAGTATCAGATAAACTATTCAAAAAATCTAAACACTCCCATGTGAAAGATATTTTACTCATAAATAAACTATTTGATTTAGACTCAAATAGGCAGTGGGGAGAGACAGTACAGGAAGCAGCATTGTCAGGCACACCCCATCAGACAGATATGGCTGAAGCTCTGTGGATTATGGGTAATGTAGTTCTTTAGTGCATTACGTGATATGTTCCTAAAACTACATAATGGGTGATGAAAGTTTTTTTTTTTTTTTTAAAGGCTGCATACCTGACCGCATTGTGGAAACATTTACCTTCTCTGTCTTGTAAAGCTACAACAATACTGATTCTTCATGCAATTATAAATGCCAGATGAAACCAACATTCAGAAAAACAAAGCATAACATTCAGGACAAACTTAAGAGTCAAATTTGAAGGTTTGTAGTTTTTCCATTCTTTCACAGTCTCAAAGAGAGCAACAATGGAGACAAAGCCATCAAACAACAACGCAGGTCTTCACCCTCCAAACCATAAAAGATGGACATCAGGAACCTCCCAGGATTTGTGGGCTCTTCCTTGACGGACCAACTGGCAAACATCACAAACAACAAAGGCTAGTGGACAGAACGCCAACCACCAGAACCACAACAGAGGAGGCGCAGCAGAAGCTCGAGCCTCGGTTGAAAGTCAGAGCAAACACTGTTGACAATGACAGCCGTTGTCTGCACCTTGTTCTTCTCATGAAGTCCGAGGTTCTCATGGTTCTCTGGGAGTGGACAATCGCTTTATTCTACTTTCTGAGGAGAACAAATGGACCGTTTTGATCGTGACACCTGTCTGGGTGTGGGTGTAAGCATGAATGATGAACTGTCCCCATTCTTGACCACAACTTTTCCTACTGTGGCGCTTTGCTTTCATTCTGGCGCCCTTCATCTAAATTCCTCCCAGAACAGAGCTCTCTATTCACTGAACGCACGCAGCTATAATGAGCCGTCAGTGGTGTGGTCGGACCCGGAGAACAGCGGTTCTCAGCGGCCACATCTTTCCCTCCCCGACAGCGACACAACATACCTGCTTGCCATCAAGTGTGTAGATCCTCTTCACGACCCCACTTTCAAGTTTAATGGCCTCTGTGATGTCGGTGAGCACCTGCTCGAAGGAGTGCGCCGTTTTCTTATTGAGCAGCACGCGGACCGCCTTGCGTGGCTTCACGCCGCTGCGCATCACCGTCACCAGCTTGGGTCGGACAAAGTCCTTGCTCTCTCTGGCCTCCCCGGCAGCCTTGGCAGCCAGGGACTGCATGTTCTTCTGGCTGGCCGAGGCCTTCACATTCACAGACCAGTTGGGGTTGACGTTCTTCGTGTAGTCGACCTTTTTGTAGAAGTTCTCTGACGCACACACATAGCTTTCACCTTCAAAGAAAGAAAGGAAAAAGAGTTATTGACAAATTTAAGCCCTTCTACACCTCAGGGTCCTTCTTCCAAACTGATAAGCTATGGTTTATTTGAGGTTATGAGTCCACTGTGAGGATTTACCAGGTTGGTGCTGCAGAGCATTTCAAAAAGGGCTTTTTTTTCCTGATCCTCGAATGACCGCAAACCAAATGCCATCCATGACCATCAGATTAAGGGGAGGGCAACAGCTTTCCAGCATGGCTATCTAAATGTCAGCATTACAGCGCGTAACTGGTCGAATTCCAGTGCAGTGAGCTACAAAATCCATTGGTGGAAAGAAAAGTTTGCTGGAAGACTTTATTATGCTGCAGCTCACAACTGCAAGTCGACATTCTGTCTTGAAAACCACAGCATAGCTCACTTCATTCCAACAAGATCTGCTCAACAACACAACACACAGCGTCATCCTTGGATAAGCAGTAAAGGATATTTAATCGATTTTGCAGTGGCTAAAGGAACTGATCTTTTTCTTTATATGCTGTATAGATATATTTTTTTGACAAAGTCCTCCCAAAATGTTCTTTGCCTCAATTACCCCATCTTTCCTCAACATCTGTCTAATCCTCCATTCTCCTCATCATTATCTGCTCCTTAATGACAATTGTACGTTCTTGTCTAGACAGCAGGAGGAAGTAAAATGGGGAGAGAAACGGAAAGAATGGGTAATTTGGACAAACTCGCAAGGCAACAATTAAGCCAACTGTGGAGAGATTAGGGTAAAGACAAAAGCCACAAAACTGGATTACACCGCGCAGAAGAGATTGAACAATTAATTACACTACACAAAAGGAAGCCCGCCATCACACACACACACACACGCAAATATACACATCTTTCTAAAAGCAGCTCATTCAGCAGAGACGATCATCTTTTGAACCTCGGCCATCTTTGTAAGAATCTCCCTGAAGGGATGGTTTGGTCCAGAATTCGGGCCACAACTGAACAACATGAGGTCATTTTGCAAGTCTCATTGGAATTTTGTCTCATCTTCCTGGTGCCAACTAATAAGTCCTGACCAAACTGGACCACTTAGCTTCAATCGGTAAGGATAGACTGTAAATCGCCTCCAGATATTACAGACATGATGGCTGCTGGTCTCTGAGCCGTCAGTAATTTATATCGCTCCATCTGTCAGGCACACACACCAGGAGTATGACACGCTGCCGTCCAAGTACTGCTGAATCAGTCAGATTATTTTGCGACAAGCACGGTCTATTTTTATTTTGCATTTCTGACCCAGTTATTCCACCAGGGTGACACAAGACAGAAAAAAGAACACCTTTCACTCTGGTGACTCAAGATTCTTTCTTGTTTTCAGGTTAATAAGCAGGTTGAAAGCAGCAACGCACAATGAAAATGGAGGGTTGCACTGATTTCCCTGATGAAATCCTCAATTTAAAATAAATAATTTCCCACATTTTTAAATAGTTTGCAAGTTTAAATGATTGAACACTGCCAAAATGACCAAAGTAAACCTTTAGAGATGAGAAGTCGTAGGAAGAGATTATCGGCGTCTAGACAGTAAAGATAAGACTTCTAATCTCAGAATTGGAAAAGTTATGCTTCTAAATCTCCTCATCTGACTGAAACTAAAGCTTTCACATCAGGAACAAACCGAATTCAGTCATGATACATTGGCATAAAACCGCTAACACGCAAAACACGCCTTATCTTGTGCAGATTCATCATATCAGATCAAGAACCTGGCCTCTCCTGCTGCCAATGGGCTTACCTTCCTCCAGCTCATCCAAGGACGTGATCTTGTGCACGCCATCGATGGTGAAGATGAAGCGGACCCCCTGTGGTAAGTTGATGTGGTCAGAGAGCGAGCGCGTGAGGTCAGCCAGGAGCGAGTCAAAGGTGCGAAATCTGTCATTGGCCACAGCATACACGATGCCCTTGAAGTAGCGGTCTCCGTTGCGGTAGAAGCGCACCTTTTTGGCTTTCTTCTCACTGGTGAGGGCCTGCAGCGTGCGTGTACGGTAGAAGCTGCAGTGGGCGCTGTGGGTAGGGCTGGGAAGTCCATTCATACGCCCGCCCCGCGGGGTACGAGCCGTCTTGTCTCGCTCGTCAAAATGGCCAAAGTCTAGCTCCATGGCGACAGAAACTTGTGATGGCTGTGACAGATGTGTGGTGATGGTGACCAGCTCCGGAGAGTCTGGGAACAGAAGGAAGTCAGCGTGTGACAGGTATCGCAGTAATGGAGAGAAACTGGGGTGACAGAGGTTAACATGTTTAGACCCCAGATAGAGCTCCCTAAGGCAGACAGAAACCACGTTTGCAAATACAGATGCAAAGAATAAAATGACCATTGTCCTATAGAGAAAAGACATCGTTATTTTAGAGTATTAACTCCAATTAAAGGTAAAGGTGACATCTGCATAGAAGAACAGTGCTTCTTTTGTTTAAATGTGTTCTCCAAACATTCTCATAATGCAGAATAAGTTGTGGTACCTACATTTTTAAGTTATTAAAATCACTTGAAACTGTACGCCCCAAAAATAAACCGCACATCGTGCAGTTGCCTTTCTGACTCGCTGTCCACAGACTTCTGCCTCCGCAGAGTGGCAACATTTTAACTAGAACTAATATAAACATGCAAGAATATTTCACTTTAGTCAGAGATTCTTTGTTAGCATTTTGACTTAAACTGCTGCTTGTTCTTAAAATTAGCAAAATAATTAGCAGTCTAGTACTAAATGCAGTGCTCTTAGGAAACTTGACACTACGCGTATTACTGGTGTTGTTTTAAACTGATGAATCAACATATCCAAACATAGTCGGACTCATGAAACAGTTTGTGTTTTGCGGCGTGTAAAATGTCAACTTTGGCTGATATTCTGTAAGAAGATCTCTGCACATTCGATACGTCTCTTCCTCTGGATTCCACCCACATACACCTGCGAGCGTTTTCTGTGTCACTTGACGAGATGAAAACTGAAGCGCGGCCGACAAATGAGGGTCAAGGCTTCAGATGAAACACAGCCCTCGATGCGACACCGCAAGCAGCAGTAAATCCCGTTGCAGGTCATGGATCGCTCGCTGTATATTAACCACAGTCGAAGGTGTTGTGGATCAGATGTAAGCGCTGAGGTGTGTTCCAGGAGCCGACTATAACTCAAACTCCACTGACACAATCCCAACGCTTCTTTGTTTCTATCATATTTCTCTAATGTGGGAATCCTGTGGTCGTCCATCCCAGCCACTAGGGTTCATAATTAGCTGACAGGCTCAGGCATCACTCACTTCCAGATCATCGGTCTTTAAATGCATCTCTCCTGAGACATTAGCTGAATTAGAAACTGCTGATCAATTCATTATCGCTGAGCAAAAGCAGCGTCTCCAATATTAGCATGCTTAAGTTTTGGTTTTAAAAATGATCATGTGACATACTTGGACGGCTCATCGCGGCATTGTTCAACTATTTAAGCACATGAAGGGCTGGGCCTTCAGTGGAATGGGTGCTTCTGACAAAGGCCAGGTTTTAGTCCCATCTGCCGCATTAATGGGCAGAGGCGAGAGTGACCCTTCCCCAGAGGAGCGCCACCGAGGACAGTCCATTGTGTCAAACAGGGTGTCTTCAGAGTGACGTCAGCGGTCCTGTCTGCAGGAGGGGGCAGCTGGCCCAATCTCCAGCCCAAAGAGAACATCTTATCAAAGCTTCTGCTAGAATATGACGTCTGGGCCACCAAACACAGCAGAATCTATGAATTATCCTTCCACACATGGAACACTGTGCTGCATCACTGGTATTTTTAGCTGGTTCTGCGTTCCTGTCTGAGACACCCACACAGTGGCGAGGGACCCGCACCTGAAACCCATCAAAGCTGATTCACACGTTCACGCACATTTTTCTTTTTAAACTTTCACGATTCACACTCTTCATTTCTGATGGCCACATGGTAAAGATCTGAGACAGTGAAAGGAAGTTTATTTCTTTTCTTAATTCTCTTTTCTATAGACAAAAAATGGGGCTGGGTGCACGCACACCTACTCTGAATCCACCTGCGCAAAAGCGCATTCTGGAAAATCCAAAGACACACCGCTCACAAATAGCCACAAAATCACCTCAAGTCTTCCCCCCCAGAATCAGAACCGGTAACATTTAAACCGTCTCATCATATTTAGATTTAAAAGAGCAAAAAGTCTGCGGGTGTTCCCACAGCCGGACTCACCTGCGTCGCTGCCGGAGTGAAGCGGGCGGGCGGGTGTGTGTGAGTGGGAATGCTGCAGGATAGCGGCACGCCGTCTCTCTCTTCTCGCCTTTGTCTGCTTCAGCCGAGCCGCTGCCTGCCTGTCTCTGGAAGAACACAGCCACTGGGTCCTAGAGAAACGAGCCCCGGACCCGCCCACTGTAGGTGGAAGCGCTGGGGGCGTCCGCCAGGGTGGGTGGGGGTGGGTGTCCAAGAGTCCGTGACAGTACCTAAAGGTCCATTATGCAGAATAATGCGAAAGAAAAGACTTTTGTGAACTGTTGAAGGGCCACCTGCCCAGAAAACACATCTGAAGGCTTTATTATGAGCTGAACCTTGAAGGAATGGGACCATTTAACCAAATCATTTCAATTTTAAGGTCCTATGCTTCTGATATCACCTTTATATATTAATGAGAAGATGATTTATTGGTCACACACTGTAGCAGCTCCACTAGGTCATGTTCACATCAAATGTTATTGTCTTTGCCTTCTCCAGAAACAGCCCAAAGTCATCAGTTTATAATTGTTCAGCCTCCGTCCAGAACATCCCCAGTAAGCCTTACACACCACCACACAGTCTGGTCAGGAAGTAATTATTGATGATTATAATAAGGAATTATACTTAACTTTACCTTTAACTTTATGGGCAGCAGTATATATGACCAGGCAGGGACATCGAGCTGCAGAGATGCAGGAATTTATGACATTTCTGTGTTTCTTCCTGTTGTGCAGGGCCATCTACAAACAAGCAGCATAGACAACATTCAAGCTATCATATGCAAATTATGTGGATCCCAGCTATATAATACTAATATTGACAACCACATAGAGGTTGGCGCTGTCACATAAACTGCAGCAAACCAAACCAACAACACATCACATTAAATAACGAGCTGTGGAATGTAAACTCTTCTCGGTCTCGGGTAATGGATTTGAATCAAAAGCCTTTATGTCAGTAATTGCATGTTGAGGTGTAGACTTCACCGACAGATCAGGTCGGTGGATGTAGCACTTCAGGGCTGTCACACGATACTTCTGCAGCCTCAAATGCAGCAAGAAAAACACAAATGTGACCTGGACAAGCAAGTGAAATCCTTTGTTGTGTTATTATTGGAACAGTAGTGAGCTGTGGGTCTGAAAACTGGGCCATTGTGCAAATGGATAAGGTTCCAGGTTCATTTGTGGTCTGTGACTGACTGCACGCACGCGGGCGCACGTGTGTGTGATTTTACTGCCAACGTTCAAAATACCAGTTTTGAGAGCTGACAAAAGGGGTTGACTCTTCTCTTCTTCTCCCCTCTGGCTCAAAAGCTTCACTTTAAAACTCAGCTGTTGTCGCATTCTGCAGCCTCTCCTCTGCATGTCACACATAACTCTAATCTGCTCTGATCACCGGCTTCCTCGCACCTCCCTTGGCGAGCCCCCGCCCCACCACACCCCATAGCCCACAGTATGTCCGAGGGACGGGGAAGAAAGTGCCCAGCCGGGCGGCGTTTTATTAGGCTGGGGGCTTTAAGAAGAGCGGATCTGGGAATCTGGCTCTTGGTTTGGGTTTCTGTTACACGGTGCTTTTGGGCTAAAACTGAACATGCAGTCAGAGACTTGGCAAATCTGCTGTGAATCCTTCTCCAGCGATGAATTCATCGTGAGATATCTCTGTGACTGTCTGATGAGGAGGGGAATGATAAATAGCACACTTGGTGCTCTTTTCAACGCAAGCGTCTTACTTTAAATTTCATTTACTGCTTTGTTACTTTCTGTTTTCTATTCTCTGCTGTTTCTCCCGCAGAAGAGTGGAAAATTTTCAGAGCTCCACAGTTTGTACCTCAAAGGAGGTACGAGATGTTAATTTAATGATCAAGAGAACTAATAAAACAATCAGGATCACGTGCAGCAGGAAGAGACAAACAGTGGGCGTGTTTAAGAATCCATCTGCTTACTTCTATCCCTCAGCCATCCACGTGCAAAATGGTTTTTTCTCTTCTCTTCTTCTAGTTTCATCACATTTAAATGAGGTATTTGTACGTCAGCAAAGAGCAGCAAGGACATTTTCAGACGGCTCTTTGTGCTGGACGGTGATATGACAGGGCCGCATGAGGAGGACCGCAGGGTAGGCATGAGTGGTTCCCAGCTGGTGTCTGGGGGGGAAACACCAGAGAGGGCCGGCCAGGGAGGAGAGGGGCGGCCAGGCCACAGCGTGTGTGTGTGTGTGTGTGTGTGTGTGTGTGTGTGTGTGTGTGAGGGGGTCGCAGTCATGACGACTGGTGGAGGAGGAAGTAAACAGATGTCCACAAGCTGGCAGACCGGCTGAGAGCGGTCGAGCAGGTGGACATCCAGGAGCACAGTGGGGCCGCAGAATCACCGTGAAGCCAAGCAGAGCCGTGCAGAGAGAACACAGAGAGTCACATACGTTCATCTGCTCAGCGAGATACACAGACATGCACTCCTTCCTGTGTCCAATGCGTATATTGCAAAGGAAAAGTCGCTCATTCATCTGAAACCATGATGAGACGGTGAGGGTGGTGTGATGTCAAAGCCCTGATGGTGTCAGCCGTCCGGATCATCCATCACTGACTTTTCAATGAGTCAGCGCACAGTCACGCAGCCAAAAGACTCCAAACTAGAAAGCTGTCTCCTCAGATCCCTTGGTAAGCTGCTAACTCAGAGCACAGGAGAGGACTGAGACGGGCTGTCGTCCCCCTTTAGCACCTACTGTCAACATGGCCTTGAAGAAGACTCTTCAGACAGACCCAGCTGCTCTGAGAGGACGGGGAAGGATTGATTACCTCACTCATGTCTTCCACAAATACAAACACAGGTTATGAGCACTGCATTCAGCATAAAATCTTAAAAGCAAATGCAAATGCAGCATTGGGATAAAACACTGTTTTAGAATATGTTAGCATGTTTACAGTAGCAGCAGCTTATACTTTCTGATTACTTTTGGGCATTGTTGCCATGGTTATTAAGCTTATTCGACCTCTTCAGGGGATTTGGAGTATCTTATTTATTAATATTTAACCTCTGTTAAAATAAAAAAGGACAAAAACACCTAAAACAGCAAACTATTTTAGCTGAACTGGATAGTGAGATAACAGACAGATGGACGGAAAGACAAGAAGGGAAAACAATACCCTCAGCTAAAGCCACTCTCTAGATAATGAGCAAATGAATGGATGAGTGTGTGTGGGTCAACATTCCCGGCCTGTGAAACATTTTTTAAGCATGCGTTTGCTCACACAGGGTGACTGCAGTGTGACTCGCGCTGGTGTGACCATGTTACGGGAAAGAGGGGGGGCGACCAGGACACAAATCTCCGTTAAATGACAGCATCATTAGACAACAAGACCTCATCGGTTACCATGGAAGCTCATTCACGGCTGTAAAAAAAAAAAAAAAACCTTGAGAGGCTTATTCTGAGCCTGATCGGCTACAGCCGCCCCAGGAGGACCACCACCAGCACTACAGGATGACGTCATGTGATGACTCGTCTGCAAAGAAGCTTTCCTCCCCTCAGAACAGTTAAAGCCTTCGTCACCATAGTGTCCATGGAGTTCTTTACCTTGTTATCCTCTCTCCATCTCTCTTTCTCTTTGGTAGCTGCCTTTATGATGAGTAACATTTCTAACTTGTGGGTCTCTGGCATGTGCGAGTCTCAGTGATTCCACCTGGATATTTCAAATCTGGCTCTCTAGGTCGGCGGCTTTGTGCCAAAATCAGGGAGAGAGGATCCAAAAAAACAAAATCATGACCTGGATTCCGTTTATGCTCTTTGTGGGCAGACACTATTGTACCGTCTCAAGTAGCTTTGTCTGCTCGGCAGATTTTCTAATGAGGTGCTTTTGGAGGGGGATGACAGCGTGCTATGCCTGTTCTGTCGAGGTTGGGGTGGGGAGGGGTATGAAGGGAAACGAGCAAAATTCTGTTCATGGTTACATCTGATGCTAACTCCCCCTCCCTCTAGATGCCCTGCTTGGCAGCACTATTAGCGCTGAGAAGGGTGGCATTAGTCTGAAACTCTCATTATGTTCGATACAGTGAAAACCTCTAATCTCAGCACCAAATGATGGGGTAGAATTCAACCAAACTGGACAAGAAGGCAACGGAGGTGTAATTTCAAAGTCCTCACGTCAGTCCTGTTTCTTTCCTTTTTCATGTTTATTTGGAAAGCCGTTCTCATTTACACTGAGTATTCTCACATAAACGAACACCGTATTTGGAGAAACCAAGAGATTTTTCTTTTATATGTTCTTCGTGTTCTTTTTTTGTGTTGATAAGAAGATGGTGGGTGGATGCATAATTAATTAGTCATAAACTACAAATTAGTAATGGAAAATAGCCAAAACATATAAAGCTGCATATTTTCTATTTAAATCATTCACTTCTTTATCTGGAAAATCTATAATCACTTTATAGAGCTACAGATACCTGATAGCTCAGACTAAAAGTAATACAAGGAATAAAACTGTAGCTCTGGCAGATTTGAACCTCACACATATGCAAAACTTAATAAAGTACAGTTTTCATCTACAGTAATGTGGTTTCCTTCCAGAATGCATGACTACTTTTAAGGTCGGACAAGCCGTTAGAAGACGTGATGTTTTGTCTCTGTTGTTGAATCTTCATTAAATCTGGTTGTCATATTTATGAGTTGGTGGTTTAAAAGAATAGAAATCACTAACAGCTGTAAAACAAAAAAAAAAACAAAAAAAAGCACTGAGTGGAGTCGCCAGAGTTCATGACATGCAGTTATTTTGTTCACCAGAAGATGGAAACATTTCACTGAAGAAAACTGCTGAATGAATGTTTTTTGAACCTGTCTGCCACCTGCTGGGTTGCTGGTAAATTACAACTTTTTTTCCCCCTAGGGTTTCAAATATTTTATAATTTTTTTTGTGTATAAACCCATGTACGTGGGCGGCAGTATTATTAACTGGAAATTCAACAGAAATGATGACCGAAAATTTATTTTTGATTTGTGGCTTCAATGTAAGTGTCTGGCCTCTGTGCTGACAAGTCAAAGCCTTCGTGTAAACTGCAAATAACTTAGATTAGTTCATACTCCTTTTTTGTACCTCTGCGAGACACTGTTTTGACGGAGTCAGCATATCTGGGGTCCCATCACAGTGTTCAAAATAAAAGCATAAGAATGGGGGGTCCTGTAAGCAGACATGAAATTGATATTTTACTTCATTATTGATTTAAAATCTAGAGTTTGTTTGTATGTTTTCCCCCTTTTTCCCTACAGTATAGAAAGTCAAAATATTTTTCACAATTGGAAAAATACTACTATTAAAGTATCCTTGTACTAGTTGATTTTTCCTGGAATTGACTAAGATAGGGTTGCAAGCATTCAAGTAAAAAATGTGATTAAATCAAAAATAAGTTTTACAGTACCTGGAAAATATACGTGAGTAAAACTTAAAAACAAAGCTAGAAAATGAATAATAATTTCTAAAAAGCAAGCCAAGACCAAGAAACCGACAGCAAAAAATGTGAAGAAACGACTGCAATCGTAGGGTCTGAAAATAACAATTGTTGTTTTTTAAAAAAGTACTTTAAGTCGATAAAAGTTTGAATGCAAATAAATGTTATATTCCGTCGCAGTATAATAGAGCAGAACGTAAACAAAATCTTATTTTGAAAATCCCCAATAACCGGAAAGTGAGTGTTTAACTTTCTCAGCTGAGACGCGCTCAGTTCGGCGCTGCAGGCTGTGGTGGGTGCAGGCTGAAGACGGACGGGCTGACCTCCAGCGAGCTCATTGAAACGACCTGTGGCCCCGGCATGAAGATGTCCGTGAACGAGGTGTATGTGTTCCGGCCCTTCAAGCTCATCGCTCTGCTGTGCGTCTTCCTGGCGCTGTGTCTGGACGTGGTGGCTCTGCTGAGTCCAGCCTGGGTCACTGCTGAACACTTCTCTCTGTCTCTGTGGGAGTCCTGCTCCCAGTCCGACACTCGGAACCCGGCTGAGGAGGCTGAGTGGAGCTGCTTCTCCACCCTCACCTCAGGTACAACTTTACTCTCTTTACCATCTTCTCTCTCGTTTTATTTGTTTCCGGATTTGTAGACCGGATTTGATCAACTTGGCATGAATGGTGTCACGCGGCCCAATTTTGTGACGCACCGATAATTATGCCATTTTACAACTCTGTAACTTGTACTGATGGTTTTACAGAACCGTGTCATTAGTGGCCTTTTAGAAAACAACAACAAAAGTTCCTGCTGTGTTCTGCCTGATCTGTCTGACTGTACATACCTCAGCACTGATGTCACACATCACGTTGAACTCAGCTGGACTTAAACTGATCAGGTAATCAATGCAAATCCTATCCAGCTGCATCATCAGTGTTATGAAAAGTTTTACTTTAACTTCCATAATCTTTAAGAGTAAGAATGTGTCTTTAGAACATGTGAGAACACAATAAGTGATATAATAATATCCTGGCCCATCTATCATCAATCACAGCACAAAGGGACAACGAAGGGAATCCACTCCCACCAGCAGAAGGCTTTGAGCAGCATCCTCCCAATCATCCTCCTCACCAGGTCTCCTTTGTCCCAGAAAATGTTGGTCTTTCTGCCTCTGACACCCCCCCCAAACACACACACACACACCACCAAATCTGTGCTAAATGTGCCAGATGTTTATTATTTCAACCTCCGCCCTTTAATAACGTCATGTGTGAGTTAGAATTTAACGCTGCAGTTTGGCCACCAGTGCAACACAACCGTGCAGCAGCCCTGGGTGGGCGGGCGGGCGGTTGTCGGGGGTGGCTGACGACTCTTTGATATGATGGAATGTGTCGGGGTGAATAGGAGGTGGGCTTTTCACCACCAGAGTCTGCAGAGTTCGTTAAAGCAGCAGCAGAGGGGCGGGCGGAGGCTAAAGGGCCGGCTGAGCGACGCGCAATATCCCCGTCCCCAACTTTGGAGAATAGAATACATTTTAATGGTGGGGGTTGAGTATAACCACAGCTGCATGAAGATGGCTCCACAGAGACACACCCGGTGGTTGTTAGCTGAGCGCTGTGGCTCCAATAAATGCAAATTAGGCGGGGAGTTTTTTTTTTTTTCCATGATTACACCTGAAGGACAGAAGGATCAAACAAAGCAGGAACTTTGCATTTCTGCCTCAGAGAAGCTTCACAGAGCTAAATCTTTTTTTCCAATCAAGTGTGCTCTGACGCGAGCCACAAGTTTGTACTTTTCCAGCGACGGCAGAAATAGAAGATGAAAATGTGGTGGATCGACATGGAAAAATGCTGCAAGCCACAAACTTCATCAACCAAAATACGCTGACGTGCACGTGATGTCCCATCTTAAGGCTTCTGACTGAAGATAAGCAGATATCACCTTAATTATTGTTAACAACAGAACATTGCTCCGCTCTGAGAGCCGCCTTTGATTCCTGATTAGTGTCTGGGAGGTGCTGGAGCTCATCTTAGTGGTCCCACACTCGCTGTTTCAATTCCCTGAACAGCTGAATGTGTGTCACTTCTAGCGAAGGAAAACCCGGAGAAAACCCACACAGGCGGGGGGAGAACATGTACAGCTCCAGAATCAGTGGCTGAGTGGTGGATCCGGCCTGTGGTGCACTCCTTTCTGCTCCACTCCCTTCACTCTTTGGGATTAGCGCTAATTCTGTTTGTCAGCACAGCGCTGCTGTGAATCCAGCCTTTGTCCTGACGCTCTAACCTGCCTGCCTCTTGCCCCTGCAGACTGGCAGATCGCCACCCTGGTGCTGCTGGTGTCCGGCGCTGCGGCCACCCTGGTGGCCTTCTTGGTGGCTGTGATCTCGCTCTGCCGGGGGACCCAGAAGCAGCACTACCGCACCGTGGCTGTATTCCTGTTCACCGCAGGTACCACTCTTAACCTCCTTTCTGCCTTCCAGCTAGGTGAGACCTCACGTGTTCCCCCACCTCCTTCGTCTTCATATGGATGGGGTCTTTTGTTTTGTTCCTGTGAGAACCAGGTTCTGAGTTGAGCTCATATTTTTATGGTGCAGATTCTAGGGGAGTTCATAGGCCAAGAGATGCAGCTGGAGGATTTGTTAAAACTACCAACAAGGAGAAATCAGTGATGCGAAAGAAAATCCACAGATTCCCTGTCGAGCACGGTCTCACTCTCGAACTGCACCCTTCCTGCGTGTGTCCTGCATAACTCAATAAAGGATCTGTCTCCAGAAACATATGATTAAAATCAGACACATCGCTCCCTCAGGATATTGTTGTAACTCGCAGCGTTTGTGCCGATTTTATTTCAGCACAGCAATAAAACCTTAACTGCTTACAGCTACCTAACTACAGCTCCAGGTTTGCCAGTTTCTGGAATAAAATGGGATTATATAAGAAGCAGACATTCTGCCCTTCACCGCGAATAAAACTCCTCCTCCTGAGGTTTGAAACTGTGCGTTCCATCCACAACAGGAACGATTGTTCTGTACAGCTCAGCATTAAGCCTGGCACAGCTAGCTTAGCTCTGTCTGAAATCCACAACATCAACAAATATTTTGAAAGGTAACTGGTTCCAAAACCAAAGCTGGACATTTTCTTTTCTTTTAGAATAAAACAGGCTTTTTCCAAGGCTAAATCAGTGATCAAGAAAAGTGTTTTTTCAGTGGGTACAAAGCTTCTGAGTTAAAACCAGCAGCCATTTGTGATTAGCTCCCATTAGGATAGAGAACAAATAGGAAATGATATATAATTTAGCCAGATGAGTGCAGATAAGTGTTTACTTTAACCTTGAATGTAGACGTGGGGGTTTTTAAGTCTCTGAAAACATCAGTCACAAAGGAGCAGTGTGTGTCGTGGTCTGAACGGTTGTGCCTCAGACTGTCGGCCATTTACAGGAAAGTGTGGGAATGCAGTGTTATCCTTTCCTGTGTGTAATTACTTAAAAAAGCCTCGCAGGAATAAGGTCTCACAACAGGCGCCCAGTCCTCCACAGAGCAGCAGCAGAGGGTTTGGCCTCCTGAATGCCCCTTGGCAGAAGCAAGAATGTGTGGGATTTATTTTCTGTCCGGAAATATGACCTCAGCGGGCTGCAAGCTCGGTATACGTTCCACCAACACCGCCACATTCTTGGGCCGCAGTCGTACCTCCCTCACGCCCTGTAGGAAGGAAAGGTGGAGTCATATTAACGCAAAGCGGCTTCCTTAAGAGTCACCTAGCACGCTCAAAGAGGAACCGGAGCAGCCGCAGTGAAGGCATGCGTGGCTCATGTTCAAAATATTCAGCTGGTGGTCCCGAGTGATAGAAAAGGAAAAACCTGACAATGATGGACACGTTCCAACCATTTTTCTTTACTGGAGTAAAGAAAGAATCATGGCAATTGTTTATTCACCGTGCAGGGTGAAGAGAGTTTCATTGCATAAAAGCAAATTTTCGGACACTGATATTTGCTGTTGTGCAGCACGTGCACTGCATCACTGTTTCTTGTCTGATTCCAGTGGTTCTGCAGGCCTGTGCGCTGGTCCTCTTCCCAATCAAGTTCATTGATGGAACAGTTCTCCAGACCTACCACGAGTTCAACTGGGGCTACGGGCTGGGCTGGGGAGCCACCATCTTCATGCTGGGCGGAGGCATCCTCTTCTGCCTGCGCACGGACATATATGAGGACGCCGTGTACTGAGCTCTCTCCCAACAGCACGCCCACTGGACACACACACACACACACACACACACACACACACACACACAGGGTGTGCTGCTTTGCTTTCAGTCTGAGA
Source organism: Pao palembangensis (assembly GCA_015343265.1). NCBI lineage: Eukaryota > Metazoa > Chordata > Actinopteri > Tetraodontiformes > Tetraodontidae > Pao > Pao palembangensis. The sequence continues at coordinate 7,385,044 of CM027094.1, read as the reverse complement.
GCACTAACTGGTTCCCTCTTTTTCTTTTGCCATGTTGCTCTCTGTTATTTTTAGTCAGGTTAGTCTAATCTACCCCCAACCCCCCTTCTCCAGTGCAGAGCAGAGAGTTTTCTGGCCAGGCACGAGCCACCGGTGCTGGACGTTTCCACTGCACGCCAACCTGAGTCTCTATTGTTAGAGAGGCAGAGCAGATCTGAATTTTCGGTGCCTGAACATTGAAAGGGATTGAATTTTCTTTTCTTGTTATTCTTTTTGTAGCATTTTACAAAGACACAATTATTTTAAATGTATTTATGGTTTCTTTTTTTAACTTTATAGCAGACAGAAGTGAACTGACGCATATCTAGTAACACTTTGATAGTGTAATTGTACGGTTTGGTTATTAACGAACGCTCTCAAAATGTTTATAGTTTGTTTGGAATCTCATTAGTTTCCCTCAAAAGAAAAATGTAAATGTGTACAGAGTATTTATACATGAAGGAACATGCGGAATAAACAGTTGTAGTATCGGGAGTCGTGTTGCCGTGGGTGACTGTTGCTCTCAGTGCTGCTGTGTGTCGTGCTGCAGCTAATCTGTTGCTCTGCGGTTCCCACAAAAATGCCAAACATTTTCATCACCCGCTGCCGTTTAAAGAGACAGATGGACGGCCAGAGTGGAGCCAGTCAGAGTTTGGAGAAGCAAAACATTTTACTGTTGAACGCCAGCCATGTTTGCAGCGCAAGACTGCGGCTCCTGTTATTTTCACAGTGTTTATTTTGTGGAACAGGCTTGAGTCAGAAAAACATCCAGCCTCGGCACGTTCTGGATCTGTCCTCTCGCTGTTTGGTGTGAGACAGAAGGTGCTGCAGCTCTGAGCAGCCTGGTGTGAAGTTCACACATTACCTTCAGCAACTTTTAAATATCTTTACATAAACAGCTGCAGAGGTGTGAAGGCCTCCCAGCTGTAGACACCCCGCAGCCTCTGACATTTGGGGAGGCCAGAGGAGCCAAATTAGCGCAAACCTCTGGGCCCCTCTGTGTCAGGTCAGGGGCTCATAATAGCGTTGACCTCTGGAGAATCTTTGAAATGTGCCTAAATATTTAAAAGGTGTCACAGCTTTGAGGCAGAGGGCAGAGAGGTCGCTCATTGCTGTTTATTGTCATGTCTGGTTACAATATTAGGCCCAAAAATGCACATTTTATCACTCCGTTACACTAATGGGTTCACACGTTCATGATGTTGACAATGAATGTGCTGAAAACAAGAATTGTCTTCTCATATTTCTCTTTTTTTGCAATGACTGAAAGTTTCTGCAATGTTAAATAAAAAAAAAAAACTGTGTTAAAGAACCTCATAAATTACGCTAAGAAACCTTCCACTACAAAATAAATACATTTATTAGAGTCACAAGTTTGTCTAAAAGCAGCTTGATATTTATCTAAAACTGAAGATGAGAGGAGATGAATCATTTAGCCTGTCATATTTGAATGCGTGCACAGTTAAGAACAGTTCCATCTGAAGAGAGAGTCGTGTTTGGTTTGAAGGTGAAAGGGCCTTTGGATGAGCAGTCTGTCCCCTGGGTGCAGTAACCAGTCAGGCCCTGCACTCTTTCATTCTGCAGGGACAGATTCCAGTTACTGAGCCTGGGAGACAGATACAAAACGGAGCCTGCTGCCTTCCTGTTCCAGGAGTTTTAAAGTTCGCGTGAAAATCCTGTAAAAGCATGCAAACCTGAAGTCGTCCAGCGTCCCCTCAGCAGAGGTTGTCATCTCCAGACAGGTCGGGCAGATAAATGGGCTGAAGAGTAACACCTGGGCTACACATTACCCTCCAGCCAGTCCACTATCAAGCTTGGCTCCGCCAAAATTACACATTAACCTACAGAAAGTTACCATCTCACCTTCTCTGCTGCTTTGAACTACAGTCCATTTAGCCTGGGAATATCATTTTTTCAGTAGTTTCAATGTAATGCTTTACCTTTTCATGCAGACAGTGTTTAATTTGACACAGAGTTAACATGGATTGATGCCTTATTGGTGGCAATGTCAAATTCACCCATGGAGAACTATGATGGTGGGACAGAATTTGTTCCTTCTTCTTCCTAAGAAATTAAAGTGAATCATAAATAGGCCAGGACTGCTCATGTAGAAACACAGAAGCACAAGAGCAGTCAGGTTTGAACCCAGCTTGGTGTGGGAAGCAGTACAGCTGCAGACCTGACCTTGTGGACGTCAATGAGTGTTGGATCAAACAGCAAAAAACAGACACATGCTTCCTTTCCCAACACCAAATACATTTAGATGTGGTTTTATCCACTCACACATACAAAGAATTATAAACACTTAATCATATATTAGCATTAGACTGGAAAGTCTATTTTTTATGCGATTCCAGTGCTATACATTATTTGGACACTAGATGGCAACAACAGCCGCAAATCTGCAAAACAGACTAGTGCTCAAACATTTCTGAGGTGTTTTTGCACATGGATATTAATCACTAATATTAGTTATTTATAATGCCAATGCTGTCTTGTTTAAGCATTTTCACAAATACAACTCTAATTGGTTGTAACACAACATAGATTACACGGCATGCCAATTTATTACCTAAGATACAGATTTTTTGAATATTTAAAAAAGAAATCTGTGTAAAACAGTAATTTTGAATATATTTTTTTCATATGTGGTTAATATTATGTTCTTTAAAGTGTTGTAAGATGCAGAATTTGCAGAAATTAGTTCAAGGTGGTTAAAAAGGCATATAACTTAGAAAATAAACCAAAAACTTTTTACATCATTTTACATTTATACTTCAGCAGCAGCCTTTTTTGCAGTTGTTAGTTTCTGATAGCATGTTGGCAAGTTAGAAATAGATATACGCTTGGGTTGCAAAAAATAATACTCAAAACCAAGAGAACAAAGGCCCATTTTAAGGTTTATTCTTTATGGAATACAATAAAAATGAGGAGCTTGTGCTGATAAAACTAGCAAGCGATCATTCATCAAAAAGATTCTTTATTAAAGTATAAATCCTTTGTAGTCTGAGCTAACTGGCAAGAGTTTTGGCATGAGGGAAAAGTAGAACACTATTTAAAAAGAACAATTAAATGGCACAAAATATCTCACAGTTCTACAGAATAATGCTGCCATGACTCAATCAGCTGCCAGCTGTGGCAAAAAGTAAACAAACAGCCAGAAGAACAATCAGCTGATCGCTGCAGCATGATTATACACGCTCTTCCTCCTGACAGAGGAAATGTTCAGAGTTATTCATTAGTCATGTTTGATTGTGTGACATGTTTTGGAGACCTGATTGTTCTGATGACTCACATTTTAAACACAGCTGAGCCCACACACAAGAACAGCACCAGTGTGGCAATAATGGCAACAGCAACATAGACATAATCAGGTATCATCTCCTGTGTTGCTCCTGGCATCACGTCTCTCTTCTCTGGAAGAATAGAAAACACATAGAAGATATTTGTGTGCAGCACAATGCCTTGAATGTGTATGTAGATGTTAATAATGGTTTATTAAAAGAAAAATATCAACCAAGCATAAAAGTATGTAACATTTCTGTAAAACTGTGTGTGAACATTTTCTTCCCTGAATCAAACATGACTTTCTTCAGTCTTTCATAGAAGTTGTACCGACAAATACACCAGAGTCACTGATGAGTCACAGCAGTGAGTTCAAGCTGGGAGCGCCACAAATCAATGTCAAAGTGAAATGTTTAATGGGTGAGGATGATCGATTAGAATCATTTCAAAATATTTGCTTTTATGGTTTATTGAAAAGTAAATTGCTTTTCACAATGCTAAAGAGGATAATACACAAACTATAAAACACTTAAAAAAATCAAACGGGGCTTAATAAACAATAAAGATTTTATATATATATATATATATATATATATATATATTTTAATATGTGTCTTGACCAGCATCTTGGCAAACAGTATCAGGATCTGCATGCCTCTTAGTCTCATCAACTGGCCAAACAAAGAAAAATCAAAGAAAGCAGCAAAACAAATAACAGAACACAGACTACACCCTCCAGACTGAGCAGCTGGGGATGAAGGCCCACAGCAACAGATGAGCGAGACCAAGGACAGCAAAGCTCAGGCCCACAGGGGGCCCGGTATCCTGAGTCCAGGCAGGGCCGGTCCCAGGGGCAGGCTGTGACAGGCAGCGTTTGTGTTTCTAGCAAAACTATTACCTCTCATCCACCAGTCACACCTTGTAAATGTCACACTTTGACATGTTGATATGCCTTGAAGACGAACAAGTCAGTAACGTGACCGTGCAGGTTAAATCCCCATCTACACCTTTTTTTTAAACACCTGTCCTGTCCAGCAGTAAGACAAGCACCATGTATTTAGTATTCATGTCTGCGGGTCTGTGTGTGTCGCTGTCTCCCTCCGATGCTGTATTAAAGTGCAGCATTATTACCTAGGAGGCATGTCGGGTGACTCCAGTCACTCCAAAAGCTTTTCTCTGCACAGTATATTTGCAACTTGGACCGAATCCTGAAGCAGTTTTTCTCTTTCTGGTCGACGGAGGTGAGCGTTAGGCTCGTCTCTGTGGTTAAAATCAGCTCCTGTCAAGTGCAAACAAGGAGAACCTTTAATTACAATCAATGCTACAGAGTTGGAAGCTTTAAATACAAATAAAAGTAAGAGAATCCAGTATATATTTTCAGCAGCTAATATCCCCATCTTCATGCGCTTGTGTTTACAGGTTGATGGATTTTTAAAGCCCCCCTCTGACAGGATGCCTGCAGGTCAAAAGAGGCTAATTCATGTTTTACACTGTTTAATACGTCAGACTTGTCACAAATACAAGTGTTATATGTTGCACACAGTCTGCACAATGATCATAGGAGAGCAGAAACTATCACCGATGTGTTTTTTCCGTCAGGACTCTCAAGGCAGCGTTCCACCTCCCATTCCAGGCAGTGTCCAGGCACCCTGCCAACAGGATGCTCCCAGCCTATTTCCAGCCTGTCTGGGCCTGCCTGCACATACACTTTCTCTGTGGTTGGAGGCTTCACTGGAAATACAATCGCGAAAACAACGGTGGGGTGAGAAGACCTCTTTTTCCATTGAACGCTGGAGAGCGAGCGTGCGTACCGTGGTTTTGGATTTGCAGAGATATGAACTGTGGTTGCAGGGGCCCTTCGGGGGAAGAGCCATTCACACAGAGGTTAATGTCTGTGAAAAGAGGGAGTGACGTTCCTGTGAACCTACAGCCACTCCTGATGCCTCTGGAGATGATGTAGTTTGGACATTCCTCCACGTGTTCCAGTTCCATGTGCCTAGGGCGGGATAAAACCACACACCACACAGCCAGAGATCCCTTTTAGAACGTCTACAGTGGAATCATTGGTGGGTGTTTTTGTGATGAACACAAATGAAGCGTAGCAGGAGATTTCCTCAGAGATGCTCTTTCTTCCTTTCTCTGGCTGCATGCATCGTTGTTTTCGTGGAATTCTGAACCACAAACCTGATAACCCGTCAGCATTAAAGCTTCATTCTGTAATTGTTTTCAGTGTCTTTGTGGTTTTGGCGTCACGTGAATGAAAATGATTCAAATGTATGAGGTACCAGAAATACAGGTGCTGCTGAGCGTTGTCCGGAGTCTTTGCGCCTCTTTGCCAGGTGCATTCCACGTTCATCATGTTATAGTTCACACATTCAAAGTCTCGGACCTTTGTGTTTGCAGCACCTCGATTTGGAGAGACAAAAACGCACAGTTACATTCCTTTTTCAAATGATCGACTCAATTTCTCGCTTCACTGTTTTGCCTGGAGGTCTGTGGGATGTACCTGTGTTGGGGGGTTTGCGGACCAGCTCGGTGTAGTTTGTGCTCTTGATGATTCTGCCGCCGGTGCAGGGTCCACTTAGCAACGTGTAAACTCTCACCCTCACGTCCTTCATCAGGTCAAACTGGGTGCTGTATGACCTCATCGGCGTCCTGACAGCCTACCAATCACACATTGAGTGCAGTAATAAAGTGTATAACCTCCTGGCTACACAATCTCCCAAACTGGATCCCTACCTTACCTGTAGTTATTCCAAGTATGCAGTAATTCTTGTGAAAACAGGTGGTGTGTTTAAGAGTGTTGAGTAAAATTCAGCACTTACGCTCCATCTGCCGCTGTACGTGTCGAAATACTCCAGCTGATATAGTTTTGGACACTCTGTTGCATTAGTCAGACTGGCCGGGGGACTCCAAGAAATCTTGAGATATCCCAGGAAACCGGGGTCGAGAATGGTGAGGTCATCAGGAGGATCCACTGCAGGGGAACATTTTCTTGTCGTTACAGATGTGTCCTGACACCGAGCACCAGTGTCGCCCTGCAGCAGCGTGGCTTTAAATCGCACAGTAGCATACATTAACAGGACGTGGTGGGGGTGAGCCAGGACAAGGCAATAACTTGTTCCCTGTAAACATCTGAGAGTAGCTCGCACACAGCCCCCACTCCTGCAGAGCAATTCATTCATTTCGCACAGCTGAAACTGTCCTGCCCGATTTATAACATCACCCTTGGAAAGTGTGAGATTCAGGGAGTATTACAGAATCACAGATGAATTAGTTTTAAAAAAATCTGCACCGACCTGAGAATCCTTTGTCAGCCGCGCTCACCCTCAGATTTACCCTGAGCAAAAGTGTCGCTTGATAAATCAGCCAATATTTAGTTGCTGTCAGTGGAACCCTGCCCATGACTGCAACCAAAGGTAAAAAAAAAAAAAAGAATTCCAAATATTGAATTACATTCCAGCTTCAAAATGGAAAGAAAGTATTTTCTAACAATAAATTAATGACTGAAAAATATCCCATGAAGATTTTTCAACCATCACACCAAATGTGTTTTGTTAATAATAATAATAATAATAATAATAATAATAATAATAGTAATAATAATAATTTTTTAAAAATGACTAAAATAAATTCTACTTACTAGAAACCGGTGTGTGTTTCCCCACCTGCAGGTTCAGATAGAGTTTACCAGACTGATACAGAGTGGGTGGACTGAAAAACTTATGCTGCTCACAACAGCATGTCAATGACACAGATTTTTTTTTTTTTTTTTTCACGCGTTAACAGAGGCATATTAATTGGCTAGTTTGAAAACCAGCAAACATCTCTGAGAGATGAAGTGGCATGTTACATGTCTCAGAGATAATATGGAGCGCCATGCCACCTCATATTTTATAGTTATACTCACGTGAGATATGTTTCTCAAAGCAAGGCTGATTCATGATTTAAAACAGATATGTTCCCACCACAGCCCAGCTTGTGATTCATGCAGGGTTTTACTGTGTAGGAAGATTTAGAATGTGCTCCCGATGAGAAGAAAAACAGTCTTAAATGTGCATATGGTGGATTACACATGGTTGAAACATGGTGTTTATGCTAAATATTATCAAAAGTCCCACTCTATAATTACACAGCAGAGGGTCTGTTGCTTTGTTGGGTGTGGCAAAGCCTGTCAGGCTGCACCAAATTCTTTGTTTCAGGAGCAGTACAAACGGCTCATTGTTCACGCACTATTTATGCATAGAAAGAGTTCATTTTCTCCAGAATAATTAATAATAGCTTTTCATGTTTACTTGTTGATAATTTTGGTATTAATATGATATAACTTTGTTTATTTAGTTGAATGGGTTATTTATTTGTTGTACGAACTATATCTAGACTGCATGTGTGTTAGGAAAAAAAAAAGTGTAAGAACTAGAACAAATTTGTGTAAATGTTCTATGAATTAAAGGTTTTCTCTTGCTCATGTAAAAATACACATTCTACAGAGATGCTGAGATTTAAAGAGATACAGAAATTAGTCAAATGAATTAGTCTGTCAATAAAACAAGTCCAGACAGAGACACGTCTCTAAAACAGAAATGTAGATGCTGGAGCTCTTTCACGCAACAGTCTGGGCCAGAATATACCTAATAAAAAAAACTTGACTCACAGTCCAAAAAGAAGGTGGAGCTCCCTGGAACTCAAAGATGGTGAGAAAGAGGTGCTGAATGTTAAACTACTAAACAAATAAAGCCATTAAAATTCTTCATATGAAACTCATTCAAAAATGACACTTTTTTAAATACTCACCATTTTTTTTTTTTTAATAAGAAATCCCTGGAATTTATACAGATGATATTTACAGGTTCAGCCATTTGGCATTCTTGCATGCACACCTTGAAATACAAAAAGCTTCCGTATGTACATCACTTCGAATGTTCTCGGCAGTGAAGTATTCAGACCCTGCTCGTTGTCTCACCATTGTCCTGGATGAGATGGTAAGCTCTAGTCCAGCAAAGGAGACGGTGTGTCAATCGCCATCAGACACAAATTAAATACTTAATTAAAGGGGGAAAGGGTCAAATTGTGATGGAGCATCATCATCGCTAGCTTCTACTCATTATGTACTCTTTTCTTGTCTTTGGATGTAGCCATAGCAACCTCATTTAGATTTTCAGGCAGTGGTCCAACCACCGTTGGTAAAGTATAGCTCTGAATTTGTTTCGACTTGTATCTGCCGTGTATGATGAAGGTCTGTGGTCATAGTAGTAATTTCTCCTGGAATAATAAAAGCTTTGTTGGCCGCACTGTGGGAATAATGGTATAATCTGCAAGAAGTGCACGTGAGCACACACGGGTTGACGCTACATGTCCAGGCAGCCAGATTCAAACAAACCATCTCAAATCCACGAGCACATTTCCCAGCTCCACATGCTGGGATGACTGAGAACTGCCACCCTTGTGTGCAGGCGCTTCCTTTTAATACAAAACCCACCAAAACACAGAACAGCAACAGCAGTGAACACATGGAGTGGCCAAAAATTCCCCTTTACAGTCACAAGCATGGCAAAAATCAACACCTTGTTCATTAAAAATAATAAAAATTCAAACCAAATCCCCAAATAAACAGGGAACCATGTGCACACAGTCAGTGTTCAGTGTTTGTCTAAACTCCCGAATAAAAAAAAAAGGATGTAACTATCCATGAGTTCATTCAGTCTTTGTCTTTTAGAGATCCAGTGATGTCACAGGGCTTGGTTTTATTTAACATGACTCTCCTTTATTTAGTGTAATTTTTTGTGGTTTAACAATTTTATTCTTCACCTGCTGTTGTCATGACAACTCAGTGTCCAGTGTAAGCCTTATTTTTCCAACGTTGTGCATGGTTTCATGTTGTAAACTACCACTCTGAGCTCTTCCTCAGCTGGAAAGCTGGAAACTCTGTTGCATCCCTTCTTTGGAAAGTGACAAGTGAGTTCAGAGGAAAGAGGCGAAAAAAAACCCTGGCGCACGTTTGTGAGGAATAGAAGACGCCCCTATCGCGGCCAAATGTCCTATTAATCATTCAGGACGTCATTACACAACACGAAATCTAAAAAAAAACAAGATATTCAAAATATCCTCTGGCTTTAAGGCACAAAATGTCATAACTTTAGACGTTGTTGACTAACACGATGACATTTGTGAACGTTTAAACGTTGAGTATATGAAATTTGACCTGCTTGTAGTGGAAATAGGAGAATGATCTGCCAGAGCGGTTTTTTTAAAGCCTTATAATAGTTAACATTTTTAAACATAATGATTTTTAGTGTAGAAAACAGCATAATGTGTAAAACTGTTTTATACATCTGGAATAAGTTCATTATTCTATTCCATTTCTGTACTAATTTCTGTTGGAGATCATCTTTTATTTCCACTGTTTTGCCTGGGAATTCACTGTACATTATAATTAAAAAGATGAATGCGCTACCCAGCTGATTGATATTGCACTCTCAAAAAAAAAACCAAACAACACAAAAACATAAATAAGGAACAGATTAAATAAATAGAAAGACAAAAAAATAAATCTTCATAGAGATGCCGCTGCTAATATTGGGTCAGACAACCTTCTTTTTTTTTTTTTTTAGATTATTTTTCAAAACAAACCTGAAATGTTTCCGTTCTGGAATGGAGAAAAAGCTGCACTGCAACTGATAATGGTGTCAGGTGACAGCAAATTGATAGAAAAAAATACAACTAAAAATTGAAGATATAATTTCATGTCCCTGAAACAATGAGTAGCCCCACAGAGCAGACAGGGCTCATCGCTGGGTTGGCAGGAACGACTGGCTTTCAAGCCCCGACACCCGCCCATGCCCACAGGAGAGGACGAAATAAAATCAACCTGTGTGAAAGGGACAGTTGGCAATGACTGGAAGGAAAGTATAAAACTTTAGAAAAGTTCATATACAGAATATTTACAGAAACAGGAACTTCATCCACAATTAAAAAAAAAAAAAAAAAAAAAGATGCTACAAAACGGGATGAGCGTGCTCTCGGGCAGGCACGTCTTCTCACAGTGGTCGTACGTCATCTCCCGTGCATGCAGGTTCGAGCACAGCATTGATATGTACAGTAACTGAAATGTCCAAAGCACCACTGCGGCATTGAACAACTGGCGTTTTAACGACCCAAGCCTCGGACTGGTCTCAGGGGAAGTGATTGTACAAGTTCAAATTTCTTTGACATCAAGTCAAAATCAATAAATGGTAAGAAAAACAAGAATCTCAACCCTGCAAGATGGTGATGACTGAAGTATGAGTAAGGGGAGAGTTACGCGTCCGTCATTTCTGCACTTCCAACCGCACCAAACTCACCATGGAAATACCAGCAACACTCAAATGCTCATGTTGAAAGAGCAGAAGTCTCTCCTTGGCAAGTCCAAACTGTGCAGCCGGCATAGATAGCACACACTGTCCAAGTCCACACACACACACACACACACACACACACACACACAGAAGCTGGAGCTGGTAACTATGAAGAGGATCCGAACAGAAGGTGATGGACAAACTGAGCAGCGGCTGACATCATATGAAGAGACGGAAGGGTTTCTCCTTCCTCCTGTCTCCTATTTCAATCAGGCAGGAGCAGCAAAGGCCCACCAATCACCGGGTCCTCACCCTGGGGAGAAGGGGGGGTTCTCAGGTCCCTTGTGACGCTGTGTGGGGGTCAGTTCGATGGGCGGACGCAGCGTCGTCACATGGCCGACAGCTGCGTGAGCTTTGACGGAGGAAGATCCAGCAGAGCCTGGACAGTCACGCCCACCTTCACCAGGCCGCGCTCTTCTAGGATGTGATGAGGCAGACACAGCTTGTCCTGTGACGCACAGATGTCTGATTACACCTTTCTCATCATCGAAGCACCAAAGTGCGACTTTGGCCACATTGTAAGTTTTCAGTTGGAAGGTTTCCTTCCTTCCCCCGTGTGCAGCGCTGCGCACGAGCAGACAAGCTGTGAGCTTCTGAAACGCTCTCTGTGTGGTTACATTCAGTGGGTTGAAACAAAAAGAGACCAGTATTTGGCATCTGTACAGAGCCTGCAGCTGTTCGAAGAACTATCATTTAAATAAACTAATCTCGCTCCATCTGACCCAAATACATCTTAATGTCTTAATTACCGTTTATATCTGAAATTCTGGGGAAAAATTGTGGAGGAGCAACTTATCTCTTGTCTTTTCATTCACAAATGTGTCCTATCACTTCTATGCAGACGAAATGAGGTGTGAGGTAGGTAAGCTCTCAGATCTCAGAACGGTCGACAAACAACTCCCTGCAACTACATTCAGAGAAGACAGAGCCGCTGATTATTTGCCCTGATGATCAGACTCCTGTAACCGTGCAACATCTGGAGTCTGTGACCCCCGTCCAGTCAACCATCAGAGACCTTTAGGGTTCCTCCTCATGTCCAGTGTCCCTGCGTCTGACCAGTTTGGTCCACTTTTCTAGTTTTGCTTTAATGATGAATTTTAAGCTTATTTTTACTTTTTCCATCATGTCTTTTCTGTTATGTTATATAATTTGTTATATATATTTTATATGTTGTATTTTATTACTTGTACCTTAGTTGTAAAGCACGTCTCTGTGAAAAGTACTCTATAAATAAACTTTAGTAACTCACTTAAGCTTGCGGACCATTTAAAATTCATTTGTTATGGATTTAAAGTACTATAAGAATATTCATAATATCCGATCGGGGACACAGAAAGGGGCGGGACTCTGACTTACCTGCGGGACACCTATCTTCTTACAGGCGTCCAAGAAGTTCTCCACATTCCGACGACATTTAGCCATGCTAAGCTTTGGCTGGAGGGCAGAATGCCAAAATGATGAGCAGCTCAAATCACATACGGCAAAGAAGAAGAGCCTCGGCACACTCACCACTGCAGGAGAGGGCACATGGATGCTGGCAACCGATCGAGGAGAAATGTTATTGGCTAAATGGCAAAGGACGACTCCGTCCATGAGGGCGGCTCCGACATCGTCTGGGAGCAACACCTTCAGTCTGGACTCGATGTTCTGCCAACACGACAACAATGACATCTGTTAGTGTCAGCTCCCGAGATGATCATTAAGACACACATAAATAGGCAGTGTGTGTGTGTGCGTGTGTGTGTGTGTGTGTGTGTGTGTGTCTGGTGTATGTTGTGTCCTCCAGGATATAATGTTCTTGTTTTGAGACATTGGGGCCTGATGGAAAAGAGGGAGGGCAGCCAAAGATCTTCCCTGGGGTCCTTCTGAACTGAAGCTCTTTCTTTGGATGGGAGTCAGGTTTCTTCTTCCTGAAATCCACCAAGTACTCCTTTGAGGTAGGGGTCCCCAAACCCGCACTCAAATATTCTGGAGGAAGTGTGTACTTGTGTGTGTGTGTGTGTGTGTGTGTGTGTGCTGTGAGCGCTGAACTGGGAGCTCTTTCCATGTTGGTTCACTTGCAGGAACTCGAGCTCCATCCATGTTCGCACACGCTCTCTGCACGCTAACGGACTCATGAGGAACCTGTATTGGACACGGCTGCAACCCTGATCCAGTGTCAGATAATGAGTGACGTCAACTGGCTAAAACCTGGGCTTATCTTGTCCTGACACCTCTGGCTCACGATCAGGAAGAGCACAGTCTCTTCCCATCAGCAGTGTGTTGTGTTACAGCTGGCTGGTTGTGTCAGTGGTTGGGTTAACCCTGCACTGTAAATGGTTTATACATGATGGGATTTATTGGAACAGCGTGACCCTTTGCTAACTCAGAAAGATTTCCTAAACAAGCTGTGGGGGCTCTCTGACCTGTCGCAAGAGTCCTATCTGCTCCATTTCCTCCCTCAGGTGCTCCATCTTCCTCCTCATGGTGAAGCTGGGATCCGTGGAGTTGTACTCCTGACGGCTTCCTCTGCTGAATGCTACATTGATAAGAGGAACAATATTATCATTTGCAGACTTGCAAAGTCTGAATGCAAAGCATTCACAGTCCTGACTCAGATGAGCACAGTTCCCAGAAAGCCTGTTTCATGTCAGGTGATCCAGCATGAAATCTCAGTTGGAATGTTATCTGTGTTATTACTTTGTGGAATAAAGTCATATGCGTCATCAACGCGTAGAAAATCAGATCATGTTTGACATCACTTTTCACTGTAAAACACTGCTGAACCAATACATTTGCCTTTCACAAAAAAAAATGCTTTAAAGGCAATGCTGCCTCTGTTTAAGAATACTAGCAAAAAACAAGCCATCGGTCGTGCTGCGTCTTGACTCTGACTTGACTGTTGTAAGTGGCAGATTAACAGGTGGGTTAGGCACTTCCAGAGACACGACTCCACCCAGGATAAATGAGAATGGTGTTCACATTTCACCAGAGGAGCACATGAAAATAGCTTCTGCTCATCACAAAACATAGTCTTCTGTTTCTTGTCCCATTATAAACATTTTCTGAAACGTTCATTAAAAGCTGTTCATAACCTTTTGAGTGATTTTATTCATAATCAAACAAAGATATAAACGTCGGCTGTCACATAACCTCTGTGGCAGAGGGACAAATACCAACAAAACCGGAGTACCTGATCTTGGTTTCAGCCCAAACACGGTCAGCGTGCTGAAGTCTCCGCAGTGTATGCCCTCCTGAGCAGCAAACAGTCATCACAGTCAGAATAAAAGCGCCGAAATCAAAGTTTCTGTTTGAATTCACACTGAACGCCTTCTTTCACCAACCTCATTTTCATCATTTCCACTGGATCCCTTCCGCGCACTCTGACACTTGTACTGTCATGAAAGAAGGACACGCTGATTTTACAGATGGAAAAAGAATGTTGGGCTCCATTCAAAATGCAACACCTGGGAAATTTCTCATGGTGGCAAATCTTTGCTGGTGACTAATCCAGCAATCAAAATGCTCATCTGCAGTATGGCTCAGACACAAAGTAGCAGAGATCAGGAACAATGGGAGACATGCTGGCGCTTGTACCTTCAGATAATCCTTCCTCAGGTATTTGTTTTTCTTGCGATCTTCGTTCTGATTGAGGACGGGGGGGATTTCTGGCCACTTTGGTTCTGAATCTGATTGGTCCAATTTGAGGCTGCCATCAAAGGAACAGGAGGAGGAGGGCTGCAAGCAGACAGTTATCGTGAGCGGCGTTCCTAAACTCCTGTGAGCAACTGGCAGGGAATTCTCGGGGAATATGACTCATGCGTTTACTATGGGGTTGAAACAGCTCACCTGACCAGAGTGCATCAATGCTCCGCTGCTGCCTTCATCTAGAGAAGCACTGCAATGAAGACAGACGGCCGAGCCAGTTTAATCAGATTTGTTGTAGCGTCTTAACACATTATTGTAACGCTATATATGTGACTGGTGGTGGTCAGAGTCAGAGGTCCATACCTACGGGGCTGAGGCGGTGGCCTCGGTTTGCTACTAGAGCTCCCTGAATGACTGAGAAACCTGCAGAAGGGAGCAGACACAGTCACCAACTCCATACGAGTGAATGTGGACATCACTGAGCCACAGCTGGGCTCTGACGTTCAGCTCAGGTCTGACAGTTTCTACAAGCTAAGGCCTGACGACTCGTGCAACAGAAGGTGTGTTTACTGTACATAATTCACGCTAAAGGCTGCGAGTTGACAGAAGTCAGCTAATGCCACTCCCAACTGAAAAAATGTGCCAATGCGGGACAGACGGAAAAAAATAAATGACAAAACACAGAGGACAGTGATGTATTGCAGCTGTTGAGATGTACAAAAACACATTGGTTTTCTTTAGCAACATAATGGGGGATATCAGCCTACTGTGACATGCATCTGCTGGTGGTGATAAGGAAGATGAATTGACCTGTGTGCGCGGCCAGTCACTCTCCGCCTGTGAATAAGACTCTCTGCTCTGCAAATTAAGGATCGTCTTCTGGAGGCCGGACACGAAATGCACAGCAGGCCGAAGGAGAGAGAGAAAGCAGGGTACAAGAGCGTGAGTGAAATGGATCAGGCTTTGAGATGAGAAGAAGAAAAGGTAGTTGACAAGCTGGCGATAGACTGTCCCTGGCTGATGTCAGGACTCCACGAGGCTCATCACAATGTACGTTTGTCTCTACTCTGTTATGGCAGCGAAGCAAAAGAGGGAAGGATCACGACAAAATCATATCAGTGGGGAAAATCATGGAGGGGAAGTTAGCAAAGGGCTTTTTTCAGCTTTGAACGGATAGATTATAAAAAATAAATTCTAGAGTTTCTCTAAACAGCGAATTTAAGAAACGTGTTGGATGAACTGAGGGAAAGAAAAGACAAAGATGGAATCAGAAGAAGGGGAGGCCCTCACCTGTTCTGCTGCTCCTGCTGCAGAAGCTGAACTGCAATCTTCCTCAGATCCAGCACTTCCTTCAGCTCATCATCCTCTTCCTCAACCAGCTGCTCTTTATCAGAGCTGAAGAAACATATGTGATTAAAAACCATGCAAATACTTTATCACCACACGGAAAACGAAAGACAAGTCTACTACACCTAAACTCTGACATTCATGTGAGCGACTGACAATTTTGATGACAAACTATAGTCTTTTAAATAATGCTCTATATAGTAATTTCACCACAAATAAACACTGGGTTCTGTCATTATCATTATTGTAAGCAGAAAACTCGTCATCGCTCACTCAACTCAAACCACATTTGTGATCAACAGTGATTCCTGAACTCACCCTGATTCCTCCTTCCAGCTGTTGTTATCTTTACTTTGTTGAGATAAGCTTAAAACTTTCTCCAGTTCCTGAAACACACGCACAAAGATGGTTTTTAGTTGTCTAAACACTCGTGCGTATTTGTCTGATAACGAAAGTAGTCTTACCTTTATACAAGACACATGATTACTCTGCTGCCCATCACACTCTGACAGAGCAGGATCCTCGTCCGGGTTGGGCTCTATAAAGTCATAGAGATCCTGATCTGATAGAGGGAGGAAGCATCCGCGTTTGTCACATTATTTTAGGCACTTCATTCAAAAACCCCGAGTCTCTGCTATCGTTTCAAAGGGAATGAGTGATACTTATTTTCGGTAACCTTTGCAAGAGTCCATTTTGGAGAGGAGTGAAAGGGCATCAGCACGGGCTGTCTCTGAGACCTGAGAGTGTAGGCTGACGGTGTCATCGTCTGAAGGCTGCCGAGGGGGAAACACACGGATAAACCGTAAGATAACTTGAAAAATGATGGGACCAGTAATGTGACAATGAGTCCGAAATGTGCATACATATTTTATAAAATCAGACCTGTTATTTCATTATCCTTTATCATTTATGTATCATTACAAAAACATAAAATGTGCAGTAATGCTGTTGAAACTCATGACAGTGACTCATACCTCAGTTGTAGACAGCCTCTTGTCCCCACTGTCACTACCAATTCCAGAATCTGGTCCATGGTTCTTGCTAGGATAAAAATCTTCTATGCTAGAGATATGCAAAACAAATATCATATATCTGTATCTTGTGTGTATATATGCAACTAATAAATGTAAAGGAACAATAAGACATTTTGGTCACTGGTACCTATCTGTTAGGGGTTGCGGGAGACACCGTTTGCCAAGGGAAGGGAGGTCCAAGGTGTCAGGCTTCTTGTCCGTCCTACATGCCTGGATGTTTAGATACTTGAATATGTGGACTTTTCCCTTGAGACATATCTGAAACACGAATGAACAGCAAGTGTGTTCAGACAAGTGTACATTTTTGAATCGTCAGAGAGATATGCACCCTTTTAGCCACTAGGTGGTGCTGCTGCATCATGTTAGAACGTGAGGGGCGCCTAACAAACATGAAGAGCACATTAACGTGCTGGAGAAGCCCTAAAAGCATTACTGAGCCATTAATACTGGACATATGTTCTTACTGGACATACACCCATACATATCATTCGCACGGACTAAATTTATGAGGTGAATGAACCTGCCTGAGCGGGTGGTGACTGCATAGGATTATTGTCGAGGATGATGTGCTGCAGCTGCCGGAGCTTCCTGTAGGCTGCAGGAATCTCTGTGATCTTATTGCAGGAGAAGTCAAGTCGGATGAGAGGCAGGTCAGCCAACTCTGCAAGCAAGGATGATAACATGTCAAAAACTGCACTAAACGATGCACTGCTCCAAACCAAACAGCCATGTAGTGATCGATCTCATAATTCATAATGATTTTGATGGCTAAAGAGAGTTTAAGTTTGGTAACTTTTACCTCTGACCAGAAAAACAGAAAGTTAGAAAATATAACCAAATTCTGTGTCCGATATGTGCCAAATAGAACGCACTTATTTTGTCTCTGGCTGTATGCAAAATTCATGCAAGTGAGTGAACAGGGGAGAGTGGAGAGCTGGACTGACCTTCTGGCAGCATGTGAAGACAGTTCTTCCTGATGTTGAGTTCTCGTAAGGCCTGAAGCCTCCCCACCTGAGCTGGCAGCGCCTGGATTTCATTACAGCTTACATCCTGCAGGGGGCGACAGTGTGAGGCAAAGGGGATTACGTAGGCGTAAAAAACAAACGTGGGCGTTTTCATATGACACCCTTCCTCACCAGTTCCATTAGATCTTTGGCCTTGCCAATCTCCTCGGGGATGGACACGAGTTTGTTGTTGCACACAAGAAGAACTTTAAGGGGGAGGTTGAACAAGTATTTTGGCAAGACTGACAGCAGATTTCGACTGTGGAGAAAGATCAAACATTGACATTACAGCGGCATGACTGAACATGCACCAGCGAATATCTGATCACTGGGAGTAGAGTTTCAGCAAACAGGGAAATGTGTGTCTTGTTAAGATTTTCTGTTGTGGTCTGAAATGGGGAACAAGCACTTCCTTCCAACTAGTTGAATTAGCACAAAGACACACAGGAGCCAAACTGAGAGCACGCATTTAGCAGTGGCCCACCTGATGTCGAGATAAGTCAGCATCTGCAGATTGATGATGGCTTCGGGGATGCACTTGATGCAGTTGTGGTAAAGGTTTAAGGACTCGAGGGGGGCGAACAGACACACTTCTGGAGGGATTTCTGTGAAGCGATTCTTGGACAAATCTGCAAACCAGAACAGGACTCAGTTCAGCCTGGGCACGTTGAACATCCATCAGACGTATTCCGCCTGCTCTGGCACCATGCATTATGTTTGCTTTAGGTATGAGATCAGACGCTTGGAAGATGAATCAATGATGGAGCGCTGGGCATCAATACTGGTGTAAGATTACAGCCTAAAATGTTTGTCTGCTACTGGAAGGGTAATATCTCAGTACTTCCTGTATTGATCTGAAGGGGAGTGAGGGAATAATGGCTGATGTGTAAAAGTGTTAACACTAAATCCTCATCCTAATACCTGCAGTTTTGTTATAATGAATGCAACGTGTTTACCGAGCTGTAAATGTGAAATTGAATTAAGAAGTTTTAGCAAAAATAACATTTAAACATCCAACCATGTCAACATTCCATCTAGTTTAAATGTAAAGACGCCAAAGCACGGCAAAAAAATAGTCCATGTGTCGACTACTTGATGCAAAATTAATGGATAGATCTGTATAAAATCACAAGTCCGTCCACATCTAGACTGTAAATAAAGCACAAATAAACAAATAAAGCACAGAAAGTGTAACACACACATGCATGCGCAAACACAGACGCTGACAACACAATCAAAAGTTCTCTCATTTATCAAGGCTTGACCCACATCCATCTAATTTGCTAGTATTAAATATAAATACTAAAATGAATGAATAAAATAACACCAGGCCCTAAAACCAAAGTTTTGCGGAGACTCTTCAACTGCAGCTAATTCCCCCACTGCAAATATCGCGTCTGGCCTGAGACCGTCTGCTGAAACTGGGTTCTCTTCTGCACCAAGCGCAGGAACATCATCCAAGCTACGGCTTCCTACACCCTGATGGTTGAGATCACGACTAATAGCTGTCATCATTCGACCCTTTTTCCGTACGGCGACATTGGACGGCCAATCTCAACACAGAGCTGTGTTTTTCTGCAAGCCAGACCCGAGTTAGGAGGAAAGATGAGCGTAACGGTGACCGCAGATTCCACCTTCTGACTGTTACTGATTCAGTGTTTGTGTATTTTGGTATGCGAGACCCTGAATTCTGAGTTATCTCTGCGCCACATGATAATTAGCACCATGTGTGAGTGGCGACACAGATAAGAACATGTTCAATTATTCAGTCCCACCAATACCCGTCAGTGCCAGATCTATACTGGAGGAAAGGCAAACACGGCTCTGCTGCAACCCCCAGTGTTGGCAACAGCCTTCAGGAAATAAATCACTGATTTACTGTGATTTTTTTCTGCATTTGAAAAAAAAATGTGAGTAGCTTTGATTGAATATGAATATGAATATGAATGTCTTAAATCCTCTCTCTCTGAGCGCAGTTGTGAGGAAATGTCTGAAAATGCAGGTTCGTTTTAAACGAGAAGTCACACAGCAGACAGTGCACAGCTCCGACAGCAGCCACCAAGCAGAAGTGAGCAGGAGACGGTGACACCATCAGTGGCACGGCTGGAATCAGGAATCAGACCAAAGCTGGGGTCACGGGGTCTCCGCCATGGAAATGCTGCCCTTCCCTGAGGCCTGCAGCTTGATGATCTAACCCTGCTCCCTCCGGAGCTGTGGGATTCCTCTCTGGCAGCGGGACCTGCATGAATTGATGGGGGCAGTTGGAAGCAGCCCCGTCTGCCTCCTCCCTTCAGCCGAGGCCGTGCACCATCTGCGGTGCACAGTTGGCCTCCTATCTGCCTGCCGGTCCCCTCAGAGCTCCCGCAGGACTCGCAGGGGCGGAATGAGCCTCGGCTTCGCTGCACCCTCACGGCAAATCACCGGCCTGTTCATTCATGTGGCTCCGGCAGAAAAAAGTACACAGAGCTCCAGTGTGACACAGCAAAATCTCATTAATACAGCAAATACCCTGTTGAGAACTGGAGTAGACAATCCCTCCACTGTCTGAGGCTGCAGGAGGGCTGCAAACAGGAAGTATTTGTTTAAGATGATCTGTGATCGTCTTTCAGAAATACAAGCTTTAACACGCTGTCAGGCTGTACCAAAATACATCTAGTTCACACATGGGTGACCTGCCTTGTCTTCTCTCCTCCTGCCTGACTGAATGGATGTAGTCCACCACACCCCCGGACGTGTTTAGGCAGAGACGTATTTTCACCTAACTCTGCATCCATCTGCCTCATTCTTGCTGATACTCCTATTATAATTCTAATTGCCATGAGACACCTCATCATTGTCATGACTAGAAGGTTCAGTAATGTGCAGACAGGAGCCGAAAGTGACAGGAAGGATGTGATTAATTGGGAGTAATTATTAAATAAGGTCTGCAGCAGACGTGACCACAGGATGCATCTGGCAGGTTGATGGGGTGGTCTGCAGCAGCGGTGGGCGGTAAACGTGGACAGGCTGCAGGCTGTTCCCACGTCTGCTGTGGCTCAGGTGTTCAGTGGGTGAGGTGTTCCTGTTACCAGTCTGGACGGGAGGCCAGCTCAGGAGTTGTGGGGATATTTCAGTAAAGACAAAAAACGGATGAACATTGACACATTTTCATGCTAAAACTATTCAATGCTATGACTTGATGCTATGATGCTATCACTTGTATTACATTCATTTTTTAAACAAGTATAAAATGTTAAAAATGTGGGCCACACATTGGTCCAGGGTGTGGTTCCTGACTTCCATCCAGTGACCCTGATTAAGGTGAAGCAGTGGATAACAGAGGCTGGATGGATGTCAGAATACTGTAAAATTGTCTTTTGCCTTTGGTCCTTTCGTTTCTTTTAGTTTCCTTTCCTTTCCTTCTAATCACCAGGTTTCCTTTCCCCCTTCCTTTGACAACTCCTCCCTCCATTTTTTGCCCAGCTCTTCCTGCAGTGAGGCCCCATCTCTGGATAAGTTCCCATAATCAGACCACAGTCCTGGGGCTTGTGTCCAGAGCGTCGCAGGATATTTTCTTAACTTGCCCATAATCTCAATCTTAGATGAAACTTAGATTCATGTCTCTCTGACAACAAAACATTGATTGAATCAGACAAAGGAGGAGGACCAGCAGGAAGAGGAGGTGTGCTTGAACAACATCCTGTGTGTGTGTGTATGTGTGAGAGAGTAACAATGAAAACGACTGAGCCATCATCAGCTGATGTGAGCTGGCTTCAGATCAGCTGACTTAGCTGGGATCCGAGCTTTTACAACAGCGACAGCGTGTCTGATTCACAAGCTACAAATAAAAGTGCTGCTAATAAGCGCAAGTACTGGGTTTACTGGTACCATTAATGCAACAAGCCACGTTGTTCTTGCTGACTCGTACAAACACTGAGGAAGCACAACACTCATATTTGCACAAAAACAGGGCAGATTTCAGCTGTGATGTTCAATGAAAAGAATGTTGTGATTTTTATCACCGCATCCCTGGAAGCATTTTTGGAATTCTGAGATGGAAAGAGTGCTCCCACATCAGCGTTTTCCAAAAAAAGCATGCTGCCAGGACACTTCTGTCCTTGACTGTCCTTCCCAAGTGTTGTCTTCAGGAATGTCCAAAACAAATCATTCTTAGAGTGTGATGCTCAACTCACACACAGCCAGTCCAGTGGAGATGTTGTTGTGTTAAAAGAGCGATTTGTAGGAGATCAGTCTTATTTGAGGCATGCTTTTGATTGACAGCCAGCTTCAACACAGAACCCTTTAATGACCTGTGATTAGAGACCATAATCCAGACTAATAAATGATAATCTGTTGCCTGACCTACATTCATATGGTAAATAAGATAATAAAGAACATCTATTCCCTGAGATGCAACACCATTCCAGCTGCAGCCTGTCCTCCTGTTATTGACAGTCTGACAACGCTGCGTGCATGCAAACAACGCGCACGCTGAGCCTCGGCTTGACATTTGTGCTCCCAGGGAGGGGGCAGGGTAACTGCGAGCAGAGACCTGCCTCAATGTAAACCTGAGCATCTGCCCGGAGTGACATACTGCACCCTCTCCAAGGTCAGGGCAGCAGTTATATTTCACACATTCCCATGGGAAAACAAAGCCACTAGAAACAAACTGCCAGTGCCACACTGCAAACACACACCCGCATGTGAGCAGGCCTCCCTTACTCTGTCCACACACACACACAACCTCCTTTAGTCAGATGGAGCCCACATTGTTATATATCCATTATAGCCATGTAATTTGTTTCCACTCTGAAATAAATGAGAAAGAAGAGTGCATCCGCCTATTTATGCTTTCAAAAGATTCAAGCATTAAACCAGAAAGAGGAAAAGAACAAGCTCTACAGAAGAAATTTCTTAAAACTTCACACAACACAAGAGCTTGAGAAAGGCGTAGCTGCGAGGCGCTGATCTCTTCTTGCACATCTGAAAGTGAGACTTGCCAGTGGTGCAACATTTTTTGTTTTTTTGTTTAGAAATTAAAATTCAAAAAGGAATGCGGCGCACACTGATGGGAGCAGGAGATCACAGATTTGACAGTAAAATCTGCACGGAATCGTTTGATTACTCTCAGCGTTGTGTTCTGGTGACAAATGCAGACTTATTTTTAGGCAGCCGAGCTGATCAATGCTGTGGCTGAGCACCAGCGCACGCTCAGCCCAGACATCCAGAAATAGTTAAGCCTAACTTCCTGGTTTGTCTGTTTTTCTCTCTAAAGCAGCTTGTGTTTAACGTTTAAACAACTGATGATATTTGCGATAAGTTAAATGGAGAAGGGAAACAATCTGAGTTCACCTCTGGTTAAAAATAAACATTTTGGCCTGAACAACATCACTCAGTGGTTAATATTTTACAGAGCAAAGAGTCCTTTAAATAATATCAACTACAAAATATATTTACAATGTTAGCTAAACGTTATTGTCAAATCCAGTTTTGAAAGTTTTGGGGAGTAAAATATTAAAAATTTTCCTACTATGAACAGGAGCAAATTCCCTAAAGCAAAGAACTCTCCAACAGGCTTTGGACTTGCCATGACCTGCACAACATGGAGTTAACACAGTCTGGTATGTCAACCCAGAGAGCTCATCAGTCTGTTAGAGATTCAACATAATCTGCATGGAAAAGATCTAAAATGATGATCACTGGCGCGTCAGACATGTCCGGTGAGGCTGACCCTGATGTAAAAGCCTTCACAGAGCAGCCTTTAACGCCGACCTACTGACTGAACGCAATATTCTAATTCTAATCTGGCACTAATATCAACAGCAAAATATTTCCCTTCTCTGCCTGGTTATCACACTGTGCCCATGCATGGAAAGGGGGCGAGGCTGCGAGTGCGCACCATCTTTTGTCTGATATTGAAAATAAAATTCGGATGCGCGCTCCGTGGTGCACACATAACGTCCATTGAGCAGGAATTCGCGGCGGGGCTTTCCGGCTCATTCATATTCTTCTGCCGCGACCCGGTGCCAAACGGACTGCAGCGCGCCGAGCGGAGCCGCGGAGCAGCGCCTGACCTGGGTGCGCCTGTCGCCCCTTTCATGTGTCTCAGGGGGGCTGCAGAAACCGCACAACCGCATCCGATCACCCAGCAAAAGACGTGGTGTGATATAAGAGCTACACGGTCTTTACAACCAGGATGTGCGTGTGAACGTTTACAGTGGGCGGCTGGGTGGTCGGTACAGCCCTGAAATTATGTCTCCTGCGTGTTTAAAAAATAAAATAAAAAAAAAAATCCATTCATAACGCGGGGACCCTGCCCTCATCCGTCGCGTAATTTCACGTTATTGACCCCGGTAGTCTCACACGACCCACGCGGGCTCAGCGACCCACCTGCTTGTGTAGTATCGGTCAGATCGTAGCTCAGCCCCGGGTAGTCCCTCAGCTTCCTGCCGCTCAGGTTCAGGATCCCCGAGCTCACGGCATCCTCCAGAACCCGGTCCAGGCTGCGGGCCGTGTGGGGCTGCTGCTGGTGCTGGTACTGGCTCACTCCAGGGCTCCAGTGAGGTCCGCTAGAGTAGTGATGGCTTTGTAGAGCCGTGACAGCTCCCACACCTCCCTGACTAGACGCCATTTTCGTAAAAAAAGAAATTACTCCCTCAATAATAACAGCGCACAGCGGCAGTTCCTCCGCCCATGCGCATTTCGCTGTGCGTAACCGGGACGAACGCTAGGGGGCGACCTCCTGGAGTGCTCCTGCTGCTACTGGTGATAATGGTGATGATGTGGTGGTTTTGGTGGCCATTTTAGGCTTTTTATCCTTCATCCACCTAATGTCAAACTCCCATCAGTGCAGCTAATGTTGACAGGGGCCCTTTGAGGTTACCCCTATACTTAATCACTAAATAATGTCACATTTACATTACATAATCTATCACATAATATAATCCCACTGCTAATTTAATTTTGTCCAAATAATGTTTGCTCTGACAGCTTCTGTCAGTCTGATTGAGACCTTGGAATAATTAAATAAGGCTTGGAATAATGAAATGTTTAAATTCAAATTGTATGAATGCCAGACTGAGTCATGTTTCACAAACTAAAAGAGAAGGTATGGGGCCACTAAACTACACATGGGAATGAGATTTATCCACTGGAATTTGATGACCTTTTTGGTGTCAAACAGAATTTTAGTGAGTCATATTATGAGTGTAGAAATGACATGGCTTCTGTGAAGTATGATAGAACGACTGTAGATGACATAGAACATTGGGTGGGATCAATAACAATAAAAATGTATATATGCACATCTTGTGTGTCGTGAAAAAGTAATTTGCAGTATAATAATGAAAATCATCTTAAATACTGCCAGTATTTAAGGCCTAGGTGTTGAATAGGGCTCGACTGAACAGCGCCCCCTTCTGGTGCAATATAATCTCTCATAGGTTACTAAAACGTCAGTGGACTCGTGTTCAGGGTGATGCTGCCATGAGCCTGAACATTTTTGAGAACTGTTACTGTAAAATTCCTAAAGGAGTCTTTTGGTTGAGATCTTTCTCTAGCCTCACAAGCTTCCTCTCCCTCTCTCCCAGAGCATCTTCAGTCATGTGAATTTTTGTTTTAGAATCTTTGGCTTGTCCTGACATCCTCGGACAATATTTGTTGATGAATGTCATGCATAATATGGAACTATAGTTATGGTGCAGATAGTATTACTGTGTGACTTTCCATATTTATGATTTAAATGGCTGTCAGGCATTACTTTGATGGAAATGGCTTGAAAATGAAAATTAACAAGCTTTTTGGGGAGTTTTATTGAGCAAATGAATACAGCATGTCTGGTTATGTTAACAAAAGCACTAAGAATCCAAAGACAAACATTACATTTACAATATTCTTCCTCTGATATAATGAAATGTGCTTTTTATTGATTAAAACAATTATCAAAAGTACATAAGAGCCAGAATTGTTCCTGAAAAAATAAAGATAGCTATTATCCATTGTAACTACAGATTTCCTGTTATATGCCGACTCGTTTGATGTGTTTAATGGAACGCTTCAGAAGTTCAATTTATTTTTTCACTGCTTAGGCACTATTAACTTGTAATTATTGATTTAAACACATCTTCAGAACAAATAATTCCTCTTTACAAAGGGCATATTAATATTTGTGACAGTGTTTTGTCCTCAAGTGTTCATCTTGCTAAATGTGAATTACACAAGCGTCAAACCAGTAAGGTGCTGATACTGTTACAAAGAGTTTTCAAACTATATTCCACTTTGATCATACAATTGTAAAATTAACATAAATCAAAGCAGAGTTCGCATCTGCTCATATTTACAGTAGCATTTCTTTTTCAAATATCAAACCATTCACAGTTTCTTGGTTTTAAAGACAAAATACAAACGAAACAGTGAGCCAAACCGTGTCTTATTTTCTACAGTTCTTTCTGCCTCATCTTCCACTGTGCATCCCTGTTGTCCAGAAAAAGCTACAGACAGCTCTGTGTCAGAGCGTTAACTTGTGGGTAGTTTGATGCTGATGGCCTCCATCGTTAGGGCTGATCTCCAACAGGCAGACCTGGAGTTGATGAGCAGGATCTCAAGTGCTTAGTACTTTTTTACATTGATGAACACCTTAATGGCTCCAGTGAAGTCAGCAGAGAGTAGTACCTCTGTGTGGTCTGTCTTTAGGGCTCCTGAAATGATCAACGACACATTTAAAGCACTAAAAGAGACAGCACTATTGTCATTGAGAGTTTGTGAATGTCTAGTACCAGATGGAATGGTTTCTGAGTCTGTGGAATCCAGGCTTTTACACTCTTCTTCTGGTTTCTCTGCTCCAGTATCTTGTGGAACAATAAGGCTGGGGTGGGGTGCAAAGACGGCAGAGGTGACCACTGCGTTGTGTGCTGGAACACAAGTAAGTTTTCACGTTAGTTCAATCATCAGGTAACATTTTGTTCACACTGGTATACCCGTTAAAAAATAGATGATCAGTTCGTACACAGCTACCTTTTATCGCCTCCCAGAAGTCATTGCGGTCTCGTCGCACAGATGTGAACTTGCTCAGGTCATGATAGGTGCTCCAGATGTACACATATTTGTCCTCTGAACCGCTGACTATGAATGAGTAGTCATGACTGGCGGGACACAAACCCATAAATCAGGTCAGGTTTTGTAAAAGACTGCAGTGCAAAGTCAATATTCAAGAGAAAAGTCCAAGGTTCACTAGTGAGAACACATTTGAGAAGCAGAGATAACAGAGATTCTTTTAATGCTTTAATGAAATGCCTGAGTCAGCACTCCTCACCTGAAACTGGCCTTGATCTGACTGCTGCTGTTTACATAACCTTTGTATTTCATGGATAAAGACAAGTCCCTCAGGTCATACAAGCGTATCCGGGAGTCATTGGAAGTCACTAAAATCTGTCAGTGTTTGGAGAAGACAGAACATATTAAACTCTCCTTACTTATTTACACACATTAAAAGCTGATTGTGGCGTTACTGTGATGACACCTTATTCTCTCCAGGCAGAGGTTCGATTCCGGTGATTTTGCGTCCGACTTTATTCCTCCCTCTGGTGGACCTCACATGAATTTGAGTGTGATATTTAAGACGCTAATGAACGCGGAGAAGGAAAAAGACACTTGCTGAAACCTGGAAAAATTACAAAACATGAGCAGATGAGGCTAACGCTGCTCAGTACCTCTGTGTCGTAGAAGATGCAGCGGCCATCGTAGGTACCGATGACTGCGTACTTCCCATTCTGGCAGAAATTAGCTGCAGTGATGAGGCGTGTTTGGCCATCCACCTCATTCCACAGAGCAACCTTCTTGTCTGGGATATTCCAGAGCCGTAACTTTCCATCAAGAGAGCCACTTAAAAAGTATCTGTCGTCCTGGAAACAGGAAGCAGATTTTACTATAAATACAGCACGAGAGTCAGACTGAAGTGAGCTGTCGCTCAACTCACCCTGGGATGGAACGCAATGGCTGTAACAAAATCGATGTGCTGAAAGCAGCACAGACATTCCCTCCTGGATATGTGCCATAATCTGACTGTTTTATCCATGGACGAGGACAGCAGGAAGAAATTCTAGATTGGCAAAAAAAAACAGTAAAACATAAGAGAGGCAAAAGAGAAAGCAACTAAAAGGAAAGGGACAGGCCATTACCTTGGACCAGGATAAATCCAGAAGGTCTGCTGTGTGACCTTTATACTTGCAGAATGGGACCTGTCGAAAAGGAGCGTTCCTATCTTCCGTTTCTGGATCCTCTGGAACAGAACTTGTCTAGAGAGGCAGAAAAGTTTAACAAGTCACAATTAAACTAGTTGGTAATATTTGACATTGGCTGAGCTACACACCAACAGGTCTTAGTGATTTAACTCACCCCATGGTCATCAGATTTAGAGGAACATAAACTTTCCTGAGAGGGAGAAGGTGAAACTCGACCTGATAACAAAATAAAATAATAAAATCATACTTTAACCATCACTGAGTATCCAAGTCAATTTAGGCTTCCACTTACTGATGAGATTACCTTCAGTATTGTACTTTAATCTCATGTTATTGAAGTAATCGAAGGCGGTCTTTAACACCCAGATGCGAACCATGTTGTCTTGGCCTGCAGTTGCCAGAAGCCTCCCACAGTGAGAGAACTTCATGGTCCAAACGGCACCCTGAGGACAAGAAAAGCAGCCGTGGAACAAGACTTTGGTTCATTTCTGAAACCATGAACAGCTCCAGAGATCTCTCACCATGTGCTCTCCACTCAGGTCCTGCACAACTTTAATTTGATCAAAGTCAAAGGGTCCTTTAAGACTGTGCGCTGCCTTGAACTTGGCAGGTCTGGTGTAAGGCATGCCCTCATCATCACTGGATGACGGATCTTCTGGGTCTGTGTGGAACACTGAGAACGGCAAAAACAAAAGATACCACTGAGAATGTTGATAAAAATATCCATAACAGACACTCGCAGCAATTAATGGAATGTCTTGGTCCTGGTGAATCCTTTAAAAATAGCATATGTAAATAGCAATTCCTCAAAAAATAAAAAGGCTGGTTTCCTTAGCTAAACGGCACAAAAATCACGGAAGACGCCACATTCTGTACCTTCGTCCCGCACACTTTTCACTTTATTGACTGCTTTCTCCCCATATTCCTCAGCAAGATGTTTGGCTTTCTTCACCGACTTGCCCAGGAATTTCTTAAACTGGGTTCTGATTAAACAGAGAAGACCGCAAAGGTTTAAATTCTCTAACAACGATAGTAAATATTTTTCTGTACACGTAATCAGACAGAACTTACGTTTTCTGTTTTAGCTTTCCTCCATCTGTGTCTGCCAGTGGAGGCTGAGACTTGTCATCATCGTCTGACTGTGCAGCATCATTCCTGGAACAGATATTTGCTATCATGCCATCAGATTTTAAAAGGCTTTTAAGTGGAAAAGCTGCAAATACAAAAACCTATAACAGTCTCTCTTCAGTGCTCTACTATCTGAGCTTTTGTCATGTGTGTACTACAACAGTATAGCAAGTGGGAACTACTGTATAGTCAATAATTTCACAGAATATTCAATATAGACAAATGTTGAACTATGGAAAAAGGTTTTCTGCATACGTGATGTACTCCTTCGTCCTCCTCATGATGTGGAGAGTGAGGGGGTTAATCCCTGCAGGAAGTTTCTCTTCTGCCTGGATTAGAGGAATCTCCTCCCCAGTGTCCAGATTCTTGATCATCACGCTGGCCAGAATTTCCTGGTTTAGGGCAAAACACACATGCACTTTTGGTGAATAGATGCTTTTGGTAGGATTTATATTCAAATAAACCAACAGCGAAAAAAATCGGACCTCATCTGTCAGTTCTCGTCCAGAGTTAGAACGTGGACGCTGAGAACCAGGAGCCTGTTGAGATGGAGGCTGTTCATCCTCATTCTCCTAGAAAGTCATGTTACAAGCAAGCATTCAGTAAAGAGCACAACAATAGCTGGAGTCATTTGAGTGGCTTCAAACAGACCTGTGCCGTCACCACCTTGTCCCCGCTGGTAGCACTGGCCAGATCCAGGGAATGCTGCAGCTCTTTGGTTAGACTCCTTACCGTGCTGCAAGGGGACATTAGGCCAGAGTGTTCCAGAGCATCACTGGGACCTGAAACCACTGCAGGAAAAACATATCTAAGATACGAAATAATATGAGAGCTCATTTTTTTTAAAACTAATTTTTGATGACATTAAACACAGCTGTCACTAGTCATGACAGCTATAAACCAAGGTGTCTTATTACACTGGATCTGTTATAACATCTGCTTTAAAGGGTAAATCATCTAGTCCTCTATCCTCATTGTGATTAAATAATTTTTAACATTTGACTTTACATTTTCTACCTTCCAGTCCACTTAGCCTCAGAGACTCTTGAGACTTCTTAGAAGGCAAATTTTGCCACGAAGGAGGAGGCGGCCTCGGTGGAGGACCCCCACTAGGAGGGGGTGGGCGTGAAGGAGGAGGCTTTTTGGTGCTGGCTACAATGTCTGGTTCCACCGTGAATTGCCGTGGGGGTTTGAGAGGTCCAGATGCGTCTAAGTCAACCTGCCTGTCCGTTAGTGAGACCTGGTCTAGAATGTCTGCAGGGCTGAGCTCCTGCTCCACAA
Organism: Pao palembangensis; assembly: GCA_015343265.1. Classification (NCBI taxonomy): domain Eukaryota; kingdom Metazoa; phylum Chordata; class Actinopteri; order Tetraodontiformes; family Tetraodontidae; genus Pao; species Pao palembangensis. Next base: position 7,354,709 of record CM027094.1, on the reverse strand, counting down.
CCGCCTCTTTGGGCTGATTCTGTCCTACGTTGCTGGTGAGATCTGGGGGCTGTGCGGCTTCCTGTGAAGAATCCAATGGCCCTGGAGACTCTGTGGCTTCATGGGCAGGTATAGCCCATGTTCCATTTCTTGCTATACTTTCTTGTTGTTCCTGCTCAGCAAGCTGAGGCTGAACAGCTGGCACTGCCGACTCCACAGGAACTTCCTGAGCATCATCATCCTCTTGATGAATATTATTATCCACCTCTGCTTTTACATCCACATGTAGTTGGTCTAACAGCTCAGTCACTTCATCAGCACTTCCCTTTTGACTCTCCTCAATAATGCTATCAATGATCTAGAGACGAAGAAAAAACAACCAATTAAAAAAAATGCAATTATCTTATTAGCCCCCACGGCTAGAGAGCTTAAACCACGAGTGATACAGTACAGCATAGATCACATCTGCTGTGTATACAATAGGATTAATTTAAAACCAATTTTAATCATTTACATGATGAAAATGCAATATTTTACTTGTAATCTTTTTAGATCAATGTTGTGCAGGGCAGTAGATGCAATAAGAGAAACACATACTTGTAGAGAATCATCTTGCTGAGTTTCAGATGTGGCTGCCCCACAGCAGGCACCTTGCGCATTATCTACTGGGTTCTGTCAAAGACAAGGAAAACATTTAACCACTACAGAACATCAGTACCTTAATCAGCAGGCATTTTGAATGTAAATTTTCATTAAATTTCTGCCGATTCACATTTTTATACAGACATCAGTCTTTACTTTCGATTAAAAACAGAAAACTTTCAATATAAGGTATAAGATCTACTGCTGCCCTTTCCTTTTCATGTTCATTTAAACTCCATTTTATTAACCACTTTTTTTAGCAGAAACACACACCATGACTGAAAGTACAGTCTATACTATCGAATCTACACAGACATCTTACAGTCTATACTAACTTCACAGCAGGTCTTGTAATTGTTTTCACAGAAGATTGAAAAGAATAGCTTTCTTTATGGTTTCTTCATACATATTTGGTAAAAAAGAAAAAAAAAAGAAAAAAACAACAGGAAATGCATGAAGAAAGTGCCAGAGAAGAACATATCAAAAGGATATAGAGTTGATTCCTATCTACATGTTGAAAACATACACTTTACTTCTACTGACACAGACAGACAAAAAACCGAAAAGTGCAATTCAGCAGAAACACGCCTTCTTTCAACAATCACAAGGTTTAGATAAACATACCTGAGCTGAAGGAAGGACAAACTTTGCAGATGACCTAAAAAAAACGACACACTTTACAAATTGAATCAACCAATATCCAAAATTCACTGTCAACAAAAAAGTTCAATAACCACTTCTTACTTTTTAAAAATATTTCTTTTTAAGTATCTTAGTTGATTATTGTATTAGAATAATATTAACCCAAAAGCAATCAGGTAAAATCAACACTTTTTTAAAACCTTGCTTTTAAACTAGTATTTTCGAAAATACAAAAGACTGAACCATGAAATTTCTTCTGTAGGTGCAAACATGCACATGAACAATAAATGTGGCCTTAAATTCCCCATACCCTAGAAATTGGAAATTTTAGCTGGTTACTTTTGAATTAATAATTTCTCTCAATAATTTAAACAATAGTCATTTATTTTGCTGCTATATGCTAAATATCACATAAAACATCATGTGACTTGTGTGTGATACAGACTCCCCTTCAGCTAACAGATGATCATTTTCTGGGTGACACAATACATGTAATTTAAACGCGTTAAGACAAAAGTGACAGATGTGTGTTTTGTTTTCAGTTCGGTGCCATTTGTAAAAATAAGCTTGGTGCTAATTTTACGCTAGCGATTTCAAAAACAGGCCACCAAATATAGCAAGTAAAGCCTGTCCACCAGCCATCTGTATAGTGCAATATTGTCAAATATATTTTTCTTACACTTTAGGAGATGGAGCAAAATTTACGTCCTCGGGAGCATCATAGAATTCCTCCGTGTCGCTTGTATCTGACGCCATGCTAACATGAATTTATCTCGCTAGGTCACCAAGTTGGTCGTCAGAAAGCTGCCAAAAAAAGCTTTCTTAAGATTCGAATAGATTGGTTACATTCACGAGTTTATCTAGCTCTACCATTTGCCTTCTCGAGATTTCCTTTACAATTTTAAAGATTTGGCCGATGCTTCGTCAAACAGCTTCCTGTCACGTCACGTCATATCACAACGTTTCTCTAGGCTAACCAACAGCTAGGCTAACAAACGCGCTCTAGTCCAATGACTGACCAACGCCTAATGCTAACTAGCTTTTCATTCTGTTAAATCTACCCAGATTGTAGCGCGACGTTCTAAATTCATACCAACAAAACCGATTATGCCAACTGTCAAAACCATAGGAACAATAATTCGCGTAAAAAACAACAAAAAAACATAACATTAACGAGGTAACTTAAAGGGCGGGGCACAAAGGAGGCGTTCTTCTTCGTCTACTTTGGAATGACTTTTAAAGATGATGACGATATTTTACTGCCCTCTATTGATGAACAACCAGTAAATATCGAATTTGAGCTTGACAGTGTCAAAAATAATGTTTCAGAATTAATTTGACCACAAAACGTAAACTGTTGCAAGCACTCTTTTTATTTAAGTTTCCAGACGTCGAAATAGTTCTTTCATGGTTTAAGAAGCATTTTATTCCTGGAAAAAAAGCATAAAATCAGTGCTTTATCCTTTGATGACAGGTAAGCCCGTGTTTATGATAACTAATCATCTGAGTATGAAGTTTAAATGAGTCACAAACCATCTTCCAATGAAGATCATTTCGACTGAAATACAGATATTACTACAATGGAGTTCAATCATTCGATGACAGCTAGTTCAAAGTTTTCATTTTTAACAAAACCAATATGTATCGGAAGCAACAATTTATTGCATCCCATTTTGCCTCTCTGAGATGTCTTTTCTGATATCAAATCATAATTTTAATATCTTAATACTGTTTTAGACACTAGAATAAAAGAATCTGAAACTCCTTGTATACTGGAAAATGAGGTAAACAGTTCTAGGAAATGTGACAATTAACGATAATTGAACACTATAATATAATGGGAAAAAAATAAATTTTTTTATCAGACAACTGAAGAATTAAAGAAAGGCGACTCCTCTTTAAAACCACTTAATTTAGTAACGGAAGTCTCAGCCAATGAGGAAAGATTGCCATACTCTTTATCCAATGGAAAGTTCGCTTACTCGGGCTATGTTAGTAAGCCAGGGTAGGATTGGATAAAACAAGGAAGGGGGCTCCAGTGGGTATAAGTGGATTTCAGGGCTCGTAAGGAAAACAAGGACGCTAGTAAACGTTATCTCGTTGTCAAAGGTATGGAAGTTGCCTTTTAAAAGTTTACACTTTATATTTTAGATCTATAACAAACTGTAACGTTAAATATGGCGTATTAAGCTCAATAACCAGGTTGACAGTTAGCCACTGTCATTTGTTGGTAGTGGTAGACCTACCAACCAACAACACTAACTAATAAGTTACTCAAGTTAAGATCGCCTTTGTTAGTTGAGCTGTCATATTTAGCGGACATCTGTTAACTTTAACCATCTTGACAGCCAAACTGGCGACAATGTCGCTCTAACATTTCTTTGAAGCTAGGCGTTAAAGGACTAGCCTGACTAGCTTTGTTAGCCTTAGCCTGTGCCGACTGAAGATGTAAAGTGTGTGTTGAGGCAACATGGCAGAAAATTAGCAGATAAGCTCCGATTTGTCTCTGTAGTTTCTGATGAGAACATGGGCGCCCTTTTATTTGTTAACTCGGGGAAGCAGGCAAATCATATCTAGGGGTGAAAACTGAACGTTGTTGTCATTTGAAATGAATTTTCTGCTGTTTCCCCCACCTTCTGGGAAGTTGAGAGACTGACAGAACTTAAAAACAAAAGTTCAACTTGTGTCATGTAGAATCAAACACTCTTGCGTGACATGAAAACTATTTTTTTCCTCAATATGATTATCACTTTATTTACCATACCGTTTAGTGTAACATTCCTTTTAAATCAAACTAAAGCAGATAGATAGATCTCAACTCAAAAATTTCATATGAGATGGAAATGTCTGGAAAGCTCTTTAGTAAGTTTGTAATCGATATTATGTTTTGCTTAATTTTACTGGCATGCTTTAGCCTGGTCCTCTAAAAAAAATTAGATGCAGATATTGAATTAAAACGCTATATTTTTGTTATTCAGGTGTGGCTTTGGCGAGGGTATGGAGCACCCTATACACAGAGGGGAGACAATGCCCATCGGACTACACGACAGGTAGAAGTGTTTTAACATTGATATTGTCCTGGCTACTGTAAATGTAATTTGTTACATTAAGGTGGATGATGTGTTTTGGCAACAGAAGCCATCTAAAAGGTCTTTATATGGAATCATGTAGGAAGAAAATAGCCTCCACGTGGAATCAAAGGTGTAATCAGCTAATCCTTGATTAGATTGTAAAAAAGAATAGCATAAGGATCGACTAGGATTAAAAGATACTGCTGAGAGACTTATCATAGCCCCAGTAAAGTTTTTCAAGTATTTATGTCTTTGTGAATGAGACCCATGTGACTGGTTTGGGAGTGCATTTTAAGCTAATTTGTTTTGGTATATATTTTGGCTATATAAACCCTAATTGTTATTCTGTGTGTTGTAGAAAGCTGTTGTTTTTGAAATACCCTATTTCAGGGAGCGTTTTTTTTTTTTTTTTTTTTTTCTTCAATTTTATGAGGTTATATGGATTATGTTTGCTGTCATTTGTCCAGTATAATTTGTTATACTGCATTCCGTTTCTGTCAAAATCAAAGGAAATTGGATCCAGTGTCTCATTTAAAAAAAAAAAAAAAAATTGAACAATTAAAAAAACTAACAGGTATTTCCATCAAGTGGAACAGTTTAATTCAGGTTGTTGAGATCCATAAAAGTCGTTATGTCCATTTGTGGAATTTGGGAAGGGGTCTCTGAAACATAGTGTCCTTTTTAATGTAAGAGAAAGAACTCTTACACCAAGAGTTTTCTGTTGCTGTTTTTATTTTTACAAATATGTGCAATTTGAATAATCCACAAGGTGTCCCTCAGTGTTACATGCTTCTTCTACTGAGTATATTCGTCACATCACACTGTCATACTAATTATGTAGCTGACACAGCTGTCACCGTGCATGCCAGACCCGAGTGTACCATTTCAGCCTGTATCAGGCTGTGATAAATCTGACTGTACTTCTTTGTGTGAATGTGGCACAGATGACCTTGTTGTCCTCGAAGATCGAAGACTCGTAAAATTCCTATTCATGCTTGGTTTTGAATCTAAGGATCACTTCATAATAATGTCATTGAGCAAACTCTCAAGGGCTCTTTGTAACTTTTAATCAGTTATCTCTTTTTGGTTTTGCTGGGTCATTGTGTGTGAGCATATTTGATTGTAAGATAAGATGAGAAGTACTTTATTTTATCCCAGACATGGGAAATTAACTTGTTAAAGCAGCAGTCAGTAGCAGTAACAGTAACCTTAACACTATTTACAAAAAGAGCAGATTACATGTGCAAACGTGTAACATGAAAAATATGCAACTGGCGAAAAAAAAACAAGAGCAGATTACGTTCTTTGTAAATAGTGTTAGGTTACCTTTATTGTTACTTGTCCTTAAAACAATGTTCTTAATATTCCAGCTCAGTCATGGAACAACTGTTTCAGTATTGAGTTAATGTGATTATTACAATTAGAGTCAGAGCAGATATGGCCTGTCTGCAGCATGAAGTATTGGTAACTGATTACTGACATTCTGGCTGTTTTAAACTACTTGGTTTCATGTTCTGTCACACCAACTGCGAATCTCCTGTTTTTTCCCCCCCTCCAGAACCATTTTTAATGGCCATTTTTATCTGTCATGGGTGTAGTGCTTATGAAAGAGTTTTGCAGTTGGGTGAAAATTTAAAAGACCTTGAGGCTACTGGGTGCTGTCCTGACCCCTCAGACTTGGAGGGATGGCATGACTGCTGCCACTGCTGTAAAGACAAGGGCACATTTCCAATTCTTATGTAAAAACAGGAATTGGTAAGCGCTTATTTAGACTGTTCTGCTAGTAAAGTATTACAATATGAGATACCCTATTGATGCCACATCTCTATTGCTTCTTTTTAAAATGATTAACCAGTTACACACTTTATAAAAAATAAAAAAACGGTATGATTTGGATTTGTTTCTATATTAACGCTAACTGAAATTCTTAAATTTTAACTATAACAAAGCAGGTGCCTTGAAATTATTTCTTTAATCATTTTCTCTTTTATTAATTTGAATCATTTCCCATGATTTCTCTCCAGTTTTTAGCCCCTAACTGTAATCACAACTCCTTTAACAAGGAGGCGCTGTTGCTTACTTACTGGCCTATTCACAAACCCTGGAAGGATGATAGGACGGCAGTCTCCCTCCTCCCCAGCACCATGAAACGGCAGTGAATGCAGCAGGGCAAGTTGCTGTGGTGGATGCAACCTATTGGCTTGTCAGCGCTGCTGCTGAAGTCCCAGCCCTGACTGTAGCCCTGCGCTGCCTTTGCCAGTGTATTTCTGTAACTGCTGCTGCCGCCGCTGCCCCTGCCGCTGCTCTCCCTCCCCCTTAAATGGTGTGGGCAGAGTGGGATGGACGACTGCATTGGAAACCTTTTCATAGAAATGGTCTTTGCTGCTGGTGCTGCTGTAGCACCATTCTGGTGACAACAACATGCCGTTGAAATGGAAAAGCGGTTCTCCTGTCAGCTGGAAATTCCCAGTGCCAGTGCTTAAGACATCCAGGTCCTCACCTCTCTCGCCTGCCTACATGTGAGTAAGAGCTTAATACCAGCCTCATCACCATTGAGCAAATGTTTATTTTGAGATGGATTTGCATGTCCTTTCTTTTTGGATTTTTTTTTTTTGGGGGGGGTGATGGGGGGAATGATTTAATCCCCTTTAGTCCTGCATGAGGTACATCCATCTGAGCCTTGTAGAGTGTGAGCCGTGGTCATGTCTTCTGCATTGTAAGAAGATCGCTTTAGCCCAGGGCAGAGGTGCTGGTTGTGCCGCCAGGCTTGATGTGGTAAGCACCATGCCGACTCCAACTCCTGCCCTGTTTCTGTGGCTGTGTTTATTTGGAAGCAGGGACTCGGCAGCTTGGGAGGAGCCTGCCATTGTCAGGATGTCTATGTGCCCTGGCTTAGAAGCTATTGTCATCCGCTGCTGCTCAGGGGGGAGGGAAGTCAGCTGAAAGTGTTTCTCACCATCCCTTCTCTACAGCCTTTTATCTGGGCTGTGTCCTTTTTGATTTTTGAGAGAGTAATATCAGAGAACTGCAATGATTTTATGGGAAACTAGGCTAGTTTAAAGACCAATGAGGCTGACTCGGAGGGTAATTTTTATTTCGTCTCCAAAATTGGATTTCTGCAATCTCTGGCTTTACTTATGAGCTTAAAATCTTATTTGTGCTAGTTGGACTTTTTCCCCCTTAAAATATTTGCATTGAATCTTATTTTGTTTTGCACATAAAACAAAATCAGATTTAATTATTTTAAATGCAGGAACATATATGTATACATTTGTCATTCTATGTGTGCAGGACTCAAAGCTATTTGATCACTAACAACTAACAACATTTTGGATTGCTCTAACAAGGGTGTAGCTTGAAGAATGATTGACGTCCCCACCCACTTACATCTAAAGTGTAGATCAGAGTGCCCAACATGGTGGTTTTTAACTATCACTCTACTCATATAACTGTAAAAGCTCTATACATATGAGCATGTCTTTTTGAAGATGACATTAACTCCATAATTAATGAAAACGATGAAAGAAGCTGCTGATGGGTCAGAGATGAACACGCTGGCATAGTTGAGCCCTCGTGGCTCCACCTTCCTTTGCCTCGTGAGGCTCAGTCCCAGCGGGCTCCTCACTATTTTAAACCGTGTATATTGTATGATGTGTTTTTAGCCGCGATGATATTGGGCTCCCAATTATAGGTTACTCTGTGGTCAGGGAGAAGTCACTCTTTATAGGTCCGGGAGAGATATTTTTAACATGCAGTGCTGCTGGGTGAGTCAGTGTATATGGATCCTTCCAATGTAATGGACACAGGGAAGAGTTTTTGGAATATAATTGGCCAAGAGTTCAAATTTATTTGCAGTATGATGCTATCTGTTGTCAAACCTATAGACCAGCCATCTATAAATAACTGTGGTGCATCATAGGAAGGAATGTATAATACTTGATCATGAGTGATTTTCTTTTTTCTTTTCTTTTTTTCTTCTTTGCATGTGCTGAGATATTGTACAGATAACTTTCACCCTTTTACTAACTTGCTATTGTAGTTTACCTTTTTCATTACTGTCGGTGTTGTGTTGTATTTGTTGCTGGCATTACTACACCTTGCCCAGGGACTACAGTTGAAAATGAGCTTTGCAGCTAAAACTGGCACATTTACAGAAATGTTCATTAATGTGCACTGTCCCTGTTCAAATAAATAAGTAAATTTAACTTTCATTCTTCATCTCATCTGAAACAGTCCTTGAAATGGATCGGTTCAGTGCTTCCTTTTTAATCACTTAATACGTGCATCTGCTGCCTCTGAATACTGACCTCATGGGGAGTCTACAGCCTTAACCATTCTAAGAAGGGACCTTTAGAAAATGTCATACCTCTTTTCTCACTCACCAAGTCCCCAACTGTTCTTTGTCAATAATCTCATTAGATGGAAATGTTGTAAATGTATCCTTTTTTTTTGTCAAATATAGAACATAAAAACCTGCTCTGACCTTTATGCTTCAGTTTATCTGAAAGTGAATAATCTGCTGCTGCTTCTTTTCTCTTTTTGGTTGTAGATATTGTTTCTCTGCCCAAAAAGCACACCTTTGATTTTACTCTCCAAACAGCGAGTCTGCCAGTGTGTATGAAACTCCATTGTGACACTCTCGTAGGTAAAATGAACTCTTTAAAAGGTGGGTTTGTCAACGCAGTTGCTCAGAATGTCTCGCCTAGCCGTCAGATCCTTATGCTGCTGCTAAATCCTCCTGCGCTCTTCCACCATCATGATCTCTCTGAGGTAGACTGCCCAGAATTTTACACGAATCACTGGAGCTTAATACAACCTAGATTCATTATTTGATCAATGAAACGGTTTGTTCAGTTTGACATAAACATTGCTGAAGAGATTAGGGAAGTTACATGAAAATAAAGATGTGTTTCTAGTTACTGTAATTAATGCATGCACTTACAAAGAGGAGACAGCTTTATTCCCTGAAGTTGGTGTCTATCACAGTGTGTGTTATGTGTTAATTGGACTCGGGCAGGGATGGTGTATTAGCACAGATGTTAGGCCTACGGTGGTCCTGGCTCCTGGTGAAAATTTTGTACAATTTTATTCTTTATTTCAACGAAACTTAAGGCGAGTTTGCACATTATTTATGGCATTACGCACACATTCACCCAGGTATGTGAAATAAGTGACCTATCAGGCAACCAGGTAGAAGGTAAGGGGAGCTGAGATACATCTGGCATTGAGAAGACAATGGATACAGGAGTAACACAGGATGGGGGAATTCAGTCACACAGACAGGAAACTGGTCAAGGAGGGGCTGAATGACACAAGATCACACAGAGAAAGGAAATGCTAGGTGTGGCTAATGAAAACACATACTGTATGTAAGGTTGCCTGACAGTACTGACAGTTTCAAAGAACCCATTCAGTTCTGTCTGATTTTTGCCCTTTTTGTACAAAATCAAAGCATCAGTATGGGATCATTTATTTTGGCAGAAAGGCCAGAAGGAAGGCGAAGGCGGTCGGGATAGCGTAGCATCAAGTGAGTTCAGTCGTGTGAAACTGTCATGTCTGCTGTTCGTTTACACACACACACACACACACGCCATATAACACTCCAGTTTGTTGTGTAACTGCTGCTAAACTTAATCCAGGTTTTCCGGATGCAGTTATCCTGGTTGTGGTGATCCCTTGCCTCACACACACTTGTCTGGCTCGTGTCCCCTCCCTTCTTGCATCAGGTTGATTAAACAGTTGGTGCATGTTGACAGAATGTCTGCTCCACCCACATGTAATCAGTGCTTGAATTGACTGAAGTACTTGTGCTTGTTGGAACTGCATTTTTATTTTTTATTTGTACCTGACTCTTATTGATTTAAAATCCTGACCTTATCTTGTGCTTCTTTTTTTTAGAAGTGTGATTTTCAGCTCATTAAATCATACTGGAAACCAAGGTTATTAGCATTGTCTGCAGTCATTTTCTGGTGCTTATGGATAGTTTGTCCTGTACAGAATGAGCTGCAAATGCTTTGGACAACACAGCTTGTGAAATGCTCTGTTATTTTAAGTGAACAAAGAAACTATGCTGGAGGAAGGTTTGATTTATTTTTTAATTATATCTTAACTGAAGTCTGAAAAGATGTTACAAGATGAAAAGACATTACACTGTAATTCTGATTTCTTTAAATGGTTGATTTTTTTTTTGTTTTTTTTGTTTTTTTTTAGTTGAAAATGTTCTCTTGATGGTCCACTTTAAATTTGGAATTCCTGCAATATATTTTTCTAAGACTAACACATTATCCTTTCAGTTGGTTAAGACTATACATTTTGAACATGCCTTTTTTTTTTATCAGAATGGGCAAAGCAAACATTTGTTTGTGGTTGAAATGGTTTGATCTCTTTGTTTGCATGGGAATGCTGAAATTAATTCAGTGAACAAAGTGATTTTTCACTTCAATTGATGGTTACATAATTATATATGAGGAGCAGCTCATCTGCTGGTAGACAGCAGCAGCATTGGTGTAGAATACTGTCCAACCTGTCGTTTTCCATATTCTCAAAGGTCAAGACTGACAGCTGACACTCCTCAGCAGAACCTCAATACTGTAGCGGTAATTTCCAGTTGCCACTGTGAAGACTGGCTCCAAAACGTGTCAAGAGCACACAATGGCAACACCCTGAGAGCGAAAAAGAATTCACTTCAGTAACAGGAAGATGTGGTGACAGATCATCCATTTGTATTGGTATCAATCCCCTGCAGCTAGAAGCACTTTTTTTAAAAACTTCCCTTCAAATTCAACCATCTCTTTTTCCAGCATGTTAAAACACACTTGAAAAACAGTTAAAGGTCTTAGTCATCTTTGCAGTATAAGATGTATGAAAGTGGCATCATTAATGAGTGAGCTGAGAGCAACTTGCATACCATCAACTTAAAACGTGGTGAAACAAGCCAGTAGCTCTGATGCTGGGAGTGTCGGGCTCCTCTATGTGGCTATGCCTTCTTCTTTTTAATCTGCGCTCTCATGCTCATAATACAAAACCAGGGGAAGGTAAAAAAGCTGGCATAGAATCTGACGCTCAAGCAGGTATATGGCTGTCCATGTACATGCAATGCTTCAATAATGCTGTTGCCACAGTTGACGTAGTCTGTTTTTTTTTTTTTTTTATATATATATACGTAGCCATAAAGGTCAAAGTAAAGCCAAGCTTTGGGAAACTTAAATGTAGCATGTAATTGCATTATCTAAGGCTCTGTAATTTCTGCATCTAGAGGCTGAACCAAGTTGCAGTATTTTTCGGAGCAGAATTTGTTCAGCATCATGTGGCTTTGCACCATTTCTCTGTGATTTAGAAAACACTTAAGTGAAGACTCGTCATTGATCTACATGCACGCACCCTGTATGATCTTCTGTTTTCACCACCTCATCACCTCTTCTCTCTCATCCTTTTTCACATCAGCTGTTCAGACTTGGGGTCTTCTGATCTTCGTTGTCAACAGAGCAGTGCTGTTGTCTCATATCTGGTCATATGTACTTCCTGGCATTGTTTTCTCCTGGTCCTTAGATAATTCCCATTTTCCATCTGTGTGTCATAACTGTGAACCCAAAGCAGAATTTAATTACATATTAAAAGCCTGTCTTGTGTCAAAATGAGCGAAAAATGGGCTGCAATTATTTTTTATTTCCATCATCATTATACAGACTTCAATATTTCTCTGCGTTAAGCACAACATGGGTCTGTCAGCCCTTCAGGACCTGAAATAGATGAGATTAATAAAGTTTCTCTGGCTGTAAGGCTAAACATGACACGATGGCAAAGCTATACTTATTAATCTCTTAAAACCCATCCACTGTCATCCTGGGGAGAAATCCAAGTTGACTTTAGCTCTCTGAGCTGTCACTGGGGAATGATGATTTTTAAGCTCTCCACTGACTTGAAGGAGTTCCGCAGACTGTCATCCTACTGTTTACTATTTCAACCCTTTTTTTTCTCCTCGGCTTCTTAATATTCTCAGCTCTGATCAAAGTCCCGTTAAAGTATAAATAATATTGGTATAAATGAGCACCACTGAACACTGTTTTCATGTGCATTTTGAATTATTTTAGCTGGCATTTATCAGTGCTTTGATCATCTATAACATTTGGTGAGGTGTGACATCACAAAACCAAAATAAAATCATATTCATCATTGGACACAGCTGTTTTTCTTTTAAATGAGCACATCCTTACCGAAACTTGCCAGGTCATTCATATCCATTTAAAAGAAATTGCATTTGTTATAGTAATTTTAACTAAATATGTTGTGTATAGTGGCTGTTGGTGATCTTCAATAATTCTTTAACCATAATAATCCCTAACCATGATGTGCATAATGCAGATTTACTCTCTGTACTCTGGTGTATTAGGAAGTTAGATGTGGGATGCTTTAGTTGCTGTCGTCTCCTGTGCTTCAATCCGGGAGCCATCATCTCACCTTTTTTGATTTGATCAGCCCACTCTCTCCTCACTTCCTGTCCAAATTACCACCTGATGGTTTGTGCACCAGTGCATTGCCAGCGTCTGAGATTGACCACTGTTAGAGTCTGTGTACTGTAGCTGTGGTGTCTGCAGATTTCTGCCGCCCACAATCCATCGTCCCATCTGCTTTCATGGTCATCTCGTAAAGTAATTAAGTAAACCCTTAAAATATATATTAGAACTTGACCATTGTATAGTGAAACCCCGTTTTCTGTGGTAAAAATAATCTTGGATGTTATTTTTATGTTTCTTTCCTCATATTGTGTGATCATATTCTTCCAACATCATAACACCGTGAAAAGGATAGTTTGTTTTTGCAGACAGCTCCTGCATCTTGCAGACATTTGGTTACCACTGTACAGATTTCCAGCAGAATTTCTGACATTGTCTGTTTATCTGAAGGGCTGACCGCTTCAGGTAGCCAGTCAGGAAAACAGAAACAGAGCAGGAATACAGTGAAGCTACATAGCATATGTAGGTTTTGTCGAACAGACATTTTCTACCCACGTGCACATCCTTTTTTTTTTTTAACCTTCTTTACTTCCAGTGCAAATGATCTGTGCCATCCATCAGAGCTGACAGCAGTCTCCATGGTGTGTGTCAGTAAAAGGATGTGAGATATGAAACATTGAATCAGCGATTCATTTAAGATCAGCATACATTTCCTTAAGCTCACATCATGATACAGGTTCACTTCCCCATGCAGACATACGATTCATTTCTTTCTGCTCTGCTTTTGAACCAATTTGACCTTTTTGAATATTTGGACACAGTCAAGGCAGTATTGGCCAATAGCAGTCAAGTTTACAGACAGACAGACAGACAGAGTTACTTTATTCATCCCCGAGGGGAAATTCCCTTTGTTACAGAAGCAATCCAAATCAGAGCATGAGATAAAAATAAAATAAAAGATCACACTATAATTATTTACATTATTTACATATTTACACTTATCTACAATGTGAATTGTAAGATTAAAGTGCAGCGTTCAACAGTTTGATGGCGACAGGCAGGAAAGATTTCCTGTGTCTCTCGGTGGAGCAGCGCGGCAGCCGCAGTCTCTGGCTGAAAGAGCTCCTCTGGTTGGCCAACACCTTGTGGAGGGGGTGGGAGGGAGAGTCCAGAATAGTCCAGATTTTGTCCAGTATTCTCCTGTCCATCACCCCCGTCAGAGAGTCCAGCTCCTCCCCCACAACATGTCCAGCCTTCCTAATGATCTTCTCGAGTCTATTAGTGTCCCTCACGCGCAGACTGCTGCCCCAGCAGACTACCGCGTACATGATGGCACTGGCCACCAGACCTTTTTTTAATCTACAAGTAATGATAGAAAAAATTAACTCAAGTATACACATAAATTAACAGTATAATTTTTCATGCTCCAAGAAGAGAAAATGATCTCAGATGTTCTGTTCATCAATCATTCTGCAGTAGTTTTGTGTGCAGTAATTAACCAGCCAGATTTATGTTAGCTGGCATTACAAGGAGCTCTCTATTGTCTTTAGAAACAAATTGTCCTTGAGTAGTCTCATCCTCCTCTTACATACATTAAACAGCACATTCCCCTGCAGGTTCACGTCTTTATTATGTCTTCCTTTATTATGTCTTCCTTTATTATGGTAAGAGTATTAAATGTAGACACCTTTACATTTATCATTATTCTGAGAGAGGAACAAATGCAAAAATAAGTATAACATATCAGATCCTTTTCAATAACTGAAGTAAAATGACCAAAAAAAACACAAACCGGTAATTAACATCAAAATCATCCATGTGTTTGACCGTCCAAGGACTAAGGGTGACTGCATTATATAAGCAGTCAACGGTAAAACAGATTATCCTTCTACATCTGACAAGCAGCACCTACTCAGGGCTCTGTTTGATGAAGCAAATTTACTGCCATGCTGAGTTAGCCATTTTATCAGAACCAGTCAATTTATCCTCTGAAGGATGAGCAGCTTTCAAGTCCCTGATGCTAATCTTTGGCTTTTTCATCATCTTCTATTTAGATAGTAAAAAATAGTAGCAGCTTCACGTAGAGTCGGTGAAAAAATTCTGATGTGCCCGTGTGAACAATAAAAGCACTTAATACATTTTTAATCACCTCATCAGTCATGGGCCATTCGTTTAATTATTAAACCTGCCTCTACTCCTCTTTAGATGCTAAAAAGATGATGTTTCATCATCTTTTTACTTTTGGGGTTGAGAGCCCTTTAGTGCAGCAGTCTCGCGTCATACTGAAGGGAAATGTTACGAAATATACTTTTTATATATATATATATATATATATATATATATATATATATATATATATATATATATATATATATATATATATACACACTAATATTTCACCATTGAGAGTCAACGTTCTGATTAGATTCTAATAGAGTGTTTTGCTGTGTGGCAGAAAGTCATTATACATTTTCCACAACAATATCTGGACCATCAGCAACAGTGTCTTGTATGACTTGTGATTAGAATGTTCTGGAAACATCTTTTCCAGGCGGCAGCTCAGAATTGTGTATTTTCATGTCCTCATTTTCACTTGGCAGTGTGAAGTCTCATCCCTTCCCTTTTGTGTGGATTATTCCTCACCGATTAGTCCTGCTCGACTCCCAAAAATGACAATCTCTGAGTCTCTATAGAAGGACTGCATTGCAGGCTGTTGATCAGTAAGCCACTTCAAAAACTTTGTGTTGCTACATTGCACACCCAATTCCCTTTCATCCACTTAAATACAGTCCGCCTAACCTACTTCTTATTTTTCATAAATGCCTTACTACTGTAATGCAGCTGGGCCCCTGTGAATAAAGTGTTTTTAACAGCAAGTAATACAAAAGGGGTGGATTCAGGGAAGAAGAGCTGAAACAACAATGAAATTATCTTTTTCTTCCAGAACACGGGTGGTTTCTGAGACAGCGGTCGAGACTTTAAGACTTCATATTTGATTGACATTATTGGCAGTTACATACTGACCATGTGAGGACTTTCAATAGTGGCACTATGGTTAAGGTCAGAGGGCTGGATGGCTGTGTGGTACGGAGCGTTGAATGATTTAATGAGTGTCCTGAACTCTGAACTTGAGTTTACTTCAGTTGTTTCAAACTTGCAGAGCAGCGTCTTAACATGTCCTTAAATAGTCAGGACTTCTCCACTACTTATCTTCTTCTACTTTCCAACTGCAATGGAAACCTGACTTCTGCTACTGTGTACAACAAAATAAACAACCTTTTCTCTTCTCCTATGTAGATCCCTTGTGGAGGACGACGACGCTCACATGAAAGTTGCTCTGGGATATGGTGATATGGGCATCTCTGCTCACCTGCAGGCGTCAAAGACAGGGAACACTCGATTTTTCACTAGCAACACACACAGCTCTGTGGTTCTTCAGGTGGGATTAACACTTTCATTTCTCCGATATGTGTGTGTTATGTTTTTTTTTTTTTTTTTTTTTTAAATGTCACATCTCGCACCGGCTCCAAACACACGTTAGAATTCTGAAGCAGGGCCATGCAAGACAACAAAGAGAGGAGCAGACAAGCACACCAACAGCTCAGCTAACCCAGAGAGCCATCATCCGCCACATCTGACAGGCTGTGACTAACAGCAGTTTGATTGATCGGCCCTGAAACGGCACTGTTTAGATTTGTGATTGGACTCAGAAAAACAGCTATCAGAATAAATCAAGAGACTGGGGGAGATTTATTTGTGTTTTCTCTGTGGGTTTCTTTTTTTTTTAAAACAACCCTAACATTTACAAGAAGTAAAATAAATCATGAAATAATTTAATTGTGGAATATTGAGGGATTTCAAGATGTTTATGTTAGTTGTACTTAATCATGTTATATTCAAGGACTCCTACTCCTCATGTGGTCACATGCATCTTTCTCCACTTCCACTAGGGATTTGACCAGCTGAGGATAGAGGGTTTATTATGTGATGTCACACTGGTGGCTGGAGACGGAGACGAAGCATTCCCCGTACACCGAGCTATGATGGCCTCCTCCTCCGACTATTTCAAAGCCATGTTCACAGGCGAGTCTGCACAGCCTACCCACAGCATTTGCACAACAGTGAACGAGCCCTCTAAGCCCTGCATGTGTGAATGTGTGGTAAACATGCTTTCTGTTATGATGAGATACATTGATTAGTTTATTTTCTCTCCCTCTTGCACTGTAATCACTAATTATGCTTTGCATATATTCAGGATCATTTGAATACTTAAACAGCATCACCCATGGTGCTGTCATTCTCCCTCCTGGGAAATTACACAAATTGACCTTGTGCCTGCGTCCTCCCACTATTATAAGCCATTGTTATTGTTCCTCTTCCTGTATGCTCGTAATGATCGTAAAAGTGCTTGTTTCATCTTTCTGGCACACTGTATGTAGAGCAATAAATACCAAATAAAATGCAAACATAGATGTAAATTAGTTGTTGGATTAAAATGCATGTTCTTAGTACTGCCACTGTGCGGATGGTGTTGAGGTATTTCTGAAGTAATTTAGCAGCCTATTTATTTGTACATTGAATATTCAAGGGGATTTAAAATGGTAAGAACTGGTGTGAGTGATTTCTGCCCTGTATTATTTTTTGATTTGGTAATTAAGAATAAATGATTCAGCTATTTTAATCAGAACAGTGGGAAGGTTGTTGAAGTGGGAGTAATAAGAAACTGCATTTGAGAGTGAGGGATGGCTCATTAGTGATAAGGGAACCATGGGAGCAGAGATGCTGAGTAATGGGATTCTCCTTGAGAATTTCATTCCATTTTCTTCAAGTTCCTTAACAATAAACCACTTAAAATGACACAATGCTTGCTCATGCGTAGAATGAAATGTTTTGGTATCACTGCCACTAGACCTGTGAGTCAGAACAAGGTATCAGTGCATGTACGTATTTCTTTATCCCTGTATATTTTCCCAATGCAGGTGGAATGAAAGAACAGGATTTAATGTGTATCAAACTTCACGGGGTCAACCGAATAGGCCTGAAGAAAATCATCGACTTTATCTACACCGCCAAGTTGTCACTGAACATGGAGAATCTACAAGACACACTTGAAGCAGCCAGCTTTTTACAAATCCTCCCGGTGCTGGATTTCTGCAAGGTGTTTCTTATATCTGGGGTAAGCAAGCACTTCCATTTACAATACTGTAGTTTACAGAGCTTCACTATAGTTTCTGCAAGTTAGGAGTACACATGTGTAAGGCTGTGGCCTGAAATAAGTCTCCTCCCTGCATAGATACAAATGCAAACTTCTCACCTTTCGTTGTAAAGCTTTTTTTTTTATTCATCTTTCCAAAGATTTTACATGCGCACATATAACTTCCTCTTCACAGGTGTCTCTGGACAACTGCGTGGAGGTGGGGCGCATTGCTAACACTTACAACCTTACAGAAGTTGACAAATATGTCAACAATTTCATCCTCAAGAACTTCCCCTCGCTGCTGGGCACAGGAGAGTTTGTCAAGCTACCATTTGAGCGCTTGGCGTTCGTGCTGTCCAGTAACAGCTTAAAACACTGCACTGAACTGGACCTGTTCAAGGCGGCTTGTCGCTGGCTACGCTTTGAAGAAGGTCGCATGGACTATGCTTCCAAACTGATGAAGAACATCCGCTTTCCCCTCATGAACCCACAGGAGCTGATCAATCACGTGCAGACAGTGGACTTTATGCGCACAGACAACACATGTGTCAACCTTCTCTTGGAAGCTAGCAACTACCAAATGATGCCCTACATGCAGCCTGTTATGCAGTCAGAACGGACAGCCATCCGTTCGGACAGTGCCCATCTGATCACTCTGGGCGGTGTTCTACGTCAGCAGCTAGTCGTGAGCAAGGAACTTCGTCTTTTTGACGAGAAGGCTCACGAGTGGAAGGCGCTGGCGCCCATGGACGCACCCCGCTACCAACACGGCATTGCCGTCATTGGCAATTTTCTTTACGTGGTGGGAGGCCAGAGCAATTACGACACCAAAGGCAAGACGGCGGTAGACACAGTGTTCCGGTACGACCCTCGCTACAACAAGTGGATGCAGGTGGCGTGCCTTAACGAAAAACGCACGTTTTTCCATCTCAGCGCATTGAAGGGACACCTCTACGCTGTCGGTGGGAGAAACGCTGCTGGGGAGCTCGGTAAGTTTATTAACCTTTGACTAATCCCAACTTTGAGTTAAACGCGGCATAAAGTTTGGATTTTTGTATTAGTTATTTTACATAATCTCTAATCGGGCAACTTTTCCTGCTTTCCTATTCAACTCCAATACAAACCATGTAGGAAGACCACAAGGACGCACCACCCAGTAGTTAGGTTCAGCTCTGTAAATGCAGCAGACAGAGAGGAGGCCAGTGTGTGAGCGCTGTTCTCTTCTGGGTTATAATTAGACTGAAGAACCCAGCCCTGGTTCACTGACTCTCTACACAACAGCCTTTTCTGCTTTACATCCTACTGCTGCGTCTGTGTGTGGTTTGGCCTTGACGTGCCCAACCCTGCTGCCTTATATTTGTTTACCCCGAATAGCGCAAGGGTGTGGTTTTATTGTATTGCCTGAAATGGCCACTTCATAAAAGAGGCTTAGAACAAACCCCAGTGGATATTTATAGCAGGGGGTTTTTGAAGGTTTGCATCTTATCTGAACGCACTTTACTATGTTGTTTTGATAGCATAGGCTGGTTAAAAAAAAAAAAAAAAAAAAAAAAGGCTTTAAATGCAGAACGTTGTTGGTCTTTTTTTTTTTTTTTTTTATAAGACATACCGTAAAAGCAGCCAGGCTAGTATGGGGTAGGTCTTTGGGTCTTTGGTAGGACGCTTAAAGCTGTATTGTTGGGACAATAGGACATCCAGCTGGAGGCCAAATTCACAACCAAAATTGGACCCTTTGATTAGGCATTCAGTGGTCATTCAATATGTCATGTGTCTGCAGGATATTAGATCGTTGGCAGTTTGTTTCGATCCAGTTGCTGGGTAGTCCCAATTTTTTCTCATACTGACAGCTCCGACCTCCCAACCTGTAACCATGGAATGTGCTATTAAATGCTAGTGAAATTCTCTCGAGGAGGGAGTTAACGCTAATAATGAATCTGACCTTTTCAGCTGATCACATAAACAACTCATCTGATTTTTAATCATATTTCATCTCAATAATATCAAAAATATATTCAACCACTACATTTTTGCTATCGCAATATACATGTTACCAAGTCTAAACCCAGTCTGAATAAAATAAGTATTTATTCTTACATTTGTATGTGCTATTTTTAGTTGTCATGAGCTAATTTTACAGTAGCATGGTACTGTCATGGACAAATAGCTATTTTTCTACCTTATTTTCATTCAGATAATTGGTTGATTCTTGAATAAACCTTTTTTAGAAAAGTGTAGCCTTTAAATTAACAGGATAAGTAGTTGACCAACTACAACTATTTGCTGCATGTTATGAAAAATAAATTAGTTTTATCCTTCTGTCCTGTTTTCCAGCCACAAATATCCCTCAGTACCACTTTATCCTGTTATATGGATACAGTATCGTAACAAAAGATAACTCCACAGTAATGCTTTGGGAAATATTTTACAGAGGTGTGTTTGATTCCGAGTCTGGAAATTGAAAAGTCACACGTCCCCAATCTCTCAAATTCCTCGTCAGCAACACTACTGCTGTTGGTTGTTTCTTTCTTTCCTTTTTTTCCCAAGCACTTTGACCCCAGCTCCAATTTGAAGGCAGTTTTCAGGTATCACAGTTTGCACCCAGTGTCGTTATTCTTCTTTGCTCACATTTTGCAGAGCCATCCTCGGTGGCCTGAAGATAAATGAATGTCCAATCTCCCAATTTCCTGTGCAGTCAGTGTGTTCAGTGCTGGGGGGGGGATTGTGGGGATGTCTACATTGTATTTAAATCTGTGTTTTAGCTTCCACGCTGAGATCCTCCAAGGCCTTATTTGCTACTGTTTGTCCTCTTTAGATCAGTCTTGGCCTACTTTCTAATAATATTCTCCCTTTTTTTCCATCTTTTCTTTAAGCTACTGTGGAATGCTACAACCCAAGGACAAATGAATGGACTTACGTTGCCAAAATGAATGAGCCCCATTACGGCCACGCTGGAACGGTGTATGGTGGTTATATGTACATTTCAGGTAAGTGACTGGGGAAGCATACGGGAATACTATGATCCTCCCTCACAGACAGGTGAAGTTATGTAAAGTAAACGTTAGCTCAGCGCCTGCCAGGCCAGTTACTTGTTCATGAGGTGCCACCACCTTGTTCACTTTATGGGATTGAGAACAAATCCCACGTTATGGAAATGAGCCCTAGTTTCATAGTGTGACTAATCCAGAGTGCCGCTACAATCAAAAGTAACGGAGAGGTGGAAGGGAAAATTGGGAAGGATGGAGAGAAGCGGAGTGCTCAGAGTTACACGAGCTGGTGTTTGTCTCTCTTGGCTGCGGTTACTGTTATCATCATTCTGCATCATAAGAAGAGTTTAGCATCCAGTGAAAAATCTGAGTTCTTTGCATTTATGAAGTAAAGTCAGCTATTGTTATGATGAAAGACTGCATCTGCAGTCTGGCTAAAAAGAACATTTAATCCTATTTTACACTCTCATGCTGGGAGGCTTTGGCAAATGAAAATAAATTACAGAACACTTCTCTTGTCTCAGTTGTTTATTTACAATGTAAGGTGCTGACCAGCATGCTCGAAGTTTTATTAGGTACACACTCTGATTTGATTACTGTGTGCACAGAGCCAGTGAATTTAATTCTGCAATTGGCACAACTCGTTATTCCTGGAGTTTTTTTTTTCCCAGCATTGTGCAGTTTGCCTGCTATATGTGGCATATTATATATTTCACAAACAAAATACTGTATATCTCACAACTAGTTGCATGTCTTTATTTTTTCAAAATGCAACTATTTCTGCAGAGAATTCTCTTCTTGCGTGTAGCGCCATTAATTTTAATTTATCTGAACTAATCCCTTACATGCTCCCCGTGATTACTTATTACCACAAAGCTTATCTCCCATTACTTGTTTTTAATTAACCAGTGTTTCACTCCTTGGCAACCAAATGAACACATTGCTTCAAACAGACCAGGTGATTACACAAACCCAGAAGAATCCAAGATAAGAGACACATTTTAACTATTTAGATGAGCACATGAAATGATCAGTAATATGCTGTTTCGGAGCAAAGTTAATCTGCTTCTTGCCAGCTGTTTTCTTTTTTTTTTTAGCCTCTTTTATCACTGTAATTTTGGGATACATGTGTTCTTTTTCCACCCGATTTAATATTCAAATGGATTTGCACACATTAGCAGGATTATAGGAAGGTACATTGCTGTTTTTTCTTAGCTGCTGCTGCAGCTATCCTGACGTATGCAGTCAGGAGAATATTCTTTAGCTTGTTTTTCAAACAGCTTTGAGAGTTTTTATGGGTTCTGACAGAAACCAGGACATGCATAACGGCTCATGTGAAACTGTGTATAATGATTATTGTGCTTTAAAATTCAGAAGGCACAGGTAAACGCCAGCACGCATTAGATGATTCCGGTTGCTCCGAGGCTTTAATGAAGCTCCCGCTGTCTCCGGGGTTGCAGTCGTGCTGTGCAAGGTGACCCGTGCTGAAGTGCAGTTCTGTGTCCATCTGTCACTGCAGATCAGGTCACTTTTTCCAGCTGTGCAGCTCAGCTGTCTGAAGCCATTCTGTCAGCTGGCTGAATCTGACAAATGCACTCAGCTCACAGACCATCACAGCTCAATTGGTTTGGCAGCGTTCAGACAGAGTACTGGACCAGTACGGAGTCACGCTGCCTTATCCCAGACATTAGAATATGTGTGAAGGTGATCTCACACTTGGAAACAGTTGCTTTGTTCTCAGCACTGTGTTCTACAAGGAGGATGTTAACGGTTTAAAATTAGAAATGAATGGGAAAATGAACGGCTACAACAAAGTCTGTCTTCACTAAATCAACTATGTGAATTGGTGCACTGTTTCACTAGTCCTTTTGGCTTGAATGACATTGTTGAAATCTTCTATATCTGTACTTTAAAGCTTGTCATTGTTATGTCAGTCAGTACTCCTGCAGGGCTCTGTGGTGACTAAGTGCACTCTTGCAGATAGCATTGCTGCTGTAGCTCAGGCAGCTTTTTTGCCCCGTCTGAAATGCTACCTGCTCAGAATCTGTGCATCTACTGGTGGGAGAGGTTCTGGGCATCTTCCCTCCTGGACTCAAAACCATGAGCTTTTTGATTCCATTACACGTTAGTTGAACACATACATGCACTAAAGAAGGGACTGGTCAGTTAATTACTGCACCTTGCTCATATCTCTTGCAGTGCTAATGTGGACTAAGATGTGTCATTGCCAGCTTCTTGTCTGGGGGATTTGACATTTCAAATACAGATCCCAATGTCTCTGTGTTTCTTCTGAAGTCTTTATCATCACGTGTCCCTTTTTCTCTCCACACCTATGTCTCTGTTGTCTCTCTTGTACTCCCACTTGTATTGTCCAGCGATTCATTAATTCAAGCAGCTTCACAGGTTTCTGGTTTAACATCTACATTATTGAAGAGAGAAAAACAACCCAGTCTCCAGGAAGGCATTCTATATATACACACACACACACACACACGTACAACGTAGCCCGCAGGTGAAACAGGATGTAGCAGACTTCTTCCGTGTGTTCCAGTGCCAGTTTTCATAGACAAACTTTAATTCCCCGAGTTGGCACAAACCTGGTTGGTGTGCAGAGGCTCTTTGTCTGCCTCTCTGACACTGACTCAATTTGGCAAAACCTTGTCTGTTCTTATCTTCTTACCAATGGAACAATTAGACTTTGGGATACACAAATACTGATCAGACATCATTGCATCAGGGAAAGGCCAAAGCCCTTGAACGCGATTGCAATCCAATCAGGACCGCTCCAGGGAAAACTCTAAGCACCTTATGGTGACTTCACCAATTCCGTTGTCCTACTTGGATAAACAAAATGGATTGTCTGGCTATCTTTGGAACATCACAGATCTGAGTCATGGCAGCCGAATAGAGGACTCACCTCAACAATGAACCAAGCGTACAATCAGTGGGCAGAGGAGGAGGGATTCTGCCTCTAAACGCCACGCTCTGCAAATCTTCGCTGCATTCGCTCCTAGTCATTCTGCCTACAGGGGGGAGGGGCAGCCTGGCTTCTACCCAAATGCATGCTGGGATTGTGTTCCTCTTTATTTTAAGCCTTCCCTCTAGACATGTCCTGTTTTTTTTCTCACCGTTTTCCCTCTGCTTTTTGTGTTCCAGTGTCTGCAGTTTGTCTGAGTGTGAACATTTTGTCTGTCTGTTCTCTTTGTACCGAGTGTTGAGTGTTAGCATTGTGAAGAAAAGAGCCTGAACAAACAGCGATGCCACGTTTTGTCTCACCTTTACAAGTTTCGGTTTGAGAAGACATTCAATGACTGAAACGGATGAATAAAAGAACAGAGTTTGATATTGTGGGGGAGTCACGTCGGTGAAAAAAAGCTGTTTTCTTCCCCATCTGACCAGTGACCAGGCTAATTTCTGCTCTCTTTTCACTGCAGGGGGAATCACTCATGACACGTTTCAGAAGGAATTAATGTGCTTTGACCCAGATGCAGACAAATGGACTCAGAAAGCACCCATGACGACAGTGCGCGGCCTCCATTGCATGTGCACGGTGGGCGACCGTCTCTACGTGATCGGAGGTAACCACTTCCGGGGCACAAGCGACTACGATGACGTGCTGAGCTGCGAATACTACTCCCCTGCCCTTGACTTATGGACACCTATCGCTGCCATGTTAAGAGGCCAGAGTGACGTGGGCGTGGCTGTGTTTGAAAATAAGATCTACGTGGTGGGCGGATACTCGTGGAACAATCGCTGCATGGTTGAAATAGTACAGAGGTATGATCCTGAGAAGGACGAATGGCACAAAGTGTTTGACTTACCTGAGTCGTTGGGCGGGATCCGAGCGTGCACACTCACAGTTTTTCCTCCTGAAGATATCTCGGGCTCACCCTCGAGAGAGTCGCCACTCGCAGCACCTTGATGAGAAAAGATGGGGGTGCCCTCTTTTGCCCATACCCCCACAATCCTTGCCCAACCAATACCCTCAACAGAAACACCTTACAGACATTGTTTGCACTTCCTCTTTGGACAACATCTGTATTGCATCTCTAAGCAACCCCCAAGTCCACTTTCCCTGAAACTGTGGCGAAACCCCTCACCAAGTGATTAAACCTACATACCGACGCAGTCTGGCAACCTAATTACATGATAATGTTGCGTAATCGGTATATTTTTGGCAGGAATAACTTAACTTGAAAAGTGACTTTGCAAATCAACTTTTCTACCTGATGTCTACAAAGGTTTGGTATGTCTCATTTCTCGACATTCTACCTTGAGGTGTTGCCTACGTGCTGACTCTCCTCTGGTCTATACCGCGTTAGTTGCAGGTGACCCCGAGAGCAGACGCGTAGGGATCATTGACATAAAGATGGACGATGCACCACTTCTTCCTTAAAACAGAAGTGACGCTAGTAAAGTCTGGGACGTGGGTGCCGCCATCTTGCTCTTTCGGCATCCTTTGCAGCCAGAGTTTGAGCAGCTGTGCTCGGGAGTCAGTGTCAGAGTTTCAGTCTTCTGCCTGTACACCACCTCGCCCAGGCTCAAACAGACTTTAGCTGTTAAATTTTGACATTTCACCCGGGATGGCCAATTAAAACGCATGAACACTTGGATTTAAAAAATATATATATATATTGAAACACTTATTTGACAAGAAATTTGAGTCGTCAGTTTCCTACCTAACATAACGCGGGAGCCTTTTCTGTTACTGCAACCCAACACCAGAGGGCAATCAAGATGTTTTTCACATCACTCCTCTCATGTCGTCCATCTTTATACATGTGGTAGGGACAGCGCTCCAGAATACAGCTGGTTTTTAAAACTCAGGGGTTGGCCCAGGCCCCATCTGCATAAAGTGAAGTTCTCTCTCTCCATCTTCCTTCCTCTATTTCTCTAACTCTTTCTTACTCTGTCTCTCACTCTCTATCCTGCTTCCTTTCTCTCTCTCCTTCTGTCTCCCTTTGTCTCGCTGTTTCTCTCATCACACGCACAGTTTCAGATCTTTCCAGCAACTGCTACAAAACTGTTAACAAAATTGTGTTTTCTAAATTTAATAAAAACAATTTTGAAAGTAGTTAAAATTTCGTCATGTTTACTGAATACACCACTCTGTAGATAACACGATAATCAGCTGATCTTCCAAAAGCCTCACCTTGGTTTTGGACGTAGAGGCTTGACTAAACATGTCCTTTTACGTGCATTCGAGGTTCCAGTAGAAAGTTAGTTGAAGGATGTGTAGTATCGTGCATGTTCCACTGGGGGGATTTGACTGTTGGACATGTTTGATGTGAAGTCACTAGACTTGATCGATATAGTGAGGCTGGCTGAAATGTAATGTCGACTTTAAGTACGTGAAATGTTAGTGGTTTCCTTGTTTTAATGTTTCACGTCAGATTTTTTCCTCTGGATCATGAGGTTAAATATTCTTCTCTTCCGGTGGTCTGAGCGTGTCCAACCACTCCAGTTCACACCAGGGGCAGAAATGCCTCCGTCCTAAAGTCCCCGAATGAAGACAGACTGCAACATCGCCACGGTCTGCCCACCTGCTCCTGGACAATTAGGTCCTTAATGGCAGCATATGGTTTCCAGGACGTCCACTTCACGCTGTTACTGGGAACAAAAGCTTTCTGCAGCCATCAGGTGAGTTTGGTCTGGGTCTGTGAATCCTCATTATGGTCTCATTACCCTCCACTAATGAGGCTGCAGCAGAGCCTCTGGTTTCATGTTCAGAAGGGCTCGGCTGTGGTGCTTGATGTTGCTGCGAGTTATTTCAATTTATGGAACAGACTGTTTTGGTTCCTTTGCTCTCAAACTTTTTGTTTCACTTCCTCTTTTCATGCCTAATTCATGTTTGTCGGCATTGTCTTTCCTCTGTTTTCACGCTGTTCAGCATTTCAAAAGTCCACTTTTGCACAGGAGCTTATTGTAATTCCCCCTGATGGGATCATTTGTGTCGTTACAAATTTAAGGGCGATGCTTTTGTAATCCTATAATGGAAACTCAAACCCGCTGATTAAACGGGAGTCAAAAAATGTGACAGGCCTTTGCTTTTGTACTTTGGTATCCGTCCCTGGTCGTTTGAGTGAAAATAAATCAGGTGAGGTAATCATCTACCTTTAGCGACTGAGCAGATATAGACAAATCACCTCTCAAATGTACAAAGCGATGGCTCTTCTGGGGGAAATAGGAAGAAAAGGCAACAGAGGGGAGAGAAAATATGTTGCTTTTTATGAAAATCTACTCTGACAAACAACTCCTAAAGCCTCAGAGCCTAATCTTCAGAATTTAATCCATACACAGAATGTTTTGATGTTTTTAAACCTATATTTGAACAATATTACTGGACTGAGTGAACAAAACACTCACATTCCCTTCCATGGCAGTTAGAATTGAAATAATACTGAATGTGAGTTGTGAATCCTGGTCCCCAGAGGATGAATACGGATCACAAAGTACTCCTGAGCTGCGCGTTAATATTATGGGTGCTTTAACCTGACAGAGTGGACTCATTTGGCACAATAACCAATTTCTGCAGAATATTGTCAGCTTTTAAATTTGTATTAAATTGTCATATAATTCAAACAGCAACTAGAGATTTACACTATGTTCTTCAGACTTATTTAACTGCTTTTTAAAAAGATGTGAGAGGACAGAGCCTGACATTCTAAACGCCCTGCCGGATTCACTGCTTGAAGGGCACGTTTGAAAAGGCTCAAAATGTCAACCTCAGCAAATCCGCATGCACGTGAGCTCCTCCGCTCAGCATGTAACAGAGTCATTACTGCACGACGCACAACTTTGTGCATCGTGAACCGAAGCTGGGACTTTTAGGGGACGCTGTGTCCTCGGTGCAAAGCAGAGGGAAGTGGAGCACGAGATTACGAGCGTTTACCACTCGCCTCCGCTTCACTACCTGTGCGTCTCGGTGGATTTGGCCGCCACTGGAGGCGTGCTGGCTTGATTCTCGAAGCAGATAAAAGTGGTGCGTGTGGATTAAGGCCCCGAGTCTTTCTTGACATCCAAATGCATGCATGCAGGCATGCATTGGTGGCTCGGCGTGCCTCTAGACAGCTCCTCCTCTCATCTCCTCCCAGTCAGAAAATGACCTAGATTCTTCAGGCTGCTGGATGTGTTTACATACACAGAACACTAATGACATTGTCAGTCAGCGTGCCGTGCTCGCTGCAACAAGGAGCGATGTTCTCACTGTGACTAAAGCTCCAATCCACCTCCATTAGGGTGAAATAGTCTGCAGAGCCTCAGATCCCCCGCTGTCCTCTGGCTGCATCCCTGATGGTGTTAATGGATATTGATCTCTGCGTCTGGCAGATGCCCAGGATCTCCTGATGTTGATCCTGCCAAAAGTGTTTATTTTTGCTGTGGATCACGAGCTGCCTCCTGTTATTAGACCGATGTTTTTGAGGGGGAATAAAAGGGTTTATGTCTGTCTGGCCTCTCTCGTCATGTATATTCAGAAAAGGTCAGGTCTGTTTGTGTCCTTTGAGCTGTGTGTCCCCTGGGACTGTGTCCTGAATAATCTGTGCTTGTTCCTGCATCAGCTGCTGGAGTTATTTATTTTTTTAAACAGCAGGAGGTTGAGGCATGACTGTGAGTGGCTTTGTTCAGCATTAGTGCATGCATCAGTCCACATTTTAGAGAAGGTACAATGTGAGGACTACTCTTGGTTCACGAGCTAAAGCCGTTATTTTAACTGAAGAAGCAGAGAGTTTCACTATAAGTGTAAAGGGAAGCCAAGGACTCGGATAAAAAGCATTTTATGTTGCAAATTATGTTTTTTCTTAGTATATATTTGGGGATTTATAGCTGGTGTAAAGCTTCCAAATTCTCACTGGAGAGAAATGTTTCCTGGCTGAATCCCACCTTAATCCCACACCTGATTGATTTCTTTTTTTTTTTTTTTTTGGCCTGTATTTCCTCACCCAGTTCAAAATGGAGCCTGACTGGCTGGCAGCCTGTCTAAATTGTCTCCCAACCTTCATGCCAGACTGTGCTGTGATGTGCTCCAGTGCCTCCTCGACAATGGACTGAAAAAAAAAAAATTGGGTATATAATATAAATATGGAGGAAGAACTGCAGAGAGACTGATGCTGTTCTTCCTCCAGAGCTGCTGACAAGTGCAGAGCAGGAGAAGTGCAGGCTCACTGGGAGAACTATTTAACCTCCTGAGGTTAACTACAGCTCCGCTTCCATGTCCCTCCAGGTTTGCTGCACCTGAGCAGGAACTGCCTTCAGCTGCTGATGGGAAGTAACTAAGAGCACTGAGGCCACCTCATTGTTTTTACATCCTATTTTACGTAACATGTTTTATTTTTGGCATCTGTAACATCCACTTCCATTTGAGAGCTGATTTCTTTTTTCTTTAGCTTTAATGTATGACCTGCAGCCACTCTGACTCAGAACCCTGAAGGATGTTGCTTTATAGCTTTATTGCTTCATAAATATCTTTACAGCATTCATCTTGCTGTTCTCATCCATCATTGTGACAAGATTTTGGTGATTCCATCGGTCCAGTGCAATGAAGCACCTTTTAGATGTGTTTTGGTTGTAGACTCCGACAGCGGTCGACCTTCCTCGGGGCGGCGGTGGCTCAGATGCAGCATGGTTGCTCTTGGGATATGAAGATAATTCATTTGATCCCGGCCCCCTGCAGGCTTGTGTGATGATGTGTCCTTGCTCCCTGAGGTGCAGGAAGGCCCGTGATTGGCTCTTTTACCTGTGAGCTCATCACCGCCAGTGATGCCAAAGTGATTGATAAACTCAGCTCCTTTCACCCATTTAAGTATGTCCTGGTTGTCTGGTTGCCATGTGTACCACTCCTGGAAATTGGGGTGGAAAGACACAGATCCTCCTCCTCCTCCTTCTCCTCCTCCTGCTCTTTTATTAAAGCTCTTTTTTCCCTGAGCTCTCCTGGAAAGTTGAGAGCCCAGCAGTACGTTGAAATTTGCGCAAACACGCAGACGGGCTGCCTCTTCACCCCGGCTCTCCTCCGCCACGCTGCAACGCGGGTGAGCTGATTATGACTGCAAACTCATCTTCATCCACGTCAGAGCTGCTCGTTTCAGTTTCCAACACGTTATCAGTGGGTGCGCGCCAGAGGTGGCTGCGGTTCCTGCAGAGCTCTCTGCAACTCTGACCTCTGGTGGCTTGTGAACACGGGCAAAAGCAGCCGTGAGACTCGCTGAACCTGATTTCAAAGATGTCACAAGAGATGTTTCTCTCTGGTGCCAAAAGAAGAAACGGAATCAGACGCTTGCCTCGGTGCATTTACACAAACAACCGTGATCCTCCCAGTTACGCTGAAAGACAGGAGTTAATCTTTTTATTTACAGAGCTGCGCTTTAAGCCAAGACAGGCAGATGCACAGGCGAGACATCACTAGAGGATGAGAGGATGAGACGTCTGCAGGGGGAAATGAGTTCCTCCATTCGGAGGGTTTCCTTAAATAAAGGCCACGATATGAATCTCATCTTCTTATGCTGTTTTTACCCCCTCTACCTTAAACCGGATCCTAACGAGCCTGGAGGGAGACGCACAAACACATCTGCACATTTGGGGGGAAAAAAACAAAAACACACACGCTTTAGCAGAGTCGAGATCCAATAATGTCCGGTGATGGATGACTGACCCTCTTTATGGCCTGTGTAAACTGACCCCAGCGGGCAGAGCGGACGGCTATTATTTTGTCTTTTGGATGATGAAGATGATGACAATTAAAAAAATAACATTTCCCAGCCATAAATGCAAATGGGTTTCCAGGATTAATTACATTAGAATGAATGAACTTGCTATAATATTATGAGATGAACATAATATTACCCACAATTACTTTCACTGAATCCACTCTGAGCCGCGACTGCTGCCATTAAAATACGCCAAGTGGAAGCAAATGTTCTCATCAGGCCTCATGCAACAGAATGGATAGATAAAGCTGGAAATAGATTACCCTAATGACGTCTTTTCCCACCGTTAATGCAGTATTTCTGCCTGCTACAGCCGCAGCTGCAAGGCTTTCACAAACGTGATGTTGCTTTCACAGACGTTGTAGTAGAACTTCACATTTCGGTGCTTTTTTTTTCCTGTTTGTGATTATTCTAACATATTTGGCTTTCGTCTAATTGTTTCCTCAAGGTTGACTGTGACCAGCAGGGGGCGTCAAACATTCATTTACAGTTGGTGTCTTCAAACACGCAACAAGTGGATCCAAGATTTCCTCCTCGCTCCTAGAGAGAGTGGGCCTTTAAACTCACATGCTGCATTTTTTTTAATCGTCTAAAATCTAATTCCTAAGTGAAACAGAAAACGTCGAAATAATTTAGGCTATCCTACAGCTTATTATTTGCTGGTTTTAAACTATTTTTGTCATCTTTTTTTGTTATTTATCATAATGCAGTGTTAAGTTTATTTAGGCTATTTGTTTACGCTCTTTTTTTAATGACAAAATTGGGGAAATACTTCTTCTACAGAGTAAAGCACTGCGTTCGTCTCGGTTCTTTAAACTCTCCGTCTGTTTTTGACATATTAGGCCATTTTCACAATAACGCTAATGTGAGTCATTGCGCAGTGCAGACTTTGTAATGGTTTAAAAGACTGCGGCATTTCATAACGGACCACAGAAATATTCCAGAGCTGATTTTTATGAGAGTGAGTAACTGTGAGTCACAGATCGAGCAGGTGGAAGCTGAAACTCTTTTTCTTCATAAATTTCGTGGATTTAGCTGATTCACTGTTGCATCCGAGACTATTTCTCCACAGAGTGACTCATCCGTGTGAGACGGACATGATGGGGAGGTTATTCAGGGCCACACGTCTGAAGCACATCTCCAACCCGATGACCTGATTTTTTTCCCCCTGTAAACATCACAAAGTGACCTTTGTACGATAGGTTTGTTCAAGTGGAAGCAAATCCACACATGTGAGTCACGATTAGGCTGTTAATTCATGAGACAGATTTGTCAAATCTTAGTTTTCACCAATTTGAAAAATGGTGAATTTGCAAATGTATGTGCGTTCTTCGTAAATACGCTTAAAGCTAAAGGGCTGAGCTCCATTTCGAACGCGACCATCTGACTTAATTTAAACATTTTAATGTGTAAAAATCAAATTTGGCTTTCTTCACAAACACTCACACGCAGATTCATATAATTGGCTCATCTATATGATGCTGCAAGCGCATCCGTTCACATTCTTTCCTGCGCTCTTCTCCTGCTTTGCAGACTGACGCGTGTAACCCAGCGCGCCCGTGAAGCGCATGTTGGATGACTTCCATGCAGCCCGGTGTTCAGCTGGAAGCCGCGGGGCCAGCACAACCATAACATGACTGCGAGACATGCAGATGGTGGCCTGAGCATGAGATAAACAGGAAGGATAGAAATACACTTTTTTTTTTTTAAGAGAAATGCCGGAAACTTCTCAGCAGCGTGGAAGTCTCAGCTGGCGTGAGACGAATCTGCAGAATCCGGATCCGCTATAGGAAGGCAGCTGGAAAAACAGCGCTGGATACTGACACAACATCCGACAGTGTGATGGATGGAAACACGCACGCCCATCCAGGAGCTGGAAAACGAGAAACTTGAGAGCGGTTCCACATGCAGACGATCTGGAAAATGTTCCCACATGCACATTTGGGACAAAAGGGCGTGACGGCAACTCAAGAAATGTTTTATTGCCTTAAACATTTCGACCTGATGGGAGGGACGAAAACACAGCAGACTGTTCCTGACTGCAGCCTGATTTTCGTGGAGATGAAAAATAAGCCAAATGTCCATAAATACAGTAAACCAGCACATTCATTTCCAGTTATTTCGGTCTATTTATCTACCCCGAAGTTCTAAACATCGTCATTCACCTTCTTCTGTTCCGTGCACTGCCTGTTTTGACGCGTTTGCTGATGGACTCGCATGAACTGAGTCTGACTCATTAGCTTTGTTCTGAGCTGTGGCTCCTCTTTCTTTGCACAATCTCACTGCTTAATTAAAAACTATACATTTCTAATTTGTGTCGTGGACGTGTCAGATCTTCATCTTGTTCATCTCATCAAACTAAATGTTCTGTTGTTGCTAAATGCACCGTGTAAAACGTTCAGGGATTATATGAAAGGAAGCAGTGTTTCGTCCAAGTAGCTAAAATTAAATAAATACTTAAATCGCTATATTGGTGCTTTTACCGCTTTTATCCCATTAAGTCATGATCCTTTCCGCAAAAAGCTGATTTGTTTGAGCAATTTCCTGCAGGGACGGCATGCTGGGAGGTTTCTAGCAACCCTAATAGCTAATATTTCAAAGCAGACCAAGCTGCAGTTTGAAAGGTAGTGAGAATAATTCCTTTACATCATCTCTCTTCCAACTTTTGGTTTTCAGGAACTTCTTAATGTGAGCACAGTCCTCCTGCAGCTTTCTTTTGAGGCACGCACACTTATTAAACAAACCACCAGAGAATATTTCAAAATATAAAAATAATCAGGCATTAAAATCAAGGATTGTTTTTTTCCTTGTGCCACATCTAAAGGCATTCTGTGCAGAAAAGCTAAGATATAGTCTCAGCTAATTAACAGCAAAGAGTCTGAAGAGTCCCATGGGGCAGTCGGCTGTGGTCGTCTTTGCTGCTCACTGTGTCTCTGCTGTGTCACGCATGATGATGCTGGTCTGCTCTTTCCTTTGTCTCTTGCATCTCAAGAGTGAAACCAGCAGCAAGATGAGCAGCAGGAGGCCCAGAGCGCCCCCAATGAGTGCTGCTCTCAGGGACAGCCCGCTGTCCCTGTACTGGTACATCTTACAGGACGCCTGGCTCTCTCCAGCGTCGTTTACTGCCACCAGGCAAACCTTGGAGACGTCGTCAATAGTGCCTACGCCGCCGCTCCGCTGATCCTTCCCAAACTTCTTCCTCTCCTGCCCTCCTATTGTCACATGGTACGCTGTGACGTACGAATTGGGCGCGCACCACTGGACCACGACCTCTGACCCGTTCCAGTACACCGATCTGAGGTCGGGCTCATCGGGAACCTCATTGTGTAAAGTGAAGCCTGGACACAAACATCTGGTGGAGGCTGCTAGTTCAGCACAGGGGACCTGATTCTCCAGACAAGGCTTGTAGTCACACAGCTTGAAGGTCCCCCCATCTGGGGCCTGTGTGCGAGGTGACACAGTGGTGACATCGTCTTCATATCGAGAGTAATCCTCCAAGGTCGGCAAAGGGGCCTTCGTCAAAATCTGCGTGCGTCCTGAGGTTATTGGCAGGAATGAGAAACCTCTGATGAAGACCAGGCACATGATCGTCAGGGGAATGGGAAGGCCTGTGCTGGCAGCCATCATGTCATCTGGAGGTCATACAAAGAATAAATCAGTTTGCTGAAAAGCATGACATTATGCATACCAGGCCCTTGTGTTTGTATTTTCAGAAAGTTATTATTCCCTTTGTTCTACAGAAGAACAGAAAAGATGAAAGAAGATCTACAGATACTCCTCTGATGCAGCTCCTGTAAACGCCGAGTGCAGAAAGAGGGAGGTGCACTGAATGAAACTCAAATACAAGTCAGTTTTCAGCTGAAATGAAAATAACCCTCTGACAGTAAACTGGGACCCAGAGCACCTTTTCTGTCCAGTGGTAAAACTGTGAACAAATCACTGGGCGAAACGTATCCTTCTGTGCATGAAGGTCTTGTGTTTAGAGCGTAATCTGTTCAGATTCCGGTGGTACTCTGCTCTAAATCAGCATTCCAGGCAGTATTGCACAACAGGTCCAAATGCCTTCACGCCCAGCACAGAGGGCAGCTTTGTTATCCAGGTCCGGTTACTGGAAAAGTGCCTCCGCTCACACATACCTGCCTCTGTGATGACCGGGGCAATAACAACCGAGCCCATTCTACAAAAACCCCAAAGGCTGCTTTAGAAACAGAGCAGGAGTCCATGTTCAGTTCCAACATTCTTTTAAAAAAAGGTTGGAAGATTTCAAATAACGATATCACCGTACCTGTTGTTTGCAGAAGTTTGGGGTCTTCACCAGGATGCGAATGAACTCCTTTCTCTTTGTCTTCTTCCCACTTGCTCCCTCTTGCTTTCTTTATATCCCTTTATATCCCCTCATCTCTGCTCTCCCTCTCTCCCAACCCTTTGCACCGGCTCCACCTCCCTTCGGTTCATGTGGATGATGTTAGTGGTATTGCTATAGCATGCCATTAGGAGCGTCACCTCTAACTCATGCGTGGGGGAGGAACCCACATGGATTCCGTTACAGCAGGACTTTCAGAGCGTGTCTGACTTGTTAATGAGCTCTTGTTTTATGGTCAGGGGTGGGGGGAAGCTGGATCTGTGATGAAGTGCATCTGCCACGGCTCTGCTTTACTGGAATTTTGTCATTCCTGCTAAAAGCAGCTGAATCCGCACAGATTATCACATCTTCCTCACCATCTAACCTCTCACACAAATAACACGTATGACTTCATTCCAAATGTTGCATCAAAGCTCAAAGGACTGTTGTGCAGCTGCAGAGCAAACAGACCTGACTGGACTCAGTCTGGGAGCAATTTGTGCATGAAATCACTTTGCACTTTACTTTAAATGCCGTCGTTAATCAGGAGAGAAATAAAAAAGGATTATTGGTGGTGACTAAGTCGAGATTCTGCCAGTGTCATGACGGTAAAACTCAACACTTGTCATATCCAGGGAAGAGAACTGCACAACATGTTCTGTTGATGTCACTTCAGAGTTGTTTTGAACTCTGTCTCCAGATGAAGGGATGTCGTTCTGTACCAGAGACGTGTTTAACATTCAGATGTGTAAAGGAATGTAAATATCATGTTCATGTGGATCTCCTGGAAGCATCGTAATTTGTGTATTCAGCAGTTGTCCAGTGTTGTTTGTGGGTCACGTGTGGAGGAGCATAAGTCATGCATATTCAGTGTTTTTCCAAAAAGATATGATGAGGAAGACTTATTTTGGTAAAAACAATAAAATCAACTAAGCAAATATGAATAATAGAAAGTATCATGAGTATATGTTTGCTATTAAGATCGTTTTTCCTCGACAATATTGGGTTTAATAGGAATTATAAAATATAGAAATGTCTTCTAACTTTTTTTTTAGATTAAAGCCAACACCTAACAGTAGTGTTGCTGCCTGTCTTCTGTACTGTCAGATTTCTGTGTGCGTGTGTGTGTGTGTGTGTGTGTGTGTGTGTGTGTGTGTGTGTGTGTGTCATTATAGGGGACAAATTTTGGACTTGACTAGAGGTATGGTTGTATGGTTGGCGTTGGACCAAGGGGTTTATTTTAGATGGTAAATTGTTTTATTCAGCACTGATTCAGAGGTGAGCGAATATCCGCAAGGCCATAAAAGAGGCTCTGACACAAACTTTAGAAAAAGCAGGTCTGAAATGTTACTCGGAAAGTTACACAAGGTCACACACATGGGAACTGTTAGGTGATTTACTGACACAGCACACTGTGTGTTTTTTGAGTAGAATTGTGCTTCACTCATGACCCCACAGAACCCTTTGCAGTTCTGGTCCGGAATGTTCTCCACATGGCTCTTTAACTGAGAGGTAACCTAAGTGATAACCTGCATAGTAATGGCCCTGCTAATTTGGCCTAATAATTCATAATAACACTGTCTGCTTTTCACCCCGTGATTAAAACAAATTAATTGATTTTTATGCTGATGACAGCTCGAAGGCAAACTGAGTCCAGACAAGAGCGGTGAGTTAACGAGCCAGGGTGTTTAATTAACCTTCTGTTTAAACCTGCTCAGTGGGAAATACATGCAAATAAGATGCTGCAGCGCCAATTTTTATTAGCAGCTCTTTTTTCAAGCGTCTCGTAAAAGCACAAGCTCAAATGATAATGCTACAAATATATGAATCACTCGGAGATTATTTTCTGACCGCAGCATTATTCATTTGGTTTAATATTTGATCTGTTTTTAATGCAGTCTGCAGTGCCTCCCAGAGTCTGCAGGGAAACATACAGGGGTGGATTCGGCAAAGATCCAGTCCGCCGTCTGTGTTTTATCATCCACACAAATGGGTGTGGGGAACATTTGTTATATTTCGCCATTCGTCATGTTCATCTGCAAAACATCAGTGCGTTCATGATACATCTTAGCAGTTTGGGAAATGAAAATAAACCGCGTTACATCTGCATCCAGCACTCATAGCGCAACCTGCAGCGAGCTGTGCATGACGGATAAAAGTCTAATCTTCTAATCCGGCTTTTATAACCCACAGAAAAGCCAGCCACCTGTGAGCAGTGTGGAATTTGAACCCTGAAAGTTCTAGTTTGGATAAAAATTAATTGTTTCTCCACAAATGGCTGCTGGAATGCTGCTTAAAAGGTGAATTGTACCCCGAGTATATTCTTGCAGGCAGAAAGTGGACCGTATTTCATTCAAGAAAACTGTCCCGAAAAAAAAAAAATGATTTGAAGCATAGTAGAGTCATATATGCTCTGAAGCGGATGGTAACGAAATAAAGCAAGTGGAAACTTGAATAACGACATTTTTTATTATTTGGTAGTTGGATATATTATTGTGATTACCTTGATGAATAAATATCGTTGAAAATAATAATATACCACAATAGAATCGTATCAGAGTTTTTTTTTAAATTATTATTATTTAAATTTTACCATAGGACTTGTATCCCATCCTGCAAGAACTTTTCTCTGGGAAAATTATAGAGGCCACATTCGGACTTTCCTTGATGACGTTATGTTTGTGCGACGGGCCTCAGTTTACAGATGCTGGACATGGGAGAGTCTTTGCGGCGGACCGTGAAGTTTTTCACTTCTAAATTACGGACTTGAACAGTTGCAAACAAACGACTTGTTTCTCCAGTACAGTCTCGGTTTTAGCAGGAGGATATAATTTGCTGGACGTTAACCCTCAAGCTGGCCGGCTAATATTAGCAAGCGGAGCCAGGCCCAGCGAAGAGTAGCATTCTAGAGTTGTTTTAGTTAACCGGGCTAGATAAATTACAACGAAACAAAAGTATTTTTTTTTTTTTACTAACCATTTTATTAATTTTACATTTATGACTTAATAATAATCATCAAGTTAATCCAACTCGTATTTTGCGCATTTTATTGATACACTGAACGTTAGCTTGTTAACGTTAGCTCTCTGAAGTAAAGCTAGGTAACGGCATTATAATAATGACTTCCAGGAGAAGCGGATATGCTGGTAATATGGATACCTCCTCATCAACTAGCGGTAGCAGCTCGATCCACAGCAGCAACCGTAAACAAACTATCATTGATAGGACCGCCATGGAGTCATGCTATGATCGGAAAGCAGACAAGCCTGTCTATGGAGCTCCGCAGGGTAGCATGACTGTAACGTCGCT
The DNA here is from genome assembly GCA_015343265.1 of Pao palembangensis. Lineage (NCBI taxonomy): Eukaryota > Metazoa > Chordata > Actinopteri > Tetraodontiformes > Tetraodontidae > Pao > Pao palembangensis. Next base: position 7,316,389 of record CM027094.1, on the reverse strand, counting down.
GAAAACACGCCTCGCCCCAACAATTCAAACTGCGATGTCTGCTGCAGTTGATACCCTTTTGGGGGAAGTGGTTTTGGTGCTTAACGAGACTCAACAAGAGCTGCTGCACAAGGAACAAGAGAACGAGAGACTCAAAGTGCGTCTCGAAGTGTCTGAGAGGGAGCTGAAGACTTTGCAGGACTGTCTGTGCAGTGCTCAGAAGCTCATTGATCAGCTTCAGGTCTCATATACAGGCCCTCAGTCCATCAATCAGTCTGTTTTTGCCCCATCTATGTCTGCCATGGCTTCAGTAGCTCAAGGAATGGGTCGGGATCACCAGAATTCCAGAAATGTGAACGGAGCGGGCGTTGACATGGGCATGGGGGGCCCTGTGGAAGAGTCTCTCCATGAATTTGAGCCAAGAGATGACTACAAAATGTGTCAGCTTTCAATCCAACCTGATGGCTCTGTAACTAATCACCCATTGGATTTTGGATCCAGCACATCTCATATGTGCTCAGATTCCAGTAGACCAGGTAAGTACATGCATTTTCTGTATTTTTCAGCTGTGAATTAATGTCTGTGTTTGTTCATAGATGACAGGCAGTCTCAGGGACCTGTGCCCAGGTTTGAAATAAAAGAGGAACAGGGAGCAATTTCAGGCTCCTGTCCACCCACCAGGAAGGAAGGGTTACGCAATGACAACAGAGTTACAGACGGTGACCAGACATCACACAATGTGGCTAACATCAGCTACGTTCAGGTCGGAAGCGAGGATTCCCAGCGTTCCTACAATCAAGCACTGCGTCATCCACGAGCTGCGAGAGACTGTGGCGCCTTACAGCAGGGAGAACTTGATGGGCAGAAACACTTGTCTCGGACTTCTGGAAGGGGAAGAGGTGACAGTGTTTCACCAGGCAGGGTGGAGGACTCAGCGGGACCTTCAGCGCCTGACACAGCAAGCGAGCCTTCGGGAGATCGCCCACACCACTGCCTGGAATGTGGAAAGACCTTCCGTCTCATCTCCAGCCTGAAAAAACACATCCGCATCCACACTGGAGAGAAGCCCTACCCGTGCGGAGTCTGTGGGCGCCGCTTCCGCGAGTCGGGGGCGTTAAAAACTCACCTGCGCATACACACGGGTGAGAAGCCATACTCCTGCTCTGAGTGTGGGAATTGCTTCCGCCATTTGGACGGTCTGCGCAAACACAGGCGCACGCACACTGGTGAGAAACCGTACGTGTGCGCCATCTGCGGGAAGCGTCTGAGTCGCCTGCAGCACCTTAAACACCACCAGCTCATCCACACAGGGGAAAGACCCTGCTGCTGCCCCTTTTGCAACCGCACCTTCAAGGAGCCCGCAGCGCTACGAAAACACATCCGCACACACCGCGAGGAGAGCGGGCAGTTGGGAATCGGCGCCAGCGACGACACAGACCCAGACGCCATTGATGACATGAACAATCTCCATCCAGCAGCCCCATCACCTCAGATGAGGTTTGGGGAGTGGGGAGCTGAAGAGGAGGACAGCTCGGTGGTGGACTGCGTCTAGATCAGCCTGAACGGAACTGGTCGACACAACAATGTGTGTCTGCTCGGAAGCTGTCACGCTGGGGCACAGAATCCTGCTCTTTAATGTGCCGTTTTGGTCATTGCTCATATTTCCATGTTTATCACTCACAAAATCAAACCTGCAGCACGGCACTCGGCTCTGGATTTTGTCATAGCAGCAGCAGCAGCGGTGGACGGGCGCAGGAAGATTGAGGTTTGCCAACTCTTAGGAAATCCTCTTGCAAATTAGTGTTGGGCAGACATGCAGGAGCACTGAGAATCGCAAGTGTTTACAGGAAGTTTCCCTGTTTTTAAAAAATAATTTATGCATTGTTATGCAAATGAAACTAAAATGTTCTGACTGCTTCTGTCTTCATGTGACTGTCCCATTGCAGCAGAGGTGAAGAGAGTCTCTTCTGCACGGACTCCTCATAGGTTATATTGTTGTTGTGGAGGTGAACCATGAGGAAAGAAATCTGTCAGCTTGTAAATGAACTTAAACAGTCATTGACACTTTTTGAAATACTATTTTAGCCTTCCTTTTCTTAATGTCTAGAAAGTACATGTTATCAGCGGTTAATAGTGTTGCCCGGCAGACACGTCGGTATCTGCACATTCGTGTTTCTGCCTCTGTAAATAAAAAAGTCGTTTTTGGTCATTTTAGCCAATTAGATGAGGGTTAGCTTTGAAATCTTAATGTCTAGTAATGATTTTTTTAAATATAAAGGAAAATAAATGATAACCATTTAATGCAATTCTGTATAGTTGTATAAAGTCTGATGCTTCAGCTGAACGTGACGCTGTTCTGAATGTGTCTGCTGTCACTTCCCTTGTGACGTTAAATGATCTCCACGTTACTGCTGTGTACGATTACAGGCGCGAGTCGTTTCCGAGGTTCTGAAACACTTATGATCTGTGACCGTGTACAAGAAGTCCGTTTACTGAGGTAGTCCTCGCAAAGGTAATATATGTTTTTTGTATTCATACTTTGGGGCTGTTGTATGTGGTCTAACCTGAAATGCGTTTGGTGGAGGACTGAGACTAGTCTTTGGTAATTGTGAAATTTAAAACTTTCTATGCTTCAGTGTTCTGATTATATTCCCTCACATCATGTATATCTTGTTATAATGTTACTGTATTAAAGGACCTTGTTTATAATTGGTTTTTTTAATCTATGGCTGTTAATTGTGTAACGAATCAGAGTAATTGTTTAGATTAATGCTGACTAACAATGAAACCATGCTAACCCCACTGCGGACATCTCAGGCTGGCTGACACGTTGCCACACAGTGGGAGGACACGCCTAACACAGACAACACCTTAATGACATCTCTCTTATCTCCTGATGCTGCGTAATCACAGCTGTGCTGACACAAACCAGTGATTTTGGACTCCTGCTGTGATTACAGACTGACAAACACAAAGTTCTAAAAATAATCTGTGGTCATACTGACAGTTTCGAAATGGGTATTTTTGTTTTTGTTTTTTTTTTTACAATTGTCATATTTCATGATCAATAACATAAGGAGGCAACACTAGCTAATCAAGTTTAGAAAGAATTAACACCAGATCCAGTATATTCATGTGGTCTTTCCTGAGGCCTTAATGATGATATTGTGTCCAGACTATCAGTTATTGTTTCCTTCCTGCACCACAATGCTGTTTGGATGCAATGCTGGAATGTTATTGTTGTTACAGTTTAAACGGGAAATACTGCCGGCGCGTCTTAATTACACACCGATGCTGGGATGCAGGCTTGTTCAAACAAACCGAGCATCGAGTTGAAGCACGTGCAGTGGAAGGAGCCTCGGCGAGGCACATCGAAACATGTCGCCGCCGACGCTTACAGCCAAGGTAAATGCAGAGTTCCTTTGGTTTGTTGCACATTTCTCCCTGCTGTAGCTATTGTTTATTTTAGCTTCTCCCTGGTTTGATCATGTAAAATTCGAGGACTAATATACAGTTTAAAGTTTAGGTTTACTCAAACCTGTAAAGGCAACCTGACACATGCCTCCCCAATTTCCCATAATGCCCAGTATAGACACATGTGAGAAAGTTCTGTGAACCCCTGTGTGGTCATGTCCTCAGGGCCAGAAGGTAAACACTCACTCACTGACAGGAAGTGACTCCACTGGCTGTCTATTCTCTTCCTCTGTCTTTGTCACATGCATCTGCCCTCCCCGTCACGCTGCCCATGTGGCCCCAAAAATGCTGACTGGGCAGTTAAATGATGTGGACTTCTGTATGTATGTACTTATTTATAGATTTATTTAAATTTCATTTACTGTACAACTTTGCTGACACAACATTACACATAATACTACACTAATAATAATATTATTAGAAGTTCTAGTCTTTTACATTAAACATTTGGAGTTTTATGGTAACATTTTAAGGGTTTTTTTTAAGGGAATTTCTTACATTTTATATACATACATATATACACGTATTTTTATCCGGGTCAGCAAAATCCCATGGAAACACACAGCAGCGACCTGTCACTCTTTCTAAAAACGTATTTTGAGAGTGACGCATACAGCTGTGCAGCGCAGATCTGCAGATGAGTGCGGTGGGGGTGAGCAGAAGCAGCCAACAAGGAAACCACTTTGCTTGTGCACCGCCTGAATGGCCAGCAACCAGAGAGGGAAAGAGGGCTGGCTCACCCCCCTCTCTCTCTCTCTCTCCTCCTTTCTTTCTCTTCCATCAGACTCTCTCCCTCTTGCTTTCTCTCCCTCTCTCTCTCTCTCTTTCCAGCCCTGCGAAGTAACAGGAGGAAGAGGGACAAAGACGGAGGCAACTTTTCAAAAACAGCAACCAGGACTATTAGGGAAAATAAAAACTTCTTAAAAAAATGTCAGAAGTATCGGTTTCCCAGACGGATCACTGAAGGGAGTGATTTCCCCCCACATTCATTGTGGACGCGCTTTTTCCCCATCTACCGTATTGAAAACTCAGCCTGGGTTAACCAAGCAGCGGACTCTGAGCTGGAGCTTGTGAATTAATGTCCCCGGGTCTCTGTGGAGGGCAGCGAAGGATGCCAGGATGCCCCCTCTGATCGCCCGTCTGCTTGTCATCTGGCTGAGTGTCCACGGGCTGGCGTGGTGCGTCGAGCGCTCCTCGACATGGGAGCGCTTCAAAGTGGTCATCGCTCCTCTCATCTGCAAGCGGATCTGCCTGAAGGGCCACTGCAAGGATACCTGTGAGCAGGGCAACAACACCACGCTGATCGCCGAGAACGGCCAGGCGGCGGACACGCTCACCGGGCAGGGCTTCAGGGTCGGTGAGTGAGGCTCGGAGCCCCTAACAATGCGTCTTATTTAGGAGGGATTTGTGGGGGGTTTTCTGCAGAGGTGAGGGAAGGTTGCTGGGTTCTCCCTGAATAGAGTGATTCTAGCTGCTGGTCACAGTGCATGACATGTAATCACGGTAATCAATAACTGCTTTGATTATTTATCTGCACAATAACAGCACTGGGAAAGTTGATGCAACAGAATAATTTCAGTCATCTCGTCATGTGTTTACTTTAGATGTACATACTGTTTGGTATGTGAGAGTAATTAAGTGGAGCACTGACTGAAGCCCCACAGCTAGTGGAGGCTTTTTGGCCCTTTTTCCTCACCATATCTAACAGGCAGAAAAACAAACTCAGCTCCACTAATCAGCAGGCGAATTTCGTAATGTTCACAATAATTTCCATCTGCCCTGTGTTCACATCGTAAAGGTTTATGCCCAAACCCTGCCCTGTAAATAAATGTGGCTGGAACACGTTCCCACGTTACACTTTAATTAGCACAACATGGCTCATTACAGAGCTTATGAGTGTACTTTTTAAGATGTATACTTTTCCCGCCTGGGCATGAGGAGGACCTTTCTGCTGGTATCAGATCAGCTGTGGTTCATACATGGTGCCGTGCAGTCTAACGTCCGTCCCCTGGCCCAGAAGTGCACATCATCAGCCCTCCTAGGGCCCACTGTACCGCCTGAGATGTTCTGTTGGGATAAGGGGCGTTTAACACTGATAAGAAGACTTCAACAAAAACATTATTTCACATCATATCAGCAGCAGATGTTCCTTATTAGTGCAGTGATCAGTGTTTTTTTTTAAAGATTACAATCTCAAGAATCTTTGTAGCGTGACTTTTGATTGATGCCAGAGTATCCTCCTGCTCCTCCTCCTCCTCCTCCTCCTTCTCCTCCTCCTCTTCCTCTGAAATATCCTTTGAAGATTAAATCTTATTTTTCTTAGCCTGCCATTTTAGAGGGACGACACACCTGTTTCTATGTCTGGATTTAAAGGTGAAGCCAAGATGCCAAACTACTGCATGCAGAATTAAATCTGAGGCTGTGGGGTGTGTATGAAAAGTGTCGGGGCGTGTTGCATCCGGCAGGCCTGACAGGGGCTTGATGCCATGTCAGGGGCAGAGAGCTGGACCAGCCACCGCTCCTCCCCACCCTCCTCTCCCCCCCAATTTCATTGTGGTGCGTCACCTTTTGGAGCTCCCGTGTCAAATAATTGAGGAGACCCATTTTGAATTCCAGGAATGCCTCCCTCAGCCTCACATTTGGCCTGGACGGCGTGCTCGCTCTGTGCTCACCTGTCTCTGAAATGGTGAGTGCAGACCTTTTCGGGACGGGCCAGCACATTCGGCTGGGACGGCAGACGTCCGCGCTCAGTGCTGTGGCTGGAATGCGGCGCAGAGAAGTGGAAACTTCTCTCCCCTGTGTTAAAACAGCCACGGCTGTAGCAGCGACAAAATGAAGACTTTTCCATATTTGAGCTGCAGTTATGTCTGCGCGGCGAGGCCAAGGCTTAAAAAGTGATCAAGCTTTTCCTCTCCGAAGAAGCGTAGCCCCTGCACCGTCCGCACGCCATTTCCTTCATTTCATGTGCTTCATGCACGAGCACGCTCACAATTAGGATCTTGGTGAAAACTGGGTTTTACATCTCTTCGAAACTCTGAAAGGGATTAAAGCTTAACTGGGACCCTCTGTAAAAGCAACCTGCAACACATATCACTGCTGGCAGAGGGTATGTTCAGAGCTTCTGCCTTTCATTTGCAAATATATGAAAAGGAAAAGCAAGAAAATCCCTCATTTGAAAAAGCACTTCCAGAGAAAACTTCAAAAAATCAAGAAGAATGAATGTTGTTAGTTTCGCGGGGCCCACAGCACGAAGGAAAAAACCTTCAAAAACGATTGGGGTGAAAGGCACGCAGTTTGATGTGATCTGCAGATTCAGGTGATGACTCTCTCTGGACTTTTCTTTCATAATGTAACCTGAGCTGTGCGGGTAATGTGCTGGCTGAGGCAGCCACCATCCAGATGTTGAGCAGAACAGCGTGGCTGACCAGCAGCGTGTGAGCACAGAGCACAAGAAGCTCTGTCCACCATTGTTCCCCTGAACGAATCTAGCCGACAACACAAGAGCTGCATGTTCTCCAGGCCTGTGCTGCAGTTTATTGACACCTTATCGCATCTGCATGCCTTCGTGATATGAGCAATGAAGATAAAACCTGCCAGATACGCTTTGGTCCTTTGTGTTTCCAGGGAAACCAGATGTGATTAATACTGGCCTGCGATTTGCTGTTCTTAAATGCGATGAAAGCAGGAACATGAAAGCGTCGCAGGAGATTTGACGTTTACAGCCTGACTTCTCCTTTTTTCCTGCTACCACGCATCTTTTCCAGGGGAGTTTTTGCCGGCCGCCGTTAAACTTTATGTGAGGAATAAAAGAGTCTCTAAAACCTCTGACCGGACCTTCGCATTCCGTATCCCTGAGGATTTGCCACTTGTTTACTGGCAGATAAAGAGTTTATTTGTAATTATGTCCACGTGTTGGTCAGACAAAGCATTCATTTGACCTCGTTAGTTTCCAGTTGGACAGAAAATAGAATTGTTTGTCTTCCTTGGAGACTGTGAACTATTATTTACGTGTGTTCACCTTTAAAAAGGACGAGTTATATTCCCAGTAGCCATGTAAGATAGTCTGTCTGGTAACATGATCTGATAGGGATTTTTATTTTTTCCTCAACAATTATTAGTGCGTGTTTTCCTTGCTGTTGCTAGCCCAGAGGCATCTCATCTATTAGCCGCGCTGACAGCAGCTGCTGAGCTCCCACACAGCCGCCCGAGTATCGTCTCTCTCTTCTGCCATTCAGCAACATCTCCTCTCTGTCGGGCCTCCGGGCCCTTCGCCTGCTCCAGATTCTCATCTTATTCTGGACTAAAAATGAAATCCCACTTGGCTTCATGTTGCAACAGGAAGTGCTCTTATCGCGTCCCCCGTCTGGGCTCGCCTCGGCCGCAAAAGGTCATCACAAAAAGTGGATACGGCTATTTCAGGATTTCTCATGTGGTTCTGTATTTAGATTGAAGTGAAGTGTGGTTTGTTTTGGTTTTCTTGTGGCCTGGGTCAGAGGTCCATGGGAGCCTGAAAATGAGGTTCTGCTCTCTCTCATAATTTGTTTTGACTTTCAAAACTCACTGTTCCTCCTCCTCCTCCTCCTCTTCCTCCCGCTCACACACTCTCCTTTGGAGATGGCCAAAATCCTGCTGCACGTTTGCCACAGGTTGGCCTGAACTAGAGTAAATGCTGGGCACAGCTCACGCTTTACTCTGGGGGGTGGCTCTTGCACCTTCACTTGCAGCTTATAAATGTCAAAGCAGCTTACTTCTGGTGAAAAGTGCTTTTTGTCAGGTGGAATCTGATCTTCGCCTCGCATCCAAGGCTCTACGTTTGTATTTATGGCCGCACATTCTGTCGCCTCCGCCTGTCTATTTATTCATGTTGGGAAAATAATACACGTGGTTATTTGGAGTCTGCTGTTGTCAGTCACGTTGGACAACCAGCATTTCGCTGTTATCTTTGCATAGTCAGTCAGTCTCTCCATCCTTCAAACTGTTTTCCTACTGCTTAAGTTGACAATTTGATTGATTAGAGGGATGAGAAGAAATTAAAAGTGTCCTGTACACAAAAATATGCACAGAAAAGTCACCCTAATGAGAACATGCACGTACTTTTCTGATTAAAAGTACTCCAGTGTCAGTCGTCATGCTCCGTTCATACATCAGATAGTGTATATTTGATTTTCTGCATAGCTACACTGGATTGAATCATCATCAACCTACAACGTTTTTGCATTTTGGGAAGAGGATTAAGGTCACTTGTAAAGGCACTGGAGCCTGAAATAATCTATTCTTATATTTTCTTTTCTCAGAACGATGAATTCATCCAAATTGTCTTCCTGTTTGGCTTTGGTGCAGCTGCATTTGACCAAATGTGGTTTTCTAAAAACGTCCTAAAGTAGCATTTTAAGATGCAGAAACCTGCTCCTCTGCAGTTGTGGCACCAGGCAGCACCTCGGAGTTGGCCATAGTTAGACTCTGCCACTGCTGGTTGGATCTTGAAAGGGACCACTGGTGTGTATCAGAAGTGGCTTGAGTGCCTGCAGCTCAAACAAACAGCCTTCTTTGCCATCTTTAACACTCTCCTCCCATTTGCCAAGTTGAGGGGGGAGAAACGGAGCAGTTATTTAAAGCCACACAGAGGAATGCGAGCGCACTTTCTCCGCGCGGGACCCTGGAGCTGTAATGATTAGCCAGGGTAAACAGAACAACATGGCCTCTGTCAGCACTGCCTGCTGCCTGTGGCCCAGGACGGAGCGGCCCGCGTTAGCCCCCGCGCGCTCCAGCGGCGAGTGCTGATGAAGCCAAAGGGCAGGAATCTGACATAATCTCAGCAGAGCTCTGTTAGCACTCTACCTGCCCGCCTGCTCTCGCTCCCAATAGCTGAGTCCTTTAGACAGTCATTAGATGACATCATCCATGCTGCATCTGTGCCAAGATCCTGTCTGACTCTCTGGATTTCTTTTCCACAAACATGCCTGCCAGAGGGGAGTGACAGGGTAACTCCACAGCTCTGCAAATACGCACTGCACATTTTCATGGTGTGCAGAAGTTGTAATGCAAAGTGCATTTTGGTGGAGATGAGCAGAGGAGCAGGCTGCATGGGGTTAACACACTCTTGCTTTGTGCCAAATGCGAGCAGCACTGAAGGTCTTTGGTGACAGTGGTCGACTCTGGCAAGGGGCTGCGGCGTTATTAGCATAGCTGAGGCCGCTCACAAATACTGGAGCTGATGGGAGTAAAGAGTGATTGATGAGTACGCAGGTCTGTGTGTTTAAAAGCCAACCATTATGTCATTTAGTCCCACTGTCTGGCTCAGCTGCGGGAGGCTGACCCACCGCGCTTCTCTGCTGCTCACTGCTCCTGGCTTGTGTGTGTGTGTGTGTGTGTGTGTGTGTGTGTGTGTGTGTTCACTACTGGTGTGTAAAGGATGGGTTAAATACAGAGGTCAAATTCACTATCACTAATTAGTGCATGTGTAAATAACTAATTGAAATGTAATCTTCTAATCTAATCTCTCAATTTTAACTTAAAAGAAAGGGCAGAAGTCCTTTCGAGTCAAACCAGACGTGTTGGTAATGTTTGCAGCCCTGTAAAGGAAGCCTAGTGTTGCTTCCAGGTGTGCTAACCTTCCCCTTTCTTTCCTCTCTGATCTGTTTGCTGGTGTGTGTCGTATGGCTTCCTGGTTTCTGTTGTGATGCAGCAGTTTTACAGAGGTGGCTCTTCACCATCACAGGAATGGAAAAGATCTGGAGGGGACTTATCTGCGTAAAAGGCTCCATTAGCATCAAGAGTAGGCATTATTAATAACAGCACATACAGTAACTCACTGTTGGCTCTGCATCGTTCTTTGCTCAACCGTGTGGCTACTTCACAAGCTTTTATACCAGAGTCGCTTGTGTAATTGAATGTAATGCTGGAATTTCTTTCATTAAAGCTTTAATTCTAGAGTGGATGTGTGTAAAAGTCAGAACTCCAGCAGTGGAAAAACAGCACTTTGTGGCATGTCTGCGTCTGGCTCATGCGGCCATAAAAATGGGCGCATGTAAACCCAAAAAATGTCACGGTCTCCTTATTTAAATCTGAGTGGGCTGACTGAGGCTGGCGCTGACCCCGCCGAGACTGGACGTGACTCACCGAGTGTCGGCGTGCGCCTCGGCGGAGGCTTCTCGGTAGCCGGTGAAAGCAGCCAGCGCCAGCCCCTGGAATCAGCACCACGCCAGCGCTCTGAAGGCTGTAGGACTGCGGTTTGTTGTTTCTGTGTCGGCTGGGTGCGGCTGAAAGGACAGGGTGGAAGGAGGGGGCTCAGGCATGCGTCATCTCCAGACAGACAGGAGTGAGTGGGTGGGCTGTCGCAGGGTATTTAGCAGGCTTTTTTTTTTTTTTCTCGGTGTTGTTGCTGTCGTTTCTTTTCTTCCTGCCATCCCACACATGTACTTTGTACATGTCTGTGCAAAGACACAGCCTGCAAAAAATAAGAGAAATATAATTTTCCCATGAGCAGTTATTACCTATAATTCCTTTCAAATATGGAAAATGTGCATCTGGATCTGTCTTCACTTGTTTTCACGCTCATACGTGGTTTCTTTTTTAAGCAGCTACACTAGCCTTGCTTACTTAATGCTTAAGAAATGTGCAGTATGTTTTTTTTTGTCCTTCAAGGGGGGAAAAACTGTCTGGGAATCACAATAATCACTAAAATGTCATGTTATATTTCACCCTCTGGATTTTACCTCCTCTGTTTGGCTTTTTGGTCCGATATATGATACATCCATGACATAAATATCCTCCCATGCTGCAAGAAGGTCTGTTTGTCTTCTCCTGAGCTAAATGATGACATCATGAACAATGACCTCTCACTCACACCTTACATCAAATACAAACAACGTAATGAGAAAAGCTTTTAGACAGAGTCCACTTTCCCCTGCTTTTTGTGAGGTTTTTCAGGTTATTTTTGCCTTTGGAATGCTCCTCAGGAAAATCTTACATTTCCAAGCTGCTCATTGTTCATATCTCAGGTTTCGAGGCTACCGAAAAAAGAACTTTTTTTATTTAAAGAAAAAAAAGAAGAAGTCTTCTGAAGCTCCATTTTCTTTGTCTACCTGCTTTAGCCCGTCCCCCTGCTTATGCCTGCATGCAGACCACCAAACCATTTTAGTAGTAGTGTTTGAGTTTTAACCACACACCACCTCCAGTCTCAGGAATGCCTCAGATCCGTAAAAGCTGAGGTGTGGCGTGAGGCACCAGGCAGCTGCGTCTGGGTCGTGACCCTGAGGAGAATCCGAACGCCGTCCAAGTCTGCAAAGTCTGCCAATGAACTCCGAATCGATGACTTCAGGGGAAAGTCCACTGCAAAGTCAAGCCCTCGTCACGACCTCAGCTTAAAGCCTTTGAATCTTTGTGACTTATAAAATGCGATGCAATCACTGAACCAGGGGATAGCATACATAGCAAACACCCTGTCTCACTTAAACACACCTAAACACACGGCACGTGCTAACACAAATTGTCGGCAGAAAAAAATGAGCATGTGTGCTTACTTACCAGTACCAGCATTGTCTCATATAAATAGAATTAGATTCTTTAAATGTGTGTTAAACTTTACACTAATTAATTTTAGAATTTCTAATTGTAAAGACACAAAAAAAAATGTTAAATATTTCAAATTTCAACAAATTCCAAAAGGTCTAAAGGTTGAGAATAGATGGGTTCAATTAGTCAAATCACTTCTGCACGTGTGCTGTCTCTGCATGTGGCAAAATGGGAATAACTTCACTTTCTTTTGCGTCTTTTTGGATTACGCACCAAACGCAGTTCAAGGACTTGCCCCTGACCCAACCTTTAGTGGAGAAGAGAGTGGATTTCGAAGAGGGGATGTGTAGCCGGCTGCAGCTGTGTATTGTACGTTCACTCTAGAAAATCTGCAATCCGATGCCTAACCGTTTCTTTGGCTCGGTCAGCGTGGCCCTGGCGATGCTACGTCAGACAGCCTGGCTCGCTCCCACACCTTCCTGGCCTCAGCACACGCTTTTCCTACACTATGTCTTCTCTGTGGGTTTGGATTGTGTAATAACAGTTGGAAAAAAGTTCTTTCCTAAACTCTCTAAGTTCGCTAATCAAGCCCTGAATCCTTCCCAGTTTCCTCTGCTTTCAAATGCAGCATGAATCACGCACTATTCGGTCCTCTTCAGTCGTCTCACAGTGGCTGGAGTCTGCCTGCAGTTGCCGCCACTAGTGGTCACATGGTGTCTACGGCTGACGTCCATCCTTCTTCAGATGAATGTATTTCTCTCCACAACTAGGTGTCTCATTTTTCTACCTGGCTTTCACCACACGAGGATGTCCCTGCTGTTTTTAAGTGATCTAGTCTGCTAATTGAACTATTTCCCGGACTCCCTCCAAGTGTGCGCGTAATCACTTCCACATGTGCACATTTGAACTAACAGAAAGAGTCCTCCTCCCCTCGACTGTGATCTGTTACGTTGAAAATGACCAAAGGTTTTGCTTCTAGACTTCTAAACGCTGAGATTAACGGTACAGTAACACATTAGTTGTCACAGACATGAAGCTGCTCCAGTGATGGCTTAACCTTGTTCTTCTGTGGGGTTTCGCTGCTTTCTCCCTTCACGTCGACGAAAGATCAGGTTTATCAAGTTCAGTCGCACTTAATGGACTGAGGCTGCAGCGAGCAGTAGATTCATTCATCTTATTCACACTTGTTGCTTCACTGGCCTCAAACACAGCTCTGACTTCATGTGCTCTGTTTAACTTCTTCTGCTTCCTTTCTTTGATGGCCAAGAATCATTTTCTCCTCATACTGAAGGTTTGCTTTGGTTTTAGCTTTTATGATCCCTCTCTGTGGTTTTTAGGTTGTGCTGGTTGCCATGGAGGTAATCACACTTTGCTTAGCACTCTTCTCTCTCCGTTTAATCATCTTGAAGCTCTTGCCAGCCGGATCTGAGTGGGTTTGACCTCTGTCACACCTTGTCCTCTGAGTCCATCCACCAGAATCTTTACATCATCTGTGATGATATAGAAACTGCAACATTCATTTGAATTTTGCATTGAGAAAATTCATGCTAACATTGCCATGACGGTAAATTTTGTATAGGTTGTGCAGCTTTAGCTGCTGGTTATGCACCATTAGTCCATAGTGGTTGACTGTATAGGAACCATGCTGCTATTTATCTCTCATCTTTTTCAGTATTTGTTCAAAGAGATGATAGAATCAGTGTCCTGAAGGTTGGGGAGAGGAATGCAGCTGCATATGGTTGAATGTTCATGGTGGTGATGTGGTCAGGGACCCCAGGAAAAGCAGCTAACACCCATCTCTTTGGAATGTTGCTGATAAAACACAGTGACCACAGCATGGAATCATGTGACCTGCATAGTTTTTTTGGTGTCGTTTAATGTTGGACAGCCATTCTCCTGTGTTAAAGACCCCGCTTGCCTTGTTGTTATTAGAAATGCTCACTTGAAATGGTTTTCCATCACTCCCTGTCACAGATGTTATCAGATCTCTGCTTGCCTGCCTGGGTTCTGCTCCGTAGCCCACTCTTTCCTCCGATTGTTCTCTTGTGGGAATTTCAAGAACGACTGCATTGAAAATAAACACAGAGGGAGACCCAGCAAAACCACGAGTGAGCATTGTCTGCACCATGAATCTTTCCCCAACCAACGTCTTTTCCCAAAGAGTTGGAGATCGATCCCATACGTAAGGGTGACCCTGTGAAACACATCAGATCTTCAGCCGTTCTGCTGCTCGGACACTGCTGCTGCTGCTGCCGGGTTCAAGGGAGCCGTTGGTCCTTCAGCTCGTTGTGATTTTAATGCCTCTGCGCTGTTGTGTGTTGCGCTTCTCCGTCAACCTGTCAGCCCTCCACATTTTTATGAGTGAAAAACATCTGGAGGCATTTCCTTTAAATACAACCTTTCAATAAACTGCTTTATGTGCGTACCAAAATAAAAGGTTTGTTTGTGCACCTCTGCTCTCTGTCTCTGTCTGCAGTTGTCTGTCCTCTGACATGTTTGAATGGAGGAATATGCCTCTCCAGGAAGTACTGCCACTGTCCGCCCGGCTTCACCGGGCGACTCTGCCAGTTTCCGCTCACGCAGACGCAGCAGGCCCAGGCTGCCCGGGGCAACAAGCAGCCCATCTACCCGATATCTCTGAAGCCAGACAGCCTGAAATTGGTGGGGGAAACAAGCATCGGGCGCACGCAGATGACGCAAACGCACTCGGTGTTCACGCTGCCCCACTCACCCGATGGTAACTTTGATCAAGCCCAGATTTGCAGCGGATCGGCGTGAGACTAACATGCGCGTGCGTGTGTGTCTGTTTTCAGTGCAGTTTAACGTGCGCGTTCACCACACGCCGGACACCTCGGTGGTCATTCATCCCATTGACCAGTCGGACATCAAGCTCCCTCACAAGAGCGGCCCGCGGCTGTTCCCCTCCAGACACAAACCGAAGGGCCGGTGCTTCCAGGAGACCACGCCCAAACAGGCTGTAAGTTGAACCAAGCATATCCAGATAAGATGGGAGCTTTAAAATGAAACATCTGTGCTTTTGTTTTCTTGCTCTAGTGTAACAGCACGCCGCTGCCTGTCCTGACCAATCAGGAGGACTGCTGCGGCAGCGTGGGGAACTCATGGGGGCAGAACAAATGCTATCAGTGCCCTAAACTGCCAAGTGAGTCACATTTGAATCGCAAACACTCTTCTGCTTCTGATCCACATCTTATCTTGATTTTTTCCAGAATGTTTTTATTTATCTAGAGTTTGAAACATACAGATGCGTGGTTCTTTGCTCGACTTTATCCAGGCCACATCCTGGGTGTTCCTGGGAACAAATTACTCTTTACTGTGCAAAAATGTCAAGAATTAGCCACAGTTTAAACCTCCTACCGCTCACAAATAATGGCTTTGCACCTCTATAAAAGCAAATGCTTGAAAGTTGGCGTTAGGAACTGGAAATGAGGGACTGAAGGAAAAAAAGGAATCTAGGAATAACACTCAGACACTGAGGCAGAAAAAGAGAATGTGGAAAATAACCATCTATTCCAGAGTGTTCATAAGGGCCAGCCCACTGCAGGACTGTCATCACATTGCTGGAGATTGAATTTCAAGAAAATCTTGGCTACTCACATATTTTCCACTCTGCTATTATTTCGGCTGTCGGCTCTGAGTCACACAATGCCGCCTTTGACACGACCTGATAATGTACATCTGGTTAGTCTTTAGATCACTGGATTCCTGCCCGCGGCTGCTTTTGTACATTTGTATCCATTTATAAGCCCGACCTCTTTTAATGAAAATAACTCAAGTAGTCTGTGATGAAAAGTCACAGCTCTGTAATAAAACTGCCTTAAAGTGGAGCAGAACATTCTTCTGTGCTCATTTTAAAGCAGGAATAAAGACAAAGAAAGTGTTTTGATGCCTTGAAAAAAAAAATAAAAGTGAAATAAAGTTGTACGGTATAAAAATGTTGAACTAGTCAGAAAATCAAGATATGTGTGTGTGTGCGCGTGAGTGTGTGTGTGTTTGCCTGGCTAACCAATAGACAAGGAAACAAGGAAGCATAGTTTTCCAAACCTGTCTGGCACCCTTTCACCCTTACAAAATCCTTGACCTCACTGTTTTTGTTTCTTTTTATTCATCTTTGTTGAAGTTCTCTGCTCTAACATCAGTTCACCTGCACTGCCAACTTTCTTGAAACCACATTCTCCATAACTAAATCACAGAAGGCTTCATTTCCAAAGAGAGTCTCTAGAAAAAAAGGTTTGCCTGTTCTGAAAGGTGAAGCTCTGTTCGAAGTCAGTTCCATCCAGCTCAGAAGGCAGATTTTGAAACAGCTGACCATGTTGCTATTACCTGTTAACCACTAGTAACTGCAACCAGGCAGGTCAAAGTTGTGTGATATTGTACAATACGGATGTGCTCACGCGACCACAGTGTCAGAGCGCTCACGCTGACAGAGATTATCTGCTGTGTGGGCGCTCACTGTGCAGCTGAAACACTCGTTTTAGCTTGACTAAAGCTTGCAGCTAAAGAGTTGTCCACACCAGCAGGGGCAGTATTTCATCACCAATAACCCGAAACAAGATGAGCTGTTTCTTTCTTTGTTCAAGAATGTATCCTAGATTATCTAGTGGCAAAAGTCTAACTAAAAGACCCAAACTAAAAGACTATGTAAAATGAGAACACAAGACTCTTTAATAGTAGATTTGCCATCTGTCTGTCTATCTATCTATTGATTGTTTGTCTTCTACAGGCTTTTAGAAACACTGTTTTAGCAGGTTTTCTGTTCTCTCAGATGCACCAGTCAAGCAGACTATTGTAGAAGACTCTGGCACTACTTGTCCTCAAGGCTATAAAAGGTTTAACAGCACGCATTGTCAAGGTATTACAAGTCTCGTCCAAGGATAAATCAGAGTTAAGAACTGAAATTGTGCAGTCTGAAACAGCTTTTTACATCCCCCCTCCTCTCAGACATCAATGAGTGCTCCATGCAGGGAGTGTGCCAGAACGGAGACTGTTTGAACACCCTCGGCAGTTTCAAATGCTCCTGCAAGGCCGGGTGGGTGTTGGAGAGGAATGGGTGTGTGGGTGAGTATCTGGCTCATTTTTAGCCCACTGTTGGATCCTGCTGTACGAAATGGAACCCCGTTGTCTGCTCCCTCAGATTCGGAGGCTCCGGCTGAGCAGGGCCAGTGCTTCCGGATAGCATCTGAGTCAAGGGGCTGCGAGCATGCACTGCCCACCTACCTGACCCAGGAGATGTGCTGCTGCACTGTTGGCAAAGCCTGGGGACCCCACTGTGAGCCGTGTCCTCAGATGGGCACAGGTGGGTAAAGGGAGACGGGGGGGGGGGAGACAGAGACAGGACCATGTCCATTTCCTGCTACTTTACACCTCCACAGAAGTAGTTTTGAGGCCAAGTTGAATTTTTTTACTTTCTTTCTAAGTGAAATGAACCTTTGTTCTTTCTTCCTGTGGTGCTCAGTGGCCTTCAGTAAGATCTGTCCTGCGGGGAAAGGTTACTTTTTCGAGAACAGAAGAGAGATTTTTGCCTTCCCTCCCATCATCTACCCCCGCAAACTCGACAAAGATGGTGAGTCTTTGAATGCTGTAACACGCGAGGCGCTCTGCAAATCTCACTTCTTAACCGTTATCGCTTTTCTTTTATTTCCAGAGACAAAACGCCCGGTGAGACATTACTCCTTTTTTCCCTCTTGACTTAGTTTTGTTGTTTTGCTGTATTTGAAATGTGATTATATCTGTTAAGCAGCCCCCAGAGACGACGACTGCTGTCCAGCAGACTCCCACCACCACCACCACCAGCAGCCCTCGCGTGCCTGGTAAACTCCTTTTTGGGAGTCAGATTAGTGAAAAGGCTGTTTGAGACAAATTGAGTCCACGTGTAGTCAAAATGCAGATCATCATGTTGTATTCCCACTAAACTTTGTCCAATTCATCTCTCTCCGTTGGACCCACAGTTGTTAAACCTACACCTCCGACAATCATCAGGCTGACCCCAGGCAATGTCCCCTTCGAAACACAGACTAAAGTCTCGGGTGAGTTTCCTCAGACTGATTCGGATATCTGCTATAAATTAAAGGGGCAATACGTGCAAAAAACACTGCTTATTTTCCTTCAGGTTAAGTTGTATTTATGTTTTCATTTCTACACATAATTAATAGTGATGTAGATCTACAGTTGATTTCGTACCTTTTTAAATGACCTTAAAAAAGTAATTGAAGCTAAACTGTCCAAAATGAGCAGTAATTACATCAACTTGCCGCCAGAGGGCAATAAACACAACTTTGTCCTTTTTCTGGAAATCACGTTTCCATCTTTGTACAGTCTGTGCGTTTTTTAGTATTTTAAATCTAACTGTGTTATTTCCCCCCCCCCCCCCCCCCCCCTTTGACATGTAAACAGTAGATGGATGAAAAGAGAAAATGGTTTATATCCTTTCGATTTTGGGTTGAACTTTCCCTTTAAGTGTATGCCGAGTTATTATAAATGCTGGTTCATGTTTCCTGCACGTCAGAACTTGAAAAAGCCAGCTCTCTGCATTCCCTACAAAGGGTAGATATTGTGGAGAGCTTTTTGTCCGTCCTTCACAAATGACACGTTGACTTTCTCCATGTAGTAAATATAATTTATGGCTGCGTGTAGAAAGGTTAAGTATACACTGAGCCAACCCCTTTGGGAGTTTTTAGCAGTAATCTGAGCATAGGCAGATGCATGCTTCTCTTTTTGCAGGCACAAATTTGAACACTTTGGGTATAAACCAACCCTGAGGTGATGTTCACACTTGGCTCTTTATGAGAGTTTAAACAATGACCAGCAGAATAATGCTGTATATTTAAAAATACTTGTTAAAAATACCATGTTATTCACTGACCTCTCCCACGTGGAGCTTATTCTTCATGCTAAATGTCTGTGTTTCTGACATGGCCAGCAGACGTAGATGAGTGCAAACTCAACAGGAACATTTGTGGTCATGGCGAGTGCGAAAGCAGCCTGAATGGATACGTCTGCCACTGTCACCACGGCTACCACCTCAACCAGCTAAGGAACATTTGCGAGGGTAAGGCGCTATCATGAGGACAATAGGTAGCTCACATGCGGGATTAACCAATGATAGAATCAAGCTTTTTATCTTGCATCATGGAAAATGTGAGATACATCTTTAAAGAACCTTTGTTGCTTTGAGTGTGAACAGATTTGCGTCTTGTTATTGCTCCATCCTTAAAGATCTCCTGTACAAACAAGCTGAAGGATCTATTACATAGATGATAAAACACACACACATTTTTTGTGGGCTTTGGCTGAATGTAAATACACAGCCTGGCCCACACCAGATTTGGGAATTTAAAAGATGTTCCATACATTTGTTGTATTGTCTCTTGTTGTCCAGACAATAATGAATGTGAGCTGGAACCGTGTGGCCATGGCAGAGGCCACTGCGTCAACACGGACGGCAGCTACAAATGCCTCTGTCGCCAGGGCTACAAACACATGGTGCAGCACGGCAGACCCAAGTGCATCGGTGCGTCCAGCTGGGTCAGCTCCTCCTGGTTCTCAGGAAGCCGTCAGACGCTTTACTGCTCCTGTCCTTTCTCATGTGCAGATCTGAACGAGTGCTCTAAACAGGACATCTGTGGCGTCGGAGGACAGTGCATCAACCTGCCTGGATCCTACAAATGCGAATGTCACACTGGATTCCGGATCAAGTCACACCGACAGCCCGTCTGCGAAGGTACAAACTCTCAGACTGTTGTGATACAATGTGAACTTTAGACTTTAGTACATTTCTTTCTCATGGATTTCAGACGTAAATGAGTGTTTAGATCCCGACACCTGCCCCGGTGAGCTGTGTGAGAACACAGTGGGCTCGTACGAGTGTGTGCCCTGTCTGCCTGGTCACGAGGCCCGGGGGGGCACCTGCTATGGTGAGAGAGTCTGTGTTCACCAGAAAAGAATAATAACAAGCCATTATAAGCCACTGAAGGCCTACATTACCCAGGTGCCTTCATGTGAGTCCCTTTAACTACAGTAAACTCATTTTGACATTTTTTTTCTCCAGATATCAATGAGTGTCTGAAACCCGGCATGTGTCCTGACGGCCACTGTGAGAATCTTCCCGGCACTTACCGTTGCCTGTGCAACGAGGGTTTCCTCCCATCCTCAGACAGCAAAGGCTGCAGCGGTGAGTATCTCCAGGGCTTAATGTGTGAACGATTCATTCTCCGCGTTCAAACGCACCGTATGCGTCTCCTCCTCCCGAACAGACATTAACGAGTGTGAGGACTTCAGGCTGTGTGCTAACGGCCGCTGCATCAACACGGAAGGCTTCTTCCAGTGCCAGTGCTACTCTGGATTCCAGCGCACGCAGGAAGGCAGCCACTGCGAAGGCACGAATCCCTCAACAAGAGGCGCCTGCATGCAGCCAATATGCAATGACCTAAAACCCAGACGGCAGCAATTCAGCTGGCAAGTGTGAGTCCAACATTCTTGTTTCCTTTCCTACAGATATCAACGAGTGCGAGAGGCCGTCAAACTGTCTGAGAGGCCGCTGCATCAACAGTATGGGCTCGTACCACTGCGAGTGCCAGAAAGGCTATGTGCTGGTCGGAGGAAGGAGGTGCCAAGGTCAGCCTTCTGTTAGTGTCCTCATAACTATAGTAACTAAGTCCCGAGAGACTGAACCTGCATTTAGAGCCTCTAAATCTAATCTTTAAATGTGCACTGTTTGTAAGATGATGATGCTTTTGGACACTCCTGCATCAGTGTTGTTGGCACATATTTGGAAGATTTTTGCACCGCTCATTGGAGGAGAAAAGCTTTTTGCCTCTGGTGTTCGGATTGCATCAGACACCGACGGCAGCAGGTGTTTGTCTGCCTTACAGATGTGGATGAATGCGCTGCAGACAGAAGCCTCTGCCAGCCGTACGGCACCTGCGAGAACAGACCGGGCTCGTACTCGTGCGTCTGCAATCACGGTTACATCCTGTCGGAGGACAAACGCAGCTGTGAGGGTGAGTCAGTGCAGCTCTGGGTCGAACGGAACAGTTTTTCAGATCCGGTCGTTCACAGCGGTTTGCCCCTGCAGCAATCCGCGTGTTCGTGGAGGAAAAGAAGGAGTGCTACCTGAACCTGGACGACACCGTGTTCTGCGACAGTGTCCTGGCCACGAACGTCACCAAGCAGGAATGCTGCTGCTCCATTGGAGTGGGATGGGGAGATCACTGTGAGATCTACCCCTGTCCCGTCTCCCAGTCAGGTACCTTCCCAGCAAATGAGAGTACTCACCGTTGTCACTCTCCAATCGCTCATTTATTTGTTGGGAAAAAAATAGACCATTTAGTGATTTTTGGCTGATTGTCTCCACGCAGCTGAGTTCCACTCACTGTGTCCGAACGGCCTGGGCCTCTACTACGATGAAGGACTCATGTACAGCCTGCCTGCCTACCACGGTGTGTGTCATCTAACTACCCAACACATGCTGAAAAGTGTCATTCAGGATTATAAATACTACTCAAGTAAATGCCTGAAAAGACCTTAATACTATAATACCATATAATAAAGCATATTTCTATGGAAATGATAGTAAAGTTACCAGCAAGTACACACACACACACACACACACACACGCTAGTAAAATGTCCATGGTCCCCTAAGCACATTGTTCCTTCCTGGTCTGCAGACATTGACGAGTGTTCTCTGTTCGCTGAGGAAATCTGCAAGAGAGGTCACTGTGAGAACACGCTGCCCGGTTATGAGTGCTACTGCGAAAAGGGCTTCTACTACGACAGCAACCTGCTGGAGTGCACTGGTGAGTTCTGAAAAGTACCCCCGCCAAAAGAAAAAGAAAAAAAAACAGACTTCAAAGTTTCAAAATGTTGCAAATATAATCGCTCAGTTTTTCAATCAAGCTTCTTTCTGCTGCCTCAGATGTGAACGAATGCCACGACGAGTCTCTGTGCACCAACGGCCACTGCGTCAACACTGAAGGATCCTTCTTCTGCACCTGTAGCCAGCCATGGATCCCGGACGCCACCAAGAAGAAGTGTGTGCTGGCAACAATAATAGGTGAGTGAGATGAACTGAGCCGCAAGAAGATGTCCTCTGGACTGAACCTGTGCTGCTCCACAGACGTAAATGAGTGCGAGGACCCGGCCAACTGCAAGAACGGCCACTGCGTGGACACACCTGGCTCCTACTACTGCATCTGTGCACCGCCGTGGACCCTGGCCACTGACCGAAACAGCTGCGTGACTCCTGAAGAGCAGGCCGGTGGGTGCAAACCCTCCTGCAGGCGTGTAGATATGACAACAGTAACAACTTTGTCAGATTGAACAAAGAAGGTGAACTTTAATAGGTGCCAACAAACAAACCTGCTAACTGTAGCATAAAGCCATCATCAAGTAACTTTAAGGCTACTATTTTCATTACATTTAATGTGGCTGAGGATGTTTTGAGATCATTTAATGCTATACATCTAAAGCTGGACCCACCGGTAAGCGCTCTGCTTTACTGGTGGGTCCAGCAAAAAACTGGAGAAAAACCCACCACTGGGCCCGGATCGACCTGATCCAATGAGGGATCCTTCAGTGTCATAGCCAGCTTTAACCATTTAGTGACATCCGCCAAACAAGGTGATTATGTTCTGTAATCTGAATGCGAGTGTTCATGTTGAGCCCTAGTATCCACTGCTGATGTGATTTTGGTCATTTTGACCTGCTAATGTTTGCAGGTAGGTGTGGGTCATGACCCTGTTGTACACAGTGATGAGCAGTAGTTCAGTTTGTGACCTGATAAATTTCAGCAGCCTGCCACGTTTGCGCTGGATTATTCTTGAGAGTTCTTGGCCACAGGAGGGATATTAAAACATCTCTATTTACGTCTTAACACGCCCCTCTGAAACCATAGGCCCTCACCTTTGACATTTCCGTCTGTATTTTTTTTCTTTTACCCTTCAAAATAAAAAGTCATCTTGCACCCATATCACAGCACACCCTGGCCCATGTACGTAACGTAGGAGCATCATTTTCTCTGCAAACTGCCTGCAAATGTCTTGATAGAAAAAAAACCTGAGTCAGCAGCAGTCTTCTGGCTCATATATCAGTAAACTTTCATCAGGTGCAGTATTCCAGATCAAGGCCAGATACAACCTTGCATGCTGTATCTGAAAGAAAGGAAACAGGACATGCAAGGGGTGGACACAATAGCCGAAAAACTCAGTTATGGTAGTGGAAATGCAAATAAGCTAACTGAATTTACCTGAAGATTTGGTGTTAACGGTGCCCGATCACAACGTCCTGCCTGGTAGTTTGACAGCCTTGCTGTATGTTGTGATGTATCAGAATTATTGTGTCCACCACCTGCAGTCAGAGCGGTCCCTGACCACATGTTCCTACTGTAACCAGTGTCTGTGGTGCCCTTTGCAGATGTGAATGAGTGCCAGGACCCCTCCTACTGTAAGAATGGGAGGTGTGAGAACACACCCGGCTCCTTTCACTGTTTTTGCGACCCTCCCCTCACCTTCAGTGCAGCGCTGAAACAGTGCGTCTATGACGGTGGGTAAAATCAGTCGGAGCGGATGATCTGCGTTTTAGTTTTTTTTTTTGCTTACGTCGACATCTGCCGCTCATGTTGCTCCTTTTAACTCCTCCTCCTTTGTGTCCCATGTGGCCTGACCTGGCCCACCATTTATAAACCCTCTTTCTGAAAGGGACAGGTTGCATTCCTAGAGAGGATCCATGCACATATTATGCATGTAAGCACATATCTGGAATAATAATACTTCTTTTGCATGTAAGATTGTACAAAGCACAGTGAACACAGTTTATCCGATTTATTGTAAACTGGTGTCTCCATTTTAAGCTACTTGTGCTACAGGCTGAGCACAAGGACAAGTGGTCGACATCTGCCATAATGTATACACATAAACAGGAGGTGGCTTTGTCACTCACTTTCATTTTTCTTTTGTCTTTCTTTCTACACCAAAGGAAACATACATGGCGGTCACACAGAATTGTGACCGTGTAGGTCGTCGCCCTGATGAGGATGAATCCTCCAGAGTTGACACTCTGAAAGGGCTGTTGAGCCTAAGTGGCATTTATCCTCACCTTTGTTCTTCCAGATCGCACCGCAGCTCACAAGGATGTGTGTTTCCTCCATGTTGATGAGGGTTTGATCTGCAGCCAGCCCAAGAACGACATGGTGGTCACCTACTCGCAGTGCTGCTGCCACTATGGCCGTGGCTGGGGGCCCGAGTGTAACACCTGTCCACCCCGCCACTCAGGTGAGCAAACTGAAAACATCTCGCTTCTCTTGCGCCTCCTTCCGCTGGAAACTAAGCACGCTCTTTTGTTCAGATATGTTCAACCGCCTGTGTCAGATGCACCTGGAGACCGAGTCTGACGGGGAACAGGATTCCATGGCGGTTTTTGCCAACTACAACCCAGGTAAAACCACGTGCACCATTGTCTTTGAGAAAGATGGTTCCATGTGCAGATCCTGGCTTTGGGCCATTCGTACTTGTAGGCTTTTGTCATGGTTAGGGTGTCTCTTTTATGGAAAACAGTTATATAATTCTTTTAGAACTCTTCACCCACCGCTTCACTCTCTAACTTCTTTCTCCCCTGCAGGGGACAGTTCAGAGGAAGATTCCGATGAATGCAGCTGCGCAAACGGCCGCTGCGTTCGCTCCTATCTGGGCACAATGTGTGAATGTAACACAGGTTTTAGGCTGGACCACTCCCGCACCCGCTGCATAGGTCCGTACATACTTCTACTAAATTATTCATTTGTGATTTTTGCTGTTGTTAGCACCCTTACACTTGGATTTTAACTGATCTTTAAAGATTAAAGATTACTTGTGGTTTTTTTTTTCTTTCAGACATTAATGAGTGTGCAGAGCCAGGAGTTCGCGTCAGTCCCTGCAAAAACTCCCGCTGCGTGAACACAGCCGGCTCATACAAGTGCTTCTGCAAGCACGGCTTTGTACCCACACGCAGGCCCAACATATGTGTCCGCCGAAGAACTCGATAACCTCCGTGAGCCGCCGCCTTTATTCGTATTGTCAGTATGTGAGACATCATGCTGTGCACACACCTCAGTCTGACAGCACAAATAAGGTCTGAGTGTTGACACAACTTCTCCTCAGGAGCCAAATCATAGCTCACTGGCTCGTATCAAGTATAAAACATAAAACATATCGTCATCCGCACCTCTTCCACTTCCCTGCATACATTTAAAGAAGTAAAAGGAGGAATATCTTTGTCTGTGCAACATTTTTGTAATTATTTTTAACAACTGTTATGTTGAAATGGTGTATTTCTGTGTTCTTTCCTCAATGATGTCCCCGCTGAACTAATCTTTACTCTTGATTAGAATCTCATGTTTCAGCCCATTACATATTGTCCATCTTATGGTATTTCCCCCTACATTCCCACTGTACTCCTCATTTTTTTCATCATAACCTCTGTGTTGATATGTTGAATGTTGTTTTATTTTTTTGCATTGTTGAGTTGGTGTTATTGTACAGTTTGATGCTCCTATAGGGATGTTTCCTGTCCTATTTGTTGATGTAAAATATGAGAAAGCGTGACATTTTTGTATAATTTGACGTGTACACCAAAGTGGACTTGAAGCCAGAATAAGAGATCATGCACTTAGTGATGGATAAATGGGAATATTTGGTTATTTAGCCTATTTCCAGGAGAGGTTTTTGACATCTGTTTTCATGTATTTTGCAAACCAAAGACAGGAGAAATTTAATTAAAAATAGATGTCAACCAGTTGCGTGTGTGCTCTTCTTGTGTGGGGTCATATATTATCCACACATTGAAAATTTTAAACATGAACCATTCAGAAGTCACATGTGGTCTGTTGGACTGCACTGGGGGTGATTCAAGGTTGCTTTTCAAGCACACCTAAAAAGCAAATAAACTCAGCACACAGAAGGGTCTCCAGAGGTTTTCCTTGAGCTTTCTTTGTACTTGCTTGTTGCATATAAATCTCTGAAATTCTTCACTGCAGTGGATACTACTGCAGTGATTCATCATCATCAATAGTGGGATATATTTTTGTTTCTCCTTCAACCAGAACTTCATCAAGTGAAACTATTATGTTAACTTTATTACTTTTAAATGCTTAAAAACAAAAACAAAAAAAAAACCTTTTGTTATGTTCATATGATTCATTTTCTTACTTTTCTACGTTGGAAATTGGAATTTATAAAAAGTACCAATATATGCCACTAGAGGGAGGTGCAGCTGCATATTTACAGCTCTCCCCAATTTCAGACAGTCACTGCTGTGTAACAATAATGAATCGATTAGTCCTTTACCAGTATCAGAACAATGGTTTGCCCGGGCGTGAACAAGAGCTTTCCCAACAACCTGTTGGTGGCTGTTATGCAGCTTTCTGATTCATTTGTGGTAGAAAAAGATCCACATGACTAAAATAACTGCCCATCTGTTGAGCTGAGCCGCACACCAAGATACTGTATGGTGATATGAAGCCCCCTGCATCCCTCCACAGATGCACCTCATTCTGTGAGCTCACTGAGTCACGTTGCACAGGAGTAGTACCGCGGCTCCTGTGTGTCCTGGTTCCATTCTATCGATGTATTATATAATTTTAAAACTGGAACAGCAGGGTGACCTCCAGCAACAAGTTTAGGGAATATTAAGAGGATGAACAGCAGGGATGGAGGGTGAGCAAGAACCTAGCAAAAATAGCATAGCTACTCTGGAGAGATGGCTCCAAAAAGTGTTGGGATATAAATATCTTTTAGTGGGTCACGCTGATCGGAGCACAGTCCATTGGATCTTGGATTAGGTGGTCAAATCCACCAGAAACTCAGATGAAAATAATGGCTTAAAGCAACATGATTATCTCAAGTTACGGCGTGTGTCACTTCACAGATGCAGAACACACGCTGCTGTTTTATGATGTTCACAAAGTCCCAGTGCAGCTCCATGTGGGCCGAGTCGGGCCTGCAGGAGAACCAGCCGCTGCAAACCTGTCGCTTCAGAGCCTCCTCACATCTTCCTGATGATGGTGGACTTGTAGAAATTTTGATGGGAAAGATGAATGCAGTTGCACGGGCTTTTCTTCAGCCAAAGCTGCCATAATTCTGGGTGAACAAGGTTGTCTCAGCTTAATCAACATGAGGTGTCTATCTGAAGGTTGGCAAACACGTCACCTGAAGGGCAGCGGCCGAGGCCCCTCCCCAGGGTCTGGGTCGTGTGATTCAGGTTTATGGATAAAACATAACACTCAGAGCATGATCTACCCAACTGTCACACCAACGATGCCCCCCCGCAACTCCACCCCGACCGCTGCCTGCACCGACGTTGAGCCCACCCAGCCAGGGTCCCGTCTATGGTGAGCAGACAGAAAGGGGGGGTTTAGCTCAAACTGCTGTTGCATGCAGAAAACACTGTACTGGACCCACTCTGGCAGCCAGAGGAGGACTTATATCCTGCACTCAGCTCTTTCCCTTTGTCACGGTGGATTGTGGATGAGCTCTCTGCTGGGGTGTGGGTCTGTGCACGGGGGTGGTGGTGGTGGTGGGGTGGCGACTGGGGCCGGGGGCGTAAACAGGTTGTGTGTGTGTGTGTGTGTGTGTGTGTGTGTGTGTGTTCTTTGTGTGCTGACACACACCCTGGTTTTGTACAGCCATGCTTTACGAGTTACAAAGAAATCATATAAAATATAAAACATGTGTCAACTGTATATACAGTTTTATCGAGAGAAAACTCACCAACATGTGTTTTCATCCTAAATCCTAAAGACTTCCAGAAAGCTTCAAATGCTTCAACACATTCACGTAACAGATGCAAAACCATGGAGCCCCACTAAGGACACATCAGAGGCTTTTCATTTCCACTAAGTGCTCATAATGAATAGTGTGCTCTCTTCCCAAACAGCCAAGGCCTCCCTGTGGGACCCATCATCTCCTATAGACTTTACCACCGCCACTTTGTTGGCTCAGCTACGCCCATGCACCCATGTCACACACCCTCAGACGCGGTGCACGCCGAGAACAGAAACACAAATACAAAATTTAGAGTCCACAGTAAAATTCCTATTTACAGGCCCTGACATAAATGGTAATTGTGAACGCTGAAAATATCATTAAATCAGTGCTTAAAGGAGGAGAAGAAATGAGAAAATGCAGGTTTTATGATCTTGGGAGGCGACTCTTGCATAAGGAGCTTTTCTCAGCCTTTATGAATAACCTCGGTCTGGAGGTGGAAGCCTAACCAGGGGCTGCAGTGTTTCAGCAATTATTTAGTGTAATAGTGATGTTAGAAAGAGGGGAGGGTGAGTTGGATCCTAGAAGCAGCCCAGACAATGTTTTTGGGTTTTTAGAAAGACGTCCTGATTCAGACAACCGACCTTAGCCACGGATTCTGTATGTCTGTAAAGCACCAGGGAAGACACAAATATACTGGCAAGACAACGTAAAAACGGCAACCAAGGGATGAAAATGTGACTTGTGATTAACTGTGCATACATGCACAGCTTTTCTGAAGCATTACATCACTGCTTTATTCGTGATGGTTACACTTTGCATAAGAAGATGGCTCTAAAAGTCTCACTTTAGAGATTTACTTAAACTAAACAAGCCCAGATTTGGAGCAACATGAATGTCGAATCTCAAACTGTCATTAGAGGAATTTGCGTAGTTTAATAAAATGTTGGTCACCATTTGGACAGAAAAAGGTCTTATCTTCTGCAGTGAGTGGGTGTTTAGCTTTAGCACATGAGTGTATGAGGAGAGAAATGGAAGCAGGCTAAATATGGCACACAGGAGCCTTTATAGAGGTTGGCTCTCAGTGCACACAGCTCTCTGAGCGCCATACATTTGATGTGGGAAAGTTTGATTAACTAATTATCCTGGTTTCTTTTAATGAATGTGGTGTTCTGCAGCACACAGACACCACCTTTGCATGCTTAATTATGCATGAGTACAATTTACAAAGCAGGTGGTCTTTAAGATTAATGAGGCAAAACCTAAAACCAGAATGCTTTGTTTTTTTTATTTCAACCAAATAGCCCATTTTAAGACATTGTAGTGTAAACATTTTCTTTTAAACATTTTTTAAGAGATTGTTGCTGGATTTGTAGTCAAGCATGATTTGAAACAGCCAAGTGGATGGTGAAAGCTTTTGGTTTTAGCACCAGGGACAGCACCAGATCCACCACCGGAGCAGCTTTTCGCTCTCCTCCACGGTTATATCTGAGAATGCTCCAACACTGTTACCCATGTGACTGCGAGGGGTCAGCGCCCACCCACACACCCACCCACGTACGCACGCACCCCCACACACGGCCACTTTTTTTCTCTCTTTCTTCTCTGTCGGAACGGGGGCAGAGGCAGCGGGAGTGAGCGAGGCGCAGACGGCTCTACGGATGCTCGGCCGCAGGAGGAGAAGGCGCTGCGGATATCCGTCTCCAACCTGCCTCGACACGGGCTCTTCTCGAAGCTACTTTTGTTGACCGTTCGGGGTCCAAGCTGTAGACGCAAACACTGAATGATCCGTCGGGTTTTTGTAACGCCCTGCGCGACGGAAAAGAGCCGTTTTCCCCCCTTGAAGATGCGGGCTGAGCAGAAAAATCGCTAACTCTGTCACCTGGGATTTTTCAAAACGTTACCAATCCAGCTGACTCTGGCTAAGGGGAAACCTTTGAGGCTGTAATAAAACACCGACCAGCGGTGGAACTGAAGACTAAAGAGAGGTGAGCTTTATCCTTTCGTCTTTTTATTCCACCAGCCGGCTAATGGTCCTAATAAAGCTAATGAGAGAGCGTGTTGTCCAGGTAACTGCTGCTAGCTTACCAGCGCTGTTGGTTTTCCAAACTCGCATCTATATTATCGCCTTTAATTGCATTTTTGTTGATGCATATTGAGGCAAACTATGGAGATACAATTATTCTGTTGTTGCAGCTGCTGGTTTGAGGAATGTATTGGTTGGAATGAGCCGTGTTTCTCCTGCCATTGTTTGAATTGGTGTCATCTGCGTGGTTCGGGACTGTGGAGCCTCCATCAAACATCTGCTCAGACGTGTGTGTCTGCCACCATGGCCATCGTAGGTGTTTGGCCCCTGGTGTGTTTTCTGTGGTGGCTGGTATTACGGAAGGCTGCAGCTGCTCCATTCGACATGGTGGGCTCCGTGCTGGTGTTGTGATGGGACCGCCCGGCCTAGACTCTGTTTCATGGGTTCAGGGATGCATCAGGTAGAAAGGTGCAAAATAAACACTAGTCAAAACCACCATCTCGCCATGTTTTTAAGCGTGATTTTGCTTTCTAGGCGACATGTTGAGGTTTGACGTCGTCTACACGTGTAGAGCCATGATTTATGGACCACCAAACAATAAACTAAAATGAATGGAAAAATAAATGGTGTTTTTCTAGTATTATGCGTTCATGGAAAATGTTGATGAGATCCTTTCGTGTTTGTGTTTTGCTGGCGTTCTCACATGTGTGCAGAATAGAAATGTCAGGGTAAAAAGTTAAAATGAAGCTGCAGAAGGAAAGGAAAAAACAGTAGTGGGGAGATAAGATGGAGTGGTTTCAGTTCCCATGCATTTAACACTTGTTTGGCTGAAATCCATTTCCTGTTCAGGAAAAGGTTTTACAGTTTTTAGTGACATTTTGTGAATTGATAAATCCCTCTACATGTGGAAGTGGAAATAAACTGACATTACACGATGGTGAATGCAACTAATTGCTGCCAACTGGCAGATGGTGCAGAAAATAGAGGCTGAACATTATGTTATATCCAAGATGCCACTTTTCCTCCTCCTCCTCCTCCTCTCAACACCTCCCTCATCATTTAGTGGCCATACATTCATATGGAAGATAGATTTAACACAATAAATAATTTCTTTTGAGTACAAATATAATTGAACTGGCTGTTGTTAAATAAATGTATAAATATAGACATTCAGGTTTTGTGTCTCCGCAATGTTCATAATTATGTATCCCCTTTGTTGTAGGTGTAAAGATCTTCTTCTATTAACATAACCTCAACATTTTATGAACATTGCAAAGAATAATTTGCATGAACTAACTTGTGTAAACCCTGTGTTTTACTCTACCACCAGGGGGCAGCATTTAAATCGTTAACCGGTTGAAATGACGTTAATGGGGCAGTGCCTGCAGGCAGTATTAGGCCTAATCATGAAGCAGGCTTAATACTCTACTATCAGACATTAACTATGTGTGCCTCAAGATAATGGACTATGATCACAGTCCTTTATTTGTCTTGGTTTTGCAGCAAGGTATGCTGCCTCTGGTAAATGTTGTGATCCATGTGTTTACCCCATCCTCAAAAAAAGATGACATAAAATCCTACTTCAGTGTTGCTGGCCTCAGACGCTGTGCACAGCGGCTTTGACGAGACACGGGGTCGTGATGTGAGATGAATGAGAGATGGCCACTGGCTGGCGAGATGAACAGCGCTCAACAATGGAGCGGGTCTGTGAATGTGGGCCCCCCATAGTGCTGATTCTCAAAATCCCTCTTGAACAAGCTTTTTTTTTTTTTTTTTTTTTCAGTTCCTGTCATTCACACTTTGATTGTGTTGCAGTGAACCATAGCCGAACCCGGTATACGCTTGTTTAACGTGTCAGTGCTGCGTGCATATGTGCAGTTCTTTATTCTACATTTGTTATTGCTCTTTTGTAATTCTGTTGATTATAACATCATCTAAAAGCTGGGGAAAGTGACAGTTTATAAGGGCAATTATTTTTAATTTTCCTATTTAAATTAATAGCCACATGAATAATCACTTATTTAAACATCATATATCCTTTGTACTTGTGCAGTAGTGTAAGATATTTGAGTATGGCTAAAACATTTGTTTCAGGAATTAAAAAAAGAATAGCACATTATTGGGTATCCATTAAAGCTGATGGTTCTTCACAGTTTTTTGCCATCAGACTTGGTCAGCAGGTGGCATGTCTGCTGTCAAAAAAAGACATTGTCCATGTGGCTGTTTAAAGTTAAATAAACACCGGCATTCCGAATAAATATCTGATCGACATTCTCTGCATGTAGCTCCTCTCCATCTTTGGCACCATGACAACACCATATTGCACATAGACTCCAGTAGTCATGAGTCTCATTCCCCCCCAAGTACTGGAAATTCGAGGTTTTTGAGTTTTGGACGATCATGCAGCATTTAGGTGATACGTGACGTCAAGTTCTGCATGTCAAAATTAAATGTTGCTCACATGATCAGGAGAGCTGATGCAACACTTGTGCTTCTTTGAAACATTCTGGAAGTTTGTACACCTGGAAATGTCCTGTGTGATAGAGTAGACCCACTACATACTTGTCAATTATTTGACAAACCTGTGTGCTGAGGAGTTATTTGAAAACTATGAACATACACACACGTATTTCGTGTCAGTGTGTTGACAATCTAACAAATGTTGGTAGTATCAATGAACTTTAGGCCTGGTATGGATGCTAAAAGCATCAGAACGGTGTGTATGCAGAGAGGTGAGATATGAGCAGGCTGACACTGGTCTATCGGTTAGTTAATTGAATAATGGTGAATTAGCCTGGCCTGTGTGCCTCTGATGTTTTTAATGTGGGTGTCTGGCAGATCTGGTGCTGTGACCTCCACCCAGCAAACACTCAGCAGCAGAGGCTCAACTAAACTCAGACTAACGCCTGTGTGGTTGGGGCCTGTCTCTAAGTTCAGTGCTCTCTTTTCTACCTGTTTGGGTATAGTAGTGCCTCTGTTTGATGTTAAATGGAGCTACATATTTGGTATAGTTAATTTAACATGTACAGTAAGTAATCTTATACTGTACAAATCATTTATGGCCGCAAACAATATTTAGCTTATCAGCATGATATTTATCCTGTTTTGGTGACTTAATCTGTTCTTGGAATCAGCTGTTTGCTAAGAACATCAGTCCAAAACTAGAGAGGAAATTATGGCTAAATTATTATGTTTATCATGTTAATGTACTCAGCCAGAGCACAAACCCTCAGTAAATATAGTGTACACGGAGGTCCTGCTGCCTGCGTGAGGTGTGATGAATGTGATGCTACACACCAACAAAGGACTAGTGCTGTCCTATTCATCGAGGCATTCAGGGCCGGATTAGCAGCCTGTGGATGGGCCTCTGATGCATATGTGCCTCTGGCTGCCTCGCGTCTGCAGACAGGAAAGGCTGGAGCGGCTGGGCTCCGCTCTCTGCTGACTCCTCCATTGTAGGGGCCAGTTAGTCGGAGCCGGCTTTGTCTGCCGGAGCTGGCTTCCCCACCGTGTGGGCTCTTCTGAGTATTGCAGGCAGCTCCATCCGGGGAACAAGACAGTTTGCTGCTTTAGAATTATAGATGCAGTTATAGTAAAATACAAGTCCTGCATTTAGTTAAGATCTTTATAAGGAGACGTGCAGCTCATTGTTTTGCATCCCAGAGAGTGGTTGTCTGGGCTCCCCTCAGTCCCCTGGTGCACCATGGGAGTGTAACTGGCTGATGCACAGAGGCCTAATTTCCCGCGGGGGACTGATAGTGGCTCCATTTCTCTTTTCATCCCCCCCTTCATTATTGGATGCAGTGACAAACGGACCAGCTGGGCAGAGGGAAGCAGGCCTGAGTGGGGAGGAGGGTTGACAAAGAGGCTGCTGGCTCTGGCCTGCTTTCCTAACGCTGTCAGTCTGCTGATGTGTCTGCCCATTCTGAAGCTGGGGTTTATCCTGGAGGCAAGTCTTTGTGTCCCACTTTAAATCTGTCACTTTACACAAGCAATATTCTAAACAGGAATTTTAACTCGGTATAACCTACTTCCACATTTTGAGCAAAGTAATAACATAATTGCAAATGACTGATGTACCTAATTTATTTAAGTTTTGGTTGAACTTGTAAGAATTCCTGAAGTGATTTTGGGGTATGACGTGCGCGTGGCTGGTTCTTGATCAGTCTTTATATCACTGTCTTGTGTGTGTTTTTGGATTACGCCTGCTGGGGATTTGCTTACATCAAATCTCTTTAATGTCCCGTTTTTGTGGCACATCTGTCTGACTGTCTGGCTGCCTTCATATGCATCTTTGTCTTTGTAAGAAGTTGCATTTAAGCAGCTTTAGGGCCAGCAACTCAAAACACTGAACTCCAAAGCCTTACAGTGAAATCGTTGATGTGCTTTATGACCATCTGATTAGATCTGTGTGGTTGTTCATAGCTGGGATGTTGTGGGTGAATTTAACATGCATGTATGATGTTTGGTCTGCTGTGTGTGTGTGTGTGTGTGTGTGTGTGTGTGTGTGCGTGCGCGCGCGTGCATGTTGTGGAATGAGTATTGGTCGTATTGTAGTAGGTCAGAGGATTGTCGTCTGATCCACTGAGTAGCGATTAGCGTAGATATTGAACCAGGCTCTCCCCACCCACAACAGGGGGAGGATTGCCCTCCATTTGCTGCAGCCAGACACTTGTGATGACATTGGTCTCTCCCATCTCCAGCCCCCACCTTGGTCTTCTCATACAGACAACAACATGGACTTCACTGTTAATTGACCTGCCCTGGATTATCCATCACTCTCTTGGTCTTTGCTTTTTGGGTGTGTTATTTTTGTTAGTTAAACTGTGTATTTCAGACATCTTAGACATTTTCCTGAGCAGTTTGACAAAATGGCATGCTGCAGGAGATGGCTGTCTTTAGGTGATATTCAGAACAGTCTTCAGAAGCTTCAACCTAAAGTACTGAGACACACACAGACACACAGACACACACACACATATTGGGGTGTACTGGGGTGCCAGCGAGTGCAAAGATAGCAGGTCAGGGGGTGGTGTAGATAGATTCCCTGCCTTCCGCTCTAATCCCTGCATTTAGTTTCTATTCCCAGTGACTTCTTAATCTCCTACTAATAGGATTTGCAAAGGTTTTGTTTTATTTTTTTGTATGGTTGCAAACCACGTGACTTAACAATACTGAGGTTTACATGACCGTTATGCTTAGTGTCATTGCTGTGGCAGAAAGACAGCTGCTCTTGTGTCCTTTAGATTCGAAGGCTTGTGTCCACATAAGAAAACTTTAGAATGATTTAGCCAGGATGATGATCACTGTGTTGTAGTCAGAAGGCAAACCTGTAAGGATGTTTAAATGTAGATTTATGCTAATTGGGAATGCACCATAACAGTGTGGCTTACACACAAATTTCCCCACGCATCTGAAGATAGTACCCGGGTCCAAGCTTGTTTTTAATGCTCTTACACACGAGTTGCCTCAAAGGATGCTGGACAGTGAAACATTTTTTGCAGAATTAGACAGTTTCAGTGTACAGACTCAGTTGTGTGTCAGTGTTTGTTTTGAGGCTGAGTTTAGGATCACTCCAAGAGCTTTAATCAAACTTCCAGATGAAAAGAACACAGAATCTATGCATCGCCTTATCACATCGCTTGATGTGAACTCATAGAAGTTATATATGAAAAAACGTGCAGTTTCATCGCACCTCATTGTTAGATTAAACTTGAGTTGAAGGAATTAAATAACTTTTTAACATCTTTATACTATTGTGCTCTCTGTCATTGTGTCTTGATATAAAGAAACCATAACGACTAAACACCATAGATAACTCATGTGGTATTGACAAACTGAATACTCAACATTGTCTATTAATCTGGTTAATGCTCTTAAACAAATGCCCCCCAGTTGGTTAATGGGTGTCTGTGTTGGGGGGGTTTAATCTCCATGTAGATCCCCCATTAGATGATAATGCACAATACTGTGGGCAGACTGTCTGATTGTGGACAGGTACTGTTTTGTTTCATACTTCTTACATATTACATATATTTACACATTTACAGTTACATTAATAGCATGTTGTGGCAGACAGGGTGTGTCTCTCACCCAGATGGTTTATGGGTAAGGGGGTGTGCCCCAGATGTAGACCTTTTATCTGGTCTTTTATCTGATCTTTTATCTGACCTTTTATCTGGGTTAACCAGCTCACTGTTTGTTGTTCATCTCTGCTGCAAAAACTATATTAAACTACATTAATCCACTTCACGCCTGGAGTCATTACCACCTGCTGCAATGTATTACATGCCTCAGTACAGTAGTAGAAATTAAAAACAAAATCTTTCCTAAACGAAATCCTGTCTGGTAGATTGGGTGATGTGAAATTTTCTTGCTGAATGCTGACTGAATCCATTGTTCTGTGTCCGTAGGTTGAATGTGCTTCCCTCCTGCTCAGACACCATGAGCACCATCTCACCCACAGACTTCGACAGCTTGGAGATCCAGCAGCAGTATAATGACATCAACAACCGCTGGGACCTGGCAGCAGAGACCGACTGGGATAATGAGAACAGTTCAGCGCGTCTTTTCGAGCGCTCGCGCATCAAGGCTCTCGCAGGTAGGCTTCAATTCCGGCACGTGGGAACAGCAGCATCACAACAACACAGCCCCGGTGGTCTTACTACTAGTGCTAGTCTCTTATAACCAAGAATTAGTCCGTCCTTTAGTATAATGCACACAATGCTTCCTATTCATGTAATATCATCATTAAAACAAAAAAATGAAAAAATTACCCACACATTGCACTAACCCAGTTGTGCTCCAGACTGAGCAAAACCTTTTGACTTTCCCAGGAGGCATTTTATTTTTATATGTAATCAGAAAAGGACGACACCGGCAGGTAACTGAAGTTTGAGGTGTGAGCTTTTTCTTCAGGACAATGTGACACACTTAAACGAGTCTGGAAGGGCCGAGAGACTATATTGCAGTTTTAACATTCTTCTGAACAAAGACCTGTTCGCTCCAACTAAATAAACCAGATGAAAGACTGACGCCTTTGTAACTGTTGTAGCACCTCCAACAGTTTTATTTGACTTTAGACATTTAATATCCGATTAATTTTTCCAAAAAGATGCAGTTTTGTGAAGGGCCCAGCAGAGGGGAGCAACAACAGCCAGGCACACACACACATGCACACAGTGCTGCTGAAACCACATCCTCTGGGCAACTTTGAATACCGTTGTATTCACATGAAGTCAGTATAAACCCTCATTTTACTCACAAATACAGGCCACTCATACAGGCCAACAGAAACGCACTTTGCATCTTGACTGTATCTTAAATTCTACTGTGCAGCATTTAAATATATTCTACATCTTGCTGATGTCACATAATTATAGGGTGTGTGTGTGTGCACACGCGCGCGCGTGCGTGGCGTGCATGTGTTCACCTTTTCATGCGAATACCAGTGCAGCCATCTCCATGATGACAAGTGTGGGCTTGATGGGCACATTCTTTGACATGCTCAAGCAGCTACTTTCCCTCAAGTGCAGGTTCCTGACCACCTTTTACAACCTGCTGCTAAATGTCAAGATATTTGTGTCATGTAAGCTGCTACCTGCATACATCTCCTGTTCTCACAGGGTTTTTCAGAAACTTTCTCTGTCTTTGTGCTTGACAGTATAACTGTCAGTGACCACATTTCCTGCCTCACTCTGATTCTTACACTCTTTCGGCCTGTTTATTTTTTTGATGCTTTAACATCAGCTCACTTCATTGTATTAAGATGATTGCTTTGCTAATAACACACACTTCTTCAAATTTGTTTTACCTTTTAGAAGCAATGCCCTTCTTGTACACACACAGGCCAGCTGAGAAAAATCAATGGTATCTTGAGGTTTTATATATGCCCAGTGGGATTCTAAATGGCCTTTACTGGCCATACTTTGTTATTTTTTCAGTCTCTTTTCTCTGTATGTTTCAAGCATGGTAGCTTTCCCTCAGACAGAAGTGTGTTCACTTCACATCTCATTAGTCCAGTCCCTTTCCGTGAACATCCAGTCAAAGCAGGCCTGGGGGGGGTTGGTTTCCGTAATGAGACCCTTCCAGATGCTCCCTGTTCTTCAGGAAAAATACACATCAAAAACATCCCAACTTTTTAACACTGCATGCTGAAAAGCTCAAAAGCCTCATACCAACAAGAGAGGCTGTGACCTTTGTGCCCTCCGTGGCCACAGACACGATACTAAAAATTAACTTTAACTAAGTTTTTAAAAAATTAACAAGAAATAGCATTATGTAGATATATTTGCGTTTGCGTGTGTGTGTGTGTGTTCAATGTGGCACATGCCAATACAGTAGACTTCATGGTTTTTTTATAAACAGATTACACATTAATATCTTGAATATTGTTTTGTCAGAGGAGTGGTTGCTAAACATCGCTGAGACAGTTCCATCAACTTCCTTCCTGTCTTAACGTCACACTGCAGAACCCACAAACAGAAAGCTTAGATCATCTGTTGTCTTAAAAATGATAAAAGAAATGACAAAACCACAGTGTAAGATGCAGTAAAAGTACACAGTTTGACTTTCTGGTTATACCTTTTGTGGCTTAGGCCACACCCCAGTGGCCTATGGAATTACAGAGGCGTTGAATAATCCGCCCCAAGCTACACTGAGTAAGGAACTCTAATGGTTTAGTCCACCTCTACACCTCCTTCCACCCCTCCTCCTTCCACCGTATTCTTCGTTTACGCCCCTCCCTTAAACACACCTTATGCAAATTGCCCAGTTTTCAGTAGCCAGAGAGAGCTTTGTTTACACAGCTATCTGCCTCCAGCCAGTTAGTCTGTCTCTGCGCTCCAGTCCAACAAGTGCTGGTTCAGAGTTTGGAGGGAAGGACTGGGCAGGATTCTTTTCTGCTGGAACCACCACGGAACATAAGCAAAAGCTTTCACTTTGCTCTGGAGCTTCACATGTGGTGAAATTCTTCACAGTAGGAGGTGAAACAGGAGACCATTTTTTTTTTTTCTCTTCAGTTTAGTCTCAGATGGTTCTCTGAAAAAACATCTCCAGCCCTCGCGCTCGCTTCTGTGCTTTCATTGGACAAGGTGAGACATTGGAGATGAAGAAAAGCTGCAACAGTTTTCAACTGGTGGAATTTGAAAACGAAGGATAAAGAATTTTTTTATGCTCCAAACCTTTATCGGTGGGAAGACTCTATTTCAGTGGAAAGGGTTGCATCATCTGTGCTATGCAGGAGAACTCCCATTCATTCGACATCTGAGGGGAATACTTTGGAGAGTCTTTTTTTGAAAAATGGCCATGGACTGGGACCACAGGAACAGAGAACCCAGTTTGTCCCCTGCAGCGTTTGTTAATCAGGTGCAATATGCTAATATCCTGGAAGGACGGTTTAAACAGCTGCAAGGTAAGAGTTATACTGATGTATTGATATGGTTGTAGGGATAAAGTATTGTACATTCATCCAATAAGGGGCAACTAAGCAGGGTACAGGCCCAGTTTAACTAAGCCAATATAAAATTGAAAATATGGTAGATAAAACTGTTAAAAGCTAATAACTAAACTGTTCCCAAGTTGAAGTATAATAGTTTATAGAATAGTGCACACAGTGTACTACTCGGATAAGTGTTTCTGATTTCATTTGCTTTTGTTTGTGTAGGATTTTGCTGAAAGCGACACTATTCTCCATTAACGCAAATATTTTAGAGATTCATGGGAAGTTCCGCTTCAGTTCAGCTTTGAAGCAGGCAAACATTCTGGCTCCTGATCAGTCGGCCACCTGTCCTTTCTTATCTTATTACAATGCACGTCTCTGTCTCTGGGTAAAGCTTGTTAGAATGACGAGGACCTCCAATCAGGATCCACAGGTAGCAGTTATATAATTATTCTTGAATTTGCTATTTTTGCTAGTAGCAGAGTGTAATAAAATGATGAAGATCTGCTCACGTCCCTCTCAGGGTTGTCGTAGCTTGCTTGTGTTTCGTCATCTCTGCATGTTTGACATTCTTGGTCCAGACCCACAGTTTTACCTCCAGTGTTAACCAGTATGCTCGCTGATGCAGGGGAAAGGATTGTCCTCTGAAAAAAGTTGCTTCACGCACACAATGACAACATCAGTACACTTGACTGAAAAGCTACAAAAGAGATACTATCATTTAAACCAAAGAATGTAGAAATAACTTGTACTAGCTGTAGTTTTCAGGGTCACAGAACTTCCCTTTCACTTTTATGAATTTACATACATGGTAAAAGAACCCTGTCTCTCTATGTACAGATTTCAGAAATGAGAATATTGCTTTATGCTTTTCTTGAAATGTGCATTAATAAGCTCTGAAGGAAGTCACTGTAAATACATTCACATGTGCCCTTACCTCAGACACATGCAGGTCTTGGAAACACCCACTTGAATTTCCAGTTTGACTGCCCTCAAGGTTCATTCCATGTTACTCCCTCTCCGATACTGTGTGAGATGATGTCTGCATTCACTTCTGATTAAACAAATGTGAATGCATATTTTTGCCACCGCGCATAATGAAAGCCTCCCCCAAATAGTGCGCATACACTTCTAATTGCACATCGTGTTTGTGTTAAGCTGACATGTTTTCCTTGTAAGATTAAGATAACTTTCAGAGAAGTTCTGATGCTGATGATGTCCAGTGACAGATCTTTACATGGCACCGCTGCCATGAGAACAGCCTTTAGCCGGCTATACCTGGTAAACAGTAAGCTGAGTAACTAAATAACTGCAGCCATGGGAGGCAGTAGAAATGAAAGACTGTACCACGTGGTTTGATTAAAGACGGATAAGGTGAACCATCTCTACCACTGAGCAATCTTTATTGACAGATGGAGGGGCCAGTGCTGCTTTTAGTTTTTTTTTTTTTTTTTTTTTTTTTTTGGTTGAATTTATTTAAAGTTATGAGGATGAATCATACAACCTGTTAATGATTCATTGATGAATCATTTAATCTTTAAACGGATTCATTAATGTTTAAAACTAAACCACCATGAAGCCAAGGCTTTTTATCCAAGGTTTTTTACATTTACAACACATCATGCCTTGGCTGAGACCTTTTCTAAAGTGCAGTATTGCACAGTATTATGTTACGCAAAGTCATGGTGTTTTTCGTGCAATAGTGAGTGTGTGTGAAAGTTCATATTGCTTTAGTCATTGACTCCACTACCGGATAAATCCATTTTTA
Source organism: Pao palembangensis (assembly GCA_015343265.1). Lineage (NCBI taxonomy): Eukaryota > Metazoa > Chordata > Actinopteri > Tetraodontiformes > Tetraodontidae > Pao > Pao palembangensis. Next base: position 7,275,438 of record CM027094.1, on the reverse strand, counting down.
TTAAATGATAAATCTGATCTCTACAAGGAACAGATCAAAGCAAGTTTTCTCGCCCATTTCGTTCATATTCAATGTTTTAAATTATACGGTAATAGAAATCTGCTATATTTTAGGTCAGATTTCAAGGTTGCTGGAACACTTGAATAGTGTAACCTAATATTATAACACTCTGAGCAAAAGAATCCAGCCTCTGGGTTGAACTGAGGTTCACATTACTTCAGTGAGAGTTCCCCATATGTACAAGCAGGTACACTCAAAATGTTTGTTTTGCTTGTACAGTTACTGAGAGTATTGACAGTTCAGAAGGGTAACAACCAAGTGTGATTTCGGAGGCTGTAGGCCAATTATCCTGTTGTTGACCTTTATTACCTTTTTGGTTCCAGACGTTATGGCTAAGGGCTCCTATTTTTGACTTTCACGTGGGATTGGCCTTGGCCGCCACCCCTCCCCCACATTGCTTCCCCATTATCAGGCCCAGCTGCAGATGGTACAGAGGTGCATGACATGAAGGCAGGGTTCAGTGCCTCTGCTGCGGTTACACAGGGCTCACGACGCCTCTAGCTCTCAGTTTATTCAGTGTCACTGTGAATGCCGCATGTTAAAACAGTGTTCTTGGGTCAAAACCTGGTTGCAGACAAAAGCGTCAAGAAAAAATAATTTTCTAATGTGCACTGATATCTGCTGCAGTCAGCAGTAATCTTATATGCAAATATTGCCCCTCACTAGGCTGAGACACTTTTGAAAGTCAGCGACTCCCTTCCTGTGCCAGTGTGCCTGAGTTTCATCACAGTCACACCTTTTTTGCTTATCCAAAGTTAGATCTCTCTGTGTGCTACTGGGCTGTAAGCTTTCTTTGAAAACATTTCGCCCTCTCTCCACAATCCGGGTGGTCATGCCAATGGTCCACAAGGGCTATATTTTCAAGCTCTGCCCCCTGCAAGTTTAGAACTGAAGAAGCCTTCTGGAGAGAGGGCGAAACATCTTCAAGGAAACCTTACAGTCCAGTTGCACACAGAGAGATCTAACTTTGGATAACTATGACCTGGATGAGTGAGAATCTACACAGACTTTTTTGCTTATTCTGTTTGTACAAATGTTCGGCACAAATTATAGTAACCTATTAGTCATTCAACAAAATATTAAGGTCTATTTTTCACATTTTTCCAAAATTACTTTTATTACTATACTATTTATTTTTCTAATTCTGTTTTTGCCTGTAAGTATTATAATCGTCAGTGTTGAAATAAACAGAGAAAACCATACCCAGTTTGGGGACAGGAAGTGTATGCTTTCTGATACCATCCCTTGTGTTTGTATTGATCTTTGTTTTTTTTTTGTTAAATACCATGAACATCTTTGCTAATGTGTCCACTGATGGACAACTGTGTTGATTGCCCCACAGTAACTCATCAGTCATATCCTTTTTTTTCCCAGCCTTAGTTGTTAGGAATACTGGACTCTCTTTTGGTTTCCCAAGTATCACATCTAATACCTCTCTAGATTATTTACATACAAGCCTGCTGTGATTTTCTCCTCACTTAAATTCCCTACATTGAACTGCTTAATTTACTCTTGTTCAAAAGCAACATAAACCTGGCAAATTATTCTTCCCACAAGCTAATGGACAGATAAGAACAGAGTTAACTTCCACTGATGAGCTTTCTCTACCCCCTTTGGCACAATTCCATAATCTTGGCTGTGAGGGGAATGTCCAAAAGAAGGTCATTAAAGCAGATTAAAGCAGACAGATTGATGAAGTAGTTTACTCATTCTTTCTGAGGACAGAGTGACCAGAGGCACTTGTTATGAGAGCTCACAGTGGGTGAGGGCCAGGATGTAAAGTATACAGAGTCGAGGGCATTTCTCCCCATCCAGAAGAGGCCGACCAAGTCATGAGCTTGACTGGACATGAAGCAAAACAAAATAGTTTGCATTATTTAATGCATTATTTACTTAACATTAACATTTACATTATTTAACATTATTTACTTTTATAAGAGGAGAGCTGTTGTTTATTTCCACTTCAGTTGCGTTGTCTGTCTGTTGGTTTTATATTTTCTCTGGTTTCTACACAAGCTATTTTAAGATAGAGATTCAATGTTTTCCTTTATGGATCAGTTTGTGTCTCTATTTAACACCAAACATAGACAGCTCCGAGGCGCCATGCACCACAGACAGGATTAAATCTGGCAGCATATTTGTTCAGATTAGCTGCAGGTAATCATTCTTATCAATGGTCAAGTTTGTTTGGGGGTTAAACAAACAGTAATGAGCTGAGGACCCAGCACCCATAATATTGTCTAGGAACAATGCAGAAAAAGAACATGGCCCCATGACATTTTATATAACATTCTAACAATAAGGTATAAACAGTGTTTAGTTGGTGCTTGAATTAAAGGTATTCAGTCTTTGTGTCTTTGCCTCTGCAGTTAAGAGTCAGACAGCTGCTCTTTAGACTGGCTCATTATATGGTTGCTGTGGGGAAATCCTTTTTGCGTGACATTTTTCCTTTGTCAGGGTGAGCGATAGAGAGGTATGCTTTGTAAGTCTTGTTTACCTCCATCTCTTGTCCTCTGTTGTGTCATTGTGAAACAATGCTAAGAAGCGCTGCAGGAACCCAGCATGACATGAATTTCAGACGGAAGACTTGGTTCACCATATCCTCATCACTTTTGCCCTTTCACACTGAGCATTGTGGGAAAAAAAGTGTTTCATAATTACACGTGAGCTAATAAAGGCCAATATAAATCCAAGTCTGATTGTTGGAATAAACAGCTGCAGTGGGATCACTTGTATCTGCAGCGGGCACAGCTGATGACAGGATTGTGTTTGTCTGCCATACTTTGCAAACACCTCACTGATGTCTGTGGTTCTCTGTCATCTGTTTTTGTGCTGTAGCCTTGTCATTAGCTGCTAAACAACCATATGACATGAAGCATTTCTGCTTCAGAACCACTGCCCACTCCTTATCTTCCTCAGAGCAGGGGTCTGTCCCAACATGACTGAGCAGCATCGAGAAGAATGCAGCCCCCTCCGTAAACTAACCCAGCACAATGATCCAGATCTGCTGGATTTCTGCTCAGCTTTATTGTGTGTAGAAAAGTTGTCTTTATTAGTAAGTGATTCATCTGTTTGTGTGGTACCCTAGAGGTCTCGCATAAGTAGAAATTTAAATTGGAAATGACTACATTACAATCATTGAAACAAAGGGGATATTTGAATAATAGCTATTTGAATGTGAAAGCATAGCACTGTTGTTTCTGAGATCTTTAAGCTTCCTAAAAAAATATTTCCATATTTTGTTGACAAGACATTCAGGAGTTTCTGATAGCAGAAATGTGCTACACTTGCCAACAGTCAGAGCTGGAAACAAAAGGTGAACACTGACTTGTCTTTAAATACATGTTATTTTAAATATTTTTTTGACAACATTGTAGAACTGTGCTGTGCTTGTGCGTGTATTACATGTGACTTGTGCAGAAATATACAGAAAAAGAATTGTAGGATGGTCTGAGATATCATCTTATGTTTCATCAGAGTTTATTGAACGTAACCGTTACTTTCAGCATACAACAGGTCGGTGTAGTGTTGCTATATTTCATCACACTTGAAGGGTTTTGTAAATTTTCACTTTTTGTGGCTGACAGTTGAATTACACAACTGCGCTATCTTTGGAAAATGATATACTTGTATGTAACATTAACAACCAAGTATTTCTTACAACAGCTATTGTTGATCAAAGCTTTCATTAATAATGTTTACATATTCTGATTCTATTCCTCCAAATAAATGATGTTAACTTAGACTTTAACAATCCATTTGTGTTCTAATGAGTTAGTGAGTTAATTTTATCCACAAAGTTATGCAATGTAATAGAAGTACAGGTATGTCCCAAACCCTTTTTGCCCTGAAGTATTTTTTCATTAGTTAGTCCTGAATGTTTTTGATTGTTGAAATTGTCTGTAGAGGTGGATATTTGCCTCCAGTGTGCTTGTATTTCATTGTAGATTTTATGTAGTTGAACCTGTTTTTTGTGTTTTCTGGAAGCTTTAATGTCACTTTATGTGGGTGTTGTTAGGTCCTTTGTATCAAGTAAAATGCCTGAATTGTGTTTTCAGAAGGCAGAGGGCCGTTGTGTCTTAGAAAGGAGGTCACCTTGTTAGGTGGTGGAGCAGATTAGCTTCTTACTCCCTTGGTCCATATGTCTGAACTGCTGCTACAGCTTAATTTATTGTAATTCTTTTTTTAGTCTTGCTCCCAAAAGAAACGTCAAAAACTGCCGAATGCTCCTGCCCTCAAAATGCTTTACTGGATCCCACATCACCTGATCACAGCACTGCACGCAAGTTTAGTCAACAGCAAACATTGGTGTGGAGAGAGAGAGAGAGAGGCGGTCTTGCTAAGCTGTCGGTGCAGTGACCTAATGGCGTAGCTTATCTGTGAAGTTAACTGCTCAGTAGAACTTAACGGTGTAATGTGACCCTGCTCTTACAGTGATCAAAAATATTGACTGTATTTTTGTTAAGAAAAGGTATTCTTGGCAAATCTATATATTTGCCTGAGAGTCGTGAAGCCAGGGTTGTTGTAAACATGTTCCTCTACTGCTGTGTCCAATGCAGATGAGCGTGAAGCAGTACAGAAGAAGACCTTCACCAAATGGGTGAACTCCCACTTAGGACGGGTGACCTGTCGAATCGGCGACTTGTACACCGACCTGCGAGATGGCCGCATGCTTATCCGCCTCCTGGAAGTGCTCTCAGGAGAACAGCTGGTCAGTATCACACTGCAGCACCACACTCTCCAACACTTGACCCTGGTCCTCAGCATGACCCCCAAACCTGCACAAGTTAGGAGGAAGTAAACTCATGTGCTTCAATTCCTCTTCTCCCAGCATGACTTGTCTTGTTTTTAAATTTTCTTTTCCTTCTTATTGTTTGTACTGAACTCATTTAAATTATTTGATCCCTTAACATTTTCTTTTCGCTCCTCCATTTCTCACAGCCAAGGCCAACCAAAGGCCGCATGCGCATCCACTGCCTGGAGAACGTTGACAAAGCTTTGCAGTTCCTCAAGGAGCAAAAGGTTCACCTTGAAAACATGGGCTCTCATGACATTGTGGACGGTAATCACCGTCTCACCCTGGGTCTCATCTGGACCATCATCCTTCGCTTTCAGGTAACAGGATTACATCGTTTTTGGAGCTTTGTTGCCTTTCACTGCTGCTGTGATGATGCTTCAGCTCTGTCAGAGTAGATTTTGAGCTGTTGGAATTTCAAGTCTGTGCCCAGTTTGTCCTCAGGCAAAGTCATAAATGTATAATACTTATAATACTATAATAGTAAAATACTGCATTTTTCACTCTGCTGACAGATCCAGGACATCAGTGTGGAGACAGAAGACAACAAGGAGAAAAAATCAGCTAAAGACGCCTTGTTGCTTTGGTGCCAAATGAAGACCGCTGGGTAAGAAAGGAGTGGCAGATGAGAAGACGCAGACAGGGAGGGCTTATTCATTAAACACAAACAGCATTAATATGTTGAAGATACTCCTGATCATTTGGGCTGTTGCACTGAAGCCATTACTTGTGATTCTTGCTGTGTTTAGTCAATGATTAATGACTTTTGCTCTGGCACAGATACCCCAATGTCAACATCCACAACTTCACAACCAGCTGGAGGGATGGCCTGGCGTTCAATGCCATTGTGCACAAACACAGGTCATTGACTGCTTTCTGTGTTTGTTTTTACCTATTACACGTAGCAAAATTAACCCTTGATAATGACAGCAGGATATAATTGATATGAAGTGGTATTTTTTTTTTTTAAGTAAGTTGTCATCTGACAAATCAAGTTGACCATCTTTACCCAAGTTTTGAATGTTCACTCACAGTAAAATTAGAATCATTTGGGTTTTGGGCTGCTTTTTTCTATTTAGGTCCCTTCCTTCCCCTCTCATTCTTCAGTCTGCTGTAAGGGTAAAAATATGGAAATGACCTAGATCACAGAAATAATAACCCACTTAGTTTCTGTGAAATGCCATGTTTGCTAACTCAATTGCACACCCTGCTGGTATTAATAACACTATTGTTATCTTAAAATAAACTTTTTAATTTTTAACAGTTAAGTAATATAATATAAATATTATGATAATAATATAGATAATAGTATAGGTTTAGAGTGGAACAATGTAAAATGCATATAAACCACGATGCTGCATTTACTTAAGTGGCCCCTGCAATGGGTGTGATGGGTGTATTCACAAAAAGTCTTAAAAATCTCTATGCATAAATTTACTAAATCAGGTGGATTGTTTCAAACAACATAGTCTATTAGCAGAGAGCAGATAGCAGATAATGTATATACTGAATTTTAGATGACATTTTACTCAATAGTACAAAATAAGTTTTAACTACTTTATTACTATTAATGTTCCTGGCAGTTTTTTATATGAGATTGTTATTGTTATCACTTTATTTCCTGCTGACAACAACAATACTTCTCTGTCTGCCTCTACAGACCCGACTTAATTGACTTTGAAAACCTGAAGAGGTCCAATGCTCATTACAATCTCCAGAATGCTTTCAATGTGGCTGAGAAGGAACTGGGGCTTACTAAGCTTCTGGACCCTGAAGGTGAGCGGCCACAATCTCCACAAAAATAATGCTGCCGACTAAGCACTAAGCTATCTCTTGTCCTAACAGACTGATGGGTGTTGGGAACATGGAGGATTAGTGGAATTAATAGTATCATATGTCTGCAATAAAGTAGTTCTGAAGATCTTAACAGTTTGGTGCCTGTAAAAAAAGTCTTCATTTAGACCATGTTGAGAAAAGGATTTTCTTGTTTATGCAGGTTTCATTGAGAAAAAGCATAGTAAAGAATACAGGGTTTTTTTGTGAAATTTAAAGCTATCCTTTTATTCCTTCCAGATGTTAATGTTGATCAGCCTGATGAAAAGTCCATCATTACCTATGTGGCGACCTACTACCATTACTTCTCCAAGATGAAGGCCCTGGCAGTAGAAGGCAAAAGAATTGGCAAGGTTGGATCTATGCTTGCTTGCGTATTGATACTGAGATCACACATCATTACTAGTTCCTTTAAATCCAACCATGGTGTCTGTTGCAGGTGCTGGACTATGCTATTGAGGCAGACCAGTTGATAGAGAAATATGAGACCCTGGCCTCAGAGCTGCTTCAGTGGATTGAACAGACCATAGTGACCCTCAATGACCGGCAGCTTGCTAACTCTCTGAGTGCTGTGCAGAACCAGCTCCAGGCTTTCAACTCCTACAGGACTGTGGAGAAACCTCCCAAGTGAGTAACTCAAGATGTCGCCGACGCAGTCCATGTCCAAATATGTCAAATTAAAAGGAAGCAATATTTTAAACTAAACATTGTGTCTACAGATTTACAGAGAAAGGAAATCTGGAAGTTCTTCTCTTTACTGTCCAGAGCAAGATGAGAGCAAACAATCAGAAAGTCTACATGCCAAAAGAGGGCAAACTCATCTCTGACATCAATAAGGTAAGGTAACATCAAAGCATTCATTTCCTGTGAAAAACTGCTGTTGAGCCTACTGCTCACGTTTCTTGACCCCATCCAATGACAGAGATGCAATAATCTGTCATCCAGCAATCAATTGTTAAACTTTAGCGGCAGCATGTTATCGACATCATTGTATTCTCCTCTCAGGCCTGGGAGAGACTGGAAAAGGCAGAGCATGAGCGAGAGCTGGCACTAAGAAATGAGTTGATTCGCCAGGAGAAACTGGAAATGCTCGCTGCACGTTTTGACCGCAAAGCAGCTATGAGGGAGACATGGCTGAGTGAGAACCAACGGCTGGTGTCCCAGGTAGCAAAAATACTGAATTGAGGCATCACAGGTACAATTTTATTGTGACTTTATACCACAGTGTAATGATTTGCTGAATTTTCTTGTTGCTAGGACAACTTTGGAACTAATTTGGGAGCCGTGGAAGCTGCCACACGTAAACATGAGGCCATTGAGACCGATATTGGGGCATATTGGGAGCGTGTGGCTGCTGTACAAGCTGTTGCTAGAGAGCTTGAAGCAGAGGGCTACCATGATGTTAGACGCATACTTGCCAGAAGGGATAATGTTCTTCGCCTGTGGGAGTATCTGAAAGAGCTTCTAGCTGCACGAAGGGAGCGGCTGAATGCTCATCGTGATCTGCAGAGACTCTTTCAAGAGATGCGCTACATTATGGACTGGATGGGCGATATGAAGGTACTGGCCCTGAACACACAAAACATATGTGCACTGTTTCTTAGTTCGAACTACATTTAAATTATGACATTTAAATTCAAAAAGCACTTTATTTTTCATTCGGAACTTTCTTTATTAGATTAATGTAGCTTTCACAAACTGACCTTCATTATTTTTTTTGTTAGAGATTACAGATTGTGTTTTTAAGGTTACAGGTTCAGAATGAGAATGTTTGTTTACAGTCTGTTACGTTAGTTTATCTACTATGTTTTCATTTAATTATTTTCTGCCTGTTGTGCATTCGATTAGATTGAATTTTCTGTGTGCAGGCATTTAATGAAGGTCGTAGCCTACAAAAATAATATGTCATAATAACATGTCAAAATATTTTCTGATGGAAATGAAATAATACTAATCGAAATGACTATACTGTTGAATATTGAAAGTATTCCACTGGACTGTATCTGTTTCAGGGTCGTCAGCAGTCTCCAGACAGTGGCAAACATCTGCATGACGTGTTAGACCTGCTACAGAAACACACTCTGGTTGAAGCTGATATTTCAGCCCAGGCAGAGAGAATCAAGGCAGTGCAGGGAGCTGCACAGCGCTTCACTTCTTATGAACAGGGTGAGTCATTTACACCATTTACACAACTTTTATTGACCCTTTTGAGGTGAGGTATATGTATATGATGCCATACATTTGTGTCTTGAAATTGTCAGCCTACAAACCATGTGAGCCAGGATTAGTTAGTGAGAAGGTTGACCTGCTGGGTCAGGCTTATGAGGAACTTGGCCAGCTTGCTGTAAAACGCAGAGAGCAACTAGAAGATTCACGTCGCCTGTGGCAATTCTTATGGGATCTCGGAGAGGAGGCAGCTTGGATCCGAGAACAGGAGCAGATCCTGGCCAGTGGAGACTGTGGTCGTGAGCTCACGTCTGCCCTTCACCTTCTCAGTAAACATGAAGCTTTCAGGGATGAGATGGCAGCTCGCTATGGCCCTCTGAGTAACAGCATTGCTGTTGGAGAAGCTTTGATTAAAGAGGGACACTTTGGGGCCTCAGAGGTCAGAGAGAGAATTGAAGATGTCCGCGGGCAATGGAGTCATCTGGAGGAAGTGGGTCAATCTCTGTTTCCTTTATTTTAATAATCTTTAAATATAAAAGCTACTTTTCCCACTAGTATTTTGTTCTTTATTATCTAGACAACTAAGCTCAGAGAGCAGAGCCTTAAAGAATCAGTGGCCCTGCACCAATTCCAAACAGATGCCAATGACATGGAAGCATGGATCATGGAAACATTTAGACAGGTGTCTAGTCAGGAGGTGGGTCACGACGAGTTCTCCACCCAAACTTTGGCTCGCAAACAAAGAGAGATAGAGGAGGAAATCAAGAGCCACCGTCCTCTCATTGATTCGCTGCATGAGCAGGCCCAAGCCTTGCCACAGGCCTATGTGCACTTCCCTGAGGTATTTGTGCTCTTTTTTTACACTTCTTCAATGATGACACTTTGTCATATTAAATAGTGTTTTACCCTTGCTTACAGGTGGACGGACGTTTGCCTGCTATTGAGCAGCGCTACGAAGAACTGGAGTCTCTGTCAGCTGCACGGCGTCAAGCTCTTGAGGGTGCACTGGCACTCTACCGCATGTTTAGTGAAGCCGGTGCCTGCCTGCTCTGGGTGGAGGAAAAGGAGCAGTGGTTACACGGCATGGAGATCCCAACCAAACTGGAGGACTTGGAAGTGGTGCAGCAGAGGTTAGTCTGGGTGCAAGAAAGGAAGTCATGCCAATACACACGGTTTAAATATTAAAAAGAAACCTAATTTCTGTGAAACTCTGATTAATTAATGTTGTTTTTTTTTTGTCATATATAAGTGGAATTTTATTATCACCTGGAGCATTCTAATTAGAAAAGATTAAACTGATGCTGATCTTTTATTCATGGCTGCAGATTTGAGACTCTGGAACCTGAGATGAACAACTTAGGTGCTCGTGTCACTGATGTGAATCAAGTAGCTGAGCAGTTGCTGAGTTCCGACAACTGTAACAAAGACCAAATCCATCAGACACGAGACCAACTGAACAACAGGTCAGAACAAAGCTATAAAGCCTACTTGAACTCAACAATTAATTTTGGTAGCATTTATAGTATAATATTTTCTTTGATGATTCCCCAGATGGAAGGAGTTTGAGCAATTGGCTGGTCAAAAGAAACAAGACCTAGAATCTGCCCTTAATATCCAGAACTACCATCTGGAGTGCAATGAGATCCAAACTTGGATGAAGGAAAAGACCAAGGTGATTGAATCCACACAAGGCCTGGGAAATGACCTGGCTGGAGTAATGGCACTGCAGCGCAAACTTACTGGGATGGAGAGGGACCTGGAGGCCATTCAGGTAGGAAGAGCTGGTATCATACAGCATATTTAAATGAATATGCTTATTTATATTATTAAGTTGAGGTGTTTTCTCATACTTCTTAAATCATTATTTCTTCTTCCTTTAGGGCAAATTGGATGACCTAAGAAATGAGGCAGGAAAGCTGGCCCAGGAACATCCAGATCAGGCTGGAGAGATCCAGGGCCGTCTGACAGAGATTCAAGAAGTGTGGGAGGACTTGAACGACACCATGAAACGCCGTGAGGAGTCACTGGGAGAAGCCAGCAAGCTGCAAGGCTTCCTTAGAGATTTGGATGATTTCCAAACCTGGTTGTCTCGCACCCAGACAGCAGTGGCTTCCGAAGATATTCCTACCTCTCTTCCTGAGGCTGAGAGTTTGCTTGCACAGCACGAGAGTATAAAGAATGAGGTGGACAACTATAAGGAGGACTATGAAAAGATGCGAGCAGTTGGTGAAGAGGTGACCCAAGGTCAGACAGATGCTCAGCACATGTTCTTAGCTCAGAGACTCCAGGCACTAGATACCGGCTGGCATGAGCTGCGGCGCATGTGGGAGAATCGCCATAGTCTTTTGGCTCAAGCCTTTGACTTCCAGACCTTCTTGAGAGATGCAAAGCAGGCCGAGACATTCCTCAATAGCCAGGTTAGCAAAATACTCATGGAATTCAGTTTGTTCTGGATAAATATGGCTTCTTTCAAACCAGAGCAGCAGTATATTTTTAGAAACTTTGCAAAAGTTAAGTTCAAAATTTAACTCCCAGACTCAAATTCAGTATCTTATTTAACTGAATTTTGAAGAAATAAATATTTGGAATGAGATAGTTGTTTAAAGAGTGTTAACATTCACTTTCTCTGTTTGCTGTGTAGGAGTATGTGCTATCCCACACAGAGATGCCCACCAGTCTTCAGGGAGCAGAGGAGGCTATAAAGAAGCATGAAGATTTCCTCACGACCACAGAAGCCAGTGAGGAGAAGATAACTGGTGTTGTGGATTCTGGACGGCGTCTCATTAATGACTGTAATGCAAACTCTGACAAGATCCAGGAAAAAGTTGATTCCATCCTGGAAAGGTTAGAATTTAAGTGAATTATGAGAGAAAATGTATAACATGTCAGCATTTTTGTATGTAGAGAGTGACTCACCCATCTTCCTTATTTTCTGTAGGCATCGTAAAAATAAGGAGGCAGCAAATGAGTTACTTAGCAAGCTCAAGGACAACCGCGAGCTTCAACACTTCCTACAAGATGGACAGGAGGTAAAATGTTTTTTAGTTAAATTGTATATATGAAATTATACCAAATAAATTACTATTTAAAGGTCACTTGCCATATGGAGAAAAGACTGTTAAAAATCAGGGGAAAATGTAAAGAAGCCCATAATGGTAATTTTTTTAAAATTTCCCATAGCTCACACTGTGGATAAATGAAAAGATGCTGACAGCACAGGACATGTCTTATGATGAAGCCAGAAATCTTCACAGCAAATGGCAGAAACATCAAGCCTTCATGGCAGAACTGGCCTCCAACAAGGACTGGCTCGACAAAATTGATAAGGTATGGCCAGTTTTATGTCTCTGTTATGAGACATCAGTCATAATGTGGACAGTTATCCAGGGTTGACCTTGACCACTCAGATCAATTAACCTTTAATTTTGTTCATATCTCCTGTGTCTCTAACAGGAAGGACAGGCCCTGGTGGCAGAGAAGCCTGAGCTGAAGTCAGTGGTAGAGCAGACCCTGCAGGATCTACAGCGCCAGTGGGAGGAGCTTGAGGGAACCACCCAGACCAAAGCCCAGTGCTTGTTTGATGCCAACCGAGCAGAGCTCTTTACTCAGAGCTGCTCTGCCTTAGATGTCTGGTTGAAAAACCTTGAAGGTCAGCTGCAAAATGACGACTATGGAAAGGATTTGACCAGTGTCAACATCCTGCTTAAAAAGCACCAGGTAGATCTCACTGTGCAAATGAAACACAGTAATTGGTAATTTAAAAATGTACCTGATTTTAAATGTGTTGGAAAATGTTGTGACACCAAAGGGTTGTGAAATCGATTTAGTTTGATTGGTAGATTAGTTAATTTTACACTTTTATATTCTCACTTTTATATTTTTCTTGTGTAGATGTTGGAGCACCAGATGGAGGTCAGAGAGAAGGAAGTACAGTCTCTCCAGTCCCAGGCTTTGGCCCTCTCCCAGGAAGATGCTGGACTTACTGAGGTTGATGGCCAGCAAAGGCGTGTCACTGACACATTCTCCAACCTCCAAGAACCTCTCAATCTGAGGAGACAGCGGCTACTCGCCTCCAAGGAAGCACATCAGTTTAACCGAGACCTTGAAGATGAAATTGTGAGTTGTCTTACCTGTTTGACTTGCATGTAGACACGATAAAGAGTTATATGATTGTCTTTGGGCCCCTTTTTAGCAACATATTCACATATTATTCATTATTCTGTTTTTCTCTCAGCTTTGGGTGAAAGAGAGGATGCCTTTGGCAACCTCCACAGACCATGGAAAAGACCTCCCTACTGTACAGCTGTTGATTAAAAAGAATCAGGTAAGGTGTTTTTTTTTTTTTGCAGTGAACTGACTTTTCTGTAAAATGTTGACCACATATACTGTATATAGACTTTAAACAAAGATATAGCACAAAACTGCTGACTCACCACCTTTATTTTTGAATTAGACATTGCAGAAAGAGATCCAGGGTCACCAGCCTCGCATCGATGATATTCATAGACGAAGCAAGACCCAGAGTCAGGTAGATGGTGAGAGACAGTCGGTTCAGGAGGAACGACTCTGTGAACTGCAGGACCTCTGGAACCAACTGATCGCAGAAACAGACAAGCGTCACACCCGTCTAATAGAGGCCAATCGTGCACAGCAGTTCTATGCTGATGCAGCAGAAGCAGAAGCCTGGATGGGAGAGCAGGAACTGCATATGATGTCTGAGGAAAAAGCCAAGGTACGATGGCAACTATATAACATACTATTTTTTTTTGTGGTGATCTTTCACAGTTTGTGATCTTGGATGACAGAATTGTGTTGTGATCAAAAACCAAATGATTTTTTGCCTCATAGGATGAGCAAAGTGCACTAGTGATGGTCAAGAAACACCAGAGCCTGGAACAAGCGCTGGAAGACTACGCCCAAACAATTCATCAGTTAGCCAACAGCAGCCGTCTCATGGTCAACAGTGAACACCCGGAGAGGTGAGAACTTCAACTTAATGTGTCACTTCATTCATTAAATAAAGTTGTAAACCGACACCAACTCAACTCATGTTTGTGTTAACAGTGAGCGAATCACCTTACGACAAGCGCAGGTGGACAAACTGTACGCTGGATTGAAGGATCTTGCTGAGGAGCGCCGCAGCCGGCTTCAGGAGAGGCTGCGCCTAACTCAGCTGAAGCGGGAAGTGGATGACCTGGAACAGTGGATCGCTGAGAGAGAAGTGGTTGCAGGTTCACATGAACTAGGACAGGACTATGAACATGTTACTGTGAGTCTTCTGTCCTCAGTTACATGTTTTGGAAACTCTGACCTGAAATACCAAATTAATGATATATCACTTTTTTCTGTGTAAAGATGCTGAGGGACAAGTTCAGGGAGTTTGCCCGTGACACCAGCACCATCGGCCAAGAGCGTGTAGATGGTGTTAATGCATTAGCAGATGACTTGATTGAGTCAGGCCATCCTGAGAATGCCAGTGTTGCTGAGTGGAAGGATGGCTTAAATGAGGCTTGGGCTGATCTACTAGAGCTGATCGACACACGCACACAGATGCTGGCAGCCTCATATGAGCTGCACCGCTTCCACCAGGATGCCATGGAGGTGTTGGGACGTATAAAGGAGAAGAGGGAGGGGCTACCTTCTGACCTTGGTCGTGACCTGAACACTGTTCAGCATCTACACAGACAGCACAACACATTTGAAAATGACATTCAGGCCCTGAGTGGACAGGTGAGCCAGCTCTTAATAAAAGGATGGTAGATGACAGTCACATACAAGTAGATGCTAAACATCCCCTCTACCTCTCCTTTGATGATTTTAGGTAAACCAGGTGCAGGATGATGCAGCACGCCTCCAGAAGGCCTATGCTGGGGAGAAAGCTGATGACATTCACAGGAGTGAGCATGCTGTGACTTCTGCCTGGGAAGGTCTACTGGAAGCTGGTCAGGCCCGCAGGGTCCTCCTGCTGGACACAGTAGAGAAGTTCCGCTTCTTCAACATGGTGCGTGATCTGATGCTCTGGATGGATGGTGTCAACCTGCAGATTGATGCACATGACAGCCCCAGGTGAATTGCATTTATTTTCTGTTTTTAGCATTACTGTAACAGTGCTCTGAGTATTAAAGTCACTCTTCTCTCTGTTGTTCCAGAGATGTATCCTCTGCAGGACTGGTCATTGCCAATCATCAGGATATTAAATCGGAAATTGAAACCAGGGCCGACAGCTTTACTGCGTGTATTGAAATGGGAAATACTCTCCTCAACAATAATCACTATGCATCTGATGAGGTACAATACATCAATGTTATTTACATAACAGTTTTATGAAAGAAGTGTACAAAATATCTGTTTTTATGTTCCCTGATTCACAGATCGGAGAAAAACTAATGCAACTCCAGGAAAAGAGAGAAAAGATCAACAAAAAGTGGCAAGACAAGATGGACCACTTGCAAATTGGTAAGGGTGCTTAAAATGTGACGCCTGTATAAGGGCACTCTTAATATTTTCTTTTTTGTCTCCATCTCAGTGCTGGAGGTGCTGCAGTTTGGACGTGATGCTTATATCGCGGAATCCTGGTTGGCAGGCCAAGAACCTCTGGTGCGAGCAGCGGAGCTGGGTGCAAATGTAGATGAAGTTGAAAGTCTCATTAAGCGTCACGAGGCCTTTGAGAAACTTGCTGCAGGCTGGGACGATCGCTTTGTTCTGCTGGAAAAGCTCACTACAGTACGTACTGAGTGTGCCACTGGCTGACGTACAGAGTGGACTGCACTTATCTAATACTGAGTATTCCCTCACTCTCTGGTGAGACCTGAAGCTCAGGTAGATTTACTCAGTTCCAATGTTTCAGCTCGAGGAGCAAGAGATGCAGAGGAGGCGAGAGGAGGAGGAGAGAGCCCGGCGACCCCCCACACCACCCCCAGCCGAAGAAGCTGCAGATATCACAGAGAGTCACATACATGATTCTGCAGCCAGGTAGGCTGTAGTCAGTGCTGGTATAATGTCCATATACTACCACACACTTTACATTTTTATAACATTCTTTTAACTTGTCCCATAACCCAGAACCAGTCTGGACCAGACCACACTAAACCAGTCAGTATCAGTGAATGGTGTGCACAGTGACAATGACACATCACAGGTGAGACACCTTTCCTACTTAATTTCACACAACTGCCATCACATTTTTATTATAGTTCTATACTTTTTAAAAGATTATTCAGTTTTATATCGCAGTATGGATTTTGACGTATTTTTTAATGGTATTGTTGTATAATTTAATGAAAATAACCCTAACATATCATCACTATATGCGTGTCTTGTCTGTTACACTCAAATCAAAAGATCAACTATGTTGTCTCTTTCTGATTATTATTCAATCCTAATAAATGAGTGGGTGTTTTACTTAATTACTAACTGTGTACTGTACAAAAAATGTAAAAAGGACCTGTCAGATCAAGTTTGGGAAATATAGGTGAAAGAGACACTTTCTAATGTACAGTTCAGCTGTGAAAAATACATCTTTAGGTTAGCATCTGATGTAAATATCATTCAAAGAGAGGGAGGGAATTTCTTTATATAATACATTCATTTTAACATTTATCAACACACTTACTGACTACCGTTTTTAGAAGAATCTCTAAATATGTGGGGAAGGTTTTGGAAATACGACCGATTTAGTGGCTCAGAAGTTTCTGTCTGACCTATTCACCATCTCTTATTGCGTTTCCACCAGCAGTCATTATCGCTATCGTTGTCTTTGGGAAAGAAATCAGATCCCAAGCGCGTGTGTAGGCCCAAACAACTGGAGCGTGTGAGTACAAAGCTTTAGTCAGCTCTGTAGTCCCCCCTTCTCCGCTCAGCTCCTGGTCATCAGCAGTGCCTTTTTTTTCTGCTGAGATGCCTTTGTTTTGTGTGACAGATGCCAACCATCGCTTTATTTATTTATGCACCCTGTCACATTGCTCTTCAAAGACACAGATTTCATGGATCATTTTGCTGTTGTATCTGTGCTGGTATTGTCTAGGAAGGGAGTGACTGTAAATGTGACTGTGATGCTGTAACAGCTGATAGAAAAGTGTTTGTTTTAGTCTCCTCAGTCTGTGTACACCTGCTGTGACTAGTGTGTCATTTATGTTATGGTACTTTAACAGCTCTACATAGATAAACTGGCATTAGCAGGAGAAAAAGAAATGTTTGCTGATATGCTCTGTAATAGTTACATATTTGCTTTTAAAGACACGAGAATAAAGGGATATAAACAAAGAGGCTTAAACTGTAGTTGCCTGTTACACCTAGGATAACACACTTGACTGGTTTAGATTATTTTATACATAAATAGGCCTTTGTACAAATCTGGTAACAGGCTCCTTTGGCACATAGTGATAATTTTTTTTAAATCATCCACTTTTCCAGTGTGTAGTTACTCTAAATATAAGCCTGCGGCATACAAGTAACTGTAATTGCCAGGTGTGATACCAGGGTGCTTACAGGATGTAGACCTTGTGAACAGGCTCTGCTATTATCTCCAAGCAAGATTCATAATGGCTTTTCATGTTGGCTGTGATCGGCTGCTTCTCTGCTCACTCACATCCATCCTGCAATCTGTTTTTACCCACTCGCCACAATTCACGGTCTTCCTTGAACCACAGGGCTCTGAATCTGAGTCAGTAAACGGTCCAGGTAGGGACAGCGGGCTGGCATCTTCTCGCCTGGAGGCATCTGCAACGTTACCGAACAGGGGCGGAGCAGAATCTGAGCCCGAAACCATGGAAGGGATGCTGTGTCGAAAACAGGAGATGGAGTCGCACAGCAAAAAGGCAGCTACCAGGTTTGTGTCATCCCGGAGAATTTGGCAGTATGTTAGAGAGACGACACTGTGGACCAGACTTTGATCAACACGCTTATGTCAATCCTGTTATGAGCTTTTTTTTTTTTATTGTTTCTGTAGGTCCTGGCAGAATGTCTACTGTGTCTTAAGAAAAGGAAGTCTTGGCTTCTATAAAGATGGAAAAAGTGCAAGCAATGGCATTCCATACCACGGAGAGGTGCCCATCAGCCTCGCTGAGGCTGTGTGTGAGGTTGCTCATGACTATAAGAAGAGGAAACACGTCTTCAAGCTCAGGTAAGGAGTTATAGGTTGTAAAATGCCAAGAAGAGGTGAAGGAGACACTAGTTTATGTCTGACTGGTTTTTCAACAATCTTTGCAGACTTGGGGATGGAAAAGAGTACCTGTTCCAAGCAAAGGATGAGGTGAGACACAACAAGTGGGTTTGTTGTAACCCTAACCCTGAACTGGGAAATTCAGTAAAGCTTTTTTCACTCCTCAGGCTGAAATGAGCTCCTGGATTAGTTCCATCCTGGGCTCTGTTCCATCAGGACCAGGAGACTCACCAGGAGGTCCACGGGCGCTCAGCCGTGCCATGACCATGCCTCCCATCTCTCCCAGCTCCGCTGAAGGTGGAGGTGTTACCATGCGCAACAAAGATGGGAAAGACAAGGATCGCGAGAAGAGGTTCAGCTTCTTTGGCAAGAAGAAATAGAACAAACCACTGCAAGAAGCTACGTTTGTCAGAATTTCAACAAAGTCAAGCAGGCAGGAAGGAAAGTACAACCAGGTCAAACAAACATCCTGCAGGCCCCAAGGAATTTGTCAACAGCTCGTTTGTGGCTTACAGAGAACATTTTTTCCTCTCTTCCACCAGTTTTAAATGTCATTTGTGTTTTCATTCACCCCATTCATACATCATCTTTAGAGGTACCAGTCACTGCAAATCCTCATCTATTCAAGTAACCTCTGCCAACCAGCAGGGCTCCTCATTCTGTCAGTCGCTGGAGTGGTTAGCATTAGCACAGATCCAGGTCGAGTTCAGCTCCAGTCCACCAAACCATGGATGAAGGCCTACCACTCTGGTGCACTTGGATTTGAATTCCCTTTTTTCAAGACACATCAGTCTCTATTTCTGTTCTCAATATTGATGTTATTAACCTGATCAACATTATTGCTGTTATTATCATTGCTGTTATTTATCTTTTTCTTTTGCCAGTTTGATAAAAAAAAAAATTTTATTTTAAAATAGAGAATCTTGATTAATGTTGTGGAGAGAAAAATTTGGTTTAACTAGTAGAGAATGTTGGGCTTGTCCTATGTTATTTTCTTTTAATTTAATTTTTTTTCAGGATTTACAGTTTATGAGGTGTTTTGCAAAAATAAAGCTCATCCAATTTTAGCAGTGTGCAGTAAGCGATTACAAGTTTCATTGAGTAAATGACATATATATATATATATATTTAATAAGTGGTTTTATTTTTTATTTGATCTAAATTTGCCCGTATTTGAATATTTCATTGAGTGGTCTTTTCTGCTTGATTTCTGACTTCTATAAAAATAGGAAAAAAAAGCAGAGAAGGATAAGTTTTCTAGTGAGCGTGTGTGGTGCTGTGAAGTTTGCACGTTATGTTATTCTTGATCAAACGTGGCCAGATGAACGCTGCTTTTCAGTGCATACAGAAGTCAGACAGAATAATCTTACTGGGATGGTTTTAGAAACTGAGCTCTTTGCTTTTGGCTTGGCGTTACCACGGAGTTCCATTGTTTCTGTTTTAGTCTTCTCATCTATCTTTTTCTATTCCCACCTGCAGGTGTGACGGTGTGGGGCAGGTTGTGGCTTTTAAGGACAAAATATTAAAGCACATTATCTGTGGCTGCAGACCACAGGGACATGAGAAGGACAGTTGGACAACTGACAGGTCTCATTACAGGTTAATTGAGGTTGAATGTTCAGTAAAGAGGGTGCTTTGTGTACTGCCTGACAGAGGCAATACTGAGCCCAATACAGACACAAAGAATCCACCCTCCAATTAAAAACTGTCTAAAAATGCTGGAGAAAATGTGTCCTGTGCTAGTGTCGGTCACAGGTACAGTGTGAATTAGCAGGAACCACTGACAGCCCCGACGCTCATGCATATATGTGGCATGACTTTATTTCCTCACATACTTGTTTCATCGTTGCCATCCACTCTCATCCGCATTCATGTACTGAGTACATGAGGTGGTGTGAGGGTTGGAGAGCAATTCTGCATCATCAGCGACGACAGCAATGGATATTGTCAGCACAAGAATTTATAGTCCGTTAGTTTGTGAGAGACTAGGCAGTGCAGATTTTATATTAGTGCTGATGTAGTGTTAATTTGCCTTTGTCTAACTGCCAAAATACATCAACAACTTCCCTAATACCTGTTAATGGATGTCCTCCAAGGTGTAAGCAATGAAGTTTGAATTATGTTTGAGAATAGCGCTAAAGCTGACTGGGAAAGGGCCGATCGGTTTGCAGGAATGTCGTGCAAACACAAACGGCTGACAGAAAATGCGTATTTGGGTGTAGTTTTTGTACTGCTTGGCCTTATTCTCCACTCCTAAAGGAATGTGTACGCAGCAGCCCGACTAGTCTCTGTTGACAGCACCTGGAGCAAACTGGATCAGAACCACTGAAGACCCCTGAAACTGGTCTTGGCTGGTGGCAGACCTCCACGTTGAAGCTGCAGAGTGGCAGCAGTGGTTGCACACTTGCGTGAGCCAAAACAGAAACGGTCCGTTGTGCACGATTTTGAACAGGGGAGCTCCTCAGAAGGTGAAGATACTTTGGCTTCAAAGGTCATACAGTGTATTTTCTTATCAGCTCATTTGAATGTGAATGATTCAAATTAGTTTGGCCAAATTGGTCAAGTGAGGCAAAAAGATTTCTCGTACTTGACACAGAGGCTCACACATGCTGTCCTCTGACCCTTGACCCCCAGTGACCCGGTCTTGTGGATGTGATCCGCTGGCTGTGAGTCTACATTTTTGTGCGGCATCTTTTTAAACATTTTGCTTTGACCAGAACACAGAAAGTCTGTATTATAGATGTCAGACAGAGTTTTTAATTTGAGTGTACTAAAGGTAAGCGATGAGGAAGATCATCTTTTACTTGTTTGAAGTGAACACAGACTGGTGACATGTTGAGCTTCCTTTTTTTAAAAGAAGGCAGGACGTTTGCTGTCTGCTGGGAGCTTGTATTTTTTTCATCTGATGGTCTGTCTTGCAGCATTTGATAAGCCTGTCTGCCTATACCTTCATTTCTCCTTTACTTTTGACCAATGTGTGTCCCTTCCTTTGTAACTCAAAGTTGTTGATATCACTACGATTATTAATTGCTGTTATTACATTATTGCTACTGTTGTTACTCTTACTACTACTGTTACTAATGCAACTTATTGCAAAAATTATAACTGCTGTCCATTTTCAGGTACGTGTCTGTAATGCCAGGCCCTTCCACACGATGTCAGTGTGCTGTGGAGCATTTTCATTACAAATCGAGAAATAATGTTTGTTGACTTGTGTATCTACATCTAATATTAGGAATAATAAAACATGGTTTAATCAAAAGATGTCTCAGAATTTTAAATAAGGAATTTGGCTGACACTGCTAAGGTACCCAATAAAGTTGCTTTGATAAAATGTGGGTTTAAAGGGAGATGGAAAATACCTGTTAGGAAAAAAACATTTTGGTCTGCAAATTACTGGCCATGAAATATGAATTAGGGTTTCCATCATAAAGAATATTTAACTGCTTAATACAAATCTCATTAAAATCTGCTACCCCACTTATCCAGATTCTGGGCAGACTCTATAAATAATCACAATAACAGATAAGAACATATTTTTTTCAGAGGAATGTGTTGACCCAACATAAAAATAAATTTTGTGTACTCCCACATGGTAGCCAACATGCATTTGTGGGAGTAGAGGGTGTGGGAATGAGACCAGCACCAGTGCTGCCATTAAGAATGAATAAATAATTCCTCTTTTTTCAAATAAGGTCAAAGTTGTTCAAGTAGAACTAACATGCAGTGGTTTTGTGATGAATCAGTGGGTCCTGGGAACACTGAAGGATGTTGGGCTTTGGATTCATCACCAGTTTCTCTATGGTGGAAGCTTAAACAACTCTGAGAGGGTACGGACTGGTGGCCATGACCCCAGAAATAATGAGCAGGATACAAAAGCAATTAATGAGTAAGGATTTTCAGGAGAACATAAACAGTGAAGCAGGCTGGGAATAAGTAAGCTGAAATTTAAAAAATAAATATATTTTAATGTGTCTGGACATCCGTTTTCCTGGGACACGTTATACCACACTGTGCCGACAGGCGGCGCAGCATTACGCCTTGCGCCTTCAAGTCCTTACAGAGGGCGAAATTACCGGCGTCCAGCCGTCCACTTGCCCCGTGTAATAAAGCAAGATGGCAGCTGTTGTTGAGAATGTTGTCAAACTGTAAGTATTTAACTTCTCTATTTACTTTACCCCAGCTGCTACAGGCTGTGGTGACTACACGGTGACCGAGTGATAATAGAATCACCGACCGTCCCCGTGGTTAGCTTAGCAATATTGTTACTTTTAATACGGTTGGCTAGCGTAGACGGACCGCCGTATTTGTTTCACATCCTGGAATGGAAGAGTAAGTTAGCAGACACGCAGATGACGTTTCCGAATAATGAATCGCGACTCTGATGTTATTTAGACCATAATGACACAATTTGTTGAATTATGGTTATCTTTTTATTTCTTCCTGTCCATGTAGCTACTGTAGTGCTGTCGTAATTGCTAGAAAAGCTAGTCGGCTCATACCGCCACACGCTAACTAGCTAATGAGACTGTAGCGCAGTTAGCTCATGCGGAACTTATGATAAACAAAGCAAGTACGGAAGAAAAGCTAGAATTTACTATCATTATGTTTATGTTAAGATTGTGAGTTAATATCATTGAGGCTATCCAAATCTTACCTAAAAAGTTTTGTCTAAGTCACTTTGACTAAACGTTTTTCCTTATTATCTCGTTCCGCTATAATGGCTAAAAACAGAAGTTGTACAGTCATCACAATTCTTTAAGACAAAGCAAAGATATGTCAGGTATATAATTGTGTTTGATCATTTGATTACATTTACTACGTACATCACGACAGACGAGGTAAGTCTCTCAATTCTACGTCAAAGTTGATTTGACTTCACGGCAGACTTTTGACTTTAATCTGAGTTTAACTGTGTGATTAAATGAAGGGAGGTTTTCATGAACAACACTTGTTTTTCTGACTTCTCAACTTAGCATGCCTATTTCTATATAAATACTGACATCTGCATTAGAATATATAAAAAATATACATTTCTAAGTACATTAATCATTTTGACAACCTCAATATAAACCACGATGATATGTTTCCTGGCTAAGGAAACATTACTGTCAAATTTCTGATGAAGATAAAACCTGACAACTCATTTCTGTCAAAAACACATCATTTCAAGGTGGTGATTTGTCATCTCTTTATTTTTGAGTTACTGTTCCACAATCATGAATGATTTTCTAAATTGTCAGTGCAATAAATAATATGATTTCAGATACTTTGTTTTTCTGTGTGTCTTACTGACCTGCATCTTGTGTGGTCAGGCTGGGTGAGCAGTACTACAGAGACGCCATGGAGCAGTGTCATAACTACAATGCTCGACTGTGTGCTGAGAGGAGTGTTAGGATGCCGTTTCTCGACTCTCAGACTGGTGTAGCTCAGAGCAACTGCTACATTTGGATGGAGAAGCGACACAGGGGCCCAGGTCAGAGGCAGTAATGTGTCACATGACTGACATCAAATTTAGGTGCAAAAAATGCTGGTTGACGAGTTCTCCTAGAATGGTATCTTACTTAGTGATGATTCTAATGAAAGCGTTTTAGAGTTCTGGATAACACTGAAAACTAAACCTTTTAACTTATGAGAGCTGGAAACACTGATTATACATTTTAATAAAAAAAAACAAGGCAATGATTTTAGTCTAATTTATTTAATTGTTTTCCATTAGTTTTTGTAATTAAACCTTTTATCCCTGAGGAATCTGCTATGACACCTCTCAGGCATAGCTCCAGGGCAACTCTACACCTACCCAGCCAGGAGGTGGAGAAAGAAACGGCGATGCCATCCTCCAGAGGACCCCCGGCTGATCTTCCCTCCTCTTAAGTCAGGTACTGACCTCTCCATTTTACTGTGTCGGTGTTTAATTTAACTCTCCTACAGTCCTTTGGTAATTATATTGCCAATTTTGGTAATACATCCTGTTTTCTTTTTCAGAGCTTGACATAGGACTAAAGAAAGATGCTCTATTGTCAGCAGACGGCAGCAGCTTGGAGGCTCTACTGAAGGGCGACTCGTTTGAAAAGCGGACGGCCGCGGATCTTCGAGGGTCTGAGGAGGATTCAAACCAGAGTGATTACACTGGGGGGCTCAGTGCTGCCACTCGTGTCAGAAAGGTTCATGTTGTCAGCATAAGGAGGTGAAGAAAAGGAATTGACCCACAAGGTATTTGTCTCATTGTTTCATTGTGCCTTTGTGTCGTTACAGAGGATCCTAGAACCAGACGACTTTCTCGATGACCTGGATGATGAAGACTATGAGGAAGATACACCTAAAAGGCGAGGCAAAGGAAAGGGGAAGGTATGTAGAGGTCTCTTCATATTTTAAGTATGTATGTTTCTAAACGTCTGTCCAGGTTTGATAACAGACTCTTCCTTCTTTACGGACAGGGTCGAGGAGTTGGTAGTACCCGGAAGAAGCTGGATGCTGCAGCGCTGGAGGACAGAGACAAGCCCTACGCCTGTGACAGTGAGTCCTACAACAGTAACCTCGTGCTACAGTTGTGTTTGTAATTAAATCCTCCATTAAAAGCTCCCAGCATTTCATCCTCTGTTCTGAAGTTCATATACCATCGCCTTCCTGCTCTTTTTGAGTTAATGCTTATAGGGCTAGCACAGCTCAGCCTCATTTATTATTTAGATTTCAGCTGTTTCTTTAAATGTGGATCTGTCCAACAGCAGAAGAGGGAAGTATTTCTTCAGCGTCTTTGTTATTGCATCTGTATCGCTAAATGTGTCCTTTTCCTCTTTTGTGTAGCATTTCCACTTTCAGCTGCAGTTCTCATTAGGGCATTGCTGACTGACTCATCTTCTGTCAGTCTGTGAGCCAGTTTCTCTGCCTATGCTCTCTTCTCCTTCTCTCTTTCAGACACTATCAAACAAAAGCATATTTCAAAACCTTCTGAAAGAGGTATATTTCTCTCATTCCTTATACTCCACTCTGCTTTGTCTTTTGTCTCCACTGCCTGGTTTGATTTTTCCATCTGCATCAGACAGTAGATTTGTTCCGTGTAGTTCACCTCGCAGTTTTCATGTTTTGCGCTGCACAATTTTGTGTAAATTTGAACTAGATTTAGACAATGTCATGATCGTGACTTCACTCTGAGGAATTCTTCAACTGTTTTATCCACAAATGATTCTGTGTGCCAGAAAAGAATTGTTGTGCTCAGTCTGTCCCTGAACTTCAGATTGCTGCTATGTTTTGTCTTTTGTCTCGCTACTACACGTGCACATGTGACATTCTTATATTTTACAACCTCTGCACCCTGTTTAGTTCATTTTTAATGATTTAAAACAGTTTTAATGTAAAGTTCCATTAAAAAGTCCTGTTAGGGGAATAATTGTTATTTAACTTTTTTTTTTTCTGCCACCTCACTTAACGTTTGGAATGTAAATACATTACTCACAATAAGTTAGTGATATTGTTGGCCCCAATATGTAAGGCACACTTTACACAGTGAGACCATTACGTGGAAAACACAAAATGAGGTGTGTCTGTCACTCCAATACAATTGCCTCCCAACCCCAAAATCTCTGAAGTGAAACAAACACCGTATGTATGACCTCCACTGAGTCTCTCACAATATCCCTAACTTACTGAGAGTAGTGTAGTTCTGTCCTTAACAACCTTGCTCAGGGGCCTCGAGAAAACCACCAATGGCTGCCAGCCTGTAAGGAAATGATAATGAGAAGTGAAAGAAGTGCTCTATCTTTGTGTGTGATGACAAACCTCACACACCCTGTGACACCAGCAGCACACAGCAGCAACCTTGTCTTTGTCAGAGCCAGAAAATGTTCCTTAACACCCCCCCCAGGCTTCCCTTTATTTACTATTGGCTGTAAATATGTCAGAAACACTTCACAGATTCAGTCAACGTTTTCCATGGAAGACTATATTGGTTTGTCATTTAAAAGGCGTTTAAATAATAGAACGTATTTACTTCATTTTTCACTCTTGTCTTGTGTTGGTAAAGCACAAAAGTGCACAAAATTACCAAAATTCATACTAGTCATTATTTCATGAGCCATTCTCGTGCGTTTATCATAGTTTTTGCCTTTGGTCATGCGTTTTTCTGATTTTGATAGTCTGTGGGAAGCGCTACAAAAACCGCCCTGGCCTCAGTTACCATTACGCCCACTCCCACCTCGCCGAGGAGGAGGGTGAAGACAAGGAAGAGATGGACATCAGCGAGCCAGCCCTGCCTCTGCCCGATGAGCCGAAAAGTAAAAGTTTGCTCACTGTTGTCAGAGTTAACTGTTTGTTGTCTTCAATGTAGAGCTAAACGCAGATTGTCTCAAAACTTCATTTTGCAGCTCCAAAGAAGGGTCCAGATGGGCTTGCATTGCCTAATAATTACTGTGACTTCTGCTTGGGTGACTCCAAAACCAACCACAAGACTGGCCAATCAGAAGAGCTGGTGTCCTGCTCCGACTGTGGGCGCTCAGGTGCGTTCCCCACCGTTGAGTCGAACTGAAAGATCGCAGATCTTTGTAGCACTAAATAAACCTTTCTGCACGCAGGCCACCCATCCTGTCTGCAGTTCACTCCCATAATGATGGCGGCTGTGAAGACATACCGCTGGCAGTGCATAGAGTGCAAGTGCTGCAACATGTGTGGAACCTCCGAGAACGACGTGAGTTGACCTTATGTCACCCACAGCGGTGCTGTGGTTTCACAGAACTGACCTCTGATGTGTTTTCCCAGGACCAGCTCCTGTTCTGTGATGACTGTGACAGAGGATACCACATGTACTGCCTCAACCCCCCCATGTCTGAACCACCGGAGGGTAAGTTACTGATTTTAACCCTTCACTGACAATCGCTCCCACAGATCTATCCACCAGTACAGTCATGGATTAGATTTTTCTTTCTCGATAAATTTGGGAGTAGATGCATTATGAGATAATTCTGTGATGTTCTGTTCATCAGGGAGCTGGAGCTGTCATCTTTGTCTGGACCTCTTGAAAGACAAGGCATCCATATACCAGAACCAAAATGCCCCTCCATCATGATGACCACCCCATCCTACTCATACTCATCAGTCGACCCATCCAGACAGCATCTAGTTTACCTTTTGTATTAACTCTGCTGACCACCAGCAGTAGAGACAAAGGGAAGTCTCCCTGTCACCAGACTGATATATTAAGGTCCCACCTTGTATGTTTATTTCTTCTGTCACAGCAAATATAGCCAAAATTCTACTTTCTGTTGATATTTTCTACATACACTGCTGCAAAAGTTGCTAAAACCTTCTCTCCTGATTTCTGATTTCACTAGAGCAGATATAGAGTTTGAAGTCCAGTATCATGCCTGTGCTTTCTCATTATTGAAAAGAGACTTTTGTAATGTTTCTATATTTCTACGGTATATAACCGTGTCGAGTATGTACAGAAAAGAAAGATCAATGATGTCTTTTACTTTGCCCATCTCATCACTATGAAGAATTTCACAACTATTCTTTTATGGCTCACACAGATTCATTCAGGTGCATCAGCCTCAAAATTCATCCCTGATGCTGATATTTAATGGTTTCAGGCAAATTAATAATAGATTGACTTGTCAGGCAGGTAAAGGGAAAGTAATGAAAAACAAATGCTGTGTTCTAGCAGTTTGACTATCTTGACCCATATCTAATATATCTAATGTTATTGTGATGCAATTAGAAGATTTTAATATAATTGAGCAATTTGCAGATGGACACTGGGTGTTGTTGAAGCAATATGACAGAGCTCCAGTTAAATGCTGGGATGACGAAGTGCTGAGTCTTCGAGTGGGCAGACTTCCATACTGTAAGTTTTCCTTTTCTTAGAAATGTTCTGGCAGTTCTCAGAGGCTTCATGCTGTAGAAATATATTGTATAAAAGGAGAAATGGCTCTTTTGCTACTGCTGTCATAGATTAATTATATTTCCTCTCTGCTGCAAGTTGAAAAGAAAGTGTGGCTGTTGTATTTCTGACTGACTGAAACAGTGTTTGAAGCATTGGCTTGAGTAGGTGCAGCGTGTGGTTCGGTGATGGCTTTTTGTCCATGTAAACAAGCACATGCTCGGTCCTTTCTCACACTCTCGCACGCTACAATAACCAAGACGTCAGGTGGACAACAGTACCTGTCATCAGCTCAGCAGCTGACTAACAATTACTAAAGCATTAAACAATATAGCTGTTGGTTTTCTCCTCTTTAATTAGTTACATAGAGATGGTGTGACTAGAGTATGATGAAATCTCCTCTTCATAGTTTGGGTACTTTTTTTGAACTGGAGGTTCTTTTCTAGCTGTGATCCGCTTCAAAATGAGAAACATAATGTGATGAAAATGCGTGTTCAGGGGGACGTGTCTTTGATGCTGACAGGTTTAGCAGTGATTGACCCAGTGAACAGCTTCCAGGCTGCAGGGGAGGGACATCCAGTCTGTCAGTGTTTACGGAGAGATGAATGCTCTTTGGGAGAGAGAGTGGGATCATTGGTTTTCTAAACTGGTGAATTCTCCACAGATGGATTTTCATTTGGGGTCTCATGGAATGTTTTATTGTTTGAAACTTGCAGAAGAATAAATTCACAAGGCACTATAACCCATAGATTTTGCTCCTCCTAACTGAGCGATTGTTTCAGATTAGAAAATAGTACTTGGAACTCTAAATGTATCTAAGTGTAATGTGCAAAGTCTAGAATGTGTTAAACTCCTTTTCATTTAGATGTATTATCAATTAGTTGTATATTTTTCCTCATCAGTGATATGGAGGTCTAAAAGTGACAAAATTAAATACATCATTAAATAATTGTCATTAAAATTTGAATTAAATACATACATGTGTTATTAAACGTGTCATTGATTCATTAAAATACCAATTCATTTTAGGTAAAAAATATTTCATATATTTATTTCACTATTTAATTATTTCATGGTCCTTGTGTTGCAGTGGATCATGAATTTATTTTTTCTGTCAAAAAATGGATTGATCCAGAGTTTGTGAAGACATTCTGATACACTGGCTGGCACTACCTTCAACTCTACGTTGGTTTATACTCTATTAAACAAAACTTTATTGGCAACGCTAAAAATGTAGACTCGGTCCAATGTTGATACAGCGTGTGAAATGCTGGACAAAATGACAAAAACCTGCCCAGAGCTGCTGAGAAAAGAAGCGAATTTGACTGAGGAAGCTCTGAGCAGAAGTCCTCCGGCTCCGGCGGCTCCATCACATAACGTTACACCTGTCCAAGGTAAGCTAAATAATTTAAGGTTAAACGCAGATGCATGTCCAAAACCCAGGGCATCTTTATTAAATGTATGTAAATTCTATATTATCCGTGTGTGTGCATTCATGAAATACATTAATTCATATTAAAAATTGGCATTTGTTGTAAAATCAAGTAAACTGCGATAAATTAAGTCAATGAAATTTTATTTTGAAGGAGGCGGATCGTTGACGAGCTCTCAGCCAATCGGGAGGCAGCAGGTGTGTTCACCTGGTTGAGAGCAGAGTTCAGAGTTCACGAGCCTTTTTGGCTGCTGGAAGGAGAGACCGCCGGCGGCTGCCGTGTGGAGGACGACGCTGAGGCTGAAAAAAAACACCAGAAAAGCTGTTGAAACGGCTTCAAACCAGTGGAGCCTGGACCTGTGCGAGTTTAGCTGCAGCTTAGAGCCCACGTCTCCCTCACGAAGAAATAAAGAAATCGGTGAGCAAACATTTTGAGCATGCTAACGCTAACACGCGTGAGGTAATGGCGGACCGCTAGCTCAGACGCCAAGAAGGGACGCCATGTGCCACGAGATACGTTAGTTTACGGTCATTTCGACACACCTGTGCAGGATTTCTGAGCATTTTAAGCACTTTCTGCCATGTTTTAATTTGCCTGTTGTTAATGTTACGTTTTCTGCTAGCATATTTTGAGCACTTAAACCCAATTGTGATGGTTTATTTAAACATGTTTAGACACGACAAAGTTAATCAATATGTCTTCTTACATGGTAGACTTACTTTACAGTATTTTCTTGGAAATTGTGGATTTAAAATGCTTTTACATTTTAAGAATCTAAAGAGATGCAATTGTTTGTTTTGAAGCTGTTAGCCTGTTAGCTAACGCTAAGCTTAACGTTAGCTAACGCTTCTGTTAGCTGATTAGCTACACAGTGTGTTTCAAGAGTCTGAGTTTTCTAAATTTTCTAAAATAAAACAAGGTTGCAATTTGGCATATTTCATCGAAATATTTTATTGTATGTTAAAACCAGCATAAAGATGAGATATTTTGAAATGCTTAACTTTATTTCAGATCACGTCAGGGTTTTTGTGTTATTTCTATACTTTCAGGAGAGATGATTAGCACACTGAGCTGCAGAGAAGAGGCATGACGTTGCGTAGGTAGGCTTTCTCATCCACGGCACATTGCTGACCTCCAAAGACACCCACGTTCAGTTTACATAATGCGAGCAGAGAAACAAATCTTTTGTCTTCAATGTTCCGGTCATTGACTCTGTGGCCTGCTTTATTAGAAATGTCAGAATACGACGATATTTTTTATCAATGCTTATTGTTTTCTGGAGAAGTCGAAAGTTACATTACTCACAGCAGCTTGTAAGACAAACACCGTAATAGTCGTTGCTTGATGCAGCTTCACACTTGGCTCAGACCGAGAATACTGAGCCGGCAACCATTACTCGGGAGTTTCGTTTACGGCGGACGTCAATAAAGACTTTGCTTGTTTTGATTGATTCATTTGGACGTTATCGCCACCTTCGGGACACAGAACCTGTCTCTCCTTTGAGCGGCAAGATGGCGATTGTCTACGATGCGCCATACGTGACAATTATTGAACAGATGAAAGAAATGCCGTCAATTCACCATATCGAGAAGCCTGTTACAGGCATCGCGCTTCCAAGTATATAGCGTTCGTGCGTAAATAACTCAAAAGTAGCACACCGTTCAAAAGTTACTCCATATTCAAGAGTTTAGTCGGCAATTTATTTGACCAATTATGAAATCTTTGGTCTTGATTTACAGCTCAACAGCGAGAGGGCGTGCTGCCGTCTTATATAGCGTGTGTAAATAAAGTTGCAACTGTTTTAATTAATTTCAACCACAGTTTAACTTGTTTTTGAGGTATACCATCAAAATATAGGAGACCTGGAAGACTCGTTCCCCAAACGAAGATTTGTTGTTACTTAAAAATGTTGGTGGCGGTTTGAGCTGCTTTTCTAGTTTGCATAAATATTTTTGTTTGTTAACACCAATTTGCCGATGAATTTCGGCTCAGCACAGTAGTGGGGACCAGCGGTCCACATTGCGCCTTCTCACGTGCCTGCTCGCTCTGGCGTGCCGTTCACCAGCTTGTGCTCTGCACCTTTGGGCTGCAGGAAACAACAACGGAACAGTTAATGACATTTGCAATGTTGATGGTCGGGCCAAAATGACGCTGATCGTTGCTTACAGCATCTTCCAAAGCCCAGGGCGCCAGTCACTGCGCTTGTTTGGGACAGTCGCAGATGCAGGCAGATGTGTCAACACCACGTAGCGCCAGGCCGTCCACACAACACATCGCGTCTTCCAATGTGAAAGCAGTTTTTCAGATTAGCCATCTTTCCTCTACACGCCACCCATCAGCAGTGAGGTTATGCGTCTCGATCCTAGACATGGTTTGCTCGCAGCTCGCGAGACTCCGGTCCGAGAAGGGCCAGACAGTGTTCGTTATATCGTCGCCGAATCAGCGCCTTCTTCATGCACTTCTAGCCATGAACATAGCGGTCCGCCGTTGTTTGCGCCACGTAGCCAGCCGCCAGACACAGGTTGCCAGCAATGTTCATCGCCACCTCGAGCTCAGGTCGAAGACGCCGCTGTTGCGCCAACATGTAGCACTGGTTTCACACATTGTTCGGCCCAGCCAAACCAGATGCTTGAGCACAGTAGTCTTCGAGCACTCAAAGCATTGGGATCTGCCACCTGGGCCCCAGTTCAGTGTGCTGCAGTGAGAAAGGTGAACAGCACAGAGTCACTAACATTGCCAACACTAGTCAGCACAGCCACGATGCCGCTGCAGAGGTCAACGCGACTTCATCGTCTCTTCCTTCGAGCGTTGCACCACGCAGGCAGACGTTAAAGAATCGTAGTCTTTCAGCCCAGAATATGTGTTGCTTTTTGTAACACATTTGAAAGATTGAAAACAGTTTCAATCAGCTTTGTTAGTAATTACCTAGACAGTAGTGGTGCGGCCAGATCAACAGGAATGCTGATGAAGACTTTTTGAGTCAGTGACGAGCGGCTGTCTGCCTTCTCTGGTGACCAGTCAGTGCCTGTCAGAGATTGGACTTCCTTCAGACGAGCATGTCCGCTTCGGCAGAGTATGGTCTTAGTTGTAGGGAGTAAGTCGTATGCTCATAGGGAGTCAAAGAGGGCAGTTGGGGGACGGTATAGAGGGCTTAGCAGCTCGAAGAGCCGTTGGGTGAAGCTGGTCTAGGGAAAGTCTGCTGGTGGGAGTCGAGCTAGGGCAGGTGGTCAACGCAGACCTGTCTCTAGTGACCAGACCCACTACTCCGAATCCTTCTTCCTTGGTGAGTCGTCTGTCGCTTAGGACAGAACTCCGCTGGGTTGATGTTCCTGGGTCTGCTGACCACCACTGCCCTAGTCCGACTCCCACCAACAGACTTTCCCCAGACCAGCTTCACCCAACTGACTCTTCCTGGCTCTCATGCTCCCAGCAATATTTCTGCCCCCCGCCTCTCACCCGCCTCTCATTCCAACTCTGGGCCTGACTTCCTTACCTTGGGAGGGTCTTTTGCTTCATGACAAAACCACAAACACACCTTTATTGAAACTGTGTTATTGCCTCTTTGATTATTAACAGAGGCTGACAGCCTAGTGTGGCCTTGGCTCCCCTCCCTGCAGCCAGGAGGTAGGAGCTTCAGGCAGAGCTGGAATGAGGGAGAGAAGTGGAGTGAGAGGCGGGCAGTATTGCTGGGGAGGGCATGAGAGCCAGGAGAGCCAAAGCAGTGAAGTTGGTTCAGGGAAACAGCAGGGGAGCCGAGCAGCTGCGGTGGCCAACGGCGAGACCCAGGAGCATCAATCCAGCGGAGTTTTCGTTCTAGCGACAGACTCCACTAACACCAACGGAAGAAGGATTCCAGGTGATAGTCGTCTAGTCGCTAGGACAGAAAACGCTCCTGGGTCTGCGTTGACCACCACTGCCCTAGCTCCGACTCCCACCAACAGACTTTCCCCAGACCAGCTTCTCACCAACTGACTCTTTCTGGCTCTTACGCTCTCTAGCTATACCGCCCCCAACTGCCCTCAACACCGAATTTCCTAACTCAACTCTTCCTGACTTACTCCTCGGCTGTTAAGACCATATTTCCACCAGCGGACATGCTCATCTGAAGGAAGTCCATCCTCTGACCGACACCTGACTGGTCCTGAAAGAAAACAGACAACCACTCATCCACTGATACAAAGTCACTTCATCAACGCACTGTTGGATCTGGCTACCACCACTGTCCCTCGTGGTCGCCCAATAAAAACAGTTAAACCTGTTTTCAGTCTTTTTTCCAACTAAATGTATTACAAAAGCCAGCCCATCGTCAACTACAGACAGAAAATTTACAATTCTTTAACATCTATACGTCGATTTCAACGCCCACAGAAGAGAAGGAGATCATGTAAGGGCTGTACGCGGATCAAGCATATTCACACGCCGAAAATCCGCGGAAGACCAAAATGTCATTTGGGTGTTTGACGTAGCTGTTCTACCGTGACCTGATGCTGTTTGTTCACACTTCCACTCTCCACTGCAGCAACACTGAACCTAGTTTACATGGCCAGATAACCAGATCCCAATAAGTAACAACATAGTGCTTCAAGAGTCAATCTTACTGGTACTTTCAAAACATCTGGTTTGGCTTGTTGAACAATGTGTAGAGTGAATTAAACTACATGTTAACAACAGCGCGTCTTCATCTGGTGACCCTGGGAATCAGTTAAAGGCTCAGCGGTGGACAGTTCAGTCTTGTGAACCACTAAACATGTCTAGCTGACAACTGCACATTGAGCAAACCAGAGGCAGCGAGACTAGACACCGCTATGTTCATGAAAAACATGCTCTTACCCGAGTCTGTGTCGAGGGGCCGCTGGATCCCTTCTCCGGGCAGGCAGGTCTTCTTGAACCACACTTAGTCTGGTCCTTCCTCCGGTGACCAGGTGTCATGAGAACCACCGCAACTGGCCCAGACACCATGGGGTTCCTAGATCAGGGCATCGCAAACCCTCCACCACGATAAGGTGGCGGTTCATGGAGGGAGATGAGAAACAATCCTGAAGAAGAAAAACAACCTACATTAGAAGAGATTCTGACAGTACAATGACCCATGTGACAGACCACAGAACCGGCAGTAGTGGTTGACACATCTGCATACACGCCCTCTGACTTAATCCCAGTAAACACCCCTTCGTGGTTTGCGCCCTGGAACTTTGGAAGATCATAATAAAATGGCACAATCAAACTAATCATCTGTTCCCCAGCCCATTGTCAACATTACCTAAAAATGTCATTAACTGTTCAAGCAGAGCCTTGTTCTTGAGATAGACCCCGCAACCTAAAAGTTGATAACGTTTATACAGAAATGGATGATAGTTATTTTGCAAA
Source organism: Pao palembangensis (assembly GCA_015343265.1). Lineage (NCBI taxonomy): Eukaryota > Metazoa > Chordata > Actinopteri > Tetraodontiformes > Tetraodontidae > Pao > Pao palembangensis. The sequence goes on along the minus strand of CM027094.1, from coordinate 7,240,753 downwards.
CAGACAGACGTCCATCCCTGAGGGGAGGTAATAATACGTGACCAGCTGGTCCCACTACTGAAGCACTGAGGCTGTCAGACCATCAGCAAATTGGAGTAATTGCTTTAGCAAAATTTTACAATACAAACTAGAAAAGCTTTACAGAGCACAAAATCACACCAACAACTGACAATTAGAAACAACTTGCATCTTCATTTAGGGAGCAGGCTCCAGCCGCCCTCTGAGGCCAGTGATTGTCTACCTCAAAAACAAGTTAAATAGTAGTTAAATTAATTAAAAACAGTTAAAAACTGGTTTACACACACTGTATAAAAAGACAACCTTTTTATCCTCACTGTTGAACATTAAATCAGATTAAAGTTTCCATAGGTTTGGTCAAATAGGATTGCCATTTCTAAATGCCAGAATAATAAGAATTCTTTTTAGACAATTTAGTTATACTTTTGAGTAAGACGTTATACACACAAAGATTGCTATGGTTTTAAAAATTCTTGGGAAAGCCTGACGATGCCTCTCTCTCTTTGAAGCCTCCGATAGATTGGAGATTGGACAACATTTCTTCATCTGTTCCAATAATTATCCGTAGTATGAACACTATGGGACTGTCCAGCCATCACGCCGCCAAGAAGGAGATGGGTTCTAGTCCCAGAGATGAACGTATTTTTGGTCCAAATGTGGAAAATCAATCCAAGAACAAAAGCAGTTTTGTGAAGATGCTGGCAGTCAGGCATGCCATGGGTTGAAAGGCCACTCTCTGAAGTGGGGAGCTTCCTACAAACGGCTCAGTGACATCAGTTCTGTCAGAAGGAACAGGCCAAAATTCCTGCAAACTATTGAGAGAAGCACATCCAAAACGCTTGACACAGCTCATACAGTTCAAAGGCAATGCTACCAAATGCTAATGAAATGTATAAACTTCTGACTTCAGAAGGCATAAAACATTGTCTAAAAATATGATCTCATTCATTATTCTGACATTTCACAAATAGAAATAATTTTGGGAATCCTAACTGACCATAAACGGGCAAAGGTTAATGTGATTTAATGTTAGACAGTGAGGATAAAAGGCTTGTTTCTCTTTATACAGCATTATGTAAACTGGTTTCACTGTAGAGGCAGCAGTGATACAAGGCTGCAGGTTTGATCTTTGGAAGATCAATGGCATAAGTGTCTGCATGGATGAAGCCTACCACAACAGCACAGCCAGTATCTTCCTCTACATCCAGGTGGTAACAATCCAGGTGGTAATGCTCGTCATAATCTCTCCTGAAAGTATAGAAATAACACAAAAACCCTGACGTGATCTGAAATAAAGTTAAGCATTTCAAAATATCTCATCTTTATGCTGGTTTTAACATACAATAAAATATTTCGATGAAATATGCCAAATTGCAACCTTGTTTTATTTTAGAAAATTTAGAAAACTCAGACTCTTGAAACACACTGTGTAGCTAATCAGCTAACAGAAGCGTTAGCTAACGTTAAGCTTAGCGTTAGCTAACAGGCTAACAGCTTCAAAACAAACAATTGCATCTCTTTAGATTCTTAAAATGTAAAAGCATTTTAAATCCACAATTTCCAAGAAAATACTGTAAAGTAAGTCTACCATGTAAGAAGACATATTGATTAACTTTGTCGTGTCTAAACATGTTTAAATAAACCATCACAATTGGGTTTAAGTGCTCAAAATATGCTAGCAGAAAACGTAACATTAACAACAGGCAAATTAAAACATGGCAGAAAGTGCTTAAAATGCTCAGAAATCCTGCACAGGTGTGTCGAAATGACCGTAAACTAACGTATCTCGTGGCACATGGCGTCCCTTCTTGGCGTCTGAGCTAGCGGTCCGCCATTACCTCACGCGTGTTAGCGTTAGCATGCTCAAAATGTTTGCTCACCGATTTCTTTATTTCTTCGTGAGGGAGACGTGGGCTCTAAGCTGCAGCTAAACTCGCACAGGTCCAGGCTCCACTGGGGTTTCCTCGGTCAGGTTTGAAGCCGTTTCAACAGCTTTTCTGGTGTTTTTTTTCAGCCTCAGCGTCGTCCTCCACACGGCAGCCGCCGGCGGTCTCTCCTTCCAGCAGCCAAAAAGGCTCGTGAACTCTGAACTCTGCTCTCAACCAGATGAACACACCTGCTGCCTCCCGATTGGCTGAGAGCTCGTCAACGATCCGCCTCCTTCAAAATAAAATTTCATTGACTTAATTTATCGCACTTTACTTGATTTTACAACAAATGCCAATTTTTAACATGAATTAATGTATTTCATGAATGCACACACACGGATAATATAGAATTTACATAAATTTAATAAAGATGCCTTGGGTTTTGGACATGCATCTGCTTTTAACGTTGGTAACACACTCGTTAGTGAACTGAATAATTACTCAAGGTTTGCAGATGGATGTAGTAGTTTAGCACTAGCATTAAATATTTTCCTCTCTCTTTGCCATCACAAGGATGAGAGATACACGACCACCAGACACCTGAAGGTGGAAGCCACAAGGGTGTGATTCATGGGCTAATTTAGAGAAGAATCTCGAAACAAGCATCCATCAAAGGGCATTACGCAAAAGCAGGAGACAATTTATCCCGAGCAGACGGCTCTGAATGGGCCTGATAAATCATAAGGAGCAAGGATCTTGTTTTGCCTACACACACCTGTGTCTCGCGTCACGGATTAGTAGCACACAAGGCTAACCTTAAATTATTTAGCTTACCTTGGACAAGTGTAACGTTATGTGATGTAGCAGTTATCTGCCGCCGGAGCCGGAGGACTTCTGCACAGAGCTTCCTCATTCAAATTCATTACTTCCCTCTGTAACTCTGGGCCGTTTTTTTTTTTTTTTTTTTTTTTTTGACATTTTGTCCTGCACCTCACACGCTGTATCAACATTGGGGCCAGTGGCGAGTCTACATTTTTAGCGGTTGCCAATAAAGTTTTGTTTAATAGAGTATCCAAACCAACGTCACCCTGTGTAAAGGAATGTGTTCATAAACTCTACGTCAATCCATTATCTGGAATCGATTTGCCTTGACTTGATGTGCAGGGTAACCAATCAGGTGTTAGGATCCGCCCACCGACTTTGATGGACGAAGACAGATAAAATAAATTCACGATCCACTGAAACACAAGGACCATGAAATAATTAAATTAGGAAATAATATTTTTTACCTAAAATGAATTGGTATTTTAATGAATTAATTACACATTTTATAACATATGTATTTAATTCCAATTTAATTCATTAATGACATATTTAATTGTGTATATATTAATTTAATTTTGGTACTTTTAGTACTCCATACACTGAACTTGAATTAACCAGGAATCAAAATCAGACTGAGGATAACAAATGCCAGACTGGTAAATAAGGGTTGGGCTGGAAAATCCACCTGCCAAACACTGATCTGGTCTTTTCTGTTTGCATGACTACAAGATTAGAGCAAGGAATTTACAGATAGCAAAAAAAAAGTCGAGAAAAGGTTTCTGAAAGCTCAACATAATTTATTTTTCCAATTTTTGGTGCATCTTTTTTAGCTGTCAAATTTTGATCTGATGAAAATATTTATCTGAGGATCCAAAGAGAACAAACTCAAGATTGAAAAATATTTGTACAACTACAATATTACAGTCATGTACCTCAAAAGATCTTTTTTTCTGCTCTGTAAATGAAGACACAGTGTACACTGAAAACAATTAAGAAACCACAGAACACTGCAAAACATTGTGGTAGTTTCAACAGAAAATAAAACAGGTGTGTACATTCACATTGGAACATTTGATCCTCTTTCTAAAACATATTTTTTAAATAAAGTCAAATTAAGTGTTCCATCTCACTAAAACAGGCTGCTAAAATTCACTCATTGTATTTCAATATTGCTCAAAATCAATCACAAAACTAGTCTTGAATGGACATTCATGGACATTCATTATTAGTAAAAAGTCTTGTCAAGTATAAGTTTGCTTAAATCCCTGTGGTGAAACAATGAATCTATTAAAATCTGTCCAAAAACTCCACAATTTAAACAATGTGCTTCAGGTGTCCTGATGTATACAAATTTTAGACCAAAGGAAAAAAAAAGTATTAAAAACATACAAACATCGCTCAATTTACAGAAGCACGTTAAATATATCCGTTTTCAGAACACCCTCTAAAAACACTAAACGTTTCTAAGTTTTTGCATTACTCGTGTTTAAGCTGTGAGGTGGAATCATGATGTGCTAAGTGTTCTGCTACATCTCAATGCACATAGACATTTTCACATTTAACAGTTCAGTCTGCAAAGATTTACATTCAAAACAAACAACCTACCAATTTCTAAAATTTGAAATAACTCTAACTGCAGCTCAGGTCTGTGTGCCACAACCATTTATGATTAAGCCACTTAAAAAAACAAGCACAATGAAGTTCATAGATCTTTTTTCCTTCACCGCCCTCTGGTGTTCACAAGTGGTAGGACAATACGCCCCTGCCACCCAGCCTGCAGGTCAGTCCACATATCGACTCCTTCATCCCTCCTAACCTCACATAATTCATCCTGCTGTAATTTACAAGCACTAATATTAGTTTTCTGATAATAACAATCTTCCTGAAAGACCAGTGATGAGTAAAAGGAAACAGCGAAATAAAAGCAGGCTGCTCCGCCTAGTCCGTAATCAATAACCTATTGTCATCTTATGCTGTAAAAAAAACTTGTGCTGTAGCAGGTTTGACAATGGTACAAATATAAATAAATAACCACTAGACGCAGAAAAGCACGTGTGTTTTAAACAAAGCTTCAAACCTTGTATAATAATCTAAACTTCCAAAGTTTATTGCTTTGATGAAACAGCAAAACACAATTTCTATTCTTATTATTTATCAAGCATTCAAACCTTTTTCTTGTGCTTACGAGCTGCTAAGCTAATGTGGCTATAGCAACGTTTTCATAGACAGACTTCTACCTTAAGCTTATAGCAAAAGATTTATCTATTTTTAGAATTTTAATAACAGTATCGCAACACAGTCACACCATGTGTACCACACCGCTACTATCTGTCGTTACCCTATACATATATACCCAGGGTATATTTGTGTCACACCACTAAAACCTACAGAGGTGACACAGACTCTTCACAGGGAACACAATAACGATGTCACTCTGTTTTGGCTTTAGGAAAAGAGGACATGTGGGGTAAAGCTTGTCGCATCTGATGGATTCTAAACTTTAAACCTCACATCTGTCCAAAGAGGATGGAGCAGAGCAGGAAGATGGTGTACAGAAACAAGAGGCCCAGGCCCAGCCGACGATCCAGCCTCCAGCGGTTCAGGTGAACACTCAGCACCTGAAAGCAGGAGAATCTGTGTTTCATTAAACTGGCGATGAGGAGATTGACCAGAGTCCACCACAAATGTTCATGTCTCCTCACCGTCAGGAAGACAGATGCCAGCAGCAGGACAACAGAGTACACCAGTCCTTTATTGTTAATGAAAACCTGTGTGGGGAGAAAAAAAAACAGTAGAAGTCACAATCCTGCAACGAGACCCAGGACGGTGAGGAGGAGGCTTACCGAAGATCCATGGTCCACCAGGAGAGTACGCAAAGCCCAGGGGAACCCCAGACCCAACAGGATGTCAAAGATATTGCTCCCTATGGAGTTGGACACAGCCATGTCTCCCATGCCTGGCGAGGAGCGAGACAAGCTAAATCAAAGATCACAGTGTGAGCATCAGTGCGATTAACAGACGGTGGAGGGTGGTTACCTTGCCGAGCTACAATCAGACTCGCCATGCAGTCTGGAACACTGGTTCCCGCTGCCAGGAAGGTGATGCCCATGATGTAATCTGGGATGTCTAACGTGTGGCTGATAATAGTGACCTGCAACATCAGGAACAGTCGCTCATTAGGACACTAACCACCTGACGCCTTCTCTGATCTGGTCACACTAGCTTGGTCCTTACCATCCACACCATGAGGTAGGAGAAGACAGCGATCCACAGAGTGGAGACCACAAAAGTAACCATGAACCAGCGGTGCCAGCGCGGCCGGATGCAGTTGGGCACGGTGCAGTAGAGCAGGATGCCCAAAGGCCATGTGATCACCCACTTCACACGTGCACAGCATCCACCTGCACAGAGCAGAAGAAATGTTTGCTGCATCAAAGACCGAATATAAATGATTTATTCAGTGAGTCCTTTACTGCAAGCCTCCAGCAGATGGTGCCCGAGATACTTTTTCTATCTCACTGTGGCCAAGCGTCAGCTAAAATCAGCCCATCACAACACAGATTTGTTGGCAGAGCTTTGTCACCTGGTATGCGGACAGGACTGAATATCCCATCTTCATCATCCTCCTCCTCTGCCTGGCACGTCTGCACCCCTTGAATGCCCCCTGACTCTGCATCCTCCCCGGGTCCTCTGCCTCCGTTCTCCAGGTGGCAGGAGCTCATTCTCTTCAGGCTGTTGGCGGTGGCCCCGGGGCCAGCCTCGCTCTCTGCTTGGTTCTTTCTCTGGATGAGCCTCTGTCTCTGCAAGATGACACATTTGCTAGCTTGCGGCTCTCTCACCGCGTGTCTGTGTCTACACTGCATCCAATACCTCACTAATGACCATGCGTCCTGCCATGGAGAGCCGGGTCCGGGGGGAGAAGTGCGGTGTGATCATGATGCGCATGCTGGCCTCTGAGAAGGACAGCTTGTGGGGGTTGAGGATGAGAAGCTCATCCACCATCACGACAGGAGGAGGTTCCTGACCTGTGAACACCATCTTAAATTTTCTTCAGCGAATTGGAATCAGAGCAGCGAGGTCGTTTAACCTCCGTCCTGACCTTTGTTGAGAAGAACCATAGAGGTGTTGCAAGCGGAGGCATCCTCTCCCATCTTGTCATCCCTGTGATCCTCTGACCCAAGACAACACGGCTTCACGCTCCTGAACTGACGCGTCACAAACACCAGAATCTGGGAGTTGAACCTGCAACCATTGGGAAACTGTTTGCTAATACATCCCTTCACATCCAACAGTTTTTGTCCTGTAGAGCGATGTTGAAAGCTGATGTAAACCTACTTCATGATGACGATGTAAAGTCCATACATGGTCATGAGGAGCAGAGACTCCCACCTGAGGAACACAACAATACACACAAAAAACACATCAGAGACACGTTTAACCCTATAAATTCTGAGGAAATATTGAAAACCAAGTTAATTTTAGAATAAAATCATTAAGTTTATGTCCACAAGGTGGTGCTGTTATACCCGTGCTATGCAGTAACCCAATAATTAAAATGCAACTTCCTAAAATAATAACTTGTCGTTTAAGTAAAATGTAATGATATTGATTCATAGCCTCTTTTTAGAAATGGTTTAAAATCCAAGATTTTGCACAACAAAATGAACAAAGAAAAAAAACCTGAATATAAAAATTGGCTAAAAAAGGACTGAAAAATCACACAGGACTGACAATAAGGGTTAAACTGGCTATTGAGGAAAGAATGTACACATGATAAATAAATCAACCAGTAATCTCCACATCAGTAAATCTATGAGGGTGACCAAAAATCCATTTTACAACCTCCACACTGGCTGGTGGTTGTTGACCTTGTTGACACACTTTGTGATGGTAATAACAGGTAATAACAGGGGATGGAGGAGATGACGACACTGAGTGGAGAGAGAGGAAAGGCCTGAATCTGTCTCCGTCAGCCTCTACAAAGATGTGACGACTGTCAATACACGCTCAAACATTAAAATGCCGAGCACAGTGTAGAGAAAATTCTGATTTTAAACTCCTACTTTGTAATTTGTCCACTAAGTTTAGCACCTTCATAGAACACATATGCAAGCACGTGGTTGGTTCATCTAGTGATTTTTCTTTTCTCAAAGACACTTGACACATTCAGTCAGTGATGTCTAAATCTGCCTCTTTCATCAATAATGTTCCAGCTGGTAAATACAGGCTTTATCCAAAACTAAAGAGTGCAAAACCATATCATCTTTAGATGCCAATATAAAGAATCTAAGGTTTGAACTTACCAGACAACCGTGGCATCATAAATAACCTAAAAAAAGATAAAACCTTCAGGATGAAACATGGAGGAATAAAGACTCGACAGCCTTGTTCAGGATGACAAATCTCACCATAATGAGAGTGAGAACAGAGAGGATGTAGTAGGAGGAGTCTCTGAAGAGAGACCACCATGTCAGAGTGATGGTCTGTGGAGAGAGGAGAGGTGTGTGGCCGTTCTTCTCAGGAATTACTGATGTGTGCTGGCTGACGTTTGTTCTACCTGCCCTGCAAATATGCCACTCAGGCCGATGATGACCAGGATGTTGAAGACGGCTGAGCCGACGATGGTGCCCACGCCGACGTCTCCTTTGGTGATGAAAACGCCTGCGGTTAGTTGTAAGAGGATGTGATCAGGGAAAACAACGTCAAGGAAATGATGAGGCATAACTGAGACGAAAGTATTTCGTATTTTAAAGTTAGAATTTAATATTTAGTGACATCTACTGGTGGCTTTTTGGACTGCAGAAAATTCAAGGTTAAACATGTCTATTATAAAACGATGCCTTTACAAAACTGCTGGATAATTTTGTTACTTTCTGATTAGCCCAGCTACTAACCAATGAGTGAGGTAAAAAGCTCTGGAGCAGAGCTTCCTGCCGCCATAAATGTTGCCCCGGCAACATCTTCACTCAGCTGCAGGTTCTGAAAGAATGATGGAAAAAAGAAAACACAACATGAATTCAATATTCTGTCAAATCCAGATTAAATGATCAGGCAGTCCTCTAACCTCAGATATTTTCTCAAGCGAGGGAACAAAGTAGTCATCGCAGACGATGGCCAGAGCGTAGAACATGTAGATGGCCTAGAGAGCGGAGAAAGGCCTGCGTTTACAAAAGTAATCACACTGTTTGTTTTTGTGAGTTTTTACACAGGTATCATGTGTGAATACTCACACAGACTGCATGCAGAATCACAGCTCCATTCTTTCTCTGCTCCTTGGTAAAGATGTCCTCTGGGAACTCATGGATGGCTGTGAACAGATAAACATGATGTTTATCATCTTCCCAGATTAAAGCATATGAACAACAAGGTGAATATCAAACTTTTTTAATCATCGGATTTTCAGTACTTAGCTTGTCATCATTTTTGGATCAGTAACTTCAACATCAGAATACGACTAACATCCCATGTACCCTGAGGATAACCTCTCACCTGTCTTCCACCCACAGAGTGAGACAGGAAGTGAACAGTTCATCCGCTTCCTGTCTCGCCTCAAGTGTGAGAGAGGAGGTGGAAAAAACACTGTTAATGATGGCTTTGTCTCCCATTCCCTTGACGTGACAGAACAGAGGCTGGAGAGCGCAGTGCAGCTCCAATTTACAACTCCGAGCAGCGCTGGCTGAATTTAAACTACCGAGGAGCTCGTGGCTATTAATAGCTGCTCTGCTGTGAGACACAACTGAGGGTCGACAGGCGCACAATGAGCGCTGCACGGCCGCCACTGTGCACGCTGGAAACAGGCTGCGGAGAAGAAAATAGCAAAGGTATTTCCAGTCTCCGATTCTGGGAGCCTTATCTGCTCACCTACAGACTATTATACAAAATATGTGTGTGTTTTTATGGACAAATACAATGTTGATGAAGCATTTCTGCTCACATTATGCAAAATTATTTTAGTACTTATCTGAAAGATCTCACATTTTTATACTACTGATGCTAAAGACTGATTTAATCAATCCCAAATACTCAGCTGTGATTGGGCCCCGATGTGAGTGATGGAGGAGGAGGACAGATGGTCCAGTTGAGTGGGCGATAAATCGGCTGTGCTCGGTTAGCAAATGTAAATGTTTGCAGCGATGTTTATACGTGCGACATCGCAGTGCCGCCTGCCCGGACGCTTCATGTGCATGATTCTGGAGCAGAGGCTCAGTTCCTGAAGCCTGGCGCGTTTCTTCCTCACCGACATTGCAATTCTTCCCAAATGCAGCCAGGCTGGAAGCTTTCCCGCCGCTCCTCCCCAGACTTTCAGGTTATTCTGTGGCTGAAAGCACGAGGCTGCTACAAGTAGCTCAGATAGATGCTTTTAGGAGTCGCTGTAGTAAAGGCAGTTGCTATGACAACATTCTCCCTGGGGGCCGATTTCTTTTTTTTTTTTTTTTTTTTTTTTTTTTTGAGGGTGGCAGTAGGAAGCCAAAGGCAGGGCAACTGCCTGAGCAGTGAGAAAGGGGGAGGTGAATATGAGTTTCCCATGGCTGAGATAAAATGGAAAAAGAAAAAGAAGTGACAGCAGCGATTTCTAAAAATATTTATTTTTCCTTGCAGAACCCTCAGGAGAGGTCTGGCAAAGTGGGGAGGGGAGGGTGGCGGGCAGAGACAGAAAGAGTGCACTGGTTTACTGAGGGTTGCTGGACTGGAATGTGCTTCCCCAAGACGCTTTGGACTCAAAAACATGATTTAATGACGATCGCACATCAGCAGTTTCCTGGATGGGGGCCAGACGCGTTACATCCAGTGGGCAGTTTTGCAATCGAACAGGCCTCAGTGGACTTTAGCAGCAGGTGGATGTGTTGTCACCGTCCTCAAAGACCACCAGAAGAACAGAATCACCACCGATCCAGTTCTGTCTGACACAGCAGCCCGCATATCTGGAGTTCCAGGGTCAGTAACTGCACAGATTACTGCTCGTGTTTATCGCACAGAACTCTGACCCTGCTGCGAAGAGCGTGCACAGCGGGAAGATGAGCATAAAGAGGGTCCAGCTGCAGCATCAAACACAATTCACATCACATTCACACATTCAGCTCTTTGTGCTGCAAACCTACAGGGGTGCAGTGGTTTATGTTGCAGCGAGGACCTTCTCTCATCAGACCCTTCAGAGTTTTTCCCATTAGAACCGAGATGTGTCAGAGTGAAAGTGATTCTGGTTTGAGAGGCTGCAGGTCTCCACAAGTCAGTCAGCGCAGCTAAACAAAGGGGTGGCGCACAATAGTGTTATCGACCTGACAATCTGCAGGGGTTCTGGGCTCAAACCACACTATCGACCAGCACGCTAAGGCACGCACACACGCGCGCACACACACACACCCACACACACAGTTAAAGTCTGCATTTTTTATGAGGAATCAAAAAATAAATATTTCATTCAGGTGTTTAATGTAAATTCAATCAAGCATTTGCTCTTTGATTTGCTTCCCTTTGAGGCTTTTTCAATACAGCTCAGATTAAATAACCACTGGTCTTCAAAACACACCCAGCACCTCCCATGGACAAACAAAACATCACATGACACAGCGCAGGAACAAGAGTCGATGAAGACGCAGCTTTGGTTCATTATTGGCTTCAACGGTCACACTAAGAGACGGGGCAACAACCTCAGTGAGGCAGGTCACCCGAGCGTGTCAGTAATGGTTACCAGTCTGCATCGGTCCTCACCTGTCAGCAGCATGCATCACAGATGGCCAAATACACACAGGTATAGCAACAAAGTCATGTTCATGGGCCACAGTCTATCAATCACATACAATACAGGCTTAGATCAGTGGAAAAATCTAATAAAAATATTTCAAAAAAATGAAACACTAAAATGATCAGACCACCAATAAGACAGACAGCTGTGGCTCCAGCTTCCAAACCAGTCACTGGGTCACTTATTGTCCTTCCTCAGGGTGATGCTTTTTGACAGTTAACTGCAAATTCTATCAATAGAAACTCATGGCTGGTTGAAGTTTCTGACAGTTTTCTTGGTGTTTTAGGCCTCCGAGCCCATTTTGCCACAAGTCTTTTTACCCCAAACTTTGGTAGTTTATTCTCTAAATCAGTGGTGTTGACGAGGTCCACATTCTAGTAAGGTTTTCTGTCCCACCAGGCAGTACATGGCTCTTACCAGTGCCGTTTTCACCCAGTGGATCAGAAAAACCGGTTGGATGGATTGGGATCGGTGCCCTCGAGGCCCGGGTTTCCACATTCCTACTCTAGATGGACGCAGGACGTAGACGGAAGTGGGCGGCAGACACATGAGGGTCACGCTAGCTGCTGTCTGCGGTCTGTAGCATCTATGACGTATTTTTCCTGATAAAAGTCTGTGTTAGACAGCCTGCCAGATCGACTTTCACTCCAAAACTTCACTGTGGAAAAATGTGATTCCCAGCTGACAATCACCTGCCAGAGTCAACAACAACGCAACAAGCTTTGACGAAACACATCTTGTCCCTTCGTTTTCATGGTCTGAAGGCGTTTGCCCCCGCTGCACTCCCCTCGCTCTATTTTTAGGACTTTGCGTTACACTTTTGATGCCTAAAATAGAGAATTGTCTGGGTTTCAAAATTTAGCATTCAGTTGCTTAGCAACGATAGCGGGTTGCGTCGTCTCCATCTTGTGCAGCAGCAGAGGGATAAAAAAAAAGGGGAAGGGAAGAGTCTGGGGCTGGAGGCCACTGTGCAATCTCTAAGATAACATCCCCCTGAGGTCCAGGCCGGGCTTTTTAATCACACTGCAGATTATGCAATCACTGTCAGACGACCTGCTGAGGAACAGGGCAGCGCAGCAGCCCGCTGCGGTTCCCCTCGCCTCCACAGTCAAGCGTTTGCCCTGTAGTGCACTCGTGTCTCTGTGAGAGGTAATGAGGAAGATCTGCTCACCAGCCAGGAACTCGGTAAAGGTTAAGGAGTTTGCAGCAAAACAGAGAAATCAAACCAGCAGAGGAAGAGCTGATGTGGACGGATGGAGGCTGCGAGGTGTCAGATGCAGCGGCGAGCAGCAGAATACTGTTCTACTGTTTAACTTTCTCCATTGTGGCCTCACAATCAGTGTTGTCTCGTGGAGGATATACGCGCAGCCCATCTGCATGATGTATTATCAGCAGAACATAATCTGCATAAATTACTGCCACAATAAAGCTAAAGCTGCAGCAATAAACTCAGGGTTTGCACAAGATACAGACGCAGCGCAACAGAGGAATAGTAACACAACCCTGGACTGAATGCAAATGATCCGATAGAGAAGTGTGTATTTTTCACTGTGTGGCTGTGTTAATTCATCTAGTGTGCTCTGTGTCCCCCACAAGACAGTGATTAGCCCTCCACTCTGACTTTTGTCATCACAAAGCTGTCAGCTGTGATGGATGAGGCTCCCGTAAGCAGCCGGCCTGTTAATCAGGCCAGGAACCGGAGGGAGAAGGGGAACATTTCATGACTGGAAGCACGGAGGGATCTCCGGTGGCAGCCAGAGACAGAAGAGCAGAAATCTCAAATCCCAGTGACGAGCGCGGTGTGTAATCACACTTCTGCTGTGGGCTGGCGGAGCAGACGCCGCCAGGCTCACCTGCTCGGGGCTGATCCCAGCTCTGGTTCTCCGTCTTCTCCTGCATCAGCCTGCGGGTCCATCGCTGCATCCCATCATTCCCGTCCGGCTGGAGTTCACCTGACTCTCCGTCTGCTGCAAAACAGATACACTGGTAACGGCTTCATGTGGTCGAAAACTCAGCTTTTAAAACAAACATCTTAAACTAACACTAACCCCTCCCCCAGACCTGACCTCACAGCTGACCCCTAGATTAATGTTTAATGAGTGTTATCCAGACTGAATTGAGCTAAATTTACACCAACTAAAGAGGAGGAAGGATCATATTTCACGTCTCCTGCAGCTTTTGCTACATCAGGAATTCTGAAGGATGCACCGGAGACTTGATTTAAAGGACACACAGAGTAGTAGTAGCTAATTTAAACAAAAATGACCACTTCTCAAGCACTGCTGCTGCTACCATCCATGGTGCGATTGTCTCACAGTTATTTTTGTGCCTGTCAGAATGTGGCCTTGTGTTTCTGGGGAGGAGTGCGGCCGTTAGCCCCTCCGTGCCACTGACAGCTGTCCTGAGACGTCACCAGGGAGCAACCGAACAGTGCGTTTCATCTCTTCATCTCTGTGACGGTTTCAGGTTTTACAACCTGAGACCTCCCATCTCATCTTCTATACAACAGGACAAGACAAAAACATCGAAGACCACCTCTGTTATGGCCCCCAGAGGTCTTTGAAACCGGCCTGAGGAGACAGTGAAGTGGTTTTTAACTCTCCAGGACACGTGATCCTTTTATTTATGAGGCAGATTGGTGTCTGCGTGTAATCTTCCCAGAACGCCAGGCTGCTCTCCCCTTTGTGCCGCGCAGCTCAGTGAGCTCATTTTCCAGGGACAGTGGCGGACGAGAGCGGGGACGTGGAGGCTTTCATGTCGAGGCATCAAGAGGAGCTCCGCCTGTGTGAAATTCAAATGGGTGTCTGCCGCACAAAGCATTTCCAAACTGCGACACGTCCTGCAGAGCAGATCCTGCAGCAAACCCAGAAAGGATGACTTCAGGATGTAAACCAGCAAAGAAGAGAGATGCCACAGCCCCGACTTCTGAAGCCTAGCTACTCCAGTAGTTTTTGGTCATAAACTAGACAAGCATGGCATTACCACGGCAAACATGACAAGATCACGTGACTTCTTGCCTTAATGAAAGCTAAATATGACCGGCTGTTCACTTCTGTTAGCATCTACCTGCTCAGACCAGAACCAGGACCGTCTGAACCATGCTGAGATTTGACGACAACAGCAGATCTCCTCCTTTAAAAGACGCAGAGATCACACACACAGATGCTTTAGCTTTAAACTCAGGAAACTGCTCAAGCTTCACACCAATATCAGGGTCTCCATCTTGCAGGTGTCATGTTGCATAAACAGCCAATCACAAACAACACCACGAAAATCTGCACCAACCGCAGCTCAGAGAAGGAATTCAGGCACAACAAACCCAAAATAAGATTTTTTCCCCCTCTATTTTGGGAATGAAATAATGTGATCTACTCTGATCTGATCCAGTCCTGGAGCTCCTCCGTCAAGGTTACGGATGAAGCTGAATCAATAACACCTGTGTGACCTGAAGGGCTGCAGCAGCTGGACAGCACATGCAAACGATAAACACAGATGTCGAAAAAGTCCATTTATCGTTTGTTGTGTGAAAAAGAAATAGTTTTTTAAGCAGATGTGTTTGAATGTCAATATGAAGTAACTACAACTTTGCTCAAAAGACAACAAAAACTTTACCGCGGCTAAGTGTTTTACTGACACATTTATTTATTTACACAATTCTGTGTCCAGGCAGCTGTTACAGCCTCAGAGCATGGAACCACCAGCTCCTCCAGCTCTGCGAGAATCAGTCTCTGCAGGCTGAGCCGTGCACGTCTCATGCGTGAGCACGCAGTCAGGTATCAGCCCCGTGCTGCAGGTTAAACACACCATCCATTTCTCTGTCACAATGGAAACTATTCCTTCCTGCTGGTCATAAAACCGTCAGAGCTGGGACTTTAGTCGGTCCAGCGTGCTGTCATAAAGTCAGATCGGTTAGATCCGTCTCACAAGGACTTCGGCGTTTCTTTAAACACACAAGGGGGAGCAACCTATGAGGGAATAAAACAGCCTGCAAACACAGGAAACCATGGCTTAAAGAAGGAAAATGGCGAGGATTTTAGTGTTGCTTCTGCATCACTGTCTCACTGGCACTTCTCATCGTGTTGGTTGTGCAATTTCTGATATTTTCATCTTTTTATTTTGCGTTATTTGTTAAAATGACAGCATTTCAGATCCCATTTTACCAGGTCAGGCACGCTTTAAAAACCCTCTTCTGGTTGATGGCGCACCAGTTTAAAGGTGAAGCATAAATATTAATGAGACAGCTCATTCACTCTTCACCACGATCAGCATCCAGCGCTACCCAGACGCAGATTCAACGCTCGTGATTGAAAATTTTGATCATTTAGGGCCTTACAGGGGATTAAAGAGGGAGGGGGAGGTGGCAGCTGCCGAGGCATGTGATGAGGGAGTGGGTGACAATCTGTGACCATGTCAGTTAAGGTTTTGAAGGGATAATGAGCTACAGGCAGGTGTGTGTGTGTGTGTGTGTGTGTGTGTGTGTGTGTGTGTGTGTGTGTCGCAGTGAAATCCAGTCGTTTATGAGACTTTCCCTGAGATTCGTCTCCTCTTACAGATGCGGTGTGTTCAGATTAGCGAAGCGACGGGGTTGATTAGGACTCATGGGAAAATCTGAAAATCGCCACCCTGTCAGTCAAACCGTGGTTTTGCATCATTAATGGTATGAGCTGACAGACACTGTAAACACTGCGTCACAAATGAAATAAATTATCCATTGTTTACGCAAATTTACCAATGATTCATCACAGAGAAGGAAAGTCACATTTTTGGCTGCTCAGAATATGGTCCTTTACAGCAGAGGCCGTCTATTTCTGGACCAAAGAACAGAACAGAACAAACAACAGAACAAATCCCTCATGGTCTAACATCCAAACACACGCGTATAGCATATATGGAAATCCTTCAGGGACAATGGTGAGAAATTGAGTACATCTACACTCACAGACCGTCTAAACTCCTTTACGTAAGGAACAATCTGTCACCATCCTTCACTGGACAAGGACAGATCATATTAGAAACTGCTTTAACTTGATGGGATGTGTTTTAGGTGAACACAAAGGTTTTACATGAATCATATTTACAGATGTGGTTTTTATTTTAACGCAGAAGATCAGTTATTTTATAAGATAAATGGAAATTACAGTTTTAATTTAAATCTACATGCACACTAGCAACATACTGTAATTGCTAAATCAGATGAGTGTTGTCTGCAGGTATGTGTCTCACCCGGTGCCTGGAGGATCTGACTGATCCACATGACTGCGAGCAGCCCGACTCCGCAGCAGCAGAGCCGCTGGAAGGGCCGCCGGGTCCTCGCCGCTGCTCTCATTCCTCAGCCGGGCACATATCCACCGAAACACACACCTGCTGCTCTCTGGTCCACACTTCTCTCTTAAAAAATACCTCCGAACGCACCACAGTCGAAAGCAGCGACTTGCCTCTCAAGTTATGTCCGACAAACAAATGCCAGAGTCACGCCGGGTCGGTCTCTCAACCCCGCGACCCGGACTCAGAGCTGGGCCGCTTCGCTCCTCGGAACCTGCGGGTGAAACATAGCGAGCCAGCGCCTGGAACGGGTTTGTGCCGTCATGTGAGGAGTCTGAAAGGTCGAGAGCAGATCCCACAGTGAGGAGCAGCAACAGGAGGCAACATTCTCTGAGCTCTGCCTCCTCCGGCTCTCCCCTTTAGACTACTGATGCTATGACAGCACGTCGCCACCAGGAGGCGACAAACTCACGTTGTCATGATAAGAACAGAAAGGCGTAAGCCAGGATTTAGTGTCTTCTGTGTGAAGACCTGACAGTGAATCATCCATTCTTACAACAATCAAGGCCTCAAATGTGTTGGCTTGGAAAATCCTATCATATATGCTTATAAAGGTATTTTTTGCTGTCAAGATGCATTCAGATCCAAAATCAAAGTACCTTCATAAAGTTATTTTCTACTTCATCTTATTCGTGTAGGATTTCCTGCTAACATGTTTTATGTATGTGTGCATATTTGCCTCAATATATTTCCTCTTTTCGGTGTATATAAACCAAAGCAATGAAGTTATTCAGGGTTATTTATAAAATAAAAAACAAACCTGATTTCCAGCTGGATCTTCTTCTGTGGTTGGAACTGTAAGGATGATAAAGAGGTAGTGGGGATGCCTTTTATAGACGTGAAAGCGGTTTTCATGTAAACAAACAGAAGTTATGTTTGATCTATAAATATGTGCAACCTTCTCTTGAAACATTTGCAAATCACACTACAGCGTTTACCTGGCAACAGTGTTGTTCTCTGTGGATGTCGGCCTGCCGTCTCTATGTGTTGTTGCCAAGAAATGTCAAACAGAGAGATAGCGTGTGTATCTCATCAGCAGACAGAAAACCCTCTGTTATGTAACCACAATTCTCTCCAAACCCTCAACACAAGGTAAAATATTGTAGTGATTATATTTAATCTTGACTGAGCAGGACGTCGCCATTTCTGCACTGTGAAAAGACCTTCGGTCCTTGGAACCTTGTTTGGACTCTTGTGCTACTCATACTTCAATTTAATAATCTATTTATGTGTCATGCATGTGCCTGTAACTCTACTTGGGCAAACTGCACAAAATGCGTTGTCATAGACGGACAGAGCCAATCTCTGCTGCAGACAGGTTAACTGCATTAAACTTTTAGAATAGAATAGAATAGAATAGAATAGACTTTATTCATCCCACAGTGGGGAAATTCTTTTGTCTACAGCAGCAAAAGGGGGGGGGGGGTACGACAAAAACAGAACAGCGGAATGGGAGTAAAAAAACAAGTTGAATAAAAAAGAAAAGAAAAAAAAAATATATATATATTAATATTAATGTAAGAAAATATTGCACAAGTAAAATAAAATAAAATAAAATTGCACAATTATATACAACCAGATTGATCATCATGATGGATTCATCAAATTTTGACAGCCCTGGTTAATATGCTGAAATAAACTCTTTGATTGAGCTGGTTCTTTGCTTCATTGCTGAGGTTAGTGCAAAAATGTTCAAATATCTCTGAAATGACTGAAGGGTTTGAAGTTTTGTGGTAATTTGGCAGATGAACAGGATGAATTGGAGAAATGGAAGAACTCGGGCTGCAGCCTAACATGTGCTCCTTCATTAACTGCAGAGTTTATGACTGGTGTGTTTATCATTGCCCTGCATCAGTCTACCAGTTGTTATATGACTTTTTACTTATTAACAGACTTTACAGTCCAACTGTTCTTTGGACACTCTTGAGTTAAATGTATAGTATTTAAAGTTAGATCTCTCTGTGTGCAACTGGACTGTAAGGTTTCCTTGGAAACGTTTTCCCTCTCTCTAGAAGGCTTCTTCAGGAGAGCTCTAACTTTGGATAACTATGACCTGGATGAGTGAGAATCTACATCTAAATTATTTGTGTATTAGTAAACATTAAAGGAGCCTGTTGGTCAAATATTTACGATGCTATAGTACTTTTTCAAAACCAAATCAGACTAATTCCAGTCGAGTTGTGTGTCGGTCATACCAGGAACGATGTCACGGGACACTTTGGGTGGTGGTGTGTGTATATGTGAGTGTGTGTATGTGTCTGTGATGGGCCGGCGAATCTAAACACACACATATACACACACGGCCACCGTGTTTACAGAACAGGCAGGAGTCAGTGGTGTGAAGCTCCTCAGCCGCGTGTGAAATGCAGCAGCTGCTGAGACTCCAGACCCAAATAAAGACATGGGGCCCACACGCTGATGTCCCTGATGTCAGCGCCCAGAAGACGAAGCACTTTTCTGCAACTGGTGTTTAGAAAAGCCCCCCACAGGACAGACGTCTGGGACATGTTCCTACTGGTGTGACATCCTTCGTCGTGACCGTGGACGCTGTTTGCACTCAGAGACAGGAATCTTTCAGCATCTGTATCACCTAAATGTTTCATCACAACTAAATGAAAACATGAAGCAAAGGAAACAACAATGAAGCAAGAAATGAAAAATAATTTATCAGACTATTAGGATGAGCTCTGGTCCCTGTGAGAAAGTCTGACTGTGCAAATATAAGTGATCTAAGCATGAAAACCCCCAGAGCTCCGATCACCGAGGTGGTTCCGTCTCCAGAACCTTAGAACCAGCACAGCAGCTTCAGCCCAGTTGTTGTGATGGCTGAAGATTTTTTTATTTTTTTTGTAAATTTGATTAATATTTTATGGCAAAAAAAAAATCAGGTTGCAACGTGAATGAGTTGATGAGGAAATATTTTATTTGCCGATTCATACTCTGTTAGATAACAGAAGTGATATTTGCTCCTTACTTTTCACTCCGACTGCTGTGTCTGATGGGGAATGTTCATGGGTCATTTGCTGACGTATCTAAACACAGATCATGAAGTTCTAATAACTAAATGTCCCTCAAGACACCCAAGACATTCATTTAAACTCGATTTAAATGCACGGTCACTCATTTTTTAAGCACCTTTTTCCTTTTAATTTGCTTTCAAAAATCATATATTTATCGCTTTGCATCAACAATCTGTGAGTTTCACGGGGACAGCACACACATCATCATCTTCTTCTTCTTCATTATCATCACTGTCAGATCACACGCTGCTCGGTGATTTTTTTTTTTAATCGCTTTATGGTGGATGGAATACCGGATGTGACGCTCTCGCCTCCGTCCGTCGCTAAAAACAAAATCATCAGTAAATGCAACCAAAGACAAAAAAACTGAGGTCACTATGCTCCGTACATTATATTTTCAGGTAGGCACAAAGTCAGAGTAAATAAGACTCCACGTAACACCAGTGTGTCCAGTCTGACCATCCATTCTGAAACTAGTTTCCCTCGTTAAGGCGTACCTAATGGTGGTTAAGACCTTATTAATTATGTAAGAGCTAGAGCTGAATTGATCACATTTAGCAAAACCTGCATGAGGCCATCATTGTTTTGCACACAAGAAACTCTTACATGTCTCACCAAGCCCACCCTCTCTCTCTGTCTCAGTTCAGATTTAGATTTTTCCTCCATTTGAAACAGCTACAAGTAAATCCACGTTTGCATGATTAATGATTTGTTTTTATATATATACACACACACACACGCGCACATACAGAGGGGGAGTTTGGAAGTCTCTTGGCACATTCTCATGCTTTGACCAACCTCCCGCGGGCTGAAAATGACAACACGGGACACAGTTAAACAGGCCTTGTCACGCCAGCATCTCCAGGAGGTCACTGCGAACACACCTGTGCATAATGGTCCCGCAGTAGGAAGGTGGACACAGCTCAGTGCACGAACATGGAACAGTTCAGGTTCTTCATTTCATCTGGATATACTGTATTGGAATATGCTGGTACCAGGTATTCACAGTGACTCAAAAATAACATTACAATAGGACTTCTGTACAGGAAATAAAGAGTCTGGCAGAACGTTTGGCATCCCTTACACTCGCTGTCAGTGCGAGCTGCATGGGCTTTTCGTTGGCACCGAGGAGAAGCAGTCCGTCTCCCCTGAATACGCGTTAGCCGGCGCTGCCAGCCGTGGACACACAAAGGTGAGGTAACGTTACGTAAGGTGTTGGGAGGGGGGTCAGGCTTCATACACCTTCTGCTCGGACATCACCCGCATCCCTTCCAGTGTGGATTTTACCAAAAAAAAAGTGCAAGAACTACACAGGAACACACACACACACACACACACACACACACACATCAGGGTGGAGTGTGTAAAAGTTAACCTACTGTCCTAACCGCTAACACTCATGAGCCATAGTACAGGTAGTCATCATTGTAGACATCCGGCTAACACGAATGGATTCAAATACATGATTGTGTGTTTCCCTAAGGCATCTCCGTTGGACACCTAAAGCTAGTTTGCCGGCTGAACGCAAAGGCTGCCTTTTTGTGGCAGCTTGCGGTGGAGAGATCTTCTACAGTATGGCTGCTACAATAAATGAGGTTAGGAGGAAACAGCTACAAGCAATTATGAAGGTGACGCTCTTCCTCTGTTGAGCCTTTTCCCTTAAATATGGTTCCCACACGCACGTGCCAGAGCGACGAGCATGCTTTTGTTTCCTCCGGTTGCATCATCTCAGACACAGTACTTTTGCATGTTCCCTTTTCTCCCTTGTTTTGCTCCACCCCATCATGGCCGACCACAAATACACATTTCACCAACACATATGGCAGAGAATAATACTGATCACTTATATTATCGGGAATATATATATTATACACTTTTGGTCATTTCTAAGAAGACACCACCAAACATGCTATACAGTGTCTCAGTCTTCATTGCCATTTTTTTTTAAACGCAAGTGCTTTTCAGCCTGGCTTGTCAAGTATTCAAAGCAAGATACAGTAAGAGATGCACACACACACACACACACACACACACACGCACACACACACAGTGTATCACACACTCTGAGAGAAGCACTCTAGAACACTAGAACACCTGGCTCACCAGGGCAGCAGCCTGAGAGCTTCCAGTTGGTCAGTCTGAGAAGAGATGATGAAATTGTCTTTTTTTATGTGAGTTCATTTGCTCCCTCACCAGCAGGTCCAGGATCCAGGGTGGAGACTGCGCTAGTGCACAGTTTGAAGAGGATACATCAGTCCGCTTATGCCAAAAGTCAAACAGTGAGCGTACTAGCGCGTGGCGTGCGTCTCTCTCTGGTGACTGCGTGCGGATGAAAGCAGAGGCTAACAGGGCTTGTTGACGTTGCACAACAGCTCAGTGACTTTGATGAGGCGAGCCACTGTGCTCTGTGACTCCTCCTGCAGCCGCTGGTTGTTCTGGCGGAGGCTCTGCACCTCGGCCTGCAGCACCGCTTTGTCCTCTTTCTCCTGGAAGATGACACACACATACACACACATACACACACAAAAACAAAAAAAAAGGCCGTCGCTCAGATGGCTGTAGCAGGAACAGGAGAGGAACGGCTGGTGCAGAGGAAGCTAGTGGATGCACGTGAACAGTGCGGAGGCTCCTAATACTTCAGTATTTTACAGGGAAAATGTCAGAAATAGTGGAAAATCATCACACATCCCCAGAGCTAATGGTCAACACTGTTTCAGCACTGTTTGTAATAATTTATCATTAAGAGAGTAATTCATCATTATTAACAAACGCTTGGGCAGCCACAGAAGAATCTATGGAAGGTAAGCTGGAAAAAGCTGCAGTTACTGACTCTGAAATAATTAGAAAACATTCAGTGATAGGTTAAAAAATATATATTTATAAAGGATTTGGTACACATACACACACATACACTACTGGCCAACACATCAATGAAGATGTGGTGGAAGCTTGAGAGAACACAAGAAAATCTTGTGTTAAAAACAGTTTTGTGTTTTTTTTTGTTTTTTTTTTTTTATCAAGTTTTGCTTTCAAAAGTCTTTAAATTCATGACAGACAAAACAATCAAAGAACAGAAATGTAGAAATATGGAAAGAGGAAAGCACTGGAAAACAAACATTCAAGCAGCTGCCATAAATATTTTATAAATATGTAGAATACTGCAACATTCAATGAATCTGAAAATGTTCAATTTACAACAAGATAAGAGGTAAATACAAGCTGTTTGAGTGTTTTCGTTAAATGCCTCTGCAGGGATTTAGCTGCGTTCATGACAATGAATCAGGCGACTGTGTCAGTGGAGACTCATCCCACTCCTGTAAACCTTCTAAAGCCACTCTCCTACCTGCAGGCTCTGCTGCGGAGATCACTCAAACTGAGATTCTTAAAGGAGGAAAATATTCATGAAAGTCAAGGCACCTTTTGCAGGTCATCCTGCAGCTTCTTCAGCATGGCTTCCAGCTGCGACACTTTCTCTTCCAGGTTCCCCGGAGAGTCACTGCAACCGAGACACAGCCACAGCCGCTCAGATACGATTGCTGTGTTTTCTCAGAAACCTCAGAAAGACCTCAAGAAATGCCTTCATTTCCTATAGTCAGTTATTTTCTTTTTTAATCGTTGCTTTAAGCTCAAGAAAAGAGGGAATTGATACCTGGAGGACTTTGACACAAAGACAGAAACAAAGAATCAGACATGCCGGGCATGCACCTGCCACCACACTGACTGAAGCAAATAGAGCCTAAATTATGGAGAGGGTATAAGAGTAGATGTGGAATAAGAGGGTGTGTGTCATGATTTAGAAGGAGATGAAAACACCCAGGAGAGCAGAGCTGTTGAACAGTCTGCTGCTGCCCGGAAGACTCACCTCTCCTTTGGGTCTTTCAGCTTGCCGTCTGTCTGGTCTCCTGCTTGGGAGGGATCTCCAGCTTTACGGTCTGAGTGAAGGAACATGAATGACATTATTAACACTCTGAAAGCAGCATGTGCAGAAATTTGTTGAGCTCAGGGTGGCTTTTACTCTAAAGTGAGGCCACTCAGAAGGACCCCACTCAGGTAGGACACATCATGGCCTGCTGGTTTTCAGCTAGAATTCAGATTCTTCCCAAGAATGCTCAACAGGTTTTAGTTCAAGGATCTGTAGCAGAAATATGAGAGTGTGCACGTTTAAATCAGTGCTCACCCTCTCTCGATAACGCCTCCAGGATGCTGCGGCAGGCTGTGGCCAGGTCAGCGATGGACTGCCACTCCTCCTCAGTCGAATCTGTTGTTTCTGAGAGGACTGTGTATTCAAAATAAAGGCACATATTCACTGAAAAATCCACAAGATTTGAAGAATCAATGGTTTGCGTATTTCAAAGAACACTTCTACATTAACGCAATATAACCGCTAAGGGGCGCCGTCGCAATACTATTGGTTCGAATTAGACGCTCAACGAGGAAGAGAGATGACTCCAGCCTGCAGGTTCCATTGAATTATGTTTTTGCCTTTGTAAGGTCATTTTTGCACAAGGTAAAATATTTAACCATTATAATGATCCAATGCAAATATTATAGAAAAGTGGATTAAAAAAAAGCCTTCTTTTCTTTTTTTACTTTAAATGGGTGGAATGCATGTGAAATTCCCCTATGATACAGTTGATAACACGATATATAACACGATATATAAATGACAGCCAGCGCATTAAAAAGAAAAAAAAAATCAGAAGAATCCGATGAGGAAATGAGTGCTATTATGGCAGCTACATAATAAATCTCATGGCCTCAACAGAGGCAGAGCAGATGGTGTAAGAAGGGCTCCTTGATTTGGGGCTGCCTTTAACTCCACCCTCCCACTCCCCATCTGTCCCCCTTTTATCTGAGCCCTGGCAGGGGGTGGCAGCAGAGCAGGGGTGATATTTGATTAGCGAAATAGGGGGCAACATGGATGAAAGAGGAGGGACAGAGGGGATGCAGTGGGACAATAATGAAGAGAGAGGTTTTAAAGCAAAAACAGTTTTGGGGGAGATTAAACCAGGCAGAGATGATCTGCAGCTGTGTATTTGTTTCATTTTGGCATCATTTGAGCAGCAAGAATGACTTAAATTAATGGTCATTGTTCCTACTTTTTTAAATGTAATCTGCTGCCATCATTGCTTTTGTTACAGTGATTATAAATAAAGGTTGTGTTTTTCCCCATGAAAGTGGTTTATAATAATAGTCTAATAGTGATGAATTTTCACTTCTTAAATAGTTAAATGGCTAGTTCTGTTTTGCTGCTCTTTTACATTTAAACAAATACCCAGTAAGATGGCACAATTAAAGAATAAACTGAATTTATTTCCCTTGTAATGTAAATAATGAATCAGTAGTGACACCTTGTTAGTAAAAGCTCACACTTGGATTTCATATAATATTGAAATCTATTTATCTATAGATTTTTCGCAATTGATTTATTCATCATAAATCAGTTATAATTTTAATTTTAATATAAATTAGTACCTTAATAAAGGAGGACAAGAACTTACTCTTCGTGATGGAGTTATGAAGACTGAGGGCTCGCGAATTTCTCTCCACAAACGACAGCCTGGATGACGAGTCACTCGCAGAAGCTTTGTCATCACCAAACTCGCCGCCCGAGAACTGAGGACGCAGATGCAGAAGGGAAAATACTCTGTCAGAGAGAGGATGCAATGCAGATGACAGAACCACGTCCTCTGGTCTCGGTCCATCACCTGCTCCTCCTCCAGCGGAACCTTCGGTTTGACGGCCAGGATCAAATCAGGGGTGGCGTCTCTCAGCTCGCCCACGTTCTCATAGATGTGACCGTTCCCCTTCAGCCCAACATTGTCGTACACGTGCCTGGATTGAACATTTTGTTAGAGGTTGTAGCAGGGAGGGGAAAAGCCGCTGCTGCTGATAATGCTGTGTGACGTCTGTATCCGACCCAGGGGTCAAAACAGAAAATGGAGCACTTTGATGCGTAATCTCTGCAATGGTTTAGGCTGAGACCTGATTGTTGTCAGCCATCCTGCGCTCACCCAGGCATCTATCACAAATATCGCTTCTTCATAGCTTCAGTCAAACCGTTCCCTTCTGCTGGGAAGCAATAAAGAGCAGCCGCTCTCATTTTGGCGCGCAGCAGAGCTACGTATCATCATCATGAATATTTCCTTTGTAATTTCCTGCTTTTCGTAGATCCCAGCAGGGAACCCAAACAGTGTTTAAACTCATTTCTCAGACAGGCACATACGTGTCCTTCCGTGTTTCTCTCTCATTTGTGCCGCTGCCGAATCGAAGATGTAAAATTGCAACGCTTCCTGTTTATTGCTCATTTATGTCCTTGTGGTCATTTTGTGCTTGTTACTTGGGCCAGAGAAAAAAAGCCCCTATTACACAAAATACTTCACTAACCAGCCAATTACAGTAAACTTTCAAATGAGAGGAGTAGAATATCTCATTAGGTTATAAAAAGTCCTTTCAAGGCTCTGGAATTAATTTAACATACTTCAGTGATTCAGGATGACACGCTTTCTGCTGCCCTTTCTCTGCCTTGTCCTCACACAGGAAAAGTGACGCACTAACTCTGAGATTAAATTGTGATGAGTCAGACCCAGTTTGAAGATATTTTCGGCCCTGCTGGTTGATTTAAAAGGCCTTTTCCCCTCCCGGTATCAAACTTTGCTGGTGACATTAGAGAGATCGTATTCTGTGGGATGTAAGAATAGTGACGCAAACACTCACCCATCACACGCTTCCCTGAAAGACGCTGGCTGCTCTAAAGAGCAGCTGCGCGTGAGCTGTGAGCTGCTCCCCTCCGTGCTGTGATTGGCTGGTTGGTCCTGCAGAGACGTGGCCCGTAGCAGAGGTAAACTGGGCGGTGTGAGAAGCGAGCCGTGGCTCTGGCCTTTATCACACGCCTGCCCTTCGCCCTCTTCCGCCTCCATCACCTCCATTATATCGGCTTCACTGACCCCGACCACCTTCTCTTCCTCTTCCTCCTTCTCCTCTTCTTCTTCCCTCTCGTCCAGCACCCAGGCCTCTCCAGACTGATCCTCACCAGGTTTACACTCTGCATCCTTAATGGCTTTCTGGTACAGCTCAGAGAAACTTCTGCAGAAAAAAACACAACAAAAGCTCATGTAGAAACAAGCAATATGGTTCTAGGTTAGGTCATAGGTCAAACTAGCTGGGAAAAAGGTTATTATGACAATGCATTCAATTACAATGCTTTGAAATGACAAAATGCCTGCTTCCTGCAGAAAATTACGATATGGTTGTTGTTGCAGAGCATACATTTTGTGAAATCTAAATAAATGAGTATGGCGAGGTGTTCCTATGCTGCCAGCTCTGACATATGGCTCAGTAGAGTTGCAGAGGTTTCCACTGTAAATGTATTTATTCCAGTGCTTCTGTAGGCAACTGCTTCCATCCTCCCTTCAGCTGGAGCTTATGCTGGTAAGAGAGCTCATTAGAGGCATTGATTGGTTGTTAGCCAGCTGGTGTATAGCAACCGCAGGCCAACAGCAGGCAAGCTGTGACCCTAGTCTCATAGTCTTTAGAGACCATGACCCCTGTCCTCCTTATTAGTTGCTTACTAAGACTTTCGTTAGGCAGTACTTTTACTCCAAAGGATCTTGTAATTTGTTAGGTAGTTTAATCAGTGTTAAACTCTTTCCTAAAGGTATGGTCTTATATTCACAGTCTTACACAGCAACCGTCTCACTGGTCTCCCTCTGCCCTTCTCACCTGCGAGGCTTCCCGTTCTCATCTGGTGGGATGACGGTGATGTGGATCTTGTGTGCAGTACGGAGCAGTTTGGTCCTCTCTTCGGGGCTCAGATGGACCAGCGAGTGTCCACACAGCCGCACCACCCGCGCCCACAGCTGCAGCCCGCCGCTCTCCGCGTAACAGAACCGCTGCAGATCCGTCACAAAGCCCTCCTCGTTCATCAGGAAGCCGGGCTGGCCGACTCCGTCGCGCAGGGGAGTGACCTCGAAAGCCTCGCATCCTCGGGTAACCAGCTGCAGGGGATATGAGGAACATGGTCAAGCTGGACAAGGTGGGAAATTGACAGTAATATTTACAAAAGGCTTCAAAAGATCATTTCTAATGATTTAATACATAAATTTGAAACCTTACTGGAGCCCTTAAACTATAAAAATAATTGTTTTTGTGCTCATGATTGTCAAATATGTGACCCTGGTATACAAGAAAAAATGTAACTGGTGTTCCCGTCCTCTGCTGGACAGCTGTAATGGTGGACTTGTTGATTTTGGTGATATAATAATTCAAAGTGTTTGCTGAGGAAGATTTCAAATCCATCCACCCACCTCAAGCCTCTGCACCACCTCTCTTATATCGTCCGCCTGGTTCTCTGTCACACCGATCGACACAGACTCTCCACGCTCGTAGAAGATGTCCAAGCAGGGCCCGCCGTCCTTGGGCTCAGTCACGGCCTTCCAGCCGATGACGTCTCTGCAGGAGCAGTTGAACACCACCCTGCGGGTACACCTCTCAATGAGGACCACCGACTCGGCTGACACTCCAAGCAGACAGGGCAGCCTTAGATCTCCTCCTTCCCCCTCCTCTCCCCGGTTGACTATCACAGCCCACACCAGTGCACCCGCGCTGTGTAGCTCCGCCCCTTTGGCGCCTTTCATCTTGTCTTTGCGTTTGCATCCCAGAGACAGCAGGGGAAACTTGGTGGAGGAGTCGATGGGCGTGGTGGTCACATAGTTTTCAGCCAGGTCCTTGAGGTACTCCTGACGGGTGCGTGTGGCCATGGAGCGGAATTTCTCGGATTTCTCTGCAGCGTTTTCTGCATTGACTACCTTCGCCAGGAGGAAGTCTCTGAGCGCAGGTGAGCGTGGGAAGTGGGCACCCTTAGGGAACAGTGGGCCGAATAACGGGATGTCTTTAGAGCGGGTCACAGCCACCCTGATAGGCCAGGAAAGGAAGAACAAATATGGAGTTAGGGAGGGAGGGAGCTGACTATGATGCTCATATTTTGATATCTCAGCCTGTGAAACAGTACCCAGTGTGTTTTTAACAGACCTGTAATAGGTTTTGTCAGTACAGGGCTCATGGACCTGGACAATGATGAAGACGTGCTGGAAATGCGACCGGATGGACTTGGGAGTGAAGGGCAGGGCGCCTGGCTCCTGAAACACGATTGTCACGATGTCATTACCGATGTGTCGCTTCCTTAGCAACTGATGGGGCAAAACAGAGACGGAGAAATGCATCAAAGAAACAGGCCAGATTCTGCATCATAACAAAAAAACATTAGTTTAAGACAAAAAAAAAAAGTCAGGATTGAACGGAAATTGTTTTCAGTCAGTTTTATTAGAAAGCATGTGGCTGAAGTGCCTAATGCTAATCCAGGGCGGATTTGATTCTGACCGAGTGACACAAATGGTTGGACTGGAGCACATCCATGGGTCGCTCTAATCCGTTCAGTTCTATTATTGATTTCACAATTTGTTCTCGTTTGACCCAGTTTTGTTTTGTTTTTTTTTACTTTAATACCTGCACAATGGCGCTGAAGTAACATTTTTATACTTGAATATAACTTACCTAACATACCTAATTACTTGGCGGAGGATGAAATGAACACTTATTCAAGATAGATTAAAGACATTATTCTGCCAGTTTAAGGGAGGGATTATTACTGCTGCGTTCAAAGCTTTAATCTATATTTCATGTCCAATTTCTTTGTACAAAACAGCAAACAGGCATAAAGCGCAGCTGGCTTGTCTGTGTGGGGACAGTCAGTACGTGAACACGGGGGCAGGATTTTTATGTCCCCAAAGACATTTTTATGTCTTTAAGGAACAGGGGGGAAATCTAGAGAGCTGCACTTAGTTAGAAAAAAACAACCTGTGCTGCAGAATGTGTTTACCTGCTGTGTGTTGTTCGCCGTGTAGGGCAGCATAGTGGACACATGAAACATAATCTCATAGTCCTGGTAGCGTGTGTAGAGGGAATGCGTCCCAGTTGAGTCCGCTGCAGGAGATAAAAAAAAAAACAAAAACACAAAAAAAAAACCACAAAAACACAACCAACCGTAATTAGGAAAGGAGACAACATCTCATAGTGGAACACTCGAACAGTCGGGTTGAGAGTGTCTCATCTGCTGCTCACAGAGGAAAAAAAAAGATGCTCTCTGATAATCAGCAGTGACTATTTTACAGGCATTAGTCAGATAACAGGAGACTCCATAGCAGGTATCTTGGGCTTTAAACGGGGCATTGATGCCCTTCAGATATCATCATCTGAGCAGGTAAAATCCCACACTTGGATGTGGGTGTGGTGTGTGTTGTCAGCTCACTCTTGTTGTCCAGCTGAGCTCGGTATTTCTCCCAGCCCTTCAGGCGCACCCGCTCCCCAAGCAGGTCCAAAAACTCCTCAAACGCTGGCCCCGAGCTCTCGTTGTTGTACATGTCCTCCTCTGAGCTCTGCCCAGCGCGGCAATACATCACCCCCACCTTCCTCTGGAAATTTAGCTGAATGAAACACAGAACAAAGTTTATAATCAAGACAACCGATACCAAGTTTCTTCACTGATTCAAAAGCTCATTGTGTAATCTTTGGTGGCACCTACAGGTGAAAACAGGGATTGTGAGAACAGAATACCTTTCCAAAACCTCCACTTAATAATACTATGATCTCTGAAATTTCCACTCTGACCTTCCGTAAAAACATCTTTGCTGCTTTCTAATGTCGTCCTGAAAGCTGTGTCCGCGTTTGATCACCGGCTCAGACTCACTCACCCCCTGTTCATCCAGCTTCAGCAGAGTGTCTCGGACCTTGGGGGAATTCGACGCCAAGCGAAGGCAGTGCAAATTCAGCTCAGGCATAATGAACTCCAGCAGCCTCTTTGGGGACAGGCCTCTAGGGGTCGTGTGACGGGCAGCGGAAGGCACCGACTCCTCCAGGATGGATCCTCGCAGCGTCTTCATCTGAGAAGACCATTCAGTGTTACCTCGACGGGACGAATTGGCCTTAGAAGGAAACTTGGAGGAGAGGAAAATGCAGGTTTACCTCT
Organism: Pao palembangensis; assembly: GCA_015343265.1. Lineage (NCBI taxonomy): Eukaryota > Metazoa > Chordata > Actinopteri > Tetraodontiformes > Tetraodontidae > Pao > Pao palembangensis. The sequence goes on along the minus strand of CM027094.1, from coordinate 7,209,934 downwards.
GTGGTGCGGAAGATGATTCTGCAATTGTACTGAGCTCCACTGGATCCTTCTTTCTCCTCACGGCGGAAGCTGATGGCCACTGGACCGAGGCGATCGTCGATGCCGAAGAAGTTCTGATGTTCTTCGACAGCAATACAATATGGAGATTTAAGTAGTTCATCCAAAGAACTTGTCCTTGTCATATTCACAAAAACAAAACCAGGAAAAGCCAAAGCTACACTGAGCGTACCTTTCATGTAGAAGTATTTGCGGTAGTAATGGGCTCCCAGATCTGCGTGCTCTATAAAGTAGTTGCTCTTGCCCTGCTGTTGGACATGACTCTCTCTTGGCTCCTCCAGGACGGACACGGCATCATTTGGGGTTCGCAGGCTCGACCAAAGTCCTCGTCTCCCCTGAGATCTGCCCAGGCCCACCTGTTCTTCACCCCCTGTTTCGTTGCGGAAGTGCGGGCAGCTGAGGAGAAGCTCGTTGTCGTTGCCGTCGCCTTCGTCCAGCAGCAGCAGCGACTGCTCGGGGTCGTCCATGATTGCGCCGCCACCGCCACCGCCCTGAGCAGGTGAGGATGGCATGGTTTGGGAAAGTGGACGTAACTGGGAGGCGGCCGAAGCCCCTGAAGTTATATTCTTTTTTCTCCCAATGCTGTCTCTGTTTGTAGCTGCCTCAGTGAGGTCAAACAGGATGCTCTGTACATCATAGTGAGCAAAGTTCCTAACCCAGGCTCCGCCCCCAATGTTGTCACATGGCCCTGGCTGTGGTATCAGTGGGGTCATGGGCTTGCTCTTCTTACTTAGACCTTCGGGTTTTGGTGGCTTGGCGGGCTTAGGGGAGTCTCCTGTTGAAGCAGAGAGACCACGAAAGAAGCCGTCAGGCTCTGGAGGGTTTCCCTGCAGACCTAGAAGCAGAAACGGGTCTTTGAAGCGGAGGGCGTTTGGACTCAGGGGATCTTGCTCGCCTGTGCATGCCTCCTGAGCCTGAGTCTGCCTTTCCAGTGAAGACAAGCTTCCATACTCCCTATGAAGCAGCACTCCTAAGTCCCCTTGAGAGCCTGCCACCTTTTCACCAACAGCTCGGACTGTTTTGCTGCCGACCTTGGCGGAGGAGTCCAGGTCTCCTAAGGTGACGTCACTGTTACTTCGCTGCATGATGTGGCCCCGGCCCACTGACCTGATGGTCAGTCCGGCACGGCTTGGGGTGAGGCTATCTCCTTCGGCTCCATCTCCTTCCCTCCTGGGTGGCCACTCCACGACGCCCGCTTCCCGTTTGGAGTCAAAGGTAACGGTGGATACTGGCGGCCGCATATTCTGACGGCGAAACTTGCGGATGAAGAGGTCATCTGACTGCATGGTGCCTGGGAAACAGTTCAACTATCTCCCTTCCACTTAGGTCCAGAGCCTTTTTTATGCCGTTCCAGCCAAATTTCTGTCCCGGCTTCTATGTTGCCGGTGAGAAAGTGTGATGGTAAAGTGAGCTGAGTAATCTCGTTGTCATTCGCTCAACTTTTTCACTCGGGCTCACAGACGCCTCTGTGAGATGCCAGACTTCACCTGGAGGTTGTACAGGTCCATTGACGCGTGCAGATGTATGTTTGCCTGATACTCCAGTTACATGGGGCTCCTTGATGCATCACAAAGATGGGAGGATGAACACTGGATCCTGAATCTCTGTCTTCTGTGTGGGAGGGGCGCTGTCTCTGTTATCCTTTCTATTATGGCATCCATTTGTCTGCACTCTTCAGTGCCTGCTGCTTCCTTTTTTATCTGCTCCACTGGCCACCTGTAGACAAGAGAAAGAAACGTCTTTCTATCATTCAGCCTCACTGCTGTTATTCTAATCACCAGCTTTGTATGTAAATCGCAACTTGTCACTCAGTCCAGGGAATCACTTCCATAAGAATCTCTCTGCCACACAAGCACCCAATTCCAACTCAAATCACACCAGAGCAGCAACGTGCAGCTCTGGCGTGTGGTTGAATGCCTTGTTTTCATATTTTCCGTTCCAAAGTTTCCATAAATAGTTCCGTAACTGAATGCCACATTCATACTGCACTCGCTCACAATAGACACTAATAACATGGAGGGGAGGGACTTCCTGACTTATTGAACATACCCTAAATAAAGTACAAACGTTCCATCACCTTCACAAATGTTCACACACAGATGCTGAAATATTACACAATCCTGCAACAACGCTGTTAACAAATAATAAATAGCTGAGAGGCACTCTTTTCCTACAAAATTAGTGAAGAGGTTGAGAGTCATTTAAGGGGCAGTTTAATTGCACCGTCGTCTGATCGGAGAAGGACTCACCAGCAGAGCAGATTCTGTTTTCAGCACAGATCAGCCAGTTTCTGTCAACATTTGCCACCTCAACCAAACTGACGTCAATCAAGCACGGCCGGAACCTTTTGTTGCATGTCTGAGCGTTCTTCCTGTCTTTCACGCGCACGTTTTTGCACGCTTTGCAGCCTTAAAAGCAGGTGCAAAGTTGCAATGCTATGCGAGCCCGCGCGCCCACACACACACACACACACACACACACGATAATACACTGAGGAAGTCATAAACCATCTTTGCTTGTCTCCATATTGGTTCATAAGACTTACTGCTGTGTCAAGAGGCGCTAACTGATTAAGCTGCTTTTTTATCAGTGCATTTTAATATTGTACCATTTTTAGCAGTCTGGTTATGTCATGATTAAATTACATTTGTGACCCTTCAAATGCTGTAACTTTTGTGGAATACCCTCTTTTTTAACTTTAAAATAGGCTGATGCAGAAATTTGCTGATCTCTGTCTCATCTGCTCAGCTCCTACAGAATTTGGTGCAAACAGGCACATATTAAAAACGGCATGATAAAGATAAATGCTAATGCTTGCTAGGTGCAAGGCTTGCGTTCCACGAGGTTTAAGAAATACTTCAGTCAGCTTTCCAAATTCCTTCAAACAGCCTTACTGACAAATCATTTTTAATTACATTTTATATTTTCAGTAAAGTATTACATGTATTTTTGTCAAGCTAACGTTATTTTATGCAATATCAGCTGTCTGCTGTTTACCTGTCATACAGGAACCAAGAACTGACTTCAGTATGTGTCTGATTATGTCAAAAGGCTCAATTTACATAAGAAATCAGAAAATCTGCAATGGATTTCTTACAAGAACAATGTTTCAATTCACAACACAATTTCTTCTATTTGTCTGGACACAAATGAAAGGCCTGAAATTTGAATGGCCTGAGCTTAGACTGAAGAAGACCTGAAACCACACAGGTTAACACTCACTATCATTCACCATCTTTGCACAAACTGCATATACCAGAGAGCCCTAAGCCTCCTGTCCTTGTTTCCATAGCAACCACTGTGGCGCCACCCTCTCTCGATGCAGCATCCAGCTCATCCATGATCCACTGACTGGTTAAATGTCCTAAATGTACTAAACAAACATGCATGTAGTCATTTTTAACAACCGTCCCCACTTTACACCTGGGGCTAAAATGTTATTCGGTATCTTCATCCACATCATTTCCTTGTTATATCTGCACGCACACTTTCTGCAAATTAGGTCACAGCACACACACACATTAATGCCAAGTACACAACTAAAAAATCACTGATAATGGAAATCAAAGTTAGTTTAAAAAAAAAAAAATATATATATATATATATACACACACACACACACACACACACACACACACACACACCAGGACTAGTTTTTGGTGTTACCATATAGAGAAGTGTAATCTCTCCTCAGTGGGCACACAGAGCCAGGAGGAACTGAAGTGTTTTGTCACCATCTACTTTAGTTTCCACTTCTTGTTTTCATTCTGTTTTAGCGGTTCCTCTGAAAACATAAGCACTGTCAAATAAACAGGTTCATTTAGGAGGAGAAGAAAAAGCATCTAACCAGCTTTTTTTTTTGGTTTAATAGAACAGGTTTTTGTTGCAATGAAAGTGTTAAAAAAAGGGAGATTTTGTGAAGCCATCAGACAACAAAGAGAAGCAGGAAGCGTCTTTATAGCTTTGAAAACATCTGATTGCGTAGATTGACGTGTACACTGTCTGACCCTGACTCAACTCGTGTCTGGGCGTTTTAACATAATCTTTGTGTTGTAGTCTTAATCTATCAGCACACAAATCTTATTTATTTACATTACTGGATTAATATTTGAATATATACTCAGTCAATGCCAGATTGACTCAAAAATGAACAACACAGAATTGCTCACATGAGCGCTACTGAATTCTTCTTTTCAGTTCTAGCGATGGCCCTGCACAGAGGAAGCAGTGCTCTTCTTACAGTTACGGCTTTATGCACTGGCCCACATCCACAGCTTGTTATCTTCATGTCAGTCAGTGCAGCCGTTGATGGAATCCCTGTGTGACCCTCAGCGCTCTCTGAGCCACAACGCTGCTGCCACATCAACAGAAACCTGACCCGTCACTGGGCCTGTGTGCAGAAACCACTTTAACACGCTGTATTAAATAGCTTTGAGGAGAAAGTGCCCTCCATCTGATTTGACGTTTTGGCACGACTTGCTGCTTTTCTGTAGATATTTTGGTATTTCCATATCTCCTATGCTTCTCAGAAAGTTCAGCCCTGTTTTGCCTGAGCAGAACTCACAGGAAGGGTGTTCCTTAGGTCACATGATGTCAGGTGCAGTACAAAGTTTTTTGCTTCCTTTTTATCAGGTCCAAAAAGGACGACCTGTGCATGTACCTTTTGCCCTGCAGGACCTTATTTTAAACATTTGGGAGTGTTGATCGTGAACACAGAGAGGAGGATGGCCCCTCCACAGATCTCTCTGTGGTGCCAGCGTCGGCCTTTCTCCCGAAGAAACTCAATAATGCATTTAGACAGCGGTGTTTAATCCTGCTTCCCAGAGCTTAGAGCTCTGTGAGCACAGAGTGGACAGTAAGGATCTCAGTATTTTGCACACAGGCTGCAGATAAACCGAGTTTTATTCTGGTGCTGGGGGCGGGGGTGGGGGGGACAATCAATTTCTTCGTGCACAAAGCTCCTGCGCATACGAGACATGAAGATCAGGTCGGCCTGAAGCTCCTGTGAGCAGAAAGGAAAATATGAAATTACACAGTGCAGCAGCAGCACTTGATCTGCTTTTTAAGGATTATATCTGCTGGTGCGGGGACAAACTTCCTTTGTTCTCTTGTGCCAGATTCACTCTTGCTGTCCAGGACGGGTGTTTGGCTTAACTGAGGGGGGTAAACGAGGTCCACTGCCATGTCAAGACGAGCACAAGACGGTTAACGAGTCTCTGGAGGACCCCGTCAAGACACAAACTTTCAGAGCAGATCTATATTAGACGTACACTTATTTGGGGAAGTCTGGCTCTCTTTGCCTTTTTCTGAACCTGCACGAATGAGTCTGCATCCTGTTAAACAGGAAGCGATGACTGACTTTTGAACCAGGGGAGGATGGGTGTCGTCACTACTTCTCAACACCTCCGCACCTCTGATCAGAACTCACACGGGCCGCTTGTTTAGCTGTGCTCGGCTGTATGTCACTGTAAGACACAAATAAATGTGAGCTCAGATCTGCTTTCTCCTCAGGTGAAGTCTAGGGAATCTGCTTATCAGCTTAGATGCGATCAGCGGCAAAAGTTCTTACTGCAGCCTCAACGGCTTGATCACATGACCGGCTGCTTCACCTTGCAGTCTGATGTGGTGCTTCCGTCAGCAGCGAAGATCTGAGGTGAGAAATATACCACATGGCTCCCTATATTGACATGAAAATGCCATAAAGGTGCTGAGGCTAAAGATCTGACAACATGCATGTCGCTGCGAACATTTAACCAGGCAAGCCAAGGCCAGACTTATAGTTAAAAGCTACCTAACGGACTCTTATCTAACAATCGACTTTTAACTGTGATTGATTTTTTGCAAATTTAAAGCCTGACTTGCATTATTGATCGCATATAATCACGTTACATTTGAGATCAGGTTGCATTCCTTCTCTGCTGCAGAGTACGTGACACTGAACCCTGAGCTGGATTAATGCATTTAGAAAATTCATTATACTGCACAACAATCCTCAATCTTTCCCCAACAACAACAACATCCAGCGCTACACTGCAGACAGTAAACTGGGCCAAGTCCAGAGGCTGTTAAGTGGCTTCTACTGCAGCACTCTCTTCCTGCCCCTGTTTTACGTCTCTTTCTTCATTCAAACCATTTGCAAATGTCAGTCTGAGCTATTGGTCCACAAAGACGCACGCGCTGCACCCCCACCACCTGGTGCTCAAAAGGCTGAGATCTCACACGCGAGCAGAACTGTCAGGCTGGCAGGAAAAGAGGAAATTTGTCAGGAATCTCAGGAAATGTCAGCTTTTGCTGAGAGTAACAGAGACTCTCGCCAAAACACAAGACAATAAGCCCGTGTGATCTTGTCATTAGTGATTCAATTGTACCATTTCACCTTAAATATTATATATGATCAATTCAATGATCCGGGCCTGATAATGTTTTCACAGCACCTAAAGGTGACACTGACAGATAGCAGCAATTTCCTGAAGCATTCGTACACCTGTCCTCCAGTATTTCTCTCCTGTCAGGCTAATTGCCACGCTAATTGCTAATCTATCAGTGTTACTGCAACTTGCTTATCCAGGTGTCACCGTTGCAGAGATTTTCCAGAAGGTATTACAAAAAACAAAAACAGAAGTAAATGCCAGCTAATGAAAACAGACCGGTCCGTCTGGCTGTGTAACAGATGAGCCGTACTGTACCGTATGCAAAAATATTAGAATGACCTCTGCGTGAGTACTAAATTATCAATGAGGCTGGGGAAAAGGGGGTTGGGGTTATCAAGATGTCAGTAATTCATTGATCAGTTGCTGCCATGTCCACTCCTAAACCACGAAGGGTGTCTGCTCGTGCCCACAGAGCAGAGCAGACACCCCCTTTATGATGTAAAGGTAAGGACGTCTAACTTCTGACTTCAGGTGTGGGCTCCTGCTACGGGAACTGTTACATTATTTTTATCCTGCTCACCAAACTTCTGCTTTACGTGCAAAGAGGAAGTAAGCTCAGAGAAGCTCCCACCTATAGCATTGTCCACACTTCCTCCTGTAATATATAGCAAAAGATTAAACTGACCTGATATCAAATACAAATGTGACAGTATTGTTTTGAACATAAGCTACGTGCAGTTCTGAAAGAAAGCAGCCAGCTCACGCTCCTGCTCACACTATTGTTTGATGGGATATTTGCCATGACATGGACTGTGCGGGCAGAGCACATCCTGTGTGTCTGAAAATACACCTTGTGGCAGGAGGGACAGGCAGACAGAGTCAAGGCCTAAATATGAGATGGCTAATGTGTGTGTGTGTGTGTGTGTGTGTGTGTATTTGCTGACTCTATAAAAGCCTTATACATGAGACACAGTGACAGGAAGAGCAGCTGTGGGTCTGTGCATGTTTGAGTGTGTATGTTGGTGTGTGTGTGTGTGTGTGTGTGTGTGTGGGGGGGGGGGGGGGCAGGGTTAATCATGACTGTTGCTATTGTGCTGGGCTGCTGCAGTCATTTGCTGATTCTCCTTCATCAGTGTAATGGAATGCATCTTCATTTACTCAAGATTTAAATAATAACAGTACTGCCATCCTGACAAGAGCACGATGAAGGCAGGTGAACATCACAGCAGGCAGTTCCGTCTTTGAATGAATGTTGGAATGACAGATGTGTATACATGTGTGCAAGTTCCACTTCTATGACCTTTGGTCTATGACCTTCAAGTACAAACTCACTGTCATTGCTCAGAGATGCTGTTCCACTTTCAGAAAGTTATACATGCTTTTATTACTACTAGACTAGATTGTAATACAAGACTCAGTGAATCTTCCCGTTCGCATTCACAGCTTGTCCAGAATGCAGCAGCCAGACTGCTCATTGGCACAAGAGAACACATCACACCTGGCAGCTTTGCACTGGCTCCCTGTTAAATACAGCATCCGTGTGCTGCATACATACACTGTGTGTTGTTGACATGCTACGATCATGCAGCCCAGCGTGATCCTTAAGGTCTGACTCTCAGGCATTTCTTGACATTCCAAGCTCTTATCTGGGACAGTTACGGGAACGTGCTTTTATGTTTCTGCTCCACGGTTATGGACCAGTCAACCAAACGAACTGAAAGCCACTGATGGGGTTTCTGGATGGTCTCTTCCTTGTTTCATTGTCTTTTTTTGTCACTGTCATTGTCCTTGGATGTTCTAGGCTCGATCTTAATGTGTTTAATGTGTTTTTATTAATATGTTTTTATTATCCTTCATACACTGACTGTAAATCATTTTGGTTGTAAATGTGCTATACAAATAAATTTTACTTACAAGGATTCATCTTTACCAATAAATCTTTATAGCTAGCTGCTACTAGCAAACATACAGTATAATCATAAATGGATATATTTATATATTCAGAGGTGTCACGTTATTTTCCTGATTCTCCGTGTTCTGGAGCTCACTGTAATCCTGCAGGCTCAGAGAAGCTGCAGTCTGGTTGTCTGGTGGCCTTGTGTGCTCTGCAACTTCTGACCTACATAGAAAAAGCAGCCGCTTGTGCAAGGATGTGCTGCGGCGAGCTCCGCTGTGACGCTATACGGTCAGAGGCTGCTGTCGGAAAGGAAACACATCACGTTCTATGAATCATGTGCACCAGTGCCTGCATGACATGACTGACAGAGGCTGCTCAGTGCTTCTCACATTCATCAGTCAGCCTGCGGCCCAACATTTCATTTCTGCTGCCTTTCTCTTCTTACAGACTTACAAAATGAACACACAAACACTGCGCCTGCAAGGCACATATTTACTCCACCAATGAAGGAAAATAATGCAAAATTGTCTTAGAGCTATTTTTGTATGCAAACTTTGAGTCAAGTGTACTTCTGAGAATAAAATAATGCTGAATAATCAAAAATGATTTGATTATAAAATCTAATCAGCTAATCTCTTATACTCACATTGCAAAAAAAGTTGAACCAAAGAGGCTAATTTTGGTAAATCTTACCAGAATATCAAATGAAGCAAAATATCATTGGCTCTGAATCAGAATCAAATATGCGAGAGTCGTAATCCAAATAACAAATAAACTTTCATTGCTTAGAAGTAGAATATCAGCTCGTTAAAGCTGGCAAAGTGGTTTTCAAACAAACAGAAGCCATCTCCGGTAGGGAGCATTCAGCTCTGCTCCACAGCAAAGTTCACGTCTTAGTTTCTGGTGTCACAACGGGAAACGTCGGCTCCCTCCTCTCACTTCTTCATTAAGCGCCGCTGCGGCTGTCTAACTGAAACAACATGGACCGCAACTTCCTCCTTACAACCGTGGAAGAACATAAAGGTCCTCGAGTCTGATAAAAATACCCAGATAATTTCCAATATTTAATCTAGTCCAGGACTATTTCTTCACAGGGGTATTTTTAAACTCTCTTCACTCTGAGATGCTTTCTGCCTTTTTTTGATAACTATCTGCCCAGCGTGGAGATGAAGCAATGCAGCGCATGTGTGTTTGTTTGTGTTTGTGTTTGTGTGTGTGTGTGTGTGTGTGTGTGTGTGTGTGTGTGTGTGAATGACTGATTATGGCTTTTAGTGGCTCTGAATACTCTGGAGAGTACTTCTCCTGTAATAGCAGCAGGAACAATGAGAAGAAGCCACTGCAGAGCTTAATGCTGTGCACTGTATGGAATAATTGAGAGCAACTTTAGAATCAGGCATGGCAGGCGTGTGGAAAAATATACTCGGTGCACCTGAAACGCACTGTCAGATTCTTGAATAATTTGCAGAAGATGAGAGCTTCAATCAGCACCAAAAAAGCAACTACTTGACATATTTAGAGATTATTACATCATTAGACACCTCTGACTCCACCTTCTCCCTAACTGAAGCACTCGTCCCTGTCAGTCATTTAATGATTTCTGAGGCCTTTTCGGGAAGAAATCAGGCATGTCCTTTCCTTAGATGCTGCCAAGTCCCTAAAATAGTCCCTCAGAACTCTGCAGCTCATTCAGAACTCCGCAGTTCGTGTTCTGACTAAGAGGAGTGACCATATTTCACCTGTGTTGGCCTCTCTACATTGGCTTCCAATAAAAGCTCCTAGCCTACAAAGCTGTGCATGGTCTGGCACCATCATATATCACTGATCTCATTAAACCATCTAGGATGCTACATTCCTTAGATTCAGACCTATTGGTAATACCAACAATCTCCAAATGTAGATATGGAGACAGGGCCTTCAGTTATCAAGCTCCTTTGCTATGGAACCACTTACTCGCATCAGTCCGGGCGGCAGACACCCTCTCTGTGTTTAAAAGTAGACTTAAAACCCTCCTTTTTGTTAGGACTGTTCAGGCGCTGCCTGGACCAACCTAGTTAGGCTGCTATAGGTTTAGATTGCTAGGGGATATCCTTTGACACTGAGCTTTCAGAGCAGGAGGGACTCACTCATCATACCCGGTACAGCACTAACTCGCCCTCTGCCCCGGAGTTCTTGTGCTCCATCTTTTCACAGCACTTCGGGAGCATGTTGCTGGATCTCCTACCCCCACCCTCCTGATCCCTGGTACGGCTGCTGGATCCTGAGCCCTCTCCATGGCCCTGCCTGGATCCTGCTGCTCCTGGTCACTGATCTCTCTATCCTCCCTGTCTCTCATCCTCTCCTTTCTCTCTCCATCTCACTGTCTGCCTCCCAGGTGGTCGCAGCAGAAGGCCGTCTACACTGAGTCTGGTTCTGCTTGAGGTTTCTGCCTGTTAAAGGGATTTTTTTCCTCGCCACCGTCGCCAAATGCTTACTCAGTGTGGGGGTTTGCCCTGGGACCTGTTTCTCTCTGTCTCTTCTTTTTTTTTTTTTGAATGTGTTGTTTACACACCTGTAAAGTGTCTTGAGATAACTATATGATTGGCACTTTAAATAAAATTGAATTGAATTGAAGGATATTAATGAGAATTCTCATTGTTCAATATCAAATGGCTTCAGGCACTGGATATTCTAAAACTTGAGAATTAATAGCTGCACGGTTACGCCATACCCTCCCGCGTCTCAGCACTAACAAAGGCAAATACCCTACCATAAACTACAGTTCTGTGCCTTAGCGCGTCAAAATTCAAACAAATGTAGGTGCGATCATCTGGAAAACACACAGCATAACCTTAAGATCAACAATCTACTTTGTTGTTGTTCAGGCCTGCCATTATCCTCCTGCCTGATTTGGTTGTGATCTTAAAAAGGTTAAAACTATGCTTTTCATTGGTGGGGGGAAGCTTTAAAAGAGCAGCGAGAGGGGTCAACGTTGACGACGGAGCACGAGTTAAGAGGATCCACCCAGCAGCGTTCCACCGCCAGCATCCAATGAGGCCAAGGCTCCGCCTGCACGTCTGTGCCTCCCTCAACGAGCCCCCACAGGGAGCCAGTCCGGGTGTAGTCATGCAAAATGACTCCATATGAGAGGAGTGAGACGATGCTGAGTCAGACAAAATCTGCCTGGTAACCCTCCACCATGTTTGTCCATATATGACCCACCGAGTGCAAAAACAGACTCTTCAGATCTGCTGGCAACTTTCTGCTCGAATGGACGAACTACAGACAGAAACAGGCCGAAGCTTCCACAGATGGAAGTGAAGGCTGCTGATTTTTTCCACCTTTCTGCTGCGTGCTGAAGCCGATGCTCTGCAGACGGACTCGTTTCAGGAGCGGCGGGACGTTTTTGCACAGAAGCGGGACAAACGGTGCGTGCTCTCGTTGCAATCCTGGCAGACAAGCAAACGGAGGGTTTGACTGGGACGCAATGTCACTGCGAAGCTGCCCAACGCCGCCAACAGCCGTTGGTGTTAAAACACACAGAGGTTACACAAGTCCACCTGCATTTAAAGGGGAAATGAATAGAAAAAAAGCAAAGATGCTTCTTCATAGAGAGAATGGCAGAGATATTTAGGAATTATTTTAACAGCTCTCTTGGTCTGCATAGACGAGTTCCTCTGAAACTGAATAAACAAGTCAGGCTTCTGTTTGCTGCATGAAATAAGATTATGATGTGCTCCATCAGTACTTTCATGTGGCACATTGTCATAATTATTTATTGCATATTGCATAGTCATTTCACTCATATTGCACTGATATTGCACACTATTATACTGTAAATATGTTGTAAATATGTTAATACTGACGATGCTGCTGGGACAAGTCAATTTCCCATGTCTGGGATCAATAAAGTACTTCTATTCTATTCTATTAAGCCGATTGATTGCTGGTGCACCGCCTGGCAAACCTGACACTCTGTTTAAAACGGTGACACTTATATTCTCATGCATTCCTATTTATACATTCGAACAAGCTGATAAAAGTTAAAAAAAAAAAAAAAAAAAAAAAAAAAAGAAAAAAAAAAGTGATGCTTTTTAAATCACGCCATGATTTACGCTCATGCAGCTGAATGTCACAGGATGGCAAATGTGCCCCGGTCATATCGCACGCTCACACCAATCTGTCAGATAGCCTCCAACAACACTGATCACTTATCAGAAGGCGAACCGGCAAAAATCATCTGGAGCCGGCGTCTCGGATGGGACGCTAATGACTCGCCGTCGGAGATTGCGAAATTGAACAGACTCCAGTGGACTGACACAAAGATCGATCTGCACGTGTCATTCATCAGGAACAAAAACTCTGCTGACGTCAGTGATCAAGGACACGTAGTTATCACGTGTGTTGGAGGGATTCAATCACAGGAATCAATGAAATGAAAATGCAACTAATTATTGAGTTTTATTTCATTTAACACGTCTTTATCCATTCATCCAGTTAAAATCAGTACACCCAGGCCAATATTAACTGAACTGTTAAAGTTGTCCACATATCTTGCATAGTGTTTTTATTTTTTTTTTGCAAGTTTAATCCTGAACTACCCTATTCCAACGTTCCGTTTGGTTTTATTCTCTAGATGCTGCACAGGGTCTGACAGGGGAGCTTCAACGGCAGCAGAGTGGAATGAAGGGGCTGTTAGCGCCGTTACGTCCGAGCACTTCATCCAGACACATTTAGAATAACTGTTTTAGAGATACACTATAGCTGGACACACACAACACAGCGCAAGTTGACCCCGATGATAAACATGACAGCCTCGCTGTCAGCGGCACGTATTTGTGCCTCCAAACAATTGTGTGAACCACAGCGAGCGCCACACTGAGTGAGGGCCCGCGCGGCTCAATGTAAATTAAATGGCACGTCCTTTGAGTGCACTGGCTTATGTAAGCTGTTGCCACTGTTTGTGTACACCCCCCCTACACACACACCACCACCACCAACCACAAAGCTCTCATCCCTGCCTCTCCCCCCCTGCAGCAGCCTCATCCATCCCTAAAAAGTCTCACCAACACTCCGCCCCGTCCTAAATTGAGACGGTGCAACGTGGGGGTGCTGAGGAGGATGGGGTGAGGAGGGAGAGGGAGGGATGAGGGAGGGGTCGGATTCCTGCATCCCTGGTTTTCTCTGGCACCTTGAAAACAACACCCCGATTCCAGGTTGTGGCTCTTCCATTCCGTCATTGTGTGCACCCCTCACACGCGTCCATCTCTCGCCCGCCACCAGCTAAGGCGGCCTCTCAGGACATTCATTTACGCAAACAAAAATCATCAGTGATCCTCTTTTTTTCTCTTTTTTTTCCACGCTCTCTTACTTTCCATTCTCAGTGACCCAGAACACCCGCACCCCCCCCCAACAGAGAGGTTTTTGCAACGTCTTCACCACAATGTCACACCGCCGGGTTTCAAGGCGAAGCTCGCCAGAGAGCACACAATGGAGAGAGACAGGAAAAATGATGGGGGGTTAGTGTCGAGGGAAGAGGAGAAGGAGGGGGAGGAGGTGGGGGAGGAGGGGAGCAAGGCCGGGGATGAAATGCGACAAAGGTTGCAAGCTGGAATCAAACCTGCATGCAATTGTGCGTGTGAGTGCTGCGTGCACGGGCACCACTGCTCGCTGAGAAGAATGCATTTTTAAAGAGCTGGATCATGATGTGATGAAGAGTCTAGCTGCTCCGCTCTCATATTGTGACTGCACAGAGGTATGTGGCACACATAGCTCCATCCATCTGAATTCATTACCATCAGGAAGAGGACACGGGGGCAGGAGGCTGGAATGGGAATCCAGTTACCTCCATCCAGAAAGAAAAGGCTTACCTCCACATTTCAGCTCTGCTCGATCCTGCCTTGTTTCATCCTGTCCCTCTCTGCCGACTCCCTCCCCTTCTCTCCCCATGACAGCATTTTTCTGCTATCTGTCTCCACGGCAAGCCTCTCTCCTCCTCCTTCTCCTCCCCTCAGTTCCTCCTGCGCGCCCTCTTCCTCTACAAAAATAAAATAAAGAAGCAGAGTGTCCACACTTCCCTGAGCTCGGCGTCTCGGCGGCTGCTCTGTTCTGCCACTGAAGTCAGGAGGCAGGTTGATTTGTGCCTCCCTCCTTCGCTTGTTCTCCCTCTCACACTGACTCTATTCCATTCACATCATACTAAAGCCAACCCCCTCTTTCTCCTCCTCCACCTCTCTCTAGCTTAACCCAGGCTCTCTCTCTCCTCCCCCATAAGAAAAAACAGCAGCAGAGCAGAGAGCTCTCTGTCTCTCTCTCTCTCTCTCTCTCTCTCATTAAATGCGGTCAATTTGGTGTAAAAATGCTTAAACATAGACAAAACAGCGTGCACCCAGATCTGGTCATTTCCAAGGATGATGAACACATGATTCATCATCAGTGGAGCTCAAAACTTGAGTCTTTTAACCAGCATGTCTGGATGTGTTGTCTTGTTACTCTTGTTTTCCAGCAAACATATACCATCAGGATTAGTAATCAGATGACATCATGCCTTATTTAATAACTGAATTTCAATAATTAACCAGAAAAGCACTCGGAGAACCCAGACCTCCAACAAACAGTTCATTTGCCCACACATTGTGACACCCAAACCTAATACTCTAATTACTCGCAATCCCTTCAGTGCGTTTGTCTGCCACCATATATTGTTAGATTTTGAATATAATCTGGAGGCAGATTTAACCCGTTTCTTGCGTGATTTATTCTCAGTTTCAGAGTTTCTAACCAGCACACAGCGTCTGTGAAGTTTCTTCTGACTGTTATGGAGCTGGAGTGTAAACATGCTGTAGGTGAGGCCATACTGATGAAGGTCACACCCTTTTATACAGATCTTTCCACAGTTAATTCCATTTCCTCTCCCCTCTCTGCCTTTTTAACTTCTCTTAAACATGTCAATGAAACTCGATCGTCCATTTAAACTCTTTATCTTCTGACATTTCTGGGAGACACAGATAAATGTTCCAGAGAAGACCAAAGGTGAAACTGGCAGCGTGTGTGTGTCAAAGAGGGAGTGTGTTTATTTGAGGAGATCTCTGTGTGCTCCTCAAACGCAGCCAGCAGAGGTTCGAGGCCCAACAACCAACCAGCTCACCCAAGAACGAGACCGCTGGAGAGGAAATAAGAAACGCGTTGGTACCTGTGAGTCCGGAGGGACCACCAAGGTCAGGATGGGAGGCCCCTCGTGCTGCTCATCCTTCACCACAGCAGGAACAAGTGTCGGCTCCATCCCTCCCCCGTCACTGTGCTGGAGCCTGGTTCAGGCTGTACCATATGGTCGTGTGTGTTACCAGGTCAGTGGCTATAGTCTGGTGGTGGGGGCAGCAGGAGGTGGAGGAGGAGCAACCGACGCTGCTGTCGGCGTGTGTCTTGAGGAGATAAGAAAAGCAAAAAACACAGAGGCGTTAGATGATAGCAGTTACTGTTACGGTGGTGGGGGTCTGCCCGGTCCAGTGTTCACTGCTGCATTCATCGGAAACATAATCCAGCACAAGCGGGATTAAAATTAGAGCAGGTAAACATTCAGATCTGATCTCACAGATTACATCGCTTTACTGTAGACCGCGTTGTGGATTTCCTGGAATTTGCAATGAAATTTGTTTTGAGTGATTTGTGGCAATCTGACAGTCGGTCACACCAGAGGTCATTGTGCACAGTGACGCCACAGCTGGTAATGTTCCAGTGGGGAAAAAAAAAAAACCTTCAAATGTTTGCAGCTCTGCAGAAACACACTGATGCTTTGTCTGTCCCAGATTAAATATTCCACGATGACATTCCAGAGACTCGGAACAGCAGCAGAGCAGAACCAACACGATGAAGAGTCAGACTGTTATTATCCTAATAATTCACCATGGCTCCTCTATAATATCTCTGCTTCTGCATATAAAAATAATCTCTGCTGAAGCTTTGGGCTCAGGGAACATAATCTTTCATTTATCTTATCACAGAAAAAATCCACAAACATACAGACTGTCACAACTTGATTCAAGGTCAAAGGTTAAATTTATCAGATTCCCATTTTCCAAAACAAATGTGTCAGACTACCATGACATGAATTCATCACAAAGCGTCGGGATTCCCAATACTTTTAATTCCACCTGCAATAAAAAAATAAAAAATCTGGGTTGTAGTTATATCTCTGATGATTGGCCAGAATATGCTGAAATCAGAATGAGGAAATGTAGCAAATGTCAGGGAGATCTCCCAAATGAGTAAGGTGAGGATATTAAATAAGTGTGAAATTCCTCTGCGTCCTCCTGGGAAAGATGTGGCACTGCCAGGTACGGAAGAGAAGATAGGTGTGATCCAAGGAGGAGCAGCGCAAATAAAAATCACACAGAGGTCAGACAGGCAATCAGAACTTAAAAAAAAAAAAACTGAATTCTTTACATCCCCTGCAAGTATGTCGACACATTCCATCCAGATGTGGAATGAGTGAGCTACAATCGATACTAATGTAGCTGGAGCTTCCAGATCCTCACTTTAAGCTGCTTTTAAAACACTTATTATGCATCTACCTGCATGGAGGAGCAGGATTGATCCAGCGCAGGTGTCCATTCTCAGTCTTTCTGCAGCTCTAACACAATTACAGCAGTGGAGGCTTCAGGTTGTATTACATTTCCCCTTCAATAAGCATCCTTCTGGACTAATTTTAGCCTGTGGTTTCACCTTTGGTAATGTGATTCTGCAATCGCACCCGCCAGAGATGGTCAGGACGCCCCCTGGTGGCTGCGATAGCTATAACTGCATTACTGTCTTTGTGCTACTTTGGACATATTCCTTAGTGCTCTTATTTAACTGGTTACTTCAAAGATATCATGATGCAACAGAGGTAAACTAAATAACAAATCTTGGTTTAACAGTATATTTTTGTTTAAACTGTAACAAGGACAAAAACTGTTAATACAGTATACTTTGAAGATGCATTCATGACACACAGGAGCGCTTAGGTTTGTTTTTTTTATCAATTCATCAAGCTTTTCATGTCAAAGATCCAATTTCCTCCACCTTCCATTTATTCTAAATCACTTTCACAAGGTAAATCCAACCTGCTTTCTGACACATACACATAAAAACTGAATATATATCACCTTTAAAACTCCCTTTCATACTGTGCAGCCTCTTTACATCGAGTAAAAAAAAAAGAGACAACTGTACACAAAATTTACATTCATCTAACAGTGTGATATGGCTTCCGATCTTTTTTTACAATCATGTTCAGTATGTACAGGTACAGGGAATATGGTGCTGGTTGTGACGACAGCACTACGGTGGACCAACAAACCGTCAGAGCATCGTCAGTGCAGGCAAAATGCACTCTCTACCTCGAGGCTTCTGTTCTGTGCACCAATTTAGAGACAAAAATCAGGTGTGTCCAATACGCAAAAATCGCTTGTGTTGTATGACAGCTGGAGGCTGGTTAAAAACACAAATTCTTTTAACTACTTGGTGAGACAGAAAAATGTAGACTAAGAGTTATCCCTGTTGAATTTAAATTAAATAGACTGCATGTCCGGTTTTTACATTATTACTACACGAAAATTGATTTCGTAAACCTAACAAAAAAAGAAAAAAGGTTTAATGTACACTATTAAAACATTAACTTTTAACACACTGCTGATTATTAACAGGTTCTTTCACATGATAGATGCATTTTGCAGCATCACAGCTGGTATTTTGTTCCAACTGTCTTTTTTTCCACAATATTTACGTAATATTCACAATAAAAGTATAACAAACTCAAGTATCGCTTCATGTTCCCTGTTTCTTATCAGAGGAAAAGTCTTGGTGTTTGATGGTTCTCCTGTTTCACTACCACTTGCCCCTCTTGCTCCAGTCCTTCGGTGTGAAGTGAAGGCATTTGGGATCAATTCGCAAGTGTCTCTTCTGCATCGCCCTTTCGTGTCCATCCACAATCTCCTCCGAAAGTGTCAGAATGTACTGACCCTATAGAAAAAACAAATCCAACATCAGAAGGTGGACTTTATGTGTGTGTTCAGATCAGAAACCCATGTTTTCTGCCGTGATTTATCAACAATTTTGCTGATTTCTTTCTATTGTAATGATTTTCCGCCTGTTCCAACTAACACAGCAAAATATTCCATCACATGAAAAAAGTAGCCTCCCAGTGGGAAGAACTTCTGAATGAACTGATATGGACGGCCTCTCACCTTGTAATAGTTGATGAGGTTGAGGTACTGGAGTGTTGAAATGACATCTTCCTTCTTCACACTTGTGATCTCACTGATCTCACTGGAGGTTAGAAAATACCAGTAGAGTAGATAATAAAGAATTTTGACTATCTGGATGTTGAAGAATTTGTCAGCATACTTGATAGTTATCTGGGGCCTCTCTCCATTGTCAGGTTTAAGGTCCATGAGTATTTCCAGAATGGTTTGTGACCAGTAGGAGCGGTATGACAGCAGCCCGAGGTCAGAGAGCGGTTTCTCTGGTGTTCCCGTCTTCCCTTCCACCTTAGAGAGCTCATAACCTGCGAGTAAAACGTGGAGCAGTTTATCAGTACGGAACTCTACAAAAAACCTACTCAGCATTCTGTCCAGGTTGTCTGGATTTCCACTCACTGAACTCAATGAGCAGTTTCCCATATCCTCTCCGCTGATAGGGAGGCAGGGTCAGGATGCACGCCACATTGTAATCTTCTGTCGATTCTTTTTCCTGCAGGAAGACAAAAAAAAGTGTTCTTGAGTGAAATGCTGCTCAGATTTAAGCTTGTTCAAGATGTACCAATATCATGCTTGACATTCATGTACCTTTGAAAAGTACCCTACAATATGGAAGCCTTTGGAGTCATACTCTGTCATTACGTAGAAGAGGAAGGGGTCTGTGTCATAGTACAATGTTTTATGGTCCAGGAAACACTTGGCAAGTAGGCACAGATTCTGTGAATAACTCTTTAAAAAAAAAAAAAAAAAAAAACACGACACATTAAGAACATAAACCAATCACAAACACGGTGTGAATAGAAAAGAAAAAAAATCACTGACTTTATTCTTTCTGCCATCGATCTCAAAGAATGAGATGGTGCCTTTGCGATAGATCTCGTTGCCTGGAGGATGTCTCAGATTACATTTTGTCTGTTCAGAACAAAAGACACAAGAGTTTCACATGATGGTGCACAGTTTACAGCTCAGGGCCACAACAGTGACGATTCTCACCAAATGCCTCTGCAGACACTTCAGACTTTTGAGGTACTTGAGGCAGAACTCGCAGAGGTAGAGAATGGGCAGTGATGTCAGCTCTTGTGGGTAGGGGGAGAAGTACCAGGGCTTCAGTCGGTGCCGGCCCAGCTCGATACACTCTATGTTCTTCATCCGTGTGATGATGTCGTCGTGGCTACGGTCAGACACCAGACTCCCAGTCATGCGGGGTGCAGTTGGAATGCCGTCAGAACTGTCCTGGGAATCCTGGTGGTGCACAATTCCAACATTAGACACATCAGACCTTTGCAGCTACTTGCTCCAGGATCCTGTGCTGTGATTGTGCACACTTAGATTTCTGTGACCGAGATTCAAAGCTGGACATGTTACCAAACGGGACACATCAGGGTCTGAGGTAATCACCACCTCTTTTTATTGGACCCACTAAGACAGTTGAATTTGGAGAGCAACACACAATCAATGGGCAATAACAGGAAATTAAACAGACCTCGGGTGGTGGTAGAAAGACACTGGCACTTTGAGGGTTGTTATACTGCAAAACCTTTATCATCTAGCAGAAAAAGACACAAAAATACAGGCTTTGGACACAAGAGGGGAATAAATGATTTCCATTTGACAGGTTGGTCATGGGGCATTTTGAAATATCAAATTTAAGCACATTTGTAGTGTTAGTGCATCCCAGGAAGGGTTCATTCAGAGGTGGATCGCCAGATGGGTAATCAGAAATTATGACTAAAGTTAGAAAAATGAATTTAAAATGAAGAAGAGGAAAAACATATCATTTTTTTATAAGAGTTTCAGTCATTGTTAATTCACATGACAAACCCACTGAAACCAGAGAAAAGCCATGCCAGCAGTCCTTTACCAAACAGCTGACCCGTCAGGTGGGTATATTGCTGCTTTATGTAGCGAGAATAAAACAGTTTCAATAAATGGCTTGGTTAGATGTATTAAAAAAAAAAAAAAAAAAACAGAAAAAGGTTGTGCTGACCCACATCGCTACAATAAAAAAGAATTTAAACTTCAATGAGCCAAACTGCTCTGCTGACACCCTACAGATCTGCACTCTGAGTTTAGGCCAAGTGTTGAATAGCAGAACTGAAGACAGTAAACCAAAACATTAAATTTAACATTATTAACAAAAGATCCATGAGAAACATGTAAACATTATAACAGTCGGCATTAGCTTAACTGCTTGACTGACTTAACCAAGCATGAAAAATAGAAGATGCAGGTTGCCCAAACAGAAAAAAATTGCAATCAAGTATTAGCAAAGTTTCTGTGTGGAAAAAAATAAACACTGTCATTAAAAACATTGTGTTATCATTGAAACAAGTTTTAGTTTATATTCATTGTTTTTAATGGCATTTTCGCACCCACATTTGTCACAGTAGGAAATATTGGTGACAACTGTGTAAATGTCTTTGTAGAGTAAAAGAAACTGTTGTGTTTGAATGTACAGCTATCAAAAAGATGCAAAAATCATCTTTAACGATTTTATGTATGTATTTTATGCTGTAATATAAATAAAGAACCATCCTGAAGTAGTCAGTGTGGTACACACCTCATCATTTGGCCCACAGTTAGCTTTTCTCTTTCTTCCAGGCTGCGAGGGGACGATCCGTCGAGCAGTGCCGTTCTACGAGAGGAAAACTCCCTTCAGACAAGGACAAAAGAGTTTTCCCAAACACTGATTAATTCAACTTAAACCTTTACCGTGGTGACGGAGGAAAGCGGTTCATGGTCTTCACGAGCTTTAAAGGTGTTAGTTTCCCTCACGGGAGGAAATACAGGTGCCGGAATGGGTTCGACAACACTGGGAATGGAGGGCGCAGGAGGTGCTGGGGATACCTGATTCACCAAGGGGACTGGGTCTCCTTTTCTCTTCTGCAGCATACATGCACACCAGACATCAGAATTTCAACTAGAAGAATGGCATTTACAACCAAACCAGATAAATTTTCAAAACACACACCACTGAGAAGCTGTGCTGCAGTTCATGACTGTGCCTGTTTGATGTTACCTGTTATGTCTTAACTATTTTAACTGCCATTAATATGAGCAGGGTTGACAGTCGAGACTTTAGTCAAGCCTAACTGTTAGCCACAAATAAGAACTCTGTCATCTGTATTACTCTGAAGAGTAAAACACCAAGATTAAAGATTTGTCACTGGAAAGGTGTCAAGAGCATAAAAACCTTTAACAAACAATTACAGTATGAGTTGTTACCATTTCTATTGTTATAGTAGATTGGATTTCATTACCACAGAAGGCTTTTGTCATTTTTAGAACTGGTAAATTTAACTTGTACCGGCGTGGGAAGGGTTTTTCCTCTGGAAGGAGCTGTGGCTGTAGGTGGTTGTGGTTGTTGCTGCTGCTGCTGCTGTTGCTGCTGCTGCTGCTGCTGCTGCTGCTGCTGTTGTTGTTGTTGTTGTTGTTGTTGTTGTAGGTTGAGATCTAGACTCTTCCTCTGAATTGAACAGAAAAAAACAAGAAGGGATTAAGTGACATTTATGTTCACCTTCAGATTAATAATACTCATAATTGTTTAAATTAAAAGTTTTTAATACCACAGATACGTAGAGATATGAAACACAATTTTTCTAAGGAGTTGTTGTGTTATTGTATGGAGAAATGTGAATTCTCAAATGCAAACAATCTAATCAAATTCTTTGACTTTCTTAATATAGTGATCAAAATACAGTAAACATTACATTGTAAAGACAAGTTTGCACCTTAAAGCAGTCCCTCCAATTGGAACTACTTAAACAAGACCAACCAAGTGTTGCAAACTCTGCATAGCCTTGCAATTTCATCCAGCACCCAACAAGCAATTCGGTAAAAGATCACCACACTCACACCCATGTGAACCGTTAACATGGAAAAACAAATTCATGTCCATCACAAAACAATTAACTCTGCAAACAAAGATTATGACTAAAGA
This sequence comes from Pao palembangensis, assembly GCA_015343265.1. Classification (NCBI taxonomy): domain Eukaryota; kingdom Metazoa; phylum Chordata; class Actinopteri; order Tetraodontiformes; family Tetraodontidae; genus Pao; species Pao palembangensis. The sequence continues at coordinate 7,187,458 of CM027094.1, read as the reverse complement.
TCATGCCTAAAGTCGATTCCCAGACGTGTTACTCAAAAGGGGCCTTAATGGAAATTATGTGGCTGAGATCAGCAACACAACAATCACAATCGAGCCTTAATGCCTTGTAAACCAACACAAAGAAGTACCGTAAATAATCACAACAAGAGTTATAAACACTGATTGTATAGGTGCAATATTTACAGGTCTGTTGCAAACAACACATACTTACCACTTCTCTTTCTGGAGAACTGGGACGGGAGCCTGGAAGACCATTTTTGGTTGGTGTTTTGGCTTCTTTTTTAGGAAACTGAAGCTTTTTCATATCCAGACGATCTGCTGTGACCCACTCATCCAGGCGCTTATTGACTATAAGTAGTTTTGCAGGAACATATTAGCTATAAATATCTTTGTACAGAAATTCAAGTTCAAAAGTGACAAGAAAAAAAAAAAAAACTTAAAGAGTAACTATACTTACAATCGATGTAGTGTACATAGAAAAGCTTTCTTGAAGAAACTTCTTTCACACTAAGAATTTCAGCCAATGCTGCAAGACAAAAATCAAATTTGAACTCTAATCAAACTAAACTAAACTCAGCACCCAATTTAATATTATGTCATAAAGACCTAATATTTTATAATACTTAATATAATTAAAACTGCAGCTTTAGTGTTTGTTACTGTATTTTCTGCCCGGGTTATATTTTAGGTTTTACATTAATGGTTAATTACATTTAAAACAAATCCAAAATGTATTCCTCGTCTATGGGTATGTTGTGTGTGTCTTGGCAAAACAACAAATTTAAAATTCCCAGATGAACACATCACTGAGGCTCTCTTCATAAAAATAAAACATATGAATTCCTGGAATAAACATAAAAACGTTGGCGACATGTGGGGGGTGGGATAAAGTAAAGTTCGGAGACTACTTTAAAAGTCCATTTGACAAAGAAGTTGCCAAGTGAACTGAATTCATCTTGATATGTTGTCAAAAGTCTCATGTTAAGTAGATTTTGCCTAGTCTTTACAGTAATGTACTTTAAAAAAAAATGTCATCAAAAGATGTCTCATTATGATGTCCTCCTTAGAAATTTACCAGTGGCTGAAAGGAGTACTAAATCTAAAGTAATTTACAGTGTGTAACTGCATGTGCGTCCCGTGATTGTTTACAGCTCTTTAACTGGAGGCCGTATCTTAACAACAACCGAGGTTCGCTTGTTAGCGTTGGCTAGCTTAGCACTTTGACAACAACCGGACAATACTCACGCCATTCATCCTCATGTTCTTGGTTTTTTCGGAGAACAGGGAGGCGACAGCCCTCAACAATCTCAACCTGTAACAGACAATACGTCAATATACATTCAAAAATTTGTCCATTTTGGTAAAACCAATAGGTATTTGTCGAAATCCCACCGATGAGTTGTCCGCCATTTTCGTCAACAGCGAGAGCTGGAGCAGGGTGTTGTGGGAAAATGCCGGTCTCGCCCAAAGATGATCTGTATAGCAAGATTGAAAAGCTTCGGGAAATGCCTGAAGCGGAAGTCGGGAAACGAATCCGGAAAATAAAAATACATTTAATCGCAAATGAAATATAGGATAACTATATAAATAAATAAATCTGCTTTTTGTTTGTATAATTAATTCTCTTTTCTTTAGAAATTTGCAGTGCATGTGGGTCATCCTTTAGCAAACAGTGTTGTTACAATGGTATGCTAATCAATTTTAATAACATGTTAAATGTATCATTTGGAAAGGCTCGGTTTTGCAATCCAAAACGTCAGAGTCAGGAGATTCATGGATTTCAAACAATAGTATTTCATCTTGTATACCAAAATAGCATTTACAAGTTGTAGTAGATATATAATCTGTAACGTTAGCATCCTGGGTACAACAAGCCAAAATACACACGGTCATATTAAGAGAATGATAACGACGACCTCAATGCAGAGGTGACCAGCAGAGGGCCCTCTTGTCAACCAAATCCTCCAACTGTAACTCCTGTCTAAACATCCCTAAACTGTAATTAAAGCTGCACGGAAATATGGTGTGTTTTAAACCATGTTTGGAAATTTGAAACATTATCATCAAAAAGAATTTGAATAACAAGCAACTGATACAATGAACACGAGTAAATTAACGAGCAAGAGTAAAGGATATAAAGTAGTTTTATTATAACCCTGGGAGTAGTGTTTAATATACAGACTTGCATTTTTAATTGCTAAAAAATGCAAACGGTAAAATATTGAAAATAAGGAGCATTCAATTCACAACAACTTTCAATTCCAAATGTTTACCTTCTATTGGGAAAGCCTGATATAAATATTCAACACACATAATAATATGGAGTAAATTAAGTTGGTTTAATGTGACATAACAGGAGAAATTTTGACATAACAAATAAAAAATACATTTAAAAAAAACAACTTTATCTCACACATTTGCTTCAAGAATCTGAAATCCTGTTGACGTGTTTGATTAAATTCAGAGATCAATTCACATCTGGAAATTGAAAGGCCACTGGGAAATTGATTCCTACAAAGATGAGTGAAGGAAAAATCTGTTTCTGAACCAAACTGAGCATTTGAATTTGAATTTTAGCAATTGCTTTGGTAGTATCTCTGATATTCGGTGAGTAGTTCCTACTGAAATTTGTACCTGCTATATTGGTCAGATTTTGCCACAGAGAAGTGATGATTTGTTCTTCATAGAGTCTACAAATTTTTTGACAATTAACACCAGAATTTTCCTGCAACCACTGATGTCCTCTGGTGCTGATTATCCCAGCTTTGTTCCAGTGAAGGTCCAACTGTAGTCCTGCTACAGACAATTGGTTTTTATTTTGTTTTATTTTGTATTTATTTTTATTTTTTCAAGGACTGAAAGAATATCCTAGTGCTGTATGTTGCCTTGCACTAAGTTCAGAACTAATTATCTCAACAGGGACTGATGTAAAACATCACTGCAGTGATGATATCTCTTCCAACATTATCTGAAGAATGTTTTGTTCTGCTTCTGTCTCTTTCATTAAACCCTAGAGGAAACGACTCAGTGAACATATCTGCCTAATAAGGCTCTGCTACAGCAATATAAAATTAAGCTAATATGAGACAATTGGAAAAAAAAACAGATTACAGTATTATATTTCCCTTCACACCTCTGGATGATTATTGCACAAATTTTAAAAGACTGAACCTTGAGATCTTAATATAAAGGATTAAATGACAGATGCTGCAGCAGCAGGAGGTATAACAATTAAAATCATGAGGAATATTGCTAATAAGAGGAGAATGCAAACCACCCATTTCAGACTTTTTTCAATACATAACAGAACATCAAACTCTTGAGCTACTGGGTTTGTGATTTCTTCTATCACCCTACATTTTTTCATCAGTAAGGGATAAATTGCATCTCCCAAAACAAGAATGAGGAAATACAGCCATTATTCTTCACTCTGAAAGTCATACATTTCTTTTTTTTAAAGTGAACATGCAACATTTGGTTGCTGTTTTCCCACCTTTTAAGCAACAGTCATCACATAGATAAAAAAAATAAATAAATAAATAACATTTAAAATAAATATATATTAACATACACAAAAAGTGCAAATGTACCTTTGTTTACAGCATGACATATTCACTGTACAATCATTGGTTATATACTTACATTTTATGCCTTATAATAAGGGTTACTAAGGAGCATAGTTTCAGGAACAAATTTTTCATAGCAGGTCTATTGGAAAGTATTTGCATTGTCTTGTGACAAGGAGAGGCTCTTCTAAACACTGCCAACAGTGAACATGTGTGTTAGTGTGCATGTACATGTACATGTACAGTATGTGTGTCTGTGTGAGCGAGTATGTATGTTGATGCAAGGTGTGTGTGTGTGTGTGTGTGTGTGTGTGCGTGCAAATACAGAAGCAGAATAAACTCAAATCATTCTAGTTCAGAAGCACCAAAAAAACTGACCAGCCTGCATTTCAAGTATCTAGCATTGCTTTAGACAACACACATGGTTCAGACATCAGTAAAGCAGAGGGGAGAAAAAATCCTTTCACAGCTCATGGAGGAGGCAGCTGAACGGGAACGAGCAGTTCAAAGGACTGTGTCAAAAGATAGCCACTATTGAGCCAAACACCCCTTTTGAGTTCATGGGCTATTGCTCTTCACCTAAGCGTGCTTGTTGCAAACTAGTTTGAGTAGAGTCAGTCATTTGTATCAGGCTGTAAATAGTAGTCATGCTTGCTTTCACATTGTGTTCCCAGGTCATTGAATATTTCTCCAGTTCAGCAGAAACATACGCGTTTAATCAGGAGCAAGTAAGGGATCACAGACGTGGGTGGGTACCACAATCCGTGGTATTATTCTTTTTTTTTTTTTAACAAACGTTTCTTCCTTAAGCCATCATCTTTGGTGCCCCAAAAGCCACCAAGCTCCATGAAAGTTGATGGCAGTTGATTTCTTCTGTCTGGTTCTGTTCCACAGAGAAAATCCATTGTTTTAACCAGAGTTTCTCAGTTGAAGATCCTACAGCAGAGCCTTTTTTCCCCTCAGAGCTTTATGCTGATATCCATTCTGAAATCTTGAGTCATTTTGGTAAGTTAATTAAGAATTCTGTCATGAATTTCTGATTTTTTATTTTTATTTTTTTGGAGAAGCTACAAGTTAGCGGGAGCACAAATGTTCAAATCTTACTCAGAAGAAGTTCTGTTCCTCAGCCAGGCCAGGAATCTCTCAACGTAGAAGGACAATATCTTTTGAAAAATTAATTCTTTTTCTGGAATAACAAAGCATTCTGGATATATGAAAGTCCAGTTTAAGTATGTTGGAACACATCATTCTGGTATTTTCTATTCTGAGCATGTTTTTGTACATGTATGTCGGCATAGTGCAGGGATATGTTTGAGCATCCTTTACCCGACGACTGTATTTTAACGCTCTGACTTGACCTTGTAGCGCAGGACAAAGTAAGTAGCCAGTCGGAGAATTAAAAAGAAAACTGCCAGCACCATGAAGTCCACGTAAAGCTTTGCATCCTCCACATCCAACAGCTGCAGGACCTCCTCCGGCTTCTGGAACTTACAAACAGTGCCTGGACACTCCAGCTCTGACCGGTTCATGCCGTAGATAGAGAGAATCACCCCTTCAAAGCCATACCTGTAACAGGACATCCCAACAGAGCGATTGATTGAAATGACAAATTCAAAGTGAAAGGGTCATGAGCTGAAACTACCTGACATAGGAGACATAAGAGCTCCATTGAAGGTATTTGGGAATCGTGTCAAAGTTGACAAAAAAGCCAGAAAAGAGGAGCACAGGTATGGCTGTGACTGGACCCACAAAGGTTGCCACCTGTGAAAGACACAAGAAGCCAATTTATAACCAATTTTCATGTATTACTTATATATATAAATGTGCCCTTGTATTCAATAGCATGCACAATTATTATATGTAAACATGTCGCAAGAAAAGCAAATGTAATCGAAGAGGTGGACAAAGAGCTGTTTACCTGCAGAGATGTTGATGCAGCACCGATTAGCAAACCAAGGGACTGAGCCACCAGCGCTGTGGACGTGGACAAGGCCATGAAGAGCAGGTACCTACCAGCTTCTGGAGGCTGTTCGGTCATCCAGTAGACTATACTGCAGTACATGATTGGACAAATCACCTAAAAGAAGGGGTGCCGTTACTTGTGTGAATGTGCATGTCCACAACATCTGCTGAACTGCTTAAATGTTACCTGGAACATACCTGGAATGGAACATCAGCCATAGTTTTAGCCAAATAATAGGCCTTCAGGCTGTACCAGTAGTTTAGGTGTTCTCTTATAAACACAGACATCTCCAGAGGAACTGTAGAAAGAGCAGCTGTGTGAGAGAAACCGAAATCCAGTCCATCAAGAAATGGTGTTTAGGGTCTTACAAGTTAGGATGGTGGGCATCAAGGCTGCAAACATCAGGAACAGCATGGAGAAAAAGAGGAAACCAGTGTTGTTGAAGACTTTACTGGCATCGTTCCCAATTTTGAGATAGAGCAGGCCAATCAGCACCCCAATACACAGATGGGACATCACTCTGAGGTGGGTCAGCACCTTAAAAACCAAAAAAGATTAGCACTTAGAGTAAATGGTATGAATGAATCTGTTCATCACTGAGTTAGTCTGAACAGGAGTTGTCAGTTTACCATGTCCCGGCATATTGTAATGAAGGTTCTTTTGAAGAGGATGCAGAACTGTGTGAATGTACTGGTGGCAAAACTATGTTTCTCCAGAGTTCCAGTGTCCTGCAGGGAGAAGCAGAGATGCACTTATGACAGATAAAACCATGTAGCAGCCACTGCCAACAATACGAACTAGAGAAGCACTCGGAGAGCACAGTCCTCCGCCAAGCAACTCATTTCCACACATGTTCCCCCACAAATTGTGACCTATGCCTGAACACCTATGGTACAGGCAATAGGAATGCAAGGTTACATAACAGCAGATTGCCTATTATCAACATTTCCTGACATTTTCATTACTTCATAACTTTTCTAGTTATTTTGTTCACAAACAGACAGATAAATGCTGGTCGTCACATAACCACCTTGACAGAGGTAAATATACAAATGAACCTTTGTTCAGATGTCACATGATGCGTTACATTTTGGTAACATTGTCAATATCTTGTGAAAGAGCCCCAGTGGTTCCTGAAATATTGCAACGAGAAATAAGGTGAAAAAAAAAATTAAGCAGAAGGCAATGGTGAGCGGTGACACAAACCAGAGATAAACTGAGGAAACTGAAGACTTACAGAAAAAAGTGGAATGGGAAGGCAGAAAATCCATACATTTATAAAAAATGTTCAAAAAGTATGGAGGAGAATCTGTGCTGTGTACCATGTAGGAGTAATGGAGGAGCACGCTCAGCAGATGCTATTGTCACAAATGACTTATGAGGCCGAAGAGTTAGATCAATTGAAGTGAGAGGAGGAACAATTTGGAGAGAAACAAACATTAGCGCAGTTTGAAAGGCTAATGTAACTCAATAGGGTCTATTAGAGTGGCTTTGTTAGATAACAATGCCTGTGTTTTAATTACTCTCTGGATCATGAACCATGTTTAGGCAAATTTCATAGTGTTAGACTCTTCTGAAGCAATGAGTAGATTTTACAGTCACAAGAGCTAGTGCTGAATAAACCATCAAGTCGAGGAAACAAAGTCTTCAATTTCCCATTGACAAACAATATTTAACACTTTTCAGTGTATGGAGTTTGCAAGGCTGCATCTTCTCATTTTTGTGTTTTTTTCCATTACATCTATCTGCAAAGTTTCAAACATTTGTCCTCACAGTAAATGATGCTAAATTGGTCTTTCACGCGTTCTTTAGGGCTCTGGGGCGGTTCTATCTGTGGCTCTATTGGCCTCTTTGTGCCGATAGCACAATCTGACGGCGAAGCTGATTAGTTAGAGCTTATGTTAACTCTGAGGGCTTCATGACCTGCAGACAGGCTGATGCTGCTTCCACCTCCACGCAGCCAATATAACCCTCCAGTTTAAGTGAGGTATCAGACCTAAATGTGTGGTGCTTGGCTGAGAGCTGAGATCACTCACGCTGTAATACTGAGAAGGACAGGAAGAGTCGCTTTTGTCTCTGGAATTCTTCTTACTCTCTTCTGAGCACAGACCGCCCTGCACTGCATCAAACAGCACTGGATTCAGATCTCCATACTCCCCTGATGCCACCTCAATGACTGAGGATGAAAACACAAGCTTGGAAACACCAAAATACCACCCACGTTGATACTGTTTTCATAAAAGAGTGATCGACTCACTGAAATCAGCAGGATTGTGATATGTTGGGCAGTGGAGGCCCAGGTTCTTCAGATAAGGAATGAGGTAAGGGACGGTGCCCTTGTATATGCACTGACCCTGACTGAGGATGTAAAGCTGAAGAACAAGCGCAGAGTCATCAAGATACAGCAGATTCCCACTGACTCTCTGATGGCTAATGGGATGCTGGGTCCAAGCCTCTCACCTTATCAAACATCTCAAAGAGCTTGGCACTGGGCTGATGAATCGTGCAGATGATTGTCCGTCCACCTTGAGCCAGAGACTTCATAAGAGAAACAACCTGGAAACAGGACGCGCTGTCCAGACCGCTGCGAAACCACATAAAGAGGTACGTGCTCTTATCAGAAAGTCTGTTGAGGTCCCACAAATCCACCTTTAATGATGTCTCACCTGGTGGGCTCATCAAAGAACATGACGGGGGGATTGTTGACCAGCTCCAGGGCGATGGCAAGCCGTTTACACTGACCCCCAGACAGACAGCTGGTGCGTGTCTGAGCACATTCTTGGAGACCCAAAGCAGTGAGGATCTCATCCACCTGAGACGTGAACAAGTGGGGACTTGATGACAAATAAACTTTCAGGGTGTCATGGCACTGACCGATGTCTGTTTTGCAACAAGAACTCAACATACGATATAGAATTCTGTTGTGAGAAATTTGAAGTTAACCACTCTGTAAGAATCTAGATTGCGTGTGCACCTTGTTAGTGCCCAGATCATTATATTCTTTGTCTGTATTTGATTAATTTACCTAACCTCCTCTGCTGCGCAATGTAATCTGTAACACTGGAGTCATTTTGAGTCCACAAAAGGGTTGGAGCGATCATATAAGATGGCGCATCGTGGCAGTAAGTGCCATTTTGACCTTTGTTTTCAGCATTAATCCTCAAGCCCTCAAATTGCAGAATTGCCTCCTTGGACAGTATTGAACGGTACATGGCTGTTTGACCTTGAGTTCTGAGCTCCTTACTGGTGCAGCAACACATCAGAAATCATCAGGCTTGACACTGTTTAGCAGTTATGTGTAAAATAAGTATTGCAGCAATACTGAAATGTATAATATCAACATTATGTTCAGACTTACAAGTTCTTTTTTGACTTGCATGCTCTCATTCAGTTTCAGGTTGGCAGAAACCTGACAGACAAATAAATGTAAGCAGGTGAACGTGGATTAAAGCACTGTGAGCTAGCTTTTTCACTGAACAGTCATGATGATCTCACCATCATTGCCTCCCTAGCGGTGAGGTGTGGCAGCAGCATGTCATCCTGCATGATGTAGCAGGACATCTTCCTGAAGGTCCTCAGATCCCTGGGTCGACCGTTAACCAAAATCTGGCCCTTCATGCCTGTTTCCCTGTTTCCCATTAGAGCAGATAATGATAACACAACCATTTTCCAAGCAGATTTTATATTAGCACACAAACAAATGCAACACGTTACCTGTAACCTGCAAGAATATTCATCAGAGTGGATTTTCCTGCTCCTGAAGGCCCCATGATGCCAATCAGCTCCCTGCTGTTGAATCTTCCTGACAGACACTTGAGCAGAGCTTTGTAACCTGACAAAAACAAATGAGCATTAAACGGCTTTATGTTGTACTAGAAGAGGTGAAATATATGATTAGTTATTATTAATATATATTTGATCATCTGTTCCTTGGCCCATTATCAACATTTCCTGAAAATGTCATTAAATGTCATTCAGAACTTTTTGAGTTATTTTGGGCACAAACAGGCAGACACGTAACCTTTTCCCTTGACGGAGGTAAGAAAAAAAATGGTGTAAAGAATGGGCAGAATTCTAGATTAGCAACATAGTAGCAGCCGTTGTCCATACAGATTTTCAAGGAGAAGCTTAAAAAAGCTACCTGTTCACAACTGCATACGTGTTGCTTTGATTTCTATAACAAGTGATGTACACTACGATAGTCGACTGTCTGATCAGTGTCTGGTAACCTTGAACTAATTTTTGGGATGGTCTAGGAGAAAAGAGGTGAAACAACAGTGACTCAGATAAATTAAATTCCCATACTATTAAAGTTTAGAGCGCGAAAGAGAGAGACAATCTGTTTTGACTCAAGCAGGGCCACTAATTCTGAACACCACAGACAGAGCTATGCCGGCAATCATTATTATGCTTATGTGCGATCAAGAACATCCCAGTTTTCACTGATTTCCACAATAATAAAATATGCTTACCCCCGAAATGACAGTGTTTACACTCGTCAGTAGTATTTTCAATCATCGATAAAGCAGATACAGAAAATGGATGGATGGATGGATGGATGGATGGATGGATTTCAAACTTCCAAAGGCGAGCTTTGATCAGGGTGCAGCAGAAGATAAACAGGGTTGAAATGCTGTTAGTGCGCCAGCAGAAAAACCACAAGCATTACACCCTTGGAACAACGGCTGTAGCGGAGAGGCCTGTTACTGAAGATGACTTGATGACACATTTCCGAGCCTTTCAGCCATGCACAGTTTAAACTGTAAAATAGAGCTGTATAGCTTCCAGTCAAGGAAAGTGAAAATAAGCTGTAAACATCCTCCCTCTACCTCCTCATTCTCCCTCAGCTCATCAGAATTCAACTTCTGTCCCTGGCTGGGTTGTGTAATCAGGGGCTAGGCTTATCTCTCAATCGGAGGAAAGAAGCCTAATTAGAGTGGCCCTCTCTCCCAGTACACTGCTTTATGGCACGTACTCGCAACAGCATCCATTCAGGGTTTGTCAGCAAAGCAGCCTTGCTCTGGAATGTGGCGCATACTGATGATCTAACCTGCTCTTTCAGGTTCTGCACAGCAATAGTGTTATCTGAGCAAGGCTCCAGACCTCAACAGCACAAATGTACCCAGTTACGGGGTTAGGGGGGCGTTTTCCCTTCATGCCATGATACATGACACCACGGTTGGCATGTCAAACGCTCAAATGTATGGTCAAGTTGAAATTTTTAAACATTTGACAAGCCGTTATACAGTAGTTGTGTAATAGTGAATGACATTCATCTCTCTTAGCAAACTGCTAACAAACAGAAAAAAAAAGCCAGAGGAAATTTTTAAATTTAATGGAGTCTTGTTGAATAGACGGAGACCTCTGTATGCAAACGTTTGCCTGCTTCCTTTCTCTCCACTTCCATCTCTCAGTGGTGCGGAAACCCTCCACAGTAGAATCCCTTCGCCACAAAAACCTCGTAGAAGAGTCGAACAGAGACAAATGGCTGCCCTTGCTCAGAATAACAAATCATCTAACTGCCTTGGAATCTTTTATTTAATTTACAACTCCCTCCTCTCATTTATCTATTCCTCTTACATCACTGAGTCTTTAAGGAATGACTCACCAAAAGAAGAAACGGTTACAAATGAAATCACACCCTCTGTGTCCGTGGGTCAGGTTGCATGTCAGCTGTACAGCTATTTGAAATGACCAGAAATGATCAGCAACTGCTGCTCAGAGCAAACCGGCAGCCCTGCGTAAACAACACCGACTATGACATGCAGCACTGCTCCATCTTCATGTGCTCCAGAGGAGCGCAAAATTTCAGGCGACCCTCTTTATGAATGAAATACACTGTTCAACAACAAATCATAGGAAATGCACAAGATAGCGGACAGTATGGCTCGGTTTTGTTGAAGCTGCATAATAATAACAAGAGCTTGTTCCCTGGCTCTTCCTCATCAATGCTTGCCATATAGTTGACCAGCAAACACTCCTCTGCCGGGCTTTCATAATGTACAGTACATCAATATTACACAAGACAACCTGCGATGCATCAAATAGGGTTTCTCCTGCTGAGAGCGTAAATAAAAGATTTCCCTGGAGTCTCCCCAAGCATGCATGCACACACACACACACACACACACACTTGCACAGACACAGTGATCTCCACCCTGCTGAATGTACAGAGCAGAGCAAAAACAGCTAAAAAGAACAGTTTGCAGAGGGCGGTGCAGATGATCAGACGGGCCAAGGGATGAAGGTGTATCATCGATGAGAGTGGTGAGTTTAAACGCTGTCTGCATTTCATGAGCTGATCAATCATGACTCACTGCTACTATCTCCCACTACAAGGGTGTGTGTGTGTGTGGGGGGGGGGGGGTAAAGACAGGCCAACAGAGTGCTAGACTGGCACGTGTAAATTATTTACAAACTCTGCTGAGCACAGCAGAAGCTTACGGCACAGAATTGATGCAACATGCTGGAATGTTTGTATGTGTGTGTGTGTGTGTGTGTGTGTGTGTGTGTGTGTCCTAGGCAAGACACAATGCTATGTGTCAGACAAGACAAGAGAGACGTTCAAAATATTTGACATAGTTTTAAGGTCTGTGTGCATGTAATACCTCTCCTCCTCCACCAGGGCCCCTCACGGATAGTGTAGGAAAGCTCGTTGAATTCCAGGTCCACTGCGGAGCGTCGTGGGAGGTGGGTGAAGCGCTGCGCCTCGGTGATGTGGTTCTCCACTTTTTTCAGGTGCGTTAGGAGTGGCGCCTCCTGAGGTCCAGGGGGTTTATCCTCCATAGGGATGCTGACTGAGACCTGCTCCAGAGACTTGTCGGCCATGTTGGAAGGCTGCACAAAACACAAAAGTATGGTTTCATTTCTGCCTCTGCACATTGTTTTCTCACATGGAAAATGAATGAAAAAAAAAAAAAATTGCTGCATCAGCAGTGACAAAGAGGCGTGCTGCAGATCAGTTTAGTTCTCGCTGCAGATGCAAACTGATGCTGCATATGATCTAATTATAGTTTATGGCAAGAGGGGAATGAGATTCTGTGTGTGAGAAATCAGGATCTGGTTTCAGTCCAACACACAATATCCTGCTCATTCAAATACATTTCCAACAAAGCTACATGCACTTCCAGTGTGGAGGCTGCTCCATTAACTTCCCAATAATCTAAACCAACTCAATTATCTTTCAAACATCAGAACACTGGACACATTCGGGCATCACCGTCAAGTTAAAGTGAATGGCTACTTAAACAGAATTTTAAGTAGCCATTTTATTGCTGATAAATTCAGCAATAAATTCGTTTCGTTCCTCCAAAAAAATCAGCTGTGTAATTCATGAACAAATTGTTGTTCATTCCACCTCCCTGATGTCAAACCTGGATATGTTAGAGCTTTCTCGGGATCAGATTAGTGGAGATTCTGGAAAAATGTGGAAAATTATTTAACAAAGCAATCCTCTTTTAAATAACAACACAATGGAATTAGGAGGATTTGGTCTATGATTCAAATAGGTTTTCAAAAATAGGCCAAGCAAGTAGATCTCTAATTAGAATTGGTGACTGATTTAAATGAGATGATAAAAGACGCCTGGCTACAATGAACGTTCTGTATGCAGCAGAATCTGCCCACACCAAGAAGGGTAAAAAAAAAATTGACCATGACCATCCTGCCATTAGTGAATTTCCATTACCAGCCTGCAAGTATAAGCTCCGTATAACACTGACAGGCTTAAATGGCCTCTTAGTCTGATGGAGGCCTCTGTGATTTGTCATGTGCTGCTCCGAAGTGAGGACACGTGAGGCACACACACACACACACACACACACACACACAGACAGAGAAAGAGAGAGAGAGAACAGATCAAAGGTGGTTGAAAATGTAGGCCTCCTGACATGCTGTGTTGACTCTGTGTATGCTCTGCAGGGACTTTGTTATGGATGTTGGCAGAGCTTCATAAAAGCACCTGTTAGCAACAAACTGATGACGGTAAAAACATGAGGCTGGAAAATGACCGCACTCGGAGAAGTGATTTTCCTTAAAGACAGATGACTCATAATGTACCCTGTTCTGAACACAAAACAGCAGTGGGTGGCTCCAGCAGCCAGACCTATAACCCTACTGCACACACATAAACACACGCACGCCCCCAAACACGCACATTGCAATACTTATGTGTTTGTTTGAATTGAGCAGGTGAGCAGCTCAGTCCTGGCTCTCCTCTCTGGCTCAAAGCAACAGTGCTCGGTTGATGCCTTCAGACATAATTCCTCCACATCAGACGGTCCGCCAAACAGTCAGCTTAGAACAAGAGATTACAAAAACCAATATGACCAGTGTGTGCCAGACTCCTGCAAATATCCTCTGAAAGGCTTGAAAGGACGCATCCGCTTTCTCCTCTTCAATATCTTTCGGGGTGCGGCGCACATCGCCCCGCATCCACTACGGCAACTCCTGAGATTAAAATCATGTCCGACCTCAAACTATGATGACCGCATCCCCGATCATCTTCTGTGAGAGCAGACTGTCATGTTTGCCTTTCCCATGGTAGTCTTTTCACGCAATCCATCCGTCCCGAGCGGACGTCAAAATAGGCGCACGCATCCGAAATCGGCGGTGTCTGTCTGTCGGAGTGTCACATCTGGAGAGCAACAGAAACAGACAAACGGCTTTGCGAACTGCGCTGCAGATGCTTCAGTGGCAGCTCGATACAGCAGCCGACGATGCTCACTGTTGGTGCGTCTGTGTGTGCGCACGCCGGGATGGCACACAGGGCGTTGCTGATAGGATGCTACAGGAGGAAAACATACTTCAGCGTGACTTCAGCTTTTAATATGTAGAAGGGAATGTATTATGTTTTTCTACAGAAAATGTGTTTTAAAAAGAAAAAAAATATTTGGGACTGAATGCCACGTCCTCTTTCAAAATTAGCCTCCCAAGTGCTGATTTTAACTCTTTAAATTTCTAATTGAATACTCTTGGCCGACTTTGTGCGCTTGTGGGAATAGCTAATAGCTTAATGGGAATAGCTAAATGAAATTAGACAAAGGCTCCACAGTGAATACGAAATGTGTCATAATTCTGCCCAGTTACGATGAATTCAGGCTACATGTGATCAGGGCGCGCTGTTGTGGACGGTTCGTAAACGCCAGGGTGGTCCGGGAGGCTTTCTGATCCCGCTGTCTCTTTAAAGTCCGCACCTGCGCAGCTGCCTGGTACTGATGCTGCAGTGCCCGGGTTATTTTCGGTAAACCAGCCGGGGTTACTCGCGTTCAATATGACTTACATCACCCATATGAAGAAATCAAACCCATTTTAGGTACATGCCTCTTAATTAGACCAATATTAACGAGCACGTAGTTTGGACACAGACACCCATCTTTGCGATCCTTAATAATTTGTTACCCAGGAGCGTGTATAAATACAGCCACTGACGGATATTATGTGAAATCTGACTGTCCCATTGATTTTTAAGGCACCCAAATGCGTGCTAGACGGGAGCCACACATTTGTTTTATCCTACAACAGCAACATTAGTGGCACTGATTTCAGGTCTCATCCATAATGAAAATAAATGCTTTATTTGGTTCTGGTGTGCTTGATTATTTGACAGCTGGAGGTATGATTATATTTTGTTTGACCTTTCCTCCAGTCTTAAAAGAACAGACCAAAGTTCACATGAATAAGTGATCCAAAAACAACTCACCCTTTCAGAAAACGGTAGACGTCAGTCATCACCATAAGTCACTTTAGCAGTGTTTAACTCATAAACCACATTTATGGCAGCCAGAAATGGAAAAGCAAACACTAATGTTGGTTTTAGCTTGTCTGACATGTTGAAAGCTAACAAAGACAGTTCTGAAATGCTGCAGGACAGAACATTCAGACAGGAAGGTTAACATAACTGAGGGTTAGGCAGACTATAAGTACTGAGCGGAGGTGTTGTCAGGCATCTGATGGAAGCGGGTGTGCAGGATGAGACTTGGAACAGCTCCTTTCCTCTCTGTGGGGGTTCTTTTGCTGCTGACTGGAGGAGCTCGCACAAATGCGGGTGGGTATTTAGGACCATGCATATAAAACCAAAACCTTCCCTTTTGTCTTTATAATAATAATAATAATAATAATAATAATAATAATAATAATTATTATTATTATTATTATTATTGTTATTGTTATTGTTGTTATTGTACAACATGGTGTGCAGGTTCAGCAGCTCTCCCTCGTGAACGCCCTGTCTGATAAGGTTCCAGAGTTTTATTCCAGCTCTGTGGTGGAGGGCGGTGTGCTGATGGGAACGCTGAGGAGACTGCAGGAAACACAGCACGACTTCAAATAAGATCCCCTGTGATGCGTCTTTAATAACACTATATTTAACATCTTTTAGAGCTTGCCGTGCCTCTGTTGTTCCTCACATGCCCTGCAGATTCACTGTCAAAGAGGACCCAGATTTTGGCCTGTTCCTGGAGAGTGTGAATGGAGTTGCTGCAAATGTGCATGTGAGCAGACATACTGGGAGATCCACAGGAGAACTCAGGAGAGTACAGAAGGATAGATTTGGATGAGTTTCATCCCCAGAGTTACAATGCAGCCCATCTAAGAAAAGATGAAAATGAGAAAAATGAGAGATAATGAGCTTGGAGAGTTGCCTTCCCAGATGTCCTCCAAAGAGGTAACCATAAATGTTTATTCATTTAGTAATTTATTTATTATTTCATGCAGGGCTTGGTTGCTACAAACCCAAAGCAAATGAGCACATCATCCTGAGGTTTACCAAATGGCACAAAAGCAGGCACAAAAGATGGATGGATGGATGGATGGATGGATATGTGTTAGAGATACTGAACGTTGTCAGTTCTTTAAACAAAAACAGTGACACCTAGTGGTTTGTATTAATACTGACTATAGTTGCGTTGTGGCCAGTGAGTCTGTCAACTTTGACACCAGCTCCTTAATTAATGCTCCTTGTGTATTTGAATAATAGTTTTGTGTGTAAGGAATGGGAAGAACTAGTCTGTAATCCACAAGGAGTGCCTTGTTTTAGTGGGGAATGTAGGAAAATTGCTTGTTAGATTGCTTAGTGCAAAATGTTGTGGGTGTGGGATTTGAAAACTGTCAACATACACACACACACACAAAATTATTTAGCTGATCTAAAAGCATCTTTGTCTCATCTCATTTGAACTGCAGCAGAAATATATACTATCTTTATATAATAACTCTATTTGGAAAACTACAAGGTTTCATGTTTAACGTTCCCTTTCTCCGTTTATAAAATGTGCATAGCCATAAAACCTATTTGACTGTGAACTCTGTAACAGTTTTTCTCCAGCCAGCCCCCTGAGCAGATCTCCTGCTGGTGTAACAAGATTAGAGTTTCATCTCATTCCAGGACAGATGGACTGAGAAGAGCAATGAGGAGGCAGTGATGCTTATCTCTGTGGTGTCTTTTCCTTTGCCTTGGTCATGTTTATCTTTATTTCTTCCTCTCTATGAGAATTATAAAAGTGCATACATATTGATAGTGCATCTTCTTTTATTAAGTAATAGATGTGTTTCAACTCTCAGGATAATACAGTGAACAGTGGTGAACCAAACAGCATAGGCTAGTCCAGTCTTAATGTGCTGATTTTGAGAGCTAAGAGGAATATTGGCTTTAAACATCTGGATTGTGGGGACTGTCTGCGCTTCCTCTTCATCTGATGTCTCAGTCTACACATCTAAGACTGCAGATGCTAAAAAAAAAAAGAAAAATTTAGTTGGCAACACACTTGGGTTATATCAGAGTCCTTTACTTGTGCCTCCAGGCTTTGCGGGGAAAGGACTCACGACAGGATAAAGCACAGTCACAGATGCAAGGGACGCACTGTGCAAAGAACCGCTTCCACCCAGTCTCCTTCTTTTTACAGTTATCTATCCGGGTGCAGCCGTGTTTGGGTGGGCCCAAGTAACTCTTGTTGGTGCACGTGGCGTTGCAGGTCCCGTTCAGCTCCCTCTCACTGACCTCGATGCGACCCTGCTGACACAATCCTGAAGAAGGAAAAAAGGATGCAAAGAGGGAAGGTGTTTAGCATGGGGGGTGTAGAAATGTGGGTGCACTCACGGAGGCAGATAGGTTTTGGAGTCCAGCGGCCATCAGGTTGGCAAGATCGGGTCGGGCTTCCCACCAGCATGAAACCAGAGCGACAGGCATACCTCACCACAGAGCCCACCCACCAGTCGTTACCGTACACCACGCCGTTGTAATCCACATCTGGTCGCCCACAGTTCACTGAAATACAAAAGAAATGCACATTTCACACCAGGCTGATCAGAAGCTGTAGTCTATGTTTCAGTGGTGGAATCATGATTGTGGTGGTTTGACCTTTACAGAGAGTTTTGTAACCGAGCCAGCAGCAGCTGGAGGCCCCACAGCGATCTCTCCTCAGCTCCTGGTGCTGCGCCCTACAGCCCCCCACACAGAGGGGTGCCGAGCCTGACCAGTATGTATCGTTGTTGGCTGCTACAGGGGTCCACTCTGTCACACCTGCGATAGAACAATTAAGCAGCTGCCTGACATGAAAATGAAATAAACTTAAACAAAACGCCTTTAGGAGAAGTCTTACCACTACCTCCCAGTTCTTCAGTCCATTCAGGAATCTGAGGGTTGGCTTGTTGGAAGCACACAAACAGCAGCAGAAAGAATCCCACAGTAGCCATCTCCTGATGTTACTGGGCACTGATGCTAATTTCACCCACATTATAATATAAACACGGGAGTCACGGGGAGCTGCCCGTGGCTGCAGAAAGCAGCGACAGAAAGCTGTCAGTAAACCAGAAGCTAAGCCCCGTTGCTGTCTAATCCTCTACCTACGGCTTAAACCACAACACACTGTTAAGTAATGTTGTGACCAGGTACTCTGTTTTGGAACAGTATAAAAGAGTTTGCAATTTCTTTATCAAGTTTCAGGAAACTGACGAGCAAGGTAAAGAAAAACTAAAGGTTTGAATGAATTTCCAGAATGGTACATTTATCTGATATTTCACAAGAAATGTAATAGTTTACAAAGTAGATGGGATTAAATTGTGATAATGCAATATAAGTCTATCTAATATGCGTTATAGAGAATTAGGATAATGTTTTAACTCATACAGGCCCTGCCTAATTGGATACCGTTGATACCAGCAGGGGGCGCCGAAGTATAATATCAGTAATTCAAATGGACTTGATACTATATAATTAACTTTTTAAACAGTTGCTTAAAAGATTTATTTTGTTTTTATGTACCATTTGTTAAAATGCAGAGAAAAAGTAAAAAAATAAAAGTTTTGTTAGTCAGTTGTCAAAACTGCACATTGAGATCAGGCTCTGCTGGCTTCAACACACTGTTGGGAATATTGACGCTGACATACTGGTTAAACCAGCATCTTACAATCATTACAATCCACTCATCAGTTAAGCTTTAATATCAAACCATACATGTACATTCCCATCATGAGAAACACCAATAATTAAAAATGTCTATTAAACAGTGAACAACTCATTTTTCATTAAATTTACATTAGCAAAAAAAAACAACTAACTTATTACCTAATATAGGCTCAGAATGGTTCAAATCCCTTCAGTAGGACACCACTGTTATTTAAATGCATCAAGGTCTTCATGTTTGTACAGTTTTGAAACAACACAGACAATTACAGAATGTGTTCTTTGTTGCTGAGCAGTATTCTGGTATAGCTGCATCATGGAGACCTCTTCAGTTTATTAACCCCTCTCATTAGAGGTTATACATCATGGCCTCCTCTGTGCTGATGACTGGCTCTTCAGCTCTCTGCTCCTCCAACAGTACACCCCTCAGTTCTACCTGCACTTCTGAAGGAGCCATCCCAGGGGATTCCTGCTCCATCACCTGCTCTTCAGCCAGGTCCTCATCTTCTTCAGCTTGCCTATTCTGCCTTTCTCTCATCAGCTGCTCGGTCAATTCCACGCTCTCATAACGAATTAGCTGGAGCCGCAGGAAGCCATCCTCGTGCTCCTTGTACCTGACAGGCGAAGACGCGATCAGTGCAGCAACACCGCACACCTCAAATTCAGCACTGTGGCACTGATGGATACACAGGTTACCTGAATCTGGGGTGTCCAGAGGGCCATTTGAATTGGTGCTTTTTGTGCAGATGAACAGTGAGGCTGTTGCCCCTGGTGAAACACTTATCACACACGTGGCACTTGTAGCGAGCTCCAAAACTCCCCTGATTTCAAATCACAGACCAATGAAAAATTACACATTTGAAGAGAAGACGAACAACAACTTTAATTTCTCCCCCTTTTACCTCATGTTCTCTTTTATGGTGAAGCTTCATGGTGCTCAGGGCACGAGAGGTGAAGCTGCAGCTGGGAATGTCACAGTGAAAAGCTGGTTCACTGCTGTGGGTATCAAGGTGTTTGCGCAAGTCGATCAAATTCTTACACCTTGGTGAAAAAAAAAAAGAAAAAAAAAAGGAGAGCATTAGTGAAACGTGTAACATAGTGCAAGCCACTTCTGCTGGTTTGTTTTCTGAGCAGATGATGTGGTACCTGTATTCACAGCAGTCGCAGCTGTATGGCTTCTCATTACTGTGGCGGAATTTAATATGATTTCGCAGCGCTGACGGCGAGGGACAGGTCATGTCACAGAGTGGGCATTTGTAGTGGCTCACTGTATAAAACCAACAATGACAATGATAATGTTCAATTAACAATGCAACCACAGAGCTGTCTGTTGGAAGAGTCTGAAGCACTCCCACAGACAACAAAGTGCATGAGAGCATCAGCTGGGCAAAAATGTGTTGTTCTGAACCACTGCACAGTTAATCAGGGGAAATAAACTGTTTTTATCCTCAGTACTGACCGTGTGTTCTCATGTGGTCTCTAAGTAGCCTTTCTGTAGCAAAACGTTTGGAACAGTGAGAACACTGGAACCTCTGACCTACAGCATGAGTAAACACAATGCGAACATTACAAGGTGATAACATAAAATAACATATAATATAGTTTTAACAAATTTGGTTTAACCTTCCATGTCTTTTTGCCGAATCATGTGGTCAAAGAGTTTGGTGTTGTTGGCGTACATCCCTCCACAGCCTGGACAAGCAACTACCTTCTCCTGAGTGTGGCTGCGCAGGTGCTCTCGTAGTTTAGGACGACCTTTAGTGGTGGCCTCACAATCTGATGAGAAAGCATGAGAAAGATTCAAAAATCTTAGTCTCACTACCTTACCAAATGCCCCCCCTTTTTTAAGACTCTCGTTTTTTTATTTTAATTTCTGATCCACATTCTTTGGTATGACTTTATTTCACACCTTTAATGTCATTGCAAGTTAATGTTAATATACTTTTAATGGTCTTATAACACACTAGAGAGGGGCAATTTTCATAAAAAAAATATTTAATTTTGAGAAAAAACGGTGTTCATGGACATACCTTTCCACTCACAGCGCACTGGGAATTCACAGTCTCCTGCTGGTACATCTATTAACAGACTATGCATCTCCACATGGCGGTAGTACCACTCTGGGTTTTCAAATGGAGTTTGCTTAAACAAATAAGTGATAAAAAATACATTAACTAGAATTATAGCTCCTGTTTGTTGGCATCATTAAGACATGTGAGACTATAAGTGTTTGAAAGTGTTGAAAAGGGACTGTGTGTATTCTCTTACCTCACATTCATCCCAGAGACACACGAAATTCTCTGGGATTTCAGGGATTTTGTTACGGCTGAGGAAGCCAATTGAGCAGGTTCCAAGTTCTGGTTGAGCACTGAGCACTTGTTCGCCGAACTGCTTCAACTTGGTATGGTAACAGTGAAAGAAAAGATGCCTTCGCAACTCTTCAGGTCCCTCCACAGAACAGTAACCACAGTCTCTCCAAAGGCAGTTTCTCTCAGCTTTGGAGAAAACGCGATAAGATTAATAATTTGTGGGTCATAGTGGGTTGTAAATCGTTAGCAGTTTTCACTCTGTCGTTAGTCTACACGAGCAAACGAAACAGATAAGCACAAAACTGACTTAGGAGCAGGTTACATAGTCTAAAAAAACGTCTCAGCAATTAGCAAGATATGAGAATGACGTTATGATAATATCCAAATACCTGCAAATGAGAGCAAAATGGGCAGACGAATAGATAATGTTCTCTAAAATGTTAACAAATCCTTACCTTCTACTTCTCCAGCTTCCTCCGCCATGTCCAAAACATGAAGGTGATCCTCTGCATGCTTGCAGAAGTTCTCCATTCGATTGAACGACTCCTGACATGTACCCCATTCACACTCCAATTTCAGTGTTTTCTTGTGGATACGTTTGTTAGGTGGCATCCCTCCGATTAGAAGATGGAATACATTTAGTGGGAACTATAGAAAAAATATCAGAAATTCCTCCGAGGTTTGGCCATTATCCTCCACTGCCATCGAGATGTGCTAGCTAGCATCAGATGCTGGTTGTTATCTGTAACCACTGCTTCTAAATAACTTACAAGCTACCGTAAAGTGCTAGCTCATGCACAATCATGCTGGGATACTTTCAAAAATAACGTACAAAAAGAGATCAGAATCACACGTAACTATCGGGTCCTAATAACAATTACTTTTTATATAACGTATTACATGTTTTTACGGTTTCTGGTTGGCTAGTTGTTTTGACCAACCACAACAACGCGGGTTGTGCGCTGCGCATACGTCTCCCCATAAAAAAAAAACCCCGCCTAAATAGTTCCGGATGTAATTCGTACATTATATTGTGCAATAGGAAATGGTTTTCTTGTATTTGTTACGTTATCTCACCTTAAAGGAATAAAATTAGGCTAAGTGTAAGCAAGTACTTTACTTTTTCAGAATGAATAGTATTTATGTTGCTGAGGATTACATGTATTTGGGGCATTTTCATTTTTTAATATAATGTGGTAATGTAATTTTACAGTTAACACTGTGCAGAAGCATTAATTGATCATCACTTGTTTGGCTATAAGTTCATAGCTATACTACTGCTTTATTTATAATGTAAGACTGTGAATACTGGTATTACAGCATTTCTGGGTGAGAACTGTGTAGGAACTCAGTACTTCATAACACAGTGTAAGAGTATATAATAATAGCAAAGTTTTATTCAATTAGCTTTTATTCCTCAACATGTTATTCTCATCACAACAGTAAAGTTTATCTTAACGCAACAGCCCAGTGCCAATTGAGATCATAATGAACAATTACCCATATATCAATTATACAAAAAAAAAGCTTCTGTTACTGTCAGTCAATTTATTTTCCTTTTCAAAAAAAAAACATATTTCGCTTTTACAACAATCCAAAAGCACAATCTCACTTCATTTCTTTGCAGACCTGCAGCTCTCGCCACCTTATCCCCCCTCAAATACAGCTTAATCATTTTATTGCTTTTCTTCACATCAACCACTTCATGTGCATTGTGGACATGTATAAACAGACACAAATGCTTTTGACCCATTTGTGTTTCTTAGATTTTAACTGTAGATCATGTGTGCATGATTAAACTTACTTTAAAAGAAGCTTGTTTCAAAGTATGGAAGTTTTGCATTTTAAGCACATTTTAATATCCACGAATCACGTAATATGGTTTTAGTTTATCAACTGTCAGCTATCAAAGTTGGCAGTATTGAGAAGTTGTCACCGACATACTGGTTTTAAAAACAGTAATGTTCCAAAATTAAAGTATAAAAATATCATGTCTTGGTGGATGCCCAGATATTTAACACCCAGTCATATTTGCTGATCCACGCTATGAATGATGCGGCGATGTATGCTTTTATGTGAATATAAATTTTGCACTGGGTGGTTACTGCACACTGAACCTCAGGCAGAAAAGTAACTGAGAAGGTGATGGACTCCGCTGCAAGGAAGGACCACAGGTCTGTAAAGTACTTTCATAATAATGTCATTTCTTTCTCAGACAGCTGTCTAGATGTCATAGAAGAAGCGCACCAAGTAATAGCGAATCCCAAAAGCCACTGCACTGCCCATTACCTAAAAAAAAAAAAAGAGAGAGAGAGAGACTAAGGTGAAGCACACAGCACTTCCAAGAGTGCCTGTATGATCAAAGTGGTCTGATACACACCTGTATGATGAGCATGATGACTGTAAGGGTTCTCTCATGGGTGGGACCGAGAAATTTCAGTACCAGATTTATTAGAGTCATGTTGTTGCACTCAATAAAATCATCATCTCCGTCCTGGCTTCTTCGCACCTCGAGTAACTTTAATAACTCTGCTACCTGCAGAGAATTAAATGTTTTACTTATTAAATCAAACAAAAAAACAGAACTGGACAGACCACCACTGACAGACAGCAACTAGAGCCACAAACTTTTTTACAGAAATATAAGGAAAAAGAAAGCTATGAAGTGTATTATCAGTAAAATGAAGAACAACTAAATAAGCTTCGTATCTGTTGCCAGCTATTCTGCACCATTCCCTGAATGTATGATCCAAGCTTCAGTGCATTACCTTTATGATGAGTTCTCCTAATTTGGAGAGGTCTTTTCTTTTAAATTTAGAGTAGCTCATTCCTAGTTTGTCCGTGTCTGGATTCAGCCTTTCAGTGGCAGCGTCATTACATAAAAGACAGAAATAGAGATATACATGTATAAGTATTAATGACCAATAAGGAGATGAGGAGATCCATAAAACACACACACACACACACACACATATACATACGCACAAGTTACCTGGGGAGTCGGTGTCTGGGGCAGGGGATAATATGAAAAAGCTGGGGCAGGGAGTAGACAAAGTTGATCACTTGAGGGATGAAGAACAGCAGCATCATCTTGCTGAAGTGTCCCAGGATGCCGACCACAGCAAACGTCATCCCAGCAAAATAGCAGAAAGTGTCTCCCACAAACACAGATGAGGGGTACCTGCAGCCCATCAGGCACTCATATTAAACATAAATCATATTTGCACCACACTCTCAAAAAAGTCACCACTGTTCAACTTACCAGTTGTGATAAAACAGTGCTAAATTGGTGAAGAAGAACGGTATCATGAAGTAAAGGGAAAAAACGTGGTCATCGTGGTAATCCCCTGATGGACGACACAACAAATCATATATCAGACATAAAATGTACTGACTTTTGAGGAATTCATACGGTGGTGTTTTCACACCTACATGCATATACACAATAGTCATGTTAAGAAATTCTGACACCCACCACTGAGCTCCAACACGTTGAAGATGATGATGGAGCCTGAGATAAAAAGAGCTTGGCCAGATTCAATCCCATTGATGCCTGCAAGGATGTTGATGGCATTTGTGCAGAATACTGCCAACATTCCCATGTAGACATAGTAGAGGATACCTACAGGGGAACAGACATCATTTACAAAATTACTCAACTATTTATAATTGCTTCCTCCATCTTCCTTCTATCTTATGGTACAAAATCAAGCTGAAATTTTATATGATAACTTTTAATCTGTTTTTGGTTGAGCAGCCAACTTTATATGCAGGGACTCTATTTCACGCCTTAGGTTCCTGGTAGATCAAACTTTGTATGTGCCATGTTCCATGAAAAGATAAGTCCTCTGTAGTAATAACACAACTCACCGAGATCCAAGTGCAGTCCAAGCAGAGTTCTGAATGGTTTGGGCACTACAATGACTGTGTTGCCAAAGTTTGTGAAATAGACCATGAGCAGAGGCAGGGACGCCAAGGTGGGAAGCAGCAGCTTGTGTCTCCACCGCAAGTTCAGCACATCATCAGCAAATCCCAGAAAAATCATGCAGCAGATGGCCAGAAGCGCCCCAATCAGCTGCACGAACTGAGCAAACAGACAGAACAAAGATGGTGAGCCGGATTTTGAAATTCAAAGACAAGTGTTAAATGGTGGTGGTAAATGGTACACTGATGGACAAACCTCGTCATGAGGGAAGCCCTTACACTGGTTTCCCACAAAGCAGCTAAGGAAAGGCACTGGAATGAAGCAGAAGAGGATGATGAGGAAGACTGTCCCACTGATTACACCCTGGGACTCCGGGCTGCAAAAAGGTATACAGAAACACGGTGAGGGTAAGTCCACCAAAAGAGCAACAATTGAATGCGTTATCGCGGGTGACTCACATTTCCTTTTTGGTTGTTTTATTTAGATCCATTCCGTACAATTTGGCAGAAATGAAATGATCTTTAAATGCAGGAATGAGTTTCAGTGTGGCCAGGCAGCCGAGCGCCGACAGCAGGCCGTTTATTACCAGCGGCAGGACGGGGACTGCTGACATGTTTTCAGGTTTTTGTGGGGAGGTCTGTGTCAGACAGATCAAATCACGCTTCTAGCTAACCTGACGTTTCCCTTACAAACGATCGATAAACAATATCTGGCTGTAATAAAAATATATCATAATGATATTTTGCAAAGTACATCTACATTGCTGTCAAAGTCTCACAACTCTATAGGTGACCATAATGATCGATAATACCTTTCATTACCGCTCATTTGTGCTATTATCTGTTCACAACGAGGCTGAATTAACAACACGTCTGACATCAGTTCCCGAGTCAGGTCTCGAGTGTCCGAAGAAGCAGTGGCATATCCGGTTATAATTTTCGAAATAAAACGCATTTATAATATAGCTAATAGGAACAATTCTTTGCATTTTAACATTGCAATATGACAAGAAGAGAATACAGCAAAAGATGCTACTATATTGTACAAAAACTACAAAAACCAAACTAAATCATTAAAAGAAATAACAAGTTATGGCGACAAACAATGGCTGTTACTCATATTTTGCAATATTTTCTTGGTGTTGTGTAGGTAAATATATTTTGCAATAAATGCTAAGTTTTAAAGGCAAGGAATTAACATACAGAATTAAGTACATTTAATTCTTTAGTAAACGGACGAAAAGTAAACATTTTTATTTCTTCAGAAGAGGAATATTGGGGTCAATTAAACAGAAAAATAGCTTTGTAGTTTATAATTTTGATTAAATCTAGAATTCTATTTGTATTCTCTTGTATATCGATTTTTTTTAAATTCTTTGCACTTCCGTTTCACATCAGTTGACCTTACCATACATGAAAACAAGTACTTTTTTTATATGGTTTCGTCGTTATAAAGCGCAGTCATCCATCTTATTTAGAATATATTCCCTGACAAAACTCCTATTTTGAAGAACAGACTTTACAGTTTTTCGTTTCCGCTGCCGTCCTTCTCAGCAGCGCCCCCTGTGTGCCTGTGAAGCGTCTGCTGCGTTGTCAGAATTGGCAGTGTGTAGGGCTTCGGTTTACAGAAGCAGGAAGGTCCGGAGAGCGGAGCATACTGATCCCGTGGCCGTCTGAGACGCACCAACTGAGATCAAAGGGCCGTTGGACCGATATTAGATCGCATACCGACACCCGCCGACGCACCGAGGACCACCTGGAAATGGGACCCGCGGGCTTTCTGTTGGTACACACCGCCCCGGAGCCCCTCATGCTTCCGATGCCCTGCGTTCGATCACCTGCAACCTACATCTTTAGCTGAACGGTATGTAAGCGTAAAACTACGTTCAATTGTTGGAGTTTGATACGTTTAGATACACTCCATTGCCCCTTTTTTGCTAGTGTATGATGTAGGGTTGTGCCTGTTTTATTTGACATGTATGCACAATCTACCTTTATGAGGTTTTAGGGAAACTGTACTCAGTGCATAGTCTGTGTGTAACTGTTTAACTTGTAATCATGTCGCTTATAAAAACGACTGACCCTTCACAGGCTGCTGATCTGCCCTTGCTGACTGTCCTGATAACCTAACTGTCCACCTGGACCTGGTGATATGAGAATCCCCAGGAGACAGTGATGATGAAGCTCCAGGAGTTGGGCTGGCTGTGCCTGGTGGCTCTCTTCCTTGCCTCTTTACTCATTGTGCTGGGATGGCTTTGCCAGTACTGTATGACCCTGCTGCATCTACGGGGATCCAGGAGCAGAACCAAACAGGTGTGGAGAGACTCGCCCTGGCCACAGCTCTCCGTCACTGTCCCGCAGCCGAGCCTGGTCAGAACCGTGGGGAGTTTGCTGCAGCGGCTGCGCTCATGGCGTGGTGGAGGACCTCCATCTGAGGCTGGGGTTAAAGGCTTGCTGACCTCCTTGTTCTCCTACAAGTCCATCAGGGAGCAGTGCCAGAGAACCTGGGTCAAAGCCCTGAATGAGCAAGCATGCCGACATGGGGTGAGTTATTAAACATAAGTAAGCAGATGCATGAGGGCCAGTGCATGTGCTGCGCCCATGAGCTCTGGTTGTGTGTAGGCAGGGGAGATGGAGGTGTGGGAGGTGGAGTGTCTAAACAGTAAGAGGATGGGGGGGCAGTGCTTGGTTTAACGACTCTGAATCAATGCTCTGAGGATCAGTCAGCATAACAAACACACAGTACAAACACCCACATCTCATAAAAATATCCCACTACCTTGGCCTGGCGGGATGAAATGGATGAGTTCCATCCCAGTGGGGTGGGGAGCAGAGGAGCACTTGTCTCACAAGTCAAAACCAAATACAGTTGAACCTGCTTGCTGCATTCTTAAATAATACTTCATGAATCCTAAAGCCACTCTGGAGGTCCCACTCATTTCTGATGGCTCCTCTGATCTGTGTGAATCAAAGCATACCACACAGTCAGACGTTTCCTTTGACTGCTGGACCAAGAGGACGAGACCCCTCCCACCACCGAGGACCTGCATGGAGGTGCAGCAGAGGCCAGATGAGTTGGTGGAGAGTTCCATGGGGTCAGATGGATCGGAGCAGCCACCTGGGATGACTGAAACGTGTCTCTTAACGATTCAGTTTTACAATAATAGATTTTTGGATTGTCGGATATTGTCAGAAATAATCATTATTATACCTACAACAGACTGATGCTGATCTCATAGTGGCAGACAGACTTAGAAGAGAGCCAGACTCGCTCTTTTCATCTCTTTTTGCAACTGAAAGAAAGTGAAAGTGAAATTAAAAAACAAACCCACTGCCAACTGGATCCAACAGACCTTTTAAATGAATTATTCATCTGGATCTTTCCAAAATGTCTCAACATTGCTTGAACGTCTCTGTTGGATTAAACTGCTGATTCATGATGCTTTGAATATATTTACTGCTGTTGCTGTTGTTCAGATCTAGTGTTTGAGATGCTGCTGTGGTTTTATTGGATGTTTAAGTATATTCTCTTCAGCACTACACCGAGTTGAGCTCAGCAATGTTGATCTTTTGTAGTATTAGTGTTATCATGTAATTTCTATGCTGGTACAAGGTCAGAGGCGTTCCTTTGAGCCTCCAGTCTGCAGTACGTGGGGCATTGTATATTAGAGCGTGACAGCTTAGTTATCTCAGTGGTGTAATTGCAGCCGTTGATCCATTGTGACCTTCTGTGCTTTCAGTTACCAAGAAACTCCACAACATAAGGGTGAAGCTCGGCTGAAGAGCAGTTTCTAGACATTTGTCTTAAATTCACATGCAAACAAAACCTCTGTTGGCAGCAGCTGAACCAAAGAAAATGAGAAAATCTCTTTTTTTTTTACATTTTTTTGTGTGCTTTATCTGTGGTGACAGTGTGACCTTTTGGCTTATATGAAAATCTTTTAAAATAGATGATGCTAAGAGGACGATTCCCCAGACTGCATATGTGGAGGAGGAGGAGGAGGAGGAGGAGGAGGAGGCAGAGCTGAGCTGCTTGTGTCTGCGTGTCCATGTGGTGTTGATCTGAGAGTACGAGCCAAATCTTATGGTAGAATATCTGCTAGCCGGTGTGTCGGAGCGCAGAACAATCTGTTCATGTTAATGTGGCCGGAGAAGGGAAAATAAATCCTGTAAAAAAAAAACAAACTGTTAATTAAGACAAGAAATCCAAGAAAAGCACTCGGAGACAACATTTTCTCTATTATATTTTTCATGCGAGACCAGTTCAAGCTTTTTTTATGAAGGCAACGTTGACCGCATCCTTTGATTGTGCTGAGTTTTAACTCCTCTCCCAAACTCTGATGGGATAAATCTGCCGCGGGGCTAGTGGCAAGAATTCAATGGCCACTAGCAAGTCATGTCACATTCCTTTGCCTCTCAGTTGCTCTTGACCTGCCAACTGTCAGGACGGTTGCCGTGCCCTCTTGAAAAATACAGACGCTAGAGGAACCTTCACCGGCTCGTCTTAGTCAGACTCCATCATTTGGGTTTCAAAACTAGACAAACGCGAAGTTCCCTTCAGGATTACGTCATGATAAAGATGGCCTCGGTGTCATGGTGTGGAGATTAACACAAATCCTTTAGCGCATTAACCTAATCACCTCCGCTGCCTTTAAGATTGATGCTGGCAGGTCTTTAAGTAATATGTTGAAACATAGTTGAGTGAGCATGTAAAACAGGCCTCAGCAACATCAGTAAAGTGTTGTTCATTGTAGGATTTGATCAAAGCTTTTTCAGCAGTGAAGGATGGAAGATTCCAGTCAAGACTATATTATGTCCTTTATACAAAAATGGAACTCGATGTTTTTTATAGTTTTAATACCATGCTCTCTTCTCTATAACAGACAATACTCGTGCAGGAGCTTGTAAACTGCTTGTGCTTGTGAACGCTGTCTAAATAATTTTGAGAATGCTGTGCAGAGGGGGACCCTGAAGGGAGACCCGGCTCTGCGTCCACGCTTCACCACAGCACGACGTGGCTGAACTGCTTCAGGAGCTGACTGGAAGCGGTTAGGTAATGGCACATGCCAGAGCATCATTTTTAAAGATAAGAGTATCAGTGACAGTTGCCTGTTCAGCTTCTTATCCAAAGGCACGCTGTCGAGAGATTTGTGTTTTAATCTGGGACTCGGAGAGACTCGGGGTTTCTCCGCTCACAGTTTGAGGAGAGGAGACGATCTTCAGGGCGAAAAACACAGCACGGCCCTCATCCGCTGCAGCTGCAGGGTTCTTCAGATTTAAAGGCGTGCGACTCGAATCCAAGCGTAATGATGATGATTTATCGGGTTGCAAATGAGACCCCTCTTCTCACTCTTCCTGTGGCTTTTTAATCCCGGGATTTATGGCCAGGCTTCAGTGCAGCTGAATAGATACTGTATGAGTTGTTGGTCAAGACACAGTACACACACACACACACACACACCCACACACCCACTGCATAAATGAGGACACGCTTGTGAGGACATACAGTACATGCTAGAGTTTGCGTGAGCAGGGATATTAAAACCATGAATCTGTTCGACAGCATTCACAGCACCGCCTGCACCTTCGGGCAGTGGTTATGCGATGCACCGTTTCATGACTCAGTTGTTTATCCAGCGCAAATGTCTGTTGAAATATAAGTGCGGCTCTAAGGCTGCTTCGGCAGGAGGATTGTTATGGAGCTCTTCTTCTGATATTTGTGGAGGGAGCTTGGAGCATTGGACTACAGACCACAGTATCGCCATCAGGCTGCTCGTGCATCCGCAGCTGACACACGACGCCAAGTCGTCAGTTAACATGGGGGAGCAACAGCGTGCACAAGTGCGCATCTGCAGGAAACGTCCTTTTAAGATGTGCAATTATCAAAAGGCTGGCGATTATCTTCAGGCCACAGTTCACTTTTCCCCGTCTGTGTTTGGACTGCTGGTCGATGATTAATGCCGTTATTATGCTCAAGTAGCGTTCCACTTTGCAACAGCAGGCTTCAGCACTTGGAGTGTGTTTTGCAATGACTGAACAGGAAATCAACTTTTCACCAGATTTTCGGCAGATAATGAAATTCAAATTTGCTGACTGAAATGAAATGAAATTTATAATCTTGCAGGCAAATCTAGGAGGTGCCTGGGTCTCCCACCTCAGGAAAATAGAGACAAATGTTAAAATTATACTAATACTTCCTCGACGAAATGGAAAGTGAAGCTAAAACGTTCAGTTGTTAAACATTTATTTGAAACACGACCCTAATCCTGTTTGTGCTAAAACTTTGGTGACAGCTGTCTAATTAACTCAATCAAGACTGGTGCTAACAAGTATGTGGTGAATAGAATGTTTACCACTGCCATACAAACTATGCCTTTAACAAGCTACAGTGGCAATGAATAGGCCCAGAAATTAGCCAAAAAATATTTACTGCTGCACTTCTTATAGTCTGAATCTTATTTAGTCGATACTAAAAGGAAAAGGGTCAACAAGAGCCATGGGGGTGGGGGTAGTGGTGGTGGTTGGCGGGGTATTTCTGGTTGACCCACATGCTTTTCAGACTCCAAGCTTTTCGGTCCAGCCAGACCCAAAGGGGGTGATGATGACAAACTTGAAGTGACACCGCCGACGTCCCCAGGAAGCGTCCCTCTCCAGAATTACACTCCACGCACACAAACAGGCTTTGACAGTGGTGGTTCACAAGGACAAACCTGTGATTTTCCTCCTGGCTTTGCCCATTTTGTGACCAAATGAGCTTTGCTGCCTCTGCACAGAGGCAAGATAACACACCAGCGCAGAGCAGCAGATGGCTGCATTCAAAGTGAATGTGGAGGGGGAAAAATGCCTTTATAAAAGGAAATTATCCCAAGGAAGAAGTAACAAAGACAGACTGATGACCCAACCTCCTCGAGGCAGAAAGATTTGGATTGATGCATATTGTCAAGTTGACAGTCCTTTTGTCACTGTTTTATGTTTGATATAAAGCAAGACAAATTGGTGCTGTCAGTGCACCTTTCTACACTGTAACACTGGAACGTGTGTGCTGCTACCACAGTTCCATGATGTCAGCCAGCTGCCACAAAAACTCTTGGACATCTGGAAGTGATAGGACGTGATGATTGGTCCGGCTTTAGGCCATAGCTTCATTTATGTGAATCTGTATCCGATTAAATGCAGATGATTCAGCCCTATGCTCTGATTTTGTTCTTCCCAGGTGCTCACACCTCACCTTCCATTTCAGTCCAACTTTGTCTCACGTCTAATAAGAATACAATTTTTTTTTATATATATTCCAAAACATTGTGGAATTCATCTACACCCCCTACGATGTGGAACACGCTCTTTTTTTTTTTTTTCTGCACTCCGGATGCAACAAACTGGTTGAGTGACTGAGTGACTGAGCGGTTTTTGAAGCTCCATCCATCCGAAGGAAGCACAGCCGGTGGTATGCTGGAGTCATGTGACTGCAGTGTTGTTCCAGTGAAAACTACGTAAGCTTGCAGCATTGCACTTGGCTTTCTGCCCTTCACACTCTCTCTCTCTCTCTCTCTCTCTCTCTCTCTCTCTCTCTCTCTCTCACACACACACACACGGCAAACTTTATTATATCATCCTCATGCCTCTGCCCTGCCTCCACTCTTATGACTCTTGACACTGGACTTGGACCTACAGAAACACATGCCTTGACACTGGGGGATTTGTTTCCTCTCCTTTACACCTGCTAATCCAGTTAAACCTGTCTATTGAAACAGAGCTTTTGGCACACTCGCACTCAATCGCAGGTCACCGATGTGATGAATGTACATTTGTCAGGGTGGGTGTTCCGAACCTGACGCTGCCAGAATAAAAGCTGCGCTGCGGTAAGCATGACTAAGCACTGGCTGATGCGGCCTGATAATACAGACACACACTGCGCTTCCTGATTGACAGAGTAATTACACCGCTTCTGCAAACTCTACTTTCCTCATTCCACCCATTGGTCAAACATGTGTTAGCAGTTATTGCCAGTACCTTTAGGCAGCGTTCATCTGAGTGTCCAGATGCACAGTAAACATGTTTACTGCATTGTTTCATTGTGAACCTGACATGGACAAACAAAAAAAAAAAACAAAAAAACCTTCACAGTTTTCAGATGCTGACCTAATCACAAGGACCAGTGTACGACAAGTACCATTTGCTAAAAAGGTTGCTACTTGTGCAAGTAAACATACCTGTTACATGTACGCAATTACAGTAATGCTGTATCTTATACTGTGGCATTGATATAGATAAATATGCAGTTCCAGGCAAATTCATGCACAAAGAGGCATCACTGTGTTGTAATTTAGAAAAGTCCAGAGGGAATTATTCCATTAAAGCAGTACTTTGGCTGGTTAAATACAGTCAGCTCTAAAAATCAATTTTTGGGAAAAGAATGAAGTTATTGTTTGAGTGGAACACATTTTGTAATAGGTATTGGTGTGTCTGTTAGTTCCTGGACTTAGATACCACTGTGGTGCAGTCATGACAAGCATGTGACCCACGAGGTCAGCGCCATGTGTGAGGATTCTCCAATCACCGAGCACGGATCGTTACAGCTCTGTGACATTTGATGCATTACACACTGATTAAAGATAAATAAAGTGGAACCCTGACTGGCTACATATTCCCTTTCTCTTCTCCTTATGTAATATTTAAGACATGTTCTCTGCCTCTTTCAGAGCTCTATCCAGATCACTTTTGACAGTGGTCTCCAGTTAACCGCTTCCTCCGCAATCGAAAGCGTGACCTGCACTGACCAATCGGCAAAACATATGGTAGGTACTCCGTGGCCTAGTGTTCACGGTAGCATGCAGAGATCATCCTCTGAAGCACACGCCTTTGGCCAGGCAGCCAGTACATTTTTAATGAGTGCACATCATCATCATCATCAGCATCAACTTAACAGTTAAATGTTTTTTGTGGTGTGTTTGTCCAGGTTCTACACTGTAAATGTTGTGTGGACACGATGACTTTCCCCATCACAGTCACCCAACAGTCACCTGCTGCTGTTTCCATGGACACCTACCAGATCACTATTGCGCCTATGGTGACCAAGGTACAAAGGCACACCTGGATTACTGCATATTTGTGGGCCCTCATTGAGTGTCTGAGCACTGATTACATTTAAATATATTGTAACCATGAAATGTAAAGTAGTGTTTTTGGTTTTATCTCGTTTAATGGAAAAAATAGTAGATTTTTCCAACTCAAAATCACGGCTTTCACAGTGATTTTGTCACAGTACAGGATTTTCTGATCACAAAACAAGGTTTTCTAAATATTTGCTGTATGAGGAGGTCTCCTGAAAGTATTACAGCAGGTTTAATTGATGAAGTGAACACAATAAACAGTATCGGTTAAGAACGTGTCAGAACAAGCAAACAAACAAACATCTTTCTACCACGTTTGGTTTTTTTTTGTAAATTCTGCATTCTGCAATACTGCATTCCTGTGCGAATTATGTCGTTCCATGTGAGTTAATGTGCTTTCTGCCTCAATCAGGTGGTGTTGCGCCTGGAGGAGGTGGAGGATGAAGGTCTGCTGGTGTCTTGGACCCTCTGCAAGCAGCCGTCCTTCAGTCTGACCGTGTCTCCGTGCAAGCTGCAGAGACAGGTGGGAGCGTCTAAAACCTATGCACAGAGAAAGGTTTGCTTGCTTGTGTGTGAGTCATCCCCCCCCCACACACACACACACACACACACACACACACACACGCAATAATCCCGCTGTGACTAATGAGGGAAGCACCATTCTTGAATAGTGTTGCATAAATGTGAATGTCGTTCTTTTCCTGTTGTCTCTAAATGGCAGCAAGGTCGACGAATGAAAAGGCAAAAACAAATACTGATCTGAGAAAATTAGAGTGAAAACAACTGAAACTGAAAAACAAGACTCTTCAAGTGTGTATGTTCTATTATGTATGACATGATAACGTTCCCAGAAGGTGCAGTCATTTCTAGACAAGAATAACTGCATAAATCAAAGCGTTATTCTTGTCAGATGGTTCAGATATTTCCATCTGCGTATTACTAGGAGATTGTAATGGTACAATACTTGTAAATATTTATCAAAACCCTGTTTTTCCCCAGGGTCACGGGGGTGCAGCAGACCTAGATGTGGTTAAAGGTCTTATAGAGGACACGGTGTTCAGCACGCAGCCGGCCATGGTCCTCAGTCTCAGGGCTTGTGCATCTAGTCCATCGGTGAGGAGTGTTTACTGTACTTTACTGCACCACCTTTGTAGTTTCTGAAGCAAATACATGACCAATCTGGTTGTATGATTCATGATGTTGAAATCTATTTTTTCTCTGTGCTCCCAGGCCTCCGTTGATCATCTATCGGTAGGATTGAAGTCCGCGCCGCAGGCTGCTTTGGCGAGACAAGTAGTCCTCCGGCAGCTCAGGGCGACTCTGTGTAAAGGTCAGATGGTTTTCCGCAGGCACAGATCATTACTGCCCGCTTTCCTGCTGATTGCTGACGCCTCGCTCTGCGCTTTGCAGGTCAGTGGTCCAGATCGGGGGAGGTGTGCTGTGTCCTGAGTCTGGACCAACCTTCCACAGAGACGATGACCCGCTTCCTGCCTGTGCCCAGCGACAGCAGCGCTCCATTAGAGTGGAATGAAGAAATCAGTCTGTAAGTGGTGCTGAAAGGCTGGGATCAGCCTGAAAAAGGAATATATATATATATTTCCAGGCTGACGCAGTTCTCTGTGTGTTGAAGGGAAGTGGGCCAAGAAACCAAAGAGCTGAGAGTGAGACTCATGGAGCGGAATGCCAAAAGAGAACGTGAGGCATTTCTTGATGGCGATTTACTGCCAGCTGCAATTCTAAAACTTCATCAGTGTGAATGTTTTGGTTTTTTTTTTTTTTTTTTTTGGCTGTTTCTTCAAAGTCAACACCTAAATTGGGCTGTTGGCAGACTTGTTGGTCTTTGTTAGCATTTTTGGGATGTGTCATGTCACAACAAGCTCCATTGTGAGGCTTCTGAGCAACATTTAGAACAGATTTACGGTAATCCAGTCTATATAAACACTTGAAGAGTTTCATTTTTGTTTTGAATGTTGATAGAATTCCTGCCTGGCCATGCCTCCATAGCCCTGCAACCTTGGTGTCAACTTCCTGCCGTACAGCATAAACTGTCAATAAGCCCAGGACATGGCTTGGCACCGAATGCTACCATCACGGCAGAGGTGAGTCCAAAGATCATTGCTTTTAACTAAGATAGCTACTGACTGAAAATTCCATTTGTTTTTTGTTTTTTTTTCTGCCGGCTCCTCCAGTTGCTGTATGTGGAAGCAAAAGAGCCTCGCAGCACCCATAACGCTTTGCCAATCCGCTCCTCTATTACCCCCACCAAGAAAGTGGATGTGGACCGAACCGTCATGCCGGACGGAACCATCATCACCACCGTCACGACTTTCCAGTCGCGACTCAAGCTGGAACGAAGTCCAGGTGTGAACAAAAAAATGTAAAATGCTGTTTGTGGTTAATGTCATTTATCAGCCAACAAAAAAATGCCATTCGAATGTGAACTTGCTGGATTTTCATGAGCACCTGTCTATATATAGAAATACTTCATGGCAATGAAGCACTGCAAAAATGTTAATAATCCAGTGGTATGTTGGAGTACTGACAGGGTGAGAGAGAACTGAGGCCTGCAGATTTTAGAGACCGCAGTGACAAGATGTTTTCGATGATGCCGCAGGTGAATCTCCTCTGTGCTCACCATCCAGAGTGGAAGTGACAGAGAATAAGCCCGTTGTGCTGTCAGATGTCAGAGGCAGCCCCAACTCCAGCAGTGAGTTCTGAGACCGAAGCATTTTACATAACAGATGCAAAGTAGGTGTGGTGTAACATGATAGAAGAGAAAAGCACTTGATCATGAACTCTGTGTGAATGTAGTGATGTTCAAAAACCTGCAATGGCTTTTGAACATCACAAAAACAGTTTACACTGAATAAACCTCTGATAGGAAGCTAACTGTAAACCTTTGCACATTCACAGAAACATGAGTTGAATGCTGTTTTCTGTTTTGATCTATTTCTATACTATATATTATTTTTGTTTTTGTCCCTCAGAGAGCAGCCGCCTCTCTAATGGACTGGATCCTGTGGCAGAGACGGCCATTCGACAGCTGACAGAATCCAAAGCAGCCAGAAAAACCCCAACAAAACGGAGCACTCTCATCATCTCAGGCGTGTCAAAGGTCAGACAGCTACACACAACCACTCGTGTGTTTGTGCTCTGGCAAAGCTGTTAAAGGTCTAGATGTACTCTTTTGTGCTGCACAGTTAGCGTGGCACATGATTATTTAATACTATGAGTCAGTGTTGAGGTGGGAGTACGAATTTATGATGTTTAAAACTCATGAACAAAATGTTAATCTTAAACACAGTAGAGGAGGGTGAAATAACTCCGATCTAAATTTAGCCCAGAGCATCACACCCCATTGGACCACAGTGGCATAATGAGACATTACTGACCTGATTTTGGCAGGAAGGTCTTTAAAGGTATATTAAATTCCATTGTTAGACCCAGTGCTGGAATGTGCAGTTTTTACAGTGTTTACCAAAGCAGGAATAATTGATATCAATACAGTTGTCTTACACTCGTCAGGTTCCCGTGTCAGAGGATAACTGCACTTTATCAAGCGGCTATGCTGCAGCCATGGATGCTGCCGTGCACGGCAACCATTACGGCATAGGACGCCACCAGGACCAAGAGGAGACCACACCCTCGGATGTCTCAGAGCGTCCATCTGTGGATGATGTGGAATCAGATACAGGATCTACTGGTGCCTTGGAAACACGCAGCCTCAAAGACCATAAAGGTAACAAAGTGCCTCTTCGTGTCAAAAAAAGCAGACATTGAAAAGGCATTTGTATGATTTTTTTTTAACCAAAGCACTGATAAACACTTGCATAGTTAGTATTTTTTATATTCTATTTATTTCTTTGCTTAACAATACAATATACTCTTCATTTGTGCCAGACTGTTTGTTGATGTTTTACACTATAAAACCTAAAGTATGTGATTATGAGAGTAAAGTGCAGCTATTGCCCTCTAGAGGCCAGGGTGCTACATGCAGTGCCGAGTGTAGTTGTCCAGAAATCCAATTTGGACAGTAAATCATTGTATAAATCTCTAAGCTGGATGTTAAACTAAAGCATTTTGTTAGTTTTATAATTTACTGGTTTACTGATATCTAATGTATTGGAATAATTGGTGTTTTTCTTGCAGTGGGATTTCTACAGAGCGGGTCTAAGCTGCTGTTCCGGCGAAGATACCGAGAAAAAGAGTCATGCCTCAGCCAGTCCCACGAAGACATCTCCAACATAGGAAATAACTTTGCTGCCACCGCCACCGGCAGCCGTAAGAAGTCCAGCAGTTTTTCGCGCCGGCTCATCAAACGCTTCTCATTTCGCACATCAGGCAAATCAAAAAGCAAAGCCACTGCAACTAACGGAGGAGCAGGTGCCCCAGGTAACTGATGTCATCCACAGGGCAGCAAAAGCGCTGTTCTGAGCTAAACCCTGCAACCAGTTTGCGATAGGCTGAAACCCAGATGTCACCTGTGCAACTCACAAGAATGGCACTGCACTTTAAGGGTTTTTTTTTTCTTGACTGTCATTTCCTTTGCGGGGATCACAGGGAGGTTGTCCCAACTGCATACGATTTTTTCTCTTGGACAGAATTTATTCTGTCTTCTAAAGGAGATCAAATGATTAACAACCCCCCTGTGTAATGTACACAGTGATCTAAAAATGCCAGTATGATTCTATTGGTTGCACACTGAACTTTTTTTTTTAAATGTAATGGTTGTTGAAGAATATTTTGTTTTTTTAATATATGTAAAACAAGTGCTTTATTTCTCCCCCCAAAATGATTACTTGTAGTTGCATTATGCTGTAAAATAGGGAAAATAAACATTTTAGTTAATTCTGTTTTTTAAAAATCAGTCTTAATCTAGCTGTGCTGTTATTTGATGTTGTGTCCTTAAAAATATATTTATCATACTTTTTATTTCTTTGTAATGTGGAATATCATAAATGCATTTCCATTGCTTTTATAGCTGCATCAGACTAGATTTTCAAACACCCTAAGCGGACAGTGAGTTAAATTGTGACATTTTCCGTTAATTGCAAACACTTACCACTCATTTACACCCAAATGGAGAAACTACATGAAATTATTTGATGTACATTAATTTTCACATTTTTGCAATGAAAGCAGCAAGGATGACTATATTGCATTGTTTTTAACACCTCAGGTCGGTCGTGAGTTGACAGGAAGTGTGCGATCAACTCATTTATCAATAACATCAACAGCTGTATTTATATTGAGCAGCATCATCAAACTGTCTCACTATTCAGATGGAGAGAAGCTTAGCATAAGCTGCAGCCTTCTAGAAAAATCCATAGGTTTTCAAAGAAAGATTACAACAAATGTGGTTAAAATTGACACACTCAGGGCTTTAAATGTTATGCTGTTAATTCTGTAAATTATATATTGGCAGACAAACAACAGGAACATGTTTTCTTTTGACATTTAGTGTATCGTCAAATGAAAATCATATACTGTATCTTTATTAATGGCTGCATAAATCCAGAACACCCAAAATGAGTAATTTTATTACATTTTCAGGTTTGTTTGCAATAGCTGTTTAAAGGGATGGCAGAAATCAAAGATAAATCCCTACTGAACAAGACTACTTTATGGTGTGAGAGCACAGTACAGGGAATGCAGCTACAGAATTGCTGTTGTATTATTATTGAACTGATTAATATATTGCAAAAAATAAATTATTTTTCGAGCATCACTTTAGATTTTTTTTTTTTAAGTTAAAATACTAGACTGTGTACCATTTTCATGGATAAATGCAGAATATGTAGAGCAGATCAAATTAAATTCTTAAGAAATTCAGATGGATTTTTTTTCTACTTTTGCTTTACTTGATGTACGTTTGTTTTAAATAGGCGCCAAAATCTAGAAGCTGGAGGGAACGTCATCTATTGGTCGTCTGCACACGCCTCCTTGCATATTATCCAATTACAATAAACGAGGAAAAAAACAGCCAATCAGGCTTAGCGTCATTTTACGACTCTATCTTGAATGGATTAAAGATAGATACGTAAAACGACTTCCTGGCTGCTGTCAGCCAATCACAACCCTCTTAATGCTCCTCAACCTATCATCTTGTAAGGCGGGACTTACAATGGCTTTTATATCCAGGTCTTGGGGTCCTTTCCGTATATTTTCTGTAGCTGCAGTGGATCGTGAAGTGAGTAAACGTGACAGAGATCAAAATGTCTGGAAGAGGCAAAACTGGAGGAAAGGCCCGCGCTAAGGCCAAGACTCGCAGCTCCCGTGCCGGCCTGCAGTTTCCCGTCGGCCGTGTTCACCGTCTCCTCCGCAAAGGTAATTACGCAGAGCGAGTCGGTGCTGGGGCCCCAGTCTACCTGGCTGCCGTCCTGGAGTATCTGACCGCTGAGATTCTGGAGTTGGCTGGCAACGCCGCAAGAGACAACAAGAAGACCCGTATCATCCCTCGCCATCTCCAGCTGGCTGTGCGTAACGACGAGGAGCTGAACAAACTCCTCGGCGGCGTGACCATCGCCCAGGGTGGTGTTTTGCCCAACATCCAGGCCGTTCTGTTGCCAAAGAAGACCGGACAGCCTGCACCTAGTTCCGGCAAGGCGGGAAAGAAGGCCTCCTCTCAGTCTCAGGAGTATTAGCTTGTAGGCTAACAACATTCCACCACAAAGGCCCTTTTAAGGGCCAACCATTTTCCTGAAAGAGCAACATTCCTTGTTTATTGTGGGCTTCAAATTTTCTTTGCATTTATTAAACACGTGTTTTTTAAACGTTGGCACTGTTTGTTATTTGGACAACGTTAAGCTATGTTGGCCTCGCAAACTTGATGGGAACCATTTGGTTTGATACACTAAAATGACCACCCTTAAACCTCACATTTTAACCTGCAACTCTGGCAAATTAGTCCCGCAATCTTGCCTACCATGCTAAATTTAATTATGATTTCCAGTCAGGGTGTACAGACGCCTTGCTATAGTTGAGGCCTACCTGCATGAACACTCCAACGGCTCTGAGCTTCAAGTGTTTCCTCGTGAGGCAGCCATACATTCCAAACATTTCAACTGTTAGATGCTATTGTGAAAATGACTTAAATCTTAAAGCGCAAAGAGAACTGAATAGTTTGCGTTTTAAGATATTGTTGGCAAATGATAAGGGAATTCACTCTTGAACATCAACTCATGCATGCATTTACTGTCCAGAACGAGAGAACTCTGGAGTGAAGCAAATGTATCCATTATAACCGGACCTTTTAAAAATGCAAGATGCCTTTATTCACCGCTCAAGATGGTGAATAAAAACGG
Organism: Pao palembangensis; assembly: GCA_015343265.1. Taxonomy (NCBI): domain Eukaryota; kingdom Metazoa; phylum Chordata; class Actinopteri; order Tetraodontiformes; family Tetraodontidae; genus Pao; species Pao palembangensis. The sequence continues at coordinate 7,145,883 of CM027094.1, read as the reverse complement.
TAACTTTTTTTTTTTAAATCGAAAATAAGTGATGTATGTGAAATTTCACTAGTATGACTTTGGAATCGTCAAAAAGTTTTTTTTTTTTTTTTTTTGGTTTCGTTGTCAAAATAATGACGGGGCACGTCGCTCCCATCGTTGGCCAGTAGAGGGCAGCCCATCCATGTCTGAAGAGCAGAGCTGAAGTTGTGCGTCCCTCCTACCCTCAGAAGAAGACTGACTTGATCCAACGATTATAACGTTTCCCGTTGGAGATTTTAAAAAATAAACATTAGGGACAAAGTCAAGAGTACCCTGGATTTGGTTACTTTGGTATGGGTGCGTTTTATCCTCAGACAATTAAACTCACACCTTGTTCTTTTTCTGTCACAGGAGTAGAAAATGCGGCTATTTCTGCCTGCTGGTGCTGTTTTATTAGTGGCAAAAGCAGCATGACACATTGGGTTTGAACCGAGTCCAGGGCATCCGGAACCAATTACCAGAGCCTTGACAACGTGTCCAACACCCACAGCCCGGCGAAAAATTCCAGCCTTGAGGGGGGAAAATCCTGACTTTCCACTGGCTGTGATTACTATAATTTCTAGACTTGCACCCTTATAAAAACCTATGTTTTAAGACTTTGTGATGCTAAAGTAAACATTATTGAACTTTTCTTAATCTGGTGTTTTTCCCCCTCTGTCTGCAGCTTTCTGTGCCTGCAGTTGATGCTTAAATGGGCTTAAGCTGTAAACATGTCACACAACAACTAGGAATTTAGATCCAAGTTAATGCCAACATCGCAGATAAGTTGCCCATTTTTTTTTCTTTTCTATACTTTGTAAATTAGGGCTTTGTGAAATAAGTTAGTAGAGTTTAAAACCATCAAAAGCACTGTGGCAGACCCTAAAATTGTCAACACAAATTCATCATGTTCCAGTGTGGTGAATATGATATGAAATCTTGTTGCAGCTGTGTCTCCTTGTATTGCCTGATGTACTCCTCTTTAGTTGTTTTAAGTGGTTGTTTTTTAAGTTGTGTTTTGCTTTTTTTCTGTTATGAAACGTCCACAAATGTGGCCCCTGAGATTCACCCAGCAGTGCAATGGTGTGAAGATACAGATGGGGAAAAAAGAATGCAGCAAGAGCCAACAGACCGGAAAGAGGAGGCAGCAGAGAGAGAGAGAGAGAGAGAGAGAGATGGGAAACTTTCTCCTAGTTTGGAAGATGTTTTTGATCCTTGGATTGACATTCAGTCATCCTGCAGAAGACCTTCCCAGCCAAGACGGGTAATGAGAAACAAATATATTTGCTTGTCTGTATATGTGTTTGTGTTTGTGTGTGTGTGTGTCAGTGATAGAGAGAGAGAGAGAACTACTTTGGCAGCTTGTACTCACTCAGTTTTTGTGTCTTCACACACTTTTAATGACTTCTGTAAATGTTCAGTGTTGTATTTTTCTTGTATTTGAAGAACAGAGAAGACTCAAAGCAGGTGGAAATGTTCTAGTTTCAGGGTTCTTAGGAGCCCAAGCTCATGTGATGTTACGGAAGGGTTTCCCAGACGGGAGACAAGTGTCTGAGCGCTAAGAAACTTTCACCTCACTTTTTTTGGTGAAGAAGTCAGATGTTCCATCAGCACATCTGTTCTGTGGGAGTGTCAGTGGAATATCAGCAGCTTCCTGTTTCTGTTTGCACTGTTTCTGTTTGCGCTCAGAGTTGGATCCTTGGATCCTTGGTTCCACACTGGTTCGCTCTGTTTTGTGTGAGAATGTTACATTGTCTCTATATTAACAGGCAGAGTTCCACAGTGACATTCTCCTACCTCAGAATGAGAAATTATGCAATATTCCACCCACAACAAGCTGCCACTCAAAAAATTACAGCAGAGGTCTTGACGGTGGCAAAGGCCATGGTTTGGTCTGTCATTCATGACAGAAAAAGCAGGATTTGTGTGCAGCTTGACAGGAAGTTGTGGGCAAATAGAACATTTTCTGTTCTCCCACATCCATGTGAGCTGCTGCTCACATTCCTCAACCTGCCCGTTGTCATGGCAGAACCTCACTGCAGGGTCCAACATGCACGCACACACACACACACACACACACACACACACACACACACACACACACTGATCTTTCCACCAGACACAACTCTGAAGGTCTGGAATATAGCCTCTGTTAATGGAGAACATTCTTCAAATTGCTGTGGTGCTGCTACATCTGCTTGAATGAGGAACAATGAGAAATTCATGTGTTTTTACCTTAGTTTCACATCTAGCCTCTACATTAAGCTGTCAAATCTTATTTGGACTTCCAAATAACCAGCCAGCAATATTCATGTTCATCTGAGGAAATATTGTTTTGAAAATCTGATATCGTTCTCCCTGATATGCTTTAGCTTTTGTTTTTTGCTACCATAACAGTGTTTATATAATGGCTCATTGTTGAAAGATCACAAATAAGGACATTGGGCAAATCTTGCTGCATTCAGCTGTAACTTCACATGGTTGAGTGAGCAGGGGAGCTGACCCTGAACACGACCCCTCTCTGCAGACTCTGCTCCATGTCCATCTGTTTACTTACTCTGTTTGTTTGCGCTTGCTTTCCTGTGTGACTCATCATCTCTTTCATTTCCTCCATCTCTTCCTTGGCCTCCGACCATGGGAAAAGCCTTGAGAGATCAATCGTGCGGTCCTCCTTCCCACTCACTCTCTCTGCGCCCTCCTAAACAATGTATGCATTATAATTCACAGTACTAATAGAAATACCCTTTCTCTGTGTATTGAGTGATGGACAGCTCTGTGTCCTTCCTCCTCCCACACACTTTTTATGTCCTCACACCTGTTTAACAAATACACATTGCTGATGAGACCCTGCAGGCTTTAGGAAATAGCCCCCGCTCAGCCTGTGTGGTCCAGCTGATCTTCCAAACAGTGGCATGCATATCTCTGAGGAATATCATATTGTGAGATTAATCTTTTGTATTCTGAGGGTCTATTTAACAGAAAAAAGCAGAAACGTTGTCAGAGAGACCTGACATCTTAAAGTCATGTCAAGCATGGGAGCACAGTACAGTCCTCCTCTGCTGCGAGCCTGGGCTGTAACTCTGCACCGCGCTGGGGAGGAGAAGGAATAGGGAGGAGGGAAATAGCAGAGGAGTCCAGCCAGTGAATGAAAAAAAAGCTGAGAGCAACACATAAACAACCATGTGGACACTGCTCAATGGACTGGTAACACGTAGACGAGCACATGGATGTAGCTGCCGGTTGGACTCTGTGAGAGAAGACTAATGGTAAGAGCAGCACCTGCGAACTTTGTCTGGCTCTGATTGATTTTTATAGTTGCCTTTATTTAATTACCCATCCTATTTACCTGATGGTCAGTTGTGTGCGTGTCTAATTTTCAGTACTCATGGTCTGCTCTGTGAGAGCTGCAGCCCAGACTGTGTGGCTGCTGGGGTCTATTTTCAGAGGCTCTGTGCAGCTCTGAAGGGCAGAGCTGCCCCAGTAATGACAGCTTACAGAGGACGAGCCTGCGTTTGTCAGCTTTAAAACTGGTCTCCAGGCTGGGTGTGTACACCAAAGTTGGACAGGCTGGGGTGTGTGTGTGTGTGTGTGTGAGTGAGTCAGACAGCAGACGCACATTACACCCTGCCCACGCTGCTGCCCAGCTGTGTCTGAGTGCGTGGCTCAAACAGGGCCGGCGCTGACAGCCTGAGAGGGGCGAGGGCTCCGCTGTCAGTGCCAGACAGAGGAGACGCTCTGTTCTCTGGGTCAGACAAGATGCGATTGTTAGAAATGTGTGGTCTCACCCGGTGCCACATCACATGGAATGCTCAGCACAGGTTCATCATCAAGAAAAAGATGTTTTTGTTTTTTTTTTTAATTGAAGATCAGTGACAGGGAGACTTTTAATCCATTTTCCATCACACGTGAGCGAGTGCAGAGTGATGTCATCATTTCCTGTAAACACTAATGGAAAAATTAAAGGAGAAACAAACCAGAACCAGTTAGAAAAACAGGGTTTGATATTTGATCATCCACAGAATTTGTTTAAAAATCAATCATCTTGAATTAGGAACATAAAATCAGCCCCACTATATAGCAGCATGATGTATATTTGTCAGAGTATTACATTATAACATTTAATAAGTGTGCTGCGTATGTCAGAAATATTATTGGTTATGTCTTAAATTTGCATTATCATTATCCATCCATCATTATTATTTTACTTTAAATGCTGTAATTACAGTTATGAGGTGAATGGATTAGTTGTGACAAACGTGTAACTCAGCAGTCAGAATGAGAGTCATTTAAATTTAAACAAAACACAGATTGGATAACAGATCGTTGTGTCTATCCTGGCCTTGCTTTGAAGGCTGAGCTGATAACAAGCTGTTGTCACAAGGGTGATTGTAAAAACATGGATAGACTGACTTATAGTGGAAAAACAGTGTGATTCATGCATCTTTGTGATGGTTTAAAGCCAGTCTGGTCCAGGTGGCTCTTTGTTTAGCTCTTGTCTAATGAGCAGATGGATGGAATCTTCAGCATCTGTCTGCAGGAGCATGTCCCTGTCTCTGTTTGCCAGATGAGTCTCTGTGAGTCATGCTCTGGCCCCTGATGTGGTGACCACCTGTGGGGCACAGTCACATCTTCAGCTCCAAGCACTTGTAAGGAAACCAGTGAGCTCTTTCGAGGCACCGTGCCTCCTTGATGAATCGTTTTGTCTCTCTGGGTCTGGGCAGACAGTCACCCATTATGATGGTTTGGTCACATGGGCGCAGACAAAAGTAGGGCAGAGGTTTTGTAAGGAAAGTACTGTTCCCATTGTAGTACGACTGTAGTAGCAGCATCACCAAGCACTCACTCATTCCCCACTGATCTCTCTCTCTCTCTCACTCTATCATTAGGATCTTCATGCCTCAGACAGTTGTGATAGTCTGATCAACATGGAGCAAATGAGCAGGAACAGGTTGGAACCTGGGAGACAGACGCACCAGGTCCTACAGGTAAGTAAAGATGTTTTTACTGCTGATGTTCCTTTCATTTTTGTATGGTGAAACCATTAAAAATTCTTGTCTTTATAATTTTTTTAAAATGTGTTTTAAAATACCCTTGCTTGTCCACCGGATTTTCCTTATTTTGTAACTGACGCTGTTTGACAGAGCACTCCTTTAGACCTGATTGAGACAGGCAAGTCTTTAAAAGTCCAAGCAGAGCGCCCTCACCTGGTCAGTTTGGGAAGTGGACGCCTGAGCACAGCCATCACCTTGCTGCCGCTGCTGGAAGGTAAAACCACGTCTGTGTGTATCCAAACGTGATCAAAAGCTCATCGAGCTCATAATTATTATCGCAGTGCTGCAAGATAGAACAAACATGAGCTCTTGTAAGCATTTCACCACACAATTTTCCTCAATTTATCCTGTACAGAAGAGGGTAGGGAAAACATTGTGTGTAGCTGTACTCTCAGAAATGACCTCTTCTGTGTAGGCACAGTTGCAATAACTCTTGTCCATAATTTTGTTGTGCTATTTTTTTTCCTGACACCACAAAGGAAGTCTGTCACCAGAGGAGAGCATACTATATTTTGTTTTTCTCTGCTGCTCATATGTCATGACATTAGCATAAATAGTGCACGTGGTTGTCTGGGTTACCCTGCTGCACTCATACAAATATCACTGTTAAATTATATTAACTTTTAGGTGACTATATTCTTTAACTTAGTCGAGAACCCTTTTATCTGCCATGCTGAGCATATCTAGTTTAACATTCAAGCACGTGTTGGCTCTCAGGCCTTGACCCCCTCCGATTTAACGTGTCGCCTCATGCCTCAAACTGCAAACTGATACCACTTCACAGAAATATTCCCGGGTCCACGAGGGGTAAGTGACGGTGGGAAAATGTTTTCTCTGGTTGCAGGGAGGACAACCCTGGGCAGCGAAGGGACAGACATCCCTCTACAGGGCCCCGGCATCGCGGCCCAGCACTGCTACATTGAGAACAACACAGGCAGCATCACCTTGTACCCATGTGGAAACCAGTGCTCTGTCGATGGCCTTCCCATCACTAAACCACATCGACTGACTCAAGGTAGAACCATTCTGTACATCTGTCTAGTGTTTTGGTCGCAACTTTTCACAAATATAGATATTATTAAAAGTGTAAACTGAGACTACTTTTTAGATCGTCCTCGCTGATGTCAGAGGATCCTTTTCTGTTATTTGGGCAGCAGCTTGATTATTTTTTAGTCAACTTTAGCAGGAGTCCTGGCCAAAGTGACAGTGAGAGGAGTGATGTTTGGTGTAAGAGTGTGACAGTCAGGCAGGCATAAACAGGGCTCTGTAAATGGAAGAACGCTGCCTACAGCATCAGCTTCAAAACACTACACACAGTCCACTGACCTTCCAGCAACATGAATACCTGCCATAAAAATGGCATAACAGTCCCTCCCTTGCCACCCGCCCCCACCCCCCACCCACCCCAAGTCACCCCTCAATAGGATCCAAGTGAGCCGCTACAGCAGAATGTCATTTGAGGCCAGTTGATCAGCCAGCGTGTGCGGGTCCAGCAGCTGCTAATATTTCGAATAATTCCGGCTGTGCTTCATTCAGAGGACGTGCCACCAAATGTTGACTCAACCAGCCTGGGACTGGATGTAATCTGCTTAATTTTCACTAGAAGGACAATGTTACAGCCACGTGGAACTTTGGACTTGAAGAAAGAAATGACTCTCAGGACACTCAGCGTGCCAGGAATTCTCTACAACAAATACAAAGAAAAGAAAGAATTTTAGCTCATGTATGATTTTAAGATACATGTAAGTTCACTTTATTAAGTCAGGAAGAGTCAGCTTTTTACAGATGATGTTAGTGATAACATCTCTAACATAACCTTTTTGGCATTTTCCTCTTTAATGAGCATTTAAGAAGAAAACTTTTAAAATCAAAGCCACTGAGATATAAATTAGAAGTAATAAATAATCACTGATCTACACATTTATTATTATTATTATGATGGCAGGATGCATGCTGTGCTTTGGCCAGTCTGCCTTTTTCCGGTTCAACCATCCAGAGGAGGCCCTGTACATGAAGAGCCTGCTGCCTGGAGGACTCAGCATCCCGAGAACTCAGCCTGATGGTAAAAACATAATTTTCTTCTGCTTCTCATCATAGTGTACTTGTGTAATTGGGAGGTATTTACAACAAAAATTTTGTTTCACACAATTTCCTGTACAGGTGTTTTGACTGAAACATTGTCCATTAACCTTGGCCTAATGCAGAAATAGTGTATCCAGGAATAATTATCTGTGGCCTAGATTCTGACCTAATTCATCCAAACCTGTTTTTTCCTCTCTCTCAAGGTCTGACCCTATTGTGGTACCAGTGGTTTGTTGTAATCTCTGTTTGTACAGCCAGTGCCAGGATGGTGCTACGAGCAGGGCTCGCTGTGACGTTTTCTCTCTGCCGTCAATGATATTTTGGAGCCATTCTACTCTGACCTTATTGGTTGGATTGTACAGACGCCGCACCCTGCCCAGCGTATGTGGCACGCTCTTTCCTGAGCAGGCCCTGATTTCATCAGCTCTGAATGAGCTTCACGGCTGCGGCTTTTTATATTTAGCAGCAGCAGATCCCTGTGGGATTAGGGCACAACTGAGGCGCAAAACATCTCCTCATGGTGGAGAACAGAGGCCCTGAGACCTTTGATGGAGTCACATGGCTGCTTACAGCGTCGAGCATGTCCAAGCTGGTGAATTTTCTGTTTTAGTGCTGACCACCCTCCCTCTGTCTGACCTGCCATGTAATAGATGTCAGGACAAAGATAACACAGTGCAGATACCTCCATGTGTCTGCTTACGTGTGTTTTTGCAACTGTCCTTTCAATGGTCTGCTTTCTTTATTCAGCCGGAACGCTCATGCACAAGTGTTTCTGTCTCCCTCTGCAGACCCCCACAGTGTCCTGAATGGCAGCCATCAATCCTTTCCAAGCAACGGTGGCTGCAAAACAAACAACATAGCAAAGAACCTCCAGGACTCGTCTTCCTCATCATCACAGTCTAGCGTACAGCCTCGACAACGGCCTTCTACGCCAAACATGCTAAACGGAAAAACCAGCTCCGTGAAGAAGAATGGTGGTAGCAATCTAGGCCAGAGCCCTGGCGACAAAACCCCTCCGGTGCCTATTAAGGCGGCTCATACCAACCTTACCCCAGTCCCCCTTCCACGGACTACAGTCTCAGTGGCTTCAAGAGGCACTGGTGATGGTCTGAGGTCCCAGGAAAGCCCCAAATTTCTCAGGAATGTAAGAAAAGAGGCCACAACAAGCCTCGCAGGACCTTGCAGAGAGTCAGACTGCTCAAGTCGCAAACCCTCCCCTGTCAGATTTTCTTCAACGGCTCCATCCAGCCCTCGAGTAAGAGGTCCCTCCCTACAGAGGAGATCCCCCAGCCCTATGAGACACCAGCAGCTATCTCATGCAGACACCCCTCAAAGACTTAGGACGTCTGACATGACTGGGTCCACCAGAGAGCTCCCTCCTCTAAGCCCACACACGTCCAGCAAAGGTAATTCGGGGACGCAGGGCTTGATGTCCTCCCCCACATCACAGGGCCTGGCTCCTAAATCCGTCCCCAGGAGTCCCCAGGGTCCATGCAAACACACGGCTCCTTCAAAAGCAGAACCTGTGAGGCCGCTCTGTGCACAGAGTCCATCATCGCTGCCTGGAATGGACAAGGAGCCTGGAGCTCGACTGTTGAGGCCTGGCTCTGGTTGCTCTGTCACGCCCGGCATGGGCTCTCTCCCCGGTTCATTTCCTCTTGCGAGCCCTGGTAGCCAGAGAAAGACCCCCTGCTGGACAGTAACGGGATCCTACAGCAAGGACCAGAGTTTTGTGAAGCCGTACACACGGGAGCGAAAAAACAGCATCACCGAGATCAGTGACAATGAGGATGATCTGTTGGAATACCATCGCTGGCAGAGAGAGGAGAGACTGCGAGAGCAGGAAATGGAAAAGCAGGTACGATGAGGTCACAACTTTCATAGTTTCAGTCAATAGTTACTAAAGTTTAGACATGATGCTAATCTCAGACCACATCAGATGAGTCCTGTCTTGTTTTTTTTTTTCTTTTTTTTAAAATGTGAACGCATTTGATCAGCACAGGTACTGAGATTGATGACACAGCAGACACCATGTCTGCATTCAGATACTGTGTTTAAATCTCCTGGCACGCAGCCGCCTGCTCAGCTCACTTCTTGGTTACCAGAATGGCCGACCCATGTGCCCTGAGTAACAGGGGGTAAACATTCTTCCACCGGTCTTAAGATCTTAGGCAGAGGGAGGGGCCTGTGATTGCTCAACATGATGTTTATTAAAAGGACAAGCAGCTTACCCGTGCGCAGCCAGCGACTCTTCCATACTCATGCTATATCATGCCATGCATACTTGTTATCCATCCTCGCTCCACACTTCCCTTCCCTTCCCGCTGTCATTCTTCAGCCCTTTTCACCCTCCTCCCCTCCCTCCCTGACAGCTGAGGGGGGGAGGGAAGAGGGGGTCATTCCTGGCCCCCAACATTGGCAGACTATTTCAGGAGCCAAAAGGTTCCTGGTAATGAGTCAGAGAGTTACTGACAGCTTGCCTGAGTTCAACTGCTTTGTATACAGGATGTTTACATTGCACACTTTTGTCAAGGTCACTTCACCGCCGTGCGTCAGAAGCTGAGGACTAAGAGCACTCCACAGTGAATGTTAGCAATTCGCTGTCAAAGAAAAAAAAAATCTTAAAGAAGTGTATGGATGTAAGACTAAAGTTCACATGAAGGAAAATATGTCCATTACGTTCTTATTTACTGCTAAATTAGAGGATTAATAGAATTAGTTCTTCTTAGAACATCTAAAATTGTCTCTGGGCTTGATATGTAGACCCATCTACTGAAGTTTGACATGTGCCAAAATATGTTTTTGGGTCAGGAAATCAGTAATCACAAGTTTCAATTGATTCACTGGTGTCACAACAGTGATAAAGTGCAGATCGGAGTGACAAAACGAGGAATTCATTCCTGGCAGCGGAATGAATACTGTAGGCTTGGTGAACTGCTCTCCTACCACATTTGTAGATTTTCCTTCCCTAAACCCAGCCTATATAAATGATAGTCCTGTACTTTTATAGCTGCATTTCTCTCAGCAAAATTAAGGGCACGAGAGGCACAGCAGCTGTAATAGAAGGTTAAGGTTTAGCATCGGTTTACTAAAAACTGCAGCTCTGGAATATGGAAGGTTGAACTGTTGAGGATTCTTGTACACGTGGAGGATACTAGTAGTATATTTAGCGTTTAACTTTTATTGCAATTGTTCTTATATCAGCAGTAAATTCTGCTTAATTTCTGGTCTTTGTGTTTGGCTGAGATGATCTTAAAAGTAAGCAAATGGACAGATGCTGTATGAAACTAGGAAGAACGAAAAATGTACAAATTATATTTTGTCCATATTATGTTATTTCAAAATCACAAAAAAATGAAAGAAAAAAGACAGTGTTAGCTTTTTTAATACAATTTTGCAAAATAGGACAGCCTCTTCTATAATAAGCCCTTCTCTTTTTCATGATTTAAAAATAGTATTCAATTTGCTAAAGTATACAGCATTTATGATGCATATGTGTCAATATATGCACATGATATTTAGCTATGCTTATTAAGACATTTTATGAAGGAAAAATGAATCCACACTGTACAATCTAAGTCAACTAGAGGTCAAGATGATATGTGGGCTCCTCACCAGTGTCTTCCATTCCATTCATTCTTGTTTCTGCATTCTGTCAGATTCTGTTTTCACCAATAACTCTGACAGGTTCTACTATGGTCCCTCCTTTTGAGAGACAAACTACAACAGCTTCAGCCACCTGCTATCTGGTTACAGTTGCACCAGTGCACAGTCTGGGGGACAGCTGCCCAAACGGGACAATGTCACACAAGGATACTCAGAGCTGGTCTGCAATACGATCTATACTGTAGGCTGCCTCGTTCATCAGGTGTCAAACGTGTCCTCTGCAGGAGCGGCAGAGGCTGGAGACCATCCTCAGTCTGTGTGCTGAGTATAATCTCGAGGACGGTGCTGTGGAGCTGGCTGAAGCAATGACAAACGGGCTGCTCGGGGGTACTACGGCAACCTTCTTGGACACAAGACGAGGGCTGTCCCTTCAGGATGTGGACAAACTACAAAGGCTGACAGAGAACGATGAGGAAATCCAGGGAGAGGAGTGCAGCAGTACCGAGAGCACGCATCAAGAGGTAATAAACATGGGCAGCTCTGACAGATCTGGTGATGTCTGTGCAGATTTCAGACGAAGTGTTTCCAAATATGACCCCAGTGTGAAGAGGTGCTGACCGGTGAAGAGAAGGTCTGCCTGGAGGAGGAGAGGAGTAGGATCATTGCCAGGGTTGATGACTTGAAGCGCAAAGTTAGTGAACTGGAGCGTCAGCTGCAGGAGACCAGACAGGAGGTCAGCTACACATGCTAGTCAGCCCCATGTGGATGTGCACGAAGTGCATGCTGTTTGGGCATTTCAGGACGGACTGCGTTTGTCTGCAGGCAGAGATGGAGCAGGCCCTGCTGCAGGCTGAGAAGCAAGCAGAGCGGGAGCAGGCAGAGGCTGAAAATGACACTATCTCCCAGCTGCAGCTCAAACTCGGCCAGCTGGACACGTCCACCCAGAAAGAAAAGGAGAAGGTGGGCCCACAAACAGAGACGGAGCAGCTGAGAGCCTCTGCACGTCTGTCTGTGTTTGAATTTAAAAAGAAAAATCCCTCCTTCCTGACCGTAGTAGCAAGTTACAGATTCTTGTACTGCTAGTAATTTAACGATCTTGGGATACCAGCACATATCAGCTAACGTGTCCGGTATGTTTCTTTCAAAACTTTGCAACACTTAACTTTTCTGCCAACTTAACCTTCACCTTCAGTCCTTTAACACTTCTACCTCCTCTGCCTAATAGCTTTAAAGCTTTGCTGCATGGACCCAATTAATCAGAGTTTTTATTTTGGTTTCTTTTTGTTGTTTTCTCCCTGGGTTTGGTGTGCGTGTGTGTGCGTGTATGTGTGTGTGGAACTGGATGCGATTGTGTATGTGTTTCTATGTGTTTTTAGGGAAGGGCTAATGTGTCGGCTGAGCGGAAGGTCCTGGAAAAGCAGAGGAATGAGTACAATGAGCTGAAGAGGCAGTTTGATAAGTGCCCCTTGTCTCTAAGGGAACAGTTACAGGAGCAGCTCAGCAGGGTCAGTGTTCTCACGCAGCCCACAGGCTGGCAACAGTGAGTTACAACATCAAATTCTGCAGTGCTGGATGATCTGCAAAAAAAAAAAAAAAAACCTTCCCCGCAGACCTGCAAGCTGCTTTTCCTACTGTCACACCTCATTAGCAAAGGTTTACTTTGTTGGTGCTATTCTGACTAAACTGAGGTTTTAATCTGCTGCTTAATCTCTGCTGTTCCCACACTCGGGATACTTGAAGTGTCAAATGCGATTAGTAACAATTATTAATGTGATTACCAGCTTTGCTCTAAGCCTCTGCATGCCATTCCTTGTGAATGCATTATTTACTGTTCTTGGGCACAGCTCTGTTAAATTGGATGGTGTGGCATTTTAGTTGCTGCAGAAATAAAGGCAGCACTTCAATTACACATCCCAGGTCTCAATGAATAAAATATTCCATAGTGATAGTGATTCATGATGTCCCAGCGGTTTTCCAACCCTGCTACCTCTCCTGTACTGACCTGTCTCCTGAATGTCATCGATGCTCTTGAATTGTGCTGAGAGACACAGCAACTCTTCCGGCCATTGTCCCAAAGGACACACATAGGAGGAACTGCACTACCTGAGCAACTTCTGCGGGCTGCAACCCATCATCTGCTCATTGCATCTCCTTTCTACCTGCTGTCTGTCCCATACATGTTAGTGCATAATCATTAATGCTTACTAATTGGACATGTTGACATCATGACGGAGTTGCACTGTGATGATGGTGTGTTCCCTTTATCTTTGTAAGCAGCATATAATGCATATAATGAACAGATATTCAAAGCTCCATCTATAGTTCTGCAAAGCATGGCTACTGAAGACAGGAACATGATCCAGACTGAATCATTCTTTTGATATTTTCATAATATTCAATGTTAAGCTTCTATATAGCACATAAATTACCAGTGTTATAATTTTTATGTGGATGAACAGAAAACTGAAGCTCTAGAAAGCGGAACCAAGCGGTTTGAGGAGCTGGAGTTCTGTCAGTTGGAGGAGGAGAGCAGAATGGAGGAGAAGAAGGAGACTCAGAGCTCACGGCTCCTCCAGGAGCAGGCAGAGTTCCACCGCAGAGTGGCCCAGAGGAAGGTCAGCAATGTGGTTGTTGCAGGAAATGCAATGTGTGAAAGTGTAAACTTCTGGATGGAATATCTGAAACATCAGGTAATGTAAATACCTTTTCCTGCTCCACCATAAGTACATTTTCAACTTGATGCCTGGCTGTGGGTATATGGTGGATACTTTAGTCAACACCAACATGAGGTTTTACACTAGTGTGTTTCACAGGAGAAGATGTACGCGCTGGAGGCTCAGGTGAAGCAGCTCGGCTTCCAGGCTGCTCAGGACTGTGAGAGATTGACCAAAGACAAAACGCTGACTCTGCAGCTGTTGCACAAGGTCAGTGTGCCAGAAGATGCCCACAGCAATGCGTGATGGGCCACATGTGTTAACTTTGTGTTTTTAGGAACAAGAGAGGCTGTGTGCACTGGAGAAGAGGTACCAAGCTTTAACAGGAGGGCGGAGCTTCCTAAAGCCCAGCAGCAACACCCAGGAGGTGAGCAGAGCACACCGACTTACAACCCCAGGAAACATTCTTCCTTCCAGCTTCTTTAACTTAGCTGAACCTTTAACAGGACTTTCTACACATCAGTGAACCTGAGCTTGTTTATGTGGACGCTCCTCCTCATAGCCCCTCCTCCTCTACCTCCTTCTCCTCTCACATGCCCTCCCCTGAACTCTATCCTGTTAGGCTTCAAGAGGTAAAGCTCAACACCTACCTAAATATAACCAATCCTAAATATCTGTGCTGCAGTTCTTCATCATCTCAGTTCTCTTTATGAAAGGAGACTTGAATTAAACACATACAGACGATAAAAACAGGACGCATGCCTGTAAACCAAGGAAATGCAGATTTTACCTTTGCAAATTAATAAAGATGTAAATACAGAGTTTCAGAGCAAAAATAATTGTGCAAGAGAATGGGAAGTCACCTTTTTGATACAAAGTCAAAATAATAATAATCATTTGAGATGTACTGGAACTATTTTGACTTTTTTCATTGTCAGGAACAAGTTTCCATAGTTGTGCTACATGGTGCAAAGCAAACACAAAAGTTTTAATATAACGTTTAATCGAACTGTCGCAGCGCCTCATCTCTTTTGTGCCTGACTTGTGTTGCCCTCCTCGGCCTCCTTACTGATGCAGGAATACCTCAGGCTCTCGGATGTCTATAGGATGTATGGAAATGCTGCTGTGCCCGCTTGCTCGGCCTCTCCGGCTGCTCTGCACTGCCTCTCGTTCACTGTCACTCCTGCTCTGTCATGTGAGGTACAAACTCTGTTGGTTCTCTCACACTCTACACTGCACTTCCCCCGACAGCTTTCTTATGTTCTTCTCTCTGTTAATGTGTGTGTGTGTGTGTGTGTGTGTGTTGTTTCTGATGTAAAGGAGTACATCACAGTCAGTCAGTTAAGCCATATTTTTGGGATGCAAAGAGTTGCCCCCTCCTCTTCCTCTTCTATTCCATCATTCCAACTCACCTCCTCTGAAACCAACTTTTTGTGCCACTCGGGCACTTGTGGCCCTTCCTCCCGCCTCTCTGCACAGGTTGGCTGTGTTTGCCTTTATTATCACGTTTTAAGAGCTCACTAGTTTCCACAGAAGTGGATAAGTGCTTTGAAAGCATATATCTGTGTGCCTGATGCTGTTCTCACTGATGCCGGTGCTGCTCTTCTCTACTGTGGCTGGATGCTTCTCTTCACCTCAGAGTCAGCCTGAGCTGCGCAGGAATGCACTGCCTCCTTTAAACCTGGAGCGCTGGTACCAGGACATTATGGCTGCAGGAGAGCCTCAGTCATGTCCTCCACCTCTGCCTGCAAAGTCTTTTTCTTCTCGCAAACAGGTGCAGGTAAATTCCCTGCTCTTCCCTACTTGCACAGCACTCTGCACAGAGACGTACAGTCCAGAGATGTGTTTTAGGCTCTCGGGCATGGATTGAGGAAGCATGGATCTGGTGAGTAAATAATGTCCTCCTACGTTTTTCTCCTCTCAGCTGCTGAAGTCCAAATCCGATGGTGAGGTTGGACAGTCAGCATCATGTGGTGCTGCAGCGCTGCCTCAATCCAGCAGTAATCATGAGAAAAATACATCCAACCAGGTCTGACCTTCAGCTGTTTGTTCATTCGTTCACTCATTCGTTTATTCGTTCACAATTATTCAATCATTTTGTGCAGGGGTTGCAGTTGGTTCTGAGAGATATGTCACACCCACCAGATGTAGACTCCAGGAGGCACCTGGCTCAGCAGAACACAGGTAAGTTAAATCAATTCTAATTTAAAAAAGTGTGTGCTTTTCTATTAAGGAACACTGTTTAGGACCAAGGTCTGTCTGTGTCAACCCTGCAACAGTCAAGCTGCTGTAGTATAGGAGTTCTATCACTAGAGGACACTGTAAGCATTTGACAGTCACTTCTGCCGCACAGATCTGTCTCCCACCGTACATCACTCCATCCTGCATCACCAGTCGCCACCAAGTGGAGGCCAGGCATACGACACCCTGAGCCTGGAGAGCTCAGACAGCATGGAGACCAGCATCTCCGCTGGCAACTCTGCCTGCACCCCAGAAAGGTGAGAGACTGACTCTGTTTCCATGGGAACACTGCAGTCTGCCCTCTATCTCTCTCAGGAGAGGGGTCAAGGAGCTGAGTGAAAGAAACCTTTCTCTGCTTCCGCTGTCAGTGTGTGTTTTCCAGGCATGTTTAATATTTTTCATGATAGTGTGTCCTCACACACTCCTCTCCTCTGTATGCTGCAGTGCCTGTGGGTCAGAGGTCCAAAGGATAGAGGAGATGGAGAAGATGCTGAAGGAGGCTCAGCAGGAGAAAGCCAGGCTGATGGAGAACAGAGTGAGTTCTCGTTCCTGGACATTAAGTCATTACCAGTTTACCAATTATGAGTCAGATTAACTGATCGATGCTAAAATAATCACAAACTCTGACGGTTTCACCAGTAATCAACACTCACTCATTGTTCAATAAATCTCAATTTTGTGACACAAACTGAACTTCACGGTGTAAATGAAGACTTCTGTTTCAGATGTCTTAGATATATCATTAGCCTGATTTTTAATTTGATTTTAAACCTTTTCAAGAGAACGATGAGGTAGGCCTTATTTCGTGTTAGGGGATCAATTTTGCTCAAGTTTGGCGCCATTTCAGACCCAAAGGGTATACTTTTACTCCACTGCAGACAGGGAGTAACTGAATTAAAACTGTTTTGTGCTTCGTGGTGTTTCTCCCATCTAACTTTTCGGAGGCATCTGGCAGCGTGAAGTGGTGAAATGAAGTTGTAAGTAGAGTTTGTTTACCTTTAGTGCTCCTCTGACATGTTGAAACAAAGCAGACTCGAACGTAAGTGTCTGAAAGCTGCAAAGGTCGTTTTACATCAGCAAAGCTTTTACACACACTTCAGGGATAGATTTTACAAAACCCTGCATTGGGATTTTTATTCTCATGTGCCTCTTCTGACAGTTGTTCACTTTGTATTGCAATATTTGCCTAAAATTTACATACTGTCCCCATCTCAATTTCCCCTCCACCAACACACTGTTGTTTTTTCCCCCCGTCTTCTCTCCATCTGTTCCTCCGTCTCGTCTCTTGACGCTCCCAGGAGAGAGAGGCGCAGGCTCGGCGGCAGATGTTGGAGGAGGAGCGGCGGAGGCGAGAGGAGGCCGAGAGGAGGCTCCAGGATGAGACGGCCCACAGGCAGAGGCTGGTGGAGGAGGAGGTGAAGATGAGAGAGAAGCACTTCTCCCAGGTCAGTGGAGCAGCGGGAGGAGACGGGAGCGAGGCAGGGAGGGAGGGGGAAGGTGGTGGGAGACTTGGGGATGGGGATGAGAGGTGAGACACTAAAGAATAGGCTGGGTGCACAGGAAGATCAAAGATTGCGAGGGGAATATAAAAAAGGGAAAAGGGGGAGAAATGGGTGAGTGGGGGGAGGGGGGAACACAAAAATTACATCTTCATGTAAATAAATCTGTAATGTTGACCGAATGGATATAATTAGAACTACAAATAAACAAATATGCTCAGATTATCAAATACAGATGCACCTTGTTCCACATTTTAAAGACAAAGGCCTGTCTTTGTTCTGCTGCAATCAATAACATTCTCAAGAGGTTTGTTGCAAAGCACAAAGTGGTTTTAGCATCTTTTAGCAATTATTTTGCACGCACTCTGGATTTTATTGCATCGTTTCACACTTTGATCAGATCATCTTTAATGGATTCTCAGCTGCAGCAGCTGTTACAGATGTCTACTGTCTTTTTTGTCTACCCAAAAAAGAGCTTAAACAATTCATTCCTCGTGTTTTATAAGGTGGATAAAGGACAAAAGATTTAGACTACAAGTGTGAGGCTGGATTGAAATGTTCTTGTGCACGTGTGGCCTAAATCATTAACACGCATCAGAAAGCTCTTCCTCTCTCCACAGGCCCGTCCAATGACCCGCTATCTGCCGAATCGGAAACAGGAGTTTGACCTGCGCGCCCACGTGGAGTCCTCAGGCCACAGCATCGACACCTGCCCCTTCGTCATCCTCAGCGAGAAGATGTGCAAGGGTCACCTGGTGAAGATGGGCGGCAAAATCAAGTCTTGGAAGAAACGCTGGTTCGTTTTTGACCGTCTCAAGCGGAACTTCTCTTATTACGTGGGTGAGGATGTGCCACTCTTACCACCTGTGTGTCTGTGTGTCTGAACTCCTCTTCATCATACAAGCAGTACAAAACTGACTTTTTCAAGGCCTCAGAGTTAAATCTACTGTGTCTACATCACCAGCCCTGGACTGGCAGTACGCGTCCTCTCTTTTTGGCTTCACTGACACTTATTGAAGAGCAATCATATAAATTAAGAAAATGAGCTGGATAAACGCCTGTGCAGCTGGCCCCCGCCTGATATATTCAGTTCCCCCCACAGCAGTGCTCTGCATGCGCTCTTCTCCATCTATGAGATGTTTTTCAATTAAAACCTGACTTCTGTCCCAGGCAGTGTTGATTTATGTGGAACCAAACACTAATTAAAGCCTCGCTAAGTGGAATTTTCCTGCCTTTTTCCTGCACTCTGAAGCCAAAGTCAGTTTTTAAGTCCCATCTATCGAACTGTCCCCTGAATCTGGAACCAAACAGCCACCCTGAATCATTCACGAGTGTGTTTGAGACATTATTTAACAATCAGGTTCAAAGTAGAATTTGGGGATATTTCCATTATTCCTGCTCCTGTTCTCTTTGCTCCCTTTGCTCTCACTTGCCTAGCCTTTTCACCCTCTAACTCCTGACGAAGATGATGGCGATGATGGTGATGAAATAAGATGCAAGACTTTCTCGGGATGTGTTTTTCTCAGGGAGGAGGCTAGCTCCTGGCTTGTTCGTGACTAATAAAACGAAACTTACATTTCAAAAACATTTATCTCATTACTAAGCACATTTGACTTATAGGAAAGGGGAAGCAACAGAAAGTGTCAGGCTGACTTCAAAAGACTGTCTCTAATTGTTGCTGGATGTTTGTTTTTTCGCTGGGCGCTCATGGAAGAGCCCAATAGTTTAGTCTAAAAAGAGCAGATCCCAGGAACTGTGGAAACGGGATTTATTTAAGAATATCCCAGATGTGAGAGAGGGAGGTTTGAGCTCCAGACTGGAGAACGAGTGCGTCTGCTTCATCTGCAGAGTCACATTCTGGAATAGAGAGACCGACGGACGCGGTTGGAAGGTCCTACCTGCTGGAGGGGGAGTGAGAGATGATCTGATACACCAAAGAGACGCACTTGTTTTTAAGCTCTCAAAACGTGAACCTCGCCGGCAGGAACGCTCCTAAAATCACAGAGAGAAAGTTTCAGTGAGGAAAACAAGTCAGATTAATGGGCTGGTAAAGTCTCCAGGCATGGCTGGAAATAGACTTTTAATTAACTTTTACTCTAACGCAGCGCTGCTCAAACCTATTCATGTGTCGCTAGGAGAGAATTTAAAAAGTTTAAACACCTTTCCCCCTTATTTTAAAAAAACTTCTGTTTCAATAAATCTGCATTTTTATTATTTAACTGCCTTTTTTGGTGCGTGTGTGTCTGTGTGTGTGACAGTGTGAGGGAGAGAGAGAGAGAGAGAGAGAGAGAACTATTTTGGCAGCTTGTACTCACTCTCACTGTTTTTGTCTTCACATCTCTAGTCAACCAGGATCGATTAATAAATACATGAAACATCTCATGACATTTAACAAAAATGCTCAAAAAGTGATGATTTCCCTTAACAGGTGGAATTTTAGTTGGGAAATTAATCAATAACCGAATTTTAAAGATTGGTTAATGTATTTATAATATTTTATCATGTGACAGATTTGATCATGTGACAGATTTGAATCATTTCTATAAACTGACATGAGCGGTTTTTCCACGCTGCTGGTCAACGGTTCCGTCTGTGTCGGAGCTGACAGAGGTCTTGCATCAGGGTGAGACAGAATGTTATGTGCTTTAATATGTGTGTTTTTTTTTTCTTTTTCTTCCACCTCTCAGACAAGCATGAAACCAAGCTAAAAGGGCTCATTTACTTCCAGGCAATTGAAGAGGTTTATTATGACCATCTGCGCAGTGCCACCAAGGTATCTACTACAGTTTTTTTTTTTTATACAAAACATTATATAAAATTTTGACTTGACATACTTGTAAACTAAAACTGAAAAATGCTTAATTTTCTAAATATTATCATTTATGTTCAAATTTTAATGTTCTACAAAAAATGGAAAATCTGAGCAAAAATGTTACTAATTATCCTTTAATTATCCAGGCTTTATTTTATAATTTTAATTATTTTTTTTTTTTTATATTTATAATTGGCATCAAAACTAAAATGCTGTGTCCAAACAAAACATTAGCAACTCAGATATGTTTCTTCATCCTGTAATTCTTGTGATTTAGGGAAAAGATGTAACAGGTGTCTGATTGTCTGCCTGTTACCTTCCAGAGCCCAAACCCGTCTCTGACCTTCTGTGTGAAGACCCACGACCGCCTCTACTACATGGTGGCGCCCTCCCCCGAAGCCATGAGGATCTGGATGGATGTCATCGTGACGGGCGCCGAAGGCTACACGCAGTTCATGAGCTGAGGGACCAGCGGGTGACAGGTTCGGAGGGTGATGCTCCCAGACGTTAGCTGTTCCAGAGCTGGAGCCCAAATTCAGAGACAGACGTTTAAAGAGACGGATGATCTGCAGGAAGCCGGATGCCTTAAGGCAAATGAGGGCTTCATAACGGCAGAGGTGCCTTCAAGTATAAGACTTTCTCTAAAAACGGATCTAAGGGAACTCCGCTAACTCATATACATTCTATTACAAGAATATCAGTAGCCAGAATATCATTTTGGAGGAATCAGGATTAATTTATTTCACTGCGACTATAAAAACTCATGACACCGGCGTGAGACACTGAGTTCACCTTAACCCTTTTTAATACATTTGTACTTTGAGGTTATTAATGTTTATCAGGTGAGGAAAATTATCTTTTGCAAATGTTCCTTATATAACTGAGACCTTTATTGTTGTTTTTCAGATTTTTACACGAGTTTTATTCAATAGTATACTGTCCTAAATGCAGCATTTATGTGTTTTCACATCATTTTAGCTAAGAAAACTTATCATTTAAACAAAGATATAAATTATAGCCTCAAAATTCATTGTATCTCAAATAAATATATATGATGATGTATCCTAGTGTTTGCTTGTCTGATAATTACTTTTATGTTAACTAATTGGCTAATCTGTTGACACGCTATTACAAACCAGCTTCTTGCCTCCTTAATTACTGTTTCTGGTAAACAGGTTGTTAATTACCAGCTTGCTTTAAGTGATCGTCTACAGCCCTAATGAGCTCCTTGAACTACTGTTTAAACAAAATCAGATAATAGGTATTTCCTTTAAGACTCTTCTCTGTTTGCATAAAAACAGCCAGATCATTTAACTGGTTAATTGGCTTGTTGTTTGTGGTTAGCAGGACATGACTGCATAATGTGTTTCTGGTGATTAATTAGATTCACCCTGCGTGAGGTGGGCCGTAAAAATAAACAACATGGCATGAAATTAGATGCAACTTTATACGTATGATTCAATATCGAGAAATTTGACATCATTTTTGTGCGCCAACTTGTTGTAAATCCAGGAAACATTCCTATCATTACTCCAACTGATGAAAGCGAGGAAGGTGTGCAGGTAGTGCATGTCAGGGCTGCGTGATTGATTGATTGATTTATTGGCCTGATCAGTGGGATATTTGTTTTCAAACATGGTGAGTGTTTCTGAGTGTGCGGCGCAGCAGCTGAATGATAAACAGATCTTAAAGAGGCCAGGGTGAGCTCATTACTGGGGTGATGAACATGACTGACACCCAGTCTCATTGTTGATGAAATATTAATGAGCCAGGGGTGATTTTCACATGCACAGATTAGCCGTTCAGTCAGAGGTTCAGACCGTAAAAAAGACAGTCAAGCTGTGAATTAATACAGCCCTTGTGTGTGTTTTGTCAATACTAATGAGAAAAATTAATGTCAGGAAGCAGCCTGACAAAATGGAGACGTCTCTGCAGCTGAGAGGGCATCACCTGCCAGAGACGTCCACGTCTTCACACTCCTGCAGCAAGCAGTTTGGAGCACACACACACACACGTCCACCAGATAAAAGCAGATTTCGTTAAACACATCAGATTAGCGCTGAAGGTTCTTTTGATGTTTACCACTTCTCATTTCTCTTTGGAGGCAATTCGGCGTGACAGTCATTAATTCAATCTCGGGTACACAATAAGCACACATCATTAAATTACAATACAGGGTTTCTGTGGCACAACAGTGGAGCACAACAATGGAATCCAAAAAAACATCCAGAGGGGAAAAGAAAAACACCAGCAATGGAAAAAACAAGACTGTGACTGGTACAGCGGTACCCCAGCATTCACCAATTCTGCTGTTTTAGGCTCGCTGTAAGCATCAGGATCATGCACAACATGTGTGCTAATGGAAAAGTATGACACCGAGTGTGTCTGACATGATGTGAAAGTAACGTGATGAACGATGAAGGCTGCAAATGTTGTTCGGGAAACCAGCTTTTCAGTTGCAGTTGAACATCAGTACGGTTTGAAGTGGTGTGCTTCACCTCTGATGACCACAGAGTGTGACAGACGTGAAGCCTCCGGAGTCTAAAACAGAGTTTTCTAGTACAAGAAAAAAAAAAGCAGCGAGTGCTGCAAAGGACACCCAGGAACCTTTGGGGCTTGGTAACCTTAGTGCTTCAAAGAAAAAGTGATCCATGAAGAGAAAGTGTGACAATATGTGAAGTGATCTCTAGAAACCTGGAGGACAAAAACAGATGCTCTAATTTGCCACTGAGTTCCTTGAGGAATCGTAAATAAACATAAACCTGTGACTGTTTCAGATCTGTCATGGTAAATTAAGTTTGCTTTGAGTGTAGTCATGAATTAAAATTCAATCACTCCTGTCGCTGTCTTTCAGACTCTATTATCTGTTCTCAGAGCAGATAAACAAACTCAGGAAAGTATCCACACAGTCCCTCTGAGTGGCATCCATTCACAAGTTTGAACCAAATTCCCCGTTTTCCATCGTATGTTCAAAGAGGGGCAAAAGTTGAGGACAATAAATTCTGAGAGATGATGATGATGAAATTATGGTGTAAGCCCTACTAACATGCCACACGTGCACTTGGCATGCAGCATCCATTTCCGACTTCAGAAATATTCAGACAATGAATGGTGGACAACCTCTTCTAAATGTCTGAATTAAGATGTTGGTCCAGACTTTAACAATCTGCCCTGACGATACCGGAGTGGGAAGATTTGATTTGCTCAGATACGACACAGAGATGGGCCAGATTGGAAGAATTCTGGGGTGAAATGTGCACATTTAATGTCGTTTTCTAAATAATGACAATGGAAATTGTATTTAATAGTCAAGGCAACAGGGAAATACTGTCATGAACTGCTTGGATTTCTCTCAGGATGCACAAACAGGAAGCTCTCAGTGGACCAATTAATGCTGACAGACAGAGCAGTCAGCGTTTTCCTGGGAGACCCTCCAACTTCACCAGTTACTATCTCAATCTGGTCCCCATTACAACTACATTTATCTGGATTGCATCAGGTTGGCTTTCTACAAATTTCTAAAAGCTGCACTCGTGATAGCTGCAACCCGGTGGGCATTTTGCTGGACTGCCCCTTGTCCTGATAAATAACAGATTAACACAGGATATTCGTCCAGTTTAATAAATCATAAATAATTAAACTTTGTCTCCTAGAGCAGTTCAGTTGACAACATAGCTACATTTGGATGGAGTCAGTTGTGATGTGCACGTCGATCCAGGCTGAGACGCTGCTTATTGGATAAACCTGTCCCCAGTGACGTCCCAATTCAGCAGAACTGGAACTTGTTGTTTTGTGAAATTGAAATTCAGCAAATCAGAGAGAAAGAATGTAAAAAAGATGGTGCATAGAGGTGGACATGTAAAGAGAGGGAATGAGAGAGAGAGAGAGAGAGACAGAGAGAGAGATGCAAATCCCATGGCAACAGCAACCCGAAAACAAGTCGAAAATAGGGGGCAGTGTCCGCTATTACTATAGCAACAGGAGAACAGCGCCGTTTGCTTAGTGTTGGGATTTGCTGAAAGGAGACAAAACAAACAAAGATTTATTCCTCCGATAATTGCTATCGGCAGTCTTTACAAGTTACTGGATTTAGTCCTGACATGTGACTCTCGCAATTAGGACATAGGATAAAAGTTCTAAATGTATATCAATATTAAAGTCAACGTCAGGAGCTGAATAATGCAGCACATCAATATCTGAGTAGATGCACAAATAAAACCTGCTGATTAAATATTTTTGGCACGAAAGTGTATATGGAATAACTATGACGTAGACGTAGCCTCTGTTTACGATGACAATCGGTATGTTTTAAAAATATTTTCTCGACATTATGGGGGGAAAAAAAACAGAACTCTATCCAGGACTTAATTATGACAGTCTGTGTAGCTTTTTTCAGTTTGTAAGTGAAGACTTCATGTCGATGTTTTTAAATTTCCAGCACCGTTATCCACGCCCGGTTTGTTTACTTGAACATGTGCTCTCTCTGCACTGCAGAAAAAAAGAGGACAGGCTGATGCTTTGCCTTGCCTACTGTCGACCAATCACATTTCACTTTTTGCCAATTCCAACCAATGGCAAAAGCGCAGTCTCAGCGCAGACAGCCAATCACTTTGAGTGTGAACTACTGATGCAACGGAGATGCAACAGACTCCTCAAAACAACCAAGTGTGCAATTAATCAAATAGTCCCACAACATAACAACAATGTGCTATACGGTTCGGTACAGTGTCACAACTGTAGGCCCGCTGCTACTTAATCTGACGCGTGTCAGCGTAAATCAAACATTTTATTCTATTTTTAAGACTTTTCAAATTCTTAATCTTAATATCACAATTTCAGTGTCACACACACAACTTTTAATCCAAGGATTGAAAGAAAATTATAATTCAGTAGAAACTTCTCACAAGCCAGAACATTGAATAATAGTACTTTTCTCCTAAATAGTTCAGCCCAGCAGGCAGCGCGTGGGACGTCCTTCGCTGAGAGGAGGAGGGAGGGGGGAGTGAAGGCGGAGGGATCTACACTCAGCAGGCGTGATGACGCAGTTGGTTGCTAGGTGTGAATGGACTGATGCTTCCTCGCAAGTAAGCAGCTCCCCAGTACACAGGTCGATCACAACAAAGCAACAACTCGTCCTCTTCGTGCAGTCCCGGATTCCGAGCTCAATTATGGCTCTTTAAATCCGTGAAGTTGTTGGACCCGAAAAAGAATCGTGCTTTGCTCTTGCAACGCACCCCTACAATTTCTCTGCAATAATGGAGTAAGTCATACTCTGCACTCACTACTGTACAATTTCTACTGTTTATGTTAGCTAATATCACGTTGTTATTTTGTCAGTTGCTTTCTTGATCATTTAGAGCAGTCAAGATTTTTCACAATATTTAAAATTTCACCATTTAATTGTGTGATATTTACATTTGTAATAATAATAATAATAATAATATGATTTTCAGCTATTTTCATGTGTAAATTCTAGAGTTCTACGATTAAAAGAAAACTTTAAACACCATGATCTGCTTTTTATTCAAACATCCACTGCATTAGCTGCTCAAGTGATCAAACAGAGGAACACTGTAATGTGATTGTCATCAGCTGATCTCTCCTGATGCGATTTAACAGTCAGATTCTCTCTGGAGATCCTCTGGCGCTTCTTGACAACCACCTGGCAGCATCACTTGTCCCCGTGTGTTTTGAGAACATCAGGTGCAGTTTGCTCGGAGGGAGACCAAAACCCAAAGGACACAAGCTCTTCCATGTTTTATCAAAGGCTGCCTCAGCTGAGCATTGTTATACACACTGAATGTAACCGTTTTTTGCAGACAAGTTAAAACTTTAATGTGAATTTTCTTGCATTTTGATTGTTTTTTCATTTTAAATATGATTTATTTATGACAGCATTTTTGTCAACAGACCAAGCCCCGCCGAGAAAACTCGCTGAGGGCAGCATGAGTGATATTTCCGATCCCGTCAACTGAAGTTGCTTTTTTGCAGCATGCTTCTGATGCATTTTTCTGTCTGCCCTCTAGGTTTCATTATGTTCACCCAGCCCTGCTCTCTGTGGCCCATCTGTCAGACCCCGCTTGCTCCCAGCATATGTTTGGACTTGGACTGAATCAAAGCACCAACAGACAAAATGATGGCAACATCGCCTCCTGTTTGGAGGACTCATCATGTCTGCCCGGCAGACCTCCTCGCTCTCTCTCACCCACAGGCTAACCAGAGCCAATCACAGGGGTGCAGGGGGGAGGTGTCAGAGGAGAGTCAGCACTTAATTGGTGAGTTGCACCAAGTGCGTTTTTTTATATATATTTTTCCCCATTTCAGGTGGGCTCGGCACTGCAGCACATTCGTCCTTCTCGAACAGTTAAGTATTAACCTAGCTACGTCTAATACATCCTTAATCAAACGCCGACAGCCTTGCTTTTGCAGTTACTGCCGCCGACTGGAATCCGTCTTTGGACAACAACGGCGTTGTTGAATGGCTGCTACGTTTATTGTTTGCTCGAGCGTTATCGTTTAGTTGCACGTAACGTTCGGATTTACCGTTTCTTCTCGACAGGTGATGTTCTTACTGACTGGATGACGGAAGAAGTGGATTTCTCCTCGTACCTCCCAAACCCTCCTTCCCCTCCCTCCTCCACCAGTGCCTCCCTTCCCCCTTCACCCCTTCACAATGATATCCAGGTGCCCTCTGACTTGGAGGTCATGACCTCTCTGCTGCAAGAAGAACTCGCTCAACTAGAGGACTACTTTCTGTCTGAACCACTGCCAGAGAAAGGGCAGAGGCAGGGGAAATGCGACAGGGGTCCACTGCCGGCAGGTCCTCAGCCGTTCAGTCAGCTACCCTACGCTTCATACTCGACGTCCAACCAATCGGAATCCAGCCCACTTCTTGTTACCCTGGCAACGGGAGAACTGGACATACTAAACATCTGTGGTGGGCCCATTGGGAAATCCAAAATTCCAAGACACGCCCCGTACAGCTGCAGTCGCCCTAGTGGGAGTGGCAGGAAGAGAGTTCCTGACGGAGTTAGGTTCTGTGAAGGCTATGACAACAGTTTGCTGAATCCCAAAAGCAGTAACTCAGGTAGTTCAGCAGTGACCATTACTGGGAACTATGGCAGCGTAGATGAAGAGCAGCTGGCAGGAAAAAGCTACTGCTTGGGTAGTGCAGTCGAGGTCCGGAGATGCGGCGTTCTACCAAAAGAAAAAACCTGCTGCTTCAGTCAGGACATCATAGGTGCTGCGAAGGCTTCTGGCACTGGGTTTGGCTTTGGAGGATCACTTGATGTGTCACACAAGAAAGAGGATCTGCTGATGTATAGCATGAGAGAGGTCGGTGGAAGCACTGGAAACCACTTTCTCAATAATGTCAAGACGAGCGTGGAGGTGACAAAAGCTAGCATTTCTTGGAAATCAGAGAGCGGGGAAGGTTGTTACCTCCCAGTGGCAGCGCAATCTGAGGCCTACCACAACTTCTTTAGCAGCGAGCAGGTGAAGTCAGAGAGTCTGCAGGCAGGGCAGCACGATTTGCACTGCAATTTCCTGGAGGATCAGGGCCAAGAGTGTCTTCTAGTGGCGGGGGAAAGTCTGGACATCGAGTCTTCAGGGCGCAGACAATCATGCAGGCTGAAGGAAGAGCACTGTGCTTCCAAATACGAAGTGGACATCAGTCCAGCCGAAGGCGGCGAGCGCAAACAGAAGAAGAGAGACCAGAACAAAACTGCTGCTCACAGGTACATCTGAGCGCCCGGTTTTCAAGTGTTGGTGACAGCCTGTTTTGTCCAAATGTGAGTTGTGTATTTATTCATTTTAACTCAGGTATCGCCAGCGGAAAAGGGCAGAGCTCGACTCTCTGGAGGAACAACTGCATTGCCTCGAAGGGAGGAACCGGGAGCTGCGGGACAAGGCAGAGTCGGTAGAACGGGAAATCCAGTACGTCAAAGACCTGCTGATCGAAGTTTACAAGGCCCGCAGCCAAAGGCAGAAGCAGGAAGGAACGGCCTAAGACCAGACCGCTGCCAGTGAAGTCAGTTCCAGGGCAAATGTTTGTATTTTAACGGCCGATCTAAATGCATGCTTTACTGATGTGATTTCTTTTTTTCTTTCCTTTGAATTTACCCTGATGCTTCCATTGCTTTTATGCTCTGATCACTTGCACTGTGTTGTTGCAATGCTTTAAAAGACAATCAGCCTAATAAATCACACTTAGCTGAAGAAGTGGTGTAAATAATTATGCAGGTTTTCAAAAAAAAATTCTGATAGCCTTACATCAGACCTGATGTCAGCAATAGAGCATTTGTCTTCTAATTTGTTGTGCATCACTTCCATCCTTCCATAAAGAAGAAATCAATTATGATGTCAACATGTGAGACATTCGTTCATCCTTCAAACCAAATACTTTTACAATAATGGACAGTGTCTCTTCATCTGTGAGTGAGGTTTATAGGATTTTAAAATATTAAACTCCTGCTTTGAGTTTGTTGTTACCTGACTGAGGTACAGCAGTTTTATCATTCCTTTGTTCTGATTTTAGGTTGACTTTGATGTAGACATAACTTCTGCATTTGCATTTTATTTTATTTTCATGATACATGTTTTACTTTGATGCAAAGCAATGATGCTGAGCAATAATGTCAAAATTGTAAACTTCATGATGGGATAAAACAGGACCAATTTAACTTTTGCACTAAGGTGGAATTTGATGTTTAAATTTTTGTTTAATTTGCATATTCGAACTATTTTTTAGCTCAGGACATACAGTTTGTCAGCCAGTCCTCCCACTGCCTGATTCTTGACTGGAGATCGAGATGAAATTTCCATGTTTCAATATTTTTTCAATGCTAATGGCACACAGTCCTGATGTAAAGAGAATTTCCTTAGGCTATTGTACAAATCTTGTAGCTTTAGTGGAGTGTAAGCAGCCTCCCCCAGTGTGTTTTATGATATCTCTTGAAATAGAAAACTTTGGGTTCTTCCATCATCTTATTAAGGCAATAATTTTAGGCCTCTGGCTGATCTGCACTAATTTATAAGTTTTGTGGTTTCGGGGAGTAGAACTCTTTTTTCTCTTGGAAAACAATTTTTAAAAATCATGGAATTATTAAGTTTTTGTTAAAACTGTTTCATACGTGTTACACTGGTGATTTTCCAATTGATTTGTGACCAAGAAAACTCAATGTGTACGTCTAATTTCACTATTTATTTTAAAAGAAATTAATTTGTGTGTGTGTGTGTGTTTTTTTTTTTTTTAATAAACAAGTTATATTGTTTAATCGCTTCGGATATCAACTCAAACTATTAAAACCAAAAAATATGTGTTAAAATCAGTGAAACGACTTTGTGAAATCAATCATTTTTTGCCATTTACCTCCGCTTCTTTAAAAAAAAAATAAACTAAAAAGTTTCATTATCACTTAAGCCCGATGTGTTTTTTTTTTTCCCCGAATGGGTTTACGAAGTAATTCCGTCACAAGCTAAGTTTTACAATTAAATGTATATTAAAAACACATTAAAAAAACTTTGGAGGAAAAGTGTGATTTGACCATGAACCCCACAGGGCCCGGCGGACGCCGGCATTGGTCTCCTTGCTTCGGCTGTACGTGCAGCAAAACTGACTGCATTTGATGTTCTGATACAATCTATTATAACTATGAATTAATTCCGATAATCCAGCGCAGACTTCTCTAAAATCCTTCGCCGTCGCTGAACAATTCAACAATCCACAATCCTCACAGGTTTTTCCCTTTTTTTTTTTTTGAAATTAGGATTTAAAACGCGATTAACGTCATAAAACGTGAATTTTCGATGCACTTCGGCGAATTTGCAATTACAAATGTTTATTTTATTTTCTTCCGTATTTTTAACAGATTCAAATGTCCTAATTGTCAAACTGTCCGCATATTTTTTTTCCAATTGCACCTGAAAAAAAGCTGGCGCAAACAAAAGAAACAAAACCTTACACTTTAATAAAAAAAAATAAAATAAAATAAACGTCACAAATTCGTTTTATACACGTACGAGCAAATCTAAAGAAAAATAAAGAATCCTGTTGATTGCACGTAGTCCTTCATCACACTCCTTACAGGGGAAATGGAATGAGGATTGTGGCTGTTCTGAGGTCAGTCCTGTCACCTGGAGGCGCTCTCAGCTGTTTAAGGAGCTGATGATAGTCACACTGTGGAGGAGCCTCCTGTGCAGCCTCCAGAAGTTTCCTCCTGCCATCCAGAGATATCAGGACCTTCAAAAAGAACAAAGTGGCCATAAAGCTGCAGGAAAACATTTAAGAGGTAAACTTTAAAACATTTGAGACAGCCCTCATCACCTACCTGATGGACTGGGTTGTCTCTGCTGTACAGGCACAGCGTTGCTATAGCAGCTTGTCTGGCTGTGCTGTTGGTGTCTGTGCACGCAGCTTGCAGAAGCGCACTGACCAAGTCTTTGTCACACAGCACGGACAAGGTGCCATCGAAGTACGCCAAGCTTCCCAGGGCTGCGTAACAGTGACGCCGGGTGAGGGCGTCGCTGTCGGTGATCAGTGGTGCGAGCATGGCCACTGTCCTCCTGACTTCCTCTCTCCACTTGAGCCTCTCGTCATCTTCTAAATCTATGATCTGTAAATCTGCTGCTGTCTCACATGTCCATCGGTGTTTGTGGTGCCCTTTGTCTTTGACCCTGCCTGAAGCCTCACTGCCCTCACCTCCAAATATTTTAAACTCTGACATACACCTTAACCAGCGACCGACCGCCTTGCACGACAACCTACGAACGTGCACGCAGAAATCATGGAGAACATCAACTATGCCTTTAAAGATGTCAGGTTGTATGACGGTAGATGTCAAATTCCTAAATGGATGTAATCTTCCCAATAGCCTACACACACCAGCCCTGATCTGGCAGTTGGTGTGAGCCAGCGCCTGGAGCAGCACCGAGGCGTCCAGGTGAAGCGCAAACTGGGAATTCTGGGCAACCAGAGACAACAGAGTCAGGAGGTCCACGGCAGAATCCCACAGCTCCACCGTCTGCAGCGTCACAGAGAGTAGAGAGCTGGCAGTCCTGGTTCCTGGAGCCTGGTGTTCAGGGACGGATATCTGGCTGTTAGCGGGCGGTGCAAAAAACCCACAGGCTGCACTCCTGAGGCGGGAGAAGGCACGGTCTGGATCGCACAGCAGCAAGCGGTTCAGCAACGAGATAGGCTCCTCCAGATGGACGGGAGAAAAAATGTGAATTACCTGCCACAGAAGGGAAAAAAAAGAAAATGCAGACAAGTCATCAACAGATCAAACAGCCAGCAAACAAGACGCCTGATGCCAGCGCGCTGCAAGAGTTGGGCTGTGTTACATCAGAGATTATGTCTGTAAGTGTCTCACCTGCAGGAGGCTTCGAACAACATTACAGCTGTCATACAGCTGGAGAATAGTGGCCGTGGTGTGCGGAGGCAGCTCCATGGAAAAAGGCAGGCACAACAAGTAGCAGCTCAGCATGGACACGCTGCTGTGGCTAACAAGCACCTCCAGGCCATCAGGGCCGCCTGCAGCAAACAGGCCAACACTGTCCCGGATATAAAAGAGTTTGTTTTTGTTATTAGCTTCAGGGGATCAGGCAGAATTGAAATATTGGAAAAGAAAATCAGAAAGGTGAAAACCCACCAGTCCGTGCCCAGCAGGCGGCCAAGAGTGAACACGCATTTCGACCCATAATCAGAGAGGAGAGGAACGCACGAGGGTGGATCTTCCAGGTAGACGGACAGAGCAGTGGAAAGAAAGGCATGCAGCCCTGGTGGAAGAAAAAATAAAGTGAAAGTGTGGTAAATAAATGTTTTTCTGAGCATAAAAAGACGTATTTATTTACCGTTTGCTGAACAAAATTCAGGATCCGGTGCTGAGAGGGAATCTCCAATTCTTTTCCAAAGATCCGTTAATATTGTTGGATCAAAACACGAAGGTCCAGAGCGAAGTTTCCGCTGCTGAATGACAGATAAAGACAATTTGATTCCCTGCAGCAAACTATTAAAATATTTGAAATCGCTCCTGCGCTACTGGCTGACCTTGCTGAGTGTGTGTTGGAGTAAAGAAAGAAGACCATCGCAAAGTCCCCATCCAGAGAGAAGGGAGGCCTGAGGCTGACGTGGCAGCACAGAGAAATTACTGCCAATTATACAGACAAGCAACCATCAGTCAGGCGGGTCTGTACCTGATATGAGTCCGACAGCAGAGATTTCAGCGGGAAGGTCAGGCTGTCCACCTCAACTTTGACATCCACGTCTTGCTTGACAAACAGAACCAAGATGGAAGCAGCCAAAGGCTAAAGGAGAAGTCAGAAAAGTTCCACAATCACAAGAACTAAAAAAATAAATCACATGGTTATAATTTTTTCTTAGAAATCTCATTTAAAGTATTCTAAATGCAATAAATATAATTATTAAAAAAAATCAGCAACAACTTACGGCCAGAGGAAGCAGGTGTGTTTGAATGAGGATGGTTCTGAAAGGCTCGGTCAACTGCTCCAATCTACAAAAACAGAAATAGAGTCACAACAAAAACTGATAGTGACCAAGCAGCTGAGAGCAGCTAAACAGGAATCAAACCTGTGCTCCCTGTCCACCCAGCTGTGGTGTTTCTCCCAGTAGATTCTGAGGACAACAATCATTTCTCCCAGGGTTGGAATGCTCTGAGGTCGCTGGGCGGGAAATACAGACAGTTTCAGGGAGAAATATGTTCAAACAATGCCGTTGTGATTCCTGAGACCAAACCTGAATGAAGCTTGGGTTCTCAACAGACTCATGGAGGAGGTCAAAGAGGGTATGGGGTAACCCAAGTGCCCCCCCAATCTGTTGGGACTTCTCAGGGTCAGAGGTCAGAATCAGCTTGCGTAAGACCTTGAGCGGATGGTGAATACATTCTACAAGCAGGCCACCAGTCAGCTGAGCAAATCAAAGAAAAACAACTCTTAAATTATTATATTTTATGCATTCCTAGAAGTCTGTCATCATTACCTGGGCTTTAAATGCCAGGATCTTGGCTTTAATTTGAGGTGTGATGGTTGCCGGGTCTAATAGCTCCACTGATTCCCCGGGTGGCTCCGATGCTTGGGCGAGTTTCTCCCAGTAGTCCTCCCCCTCAACATCCTGCAAGAACAGGTTACTGCGAGATTTTCCTTTAGGAACGCAAACAGCCTTGTTTTCAGAGAGGAACTGAAGCAGGAAAGGACCTGAATGTGCTGTGAAGTCTGACTGTCCCTGTTGCACTGGCCTCTTTGTGGCCCGGCCTTTACGGTGGAAAATTCCCGCTCGTAGTCGCTGCTGATCTGACCCCTGCAGTTGTGATACACACGTCAGATCGCTGAGACATCTACTGCAAAAACTAACACAACAGACCTTGCTTTGTTTCTCATGAAGGCTTGACTCTTTGGTGTGAGGAGTTCACTGGCTGCATTTGAGACCACGGAGACGTCGGTCGATGGGGCCGCCGTACGTATGGCTTCTGCTGCTGCAGCAGAGAGGTCTCTGCCATTTTCAACACCATCTTTCTTTACTTTCACACCCACACCGGGCACTGCTTTCTCGCGGTCTCTTTTGTTCTCCTGCTGCCGGTACTTTCGTAACAGGGCGCTCTCTCTGGAGGTCGGCACCGCCTTTGCTGCTGCTTGCTGATGTTTCAAAGCCAACGTGTCAGGGCTGGGCGCCGCCGTCAGAGGCCGAGAAATGCTTGTGTCTGGAAACACTGTTCAGGAATAACAATACTGTGACGATTCATCTCAAATCACACCAGAAAGATATTATAGAATAAGAACTTTAGGCGTCACCTAAAATACCATCGGCAACAAAGGGATGATGCAGGAGGTCTGACCATGACAACCGCTTCTGAGGGTCTTTATTTAACAGACCTTTCAGGAAACTCTATAAAAGAGAAGGATACATTAAAAATCAAGCTGTATCATTTAAGAATTTGAATAATTTTCATTACCAAACAGTTGTCACTCATAGTTTCAGGCCACGTGACTGGGTCTGTCACTATGTGGTTCAACAGCTGGAAGATGGACTGTGTGTAGAACGGAGGCGCCCCCGTGTGGAGCTCATAAAGAATGCAGCCCAGAGACCACAGATCAGCAGTATGGTCATATGGCTTCTCCTGGATCAGCTCAGGACACATGTATAGTGGGGTTCCCTTGATAGAAGTCAGCACAAAGGTGGAGAAACTCATGGCCCTTGCAAACCTGCGGCAAGATTATTCAATATGCTTAAACATGATACAACTAACTTTAGACGCCTGGAGCTTCTGCCTGTAAAACAGCATCTACATACCCAAAGTCACACAGCTTCACCGTCCCATTTTTCATTAAGAGTACATTTTGTGGTTTCATGTCCCGATGGAGGATTCGATGAGAGTGCAAATAATACAGAGCTGAGGCCAGCTGACAGGCAATCTCACGGACCTTCAAAGGAAGAGAATGAGCCTGAACATGTGGAATCACAGTAAACCCAATGTTGGGTTTTGTTACAAGAGCACATTGTACCTGAGTCTCTGATAATCTTCCATCATCTTCGAGCACCTGATACAGCTGGCCCTCTGCATACTCAGTTACAATCACAACCTGTCATAAACACACCACGAACGTCTGTGATGAGATTTCAGTTAGATGGAAACAGAATAACAATCTATACAGCATCATTTTCAGAATCTTTACATAAACATACCTCAGTTTTGGTCTCGAAGCTGTCAAAGAGCTGGATAATATTTGGATGCTGGAGACCTCTCATAATCTCAATCTCCCTTTTAAGATTCAGCAGCTCCTTCTCTGATCGACCCACTTTAGGTATTAACTTCAGAGCAACTACCTAATGGATACACACAGTCTTATAACTTACAATACATTCATGTGACCTATTCCATTTCTTACATACTTGGCCTGAATACATTTTCCTCCCTTTGAACACTCGACCGTAGGAGCCTTCTCCCACTAGCTCCAGAACATGATACGTATTCATGTCCATGTCAGAATACAGGAAAATGACGTTAAGTGGAAGAAAATTCTGGACAAAAATTCTTTACAAGTTTTTTTTTTTTTAAATATATTGACCGCTTTTCTTTCCTTGTTTTGTTTTTTTTGTTTTTTTTTAATATTAATGCTTGTGGGAAAGCCCTACAGGTTATGGTTAAACGGCACCACCTACTGGTGGAAAGCTGCCGTTGAAAACGCTGCCTAAAGTCAGGACATGCCTGAAATAA
This sequence comes from Pao palembangensis, assembly GCA_015343265.1. Taxonomy (NCBI): domain Eukaryota; kingdom Metazoa; phylum Chordata; class Actinopteri; order Tetraodontiformes; family Tetraodontidae; genus Pao; species Pao palembangensis. The sequence goes on along the minus strand of CM027094.1, from coordinate 7,110,711 downwards.
ACTTAAACAGCATGACGATCAAAGGATTTGAGGGAGTTTGACCCTTGATCTTCCAAGGATCAAGGCCAAGGTCCTTTGATTATAAGGCAACCTGCTATATTATGCAACGTTGTATTACCATTGGATTATTAAATACTGTACTGCTAATGGCGATTATCCTCAACCTCGACAACAAAACTATTGCCCAACCTCAGAGTTGTGAATAAATACTTAAAAACCCTATTGGATTCCTTTGTCAATGTGTTCCGACCAATAGTCCATCTCGGATCCTGTTAATCAGACGAATCCAGGGCCTACTCAACACTTGGTCCTTCGAGCATTCAGATACCTGCCCAGCAAAAACCTCCGTTAAAGGAAAACAACTAAGACCTCTCTCTCCTTCTAAGAACCTTGATGCTGTAATCATAGTCCATAATCTACCGCCGCAACCAGTAATCCTTACACCGAGGCTTAATCACAATATGGTTTGCAATCAAACTTATCATTGTCTTGCGCCTTCGTTTGGTAACCATGACAACAAAATGTTTCAGGGTATTCCTAAAATTGCCGTACCACAAAACCTAAACATTAATTCTGCCCTGATTTACAGTTGTGCTGGATACACTTGATGTATATGTTGTATTTATAAAGCGAATAATTTGTACATATTTAATTTTCATGTTTGTAAAAACACGTAAGGCAAACGGCGAAACTGGCTTTTTTCTGGACAACACACACGGAAAGGTCCTTTGCATAGAAACCAGTTCGGCGTTCCTAGCAACACGCTGACCACTTAAATGCAGTGTGGAAATTTATTCTAAAAGATATAGCCCCATTTATATTTATTGAGACCTATCACTCCTAAAATGGCTAAAATGTGATCTATAGTTTAATTTAAAAAACACAAGCTGATTAAGCACAAATATACTAGAATATAATTTAAATCGACGGAGGATACGTGCAGTCCTTCACTTGTCCACTAGATGTCATTCGCGAAACGTGAAACGTTGCCGAGCGCTGACGAAGAAACGCATCTCAAATATATCACTTTGTAATAACACTTTGTAATATTCTTGTATCTTAGTGCAGCTCCAATAGACTCCCCATACTTCCAAGTTATGCAGCATCCTATTTTTAATATTAATTGCGTAAAGGATAAACTTAATAATGGGTTTGTATTAAATTGTAATTTGTAATTAATGGGTCTGCATGGCGAAATTTAACTCGGTGTGTTTACAGGAAAATATGTGCAGTCAGTCTCAGCCCTCGAGGGGGAAATGCTGTAGTTCATCAGTGTCAAGGGTGATGATAGGTTAGTGTCTTTTAAGTGGCTGCACAACTGCATCCAATAAGCTTCTAGAAAGCCAACCCCCCCTCCTATACAATGATTTGGGTTTTTTACCACATGCCGAAAATGCATAAAACCGCAGAGGAGCAGTAGTTAAGTCTGCACACACAGGTGGAGAATGGGAATGGGTCATGACCAGGAGGAGTTTGCGATGACTGGACTTGTACGACCTTCATTGTTGTAGAATCCTGCGCATTAGGATCATGCTACTCTCCCTGTTCTGTGGCTCTCCCCTTCTCCACTGAGTTTACAGCCTGAGCATCGTTATCTTCTCTGCTGGTCATCGCGTTGTTTCTTGGATGCACATACCGTCATGTTTATCAAAATAACTTTTCTCCTCTTTCTTGTCTTACCCTTAAAACTTGTGCATTGCATGGAAACTGAGCTGTGCTACCCGACTGAAATGGATGACCGCAACCAGGATAGGAAGAATTTTCAAAACGACGTGGAAAACCTTCATGGGAAACATGTCCTAAAAATACGAGCTTTCCAGCAGGAACTGGTTCTCGATTTACACCAGGACTTTAGTTTCATTGCCCCTTCTATTGCTAGCCGAGACAAATTCTGGTCGCCCGACAGCGATGACACGACAGACCTGAGCCGGTGTTTTTACTCCGGATATGTCAATTCAGACCGCGATTCTTACGCTGCTTTGAGCCTCTGTAAGGGTTTACGGGGAGCGTTTGGTTTCCAGGGCTGGGAATATTTCATCAGTCCGGTGCAAAACAGAAGCACAGAAAGTGCGCACATCATCCGGCGCCGAACCAGCGGCAATCTGAAACTCAGTTCCACCTCTAGATGCGCCGTGGACAGCGACCTCAGTCTTCAGGCGGCGAAATCGCTGGAGAAATACAAGCATCTGGAAGATGACAGTAACGTGACCGAGACGATGCTGAGGAAGATAGGGAGGGCCAAAAGGTTCGCTTCGGTCCCCAGGTACGTGGAGACGCTCGTGGTGGCGGACAATTCCATGGTGCAGTTCCACGGCAGTGACCTAAAACACTACCTCCTGACACTGATGTCGGTGGCAGCGAGGCTTTACAAACACCCCAGCATTCTTAACTTCATCAACATCGCAGTCGTCAAGATCGTGATTATATCCGAGGAGGACAAGGGGCCCAAAGTGTCGGGGAACGCGGCCATGACACTGCGAAACTTCTGCACCTGGCAGAAAAAGCTGAACAAAAACACTGACAAGCATCCAGAATACTGGGACACGGCCATTCTTTTCACCAGACAGGTAACGCAAGCCTTGTTTTATATAAAGTAACAGGACATTGGTGTAAAACTGTGCGTATTTACGCACGGAAATGCGTAAATCTAAAGAGTTTCTACTAGAGGCAGAATCTTGACTTGTAAGGTATTTTGTATATTTATGTTTTATCAAAGTTTAACTTTTTTATTAAAGAATATGCAGCTCTGTTAGTCCCCCAACCCAGCTGATGTCAGTTGTGTGTGTGTGTGTGTGTGTGTGTGTGTGTGTGTGTGTGTGTTTGTCTGTGTGTGTGCTTTCTAAACACCCAGAGAACAGCAACTCAGTCAGAATGCAGTCCATCAGTGCAACGCAAAAGTAAGGATGGGTCACTGAGGAAATGTCGTGCTGAGCTGGAAATAATGCTGAATATGCTTCATGGGTCTTTAGAGAATATGTATTTGTTTTTATAGGCTGGAGGCACACCTCTCTGCTTCTCCAAGTTCACTCCCTGCACTCCCTAAAATATTTGGCAAATCAAGCAGAGCCATTACTCATATTCATTGATCTTTTTGTAATGTGCATGTGGAAGCTGGCCACGCTGGTTCCGTTACAGCCAGGAAGACTTGGAATATATCTGACAAATCCACTCAGCAGTTGTCCCATCAGTCACAACATTGAAACCACCTGTCTGTGGTTCTTTTCGTTCTGTTAAAGCAAAACCCCACAAAAGAGCACAGGCAGTGGATTTCCTTCCTTCTAACTTGAAGAGTGTGTGGGTTGGTTGTGTTCTTGGTCCTGTCACATAAAGCTGGAGGCCTGGTTAAATGTTTGGTATGTTCCTGTCATGAGAATATGACATGGAATTGTAGATGTTATGGCTGAACTGTGAATGCAACCATGTGGAATAGTAATGTTTAAATAATGCTGCAGCCACAGTTCCATCTGCACATGCAGTCACACTAAAACCGTCCAAGTTTGACCCCAGAAAATACCAGTTTTTCTTGCTATTTGCATCTTTGCCAAAACTGTGCACCCCTCGCCCCCTCAGGGATGCACTGGTCGGAAGTCTCTTGTTTCTCTCAGTCGTTCCCATTCTTTCTCCAGCTGTGGGTTTTCCAGGCCCTTGCACACAAACATGCCTGATCCTCATTAAACAGGCCCCCGAGGGGATACATGGATGCATGGAGAGAGGAGAGACTGTGGTGGGACGGGACGGGCGGGGGCTCCCGCGTACCGGGGAGAGATGTCACATCTCTCGCGTGTTTTTGCATCACCTGCTCAGCCTGAATCTGAATCACCACAGTTAACATTTTCAGCTGTTGTCCAGGTAAAAACACTCACATGCATTTTCCATGAAGGACGATCGATACTAAAGGTACAAGCGCGTAACGAAGAGTTGACCCATTTTAACTGTAACGGGCCAGCATGCAGACAGTGAGTCATGCAGATGTAATCCACTTTTTAGACACAAAGACACCAGTGAGAGGACTCACTGTTTAATCTAGGTAATGGCCTGAATAGTGGCTTATGGCATTGCAACATGTGTTGTATCTTGGATCCAGCTGCTTTATCAGCACTGGTGAGCTACAGAAGCGTCCTTGTCTTGTAGCTCTAATGCTAATGTGGGTGTTAAAGGCGTGGGAAAAGTCCCTCCTGCCTCTTGAATGGTAGCAGATGGTTAAATACTTTATGTTCCCAATTCAAGTGTGCGGTCAAGTTTGTGACAAACAAAAATGTTGATGTGATTAGACTGCTGTCTGATTAACATCTGTCCAAAGCTTTGCTTGCATGTTGGGATGCTGACCCCACTGCAGAAGTAAGATAGAACAAAAGCACACAGATTTCAACACTGCAGACCGAGTCCTCTCAGGTAATGCTGAGGAGAATTCAGCATTTGCCAGACCCTCTTTGTTACAATCCTGAGGTCAGTCTGGGTGTTTGGCATGTCAGACAGATAACATTAGTATTCCCACCAACATTTGACAGCTCCACATGACAAACGAGGCTTCTGCACACATGTTCACTAAACACCGAGCCCTCTGCTGAATCAGCAGAGGTCAAAAATTCAGATAAATACCAGTCATCATCTGTTCCTTCATGGCTTGGTGACTCAGAATCAGTCAGTTTAGTCAGCAGTGCTGTTAGTTTACTGCGGTCCTCTCCGGGCACGAGGGGAATGTCCATTGTTCTGCTTTTTTTTTTTTTTCGTTGGTTTTATAAAGACCCACTCAGCGCTGTCCAGAGGCAACCGCGGCTGTATTTAATCAAATACAAATGTTGTCTAAAAAAATATGCGAGACAGAGTTACATTATACCATGCATCCAAAATGCAAACGGCACTGAAAAGAGGGATATTTAATTTTCAAGGATCGGTCGAGCAGAAATGCAAAGATAGATGACAGATGTGGGAAGTAGGTCACAGCAAAGAAAAAAAAAACATTGATGTGGCTGTTTTTCCTCTCTTGCCTGTCATACACCTTTTCAATTTTTCACATAAATAACCCAAACCTTCAGTTGTCATCTGCATATCAGCACATCTGGACGAAATATACACCGGCCAACGACTGTGGTTTTGTAGTTTATTCTAGGAATGATTTGTCATGGTGCTCAAGGTCTTCAATTGGCGCTAATTTTCATGCGCTCGTCCAGGCCAGCAGAGGATTGCGGAGCCTGTTTGACATTAAAACTCTAACAGAGTTTATCTATAGCAGCTGACTGCTCTTGGTTTCGTTCCCGGCCGTGTGGGGACGGTGCTTTTCCTGTGCCAGGCGGCCCGACGGGGTTCTGCGGTGGTTGCCGTCGAAGTTGTCCTGTGATTACCACGTTCAGCTCCAAACACAGACTACTGTCTAAAAGAGGACACTACACCCTCACAGTGTACAGTATAGGAAGGCGGTCTAGAAAAGCTGCTCTGGTATGGAAATCCTGTCAGTGTCCCCAGTCCCATTACCTCACGGCAGATTGGCTCAAAACAGTGAAAGCTGGCGGGAAGAAGCATTGCTCACCATTAAAGAATTTATTTTCCCAGTCTAGAAATCAGATCTTTTAAATTAAGAATGGGACTCTTTGAAGCATAATTAAAATTTTCTTTAATCTTTCATAGGTTTGACCATCTTAGATCTGTAACAATGTCTGTATGAAAACAAATAACTACTGCGTTTAATGAAAAACAAACCTGGATGCTGAAGGTTCTGTCTGAGTTTTGTATATTATGTGTGTACTCTGTGTCCAGGATCTGTGCGGAGCCTCCACCTGTGACACTCTCGGTATGGCAGATGTTGGCACCATGTGTGACCCCAAGAGGAGCTGCTCCGTGATCGAAGACGACGGCCTCCCCTCAGCCTTCACCACCGCTCATGAGCTCGGTGAGCTGCCGCCGTCCGCTGTGCGGTGCCTCCCCAACAGGTTTCACCTGGTTTGTGTCAGCTTTCCTGCATTTACCCCCACAACAGGACATGTGTTCAACATGCCACATGATAACGTGAAGGCGTGCGCCGACGTGTTTGGGAAACTGCAGGACAACCACATGATGTCACCCACGCTCATTCAGATCAATCGCACTAGCCCCTGGTCTCCCTGCAGTGCTGCCATCATCACTGAATTCCTTGACAGCGGGCACGGTGAGTTTCTGTGACCTTTGACCTGCCCCTTTGACTGCACACAGACCTGTGGTGTGATTGAGAAGGCGTGAGGCCAAAGCCAGGGCAGACATGAGCTGTTATCAGCGGTGAACTCTATAAACATGACAAATCAAAGCTTTTCCACAACTAGTTTATCCTTTTTTGTGGAATAAAGGTTTGTTGAAGAGTTGGTGAAATCAGATTTATGTACTTCTATCCATTGTCACCATCAGCGAAGACCACAAGCATGAAAATGATGAGAATCAATGAGTTTTAGCCCCGACTGACACAAGACGTTTGACACAACACGCTTAGACTTTCTACGTTATTCTTGGGCTGGTTTATGACAAGTAAAGGAAATTATCCTACTTGTTCTTCTAAACTGTCCTGTGTGAGTTCACAAATGTTATAAAAGTCAAACGATACATCTGCAGATAACTTGTCTGAGGGTAGGGTGAGACTGCCAACAGTGTTTGACAAATATGCAGTGATGTGTCAGAGAATCCAGATACTTGCTTCACTTCCATGCAGCTGCTGACTAAAGGAGAGTTCCAGGGTTTTACTAATTTTCTGGGATTAACCGACTCTTCTCGTGGAACAAGACTGGCTACAATCATTTTAGATAAATACATTTGAGATGGAATTCCAGATTTTCTATGCCTCGAGTGACATCAGCCCCCTAAGAACTAGCATCAAGCCAACCCAAACTAAGAAGAAAAGTATTTAGTTGGATGCAGATTGTTTGCCAAGCAGGCCAGACCGCAGGACTTGGCCTTGGAGCGATGCTAAACATTTGTTGCATGCACATCTGGCCAAAATTAGAGGGCTTGTTCTGGGTAGAGTCACCATAGTGGTTTGGACTTTGAGGTGTATCTGCCCAGTGTTTCCCAGGCAGGTTTACTCCAAATAGAAAAACTGTTTAGGGTTCCTTTTGCACCCATTTACGACATCACCCGAGAAGAACATAATACAAAGTGAGACAAAGGAGAACATGTTTGAGTTGGCAGGATTGATTTCTAGCTAGCAACCTGACCTGTTATAAATCCAGACTTTATAAGAACAGGCGGCTAAAAAAGGCATCTTGCTGCATGTTTCCATGCATGTTTGCACCCCCGGTCATTTGCAGCCCATTGGTTTCTTTACTTAAATACAACACCAGCTGCTGTTATTGATGATTGCTCCTCGGAGAGGCTGCAGAAAGGAAGAGGTGAGGTTCAGCATATTTAGTGCAGGGTGACTTGTTAAGATTTGATTGTGCTATCAGTTAATCAGCCGGTTTCTTCTGCCAAATTTACAAAAGAAATGGGAAGCAATTTTCCAAGTTACAGCTCAGTCTACAACCACTTATTTTAATCTTATCTGTTTTGAAATGTCTTATAAATTTGCTGCAACATGTATCTCAGTCAAAAGTAATTAAAACCCCTTTTTTTCTGTACTAGAATTCTGTTTAAAATTCCTTACAAGGGCGTGTCTCATAAACCCTCCTGGAAACCTTCTCATCCACTGATGTCCCATTATGCAGTGTTCAAGCACCTGCTAGTCAAACTCTTTCCATTAACAGCCAGTTCCTGGAAAGGGCTCTTGCACCATTTACTGTATTGTAAAAGCCTTTGGCCTCGAAGGGTTTTCCATTACTGACTGATGACATCTGAATTCAGTGTTTGATGGTGACAGTATTAATGATACCTGCACCGTCAGCAGAAAACAATTCTTTTATTTATTTTATGTGAAAACTGCAGTGCGCTCCCACCATAGATTTCTTCTGACAGAACTTTCCGTGCATCTTTTCAGAGTTACAAATGAGCCCAGTGAGCAGGAAAAAACAGAGCAGCCATGAAAGAAATAATGAAGCTGTGGAACATGGTGCTTGTTGCTAACAGCCCTGCTGACATTGAATTCTTTATCTGCGTTTGTGTGTGTGTGTGTGTGTGTGTGTGTGTGTGTGTTCAAACATTCCAAGACATTATCATCCATGTCCACACACATACAAAACATATAGTAGGAATGCTGATTAACCGCATTCTGCTTTTCTTCTCTAGGGGAATGTTTGCTCGACCAGCCACAGAAGCCACTGGTCCTCCCAGATGTGCAGCCCGGAGCGTCCTATGGTATCGACCGACAGTGCGAGTTGGCGTTTGGGGAGGGCTCCAAGCCCTGCCCTTTCATACAGCCACCATGTGGCCGTTTGTGGTGCACAGGAAAATCCAACGGTCATTTAGTGTGCATGACTCGCCATTTCCCTTGGGCAGATGGAACCCAGTGTGGGAATGACCAAGTCTGCGAACAAGGGATCTGTTCCGGCACACAGCTCCAGAACACCAAGGTTAGGCTCACACGTGTGTCTGATGTGGTTGAGCATTGATAAGACTTTTCTAAAAACATATTTTGTGCACTTGTGTGTTCTTCCAGGTGGACGGCCGCTGGGGTAAATGGGGCCAGTTTGGCTCCTGCTCACGCACATGTGGTGGCGGTGTCCAGCTGTCTAGAAGAGACTGCAACAACCCAGTTCCCTCAAACGGGGGAAAATACTGCCAAGGCGTCCGGGTGAAATACCGCTCCTGCAACCTGAACCGCTGCCCTGACAAAGGTCCGAGTGGTCAAAACAGGCAGCTATGACCACTGACACTTTTCTCCCTACAGCATTCCCACCTCTCATCTTCTGCGCCCTCCCACCCCTCCCCTTTGTGCAGGTAAGACATTTCGTGAAGAGCAGTGTGAGAGAAGTGGACTTAATTTCAACAACAACCGCATTGCCCCCTCCGTGGTCTGGGTTCCCAAATACTCTGGAGTGTCTTCTGATGACAGGTGTAAACTCATCTGCAGAGCTAACGGCACCGGCTATTTCTACGTCCTGGCTCCCAAGGTAAACGGAATAACTTTAGCTGTATCCTGGATTCTAACAGAACCAATCCTAGGAAACCAAAAGCTAAATAAATTAAATTGAGACTTTGAGACGCAGATAACAATGAGTCCACGTGGGTGGACAAGAATAGCTGCCTCTGGTCCAAGTGCAAGGAGCAAAGGGAGGAATGTTCAGCATGTTTAGCATGTTCAGATAGCAGAGTGTGGATTGAGCTTTAGCAGCAGCGTAAGTTCATGCTTCACTCAGTCAGGCTGGTTTAGGTGCAGATAAGAATCCCGCAGCCCTGAATCGCATCACTCACTGGAGGTTTGAACCACTGTGTCAAAACACTGACCCCAAATTAACTGGATGGAGCAGAAAAGCAAACGCATACAGACTGACAGTATCATTTCAAAGTGAGCTTGCAGTAAACCCGGGAATGGGTCCTACTTGGAAGCACACACTTCTTACACCCACACACTCATACCTAGAGTCTCCAAACATTCACCCCTTTGGATTGTAGGAGGAGACCAGAGTTCCTATAAAAAGAAAGGCACAGGCAAACCCTTCACATATTGATGAAAGATTAGTGGTGACTCTATCCTGCACGGTCCACTTGGAAATCTAACCTCAAATGTGACCCTAAACAGGTTGTGGATGGGACACCATGCTCCCCAGACTCCACTGGAGTGTGTGTCCAAGGAAAGTGCATCAAGGCTGGCTGTGATGGAAAAATTGGCTCAGACAAGAAGTTTGATAAGTGTGGAATCTGTGGAGGTGATAACAAGGGCTGCAAGAAGGTGTCAGGACTCTTCACAAAGCCTGTGTGAGTATAGCGCTCATGACTGCCGTTTCTCTTTCCTCCTGCACGTGAAAACGACTCCACTGTTATGAGCTCCGATTGAGTGTGCTGTAATATGTTTTGGTATGCAGGCACGGCTACAATTTTGTGGTCATGCTGCCAGTTGGCGCAGCCAACATAGACATCCGTCAGCGGGGCTATAAGGGAATGACGAGCGATGACAACTACTTGGCAGTGAAGAACAGCGACGGCCATTACCTGCTCAACGGGAACTACATTGTGTCAGCTGGAGAGAGGGACATTATTGTGAAGAACAGTCTGCTGCGGTACAGTGGTACCACCGGCCTCTCTGAGACCCTACAGGCTGTGAAGCCTTTAGGAGAAGCTCTGACTGTGGAGGTGCTGTGTGCTGGACAGATAACACCTCCTCGCATTCGCTACTCCTTCTACCTCGCCCGTCAGGCCAAAGAGGACAAGAACCTCAAAAAGGAAGGCCGCGATAACTCCCATAACAGTGTCCTGGCTCACGATGGTGCCAAAGAGAATGGAGCTAAGCCCCTCAAGAAGTCTTATAACAAGGAGAATCCTGCTCCTGGGAAATGGATATCTGCAGGCTGGGATAAGTGCTCGGTAACCTGCGGCACCGGGCTCCAGAGGAGGTCGGTGCAGTGTCTGAAACCTGACGGGAAGCCAGCAACGGACTGTGATCCCTCACAGCAACCATCAGACAGCAGGGTGTGTGGAGACCCGTGTCCCGAGTGGCTCATGGGCCAGTGGTCTCCCTGCTCCAGAACCTGTGGGAAAGGATTTAAGAGACGACCTCTGCATTGCAAAACCCCAAATGGGCATAGCCTGCCAAGGGACCGCTGCACGGGCTTACAGAAGCCACAGGAGCTGGACTTCTGCAACTTAAGACCATGTTAGTGTCAAAAATCTATGAACTGCATCTTTTTAAAGTGTTAAAAATAACTGAATTGAATCAGTTTGCAAGTATCACACACAGCACAGTTGTCGGGTGCAAATTTTGACATGTAGCATTGAAGGCCAGCTTGGAAAAACAGTGTCACAATGAGCGAAACTTGCAGGATTAATGCCTAGAACAGGGGTGTCAAACCGATTCCACAAAAGGGCCGTGTGGCTGCAGGTTTTTGTTGCAACCAAGCAACAGCACACCAGACTGAAGTCATTTAATCAACTGATCTGAGTCTTGAGACGGCTGATTGGTCAAACTCTGAGTGCATGATTGGTTGGAACAAAAACCTGCAGCCACACGGCCCTTTTTGGAATCAGTTTGACACCCCTGGCCTAGAAGATAGTGTCATCAGCCTGACTCCATTATTATTCCATTACTCCGCCAGACGTAATCCAGACCTTAGCAAAATCACACAATACAACAACAAACACAATTCAAACAGATTCCCCATACTTTGACAGATCCAGAATGGATATTTGCTTTTAAAATCAATCTAATTTACTTTATGAGACTGGAAAACATTAAATGTTATAATATCATTGAACTGTGCAGATTCAATTAATTAAGATTAATGACCGTCCGGGTTGTCCAAAAAGAAAAGGGAACACAGCAGGCTCGTCAGGGAGGGAGAGAGCACACTTCCATTCTCGATTGATCAGGACAAGTCTTTATTGGCCGTGTGTGATGTAGTTTTTTCAGGGAATATTTTGGAATTGATTAAACAAATCGTGTGAACTGAACTGTTTGTGCAAATGTACCCTTTCCTGTTGCATTTCCATTGATATTTTTAATTCTTCAAAGCTACACTACAAACCTAATTGAAATTGTCATTATGTTGCCATCAAACCTAAAAACGCTGCTTATTTTGCCCTGATCAGGCCTGGAAATCAAATCATGCGTCTTTAATGACAGATCTGCCTGAACAATGAGGGGCAGGAAGCAATGGCCGCTGCTTCGCTTCCTGTCGTCTGCTGTGGCAGCCAGCACGGTGCTTTTAACGCTCCAGTTGACCAAAGACTTGGGCTGGTGTCATATCTCACACACGCTCATGCACGTACTCACGCTGTGCTGAATTCCTGCCTCGTGCCTGCAGCGTGTTTCGCTGCTCCCACCACTTGTTTTGTCCTTTCCATACAACAAATGTTTTCAAGGTTCACAATGTTCAGCCATGTTAAGTCATGTCTGTCTGGCACAGTTACTTCAGAAATAAATTATTATCGGCGTAACGATAAAGCCCAGAGAAGAAAACCTGGCACGCAATCAGTTGTACTGTACAGAATGTGTGTTTTTCTTGGTCGTCCTTGTTCGTGGCCCCGGAGCCTCAGCCAAGCTCATCTTTCTTCACTCTTAGTGGAATCCTGTAATCCATTATATTCCTGTTTTGTTTGTTAAAAAAAAAAAAAAAAAGAAAATATATAAAAAAAAGGGCCACGTTGTCAAATCCGGCGCTCAGCTATAGGAAGCATCCTGTGCTGATTGGATTGTCGTTTGTACTTTCTTTTTTTTTTTTTTTTACCAACTTTTGCACTTTGTACAGCAAAAGAAATCCACGACCTACATGGCTGTACTGTATACTATGTATACTCTTATTCAGCTCTGTGAAAAATACTGTAAATACTTTTGTAATCTTTTTTTTTACACAGACATTTGTAGCTGTCTTTGCCTCCAGTATATTTATTCCACAAATAAAGTCATTAAGAACAAATCAAAGCGCATATTTCTTATTTCTGGCATCTGATCCCAGCAGTTTTTATCCCACAGTATTGGTGTAAAATGACAAATGGACTGTTTATCGAAGCGCTCTTCCTCACAGCTCCGCTCTCACACGTTTGCAGCAGCTGTGATATCCACCACAGTTAGTTGTGAATCAGTGGCCAAAGTGTCTCATAGAGGATCAAGAATCTCTAATTTGACGTGCATTTCACAGCCGTTTTCCACTAAATGACGTGGACTTGTGCTGACTCTGTCTCCGAAACATGGCAGCTGTGCACAAGAAGGAAATTTCTGAATGATGCAATGATGGATGAGTGTAATATGTTCCGTATCACTCTTTTCACTATCTTAACAAGAAGGAAATGATAAGTAAAAGGCTAACGTATCCAACCTGCATAGAGTGTGAGCAGATACAGGAGAAGGTGGAGGAGAGCCAACTGAAATATTTGCTCTCTATTTTCCCTCATCTACATACAATCATACTGAACTGCAGCTCTGAAAACTTGAATTGTGTCAGACTCCTTATCAGCATAATGTCTGGCTTTGTTAACTCGACTCTAGTAAATTCTTTCAAAAGTATTTGCTTATCTGCCTCACAATCAGGCTGACTGTCTTTTTCTGCTGAACAAACATATTAAAGTGAAGGATTTGGTGACAAATAGGATTGTTTTTACATGGTTTATGTAAATGATGGAGGCTTAGGTTTTCAGGCAGTTCTCTCTGTAACTGATTAAAGCACCTTTGGCAGCATCCAAACAAAATGTCAGTCAAACAGAAACACATGGCTGCCTCCCAGTCCAATCGTTCCTGCTCTGATCCAACACGATAATCAGTAAGGTTCAAATAATGACCTCTCGGTCAGGGAGCCATTTGTTTAAAGTGTCTGTAAGGCAGGTTAGAGGCAACACTTATTAGCTAGCCGAAAGGAGTCGTTGCTGGAACTATCTGCTGATAGAGATCTATAAGTGTTTGTTGGTGCTGTGGCTCAGTACCAAACAGACCCAGCGTAGATGCTTAAAATCATTATCGCTGTAGCACTGACCTTTGACCCTGACGTGAACCATGTATGAGGATTGGTTCCGCTCAAGTACACATTGGCTTACATCTGGTGTGGTTTCTAATATAAAAAGAAGCGGATAAGGAGAGACAGAAAGCTGCAGGGAGAACTATGGCGATATGAGGAAAGATAAAGCCCTGACATCCCAGAGCTTGTTTGCATTGCATGTCAGCGTGAGAAGAGGGTCACCGAGGACATTCTGTCAGCTGGAGGCAAAAGTTTGCTTAATCTCAAAGTATATAAGATGAATAATGACCGCTTACTGAGCTCCGGTGTTCAGTGGTCCTGCTCTGAGGGTAAAACTGGGATAAAAGGTTACGAAGCTTCATTCTTGAGAGAAGGAAGGAGACAATGTCAACAGTTTAGCTGCAGATTCGAAAGATTTAATGTGTGGGTGTGCTGAATGACAGCAAAACTTTTGTATTTGATGGAGGGGAAAATAATGTATTTGTTTGAAACTTTTTTTTTTGCACAGTGTCATGTGAACTAATGTTCTGTGGCTGAAATGGCTCAGAGGCTACAATGGTGCACACCTTCATCACTGTCCAGCAAATGTCATCCTCCCTCTTAGACCACCATTACTCACAGAAAACACTCATTCCTCAGACTGTGGAGTAAGCAGTTTTTTTTTTCCTAGCCAGGAAAACAAAAAAGAGTCTTTACATGTACCGTACCTCATCCAGTCCAGTTGCAGATTCAGCAAACAAATTTCTTTGTTGATCTAATGTGAAAAGTAGGGGCGAAAAATGGTCAAAATACCGCCTGTTTCCTGTTATCCTGATTTGTGATACTTTATTCATGTACAGAATAAAAAATCAAATGCAAATAAAAGTGCTTTTGTGTTCTATTGGTTTCCTGTGAATTAAAATCTTGTTCTGTCAGTACAAACACACGATCTGCAGCTCCACGCTATTTCTCCAGCACTTCCTGTAAGTGTTTCATCAACAGTCTGTGAAACAAACAGGAGACTTTCAACAAAGACTGACTATAAGAGACAAAAAATAAAACTCTCCTAATTGGTAACAGTCATACCCGGGATTATTTTGCTACTATTTGACTTATTTGAGTCTTTAATATTGATGTTGATATTGATGAGGTTTTAAAATGTGCTGGCAGACTTTAGGAGTGAAAATAAAACCCCCTTTTTTTTATTTCTCCTTGGGAAAGCGCTGCAATCCACCGGACCAGGAATAATAGACTTTTCATGCCAGGTCTCTTCTCAGTACATTTTTCACGTGTATTCCATGTTATAGAGAGGTAAAACAACTTATGAACTCATAAATATGTGAGATCATCCTGTGGTGAAGGGGCAAGATGGATAATAAGGCACTCAGATTTGATATCCATTCAAAAACACAAAGCAAGTAAATAGAAATGTCCAGTCATCAAATCAGAAATAAACTTCAAAACAGCCAGTAGCACGAGCCAGCTGGTATATAGCAGCCCTCATCAAAAATGAGTCATTTCTAAGAATTTCCATAAAGAATTTCTCTAAACATAAACCTAAAACATGAACACTGAAAAATAACCCCAGTAAAAGTGGGCTGACAGCACGAACCTCTCAGTACAGCTGAAATATTTAATGTTTCATTTGAGCTCATTAATCTGGGATTTAATTGACTTTAATCAAGAGTTTTGTTGATATGAGTGAAACCAAGGCCAACATGTGGGCTGGCTGTTCGGGGCTCTTCTAATTTATCTCTTCTGTTTGCTTTGGGTGATTTATTTAACCCCAGAGTCGGAGCATTCCCCTGGACTGCCGACCAGACATGGAGTGAAATCTTTAATTCATCAGTTGTAAAGTAAGACGTGTAATGATTTCAAATGGATGTTTTCGGTGTGTAAAGTAGAGCAGCACTAGAGTCTGTGGCTCAGGTTCAAAAAGGAGGAATAATGAAGGCATTTAGAGGAATAAAATAGCGACTTTTCCTCTAATGAGATCCTGGCAGGGAAAAATAATCTGCTGAGTTTCAAAACATCACGGTATGCCTTCAACACGAGGCAGCAGGTCTTGCTGCCTGCGGCTGCTCTGCCTTTGGACTTGAGCCACATCAGTCTGACCCCTTTAGTCTTACAGAGCGACTTCATCTGTCGGTAAGTGAAAAACAAGAGCATGGAGACATATGACGCCGTCAAGTTCTAAAACAGTGCACACAGCTACGTCGTTAACCTCTGATCCCTAAATGATCCTTTAGTCAGAAGTCATCATTCATGAACAAGAACAACCAGAATCCTTCTAATCCAAACCTCCTGGAGGCAAAAAACACACAGAAATTTGGCCGGAAACATCAGATCTGTTGGAGTGACACAGGAAACGCCATGCTGAGGAGGCCTGTTTGGCAAGTGGAGGCAGACTCCGATTCGTGCTGTGTGTCGTGAGATGATACGCAGAAGGAAGAAAATCTTCTGTGAAAGATTGTGAAATAAATAATCTTTGAATAGCAGGAGGAAAATAGGCGAAGGCGTCCAGCGACACGCTGGAAAAGAACTGTTTGATCCTCCAGGGCAGCATCAGCTGATCTGGAATACACGTGAGACAGAAGCCGTGAAGGTCATTAATTGTGGCGTTGGAGAAATGGCAAACGTCCCTGCAGGTTTCTGTCACGCTTGGCCAAAGTGTGCTGATCAGTCCTCGTCCTTTGTCGTTTTTTCTCATTTCAGGGGCGTCAAATATTCAACCAACACAAGAAATGCGGGACCCAGGAAACAGACCTGCCACATTACAGGGAACAGTACGCAGATAAGAAAAGGGATTTATGGAAGAAAGAAACACATTTATCACGTGTGCCACGACTCCTAGCAGAGTGGAACCCAGACACCAGACTGGACGCATTATTTTCAGCTGCGCTTCAGTGTTTTTGGTCTGAATCCAGTGAGCCGGTTTTTTAAACAAGCCCCAGATCATCGTTCTCCAGATGTGACACGTAAAGATCAATATGATTCATATTCTGATGATGAATTGGGGCTCTTTTCCCCTTATAAGGTTTAAATTAAACTGAAAGAGACCAACAACTGTGAGGACCGCATGCCAAATGGCTCCTGTCCAGAAGGAGAAAAAGCCGCAAGTATTACAAGATAGTGCAGTATTTCATGCACCGTGTGACATGTACCAAAACAGCAGGCTATTTCAGTAAAACATCAGGTCATTAGCATGCATCATTTTATCTTAGGAACTAAAACCCTTGAAAAACATCCCTTGGATAGATAGATAGATAGATAGATAGATAGATAGATAGATAGATAGATAGATAGATAGATAGATAGATAGATAGATAGATAGATAGATAGAACATTATATTTTTGTTGATTTTGCAGCATTCTTGCTGGCTGCCAGATTTCACGAGACGGGGGCAACAATTAGCACTGGGGTTCGTCGCGTCACACCACCGTCGAGCCAGCAAATGTTCAGTCTCACTCTGACGGCAGGATTTATGAGCTGAAGGGAAGAGTGAGACGGTGTAGGTTTTGTGAGCGCAGATGAGTCGTGGATGACTGCAGGCATCCTGGACACAGCAGAGAGGAGCTGCACGCCTGCTGAACCTTCAGGGAGGTATTCTGGCTGTCTGCTCAAAGTGTTCCTGGTGTCATCAAACTATGATTTAAGCCCTCAAAGTCCTCTTTTCTAAAAGAATAACAAGGCTGTTTAACAAGTGTTCCCCTATGGCCATGAGTTTATCAGCGTGAAATTTATTCACTCATATGTGCAAGAAAAAAAAGAAACCATTAACAATTGCAGACAGGATCAGTATTAGTGCAAAACAATGAAACCACAAGGACAATCCCAGGATAAATCAACAAATAATAAAAAAAGACAAGCACAAAATAAAAAAGCCTAATTAAATATAATGCAATAATGTAACAGTGAAAAGTCACTTTGAACTGTTTGGATTAGATTGACTCTTATTTTGGTGACTTGGGCTTGAAGGGACCTGAAATTTGGTGACCTGACAACAACTCTAATGTTTAAAAATAAAAACAGAAATATCCTTCTAAAGAGTTCTAATCTAAGAAGAGAGAAAACCGTACAAGCTGTAATAACAGCAGACAGAGAGCCGACTTGTGGTTGTGGTGGAAAAAACATGACTAACCTGAAGAGAAACTCGGAAGGAGCTCCACCTTGTTAATGTGACCGCAAAGGCCTGAATTTACTTCAGAGCAACAAGGAAGCCCAGCGGTGTAGACAGCCCACCGCAGGCAGCAGATTAGTTCAGTAATGACCTCCCGTCATTTTGCTGTCCGTTATGTCTGCGAAAGCAATAAACCCAACCAACCAAAGTAAAAGATGACTATGAAATTCATTAACATTGATGGTACTGGTTTTTCAATGTTCCAGGATAAACAACAGGATATCAAAACCTGTCCAGGAATCGCTGTGGACTGAAAGAGAAATTTTGGTCTATGGTGGACTCCATTTTGGGTTTGACATATAAAACCAGAGCCAAAATATGTCCAAAAGAAGAGCTGGTCGTCCTCCAGTGGCCGGGGTTGGGAACGAGGCCACGCACCAGTTTCAGACCAGACCGCTGCTGAAAAACACCGGCCAGTCTGAAGTCAAGCATGAGCGTGTTTAATGCTAAAATATGGACCATGTAAATCACAATAAATCAGCCAGTGATGCCAAAAGGCCTGAAGAGGACATGCTGCAATAGTGCAATAACAACTCTTATTATCATTGAATAAGGTCATGTGATTAATACTGTAACGGTCCCCAAACTAGAGCAAACTTCATGAATTATCCTTGTGTTATTGGGTAGCATTTCTTACTGCCTTCTTCTTTATGTCAACCCTGTTTTGCTCCGCAGCTGTAGGTCAAACACAGGTCACACCAGTGGTATTAGGGCTACTGGTTCAATCCCAGGCCCCCATGTTGAAGTGTCTTTGAGCGACCTCCTGAACCCAAAGTGCGTCATCACTGACGTTGTTACTCTAAATGAGCCTGTGGCACCATCACTGAAACCAGGGTTAGGAGACTTTAGCAACACGAGCTCTTAAAAAAAAAAAAATAGAGATCAATTTCTGCAATTAATTTGCAGGAAGGTGCAGATGACACCGACCAGGGATCAGATTTAGCAGCTCAGCAGATAAAGCTGAAGCTGAGACTTTTATCGCCTCGTCCCACAGTCAGACATGGTGTCACATCTATGTTCTGTTTTACCTCTCCTGATTTGATGGGACAAACTCTAAACCAGGGATGTCAAACCGATTCCACAAAGGGCTATGTGGCTGCAGGTTTTTGTTCCAATCAATAAAGCACACACGGTTTGACCAATCAGCTGTCTGAAGACTCAGATCAGTTGATTAAATGACTTCAGTCTGGTGTGCTGTTGCTTGGTTGCAACAAAAACCTTCAGCCACACGGCCCTTTGAGGAATCGGTTTGACATCCCTGCTCTAGACTGTCAAGCAGGGAGTCAGGACACTGTCCATGACTGGATGTTTTACTCTGACATGGTGACATTTGTGTTTGTTATTACAGGCTTATCTCACTTGTAAGCATATCTGGAGCCAGGGCAAAAGACGTAAACTGTAATCCAAACCCTCATTTAAAAACAAATATGACTTAAGCGATGATATCTACAATGTTATGAATGTAAAACAGTCTCTAGGCGTTGGAAGGACAATCTCCTGAGTGCTTAGAAATTCTTTTGGCCACATTTTGGTTCAGACCTCAGCTTTGGATGAGTTTCACTGCATTGCTGGTGGATAAATGTGCAGGGAGAGGTAGATCTAGTGGTCAGAAACAGCCACAAATACAAGTAGAGCTCATTCAGTCCACCACATTCTCACCCAATAAACCATGTAAACCATGATTGATGTTCATGTTTAAGCTGAGAAGCTAAACGTGGTCCCAGGGGTCAAGCTCTTGAAAAAGTGGGCTGGGAAAATAATTTGGGGGGGAGTGAATTTTTTAAGATGCTGAATTCCAGTGAGCAACATTCCAGCTACATGGTCTAGCTTGCCACAAAGATCAGAAAGTTCTTCAGAAAGCCTGTAAGAGCTTTGGGGACTGGGCGCAAATGCATGTTTGTATGGAAGCTTCATCTCCTACTGAGAATAATATTGTTTAAAAGTAGAATAAGTATCTATTCATGAACTCTTTTGCCATCTCACCAGTGTGTTTTAATCTCTGTAAGGAGTGTGCTATATCTGTGATCTTACTAACCTGCTAAAAGAAGAGATGATGCATTTAGGGATTCGGGAAAACACTGACGGAAAAGCTGACAGTTTGCCTCAGAGAACATCTGTGGTTCAGACGCATGGCTGTTCCAAACACATGAAAATGAAAGCAGAAAGCAAAACCTCTTCTTTCCCATTTTCTGCCTTCTTCTGCCCTGCTGGAAGGGGACAACCAGTTGAACCAGTTTGATAACATTAAAGACGAGTCATTAACAGAGTTTAAAAGGATAGACGGAGCAGAATTAGGATGTCATCCAGCTTCCTAGCAAGCATGTCGGGAGGATTTTAAGAGATTAAACAGCTCCAACAGGGTAAAAAAAAAAAAAAAATTGTGGTTTGACAGAAATCCTTCTTGGTTACTTTGCAGGCTCACTCGCAGAAGTGGGTCATTCAAGCAGTGACTGAGTGGTTGTAATCGCTGCGGGACCACAAAATGAATCAGCCATTTAAACTCAGAATAGCATAAAATTGGATATTGTTCCAACATCTTTGTTTTTTCAGTCGTCTCTATGCCTACAGCTCCTAATCACCATCCAGGAGGATGTCCTCCTTTTAATGGCTTCCTTCTCATTCAGAAACTCCAACAATGTTGTCCCGGTGCTCTAAGTTCCGCTGAATCGATCTCAGACCACCTTGATAAAGTCTATTCATGGTTCTGTTAATCGACTGAACAGGGATTCCTCAGTCTGGGAGCGGCTGGTGCGTTTGTGCTCTCTTTCCTCAAGTTGTTTCACAGGGAAGAAGTGCATAACTAATCCTTATTGTACACATTCGAGCTCCTCTTGCTCTGAAAACATCCTGAAAATTACTCAATCGAATTGTTTTGGTGGTGGCGTGTGCGCACGCAGGCCATTGCTCAGAGCGGGTTTTGAACATTTCACAGAAAAATAATTTCTCATCTCACATCTGGCTGACCAGTGAGTCAC
Source organism: Pao palembangensis (assembly GCA_015343265.1). Classification (NCBI taxonomy): domain Eukaryota; kingdom Metazoa; phylum Chordata; class Actinopteri; order Tetraodontiformes; family Tetraodontidae; genus Pao; species Pao palembangensis. Next base: position 7,090,080 of record CM027094.1, on the reverse strand, counting down.
CCAGCTGACTCTGAGCCACAACTGGACACGAATCCCAGTTAATAAGTTCAACATTTCACCATTAAAAACAAAACATCCTCACCGCGGTCCCTTTGAACAGAACTTATAATAATATAATCACAGGTGTTTTGCAGTGACGCTGATTACAAACCGTTCCAGGAGGGTCAAATTGGGTCGCGGTGCCGCTCGTGTCTGCTCACCGAGTCGGTCTCACCAAATAAAACAGAACCTTAAAGAAGCACATAAATAACACTTGTGTTTTCCTCTGCTCTCATGTCACAATAAATGTTTTGTCTCCAAAACTGATGGAAAGAAGCAACAGAGGTCTTTCAAACATTAAACACGATGAGAATAATTGTGCATCCTCAGGAAGAGTTTAGGAAGCAGCTGTCTAATACCCAACTCTGTGAAACTCGTTAGCTCGATTATTCCCACATGTAGAGACCAGTCCCCTCGAATCACAGCTTCTATACACTAGAAAGCTTAAATATTTGTAGTGTTAGATCCCACTACAGGTGGGATGCTTTGTGTGATAATGAAATTTGATCTACATAATGTATATCTCTATATCTTCACTATGTAGAGTTGTACAGGTGCACAGACTACAGATACTGACTCACTTGCACTTATCCTGTAATTTTTTTTTCTGCATGTAAAGAAACCTTCACTTATGTCATAAAGGTTTTTTTAACCTTTCATCTTTTTGTTAGGCTGGAAGTTTGTTCAAAAGCATAGGTTCTCTTATCTTGGGTGCATATGCGTTTCGAGGACCACCCAGTGTTTCTGCGGGTTATCTGACCAGTCGACAGCACTTTTTGGTACCTTCCAAAAAAAAAAAAACCTAAGATGCAGTATGTATCTGCTGTAAACCTCTGGCTCTCTCGGGGCTAATTTAATATTATTATTCAGAGTTTATCATATATGCAGGTAAAAGGCAGATTCTTCCACTGAAAGAGCTAACATTATCATATGCTTGATGCAGAACATGGGTGGAGTTCCCCTTTAAAATACAGAGTCATTTCTTTGTTCCACCATATTGGGTTTTTTCCACTGCATTACCCACACAGGTCACAGAAACCCACAAGGTTTACTCATCAGCATTTGCTGGATCTGTGCTGTTAAGTGCGAATGAGCACAACGTAGAGATAAACGATTCCTTTCCACCGATGAGGAACACTGCTTTACCAGGACTGAGCTGAACAGACTCCAGAGAGCAAAATGACAAGGGCAAATGCAGGCATACTTGAACTTGCTAGAATAAATAAAATGTTCTTGTTTAGTTTTACTTTAACAGTTAAAGTAAGACTACTGTTGTGAGACTACAAATAAAATTGTCATCAATCAACTGAGATCATACTTTCTGAGGTACTTAAAAGGTAACCACGCTAAAAGCACAGTAATACCGCAGACAAGGATCAACCACTTTCCAGCAATGTTGCATAATGTTACACAGACACAAAAAAACCCAACCAAAAATATCTGTTATGTATTGTATTGGGGGCGTGGCCTGTTATTGGTTTCATCACATCCCACAAATGAGTCTTAGATCAACTCTTGAACATTTCGGACAGTTTGGAGGGCTAGAGAACTTTACTGGATTCATCAAGCAGCCGCACTTTGTGCCATTATGAGTTAATAACTGTAATTAACCCAACTTGTCAGTAGTTTTAACGCCGTGGCTGTGTGATATACAGTATGTGTGTGAGGGCAGGAACTTTAAACCTTATAGGAATGTCTGTTAACAGCAGGGGTGGTTTTGCTAAATGTAGCCCAGCAGGATGTACAAACAGCAAGTTTTCTCTATAAATGTTGCAGGTTGTTTTAAGTCTTGGCTTTAAACTTTAAAAATAAAAAAAAAACCCTTTGGATTCATTTGGAATGGATGAAACCATCAGGAGGGTTACAAAAACAGCGTAACAAAACTGGATCCAATTAAATTCCAGCAACTGGTGCATAAAAGAAAGCCCACAAAGATGGAGCCAAGATTGAGCCAAAGGATAATGCTGTTTATCCCTTTAAGAAGACATCATTCCTCTGAGGACCTTCCAAATGTACGCATGCAGGCACAGTAAACAGCGCTCAGATGGTAGCCGGAAACCCTTCCCAGTAAGCCCCTCTCCCACATCTGTATGTGTCTCTGAACGGCGGCGACACTGACCGCAGCAGCTCTGAACAGACCTCTGACACAGAAATGGAATCTATCTTTGAAGTCCAACCACATTTCAAATGGATCCGGATGAGAGAATCCTGCAGTCAGAATGGGGCCTGAAATCAGTCAGTAGTCAACAGCCTTGCACTCATGCAAAAAGTTAGAATATCCAGAACTAAATTACATTTTCTGACCAGCCGGCTCAACTGGAGGTACCCTCCTGCTGATGGTCGGCCAGTGGGGTGGGGGGGCAGCAAGGGGAAAGGGACAGACACATACATCACAAATGCAAAAGAAGTGTAAAAACAAAGCAAGGAGCTGGAACACAGTGCGGGAAAACTCATTTCCTGATGATGCAGAGAACTGATTGAATGTTCTTGCACCATTTGCGTTTTCAGATGGTACTTTATGGACGTTTGATGGTGACGAGTCTCATTATTTCTCCTTTCAACACGAAGGACAAATATATGAATGAGAATGTCCCAAAGAGCAGAGCCACAGCTGGATCTGACCAGAGTCTACTCCCCAGTAACAGATGACATAACCAGGACAAAAAGATTCAGGAAGAAAAAGAAGAAAATATTTGGCAAATGTGACTCACTATACATATATAAATATATATATATATATATATATATATTTATATATGTATTGAGATGTGTCCTGGGCTGGAGACCACCATCATGGCTTCACTGCAATGCCTTAAGTAGAAACACCTGCTGTTATTTGCTCCGATAAAAACAAGTCATTTTAAAACTTTATGGGCTTCAGCCATACTGTGGGGGATGTTTTCAGGTGGTGAGCAAACTAACGGTGGAGGTGGTCACTGCACGTTTGTTCAGTCGAGACACTAAAACTCTTTGTACTTTAAGTACTGTATATTACATTTTGTTCAGAGCAATTATTTACACAACTCCACACCTTATATGTGTAATATTGAGGTCTGACTGATTTAACCACCTCAAATGCATGGCGATGTCGACTAAGGAGGCTTCTATTATTCTGCAGAGGAGGGTGGCTTTAATTGAAACCAAATCTTTAGAAAGACTTCAGTGTTTTAAAGATCTGCCTTGCCAAACCTTGGCGCCTGCATGCTCAGCACAGACTGCAATTTTGTGTTTCATCTCCCCCATCAGAGCAAAACAAGATGCATGGGTCCAGGCACGTGGCACGGATGAAACGCCGGAGCTGGTTCACGGCAGCAGCGGTGGTGATGATCTGTTTGGCTGACGAAGCAGAAACAATCCTAAAATTTTGAAAGGAGATGAAAGCGGCACCTTGTAAAGACTGGCCTGTTTATTTATCAGTGATAAAGGAACTTTTGAGGCTTGTTTGAGGCTTTTCTCATGCTTTTTTGCATGTTTGTCTTGAAAACTGACTGGACATTTAACTGTATTCATGATAATAATATTGTTAAATTCCCACACAACTGTGTGTCCATGAAAAAAATCACATCACATTAAAGACACATTATTTCATCCCCGTTTTCATTCACAGCAGAAAAAACGGCAATTTGAAACAATGGATGCATATAAATCAGACAGTTTAACACAATCTGTTGAAATCGCATTAGCCAGTGGAAACGGCCAAATACCACAGTCATTATTTGTAGCCCGCTGAAAGTCAAACTTGGATGTAGCACAGAGACAATGTGAGCGTTAGCATGTCTCTCCCCGCTAGAAGACGGGGGTGTTTTCATGAGCGCTTCTTTTGCGGCTCATAACACGGGGGTCACTCGGGGATTTTGAGCTGAAAGAAAAAAAAGTGGGCTTCATGCGCCAGATTAATTTGTTGTTCTTGCCATGTGTTTTCATTTTGAGCATGGTCAAAGTGGTGCAGCCTCGCACGCCTTTTGCTGAGCTGAAGTGTGCTGTGGAAAGACTGACCCCACAGCTTCCTGCTCCATAAAGGCCAACCTCACACATGTACAAATAAGTTTTACTGCTAGTGACTGCAGGTGACCTGATGAGGAATTTCACTCTGGCAATACAATGAAGCCTTTCTCTGCTGACTATTGATACAGTTATTCCTGACATTCAGTTAGCGGTAAAAGACGCTTTTGCAAAGGGTTGGTTGATAAATCGCTGAGTCAGCATGTTGTATATTGTCAGTGTAATTGACTGTCATGTCAGCCAAAATGTTATTTATTGGGTTTGGTGCCCAGAATGTGTTTTTAAAGCTCAAAGAACTCAAAGAACAGATATGAGTGAAGCTTTTACATTGCTAATGATGCTAAACTCTTTCTTTTTACATGCAATATTGGTTTCGAAAAAAGCAGAAAAATCTTCAGTTTTATATGTTTCAACACACATTTGTGGTCATTAGTTTTAATCCCGAACTGCAACGTTTTAAATGTTTGCTGCGACATCCACCCATGAGGTGCATGCTGGGAATCCTGCACTTATCTGTGAAACATAAGCCAATTTATGACACAGCTTCACATTCCGTCCTCTGTCCTCGTGCCTCAGATGCTGTGTTTGACGGCTGCCAGGACACCATTAACCCGGACTTGACTCAGCCTTCAGAGGAGTGGATTTTCTTGTCTTTCTTGAACACTTTTGTGGTTTTTAAGCGCGATCTTACGGGACTTTTTGGTTGCGTGTGTAGAGTTTCAAGCAAAACAGTTTGAACATGTAACTACCTGGCCAGTTGAGCCAGCATGTTTTTGCCCATTACTTAATAAGTTACTATGTTTGGGAACGTAGGGAGCAGTGAGATCATTGTGCAGTCTACATGGCATGGTTTACTCTCTGCATTGGGTTTTTGTTATGTAAGCCATATAAAGGCAGAGGAGATGTGATGAAAATGTGTTTTGGTTTGCTGTATTGGAAGAAAATGGAACACCATGTAAGGAAATCTCAGCCCAAGGAAATCTGATTGAAAGCATCTGGCAGTGAGTGCAGTAGACAGATGGGTCGCAAACCCTTCTGGGGCTAGAAGATGCATTTTCTAAACGCAAAACATCAACAACAACAACGTTACACAATCTGTACTTTATTCCGACTGGCAATCAAAATCGGGTCATTTAAAATGATCAATGAACAGTTTATTGAATCAAACATACAGGTCTGATATTTTCCCCAAGCTGAAGAGAAACATAAAATACATCATTTCACCAAGAAAAAAAAAACACTGTAAAGTTTTGTTTTTTCTTTTTTTTTTACAGCATATATGGAATCTTTATGGGCTGACCCGAGTGGCTTGAATCAGCTTCAAAAACAAATAGAAAAAGGGACGGGTCTGCTCTGTTGTTTAATTGAGCTCTAAACTGAAGTTAATAAAAGCCGAGCACATGTATGTGCAGGTGAACACAAGCGCGTCCACCAGCAAGACCTCTTCTCAGCGTCTACAAACAAGCTGCATTACTAATGGGGCTGATGTGGATGCAGACTTTAGTGCTACTCGTCATCTTTGCTCTTCTTTCTTTACATAATAGCAATAATATAAGAGCATTTCTAGCTGGTGGTGTGTGCACTGATGAAGCATTCCTTTAAAATCATTCTGCACCCAAATGCATCAGAGCTGAAGGGCTTAGTCCCTCAGGGTTTGGTACTAAAGAGGATGAGAAGCACAAGTACATTAAATAAATGTGTTCCTGATGTTCCCGTCAGAACTGTTTTGTGGTGCTGTCTGGCTTGTTTTGGCTGAGATCATCAACATCCTGGCTGATCATAAAGACGGTGAATTCTTCAACAGGAATCTGCAGAATAAACGACATATACTTCAAAACAATCGTTAAATCCGGGCCCAAAAGAATGCTTTGAAGGACCTGACTGAAAGGACATGAAGTACTGGTTGCTGATGAAGAAGACAGAACTCCCGAGGGTAACTTTATCTTACCTAGACTGACTGGTATTGACAGATTTAAAAGGTGATGGTGAAGCTTTGCAAACATTCAAGCTGAACTTTATACTTTACTCTACAGATAGTTACAGATAATACAGATAATAATGCTAATATCATTAAGCCCAATTTTTAATCAATAATGACAGAAAAACACCACCAAAAAGTAAATAAAGTCACTGCGTCACTATGACACATAATTTGGTGTTGTAGAAGTGGAAATAGTTCACTCGGGTTGCACAACACTGACAGGAAAGGCTATTTAGTAGTTCTTCATGAGTTCTTTGCTGTGGTTGGGGTGTAATTTAGTACCCACTGCTGTGTGCTTGTTCAGCAGTTTCTGGGATGCAATTTAACATCAGGCAGACTTAAGAATCAGCCCTTCCATGCAGAGGTTATTTGGTTGTCTGTGAGGTGTAATTTGTTGGCAAATGGCACAAATACTGGTATGATAGTTCCTCCTGATGTCGTCAGTATGCCACATGCATGTTGCATCTTAAAAAAATGGTGCACAGAAATTATGCTGGGTACCAAAAGAGCAGCTGTTCCATCAGTTGTTTGGATTGTAAAGCCGCTGGGTCAAGTGTGTTATTTGTGTCTAATATGTTGCAGAAGGTGCAGCTAATTATCGCACAGAAATTCAAAGGAATACAAAAAAAAAAAAAAAACATAATGTGCTCATGCACCATTACCTCATGCGACATGCAGTAAAATCAGAATAACAAATGTACGGAACTACATTGGATGCATTTTCAGACCTCCCATCGAGGCGTATAAAGTTCACACAGGTGGTTCTGCTTTCTTGGCAACATATGCATTGAGGGTAAAATTGCTACAATATGTGTTGCTTGCTTTTTGTGCTGGATGTAAAATAACAAACAAAGTGTTGTAAAGTTCGAGTTCATTTAATTTAACCATAAAAAAAGTTCCAGTAAGTGATTTTAACCCCTGTGACCTCCCTTGTGACCCCACTTATGCATGACTTGAGCCTCACAGAGGAAAGGAATGAATGACTGCATTTATATAAACTTTGATTCAGAGACATAAGTTATTTAACTTGTTTTTCAGATCTAATACTGAGGTTTCTGGTGGTCTGGTGGTCTCAAGAGGATGGATGGGGGAAATCCATGCAATTTTTGGACCAGAACATTCCCAAAACATGTTTGAGATCTTGGCTTTGGTACCCATTCATTAAGAATCAAAGACATTCTGGCACCTTGTTAAAACATGGGGTTGATTACAGGAGGTTTTCTCAATGGTTACAAGCCCGTTTTCATTTAAAGGTAACTGGATTTCATTTAGATTGTTGATGGTCCTCCTTTAAACCCTGAACTGACCAGTATCACAGACAGAAACACAGAACCGTAGTCATTTTTTAAAAACATATTGGACCTCCAGTTGAAACCTTAACCTTTGCACTGTAAAAGTGCAGCTGCAGCTTTTAAATTTTGCACTTAATCATTCCTGAAGGAAAAAATGTGTCCGTGATTGTGATTCCTGGAAAACCGCGCAGACAGGATGACCACGCTTCTCCTCCAGTACAAAGCGCCGGGCGTCTCAGGATTAAGTGTTTTGTCTGTGAACGATGGAGAGGCTCGTAAAAGCTCAGTGCCCCGCCGCGTCACTCCAGCCATTTTGCTGAGTCTGGCTACACGTGCTTATCAATGTACCACAACAACTCTTCAAATGTTTTATTAACAAGTATGAAGTGTAACGCTGCAGGCAAATAACTCATGTTATATATAACCTGTCAGGTATGTAAAGGTGGGTCCTGTTTGTCATAAAACTTCACTAAGGTCTGCGCCTGTGCTCAGCAGGATGTAAACACTCAGCGTGCAAATCACGGAGGGTTTTTTATAAACATGTGGTGGCTCATTCCATGCAGTGGCACTACTGAATCAATCAATCTTGAGAGGAATGGTTTAACCCCAGAAACGGCGGGGTTATATTATCAGCCCTCCTGCTGGGCAGAGCTGCTTATTAGGCAGCATAAAGCAGCCTCACGGCTTCGTTTCTGCAGGGTAAAACATAAAATACCTCCAGCATTACTTTTAATTTCCCTTGAGCCTCACACAGAAGTGAACATCATTAGTTTAAAAACAGGAAGTACGCATGCCCTGCAGCTTTGGAGCTAAATCTGATTTCCTAGAGGGGAATTTAAGAAAAAAACTAGGAAAAAAAAAAGAAAACTGCATCTTTTGGATTGATCATTAGTGCATTGGTCAGTTGTTCCAGTGTCGGTGGATCTGTCAGGAGAACATCATGCAAAGCTGGCCTCTTAAATCTGACTGTTACTCAGCCCAGACCAGACCTCCCCGGATCTCTGACTCACAGCCTCAATGCAGCGGTGACAGCATCACATCATAGCCACCGCAGCCTGTTTCCACGACAGCAAGAGAGCCATCAAAGGAAGAGAACCCCACTTCCAGTATCTCCATAACCAGCTGCAGGTTGTTTTCCAACATGGACCCCAGAGAGACAGGGGAGATGATCCAGAACATACTGGAGGACAAACATCATCGCACGATGGGTCATTCAGTCTATTTGCTGTTTGTCCCTGGCAACGAAAACCTGAATTCCTTCATTCCACTAGTATGGTGCTCTTTATCCAAAAAAGTGAAAAGTAGGTTAGTGTTGCGTTTGTCATGGACATGAGGCTCTGTAATATCCCCATTTAGGCTATTTGTTGTGGGCCAGTCAGATGTTTTTAGATGTTCTGCAGGATGATGGTGTTCAGTTCCACGTCGACATACCACTGTGAAGAGTCACACACAAGCATAATTGTCATCAGTCTTCAACAAGTAAACTCATTTTCATGCCACAAATAATCCCTACAGCGGTGTCACGTGGGTGTCAGGCCAAGTTCCTCAGCTGATCAGTGCACAGTGAGAACGTTCCTGCAACTGTGGCGTAATACACAGCGACCCAAGGAATCACTGAGGATTTCTGTCTTTCTGGAATCCAACAATGACTCAGAAAGACTGAACAACCAGGAACATGTGCAACCTTGTGTGCCTATTTGACCATTAGAGCTTGACATCGTGCAACCTTGTGTGCCTATTTGACCATTAGAGCTTGACATCGTGCAAAGCAGACTGTTTCACGCCTAAAGTCAAACCCTAAGATAGGGAGGACAACTTCTGACAGGGGGAACAAAAAGAAACCATAACAAAGGTGAGAAGTTCCATCAGAACCACGGCAAAGCCGCGCAAGAAATGTTACAGAAATTAGTCTTGAATCACCTACAACCATTATTGAGATTCAGTTCAAGCTTTCTGTGAATTTAATTAAATACATAATAAATGTGTAAAGTGCCTCTCCAGGGGCTCAAACAATAAACGTTAATGTCTCTGCAATCACTAAAGGTCCTTTTAAAGTCCCTCCAAACATTTGCTAAATGAATATTTCAACATGTGGTTACAGCTAATAAAACGCTACGAGATCTGGTTTACTTCAATGGTCCCAGTACTTTCCAGTGCTGGGACAGGGATCATTTTGACTTCAGCACTTTCACGGCTTTGAACGGGCTCAGTGATTTATATTCAGGTCTTCAAACTTCAAAGAATGCATTACAGAAACGTATGTTTTCCAGATTTCCAGCTACTGCAACAATTCAAGGTTACTTATACTGTGTGGCTCCTGTTTAACATTTCATTTCAGACCAACGTGAACTCAAACTGTCTCACACGCTTGGTCTATTTATTGCACTTTTCGCTTGATCACAGGATAAGTCTCATTTATTGACAGAAGCAGCGTGATGTTCCACATGCTAAGCTGTGCTCTTTACCCTCCACTCCCGTCACACTCTGGTCAACTCAGCTTTCTTCTCAAGATTCTACGTCTTTTAGCGAAAGGCTGTTGTTGACTGTTTACCGATTGTTGCTATGAGGCTAAGACTTACTTGGATCTCTTACAAACATGTTCTCACTCCCAAATCATTACGTACAGCTGCCTGGTCAGCGTTTCAACGTTTCAGATGAAAATGTTCCACGTTCTTTGTCAGCACCACCAAGTTTACGCAGAGAAATATACAATCACTGTCATAATAAAGATTGAGGCTTTTCTTTTTTCCACGATACAATTAGAATGAAACAGGTTCATGTAAAGAACGGAACAAGCTGTTTGTCCATGAAACCAGGGTTTAAACACTGGGAATAGAGAGTAATGATGACAAATAGCCCAGTGTTACAGTCCAGGCAATTCTAAACATGTACATTTCTGCGTTGTGTTTGCACAGTTGGCAGATTCATCCATGAGGAAAAAGCACACGCAGGACAGGAAGTTCCGGTTTGCTTCCAGGTTAGTGCTTTTCCTTTTTCAAGCAGTTGGCATCTTATAAACAGAGCTGTGGTGGTGCGACTGCAACCAGGAAAACAGTCCTTCGTGGTGGCTAACATAGCTCAGAGAACTTTAATGTGAAATTTGGGTTAATTTTTCATTATTCACTTACTCTTTTCAGGTTTGTTGAACCTCAAATAGACACCACATCATTTTTCAATGCACGAACTGGCCTCTGCTATGAGTTGACCTTTGCTCGTTAAGAAAAAGAGTTTTAAAAAAGAACATATGACACATAATGTGTCTGAATTCAAAAAGGGGAATTCAGAATTACCTTTTGTGTCAGCAGAAACGTCCTCAGTTACATCATACTAAATCCTTCGGGGGATTTTCTCGGCTAACTAAATTCACTCTGCTCTTATGTGAGAGGGATTACCCTCATTTCAACCAAATCTGCAAATTTATAAATCTGACGTCAGGCCTAAGAACTGGCATCAAATGTGGAACAAAGTCAAAGCGAGTCTAATGGAAATGATGTCAGATGTGAAAATGGCAGAGAGGTCGGGGGATTGGGAAGCTTTGGCCTGTCAGGAGACAGCAGGTTTATCATAAAACAGTAACTCAGACCATCCATATGATGTTTTTATCACATTAATGTCTGCGTTGGAGACAGTTAATTACCCCTGATGTCTTCCCATCGTGTCTTCCAAACCAGCTGCATTAAAAAGTAAAAATATCAGGAGCTTAGCCCATCTGACGAATCATAAGACTCTGACACATCATGCACCGTTTTGAAGTAGTGTAACATTTTTACGCAGCCTGAACAGGACATTGTTGAGAGATTGAGAGCGGTAAATTCGCCTTAAATGATCCAACATTCAAATTGAATGGTATTCCCCTTAAAACCTTCCACTGCTTTTTAAGTACTGGCATCAGTGGCTCTGTATCAGAATATACATCATAAATTAGACCTTAAATACAGCAGAAATTGTAAATATGTTCCAGAGAAGGTGGGCCGTTGAAATCAAAGCTGAAAACACACAGTCACACAAGTACAAAGAGAATGCAGCGTAAATGAATGTTCCCGAAGTGTGTGTGTCTTGTGTGGGAGAGCTGACATGTGTTTCCACCTGTCTGCATGTGCATCTTGACAGTGAATATGCCCCTGGCATTGGTTTATGACTGGAACTCCACCAGTGCTGAGCCTCCCAACACCTGTGCAATAAATCACCCGTCCGCTCCTATAGGTGTTACATAACCCTGCAGAGTTTTACTGACACCGGCGTGGCGCTGCCCAAGATGGAGGCCCTGTTCATGGGCGGCAGGGGTCGACTCATCTTTTGCACGGGGAGGTGGGGCTGTAGCACATGGGTGTCATTAACGTTGCCTCCGGAGGTTTGAAAAAAAGAGAACATAAAGGTTGTAGAGACAAGGGCATTGATGTTTGTGTGGGCTATATCCAGGCACAATCCGCTGATTTTGTGTTTACAGCTGTTATTGATATTATTGGTCGGTTCTTAGCTTTAAATTCCATTTCAGATGAACTGATCTCAACAAAGTCATCACAAGCTGCCTCTCAAAAAAAGTCAAACAAAGTTAGCATAAGGGCTCGTTTGGCGTGAGACTAAAATAGAGCTGAGAGAGGATGAACATCAGCAGCGTATTTGTCAGGTGAAAAGAAACATTGTCAAATGTTTGGCTAAAAAAGGAACTTGAGCAATAATAAAACTCCTCAGGACACACGAAGAAGATATCAGTCACAGGCAGCCTTCCTTGGATTGCTCTGGAGCTGTGGAAGTTTCCCGGATCCACCACTGGGAGGTAAGCCAGCTGCAGTTTCCATATGAACCAAATAAATACAATATGTCACACGGAGGGAGGAAAAAGTGACGCGCACACAGAGTTAAATATACAGTATAATCCAAAACCTGAAGGCATGTGTTGGTGATGTGAGCTCATAAAATCCATTCAAAGTCCAATCACAGCGCTGAAGCCAAGGTCAGCGAAGCAGCTGACATGTGGGGGGTGGAGGGGCTTCACACCTTGCCTATGCTCCTGAAGCTTCCTTGTTTATGCAGATATCATCAGTTTTTTCCTCATTTCTCTTTGACAGAGTTTGAGCCAGAGTGGAGGGAGAACTGCCGGTTACAGAAAGTCCCCCTCCGCAGAGCCAAGAGCTCATACAAACCCGCTGACTTCACAGGGGAACCAGCTCCGAACACCCACATTCTGCTTCTCTGCATTGGCTAAAAATATACGGCAGATCTACAATGCAATCATCTCCGTCCTGGAGGTCTTGTCGAGGCCAGCATTTGATTTCTGGGTATGTGACTTGGCAAAAGGGCAAGAAAAGTTTTGGGTTGAGTTTCTTGTGGAAATGCAATATAATTAATTTGTAGCTGCACTATCTGGAAAAAAAAAAAAGCATAATGATATGTTAAAAAAAAAAATCACACGTTATTTTGTGCAAATAAATAACACAGCGTGGGGAAATAGCCAAGTCCCAAGAAAAAAAAGCCCTTTTATGTGTTGCCAGGGCCCTTTTTGCTTTAAGCATCTCTGAATGTTTGATTATTGCCTCTGCCAAGGGAGGAGCTTATGTAATTAGTAACATCTACTAAGACTTCCATACATCCATCGACTTCGACTTCAGTCACAGAGAGTAACTTTTGTAAATCACCCAATCTGCGTAAAGACCAGAGCAGATGAGTGAAATCATCCTTTAGATCTCTGCTAAGCCCTGTTGACGGCCCTGGTGGTAGACTGTAGGTTTCATTTCACACATCAAGGGAGCAGTTACAGTCGAAATCCAATTACAGAGAATTCCCAGAAGTCCCAAAGCCCCCATAAAGCCATCAGACTTCATTTCACCCAGGTCACTTCACAAACACAAGAGTAAGGAGCCTCCAAAGAGAGTTGGAAACAAGAAAGAGGCGAACCCCTCCCACAGATTCACGTTCACAGTCACATGATATCCAGAAATATCTGGATGAGTCACCCCGACTTTCTGCTCCTACAGACTATCTCGGTTACTTAGAGAGAATGACTGACACCAGTGTTTTGTGGATTTATTATTTTTGCAAATCTACTGCTCAGTTTGCCAAATGAAATCATGAGCAACAGTCTTCAGGTGGTACGTGTATGTGGGAGCGATCGCCATAGCTTTATCTCGTCTACAAGCATAATTCACCTTTTTGTGCAGAAATATCTCCCACCACCCAGATCTTATCTTACACCGTATGTTCTGAACTCGGGATCTGCTACTCGTTCAATGACCTCATGTTGCCTATTATGTGACTGCAATCGTATTTTTTTGTCTTTTTGTTTTTTTAATGTCGGTTTTGCCGCTCTGCTTATGTGTTTCAGCATATTTTAAAGCTTTAAAGTGAAAAAGTTTAAGCCTGAAGAATGGAACAAATCAAACAGTGGAATTATCAGCATGTCTCACCTTCAGACCGTGAACGTTGGGGCCGTAAAGCGTTGCCTTTGCCCAAGGCTCACAAAAAACTGCTATTAAAGGGACAGGTGGCGTCATTCTCTCACTTATCCTTTGAGGTACAACCTTTAACTTGTGTTGAGAGAAAATCTGCCCGTTTAACAAGCATGTTGCATAATTTTAGGACCAGTCACAGGTTTTTAAAAAAAAAAAAAAGAGACAGGATTCACACTGACACGGTTAATTTCATAACCCCGACACAGCTGCTGTCAAAGAGCTGCAACCCAATCTCTGCATGAGATACAGTGTGTGTGTGTGTGTGTGTGTGTGTGTGTGTCTGTGAACTTGGACATATTGTTCTGATTATTCAGGCTGATTTGGCCTGGTCATGTTCGTCAGAGCTGTGCGCTGAAGTAGTGCAACAACAAAAACCTCCTGACGTCTCACTTGTTTCACAACTCTCTGTACAACAGTTAATAACAGCTATACTGATATAATCCTTTGGGGCAAACAAAATACATTATGAAATCCACCACCATGAGGGATTTATGTGCTTGTTTACAGGGATTTTGTGTCAGATTCACAGAGCGTGAGACAAAACTGTGTCCAAAAAAAGGAAACACTTGGGCCACATGTGCATTATTTCACTGCAAAGTAATCATAAATAAATTCCAAGTTGTCAGAAAACTGGATGGTTGTGTTACAGAACAATTTCATGCTTTAGTTTTGGGGTTTGAAGTATTTCAGGGAGATATTTCCATTGTTGGGTGTGATGTTTGTGTGAAGATTTGTAGCAAATAAACCAGAAAGGGACGATGGTTTGATACATGCTTTATTAGAATATTAACCCAACACTGTCGGTCATTAATCATCACATCTCCAGGGGAGGTGCTCCACACGTGTGTCTCCTACAGAGCTCTAAAATGGCCCAAACTTAGGGACATCTCGTATTGGCGGTGTTCTTCAGTGTGGTGTGCCAAAGTCGATCCTGTTCCTGTCGCTGCTGTGGGCCTAAATACACGATGGTGACTTAGCTGAAACTGCTGACGACAACATTGAGTCATCTGGAGGAAACAGTTACCAGAAGAGAAAGTCGGTGATGGTGATGGTCCGCCAGTTGCTCCAAGGCGAGGGCAGGAAGAGGTCTCATCACGCTTTGCATTCCTCTCTGAGGTGTCACAACTTTCAACCTTTAAAAAATAGAAGGTCCTCTGCACAGCTGACTGTATTCATGTCATATTTGCTTCCTTTTTTTCTCTGCCCAATGAGAAATGATGACGACGGGTGTGGTCAGTCAGCGCTGGAGCTGAATAGTCTAAATATGCTGCTTTTCTTAAAATGTACTCATTTTAAGTGTAACTAGATGGAAACGGTTCACTGTGGTGAGGTGTTGGGTCCATCAAGACCTCACTGCACACATGCTGGGTGCTCCAGACCTCTAACAGAAACCAGACTGACTTCATCTAACAGTCAGATGCAAGAATTAATGCAGCCACAGGTCTGTTTTTATTGGACTGTGAGGCGGTAAACGGAGCAGTGAGTATGGTCAGTGCGGGGAAGTGTCGTTCCTGGCATGTTCGGCAGCATAAACATCCAGCAACGTGATGAGCGAGACCTCATATCTCCTGATGCACGGGCTTGTTAATAATTTGTGTAAAAAATCTCAGATGATCCCTCCCTCACGTGTTAGAGCTTATTGTTTGACACTGGAGGCTGCAGCTCATCCCAGAACCAACTTTAAGGGGAATACACTGAGAAAATCAGCATGAAGAATCGCACTTACATCTACAGCCCATGTGGAGACGCTCACGCGTGAGGATGGATGTCCTAAAATCACCATTTACAGGGTTGATCATGGCATGAGTGGATAAATTCTTTACTGTAAATTCACAGTTGAGTCACTAAATCCACAACTGGAAGCTGATAAATGTGAGTGTGCAGATGACGTCTGGACACTTGTGAAATTTCACAGATTTTTGTCCCAACGGGAGATTTGTGGCATAAATGCAGCTGCGTTGACTTTGACGTGCACGGGCCCACCGTCAGTGCAGATGGAGTGTTCAGTCTGCCGAGGCGGCCAGTGAAATCACAGTGCTTGAGGCAAGAGGTAGGAGCCTGCCAGGATCAGCCAATGATGTCATGAGAAAGGAAGTGAGTCGGGCCGAATGTTCCTCGTGTCATATTTATGAAAGTCCTCAGAGCTGCACGCTGAAACAAAGGCAGTAAATTGAGTCACTGCCGTGAAGCTCATGTGAACATTAGCTACATCGTGTGATGCAGTTTTAACATGAGTGATGATCAGCACCATCGCCAAGATTCTCAGATCGTCTCTAGTTGCAGCCTTATCACCTGCAGAGCTGCATAAATTAAAGATCTGCTGTATTTCTACATAAACAACACCTAAAGCAGAGATGGAGATTAACAGAAACCGGTGTGAGAAGACCTTATAGTGGCCTCTGGACTGTTCACACCTTAAATCTCCCTCCACTTGTACCTGACTGTAGGTGACTGGAGTTCATGGACGACTTCAGCACATCGACGGTGTTTTTATTCCGAGCTCCTTAAATCTCTGTTGATAACATCTGAAATGAAATTTCATATTCAAGTTGAGCACTTTGCACAATTGGTTTATAGTAATAAATAATTTGAGTCCACAGAGCTTTATGCGCAACCTTAAAACTTCCACTTTAATCCCGGAGGTTTAAGCCAACAGTCAGGCGTTGGTTTCTCAGAAACTCCACCAGAGCAACACGCTGCACTGAAACATCTTGGACTGGGATGGATATGTCCTCTTTGACTCTTCTCTGTGTTTTTACATAAATGCTGGCACAATTCTGCTCCTTCAAGCTGGAGCAGATGGAAAATATTCGTCAGCTGAACACATGGCTAATACTACAGCTTTAGTTGTCTGGATAGAACCAAGTATAACGTTTTACATATTTTGATAAACTGCACATTTGTTCGTTTGAAACAGTTCACAGCGTGATCTCCTCTTTCGTGCAGCTGCATTCTCTGGAAGTTTCTATGACTCTCCTGACACAGATGTGACAGTAAAACTTAGATTATATAAGGCACAAAAAATGTTGGGATGTTGCCATCCTTGTTGAGCCTCCACCCAACAATCCACACGTAAAAATGTGTGATCACATCCTGATCATGTGTGATGACTGTCCCTGTCTGGGTCTCTGCTCAGGCTCTGCAGCAGGGATTTCTGGAAGGCCTGGTCACATGACTCTGGGATCAGGAACTCCAGCAGCAGGTCGCAGACACAGAAGATCAGATGCCTGCGTGTCATCACACAAATGACAGACTCGCGTAAGGATTACAGCACCCATTCCGAATTTTACAATATGAATTACTGCCCTACACAAACATCGAGAAACGAACACCTGAAAACATCCCTAGCAACATATGTTTGATGCTGAGATCAGCCCTTACGGAAATATCATTAAACATGAGCTGCTCGTGCAATTTGTCATCTTTGACACTTCATACTTGCCCAGAAACCTGGACACAGTCTCGGTTTAGCTCACATTTTTTAAGCTAATTATCCAATCACTATGTGGTCCAAAGCAATGAAAATTTTACAACATCCCATTTTCACCTCTCCCACCAGAGCCTGTACTGGTTACACCCTGCTTACATTCTCAGATTATGCCAGATGAATCTTCTGCAGTATAAGAAAGTCAACATGCTATTATTTGTGTTTTCATTCACTTAGGAGTAGGATATTTATATAAATATTGTGTCCCCGTCGATGGGTGTGATTCATGTTTAGAGCAGAACTGAATATAAACTTTAGTATTATTAGTGGTCAGCTGTGGAATATCTCTGTTGTAGTTTTATTTTCCATCAGCACACTCACTTGTTTATCTGAGGGTCCTGTAAAGACTCTAGCATTGTCTCTATGCTCAGTCTGAACTTCTCGCTTCCCAACATGTCAGTAATGATCTCTGTTCATGCAAGATTAAAAAAAAAGATTACAAAAGCAAAAACAAACAGGATTTAAAGGCCAAACCAGCAGCAGTGATGCACCTGGTAGGAGTTGCATTAGACAGTCCAGGCATTGCTTTTTAGCCTCTTGTCTTTGTGCAGCGCTGCGCTCTGGCCGTGGCCGGACAGGCAGCGTGCCTCCCGGCCACACAGCCTCCTGCAGCACTTGTAAGTAGATCACCCAGCAGGGGGCGCTGGTGAGGTGAGCAACTCCTACGTCCAACCATCTGAAACAGAAGATTATGCTCGTCAGCAGAAAGTAAATAAATGTATCCACATGGACATATGTTTTAAATTTAATGGGGATCAAGTGTGAAAAGACAGTTCTACCTCTCAATGAAGGTCCCAAAGAGCAGCCTGATGGTTTTCTGTATGTTCTCTGTGCACAGCCAGCTCCATTGGTCTTTCATCAGCAGACACAGAATGTTCAAAGCAACATCTGCCACAGCTGTATCTGCAGCGCACACAACAGGAAAGTTTTAAACATAGGAAAGTTTTAAACATTCTTTAAATGAGCAGCGGAATACACACGTCAGAGGGGACAAAGCGTCAAAGTCGAACACGGAGTTTTGCTGCGCCCTAGTGGTGATACTTGCCACTGCATGCTGAATTCACAGAAACGCTTGAAAACAAAAACATTCCGGGTCAAACTAAGAAATATTAACCTGTCACTTGTGTTTTTCCTGCTTCCTTCTTCTCTTTTGACAACTGATCGCAGCTTTGCCTGGCTGCTTTTTTTTTATTCGGCTCACATAATCGTCTTTCCTGCTGTTCGACAAAGCGCTCCAGGTCCGACACTGTCATGTTGCTAAGAACCTGAAGGCATCACGATCAAAGTTACCATGTCAGCTGGGTCTAACGTCCATGTGTCATTTATCAGAGGTGTTTTTCTTACTTACAGTGCTACCTTCACCGAAGCAGTATGCCACTTTAGGATGCAGGTCAGGTATATTGAGAGAGGGAGAAATTTTGCTGGAGAATATTGACCTCCTGTTTTATGTACACAAAACCAAAAATAAGCCTTTATAAATGCTTAAACCTTTAAATAAGACACAAAATATTATCTAAAGCTCTCACCTGTGCTTTCTGCTGTCCACTGTGCGCCCATCAGTCTCAAAGTCTTCCACTGGACTGAAGAGGTCTGGATTTGGGAAAGCTGTCTTCAAGGTATCAAAAGCATTTTCCATCATCTTAATTAAAAAGAGAGGAAAAAAATACATTAAATCTATGGATAGAAAGCCATTGGATTTTGTCACCCATGGATGAAATTGGATGTCAGTTTTGATTAAACATTAAATAAATAAATAAATAAATCTTTCTCACCTTATCGATTCTTGATTTGACAAAGGGTTTTCTTCCAAAATACCTGGTAGCATCTGAGTTGAGAGCCAAGAACTCCTGCATGTCCTCACTGTTGGACATCTCAGGAATGTTGCTTAGTTGCTAAACATACATAATCATCAACTCAGAAAAGTACAGAAGCAATTCAGTGGACACATTGAACGAATACCCACTTGAAGAAATGTGTCCAGTTGGGTTTTACGAGCTTCAACCTTGTCATTGTCTACGTTTCCGAACACGAGGTCCGGGAACATTTTCTTTGGGCCTTTCACATCTGAAATTCATAACAAACAGTGGTGAGCTGTGGCGGACGGAGATTTAAAAGATCCTTTAAGAGGTGATGTCTCACTCTTGATCAGTTTCTTGATTACAGATTTTTCTTCTAAACGTGTTTTCAAGTTGAGAAACTCGCTGTATCTCCGGTCGACGGTGTGATAGCACACACGCTGCACAGTGCCACTGTTTTCTGCCTCAGCCACCATCTCAAACTGTTAGAGAGACAGTGTGTGTGATCATCTGTGGTCCACACACAAGCGTCAATCAAATATCTAAGCTTACCGTTACAGCGTAGAGAGTGCATGGATGTGTGCTGGAGCCACGCTGCTCCATCGCAGTAACAGCACCAGAAACGTGCACATTCTGGATCCTGACAGGTGAGGCCTGGTGTGTAGATGCATCAAAGTTGTTGGAGGTAACACAAGGTTTTCTTGAAGGAGAAGTTGCAGATTTCTCTGGAGCTACACCAGCTGCCCACTGGGTGTCCATGGGGGCCACAGCCTTTGGTCCAAGGTTTTTAAGAGGACCAAAGCAGCCAAAGTTCTCTTCATCATTTAAGTTGAGGTTGCAGAAGTTAGCTGGAGGGCCACAGTCACAAAGCCCTCCTGTCAGCTCATCTGAAGAGTCTGAAGGAATCGGCGAGTCCAACAAAACCATTTTGGACCTTATTAAACGGGATGATGCTGAACAGCAGTTCACTTTGCAATGTTCTCGTTTCCCAGAAGCCACCAGGCTGCACTGGGAGGAATCCCCATCGCAGCCTGAACTCCAGCTTTGTACATCATCAAGATCCGTGGTGCTCTCACTGCTGACGCCATCTGGCAAAGAAGACTGGGATCTACATGTGGTCCATGATTCACGCCGATTCTCACCCATATACAGTGGATGTCCTGGGGGATCATTCAGATTGACTTTCTGTGGCTCTCT
This sequence comes from Pao palembangensis, assembly GCA_015343265.1. Lineage (NCBI taxonomy): Eukaryota > Metazoa > Chordata > Actinopteri > Tetraodontiformes > Tetraodontidae > Pao > Pao palembangensis. The sequence continues at coordinate 7,069,837 of CM027094.1, read as the reverse complement.
GGACCTGGTGATGATGTCTAAAATGGTCTGATTGAGCCAGTCGGGATCAGACACCCTGTGTATCAGTGGCAGCAGCACGTTGCAGGTGATGAGCTCTGTCACCATGTAACCTCCAGTTCTGGTTTCCATCTGAGGATACGGAACAAGCACGTGCAAAAAGAGATTAACCAGAGCTCTGGAGTACCTGAGCTCCTCAGTGGGGCTCTTCACAGCTGGATGAGGGGTATCAACCTCACTGTAGAGCTTCCAGAGGCTGAAGCTCTCCTTCTCTGTTGACTGTATCTGCCGAGCTGTCATGTGGCTCTGCAGGTGACACCCAAACAGCTGCAGCAGCTGCTGAACTAGAGCTTTCCTGTCCACTCGCCGTGCACGCTCCTTCAGCTCCATCACAGACTCCAGCATCGAACTGCACACGGCACGTTCAAACTCCCCCTCTGCATCGGGCAGCAGCGTGCGATACCAGGAGGACACAAAGTCCCGCACCGCCTTGTGAACGGCGTTGTGGATCTCATGGTTCAACCTCCACTCGTGTTCAGGTGAGCACAGAGGCGGGCTGACCTTGCCAAGAGGCAGAAAGTGCTCCAAGTGGAGCAGGCGGTTCGCATCGAGTACAGCTCGGGACCCCAGCCAGCCTCCCAGGGCCACCAAGAGGCTGGTGAAGACGCAGAGGAGCCACACGTTGACCAGGAGATGAAAGAGGAGCAGCCATGCCAGCAGAATCCCCACCCCCAACACCCTCCGCTGCCCGAGAACATCTGATAAGGTCCACTTTTTGGACATCTTTGTAGATGGCATTGCAGTCACTAGGTCAGTTGTGTCCTGTTGAGACAAAAATACGTCTTTATTTGTAGTTATAAACAAAAGTGATATCTGGTTAATTGATTATATTAACTCAAGGTAAGACAAACAAAAAAAACCTTGTCAGTGTGGCTTTTGTTTTATCTCCTCTCTTCAAAATCAAAACAACTCCAAGCAGAAAAGCTGTTTTAATAAAAGTAAATTCATGTTTTCATTGTCAGGTCATAACAGATTATAGAATCAGAACCAAATCTTATCATTTAAGTTAAAAAAATTCATTAGTATCCTGCTCAGTTATGGTATTTATGGAAACTTGAGACTGAAAAGATAAATAAGATGTTGTTTTTTTTTTTCTGTTAGTAACAGTTTAGACAACAACCTATTGCTATGGTAACCTGTACGCTTGAACAGATGATCGACGGTCTGTCTCTCCTTCGTATAACCAAGCTCTTAGAGTGTGGCTGCGTTTAACCTCCAGCGGGTCGAGCACACTCGGCTGACTCGCACTGCTGCTAAATATTTGTCTGGACTGTGAAAACAACAAGACAGAAGAGGGCAAAAGCAACGTTACCTGAGCGGTTGTAGGATCCTGCTGTGGGCCGGGCTCCTGTTGGACGTCGCTTTAATCCCTCAACAAAGCTTATAGGGATCAGTGTGTGAGCCCAGAGACACAGATGGTCCATACGGACAGATTTAGTAGCTGTGAGGTGTCTTCCAGTAAACTGTTAAAGCTGCTATTAAAAATGTTCCAGAAAGAAGATCTGGATTTAAAGTACAGGACTACATTTTAGATTTTTACCCAACATTGAATTGTGTTATCTTTAAATCAGGTGCCTTCCTCAGAGTTCACTACATTATATTAACGCAAACTGACACTGAAGTTTGCATTATATAATTTAAATACTGGAATCAGCAATCAGGTGAAATATTATTCTGACTTTTGTTTATTTTACCTCAGCAATAATCCCATTCTGTGTTGCATCAGAGATATGGTTTTATTTCAATTAAAAGTGAGTCAAAGTAACAATTAGTTCACCAGACTAGAGAAAAATCATACAATTTATGACATATTTCATTTATTTAGATCATACAGTTTGGGCTGACCTCTTACATTATATTATAAACAAAATGAATAAATAAATGAACACAATGATATTGTGGCACAGCGGTTCAACTGAAGGAACATTTAAGCATATATTCGAATATAGAAATGTGTTTATTATTATCATTTAAGGTTCATGTGCTGGGAGGAAACACAAGTAAACGTTCGTGAGAGTCAGTTAAGGTTCCCAGGATATTGGCGGCCGGTCCCCTCCCCGTGCTGTCCTTCACCATCCTGGGAAAAGAAAGAGCGTGGTTAGCCTGTTTATATAACCGCCTCTGTGCAGCGTTCGCGATCCCAGCAGAGCCGCATCTTTCCTCTGATCATCGACATGGCTCAGCTCCAGGCTTCAGGTAAGCATCTTTTATTTCCAGCATCTTTACGTTTATATAATGTAATTTAATTTAATGCCTGAATATATATTTGTTTCATGCAGCCGTTGTCCCAATATCGCCATTTTGGTCTATACGCAGGTTATTTCATCCGATCTCGTCTGTAGATTTCATTTTTTTTCTCATTTAGTACAAACTGTTCTAGCTTCTCTTCAGACGTATCGGGTTTCCAAAGCGAACCTGTCTAACTGAAGACAGGGCTGAAGTCATTTACTCAGCTCATGTTTGTCGTTATCTTGAGTGTTCTTTATTTTCCGTATCTTCTGCACATAAACTCACTGCCTCTGTACTGGAGAAGATGTGAGCAAAACGCTCAGTTGTGCAGCTTCGCTCTGCGCGAACTGTCCAAGTGATTCAGTCTCATCTCAAGGTGGAGATGTGAAATGTGGCTGTGCATCATTTAAACTGAGGACTAAAACATTCTATAGGAAGATCGATGCACATTGTGTCTCCGGATGGTTTATGTTCCATGCCATCCCTTGGGTGTGTGAGAGGCAGAGCTGGGCTGTAATGGAAGTCATGAGTCCAGAGTCTGTCATGGGCCGTCAGTGATGTCACATATTTTTATTTATAACACCCCCAGGAGACCAAACACTGGCAGGGCTGAAGAGCTGATACCCAGTTAACCGGTTCCTCCAGCCTGGTTCTGCTGGCGCAGATGTGCCAGCCCATAATGTAAAAGCTTGTTTGTGTTTACTAGCAGGGGCTAAAGCAGTGGAGCGCTCGGTCCTGAAGGGTCTGGAGACCATAGCGCCGCTGGTGCGCTCTGTAGAAGAGACCCCTGAGCCAATTCCCACTGAAGTACAGGGCACCATCCCTTCCTGGATCCATGGCAACCTCCTGCGCAACGGTCCGGGGAAGTTTGAGTTTGGAAATAGACAGTGAGTTCTGGAATCCCTCCGCGTACGCTTAAACAAACATAAAGGAGGGGGAAAAAAGCCCTAAAACTGTCTGCCTGTGCTTCATCTCAGCTACAACCACTGGTTTGATGGGATGGCCATGCTGCACCAGTTCAGGATAACCGAAGGCAGAGTAATGTACATGAGTCGCTTCCTTCGCAGCGACGTCTACAAGAAGAACAACGAGCAGGACCGCATCATCATGTCAGAATTTGGTACCTTGGCGCTGCCCGACCCCTGTAAAAACTTTTTCCAGCGCTTCCTGTCTCGCTTTGAGATGATAGGTGAGCGGACGAAAAGGCCAGCTATGTTTGTAGATGAGAATTTGTTCTCAAACATTTTACCTGGATAAACAAAGTTTAAACAAAGTTCTGTGTACGCTGCAAATGGAAGAAAAAAACCAGTTCCATTTATCCAGCAGGCCTCAGTAATCCTGCTGCTGTGTTCCAGAGCCCACCGATAATGCAAGTGTGAACTTTGTCAAATACAAAGGGGACTATTATGTGAGCACGGAGACGAATTTCATGCACAGAGTGGACCCAGAAAACCTGGAAACTCTGGAAAAGGTACTTTCACACCGGGGCTGTTCTATAACTTACTAGAGTATATGTCACATTTCAGATAAAATCTATATTTTTTTAAGGTTGATTGGAGCAAATTCATAGCTGTGAATGGGGCCACTGCCCACCCACATTATGACCCTGATGGGACCTCCTACAACCTGGGCAACTCCTATGGACGTAAAGGTCAGTACGTCTTTGTCAGCGTGCTGGTAGTTTTTACTACCAGCGTACACAAGGGAAACGTATGATCCAGATTCAGTTTTCACGTTCACGTCTGGATGGCCCTCTTGTGACAGGGGCCCTGTACAACATCATCAGAGTCCCGCCTGAGAAGTCCGAGGACACAGAGACTCTGCACGGCGCAAAAGTGCTCTGTTCTATCGTGCCTAAGCACAAGTCCCGTCCTTCCTACTACCACAGCTTTGGTACGTCGCACTCATCTGTCACATCTGTAGCTTTCCTGCTGGCTCCGCCCACCAAGACCAGTAACGCCATTCTTCTGCTTCCAGCCATGTCTGAAAACTACGTGGTGTTTATTGAGCAGCCCATCAAGATGGATCTGCTGAGTATCGCCACGTGCAGACTGAGAGGGAAAGCTCTGTGCGAGGGGATCTACTGGGATGCTGGCCAGGACACCGTGCTCCACCTGGTCAGCAAGCACACGGGCGAGGTGAGGAGCAGCCGCGACGCTCGGCACCCATGTTGTTGTTGAGGACCTCCCCGATTTACATTTTCTGCTTGGCAGGTCAGCGCGGTGAAGTACCACACAAAGGCCTTCGCCACTTTCCATCAGATCAACGCTTTCGAGGAGGACGGGTTTCTGATGGTCGACCTGTGCTGCTCAGACGACGGCCAGGCCATCAGCAATTACCTCATCCAGAACCTGCGCAAGTCAGGAGACGCTTTAGACGAGGTCGCCACGCCGTACTTTAGTTTGAACCCCGGAAGATTGCTGAATGATGCCGAACCAGCTCTTCTGTCTCCAGGTGTACAACTCCACAGGCAGGGCCTTCCCCCGACGATTCGTTCTGCCACTGCACGTCACCAGCGAGACGGCAACAGGCCACAACCTCAACACTCGCCCCTCCAGTCAGGCCACTTGTGTCAAAACCGACAAAGATACGGTGAGGAAGAGGAGGAGGAAGAACGTTCCTACTGTTCAGTCATGCTAAAGACAAAATGAGTCAAATCACTTTTCTGGGAGCTCGCGCTCACACATGGATGACTGGAGCATCCATGAAGACTCTTTGTGCACAGGTGTTCTGTCAGCACGAGGATCTCCATGGTGACGACCTCCTGGAGTTCGGTGGACTGGAGTTCCCTCAGATCAACTACGGCAGGTGTAACACGAAGCCCTACCGTTATTTCTACGGCTGCGGCTTCAGGCACCTGGTGGGAGACTCGCTGCTGAAAATGGACCTGAAGGACAAAACGTTTAAGGTGTGTGTGTGTGTGTGTGTGTGTGCGTTCCTGAACATGGGGCACGTTTGTGACATGCTCCTCTCAACTTCAGAGGCCTGTTTGAGCATTAAGATGGCCTCCAGTCAGCGTAAAAAAAACAACCCATCTGTCAAATCTCCGAGACATCCAGTATCTTGTCTGACAGAAGCAGGAAAAAAAACGCTTAATTCAACACTGCAGGAGTTGTAAAAGCCACTAATTATCGTGTTCATTTTCCACACGTATTAAATCAAAATGTAAAAAGATGACACGCTGTGGTTTTATGGGGTGTTAACAATCAGCCATTTGCAGTCAGTTTACAGGCTGCTGCCAGCTGCTTCTTACGTGAATGAATCCAGAGTGTGCACGTGATCAGTCTGCTTGTTTGGGACGTGAACTCTGGCGTGCCTGCTGCGTCCTGTCCTGTGCCTGCTGTCCTCACCTTCAACTCTGACCCTCAGGTCTGGTACCAGAAAGGTTTCTACCCATCAGAGCCCGTGTTTGTGCCTTCGCCCGATGCCCAAGACGAGGACGATGGCGTCATCCTCTCGGTGGTTCTGACGCCCTCACAGGTGAGATTAGAGACGAGTCGTTTCAGCTGGGCTGGTTTTACAAGAGAAAAGGCTTTCCAAGCGTTCCACTAAATGAACCTTTGTTCTACTTCAGGACAAGGGAACCTTCCTCCTGGTTTTGGACGGGAAGACCTTCCAGGAGCTGGGAAGAGCCGATGTGCCTGTCAACATGCCTTACGGCTTCCATGGGGTTTACAAGGCCTCTCCGTAGTCCCGCATCAGATAAATACTACCTGGATAATCCAGTAAATTCAAACCACTTACTGATTTATTCCCGACGGTACTGAGTTGATGCTGGACGCATCGTTCTGTCACTGATGCCTTGTTTACCGCAGGTGCCCAACCAACCAACCAACCAAATATTTTACTTTACATATGAACATCGGATCCACCAAAGGAGGGAAATTCCATGCTTTGCGAGTGTTTGCCTGTGCTGTTCCCTTTTTTATAACAGCCTGCCTATGCTGTATTATGTTACCTATGTTTGCATATTTGTTTCTCTCTCTCTTGCTGTCTCTCTCTCATTCTCTCTGTCCTCTTTTTCTCCTCCTTTACCCAGCCGGCTTTCAGCAGGATGGTTCCCTGGTCCTGTTCAAGGTTTCTTCCTTTTAAAAGGGAGATTTTCCTTGCTTACCTGGGGGTTCAGGCTCTGGGTTTCTGCCTCTGTAAAGCACCTAGAGACTATTTTTATTGTAAAAGCCGCTATATAAATTAACTGAATTGAACTGAATTGTAACATGACGTGAAAGCTGTAACAGATGGCACTTGGAGAATGAAACTCCAGTCTCCAGCCTTCTTTGTTTAAGTGCGGCGACTGTCTGAGCTCTGGAATTTGTGAGTTTTGCTCTGTCTAAACATTAAAAAAAATCTTGTAACAGAAAGCCTGGAAAAACTGGGACACAATGCATTTTTCAAAATAAAAGCAAATGTGTATAAATTTGTGCTTAATCATTTTAGTCCCATCCCTTTCTCTGACTATCGTTCCCAGATTTACGACTTTGGTCGGTTTTACAGCAATATTTTATGTTAAACAGTGGCTAATTTGGACAGGACGGTAAAACAGCTTTAGTCCCTTAGCTGCAGAGAGCCGAAGTGTACACACCGTTGCTTTAGAGTGGAACTTTTGATGAGAAATTTAAATTAAAAACACATATATTAGAGTATTAATATGATCTGCTGCACAGCCAGGACCAGGCCAGTGTCGTCCACTCGTCTGTTTACTCCATCATGTGGAGTATGCAGACACAGTTTATCCACTAGAGGGCACCACATCCTGTCTTTTCCGAAGGCAGAAAGAATTCAGAAAACTTATTTTCTGTTGCTTTGTCTTGTGAAATTTTCTTTAAACAGCGGCAGTGAAACTTGACAAACGGAAGTTTTGATAAGAGCAGAGAAAGGAACAGCATCTTCACAGAGGTTGGCTTAGATGAGGGGTCAAACCTGTGACCTGCAAGCAGAACAGAGTAAAAACTGTAAGCAGGTCTGCACCTGTGTGAAAACATGGTCAGTTACAAGTTAACATTTGCTTTAATAGAAAAACAAACAGTAAATTATGTGTGAAAAATGCTTTTCAGGAGTGAACTAGCAATGGGGTTTACTAAAAGCAAAAACAACAAAAGAACACGACCTGCAGAAGATCAAATTTGAAACAGTGGATAGACTAACTGCAACGTTTCAGTTCTTTTGCTGAGGAGTGAGTGTGTTTGTGTTCTAGTACATGCTACATAGTGAGGACCAGAATATGATTTTCACTAGTGAACTGAGGACATTTTGGCAAAGGGCTGTTTAAGGGTTAAGAATCGGGTCTGGTGACTGCATTTTGGCATCAACAAGATGCCAAAAGAGAGGTGTGTGTTGTGTGTGTGTGTGTGTGTGTGTGTGTGTGTGTGGACCATGAACAGATGCCCATTTCCATAGAAAAGTGAACAAAACAGAGAAGAAAACAGCCATTTAAACACAAAACGACTCAAAGATTTCAAATTGAATCCAGCAGTTTTCTTTCAAAACCAGATAAAATGTTTCTGAAGCTCTGAAAACCACCGTACACGTGTTTCTGCCTCAAACCTGTCAGTATGCATTAACAGCTCTAACTCCACATGTGGTGTTACTTTAATGGGATGCTGGGACTTGACCAGGGGAGCAAAGATTATCCTGATGATCAATCAGAGATGTGATTTCCCATTGATCCAGAACACACCAGGAGTCTTCACTTCATTCATACAGCTAATCTTATGATCAGTAGTTTTCGTATTGATGACTCACAACTGGTTTAGGACTGAAATGAATTTTATTCCGGTGTCTACAGTCAGGTGGTATTCAGCAGTAATCTCTAATCAGTTGTGGCATAAAAGGCACATCAATCTATTTTTATCCTCGTTCTTATTTGTGATATAAATAGCTGTGAAACTGGTCTCATTTTGTAAATCTAAGACATGTTTGAAGACCGACATCACTGAGATGTACCTTCACACCCACCACGGCCCTCCGGAGCCAGAACTGTGAGTTTAAGGTTTGAACCAAATCTCTGCATGCTGTCTGTGTACACACTGTTAGCAGACCCTCATTTAAGCTTCATTATAAAGAGAATAAATCATTTTTATTATTACATATTTACTAGGTTTCTGCTGCGGCTACAGTCCCAAAAACATCAATAGCTTTGGGCAATTATCAAAGAACCTACTGTAGTAATGGAAAGTAATCAGACAGTAAGTATTTGGGTATTTAGAGGCCTTATGTCAGATTCATTGTTTTATTAGTGTTCTGTGGGGATATATCAGAATGATAAGGAGGGTTCTTGGCAAGACCACAATCCACCACAACATAGAAACGCAAAACAACAAAACAGAACGACCCGAACCCAGACAGAGACTTTTTTTAATTCCAAAGTCTAGTGTGTAAAATTTGGCGGCATCAAGTGGTCATAACAGGGAGGAATTCAAGTTTGTTGTAGAGATTTATTCTAAGGCTCGTATTTTGGTTTGCTTTGTCCGTTCTAGGCTGCCGTAGAAACACGGTGGAGCAACTTGCAGTTGAGCGGACAGAAACGTTTGCGGATGTTATGCTGGATTTCAGTGATAGATGATGAAATGTTTTACACCTGAGACCTTTAATACCAGCATCTTACCAATAACACAATAATTCTAATGCAGAATTTCTGTCTGCCCTGCCTAAAGGTAATTTAGTGTCCACCAGAAGAAGCCCTGCATGAATACAGATCTACATTACGTTACAGTATTGTGTGACAGCTTCTGTGCTGAAAGCATCATTTTTATACTTTATTTTTTTTAAACATCAGCTCCTGTCCGTGTTTAGCTAGCCTGACCACACACACAAAATGTTTTCAACTGCTCGCAGGTAAAAGACCCAGAAAATGTTCTTTGAATGCTGTACTTTAAATCTCCATCTCTGCTTTTATGACGACAGACAGAATCTGTCGGATCAAGTAAACACCTTCTCCTTTCTTTCTGACAGATGAAAATTGCATCAAAATTTCTCAATAGATTTGTTTTGAAGCTCGCACTGCACTAGCAGTTTATGGAATCTGTGTGCGTGTGTGTGTGTGTGTGTGTGTGTGTGTGTGTGTGTGTGTGTTTTCATACAACACTTGAGCCCTTGTTCTGGTAACATCAGACGACTGAAATGGAGTTGAGGTTTTCACTCCTGTTTCTCTTTTGTGTGCAGCATTCTCGTGATAATCATGTACATGTGAGGAATCCAGTTTCTCGTTCGCACTCACTGTTTCCAGTTGCTTCGTTACTACGGTCTCTGTGCAAACCTGTGCGAACATTTTCTACTCGTCACCTTCAGGCACTGAGAGGGACATGTGAGTGGTCCTGGTGTGTTCTGTAAGGTCACACACACACACACAAACACACACACACACACGTGCACACACTGATTCTCTGCTGCAGTCTTTACAATACATCCCGCCTGAATCACGTTAACCCATAAAACATGTCTGACATATTAATCAGGTCTGCATGTGGGGGTAGCTGCACTATTGCACCGCTGCTAGGGGGAGGTCTCTCATTGGGCCATCTTATGCTTTCTAGCGGCCAATAAGAGATGACTGAACCTCTCCTCTCCTAGCAACAAGACTCCTTTTCTCTGGTCCTGCGATCAGCAAACTGACACCCTACACTCTCACATCATGGAGAAGTTTGACTTGAATGTCGCAGACAAGAAAAAAAGAAACAAGGGGAGGCGAATTCATCATTTTTCACATGGCTAAAGGGGCTCAATTTGCTCCCGTTTTCTCCGGCTCCCTCTGTCTCCTATCTTGGCTGCAGCTCTGTTTCTGAGTGCTTTCAGGCGGCTCCTGTCTTGCCAACTTAAAGGAACAGCCCTGCATTTTTTTTTTTTATTCAGGGGCATTGTGGGTAATGGTCTGTACTTGTTGACCTCAGACTGCTGAATAGTGGGGCCTCTCTCAGGAGGGAGAAGAAATACCTTGGCACAAAGCTATCATTTCCCTGAGACACTACCAACCCCACAGCTATGAGCGTCTCTTTCTCTGCAGATGTTACACTTAAAACTGGTCTTGTTTAAAGCAAAAAACAGTAAACTATAATCCTTAAACCTTTCTACTCGGACTGAAAAATGACATTTATTCAAAAGTAACCCTAAAAGACAGCACCTGTTGTCAGTGCTGTAGGCATGCACGTGCACATGGCTACCTGACCTCTGACCCGACATTCCTGTTTGTGCCTCTCACAGAGAGCCGAACATGTTACACGCCTGCACGGTGGTGGTGTTGCTTGTACAGTGAGTTCAGGTCTGGGCCACTGTGTTGTTCAGCATTCAGCAGAGTAACAGACAGTTCTTCGGCATGTGGCAATTGTGGCAACAGCTCGACCCTCCACTTGCTTGACCTCACATCTATCAGACTGGTATCTCATGCTCATTACAGGTCAATTGGGGTCACATGCAGAAAGCGTGTAAAGCAGAAAATTAACTGCCCACATGACCTCTTGACCTTGTCGGCATCTTCCGTCATGTCTCTGAATCGACTAGCAGCAGGAACAAAAGCCCCCACAAAGCTCATTTAGCCGCTTTCAATGAGGACAGACAAGGAAAGAGCGCACACCCTTTGAAGTGCCTTCCCTCCATCCTGCTCTGGCCCCACCTCCTGTCCAGTAGATCTGACCGTTATAGTACGAGCGGCCCGAACACACAACCGCTGTTCAACCTTAGGTGACCCTTGCTCTCATCAGGCCCGCCCTCCTCCGGAGGAATGCTGCTGATGGGAGATTTTAATATACCCCAGCCCTGCGTGCCCTCAAATTTGGCGGTGCAGCGTTAACACAAGCTGACACCTCAGATTAGCCACAGACATCAGGAATGCTGCTGTCTTTTTGTGCCACGTGGACTTAAGCCAAAAGGGCCTGTGGTTGCAAAGGCCACATAGACCTGTGAAAAACAGGTCCAGTGACAGAGAGACACCAGTCTGTCTTAATGTTAGCCCGATGGCGACACAGACGCCACAGTTCTGCTAACCTGTTGACCGGACATTAACTATCCAAAACACGGGGACCAACATATTCATCTTTGGACTTCATGAACATGAAAACTCTTAGTCACACCCTTTGCTTCTCTGGCTGCCACGTGAGCTGTTGTACACCCACGTCCTCCTAAGATGTAGCTAACATTGTTCATTTAGGCGAAATGGGGTAAAATGTTTTGGTTTGACGTAGACAGAGGCTTCACTAGCACACACTTCTGCACCTCTCATTAAGTAACGAACGGGTTTGTGCGTATGTATAAGATTCAGAAGGCAAAACTTTGCTCTTTGACATATTCTTACATTCAGTGTTGTTAATTGATGCGGCGGCCTTAACGAGATCAACCAAGGCCAAAAACTGCATCTGCAAAATCTATGAGAGAAGGGGGACGGATTTCTGAGAACGTATGTGAATGAAGCTTTGATCTGTGATTCTTGTCTGACTGTCATGGTGGTGCCGGGCTGTGCGCAGGATTAGATTTGCGATCGCCCCGCTGAGTTATTGTGAGTTTTCGTTGTGAAAACTGGAGAATGAAAACACGGCACTGACTCCTCACTAATGAGAGTAACAGGCTGATGAAGAGTGGCATCTGAATAACACTCAGCGTGGACATCAATGCATGATCATATAGTAACAGATGTGGAAAATGTATACGAGCAGGCGATTGATTTAATTGGCTGAAAATGAACACCGGAGCATAAACATATTTAACATTGTTCTACCTCACTTTCTAACAACTTTCATTTACCATATTTTGCCACCCACAACATGTATAGAGCTGCCATCAACCACTTCATTATCCTTATTAACAATCATTTAAATCATGTAAAAGATAAGTGGTTGGAATGTGTTTGTGTCTCACTGCGGTTACAGCACATGTTTAATATTTCTGCCAGAAATTTGGGCCCAAATCTTCTCTGCTGCGTCACATTCCTGACATATGGGTGCATTTTTACCACAACAAACAGAAGGTCGTCAAAAGCCTGCCTAATTCAAGGTGAGCGCCAAACTCCACCCTGAGGATCTGTACGTCAGGATCTGTATGTCAAGACTGGCTTTCAGAAACTGTAAGTGCAAATACAGTAAAAGAAAAAGACAGATACAACCTAAAGCTGTCTTTAATCAAGAGTGACATGTAATGGTTGATCTCACTCAGGATCCACTTTTAATGGCGGTGACGCTAAGGTTGCAGTAACGGAAACGATGATAATGCACAAACAATTAGCAACAACACAACTAAAGCCTGGAATCTGCTGGTTCCCAACTGGGAAAAACTGTGTTGGAGATTGGATCATAGGTAATAATTTCTTGTAGTAATCATGACACAGGTGTCATGATTCTGTTGGCCAGCCACTCTGAGATCACAAACAGAGAGTCTGGATCAATTCTTTCTTTAGCTCAACTGACATCACAAAGGTTGACTTTCAATAGCCACACCAGCATTAACAGTCACACCAGCAGCTGCACTGATGTTCAGTGCATGGACGAGACCTGATTTGGGTGAATGCCTCGTGGCCTGAAAGCAAAGCTCCAGCTGTTCAGGTCTGGGGTTGTTCTTCCAACGCAAACCGGGTTTGAAAAATTGGCAGTTTGTCATTTAAATGTGCACAAAGTGGAGCAGCCATCACCTCATCTAACTGATCTGTAATCCTAAAGATTCTGACATCACTTCAAAAGCTAAAAAGGTCCAGAAGAGAAGAAAAGTTGATTAAGAAGTGATGTGAGATGAGGAAAGGGCAGAACTCAGTGAGATGGTAGAGTTTGTCTTACAATCATCTGTCATTTACGCTTGGAAATGAAAGAGAAAGAGAAAAAAAATCACACACAGGGCCCTTGTCTCATTTCTATGGCAACCTGAAGACTATTATCATACCTTGCATTCATTATCAAAGGACTTGTGTTGATGGGAAGTGAGACATTATGGAAAGGAAAGACGGCGTGTTGCAGAAAGAGAAGGACTGAATGCATCGAACAAAACTATGTGCATGGGTGTATTTAAACACACAAGTGTAGACAGTTAACTGAACCGGTACCTGTTAAAGAACCTGCAGAATCAGGCGGCTTTGGATAAGTTCTCCTTGTAATCAATAATGTCAGCTATAGAGATTACCCAGTGAGCAGTCATGCTTCTCACCAGTTTGCCGACGACTGGGATCCAGACCATCATGATTCAGAGGGTGCACATTTCCCACTGGAATAACTGATCTGCACCAAGAAAGAAAAGAAACATTTAAAAAGTAGCAAACCGGCTCCAGTTTGGTACATTTCTCTTCATCAGTGTGGATCTCTCTGGCTCTTAAAGCCATGGTGCAGGTCCAGACCACAGTGGGTCACAGATACCTGGTTCTTCTGGAAAAAAAAATGACTAATGATGCACTCAGGTGTTGAAAATAATAAAGAGAAAGAGGCACCGGAGGACTCAGCGAGGAAACACAGCAGAGAGCCTGAGAGAGCCTTTTCCTGGATTTACACCAGAGTTTATTAGGATTTATGGACTCGTTTGTAACCATGTACAGATGAAAAATTATTTAAAATAATGTTTGATACCCTTTTTAAGCCTTTTGTCGAATTGTTTGGATGTGTTGCCTTTTTTCCGCCTGACCGCCACATACCTCAGGAACCGTTCAAGCGATCAGTTTCACGCTGCAGGTGAATCGGCCGAAGGACACATTCCTCATGACAGCCACGACAGTCAGCACAGTCAGCACAGTCAGACAACCGGGACAAGAATGTTACATGGAAAAAAAAAGAAAAGCACAGTGAAAGAAAATATGGTGACCTCAACCAGGGAAAAAATACCAGTGTGTGAAATAAGGCCTGGACACAAAAGTGAAAATGAAAAATGAAATTTAAATATTATAATAAAGAAACACTTATTATTGATGTATATGTTTGGATTATAAATTATTCATGTTAATTTGTAAAATCTTTATAAAAAATGTGACCAAACTGTACTACTACTCATTATGCCCTCAGTAAAAAGACACATCTGTGGAGATTTTCAATCTGAATTTCTTATTGATTAACAGCATGATGGGTGATTTTTAATGGTGATCTCATAATCCCCAGGGAGAATAATGTGTGGAAGGTTTTTGTTGAAAAAAAAAAAAATGTTTTTTATCCACGTCAAATAATGAAAATCTTCCTGATATTCTGAGACCGAATATGAAATTAACCATAGTGCAAAACTGATAAACAGCCCCTCATTGTTACATGTGTCTAATGACAGTAGAGAACCAGTAATAAGCCTGTTGCAAAAGGTTGGGAAAAGATGTGTAGTCAAATAGTAGTAAAATGCTAATAAAGTTAAGTCAAACTCTTGTGTAATTCTGCAGATGCATGTTGGGAGTTTAGCATCTTGCCTGAAAATCTAATTTAGAGCAGCTCTAAATAATTCAGTTAGGCTGAGTGTGTGTGTGCATATGTGTGTGTCGGTAAATAGTTTTCCGTTCTTGCAGCAGCGCTGCGGTTGCTAACTGAGCGAGAAGAGAGAGCGAGGTTAGTGTGACAGTGCATTAGCAGCCAGGATCCATTCTCTGCTTCCCCAGTGGGACCAGAGCAGCCATATTAATATTCTCCTCAGAAAGACCAGAGGATCTGCCTTCAATGCAGTCTCAATCCAAATAAAAGACCGCGTGTGTGTGTGTGTGTGGTGTGTGTGTGTGTGTGTGTGTGTGTGTGTGTGTGTGTGTGTGTGTGACAGGCAGGCTAGAGGGGAGGCGTCTGATGGTTAGACATTATTATACAGCATTGATCCATTTTTCGGTCATTGTTTCTCATTTCAGACTTTAGCAGAACAAAACTGTGAGTGTGAAAATTGCTTCAATAATCATTTTATTTGCATTTTTTTTTCATGTGAAAACAGCAGGTCTGCTGGATCAAGCATGCAGTGCAGGTACATCAATATTAATGTCTGGTTATACGTCACTTGGCCGCTTTAACCTCCACCTCACCTCTGAGGTTCCGGATAAATGTTTAACTTTTCCTGACAGGAGTCATGCACTTTAGCTAAATTTGTTCGGGCCATAAGTTTAAGGTTGGTGGGCTTCTGTCTGGACGTGGCAGATTTCTTTCCAAAATGTTATTTTTGGTCAATTTTGTACCAGAAACCTTCAGAATAATGACTGGAATTCATGTCATCTCACCTCCAAAATTATTCCCCCTCAGTGATTTTGTTTTGTTGAGTTTTCTTAAATCAATATTCTTTGGAGTTCCTCATTCAAGCGTCTGAAACTAAGAGGTGGATACAAAAAATATTTATTTAACACGAGCAGAACATTTGATTATCAGCCACGATCAAAGGCCCAGAGAATCTGTTTCACCCATTATAACACACAAAAAAATAAAATTTAATGTTTTGAAGAACAACTTCTACTTACCGTACCTTTATTATCCTTGAAGACACTTTTATTTTTTTTTTCTGGACAATTGTAAAAACAAAATATTATAGTTAAGAGGTCTTTAAAAAAAATCCCACAGCAAATACCACTCCTGGTGCTCAGCCGCGTCACTGTTATTATCCAGTAGTAACAATTGACTTCCGACGCATAACTCCAACATCTGGTCTTCATAACAGAGGGACTTTACATTCCATGTGCAAACTGCACCGTGTCATGCAATCTATGTCTGTTCTGCTGCTGTGAAAATCATTTGCCGCACTTTAATACTCTTATTTACACAAGGACAGCAGAAAAGATCTGAATCTGTATTAACAATAACAATAAAAGATGGCATATTGTTGATTCATGACAAATTCAATTAAAATCAGCAGTTCTTGCATCAAACTAACTCCTGACTTATTTATGTGAACAACCATCTGTTACACACAGTCAAAAGTTGTGCTTCGCGTCTGCTCTGTTGTCAACTTATTATCATAGAGGTGCAACTAGTAGTTGACTGGGTGATCCGCTATAATAACAATAAGCAGATGTTGGTTTCTTGGAACAAAGACTAAAATTCAGATGAAAAACTGTCAATCAAACTTTCTGTCTGTCAGGATCAGAGGTCAGATGGTTGATCGTCGGGGGTTGTGTTATTACCTTCCAGCCAACGAAGGGACATCATCATCATCATTCTCAGCGCTGTGACAGATAAGAACATATTAAAAAAAACAGAGTTCACAACAGGAGAAACATGCAGACATCGACAGTGTTAGCATGATTTTTCTTACAATGATGTCAACAATGATATTTTCACCGTTGTCTGTCCCAACCCTGAATCAAGCCGAGGGACAGCTTGCTTTCTTCATCCTCATTATGAAAGCATCAGGATGTGTTCTGGACCAAAGTGCCCTGAACTCGCTCTGGAGGCCTCCACCTACTCACATCCATTTGCTGTTCATCAAAGCACAGAAGTGCAGATTTAGTCTCTAAGACAATGGGTTTGCTTTAATGAACGCTGTGTTGTGCCGCATGGAGCCTCTTCAGTGTTCCCACAGTGAGAATGCAGACATTTCTGAATAATTTAAGACACTCTATGTAATGTAATTATGTTCAGAGTGTGAAAATGAGGCGCTTGGAGTGAAAGTGAGCATGTGTGAGACTCTCCTTTTTTAAATTGGAAGTCTAACCTGTGCACATTTGGTCAAACATCGTTTGGTCAAGAATGAGAAAGAGGAACATTTGCTGTTGCAACAGTTTTTCTGTTTAAAATGACACCATTTCTACAGCACTTACTGTTTACGGTTTCTAATATCATTTAATGAGTGCTGGTCTTTTTCTGCGTTACTGAAAATGGCCTAAAAGTATTTATGAAGCTCAAGTGGGATTTGTACAGACCAAAACAGCAGCAGAAACACAGACATTGGAAGCTGGGTCCGACTACTTGGTGAGTGCAGCAGAGGCAGGCAGACCAGCGGCACAGGCACAAACAAGATGGCGGCGGTCTGCAGCAGACCGTTATGCACTCGGTGCAGGCAGACAAGCGATAGAAAGCCCCAATCTGCACAGGCCAACAGGGTGCCAAGTATCACAGAGAGCTGGGGCCGGTCGTTTCCACAGGGTGGGTCGGGCAGAGCGGTGCCAGCGCCCACGGGAGCGCCGCGCAACAATGGCTGATGGAATGGCTGCTTCCCAGACAGGGCTGCCGTACTGCAGTGATAAGAGAACAGGAAGGAGGGGTGGGGGTGGCTGTACCAGAGGCAGTCACACCTGCTCCTGCTGCCAGAGCTACGCACGCCGCAAGATGCGGCGTACGAAAAGAGGCCGAGATCTCAAAAACTGTGAGTGAGATCACAGCAAAGGGGAAGAACCGGAACTGACAGACAAAGGCACAGAGCTGACACCCCGTCAGCGACATATGCCAAACATGCACAGGACAGATGTGTTTACTGGTGCACTCACACATGGAGTTAAGGGAAATAATGACTCCAACCTAAACGCCGTGGAGACGCCGAGTGACAATTCGGTGGTGGAGAACGGCATCACCATTTGTTGTACTCAAATGTCTGTCATTTACATATCAGTAGTTTGCTTTCTGAACATAAAGGGGTGGACAGACAGTCTCCGAGCTGCCCCTCTCTTGCATGACCTCACCGCTTGGCACCTGGTCACGGACAACATCTGGTTTCTTGCTGTCAGTCGCAAGTCTGTTTTTTTTATTTCTTTTTTTAATCATAGTGTGTCCAGCTGTGTACAACATATTGTACAAACCATATAGAGAGACAGAAATTTATAGCTGTCGGCCATTTTATAAGTTAGAAAATGTGCAGCAGAAGCCAAGCGGCGACTGAAATCAGGGAGTGTATCTGCTCCTAAAAATGTTTCTTTTTCCTCGTTTGCTGCCCCTCCTCTTTCTGCCGCACAAACTCTGACACCATGACCTACTGCTGCACCGGGGGAAGCCCTGCTGAACTGAGATGACATCATCAGAATACATCTATATTTAACCATAAAAAAGCCGAGCCATGAAAAAGAAAAAAAACAACCCTGGATATATATATACACACGGTAAATACAGAAAAATGCAAATTAGAAGTCGTTTAAAAGTGTGCTTTAGAAGAGTTTGACCCCACAGTAAAAAAAACCCAAGTCTTTAGACATGAGGGAATTGTGCCAAAAATGGCAACACATCAATGTGATGTTTCTAAAAATGCTGCAGATTCAAGCTTAAATTAGAAAGGCAGCTCAAAGCTGCCTGTCCTTCAGCCACGTAATTAGGGCATCCAAACAGATGAAAGAATAAGGACAAAACATCAAAGCGCATCGCAGTCTGCATCCTGCCGAAGCCCCCTGATAGCCCAACAAGGACCTCGGATAGGCTGAAAAGAGGAGGGGGCATGTCCTGTACTGTAGGTGCTCATACAGGCAGGGTGGGCTGCAAATTAAGCTGCTGCTCTGATGAATTGTGACAGAACAAAGACAAGTTCAGCAGAGAGCCATCCCCAGACTCAAAAACCTGGACCGGACACTGTCTTACGCATTCTGCCCTGTGAATAGAGCTCAGTCAAACATCGCGGCTGCTGCGACTGCAGCTACAATGAGCCGCAGTTCCCCTGTCACCAGTGGGGGGTGGCACCCTGCTGTGCACAATTACGAGTGTCCCGCAACTCCCATTCTGCCATTCATGCGTGGAGTTTCCCCGTTCTCCGTGTTAATTCACAAACGCGTGGGCAGGTGCACCAGGTGGACAGAGAGGGGGGATGATTGTCATGAGGTCAAACACAAGCGTACCGAGCTTTCCAGGCCACGCTCCAAACAGTACTTTGTGCTGCTCTCAAGTTCAGGTGAGAAAAGTCCAGAACACCAATAAATGGAGAAGTGGAAAGAGAAAGACTGGAAATTGGGGTTTTCCTGCTCCATATCAAAACACAGAAATGATGCATACGATTAAATAGTTACTAATATTTGGTCTGAACATACAACTTTGTATGTGTGAGTCCTCCTGCAGCCATCATGGGTGTCATCCCTTTCCCGAATTACTTGCTGTGTCACTCCACCTAATCTTAACACCGCTCCAACCGAGTCACATGTTGTTTGGTCCATACCCACATTCCAGTATTCCTCTCCCCCCACCCCAGATGCTGCGTCTGCCTGTGGTTTCAAACCCTTCCATATCCTGAACGAAAGCCGACAATCTTCCCCTTTGCTTTGCCGTAAACTGTATTTTAGCTTTGAGGTTGGATTAAATGGACCTTCTCTGCCCTCACGCCCCGGTTAAAGAAAAAAAAAGAAAAACTGAAGCCACACATTCTGCACTGCGTCCTCCATCTCTCCGCCATGTTTGATTTTTCCCCTGGCTTCAGGTTAAAGATGTGTGAGTGCCCCTCGCAGCTCCCAAGAACCCAACCCGTGCACATCACAGCACAACGTCACAAGTTAGGGTCTCAGGGAATGAGAGAGGTACAGATCGCGGTTTTGTCCGGCTTTTTCAGTGCGACGCAGAGCAAATCGTTCGCTGCACAATCACTACGGCTGAGGCTGGCGCTGACAATAGCAGCTTCCTCTGCCTGGCGTTGTGCCGTGCCGTCTCGGTCCAGTCTGATCATGGAAAATTCGGGTCAAGCCCACCAAGCGTGTGGTCAGTCATCCATCAAACACCAGCGAAACTGTATTTCAGACATGATCATAGCATTCTGGATGATGCAAGAAAAAACAAGCATGCAACATCACACATAAGAGTCTAGGAATCATCTTATGAATACACACGTACCCTACACACTAGTGATCGCTGAAGGGCCATACACACCAGGCAGGCAGCCCTTTATTATCACATGATGTTGATAAGAATGGCTCTGCCTGGGCCTCCCTGTAGCTGCTACAGCCGGAGCACGTTGGAATAATCTTTGATTCCTTCCGTCACAGACAGAAATGCTGCACATATGCAGCACTACCAGTCAAACAAGGACAGCAGAGGTACAAAGTGCACCGCCAGGGACTCTCTTGTGCAAAAATCTTTTCATTTCATTTACTTAAAAAAAAAAAAGCACAAAAAAGCCAAAGCACCGTAACATGTAGGCTTTTCCCAAGGCGTTTTACAGCAGCACACACGGCAGGCTTGTCAGTCCTCTGAGAACATTGTCTGACAATCATGCAGCTCTGACTTTACGGCGGAGAGCCTCATCCGCCAGGCAGGTAGAATGAGACCTGGGCGGCTGCGAGATGAAGAGCGAGAGCAGCGGGTAGGTTGGGAGGGTGGTGAGACAAGACGCAAGGAGGGAGAGACGGAGAGAGCACTCACCCTGCCGACTGAGGTGGCTGCCGCAGTATTCTCTGTGCGTCTACGCCAGTCAGGCTAACGGGCGGACAGAGGAAGGGAGGACGTGGCCAGACCTTACTGAAATAACAGATCCACAGGGGGGGAAAAAGAAAGCTGCAGAGAAAAGTGGAGGTTTTAGTTCAGCTAGATCAGGCTTTGTGCAATGGATTATTCGGACTAGCACACGAGGCTCTTGGAGCAGATTGCTGCTGTCTAGCCGTCTGCTGCTCAGACATGCAAGACTATACCATGTGCAACCACAGAGAGAGAGGAGAGGGAGAGAGAGAGCAAGAGGAGAGCGAGACGAAGGGGCAGAGAAAGAGAATGAGAGGAAGGGCAGGTGGGAGGTTAAAGGGTTGAAATGGGCATAGGACAAAATATTTATCAAAGATGCCCGCCCAGTAAAATCAGAAAATATAGAGGAAAAGGAAAGAGGTAGGAATTTTACATTAATACTTTTCAAAATGGCAAAGAGAAGAAAGCAACAAGAAGCAGAAAAATGTAAGACACACAAGAAAAAGGAGACCCAACCCACCAGTGTAAGCTTACCAGTAGAGAGGAGCAGGAACACATACAGACCGAGACACAGCATGGAAGAGCGCAGGCGGCCGGCAAAGAGCTGGAGAAAAATCACATCAGGGGAGGTTAGGACACACACCCGGTCGCTGAAAAATAAAGAAAGAAATAAAAAAAATTACTGACTGCAAGCGTACAAACCATAAGGTACCTTTCAAAATCGGCAGATATGGATGATGAAAACACAAAGACGGTCGGCCAAAATTAGTTACAGCGGTGAATAATAGGAAAATGTGCGTAACGCCTGTTGCTGCTCTGGCTCTTTCGGCATGTGACACTACTATCAAACTTATTCCTCCCGTCTGCCTGTCTGGCTGTGCGTTGGCTCCATCCGTGCCACAGTTTCTCCTCTCTGAGCCCTGCTCCGACTGGATCACACCTTTCTGTCTGTCGGTGCGTCTCGTACCCTCCCTCCCCTGCCTCGCATGCTTCATGGATCGCAGGCTCAACTCCCCGGGGCAGAGACACCGAATCTCACACCCATCTGCCCGATACACACCGCACCGACACTGAGCAGCTAACGGGGAAAATAGCGCCTCTTCGCCCCCCACCACAGCTGAACTCGCAGTGCGTAAATGCCCGCCGCTGTGTGCGCACAAGGGCAGACAGGCAAAGGTAAAGAGGAAAGGAAAAGTGGGAAAAGAAACTAAGACATAGACTACGAGGAGACAGAAAGAAAGGCAAAGATCTGCAATCATATTTTTTTTTATCTTACAGTGACTCTTTTCAAGCTCCTTTTCATTAAAAAAAGGAAGAAGAAAGGGGGAAAATCCTTCACCACTCGACAAGTCCGGTATTCTGTTCCTGTCTCTCTCTCCCTCCGTCTCCAAGAGTGACTGAGTATTACTGCGTGAGTTTCAGGGAGAGAAAGGGAGGGACAAGACTGAAAGGGTGGTGGGGGAGGGGGGGAGCGCAGAAGAGATGTGGGCAAACTTCACATAAACTCTGAGGGTTTCTGTTTTTTGTGTGATTGGCATATTAAACCTCCAATCCTCACCAGTTCTCCCACTTACAATAAAACACAAGACTGACTAACAGTGGGGAGCCAAGCATGGAGGAAACCTCTATCAGGATCACCGGTGGTGCTAATGGTGATGCTACAGCCATTGCATCCAGGAAGACAAGCCAACAGTCGCTCAGAAAAAGTCCCCGGACCACCTACGAATGACATTTGCACAAAAATAGAGATGTAGAAGTCAGACAGATGTTGACACCACCCGAGATGAGTCACGAGTCACGAGTTAACAACAGCCATCAGTTCTTGAAGGCTTTTACACTCAGAAATCCTCGAGTGTGAAGATGTGGAGAAATGATCTGGGAGAATAATGAGGTCTGGAGGGCACATCCGAGGACCTACAAGTGGTACATGAGGATACGCCAAGATAATCCAAACGTAAAAATCAGATGGTGTGTCATGTGACCATTTCCTAGTGTTACAGGTAAATCTACATTTTAACTGATCTCAACACAGCAGTGTACATTTAAAATATAATGTCTCTGATAACTGAAGCATAGCGTGACAAATGAACTACACAGAGAAAACCCTCTTAAGCGTTAATTCAGCTGCTTTGTCAAAAGAAAAAACACCAAAAAAAAACAAAAAACAAACCCCAATCGAACAGTTAGTTCAGACACACCCACTACAAATATGATGCAGAAACAGAACACTGTTGGCAGATGCACACACGGTCCTCTCAGCTCATATCTTAACTTTAGCTGAAATATTTCCACCCACAAGCAGAAGTAGGAGCTAACAAAAGGGTGCCTTCACTAGAGATTAGATATAATGTATAGATATCATAGCCAGGGTTTATCGGAATACCAGCATGAGGTGCCTGTTTAATAGCAAGTTTCCTACTTTAAATCGTTTTAAGTAAATCCCTGTGGTGAAACTGATTTTCATGGTTGAATGGAGATATCAAACCCCTTCAGTTATTGCTGCTGCATGGAATTCACATCCACTTCCACTTTAAATGCAACGAAGAGTTAGTTGCCAAACAGAAAAGTGATTAAAGCTGTGAGCACTATTTAATAACTCCCTATATAGAAAGGCACAAACACCTTTTTAAATAATGGTGTGCACAGCTAACGTATTAAATTAGTGGTTGGTTCGTAAACACAGCATAAAACAACGACGTGTTGAAGTCACATTTAAAGTGAAAGTCCAGAAAAACAATCAGGATGTAATTCAAAATGAACAGAAGTACTAATAATTGTCATTAAAATAAGGATGTTCTTTGTTTGTACAAAAAAGTACAATTTGGACATTGTTGCATTTTTACAACTATTATTAATATTTATTACAGTTTATCAGTTACAGTAGTTGCAGTGCTAACAGTTAATTATTAGTATATTACAGTCCAAAAGCAATAAAGTAGATTAAAATGTTTTTTAAATAATTGAAAGTACAACAAAACCATCTTGATACGTAAAAAACACGCCACATTAACTCTGAAAAAGCACAAAATAAAAAATACAGTTATATCACATCATACAGAATTTAAAAAGAGATCTATCAAAGTATTTTGCTTCTGGAGAAGTAGTTTCTACGTAATGCTGCAGTGAGCAAACACATTCTTGTGAACAGAATCTCCAGGAGACAAGACACTGAAGAAAGGAAGGCAAATGGAGCGATATGGGGAATTACCGGACAAGGGTTCATTTGACGGACAACGCAACAGGTTGAGATCAGTGACGGCAGTCGGGGGGGGGAGCCTCTGGCCTGTGTGGTCCAACACAATCATCTCTTTTTCTTTGTCTCAGACTGGATTCCCTCGTTTCAACCATAAACAAGTGGCTCGCTGCCATTTTAGCTGGTGTTTTGATGCAGCGCTTTTGCAACGCATGAGTCGCTTTGCATCATAAACATAACATGCTGTGGTATGCTAACTCATCATGTGTGCCGGAGCGATGCGTGCCCTCATAATCTCCGATTTACAAAGTCTCCTTTCTGTACTTCCATTTCCTCTCCAGCAACCTGACGCCTCTGCGCACATCCAACATTCAACTGAAGCAACTATAAAAATGTTAACAAAGACTTGGATCAACACTCAGACCCCCACATCAAGGAGAGTGCACGTGTGTTTGTGCATGTTTGTGTGTTTGCAGATCACTTTGGTGAACACGGTAAATGTGACCTCACTTAAATGATTTACACCATCCCAACGCAACCACTTTGCTTCAAACTGTAGAAGTAGGGAGCAGGGTGCAGAACGCAGCCGCGTGTGGTATCTACTGTAACTGATTTGTTCTTTCATACTGCAGAATCCGCCCCACACTCTGGGCCCCTGCTTTATTCTGGCCCACAGAACTCCTTACCCCACCTCCATCGAACCCAATGGCCTTGGGACAGAGAGCAAAGAGTTTAAGTGGAAACAGTCTTTCATCATCAGATCACTCCATGTGCTTCAACTCTCTCGCTGCAGGAATACCCTCCACCATCAGCGCTCACTCCTCTGCTGAGTCCTCACTGCACAAAAGAAGCTCTGCAACTGGACTGGGATTCTTTAAAGGCTCGGACTTTTAATAATAATAATGATGATGATGATAATAATAATAATAATAATAATAATAATAATAATAATAATATTATTATTATTATTATTATTATTATTATTATTATTATTATTATTATTATTATTACTATTACTATTATTATTATTATTTCCACAGTTTGAATCAGAACACATCTGCAAATTAAATTTAGTTTAGAAAAATTTCTAGAGCATCTTCAAAGAAAAAAAAATCACATCTCTTGTGGCGGGGGACAAATTCATTTCAATGTGCCTGGAGTAGGGGAATAAATCATTCTATTTTACAAAGCTGTCGAGGACGCAGATGAGGTCTGCGGCTTTCTTGTCTCGAAGCAGTTAAAGTTGTTTCAGGCTTTTTGATCACAGCGGTGTCTTTACCGCATAGCTGCACAGAGGAAATATATCATTTTGGTTAAGTGAAATTGAACTCTGTGCATTAATGGTTGCCAAGACTGTGTTCTTCCCCCTGTGGCTGCACAGTGTTAGTATTTAGTGGCATGGAATAGATTAATCTATTTATCTCTTTTTCCTCATACCCTTTTGGGTAATACGCCAATAATAATACTATTGTTTGAAATATAGATTAAAATAAATAAATAAATGTGGTGGAATCAGACATGAAGCTAGCCCGACACAAAGACAATGTGCTCACACCCAGACCATCGTCTGCAGACGCGCCACGCGAGTCCGTTAGCATCCTGGGACTGTGTGTGTTGTGTTTCCTCAGGGAAAGCTAGGAGGCTGTACAGTTATCTCCTGTGGTGTCACTCTCAACTATACAACCTACTACCTCAACCTGCGGAACACCGAAGGCCACCAAGGGATGGCCACACTGGCTGGCTGGACCCACTCGCCGAGGCTAGGCTAATGTTCGCTTGGATCACGTAGAATTATGCCTGTTTCCTGTTAGCACAGCAATGCATAAAAGAATATGTAGTAGCCCTGCTGCTTTGATGCAATGCCCCCATTCAGCCAGAGGAATCAAAGCGCCCAGCCCACCTACTATGGGTGGGGTAATTGCGTAAAGAGCAGACACGTGGGCAACGTTTGAGAGGGAGTGTCTTGACAGAGCTGATATTAGTCACTGGAGTGCAAGAGAAGAAAGCGTGGCCTTCCAAATGCCTCATATCTTTATTTGGTTGCTAGGTTTCAGTCAGGTGCTGCATTTGCCAGGCGGACACATACCTATAGATACGAGCTTGTGCGGCCAGTCACCACAAGTTCGGATCTACGGGTTTGTGGCAGCGGGCGTTAGCTTGAAACCTTGAGAAATGGCACTCCGCTATGTTCAAATAAAATTTTAACAGAAAATGTGCACGAACGTAGCAATTAAACAGGATGAAAAACACCACGAGAGGGTCAGTCCGTATCAAAGATATTTTATGTCCAATACAACTTCATAGGACACTAAATTCATAATTTTATTTATGTTAAGGCTGGAAAAAATCAATGTGTGTTGTGTTTGCAGGTTGCATCGTGTCTGTGAATGTGGCAACTTCTATTTAACAGTCACTTTAGAAAAATATATTTTATATCCTTTCATATGCGGACATAAAAATATTTTAAAAAATCATCCTTGAATAAAATACTATACCTAATTCATTCGTTTAAAAAAAGGAGGGCGCATGGTCAGCTTTAAATTATGTTTTAAACATGTTCAGCAGGCATTGTCTAAATTTTTAATATAGTTTGATTCTAAAATATGAGAGTATTTGATTTCATCAATCCCAAACATGTTGTCTGGCTACAACCTTTCTGTAAATACTGTCCTTTAAAATGCAAAACATGGCTGCAGTTGCATTTTCCAAAAGGAAACGAGTCGAAAATAAAAACCTGCTGTTGAGAATAATGTAAATCATTTTGAGGGGACTTGCTACCAGCATTGACTGTCACCAGAATAATGAACAGACTGCCGCACCTCACACGGCGCCCATTAAAACTGTTTTAAAGAAAAAAGTTGGATGTAAAAAAAGGGGAAAGTGTCTAACATACCAGGAGGGCACGTACTGGAACTGATGGTCAGACACCCTTGGAGAGCAGTTGTAGTCAGGCTTCAAACTAGTGCAGGCCAGAGCGTCAGCGATTCCAGAAACCTGTAAAAGCAAGTAAACGACATATTAAAAACCTACAGTGACGATTTATAGGTCAGATAAGACGTAAATGTTCTCAAAACTTAAAACATTTTTAAACAAGTGTTAGTCCGAACACACCCTTAAAAGGCATAAAAGGCTAAAATCTGCTAGTAACAGCAATTCGGTCTCAATAGAAGAATTTTTATAATGACAAATAACAAGAAAGTGGAAAAAAAAAAACACATAACATCCCCTTCAGGTCTCCCTGTTGCACCCTCCTAACCCGTTGTCCAGTGCCCATTTTCTGGGAAGTAAAAACCTCACATCGCTTTAAAAAAAAAAGAGCTACGGCAAGAGAGAAAAGGCAAAAGGTTGAATGCGGTAAGGAGGAGTTGCAGAGCAAAGCTGGCTACAGAAAAAAAGTGGAATTTGTGACCAAGCAAAGGAAAGGGTGGTGTTTTTTTGTGCTTCATTCTGCTTGGTTTCTCTCTCTTTTTTTTTTGGATCTCAGCAGGATCTTTGGCTGCGGCTCTGTCTCTTCCTGGTGTTGCCAAAATTTGGACATATTCCTTTGTCTTACATTCTGTTGCATAAAATGAGGAAAGACTTAACTTGAGCAGACAAACAAAATTGGAGCACAAGTTAGTGAAGAAAAGGTCACAGTGTTAAAGTGCAGCAGCAAAATTATGGGAAAAGAAAAAAAAAAAAAAAAAACCCAGTTCTAAAAAAGTCAAAAGATTTCTTTTTGTTTTCACGCCCGAAATATTTGCTCTGCAAATATATGATGTCCCGAGTGCGATCTGCGAAACGTGTCTCCTCTGCTGCTAAAACTGCAGCCGAAGCTTTCTCAAAGCTATGCCACGTAGTGAGAGAGGGAGAGAGAAAGCAGCTACTTTTTCCTCTCTCCAAAATGGCTGAGGGCCGGGGGAAAGCAGCTCGGAGCAGAGAGGAAGAGCCGTGTTCTCCGTCCTGCTCAGGGGAGGGCTGGGCGATTCAGCCGGCATCTCTCCCCTCGTTTTCTCCTCTTCAGTAATGCCCTTTGTCCCATTAGCCGGCTCTCGGTGCGGACGAATGACATACAGCTGTGTTGTCAGTGCACCAGAGACTCTACTGGGCCACCGTGCTAGGGGAAGGCAGCCAGCCGGCTGTGGCTCCCACACTGCCACAGCACCGCACAGGGCGACGTGGTCCATATTAATGTGTCATCCAGCTAAGGTTCTATCTTTACTAATGCCTCCTGAGGGTTCTAAATGCAGAAGTGAGTCCCAACCAGTGATATCACCCAGTCTATAGAGTAGATCTGTCTCTGCAGCTGAAATCTGATGTTTGCACTTTGATGGAGGTCGTTACACGGATTTTTCTTGTTTATCCACGCCACAGAGCTCTCCTCGGAAAATGGAAATTTCTGTCATGTTGTTAGTAGGTTCTGATTGGCCGACGGACGCCACGTGAGTCCTTTGGGGGCGTAACTGCGGAGGATTTTTGAGGGTGACCTTCAAAGTCAATGTCAAGATTAAGATAATATAGACAAAGGTACCAGGCTGAAATCTAATAATCATTGGTTGTAGTTTTGTTCAGTTTGTTGCTGTGGTTGTTTAACCCTTTTTTCCCTCTCTTTGCCTCTCACAAACAAAAAATGGTCACAGACCGCTGATAAGTAATGCTAAAGCGAATAAAAAGGAAAGCAGACGGAAGAAGAGAAGGAGCCACAGTGTTAACAATCTGCTGATCTATCTGAATAGAAACGATCCACGCGGGCAACATCGGAAACCTGGATGTTTCCTTGTGAGCAACTTCTGCAAAAAGTGGGCAGCTCCTGCTAACTTCACAGTAGCTGTTACAGTAAATACGACAGAGCAGAGCTGGAGGAGCCTTCACCATCATTAACGTCTCAGTTAGCTGCAGCGATGACGGACAAACGCCAGCAGACTGGACAAAAGGCCGGCGCTGGTGCGCTGTAACCCTTTCTGCCGCCTCTGTCCCCAGAGCAGGACTGGTCTCTACGATGGGAAACATGCTTGGCTATAAATAAAAAACAAAGCTGTGCCTTTCTTGACTGATCACTGACTGTGCCTGCAACAGACTCTGTTATTATTGCAGAGAATTTTATTGGAGATTATTAAGAAAAAAATAAAGAATTATAATTTTATTCTAAGTAACTGTTAGGTATAAATCTCCATTCCCTGTAGACAACACAATTACAAATATTTAACCAAGTCTCTTATTAGCAGGACATTTCAGACTTGCACGTGAGCATAGTAAGGGGAAAAAAAACAGCTTTCAAATAAATTCCAAAAGTCCAGGGCAATAATACCCGTCCTGAATAGTAGTTTTGCAGCGGTGGACTGCTGTCTGCTCCCGGATCACCACCTGAATCTACGTAAATGAAGAGGTTTAGCTTTCAGATTATTGCCAAGAGGCCTGTGACAGACTCAGAAAGAGACCTCTCAGAACCAGCAGAGGCAGAGTGACATGGGCATAACCCCCAAACCACTAACAAGGTTACCCTTCAAAGCAAAACTGAGACTGGGGAAACTGGAAAAGAGAGAGGGAAAATCTGATCCATAACTGGAGAATCACAATCATTTCTGTGTGACGTTATTGATCCTCGGAGGCAGGTTGTTCCGTACCAGCTTCAGTGTTGGAAATCATCTTCTTTATTTGTATTTATGGACAACATAATTATTACTCTTCATCTCAGGCCACCGGCCAGCAAACACAATAATGCAAACATTTGGGATTCACCAGTGTTAAAGGATGGACAACAACAGTCGGAGGGCTGCACTTTTAGCTCAGCTCCTCGGTGAACGAGGGATGACCAGCGTGGTGCTCGGTCCACGAGGTGCAGCAATCAGCATTCTTTGTGTTTAACAAGTTTCGTTTGTGCATTACACTATTCAGCTTGGTCACCGGTTCTGTTGGTTCTGATTTCCCCAGTGCAGGATATTACCAGTGGTACTCATCTGAAGCTACTGGGTGGACTGGACAGCCTCATCTGAACCTGTACTGGACAGCCCAGGCTGGCAAACCGCTGCTATTCCTCAACCTAAAGTAGGATTAAGGACAATAGATCTTCCAGCTGCACACAGAAAAAGATCAATTTCCCTGGTGGGAACAGGTGTACACATTGTACAGATGTTCCAAGGAGACTTGAAGTGGATGTGTAAACATTCATCTTTGACTTTTTTGTTTTCCACCCACTTTTATTTGTCCAGCTGTCTCTGAGGCCTCCTATAGACTCGATGCCCACACTCGCCTGAAGCCACCAGAAGGCACAACGTCAGCGGAGACCCAGGACGGCAGCCATATTTATGACCGCGCTATAGTTCAGTCTGATGTGCCTTCCTGGATGTTTTACCTCTGGCTTGATCTCTTGCAGTTGTCCCTCGCTGTTCCCTCCTCTGGCTTCCCCTATCAAATATTCTGCTCACGCACGACTGCGGCACCCTCTCTCCAGTCCTCCCCATTAATCCACACCACAGACATCTTGGCCCACGTCTCGTCTCCCCTCTCTCTCCCTCTCTCTCTCTTTCTCTCTCTCTGTGCACTCAGCCATTCCAGCATTGAGTGGCTGTGCATGAGACCATGTGCTGAACATGCTTTTAACAGTACAAACAAACAGAAAAGGAACAGTAATGGCCTGAAAATACTCATGCAAGAAAATACAACAGGGGTCGGCTGATAAACCGCTGTAGGTGAACTCTTCCCTTACACTAATTAGATTTCTTGCCAGCCAATGCAAAGTTCGTGTCAGGACATGCCTGTCTGAAAATGGCGGAAAGCTACAGACTGTAACATGTGGCTCCATCCTTTTTCGAACAGTTGCTAAACCCAGAGCAGACGCATCTCGGAGGTGAACCTCTGTCTTCACCACGCTCCGCTTCCCCGCTCAGTAAAGGCTAAAATACGATTGAAAAATTCCCATTTAAACTGAAATGCGTGTGATTTCATCCACAACTGTGTCAGAGAGGGCAGCAAAAAAACCACACTGAGAACAAAGCCAGAAGGGAGGAAAGACCGCAGCCGTGTTCTAGAAATGATCACTTCTTCCACGTCAGGAAGAAGAGCGCAGCTTTGGGAGCGAAAGATGAAGAACCTAACGTCAACTGTTTAGTGTGGATGTCAGAAAAAGTGCACTAAAATCATCTGGGTGGGTAGGAACAGGATTTCTACATTGTGTGTTGTCAGTTCCTCTCTGAAATTTCCCAGCAGTGCTTTGAAATAAGCTAGAGTTCCTCATCAGCAGAGCTCCTCTCCTACCAGTTCTTTCTTTCTGTCACCCTCCACTCAAACCCTGCCCTCTCTCCCCTCGGCTCTCTCCCTCATTCATTCAGTTTAATTTTAAACTCTACACTGGTAGACAGGCAAAGAGGGTAGCTCCATGGTTACCTGGCACAAAGCCATCTCATTACACTGCCAATTGATTCTGGCCTGCCGCCATGTCCGCTACGCTGGCCGCCTCCCCCACACCCCACACCCCACACCAGCCACCATCTCTGCACCCCAGACTGTCTGCAGCAGAGGAGCGTTCGGAACACAGAGAAAGGAATGAGAAAAGCAGCCTCCCTTTGCGCACATCAAACTCCGCTGGCTGGGAGAAGCACCGCCGCACAATCGAATTTGATACTTTATTTTTCAGGTGTGCACAACAAATAGAAACATTTTGAGCTGCGATGAAACAAAATAAAATGCCCCTTTTTATTAAACACTTGAGGAGAATGTTACGGCGATTGATCAGTAATGATAATAATTGATAACTGCACAAGGTCTCGTGTAAAAGAAAACCAAAATACACTTGCAGCTGCTGTGGTACTTTTGACTTTGCACCAACAGCATTATACTGAGGTTGCCATGAGATGCATGGAGATGGTGCATTTGTGTATTTCTAACGAGGAGAAGGAATGTTAAAGATGGAAATAATAAATCCAGTCATCCAGCCATTTACACCAACTAATTATCTGTTGCTATTGATTAAACCAGGAACGTCTTTATTAGGCCCAACTTGACACAAAGGAGAGGACTATAAACCAGGGACACTCTGGGGTCACCACTTGATTCTGGAACAAGTCCAAGGAGGATGCTTGTTCATCAGGAAACTGTTAGTTTGAAAGTCAGAGATCACCATTAATCCACAATTCTCTGAATCTAAAATGTAAATAAAATTGCTCCATCTGTTCGTGGCTAATCGGTCTGACAATGACAGCGGTGACCTCGTTTACTGAAATTCAGTGGGGTTTGGGATGATAATCAGTCCTACTTCACTTATGCTGTGAATAATTCATGTTCAAAGTTTTGACTTGAATATTTGCAGCTTTTTGTGTGCGAAGGATACTTTATAATTCTGGCTGTTCTGAAAACCAGAAATAAGCCCCGCGTGATCTAACGAAGCTCAGGCACACGATGTCATCAGGCAAAGGTTTAGTCTTCAGCTGTGACTGAGCTGATCTAAAAAATATCACACGGTTTAGATTAATTGTGCTCAGTAGAATATTGTGCCTTTCTTTTCAAACCTCCCACCCATGGACACAGCTGCTGGCATTTATCGTACTGCAGCGATGCTACCGGCAGCACCAGCACGCCGGCTCTGAGTCAGATTTGGCTCTACATGTGAGGAAGGATCCTTCCAGGGAGTTTCCAAAACTGCACTACTAATGAATTTACTTTCACTATAGAAAACAGTCATGTAAAATGAATCATCTTGCAAAATGAGACCCGTTGGCAGGGAGTGTTCGGGCGGGGGAGATACTGAGACATCTGTCTAGGTGTGACGCAGCAGTCTCACTTCTTCTTCCTCCGTTGATGGCAGACGCCAAGGTTGCGGCCTTTCGGTCACCAGAGATTTAGAGGGATGAGTAGTCAGACCGGGCCATGAAATGACTTTGTGTCTCCTAGGGCTGTCCATTCATGAGCAATTAAAAGTGTGAAGGACAGAAAATGTGTTTTTCTGCAGACTTCAGGGAAATCTTTTGTTTCCTGCCTCTAACAAGGTCAGTCGCTTAATGACACACACAACCAGCCTGAGGAACAAATCGAGCACACGAGTGCTGAAAGCTGGACTTCTCACTTACTAACACGCACAGTGAATATGATAAAAAAACTGACTGCAAAGGGACGACTAATGTAAACAGGTGGAGCTGTAGCTGATTAGAGCTCTGTGATGACATCATTACAACCAAAGTGAATATAATAATATTAGGTAATACAATAGAATAATAGAATAGAGATTATAATTTCCTCAGGCCACATCTCTTATATAAATGCACTTTTGCTCTTATGTTGGAATTTGTGTGTACGTCACTGTTCACATTGTTGTCAGGACGGACTGTTAAACACAGTTCTGATCGTTCCTTTCTTAGTTTTCTTTTATCAAGCTTTGACAGTAACTTCACTTGTGTATTTATGCCTCTATTGTATGTAGATTTGAGACACATTTATAATTGCACCATGGCTCTATATAATATTAATCCAAACAAGAGACCAAAAAAAGAGAGCACACCCAAATGCTGTGGTTAGCTAAGCTTCAAATTTGTACGTATGTGAGAAGGACTTGTCTGCAGGCAGGAAATTAAACTATAAATAAATGGAAAGAAGAAGTGAAAATAGGATGATTATGGTAAGGTTTAGCATCTTAAACCAAAAAAGAGTCCACAGTTGGTGATGTATAAGCCTTCCTGATGAGCATGTTCATAGATTGCTCTGCCTGTCCAGCACCATGAAGATGAAAGCTTTACCGCAGCCCAATCCCCCCGAGTGGAAACTAGTTCTGATTGTACTATGATTTTCAGGTGGTCAAGCAGCAGCAACAGACAGCAAAAGAACTATTTTAAAGGCAGTTGTAAAACGTATATCTACCACAGCTTGTAATGGTAGAGCTACAAACGTTCATTTATTGACCTCATTGTCATAATAAAATAAAACTTGTCTTAATCAAAGAAAAGAAGGTCACTTCAATGAGCCCTAGATCCAGACAGATTTGTAAGGTCAATGATATCTATCTTTATAAAGAGGTTAGGTTTTAAAAGACATTTCACATTTGTTCAACAACATTACTCAAAAAAGACTGAATGGTATAAACTGGTCACGACTTAGGTTATCAAACGAGGAGTGAAGGTAGACTAAAAGGAGCAGCGAAACAAAAGCATGAAAACGTATCTTTAGAATGCGCAAGTGTCTTGCTCATTATTTCCAGTGAGGCTGTTTCTCCAAAAACATTAAGGTTTGGAGAGATGGGCTTTCCCACTTTGGGGCCCCTTTCCTGTACATGCACACGGGTTGTTTAAGGACACAGTGAACCAGGCTACCCGATCAAGCGAAGGGGCCAGGCAAGGGGAGCTGTGACAGGACGGCCAAGTGGAAGAAACTGGAATCCTGAGAGCTTAATCTGCTGGCTTAGTACAAGGGGGAGCAAAAAGTTCTGTAAAAGAGGGAAGGGATTGGCCGATAAAAAAGAGAGGGAGGAGCTTGTTCCCCAGGAGAACGTCTCATAGATTTATGGACTTCACTGGGAGAAAGAACAGAAAAAGGTGGCTGACATATTGACATTTGTCGTGGATGACTCGGCAGATTTTTTTTCTTTTATAACACTAAAAATCACAGTTTTATCCCTCACTCACAGTTTGTTAGGTGAGAGATCAAAACATTTGCACCTGCATTTTTGGGCGAATGGAAGCAACATAGACCTTCTCATACTGGCCCTCTCTCGCCCCTTCTCCACTTTCTCTCCCCTTGTCACCTTGTCTCCCCCTCTCCTGTGTTCCTCTCTTCTGTGTGAGTGTGTCTGGGTCCCGCTGGAGAGGCTTTGTCTGTGAACAGTGGAGCCCGGACTGCCCCACGGGGCAGAACCATGAATGCCCACACTGTGAGAGCCGTTCTTTCTCTTCACACCACTTTCTCTACAGGAATGCCTGAGCAGTGAGGTAAGAAGCACACACACACGCACACGCACGCACACACACGTATTCACAAACACACATCAAACTTTACACACCATCTAAGTGAGTCATGTGGTGATGAAAAGCCAGTGTTTTGTGTGTGAACTCTCTCACCTTGGACTCACATCCTGAGAGCCTTTCTCCTCATCAGTCCCTGCCAAGCTCTCTCTCTAATTAAAGACCATTGGATCCAATAGCACCATCCCAGCTCCCCCTCCCCGCCTTGCCCCATTCCCAGCTCATAGAAGTTCTGAGCAGAGTCTATGTGGAATGTGAATGACTGTAGTGATTAACAATTTCTCAGGGTTTCTAATTCGCTGTGACAGAGCCCGGCTGCAGGAAGGCTGGACTAACATATGGACGTCAGTGAGCTGATAACCCACCTTGGCTTTGTTCAAATATGCTGCAGATTAAAGAGCAAATTGAATGGAAACCCGGCTCCGTTATAAGCACAATAACATCAAGATGGCTCAGTACGGGTGGGATGTTTCAAGTACCTGAACAGGCCTCCTTCACACCTTATCTCTTTCAAACCTTGAAACTTAAGTATGCAAACCTTGTGGGATATTTTCACCTCACATTTCTGGTATTTTCACTAAAGTGTTGAAAAGCAAAAGAGAGAGTTAGAGAGTTTTTCCGTGAGTTTCTTATGACCCATTACCACCAGTTGAGGTGCTGGTGTGAGCTGTAAATCTCCACACTTCCTGAAGTGACCTAACAGGCGTATTTCCTTCTAGGAACACTCTTTAGGATTTATTTACCTCAAGAGGTCCTAAAGAAGTGCCTAAAATTTCTCATATACCTGCAGTGTCTGCAGGGAATGATGGTCATTTTATAAAGGGCTCTGACCTTTCTAGCAACAAATAATATTAGCAAACCCGCGTCCAACCACAGACAAAAGCATATATTTGTCTGTGGTTGACACCGAAGAAGTACAAAAGTGCTTAACACATCAAGGAAATACTGAAATACTGTACTTTCACCTGTCCTGAAAACTTAAATGTCAGCTAAATTCTACAGAATGAACACTGTCCTCTTTGTCAAGATAAATTAGAGAGGGTCCAGGTTATTTTAAGAATGTGCAGTGTTCTGCATGTTATCGCCCCGGGACCTCTGCCGGCAATGCAGCAAACAGGCCAAGCATATGAGGAAGAGGCATCTCCATCTGTGTGAAGAGCATGCTTCAACTGCGATTCAATTTTAGGTCGTATGTTCAAGTCTTATTTTGGGACACCGTCACTGTGCCACAATTCAGTGCACGCAACACTGTAATTATCTATGAGAGTCGCTATGAGAGCGCCAGAATTCATTGGTTATCTGGCTGCTCCAAAGCGATAAAGTGAAAATAAAATGGAAAATGTAAGTGGTCCACAAATGTTGTCCATTAGCTTCAGTTGACTGTAGGCTAATACACTGACCCTGTAGCAGTGATCAGTGGCACCCCTCAACTATTCAAACAGCCATTTTTATAAATAACAGTCTCTCAAAGGCCTGAGAGTGATGTCACAGACACTGCATCTTTGTGGTGTTAGCTGTCTGGGGCCACGCCTGTCACCTCTGAAAAGTCCCTGTTGTTCGCTTTGGACACTCAGAAGTGTGTCAGTGAGTCATTTTAATAAACAACCCGTGTAGCACGCCGGCGCGGAAAATGAGAAACTGTTAAACATGTCTGCAGCAGAGGAGGAAGGTGAGCTGCATATGAATAAGACGGCAGTAATTACACATCGTAAAGCCATTTCTGCACAGAAATACCTGGAACTGAACACTTTCAAGTCTACAGCTGAAAGTTCAACTTCAATTCACATGAACAAAACTATATTTATCAAAATAAATGACATTCCACATACTTTGCATTTATGCTCAAAAATAAAAGAATTAAGTCAGATTTTATCTCATGAAAGTTCACATTCACAAGGGCATTGTGTCCACGGAGTCCTCAAGATAGAAGTACAGGCGTGCATATGTGTGTGTGTGTGTGTGTGTGTGTGTGTGTGTGTGTGTGTGTGTGTGTGTGTGTGTGTGTGGACATCACTGTGGTTTCCGTCTTCATTGTGTCTGTGTTTGATGACTCAGTTGCACTTTCACTTGTGGTGAAAACATTACAACAACATCCAACCACATCTCCACCAACAAAACTCTGGAGGTCTGAATCACATCCTCTCTCTCTCTCTCTCTCTCTCTCTCTCTGACACACACACACACACACCCCTTCACAATCACAGCTCTTACTCAACATCTTGCATGATGCCGAGGGTGCGACGCACAGATCCGCCCAAGTCTAGGCTGTTCCTGTCTTTCTGACACCTGCCGACACGTGCGTCAACACAACACAGGAAATGCAACACACACATTACCCGATGAGTCACGGTTGTAGCAGCGAGGAAGGGTCAGACACAGCGTGGAGAGGTCTGCAGGGTATTTCCTCATTCATTCTACCTCGTTACATGGCGACCCTTCAAGGAGGAAGTTGGCTGTCAGAATAAAAATGCCTCAGATTAATAGATTAAAATCAATAAAGTTATGCATGGTCTTAAATACTGGGATTACCCAAAGACACTAAAGTGGCCAGTTACTGGAACTGGGAACGTCAGCCAGCAGGGTCACTGGAACGGCTGTCCAAAGTAAGGACAGGAACATGTTTCTGTGATTCATCATCCAGTTACACATGATGACTTTTTTTCTAGTTATCAACCCACAGTTTGTTCTCTTGACCTCTCACATCACCCCTCAGTGAGGAAGAATGCCGTATGCGGTTCTTCGGCTCTTTCGGGCTCTCGTGACTTAAGGAGGAGAGACATTCCTGCCATGCCTGGATGGCTGGGTAAGAGCACGAACAAAAAGAATTGCAGAGATGCGGCCGCCTTCTCAGCAGCACAATTTATTATTTTCAAAAACTCCACAAAGATATTTTTTTATTTTTTGTATTTATTAATTAATGTATTTTTTTTTACTGCTGCATGATCAGAAAAAAGCTTATAGCAATAAATATAACTCACTTTTGCTGTAATTCACTTTCAAATAATGTTTCTTGGGTCTGTGCTCGGTTTTAGTCCAAACTAATTTTCCTCACATCTGGAGAGCAGATATTAAGTCAGCGCTAAAATGCTTCATCTTTCAACTTTCTCTTCACTTTCTTACCTTTAATAGCTTTCTGAGAACAAATAAAATTACAATTTCTGGTGCATTTTTTTTTTTTTTATTGTTTTTATGGCACCACTCCAATATTTGGACTTCCTGTTCCGTCACACAGGTGCACTCTGCCATTGCTGACAGGGGTAAGACTTCCAGTCTTCAGCACACACACACGGCAGCTTAAGTTTAGGCCACAAAGGAGCCGCTCACCCATGGCCTAAAGAACATCTGCATCCAAAACGCAAAACCATAACTGTTAAAACGTCAGTTTTAAGTTGAACAACTACAACTCATCCTCAACTTACAGGAAATATTTCTGGATAATGTGCTTACTGCACAGAAACAGCAACGTGTCAGGGTGGAGGAGAACGGCGTCCCTGCTGCCTACGCAGCCTTTCAGACAGTGCCACTCTGTCACATGACGGGGTAATCGGGTTTTCATCCTCGCTGACAGGCGCCAAAGCTCTCCCGTCACATCCCAGAGGTTGCCTTCGATGTGCTGTACCAAACAACCGGGCAGTTTAGGTGCAAAGTAAATGTCCTTCATGGGGCATCTGAAGGGTTACGGCTTCATTAAATAACAGTACGAGCGCTCCCCCCTTTCACGTGGAAATTCTAATCTTCCTCTTATCCCTATAAGGCACTGATTGCTGTTCCACTGACCTTGTAAGAATGAACCACCACGTCGTCCATATTTATTACCCAGACAATCACATGACTGTTTTCCTCAGATGAAGGTGAGCTGAGGGGCAATCAAAAGTTTGAAAGGAGAGGGAATTCAGGAAGTGAATTAGTAGTGACTCTATAATTACATGTATTTGCACAAAAGTTGGGCCGTGGGGTTTGTTCTGCCTGTACCTGGGTGGAATCTCACCCACTGACCACTGGGACAAACACCAGCACCACCAGCGAAAAACTGATCAGACAAATAGACAAATAAAATAAAAAGACAAACAAATAGCAGTTAAAAAGATTATTCTTATATTTGGATGAGCAAATCTTGGGTTTTAGCATCTAGCAGGGGCTGATCGAAGTGCAGATCCTCCTCTGAGAGGACTCCCCACACGGCATAAACATCATCACGTAGGACATTTAAACAAAGACAGGAAGTGTTTCAATTAAAACCATCAGAATTTCTGGATGGCCCCAGTTTACCTGTGAGAAAGACCAAATATTCTCTCCTTTGGGTGGTTTTCATACATTTTCATTCTGAATCTGGATAAACGTTCTACACCAACAAGCTTCAAAGTAACTTCACAACAGGACATGAAAGTATACTGCAGCTAGCTCAGAAGACACTTGGTCCCCAAAATGACAATTCAAGAAAGACATAAATAACTGAAACACCACACAGACAAAACCGGACTGAGTCTGACACACTGAGGTGAAATGGTCATGAACTGTCACAGCAGTCTGCCGCTGCTGGCAGAGAAACGGTGACACCAGTGGCTGTGACCTCCACCTGCAGGTCGGCGTAAGAAAATAAACCTGAAACTCACCAGTGGGAACACACTCTCGCCTCTCCATCCTGCGCAGACACTCACATCCACCTACAGAAGAGGAGAAAATAACAGAT
This sequence comes from Pao palembangensis, assembly GCA_015343265.1. Taxonomy (NCBI): domain Eukaryota; kingdom Metazoa; phylum Chordata; class Actinopteri; order Tetraodontiformes; family Tetraodontidae; genus Pao; species Pao palembangensis. The sequence continues at coordinate 7,030,555 of CM027094.1, read as the reverse complement.
TTAGCACAAGTGCCACATGCAGTTGTTCAAATCCTCAAACAGAATCGGCGTTTCATTCGGGTGCTCCACATACTTTGTAAAAAATTTCCTATCAGCGCATGAGTGGCTGTTTTACAGATTTAGGTCAGGATTTGGCTCGGAGTGTTATGTAACCTGGTTTATAGGCCAGAATCGTAGTATTACATATGAGAAAGTGGTTCAGACTGGAGTCACGGTAGTGAGATGCAGGCAGATGCAGACTGCAGCAAATGTCCCCACTTCCAGGCTGGTAACACACAGATGCGCCCCAGAGAGCAGCCTTTCTTTCTTTCTTTTTCATCTTTGTCTCCTTTCATTCACATACATTCATGTTTTTAACCCAGTTTCCCCATTTTTGTTCAACAGTTACACACAGGTGAATGACACACTCAGACAGACAGTCAGTCAGTGAGTCTGTGTACCTCACATCTCATTAAGTTAAGACAATCTGCTGCTGCCACATCTCTTTTCTTCTTTTCTTTCCTTCTCTAGAAGGGTGGGATATCTGCATTGGTTGCTATGGCACCAGACATCCCCCCCCCCCCTTCCTCAGACAACCGTGTTTGCACGTGCGCACTTCTACGCGCCTAGACCGCGTGCAGCAAAGGTGTGATTGATGCAATGATGTGCCGTGCGGCGATAATGAGCGTTGCTCGGTTGGCCGTGCCTCGCTGCTAACAGCCGTGCCACCATCTTCCACCTGCTGACTTGATTTATTCATGAGATGTAGATGGCGCTGTGCTCTGGATGCAACTGGTCAACCTTAATTCCAGCTGTAGATCCAGCTCAGACCTGCGTTTCTATGTGTGTTGCCGAGTAAACAGAGAAATATGAAGCCCGTTTCTTATCTTGCTCCTTGTTATCGTTTTCTTTCCTACCGTCCAGCAGAGGGCAGTGTCAGCTCAGAGCTATGCCTCCACTCATCTTTATTAAGCTAATATTTTCACATGTATAAATGACAAAACACTGAAACTCTACAGAGTTGCACTTTTTGAGAAAAAAAAACAAAACACTGATACTAACTGGACTCAAACTAAAACTTGTACATGTTTACTTTGAAATAGGAGACCCTAAGAACTTGAGACCAACTTTTAAGAGTTCACTCTGAAGTTGTTAAAACAACAGAAGTGCTCTGACAGCTGAGGAGCCGAAGAAATGGAACACTCGATCACTTGTCTGTCTGAGTGCGTGGTCGCGTACGAGGACGTGAAGGAGGCTCAAATGCTCGGTGAAAGAGGTGTGTTTTTTTTCCCATCCTGTGGGGCCTCAGACAGGGGCCGGCTGAGGCGGAGCTTTGGGAGGCACAGCATGAGGTGGGCTGTGCTGAACCCGGTGCACTGTAACAGAACTCGGGCCGGGAGGTCACGGAGTCCAGCATTCCTACAGAACGCTGTCTGTTTACACGACTGCCATTGTGCCGGGGGGTGGGGGGGAGGTGGCAGCTCTGCATAACTGCACCATCAGATAACACTTATTGCTTGTATTTTCTGTTCAATATATATCACGAAGATAAGAAACCTATACTTATTGTTTCACATGTTGAAGACCGCTATTCTCATATAGTTCTCAGAGCTGACAGAGATGAGTTGCTGCTGGCCCCTCTGCTGGGCTAATCTAGGCTGAGCTTTGACTGTAGCTCTTCTGTCCCGCTGCTCTCACGTCCCAGAGCCTAGAAGCCAGCTGGTCAGCTCCAGGGAAGCACAAGAGAGATGGGGAGTGACACCCAGGCCCTGGAGAGACAGTGCTCTGACTGTACTGTGGTCTAGGGAGGGGGTTGCGGCCCTCAAAGGCTCCATTGTTTGTCGGGCCAGCGTGGTTTCATGTGCAGTGCATGATTCTCATTGTGGGCCTGAACTGCAGCGCGGTTTGACCTAAACTGTCTGAGAGGATGTAGCTGCGGCCTCCCTGCACAGGTTAAAGTGTAACTGTGTCCATGTTTTCTCAGGAAAGTGTGTTTATCTAGAGGACCAGCGCGGAGGCCCTTTTGTTTAACTAAGTAGTGAGGCTCACCCTAAAAGTAAAGCTCTGTGGAACATACAGGAACTAGGTGGCCCTACACAGTTACTGTCAGTATGGTACGCTTGGTGTGGGCCAGGGGCGATTCTAGGGTCAGAGCTTTAGGGGTGCTGAGCAGCTGAGCACCCAATGAGCCCCACCACAACCACCTACCTTTTTTTTTTTTTTTTTTACACAAAAACAAAAAATATGTTTATTGAAAAATATTATTTTGGATAATCATTATGACATTAATGAGAGAAGAGCATCATATATAACGTGAATAAATACAGCAAAAGAAAAACATTTATTAACTTTCTTTTATTGTCTAGTTTGATAGACACAACTGAGAAAGAACTACAATTAATCTAGGAATAAATCAAACTGCCTATGTGCAGTAGCCAAACTTAATGTTTTCACACATACTGGTGGTATATGTCGTTTCGTTTTTCAGCTTGTACACACGTTTGTTTTCGCTCTGGTCCAAACGCCGCAGCCCTTGCAAAGCTTCGTGTCTCCATGACGACTGACCGGAAAAAGACGCCCGTAGCATCATGTTTAACTGTTACATGACTCCCGATTCTTAAAATTACTATCTAAAGTAAGTAAAAGAGACACACATACGTAGTACACAGGTAGGCTGGTTATTTTTTTTTTTTTTTTATTTGTAGCGGCTCTTTTTGTTTCGGATCGCTGCAGTTCGACTGTAGCCGTGCTACCAGCGCTAACGGAGCTAATGCAGCTAACAGTGCTAACTGAGCTAACTGGTAAACAGTGCCTGGACTCTACCGACGATACTCGCCGATTTGGTATCGGAATCAGTACAACTCTAAAAGGAAACAAGAGTGAGACAGCTTGGGAAGAACTTACTTGGTTCACAACAACTAAACGGATTCTCACTGTGTGTGTATCGCGCTGGAAGGAACGGCTGTGGTCCTGCAGAGCGGTGCAGGTAACGTTACAGAGGAGAAGTAACGTTAGCGAGAAGAAATCCAACCGAGAACTTTGGCACAAATACTGAAAAACACACTGCATGTAGAAACTAGTGTCAAACTACTGAATAAAGGCAGTTACCCCCAGTGTTGGGTTGATGGGAGGCCCCCAACTTTTAAATCATTTTAATAGACTAACTGTTGTAAATCACATATTCAAGTTTAATTGTTCTTGAAAGCCAGATTTGTCCCAGTTCTGTACTAAAATCTTTTTCCATCCCTAACTATTCATTATTATGCGATGAAGTTGAGATTTTCCATCTTGCCCTTTCTCCTCCTTTACACCACCAGACTTCCTCCTATCTGTCCACCACAGTCACGCTCGGCCCCAGGCCCGAACCTTCACCGTGGCTGAAAATGTGGACCCTTTCCTGTCCACATGCCGTACTGCAGGGGGACTTATTGAGGCATCTGCAAGTCTGCCACTGCTGCATGAAGGTCTACAGCTGCTACAAAGCATATGGTTGAGCAGCCAACACCCTGTTTTAAAATCTAGTCCTGAATGTATGAACGTGACCGCAGAAGCACCGGGGCCATGACCGCGCTATGCTGAGTTACATTGAACTAGCTCGCCATAAGCACGCCGCCCTTTTTTTTTTTTTTAGAAATTCTGGGAATTAAAGCAAAGTTATAACTGCAGTTTATTGACATATGACCTGGCCTATTAGGAAACATTGTTAAATAATTTGTCAGGAATTTTTATTCAATTCACAGCAAACCACAGCCTTAAATGCGGCTTGATTAGCTAACACTTAACCTCGCTCAATGCTAGCTGTATTTTTCAGTCCATTTGCCCTCACAGTTGTACTTGTCTGCATTTCTGTCATCTGTTTCTTCATTCATGCCTGAAAATTAACATTTTTTTTAAATGTGCCCACACCATTGGCGAGGCTAGCCCTTTTTTAATTGAAACTCAGCACCCCTAAAATCTGGAGTAAGAATAAGAAATAAAATGTTATTATTCTAAAATTTAAGTTCGTCTTTTTCAGGCTTAGATATTGTCTAAAACATAATCCATAGTTTGTGGTTTAAATTTATATTTTAAGACTGAAAATGAAAACACCCCAGCCTAATGGTATCATCTTACTTTTTCCTCATTACTGTGCTTATCTAGCTGCTGCTGCAGTGATCTTGCGTGGAAGGGGACTTTTTTGTTCTTCCCTTATGGAGAACATGACATGAAACTCATGACTGCAGCACTGACTTCACCACAGACCTTTCGGACCGTGTTGTGTAAAGGTGTCTGTCTGTCATATGACCTTGGTGTTGGCCCTGCTAATGAGGGGCTGATATAGCAATTAACAAGACCATTTTAACATGGGAGAGTTACATTTTTTAGAGTATGTAGCACTGGTCGTTAAAGTGAAAAACACGTGGAAGAATAAAATGATCCTGCATCAGAGCAAGACTCTAATTAGTTTATAGGACACCTAAACACCTAAAAACAGGCCAGAATTAACACCTGCACAACAGTACTACGTAAATATAGAGTGTAATTAAAAATAACTATTAAATGTATTCTTTATTACTATTCCGAGTCAGGCTTATATTTAACCTTTCATTAACTTGATCCTGATTTCCAGATACCACAGAACCCAAAGCTGGTGCCTCTGCCACCTGGGGGTGAAAGGAAGCCAATATTTGTTACAGGTATAATTATAATCAACCGCCGTTATAGAGTGGCAGAGAGCAAGGGCACCGCCGAACCCGATGTTTGCTCTATGCACTCACATGTGGTGACCATCACGGCTCGTGTGATGATTTATGTGTTTCCATACTGTACATTTCTTACGGCCATGCAAAGAAATACTGCAGCAAAGCGAAACCTTGGCCCATATTAGCTTCTTGTATTAGCCTCTAGGTAATGATATTGAATTACAGTTGAATAAATATCCCCCCTTAATCAAGCCTTACAGTATCAGCCTCAGCAGCGGCGCCGATGGGGTTTCCTGGAGTCCGTGTTTTATAAGCAAAAAAGCGGCGTATTAACACATGACAACTTAGAGATAATAAACCTGCATTATTGATCAGAGCTGATTTCACTATGGCAAAGAAAATAACTGAGCTTGAACCCAAGAAAGCCGACACGATTATCACGAGCCTCTTTCTGTCAGCTAGAACACGAATGTTTCATCACAGCAGAGGACCGAACGAAAAAGAAGAACAAAGCGGAGTAAAATATCAAAGAACCTCTACGTCAACAAGCACCACTCATTGCTCATCTGGACGTGCACTTTCATGGCTCCCCATGGTGGTGCGCTTTCAGGGCATCACCCAAACACACCATTATTCACACACATCGAGGCCAAGTCGCTGTGATCTCACGAAGCTCGCGTCTGAGATCCTGACAACAGCGGACAGGAAGAGAGAGGCCTTCAACCCCAAACCCGCCAGACTGGCTAGATGGGGGAGAGGCTGTGAGGTGTTGGGCTATTTCAGGCTCTTGTCCAGCCTCGTTCGGGCGCCAGCGGACATGAGGGAGCAGATTATTTTGATGTGTTGAAGGATATCGTCGACATGGGCCGGCTTTGGCTTTTCAAGAAGACATTGTTTCAGTGCAGATTCGTTTGGTGCTGCATAAGGAGCATTTAGATTGAGCGATTTCAGGATATCAGGTGTGTTTTAATTGACTTTGTCCCAGTAAGAAACACCAAGTCTGAAGACTGACTGAGTGAGTCCTGGTTCTTTATTGGCTGGTTTGAGCCAGAAAGCAGAACAAAAGCCCTTCACCCAGAGAGCTTCTCTCCACGTGAGCTGTGCTCCTCTTCACGCTAGAGTTCTGTCACATGTGTTACCTGAGGAGGATCAGGAACATCTGGATATGTTCTGGGGGGGCTGTAATTTTAGAAGCTTTGCACCGCTCTTAATCCTTCACAGTGTGTTTATTCTGGTCCGGTTTTCTGGTGAATAGCCAGGTTTAGCAGTCGCCAGGTTGCTAAATGTGACAGACTGAGTTCCTGTGGAGAAGACAGAGATCAGGCCAAAGATCGGTGACCACGGCGATGGCCACCAGCACACAATAACAATGTTGTTTGACATTATTCAAGTTGGTTTAAAGCAATTTCAACGTACTATAGACAGTTTTACATTACGAATTCAGGTTTTAGCTTGATTCCTCTGTAGCTAAAACATTCAGTTCAGGTTTAGATTCATCCCTGAACTCTAGGGCTATTTTGCACTCAAATTCACCATATTATGCAAGTTAGCATTAATATCATTGTGAAAACAACATAAGGAGGGGTGAAAAGGGCAGAGACTGTGGAGAGAAAAGGGGCTACAGGGCCTCATGTTTTACAGCTGACAGCAAACGTGTGGTCTGGCAGGCACACCAGTGTCAGCCTTGGTTTATGAGACTCATTTCTTTTACAAGGAGAAAGAGAACAAGTTGAGACAAGCGGTGCGTTACTGTCTTCACAGAGGGATATGGTTCCATAAAACAGAGTGGCGCTGATCGTTTCCTGGTACGCTCCAGTCAGGAGGAGGCCGTTTGGCCTCTACGCCACTTCCTCTTCAACTGGTAGATTCACCCAGCTACCCTGTCGACACAGCTGGTTGTTATAGCAACGCTGTGAGAGCCTGATAAGACTGCACTGATTGGTGAATAAGACAAGGGAGACCAGCAGGAGAGTGAGGGCAACTTTCCCTCACTTAAGTTCAACACTTAAGATAAGGCTGATAAATATTCAGGAGCATTCTCAAGTGGATGCCGCTGTCCACTATACGATCTGTCACGTAAAGATATAACAATACAATAAATAATCAAATAAAAAAATTATAAACTCATAAAAATAAAGTACAGTAATATGTTATTCTAGGTATGTAAAAATAAGTGGACTTAAGAATATAATAAGATATTCTCCTTGTTTTTAATTTGATTTTTTTAAATCCCTATTTTAAATTTTAATTTAACCACAGAAATTAGATTACAGCCCAGACAAACAGACAATTTGAAATGTTCATTTTGTGCAGCAGCCCTTCGGTCTAGGCAGTCAGAGCTTCAAGCACGGCTGTTGTTTTTCTTCCATAGAGGTCAGCAGCTAAGAATGTGAAGCACGCAGAGCCTAAAACATGTTTTTTTTCCTTCTTAACAACCCCCAGCACTGGTTCCGAAATAACATTCGCTGCTCTGATTGTACACTGCCTAACCCATTTCAAGATTGAAGTTGTATGTTGGAAAGATTTTGATTTCAGTTTCAAAGCATTTGTACCACAACACCTGCTGCACCCTAATACAGTCAAAGAAGTGGTCCAGTAACACGAGGAAGACAATTATGAGCATTCCCGACAGCTGGGTTATTGGAAAATGGCAAAATTAAAAAAAAAAAAAAAAAAACTAGAAAAGCTCTTTTAATCCATTTACCTGCAGCTTGTTAACAGGCTGTTACTAAGCAGGGGCTGATTTGGTAATTAGTTTCAGTAATTTGTTTAAATAGTAAAAGTAAAGTTTAAATAGCCCAAAGACAGATTTTACTATGTATTTTGGAGCCAATATAATGTAATCAAACCAAATACTTGTGCTGTTGCTTTAAAATATGATATTCTTTGATTTAATATTGGGGAATCCTGTGAAGCTGCACTAAAAATGAGAAACTATTATTTTTAATGTTATTATTGGATTACAGCCATGAAAATGACCTACAAGGGAACAGTTTATCATCTCGGCCACCCTGAGCTCCAGAGCTGCAGATACTGATGGCATGTTCTGCTGCAAACTCGGTTCTGCTTCTTTCTGGAAGATTAACACTGCTAAAAGCTAATTCAACACCTAAAAACTCCAAACTCTTTTTAAATTGTCTTCATCTGTGCTGAAGTCACGAAGGAGCAGCACACACCTGACAGTGAAACTGTTCCCCATTCAGCTGTAAAGTACTCACAACCACAAGAGCCCCAAAGAATCTGAATCTGAAAACCTCGCACAAATCTTTCCTTTAGCATCCAGGTTTAGGAAGGCTGTTGCTCATAAAACAGGACAGAAGAAAAGGACGCTCCAGTGGCTTTAAAGTTTGGTTTTACCATGTCAAGAAATGAGAAAAAAGATGGAAAATATACAGACGCACCACCTTCAATCACCCCAAAAGATAAGAAGAAGGAAAAAAGAGCAACACAACCAGATAACTCATTACAAATCAATCATCTGATCCAACTCTAACAGAAGAATGTCACCTGCATCTGTGCACCTGCCTGGAAAGGTCAGAGTTCAGACAGACTTCAACGTCAGTGCAGTTTCCAACTACTGCTGCTCACTTCTCACTCTTGTCTCTGCAGCACCAAAGATGTCAACTTTGACCTGTAAACCCAACTGGAGGTGATTATAAGCAGGTACATTTATGTTTCTTGGAAGACAGTTTCAGGAAAAATCCAACTGAGTTAGGAAACACCAGAGCGCGAGTGAAAATCCCAGCTAGGACCCTCTTTAGTTAAAACACCAAAGTACTCAAGTTTGTTTTCATGTTCAATGTGTCTAAAATCCACCTCTGTTCCCAGCAGCATCGTTTCCCTGCTCGTGGGCTCCCGGCAGGCAGCAGGTCAGAACTATCAGCCACATGCCTCCCTCATCATTTAATGGTTTGCAAATGCAGGCAGCAGGAGGGACGCAACAAAGCTACCAGCAGCACCGAACACAGGGACACTCGTCGAGCCCGCCTTTGTTGTAGCTTGATGCTAGGTGTAACCTGGTGTAGTTCTAGCACACGCATTTGCACCAGGGGGCGCTGCTCTTGAGGCTAACAAGAGCAGACGGTCTGACTAGTTGTTTCATGCTTAGCTAAACGGACACACCGAACTAATGAACGCACTTACCCCCCACGTGATTCGCACAGCTTCTCCAGTGTTCCTGTGGACTGTGCGTGAAAGTGATTTCAGCTGGGACGGGTGGGATTTGTCACAGTTAGGGTTAGGGTCTGGACTAGATTTAGCTGCAAAGCTGCTTATCTCGGGACATTTCACTTTTGTTTTAAAAAATGAAAAATACTGTCAGCTTATACACAATCAGACAGACAGACAGACAGACAGACAGACAGACAGACAGACAGACAGACAGACAGACAGACAGATAGATAGATAGATAGATAGATAGATAGATAGTCAAGGCATCGTGAAATAAGACAAACACACCCCTGCACACAAGTGTATACACACACCCTCACCAGGAGATAAACAGCTAAAGAGAGGAACCAGTGCAGGAGTGTTAGTCCTGCACTGGCTGCTGGATGTCACCACAGTGAAAAAACTTTGTTCTCCTGAGTGAAACACTGAGGAAACTTCAGCTGTTTTCGGAGGAACTTACCCTTCTGCAGCCTGTTCGTGTCAGTCCTTTATTCCAGACAGGCAGCTTTGTTCCTCTCATTTCTTTCGCTTCAAGATGGAGGCAGAAACTCTCCACAGAGTTGTTGTTGTTGCTGCTGCTGCTGCTCTCTTGATTTTGGTTATTTTGAGGGTGGCAGGTCCAGCTCTGCTCACCTCCTACTGACTGCTGATTGAGCTGCTGACATGACAGCACTGATAAACAGCCCTTTGGAATGAGAGGGTCCAGTGATCTGGAGAAACACAGGTGCATGCTGAGTCCTAGCGAATAGACAGCTTAGAGCACAATGTTGTGCTTTTCCTTTATGCAGGACTTCAAACCTTACTCCTCCTCCTCCTCCTCCTCCTCCTCCTCCTCCGTGCACTTCCCCCTCTCTTTTCCAAACAGTTTCAAGACTGAACAGAAAAAAGACAGAGTCAGAAGCTGCTGTTTCTTGAACTTTTCTTTCTTTTTATGAACTGTTTTCCTGATAAAGTGCCTTAGAGCAAATTGTTTTTCCATTCACAGTTTGCATGGAACAACACTCTTTCCTTGAAAGAACAACGAGAAGCAATGATGAAGTTTCGTATTGTTATGTTTAGGTTGCACCGCATTAAATAAAATTAATGTGTTTTTTAAAAGGAGGTCACTTTACATCCTGTGTCACAGAAAGTGAACCTCATTGAGTCGTCCTGTCGTGTTTTGCAGGCATAATTTATCATTCTGGACTCATACCTGGACTGTTATAACTGACTTATTGACGCAGAAGACCTTGTCTTCCTTGAACCAATCATGTCGAAGTTTTATCTAAAACAATGTGTTAAAGTAAAAAACTTTTGAAACCTATATTGAGCCACAAAGCCAGGCTGCTATACTGAATGTAACCGCTGGGAGTCGCTACTGAACCAGTCGCTCTGGAGTTTAGGAGACAGGATGGAGAAAAACCGGTCGTTCATCATTATTATCATTAAAATATATCATGCAGCTTTGAAAAAAAATTAAAAAGAAAACATCCTCTACAATTAATTTTGTTTTACTCAGTGTTCGGTGTGGAAACACACTTGTCCGTGCGTGATCATTTGCCTGTTTCAGTGATTGATCATGGTTCTTTCGTCTGTTCTTTCTGAGACATGATATGATTCAGACGAGTTAAAAAAAAATATTTAGAACAGTTATTACACTAAAACTCACTTCTATCAAACTTTAACTTTACAATTGGTTTCTTGATGTTTATTTGCAGCCAACATTTCACTTCATTTCACTAAGATAATTGTCATATATGCCAGATTTTTTTCAAATTTCCACTTATAGATAACTGTTACATTACACTATAATTTGTGAACATAATCTCAACCTCTTGCTGGTTGTTTTTCTTTTTTTTTGTCAGAATGAATTAAAATCTACAAGATTGATATTTATAAAACTACAAGACAAAGTATTATTTTATTCTAAAAGACATTCAATTATTATTATTATAATTATTACTATATTACTGTTGTTGTTGTAATTGTTTTAATAACAATAATAATAGTAGTACTATTAGTATGCTAATAAGACCTTTTGTTTTAATATTTGGACAGAACTTATTGTGTTATTTATCACCCAGCAGGACTGAAAAGATAATTTTTGTCTGTCAAATTCTAAATCGGTAATTATTATTATAGCATTTAATATTTAATGATTGTTTTCACTACTTCCACATTTTGTACACATCTGCACAAACCCAGAGACTTTCTTGTTAGTTTTTTTTTTGTTTGTTTGTTTGTTTTTTTGGCCACAGTACAAGAAAATGACATCTTTAAAACCCATTAGTCAGAATGATTACCTCAGATTAGAATTAGATTAGAACCATAGTTGTTAAAACTAAAGTATGACTAATTCATTAATATCATTAACACTTAAGAGCTCAAACAACCTAAAATACAATGGGAGATGTAGCAAAATAATGATTAAATACAGCATGGTATTATGAAAGCTTTCTTCAACAAAATGTGTTAAAAATAAATAGATAAGTTGCTTCATTGCAACCTAATAAATATTTAAGATGAATGATTTTTGCTATTAGCACAATATCCTGGATAAGCTGATATTTCTCTCTGGGGAAACAGGGAAATCTTCACCCGTTTCCTCCAGGATGTTGTTGATGGCTCCGCTCTGTGACTCGTGTAGATAAATGCCTGAATTATATATCAGTCAAATATATATGTAATATATTAGAGATGAATTTGGATGCTGATGATTTAACTGAATTTAATTATTCTGCTAAGAGGTGGAATTTTATCCTGGCTTTGAATTTAGAATTAGCTTTAAAATATTCCTGTTTATAGTTTATTATCCTTCAGCTGGAGACAATAATTTAACCTTCACAAACTTTTTAACGCTAATATCTCATAAATCTACAGGCCTGGAGCATGAGAATGGACCTCCACTGTCTGATACTCTATCTTCTATCAGAAACAGGACGTGAACGCAACACTGTGTCATTTTACCACTGGAGCTTTGGCATCTGGTGCTGGTCCATGTCATCCTGGGTCAGCATTCCGGTTTGTCCCAGACCGGAGAGCGTTTTCAGAGCCTTCACAGCCATGATGCATGAGGGCGGCCTGCACACCTCTGACTCTTCACCTCCTGTTGTCACAAACTGCTGTAAAATCAAATTCACAAGCGTTTAAGATACAAATAAAAAAGGTGAACAGAATTTTTTTTATAATCAAAACATACACTTTGAAATCAGCCCTTCTTAATTGCTTCAGATTTGTATTCTGACCATTTCCTGTCAAATCTGTCAGTATCTGAAAGGATGACTAAGGAAAATATAAATGTTATAATTTAATTATTTTATAATTTTAAGAATTTTATAAACTACAATTACCTGTTTAAACAATGTCTAAATCTCAAAATAATTGTTTTAATTACCGGCAGCTTCGTTAAGAAATAAACCGAGGCACATTTCTTAGAAAAATCAGCCACTAAGCTTTAGAAACTTTTCATCAAACAGCGTCCTCTTGTGTCTGTTTTGCGTCTAAAGCTGACATTTTTACCAACCGCTGAGTGGCTACAATCCTGACATTTATGACCCATCAAGTTGAGCATTTCTGATTAATAAATTGAAATACGTGTGGTGACACCTTATTAGGTTCTGTCCTTGTTCCACAAACATTAAATTAAAATGAACAACATTAAAATGATGGAACAGTATTACAGAGCAAAAAAAATAATTTTGATATTCTGTGCGTGGGTTAGATGTCGGTGTGCAGTCCTTACCGTGTATCTTTTGATTCCTAGATGCCTGCTACAACGTACAGACTAGACCTTTAGTGCAGCCAAAGACAACAAGACTTACCTTTATGAGCCAAAGGCTGGATAGCAGGATGGTTCAGCACAGGCTCATGCAATACTTCAGTAATAAAACTTTGCTTTATTCATATTCGGAAGTATCAATAGATTCATAAGTGACAAGCTGTCATAAATACAGTCATTAAGCAGTTTGCACCTGACAAGAAAATAGTTTGCAAAGCAGCATGTTTGTCAGGCTGATATTTGTGGCCAGTCTGCAAGAAAAACAACCCAGACTTCATTTTCCTGAATCCTGCCGACGTGGCTGCTACTGCCGTGGTGGTCCAAACTCCACGAAGATATGATGTTGTCCAAAATAAAGCAGATCTTCAATTTGTGCTTTTCTTTGCTTGGAGGGTCACAGCTACATGTGGAAAATAGAATTCTGGGGGCCTCTGGTCTTAAATGTTATCACTGTGTGTGTGTGTGTAGGTGACACCAACACAGTTTTCACAAACACATAAAAACCTGCAACCATGATTTCCTGTCACAATGTCTGAACAATGTTTGCGCTTGTTTTATGCCTACATCCACACAGTCCTGAGCGGTGCGTGCAGTGATTAAAAACAAAGATGTCTGCATGCTTGTCTTTGATGGAAGCAGGGCGAGTGTGCCTTTTTTGGTGAAGTACAGCAGTGTGGGTTAAAATAAATATTCAGCAGTTGGGTACTGCCAAAAGACGGAGATGCGAACACGTCCTTCAGTCCTGCATTAGCATCTCCCTCCAGCTGAAGCCGTGATTGGGTCCGTGCGTCAGAGGCAAGATGGGCGGGTCGACCAGCTGCCACACCCCGGTCTCTCCCATTTCCTCGCAGGCACAAAAACCCAAGTATGGAATCTGCGCAGAGAGGAGACAGATGTTTACAACGATGAAAAGTGGATGAAATAAAAAGAAAAGAGCGCTGGAGCTGAAGCGGTGAAATGACCTTCCGGACGACTTGGACAAAGTCCTTTGAGTTCTGCGCAGTGAGGCCTCGTATCTGGCGGGTGCAAGCCTCCAGCGAGGAAGCATGGGCCACAATCAGGACCGTGTTTCCTGTGTGAAAGAGGCAGAGAACAGAGTCTCACATTCCACAGATACCATTAGCTTTCCATACCGTTTATGGACACCCGCCGTCGGCTTCAAAGAGAATTTCAGAGTACACAGCCCATTCCAGAGAGGAATCTGAAAAGTCCATGGCAGCATGTTCTGATAATGGTGCTGATTTAGAACCTTTACCCTGGTTCTTGCACTCGGCCAGGATCTCTCTGGTGACTTGGAAGCTCCTGCTGATGTAGGTTTCATAAGACTCTGATAGCACCAGTTTACTTATGGGAAAGTGAGGTCTGGAAACAAAGCCATACAGAACAGTTTTTCGGGCTTTTACAGTCATGGCGGACAGCTGCGAACATGAAATATGCGTGTGAGGGAGGTTTAAACAGACTAACGTGAGTTTGCGCGTACCTGTAGGTTGTGTCCACGCTCAGTTTAACGGTGGCTAGCTCAGCCGGGGGGACCCAGGTAGGTAACCCTGTGCCAGAGACCCACTTAGTCCACTCAAACAACCCCGGCTCAATACGGATTTTTGTGTTTCCTTCCTGCTGGAGACCTGATGGAATTACAGAAGAAGAAATGAGAATATCTGTAGTATTTCTAAGTATTTCTAAGTCCTAGCGCTGTCTACAATTGTGCTGCTTTTGACTTTATGAAGAAAATGTTCCTAAAAATAAACAGCATTTTTGTTTTCACCGCATAGATAACAAATAAAACCTTAACCTGTCCACTAGTAGCCCATAGGCTTTACAATAGCTCATTACTATTTCAGATGCACACTAATCCATCGGAGTTTCATGTTCATTACAAATGTGGAAAATCTGAGAGGAATTTCTCAGAAGTGAGGGAACTAAGAGCAGCTGTAGCCAAATGTTTCTGGGGCTTTTCGACAAAGTTCATGAAGAAGTGGTCCTACCCTGTAGAATGTGCTGAGCTGTCTGCACACAGCGAAGAGAAGGCGAGCAGTAAACAAAGTCTACGGCTGTGCAGCTTTCCAGCAGCGCTTCACCTACAGTGGACAAAAGACAACATTTCAGATGCAACATCACGTTACTGAAGAGACACATCGGAGCAAGACGAACAATGTGCAAATAAAACAGACAGATTGAACTAACCAACGAGTCGGGCCTGAGTGGATCCAAACACAGTGATCGGACAGTCTTTGTCATAGTCTCGGTGCCCTCCTCCTCGAGCGGGCAGGTTGGGTGGCATGTTGAGGTTGGAGCGAATGTATCTGCCTACGCAACCACAGAGGACAGACAGTCTTACAGGAAAAGGGCACCATGGAAACGCAGCAATTATAAAGACATAATAGGAATCTGTTGTTAATCTACAACAGCACGCTAACCTTTGGAGTCGAAGCACTGGGTGACCCAGTGCTTCCCAAACACCACATCCATCCTCTCGCCATGGCGACACACAAACAGTCTCATCTTAGACAAGGAGGGCGGACCAGCTGTCCTCGTCACCTGACATCAACAACAAGTTACAGCAATAATTTTCACAACACAACACAACACTAGGATCCGCTGGCAATCATGTTGCACCTGCATCGGGGGGCAGAGGCCAGCGGGGCTGGAAGCCTCCATAAGACTGTCGAGCAGACTGTCATTGAGCTTCCCATCGAATAATAACCCACCAACAGAGCCAGAGCTAGATGGAGAGGCACAATTGAGAATCGAGTAGGACCTGAGAACCAGAGACAAGAAAAACAGGAAAAGATGAAGAAACAGCATTTCCACTTTGCGATGATGTCACCTTTTACTTTGTCTGTGTGCATTTGGGCCTAAACTGAAAACTCTTTGAAAGGCCTGCGAGTCTGCTGTGAGCATTTGGAGCTTCTGTTTCTTACCCATGAACGACCCAGGTATCAGACTCATCCGCCCGGTTGATGTAATTTTCAGGCAGCAGGCCCGACAGCCCCGTGCCCAGCGAGGTGCCATACACCCAACCCTCACTGACGGTGCTCTGCTCCACAGGCGACATGAAGATAAAGTCTCCAGGCATCAGCTCAAGCTCATCGTCATTCTGAGGTGTATACGGGTACATGACCTGCAGCGTCTACAGCGGTGATGTGGTTGATAAGCGTTAGAGAGAGGCCAAACACTCAAAGTTGGAAGTAAATACAAGAAAAGAGACCTCATGGTTAGCAAAGCGGATGTCTCTTGAATAGAGCACAGCCAACCAGTCACAGCCTGAACACACGTCCACATTTTTGGCCAACTTCTCCAGAACTGGAAGGTGACTAGCATGGAAGTGGTATGCCAAAGTGACATGAAGTTGCTTTTTATGAGGCTCGACGTGAACATCTGGAAAGAAGAGAAAAAGATGCGAACCACAGGTCTAGAGTTTCACGTGTTCTCTGATACAGGTGTGATTTTGCTTGTGTTCAGCATTCTGAACATGTATATTGTGGTGAATCAAACCTGCTTTAGCTGCCGCTTCAGAGGCAAAGTCGGCAGCGAAATCCTTCAGCAACTCTGCAACCTGCTCCTCCACGAAGAGGCCGATGAAGGTGGAGGACGTGTAGAGCTCCAGTGGGACCGGCAGAGGTATACGAGCCTTCCACTTGGCCATGGTGGCCTGGAGAGCATCAGACAGGGCCTCTACCTTCCCATCATCACACTGACAGAAGAGAGAAATGGATTCACGAAATATCAGATATACTGCAAATATCCCACTTTTTGCTGACTCATATAATTGCTACTGCACATTCGCCTGATGGCCAGCAGGTGGAGTTTAGACAAATGACGTGAATGCAAGTGTAACTAGTTTCATAGATGCTTGATCTATAAAATGTAGAAAAGTTATGAAACACTTCAAAGTCAAATGTGTGATGCTGCCAGGTCTTTAATCAGTCCACACTGACCATAAAGAACTGGCAGAGGGTGATGTGAGGGAAGATGTTGTGCGCCTTGTTCTTGCCACAGGAGACGCGAGACTGCTGCCAGAAGAGTGAGAGCTGCTGGAGCAGCGGCCCGCTGGGTCGCAGGTACAACACATACTCCCTGGGCAGAGGATCATCCAAGAATGGGTCGTCCACGTGGGAGAAGAGCCTGGAGCAACAGACACAGGCAACCTAAGGCCTAAATGTCAACTGGATGAGAGGACATATACTGTCCAGCAGAGGGCAGCACTGACTGCAACTCACTAACCCCAGAGACTAGGTCAGCGTATGTTTAAGGCACTGTCTCAAGTTTAAGATAAGAATTTCAGAGTCTGTGGTTGTCTGCATGTGTTCTCACCAGTCACAAGCCGCCTGGACATTTTTCCCCCCAGTCGAAACCAGAGCTTTCAAGCTGCAGAGACAAAAGAGTCAGTGATCAAAGCCCAGTTAGCAAATCAATAGTTTCTCATCCAGACTGTGCTCATCAGGAAGAGACGGCAGTACTTCCACATGACAGTGAACAAAGACCAAAACATCCCCAGAGTGCTGTAAAACTGCATCAGAATGCACAGCAGGGGTCCAATACTGACACATGGCCTGGAAAACTCACCATCAGTACTGATTTCACGTCCATGACCAGAATCTATCGCTCTCGCTTTGAGCCGGGCCTGTACCATGACACTCTGCAGTGGTTAAGACTCCCCTCATGTGAAAGGTGGCACAGGTAAACGCTCCTCACCATAATGACCCAGACATGATTTTATCTGTCGTTTCATGAACGGCATTTCTGAACCAGACAGGGCTGATTGCCTGAAAGTGTTCTGAGTCTAATTAATGTCCTTTTATAAAGCCTCCAGTACGGCCGGATGCCTCTGAAGGGACTCGCTCATCCAGGCTGATATTTGTACACGTACACACATGCAGATCATTGACTACATTTCAGAATATGGATTAGACTAGTCTCTATCCTCGCTGCAGTGAGTCTACACATAGTCTCATCCATCTGATTTTGGTTATTTCGACTCGATGGGCGTGCAGAAGGTTGGCTGCAGTTGCCAGACTCAGGAATTTCCACCTGGTGCAACGTGAGGGAGATGAAGGGATTTGCTCTCATAAAGCCTGGTGAGATTACAAGCAGACGAGATGGAGATTAATACTTCTTGACTCTTTATGTTTATCTAGGAGTAGTTTACAATTGAAGCACTGGAGTGATAATACAAGACGCTTACAAGGTTTAATATGCATAGTTATGACATATAATATCTAATAATAAAGATACTTATTCCTAGAATTTGAAATAAATAATAAGCAAGGTCAACCATCCGTCCTTTGAACAAACATTTATTTATTCATTTTGTCCAAAACGCCACCTACGTTCTTTGGCTCTACTCGTCTCCATCTGCCCTACTAAATCTCATGTTTACACTATTACAACATAGCCTCTTATTCAAAAATAATCTCACAACTTCCTTCTCTTCCCAGAGTAGCCAAATGACTGCATTTAACATTTAATAAGATAAATTTCCACTGGTCAAAAGAAGCTGGATGTTAAACTGAAACCTCAGCCCAAAGAGTGTTCAAGATTCAAGAAGTTTACTGAGATATGTAGAGCAAAGGTAACACTGCACAATAAAATTAAAGTTCCCTTCACGTGATTAGAGTAAACAACTAAACTAAGGAAATAGATTCACTGTAAACATTAAAGAAATAAACAATATGTAATCAAAACTGTTTTACTTGCAGACTCAGTGGACAGTCTTTGCCCTCCATCATGTCTGTAGCACCGAAGGTTTTCACAGACACAAGACCAATTTTAAGTCAATTAGCAATTTGTTTGTTGGATTGTTTTGGGGCAAAGGCGTTTCGAGTCTTCTGTGCTAACAAAGTGACATTTCTGTCTCCAGCCGCTCTCACAAAGCCAGCTGTGTGCCACCAGCGGCTGGAACTGGCTTCATTATTTCTGCAGAAAAGAGCCACGAGGTCCACGAGGTCACACAGAGCAAATCAGAGAATGACACCATTAAATGAACTGTGTGGGCCTTTGTGCAGCCCAGGACGTTAATAATACTCTACGTCTAGTTACTAAGTGCACGAAAGTCAACAGTTTGATCAAAATGGCTATCACACCTTCTGACAAGCATATTAGCGTAAGCATTTATTTTTAGCACTGAGTTGAAGTGCTAAAACAAAGTGGCTTCAAGGAACACAAGAGATGCTATTCCAAACGTGTGACGCAGCAAACAGAACGTCAGAGTTTCAGGATGTGTCAGCAAAGGTGTGCAGATAAACAGTTTCAACTTTGAAAGGCTTCATGCATGACAAGGCCAACAACTCAAGGTCTCACGAGATTATCAGCAAAGATTCCAGATTTCTTCACAAGTGTTTGTTCTGCCTGGTCACCAATTACAACTGGTGTGACTGGTTTCTTCCAATCTTGATCTTGTGGAGGAAAACGTGACAGGTCAGGCAGCTTGTCACACCTCTGCCAGTAACTTATGAGCCTCAGCCGCCCTCAAAAAGAAAAACGTCTCACCAGACCGAGCACTCGCTGAAGGTCACTGGCTTCTTCCGGAAATGAGCCACTTCCTCTTAGGAGGCTTGTACACAATCAAAGAGATCTTTCAGTGAACGGCATATCACAAAAATATCACATTTACACAAGATTTGTGTAAGAGTTCCTGAATCAAGTGTTTAAACATGTTTCTGAACCTCAGCTTTCTGTACATGTTATTGCAGGAGTTCTGAAACTCATGAAGGTAGAACGAACTTGGCTCACTTCCTGTTCCAGAATTACTGGGTGTTACAGTTCAGTAACCACAGTGTTCACAAAGCACAATGAGAAAAGCACGAAACCAGACCAAAGTTGCTTGTACCTTCAGGTTTTATTAGCTACAGACATGCATTTATGTTTTTAGATCATCATCTACAAAGATGAACCAGGTTTAGGTCCATACCATGTGGCTACTGTGAGGACTCTAACAATGATAACTACCTCAACTTTTATCTGACATTCAAAGAATGAAATACAAATAACTGAAACCAGAAAAATCAAGATGAGAAAGTGGGAAAAAAAGGAAAGTATAGCACTAAGTGGATACCTATTTAAACTGAACTAGCTTCCTGTTGTCATGGAAAACTGCTGATTCCTTGTTGACCAATCACTGTAATGCATTCGGTTAGGCTCTACCCTTTAATAACATACCAGGACATATGTCAAAACGTTCAAAGTTCAGTTATTTTGGTGTCAATCACGATTAACACAGAATATTCAAATTCAGCTTCAGACTTGATCACAGTGTTTTTGAAACAGGTTCACGCTTCATGCTTCAATGCAGTCAAAATGTTTTGTTTTTTTTTTTTTATTTTGGCGTCAGACTTTTTCCCACACTCTCTCACTCATCTGCAATTAACAGTTTAAAAGGTAGTTCTCTGCCGCCAGGGCCTGAACATCCCAAACAGACACATGGGACACCAGCAAAGATGGTCCTGCTTTGAGCTCCAGAATCAGATATTTCAGTATGATCGGTGTCCTGAATTTACAGCAGACAAAGTTATGTTTAATCTACTCTGGGATGGAGCGAGGACGTCGACTATGAAGGCATATGCAAGACAAGAAAAATGCTAACTAACTACAGAGGGTTATTCTTTAAACCTGGCACAAGAAAGAGTCAGAAAAAGGAATGGATTACCAATAATAAAACAGGACTGGGTTTTCAAAGCTGACAGCAAAGCAGTCAGAGTTTCCTGCAACTTTTCTGTCTGGGAATTCCTGGATCTTATAGCAACATTTGGACAAGTTCATGCTACATTGTGTAATGATGATCTTAAAAAATGAGATTTCGTTGCAATGCTTTACAAATTCAACCTAATTTTCCTTGACAGAAGTTGGTGATTGAAAAATGTGTTGTAAATTTCCTTGAAATCAGTTTCGTCATCATTGAAAGCTGTAATGTGGGATGATTTGAGCAATTATTAGGGGTTAGTGGCGTGGGGTAACTGTATTTAAGCTGCTCACAGTGATTGATAACAGTCCCTTTGGTTTGCCTTGATGTCACATAGTCTACAAAATCCATTTCTGAAGCAGCTTTTGACCATTAGATCCAATCAGAACTGTCTTATTACAGTCGATCCAGAATGACTCAGTCGAAAAACTGTGTGTGTGTGTGTGTGTGTGTGTGTCTGTGTGTGTGTGTGTGTGTGTGTGTGTGTGTGTGTGTGTGTGTGTGTGGTACAATGAAGCCCTTGTTTCCTGAAGCTATGACTGATATCTTTTATCATCTTTATTTCTTCTCTGTTTAAATTTCAAAAACTTAAACTTCATTTATTCATTTAATTGGACATTATGCTGCTTTGTTTTTGTGTCAGTGGGTGAAGTGACAAAGCATTGGAAATGTGGAAAAACAAAACCTGAACATCTAAAAAAAAAAAGCTCCCTGACGTTAGCAACAATTTCATACAATGTAAAACACAACCTGTGGCCAATCATCACATCAGAGAATAATGAAAATATATAAACTGTAGTGCAAAAAATAATAAAAACGTGAGTGGAAAATAAAAACCTGGGGTAAGAAAACAGAACAGAGATGTTTAAGAAATCTTTAGAAGCTGCAGAGTCATCATTAGCATTACTAAGGTACCATGTTAACTTACCAGCTAGCTTTTCACAAACACATCAACCCTTGATGAGCTTAAACCTCTAACAACCAGTCACGTGGTCAAAACAGGCAGATCACATGTATATAATACTGTAGGCAAAGGTGTTACATGACACAACCATCTGTTTTTTCCCTATCTTTACTGCCATGTCAAAACAAGACAAGCTAAAATGTAAAAATGCTAATATATTCATATAAAATCTAAAATAAAATAAATGGGTGTCTAAATGCATCTCAGCGAGTGGTGAATAAGGCATTAAATTAAGGTAGGTTACTAAAATTTGAGGTGGTTTTTGTAAGATTTTATCTAGAAAATATGGCATTTGAGTTCAATAGCTTGATTTGGCATGTTTGTACATTAACTGCATTATTCTTACATGGTGCATTAAACTTGATAGTAACAGCTTCCGCTTTAATGTGCACAACATCTCACTCTGCTTCAGTCATAAATGTGTCACCCCCCCACCACGGTTTGCTGTTAAGACTAACACAGAGTGACCTGTGTGTTTAGAAACTGTTATTTATTTTGTGATAAAGAGGCCAGGATTCGTAGAGTGGCACCAAATCTCATTAAGCAGCATTCAGTCCCATTACATAATCCAGCAGTGGAACAATGGCTGTGAACAAAGGAGCAAAAGCTGCAGGTCACTTGACTTGACCCTGGCATGTGTTAACAGAAAGCTGCAGAAGCATCAGATGGTCCTGAAGCAGACTGTGGATGTGCAGGCCTACAGACAGAAACACTGGGCTCTGCTGAACGGACCAACCCTGACGACATTCCTGTATTTTATAGTCTAGACAGAAGGCTTTACTTTTTCATTCTTCAGAGTTTGTCTTTAAGAAAAAGTATCTACTAAAATCAAAACCAAAAAAAAAGTCACATGATCAACCTCAGAAAGCACACATTTATTGGGGACAATTCCACGACTGCCAACCTTGCAGGGACCAGCAGCTCTCGTGAGAAAACACTATAGCATCTGGGTTTATTCAGATTCATTATGATGACAATGAGGATTAAGTGTGTGTGTATGTGTGTTCTTGTACTTGCTACATACTAAGTACCATAATACTTATTCTACTAGGAAAGTAAGGACATTTTTGGGAAGTCCTCACAACTTCAAAGGCCTGTTTAAGGGTCAAGACTTGGTTTTAAAGTTGGGGTTAAAACTGGGTTTAGCTGGTTAGTTGGGATGGTTAGGGTAAGTGGCTGGTAATATATTATGTCGATGAAAGTCCTCACAAAGATAGATAGACGTGTGTGTGTGTGCGCGCGTGTACTCACGCCCTGGTCTTGGGGAAGCCCATGGACAGCAGCACGTCCAGAGTGGACCCATGTTTGATGGTGCTCGGCCGGGTTTGGCGCTGCCTCCGCGGAGTCACTTTGGCATACAGGTCCTCTTTGGCGGCCATGACTCAGTGCTCCATCGGTACGTCAGCTTCTGGGCTCCTCCGGTCTATCATTTAGTTATTAAAGAGAGAAAGAGGTGCAGAATGGAAGCGGTGCCCCGTCTCTATTCGTGTTCAGCGGAAGCTCGCATTAAACGCTGAACCTTCCGGGGAAAATAGCATCTTCCTGGCTTCTGACGACTCGAACGTGAAGCCATCAGCGGGGAAGTCAGCCGTGGGACGTCATTCTCGCTCTCAGCCAGGCCCAGACTCGCCGTCTCTAACCGAGGTGGATATGTGTGGTTTCTGCTGGCCCTTTGCATCCGGTCACGCTGAATGAAGAAAACTCTGACTTGACTCTAGAAGCCTACCCGGTGTATAATCAATGAATGAGTCTGTACTCCTGAGAGCGGGGTGGACGGCGCCAGCAGCCCGCTTCAGTTAAAGGGATAGTACATCTCCCGTGAGGCGAACGCAACACAGACGTGTGTGGTGTAAAGCGCAGCAATTCGTACTTTTCTCCCCCTTGCGCGATGTCCTTGTAACAGAAGAGAGCTGAAAAGGTTTGATGGAAAGTGGTGAGGTGGAGCTTCTGCAGGGGAAAAAGTTGGTCACACTTCCTGTCTGCGAAAATGGGCGTCAACATCCCGCGCATGCGCAGTGTGCTAGGAGGCCAGCACGCTATCGTCAGTTGCCACAGTAACGTAGTCAGCTTTTTTTAAAAAAAAAAAAAAAAACAAAAAACTATTTGATTTTAAACTGTCTGATGTAAGCAAACATATAGCAAATACTTTAACGTCATGTCACACACTTTAAGGAAAAAAACGTTTAAAAAAATAGCTACAAAATTATATTACACTTGAGCTACTAATTAATAACATGTAAGGTTTAAATATCTAGAATACCAGTGCTAACATCTAAATATACAGTCTTCAAAAAATATCTACAGAAGCAGGTATAACAAGATCCTTTTTGGGGCCGATCCCAGCTTCCTTCATGGTCCAAACTGCACTTTTGCTTCATACAAATCAATTTCAATTCATTTTTTTAATTAAAAATTTTCAGTTCTGTTTTTCATCATAATGGTCAAAAACACCTAAAATGTGAATATAGACAAGCGTGATATTTTTGAGTTGTAGACATGAAAGGAATCTTATATAAATGACATTTTATTATTAAAAAAGACATATCAGCTGACGTTAAAATTCCAAAAAGGTTCGAACAATATAGAAGCTTACTCAATATTGACGCTGACAGATTCTATTAAATGTGTTACTAAAAACACGTCACTGCTGTCCTCAAGTAGGTTTGGAAACATTTAAATTACATTTACAAGTTTGTTATTTACTATAATAAAAACATAATCTGTATTAGAAAAGAATACTATAAAGCAAAACATATTTAAAAAAAAAAAAACAAGAATCAGGGGTATTTAGATGTGATATTCTAACTCTGCAAAGCTTCAGTTCACAATGGCCACTTCAAGCAAATGACATAAAAGCAATAAAACTTTGGATTAACTATGCAATCTTTGTTTACAATGACTGGTGCTCTTTGTATTCTATTATTTTTAAAAGTTTGCTGTTACAGAAGCACAAAAGCAGTTGAAGCACACACAGACACAAATCAAACTTGTCAGCACTGAAAATTCACTTAAACCTACAACCATGATAAATTCCACTGCTGGGCTCTAGAACAAGTTCATTTAGTCTTGGTACCAGCTGATGCATCCCAGACACTGTTTTAACCCCATTAGGTCCAGTTACAACAATCACACTGGTCTATAAAAGTTGTAACTTCATAGAGGGTAAAACCTCGATTAAATTGTCATTAATATCCACTGTTGAAGCACTGGTCCAGATGTGATGATTTTCCTGCAGACTATACCACAAATGACGACTTCTGTTTGAAATCCCCCTTAGAAAGGACCAAAGAACACCTGTAAACATCTTTCTTTCGAATCAAAAATTTGACAAGAGAAAGGCTTACATCTGCTTCTTCATCACCGTACAATGATGGTGGCTGGTAGACAACATTGGGTCTGGGTTTGCTGCAGAGAGAGAGAGAGAAGAAAAAGAACAGAACACTTTATGTGTTATACAAGATTGTTTCAATCTAGTCTCTGGATAATCTGTGGAAATCCTGTACCAGGCCAAGAAAAGAAAATCCTCTTACCTTTCAGTCTTCTCTGTAAAGACACAAAATGAAAATCTTGTCAGTAAGATCACTGACTTTCAAAACAACAAACATCCAGCTAACAATAGCACTGTTCAACCCCTCATCACTAAAACATTTTACTTTTAAGCTTAAGGAATTTATTTACACATTTCTTATACCGGCTTCACTTCCCCACAACCAGTTTCTATGGTTACCTGTCAAATTAATAACATTCAAGCTGACAAAGAAAACTCACTGGGCAGGTATCCTTTCTTGTTGGCATACCAAATGCCAAATCCCAATAGAGCGAGCAGCAGCAGCGCCACAATTACCCCAGCAACGATCCCACCAGTGTTGAAGTCGCCTGAAGAAACATGGGGGAAAAGTCGGGCGCATCTCATCTAGAACTGGAATCACTTGATGGTTCATTCTCGATGGTGGCACAGAGGATCACTTACGGACTTCCATTTTAACAGCTCCGCAGCGCTGAGCGGGACCAGCCTTATTCACAGCCTCGCAGTAGTACTCGCCTGAGTCCGACTTGGATGCTCTGGGGTACGTCTGAAAGAAAAGACACCTTTTACATCTTTCAGTGGTTTGATACTCTCTCACTGATAAATGTGCATGAACTCAAGACAAACCAGACTGCCAAGGTTCGTGTTCAGACTGTAGGTGGCGTTCTGGTAGCCGGAGATCTTGCTGGGGTCAGATGGAAGAGGGACGCCGTTTTTGTACCACTTGTAAGTGGGTGGAGGTGAGCCAACAGCATCATGGCAGCCCAGGAAGGCTAGTGTGCCCGTTGTCACCGAAGATGGAATTTTACACACAGGTGCAGATGGAGGCACTGCGTGACATAATGTTCAGATTTCAGCAGATCGTGAGAATAGTGAGTTTCTCTAATGTAGCAGTTATGGAGGTTTCTGACAGTTGTTTAATCTGGCAAATACTATTAGAATACTATAAATACGAGTTGTGAGAATGCAATAAGTTCTTACCCAGAACTGTCAGTGTAACTCTGACTTCACCAAACTGGCCGTTTCCAGAGACCTCACAGTCAAACACTCCGTTATCTTCACGGGTCACTTTGGAGAATCTCAGATTACTGCCGTACATCGTCAGTCTGTTAGAATATGACTCTGAGAAGGAAAAAAAAATAAAACTTGTTGATTACAAAGACCTGTGAACAACAACAAAAATTCTCACCAGGTAAAAAGAAAATAGACAAGTCAGTATGTCATGCTCACCTGTTGTTTTACCATCGAAAACCACATAAACCTGTGAGCCCTGCATGTTCTGAAACTTCCACTCAACTCTGACATTTGCACCAAAGTCGGCGGTATACGTGCAGGAGAGATCAGTCCCTGAAATCACAAAATCCAACAGCAGTGGTCACTTTAATTCTGCACCATTTTACAAGCATACATGTCACAGATGCATTGGAAATCGGCTTTTCGCAGAAGAGAAACAACAAAAAAATTAAACGAAAGGTTGTAAATTTTTACAGAACAAAGACGGGAACAGTGCACAGATAAACAGGTCATTGTCATGACACATTAAAGAAAACAGCAACCCCAAAAAATGACAGATTGTCTTATTTCCGTTTTATTCTCACCTTCATTCTCCCTAACTTCCACCTCTTTATTGTTGGTAGTGACTGATAAGCCACATACACCTAAACAAAAAGACAAGAATTAAACAGTCATCCTTAAAAACACATTTTTATTTATACTCTACAGAGGTTTAACAAAAGTCACTGATCTAAGAGAAAGCACCACAGCTAAACAACACCAATGGTGCAGAGTAGTGAATGCAGCAAGACATGTTTTCCACATAACAGAGGTTAGAGCATTTCACAATTGGTGGTTGTTTGACAATAATGTGTATCACTTGTATGTATCAGACATTCTTCAGCATGCAACTCAAAAGCTGCAGAGCCAGAGTCTCACTTCCTGTAAGTACTGTCGTAACTAATGTGTGTTCATCATTTCAGATGTCTCTGAGGTTGCAACAAAGTCTGTAGCCAAAAAAGTGTTGAGAAATTATTAGCCAATTCATGGATTAGTTGACTAATAACTCATTTGGCTTGTATCCTTATTTGGACATTTGTATAATAATTATGACAATTTCACTGACAATCTGGCAACTTTTCCCTCTGTGAAATGTTTCCTATCCCTGTAAACACCATGATTAATCCCAATTTTCATGTTGGAAACAAATATTTTTTTAATAATTTGAAAAAATTGCTCTTGAAATGATAGCAAATGGAAAAACACCGATTTATTGCAATGGCCACCTATTTATTGCAATGGCCACCTATTTATAAGAAGTTTTCTTGCAGATTCTGAAAGAGCTCAATACAAACTACACTAGCTCACATACTACCACCTACTGGTTAACAGTAGTAATACAACAAACATAAAAATCAAGATGGCTGACGGGTTAAAACTCAAACTGAGTAGCAGATATTTTTTAATCTCAGCAGTTTAAAAATACTAACATCAATTAATATTCAAAGCGTTGACAATTTCCAAGGTTGCATTCTGTATTGAGGGATGATTTGTCAATAATTTTAAAATGGAAAATATGTGAGAAAAATATTCCCAATTACACGAGAAGTGATTTTGTGCTTTACTGCTCTACAGCAGGTGATAAACAACAGAGTAAGAAAAAGTAAGCGGGAAGAGGCAAATGCACAGAGTCAAGACAATTAATGAATAATGTGGATGTTTTTTAAAGTAGCAAAAACATAGAAAAATAATATTTGACAATTTTATTTTTGAATGGTTGTTTGGGTTAAAAGATGCACTGCATTCTCACCACCACACGAAGCATTTACAGTGGCAATTTATTACAACCCTTTGAGAACAAATATGGACTAAGACACCAGTTGTTGCAATGTTAAGCCTTCAGGGTGTGGAACTACAGGGAAAAATAGCTGCTCATTCCACACTGCGTAACTAGAAGGCTTCCGGTGAAACTGTCAACAATGAAACCGTCTGTTCAGGAGCCATCGTGTTGTTTCTGAAGTGGCATCTGGTAGAAAATAGCATGAGTACACACACCCTCTTCTACAACTGATCTTGACTTCAGGTGACTGATTTGGCAAGTATCACTCTGACACTTTAAACACAGCAACAGAGGCACAAAAGTCAATCATTAACTGTCTGCAAACTGAGCCCTTCACTGTCCACTTACGCAGATTTAAAAATTAAAATTACAGCCTAACCCCTGTCCGTTCTACCTGCGTTACAGTTGCGCAATTACATTTCTGACACCCTACTGCTGCACCTCACAGGTGATGACAGTCAAGATGAAGGAGCACAGACGCAGTTGTGTTTCAGCGCAGAGACAAACCTCAAGTGTAAACCAAAACCGGGCCACAGCTCGCATTCTTTATTTACATACTTTGTGAGTTTCAGGGCTGAAAGTGATAAAGGAGAGCCACGAGGAGCTCTACTGAATGCTAACTAGTGAATGTAAATAATGTGTTTATAAGACTGCTTCCTACAGACTCAAACACACTGTTCTCAGTATAGAAACATTTAGTGATATTAGAATTCCCTGTTTGAATTGTGTGACAGTTGTTGATAAGCAGAATTATTAATTGTCTGATGGTTACAGAAATGTTTCGTAGTTTAATTTTGCCCATTAAATAATTTTGGCTGGTTCATCTCATCTACTGTACTAAAAATAAGATGATGATAATCCTTTCAGCTATGCATGCAGTAACAACATACACTCTTAATACTAATTAACCGTGAGTGATACTCGCTTATCTGCCTGAAGTTATCAGATAAACTGTCCAACAACTGACCTCTGATTTGACCTAGATGTATTATATTAACAAATAAATTGAGCAAGTTTATCACAGAGTGATTACCAGCAGGTATCTGAGTGAGACAGGACAGAAGATGCTGTCAAAAACAAATTTACTCACTTTCACCAAAAGTTTGCCTTCAAACAATAATACTAGCGTTATTTAAACCGTCTGTCAGGTCTGCTTCAAATACTAATTGAAGTAATGCATTAAACTGGAACAGATATTATCAAAAACACTGATATTTTAAGTCCATATCTGCTCCACTCTTAGCATCCATGTCTGAAGCACACTGGTCAAAGATGACCTGTTATATACCTGTTAGATATAACTCTAATTTTTTATGACGGAACTAGAATTACAGCTTACCCAAAGGAGAAAGAACCAGAACAGTTGTAAAACACACAAAACTTAGTTGTCCTGTTTTTTGTTTTTTTTTTTTTTATAAAATGGTGGGCTTGTACCGAGACAACAGCTGGGCCCAGTTTGCCACTTCGTTAATTAGTAAAACCACAGGCTCAAACTTTTAAAAAGTTAAATATCTACAGTGGATGCTAATTTTAACATATTAATTTAATAGTACATGTAGGCTTCCAGAACCTTCAAACCTGTAGAGTGACTCACCTGTCGCCGAGAGCAGGAACAAAGCCGCCGAAACCAACACCCTGACAGACATGTCGACCAGCGCAGCTCGGTATTACACAATGGAATTTCTTAAAATCACACCAAAGTATTAATTAGGATCCAAAAGTTGCTCTGTGGAGTCGAATAAAGGGCACAAATGTTTAAATCCCCAACTCCCGAACGTGTTCGAAAACGTTTGTGTCCCAACTCACCTTAAGAGTCCGCCCAGGTGATAACGCACTGTCTCACTTCCGGTAACTGGATCCTCTCAGAGGCTGGAAAAACCGGTCGGACTGAAGATACAAAGCAGGTTTATCGTTCAGTTCACCTGCGTCAGCAGATGAGAGTGACCCACGGAAGTGAAAGTAAATTTTAAAAAGCTTAAAAGAAAGAACATTACTTCATCCTGGCAGATTCCAGTAAAGTTCAAGCTGGTTCTGAGATACACCGACCCCCTTTCTTCTCGTCGTGTTTTTAAGTTTGTCTGCTATCTCCTTATTTACACCTTTATTCACGACAAAACAAAACGTTAAATGTAGATGACATATATTTTATTTAAAGTGGCTTTTATCACCATATTACCAAGATTGAAATAAATGTGAATAAGTGTTTTCATACCATTTTCTATGCAGTAATTTCAATCTTAATATGTTATATATCCTGTTTTAGATAACAGTAATAATCTAATTTGAATTATAGCAGCAATAATGTGAGATGACTACATTTTAATGTATAATAATAATAATAATAATAATAATAATGATAAAGTTACATGTGTTTGCCCCCAATGCTGCCCTCTACAGGACGTGAACAGAACTTGCTTTAAAATGTTTTATTAGAATAAGGTATTTTTTTTCAATGTAATTGAAGAAATGTACCTTACAACCTCTATTCAGTTATACATACATAAACAAAAATCTTAAAGGCTATAAAGAATTACATTTAAATTTAATAAAAAATAAGAAGAATAGCCATTCTGTCTGTGTGACATGACTCAGCTAATGATGGATCAGCTGTTGTCGTACAGAAAATGTAAAATAGTAAAGAGTATGGTTGAAGGCTTCTTTTTTTCCCCCAAACTAGAATAGAAACTATATTCCTCATACCCTTCCTGCCTGTCTTGCCTAGAAAAACATCTACAGCTAGGGTACGTTCTATCTGTTCTCATCATCTGGCTCTTTGTTCCTTCTGTCTTGCTATTAAAGGACCATTTTACCTCAAAATAGATACTCGCCTTGTGTTTCTGCCATGACTGTTCTGATGTAACATGCTGTGGATGTAAACTTTATGAGCCACTAGTGCAGCACGTCTTTTGGCTGGCTTCTCTAGAGTTAAACTATCCCTTTAAGTTCAGCCTAAACTGTTTTCATTATACTGAATGAAACCAATTACTATTCAGCAGATATAAGATATGGCAGATTATAGATATTTATGCTTTAGCACTCCACTTTCATGCATGTTGCTGATCTATTAGATACATCAGTCAGAAACAGCAGTTCTGCTATACATTTCAGCAGCTGCTCAGAGCACTGTAGGCTGTCAAGTATATCTGTGTGTAATTGCAGATAAATATGCAGAGTAAGCAGGTTTATAATGTAGCAGATATATAATGTATATACTGCACATTTGGATCAGCTCCTTTGTCACTGTGCATACACACATCAGGAGTCCGGCAGCAGTCACCAGGTGATTATGGTTGCAGTTTTAATGTGTGCAGCAGCTTTGGCACCACGATCACAGCCAGTGACTTTCCAGCAGCACACCAAGAATCATTAAGGTCAGCAGCAGGCTGCTGCAGCTCTGTAACAGGAGACTCCAGGCCGAGCAGGGAAGGAGGAGCTCTGCAATCAGAGAAATACAGAAGCCGGAGGAATAAAAGGATGTGCACATGCTGGTGGACAACCAACAGAGAGACTGACAAGGCCAGCTTACTTTTCTCCACCACTGAGGTCTTTGACGCTGTGCTCGAGTCGGCATATTTGATGTTGCAGGTGAAGTTGGACTTCCCGTTGGGCAGATTTCTGAACAGCAGCCGGCACATGTTGCCGGGGAAGAGGCGCACCTTGGCACGGTTCTTAAAGGGGGCGTGCTGCTCCTCGTCTGGGTCTGTGGTGTCGAAGAGTCTTTTGCCATTTGTGTATTTGCAAAATGGTTCTGGCGACTCTGGAGGGAGCGCATATTTGCAATCCATGCGGAGGTCGTGCTCATCAATGGAGCAGTAGTTCAACTGAATCACCTTCTGGGCTGATGCAAAGCCTGTGTGAGTGTGTGTGTAGTGTCAGAGGGTGGAATGAGGACACTGAAAAACACATTCCCAGTGACAGGGGAAAAAACATGGGAAGATTAAAAAAGAAAGGATAAACAATCTTACCAAAAAGTAAGACAGTTGTGAGAAAGAGCATTCTCCCAAGGTTCCTGAAAAGAAGACAGATGTGGCGTGAGACAGTAGAGGTATACAGAGGGCTTGACAGCCCGCTCGACACGAGCCAGATTCAGATCAAATAGAGCTGACTGTGCGATGAAGAGCGGGCTCAAATGTCTGAAGAAGGAGCAGCACTTTCAGCGCAAACACACGGGGCAGCTCCAGGAGAGTCCCCATACTGTCACAGACACAACGTCACTGTGAGAAGCTGCAGAGATTACCTGCAAACTTCACTGCTGGAGGGCCAACGATGACACATTTCAGGGCTTCGCCCTTCTCCAGAGCGCTGGCTGATGACCTGCTCAGTGTTGTTAAAAATGGTAATGTAGTTTAAAAAAAAAAAGCAATTCTGCTCTCTTTCTTTTGGCCTTACTTTCAAATAATTTTAAAGATCATCTTTTGCACTAATTTTAACATCACGTTTAAAGAAAAGCATTTTGGGTGCAGCACAATTGCATATTCCTGGCTCAGATTCAGCAAAGAAGAGGATCTGAACGGGTCTCACCTTGTCTGATGCAGTTTGAGCTCTCCTCGGTGCTCTGCAGTGCGAGATACAGTAGA
Source organism: Pao palembangensis (assembly GCA_015343265.1). Taxonomy (NCBI): domain Eukaryota; kingdom Metazoa; phylum Chordata; class Actinopteri; order Tetraodontiformes; family Tetraodontidae; genus Pao; species Pao palembangensis. Next base: position 6,998,389 of record CM027094.1, on the reverse strand, counting down.
GGTCGGCTGACAGAAAGAACCAGGGGAGAGCTAGAGAAAGTGAGGGAGGGAGAGAAAGAAGGATGGGAGGGGGAGAGAAAGTTAAACAAGGAGAGAGCAAATGCTGCTTCACTGGACTTTCAGGACATTTACCTCTATTGCATAATAGTCTTTATCTTGAAGGGGTTACTTTGGAGAATGAATTCACGTCAATGTATGAAATAATTATAAACACACTGTTTTCATCATCTCTTACAATCACACGTCAGTCATTTGGTGAAACTGAGGACATAAAATGCATGAAATGTAGCTACAATAAACACATGTGAAGGTGAAATTAAAAGCACACAATCATATAATTCCACTTGGTTAAAGTACATAGAGTTAGAATACAGGCTTAATTTTGTTCAACTGTGAAATTTTGTAGTGAAATGTCAAAATATGAAACCCAGATATTTGGAGGTGGATAAATAAGGAAAGAAAACAACATTAGCAGACAAGGATTCATTCTAAATCGTTAAAGCCAATTTAAACCGTTTTCTGCAGGAATTATACCTGATGACAGAATAAAACAGAGAAAAAGTACATTTTGATGTACCTGCTCACACTATACACTGATCACTAAAGGAAAGTATGATGACGTGTGGCCTGAATCTTCCAGGCTGTATCCTCTCTACACCACTGCTCATCCACACTCACCCACCATCAAGGTCATTTTTGGGCCTTAGCTGAATAATCAGAGCGAGGAAGTCTCCCAGGAAACTGACAGGAGTGTCGGCCATGCAGTTTTCTGGAACTCACCAGACACAGTCGATAATAAAATCAGACCACGGCGCATGCCATGCTGCATTTACATTACATATTGACAAAATTGCTTAATCACATCAGACCATCAGCTTCTGCATGACCTCTGTTGTTCATTCACTACAGATGGAGCATCTTCTGTTCCCCCTCAATGGCGTATCCTGTATGTGACTCTACAGTGAACACTGTGATGTCATTTTAATTATTGCATATCTGAAAAGGCTGATGTCACCTCCAACAAATGAATGTTCAATTTACTGCGGTCTTTGATTTAATTTAAGATATACATTATGTTACGTGATATTTTAATCAGCTTTATAGTGTTATTACCCTGAGTCATAATTAAAGGGGAAAATGCTGTTTTTGAACCAGATTTGGTTTGGGTTTTCCTTTTCTGTACGCTAGATGTCGCCAAACCTCCAGCTGCTGTGTTAATCGAGTCAGGTACCAGAGTCTTTCGCTTCTTCAGCACTAAAAGCACTAAACTCTTTAAAAATAACGAATCTTTCTGCAAATACAGCAGCAGTGGATATTTGGGTGATAGCTGGATATGGAAAAGATACGTGGGGTGTTTTTTGATTATAACTTATTTAGGAATTATTAATAATGAATATTTAACATTTTAGACTATTTGCTTATCATTGACCCTGATTTTCTGATTTTCAGCACAATTAAATATTTGTCCCCATGCAGTCACACTAGCATGTTCTGGTGTTCAGTTGCATGAGTCACATGTACATACTGGTTGGCAGGCAAATGAGAAAGTATTGCTATGGAATACATCTGAAAGGGCTGCTCTGTTAAATTTGCTATATTTTTGGTTTTTCACAGCGTGTGAAATGTACTTTTTAGTATCGATGATGATGAAAAGTTACCCAAGATCAACTACGGCAGAAAAAGGAGTCAGTAAGCTGTGTGTGGGTGCTTTGAGACATGCTTTCTATGAGTCTGCATGATTGCATTCTGTAATATTTGATGTGCTTGAAATATTTGTCTATCTGAGATTTCACAAATTAAAAAGGTCGTTAATTTCATAATTGTTTCATTAAAAAAAACTGTGAAATACACTAAAAACCTTTTTCTGCAGGTCTTCATGGTGTGGCTACACTGCAGTCACTGCCTTTCTAAAATAAATGAGTTAATAACCAAGAACGACAACCTGATCCAAAGCAAATTTGCAACCTTAACAAAGATAAGTTTGCGTGCCACCCCTATGTGAGCAATGGTCTCACTCTGGCCACCCCTGTGAAAATGTTCTGGCTCCGCCACTGCGTGTGAAGGCGTGAGATGCGGAGGTCCTGAAGATAGAGCGCTGCTGTGGGTGCGCCAGCCTGTGACCCTGAGCCTCCGGACATTCTCCGACCATCAGGTAAGAGCTGCCGCCGGCTTCACATCGGTGTCTCCGATCAAAACTGCATGCAGCGAAGACAGGACAGGCGCCCAGTCCAGTGCAGCAGTTTTTCTGCGGCGCAGAGTCCCTGCATGGGCGTAGACACTGCAGAGACTCTGCGCTGCAGCGCAACGCCAAATTCTCAAGTTCAGAATCTGTCATGTGGCGCAGAATGGACATTTGCGACAGGCTGTTCTCCCAACGCTATCGAGGCATCAGGAAAGTCTTAGTGACAGTGAGACGGTGCTGGTAGATTATAGTGTTATGTGCACATTTATACAATTTCCATCATTAAAGAATGTAACCACACTGATAATAATGTGTATACGTATATTTTTGTCATTGCCCATCCCTTGTAACCGACTACTTTTCACAATGCATTATGGGATACACTGGCTCTACTGAAAAGGGTATAACGATCCTCATTTAGCATTTGCACAACCCCACAAAATGGTAAACTCCCTAGTTATAACCAGCAGAATAATAATCTCTGTCTTATTTTTTAAATTTCCAACCAACTTTTGATATTCCTGAGACAAGACAGCAGAGGCTGCAGAGTCCTCAGTCTGCTTTCAGTGGAAGGTACATTTGCACATCGTCAGCAAAATGTTCTTAATGTCCCAGACATGAGAGGTTCTGGTGATCGACGGATCCAGGCTGAAACTTTAGACACGGTTGTGGCTTCAGCTCACCTTCACACAGCACTGACAGAGATCTGCTCACACCAGGCCTACATGTCCACCTGTCTCATGCTGTCCTACATTGAACTCTTTCAGCTCTGGTGAGGATTGGTCGTCTCTGTTGCCATGGAGCTGCACTTTTTCACCACAGTCTGCCTCATCTGTGGCAGCATCCTGATGACGCACCAGACTCACAGTATGTGAATCCTATTTCTCAGTTGATTTATTGAGTTGATTTATTGACTGTGTTTATTAGTTCTGAATTTAAACACAAATATATCAGAAAACTGGGGTGACAATGATTTGTTCTTATGTGTCTCTTTCAGTGAATTCAGTGACCACTTTTTTGTTCCCTCCACGGGGGCCTCAGATGTTTCCATGTCTGACATACCTGGAGCGAAACGTCAGGGTGGACTGTGAGTTTCCAGCCACCGACTCGAGCTCTGGCCCCTACTGCGAGTATCGGCAGGATAGCCGTCTGGTGGGCAGCACCTACCCCAACGCCGTCACTTACGTGTCGACAGAGGACCGCAGGAGGAGCAACGTCAGCCTGGTGGCTTCAAATCTGTGCCGCCTCACCTGGGCCCCACTTGCCGATGAGAGGCCCTTCACCTACACCTGCAGGGTTTACCAGGGCAATGACTTTAAGGAGAACAGCATGGCCGTCCATCACAGTGAGGACTTTATTTTGTCCATCAAACACCAGCAAAAACCATCTAAATACACACTTTGCTTTTATTGCAGGGCTCCTTCCAATCTGCGCCGCAATCAGTGTGATGGCCAAATCAGCACCATGGCTAATATCTCTGCTGATGTCACTTCCTGTGGCCGTGGGTCTGCTCTGTCCGTGAAAATGCGCCACAACCAATTTAATGGAGCATCGATTTGATGGAACTGTTTCACATGGACTGCTGTTTGGCTCTGATGATTTGATTTTCTGTCAGGTTATTTTCCAAAGGTGAAAACTTAAAGTTAAAAAAAAAAACACAAGATATTAATTTACAAATACAATACATGTGTAAATAATCACTTCAGTAGAAAAAAAAGTTATATGCTGATTTTATGATGCTTCTATTTTTAAAGAGAAAGGATTTTTATTGCACCATATTGCAGTTCTGAAGACATCATTTTCACTTAGTCACTAAAGTCAAGAGTTGTTAAAAGAGGAAATGTATTCAATAATAACAACATGACATAACACCTCAGTTACACACAGAATGTATTTTGGGTAATCAAGTGATGAGTAGGATAAGTAAAGAGTAATGCCTCAACACTGCCTTTCCTGCCCGCTGTTGCTAATGCAAATGCTAGTCTGATCCATTTATCACTCAAAATGAATACATCTGGACCTCACACTAAATGCTACAATAAAGATATGCTATAATAAAAGCATCTTTAATTACATAGTTACTCTTCTCACCTCGAAAACTTTAATATTGTCTGTTTCACTGTATGAAGCCCCATTTCTTTTTCTGAATTCCATATCCTATTGAGCAATAATTTGTGCCTGCATTTAAATTTATGCTCATTTTTAAGTTGTACGATTTCAATTTTGTTTTCTCTCTTTTATTCGACCACCCAAAGTTTATTAAAATGAAAAAATATAACGTTAAATAAATAAAGGCCTACAACATCAAAGGGTCCCAGCTTAGTTTGTATTGTTTTTACTGAATAAATTCATGAATTAAAATTAAAGTATACGGTTCTTTACAGGTGATTCCAGAATTTTTCCTAAAGAGGGCGCTATATTACCAGTCAGCCAGTCCCTCAGTACGTAGATCTATTGTAGAATTCCTTTTATATTAGAATGTAAATTGTGGGGAGAAAATAGCAATGGCTATTGAGATATTTAATTTTCTCTGTTTGACTATTCTGTGTGTTTACTTCAATCAACCATCACTTTATTTATGAAGTTACAGTTATTCTCTTTTACTCTCTAAAGTTATGCTTTTCTACGGGTTTTACAGAGCAAGCACCAGTGAAAAGGAAAAACTCCCATTTCACAGAAACAAAACTTGTAAAGGACAAAGTAGGAGGAGAAGGTATACAGGGGCAGGGAAGGACAACACACACAAAAGACTACAGGAGACAAGGCGTAGTTACGTCATATAACAATAACTTAGAGGCCTTATTTTCCTCTGCAGCATAGTTACATTTGTGCATTTCTAATTTGACTAATGTAGATTCGTCCTGCACGTCTCATGACTTTACACATTAGTGAAAACAGCAGTGTTTTCAGTCTTCTCCATTTTGTTTATTATGAGAATAACAATTCTTGTGCTATTCCCCTTTAGTTAATTATCTGCCTTTCAAGCAGTTTCATTTTCTATTTGTAACTATCTCAAAAGAAAATGGATTTGGATTCCATCAATATTTATAATAATTTTAACCAAATCCATATTTATGATTCGACCCCTGTGGGACAACACAATTATAGTTTTCCTGTTTTTAATCTTCTATACAATCCTGTTAGTTCCTCTGTACAGTTTAATTGTTGCCTCGGGTGATTTGATTTGAACCTGTACTGATCATCTAGCATTTTCAAGTAAGTTATTGGCTGTTTTTTTTAATTTTTTTTTTTAAATCTGCTGAGACCTGAACTTTTCTATATGTACATAGTATATGTCCTCAGGATGCAAGGCCCCAGGAGGTGAAGCTGGTCACATGATGAAGACTGTGAATCAGTGAGCACAGCTTCCGAGAAAGAGAAAACAACCATCGCCGACGTGCTCGCTCACATCAAGAAACAGAAAAATAGGCTGCACTTTTTATAATCTGTTATATCTGTTTATATCTGTTGTTGTGTATGAATGTGTTTGTGAGTGTATTTTTAAAACTGTGTTGAAGACAAATTTCTGTTTTTTACTGAAGAACAGACAATAAAGTTTCTACATATCCATCTATCTGTCAAAAGAAAATGTTTTTTCAACATCCAAAATCATAAATGTGACATTAGAATTATGATGTGGTTAAAAAGTTGCAATTATTAAAAACATTTATGTGACAAACAGCTGTGAGACACATCTGTGTACGTGCGATCTGACTTGATCTGTAATTGCTGATGGACAGGATGAAGGTGATATAAGAACAAAACACAAAGCAGAATCAAAACACGAAAAATGTGTCTGTTGATGTCACTTACTGTCATTATAAGAAGATCAGAGGAGACGGTGTAAATATTGTGTGCATGGAAATTACAGAAACTGCGTTCAAAGGAACATTAACGCCAATTATGTGGGTTGTATGGCTCCACAAAAAATCTAAAAATTGTGATTTACGTAAATGTCTGCCCGGCCTTATATGATATATAATGAAGAGCAATCACAACAACCATAATGAGATTGTGATAAACTGCTGATGTTCTGCATCATACAAATGTAAGAAACAGTTTATAAGTAAAATGATTGTAAAAAGTCGTGATTTCCATATCTGAAATGCATATTCCTCTAAACCTTTGCTGCCTGATAGTTTTAACCCCATTTCTCTCTCTCTCTTTTGCTCTCTCTCTTTCTGCCCCTCTCCTCAAAAATGATGTTTTTGTCTTATAAAATGATGACACATGACACATGTTGTATATTCAAGCATATGTTCAGTGGCTGTAACATCACTGATGATCTCAGGTCGAGCCATACTGGTTTGCATCCGCACGTCCAGCCTGATTTCCTCCACTTCCTGTTCAACAATCGTGTGGGGCTGATTAGCTGCTGCCAGTTTAATCTCATCATGAATTCATCTTCATCCAGGCCTCCATCTGAGAGCTGCAGAGAGGCCTTGCAGGTCTGACACCGGGTGTGCGTGCACATATCATCCTTTATATTAGCACAGTTCCACTGATCCAAACCAGCTAATTTCCTGGCTTTGTGCTTGAGCCTTAAATAAATTAGCCGTTCCCCTGCTGCGCTGCCTCTGCAGGCCCGCAGTCCTGATCTGGAGAAAATATCAGTTAATGGTGGAAATGGTTCAAGTTCTGCACTAATAAGCTTCATCAGTTATGCTACTTCATCAAGAAGGAGCACAAACCAAGAACAGAAGCAACAGGCAACATTCTTTACTGCCAAAGGCAGATAGTCTTTGAAATTAAGCACATTATTAACACAGCATAGCGCTTCAGAATTTTTACTTACAGTATCCATGCTTTTATTATTTTAACCTCACTCATAAACTGTCCTATAAGGTTTTTATTTTAAAGCATGACAATCTATAAAATATTACTTTCCCAATGTTGCCACAGCAACCAGCTGTGCTCCTCTGTGCAGGTGAACCCTGACGCCATGATTTGCAGGATCATGCAGGATTGGATATATAAGTTATATAACTTTATGTGAAACTTAATGCCACAAAACTCCAAAAATCTAAGGGTTTGTAAATCATCTTCAGGTAATCACGTTGCGAATCCACCTTCCGCAGCACGGAGGAGGTGACTGACCTCCTTAGACTGATCCATGTCAGCCACCAAACAAGCTTCTCCTGATTCATTTCATTAGCTCTGCAGGGAAGAGATGTGATCGTCTGCATGTTTGTGATGGTCCTCCATGATTCGTCTTCCTGCCTGAGTGCCAAATTACCTCTTGGAGGACAGGCGTGGAGGAATCCACTTTACTTTATTAACAATAAGACATCTAATCTGGGCTGGATAGATGCTGACACACACGTATGGAATGTGTTTGTCTTGTAGAAGCTCCGACCAGAAAACATGGATTTTACAGTTTTAAAATGTTGCAATGAAAAAAGACACAAACACTGGGCTGCTTTTGTCTGTTTAATTGCAAGTTGATGTTGTTGTTTATGCAATATAAAGGAGTTATACATGCAACAAAACTGCAGTTTTTGCACAAAATACCTGCATGTGGAAAATGGGAAAAAAAAGACTGCATTGAACTTCTTAACACCTTTGTCATTTAGGTCAGGCAGGTTGTCATTTTTTTTTCTTCATTTAAATGTCTTTTATAGTAAAGGTATATAAACCGAAATACAATTTATATAAATTATAATTACAGTACATTAAGTACATCATTTCATTAAATGTATGCTGTAAATTGAGCTCCTTTATTCTGATTATTAGTACACCTTAAAAACATTTAATTGTACACTTTATACACTATAATCTAATTCTCAAACACACAACATATTTTGTCATAAAAAGGGCAGAAACTGAACTGCTCTGAGTAAACCCAGACAGCCATAATCATACACATAACGTTCTGAGGAAAAGAAAAATCCCTTCAACACTTCAGAGGTAAATATCTTGAGGTATGAGTGTTCGGATATTGAAAGGTAAAGAGGGAGTGAGACATGTAAACAGCCATTTTCAACAATCAGATGATGCAAACACGATTGCAGTCGCTCAGAATGGACTGAATCAGGACTATCTGGATGATAACCTTAATGAGAAGCTAATGAGGCGCAGGACTACAGAACATTAGGGCTACAATAATGCTTTTTATTTCTGCACGTTTCAGCCCCATCTATATAATCTATAGATTACACACCTTCATGGTGATTCAGGAATAATTAAATGGCAGTCTTTTTTTGGCCCACCCCTTACAACCCTTTCCCCTTTACAAACCCCTGTTTAATGTTTCATACATTAGCAGTTGTTTCCTCATTGATCACCGTTCCAGGTAACTGCTGACATTGTTTTGTTGCATACAATCATTCTTGTAAACTCTATATGAACAGAACATTTGGGTCCCTGCGGACACACACTCATAGTGTGCGACCTGACTGGTTTGAAAATATAACAGAATACAAACACGTGTAAAAAAAAAAAATTCAATCCCTGCATGCATTGTTCTTGTATTGTACGTTTGTATTGAAGGGCAACATGGAGTTGAAGGCTGTTTATCTAAGTTTTATCTATTGAAGTTCGATGCATATGCAAAAAAAAAAAAAAAATCCAGCTTTATTTTTAAAACATTATTAGCACAATTTCCTTCATTTTTGCAAGTTTTTTTTTTATTTATTTTTTCAATTGAATGTTTAAAAAGCAAAAGCTGAAGGATTTGTAGATTTAGGAATTAAACATGGCAATATTATATCATAAACCATATATACATAATTCTCAGCAGGCACACAGTATAAAGCATGTTTACAAGCCCAGAAAGCTCAAAGCCAAATGCAACTGATATGATTCAAATTAGGAAAAAATCATTTTACTGTAAATGTGTAAAGAATTCATTTTTTAGTCAGAAACCCAGCTCAGTTTGCAGAATTGGCTGACATTGGTGAGTGCCATGACATTTGGTGTGCCATCTTCATATTTACAGAATGTGCCACTATGCAGACAACTCGTGTTTATGTCCATGGGCTCAAAACCCAACTTTCTACAGAGTTAAGCTACGTCTCCCAAAAAAAAGCTCATTTGTGCTTCATTAACATACAGTCTATGGCATAACCATCACCGCTTTCATATTTATGTGCACACTTCTTTGGCATGGATAATAAATCCACCAAAGGGGCACTGCTATATTCATTATCGGCACTGTACAGATTAGAACAGTAGACTTTTCAGTGGAGGGCATGTAGACGGTGTGGTGATAGCTGCATTTGCTACATAATATTATCACAGAATAGTATAGTCTTCCTAGGTCATCCATGCTACATTGAGCGCTGACAATATTCATCCGGTACAGACTCTGACTGTATTAAATTCCATTTAAAATTTAGTGTCATTTGTTGACCCATCAGTGGACTAGGTGTCTATCTTTGTCCAAAGTGTACCATAGATAATTGCCAAAACTAGTGCTAACTGCCAATTCAAAATGCAGATTGCATACTATGCTGAACTTTAGCACTTTATGAAGTTTTTGTGTGTCTCCATTGCAAATGGAGGTTGATACTCATCTGGGCTGCTGCAAGCTTAGTATTCTAAAGCATGAGGAAATGGTTAATGGCACAGTCAAACCGAAAAAAAAAAAAAAAAAAAAAAAAGAATTCAGGTGTTTTGACAAAATTAGCATGCTTTGGTTTTCTTCAGATATCCTTAAAGTCTATTATTTATTCCAGCTTTTAGACAGACAGACAAGTCAAGGATATTTTCTATGGGTTTGAGTCCTTCAGACAGTATGCTGACAGACATAGGACTGTTGCTTGAGATGTGTCACATGACATTCGCAGAATGATGATGTTTCCCTTTTTTTTACTCTCCAGTTTCCAGTCGATTTGACGTTGATGCCGAGAATAAAACCCTGCGTATGAGAATACAAAATGCTCATCAGTCAAACACACTGGGGGCATTTTAGTTGTTAAATTTGATTCCCTCCAAAGCAACCACCAGTCTCACCTGATGTGGTCCCTAGCTTGGCACCCAGCTGTCTGCAGTGGTCTTCACCCTCTGAGGAAACCCATGAGTTGCAGTCGAGGGGTCGAAATTAAAGTCCAGAGATCCACCATCCATGAAGGTCTCATAGAGGATGGTGTCCATGTCACATTCAAAGCCTTCGATGGATACGCTGTCCAGGTCGCTGGGCAGCCGCTCCTGATGGTGGCTGTGCGGGTGACCTGAGTGCAGTTCTCTATAGCTGTAGCTTGAAGCAGCAGAATTTGCGTGTGGTGGGAGTCCATGGGACAGTTGCACGCATGCCTTCAAGCTGGTCATTTGAGTAGGGGCCCCTGGAAGACTAGTCAGACTAGTCAATGGAATTGTATTACAGGCCTTTAAATCATGTATCAAAGGACCTTGGCTATTTATAACATGTGGGTTTACACGAGGAACCGGGTGAGTCTGTGAAGGATTCATCATTTTTACTCCATTGTGACCCCCCGGGTGACTCTGGCTGCTGTAAGCAGGCATTGGGCGACCTCCCCTGCTAATTTCAGACACTTGCGAATCCATGGAGGGTCTCACGTCCCTGCTGGCATCAGCATCTGAGGTCAGCAGCTCTTTGAGGAGACCAGCAGAACAAATGTATTGGTTCTCATAAGCTGTAAAGACAGGCTTGTTTCCATGGAGTGTTTGCACATGAGCAGGAGACAAAGAGTTCATCCTCATGTGGCTGTACATGCATTTACGGTAGTCCTGCTGTGGGTGCAGGGTCAGGCCAGTGGAACAGTAGGGGCCACTCTGAAGCATAGCAGCATTTGAGGAATGCAAGGAGTCAGAACCCAGCTGAGAGGGCTTCGGAGACGCCAGGTTCAGGTTATCCAGCAGACCCCCCATGACATTCTCTGAGCCGTGTTGACCTATTGATCCAGCCACTTCAGACACACTGGGAAGAGTGGGAGATATCTTGGTCCCTGGGACCCCAGCATAGATCATGTGGCCTTCAGACTCTCCCAGATCATCATGTTCAGATGAGAAAGGAGAATGACGGCCACTTAGCGTGCTAGCATCAGAGCTGGCCCGTGTTCTGAAGGAGCTCCACGCTTCAAAGTCTTCGTTGCTGTGGGAGTTTGGGCTACCAAGCCAGTTTGAGTACTGGGAACCGGGACTACTCGTCCTGCCCTCAACTGCTTCCTGCAGAGCCATCTAAGGAAAGTTAAAAACATTAAACATTGACAGGCAAATGCATTATCATATTATTTCACATTACTTGTTGAAGTAGTGGTGAGCTGTCAGACGGTGTAAAGTGGGGAGCGTACCTTTTTCTTTGTAGCCCTCCCTCTGCTCCTGGCCAACTTGCTGTTGTTGTCCATGGAGGCAGCTCTGCGTCGAGGTGACTTTCCGTTCTTTCCCCCTTCTGGATTCAGCATCCACCAAGAGCTTTTTCCTGTTCCTTCATTCTGGATGCGCACAAATCGGCTGTGCAAGGACAGGTTGTGTCTGATGGAGTTCTGTGCAGGGAAAAGTGAATCAGTGTAAAATAAATGGGAATTATAGTCATTTAAAAGAAGACAGCATCAAATAAATTACCCTTTTTATATAAATGACCCCAAATTATTCTGGCAAAACTGACGCATTGCTTACTTACACAAATGTAAAGTCTTGTGTACAAAAATGGCGGCGCGAAAATAAGAAACCGTGAATTACCTGTGGTTGCTTTCTTGTGGGAATGAAATAAGATGGTGTATTTCTGCAAGGCTCAATGTGTCTCATTTTCCAAGTGAGTGGAGAAGAAGCTGGTATTTGAGCGTGATGTCAAAGCCAGCAAATTAACAGGAAATACGTCCATATCCTCTGTTAACAATATTATGTCTACTGAGCATTTTTTCCACTCTGTCCTCACATTCACTAGCAAAGGACACTGGTTCTACGTGTGAAATAAAATATGTTTTTGTATATATCTGAATTAAAACAAAAAAAAACTTCGTCTACTTCAAATGACGAGAAAGAGTCATGTTTCCTGCGTGCCATTCTTTACTCAGTCCTGGGTGGTCACCTTTTCCACTAGAGAGCATAATCACACAGTATGTTTCCTGTGATTTCAGCCACGTTTTATCTGTGCAGTTCTAGTCTACATTCCCCTGGCAATGACTGTGCTCCACTAAAATTTAAAATAGCCCTCAGAACACAGGATTTTCTAAGAAAATCACACAAAAGTTCCTCTCTCTCGTCTCTGAGCGAGTGAGAAACGACACGACGTTCTAAAGATCACCGAAACAGATTCACACCCACAGCCCTGTAAAAGAATCTTTTGCTTTAGGTTCACCCAACACGTGGTCGCATGCATGGCTCCTTGTATTAACATGTACTCACCTAAAGCCTCATTCAGTCCATGTCATTCTAAGTTATGTCATGAGGCATAAAAAGGATGCAGAGACGCCACTCAGGAAGGACAGGGTCTTACATGGTCAGTGGAAGCTGAATAAAATTATCCTGACTTTAAATTCAGCTCTGCGCAACAAAAGACAAAGCAGTGTGGGGATTTCCCATAAATACCCCTGCAAATGCTGAAGCAGCTCCCTGCAGTTAGTGAAGCCAGATGTCCTCAACCACAGCATTCAACGTAGATACACAACACAGAGATAAAGGCATGCAAACCAGAAGATGTCTGTGAAAGCTGAAGGGTGAAGGAGAACTTCATGTTGACCATGGCATCATAAATGGTGACAGTTCAGAAATATAGTGAGAAGTATTTTGGACAATTTCCCCAAATATATGCACAGAACCACAGTGATCCAAGCTCAGACTGTACATCAACAGCAGCCTTCTGAAGCCCCATCCTAGACTGGAGACAGCAGGCTGCCTATGGAGAGAAGGAGGGGAGGTTATGGAGTTCGAATTGAGGCTGGGGAGGGCGACAGAATGGGATGTTTTGCCAGTGGAGCTCGGGTCACCGAGTTCACTTTGTGCTTAACATGAGCTGCTCAGGCGGCGCTGACAGAGACTTGCAAACAGGTTGCAGGAGCAGAAAGAGGGGAGGAGAAGCATCAGATGTGTCGTGCTGGGTCCGACTGTATGCACTCTGACTCACTCTGACAGGAGCAAAGGCACCCGTCCCCTCCCTCCTGAACGGGACTGCTCCCCGCTCTTCCATCTACTTTTAAATAAGGTTTCCTGTGTCAGAGGACATCCTGCACATGCCGACTGAAGAGGCTTGAGGCGGAGTCAACACCTAACCACACAGCTACAAGATGCAACGCTCAGTCTAACTCGTGCGTGTGCTTGTGGCCTTTTTTTTCCCCCTCACCTTTTTACCTGATTTCAATCTGTAAGCGAAGACAGGAAATGAGTCATTAGAAGAGGACCTGATATCTGAGCGGTGCTTTCACTCCGTTTACCAAACGCTTATCTTCCTCACACAAGGCTGAGATAAATGTCAATATGCAAATGACTACAGAGTCTGATTTGAGCCCACAAAAGATCCTGGGCTGCATGACGGGTTCTCGGGCAGGACTATTCACTTCTCGGCCTGGGATAATCCTTGTCTCAGACAGACCTCACCTCAGCCTAAAGAGAAGAAAAGGCCTCACTCATTCAGGAGGTGCCCCTCTAACACATTAGGTCTCTAAAAGCCTGACTCAAGGTGGTCTACATATATATCGTGGTTGCTACTCTTCTGCAGATTGTCACAGCCCTTTTACCAACTTTGAAGTGGTATAATATGTGCACCTGTAGCTGCGTGACAGCTTGTGTGAATATTCGGAACCAAGAAACATACGTGGCCTTTACTGACCTTTCTTGGGGACCAGAGTATTTCCCAGGGCCCAACTAATGAAGTGTTTTACGACTGAACGATCTATTGAGTAATCTATTGTACGACAAATCTGCTTTGCTGCTCTGGGCTCGGGGAATCAAACGCATCATTAATGTCAAAAATCTGCATTCTTATCGCTGGTAGCTCAAAGTTAATTTATCGCATAAAAAACAAACTCTAAAATAAAGACAATGAGACTTTTGACAAAAATATGCACACTGGCGTTTAAATAAATGTAAAATTGGAGTATATCTTAAGAAGGAAAGCAATAAATAATTTTTATTTGCTTGACGACTGTATAATATCCACACAATGTTTACCTGGAGAAAGGATTAAAGGTACCAGTAAAATTTAGTGATACATGAAACTATTTATTTGAGCATTTCTAGTGGTTCTAAATGTATCAGCTGGAATCTATAGGAAATCAGTTTGTCAATGATGAGCATCAGTGTTGAATTGAAGTTTAAACACAGACTTATGACTTACAAGCATGAAAAAAGAGATCTGGTGCAGTAAATCAAGTCAGTTTACCACTGCTTTAGTAATGATGATACGTGCTGTCTGCAAATTCAACATCACAGTAACGTAGTTGAGCAGTATTTGCCTCTAGATAATAGCAGATTTGAAATGAAACTTGAAGAAAATGGATAGAAAAGAAGTGTAAAATATTTAGGTAACGGTACGGTTACAGTCCGTCGCTGTGAAACATTGGTTCTGGGTCAGCTGGTAGCAGGATGCCAGACATTTGAAGGATCTGTCTGCTTCTGACAAAATCTATTTTGAGTCACCCTCATGTTGATGGGGCCACTAGTGGCACCCAGCAGCTGCCCGTTTCCAGGTGTTAACCTGCTCCAGCCACCTCCTGGTAGTACTTAAAAGATAGATTATAGATCATTTGCGACCGTTTCTAATAAACCCCTGTCAATGATCTCCGACTCAGTCATCTGTGGTGATCACAACAAACTGTTCCAGCATGAAGCGACGCCTCCTCCTGGGCTTCGAAAACAGTCAGCCTGACACAGCTGCTGTTAGCCTTGTGCGCTGAAGCGTGAGGGCTGCAGTAACGGTCGCAGGACGAGTAAACAAACAGGGCCCAGTGTCAGGGACAGGTGCAGCCACAGTGAAAGTGGCATCGCTGGCTCTGAAACGTTTTACATAAAGCAGCAGACGTAACCACAGAGCGGACAGAGGCTCTCCCAGGAGGCCGGCTGCTGGAGACGAGCTGCTGCTCAAAGCAGCCACTTGGTTTTATATCAGTGGGGGAGCCTGGGAGGTAACGTGAGCTCGTGAACAAAGGGTAAAAATGATCTGTTTCTGAGGATTTGCCACTGCATTAAATATATCAAACAGTAAGAAATGGCAATGATATAACGTAATAAAGTCTTTTATTACAGTATTACAATATTTTATTACATTGTCTGTCGGCTAAGCTATACGACTGTTTTTAAACATCCTCACATATCATCATATTTTCATTATTAATAATAGTGTGATATTATTTAAAGTTCACCTGACAAACTGCATGTCACCCAAACCTTAATTATGGCTAAAAATGGTTTCATATACACAGAAAGATTTATTTCATAGAACTGGGGCAACGTATTTATATCATAAGTCTTGAATGTTGCTGAAAGAATAATTATAATTAAAATGCACATCAAACAGATATCAGAAACATAGATTCAAACATGGCAGCAGCAGATTAATAAACATGCATGTTTGTTAAAAAAAAAAAAAAAAAAATAGGATTAAAAGAAACGTGTTGTTTTTGTGTATCATCAAACACTGTTTCAACATGTTGCACCATATGGTTTAGCGGGATTCGTTGCCCATCTATGTTCACAAGAGTATCCCAAACCAAAACTGCAGATGGCTGTCAGTTAATAACTGCTGTCATAAAACCACTACAGAGCACGGCAAATCTGCTGTAATTAAGAGAGCACCGCACTTGCAGAGATTACAGTTAGCGAACAAGCCACTTCCTGACAGCATCTTCCTGTGAACCCATCCCCCCCCGCTGCCTTTTCTCCTCTGACCCAGGAAGTGCAAGCATTTGCGGGGCAGCAGAAATCAGCAGAATAAGAAAAAGCTTAGAACTCAGTGTGGAGATGGAGTGGCGGCGGCACCAGGGAGACTGCTTCATTGGGTAACCTACTTGTGCCACAGCTTCAAAGTGGGACCATGAAGAGGAAAAGGGAGCCTTGTGGGAGGAGTTCAGCTTGATGTAATCAACAACATGAAATGATAGATGGGACTACACATCCTCATGCAATGCATATCTGAGGAAAAGACACACTTATCCTTCCTGATCATGAGAGGGCCCAGTAGATTTTTTAAAAGCACCACCAGCAGGGTTGGACAGTTCCATCATGTCGTAACTGTGGCTTTAGCTTTGACAGGAAGGATTTGAGGACAGGTTGCAACATTTCATTAAACTAGATGATTCTTCTGGTTATGGGACAATGCAGAAAGCCACATGGCACAGATTCCTCACACTCATGGATGTAGACACACACTGTAAACACGTCTCAGTCCACAGCCCCCCAGTCAGCTGACTGTTGCCCTTCTCCCCTTAAGCCATGCTCTCAAGCCTGCCTTTCTTCGTGGGGTTTCTTGAAGCTGCTTTCAGAGTTCTAACATGTGGGACTGGCCTTACTTTTTAACCTTGTGATTTTAAGACTAATAGCTGGCAGTTATTCAATTTTCTTGCTTTCAGAAATAGCGGTTGATGCTTTTCAGGCCTGCGGCATCCACAGAGTGACTCGACAAGTAAACTCCAAATCTTCCAAATCTCCAGCTTCTTCATTTTATTGACAACTTTGAAAACATGTTGTCTTAGTAACAACATTTATTTTGTACCTAAAGAAACCAAAACGCTTCTCTGCTAAGGCCAATATGTACACACTGACATTGATTACATACATATCACCAACCACCAAACAGAGCCAGAAATTAAAGTCATTTGTTCTCATTGTGCTGAAAGATTGAATATTTGGACAGGATGGATTGCTCAGTTTTACCGAGGTTGGTGACGGATGTGTGCCCACATTTCATGGCAATAATAAATTGTGTAAATACTTCAGTCTGGAGTGGTAGACCCCCTGACGAGACTAATGCAGGACGTAGGGAGAAGTGACAAAGAGCTCAGAACTGTGACCACATTTAAACAGTCCAGACCTTAGAACCAACATCCCGGTGCTGGACCAGAAAAGTAAAAGCCAAATCTGCTCCCACATTACGGCATCCATGAACTGTAATTTCTCTCTTTTGAATCCAAAAAACACTTCAACTCTTGCCAGTTTCTTCCCTTATCTCCAGTTTGTATCTCTAGAGGCACAAATTGTCCTTATAGGGATACTATACTAAAGTCCAAATTGTGAAAAACAAAGTCCTCTTCCTTCTAAAGGTGCAGGAACTGTGAGGAGGAGGCTGGGCCCAGTCCTGTTTTTCATTCAGGATCGTCTGGAAAAGTCAACTGTTGACAGGGAGACACAGATGCTTTGCTAAGCCAATATGTGGAGGACTGCATGCAAAGATATGGCAGCAGACCGGGATGGCGAGCAACAGCCCGGCTGGTGTCAGGCCACAGTCGAAACAAAGAACAGGCCCCAGGAATTTAGGACAGATATTCTCAGAACCTAAACATATCTAATCATCTTATGTAATAATTGTCAGTATTGTTGCTGCTGATAATGTGGAGCATTTTTTTTGTTGTTGTTGTTGTTTTTGTTTTTTTTTGACAAGCCAAATTCCCTGAGGCACAGATCAGACAGCGCTTAGGAATAACTGAAGTCATTCATGCACGTGTCAAATGTTTGCTGAGGGCACCGCCGCCGACAATTACTCACGCATCTTGGACTCAGGCGGCACTGAGATCAGGTGGCATTTGAGGCCTTGTACAAATGGGGGTAAAATCGGATTTGAAATCCGTTTTCTTTCACCAGCAAAGACTGAGCAGCTAACAGGCAGTGCTGATAAATCCCTCTGATTCTGATTCTCTGATTCTCTAAGAGCAGCATTTACACATTACTACTGTAAATGTTAATTGCTACTTTTATTATGCAAAGTTATTCTCCAGGCATTCATTAAACCCTTAAACACAACAAGTTTCTGTTCATCAAGAGCTTTTTATTTTTTAATTTAAAGCCTTCAATGGCTGGGATATAATTTTAAACTGAATTCATGCAAGGAGCTATTTCAGTCCTGCCCCACCTATGCCCCCTTGTTGAATGAGGAGCTTTACCCTCCTTGTCAGGGTCAACTATACAATGGCTGACTCTTAAAATGCAGCCGGACCTCAATAAACCAAACATTATGCCCATCATGGGTATGCATCAGAATGATGACTTTATTGTCTACACAGTTAGTGTCACATAGAAACACCACAGAGTCGACGTCATATGGACATTCAGGACTTGACCAGAACCCTGAAATGCCTGTAAACTAAGTGCATATTAATGTTTTTGGTGCCGCTTTGAATTTCATGGTGGGAGCTGCGATTACTGCACAGACGCATCCATATCCCAGGGGAATCCAGTCCTCCCAGTTTGCTGGGGTCTCTCCTGTGAGCACTGTCATTATTAAAACATCAACAAGGGGAAAAAATCTCTGATATGAGAAGAGACAGGAAGCTGTCTTGGCAACAGCATTGCTCTGAACTCCACCTACTTGCAGTTTTCAGGTGGATCTGTGAGGTGTCAGCCCAACGCCCTCCACCCACCACGAGGCCTCAGCTTTGTCTAGATTTATTGTTACAATCAGGGACGTGCACACATTTGGACTGTGGACTGAATACACAAAGTTTAATTCTGAATACGGTGTGATGGCTGCAATGGAATTAAATCATTTTGATAAGAAAAAAAACTTAATCCACATGTGGCCTCAGCTGTTGGTTCCCTCTCTTTTTCCAGCGCTGACCCTCGTGTTTTGCAGAGCGGGGATGTTAACACATGGCAATGTTTTTCCATCCACTCTGCAGGAAATGCATCATCGTTCATTGTGGTGTTGTTGGAGGTAGTGGTGGTGGTGGTGGAAGGAGGGGTGATTTTTTTTTTTTTTTTTTTTTAACAGGAAAATGTAAAAATAACTATCAGCCTTTGGCTCTGGGGCCCAGCCAGCGTGAAAATTAGGAATGTAATGTTTGAAGAAGACATGCGTTGATTTGAGGATAAAAAAAAGAGCTATTGGTAGTAATGAATTTGTTAGAGAATTGCTCCTTCGTTATATCCGCAGCACTCACAACAACCTCACCTACCAGCAGCTGACCATGCATGAAATGAAGAACACTATCAAGAGTTCAAATATGGTGTAAGTTACTAGGCTTGATTCGCCAGGACAATATCAAACAGTAAGAATCTGCAGCCATGAAAAAGACTCCTCCTGCTGAGACCCGCTGAGAAAAAGTTCGGCTCCAGCCTGTGATTCTATTTTCAAAAATCTAAGTCAGAGAACTGATTACTTTGCATCCTAGTGTGACCATTCTGGAAAAAAAAACAAACAGAATTCCATCACTTTGCTTTGTGGGGATCTGGGATCACGCCTAAGGTTTGGGCTGGATTTTTAGAATAAAGCTTGTCCACCACATTCAGACATGTCTGAACTACACTCATTTTCAAGAAGACGAGGAAAACCACAAGCCTGTCACAATTGTCTACCACACACATTAAAAGCTGTACGTAGAACTCTGTCATGACATCAAATAATGTGGTCACAGTATTATAAGAAACATCATATGCACGACTCAACAAAGTCATGTTTCATGCTCAGTGGAGTGACTTTGAAGGAGAGTCGAAGTGGTTCTGTTTTGGTGGTGATCGCTTTTTCCCTGTGTGAAAATAGAATGAACTTAGCTAAAAGAACCCTTTCTCTTTGTATCTGAGGTCCAGATTTCAACTTGTACAAACACAGACACCTTCAGCTAAAGACCACAGAGAGGCCAAAAGAGGAAGCGACAGGATAAAGAGTAGCAATCCTTTCCTCCAAGCTGTCGCATCCGCTGAGGAAACTCTAGAAGACAGGGACAAAAAGATATGAGCACACAGCTCAGGAATGGAGGATGTTTGACGTTGTTCCCAGCATTCCCTTCTCCCAGCCCCTTCCCCTGTACGACCGCACTCCCCAACACTGATTGCGCTGCTTGCGTGGTCTCCTGTTATTGTTGCAAGACCTGCGACCGGTTTGCTCCAGACTCTTTCCCTGTCAGGGCTCCATACGCGCACCCAGAGAGCGTACGCAACATGGGGGAACAGAGGATTGACAGAGAGATTAAGAAAAAGAGGAAAGGGAGGTTGAGCGGGGCAATAATTCAGACTGTTAGGGTGTCAAACAATGAAACATGGAACCGTTGGAGGTTCACAGTAGCGTTTCCAGACTTTGAAATGTGCATGAAAGTTCTAATATGAATGTTCTGTTTTAATGTATGTGTTTTCTTGATAAAGCTTTTTCTGTGGGTCAGTCCAATATCTGATGATGCATTAAGGCTCACATGGTCAGGCTGTGCAGGTATTAAGCACATGCTTTCCCAAACACTTAGCTGTCCACTAACTATTTCCAACAGGGGGCTGGAAAACATTCAAATTCCATTGTTCCATTTTCCGTGTTACCATACCACAAAGACCATGACTCAGTACGTTATGTGCTAAAAGTGGATGGGATTTTTCCCCATGTTTGGGAATACATAGATGAAATCTTCTGCAACATTTCTTTCTATGATTTAAGAAGAATAAAAAAAAATGGTATTGAGAGCATCCCAAATGACCCTCCACACACACACACACCACCACAAACACCACTTCCAACAATCTCCTCTACTCCTGCACACACGTGTGCAGCAGGATTCTTCACAGGCTCCTTCAAGACATCTGCTGCCTCTGAGCCATTTCCTCACTACAGCAGTGAAGCCGCACCACCACTGGGAGAGGAAACCACTCTGAAATCATCAAAGCCTACTGAAATGCCAAACAATTTGGCAGTCACGTCATTATGATGATTGATTAAACACATATTTGATTCTTTGAACACTTAAAAAACATAATCAACTTGCAGATTATTCCATGATGTAAAAGAAAACGTTTTTAGGTTTTACATTTTTAACTGAAAATCAGAATGCATGACCCTGAATTTTAATGCAAAACTGCAAACTCGGGTTGTACTGGGCACTGACACAAACTCTGCGAGACTGTTTTCCCTGAGCTTCATTGCAACGTCTGAGAATCGTGCAAAAAGGTGATGATGATTACCGCTCGCCCATGTGCATGCTCACCCACGCGCTTCACTTGCACGCCGTCACTCACCTTCCAGCCCGCGGAACTGTTGCTATCTCCTTTGTCCTTAAAGTAGGGCACGCTCTTGACCATCCAGTCGTAGATCTGCGAGAGCGTCAGCCTCTTCTCGGGTGAGCTCTCGATCGCCTTGGTGATCAGGTCAGCGTACGACATGTTGCCCCAGGCGTTACGGCGGGACGAGCTGCTCTTCCTCTGCGGTGCAACACCAGGAGGAGGTACCTGTTGCTGAGGCGGCAGCTGCGGCGCCGGGCGCTGCTGCTGCTGATGGTGATGATGGCGAGGATGAGGAGGAGGAAGATGATGGTGTAAATGAACGCTGTTCCCCTCCTGGAAATCATTGCGTGTCACAGCTGGCTTCTGCCCGTATTCTTCATAGTCCTCCTCTAACAGGCAGAGGTTTGAGATGAAGTCCGTGGCTCCTCCGGGCTCCTGCTGCACAGACGGGGCCGGGGAGGATGTGTTGGAGCTGGCCGGGTCATTAGGCTCCGGCCTAGGGAGCGGCCAGGTGCAGGACCGTGGGCGGGAGAGGGGCTCGAATTCTGGGTCAATTTCGACCTGTGGTAACTGAATCTGAGCCATATCAAGGTCAAGCGGATTCTTGCAGCCACAAAGACGCTCATACACAAAACAATTTTTAAAAAAGTGATTAAAAAAGATAAAGCAAAGCCCACAGGTATAAAGTAGTTAAGAAATGTTTCTATTTCAGTGACAGTCGGAGAGTTCTAAATTTAAATGTCAGGGTCGGTCTTCGTTAAGTTTCTTCCACGAAGTTGGCAACATCCTGCTGTGACTCCAACTCTCAAGTCTGCCGCTCTGTCAATAATACCGCCGCTTCACTGCGGTGATGCCTTCATGGCCCGCCAGCCAGCTCGTTTTTCTCACCTTCAAAACAACGGGACGCTTTCTTCATTGGTGGATTTCGGAACATCGAATCGTTTTAATAACTAATTTTCAAAAACGCAAATTTGTGCGATTCTTGACAGTGACGGAAGAAATCAGGCTTAATATGTTAAGAATAATGTCTGATGTTTTTCACAGCACAGTATCAACTCTGTGATGTCCATCTGAGGACTACAGAGCAAATTTAGTTGTGTATATATTGTGTGCTTTGGTTTTTTTTTTTATTATTATTAACACATAAGTGACATTTTTAACAAATTCACTTTAAAATGTTTAGCAATATCTTCAACTCAGTACAGACTCCAGACTCTGCGGAACTGAACATCCTTTATGGTGCCATCTAGTGGAACATTTACACATGAGCGAATCTATTCTAAACTCGGCCTCACTTCTTTCCATGCCAACTGTATTTTTTTGTACTTTACTCGGCCCATTCACGTACGGCTGGAAGTCTTATCGTGCCAATCTCATCAATGTTTAAGGAAAAGTGAACAAAATGTGGAAATGAGACATGCCTGAATGTCACACTCTCATTTTACACACTTTCGTCAGACAACACATTGTCCGGGTGTTTTTAGACCAAAAGGAATCTGCAGTTCATTGTTACCATGTTTTTTAACTTTAAAAGCACTTCCCTTTCAGAGGCCGTAAGGTTCAAGGTTTCATTCTACTGTAAACCTCAGGCCCTCATTGCTGCATGTAGTTTTCACTTTTTTCATAATCCACTGGAAAAACACCCATTAATCATGATCACAAATGTTTATTTTCTCTTTAAAGACAATGAAGGAAATATTTTTTGTTTATGTGGATCATTTTATTCAAGTTAACACATTAGTTCTTATCAAAGAATAGTCTGTGTAAGTCAGTCAAACTCCAACCTTATTTATGAAACAACTGTTTTATTTCCAAACAAAATTCATTACATGAACATTTACAACTTTCATGCAAACCTTAAATTAAAATTGATGACTGTACTTTAGCTGCTTAATATAGTAACGCAACATTGTAATGTCTTTTAACATTTTATAACACCATTTATTAAGCCATCTTGCTACAGTCTGGAACCATCATAAAAATAGGTGACACTAGCCTGTTCTTCCGTCACAAAAGTCTTTTGTAGTTTAGGAATCCCAAACTAGAATTCTACCTCTCAGTTGAGGTAAACGTCAGCCTCTTTCAGAACTTCCTCCTTTGCACTGAAGTAATCTCTAAACCAGAAAATATGGTCCTTCTTCTGCTGGACCGTCAGGTAAGGGTTTTTAGACAGACCGGCCACCACGAGCTCCATGAAATGACGGACTGGCCCTTGACGTGGGAATCCCTCCTCCAGGTGTTTCTCTAAGAAGACATGTTCATAAAAAGAGACACTAGCTTCCTCCTCCAGGCCTGAAATGGAGCAAAAAAAAAAAAAAAAAAAACAATGTAAGTCAGTGGCTTGGTCTTTATCAAGCAGAAATTAATATGTTGAGTATAACAATCACCATCTTCATTGTTGACTGGGTACTGCCACAGTTTTCCCTCCTTAGTCCACTGAATCATTTCCTCGAGTCCATTGCGGGGTTGGTGGTTGATTGACATAGACAACTGATTAGCAAATTCGATGTCCCAAAGAGATGGCCGTGCTTAAAAAAAAAAAAAAAAAAAAAAAAAAAAATGCAGAATACAGATGTTGCATGAGGATGACCACAAACTACAACACAATTTACAATTCAAAAGCATATTCCATTTGTCATGCAATGCCACTTAGCATTTTGAGTTTCTCACATTTAAATGCACAATCCACAAAGGGAGTCAATTTATCTAGCTCATATCCCATAACTCAGCAACTCACACCACTCAAGCTGAATGAAAGCATTACAGATTACTAAACTATGCAATTTGTGTGGACTTGAAATTGTGCTCAGTTTGTGTTTACAGTACTTTTCGTCACCTCAAGTGGCTACAGAGAAATAGCCATAAATCATTTACTCTAAGTAACTAGAGACAGATATATAGCTCCAAACTATCAGTTGTAGAAATAAAAGAGAATGTTAAAATTCATTGTTACCAGCTGTGGATTCAGCTTCTTCATTGGTGGATGGGGAGAAGATGTTAAGTCTCTTCACTGAGAGCAAGTTCTTCCTAATAAACAATATACATATTTGATAATTTGTCCACGCTGCAAAACTCCAGGTTGGAACTGCAAACAAAGTAATTACCTTCTCCGAATACCCTCCAGCTCACCGGTGATTGATCTTTCTTGAGTATATCCTCGTCCGTCATCATCAAAGCGAATTTGATTTGCAGCCCAAGAGTTCTGTCTGTTTGGTTTCTTTCCTACTTTCATGTCAGCAATAAGTCCCCTGAAATAAAGATGTATAAACTTACTTCAAACAGAATTGAAGTCGTAACTCAATCTAAACACTTTTCTAGTGAAAATTCATATAGAGCAGTCAGAGATATTAGTCACATACCCAAGTTTTTTAATGTCACCTTTCCTCTGAGACTCAGTTATGGACTCGTGTTGCCTCAGTTTTCTGAGGAGCTCAGATTCCACCTGGCTGCTGTTTGGAAGAGTGGAAGCAGCAGCAGATGCAGCTGCAACCAGTTCAGGATTCAGTGTTTTACTATAAAACAGAATGTAAATAGGCTTTAAATATAACTGAAAAAAGACAAGAACTACACATCTTTTTCTCTGAGGTTTAGTTTTGGATTAGCATCACATTAACCGTGAAGTCCTAACCAATGATATGATAAAGGACCAAACTGAAAACCCATAGCTGAAGACTGCAGCAAACATGATGAGTAACTTATCTCAGCTAAAATCACCTCTCTTACCTCTGTGCTGAGGCCTCTACTGTAGCCTGCTGAAACATACTGATAGTGCTCTCCATAGCTGCTGGCTTTGACGTGGACAAGGACTCATAACTTTGCCTAAATTTTACACCTTTGACTTTCCTTTTATTTGTTACTTCCACCTTCATGGCTCCGAGAAGGTCAAGGAGACTCTCTTTCCCACTCTTAGATGTTTGAGCCTTTGCTTGTTTTTGCTGCTCGGTATTAACAGTTGGCTGGGACTGTATTATAATTCCATTATCTGTCTCTGACTTAACTGGCCTCTTGTTTTCCTTGCTTTCCTTGGCCATTATGATGGTATTCTTTTCAACTTCAACTTTCTGATCAGTCAACGGAGGGGTTTCTGTTGGCTCACTCTCTCTATTTTCATTTGGTTTGTCATTGTGATTAGAAGAGGCAACGCCACTCTTCTTTTCACTCAGCCGGACCGATGTTGTGCAGAGGGATCTCACTCCATCTTCATTTGCAAACCTATGCAGCAGCAAAAAGCAAGATATTAATATGAATCCCATACGAAATATTAAAACGTGGCAATCTTTAAGCATCAACACCTTTAAAATGGCACAGTAGTTGCAAAAATAAACATTACCAAAATGAGAGTATTCTTCACACAAAAAGCAGAACACAGGCCTTTGGTAACAGTAGATCGTTAAAAACTCTTTCAATGTCAGACGTGCGTGTTGGAAAATAAATCATCTGTCAGTAATGCATCCTAATATGCTGCTTTATATGTAGACATTTAAAAATAATAATAGAATGATTTAAAGTTGAAAACTTCGTCACTGTTATTTAAACAGAGCAATCAGCTGATAGATCTGTTTTTTAACGTTGATTTCGCATTAAACTTACCGACAAACTTGACCTTTGTCAAACTTAAATAACTCTGCTGACTTAAGAGGAGAATTTTTAGCAACACGCAAAGTTCGAAGTAAATATTTATACATGTTAGCTTGTAGCAATGTCCTTCCACGTTCCTGACGTTTGCCTCCGTGCGTACAGCAAAAAGACACCATTAGAAACACGGAGAAGACATTAGTTCCGGTCATCAAGAGTGAAAGTTAAATAAAAATCTGCTTCTTTAGAATGTGATGAGAAATTCATTCACAATTTAAAACGCTTTTGATTTTTCTTTCAAAATTCATCGAATATTTAATTTGTTTAAATGAGATGTTCTTGGTTCGGGGAAAAAAATAGTGGCGATCGCCTCGTTAAAATCTCGCGAGACGATAACCGGAACGTGACTCAAAATGGCGGAGCAACACAAACGCTAATTCATTAACATTGGTCTCAGCAGCAATCGTTCGATTAGTGTGGTTATTTACCTCAAGAGATGGGCATATTTAAAGAAAAAATAACTCTGCGTAAAAATCATTATTGCAGATCTCGACACTGACTGTTTTAAATTCGCAATATCTACACATCATCGGAAGGGAGGGAACCTTCACGCAGGTACAAACGTCAACTCATCTGCAGCTAACTTACTAGCCTAACTGCTATTATTCACCATGTTTTATTTACTGTAATGTTACTGTAAACAAATACGACATCGGTAAACGTCTTAAAATTACTGCATTTTTAATTTCATTATATTGTAGTTGCAGTGGTTTAATTTTGTGGCCTACACTTTTGGTTCTTGGTGAGTATTCGCCCCGCTGTTAACCCGCTTTTATCTTTCTTAACATATTTTTGAAAAAACCTAAAATACTTTTTTTTTTTCAAATTTAAATTTGATAGTTTTTCGATACATTGATTAACCACTCTGCTTTACAGTGGTCACAATCATTGTTCTGATGCCGATAACAGAACGTTCATGCTCTGTAAATAACTATTTATTAGGCCTACAAATGTCCAATTTAATGTTTTTGCTAGAAGTTATGTTGGGTAAAATTTTGTTAAGAACTCTGGGCAGTTTCTCCGGCGTAAACATTTATTTGAAGTTTCCAGTCATATTGTCGTGTTTCCCACAATTTCCTTGATATGTTGTATCTTGTGGTGATCGGGAGATTGAAAACACTTAACCGGTGTAACTCGATCGGTTTATTAAAACAACGTATTTTTTTAATTTTTATTTGTCCTTAGATGCTTATTTTTTGTAGCCGTGGTAATTGTCATTGCTACTGTATGTGCACTTTTAAAGCATATTGTGCATTTCATTTGAAGATTCTAAAAATCTAACAAAAACAATAACATAGTCGTCAATTGCACATGTACCTTTGAACTTTCTTTTATATGTTTTTTTTGCGTGTTTCGATTTACGTGTTGCTTGTGAAGTGTTTACAATACTGAATCATTTATAGCACTGTGAAATAAGTGATAAAACTTGCAGTAGTTTCTTTATGTGATGTGATAACATTTAACATAAACAGCTTAACATAACAGCTTTTGATTTGATTTTTGGGAAATAACTGCACTAATAGCCTCAACAGAATATTTTTTTTTCTGGATTCAAGCCATGATTTAAAATATCACATCAAGTTGTCAATCCTGTGTAATATTTCTTTGCCACAAAATAAAAAAATAAATAAACAAAACAAACTATATAGCTTGACAACAATAAAAGCCTGTAGTAAAAACATGCTTATTTCGTATATTGTGTTCAGTATGAGAGAGTTAACATTCAATGACCTATTCACTTTTGTTAGTAATGGCGGAGGAACGACGGCAGAAACAATGTTCGGTCGTCCTGCCAACAGAGTCCATGAAGGCCATGGCAGAGTCTGTTGGAGTGGGACAGTTACAGGAAGAAAGCTGTGTTGCCCTGAGTGAAGAAGTCAGCTACAGAATAAAAGAGATTGCACAGGTATATAGATAAATTTATGTTTTGTCTGTAAAGTGATCAGAAACTGTGGGTTTTTGTTTTAAATGGGGCTGTGTCCTGTCTTTCTCCCTTTTACATAGGATGCACTCAAATTCATGCGTCATGGGAAGAGACGTAAATTAACTACCAGCGACATAGATAATGCTCTCAAACTAAAAAATGTAGAGGTAAAGGGGAAACCATACTTGTAAAGAACAAAAATGATGAACTTGAATTGGTCTGGTTTGTCTGACATTTGTGTTCTGTGTGATCCATGTCGTTGCAGCCCCTGTATGGGTTTCAGTCTCAAGAGTTTATCCCTTTTCGCTTTGCGAGCGGTGGTGGAAGAGAGCTTCATTTTTATGAGGAAAAGGAAGTCGACCTCAGTGACATTATCAACACACCCCTTCCTAGAGTTCCACTAGATGTATCTCTAAAAGGTACACACATATTATTCATTATGTGTTCCACTACATGTAACTATAATACAGGCTTTGGTATGGCGTTATAGTAATTATTTTACTTAGACAATTATTTTACTGTGTCCGTATGATTTTTGTTAACTCACAGCCCACTGGTTAAGTATTGAGGGGATGCAGCCTGCTATTCCAGAAAATCCACCACCAGGTGATGTTTGTTTACACATGTTTTTCTTAAAATAGAGCATGGACATCTGAAGAAAAATATTTGTTTTATTTATTTAATTTCAGTTCCAAAAGAGCAACAAAAAGTTGAATCAACTGAGCCCCTAAAAGTTGTCAAACCTGGTCAGGAGGAGGATGGAACAGGCAAAACTCAAGGGGCAACAGCTGCAGATGGAAAAGGTCAGTATTTTCTGGTGCATTGAAGTGGAAAATTTCCTTCCTCCCCTCCTTCTACCTTACATCCTTCTTTTCTTGTATGATTTTTCCTCCTTATTCATACAGGAAAGGACAAGGGCCTGATACGCTTGAAGCCACGTAGCACTCATGAGCTTTCTGTAGAACAGCAGCTCTACTACATGCTAGAAATCACATAGCATGTTGGCCCTGTGAAGTTAAGGAGAGCTGTAAGTCATGCCTGTCTGCCTACTTCTATTGTGTCTGATACTACACCAAGTATACCAGTGTAATGTACTGTACCTATTTTATAATCATTTGACTTATCCTTTACAATGAAAACATAACAGCAGACCTGTAAAATATCTTTTGTTAGTGGTGTGTATTGGCGTGTTTAACTAGTGTCTGTCTGGTTTGTTCAGGAAGCTTCCAGAGTATCGCTACAGATCCTGGATTGTATCAGATGTCAAGATTCAGCACATTTATATCTCCTAAAGGGTGAGTATCATTTTCTTTTTTCTGTTTACAAAACAGCCAGTGTTTCAGCTTGCCGGAAGTGGTTTCACCTTGTTTTTCCTCCTCGTTCAGGGCATGTGGTGCAAAACAACCTGGCTCTACTGATTTACCTGATGATGGTCAAAGCTCCAGATGGACAACCCACCCTGTATTTGGAGAAATATGAGTGGTAATACACAACTTTTTTTTTCTTTTAAACGATATCATTTATACTCATTTGATTTTTCTCTTCCAATCACAGCTACATGAGCTCATCCCAGCTGTGGTGACGTGCATCGTCAGTAAGCAGCTTTGTCTGCGGCCGGATGTCGACAACCACTGGGCTCTGCGCGACTTTGCCGCTCGCCTCATGGCCTGAGCTGCAAACCTTCAGTACTACAACCAACAACATCCAGTCCCAGACACAAGACTTTTACTAAGGCGAGCTTTGTGTGATGCTTGAAATGTGAAAAAAAATGTTATGCGAGTCATTTTATTCAAGATGAAAATGTTGAATTTTAATTTTAGCTGAATTCAGCTGTTATGTGTCATTAATCCTGACACCTTTTTTGCAGAGCTGCTGGATGACAAAACTCTATGATAACGCGTTATGGCTGCATCAGCTGGACTTGCTGAACCCGACCTGATGTGTTGCGGTCCTGTCTTTTTTATGTGGCGAACCTTTATCCGCTGTGCCGCTGGATCTTCACCAAATCCCTTTTTATGCTTTGACAGGTGATCAAGACGTTGATCCTTCCTCGGCTTTCTGTAGAGGGTGCTCGCATCAAAGCCGTCATGGACGGACCAGTGGTCTCCAATATCGATAAGATAGGAGCAGAACACGCTCAAAGCCCTCTTACTGGTAATAAAGGAGAGAGATCTAATCCGCTTTGGCGATCTACAGTCCCCGTATTAAAATGTGTTTATATCTTTCATAGAAACACTGTGCAAGTTGCGACGTTGTTGGGTCCGGATTCGCTCTGACAGCGTGAACACTATCGGATAGACTATGGTTACCTGGGACCCATGCTTTGCTCCCATGTCATGAAGGCCAGACTCAAGCTGCCCTGGGCAGGCTCAGCAAGTCAACAGAACCACGCACCATCACCCAGTGCATTTAACTCTCAAAGAGAGCACAA
The DNA here is from genome assembly GCA_015343265.1 of Pao palembangensis. Lineage (NCBI taxonomy): Eukaryota > Metazoa > Chordata > Actinopteri > Tetraodontiformes > Tetraodontidae > Pao > Pao palembangensis. The sequence goes on along the minus strand of CM027094.1, from coordinate 6,968,194 downwards.
GCTCTGCTCTGTGGAATAAAACACGTGACAAGCTACGTAGTTGCTCAGTAATCGCTGATATCTCTGTCACAGCCTCGCCCCACTCTCAAGAAACCACAGAGTGGGTTAAGGTTTTACCGGGCCCATGCATTACCCAAGCATCACAGTTCCCAGCTCCCTCACCCTGATGTCGCCACGTCCTGGGACCCCATCGCAGCCCTCGCCACCAGCAACAAAATATATTGTCATGGCAACAAGTGCAGGGCCTGCCTCCACTCAGCAGGTACTTTAATTACACTCCAAAGTAATGGCAAACACTCTCAGGGTACCTGTGATCAGAAATCTTATTCATGTTAGGTGCAAAATTAATGGAAGAGAGGGTTGTGAGAAAAGGTTACTAAGGTGATACAGCTATCTCTGATTGTATTTTTGTCTCTCCTAATGGAAACGAGTAATGACGTGGATGTGCAAAAACAAAAGAAGCAACAAGAGAAACACTGCTTTACTTAAAAAGCGTGGGTGAGAGTGGACCTTCTGGACCGACTTGTTTAAAATGTCCTCCAGGTAATCACCATCAGCTCCTCCCAGTCAGCCTCACCAGTCACTAGCACTGTTCCCAGTGCCACTTCCACCTTGCAGCCTTTGGTGAAACTGGAGTCCGGCAGTGGCCCCGGACTGACTGCCTCCCGGCCAATGCAGAAGTACATCGTTGTATCTCTGCCCTCCACTGCCTCCTCCTCTTTAGAGTCAAAGAGCCTGTGTTACTAAACTCGCCAACCCCAGTGGAAACGGGATGAAGCTGAGAGGTCCGAGTCTCCTGGAGCCAGCAACAGCGTCGCCACACTGAGACTGGAGCAGAAACTGTGGTTATTTTCTTTTTAAAAAATCATGGTTCTGAAACTGAACAAGAGTGTTTGGGCTGAATCTGCCAGTTATTCAGAGAGGTATCAACAACTAAAGCAGAGCAGATGTGATGTAAATATATTAATGCCCCAATGAAAGCAGAAGTCTGTTGGTAAAAACTGTAATGTTCAGCGTATATTCTTATTGATACCATGTTCTTTTCTACTCTAAAATAAATCCCATTTTTTATTAAAGCTATTTGTTTTATTCTCTTATAATGTTTAGGAAAGCTTATGTAAAATTATCACTTCTGCAAAACAAATGTCATAACAGCTTTAATTGTTGTATTTTTTTGTCATCACCAGTATTGATTATTTAACATACAGGTATTGATACCATGCAAGCAATACAGTGTGAAAAACAAATTTGTGAAAATCCGTGTGGATTTCTTTTCTGTGAGATTATGTTTAATCGACCATCATCCAGCGTGCAATTGCATCCCATTCTTGCTCGTGCTGTCCTTGATTGGCGCGTGAGAGGGGCGGGACCACCCAAGACTTTAAAACCTGGCGAAGCGGCCCATTCATTTTGGCTCCTGCAGCCATGAATTTCAACCTGAGCCAAGTGACAAAGAAGACTGCAGGGACTTATCTAGGATGATCATGGTGAGCGCGTTTCACAGAATTCTTTCAGATGCTCAGCGTTTAACTGCACGCTGTGACGATTGTGTTGTATATGTTTTGCACTTCAGAGCCAAGGATTTTGAAAAAATGTCAGATCAAGCAAGATTCTTATAAAGGTATTGTCTCATTTACAGACTTATTAGGGCATTATTTGCAACATTGCGAATTAGAAGTTTAAATGAACTTTCCTGAAAATGTAAATCTACACGCTGGACCTGTAGATGCTGCGTTAAAATATACATTTTATTTGATGTGATGAATAAACTACAGAGAAAGTAATATTAATTTATTTATTAACTTAAATGTGCAGAATTACTGTTGTAATGTTTGTTTTAATTAAGATATTAAGAAAATAAAAACTTTATTTAGTAAGTCAACATTATAGTAATATAACTCAAAACAAAAACAGTGCAAAACAACATTGTATACATTTGCAATTTTCTGCTAGAAGACTGCTCATAATGAAGTTTCTGAGTCTCAATTGTTGTACTTGATTAAGTACCAAGGGGATGACAATCTTACATATGAGTGGGCTAAATAATCTTTGTCTTCTTTTTTGTTGCTAAGATTCTTGGAACGACGGTTTCTGCCAGAATCCCTGCTTGAATGCCTTGTTGCAGATTTACTAATAGAGCATAACCAGAGAAGGCCAAATGTTGCAGCTGGCTCTTTCTCCTGCAGCACGCCGCAGTTTGAGTCCACAGAACTTCTTTTTTCAACATTATTGTCACTTTACAGGCTTTACAGTTGTTGATATGCCTATTTCACGTACAGCACATGGATAGGACCCTCAGCGTATCTGGAAGACCTCTACGTGATGCCAGAATTCAGAGGCAAAGGCATTGGCAAGGGTTTACTGTGCAAAGTCGCTGAGGTAAGATCGGTTTTATGTTTTCCCTTTTTTTTGTTTTTTTGCTTGTTTAATTTGTGTTTTAGCAGAGTGGTTAATGTTTCAGGTGGTTAAAAGAGGATGCAAAGGGCTGCAACTGTCTGTTGGAATGGAATACTTCAGCCCAAGATTTCACATGTCTAAGGAGCACAGGATCTGACCGTCAGCGAGGGCTGCACGCTTATACGTCAAGGACAAATATCTGATGATTTAGCTATGAAGCACGAAGATTAAAGAGAAAGATGATCAATATTTTTGAGTTAAACCATCCTAAATATGAAAATATGGTGCTACCAACATTTATAAGCTCCTGCATAATTAACTGTTTATTTAAAAATAAAAAAAAGTTCATTAAGCTTTTTAATATTTATTTTGAAAAATGCTACATTTATGAAACATCTTTCCTCATCTCTATTTATTAGAACACTTGGTAGAACAGATCTGTATTAAGGCGTTGCTGCTTTGTACAAATTACAGTTATTTTCCTAATCTTTGATGTTTAAAGTCACTTTAAATTCTAGATTTTAATCTTAATCCTACTCTAACTGTTAAATTTTACTAACCTGATTTGACACGAGAAGCACCTGCTTACAATATTAGTGCCACTTGGGGGGGTGTGATTTATTATTCACCCAATTCTAAGGCATGTAGCGACAAAATATAGATGAACTTTATTTCTGGTTCATCCAGTGTTTTGTGTCCTTTCTGAACGTACTATATAGATGATAAAGTAGGAAACATCGTGGAAAGTAAACATTAAAATAATATAGTCACATATAGCAAAGTTTAGTCTTACACCTGTAATACACTTCTCAAATTCTATTTCAAGTAAAAACAAAGATACAAGGACTTCCAGGTAAAACCTGATGACATTAAAAATATAAATACAGCAAAATGAAATAATAGGAAAAGTGATGTGAACATGATCATGGTTCCAGTGCTCTCTAGTTTAGCTTTGAGTCACATGGTGGGCCAGTGGTCCATGGACCATCCCCTGTTGAATTGTGGTTCTGTGTCCACTGTTGAAAAGCCCAAGAAAACACAGCACCTAACTAAAAACATCGATTTGTATGTCTGTAGGTCCTGTTCCCGGTCAGATCATTAGACATTCTGTGTTATGTTGGTTAGCCAGCTAGTATTGCTGCTGAAGCAAAACACTAAAAACATCAGATCTGAAATGTTAGCACTCATTATCAATGTTCAGTATATAACAAATTCCCTGTTTCTGCTCTCAATGTCATTATCTTGTTTTTCTGGGTAAACTGATAAGAAGTTTAGTGCAATTACACAGTTAAACAAAGCCTTATATAGTACAATGAAAATGTAGGGACTGAAGTTCAAACTGCACAGTGAATCCAAACTAGAGTACCTGCTCTTATCTACTATACAGTAGCATGTTTCATTGTAAATGCTGCCCTCTTGTAATTCATTTGCAATATTAAAGCATGGTGAGCATGCATGCATGCATGGCACTTTTGCAATCCATGACTGTCAGATATAGGCGTTTCTCCCATAGTTGCTGGAGCGGAGACCAGTGCTGGTGTGGTTGGCCAGCACGCCTGGGCCTCAGGACGATGGTTGATATGGATATGATCTAAAACGCAAGAGGCCCATCAGATTAGACGCCTGCCCGCTCCATCACATGGGATCAGTACACTCCAAATATTGCAGCAAAACCTACATTTTTCTTTGGGGTGTCTTGACTTTGCAGGCACATACTGTGCAGGATCCTCCACAGATGGCCAGCGGGCTGAAGACCAGCCTGTACAAGCCCTTTCCGATCTCATACCTGCGGCGTAGTTACATGTGAGCTCAGGGTAAAAGGCGGCGTCGTTTGGTGCCGTCTGATTTGTGCAGACTTACTTTATCCCAGGATAAAACGGGTCGCAAGAACTCTGCGCGATGTTGGCTGCATACCAAGACACGGCTATCATGGTGCAGATGCTCGCAAATACATGTCAGCTTTAGTCAAATGGCCTCGCCAGTGGCTTCGGTCTCGTGCCATTTTCCATGAAATAACAAAAATATGCTTTTTTTTACGTTAAATTGATTCTGTGACCTACAGAAGACGCCACATTGTCTGCAATATCTGGTTTGCATGGATATCCCTTAACCAGTTGATCTTGTGCACATAGACTGGAGTGCAACACGTGATCCACCTCTACGCGTTTAATCTTACTGACCGGTTGTTCTCCTGGGATGTTTGTCAGATGTTCTAAAAACATGTTTGGCGTGTGTCCCACCCGTTTCTGTATGGTTACCTTGCAGTAAATGGAACACCCCTCCAGTCACAGCGATCCTCCCCTTCAGAAGGTAGTTCTCCCCTCCAATTTTGGAACACTGCATCCCAGAGAGAGTCGCCACAATACCCAAGGTCCCAAACACGATCGAAGCAATCATGAGCGCCCGAGAGGCCTGAATGTACCCTGTGGGGGAAATGATAATGATAGTGCCACGTAGCACTCATGAGCTTTCTGTAGAACAGCAGCTCTACTACAAAGAAATCACAGAAGCATGTGTTGGCTCCTGTGAAGCTAAGAGAGCTGTAAGTCACGCCTGTCTGCCTACTTCTATTGTGTCTGATACTACACTACATACAGTGTAATACCACTCTAGCTTATAATCAAATTGACTTATCTCACAATGAAAAACATAACAGATCTGTAAATATCTGTTAGTGGTGTATTGGCGGTTTAACTAGTGTCTGTCTGTCTTGTTCAGGAAGCTCAGAGTATCGCTACAGATCCTGGATTGTATCAGATGCCAAGATTCAGCACATTTATATCTGAAGGCTGGTGAGCATCATTTTCTTTTCTGCTCATAAAACACCAGCCAGTGTTTCCAGTTTAAGCTTAGTTCTACCTTGTTTTTCCTCTCAAAGGTTCGGGTGGTTAATGTGGTGCAAAAACAACCTGGCTCTACTGATTTACCTGATGATGGTCAAAGCTCTGATGGACAACCCCACCCTGTATTTGGAGAAATATGTGAGTGGTGCACACACAACTTTTTTTTTCTTTTAAACGATATCATTTATACTCATTTGATTTTTCTCTTCCAATCACAGCTAATGAGCTCATCCCAGCTGTGGTGACGCATCACAGTAAGGCTTGACTATGTCATGTCGACAACCACTGGGCTCTGCGCGACTTTGCCGCTCGCCTCATGGCCCAGAGCTGTAAAACCTTCAGTACCACAACCAACAACATCCAGTCCCGTGTTACCAAGACTTTTACTAAGGTGAGCTTTGTGTGATGCTTGAAATGTGGAAAAAAAATGTTATGCGAGTCATTTTATTCAAGATGAAAATGTCGAATTTTAATTTAGTTGGATTTAGCTGTTATGTGTTATTAATCCTTGACACCTTTTTTTTTTGCAGAGTTTGCTGGATGACAAACTCAGTGGACAACGCTGGGTTATGGCTGCATCGCTGGACTTGCTGAACTCGACCTGATGTAAGCGTAACCTGTCTTTATGTGGCGAACCTTATCCGTCAGTTGGATCTTCACCAAACTCCTTTTTTTATGCTTTTACAGGTGATCAAGACGTTGATCCTTCCTCGGCTTTCTGTAGAGGGTGCTCGCATCAAAGCCGTCATGGACGGACCAGTGGTCTCCAATATCGATAAGATAGGAGCAGAACACGTTCAAAGCCTCTTACTGGTAATAAAGGAGAGAGATCTAACTAAGCCATGCATCTACAGTCCCCTGTATTAAAATGTGTTTATCTTTCATAGAAACACTGTGTGCAAGTCAAGTATTGTTGCTGTCCGACCCCACTGACAGCGTGGAACACTATCGGACAGACTATGGTTACCTGGGACCCATGCTTTGCTCCCATGTCATGAAGGCCAGGACTCAAGCTGCCCTGCAGGCTCAGCAAGTCAACAGAACCACGTTAACCATCACCCAGGTGCATTTAACTCTCAAAGAGAGCACAAGCTCTGCTCTGTGGAATAAAACACGTGACAAGCTACGTAGTTGCTCAGTAATCGCTGATATCTCTGTCACAGCCTCGCCCCACTCGCCATCTCAGAGTGGTTATGCCTTTCCATCGGGCCCACAGACACCAAGCATCATTAAAGTTCCCAGCTCCCTCACCCTGATGTCGCCACGTCCTGGGACCCCATCGCAGCCCTCGCCACCAGCAACAAAATATATTGTCATGGCAACAAGTGCAGGGCCTGGCTCACCAGCAGGTACTTTAATTACACTCCAAAGTAATGGCAAACACTCTAGGGTACCAGATCAGGAAATCTTATTCATGTTAGGTGCAAAATTAATGGAAGAGAGGGGTTGTGAGAAAAGGTTACTAAGGTGATACAGCGTCATCCTTTGATTGTATTTTTGTCTCTCCTAATGGAAACAGCAGTAATGACGGGATGCAAACAAAAGAAGCAATAAGAGAAACACTGCTTTTACTTCTAAAAGCTGCAGAGAGTGGACCTTCACCGATTTGTTTAAAATGTCCAGGTAATCACCATCAGCCTCCCAGTCAGCCTCACTCAGTCACCAGCACTGTTCCCAGTGCCACTCTACCTTGCAGCCTTTGGTGAACTGGAGTCCGCAGTGGCCTCGACTGACTGCCTCCCGGCCAATGCAGAAGTACATCGTTGTATCTCTGCCCTCCACTGCCTCCTCCTCTTTAGAGTCAAAGAGCTCTGTGTTACCAAACTCAGTTTCAACCCCAGTGGAAACGATGAAGCTGGAGAGGTCCGAGTCTCCTGAGCCAGCACACACAGTCGCCACATTGAGACTGGAGCAGAAACTGTGGTTATTTCTTTTTAAAATCATGTTCTGAAACTGAACAAGAGTACGGCTGGAATTCAAAGCAGTTATCTCAGGAGGAGGTATCAACAAATTAAAGCAGAGCAGATGTGATGTAAATATATTAATGCCCAATGAAAGCAGAAGTCTGTTGGTAAAAACTGTAATGTTCAGCTGTATATCTTTATTGATACCATGTTCTTTTCTACTCTAAAATAATCCCATTTTTTATTAGTTATTTGTTTTATTCTCTTATAATGTTTAGGAAAGCTATGCAAATTACTGGCCACTTCGCAAAACAAATGTCATAACAGCTTTAATTGTTGTGGCTTGTCATCACCAGTATTGATTATTTAACATACAGTATATTGATACCATGCAAGCACACAGTGTGAAAATAAATTCGTGAAAACTGTGTGATTTCTTTTCTGTGAGATTATGTTTAATCGACTATCATCCAGCTGCAATTGCATCCCATTCTGCTCGCGCTGTCCTTGATTGGCGTTGCGAGAGGCGGACCACCCAAGACTTCAAAACCCCGGCGAAGCGGCCCATTTCATTTTTGCTCCTCCTGCAGCCATGAACTTCCAACCCAGCCGCGACAAAAAGAAGATCATTGCAGGGACTTATCTAGGATGATCATGGTGAGCCGCGTTTCTCAGAATTCTTTCATGATGCTCAGCGCTTAACTGCACGCTGTGACGATTAAAGGTGATATGTTTTGGTAATTTCAGAGCTACGATTTTTGAAAAAATGTCAGATCAAGTAAAGATCTCTTATAAAGGTATTGTCTCATTTACAGACTTATTAGGGACATTATTTGTGACATTAAGTGAATTACAAGTTTAAATGAACCCTTCTGAAATGTAATCACTGTTGACCTGTAGATGCTATGCTGTAAATATGCACATTTTATTTGATGTGATGAATAAACCACAGAAGTTCAGGCGATTCTCACCATCCAGGTCATGGTTATCCAAAGCTAAATCTCTGTGTGCAACTGGACTGAGAGGTTTCCTTGAAAACGTTTCGCCCTCTCTCCAGAGAGCTTCTTCAGTTCTAAGCTTGCTGGGGCCCTCGTGGTCACCTGAGAGTCGTTGGCAGGGTCGTTCACCAGTTTCAGTTTGGTGCTTTCACCTTGTTGATCATGGTAATAAGTCAAAGTTTGACGAGACTTTGTTGACAGGCAGATGGTAATACCTTCTAGGGCTAGGCGTTTCCACCTGACACACCTCCGCCGGTGCCTAAATTGATGATTGACCAGGTGATGAGTCACAAAACAAGTTTGAGGAGACTGGTGACTTACACCATTACCAAGGTCTCATTACCATGTGACCCAACAGACAAAGGGGAAGCTGAAATTGCATATTGTAATAGCTCAAAAAACAGTAAAACAACAGCATTTGCAATTTTCTGCTAGAAGACTGCTCATAATGAAGTTTCTGAGTCTCAATTGTTGTACTTCTGATTACAAATTGGGCGATGACAACTTTACATATGAGTGGGCTAAATAATCTTTGTCTTTTTTGTTGTTAAGACTTGGAACGGGACGGTTTCTGCCAGAATCCCAAGCTGAATGCCTTGTTGCAGAAGCACCAGAGGAGCATAAATCCAGAGAAGGTCAAATGTTGCAGCTGGCCTTTTCTCCTGCAGCACGCCGCAGTTTGAGTCCACAGAACTCTTTTCAACATTATTGTCACTCTTACAGGCTTTACAGTTGTTGGATGTGCTCTTTATTTCTACACGCATCAGCCATGGATAGGACCCTCAGCGATTCAAGACCTCATCTGATGCCAGAATTCAGAGGCAAAGGCATTTGGCAAGGCTTTATTGTGCAAAGTCGCTGAGGTAAGACCGGTTTTATGTTTTCCCTTTTTTTTAAGTTTGTTTAATCTTGTGTTTTTAGCAGGAGTGGTTAATGTTTCCTCAGGTGGTTAAAAAGAGAGGATGTGTGCAGCTGCAACTGTCTGTGTTGGATTTGAATACTGCAGCTCAAGATTTCTGCATATCTAAAGGAGCACAGGATCTGACCGTCAGCGAGGGCTGGCACGCTATACGCTTCGAAGGACAACATCTGGATGATTTAGCTGGTGAAGCATGTAAAGATTAAAGAAAGATGATCAATATTTTTGGGTTAAACCATCCCAGTCATGAAAATAAAAAAAGAGTTCACTTGGCCTTTCTTTCTTTTGTTACATTTATGAAACATCTCTCCTCATCTCCATTTATTAGAACACTTAGTGTCACAGCTGCTGTCCTGCTCTGCTCCAGCTCTCGCCCTCTCCTGTCACACCTGCCCTGCGCTCCTGATCAGTCACACCTGCACCGCATTTCGCACCGCATTGACGAGCAGCACCGGCTGCTTGTCTGCAATCAGTGCAGCAATAAGCTGCAGACTCTGAGAGTCTGCTTTATCAGATCGTCGCTCATTTGCCAGTGTGTTTCTGGAACAGAGTTTCTGTGTTTCGTTAGCTGATTGTCTGTGTTCGACTCTGCTGTATCGGAACCGATCCTGCGTTGTCTCCTGACAGACCTGTCTGTCTTTCACTTGAGATTGCCTGATCCTTTGTCTGCCCGCTTTGGAATAAAAGACAGTTAATTTATTCTTTCATCGTGTCGCTCTTGGGTCCCACACCTAAATCCTGACAGGTAGAACAGATCTGTATTGGGCATGTTGGTTGCTTTGTATGAAATTTCCTGAAATGTTCTCCTAATCTTTTGATGTTTAAAGTCACTTTTAAATTCTAGATTTTTTAATCTTAATCCTACTTAACTGGAATTTACTAACCTGATTTGACACGAGAAGCACCTGCTTGTAATAATATTAGTGCCACTTGGGGGCAGATTTGCTTATTCGACGCACTTAAGGCATGTAGCGCACAAAATATAGATGAACTTTATTTCTGGTTCATCCAGTGTTTTGTGTCCCTTTCTGAACGTGCACTATATAGATGATAAAGTAGGAAACATCGTGAAAGTAAACATTAAAATAATATAGTCACATATAGCAAAGTTTAGTCTTTAAGTAATTGTAATACACTTCTCAAATTTATTTGTGTAAAAAAACAAAGATACAAGGACTTCCAGGTAAACCTGATGACATTAAAAATATAAACACAGCAAATGAAATAATAAAGAAAAGGATGTGAATGATGATCATGGTCTGTGTGCTCTCTCTCTAGTTTAGCTTTGAGTCACATGGTGGGGCCAGTGGTCCATGGGACCATCCTCGTTGAATTGTGGTTCTGTGTCCTTACTGTTGAAAAGCCCAAGAAACACAGCACCTAACTAAAAACATCGATTTGTATGTCTGTAGGTCCTGTTCTCGGTCAGATCATTAGACATTCTGTGTTATGTTGGTTAGCCAGCTAGTATTGCTGCTGAAGCAAACACGAAAACATCAGATCTGAATGTTGGCACTCATTATCAATGTTCAGTATATAACAAATTCCCTGTTTCTGCTCTCAATGTCGTCATCTTGCAGTTTTTCTGGGTAAGCTGATAAGTTTAGTGCAATTACACAGTTAAACAAAGCCTTGTATATAGTACAATGAAAATGTAGGACTGAAGTTCAAACTGGGTACAGTGAATCCAACCAGGTACTTATCTACTATACAGTGCATGTTTCATTGTAAATGCTGCCCTCTTGTAATTCATTTGCAATATTAAAGCATGGTGAGCATGCATGCATGCATGGCACTTTTGCACCCATGTGACTGTCAGACATAGGCGTTTCTCCCATAGTTGCTGGGAGTGGAGACCAGTGTTGGTGTGGCTGTCAGCACGCCCTCAGACGATGGTTGATAAGTGGATATGGACGAAACGTGAAGAGTGCTCCATCAGGATTAGACGGCCCGCCTCCATCACATGGGATCAGCACCCAAATATTGTAGCAAAACCTACATTTTTTCTTTGGGTGTCTTGACTTTGCAGGCACATATCAGGCAGGATCCTCCACAGATGGCCAGCGTGGCTGAAGACCAGCCTATGTGTACAAGCCTCTCTCCGATCTCATACCTGCGGCGTAGTTACATGTGAGCTCAGGGTAAAAGGCGGCGTCGTTTGGTGCCGTCTGATTTGTGCAGACTTACTTTATCCCAGGATAAAACGGGTCGAAGAACTGCTGCGTGATGTTGGCTGCATACCAAGACACGGCTATCATGGTGCAGATGCCTGCAACACATGTCAGCTTTTAGTCAAATGGCCTCGCCAGTGGCTTCGGTCTCGTGCCATTTTCCATGAAATAACAAAAATATGCTTTTTTTTTTTACGTTAAATTGGATTCTGTGACATACAGAAGACGTCACGTTGTCTGCACATTTGTTTGCATGGATATCCCTTTGAACCAGTTGATCTTGTGCACATAGACTGGAGTGCAACACGTGATCCACCTCTACGCGTTTAATCTTACTGACCGGTTGTTCTCCTGGGATGTTTGTCAGATGTTCTAAAAACATGTTTGGCATGTGTCCCACCCTTTTCTGTATCGTTACCTTGCAGTAAATGGAACACCCCTCCAGTCACAGCGATCCTCCCCTTCAGAAGGTAGTTCTCCCCTCCAATTTTGGAACACTGCATCCCAGAGAGAGTCGCCACAATACCCAAGGTCCCAAACACGATCGAAGCAATCATGAGCGCCCGAGAGGCCTGAATGTACCCTGTGGGGGAAATGATAATGAAAGATACACCCGTCCATCTTCACCGGTCTCACTCATACAAGTCACAGTGGTTTCAGCAAGCGTCGAACCAAATCAATTAAAAAAAACCACGTCGCCCCTTCTGAAATAAAGACAGGCCGATGGAGGTGATGGAAACAATCAAAAAGTGACCACCAAACTATTATTGATGGCACTCAACTCCTCACTTCACCCTGAGGATGGTGGATGGAGCAGCCGATTGGGGGGGGAAGGGTGGGGTTGGCGGCGATGGAGTATCACCCCGACCCACAGGTGACCAGGCTGCGGCCTCCACCTGTTTGCTCGTCCAACAGCTGAGCCTGAGAAGATGTCACTGGTTTAACAAATGAGGTTTGTTATCAGGTCTTTATCACCGTGATGGACTACCACGACATTTTGGTCGCATGTACACAGGCACCTTTTTGTCGCAATTATTTGTCTGATGCTTTGGGGTTTTTCTGTTTTTTTTATTCCTTGCTGCCCCTGACGGGCGCATTGGTGTTTAAATAAAATGTGTGTGTCAATAAAGTCAGAGGAAAATAGAAACACCTCAAATATTAAAGGCTTATAACAGCTGTGTAAGGACTTTTCCTTGAATCATAAGTGAATTATTTTTTTTTCAAATATTTGAAACTCTCAATCAAAAACTTTTCAATCCCAGCTTTATTTTTTTTTTTTTTTACAATTGCGCCTTAGCTGCAAGTCTTGAATATCTTTGTTTTTAAGAATAACCTCCAGATATATTTAGAATTTACATTTTAAGGATTGAAATGCCAAAAAAATATCATTCAAAAGTGTATTTCTCTCACTACGACAAAGTGGATTTCAAAAAATGCATGCTCAGCTGTTAAACACAACCAAATTTGTGCAAAGAAGTCATCATTGTATTTTAATTGTTTTTGTATTATAATTGGTCAATTTTAATGTCATGCATTTTGGTTACAAACAGACTAATTGATGAGAATGAATTCTGTTTTACTCACCTGGGACAGCAAAAAGGGACGGGAATTCCCGACAGTTGTAGGCTCCCGTTGAATCACTGGCACATGACATCCAAAGGTTCTCGTAGATTGTGGAGGTGAGAATGACGCTGCCGTCTTGGGTGGATTCTTTCCAGTATTGGTCCTGTAGTGATATGAAAATCATAACCCATGATGCAAATCCAAGAAAAAGTGCTGTCACCTCTAGGACATCTTTCATTGTGAAAGACGTGATAAGTGTTATCTCTGCCTGTGCAGCTCTGCCTGCAGCCTCTGTTATCTGATCACTTGCAGCTTCTCTGCTTTTAATTTCTATCTTGAACTCGAACCTGCACTAATTTGAATATTGATTTGACGGGTGCAGCTTTATTATAACTCTGCTATTCCCGCCCAAAATTGATTTCACGTGACTTTTTTTTTTTTTGATTGGCACTGGAAGAACTCTGTAGTCATAGTTGTCGTGAATGACTAAGCACCTTAAAATCTACCAGATTTATCTGATTTTAATTGTTCACTCCATCCATAAACATCAGGATGAAAACAGACAGGGTGCAGTTTAATTATGCCTCGACTGTCACCTCATCCTCCTGCCTGTATCATCTTTTGAGGAACTGGTAGCCTGGAAATTTAGTAAGGTCATCTCAAGTTCCATAAGTAAATGCTGATGTAGAAACAGAATAGAGGGCAGCAAATGCGCTGGGTGATAGATTGACGGCAGAGAGGCTCTGCTTTGGCACAGCCATTAGCGGCGAAACAAAAGATGCCTTGAAATCCCTTTTCTTTGCAAATCCATTTTTCATGCTACATACATTAACGCTGATGGCTGCTGTTTGTAACGATGTTGACGTTGTAGAGTGCTGTCAAATAAGACAAGTTGGGCAAACATCTGGCTGCTTTTATAATGGATGACCATGGAAATGGATGTAGAAATGATGCATCTATGCAGCAGGATATTGCAACATAAACTGTGCAGTGCTCTGTGTAGGTTACTCTTACACAGACACAGACACACACATAAACACACACACACACACACACACACACACACACACACACACACACACACAGGTATGTTTATGTATATACAGCAGATAATAAATGTACTGTATATTGCAGATATGTGTATGGGAAACTCACTTTTAGACCACACAGATGCTTTTAGACCTTAAATCTTATCAAATGTACATTCTCATTTGTTAACAGTAAACATGGATAGTCCAAAGTGCTGTCATTATCACTGGAGATTGTGGGTAGAGCCTGTAATTCTTTGTTAATATTTTATTACCGCTCCCTTTACTCAGCTGACGTTTCTGGTGTCTGCACTGACCTTCCTGCTCAGACAGAGAGTTTGTTTTGAACAAACCTGAAGTGGTTTCCCTGATTCTGCCTGTATCCAGGATCCAGTCCTGGTGCATAATAATTTTCAGTTTCAATATATTTTCAACAGAATTATTATTTTTTTTAAATCTTTGATAGATGCAACAATGATTTTGACGCGCAAAGAGCCATTCAGTTATCTTTGACCCCCTCCCAGGATTACAGTGGCTCCATAGGCTCCACAACAGCAACATTAAAATAAGATAGATTTCAGGCAGTTTAATTTTTGTCATATCAGTTGTTGATGCTATTATTGTCGTTGTTGTTGTTGTCGTTGTTGTTGTTGTTGTTGTTGTTGTTGTTATATTACTCATATTAGCACTTAACAATATAATAGTGAACAATAGCAGCGAATGGCAGTGAACAATATAATAAAAGGAAGGATCGAACACAATGAAAAGTAAATAAACAATAAAAGAGCATAAAAGAGCATTTTTCACAATATAAAAAAAGAAAACAGAGAATCCAACATCATGATACCCATAATTTTAAAAATGAAAGCATTAAAATAAAGCAGCAAGAATGAAAAGAATTCATAAAAGTGATGATAGGATGACTCAGACTCTGCAAATCTGAAAGGTTCTGATGGCTAAAGTCTAGTAAGAATCACAATAGTATTATGATTATTAATAGATAATCACAGTTATTAGATAATCACTCAGATTAATTTAAAAAAATCTCTATTCTAATCATTTAAATACAACTGCTGAATGTCAGTAATGTAGTTTTAGCAATACATCAGCCCATTGTTATTAGTCAATAATCAATACCTGTTTGAAAGAAAAAGTTACATTTTGCCTCACTGAAACAAAAAAAAACTTTATGCAGCGTTTCAGCTATTGAGGTGAACTACACATAGACATGCACGTGTGAGTAAAAGCTGTTCAAATAACCTCCTATTTGGTTAACTTTGTACAGTCAGGGTGTGTGTTCTCTGACTAAGAGTTTCGGTGAAGTCACTGCTTTTTTATGTTTTCATCAATCATTATGAGCAATAGCTAGATCACACGAGTCTTTGAAAATCATTCACCTGCTGACCTCATACTGAGGTGTTGTACGTGTAATAATGGGAACTTTAATCTAATCTACAAGAAGAGGTAAAAATTAGAAATATGTGCAACAGTTTAAATTTCACTTCCGCTAGAAAGTGGAAAGATAAGAAAGAGTTCCTGGGACCACCCCTGGGTCAAGGTCAGAGGTCCGAGGCTGGTGGCTGAGCCTGTATCTACTGGGTCTGGCAGGGCTTAGCTGAATCCAATTTTACATTTGATTCCAAAGCTTGTTGATGGGATCATAGTTTATCCTCCTACAGTTATCTATGTTTGAAAGACAGTGACTTTAAAAACTGATGTGAGTCTGGCAGATTCTTCGCTAAATTCAATGTTTTAAAGTCAGAATAATATGGATGGATGATACATTGGGAGACACTTCAGAAATAAAATGTATTGTTATAATCATTCCAGTCAGCATTTTGACAATAATTGAATTCCATTAATAGATTTTTAAACTGATGACAATCTCTAAGTTTGATCATCGTTGGTGTAGAATTTCCCTTTTTATCTGCTTTTATTTGTGAACAGAGGAATCAACCCTTCTTTGGACTCATTTGCTTTGCAGTATTTTATTCATGCTTACATCTACATTATTAAACAGTAATAACATGATAACCTTTATCACACATGCAGAAAGTATTAATATTTGATTCATTGTATTGCATAATGTAACAATACCAGCAGAGGTTTTAACAACTGAATAAACATTTCCTGCATTCATAATATGTGTAATTGCCATAAAAAGCAAAAATATTAGCATATAGATCTACTGCACCATGTTGACAGGTTTAGATGCACATTTTTATGATGTTTCAGCAGAAACACTATAAATACATCTATGAACAGTTAATAACATGTATATTCATATATGAATAATAAATATCTAATAAATACAGGATTGACAGAATGAAATGGCATCCAGTGAGCCATTCAACACTTAATCTGGATTATTTTGACTCTGCTGCCGCTCACAGAATCGCACATCCTCCGCCTTTGGCCTCCACGTAGTTTGGGTCCAGGTCGTTGGGCAGCTTGCCGTTCTCTCCCCAGATGTTCAGCTCTCCAAAGACGCCCGTCTCAATCATCTCCTCCTGCCAGGGGATCGGGATCTTTCCGGAAGCAAAATCGGAGTAGAACTGGCTGTCTTTGTTGTCCAGTACCACACCTTTGATGGTGCTGAAGGCGCCCACGTCGTCAATGTCTTTGGCGTAGACCATCTTAGGATCCGGGACAAATGGCGGTGGGAGAATTCCTTTTGGAGGAACACTGATGAGTGAAATGCAAATAGAGTGCGGATGATTGAAGGAGGGCTTTTGGGATGTCGCTCACCTGCTTCCAGGCGGCCCCAGTTAATCTCTTTGAAGAACGGTTGAGTCTTCAGCACATCACAGTTGTTATTTTTGAACCCCAGGCGTTTGGCTGGGTCCTTTTCCATCAGACCCTCACAGATGTCCTTGCACTCTTTGGTGAACTTCGGGGTGTAGGAAACTGCATCGTTAATGATCCTGCGAGCTACCTCAGTATTCTCAACCTGGAAAAATCAAATGAAAACAACATTTTCATCATATGAAGGACAGCCGTCAGTCATAGAAGTGCATTCAGCACCTTCTCTCCTCGCACTCTAAAGGGGCCTTTGGCTGCGATCATCTCATACAGAGTAACCCCCAGAGTGAAGTAATCCACGGTGTAGTCATACTCCTTCTTCTCCAGTAGCTCTGGAGCCATGAAACCTGCAGACGCATTGTTTCAAATGTATAAAGCTCAAACTTGAGAAGATGGTCCTGAAATGGCCTTAATCCTAAAATACTGGATTTTTCTACTCACCTGGGGTTCCAGCATATCCAGAGGTTTTGTCTTTGCCTGGTGGAAGTTCTACAGCCAGACCCATATCTGACAGGCGGACATGTCCTGGAATGGAAGAGGCATGAGAATGATGATAATCACACACAACCAGGGGATTTTATACAGAAATCTTTTCTTTCAGGCTACGGAGCTCTTGTGTGTCTTCAGAAGATCTTTTTCAAAGCACTACTGTGCGCTTCCCCTAACCAGGAGCTGGAGCTTTACCTTGGTTTAACTTATTTTTATGAACAAGCGTGTGCAGTCACAGTACAGCAGGTCCTGACATACGAGCAAGCTGTTCACCTGCATCATCCAGCAGCACGTTCTCTGGTTTCAGGTCTCTGTAGACGATTCTGTGTTGGTGCAGGTGCTCCAGCCCACAGATGATCTGGGCCGTGTAGAAGCGCGCTCTCTTCTCATCAAAACCTGGATTTTTCTCATCCACATTGTACATGTGAAACCTGTATGAAAGGTTATCGTGAGATATCGTGGGACTTCCTGGGAGATTGTAACAAGCGAGAGAGGAATAGCCAGATATGGCGTGTCACGAATTGCACCTAGGGGCCCTGTTTGTATATTAGTCATGAGGTTTAACTACCTTAGGCCACTTAGGAGAGATTAGATAGTGTTCTAAAGCTGTCAAGCACAGAAACAAATGTGTAGCCATGCATCTGTGCACACCTGAGATCGCCGCCATTCATGATGGTCATAACAAGGCAGAGGTCGGTCTTGGTCTGGAAGGCGTACGCCAGTGACACAATGAAGCGGCTGTGAACTTTGGCAAGGATGCGCTTCTCCACGATTGCTCCCTGAACATGAGACATAATGAGCGTGTGTATCTTTAGAGCCATAACGGCTCCAGTCATGTAGGGCTACAATGGTTAATTTAAGAGAAGACGTTTCTATTTTTGTGGCCATAAAATGCACAAAATGCAGATAAACCAACCTTTTTATGGTTGACCAAAGCCCAAATCACTCTACTGTGTATTATTGACATTGCATTATGACAGTCATTAAAGATTGTGTAATTTTGAACCTGTCGGGACAAGAAAAACACCACCGCATCAGCACTTCACCTCATAGCCTTTACGTTTCTTCAGTCTCTTTTTATCCAGCTTCTTGTTGGCGTACATTTTACCCGTGGCCTTGGCCTGGCATGCAAAAACCTCCCCAAAGCCCCCTTTGCCCAGGACCCTGAAGTCCATGAACCACTCCTCATCGATAGGTTGACTCTCCAGCCATTTGAACTGAACAAATCTGAGGAAGTACATGCTGTTCTTGTAGGGGGCCACAGTGGTCTTCTCCAGGTGTTTCAGCACCTGCGTCTCACTCTCCTTGAACAGATCTCCGCGGACGTTCTTCAGATCTTCCTTAACTCGCGCGACAGCCTTTTCCTCCAGGAAGCTGCAAAAATTCTTCGACGATGACTCAAAGTATTTGTTGACAATCTTTTGGGCCTTCTGGCCTCTTTCCTTCTCATGGCAGATGCTGTAGTCTTCTATGTCTTTCCACAGCTCTCCAACGTTTTTATGGGCTGCGTCGCTGTTCAGAAACTGCTGGAAGAGCCGCTTGCCGATAGGCTGGTTGATGCAGATGCTGTCAAAGGTGGCGTCTATGGTGGCCTTCATGGATTCACAATCTCTGATGTGGGGCAGATTCAGCCTGGCACGCAGCTTCTTGTCACGCATGGTGGCTGCTGCAGCTCCATCCATGCTGCCCCGGGCTGAGACATAGGCAGAGTTTGCCACCACCGTCTCCAAACCACCGATGTCCATGGCTGCACCTTCGATTCACGCAAAAAGATAGTGAACGGTAAACACAGTGAAGTCTTTGATAGAATTGTATAGAATTAAAATAAATGGGCAATTCAGTCAGTTATTTTTTAAACCATACGTGCTTGATTATTTACCAGAAAGGAGCCTCATTTCATTTTATGTAATGCAATAAACATGCAATAAAAACATACTTTGAAATATATATTACTTACTGTGTTGAAATAATATTACAAATGTATTTTAATGTTCTCCAATGTTTTCCATCACTTTGACCCTGAGTAAAGAGGACTTTGGTTGTGAAATCTCACCATAATTAATACAGAAAAATCTTTCATCAGAGGTTTTATTGCTTCCAAAGTAAAAGGATGACTATCCGGCTAATGTAATTTTGGATACCGATTTCAATACATATTCATAAGTTCGTCCTTCGTTCTTTTTTAATGATTAAACGAAGTCATTTTATGTACTTTCTCTCACTTTTCCTAAAATAATAGTGATAACAGATTAACGTTCGCTGTAGGAAAGTTTGAAAAATCTCGTAATACTGCCCCCTCGTGGCCAAAGAAACCTGACGCGCACGGTGGGTGGGGCCTTTTAAAATGTTTGGCTTGCATCTGTTGGGTTCTTGCTGAAATTAAAATGGATAAAAGCCCTGTCCTGTAGTATTAAACACTGATTTCTTTAGTCACTGATGAGATAATAAGTCGAGGTTTGTTAAGATCAGTGAAAAAAGGAGAAAATGACAGTTCCTTTTTAAAAATGGATCAGGAAGTGCAAAGTGGATCTAAGGATTAGTATGTTAAGTCTGGGTGTTTATTTCATGTAAATAAGCTGCTCTGACTTGACCTGGTACACATGCTGCTGAAGCTGATGCAGCTGGTTGCTCAGGCCTAATTTACAAAACCCAATTAACACTGACTGTTGATACCAGAGACCTATGTGGCGATGACTAGTGTCATTGTCAATTAATCAGAAACTTTTAAACACATTTTAGACATGTGCTTAACTCTAAAATGCAATTAACAGTCTTGTCTCAGTTTAAAGCATCTAATTTGTCTCCATAGATGGCAGGGCTCCAAATGAGTGCACAGCTTTTACAATCTGGAAAATGTGCCCACTGACTCAGTTAGGTTGAGTGATCGAAACAAACATTTGCAAGTGCAGAATCTTTGACATTTATGAACTGAAGCCATGCACACGACTGCTAAAAAAAATAGCACTCACCGTAGTTTCTTACCGCATTAAAAAAAGACAAACGGGAACCTGGAGGCGTTACGTTAAATCCCACAGAGAAGCATCCAGAGTAGATCTTCTTGTCTTTGTTCCTCCATTAATCAAAACAAAAACAAACACATCTCCTGTCCCAGTCGTGACATTTCTGTCCGTCTGCCCTTCCTCTCTCCCTTGTACCTGCAGTGTGGTCTGCTGAAAAGGCTGGGATATCACCTGAAATCCCCAGCAGGTCATTAGCTGGTGAGGATTATACCCTAACATTATTGGAGGGAGCACCCGGCCGAGGCTATTAGTGTAACTGGCCAGCAGGATTGATTACTGAATGAGGACTCTTGCACTTACTCAGAGCACAGCTCTGACTGTTCACACTGAAATCCATGTCTACTTTCAGCACTTGATTTTTAACATAGAACTGGACAGAAATATATGATAATAGATCTTTGATTGAGAACTGGCTATATGCAGATGCACATGTAGAGTCTGAATGTGTACCGAGGACAACACGGCTGCAACTCTACATGATCTTTATTATCTTTATTGTCTGTTGACTAATGCATGTAACTTTACCCATGTGCAAATACTTCATGAATTCATGCAGAGGCGAAAGAGAAAATAAATCTGTAGGTACATTTAGGGTGAGAGGACTTGACATGGAGAAAACTGAAAAGGATTTACTGTGGCTCATGCAGCTTAACTAAACACAAACTGTCAAACTGTAGAGAATAATTGTGATCGCTGCCAAAGAAATGCTCCAGACAGTGTTTCTGCAAGACACCACTGAATTAGAAGAATAAAATAAAAACAATAGCAATGAAACAAAGTATACAAGAAGCTGTTTGCTCAAAATTGACCATTAATATGGAGTACAAAGGGGCACTGGAGGTAGTTGTTCTCTCAGATTGCACAGTCATGTGATAAATTTGAATATAGTCTGTCACTTTTCATTTTTTTTTTTTTTTTTTGATATGCTTAGAGAGCAGGTTAAAAAAAATCTGAGATCTGCAATCTGAGGGGGCAGCTACTAATTCCTAGTAGCTGCTTTAGTTCCTTTTTGTACTCCTTGTTAATGGTCAATTTTGACAGTAATAAGGTCAATAGACACAGTAGGTCAATAGACATTGATGTGAGGTATTAAAAGTGACACCATGACAGTCTTAATGGTGAAAGTCACATTTTAAAATAGTTTTACTCAACAACAGTAGTGCAGAAACCTTTTCAAAATGAAAGAAAACGTACCTCGGTTTAGGTCTATTTAAACCCAAAAGAAGCACAGGCTCAAATCCGATTTAAAGGAGCTGGAGGTGAAACAGATTCTGTCAAGTCTAATCCAGCTCAGTGGCCAAGAGCAAACCTAACCTTCCTCAGAAATAATCCCAATGCACCTCAGAATGCTGAAGAACACATTAAAATCACCTAGGTAAGATAGGTTGGAGTCATTCATCCTCTTGAATGTCTCATTTTCCACAATAGCCTGACGGAACAATGACTTATCGGAATTTCTAGATACATTCTGTGTAGTTTAACTTCAGACAGAAATTTGATAATATTTGCAGCCCGTGTATGTGCAAGATGTGAGTGAAGTTCAGATAATTACATAGGAATATGCTGGGAATCTTTAAATGTTACTCTGTAATTGACTGTGACAGCACTGCCCTGCTGACCCACAAAACTTCAGCTCCACTCCCTGGAGATCACCCGTCACTGCTGTACCAACGGCAGAAATGCGTTATAATTTCTGAAGCAAGTGGCACTCTTCATGCACGAAAAACGGCTTTTATTTAATTATTTTGAATGAGGAGGAATGAGTTTCCCAATCCCTCCTTCACTAGACCAACAACGTCTCTGGTGATCTGAGAAGCACACTCTTAGGAAATAAGAAATAGCAGAGTCAATTATAAAGACTGCAATAACAGAGAGGAGGCCTTATTTCAAAAAACATTTATCATTTCGATAACTTTCTCTTGATGCGTTGTTCAAGCTTTATTCGGAAACATTTTTTGTTTTAAATTAACTTTGATTAAATCGAATTGCTATACCATGACTGAAAAACAAGGAATTAGTGCCATCTCGTGGTCATGCTTAGGAAAACAAGTTGTCCTTATAGAAGGCGGTCTAATATACCTTCAAACACTTGGACGTAAGATCACATTTATGTAGCTAATGTTAGCCTGTTCTCGCCTGCAAAAGCTTGTAGTATTCTCAAACTGACGTTGTATTACAGCGGAGGACGAAAGTAGAGTAAGTACACAAGTAGATCAGAAAACCGTATTTAAAGTATGCACTCATATAAGGTAGTAAAGTTGGAATATTAAAGTCTTAAATGTATATTGTTACTATTATATATTTCTTTCTATACTAAATAAATATTTAGGAAACCATTTAACAAATGCCTGCGCCAAGCGGCGTAATGTCACAGATGGAACGGGAAAGAGCGTCAAGTTAAAACTGCCTACAACTATTTGTGGTGACGAGTCACAAGATGACGATTTTGTTACGTTCCGCTGCGCCTTCTAGGCGGAATAACAACGACTACAACGACAACGACGCATAACGAGCTGTTTCTAGTGGCTGATAAGGGGAGCGTCAGACGTACATACGTAATATGTCAGCGTCAGCACCACCCGGAGGATGAGACATTTACGGTACCGTCAGTGTGTAGGGCAATTTGCTTTCTACGTGTCCAGACTTTATTTTTGGGACTTACAGTGATGTAATTTGTTAATCATTATTTTTAGGGGTTTTTTTTCGAGTAAAAATAGTGTACAGTACATTATGAAATTAATATTTAAGGCATATGCACAAGATATGACAAAATTATTTACAACCCCGTAATGGAAAACAATAAAAATATACACCCATTCAACGTTATAAATAGCAGAAATTGTCAACTATATTGACGTATACATGACCCTAACATTGATGTACCCCCACTGTCTTGTCTATACTACAGTAGAGATCTTAATTTTCTGAATTTCAATTTCACGGGTACTTCATGAAGTAACCATGTCCACTCGGTGATGCGCCGCTGTACTACAGTTAAAAAACCAGGAGGCGGAAATACGACACATCGGCTGTCATCCCAGTACCGACCCCGGCCACCACAGCGGCGCTCCCCTCGAGTTTCTCCTGGTATAAATCACAGTCCTATCTAGTAGCTGTCCTGAATTCCCCTGCATCTGCCCTTCCCACCCTCCGCGATGGATTTCATTCTGAGCGGGGTGGCGGCATGCGGTGCGTGTCTGTTCACCAACCCGCTGGAGGTGGTCAAAACTCGCATGCAGCTGCAGGGAGAGCTCCAGAGCCGCGGCACCTACCAGGTTTTCTACCGCAACGTGTTCCACGCTTTTTACACAATCGGGAAAGTTGACGGACTCGCAGCCTTACAGAAAGGACTGGCACCGGGGTTAGTCTACCAGTTTTTCATGAATGGAGTTCGGCTGGGCTCGTACGCCATCATCGAGTCGTCCGGGTACATCCACACTAATGGACGGGTCAGCGCGGCAAAGAGCACCATAGCTGGGTCGGTGGCTGGAGTGGTGGGAGCCGTGATGGGCAGCCCCATATATTTGGTCAGTGGCCTGTTTATGCTGCTTCTTTAAGATATATGATGTCACTTACAGATAAATTAACAACAAATGTAACTTTTGTCAGGTTAAAACTCATCTCCAGAGCCAGGCTAACTCATCCATAGCAGTCGGACATCAGTATAAACATCAGGTACAGAAACATAGTGCATTTCAAGAAGGAATGGCCTACAAAATTAACCAGCTCTTCCACTTTCTGATAGGGGATGATTCACGCTTTAAGAGCCATCTACAAGGAGCATGGGGTCATGGGACTGTGGAGAGGCTCCAGCGCGGCTGTAGCCAGAGTCAGCGTGGGGTCAGCGGCACAGCTCTGCACGTTCTCCACCTCCAAGGAGATGGTTGTTGACCTTCAGGTTAGAATGTTCTGACATGTATCTGTGGGATACCCAGCACTGATTTCCACATTTAACACAGTGACCTTGAAATGTTAAGAGTATTTGGTCATGTTATAATGAGACAAAGTGGTCATTTCAAAAATCAAACATTTACTTGGAGCTCATTGTTTATGTGTAGGTTTGTAGTCTGAACCTCTCACTGGAACCTGACTTTAAGCAGGGTGAACTAGCTATCCATTTACCGTTCCACACTTCCCCTCTCGTGGTGGAAACATTTACAGTATAAATACTGTAGGTTGCCACGACTCAAAGAGTTTTTACGTTTAAATACTTTGGTTGGCTGATTCAGAGTGGATGGGGTACAGAACAGTAATCGTGACAATGACAAAGCCTTTGGCATTGCACTGTTCTGGAATTGAAATTTGACTCCTTTCGCTGGGCCCCCTGAAAACATGTAGGTTATGTCACTGCCCAGCAGGACCCAGGCTGCTCTTAGAGAATTTGTAAAATATGTTCAGGATCTTGTACTTTTATCAAGAATCTTACTAGAATTACATTTTTTTTAATAATCTGAATTAATTTACATTTTTTTCCTAAATATTATTTATTTAATATTTGATTTTTATTTAACTTTTCTAAGTCCAGCCCAGCATTTCTTCTATGACCCTAAGTGACCTCTCAGGATGCGTGTTTCACTGGAGTACATATACTGTGTTTTTTTTTTTTTTTTCCACGCTGATGGTTCTTTCAGGTGTTCCCGAAGGACAGCTGGTTGGTGGCGTTGACCGCCGGCATGACCAGCAGCGTGGTGGTGGTGCTGGCCATGACGCCTTTTGATGTCGTCAGCACCCGACTGTACAACCAGCCTGTGGATCACTTGGGCAAGGTGAGGGTTTTTAATCATTTATGGGTGATGATTTCTAATGTCTTTTTTTCTAATCAGTCTTGAATTCTAATTGCAGGGCCAGCTTTATAAAGGATTCGGCGACTGCTTCTCGAAGACGCTGAGGAGGGAGGGCGTGGTGGGACTCTACAAAGGCTTGGGAGCTTCGTATTTCCGGCTCGGCCCTCACACCATCCTGTCCTTGTTCTTCTGGCACGAGCTTCGCAAGATGTACCAGCAGGTCAGATAGCACCTGGGTCCAGGAGTGAGACACGGGTAAGGGTAGAGTGTAAGGGAAATCTCTCAATTAAAGATTATTATAATGAAGGATAATCCATTATTTAATTACAGAAAAGAGAAACTAGGAAGGAAACATGAAGAATAAGGGGAATGTGACAAAGCTGCAGCCAGAAGTTTTTGAGGATGTCTGTGTGACAGACGTGCTTCAGGATTTGTTCAATAGACATGAATTCAGATATGATATGAAATGGCAGCTGCTTTAAAGGCCTTGTGTAGGTGGCAAAGACATTATTTATGCCATTCCAAATAAGACAAAATGGCAAGTTTTAAGATGACAGAAAAGAAAATGAAGTCTTTTCAGGTTCAAGACTGAACCTGGATTAAGACTACTGTAGACTAGAAATTGAAATGTAACTTTGAGTAGTCCTATTAAATGAAAAAGTGACCTTTATTTAATTGAATTTTAGAAATGTTAAATTGCTTTTTAAAATCAATAGTTGATGCAACATACATTTTATTAGTTACTGAGAAATTAACTCTAGGGACTCAAGTGTCAAAACTGAAGTAAACCAGGTGCATTAAATGGCAGATGTTTAAGAAGAAAATTAACTTTTCTTAATGAATGGGACTGTAGGAACAGGGTTCTTTTTGTTTTTTTTTACATTTCCTTTTTAGGAACAAACCAAAAAGGAAGCCTAGTTTCCTTGTTCATCACTATCAAGAGCTGTTCATGCAGTGAAACTGCTGAAGAGTGTTGCTAACCATGAATGAAGTGACGCAAGTTTTTTTGTGCTGATTTCTGTAAGACACCTTCCAAAAGTAAGAGGGTCCATGACGTATTACGTTAAGAAATAACTGATTGTGTTTCTGGTGGGAAAAACTACCTCCGCAGTCATGTGCAAACACTTATTGACTCAATTTATACCACAGGGAACAAGGGACAAGCTATACTTTTATAGTAGCTTAAACAAATGCTTGTTTGTATTTGTTTTTTTTCCCTAAATTTTAGTGCCCCGTCACACTTTCAGGACGCCAGTTAAACATTCAGTAGTGCAGTTAAAAATTGTCAAAGGCAGTGACATTTCTAAAATATACACTTATTATCTGGTTGACGGTTAATTTAAAATGCCTTTATTTTATTTTATTTTATTTTATTTTACGCTTTTACGCCATCCTTAAAGCAGCAGTTGGTCAGTTTATGTGATTTCCTGGATGAAAACATTCCAGTTTTTATCTGTGTGCCTTAATCACTCAACCAGAATAAAGTGTAGTGAAGATCTGTTTGGCTTTCAACTAATTTTTAAACACCTTTACTGCCCGTATTTTGCATCACCTGATACGGGGAAAATGATTGACCATCAAACAAGCAAGTGTGTGTCGATGAAAGTTATCATGAGTGTGTGTTGGTGTGGTCCCAGGACCTGGAAACACAACAATCAAGTAATCATGGGCCAATCTTGGACTTTCTTTGTTAAGCATACGGAACTCTGCGGTAAACTAACACCAACTTTTGAAGATCTGGTGCCTGAACAGACCACAAATTTCCATGTACCTTTATATTTTATGACGCGAGTTATGTTGAACTTAATTCTTGTGCTTAGGTGTGTTTATTCAGCGTAACAATGCCTCAAAGTGATTGCACATGTTTGTTTTGTCTTCAAGAAGTCAAAAGCAAGTCAGAGCATTGAGCAGAACTGCATGTTTGTATAGCTAATCTGTTCCACTCAGCAGGAGAGAATATTGCTTTCTGATAATCGCTTCAACAAACTAGTTCCACCTGGGCAATATTCAGCAAAGTTAAAAAAAAAATCAGAGGGATAAAAAGAGATTGTTGTTGAGTTCAGGTTCTGATTGGTTAATATTTAGGATTTTTATTTGTATTTATTTTGAAGCAATAATCATTTAATGCACTCCAAATGTTGAGCATTATTCTCTGCAAAGCACTGATAAAGCAAATAAACTGTCAAAATGTTTACTGGTATTGTGATGTTTCATGATGATTGTTTATTGGTAAAGAGATACTGCCCCTTTGACACAACGTTGCATCAGCACACCTAACTAGTCTCACCACACCGGTTTGTGTGCTGAGACTAGTTAGGTGTCATGTTACCCTGCGCACGTCACCCTAAAGATCACAGATGGTACACAAATAAATGAAAGTCTTAAAACACATCTACTATGTTGCCATATTATTGATTCCTGGGGTTCTGCTGTACAGAACCATTATTACACTATGTTGTTGGAACCAAAACAAAAGGAAATGTTTCTGCTAGTTTATGATTTATGACAACTGATAAGGAATCTGAAAGAACTAAATATCTGCCTGCTGCTTTTGGGCAAAGATTTTTTTCTTTGAAAAAAAAAAAAAAAACATAACAGGAAATCATCTGTAGGACCAAATGAAGTCAGTCACACCAGCTGCTCTGGAGGAGAGTAAAAGCAAACATCAAGCTGACTTCTATTCACACCCTTAGAGGTATTTTTTAATTAAAGAGAATATTCAAACACACTCAGCTGACAGCGTCATTCAGTTCGTCGTTCAACACCCGGCAGAGTTTTACACCAGGCTGGCAAAAAACAGGTAGGCTGTGTGAGTGAATGATGTTGGAGGTCATTCTGTTTGTTGTGGCAGAGCTCCTGCATCAAGGCTTGTGTGTTACTGGGCAACACTGGACCGTTTGTTGGCGTTGCACACAGATCTCTTTCACTAAACTTTCCGTTTGAGTCTCTGTTTTGAACATCCTGACACATTTTAAAACTAAGGTAAATCATAAAAGGAGCTGTTGGCCATTCCCTCGACTTGGACGTCTACCTGCTTCTGTTTTTACGGATGTGTTTCCTGTTCCTGTAACAGTAGATCTGAGCCATCAGGACACAGCTTAAGCAGGTGGAGAGTATGTGACCCGCAGTGGAAGAGAAGCTTTCCTTCTCCTTCAAAAAAGAGAAAATTGAGATTAAAAAAAGGTTATCTAGCGGTGTCAGATTGGAGTGGTGTACAATACTGTGGTTGCTACCTGCCAGGTCACAAAGGTGAGGCCCAGAGACCCCGCCCATGACAGTAACACAGACACACTGGAGAGCTGGCCCGTGTGGCCATTCACGTAATTAGTTCTAGCCTGGAAACCCTGGAAACAAAATCATATTTATACTTGACATAAAGCAGTCGCAGGAGTTGAGGTAGGACATGTTCAAATACTACCTTGCTGGCAATTACTGCAGCCAAAGTGGACTCATGCAGCAATGAGATGACTGCTGCAGCTGCGTAGGAGCCCAGAAGAAACATGGCAGCGCTGTAGGCCGAGAGGAGCCATAATCCTGCACGAGAAAAACGAGTGAAGAACACACACTGAAACAGGACATCCCAGATCCATAGAGTAAAGACCTTCAGTAGAAATTTCTGTTAAATTTCTCTGTTCACCACAAGGTGGCGATATAGCAAAGCAATAGAAAGGAATTTATTTTTTATTTATTAAGAATTGGGAAGGCCTCTGAGTTGAAGGGAAAAGAACAGAAAAAAAAAAAACAATAAACAAAAGCCAGACTTGTACGTTTGCATCATTTAGAATGTAACACTGAAAACGTGTCCAAATACCTTTCACAGTAGTACTGCGATAATACACAATGAGGAAGACGACGGCTGCAGACTGGGCCAACGTGAGGAGCCTCTCACCCCAGGAACTGGAGAGCGGGATGAGTGAAACACAACCCTGAGCATCAAAATGAGCAACTAGCAACCCTGAACGCTCATCACATCCGTACTAGAGCGGGAAGCTGTTGGCTGCAGCGTACAGGACGGGACATGAGCAGGCATACAGCTGCAGGAGGGCAGAGGTCAGACTCAGACCCGCAGCACTTCTTCTCCACAGTATCTTCAGCAGCTGAGGCAGCTGTTCTGCAGGGGGAATCACGAAGAACTGTAACAAGCAGCTGATCCATTATTTGCGGTGTGTGGTCTGAGACGCTGTCAGGGACAAAGAGGTTTGCAGAAGTCTCACCCAGTAAAATGTCCAGTAAGATCCAGAATCCAAACGTCTTTTTCAGCACAAACACCAGGCATGCCGCTGAAACACAAGAGACAGCACGTCACACAGGATTAAACCAACATTCACATCCAATCGATATTTATAGTTTTTACTTGTGTACTCTCTGAAAATTGATGCATTAATTAGCAACAAATGTATGTTTATTAATCTACAAATAAATCAATTCAAGATTTTACTCTTTGCTTTGACTTTTGTGTCTGCATATAATTTTTTAACCGGTATGTTAGATTATTAAAGAATTTACAAAACTAGAGTAAGAAACAACACATGCTGTTAATATAAGGTTGTCTCTCTTACTAGACTGATTTTAGTGACATTGATCCAACTTCTTAGGCAACATTTCACAAAAAAGGGTCTCACCGTGTGGATGGAGGTCGACAAAAAAGGTGTCGTAACATTTCTCTGGCATTAAAAAGGAAATCAGGAACTCTTTGATGGTCATCGTGGGCCTACTGAAGCTCTGTCCTGCTCTCAGGGAGTGTCAAAGGTCGCACAGTGTTTACAGTGGTGTTATAAAGAGACAACAGCCATCTGTGTGTGTGTGTGTGTGTGTGTGTGTGTGTGTTGGGGGAAGGGTCGGGGTCCCTGAAGTCCACACTTAAATCCAGATGGAGCATTCCACAGAGCAAATGAGATGCTCATCACCAAACTCCAGAAGGGGCTGCTGGAGATGCAAATGGTCCCTGCAGAAGATTATCTCTGATGTCCCGAGCTATCACAAAACTTTACCCACAAAGGAGTTCAGTTTTCTTTCTTATTCTTTTAAATATTTTGGAGTTTCACCTGGAGTTCGCACCTAAACCGTGGCAGTCGGTGTCAGGAAGGGTGAACCCAGGAGTTTTGGGTACGTGCTCGTCCTCTGTTCCAGATTATTACTTATTTATTTACAGATTATTATTCTATGGACTTCTTGGACCGCGCTCTTTTAGTGGCCAAGGACAGAGTTGGATTATACATTTTCAGATCTATACTTTAAAGGATGATGCCTTGCATGGGTCCTCATGGCATAAAGTACAAAAGGATTTAGACAAATTGATTGGTTTATATTAAACATTACCTCCTTTCAGCGGGGTGAAGATGACACAATGACTCATTATTGATCATTAGCGTCATCCACATTGTTCAACATGTTGAAATCACCATGCAGTGAGTGGGACAGGTTTCTGAGTTTCTGTTGAGCTAGGAGAGACAATTGAAGGACCTGAAACTCACCTGGACGGCTGTGCTTCTCTGCCTTTCTACAGACGCCTGTCTGTAGACTTTGCTCTTTGCCCACCAGGCCTCTGGAAGAGCTCCTAGTCAGCGTTTAACATGTGATCTCCAAACTTTTCAGCCATGCATATTATGCATTCATTCATTCCATTGCTGTCAGTGTCACCTGCAGGAACCATAACTGCTGGAAATTCTGCATTTCAAGGTCCTTCATATTTGATTGAGCTCTGAAGAAAAGCAGTTTTGGATACTTTTACTAAGTTTTGGATATACCCGTGGAGACATCACTCTGTTTTATGGCTTTAGGTGTGTGTTGCTTATCAGCAATATTTGTTCTGAGGTTATTTACCATTGAGAGATAACCCCACGCTTGCCAGCCTTTCTTCCCCTGCAAATATCCCTTATAAAATGATAGAGCAGGTGGGGTGAAGAAGCTGATGTTCCCAACTTTTAAAGGAATCTTTAAGGATCTTAAAGGAATAGTTTGGCCCAAACTGAGCGGGCACTCATTCCAGAGGTGGCTGAACTGCAGCCAAGCTCAATCAAAATGCTTCTTTAAACAAAAAACCTTACCTACAATTCCACAACGGCATCACTATATCCTGGTTTCTGGTAACCTGATGGTGACCTCTGACCTCTCTTCAAACAGCCTTCTGCTCTTCATCTTATTTGCAGAGGATGAGCTCAGCAGGTTAATTCAAATATGTGGCAAATTCTGCCAACGTGGAACCTTCACCCACAGTCTGGTTATTCATCAACAGTTAATATCAGTTACACCTTTTTTTGTGTGCAGCCAGGCAAGTCTAGGATTCGCTTTGGCAATAAGTGGAGTTCAGCGTGTCTCGCATACTAAAATCATCAGCAGAACAGTTAAAAACTTTATTTACAAGAAACATTTTGATCACTAAATGTCTTCAATATGACAGTCAACTACAATGATGACTCTGCTTTTTTTTAGATTATCTATTTTTATTATAATGCTCAGTAAAACAAACTCTGCTTTCCATAGATACCATGGATGAGTCATGTGGTTTTTACAGTGCTTAACAGCCTTTTCCATCCTCTGTTTGTGTTATCAGCTTGTCGTCATAAGTCCCACACCCAGAACCTGCCCACCATTTTTAGTGTAAATACAGCCTCTGTCCTCTGGACAGTTTTAGGTGGAACTTCTAGGTCTACACTCGAAAGGGAAGCAAGAAGAACACCATGTGCCCTGGAAAATGTTCGCGCTTCATCGCTCTGGCCCTGTACCCACTGGCCCTCTTGTCCATTGCCTTGAACGTAGGGCTGTTCTTTCCTGATGGGGACACCCAGTATACCAAAGACGGTCGGATAACAGAGGAGGTGAAATATATGGGGGGAGTTATTGGAGGGGGCATAATGGTAAGTGAAAATGTATAATATGCGTGCAGATCTAAATGTCCCTTCTCATTTTTGAGTGTTTCCTTGTGAATCTATAAATTCTCTGTTGTGATTAAAAAAAATAACTGATGTTTTGAGGGAAAACACCTGAGTCAGGCCATATACCTAATGTTATATATATGTATGTATAATGTCTATGTAATAGCTAAAGTAACCAAACGCTGCAGTTGCCTGTACTGCTGCAGTAAACTCACCTGTCCTGCCACAGGTGTTGCTCCCGGCACTTTACATCCACCTGACAGGAACACAGAGCTGTTGTTCAAACCGCTGCGGGGTAAGTTGGAAAGTAAAGGGACAACTCAGGTGCACTATGAAATAAATAACAACAGCATATTTCTCATTTATTATTGTTTTTTTTTTCATTTGAAAATTAAGATCAGAAACAGAACCTTGTGCGTTTCCTTCGACCTTCCGAAGTCATGTATGGGTACTCCGGGGGCGTACGGCACCAGATTTCAGACCCCTACATCACATCTGCTCACTAATGTATTTGTGGGCCTGCCTTAATCACCATATGACTGTAGTATGACAGTTCGCATCTGTAAAGGTTTAAGAGGCATAAAGTCAGCAATACCCTGGTGCAGCATGTTGATTAATGAATGACCGTTTTTCTTTCCATCAATGGGAAAAAAAACTAGACAAAATAACTGAGGAATAATGGAACATACGGACAAGACCTTGGTCCGCCTCAAACTGATCATTTATATGACAGATCAATAACAATGTGAGCAAGGTGTGCACAGAGGTATGACTAGCAACCTTCATGTGTACGAGCTCTTCTTATCATTTTATCTCCTCAGATGTTCTTATCCATTGGATTTGCTGGAGTGGGCGTGATTGGCGGCCTGTACAGTTTAGCCGTGGCGGCGCTGGCTTTGCAGAATGGGCCACTCTGCCAAGGCCTGCTGTTAAATTGGACTGCACCTTTCAAAGACGGGTAAATAAGTGTTCAATCAGTGGCGTTCAGAAATAGCTTCAAAGTCGAGTTTGTTCATCAGTTACCTTTTTTTGCACAGTGACGGCAAATACTTGAGTGAGAAATCAATGTGGGCCAAGTGCATAGCACCTGACAACATTGTGCAGTTCCATATTGGCATGTTTGCTGCTCTGCTGGCCCTAAGTTGTTTAGAGGTCATTCTCTGCGCCATTCAGATGGTTAATGGCCTTTTTGGCTGCCTGTGTGGAACACGCACTGGAAAAGCGGTATGTTGGAGCACATTATTAGTTCATTATGCAGTAAGAGCCACATTATTCAAAAAGAATCCTATTTAGAATTCTGGCTTTTCGTTCCAGGTTGTGTAAACTGACTCAAAGAAGTCCCCTGCTGGATGACTCCAGTACTGCATCCACATCTCCATGTTTGCTTTTTAAAGTTTTTTTTTTTAACATGTGTATGCTACAACATAAGTTGTTATATTAACTTTATGTTGAATGTACATAAATGCAATGTAATGTCGGTAAATAACCTAAACTGTTCATTCACAACGAAATATCTTCAGTTACACTATATTTTCCACAGAACCATTACCATTGTGACAGTCTTTTGAATTTCATAATTTAAAAAAGATAAAAAACAAAAATAAATAAATGAAATAAGTAAAATTACATAGTATACTGTACAGCACACTTTAATTGTGGCTCTATGTGAAATGGTTAATTGAAATCATTAGGGAAAGTCCTCTATTCCTCATTACAGTTATATTGGCACTCAGGGATGTCAGCCACAAAGGACTGGAAAAAACCTCCACTTTAACTCCCCCAAAAAGTCATGTGGAAATACACACAAATGGTAAAATGTTTAAAAGGTGAACAAAAGTTAAGGTTAAACATGGCATTGTAAACTGTTGTAGCTTAAAAGTCACACATTTCACATACAATTTTTTATAAATAAATGGGTAACAATTACACGCCTTTCACCACCTTTTTAAGTGTAAAAAAATCCCTTTAGTGGGCTTTAGTTACAGATGTTTGTGCATATGATAAAGAGATGATTGGCAGCAAAAACAGGTTCTTGTACAGATAACATACTGAACTTTCCTGAAGTAATGATAAAAAGCAGTGAGTAGACACTGGCATACTTAAAGAGTTATTAAAATACTTAAGTCGAAAAAAAAAAAATCCAAGATGCTTTAAAGATTGTAATAAATCCAATGTTAAAATACCAATTCAAAGTACTTTTTCAATCAAACTGCTTCATCATGAGCTTCCGGCTGACCTCATAACCCAGGAACAGTGCTCCATTAGCAGGGAAGGTGCGTACCATGGTTGGGGTAAGACCAGAGTAGAGCGCCCTCACACCTAAATAACAAACACATCCTTTACGTTTTGATAAAATCCACCTAAATTAACCACATCTAAATCAAAAAACAGCCAACGATAGTCACCTTCAGTACGAGTGATAGTGGTGAAGGTCTTGAAGAACCCAGCCTGTTTTCCCGTCATAGACATAACCTGGATCCGAGATTTGACACAATCCATAGGATAGACCACCAGCCATAGGCACGCGCCCCCCAAACCTCCGCTGAAGATGACTGGAGCCGCACCTTCAACAGTGACACCGGATAGACAACGTCTGTCATCCTATGTTTAAAAGGTTTAGACCAATTCACAGCTGTTCCACACGAGAGGTGAGAAGGTTATCATGAAGATCCATATCAGGATGGTGTCACCAGACCATGATAAACGTATCATACACATGAAATGTTCTCATGGAGCGGTCTACATGACATCAATTCATCCACTCATCTCCTGTTAAATGGTGCTTAAAGTGCCTCCTTCAAGTTTTTACCTATTTCCTCTTTGTCACATTTCATGTAGTCTGCAAACAATGTGCGGCTCAGCTCGTACGCCCCAAAGAAGCAGAAGTAGCCGGGGACTTCTCTGGCTATGGTGGTGGTCAGACCCTGGTAGAACCCCTGTGGACCTTCATTCTTCATAATGGATTTTACCACCGACCACACTGAACTTCACACAGAACACATTATATGTTAGAAATATGTTTATAAAAATCAAAAAAGCATGAACAAGCACTCTTCTTAAGAGGCATAACACAAGAAGGCAACTGTATAACATTTAGAATCTCACCATTAAATTAGAGCTTCAATTATATTTACTGGTAGCTCATTACAATAGAAATATCAGTAGAAAGGAAGAAATTTGTCAATAGTAATGCATGACTGCTTCAAATGACATACCTGTTGCTCTTTGCTATCTTTCCTGATATCTCCATCTCATACATGGCTTGCAGCCGACACTTGACAAGTTCAGTGGGGCAGAGAACTAAAGAGGAGAAGATTGATGCTACAGAGCCAGCGCACGCTTTCTGCACATCGCTAAAATAGAGGGATGAATAGGGTTTTTTTTTTTTTTTTCGACTTAATGAAAAAAAACAACCTGGATAATTTTTCCTGTCACCCACCTCAGCAAAGCATCACGGCGAAGACCAGCTGCGAAGCGGATGACCTGCTGGCAGAAACCGTAGCTCATGAAGAGCACGGAGTTTTCAGTGATATTAGCCATCAGAGCTGGAGTGGTGCCCTGATAGAGGCCACGCAGTCCCACTTGTTTATAGGTTGTGGTGATACAATCTATGAAACCACGGTACATATTTGGGAAGGTCTGCATCTTGACCTTTGTAGTGTCCAGAGGCTGCCCGCTGAAGACGCATGCAGCTCCCCCTGGTGGAAAGAATAAGATAATTTATTGGTGCAATATACTGTACATTTCAGTGAGGCTGCTGTATTATTCCACTATTGACCAGTGGACAAAGACTAATGTGACTGTGTTTAAAGAGAGAGAGAAAAAACACCCAAAACCAAATAAATTACATGTCCAAGTGATCCAATAATAAAATGGATACTGAGCAAACAAGATAATTAAAGTTTTGGCCACAACAAGCATTACTGCAAGAGAAATTAAAAAATGGTAAACAGCAGCTGGAGTCAATAGAAACAGAGAGAAATGAACTGGAAAACCACAGAGTCATCAAAATCTAGATGGCAGACAGGGGGCCCCTGGTGCTGGGAAGAAAGGCAGAATAAGTGGGAAGGCACAGAATGCATAACTCCTAAAGTTTGTATAATGCATTAAAAATGTAAATACTGCAATTTACCCACAGCTCCAGCAGACAGATCAATAATAGCTTGGACCACCGGGTGAGGGGCCATGGTGTCTCCTCCTTTTCCTTGCTTACTGATTAAAAACAAATAAATGACATATCCAGTTATACCATACATCTTTTCAAAGCACTTAATTTAATCTAAACATGAACAGGGTACATAATTCTTAATTCTTAATAAAAGCATTTTTCGACACTTTGCATCTATGTTTCTTTGTTTCTTTGTGACGATTACTAAATAGCTTAAATTCGTACGACAACACAGGAAAATTTCTTTAATTTTAAACTGCTTTTTTTTTTTTTTTTTTTTTTTTTTTTGCACTTATTTAACCCAGTTATGGTTTCGGGTTTGAACCACTCACCAGTAATATCAACAACGTAAAAGTAGCAAAAAGTAGCCCAGCTGGTCACCGCCGTTCAGGTCCGGGCATCCATCGAATACCAAAAGGGCTGCAAAAATATAACAATGCCGACAACTGAGCCCACAGTAATTTAAAGACAAATCAATCACTCCACTCAAAGTTTACCTTAATGATAATGAAGAAAGAACCTCTAACAACGATAACGGTGTTACTTCCGGTATCTGTGTCACGTGGTTTTCTACTATTCCATCGTCCTAGTGCGATTGCGGCATGTCCTGCATACAAATCACAACGTGTACAATAAAATATTTGTACTGCGGAATGTAAATATGTTTAAATATCGTGGTGCATCGTTTATGTCACCAAAGTAAATATTAGACTCATTATTCTGAAACTGCACACTCCGGACATTAAACAGAAAAAAGCTTTGCGGAAAATAAATTTGAAATTTAATAATCAATTTGCTAAAACTGTATATATGTATGAAAAAATGTATATCAGTGATGCTCTGTTGTTGACAATCCTTCAAAGGTCAGTAAATAAAATACCGGCTGGCTGTGAGGCAACTTCTTCCACAGGACCCCGGAAGTTGGATACAA
Source organism: Pao palembangensis (assembly GCA_015343265.1). Classification (NCBI taxonomy): domain Eukaryota; kingdom Metazoa; phylum Chordata; class Actinopteri; order Tetraodontiformes; family Tetraodontidae; genus Pao; species Pao palembangensis. The sequence continues at coordinate 6,931,302 of CM027094.1, read as the reverse complement.
CACTAGTGTATCTTGTCATGTGTTTTCTTTGTCCAGTTTAGCATCTCTTTATATATTAAAGATTGTTTTATGGTAAAAGATGTAATATAGCAAAATACTTTTTTATATATTTTATACTCTATTGATGCATAGCTAACTTCCAAAAAATTAAAAATAATTGAAAATGTTTGAATACATAGTAAAATATTATACAGAAAATTATATATAAAAAATATATAATACAGAAAACACACTAGAAGGTTGATTTTGAAGCGTCTGCTAACCATTAGCGTACTGAAGATATACGAAACTTACGCCACCTGTTGCTAGTTTTGGTGTTCAGTATACTGTATTTAGTAACGGTATATTCTGATGTTGCATGTATTAATCTTATCATATGATCACAAATCTTTTATATTGATAAATTCCACATATCTATTGATACCACATCCATGTATTAGTCCTTTATAGTAATAATAGGAATACAGTACCTGGTAAAGGGAACAAAGTTGTTCTGTCCTTGTATTGCTCTGAACAATAGTCTATTTGCCTAGGTACACAATGTTTAAAAATGATTTTAAATATTTATGCATAAATTATGTATGCAAGTCGTAAAAGGGAACATGGAGATGATTACTGCAAGCAGATTACCTTCTTCCTTCTTTTCTCTTCCATTAAAGCAAAAAGCAGAATAAGGTGCAGAGGGTGAGGGTTCTTGGTTGAAACCCCAGTTGTGGACAGAAGTTGGGAGGTGTGCTGGTGACCGGAGAGGTGCAAAGGCCACCCTTTGGAAGAGAAGAAAAACAAGAACCTTGGGCTGATGTTCTGGAAGCGCTGCAGGAGAAGCCCTGGCCCTGGCTGCTTTGATCCTGGGAGTGGGAGGGGTGGCACTGGGACTTCTGGCCACAGTTGAGAGGTCAAAACTAAAGTCATCAGGCTTTTACAGCAGAGGGTCTGTAGGTGGAAGCGGAGTTTAACCATATTAAATGCTTAAATTCAAGTATATAAATAATCTTAAATCCGGTTGATACCCAGACAGTCAATGCGGAATTTCTATTGACCACATTTTCTGTTGGTGTCGTTGTAACTGTCAATCATTTCAAATAACTCATGGAATAATAACACAGACATTTTCAGACATTAGTAATGATGTCCATTTTTTTCTAGTTTAAGACATTGAAGTATGACTCAATTTTCAAATTTCACTGTCAATTGGCATTTATGCATATCTGAAACTGGGACTAAAATGCCAAAGGGAGGATTTTGAAAACAACAAAACACATGGATGAACAAAGGTCAAGACAGATAATCAACCTCAATAAATCAAGCCCTTGTCTGTCAGGCATATAGAAATAATTTTCACACTAACCATGACACGTGTAGACACATGACTGGCCCAGCAAGCGTAGAGGGCAACAGCTGTGTCCCCACACACATGATGTGTGTAACAACAGCCAGAACATGGTATCCAGGCCAATGAGGTGAATTATTAGTTATCAAATTCTGTTTTCAATCCAGTAATTTAATGCAACATTATATGCACTCCAATTTGGCACAACATAAGAAACTAGTAACTAACAATGACTTGTAGTCATTTGTGAAGTATAATGGGATTTAAAAAACAAAATACTAGTAACTTTCTAAATATATGCGACAGACAGAATATCCCAAAAGTCACGTTAATCGATTAGGAACTTAAATGCCACCAAAATACCATCTGTTTGAGCAGAGTAGCCTGGGATTAAACACATGCCTCCCGTCTGCAGGCTTATCCTTAAAAGCGTATCCATAGCAACAGTCTAGACTCACATTGTCAGTTAATATAAAACACACACATTCTTTTCATGTAATTTTCCTTTTATATTTATATAAAAAAAAAACAATGACATTGTCTACATCACAGACAAGAATCATCAATATTTTTAACAATTTTCGCCATGAACGGAATGAACCCCAACCCTGTCCCTCCCGTGAAGAAAATTCATCTATACACAGTATACTTTACATACCTATAGTCCTTGTTCAGTCTTTTTGCATTTTACATCATTATCAAAGTAGTATCAATAGCTTTAAAATACATACAATGCTCTTTCCATTGTTAATTATAGTCACTATACTGATTGTACATACAGTATCGTTTCCCACAGTTAGTCTGATGAACTGCTGTGTGCCTCCTTTTGCTGTTAGAAAATAATCTGGAGAGACAACACGAGACTCTTTAGAAAACCAAAATTCTTGTGATTGGTGTATGAGAAGCATTAGCATCCATCCTCCACGCGTCGCAGGAACGGACCAGGAAACAGTGCTTTTATTAGCGCCTTCCTCCTTTTATATCTGATATTGATAAGAAGCTGAACCCACCTCAGACTCTTTGAGGGGGCTTTACTACCAACTCCTTTGTCTGATCATACTTTTATAATTATGAGGTGCAGTCACAGAATCGACCTAATCCCAAATTAGAAGAGTTAAACAAAAAGAATAACAACGAGAATATATAGCAAAAAAGCCACTTCAACAAAGGAGTAACACAAGTCATGGATGGAATTCGTGTTTGAGTATCAGTGGGCAGTGCACGATTTACATTTTCACCACACAGAATTCAATTCAGTGCGTCACACGTTTATAAAAAAAAAACAAATAAAAAACACAATAACAGATTTTATGTTTAAATGAGAAACTTTGGCAGCAGAGACTTTTGCAAAGATGATGCAGGAGATCTCGTGTTTCCAATTAAACAGTGAGGAACCGACTGAACTGTTGCGATCATGGAAACGGCTCCATCTGGACTGATTGATAATTACAGCCAGGCACTTGAACGTCCTTTCAGATGTGACCCTCAAGACGAACTTCGGACATAAGCAGAGTAACCATCGATGCCTGTTTCACCAGCGAAGATTTAAAGTTCTTCAAGAAATGGCAGCAGCGTCCAATTATTTGGTTTCGACCCTCAGCCCCATTAAACAACCATAACAAAAATAATTATTAAAAATCAATCTAAATGTGGGAAAAGCTACCAGAATAAGCTACCAAAATACATCAAGAAATCTGTTCATCTTTACCCTGTTTACGCACAGCAAAAACCCTGGCCTTTGAAAGTTTGGTCAATACACTTAAGACGGTTTTACACCAAGCGCTGCAACTCAGTACAGTATGTCATTAGCTCTGAGGACACCTTAAACTTGATGTTTACTGTTTGAAACATTTGTTTGGAGTCACGAGAACAGTGTTAAGGTCACGGGTTGAGCAAGACACACAGCCAGTGGTTAAATGTAACGTGGTTACATGTGTTGGTGGAGCCAAACTATTGATAGGACACTACGAAGCTACCTGTGTAGCAGAATGCTAATATCTCCATTCAGCCTTGCGTTGGCGTACCATTCTAAAATGTTCCTGGCCGTACTGATCTGCACAGCTTGGTGGAAACGTGGCTTAAGTAGCAAGTTTGGCATCACATCGTCACATACAAGAGAAATGTTTTTTTTTCATATTAACGTGGCCAAAATCTCCAGGAACCATTCTAGAATCATTACACAACCTGTCACACTAGCTTAATACTCTTGGAAAATAAAGATGGACAACATTTCCTGATATATAAAAAACAAAAAACTATATTACTCTATATTTAACATTTTAGAACAGAAAATAGGGAGGCTTATTTTTTATTTATTTACTTAAGACTGGCAACAGAGCCTAATTGAGATGCTTTTTGGAGAATTCAAATACTGTCCAGTTTTACTTACAACCCATGACCCAACAACAATAATGTTTCAAATAACAGAAAAGCTGAAATTTGAAACTTTTTGGCAGATTTATTTTGCGTTGTCAAGCAAACAAACCAATTTCCGAGTTTGCTTTTAGCAATTTATCCTCATTCAATGCAGACTTTGTATTGTTGTGGGGCAGTTTGGCAGCAGCAACATATTATAAATGTATTAAAAACTAATGAGCGTAAGCAGGAGCAGCTTATAGTCCTCCAGTTCTGATTGCGTCCCACCTTTTGAGAGACAAGCCCAGTCCAAATATAGTAATCCATGTCCAAATAATGTGAGCAACATATGAGCGCATGAATGCTGATTTAGCCCAGATAATAGGCAGACACCAGTGCTGGCTGTATCAACGGGGCCTCTGGTGTTTGTGTTAATTGCAGGGGTTAGCAAAATACTGCAAATAAATAAGTGCACATATTTGTAATTCTGTCCAGTCAGTGGACAATATAAGAAACCAGAAACTGGATTTTCCTTGGTGTAAAAAGTTAAAATACAGAATGTCCTTCAAAATTCTTTAAAATCTATGCAATGTAGAATGCCAAGATTCATCGTTTATTTCTTCTTTCTGCTTCACAGTGTGCTTCAAAGGTCAGCTTCAGATGGAGGACGTCATATCTGCGACAGAGCTCAAGCTTTTGCACAGAACAGGAGCAAGAAGTAAAGTCGAGGAGCTGACGTTGATGCATCCCAGAGTGTAATACTGCTGAGAGAAAGAATCAGGCATGGAAGGCTGTTTGTGTGTGTGTTTGTGTGTGGTTGTTGTTTTTTTTTTTATGTTTTTTTTTTTTTTTTTTTTTTGGCCAAATATCAGCATGATTAAGCCGAACAAAACAGCAGATAGTGCTTACATTGTGGCTGAAGACTTAGGCACTGCAAAAAATAAATATGATATTTTTTTCCACCGTGTTTCTAGTAAACACAGAAAGGCAGTTTGATTATGGCTGACAGAAGTTTCTGCTCTGTGGTTTGAAAAGATAACCGCGTTCACAATTTAGACTCAGGAAAAAAAATCACACCTTTTTTGACAGCCCATTTTGAGATCATCTGTCTAAAAACAGCTACAATCAAAAATGAGGCACTTTATAAAAGAGTATATAGATGTCTATGCTATGTAGTATAATCATTACTGTATATTTATAGTGTATATTTTATATACCACTGTGGTGTGTCATTTTAGTGTTGAGAGAACTAACTACAGTATGTCCTTCAGTTTCTGTCATTGTCCTTACAGATACTGCACTTTTATATGAAGTGCAGCTGTAACAAAGAGCACAGTTGCCAAAAAAATAAAGGATTTATACTTTTGAGAGACTTTTACGACTTTTTGATCTGGAGTTCTTAGAGGAGAAATATGCTGTGGAGCAGCTGAGGTGATTATATTCATGTGTTTTTCTTCTGAAATTCTGTAATGTCTGGGGATTCTGACCTTCTCTGTGCTGAAATGACTGCACCTAAGATTCCTGTGCCGAAGGTTTTCAGCGCTTTCAACAGTCTGTTTTATTTCCTGTCTCACTTTACATGCATATGTTCTCATTACTGCCCTTTCTTGCACATGTAAAAGCCTGTTTGATTATGTTATTCACATGTACAGTGGGAGAATGTTGTCTTAAATCTGACAGTTTCTATACAATGCTGCACACTCTGATTACTTATATTATAGGATCTGTGTGAGGCCTCCACGACAGCAAAATGTTGCAAAAAGACTCTGACTGGCTGCAGGTTTTATACAACACAGGTGTAAATCCTGTTTAAATTGGTCATTGATTGTTCATTAGCCTGGGCACTAAGCTCAATTCTCCTTACTTGTGTTTACTGTTGTCATACACAGTAGAGAAACTGAAAGGCAGAATACCTTTGATTACCAGGCAGGTGATCAATTATTTCAGTCAAAAACACTCAGAATTTCACGCTGAAGTCCCTCAAGAAAAGTATAAAACAGTTTTTTTAGGCAACTGCATCTAATAAATCAATTACTGATGGCGCGTGAGGCCGAAACATCTGCAAAGCTGCATTTTCCTTCTCATTTTGAGTCAAAATGACACCTGATGATAATTCAAACGACGCCGCATTTTGAGGATTGAGCAAGTTTGAGGATTCGCGTTAAAAAGACACTTGCAGCTGAGGTCGTGCCGGCATTTGGCGGGCTGCTCTTGTCGCAAGCAAGAGCGGATGTAAAAGATACACAGATGGACTTTTTCCTGCCATTTGTGTGATTCCCTGAAAGCCTCGATAATTCATGACCTTGCCCACATGACTGTCGGTGTGTGATGGAGCGCGCACGATCAACATGACGGCCACCTGAGAACTCACACACGATCGCAAATCATGTCACCATCCTTTTATACTGATCAAATGTCATTTTTTTGTCAAAACAAAGGCAAACGGTAAATCCTGTGTGTGTGTGTGTGTGTCTGTAGTGTGTGTCTCTGTATGTGCGTGTGTGTGTGTGTGTGTGTGTGTGTGTGTGTGTGTTTGGCACACGTCTGGTTGACAGAAAGCAGGAGGCGGCGGGGTGAGGATGACTTCTCCATGGTTTTAAGCAGTCGGACCAGTTGTGTTGTGGCAACAGTTCGAGCCGCCAACAGTCCGCTGGCAGACCGAGCGTGAAGCTGTCACACTGCTGTAGCGCTCACATCTGACGCCAACACTCGCTTCAATAATCTGGAGGAAGAGAAACCGAAAGAAGAAATTTAAACATCACACAGTCATGACAGTTGGCGTTATCCAATGTCATTTAAGTCACATCTCTGGTGCCACCGAGATTATGGCGAGTTGCTTTTGTTGATTTTGGAGTAGCTGCTGGTTACTTTGATAAATATCACATTAAATCTTTTAAAAAGGATTTAGAGTTTTGCAGATGTCAACACGTGCGTCTTTGAGTCAAGACGAGCCAATTAAACGGCGGAAAACATTAGAGAAAGAAAACAATGTATCCTAATTATATTTAAAACCACTTTGACACTTTGGCCCAAATGACCCATCTTAACCCAGCCAACATATTTTAAGGGAGTTTTAATTTGCATCTCTAATTAAAAGGTAATTAACACAAGCAGAGCAATGAAATAGCAACAGATTTTGATTTCTGTCCATATGCATCTGAGCTAAGCCTGCATATTTGGATCTTTGCTAACCACAGCGCTCCTTCTGCTCCGAGGTGAAATTCCATTATTAGAGTGTGTTCTGCAGTTAATGAGTGCAGAAAAATAATTGTCCGTAGTTTGCAGCAGGGGAAGCACAGTCAATCGTTAATTGCAGTGTGGAACATTGCATGAAATAGTCAATTTCAGGTCCTTATTTATTTCTGTGCATGTTAAATACATAAACAAACTGTCCCCAATAGAAACAATTAGGCAGTCATTATGATAACACATGTACAGTGGAGATTGAATAGCAATTAGGTGAATTAATTATGCAAATGTACTGCTGGGAAAAAAATAACAGGAATAATTAGTTTGCTTGAGTAAGTGCTCCGGTTATTCTTTTATCTTTGCATTTTAATATACCACCAAAGGAAAATGCTATAAATGTCCTCATGTGTACATCCACTGGACGTGTGCTTCAGCCGCTGACATTAACCATCAAATAACTGTCATGTGTGATGGAAAACCTCAGAGCTCCAGCAGCCACTGCCTCACACCCCCACACCAACACCTGGGCCTGTGTTCTGTCACCTCTACCTCCATTTATGTGAATTGGCTCATTACCAGTAGACAAATCAATTGGCTCTGCTCTCTGAACACCCACTTGTGATAGTAAGAGCCTCAAAAGACAGCCCACAGCCTGGAACCATGCTACTGCCCTCGAGCTGGAGGCAGGAGCACGTCAGTAAGAGATAAAAATGAGTTAGCAAGGCCCAGACATGAGCACTGCACGTAAAAACACATGGAACACATTAAAAAGGCATCAGGACACGTGAGGGACTGAGCATCGGTCAGGGAAAGACCAGGCGTAGTCCGACTGGGAAATAAGATTCAGGGGCAATCAAAGCCAGACAGTGCCATTTTATTAAGTGTTGCTTATTTGTGTTCAGAGTCACCGTCAGTGCCGGAGCCTGTCGCAGCGCACGATGGGCCAGAGACAGTTGGGACAGAACATCATAGATGCCGTGTTTCCTAAGTGCTCATTGTTCTGGGGAAGCAATGAGTAACACCCAGAGGTGTGAGTGAGCAAAGTATGCCAGAGACACTGGTGATCCCTCTTGTCTATATTAAACAGGTCTGAAGTATGAAACTGGATCTATAAAGTGCAAATCAAACTTTCCCACAAGTCTAAAAAATGTATCACTCTTAAACACAGAAATGTATATTTGAGAAAGGCTGCAACATTAATATCTTGATTTATCAATGTTACACATTAATTAATAATTTATACAAATCAAGTACATTATTTCGTTCTGTTCTGAAATTAAATTTTGTTCTTTCTGTAATACTCGTGCTTTAATGCATCACCTCAAAGGCTAATATAACACCACTAAAGAGTCATTCTAAAATACTTTCAAATAATTTAAATCACATTATCTAATATTTAGAGCTCTGATTCTGTCCATTTTTAAAAATTTCATTAAATAAGCAATTCCGCAGGTTTTGCCCTTCATGCCTTTTTAATTTATATGTTGTCAGAGCCTCTACATGTTTCTGAAATCTATAAAATGTGCATATTTAATTGCCTCCTTTTTTTAACCTGTGATGCCAGAAACAGCACTACCGATTTTTATCAAGATAAATAAATGTCTCACTAGACAGAGCAGGAAGATAACATCAAAAATTCTATTTTCTGAACACAAACGATTTCTTTATTCCAGTCAGATGTTATCAAAACGCTCCTTATCCACCCGTTGTTTAACAAAAAGCCCAGTTCCCATTGAGCTTACCTTGACCCTCCTTTCTGCTACTCTGTTGCGCTCTCAGCTCTTCTGATTTATAGAAGTCAATACTGGCATAAGTGTTGAGGCTGGATCCAGCGCCTGTGCCCATCGCACTGCCTCCGATGCTGTAGGTGGCGGAGGGCCGCTCCACTACAGTTTGAGTGCTCTCTTTAATGGCCAAGTCGAGGTCAATATAGTTAAGGCCCTGTTCTGTAGATGAGGTGGAGGCTTGTGGTGGAGCTGTGTGCAATGAGCAATCTAAACCGTGCCGATGGCTCGCTGCCTGGCTGCCCTCCTGGAAGAGGGAGGTGGAAGAGGTTGGGTGGTGTGGTAGTGGGGGAGGTGTGCTAAAAGTCTCAGGATAGTGGCCTTGCCATCCCTGTGAGTCGCCTCGGATCACCCTGCTGCTCTGCTCGGGGGACTGGAAGGTCTTAACTGGGGAAAAGCCCAAGCCTGCCTCTTGCTCCATGGATAAAGGCTTGGTTGCTCTTGCTGAACTGCTGGGATCTGATGCCTTCTTGTCCAGGTACGATGGGGGGGCATCTGTTGGCTTTGCTGCCATCTTCACCTTTGGTCTGAACCCACCGCTGCCCTCTGATGCTAGCGGAGAGGATGGACCACGTTCAGCTACCGCTGGTGACCCCTGTGGGCTGCTAAATGTGGATATAGGAGTTAAGGGCACTGAGGCCTTTCCCATGTCCATGTTAACGTATTCAGCAGGGGCAGACAATGGAGCAGAGAAGCTGCGCGGAAGGGTGGCAGGATTTTCATGGCAGAGAAGTGGCTGATTGATGGGTCGGAGGGTTCCGTGGATCACAGGCTGTCCACGTTTAGACCCTGTACATTGTCCTCCAGCATTCTCATCCTTAAATACAATACTCACATACTCCCCAACATTTTGTGATGGCAGCAGGTTCTCCTTCACCCGGGGCAGGGTGTTTGCTTTAGTAATATCTGAAGAAACACTAAGGGGACGACCCCTCCTTTGCTGCTTTGGGCTTTTAACACTTGATCCTCGTTTCTGATGATGGTGTCCTTCTTTTGTGCTTGTTCCTGCACTCTTGTACTCCTCTCCGGTCCTTAGTATACTTAACCCTCTCCCTGCTGATATGGATTTGTCTTCCAGGCTTTCACTACTGGCTGAGCTGGAGGAGAAAGAAGAGGAAGACATGGACAGTTGACAGCTTCCTACGGAGCCCACGGTAATTTTGTTTCTTTTGCTGTATCCCACTCCCCCTCCCCTGCCTGCACCATCAGACAAACTGCTCTCCTTTTTCCCCTCGCCTTTGTTTAAGTCTTCCTCAAAGCGGGAATAGAGAGTGTGCTGATAAGCCCGCGGTAAGGAGAAGTAGGAATTAAACATTTTTGGTTGCAGCTGGTGCTGCTCTGGATGAGAGGGTGGCGTGCTGCAGGCAGAGCGGCTGCAGACAGGTGAGATATTCATGTAGTCACTGGCAGCCCGGCTCTCCATGCTGGTCCTGCTGTCCCACATTCCCAGTCTGTGCAGATCTGTGGAGCTGCTGCTGTTAGGGGACATGACCATGTAGCCCTCTGAGCTGGGCTGGTGGAGGTGTTGAGGGGGGGACACATTGTTGTTGGGGGTCATGGCCATGTACTCATCATCTGGCCCCGGTTTAGGACTGCTGTCAGATATACCTATGGAGAGAGAGAGTGAAACAGGAGATGTCACTCCAGGCAACATTGACATGTAGCCGCTATCCAGAGGTGCTCCAGGATCTCTCCTGCTTTTTTCAGCCCTCTTTCTGCTCTCCCCACCAACATCTCGCTGCTCTCCCACTCCTCGGTTAGTCGACTGCGACATGATGGCATATTCTTCATCTTCGTCGTCGTCGTCTTTTCTATGCGGAATGAGTCGTTCATGGCCCGCCAAAGGGAGCGAAGCCCTCTTACTTAGAAGCCTACGATCAGCCTCAGATTCTCTACTGGATGCACGCCGCAGAATACGTCGGCCTTTGGAGCGATGGTGTGAGCCAAGAAAGCCTTCCCTCTGTCCCATCACAATGTAGCTAGAGGAGCTTTCTCCCACATGATGTCCAGACAGACTGGGCACAAGGAGAGAATGTTCCCCAGGACTGGAGCCGTATTCATCTGAGGAACCGTAGTCACTTGGTGAACCTGAAACAGAAACTCTCTGAGAAACACGGGGGTAGGAGCAGATTGTCATACCACCCACTGCTGCCCCCCCAAGGCCACATTCTGAACCATGACCAGAGCTGGAGGAGAGACTGGGAGCAGGAGAAGGGGTAGGGTTGGGTGTATAACGGGCAAGGCTGAGGGTGATCTTGGCAGGAGTCGGGGCCCTGGTGGGCTTGGGTTTTAGCGTCGGTGTGGTTGAGCAGGAACCGTTGAGACTTGGACTAGAGCTGGCCCACGTTCCTCTCGCGCTTGCGCCACCCTCTTCTGACCTGGCGCCTATGCTGGCAGTTCGTGCCCTTGGGAATCCATGACGTGATGTGGGCGAAGTGCTCGTGCTGCCTCCAGTCCCCGGGGTCTCAGTACGGGCTCGTCTCGTGAAGCCCACCTGACTGGGCGGCAGATTTGGATGATGACGACGGCTTGGGACGCTGATGGGGTTTGAAGCAGTGCCTCCCCCGCACGACGTTCCCACAGACTGAGACTTACTGCGCTGACCAAACTCCTCGCTCAGAGCCTTCATGGCCTCCAGCAGGGTCTCGTGCATGTTCTGAGCCACCACGGAGTCGTCCACCTGCATCCAGAACTCTCCAGGGCCGGTGATGGCTGAACGGCCCACTTCAATGAAGAAGAAATTCTCTGAATGGCCACACCTACGGACATTCATCAGCTGCAACACCACGGCTGCGACGTCCGAGTTGAGCTTGACAAAGTTGACCGTTTTGTCTGTTAGGCACAGCCGGTAGATGCCCACTAAGTTCCTGGCGTGTCCAAGACCTTTGGGCCAAACTTTGACCTGCCAAACCTCCTTGAAGGTTGGAATTGGAGATGGAGAGCTACACTCTCCACTGCTGCCATAATCGTCTGGGGTTTTACCTTAGGAAAAATAAAAAACAGAATTATAAACGAATAAATAAGTACATAAATGAATACATACATCCTATAATTAAGGTACCAAAGGGCTCAGACACCACCTGAAGCTCAAAATAATTGAACTTAAATAATTAATGATCACTTTGATGATTATTCACCATCAGTTTATGTTTATTAAATATTCTGTGTGACAGAGTACATCTATCTATCCCTCCATCCATCCATCCATCCATCCATCCATCCTCAGGACTCCCAGTGAAATTCACAAATTCGTGTTTCGACATCAGTCTGCTGATGTCAGATTTAGATAAAAATTCAAAAAGCATTGTGAGGCAAAATTTCAACAAAATGGTTGTTGTGTGCGTGTTTGGGGTTCCACAACACGTCAACACCGAATCTGAGCGTCAGATTTGGGGGGAAAAAAAACGCACAAGATAACGCGGAGACTGGGTGTTGGTATTCTGCTCCAACACAAGGATAACAAGGTAAAAAACACGAGGATGCCCGACACAGTGGCTGATATATATATTATATATATATATATATATATATATATATTATATATATATGTTTTTTTTTCGGTGGGAACGCACCGACGGTGCCATCGCCTCCCTTGAACCGCGTAAGGGGAATGTAGGTTAGGCGAGCGTCGGTCGGAGCTGTGCAGAAAAACAAAAACACAGGCTCCTGCAGAGTGCACACCGATAGGCTGCTACTATATGATGCATCGGTCGGGTGGTTGCTATATGCCCACTGCGCCATGCAAAAAAACACGCCGCCGTGTGAAAGGGGTTGCACATTAGTCGCAAACATCTTTATATTATTAACATACGACGGTGAAATACATTTAGTGCATATTTTAAATGATTATATTTTGCAGAAAAATCATCTTCGGCGTGCCGTATTAAAGCAGTGCTTGAGGATGTGCTGCACAAACACAGCACATGCCGCCCATAGCGTGCGGGTCTATCCCCGTTCAGACGGATCCACCTCACAGTTCGAAACACATCGTCAGAATCGCAACGACTCAATCGCAAATTCTATGCGTAAAGCAGGCATGCAGCACCGATGATCAGGGACTTCCAAACAGTGATGCACGCAAAACAATCGGGAATAACCGGGCTCAAACAGTGTGTGGATAACAAATAGCCCACGGCAGGATAGGCCTGATGCAGAGACAGACTGTGGAAATCATAGCACACTTTTCATATCTTACAGTTGCACTGGAGGTCCAGCATCGCCTGGTACCACTCGTTCTGGATCTCCTCGCTGTCTGCAGCGATGGCAAAGCTCTCGCTGCGGGTGTAGAGGACGATCATGTGCTTGTTCTTGGAATCTGCCCGCTTGTTGATGTTGAAGCAAGTCTCCAGGTTCAGGACTTTTTTGGGCACAGGTGATTTGCTGCGAAATTTCTTCTCGTTCTCATAATACTCCAGTCGCGCCGGACCATGCTCTGAGGCCGCCCTCAGCACAAAAAAGCGCCGGTGCATTGATTTATGCTTGCGGAGATAGCCGCTTTTCTGTACATCTTCATAGTTCTGCGGCTCGGGTGCTTGGTTCTCCATGGCCAAGGCAGGATTATGATTATTACAAGACTATAATCTCAAGGAATCTATCTCAGTCCAAGTGCTCTCCTCATTAATCCATCGCAACTGCATCGCTCGCCCTCTCCGCGTCCACGTTTAGGTGTCCAGCAAGCGTGTGAAGGTTCAGGATGATCAAAATCAGCCAACGCATGTTTTGAATCTGCGGTGACACGATGATCCCAGCAGCAGGAGGAGGAGGATCCACGCACGGAGCGTGCACAGCGTCCACCGCTGCCTGCTCTGCCCGCAGCCCAGCCCAGCGGCACGACCAAGTCCAACCGCGATGCACCTCTGCAGCTTGAGGACGTCTCCTCCACCTGTCTGAGGTTGCCCACAGTCTCTACCCACCACTGCTAAGCAGCAGGGAATGTAGCCCAGACTTCCGGTACCCGTTTTCAAAATAAAATACAGCGAAAAGAAAAGCTCAAGGTTGGTACAAAGGCAACTACAAAAGCTACAGGAAGGCGCATACCTTTACCAAGAAGCTCATTTCCTCACATACTGCGCCTTATATCTGTAGTATCCAGACGGTAGTAATACAAGGTTACATAACATAGCAGGTTACTACTATGACCAAAACGATTTGGCCTTTGATCTTGGCCTGTGATCTTTGAAAGGTAAAGGTCACTACCAAATTCAGACCATTACCAAAATCTAATCACCTGTTTCTTGGCCCAATATCAACATTTCCAAGGCCACGTTATACTTAAATTCTGAAAGGTAGCCTGCACAGTTTTCTCGGTTTCCCTGCAGCGGGTTTTCTAGCTTGTTTCTGCCGACTCGACGCAGTTCCAGTCGGACTGGCACTTCCAAGCCGGTGTCAGTCACATCTCTACGGGGGTCTCTGGCACTGATGTGCACGGAGGAACACGATGTTCAGTTACATAACATAGCAGGTTACTGCTATGACCAAAACGATTTGGCCTTTGATCTTGGCCTATGATCTTTGAAAGGTAAAAGTCACTACCAAATTCAGAACACTACCAAAACCTAATCATCTGTTTCTTGGCTCAATATCAACATTTCCTAAGAGCCAGACAGATAAACACCGGATGTTACATTAAAAATGTTTAAAAAAAAATAATGACATTTAAAAAAAAAACAAAAAAAAACGGGCAAATGTGTCAAGGCCAAGTTATACTTAAATTCTGAAAGCTAGCCTGCACCGGTTTGTCTAGCTTGTTTCTAGCGGTTTCTCTCTGGCATGGATGTGCACGGAGGAACATGATGTTCACTGTCGGAGTGATGGTGCCATCAGACGGTTAACGTCGTGAAATTCAACTTAGGTGAAAACCACTTGACGTATGCAGACGCAAGAAAAACACAGTCTGAAGGTGGAATTATTAAAAACCACACTCAACACACCTGCAGATATGCAATTTTAAAACATCAATCATCAGTATATTTGTCACATTTATCGATATCATGTATAGATATTAGATTTTTGTGACGATCTGGACGTTGACCATTGATCTTCCCAAAGATCAAAGCCAAGGCTTTGCCTTTGATCATAAAGCAACCTATATAATGTAATTGAGGTTAGTGGCTCTCTGAATGCTTTTCTAGTTATTATTGGGACAAACCGTATCTTAAAATTGTAAAACAAACAACAAAAAAACAAACAAAAAAACAAAAAGTAAAATAAAATAAACAATGTATCATCACCTACAAAAACCATCAGAGAGGTCCCAGGGGTGTGATTGCGCCACTACAGTTTAAGAAAAAGCTGTCAAAGTAATCACAATGTCCTCAGAGCAACCCCGTTTAGTGACAGAAATATGAATTGTTTTTGAGCTGTAAACGTCCACAGGGCTTCTTATATCTCTTGCAGACTTTCCCAAAGGCAATGCAGACACAATCTGATGCACATATTTGGATAACTTTAACCATTTTCCCAAACACATTTGACATGTGACTGTGCTGTAAAGAAATTGTTTCATTTGGAATTTAAAGATGTTGTGATGTATGCACAAGAAAAATCAGTTTATATTTGTGAATTTCTTGTGATATCACAAGGTTGCTTCAATTCATCTCCATAAGTGTCCAGGATGGAACTTTGCCAGTACCGGTCAGAATGAGTGTTTGCATTGTGTTGCACTGACATTGCAGTTTCATTATATTGTTCTACTGCAGAATCAAACAGCATCCCCGTAATTTAGCCGAGCTGCTAAAATGGGGCTGCCGTGTTTTAGTATTGTAATCAGTCCTGGTCGCCTTGTCTAACTCTCCCTCTACTTGCAATAATCTTATTTATTTTTCATGTGTGAATTAAATTGTTTGTTGTGCACATTCGCTTTTATTGCCTGACATTCCTGACAACAGAGGAACAGATACAGCGGAGGCATGAGGGCAGAATTCACTAGAACTATAATTTATTTGCAGAAACATGAGTTCACAATTCAAAATGAACAATACCGTCCATTCAGTTTTGTTAAAACCTATTTGGCAAATTGATTAAAAATCTAAAAAAAAACAAACAAAAAAAACCAAAAACAAAAAAAACAAAAAACAAATAAAAAGATCCCATCTAAGAAAGCTCCCATGCTGCTGTCCTCATCCATAACACTTGACTGGTGCTCAAGGAGCCAAAAGCTGGTGCTATTAAACCCTTAATAGTGTGAAAGTTTCCACCACATGCAAACCTGATAATGGAGCCATTAGATGTCCACTCTGCTCTGCTACACGCTCAGCTGCTGCATGTCAGAAGTGGTCAGCACTGAGGTCCCAATGGAGAAATATGTCCACAGCCTGAAACTGATTCTGCAGGAAAATCCAATTCTATCGACACCTGTAAGAGAACACGGACACTCGCTTCTTCCTTTTTAATGCACAGTGATTACACCCCTGTGTTTGCATCACATCTCATTTGGTATCAGGGGCTTAGCAGGAGAAAAAGCGAAATAAAAAGTCCCTGCATAGAACACTAAGTATGCACACATTTACAATATTTACACTCATCCAGAGGCCAAATGTTGATCAGCCAGCATGCTCCCGTGGTTTTATGTTTAAACATTTGGGACTGGGTTGAGTTTGGACTTTAGAGCAGTTTTGTTTGAGATGCCCTTCAGTCCAGATTCTGGAGAGGCCAAAAAAAAAAAAAAAAAGATGATTTTCTCTAGAAGATGGCAAAAACACATGACAAGGCTTAAACTGGAGGAGCACATTATCAGAGAGTCATTTTGGAGAAGAGGGCAGAGGAGCATGTCACACAAATCGGGTCTTCCTGTCAGCTGCAAAGTGCTGCAGTTCATTCAGTCGTGCACGTTGTGATTTACAGTGAAACTGAATGTTTGTGTTGTTAATTCTTTTACGCTGCCATAGGAAACATTGTGCACATGCGAAGCATGTTATCTTTCCATAGATGATGTACAAACTACCAAATATACAATATACAGTCATACTGCTCAAGTTTGAGTCTGCAAATGAATAAATCTGCCTAAATCAATTTTCTTACCATGTTTTGTTAGGAAAGGTAAGCATGAAACAAGCCTATATAAGTTCTTTAATTTTATGTCATTAATGAAATGTTTTAACATAGCAATGCTGATAAAAGTAGATAAATAAAAGCTCTTGCCACCTTGAGGGGGAGATTATACACAGATGTTATCAGGTTCAGTGGTGTAACAGGACTAATGCTGCTTCACATTCTAATAGCTGTGATAATAGCAGGCATGTTATCAGTTAATAATGCAACTTTTTTTTTTTTTGCTTTTATATGGTTTCATTTTTGCAGAACTGGCCATGTGTACATCTCTGTGTGTCAGTGTAATGACAACGGGAAGAGAAACTAGTTCATCCTCTTCTGTCGATCCAGGAACTTTTGTCGCCTGTCCACAGGGATCTCTTCTATAGCGATACCATGATTGCTTCCCCTGCAACAAAATTTACATTGAAATTACGCTGGCCATTTAATTACATTAAGTTGTGATGCAATAATCGAAAATTACACACTGGAAAGCTGCCATCAAGGAAATCACATTTATGGGTGACTGGAGGAGAAACAAACAACTCTCTTACCCTTTAATATCTGGAGGCACAGGCAGATGCTTGTTGAAATCCTCTTTCCCTACCAACCAATACGTGTTCTCAATCCCTTTGCCCTTCAAATATATAGTCAATACTATTTATTAAATGCCATTTAATAAAAATGCAAGAGGTTTTTTTTATTTTTACCTTTAACTCTGTGAGTCCTCTGACTTGAATCTTGTATCCGAGTTTCAAGCTGTTCAGGATATCAACTGTGCTTTGATTGACATGGATTCTGTAAGCTGTCGTAACAGAGGAAAACATTCTGATACGATGGCAGCGCAAATCCGCAACAGCTTTTGTACTTTATCATCTTTTATCTGACCGTTTAAAGCAAGGTTGACCCTGATTTGTTGTATATACATAAATTACCACTAGATGGCAGTATAGCACTCATGATTCCGTGTCCACTGTGGCAAGAGTCACGTATAAGTGTATTTTCATCCTGAATTTTATTTTGAATAATTTAAATGTAACAAATGCTGATTTTTCAAAACAAATTAATTCATTTAATAATGGTTATCTAAACATTTTTGAAAAATGAAAATCCAATATATTATTCACAACTGAAAAAGTGCTGGTTCTAAAAGAAGGTTAATTATATAATTAAAATGTCTCCACGGTGTTGAATAGCAGAGCAGAATATTGTTGTTGCAGTCAAGCCAATTTCTATATATATTTTATCACCAAAGGATTTATATTCAATTTTTTAAATCAAAATTTCTTTGTGCACTATTGTAAGAAATGTTTTATTATATTTATTACATAGCAAAATGTGTTTTTGTTTAACTTTTGTTAAATGCTTTTACAGTTACAAATGCAGAAAACTGCCTCTATTTAACAGGCACAGGTTCTAAAGCGATTTCTTGAATTGTTATTAAGCCCAAAGCATCCTTGCTTTTTTCTTATCTTCCATCTGTTCAATCAATTTGTATTTTCCTCCAACTTAACCAGTAAAAAAAATATATTTGTAAAGAGAATTTTCCAGTATACTAAAATAATGAAGTCTTTTCAATCAGGATCAAGCCCGTGTGAAAGTTTTTCCAATCCTTTGAATGCTAAGTGGTGTGAGTTTTATTTTTAAACACAAAGTGCTTTAAATGATTAATGCTGAAGTTCATACTTAATTCATACAGCAGGAGATAGCTGAGGGAAACTTGGTCATTGACGGCATTTCCAGTTAAACATCAAATTGGCCTCTAATTCTGTTGATAGTCTTAAAAGATTAAGCAGGACTGACCAACTTAAAGCTCCATTTAGCTGCGGGCGACATGCACACAGACTGCAGCTGTCTGCTCATTTAGTAGAAATGGAAAGAGAATGTGTCTTTTCCAACAACAGAAGGTACTCACGCAGGCCTGTGGACTCCATTCGAGATGCTGTGTTGACGGTATCTCCAAAGAGGCAGTACCGAGGCATGGTGAGACCCACCACTCCCGCCACCACTGGGCCTGCAAACACAACAGGAGAAGCTCACACACAGAAGACGTGACTCTGCTAGAAAAACCAAATCTGAAACATTTATCAAATCAGCTGAGTCTGTAGATCCGCTTCTGATTCAGACTCCTAACACATTTGCAAACGTATTTAAATTAAACAGTTCTTTTCTTCGAAATGTGCCGGGGGTGCATACAAAAATTGATAGACCAGAGTTAGATACCTTGAGTTAATTGGATGACAGCACTCTAAGTGGATAGTGTTTCACTGTTCCGAGAATAAGCTCCAGACAAGGATAAAGGAGGTTAAAAATAACACCTTCCTTTAGCGGCTTGGGTCCCACTTTTCTGAGTCTCTAGCCATAACTATATTTACTTTGAAGAGAAGCTCAGATTTATTTATGCAATAATATTGCCATGAGAGTCTGAAGGCCGAGAGTTTTCCACATGTGACATTGCTGCATATGTCATAACGATGGAGCACAGTTCCACATATTTCTCACCTGAGTGCAATCCGATACGGATCCTGACTTTGAGGTCAGGCATGTGCCTCATTTTAAAGGTCCCGATGCAGTGGAGGATGTCAAGAGACATGTTGGCCATTTCTGCAGCATGGCGGTTACCGTTCCTAGCGGGGACTCCTGAGGCCACCATGTAGGCATCTCCAATAGTCTCCACCTAAATCCCATAAAAACATGACGACGCACGTGCAAACACGTGCAGATGGCGTATGAATTTTTGAATCAGCACATTTTGCGTTTATAGTGCAAGAAGAAAGCAACACTCACTTTGTAGACATCGTGTAGACCAATGATGGCATCAAAGTGTGTGTAGAGGTCATTGAGTAGGTCGACCACCTCGATGGGTTCACTGAGAGCTGAGATGGTGGTGAAACCCACGATGTCGCTGAAGTACAGCGTGACCTCGCTGAAATGTTCGGGTATGACGGGTTTGCCTGTCTTCAGCGCCTTGGCCACAGACCTGAAACAGAAGGCTTAGGGTTACTTCTGGAATGTAACCGGCACATCAGCTCTTTTCTGTTGCCGAGTCGTTATTATTAACTTTTGGGAAAGGACGGAGTGATGTGATCGGCAGAAGATATAAACACACAATAGAGCTTTTTTACAAGATAAAATAATACTTTGCACCCACTAACACTAGCTTCTGCTCCCTCCAGGAGCCATCATGCTGCTGCTGAATCAGTCCACATTTAAAGAGTCTTCATTAAAGAATTTGCATATTATTAATTTGGTTAGACTTCATGTTAAAGCGTGCACGTCATACTGACTCATTGTGGATTGTTTGACCTCCCAGGTAAAGTCGAAGAGCATCCAGTAACTATCCTGCATGTCTCAACTGCCAACTCTGCAGTCTATCATTATGTAAAGTTGCTGGAAACTCACTTGGGCAACATTGCAGCCACCAGTTTGTCAGTCTTCTGCCTCTCCACCTCCAGCTCTTCTGTCCTCTCTCGGATCAGATCCTCCAGGTTAGACGAGTACTGCTCCAACATGCGCAGCATGCTGTCAATGATGTTTGTCTTTTTTCCCCTGCTGACGTTCTTGAACTGTAACAAGAAAGGGATGGAGCTGAAGTGTATCAGTAGTAAAGTGGGTCTGTGTTAAAGGTGCCTGTCAGTCCTGTCACCTGTTTGAAGATCTCTTCGAAGGTCGGCCTCCTCTCCGGCTCTTCACTCCAGGCCTGTCTGACAATCTGTATCACATCCAGCGGCGCCTCGTCCACCGACAGCTCAGGTCGGCACAGCGGAGGAGGCTCTTTGACCTTGCTGATAATCTCTGCCAGGACACAAAAGACAGTACAGAACAAGATTAGAGAAAGATGTGCACAATATCAGTTCCAGTAGTTGTCCCTTTCTTTTCAGTTCCATATTGGTGTGTGTCGCTCAGCAAAAGTTCTTATGGCCAGTCTGCATTAATCTGTAAACCCAAAAATCCACAGACCACAGGAACATTCAAATTAGGGAAGATACTGACCACACCACCAATCATCCATCTACCTCCTGAGCAATGTAGAAAGAAACACATCTCTGACAGCTTTATTTTGAGCTTTGGTCTAATTGTTTTATTGTCATGTCACTGACCCTTAGGAGGCATGTCCAGCATGCAGAAGGGGGCAGAGCGACAGACAACTTCCTGAGTAATGATGGAAAAGCTGTAAATATCGCCTGTGAACGTTCCCTTCCTTCTCAGTCTGCTGTTTCTAAGCAGCTCGGGAGCCGTCCAAAGAAGATCTTTATTGGAAAACAGAAAAATACAAAAGTAATGGTAAACAAAATCAAAAGAAGATTGTTTTTTTTTTTTTAATTTGGTGGATTAACTCACCCTCCGGTTTTTCTTCATCTGTGTTCACACCTTGAGCAATCAAAATTTCATTGAACCCGTAATCTGTCACCTTCAGTACAAAGCGGCCATCGACCACACAGTTCCGGGATTTGAGCCTTCCGTGGATGATACCGCGGTTGTGCAAGTACTTCATCCCCTAACAAATCAATTCAAAAAGGGCATTTTACACTGCAGAGCAGTGCTAGAACACACTCTTGATTCAATCAAAGAGCTCGGGGCTCAGGCCTCTCCTACCCGAATCAGATCCATCAACAGGGACGACTTGAACATCCAGTCGAGCCGCACGTTCTCGTTGTTGAGCAGATCTTCCAGGCTGCCCCTGCTGCAGTGCTCGGTCACAACACCAAAGATGCCAAAGTCGAAGAACAATCCCAGCAACAAGTTGATGTTCTCGTGCCTCATATCCCTGAGCTGAGAGGTCAGGATGGAAACGGGTACACGCGTTTTTAGTCAGTGTAGGTGGTATGTATCTCAATATTCATCTATATTGAATAATTATATTTTAATATTTTTTGCTCATCTGTACACGTTATACTGCATTTCTGAGTTCTTGTCAGTATCTTGGGAATTATGTGGTTTTGTCTGCCTTGCCATTTCCTCACCGTGACAAAAGCATTCTCAGTGCTGCTGTTGACACTTGACACCAATCCAGTGGGGCATTTCTTCAGCCAAACCCAGTCGCCCTGCCACGTGGGTGGAGTAAGGTCGTCAAACCAAGCACAGTGAAGCAGTTGCGGCGAACATGTCGGGGAGAGGCTCACCTCAAACACAGCAATGTTGGAGCTGTCAGGGGAGGAGGCCAAGTAGCTGCGCCCCGACACTGAGTGGTGAGGCGTCTTCATATCCAACTGGCTTCTCAAGATGCTTTCATCATTTAGCTTCTGCTCACACAAAAAACACGCAAAGGGGATGCAATCGGCATTCTGTCATCGGCGAAAACAAAAAAAGAAAAAAAGAAAGAAAAAAGAAAGAAAAAAAGTCAGATTCGGGACTGACCCGTTTGCTGATTTGAGTGTTGATGAAGATCAGGTCATCCAGTGTCAGAACCACTTTTGCTGCTCCGCCTCCCCCACCTCCAAAGCTGAAGCCTACCCGTCCATTTCGCCTGGACAGAGCGACAAAAGGAACCAAGTGAGCAGGTTGCCATGTGTGTCTTTCTCCCACAGGCATGCTTCTTTGATGGACCTACTTGAAAGCGAAGAAGAAATTAGCTCCAGCTCCAACCAGTGCAATCAGAAGAAGTAAAAGAAACAGCAGTGTGACTGAATCCATGCCTTTTGGAAGAGAAAGCACAAACTGGTAGGTCTGAACATGGCACACAGGTGATCACAGAGCGAGTTTATGTCTCCACTCACCTCCGCTGCACGCAAAATAAGGGCTGAACCAGCAGCTCGAATCTGTGTACGGAGTGCTGCCAGCAAAGTGGATGGAGCGACCCAGGTATTTCAAACCCCCGGTGATGCCGTCCGTATGACTAGCCTCCAGAGCATGGGTGGAGTACAGAGATGTGCCCATGCCGCTGTAATCCAGCACTACGTAGCGTGCTTGCATGCCTTGGCCGTTCCTGCCAGCTCTCAAGGGCTGGTTGAAGCCTTCAAATTCAAAGCCACCCTTGCTCTCACCAAGGATGTGTCCCGTCACCCAGTGGCCCCCACTGGCACGGGCCTGCTCAGCAGCCATAGCTATGTAGTACATCATGTTGTAGATAGTGCCGAAAAACGGGGAAACCTGAAAGAGGAGACAGCGACATGGTAACGGTGACTAAATTTAAATCTCTCTATCACCTCAGTGTTCCTCAGTCGTACCTGCTCTGGGTTGGTGCTGCTGCGGATTTCATAGCTGTCCTGAGCATCTTTGAAGGCCTCATAGAAGTTGCGTTCTCCAGAGTCCATGGTGATGGTGAGGACCCCGTCGTAGGCTTTCCTCAGCTTGGTGTCATTACCTAGAGAATAGTACTGTGCATTCTTGTAAGGCAGTGAATAGAGGAGCGCGTCATAGGGGATGAAGATGTAGCCCCGGTCAATCATACGCATGGCTAAGGCTGTTGTCAGCAGATGGTACTGAGACTGGCCGCCGATGAGGACGGAGGGCATGCACATGATCACCACTGTGGGGAAGAAGCAGTCCAAAACTCATCTGATGGCATGTTTCTTTGGGACATGAGCAGTTTCATCTTACTGTCTTTAACATACCTCTGACGCGATCTGTTTCCCGTACTTTGGTCAAGGCTCGCCGCGCTCCTTCCTTACCGTCCTCCATGGTGACCACCGGTTTGACGGGTAGGCCCAGGGTCCTCAGTGATGCGGCCAGCTCCTGTCCCGTGGCTTCCCACAGGTCCGTCTCGTCCGAGATAAT
Source organism: Pao palembangensis (assembly GCA_015343265.1). Lineage (NCBI taxonomy): Eukaryota > Metazoa > Chordata > Actinopteri > Tetraodontiformes > Tetraodontidae > Pao > Pao palembangensis. The sequence continues at coordinate 6,907,899 of CM027094.1, read as the reverse complement.
GGACACATGGGCCCAGCGAAAGTACCTCAACACAGCAAAGAGAACCCGGGACGGCAGCGGTAGAGGCTGCAGGTATGTGGGATAAATCCCGACTTTCTTCATGTTGGGACTGAGACAACCCCAGGAAAGCAGCCCCACGTCCCATTCTTTCGCATACAAAGCAGCAGAGGAGCAGTAGCCTGGGTTGGCAGGACCCAAAAAGGCGGCACCATAACCTTCCAGCTCAGCAAAGCGAGCCAGCGCGCGAGACGATTTGCAGTCCTCGTTGATCAGCGTGTAGTCGTACCAGTAACCTTTGTTTAGGTCAGGGTCCTTGTTTATGCGGCTGGTGGCAAGACGGGCTGCTAAATCAGGGAGGGCCTTTGAGTACAGGAGGTCACAAGTCCACGGTCCAATCAGAGCCACCTTGAATGTGGTTGCCCAGGCTTGACAGGGAAGAAATATGAACATGACTAAGACCAGAAGAAACCAGTTCCTGCACCACTTCCCAGAGCATTGCAATGGGGACAACGGCAAACGTGATCTCGATGTCAGTGAACGTGCTGATGATACTGCTGACGATTTAAATCCGACATATGGAATGCAACTGCCTGTGGCCTCTCTGCGGAGTCTTTTTTTCTTGACTTTAATTGTTGTGTGCCGCCACCGCGGGTGGTAGGACAGGTTGTGCAGAAATCGAGGGTCTCTGTGACTCGCCATGTCTTCTGCGCTCCTAATGTTTTAGACACAGAAGAGTCTATTGCGGGAAACGTAGCAGTGAGTGTGATTTTTCAGGTCAGGCCGTCTCCTTTGGCACTCAGCAGGAGGTTAGTCCAAACCTGGACAGGTGATGAGACAACCCTGAACCATCACTGCCTCCAGAAAACAAGAAACAGCGGTCAGAGATTTAGAAAATGTGTGACACAAGTCAGCTACATCTGTTCTTCTTCCTCGTATTCCATGTTCTGTTATTGAAAACATGATCTCTGGCTTTAACGTGGGTATTTTTTTTTTTTTTTGGAGGGAATATCTCACAGTGCCAGAATGTCAGCGCTGTCAGAGTTACGAAGCTGATTAGCTCAGCCAGGATCTCAGAGTTTTAAATAAATGTGTGCTGCATAAGCACGGGCCTAAACATAGCCTAAATGGCCCATCTTAAAATTTACCCCCTTTTAATCTGTTCTCAAACCTTATATTTGAGTTGAATTCCCAAAACCAGAGTCTAAAATCTGTTTAGCACAAATATTAATCAGCTGTAACCTAACAATTACATGATGAAGGTTGGTCAAACACAAGCATGCCTGAAAGTAACGTGGCTGCCCGTGGCCCACCTCTAACAATATATATCGCAAATGATGTACTACTGAAAATGATGGCATTAACTCAGCAAAAAATATCACAGAGGTCATTTTCCTTCCTTGTTCTGACGCAAACAGTGACTGCCAACGCCCGGTAAACTGACGGATGCTTACGCTGGCTTATCTGTCGATAATACGTTAAGTAGAGCACGGACTATTATTTTAGCCTTGGTGTTTAAGCTGCTGAAAAATGAAACACAGGCTGAGCTGTAATCACTTTAGTGGTATCAATCACTGCTGTTAGTGCTGGAGCAGATAAAGGAGAAAATCAGCCCTTTAAATTTAAAAACATTGTTCACATGAATCAACCTTGATTGGTTTCTCTGGCCTGGCTTGTATGCGAGACTGTTAAATGTAGTTGCACTTCTTACTGTTCTTGAACCAACCCATGAAATGTATTAGATTTATTAGATTAGATCCTAAATTGACACTGACTGTATTCCTCATACAACTTTAAATTTAAACAAGTTTCATTTTATCTAGTTTCTAAGACTCACCACACAGATATTTGCTACAGAACTGGAGATAGAATCAATGATTCTGACCTGGAGCAGCTTTTCTACACAGAAGCCATGTCAGCGATGGAGGCTGTCACCATCCAAGCTCCAGGTGGTTTCAATATAGACAAGCAGAAAAAGTTAGTTTTTTGTCCCTTTGCTGGCATAAAATACCACAGGTAATCCATACAATGTGAAAGACAGATGAATAAATTATTAATTCCTCTTGCATCCAGCTGCCTCAAACACAGTGCTGAAAAATGTCCTCATCTCCCACTTCAGCGCTGCTTCTGTTTGGACTGAGGCCTACCCCGAACCTCAGAGACGGGTTTGTTAAAAACAGAAGAAAAAGAAGAACGATGGCATAGAGATGACCAGAGGCAACAGGTTAAAGAAAGAGAAGCGTTGGAAGCACCTGGACGCTCTGACTCAGTCCTCCTTAGCTTTTAATCCGTGTGTGTGCATGATCGTGGTGGGGGCAGGAGGGGATGAAAAGAAGGTGAAAGTAGACAGTGTGTTTCTTCTCTAACCTGCAGGTGCTACCCGAAACATGCCCGCATCGCTTCATTTTTTCAAATAAGCAGCTTCTTCAGATGATGATTTGATGAATCTACTAATTTGCTTTTGTAATAAACATGTATGAAAAAACCAAAATGGACCAAAATAGACATGAGGCCAGTCAAATCACTATAAATGTCACCAAAATAGCAAAAGTAAATTGAATCGCATGGATTAAAATGTATTTTTGAATGTGTGGATGCATTGTTTTGCTGAAGCTATGAAAGCTTTAGGGGGACAGCCGTGTTACTGTTAATGACAAATGCATGTAATAGTACAGCTTCAACCAAAGCATCAGCGCGTGGTGATAGAGACACTTGCGTCTGTAGCCCCTGGAGCTGCAGGTTAAATCCTCCAGAAAACCCCTGTGCATGTGTCTTGATTTTTCCCTTATGCAGAAGCTTAAGATACTGAAGACTTAACATAAAAGAAGTGCTAAAACAGATTTTGTCCAACACAATCTTAATAAACTAAACCGGCAAAATAACATCAATGCTAGATGTCTGTGTGAGAAGCACAAAGGGGAAGCACCCAAACTGAAACTAGGTGAACGACCCTGCCAACGACTCTCAGGTGACCACCCGGGCCATTAACATGCCGATGGTCCACAGGGCTATATTTTCAAGCTCTGCCCCCAGCAAGCTTAGAACTGAAGAAGCTCTCTGGAGAGAGGGCGAAACGTTTTCAAGGAAACCTTACAGTTCAGTTGACACAGAGAGATTAGATTGGATAACATCAGTGCTAGATGTAGCTTCATCGGTAGCATGTCATCATGGTGTTTGGGCATTAATACGTTTGAGGGCATCTTCTCAGCGTCCTGCTTTATTCCCTGCTGTCAGTCGATGAATTTCAGATGACATGAAGGCAAACGTAAAGGTATGACATATGGGACAGGGGCCTTATAAAAGAATGAGGACTATATGAGCAGCAGCCAAGGGACAAAAAAAATCAGAATAATGAAAAATTGCAGTTGCTCTGCTGTTGTGGCAGCTTGACAACTGGAGTTTGTGATTAGGGACAAACTTTTGAATTTGAATGTGCCAGGAAAACACACACACGCACACACACACACACACACACAACCAGCTGAACCGAATCTGTGCCGAGCTTGTTGGGGGAATGTCCTCGTGTGACTACAGTGCTCTTCTTATTTGCCTTACCTTTCACAGTGATGGCAGCCCGGAGTAATCAGATTAGACAGATGAGGCTGTGCTAAACTGATCTGCTGCCTGCAAGCCTCTTAGCTACATGGCCAGCAGTGCTGTCAGAGATCACGTTTGAACAAGGTCAGAGGCAGAACTGCTATAGAGACTGGAGATTATCTGCACTTCTGGCTAAGATTTGAAAATACTCAAACTCTCCAGCCTGCACAGCTCACCGTTAATCACAGTTTTAAAGGAAATATTTTAAAAATGAGAGATGTAGCTAAAGTGTGTAAAGATTTAAATATTCTCTTTTATTTCTTGACACTTGGGTCTTGTATTTATAAGGGCTTTTTACATTGCACCTTAAAAATAGGTGTGATATTGGCATGTGCTCAGTCACACGGTCACGTGATATTGGAAGACATCCTGTGATTTATTCTAGTAGATCCCTCTTGGAATTCCTCCCCCTCTCAGCTGAATTTGTCAGTGTTAATTAATCAAATGCTGATGGAAACTCTATGGATGGAGCGAAAAAAAAGCTTCAACTTTTGCCCCGTCCGTGACCCTCCTAACTGATTGGGTGAATTAAGTTGGCTGCCTTCCACACCAATCTTTCTGGAACTACCAGTTGAAAGCATGGGGGAACTGGAGGAAGAGCAGGGAGCCTTCTCTGAGGAAATATTCCAGAGTTATTCAGCATATCTTGGGAGTCGCTGCTGTCAAAGTTTCGACACTTTTGCTGTGTAAAAAATGCACACGCTTGAGATATGATTGAAGGAAAAGAGTACATGCATGTTTAGCGAGATCAGGGAATCAGGATCAATTCAGAAGCACATCAGAGGCACAACTGTTTAATTCTGACCTCTGGCAGACCTCACTTCTCTGTGAACGTCACACAGACAGAGAGAGATGTGTTTGCATTTGATCCTCCAGACAGCATATCATTTCTACTGTCACAAAGAATTTTACTATATATAAAAGTAAGAGGTAAAATGCTATTGCCAAACAATAGTTTTTATTCATCTTGAAATACATTTGCCGTTTGCATATTTATTGTTTGTCTTATTAGTGGAACAGTTAAGCAACATTAGCGCCCTCTAACGGCTTTAACCATTAACTGAAGATGCTTCTTATATGCATTCTTCTGCTGTGGCTTATCTTTAGTCTGTAAATTATAATAAATTACGTTGTCTAAAAAAACATTTTTTCATCCTAAAGATTACCTCCAATGCCTGAATGTATTAATCTAAATGTACATTTTATAAATGTATATGCACATGTATTTACCCCTTTATAGTGACACTTTTATAAAAAATGTTGTTAAATATTGTTTTACTTTGTTATTAATTTATATGTATTTTATATGTTTAAAACTTATAAAATAAGTTTAAAAAGTGTTATATTTTAATCTCTACTTTGTAATATCTGTTAATAACCAACCAATAACTTAACTGAGGTCCAGCCAACTGGCGTGAATAGAAAAAAAAGTGCAGTTACTCCTGAATGTGAGAGTCACATGAAGCCTTTGACCGTCAGATTAGACACTTCACCTCCGACACAACCTATCAGTGAATTCAGCTGGCAGCATCCCGCTGTGAGGAAGGTTCCCTGCAGCAACAAGTGCAGATGTTCTGGAGTGACAGAGTCAAAGATCAGAGTCCGGCCTGACAGAGGACGTGATGAGATCCTCACTAAATCTGTCTAGGGGAATTTACACTGACCTGCAGAAGGTGAATATTTAGTTTGTTGGTTGTAAAGAATGTAATCATATAAGCAATGACTCTGTTAATAAAACAGTAAAAGAAGAAAATACCAGCTGACAGAGTTAGTGTCATATATATCTGTGCTGTTATATCTATCTGCTAAACGACAAGTTATAATTCTGTTTTGGTTTTTGGTGATTAGATGAGCTGTGTCATAACCGACTCCATCATATCTGCACACATGGACCTGAGAACACAGCCCTGATGACATCATAATGACCTTATCAGGACTCCTTCAGATAGTCCAATAAACGCAGGAACCAAAAAGTTTCAGCTTACCGGCTACATTTGACCCCATAGGAGCCTGGTCCTGCTCAAAGTTTCCTCCTGTTCAAAGGGTGTTTTTCCTTTCCACTGTTGTTCGAGTTAATGATGTCAGTGTTCACTCAGTCAGAGTCAGAGCTTCAAACAGAGAGAAAGGTCAAAAACGGTTACATTGTGATAATTACCCAAAAACTCTGATCTCACGTAACATATCTGTGAAAAAAAAATCATTATTTTGATCTTAACAAGGGAAACAGTGATGCAAACTATAAATATAAAAGTAGCACATATTTATGGAGTGGTATCTGTCTTTTTTCAGTAATTTTGTGTTCTTAACCTTCAGATTGTTAACCAGTTCACAAGGTTCCAGCAGCTGTTGTTGCTGTGACGGGAGGCTGGAGGTGGTTTGTAATGAGGGGACGCTGTGCTACCCAGGATGACCCTCGTGACAGGAGAGCACGCTGAGGGGTGGAGCCGCGTGGGAGGAACATCTCTCATAAAAAGATGTCTCTGGGCTCTGTTACAGAATCAGGATTGGCACCTTTTCCTGAGATCTCCGTAAAGCCAGCTGAGGTCAGATTTCTGCTGCAGAATGACCTCTGTTGGACTGTTGGCCTTCATCGGGGGATTGATCGGCGTTTGTCAGCTGGTCAAACTGGTCTGGAGGTGTTGGTGCGGATTCAGACAGTTTGTTTTGTCAGCTTTTTGGCAAGTGGACTTAAGGAGCTATGGGAAATGGGCAGGTAAAAGAGACATCTGCACAAGCCTTATTACAGGATTATAAATGTGAAATGCAATCCTCTGAAGTGTCTGCCTTCACTCTGGTGTGTAGTTGTCACTGGTGCCACATCTGGTATTGGTAAAGCTTATGCCACCGAGGTAACGCTCCAAATTCCTTTCTGTATAGTTTTTCTTTCTCAAGTCCTGACCTGTTAACAGTTGAATGATTGTATTGATACGAGACATGTCTGTCTGTCTGTCTGACTGTCTGTCTGTCCATCTGTCTGCCTCCAGTTAGCCCGTAGAGGTCTCAACATTGTTTTAGTAAGCAGATGTAACAATAAGCTTCAAGCTGTTGCGAAAGAGATTGGTAAGTAAAAACAAACAAACAAAAAAAAAAAAAAACATTTTCTCTGTTGTCCCTCCATCTTTTCATCCAACATATCTCTGTGTTCTGCAGAGGATCGGTTTGGACGAGAGACCCGTACCATTCAAGTGGACTTCACAGAGGGCCAGAGTATTTACCCTGTTGTTGCTGACCAGCTAAGGGGACTAGAGGTTGGAATTCTGGGTAAATTGATACAATAAGCAATTAAAAATATTGAAATCTACAGAAATTTGGACCACCAACAAATGATTCTGGCCTTGATTTCCACAGTAAACAATGTGGGGATGATATACTGCACACATTTTGCTCATTTCTTACAAGTTCCAGATGCGGAACAGGTTTGTCTGTTCATTTCTTCTAACTTCTAACAGCACTTTTGATTTACAAGCCAAATTTTGACCCTTGTTTTGTCTCTCATTACTAGAAAATCACTCAGATTGTCAACTGTAACATGCTGTCAGTCCCTCAGGTATGATATAGGGAGCATGATAAAGCTACTCTGCAGCCATCAGTCACATGTCCTTCTGTCTCTGCACACATTGGTGGTTATTGCACTACATCAAACATTTTTTTCCTCCGCTCAGATGACCAGACTGGTTCTTCCAGGCATGGTTGAAAGGTATAGCTACAAAGATCCAAGGCAGGGCATACAAAGCAAAGACAAATGATGAATATATTGACATCATTTGTCTTCTCATCTCTATAGGGGGACAGGGCTGATCATTAATATGTCCTCTGAGGCTGGCGTCCACCCCCAGCCTCTGCTGTCCCTGTATTCATCCACTAAAGTATTTTCTCCTCCAGATATCACCTTTATTTCTACACAGACACTTATTCAAACATCCCCCCAACTGAACCGTTCCACACCATTACTTTGTTTTTCTTATTTCAGAGGTTTGTGTTATGCTTCTCAGAATGTCTGCATGCTGAATACAAGTCAAAAGGAATAACTGTCCAGGTAAAGAAGCATTTTAAGATATTAAATGACTCAATGTGGAGGTAGAAAAATGACCAAGAGTTTTTCTAAATAAACATCTTTGGTAAAATAGTATAGATGTTAATAAAATTTGCATTGTTTACATCCTTATAGTTATAAACAGTAATAGGTGCAAAAAATGTGTTAAAAGTACATTCTTTATTTCATTTTTTTTTTTTAGCACTAGCCTTTTAATCCTACTCAACAGTACCAGCTGGTGGACAAATCATTCACTGGCCGCATGCGTTCCTCCATATTTCTCTGAAACTGGTCTCCCTGCTAGTTTAAATGATTCATATTCATATAAACAATAATAAATACACTGGAAATGATACCTGGACAGAAGCTGAAGATACTGAACCAAATAAATGCAGAAATGGGAACGTGATGATACTACCGTCTGTAGTTGAGATTTTTACCAGTTCATGGCTGAAAAAAGTTCGTCTTTAAAAATTCAACTATTTTGCTAAGTCACTGACTTTTTACCACTAGTTGAGTTCCTCTTTTTTTTTCCCTTTTACATTATTGCATACTTCATATGTATTTATGTTTGGCACCCTCACTGATGTGTTGTCTTAAATCTTAAGCGTGTTCATCCACATCTTTCCCCCAGTGTGTCGCACCTTTCCTGGTGTCCACAGGCATGACGTCTCTGGAAGTCAGCCCACTGGTGAAAAGCGCCTCAGAGTTTGCCCACGAAGCCTTAAACACTGTAGGTCACTCCACGTACACCAGCGGTTGCCCAAGGCACGCGCTGCAGGTCAGAGCTCTGCTGCAGTATCGCTCCCACTGTCGGCTTTCGCAGCGTCTTTAACGTCTCTCCTCCTCCTCCTCCTCCATCTTCTTCAGGACCTCATGATCTCACTGATTCTGCCAGACTGGCTTCGTACTTCGTCCTTCTTCCTTAAACGGCTCGCAAGTATGGGCCACCATGCTGAAGTGTGCAGCGGAAAGAAGGATTAACCTGCTAAAAGTAACATTTACAGTGTTACTGGAAACACACACACACACATTTTGACTGTTTCTGTTAAAACATCTCACTCTGAATTCTTTTAAATGTGTGTGATACCATTTTTTTTCCAACATTATTGTAATAAACAATACAACAATACACCTGTTTGGCATTTACCTCTTTTAATGTATACTTGTAAAGCTTTCTCTTAACCACATCTGGGAAAGGAACATGACAAGCGTGTAAAGTCATTGTCCAAGCAGCTTTTTCAATGAAAACAAAAACAACCGCGTATGACAAAAACCCAAGTTACAGCGCACAGCAGCGACAACAGCTGTTTACTTCTCTGAGGCTAAAAGTAGAAAACAGTTCCCTTTGAGAAGATTAAAGACACGCAGCCGGCCGCACAGGAGAAAAAAAAAAAAGAAAAAAAAATACAGTCTTTGGAACACTGGTTCAGAAACCAGCAGCAACATGGCAACAGTGGGTAAAGCATCAAGCCAACAATGCAGGACAGAAGAGACCAAACTGCTTATCTAAAGCACAAAACGAGTTCCTGTTCTCACAATTCCAAGCTCTCAAAACAAACACTATTTTGTACTTAATAAAACAATATGACAACTTATATGTTGTACTTAACAACAATATTTTATTGACACAATGTGTCAATAAAACAACATAATCAAGAGCTTATACCCATGAATATTACATGTATTTTCTGGACTTGAGCCACTTCAAGTATCTGAAAACAGGAATATCAAGTGCAGTGGAGTATTTCAGATCTACTCTCACAGGTGGAACCAGCACCACATACTCCAGCTTGGCACCCAGGTGGTCTCATGCATTTAACTTTATACTTGCATGGGTGCAATGAAACAAGAGGATGAAACCTGCTGCACATGCTCACAGGTCAGTGTACGTGACGGGGGTGACGCCGTGAATCAGCAGTGTTGGTCCCAAACTATTGGTCACCGCTTCCACCTGAGCCAGGTACTGCTGTGATTGGCTCTGCTGAGTGGGAGGCCGAGGCAAATACAGGAAGCGGACAGCTGCTTGAGAGCTGTGCTCCATCAGCATGGAGTTCACGGCGGACAGGAAGTGCTCGGACAGCGCTCCTTTCACCTCCTCACCCGGGACAGCGCGGTGCTGCACCACCGAGTCCCATGGCACGATTTTTATCGCCGCTCTGATCCTCAGCTTCTTCAGCAGGTCTCTGAACGTCTCTTCGTCCGCAACCCAGCCCTGATCGTTGGACTCAGTCTCCACATTCAAGAAGATTCTCATTCTGGCATGGCGCCATTTGTTGGACATGTTGAGCACGCAGGCCATCTGCAGCAAGAAGAGGCTGCACACGTCCTGATAGTCACGGCTGCCTGGCTGAAGCAGGTTCAGAGGCCACACGTCTATGGTCCTCTCTGAACCGTCCACTTTACTATTTTTTCCTTCCCCCTCCAGCTGGAAGAAGTAGCGAGCCAGGCACACGTTCTTGCTCATTTTAATGGCGTCAGAGATAATCCCCACGTATTCCTCCGGGGACAGCCATCGAGGACTCTCCACATGTCGCACTGGAGGGAAATGAGCCTGTAATGAAGGCAGGTCCACCCCAAAATTGTATTCACCCTCAGTTCCTTTTCCCACTGCAGCATCACAGAAAGCCTTGTCCTGCAGGAAGAAGTCTTCAGGGGTGCTGCTGTCATAGAAACCCAAGACCAGCGTGTTGGGCTTCATCCCACCTTTCAGAGAAGCGCAAACACATAAGGGTCACAATCTGTGCTGGACCTTGTCCTGAGAACAATGTTGCTGCTCACCGAGGCCTGTGATGCGCAGCAGATGTTGTGTCCCCTGCCTGACGGAGGGAGACAGTGTCAAGTCTACAAACGCCTTCACCCCCAGTTTGTCCACCAGGCTCAACCAGAAGTTGTACTGCTGCTGGATGGGGTCCGAGGGCAGCGCATCTGAAAGACAGAAAAAGCTTCAGCACATCCACCCCATCAAAGCAACTATTTATGTTTATGAAATCTTTATTTCTGGAAAATAACTTGGATTTACTTTATGTTTTTTCCCTGGAAGATTAATATATTTTTTCTGCAATAGATTTGCAGAAGCCTTGATGCCACATTTTTCGCCTTTGTCTGAATACATAACCTGCTGCAGTGTCATCATTACTATCACCAATTCAGCCATCTAGAAAACTGAATGAACACAAATATAGTACAAGCCAGTTCTGCCTGGGCTGTGACAGTTCGGATCATGATTAACAAGGAGAAGGAAGCTGCTGCTGCGGCCATCTCTCTTCCAGACAGGACCGCAGTCTGTAAACTGGGTCATAAAAACAATCAGTCTGATGAAGAGGAGACGGGGTGCAGATGGGCAAATCATCATTCATCAGATTTTCTGCAGCAAACCCATTTATGTAGCTAGAAAACTGAGTGCAAAGAAATATGCAAGTTAAAGTCGTGGGTTCTTTTTGTCTCTCAAGCCTAACATGAATAACAAGCAGAGCATTAGGTACCAACAACAGGCCAGTAGGTCTGGGTCTGACCACAGCACTGGCCACGGAGAGACAAATTAAGCTAGTAGGTGACGATACTCTTTACCATAAAAAAGGCCCAAAATTTAAAAAAAAAAAAGTTCCTCTTGAAATTTTTCTGGCACACATTTTTTGCCTTTGACCAAAAACATTTTCAATAACTCATCATTTGAGGCAGTCTGGAGAATAAAATGTCAATTTACTGTGAACCAAGATTTTGGAGTCAAGTTTCAAATTGATAATAACAGAATTCAATAATTATTCATGTTTGCGGAAATAAAGCTAAAGATATTCTTCTGGTGTGAACTGCTGTCAGAGTGTTACAAAATATTCCCTATTGAATAATTCAGGCACAGCAGACAGAAAGTATGTAACGGTCCCTGATTCTCTTCAGATGAAACAACAGGGGGAAATGATTTGGAGATAAGAATAACTGAATGTTGTTAGCTGTGCATGGCCAGCCCAGACCATCTGCACAGAATTACCCAGATCTCCCAGCTGCACATGGCCGAGGACAAACAGCCCCCCCTTCTTCAGCTGGTTGACAAACAGAATGAGCTGACAGGACGAGCGGGGATTGGCCACCATCAGCAGCACCTGCGGCCTCCAGAACTTTACGTGGTCTTTCCTCACATCCAGCATGAGCAGATACTTCCGCACCTACGACCGGAAGAGACGACAGTGCCACTGACAAAAACTGCACGCCTGATATTTGCGACGGCGTTTCTGCAGCGTACCTGATGGAAAATCAGAGCCTGGCTGATGTAGCCCCAGCTGCTGGTGGGAGATCTGTAGTGGAGGAAAAGCAGAAGCAGCAGCAGGAGGACGATGCTGCCGGAGGAGTACACAGGATTGATCACGAACATCATCACTAAACAGCTGAGAATGCCCAGCAGGCAGGTGTGCCAGGAGAAGAGCTGGAAGGTCGGCCTGTGAAGAAGCAGAATTCTTACTAAATGAAAATGAAAGGTTTGTTTAATTTTACATCTACACTTTTTCAAGTTTCAATTTCAAGTATTTTTCTTCCGTTTCCAGGTTGAACTGAATTTCTAATACCTGAAATTTGGAGCCGACGCCCACTCAAGAGCCAAACAGGCCAGATCGACTGCGGCATAGGCTAGCAAGTAGAACACAGTCACCAGGCTTGCGATGGCGTTGAGCTGTCCCGCAAACACCACACACTGAAACACAAACACCACACCCACCACAGTCCAGGACACTTGTCAAACAGAGATTTTCACAACAGAACACTGCAGAGAGTGTGCTGACCTGTGCCAGACCCCAAGTGTAAAGCACCGCCACCCACGGGTTCCCCGAGTTTGACGTAATGGCGGCTGGAGCCAGCGGCAAACCTGTGAGGAGTATAACGATCTCTTAGAAAACAATCTCCGTGTGCACAGAAGCCGCCGGCGAGATGGGTTTGCAGCCTCACCAAAAAGTTGATCCACAGCGAGAGCGTGAAGGATGCGCGACGCGCCGATCATGGCACACATCGCAGCTGACAGCGAGGAGCAGTATATCCCAATGGTGACGAACGGAGGCCAGAGGTTTATTTTCTGGAGGAACCCATAATCCTGAGTCAACAGCGTTCTAGAAAAAAAAAAAACATAATGTGCTTTAGCCCTTTTTATTACTTAGGGTAGATATATTAAGCTTTTCAAAAAGTAAAAAAAAACAAATCCAGACCTCTCACAGGTGGCGCCGACCAGGATAAACAGGAGAATATAAACTATAAACGTATAAAGGACGGCTACGATGGTGCCTTTGGGGATGGAGACACTTGGGGTCTTTAGCTCACCTACAGAAACATCAGGGTGGAGTGCACATTGTCCTTACATATACCAAAATGAATAATACTGATGGACTCGTGCATATACAGTAATGACAACCTGACATGTTGGCTCCAGCCATGATCCCAGTGCAGCTGGTAAACAAGACTGCAAACACGGTGGCAAAAGACATGACAGAGTTGGTGCTGTAATCCAGAGTGTAACCAGCTGCAAAAAGAAAACACAACAGTGGGATCATCAAAGAAAAAGTACAGATGTGGTTTAATCGGTGGCTCTGACACTCACGGCCCAGGTTGTTCCTCAGAGTGGTGGCGTTAAAACCAGTGTAGCTAGTGTTGTAGCGGACGGTCTGGTTGCCCGATAACTGGTGGGTGATAACAAAATCCTGATGTTTGACCACCACTGAGCTGATGAAGATGGATAGCAAGGATACGGTGATCAGCAGCAGGATGGCGAAGGCGGTGCGGGAGTAGATGTGGGCGCCCACCAGGCACACGATCAGACACAACACCAGGATGATGGAGGAGTACAGCACTGTGTACCAGTAACCCTGGGGAAGCACCTGCACTCCCACAGACACAGGGGAATCTATGACAGGCGCAAACAGGCAGAAAAAGAAGAACAATGACAACGCAGGCAAAATTTCATTGAAATGAGACAGATAATATCAGCAAAGGCGTGTACCAGGGTCTGAGCCGAACACATCGAGTATTGCCTCCACAAGACCAAGGACGTACTCTCCACATGCGCACACTTTGGCCAGGAAGAACATCAAACCAATGCTTCCTCCAAACTCTGGGCCCAGGGATCGACTTATCATGTCTGCTCACGTTTGCTTAAAGAAGTTAGTTTGAATAAATCATCCATTTAAAACCTAAGTGGACCTAAAATAGCAGAAAAGTTACCCACAACAAGAATAACCACAAATATTTAGATTTTTAACTTTACTTGTGAATCTAAAAAGAAATTTTGGCATCAGGACAACATGAGTCAGGATACAGTAGGCTCCGCCCCCTTGTATAGCGCCATTGGTGGAAATAGCGCAGATGGAGAGTATTGTAAGAGATATAATGGTGTAGGCTACAGCCAGCATCAACAAACCGTGCAACAGTCCGGCATGACCAACCACAAACCCTGGAAGACAGGAATCGCATCAGCTTCGGTCACAACAGGACGTCTACCGTCTGCAGAGGCCGCACGTTGTGCCTTCACTCACCTGTCCTCAGGAAGAGTATGATACTGAACATGGACAGGATGGTCGGAACCATCACCCCGAAGAAAGTGTTTAGCTGTCGGGGATCTTTACTCGGAGCGCCATGGCTGGAGTCCGACGTGGCATTCGACTGGGTACCGCACACGGCCGAGGTCATAGTGAGGCCACACACCCCTGAGGTGATCAGAGGAGTGCGTTCGTTTGACATGGCTGCTCAGAAGAGCTTTCAGCTCGGCCTGTTGAGAGGAAATCGAAGACAAGTTTCCAACAGACACACAGTCAACTTTCTCACTTTGTTTAGCTCTGACATGCAGTTCTCCTTTTTCACTTTTCACCACCGAGGGACATCCATACCACACACAGCCGTATGTGGTGTATTCTTCTGTCAGGAAGGAGGCGCTCACATCTGCCTCTGCCTGTACACTCAGTGATGTTTGTACCCATTTATGAACTTCCTAAAAACTGCACACACACAATAGCACGACGAGCACTTCCTTGTGAAAGCTGCCAGTATGAGATTAACAATTTACTTTAAAAGTTCAGAACACACTGCATAACTCTATTCCCTGGTTCTTTAATCAGTGGATCGTGTGGCATTTATATCCGAATGGACTCGTGATCTTTTACCACTACTGAAGCATCCTATTAACTGCCATCTTTTGTATGTTTTTTGTTTTTTTATGTATTTATTTTTCTCTATCCCAGTCTGTTTGCACTGGTATACTGACCACATGTGTGGCCACATGGGGGAAAACCAAATGTATGGTTTTAATATTTGTGTTTCACAGACTGTCTACATCCTTTAAGGACCAACACTGTATGATAACACACTGTCTCATTTGTGTCACTGTTTTCAAAATGTGAAAAGTTCTCCAAAGATACTGTTGAAAAGAAAGATTCAGATTATGTCTCGCTTCCATGATCTTGTGCAGGATGGCCTATTTATCAAACATCATCTGACTTCATGTCTGTAATTTCCATCCCCGAGGGGAGCTGTGTTCTATCTATCTGTCCAGCTTTAATTATTTATTATTTTTGTGATTCATTCTTATCAGTCCTTAATGAAAGTTGCCACTCATACCTCAGGTTGGTATTTGCAGTCATATGACTTACAATTGCATGTCAGATTCTACACAAGGCTTTAGTCGGGGTTCAGCGTGGGTTGCTGTGCTCAGCTGATCTGGATCATTTTTTCACATCTTTAACTGGAGTAATGAATCCTCCTCACTCCATCCACACAGGAACCATAAAAAAAAACCTGACAATGTCTCACTCAACCAGGTGTGATGGGACATGAAGGGACATAAGCTCCTAATAGAGACCCCACCCAGGGACTGATGCTTTTTTTCTCATCATACCCATCATCGTGATCATACAACTGAAACAACGATCAGAAAACAAAGTTAGCATGCCTGTAGAACATATTGCCTGATATTTAACACAATTCAACCCTGACAGGGAAACATAATTATATTAGTTTAAACTAAACAGAAACTATATCAGTTGTTTTCCTATTTACTTGACATTGAGAGCGCTGTAACTCAGAGGTGGCTTATGTAACAATACAATGTTTATCATGATATGTGTCTGTATGTTGTCTAAAATTCTGGATAGCCCATAAGTTCTAGCAACTGATGATTATTGACAAAAACTAAATATATTCAAATTCAAAACACAATAACACAAAATAATGAAATGCAAATATTCTCGTTCAGATTATTTGCTACATATTTTCAAACCCATGTTCATTAAGAGCAGTTTGCAAAAGAACCTTGTCCAATAATACATGTAGACTTGTCTTGCGGGACGTTATTATGCAGTCCGGCTGGGCCCCTCTCTGGGCCCTTTCGGGTTCCGACTTTTCAGACCCGACTTTTCGGAACAAACCGGTCACCAAAATAAAACCCGGTTTCCGTGACACATGTGGCCAGTGAAGATGGTGCAAATACAAAGCGTCGGCGCAAACGGTTTGATATTTTAGGGCAGAAGTACGGTTCCCGTCATAAAACTACGCGGCTACATTCTATCATAACCGGAAAGAAAGAACGCCAACAGACGAACTTACCTCACCGAGGCCCCGCGAAGACAGTTCCAAACCACTTCCTGCTTCTCAGCCCCTTGTTTTGTCCTCCGCCGGTCTCTCGGGGGTTTCTTCTAGATGTGGCGTTTCAGATGCGGGCTGGACTGAGACTAGTCCGCGGTACCGGGATGCTTGACAGAGCCGAACTGTCCCGTGAGTCGGATGCTGCTGACTTAAGCTGCCAATAAAAACACGACAGCCATGACACGCCTCGTTCCACTATTATTTGTTCAAAAGTGTCACGGGAGAGCCGAATCCGCCCATGTGACTGTCGGAAGGGGAGGGTGAAAGAAACAGAACGAGTAATACGATAACCACGAACACGCTGCTATAATTTAGTTTAGTTAAATCTCCTAAAATCGGAGCTGTCTAATGTTGATCACATGCTCGCATTTCCGGCCTGTTTGTAAATACCTGATGTAAAGTTCGTTATGAAGGCTATGTTGTAAAGACGCGTTTCCTCCGCCAGATGTCACTGTGTCACCGATGTCGTCCATAACCGTACCTTCGTAACCTGGCACTGCTGCCTGTTCCCCATTACCCTCTCCCTCCAGTTAGTATCTCCTCTGTGTACAAGTCTAGGTGCAGAAGACAGTGGTAGATTGAGAGTTTTACTTGGTTGACCTTAAGGCCTTTTGATCTGGGGTGCTTATGCTGGAGCATAGTTAGGGAGTGTCTTCACTCTGGAAGAGGAATGGCTGATCTTGAGCTTCACAATTTTAAATGGCACTTTCTCAACCTGGACCTCAGATTAAGCAAATAGTTAAATAAATTAGTTTAGTTTAGTTTAGTTTAGTTTAGTTTAGTTTAGTTTATTTAAAAGGGGACAATACAATTTCATAAAACGCATGATTACACATGGTTAAAAAAGCCAGAATTAGCCAAAAGGCTAGTTTTCATCTGTAGTCCCCTGGCCATGATGTAAAAAACAATAAAATCTATTTACAAAAGAAAAGCATAGTTAGATAGTTGAAAAAGCGTTAATATAACAAATGACATACACATAACAAAACTGTTAAGAGCACACAATACCTATACAAGATACATATTCAAACATTTACTATACTATTAAGAGAGAATAATATATCACAACATATCATTTAATCACAACATCAAAAGATCACAACAGACTTGTCTTTTAATGTTGGCAGTTGTAGGTGTTGATAAGCCACATTTTTAATTTTTTTGTGAAGGCCTTGTATGCTGTAAGCAGTTTAACCTCCTCAGGTACTGAGATCCACTCGGTAGCGCTCCTCACTGACCAAGCTGACTTACTGAAAGTGCTCCTGAACAGAGGAATGAAACAGTCACCTCTGACAGAGCCTCGAGTGGCACGCTCAGAGCTGTTTCTTTGGCTGATGAACTCTGCCAGAGGATCTGGGGCCAAATCATGCAGTACTTTATAAATCAAATTTAAATCTGCAAAAGTATGAAGACTGTCCCAGTTTAAACTATATATTTTTTAAATTGCACAATGATGATAGTGCCTAGGTTTTTTATACATAACTTTAATTGCTTGTTTTCACAAAACTTCCAATGTTTTTTTTTTTTTTTTGCACTCTGCCCAGCCTGGGACCAACTGGTTAGGCAATAGTTAAAGTGACTAAGAATCACTGAGTTCAAATACATTTCTGCGGCTTCAGTTGACATTTTGTTTCAAATTGCACGAAAATTTGCAAGCTTTAACTTGATTTTTTTACACAATTTGTCAATATGGGCTTTAAAGGAAAGCAGTGAGTCTATTATTAGCCCAAGATATTTATATTGACTGACAATTTGTATTTTTTTCTCCATTACTATGTATGTCGGGGTCAGATGATACTCTATTTGTTTTAGTGAAATACATGCCTACAGTTTTAGAAACATTTAGCTGTAGACAGCATTCCTGCAACCAAGTTGTAACACAGGACATTGTTTTAGAGAGTATAGCGGCAACAGTGTCTTTGGAGCGACCATGAACAAAGAAAACCATACGGTCTGCATACGTTAAGCATTCAGCTTCAAGACAAACAAAATAATAATAATAATAATAATAATAATATACTGGAATAAATACAGGTAAACTATATCAATGGTTGAATCATTTCTTAGCAGAACATCCACTGAGAGCCGCAAAACATAAATAAAAACAAAGTAACTCTGTGGAATCATAAAGCAACCCATAGATTATTTTAATTGATCCATTGCTTATTTTTCCATTTTATGGTTCCAGGAATGCCTTCAAAGCCCTCCTAAAGACCACCTATATCATACCCCTGACAGCTTTGGCGCTTGTGTTGCGGCCTTGCCTGCAGGATTTGATAAAATAGATAGAACTGATCAACCTGGAGGGGGTCTGATCAGAGAGAAGGGGGGTGGGAGGTCATGGGACTGGGTGTGGTGGAAACATGGATTAGAAGATCACTTCAGAGCGCTCACCACATGATCCGCCTGCGTGTTCCTCAACCATGGTGTTAAAAAAGGAACTGGCCGAGGGGGGCGCCTTTCAAAACGGGAAGAAAAGCAACACAGACGATCCACTTTAGGACTGGAATCATTGCGCGGAGCAGCTGAAAAACTGTTTATTTACCAGCTGGCATCCCCCCCCCCCCGCCCCTGTATTTTTTTGTCCGTGGTCCCGATGAGTCGGGAGAGGGAGGAGGAATCCAGAGAGGAAGGAAACGGCTTCAACGTCACGACGAGAGGCAAAAAGCAGAGTAAAACGGACAGAATAGTGTTTTGGAACAGCCGTCCATGCTGCACACATCGGGGATGATTTTCTCCATTCAGGGGCGTGAAAAGCCAGAAAAAAGAGAGATCTGATCTGTTTCTTCCCCGAGGAGCGCCAGGATAAATCAGAGAAAATGGAAATCTGTGTTGTCCTCCTCCGATTGCCCGTTTGCTGAAGGAGCCTAATCGTGAGACACACACACACACACACACACACACACAAACACACACACACGCACGCACGCATACACACACACACACACACACACACACACACACACACGCACTCGCAGCTTCAAGTAGATCTGCTCTCCACCGCCTCTGATTCTGGGAAAAGACGTTCAGTTCTGTTCACTGCGGGATTTCGGAGACGCCGTTTGGATTTTTTTTTTTTCCACAGCGGAAATTAAAGAAAAGCAGCAGGATCATCGGGAGAACTAACAGGTAGCCACCCATTAGCAGCCCTCTAGGCCGGGATGATACGCGTAAAGATGGTAGGGTGATGATGATGTGCAGCAAGATTATGGTACAGTTTGGGCTAAATTACTCTTGTTGTGTCCGCATTCTGGAAGCTCAGCATCTGAGATGCGTTCAGGGCCTTCATCAGCCAGTAAATAATGCAGCCTGCATGCCTGGGGCCTGTCACCCAGTTATTTCACTCCTCTCCAAATATGCAGGCTGCCATAGAAACCACTTGTTTCTCTGCATTTTGTTGAAAAGCTGCTGAAGCAGCCCCCCCACTCCCCAGTTATCCACGTTACCTTTCAGGTTCTGAACCCTCCTCCATTTGCAGATGTTGCACCTCTGGAGTGCTCTCAGGGAGCCGGGCCTGTCAAAGTAGCCATGCTGTTCTCTGCATTTATGGGTCTGGGGCAGCTGTGCTCAGAGAGCGAGACATATGATGCACCGCGCTCAGAGCTGTGTGTGATCCATCTGGTCGCAGGTCCCTGAGGGGACCGTGACCCCTCAGCGTAGCTGATCCCCCCCAGTCTGTACAGGCTTTGCTATGAATTGGAACCGCCTCACAAATGTGAAATGGAAACACCCGGTTCGGGAAGCGGGTTGAGTGCGTAACTGTCAGAAACAGGAAATGCTGTTTCCTACGGAGCCAGTGATGGGAGCTGCAGCGTGTGCGTGTTTCACAGCTAATAATTCAGCCACGCTGGGGTTATAGGTGCTGCAGCGCAACCTCAGATTGTAGAGGAAACCAAAATACTTCTGATTTGATGCACATCCTGTAAGTGCAGCGGCATCAAAAAAACAAGCCTTACAGTGCGTGTTCCCCCAGTATCTGCAGCAGGGTTGTATCATTTATTATGAGATAGCAGCTTAGTCTGCACAGATTATTCTTCGTATGATTATTCTGTTGTGGTTATGAAAACATAAACAGATTACAAGGTCGGTTTTTTTTTTTTGTGTGTGTGCTCAGTAAAGCTCAGAGATTAAAATTTGTCAGTTTTTTTCCCACCAGTTGCTCCCAAATGTTCTTAATTAAATTTAATTGAATCATTTTTGGTGAAAGCGGATTCCTGGATTATGAAAATTAATCCCAGCAGTGACGATGGATCACATGATGTAACACTGGTGCTAAATGTGGCTGATGTTTGAACAGGTAACGCCTCGGACACATCCAGAATGAGCGAGTTGGAGCAGCTTCGTCAGGAAGCAGAGCAGCTTCGGAACCAGATCAGAGTAAGTCGCGTATTTGTGGTTTCATCTTAAGGAGTTTATTACAAATATATTGATCTCTTGTGCATACATTCTGTCCTGTAGGATGCCAGGAAAGCGTGTGGGGATTCAACCCTGACACAGGTCAGTGACTCACGACTATGAATAATCTTGGAGTGTTTACAGATGATTTTGTTCCAGATCGTTGTGCTGTTTATTGGTTTGTAATATAAATACAGTACGTTACAGCACACAGAATGCTCCTCGTGGAAGCTTCCTTTCTTTTCAGTCAGTTTAACTTTGTCTAACCTCACATACGACAGATAACTGCTGGTCTGGATCCAGTCGGGCGGATTCAGATGAGGACCAGACGCACCCTCCGGGGTCACCTCGCTAAGATCTACGCCATGCACTGGGGTTCGGACTCAAGGTGAGTCTTCAAACAGCTCAACTGATGCGTGTCTGCTAAAATCATTTTTTGGGGCTCAGAAGTCCACGTACTTCCTAGTTGCTGGTGTTCAATTTCTGGCTGCAAATGATGTCAACAGTACAACAGGGAATTGCCCAAATCCTGGAAATTCCAGCCTGTTGTCTTCTCCTGGCTTGCAGTTAGCAATACAAAGATGCAAATCAGCAATTATTTAAAGCTTTTTAAGAGGTACGATCCCAGGGTGTCAAACGCATTCCTCAAAGGGCCGTGTGGCTGCAGGTTTTTGTTGCAACCAAGCAACAGCACACCAGACTGAAGTCATTTAATCAGCTGATCTGAGTCTTCAGACGGCTGATTGGTCAAACTCTGAGTGCTTGATTGGTTGGAACAAAAACCTGCAGCCACACGGCCCTTTTTGGAATCAGTCTGACACCCCTGCTTAGGCCTGTGCTAAAATCATTATTATGCCCAATAGCCTACACATTTATATACGTTAATAACTTCACGTAAATATGTTACCAGAGCATCAAGTGTAGTTAAAATAAGTGGGCACAGTGTTGATGTGTCCATTCATGGATCTGCTGTGTTTGCCCTGCAGGCTTCTCGTCAGTGCCTCCCAGGATGGAAAGCTGATTGTGTGGGACAGCTACACCACTAACAAGGTATCGCCCGCTATATAATTCATTTCTGCGCTTCATCAGAGGGGCATAGATATTCCCAGTTTGGCCTCCGTCCCCACTGGGGCTGAAAGAAGGTTCCAGTCTCCTGCTGTAGGCCTGTTTGAGTCCATTTATTGTTGGATCACGTTCGATTTTCAGTGTTGGTTTTCTCTGGACTCAGAAATATAAAATGTCAGATGGGTCCACTTTCTCTCCAAGATCCACGCCATTCCCCTGCGCTCCTCCTGGGTGATGACATGTGCGTATGCCCCCTCGGGCAACTACGTGGCCTGCGGCGGCCTGGACAATATCTGCTCCATCTACTGTTTGAAGACTCGGGAAGGCAACGTCAGGGTCAGCAGGGAACTGCCGGGTCACACAGGTGAGCCCAGCAACCTGGTTCTGATGGACCTGACCCTGTGAACATTTCACTTTGAATAAAAAGAGACGTCAGACGGTAGATTTGACTGGTTTCTGGGGTCTCAGGTTACCTGTCGTGTTGCCGTTTCATCGACGACAATCAGATCATCACGAGTTCAGGAGACACCACGTGGTGAGCCACCGAGGTCCAGACCGGCCTCAGACGTGGACTTTCTCTGCGCTGACCTGTCTTCTCTCTTTGTCTCAGTGCACTGTGGGACATCGAGACGAGTCAGCAGACCACGGTGTTCTCCGGCCACACCGGCGACGTCATGAGCCTGTCCCTGTCGCCTGATCAGCGCACTTTTGTCTCGGGGGCCTGCGACGCCTCGGTCAAACTGTGGGACATCAGGGACAGCATGTGCCGGCAGACGTTCACAGGTCACGAGTCAGACATCAACGCCATCTGTGTGAGTACGATATGTGGTGCCCAGGTGAGCTGGAGCATCGCCTTCATGGAGAGCCAATCACAGGAATCCACACCATGATGTCATCGGTTTCTGGGTAAAAAAACCCAAAAAAACGCCACTAATACTGACACCGACTCCTGCGCTTCTCCGCAGTTTTTCCCCAACGGCAGCGCCTTCGCCACAGGCTCCGACGACGCCACCTGCAGGCTGTTTGACCTGCGCGCCGACCAGGAGCTCAGCCTCTACTGCCACGACAACATCATCTGCGGCATCACGTCGGTAGCCTTCTCGCGCTCCGGCCGTTTGCTGCTGGCTGGTTATGACGACTTTAACTGCAACATCTGGGACGCCATGAAGGGTGACCGAGCAGGTAGGTGGACGAGGGCGGGCACTGGGTGACAGCGTTAACCTTCCCAGTTTAGATGTTCTTTTATGGACTTTACGGACTTGATTAAGGCTCAGGTTAGGTTGCTGATCTCTTTATGTGTGTGATTTTTGTCCCTTTTATCTTGGAAGGATCATTCTCTGCTCAGCGTCACCTTCTGATGGGTGAGGGGAGTCAGAAACTGAGCTTCCATCTTCTTCTTCTTGCGTGTTTTTCACCAAGTCTTCCTCAGTCAAACTGATTTCTCTGAAGATTTCTCCCTCGGGGGGGTTGATTTTGACCCAAACATGAACCAGGGTCTCTGTCTCTTGTCTTCCCTCGTCCTCCATGCAACGATTAACAACAACACAGGCGACCTCATGCTTCATCTGCGCTTCTGGAGGCTGCAGATCTGCCCAGACGGTTCCTGTGTTCTGGAAGAATCTACTGCAGCTCTAACCTGGTTGGGAGAAGTTCAGTGTTTTCGGTGGTTGACAATGGGTCTGAGTGTAGCTTCCTCTTTGTGTGTCTTGTCAGAAGGTTCTCCTTGTATTTCCTGTTTGATTAAGTTAATCTGTTGAAAATGAGGAAATCAGATACTGACAAGAGTGTCCAAAGTCCAGTTGACCATTCAGGGAAGCGGCTAAGAGAAAAATTGTGAAAAATAAATGATTATTTTCCAAATGTCAGTAGATATACTGGTCTCCAGTTGAACAGGGTGCTCTGTGTTCCATGTGGAGGAGGTAGTAAACACTGGATCACTGTGTTCTGTGCGGTTTTTAAAATGAGTTATTTTTTTTCCCAGTCGGGAGAAAAACATTCGACAGTAACAAGTCCTCTTTTGTTTGACTTTGTCCCTCCTGCAGGAGTCCTGGCCGGCCATGACAACCGTGTGAGCTGTCTGGGTGTGACGGATGACGGCATGGCGGTGTGTACTGGGTCCTGGGACAGCTTCCTTAAGATTTGGAACTGAGCCACACACACACACACACACACACACACACACACACACACACACACACAATCTTGGCACCCTGTATTCACTGTATGTATGTACAACTCAGCAACCTTCAGTATTGTACTGTACATAATATATATGAATTAGCTCTGTGTTTACGCACACACACACATACACACAAAAATCTATAAAATATAAAGATGTGACCGATTACAGATGGAACAGCTGCTTTAATAAAGACTACTATTATCACTATTACACAAAGCCTTTTATCACATTTAACACACACACATACACACACACTTTCTGCGAGACACTGCTCCTCAACCTAAAAATAGAGGATTAGACATCATTGGACAAGTCTGTCTTTTTTTACAGTGAGGTCCAAAATGCACATCAGATAACTTTTCCTGTATTCTTTTGTCTTTCACACAAACACGGAGGAAGAATCACGTGAAACCAGAACCTCCAATAACTCGACAGGCTGATTCGCTTCCAAACATCTGGCATCGAACATACTGATTTTTATAAATACTTCCACATACAATACAGTACATATTTTTTTCTCTTTTGTACACCTCTTTTATTCATGTTCTCCCTGTGTGCCTCAGATACACATGAAAATTATTAATAGAGAATACTGATAAAGTCCACTTAACAGGAGATATACACTATCAAGTATTCTGCAATGATGGAAAAAATAAAGCAGAAGCCAGAATTCTTACTTTGACTCAGTCACTGTATTATCTGGACAGTATGATGGTATAATTGTACATATTAATAAAAAATAGTCTCTCCTGTTGATTGTGGCGTCTTGTTAATTGTACACATTGAGAAATGTGCTAAACTGATTTTTTCTTTAAACAATTACTAAGTACTTTCTTTTCATCATTTTATTTCTTAAAGCTCTCTACATGTCACAAATGACGTTATAAAATATTTTCAAAGGTCACATTTGGTCTATGCTTTGAACTGCGATTATTTTATGTATCCACACTTCCCTTTCTTGTCAGCAGTGAGTTTTTGTCATTATTAATCATAGCCATTTATAAATAAAATCAGGTCAGAGTATTTTATTGTGTATCATTTTGTGTAGATTCATATTGTAATAAATGTTTCATACAGGAAAAGCATCAGCTTTGGAATATTCTTACCCTCAGCCAGCAGGGGGAGCCGCTGAGAGTCATGCTCATGTTCAAAATATGGGTTTTGATTAAATAATTAAATGGCATGCACGCAAGAATGAAAATGAATTTTAAAAATAATGAAATTAGTGGATATAATTTAGAGTAAACGTAAAAGTAGTGTAACTTCACGAAAATGGATGAGAGAAATGGGGAGAGGTGTAGCACCATCGTGTGGTAACATACGAGTACTGCATATTGCTACTGGACCGTTTAATGTGTGCAAGATCTGAAATGACAAAAAAGACACCAACTGGGGTTAAAGTGAGATCGAGGATTTTATTTTTAAACAATTCTGTATTAAGACATGAATTCATTCAACACAATTTTTTGAAAGTTTATCAGTTTATGAAATACAATCTGGAGTTGACCTCTCACAAGTAACAGACCCGAACGCACTACCATTGCAGAGATGTCACCACCTTTAAAAAAAAAAAAAAAAAAAAAAAAAAAAAATGAAAAAAGAATAATAGATACTGTAGTTTTTTCGAAAGATCCTCGTCGCTTCCTGTGACGTCTGCCTCACTCCTGGCTGATAATCCATCCATCACTGATCAGAACCGCAGTGCCTCATCAGACTATAATGCAATACCTATTTATCCATTCATAAAGGCAGTTTCAGGAATTTCACTACAACAAACCAACAATGTCCATTTTTTAAACAAAAGAATAGAAACGATAAAAGACAAATCTACTTTTACTCTGCCAAAACCAACTGAGGAATCGGCTCCCGTTATGTCAGAGATGGAAACACCACTTTTCATTTGTTCAAATGCTAGTATTGCTTCAGTGAAAAAAAAAAATCATTTAACAGAACCTCTCTTTTGCTTCTTCAGTACTCCGCAAAAACTCCATGCAGCCTCTTTTACTCCCAGCAAATTTAGTTTCAAAATTTACCTATCATGCATCCGTGCTTGTTTGAACCTTGGAAAACTGACTTTAAACTATAAAACTCACACAGCCCGTGTCATGCATTAGCTCTTGCTGTTTCCTGAAAAGCACTTCTACACTTCCTGGTGCCTGGTACTTAAATGAATATTCATTTAAGTATACCTGTACTAAAACACAAATTTGGCAACATTCGTTGTGTTTTGAAACACCCCTGTCCAAGTAAAACGAAAATCTGTTCATGATTTGCTGCCAACACATCTGAAACCTTAGCAAACACTTGCTGTATTGTAGGCAATGTTAATGAATCGAGAGGGAAAAAAGAGATGCAATTCCTACATCACCAAGCAACTGAAGCACTGCTCGGTGAGCCAACAGATGCCACGTCGGCACCACCGCTGCACCACTCAAGGTCACTGATGGAGACCAGGCCCCCTCAGAGTCAGCGTGACTCACTCACAGAAAGGTGTGAATCACAGCCCCAGCTGACTCCCCTCATGATGAGACTGACATTAAGTTTCTTCCTGAAACTGAAAAAAAGCATCAACTGACCTTCTGTATAAACTACAACTAGTTCACACGACAAAGATAAGACGGGGGAATGAAAGTCCATTTCACTGTTTTTAGTGTTACGCTAACATTGATCCCTCTGTCTCAAAAGTCATTGTGCTTTAAAAGAGGGGTACAAGTTTCATATAAATACAAACCTCTTATAGATTTACATTCACTTTTATGTCTTAATATAGGCTAATTTACATATTTTGTAAAATAGGGTTCTCATATCAAGCTAATCTCACTACAAGGTCACAATCTTTAAAGAAAAATGGTTACAGAGCTGATCTGGATTCATTTTTCTCTGCGTTTCATACATATGGCTTTTCTCTATGCTGGCGCCCGCTGTCACACTCTGTTCTGTTGGATAACGACATTTATTTACTATTTTATTGCAACTTTTTTGCTATGGATAAGTCTGTTGATTATATTAGGTCCTCTACTGTGGTGCCAAAGAGCATTTGGTGTCCATCTACAGGCTAGTCTGAATTTTTCTTAAGCGCACTTAACTGGCACAGGACAGAAGTTTCATGACAAGCCTTTTTTTGTTTTTTTTTAAACATGGGGGCTTAATCTATCCATAAACCTTTGACCTTCCAGTTCCAAGGCACTGCTTATACTGTAAACATGACAAATTGATTAAAAAAAGGTTATAATTTCACGATATATGTGTGATTGTGAAACCTGAAATGTGGGTTATGGTATACAACAGGGGGAAACTCTGGTACAGTACTACATACTCAATGAATTACATGCAAAACTATCAACATGTATCTGTAAATGGTTGTGAAAATGCTTTCCATGACCATTTATGGTTTTATTTTCTCAACATAACATGAACCATCTGTGTAAGTATTTTGAGTACGTTCACTGTCCTGCTTTCTTAATGGCTTTTGTATTTTGGCTCTGTAAAATATAAGTCCTTGGTGTAAAAATCATATTGAATACAAGCAAACATCACCTCCACAACTGAAAATATACAGATATACTGTCTAAATATCAACACGCTGTTAATTCTAAACTTGCGAACCACTAGAATATTAGACTTCAGCGGCTGATTTCTCCCGCTGGGTCGAACTGATTTGCTGCTTAGGTAATGGTGGCAGACAGCTTCCTAAAGAGAGCAGAAATGTTTGCACTCCAAATAAACAGCTCTATTCCGATCAGTGGCTCTGTGAGATCAGTGAGAGGACTGCTGATGGGAAAAGAACATCATTTAGTGATTAATAGGAAGCATTTTAGATCAAAATCTCTGGTCATCATTTAACAGCCAATATATATATCCCTCTAATATAAAGTCAGTATCATGGCAGAATACACTGCCCACTTTGCCTGAATGCAGAGATATAAAATATATTAAGTCTCGTGGGTCAAGCAGCATTCTCCAAAGTGCCTGATAAGGTGGAGCCCTCGATGGTTCTGCAGTCACCCTGCGTGTTAAATTCTTCCTCTGGACTGAGACAAATTCTACTACAATCTCCTGGACAACCGTCACTGACACACAGACAAAAAAGATCCATACCAGTGAACAACAAAAATATAGTACAGCAGATAAGGTCACCCTTCCTTGTTGCTCCAATCTACTCATGCGTTTGCTGTCACCCAAATATCTCCAGCCAACAACTCCTCCTTCAAATGGACTCCACAATATTGCAATATAATAGCAATGTAATTACAGTAAAATGAAAGATACCAGTAGGCCAATACCAATACAGAAACACTACATATAAATAACAAATATTTATATTTTGTAAATCTATGGAAACAAAGATACAAGCCCAATGGTTTTGCTTAAAGGCAAAGCTGGAGATTTTACAGTACTTTTGTGTGTACTGCACATGTATGACACTTCTGGCCGGTTCTCATTTTATGAACACACAGTTTCATATTACACATCAGTAATATCAGGACAGTGTGTTTATTAAACTCAACTCTCAAACTCATTTTCAAACAAGTCTGGCAATGTCTAGTCTGTCAAAAGCAAGGTAAAACTTTACCGTGCTGTTGTGTTCTCACTCCAGTCAGCTCTGATCTTTGGAACTCCCACATGTGCAGAAAGACTCTTGACTATATGTCGGCCTGTGAGTGAAGACGATATTGAATGGCTGCAAATGATTTGAGATCCCAGTAAGAGGTGCGACCTATTTACAGCTTTGTTTAGACGTGCTATATCGGTAATAATTCCTCCTTCACAACCTCCTGCAGAACCACTAAGGAATGCTTCTAACATACTTCACAATTAGGAACTAAATCATCACGACAGAACACAGGTCCACCAAATAAAGTAAATCAAGACAGGCGTAGGATTATATACAGTACTGATTCATAATTGGTACTAACATTTGAAGGTCATCAGTGATTTCTCTCAGTGATTGAAGGGACAGCATTATGAGAGGCCTCAGTAGGAACTGGAATGCGACTGTGTGTTCATCTTAGAGGGTTCTGAATGTGACTGTAAATGACAGAGAGACCTTTTTTTCATTGCTCTGCGTGTGTTTGAGACTTTCTGAATGCACCCCGTCCTCCTGACTGTTCCTTCACCAGTTCATGATGCAGTTCCTGTTCAGGGTCATGAAGTACACCTGACTGCTGCCCCCAGACCGCACAGATGCAAAGAACACCTGCCAAACAGCACATACACTGTCAGTGACGTTTCACTCCAGCTGTTGCCAGCAAAGCGATCAATCTTACCTTGTCATTTCGCTCACAGAGGAACTTCAGCCTCTGAGCTCTTTTGTGCATGAAGACACCATCAAGGTGGCCGGTCTCCACTGATCGGATCTCAATGGCCTTTTCTCCCCATCCCATGATCTGATTTGAGCAGATGTGAGCTACGGGCAAAAAGTGATGTTAACCTTTTTTTTTTTTTTTTTTTTTGCACATTACAGTGTCTCTTTTTTTATTTGTGGATATGACTCGTACCAACAGATGTAGGCATCTCGCCCCACTGCAGGACCACATCTTTAATGATCCGGCCGTAGGTGTTGACGTAGACACCTTCATCCTCGTAACACAAAAGCATTTCCATGCCATCTGAGCTGGGAAGGAACACTATTGCATGTGGCGTCACCTGGCTCTGGATCTGTTTTAAATCACAGTTTTCCTACAGTAAAACAAGCTAGGAAAACAGCTGAAAGCTCAATTTTCTTTTTTAATATTCTAAGCCTATTGTTTAGGGCAGGTCTGTGTTTCAGAAAATGAAAAACTTCTGAATCAAATCCTACAAGAATCCAACTTACATGAACTGGAATATAAATGTCATAGTTGTTTCCAGAATCTACATCAATGGCATGGAAGCCAGCACAAGAACCGTAGATGACCTTCAACCTCTGACCCTCTTCTACTGTAAGGTCAACCAGGACAGGCCTGTGTGGCAGGTCTGCAAAAGACTAGTTCAAAGAGAGCACATCATCAACTTTAAGGCTCATCTGTGATCAGGAATAAATGATCCGTCTTAACATGGAACTTACCTTGAAAGCCATGAATTTGTGATAAGGTTTCGGTGCCCATGCGTACACTTCCACAGCATTCTTCAAGGCAATAACCAGGAACTTTATCCTCTCATATTTCACTGGAGAAAGTAACCACAGCCGACTCACATCACATCAGTAAACTCAATCAACTGCCTGCTTCAGCGGCATTACTGAAGATCCAAAGAAGAAAGCGGCAACAGCCAGCCACCACTAGTCACTCACCCACTTTGTAGTGTACACAACCCTCCATCTCCCCCACTGTGGTCCAGCCTTGTTTCTTCTCCACCTCCGGGTCATTGTGAAGGATCTTATTCCTCAGCCAGGCCAGGTAATACACACGCACCTTATTTTTCTTTCCTTAATAGATCAAGACGTCATATTTGACCTTTTGGTTAAAATCTCATTTACACTCCATTTTTTGGAATTTAATGAATCAGGTGTAAATTTAAAAAACGATAACGTGCATCTCTTTAAAAAGTTTCAACTGACTGTCCCGCCTATGAGCAGCATTAGTAACCTGATATGGTGATGAGCAGATTGAGACCCTCGAGCACATCCATTTGTTGGAATCTACGCGAGTTGATGAGGGGGTAGACCTTGCCCTGACCGCTGCGGTCCAGCAGCTTTAAACCATTCTCCGTGCCAACCAAAAGGTTTACACCTGCAAACACAAGCACAAATATACATCTCATTCACCTGAGATCGTAAGATTTGAATTACTTCTTTAAAGAAGCCACAAATCTTATTGTGAAACGTGTACACACACGTGTATCACACTCAAATGTCGACTATACATCTATTCATTCAATATAATATAATGATAATGTCAAGCCATAGATGAGAATGGGTAGATTTAACTGACTATGATACAGCATCAACTGTCTGACACAGCTCTCAGAATGTGCTGGTTCTAAACATTAGCTGATTTTGTTCTTATTGTTTAAAGTTCTTCTGCAATTATGCACCAGTGCAGCTGGGGATTTTTTTTCCTCACCCCAGAGTGCTGCACATAGGATTTCAGAGTTGAACCTCTTCTTGTATTTGCGGATCTCAGGTGTGTCATTAGGCGGGCGGGTGTTGGTGGGATTAACATTCACCATAGATCCTTTTCTCACTTCCATCTTCAGCTGCTCAAACCTGGAACCTATTATAGAAGCAACAATAGTTGGAAAACATAAACCACAACAGCAAGATATTAAAATGAACAAGGGTTTTGTTTTTCTTTAAAAAAAAAAAAAAAAAAGACAGCTGATTATATTTCACAGAAGAATGTTGTTTGTGTAAGACATTGTTTCAAAACATTAAAGGACTGTTATGTAACTTCTAGCTGGGTTTCTGACTCACCAGACACAGACACGTTATCTCCAGTTCCTCCTGGTGTTTGGTACATGCCCAGATCCACAAAGGTTGTAAAGGAGGACTTTCCAGATGCTTTAACCAAACCTCTGGACTGATACTGGTGGAGCAGAGATGATTTATGAGCTGCACACTGTTGTGTAAGTCAACATCACCTTTATGGAGATTTGCCCTTACAACTGGTTTGACACACTGGACTGGAAAAAACTGTGTTATGGGGAGGCTGTATAATGAAGGCAGGGTACATATAAAAATAAACCAGGAAGTTAGGACTGATATATTTAGAATCAGTAACTTACATCATAAACAGAGTCCTTCCCAGGGGAGGAATGGGAGGCTGAATCAGTGGGGGAGTGGGAAGGCTGAACCACATCTGGCAAGTTGGTGTACCCATTATGGCTGCGCTTCTCTGGGGTCTTCGAGAGAGAGAGAGAGAGAGAGAGAGAGAGAGAGAGAGAGAGACAGTTTCATAATACAAAAGAGTAACATCTTATATCAATATATATCAATCATAAAAAGTTGCATGTTTAGTTATGTTATCCCAAGTAGACCCAACACAGAGTCCCTTCACTATAGTGATTACTGCAACCCTACAGACAGGACAACACAAGCCGCTGTGCTGCGAAGAACACAATTCTACACTTTTGCTGTCTTAATAGTTACAAAAGTAAAAATGCCTTATTGTCTATTTGTAGTTTTTAACACTTAAATGTGCAAATGCCTAAATCTAGAGTTCTGTATATGATATGCGTCATTCTGTCTGATGAAGGGTTACAACTGTTTCTAATCACATCTACGAGATGAGTCATCTTGCTGCCTTTGCAAGAATTATCTGAAAACTAGATACTTTACATAAAATAAAATGGGAGAACTCCAGTGTTATGGTCCAACTAACTGTTTGCCCAACATTCCACTGTAAAAGAATTTTAATTTCTCACAAAGGATAAAACAGCATTCAGGTCTATTTACACTTCCTGTTACCTGTAATTCTCTGGCTTGTTGTTACAGCCTGATATGTATATATGTATGTGTATATAAATTATGTGTGTACGAACACACAGAATGACTCACCCTCTGCACCAACATAGTCTGATCTCCGTAGCCTCCAGCTTGTTCTTCCTCTCCACCCTCGCCTTCATCTTCATGAACCACCATGGTGTTAACTGAGTCGGTGTCTGCATCCCTGTGACTGAAATCAAAGCAGGAATACAAGTCAACAACCATATAGCACATCACACATAATACAAGAAATCCACAAAGGGAATAGACAGGTTAGAAAGGATCAATTAGCTAAATCCTACTTTATTCTATAGTCTGATATATTTTCTGATCAATAATCAATAATGTTCCTATACTGATAATACACAGTATAATCCTAATTGTAAGTAAAATATTTTTTTCAGAATTCTAACTTAATCAAATATTTACTCACTTCTGGGAAGTCAAGCGTTAAAAAAAAGGCCATGTAATCATCGTGTGGTATGAGTTTTCTTTAGGGAATGATACTAATGAAAAGTTAAAACATTAAATTAACAAAAATTACCTCACTAGATTTTAAGACTACATCTTTATTTTTTCATATTTTTCTTTTTTACCCAGTGCAAGTTTAAAAAAAATGTAAAAAGACATTCTTTAAACTAGTATTTGCGAAATCTCTTAAGTTACTGTTACCGATCTGTGGGGCTTTCTTCCTCCTCTACCCCCTCACCACTCTCACACTCCTCACTGCTCTCACTGCTCTCTGAAGAGGAAGAGTAATCGTTGGCTTTGACGGGTGGCCGTGGCTGTTCTTCGGCACGCTCTTTGGCAAAAAGGCCATGGTCCTATGCATAAACACCAGCATTAATTTTAAACTAGCTAGTACAACACTGCAGAGCTACAAAAATTCGCAATTCAAAGACAGTCCAAAGAGAACAAAAGGTGAGGGATCATCAGGTACAAAACATCGACGTGATGACAGAGTCTAGAAACTGTGAAGTAATGCAATTTAAATAACTTAAAAAGATTACAAAAGTTAAACAAAAGTTGTGACTTCATAAGGTCATACATAAATTCACTAGTGCTGGGCACGTTAACGCGTTTTTATCGCATAAAAGCATAATTCGTTTCACATGGATAATCAGTTTTTTGAAAATCCATGAAAAGAAATCATGATAATTGAAGTAAGATTTCAACTGTTGCCAAAAACTAATACATACATACCTAAAATATGAAATACATTGATGAGATGTAATGGAAGTGAACTCACATACCAGAAGATTTCAAAATAAACAAACATAAATATATAAAGACAAAAATTCATGCAGGAATAGTGAGCATTTGAAACAGTAACACTAACCTCCCCTATAGCCCTCTTGTAACTCTGCATTTTTGAAGTAAACAAATACCAATTAGGAAGAGATAAAGTGCAACTATGAGAAAACAATATTCAAATTCCCATGTCAACAAATCATTGTTGTCTGTTCCAGCGTTCATTTAGTGTTACCAAAATGAGTAAATACTGGAGACAATAAATATGGCCGTTTGTAAGAGTCACTTACAGCGGGACGCCCAGGGCGGGAGGAGGTGCGAGACTCCCCTGGCTTGTGACGGCTGTCATGGGAGAGAATGGGTGAATCCATTTTGGATGAGCCTGCAAATGTGAAGTATTTTTTTATGATTAAAAACAGACCAACTGCTAATGACAGTCTTCCGGGATAAACAAAAGGGAGCAGAGACTCACTCAGGATGCGATGCCTCTCAAGAGATCCTGTCTGGGGGAGATTGGATACAACACTCATACTGTCCCCTCTCTCCCAGCGATCATTGCGACTGAGATCTGGATTACTACCATGTAGGCACATTTAAAATACACAATGGTTTAAGAATCATATCTTAATTATTAAAGAGAATTATGACACTATCAATATGTCCAGTCTGGCAGTACCTTGCTCTTACTGGATGCCTGATGCCCGAGGTAAGGTTGGTGTTGAGAGCTGTAGCAATAGATGCTGTTCTTTGGGGAATCTGATAAAAAAAAAAAAAAAAAATCTTATATTTGTTTGCAAATATACCTGCAATAATGCAGGTAAAACTGAAAAATGTTATACATTTTAATTGTGTCTTTACATCTGCCATTGGGCAATGACATATTTAGGCACCAAGCCTATTTTTTGATTAAATGTAAATAGAATTTTATATATATATATATATATATATAGACACAATCAATTGTTATAGTGACCGCTGATTTAAACTTCAATCTCACTTTAGGTGGAAGTTCCACATCTGGCAGGCGTATCCAGGGGCCACGTTCCTCTCTGATGAGGTGCGCCTGTGGTGCTGGAATTTCTGAAGTAGGGTCTGAGTTTTGACGTACTAACTCTCTGGAGTGGTTGGGACGAGGTGTGGGTGTGAGGGAAGGATCCTGGGTGGGAAAGGCGGACATGGTCTTAGTGGGCTGGTCACAGAGTGACTGTGAGCGGGGGACAGGTGCAGCATAAGGCTTGAGGGGAACCAAGTGAGCCATCTGAAACTGCAAGAGACAGCAAGAGCAGCAGACCAGGCAGGAGAAGCAGAAGCAAAGAGGGAGGAAAAAGGAAAAACATAATACAAGTAAGATGAGGTGAAGAATAGTTTGTTTAAAAGATAACAGTTGTAGAGGGATAGGAAGAGAAAAATGAGGTAAATAAGGTCTAATAAAGTAGAACAGAGGAAAAAAATGTAAAGCAGCTTAGGGCTTAAGGGTTTAAAAGCCTGTTGTTTAATATCCTAAATTTTAAACACCCACCTTTCCTGGCCCCCCTTGGGGCTCTACTGGTCTCTGCATGGGTGGAGTTTGAGCAGACTGGGCAACTCCAGACTGGCTGATTGAGTCAGAGCGAGACTGGATGGCAGTGTCAGAGACAGTGGTGCAGATTTTAGGAGAGCCCTGTCTGTTGAGTTTACTTCGCTCCTCCACCTAAATGAATGGGTTAATAAAGACAAGGAATAACTCTAAAAAGCTGATGTGCATTAGAAGATTAGTGTCAGAGGGAATGGTTCAAGTTGTACCTCACGGGCCCAGGTAGGCTTGTTGTTTGGGTCCAGATTCTTGTTATAATGGTAGAGTTGGGGCTTCTTGTCTTGCTGCTGTTGCAGAGATACCAGGTAAGCATGTTCCTGCTGCAGCTGCCTCTGCAGTCTCTCTGACTGACGCTGTTCCTCCAGCTGCTTACGTTTATACTCCTAAACAATGAAAATAATGATACTGTTTACCTCAACCAGAAAGGTTAGACTAGTACATGTTCCAAACCACAACATTAACCACAACTGATTTCATCCACTGAAGATTTTAGATTGTGTCATTTTATTCTACCAGTAAACTGCAATTTCTGTCATTCATTTCTCATCACAATTCAGCACTCAGCACAAGGAACTCGACTTTTCTTTATAGGGCACAGCCCTTTGAAAGCTTTTGTATTGGTATTTTCTAAGTTGTGGCTTACTTTTTTCACTCAACTGTACAACATTTTTACAGCAACCATGAATGGAAAAAAGTTCTGGGGATCTGTTCATGTTGCATATTTGAACCTGCAAAACTTTAGCCTCTATGATCAAACAGCGTTTGATCAAAGGTTTTAATGCACATATTATTTTTGTAATTATCATTAAGCCTAGCATTAGTACCTTCAAACTATGGAACACCATGCTCCCTAAGCTCTGGCCCCTAAGGATATACATAATGCAATATATTAGCAATCAGTGATTGAGATGTTTTTAGCTCTTGATTAAAAAAAAAAAAAAAAAAAAAAAGAAGCGGAACAAGAAGCAATGTCTACGATTAATTCAAATGAGAACACCTTTTTTAGATCTGCGTGAGCAAGCTCAAACAAAGATGTGTGAGCATTTAAGTTCCACTAAATTTCTTCCGAAACTGCCCCTAAAATCTAGGTCAGTGTAGGCCTTTTTAAGGCAAGCTCTTTGTGGATGCAAAGACATTTGGGAAAATATGGATCAAGTCCCTGCATATTCAGAATATGAAATCTCTTTATTAACAAACCAGCAGAGATGTTGTAAATGGATAAAAAAAGTTGACTTTTACTGAAAAGCTGTCTTGATATCATCAAGCTGTATTTTTGAGTACTCTTATTTACCAATGATATATATAATATACAGTATTATACTGAAAAAAGGACAATCTCATTATTCACTGCTTGAAAAAACAAACAAAAAAAGCGAGTAAGGCGCACTGATTACCATAAGCAATGCTTGCTCCTGAAGCAGCTGCTGCTGAAGGATTTCTAACTGTCGCTGTTCTTCTTCTAACTTATGTCTGATAAACTCCTGAGGAGATGGAGAGGGCAGAAATGTATCATAATAATGCACAAGAGAGAAATGAGAGTGAACAATAGAGCAGTTATGTAATGCAATTCTCATCAACAGCAGCAAACAATTAGCTGAGAAGTTGAAATACTTATTACTGAAGCATAAAAACACTTTGTAGTACAACAAAGTTTGTGGCAAATTACTATACAGACAATCACTTTTTGACAAATCATTTAAATAACCTTTGGTACATTGTGACATCTGCGAACATTCTAACATAAAATCTGTGTTTTCATATTATAGGTGAGCTGCTCTGACGCCAGACCTTTGCGTTGGTGAGGGTAGACTGGAAACAACACAAGAGACGCAGAGAGCAGAGAGCTCACCCACAGAAAACTCATCTCTGAATAAATACACTAATTTAGACCCTTGCTGCTATGGCAACCTACTCATGGAATTTCACCACCAGAGCTGCTTTTACTGTGTTACCAGTGGTCACACCCACACACAACGCTGACTGGTGGATTGCAGTCCCACATCTCCTGTGATTGGTTACCTGCTCCCTTTCAGCCAACCTTCTGTCCTCCTCCCGTCTCATATCATCAAGTCTCCGATGGGGACCTTTCTCCTGCTGCCTTACTATCTCTCGCTCTTTCCTCTGTTGCTGGGAGAGAAGGGTGACAGTAAAATGAGTACTAAGGGGAGTATATTTGTACAGTGGAACCATAATGGACCGTAGGTATATGGAACTTGATTTTTTTTTTTATCCAAAGAAAAAAGACTTAAGCAAAATTGCAGTACAAGGCAGAAAATCTCTCTGTTTAATAACACTGCACTGTTTTAACTTACTAGTTTAAAATAACACATATAAGACCAGCAGAAGCCTCGGTGTTACAATTATGTTTGCTTATTTCAAAATCATTTTCACAGCTGCTGTCTGGCTGTCAGGTATAGCGGGCCAAAACTTATGATTTCAAAAGATGGCTTTTAAAATTGTACTGTTTTTAAATTTGTGATGTCATCTTATATATACTTATAGTACATCTCACAAAAGACCATACATATATAGTGCTTAGTTTGACAACATTTCATCATTCAATTTCATTGTCATGTTAATTTACTAAAAATCTAATTATTGGAGTGACTATACCTCTTCAATTCGACGACGCTGTTCCTTCTGCTCTTCAATTCGTTTTTGTCGATCGTGCAAAAGTTGCCTCTTGTGTTCCTCAGGGTCTCGACGTTGAGCAGCAAGCTGGGCCTGCTGCCTCTTGTGGGCCTCGGAGCGCTCTTTGTTCTCCTGCTGAAGACGCTGAAAGTCCCGTCTCAGGGTGGACTCACCAGGCACATTAAGGATTGAACTAGGAGAATATTAAGGGGACATTTAGCTGCACAGTGAAAATTCTTAGAGTCCTGACTGTGACTTACCTAGACTCTCTGTCATCGCCACGGTTTTCCTCCTCTTCATCGCTACCACTGTACTCATACTCTGTTTCCTCTATTACAACATTGCAAAAAAAGTTCAGTTCAGCAAACTTCATAGACATCACATACAAATTCAGGATCACACATTCCTGTTAATGTTGTTCACTCACCTTTTTCTCCCCGTTTTTTGCGGGTACGGTCAATGTGGTCTTTGAGTTGGATTCGGACCTGGCGCTCGGTGGGCTGGTCTCTTATAAATGAATGTTTAAGTAGCTGCTCTGTAGATGGCCTGCTGGGATACGTCTTCACCAGGCATCCTTCTATAAAGTCTATGAACTTCTTGGACCTGTGTGAGAGATGGATAATAGTACACCAGTGACAGAAAGTGAGAGTGTGGAGAAATTGAGCGTGTTACATCCTGATCCAGCCAATATTTGTCAGTGTTTTGACTTGTATTACAGTAATGTTGAATTCATTACTGTAATACTCCAATGGTTTAATTAAAGTATGCACTCTGGA
Source organism: Pao palembangensis (assembly GCA_015343265.1). Lineage (NCBI taxonomy): Eukaryota > Metazoa > Chordata > Actinopteri > Tetraodontiformes > Tetraodontidae > Pao > Pao palembangensis. The sequence continues at coordinate 6,869,385 of CM027094.1, read as the reverse complement.
ACAAAGCTGGATATTAAATCGCATTTCCCACTTTTAATGTCAGGATTAAAAAAAACAAAAAAAATCACACACAGAAACAAAAAAAAAAAAAAAAAAAAAAAACACTCTTCTTCCACTTGTCATTCCATACATTAGTGATCACTGTCACCTATATTTCAACTCCCAGCAGGATGACTGGTAGCTCACCATTTTTTGGACTTCAGTTTCGGTGGTGGATTCCTTGGAATCAGGAAGAGGGCCCTCATAGGATGCATGTCACACAAGGCTACATAAATAAACATGGAAATAGTTAAACATTATCAAATCCTCCTCTTACTACTGAAAGTTAGACAACGTAGTGCAGGTTCAATTTAATATCTGAAAATTTCCGTATAAAAGCTGCAACTATATCTTCCATTACACACATCCCCGTTTCCTCAAACATGGTTTACAGTTGCTGACATCCAATATTTCCTGGTGCCCCAGGCTTATCGCTGCACTGTGAGAACAAGGCATGTGAGTCATTGTGTTCCCAGCGTAGGTAGCTAAACCTGACTGGTTAGCTTTATACTTTGTCAGTAAATAGGCTTTTGCAACACAATCTTTTTCATAACTTGGCTGCCACAGGCATGAAGAGCCATTTCTTTTAGCCTTTTAAAGTGGCTATAACATTTGCAATAACAACTATAAAACTGAAACTGTATTTAACATGGGGGTTAAACATGTTGATAATAATAAGATATTATAATAAGCCAGGAGTATTGGCCATAAAAAAGTCCAGTTTTACTAGTTATGAAACTGATGACGTGTCTAAGAACATACTAAATAATTCACAAATATACTTTAACAGGTGCCTTGTATGCCTCAGGTCTTTCAGAACAGCAGCTACATGGTGTGTTGGAGCCATAATAGTGCCACAAATGTATTTTTAATAAGGCCATACGTCAGGTGAACCACTTGAGACTCTCAAGTGTGTCCGAGTTTCTCAAAGTTTCAGTGGCTAGCTAGCATTACAGTTTAAAACTTTAAACCAAAATTAAAAACATTGTGAAAGTAAGAAAGCTGGATTTAATTGCCATTCAAATTTTTCTTAGTAGTCTAGCACATAAGCACGAGAACCCTTTGACTATAACACACTACAAATACAATAGCCAGGTCTGACAGGAACGTCACAGCAGGTCTTTCTCTCCATTAAACTGAAAAGATCTTTGCTATCAGCCTTCACACACCGACACCCAGTTCATGAATACACTATCTTGATTACAGTGAATCGGCTCTTCACCTGAGGGTACAGACAGCAATGCTGTCATTGATAAAGATTAATACCACATTTTATAACTGACATGAGGAGATTATAGAAATTACATCTGAATACAGAGACACTATGACATAACCATGAACATGTACAAAACAATGTACTTACGAGGAGCTCCCTCAGCCATCTCAATGGCTGTGATCCCCAAAGACCAGATATCGCTCTGTAAGATACAGGAAAAACCATGTTATCATCAATCTTTTAAACCCTGTATGTGTGAACACAAACTGTGCTGATCTTACTCTGTAGTCATAGGTGGAATCGGGGTTCTCATCACAGGCGATAACTTCAGGAGCCATCCAATACGGAGTGCCGATGAAAGTGTTTCTACGTCCAACAGTTCTATCCAACTGAGCACTCACTCCAAAATCAACTAAAGTGAAAACAAAGGCATAAGACATCACAAAGAGACTCTCATCACGAGATGTAAAAAAGCTTGCAGGCGTTTGATATACCAAGTTTGACTTCGGCGTTCTCCGTCAGCAGCACATTCTGCCCTTTGATATCTCTGTGAATGACTTTATGGGCATGGAGGTGAGAAAGGCCCTGCAGGCAGACAAAGCACACACAGCAGTCAGTACAGAGTGACTGTTGCTGCAGTTTTGTCTGAACTGTTGCGACTGTGGTGACGTACTCTCAGAATTTCTCTGCAGATGTACGCAATCCAGTCCTCCTTCAGAGAGCTGCCCTTAGTGTTTTTCACAAGGTCGGTCACTGATCCTGCACCACAAAACTCCATCACCAGCTAAAAAAAAATGACACACAAAAGGTGAATCAGCACAACTGATGAGCTACACAACCGTAAAACATAAGACTGGGTACAGAGGTGACGAACCCAAAGCTGGTCATCATGTCCTGGTGGACTCTTTTTGACAAAGGCACCGTAGTAAGTGGCTATGTTGCGATGGTGACTGTACTTTTTCAGCATGTTGATTTCAGCTTTGATCTCCTCTTCTTCCTCCTCTGTCACATCCATCACTTTGATGGCAGCCAGCTGGCCAGTCTTCACATGACGGCCCTGGGTCAACAATTTGGATCATTGTGACAATGGTCTACAGAACTAATAAAGAACTGGGGTGCCATGCTTGAACTCCTGTGTGTTGTGCAAATTAAGTGCGGTGTACATTTTTCAGACTGAGTACATACCACCATCAAAGTAAAATTAAAAACAGAAAACTTCAAGGTTGTGAAATGAATTCATGTATATTTTACTATGAGTGGTCTTTGCAGTCCGGTCAGTTTTAAAGCAACTCACCACAATCTGCCCTCCCCCATAGTTCCCCTGTAATTCACATGTGATGATCCTCACCTTGTACACCTGTCCATATGTTCCATTGCCTACAACCTCGACCAGCTCGAAGATTCCTGCTGGATCCTATGAGACACAGACAGATCGACACATAAGCACCACACATTAATCACAGAAGACTTCATTTATTCATCAGCATAATTTTTTTAGTCTTAAGAGCAAAACTGAAACCTACACACAAAGATTTTCTAGTGGGTGATTGCTACTTTATTGTATTTTCTAGGCTACTCTTTAATGTCAAAATGGAGGCATTATTTTTTGCTGTCTCTTTAGTTAGAAGTGATTTCTTACTATTACGTCAGGCAGACTGAAAATAACAGAAAAATCTCTGATTTAATCAGTGCAATACTTCATTTACCAAAGCAAATCCTCACATTTTCATCAACACTCTTACACACAAATAACGACAATTCAAATCTGCCTTAGCAGAACACAAACCAAACATGTCTAGCTACTACTGTTATGCTCATGCCAATTCAAATCTCACATTTCCACATTACTCATCTGAATTAATCCTTCCTGGCCAATCACCATCCAAAAGTCTTTCCATGTAGAATAAACAAACAAACCCTGATATAAATAATGTAGATAAGATATACACAGAAGTAAGCTGACAAACAGGCCTTTTGGCCTTTTCCTGATTTGTTCATTTTAAATTTAAATTCACTTAGACATTTCACTAATAATGAGGAGACCGCTTTGACTCAATTATGCAACTCCCCCGGGAGACAGGGGAAAATGACAAGCAGTTCCACTTTCCAGCAATTTCAATATGGCTTAAAGAAAATGTGTGGGTGGTGAGACTGCTGCTGTGGGTTTAGAATGTACATTGTGACCTATCCTGCTTTCATCTCTTTTCTAGTGATGGTTCTCTACCTTCAACATGTAGGGGAATGATTCCTTAGAGACAAGGTCCATTAATATATAAAAGACTTGGTACTAAAACTATAAAATGGCCACAAATTTAATTTAAATTTAAAGCATTAACATGATGATATAAACATACCCGCCACATTTTGAAGCATGTTACGTACAAGGACATAAAAGGGGGATGGGAGTGTCTGACGTCAAGCAGGAGAATAAAGGTGTGAAGAGATTCATGTAATGACGTGGGTGGCAGGGCTTCACCCACATCCAGTGCAGAGAGTGGGATGAGAGGAATGAGATAATATAAGGGGAAGGGTACAGTTATATTTGATGAGTGGAACAGCACATTCAAACATACTGCCGGAAAGGGTCGGGCAAAAAAAAAAAAAAAGACACAAAAAAAAAAAAACCTGCAGGCCAAATTCAAAACTCATTCTATCCTCCAACAGTTCTTATGCAGTTAGATTTAAGGAAGAATGAACTCTAAAATACACCAGTAATAAGGGATGCTGACCATATATTTCCTGCAGGAGTGTAATGTCTGCAGGGAGGCGAAGCTTTACCTTTTTTATTTCAAAATCTGTGGTTACACTACTCCAACATCATTATATCAAACATTTTCAATCTTGTACGTCTTAATAGAACCCTCTGTGCAACAGGGCCTGGACTTTAATGTATGATTTCAGTACTCAAACACCCTGTATTATTACACTAAGAGGGTAACTTCAGAAATGTATAAAGAGTTGTCTGACTATAGATGAATAAATTCTCAGGAACACAGAAACATTCAGTAGATAACAGGTCAATCCTGTTATTAGGAAAAATGCCAACTCAAACAGCAATAGAATTCAATCTTTTCATTACTGCATGGTAAATGACTCATCTGTTAGAATAACCTATTTGTAAACACTGAAATTGTGGATTATTATCTACAAAACATATCTTGATCTTGTATATAAAATATATATCAATGACACATTTACATGCACTCGAGAAATGTGATAAATAAAAAACCTTGGTTTAATAAATAAAGCATATCACATTGAAGCCCAGATCAGACATCAGATAATTAACAGAATTATACAGTATGTTCATGTAAATGGGTCCACTGTTTCCAAAGAAGCTTTTTTTAAGTACAAACCAGCCGTAATCAGTGGTCTTATTATTATTCCAAGATTCTTTTTTTTTTTTCCACACACAAAAAACTCGTTTATGCCAAATACAGCAAGCATGGACTTGTTTCACAGAAACAAAATAAAATCACAAGACTACACTTCTTAGGGGTTTGAGTTCCAAAGGATTTGTGCTACTTTCTTATCTGTATCCACACTATCATCATGCTCATGACTTTGATGGTCAAATATTTGTTGCAGGTTTTAATGAACAAAAATATGAAATTCAACAAATGTCTAGCCCGAAACACTAACGATGAGGACTATAGACAACAATAAAACAACAAAAACACGCTTGTTGTTTGGTACAGTTCAACAAAGTTTCCTTTTGGAAACTCCCCTTCTGTCTCCTGGAAGACCAGGATGCCTACAGGACAAAGGAGGCTTTTGGAGTCAGAGTTCTCTAAATTTGAGGCTCAAGTTTAAATTCTGTGAATGTTAACCCTGTGTCTCCAATGTGTGCTCGTACTCTCTACAAGGCCACATTCAAACAACGGAAGGAGCCTGTCATGATTTATTTGATGGTAAAGACTGTTACCCTGCTACCTGACTGTTCATCTGTGCTGCATGCAATTTGTACATTAATTAATTATAGAACAAGGTTGTCAAGTGTATTTCTCTGGGACTCAAGTCTGGGAACCTGTAGTATCTTCAGGCTGACACTGAACACTTTATATGCCTGCATTTGACAGATAAATAATGCAACACTACGCACTACAACACGCAATAATGCTACATTATCACTTCTAAATATACACCCATTGATTGCTGTCACATTTTACAAACATTCATGAGCAGAGAAAACACATGTGGGGAGTTCACAGAAAGACACATCTGTTGGAACATTTGGTTCATAAACTAATTGGTAACAGGTGATTTCTTGTTGGATATGAGAAGTGAATGATTTAAATGTGCCTGATCTGGGGGGAACATGGATTCCCCCACCGTCAACCACTGTCAGTAAAAGCGGCTCAGTAATCAAACATGTTTGGACTCTGTGATCCAGAGTGCAGAATGTTTTTGTCTCAAATTATAACTGTAATAAAGGCTTTTTGCAAAAACAAAAAAAAAAGGTCTGGTTGGTTTCCAAGTATAATATTTTATATATATTTGGACTGTTGCAGAAGGTCTTACAGACTATTTTTGAAATGAGCAACAGAGCCACTAACAGTTCTCTAAAGTGTTTGTGGGCTTGAGAATTATAACAATTTTTATTTCAACAATGGATCCCATTGCATGTAGGCCATTTCTTGGGCTGTTTCACTGATGGTAAAACTACGTATGTCTACAATGAAATGAAAACTACACAACACTTTTTATGGTTTATACAATTCCAAAATAATAATTAAAATTCGATTTGGGCTTGAAGAAATTCACCACAGAGTAACTGCCATAGGAACATCTGACAAACAGCTGGAATTAAGATAAACCTACATTTACCTGAATTTCACTTTCCAACAAGTACTGTCTGTCAGGGATGGCTGGCCACTTCTCAGCCTCTCTGCATTTACTAGATCTCCAACCTGGTTCCATGCCATAAGTCAGTTGTTTACAGTGGAATGCACAGTCAAGGCTCCCTTATTAAGTGTCTGATCCCATACTCATGCACTAAAAGGTGCATAGTTTACGCTGTTAACTTTGGGGACATTTGAAATCCTGGTTATTACTTCTGTGCACATTACTCATTATAATATTTTATATTGATGTTTCGTCATGGAATTCTCATATGATGTTAATTCAAACATCTTGGAATTGACAGCATAAACAACAAAAAACACTCACAATTTAAAAACTTGGTTGTCTTTATTGTTTTTTTTTCTTTTTCTAAATTAATTTGAAAAAAACATAGATTGTATTTTTAAATTCAATGCAAAAGAAATCACTCAAGAAAAAAGTTAACTTCTGTCTGTAATTTAAAAAATAATCCATGGTGCCACAGAAAGGACAACAGGTAAGTTTTTGGACGCAAAAATAAAAAACATCTTCCAGATTTCTTTGGAAATAGCAGGCCAGAAGATGCATATCTCACCGCAACTTTGTTGCGTTGGCGTTTAATAGCCGTGGTCGTGTCACAGGCAATCTTGTTTTATGTAACAACGTGTAAGTGAACCATTAGAAGCAGAATTGTGTGTTGATACTCACCCTCAGAGCGGCGAGGTCTATGTCATCCAGGCTTCGTGTGGGGGCGTTTTCAGACATAGCTGCTGAAACTTGAAAGCTAACAAGTTAGCCTGGTAGGAAGTGTCGGGAGCCGCTAACACGACAAATTGGCTGTCTGATATGCCGAAACCGCTGCGGAACGACGCGGGAGTACTTAGATGAGCAAACACATCGCAGATTTAGACGCACCCAGTTTGGCTAGCTCACGTCAACTCTGGCCGAGGGCTATGTTGTCCGCAGTTGTTTTACAGAAATGCCACCGGCGATGCAAGATTACAACACTTTTAACTCAAATGAAGAGATTTTAACAAATCGACAATGTCACCTTTAAAATGCGATTGGTGTCAACAAAGATTTTCAATGCGATACAGCTCCACTGTTGCTGAACACCTCGCAGCGTTCATTTTGACAAGACGACGAGTCTTTGCCGCTGTACAACATCGCAGCTAATTTTAATAAATATTAAAAAAGCTTGCAAAAAACTATTGTAAATGTATGATTTACCGCTGAAAATATTCCTTGTTTTGCTTGCCAAGTATAAAAATAGCGTCTACTGCGTAGCAACGCAGCAGTTGTTTTTAAGGAAAACGCAATGTCTTGATGTGATGGCGTCCGGATCCGTCCGCACCGCACCAGAACCGCCTGTCAGGCTGTCACTGTCCGCCTTAAAAATGCTCACAAAATAATACTAAACGACAGGTGTGGGGGGGAAATGTATTAACAGCCTCACCTGGAATATGATTCAGAGCGTCTGCAGTTAGCAAACTTGTTAACGCGACTTATTAAAGTCTGCCAGAGTGTTCGATAATCCAAACGCCGTCAGGTGCGCGTGATCAATCTACATTAAATGTCTTGCTAATGCGGCTACGATAAAAGGCTAAACATTATTTTTCCAGAATAAACTTTCGTGTTCATCCATTTTCTGTGTTGACAGTCGTGCCCAGTACTGCCAACCTCCCTGGGAAAACACAGGCAGGCTCTATGTTCTCACCAGCCGCCGTAATACTTGTAAACCGGAGCCTTAGACTATAGTTAAGCGTCGCTTTCGTTCGTCAGCGTCCAAATTCTAAAAAAAACAAACAAACAAAAAAAAAACTTAAAACTTCAAATCCAACGCAGTAGATTCGACACAATTCCAAACTGCAGATAAGCGCAAAACTTGTTATTTCGCCATGTTTTGCTTCTCAAGTCTTTCCTCCCACTCCCTGGCTTGTCTTGCGGGATCGTGTTAACGATTGGCTGAGCACAGCGCTCCTGAAGTGTTTTCGTCTCTTGAATATCTACGGTGCTTCATCAGGGACAAATTACTTGTGGCATAACGCTGGATGGATTCTACCTACGCAAGGACTTCAGCTGAGGTCATCCTTTGCAGACAATCACTCAAATCCATACTTAAGCATCAAAATTGTGACAAATTATCAAAAGCCACACTTTTTTTAAATGTTCGTCTACTGTGTCCAATCAAAATGTGTAAAAAGCTGTTTGGGAAATTTACATAAATTAGAATGAGTGATGTTTATAAAGCTAAATTCAACTCAGATATAACTATGTAACATGCAACTGTAGTGTAATTTTTGCAAAGACAAATGTTTAGGATTATTTGTCTTTGCAATAATCATAGTACAGTTGCATGGCCCACACTGCACCATCATAATTTTCAGTTTGTCCTCATGTTTAAAATAGGTAAAAAAAAAAAAAGTCAATGAGATAATATAGATTTGAATGACCATGTTTATTGAAGTAATAAAAAAGTAATATACAAGCAAATCCATTTTCTATAATTGCTGGACCCCTGAGTGTTAGAAAAAAACAAACTTTATGTTAACTTTAATTAACTAGGCATATATGTATGAATAAAATAAATTCACAAGGTAACTCTTAGGGATAGTAATGATTAAAAGGCAGCAGTTTGAGCAACATGAGTAAACAAATAAAATGTTGATAATGCTGGTGAATATTTGAGTAAAAGAAACTAAGATTCATGACAGAAACAATCTAAGGTCACTTCTTAGAACATCAGAGATTTGTGCTTCAAGAGCTCCAATCAAGACAACCATATCTCACTAAAAGGCAGCTTGACTTGTGCAAATGCTTCAAGTTTGCAAAATACAGTGAGTACGGAAAGTATTCAGACCCAATTACATTTTTCACTCTGTTATATTGCAGCCATTTGCTAAAATCATTTAAGTTGATTTTTTTCCTCGTTAATGTACACACAGCACTCCATATTGACAGAGAACACAGAATTGTTGACATTTTTGCAGATTTATTAAAAAAAAAAAAAACTGAAATATCACATGGTCATAAGTATTCAGACCGTTTGCTGTGACACTCATATATTTAACTCAGGTGCTGTCCATTTCTTCTGCTCATCCTTGAGATGGTGCTACACCTTCATTTGAGTCCAGCTGTGTTTAATTATACTGAATGGACTTGATTACTGATCACTGTGGTTGAGCTCCAGAGATGCAGTCGGGAGATGGGAGAAAGTTGTAGAAAGTCAACCATCACTGCAGCCCGCCACCAGTCGGGGCTTTATGGCAGAGTGGCCCGACGGAAGCCTCTCCTCAGTGCAGGACACATGAAAGCCCGCATGGAGTTTGCTAAAAAAACACCTGAAGGACTCCAGGATGGTGAGAAATAAGATTCTCTGGTCTGATGGGTCCAAGATAAAACTTTTTTCTCTTTTTTTCACTTAATTCTAAGCGGTATGTGTGAAGAAAACCAGGCACTGCTCATCACCTGTCCAATACAGTCCCAACAGTGAAGCATGGTGGTGGCAGCATCATGCTGTGGGGGTGTTTTTCAGCTGCAGGGACAGGACGACTGGTTGCAATTGAGGGACAGATGAATGCGGCCAAGTACAGGGATATCCTGGATGAAAACCTTCTCCAGAGTGCACAGGACCTCAGACTGGGCCGAAGGTTCACCTTCCAACAAGACAATGACCCTAAGCAGACAGCTAAAATAACGAAGGACTGGCTTCACAACAACTCTGACTGTTCCTGAATGGTCCAGCCAGAGCCCTGACTTAAACCCAATTGAGCATCTCTGGAAAGACCTGAAAATGGCTGTCCACCAACGTTTACCATCCAACCTGACAGAACTGGAGAGGATCTGCAAGGAGGAATGGCAGAGGATCCCCAAATCCAGGTGTGAAAAACTTGTTGCATCATTCCCAAAAAGACTCATGGCTGAAAAAGGGGGGTGCTTCTACTAAATACTGAGCAAAGGGTCTGAATATTTATGCGATATTTCAGTTTTTCTTTTATAATCTGCAAAAATGTCAACAATTCTGTTTTTTCTGTCAATATGGGGTGCTGTGTGTACATTGAGGGGAAAAAAATGAATTTAAATGATTTTAGCAAATGGCTGCAATATAACAGAGTGAAAAATTTAAGAGGGTCCGAATACTTTCCGTACCCACTGTACATAAGAACGGAATGTGTGAACAGTACTGAAGGTAACAATATGTTACTAGCTAATCTGTGAAAGGTGCTTCAAGTAGAGCCAAGACTGCATTTACACAGAACACTTGTCATATGTTGTGTAATTGTGAACACGTGTAGAAAAGTGTAGAAAGTATTATTTAAGTTTCTCTGTCAAAGGTTAGATTAAGGACTACGTTACATTATTGCCTCGTTCAGTGATTAGTTATAGTTTAATATGCAAGGCTCTTTAAAATACTTTAAAACCACAGGATAAAAAAAGCAAGAATCTCAACAATATTGAGTTTATATACCATTCTGACTTAGTGGCTGCCTCTCTCAATCTTATGGCACGATTTCTTTAGAGACATGGAGAAGACTTGGTATCAACTTGATGAGTAATAAATCATCAAAAATAGTAACATTGATTTACCCAAATGTTCATTCCAAGGTAACATACACATTTTTTTCATCACACTAGTTTTTTTTTTTTTTTTTTGTTGTTAAACTAAAATTATTTTAAAAGGGAGGCAATTTACAATTTCAGAAAATAAGCCACATACTTCTGTTTACATGTCTGATTTGGTGTTGCCCCAACCATGGAAACTGCACATCTGCTACAGAGACAACAGACGAGACACACAAGCCCACATGTAAAGCACCTAAATAACTAATCTCATATAGCAGTAGATATGGAAGCCATTTTAGTGGAATTAAAAAATTTTAAATGTAAAAGTACCTCTGACTCTAACAGCTTTGTCTAAGCAAATAAATGTTGATCTTAAAGATTTTTACTCACTTGGCCCAACTTACAATTTCAAGCACTAAACAGAAAACGTGCCTTTTTTTTCTCTTTTGGCCCTCTGTTCCAAAACTCCTAAAATGACTTTGCTTATGCAGAATCTGTCAGTCCTATTGAGATACTGCTAATTTCTCAGCACGTCACTCTGTTATCCCCCTCATAGGAGCCCTCCCTACTCTGTCCCATCCAGTCTTTATTTCAGCAACAATCCAGTCATCTCTTTATATCCGTCTCCATAACAACCACAAATGTTCTGACAGATTTGCTGGCACTGCAGTGAGAGGTGAAGCCTCAGAGGGAGAGTGAGAATGAGAGAGAAGACACCCACCCACTGAAAAAAACCCTGCACTGATAACTGTACACTATGTTCCCAGATCATGTGATATGCTTGATTTCTAATATAACCCCACAACTCTCTCCTGAGTCATACATCCATTTTGTTTTGCAGACACCATTGTGATCAAACTGGCCTGTACAGAATGCTATCTTAATAAAAATCTACCATTAACAAATTACTTGTGTTTCCCAAATGTTCCCCGCTAGTGCATTAACTACATCAGTGCACTGTTTTGATGTGCACAGACTATAGGGAGAATCAGCATGTGAAGCAGCTCTACAGTGTTTACGGTGGTCTAGTGTGGGCTGAGCAGTGTTTATGTCCACAGCCCAACAGGAGCCATGCCTTCCTTGGTGTTCAGCGGAGGCAGCAGGTTCTCCTCGCACAGGAACTTCAGGGGGAAGTGGACCAGCAGCCCTCGTACGGCCTTCAGCTCTTCTCTGGCCTGTTCGAGGTTTGTGTCACAGAGGCGCTCCTGGGCAGTGTACTCCTTCAGCTCTCGTGTGTTGTGCACAGTGTTGTGGGGCAGACATTTGAAGACCTGGATGTAGGATATCAGAGTTAATCTATATATATTTCTACTTAAATGGCATCAACTGTGTAGTGAAAAAGTGGAGATGTCTCTAACACTTGCTTCTTTGCTTTAATTTCTACCTTATCATAGATGGAAGCATTAAGTTTAGCAGCTGCATTCCAGGTCAGGAAGAAAAATTCATCACTGATTGGATCATCAGCACTGATAGTTGGGTCTGACTGCGCTCCAACAAGGACACTAAAATAAAAAAAAAAATGGTATCATGTCAAATTTGATCACATTTTTAAAAATATTAGTTACCCAAGATTGTTTCTTTTTTTTTTTGTGTGTGTGTATTTAAAAAGCATATTAGCAGCTGTGTGCAGTTGAAACAGACCTGAAACACTCTTTGCGCAGAGCCAGTGTAAGGGGTCCTGCCTGGTACTCCTCCCCTCCCATGATGGATGGCACTCGCTCTTCATCTTCCACAAATACTGCCATCTCGCTGTCCCGGTTGCCCAGCATGCTTCGATCGTTAATGTTGGCTGAGCCTGGAACACATATGGCATACATCGGCCATCATTTAGGCATCAGTCATCAAACCAAAAATCACAACATGAAACACCTATTTCTTTTTTTTTTACATTGCAATCACACTCTATTTTTCATTATTTCCTGTCCTTTGTGCAATTATGATGTAAAAATACAGCTAAATGTATCAAAAATACATTTTAGCTTTAATTGTAGTTCAAATACATCCCAGGCTGCATATGAAAATGAGGGATGAAAAAGGTAAAAGATGACTCAATGTGACTCACCAATGATATAACAACGGTCATCGGCAACAAGGGTCTTGCTGTGTACATAAATGAGCTCTGTGACAAGAGAGCCGGAGAGTTGGGCATGTGTTCTCAGGCCACAAACTGTGATGTATTCAGTCCATTTATCCTCAACTGGCAGGGGAGACAACGGTTCAAAGACAAATACATTTAAGATGTATTAAAAAACACAAAGACTCAAGCTTTTGAAAGGGTGAATGATGCATATTAAGAGAGACTTGGCATTATTCTTAAAATGAATGCAGATGCTGGAAAATTACCTTCCTTCAGTCTTGAAAGGATGGAGTGTTCTCCTCTGCACAAGGTTCTGGGATATTAAATACATTACATTTCATTAAATGATATTGTAATACATCATGAAAATACTGGCACAATATTCCTTAGCAAAAATCTTTAGTGATTGTCAGCTTGTTGAAACATAACCACAACACAATAAATTCAAGCATTTACAAATTAAAATACATTTGATTTTACACATTAGTAATATGATAAAGAACAGTCAAAAATACTGGTAGGTATATACATAGGTACATAGGTCAGTTAGGACAAAGCTGATGCAATGAAAATCAAGGGTGAAAATATATAATACGGAAGATGAATTGAGAAAATTATTTGAATGAAATAATGGCTGGAGTGATGGCTGCAGAAAATCAATATCAGCTACATCAGCATGATGAAAAAACCTGTTTTTATTTTTCTCAGTTGTAGTCTTTGAGCTGGTCTGTAAAGGGAAATTAGATAGGAGATAGGAGAAGTCCTTCACCTGTAAGTGAAATGCAGAATGGCTTTGATAGCATTTCCACCACCTTCACTGATGTCTCCTTCAAACCCAGGAAGCAGAGGAATCACCACAAACACTCTGTATTTCTTCTGCTCTCTGCAATAAGATACAATATAAACATATATGTTGTCTCTTAAGGTTCCAAATTCAAATATACAACATGTACACGTTGTATATATATGTTATAAACATATGTTTATAACTAACTACTGGTACCAGACCTGTGTGCGCGCAGGATTCGATTCACGATTGCGTCACCAATTTCATTATATATGGTCTTCTCATCGGCACAGCTGATGAAGAACTGGTTCTGAGGGCAGAGGACAAAGCAGATGGTGGCTCAGCATGAGGTCCTGGCTGGGAAGGAAAGGTGACAGGTATCTGGACAAAAAGGGCCTGAGCTATGGCTGCATTCAGACTTTCATTCTTTTTTTTGTGTAAAAACAGTTCAAGGTTACGGGGACATTTTTTGCCGTGGTTTGTCTTGTAACCGTTTCATGAAGACTTGAAAAGAACATAATCCAAACTTTAATGATTTTGACAGGATTTGATCACTTGGATGTTGAGATAATGGAACTGACATGAGCTCAGTCAGTTTATTACCTCTATGTAGATGAAGTGCTGGCTGTTCTCGATGGTGTGGATATAAGCCTTGAGGATTGAGTTCTCACAGGTCCCAGTTGACCAACGATCAGCAGAGCGCAAAACCTGAAGGAAAAAAAATACATTTATGTAATGTAAATTAAAAAAAACAAATGATTTAAATTCATTTTCGCAGTATAACTCTGAAAAATTGCAAATTAAATCTAAAATACTGACAAACCATTAAGTTATATCTGTTCAACTAATAGTTTGACTAAATTAATTTAAATGCAGCTGTAATACAGAAACATGAAACTGTATCAGGGACACATTGTAAACCTGTCTAACAACTGACGGCCCGAAACATAAATAAAAGGATTAAAGTCCAATGATGCACAACTAAAAAAGCTACTAAAAGAGCTACTTTTCAAGAGTAAGAGAATAATTCATCCACAATGGAGCTACTGGTTTGAACAAAGTCAGTTGGAGCCTTTCAAAACACATCAGATGTGCAAAGAACCACTGTTCAAACCAGAGCTTGCGAGTATAAAAGTATCATGTAACCTGCAATTTTGATCAAAAAGAAAATGCAGCTGACGGAAGATCGGGGCTTTAAGAACAATCAAACAGCAATTCTGATTTAAATATTTAGGCGTGAGCGTACACAACCCTTTGGTACATAAAGATAAGAATTTATCGCATAAGAAAACCGCATTTTAGATGCTTGTTGGAAGTAAGATACTTCCGCTTGTCCCACTCTGTGTCTTTGGCAAAGCACTTGTTTTCTCTGCCTTTACCAAAGAGATTAAAATAGTTGGAAGCCAGTGATTCCTCTGTGGGCTTTACTCTTGTTGCGCCATCTGTTATACTACTAATACACAAGCAGCACCACTCAAGTCAGAGCAGTGTCTTTGTTGACTAGAAACCCATCCGACTCAAGTAGATCTCACAAAAAATGAGGCCGTGGTCGTTAGAATAAAAGAATTTTGATCTTTGATTAACTGTTTTATTAGTTACATCAGTGTATATTATCATAGACATCTTGAAACAAAGACATATTTAAACAATCACAAACACAACAGTACTACTGCATGAGCAGTAGAGGATTTCTGGCTGTGTCTAGCAGGAAGACTCTGTTCTCTTCGGTATTTGTTGTGCCTGTTTTGCACCTGGCTGTTGTTCTTGAACAAAACTGCCACCCACAGAGTTTGGAACCAAGACCTGATTGATCTGGAACACTACTGTTACATCATTTGGGCACAGTCAGTATAAGAAACTCTATGTATGCGCAACAGAAAGGCTGCAAAAGTCTACATTTCATATTTGACAGTAAAGTCAATAAAGAAGAGGATTTCTCTTTCCTTTAACACATCTCTTCCAGTTTTCCTGCTAACAAAAAAAATAGTTTTTTTTTTACTACAAAAGATATGTATAAATACCTGCACTTTGGCCTTTTTGGAGCCAGGAACAGTGAATGAGAGCAAGTCAGCAGTACACTGAGACTTGGGGAGGAGGTAAGGATAGAAATCATCCTTGTACTTGATTTTGAAGATCTAAAGAAGACATTAGAAATAAAAGGGTTTAAGTAATAAAGGCATTAAAAAAACATTTTAACAGCCTACAAATTACTGGAGACAATTAAAAACATGCAAGCTAAGTACTGGACAGACTCCACAGCGGTAGACATGTACACATTCAAGGATGAAATAAGAAACTAACAACAAACGCAAGAATATATATTTTTTTAAATCTCATGCTGACCTTGGTGAAGTTCCATCTCTGAATGAAGTGTCGTGCTACATCCCTGGCAGCTCTGCCATGAACAGCAGCAGATAAATCACGCCATGGCATGCGAGGAACCTTAACTCTGTCAATGTTATCTTGGAAGGGAAACAAAAGAGAAAAGTCTTTGACCCTGGTATGCAGCCACTCAGAGCTTCTGTTAGAGCAGACAAGTGACAGTAGCAACACAGCCTGATAAAACTAATAAAAGAAACAGTTTGGATTCTAATTGTTGCTAAAGAGATGATATACCTTCAAATGGTCTATTCAGCTGGACCCAGTCTTTCCTGATAAAGTTGCTGTAGTCTTTGCCAAGCCACAGTTTACTGTTTCCTGTCAAATCTTGCGGAGCCACCTTGGCCTGGTTATTGGTTTCAGATGGTTTTGGATCATCAGCCACAGTATTGTCCTATTCAGGTAAAAGTTCAGTGTGACATATCATCAGCATTCTACTTCGATGAATAACCATAAACACGCTCGTGTTTAGGGATATGCAACAAAGTATTCTTACTCCTGTATCTGCTTCAGGCTTCTCGTTGGTCACCCTGTCTGGTTGTTCTGGCAAACCCAGGTCAGTTAATCTGTACTTGCAGTCATCCCACCTCCCGAATGCTAGGTCAATCCCCCCAACAAAGGCCACCGTTTGGTCAATGGCCACCATCTTTTCATGGTGAGCCCACAAGTACACCACAGAGGAAACATGATCCGGGTGTCGCATTACCTGAGGGACAGAAATAATGAAAAGAAAGGACTCATTCATTGTGCAGCTGAAGCTTTGCACATGGTGGTGCAGAAACGAGCCAGACCTTGATGTTCGGGTGCATATTCATGAGAGTCCTTTTGCTGTGCTCGCTATTGATGCCCAGCGCCAGCTCGACCTCTTTGTAGAGCAGGACGCACACTTTGACTCCTTGTTCCTGCATGAAACAGTTCAAAGCAAATCGACGGCCATTTAAAGACAATCAGCAGGACAGATGTGGTTCTTTATTAAAACGAAATTCAAGAAAAGGAAAAAGAGAAAGAATCATTACGGCTTTGCGTCTGAGTATCTCATCTAAGCGCCAGTAGTTGTCAGTTGCTGGCCTCTTTAGGAACACTTCGGGGCTAAGCCTAAAGAGGAATAAGGTATTTTAATACACTCAAAATATTTAAATATCTGAACTACAGTCAATACAAAGGCTTCATAGCATCATCACTCCACTCAGTGAATTAACCAGTTAATTAAGTAACATTGTTTGTAATTAAAAAAACATGACGTGTACAAGAGTTTTGTAAAAATGTAAAATCAACCAATTAAAACTATGGTTAATTTAATATTTCATTTTAAAACTCTTACATCATTATCCAGAATTATGACTACATTATTTAAAATGAACTTTCTGAGTGGCAAGGTTATTAAAATTACACGCACCACCAATCTGTGATGAAAATTTCCTCCTTAGCTTGTTCAAGAGCATCAGCCAGGTCTGCAAAGTAGCCGCGCCCATTCACATACCTTCAGACAACAACCATACGTTAATCCATAAGAACGGCACCTGAAAACTCCAGTAACAGGTAGATTCTGACCATTTAGTGAGCGTGTTCTCCCGTGGAGGAGCAAACCCATCGAAGCGCTGTTCTTTGAGAAAGTCACACGTTTCTGCCAGCAGATTGATTTCGTGACTCCACCAATGAGCTTGTCTGTAGCTGCTGCATTTGATGACCAGTCTCCTGGACAGGAAATGAAAGACCCCAATCACAACATCTTCAGTAAAGGTGAAAGACACTGGTGCTGGTGTGGGTAAAATCAGCTGAACTACCTAGTGAAGTTCTCAAAGCACACTCCATATTTGGTGTCTGTGTAGGCGCGGCCCACTTTCACTTTGAACTCCTTGTCGAAAAGCAGCACAAAGTTTATGTGTCCATAGTCTCTGTTCATGTACATCAGGAAGGAGTCTTTCACCACCAGCCAGCGCCGTGACCAGCGGAAGCAGAAGCGATGATGACCAATACAGTTCAAGCCCTGGATCCTGTGGCCCCCTGATCTCTTGAAAATGGGCCCCTCCCTGAAACCCAAAGGTGAGAGAAATGTGCCACAGCCTGAACAACTGATGCTTAAAATAACAAAATGGTTTCTTACGAGCCTTTTGGTCCAAGATCAGTGACAAAGGAGAGTGGACCAACAGAGAGGAACTCCAGCTGAAAGTGGACACAAACATGTCATCATAGTGCAATCCATCATTTGTACTCGTTTCTTTTGTTAAAAATCGTACCATGCTGTGGGCGTTCCTGCAGAACACGTTCTCCAGCAGCCCATTCAGGTACTCCTCCAGGTATTTCTGTGGTTGGAAAGCAGAGCATGACTTTGTTCTTACTAAATGCAACTTTTTTTGTTTCTTGAGAGTGAAACAAAATCAAGTGTGAATCTGTGCAATTTAAAATGCAGTAATTATATGTAATTACTGCAAATATAAATATCATTGAGGAACCGTATTTGTGCAGAGAACATGTGGGTGTTGAATACCGGTGTGTCCAGGCCAAATGTAAGAGGAACCTTTGCTATTTTCTTTTGTTTAAATTTGCTTTGAAATGTTTAGTACCATTTTGCTGGAAGTTCTTCTGGTCCGTTCTGTGCCCTGTAAACTGGGCATCTCCTCTGACATGGCCCTGAGTTGTTGCCTGTCCTTTGTAAACCTTTAAGAGAAAATTGAGTATTCAAAATGCTGAAGTCTGTCACTTAAAATGACCTGATGATGCATTTCTCAGAATGACTGTATTTGTATACACTAGGCAAACCTTGACAGGGGCAGCAAATGAATCATCATCTTGTGCTTGTAAAGGTCTCGATGCAGCTCCTGGAATTGTTTGTATTTCCTCTTCACTGTCCAGTGGAACGGGCCGTGAGTTAGCCGCACTGTGTAGAGCGTGCCTACGTGGACCTGACAGGATGTGATGGATCTGATTTACATGTCAATGGGTCAAGCATTAGGATCAAATGCTACAAATAGCGCTCACTACAATTTTAACATGGTTTCACCCAAATTTAAAATGCTTTTGATAAGCTCTATCTTAGAATAGACTATAAATGTAGGTGTGTGAGACTCCTGAGTATTCTGTAAAAAATATGCCCATAGATAGAAAAATCATAGACATTTTTCCAAATTCCCAATATTTTCAACACAAAACAGCTCGCAATATATATTTTTAAGCAAACCTCTACTATCTTGGCTATAAATGTATGGACAAATATAACAAATAGCTTAGCAACTTAGCAAAGCTCGTAGTAACTTAACTGAAAATGAATAAATCTTAGAGGTCAAAGCTCTTATGTTATTCACAATTGAATCCAATTATAAATTAATAAAAACTACAGATTTTAAAAATGTACATACCTTTGATGATCGCGTCGTGTATTTCTCAGTGTTGTCCACTTTGCAGGTAATAGGGACTCCAGGTATCAAGTAAGGCACTCCCTTCTCTTTTAATTCAGGAAGATGGTGCACCACGAGGAAAGGACGCCCGTCTGTGTGCCAGAATAAAGCACTTCAGTGGAAAAAGGTGCCAACAGCAGCTTTGCACTATGTGATGCAGAGATGACACAGTCTGTTTTTCTTACCACTGCTGGACATGAGACTGTCCAACTCATCAGGACTCAGACTGTGAAAGTCATGCAAAAAGCGCCTTTGGCCCAAGTTTTGGGCGGTGGAGCTTTGAGCCATCGGCTCAATCACTTCCTCTAGACTTTCCATTGGAGTGCTGCTGCAAGTGCCAGTTGCCCTGGTGACTAAAATAGAACATTAATATTTAAGTTTTAACAACTGAGCATGTAGTACGCACTTCAGTTCAAGGCGTGACAAAACTTTTGATCAAAAAAAGAAACCAAACACACCTCAAATTCCAAAAATTCAAATTCAGAATGCTGCTACTACTCTTCATCAGCAGTAGTCTGGGCAGGCGTAGCTGCACAAGTACACATTTGTAAACGCAAAACCCAAACTAGTAGCTGGATTCATGTACCAGTGTTCAATGCAGTCATCATTCACATTACAATAGGTCTACAAGCAACAGCAGAGGATATAAAACAAACATCCTGATAGGTGTTTTTTAAATAGCAGCATGATCAATCAGGACGAAGCATTCCAGCACAACTCAGAGTGACACGGGCCAACAGCTGACTGATAAAACATCAAATATTTCACGCAGACATCTTGTACTGGGTGTTACACTTGATCACTGACATTGTAACAGGCGAGAAGTTGGCCCCACCCCATTCAAAAGAAGGAAAAGATATACATTTCCTGAGAAACAACACTTTAAGAGGGGATATGTGTGCAAAAAAGAGTCCAAATGGAGAAAAAGATTAAAATAGAATACACAGTAATGCCTTGAACTGGAGTGTTTTGCTGCCTTTCCTGACATTAAGATCTAGTAAATGTGAACTTTCTGTGCAGTGTTTTAAAAGTTGCTATGAAGATTAGTCGTGTTCTCATGGAAATAGAGCAAATGTTAGGGTAAATTGGATAATATCTACACTTGTATTATTTTTAAGTATCCCTGAATGACAAAATGTTGTGTTTTAGCATGTGTCCTGCATATGGACATTGGACTGTGTGTGTGTGTGGAAACATCTGTAAAAATTATTCTGAACATGGATTTAGGAATCTTTGCAGTATGAATTCCAAAAGGCAGGTTCCTTGGCTTTCAGATCGTAACACAGGAGGGAGGGCGTTTTCAGCAGAAAAGGGTCAGGATTTTCAAACATTTTTCTTGAGCTTTTTGGGTTTAAAAGACCCTTTCTGGAGTAAGAGGTCATTGGGACAGAGATAAGGCCATATAAGCTGATAATGGCAAATAACAAACAATGAAGATGACACATGAATTTTGTATAAATGCAAAATAAGGAAATATGTGCCATTTAGATAAGACAAAAATGAGGAAAGAAAAATGGAATCATATTTTTTAATGTCACGACTGAGAAAATAAAGTACTTATCCAAAGATCACAAATGTTGATCACAAATATTGACTTTTTGTGCTGGTTGTAATGACAATTATGCAGCATTCAAACTGAACAAGGATTACGATCATGATGACCTGTTTTAATAAACACACTCTTAGTAAAGTTAGCATAATAACATGGAAACACTGCACATGGGGGCTTCAATACTGTAACATAACACTAGTTCAAACTATGGTTTCCACTACTGACCTTGAAGGGCTCACCTGAAAACCTCTGGCATCACCAGACCAAACAATAAAATCAGACCGATCAGCTGTTCAACCAACAACATTCTGCAAATCAGATTCCTAATAAGCTCACTTTAACCAGCAGCAAGTTTTAATGGCAGCAAGATGTGATTCAGTCTTCTGTCGATTGAATTCCAATATTTAAGGTAAAGAGCTTAATTCACTTCAGCAACAAGTCACTGTGGCGATACCAAGTTACATTCCAGTGTAACATTAGTAATCTCTGTGATTATTGGCAAACAATACGCGCATGCAACCAAAGGCAGGAGGTCAGGGAGTCTTTTATTCCTGCTTGGCTAACACAACAGCGCTAGAGCAACTTTAGCTTGACATCATATGTTTAACCAGAAACTTAAAACGGGGACTAGACCTGACAGAAAATATTTATCTCATCACAGCAAAGCCAATGAAGCGTTTTAAGTTTGTAGTGTGTTTGCCTTTCCATCAGTCTTTAGTTTGGATAGCGTTAAAACTATTTCAGGTGTTTCTGTGACTCTGCCTCGATAAAGCTTGTTGGAAGTTGGGAAAGTCCGGATATTCAGATGTGGAGGTCAGACATGCTGGAGGAAATTTTCTCGTCTCCACCCATTTCACTCGCCGCGACGTGTTTTACAATCAACTGCGCCTGATTTATTTATTTTTTTCTAACTGTTATAAATGTCACTGGGACAATGACCAGTACAGTTAACCGACAGAGCCAGAATATTTGCTCCACTGAGTCAAGACTGCAGCTGGACCATCTCTTGACGGCAGTGCTGCGACCGCGCACATAAAAAAGGGAATTATACGTTAAATTAAATCACATTAGGTACTTACTCTGTGTTTAAAGACCGCCGCTGCTCAGCATCCACCTGCAATCCTAACAAAGACGATACAATACCGCAGAAACATGTTCGGGACGGCGTTGTTCGATCTCAACCAGCGAACTGTTTTTCCCCGAAGAGAATTCATTTGTGAACCCGGTAGATGATGCAGAGTTTAGTCCCTCCCATTCGGTGTCCAACTGGATTTTAATGGAGCAGAACTGGGCCTAAACGGGGAATGTCTACAACGAGACGCCTCTGTCAAAGCAGCGTATGGCACGATTATGTGCTATAAGGACATTTTAAAACTTTTTTTTATTATTATTATTTTTTCGTTAAAGTCCACATGGACATTGACCGGTGTCGATGCTGTAGATACAGACATTAGAAGACATGAATTTCTTGCTTATTAATGGAAAGTTAAGCCGGATCTCCACAAAGACATTAATGGATAAAATAAACAGAGAATATGCCCCAACCAACACAGGAATGTCGATAAACCGGGAGTTGGATTGCAGTCTAACTTCAACGCTGAAATCAGAAAACAGATCGTTTCCGGTTATATTTTCAAAATAAAGAGGCCTGAGCTCGGTTTTGGAACTGTTCCATTTTTTTGCAATAGTTTCGCCATTTCTTTTCTTCTGCCAGGGTGTCGTAAATGGCATAGTAATGAAATATAATAGTCTATCAGTAATTGTAAATTAGTACACTACAGTCAAATAGCGTGATGTGTCGAAGTCCCCGCGAATTATAAATCTCTCATATATTTGATTAGTGATTTAAAAGTAATTTGCATGTCATTTGAGTAAAAAAAACAACAACATAGTATTAGCAATGTGCGTTTATCTGAGTTACATAAAGTGAAATAATGGGCTTCAGTAATGACTTGTAATATTGCCTTTGCCCCCTCTCAAACAGTATCCCACTCACAGAAGCGCAATAGTTGCAAAGCATTATTAAAGACGCCTGAACGTTATGGTGTAGTACAACTTTACACCACTTGATGGTGCTCAATCCCCACAAAAGCACTTGCAACCATTGTCAACAAGCGACAACGCACAAAATAAAATATTTATTAAAAAAAAAAATGGTAAGTTACGATCATGTGCACCTGACCTTTCTACAGTATCTATAACATGATTTTCTAATAAATAAGTCATAGTAAGAACAATAAGGCTTTGATTCAGAGTTGCCTGGACCAAGTTACAAGCAAAGAGTTTCACATAAGACATAGTGTAGGCATGGAAACATCTCCAGACTCTAGTAATATGATGCATGGATGATTGCTGTGAGCGCTTGAAAAATGTTCACCCATTTTAAAAACATTCAACAAGTCTTTTCAACACAGCACTCATATCCTACATTGTCATATATGACAGTGCTGATGCTGTTTTAAATGTACTATGTGCATTAAAATATACAAATTGTTGCACATGATGCAATCTTTATGATGGTGAAGCTGGAGTCAGAGATCTGTTCAATTTTATAGGCAGCATGAGGCAAACTGACACTTGAAGTTAAAGTTTCACTGGAGCAGAAAGTTTCTATTTAACTTGGAACATATTTTTTGTCCTGTCCAGGAAATGGAAAGTCTGGTGCCCGGTTAAAGTGTCCCATTAAGAAGATTGCCACTGTGCCAATGATGAAGAGCAGAATGGCAGCCCAGAAGCACACCTTATCAATCATCTTCCCAATTAGGACCCAGTTTTCAATTTCCTTTAGTTGAAAAAGAGAAAAAGGAGATTTGAGAATTAGGAAAACAAATTGCCTAAAAATACAGACACAGAAATTACTACAAATTGTTAGCTGATCAATTTTTCATCATCACTCACAGATCCAATTGTGTTTTGTTGTCTTTTACTGTCAGCAATAAAGTTGCAAGCATCCACACATTGCTTGATCTCAGGTGCAGCTTGAGCCAAACTCTTATACAGGTTGGCTGTACTGGTAACGTCAATATTATCCACTACAGGCAAAGAAACAGTCACAGAAAAATGTGTTACAGCGGCTGCAACTCAGAAATAGGAGGGTGGTCACTCTAAAATAAAAAGATGGCTTACCAATAGATCGCGTTAGACCGTGCCTCTCTCTCTGTTTGTCAAACATCATTTCACTGCGAGGTTGTTTTAGGACATATTCCTCTGCTCTCTGCATCAGCCCAAAGGAGCTGCGCCGCCGCTCCCTTATGCCATTCACCACCGTTGTCGCCTCACCCTCATCCACCAGTGGGGGCATGCACAGGAAGCGAGGTACCAATTCCAGGAACACCTGCAGAAAGTCCAGTGTTCTCAAAACTACTGATAAACACCAAGAGTTCTCAGTGTTTCAATACAAATGGCATATTTAGTGGAGCTGGCCAGGACTACTGCTGGATCTACTTACATGTTTGAGGGTTGGGGACATGGTATGAGTACTGGGACTGCGCAAGGAGAAGTTGAGCACCACGATTTGATTGGTGGCTATGAGAGTGGTGACACACATGACAAAGATCAGGTACCTGAGGAGGATGAGAGAAGAACCGCATCAATCAGCAGGCTCAGATTAAAGACAGGAATAACCCTGCAGATGTCCGCAGAGAACACACGCTGACTTACTTGCCAATGAGAGGAACAGAAAGCGACGTCTCAGGGACCTTTTGGGCAATTAGGAAAAGGAAGACAGTCTGAGCCAGCAACACCGAGATGGACACAGTCAACTTTTGTCCCCCGGCTGTAAAGAGGACAACAGAGGCTTAGGGGGCAGGACAGGGAACACTGTTTAACGTCACATTTAGAATCACTTATTTTATAATAAATTGACCTAATAATATTACATGTGGGCAAAACTAATCAAGAAAGACGGGATGCCAGTCTTTTCTCAGAGATCCAATGGTGCACAGAGCAGCTAACTGAACAGGCTTCCTCTCTCCCTCCTCTGTCAAAACGCTCCTGTGCAACATTTCCTTGTCTCCTTAGGCATAATATTTGGTTAAAGAGAATGACTTTCAGACCTTGTGCAGGTAGGAAGTAGGCCAGTACCACCAGTGAGGATATGAGCGAGCAGGGCAGGATGATGTTGATGATGTAGAAGAGGGGCTTCCTTTGGATGACCAGATTAAACATGATCTCCTGGTACTCCAGGTCATCTGGGGAATACCGTGTGTTGATCATCTTCCTGGCTGGACGATGGACAATGGCCCACTCACCGTTCTCTGAGTGGTAAAAGCAGAAAAATCTGATGCTAATTTCTGTGTTCAAATATGATAAAGGAATGTTCTGTACCTGTGAAAGCTTCAGGGTCAATGTCCACCCACTCAATAGTTTTATTTTTTTCTCCAATGGTTAAGATGAGGTCAACCTCATTGGCACTGTACGTCTGGGATCTGGGGAGCGATACAGAGGACTGGATGCAGGCAATTCTCACTAAATCATGTATGATTTAGGGCAAGCTTGACATACTATTTTTAGATCTAAAAGTTAAATAAGTGGGTTGCACCTGAAGGCCAGGGTGCAGTTCTGATAATCAAAAGGGAAATAGGTGATTTCGATGGCACAAGTGCTGCGATAAATAGCTGGGGGTAACCAGTACATCCCACCATTGTTGCTGATCAACACATTGGCATAGTAGGCCACATCAAACTTGCCATCGATGCTGCAGAGATAAAGATCAGAAGCAGATCATCACTTAAAGCGTCTGTACGATGACGCCACAGGACGCAGGACCCCTCAGTGTTGCCCTACTTGTTCTCAAGGACGATGTCCGGAAGCCAAACGGTCTTGCATGGGACACGAATGACTTGAATGCCGTAATATTCAGATTCATTCCAGGAGAGTCGAAAATCAATCCACTGCTGTAGAAGACATTAAGGCACCTAATTAACCCCCGAACTTAGACGCTGCCACCACGATAGAAAAAAATGATAAGAGAGAAAACTCACAATCTCAATCCACACATTGGTAGTAAGCGTCTCCTCCTTTTCATTCTGTGGTACGGGTGAAGATTGTGCTTATTAATATTAAAAGTGCTATAATTATATTTAATAAATGCTAAAACTACTCACCAGGGAGATAAGGTTAGTGAGGGTCAGCTTGATCTGAACCTCCACCTTGTCTTCAGGGTGAACTACAGGCCGAATTTTCTTGTTGTAGCCTTTGAATAAGTCCTTGATCAGCTCAGTCTCCTCATTGCCCTGCACTGCATGAAAAAAAGAGAGATTGGGAGCAACTGAGGGAGCTTTTGTGTTGGGATCATGTCATCAACATTTCAGAAACTTCTGCATGGTTGCAGCATTCTTCCTGAGATTCTACTCATAAATAATAGCAATTCGCTTAAATACTTATATTACCCAAAGACTTCTTTTTGTTTCACGTACGTCCTGACGCACGTGCGCGTTTGTGTGTGCTCAAGTCAGAACTTTCCCACAGGTCAGTTTACGCTAATGTGATACTATAAAAACAGTGAAACAGTCAGGACTGACAGCTTAGATCTCCTCATGCTGGCCTCAGCTGTGTGTACAGGCAGAAATTTGAACCTGTGACTTGGCTGCTCTTTCACAAGCTGTATTTCCAAATATTATGACCAGAATAAGATGATAGAATTTATATAATTTTAGTTTGCGTTCTACATGATGGGACCTGCATTATCCACCAGTGGTAGATTCATGAAACAGTTGCTGTCCAAGTAGCTTCTAGCTTTTTATCTTGCAAATAATTAAATGATAACTCAGAGGTTTTTACTGTTTGCTTTATGTGGCCTGAGCAGCTTTATGAATAGTGTTTGCACATTTCAGTGATGATGGTTTATCATTTACCATTATCTTTCAGCTGTGGTTTGTGGCCACCGTGTTCAGCAAATTTACTGTGGCAAAAAGGGTAGTAGTTGTGAAACCACACAGCAGTCAGGGTGCATATCAGTAAAATCAAGCAAAACATTCGAGTAAAATCAGAAAAAAATTACTTTATCTGTCTCCGGCAAAAGCATTGTACTACGAGCTACTGCGTAATTTAGTTGATTTAACCTATCTACCTCAGAGAAATAGTCTGTGCTCTACATTTGAGCTCTACAGACCTACTTTGTTCTGCTCCTTTAGCGACACTTGATTTCTGTATAAGTGTGAGAGGTTATTTCCAACCTGCTGCCTCTTCCCTCCCAGCTGACACCATCTATAATTCAAGCAGCACAGCAGCTGGGAAACTTGAACCTGACACGCTAAATCACAGGTCATACATAATGACCACCAATACCAACATTTACCAGAGAAATACATAAATAAATAATGGAGTAGCAGATACAACATAGCTGTGAATACGTCCCCTCGCTGTGGCAGAAATGTCTGCCATAGTCGTGCTGTAATTGTAATCCTCTCATGGGACAATCTGTGTGACTGTAACAGCCTGTTCAGATGTTTTTCCGGTCAGGGCTTTGACAACACGAAAAAAAACAAAAAACGCTGCTTCAAACATAATAACATATGTAAGAATGGAACATGTTATGCACTAAAATGTAGTTTATTACAAAAATGTTCCCCAGAGAGCCCAACAAAGAGATAGTATTACCGAAACCCAAGTTTTCTTGTTTTTTTTTTTTTTTTTTTTTTTTAACTGAAAAATATAAGATACAATGGCAATAAATCATGGTCAATAATCTGGTGCCTCTGCTTTAAGCTGGTCACTTCCTACAGCTGTCACCAAAGAGAGACCCATGAGAATCTAGAGACAGATCGGTCAGGTGACTTCTGAGGGAATGTGGACTCAGTTGATGACAAAATGGTCAAACAGACTGCATGTCATCCATGTCTGACATTTAAATCACTAGCACTGCTCCTGAGATCAAACATACCCCTTTAGATAAAAATACAGGAGCACACCAGGTCAGGGCAGAACAAATGGGCCGTTAAACATTACTTTCTAACTGCTAAAATGAAGCAGTGTTTACCTAAGATAACCTTTTCTCACTGCCAAGTTCACACGGATACTCATGATTTTAGGAAATACAGAAAGTCTTTTGTGTAGTTTTTCTTCTTTTGGTGCAAGAAGAAGAAGTGCAGAAGACATCTAATACAAGATTCCAGTTTTAGACCACAATTAAATACAATCATTCAAGGGAAATACATAAAATGTGTGAATATGTTAAAATATAAAAATTCTCTTCAGCGCTTGGTTTGCCAGACTTATTTTCAGCATCTTAATGTACGCATTGAAGTGAGCGGGTGTGTTGTGGCAGCCATCAACCTTCTTTCTAAAGTCCATGAGTTTCTGGAGTTACATCACAACCAGTAACATCAAAGGATGAATTCACACTCAAGCTGTGTCAGATCTTTTCATCCCACCCTGGTGACCTCTACCAAGGTCTCTCTTACGAGTGGTCAACACGTTGTAAAATCACTCCAAGACCCGCCTCGCATCCCATTTTTCTCCAGTCTCCCACTATATCCGAAGCTTTGGCGTTTTCATCTTCCACTGCAGCTGCAGCCTGTCTGGTTTTCCGTTCCTGTCACAGAACCCATCTGTGCCTACAGCTTTACACCCTCCAGAACTGCTGCATTAATGGAAAACCCACAGATGATTCTCTGTGGGCTCTCTCTGTTTTGTTCCCATTTATTTATTTATTTATTTATTTTTTCTGCCCTTCTGGCATGTTGCATCAGCCGTAGTCAATCATGAGACAAGCTCCTGTCAACAGTATCAAGAGAACTAAATTTGCTTGAGGAAAGACAAGTTACTTTGTTTGTAACAACCATATATGCTCGCAAATATGCTGTATTTTTACACCATTTATACAAACAAGATTATTGATAAGAGCATGTGTCCATGTTTTGTCTTGAACATGGAGGGATTGTTTTATTTATTTATTTATTTTTTTAACCAAAGGTCTTTTAGAGCTTCTTGTATCATAGATTTAATGGATGCACATGACAGGCAGAAGCTCAGGTTGATGTGTTCAGTGTTTAGTCCATGTGGATGTGCCCAGTATTCGCTGCCATGCCACTTACCCTCAGACGTTAGCGTCCCGAGAAATAGTACAAATCCAAAGAATATCCCCAAACCTCGAGCAGCCATCATGTTCCTCTTCACTGCTCAGCTTCACACTATGTTTAAATATTAAGTTTGGGACAGAGAAAGTGAGAGAGAGAAAGCAAGGGAGAGTAAAGACGTGGAGGAAGAGCCCTAAATCCCTCCACCCAACACCCCGACTGTCACCCCGGCCGGCTGTTGCTGTCCCTGGCTCGGGTTTCATGGCAGCTGGGAAGCACTAAAGCAGGACTTCAAGTCACACAAGTCACCCACAATAACCATCATCATGATCATTAGACAACATGTCTGTGATGATGCCAGGCAGGTCCTTTCTGAATACCATAATGGCTGCAAATATATTAAAGTGGTGGATATATTTTTAATAACTATTCTTTTGTCACCATTGTTGAAGAAAAATGAATTACTTTGCATTTCCCCTCTGATTTCTTTACTGCAGAAAATGTATGCACACATGCTGTTTAATGTGTTGGTACTTACATACCAGGAGAGTTTATGGATCAGGTTAAAATGCTGGAGGTGGACAATGCTTGTAAAATTCATAGAGACAGCCCTCTGGATCCACAAAGTCAGTCACGACTTCCTGCAACAGAAGCAGATCATGCAGCAGGGACAAATTTTAAAAGAGCCTGTCAGGACTGAATTTTGCTGTAATAATTAATCCTGTGTGTAACAAAGCCTCGCATAGATATTGGATCAACATGGCGGGGCCTTGACCCTGATCTTCAAAGGATCAAAGCCAAATCGAAATCCCTTGGTTTTCACGCTACTCTACATTGCTCTGTACTTTGGATATCACCTGAACTCAACTATCTGCACTCGCAACCCTTTATGATTCCCGTCCAACCTCAGAGTAATAAAACCTAAAAACTCATTGGCTTGTCAGTGCGTTGTGACCAATAGTCCGTCCCTTGTCAGACAAACTAAGACCTATCTTGCAAACACCTTTGTTCTCTAACTGGAATTATAGTCCATAATCTGCCGCCTCAACCACCAATCCTTTCGCCGAGGCTCACCCTCAAACACTGTAATATAAATGCTGTCGCTGTGCGGTGACAAGGACATCAGACTGATTTTTGGAATGTGCAATGTGAGTTGCAAAGTATGTGATGAACTTCTAAATATACATTTAGTGAAACAGAGATGAGCTTCTTTAAGGTAACCGGAGCCTCCGTTAGGGAGATTGTGTGTCTCACACACGGTTCGAGCCTCAGAGAGCGAAGGAAGCGTGTTCAGCTCCATTCAGTTCACAGAAGTGTGAAAACACACGATATCATGAAATCTTTACAAGTTCCTGTAAATCTACAGATACTGATTTGCTTGATTTTCTTTTTGACTATTGGAAATGGGAACCTCCCCCCACCCCTCCCCCCAGTTGTTGCCCATTTCTAATGGGATCCCACCGTTGGTTCCATGGTCTAAAAAAGCCCCTCCCAGCGGTTTTTTCACCCCTCCGCTGCAGAAAACCCTTTTCTTGTTCAGACCACATATGCGCTTCTCAGTGCACATGTGGCCTGGCTCTAATGTGGGGCTGAGTTTCTTTTCACCTCTCCCCACCACAGCAACAGACCCGGCTAAAGGGAGCAATCACTGGGTTTTCCTTGACAGTGATAGCAAACACCCTGCATGCACAACATCCTGTTTCACTGACATTTCCCAGACTTCAGACGTTCATGGAAAATACTTTTCAGCATTTGAAAACTGGATAAAATGCAAAGGAAATGATCAGATAGGTTAAAACTGAGAGGATGTTCCATTTTTGAAAAAATACTTCTGCCTTTTTGTAGGTATTTTTGTACAGATACGCACAGGTTGTTTAGTCTTTGTTATTCATTGACAAACATGGATGTGATATCAGCCACGAAAAAGGAGATCGTGTTATCCTGCAGATGGATAGATGCAGAGGTTAGGCTGGTATGACTCAAATAAATCAGAAGAATCAGATCTGCACATCTTCCTGATTAGCAGGAAGACCTAACATGATACTGGATTTTCATGGAAAAGCTATGTGTTTGTGTGTGTGTGTGTGTGTGTGTGTGTGTGTGGGTGCGCGTGCATGCATGTGTTGGTTTTATTGGCAAGTATGTGAATGAGAGGACTAAAAGGGAGGTGGGAAGGAGGAGGGTGTGTAGCAGTGGGAGGAGAGGAGAGAGCGAGGTTTTACTCGTGCTGACCAGGAACCAAACGTGTGTCTAGAAGATGCATGTGGAGGAACGAGGGTTACTCTCAGACATGCCGCGTTGGCGTTGCTTTATCAGCTATTGGCTGCACACGATTGGTCTCTGAACCCTCAGATTGAGCAACACTAAAAAAAGGTAGACAGCTCCAACAGAGGGGGGATACAGGACGTGAATCAAGGACACAAAAAAAGAAAGAAAGTGGTCTTGGAGCTGTGAGGGTGAAGACCACAGAAGAAGACCACAGGTGAAGTAATCAACACTGGATGAGGTTTTTCTCAGGTTTGAGAGAGGTTTCCTTTTGGATTGAGCAAGAGAGCATGAGGGATTTGAAAGAGAAGGGGGGGTCAGAGGCAGGGGTCTGATAGGGGATTTAATAGTGGTGACAGGCAGTGCGAGGGGACAAGGACCCATGTGAGATGCAGAGCTATTAAATTAAGGGACCCAGAGAAGGACCAGACCGGCAGAGGGGACATGATTTTCAGGATGGGTGTAAAGAGCAAAGCTGCTGTGGCCATCATCGTCCTGTTGCTGCTCCTCGGCTCGCTGTGGCTCCGTGAGTAATTCTCTTTCTGAGTGTGTGTGTGGGTGTATGGGTGTGCGGTTTCTGTGTTGGGCTATTAATTTATACAATCCCTCCCTTGTCTGAAAAGCATATTCCTCCGCTCACGAATGTCTCACATTTCCGTGGCTGCAGGACTCAGAACTGTCTGTGATTTGACATGTGACAAACTAGTTACTTTACAAAGTCCATAAGTAAAAATAGATTCTAAAAAATTATTTAAGATTTAATGGAAATAATTTTGATACAGGTATGAGAGGTAATGTTTCACCAAATGTACAGGCCAACAGAATAGCTGATATTAGGAGAGAAGGTAGGAAGTGTAACAAAGTTCAACTGTGAGCATGTGATCTGTTTTCATTTATTTTCTCTTTCTTTCCTGAGCTTGGATTAAATTCTCAGATTTAGGAGATTTGGGGGAGGCAGTCCACTCTGCTGTCCCAAACACTGCAAGTTAGGAAACCTACATTTAGTTAAAAAAGCTTTTCAGAATATAGGGGACACACTTCTTTGCATTTATGGAAACGTTTGCATGAGGATATTAACCATTTCTGCCAGCATGACACCATGAAGGTGGCCTCCATTAAATAATCAGGAGCGTTAATAACAAAAGAGTGTAGATCTTGTAACCTGTGGCAAAACCAGGTAAGAGAATGTAAATGAGCACGGAAGTTGATGCCAGTTATGTTTGACACACGTTAAAAGGAACTTCCTGTTTGAGGCGGTCAGCTGTAACGCTGGGGTTTGCTTTGGCACAGGCTGGAATGAGGTGATGATTTAAACCCAACATACCGAGATGCTGTTAAAGGAATGTTATTTGCAGCTGTAAGGGTGCACTGTGGTGATTTATAAAAAGACGCGGATAACAAGACACAACGTCCTGACAGTGGAAGGAACCTGAAGATCACATACAGATGTAGAACTGGGCTTCAGTAGCGATAAAAGTTGTTCGAACTGTTCACACCTCAATGGATGGTGAACAATTCTTGAAACGTTTCTTGGTTGGTCGTGTATTTTAGAGGTTCTAACTTATCGAGTTGGGGGTGGGGGGGATGAAATGTTGAGAGAAACCACTTTAGTGATGTATACTGCCACAGGGGAAAAAAAAGGTAATGTATCACTTGATGATAGATTCTTCTATGGACTCTGCATGTATGTACTGTAGCCCAAAATGGACAAACCACACTTTTGCTCCTTGGCCTAGCTTATGTTTTTCCACATTTCATGACCACTGACCACCATAAGGGCGGGTACAACATCCAAGCCGTATAATTAATAATAATCTGTTTTTTTCTGTCAGCAGGATGACTCATGACTGTCACATGGCAGTAAGCCTATTAAGCCTTTACATTAAAAGGAATTTCCTCTACGGATTCAGCATATATAAAATGGCCTAATAAAAACAAGGGCCTGTTTTGGTTAATGGTATCTCTTATTTCAGCAAGAACATCTGTACAAACAGAGACCATTAGTTGATCTTTCCTATGTCTCTCCACAGAGGGAGGTTTGGATTACCACTGGGAATCTTGTTTCAAAGGTTATGATCAGCAAAATAAGGTAAGGGCACAAGCAGACAAACACTCCCAACACTTCCTCCACAAGGCCTATCTTTCTCTTTTTTTAAGCAGATGATAAATGATGCTGTACCTCATTTCTCTGTTCCATCTTTCTTTGTCTCCTGTTGATGGCGACCTCCCTAACGCGTTCCACGTACCTCCCATCCCCCCACCTCACTGTCAGCATCACCGCTTGTACAACAGCAGCAGGGC
This sequence comes from Pao palembangensis, assembly GCA_015343265.1. Lineage (NCBI taxonomy): Eukaryota > Metazoa > Chordata > Actinopteri > Tetraodontiformes > Tetraodontidae > Pao > Pao palembangensis. The sequence goes on along the minus strand of CM027094.1, from coordinate 6,835,972 downwards.
TAGCGCACCTGAGGGACCCCAGGTTCTGAAGGAGTGTCCAGGACAGAACTTCCAGGTGTCGATGCTGCTTTCTCACCTGCTGGCTTCACCGGCCTACACCTCTGATGTGCTGATGCAGCCATACTTGTCCAGCTGGGATGAGCTCATGAAGTAAGATTACAGGATAAATTACGACGACATACGACATCAAAACAAGGATATTTAGTGATTTATGTTCTGAATCTGGACCTGTAAGATGATTCATCTTGTTTATGTTACTCCTCCAGGTTTATGGATGCTCTGGGTCCAATGGTGGGACTGATATCTAAAGAAATACAAACCAAGACCACTATTATTCGTGAACTGGCCCTGTTGTCGGAAAAGGGCCCCGAAGCAGAGCTGGTCCCAGATGAACAGGTGGAGGCCTCCAACCACAATCATGCCTATCATTCAGTGCATTCCATGATCCGGTCAGAGCTGAACCGTGGCCTGGTGGACTTTCAACACCAGACGGACTCTGGATGCAGGACTCTTCTGCGGCTACATCGTGCGCTGCTTTGGCTCAGGCTCTTTCTGGAGAAACTGGCTAAGACGCCAGAGTCTGGCCGACTCAGGAGCCCCTCCGAGCTCTGCCGCGAGTCCTACCAAAACAGCCTCTCAAAGCACCACACCTGGTTTGTCCGCAGGGCTGCCGAGCTGGCCTTTATCGCCATGCCTGAGCGGGGTTTCTTTTTCAGGCTGGTGTGCGTAGGGAACCAGCAGGAACTAAGCGTGGTGCTTATAAAGGTGGTCCGAGCCATCGACGAGGTTTATGAGAGGACGCAAAAAGCCCTGGAGGAAAATGGCATGCTGGACCTGCCATAGAAAACCATCAAACTGAAGCATATTTTATGATTTTCTGGGCATTGTGCGTCCTAAAAGGTAAAAGGTAGAAACAAAGCGACGGCATATCTTGATTCCGGTTCCAGATGCCGGCATTCCACTTTTGTCTGACCGTTGTGCTGGTTCTACAGTCTGCTGACACTGACAGCCTGTTTGTGGCTGAGCTGCACAAACAGCTCATTAGATTTTATCAACACTGTCTCCAACTAACTTATCACCTTAGAGGCCTGACTAACTTACCATGGATTGTAAATTATTTACACAGGTGGAAGCAATAAAATAAGTACTGAACATCCACATTTAGTCATCAGACTGCACTGTTTCTATTAAAATGTTTGCTGTCTATTTTAAATCAGTAATTAGAATGCTACCTCAAATATAGGTAAATGATAAATGATATTTAGAATTCAGATGAGCCAGTAAGGAAAAGTTTTGTCTGAAACAGGGAGACGTGAGCTTAACGGGAACTGTTTGAAATTCAATAATCAGAAATGCATTTATGTGATAATCCTTCAAAAGTGCAGACTTTCTACTGAACCACCAAAGAATAAAGAAAACCTCACTTAATTTCAAATGGTTGCTCATTTCCATGTCAGAATCTGACGTCAACCCTGAGGTCTAGAAGAGGAGTCGTCGTCATTTTCACAACACATTTGCTGCCTCTGTATTCTTGTAAATGTGATCCTTCTTTTCTGCATTTTATTTAGCATGTTTCAGTTTGCGCAGTATAACATTGATGTTAAATGGGACTGCAGGCTACAGGGATTACAGAGGATGAGATTATAATAGATTATATCCAACTCTTGCTAATTTTGACCATGACTGGCTCCTTTTTTATCCCCTATATTTAAAAAGGCACACTATATTTAACTTAAGTTCTGATATAATCAACCTAAAGACCAGGAGTCAGAGACAATAATGAGGTGTGAGTTTCGGTACCCTTAAATGACATTTATTTATGCATCTATTCTGGTTTGCAGTAAAACATGAGCAAAAATGTACACGCAAAAAGAGCAAAAAATAAAAATCCAGAGTGAAATTACAGTCTTCCTTTTAGAAGAGCATTCATGGAGTTCATGGATCCTTGCTTGATCTGAGGCAATATGATTTAAGACAATAACATTGTGAGGGTCTGTTAAAGCAAATACTAAATATTCCTTCTGATATTTGGACAATGATTTTGCTTTAAGATTTGTCAAAGTTTTGGACTTTATAGTTCCATAAAAGCATTGCCCATTCTGGTCTAGCATCAATTTACTCCTGATAAGTTAGTTCTAATATACACTATATTACCAAAAGTATTCGCTCACCCATCCAAATAATCAGAATCAGTCCATAAAGTCCTGACCTCAACCCGATAGAACAACTTTGGGATGAATTAGAGCGGAGACTGAGAGCCAGGCCTTCTTGTCCAACATCAGCGTGTGACCTCACAAATGCGCTTCTCGAAGAATGGTCAAAAATTCCCATAAAAACACTCCTAAACCTTGTGGACAGCCTTCCCAGAAGAGTTGAAGCTGTTATAGCTGCCAAGGGTGGACCGTCGTCATATTGAACCCTATGGGTTAGGAATGGGATGTCACTTAAGTTGATACACGAGTCAAGGCAGGTGAGCGAACACTTTTGGCAATATAGTGTATGTTAACAGACCCCGGTTTTTTCACCGCAAACATAGGTATGACTCCAACTCTGACGAAAAAGTTGTGATTTAAATACAAACACTTGTCCAAATCCTAAACATTGTAGTTTATTGAAATGATGAAATTCAACTAGGAAGCTCCCTTATCACTCAGACTTATACATTCTTTCATCTTTACACCAAAATTGCAGTAAAATACTTTTATAAACACTTCCATCATGACAGTGCACTGTTGTGACAATAAACAGATGATACACTGCTTTTGTTCCACTCTTTCCAATAAATGAGTCAAACAGCCACATAAATAAATACTATATTGCTTTTTGAGGACATCTCCAAATCCTCACAGAAAAAAAAAAGAAAAAAATAGATTAGAAGAAACATTGTGACACTGGGGTAGTAACACGTTCTGTCCACCAGGAGGCACTGTTTCGTTATAGTAAATAAAACAGTTTCCTTTTGTGCGTAGTTATAACTGCAGGATTTAGATCGTATGGTGCGTTCACCATGAGAGTATTATTACAAAAACTGCTGCGGAGGATGTGCTGATGCAGTATAAAATAAAAAAGTAAATAATTCCAATTATAATATAGATTTTTGGTTAAAGAGTTCATCTTCAAAGTACGTAAACTGATGGAGCAACGTGCAGCAAAACTGTGATTAAAAAGTGATTGAATAAATAACGGATAGAGAGAAATAAGCAAAACCTTCTACTTTGGGCAGGTCAATGGTGAATCATGCATTTGAGGAGCGACAAAGTAGGGTAAAGAAGTTCAGCGTGCCTGCTATGGATTAGCTCTAGATTAAGAGATTACAGTGAAATTAAGTAACAGTTGCAGGAATGCCAGAGGAGAAACGCAAGTGAACTGGCCAGTGGACTGTCTCAAATTAAAAAGGAAAAAAGAAACTCTGATCTGGACCACCTCATTCATTATCAATAACCCTGCTGGTGTATATGAAATAATCATTTGCAGACAATCTTATTGTCCTTTTGTTTTCTTTAAAACGTGCAGATCAGATTACCTTCTTAGATGTCTGCAGGTACATTTAAAAATACATTACTCAGAGAGAGAGAGGACGTAGAAGGATTAAACCAGACATCAATGCGATCAGACTGCCACTTGTGTTCCAAATTTGCAGCAGTGACATTGAAGGATTAAAGTGGGAAATTTAAGCTTTCCTTTCTGTAAAATGAATAAAAGTCAAGTGCACAGCTCAACAAATTCAGGCTTAATGCCAGATGTTTGGAAAAGAAAAATAGGTTTTCTTTGTGGTAAATGAAGATGTGCTGATCTAATATAGGCCTAATTACCAAGTGATGCAAAATCACCTCACATAATGATGAAGAATCTAGACAACTTTAAAAGAACATAAAAACTACACATTTTTATATCCTTGAAGATAATTGATCTGAATGAGACAAAGGGAACAGTCTGCCTCCATATATTTATGATTTCAATGTAACTTTTAAAGAAAAAAAGCACACTTACAGTGCAAATCAATACAAAATATGACAATATCTGCATCTATTTCAGATGAAATAGATTCAAGTCACACACACACATAACACACACACACTTGCGTACACACACACACACACACAACTATCACTAAATATTTATGCTGTGGTTATTTACAAAATGAGACTCTTTAACATGAGGAATAAAATAACAGACATGGAAACAGGGCGTGTAAGACAGCACAGCATCGCTGTTGTATTTGATATTCAGATGGTTCTTTCGCAAAGTGAAAGCTACATCTCTGTTCTGACTAGAAGTTTTATGAGGAAATGTCACTTTGCACCAAACAGGGCTAATGTCATAATTCATTTAGCAGCCCAAATATAAACCATGTGTTCGATAAGATGCTCCCAGGTTACACAAACTGTGTGAAAATTAAACAGTCCCAAATGGATTAAATGGCTCCGTCCTCATCTACATCAGTAACTGATTATTGCACATTGCATGCAATTTCCCGACCTACAGCGTAAAATTGTTTGGTACAGTATGAAACGGGACCTGCGAATGAAAAACACACACGCCCTCGTGCTTCAAAGATTGTGACCTCTGCTGCTGGAGATGTTTTACCTGTCTGCTCACTGTGCATGAAGATTAGTGGATTACAGTGTGGTTCCTCCTGGTGGTCAGTGGTTTCAGTGCAACCTCAGTGCACATTTACAGTAGCAGTGAGGCAGGACACGTGGACCTCCTGCACTCAGAACACACTGAAGACAACACACACATGCAGCATGGCTTCGTTTCTGCATCCATACGCTTTTCAATGCAACAAAAAGACATACTGCTATAACTGTATGATACTGTATAAATACTATAGATATACACATTTTGTATTTGTAAGTTGTGTATATTTATATAGAGGCATACTCTATAAGGAGGCAGCAGGAAGGGAGCAGCATTAAAGTTGTAATGTTGCTGATCCTTGCAAACTCTGAAAACACATGTTCATATCCTTGACATCCCCTATTGTTGTCATGCAGTATAAATAGATGTAACCTCAAACTAATATACAGAAACGAATTCCCAAGGCCCACAGACAGAAATAATGACAGGATTAGCACCCTTTTGTTCTCGCCTCCCTACACAACTTTCCCCAGAAAAATCTAAGGGTTGTAAACAAATCCTGCAAAGGGTGTGAATCCTGAGATGTGTTTCTGTGTGAGTGCAGTATGTTTTGTTTGCTTTTCTTTTTTAAGCAGAGGGTAAAGGTCAACCTAGTCGTTGGTGTTGATCCTCAGCTTGAAAGACACTCTTCCAGCAAACTTGTCCCTTTCATGTCCAGTGGGAATGTTGTTGGAGTTGATTTTGCACTCGATGTTGACGTCCTCATTGGTAGTTATGTTCAGGAACTTGACAGCGACCAACGGCTGAGAATAGTTCACCTACCGAGAAAGAGCGAGCACGCAGGGATAGATTTAACAACAGGAAGTGGGGTTTTCAAATCGCTCAGTCTGGATTAATGACACTGTTTTACCTGAGCTTTCTTGCCATAGTAAGGATAGTACATGAGGTTAAATGTGCCATTTGGAGGGAAGTACTGCAGTTCTCCGATCTTGTCTGAATCTTCTCTCTGAGGAGTAAAACAGCATCATCAGTAAACCCTGAACACTGATATATACGGAGGTGAGGACGAGGTAAGCTTCGTTAATCTCCTTTTCTCTAGATCTTACTTCCCAACACACCCACACTCTACTTCCATAATGCAAATCACCTCATTTGGATGCACATAACTACTATCTACGCGACTAATGTGCAGGTTTCAGCATTATGTATATGTAGAATGATTGATTTCTGCCCTCTTCTTACCCATTCATCTTTGCCAACTTTGTATCGCTGAGAGAGGAAAGATTAATGCAACACAAAGGAGAAAATGAACACAGACAGGTGATGTAAAGGACAAGGTGGAAATGTGACTTTAATCATATGGATGTGAAAAGGAGCGGAGATGACCCGTGGGTGACATGTCGAAGAGTGAGGCAGATTGTCCACCACAGCAATTACCTTTGCTGCGCAGGTGACAAAAGGAGCCTGGCCATCCTTTCCTGGGAACATCCCGATCACCTGATGAGACAAGACAAACAACTCTTTCCACTTTTTTTTATTTTACTCTCAGCAAGCACGAGCACGGCTGATCACTCTGCTCAGCCCTCAGCTTCACACTGCACTGTAAGCAAATATATGGGTCAGCATGTGGCGGCTGTCAGACGCTTCAGGCTTCAGAAGCAGAAACTGTTGCAGGAAATTATGGAAATTTGCTAAATAAGTAAACTTTGCATGACTCTAGGACTCCTTACTCATTCACAAGTTTCTTTTTACTTTCTAGAAAGGTGAGGAAAGCTGAGAGCAGCAAGCACCCAGCATGCTGTTCAGTCAGTAAAAGTATTTACACTCTCCAGAAGTACACGCGTTGTGTGAAGTTATTGACATGACTGTGTTTGGAGAAAAATGGACAGTCCACCGCGTAAACCCAGATTTTCTTTCCTGCACAAGTCAGCAGTTTAAGATATTTCAGGATCCAAACTGGTAAAAATCATACAACCCTGACACCGACCTCCCTTTTTAATCACTGGAATAATCTTTGCCACATTCCCGGTCAGTTTCATTATCTCAGTCACTCCACGTCTCCTAGCAACACCATTCCTGTCCTTTCCCTTTTCCTCGCTCATACCCGATTCATCTTGATGATGATGCATGGCTTTCCCTCCTGGTATCCATAGTAACGGTCACTGATGCCAGAGCACCCCTCCAGCCAGGTGCGGTTGAACTGACAGGAGCGCTTTGGGTTGTTCTTCACGTCGCCGCTGTCCTCCTGCAGGAAGTACTGATCCGGGGTGCACTCGTCATTCTTCTGGACCTGCACGGAGTTGTTGTAGGCTGAGGGGGAGAGGAAGGGGGTGGCTTTTATTTTGTTTGTAAGGGACTTATGACTCAGCCGAACTAAAACCCCGCTGCAAGGCAATCTCCTACTCGGGACTGTAAAGGAATCATGTACTGGGTAAAAATGATTCACTCTAAAGTACAAGATGTTCCACAGAGGTGAGCTGTACGATGAGGCCAAACTTACGTCCCAGGAACTTGTCCAGCGCCTGTGCATACATGTCCCAGCTTTCGGTTTTCTGGATGGTATAGACAATCTCGAAGGTCTCTTTGGGTGCTTTGGGTCTAATATCCATCCCTGTGAATGACAGAGACAGGAGGGGGTTCAACGCCACGCTGCAAGCCGTGACCTCGGCGCGCTTTGTCTTATGGGATGCTGCACCTGGCGTGGCGAGCCTGTCTTGCCGCGTTGGTTTGTGATCGTCCAAAGTCTGCAGCATGACATACATGGTGAGTGCAAACAAGCCGGCCAGGAAGGCGTAGAAAGCTACATAGAATAGAAAAATGAGGCCTGTGGACAAGGAGGAGAGAGTTGCGTCAACGACGTCATTGAAAGACGAGCAGCGTCAAATTCTCACTCATCAATAGATGCTGTTGCTTAATTCTGAATGCATTTCAAACTTCTACCTGACCCCAGAGGAAATGAGCAGCATCTTACTGCAAGACTACATTACAAAACCATGTACATGTACTTGGCTCCATGCAATCCATTTCACAGCTGCTCTAACGCATTCATGGATTTTTAATAAAAATACTTTCATCTGAATATGTGAGTACAGTGTTTGCAAAAGCATTTATATGGTCACTTTCTGATGAAACAGGATGTGTTGGGTCTCATTTTAACTCATGTTAAATGAGACCCAATGTTAACTCATGTTAACAGATTAACTAGCTCTCATGGAGCTAGTTAATCTGTCACTCATTTCAGATATTAAAAGATCAATAACTATGCAACATAGCGTAGAAAGACTTTTAGCTGTAAAAAATATACCATCACCAATGTCAAATGGAGGGAATTAAAACCAGGATTGAATTATTAATCAACTTCCTTTTAATAGTAAGCTGTTGGGACCTACTAGCTATTAATAGAATAGTCCTGTCACTGAAAGTGTAAAATGATGGTACGTTTGTAACTGAGACAATGAAAACTCTTAATCCATCCCTGCCCTCTCCAGGGGAGCATACAGAGCTTCCTGTGACACATCCATCATTTTAAGTAGCAACACCTGGGGCCAGCACTGGGTTGTCACCGAGTCCTCTGACCCCATGCTTCTGCAGCGTGGCCCCCCCAGTGCGCAGCTCTGCCATTCTGCCTGCAGTGCTCATCTGTCACTGCGCACACAAAGCTTGATAAAGTCGTTACAAGCCATCAAGGGGAAGCTTCCCCACTGGGAGTAATTAGTCGATCCGGAATTTTTTGTGCATGTCTTCCTAATTCCTTAAATTAACGGAATCCAAAGTAAAACTGACGGCTGGCTGAGTAAAATGTGCTGGAGCGCTCTGTCTGTTGCATGAAGAAAAAAAAAAAAACCCCGAGTTGAAGTCATTAAATATATACAAAGTCAGATGTTTGGGCTCAGGTCCAGGCTGGAGGCGCTACAGCTAGAAGGCATCAGAGATGAGACACAACCAAAACAAAGCATTTAACTGTTGTTGTTTTTTTTTTGTTTGTGAGTGTCATCCAGATGGGATGTTGTGCGGCACATAAATATGACACCACCCCAGGGAGACTGAATGTGCACACATGCATACAGGGGTGAGCGCATGCATGTGCTGCACCCTGCTCCCCAACCTCCCCTCACCCCTCCAGCAGAGAGGGTGTTGGGTTTACAGTACTGCCCTCTGAGTGCACGCCGATGATGGACAGCAGAGCCATCTCTGTTTCAGACCGGGTTTTGTTTGCACATGCCAGCTGAAGGCGAAGAACAAAAAGGCCGACGTGGGACGATCCAGGACGCTGCACTTTTGTAAGTGATAATAGCAGGAGGTGTCTCATGTCTTTCAGAATTAATTAGCAGGACATGATTGGTGATCAAACGCACCACACACAATAAATGAAAAGCTCTGGAGGAAACCATTAGCTGTCAGATGCCCCATCCCATAATCAGACCATCTATTTAGTACATAATCTGGAAATATAATCCAACAGTCGCATTATGGTGAGTTTTCTATTAGTTCTTTAATGCTGTTTTCTTTTTTAATGAGCTTTTTGTTGATTTTAGGAAACAGGAGTTGCAGGACACATAATTATTTCTATTTTAAGAAGAAACGGTTGTTTTATCTCGCTTTCTGGTGTCAGATGGTGGCAACGTAACATCAAAATTGCAGGACTGTTCCATTTATCAGGCCTATCTCCTTTTCATTAAAGCTCTTTTACACAAACCAGAGCACAATGAAGCGTTCTGAGGTTCATCCTCAAAGAGATCTTTTGATCCATCACTCTCAACTGCCGCATAATCATAAATGGAGATAACTCATTTTCTTCCCAAACAGGCTGGACACCTGAGTAAGCATTGCAGAGAAAGCACTGGTATGGAAAACAGATGAGAGGTGTGTGTGTGTGTGTGTGTGGTTCACTAGTGAGAAGCAAAATGCCAAGTTTAGCAGACCTACATGTAGAGACAAACACAGAAATAGCCTAATTAACAAGCCTTTGAGAGCACATCTTAAAAAGGCCACTAGACCTGAAGGCACCTGGGACACTGAGCTGGATTAAGAGGGACGTTGCAGGAGGTTTCCAAGAAGCTTCAGTCACCTCCGCTCTAACAGAGCATCCATTCATAAAACACAATCACCTCTGAGGTTCTACATTTAGTCTGTATTATTCTAAACAGCAAACATTTGTCAGACTGAGGAGAAATGGGGGAGAAAGTTTTTTGAAGGTGATTCACTTGAACGCATCTAAAATTAATACCTTCCCAATCAGCCAATGAAGTCAGTAGATTAGGATTAAATTCCTCACCGAGTTACACACAATGGGAGGGGCCAGGTTTGAGGTGATACAAATAGCATTTGCACCTCCCACCCCCTTCGGCTTTACCCAGATTAAAGCGTTCCAATGTCATTAGAACAGAGCCATATGCGCGCATCATGTCATGAATCTTTGAGATAGTTGCAGGGTGCTAATGTGGCAGGAAAGAAGACAGAATGAAAGGCTATTCCTGCTGGGATATCAAATAGGACCAGACCGCGCAACATTGCAAATCCCTTACATTACCTGTAGGCACACATCCCTGTATTTGCTGTAACTTCCGAGGGCCAATCACTCTGCAATAACAAGGGTCATCTGCAGCAGATTTCATGTTACAGCGCTTCACACAAGAGCTGGCGACTGGCAATTTTGCATCCCCAGAACCTTTCAGAAATGCTGCAGTAATTTAGTTAATTCAAATCTAAAACAAGACCACATGCCTCCACCCTTGTGCTTAGCGCATTGCGCAAGGAAATAAAGCGGTACCATACATTAATATATAATTCAATAAAATTGGATTTTTTTTTTTTTTTTTTTTTTTTTTTTTTTGCTTCTTCAGGCTGACTTCTGTGGAGCGGTGCCGCATTCGAGTATTCAGGTTTCAGAACCAGACTGTAGCGGACATCTCAGTTCGGTAATAAGCGAACTTCCATCAGGACACTTTTGATCAGCTCTCTGTTTTACGAATGTTCTTGCACAGACCTGTTACGGAGCCAGGGGACCGCGTTTACTGCATTGCTGAGGCCGGTTGGACAGTAGCATACTCACCCCAGCTACTCGCCGTCCTGCCCAAGAACTCCCTCGTCCTCGGGTTCCAAACATATTCTTTCCATCCGCCTTTTTCTCCATCCTTTGCCATTTTCGCATAAAAGTTCAGTCAGACTCCCGAAAGTCCCTGATAAGATGCGCGCCCCTGACGCAAAACGCCGGCTGGAGCAAATTAACGGAGTGGGTGAGCGAGAGAGAGAGAGAGAGAGAGAGAGAGAGAGAGAGAGAGAGAGAGAGAGAGAGAGAGAGAGAGAGAGAGAGAGACTGTTCCGCCTTGGAAACTGCAGAAGAGCCAATTAAACAGATAAAGCAATTACAGAAGCTGAAGTTCAAACGTAGGTGGAGCCTGTCTAATGGCTGCAGAATGGAGAGTCAGAGTGAGACCCTCAGACCTAATAACTGCCCGCCCTCCGAGCTTCAGCCTCCATGCCGCAGAGTTTTGATGAGTGGTGCAGAAATCCAGTGATACTGCGGTAAAGCGGGGTCCCTCCGCCTCTATCTCTCTGCGCGCACCCCCCAACCCCCTCCGCCTCTCCAGCCTGCTCCCCCTTCCTCCCACTCTCCTCCACCCTGGCCAATCACCTGCCTCCGCATCTTCTCTCCTCAGCGGCCCCACGCGTGAATGACAGAGTTCGGGGCAAATGGCGCGCCGGCCGATGCCATTGGCTGTGAGGTCCGCATCGTCACGTTTTCAAACGCAAATCCAAGCGAATGTCCCTCTAATTTTGCGTGTCTGTGTGTCGAATAGTATTATAGTGAGGCTATAGTAGCCTCAACTATTTAGTGAATGTAGGACTGTCTTTCCTATCATCTGAGGCCACAAATTCTCATTTTTATCATCATTACCATGATGATACTATTAATTAATTTCCACTCGGATTTGCTGAAAATAATATATTATATATTTATATTACTATACAAATGAAATCACTTTAGATGTCATTTTCCCATTATTTTCCTCTGTAAATATTCTTTTGTATTGAACCTCACTACATGATCCTGTTTTGTCATCATTTAATCTGTATATAAACTGATTACTGTTATGTTAGTTATAATAGTCAGGTAGACAGAACAGCGCGGCTTTGGTAGATCTGGACTGGGCTGTTCAGCTCTTGGCAGCAACAGGCGCAGAGTAGCGCCATCACACGGCCGCCAAGGGTTCTACAACTCGCACCATAAAAAGTGCACTGAGAACACAATGTTCATTTCCCTTCTTACATCTCTTGTACACTATAAGACAGGAAAGTAGACGCCATTTCTGGTTATTGTGTAAAGTTCATTATATAAAATTTATTTTTAATGACAATATCAATGCAAATATAGCACTACAGTGATTTCCAAGGTACACCGTATCAATATAGTATGGCACTCATATAATGGCCACTGTTTTAGAAGACACACAAAACCAACGGCTTTTGTAAACTATTTTGGAAATGACACCTAAGGTTCCATATCAGTCTGTGAAAAGGAATAAGGTGATTACTTCAATTCTAAATTTAAATTGGGCACTAAAGTCAGTATTGTTGGAACATTTTCAGTGTAGAGAAATCTTTGCATGCATTGCACTTGCCCATTTCCTTCACCCTGGCCTGTGTTTGTCTGAAAATGGACCCAGTAAGTGTGAAAAGACCTGACCATCAAACACAAGCAGGTAGAACTAAAACAAAAGGCCAAGCAGTGACTGTCACATTAAGATGGCTCTTCTTCTCACTGGGTGTACTGCACGGTACAGCTTGGTGCTAACTATCATCAGAACGACAACAACCAAGAGACATTCAAGTGCCTTAATACTAGTACAGAAGGGCTCACTCTTCAAGGTACAAACTTCATTTCACATGTTTTTGAGAAATTAAAACAATATGTAACAATAACCACTATATTAATAATGTCTCTCATGGCAACACCATGTTTTTGAGTGAACAACACCAGTAGTTCAAGATAGCAGCGAAGTATTCAAAATGTCAAGACAATGAGCTGTTGAGATCTGTACATAAATAAAAACAGGTTTAGAAAAAAAGGCATAAACAAAAAGAAGAACAGCTTAAAGGGACTCTTGCATAAATTGAAATAAAGAACTGTTGGACTGTGCCTGTCTTCAGAGGGCTCACTGTTCATAGGAAAACTATATGTAATGCATGGACTGGCTGCAGCAGATAAAGTACTTAATCATTTTAGAAAAAACAAGTGAACAAAGTTATGTTTATACAGTATATGCTACATAATATGTATTGATTACAAGTATGAAAATGGAAATAGTTGCTACATTTCCAATACAGTTGTACATATCTATTTACAGTACATTAAGGTTTGATTTCTCCAAAGCGTATGCTATGTTTTGGACAGATTGTTCCAGCATTCTGTTTGAGGTGATCGATACTCACAGTCTCAGCAGTTGCACTGTGTTTGACTTGATGGGCATGAGTGCGTTTTTGTTTTGTTTTTTTCTTCCTGTGGAACAATCACTAATGTGCAACTGTGGATAAGCGTGACCTATGGTGACTTTTTACCACTCTTCTCTTAAGATATTTGGCTGGAATGCACATTTTTGCCAATCTCCCAAACAATTTCTTTTCTTCTACAACCATATGATAATGAAGATCCGCCGTATGTAAAAGTCAGACATGATCATCTCTACACATACTCTTTTACAATACTGTATGTCTATCATGACATGCAGAGAATGACACAGTAAATATGACTTATTCAAGTCTTAGATATGTATTAGGCTAGTTGACACAAGTTTTTAATTATGTTGCTCCAGAATTGGGAGCATATTGCTATAAAATTGCAGAAACATTGAGAAAGTAGATAGATTTACATTACAAATATGCAAACAGATACAGTAGGTAGCTTTTACTCCTCAGAGATGATTATTTGCATCCACAATGACAATCTATCGATACCAAGACATCTCATACGCATTCACAATTTCAAGAAACACTTCAATAACTTATCAATTAGTGTTGGACAATTTTTTTGTTGTTGGAGAAAATACATTTAATTTAAGTCTCAAGTAGTTAAGATGCAATTTTGGCCTCACCAATTGTAATAAACATCCCACCCACTGCTGTTTAATCGGTGTCTTCGATTTGTAGAAATAATACTGGCATTTTGTGGCAAATCATTGGCAATTAGAACACCTGAAAATGTACAGAGCAAGTACAAATCCCCTGGGTAAGAGATTAATTTTGTTTGATTGTAACTTTTTTTTTTCTTCACCGTTTCATTGAGCAAACAAGTTTCAAGTCTTAATTAAGGTTTAATGTCCTCAGATTTGTTTCTCGCACAAGAGGAAATTTCACATGTTTTAGAATAGTCTCTTTCAGCTGTCCTCCATGTGTTTAGTCCCCGGTGGGTTCTGTCATAGCTAGGCCTTCCTCCTCAGATTGCTGTGTCCCACACGACAGCTTGCGGTCTCTGGCAGGGTGGCGTGCCAGTCTTACGAGGCTCAGGTGTCCTTCTCCAACTAGGGAGGATGGGCATGCTATCCTGCTTGCAAAGGCTTTTGTCAGGACGCCTGTGGGCCTTGATCTCTTTGCACAGGCAGCGTTTACGCTCAATGACTTCCAGCAACTTTCCGTCTCTCTGGGTCTGCGTGGTGGACGCGATGCCACCTCCACTGACAGCAGGCTGTCCTTGGGCCAGCTGGGCGAGCTGCTGGAACTGCAACTGCAGGTGGTGCTGCTGCTGAAGCTGCTGGAGCTGCTGCTTTAACTGGAGGTGCTGCTGGTGGAGCTGGAGCTGCTGCTGCTGCCTAGAGACGCTGGGACTGCTTGGACTGCAGGGCTGCTGAGGCTGCGGTAGCGCGTGCAGCTGAACATAAGTGGAAAAGTCAGTCAGTTTGGAGATGGTGCAGTGTCTCATACTATTAATTGATGTCATATTCCAATAACTTACATCCCAATTATTGTACAAAAACAAACAAAAAAACAGCAACTGCAAATCCTACATTAATAAATCTGCAGTTTTCCCTAGCAGCCACCAGGAAGCAGCACTGCTTCATCCATTACATGTTGCAGAAGGGCGAAACAGCCGCATGGAAACAGTCTCTGCAGCACTTAACTGCGTCAGCACTTGCTGTGCAGCCAGAATCTGGGCAAAAATGTGCAGCTAAAAGGACTGCAGCTCATCCCTCCAAAACATGTCCTCTCATCCACTGTTCTCTCTCTTTTTTCAGATAACGTTTTAGCCTACGTCATAGAGACCTTTGCTGCTCTTATTCCTCCAAAGCAGGCCAGAACCTTATTCTGCTCATTGGGCATATCTAGCAGCTAAAAATAGATCTGCAAGAGCGCTGTCTCTAGCAGAAGGGAAAGTAATATCCAGAGCAATATTAATATTCTCACCATTTTTCATCACATTAACGAGTCAGCAGATAAAGCAGTTATAATACACATGCAAGATATTCACCTGATTTAGGGCTTCTCGTGCTGGTAGGCTGCTCTGTCTTTGGACATCTCCTGTACCCGCTTGTTTCATTCCAGCAGCTGAGGACGAGCGGCCCAGCCGCCCCACTTCTGCAAAGAAGCAAACATTACGCTGCGTTACTGCTGACGAGACGTCCACATTTAACATTCCACTGTAACAAGCACAGCTGTAGAAAAAGCCTCTGCACTTTGTGTAAGCTAAATGAATTCTATTGGTGTAATGCTTAGATACACACTAACGATCCTTTTACTCAGCCAAAGGCTGTTGGTTGGAATTTTTAATGATCTTGTTCAATCATCATTTGCTTTTTACGTTTGGTGGCAACCCTAAAACTGTAACATCTGCTGTTCGACAATGACCAGAGCTCAGAGTTGCTGTCTTTACATGATAATGACTCAAGGAAACATTTATTGATTGCCCAGGTTAGCAGCTTCTTTCTGTTTCTAGCCTTGAGTGCTGATGCAGGAGAAGAAAAAAATCTTACAGACTAATTCCAGAGGAAGAGGGTGTAAAAGAAGAAAGTTGGTGGTCTGGTCAGCAGCTTATGCCAAATTGTGGGTTCCAAATTGCATTTGCATAAAACAAGTTAGTTTCAGCAGAATGAAAGAAGACAAAGAATCCTTCCGTAAATCCAGTGCCTTAGCTCCTTTTTAAATCGGATGCTGAGCTCAGAAACTATGACTCAAAGATGATGAGCACTGAATGTTCGCCTACCTCCATTTCGACAGGCAGGGAATGTCTGGCAGGGAAGAGGCAGACCAACCCTGGGCAGGGCTCTGAAACCTGCGCTGCTATCCACAGCAGCCAAAGAGTCGCTGTGTGTCCTGCTGGTGGCACCACTGAAATGGACTGGGATGCCTGAGTGGCCCCCTCGTGAGCCCAAGCCAAACTCTTCTTTATCCATCCTCAACAGGGCATCAGCACTGCCATTCCATGCACGCCCTTCATCTTCTGAGGTGAGAGGGAGGGAAAGAATGACATTTTAAACTTTAAATCTGGTTAAAAGTAATGTATTCATTATTTTACTTATTAAAAAAAAAAAAAAAAAAACATACTCTCTGTTTCTCTACTTCCGTGGCTGAAAGACGATTTCCTCTGCATAGGCCAGTAGGAACCCTCATCTGTAGTTAAACTGGCACTGCTGTCCCAGGGAATGAAGCCAACTTTGGATTGCAGAGACCCTCCATTAGTCTTGGACAGCTCACCTACACCAGTGAGACTGGAGGGCTGTTGCAGAGATGGCGTCTGAGAGTTTCCCCTCAAGCTCTCATAGGCAGGTGGTCTCCGGAAGCCACCAGAAGGGTAGGTCCACAGCAAGGGGCTATCTGAAGAGGGGGGCTTGTATGCTGGAAGGCCATGAGGAGTATGAGAGCGAAGTTGCGGGCGAGAATGAGGACGCTGGGATGAGGAGAATGGTGTCGGCGTTGAGCTGGTGCTGCTTTGAGATGCTTGGCTGCTTGTAGAGTGTCCCTGATCCAGCGGTAAAGAGTGAGGCCCACCGTCTCTATCCCTATCATGACCTCTGTCTCTGTCTTTATGTCTCTCACTGTCCCTGTCTCGTTCTCTGTCCTTGTCTCTTTCTCTACCCCTGTCCCTGTCCCGCTCTCTATCCCGATCCTTGTCTCTCTCCTTGTCCCGATCCTTGTCTCTGTCCCTATCCTTTTCCCGCTCCCCTTTTTCAGACTTCAGGAGGAAGCTAACAGACTTGCCCTCCTTGCCGGTACTTGAGGTTTGGGTCTGGACGGTAGAGGTTTGTGAACTGCTCTTGTTTGGCACAGGTGAGTCTCCTCTGTCTGGTTTACGATAGTGATGGTAGTGCGAAGGTCGATGGTGTGGGTGGTGGTGGTGATGGGAGAATGGGGATGTGGATTTGGAGGAGGGAGGCAGAGGTGTGGAATGACTTCTTGCTCTCAGTCCTGGAGCTGGGCATAACTGGGCGTCTCTGCTATGCTTCTCCTGCTGGGTGATACTCCCTCCTGATGACTCCTTGGAACCTGATGCAGTGACATTAGAAGAGGAAGAAGTAGAGGAAGAGGCGCTGGCTTGAGTTGTCACGCTGGAGGTTTGAGTTCCCATCTTGGCAGATGTAGACGCTTTGTTCTGCACTCCAACCCCACTAGAGGCTGCTGCTGGCTGAGGGAAGGCGAGCAGAGGAGGCCGATGCTGAAGAAGATTGGGGAAAGGGGCTGGGATCTTTGTGTTCGACTCTGACTCTGACTTATTACCTTGGAGCAGGTAGGGAGTAGGGGCCCGTGGTGTGTGAGGACTGGTGGAGAGGACTTGGGGGACAGGGGTAGAGGATGTAGAAGAAGGCAGAGGAGAAGAATGTGAGATTGACACAGAAGCTTTAGGTTTGGAGTAAGATGGAGATGAAGAGGAGGGGCGTGGAAGAGAGGAAGAGTTAGCAGAAGACGAAGTAGTGACATGATAGTGTTTAGAGTTTCTCGCTTTTTCGTGTTTTGGAGGGAGGTGTCTGTGGGACTCTCTATCCTCCTGCATTGGGTATTTCATCTCCTCATAGATAGCCTCACTCTGATCTGAGTCAGAGTCAGGTGTGGTGGCCACAGGGGTAACAGGATGTGGGGTGGCTGTCTGACTCTCCCTGGTGAACACTTGGCCCACCATCTCTATATAGACTGGCTCATCTTCACTATCTCCTGTCTGAATCTGAGAGTCTGCCGCCTGGAAAGGCAAAGATGCGGCAGAAGGAGGCACACGCGTAGCAGGAGGGTCAAATGAAAGCTGGGTGCTGGGACTTCTCTTGGGCTTTAGAGGCGGCACCTTCTTAGATCCAATCTCTCCAGATTCAGATTTCTTCATGGCTGAGGAAAAACAGATCTGTTTGTTGAGTATAGTTTGGTTTAACTCTGTTAGATTTGTTTTCTAGCTCAATATCCTGTTGGTCACAGATTGTCAATAAAGAATTTGAAGTCATGAGAGCTGTAGAGGTATTATATTAAACCCAGAAGAAGCATTCCTTACCATTTTTTTTCTCTGAATGTTTGGACTGAGAATAACTGGAGGGAAGAGGCGGCGTCTCAGTAAGTCCTCTGCCCTCAGCAGACGAGGAGCTGAGGCGAGTGCTGGGGTGACGTTTAGGTTTGGCTGGGGGACAGCGGCCACCATGCTGGGACTGGGTGTCAGAGTAATCTCCGTTCTCCAGATCCGTATCCCCGGCACCGACAGCGTGGCAGGACTGTGAGCGTGGCGCCATGGCGGAGGCACAAGAGTGAGGTGACAGGTCCTGGGAGGCTGGCATGGTCATGAAGCCCATCCGGAAGTGACGGCGGAAAGAAGCCAAGTCCCTGACTTTGCCAACAGTGGCGGATGGGTCATTTTGGCTGGAACTGAGATGGAGAAATGGGGTTGGGAATTTGAGAATGGCAGAAAAAGTATGAGCGTCAATCATTAATGGTAACTGTATGTACACAAACATGTTCTTCCATTTGTATTCACCTTCTTCTTCCTTTAGTCTTCAGACATCACTACTTAGAAAATAACGGCTTGGCTTTCACAACAAACAGGAAATCCTTCATATATTGCATTTTCTCAGTTCATTCAATTCATCTGAAACGTCCAATTAGAAAACATAAATTCCTGTCTCAAAACACTCTTTACGTGCGCTGTACTGCTGGAATCCCCGTACCTTCATATCTTCAACCCACATCAGCGGTTTGCTCTTATGATTGCCAGAAGCCTTTAATCCGTTACCATGGGAACACTTGCGCATCTCACATATTTGATATTTTCTTTTCTTTGAAATCATCAATGATACGAGCTCCCATAACGATAAATAAATCCGACAATCAGACAAAAACCCTGTAGTGTTTGCATAAACTGAACAAAAGCTGGAGTTACAGTCTTTTCTTTGTCCTACAACTATGGAATTTTTAAACAATGGAAAAATAAAAAGAATCAAATCTGATATAGTGGCTCACTGAAAATGTTCAGCCTGAGGTGAATAAAGGCTTTATAAGCCACCTTGGATGAGTCTGTTTGCATTTTTATGTTAGAGTCCTATGCTGCCATGATGTGGTTCTCTCCAGGGGTGCTGCCCTCCACACAAGCAACACAAATTCCTGGCCTTTAAGTTTCGATCGGTTTACTTCTTTTAAGACTTTTCATTTAACAAGGCTGTTGTGAGGTTACTACACTCACACAAAATGTCAGGGAGAACAATAAATATTCCATCGTGAGGTGAAAATACCACAATATAGAGGAAATTATATCAGAATTTACTGCAGTTCTGTGAGAAGCAGCCACAGCTTCGTCGGGGGGGGTCCTCTTCTTCTGCATTTATGTCAACAACAGCTCAGAAGAAAGGAGCACAATTGGACATCAACATCTGTGCCTACATCTGAGGCCACAAATGCCGTTTCTGCATCTGTAATTAAACAGCTTCCATGCACAATTTTATGTTGTGGAATAAATTTTTCACAGTAGATTACATAACACATGACTACAGGTCACACTCTTAAGATCAGAAGCATTTTCTGTGCTTTCGCTCAGGCTTAGCAGGGGCTGTTCCTCAGAGAACACAAATGCTCCCATCTTCCAACCCGTGAAATCTGTTTTTGTCAGGCAAAGTGCTTGTTTTCCAAAGTGTTGTGGTATAACAAAGTGTTGTTTGCTTCAGCACTAACATTTTTGTGCTCTACAGTGCCCGTGGAAGTGCACTTGTGACTCCTCACATTCATGTTACTACAAGGCCAAGTTCATCATATAGCAGAGGCCGTGCAGCCAGTTCATTTGTGTCTCTTAAGCTCATTTATTTTAGACATGACTCCAACTGCCAGTGAGGACAATGCTGTCTTTGTCCTCACCGGCACCAGCGCTATCCATTTCTCTGTCCTTGCAAGGTTCCATCCCTGACCCTGCCCAGTTTGTCATTATGGCCCGCCATGTTCCGCTTCTCACCTCATGCTCTGGCTCTGCTGCTGTTGCTCATCGTGTCCCGCTGTTCCACTTGGTGCCCTACACCTCCGCTGGTTTCATTCCACCACGATGTGGAGTTCTGCTGCCAACACGAGTGCCTCCAATTACTGCTGTGAGTCAGGAAGCGGTGGACGGCACTTCTGAACTAACTGCATTGTTGTCTTTGATATTTTCTCTCTCCTCTGCGGCACAAACAGCTCGGTGCACAGTGCAGAGTCTGGTGATTTATGGCTGAGTCACTTTTGAGCAGGATCTTTGCGATGAACATGCTCAGACACGAGATCTCTCACTTTTGATTAGATTAGGATTTTGACTATTTTGATGATAATTGGGTTTATTAGTATTGATGAGCCTCTCACAGCAGCTCTGAGTAAAATCTAACCTCTAAATCAAATAAAAAGTGTTATCAAAGATTTCATTGGCATTATCATGATTATCATTAACGACATTATTGCAGCACACAGTCGGTGCTGTGATGTATTATGACGTTTTTTCCCTTCTGCTGGATGATGTCCAAAGACTGGATTTGATACTTGCAGTTAACTGGAGAAGTTTTAAAAAAAAAAAAAAAGCATTCACTTGCCTACGGCAAGGGCTGAATTGAAATTATTTACAAGATTATACCAAATTTAAATCTTACCAACAGGAAATATGTTCTGATTTAAAGGTTACAACAGCCAGCCAAATGCATGGGAGTAAAAAGAAGGCAGAGATTTATTCTTGCAGTAGTTAGTATCACTTTAGCTGTTTTGATAAGATGAGCCGAGAAGCCTACATGCGCTGTTATGTCTTCTACTTAAACCCTTCGAGACTTCTACTAAAACGCTTCAAGGCATGGTTTTCTCGTTCATATTTACACTTGATTTAAAAAATGATTTATAGATAAACAAAAACAAAGTTAAATGACTGACTGACCCACATTAATATTCCACAACATTGTGAATTAAAATAAATGACCTCATAAAGTGTAACGGTGGAGTCTCTAATGAACGGTTCTGATATAAAGTCAAAATAATACCAGAGGAAGCGATAAATGAGGCAGCGAGTCAATTCAATTTTATTTTCACCAGTTTTGGTCTCATTTTGTACCCTGATATTTCACCCACATTATCATGGTTTCTCTCTTCTGCAGAACATATTAAATCCATTATGAAGCTCTTTTATGCAAATTTCTCTGAGACTGTTCAGGCAAACTTGACCGACCTTACTAGCAGTTGTTGGATTAAAGATTTCAAAATAAAACTCAATTCAAACTGGCTAAGAGGTTTATTTCCCAGCTGAACTGCACCCTAATGTAATCCCATATATGCAGAGCTGATCCGCTCACCTCTTTTTACTCCCATCTTGGTCCCTCTGCCTCCAATCCAAACGGCTCTTGCGATACAGCAGGTTCATGTCGCTGCGGGGTCGCTCCTCCTCACAGCCTATCACAGCACAGTGTAGCCGCCTGCTTCTCCTCTCTATGTCACGCAGGAAATGCTCGACTGCCACATCCTGGGTAGAGCCCGAGCTCATGGTAGAGAAGGAGATCCGGGAAGGATGTCACAGGTGGCCTCCTCCGACTCACCTGACCAAGAAAACACAAGGAAAATGGTTAAATATCCACACAACATTTTAGCATCCAACGTGAAACGCGATTGAAACATGCAGAACTTTATAGGTGTTGCTATGTAACATCCTTACTTTGTTACAGGAAAGGCCATTAATCCAACCGGCAGCTTTAGACACGCAAACACGGTGGCGCGCGATGATGGAGGCTGTTGTTTTGTTTACCTCAGCCTCTCATGTATCACATGAAAACTATTTATATTTTCGTTATCCACTTATGAATATTTGAGTAAGCATGGTAACTCAGCTGTGCAGCATCTCCGGCTGCAGGCCCTGGGATGGCCTAGCTAAGGCTGCCTGCTCGCAGGACGAAAATGTGGTTTGTCACATGTAGCGCATGCACAGCTTCCTACTCACGCTCACCCCATGAGAAGTCATGCTTGTTGTGGGGCAGATATCTGAGAGTCACAGAGTGTTTTCATGCTGGTGAATGTGAGTGTGCACGGCAATTGGCTAAGAAAAGCACAGCTGTCAGCTGATGCATGCAGCCCATGTTTTCCAGCATAAATGGAAACAGAGATTTTCTTATTGGTGGACAATCAGGCTGCATCACTGGTGCTTCTGGCAGCAGTTTTACAAAATCAGGGGCTCTTATGGCATTACAGTTATAAAACATGCATGCAGCAGAAGAAAAGTCTGAAATAATGAGATGTATTTCTTTTTTTAGAATTGCTTTCACCACTTTTAAAATGATGCAGATTCTTTAATATTTTATATACTCATGATGCACAAGAAGGTATAAAAACAATTCACACAATTTTCCATGACATATTGTTGTTGTAGTTGGCTGATGTGGGGGCTTAACCACTACATTTAACACATATCTATCACTATTATCATTGAAATGCTATATTGTCTGTTTATTAAAATAAACAGTTCAAAGTCATTTTGTCAATCTTTTAAATTAATTGGCCGAACTCTCAATGAATAAAGTAATGAAAAGTCAATAGCGGTCACACAGAAAAATCAGTATTCCAGCAGTTGAGCAGGAAGCAAAATTGGCAAAAAAAGAAGATCAGAGATTGTAGCTAAGTACAGAATTAAATAAATGTAAATTTGGCCCTTGGTTTGGAAGTCATTTCTTTAATAATTTAATAGTCTATAATGGAAGGTCTTTAGTGTCGCAAAGCATCAAACAAAAAGTCAAGTATCGTGAAACTACTGTAATTATCTTCTCTACATGATTCTTCTTTAAATCACAAAATAATACAATGAAAACTGCAGGAGCTTCCAGTTGAATGAGCTCTGGATGGTGCTTTTATACTCTTTGACTTTGGGTGCAAGCAACATAAAAAGGGCGTTAAAAAATCCATGACACTTCCACATGCCTGCAGTGTAATAGCTCTGCCAAATTTGTACATACTCAAGACTATTTAAATCACATTTACCACCATCGGGCCATACGCAGCAGCCTGTTTACACAGCAGCTCAACCGTATCTTATTTTTTAAAAAAAAGGCAAAAATAGCCAGACTGAGAGCAACCAGGGGCCGTCACCGGGGCCAGGCGGCATGTTAATCAGGGAGTGATTCTTTTGTCATGCCCCAGTGTGTCATCCATGGCTCCTGCTATTCTTGCATCCCACAGCCCTTACTTCAACCTCAACCTCACCCTCAACCGCTGCCACTGCCATGCATGCTGTTTCAATGTTAATTAAGTTAGGGAGCTGCAACTGTAGGCTGGGCTTCTGTTAACTGGAGCTTTGATTCGGGTGGATCAGACAGCTGAGCAGGCAGTTTGTAGTGTGGGAAACATGTTGTTCAGTCCATGTTGTTGTGATAAAAACAGGCGAATATGCACAGTTCTGACATCACGTGAAAACAGCCAGATGCTCATACTGTCACTTTAAATCTTTCATTCACTGTGGTCTCACAGGAGCATCTGTAGGGTCATAAGTCGACTGAATTCCCCACATCAGAACCAGGAGGCAGATGGATCCCTTATTCATGGAAGTGCATGAAATGCTGCATTCACTCATGCACATAAGCAGTCATCACACACATGCTCAAATCCCTCTATGCACATTAAACACACACACACATACATGGACGCAAATGATCCAAAGATGATTCATAGTTTCACATCACCATCATCCAGACAAGTTTTTAAATACCAGCAGTCAAATACTATTCAGTCCGGGAATCTGTTCTTTTCCCAGCCACTGATTTTACTCTGCTGCTGAAGGTGGAGTCTGCTGCCATTCACTGTCCACCTGAGCCAGCGTTCCTGTGGTGCTGCTGCACCCCACTGTGTGTTAGGCAGCAACGCTGCAGAGTGGATGGACACGTCACAGCGGCAGCCTGGGGTCCAGAATTAGGTTCAAAACTACACATTTTATTATTATTATTACGACTACTACACTGGATCAACAATATTTCTGTATATTTTTATGTAGTATCACTTGTCTTTTTTGCCTTGAGATCATAACTGTACAGTATCGATACGTTGACCCTGCAGCTTTACAGCACACAACAGTCAGCACACTCGTGCCAGACACAATAGTGCCGCACAGGCCAGAAACAAACAGCGACAGAGGATGAGAGGCATCAGCACAAAAGCGAAATGCTCAGGAGATGAACGAGCAGCTTGAGACGAGGGGAGAATGGAGGCAGCGGGAAAGAGCTGGGGAGGGAATGAGGAGGAAAGGCGGGTAGGCTAATAAATGGGGAGTCGCTGAGGGATCAAGCAGGCTGAAGATACATATGGTTAGATGGAAACCTGAAAAGAGAGAGACGAAGGTAATATTAGAGTGGATGAAGGGAGCAAATGGTAGAGAGAGTGTGATGAGGATGGAAAAAAAACATTACAGACAGACAGACTACAGGAATGGGGGAGGGAGGTGAAATCAAGCAATCACACTAGTCGCTGTGTGTGGTCTCCTAGCAACACTGTCAGCCATGCATCTCTTCCTTAGCTACTGAATATGCACAAAGCCGGACGTCAGCCTCGTCACACGTGCATCTGATCTACAATATCACATGTCTCATAAATGGAAAAGAGAGCTGCATCTGTTTGCAGCTAGCATGCAAGGCATACCCAGTTACGCACACATCACTAGTGAGGGGCTGTGCAGAGAGAAGAGCCGAAACAAAGCAGATCTGACCTCTGTTTAAAGGAAAAATATGTTCGTTATGTGAACGTTATTTTAGCAATTTTCTCACTGTAAAAATAAAGTGTAGCTATGAAGCTCGGTCATCGCTTTTTACATTATTGTAATATTTCATCAGCTGCCACAAGTGAAAACCAGGCAACAAAGCCAAATATCAGCCTGAGTGCTAGACTATCTGCACCAGTTGATGACTACTTTTCATGAACCGGTTGTGATCAGAGATCTGCTCACGTGGTGCATAAATATAGCAGCTTCCTCATGTGCCAGACAGTCTGATCAAACCTCCAGACGCTGCAGTCATTACTCATTGCTTTCCGTCTGAGCAACTCATGTCGTTTACCTGAATAAAGACGGCTCAACCCTCTGCAGCACAAGAGTGAGAAGTGCCATTTCATCCACATAACACACGCCAGATAAACACTGACCCATGCCAAGACCCACAGAGGATTCATCTAATCCCTTCCTTTGACCTTCTTCTCCACTTCTGTTTGAAATCTACTTTTTACATCCAAATGTACAACTAACTTGTCGACAGACTCTCAGTGATGGAATGATCGTGCTTGTGGGTAATAACACAGCTGTTTTACTGAAGTTACTGAACAATAAATAATAAATGTATGAGCTACAGAATGCATGGGAACTGAAGAATAAATATAACCAAATCACATCTTTAAGGCAATACACACACACACACACACACACACAGGAAAAATCAATTTTACAAACATGTTCTAAATCTGACTGCTGATAAAATAAATGCATATATTATGTACATATATTTGTAATGCATGACCTTGACAGCCCTGCAGGATGCAACATCTCGAGACTAAAGTTATGAAATAAACTAATAATGTAAAATCTAACTTACCTCAATAATGGACATGAATTGAAATTGGAAGAAATCAGTTTCCCCACAACTATACCTAGCTGAGTAGCTGTTTTTAAGGGCGCTCACGTCAAACACACATATGAGATGTGTTTGCATCAAGCTAAAAGTCTTGAAAAGCCTGACCTGCAGCAGCTCTTCATGACTTTACTCTCTGACCTATGTGTGAAATGGAGATCTGGAAGGGAAAGAAACAAGTTCGCCTGTTTCATCTGAATGAATACGCGTTTCGGAGAGGACAATGAGATTAACGGAATCATTGCCTCATTGTCGGTCAGTAAAGCAGAAGCTGCTGCCTTCATCTCTAAGTTATATGAGGCTCTTTGCTGCTGCCCCAACTTCCCTTCATTCTGCTGTTGTGTGCTGAATGCGCCACAATATTGCATTGTGCAGTGAAATGCCTCTGGCTGATGAGAATGGACAGGAGGAGGAGGAGGAGGAGTAGTAGGAGGAGGAGGAAGATGTGTAGAGGCTGATGTATCACTGCAGGCCAGGGATGGAAGACACATGAGGAGGAGGAGTACAGGAATTTTGTTTTTCTCCTGACTGATATTTAGGAAATGCCAAAAACAAACCTGCATACTTCAGTGCCGTGACATTAATTTATTTAAATGTTCGTGTCATGCGGCATTAATAAAAGACAGTTTGCACTTTTGGGATTTTCTTCCCTAAAACTTGTGCAGGCTGAAAGACTGCTAAATACTTTATACACTCAAACTCAAAATAATCAGCAAAACAAAAAAAAAAACAAAAAAACACACACACACACACACACACACACACTTTGTGCTCCGCCCCGGAGCCACAAACTTGCAAAGCTGCTCCGACTCGTCATGAACCTTTTCCGCCGATAAATACACCTATTATTTCTGGCATGCACGTGTGCTAATAATGTCCATATGATGGTGCTCGTCAATACTTCATGAATGACAATGAACAGCTCACACTGTGAGGAGAAGAGGCTAGAGCACACAGCATTATGGTTAACGTAAATGACATAAAGCAGCACTTATCTCTGTGGTTAAGAAGAGACAGCCAGTATCTGACCTCTCTATATCATTGCCCACCTGAGCTTGCCCTCGCATCCCTCATCTTCTGCTGGAGTAACCAAGGTGACCCACTGCACTTAGCATACATGAACACTTGCTGGCTGCATCCGCCAGACCACACTTGTCGGCTGATGTTTGATGCCATCGTCTCGCAAATATAAAGGAAACAGCACAATCCTATTGCAGACAATAGAAGCACCTAGAGGAAGCTCTGTGCACACGCAGAGTTGAAGCCATGAGTAATAGCGCTCCGTATATGAGACGCTGTCGCTTGATGTGGTAGAAGAATGCAACATCATGTATATTCACATTTACTCTGCGGGGTTCCCTCATGACAGCTTCAGAGACATTACTCTGAGCACTACTTACGCCAAACAGCCACAAAAGAAATGGAGAGAAAGGCTGTTTTGTTTTCTCTTTATATTTGGTTGCTGAACTCCAGACTGAGGTAATTTGCTGCAGGGAGAAGAGCGAGCGCTTAAAAAAAAAAAAAAGAAAGAAAGCATAAAAAAGCCATCTCCCCGTGCTCAGACTGGTGCATGTTGGGAAGAGCTTCACTCTGCAGCTGCACATGCTTCACTGAGCCAGCGTCCTTCTCTGACCAAAGATCTGACTTATTTTAGAAGGGGATTACTCGGCAATATTGCCCGTCTCAGAGTCTTCATCTTTCTTGGACACTTCTTTAAAAACCTGTACGAACCTCACACGAGTCCACATTACCTTGACAAAGCTTCCACATAGCATGTAGTGCATGTGCATCAACTCTGGCTGGGCCTGTTTTGTCAGACCTTAACTCTGACCGACTGCTGAATCCAACCTTTTTTCTTTTTTTTTTTTTTGAGCGACCCATATCAAGAAAAGCTAAAATCATGCTTGCTGCAGGACTGTAGGTTGACATAATGAGGCTCATCAGCTAGTCAGTCACAATCGGGCTAAATGAGGACCAGATGAACGCTGCTGTAAATGAGCATGACCTGCCCTGTGCTTCACTCTTATCCCTAGAGATAGATCGAATTTCAGTTCACCCCAAAAGCCCGAGAGGCTGCAAAAATAGCTCTGCCCAAAATTTTAAAAAGCAAACATTTTATTTATGCCTGCACAGATTTATATTTGTATGTTAGACATGAGGGGTATTTAACCTTTGCCTTCTCTTCTGATGCTCCAAAAAAAAACCCAACAGTAACATATCTGTGGCAAAATCGTGACCTGGTTCTTTATGGTACTCCAGAGACCTCGCTCCGTGTCACGTGGGAACCATTTTCTCCTCATATATTACAGTTATACCTCACATAAACAATAAATATGTCTTAATTTTAATATAACTTCCACCGTGTAAGTTAGGGAAACAAAAAAAGTGTCTTTCCCCAACTCTTCATTAAATATTCAATTGTCAATTCACAAATCTAACAACCCCACACTTGTATGTATAAATGTTTGGCTGAATTCAAACACCTGTTGCTGCTTCTCTTTATTCAAAGATGCAGCAGCGCTGCTGTGACTAACAAGGACAGGTGGACCACTTGTGGTCTTCAAACATTTGAATCATCCTACTCCTTGTGTTCAAACTCCCCCAGTGAGCGAGTCACAGCGTAGGCAGCTGAGGATAAGCACACACATGCCCACACACAGCTCTCCCACTCATTCATCTCATGTCACACAAATCCACTCTCGTATGGCTCAGTTGTTTGTAATTCACAACGTTCTGACACCACATATTGTAAAAATGGAGGTAAAGTACACACAAACCGGTGTGTCCTCTGAGAGTTGTCTGCAATCAGCTGGTCAGACGTCTAAAACCATTTCTGCCACGAGAGACGCAACAGAACGTGCGAGTTCATTGGTTTTACAGGTGTGATGGGCAGGTTTTCAGCTCAGAGGCTCACTCAAGCGGTTCCTATTCCTGTCAATCCTGCTGTTCACTGCCCTGACAGTTACGAAATGAAAAAGCACCAACCGGGGCAAATGGCAGACAGTAGCTGATAACACCGGGAGCCTGATCCAGACAGTTTTCAGACACTGTCCTCCTGTGGACGGATGGGACACGCGGCCACAGCGGAAGCTGGAAAAAGATGTGAGGATTTCGGTTGGATTTCAGGAGCACTAACCCAATCCTGTCCAGTATGACAAAACTAACGATGGAGAAATTTCATCCACAACCTTTGAAAGAACAGTTGAAAAAAAAAAAAAAAAAATCATATCAGTTGCACCTGAGGCTTGGCACATTTCAGACCTCCCACAGCAGGTGATCCAAATGAAGATTGCTCTGACATTTACAACACACACTTAAGTTAGTCCATGTTCTGATTTACATTTTTTAAAGTCTCACCTTTTAAACAAAGCACTGCTGGATCCAGAGTTTTTGGTGCTCGACTGTGACCTTTAAGAGTGATGCAGAGACTCAGACATTCCCACCAGCATTCATTTCCAAAATCAGTTTTAAACCCATAGAGAAAACACAGAACAACCCTAAGCTATAAAAACACAAAATGCTTTCCTCATTATTTAGCAACTATAACTCAAGGCTCAATGCTCCACACTGGTGATAATAGATACGTTAAGACATCCCTTCAATCCATTTAGGCAAGTCTAAACATGTATAATTCAAAATACAGAGGGAGCACATACAAGATCTGACAAACGCGCTCCTGGATAGCAATCCTATAACAAGTTTGCAAGAAAAATAAGATCACACACGGCACACCAACATATACAGACAGAACAGCCCAAATTGCTTGTGAGACATTCAGTATAAAGAGGTGGTGATTAGCGCCGAACAGGAGACCTGTGTGCCAAAAAAAAAAAAAAAAAAAAAAAAAAAAAAGGAGGGCCACGGTTGGCTCCTAACTTTGTTTATTTTGCACGGGACCATGCCAATGGCTTCGAGATGTGCAACAAGATGAAAACAAAGGGGAAATGAACAAAGATGACTGGCCTGAAGGAAATCATTACCACACATCATTACTCTTGACTACACATTGCAGTGAAGACTGGACGCTGTAAGAGGCTTAGAGTGCAGGCAGGAAGCATTTACAGAGCGCATTTAATTTGAATTTTGAGTGGTTAAATTGACCATATGCATCCCAGACATCCTCCAGTCAGACGAGAAACACACACGGAGGGCCAAGTTGAGTGCGGAGCACCCAGCAGGGGCCGCCAAAGCCCATCACCGTGGTTACTGGGGTAGTTTAATGTAGCACCAAGACATTAGTGACTCTTCTTCTTCTACTAAACTTCTTCATGGTATTTTTTTCCTTCCTTTAGTGATGCAACTAGTACATCACGTGATGCAACTAGTGCATCACGTGACCACAGAAGGATGAGTGTGAGACCTAATTTTTTTCAGTAAAGTGGGCAATCTACATGCATTTAAGATGTCTACTGAATTTGGAGCGAGGTACTTTGAAAGAAAAAAAAATAATGGGATTCAATGTTTTTCTTACTCGTTACCGGACAGCCTATTAGTGAAAAGCTAGGAAGGACAAGGAAAAAAGAGGAGGACAGAAAATGTACAAGGAGGGATTTGTACGCAGGACATCCCTAGTAAATGGCATGGCCTTTAATCAAGGAGCCACCAGAGAGCACTTCTGCCACTCCGGCTCTATTTATAACTCAACACTGACAACTCCAGCAAGTGGAAAAAGCGGATTTGATCTGTAGAAAATGGATAACTGGATGTTAGACATTGATTTGTGATTGAATGCAACAAGAATGCAGATCACTGAATTCCGCACCACAACATAACGAGGAATTTGTGTGAAAGCACAAGAACACCTGACAAAACAGAATTAGGACTGGAAATCTGACCTCAAAATTGACAGATGCTTAACAGTACAGACCACTGACTCCTACATTTCCTCTCACTGTGAAATGAAGTGTTATGATGACATCTGTGACTTTCTGGGAAACTGAGAAGATAACCCAGATGATGTCATACCAACGTCACCAGTGCAGGGTGAGAGCAGGAAATTAAGCTCGCGGGGAGTGTTTCTGTCTCTGCTTTTAAAAATTGGACGAGTCTCCAGCAGGTGTTGTAGTGCAGCACACATCTGATGCAACAGCTGTCGGGTTTTGGAGCCCTTTTACTGTTTACATGAGAATTTATGGCCAATGCAAAACAAACAAAAAATGGCAGATAATGATAGTGAAAATGGACACAAAATGAATTCCAACAGTATAGAAGCGCGTTCCAATCCAACAGCCAGGATGGGTCTGACCAGACCCCTTCATTATTTATTGAAGTATGTCTAAAGAAAAAATGTAATTTCTGAGAATGCAATGACCTTGATCTGTGTCCTTTTGGCTTGTGCCTGCTTTTAATACACTTCAAACTAAAATGATGTGGCCAGTAGAGAGGAATGAAAGTATTCTATTTGTCAAAAAAAAAAAAAAAAAAAAAAAAACACTTCCAAATAATACATAAAGTCCTTAACAGCCTCATCTTAGACAAAAATAAAATCAACATTTCCAATTAATGTGTTACAATGGGATTGATTAATTGGCTAATCCTTTCTAATTTACTGTGTATTGAAGAGCACAAGGAAGTTAAGCAATAAACAGGAGTTAATCAAAAGTTTAAATCCTCAGACTAATTAACCTGGAATATCTGTGCTGTCTGAAACAACTTCCATCCCTGACGCCACTAAAAATAGTGAAAGCGCTAATGAAAGAAGCGCACGCTGTCGCTTTAGAAAAGCAACAATGCAGACTATGGCTAAACATTTCTGAAGTGGTATTGATTTTTAAACATCTGCATGACTGGTGGCTGTTAAATTACTTCAACCAACCCACTGGCCCGTGGCTGCCTAAACTCCATGGAAACCAACGGTTTAGATTAGCCAGAGAATGCACACAAATAAATAAATAAATCCTTGAATTCACATCCAGACATCCCTCGGCTCTTGTGCCTCTTTGGCCCAGTGTGGGTCTTCTTTAATTGTCTTTTTCCACAATTTCTGCCAATACATTCCACAAGCTTCAATCACTTTAATGCTCGGCAAAGGTCCCCGCTTGATTTTCAACGTTCAATCTGATTTAGCAGCACTAATCCTCTGGCTCCACAGGTTTTCCAACAAACCATTTTTCCTTTTTTTATGATCTAACCACATTTGTGGCATTTTCACCAGGTGAGCAACAGCAGACACAGTCTTGCGAGCCCTGGTTTTCCTCTGCATTCAAGACACGGCCCAGTATGTGTGGCTCACAGCCTGCACTCAATGACCCCAAAGTCACAGCTGCTGTTGCCCATCCCTGCTGCCTCTATCAGTAACATAAACCAAACAGCACAAAAGGCACAGTCACACAGTCCTGTTTATAGATGGAACCCCTAACTGCAATAAGAGTTCAAATAAATGTAGAAGGAAGACTTCTGTCATGCGGCTCCAAGGTCATATGGGACTGACTGGTCTTTATTCAATGCTTTAATTTATCCCTATAAACAAATGATGATCTTGCAGATATTGGCATGAATATTAGGTTATCCCCACCCAACACAGGAGTCTTATGTGGTATTGGTTTTACACACAGTCAACATCTCTTAAAATAAAAAGGCCTCTCAATACTGATATCCGAAAGACTCATTTTAGCAATCAATGGGCTACTGTTTATTGGAGTTGTTATATGTATGTGGTGGGTATAGAGCAGTGCTCTCAGTCAAATGATATCCGTTTTGCGTAGCTGTCACGCCCGGATAAAAGGGCACAAACACAATGATCTCTACTGTAGATCCGTAATTTTACGCAAACATATTTGCTCATTTTAGAATCATCTTATAAAGACTCTAAAGGCGGTATACTGCGGCACCTTATTGGGTGTCATCTGATGGGTTCTCCTTTAAACGTGCGCGCGCGCACACACACACACACGCACACACATACACACAAGTCATCCAGACGTGGCCGCCTTTCCCGCACCTCAAAGACGCGCCAACAACATCCTCACCTGGCTACGCACAAACACACACCGGCGTGCTCAGCAATCAGTGACTCCGCAGGCCGCGCTTTACTCACATCGTTATAAACATGCAGATGTTTCCATCACGGCCCCACAGAGCGGCTTCCCAGACACTGACACTGGCTGTCTGCGGTGTCGGTATTTGATTAATACCGCCGCGGCTGCTTCAGCATCACCGGTCAGCTGACGGCGGCTTGTTTTTATGCGTGTGCGAAATTATTCACAAGGTTTTGTCACGACTTAACTTTAATAGGGGCAGCGGTCTGCGGATCCTGCCATATGCTCATGTCAGCCGTATTTTGGGGCAATAATGCGGGCCCAGTATTCACCTTCATGGGCCGTGAGGCTTCAAGGTTGAATAATTTGCCATGCGAACGTACAGCGGTGCGCTGACAAGCCTGCGTTTGGTGAAATTTACGCTTTGGGAAATGTCAGCGTTGCCGACGTCTCGTCTGCATCACAGCATCATATTTTCAGCTGCTGATTGGACAGACGACGTGTTTTTACAATGACAGATGGGAAAGCTGTGCTATATGGTAAAAACGTGGTTAATATCAACGAAGGCGTGCGCAGCCTACCTTCCAGCTGAGTCGCAGGGGCAGCAGATATCCTGTTGTCCGGACTCGTAAAAAAAAAAAAAAAAAAAAAAAAAAAATCAGACAACAACACCACCACGCCGGTTGTTGATGACACAGCTGTCTTGGTAGCCCGGGCGAAGGAGAAACAGCTTTCCCCAGATGTGTCAACTGACGTGGAGCAGAAAAATCAGTAATTCAGACGCACATCACCGGGATGACGCCTTTTCTTGACGCGAAAGCTCTTCCATTTTTTATGATAAACACGCGCCGTAGCACGGAGGTTCGGCGTGCAGCCCGCTGGTCAGCGCCAAAGCGGATTGGAAACCTTGAGGCAATTCAAAACGCCGTGCCAAAATGTTCCTCTGCAAGCATCCGAGCGAAACGCCATCCGTGTGTGTGTGTGTGTGTGTATGTGTATGTGTGTGCGCGCGCGTGTGTGTTTTTAAACTGCCTCCGCCAAAACAGGGAGCTCAGACACAGAAGAGAGGAGGGAGGAAAAGAAAAAAAACGTCAACAGAAAAATGCGCAGATCACCCGCGCGCAGTGGAGGTTCACGCACTGGGCATCCATATTAATATTCACGCAGGACTTCCTGGGAGCGCAGAGGAAGAGAAAACAGCTGCGGCTCATCTTGTTTTTATCGTTTTTTTTAATATTTTAGAATATTCAGCAACCGAGTCATTAAAGATTGAAGTGGATTCCTGGTTATTTTTTTCCGAGTTTAATAAATCCAATATTTGTTTTATAAGACCACCAGAGCGCAGAGCTGCCAGAGGCTATGAGGATATAACGCGTTATATGCCTGGCGATTTAACGGGGGATAAACTACTATTAGGCATAAAACGCGCTTGAAATAAACCCACACAAAGTAGGCTAAGCTGTCACAGAAATATTGAATAATCGCCCATTCACGACCAGGGAAAAAGCATTAAAATGAAATGTTTGAGCCTTTTTATGCGTTTTATTGTTCAAACAGCATTGTTCAATGGGTCTGTTGGCTTTTTCTAGAACAGGAGGTGGGGTGTCATATGACCAGCAAGCCAACACATGCCCTGTGT
Organism: Pao palembangensis; assembly: GCA_015343265.1. Lineage (NCBI taxonomy): Eukaryota > Metazoa > Chordata > Actinopteri > Tetraodontiformes > Tetraodontidae > Pao > Pao palembangensis. The sequence goes on along the minus strand of CM027094.1, from coordinate 6,801,740 downwards.
GGGCAGCTGACGCCCCCCCAAAAATAATAATTAAAAAAAAAAAAAAAGTCGGTGTCAGATTGTGAGGACGGCAGTGAGGGAAAACTTGGAGATTAGCAGGAGCACATGCGGACAAATCAGTTATTATCGCAGAAATCTTTGGGCTGACACAAGTACGGCTGCACCCGGTATAGGACAGGCCCGTGCAAAGTCCACCATGAACCATATCACAGATTGAGTCATCTTGCGTTGAGTCATTGAGAATAAGTTAAATAGTATTCATGGAATTAAAATCCCATATTTTAGTAGAGGATAAACCCAAAAGTGAAGTCAAATATGTGGGCAGAGCTTTCAAATGAGCAGCCACAAAACATGGTGGCTGCTCATCACAGGTGTGCTTTCTCTTGTTTTACCTGATTAGACCTCAGTCGTGTGGGCCTGACATCCGCGTTTTCCTGGCTATTAGCTGGATCTGACAGGACGAGGCATCCACAGGAGCTTCACTGACAGATTCACCACACTTCCCAGGAGAGTCCCGTTCATCTCTCATCAGCTAGCAATTAAAAACACACGTGCAGAAGCAGAGGGCCTTTCTCAAAGTTTCAGAACATGGGCACAGCTGGGAACAATAACACGAACACCAGCTGCGTTCCATTAAACAGCCTTGTTAGTGAGGGCTGCTGCTCTTTCCTCACCGTGTTTCACATTTTCTGTTTTGCGTTGGCTGCAAGGTCCTGAAAATACACGAGGTAGACTGAATGTGGAGGAAGTAACGGTTAAAGCATTTACCAGAAGGGCAGATTGAGGGAGAGGAATAGAGAAATTGATCTTGGGAGCATTTATAATGAGACATCTGAAAGAGCAGCATCAGACCATGACTGTAACAGTCAAGGATCTCAACCTGTGTCCAAACAATGACCAGAGAAAGTGACATTTTCATTATCTGATTGTGACATCACTGACAACATGAGACAGACCCGAAGCACAAAGGATCCCCACTGTACAACTTCTTTTTGCGGTTTATCTGCAAAGATGTCTGCTTGTGCCAAAGTATCGAGGGGAGTGAATTTGTTATCAGCTGATGGCACCAACTGGTCAAAGTGCATGGTGCAGTCCGTGCTTCTGCCGGGTGAATCCACAGATTAAAACTCTGGAATAAACTCTTAACCAGGTAAAATGCCTTTTTATATTTCTTAACAGCCATGCTTAATGTCGTGTTAATGACTGTAAACCAAGCTGGATCCTTTTAAGACTCATCATTTTCGGAAAATGATGCCACTGTGCTTTGTTCACGTACTGCAAATGCACCAGGCTGAGGCACCACTTGTAAATCTATGGGCTCCCTAAAGGACGATTATGATCACATGCCAGTGTGCTGATTGCTGCTGCAGTCTGGAGCTCAACATAAAAATATCTTTTACATCTCCATTCATTTCAGGAGAAAAAGAACATTGTTTTTTCTGGAGGAATTAAGTGTTTAACTGTAGTTAATGTTGCCTCCAGGTTGCAGGAATGACTAAGGAAAAATCCCAGCTGAAGGAGTTTATAGAGGTTGTGAGTGTTTTTCAATGGGTGCTGAGCTTTCTCTTCATGGGTAAGGTCTCACTTTCACTCCCCTTCACTCACCTGTAAAGACGGAGTATCTCTAACGATGCAGTCTGTTTACAGTAAGCTACCACCGTGAGCACGAGCTAATCCAAGACATCTTTTTCTAATCCCAACATGCGCACTCCTGTGCTGCCCCTGGCCTGCAGGAGTAGGGTGCATTGTCCTGATGGTGTATCTCATGTTTACGTCGCTGTGGCCAGTCTCCACTCTGTACTTCATGTGGCTGGTGAAAGACTGGAGGACTCCTGAACGAGGTACATGGAAGTATCATTGAGAGTCGTGCAATCATGGAACTATCAGTGTCAGAATAACAGTGCCATTAAAGTGCTCATAAAAGTTTGTGGTGCATTATGGGAGTTTAGTGAATTTAGTCATGTTTCTAGTGTGAACATACGGTGAATGAAAACCCATCTGGAATTGATTGAGTTGGAATTTTGGATAAATCCTTCAGTAATTAAGACTGCAGATTAATAGAGCTTAACAGTGAATTCTACACCCATCAGGGGGCCGGAGGTCAAGATTTGTGAGGAACTGGAAAGTGTGGGGCCACTTCAGAGATTTTTTTCCAATTAAAGTAAGTAACCCTACGAAACACTGGCTGTTCCACACATCATTTAATTTTGGAAAACCTTGCCCTGCAGCTGCATCTAAAATGTTATGTATAAAAACAAACAAAAAAACCAATATGAATTCAATACGTTTTTCTTGCTCAGCTGGTGAAGACTGTGGACCTGCATCCAAACAAGAACTACATCTTGGGTTATCACCCACATGGCATCATGAGCGCCGGAGCCTTCGCCACCTTCGGTATAGATACCTGCAGGTTCACGGAGGTGTTTCCTGGTGTCAAACCCACCTTGGCAGTACTGGCGGGACTTTTCATGATACCAATTTTTAGGGAGTACATCATGAGTGGAGGTACATCTATCTCTGCAGAGTCTAATACATTTTATTATTTAAAAAGAAAAAGAAACTTTGATTTTCAAAAATGAATCTCAGCTGTTATCTTCCTTCTCCAAACAGGCCTCTGCCCAGTCAGTAAATCCAGTCTGGTGCACCTCCTTTCCAAAAGTGGTAAGGGCAATGCAGTTGTGATAGTGATAGGGGGCGCTGCTGAGTCTCTTGCCTCTTCTCCTGGGGTCAACACTGTGGTCGTGAGGCAGAGGAAAGGATTTGTGCGGATGGCACTAGAGTTTGGGTGAGAACTGGGTTTAACACAGACAGAATATATCAGCTTTACGCTGGTGGAGCCTGAACACACTGAGACCTCTGACGGTGTTCCACAGGGCTGACCTGGTGCCTGTCTACTCATTCGGCGAGAATGAGCTCTTTCAGCAGGTCATTTTCCCAGATGGGAGCCTGGGTCGGAGGCTACAAGACCTGTTCAAAAAGGTTATGGGCTTTGCCCCGTGTCTGTTCATTGGTGAGCGCATGGCGCTGGTGCCTTACAAGATTCCACTCACCATCGTTGGTAGGAATGCAGTTATTCTCCATCCTCTAACTTTACTCAATATCCTGTGCGTCATGCTAAAAGTCTACTCCTTTTAGTTGGAAGACCGATCTTGGTGCCAAAACGTGCCACACCCACCAAAGAAGAGGTGGACCACTATCATGGACTTTACATGGAGGCTTTGTCCAAGTTATTCCATGAACACAAGCACAGCTGTGGACTTTCCGAAGATCATAAACTTCGGATCATCTAGATTTTTCTACTGGCATCATGGACAGTTTATTCCCATGTTGAATTTTAAAACAGGCCTCAACCCTGTGGGTTTCTTGGGAACACTGGATGCTCTGTTGGTATCTGACATTGTATAATATGTGTGCTAATAAGCTATGACATCAATCATTTGGAACTATTCGGATGGAAAAGCAGAGGAAACCACAAAAATTCTTTGCCAACTCTCATTATTGAAGGTGTGAAAAAGCAACACAAATTAACAAAATATTTGTATCAAGATGTCAAAATTGCTGCTGTAATTTCTTAATGGTCCTTTTAATGCTGCAGAAAAGTCTTTAAAGTCAAATTAATGTTGTATCACAGTGTGGTGATTGATAACAGCTGCAAACTGTTCTGGTCCAGTTTAAAAGAACTTGTTTTGATGAGCTACCTGACACAAACACAGCATTTAATAAAAAAAAAAAAAAAAAAAAAAAAAAAGAGCAAGGAGCTCAATATTGATCAGGAAAAACTGGATTATTGACCTCAGCGAGTCAAGACTGTCACTTTTCCAGTCAGCAGCCGTTCTGGGAGACAAACGTGTTTGGTACAGGTTTCTCTGCTACGCTCAGAACCAAAAGTGAATCACCTGCTGCTGATGGGAGAACAAGCAGGATTGTGGAAGGAAGATTAAAAATCATTAAAAGGTCTGGTGTCTTTATCAGATTAGAAGCTGCTGAAATTCAGGAGTCGTCCAAATCCGTTAACCATGACCTGGCAGGCTGCTGTCCAAGTTATTGGGCAGGCTGCTGACCCAAACACTATTCATATGCATGTTGATACAATCTATTACATTAGGCACGTGATGGACTGTATCCCTGTGTTTGCATTAATATTTGCACCATAGAAATCTTGCAGTTTAGTGAAAAGCAAAATACTGTATAAGTAGACAAGTACCGTACATGTAACGCTTTGTCCAGTAGAGGGCACCCAATCCTCGGATCAGCCTCCCAAGAAAGTGGAGAAAATAATGTAACATATTAAACTGATCACATCACATCTTTATTAAGGAACCAGTTTAAGGAGGAAACAACCTTAAATGCACAGGAAACTAATTTACTGTAGGGTGCAAGCAGAACACAATACAGGTGTGGACAAAAGACTGAAAGGACCAAGTTAACATTCTAGAAGAAGTCCATGTCGTCTGGAGCGTCCAGGTCACGATATTCAATGATGTTGCGTGGGTCACCTCGTGACATTCTGATGGTTTTTGGTGCAAACAACACAAGGAGCCAGGAAACCAATAAAGAAAAAAATAGAAGCTCAATATCATACAGAAAGAGACAGCTCATGGTAATCTCATAAATCACAACTATAGTGCACTCACCTCATATTGTGTGGCTTCCCCATGTAGCCACCCTGACCTCGAAAGTTGTCATAATTCCCTCTGCCGCCTCCTCCTCCTCCTCCTCCATACTGGTTAGGAGGGTAAGGAGGTCCGCCTGTTCACAAACAGTCAAATAACGACAGTACAGACTGCACCTTTACCCTATCGACACGGTCTAACACTTACCGCCGTAGCCCATCAGTGGTGGACGAGGCTGCCCATAGCCCATTGGACCCTGAGGGGCCTGAGGTGGAAATGGCAAGCTGGGTGAAAGCAAGCCTGTAAGATAAACGAGACAAACTTCAACTATAACAGCCACCACCCTTTCTGTGCCCACTGGGTTTGACAATATTAAAAAGCTGCCCGTACCAGGACTGGGGCCTGGAACAGGAGGAAGCTTCATCTCTGGCAGTGCTGGTCTTTTGGCATCCATCAGGAAGTTGTTGAAAAAAGCCACTTCTTTTTTCACTTCTTCTATTTTGTCCCCATGTTTGTTCAGGATGTGCTTCCGTACAAACTCAGGGCCCTTGAAATAATATGAAATACAGATGTTAGTATTAGAATGATAATCACTGAATAAATGTGCAGTCTGGTCTTTAGTTTTAGAGACTTTCAACACCATAAACATTAATGAGGTACCTTAAATTTCTTGCCACTCAGCGGGCAGAGCCACTTGTCCTTTCCCAGCTCCTGAGTGTTGGCAGACACAAACTTCTCCACCTCCTCCTCAGGATCCTTGCGGCCCATTTTTTTTGCCTCGTCCTCAGACAAAATTTCTTTTAAACTAAACAAAGGGCTCAGCTTCTCCTCCATCCCCTTCTGCCACTGTTGAACTTTTTAACATATTTTTGAAATGAGTATGTTACCACACTGAATTTTCTTGTTCCCTCTCACCAGACATGCGTGTATGTTCAAGTCCTAAAATCTGAATAGCAATCTTGTGCTATCCAAACAAGGGTCACTCACCTTCCCCGTGTGTGATGCGGTTTGGAGGGATGGGTCCACGGACATGAATCATGCCACAGCGATTGGGCATTTCATCCTCACTGGGGTATTCACACGTGTTGTAATAATCAATTGAGTGCACGATGCGCAGATACCAAACCAGCCGATCCAAAACCTAAAAGAAAAAAGTCGAGTTTTCCATTACTACCCTAGTTCATTATATTCAGAGAGTATAATCAGAGAATAAAGAGGTGAATAAATAAATAAAATTTCAAAAGTGCTGCATCTGCAAATGTTGCAGTCAGACCTTGGCAAGTTTATCATCTCGCTCTACTGTGGTCTCTGTGGGGTGCCCCTCCTTGGTGCCTTCTTCATGATCCATCCCACTCCCAGAACCAAGAAGCTCTTCCTCCTCAGCACTGACCTCCTCTATCAGGTAATCTGTGATATTCTTCAGGATGGGGTTCTGAGCAGGTAACTTCAACAAACGTGTATGAATTCAGTTACATGGAAAACGCTCAGGCCAACCTGCTTAAAGTAATAGATCGAGTGAGCGAGATCGCTCAGGGATCTACCTTAGAGCTCTGCCCCTCCTCCTGAAACTTGGTCCACAGGTCTACCTTCTCATCTAAGGCATGGATGAGTTTAGCAGCTAGCTTAATATCATTGCGGAGCACCTGCTTGTGCTGAGTGATTCCGTTGACGTTACGCACTCTCCGGGCCAGGTCCCTGTTCACCACAGGTGCCAGTTCACAATCTCGCAGCTGTGAACGACACAGAGTCAAGCAGAGCGAGAAATAATGCAGAAGTACAGACCAAGTGCTTGAGAACACATTTTTACACAAACACAGCAGAGTGTTTATATTGCCATGGGCTCTGAATGCTTCTCTCAAACCTTAAAAAAAAGAGCCCATAAAAAACATATGCACATTTGTAATACACGTGCAAAATATGCAATTCATTAGCAAGAAACAAAAAAAACATTTAAGATTGAAACATTGAAACACTGAAAATAATAAGACTGACAATCATTCATTGACGGAGAGAGACTGGCATACATACACGAATATTCTGAAGGTTCCAGCAAACTTCTTTTATGTTAACGGCACGATCAAAGGTCACCCAGCAACGTCTGAAAAACCTGCAGCCAGAGTGTACTTTAACTTTACTGTGTAGTCATCTGCGTCACAGAAATCAACAAAACTAAATGCAACAGTGAAGAAAAGTATGAGCTTTTAAAGACCAACCTGCGTTCTGGATGAGGGTCAGAGAGGCAAACACGCAGAAAGCCAGGGTATCTCCGGCAAAGCTAAGGAAAAACAGCAGATGTAGATGTTGTATTTAAAGACTTGTGGCTCATTGCAAGTCGTCGACAGCTGCGTTAACGCACAGAAATAATCTCAGCTCTGGAAATGTTGGGAGCGATGCTCCTCATGAACAGAGAGCAGGTCTTGTGCAGCGGCCGAGGTCTGGGAGAATCATCCTTGGTCTTCTTTTCTTCTTTCTTTTCCAATTCAGTCTTGTTCTTCGGCTTTTCTTCCTCTTCTTCATTGAAAGAGTGAAAGTATAGAGTCAGGAACTATAAGAAAATGTACACAAACTTTACACTGAACTGAACCGGAATCTCAAGAGTCTAGTTGAACTTAATTTTAAACTACAGTATAAGAAGTGACGAGGCCAAAACTCCAATAATTTCAGGTGTATGTAGCACTACATCACATACATGCTTCATGAAATGGGGAGGCCTTTACCCTCAGACTGCAAAAATTAATAAAAGACTTGGACACAACCAATTAAATGCCCAACCTTCACCTTCCTCTTCATCGTCATCCTTGTCTTCCAGGTCTTTGTTCTTTGGCGATTTATCGGAACAGTAGGAATTTGAGTCGGAATCAGAGTCAGAGTCGCTCTCTGAGCCACTTCCTTCATCATCACTGTCTCCGCTCCGCTTCCTCTTTCTTCGTGGCTGATAAATAATCCAGATCATTTGAGCGAGTCGTGTCTTATCTAGAATTATTCGAAATGGAAGCATGAACTTACTTTCTTCAGTGTAGACATTCCGTCTTTGGCGCCTTCTTTCTGTCCCTCTTCTTTCGTCTCATCTCCTTCCATTGCAGCCCCTCTTTGTGTGACTGTAGAGTTGTCCTCTTCCTGTAGCACAGGTCTTATTACCAACCAAACACTCTCAATTCTCTGAAGCTGATGGAAAAAGACAAAAAAAAACAAAGCCTACCTTCTCATTTTTGTCTTTCTCAACTAATGGTTTACGGTCACCCTCCGCACTTTTGAGGTTTTCCCTCTTGAGGGGCTCGCCACCCGCTAAAGCAGACTTCTGTTCCTCCTCCTCAGATGTCAACTCCAAGATTCGAAGATCATGATCTGTTCCTCCCTCCATCTTTATCACAGCTGAGGACATAAATTGCATCATATTTCATCGGGGGTACATCCAGTTCATGATGAATGATTGTAAACATAGTTCCTTGTGCGATTGCTGTGATATTTATTTTATTAGCGTGTATAAATTAGTCTCACCTGCATCTAAAACCTTGATGATGGCTGGGGTTTGATCAATGTCCAGGGAGACATTGTCAAACCAGCCATTCTCCATCAGGAAGGTGAAGACGTTCAGGCGGTTGTTCAGGGCACTCTGAGTTTCTGCTTTAAGTCTGCTGGCTTCATCTGGATGATACTTGGTCCTGAACCTGGGTTCCAAGTTTGTTCCAGAAAGAGGTGAACAGGGGATGGGATGAAAGGGAAGTAAAGGTGTGACATGTATTATCCATATATTACCACATATTATTGGTCTATGTTGCAACCATTTCACAGAAAAACATTACAAAAAGTATATTTTGGGTACTTTAGATGTTGTGAGAATTTGCAAATGCAAAAAAGTGGGATTAATTATTAAATCAGGATGCCATAATTAAATAAATGAATGTGAGCTCAATTAGCTCAAATTGCTTAATGCCTTTCAGTGTATGCACTCTTGTCTGTGTTGTATTGATGTCTCATTAATGCACATTCTGAGAAGTGATTTACTCACCAATAAACGAGGAAAAAAAAACTAAAGCAGAAATTATGAAATGAAGCATTCACATATTGAGAATTTCACACTTAAAAGCTTGATCATTGAGTGAACTACAGTTACCTTTTGTTCTGCCAGTTTATTAACAAATAAATACAGAGAGGGGGATCTCTTCTGTGGAAAAGCGCTCCACTTCACCACAATGGTGTGTCTTTTTACACACAAATTCGGGTTTGGGATTTGTTTTGATCCGGACATAAAAAGAAAATAGCTTCAAAAAAATCTGAAAACAAGAAAAAAAAATCTCCACACGCGGAAAATTGCTTGACCGTCTATCTAAGCTCCCTCAAACTGTGTTTCTAAGAGCAACTGCATTGTGCGCAGTGCAAGCCCTTGCTGTCTACGACCGATTCCAGGTGATGAGTTCCACTTTTTCTCATCTTCAAAAACCACGCTGTCAACATGGTAGTGGGAATGAAGGGAGAAAATGGTTAAGGCAAAATACAACAGTTTTACACAACAACCGTGTTACAAAAATTATTATCCATTAAAAATATTCTGTTGCAAAGGTTAAATCACCAGATGAGAAATTAAATAAATTCAGGAAGAGTCCCTGCATTGGTTTACTGAAAATTATATTTCAAGCAGACTACTTGGACTATTCTATCAACATCCATACCCTCTACATTAATTATACTAAAGAAATATAACTGTGAACCCGAACCAATGTGTTAAACTACCTTTGACTGACAATTATTTACACTTTTTGATATGACTCACAAGTCCTAATGATCCGCCAACAGCAGGAGCAGGATCAAACTTTTATATTGGTATTAACTAATTAATATCTTAAAGAGTCATGATTATGAAATGAGAATTAAAGAAAAAGATGTATCCAAACAACTACTAAAAATATTAATAACCGTTAATTTAAAAATGAACCAGATAAGATCGTACCACTCCTCATCTTTATGGGCTAGGAAGAAGTCCTGCATCTGCTGCCGACGGAAGTCAATCTTGTACTCATTGTAGCGTTTGACTGCTTCAGTTTCATCCACAGAATCATCCAAGGACAGCAGGAACTCCTTAAAGCTCTTCATAATAGAAGGTGGTGGACCTAACTCCATGTCGTGGATGGTGCCAAGCCTAACAGAAGGGACACATATTGGGAAAAAAATGTAAAAGAACAGCAAACTAGAAAATAAAGTATATAGTCAATATAGTCAAAAGTTCAATCTCTTACCTTGCTTGAATAGGGATGCCATGATGAGGCTGCATGAGATGCAAGTCAGGATGACCCCAGTGCTGTGGAGGGCCATAACTGGGTCCACCTCCTCCGCCAAAACCCATGTCATAGCCACCACGATAGGGGTCTCCACCATGGTCATCCCTGATGGGGACATTTTTTTTTACTTGGAGTAAGACAGATGCTCAAATAAGTTTAAATGAACCAGTGCTTAAAATCATACCACTCCCTTCTCATGCGTTTCTGCTGGGGACTCATGTCATGTCTTGGTGGCGTGAATCTTTCTCTGCGTCCTCTCTCATAATCCCGGTACTCTCCTCGACTACGGCGCTCCCTACCCCTGTCCCACTCCCTGTAAAGATTGAATTTGGAAGGCAATAATAAGGTGAAGCTAGGGAAATATTAGACCCCATTAAACTGAACTGCTCAGGATGAAGGATATTTTTTTGCATCTGTTACATACCTTTCATTCCATTCATCCCTGCGTCTGTCTTCCCGCTCTCGTGAACGGTCGTAGTCACTTCTCTCCCTTCTGAATTTGTCCCTTCTCCTGCGATCGTACTCATCATCACTATCTCCCATCTGTTACAAATTTCAGTCAAAAATGGCTGTGTTATAGTTTTGAATGGTAATGTTTACCAAATACACAAAAGAAATATAAAATATTGCCAGTGATTTTTTTCGGAGGCGTGACTCCAAATGTGCACAGCAGATAGTGTGGGTTTAAATATTTGTTAATGTAGACAGAGCGATTGCTTGAATTAATCGGAAGATACGTGCAGACAACCCACGACTTTCGCTATACTTCTGCCACATAAGCTGATGATAGAATAGGAATATTGCCATATCATGGCTACATGTCACAAGATATTTACTTGCTGAAAGGGGTTAGCCATCAGTTGGCTAAGCCATGAAAGTCAGAAGACGTGTATTCTCCATCACAAACTCGTTATAAAGGGTCTTATAAAGGGTCTTCTATATTATTATTATTATTATTATTATTATTATATAAATAATAATCGCTATATTTCTGCCACATAAGCTGATGATCCAAAAGCAGGTATAGAAATATTGCCATATCACGACTGCATGGCACAAAATATTTACTTCCTGAAAGGGGCTAGCATCGGTTGGCTAAGCTATGAACGTAAGAAGGCGTATATTTACCATGCACAAACTCGGTATAAAAGGTCTTCTACATTACACTCTACATATATTTAATAAAATGGGCAGAAATATTGGTAAACGTATTGCCAGCCATGCTTAGATGACTACAATATTTCCTGCTTTTATTCTGTGGCGTAAATACGATGGCTAATGTTAGCTATCGAGCTACGTTAGTTAGCCGGCGATGTCGTGTTCTCTCTCTCGTACACGAGTGGATTCATCATCTACAACATAAAATTGATAAATTCTTTATAGTCTAACTACCACTGATAAATATTTGTATTACACTGTAACACATTTATTCATACCCCTGCTTGAATCGACTTCTCGTGTTCTTTACCGACTTCTAGATCTTCGTCTTCTTCGTGACTTTTTTGCCGACTTGTGGTAGTGGCCGTATTGCGCAATTCTGCCCCCAAATGGCTGGTAGTGCGAGTCATTTATTTATTTGCTCATTAAATACTGTAATTGTTAAATATATAAATTACTAGACTTAATTTTAAAAATCTTTTTTAGTATACCTTTTTTAGTATTGTATATATTAAAGAATAATGACATTTATACAGCTTTTTGAGTTGTGCTGATTCAGAACAGATCAGATGGATTAAAAAAACATGAGGCACTGTGGTCACAAAACACTCACTGTTGTATCAGCATTGCATTGTTTTACTTAATATTGTTGTACATATTTGCACACATTTGAAAGCAAAGGTTTTAAATAACTGTTAAACATACTGATATTCTAAGAATATTCAAATGCATTCAAACACATATAAGATTGTATACACTTTCAATATACAACAGCATATACACATCCAAATATATTTGATCATTTTATTGAGCTTTTCTTTGTTCTTCCTCTGAACCTAATCTGGTGCCTCATGTAATCCAGCATCACACGTGGCCAAATTTGAGTTGCCTGTGTTTCATCCTCCAAGAGAAATACATATACCATTTGTTGTGGGAGCGTATGGCCAACCCTGGTTTCAAATCCAAAGTTTCCACCAGATTGACTGTCAGCTTTCAAAGAATTGGGAATGCGTCTTTCCACATCCTGTAAGTGTATAAGCAAGTATTGTTCCCACTTAAATATACACAGACATCATACATTTTCTTCTTTTTGTTAGAATGTATGGCACTTATATGCAAATAGGTTAAATACACATTTACTCACAACTTCTCTTGAGTGGAGCTGCACAAATGAAGTCAAAATGAAGACCAGTAAAAAAAGGTGATGAGATGGTGACAACTGTGATCCGGACATCTTTTATTTCACCTGTGTCAAGGTGCAGAAATGGTCCACACGCTGGAGGCACGGCGGAGAATTCAGAATCAGAATAAGCCTTCACGGGTTTTATACTTTTATATGATGTCACGTCACAATCTGAACGCCATCCACCATATTTATAACTGCAATTTGACAGGTTTCATAGTTAAAACGGGCTCAGATATGAATTGTCTTTTCTTCTGAGCAGCAGGAGATTTGATTAAAGGAATATTAAATGGAAGAATTCAAAAGATGCCAAGCTCGTTAACAAGGATTATTAAACATGGATTACCATATATAATTGGAAGTGTTAATGAATCACTGTCAAAAAGGACCAGTTCTGAAAGACAAACACAATGATAATATCAGTTAATTCTTTCACTGATTCAACAGCTCACTAAATAAATGAGATTGAATAAAAGACATCAGAATAACTGATATTTTACATAAAATAATTCTAAATAATAAATAATCTCACAGTCAAGCGAATAAATGACATTTTCTATTTCAGTTTACTAGATCTTTTCCATAATTTGTAGATTAGAGTAAACACACATTACTTCAGCAGGGAGTCTCCTCAGATCTAATTAGCTATTCAGAGTTGGTCAATGTAATGTATAATTAGTATATTTTCTTAGAGAAGCTTAGTCTTTCATTATTAGCAGCGGAAACTCAATCTCATGGTCAGTTTCTGAAGGGATATAACAGCAGAAGATGGATGTATGGATAAACCTATTCACCTATTAAACAGATTTATACATTTGACTTTACATTCTAAACATTTTCAGACTTGCTACCTCCACATGGAGTTTGTTATATTTTGCCATTTCAGTCTTCAAAATCTAGGAAATCTGCATGACCACTACACATTATTACATTTTTAAATCATGTATCAGTCAAATCTATAGATAAAATGCATTGATTGAACACTGAGTCCACTTTTTACTCCACTAAAAAGGGTTAGGGGTTTTTGTAGAATATTCTAATAAACCAAAAAGCCATTTCAACATCTGGAGCATTTGTTTTTATTGACAGTAGAGGAAAATCAATGTTGCATAACCTAAAGAGAATAATTCATAAAAACCAACGCTTCAGAATATATCTAGATATAACAGATTCGGTGTAGGGAAGAACGTTGTTTGTAGCTCAGTATAGTCCAGGTAATTGTTGGAACATTTCATGGCAGAGCTGATGGTGCAAATCAATTCTGCGTAACCATTATGATCCTTACGCAAAAATAAAATAAAAAACACATACTATCTTGTCTAAAAACAACACAAATTCATGTTTAGAGGGAAAGAAGATCAAAACTTTCTGACCAGCAGTATTAATCACAACGCGACATAATGACAATTCCTGTCCCTTAACATTCCAAACATTTAACAAACATAAAGATCAACATAAGGCAATGTTCTCCTTCCATGGTCCAATTTAACAATCCAACATGTCATGTATTAAAACCATTACAAAAGAAAAATCCTCTTAATCGCCATCTTGTAATAACCCCAACTGACCTATAACCTCCTGTAATAAACCTGAGTCTTTCTAAACAGCCAAAATATTTCTTCATCTCTTGTCATAACAGCAATGACCACAATGATAAAAGCAGTAAAATTACAGAAAATTCTTTACATAAGATTAAAAGGTAGAGAATAAAGTCAACTTAAAAGAATAACAAAGTCCTGATTAGATATTTATCTTCCACCCGCTGGGAAATGATGCAAGGCTGGGAACAAAAGCCAGACAGAATCAGATTTATCAGTTATTCTTATTTAAACAACAGACTGTGATAATGTGGCCTTTAAAGCGTGACCAAGGAACCCATCCTCTATAGTGTTTCACTCTTAATCATTACAGAAATTGCATGTAGTTCAGTAATGAAAAACAACAGCAATTCACAATTACAAACAGGACTGCTGGGTGTGTGTGTAGAGAAGTGGATCAAGGATCAGTGTTGGATTTGTTACAATACAAGTCTAGTTAACACCAAATAAGAATGTATTTTAAAAGTACAGTGTGATGGCAGTATGTCTGGATACACCTGTAACTAAATAATGTTGTCACAACCATCAGATCTCACTCGAATAAGCTGTGCAGTGTCGTCATCAGAGTTGTGCCCGTCTTCTCCTGGGTCATCGCTCTCTGAGTCTGTATCCTCCTGTGGGGAGTGGTAGTCTTCGTAGTCTCCATAGCCTGGGACAGGTGAGTCGCAGCGTACTGGGGAGACCAGACACTGGGCAGTAGTAGTGGTGATGGATGAATAGGCCCCCGGAGTCCCTAATGGGGAATCGGGACTGGAGGACCGGAGGAGGGGCGTGCGCTCGGACTGTGCTTCTTCCTCTGCCCCCTCTTCATCACCACGCGCTCCACTCTCCTCTTCGGATTCTGAGTCAGAGTGCTCTGGGTTTTTCTGAGTGACGCGCTGTTTGCACACAGGACACGTCTTTTTGGTCTTGGTGAGCCACGGGTCGACGCATTTGCAGTGGTACGCTGGAAAAAAAAACATTTCAAAGTCATTGAATTCCTCTGTCAGCATCCACAAAGCAGCGCTACAAGTGGCAGCGGTATATATACCATGTGAACAGGGTAAAACTCGGAGCTTGTCTCCTTCTTCATAGTCATCTAAACAGATGGCACACACGTCATAGTCATCCCCTGGGACAGGATGGAGAAAAACGCCTTCAGTCACTTAAGATTACAACATAAAATATTTTTATCACTGTTGCTCATAAAGGACAAGCATAAAGCCCTGATGTATAACTTAAACACATTAAAAACAAAATATAGTGATTTTGTTTACCTTTACGGAACTTGTGGATGGGAATTCGCTTCAGTTGTTCCTTTGACAGGCGATTTTTCCTTATCCTCTTTCTGTACTGAACACATCGTATTATCTAAAAGAAAAGCAGACAGTTATTATGCATATTAGGTTGGACCCAAGGAAACAGGGTTTTTTTTTTCTGTAGGGCAATAAGTACAGTGTAACAACAAAGACTTTATCCGCTTTCAGCTTTGCTGAGTCATGATCAGGTCCCAATTTTCCGGTACAAAGAGGGATATCGAAGGCTTGATTTCCAAACAGTGTATAAAACTGAATGAAGCAATATATACAGTTTATCACAGGCTTATCCCATTTTCATTTCAACTGTAAATTCAAAAAAGCCCACTTTAAAAACATTATTTACTAAACTATGCAGACAAAACGGTAATCTGGAACATCACCAAAATTGAATCATCTGTTCCTTTTTCCATTATCAAGATTTTCTGAAAATGTCATTAAAATCCATTCATAGCTTTACAAGTTATTTTGCAGACAGACAGACAGACAGACAGATAAATGCTGGCAAAAACAACCTCTTTGGCAGAGATAAAAAAAAATACTGTATATACAGTGTTGGTGATGGGATGACAACATATAGGCTAGTAATTCCAGGTGAGACTACGTAAATCTCCACTTACCAAGATGGTACACATCACAAGAATGATCATTCCAACCACTCCCGCGAATGGAATAAGGTAGTAGGAGAGAGGAAATGAAAATTCCGGATTAAGGATCACATAAACTCTGTTGGCCAAGATAGGAGACAATACGTCAGTTTACCTCACAATTCTTAAAATATTGAACAGTTGTCTACTCACCCTTGCTCTGGTATTATAGATTCTTTCAGACTCTGAGCAGCAAAGTAACTGGTGAATACAGAGGGGATCATAATTTCTTTTGCAATAGTTTCTGAAGATTAAAGAAACAACAAAGCATGACTGAAACTGATGACATGAGTGCGAAGCTTGATAATGCACACGAGTGAAGGAAATGTACCATTGCTGTAGTCCATGTGGAGCAAAATGTCTGAATACATGTTGTGAATGACTGCAGCGCTGTATCCTGCTTGCTGTGCGTGCAAAACCTAAAAACAAAACAATTTCGCCACTGAGAAAATGCTGGTATTATACATGTTAGGAGCCAGAAACAAGAATTACTCACCTTTAAATCAAAATTGCAATCATAGCGTCTGATCAGAGCAATGGACTTGGTGACGTTGATGTCAAACACTGGTGACAATGGAGGAGGAGGGTCTATTGGGGTGCAACCATTTAGTGGACGGGTGACAACCAACACTCCCTTTCACACAAAGAAAAATAAATATTATGAAGCGATTCTTTATGTTTACTTTATTATGCTCCTGATGACATCTTACCATTAGCCCATCCTTTGGAAGTTCAGCACCAAACAAGGCAGGTAAGTCCTCAAATAACATGGAAGTCATATTGCTGTACTGCTTAGATAAAAGAAACAAGATTTTCTCCCAGTGGCATTTTGACAGTAATATTTATAATATTATAATAAAGAAATCTATGATACTGCTACCCAAAATCTAAAACGTAGAAATTACTTACAGCAAAGATGTATGCATATGTGGGTGAAGTAAACATTACAATGCAAAGAAATACTGTAAGGATGTGCCACTGAGCACCCACACAGGACTCTCCACGGAAAACCATTCTGGAGTTGTTTAAAGCCACATTAACCTATGCAAAAAGAAAATTGTGGTTTATTAAAATTAGCTGTGATTCTTCACTTTGTGAATTGAAGATGATCTTCTATTGTGATTACAGTTAAGAAATTAGCATACAAATGCAAAAGACTATCTGAGTAGTAAAGTTCTGCAAATATGCATCTAGATATGCAAATGAGGAAATGAATCTAAATGTATATTATCATCATGAATGCAAGACAAAAGTATCCTGTTTACAAATTACCCAATCGCAAATAATACATGGCATGCCTTTGTCATGAAAAGGTCTTACATATTTTGGCATATTAATTGCCTTGTGTGAGAACCCTGTATAATGAAAGTGGGATTAAGCTTTACAATCAGGTTCACTAATTCAGCCTACTGGTAAATCTGGAGCACGCTAACTCTTACGGTCTTGCTGTGGATTTTGAAAATAATTCTTTGGGTACCGAATAAACCTAAACACTTCAGTAAAATGGTTGGTAGAACAAAAATAAATATACTCTTTATTTTTACGATAAATCAAAATATAATCGGACATATTTTGAATCGCCCTATTGTCATTTGTTATGGATGTGTATCGGACGCAAATCAGAGTTTATTGTTGTGGTGTTTCTGTCCCAACTTTCGTTTTATAGCAAATGTGAATCTAGTAATTTAATGCTTCATTAATGAAGTCAATATCGCGGGGCTATTAGTTTATCTTTCTAAATTACCGTACACTCTTTATGTGCATATAAACATGTATAGTACGTGAATTTACCCATGTCATTACACAACTTACCTTAGAATCCTGTTAATATCGGCGCACAGAACGTTGTTATTCCAGATGTTTTTTCTTTCGAATTACTTATGTTACCTTAAAATACAGTTTGGTTTTCATCGCATCTCGCTAGGTTCTTAAAAAAGTTCTACTCCCCCTGAAAACAGCAAAGACAATGATAATAAGTGTTAGCTGACATTGGCTAGCCAAAGACAACGCATACCTTACACGAGCAGCTACCTTAAATCGTCTTCACGAATAGTTTAACAGATGTTTGGAGTCCACGTTTGTCACAAAATACCGTTAATATCGTATAAACTAACACTATGTTTGCCAAATTAAACGCAGAAACACTTTTCTTGTATTTACAGTGGTGGTGACTACTACGCTGGTTTGTTATTCCTGGTCGATCTCTACTTCTTGTTGTAATCCTGGACTAACTCACAAGCATCTAGACCTATAGCGCCACCAAGGGCAAGAATGACGTAAGGCAGCATAGGATGAAGAAAAGTACCATGATAATCATTAGCCTTTTATAAACTAATTTCTGCAAAAAAAAAAAAAAAAAAAAAACCCTGTAAAAGTCATTTAATTCTTTAATTGCAGACACAACAGAGGGCAAAATAAGTGGACTTCAGACTAAAGATCAGAGCTAAGAAACAAAAACAAAACAAAAGTTTGTTTGTGCAAGGTTCATTTTTATTGGGCTGTAATGCAGCCTGATGGACTTTTGACTTGTGTTTTACTCATGGTAAAGTGCCTTTGCAGTCTCTCTGCCCAATGACACATGAGCTTGTACAAACACCATGCATGCAGATATGGATATAAACTACCGTCTGCAGTTTAGGACATTAGTTACATACATGTATGAGGGACAAAAAACAAATCAAGCAGGAAAGTTTAATGTATTTTTTTTTTCATTCCACCACATCCTATCTCCAAAACCTTTGTTATTTAAGTTACTTTAACATTTCAAAGTTCACCATGTCATATGTGACT
The DNA here is from genome assembly GCA_015343265.1 of Pao palembangensis. NCBI lineage: Eukaryota > Metazoa > Chordata > Actinopteri > Tetraodontiformes > Tetraodontidae > Pao > Pao palembangensis. The sequence continues at coordinate 6,783,180 of CM027094.1, read as the reverse complement.
AAACAGCCAAATACAAATCTCCACAACAGCCTTTTCTTTCTGCAAGATGTCAGCAAGTCCTCTGCCTTGGATCATAGAGATTTACACTCCACTGTGAGAGCATTTAACGCTCATAGGAAATGAGACACACAGCACCTAGAACAAACAAGAGCATGACCATGCATCACACGTCATACACACAATAGATTCACGTGTCAGAATATCTAGACTTACAGAAATCCTTTTCCACAGCCCAGAGGTCCAAAGAACAGTTCAGTGGGGAGGCAAACCTTTCTACACACTCCGCTCAGGCTGGGACAAGACCAAGGAAAAGAAGCTGCCTCATTCTCCACAACTGTAATGATGGGCGGGTTTTAGCTCTGCTTTATCAACATTTGGCTGTAAAAAAAAACTTTAAATATATCAAGTTTCTGCTGAAAAAAACCAAACAAATAAACAAACAAAAAAAGGCTGAAAGAGCAACTGCAAAAACATTAGCAAGACTTACCATTAAGCACTAAGACAACCACGAGCGCCAAAAAAATAGGTCGGTAAGAGGCCATGTTGGGTCCGATCCTGTGGCTCCAACTAGAAGACGTGAGAGCTCGAACAGTTTGGGCTTGAGAGTGAAGATAATCTGGGGCTACAGACTGGTCCCTAGGTTTTATATTATTTAATTATAGAGATCTTTTACAAATTTGGTGTCCTTAATCACATTACATCATTACTGCTAAACTAAACTCGTGGCCACGTTGTCATGAGACAAGACAGAGATTGTCAAGGAAGTCTTGTTTTTCAGCTGATTTAAAACTCATGCACCTAATTAAACCTTGCTGAGAGCATGAACATGAGAACGCAGCCTGGATTTTTTTTTTTTTTAACTGAAATACGGTGATGGATGTTGATGGAAGTGGAAATGTGCTGCACCACATTGAACTCACCAAGATTCAGTTCTTTGTGCGTGAAGATGCGACGTGAGTCGAGCTGATTATATCTAGAGTAAGTGTGCTGGCAAGTCTGCAGCTTTTACAGAGTACAGTAGTTGACACGTACTTTTTAGCTTTGACAGCCAGCTTGCAACATCTGCGTGATAACTAACTGATAAATGACTAAGGCGGCTTCTCCCTTTTGTTATGATAAAATTAATTTAAGTAATTTATTAGCACTGCATATGATTCTAATCTGATTTTAGCTCCTGCTCCTGCAGTTGTGACAGTGACCTCACTTTGCTGTAAAAAACACTGCAATCCAAAATCCAAAATTGGCAACATCTATGATTGTTTTTGGTTATTAAATTAAGCACATGTAAGAAATAGATCAACCGTTTGCATTTTTTTAAACTTTTAAGCACTCCTTTTATAGCAATCTGCTGCACTCCTCCTTTTGTTTTTTGTTTTTTGTAATTCCTCTCATGATATTTATCTCCATATTTCTACTGTTAGTGATAAAACTGATAACTTCCTGGTAAAAAGCTGACCTGTTGTTTGTGAGTAGTTTTTTCCATATAGAGTGTGATGACCCGTTAGTTTGACACAGTTTCACAGAATTGCATCAGGGTTGTCTGAAGGGAAGTCATTACTGGTTATTTACTGGTTTATTCTCCAGGTGCTGTCCGAAGAGGTCTCGCTGGTGGGATCTAATTGCTTTCTAGAGGAAGAGGAATCCAAAGTGGACTGATGGCCTAACAAACAAGTGTGTTTATCCAGTGGTGTTTTGCATCATTGAAGCTGAAGCTCGCCTTCAAATGTGTCAAATAAATATCTGCTCATCTGTTTGCATTCATATTTAATATTTATGAGTCTTGATAATGATGTCATGGATTATGACTGATTAAAAATATTATATTTTCCTCAAAGATGCGCAACTTCTTGTTTTTCTTGGAATGTCAGATTCCAGGGCAAAAAGCGAGCTGGAATAACAGATGACCTACTATTAATGTATTACATGTTTGTCAAGATTCACTGTTGAAATCATTAACTTACATTTTTGGTAACACTTTAGTTTGGGGAACACATATTAACCACTAACCTTTGCTATGAATAATAACGCATTTGCTGCTAATACTCCTGCTAGTTTGCAGGTAGTTAATGGTAAATGTGTTTGTGTTCCCTAATCTAAAGTGTTACCAAATTTTTCTAATAACCCCAAATTGGCTGGATGGGGTTGAGATCTGGACTTTGAAGGAGTGATTCCATCATTTTCAGTGCTCTGGCAGATTCCTTCTGCTGCCAGATGTTCCAGCAATAGATAGAAGAATGCTTGATTTAATGGCCAATTCAACAAAAACCACTGGATGGACATCACTGTAGCTTGATCCTAGCTGTGTACGGTCATTAAATATATTTAAAAACACCAGTTATCACATTCAAAATGCTTTATTGTTTGTCCTCAGTGTTTCAGATGTAGAGAAGAGTGGAACTTGTTTTTTTTAACCTTCCATTAAAAGATAAAAGTATGATGACTTGATGATGTATTGGATGCTTAGAACAGCCACGCCACTTCAGACAACTGTTAGCCGGAGTATTACTGCTATTTTCACCAAAGTCATCAATATAAAGTATTTACGGTGGAGGAGAAAAAAATCCATGCAAAGCTATATGATTTTTATCTGTCAGGTCGGTATGAGTTTGAAATGTAATATCTAGGTAATTGATGGAAAGTTTTGATTTATTTATCAAGCAACATGTCCCACCTGCAAATAAACAGCATGAGGATTTTGTTTTGTTAGGAAGAAAAAGGAGACTCTTAGGTTACCGTGGTTACCATACCCCCAGTGTAATGTTAGAACAGGTAAAAGGCTGCTGCCAGCCTCTGCTGCGTGGAGAGGACGATTGCCCAGGTAAATGCAGACGTTGCTGTCCTGTGTGACAGTCACTGTCGTGGTTTTAATGTAACAGCTGTTTCCTTTGACCTTTGAACATGAAGTTAAGTCTGGTAAATATTCCTTATATGTAAGATCAAATGTTTAAGCTCTCCCGCTGAAGCGTTGTTTAATCTCATTTCAAATCTGCGTTTATTTAAAATAACATGAAAATGCTCTGATATTTCTCTTTTCAGAAGTGAACTGTACCATGGACAACACCACGGTGCTGACATTCACCATGACGGCCTACGCTGTCATGAAGAACAAGAACGGGTTCTTTACTCTATTCCTCCTTCTATACCTTCTCATTATCACACTGAATTTGATCCTGCTTACGCTGATTCAGCAAACCAAAAAGCTGCATCAGCCTATGAATGTGTTCACGTTTCTGTTGTGTCTCAACGAACTGTACGGAAGTACTGCATTTTTGCCTCCAACCATGTCCGTGCTTTTGTCCAAGACCTGTGAGATGCCCGTCAGGTATTGCCTGGCTCAGGTCTATGTTGTCCACACGTATGCATGTTTAGAGTTCTCTTTTTTAGCGCTGATGGCCTACGACCGCTACCTTGCCATCTGTTACCCGCTGCATTACCACAGCACCATGTCTCACTCAAGGATGGGCAAACTCATCGCGCTGACGGTGGTGTTCCCGAACATCGTCTTCCTGTGTTATTACTCACTAACCTTGCAGCTGACCTTCTGTGGGAGATTCATCCCCAAACTATACTGTGTGAACATGGAGGTAGTGAAAAACTCTTGTTCCAGGCCAGCTTACATCAGCATTGTGGGCCTTTTGCTTATCCTGGTTTTGGTTTTGCCTCAGCTCCTGATGATCCTTTTCTCCTATGTACAGATTTCACGAGTGTGCAGGAAATTAACAAAAGAGTCTCGGCACAATGCTCTCAAAACCTGCATCCCGCATCTGTTGTCTTTGCTGATCTACACCATCGGCTCCATGTTTGAAATCATCCAAACCAGGTTCAACATGAATCACGTGGTGGCTGAAGCGCAGATCTTTATGTCCTTATACTTTGTCATCATTCCTTCACTTTTCAACCCTGTGCTGTATGGACTCGGTACTCAGTTAATCAGAGTTCATCTCCTAAAATGTTTAATGAGAAACAAGATCCCGTCAGAGAAGTCGACAAAAACAGTCAATCTTAAATGCACAGGATGAATGTGTGTTGCATCCACTGCTTGTGTTTGAAGCTCAAAATATTCATTTTTCTCAAACTATTGTGCATCATTTTGTAGCAGTTAATTTTTAATGCTAAAAATACCTTCCCCCCCCCTCCCCCCAAGGTTGCTTCTGACTCACGGGGTCTTGTGATAATATCAGATGTGGATTTTATACATTCTGTTTTCATATTTATAAAGAAATACAATGTTCTGTAGTGTAAGTTCTTATTTATAATCTTGCTTGTTGCTTGAAAGATCATAAAGAGGGTTTCTGAAAGTGGTCATTGTTATTTTGATAGATTTGCTAACATCTTAAGCAAGAATGATCTGACATTATATTAATTAATATCATCCATTTCTTGATTTCTGTACTCCCGTTCATTTATTTTCAATTAAATGTAAATTTACAAAGCTGAAGTGGACCTCGTCACGTGCAATTATATTAAATTTGTCAAAATAAATAAAAATATATCTGATGGTGTGCATTTATATTCATACAGTAGTTGCAGGAAAATCAATCTCCTGGTAAGAATGGATAAAAATGTGTTTGTGGGTCATTTCGGAAACAATTAGTCAAGCAAGCAACAGTGTGTGATGACACACAAATCTTTCTGTCTCATCCTGCTGTCTAATCATATTTGTGGTCTTGTTTTTGCAAAAATCCAAGCAGGCAAGCAAATACTTCGCCCAGCTGTGGAATCTCTGGAGCGTTAACAAGCTGAATCTGCAGCTGAAGGCATAGTAGGACAACGTGGAATGTTGTGTTTACGGTGTTCTAAATAGTTAGCTGAAAGGAATGTCAAAGAGTTCAGAGTGAGATACAAATGAACATTAACTCTAAATCTCTTTGACAGCGTATATGCAACTGAAATGTGCACAATGTGAGTGACATTTACTCCGATAAACACAGCACAATTATTGTAATTTTCTTACCATCTTTTTTTTGCACTTTTAAGCTCAAAAAAAGGAATAAATGAATCTAAATAGATTTTGCAATAAGCAGTGGTAATATTGTAGTTTTTTTTATTATACTATTTAGCATAAAGAGGAGAAGCATATTGATGCCACATTAGCACATCACCACCATGTAATTACAATGGAGGAAAAACAACAGTTGACAAAAGTGTGTGCCACTGTCATTTATTTCATAAAAAAGTAATTTAGCTACAACATGGCACACTTGTGCGATGTCAGTCACCATCCAATGCCATGGCAATGTGTTTCACAAAGCATGCATGTACATTAAACACTCAATAAATACAGATTTTCATGTATCATTTGGTGAACACAAAAAAAAAAAAACAACTCTGGGGTATACTGTAAAACACGTGCTAAAAATACAACTTGGTGGTCAGTGGGGAGGGCTGCCAGTGTTTTCCAGTTCAAAAGTACCTCGAAATACAAAAGATGTTTTACAAACCACTATATAGACTGCATGCATACAAAAATATTCGGATGATTCCTTTGTAATTTACAATACTAGCTCATTATTGCCATCAAGCACTGTTTCTGAGGAGTAGGCTGCTCTCTGGACTTTGTCCATCCTTCCTGGAAAAGCACAACATACATTCACAATCACTGAGGCACAGCACTTGAGTTACACTTCGCAGTAGTACCCCGTTACATTGTGTGGTGATGTTTGGCGTAATGAAGCAATATTAAATATACGTTTAACACCCTGTACAGTCATAGCACAAACCATAATCACACACACATGCATGACAAAATGTCTTGTACATCCAAAATAGTGCTTAATTCCTCCAGCGATTCAAAAATAGTGACTGAACACGACTCCAGCATAAATGAAGTCAACAGAAGCGAGGGAGGGGAGCAGCCATGCATCCGATCAAAATTCTTAATCAAGTCATCACAAAAGTGCTTAAACTCATCTATTCATCCAGCCAGTTGTCTCATTTGCCTTCCTTGAATAGTCTCAATTTTTTCTCACCAACGACACCAAGTCTTTGTGCTTCTACACGGTGAGCAGTCTGGAAGAAGAAGTGGAAGGAAATCAGAGAGCTGAGCAGGGGAAAAAAACAATGATTTTAGGTGCCATTTATCTCCGGCAGGAAGATGTTGGCTGTGTGAGGCACAGGCAGAGGAAATATCTTCGGACTATTCGCTCATCTTCACTCTAAATAGCCCATTGATCTGTTTGTGTCCTGAAGAGGGACATTCTGTAAAGACCAAAAAATAAACACAGGTGGTTAACGGTGCACCAAAATCCCACACGTCATCAAAGCACATTGCCACACCTTGAGTGAACTGTTGAGGATCCGGAGCCGGTGGAGTTTGTCATTGAGCAGGGGGTCGTTGACTCGGCGCACAAACGAGCGCTTGTATTCAAGGCGACTGGTTGATCTGTGGTCAGCTGAGGAAGCCAGACTGGTCTGTTCCAGAGCCCTGTAGAGATCTCCAAGAGAGTCTGCCTGCAACCTGCAGTCCCGTCTAGCAGCTAGTGGATAGTATAAGTCAGTTATTCAGATATCCCCAGAGAGAAATAATGTCTTTAACTTCTTAAATTGTGTGTGTGTGTGTGTGTGTGCGTGTGTGTGTATATATATATATATATATATATATATATATATATATATACCACACACACACACACACACACACACACAGTACTATCTGAAAATTGAATATCGTAAAAGATGTTTTATTCAGTAAAATCCAAATTATGTGCGTGAAACTAATACATTTTATACTCATTACATGCAAAAGGAGATATCTCAAATATTTGTTGTGTAATTTTACTTGATTATGATTTTTTTATTGATTTCAAGCAATATTCAAATGTGAGTTTTTGAATTTGAGGTTTTCTGAAGCTGCAAGTCCTAATCAGTAAAAACAAAACAAATAAAAGCTTGAAATATATTGATTCTCATACTATTTGTCTATATAATATGTACATTTCACCTTTAGTTGAGTTACAGAAATGCATGCACTTTTTCAGGATATCTGAAATTTTCCGAGTAGTACTTGTGTGTGTATATGTAATATATATATATATATATATATATATATATATATATATATATATATATATATGTGTGTGTGTGTGTGTGTGTGTGTGTGTGTGGAGTGCTGGAGGAGTGTGTGTGTGTGTGTGTGTGCCAATGCTGATGAATTGCAGATTTTATCGTTTATTTATTGGCCTGCAACTAATAATTTTTAATGTTTAAATTAACATTTCAAATGATTAGAATCTCAGTCTAAAACCATGTTAAATCACGTCTTCAGATATTGCTGTATTGTCTTTACGTACACTGCCCTCTGTTGGTACAATCTAAACATTACACCCAAGTGACGAATCTGTTGGTCGTCAAACAAGTTTGTGTTTCTGATGAGTCCTGAAACTTTTAGAATACGGTCTGAAATACATCACGCCTTATTTGATATCTTTTTTTGTGTTTTTTCCTGCACTTTGGAGAGAGTGATGAATGAGAATGGATAAACGAGGACAAGCAAGAGCAGCCTAGGGCTCATTTCTTTATCCTGCTCTGGATTCCGCAATAACATGGGCTGAAAGGTTTCCTCCTCGCCTCACCATTCAAGCACTGCCAAGAGGCACTGTGGCATCTCGAACTGGCAAAAGAGATCGAGAGAAGAGTGAGTGGAAGTGTGTGTGTGTGTGTGTGTGTGTGTGTATGTATGTATGTGAGTTTGAGAGAGAGAGAGAGAGAAAGAGCGATTGGACTGCCAACAAAAATCACTACTAAATGGGACACTAAATTTCATTTTACTTAGACATCTACCCTGCAGGGTTTTAAAGGGCTTCTTCCAATCCAGTCCAATAAAGTGACATGAGTACTCAACCTCTGGTGTTTGCTGGGTCTGACAGAGTAGCTGACGACAAGGAGGTGCACTGTGCTCAACACCGCAGAAGGGAAAGATCTGCCAGAGAGGTCCTACCTTTAGTGGCTAATCTGACTAAATGTGCTTCTCCCGGCCACCCACGTAGCCCTGTCAGATTGATGGCATTTCACTGACGCCACACATCATGCTACGTGAACTGGGTATTACTAAAATGCAAATGTATGTGAGCACACGTTTTCAATAAAAGATCATGTGAAATGAAGCCGTGTGTAGATGGCGTAATTCATAAAGTGCTTCAGGCACCATGGTGCCATTCAGCTGTGATGCAATATTTTGTTCTCTTTAATATTTCTTTGGATATGAGGATTCTGTTTGCCATACCAGAATCTCTGGGCCGCTCCAAGCGATAATGCTGGGGTTCTCTCTGCTCAGATGCAGCGGCAGTAGCGGCCAGGATGGCATGGAGCCCACTGTCCCTGGGTAGTGTGAAGCTGCGGGGTTTCCCTCCCGCCTCTGAATCGATGCTTGCCCGGAGGGGCAGGGGCAGGGCCCTGTAGTGCTCCTGCAGCAGGCTTCGTGGCGGCGGTAGGGTGGACTGCCTTCTGTACTCCATGGCCATTTGATCACTGTTGTCAATCACCAAGGTCTCCTCCCCGGAAAAGGTCTGCAGGTACTGCAGCTGCATACTGGTCTCCATCTGGTCCTGCCACGAGTTTGTGTGGCTGCTCATCTTCTGCCCGGGTGAGATGCCGTTGTTGCTGCCGCTGCTGGCATCAAGGGGCTCTGAGTGGAACTCCTCATGAGAGGAACGGGACTGGAACGTGTCAGAGGAGGAGAGGTGACCGCGCTTGGGCTCCAGGTAGGGACTCACCTAAATACACAGGGTTAGAGGTTGTGATGTGCTTCGCTGCCAGTATGTAAACAACAGGATGTAGGGCTCACCGACGATGCTCTGGGGTAGGTGTCATACGGGGGAGGCGGACTGTCCTGTTTGGACATTGAGGTCATCTCCATGTCCTCGTGATCACTCTCACTCCAGTATTCTGCCATGAACAAGGAGCGTGTTTTTCATCTCTCAGTTTCAGCAGATGAAAGAGTCCAGATCATAACATTTCAAACAAGCTTTAATTTAAGTCCCGCTGTAATGCAGATGCGCCCCGTATTGAGAATACAGAATTAAAAAAAATCTAATCCAAACTAAAACAAACATTTTTATAAAGTTAAAAATAAAAAAAAACCCTACTTGCTGTTTGCGTTTATTTATATGTAGACAGATTGTCATATGCTAGTTGCTTAAGTTTAAGATATAAATTGTTTATATTTCTACATATAAAGAGATTTTCCTTCTGTTATGATGTTGTAGAAAAACACTAGAGCAGTAGCTAAACCAAAGAAACCTAAACACTAGCGGCAGATGCAGGGAGTTTCCAGCTATTCTAAAAATTACTCTTGTGCAATTAGTCATCAGTCTTGCTTTGAGCTGATGCTCCAGGTCGGGCAGATCATCCCTCCCCGTGGAAATGCATCCTGAAAGGTGCCATTGCTGTGCTGGTGTGGTGTGGGAGTGAGGAGACAGTGCCAGTTAAAAAGAAAGACGAGAATGTCTCCTTTTTTTTGTCTTCCGGGGGTGTTAATGGTCCAATTTTGTAACTTTACGGTGAAGAATGAAGCTTCCTCTGCATAAAACCAGTGACAAACCTCATCTCACTCGCCCACTGTTGCAAGGATTTTATCTAAGCGCCTCAGAATACCACCAGGGTTACATTATTTCCTGTCCTGTTGTCAGAAGTCAAAGAACAACAGAATATGAAATAACAAACAAGCTTTCATCTCCTAAAATTAGCATAAATATTCAGAGAGGACAACCCATTGTTAAGCAAACGTGGAAGCAGGAGCAGGTGTTAAAAAATACTCCGTAGCTGATTTAAAAATCAGATCTATTAACTATCTTCCCAGAGAATTGCATTAGATCAAACAAGGCCTCTAAGCACATTTAATTTAGTTTGATAATGACCCCATAACTCAACAGAGTTCACATGGAATAAATGACAGTGGTGATACAAACTGACTCTTGTAGTCTGTAGAACCCTAATCCTTTTGACAATCACAATTTAAACCACAACAGTGGATTTAAAACAAAGGCCAGACTTTTAGTTTAATTTGATTTTACAACTGGCACCATTTGCCATTTGGGAATTATTTGGGAGTCTGTTTTTCAGAGTACCTTTATTTTTAGGCCTCAAAATATTTGGACAGTATTACCAAATTTTAATCATACACTACAATTGCAACCCGATGTCAGAAGACCACGGAAATCCTGCGTTTCCTCTCTGGAACTGCTGTCTCGGGTCTTTCATTACTGCTTTCTTGTCACACTTTAATTTCGTTGAAGGTAAAAATCAGCCAGCTGATCGCCATCAAAGATCACTGCACATATTTTGCCGGAGCTCATATTCAACTGTGGTGGGATGTTACAGCTGTACCCCTCTAATAGTGAGACCCAGCAAAAGAATTATTCATACATTTGTCATTTCCCTGCAGTCTGAAAGCAACAGTGTGATGTCCTGAAGTCTAACAGCAGCCTTCTTATATAACTGCTGACCATCTGCCTGCTGCAAAGTAAGAAACCTTTTCAGCAACGCCTATTACTAATCTCACCTTGGTCCTGGCAAATCTTCTCCTGCTCGGAGTAGCCTGCCACCGCCATACTGAGGCGACTCAGCCACCTGTAGGGGGGAGGGACAGGCATGACTCACAGCAGTAAGGCAGCATATTAATATCGTGAGCATGTTCGTGTGCGTGCGGCTGTGTGTGATTGCCTGCCACCTGCCCTCTGAGCAAGGGCAGGTGGAGTTCAATCTCTCGCCAACGTGAGCTGAAACGTGCCCACAGAAGCGGGGCTGTGGGAGTTTACATCCCGACTATCACAGCCTCATTAACTCACCGGGACATGTCGTCTACATTTTCCGCTGCAAAGTAGAAGGTCTTTATCTTTGGATGGCACGCTTTGAAAGCACTGAAAGAGAACGGATGCGGTGCTGAATCACACTTAGCGCAAACCGGGATGTATAGCAGACATTACCATATGAATACAGAAGACTGCAGAGATAGACAGACCACACATTCATTATTGTAGAGTGATGCATAAACAGCGAGATTTCACGTCGCCACATAAACAATTGTCCTTATTGCTGAAAGCTGTACCTATACATCCAAATGAATATGATGAAAATAGTAAATAACTGTCCTCAAAAACACCTCTGCGTGTTTATATTTGCCACAAAGTATGATAAAATGGCACATTCATTATGTGAACTGTATAAACTGTGTCGTAAACTGATATTGTTATACCTTTGCTGGTAAAAAAAAAGTATGCAAATGGAAAAAAAGCATAAAAATAAAACATTTTTCTAGTCATTTTTAAGATTGAATTACCCATAATCTCACATTTAAATTAATACCATATGTACAGAAAATTAAAAATGCCTTTAATGTACACATTTCATATCCTCCAGGCTAATCAAATATAGTGCTGTATTATTTGTAAACAATTTCTATATATCATGCAGTCAGCCTTCCATGCAACTAGCTCAATCAAGTGTTTCATTCCAGATAAGAATAACTCATTCTTGACAAGAGCATTACTCCTCAGCCTGATTATAATACATTTTATTTTTCCGCATCATCCTGTCATCATTCCCCTCTTGCATGCTTGATTCTAATCGCCTTGCCTGGGGGTGCCAATTGGGACATCAGCGTGTGTATGGATATATGTATTTTACAAACAATGATGTCCTGCACTTCTTCATCTCAGCCATTTTTATGTATTATATATGTCACTTTTTAATTTTGCTCTCATGCGTCAATCCATAGATCAGCAGCTGAATGCTGAGACGTAATCATTATATGAATCCAAATAAAGACGGATGTTTGTATAATTCATTCTTCTCATGGCTGAAATACATTTAAATGATTTTAAATGTATTTCCTAAACATGTCAACAGGAGGATGTTGGTGTTTGCTAATGAAAATCAGTACTCACTACTTCCTGCGGCATTCAGTGGCACGATCAATCTTGAACTCTGGAAGGCTGACAAAGCCTTCTGCCTTCTCATCCTGTGAAGATAAAAAAATACCAACATTAGCAACGAAAGCCTGATGCTTGTAATGAATATTTTTAAAGAAAATGTATTCACCTCCTCATTCATGTACCAGTATAGACATGTGTCTTTCAGGATAAACCAGTATTTCTTCCACTTCTGTGAGAAATAGGTTTTAGCATCCTTCTTTTTCCACAGCCAGCCCTCACAGTCCCCCTGACCCAAGTCCCTGCAGGATATCCGCCTCTTACTGATGGAAGATACGGGGCTTTCAGCTGCAGGTGACAGAAAAGTTTCAGAAATCTTCCAAACAAAACACCCGCTCGGGCCTGAACACTGCAATAAACCCTCCTACCTTTGCTCTTTTTCTTTGACCTTGACCTCATTGAAGATCGTTCAAAGACCTGTGACGGAACCAGGAAATAATGATGATGTGTGATGTGGAAAACGGGATTTGGTGCAATCACCCGCAGTCGCGTCAGACATGGGGGACTTACGTGGTAGAGGGAGGCAGAGTCAGAGCTGGATGTGGACACTTCCATTTGGAGCGCGGGGATGAGCGTGTAATGGGCGGAGCCTCCTCCTCGGTCGGACTTCCTCCTGTTTTGACTCAGGCTCCGTCCCACTAAAAAGTCCTCCCCTGGGGTTTTATCTTCACTTGCAAAACGCAGCAGGGAGTTCTCTGCAGGGACAGAGCAAAATTCAGCACTGGACACAACTGGTGAAATAAAACTTATCAAGACACACAATTTTTGATTGTTTCTGATGTCAGATGATGCATTTAAACATCTACAGTATTTCGCTTTAAGATGAATAAATGATGATTTTTTTTTTAACATGTTGTCAAGGACGAAAACCTCAAAACTTCACATTGTCTAATTTTAGCACCATCCCATTTGGGTTTGAAACAGCAACTTATCATCAGCGCCCCCGGGGAAAACAAACACAGCAGTCAACGTCTTTCTTTGAGACTGAAATAAAGCGCCCCTGACTCCTCACACAGCATTTCCCTCCTACTGTAAGAGTCAGCAACGGAATGCGAAAACCTCCAGATATATTTCCACAGTTGTCAAAGCAACAGTGTTTGATTTAAAGATAAACGGAGAGAAAGCTGAGAGTGGAATAAAAGGGGAAAAGGGAGCAGTGACGGATGACGAACATATGGAGAATACGGAGGCAGAAACTGATATCCAGCATGTTATCGGTTCTGACAGGCCAGCTCATCCTTCCAGATTTTTTGGCGTGGAGATCTGAGAGGGTGAGAATATTATGAGATATCCACCCACTCACCTCAGCATCCCTCTCTCTCCCTCCATCCTTTTTCTGCCTCCCTTTCTTCTTCTCCTTGTTCCCACTGCCTCCCACTCACCTCTCCGGCTCTCTCTCTTTAACTTGACCAAGTCTTCGCCGTCGGCCGCCCAGTTGTATTCCACCGGCATCGAGATGGGCCTGAGCCTGCCTGGAACCAGCAGGCATGGTGGGAAATGTCAATATAATATCACTGGCCACCCACCCCCACTCTCTCTCTCTCTCTCACACACACACACACACACACACACACACACACACACACACACACACACACACACACCTAAGTCTTACCATAGGTGGGTGTGCTGTCCCTGCGGTGTGATGACACCTCTTGGTTTTGGTCGTACTCGTAGCAGTAGAGGATGGAGTCTTCCTCCACCAGAGGGAATCGCCCCCGACACTCCTGGTCCAGGTATGAGTTTGGTGACTCCGATCTCTCCACCACATGGACGTCCGACTGAGTATTTTCAACCGGCATGTTCCCCTTCTCGTCTCTGTGGACAAGAAGCATTTTGTTGAAATCTTAACTCTGCTTATTAACGTTTGTTATTGCCTCTTTATTTCACACTTCTCTTGTAAAAAATACAAAAAACAATCACTACAAGTTAAAAAAAATAACTACTGTGCAAGCTCTACACACTCATCTAAAAACTGCATAGGTTAGCTAAGTAATTTTTAAAGGAAAGAACTGTGAGTGAACTCGTGCCGAACGGTGTGTGTTTCTGTGGTTCACCTGGGGGTGTAGGGCTCTGACGGTGGAGGGGGGATGTAGAGGTCCTTGAGGGCGCAGCTGCTCCTCCTAGACGGAGTGCTTAAAGTGCTGGTCGGTGTGGGGATGCTGCTGCTTGGGCTCTGAGGGAAGATCGGCTGTGTGTGAGTGAGAATATGCGTGAGCGCGTGAGAAGGAGAGGAGTGACAGTCAGACAGAGGAGAGGAGGAGAGAGGGAGGGGGAAGGATGCAGAGAGTGACACATTGAAAATTTGGAGTTCAGACAGTTGGTCAGACACCATTTGCTCAGTTCAGGCTGTGTTGCTGAGCAGCTCATCCGTGAAATGAGCAGTGTAATGTACCTTTCTTTTCTTTCAGCGCTAACTGATGCACTCAGGGAGACAGGCTGTTGTGCAGGCCACTCAGCCCGCACGCTCAGGTTAGAGAAACTTATACTTTACACGGTACAAAAATTCTGGCGTCGTTTAATCACTTTCAAACTCTGTTAAGGTTAAACTCTACAAGGCCTTGATTCTAAGCTATTATTATCAGCAATATATTCAACTTTAAAACTCTCTATTTAAAAGTTAATACAGTAACTATACAGTAACTATACAGAAACTAAACAGGCAATTCCTAATTGCCCCCTGGGGAATAAATAAGGTTTTTTCTGATTCTGATGCACAGCTGAGTACCATCAGCGGTGTGTCATCTGGAGATCTGCTCCTTTTAGTACCACTGTGCCTGTCCTGCTGCTACCGCAGGGTTCCAATGTCCATTTTAACTACTTAGTAATCTACCCTACACTCTTAATTGAAGCCACATCCCACAGTTAGAAACATTAGTGTTTTGATTTCTCTCTACCATCCGAGTAGCAAAATTGTTTTGGGTGGAGGAGAAGAAAGCAAGGGGCGGGATGAGTAATGAAGCAGAAGGAACCTATGTAGCACTGTGCTTCAGGCCGCCCAGGGGAGGAGAAAACACTTTTTTTTCTGGCATGGGGCTCAAAGAAAATAAGACTGGGCTAAATTAATACCAATCTGGCTCAGGCACTCCATCCTTTCCAAACTGGCCAAAGTAGGACAACAGATGCCACGAAGGGCTCCTACGTCAACTTGTAAAAACTATTAGGTGGCAAATTTAAAAAGCCAAAAATAAGTACAGTACTAGTCATGGCTGCAAACATCTTCATGTAAAGGCTAAAAATTGAACATAGCCCATTATAAAGCTGATCAGTGCTAGAAGTTAACCCGACCTTTACATCCACACTCTCTGCTTTTCTATTTACAGCCTCGTGCGGGGTATCGGTCTGTGTGCAGTCGCTTGGAATTCTTTCAAGGATCTATATATACACAAGTGCAACCCTGACACAAACAGACAAACATGAACATCACACAGCGTCTGTGGAGGATAAAAGTGAAAAGTGCCTTCGTACTTGCAGAGCCAACGGTTTCCATCTCATGTTCTTGAGCAGAGCGGGGGTTGAAGTCAGCGTGCTCTGCGGGCGTTTCTTCAGTGTCAGGGTCACGCCTGCTGGATCCCCACGCAATAGGTTCACCAAGTTCTTCAGCTGCCAGCCCACCTAGCAAAAGAAGCACCAACGTGGTCAGAGTGTCCACAGCACGCAGACGTCCTCGTGACTGCGACTGTGAATTTATTAAAATGATGAGTTGGTGGGAACATTGAACTCACTTCAGGAAGACAGAAGGATTCAACATTTTTTCACACATGGTTGGTGGTCATTATTTTAATAAGACACACAGATCCTGATGTTTGGATGCTGCGCACATCAGCCTGCAGACTCCAAAGCTGGCGAGGCTGCTCCACATAGCGCTGGATGCCAAAGGGCATCTTGTACACCCTCCTGTGATACCAATCTGCAGGCGCTCATGTGACGTTGGATGTTCAGAACAGCTGCATGCCTAACAAATAACTGCTAACCCAGATTACATGGCATTTAACACACACACACACACACACACACACACACACACACACACACACACACACACACACACACACACACACACACACACACACACACACAATTCACGCTCAGAAAAAGAGTGTCTGCAACTGAACCAAATATGCCACATCCAGTTTGGGGTGAGAATATCCACTCATTTGGCTGCTAGCAGTGAGTTTGAGTACATTTGCTGTATTCCAAACAGAGTTAAAAACAAGGGCATTTTTCAGGCAGTAACCTTGCAGTCACTCTGTTCCTCCCCAAGTAATTTTTCACCTTGACAACTATTACACAGAAATCCTTCACATGGAAAATGCATTAGAGAGGCAAGTTTTAGAACTTTAGAAGCATGTATTCATTCCAGGAAGAAAGGGTGTCAAACCCGATTAACCTTAATTTAAAGGAGCAAAATCCCTAAATGTTACTTAGTGATTTCAATTATCAGATCTTTGGTAAAGGTCTGATCTGAGTGCTTCACGGTAAAGACCTTTGCACGTGCTTTGCATCTGCCCTGCATGATTACTGAAGGGACGCTCATCAGATTACATCATTATTGTGGGGCTCTCTTTCAGTTTTTTAACTGAAGACATTTATCAAAAATGTTGTACGGTCAACAGCAAAGTAAGCATGTCTATTTTAGCTCATTCCATGATTATTCTACACCCATCCATCCATCCATCCATCCTTCTTAAGTGCTGTTTATTCCTAATCAGGGTCATGGGGGGCATTTACCAGTCCACCACAGGGCAGACATCACTGGAAACTGGAGTCTCTAATTAACCCAAAGTGCATGTTTTTTGGTGTGTGGGAGGAAACTGGTGTGCCTGGAGAAAACCTTGAATGTTCTCTTATCTACAGGCTTAAGTAAATGACGCTAATTCATTTGCTGAAAGAGTGCTGAAATTGGTTAAGGCAGTCATTTTGAGTGACAGTGTCATTTTAGATCAGCAACCATCTGAGTCATCTGACTTTATATGTTGCCATCACCCACTCAAGCTGTCAAATTAACTCAGCTGCGGCTCATTTTCTCATGCATGATGGGCAGAAGAGCCATCTCTCCTTCAACACAAGCTCACGTGTTGTCCACAACACATGTCACACATGAAGAGCCGTGATAGTTGCATGACACAAGACAAGCACAGCAGTCTAACTACTCTGAATCCATGTTTGCTGAAATCAGCTCTGCATCTGCACTTAGTCGCAACAGAAATGGCAGCATTTGGAGTTGAGTGACATCGCACTGTGGCATATACAAGTAGCAATTATTTTAGACAAAGGGTGCTATATTTAAATGCTGCAAAGTTCTTTGCTTTGATTTACTCTGAATTTCGCATTAATATCCAAGCAAGAGGCAAACTATGCAGCTTCAATTAACAAAAAATAGTGAAATATATATTTTTGGGAAAAATGCTTTTCACTTCCAAATCCATTGAATTGCACTCATAACAGCATACTTTTTCGTGTATTTTAGTCTAAATATAATAGCCAACACAGATGAAGTTTAAACAGCTAGTCATTCTAGTCAGTGCCACATTTATGGTCAATGTTTGCATGTGATTATCAGGATTTGTTGCCCACAACAGACAGGAAGCTGGGGTGCAGCTCTCCCGAGCCCACGGTTGAATGCACACTTAGCAGCAGAGTCTGCAGAGGAAGCCGCCACTCATTTCAGTTGCACAGGATTCTAGTTAAAGCTGGAGGTCCAAAAGCAATTTGTGGAATGAGCAACTTCACTCAGCTGTCCAACAACACTGCAGTGAGCTGATGAGGCCATCCTCATTTTTATTTTTAGATCGACATCTCTTGAAGGGCCAAAGATTGTACTTGAAGCGCTGCGGCAACAAGAGTTAAATAAACGCGACCATTCCATTCACCCTGTGACGTCACGGTCCCATTCAGTCAGAATGTTACACCGTCAAACGCTGCCTGCAGCACTGATACAGGTAGCTGCGCAGGTCCACTGTGACTGCACTAAAAGTAGGGTCTGAAATATGTATAAAAATGTACATTAACGGCATCAGAATGATCTGGTCCACTTACTTGGCACATGAAAATAGAAGTAGTAATCTGACAGAATCGGTGATTAGATGAAACAAGACGGAGATTCTTACCACTGTCTGATGATTGACTTGAATAACTTCGTCTCCAGCGTGGATTTTCTTACAGCGGTCCGCCAGAGACTGATGGAGAGGCAGAGAAACGTGACCATTAGCTGCTGCTGCTCATCAGTCCTATCACACAGCTGAGTTTGATACAACTCCTTGGAATATTAGACATGAATATGCAGTAATAAAAAACATCTACACGTGGGAGCACAAAGAGGTTTACACTTACACCTTCTGTCGTCCCAGTGATGACATGCAAACCATCATATGTTGATTTGATATACATGCCCTGTGGGAGGTTAACACAGTAGTCAGCGTATATTTATATCAGGAATTCATGTATGTAGGGCAACGTAAAGGGAAATTTGTCTTAGTTAAGGATGAGCAGCAGTGAATAACACGTCTCCAAGGGTTTACTTTCCGTGATGTGATGAGTCTCAAATGCTCTTTAAAGCAAATTGAATTGCACATGGGTGATTAGTTCTGTCAACACTGTTTTGTCTTCTACCAAAAACAAACATATTCAACACGTCTCGATTACACTTAAAGGACGTTTTGAAAACACAACCACAGTCAGCCATGTGCGTTCATACACACATAAATACACAGGCGCAGCACGCCAACCTTTAAGATGGGTGTAAGAGCTTTATTTTTAGGCCGCTCGTCCTACTGTGCTGAGATTTTACTGAACGGATGAGAGAATTTTCATGCCCCCTGCTTGTATTTGAGTGGGGGGTTGGACATTTGTTGTGGCCCCCGGCAGCATGCCTGTGTTTAAGTGTAGGTCAGTGCAAAAATGGAGTCTGACAAAGTGCAAACGGTTACACTGCGGTCACAAATATGCCTCTTCTTTGAGTCAAGACTTTGCTCATATTGTCCACATAGTTTGTGCATACTGTGCATTCCAACAAACATTTCTTGACGGGCAACTTTTCATGTTGCATTTTCTCAGCTGATTCGTATGCCCACAAGCTCAGCACAACCTAGTTTTGGGACAGCTGCAGTCGGCGGTAGTTATCCTGGTCAGCACAGCAGTGTTTAACCTCTGTCAGTGCCTCGTCAAACTTTAAAGTAATGCTTGAAAATGACACCCTTATAGAGTTCGTTTAACAACAATTGAGTGCTCATACATGAGAGATAAAGCATTTGAATCAACTTAAAACAAATAAGTCAGCATCCTGTAATTTGTAGTTGTCGCCATTGTTTTAACACTTACACTAACCCTAACAGTAACCCTATTGGAACACATTAAACCTCATGAAATGTCTCTTTTCTAAGCTTAGAGTGGAGTTTTGGTTATTGGTTTAGAAATAAGGAAATGCATGTATTTATTCTAAATGCAAGCTAAACTCGTGACTGTTCTTTAAGGCTTTACCAGGCCTTCAGTGGATTTTATGTTGGCCAGCTGTACAACTTCCAGATGTGCAGCTTGGGACACCATCGGATCCGATGACAGAGAGATGATGTGGTCGCACACCTCAGACAGAGTTTTACACTGAAAAAAAAGGAATCATAGGTGAAAAAGCTGCAGCCTCTCAGTGAGTGCTTTATAGCCTTATCACATTTTGCTCCAGTGGATCAAAACTCACCACATGCAGAATTTTGTTTTCCGTTTCATACACAGAGCAGTCCTGCAGGGTGACAGAGCGTGTTAAATTGGTTATTATTGGCATTTCTGCTGTAGGTGGATATAAGCTTGGCACCTATAACCCCCAACACTCCCACACAGACATGCACAACCAAATGCAAACACCAAACAAATAAATCACTAAGCGGAGGCAGATCTCTCTCTCTCTCCCGCTGCCAGGCTTTCAGTGTCTTCAATTCTCTCACTTACCTTTTTTCACTCCCACCTTTCATATTTGCAATTTGCATTTGCATCCTCACCTGCTAATATTATTTTCCAGAGAGGCTGTCATGAAAAGAATAGCTTTTATCATTCTTTGCTGATTGTTCAGAGGGCTGATCAAGGCTGAGACTGACAACTTTAGAGGAAAAGGAAAGGCATTAAAATCTAATCCTATCTCACCTTGATAAGACCTCTTATCTTCATTTCAGCTCAACAAGGCAGGGCGATATATAAAAAACATTTCAACAAAAACTAGTGGAATTAAAGGGGAAAATCTGTGTTGACATGCATGCCAAGTGTTTTTGGTGCTCTCATGCTCAGCCAAAAATAGTCACCAATTCAAGCCAAATGTAACTAAATCAAGCTGATATTGGCTTCTCCATAATGTGAATTGGTGTGACATCTGAGACGCTGATGCTCTGTCAGGTCAGCTTTGAATGGAGAGGTATGCAACTGAAGTCATAACTGTTTATTTACCTGTTGTACAATAGTAGTGAGCTCGAGACACAGCTGGATCACGTTGTTTCTGGTTACAGAATAATCTGCCACTGCAGCAAATGGGGACCTGAAAAAGAAGGAGCACCTGGAATGAACCATTAGATCATTCATCCTTCGAGATTACAGCTTGGGCAAATCAGAGGACAAATGTCATTGTTGGCTCTCAGCAGACATAGTCAAAGTAGCTGGTTGATTTGCAAGACTTTAGAAAAGACATTCAACCATATAGTCAGACCACACAAAATGAGTTACATTTTCGTCATGTAATCCAAATGAACCCTGCAGATGATGATATTTATATGTGAACAGAGCAGTGAGCCAATGTTAAATACTGTTTCTTGAAACATTAAATTCATCAAAAACACACACAGATCTTGCAGAAAGCAGAGGAAAGAAGCAGAATAAAAATAGACTTGCTCGGTGCCTTTTTGGTCATCCTGTCAAAATCTTTCCTTGTCAGCTGACAGGAACAGACATAAAACAAATCTGATTACCATCATGTAGGCCATAAAATAAAATGAACATAAAGCTCAGAAACAAACTGCATGCCTATATTTTAAGAGAATAATTGTTTTAATGTCTAGTTAGAGTTTGGAGTCTTTCCCCATAACAAACTCGTCACATAATTTGATGCAAGTTGAGCCAGGGGTCAAATATCTAACCAAATCCTCGAACATCCCTGAAATAAAACCTAAGAGTCTCTACAGCAGTGCCTGCAGTTGTGAGCAGTGACCTCCTGAGCTGAAGAATGAGCAGAGAAAGGCTCGTTCTGCAGATATTCCAGTAATGCCTGCAGACGTACACATACATAGACTTGAGCAGGCAAGTCTAGTATGTTGTGTAAGTATGCTTTTTAGTGTAAGTTTGTTTTACATATTTATTTGTGAACGCATTAGACTGAATTGTTAGAGAGCTTTTGTTAGCTAGCAGCTGCAACTTTTTGCAACTCTCACCTGTCCAGCCAGGCAAGGAGGCTCTTGGCCGCAGCGATCAGATCCACCACGGAGGTAAGAAAGTCATTGGGCAGCTTGCGAGTGGCTCTGCCATCGTAGTGGCCGCTGCGCCGCCGCCCTGTGATGAAGTTCTGCAGGTTCTTGGCCGATGCGTTGAGCTTGTGAGAGAGGGTCTTCAGGTTCTCAGTCTCCAGCCCATAATTCTAGAGAAGAGTAACAAATTCACTGTTTAACATGGTTATTTGTCCTGGAAAGATCTTTAAAGTGCAGGCTGAGACTGAAAAGAACATATAAAAACAAATAAAATGTGCAACACACCCTCCTGGCCCATCCATGAGACCCCTCTTCCAGCTGTCACTTTGGATGTCTAGTAAAAGCAGGACTGTCGTCACCCTCAACAACAAACTGCACGTGCAGGCCGGTGGGCATCTGTCATGTCACGGCTTCTCATGGGGGGGAGAGCGCAACAGGAGTCCACTAATCATATTTAATACAGCAGCGGCTGAGAGACTTAAAACTAAATCTCAGTTACGTAAAGAGCTTTGAGGCTGGAGTAAGCCCCCCCCCCCCCCTTCTGTGCAGAGATGGAGGATGAGAAGACTTTGGATTCAGATTGCATCTGTGACCTCAGTCCACTAAATCTCCATCCAGCCTCTGTCTCTCAGGCCAGCACATCTTCAGTTTTGTGCCATCATTCCTCCCTCCTGCTCATTCACCCCTCACCATCTTCTCCTTTTATATTTTTTTCAGCTGAACTGCTCAGAAATGTGCAATTAACTATATCAACATCGCTGCAGATGGTTCTCAACAACAGCCCAGCAACACATGGAATGACTCACCTACAACCAAAAAAAAAAAAAACAGCTCCCAAAAGATCCCTGTTCCACTTTCTTACGAAATTGTATTTTAAAATTCCACAGGCTTATCAACTTGCTGTAGTTTTAAAAGGTTTTACAATAAACAGATTGTTAGCAATGACATACTGTATTTCTTTTAAATTAAACTCAAGTTAAGAAAACGTAATGAAGGATGGCCCCAGAACTGAGCCTTGGGGAACACAGCAAGAGGAAGAACCTGTGGAAAGTTTCACTGTCTTCTCTCTGACAGACAAGATGGACTGTGTGACACTAACGCTCCCTGATACCCACGCACTGCTGAAAATAAGAAACTCTTGATTAATCCAAAGCACACTAACCAGTATCACTGAACCAGTATCACAGTATTACACAGTATCCGAGCGGTTTTCTCAGCCACCAGGCATGAAACCTCTGAGGAAAACGAGGGCTGACTGAGATCCAGACAGGCTGTCATTCTGGCACCACCTCCATGTGCTTTCATATCACCATCATAACCAAAAGGATGAAGATTCGCACATTTGCCCTGTGTTGGTTCCCAGCTGCTACTGGGAGGGAAACAAACATTCTCGTTCCGTGAAAGGGATACGTGAGAATCGATCCTAGTCGGACAGCAGCTGCATTTTCGGTTTTTTTGGTGAGTTCGTTAAGGAAGTAGCCACTGGACCAATGCGCAAACGCAGCTGGATGGTAAGAGAGCAGGATTATTAAGAGAGCTGCCGTGACACACGTGCTGTCTAAAACTGTTCCAGCAGCACTTTAGTCAGCAGAAAAGAAGTTTATCATCCTGATACATGCAGAAACTTAGTAAGAGCAGAAATTACTTTCTTTAATCCATGTCAGCACTAATGACAAGTTTAAGATTTGTCTGCAAAGCTTATTTGCAAAAGATAATCTGGTAGATGTGTGTTGGTGTCTAAAAACTGAGGCAAAGCAAAGCCCTTTTCCCTGTTGTAAAGTTTATACAAGTGTTTGTTTTGACAATCTCTTAGTCCCCAAATGGAGATAATTTTGAGTTAAATCCTTTTATATAACAAACATGACACTTTGGGTGGGGTTCAACGGCAGGAAAGCTTTCAAATGGAAACGCTGGAGGGGCACCTAGAACTCACCAGAGCACAGAGTAAGTCCACAGCCTCCAGTATAAGTTCCTGATGGCCGATCCTGGACACTCCCAAGTCCTCCAGCTCCTGGTGGGTGATTCGCAACAGCTGGTCCCCGCCGACTTTTTCTCTCTCAAAGGTTTTGATGTACTGCTGGAGGCAGTCGTCCAAGCCTTGGGAACCACACAGAGAGAACATGGTTCATATATGAGACTATCATGCGTGACATGTTCTGTGACATGTTCTGTATTCCCTCTTAAATACGGGTTAAACTGAGCAGAGATCGCGTTGCCTTTTGTTTTTTCATGAAAGGAAATCTGACAGATTAGCCCTCACCTACAGCCGTGAGGTGTCGTTAAGCTTTAACCTAGAATAAACACTTAAAAAAGAAAAGAAAAAGGTGAAAAGGAAATGTGTGTCTGCTCAGCTTCCATCTTTCTCTGCTGCTGTAGGTGTGAATTCTTTTAATAAAGCAGTCGATGAGGTGCAGCAGAACACAAATGATTCTTCATCTCCAGCAGAGGGTAAAGTCTGCAGAACTGAAGGATATGTTAAAAATTAAAAAAAAAAAAATTGTAGCAGAATCCAAAATAGTATAACAGCCTCTTCGCATTAGAGTTTGACTGCAGGTTTAAACTGTGCTGTAAAACAGCTGTAATCCGACTAGTCTTCTCTACTAGAAGATGCTTCTCTTACTCCTACACTAACAAAACAAGAAAAGAGCATCCACAACAACATATGGCTGTGTGACACAGCAAGCCCTACAATACAGATGATTGGAAATGCGGCACCTGACCTCTCAGTCACAGCCAGTCGGTGTTCCTGGACAGTTTTTCCAAAATCAGCTCGTCTGAAACTTAATGTGCGCACTCAGCCTGTTCTCATCTTCCCTCCCTCAGCCCTGCTGAAACCACAGAGAAGAGCTTTCTAATGCCTTCTCCTCACTCTTACTCCCATTTGTTTATTCATCCATACGTCCATCTGTTCTTCTGATTTTCCATCTGCCGCACCCTTGCCTACTTCTCTTCTAGTGGAACTTGTATACCTTCTGCATTAGTTTGTAGTTAAGTACTTAACTTTTATATGATTATATATATATATATATATATATATATATATATATATATATAAATAAAATAATAAATATATATATATATATATATATACACCGTTATAGTAGAGCAGTTATTAGTGGGTCCTTTTATTCATATTTTCATGGCACATCTTTGCTGTGAGTGAATATTTACTGCTGCCAGCTGTGCAGAAACAAAGCTGAAACCGCGTGCTGTCAACTGGATGCGGAACCTTTGTACGGAATGTGATGTGTCAGACCAGTCAGAATAGACTTCCCCAGTAATTCCAGTTCATGGTTAAGGTGCTATCCTGAGGCAGGACTAGCAAGAACAGGGGCCCTCTTACTCTGATTTCTCCAGGTTCCTGTGGTGTACATATCTAAACAAGAGGGAATATTCCTACTTGAATGGTTAAGGTGGAGAAAAATACAACGCAGCTGCAGCAATTTGCAACAATAAGGCCGAACCAAAAAGCTACAATAATGATCCAAAAAAGACTGGTGAAGATATTTAACAGCATTCTTTTTTTCATCTTTTCTTAATATATTTCCAAAAGGAAAAACTACTCAACTACAGATTTCTTAAGATCAGCCTTTTGTGATGTTTTTCCTATACATTCTCTAGCCCAGTCTCTCCTTAATGAGAAAGTGGGTTGACACAAACAGACAAGTGTTTGCTCATCCTCAAGTGTGGTACTGATCAAGAATTCCGACCGGGTTTAGCTGGCAGCTGAATGGTGGAAAAGAAAACATAGGAAGTTTTATACTTCTGCAGAAAACTGAGAGGCTTAACTAATTAGCCTCTTTAGCAAGTTAATTGAGAGCTATTATGTCAACGAAGGATTCCCTGCGTTACCATAGGAACCGTGACAGAGGGTTTTGGAAGGGATTCTCCCTGACCGCGGGATCAAATAAAGAAATAAGTGAAGTGGGGACATAATTTGTTAACCATTCAGGAGTCTAAGCAGTATTCATTCAAAAGATTATCGGCAATATTTTGATGGTACTTTCTCATTAAATGTCGTAAGTTAAGACTCACATCAAACCCAAAGGAGATGATGTTTGAGCAGCACATTTCCTCCTTGTAACTGAAATGTCATATCTCATCTTATCATGTGTTTTACAGAGTGGTCCTCGCTCCATGAAATCTATTTGCACTGGCTAATTTGCATTTTATGAATTTCCCTGACCAGTTTATGAAAATAAAAGCACAGGCATAGACTCATCCTGACCTCCATTACAGAACCTCCCACAGGAATGTGAGGTAAAGCAGATATTCAGAAAGCACTCTTCACATAGATTTATGATAATCTGACTTCTCCTATCCTGATGTGCGTTTGCTTGAGGAAGACAGAAAGCAAGATAGATCAGCGGAGAGCAACGATAAAACTCATGCACTTCACAAAACATGAATTATGCTAATGCATACCAAACAAGAGATTACACTAAGCCTGCATTAGGCCTGTATCTCCTACAAGTCATAAATGCAGCACTCATATGTGTTTGAGCAGTTACCGTGCAACTGTCAGTGGCAGCCTTTTCAGTCAAAGCTGGAATTCTTTTTTCTTTTGTGTGACAAGAATCTCTTCCTTAAAGCAGCTTTTGTTGCAAGTGAGAATAGAGCGTCTTGCTCACACAAAACATTAACGTGGGGGTGGAGAAAGAGACTGTGGGAAGGTCACAGGCTGCCCCTATTTGGCCTCCAGTGACATCACGGCTCTCTATGCTAATAATGGAACCTGTGAATGCTAACAACACGAGACTGAGAACAGATATAAGACAAGAACGAAAACCCCCTCCTATCCAGGCCATTTCCTCTCCCTCAGCGTCCCTCACTTTAAATTACAATTACTGGGCTCTGGGTGCTCTCTGCTCCAGTTGTCAGATGTGGGACAGCGGAGAGCCCTATTTCATGTCCCATCTCTGCTTCTCACTCATGACACTTTTCACTTGTGTGTATTTACAGATCACCGACGAGTTCATACACGTCTTTGATCATTTTCCCATCGCTCATTTTTTCACTGCCTTTTCCTGCAAATCCCCCATGAAAGTATACGCTTGACAGTTTAGTGAGACAGTCACAGAATCACAGCTAGCATTAAATTCAGGTACAAAATGTCCACCACAAGCCTAAAGAGCAAAAGACTGATCTTTGCAATTGCAATATGTCTGAGCCAGCACAAAAAGGCCTTTAGGCTTAGAGATATGACTAAGAAACTGTGTGTGTGTGTTGGGGGCAGAAAAGATGTATGTTCCATGCTTTAGGGTCTGACAGGTGAGCATGTAATGCTAAAAAAAAAAAAAAAAAAACATAATATTGAGACACCTCAGAAAAATGCACAATCATGTGCGTCCTTACTCTGATTTCAGTATCTCCGTGGACATCTCATGTATATAGAATGTTTGCAGACAGCCACCAGTTATCCCTTAAATAAACAAACAGCCCAACAGTAAATATCTGCCCCCGAGTTCCTCTGACAACCCTTGTGAATCTCCGTGTCATCCTTTAGTTTCTAAATTGGATCATTCACCTGTTAATTTGTTAGACCATAAGTCTGAGCTAAATCAAACTAAATCTATTTAAGCATTATATATGAGGTTTAGCCAAGTTTTATTGACTTCTAACATCTGTGGATGGAACGTTTCTCGCAAACAGCTGCACAAGTACGATCACGAATCCCTCTTTTTCTACACTGCACATATCTCCACCTCCAACGGGAAGCATATTCCTAAAATATAGAATATGAGTACAGATCCACTGAAAATTATAATGACCGACATCTAATTATAGGATCTGCGGTGCGTTTCTCAGCCCCGCGTAAACAATAGCGGGGCACAATAGAGGTTTAAAGCCTTTCCTGAAGACATGAGACTCAGATGGCGAGTGTGTCTAAAAGAGTACATTAAACTATCTGAAATGAAAGGATCCAAAGATTTCAGGCTGGAACTGAAAGCCTCGATCAGGCAGTAAGCCGAGGCTCAGCAGGTGTTTTTGTTCTCTTTGGGCATCTTGGCTGAATCTACGACACGCAGTTGCAGCGCAACACCTCTGCAAGAAGCTGCAGCTATAGTTTGCTGAAAACATTTCCCATTAAGGGTTCAGTCCTACCTTTCATCCAGTCAACCACTTGACCGGAGCTCCACTTGCTCACAGGCTCCATAACCAGTGCCATGCTAAGAAGTTTGTCTCCTTCAGGCTTGACAAAGGGAATTCCACCCACAGTCCCTCAAAAAAAAAAACGAAAAAAAGGGCGGCGGAAATAAAAATGCATGCAAGTCAAGCTCTCCCTGTCAATGCTCGGTTTTCTTGTGCCACAGATTAAACGAAGTAGGTCCAAAAAGGTAAAGAAATGTCGCTGTAGGGAGCCTGTGCGCAGCGCAGCAGACTGGGGTACATTCCGGTGCCGAGTCCCCCTCAAACGCCTCCTTCACTTGTCATTCATGTCAGGCTCAGTGGCGGCGATACTGGTGGGTCCCTGCTGCCCGGCACCCCTTCCTCCCAAATACATCCCAGCAGCATCCAGAGCAGGAGGAGAGGAGCGCACCGACTGGCTGCTGAGTGGAGGACAGGCTGGCTGCTCTCTGAGAATCCTCCCCTCACGCACAGACATGAAGTCATAGCCCTGAGTGGGTATGAGGAGTGGTCCATGCCACAAGAGGCAGCTGAGCGGGGATCGGCATTGAGCTGGGTGGCATGATGGCTCCCACATTAGGCTGATTTTGGCATTAACACGCCACAAAATGAATCCATTCAAATAGAAACGAGAAATTATGCTGTGGGCCGAGTACCAAATCAATAAGAAAGACGTTTTATTAAGAGCGAAGTGGACCAGCTAAAGCACAACTGATCGCACTATTAGATTACTAAATAATCAGTGTAGGGGACGGAAAAATCTCAAATATTCTTAAAATTATGATTATGTTGGTTGCAACCAGGCCAATAACGGCGGATTTTTTTTAACAAGTCGTATTCCCCATCAAATTAATTAGTTCAATCATTATTAGACATTCAATGCTAAGATATAGTCTTAAAGGTCGGTAATAACACTGAAAGTAGTCAAAACAGATGAGAAATCCATGAAACACGTTTTTCGCTGTTGAACAGGAATTCCTTGACTTGTCCTGGGAACCGCGGGCATTACTCAGCCCTCATAGTCCCCTGATTGTCGGTTGTGGTCTTTTGTCAACGCTCACTCACGCCTCCATCACACAAAGCGCAGTGTAGGGGTCACCAAGCAGGCGGGGGTGCACAGCTGCAGCCTGCAGGATCCACTCGACCACATGGACTCGCACCCAACAGCGACATTTGGCGCTGCTGTCGACCGTCAACAAAACAGTAAATAAACTGCGGACTTCTGTGTGTCTGGAAAGGCTGGAAAACGCTTTCCACCATTATGAGCTTAACGATTATTTACCATAAATACACGTGACACAAGCTGATTATAGGTGATCCGTTTCGTTTAACGCATTCATAATTAAAATAAGATCTCTGTTATCTAAAACAAAACGATCAAAAACAGCAAAAGCTGAAAAAAGCTGAGCTTCCATCAGTGATGCTGACACTGAAGATACATGGTCACTAATCAAAAATGGCACATGGAGCTATTTTATGTGAAATATGCTGAGGTTGACCTTTTGTGTAAAATGGGATTTATATTTACATCAACACAATGATAAACAATAAAATAATAAATTGTTATTATACTGCAAAGGCAGTGGTCTTTTTTAAATTAACTGCAGTACATTTACGTACTTCTAGTTTTATACCAGTGCAAACTCAAATTAAAAAAAGATCTGCCTCGTTGGAGGACGAAGGGGAAATGATCAATTTACTCGAAATACATCAACTACTACTTTAGTTTATGTCAACATTTGTTTGGATTCCATTTTAAAAAGAGACAAACATCAAATAATAATCACAGTAATTTTAAAGATCTACATAACAGCTTTCGTACGCCACTATGGGTGGAGCATGCTTATGTTCCTTGCTTGTACCCGTGCCTTTTTTAAGTGTAGGTGTAAGTGGAAAAAACAGCAATGTCCAAACCTTCTCTGTTGTTGGTTTGCTTTATTTTCTGCAGTGTCGTGATTCCATAAATTTGTTCAGACTATAACCACTACAATCCATGGCACGGTCAAAACCCGTATGGCTACAAAAGCATGCGCACCTGTGCTGATTAACCCACCTGACTAAATAGTCAGACGACAAGGTTATCTACTGCCGCCTTCTGACACAAAAAATGCATGACATAAAGAAAAACAAAATGAACAAAATGAACGACCTGGCTCCTTGAAAGTGCAGCATAGCGGTTGTGTCCTTTGAAGCCTCTGACTGTGTGCGCTTCTCGCCTCCGGCCGCTAGATGGCAGAGTCCGTTGCGTGATGACTTGACACTCCACAAGCGAGTTAAAACACGGAAACAGTTCGTGTTTTAGGAAACGGGTTCTTAAGAAAATAACAGCTTATTTATATATATATAGCTTGTTTAATTAAAATCTTTTTTGTTTGTTTTAATTACATTCTTAAATATCTTGTCCTACGCTAATTTAGATTTGCAAAAAAGAATAAGGTGTGGAAGAAGAAGAAAGTTCTCGAAAGAAGGAACTTCCTTAAACGAATCCAAACTAAGGTAATATTATGTTCGTATATAAATTTGGAATTTGCAAGACTTAAATCTAATGTAGTTATTCACGGTTGAGCTTTTAACAGACGAAAATAAAATCAGAACTGCACTGTGTTGAAGATAGAAATGTGAATTTCTATTGGAGATTAATAAAATCTATCGATCTGTTTTCATTAAATATCATTATCAAATATCATTGTTGAAAAGGCAAGATGCCAGGAGGAAAAAAATCATGGCCCCAGTTTACAATCACATAATAGTGTTTAACGGGGAAAAATAAGCGTACATTGGTGAAATAAGATGATAGCTAAATGGTTGTTTTGTAATATAATTCTGTATCTAGCCTGAGAGAGAATTTACTATGTGATCCTTATAACTGATCATTTTTACATGTTTTTCTGCTGATACTCGCCATTAGCCAGCCTTGGCGAACACAGTGATGCTTGTGTGCTGCCCCTGCTCTTCAGTAGCCCATATATGATGGACAACGCTGCAAATGTGGAAATGAATGTGGGATCATCAGACAGCTCCTCTATTGGAGATGCGGTCTCTGGTAGAGGACAAAACCTGCCTGATGATGATGATGATGACCTCTTCTACATCCCTGAAAGGAGGCCTTCTCTGGACCTGGGCTCAAATCTAATGGATACTAGCCAGTGGTGATGTCTTTTATTTTCTTCCATTTTTACTCACTGAGCTGTATGTTCAACAATGCGAATAATATTATGAAGGCATGAAAAATATTTTAAAAGCATGACCATTAGTGTCATTTGCTTTCTGTCAATAAATGTGTTACCTAATAATGAAATCATAAATATAATGATGTAGTTATCAGTGTTGTGTGAAAGACCTGGTAGTTCCATAGCTGAAACTATATGACTATAGTCTTGCTTCTCTCTTTTTGAGGAAAACGGGGGAAACAAAACAGGTGCATCTGTTTTTGTTTTTAAAATGTTGTGTCCTGGTTTAACTGCTGCTGGAAAATTTTTAGTATCTGTCCCGTAAGCTTGTTGTTATCACATATATGTGAAAGTGGTCAATCAATAAACTGTCATTCTGCCAACTTTCTTATTGCCCAGGCTAAATGTGGAACAAGCGCTGTCCCCACCACGGAGCTATGGGTCCATGACAAGTGATGCGGACTTGGGCATCATGGATGACGAAGATGGATCGCCCACAAGGTACAAACCAGAAAGTAAAAATGGAATTGCTGAGCACATTTGCTAAATTCACCCCATGCTGAACTGTGTTCCTGTGGTTGCGGCTTGGCTGTAGAATGCAGCTGAACACATCAGATTCCTTCTCCAGCGATGACTGCGATGAAAGAATGAGAAAGTAAGGAATGTGAGCACTTTTGCATGTTAATGTGTGTGGTTATGTGCTTCACTGATGCTAAAATATATTTAATCTCCCCGCTGGCATCACCAGGATTAAAAGTAAAGATGATATCGCAGAAATGACGACCACACCAGGATTAAGTACAGAACCAACTGGTCCTTCACACCCTTCTCTGACAGTGGCATTCACTTTAAAGGTCAGGTTCTGTTGACTTCTGGTTGTTTCTGCTTTTAATACATTTTGGAGGTTATTCTGGTTAAAGCGGTCCTTTCTGCAATCAGGCTATTTGTGACACCCTCGGGAAGTTGCCCAACGACGACCTGAAGGAAGTCAAGATGTTGCTGTGGAAGCGCTACCCGCGATCATTCAGCATTCCCCCACAACACATGGACACCCTGGACCTCGTGGACCGCCTGCTGGAGTGTTTTGACCTGGAGGGCTCTCTGCAGACCACCGAAGCATTACTGACTGAAATCGGACAAAAGAAGGCAGTAGCATATCTCCAGACGTTACGCATCAGAAGTGAGAACATTTACTAGAATATGAAACTCAGATATTTCATGCTGCATACTTCTTATTAGGCGGTGAAACGTTTCTTAAACACAAAGAAGTGAAGGGTTTTACGTTAGACTTTACGTTGTCAGTTCTAGCCAGTTTGTTTGTGACTTTAGATTAAATAATTCTAATTAAGTCTTACAGCACCTGCACTCTTTTCTTTTTTCAGATGAGGTACGTCACGATTTGTGTGAAACTCTGAGGAGGACATATGGTGAAGTGTGTGAAGATTCATCCCAACAGGAGGAGAAGAGGCCCTTTGACGATGTATTCACTAATCTCCACATAACCTCAACATGCGACAACGGTCCAAATATAGAACATGAAGTTATGCAGATAGAAAAGCTGGACAGCAACCAGGGCACGGGGAAACCGCTTTCAACCAAGGACATTCTGAGTTCTGAAAGGATCGAAGAAGCGTACAGGAGACTTGTGGTGCTCATCGGGGTTGCGGGGTCGGGAAAGTCAATGGCAGTCAGAAGATTAATACTGGACTGGATCGATGGGCGAGCACATCAGCACGTGTCTTTTCTGTTTCCTGTGCCGTTCAGAGAACTGAAACAGTTTGAGGGCTCTGAGGTATCCCTATTGCAAATCGTCCAAACACTTTACCCCGAAACAAGAAAGCTGAGGGATGAGGATTACAGAGACAAAGACTGCAAACTGATGTTTGTTTTTGATGGACTTGATGAGTACAGCGAGGAACTGGATTTTCAAAACACTAAGCTCCTGAGTGACTACGCTGACCCAGCTGACCTGAATGTCCTCGTAGTCAACCTCCTCAGAGGGAGACTCTACTACAGCAGCCTTTTCCTGGTCACCTCGCGGCCACAGGTAAACGCCTACATTCCTTGGGATACAATATATGAAGAGATAGAACTGCGAGGCTTCTGCAATCCTGAAAAGGACGAGTACTTTAGGAAGAGATTCCAGGAACCGGATCAAGCAGCCCGAGTTGTTGCACACATCGCCTCGGTCAGAACGCTACGCATCATGTGCCACCTGCCGCTGTTCTGCTCATTGGTGGCAAATGAGTATGAGCGCATATTTAGAGAACAGGGGATCCAGGCAGAGCTGCCCAGGAGCCTCACCTGTATGTACACAAAGCTGCTGCTCACGCTTGCACGCCAGCATCGCAGATTTCGAGCTCCAGATTGCAGCCCAGATGAACAGAAGGGCTTCCTCATGAAGCTCGGAGAGTTGGCATTCAAAATGCTGGAACGTGGCCAGTTCAAGATCAGCAAATGTGACTGGAAAGAAGTGGGAATCAGCAGCACCGAGGCCGTGATCTACAGCGGCCTCTGCACGCAGTACATCACAAAGCCCTTCGTCCTGGAGCAAGAGAAAGTTCTCAGCTTTATCCACCCCACTGTGCAGGAGTACCTGGCTGCCCTTTATGCTTATTTGTCCTTCAGGGATCTGGAGAAGAACGTCTTTGAAAACCAGGTGAAACACAAATTAAAGGGATTGATCAAGGGCCACAGCGTGATGGAGCTGTACCAGTGTGCAGTGGACAGGAGTCTTCTGCGTGAAGACGGTAGACTGGACCTCTTCCTGAGGTTTCTGTTTGGAATGGCAACAAATGGCAACCTGGAACTCCTCCAACCGTTCTGCACGTCCTCGGTCACGTCACCGTCTTTGGTAGAAGGCGCCGTAGCGCTCTTAAGGAAGAAGATCAGAGAAAATCCACACTCTGGCAGAAGGAGCAACTTGCAGCACTGCCTGGAGGAATTAGGTGTGCTTGCCACAGAGGTGGCATCCTGATGCTCTTTTTGTTATTATGCTGCAAGAAGATTTTTTTTTTTAACCTAATGTAATTGGACAAAGCACTAAAACAAAATATTTAATCCACAAATATTTTGGTTTTAATGTATTATAAGAGTCAGTGAGATAAGATTGTGTCAGTTTTTTTTAGAACTCAGTATTTTTCTCTTTGGATATTGGATTTTGGTTTAAATCTGTAGGATTTTCTGGGGAAACACGGGATTATT
Organism: Pao palembangensis; assembly: GCA_015343265.1. Classification (NCBI taxonomy): domain Eukaryota; kingdom Metazoa; phylum Chordata; class Actinopteri; order Tetraodontiformes; family Tetraodontidae; genus Pao; species Pao palembangensis. The sequence goes on along the minus strand of CM027094.1, from coordinate 6,749,313 downwards.
AATATAAGGCATCGTTAAAGTACATAAGAGTATATACCAATTGTTTTGGTGTACTGACTAGATAAAATTCCCATTTGCCAAAAAGAAACTGAAATAAAGATTAAAAGCTTTATGGTGGTTTACCAAAGTTCAAGAATGAAATGAATGAGGGATGAATAAAACATTTATCACATTAAAATTATATTACATGACATCAGAAAACACTTATGGATAAGTCACTGAATTACAATAATCTGGACAGTTTGTGTCAAGAATTCCTCATTTCCAAAAATGTTGTCCCTTGAAACATCATTTCCTTAAATGAACATCTTTAAAACTCTCACCGACAGTAAAGCCACAAAGAATTTTTTTTTACCCAAACATGGTCCAGATTGTGTTTACTTTGCAGAATGTTTAGGAGTTTTTGCCGCATAACTCACTGCTAGTGCGTGTAAAGGTTGTGTGTTTCTGGACTTTTCCAGCTGCGTTTTTCACAACACAGGTGAAGGTGGACGTCAGGTCTTCTGATGTAATATTCTTCAACCACAAACTCCTCTGGAGGATGGCTCCGTCCTCAAAACCAGACCTAAAACCAAACATTGGCCTCAGTGCTGTTCTCAGACTTTATCAGTGTTGCCCCACCGTGGCCTGCTGATCTCAACTCAGGGATAATTAGACTGATAAGCCTTTTCTACTGTGAGCAGCTTATTCCCACACAAATAAAACTTCCCGGTACTCACTCTGCCATTTCCACTATCCGGTCACTGCTGGGGGCATCTTCAGGGAAAGAGCCGTTCACGAGCCAGTAGATGAGCGCCTGATCGGCTGCACAGTTGGCAAACGCTTCGCAGTAAAGAAAGAGCTGCTGGCCTGCAGGGCAAAACCATTATAACTAGTGTCATCACAGCACAGCGTCACTATTTGCACAAGCACCTGCGGCACAACAGCTCAGAGCCGTCACCTAAAAACAGGATGCGCCAACAGCAGAACAACATCCCTCCAACGGAACTCTCTTATTAAGGCAGAATAATTGATTTAAAATGCACAAACCTGGGTGCGCCTTTATTTGAACATGGTCTGATCCGATGATTTCTGGAACCTTATCCTCCGAAACTGAAATGAAAGTTTTGGTTAGCATTAAAAAAAATTTTTACACACGTTTACACTTAAGCAATTACCTGGAAATTTACCTGGAAATCCATCTGCCACCAGCAGACACAGAGAAACCACACCTGTAGATGAGACACACATTTCAAAACTAGTAACAACGCGGCGCAGCTGCCTGGAAATCAGTCACAAACCTTTAACGACCGTCAACAGCTTCATTTTGACCAGTGACAGCTTTGTTCTGCTGGCTGGGTTTAAATACACAGAATGAGCACTTCCCTACACCCACACACACACAAAATGGGAATTTCCTCATAAACACACCTTCTTGTTACTATAATTACATAACCCAAACATCAGTTTATAACCCAGTTTCCATGGGAATGTGGTTCTGCATCATTCAATGGTCTCCACTCCACTGCTGTTTCTCATAAGTGATGATTAGTTTTAGGTCTCCAGTGCTTCTTACACAAGTGGATGAGATCTGACCTATTGCACCATCTCCAACGGCGCCCGAGAGGTGTTTTTTCAGTTTCAGCTTGTTGGGATGCCCCTTTGGAAGTGAACTCCAGCAGTTTCAAGCTGCACATTCAGTTCTTGCCCAGTACAGAAACATAACTCAACGCTGATTCATCAGGGACCCGTTTTATGTATTTCTTTGGGAAAGTCACAAAAAAGGACAGAAAAGCAAATGATTTCACCAATATGTCCTGTAATTTAGGTAAACCAAGCCTTTAAAAACCAGATTACATGTGCAGAAACAGAATCGTTGACAGTGTTGAAAGACATTTTTCATATGGAACTACTGTATAAAACCTAGAGAAAACATGACCTGTGACTTTCATAAACGATGAGTGTCCGTGAAAATGAAGGTGACATTTTGAAATTAGATCAGTTTTCGCAATCAGCGGTCTTGTTTGATCACCACTTAATATTCTCATGTCAGTTCCTCATCTCACATGACAATGATTGTTGGGAAACTTGAGTCACTCATTACAAAAGATGGTGTCACAGACCAGTCATAGAACTGACCTCATGCATGAAGCACAGGCTGCATTTGTCCTGGTACAGAAGGCAATATTTGGGTTTCTTTCTTTTAATATCTTTAATATTCATGAGTGAGATCCTCTGACACATGAATGGAAACTGATTCAATTAATATTAACAAACATATGAGACATAAATTAGTAAAAAGCACCTTTTCTAATGGCTGCTTTACTGGGTCAGAACAATGATTAAGTTGGTGAAGTCAATACCTGGAGATGGACAGATTTCCAATAAAATTCAAATAAACTGTAAATACAGATAACTCATGCCTATAAATATATACAAAAAACTATAGACACTTGAATTGGTGTTTAGTTCAATGTCCGGCCCTCAGTCTGAAGCCGGTGCATCATCTCCATGTTATAAGATATGTCCATTCCTGACAGGTTGGGGGTGGGGGTGTGTGTGGCCGGGGGTCACTCCAGACCTAAAACGTAGTTGATGCCTTGCACAAATCCGATAATGACAGGCTGCCAGGCCACCAGGTACCGCAGCCAGTCTAAAAGTTGTCCGTACATGACGTGTGGCCGCTCCCAGCTAGCACACAGGTTAAGTAAATCACTTAAGCAGCGATCAGACCTAAAATCACAACTGAAATTCTATCCCTGTCTTAGAAAAAAGGAACAGAAACCCGTCATACAACCTATAATGTTTCACATCTTGTTGTGAAAACCCTTTAATGACTTGTCTAAAAATTCTCAGTAAGTTTTGTTGTTGACAGTTCCTCTTGGTTACAAGAAATCACCAGGTTACAACACCGGCTCTGTATCTCCTGACATTAAAAGCAGTTAAACTACCACCGCTGCTTGATTTTACTCACTGTTATTTGTTTATATTTTAAATTCAAGCACCGCATTAACAGTGTGAAGCAGACACTGGTTTCCACACCAGCTAACCTGATTCCATGCATCAGAAGGGTAAATTTCACTTTCCCTTCTATCTTTAACAACTTTACTGCTGCCAGGCTGAGAATACATCTTCATATTGCACATATGTGAGCCCCACATTAATACAGCAGAACATCTACAGGCGGATTTAGTGATATTTCCCCTGACATATGCAAATGCCATCATATATTGCTGTACTGTAATACTGAAGTTTGGATCCTGAACCATATAAATGTACAAGGCTTTTCATGAAAATACAGAACTACTTTAACAAATAAAACTCATTTCAAACTCACATCAAAAAGGATACGGGTTACTAAACATTCGCTTCAGATCCACCTTCTCTTTGCAGTATGGGCACATCTGCTTCTTTCCAACGATGCACCAGCCTCTTATGCAGAACTCGTGGAACCTGGTTTTGGGGTTAAGGCTCAGCACGGGAGGACTGGGCAGCCGTTGAACACATGAACAGGTAAAATATAACTAAATGTATACAAATGTGACAGCACCTGGTTTAGAAAATAGGGCCAGCAAACGTAGATCACACCTAAACCAAAGATACACATGACAACGTAACAGAGGACAGTTGCGAGGGAAGTGATTTAAACAGAAGAGATATTGTTTACTGTTCTGTTGTTTAATCTAAAGGTTACATACTCGCCTAGTTCCCTTTGCACTGCTGACAGTAATCAGTTGGACATTTACTAGCGTCAATTCAATTACCAAAGACATCATCTATAGATGTAGGAAGGATACACATGGTTGCAAGACAACCTGTATGTGTTCTCTATAATACCCTCTTCACTAACGTCTACAAGGATGGGCTGACCGCACACAGCACAGATGTTGTCAGAGAGGTGCTTGGTTGGCATCCCAGACGCACTGTAATACTAAAAAAAACAACAACACAGAAGTCACATTAAAAATAGAAGGGCAAAGAATCGCAAAGAATCTGCAAACGTTTGCTTACCCCAACGGTTGAAGCCATGAAATCCGCACACATCTCTGCAAAGTCTCTTCCCAGGACTCCGTAGTAGAGCCCATAAAACAGCAGAGACACACCAAAGTCCATGGCATCCTCTGGCTTTATCCTGGAGCGATAACAGAACCGAGGCTGAGCTGGGCTCCCACGTCAGCTTTTAGTTAACGTCTACTTTACGTTTCCAGACGACAGAAAATTGTGTGACCTTGTAGCCATAATGAGACATTGCTGTAAATGTCTTGAATCGCAAAAAGGGGGGAATCAAAAACTGAACGGTGCAGTTTGTCACACCTCAGGGAAATAACGTTCCAACCCCACTGCATTGTGTTTATTTCACCGTTACCATACTCCGTGCTAAACAAACACCTGAAGCAAGCTTGTGAACACTTATTTACAGTATTATAATAATCTTCTACTACATGTTGCTACATAAAAGACAGGAATTTTTTTCTCTAATCTTTATGCTATACTTGTATTTGATCAATATATTTTCAAATTTAGGAAGATCTCAATTTTAAATTGCTCTTCTTACGTAGTTCTGATAATTGGTACTTTTGCAACATACCTGAATATGAGGTTTATACCAAAAAGTGTAAACATGACGACGCTATAGCCAACGATTCCTGTGGCATAGCTGATCTTGTAGAGGAGGAGAAACCACTTATACACCAACCTGCCGGAGACAAAGACCATGTTTTAGTGCTATGTTAGAGCTTCAAGCAGATGCCCTTATATTAGAGGATGAGGTGGAAAGGAGTGTCGTACCGTGGTGTAGTGCAGGCCAGGGGCTTACGAGTGGCCCGGAAAGAGACGTAGGCTGTGATGACAGAGAAGATAAACCAGGTGGTAAGAAACCGCCACCAGTGAAGTTTGGTAGTAAAGTAGAGAGGTACTACCCACATCTGGAACAGAGTCACCAGCTACGACAAAACAGACCACATGGCAAATGTTAGAAGAAAAACAGAAGAAAACCCACACACACACACACTATAAATACACTCAAGTCTGATACCTGGATAGCTATAAAACAGATTACATTCATTTTAAAAACACACTCACTGATCAGTTCACAACATCATATTTTTCAAATTCATGTACAAAAATGTATGCTTCATGTGTATTTTTGTCTTACATTGTAGGACTTTGAATGTCTCTGCTTCCACTGCACAAGGACTAGCTGGGCAATGACAAGGGTGACTATGAGGATGAGCACCATCTCTGCGTGCATGGCCTCATGGCCTTTGTGTTTGGCGTGCATTCTTGCATGCTCGACCCTGTGTAACGACAACAAAACATTCAAATTCAACTGTATAAACATGTTGCTATTTATACTGACTGAATTATGAGGCCTTTTAAGCCCAGGAATCATCAAACTGCATTAATTGGACATTGGAGTCTGTCATAGTTCATAATTTGTAGATTTAATTACTGATAAATAGCCAGTTTATTTTAGCCAGTTGGTCCTAGTGTCATAATTAATAACAGGTTTGTAAGGGTAACTTTAAAATTAGGACATATATTTACACTGCATATGCACGCATGACTTGGAAAAAAATGCAAATGGAGAACACTTGCCTCCACTTCTCTTCTGGCGACAGTTTGGACACGTCAAACTGGAGAAAAAAAAGGACAAATTAAGGATTAGCCTTTGAACAAACAGGAAAAAATGGGAGTGCATTTACTTAATTAAAGGCTAAAAGCAAAACACCTCCCCAAATAACCTGCTTTCATTCCTGTACTGCGTACTAACTGAAGAGATGCAAAAATAACTGTTTTAAATAAAACACTTAAAAATGGTTGAATAATAGTGACATAAACCAAATACCCCCCACAACAACGCCCCCTGCAGTACTTACTACTACTCCTTTAGCTTCGAAGTAACAGACAGGGACAAAAAATTGTGCAATTGTCAGTGTGTAATATAACTTTCCATTCGATATACAAGTGCACATGTACAATGCAAATGTATTAAGCCTACAAATTAACATGGAGTGCTTAAATAGTCACCTTCCTGTCTGATTCTTAGGAGTCTTGCTTTTATTTTCATGTATTAAATATTACAACTATTGCATCGTCGTTCAAAGAAAAACGGAGAAAAATAAGACCCGTTCATAAATTCTTGAGTTATTTTGCTAACAAGCAAGCAAACAGAAAGTTAAATGCCGGCTATCACATAACCTCCTTGGCGGTGGTAATTATATCATTTCACTGTGTACGGTGCTGGCCTTTTTTTTTCTGATCACGCCTTTGACATTTAAGTTTAGCTTGGCGTGCAATGAAAATCTCCATGTTGATTAGTTAGACAGACCATAACTGTGACGAAAATACTTGACCTTTGACCCAAACAGCCACATCACCTTTATTTACAATTTATTTACAATCAACGTACTCTGGAAATTGAACATACAAGACAGGAGGCTAAGACGTTATTTTAAACCACACATGCTAGCTAATGTTACTATCGTCGGGTATATCGAACTAGATCACGTTATTTGCATCTTTTTATTTTAGCTGGTTAGCATCAGTGGTTTTGAAACAATCGTAGATGCACTACTCTTTTTCAAAAAAGCATACTACTTGACAATTCGACCATACATTTGGTAACTATTTAAGAGCTCTGCAGGATAACTGGCTAACAGTGACTAGCTGCATAAGATGGGCTATACCCTTTTTTTAAACTTCATCATTAAGACAAAGAAGTCAACAGCTATCGTCTCATTAAATTACAGCCTAAGTTTTTTAATTTATCGTCTTAGAAAACACGCGATCATTTACACACACCGGATTTGTTTCTTCGTGATTCCTCAGCCCATGGTCTGCGTGCTCTACACCATCAACCTCCACCTCAAACACCCCGGCCATTTTCGGAGTGCTGCTTTACCGTTCCGGGGCCATTAGCTTTAGCAACGAACGTAAGCCGGCCACTTCCTGTCTTGTTGGCGTCACCTCACTTCTTCTCTTATTTTGCCAGCAGATTACATCTACTTTAATGAGAACACCGCCACCTGCTGAGTGATTAATGTGTCGTTTGCCTATCGCCTTTCAAAATAAAATTCCGAAAATGTAGGTCAGGTCTCAATTACTTTATGCACACTGCTTAACCCATGACTGATATGACTGATATGTAATAACTGAAGCTTTTATAACTGAGTTTATTTTCAAGGATTTAACATTATATACAGTTATCTTGCGGTTATTTTATAACATCCTGTAAATACGCCATTATCAAAAACTCAAGTGTCTGTGGGTGCGTCCGCTGAATCTTTATGACAGTTTTAATGCTGCTGCACAATAACAGTGAGACAGGCTGCAACAATAACACAGAGTATTGCATGTTTTGTAGATATCCCGCCACATTCTCCCGGATGTAACAATCGTTGGCGTCAAAAAGGCGATTGGGCGACAGCTCCGCATAGGTCCTCGCTGATTGGCTGATTCTCACACCGGGTTTCGCGCAACTGGTTTGTAAATTGTTCGCGCTCTCATTATGAGATCTAGCAGTGACAACTGGTTGCCCTCCCGTTGTAATTGGCGTTGATAACAAGGTACTAATAGTTTACTTTCAAGACCCACTGAGAGGAAATCATTTACCGCTGGACCCCAGAAGACAGTTGTCTCATCGCCACAATGCATGTGATCAAGAGAGGTAGAAAGGTTTTATTATTTGCGCTGTCTGGAGTGCGTTTGTAAATGTCCTGGCAAACTGATAAAAATGCCCAAAAAGGCTTAAATATTTGAGCTTATGTGTGGTGGGTATATGGTTAGATTTATTTCGCGTTAAATGTGCTTTTTATTTTCTTTTTCTCGATTGCCGATTCATCAGACAAAGACTTGAGTTGGGTAACAACAAAAGCTAAGCATTAATTTTTCTATAGATGCATGCTTGTATTCCGTTTTTGTTTTATTGAAGTTCAACATATCGATATATATGCCTTTAAACATTTTGTATTAAAGAAAAGAAGAACAGCAAAAAACACACGCTCTGGTTATGTTCGCCAGCTTTTCAAGTTCGAGCGAATTTCTAGTTTTACAGTGTAACAGTGCTAAAAAGGTCTTTCTACACAAGGTAATTGCATTCTGTGATTTCAAAAGTATTTACAAATGCAAGAATGGCGCGAACTTGCCAGGTCCTCCCTCTGTTGGAATGCAACTGAATCGACAGGTGTGCGCTTCATCCAACTAATTATTGGCCCCGGCACTTTTCCGTCCACAACATTAATTATTCTACAATCGTGATTGTATTCCAAATGTTTTCACTCCCCGTCATTTTAGTTTGTGAACTATATTATTATTGCCTTTATTATATTATTATTGTTATTATTATTATTATTATTATTATTATTATTATTATCCAAAATTAGATCTCTCTGTGTCAACTGGACTGAAAGGTTTCTTTGAAAACGTTTCGCCCTCTCTCCAGAGAGCTTCTTCAGTTCAGGAACTATGACCTGGATGAGTGAGAATCTACACAGATATTATTATTATTATTATTATTATTATTATTATTATTATTATTATATTACAGTAGATTTTACTTGTCTCTTGATTTTCCAACTCTCATGACAACCATATTTTCTGACCTGGTTTTTCCCGGATGATCTTCTTTTTCAGATGGACGCCAGGAGGCAGTTAGTTTTGATAAAATCACATCTCGTGTCCAGAAGCTTTGCTACGGGCTCAACTCTGAGTTTGTGGACCCTGTAAGTACAAACAGCGTAGTCACATCTACCAGACTCAAGTCATCTGTGTTCTCGTATTGGTGACATATTTCTGCTGTTTTTGTCAGGCTCAGATCACCATGAAGGTGATCCAGGGTCTGTACAGCGGAGTCACCACAGTGGAGCTGGACACTCTGGCAGCAGAGACTGCGGCCACTCTTACCACCAAACATCCTGATTATGCCATCCTGGCTGCACGGATCGCAGTGTCTAATCTACACAAAGAAACCAAGAAAGTCTTTAGTGGTAAGACGTGTTTTATATACCCGTATAAAATATGCTGGTAGTGATGGTTCCCGAAAACTTCAGCATGCATGCTTCATTGATATTAAATGTTTCTTTGCACAGATGTGATGGAAGAGCTCTACAACTATGTGAACCCATTGAATAAGCGCCATTCTCCCATGATCTCCAAGGAAACCCTCGATATCATCCTAGAAAACAAGGCTGTAAGTCACAGTTGATGAAGCAATTTGTTCATTTTTATCATCCACAGTCAGTTAACAAATTCTAATCTATTTCCTGCAGCGCCTTAACTCTGCCATCATTTACGACAGAGACTTCTCCTACAACTTTTTTGGCTTTAAGGTAATGTTCAAATTAAAACAGTTTGAATTTAGCACTTTAAGCACATATTTGTGTCGCAAATTGAATTTGTTCTTTGCTTCAACAGACTCTTGAGAGGTCGTATTTGCTGAAAATGAATGGAAAAGGTGAGCAGCGTTTGGTGGATTCAGGGCCCAGAGACAATATCAGATGAAGTCTGTGAAGTGCGAAATCCTCAACAAATCTCTTTTTTTCTGTAGTGGCCGAGAGGCCGCAGCACATGCTGATGAGGGTGGCAGTTGGGATTCATCAAGCAGACATCGAAGCAGCCATTGAAACCTACACCCTGCTGTCAGAGAAGTGGTTCACCCACGCCTCACCTACCCTGTTCAACGCGGGAACCAACAGGTCGCAGCTTTCCAGGTAAGACCTCAGCAGAGTTCATAGAATACATTACAGTTCATCTATTTTGTCATCTAATTGGAGGTTTTTGCAGTTGTTTCTTGATGGCAATGAAGGACGACAGCATCGACGGCATTTATGACACACTGAAGCAGTGTGCGCTCGTCTCTAAATCGGCCGGAGGCATCGGACTGGCAGTCAGCTGCATCAGAGCGACGGGCAGCTATATTGCTGGGGTGACTAAAATGCTTTTTGTGAGCCTTAAAACACAGCTTTTTTTTTTTTTTGGCTACAGTTGCTGATGGTGGTTTTTGCTTTTCAGACAAATGGGAAGTCCAATGGGCTCGTTCCTATGCTTCGAGTTTACAACAACACAGCACGCTATGTTGATCAGGGGGGTAACAAGGTAAGGAGTTAGAGAACAAACATCATTGTGGCTCCAAGTATTAGGGAAGTAATTCACATCTGACTGTTTCCTGGACAGAGACCAGGAGCCTTTGCTGTGTACCTGGAGCCGTGGCATTCCGATGTGTTTGACTTCTTGGAGTTGAAGAAGAACACAGGCAAAGAGGAGCAGAGGGCCAGAGACCTGTTCTTTGCTTTGTGGATACCAGACCTCTTTATGAAACGAGTGGAAAACAACCAGGTGACAAAAAGATCATCTTGGAGTCTGCTTTTGGAACATTTTTTGTGATGATTCTAAGTTTCATGTTGACGCTGACAGGACTGGTCTCTGATGTGTCCCAGTGAGTGCCCTGGGTTGACAGATTGTTGGGGTGAAGCGTTTGAGGAGCTCTACACTCGGTAACACCCGCACACCATCCGCTGTTTTTCCCAGTCGCTATACCTCCTCAGGGCTAACATTGACTGTCCCCTGTCTGTCTTCAGATACGAGGAGGAGGGCAGAGCTAAACGCGTGGTGAAGGCCCAGCAGCTGTGGTACGCCATCATCGAGTCTCAAACAGAAACAGGCACGCCATACATGCTCTACAAGGACGCCTGCAACGGGAAGAGCAACCAGCAGAACCTGGGCACCATCAAATGCAGCAACCTGTGCACGGAGATAGTAGAATACACGAGCAAAGATGAGGTGACTGGGTGATACCTCGTAGCTGTGACTGCTCTTTGAGAATACTGCAGTGGACATTTTCATGTGATTTGTTATTTCTTCTAATCAGGTTGCAGTGTGTAACCTGGCTTCCATTGCTCTTAACATGTGCGTCACCCCCCAAAGGACCTACGACTTCAATAAGCTGGCGTCTGTCACTAAAACCATCGTCAAGAACCTGAACAAGATCATTGACATTAATTACTACCCTGTGCCCGAGGTTTGCCCTCTTCTCTGCTGTTGCTTGTGTCTCTCTCACACACACACATGCAGCCCTGTTGTTTGCTTTACTCGGCTCATCTTTCTCGATGTGCAGGCTAAAAGGTCAAACCTGCGACACAGGCCGATTGGAATCGGGGTGCAGGGTCTGGCCGATGCTTTCATCCTCATGCGGCATCCATACGAAAGCCCAGAGGCCCAGCTGCTCAACACTCAGATCTTTGAGACCATTTATTACGCTGCCCTGGAGGCCAGCTGTGAGCTGGCTGCTGAATTTGGGCCTTATGAAACCTATGCTGGCTCTCCTGTCAGCAAGGGGGTGAGTGACTTATTCTGATGCCTCGAATCAAACCGGGGAGCCGATGTATGCTTGGGCTCACCATGACTTCCTGCCCCAGGTCCTTCAATACGACATGTGGGGTAAAACCCCAACAGATTTGTGGGATTGGAAAGTTCTAAAGGAGAAAATCGCCAAGTAAGTTGTCGTGAATATCACCAGTGTTTACTTACAATGAATTAGCCCTTTCTTCTAAGTCAGCTCATATTTGCCTCTGTGCGTCCTCAGACATGGCGTCAGGAACAGCCTGCTGCTGGCTCCCATGCCCACAGCCTCCACTGCCCAGATCCTGGGGAACAACGAGTCCATCGAAGCCTACACCAGCAACATCTACACGCGCAGGGTCCTTTCAGGAGAGTTTCAGGTCTGCACTTGTGCAGCACAATGGTTTCATCCCGTCTCTGACAGTTGTGCGAAAAGCTGAGCGCAGAAATTTGGCCTCGCCTACAGATTGTGAACCCTCACCTGCTGAAAGACCTCACGGAACGAGGACTGTGGAGCGACGGCATGAAGAATCAGCTGATCGCTCACAACGGTTCTATCCAGGTAGAGCACCACACAGACAGAATAAACGCATCTGTTATACATCATCAACAGTATCGTTGTGGCAAAGACTTACATTTTACAAGTAATTCTTGGTTTGCCAACAGAATATTCAGGAGGTCCCTGATGATCTGAAGCAGCTGTATAAAACTGTGTGGGAAATCTCCCAGAAGACCGTCCTCAAGATGGCAGCAGATCGCGGCGCTTATATTGATCAGAGCCAGTCGCTCAACATCCACATCGCAGAGCCGAACTACGGCAAACTGACCAGCATGCACTTTTACGGTTGGAAGCTGGTAAGGCGGGGCTGCGGTGGGGGTTCACAGCTGTTTCTGCATGACACTGGGGGAGGAAAGCGTGATCTTACTCCTGATTTGTTCTTCCCGCGCAGGGCCTGAAAACAGGGATGTACTACCTCAGGACAAAACCAGCCGCAAATCCCATTCAGTTCACCCTGAACAAGGAGACGCTGAAGGAGGCCCAGGCGGCTAAGAGCGAGGAGGAGACCAGAGAGCGTAACACCGCTGCTATGGTCTGTCCTCTAGCCAACAAAGACGAGTGTTTGATGTGTGGTTCCTAATTAATGTAAGCCATCCTTTTTTCAGGTGCACATTTCTTTATGTATTAATGGGTTTTTTTTTAGTAAATATTTAATTCAGGTTGTGTCTATATGATGTTTTAACATAAGCCGCTGTTATCAAATCACAGATTTTTGCGGTTTCTATTTAATTGATGCCATTCTGTCATCGCGGGTGTGATGTATGCATGTTTGTATAGAATTGATGGTGTATGAGGAGCTACTATTCCTCTTTTTTATTCCGTAAACATTTGGAATATGTGGGCAACATTAAATAAGGTGTATTTTAAGTGTTTGTATTTTAGATAAATGAAATTAAACTGTTTGCAATCATTTATTCTTGATTATTATTCCAAAGGCAATGAAAACACTGAGCAGACTGCAGCAAGAGAACAGACCGAAAACGGAACATGAATATGAAAATAGCTGGTATCACCACAGAGGACTCATGCCGGGCTGTTTTTCCAGTAAAGTCTGGTGTGCACTGGGGACAGGTGATGCTGCAGGTGATGAATTAATTAGGTGGTGTGGCCATGAGGCCTCATGAGAACTGTATGTGTAAAGCAAGCTGAGACCTGCGCTGACACACTGCAGCAGGTCTGACGCCAGAGGAAAACATGGCAGCACCGAATGCCAGAGCGTGTTTCTCTTAAATATGCACAGAATGGAAGTATTGCCATTTCTTAGCACAAAGTAGCAGATTAAATAATGCGAGTGCACAACAGTAAAAAATATATATATATATATATATTATTATTCATTAACTGACAAACTACATAACATTCCATCATATTTAACAATCCCATGATTCCACAATTGTAGGCCTTTGGTCAAAAGGTTTAAATAACAAGCAAAGTTGTGCTATCAACTCCCAACTCCAAGATGCTGAAATATGCATTATAGTTCTCACAATAAGCTCACATGTTATATTCTAGGTGTAATCTCGTATTTCACATGTGAGATGTTACAGCGTTGGGTGTAAAATAAGACAGGCGTAGAAACAGTAATTCAGTGAGGTGAGGAAACGTAACGGAGCTCCAACTCTACCTGCAGTAACTGGAAGTGATGTGCAGTATGTTCAGGAAATAAACGTACAGAAATAGCCAACTTAAACTTTGACAGATTGTCACTCCCCAAACAGAACGCCGCTATAGTTACGGATTCACTCTTACCCCATCGATTGATCCCTCCCCCTCCTGTGACCCGAAGCCTGTGTCCTGGGAGCTGCTGCTGCCTGTTGGCGAGGGGATGCTTTTCTTGGTTCCACGTCTTTTTTCGTTCTCGCCTACATCAGACTTCCTTGTGACATTATGCTCAGTATTTGTACCCTTTTCCCACTGAGCCTGCTTTTTGGCCTCTTGCAGCTCTATATCTTTGAACTTGGTGATCGTACTCTTTATGTCTGTACCTTTATTGGTGCTTTCAGCCTGTTCAGACCTCTTTTCTGTCCATTTCTTGCCACCTGTTTGCCCCGGAGGAATCTTTCCTACCCTGTTTGCCTCATCTGGAGTGGGCTCTGATTTGATTTCTGCTTGAACAGAACTGGCTCCTGCTCTTACCTCCTCTTTCTCGTCATTACCTGTGTTTGTCTTTCTATCCGCCTCCACTTCCTCTTTGCTCTCAGTTTCCCCATGAGCTCCCAGCTTTGATTGAACTCGACCTTCCTCCATTTTGACCACATCACAGTCTGATCCCTGTCTCCCACACTCAGACTCACCCGCTACACCTGATTTAACTTCTTTATCCACATCCTCCCCTCTGTGGTGCACTGTCACTTTTAGTGGTGTGTTATTATCATCATGTTTGCTGTCGAATCCTATGAAATTGTTCCTTGCGCCCGTGATGTACTTCCCCAGCACAGAGGAGCCATCCTTGCTTGCGCCATTCGTGCCCTGCACGTCATCCATCAGAATCTCCTGGACCACCTTCAGATCTCCATGCATCCTGAAGACCACTTTGTTCAGCTCTGTGATCCGATTACCGATATCTGAGTAGGAGGAGAAGACTCCAGTCACAGTACGGCATGTTGTAGCGCACGTTTATTATTGTGCATTCATGCATTCACCTTTTCTCTTGGTCTCCTCAAACTCTCTGCGAGCCGATTCAATGTAGCGCTGCACCAGAACTCTGATCACCTGCTGCCGGTACGACAGCTGAGTGTCTTCAGCTCCCTTAGTGTTAGCCTAAAACATGTTTAACAGAACCCCTTTCAGTGCTTCACAAGGAGGGTTGTCGATTTTTTTCAATATAATCATTGAATTGTTTACCATAGATGTGACTGGTGGGTATTTCTGCTCAGGATTACAGGAGCAGCAGCAGCAGAGCTGTTTGAATATTCCTCTAGAATGGTAAAATAAAGTTATATAAATCTAAATTTAAGGCTTGAGTGTGGTTTTAGAGGTTACCTTAAGATATGAAAGATGGCTTTGGGTGAGGGGATGATGTTGAAGGGCACAGGCATGGTGAGACCTTCTCTAAAGTAACTGAGGTACAACTTCGATCGGGCAAACTTCCACTCAACGTCTGCATCATCCTGAAGTCAAGAGCACAGCTGGGATACCGCCTGGACTCTGCCCTGACTGCAGCTGGGAGGCGAAGAGAGCTCCTCACCTCAATTTTCTGAAAGGAGTTGGTGATCATGGCAATGAGCATGTTGAGCAGGACGATGACGATGACGAGGGTGAAGATGCCGTACAGGATCCTCCCCACAAACTCCGCCAACACAAACTGAGGCATGTCCACATAGTCCTGGTTGGCCATTCCGAACATGGTCCAGAATAAGAAGTGGAAGGTCTCATTAAACCTGTGGCAGCAGGGAGAGGATATTTTCTATCGTTTGTGTTGCAGCGAGACTGTATTCGCACTGATCTCTGATATCATTTGTCACAATGTCCAGCTCTCATCTTTGGACTCGGTATGACCGTAACAGCAGCCGAACAAGCCTGCATGTTTAACAACTTACCGGCCCAGATGAGGAGAAATGACATAGGGAACATAGACATTATTGATGCCACACAGGAAGGCTGTTCCAATGATCATCAGTATGAACATGAACCTAAAAAAAGAAGCTTTGATTGGCTTTAATCAACATCTACTACAGGAAGTGAGTTGAAACTGCTCACACCTCATCATGTCATCAATCATCTTCCCGATGGAGATCTGCAGAGTTCCCAGAGACTCGTGGGCTGGCAGGATGTACGCCAGCCGTGTAAAGCTCAGCATGCTGGTGACTGCAAACAGCACCTCTGAGATGAGTTGTGGGTCCTCCTGATGCCAGTTCTCACGCACTGCAAGACAGTTCCAACGGCTCAAAACCAGCCCTGCAACCCTTCTGATGACTGACTGCTTTATTAGTCACGCTCACCTGTCTCAGTGAAGTAAATACACTCCTCTGCGCCACTGTGATCCTGACAGAGGAAGTAACCTTTGAGCATGATTAGCACTCGTAATGCAAAGGATGCCAAGTACATGCTGAGCACCATCACGTCCAGGCAGTTCCACCAGTCCAGGAAGTAACTCCGCAGCCCCTCGATCCACACTTCCTTACATTCATACCAGAAAAATCCTGCACAAGACAAAGTAGCGTGAGCAGTAAAGCCAGATTTGAACCTTTTCTGTGTATCTACGGAGGAGGTAGAGCGCACCTACCGACCACCCACACCATGTGGAAGGAGCTGTGGAGAATGTTCTGCTGGCGGCAGGCAAATTTGTCTCGATACAGCTCCATCATGATCGACTCTCCGAGCAGCGTGATGAGAAACCACAGATAGGACGCGGCGTGGAGAAGGAATTTAATCACAGGAATCTTCAGGATCTTTCCGGCCTGGTGAAAAGATGGAGATATTCTGTCATGTATTTATGAATTTAAGTATTTTGTATTTATATTTTAAAAAAATAAAAGAAAAAAAAACCTCTTAAATGATCATCTCAAAATGTGAGGTGTCATTATGTAAGTGTAAATGGAGTAATAGATGAAAAATGTGCTTTAATAACTGTATTTAACCTGGATTCTGAATATAAAAAGCTAATCCTGACAGAAACCATCTCCTTCCTTATATCCGGGAATCGGGCAGGTACCTTAGACTTTGGTGCGATCCAGTAGATAAGACAGAGGAGTGGCATAGTCAGGAAGATCCCCACGGAGACAAACAGCTTCCAGGCTGTGCGGCTGCCTCTCCACCCTGCCAGGTTCCCGCACCAGATGGATGACAGCACCTGCTGGCAGATTGGGTGTGCCACAAACTACAAAAATGAAATCCAATAGTTACAATCCATAAGCTGGAAACAGGAAATTACTGTATTTCACAAAGAAGTGCACACAAATGCAGGAATGTGCAGCTGCTTAAAAGAAGCTTCTCAAATGTTTCTTTGACAGCCACCTGCTTCTGGCTGTAGTTGACAGCGAGCCGCAGGCGCGACAGACTCGGTATTCCCTCCTCAAAGGCCTGCTCCTCAAAAGACTCCTGACTTTCGTCTCCGCAGCTGTTCAGGATGGTGGTCACCTCGCTTTGGTTGCGACACATGCCCAGCAACTCGACGGCGTAGTCCTGACACAGCTGCTCCAAGCTCAGGTACTGAGGCTGCACGAGAGGAAGGCGCCCCAGTCAGTTAGGGACAGAAGACGACCAATGGACAGCGAGAAATCCCACACCTGTCGTCGCACCTTGAACTCTGGCTCCTTCTGAGAGAGCTTTCGGAGCTCTCTGCTGAGACTGAAGGCTGTGAGCATGGGGTCGTCAGAGGTGACGGACAGGTAAGCGCGACTGGCGATGCCTCGGTACGTGTTGATGCGAGATAAGGAGAACTTCAACAGGTCGTACTGCCTGCCGTTGCGACACTCCAGGCAGGCACAGGATATCTTATGCGGCCACGGGATGATATGACCTTTCTGTGTGAGCATGGAGACGATGTCATACAAGTCTTTCTGGCAGGCTAAGGTCAGAGGCGTCACACCAGGGGCAAACTGGGAGTTGTCAATGGAGTGGTCGAAAATGGCCTGAGAGAAAGAGCGCACGTCCATCTTGTTGCCCTTCTCCTGGTCCAGACGGTCCAGGAGGCGCTTCACCACTGTGGGCTGATTGGTGTCAACAGCAACTAGCAGAGCCTCGTGAATCTGCCGGAAGTCAAACTTGACTCCTTGCAGAAGGGCGCCCATGGCGTCTTCGCTGCCCAGACGGATGGACAGGTTAAGAGCCTCCCTCCACTGGCGGTCCTCAGACTCGTCCAGCTGACGGATGATGCCATCGCCAGTCTTTAAGAGTCCACTCAGGAGCTTGATTTTACCCTCCTGGATGGCACTAATGAGCTGCGGAGGAAACCGCATCTTCTTGTTCATAATCTCTCGCCATTGCTCCGGCTGGGGGTTAAAACAACAGTAACATTCAATAAAATACATTCATAAAAGTGATTAGAGTAATGAATATTCACAGCGAAATAAAGCTTACCGTGAGGTTTTCCATCCCTGATCCAAGGCGGCACACTGCTGAGTCCCGGTTTGACCTGGAAACCCCCGTCACTCTCTCTGGAGGTGGCAAGTAAGTTGTTGCCAATTATTTGGAGCTTGGCCCAGGAATTGGAAGGATGTCAGTAGAATCCACAGCCAGCTTCGATGGAGAACCTGAACACAAACGCTGTCTCGCGATCATGTGCTGCCTGCAGACTGGATTGACGCAGCACCAACAACCTTACTTGAGTCCCTCTTGGGCTTAGCCAAGCCAATTAAAACGTAACCAGTTCAAAGCGTTTTCCGCCCAGCTGCGTCCAAACTGCACTGTTTCAGTGTTCAAAAAGGAATTAACTCTGGCTCTCCCCATTGGAAACAGCTCTACAGCACAATTAAAGTAGTTGTTACTGAACAGGCAGCAGCTGTCATCATTTCCCAGCGGAGACTTAGGGAGATAAGAAAAACAAGGAACTACAGTGAAGGGACGCTGATTAGTTACATTTTCCATTTTAAATTACCATTCCATTTTAACCTTGCACTTTTACATCAATATTATTTGAAAGAAGCCCTCTTAAATAACTGGATCTAAGAATGTAAGGCAACACCCAACATTTTCCTTCTAACAAAAAGGAGAACCAACACGTTGATCTCTAATAACACCAAATATTGCTGGGTATAGTAAGAAATGAGCTCCAATTTTCTGTTAATGGTTCACATCACTGCCTTAATGAAATTTGTGTCAAATGTTTCTCCCTCTTCATGTTTCTTCTGCTGACTGAATCATATTATCCTCCGGGATAATGATCTTCCCCTGCAAGTCTGTACCATCACATGTATGATACGTGTGGACTCACACTGGTGTTTCAAAATAATTCATGTTTCATGGGAAAGAAAACGAACAGAAAGTTATTACTTTCAAACACCTACTTCAATAAAGAATAATATACCCTTTTTAATTAAAAACCTTTAATAACCAAAATTTTATCAATAATTTTTTACTACCCATATTCTTTTGTTCTTTGTTGTTGCATATTCTTTTAAATGAGCTTCCAATCTCAAAAATTAAAATTAACAAAGGTGACTGCCAAAAAATCTTTACAACCATAAGTAAAACAGGCCTTCTAAAAGTACATACACTTGGATTGCATGAAAACTAAAATAGAAATTAGCCAACTTTTGGACCTGTATCTATATTGTTTGAGTGCAAACATAGAGGGTCTCCTCTGAATAAATCCAATTTTCTTATAGCATTCCCCTCAAACTTAATGTCTTTTTCAAAATAAAACCTATGATATAAAGACAGAATTCTCCTCTGAACATGGTACTCAAAACCATTAAGAAGAGAAATCATGATTTCACAAAAGATGTGGCATCATGATTTAAATAACTCAAATCTGAAGAGATGTGGGACCATGAGAATCAAAAGTTCACTTCTTTTCTCATCTGGATGCAAACAATGATTCTTTACATTGACCACAAACCAATATCACTTGTAAAAACAAAGGTAATGTCCAACAGGTTAAAGTCGAAATTCAAATACATTTAACAAAATTCAGTTAAAACTTCCAAACGAGCAACAAGTCCTCTATTCACATATAACTCCTCACACAAAGTTAAATACTAACTAAAATCTGACACTAAATGTACAAAGAAAACAGGTTTGGCTTCCTGTGTGAACAAACAGTGCAGGACGGGTCAGTAGGTTCCAGTTACTCCCTCCTCGATTCGGCGTCTTCCTTCATTTTCTGCTCCTGCACGCGACTCCGAGTGGAGGCTACGAGACAGAAGGTTATATTAATAATACTAACCGTTAGGACAGAAACAATCTCTCACCAGCCTGGTGATGGATGGACAAGCACATTCAAAAGCATTGCAAATATGAAAATAGGAATTTAAGGTATGATCCAGATTTAACTTACTCATTTCTGCAAGTTTCTGTATCAGTGTAGAATCTCCTCCAGATTTGCTATAAATGACAACATATAGATGTGTCCATATAGTGTTCAATGGCAAATATCATATCTAGTGTTCTTTTCTGGAAATCTACGTCCATGACAAACCTGCCATCAGCCTCATCCTGCCCGTCCATATCAAATCGTAACCTCTTCAGAGGTTTTGGAGTTGAGCCCATATCCAGACTCCTCTTAAAGGCGCGGTCGCCACTGTTGACCATCTGGTTGATCTTCTGAAAGCGATTAGACACCTGCAGAAAGATGGAAGAAAACAAAAAAAAAGAAAATAAACGTGAGAAAAATGGCTGATCTGATTCTGATCTTGGTAAAACCAGACCAAAGTTGCACATACCCCAAAAGATTCACCGATCGATACCAGCATCCTGCAAATGCAAATCATTAAATGAATGAATCATATATCGAAAGACAAATCCTGCTCAAAATAGATGTGAGCAAAGCTTTTCTTTTTTCCACAACAGCCGCTTCAGTTTGTGACTCAAACTCACCTAGAGCGAGGAGTCATGATGCCCGGAGACATCCGTGGGCTTTTCATGGGAGAGATGTAGACGTTGCTGCTAACACGCAAAGGTGAATTGGGAAACTTGTATGGGCTGCGGGGTATTTGCGGGATGGGAGAGAGTGTTGGGGGCTGTTAAATCCAAAAGAGAATAAGGAAACGACTTTGAATAACACGCATCGGTCTGACTGTGGGGTGAGTTTTCAGTGAAAACTGGTGGTTTGTGGTGTAGGTGTGTCTTACTCTGGTAGATGCATACTGCAGGATGTTGGTTTTCAACTTCTGCATGAATACTAGGTTGTAGAAGACAATAATGGAGTCATAGTTTCCCTCAGTGGTCAAAACATGCTTGAAAGTCTGCAGGGCACGGTGTGGAAACACAAAAATCCATCTAATAGAATTCCATAACACATTTCAGCAGCAATAGTGTAAGAGCCATTACGTCCTGGCTGGTGTTGGGCATGTTCTTGTATGCTGTGACGATCGTCTTGAAGCGCAGATCAACAATCTTTACTTTACAGATGGCGTACATGGCACACATCATCAACTGCGGGACCAAGGAGGCAAACAATCATAAGAAAGTCAATTTACTAAGACTAAACCAGCAAGTAGAGACAGGTTACCTGGTCGAGGTGACGGTCTCTCATCAGCTCATGCTCGTGCTGCAGAGTGTGCTGGAACAGGGTCCATATGATTGGCTCCAGCTCAGTGTGAGAGGACAGCAGATACGAGCAGAGCATTTTCAGCCTGGTGTAGGCCAGCCGGTACACTGCAGAGGCGGGATGAGTGGCAGTTCTGTTTTCATCTGCCAGTCTAAAGAGCTCAATGCCCAGGCACTGAAAGGTAATGTACTCGGCGTCTTACATTTCTTATAGAAGAGACTGAGAGAGTTTGACTTCAGGGCTCGTGCAGCCTGGCTGGCAGGCTGGCTGACAGGCTGAGCCGGAGGTTGGGATGAGGCCTGGGCGGTGGGAGCGGCTGAGGTCTCAGGAGGGAGAATGCGGAGACCGGGACGCACTGGGGACAGATAACTAAACACAATGGACTCTGTCAAATCCTGTATGTGATATATCAACATTCCCTTTAAAAATAAAACCATTCTTTTGCTGTAACCACAATTTGCTAGTTAGAATTATTCCAGTCAATCAAAAAAAGGTACTGTGAGAAGTTTCTCCATGTTCTGACTGAATATTTCACTTTGCTGACCTTTGTTTGTGACGACGCATAAGGCGTGAAAGTGAGTGTGAATGTTGAGTCAAATACAAACACCTACGACCTTACAGACATATTATGCAAGTCTGCAAATTAATGGCTCACTGTGGCACAGTGGTTTCACAAGTGAAAAAGATTAGACTGCGTGCGTGCGTGCGTGCGTGTGTGTGTGAGGAGCAGTAATGTAAACTCACAGGTCTGCTGCAGTGTGGTTGTGCTGCAGTGGTTGGCTAAAGTTTGCTGGGGTTTCCATCTGTTCCGCTGCCCCCCCCTCGTGTTCCTGTCTGAGTAAGTCAAACAGAGGCGAAGCCTGCACAGACACACAAGGTCATGAACATTCTGCCTTCATTTTAGCCGCAGGTTTACAAGTCAAGCAGAAACAGTAATCAATCAAATCTCTTTCCTGTGGTACAGTGAATTCACTGATATCTGGTGTCAACCTTTGAAAGTAAGAACAATTTACATCTTGTGTGTTCATACAGGGAAGTAGGTGTGGTTTGCTGCTCAGCTATTTCTACATTGCCTGCAGGTAACGACTTGCTGCTTTTACGTTCTAATACCAAACCTGCCACGCCTGCCAGCTTTGGGTGACGTGACATCATGAACGTCAGCCCAGTTAAGTTTCAGTATGATTTCAAATTTTCCTTTCCTCCTTTCTTTTCCTTGATGATCCAAAACAACCAGTTCATGTAAATAAAGGTGTATTCTAATATTTAAAAAAAAACAAATGTAGGTCTTGCTCACTTATAGAGATAGTGTGACATGAACTGAACGTCTGATAGGAGAAAAGAAAGCAACCATGGGAGGACTTTCATCTCACCAGGGGCTCCTCCCTTCCAGTCTCAACAGCCGGTTCTCGTACATTTAAGCCTCTGACACTATACTAGGTTTCTGATTCACGGGAGGCAGCAGAATAACTTCTGGAACGCAAAAGTAACAAACACCAGCCCCCCTCAGGGCCGCTGCAGGAATAAACAGGAGAGCAACAGCAAGAGACAAACCTGCTGCCTGTTCACAGAGCCGAGAAGATTCTTATCAAAGGGGATAAAACCCTCCGCTGAGAAACATGACTGGGATGGACTGAAAACCTCCTTTAAATGAGAATTATGTGACGTGCAGGTCAGGACTCACACAAGGACTTCGGATACCCGTACAGGTATTTTGTGGATTTGCTGTATGCTTCCTTTTTCATTATCCCAGAACTACACTGACGCGCTCAACGCGCTGCAGTAATTCAGGACGGGACTTTCGTGGTTCGCACATACACAGGAAGCACTCATGTTCCAGCACTAAATGCTCCAAAGTTGGTATTTAGATTGAAAGATGTATAACAGCACTCTTGACATCAGCAAGATTGCCAGACATATGAGCTGTAACAAGAGCGATGACTTCAAGTACCCTCTGTACAGCTCGGTTTTTAGCATTGTATTCTTAATTGGACTCTTGTTCAACTTGGTGGCTGTGTACATTTTTGCCTGCACGCTGAAGATGAGGAACGAGACCACGACGTTTATGATAAACCTGGTTGTTTCAGACTCTCTCTTTGTCCTCAGCCTGCCTTTTCGGATTTTTTACTTCATTAAACGCGACTGGCTGTTTGGAAGTGTGCTGTGCAAGATCTCCGTCTCTCTGTTTTACACCAACATGTACGGCAGCATCATGTTCCTTACCTTCATCAGTATTGACCGTTTTTTGGCAATCGTGCATCCGTTCCGATCGCAGCGTATACGGACTAAAAGGAACGCCAAACTAGCCTGCTGTGCAGTGTGGGTAATGGTGCTCTCTGTAAGCGTGCCCATTGGGTTCCTCCTGGACACCACCTCGCCCAAGAACGCCAACTCGTCTTCACATTACTGCTTTGAAAATTACTCCCGAAAACAGTGGAGGGCTGAGCTATCCAAGGTGGTCATATTTATCGAGACCCTGGGCTTCATCATCCCATTACTGCTCAATGTCTTTTGTTCCATCATGGTGTTACGGACGCTAAAGAATCCTCAAACCCTCACCCGTGGAGGGAGCCTCAACAAGTCGAAAATCTTGAGGATGATTGTTGTACATTTGCTGATCTTCTGCTTCTGTTTCATTCCCTACAATGTCAATCTGATATTCTACTCCCTGGTCCGCTCCAACATTCTGACAGGATGCTACACAGAGAATGTGGTGAGAACCATCTACCCCATCGCTCTATGCATAGCAGTCACCAACTGCTGTTTCGATCCCATCATTTATTACTTCACTTCAGAGACCATTCAGAGCTCCATCAAACGCAAGTCCACCGTGTGGTACAATGGTGTCAGGCTGTTTGACAGAATACAGACCGACAGCTCGCAAAACAGTCCAAGTATGGTCACCAAAAGCCTGAGTCTAAGGACTACAAAAAATAAAGATTAAAGGACTCAGCCCGACTGCAGCTCAGTGGACATTATTCTGAGGGCATTGGCTGATGCAGCGAGACCCTGAAGGTCCACAAAAACAAAACCATCCAAGCACAAGGATGTTTGATCTACTGGACAGACTTTAGGCTGGCTCAGGACTCAGGAAATAAGTCCAAGTTTGGTAATATCGTTTGTTCTGTCAGGAAATTACTTTTTTATGTGTATTAGCGGAGATGACAGTCGTGTGCTTAGTCCTACACTTTTACTGCCTGATTTAAATAAAGCAGAATGTTGCTTTGGCAAAGACAAACCAGTATTGAAACTGTTATGTACTGAACTGTGCATTTTAAAATAGTTATGGCCTCAAAAAGACTTTTGTGCACTTTACAGACATAGTAATTTTTGTGCTTTTTACTAAAAAAAAAAACAAATAAAAGAGTTTTTAATCTTAAGGCTTTGGAAGTCTGAACTTAATTTTGGGTTTAAGAGAGCGGGGAACGATTAGGAGTGTTTATGTCATCCAGTCTTAGTCAGCACAGAAGCACTAAATGTACAGGTATTACAGGTGACGTCTATCACGGTACCATGAGGATAAAGCCAATAAACCTTCACATGTGGATTACAAGTTTGGTCAATTTACGGCTGAATCACTGGCAACACAACAGACTGTGGATTCAGAATGTTTCAGGGTCTAGTTTGGCATTTCAGCCAAATTGGACTGGAACTGATGCATCCTGCTGCTGGGGCCAGGAAACAAATGCACCCGGATTCAAATGCCCACGTTTTACGCTGCTCTGTTGCTGATAACCTGGTCCCTTATAATGGAAGTGAAAACAGTCTCACACTGCAGCATGCTTGTGACTATTCTCATAAATGTGTGACTGTGAAATTGCATTTGAGCAGAGAGGCTTGGCCTGAGGGTCTGCACCGGCAGTACCCGTCACCACCAGAGACGGGTTGCGAAACCCAAGCAGGCGAGCGACAACTTGCCTCTGACGGGAGTAGGACGTCAGTAAAACACAGGAAATTATGGGTTTGCATAATCCTGAGACAAACCTGCTCACTGACCTAGAATAAAAACATAATCAATATGCAGCCGTAATTCTTTTTTTTTTTATTAGCACTCCAAATAATACCAACCCTAATACAAAAAGTATAATCTTTGTTGGTCATACTGACTATGGAGTATGTTATCTGATGCTGAGCTCCTCCCTTTTAATACAATTAAGAAATACAATTGTCACTTAGATAACAAGGATATGCCCAAGTTTGTATAGTTCTCGTCAGTGCCACCTCATTGGTCAGACGGTCTAAACTGGAGGCCAAGAACAAACCAGGAGAAGGGTGTGTAGGAAAAGATGAAGAGAGGGAGAGACTGACAGAGACTAAAATGTGAGTGTAGGCGTGAACTGTTCTAATCAGTTTCATTTGTGCTGCGGCAGCCTCTCAACATCACACCAGTGCATGGATGCAGTGCTGAAGCTGGTGAGTAGCTCTGCATCATTCTTCTTCAATCCTACTGCATGTAGCAGTAACAAAAAGTATACATCCAGGAAAATTAAATTAATGGTAGTTTTCTCAAGGTTTGGTGGATAATTTGGAGATTAGTAGGGTCTTTTAGAATATACCAACCTTCAACATAAGTAATCATCAACTTAAATTAAAGGAAGGAGTTATTTCTACAAAAAAGGAGAGAAAATAAGTTTTAGTTATAAAAAATTCTAAATGTAAAAAGACAGGACAGGAGGGCAGTTATGATTAGATAATTAGCCACCAATGTGCTTCTGTGACTAATCTGAGTGATTTCATAATAGTAAGCAATTTTATAAAGCTAATAATGCCAAATTAGTGTAATTTTGTTTCAAGTCTCCCATGGGTGGTTGTGATTCGTCACCTTTGTCACTGTACATATAAAGTAGGGACAAAAGAATTTTAGATAAACATCTGATCAATGAGCGTCAATAAATGTGGAACAGCAGAGTAATAGTGTTGCATAGCTGCGTGTCTTTTTGCTCATCTGTGAAACTGGTAAGGAAATTAAACGTTTGCTTGTTTTATGAGAGCAGGAATTTCTAGTTAAACTTAAATTACAGTATTCACCCGACTGTCGCCCAGCAAGTCAAATATTAATCCAACCGTGTTAGCTGGAGCATTGGATCCGTGCCCCCTCAGTAAATGAACATGTCATAAAAAAGCAGAAGTTGATTAAGTTTTCACTTGTTGCAGGTTTAACTGCTTCAACGGAAGCAACTAAAGATATCCCCACCTCCTATCTTGGGTTTACTTCAAACCAACCTGATATGCATTTTTAAAAACTGAGAGGTGCACTGTAAAAACATGGCGCTGGGAAACACCACTGATGAGCCTGCTGTAAGGCAGACGCCTCTGTCAAACTGCACCATAGACATCAGCTACCGCTTCACTTTCTATCAAGTGTCCTACGGCATCATCTTCCTGGTGGCCGTGATCACCCACGGCATGGCTTTGCACAGACTGTGCCTTTCTGCCTGCACCATGAGCAGCACAGCCATCTACATGATCAGCCTGTCAGCTGCTGATTTGTTTTTCGTAATCTCTCTACCGCTGAGAATCTACTTTTACCACCAGCAGGCCAGAGCTTTGTCCTCAAAGACAGGAGGTGCATCCAGCTGGACCTCTGGTGTTGTATACTGCCACCTCACCTTCATACTTAAATACATCAGCCTGTACGGAGGCATCTTCTTCCTAACGTGCATCGCTGTGGACCGTTTCTTTGCCGTGGTGCACCCGCTGGCACTGCCACACCGCAGGATGCGCGTTGCACAGCTGTTGAGCGGAGGGATCTGGTGCCTGGTTCTGGGGATCAGCCTTGGCCTGCCTCTGCTCCGCACTGCGGCCACCCGCCCTCAACATCCCTGCCTGCTTGATCCGTCCTCGCCACATCACTACAACATCATCCTGGTTGCTCTGGGAGTAGTTCTAGGGTCATTTCTGCTGCCCGCTGTGCTTCTGCTCTACAGCTACTGCAAGGTGCTGAGTGTGCTGCGCCACCCGAGACACCGCTCCCGCAGCCAACTTCGCAGCCGTCGACACACCCTCACTGTGATTTACTGGGTCCTGGGGGTCTTCCTTGTGTGCTTTGTCCCATATCACGTCAACCTGCTGGTATACACGCTTACACATGTGGGGCTGCTGCAACACTGTGGCCTGGCCAAAGTGACCATGGCTTTGCACCCTGTGGCATTGTCATTAGCAAGCTCCAACTGCTGCCTCAATCCACTTATCTACTATTTCTCCAGCAGTCTGGTGCACAAGGAGACGTCTCATAAAGGCAGCAGTAGCCAGTGATCATTTGCAACAAAATACAGACACTGTTTCTGGGGGGGGGGGGGAAGGACTAGCGCATGAGATGGCATGAAAAAAAGAACTATTAGTAGGTGTTCCTGGTTACATGCAAAGCCCCACCTGTACACCTGCACCATCCAATCATCATGAAGCTTCTCAACACAGGTTTTTGTGACCTTTTGTATTCAGGTGGTACTTTACTGAAGATGTTTAGACCTGCTGTTAAGATGCGTCTCCAGCATCAGACAATCACCAATCACAATGCAGAGGATCAAATCAGAACCTGTCATCAAAACAGGAGTGTATTTATCAGTAACTCCTTAGCTTTACTTGGTAACAACACAGACTCAGAGACATTGGGCACCTCCTGCATTTTGACATAAAATAATATATGTGAACTATTCCTTTATACATGGATTTTTCATAATAGAAGATCCTGTTGAATTCATGTAACTATCTAACTCATTTAAAAAAAGAATGATCAAATATTCCTGAGCATGTCAAGCTTGTATTTATATATGATGGTGAGACTCTTGCAGTTATACGATAGTAGACATATTTAGAATAGATAGGTTGAGACTCTACTGTACACATCAGAGTGTGAGTTGTCTGTATGTTATTCAAATGTCAAATTAAATGTTTTAACCTTGTAGCAGCTGTAGTGTTGTTAGGGGATACAAACTGACCGTCCTCCATGCGATCCTCTCCATGATGAGGTTCTCACAGGTCTCCAGGTGTTTCACAATATCTTTGCTCAGAGTGGGGTCAGCCTTGATGAAACTCTCGATGACTTTATAGAAGTCAAAGGCAGCAAGGTTGACCACATCCAGTATCCAGGGGAAGCACATGTTTCTTTCGGTGGCGTCACCGCTGCCCTGGTTGTATCCTCCAGTCTTAAAACTGCTCTCTAATTACAAGGAGCAAACATGGGACAACTTTTTACTTTAGGTTTATTGTTTCAATTATGACAGTGCATCTATAAAATAATTACAGAGCGCACCTCCATATGTTGCCATGACCACCTCCAGAGCACAGGCGAGCAGTGATGTGTGGAACGTGGAGTCATTGAGGAGTTTGCTGGAATAAAACTCAAATCAGCTCAACAGTGGTTCAGTCAATTAAAACAATACAAAATCAATCACAACAATCAATGCAAACAACAGCTGGCAGTGAGTCATATTCCCTCATTAATCTGATTTAGATACACACCTGAAATTTTGGACCGACAGCCGTTTCTCTTCCTAAAAAGAAGCAAAGGTCAATGAGGTATTTCAGACTGACCATATTTGCTGATTTTAATGGGAGTTTCGGGCTCTGTGCTTAATTGTATTTTGAAAGTGTTTCTTAGTGGAGTAATGAAAAAAATGATTGTGAAAACTTTTATGGAGAAACTGGCAGAAAAGGATTCAGCAGCCAAGGAAAAAGGAAATAAAGTACCGATTTCAACATTGCCTCCATGATTTTGTAATACAGCTTCACTCCAAGGTTAAATCTCTGAAAGAGAAAAGAAGCATATAATCCAGCATGACAAACAGAGCTTATTGCCATGGCGGCTCATTTCTTTTAGGTTCCATACCTGTCTGCCGAGCGCCACGCAGTGGGGCCCGACAGCCTGACCAAACCTTTGACTGAACGTCTCTCCGAGTGTCTCCAGACGCTTCACTACATCCTGAGTTGGGTCCACAGTGCAATTCTATTGACAGGACAATATGGCTGTCAACCACAATAACCAGTCCCATTTTTTATGTCACAAGAAATTCAAAACCAACTTTGAAATATGTAGCCAGGTTAGTAGAAGGCTGGTCCCCGCTGGAGGTGAGATCTCCCCTCAACTGCTGAATGGAATTCATGGCAGCTCTGGTAACACAATAAAAAGGTTGCTTTAATTAGACTTAGTATTCATTTTTTTAGGAAATGTTAATAGCTTTTATAAATAAAATTCTTGCACTGGGAATATGACTAAAGCTAAACGGAAAGTCTAGAAAACACAGTATGGGTTTAACTTTGACAAAAGAACAGGTTAAACAGTGAATGTCAGGTGCCAGACTGCTTCCCGCTCACCTGATAGGAGTCTGAGGAGGGATGAGAGTGTTGTCTTCATCTGACATCTTCTTTGGTGTCCTTTCTACCTGAGATCTGAAGGCAGGTGAACAGTTTAAACACCTTTATCCTCACTCAAAATTCATGTAAATTCTCTGCACAGAGAAGAAAAAGAATTTACATGTCAACTTTAGGTGCAAGAAGAGTCTCATCTCCATCCAGAAACAGCCGTCCATCAAAGTCTCTGCTCCTGAGGTAATGTTCCTCGTACTGTTGGTCGAGGCCTTTTCCCTGTGGTGAAAATTAAAGTCTGGAGTTACACGTAGCTAAATGACCCCCGACATACGCAGGTAGACACTGTCGTGACACCCTTCTCTACACTACTCCTATGCAAAACTATCAAACACACAATTCTCCAATTCAATCTACAAGTACCAGAAGTGCTAAATGCTAATTATTATAATTAACATTAGCATTGTGATTACAATCTAATTTGTGACAAAGCAGATTACACATTGGTATGAGATCTAATTATGTGGCCGTGTAATTGGATTTCTTTATCCTCCTCATACACTTGCTACAAGGCAGACTGACCTGCAGACATCAGTTCTATAAAACATTTTCCAATACGTGCTGGTCCCTTGTGCATCAGATCAATGTGGAAAGACCCACATAATACTCACATAGCACAACTGTGTAAATAATGTACACACCTGCCTGTTGCCATGGCAATGTCACCATAAAACAAATATGTCAATGCAGTTTCTGTATAAGCAAACAGTAGTATCCTACCTCTGTTGTTTGATACCTAAACTCTGTAATGTGCTATTGACATTAGCACACATTTTTCTGACATCATATATGTGAAAACAAACAGGCAGGCAATACAAGGAGGCAGCCAACAGCTGTCACCCACTTGTTCTATGATGGCAACGGGGAGCAGAATGAGGTAAGGAATGGAAATGTAAGTGGAGAGCAAGACAAACAGTGGAGCAGGTGTTGAGATGATGGACCTCCTGACCTGAGGAAAATGTGGGGCTCCTGACAGATCGAGTGAGTCCAGGAAAGCTGAGAAACTGGTCTGGTACACATTCTTCACCTGCAGCCGCAACAAAGGGGTAAAAGAGACGAGGTACACAGAGTGTAAAGACAAAATGTTTGACTAGAGTATATCTATACAGGGTCAGGGGCCTCCTACCTCTTCAGAATTACAATCATTTTCTTGGCACAAGGTTTTTAGAAGCTGCAGATCCACCTCTGGCTCCAGAGGTCTGGATTTAGCTTTGCTCTGGCTGCGGCGAGCTGTTCTTGCAGGAGGGCTCTGAACTTTGCTGACTGCCGATTCTGAACAATAAAGGAACACCAGCCATTTGTCAGCCTTCATGACATGTGCAATGGAAATTCTATGATAGAAACAAACAGTGATCCTGTTACTTACTGTAAAGAGGTTGGAGAAGTTCTGGAGGGCAACGCTTGATGCAGAACTCCAGAGTACATAGCAGTAGCTGGAATGATATGACCAGGTCATCCTCCATCTGCAGAGCTCTTCCTGTAGAAAGCAGAGATGCAGCAGATTAGATGCGTCAAGAGCTGTAAGAAAGATGTTTTTCCAACTGAATTGAGGTCTATGACTGAAAATGAAGATGGAAGGAAAGAGCATGAAAACCACACCATCGAGTGTATTTTGTTATGTGTTAAAGCCTAACCTACCCTTTGCCAATAGAAACATTGTCCAGCAGCTCCGAATAGTCTCCTTCTCTCTGGAAAAAGACAGTAACCAGTCAGAGTTGCATCTACATCTTATATAGAATAGCACACAACTGTCAAAACAAGACCTTTGTTTTGACAGTTGTTTTGACAGAACCCATACATGTTGCACTAAATAAGTGCAACATGTATGGGTTCTTATGTTGCAGAGAAATATCCAACTTACTTGCTATCAGAAACCGAGGCAAAGACGCTTTTGCATGTTCTGCAAGAAAATAAATAAATATATCAATTACACATTTTTCCCTGGACATTTTTGCATGTGTCAAGCACCTGTGAATGTTTTCACTCACTTGTCAAACCTCTGGTAGAGAGCCAGCATCACGTCGTACTTCTTCTCTAAATGTGACAGTGCTGAATTCACCTTTGTGCTTATTGTGTCCAAGTTGACATCCATTTTCCTCACTAGAGCCAAAAACTGCTTTACACTATAAAATGCAACAAAAATGTAACAGGAACAGGAAAAATCTATCAAAACTGGAAACCAGATTCATTATTTCACCGTATTTATTCAGGTGAAGAGTTTTTAGTATTTTTGATTAGTACTCACTTCAGTCTGACTGCTTTCAGCAGCTGGGTCAGGGTGAAACAAGCGATATCCATGTCTGTCACTGACGCAAACAAACACGACCCCCACAAGCTTTTCAGACTGTCCTGAAATTAATTTGAAACAAATACAGTTTAAACACACGTGCTACAATTTATCAGGAGCAACAGAATATCAGGTTTCCACCAGGGACGTCTCTGTATAATACATACATTGAGATCTTCCACTGAGTCTCGAATAGTTTTCCACAACATCCAGGCATTGTCACACACCAGATCAGTGACATGAAGACTCTTGCACAAGGTCACAAACTCGGTGTCTTTGTCTCTGTGTCTAGAGGATGGAGGTGATAAATCAACATCAGGTCAAACATAACCCCGAGCTCAGTGATTTTATGTACATAAGATTTTATCTTTTGTCATTATCTTTTGTCAGCAACCCAGAGTTCAAGGTGATATTCCCTCGATATATTGACAATGTTAGCAAACACAAACAAGGGCTGCATTAATGTCTCAGATCACATGACACCGTAATATATCATCCCTCACCGGTTATTAAATACAGTATGCACACATTATAGGTAATTGTATGTGGTTGAGACGTAGTACTATAAGATAGTAATCGCTTTTATTACAGTCGCACCATAGAGCAAAGCTACGCTGCCCCATATATTTTGCAAGAGTAACAATAACATACAAACACACTGTAGCTTAAAGTTGAGCTAACATTACCAAACACTTAAAAACAGTTATCAACTACATAATTATTCATAAGTACATTATGTAGATGTAAATGAGGTAAACAGGGCCTGACTTACTTTTTAAAAGATAACTCTGTAATCTCTTTCTTGTCTGGAGAAACACTTCCAGCAATAGGCTTCGGCTCCTTGCTCTGTGACACCACGGTGTTACGCTTTTTAGGTGGCATCTTGGTATCTAGTCAACACACCTAACGTTTAAATGTAGTTAGTCAAATGTAACTTTCGAAAAAAATGAAGTCGGTTTACTAAGTTTAAAGCCCTACACACGAGATCCGAGACAACAATACAACACAATCTGACTTCCTGAAACGGCGAACTGTACGTTTGATTTGTATCAATGACTCGCGCCGCGGATAATCTGTGCCGCGGGTGGCTCAAGACTGAGCTGCTTTTTAGATGCCATTACACGTAGCTTCGAGTACCGTAATTAAACCGTCGAGATTTCTGACAATATTACTGGTAGTGCTTCTATTCACAAGCAGCTCATCGCGCAAGATGACAATAGAGTCGTGTCATCGGGACGCCACGAAGATACAAAACGAACTACTCCAAACCCGCTAGATAAAAACGCGGGAAAATGTCTACGCAACATCCGTGTATTTGCAAAGTCGGAAGTCGGAGGTGGGGTTGACGTCATAGCTGAGGTGTTGAGCGGTATTTCGAGAGTCGGTCCTCTGCTGATGTTGAATGGAGTTAATCTGCTGGATAATGCGAGTTTTATTACAAGGCAATTACATAGAGTGGAAAATAGCATGGCTCCTAAATATTGTCTTGGAAATAAAATAAAAAACGTGCACTTTAAATTGCTGCACAACATATAAAGGTATTGTTGCAAAGTTTACAGATGTCGCCACCTCCTGTTCGTTTTAAGCACATGATATTAAAACGACATTCCGACAGTTGTGGAAGATTAAATTAAACAGCGCTCCGTGAAACGAGCTAAAGTGCCGACAGTTCGACTCACTTCTCCCATATTAAATGCAGCGGGGGAAATCTTTTAAAACTGAAATAAATAAATTCTGTGGAATTTTCTAGTTTCGAAAAAATGAGAAGCATAAAAATATATTACTAGCAACAAAGTATAAAATAACACTTCCTGTTTTTTTGTATTATTATCTCAAACAATGAGTCAAGTATTGCAACATAGACTGAAATGTTACTATGGATAATATTAAATGATTAAGCAGTTATAAAAGGAAATATTAATAAAATGTATTGATTTTTTTTTGTTTTTTTCCCCCTAACCATTAAATTTAAATATAAAACAAGCACATATTGTATATCCCTTAAAGAAAATTGTCCCGTGTCTGAAAAAAATAGACATTTAAAATCTAGAACAAATTATGGACCCCAAGATATCCAAATAAGGGATTTTATTTACAATTCTTTAGTTTATACTCCATCCCTTTTCAATTATTGGTCCAGTGCAGTGAACTGCATCAATCAGGTGTAAAGGGTTTACATTATAAACTGTAGGTTCCATTAAAACAAAAAAGAACAGTATAAGAGTGAAATGAAGACACCACACCGTGGACAACAGTTCATTTGTTGAAATTAGTTGATTTATTATATTTGCTACTAATCATCTGTTAAAATTCTTTTTTTTTTTTTATTTAAAAAAAAAAGGTATTTCAAGTGATGCTCAATATGGCTGAGTCATCCTGAAGACTGACTGAGGTTGATGACACCGTTCTGTCCGTGGTCGACTAAGGTAGATTCAACAGTCACTGCTCTCTGATATCTGCCCCCTCAGCCCCTGTGGCTGTCTGAGAATGTTCAATATGATCAGCTGTCACTGTTCAAGATGGATTTCTACAGTCCTAGAGTCCCTGACTGCAATTCCATTCTACACCATATAAAAAAGTACTAAAAATACAACTGAAATATACGCAATATAAATAAAATTAGAAATCTACACTGCCCTGCAGGACACAGTCTGACCACCAGCCTCGCTGGGATGAATAACGCATAATCCTTTTTGTCCTTGTCATTTGCTTGTCAGGCTGCGTGTTTCTGCCTCACGCTTGGCTCCCGACCTCCCACGTCAGTGCATTGAAATCCATGTCTGTGAGAGTGACGGTGAACGGAGCCTCAACTCTCTCCGGCTCCATTTGTGCGCCTATCCTCGCACCGCTGTTGGCATTGTTGACCCTCCAGGAGTTCAGGGGTCGGATTGATTTTCTGAACCGCTGCAATGAAAAAAAAAACAAACAACAAAAAAAAAAAAAAGGCAAGAGAGAAACAGTTTGCATCAGAGGTTCAGAGACAGCAGCATACAGAGATGATGAGACACAAACTTCTTTTAGTGTTCCCGTTTCCTTGCTGATGGCCACGACTGCCCAGATGAGGATCTGTAAGCAGCTGACTGTGGCCATGCACACCCCCAGCGCTTTACCCCATCGTGGATACACGTAGGGCCCGTAGTGCAGCGATGTGTTGTACATCTCAATGAAGATGTAGGTCAGGATGAACTAGAGCCACAGGACAACCAGGAATGTCAAAGAATGAAGAAAAGAAAGAGAAGCTCAACGTCAATCATCCCATAATCACATGGAAGGCTACATTTCAAAGGTACATTTCACCCTCCAGGTGACGGATGCGGCGTAACACTGAGGATGAAACGGTGCAACTGATCCCTCTGATGTAATGTGAAGAATTACGTCTGTAAACCAGGCGAATCTTAGGACTAATATTTCCAAGTATTTTTAATTAGTTTATGCAAAAGCATATTCTTCTATTGCTCCTGGATCTTTAAGAATCAATACGTTTGATCAAAATCTTGTTGTCCTGCAAAAAAAAAAGTGAAAGATTCTTAAACTTTTCAGACATTGAAGACAGCACTGGTGAGGTCAAGAAAGTTTAAAAGGCGTAATGCAAATACAATAATGGTGCTGTGGTCACAGAAGTAAATATTAATAGTGGGATGTTTACTCACCAGCAGAAGGAAGGGAGTGAAGAAAATCCAGCATGCTTTGAAATAAAGCAGCACTTTGCTGCACCAGGGGGGGCAGTGGCAGATCATATCGATAATGTCCTGACAGAACTGGTTGACCCCTAAATGAAATGTGTGTTAGAAGGACTCTAATCATAGATTAACATCAATGTAAATGTAAGAGTTAAACACATGGCTGTTATGTTTTCCTATAAAACAGTGTGGTGTGAACGGGTTAGAGGAGTTTCCTCTGACTGACGGGGGTGTGAAAGCAAATACCATAGAAGAAGGAGATGCCAAGGCACATGAAGAGAGCGATGATGATGAGGCCAAAGCTGGTGCTGAAGGAGTCAATGAGAGTGAACCAGTAAATCCCACCCTGAGCACAAAGACGGGGCGGTGAGGCGTGACCAGAGCAGGCGTGTTCCACACACACTCTCTTTAAACACACTCACGTCGGTCACCAGCAGGAGACCCATTAGGTAGAAGCAGAAACACAGCGCAGCCAAGAACAAGGACTTGTGGAGCGTCTTTACTCGGAGTTGCGGAAACATGTCCAGCACAGCTGTGGTGATGCCCTCCATGTTGCCGAACTGTGTGGAGCAGCGAGACGTGAAGGTATTAAAAGAACGTTCACGTTAAAAGAACGTTCTTGGTGTGTGTGTGGGTGTGTGTGTGTGTGTGTGTGTGAGAGGCCTTACCAGTGTATCGATCCCCAGCATAAAGAGCATCAGGAAGAACATGATGGACCAGAACACTGAACCTGGCAGCAGAGCAAGGGCTTCTGGGTAAGCAACGAATGCCAAACCAGGACCTGAGGCAAAGACGCACAACAACAATACGTGTATGACTAAAGCAATATGACTTTAGGTAGTTAGAAATAAATCATTTTAAAAGAACAGAAAACTAATTACATTCACACACAAGTCGTTATCACATCAGTGTACAGAGTTTTTGCACATTAACGCTACAGTCTAGCACATTGTAGTTTTAGTATTTAAGCTTAGTTTTAGTGTTTTAGTATTCTCCTGAGACTTGCATGCCCTTGCGTGTTTCCACTTTCGAGCTGTTGGAAATGTGAATTTCTCTTGGAGATTAATAAAGTATATTTCTATCTATCTTAAAGAGGTATCTTTGTCGGTGACAAAGTAACTAAAAGCACCTAAAGTCTCCAGCGTACCTGTATCTGCCACCTGTGCGACAGGCACGCCCTTCCTCCAGGCCATGTGACCCAGGACTGAGAAAATAGCAAATCCTGCAAAGAAGCTGCTGCTGCAGTTTCCGATAGTGATGATCAAAGTGTCCCTGAAATAAGAACCACCGGGGTTAAACTCCAACCCACAGCAGAGCCGACACTGGAGCCAAGGACACACGAACCTGATGACGTTGTTGTCAAACCTGTTGTAGGACGCCATGGACAGCAGTCCCCCGACGCCGATCCCCAAGGAGTAGAAGATCTGCGAGGCCGCGTCGTTCCACACCTGTGAGGACGTCAGACGCGCGAATGCTTGATGAAATCATCGCCCGGCGATTTTTAAGATATCTGGGCCTCACCTGTGCGTTGGTCAATCTTCCCCAGTCGGGTGTGAGGTAGAAGGCGACGCCCTGAAGGGAGCCTTCCAGTGTGGCCCCTCTGATGATCAGAACGATCAGCACCAAGTACGGGAAGGTCGCCGTCACGTAGACCACCTGAGGCCGCAGACAGCACAGCGGCGTGCTAACACTGGTGCATGGGTGTGTGTGTGTGTGAGTGTGTGTGTGTGAGAGCACCCGCTGCGGCGGGTCACCTTGCCGGAGCTGCGGATGCCTTTGAGCATGCACAGGAAAATGAGGATCCAAGCTGCCAGGAGGCACAGGGCCAGGGGCCAGCGCACAGGGCCCGGATCATGGAGGCCCTCGCTGTTTATGACACCCAGCACACGCTCGCTACGGAAAGCAGAGCTTGAGTCGTTCCAACGGAATATAAAGGAGGCAATTCCACTAGCTGAGACAGATGAACACACACGTACTTCCAGAAAATCTCCGACGGGCTCAGGATTCTTCCAGAACCGTTTCCTGCAGTGCTGTTGCCACAGAGACCGACGTTAACTACAGCGTCACAGGACCAGGGCAGGGGGTTCTGGAAGGAGCTCCCCAGGTAGTAGAAGGTCCACGCTATGATCACGTTGTAGTAGAGGCACACCAGCGTGGACACACACAGCATCCCGATGCCAATACCTGCAGGAGGAGAGGAAAGAAATAAACAGCTGCAGACCCTGGAAATGGATTTAAAAGACATCCTTATTCAGCATCCAGGGGTAACATTTCACACGCATGGTGTGCCTGTTCACCAAAAACCTGATTTTTTTTTCCCTTCCTCTTTTTCCCAGTATCTGATGCACCCCATCCGTCATTGCTCATTCACCATCTGCCAAACCGCTGCTGGAATCTCTATTTTAGAATAAGCTGGGCACATGACAGAACCAGCTTTTCTGGTCCAGAGCGAGCTGCTCAACTTTTGTTGTTAGAAATGTAAAAACATTCAAACATCACGACTACAACAGCGTTTTAAAACTATGACAGGAGGGGTAGAAACCTCATCACTGCACGTTATGAAATTAAAAAGAAATAAGGGATTTGGTGAGCAATAAAACATCACTGTTTCCAAGCATCTTGGAAGCGTGGGTCAGAGCATAAGACATCATGGGTAAACAGCACTCCTGCACCGTCATGGCTGCACATGCAGCTATTAAATCTTTGGAAAATTCTAATTTGAGCTGATTTGAATTTCATACAAAAGGACTATTGATGATCAAACTCCTAATTAGAAATCAATTTCAAAATCATACACAGAGACTTCTTGTTTATTTCAACTGCTAATTAAGTTTAAAATCAGTACAATCTGATTTTATTTACATTTAAACATTTCACTTACTTTCCCACCTCTTGGGAGATGAAGCTGTAATGTAGGCCGTGTCGCCAGCACGCCTTAACACGTGCAAATACTCAGCAGCGCGGCGCTGGAGGACTTTACCTTTGAGCAGAGGGCAGCATTTCCACACCATAATGGGACCGGCTGCTCCGTACTGGCCCAGGCTCAGCTCCATGAGGAAGAGTGGAACACCCGTGAAAAAGAGCATGATGAAATACGGGATGAGGAACACACCTGTGGAGATCACAAACATGCCAGGATGAGGAAGGGTGGTGGTGTGGGGAAACGGCGGCGCTGCAGAGGCAGGTTAACCGACTTCACCGATGTGACCTCACGTTCCGACACGTCTGCCTACAGGACAGATATATAGCGCTAATGCAGCTAAGGAAGACATAATCCTGGAGGGCAAAGAAGGAAAACTCTGCTTGCAGTGTTATGGAATGTTTTGTGTCGCAACTTCCAGGGCCGGTGGTTGGTGAAATAAGAACACCACCGCAAACTCTGCCTCCCGCCCGCCTGGGTGGAACAAATTATTATAGACATTCATTTAATGCTTGGGTGTGTTCGGAGGGCAGGGAAGCTCACCTCCTCCATTACGGTAGCACAAGTAGGGAAAACGCCACACGTTCCCCAGCCCTACGCAGTAGCCAAGGCAGGAGAGCAGGAACTCGTACTTGCCGCCCCACTGCTCCCTCGGCAGCGGGGCGGGGACGGGGCTGGAAGGGTCGCACTGTGGCAGCGGGGCCGTAGCCGTGGGACCGTGGCCATTTTGTGTGACAGCGTGCCCGTTCAAGTGCGCTGAATTCTGGAGAAAATAGATGAAAATAAATGAATGAATGAAAACCAGTATTGGTGAATAGATTATTAGTTTCATTTCTGTTAAAAAAAAAAAAAAAACAACAACTGAGAGTCAGGAGGTGTTGGCGACCCCAGAGTGGCCCTCCTTTCTGTAGACCACACACCTCTGAGCAGGGAGGAACCACTCTTTTTTCCTCTATGGCCACAGGGAGGAAGTCAGGCATGTACAAGAGCACAGCTTCTGCTTTATCTGCAACTGCTGCCCCGGCATTCACAGATGAATCACTGTGCTACGCAGCGTTCCAGGCATTCTGATTGGATATTAATTTGACATTTGTGCAGACAGGCAGTCCTGTTTTGCAGTGTTTAAGGTGACAGTCTATGGTTATCAGATTTATTTACGTGAAATCTACCACTCCCGGTGACGTTACTGAGAATTTAATGACTGTTCCCGTTACTGATAAACACCCTGACATGATAAGCTGACCTACATCAGTCACAGAAACCGTGTGGAACTTCTCTTCTTGTGTCGAGCAATAAAGGAGCTTGATGTGAATGACTTTGTCTGGGCTGACTGGAATGTATGCATATTAATAAAATGCATTTTAATGTTTTCCCATTTAAACTCCTGTTCTGTGACCATAATGTTTGCATTAATCAAGAATGTTGTTTGGATCATTTTCCATGAAAAGACACATAAGCCCCTTGTTTTGAAGCTGCTCTACATTCCTAAACTAAAGGCTTGAAAATAGCAGAAAATGTAAGAATTCATATTTCTAATACCACTAAAATGGGCAACAATGGGAAAACATCCTTAGAGCGTAAATCTTGAGGAAAAACCCCTTTTTCCCCCGCTGCACACACGTGTTAAGTAAACGGTGTTTCGGGCATTTTCTGTTTGTTTCCGTACTGAAGACGAGCCTGAAAGGTGAGAGCAAATGCGGTCGAACAGGTTGGACGGCTGCCTTCATCTAACGAGCGACTTCTCCTCAATATCACAACATTAACACCCCCGGGAAGGCTCTTGTTTCGGCTTCAGTGTGATATATCAACTCACAACTGGGCGTTTGTTGTGGCCACACACCTGGAAAAGCCCCCCCGCCACCCTTCCTACCTGAGCTGCGCTCGCACCGGCGTCAGCGGGGCTCTCTGCTGCCGCGGTGCCGCTTTCGTCTCGCATTTCCCTGCGTCAAGAGCTGCCGCTTCGCTCTTTTACTCGTTGAGCCGCATTTTCCCCCCAGCTGTGCGTTCGCCGTGTCGCTCTGGTTCTCCGTGGGAGCTGGAGAGGTGCCCTCGGCTTCACAGGACGGACGGTGACATCAGCGCTGACGACGAGGAAACGGCCGACAAGCAACGCGTCGTAGCGGCCGCACAACGATGCCGCCTCCTCGCCTCACCTTTGTAAGCGGAGGGCAGGCCTGGGTGGAGTCAAAGCACCCTGTTTTAAATTAAACAACAAAAACAACAAAACAACTGTAACACAGCGTGACAACATGCATTCCAAGTTAAACGTTTCCTAAAATACAAAATAGGCCTTTAATTGAGAGCAAGTGAAGAGACAGTGTGGCAACACAAGAAGGTCACGAATTATTAATGTGTGTATTTCAAACAATTAAAAGTCTAGTTTAGAGCTGTTGAATATGTTTGTCTTTTATGCCATATAAAGCTTGGCTAGAATGAGCATATGACCTTTTCAAAAAGTTATTTTAATGTTTTTTGAAGTTGTTCTTTTTTTTTTTTTCCTTGATTTCTGTTGGTTTCTGTCTTATGTTGCTACTCCAACTGTAATAGAAATGGATAAAGGTTCTAATTCTGTATGAATACAGACCTGGAGCACAAGACATCTTAGGGTCAAGTGAGAAAAGCAGAAATGGTTTCATGTCCCCTGACACGGAAAAGAGGGGACGGGAAAGAGTTTCACCAGAGAGACACAAGGACCTTTCAGGACTTCCACACCTGCATTTCCATAAACATCAGCCATCAAGTACCAGTGAGGAGACATTATTCCGAAAAACAAACCAGTGGGAGCCCACGTTGATCTGTGTAGATACTAAACTTGATGGTGTGATTTTGTGTTAGCTTCTGTGTTGCCACTCGTGGGCTTTAATCCACATAATCTTATGATGCTTCTCTTAATCCATCCAATCTGTTGCATGTCTGTTCCTAACAACCCTATTCAGCAATCTGGGTCATAAGATGCTACGGTGCTGTATGAGCAGGGAGGACACGACCATCAGGGACAGCTGAAAAGGAAGATTTAGCACAATTCTACCTTTATGAGTCGGAATAAGTCATCACCTGGAAATGAGGTAACAAACTGTGATGGTTTGATGGGAATATGGAGTTCCAGGACCAACTGCAGAGCGACTGGAGCAGGTATTTCCACACTCAGCTGCCTGCAGAGTTTGCCAGAAGCTCTGTGAAGACGGTGGGCAGCTCAGCTGATCCATACTGCAACATCTGGACGGAAGGGGAGCAAACGACCGCCAGGAACTACAACAACCGCTCATTTGCCACAAGTGCAAGACTCAGACTGGAGAGTCTGAAGTTGGGGTACAACTCGGCCTCACCTCGCTGCGTCATTAGCGAGATGTTGGACAAATATAAGCACCCCTGTGACGGTGAAGACTCGCAGGAGGAAGAGTCTATTTTAGACTCTGTGGAGCTGCTTGATGTGGAGGGTGATATTCAGGATGAAGAGAGCTGGTAAATGCCATCAGACAGCTATTACAAAA
The DNA here is from genome assembly GCA_015343265.1 of Pao palembangensis. Lineage (NCBI taxonomy): Eukaryota > Metazoa > Chordata > Actinopteri > Tetraodontiformes > Tetraodontidae > Pao > Pao palembangensis. The sequence goes on along the minus strand of CM027094.1, from coordinate 6,707,548 downwards.
AAAAAACATACTTGTTTAATACAAGGATATTTAACAATATTCTTTTATGTTCCTCCCAGGTTATATCAGTCCTCAAAGAAGACATTTGCTAACAGAAGTCAGTCTGCTCTCGGATGGTGCCGACACGTCCTAGATAATCCCAGTCCCGAGACCGAGGCTGCATGTCGCTCACTGATAAACAAGCTGCAACACTGTAACCACCGAGTCAAACACTCCGGCATTTGTGACTGAAATGTGTCCTTTTAAGAGACACAAGAGTCACCATGTTTATTTCCTCTGGTTTTCAGTGCCACTTCACTTGCTACTCTTGAATTTACATAAAGAATTGAGGATGTCATATTTCTCATCTTCCTGTTACATTGTGGTACAACCTTTTTCTAGTAAAGCTGTGTAAAAGAAGAACTCTTCGGGGACCTTAATTTTCACAAGAGGACAAACGAAAAAGCAGACAAACAGCACAACCAGCCAGATAAACGAACAGTGGCGGTTTCTGTGTTCTTATACTGATGATCTCTCTGCGTTGTCAGGTTCACACAGGAACTTCCACAGATGTCCTACACTGTTCCATCGCAGTGGTTCTGCAGACTCATCAATGCCCCAAACATCAGACGGCACAGCACACCGCATCACTGACAGCATAGGTATTTGTCAAGTTTAAGTTCACGTAGAAATGCGTATATTATTTACATTTAAACAGCACGTCCTGCATGCATTCATCTGTACAGATTATTCTGGACTGAGCCCCTGCAGTGACTCCACAAATTCAAGCTACAAGCTGCAGGACATCACAGATGTGCACGTTGTCGCTCGCATGCAGGAAGCCAGTTAGTTGAGGCTAAAGTGTAAACCACATACTTTCTGAAGGTTGCAATGTGAATATTTTCACAATCTTTGCAGGTCTGAGACACGACTACATTTCTATGCCTGCGTCTAGACGAGGGGCTGAGCCCTCGGCGATGTTTCCATCATATTTTGACACCTCAGATGAAACTATCAAGCTTCAATCTGGGTCTACACCTTCTTCTTCTTGGAAGCCTGGTGTACCCTCATCAAGCCCTTCCCGCCAGTCACTGTTGTCTTTGGGGTCCAAATATGGCTGCCAGAGTCCAAAACTGTCCAGGCTTCAGCAGCAGGTCACCCAGTTTAAGCTGCTGAAACTTGCTCAGAGTCAAGGTACGCATTCCAGAAGTCTGTCTGTGCCCATGTTTCAGAGGAGGGTAACGCTGTCACCTTGAATTTTCTTCAAATTTGGCAATGTGTTTGACAGGAACTACCACAGTCCGGACCAGGTCCCCTTTGAGGACCAGCCTGCGCTCCCTCCAGGCTGTGAGGAACAGCCGAAGTTTCGAGACAGACGATCACCAGCCTGCTGACCCTCAAATTACTGACCTGCCACCAGGTGGGCAAAACAAACAAACAAAAAAACAAACAAAATAAAAAAACACATGCTGTTATAGAACAAGCAGCCTGAACTCATCTGGCAGTTTTTTTTTTTTTTTTTTAATAATACATGCTTTCTCAGTGTTCTCAGGAGCATCACCTGAAAGGTCCAGGTTATGGTCTCCCTCCATGAAACCCATGGCAATGTTGCACTCAGTGAGAGCCCCTGAGAAAAGACTACAGAGGTCGCAATCTGCCAGCCCCTGCAGGATCCCCCACTCCGCCAAAGGTCATCTGGCAATCAATGGACATGTTTTTGCCTCGCCAGAGAGAAGGACCACTCCAGCCTGGGCCATCCTACCATAGGTGAAAGGTGTCTAGGCATGATTATTAGAATGAGGCATAAAGAAATATAAGTCGAGGAGGGTCTGAATTTAAAAAGGCCATCTTTGCATGTATAATTCACCCATCACTGATACTCATGCCAGACAAAACATGATGTGTATAGTATAGAGGAAATCTATCACTGGAGCTTACGAAAGCAGTGCATAGTTTTTACTGCTGATCTGCAGCCTGCTGATGTTTTCTGCAGAGCTGTCATGCACAGGAAATGTGCAACCAATAGGTGCGTCATAGATAGAGCACTTACAGAAATAGAGGTGAGATATTGATGCAGTTTCCTCCTGAAGGGTATTCAGTTATTTAGTACTTTAAAGAACTATTCAAACACTTGCCAGTGACTCTCAAACCATAACTTGTGCCTGTTTACAGTACACCATCGTCCCTGATTCTTTAAAAAAAAAAAAAAAAAAAAAATTCCATTCACTCTCTGCACAGAACAAATATTTGAGGAACATCCTTGTGCAAATATTAACCGTGATATACAACCCGACAGTGAGTTGGGCTTCAGCTGCTAACATGGTGAAGTAATTTCTCCTTTTAGTAGAATAACGGATTCTGTCAGACCAGAACCATCTGGAACTGGAATAATCTTTGTTTTTAGGGGCAGAGGAGAAAAAGTCACATCCTGTTTAGAGACACATTAAGGCACCAGAGTCGAAATTGAACTGAAAATACAGATGTAGCTGATTCAGTTATGTATAAAGATTACATTAAAATAAAACACATCATGTAATTCTTTGCTGGTGGACTTTTTTTTTTTAATCTGACATTAACACAGTCACTACACTAGTTATCAGTTCAATCCAAAGGCAGCGTATATGATTTCAGATGGGCCTATTTTTAACAAAATGGTGCATTTACTAATGCTTCATGACACATTTGACACTAAATGGACTTTTAATTGTTTTTACCTGAAGAATACTTAAAATGTGTCACCAGAAATCAGCTCAAATGTAGACAGGGTTGACTGAATGTGAGTCTGTGTGTTTATTGTACTCATCTGTCAGGTAGAAACATTTAAAAGTGCCGGGCATGAATGCATTTAAGCAGGAGAAAACAATGGACACTTCCTGTTAAGTCAACATTCGCTATTGTGCTGCAGCTAAAGAAGGAAGCTATATACATACATACATAGAATAGCATCATTTACAAAGAACACTGTAGCACCTGATCTCAATCCCCTGCTTTCAGGGTTCAAAAAAATGTTCTCTTGGTTACTGTGTATAAAAAAAAAAACGAAACAAAAAAAAAAAAAAAAAAAAAAACAGGTGAAAAATGAGCTAGACATCAGAGTCCAAGTCACTGTCTCCTATAGATCTGAATTCTTCGCTCTCCTCATCTTCACTGAGCTGGACCTGCGAAAGCACAGCCGGACCTCTCCGCCGTGCTTCGTCTTCTTCATCTTCCTCCTCTTCGTCGCTGATGCCATATTCCTCTCCATTTCCCATGCTAGAAGGTAGCATTTGACTCTGGCTCTCTGTCTCCTCGTAGCTGCCGTAACTGATTGGGGACATTACTGATATTTTAATTACGGCCGTTCCTTTAATTCTGTCTAATTTAATTGAACAGCATTTATCCATTCAATTCAAATTCATTTTCAGAAAAAAACCAGAGTAGTCTATAATCCAGATTAATTCAATATTCAGCAGGTCTGGTGATTTGGAAGTGATTGCTAATATAATAAAAACCTTTTTGTTGCTTCCTCACATTAAGAGCAAATCATTTGATGGATTCAGAGAGCTATTAAATCATCTAAATCATAGTATTAAGAGGGTTTTTTTTTACCTGACATTGCTGTCCTCCATGTGAGGGCCATCAGGTCCGTCCCCTTCATATGACATCATGCTCTCGTCCTGCTCCATGCCCATGCGAGCCGTCTCCTGAGTTCTCCGCGGAGGGGCAGGCCGCACGTCCACCTCTCTGTCTGAGTCACTCCCACTCTCTGACAGCTGTATGGCTGGAAGAAAGGGCATGATTATTCAACAGTTACAAGATAGATAAAAGACAGAACCTACTTCTACCCATTTTATTTTGTAGTTTCTTTAAAGTGAGCAGAGCGTGGCCTTACATGAGAACGGGTTGTCACCCTCTTCTTCACTGGCATCGTCCTCTCCCTCAGACATGAGCAGGTCCTGGTACAGCACACTGGAATGGGCTGGGCGGCTGGAACTGCCATCCTCTTCTTCCTCATCCTCCTCCTCCTCTTCTTCGTGGTCATGCACTTGTCTGCGGAGCGGCAATAGCATCTCCTCGTCATCATCTTCGTCTTCTAGATCTCCATCAGCGTCCTCTGCCTAAAAAAAAAAAAAAAGAAAATCAGAAAAACGATAAATTTAAAACATTCAAAATAAAACCAATAGTTTTAGGGACATTTTGTATATGACACACAAAAAAGAAGCCTCCAAATTAAACTTTTCATGTACCGTTACCTCTATGAAGGACAATTCACGAAAAACAACTCTCTCTCTTACTGGAGCAGGGGTTTTTGGTTTGCCATCATCGTCCTCCTCAAAGCCTTCGATATCCACATCTGACTCTTCCTCCCCAGGCCTTCTGAGGTGGCGTCCCTGAAGGTGGATGAGAGAAAAGTCTGAGAAGACTTGTAAAAGGGGAAACATGTTTAATCTGCAGTGTTGCCAAGTCAGAAACAAGTTTGTAAGGAAACCAGGTGTTGGAGGAAATTTAAAAGGCGATTACGAGCCTCATTTCTCTCTCCATACCTGCCCCCCTCTCTTCTCGGGAGCAACCACTAGAGGTCCCTCAGAGAAAAGGCTGCTGGTCTCTCTGGGCAGACTCCCTGAAGCCCCACTATCAAAGAGATCAGCAGGCTGGCCAACACCACACAGAGAAGCACACACAAAATGGAGAGACGGGACAAGACGCAGTAGCAGGGGGAAAGGAAATATATTAACTTTGGAGAGAGGAGACATACAGAGGAAATAAGACTAAAGAGGTGCTGTGTTTCAGTCTGGAAAAGGAGAGTTAATGCAGTGAAGAAATACAAGGCGTGGGAGGGCTGAGGAGACTAAAGCCAGGAAGGAGCTTTGACTACCTGCTGTAGCACGTCATGAGCAGCTGAGCCCTTAAATCTGCTCTCAGTATTACCAGATAAATGCCACAAAACATCTGGCTGCTCTCCTACCTGTGGTGTGTATGGCCCAGGCGTCATGGGGTCCAGACACTCCAGGTCTGCTGCGTCTAAAGCTGCTTCTTTAGCAGTAGAGATGTCCTTCTCCAGCTGGGTCAAGTGCTCGTCATACTAGAGGCACACAGAGAGAAATTAAAGCACCATTAAGAGAACGTTTACTCAGTCATTAACATCTTAAGGCAGAAATCTCTCCAGAATGCTTTTAAATAATCAAGTGAATTTTCTGACTCTGAATCCAGCCTGCTGCTGCTGCTGATGATGATTGTGCAGGACATACCTCGTCCAGAGTTTGCTTGCAGACATTGACTATATCCAGAGCGGTCTTTGTGTATGGACTGTCTGGGCCTGTGAAAAATTACCAGAACTCCAGCTCTGTCTGCATTTTCTGATCATGATGACTGCAACGATCACTACAACAGAAATGTGTTTACCGTTGTACTTGATGCTGTTGGTGTGGATGAGGCTGACATCAGACAGGAACGCATCTCGGTTCTGATATTTGTGTTTAGAGATATTCTGTTGAGACATTAAATACACAAAGAGATTGTCTCTGTTCAATTCTGTTAAATTAGTAATACTTTTATAAGTTTGGATGTATTCCACTCACCTTGCGGATGTTTTCCAAATCCATGGGGTTTATAATCACCTTATAATAATCTGGAACAAACTTTTTGTTGACAGGGTGGTGAAACGGCCATGACTGTGGTGAAAGCAGGGTTTCAATGTTCTGCACAACTGATTGTCACAAATTGAAAAGGAAAGGTGATGACTCACATCAGGAACCGCCATCATTTTCTGTGTCACAATGTTGTCCAGGATGAAGGAGAAGGCCACCTGATCGTCATCATCCAGCAGGGGGTTGATGGCCTTCTCCAGCCTCACCAGCCTGTCCTCCTTCTGCACACACAAAAGCAGTAAAAATGGTAAATCAGGCAGGAGGATGTTTCATAAAACCAAACAGTCACGTAAACACTGACCTCCTTCAGTTTATTATCACACAAGTCCAACATGGACTGAGCCACCTGTGTTATTGGATGTTTTGCACCTGGTTAAACAAAAAAAGATTCATGATAAAACTTTTAAGTGACATTAAAATTGAGTACGGCTTAAAAAGGAACACTCTTCGACAACTTTACCATTATAGGTGGCACTGTTTTTGACAATAAGTTCCACTGCTTCACGGAATTCCTCCCTCGATGGATACATTCGCTTACGCACGTTCTCCCTCAGTGTCTGCAGGTCCATGGGCCGGGTGATGATCTTGTAGTAATCCTTCACAACCTTGGCATTAACTGGTGTGTGGAAGGGATAAGTCTGCATAAAATAAGCAAGGCGGCAATGATTACAAAAGTGATGATTGGGAACAGATCATAACTCAAGGAAGTGTGTATCCAGCAGATCTTACATTGGGGTGATCCCTCATGTCATTGATGATGCTCTCCAGCACAGACGACAGCGTCACCATGGGGTCCGTGCGTCTGCGGTGGATGGCCTTGTGTGGCTTCTGTAAAATGTTTTGAAGCTTATCCATGCAGACTAGTTCAAAATATGTAAGAAAAACGAAAAAACAAAACAGCGCTTACATTGAGGTAGTCACAGTGTACAGCACTGCCTACACGCCTCTTCTTCTTAGGAGGAAGCTGCTGTTTGGGAAACTTGAGCACTAAAGATTTCCTGCGCACCTCATCGGCACTAAAAAAATGAATACAATTATTAGAAACTCCAGGGGGTAAAGCACATCGCATCAGATGGGATGAACATTGTGATCATTAGCACAGACTGGAATATTGAAGAGGGAAGAAATTCAGACATTGTTCTACCTCTCAATGAGCTGTTTGCCCAGTACAATCTTGGTGCCCTCAACCTTGATCAGTTCCTCATTGTCATTATGGATGACAGTCTTCTCCAGTTCCTCCTCCTGCTCCTCTGTCATTGCAACGGGGTTAGAAGGTGGCGCATTGGTTTGATAGTACAGTGGGCAGAACTTGTTGGTCCTCATGTGTCCTATGGCACCGCATGCTCCACACTTTAGCTAGTAAAAAGAGGCAAAAATTAAAGAACGCAGATAACAATAACCCTAAACAACAATATTTGTGTAATGTTTAGCACTAGTTTTAGCATAGTGTAACAGAGCTGACCAACAAACATAAGTAAAGCTTAGTAGTAATTCAGCAGGCTTACTTTTACCTTGAGGTCTGGTCTCTCTTTGGCCTTCTTGGCCTTCTTCTCTGGAGGTCCTTTAATCTTGTCTTTCTCTTGGTTTCTTTTCAGTCTCCTCAGTTGCTCCTGAATACGCCGTCGTTCCTTCCTCATCTCTTCTCTGTGTTGCTCATCAAAGAGGGCAAACTTCCGTCTGCAGCCATAACACATAATATCAGCTGGCGGACACACATTCAGTCATGATGATGTCATGCTCTGAGGTGGAGTCATCCCTCACCATCCCCATGTTTTTTTCTTAACAGCATCATCCAAAAGTAACTGACTAAGTAACTGAAAAAGTTATTTCCACTGTGGAGTTTCTGGACTATAAGACTCACATGAATTCATCATCCTTGGTAGTTCTAATCCTGGTGTAGGCATCGATGACTGAAGCCTTGCGCACTGTCTCGCAGCGAACGTATTCCTTGCCGTCTTCATCCTTGAATGTGCGATAGATCTTGAGTCTTTTCCCTGTGGCTGAAGAGTTCAGACTGGTGACGGATGATGTGTCATCATCCTTGTGGGAGCTTGTGGATAAAGAGCTGGCTATAAAGAGACAAACAAAGGACAAATTACAATTATCCCTAACAATTTGACAGCCTGTTTGAGGCTAGTGATATATGTCAAACCAACATAATGCACACTACAACAACTTTAAAGCAAGAATTTGTTACATTAATCAGCTTTTTGAAATGGAAAATAAGAGGTGAGCCATTGAAATTAATTTGCCTACTAAAACCTTAAACTCACATAAGCCTTTGCGCCGTTCTTTGCGTCCCTTGTGGTCACGATCGCTCTCCTCACCCAACAGCATCCTCTGCAACTCTTTCCTCTCCTGCTCCTCCCTCTCACGGGAAAGCTGGGAACTGGTTTTCTTGTTCTGCAACATGTTCTCAATGTTCTTCCCCATCTCCTCAAAGTCGCTGTCCTCTGCTGAGCTGCTGTCAGTATCTGTGGACAGCACTTCTGTAGACTCCAGCACTCTGGTTAGGGAACAACAAAGAAACTGATTCTGCACGTGGTCCCACTGGAGCTTTAATAATACTGAAACCCAAACAAGACACTCACTTGTTCTGCAGGTCAAATATTCTCTGGCATTCTTCTTTGTAGCGCTCTTGGTGTTCCGCAACAGAGAAACGAGAACCCCTGGCGAATTTACTCATGGGGCCCTCACCGGAACGTGCCTGCTCTGTGGACATAGTTCTTACCACGTCGATCACCTCCCAACGGGAAAGCTTTTTGATCTAGTCCACAAACAATCGATTTAAGCAGCGGTAACGACAACTTCGTTACTCATGAATGTGCTTGCTTAATACAAATGTTCTACCTCTTCTTCTGGTACACCAAACTTGCGCAGCAGCTGCTTGGCATTTTTTAGTGACAGCCTCCTCAGGTCGGCGTCAGTCCCCGTCACTGTTTTCTTGGCAGGCTGTGGCTCTTTGTCATCCTGAGAAAACATTTAAAGAGTCCAACTTCAATGCTTTGACAAAGAGAAGCAAAAGGGAGGTGGACTATTAACTCAGATGATCAGACCTTCTGCTGAGTGGGTTTGTTGGGCACTTTGACGTAGGAGAAACCCTCTCCACAGCCTGTGGGATCAGCCACACCTGTAACCTCCAACAGACATTTCCCTTTCATGGCAGAAATAAAAGCTCTTGTTGTGTTCCAAGGAGCAGTCCGCACCTAGAATGTTAATAAAATCATCAGCATGCTACAAATCTCACAAATTAGAAGCGCTTTCATTATGAGGAAGTGAATACTTCATCGTCAATCTTCATTTGAAAGTCCTCTTCATTCTCCTCTTCTGGTGCAAAGAAAGATTTCTCCCCATATCCAGCATCCTTAGTGAGTAAATAAGTCACATTACGAGGCTCCATGTTAACCAGTTTGAGGTGACGTAGCAGCAAATGTTACCTTGAGCCTCTGCTCTGCATGAAGCATGCTATAGTAAGCACAACACTGCTCTGGAGACACCATTGCCCTGATCTCTTCTTCTGTGGGCAACCTGAAGTCAGGTTTCAACACCCACCAGTTAGAATCCATTCCTGGCCGGAGAAAACAAACATTTACTTTTACTGAAAAAACATTCTTCATCAGAGACTGCAGCAGCGAACTAACAGCTTGCTATCTTAGGTTTTACTGCAGAAAGATAAACGGTATAGAATAGGCTAAAACAAGTCTTGGGGCTTCAGCCTATTCCTTTTTTGGTTGTTGTTTGATAGATTCTTTGTAAAAACAGGATTTTATTTTATTTTAAACCAAAATAAAGTATATTCATTCATTCAGAATGACACCTGACTGGCGTTGAGGAGCCCAGTTTACCTGTACGTTTGAAATCTGCACAAAGTTTCAGTCGTTTCCTGATGCTGCTCTCCGAGTGAGAGGGGAAGGCTTTTTTTATATCCTCCATGCGGATTCTGCGAGGCCGATCTTTGCTTTTCCAGAACAAACGGTAAATGAACACCTACAGAGCAGGGGTGTGACTGTTAAGCATCAGCAAAGATCACTGGTAAGCTTCCAGAGACAGGTGAGGGAATGAAGTGTACCTGAAGAAAGTCTCTGATGTGAGTGTTTGCTCGTTTGGAGTTAGGTCCCGGAACCTCAAACAAGGGGCACTCCTGACCCACTACAAAAATGTCGGCAAGCTCTCTAATAAAGTAGCCGTGTCGTGTTCGTAGAACCAAGAAATCTGTCTCCGGCATCTTGTGTAGGTAAATTGGAGCTCGGAAAAGGTTGTTTTCAAATGCCTAGAAAAAAGGACAGACCACAGACTTTAGATGAAATACTCGATCTTATCTGAAGACTGAATCTTGGACCATAACGGTTCTGACCTGAAGCAGCTGTCCAGGATGTAGAGAACCCAGAAAAGGTGACGTGTGGCAGTACACGGTCTCTCCATACTTACAGTCAGGAGCTCCAGGATCTTTTCCAGGTTTCTAAATACACCAACATGTCAGAAAGAGTTTTAACTGCCTCCTCTAGCAAAAAGTAGCATCACGGGGAGAAAATAAATCTACACACTGACCCGTTTGTAATAGTTTTTGATCTTGCTGGCCATGCCAACTTGCATGAAAAGAGGTGGGTATTCTTCACTGTATTCAGCCAGGATCAGATCTCCATCTTTGCCTGTTAAATCTTGTGGGGTTCGCATAAAGAACATGTCTCCTCCTCCTGAAGCCTGCCGCTCTTGCTCTCGCATCTACAACAGATATTACCAACATTTACAGCCAGTACACACAGTCGATGAGGCGAGCATATCATCTTAATGGTGTGTTTTAAATGAGGGCTGCACCTTGGCCTTCTTTTTTATGTGTTTAAGAAGCGGCTGGACAGCATGGGGTCCTGGCTGAGCCAAAGCTCCAAAGGAGTACTTCTTCAGAGGCGGTCGATGAAACTGGCGCAGCTTCATCGGACCCATATGAGTGGGGAAGAAGGGCTGTCGCAGCTCCAGTGCAGGAATTGAGTGCTGTTACAAGGACAGAAAATGGATTCAGTATACAGTATATTCTATACATTATATTTACACATCTAGTGTTATGGCTGAGTTTTTACTTTACAGACAGTAAATGTAAGTAATTGATTTAGAACTTAGTGTCTTTATAGCATTTATTGACAATTTACCTGAATAATGTTGCCACCAAAAGTTCCCCTGAGACCCTGCTGTTTCGGATAGTAGAACTCATCATTGGAGAGGTTCCATGGGTCCTTTACTTCAGGCTGGGACATATTCTGATGACACAGACGTCACGATTCTCACAATTCTGAACATCTCAAATTGGGGCTAGTCTGACCATATCAGAATAACTGAAAATAGTTATAGTAATATTGGTGGTATTGTAATTTAAGTTCAGAAACATATTGCTGCCTGCCTCCAATGAATTCCCCATTCACACTGACAGGTTACCTGCTGTGGCTCCTCTTTTATCACTCCAGTCTTCCCCAAAAGGATGCGACTCTTTTTGATTGCCGTTTCTTTTTTATTCTCCTTTGACGGTGAGTGAGAGGTCATCTCCTCTTTTTCATCTGGAATTTCTGCAAAAGACAAGGGAAGAAAGCAGATATAAATTGAAAGGCAAACAAGAGTTAGCAAGAGTTACCATAATGTCAAACACTGTCACCCAACAAGACTGAACCATAAATATACCTAGGATAATATTTTCATCATTGGGATCAAGGGTTAGAACAGGCGGTGCAAGCATATGATCCATCTCCTGGTCATCCCAGATAATGTTATCCTCCCAGCGTCCATACACTAATTCCTCATTGTCAATGGGGAAAATGGAGAACCAAGGAGGGTCTTCATCATGAGATGCTGCATACACACAAATTAAAATCACAATCCATAAAATAAAAAGGCGTTTTTACATTGAAAAAATGCGCGGAGAATGTATTGCCTGTATGTTAACCTAAAAAATGTAACTCACCTTGATTATCGTGGCTGCTTTTTTCACGTTTGGAGCCAGAGATCAAAGGAATTTTGGGCATGGGCGGAGGCGTCGGTGGTACCATCTGGGAATTACTCCTTGTCAGACCTGAAAGATTATTTTTTTGCAATTATATCTCTATTTTAGTATTACTGGTCACTGAAATGGTTTGTTTTCTTACCCTGCTGAGCATTGTAGGCATTAGCATTACGGGTCATACTGGAGGGGAGCCACCCAGCCAGGCTGGCCCGCTGAGTCTTGGTGCCCTTGTGTTTTACATCCTCCCCGTTCCAGATAATATCATCCTCCCATTGCAGCTGAGTGACCATCATGAAGAGCTCATCCTCAAGTGCCAGTTTGTCTTTAGGTGCGTCTTCATCATCATCCTCAACAGCTCCGTCGTGGTGGTCTTGCTGCTGTAACTACATTTTTAAGAAATAAATTACAATAATCCTTATTAACACATTCAAAAGTCAAAATATCTCCATACATCTTCATATCTGTGTACCTTTTGTGAAGTCTCTGCTATTTCTTTAGGCATATCTGGTTTCTCAGGCTCAATGGGCAGGCTTTCTTTCAGCTTGAACCCATAATTAAAGTTGCTACCATCCTCAGAGACACCCAGCATGTCATACCAAAGCTGGGCTGGACCATATCGCCATTCTGCTATCTTGGGACGAGACTCTGTCTCTTTGTCTCCATCACCACAGGTTTGTGAGAACTTAGATTCTACTGGTGCCATCATGGTTATCTGGACAAAAGGGTATGTAAGATGATAAATACATATTCAAGCTGCTAGACAAAAGGTTGCAGGAATAATCACAAACTATTACATGTCAGAACCGTTGAAGGCCTACCTCATCATCGGAGAGACACTGTTCTGGGGGAGGAGGGGCTGCATATTCATAAATCCATCCGGATTTCTTTTCCTGGTTTTGCTCTGTAGGTTCTGCATCTGGAGGAGGCGTCCCAGGCTGAGGGTCTCGGTGCTTCCGTTTCTTCTTCCTGCGGGCACTTCTCCAAACAGATGGCACATTTTTTCCAGGACCAAAGAGCCGCAAAAACCTGAGCACCTAGGAAAAACAGGATTACCAAAATCACTTGAAAATACTAGTAAAAAGAAATTCTTTTACTGTGTTATGAATCCTGGTTTACCCTTCCAGGTCTAAATTCTGGGAAAAGCTCCGTAACACTTGGTAATGCTTTGGCAGCATCTTTCTGCATGATACCCGCAAGCGGAAGGTTGAGTCTATCTGGGGCGCCACGAATCCCCGAACCCTGGCATGGTCGGTCAGTTTCTGACTCTGAGTCGGAAGAGCTGCTGAAGTCGACCTTATCACCAGTAGAGGATGGTGCAATGATGGAAGGAAGAATAATGCCATCGCCCTCCTCCCCAACTGTAATGAGAGGTGGTGACAGATTATAACAGTAACACAAAAAATTGTACACAAACTTTATGGTTACAATACAGGAGCATATCATGTATTAGTACTGACTTTAATATCTAATTAAACCTAATTTTGCTGTTTTGAAAACATGTAAAAGCAGCACCACCCTGAGGAACAAAATATTTACTATACTTTCTTACTGCAGGACAGCAGTTTTATAAAAAGCTACAAATCTATTTCAAACATACTTGTAGATTAGCAAATGTGCTACGGATGTTACCGTTTGTGCTGTGGGGGCTCGGTTCATCTTTCTTGACAGATCCAGGAAGGCTTGGTGGAGGTGGAGGAGGCATAAGTTTGGAGTCAATATCCTTACAGTCTGCATCATAGTCATCCTCGTCATCTACAACAAAGAAGTGAAAATAGAAAATGAAATTTATGACATTTTATATATGTTGTGAAAAGATACAGGTAAAAATAGAAATTTGGCCATATGTCAATCACCTGTTTTCCTGTTGGGCTGCAGAGACCCCATTGCCTGATGGTACTTCTTTGTCTCATCTTCAGCAACCTCACTGATGTCAGAGTAGTCAACAGCATCTTCTGTGCTTTTCACCCAACCTGGAAAAAATTCAGCAATTAAGTTTTCTACACTTTTCCTGGAAAAAAACAGATGTTTGTGTGTGTGTTTTAAATGTTTAGTCAATTATTGTCATTACCAGAATTTTTGCTTTCCTCTCGGCTGTCCTCCTCATTTGCAGTAATTTCTGTAATGAGTGAGCCCAAACCCAGAGAACCCAATCCAGCTAAATGCTTTTTGGATTCCTGAAGTGATAAATACAAACGGTTAAGCGAGGTCAAAAAATTAGCTTGCATCATAAACGTTATTATCTATGTTTAAGTATTATGAATGGAGATTATACACCTACATTGTCCAGAATACTGTCATCCTCTAGCTGTCCGTCTTCGTTGATATTTCCAAAGAGGAAGCCAGCCAGAGAAAAGGGTCTGTCTTGGTCTTCGTCACTGTCTGAGTCTGACATCCTGAAAGCGCAATATATATAGTTGAATCATTCGACCGTTGCTGCGATCCTTAGATAGCCCGTAAGAGTTATATACTAAAGACCGCACTACAGTAGGTTGATGCGTCGTTTGAAACTTTTTAAATGAAATGGGGCGAACACAAAAGTACGTTTATTGTTGTAGACCGTCGTGGGAAAACAAGTGCTGCCTTACAAAGTAACTGGCGAAGAAGTAGCAAATAATCTCACAGAAACAAATTGAATTTACCTTTCAGGACTTAACTCCAGATTTGTAAATGTTACTAATTTACGTACGGTTCATTGGCAGCACGTCAGTTAGCTATTATCTACATACGTATTGTCACCCATGCATTTTCGCTTATCCATATCACATTAAAATAATATTTATAAAATTCATACGATTGCGTATTTAATGCTCCATTCTAACCCTATCCTCAGTAAAACCCTTTTTTATTTGTTAGCTAGCGCGGAACCCACAGATCAGGGTCAAGAGCTAGCTTGTCACCCGGAAGTAAAACGTGAGGCGTTCAAGTACTCCTAGAAGCATGGGAAAACTTAATCACCCACCGTTGATATCGATACAACGGTTTTTTGGTCGCCATATGTATCATTGCTTTTAAATCAGTCGAGTATGCCACCAAATATATAAATATATATATAAATATATATATAAATATGGGTACATCAGCAAATATATGTATTGTTTGTAATATTACATTTTAGCTTAAATATGGAACATATTTCTCCCAATTCAAAAGCATGTCATTTCCCCACATATTGTGACATAGACCTATAATATATAAGTGTATATGGGCAGTAGTAATACACGGTTACAGAATAATACATACAATATAGGTTACTTTGTGATCAAAGCCCCTGGGCCTTTGAAAGATCAAAGTCCCTTCTGAATACAAAACACCATCAAAATGTAATCATCTGTTCTTGGACTATTAACATTTCCTGAAACTTTCATTAAAATCCATTCATAACATGTAATTTGTTCACAGACAGATAAACACCAGCTGTAACTGGTGGAGGTAAGAATCCCTGAATTTTTAAGTTACTGTATAAATTGAGTTTCTAAGAAATGAGAAAGGTTGTGGTTGTAAAGGATGAGTGTCTCAGCCATCTACACTGAAGGGGTTCACGCGAGGTAGTTTTTTCACGCGAGGCACAGGACATGTGTACTGCACATAAATCAGTCTACTTCAGTATTACAGTAAATTAAAAGTCCGAAGCCCCAATACAGACCTCTCCAATCTACCTGCCACCGTGTACTGTACTGTAAACAGAACAACATAACAGTAAACAGAAAAGCAGAAATTCATTGGTGCTGAATCATTTAAATTTCAAATGTTCAACAGTATGTGTGTAAAATAAAAAAATAAAGCAAATGATTACATTTAGCCAGTTTTAATTACTTTTAAAACACTTGTTTTGGAAAAAAGTACAAAAGAGATTGTGGATGCCACAGTATGAAACCAGCCCAATAATGTATGGTGTGTTCCTTTAAAAAGCATCTACAGGCATTTCATGTTAACTGGCCTTACCAGACACATACTGTTTTCACTAAAACATAAACAAGCAAGAGTTTAAATACAATGGCTGACCCCGGTAATACTTTTAGACACAATTCTTAAAAAAAAAGAATAATGGAAAGATGGGTGGGAGATGCACGTCTGTCCACAATGTTAATCCGTGTCTGGCAGTAAATCATGCAGTACTACAATCGTTCCACTACAGGAAAACAGCCTTTAAAACTCGGGACAGCTTTTAGCTGTTCGTTGGTTGATTTCTGAAGTCATCTACATTTGAGCAGCAGCTCAACAGTCACCCATCCCATGTTTGCATAAAATGTTAAGTTGCACGGGCTCTCCCTTTGGGGAGAACAATTCACACGTCAATTTAGAAAAATATAACTGACTTCTATGGAACAGAACCCCAGCATGTGGAAAAACCCTCTAGTCTGTTGTAATGGAATAAAAAAAGCTAAGAAATACATTTGAATAAATAAACTGTGACATCATTTTAAAAAAATGAAGCAGATGCACCAAGGCAACAGAAAGCCACCCACATTTGCATGTGAGACATTCTGCTCTGGCCTGGCAATTTGTAAAGGTGGGGGCTCAGTCTTCCAAGCACACATATCAATCCAGTGGAAAAAGTTGTCAGAAAATAGTTAAAATATGTTGTCAAGCAGAGAAAGATTTCTTTGATTCAGTAACTGTTCCTCTTGTACACCACAGTTTCTGGCTGGTACCAGTTAAGAAATTATCACTGTTGATGGCGATGAAGAAACACAGGAGGGAGACATTCACAGTGTTGAAACAGTGAAGTCGATCTGTGTTGTGACCCACTAGCAGACCTATCGTTAGGGCAGAAGCAGGGAACTTCCTGTCCGGTCAAACTTTTTTCCTTTTGAGAGTGCAGCCACTTGTTTCATCAGCTCTCTGTTCTTGGCCTGTGGAAATAAATGTGTTAAAAAAAAAAAAAAAAGTACACGCTTTAACACCTGTTGCTTTAGTGGGAACATTTTAAATTCAAAATGCATATTTGCATTGTATTTTTATTTTAACTGCAGCAAATTTTTATTTTAACTCCAGGCTTTTGTCATATGAAATGGATGTACAATGTGTTATTTCTAGTGCACCTTAAAAATTCCTCACTTCAGAGGATCTTCCAAGTTCAATAATGTTGTTCAGTGTTGTATATAACATATCAATCGCTCTCTAGCTGGTCGTGTAACATAACTGGTTGAAAATAACATTTATCTGTTTACACCAGCTTGCCATGCTGTCTTGGTTCTTTCACATTAATAATGCTGATTGACACTAATTTACAGAGAAATAAAATAATTCAAATCCAAGATTCATTATACTACAACACATCATTGAAGAGGAAATCGCTTAGACCGTGCAAGCTGTATCCATAGCAACAGACTGCAACAACTGAGTCACATATTGGAAGAAATAAAGGAGCCCAAACAGCACATGCTCCTTTTAGTCTGTACCTGCTGTTGCTCCATAGAATCCTTGTGTGACTTCTCCATTTGGTTCATTTTCAGCCTCATATTGGATTCCTGGTACTGAAAGTCTGCTTTGAGCTCTGTTAGCTACAAGCAAAATGTATAAGCCAGCGTTAAATAAATACAAATCAATAAATAAAGGCTCAGTGGTGATCTGCCAATGCCCACCTTGCGGTCTTTCTCCAGAATGGTTTGGTCCCTTTGCTGCAGGAGTCTCTTTAGTGACAACACTTCCTCCTTCAACTGACTGATGAGAATGAAGTTGTCTGTGCCTCCAGAATCCATTGACTGAGTGATGGAGCTACTGGTGTATGAAGAGCATGAAGCAATTACAGCCATGCGTTAGCAGACACCCCATCCATCCATCCATTTTCTGTGCCTGCTTTAGCCAACTTTGGGTCGCAGGGGTCTGCTGGAGCCTATCCCAGCTGTCAAGGGGCGAGAGGCGGGGTACACCCTGGATAGGTCGCCAGCCTATCGCAGGGCTAACACAGAGACAGACAAGCACTCACACTCACACCTATGGTCAATTTAGATTGCTCAATTCACCTAACAAGCATGTTTTTTGGACTGTGGGAGGAAACCGGAGTGCCCAGAGAAAACCCACGCATGCACAGGGAGAACATGCAAACTCCGCACAAAAAGACCAGAGCCGAGATTTGCAGACACATTACACAAATCCACCCTCTCTCTTATCATACCTATCCCCATTAGATGGCTTTAACTCCAGTTTTGGTTTCTTCTTTGGAGTCTCCTTCTGGATCGAAGACGATTTATGGCTGGAAGGAGAAATAAAACAAACCTTGTACACTCTGAGCCTTAAAAACTCAAACATTTGTACCATTTACTGAAGAGGAACATGTTTACCTCTGCTTCCAAAGTCCCTGCTCCTGTTCAGGACTTAAACTCCCACTCAGTCTGTCAAAGATATGTTAGCTGTGAGTTAGTAGATTCACATTTCTACTGTTAAAATAGATACAAATGGTTTCACCAATTACAGGATAAAAACTGTATGTGAGTGATGCAAGAACTGTGAGAGGGTGAGTTCATATGACAGATTACACACTTGTGGTGCGAGCTGCTGTGTCTGTGTTGGTGGTGGTGGTGAGATCTGGAGTGGTGGTCTTTCTCATTTAAGGACGATGAGTTGGAGGAGCCAAAGCCTTTTCTCTGCTCCTTGGTCTTTTGCAGGACACGGCGGTAGGACAGAGTGCAGAGCCAGCACAACAGTTTCCCATCCACCTTTAGGAAAGTCATTTTAAAACTCAGGAAAAGGATCTGAGTCAAGCAGGACAAGTGTGTATTGATCGCACCTTTCTTCTACCCTCCTCCTTACGGTCAAAGGCACACTGTTGTTTGCACTGCTCACATGTCTGTGGCGGTCCATACTTCTTCTCCGAGTTGGTACAACGCTGGCACTTAGTTCCGATGAAAGCCGCGATGATGTTACAGTACTGGCAAGGTTTGGGCTGTAAGACAAATACATGTGAAAATAATGCAAATGCAATATTAAGGAAAAGTTGGTTGGATTAGACAATATATTACCGTTCCAAACTGTTTAACATTCTGGGCACATTTCTTACAGATTGTGTTGGTTTTACTGCAAAAAAAAAAAAAATGAATCATCAAATCAAACACGGGAGATGCAGGTTAAGTCACTGTTTTGGTAATGGGTGTATTATGTCTTACCTCTCCTGCTGAAATTCAGATCTGCAGAATGTGCACTTCACTATTGGATGTGCAATACGGCACTCCTGTAATGACAATAAAAGGTAATGTCATCTGCTGACAAATTATACAATCCTTAAGGGGACACTGGGAAATAATTATGATTGCAAATATAAAGTGCAGATTTTGTTTATTATTCAAAATGATGTAAAACTCTTTTTTTTGGTGACCATTACTATGTTTTCTAAAATAACTCAATAGTTTGTTGACCATCCTGCAGGAGGTATGAAGCTAAAATGAAGCTATTTATGGCCCAAATCAAAAACAAAAAGCAACAAGTTAGACAGTAAGCAATAATACATTCACAGCAATGTCGTCACCTCTCGTATTGGTGTTATTGCATAACAGGCGCTATAGCCGTGTCACCCTTCAATACATAATACAAGCCTTTAGATTCATCAAAAATGGCTCTTAATGTAATATCACTAGCATTTGATGGCTGGATTGCTAAAATGTGTATTACATAAGCAGAGCCTGGCCATTGTTCGTATCAGTCACGGAATGTACCCACGAGTGTTTGTCTCTTTCTTGGGTGTTTGCAGCCACACTCGATCCCAAACACACAGAAGTACCTTGCACAGCTGCTGGCCCTGCGACAGCTCCTCGAAAGGGTACCGCTGGTTACACTTTGTACAGGCGTACAGAGCCGACGTTGCCATTCTCCCCAGCAAAAGTAAGAGAGCTAAAAGTAGCCAGCGCCGTCCACCTGTAAACTTAGCCGATTAATTGTTTCTCTTTCAAGAATCAAAACCTTTTTCACACCCTATGTTGGCATCCAGCGTTAGCTAACTGGCCAAGTCTAACTGGCTTGGCTAGGCAGAGCAACGGAGAAATAGCTTAGCGCAAAGGGAGAAGGCGAAGAACAATAAACTCCAAATATTTGGGGTATTTCAACGCTCGTCTGTTATGCTTAAAAAAACTACACGAGGCCTATGAATGGTGGTGCGGCGACATTACAAATCATTTCGTTTAAATCCCAGTATTTGTGTTAAGTTCCCACTGCTATCGCCAAGGGAGGTATTTTCCTGTTTTCCTTCTCTTTTTGTAACGACGCCGTCATGTAACCGGAAGTGGCCCGGTGCTTCAGAAGAAGAAAGGAAGCCTATCACGACGCAACTTCCGCCAGCGGGATTCACGTTTTGAAATGCGCAGAGCCAATCACAGTTTTCTCAGCAAACGTCCAAAAGCCATTGCTTTTTAAAAGGTTTGAAGAGGAACAAAAGCTTAATATCCTGAAAGAAAAAAAAATTCTATCTCACTGTATATTGCAAAGTAGTTGTTAGGGTCCAGGTAACACTGTTGGCAAAGTTTATGTTTAATGTCATATATAATCAAATTTAAAATATCTACATAAAAATAAGTGTGTACAAAGTGATGGAGTTTAAATTAAAGACAGTATGACTGAATTATACACATTTACTGATCACTTCAACATGTCACCGTGATTTTACAGTTGCCAGTTTATCGATTTCCAAACTCAATAACAGTGGCTGTGTACATGTCTAAGGCATTATCCATCTTCAGTTCTAAATAATGCCTGACTCGTGTACACAGCAGGTGTGTATAAAGACGAATAATGGAGCAGCTTGAACATGACAAGGCCAATGCTTTTCATAGCTTCTGCAATCTAACACTACTCACGCAATGACCTTTTATTCATTTGATTACTCAGAATTAAAAGGCACTAGTTTTGTCACGTCTTCATGATGCTATATTCACAATCGCTGATATTATGATTATGCTACAATTAAAAACACTACTTTTAATTATACAGTCTTGTTTAGATGAAAGTTTTGATTTCAGAAAGAAAGGCTAATTTACGCAAGTTCTTAGCCAGCCTGCCTTTCAGGGCAAGGCACAGATGATTTGCTCATTCTGTTGCCTAAAGTCAACAATGGATGTTCCCAGGTTAAAAAACAATCCGTTTTTTACACGCCCGTTCACACGCTGAATAAATGATTAAATAACACAAAAATATGTCCAATTAAAATGAGATGAAACTACAATGTGTTTGTAATTCATAAATACATGAGACTAAATGAAAAATAAATAACATTAACTGTTTAGAAAAATTAAACTTACAAAAGTCAACAATCTTAAATGGAGGAATATACAGTATGACAGTTTACATATTTAAGTTTAAAAGAACAAGAACAAGCTAGTTAGTACAAAGGAAAACTCCTAACTTGTATTAATGCACTCTCTGGCTTATTTTTTTGCTAATATCACAGCCCTTAAGCTACATTTCTGATTAGTAGTAGTTTGTGCTCAGGTTTTGCAGTGATAGATAATGTCACAACAATATTGTTATTGCTTTTTAATGTCTACTATGAATGAAGTGCAACATTTTAGTGTACTTGCAAAACAAACACTGACAGAAGGTAGATCCATATGCTAAATAAAACTTACTATACCGGTTACATATCCCTGCAGTACAGCTGTGTGACACAGACCCTTCTCTGGTGCTACTGGACCTGTGAGAGGTGTCAAAAGACTCATGGTGGATTAGTGCATCAGGGTGGTCAGTCACCAAAGTGGCACACAGGTCTAGGAAGCTTTCAAACAAAGGACTGCACTGGAGTGATGGAGCGTGTGGGGGAGCCGGCGCGCTCAGAGGACGATGAGGCTGAGCGGTTGGTGACTTCTCGCTGCAACTCATCCACTCTTTTCTGCAGCTCGGCACGTTTGGCCAGCAGGTCCTTGTAGCGCTGGTGAACCGGTTCCTGGAGGTGGAACGGAAAAAGAAATATCATGGCACGTCACAACAGACTGTTTCACACACCCGGGTCAGAAGAGATGAGCTGCAGCACACCTGGGGTCTCATACGAGGGTTCCAGCGGATGTAGTAGCCGACCCAGAGCTCCAGGTGACGTAAGCTGACCGCAGGGAACAGCACATGGTTGGAATAGTTTACATACAAAGGATTGGTAAACTCCTCCAGCTGACTGTTAATGCAGGACCACAACGACACGGTTCTCTTCGGGATCTCCTGTGGAATGTGTAGTAGTTACATTAAAGCAAGCAAAACTATATTATTCGTTAATGTTTGCAGAATCCCAGAACATCTTCTGAACTTGACTAATTTCATATTATGTTGATACTGGCATGAAAGTTAAGAAGCAATTATGGTTAACTGTTTAAATAATTAGCTTGTCAAGGAAAATATTTTTCCTCACAGCCAACCAGACACAAATAGGTTTCATCAACATTTTAGTATCTTTGAAATTGAATTTACCAAATGAGTTTATCAATCGACTGATTGAAAAGTAAATCGAATCAATCACTCAAGGAAATACCTGCAAAACTTACGTCCTTCATTCTCTGCTGTTCACTGTTGCAAAGAAAAGTCCCAAACAGGCAGCTATACAGGTGATCCAGGATGGTGACCAGGAAGTATTCGTTAAACTCAAATGCTGAAGGAAACTTTATAAAAACAAATACAACAGCTTCTTTAGAATCCCTAAATGTGTTATTTTGAAGAAACCTGCACACGTCCTCCCTGTTTCTTACCTGTCTAGTCAGCTGCCAAACACAGTCGACAAACTGGATAAAAACAGGCGAGCGGTCAGCATCTGTGTGGTTCTTATCACCATGTCCGATACGCTTAAAGAAATTTCAGATATGAGGACAATCAGTGGAGGAGCTAGACATTTCACAAGCCATTGAAAGTGTTGGAAATGAACGTTTTGTCTACCAGCTGGAAGCGGTGACCAAAGCTCAGCCATTCTTTCTCCAGCAGCACCTCAAATCCACGAATGGTGCGGTAATAACCGTCCAGCATGATCATGGCCAAGGAGGTGAGCTGGCTTGTCCGGTCCCAGCCATCGCTGCAGTGCACCACCACCGAGGTCTTCCCAGACTCCACCTTGTCTGCGATCCGCAGCGCTCCTGCGAGGATCAGCTACGAAGAAAGAAAGGAAAAAAAATGTAATCAAGGTAGTCCTGTCAATGGCAGAGATCCAGCAGTAAACCTACCTTGATATGCTCAAGCCAGTGAGTGGACTCCAGATTGGAGAGCCAGTGGGAATCCTCAATGTTGGGGTAGACCACGTCCTTTAACTTGCGGAGCGACTCTCTCATCACGTGGATGTTGTGAATGTCCAAGAAAACCAGCTCAGCATTCTGATAGGCGTCCTCACTTTCGTAACCTCCCCCTTTCATCTGAGGAAAACAGTACCGACAATATAAGCATAGAAATGCGATTGAGACTTTCCTTTTGAACTAAACAGCTCAAACCTTGTTAGCAGCAGCATTGACACTGGGCCTTGCATCGAAAATGAAGAGCTTATGGGACTGAGCATTAGCATCCATGATTGCCTGGAGGAATTTCTCATCCTCTTTGCTCCGTTTCCCATTTACCCCGACCATAGGCTGACTGCAGCGTGTCACCGTCGCCTGGCTCTCTGGGTGGATCCACGACAGCACCTGCAACATAGAGCACCACACAATATCAGCACAGGTGCTCCATCACAGGAGGAGACTGAATTGGTGCTGCAGACTCACGGGGATCCTTCCTTTTGCTCGGAAGGCAGCCACTCTCTTTAGTTCTTCATCTGGTATGTTGACAGGTACCACTAAAGTTGATGGGTAAGTGTCACAAAGATCGTAGTGGTCGTTTACCTTTGTTATCCTCCAGCTTTCATTAGGTATTCCCTTTAAAACATATGCAAGGTGCATATATTTAAAAAATAAAGTCATTAAGCAAACCAGTCATGTCCCTTTCACGTACCTGTCTTCTGTACTCCAAGATGGGATCGTACACCTTCCATCCATTTTCAGGAAAGATTTGTCCATAATTGAATGCAAAGATTTGCTACGCAGAATGTGAGCGAGAGAGTCGAGTTCGCGATCATTCAAAAATGATGTTAGAGAGAGGGTGAATGATGAGCACTCACCAGGCCGTTGGAAACAGGAAAAGCAAATTTCATCAGTACTTCAAAAATGGACTTCCTGAGTGTGTCCTCTATTTGTTTGTGTGCAAATTGTAGGTGACGCATATCCTGCACAGAACCAGAACAAGTCATGGTCAAACAGTGATATGTAGACTGTTGGCTAACGTTAGGCTAATATGCTTGTTCTATTTGTGATAACTTGACATACTATTTTAATAAAACTCTAATATGCTAATAAAAAAAGTGCATGCTGTCTACTAAAGATGGCTAGCAGATACTGATTACCTTGCAAACCAGTAAATATGATACATCGCCACGACTTGAAGCGCCACCAATTTTCTCCACACGACTCAGTACTCCAAGAGGCAGGTCTAGTACAAATGTTGGATCCTTAACAGCACAGGGAACAACAATTAAATGTATTTTAAAAGATTAGTTTAACTTCTTCAACTTAAATGTAACGCTCTCAACATACCCTGTCCATACATTTGAAGAAAAATCTATAGTTGGTCACTGTGACTGTTCCTCTCAGTGCTCCAATAAAAGGACAGAAATAGGTGACATCCTGGGCTGGAAATTAAAACACAAATAAAAACATATGTGAAAGCTAACGCGAAACCTTCCTGCGTCCACTACAGTTGTGATTGCAGCGAGAGAACCTACCCATGTTTTGCACCCCTTCATTTGGTAGTAACTGTAGTTCCTCTTTGTCTGAATCTCTTAAAACCTTCTGGAGACATTATATACAACTGATATGTAAATATGGGGCCATCTTTTGACTCAAAAACACAAAACATTTGTTTTAAAAGCACAGGCTGGCATATGTTTGAGAGCATACCTTGTTAACAGCCTTAGGCTTCACCTGAAGGGTAAAGAAAAAAAGATTTACAGTTAGTATTATGTAGTGAATAACAGAACGGCTGTGATCAATGTACAGCCTACTAACCCTGAGCTCTGGGGAGAGCTCTGTAGAGGTGGACACAGAGTCCGAGGACATGGCCGAGGGCGGCTTGGCTTGGGCAGACCGGTCAGAGCGAGAGGTGGAAGTGCTGGTGAGTGACAGATCAGAGGAAATACAGTACTTGTCTTCAAACTATGAATGCAAGCGCTCATCATAAGTCTACATGCCTGAAAATTACTACAGTAAATTCTAATTAATTCAAGGTTATGACTGCTTTTGAAATGTAAAAATCTCAAAAAATAAATGCAACATTTAAGACTTTTTTCTACGCTATTATATCAAATTAACTGATTGTCGGTTTTGAAATTATTGTATAATCGAATTTCGTTAATCAACAAATTGTAAAGTGTGTAGTAATGCAAAGATGGATGCAGGAGGTTTGCTCTGTAATCTGAAAATGATCTTTTTATGTTTTATCGTTAAATAGTTATGTACACTTTGAATTAAAGCAAAACAGCCGCTAATTCGGTGCCATTATCCGTTGGCAAAATCGTAAACAAAGATGTGAATGCAAAATCATTACGAATAGTAGTTACTTGTTCTCAACAGTAAGAGGTAAAACACAGTGCTAAAGCTCGTTTTCAGAAAGTCGGAATCTAACAACATTTGTTGTTAGTCTGAAAATGTTTAGCTAACTCGGGAAGGTTGGACTGAACTACCTGGACAATGAATCAACACTTGGCTGTCGGGAAGAGGACCGCTTCGAGCCCAGACTATCGACACTCCCGCTCTTCTCCATGTTGTCCTAATGTACGTGTTTGAATTTAGACCTTAAATCCTTTGAACAATTGTTAAATCTCTTCACGGTCTACACAAAATCCCCACATACGAAAGGAAGCTGCCATTTTTCCTAGCAGCCGTCCCGTCAAATTTCAAGACTGTAGTTCAAGGACCGCCTGTTTTCCACAACAGCGCCACCTTGTGTGAGCACGCATCTGGATGCAGCAGTTTTAGGACCGCAGTTCTAGGACCCCCTGGTTTTCAGACTAGCGCCACCCTGCGAAGTGGGGGACAGCCTGCCTCCGGCTCTCCAAACACACTTAAACGAGATGTCTTAACTATACCACAAAAGGCCAGGTTTCTATTCCAGCCAAGCAACAGCACACAAAACTTGACTCATATGACAGTATTCAGTAATTAGTGCAGTTAAGTGAAATAATTGAGGATTAAAAATGTATGTTTATTATCCAACACAGTTTAAACTACTTGATAAAAATAAGCCAGAAATCTTAAATGAAAATTAAAACAGTTACCTTTATTCAATGAATGTATTTCGAATAACTTCTATACAACACAATATAAATGGAAACTAATGAGAAACCAATACATTGACAGTAGAATTTAGATGAATGGATTCCATGTTTCCTAGAAAGGAGGGCAGTGACAACACAAATGAGAGCTTGAAAAGATAAAATAAAATAAAAAAGGTTTACAATGTCCTTTATTTCACATATTTCTCCATAAATTTCTTGTGGAACTCAGAGCGCAGCGTGTCATTCACAAAGCGTTTCTCTTTCCGTGCCTCGTCCACTCCTTTGGCACAATTTTTGAACAAAACATCGTGATCCCACCTTAAAACATTGACAAAGTGTTGATTAGCTGAAAAGAAATGAACAGTTTTCTTCAAATACAACATATTGTGTTTTTGCTTTACCTTCTCTTGACTTTGAATGCAGTCTGAATCTGGGTCTGCTGTTGCTGTTGTCCTGCTAAATTAATTAATGGATTGCCGCTCAAGATATTCTCCATGCGAATCCTCTCCTCCTCTGCCTTTTGCTCCCGTTCCTAGAATGGGGGAAGAAAATCAGAAATGTCAGCGCCTCTCATTACCTTGCTTTGCTGTCAGACAACCAGTGAAACCTTGACATTCTGATTCTTTTTACTTTGCGCTCTTGCTCTTCTGCTCGCTCTTTTTTTATCTTCTCCAATTCTGCCAGAAGAGCTGCAGTGTCATCATCATCGCTGTCCTCCTCAGAATCATCATCCTCGTCTTCCTACAAATACAAAAATTCACTGTCAACTGAAGATATAAACAAGGTCCACAACCACAAATTGGTTATTTACACCCGCAGTACAGACTCTTACATCAGTGAGAGGGTCATCAGCATCTAGGTTGACAGCTGGGATCTGATCAAGTCTGGGCCTCTTTGATGAAGAAGAAGAAGATGATGATGATGATGATGATGTGGCATGCTCTGGAAAATCAGGATTAATCAGTTGCTTGTGTGGGTAGTATGTTAAGACAAATAGAATCTGAACAAATGTAAAGCAAAAGAGTTAAAACATTAACACAAAACAGCCAACCTCTGGGTCCCCTCTCTCTTGTTTTTTCGCGGGCAGCTACACGTTCGCGCTCCTCCAACTCCCTACGGAAGTCACGGGCACGCACCTCCTCAGGAGCATCCTGTGTAGGTTGCCTGAGGTCAGCAAAATAAAGACACCAATTGTATATACACTGTTATGTGCTTGTTTGTGAATTGATGGAAGAGGACCACAGTGGACCAAGAGTTCTGTCCCAGTCAACAATACATTTTCTGAACTGAACTTAATTCACCATATTTACCTGTACTTAATCTTGGTGTGGCCTGGCAGATCTCGACTGGAATACTGTTTAGACAAAGCACTCAAATCACCTTCTCCTTTCCCCCTCCCTCCTCTTGCCGGCTCAAACGTTGGTCTTGCAGCTGTAGTCATCCTTGATGGATCTACTGCAAAATAAGATAAGCGATAAGATCCTTTATCGCTTAGGCCACCCCACTGATGCAACAGGCATCGGTGGAAAAATGCTTAACCCCCCCCCCCCCCCCAAGTATTATACACTATACACCAAGAAAGAAAAGTAAAATAAAATAAACCAAAAACATATGTACATTACAAATTACGTTTTTTTTTTTTAAAGACGATGCTTACAACGACGTAATCCTAGTCGTTGGAGGCAAAACACACAACACCAACAAACTGGAAGGTTCTGACGGTGAACAGTGTCGAGTTAACGATAGACTCTGAAAGATACGTTTAAATCCCGTAAATACAGTATATCGGAAGTTCCATACTTTTGGCTGTTTTAATAAGGTATATAATGAACGCCAACACCGTTATTGTTAAAATACATTACATCCCACTTATAAAGAAAAAAAGAAAAGCTGAGCTTGCTAGCCAGCCATGCTGTGAAAAGGCTAACATGCTAACTTGGTCAGAAAACGTTACTGGAATGACACATATACTTATTTGAATGCTACGCCAATACATGCTATTTCAGGACATTGTATGGTTTTAAAAATGAAGAGAGATTGTACTTACAAAGCTCTAACACCGTATAGCAAAATCTATGCTAATACTACACCCGCACAAGGAAGTCAAACGGATCTTTATTACTTCTGCACATGCGCTAACATGTGCGCATGCGCGGATATTTACGACAGGATTTTTTTCCCCGTCTTTATTTTTATAAAACAAATGAGCAAGCGCAAAAGGCAGTGTAGACAGCAGACAATATTGAAAAAGACATTATAGATTTGCAATCAAAGAAAAAGAAAAAGAAAAAAAAACATTTGCAATCAAAGCACAAGAATACATAAGCGTGACAAAAATAAATAAGGAAAAAAGTTAAATGCAATAAACAATCAATAACCAATATAAAAGAAAATAATGAATTGACGCAAGATTCCATTTCTATGAGAGACAAACAGACACAGATGATGTCTTTTTTTTGTACTGTCATCATAAAAGCCAAGAGAGAATCAAAGCCCCACAGCCAAGGGGCTTTGATACTGCTTATATATATATATATATATATAATACTGCCCTACTGGTAATAGTTAACTTGTTATTTTTTAGTTGAACAAACTTCATTAAAGGAAAACAACTCAGATGTCTCTGCCCAAGGGCTTTGTCTAATCAGAATCTATAATCTGCTGTATCAATCAGCAATCCCCTCCCTGAGGCTGACCTTTGAATACTAAACAAGCAATATATGGTGACAGACAAACTCAATGAAGGTATTCCAAGTAATCTGAATATTAGTTTTGTGTGTTTTAGGGAAAAGAGCTGATTTGCGATGGTCTGTGATCTCAGAGTGATTTTTGAGTTTATCATTATGATTTGCATTGTTGCATTATGTCCTGACAAAGCTGTTACTGTACACTACATCATAGGACCATCCACCATCAAAATTTAAAGAGCTTAGAATGGCAAAGCCACTTCTATAAAATAGTAAGACAGGGAATCTCAAAGTAAGTGTCATATGTGTCCAAGCCTCGCTCCCACAGCCCCAAACACACAGTCACTGATGTGGCACCCGTCTCTCGCTCAAAGCAAATGTTTACGGACGCAGATTTCAAATACTTTGTCATTTTTTTCAAAGATTTCTTTTCTTCCATAAATTTACATGACGTTCCCTAACAAGTTCTGCAGGACTGTTGAAGCAATATTTATTTATTTTTTCCAGAGAAGGTCCCACTAATGATGGAGGACTCCTCCATGGCAGAGGAAGATACAAGACTCAGGTAGATTCCACCTCTGAATATTCATTTACCATCTGTAATTGGGTATGTAATCTATGAGCGTTATTAATACTAACCATTAGCAAAGATTAGTAAAAGTTCAGTTCTGAGCTGGGTTTTTTTCTAAATTCTGGTAATAAAGCCAAAAGCCATATTTTTTTGGCATGGCCCCAACCATCTTCAATAAATGTATGATTTTATTGAAAGAGTTCTCATAGCAGAGGGAGCTTTGCTTATATTTAGAATGAGCTGTATCATGTTAGCTGAAAGAACCCTTCAAGGATGTGCACCTTTAACTGGTCATGAATCAGTAATACTTTATGTGTTACGTCCATCTAAGAAGTATATTTAACTCTGGTTGTAGTTATAAATGTGATGACATAAAGCATGTCGCTTGACAACTGAAATACAGTATTTAACCATTTTTTTTTACATATATTTCAACATTTCTTTAGTTTCTATGATCAAAAATTTGAGAGGAAAGAAGAGGAAAAAGTAGAAGTAGGAAAAGCAGAAGTAGAAGATCCATCCATCCAAACGGGTCCACGACTCCAGTTCAACTACAAAGTAGCAGAAGATCCATATGGGTCCAAGATTCCAGTTTAACTCTGAAGTCGGCAGGACTTTCAGTTGGACTTTTGGTTTGATTTTAATTTTGGTTTGTATTTTGGTTCGGAGGAGTATGAAACAGGATACTTCCGGTCTCAGAAAAGAAACCGTCAGAAACGAAACCATCGGAAAAAAAACCATCAGAAATGAAACCATCAGAATAGAAACCAGAAACGAAACCATCGGAAATGAAACTATCAGAAACGAAACCATCAGAATAGAAACCAGAAACGAAACCATCGGAAACGAAACCATCAGAAATGAAACCATCAGAAACGAAACCATCGGAAACGAAACCATCGGAAAAGAAACCATCGGAAATGAAACCATCGGAAAAGAAACCATCGGAAACGAAACCATCGGAAAAGAAACCATCGGAAAAGAAACCATCGGAAACGAAACCATCGGAAACGAAACCATCAGAATAGAAACCAGAAACGAAACCATCGGAAATGAAACCATCGGAAACGAAACCATCGGAAATGAAACAATCGACGAAACCATCATCACCATCCAGGAAGAAAGAGAAACTCTCGACTATTCTCTCCAAGAGGAAAGAGACAGTACCTTCCTCCATTCTGAACCGCTCTCCTTCCTTTGGAGATTCTGCAACAGGATCACCTTTGAGTGCTCATGGTGCCCGTCTGGTTGGACCGAGCATGACTCACGGTGCTACCTCATGTCCAGTTACCCTCAAACATGGAAAAAGGCTCAAGAGGTATGCATTCAATCGCTGGCTCATCTGCCTATTGTTTCAGGTATAGGAGATCAGATGTTCCTGACCAGCATGGCCATGGAGCATGGAAAGAACCTCAAAATGAACGGTGTATGGATCGGTTTGAAGGGCACCAAAAACAACTTTTCCTGGGTCAGTGGATCGAGGTTGAATAAGTCTTTCTGGCAACCGCTTCGCGGCACTGGAGAGGGTGAAAGCTGTGTGGCCATTATTGCTCCTAAAAATGACAATAATCCGTACTGGTACAATACGTGGGATGACATATTATGTAATAATGAACGGCACTTCATCTGTGAGATTCCAGTTTTTTTTGAAATTGTGGATAAATATAACAATATGACAGGATGGACATGATGGCGAGGTGATGGTAGATGAGTCTGAGGCCTGAGAGGCCCTGTTGTTAACCACAGAAAAAAGTGAAATCTGGATAATGAGCATATGATATGCTTAATTACATTTCAAGTTGTATTGTAATGTTAAACTGCATGTGAAATAAAATATTTTTTAGTTAAACTGCTAATGTCATATTTAAAAAATAAATGCTCACATCCGCAATGTCCAAGAAATACCCAAGAATGGAAACAGTTGGCATGAAAGCAAGCAAAACTATATTACTATATTATTTTTAGGTTTTACCATACCTTACATTGTCTTGCTGTATTTTTCTGACCTGGTAACTGGATTCAGCTGACATCATTTTACAGAGATGTCCATACCCTCCTGCACACAACCACCTGGTTTCTGTCAACGTCTGCAACCCACACTATAATTAGTAAAATAATTAGCATGTCAGATTAAGCTTTGCAAGTGATTTGCCTTTTGAATAAGTCTTATCAGTGTTAACGCAATATTAATTTGACACCACTAATTATGTTAATGTGTGTTAATCGCAATTTACTTCTTCTGCAAGCTTCCGGGTTACATTGTGGCTAGATCATACAGGCACTGCCTAGACCAGTTACCAGAGTTGGGGGCAGGATAATCACCACAACTAGTTTGGAGCTTTGCTCACATGCACGCCGCAAACATTTCAGCTAATTGCAGGATTTTTCACCCATGTTTGACATATCTGGATGATGACATGGAGCACTTTGGGCTGGGAGCATCGGTTGTCCATCCATCCATGCATCCATCCATACATCTTCTGCCGCTTATCCGGGGTCGGGTCGCGGGGGCAGCAGCCTAAGCAGGGAAGCCCACACTTCCCTCTCCCCAGCCACTTCGATCAGCTCTTCCGGGGGGGATCCCGAGGCATCGGTTGTTTTTTCTTAATAAAAAACATTGCCCTGCTGCCTTTAAACCCCTTCTGCTCTTCACTTTTTGGGATTTAACCCACGATCAGTAAAAAGTCAAGTGTACAGTATGTGACAATTTTGCAGCTCTAAGTCTCTTTCAAGGTCTCTCCTGGAGTCATCATTTGCTGGGGCATAATACAAACCTTTGAGATGTTTGATATCTAATTATTTGTTTAACACTGACTCAGTCTTATCTACACTCTGCATCCAAAACCGGACAACACCTGCTGTGAAAAGCAGGCTAGATTTACTCATTTAGACTTCTTACTCTTTACAAGCATTTGCTCATTTTGATTCACTATAAATTTAGATTTTTTTAATTGTATTTTCATAAATGCTAGGGATTAGGGTCTTAAGGGAGAAAATCTAATCAAATTCTGGATTAACCAATGAGGAGATAAATTAGTTTTGACTCCACAAAATCAAGACTGGCCATCCTGTGCAGTAGCTATCCTAGTACGTTGATGCACTTTAAAACTAGCAACAATGGTCTGTGTCAATGACTTAGCAGGGCCATGGTGCTTTACATATCCTGACACTAAACAATACAGTACTCCTGTTTTAAATCTAATAATGCATCAAAATCCAGAATCGACTTGTGGTAAATCAATGCATTCTGTTTCAGATTACTGTCTGCAAGCGACTCCTTAAGATCATTGTTGAGTTTTACGCCCTCTGGTGGCAGCTATAGAAACAGGGGCTACCGGAAAGTCAATGCAAAACTCCTTTAATTATATTGTGATGGTAACAAATCTCTAATTGTTGAAGTGTTGGCTGAAGACGTTATCACACATTTCAAGGTGGGAGCTTTTAAAATTTAAAATGGATTATTCGTTCATTTTTGAAAATGATTTAACTGAACAAACTTGCAGACCTTCATTCAATAAACATGATCTTAACAGTTTAACCTTTTATTTTTCATGCACAGTTATACACAGTACAATGCACAGTGAAATTTATCTAAGCATATCAGATGCTTATTACCTAGATAACTTTTTTCCTGCCAGTTGGGAAAAAAAAATAAATTAAAGCAATCCCTGTCTGGTTGACAACAGGACATGCTCTCAGGCCCTAGACTCTTTCTTCTACCATCACCTGGCCATCGTGTCCATCCTGTCAGCTGTTTATCACTTCACAGTCCAGCGTTCGCACTCTGTGATGAGAGAGAGCTGATGCTGCCGTGCTGGTGTATAGAGGTGACCATCCTGGAGGGGCGAGCCCATTTGGAAAGCTATATCATTAGTTACCATGTTTGTCTCATATGACTTCTAGAAAGGTAAGCACAGAAAAGCAGATCAGTGCAGAAAACAACTGATCTTAACTAAACTTGATAAAGCTTAAAATTTATAATCAGTGGACCAATCATGGCATAAATAACCTCTATCTTTTCTGGGATTTTTTTTTTTTATTGTGAACCTGCTTTGGTTTCTTCATTAAAGCAACTAGAATCCTCAAGGAAAAATTCATTTGATGGAAGGTTGTGTCACCTTCCCAACGTTCAATCCCAATAAAGGAAAAATTTGCACCTCACAGATGAAGTGCCGTGCACTGCGACAAATTACGTCATCCCATGTATAGTAGTTTTTGTAATTTTTGGGAGGAACAATGGCAACGCAGTCCTGTCCCTCTCCAGACTTGTCATAATTGGGAATCATATTGTTTGGGTTCCCCGGCTGCCAAAAAGATCGATTTGATGTCAACCTCTCTCCATCGACCCAGATAAAGGTGCCTTCCACTTCTGTGTCCGTCAAACCAATCCATACACCGTTGATGCTGAGGTTCTTTCCATGCTCCACAGCCATTCTGGTCAGGAACATCTGATCTGTTATATTTAAAACAACAGGCAGACGACCCAGCTTTTCAGTGCATTCCTCTTGAGCCTTTTTCCATGTTTCAGTCCTATTGAACAGGAAGTAGCACCGTGAATGATGCTCGGTCCAACCAGACGGGCACCATGAGCACTCAAAGGTGATCCTGTTGCAGAATTTCCAAAGGAATTCGAGCGGTTCAGAGTTGAGGAAGTCAGTGGAGGGATATTGTCTTTCTTTGTGGGGGGAATAGTTTGGAGATTCTCTTTCTTCCAGGATGGTGATGGTGGGTTCATTTTCAATGGTTTCGCTTCCAATGGTTTCGCTATCAATGGTTTTGTTTAAGATGGTTTCGCTTATGAGACCAAAATTATTCTGTTTCATACTCCTCCGACCCAAAATACAAACCAAAATTAAAATCAAACCAAAAGTCCAACTCAAAGTCCTGACGACTTCATAGTTAAACTGGAATCTTGGACCCGTATGGATGGATGGATCTTGTGCTACTTTGTAGTTGAACTTGAGTCCCGGACCCTTTTGGATGAATGGAGCTTGTGCTACTTTGTAGTTGAACTGGAATCCTGGACCCTTTTGGATGGATGGATCTTCTACTTTTCCCTCTTCTTCCATCTCAAAGGGTTCATCATAGACACTAAAAAATGTTGAAATATACAGTATATGTAAACAGATTAAATACTGCATTTCTGTTCAAGCTACATGCTTTTTGTCATCACACTTATAATTAGACTCATAACTACAACCAGAGTTAAATATGTTTTGCTGTTTCACACAGAGATACCTTTTAGATGGACGTAACACATAAATCATTTGTGGTGCATATGTGTGCACCTTTAACTGATTCATGACCAGTTAAAGGTGCACATCCTTGAAGGGTTCTTTCAGCTAACATGATACAGCTCATTCTAAATATAAGCAAAGCTCCCTCTGCTATGAGAACTCTTTCAATTGAAAAAGCATACAATTATTGAAGATGGTTGAGGCCATGTCAAAAAAATATGGCTTTTGGCTTTATTACCAGAATGAAGCAGTAAACCCAGCTCAGAACTGATCTTTACTAATCTTTACAATGGTTATTATTACTAAAACTCACACATATAATACATCCAATTACTGATGATAAATGAATATTCAGTGGTGGAATTTACCTGAGGCTTGCGCCTCCCGTGTCCTCCTCCATCATGGAATCCTTTCTTTTGCTCTTTCAGTGAGATCTCTGGAAAAAAAGTATAGCTTCAAAAGTCCTGCAGAACTTGTTAGGGAACGTCATGTAAATTTATGGAGGAAAAGAAATCTTTGAAAAAAATGACAAAATTTGAAATCTGCTCTGCTCATTCGCCAGTTTGAGCGAGAGACAGGTGCTGCATCAGTGACTGTTTGGGGCTGTGGGAGGGAGGCTTGCACATACATGGAGAGTGGGGGTGTGCACTGGTTCGGCTTTATATGGGGCTAGTTGGCCTGTGGAATTGTCTGAAAGGAAGAGACCAACTTACCTCGTTTCTAAGCTTTGGTAGCCTGCATAACTCGGCTGACATATCAGCGTTTATACAGGTTTTTTTTTTCCTTTACTGTAAGAGATTTAATGTGTATCTTACTATATTATCCAAGTGGCTTTGATGTTCAAAGCTCTTTCATTTTTGATGGCGGATGGTCCTATGATGTTGTGTACAAAAGTAACAGTTTTGTCAGGACATAATTCAACAGTGCAAATCATAATAATAACAATCAGTGTCAGTGTTCCATTTCAGAAAGTGGGTTTTCAAAACACGGAACCTGAACGCACGGCGATCTAAAAAACCTTATCAATGGAACGCAGATAACGTGATTCACTATGGAAACAAGATCGAAAAAAATCTTGATGCAGACAAGGCGGCCGACACGGGGCCGCCATACGTCGAATCTGTACCGGAAGTCTAGTCGAGTTTCAAGAGCGCGAGAACGCAAAAAAAAAAAAAAAGTACAATAATGGATTATTTAGTTGCGCTAATGGATTTGGCAAAGTCTTATGTCAATTTTATCCAGGTCTACTACCCTATATAGGTAACACACACCAATTACCCCGTTCATGAAATTATTATATATAAAATAATTTCCTGAACCATTATCTGTCTGTCTGCCTGCCTATGTGTATTTATATATTGTTTCTTCCAGATGCACCCTTCTATAAAAAAGAAAGGCGAAAGGCTGAAGTACACAACCGTGTCACCATTTATTCTTGGGTGTCCGCTCTGCCCCAAAATTAATACCAAAAACGCAAGCGTCATCCAGAGGCACTTCCTGAATCATGAGGCAAATGCAGTGCATTTCAAGGGTATGCTCATGAAAAATCTTTTTGAGATCATATGCCTGTACATGTAATTTCAATAATACTTGTGTTTTTGCATGTCTGAGGTTATATTTCAACCAATGTTATACTGGGTTGTTTTTGAATTAGACATAAGTGTTTAAGGTAAGGAAATATACATTTGTATATACTGTATAGGACGGTAAAGAAATATTTGTTTCTCAGGTACTGTATGGTTTTGTATGGTATATTTGATAAACTTTGCAATGTTTATCAAATATGTTGGTGCAACTCATTTCAGTATAAGGAGCAGAGTTTTTTTTTTTTTTTAATTTAACTATACATCTGTGAATAACCCCGCAATAACTACTAACCATTTAAGTGCAAAGCACCATATATAATAAACATAAACATGAAAACATCAAATCAAGACATCCATTCTCACATGTACTTTGATGCATGTTTGATAAATTCATTGGACATAAAAGAAAATTTCATCCTATACCTATACTTCAGCCTCTCAGGATTCCAAACTTAATACATATTAAATCCCTCTGGAGTTGGAGTGGTTTTACTTTAAAAACTACTGATGTTTAATAAAAGGTGCCCTGACACTGACCTCCCAACATGGCTATATGAAAGGCCTCATTATAAATAAAGCAACTACAACTTTATAAAAAAAGAATTAACTGTGACACAGTTTGCCTGAGGAGTTGAGCCATATTTAAGAAAGAAACACAGATATTAAGAAAATAAAATCCATTTCACTTCAGGAACCTTTCTTCAGAAACATTCACCCTTGAAGGGGATTGAAAGAACTGGGTGTTCAGTTTTCTAGCAGGGTTTTTTCAGATTTATGCTATTTTGTCACCAAAAGTGCTTCAGACCAAGAGAAATATAACCTCCAAGTATTCCAACTGCCTCCAACATTAAAACCTAAGACAACAGAGCCTATGAGATGCTAAAAAAAAACCCAAAACAAAACACTGATGTATTAGGATGAGGGTCCAGCAACTGTGACTCCACTTACAGTGTTGCCATCTTTTGTGGATGTGGACATAGATGGGTCTGCAACTGATCCCAGACCATCTGAGTGTGCTAAATGACCATCACTAATATCAAAGTGGTTCAGTGGATAAATGCCACATTTTCTAAAGCCTTCTTTAACAGTCCTCACACCCTCCTCCTCCTTGGCTGCTCGATATGTCCCTTTAAATACACCTGAGAACTCTTTCTTGCTCACTGCAAAGTGAGTGATGTTGGCAGAGTTATCGCCTATGAGTGTCGCAAACCGCTGCTTGAGAAGAATGAAGAATCCCGCATCGAGCGGCTGCAAGATGTGAGAGCAATGAGGCGGAAGACATAGGAGGATGATGGCCTCTTTGCGAGCTGTTTCCACCACTTCAAGGTTCACCGGAGATTTGTGACCATCAAAAATCAGCAGTAGGGGGCGCTCTTTTGGAACATGCAGAAGGAAGTGTTTGAGGAACCATTTCTTGAAGAGGTCTGAGTTGACGCATCCTGACTCTGACCACCCATAAATGGCATTTGACGGACCATGTGTCTTGTAACATACTCCTCCGGGGTAGGCCTTGGAATAGATAATAAATGGAGGAATGTCCTCCCCAGCTGCATTGAAGCAGGCTAGGACAGAGATGTGGTCCCTTAGTCCCGCTGCTGGCTTGAAGCCCATATTGGCAGGTTTGGAGAGAGCCATCCTCTTCCTTCCCAGCTGAAAGCCAGTCTCGCTGCAGTTGAAAATCTGGTGAGGCTTGTCTCTGAGTGTATGCGTGTCCATGACAGTGCTCAGCAAGTGAAAAAACTGATCCACTGCTTCCTTCCTCACGCAAAGAGTCCTCCCACGAACTACGTTTTCTGCAGGCTGAATAGTAATTTTCTTTTCTTGACGTTTTCTAAAATTCAGCCACCAGGTCTGGCCAAGCTTTGAAAATGCCACCCTTCGATGCTGTCGCTTGTAAATGGTTGAGGCAAAGGACACAAGCTGTTGTTTGGTTAATGGAAAGCCATGGCTGGACATGTATAAGGAGAATTCAACCAGCAGCTCCTCATCAGCAGATGTTATGAGCTGAGCTGGCCCACTGCGACTCCCCGGTGCCACACGTCCGCTGACCCTGTCCCCAAGAGAAGATTTAGGGACCCCAAACTCCTTAGCAGCCTGTCTAACCGTACATCTCCCTGACTTCACCTCGATCAAAGCTCGTTCCATGGCCTCCTCTGTCCATTTCTTCTTTTTTCTCCCGATTTTGTCAAGGTGATTTCTTGATGGCATTTTTCTAAGACAGCACAAAAAAAGTCAATATTTACTTCACAAAACCACACTTTTGCTGTTGCAGTGTGATGACCTGCAACAAGAGCCTCTCATAGAGCTTTGAGTGATTTACAGTTGTGCGACCTTAGCCCAACTTTTGTTGAAAGGTAAACTGTAACTAAGAAATATTAATAACAATGGTGTTTTAGATTACGCTTTCATTCATTAAAGAGTAACATGATAAATGTTAAGTGATTTGCTTGTCATCTGTGCAGCCAAGCTATTTTTGTCGTTGTTTTGATTTACAAGTCATTTCTCCCTTTTCCTTGAAATCCCAAAAAACAGTTAAGTGAACTGAGATTAAGAACATGCCGAAAAGCCGGTAATCTCTGCCTTATTGTCTCTTGTTTGCCACTGTAAACACAAGCAGTAGCAACAAGCGGTCCCTGCTAGTCTGCCTTTATATAGGCGTTCCTGTCGCATGCCTCAGCCTGGCTGCAGTGCAGTGCATTAGAATAGTCGCTTCATGCTCCAGCTCTAACGTCAAGGTTCTCCTGTTGCAAACATACTGCATGTCTTACTTGTTTTATAGGGTGGTCGAACTTCTGCCGCGTTTGTCGTGAAGAGCCGCACCGGCACGTTGAATTACTTTTCCAACACCTCCAGTACTGTTGTCCTATTTGTGTCGTTATTTAAACATTAAATGTGCAAAACAAGCAGCGGTGTTTCTTCTACACCCATCACTTTATGTCTGCTGATTAAATACTGTTTATCCGCGGTATGGAACCTTAAAATCCGTAACTTAGCGTTTCTAAATTTGCTAACGCTAAATTACAAACATGCTAAGGTTTAAGGCGGATGTTATGGCTCCCTCTTCAAAATAAAAGTCTTCTTCT
This sequence comes from Pao palembangensis, assembly GCA_015343265.1. Classification (NCBI taxonomy): domain Eukaryota; kingdom Metazoa; phylum Chordata; class Actinopteri; order Tetraodontiformes; family Tetraodontidae; genus Pao; species Pao palembangensis. Next base: position 6,668,541 of record CM027094.1, on the reverse strand, counting down.
TTGAGTTTTTGCCGTTACAAACTATAATAGTACATGACCGCCACTAGGTGGTCGTTTGTAATAACTGCAATACATGCAGTTTAATATATATTTTTAAAAAGATAAAAACCCATCGTCATAAATCCTTTTACCTAATCCTGTTGCTCTTACACAGTGAGTTAAGTTTGTAAACTTGCTAATGCTGAAAGAGAATCCATACACACTATTATTCTAAATGTTGTGACTTCCTCTATCCACTGTAATGCCAATCAATGTCAGGAGAGACAGGGTGTATGCTTGGAATAGTAAAGAGATATTGATTTTGTTTGTGGTTTTCTTGTTTATTTGTCTTTAAACACTGGTACATTTTAATCTGTTGTAGGGCCCAAGACCAACCTATCTCACAAAACAATGTAATAGAAGAATCTGTTGGAAACGCTGAGACGTCAGATAATGGAGCAACAGAGGTTAATACTGAGTAATTGCCTGAGACTCCAGCCGATTCAACCGTACAAGATGCTGAAACTTCGCTCCCTTCTTTATGTGAAGCAGCTCCATTGGAATTACCTCCTGAAGTGGCCTCTGAAAGTGAAGCAGGTGGGTTTCCTTCTGATCAGACAAGTGTGGAGCCATCATCTAACGCTACAGCTGTAACAGACGAATCGAGCACTGTGCACACTGCAACAACACAATCTGAAACGTCTACTGCTGAAAATGAAGCTGACAAAACACTTCCCCCTGAAAAGATTGATGAAAATCCTGTTGAAATTGTAGGTAAAGCTAATGACATGCCATCGCCTGATAACCTAACACTGACCTACCCACTACCTCCTGATGCATCAGGAAAAGATACAGACGACATGGATTCAGTGGTCATGGAGACCTCAGTTGTGAGCGATGCATTGGCAGGAGTGTCTGCAATTAACGATGGTGAGTACGTGGAGCCTAGTTACATGCAAACAAAACCTCTGAATCACCTCCAGAAGTTGCTTTGCAAAGTGAAACGTGTAATCTTCCATGCATAGTTGCAAACACATTTCAGAATGGAAGATGCGGTAGATGGGAAACTACATCAAAAGATCAACTCAGCCCAACAAGGACAGAAAATGGTCCGGATGGAGTCGCTAACAATTTCATTGTGTTTGCGGATGCATTCCATGGGGATCCCGCTGCTGAAGCTGCTCTTGAACTGGTGACTGATCTGGAACAGTTCACCGCTGAGGATATAAAAGTGGACCCACATTTTGTGTATATGTAAGTGCGTGAGTATATGTGCTAGTTTTTCCATTGCATATATGTTTGGGTTGTCAAAAGTTCTTAAAAAGGCAATCTCTGGCTGTGTACTTCAGGACCAAACAAGATCTTTGTTTCTTCTGTCGCATTTCTTTGATGAAAAATGTCAAGCTCATCTTCAGTGATCCTGTTGTTTTTCCCAAGGCCAAAGTCCTGTAATTGTAATAGTTGTTTTTATTTCAGTGTGGTGTTTGCTCTAAAGAGCTGACTCCCATCTTTTCACATGAGCAAAGAATCACATGTCATTACTGCTTTTCAGCTACACTCTGAGGCCTAAGTGGTATAAATACACCACTAGATAAGACTACCGCCCAGTGTGATTGAATTACATGACGATAATATGAAATGATAGTCAACATCACAGCATTTAGCCTCCTGTTGCGTTACGTCTTTCCCAGTGTCGTTATGGTTTACGGGTAGTTTAATGAAATTATTTTTATATTTTGTTGCTGCAATGAAGTACAATGGGCATAAAATAAATTTTGATTAGACGGAAAGTAAAAGGACAAACTCTGCTGTAAATATTTTATTTGGCCCTGATCTTAAATTAACACAATTATTGAAGCATCAACACATCAGTCAGAAAAAAAACGTTAATTTTAAGTCATTTTAAAAACCACCATTAGTCAATTCTTGGTCTTCTTTTGAGGAGTTATAAAGCCAAAAATGTATTATTGTTGAGAAATTTGGTACATTCACTTTAGTTCACGATGGTTAGGGTGTATCGGTAGCAGAACCAAATTCAGAACCAATATATGAACCATAAATCTTTCTGGAGTTAAAGTGAGATGAGCTGTCTTTATTACTCCTGAAAATCAGACATCAACAATTTGGCAGCAGCATTGGCGCCATTAAAGCTTCACCAGGACAATAAAATTGCACATCAAACTTACGAGGAGATACAAGGAACAACAAAGGCAAGAGAATCATCTGAGCACCGTGGCTGGCTGATGGGTGGGGGTCATCTTCATCTCCCACTCTGTTGCTCTTGGGTGAAGGTGATGAGGAGCACACGACCACAATCGGACAGGTCGATGACACTAGCAGGCGATCCTGAACAGCTATGGTTGGCAGCTGTTCGCCTTTTAGCGGATGCCCTTTCGACCCAGGAACCGCAGGACTGCGTAGTTGTAGGTGGTGGCGATCATGTACACAAACTGTGAAAGAAAATGTTTTAAAAGAGTTAAAGTTTGAACTGTACATTTTTTTTCAACGCCTTTTCATGATGCTTCTTAAATCATGAAGAGAGCAGTCGCTCACCAGTGCAAGCAGAGTGATGCCGGCCCCGGCAAAAGCAGCTATGTACAGGTCGTAGGTGACGTAGAACTGTAGAACCACACACGTTTGTGTTAAACATGCTCATTTTCTCACTCACCCTTTCCATAATCAAGAACGGATTGAACATTTTGTTTGTGCAAACTGCTAGCACTGTAGAGTGCAACATTTGATTCATGCACTCACCTCACTGGTTTTGCAAATAGAAGCCAAGGTCATCCCACAAGACTTTCCTGGCATTGCATTCCAAGGGAGTAGACCTTGAAATAAGAGACATCGCGCAGGTTCATTTAAATGCCTCCAATTTATGATGATGCACTCGAGCTCCTGCACCAGCAGGCGAGTATTAGTAAATAGATTAACACGAAGGAACGCTTATCTTTGTCGTTCCTGCACTAAGGCAGCAACTAGCTTGGGATGTTCTTCTCAATGATTAATTCATTTCTGTCATGGAGACATTAACATTCTTATCAGGCGGGCGTGCGGTCAGTCATTAGGAGAGCAACGCACCGTACTGCCTGGCGTCCATGCAAATCCAGCCGTGCTGATTAATGCTGGGGGTTGTTTCAGCCAGGATGTTGATGTTGTGGCAGGTCTGCTCCATGTTGAATAAAAAGAAGACCGGGATGGCGCTGAAGGCAAACACTGCCAACCAGATGAAGGCCAGGATGTACGTCACGATGATAAACTGTTGGAATACAGTACACAGTTTGCTGGGTCACTCGAACGTGGCACAGGAAAAAGGTTTTAGTGTGATAAATGTGGTGCCGCTAAATAAACCGTGGAGCATAATTCATGATTCCCTGGAGAAATCATGAACCCCAGAGCTTTTCACTGAGAATCATTCCGGTTGTGTAGCAATGACAATGGTGTCATGTCTCCCCCCTCCTTGTTTGACTCCTCCCTGCTCACTGTTAGGCTGAGGCATCGGCCGCACTGGGTGCTCCTGAACTCTCCGAAGGACTGCTTGACGGCACTCGTGGCGTAGAAACCCTCGGCCAACAGAAAGATTCCATAGAGGAAGAAAAAAGACGCCAGGCCGTAGATCACGTACTGGAAGTACTCGATACTGAGACACAAAGATAAACCAGCTCAAACAGGAAACTGGGACAAGAAACGTCACAATTCAGATCATTTAATCAATGAACATGTGTCACTCACAAGGAGGCCATGACTGCAAAGTCCTGAGCATTGCGGGCGAAATATGTTTCCACCAGAACTTCAGTTTGGGTCAACGCTTCGTGCCCGCAGCCACAAAATAATGCCATGCCAGCATAGCACAGCAAGGTGGCCACCAGGGATGGGTAGGGCACTGCCCCAATGCACCGGATACAGGAATCATAACAACCTGAGGGGGCATAATATATCAGCACACAGGCGGCACACACCGCACATATAAGCACACAGCACATCTAAGCCACAGAGGAGGACTCTTCAGAGCTAGGAGAGAAGCCCTGCTTTGGCTGCGAACCCATGTGCACACACCCAAACTCCACGAGCAAAAAGGAAGCAACAGAAAAAAAGGCCACAAAGCACGTTCAAGCAGCAATCCCCGACAAAGCAGCCAGGCGGAAGCCGTTACGGCTGATCTCGTGGCGATCTTGCGCACTCCTTCCAGTCTAAGCGGCGCTGTTGAAGCAGGTAGCAAACATCCACAGTGTTAATACATGCATGGACAGAAATGGGAGAAAGGAAGGCACCTAGTGCTTTGCAAAGCCAAGGCTGTCTGACTGGAAACATCTGCTGCTTCTGATCCTGTGCTCCACGATGAGAAAAACGCTGCCCACAAGGTGTTTCCCGGTAAAAGAACTCCCTCTGCGCTGATTGGAACCGTATTTGCAGGCTCCTCTGCTTCTCCCCACACCTTGCAGCTCCTTCTCTACTATCTCTGGTCCTGCCCTCTTTGTCCGGCGGTCACAGGCGTCACCAGGCAATTGAGAGATGGAACTGAAACACCGAGTTCAGGAGCCCAGAGAAAGCTGCTCTTTGTGGCTGCAAATACAGCATCCTTTGTCTTTGCCCCGATCAGGGGACAAACAAAGAGCAGCGATGTCAAAGGAACAAAGAACTTTGTGCCCCGCACACATACACCCGCAGTGGTGCACGGCAGCCCAGGGGTCACCAGGATCATCTCAACACCACCGGCAATGTCACTGCTGAGGCCATCCTCCATCCACAGCTGCCCGAGTTTGGTACCAAGACACCGAGTGTCCAGGCTGGCAGGGGCAGAGTTAAAAACCAAACACTGGGCAGAGGCATATGGAATGAGGGGGGACATTTAAATATCTCCATAACAACAACAACAACAAGACTCAAAATACTGTATTGCTGCTCCACACCGGGAAGGATTTATGAACATTTAAATTGCAAAAATGTTCACCAGACTATAGATGGAGGAAAGAAGCAGCTGGTTAAAGAGTCAAACAAACTGCTATTAAATATAAATATTAACAGCAGGAAGGCTGCCAGAGTCCGGCTGACAGCAACGGAGCGACCCACCGCGTCAGAGCCGCAGATCGAATTCGGTGCAAAAGGCAACGATGTGGGCACCGGTTCATCGACCACAACTGGAGAAGCTGCTCACAAACGTGTGAGTTAAACAAGGCGAGGGGAAGATTTCTCTTGTGCACACTTGCTAATTTCTACCCAGAGCCCATGTGGCAATATCTTGACCTCTTCCACATGAGCGACCTGGCATGGCCTTGGTTTGATGTCTGCCACTGTGATTCCAGTCCGCCAGACGATTAAAATATATTAGAGCGGGGAAAAGAGTTGCCGCTGTGTACAAAACGTCCAAAAGCATCCTCAGAAAAAAAGAATTAGTGCGTGTGAAAATACAAGGGCAAAGGGTGACTCAGTGATAAATCAATATCCCAGAGCTGCTTATTAAAATACTTTTGATGAATGAAAGCATATAAATCATAAAACATTGCCCCCTCGCTGCACAAGGGCAACATGTCTGAGGACAGAAAGGTATTAGAGCCAAGATTAGTCAGTATCGAGAGCCACTTTTTCAAATCACATTAATAATAAATGACAAGCGTTATTAAAACGTTGGTGCACTCACCCATGTCCAGAGAGGTGTGGGGGGGCTTTTGAAGTTTTGCTGGGTGGCCTCGTGATGGTGATATGAGAAGATGAGAAGTTAATCCTCGCCACTCCTTTATGAATCTGCCCCGCGCTTTTGTCTCATCAACAATAGAGGGACCACGTCTCCCCAAGTGACATCTTAAAGTCACAAAGTCCCATTTCAGCTGCCAGTCATTATTTATAGAGCCACAGGACAAGGGACAGAGGGGAGCAGGCTTTTGAATTTTTGAAGTATTTGTTCATATGTACACTATCATACCTGTTTGGGTTTAAATCTTACACTTTTTTAATCATAATGAAATTTGTCAAACTCAGATTAAAAAACTTAAGCCTTTTGTCCTCCCTGAAGACTGCCGGTTCACTGTAACAAATTTCGTTATTTTACATTTACAGATCATCTTTAACTGCCTGCTTGGATGCCCAAAACTAAATTTGCTTGCTGAACACGTGCGCAGCATCAGCAGAGTGACACCTCTGGTTCCTCAGAGCAGCATCTTCACAACAGAGATGAGAGGTGTGAACAGATGAAAGAGGGGGCGCCTGAAACAACAACAGTGACTGACATGGATGAAGTTGACCAACAAGGGTGACATTGACTGCCGGGTCCAGCTGCTGCCCTCCTTCCCTCCCTCCCTCTTGTTTGACCCAGTTGATGTCAAAGCTGGGTCCAGTACAAAGCATCCAGTGTGGAGAGGGAGAAAACACCATGTTGTCTTTTTTGTTTTTTTTTTTCTTTGGAAAGCCGTCTGATGTTATTTTTTGTGAGACATTCAACATGAAAATTTAATATGTTACGTAAGTTATCTGTGGTGACCTTATTGTATAGCGCTGCAGGACTGGAACCTGCTATTTTACAAAAATGCAAATGAATAAATAATAAAGCACAGAGAGGAGCGGTGCCATTGAAGCCTCTGACAAAACATGTAAAACACAGAGACAAAGTGAGTGAGAAGCATTATTAATTAATCCGCATCTATACTGGGTGAGAATAAGTGGAAGTGCTGTCAGCTCTACTCCGGGAATGTTTTAATGGCAAAAATGTGAACAGTTAAAGGAGAGCAATTAATATAGAGGACTCTCAAAGGACAAACTAGTATGTCTGATTTAAAAATGTATCCATTTAGGTGTTAAAAGAAGCTTGAAAAGGTCATCCAGATGACAAGAACATCTGCAGCTTAGCTGAGAAATAATTCAGCAACATAAATACTGATAATCAGTTAGCCTCCAAATGCATACATTTACCGCAACAGCTGTGATAACTATAATACTTTGGACAGATGGCAGTCATGATATTTCTCTATGCTAATTTTAGCACATGCAATGTTGGAATTATTAAACACTAGTATTTGTTTAATGATCTCTGTCAGCGAGTTTAAAGAAAGGCTGCTGCATATTTATATTTAAACATCCTCTAAGTGTTTTTCGATTTTTGGTAACATTGCACACTGACCCGAGTCAGTGTGTGTAATTGTTTGCTGTGAGATGGACATGCTCACACTGGTGAGCACACACCGGTATTTACACATGGAAATCGGTATCATGCATGCGTTTATACTGGGGAAACGGTACCCCCGCAAAAGTATTTGCAGCGACTCCCCTCTTCATTATGACAGTGCGCATTGTGTTGTCATTTGGCAGAGTGAACAAACAACGTCCCACAAACGAGGGTGCGATTGGAACGCATCAGGCTCAGGCGGACATGGACTGAATGGCAATGACCTCCTGTGGAGGAAGCCTAAATTATTTGTGTCACCATACAGCAGAGAAGAGAAAGAAGTGCATTTGCTTGTGTGTTTGATTGTCTTTTGGGATAATCTCACAGTTGGCTGGCTGTTTGCAGGCCTATCATCCTCCAGATGTGTGAAGCTTGACCCTGAAAATGCAGGAGTCGACCTTCACAATCTTTGATTACAGAGGTTGGCGGGTGTGTTATCATGAATCCCACGGAGTCCAGATATCATCCCAACTCACCCAGCTCTGCCTCTTACTAAAAAGTTCAAGTATAATGAACTTACTAGTGTTCAGTTTTGTATCCATTAAGTTTGACTTAAACCTTAAAGGAACGTGGTGTAATATTGATAATATATAAGGGTCTACTGGTAAAAAATGCATGGAAACATTGAATATATATATATTTTTGTCTTTGAAGAATGAGTACATGTGTACTTTCAGATTTGTTTAGGTGTGATTGTAATTACACCTGACCCATACCAAACTGACTGGTTTTTTAGATAACCACACTATCGCCTGAGGACAACAGACAGGACATTTTGGTGGATGGTACCAAATATGGTGGCCTACAGCAGCAACAGGCTTCTGACAAGTTCTCTAATAGCACTCTAGCATAGTTTAAAGGACGCGCTGTTGTATCTTATTACATTGCCACATAAACGGTAGAATTTCCACATGGGACAAGACTCAACGGTTCCAAAAGTCTTTTAATGGTTTTCCTTTAAACAACAATCAGATCGTTTCAAATTATTCAAAGTTGGTCTTCATGTCTGCGCAGACTGACCCATAGAGCTTATGTTTCGGCAGATGGTCCAAACCTCTTGTCATGACATACCTTTTTGAAAATGATGATATTTAGTCAGTATCCATACAGTTACAATGTAATTACAGTTATTGTTCTGAATTCTTTACAGTATTCATTAATGAAGGACAAATCAAATGTAAGTTTAAGTTTATTCTGTACAAAGAAGCCAAGCTAAAAGAACCATGAGCTGGTTTGAATAGGAAAACACATTTTAAGCAATTCTATTTCATAGCAAAGCCAAAGTTATATTTGTACAACATATTTAGCCAAAATATAGACACATAAAATAAAGATAGTGCAACGATACTGAAAAATAAGACTATAATCTAGATTGCACAACACATATAGTATGCAAAACAAAGGGCTAATTAAAACCACGTTTCATTTACATTTGTGGAGCTCATTTCTCACACATGAACACGCTCACGCCCAGGCGCGCGACCACGCACACATGCAGCTGTTCTTATTTGCAGGTATTTCGTCGTAGATCTTGGGAAAATCTTGAACACGTGACCAGTTAACTTCAACCGAAATTGATGATTCAGTGATTCTACAGTAACTCTTCATAACAGTAAGTTACAAGGTCTTTTTTAACGCAGTTAAATTACTTTTTCATTAGAAGCAATGCGCCATGTGAGATGTATTAAAAGCAGTAATAATAATAATAATAGTAATAATAATCACTGGTTATGGTCTCCACCGTGAGATGAATTGATCAAAATCTATAGAGTAATAAAAAGCTTATCATACAAATCCAGCTGTATAAACATTATACTAAGTTCTTACTTGGTAAAGTCCCCAAAAAGCCAAAGTGGAACATGAAATGCACTTTCTTTTTCGACTGCCTTTGAAAATGACTTTATAAAATGACTGCAGTTAGGTTTCCTATCGTGGGAGAGCAAAGGCAGAATGTCGGCGGTTGTACATCTTTGGAAAAGACAAAACAAAGATATCTGATTCCTATTTTACCTACATATCCTAAATACAGCTGTACATTTTCATGTTATCTAAGTTTAAGCTCCCATCAGCTTCCTCTGCCAAGCTATACCCGTGTGGTGGAGTGGGTGCTGGGCAGGCCTTTAGAGCTGTAACCAGCAGGGAAGGTGCTGTACGGACTCATGTTGGACAGGCCCATCAGTGAATTGGGGATCATGGTGATGTTGTTGGGTGTCATCAACGGGATGTCGTCAGGGGAGTGGCGCTGGCTGAGTGAGTAGTCCATACTTGGTGAGACGTGGAGAGGATTATGAAGGGCCTCACACTGGCTCCTTTGCTGGGATGACTGGCTCTCATCTATGGTGCTGGTGTGGCTCATGTTGTTACCCTTGGTATCACACTGGGGACTGGGTTGCTGGGACGTGTCCTGCCGGCTGCGTTTGTCCTTGCGGTAGTACAGGGCAGCGAATGCCAGGACGTTGAGGAAAAGCAGCGACGCGCCGACAGCAATGGTAACGCTGAGCTCTGTAGAGTAATCTCTTGGATTGGGCATGATGAGAGGGCCCATCTCCCTCCCGCTTTCTCCGTTGTGGCCAGGCGATGCAGGTGGCCGACCAGTGGTGCCAGATCGCTTACCATTGGACTGGGTGGGATCCAGTGGGGTGACCTTGGTGGTGGTGGAGGAGTAGTGGAACATGTCATGGAGGTTGTACAGATGTGGCACCAGGTGTTTCCAGAAGGCCACCTTGGTGGCCCGGTAGTGATCACGAATCCGAGGCTTCAGGCCGATGTGCAAGTACAGCTGATCGTAAGGGTCATACTTGGACCAGGCCACCTCTTCAAAACGGTTGGCCTTAGTATGGATGAACTTGGTGTCCTGTGGCACAGGCTTGTTTGGATCCCTGTGGACACATCATATATACAACATAATAAATTAAAAACACCTCTTTAAAAATTCCAGAATAAAAAAACAAAACATATCCAAAGGCTATCCAAATGATGTCTTTTCTTTCCTATAAAAGCATAATGTGTGGTGTCACTGATTAATATTGTGCTGTTCTTGCAACTCTGGATATTCAGCTCTACAGTTTACTGACTTTTTGTTACGCTAAAGATGACAGAGATTTATCAAGTTTCACCTTAATAGTCTCCTTGTCAACACAACCTTTTTAGCTGAACATGCTGTAAGCATTTATCAGCATTTCCTTGTAAATTTTAAAATCCACCTCCTGTAGGAAGCCTGCCCAAAGAGATAAAACTTCATGTGGACGAGAAAAGATTATCCTGAAGCCTTTTCAAGGGTTGCCTGTATCCTTTGTAGGTATTTAATGAGAGCGTTAAATAAATAATACATAAGAAACACATGATGGTTCTCTGCTTCATTCCATGCAGCAGTGATTGGGGAAGCAGAATTACGCTGCCTGAGCTCCACTGTCAGTCAACTTACTACAGCCATGATGTCACTTACCCACTCTTGGCAAAGTTGGTCCAGTACGTCATCACCACGGCACTGAGCATGATGTCATTCCTGGAGAAGTTACATGGGAACAGATCAGTTGGGCCCACCATGGGGATGCCGAACACGTAAGGCACCTCGTCACCATGTGCCGAATCTGACCACACGGGCTTCATGAGGCTCTGGCAGTGGTGGTAGAAGGCGTAGAAGTAGGTTGGCGAGCCGTAACGAGCGTGCAGGTCAGCCGTCACCACTGAAGGCTCCACCCACTGGTGGTCAGTGAAGAGGGCAACCAGGGTCTTCCTCCTGGTCTCTGGGTTGTCCTTGTCAGCCCAGTCTGTGTACATGAATTTAATTGTCTCCCTCAGCGTGTCCTTTCCTTCTGGGTAACCGTACAAACTGTCAACAAAATCTGACACTGCAAAGTCGAAGTCACTTCCAGACACGCCGTCCTCCAGATCCATCACATTCTCCACGAAGCGCAGTCCCTCGCCTTGGTTGACACCCAGCATAATATCATAATTGAGGAACTCGCCCTGCTCCATCAGGATCTCTGGGTCATCTGGAATGACGTCTCCATCTATGACGGGACCGAAAGCCACACGATATCGGGCAGCTTGGATGTCTTGCTCCACCAGCTCTTTAGCGCTCTTCTTCTGCAGGCAGGAGACCATGTCAACAGTGTCCAGCACATTGCAGCCCACTCTCTCGGCCAGCATACGGGTGTACTTGACTGGTTGGTAGTTGACAGCCCAGCTGGATAGCGCAGAACCACTCTGGATGATGGCTCTGTGGAACAAACCTGCACACCAAAGAGAGGAGAGAGAGAGAGAGAGAGAGAGAGAGAGAAGGCAAATGAAATAACCAGCTATTCCCACTCCTGCCCCTTAATTCCAGTTTAATCAATAGGCTTTTTACTAGAAACCTTAAAAGCACCCTAAACCACGTCAAGTAAATACACAATCCATCTTCGACAAATTTCTATCGACAATAATCTTTGGCAAGAAAACTTGCGCTTTGAATATCTTAGATTAATGATTACTAAAGGTGAGACAGTTTAAGTTGAGTCTTGGTGATGAGACGTTAAACAAATGATTTTTTGTTGATGCTTTATGTAGCATCTTTACCACCATGTAGCAACTGAATAAAGGTGCAGCACAGACTCAGAGGAAGGGTCTTCTTTCTAATTATTTCACAGCATTTGTAGAACAGTTAATAGAGTCCCTCTAAAAATCAACACAGCGTGCACAGAGACTGCTGACGCCAACTGCACAGTGGAAGGTTTGTGCAGAGGGCTGAATATGCAGTAACCGTGATCCTTCAGTGTTGATACAGTAAACACGCTGCTCGGTTGAATTGTTACTGCGCTGTGCATCCGCACTGTCTCTGTGGATTTGGCATCCCACACCTAAAAGTGACAGTGATATGAATCAAGTCAAGAAATACTCTGCTGAGGTTGAGCGTGGCAGTGCCTACGAGAAGAAGGCTGGGGCAGTGTCACTTTCTTCCTTCTTTGCTGTCTTTTATTTCTTTTTTAGGGCAACTGCTAGCTAGGCTACTTCAAAGACAGCCAGAGGTCTTTGTGCATTTGCTGCAACCCAGGGAGAGCATCAAACACAAACCACAAAAAAGGACAGTTGCCACAGCTGCCCTTGCATTAATAAAACAACGTCATTTCTGTCCTGCAGAGACCAGCACAGGTAAGAGAACACACGCAATAATAACCATATCAAAGCACAGTAAAAATATGTATGAAATATTTAGTCTTTCAGGTTCATGCAGCAAAGTTGTATTCAATCAAGGTTATGATAATGTAAAACATTATTTTGTAATTCAATATAAAAACTGGAACGCTTTTTTATTACCTTGCATTTGATCTCAAATGATTGAAATATTAGTCATTTTGAAAGAGGCCAGATGTGAACTTCTTGATGGCATTTTGCATTTTAAGAGATTCACATTTGAAGAGTTAAAGCTTTTAGACTGATGAAAGTAAGTAGATACAGATCAAAGCAATAAATTACTGAACCCTCGTTTGCTTTGCTCTTCAAACTTCATCTCTTTGTCAGAGACTAATTAAAGATAAACTCAAAACAATGAACAAACATTTCAAAAAGCCTAAAATGTCACTTGTGTGAATTAATAAGCATTTCAACTGCAGCTGGCACGCAACACAAGACACAAAACTGTGTCTTCAGAGTTAAATGACACATTCTTACCTTCTGAGTGGTGGGACAGAGTCAGCAGGCTGACACAGGAAGCTCCGATTCCAGATCCAAAGACTGTGATGCGACCCGGATCTCCTCCAAAGTAACCAATGTTCTTACTGATCCAACGGAGCGCTTGAATCTGATCCAGGAGTCCGTAGTTTCCTTTGGCTGCCTGGTCTCCGGTACTGAGGAAGCCTGAGGTGCACAGAAAGGCAACAGAACCAGTGGAGAAGTCCAGATAGTCAGCTTATCTCACAGCTTTGATCTGAAGTTGTAGCCCAGCAGGGCAACCAAAAGAACTGACAGCATTTCCCCTGAAGAGAACGTCAGCCTTTGCTCTCTCTGATGGTGTCGTGACTGCTTTAGTTTAGCCTCCGTGCAACAGCAGCTCTCCTCGACAAATCTGAAAGCTCTCTGCACATATAGCTTCATAAGATTTGGAGGTCATGAATAAATAAAGGCACTTGTTTCTTTGCAGGAATTTAATTAATCTTCACAGGAGTCACAGTAGCTCTACTAACTGATCTTTTTACATTCCTTTCCCCTGTCTCATTTAAAAAATATGAAATGTCTTGAGAATGCCCTTGAGAATGCTGCAACCTCAGACCATATCAGATAGATTCATCTAAAAGGGTAGAAATTGATGCATACTTGAACTTGTTGCTCCCGATTACGCTATTAGTTAAGCGTATAAAACCAATGACTTTTCCTGACAGGTCTGCGTTTTATGGTTGATTACCAGCAAACTCTTTGACTGCTGAGACGAAACAAGGACTAAAACTGCAACTGAAGCTCTAGTAAAAGAGAAAATGCCATCACCTAATATTCCAATCCTGTAGTTGAGCGTGACAACCACAACATTTCCATAGCTGGCGAGCACACTGCCGTCCATCATGTTCCCGGTGCCCTCCATATAGGAGCCTCCGTGGATGTACACCATCACGGGTCGGGCTTCGGAGTCCCTTATGTCTGCAACGTCAACACACACACACACACACACACACACACACACACACACACACTCATTTGTTGACAGGACAGTACGCTAATGAAGAGTCATCAACATCACTGAGCTTTAGATCACTGTGCCATGGGGGTAGAGTGCAGCAAAAGGCCTGTGGTGTGCAAGCAGGAATGGCATTTAATAAATGTATGGAAAATACACAAGGGCTAAATGAAAAAATAATGTCATACATAAGCAGCAGAAGTTGTGCTACTGATGATCAAAATCAGGCAATTTGATCCAAGGTCAACAGTTCAATAATATGAAGCTTGCACATACATTGAAGTCATGTGTACTAAAGCAGCACGCTATAGTGGGCTCTTTATCTAAGGCTACAAACTCAAACTAAAACTTTAATAAAAGTAGAAAATCCATATTTCATGCTCGGAGACCAATTTGCTATATTAACCAATGGCTGTCTTTTACAGGGTTGATAAGACGAATGAGCATCAAATGCAACGTCGTGGTCGATGTGTCGAGTCAGTGGAGATAAAATTCCTACTGTAAGCACAAGACGAGAGCAACAGGAAAGGCAAACTTATGTAATCATAAATCAGGCTGTTTTTTTTTTTTTTTTCAATATGCTGAAAATAACAGAGCCCCCACAGGAAACAAGAACTAGGAAGTCAAGGATCTTAATCCTCCAAATTTAAGCGAAAACGATCCATACATCAAGAGTTCGAGCTCACGAAAATACCTTCAGATATATGAGTCTCAGCATGTGAGAAAGCCGCCCCCTTTTTCTTGTGTTGGCTCCCTAAGATTCACATGAAGAAAAAAAAAAAGTCATTTTTGCAGTTGAACACAGTTTCGGGAGCTGACAGCTACAGGAGGTCATTTATCACTGAAAATATTAATGGGTGGCAAAAATAATTTGTCGGGTCAAGTTTATAGAAACGTGCAGTTGGAAGTACTGCAGATGCACAAACAAAAGTTTCAAATTGGTGAAACGAGTAATGAAGTCACGGACTGCCTTGGGTGGGTTTTAAATAAACAACGGACGAGTCTGAAGAATGAAAAAAAAGACAGTGAAGGGTTGTGCTTTTTCTAATGTAATATGAATGCAAATGTGAAATATAATCAACCTATCTGTGCACTGTTGGGGGGGTGGGTGAGTGAGTGGGTGGGGAAGGGGGGGCTCCCTTTAGGCAGCAATCATTCAGAAGCTTGGTAAGATGTTGGGCTGCACCATTTTGAATCACTGGCTCTTGAGTGTGCTGTTTATCAGTTGTTGCTATGCTACCACACACAGAAATCTAACAGCGTCTGTGTCCACACATCCTGTAGCCATGACTGCCAAATAAAAATCCTTAAAATTCTGCGCATTAATTCCAGTGGGGTGTTTATTTTGAAAGAATTTATACTTAATAAAATAGTGGTGGCAGTGCTATTGATGGTGACTCAGCCCTTGGTGGCAGCACATGAGAAGTGGTGGCAGACGTGCTTTAAGATGACAGCAGGAGGAGATGGAGAGCAACACTGAAGCCACGGGGAACAAGGACAAGTGGACAGAAAACACTCAAACTCACCATCCTCGGTGGGAGCATAGATGTTTAGATATAAACAGTCCTCGCTCTGATCCTGAATGTAGGTGGCTACTGTGTCCAGGTTGTAGGTGAACCAGATGGGCATCATGATCTCTGGCACTGTGTTGTGGATGTTCTGAGGGCACACGGGCATGAAGTGTGTGGCGTTTTTGATCCCTGACCATGAGGCAGGCTGCTCAGGCGGCATGAAACGCTTGTCACCCACAGGAGGGGCAGCGTAGGGGACCCCCAGATACTGATCAACGGGTCTGAGCACCTCGCTGGGCACAGGAACCCTAAGGCCTCGCAGTTTCCCAAACTGGGTGGTCACTGTTGGGTAGAATTTCTGGCTGGTTGTCTTTGTGAAGGACCAGCAGGAACATAGTATCCACCAAAGAAGAGCACAGTGGGTGATGGTCACAGTCCCTTGCTGATGTAGCAGGTGTGAAGGCAACAGATGGTCTCTGAACGTAGCCAGCCACATGATCTAGACAGTGCCTTGGAACAGCACGAACGCACGCTGTAGAGTCTGCTCAGCCCCTCTGCACCCACTCTGTCAGACAGGCATCACCCACGGCACCTTTGACTCTGATGGTTATCAAACCCAAATACACCTCAGCCAAGTACGGACCGCCCCAACTCCCACAGTTCATCGCAGTAAACGTAAACCTGTAAACAAGAAGAAGAACAAGACAGAAACCAGGATAACTGTGTGAACGTTGTTATTACAGCTGACAGAATGATTGAATCTCCGATGACACACTTTTATATGATTTTAATCTCTTGGCGCAGACTGAAGACTGAGACGAGGAGGTGATGGAGGATTCTGCAAAATCCGTCTGCTCTGATGCCGGAGTGATGTTACAAAAGCATCTCAAGATAAAAAAGGTGTTAAACACAGTTTGGTTAATCCTTAAACGCAACAAAACAAACACAAAAAGCGTCACATCTTCACCTGACAAGAGAATAATGAGAATTCACTGTGGAGAATTTATTATGGCTATAATACACTGCGTTTCAAAAACACGCCAAGAGGAGGGAATATTCATGCTGTTTACATCGTTGTTTGTGTATTACATGCCAGGTACACTGTCTGGCACATAATGGAAAAGTCTCAGAACCAGCACGTCTGATGGGACCACACTCGCACCACCTCCACCATACAGCAGAGTAATTGCAGGCTAATTGAAAAGCTAGAGGAAGGCAGTGATACACAGCGGCAGGCCGTTTGTGTTTAATATCAGAGGAAAAGGATCCTTTTGCACTTCTTATTTTTAGAATTTGATTCAATTTAGCCTGGAGCGCTGCCTATCTGCATACTGCACATTATGCAGCATATTTCCTCTAGTCTCTACTGTCTTTTTTTTTCACATTGTTATGCAAAGCTTTGCTTTATGTTAAGCATTATCAATACTGACTGTGTGAGTTCCTTTTTAATTGATGAATTCTCAGCTGTTGAAAAATGAACTGTTCAAAAAGCAGGCTATGCTAGTTCAAATTAAGTGGTCATCAAAAATGCATACTTTCGCAGGGTTCTAGATACAGTTATTAGTATGCTTGGCACCAGGCTCGTCAACGAAACACATGCAAAAGCAAGTTTGTTCTCCTAATCAAATGTATTACTGCCTAGAGCTTTGTCTGCAGTCTGCAGAGAAAAAGCTTTCCCTCATTTTGATGAACCCATCTATTAAGACCAAGGACACTTTCCTTCCTTTCTCAAATAGCCAGCTAACTAACCAGAGATGTAGGCCATTTGGCTTTTCCTTTTCCCTGAAGCATTTTGTTTACACTGGCAAAAACAACAATAAATGCCACTAATTTCCCTATCACAAGCTGTTACAAAAGAGGCATCAATTGTCTCTGTAACATTAAGGAATGTGGAGGAGAATCAGCTTATATCATGTAGAATCCGTTGAGAATTAATGCTTCCACAGGCCACTAGGTCCGTGTTGATAAATGTGCCTGGTAACCAAAGGAGGACGATACTGTCTTCCTCCATGTCCTATTTGCTGTGTGACAGTGATGTACAGCTCCCGGGACATTAAAATGGGAAAGACAGAGAACAAGATTTTTTTCCTGTAGATCAGGGCACATTCTGCTTTCAAAGTGACAGTGATTATTCATCATTTTAGGGGTAGAAATTGTCTACTCTGTAAATCTGCTCATGTACTGTGAAGTTGTGCCCATAATCTAACAATTTGCAGTCAGGGGCTTTTTTTTTTTTTAATTATTATTGGTTTCACCAAAGATGGTTGATGTAAACAGAAGAGAAAAACAGAAAAATAAAATCCGGATGCATTAGAAATGTGTTTACATCCGGGGTTTTGAACGTATTTCGCAATTGGGAACGAAGCTAAGCTTTAAATCGTTTAGGAACGCACTTTGACCTGCTGATAAATGTTCCCAACTTATCAAATGTGAATATTTTGAGGATTCTGATTTGAACTGAGAGCAAGATGGCAGCAGGGAAAGTTTAAAGATTTAAATTTTGACGCGTAAGTGCATGCAATAATTACCCGTTCAGAGTCTTTAGACTTTTACAGCTTTTACACATTATTGTTACAGCCTATTTTGAACCAGGCAGATGTTGATGTTGGTGATTTGGAAGGGGTGCGGGGTACATTGGCTTTCCGGGAATCTAACACTTTAATTCCCATTTGACTGGCTTGATCTCAATTACAGAGCCATTAGAATGATTGCTCTAATCACGTTTCTCGCTCACCCTTCTCTACGCCGATCATTGACAGGCATACAATTCAGCACCGATTCACCACTAATAAAAATCTCGGGGGACAACATTTTATCGATCGCGTTGTGGTGTAGCCCCTGGTCCTCAGACATGAAGCCTTTACGCACTACATCAGATCCCAAACTGGGCTCCGATTGCCCTTGCAACATACAAATCGACTGGTGTGAATCAAAGTGGGAGGACGGATTCCCAAAATTTCCACAATTTAGCAGCATAATGACAAGAAAGACCGCATCAGATAACACACAGGTAGTATTTAACACAAACCACTGGCGCTTTCTGGAATAAATGAAGAGATCAGTGGGGAGAAGACGCACAGCCACAGCCCAGATAGCATCGACAAACTGCTGTAGTGTGTGTGTCCGTCCGTCCGTGTGTGTGTGTCACGTTGTGACTGAGAAGCTGCTTTAATAGGTAGATACATTGAATTAAAAAGGAGAGAGAAAAAAAGGCAACAAACGCTCGAGCGATTTTTATTGCTCTGATTTTTGTCCCGGTGCCAGTGATCAATCCGAACAAAGATTCGTCCCACGGAAGGAGAAAAAACCCCGAGCCATTAGGTTTACTCACCTGCTTTTACAGAAGCTGACACACGCTCCTTGCCGAGATTTCATCCATATTCCACCCCCCAGTTTCGCTTTCAGACGAAATGCCGTGGCTAAAATATCCCTCCGATTTGGGTATCAAACCAGCGGATCTATACTACTCTTATCTCCTGCTTTGCACAGTCTGTGTGCTTTGCGCATTCACGACGCCAAGGTCAGGAGCGCCAACGGTTTTAATGGAGCGCCCACCATAGAGATCTCACTGCCAGCGCGTTACTAGGCAACCGCCGGGATACGCCAGTGCATTAAATTCACCCTCCAACAACCGACAAAATCCTAATTTAGAAACCATTAAGTAACCACCTTCACCCCGGACAGCACTCACGTACTCATGCGCCTTTCACTGGCACAAAACCCGTGTGCCAGACAAATGTTTACAAAAAAAGTGCTCCTGCTGTGCAGGTTGAGAAGATGTGCATTTCGAATGCATTACATTTAATTGGCGTGAGGCTTTTAGTGACTACACTGTGCAAAGCATGACAAAATGGCAAGAATCAATCTAGGAAAGGGCAGAAAAATACAAACCATCCTTCTTCCAGTTTCCTGGCTGCTGCTGTAATAGCCTGTGGTTCAAATTAGATTCTTTAATCAATGTTTGTAGCAAAGCCTGAACACAGGAACTCATCAAGCCCCTCTCCCCTAATCACTATGGGTGTAAAAGGGACTTGCAGTGACCAAAAAACACTGAGCACACACTTGTTTAAGCAAGTCCACAGGTAGTGGATTGATTTTATATAGCTGCTCTTAATGTACTTTGAGAAATTGTCAACAGGTAACGGGAAATACAATGGCAAAAAAGTATTTAGTCAGTATTTAGCTCTACGGTTTGCACAAGCAACACATTACAGTTATGACCACCGGTCATTAAAAAAGGAGGCGTTTGGGGGAAATACTTGCACTGTCAGCAACTAAGCAGCCAGAAATCTATCCAAAGGAGTTCCAAAAGCAACAACACACTCATTTTAACACACTCATTCCTGTTTAAGTTACTCTGCTTTCATAAACTGTCCTTGGATTTACAATGGGGCAAAAGCATTTAGTCAGCTACCGACTGTGAAGTTCTCCCGCTTAAAATGATGACAGAGGTCTGTCATTTTCATTTTCATCATAGCTACACTTGGCTGGATCCTCCAGTATGACAATGATCCCAAACACACCGCCCGGGCAACGAAGAAGTGGCTCCGTAAGAAGCATTTCAAGGTCCCGGAGTGGCCCAGCCAGTCTCCAGACCTCAACCCGATAGAAAATCTGTGGAGGCAGTTGAAAGCCCGTGTTGCCCAGCGACAGCCCCAAAACAACATTGCTCTAGAGGAGATCTGCATGGAAGAATGGGCCAAAATACCAGCTCCAGTGTGTGCGAACCTGGTGAAGACCTACAGGAAACATTTGACCTCTGTCATTGCCAACAAAGGTTATATTACAAAGTACTGAGTTGAACTTTTGTTATTGAAATAATTATTTTATGCAGGAATTTATAAATAAATTCTTTACAAATCCTACAATGTGATTTCCTGAATTTTTTTTTTCCACGTTCTGTCTACACAGTTGAAGTGTAGCTATGATGAAAATGACAGACCTCTGTCATCATTTTAAGCGGGAGAACTTGCACAATCGGTGGCTGACTAAATACTTTTGCCCCATTATAAATCCAAGGACAGTTTGTGAAAGCAGAGTATCTTAAAATGAGTGTGTTGTTGCTTTTGGAACTCCTTTGGATAGATTTCTGGCTGCTTAGTTGCTGACAGTGCAAGTGTTTCCCCCAAACGCCTCCTTTTTTAATGACCGGTGGTCATAACCGCAATGTGTTGCTTGCGCAAACTGTAGAGCTGGGAGATCTGCATTATCTTCTCATTATCTATTATCTTCTGCTTCATTTCTTTAAAAACAACAAGTTTTTTTAAATATTTTTGTGCACACACAGTAAACAGTGACTGTTTAACACACATGGACAGAGAGAGATTAGACCGGAACATTCCTGAAGCCATAGTATGGCCTGTGATGCACAAAGCACATCCTGAAAGGAAGAGGCTGTGTCCAGTCAGGTTTAGCCTAAAGAGCAATCTGAATCAGCTTGATTATAGGAAGAGAGATTTAAAAAAAAAACAAAAAAAAAAAACTTCCGTTGTGTTTGGTGTGCTTGGACAGCCAATGTCCTGAAGTAACAGCACAAGAGGTTCTATTCTGGTTCATGATGAAGAGGTTCAGATGCGTTGAAATGATAATTCTCTTACACATCATTATCTTCTGGCTAAGGTTATTTTTCAGTCTTGATTCAAGATTTAAGATTCAAAGCTTTATTGTCATATGCACAGTAAAGAAGCACGTTTCCCTGTACAATGAAATTCTTACTTTGCTGCCTACACTGGATGCCAAGAGTATATAAAAAAAATGAGGCAAAGAGAGGCATGCAAAAATACAAAAATACAATAAAATGGGAACAATAAAATACAATACAGTAAAATAGGAACACAAGCTTTATACTATGTACATGTGTTTTATACTATGTACATATCCCTATGATATGCTAATGCAGCTTTCTCCGCTAATCAAGTACTGGCATTGAATTTGTTTCTCTGTGTGTGAGGAAATGTCCAACCTGAATTAAACACTGATAATATGAGAAACAAAGGATAGCAAGATACTCCATCCATGCTTTCTTTGTTTAGAAGGAGGTTTAGTGATAGACGAGTGATGGAGTGCCCCTCAGTGGTCACCAGGTCACCAAAACGCAAGGACACCGACTAAACGGGTCACCGGTTTATTTCATATACACTATTTACTCTCGACTAAGTCAGAACCTCCAAACAAGCGCGTGCGCTTGTTTTGCGTCTGTGGGAGGAAACTGGAGTGAAAACATGGAAAATGCAAGTACAGCGCAGCACTGGGATGACTCCTAGCTGCTGTCTTTCATTTCAGGATGATAGAGACCATGTGTGCTCACCATCATTGCAGCAGGTGTTATTTATTGCAGCCTGCACCTGATCTCTTTACTCTGCTCTGTCAGCTGAGAGATCTTGTCTACACACGTGTGTCTATATGTGTCTAGAAAGGCTGGAGCCGGGACAGAGCCTAGAACCTTTTATAAATGAGGAATCTGTGCTAACCACTGTTCCACCATGCCACCAAATACACAAGAGAATACAGGTGCACTGGCAGCTTTGCAAAAACATCTGTATTCATGTTTAACCACAATATATGCTAGTAAATCAGTATCATATGAAGTGAATAAATGCTCCATGACCAACCCCAATTACTGAATGTCAGAAACTGGCAAAATAGTGATGCCATTAGTACATGCAGTAATACATCAGGAAAAAGTCAATATTCAATACTGGTAATGGCAGCTGGAAGATGCAATTTCTGTTTGCAACCTCCAGATCAACATTCCCCTGTGCCATTTCATGGAACTGCCTTAGCGTGCAGTCTTTCCTAAAATATTTCATTTTTTTCTTATAGTTTCAAATGTTCAATAAGTGCTGAGCTGCCTTTTAATGCGGCCCTCTTTCTGAAAGGGGTCGGAATTGCCTTTGTTTTGCAGATTCCCAGTGGCTCCTTCTCATTCCTGCTTTTCAGCTGCTTTGCTCTTCAGGACCAGCTGCGGTATCAGCCAAGTGCTGAGGACACCATTAACATACTTATATATGCACTCTGCATGTTGTCCTCCAGAAATTACCTTTCTATTTATATATGTTACAGTGTTACTTAATTTTGTATGATGGCATATTTTGCTTGTCTTAAATTCTACCTGTACTCATTAATTTTACATTTTTAGATAACTATGTATATCTACAGCATCATCTCTCCTTCTCTTATATGTGTAGTGTAGGTTTTTATCATATTATCATTAATGTAAATGAAGCAATTTATGTGTCATTCTATTTCTCCAAATGCCAAAGATTAGATAAAATTTTAATGAATCCCAGGGGGAAAATGGGTCATTGCAGTGGTTGAGAAGATAGGGTAGAGCAAACAAATATGCTGGCTGCTGGAAACAGGAGGATATGAAAACATGGAGGTTGAATGTAGCTGCTGAAATAGTGGGTATGGTTTACTGATCAACTGGCACCGTCCTTAAGTGCTTAATTACGTTTCAGAGATCTACGGCATAAACAGAATGCGCACAAAAGGTATCACTGCAATAAGAGGGAAATAAATATGCGGGATGCTGAGAATTATAGAATTATAGTGAATAATTCTAAGAAATTATTCACTGGTAATTATGCTTTTGGGGATAAGCCTTACAGTTTTTAAAGTTGCATGGCCAATAAATTGCTAATTACATTCAAATCTTTACTTACTGGCCCTCTCAATAGACGTGCTTCACACCACCTTTCCTGCACAGATGGGAAACTGATTAAAAACGGTCTGGTTGACAGATAACCTTGCGTTTAAAAATGAGCCCCAAGCAAAGTGCAAACGAGTTTCAAATGTTCGGGCCAGTAATTAAACCTTTACAATTACCACTTATACACTGGTAATTGTACAAATAGTTTTACTCTGAGGTGGCTTGTGGTCTTATTTAATAAAAAAAAAAAAAAAAAAGAAAGAATCCGTTAACATGCCTTGATGACAAGTTGCAATCAGCAAAATTATTTAAACGAAAGATTCTACCATGAAACTGTATTTAACATTAAAACTAAGAAAAGATATAGCCTTTTACTACCAAATGATGCAAGATTAATAGGTTAACAGAATTTAATTAAATACTTGTGTCAAAAACTCACCAGGAGTTTCCGTTTTACCCTGAGTTTTGTCTATCAGGTAAGCCTTAGTATAATTTGTACACAGGCTTTAACGCAGCTCTAGCAAATAGAATGAACCTCTGAGTATGATCATTAACAATCCACAAACATTGTTTTAAAATCCTAAGGCACGTTGGGAAGAACTACACACTGAAAGGCAGCGGCCGGGGAAACACTAACTTCCTCAGTTTCTCTTTACTATCCCGTGATGCACTGCGCGTAGTGTGAGGAAAATATATTTGTAATCGCAATATAACATCTATATTAGGATAATATGCCATCCCAGGAGTTTTTGAGGCTTGGTCAAATGTGGCATTGCGACTTTTTAAATAGTTAGGAGATAGCTGTGACAAGGAACGCCTGGGATTTCCGGTGGCTGTAACCCGTAACTAAGGTAACGACAAGTGAAGCCGCTCGCGGGAGAATGAACGAGTACAAACACACTGAAGGTGTGCCTGTATTTTGTAGTTGATTGTTTAGCTAGAAACATTGGATCAACATGGATCGATATAACCTTGGTGAAGAACGACTCATAGCTCCTGATAAGTACACTTCAGCGGGAACTACACGTAAGTCGTGGCTTTGGTCGTATGTTTGGTTAAAGTTTCTTCCTAACCTGAGATCAGTGAAATGCTAGTCAGCATTAGCATATTAAAACACTACAGGAAGTGGCAGAATTCTCTCGGTCACCTTCATGAGTGGCTTTAACGTTACGAGGGAATGGCACTATTGTAACAACATGAACCGACTGAATGTGGATTAACCAATGCACATATGTGCATTATTTTGTTACTTAGGGAATAACCAGAAAGACTTGGTGCCTCCATCGCATTTTGAATCCAGTGCCCAGTTGGCACACAGAGCTGTTCAAATCCCTGGGGCAGTTCAGTCTTCGCCATGGATAGACTCAAGCATAACGTCAGGGGATCCCAGAACTCCCAGTCCATGGCTTGCAATTAGTCAGACCAAGCAGGAAATCATGGGACTGAGAAAAGAAAATCAGAGGCTCATGATGCTGCAAAAAGAAAAGCCCAGAGAAAATGTACCAGTCTCTTCCCCATCAGACTCCAAGACCAGGTATCAAAGACGTTTTTGTAAGTCACTTGTGTGGATCGTTCCCAATATTCCTGCTTTCTCTAAAACAGATGTGATGAAAGAAGTAAACAATGGTTCAGATGGGAATCGGACTGGCGTTTGGAGGCAGAGAGGCACAAGGAAGAAGCTGAGAGGTTGAAGAGGCAGATGGAGGTCTTAGAAACCTCTGTGGAGAGACAGTGGGAAGAGATTAAAGACAGAGACAACACAATGAAGAGGTAAGCAGAATGACTGTTTTGTGAGTACATCATTTTAGATTTGGCATATTTGATAATGAGTGTATATGTACTTGAAAGAATAATGGTAAATCGCTTTGAACAAGCTCAACATGACAATCTTTGCATTACAGACAGATGCGTGATTTGGAAGCAATGCATGAACAGTTATCTAAAACTAAGTCTGAACTCAGCCAAACCAGAGGGGAGCTTGTTCATAGCAATGCACAGAAGGAAAAAATAAGCTCACAGGTAATGCTGTTTACAGAGGAAAGAGTTCCATTGGGTTAAGATTTACTTGCATCTTTTTAAAAGTTTGCCATCTTGTTGCAATTCATTAGTTCATTCATTCCTTAGTTTTATAAAGATTATTCCACGTTTAATATTTGTGCTTTTCTCAGCTGGAAAGATTAAGGGGAGAATCTGCTGAGGAAAAGTCAAGGCTGAGGAGAGATGCCGAGAGGAGCAAGGAGGAGGCGCGGGAGTGTGCATTAAGGGCTCAAATGTGCAGATCACAAGCTGAGGAATCGGCAAAACAGCAGGCACTGACACTATCACAGCAGCTGTCGGAATTACACAAGAAGCACGAAGTGGAGGTTTGTGGCACAGTCTTTCTGAAGAAACGTCCACATAAATATTTAGCATCGAGATTTACTTTAGCCTTGTGTCGGACAAATGGTGTCGGCCAGGATACTGCTAAACTATCTTCAAGCAGAATAATCAGTAATGATTTTCTTTATCTTCCTTTGGGTGCAATAAACCTTCAAAGGAAGAAGGCTGTAGAAGTTAGTTAAGTAAGAGTCAATGGAAGGCATTTTAAAATGGTTTCTAATTTTCACTGTTTCACTCTTAGCTGCAATTGTTAAACGCTTCCCATCAAGCAGAATTGGCCACACTAAGGAAAACAAACAGTGAACTCCAGGACGGTCTGGAGTCAACGGCCTCTGAATTGCTGCAGTTAAGAAGTACTCTGACGGAGATAACTACCGAGAGAGATGGGCTGAAACAACATTTAAGGTGCCACATTACTTTGAAAATTCAGAAAGACATATGCAATAGTGCTTTGTATTCAGATAAACTGTTCTGACTTATTTTTTTTAGCCAAATGGGACAAGCTTTAGAGACACAATCGGCAACACTGCACAGCCTCAGAAATTACATTGGCCAGCTTGCCCCGGAGAATGGAGAGAAGGAGCAATTAAATGACACTGTTGAGGTGAAAGCAATCCAAACACTATTGATTGCAATCGGTCTACTGTAAAGTAATTGCATGGGGGGGGGATTTAAATGTGGGTATATTTATTGCATGTAATAAAAACAGGAAATAAATTAATGTTATATGTATACATGAACATTGACCCTTATAATAATCCACTTAACTGTTGTATACATACATCTTGCTCTGAAATATAGAGACTAAACAAAGAGAAAGCAGCTCTCCAGATGACTAATGAGCTTTTGAAAGTCAGGCTTAACTCTGTGAATGAAATACTCACCCTTCAAGAAGAGGAAATGGTGAAGAAGGTAAGTGATTCATTTTCATTGAAATAGTGTGATTAGACACATGTCTGTGGTACCAGACTGGGGAGAAGCCATTAAGAAGTATTAGTAGTTTTTACAGTCATAGTGAGCAACTTGTATGTTTGTAGCTGTAATATGGGAGAACAAAATGCTTCTGTGTTAAAAAAGAAGTGCACTTTCTAATCAGGAATCTAGTTCAGATGGAGAAAATAGCTATGTGTGTTTTATTAGACCCTAACTGACCCACTTGTGAGGAATTCATCTGAAGGCCTTCAAGTGCTTCACCTCTGGAGAGAGAAAGTTTTCAAACTATGCGTTCAGCTGCGTACCAAGGACATCGAAGTGAAAGAGCAGAAGGATAAACTCAGTTCAAAAGTATGAAAACGGTCACCACTTCACACACACACACACACACACACACGGCACAGTCTTGCCCAGTTTGTTTGAAAATCTTGAGAAAAGTGTGTGCGTTTTAGATCATCTCCATGGAGCGAGCGCTGCAGCAGGAGCAGCATCGCTCTTGTGTTCTTCAGCACAGTTTGGATGACAGGATCGCTGAGCTGGACCTGGAGAGAGTAGCAAAGGAAGTGAGTATCTGAGCAAATGAAGCAGTTTTTGTCACATGGCTGTCTGAAAATGTGATGATGCACAGTAAATCTGTGGCTGGGACCTGATAAAACACTGATACTTTTGCACTGATGCACAGAATGCTGACTATAATAAAACTGCCAGGTTCCAGGAGCGTTGTTTTTTTTTTTTTTTTAATAACACCAGCACATGGGCATACAGGCGTCCTTGAGCCTGAGGGGTTGCACTATGTTTATGTACTTTATTATATGGATGTTTGTTTTTCTTTGCAGACACTGAAACAAGACTTGGCCTTTAGTCACAAGGAGAACTCAAACCTGAAATCACAGAATAAGAAAGCGGAAGCTGAACTTGCAGTCCTTACAGAAGTTGTGCATAGGTAAAAATAATCTATATCAGTCTAAAGTGGAGTCCCTCATGAATTACCATAGTTTCTATAAAGCAGCTCATTAGTTTCATTGTATCTAATGCTGCATTTGGACATGTTGCTTTTTCCTCAGGTTCCGTCAGGCATTTGAAAGCAAGGTGGCAGATGTGGATTCTGCCATAACGTGGCTCAGCTCTTTAACCCAGAGGCTTGCGTTTGCTAAAGGGCGGGTGGAGACCGTCCAAGGTGCGATTCAGGTGTAGCTTAACCTGCAAATTAGCATTTGTTTTAGATTGTATGTCTATTTAAAGTGTGTGATGATTTTTTTTTTTTCCAGGTTTGATCATGAGGAAAAATGCATTGCAGAAAGTTCAGCAAGCTGAGAAACAGTCAGAAAGCACCAACGAATGGTATGATATCGTACACACACGATCAGGTGTAACATCGTGACAACGTAAAGGTGAAGTGAATAACACCGAGCATCTGTTCATCATGGCGTCTGGGATATATTAGGGAAAGGAGTTGTAACCATCAACGCTGGTCCACGGAAGGAACAGTGGTGAACTGGAAAAGGTTAATGGGTGGCTGTGGCTCATTAATACAGCCTGGTGGGGGAGGGAAGCCTGGCTGAATAGCCGCAGACCGGCCAGCTTGCATGTGCAGAGCATGTCCACCCTCTCATGGAAAGGGTATTCCCTGATGGCTGCTGCCTCTTTCAGCAGAATAATGCACCCAGCCTCATGGCAAAAATGGTTCAGAAATGAGGAAACAAGGAAATAGGCACAACAACGAATTTGATGTGTTGACTTGACCTCCAAATTCCCCAGATCTCAGTCCGATCAAGCAAGTGTGGGATGTGCCAGAGAAAAGAGTCTGATCCACGGAGGCCTGACCACACAGGCTACAGGCCTTAAAGGATCTGCTGCTAACATCTCGGTGCCAGATAACACAGCAGACCTTCAGGGGTCTAGTGGAGTCCATGCCTTCATGGATCAGGGCTGTTTTTGCAGGAAAAGTGAGATCAACCCAAAATTAGTCTTGTGGTTATAATGTTGCGCCTGATCAGCATATATTTAAAAAATGTCTGATTGAATCTTGTTTTGCTGATGTCTCTGAAACCCATCAAATCTTGCTAAATTATGTTAGATAGAACTACGTACAAGAGGAACACGGTTTGAGATTTGAGGAGAAACTCAACTATTTAAGTATATTCTGTATCTTCAGTGGTTTTCGGTCTTTGTGATACTTTGTGTAGCTGCTTCTCCATCAGTCTGTCTTCTTTGTTTGCGGAAGCATCACGAAGCTCCAAATGGAACTGCGTTTGGTTTATGAGGAGAGAGACAAACTCACGAAGGAGCTGAAACGGACCCCTGAACTCATCGAAACAACTGTAGCCGAACTCAGAGAACAGTGTGAGCACCCGTACAACTCACATTCTGATGGCCAGAAGTCCACGTGTAGCAACGTTTGGGTCTCACTTTGTCTCTGAACGCCGTTCTCAGACGAGAGCAAACTAAGGCATCAGCAGCAGGAGTTGGAGCAGAGCTGTGTGGAGGTCCGGAGGGCCGCGGCTGGCAGAGAGCAGGCTGAGCACAACCTGCGGATGATCCAGGCCCAACTTGGAGAGTGCAGAGTCAGCCTGGAGGAACGTTCCCGTGAGTTGCTCCACCAGCAGGAGCGCAGCGATCGCAGTGAGTGTGCCTGGTTTTTAACCTTGACTTCTCCAGGAAATGCACGTTTTGGTCCCTTTTGGTCACATTTTCACACCATGTTGTTTGCTTGGGAGCATCAGCGGAACAGAAATTAAGTTTTCAAGATCACCTTCATCTTAATTCAGTATGAGATGCGTGTTAAAACAACAGTTGTATTACAATACATGTAATACATGTATGTTGTTTTTTCTAGAAAGCTATGTAACTGTTCCTTATTTCCTTCTAAAATGTTTCCTGCTGTGCTTTCAAATGTGAGTGCTGCATTGAGGTCTAATCAAAGCTTAACTCCTGCAAAGCAGAGGATAGTGTTTTGTTTCTCTCTCCTCCTCATCAGTGAAGTGTTTTTCCCCAGCCATTACTGGTGCACCTTGGTTAGCTTACGCTGGTTACATCTTTATTGATAAGTCTTAAATTGATCCAGGCAGCTCCCTGGTTGTAGAGACGTGGCTGTTTGTGAAAATGTGCTTATACGTGCAATAAAATCCTCTCTCTCTCTCTCTTCTGTGGTACAGTATAGTCTTATACTTATTTCTCTTCATTGAAGGGTGGTATGTGTGCCTTTTATTTTGTTCCAATTCAGCACTGCTGGAGAGAGTCTCTGAGATTGAGAACCGCTGTGCGGAGAAGCTGAGAGAGATGGAGTTTCGAGTCAATACAGCCAAGAAAGAGCACACCAAAGCAGGTAGCGGGATTAGCAGCATGCTTTCTCAGATCTTGGTAGCTTAACACAGGATGCTGAAGTCGCATCTCACATGTGGGCTGTGATGTAATATGTCAACACAGTGAAAGATCACAACGTTTCCCTGTGGCTTCAGTCTGTGTTATGTCTTGTAGTTAGGATTCTGCGGCAGTTTGAAAGACAGGCAGCATGGAAACAGGATGAGCTGGAGCACACACAGAGGGTAATCCAGGACGAGCAGAAAGAGATGAAGACAGACAAAAAGCTTCGTAAGGTAGACTTCAGAAAGCAAACAGGAGCTTTGGGCGATATTCCTCATGTTCTCATATGAGCTGAATCTGTTCCAGACCAGTGTGGATGTAGCAGGACAGGTGTGCGAGTACTCAGGATCTCAGACAGCAAATTCTGAAGGAACTCCTTCAGGCATGAGTCACCACAAGGAAGCCGAAGTCCAGCAGCCTGCGCATGGTAATTAGTCTATTAGGTCCAAATTTAAGAGTCAGAACCTTCACAGCAGCATGATTGATCTGACCAGCGGTCTGTTTCCTGTCAGGGAGACTTCTGTCTGTTCTGGAGGAGCTCCAAGCCCTCAGTGCTGCAGTGATGAGCAGCTCCGAGGACTCTGAAGAGGAGGAAGAGGAGGACACAGTGACAGCCCAGGATGATGGCAGGCAGTTCACTTCTGATAGCTGCAGCCGAATAAACTAATTGTCAGTGCGACAGTGCTGATATGTAAGTAATCTCACGCTGTCATGGTTGCTGAGCTTTCCACCATATTCCCCACTTCCTTTTCTCCACAAATATGTGTCACAAATATATGTCTCATCTACACAGCCATCTTGTGGACAATATGGAAACTCGGATTTAGATGAACCATTTGTACATTTTTTTTAAGTGCAAATTTCCTCAGCTGTATTAGATGTTACGACTTAAACATATTTGAGATAATAAAAAGTAGAGAGGATTGTGCTCAGCCTAATAAATGACCCAATACATGACTTTAACGTTGATAGCAAATCGTGGTGAGATACTGTACGTTGGGATACAGTTAATGAACACCAGGAATTAAATTTTTAACTGACAGTCCATTTGAACTGTTTTTCCTTTGTTTTCATAAAAATCCAACTAAAATGCAGACTTTAGTTAGCAGTTTGCTAGTGTCACATTTGTGATGATTACTGAATATTGTAAAAGTTCATTTTTAATATGTCGCTGCAGTTAGAGGATGGATGGTGTTAAACACTGTTGTGAAGCAGATAATTGTGCAATCTGTCATGTTGTCATGACTGCCAATAATAAAATTTGCAGCAATATCAGGCCTCTTGGTAAAACCCACCTCATGAAGAACCTATCAGAGTAAGTGAGAATAAGGTTTAGATTTTGTTGGAGAGCAAAAATAATTTGCACTTGGCTGCTGTGACAATTCATCATCAAACAGGAGCAGTGTATTTGTTGGCCATCTATCACGAACTGTCCGCTTTTGTTTTTGATTGAAATTGTTAATACTATTAACTACTATTATTAAATACTATTATACTCAATTTCAACAATGAACTCTGTCTTTATGGGATTTTTTAGTCTTACATACATTCAGCTGGATTAGAGTGGAATATAAAATGACTAGGAGCAGGAATTAAAACCAAACTGTGTGCTTGTCATATGCGGCTTTTAACCAGCAGAGGGCAATGTTGTCAAAGTTGTAATTTTCCGCTCAGTGTGTGTAATGCTGTCACATTATCTGAGGTTGTGAACGTGATATATTCTATAGGTATACAGGTGTTTCACCGTTAACTTCTAAATACTGTAAAATGTGAGCTTCTCTATCAATATTTCACATTGGTGAGCCCGTAAGGAAATATCTTTGCACCATCTTCTGTATTTGTTGGCCATCTCAACAAGAACATTGTTTTATTGTAGCACTAGCCTTCTGTAGTCTGAACAGAATAGTAATGCAACTGTTAACTGATTAATAATTTATCATTCATCCAAGTGAGATGTGAAATAAAAGGTTTTCAAACCTATTCAATCAGCTGCCAGGGATTCTACATCAATAATTCCATACGAAGGTCACCCAGAATGCTTCACTGAACTGTTTCCTTATCAATCATTTATGAGATGTGTACATGCGCTGTTGTGTTTCTGAGCTTTGGGCGATAGATGATGCTCTGTCACAGCTCAGCGTATCAAATCAGAACATCTGCCGTCATCATCGCTGCCTGTCATCTGGATTCTTCATCAAACTTCACTTCTCTTGCTTTCCTGCTACACACAATCAAACCTGCTTGGTCCTTCCTGGTTAGAAATGTAGTACTACGCTTTTCTTTTGCCATTTCACTCAGCAGTGTTTCTCAGAAACAGCTTCGCTAAAACCTTTAGAATCTTGCAGATATGTGGGGATTTAAAAATGGAGAAAACAGAAGCAGATATTCTTTCAGTTTTCTTCGGTCTGCTGTTTGGAGAGTGAAGATTCGTTCTTCTTTCTAACTGGCAGCCCATCATATTGTAATTCTTCTGTCTTTCAACGTCGTCTCACCTCACTTATGATCAGATGGCAGTTTAAACGATCCTCTGCAGATCTGGAATGTGTGCCAGTGATGCCCGTCTTTGATGTTCTAAGTTCCTACTGGACTCTTGGAGGAGGAGCAGCCGATCTGAACCGTCTGGGGTGCATTTGTGCAGAGGTCCAAACCTTTCTGAGCACCTAACATGCAATTTAGAAGGAAACAGCCTCAGGTTCCTTTGTGCTCGTGTTATTGCTGAATATTCTCAGCGGCATTCAAATGGTGTTATGCTGCTGAATGAGATTGTGAGCAATTTAGCCCAGGAGCGGCCTCCACTGGGAGCGTGGCACCGGCAGACTGGGGTAAAGGCTGCACTTGTTAAGGTGCATTCACGCCGCTTTTTGGGAATTTTATTTTGACATTTGACATAAATCGCAGAGGCTCTCCCCGCGGGGCGAATGTGCTGATGCATTTCTCGTCACAGTTCTGGAGAGACGACCACCGGGAGGAGGGCTGAGAGGCAAGAAGCCTAATGTTAGCTCTGTCTTTTGAAACATCTGCTGCTGAGATCTCATCAGGCAGGCCGGCAAAGAATGAAAGAAAACCGAACATCAATAATTCAAATTGCAGGACTAATTTGTTTTGGTCTGTAAGCATTTTGCCTGAGGGACACACAGTTAGAGTTGTGGGCTTGTTTAATCAAATTTCCATTAAAATTCATGTGTGCAGCTGCACCTTAGCTCCCTCTGGTTACTGACATGCTGCTCCGTCAGACCTACTGACAACTGGGTTCCTGTCATTTTCTCCGTTTCTGAGCGATCTCTGCTGCTTTTTTTGCCTTTCATTTTATCTGGCAGTTAAATGTCTCACATTAAGTGCTGTTTCCAGTTATTTATCATCGCAGCCTTGCATCATGTCATCCGGAACAGTCGTACTGCTGCTCTGACGGGATTCTGCCATCTGCAGACAATGATGAGCTTCTACTTGTTGTCTAATGGTCCAGATCAGAGCGTTAGATTCATCTCTACGAGGGCCTGCTGGACTTTGAGCTCGCATTTGCTCTCTTTGTGTTTGGTGTAGTGGAGTTTTGGTCCAGATTTGTTCAGGCTGAGTGAAGATGGAGAAGCGAGCCTGATCAGTCCACTTTTCAGAGGTTACCGTCGCCGGGTTATTTCAGGATTTCTCATTCTTGCTTGCGTCTTTGTCACAACCTGTTTAGATTATTGTGATGCACTCCTCCTTGCAGAACACAGTCATCCTTAAATCATGCTCACTTCATTCGCCTTCGGGCTTCGAAGCAACGTCTCCTTACTCGGACCCGTTCTGTTAAAGTCAGGGATTGTACTCACGGCACATTTCACAATGATTTAAAAACCCTGTAAGCACTCTGGGACAGAACAAATGCGCAGGTACCGGAATGTTTGCTCCGTTTCTATTTTAGAAACAATCAGGATATAATGTACTTGAGCAGAAGAACGAGCAGGATGATGATTTTGAAGTAAACTCAGACATTTGAGTTTCTGCATAATCACCCTCATCCACACTCTGCTCTGTCTTTAGGAAGTAATGCTGCATTTTATTTTACTGTTCCACTAAATCAGCTTTGTTGCCAGGCTGTAGTGGACTGTAAAGAAACGAATGAACGTTTGAATTTATTCGCCAGTTCTCTTCCACAGCTCAAAGCCTTTTGTAGCCTCGCTGTGACTGTTCGTGGGCCTGGACCTGCGGAGCATTGGCACCCTCTCCTGACAGCCAATCAGAAGGTGTGTGTGGAAACTATTACCCAGTTCTGGCTTCCAGACCGCTTCAGGATCAATTGAAACATTCTGCTGTCTGGGTGGAGTTGCACCTCTGTATCTCAATATTCATACACCATCAAGGTCACCGAGGTCATCAGATCAGTTATTATCGGATGTGGCCAAGACTTAAAAGTTGTCTGCTGGTTCTGTTCTCTGTGAAACACATCTGCCAAGTCTCTACAAAAGATACTTTTATCTGTGAATTTTCTTTTTAAATGTGCTTTATAGATAAATTTGACCTTGCCTGGAGATGCTACATTACCTCTTGCTGTTAGTGTGAGAGTGGTGTGTGTGTGTGTGTGTGTGTGTGCTGTGATGGACTGGCGACCTGTCTGACCTTAAAATCCATTGCAATGGCTGCATTTCCACGCCAGCATGTCCACCGAAAATGATGTCAAGGTAAAAGATTTGAGGTTGAAAGTTTGACTCTGTAAAGCTTTTTAATGAAAAACTTGTTGTGATGCAAGGTTCTCTCTCTCAGGTTTGTCCTCATTAGCTGTAGGTCGAGCATCCTCTGCACTCAAGCGCCAGCACCTCCACCAAGGCACGACTGCTGGAATAAGAGACACGAAGACGAATCGTATTAAACCCGATTTTTCATCTGCCAGTGAAATGACAGGAGGATGCCAGTCTGTGGTGAGGAATGTGGCTCCTCGCGGGGCTCAGACCGCAAAGTGACCTGAAACAATACTGAGCCATAAATGGAGACATTTTACAAGAAGCCTGCTGCGACTCAAACATGAAAGGTTTTACTGTGCAGCCAAAATGCTCCTTTATTTTTAATTTGCAGTTTCTGGGGAGCGTGGGAGCACTTATTGCAGGCCTGACCTTGAGAAAGCACAACATGCACGACACAGTATAAAACCATCTTTTCATCTCCAGAATTTTACAGGGATCCCGTTTATTTTGTGCAAACTCTTTCCCAACAGCTGCTTTGACAGGCGGGTGTTTTACTGATGCGTGTTATGCTGGTACAGTAATTTTATTTAATTCAGTGCACACTATTCCCTCAGGCTTTCATTCTGTAAATGGCTCGAATCGAGGAAAGTTCTGATGATGTGACTGCAGTCTGAGCATCCTCTTATTTATGTGTTTGCAACCGAAAACCCCTTCTGATGTTAGCATTTGAAGGCTTTGTTGTTGAATTTATCGTTTTAATTATCTAACCTGCTCATTTACGCCTGCTCAAGGAAGAAGAGTGTGTGAGTGTTCTTGTACGTCCGACGTGTTGAGTACCACAAGACTCATTCTACTAGCAAATTGAGGACATTTTTGGGAGGTGAGGACATTTTGGCTCTGTGTGTGCGTGTGTGTGTGTACACTTCAAAGCACGTCCGCTCTGCTCTTTCCAGTCCTCCCAGCAGGCTTTGGCTCTCATGTTGCCTTAAACGTGAAACACAAAGCCACTGTGTAATGACACCAAAACAAAGACTTTGATTAAATCCTCACCAAGTTATGATCTCTTTACAGTTACATGGTAAAAAAAAAAAAAGTCATCTCTTCTTTCTGCCATAGAAATGATACAATCAGTGGCTTTTATAAAAGGAACTAATTGGTGATGATAACTGAGCAGTAAAAAAAATCGGCCTTTTGATGACTTAATTAAAGTGGATGGCTGATGTGTGTGACTGGAACTGTGTGCTCTAACACTGGGTAGTTCTGTATTTAGGCCACTCTGCCCCCTCGGGCTCACAACTTGTGTGCATAATTCTGTTGATAGTAAGGAGGATTCCTGCAGCGTGCTCTGCATGTGCAGGGTTAACTCTGGCTGGTACGGAACACGTTGGTTCGCTGAAGCGAAAGGAATATTGTGTAACCCAGAGTAATTAAGCACCATTTCTACAAGCACCATGAATACCATTTAATCTTAAAGTTCTGGGGCGAAGTGCTGACGTGGATCTTGCCGAAGAGCCTGTGCAGCACTGGGGGCCACAGACCCTCTGAGCAGAGCTCATTTGCCACAGTGGGGAGTGGGAAACATGCCCAGGGTTTGCTGAAGAGGCAGTGCGGCGGCTAATGTTAAAACGAATATGCAGTCATATATTTCTCACAGAGGGAAAATGTTATCCTGAGAGGCTGTTTTTTTCATGCTGCGGCATAAATTGCCCAGTCGAGCCAGCTAGCTTACAGGCATAGGCAGGCTTGATAGAAAAAAAGGTAAAAACGCCATTTTCATTCCTCTTCCTGTCTCTCTCTTCAGGCCGCCTGACACAGAAGCTTATGCCTGGCGAGAGATGTCCTCACTTCAGCCTGTCACAGTAGGAACCGTGTGAAAATGATGGCGCCAGAGCCCCTCATTCTCTCTGCGTCAAGTTAGGTTCATATTTAAATGAGCTGTTCCACTTTTGCCATGTTGACTTCAACTTTTTTAGATTCTTTAAATGGATAAGCCACATTTTTGATCACCAACACCACACTCTTGCATGTGTTACTTGCATCAGTTACTTGTAAATTTGACATCATTTGTTAACTAAATGTGAGTTTTGCTCAGTTGACTGAATCGTTTCTCAAGAGGGCAGGAAGCTCTTGTGGAGAAACAATAAACGCCACGCGGCTGAGCAAGGGTCGTATCTCGCCAAGGTTGTTTTCATTGGTGAAATTGCACTTAATTATGGAGCAGGAGTTCCACTCTCCATGTTCTGTGGAAGATTAGAGCAGCATGTCAGGCATTCAATCACAAACTAATCAATACACGCAGACTCTGTGGGCTGTTCTGCTGTGCTGGCTTCACCCCCTGTCCCCCAACACACACACACACACACACACACACACACACACACACACTTGTCTGCAAACCGTTTGATTTCACCTCCCCACCAGTACACACTGCATAGCCGACCTGCTGAACAATGCTTGGTGTGGATCTATATCATCCACCTAAAACTGTAAATGTAATGTCTTATTTACATAATGGACCAGGTCAGAAATGATCAGAACCTGCAACTTCCAGCAGGACAGGGCTGGCTACAGTGTGCTCTTTTATATAGCAAAGAGAAAAGACTAGAAATTGTTTTTAAAGTCAGCTGGAGGACTGACGTTCAGAGGTCAATGAAAACGCATTAAGCTAAGTAGAAAATGGTTGAGGGTGATTAAAAAAGTTTTTAATCAAGATTTGTTTTTTTTTTTCAGTAACTTTTCCCCAAGTCGAGCTCAAACGCCACACCTACAGTTTCTGCACACGCACACCTGCAGGGGACAGGCTGAGCGCGCGGCTGCGTGAGTGTCCATGGATGGATGGATGGATGGATGTGGTTGGTTTGTACTAACTGGGTGATGGTGTGTGTGTGTGTGTGTGTGTGTGTGTGTGTGTGTGTGTGTGTGTGCTGCATCACACACTTTGAGTCAAGCAGGGGCTGCACACCAACTCTGCAGTGCCGGAGGAGGAAGGCAGGAGACTGCTCATATTAGAATTCACCGTCAGCCCAAGTTTGATAAACACCACCCTCTCTCCTCTTCCTCGCCCTCTTTCTCTCTTTTCTCTCTATTTCATTGGTTTACATCCACTCTAAGGAGATCCGATTTTCCTCCCGCTCCCGTCTTCCTCCTCCTCCACCACCACCATCTTTGAGCTCAAACACCGGCTCCCTCTCTCTCTCTCTCTCTCTCTCTCTCTCTCCCTCCCTCTCTCCCCGACAGCTGCGGCTGTGGGCTGGCGCGCTGCGGTTGCGCTGGCACACGTTCAACGTGGGCGCACGGAGCGAGCGAGCGAGAGCCGCCGCGATCTTGTGGATTTCTTCGCGTGTGCGAGCTTCGTGTACATGGTTGACGCCGCTTTTCCTCACTCACATCCGCGCCAGGACTTGATCTCACTGCTCGGGGGAAAATGTGGCACCGTACAGTCACGACGGTGCTGGTTCTGTTGCGTTTTTGGGGGGACTCGCTCGCCGGGTTTCCTAACCAAATCAACATCGGTAAGTAGTTCTCTTCTGACTGCGCGCTCCTTTCTTTTCGTGCACACAGACTAAATAGGACGCACTTCGTACTATTAATTTGGTTGGGCCCATTAATCGAGCGTAAAGTTCACTTGATTTGGTGTAAGAGTTTTAACATCCACAGCGCGTTATTTAGCCAGATCTGCTTGGCCCTGTTTCAAAATTCACTGACCCAAATGTTGTACCCCCCCATTTCATCCCTGCGCTGTTTTTCGTGCGTCTGGAGTGACAAGTGTGGATGGTTTTCATGGTGCAGGCGGACTGTTCGTGCGCTCCACCGTGCAGGAGCACAGCGCCTT
Organism: Pao palembangensis; assembly: GCA_015343265.1. Taxonomy (NCBI): domain Eukaryota; kingdom Metazoa; phylum Chordata; class Actinopteri; order Tetraodontiformes; family Tetraodontidae; genus Pao; species Pao palembangensis. The sequence goes on along the minus strand of CM027094.1, from coordinate 6,630,433 downwards.
CAGGTTCGCGGTGCAGCTCTACAACACCAACCAGAATGTGACGGAGAAACCCTTCCACCTTAACTACAACGTGGACAACCTGGAGTCCTCCAACAGTTTCTCTGTCACGCATGCCTGTGAGTATTCCTCTGTCGGGAGGGGAAAGAAAAGCCAAAATGTTCATGAACCAGGAAACATAAACGCACGGAGCTGCAAATCTCACACAGGGAATGTGTTGCCTGTCTAATCCAGTTATTACACAGAATGATGTGTTTCAGCAGAAACTGATCTTTTAGTAAAATGTATCACAGATTTACACACACGCACACACACACACACCTGGCAGCTGTCCCTCCATGAAGCTCTCACTCAATTGACCGTCTGGATGTTGGAGCTGAAGGGCTGTAATTGGTGAGACGGGCATTTTGTCAACAGACTAATTGGGCGATTCCACAGTTGTGGATCCGCAGATAAGAACAGACAATACAGGGAAATAAATATTTCTCCGCCCCCCACTCTCGCGGCGTCAGCTTTGAACTTCGTAAAAAGGCCGACGGCAGGAAGTCACATTTTTATCCACCGTCTCTCAAAACAGCATTTGTCTTTGTCCTGTCCCATTAACACTGGTTCAGAGCGGTGGAGCACACTCCTCTGACTCCAGCCGCTGCAGTGCCACCCGTGTAGCCGTCCCCACAAACAAGAAGGCTTGGATACGGAGGCCTGGGGAGTGTGATGGCTTCATAATTGAGCCACCGGTCACTCCTCTGTGTGGAGAATTCATTTGTTGTCCTTCTCCCCCATCGACTGCACTTCACACTTGAAGATGAGCTACAGCTCTCCAAACTCAGCTAGGAGGTGGTGGGGTGGGGGGGGTGGGGTTAGGGTTGCGTAACTAATGAAGTGAGAAGAGCAGAATGTCAAATATCACCTCGTACATCTCAACCTTGGCTTTAATGAAAACACCGTGGTCGCTGCGGCTGTTGCGATTGCGGATTCGCTCGGCCGGACGGCTAACCGCGGTGAAGGGATAGTTTGGCTCAAGGGTGCTTCAGCACTTGTTACTGAGGAAGTGAGGGGGAGATTACATGCTTGACTTGTCTGGGTTAGGGGGTTAAAGTGCACGCCCGTTTACCTAGGTCTGCTCGCCACTTCCAGAAGGTCACCAGCGAAATGTTACATAAAACTGGCGTTTGGTGCAAATGTTTAGTATTTATTGAATTTAGTTTTATCTGTAATGCAAATCTCTGCCATTTTTATACCGTTTTAGTTCCATTGAGAGGAAAACGTCACAGGTTGTAACTCCAGAAAGGGGTCGCTGGTCACGGCTGATGTAGATGGCGAGGTTGTGGCAGTGGCGGACGCTGATGTGAGTGGCAGGATCGCAGCCTGACCTCTCGTGTCAGACGTTCTTCATCTCAAGCTCAGGGAAAGTGGTGGTCGAGTTAGCCTAAAACTGCAGTTTTAAAAGGAGCTGAAGAAAAAGAGACAATCAGGAGGAGATGAGCTAATACGGCAGAGAAGTGAGCAGCAGGTCTGCGAGTCAAGCCGGCTTGAAAAACACAGGAATTGTCACTTTTATTTGGATTGGGTTTGCCAAGCAAGTGTTTATGCATCTACGGTGATAATGGCTTCACCCTAATAGCTTAAGTCCCTGGCTGGATAATGGTGTGCTTTTCACTTTGTCATGTAACAAGTGTGGACATGAGCACACATTTTAAATGTGGAATATTACCTCTGGTGTCTCATGGCGGGAAGTGTTGGCAGTCCAAATTTCTTTTCTGCCGTGGTTGCTGTTAACATTCTGAATGGGAAAAAAGCAGGACAACACTGTTGACCTCCAGCTGGGTCAGCATATAATGATTGGTACAAATCCCTGATGGCGTTATTGGCACTGTGGATCGATGGCTTCAAGGCTAGAGTTCACTACTGTGAGTGTGTGGTTCGGTTTGTTGATCACTGTGGAAAAAAAAAAATCAGTTCTCACTAAGCCTTTATTTCTCTTTAACTCAGTTTCTCCTCGTCAATGTTCGACTGCGCTCCAGCGTCTCCTGGTCGGAGACGGCGAATCGTCACTTTGATGCTTGCATTGTTGCCGTGGAAGTTGAAAGACAAACAACACCTGGATGTCACCGGCGATACATCAGTACCAGGCAGTTTCCAGTCACTGCAGTTTGACGGAATTGATTCCGACAAAGAGGACTTTGCTCTGCCGTTGTGCTTATTATCTCGCCAATTTGTGTCTGGCTGGAGTGAAGCTGCAGGATGTATTGATGTGACACCTTGCCCCAGGCCTGGGCTGAGATTAATCTGCATAAAAGAGTTAGGGAGCCTGCGTCCATTAAAACTCAGACTACAAGAACAAGAAGCTTAATCAAAAAGAAGCAGAATGCTCAAGCTTAAAGAAGAGCTCCATCCTCCGATCAGGCAGTGTTGCAGTATTTAGTGTTTATTTATTTTCTCTGCCTGTCCTCCCTCTGCTATGACTCAACCGGTGTGATGCTGCGCAGACAGAGGCTAATGTTAGAGCACTCCAGTGTGTAGGCAATGGACAGTCCTACTCACGCAGCACACACCGGTTTATACCGCCTGTTGTGTAACTTCTTTTTTCTGAAAAATATGGCTGACCACGGTGACTCATAATCCGGGTCCAGTGTTGTGCAAAGTGGAAAAAGCCATCCTATTATAACTTGTCGTCCCGCCGCACCTCCAAGCGGCGATGCGTGATGCAGACGTCATGGTCAGTAAGAATTTTGTGCGATTGGACATGTTAATTTTGCATAGTTGTCTGAGGAGACTGGATTTAAATCTCCTGGTGTGTGATATTCAGTCAGTTATCTAAAACCTTTATCTTAAATGGAGGAAAATTATTATTTCTCTTTATCTGTTTGACAGAAACCGTTGTGGCATTAGTGGAGGATTATGCCCAGTCTATTCTCTGACCAATCAATAACTTCCTGGTGTCTTATCCCAGACAGGTCTCCAAGCAACCAGTGACAATGCACCAGCATGGTTTTTTTTAGGTGCTTTCAGGTAGATTGTTCCATTTTTTTCCCAGAGAGAGACTAGCTTTCACCTTTTGTCTGCAGTTCTATTCTAAGCTAGGCTACTGCACGCACAGCTTTCAGCGATGCAGCCTCGGATCCCTCATGACTAAACCGACATGCTATGAATGATGCATGAACACAACAGACACAATTGTCAAATTGCTTGGCCCGAAGGAACGCACTCTGCGTGAAGGTCTGCATTTTTGTTGCACGGTTTCGAACAGCAAACAATTGTGGGTGATTTTGTTGGCAGTTCCAGAGTCAGTGATGTCCCGTTGAAGCGAATCTGTGTCATCATCCAGCAAGTCCGGCGCGGTGATCTCGGCGTTCTTTTGGCCATTTCGAAGCTTTAAGGGGATTTTCTGGAGCCCTTGATCAGAAAGAGGGACAGCCAAAAGCATGTCCTCCCATCGCTACGAACTGTTAAAAATATCTGTGTTACTGCAGCCAGAGGCCTGTCAGTTTAGATGACCGGCCTCACGATGACAAGTACTCATCCTCAGATTTGTCATGCCATTCGGACAGGGCAGCAGAACAAAATAAAGCTCCTACTTTTGGACCCTTTGAGTGTTGTCTATGGTGTCGCCTCTTTGCAGCTGCGTCTGTTGCTAACACGCTGTGGTTGACATGGTCGCAGAATCAAAAAGAGCATTTAGTGTGTTTTGCTCTGGGGCCACACAGGACACGGCTCATTGCACCGGCAGGAAGCACCGTTAGTACTGAAGTTACAGTTACAGTAGAATACAGGACGGCAGAGGCTTTTAGAAGTTAGCTGACGAGTGCAAAATGCATTTGGTAAAACTGGCCCGCAGCTACAAAAGAATCTCCTTTTTCTTTCGGCGAGTTGCTCAACCGTGGCCGCTCGCGATGCTGTAAAATGGCGGAACAGTGCTGAACAGGTTCAGGGGCAAGCCACTGGAGACGTGCAGTTAGTCTTTCATCCTGTGCATCAGAATGTGCTCACTTGTCAGCGCTGTAACGGCGCGACGGTGATCACTACTGACAAGCTACAGCGATGCTGCAGCAGTTTGCTGCGCTCGTGCACAGTGTCCTTCAGCGAGGCTGCTGCAGAGACGCTCTGCTTCAGTACAAAACTACCACAGTTAAGATGTGGGATTATCCCAGAGTAACAATCTCTGAGCAGTGCAGTAGCTCGGAGCAAAAGCGTTTAGTAGATTAGGGAAAATTATAGATTGAAATCTAACACGAGGAAATTAATTTAAACTCGTATTATACTAACAACCTGTAAAAAGTTTGGGGAGTGGATTTTGAAAATGCTCTTTTTGTGTGATTGATTTTGCAAACTATACAGACGGCGGTTGACATTTAATCTCGTTAAACTGCATGCAGGCTCATCAGATTTTCCACTTTACCGCAGTTCTCTGATGGATTTTTATTGCCAGGTCGGATTCTTCTGTAGCGTTCCATCTTTTTTTTTCCTCTCCCCAAAGGAGTGTGATATATTCCTCCGCTTCTCACAATATTGGTCCTCGGATGATGTTTTTCGCAGCACTGTATATGCAAAGCGTGTGTAGGTGTCGTGTAAGCAGAGCCTCCGCTGCGCTGCAGTGGAATATTAAAGTGCCTTCTTCAGTGGCCACGGGCCTCGCATCTGCAGCGCCGCTGTTGTGTTGTTTTAGCACTTGGGATGATTCCTGTTGTACTTCCCAGATTAAGGCTAATCCAGCTGTTTATTGTGTGGAATATCGAAGTGCCCCGGGTGTCCCAGTAGAGGAAAACGCATACTTAAACAAAGCTGCAGCCTGTGGAAACGGAGGGATTGTAGCCAGCGTGCAGCTCCACAGCCTGAGGAGAAACACCTACTCAGGCTTCTGTTCCCGTATGCCCCCCCCCCCCCGCCGTCCCCTTGCTTGGTCAACTGGCAACAATTGCATAACAATGCACATAAAAAACTGTGAGAAACTTGAATGTCGTAACACAGAGATGGTTTTAATGGTATGCGCTTTGCATTCTTCTGCAGCTTTCGCTGGACCGAGTTTCTCTATTTTAGTCTGTGCCAGGTTATTTTAGAACCCTCGGCACGGACTGCCAGGAACCGCGCGCACGTTCTCCGTGATAGAGGACGAATCCCGGCGTCTTTTTTCTTTCCTCCACCATAGCAGAGACCGTGATGGAGACAGCATCCATTTATTACCATGAAAACCTCCGTTTCAAATCGTGACCGTGCTTTGTGTTTTTGGTTTTTTTAGTGATGCAGCACAGCGAATAAGAGTTTAAAGGATGCTAATGAAATCTGTCAGATCAAACTGATTAACAGAAGCCCAGAATGTTCTGATCTGCAGCTCCTGGTGGCTTAACTGTTCCGAACCGGCAGTACCCAGACCAGTTCACCAGAACCTCAGGAGGGATCTCATTGGTACTTTATCTTTTAAGGTTTTAGGGTCTGTTTGACAGGAATAAGACGGCCTCTTTCCAAATTTCCTCCTTCATGCAGATCGTACATAATCCCATATGTGGACAGGACTATGCACATGAGGGATACGTTCTCTGCCGAGCACGCACACACCACAGGTGGATCCTCACACAGGAGCGTCTCACGTCACACGTGAAATGGTTTCAGATCAGATGTGCTGTCCCTTTTATTGGCCTCTTTCAGGGAGATTTGTGTTTTCTTACACATTTAACATTTGTGGGGTCTTTTTTTGCAGAGAGATCGTCTGAAACCAGCTGCATTAAAGTTGCAACTGTGTCTGAGTGGAGTCTTAATGGAAAACCGAGCAATGGCAACAAGAAGCACTTTATGTTGGCACAGCTGTGCTGAGGCAGACATCTTGATTTTATTTCACCTCTGCTCTGGTTATTTCAGTCATTAATGCACCTATTAGTTCCCTGATCCAGCCCCACCTGCCAGCGTGAACAGGCAAACATGAACTAGAAGCTGTCAGACACGCGAGCGTTGATGGCTGAGGCTGGCTACCACGAGCCTGCAGATGGCACCAGATTTCAACCGTCGTGGTGTTTGTCCATTTGGAACCGTGGCCATTGTGCTAATTTCCCCATTAATTGTGGTTGATTACCCGAGCAGTTGCATGTAGACCAAGGAGAGATGAAGCGGGCACCAGGGCACGGCGGCCGTTTATTCAGATGTGTGTCGCCATCATGGGTTCGCTCGGCTTGAACCTAAAAAAAAAAAACCAAAAAAAAACATCAGTCTCTGCAGTTTTACCAGCTCGTATTCCAGCTCTGATCTGATGCTGCCGTCTGTTCCTGTCCCCAGTCTGCTCCCAGTTCTCACGAGGGGTCTACGCCATCTTCGGCTTCTACGACAGGAAGTCCATGAACACGCTGACCTCCTTCTGTGGGGCGCTGCACACCTCCTTCATCACCCCCAGCTTCCCCATCGACGCCGACGTGCAGTTTGTCATCCAGATGAGGCCCGGTTTGCGGGGAGCCATTCTGAGTCTGCTGGCCCATTACAAGTGGGAGAAGTTTGTTTATCTTTATGACACTGATAGAGGTAAGAGAGGCACTCTGGGAAATGACACGTGCACATACACATACACACACACACAGTGCAGAAGCTGCGATTGCTGGTGAAAGCAGAGGAAGTAATTGCCAACTCATCCATGCAAACGTGGAAATTATAGGCTGCATAGGATCCCTTACTTGTCCTAAGTAGTGGGATCCTTTTTAATCTGTGCTACTAAAGATCCTAAATGACTCGACTACGTAGCTGAATGTTGCACTCAGAAGCAGTCAATATCTCCGTGAGGAGTGAGTCACTCACAGGTGCCGCTGATCTGCTGCCCCAGAGCGACCCCAGCCGTCTGAGCCTCTAATCCTCGCCACTCTGATGATGATTTAGCTCTAATTGGATTATAACAAGTCCGAGGCGCACCATACTGTAACTTCTACGTCAGCTTCCCGGCCTCCTCCTTCTTTCATGTAGGCCAACTATTTACAGATTTGGGTCTTTGTCGTCCTCCGAGGGTCACTATCTGGAGAAGCAGTGCAGCGTTCCGCCAGTGGAGCCAGAAAATATGCTTCTTGTCAAAAAAAAAAAAAAAAAAGCAGATTTAGAGGTTCTCTGGTTGCAGCCACAATCGTTAAAGGTGCCAAACTGTTCATCCCAAGTATTTTTAAACTGACATGGACCATTTCTAGGACAAGTGCACTTTTTTTTTTTATTTCATCCCCCGCCTCACTTTACATTTTCAGTTCGGGTGGGTGTAGAAGCTGCTGCTTCTCATAGAGCCATTTTCTGCTCGGTCCCAAACGTCCTCGGTAGATTCAGTCAATTCTCCATCTCTGTCTTTCCCTGATTGTGACGTGGAGCCACCTGTGACATCACGGCAGCGGCTGTCAGACAGGTCAAGGTTCCGTTGACCTTCCTGATCAGTGTTTCAGCGGGTCATGGCCTCGATGCCCCTCCTGTTGGCCCTCAGAGCTGCCTGTTGGCCTCTTCCACCTGCTGAGTGTGGACTGGTGCTCCACTGTCCGCCACGGTCTGACATTGAGCTTAGAATGGAGAGGCTGCACCATTTTCCAGCCTGTTTTGGTCGCAGACGGGCTGCTCCTCTGAGCAGTGACTCCGCTGCAGTAAGGACAACACACATCCGAATGTCAGTTCAATCTTCGGTAACACAAGAGCTCTATTTATGTCTACTGAGGGACTCGGGAAGGCCTATGCTTTTGGGAAAATATAACAGAACTAAGCCGACGAGGCACTTTAAAAGACACGCACCGAATAGTGGCTGTCTCTTATCGAGACATTTGCCACATTTGGGTAGAGCCCTTTTTTTTACAAGAACAAAGGCCTCTCTCAGTCAGCCTGAAATTGGGAGAATTGTTGTAATGAAACATCAAATCGGCTGCTGTACATCCTGGAAAAGGTGAACTCTGTCTTTGCTTTCATCAGAAAGCAAAAGATGAGTTTTTAAATCATAACGTAGAGGCACCACTACCGTGGAAAGGGGATCTTTAAGATGGCTTTTGATTTTAGTAGAAATTAAAAGCCCAATACAGACACCTGGCCTTGCACGAAGCACACTTAGGATGCAGAGTGTGGTGTTTGACATTGAGTGCACCGAGTGATGCTTTCCTCTGATAGTTGTGGAATCTTCCTCGTGAGTATTGTTTGCCGCATAATTTTAACACAACTTGAGGCTGGCAGTGTGTCCCGCAGCTCAGCGATCATCAGAGGGATTTTTGGACACATTCAAGCTGTAAATAAAAGGAATGTAAAGAAATCTGGCTGCTCACATATGGCTCATTAAGGACACGTTTATCAGCTGCAGGGCAGCACCTATTCATCCCTGATGTACATGAAATGTCCTCATTAAAGTGGCTAATGGCTGGCAGCAGAGACCTCTTGAACTGAGAACCATCTGGGCTTTAACAGCTGGCCAGAGAGCCAGCCATTTAATGAGGAAGGTGGAAAAAAATAACAATAATAAATTGCTGCGGTCATTTAGATGATTCCAACTGGACATTGTGTTGAGTCGTGGGCTGTTTTACAGCTGAGGTCGGAGAGAAATATCCAGACAGAAGCGAGAGGCAGATAATCCTGCTGTCACTACCAGCAAAGAATCATAGCTGCTCAAAAGACTGTCTCAAAAAATATCATCTCTCCTCATACAGGATACATGTTAGCATAACGGGCCTGTTCCCACTTGGTTTTTGGCAGTGAGAACACTAATTTGGTCTCTCTTACCTGTTGACAAAGCAGCAGCACATACCTGTTTTTCTTCTTCCTGAAGTCCCCATCATGCTGCTGGTCTCTTTGTTAGCATCAAAATGAAAGACAGCAGCCCAGCAACCTGGAATCAAGCCTTCCCTTCTTTCGCTTATCCTCATGACAAATGAGGAGGATGTGCCGCCCGGTGGAGAATTAGCATTCAGCGGCAAGCCGCCCTGCTACTGAGTCTCTGTTTGGTTCCATCTTTGCTTAGAAAGGCCTGATTAATTGCATGCTGCTAATAAGCTGCTCTCAGCAGTCGGACAGTCTCATTAATGAAGAGTGGGCGAAAGATAGAGCGAGTGGCACAAAGCAGCTGCTCTGTGAACCCCCACGTTGCCCCCCACAAGCTATAGTATACAGCCAGAGGTTGAGATTTATTAATCTTCTCTGTTCCAAGGGAGCAATTTTCCTGTCCGGTGCGGCTGTGTGATGGAGCTTTAGTGAACACACAGCACAGGAGCACGTAAATGGAACACACAGAGGCGAGCAGAGCAGTTACTCAGAAGTCAAGATGACGTTCGAGTAATCCTCACAAACACCGAGATGGAACCAGGACAAAGGACAAAGCAGTCTCCATAGTTTTACAACAGGGAGCAGAACGTGTTTTGAACGGCTGCCAGCGTGTGCTCAGTCAGGAGATTCGGGCAAGATGAGAGAGGGCCGCGTCAGCCGAGCGTCGATCGTTATCTGCTGCTCGCCCCACCCTGCCAGGGGCCCAAAATGGCACCAGCAGTCATGCAGATGAAAACATTAAGCAAGAAAAAAAGCATCAGCGCCTCCGCCACCGCTTCGGTATGCAGACCACATCTGTGAGGCGACGCCTTCGCCGTGGTTCGTTAATGCAGACTCTGGAGTTTTCCAGGAGTGACTGATCAGCAACTTCTTCAGGGATACATCTGAACATCAAACAAACTTCACTGCAGAGAAGGAAACCCGCTAAAGCGGCTACAGCGCTGTTCAAGAGAGTTTGTGTCTCTGACGGGTCCCACCCAGCCACCCCACACCCAGCCCGATTATTACTTCTCTGTGCAACTGGCACAAGGTACACGAACAAACTGTGATCTGGGGCGAGGGTGTGGCTAAAGTGGCGAAAGTGGGCAGCAGATTTACAACTCCAGCCACCCACCCCAGGCCTGGTTCCCAGCTCCACGCTTAAACTCAGCGGCACAAACATAGCGGTTTATTGCCATCAGCTGGCATAGTTAAAAGAAAAAGAGCAACAAAGTGTGTTATTAGATAAATATTCAGAGCTTAAATATAATTCAGGGTGAGGATCCGTCAGCACAATAGACTGATGACGGATGACGGGAAAGAAATGCAGGAGGAAAACAGGAGTTGGCCTCCAGTGTGACTGATTGGCGGGCAGCCCTCTTCACACCCTCTGATCTCTTATCGCGTATATTACCTTCCTCAGGGCTCTATATGTGTGTTGTCTCGGTTTCCATGGTGACATATCCTGCGTCTCTGAGAGACAGAGGCCTGATTGCACGTTGGTGTTTGAGCTTCCGTCATTGCAGGAATGGTTTTCGAATGGTGGACACCTCCTGCAGCTCACGCCCTTCCGGCGCACATGTAATTAATGAACGCATGAACTTTAATAGATGAGTGGGGAAGCGTGACAGGGGCGCCGTGGAATATGGTGGCATGGTTTTATCTTTAAAGTGTGTTTGTCAAAGCAGCTCCGGAGCGTCGCGTCAAACAGCTTTCTTTACACCAGGATCAGAACATCAATCAAGGAGCGTCCTGATGGTGTGAGCTTTTAGTAAACAACCGCTCCTGAGACAGCCGCTCATGGTTGCTAAACATCTTGATATACATTACTATGAGTGGAATATAATCTTTAGTATACATACGGTTAAACATAAATGAATCTCAAGAGTTTTTTAATGGAGAAACTGCATTTTTCTTTCCTATATGTGCCTGGAGGAAGATCAGTCATATTTCCAATGTCTTAATCCGGATCACCTGATCAGTGTTCCTAAACATGTGTCCTGTCTATTGATTGGAGTCACGATTAATGATCTTCGAGAGGCCTTGAGTGGAATTCCTGCTCTGAACATCCAGAGGTTTTATTCCATCTACAGGCGGCGGTTTTCCCTTCACTCTGCTTCACGTTCAAGAATCCTTCAATTCTTCCAATGAACAAAGAGGAAGACGAGCTCATCCAGGGACGGAGAGTGGAGGCCAGAGCAGAGGAGTGAGCGAGCTCTATGAACCACTATTGCATCATAAAGCAGCAAAATGGCACAGAGGGCCAGATGCTCCAAATGCTTTTTATTTTATGGACCCCCCCTCCCCCCCCATTCTTCTTGTCATATCCAGTTTTCACTAACCTCACCATTTTCCACGGCCCAATAACAGAGCCGGTGACTAACCGAGCACCCCTCTGCTTCAGCAGCTCAGCTCTGTTTGTGTTTCAGCTCAGGTCTGCGCGTTGCTCAAACGGCTCTCATCTATTTCGGGACACGTGCTGTTGGCTATTACAACGCTAGTCTGTTTGAGTTATGAAGGAGATTGAAGGGATTTACGTTTTCTTCTCTGCCCCAGAGAAAACCGCGTTTGTAATTTCTCAAGACACACAAGCTGAATGAATGAATGAATGAATGAATGAATGAATGAAGAGCAATTTCAATGAAATTAAATATTTCATTAAAATTGCACCATTTCATCCCAAGTGGTTTATAAAGAAACCACACACTTTTAATGAAATGTTTAATAGCCTTTGAATAAGACTTCCGCGGGATGCTGCTCCACCGTCTGCAGCACTCGTGCTAGCATAAATCAGTAATAATCAGTTTGAAAAGCTCTGATGACGAGCTTGGCAGGAGTGGGAGGTGTAGGGGAGCGGCCATCTCTGCGGTTCAACTCATTTGGAACAGGCTGCCGTTATCCGCAGCAGCAGTGGGCGTCGCTAGGCTAATTGTCCTCTTGCGAGTCCAGAAAAAGACGGCCATCTCTGTGGACGGGTGTGAGTTTCTCAGAAGAAGCTCCATCGTTAACTTTTGCGTCGCTCCAGCAACGCGCGTCCCCCGACCACGCAGTTCAGATCCCTTCAAGTGAAATGAACGAGGTGGGGAGGAGGAGGAGGAGTGAGGACTGAGTCACAGCTGAGAAGACCACGCTCGGCCCTCGTGTCAACCACAACACAGAAGAGGAAGACGAGCAGGTGCCAGAAAAAACTCAGTCTGTCTTAAGAATAATAAATCACTTTTAAATAAATAAGTTTAGGTAGTCGTTGTCGTCCCTCCAAAGTCGACTGTTGTCGAGCAGCATTGGTGATGACTGAAGGGTGAATCCAGCAGCTATATCTGTATTTTTTTTTTTTTTTAAATCAGTTCTGTGTGCTGCAAAGAACAGCATATCAGTGGAGGCCATGCTGGTCTCCTGGGCCGCGCTGTGTGGGCTCCTCAGCTCACATGCTGGAGAAAATAACCACAGTCCTACCCCGCTCTCTGCTTCCCTCCAACTGTCATCTTCAGACGCTTGTATTCGCTCAAATTTGAACCGACCTCCCTGTTTCAGTCTGTAACCTGAACAAAAACGTTGCCTGATATTAAGGCGGCGCGACTCTCTTCAGCCCTGCTGCAGGGCTGGTCCAATGCAGCGCTTATGTCTTCAGGAGGAACATTGTCCTCTGTTCCAACTAAATGGATTTCGCTTGTGACTTAATAAAAGGGCAAAGCTGTCTTGTTCAGCGCTCCTGCAGAGACCCGCAGCAGAGTCTGCTGCTGAAGTAATTCTAAGATTTCTCACCCCTTTCTTCTTTGCCTCAGTGTGCGTGTGTGTTTCTACTTTAAACGTTTCTTTAGATTTAAAGCTTATAAATAAAAGTATCTCTTTTGGAGGTTCTTCCCGGTTTTCGGTGCCGGTAAGAGCAACTCCTACCTGCAGTCAGCCGATGTGGTCAGACTTCTTGCAAACATTAGCTTTTTTTTTTAACCTAGCAGCCGTAGAGCAACATGTATTTGTCAGATGTGTATTTATAACCGCCAACTGTACACACATCCATCATTTGTCCTTTCTGTTGTTGTTTTTAGTGTTTCCTAACTCCTCGGGGAGATTTTTGCCTCTTTTGCTTCGCAGCGCTGTGCTCATTTGCTGGCACGCACACTCTGGACTACATCTGTGCCAGCTTGGTGTGTGTTAGTAAATAAGCAGGGATGAAAGTTGAGCGAGTGAACCAAAGACTGAACCGGCGAGGTTAAGGGTGACCCCTCTATGACCCCTCTGTGAGATGATGTGGACCCAGGGAGGTTTTTTTTTTATATCCCATTGCTGCATTGACCCTAAAACCATGATAACTTCCACACACTAATCAAAATGCAGCACTAGTCTACTTCCTTATTTAAGTTCTTTGTAGAGACATGTAGGCTCCTGAGTTCTAGCTCAGCCTTGCCGAGGCCGATTGATGCCTTTTTTTTTTGTGAAAAATGAAACGTTATTTCCTGTTACACGACCTGCTGAATAATTGACTTCATAAATTGCCCTTGTTGGTCGCCCTGCCTGCTGGCTGGCGTGAAACCTGCCATCTGTTTACAAAGTCAACTAAAAGTGTGCGACCAAAAGTCATTGTCCTTTGCGCATAAATCGCAGGGGCGTTAGTATTCACCGACACCCTCTGGATGTCCTTTACCATTCAGATTTCACATTTACTTTGCAGTTATTGAAGTTGCACCTAAAGGTCACATTCCCATAATTCCTCTGGTTCAGATCTTTCAGGCATCGGTTTATCTTCAGTAAAGCGCCACTGAACAGCTCATCGTTGACATGCTCGGACAAATACTTAATTCCTGCTTAGTGGACAGATGGAAAAAAAAGCAAAATAAAACTCTCAAGGGAATCTTTTGTAAATCCCCCAAATCCTTTTTGGTAGCGTGTCTCTGAATGTCGTGTTACATCCCGGCTTATGGTGCTGAGGTGGTTTATGAGCGAGAGCTGGGAGGAGAGCTTCATTTCCCCTCTGCCACCGCAGACACAGACCCGCCTGGATTCCTTTATTCAGATTTCTTCCAGCTATTAAGAAATGCTCCAGCCTGTGTGACCAGATAAACTCAGGCTGATTGTGTCAGGTCGCCGCCGCAGCGCCTTATCTTCTGTTTGGAATGGGTGCGAACGGGACAGATGCACCTAGACCCCCCCCCACCGCCTATGAATTCCTTAACCTCCCCGGGTAGCGGACATGTGGACACACATCACGTCTGCGTCGTCAGACTCCTCGGTAGGCAAACGTGGGGGTGCCCAGCGAGGGCCACTTGTCTTTAAAGGCCACGCCTGATCCGAGCGCTGTCTGCCGAGCGCGTCACTGTGAAGGTCACCGGCAGGGGAATGGAGGGCGGACGTGTCAGCCCAATCTCTGTGCTCAGAATACTTACGAGTTCTATCAGGAACACGTCAGCTCTCGTGTCCGTTACCAGCGGTCACCTGTCATCACTGGGTTTTTTTGATGCTCACTCAGAGGAAAAACAGTTCAACGCCGTCGCCACGCGACAGGTTTATTCATGATTAGACTTAGAAAGACCACACTGTTACACACGTCTATATTTGGAATATTGAGTTTAAGTTATTCAGAATATAAAACAAGGCTATAAATGACAGGCAGCTCTCAAACTGAGATTGGAGGCACACAAGCTGCCGAAAGCTGAGTGTTGGCGCTAACAATGATGCTGCTGACAGCTACTACTGATGGATGATTGAGTGAAGCGGAGAGTAGTTCCACTACAGAGGGCAGCGCAGCGTCTGTAAACGCCATTCTCATCCCACACTAAATGTCAGCCTGGTTCAGACATCGTGTAATAACCATGCCCCGGTTGACCAAGCCACTTTAGAGAGATAAACGTATTTGACAAAAGTTTATATTACCTTTAAGAACAGCCAGTAGATTTTTTTTTTTTAAGTGTGCTGCGGTTTTCCTTTGTTTACCCTTATTGATCATAAATTAGAGTACTCATTCTTCATGATGTCATATCCAGCTTGTAAAACTCAGATTATTTAGAAACCAGATGCATGTAGAGGTTCTCTGTAAGGTTCGCGTTCAGAGGGGAAGCATCACACGACTGTGATGCAGAGTGAGAACCAGCATTAATTTAGCCACGGCGGCCAAGCGCTCTACATAAACACGTTTTGTTTTCGCTTATTCAGCAGCTGTAATAGCGTTCTTTTATCTCACGGGCTCAGCACTTTCACACAGCACGGGATGCTGCTCTGCCTTCGTTGGGTCTGGCCTGGAGCGCGCAACCTATGTTTGTTTGGTTCGGTAGATGTGACCCAGTTCAGCACGTACGGAGCTGCTGTGCAGCACGTGCACTGCTCTATGGAAAATGGAACCCTGCACATTTTATGGACATGATCACTGTGTTTTTAAAGCTGTTCTCTGTTTTGTAGCATTTATAATTTACTAGCTTTCTATAAAAGACCGTGGGTGACTTGTATAAGGAGATACAGCTTATCTACAGCTGCTGCCAGGGAGGAAGGATGGAAGCATTTTTGTACATTATATTGATAAACTATTATATTCCTTTCATTGCAATTTTTAGAACACAAGGGAAGACATGAATTCAACTTTTTTTTGTCGCTGTTCCATGTCAAGCTTTGCATGTAGGACAGTTTTCTATATTTACTTGCAATAAGATGTCTGATGTTGCTTTCCGCCTTCTGCTCCTCCAGGGTTTTCCATCCTCCAGGCCATCATGGAGTCCGCGGTAGCCAACAACTGGCAGGTGACGGCTCGCTCAGTGGGGAACATCGTGGACCCCATAGAATACAGACGCATCATCGAGGAGATGGATCGCCGGCAGGAGAAACGCTTCCTCATCGACTGCGAAGTGAACAGGATCAACTCCATCTTGGAGCAGGTACAGCACAAGGATGTGTGTCTGTGTGTATGTGTGTGTCTGTGTGTGTGCACAACGAACAAGCACCTCATCCTTGTTTCCTAGGTGATCAGGTACGCTTCTCCCCCTTTGAGTCTTGATTCAGACTCTGTTTGCTGATGACAGCTGACTGCACAGCAGGAGGTCCCTCTAACAGTTAGCCTTAACAGCTCATTATTGTTTACCTGGAATATCGTTTGTGTTCGTTTCTAACGCTTGAACTGGCACTGCACATGTTGTCTCAGTGAAGTTTGGTTGATCTATATCTGTATTATTTATTCTAGATTCATTTCTCGACCGGGATTGTTGCTCACGTCCAGCAGGGACATCAGGTCTGCTCTGATGATAGAGACCATCTGAGACCTGCTCCCGCGGGACTGATTTAAATTTATCTTGACACCGCAGACTGAAAATAAGCATTCAGAGACACAGCTGACAGGATTTCTGTCTTAGAGACATGAATGTGTGAGGCTCACGACTGTTAAACATATTACAAAAGTTTTCTTTTACGTCTTGTTCTTAGTTGTGTGTCGACTGAATCAAAGATGTACACATACCAAACGCCATGTTAGGACATTTGACATGAGACATTTGACTTTGTGGCTCAAGCAAATTATATTTATGAATATTAATTCTAAACTTTTATTGCACTCACGTAAAAGAACAAAAATGAGAGAAATGTGACAGAAATGAACAATTTGGACAAATGAAACCAAATCTAAGCGTCTGCTCAGCTGGTGGCCTTTGTTTGGCTGTCTGTGCGTTAAAGCTTGTGCAACTGATCCTCAGAATTATTCCGTATTTCCATTTTTCCTCTGACCTTCACTGTCCAGCTTTCCGCTGGGACGGAAGAATATTTCACTGCCAGCTCACATTAAGACCAAGTTTTCCTTTTGTCTGTCCCCTTTTAAAAGTGCTCAATTGTTTCTAAATTGCCTCCAAATTAGATTCCGGTTATCCGCTCGGATAGCGGCGGTCAGACGGTGTGGCAGTCCTGTCCTAATCTCGTTACTGCGCCGGCTTCTTACGAGCGGAGCCCTTGCAGCCCACAGTCAAATGACTGTGATGATCTCTGCGGGTGCTAGAGATGAGTCCGCGTCTCTGGAGAAGAATGCCTTATGTGAGCAGTGACATCAACACTTCCTTTAATGTAAGATCAGCTTCCAGTGTAAGTAGGACACGCTGTCCCTTAACAGCAACAACAATGAGCCTACTATAAATAGCCTACCCTCCTAGCTTGAGGGAAGATCTCTCACACAGACGGGGGGTGAAGATCACAGAATAAACACTACAATTATCCAAATAACACCTGAATTCAGCTGATCGCCTTTTATGGCATAATCATTCATTTCTAGGCTAACTGTTGGATTTTGCAGGGTTTCTGTCACAATGAACAAACTTTCTCTCCCCTCCTGCTGGGTTACTCAGCGTCTGTAAAAGTATCCGTTTCCTCTTCCATTCATGCAGTAAAGACAGATTGATGAAAGGTCTAAAGGCTCTTCCATCAATAATGGAAGCACAGCGGATTTATAATCCCTGCCAGGTGAACCAGTCACCTCCAGCCTGCTGGGGAATGAAAGGGAGAGAGTGCGAGAGGGAGAGAAAGAAAGAACCAGAGAGCTTGTGGGAATTGAGCCATGTAGTGTGAGACTCCCTGTGTACGACTGAGGAGGGAAAGATGAGAGGAGCTGAACACCCAGAGGTGTGCTGGAATTCCAGCCTGTGCAGGATGGATTGTAAAGCAACACGCTGCCCTGGGGTCAGATCAGAGTGCACGAGCGTGGAGGTTACTGAGGTGCTGTCTGACAATGGAAGCGTGCTCCCCGTGGAGATCTGTTCCCCTCTGAGCAAGACGTTGGGTTTGTTAGCGGCTCCATCATGGAGGCTGCAGCCTATCTGGTCCGTTCAGCTTTAATATGTCATTTGAGGCTTTTATTATTGACAGCTGAGTTCATCTTCCTCCTGCTAACGTGCGGCAGACTAACGTACAGAATTCTCAGTTTTAAAATCTAAAACTGGAGCTCCGCCCTGCAAATGAATACCGGCTACAGGACACGCAGCTGTCCGAGTCACACCTGGACATCCTCTTTCTTTATCGTTGGTGTAAAGGGAGAACGTTTTTGCTGAAAAATGAAAAACGTCTTCTTTTTTAGCCCACACATAAAAAAAAAAGGACCCAGGAGAAGTCTGACTTAAAAGCAACGCAAAATGAAAAACAACATCAAATGTGGAAGAGTTGGCAGTTGCACAATGGCGGCAGGGATAGTGAGGACATAACAACTTCAAACACTTCTTTTCTTTTCTTTTTTGTGTGAACACTGGCATTCAGTAAAAAGACTTTATGTGTTCAGTGTGCAGCTGACGCCCACTGAGAGGTAAAGAGAAAATGTCACTTTCTGTGTTTTCATCGCAACAACAGCTTTTTTAATATTGTGAATTTTAATAACTAGAACTGATTAAAAAAAAGGAGAGACAAAAGCATGAAGGACAACCACTCCCTGCTTAAGGATTCAGCTGTAGTGGGAATCGGCCAACAATAATCCCAACTTGATGCACAGCCGCAGCTAAATTTGGACTTCTTTAATACTCCGCTTTGACAGTTAAATCCTCGCGCTTTGCCCCTTTAAAGTCGTGTGAGAATAATTAGTTGGCTGCTAAAAAGGGATGGTTATCAACCTTAGCATGCCTGCTCGGGCTCTGAGAAATGCAGATAACAATCAGTGTAAAAAAGAGGAGCCTCCATTGGTGGGGAGAGCGTCAAATCCTCTTGAAGGCCAGCGGGCAGATATCCAGCTCTGCACAGGACCACGGCTCCAGCCCGCTTAATTAGAGTTGGGTTCCCGCAGGAACGTTTAGGCTGATTGTCCTCCAGCTCAGGACCGCTTCAGACGGCACAGACGTGGTTCCAGGCTGGCAGGAGGAGCCTTGAGAATGGACCAATAAAGATAATTGGGACTGGAGACTGCTGTGCCTTCTCTGACCTTTGGGAGGAACAGCACCTCAAGGAGATGCACATTATTTCTTTATTTCTTTTTTCTTTTTGAATGAATTGCTCAACATTTTTCTGTGGGTCGCCATGGCATCGGAAGTTGAACAGATGGGTGATGCGTCGCCTCTTCCTCCTGTAATCCCAGCATGATTGCGTCAATTGTCGGAGCGTCGCCTTATTAAGTGGTGGAGAAGTGGGGTTTATCCAGTTTCCCCCGGTACAGCCGCCCCCTCAGCGCTCAGCTGCTCCACCGGCCGAGCGTATCTTAGATAAGTTAATAAAAGCCAGCAGATTAACGCTGCACCTGCATTTGGACGCAATAAAAAACAGCAACTTTCAAAGAAACCAAGGTGCTCCTTGTCCTTGTCCTCATGGACAAAGAAAAAAGTATAAATATACCGCACCCCTGTTTGTCCACCGGGGACAGTCACTGACTGGTTTCTATGAGGTTCTGCCTCCTCGGTTAAAGTCCGCAAGGCTCTGGACTGTCAGCACATGTGAACATAAAGCGTAGAGAGCGTTTGACAGGGCACAGCTCCAAGACTATCCCCTTCATTCGATGAACATTAAATATGTAGGAGGCAGAATCAGCGCCGCAGGTTCTGGCTCGCTTGCTCGTCTGCTTTTTGTTTTTTTTTTTTTCCCGCAGCTGTTTGAAGTCTTTGTTTTGGGAGGGACGGCCTACGCCAGAGAGGAAGACTCTGGTCGGGCGACTGTGGCACCGCCTCAGCGAGCGGTGCGTCTGACCTCATCAAGTTTCCTGGTAGTTTCTCACCAAATGCAATTATCCCAGGGGAGTGCATAACTGGAGCGTCGGGATCCTAAAAATATTTGTTCTGCCCAGATGCTTCTTTTCAGAGTCGCACAGCCAGCAGCAGGACGGAGCAAATCCCTCAGCTAAGCAAAGAAAAGGTGTCCTGGACGACGGTGTGAGTGGCTAAATGATACCCCAGCTGCCAGAAACCGTTTAGACCAACTAGTAGATAAAGGATGCCCCGCTTTTCTGCATTTGAGTCAACAGTGACAGCAGTTCTTTGTGATGGATGAAATTTAGAGCAGTTCTGTTTTGGGTTTGGATGCATGGAAATAGTGTGAAATCTGTGAGTTGTAGCCGTTCCCTTCAGGCGCCGCAGCCTCATTAAGTTCTTCCAGTTTTGGTCGCCCTAGCCCGCGCTCACACGGATGAATAGCAAATGAAAGCTTTTCGAGACAATTTTGGGGGACAATCGGCAGAAAAGCTTCCAGGAATTTTTGTGCTTATAAGGGAAAAAAAAAAAAAAAACGGGACGGAGAGGATTTCAGAGGCAGCAGCAGAGGTGGAGAATGTCGAACACAAAGGAATCATTCTGCTTTTCTGGGGGAGGTAATTAGATTTATTCTTGAAATGTTTGCGGAGGGTCAGACCAGGAAAGGGCCGACCTTTAAGTCGGTCAAGGACGTTTCCCCAGCTAGGTGCATGCACAGGGATTTGCATATTTTGAGGAACAGATGTGAGACTGCAGGCGAATAGGAGCAAATTAAAAATAAACTGGGCAGTTATGTTGTCAGCAAATACTGTTGGAGTCAGTGTCAAAGAAACACATGACACCTACACACATACAGACAGTGTTACCTCCTCAAAATATTTATTATTTTTTCTATTACTGGAATAAACCCAGCCAATATTAAACACTTGCAATTTCAGACATTTGCTGAAATTATTTAGGTTTTCCACAGATTCATTAATTTATCACCGGTTCTATTTTTACAGGTGCAGCTCTGCTGAACATAGTTTTATCTGTGCTGAGCAGAATATTTTGAGGAAAAAGATGTAAAAACAGTGTGTGCTCCTGATCGATGATGCAATTATCATTCAGGACATTACATTTAGATCTCTCAGAGGTGTGTAGAAGAGCAGAAAGTGCAAGACAGAAAAACTATCCTCCCCCACTCTGTGTGTGTGTGTGTGTGTGTGTGTGTCTGTGTCTGTTTGTGTGTGTGGTATTTTGAGCTCTGCTCTATCAGAACTGCGGAGCGAAAGCACGTGAGAGAGTGTGAGAAAGGTTTGGCTGCAGAAGTTAAATTCAGAACGAGGCGCTCTCCCTGCGTGCGTCTGCTCGCTCAGACAGGTGCTGCATTTTGGATTTAATTAAGTCTGGTGTGCGACAGAGACACGCGGAGAGGGAAGAGGCAGCCTTTGGTGAGCCAGGGAGGGAGAGAGAAAACGAGAATGAGTACAAGAGGCAGAGCCTTGACCTTCTTTTACATGTTGAAGTTAATGGAAAGGAACAAGCGCTGTCATCACAGTTTCTCCCCACTCATAAACACACACACACACACACGCGTGCAAATGTGCTCACGCGCTCTTGCCTTTGCAAATGTCGTTCGAAAATGTCTCCTCTTTGTTTCTGCAGAATATTCTTTGCTGTGAAAGTGAAGGTCTTTGTCAGGGCTGAGTCTCAGCCGTCTGAATGTTCTCTGCTCGGGATGTGACTCACTGCATGTCTCCTCCTGCGTCTTGTAGGTGGTGACCTCGGGAAAAAACAGCAGAGGATACCACTATATCCTTGCCAACCTGGTGAGAGCGCGCACCACAAGACACGGCTAGGAGAAAGCGACAGTGCTAGCAAAGAAAGTGTAAAGAGATGCAAGCGTGTCAGTGATATCAATATTTACAGAGAGTCCTTGAATGCAGCAACCGTCAGGCTAATTTTAGGTAGCTAATGCAGGTTTAAAGGCTTCCTTCTTCGCTGCAACGGTGCTCTTTGCTCTCAGGGCTTTTCCAACATGAGCCTGGACAGAGTTTTTTCTGGTGGAGCCAACATCACAGGCTTCCAGATCATCAGCCCGGACAGCCCCATCGTCCAGCAGTTCCTCCAGCGCTGGGAGCGCCTGGATGAGAGAGAATTTCCAGAAGCCAAAAACACTCCGCTGAAGGTCAGTGAGGCGCTGCTGCGCTGCTGCACTTACATTTTCTTTAACATCTTCCAACATGCTCGTCTTCCTCACAGAAATTGTCTGCCTGATTCTTTGCTTAAATCATTTCTCACCTTTGTCCTCGAATGGAGGTGGCCTTCACACACTGCCAATCACTCCATGGGGTTTTGATTTGGTTTTTTTCTTTTCCCATCAGCAGTTTTGTGTATTCAAGGCGCTGCTGCAGCGGCGCTGTTGGGTTAGCATGATGTCACTGAATCACTGGGGCTTCTTGTGGCCTTTCAGTACACATCAGCGCTCACCCACGATGCCATCCTCGTGATCGCAGAAGCTTTCCGGTACCTCCGACGCCAGCGCGTGGACGTGTCCCGCAGGGGGAGCGCCGGCGACTGCCTCGCTAATCCCGCCGTGCCCTGGAGCCAGGGCATCGATATCGAACGAGCCTTGAAAATGGTAGAAATGTCTAATTTTGCCCTCGTTGCATCTCCCGCCCACTGATCCGAAGATGTTGAAAATGTGTTTTCCCATGTTCAACAGGTGCAGGTACAAGGTATGACAGGAAACATCCAGTTTGACACATTTGGTCGACGGGCTAATTACACCATCGATGTGTACGAGATGAAGTCAGGGGGTCCCAGGAGGGTGAGTTTGGAACCATCACAGTTAACGTCAGATAAAATACACGTGCACATTTCCAAGCACTGCAAACTCAGATCGCTCTCAAGCAGCTCTGTTTTTTTCCTGCTGTTGGCATGCTGGTGAGTAGGTCGAGAAGGTCGAGTCTGATTTGGACAAAAACAGCCAGCCAGTCTTGCAAAACCAGCCCAAATCACACAAGAAAATCAGAGATCTGGAACACATCTGCGTATTTATTTGAGTGCTGCAGAATCTGTCAACTGTCTATAACTGCATGATTCAGAACCCTGAAACAGTCGTAGCACCCAGTGGAAATTTGGGCCTGTTGTGCAAATGTAAAAGCGACTGACATTTTGCATATGTGCGTTTTGATCTATGACTTTGAACCATCTCTTCTTCAGCCCAAGTCAGCATCAAAACAATGAGGAACAGGGAGGCTGCAGAAATTAGTATTTGCACCACATTTGACAGCCTGCGGGTGGAAGAGAGCAGCAACTGAGCCGCAGTGCACATTAGCTCCCAGCAGCAGCCACGATATTTTATCCGTGTGAATGATCACATCTGAACTTTAGCTGTGCTAGAAGTACACTGGCTTGGAAAAGTAATTTAACTAAAGAGGCCGTGCCACTATTCAGTTTATCTGCTGGGAGATTTCTTCCAACACGATCCACAACACACCGTCTATCCATGCGGAGGATTGTGGGCTCTAATTATTAGAACCAGAGAGCTCATCAAAAGCGTTCAAAGCATCAACTATAAAATTCTTTTTAAACCTATGTTAGTCTCTTGCATTTTAAAGGAGGAAGTCACATGACCAGTAGGCGCAGCGTCATCCACGCTTTGCCACATTTTCAAGGATTTTTGCAATTCGGAGTTGCAAACACACACTCAAGCACATGGACACACTCCTTCCATGTGGTCGCTGGGTTACAGATCCTCTGAGCCGATTCCCGCTAGTGTGCATTTTATCTGCTTAGCGCAGCTCGCAAGACCGCACACGGCTGCAGCCTCCACGTCCGGCAGGAGTCAGGGACACGGTACTTGGAGTACTGTGCTGCAGATGTGACGGAGGCATTTTCTTTTCATCTCTGATAACGACCGCATAACGAAAGAAAGTAATATAGTGCAGTGAAGCCATGCGGTGTGTTTTATTACTGCGTGTTTATTAGAATCGTCTTGGCGTAACATCTTCGGCGCTGTACTGCTGATGGTTTCTTCTTATGCAACAGAACATTTACTGAGCCTGGAATAGCTTACGCCCACTCGGCTCAAGTGGAGCCCGGGTGAAGTGAGGAGCACCTTTACAAGCTTTTCATGCAAACACGCACCAGGAACATCAGCCGCGAGCTGCACAGTTAGAGCCCAGCGACTCGTACCGCGGACCTTTTCCACTTCCTGCTTTAACTTTTCTGCCTTTGTGTCGTTTTTTCAGATCGGCTACTGGAATGAATACGAAAAATTTGTATATGTTATGGATCAGCAGGTCACCAACGAGTCCTCTTCTGTGGAAAACCGAACAATTGTGGTCACTACTATTATGGTACACTCTCAAGCAGGTTTTAAATGTTCCATAAGATTTCTGCCACTCAAGGTCAAGGTGTCCATTGTTGCAATCTGTCCTGGGAGGGTAGAATTATTTCATTTTCAGTTGCTTTCCATCCACTCACTACATGTTGAAACAGTCGATACACAAAGAGTGTTTCAACTGTATCCGTGTGGGTGTCAAAGCATTTTGGTTTTTTTATATCACGGAGGGCTGTTGTAGTAGTGACATCACAATAACGGCTTTGGTTAAAAAAAGGAAAAAAAAAGAAAAACAAATCAGCTATGTAGATAAATATCATTGTATTCACATTCAGTGCCTACGTAAGTAAAAGTGTTTCCCTCTCATTAAGTAAAGTGTCAGTGACGGTGGAGGAAATCGGTAATGATGTTTGCATAAAGAGGACATAAACAGCTTAAGGATGCAACCTTCAGCTGTTTATTTCTATTCCCAAAATCTAAATATCTGTTTCCATAATTCTAAAACGAGTTTCTCGACTCAGTGTCATATGAGTGTCAGGGTTAAAGACAGAGTTAGTCATAAACAGTCACCATCAGCCATTTTTAAATGTACGCTAAGGTGACCCTAATCGTACATTTAAAGCCATGGCCTGCACTTCCTTCTGACTTTGTTTAACATGTGCTCATCTTAGACAAATTCAGAATGTAATAGTCATGCATTCCCATTTCAGTGTCAACAAGCACTCTGTCATCACAGCCAGACAGGAAGTAGAACAGTCAGTCTGAGGACGTGAAGGGCAGCGTCATCACATTCTGAGTTATTGTTTCTGCTTTACAGTGAGTCGACCAGTCATCACAGTCACGTCATGTTGTTTTTCTCATGTTCAGTGTCTTTGACATCTTATGTTTAGTGTTTCAAATGAAAGGTCTTTCTGCCCTTTTAGGGATCTTTCATTTTGGTTTTTTATGTTTTATTATTGCACATGGCACAAATTGGAAGCGACAGAAAAGAACAATTTAAAAAAGAAAAACCACACTGTTGGAAGGTGTTTCGTAAAAGTCCCCTCTGATGTTGACTTCAATTGTAAGCCAAATAACCTTTGAAAAACATGTTCATGCCTGTTGGTAATCACTCTTGTTTGATATCATTAAGGTGGCGCTAGTTCATCTGAAATATTGGCAAACATGTTTTCATTTGGGTTTTTATTGAAATCCAAAGCACAGAGGTGATGTGAAGTGATCATAGCGTAGAGAAGACAACAAGCAGGCCGTCTCATTGTTTCCATAGTGATAAATGAGAAGAGAACCAGTGTGATATTTTGGTGCGTGCTCCTCTAATGCGGCTCTCACTTGATTGAACTGTACTGAAAGCTGTTGCTTAATGGATGTGCTTGAGCGCCAGGTGTTTGATGCCTTCCGTCACTTTGCTGTTGCTGACGTTTACTTGATGAACTGGAAAAGTAATCCATTCCACTCACCCCCCTCCCACCCCCCACCCCGACCCCTCCTTGTGCCACAGTGATGCAGAGCACACGCCAGCCCTGCCTGTCGCTCCGTTCCACATCTTTAGATTGTGGATGAGATTAGCCAGAGGGTGTCCGGACAGTCCCACATTGCTCTCTCTATATATGCTTTACTGCCGCCCACGCTTTAGTCTGTGTAACCTGACTGTAAGTGATATTTGTGCAGCCCCTCGTGTTTGTCTGTCTCGAGCATGCCTGCATGCTACTGTCTATGCCTCGTAAGGCCTTCTGTGACCCCTGGGGTCTGGCCACTGTGGATGTTTCCTGCCTTAACAGTGAACCTAAAAATTATGTCTAATTAACAGGAAGCTCCGTACGTGATGTACAAGAAAAACTATATGCAGATGGACGGAAATGACAGATATGAAGGCTACTGTGTCGATTTAGCTTCTGAAATTGCTAAACATGTGGGGATAAGATATAAGCTGTCGATAGTTCCCGACGGGAAGTATGGAGCCAGAGATCCAGAGACCAAGACGTGGAACGGGATGGTGGGTGAACTGGTTTATGGGGTGAGTGCAGCTTTGTTATCGCATTCGTTCAACGCGCAGCACTGTATAATCCACACACAGCTGTCTCCTTCCAAACGAAGCATATGATGACACTGTATGGCAAAAATAACCATCTCATTTCCACAAATTCATTCAGGAAATAGACGCTTGACTTAAAAAAATAAAACACTGAGCCTCCATTGGCTGAAAAATCACGTGGACTGGTTTTTATCGTGCGTCTTGTCTCGCTCACACTTGAGCCGACTTTAACAAGATGATTTGCATCTTTTATAAGACCACAGCCGCTGAAAGGAACTCACAGACGGCAGGCTGGGATGTAGGAAAATCTGCATTCAGCTCGTGCTTCAGTGCAGCTCTGCTTTAACACCTGTAGTTGCTGCGCTTCTGACTATTTTACAGTCAGAGCTGCTCTCCTGCAGCTTGCAGTATTAATGGTCCCTCCCTGTAATTGAAATGGCTGCCATAGCTTCTGTTTCTGCACACACAGAATTGTTTTTTTTTTACTGTCCTTAAGACGTCCTCCTGTCGTAATCCTCCGCAGATCCTCTGCATTTCCATAGGTTCCACTCAGCTGCAGCTGCGCAACTTTCTGCCTGTCAGGCATAGCAGAGGGTCTGACGGAGGTGAATTTAACGAGGCTGATTCACGGTTCATGAACTGCTTACATAAGCTCCTCCACCTCAGTCTTCCAGCCCTCCTGCTCGGTTCACCGGGGGAGATACGGAGACAAAGACGTTAACCGACGCAAATTCGCGGTGACTCATTTTGAAATGGCAGCTTCCCTTTTGCACGCTTCATCACAGGAGCGCTCTTCCGTTTCCTGAGCTGCCGCCTTCTCAGCTGTCTGGTTTAGGACTTTCTTCAGGAAAATGTACTTTAGAAGCTGCGTGCCCGGCCGTGTGTGTGGCCCCGGGCTGTCTGACTTCCGCATTGCTAACCAGTTCCTCCTTTATTGACTCAGTGAAGGTTTTTTTGATTGCTCATGTATGGTTTGTTCTGTCAGACTAACCTGGTGTGTACCTGTTCCTATTTCTGCAGAGAGCTGACATAGCCGTGGCTCCTCTCACCATAACGTTGGTTCGGGAGGAAGTGATAGACTTCTCCAAGCCCTTTATGAGCTTGGGTATCTCCATAATGATTAAGAAGCCGCAGAAGTCCAAACCCGGAGTGTTTTCTTTTCTGGACCCACTGGCCTATGAGATTTGGATGTGTATAGTTTTCGCCTACATTGGCGTGAGCGTGGTGCTCTTCCTCGTGAGCCGCTTCAGCCCGTATGAGTGGCACCTGGATGAGAATGATGAGTTCAAAGACCCACAGAGTCCCCCAGACCCTCCTAACGACTTTGGGATTTTTAATAGCCTGTGGTTCTCGCTGGGCGCCTTCATGCAGCAAGGATGCGATATCTCACCAAGGTTGGTTGTTGTGTTTACTCTCCGCCAACTCTCAGCTGTCCCCATCATCTCTCTGCATTTTTTTGTGCATACCCATGTCCTGCCATGGTGCATATAGGTCATTTTGAGCTTTGCTCTTGCTGCTGTCCACCTCACCTCACCTCACGCTCCACTTCATTTCACTTTCTTTTCCATTTTTCTGCTCTGAAACCTCGTCCCACTGTGCATCCACTTACTTTCGAGACGGCATGCTGGCAATGATGCTTTGCATCCACAGAATAACTTATATCCACCATGCTGAGGGCTGTAAAATGCATAGGGGTCATTACATTTCATTCAAGCGACCTTGACTTCCCCACGACTCTTGGAGGGCTACCGTGTTTTTGCTGCATGTTCCATTTTATGCTCATTAACTTGGTGCATATAAGCTATTTTGTCCAGAAAACGCGTCATCGGCATCCTCACTTTGACCATCCAGCCACCTTGTTTCTTCATCCCTCTCTTTACTCATCATCCCTGACCTCTTCTTCAAGGATCCTTGTCTGTTCTGTCAGCCATTTTTTTTCTTGGACAGAAGGTTGAAGTGAAATTGGGATTAGATGTAATCCTGATTAATGGGACATTTAAAACTGCCTCAAGGTTGTTTTTTTCCCCTACAGCTGACAAAAGAGCATTAATAAATCATGTTCAAATAAAAATAGATCTTAATCTTTTGATGTATTTATATAAAAGATACAGTATATAAATATGTAAAAAAACAAAACCCTAAAGAATACAAGCGGATGTGTTCATACATGAGCTGCAGAAGCATTCACCATTAGGATGACAGATGGAGGCCTTTCTACCGTCAGCCCAGAGTTTCACTGCCTGGAACAAATTTACACTTGGAGTCTTCATGCTGATGTGAAATGTATGAAGAATTAGAGAAGCGCTAGTGAGCAGGGTGGAAATATGTGCGCGACAGAGCAGTTTGCCTCATCACAACCCGACCTCATAAGCAGGTTTTGAACATCAGCTTTCATATTTCAGCCCCAGTCAGCGTGACTCTTTCCTGTCTCTGCGGCTGCGGGGATTGATCGCTCTTCCCCACGTTCCCTCCTCGTGAACGTGCCGCTCTCACCTAGGCTCTGTCGCTTCCCCTCAGGTCTCTGTCAGGGCGCATCGTCGGAGGTGTGTGGTGGTTCTTCACCCTCATCATCATCTCCTCCTACACTGCTAACCTGGCTGCCTTCCTCACCGTGGAGAGGATGGTGTCTCCTATCGAGAGCGCCGAGGACCTGGCCAAGCAGACGGAGATCGCGTACGGAACCTTAGACTCAGGCTCCACCAAGGAGTTCTTTAGGGTGAGTCATGCTGTTGCACCATTTAGGAGCTGCCTGCTGGGGTGCTGCATGGATCTGAGGATATTCAGTATGAATGTGTCTGATTCACAATCGTGAAACAGCTGCACAGAGATTCGAGAGAGGAAATGAGTATATGAAAAGTAATAAACACAATATTAAAAAATGTCATTTAGAGACAGGATCCTGGAGGTGGTTGGTCAAGCAATCAGCACGGATCTTCTACCGGCGAAAACAAATCCAGACAGAGAGCTCTGGAAATCTGGTTTAGATGTTCTGGTTACTGCAGTGTCGGAACAGCCTGTTTTAAGAACTTAATCAGGTTGTCAAGCCATTAGAAAACTGTCTAATCATCAGCAGAGTCGTAAACCAGACTTTATTAGCTTCTTGCCAAAGCAATAACGACGACTCATCAAGGCTTCATAAGGCCTAAAAGTCACACAGCAGAAAGTCTGCAGCAGTCAGTAACATTTACTGGCTGGAATCCTGGAGGTTTCAGCTGAAATCGGTTTTCAGCCTTTATTCAATCATAAAACGTGAGGATTATGCTGATTTAAACTGAATCCCCTCGCGCCCGGTAAAATCGAATCAACTGTTTGAATTTCAGGTTGGTCAGTGTGTTTTCCAAACTTAAAGAGGGAAAAAATACATCAAAGAAGAATTACGAGATGTCACCATAATTCCAACAGACGGGCTCCTTCCCCAAAACTGCCATCTCAAAGATGGTGCACTCTTCCTCGGAAATGGAAATGTCAGTCACATCCAACGTCCGTCTCTGAGCCGCAGCTATTTTTAGCCCCTCGTCTGTCTCCGGGTGTGATTGCTCGGATTGCGTTTGAGACACATGATAAATACAAACCTTGGAATGGGATTGGTGCGAGGACAGGAAGTGGCGGCGCTGGTATCAGACCCGGTTCGCACAGAAGCTTCACCTTCACGCCTGAGACTTCCAGCCAGTTTGTGTAAACATGTCTGGCTTCTGCTCCGGTCAAAAAAAAAAAAAAAAAAAAAAAACACCTTAGTGATAATTGTAATCAGGCCCAGCTTATTTTTATGAGCACTCAGGCAGAAACTCATGGTTGACGCGGCGCAATCACCATCATCAGCGGAGGAAGTCGTGTGTGACTAGAAGGCTAGAAGGAGAAAGCGTGTGTGACAGAGTGGCTTTGCAGGGCAGAGAGAACGCTATTTATGAAGAGCTGCAAGACAATCACTAACAAGGCAGACGTGCCCGGGACACTTTTCATCACCGATCTTTTGATACATGCTTCCGTGAGCGGTTAACAGCTCACCGCTTTGTGTTGAAAAGCTTTACCAATTTGATATTGTATAGTTTTGCATGACATGATTAAAAGAATGAGGATGGAATAAATTAGAAAACAGTATAATTTAAGAAGTGATCACCACTTGATGCAATAAAGATACTAAAAGAAGAATTAATCAGCCAGATGATGAAACCGGCTTCCTGTCAGATTGCCGCTATAATTAGCAGCAGATGTGCTAATCAACGATGTCAAGTGTTTGGCAGGCTGTGATTTGTCGCAGGCACACTGTAAGTGCGAAATGACTCCATCCTGGCTGGCAAATGTACTTTTCTACCTCCAAACTGGAAATGTCGGAGCGGAGGAGCCATTCAGAGAAACCGTTATTGAAGCAAGGATTGGAAGCCAAATTGAGAAGGGAGTTTGTCGTATTAATATCACATGTCAGGTTTGGCTAGAGGGGAAATGTTCTGTCAGTCTGCCCAGAAGCTTGGAAATCTCAACCAGTGACACGCTGAAACTAACAGTTTTGTGTAGTTGTAAAGACAGAATGAGCTAATAACAGACACTTGAGTTGCCTTTATACCGACATTAGGCAGCTGTGTCGCTGCCACTTTAGGTTTGACCAACAAATCCTTCACGGCTGTTTGCTAATTTTTTTTTTAATCCTAATCCTCCTCCATTACGCCCTTGTCGCTGACAGCATGAACACGCTCCCGTCATCAGCGCAGGCTTTCAACCTGAGGAGCGAGTGTTTTCACCCAGAATAGAACGGCTGTTTTCACACCGCGGTCAGCCTGTCATCCGCTGTTATTGTCACGTTAGCAACATTTATGTGAACACGCAGCTGAGCTGGAATTGTGCATATGTCAAATATGATTCACTTACTGGCCCGAGACTACAATCCATTACATCACTGCTGAATTATTTACACAGCACTGGTGCACATGCCACAGGTCTCTCTCTCTCTCTCACTCTCTCTCTCTCTCTTTCTCTCTGTTGCATTCACCTGTGGAATGCGGGTGCGGCCGTCACGTCTGATCGTGCACGCTGGTCTAAAGCCATCACGCCGGCTTGATTTTCTGGAGTCTGTCAGTTGAATCTTCATCTACTGGTTTGGGAGTTCTGACACCAGATCAGTGGTCACACTTCAGCTTCCTGTTTGCCAGAGCGACCCTGTGAGGGGCCGTCCGGTGGGCAGGTGTAGGGCTGATTGAACCCAAAGTTCGCTCTGAAGCTCAGCAGAAGGTCACATTAGCCATTAGCCCAGTTTAATGTAGTACCCCCCCCCAACACACACACAAACACACACACACACACACACACACACACACACACAAACACACACACACACACACACAAACACACACACACACACACACACACACACACACAAACACCTTGCTGGAGAGGAGACTCTCTGTACTCTGGCTCCCCGGTGACCAGCGATCAGCCTCATACTGGCCATTTTTAGTAGTGGACTGGTTCACAAATGAGCTTGACTGGACCACAGAGGCGAAGGCGCCACTTTCAGAATTAACGGGTCAAACGACGACGATGCTAGCGTAGATGGAGGCTCTCACTGTCAATCACGGATCAGTGATTAATGATTATCGTGTCTGAACTGAAGAGGAGGCCGAGCACTAGTGCTAAGTCTGAAAGCTTTTGAAGAAAGAGCTGAACATCCTTCCAGTAACGTGCCATGAAAGCAGCAGAACCAACCAGGAAGCAGCTGGAACCAGACCTGCTTCTGCCGGCGGGTTTCCTCCCCCCCAGTCTCACCTGAGAAATCGGCCCAAAACAACAAACAAAAACGACCAAACCAAACCTGTAGACCCCAGCTGGGACCTGCTGGTCAGGACGGCAAGTGTGGAGGAGGAAGAGGAGGAGGAGGAGGAAGAGGGCATCACTGCCTGTTGACATCAGTGCCAGACAGAGTGGACGTTTTGCCTCCGCTGAGCTGCCAGATTGCCGGACCTCAGGCTGCTGGCAGTAATCCCACTACAACTCTGCAGAGGTGAAGGAAAACAAAAACGGAATCAAAACGGACGGACCGACCGTCCTCCAACGTTTGCGCCGTGACATCACTGGTCCTTCACGGTTCCTGATGTCAGGTTGAAGGAGCTCGTGCGGCGTTTTGGAAGGTTAGCTGGGTTCCTGGGGCTCCGATCAGCAGTTGCGTCCAGAGTTCTGATTGTTCTGAGTATGTGTCTTTGTGGATGGTGTTCTGTGTGAGCAGGAGTTTTCAGAGAAAGTGCACTCTAACCATCTCCGTCTTTTCTCTCTGTCCTTGAACACAGCGCTCCAAAATAGCCGTTTACGAGAAAATGTGGTCGTACATGAAATCGGCCGAGCCGTCAGTGTTCGCCAAGACGACACCAGACGGGGTCTCCCGGGTGCGGAAGTCAAAAGGGAAGTTTGCCTTTCTTCTCGAATCCACTATGAACGAGTACATAGAGCAGCGGAAGCCATGTGACACCATGAAAGTGGGCGGCAACCTCGACTCTAAGGGTTATGGCGTGGCCACACCTAAAGGCTCTGCTTTAGGGTGGGTGGGATAATATAACAATAGCCTCCATGTTATAGTATTCCACCTCCCCTGATGTCTCCTTTGCCATTTTCTTCTTTACTTTTTAACTGTTCTGTTTTTTTAACCGAGTGCATCACTGGGGAAGAATATTTATGAGTTGGGTTTTTTCTGGTTTCTGTCTCTTTTGCTTTCTGTTTTAAGGTTCTCAGTTTGTTTCCTTGTCTCAGTAGACCCATCTGAATGTCTGTGTGCACTCTCACCCCCCCACCTCTCCTCCCTGGCAGTCTCTGTGGTCTCCCCCCCTTTTGCATCGCTTCTAATTCAGCACAGAAATCTGTCTTCATCATTTTCTTGCTAGTTGAACTGCTGATCTGTCAGTTGTGATGAATGTTAAGATGCATGCTGGATGTTATTTCTAATCCAACAGTGATAAAAAAAAAGAAAAAAAAAGTCCCCATCCCGCACACTTCAGTTAAGGAACAACGTAACCCTCCATGCCACCTCTCGAATATTTAGTGTCTTCTTTGCTGTAAAATGCTTCTTACCCTCCCACACCAGTGGAATTCTTTACCAATTTGTCCCTTCCGTGCTCCCCTAATGAACCATTGATGACCTATCACTATTTCTCACTAATATTCTCTATTAGATTTCTCACGGACCTGTTCATTTTCTTACAAGTTATGTTTTATCGTTTCAAGAAATGCTGTTAACCTGGCAGTGTTAAAACTGAATGAGCAAGGCCTCTTGGACAAATTGAAAAACAAATGGTGGTACGACAAGGGAGAGTGCGGCAGCGGGGGAGGTGACTCTAAGGTCAGCCTCAATGTCACCAAATTCGGGTATCCTAGATCAGAGTAATCGGCAAGGCTGGCGAGATCCAAAAATCTACCCATACAGATTTGTTTTCAATTATTCCTGCACAGATGGGATCAACTGGGAACCCTTTTCTTGGCTGATGATGGAGGAAAGAGCAATCATTAGACAGAACCGTAGTTAGAGAGGATTTACAGAGAGATAGAGATAGGTTTTATGTGCTTCTTGGCCTGTATTTCTGAAAGACGGAAACTGTCTTCCCCTCTGTTTATCATTTCTACAGGCCAACCAAAAGCTTTTCTTAGATGAGATCAGCTTTAGACGTTCTGGTCTCACCAGTAGATGCACTCTCCAGTCGTGTCAGGGCAGGCACGGGGAACAGCGTTGTCTTGAGGGGACTAAGCATCGCAGGCGAACGTGAGAATTCTAATCACAGAGTGTCAACTAATGACCCACACCTGTTTTTTTTTTACAAGCATCCACACTGAAACCCAGTGAAACCGCAGACAGAAACCTTTGGCTGGCCTTGGATCCAAGGCCAGCCAAAACGTATCCACGGCGACCCAGACCCGGTGAACGCCGAAGCAGAAGAGTGTGAGATGCGATCGGGGGCCACGTTTATGCAAGCGGATTTGACTGCATGTCACATTGTTACGGTGCGTTTGGAGCTGAGGCCCGAGTGGATCTCCAGACCCAGGACCTCCTTCTCCAGTCCAATCTCTTGCTCCGTCTATAAATGAGGCCCCTGATCTTGAGCTTCAGCTCCGTGTGTGTGGCGGCGGCGCTCTCTCTGCCCCTTTAGCTTGCATCACCACCGCATCGCGCTCTTTGCAGCGGTCCACCGGGGCGTTGGCCGGGGAGGGGACTCAAGGACGCCATGTCCTCCTCCTGGCAGAGAGAGCCCAGGTGATCGGTGTACGATGCCGTCACGCGACTGACACATTTGGCTCTTTGGCTGTCAGGAAAGCATGTGTGCGTAACTCAGCAACGGAGAGCAAATATGTTGTATGTAACTACCACTGAGAAATTCAGATTCCAGCAGAATGAGCATCACTCATATCTCCTTATGGGTTTC
The DNA here is from genome assembly GCA_015343265.1 of Pao palembangensis. Lineage (NCBI taxonomy): Eukaryota > Metazoa > Chordata > Actinopteri > Tetraodontiformes > Tetraodontidae > Pao > Pao palembangensis. The sequence continues at coordinate 6,596,350 of CM027094.1, read as the reverse complement.
CAGCTTCTTCTAGTTAGTTTAAGCTAAATGTGATTGATGTCTTTCATTTGGCCACTAGAATCACTCTTGCATGTTTTTTTTTGTTTTGTTTTGTTTTTTATGGAACTCATACTGTTTGTTCAACTGTTTTCCTGTTTTGCAGACAGAGAAAAATATAAAGTTCTGACTGTAGTTCGAAGAGACACATGACCCTTGACTTCAGTCAGAAGAGGAAGACGCTGACCCTGCGTCCAACACGTTTAGCTCTAACTTCACACACATTTTCAAACACAGTAAAAAGAAACATGTCATTTCCAAGTAACTCCAGAGAATTTTGTGATAAACGGACAAACCTTAGCTGTAAAATCTAAAACAACACATTTGCAAGGTAGAAAGGAAGACTAACTTCAGCACATTGTAGCTTCTTCTTCCTGTTCCTGTCAGATCTCTGACTGGAGGACAGGACAGCAGCTCCATCACACGTTCCTTTAACGTTTCTGTGTTTCTCTGGAGAAATGCTCAGGAATGACGATCTGAACTCCGTTCCGCACGACGCAGTGGTGAATACAATATGTTTGAAGATGTTGGATCACGAACACAACTTTCCTGTAAATGTATCAGTCTTAGAAGACAACAGAGAGATTTCTGTCCGGAATGATTTTATTCAAAAAAAAAACAAAAACAAAATCCAGCTGATTGACCCCCTCCTCCCACCCCACTTTGCTTCCATGAACATCGAGATGGGGGTTCCTGTTTGATCCGCCGCGCTGGAAAAACAAAAAAACCCCACTGCAAAACGCAACATTTAGCGCCTGTTCCCTTCCATTCTGTCAAAGCTACGCAGCAGCTGCTTGATCCTGCAAGTTCAGCTCTTTTCTTGTGATCAGTGTGTGCCGATTACTCAAAGCGATATGGGTGGGGTCTGGCACGATAGGGCAGCCGTGGAAGCCGACAGGTCATATATTTACTAGCATATCCACTGTTTACTGTAGTGTTGCTTGCCTATGTGTGATGCTTTGGCCAGGACCCTACTTTATCGCTTTGCACTTACAAAGTAGTTAAAAAAAAAAAGTTGAATAACATAAAATAACATAATATGATGTTATTTATGTTATTTCCCACGTGAAGAACTCCTGTAAACCTTGCAGTATTGAAACTCAGTGAACAAGGCATCTTAGACAAGCTGAAAAACAAATGGTGGTACGATAAGGGTGAATGTGGAACCAAGGACTCTGGAAGTAAGGTCAGTCGCTGCAGGTCTTTCTATACTGATTGCATTATGACCCAACTGTTCACATACAAACACGTAAAGACAAATCAGGACACGGCACACGTCAGAGGACTGGCAGTAACCACAGCTTCACACATAGCCTGATTTATTCACACCCCATTTACTGCATTTACGATTACATACAGATGATTCCAGATTTATTTATTTTTTAAATCAAATTGCAGCATGATCACATTCATACCGTCAGTTTTCTAAAAGGAATTGTAACCATTATACTGCTGTTCTATTCCGCACCCAAGCCTTTAATTGAAATGGAGTTTATGGGTGGTTTTCATCATTTGTATGCAAACTGCGAGTATTTTCCAGGCTAATTTTCCCGAGGCATCACCGCTGAGATGCTCCAAACTGACCCTTAAATACCGTCTGAGCAGAAGGGGCTCCGATAGTATTTAACAGTCAGGTCTCCTGGGCGGAGTGTCACGGGAAAGCCATGTTAGACCAATGGAAATGAGTTTATAAGCTTTAGCTTTATAAATTAATGGACTTTAAGACTGATAGGATCTAGATTTTTTTTTTTTTTCTGGCCTGTAGTTGGAATGCAAATGGTAAAACTCACGTACTGTAAATTCATTTCAATATTTCCGTTTGGCTTTTTGATGGCAGTAAAATGGTTCAGTTCGCCCTCCACAGAGTGATACTTTGACTGTACCAGTGCAGTGTGTTGAAGTTGAGCAGCCAGTAGAGTCGACCAGGGGTTTTAATCGGTAGACCTGTACGACCACGACCGCCTTCCGGTACGCGTGTTCTCTCAGAGAGACCGCAGAGCAGGACAGATAGCATCTAGAAACATTCACCTTTCCAGAGCAGAGCTAACCTGACAGCTAATAAAGACATGTTTGTTTGTTTAGATGCTTGTTTATCTTCTAGGCAGTCTTTTAAGTAGTGAAAATGTTTAGCTGTAGTGTAGCAGGATGTAGCGTATACTAGGATTCGTGTTTAAAGCATCACTGTGCTCATCTAAAAATTCCTAACGGTGGTGTCTGCCTCCCCCAGGACAAGACAAGTGCACTTAGCCTGAGCAATGTGGCTGGAGTCTTCTATATTCTGGTTGGAGGGCTTGGCCTGGCTATGACCGTGGCTTTGATAGAGTTCTGCTATAAGTCACGCCAAGAGACCAAAAGACTGAAGCTGGCAAAGAATGCTCAGAACTTTAAGCCAGCCCCTCCGGCAAACACCCAGAATTTTGCCACGTACCGTGAAGGCTACAACGTGTATGGGACAGAGAGCGTTAAAATCTAGAAGGTATGTCCTTTCCTCCTTTCCGATTGGCAAATGAACATCAATGAAAGACTGGAGTTCGCCTGGTAGCCAGGCATCTCCAGGGTGCATCAAGAGGCCTATGACTTTTAACCTGGCTGCTGCAGAGGCCTAACAGTTAAAATCAGGCAGAAAAGCTCTTCAGAGACGGAGATGCAGCACATTTAATGCCCCCCCGAGTGAAAAGTGATACAATAAAGCTCCTAAAGACTTCATTTTCTGACCAGTTCAGTGGTAATTAGTTATTTGGTGCCGTAAAAACAGGCGAATCATCATGTTTGACATTTGCTGTGCATACGGCCCTTCAGTGATGTCATGTGTCTGCTGGAGGTAGCACGCTAACACACTGGCCATCCCAGAATCTAACATCTGTTCCACATTTGTGCAGCAGTAAAATGTGTCCATTCTCCCTGGAGCATCTGGATATAAGGAGCAACTCCATGCGATTCACCCCCCCCGACCCCCACCACCTGACCCCCGCCCGCTGTACGGCGTCCCGGAGGCGCTGGCCCTTCTTCGCCACCAGCTTGGACACAAGTCAACAAGCCGCTCATCGTGGGTGCGGCGACGTGAGAAACATGAGATTTGCCTCTTGTAGTGCCTTACTGAGCATTTCAGCATCACGGCAACACAGATGAGGAGTTCAATAGAGAGAGAAGGATGGAGGGAAATCTGCAGAGGGACAGAACTGAATTGAATCGTGACTTCAGTTGTTTTATATTTAAACAAAGAAAAGAAAAATAGCCATGAATTACAATCAACGGAGTACTTATTTGAATCCTTTTGTGGTGACATCTTAAGTTGGGTAAATGTTCAATTCAGTGGAGTAAAGTCATCATTAATATTCTTTTGTTTACTATAAAGTGTTTTCAGTTATAATATTTAAGAAGATGATCAACCATGTAGGGTTAAGCATTAATGGGAGTGATAACCTCGTACCTGGTCTCCTTTTTTGAATCGCTGATAAAGAGCTAATGGTTGCTCTGGCGACCCCTTGAGGTGACCTTTGTCTCTGCAGACTCTTAAGGATTAAGATATGGGGGTTTTTTTTGTTTTGTTTTTTTACATTAAAGCGAGGCTCACTTTAATCACTTAGTGCCATATTGTTGAAATTAAACAACCTCACAGACGGTTGAATTAGTTTCCTTCGTGCACGTGTAGAAGCTGTTGTCGTTCATGGGAAATGATCCATGAGAAGGTCTCTGCTGCTTTACTACATTAGGTGAGCTGTTGAGCTGTACACTGAGGAATGCTAAACAACCATTTGTCTGTTTGTATTCCTGATTTTCTTTCTTTTTTTTTTTTTTTTTACAAAAATGGAGATAAAAAACAAACCATGTAAGCCTCTGTTTGTTTGTACATCAGCCCCTCACATTGTTTTATCCCCAGATGACGTGCATGTGAATTTGGTGAACACATAGTTTCGATCCTGCAGCTCCAAAGTTGAATTTGGGCTCCGCTAAAGTTTGTTTTCCAGTAGTTTATATTTTTTCCCATTTATTTGCAACAGAACCTCAGCCATGTGTTGCATGTATGGACACATCCAGCCTCTGTGGAGGGGCCGTGTACAGAGAATTTTATTACATTTCCTTAATAAAACAGTTTCTATTCACCTTTTGGACAATCCTGTCTGCACTTTTATTGTAATTTATACATTACAAGAAGCTCTTATTTAGTAGATAAAAAAAAGAAAAGAGATGTGGCATATACAGAAGATTCTCAGGCTGCAGCGTTCTACTGAAGGGGAGGTGAACTATAGCACACCTACATGGGTGGAGGGTGGCGGTAACTCAGTCTGAAGGGTGCTGGCCTGGTATGGTGAGGGTTCTGGGTTCGAACCCAGGTTGAAGCTGAAAGGTGTGATGAGCCTCTTGTCCAGGTGTGCACCTGGTGTTTTGGCCCAGTCAGATGAAGTAAAAGTGATGACCCAGATTAAATCAAGCTCAGGGAGCCCTGATTTTGTAGATGAAGACAGTTGGCATCTACAGATGTCCCAGAGTCCGACTGAAGAAGATGTGAAATACAACAAACGAAGACATGGGTGGTGGGCGGCGGTAGCTCAACACAAAGGGAACCTGTCTGGCAAGTCGAGGGTTGTCGGTTCAAACCCAGGTTGAGCAAAGGCTGGATTGGACCTGGAAGGTGTGCACCCAGCTTCCACCTGTGCACAGCTGGGATAGCCTCCAGCATGCACCCCCCCCCTCCCCCAAAAGGGCTACTCATCCAGGCTGCACTGCTGCCCTTCACCTGGGTGCTGCTGGGTTGGGCTGCGCAGTGGGGTGGTTAGGCCCACTCTCTTCACTCCCTTCCCCCAACATTGGGAGTATAGTGTGGAATAGAGTAGTAAAGTGTGTAAAAAAAAAAACATTTTACTGAACAGTATGACAGAAAACCAGTAAAGTATACTGACAAACATTAAAAAACACCTTTTGTCCACAACCAGGATTTGAACCAAGAATCTTCCACATGCCAGTCCAGCACCCTACAGGCTGAGCTACCACCACCGGACACACACCTTTGTTTGCAACCAGGTATTTAACCTTTGGGGAAAACTCTTTTTCCTCACAAGCAAAAAACTGGGCACATACCTGCTACCAGATACAACTCAGGCTTGGGCCAAGAACCCAAGACCTTGTCAGCCCAGCGCCCTCTAGACGGAGCTACCACTGCCCTTCACTCAGCAATATCTCAACCAGGCCTTAATAATCATATCTATATATTTGGGGAAAACACTTAATTCTCACAAGGAAAAAATAGGGAGCATACCTGCCACAACCCACAGATAGTCCGAACGGGGCCCTGTATTCAAATCTGCACAAATGCCATCGACCGAACCAACTAGCTATCCAGCTGGATACACGGAGCAACAGTTAACACAAGTCAGGTGGAGGTAAAAATAATAGCTTAAGTCATGTAATGAACATCAGCTTAAAAACAGCAACAGTAACAACTTCTTTAGCACATTCTCGCCTCAGTCTTGATTTTATATACTGAACTTCAGTTTGAAGTTTTTTGAAAGGAAGCAAAGAAAGATAGCAGACATCAAAGGGACACACTAGGAAAACTATGATTTATTGGGTGTTTTTGTTTTTTTTTGCCTTTTCTTAAAAAAGAACGGAGCTTACATCAAATTACAGCAGATAAAACTCCCAAACTCATTTCTGATGCAACAATATGCATTAAAAGCTTGATTTTTTAACTTTTCTTTACAATTGGAAACTTCAGGAACAGTGACATTTTCAATATACAAATGATGTAAAAAGCCGATCAACAAAAAAACAAGAAAAAAAAAAAAAAACTGAGATGTGAATGAAAAAAAACATTTGAATTCCACATTATTCTTTATTATTGTACACAATATACAAACTGGTCCTTTTTATTATCATCACTTATTCTTACTGTCTACTTGGATTAGAAGGTGGAGATAAATAAATAAAATGCATCTAAGTATCTCAAAAAGAATGAGGTAAGTAAGCGTGGAAAGAACGTTAACTCCAATAAAACAAGCAAAAAGCAAAGTCTGTGCCGACGTACAAAAATACAAAGATTATTGTATCCATGAACATTACAAACAGGCCATTTCATACGGTAAACTACCTTCCTACATTTCAGAGCAGCACACTGTGCACCAATATTTAACAAAAAAAAAGAAGTCAGCTGGTTGGCTGTGTGTCATGAATGAAACAGTGAGGTGACGTGTAATATGACTTTACTACCATCAACACGGGAAGAAAGTTTACATCAAAACAACACAGAAATGAAGGTTAACAGCACGGTACAGCCGTGGCTGCCCTGCAGTTAAAAACACAGCTTCCCCAGATCTGCAAAATGAGGGAAAAAAAAACCCCCCAAAATTCCATTAATGAAGATCAGATCTGCTTTAGTGAGCGTGGATGGCAGAAGAGGACGGAGCAGTCTTACCTTCTGTGATTAGTGCACATTATCTGTGCTTGTCAGAAGATTTATGAGTTTGAACGTTAAAGAAAAGTTGAAGAGTTGATAAGATGGAGATGTTTTAAAAAAAAAAAAAAAAAAAAAAAAAAAAGTCCATCGCTGTTCTCAGATTGTAAATAACATGAATGTCTGTCACACACACACGACTCTGGCTCGGTGTAGTCGGCCTGTGCCAGACAGAGGGTGTGAGGAAGCGTGCCAACAGGCTGATTGTTCCATGCTTAGAATCAGACTGCTGACGACAACAGCTTATGTTTAGAGTCCTAACGATGCACAGCGGGGAAAAAAATCGGATGGATGGACTGCTGAATGAAGAGAAAGCAACCAGAGCAGCCAACCGCAATCTTAAAATACTAGTTAAAATGCAAAGACGAGAAAAGATAAGCAGAATTCTGATTTGGGCTCCATTCAAGGATATTGCTTTTTCTCTTCTTTTCCTCCGGTGCTGTCTCTCTTTTCTTTCTTTTCTGATTTCTCTTTCTCGTGCCTGGACTCCTGCAGCAGAGACGAGATTGGGTTCAGATCAGCGGGAGTGGCAACACTGATGGATGTTTGGCTACAAGCGGTGGCGGTGAGCGACCTTTTTGCCCCCGGAGGACGTGCGCTCGGGTTTCACCGACTCGGCCTTCTCTTTGCTGGACGATTTGGATCTTTTGCCTTTCTCTTTCTCGGCTGAGAGCGGCGAGTCGGAGGAAGGGCTCGCACTGTTTTTGAAAGAATCTGGGAAGAGAGGTTTGCAGTTTAGCGCCGTGTGGTGATGTACTGGAGAATGACCAGCTCTCATGAGACGTCAGACGTACTGGTTCCATTTTCATCCTTTCTACGTTTGGGTTCTTGGCTCGTCTCGCGATCGTTCACAGAATGATCCTGAAAGGAAAAGAGGAGAAAAAACTGCATGTTAGAACTGTTGCACTGCTGCTCTGGGCGGTGGCGCCTCATTAAACCAACAGGAGAAGGGGGGAGATGAAGGCTGGTAATTTCAAACACTAACTCTCTTCCTGTCTTTCCGATCCTTTTCTTCCTTCTTCTCTTTGGATCGGCCTTGCATGCCATCAGTGTCTTTCTTCTCCGTCTCCTTCTCTCTGCTCTTCGACCGGGTTACCGAGTTGTAGATGACGTGTTGCTGTAAACACAAGCGTCCATCAATACGAGAGAGCACGCGCACCATTTTCTTACGTCTGTCCGAGATGTTAAAAGCGTAGCAAACATACAGGCCTCCAAACTAACATTTCGATGATTGCTGCAACTATTATTGCCTTTTTTCTGTCATGAAATGGTGCCATCTTTTCTGGCAACACTAAAATGTTGAATAGACGCTGTGTGGTGGGAATTATTACCCTAAATAGTTTAAACACAATTAACCGCTTTGTTCTCTAGCATCTAATGTCTTTCCGATGATTCGCAATTTGCTGATCTTTCCAGGGCTGACAGCATCTTTGCAGCGTTGTAATAAATCTCTGTAATAAACCTGCTACATGGCAGCTGACTCATTTCTGCTGTTTCAACACTGGAACCGTTTGCTAAGACAGCGTCTGTGAGACCCAGAGAGAGAGCGGGCTATAATTAGATAGACTCTTATTGTTCTTTGTCCCTGTTCAACTTGTGGAAAGAGACAAACACCTGAATAAATGACTGGTTTAAATCAAAAAGAAATGGAGAGATGGAATACAGCTACTATACATTGAATAGGAGTGTTTTCCCTGTGACTCACGGTGTTTTCTCTGTGCACACAAACAGATGAGGACTGACAAATGTGTGCAGACATGGAAACACCAGCAGCCTGAGCTGCTCTTTAGTGATTCACATTATTAATCAAGTTCCTAATCTGTTAAATTTCCAATAGCGGGAACCTTGTTTTTCTGTTGGTGACTCAGAAATAAGTGTGACTGGCTGCAGGGATCACTGATCTACATCTATCCTCATGCGTTTCACATGGCAGACTGACAGAAGAGAGGAAGACTGAAAGAATCAGAGGTGTCTCAAACCTTGGACGTGGCCTCCTTGGGTTCGTTGCTATTGTCCTGTGGGGATGAATGGAGATGACAGATGAGCTGGGAGGGGGTGGGTGGGGTTTGGGAGGAGGTTGTCAGACAGTAGTAGAGAATTGGAAGGAGTGGTTGGGGGGCTGGGGGCTGGCTGGACAAACGGCGTACTCCTTCCCCTGTCTTCTGAAGGGCTAAGGCGTCGACAAAGTTATGACAGAAGAGGGTCGATGGGCTCAACATCTGGAATGTCAATTCTACAAAGAGAAACCCTGAGCAGATGTGAAATAACTACTGGTCAGATAACTACAGACATGTCTGCCATTTCACGCAGCATTATATAAAAGTTCTACAGCACAGCTGATACAAAATATATCTAAAGTGCGAGTGCTCTGGTGTGTGTGCCTATGTCAGAAATCACTCCATTCCTATGTGCTTGACTGCATCCCTACATAGAGAACTTGCTGTCACTTACAGTTCAGGAATGAATAAGACACAGGAGCCTATTTCTCTGGTGGAGGGATAAAATAAAGCCCTATCACAAGCTTCCAGCGGTTTGGGCAACACTCTAGGTGATCCGGGCGTCGGCCACTCATGCCTTCTCCCTCTTGGCAGTGGCCGGCTTACTTTCCGCTGCTTTTTTATTCCTATGGATTCGGAAACGACGTTTGTTTTCTTCACGTCTTGGTGGTTGCTGGTGTTGCTCCACTGAGCGCCTGCCGGGAGCTGTGGCGACTGACGGCTGGTTGTTGTGGGTGGGGACAGCGTTGCCGGGGCCGACAAGAAGAATGACTGGAGCTGCATCCCATGAGCTGAAAACTGCATGCAGGGTGACGACGAAGGGGCGTGAAACAGCGCTGGAGCACAGATGTAGGCTTCCCCTGGAAACCCGCTGAATGGGTGCTGGATCGGGTGCGTTGAATTAAAAAATAAAATACTGGATTTTTTTTGTCAGCTTGCAAAAATCAGGAAAAACAATCTTGGATGAAACACAGTCGACGACGTTGAAACAAGAAAAAAAACTTTGTGAGAGCTCTTCCTTTGACATGCAATCTTACTTCAGGTGGGTATTATTTTGAAAAAGTCAAAAAAGAAAAAGAAAAAATATATCCACAAGCAATATAAAAATGCTTTAAAAACGATTTCTTCTTGCCAAGGCACACTGACTGTTTTCATTTTATGAAAATAGATTAATATTTCAATATGAAAAAATTTTCATTATATACATCATCCCCTTGGCTAAGTCCTTTTTCCACGGGATGCTGGAAAACATGTTGAAGTCCATAGTTTTGTTGACAACTCTCGGATTTGCCTGGGCCTTCCAGATGTCGAGCCTGCGTTTCTATGACAACTCTCCTCGGTGGTCTTCAGGGCTGCTGGAATGTGCAACGGCAGGGAACGCTCCGGCAGATAGAGAAGAAACGGGTACAGCCTTCCTCAAGCCATACTAACCTTAACAGATGAGGAGTGGGACGGAGAAGAGTGACTGTCGAGCTTTCGCCTTTTGTGATCTGCGGGGCGAAGAGGAGAGCTGTTAGAGCATCACATTTATTCCACCCAGTCTGTCTGAATCAACTATTTCACAAATACATATATTTATAGAAATAGATATTTCTGTTTGTACTTTACTCATGAAGATAAATCAATATCGGAACAGTTGGGTTCTTACCCCTCTCAGTTTCGGCTGGTTCTGATCTGGGAACTGGCGACTTGAGGGTTCCGGTTACAGCGCTGCGGTCTCCTTTCTCCTTGCTCTTGGGCTCCTTGAGAATATCACGCTCTCTGGACAGCTCCACAGGCTCCCCGCTGATGGCTTTGACCTTGTCATCTTTGCTGCACTTCTCTTCGACCTTGGCTTTCTCCCTGTCTGCCTTTGGAGTCTTCTCCTTACCCTCGCGCACCACCCGCTCCTCTTTGGCTGCTCTCTCATCTCTCTGCTTCTCCCTACGGTCCAACTTGTTCTCAGGAGTGCTGCCTGGTGTCTTTTCTTTTTTCTCTTTTTTCTCCTTCCCGCTGCGCTCTTTGTCGTCTCGTTCTTTGATGGCTTTGGCGCTGCAAAAATAATTCATTTTGAAATATTGTAAATATAAAAACAAACAAATATGAGTTACTATGTTACCAATACTATGTTACCAATACAAAACCAATACAAAACTGCACAACCACTTTGGAGCCGGATTGGATTAAATCTTAACTGCTATAAACGTTTAGTTTATGTGACTCTGGTTAAGCTGGGTACAAAACAATAACCACAAGAAGTTATAATTTTATCGATTTGGCATGGATGAGGAGGGGCTGACAAGAGGGAGAAGAGGAAAAAAATGAATTCTTCTACAAGGGCGGTGACAAAGTCTCTATAGCTGTGATGTGACTTTACTCTTTGTGTCTACTTTCTCATATAAGTAACACTAGTACATGCTGTCATGCCTTGTTTGGGAGGGACAGAACTCCAGCACAGACTCGTACCTATTGAGAGCCCCATTCCCGTTGCTGGTGGTCACTTTGGCCGCTGCACTGTTGGCTTTATTCACAAGCTTTGTGGCTGAATCAGATTTATGTTTGCCCCTATCTGCAAACAAAAAAACCACACATGCAAAACATCAGCACAGGATTTAGACACTACTTACTTTTACATGCATCATCAGAGGCATATTAATATGGAAAAATCATCTATTGCAGGCAAAGAATATAATCAGACCTGCTGAAAATTTCAATAAAAAAAGTGTTGTTGTGCGTTTACCCACCACCATCCTCCGACGTCCCCTCCTCTGTTTTGCTCATGCTGGAGGCAGGCTTGCCTGTGCTCCCGGGGCCGTTCTGTTGATTTGCAGGTGTGGCATTTCTGGCTGGCTGCTCCTTGTGGTGAAACTCGTTCTCGGGGACCATGTGCACCTTCTGGCTTTTCAATCGACCTGAATAACTGTAAGATGCACAAAAGGTTTGCAAAACACAGAAATGGAACCTTTTGAACTTTTGAGTGTCACACTTTGTGTAAAAGCTGTTTAGCTCAGTGCACTATCTGCCTATGATTAAAAATTCCTCATGTATTTAGCTGCGTCCGCATAAGTATGGACAGCCTGGCAGAAAATTGACAGCCTGACTAAAATTTAAGCGCTATCATCATCTGCTGACAGGACAAAAGACATCAAAATGATCTCAAAGCAGTGTTGTGCCTCTCTGTAATAGCTGCAACTTTAATATTTCCCTGCCCAGTAATTCAATAGAGAAAACTCAACATCAACAAAATCAATGGGACATGTTGCACCAGTTACTGCTGCTGCTAAAAAGCTACAAACTGTTAAACATGATTGCCTCACACTCAGTTGTAACCTGGCAGTGCAAGAGTGCAATCTTTCCATCTGTTGTCCAAACAAAGGTGCCTAATACGAGCCAATCAAATTTATAGAGTATTATATTACCAGAGTAAAATTGAAAAAGTAATGTCAATGCATCCATCCTCAATAATCTAATGGTTTTGATTTCTCAACAAAATCACCCTGCCCAGGTGTAAAACTGTTGACCTATGGGCTAATATGGACATGTCCCTTTTAGAGTGGCATAATAAGACCACTACATTAAACCAGTGACATATTAACCACCAGTGACCTGATTATCTAGGACCCAATGTTCTATGCTCTAAAGAGAGCTAACAGCACACTGTGTTACCCAATTGCTAAGACATAGAGGTCTGGTCTCTGCTCCTTCTCCTTAAGGCAGATCTTGTGAACGCGGCACTCCAGTGCTTGGCCCAGGTTCAGAACCTTGGGGTAGAAGGGCAGAATCTTCGTAAGCACAATGAGGATGTTCCGAATGTGGGTGTAATCTCCCGTCTCCAAGCAGTGTACTGAAGCCTGGAAGCAGAGATAAGATGGTTGTTAAATCTGTCATCAAGTTGTGCTGAAGAAGATACAGGAAGACAGCTCACTTTGGTTAGCATGTAATGCCACTTGTGCACCACATGCCTGAAGTTCTCATAATCTAGCTGATCTGCTTTGTTCCCTCCTTCTAAATGTGTGGCTCTGAAGACGGTCAGGAAACCAGGGTAACTGACACACTCCTGGTAGGGCACAACAAGGAGGAGAAAGGTTCATTTCAAGACAATCTCACGTTGGAAGATCACTAACATTAGACTGGTGAACAGGAGCATTATGGAGGACACACCTTCTCATAAGTTGCACGATCGCTGTGCCAGCGAGTCACTGTCTCCAGCATACAGCACAGGAAGCGCCCGTAGCGGTGAGACTCATTCTCCGTACAGCTCGCCACAGTGTAAATGATAGCAGAGAACACCTGAAAAAATCACAGAATAACAGAATGTTCCTTGTAATTAATAAGCTGTTGTTGATAAATGACTTCATTTACAAAGTTTGGAAAGAAATGTTCAAAAATGTTCTTAACTGGCTGATATTTTAAGCCAGCTATAAAAATATGATTAAATAAGCAAACCTAAAAAATGTCTTCTTACCCTGTCGTAGCACAGCAGCGTACAGAAGTTAGGGGTCTTCTGCTGGTGGACCAGCTCAACAAAGTGGGCACAGTACACCGCATCGATAGAAGAGAAAATGCAGCGAGGGAAGAGACAAAGCTGCAAGAACTTTGTTATCGTTTCGTTCTTTGTAGATTCTGCCGGAAAAATGTTAAAGTTGGGTCAAATTAAGCTCTGCATTTAGTATTTACTCTATGATTACACTATATTGTTATCGGTGATACAAAATTACAAATATTCTGGATTTTGTCGCAGTATAAAATGTAGTATTCTTACTGGTAAGCAACCAGTTGTCTTTCTCTAGTTTAAGGCGGTACAAAACCCTCTGGACATGCTCTGTCTGCTTCTTCTCTTCCTCCTGCAGCTTTTCCTGAAGAGCAGTGCAGCGCTCCTTCTCCTTCTTTTTTTTATTCATAGGCTATGATAAAAACAGGAAGATTTAGGCTTCATATTTACACAAAACAAACAGGTTTTCTCATCATGCATGCAGCAAATGTGACCTGATGTCACCATTTTCTCACCATCTCCGCGTTCTCCTCGATCTCCCTGATCTGGGCCTTGAGCTTGTTAATCTCCCGCTCGTAAGCTGCATGTGGAACTGCCAGGTCGTACATGGTGAGGGACCAGAAGGTGGCGTAGAACTGAGGGCGGAGGTCGTCCCAGACTCTGGCTGGGTGGAGGGACACCACAGACTCGTGCACAGGCTTCATCACCTGCTCACAGGCTGCCACGTACTTGTGATTTTTCTGCTGCTGCTTGTTGCCCTTCTCTGCTTTCTTCAACTCATCGTACTTTGACTGTAAGTAAAATAATTGAACAATAGGGTTTGCATTTTTGTAAAAATAAAACATTATAGAGAGGATTAAAGAGAGGATGCAGAAAAAATATAATACAGCAAACTGATCATATTTTGCACAAAAGAATAAATACTCACCAAAATCTGATGTGCATACATTGGCCGGGACAAGAAGAAAGCGGCGTCATGTGGGGTGTGGAACTGATTACAAAGAATGTCAATGGAGGGAACCAACTTGATGTAGTCCTCTGTGCTTAAATTGGAGGCTAGAAAGCCACCAAACTGCACCAATGTGTCATGGCACTGCAAGAAAACAGATCAAGAATTCAAATTTGGGGATAGTCTGTTTACCATATAAAAAGGCATCACATTCATAAATGGGTGTCTACCTGGTCATAAAGGTGGCCAACAAGTTTCAAGTGTTTCTCTCCACCCTCTAGGAATACTACTCCATTTCTGTGCTGGGCCATGAGCAGACACAGCGGCAAAGCCAATTCGTGATCCACCAGCACCTCCTTTAGACGTTGTGAAGATTTCTTAGTGTTCCTGATCTGGCCAAAGTAGCCACCCTTTCGAGAGACGCACAGTAAGTAGCCTGTTGCAGCACTGACCGAGGAGATGCCATTACGAAATGAGAATGCAAATTCAACCATCATACCTCTGCTTTGAGCTGCTCGCCTCCTGTCATGGCCTCTAACTGCTCTGAAGTCATCTCAGCTGTTATTTCAATGCCCGCCATTTTCTGTACTACCTCTTTTAGGATCAACAGATCAAAACTGTAAAAAAATAATAATAATAATAATAAATAAATAATCAATCAGTCATGTTAAAATTTAAATTCCAGAGGGTAACTAAGGTGCTCAATAGGTGCTCCTGGTATCTTACCTCTTTCCTGTTTTTAGCTGATTGGTTACATACTGAAGGAGACCGGCCAGCTCAATAGAATACTTCCTGAAAACAGCTCCACACAGGCTCGCCAGACCTTGATTGACAAGTGGTAAAGCATTAGTAGTATCACCAAACAGTCTCTGCTTTAGCATGCATTAGATGATATGGTTATCACACAGCAACAGACATCAGCTAAGCGTAACACGCACTCTGAAGCCATGGAGAAATGGTTGTGTCATCATGCTTCATCTTCTCTTTCTGTGGATTAGCGAGAGCCTCGATGATGCAATCTGAGGACACAGTCAAGAAGAACGGCGAAGAGGACGAAGACAAATACAGGCAACCACATTTACACCCAATTGTAGGATACAGGCCAAGATGTCATAGCTGAGAGAGGTGAGGTATTTCAAGGAGTCCACCACTGGAGCAATGAAGTTGTCGTACCACTGGATCTGAGACAGCATCTATCAAACCAGCAGACAGAATGAGGGATTAAGTATCGCCACATCTGGAGAGTGTAGATCACATCTTTCTGGATGTAGCTCTTATATAATATCATCACTTAAATAATGTGTACAAGTGTTGCACAAACCAACACTCGCAAACAGAATAACAATCCCAGCAGCGCACACTTACATAGTCAAAGAGGATGGTGGGATTGCTATGGCTCAGCTTGCCAACCTGCCTTCCAGACTGTTTCACATTCTCTTTGGTCAATCGCCTGAGAGGTGGAGAAACAGAAGACAGAAAATCTCACCTACAACTCAGAATCAGTCATTTTAACATAAATGGATGGATATTGTTTTGAACACACCCTCAAACTATGATTACAGCCATTGTGGGTCTATGATGAGGAAATAACCTCAGGAAATAAGGCCTCAGAGAACAGCTAAAATATTCCCTGACTTGCATTTTGTCACACGAGGACTGATAGTAGGTATAGAATAAGAGCAAACGGTGGAAAGAAAAATGTCTTACTTCATGATATATCTGGCTCTTTCCACAGTCTGAGCTTTGACTTTAACCAAGAGTGGATGACTGAGATAGGTTTCATTCTTCCACTGTCCATATAACCGGTACCTGAGGGATGAGAGGTGCATGTTAAGCACAGGTTAGAGCTAACAAAGACATTGAAAATGCAACATGGGAATTAGATTTCTAAACAACAATAAGGACTGAGTTTTAATTTCTGTGGTAACTTATTAACAAAACAGAGATGTTACGTGATTTAAAAATGTCAGATTACAGTAATTCCGAAAACCCAATAAAAACAAATAATATGGCACTGTTTTATTGCGTAATGTCAGATTTAAAAAAAAACCACACCATCTGAAGCATACTTGTTGAAAGAACCATTACTTATTGGATGCTTTGAAAACCTCTCTCAGTCCCCTGTACTGTTTCACAATGAAAGCCAGCAATTCTGAGGCAAAACTGATCCATCAACACATTCAGCAAAACAGATCCTTTCACTTTGCAATGCACAGCGCAGCAGAGCATAAGCAAAGTGCTTCATTTGTCAATTTTCAGTTCATATCAAACAGCTCCTTTGAGAATGTCACAGTCTAGTGAGACGGAGAAATTCTCCACAAACCATGACTGTGCGCAGTATTTCAAGCTACTGCATTGTTGGTTGAACTGGCAGTGACAAACAGTGAAAACACAACTGATGGTGTTTTTCTACACAGGAAGAAAAGAACTTCAGTCACACATGTTCTCAGAGGTTCTACTTGTGCATTCTGCTTTTTCCTTGTCTGCTTGTTAACACACTGTTGGAAGACTGCCTGGGGTGGGGTCTATCTGACAGTTCAGTTAAACAGTGTCGGTGTGTGTATTACCTGTGCTGGTATGGAAACAGTTTGAAAAGACCCCACAGCTCCTCAGACATGCAAGCGTTGGATTCCATTAGTGACAAAGAAGGGAGCAGCACCTGGTCTGCAATGCTCAGGAAACAACTCAACAGTGTATCCTGCAATAGGAATACGATTAATTGATTGAGACAATGGCTAAATTACTTAAGAAAAATGTGGGAATGTTATTGTGAACTGCAAAAGAACTTTATAATAATAAAGTTCTGCCACTTTGTTTCTCACCATTTTGTCTCTGGCATCGGGTCCGTTTTCATTTAGGTACTAAGAAGCAAAAGAAGTCAGTCAAAATGACATTTTATTTGTGGCGGGGATGTCTTTATGATTGTGTGTTTTTTCTTTTTTACCTCTTTCATGAAGGCCTTGCCCAGGCGCGCAATCTTGGCAATAAGAATGGGATCGTTGGAGAGGTGGGGGCCCAGGTAGCAAAGCATGCTGAATGTGTCCCTGCGTAGGTCCTCGAAGTTCTCCGTAGGTTGAGGGGCTCCTTTGCTCTTCAGAGGATGAAATGGGCGTCCCCTCGCCCCCTTAGGAAGGCCAACCCTTTGTGAAACAAAGAACTGCATCAGAACTTAACGAAATTATGTTGGAATCAAAGTGGGAAATACAATCTCACCTTCTGTAAAGAGGTTCCACAGTCAGGTGCACGAGCTGGCAGAGCGCCAGCGCAATGGCCTTGTGAGAAGTGGCGTAAAAAGACGGCATTTGGTCCATAATACTTTGGGCATGATGCCAATCTCCAAGTCTAAGTAGAGCTTCTAACAGACCAAGCTTCTGGTTATCAGGCAGCTGCGGGGACAGAACAGCAACTCAGCATCTCTGGACTTTAAGATAATATTGCCCACAGCACAGAGAGGACCAAAATTAAATAATGAACATTTCATTGCAATCTTAATATATATCATGTTATTACAGGCTGAATATATGAACCAAAAGGCTATGTAGTAGAATTAAGCAACTTCGACACTTAACCAGTTCTAAGAATGCAATAATACCTTGTCATTTTTATCATCCTCCTTGTCTTTGTCCTTATCTTCATTTTTGTCTGTGGGTAACACAGGCATGACCAGCTTGCGTGCAAACTGCTTTGCCTCTGAGATGCCTCGTTTGTGTTCTTCCACAATAGTGACATCTGGTGGCATAAGCTGGAAGGACAACAAAGCAACAGGTTATTTCACTCGGGATTTAGGTTTGATCCGAAATCATTCAAAGCTGCTATTTTCTGATTACATTGTTTTATTTACCATATCATATATCATTCAGACAACATTGCAATATTGTTAAATATTACATTTCAGGTGTTGTGGGGCAGAATATGAGCATTTCATCAGAAACAAATTTCCTTTTTATAGTCACTCAAATCTGCAAATCTCTTGGGATGGAGAACCAAATTCGAAGGGAAGTTTGATCCCAACAACTTCAAATTTGGTTGACAATATTTAGATCAAACATGATCAAAACCTTCTGTTGTTGCACAGCTAATAAATACTGATTCCAGAGTTGTGTGATCAAAATTCATGTCACGTTTACGAGGACAGAGAAGTGCATTTCTGTCAAAGGGTATTTGCTTACATGTACATAAATATCTTCTAGCGCTATCAAGTTATGGTGAAGAAGAGCAGCAGCAACATGGTAGAGGGACTTTGGGGTTTCCTCATTGGGTTCCTGAAGAAAACAACAATATTTTATTTTGATATTGACATTTCACCGATATACTATAAATAATAATTTGGAAGAGCGGGAAGAAGAACACATTCCACACATTCTGAAGCAGTACATTAGCATTCATGGATTTTCCTACCTGGTAGAATTTGAATTTAAAGCCAAGAATGTGGCAAAGCGTGAGAGGTTCGCACATATAGGACTTAATCAGAGACAGGAAAAACTCGTCCTGATCAGCTCGGCTCTCGTACACCTCCAGGATTATGTCCAACACGCGGTTTGGGTCCAGGTTGAAACATCCTGCAGGCAGAAGGAGCAAGCAAACAGGAGCAGGTGAATAAAAACCGATATATAGCAGTGCTTTAAACCGTGTGTATTTCCTGTGTTGTGTTTAAAAGACAAGTTTACCTATGAGAGATTTGATGCTCTCCAGAACCAGGTGGCTGGTGATGTTGCCCGACAGATCCTGGCCCAGCTCGGTGATCAGTTTGGCGTAGCCCTCGTTCTCCTCTCTTAACAAGTTAAACTTCTGTTGCTTGTAACTTTAAAAAAAAAAACAAAAAAAAAAAAACAGGGTTTAATCTGATATGTAAAATGAGCATGAATATTTATTTTAATTCATGTGCTATGTACTTACAACAACTTGGTTTTAATTTTGACGATTTTCTGATTGAACTGATGGGCTTGCTTTATGAGTCCAAGAGATTCTAGAGTCTCTGGATCTAGTCGTTCTTTCAGGATGGCCTCTGGAACACACACCTGAAAAAGAGAAAGAGGAGCCGCTATCACTGGCTGGAAGATTGGCGCAACGCCACACAACTCACAATTCTACACCGACCATCAAATCTGTGCTTTCTGTTGGGTCATTCTTACCAAGCATGCTCCCACCAGCTGTGTGTAATGGTCACGTCTGTTTTTTTCCTCCAGTGCGCTTGTCTCTATATCTGTAAAATAAACATTTAAATATATAAATCCGTTAAAAGCCTAAAAATTGTAAATCAAACATTTTTGTGCTAAATCAGGAATTTTACCGAGAATACAGAAGACGTCTGCTAAAATGGATGGCATGTCATCACGAAGTTCCTGAGAAAAAGGCAAACGATGACTTTACTTTTTATACTTTTAATAAACTTTCGTTCAAATCAAGATAAATGCATTAGCTGTGAAAGTTCAATGAGGTCAAATATTAATCACCAATAATAATACAAAGACCGGTACTACCATCATGTCTCCAAGCACATTGGTGACCAGATCCAACTTGAGGTTTCCCTGTACCACCTGCCAACAGAGCTCGTATAACGCCGCCTGTATATCTGAAGGGAAACCGGGACAGGGAAAAATTTGCCATTAGGCTTAGACATTTTAACACCAAGGGGGCCTGTGCTGCCAGCACGACTCCAGACGAAGCAGTAAAGCGTCACAGTTTGGTGGAAGATCACAGCAGCGCGACATGGAACAGATGATCTGAATTTAAGATTACTACTGACCAATCACTGCCCTTGATGGAAGAGGAGCAAAAATGGGGTGAAAAAACTTCATGAAAATAGTGGTGTGATTAGGTCAAGCTGTGTTGCTATGGGATCATGGTGCTTCTCTAGCCAAAGAAGTGATTACAATCGTTCTTACACACCTGGCCATGACCCTTCCATAGCTCACCGTACCCTGATCTGGCCGCTGTTTATAACTTTGACATAATGACAGGTTCTAGACATGACGGCATGCCCCTTCATCCACCTCTCCTGATGCAGCCATCGCTGTGGAAGGGGACGAATCTAAGCTCATCGCGCCATGTGACCCCTTTTCACTGGTTCTCGGTTCTGTTTTTATGGAGCAATTACATGATCAGCTTCACCAATAATATCTAGAAAAGCACTCAGAGAGGGCAGACCTCCGTCTAGCAAAATCTAATATTGTAGATAAGGTGAATGTTGCAGTATTATTTTTGGGTAGAAAATGACCTGCTCGGTTAGGGGATGTGCCTCCAAGCACTTTTCTAGTTTGTTTTTGCAGGCCACTTTCCTCAGCGATAATGGGTCGCCAATATTCTTTTAGGTTTTAATAACATGCTTGATAGTTCTGGTTGATGCAAGCCAATCATTTCTACCTACACCAAGGAGGGTACTTGACAGCCGACGTTTATCTGTCTCTTGTAAAGGGAATAATTCAAAAAGTTATGAACAGATTTTGATGAAATTTTCAGGAAATGTTGACCATGGGCCGTGGAACAGCTCATAAACGACACTACAGGTTTTTACGTTCAACACCCATTAAAGGAAGAGAGGAGGCAGGAACTGCCACTACACAGCAAACAGACATGCGTTGATGCTAATTGTCATCCTATGAACAAGTTACTCGTGTATAATTTCATACATTTAAAGCAGTAATAAACACAGGTAGATAAAGGAATCCTGATCTTACCTCTAATTTCCTTTCCATGCTCTTTTTTCTCTGTCAGGTTTTTGCAGAGTTGCACACTGGAATGAACCAAAAGTCAGATCAGTAAAAGTGTACAAACATGAGAGCCGACAGCTAGGACTGCCTGAATCCAATACAGTTGTTTACCTCCAGGATCAATGAAGGCCTGTTAACTTATCTGTGCTAAACTGGCAAATAATGTATGGATCAAAACCATTATAAACCAATAAAGCTGCAGCTGTGATCTCGAATAACTAATATTATGTAGTCAGCAGTACTTAAAATGTAATGAATAACGTTTAAATTTGATATTCTGCATCCCAATTGATCTGAGGGCACAAAGTATAAATCTAGTGAGTAAAAGAATATTGTTGTGGTGAACTAAATTGACGACGCTTCTATCCTGATTCAAGGATTTGATGGGGAGGGTTAATAATTTACACCAACAAATTGGCTCTTATTGAAATATAACTAGTTTCCTATGAATAATTACTATAAGTTTGCAATGTCTTGAACAATGTAATGACCCAGCGTTTCAACTACACATCCATTTGCAAGCTTTATGAAAATGTTGCTTAACGTCCCTACAGGCCTAATCTACTGTACATGTGTGAGGCCTTGCACCTTCACTCAGCCTCTGGAATTTGTTGTGATGAAGAAAACGTCTTAGTTCTGCATGTTAAAGACAATAAAGTGGTACCCAGATTAGACAAGTTATTACGTGACTTCCAATTTTGCTGTTGATGTCCAGTCTCACGTTGTCCCAAGGCAGGTGGTTGCTCATATTCGGATACCATTCGTTAGCTATTAGCATCAAATTCAATATCGAAACACAGTAACTGTGTGCTATCAAGAAATATATTCTACTGTGATGGAATATGTACTATACGTCAAAGCAGGTTTAAGATAGATCGCCTAAGGATCCGGGTTTAATAACTTTTAAAACCGATCGTTTATAGAAATAAAGCACAATGGTAAGATTGATAGTGTTATTACAGAATTGAACAATCAACCGCAGATGTAGCTAGTACAAAAGCTAACTATGCAAATACCGCTCAGTGTACTGCAAGACAATAGCGGAAAATAAAAAACTTTTAACAATGTCAACACACAATGAGCAACACGAACGCCAATAGCTTATGATAGCTTTGGGAGCTATTAGGTTTACAAATTAAACACCAGCATTAGTGGTCTAGAGGTAGCGTGAGCTAATCGAATTACTAGCCTACAAAATTTGAAAAAAAAAAAAAAAAAAAAAAAAAAAAAAAAAACATAAAAACATTTTGAATGTAGAAACTCCGATACAAAAGTAGGACAGATATACTGGGTTTACGGTAACCTAACAGAATTTCCCAAATAATGGCAGTTGCTGACGATAACCGCCCATTTAAACATTTTATTTTAGCTCGCTGGCGTTACCGCTAACAGCTAGCAACAGCTAGCACAATTGAAATAGTAAGCCCACAATGCAAATTGTGTGGCGTATTTTTGCTTTTGCTCTCATCCATAAAAACTGGTTACAGCCTTGATACTGTATCTGAGTTCAGCTATACTCACAACTCGCTTTTTCCGGATTTCTCCCAGTTTTTGATCCATTCTCCAGGGATGATAAGTGTCGCCATCTTCCATACACACAGTCCGGATGTCTAGTTCATCATGGCACACAGGGTCAAATGCGGTTGCTAGCTAGCTTCTGCTAATACACTGTTGCATACTGGGACATCGAGTACCATGTCGGCCTTTGTCAATTCAAAGCTTTTAGCTTTTTGAATGACTGCACCTCGGATCGCTATTTTAAACTGTTTAATGTGACAACATTGATTCTTTGAGCTTTTACAATGGAACTGTCCGTTACCTCGGCTCGGGCAGGAAATATAATGTCGTAATAAGATATAGTTACAGTTAAGTAAGGAGATAGTAGTCTTAATGTTGACGTTATCTGATATCGAAATCAGAGGGTGTAGAGTACAGCAAAACAAAGGGATAGTAGTAGAGAATACATAATCTATTAAGGGCTTTATTATCAGAGCCTCATGGCCGGGATCCTTGAAAGATAAAGGGACAAAGTCTGATTTGGTGCCGCTAGTCAAAAATAGAACATGATGAACGGCGCCTTCTGGTGGACGATAACTGCAGCTCCTCACTAATGGAGATGTGGATTGTTATAAACTCCTTGAAACCGTCATAATCGCAAAGTGTTTATTCTGGTCATGTTACATCTCCAGACATGAATACAAACCATAAAGGGTGCAAAACAAAATAAATGTACTATGCACAAATATTTAAATATGAGTAAACATACAAATGTATGCACATTTTCAGCAGTTTAATGCTAAAAGTTCCAAAATGAAATGATTAATGTCACCGTATAGGCAATTGTAAGATATACTTTTATCTACTTAAAATGAAGAGCATTTATATGATAGTGTCTAAGACAACCTGTCTCTCCAGTTCAGAAAAATCCTGAGGATTTGCCTCTAAACTACATATATACACATTTACCATAAAATCAGAATCTGCCAACCAGCCCATTAGAAAGGTAAAGAAATATCACTACAATGTATTTAAATGCAAACAAAGTAATGTACTGTATACCTGCAAGTTAGAAGGTTAACTTTAAAATTACATTCTATTTCTGTAATCTGGCCTAAGGTTTCAAGCAAACAGAAACTTCAAATATAAATGAGCACCAATTCACAATATATTACACATTTTCCATTGTATAATATACAATTCTGATACAATACACTGACTAAGGAATTATCATTCTTTGTATTTCAGGATATATCTCTAACTCTGGTACACACAACAGTAATACAGAAAATACATTGGCTTTTTGACAAAACCCTCAGCATACGAAAAAAAAATACACCCTCCATAAACATTATTTAAATCAAGTCTCCTGAAGATTATGAGCCTGTATTATTAGATATTATTGGATTCTGCACAGTGGAGGAAAACATATACATGGTATATACATACATATTTTGAATTGAATTGAATGGTATAGCGTAATGTAGGTATTATACATTTAAGGTTGGGTTGAAACTTGATGCGTGACTGTGAATTTTCCCCATTATTAAAAAAACAAAACCAAAACATATTCCCAACAATCGATCATCAATCAGCACATTAGAGCGTCAGTTTTGCTCTTGTCAAAGAGAGAGGAAAACAAAATACAAACATTTGGCTGCATCAGCAGGTACATTTTCATTAAAAAATTATTATTTCAGCATCTATGTGAAAGAACACATTTAGAAACCATTCATTTACATTTGATTGTCATTACAAAATAGCTATAAATCAAAGCCATCTATAAGGTATAAAAGCCGAACAAGTACATTTCTAAAAAATACCATCAAAAACAAATCTGAGAGTGTCGTATATCGTTGGCGGGAAGGCTTTTGGACAGTATGAGACACCGGTTCACATTTTAGTTCGACTGAGTATGTGCTTAAATATGGCTACATGCTGTGTCAGCGGGTGAACAGTGGAACACCAGCTGCAGACACATCTTAGCTTCACTGTGCTCATATCGTCTGTTTTGCTTAGATCAGAGAAGCGTGACTGGTAGATGAGAACTCATCAGGTAGTTAAAGGTGCGTACCAGAGAACACCCCTGTAGGGTTCAAGAACAACTGAAGCATCAACAAGTCAGCACATTT
The DNA here is from genome assembly GCA_015343265.1 of Pao palembangensis. Classification (NCBI taxonomy): domain Eukaryota; kingdom Metazoa; phylum Chordata; class Actinopteri; order Tetraodontiformes; family Tetraodontidae; genus Pao; species Pao palembangensis. Next base: position 6,572,107 of record CM027094.1, on the reverse strand, counting down.
GTAGCAGGACTCTTGCTGTTCATGGAATTGTATCCTCGCTTCTATATTTTGACCACTTTATATTTATATTAGAGAGGATTTGTCTGAAAAAAAGTAAAATGTTCACAATCTGAATTTGAGTCCGTCAGTGTCTCCTTCCCTGACGAGTCTGCACCACCTGGCCTCGTTTTCCAAAACCTACTGAACAAAACCAGCTTCTAGCCCCACAACAGTCTGGTGTGTGAAAATATCAAAATACATTTCTAATTCAAGCTTTCTCTCAAAATGTCAGAGTTTGAAGAGGCAAATGTTGGTTTTCTCACAAGTCCGTTTTGTTTTCAGATAGTCTGCCAAAAATCACGTCTTCCCGAGATTTTAAAAAAAAAATGTCCCTGGAGCAACATTTCCTTTAGAACATTGAAACATTTAAAACCTAAAAAAAGACAAAAAGTCACTTAAAGTGAACAGGCGGAAGACTTTATTAAATGAGTAATGGGTATTTATTTTTAAAGAACGAGTTGTCATATGAGATTATTTGGGGGAAAAGGCATAAAATGGTATTAAATGGAAATGGAATGGAAAATCCTTACCGAGTCATCCATAATAGAAGATGGGTCAAAGTAATCTGGCTTCAGTTCAGTTCTCTCCCTGCGGTTTTTTGATGCCGGCTGGAAAAAAAATAACAAGCGAGTTAGAAGACAGCACGAAGTGAAGCTACTCTGTGATGGAGGAATGTTTGCTTTCCTGATTTATCTTAGAGTTTTAGACTGTTGCCCTGGTAACCATGAGCAGAGGAGGGGAATCAGTTTACTGACTTTATTATGTGATGTGCACAATTTCAGCTTGATTGACCTGGAATATTTTTGGTTAATGAGTTATACTGCAGATAAATAAATGATGCGTTTATCTCTAATTTCAGGTTATTGGTGCAGCATATGTGAAAGTGGCAATTCACCTCACTAAGAGGTGATTTACCTTCAAAGCCAGCGCTAACAAGGAATTTAACATAACAGCAAATCCTGCACAGTTACCAGATCAATATCCATGGTGTCAAAATCCATCCCCTCGTTGATGTCTTCCAAACGATCCTCTGATGACATCATCACATCCTCCACTATTGGCTCCTCATCATCCTCCAGGAGTCCTGACCCTCGGCGACTGAAGAGCACACACAGATGCACATTAGCCTGTGTGACTTTTTGGATGATTACTGTTTATCTTAAAAACATGAAACCGTCTCACATTGTTTGTTGCATGTGGTTTCTCATCTTGGCGTAGTTCATGCTAGCCCGCTCTTGCTGCTGACGGGCATCAGCTTGTTGCCTCTGCGTCAACATCCAAGTTACCTGGGTACTGCAGAGCACAGTTCAGATTAGACTTCCTATTAATGCAATAAAGGGGAACTGTGCAATCATTCAAATCTGAGTCAGGTAAAAGTGGGACTGAATTGTGAGGTTTTGTACTTATAATCAAGAGCAGCCTGGTGCTGCTGCTGCGAAGGCACCGGCTGGGGAGGATGCTGCACTGTTGACATGGTGTATGCCATCATGTAGCTGTTCTCTGGCCTTATCTTCTTTGGCTCCCTCACTACACTGGAGTTCGGGTGGGGCGACTGCGTCATCACTGGTGTCTGCGCATTCTGTTCACGGTTCAACCAGGGTGAATCGCTGCTGCAGCTGTTCTCCTCGACTAGAGAAGCAAAAGGCAAAACTCTACTTAAGAGAGGACTTCCGACTGCCACATGGTGTTGTAATAAACATTAACATGCATTAAAGGGTCATCAGGAAGTTAGCAAAATTCTCACCTTCAGGCAGTTTCCTTTTATTTGCAGCGGCTGGCTTGGACTTTTTACTCCTGCTGGACCCTCGACTGCTGATCCCGCTGACGACAGACATGGTGTCATCATCACCTCCCACCTGTAGGGAGTTCCTGTATGAGATGAGTGGCAGCCAGCAGTCATCTCGCTGCAGGGCCATCTGAAAGGTCATGAATCGCTCCAGGTACACGTGACTGTAAAAGCGTCAGAATCACAGTAGCTGCCGTTAGGTACTTTCCAGTTTGTCTCATCTACTCCTGTCTCACAATTATAAATGTGTTTTGCAGCTCAAACTTACACTGTTTTCTTGTCCTGTCGAATTAATTTACTGGAGAACTCGCTCAGGATATCCAAAAAGGTTAAATTGAGAGGCGGACCCCCCTCTCCCTGAGGACTGGGTTCCTTAAAAGAAAACTCAATTCCATCCCTGAAAAGACGATGACAGCATGACAACAAACATAACAATAAATTGTTGGAAGCATTTAACTGACAGCCTACTTACTTATGAAGCATGGCAATAGCTTCTCTGGTTTTCAGCTGATCCAAACCGAAGGTCAAAGAGAAGCGTCGGGCAAGCTCTTTGATGCCACAGAAGGCTGACGACGAGCGGTCAATATTAATGCCCAGCTCAGACAACATGTCATTGAATAACTACAAAAGAAATACACAAGAACACCATGAGCCCAAATCGGGTCTTCTAGAACAATAATAAACACAGGAAACAGATGTCGTTTCAAAAATCTGGACAACATACTCGAGTTATCTCACCATTTGCAGGCTCAGTATAAGTGTCTTTGAATACTGGACTTTGTCAATTTGCCTTGTTTTGCTCATTGTTTCCTTAATGATATCCCCATAGTCATTGTAAAACTAAGAAGAAAGAGAATATGTATGAGTATATGTATGAGAATATGTACTGAACAGGGACAGACACCAGGAAATCCAAGTAAATTTGTTAATAAACTCATTTAAACCTACCCTCATATATTGTTTAAATATATCTGCTCCAGTGTTCATTTCCACAACATTATAGATGATTAACTTGCAATATGCAGCTAGAAGGTTTCTTCGCTTGTGCAGAGCCTCAATCTTACTGGCTTCGTCATCCTGCTGTCCGTCTAAAAGATAAAAGGGAAACACATAAAACACGTCCCGTCTCAGGGCGAATGAGGCTGACCCGCGCGAGCCTGACCTGCGCTGTTACTGTCATCATCCTGATCAATGAACACCTGATCCAGAATGTAGCTGAGCAGCTCTGCCTGCAAAGAGGAGTCTGGTGTGAAGACCAGAGGCTCCAGGTGTTCCCGCCCAGACGACATGATTTGGTGACTGAAGATCAACAGCAGATCACATAGTATGGTGAAGGCCTGCAATGAGCATGGAAGTTTAGCTGTGGACAGAATGAGTTCATAGATATGAAGAGATAAGAAATATTGCTGCCACTGTGATCATACCTGCTCCTTCACTGTAGTGTTTATGTTGGTTAGGTAATGCTGACACAGTAAGCAGAAGGCCCTCATTTGCTTCCTCAAGGTCACCATATCGCCCTGAAGACAGCAAATATTCAGTTAGGCAGTTCGGTGACTGAGTCCTGGGGCTCACTCTGTAATCAGGCTAATCTACAGACATTTTTGCAATATTGAAAATGTTCATGTTCAGTGTGCAATTACCTTTAACGAACTGCTGTCTGAAACCTTCGCTAGGTGCCACAGGATAATGTAATGTGTGCACTGCATTGCATGGATCACAATCTGTTGGCATGAAAAGAAGCACATCAGAAGAAAGTCAAGGTTTAACAATATCATAAGCTACATTAAGGAGAAAGCTGATCTAGAATCAACAAACAGCTACACAGACAACAGAGTGGTAATATGAAGGTTGTTGGTTTAAAACGAGCAGGATACTGAACACCATGTTGTTGTTGAGGCTATCTTGTAACACTCAAAGTAGTGAGAGTGATCATAGGTGAATTAAAAACTGCTCCTCTGACAGCCTACATGCATCGCGTGACTAAAATCCAATGTTTCCCCTCTAAAGGGCAGGTACCTGTTCAGGCATGTCCCCATTCTGCAGACCTGTGTTGAGCAGCCTGTAGTTGCTGGTGAAGAGGTCCCATGTAGAGAGGTCGTGTGCACTGGATGGAGAAACCAACATAAGGAATACATGATGTCATAATTAATGCACCTCATTTAAAGAATGTTTTGTTTGTTACATGTACATCCTGTGTTATACGTGACAGTTCTCCATTAAACATGAGCCAAAATGTGATAGTTGCTTTACTTGTGAAAAGCGCTGATCTTCTTAAGCGTTGACAGAACCTGGTAGGCATCATCCTCATCTGGTTCCTCACCCTAACGTTCGACACATCATACATGTGAAACGGAACATTGTATAAGTCTTCATAAGGAAAATAAGTACACAGGACCTACCTCTCGGAGGAAGTCCTCAAGGAGTCTATTGAATTTGTCTACGAGTTCATCTAGAAGCTGGGACCGAGCGATGTCCACACGGTTGAAGATGGTGAACTCCTCATTGCAAAGATAGTGGTAGGTGGTGGAGCAGGCCTCCAGGACTTCAGTGTCTGTGTGCTTATCCTGAACCTCCCAGATTTGCCGTAACAGGGAATCCAAATGCTTAATGACAGGATGACAGCGTATATTAGTCCAGTGAGCCAATGCTTAACCTGTTCTAAAATAAATAAAATAAAAATAAAATAACCAAGTATTTAAAACTTACCTTTTCTAAACGACCAGTTGTGTAGATGTCGAGATCAAAATACTTTGGTATCTGAAGCAAACTGGTCACCTTATCTATATCAACGCAGTACTGTGACAAGAAAAAAGAACTGGAGAGCATGAATGGTCACATATGCAGCCAGCTCAGACAGCATCTTGTCATTGTGCAGAAATTACCTTTGCCAGTAACAAAGGCAAAGCAACGGCAAACATCTCTGTGATCCGTGTCCGATCATCTAGCTGGCTTTTCTTCTCCTTTGCAGTCAGGACCTGTTTCATGCACCAAAACACCTCTCATATTAGCAACAGTAAATCTTCTTAAAGCAGAAGAGTAGGAAAAAGTACAGACGCACCCTCTTCCCTGTGCCTCTGCCGATCGGAGGGTGGCATTCACAAGCCTGACGAATGGCGCACAGCATGATCTCAACCAGAGCCGTCTCCTGGCGATCAGTCAAGGCTAAAACAAGTTTGAGCCTTTCCTCATACTGGAGTAGAACAGTCAATAATGGTGTGAAAGAGCAGCCACTCACCCTCTTCTCCTGGTGCTGGCTCATCCAGTAGCAGGCTGATCATTGTCTCCCAGTCCTTCAACAGCTCTGATCCACACTCCCATAAGCTATCCACCAAGTAAGCCCCATGTTCATGGAGCTGGAGAACACCAGAAGGCGAAATGCAATGGAAAAAAACCCAAAAACCTAATTTACATTGGGACTCTAAATGTTACATAAGGGAACATCATTATGATGACCACAGAGCTGATATAATGTGGTTACCTCACTCTCCAAATAGAAGAAAACAGTAGTCTTGATGAGGCTGCCGTTGAGGCTCTGCCTGCCCCTCCTGGGTAATCCTTCCTCCTCAGGACCTCGATGACTGAAGAGCCTTCGATCAACACAGCAAAAAAAGTCTGCTCAAATTCCCACTAAGAGCAAGCTGATGAAAAACTGAACGGTTCGGCTTCTAGTTCTTCCTGTAGCCATGCATGTCATCGTTGCAGTTTAAATCAGAAAGGTCCCAACAAATTATCAGAGATGAATGGCTCAACGAAATAGCTTTCATATTTGATCTAGCAACTTCCTTAGAGATCAATTTTGAAATGAGACTTACTTCTTAAAAAGAAACTCTCCTGCTGCAACAGCAATAGGTCGATGTGCTGAGTAAACCAAATGATACACACTCTCACAGTCCTCTGCTGACAGAACCTCATCACTGCTCCTGTTAGAAGCAATGCAGAGTAAAGCAATATAAACGGTGGATTAGATCTGCACTACGAGCTACAGTAACAGGCATATTTGTGTAAATATTTTCACTGCAACATGAATGAAATTGGGCTGCAGATGAACATGACAATGTGAGGTTTTACTGTCCGCCCATTTTAAACACAGCTATGGAGACAAAATAAATAAATCTCTCCATCATGCTAAAAATATATTTTTTTAAAAGGAGAGTTTATGTGTGATGTATTGAAATTCCAATGATGCCTCATCTATCAGATATTGAAGAAAAGTGGAGGATGGTGAATACTGACTGTAGCACAAGTGTCAGTAGTCTAATGGCCTGCACGGCAACGTCGTACTCCTTATCCAGGGTCATAGACACAATTCGGTCCTGTAACGTAAGGGTAAAGGAAAATCTCAAACAATCTCCCTGCATATAATTGTCATATAATGTGCGGGTGCAAGGATGTAAACATTATATAGATAATACATAAAGCCCAAACGAGAGTGATCATTAGCGGTGAAGCTGCTAGCTCACCTTGAAGCGACTTGTGAAAAGTTCCAATCGTGCACCAAGTTCTCTGTTATAGAACAGACCTTGCAAGGAGGTCAGACACTTCAGCCGCACTTCACCTTGCTGGATTCAAATCGGAAACGCATTAAATTGAACACTTTTATTAGTGCAACTAACAGAGTTAGGCTAATTTTATGTTTGACTGTACACAACACAGATGCTGCCTGTTAGCTCACCTTGTCATGTAATGTCCAGCCAACATACTTCAGGTAACTGTCATTGAGGAAGGCATCACTATACAGCTTCATCCACATTCCAATCTCCTCAATACAAACTGCTCGGATTTCAGCAATGGCATCCCTGGCAAATGACAAAAACTGACTTATATAGACAAGATGAGAACAGATAAGAGCACTGTGTTTAAAACAAACTGATTTGTGCTGTAATGATGCTTAAATCCCCAGAGAGGGCGCCACGAAGCTAAAACAAAAGGATGACGCAGTGAGACGAGTGTGACAGAATTCAAGGAGTCACATACCGATATCTGTGAACAAATACTCCTTTGAAGATGGCGTTCATCATGTTTTCAATCTCATCTTGATTTTCTTGAAGCTGGAGGATGAATACAACAAATTAAATTTTTACATAAAAACAAGTAAAACACGTATTTAAAAAAGTGTTTATGCTATGATTATTATGGGATCATTTACTTAGAATATGAAAATCTGTAGAGTTAGAGTAAAGTTAGTTTTCTCACCTCTTTTCGCTTCTGTAACAAGAGTTCCAGCCTGTCATTGGCTCTTTTTGCCATGACCTTGTTCCTCTCTGCTTCATACTGTCGCTGTGTGTTATCCATATTGATGCTGAGGTTCAGAGCCACGTTAACCAAGGCTGTCATCAGCTTCATGGCTGGCAAAGAAGACGAGAAGAGAAGTTCAGAAAGATGCCTACGGGGAAAGCTTGTGAAGCAAAATGCAGCGAGGTCACTAAAAGCTACCTGCAAGTGTGCTTGTATGCCTGAATGCTCTGACCTGGGAGTCAGACAGGCCAGTGAGCAGAGAGATGACCGTATCCATCATGTACTCATCGTAGATGATGCTGTACTGACAGTGACGAACCAGAACGGCAATAAAATCGCAGAAGCTTAAGCGGAATTTCTTCCACTGTGGTCCTGACAACGTTAGTGGATAATCACCACTGTCCTGTTCACGACAACAGATTAAAAGGGATGAAAAAGAATTTTGATAAATGTTTTCAAATTGATTTCATGAGTCATCTATGATTTCAGCCATGAAAAAAAAGACTTTTGTGTTAATACTTATAATACAATTATGTAAAAGCCCATCACCTCATCAAACTCTTCTGTCATTTTTCGGATGATTTCAGAGTTCTGCATTTGTCTGAACATCTCTGCACTCACAGCGCCTATATTTCAAATCACAGGAGCAAAAATCATGTGTCGTCATTTGTTGCCCCACTTTTCCCACTTAAATTCTTTGCAAAATAAAAAAAAAAATCCATTACTCACCTTTACAGCCAGAGCACTGAATAAAGAAATTAATCAAGTCCAAAAGGGCGATGTCACGATCATTTTTATATGCCTCAATCCAGTCATCAACAACAGACTGAAAAACAAAACAAAAAAGATCTTTACCATCTCAATCATAATAATCATCAGAAACAGTGAACCTGGATGTAATCTACCCACAGTGTGTTTACCCACCTGTGTTGCACTCTTTCCCAGTTTAACCACCTCAAACAGGCTCATGATTTCCATCCCATTCTCCTGATGGTGGCCATTTACCCGCCCGTGACCAGGGACTCTGCCCGCCCCCCCACCTTTGGCCCTGTCTGCGTGAGCTTTTCTGCCTCTCCTGCCCGTCTGCTGGAGACAAAGACTGTGTCAAAATGGACCAAAACATGAACATAAGATAATATTTAGAGTTCTGACATGAGTTAATTTCTGATCAACAGTATCAGCTGTGTAATAAGGCAACAATTTAATTCTGTTAATTCTGTAATGAACTCAGAAGATGCTGGGAAATTTAAGTGAGCCTAATGAACCATCCATCCATCTTCTACCGCGTTTTCCCCTCCCGCTGTCAGGGCCTAATGAACCAAAGCAAGATATATGCAGGTAATTTCATTTGCATAAATATAATAAAATGAAGCTGACAGTGGAACAGTTTGAAACGGCTGTAGGCACCAGCAGTATCTGCACGGAGTCCCAACTCTACTGGGACTATTGTGAAATACCACTTATTTCAAAATTGGTATCTGTTTGTGAAGTTGGCCTGCACTACTGTTTCCTTGACTCCTCTTGGTTTGCTTGTGATAAACCTCGTTGCGGTGCTGAGATTATTACATACTCCCTTCTGGAAAGCATCCACGGTATTCTAGACAAAGGCAGCACTCATATTTGTTTCCTGTTGGTGGATTTCTGTCAAGCATTCAACACTGTCCAGCTCTAAAGTGCCTGTCAGGCATGAATGGCAGGTCTTCTTGCTGGGGGAATTTCTGAGAAATGGAGCCTGTAGTTCCATGTCAGTGAGATCATCTCACTCCAGAAATACTCATTTGCTTCTACACATGATCAACACACATCAGACGATATGGCAGCATCAAGCACAGCATAAAGAGAAAACTGCTCTGTGACTTTCCTTTTACGGTCAAGACGACCTACTGAATACAACTTACAATTTAACACCACACCTTCAGACAGAGTCTTTGCCACTGTCTACCCAATAAGGTATTTCCATCTAGAGTGACTCTGGAGGCAGCTACAAGACCAAAATGTAAGCGGTCTTTAAGGTTTTTAAGGCTTCATATTTCAATAATATCATCAAACATCCTGGAAGAAATAATCAGTATGAATCATTCTAAAAACACACATACACGCACAACCCTAATAACTCCGTTAGTCTGAAGTCATCATCTGGTGCTATTTCAAAAATCAGCATCTGTCAAATCTGCCTTTCTTTGACAAACAAATCTGATAAAGATGAATCATCATCACCCTGAGGGGGGGCGGAGGGGGAGTCAAGTACAGGCTGAAACGTACCTGAAATTTTCCTGTCTCAGCATTTTTGCCGTCAGGATGCTCCAGGTCAGCATCTGAAGGCACCTGAGATTCAGTCTCTCTGTGCACAGCAAAGAAATGATTCAAGTTGCTTCCGTTAGTGTCATATGCTCTTACAGTATGAATCATATTCAGAAACCTCTGGGACGTAGTGCTTACTGAGGAAATTGATTCTCGTGCAAACCCTGTGCTGCTATCATTTCTTTAGCATTTTATGGATCTGCCAGAGGAGGTGGCTTTTACTGCTCTGGAAAACAAACAAGAGATGCGTTTGCACCTGGAAAAGAAGACAAATAGAGCTAAAGAACAGTTCATTCATGAAAAGCAATAGCTAATTATAGTACAGTTACTATAACTGTACTTGTCAAACAGCACCGACTTCTAAAACAGCACCGACATTCAGGAACAGTTCCAAAAACGTAGGCAGGAGGACATCAACAAGGGGCAAAAAATGGCACAGGTCATACTCCGATGGAGGACTGAGAGGAAGGCTTGTTAATATGACAAGGTCATATTTGTCCTGGGATGGTTTGATCCAACAATAAATATAATATAATAAAATAAAAAATTAAATCAACACGTTACTTACAGAATTTCTGCACAAATGACGTTAATGAGCAAAAAGGACATATACAATAGGTGTAAATATTTTGATTGCATAATTTTTACGATGTTGACATGTGCTGTTCAAATTCAACTTTGTACTTTCCACTCATAAAAGGATGTATGAAATGAAATCCATGAGCTGAATTGTCAAACATTTGCTCTCATGTGTAGGTGAAGGTATAGCTTTACCATCAGAGGCAGAAACCCCGAGAAAGAGAAACCTGGGGGCGTGGTTTCACAATAACGGCACGCGCTCACGGGAGATCCCGAAACGCAACACAAACGCTGACCTCAGCTTCCAGGCATCACACTCCCAATGTTATGCCGATTCAAGAGTTCTGCACTTTAAATACTCCTTGCTCTTTTTTTTTTAACCCCCAGATACAGGGTTGTTCTCACGGGTAGTGATGTTTTCGGTATGGTCATTTTGACACAAATCGCTATTGACAGTTTCGGGTAAAAAAATGAATTGATCACAAGACGTCTTGACACGCGCAGTTGTCCACTTCCGAACTACAAACGCAGCTGCATGTTTACGGAGCTGTGGATTACGATCCACTCTCATCGCTTCCTCGCGAGCCGTCTGTGCGATGACGGCCGAGCAGCTCTCCGGCTAATCTACGATGAATTTCACAAGCTAATAAAATGTTTTGTCGGCTGTTAAGACACGCTCTAACAATCAATTTCTGGTAGCAAATGTAGGGATCGGCATAAAGTCTCTTGTTGCGTTTGTCGGTGCCAATTCATTTGCTAAGCTTGCTAAGCTAATAACAAGCTGTAGTTTAATGACAGGACTCGGCGTTTAACTAGTTGCATGGCTAGGTGACTTTCTCAACGCTTGATCATCCTAATTTACAACAAAGGAGGCACACTTTTATTTATAACTTCTATTAACAAAAATGATAATTACTTAAGTATTCACCTATTAACGTAGCATTAGGAGCAAACTCCCTGGATGTTAATGTGAGCTATCCGCCATTTTACAACTTACCTCGTTTAAAATCAAAGGCGGATTGAAATGAAACAATCCGGCAGTTGTGCACTCTTCAAATGATATATTCTTGTTAATATCCTGCACAAACTGTCATTTTTCAAAATTTGAAAAATAGTCGTTTAATCGCTAGCTAACATTTGGAAGCTCCTTGGTGGCTAACATAACAAGGCACAGTTTTTCGATGTTATGCATGCAACACACGCGCCACCTGTCGACAGCCCAGTGAACTGCCGCTCAGAGTGGCTGAGAGCAGACGGTTCGCTTGTTTTTTGTGTCAAGTCTAAGATGTTTAAAGCTAAATAATCAAAACGACGCAGTCAAACCGATAAAAACCCAAGTTTCATATCTATATCTTTATACTTAAACACCATATGACAAACATTCGTTGTTTATTAATATCAACAAAGCCCCAAATGTTTGCACCTCTTAGTTTTATGTATAATTTTTCTCGGGTTTTAGTTTGTTTTGCTCAGTTAATGCCTTAATATCAAATTTCCTCAAATATATATTTAGATCACAAAAACACTAGAATGATGAATACAGATATAAAATCATAACTTGAATGATTATGTCTTCCAAAAATACAGACACGCAGCATCACTTGTTTTGATATACCTGTCTTCGTACCCGGCAGTGAAAACACCTTACTGTAGTAATGTTACTTTTTAACAATAGATTTAACTATACAGGGCAATATTACTCATTATTCCTTTATTATTTGCATATTATCTTCATATATTTTTTTAATGAATGCATGTTGGCTGTTTAGTGGAGACAGACAATAATATGTATTGGCCTTCCAATACTTTATTAATGCTCCTTGGGAGCATGCATTATGTTAATTCAGTTTTTCCAAGTGAATTCAGCATAAAACATGAAAAAACAAACTTCTCACAGCTTTGACAGTTTATTGTTCCATTAATAATATCTTACATGTTTTGTAAGCAGTACTGTCTTGAGAAGCCACTGACTGTTAGTAGTAATGTCTAAGTCTATCCACATCTCTTTACTTTTATACCAAAATGCATACATTTATGATCCGTTCAAAGCCTTATCTTCATAGGAGAGCAGAAGATGTGATCGATACAGATGCTGTATTGTGCAGAGACAGTCATGATGCATGAAGCGGAGAGAGAAAAGTGTAAATTTCTGGCAGGGCTGGTTTGTGAGCGACGCTTTGTCTATATGAACTCATTGAGGAAGCTATTTATTGTTCCTTCAGGTGTTTCCTCCAGAGGTTGCCCCAGACAAATTGAAGGCACCACCAGGAGATCGGGATCCTTGATCTCATTTTCTGTTTCCATCAGGCTGTAAGAAAGACATGAAAATATTGCACAAGGTATTTTAGCCTACACAACAGGATGAAATATAAAAGCATGCCGGCTGTAATGAACATTAAAAACACCAACCTGACTATGAATGAGCTAGTCTCAGTGAAGTACACTGTGCTAACAGGCAAACATCCCATGGTTACAGAGGTGCTGTAATAGCCTGACAAAGGAGCAAAAAGTCAGTGTCACCACAGTTATATAGCACAATTCTCCCCTCAAAGCACCTCTCCTACCTTTCGAGTCTGGCATTTGCCCCGTCCAAGTATTGATTTTTAACCCCTCCCCGTTGATGGATGGATTTCCAGCAGTCATTAAGCCGTGAAACTTTGCACCATCAGGAATGTCCAGCGGGTGCATGGAGCAGTGCAGTTTCTTTTTCTCACAGCTCTCGTTTTTGCTGTCAATCTCATAGAATATGCCCTGTCAAAGCATAGTCAAATTTCAGGGCTGGGAAAAAAAATGTGGCGTTGTGTCCTCAGGGAGGAAAAGTGAACTGTACCTCATTGAAGAACATCAGCAGATCCAAGCCCAGTGATCCGTTGGTGGGTTGGCTCTCATTTGACCTGAAGCGGAGTTTATTTGCCGTGGAATCGTAGGTGATTGCACCGTATGCTTTTAGTTCACCCTTCATGGACAACTGGTTCAATTCCAGAAAAAATACATTCAAAAGCAGAAAGATTGAGTTTAATTTATTTTTAAGTACGAGATGATTTGCAAATAAAGTTGACATTTGAAACACTCACCACAGACATGAATCCAGTCACGTTGGGAGGATCTGGAAGGAGATGGTGTTACTTAAATAGACCTTCGGCATACATTTAATGTTGAATTGTGTTCGGGTAACATTTAACATTAAACAAGTTCAATGCAACAACCTTAAAAACTAATTAACACCCCAACATTCCAAAAAAATATAAGACTCAAAGTAAAAGGATGAACTCTTACGACAAGGATGATGATGATGATCTCCGTGGGTGGCAGCAGCCAAGCACATGAAGACTAAGAGCGTTGCAGCCGCATACATTTTCCCCACCCAGAGACAGCCACAAAATAAAACACGAGATGGCAAAACAACTCCAGGCACATCTGCCTCTCCCTGAGATCCAGGCATCTTTTATAGGGATGGAGACATATTTGCTAGTAACCTTGCGCAATCTTCAAACATCAAGCTGTCTAAATAAATGAAGCCCCATCTCTGCAGGCGGTGACACAGTAACGACATGTTGCTCAACAATATTTATCCCTGCTCTTCCTGCTGCTTATAAAAACACCATCTAACCTGTCAGGAGAAAAGGAGGTCAAATGGAAAGGACTTTTATATTAATTGGTTCAAATATGATCACATGATTAAAAAAATATACTGCGTATACCATAGAAATGTTTAAAAATGCAGATGTTTAAGTCTAAAGCAGCCAGGAGAGGGTTGGCTCATAGGCTCTTTGTTCTCTGATTGTGCTCCAAACTAAATAGAAAAGGCAGTTTTTATTTAGACCTAGTCAACTGCACGAGCCGGGCCAGATATGTGGCGTCACGAGTGCGCTTTGTGCAGCTGTATTCTGCCCTTCTGCACATAGAACGTCCCAGATGTGTTCGTCCTTTGACCATTTGTCTTTCTGATGTGATAAAGTCATTTGCACTTTTCTTCAATACATTTTTTGACAACATATATCCAATAATAAAACATCTTTGGTATCATGATGAAAACGTATTTAGTTTTCTATAACCTAAATAAGAGAACTGGATGTCACTTTAGCATTACATTATATGCTCATACTGAGGCACACAAACAGGAAGTACATCGTTTTTTTTGTTTTTTTTTTTCATGCCAGAAACCACATTACAAGAGACCGAAAATAAAGTAGTTATGTCAGAAGGGGAACTTTAGCATTACTGAAAATCAGAAGGGATTCCCTTGTTTTTATGAAAGCGAGGGAATCCTTTCTAACCCCTTATAATCAGAACCCCTTTCAGAAGATTATTTATCTGTTTTCGTTCTTAGGCAAATAGGTCCAAACTGGCTCACTTTCTTTTCAGCTTGTTTTGATATCGTTATTTCTTATGTGATGCATCTTCATCGACACTGTTGAAACTGTTGAAACTGTTTCCATCGTCGGCACTGGGACCCCCAAACCTTTTATTTATGTGAAGAATTCCTTTCTTTGATGGCGCGTCGCTGAGATGACGGCTCGCTCTTGCTGAAGGGCCACAGGTCTTGGCTGTACACCCCACTACTATAATATCACCAACAGCTGGGGGAAGCTATCCAGACAATTAATAAGAAGCTCAACTGTCATCTACAAAATGGCGTCTTTTAAAGTTTCCAGGACTTGGTATTTGTTTTAAAAGTCAAATTTGGTTTATAATTTATTTGATTGGTTTAGGGTTTTCCTAGAATGGCTGCAACCATGAAGTAGTTAAAAAAAAAAGTAATATATAGTTGGAGAGTGAACTTTAAACTCTGCTTTACAGTTCCACAACTGGCAAACTATGACCTCGGCTGCAAGCTGGTAAGTAGACACAAACTGCTGCAAGAACCCAGCACTGAAATGCAAAAGCGAAACTGCCAATCCAAAAAGAGGTAGGTAGGACCGCAAGCTACTTAGTATTTAGTCTCTTGAGAGAATTTTCATACAAATTTTCAGATATTTTGAAATTAATATCATGGGGCTTACTGTATCTCAGAGGAATTTTCATAAAAACTCTCATCACTTCTCTAGTAATAATGGGAAAAAGCAAATATAACTGGGTAAATTCCTTTTGAGGACAATGGTTGAGAGCTTTTTGATATTTGTATTGCAGCCTGTGTGTGTTCGCTGTGTCTGTAATGGTTGTCATTCTGATATATGCCATCCTGCAGGTTATTTTATTCCAAAGGTTAGCAACAGATAAGGCCACAAATTCATTCATTTCATTAATAGCTGCGTCATAAAAGAATTACATTTACAGTCGCTCATACAAAAGTCCACGTCTGCTTGAAGTACATTGGAAAATTGATAAGCACAGAATATTCTTTACTTTCAACATGAGAATGTCAGGGGAAGGTGAAATCCATCCAGCTGTACAGTCGCTGAACACGGGTGGCTTCCCGTATTGTCCAAATTTAAATGGAATTTACCTCCACATAATTTTCGTGCCGGCTGTGATTCTGCAAGACGCAGAACAAACATCAGTCTAGAAGAGAGTGAAAGGTGCAACTGAATTTGAGTGGAGTAAGCTACCAGCATAGACCAGTTTCCAGTCTGTGTCTGTCTGTGGGTGGACCAGAGTGGTGCTTAAGTCAGTATGGAACCACAGATGCGGAACATCTGGGACTGGGAGCAGGTGAAGCTGCTGCAGGACTCCTGTGACTATATAAGCTGGAGTTGGGCAGCAGGTTTACGTGTAACCCAAATTATCTAGCTAATTACCATTGATTTAGAAATGTATAAAAGTGGAACAAATTATTCAACAAATGTCCATTGTGTTGGCTGAGGCAAAACTACAAATATCTAATTTTTTTTAATCATGATAATCTCAAGGGGCCTCCCTTTTTAGGCTTTCAGATTTGCTGGAATTCTGCATGTGTGGGTGAGTGTGTGTCTGTGTGGGGGTGTGATTGCACATCACTATCATGAGACTTGACAAATATTCCCATAACATGTCAATTTTCTTTTTTTTCTTTTTTTGTAAGCAGCTCAGCACTTTCACTAGCCAATGAAATTAAAGCTGCCAATTTCTGTTTCTATTCAGTGCTTTTAGCTTGAAAATCACATTAACTAAGTCCTATAATGTCAGCGATGCAATAAGCTTACTCATTTCTACATGAGATGTTCTTGTGACCACAAGATACCGAGAGAGCAAAGACAGATAGAAACAGGAGGGGGAAACAAAGAAAAAAAACCCACATCTGTTTGAAACTGAAAGTTATGACAGATATATAAAACAGAAGATGAGCTTCAGAATGGCACATCACTCCTGATTCCCTGCTGTGAGCATCTCCTTCAAGGTAAGCCTTTCAAAAATGCAGGTTAGATATTTTTTAAAAAAAAAGGCCTATAAAAGATGAGAAAAAGTTGAAATGTTCAATACAGGTATTCTGTAATTGATTCTGTTTAAAAATTTATATTATACATAATTGTCCACAATAGCAAAAATGCAGGATTCACCCAGGACAGATCTGTCATGGTAAAGCAGTGTTAAAATAAATAAATAATAATAATAATAATAATAATAATAATAATAATAATAATAATAATAATAATAATAATAATAATAATAATAATAATAATAATTATTATTATTATTATTATTATTATTATTATTATTATTGCATTTGCAATGACGCATTTTTGACATATCTAGAATCAGAAAATTTCTTACTTTAGTAATAATTTGTTAAACCATTGGAGAACATTTATGGAGATTTTTTGTGGAAACACTAAATACGTGATGTCATAAAATGAGAAAATGACCCAGTCAAAAAAGAGGAAAAACTCTTGCAATTCTCTTCCAGCTAGCAGAAGTGATGTAACCTGTTGTGTCTGCTGTCTGACTCAGCACCACAAACCAATCCTGTAGGTTTTTCTTTTTCAAATTAGATTTTTTTAAGTATTGTGCAACACAGTGACAAAAAAAGACTAGAATTTCTAGCAAGGATTTTGTAAGTAGTTTTAGGGAAACTTTCCAAACTGTGAAACCTGTCATCATTCACTGGGACTTCTATTCAGAACCCTTTTCTCATAAGTATTTAATCAAGAACCTTATTTTTGCCCTGAGTTTTAATGTAAAACCTGTTTTTCTCCCTCAGAAAATCTGAAACTATTTCTTTTGCCAGGAATGAGGCTGTCAAAAGTGATTCTCATGATTTCCGTGATGTGTTGCAGATGGCTGTTTGGCGGCAGATCCTCATCCTCTGCTGTGTGTTGACCTGTTTGGTGTTTTCTGCACCATCATCGGTCCTTCACCACAAATACAACAACTCCTTTCATCTCACACGGTCCACTCGAACCCGCGTCCAGCAGCTGGAGAAAAAATATGTGAGCGCCTAATAATGCTACACCTCAAATCACTAAAGAAAACAGCAGTGAAGGCGTTTGACGGCTCATTTTACTGTCATGGTGCTTTCCTCGTACAGAAGGAGCAGCAGTTGGGAGACCGGCATTTTGAAGACAGAAGCCGACACCTGGAGGAGCTGCCGTTACTGTCCACCGATTTCTACGTCTGGCTGAAGCTGACGGTTAGCATCAGCTTGACTCTTTTTCCTTTTGTACATTTGTCTGAATGTTCTGAGGAACGTCTGACCTCACGCTAACGCTGTTGGAAAAAACTCACTCTTGCAGAAATGATTTGTGGACTTCCCCTTTTTTACAAGTAGAAAACTGGGGTTTTAAACCATTTCTGTTGTTGTATATCAGGACTGGGAAAGGCTGCATGCTGCTATGTGGGACATACAAACCTACTGGGACATGCTGGAGAGGAAACGAAAACAGCTGGAGGAGGAGGAGGAGGAGAAGGAGGAGGAAGAGCAGATGGTGGGATCGGTGGTCCGCAGCACTTTACCTCAGGCCATTAAACACATTCAGCTTGACTTGCAGGACCTGATGGGCCAAGTTAGCAGTCAGGTATCTTCATTCTCACAGCTTCTCCCTGTGTCAGCATCATCAAAGCAGCAACCACAGTTTCTCTTTCCTCTGTAGATGAGTAGCATTCAGAGCTCCAGGACGAAGCCGACTCCACCTCCAGGAAAGGCAACTCTGACCAACGAAAGCCGCTCGAAAACAGTATGGGACAGCCGAGTCGAGGGTTACATCATTCTGAGGGATCTGGACCGATACCTCACCAAGCTGGCAAGAGACTTCCTCCTGTTGGCTTCCAAAACCCACACGACGCAGCAGCGGAGAAAAAAGATGTGAACAGGAATGTGCCCGCTCAAGGAGGCGCATAGCAGCGCCTCAAAGGGAAAACTACACTGTCATAGGTTCAGTCCCTGTTTTTTAAGCTACATTCTGCATGATGAGTTGCTGTTGGTGGATATTCTTGGGTATTTCCCACAGTTTCCATCTGAGCTCTAATGGCCAGAATAGAGAGAACACCTCCCAACATCCTGTTTTTACCTGCAAGACTTTACAGTAAATTACTGGACTTTCCAGATGTTTTAAAAATTATTTATTCATATATTTATTAAAGTTATTTATAAGTGGTTTGTTTTAGCTCATTTGCAACGTAAAGACAAATTGTTATACATTATATGTCATTTTATATTTGATATAACTGAATATTTTTATTCGTGCAATAAATGAGTGACAATAAAGAGATGAAGGATTTGGAACTTTGGTGACTTCATGTTATGGTTTTAAAGAAGAGTTAATACCAAAAACGCTCATAGCAAAGAAGACGTAGCTGAATAAATTGTGGATACTCCTTCTGTTAAGCATGTTCTGCGTGCCTGTGTTGTCACAAGCACACGCAGCAGAGTGACAGAACTCCGTCGAAGCCGAAACCTTCGCCTGTCTTCTGTTTCTTCATGTGCTGTTGACCTGAGGGGCCGTCTGGAGAGGGAAAGCAGATTGAACACTGTTGAAGTGTTTTTATTATTACGAACAAATGTCCCTTCCTGCCCTCTGGCTCATCACATGACTTCAGAACATCTGCTGACTCACCACTAGCAGATGTCCTCGCTTGCCTTTGGCCACCTTTAACTCAGAACCCCGGACGAAATCAATGATTCCCTCTCTGCCTCGCGCCACGGCAAATCGAATGCTACAGGAGATGAAAGCAAGGCAGGACAAGGTGAGTGCTTTTAGACGACTTGGTCACCTCCATCCCAGAGGAGCGGACGGCGAGGCCTGACCTGCCCGGGCTGACATTGACGTAGTTGACTTTGCAGGCCATCAGGCCCAGTTTGGTCACCGCCTCGATCACGTAGTTGCAGTGCAGCACCACGTCACCCTAATCGGGAGGCAGAGCTGAGTTTAGAGCGGTCGTGTGGCCGAGCACAGTCAAATACGCCACAGCACGCCATAGCTTGCCATACCTTCTGCTTTCTGTCCTCGCTGGGCATGTGCAGGACAAATATTCCATCGCTGAGGGAACTCACAGAGATGCCTGTGAGAAAGAAAATCCACACACCAAATCTCGATACACCCAGTTGAACTCTGACCTTTTAAAGATATCCTCGCGTCGCACAGAAACTTCAGCGCAGATTTGCAGTTACTGAGTCATAATCTTACCTTTAGCTCAGAGTTTGTGAACAAATGCCATCGCTACTTTACCATAGATATACTGCAGAAAGGTCAACTGGCCGGAATGGCTGGTTTTCACCTCTTAGTGCTGAGTAATCGAGTCTCTGTTTGATCTTGGTCCTGTCCACCAGGACGGCGAAGGTGTTTGTGAGGAGTAGCTGGCGTGGGCGAGGCTTGAAACCCCTCCGGTCATACTTGATGACCGGGACTCCGTACTGACAAGCACAAAGAGACAGCAGCACTGCTGTGAAGCACATTTTTCTTAAACACCAGGCGGACTCAAACAAAACCTTACCTGCACCTTGTCGCTGCCCAGGGTCTGCAGCACTTTCAGGCTGATTTGCTCACGTTCTGTTGAAAGCAATGGCAACACGTTCGTAAACGTCACATGATTCCTGCATCGATATGGTTTTTGAAGCTTGTGCGATTGTCCTGTGCTGTATTATCATCAGGTACCCAGCCTGGAGTCCAGAAACAGTCTTCCAACACTCTGAGCATAGCTGTCCTTCTGGTCCTTGAAGATCTCACTGGCTATTACCTTTTGCTTCATCTGCAGTAAAGAAACCGTGTGTGATAATACTGAACAAAGTTATTTACGCGGTGGTTTCAATTCATGCTCAGCGAACCTGTTTCTTCCATTCAGGTTGGACCCTCGTGCAGTACTTGATGACCATGTTTCTCATGTGCAGATTCCTCAGGTGTTCCGATGCCTGTAGAGTTTGCCGTGTTGAGAAGGTTATTTTAAATCTATAATAATAACGTGCTTTGTGTCGTACCTCAACGAGGGAGGGCGGCGGCGTCAGCCAGCTTTTGTCCAGAACGCTCTTGGGCAGGTTTTGACGTAGCTTCTTCAGGAAGGAACAGCGTACGTGATCGAGGAAATAGTCATTCTCAGGGCAGTACTCCTCATGACGGTAGATGAAGCCTTTAATGAACCTGGCAACAAGAAGTAGAGAGAGTAAATATACAAGATGCAGCTGTGAAAGCACCCACAAGAGCAGTAAAATGCAGAACTGCACCAGAGCGAGCACCTGCGTATTAAGTCAGCAGCCTGCCGACGTGTCCTAGCCCTCCTGCGCCCTTTCATCCCTCGCCACGCAGACTGGATCACCATGACTACACATGCAAAAGATACAAATGAACCACTTGTCAGTATAGGTAGCCAGTTTAAAAATAAAAAAAGGCATATGAATAATAGATATTGATACTGTGAACACGTTTATCTACACAGACGGCCACAGACGGTTTTTCACTCTTCAATTTAGGAGCACATCGAGCTGTGCGGGAGCTGACCTGCATGTCGGATCCGCTGATACTTGGATCTTTCTCTGTAACCTCTCCACGATGTCTGCAGAATCAAAGCTGCAATGCACAAAGCCACAGAGGGAGATATGCACACATACTTTCTGACTGATACTAGTTCTTTTCTCTTTTCCTGTTACTGACCTATATCTGGCTTTTTTGCTTGAAGTGCATCCTCAGTTCTGAAGAGGGTTTTTGGGAAGCGGATGAAAATTTTTGTCCTGCAGGAAACAGGCCCAAGACATTTCAGACCATTTTTTCAAAAATAGGAGTAACATACAGTCCTTTATTGATCCTGAGTGAGTAAATCCAAGTCTATACTCTCCTATTCCTCCCATGACACAATACCTTCCCAGTTGGTACTCTTCTTCTTTGTAGCCAAGGTGGTTGACCAGAGTGGAGACGCCATCTTCGAGCCTGCCACGCCAGTTGGGCCATGTCTCGGGACACAGGGGTTTATACCTGAGATCATTTACAGCACGGTTACAGAGACAGACGGCTGAACACTGAGGACAGGAAAACAAGCGTGTCAGTCACCTCTGCAGGAAGGCCTCAAAGCGGCGTCGATAGGCAAAGCCAGCTCTCCTGACCCTCAGGTTTTCCATCAGGCCCAGATACTTTACTTGATGTCTGACCAGAACTTCATCAAACCTGCCTACACAAAGATGCTCTGTCAAATCAAATGGAATTGCAATACACTACTGTCCTTGCAATTCATGACATACTATCTACTACTACTATCATGACTATTATCTGTTACCTATTATAGAGTTCAGTTGTGAACATGAGGATTGTATTTTTATATTTTTGTCCTTTTATGGTGATAAAGTCATATTCTTTATATTATTGCATTAAAATTTGAGTTTCTAACATTACAAATTCATTTTATGTTTGAGGGGGTTAAAAAATCCTTTAAGATCTACCTGGCTGCTTGGCATCATTAGGCTTGATACATCGCACATAAGATGGTTCTTTAGACATGAGGATCTCCATCAGTTTCATCAGGCTGTTTCTGAAATGAGTTGCAGCCTGCAGGTGCAGATAACAAACATGAAAACATATAAACCAGACAGGCACTTGGTCATTTTAAGTGCAAAGCAGCATCGAGGACTAAGTGGCTATCACCATCTCCTGTCGTTTTTGGTCCATCGCTTCCTCTCTGTGGAAGCAGTCTCTCAGGATCTGGTTGTCTGATTTGCACATAACCTGAGGAGAAAACCACACAGCCACAGCAACTTCTCTTTTACTGCTGCAACGTCAAAGGCAAACAGGGGGAAAAAAGGGGGGGCAGGGTGAAGTTCTTGTTTTTCAAATTCATATTATCATCCTACCTCCTTTAGGTTCCTGTTCAGCAAATCATTATTCTTGTCAAGGAAACCTTTGAAAGCAAAGCCTATGTTACACCAAAGTTGCAGGAAAGCTCACCTTCAATGAGACAAGAGAAGCTGATTTCTTCTTGTTTAAATTCTCTTATTTTATTCATTTCTGGTCATTACTTTTAAATAGAAGCAGCAAACTCTTACACTTAAAGTAATATTTCAGAGATCACTTATTGGCCTTTTGACCTCTGAGCCCAGAGGGTGAACAGGGAGCTTACCATTGACGTTGTAGTTGACCTCTCCGGCATAATGCAGCAGCCTGAACTCCTCCCTGCTCAGCACCCTGCGCGTTTTTCCATTTGCCAATTTATGGCTGAAAGACACCGGCAGATGGAGACGACACACAGGTGTCAAACACTGCCCTCTTCAGGCGCCGCAAGATCATTTCTAGTACAGCTGATGTTTACGTGATGAAGTGGGGATGGTTGCCCAGCGTGTCTTCCAATTTCTCCAGAAAAGTGACATCACAGGTTTCGCCGGGTCTCAGACACTCTTCATTCTGCAAACAGCAGCAACACTGATTGACTTGAGTGAAAGTGTCAGGCAAACACGAACTTTAATGACATTTTACACACCAGAATGGATATGATGCCTTTGTGCTTCTCTTCAATCAGGTCACAGATGATTTTGTTGTCAAAGTACTTCACTGTCTCCCACTGAAATTCCAATGAAAGAAATGTGATTTAGGGAACATTTACTCATGCATTTCTTTTTTAAGATGACTAAAGGAAAGACTCACGGCAATTCCCTCTGTCTCATATTCCTCCTGCTCAGATTTCAGGGTGAGCTCGATGAAGAGCTGCTGTAACTTCTCATTGCAGTAGTTGATGCAGAACTGCTCGAAACTGTGCACAGGAGCAGCACGTTCATGAGGAAATGAAACTGAACACAGTACAGTTGACTCATGGTGCTCTAGTTGTGTGTGAGGCCCTGACTCAGTGCAGGGGGCACCACTGCTTTCATTCAGCTGGAGTCAGATCCTCAGGTGATTCAGCAACTTTATGTCAACTAAACAAGGCTTTCTGGATATCAATGTTGTTTACATATAAACTAATTCTGGGAATTGCATCAAATATTTGTTGAGCAGAAAATGTAAATAGATTTGGAATAACTTGAACCTGTTGTGCTGCAGGACTTCAAATCCATAAATATCTAAGAGTCCTATGAGGGTGGAGCTCTTACTGCTGCGGTGAAGCTCATCCTGCACAGCAGATTAGAAATCGACATGAGATTAGATGGGGGGGAAAAAAACAGCAGCAACACATCAGAGCTGTACCTTTGGAGCCAGAGACTGGTTGATTTTCTCCACCAACCAAGTGAAGGCGCGACCATACACGGCCTTGGCCAAGGCATCGCGTGCGCAAACCGCCTGCTCGAAACTGAGCGGGCTGATCATCTGGAAGACAAATATTTAGATTTTAACACCAAAATGAAGACAAAAAAAAAAAAAAAAGCGTATGACTATCTCTCTATTTATAAATGACCTCTTCTCCTTTGGCTGTGAGTTTCTTGTGAGTGAGTGCCTCCCCAAGGGCAGAGCCATCAACAGCCAGCAGCTGGAAAACAACAACACATCTGTTCTTGGCTGCACCTCCTCCCAGGATTTGGTGCATATTTGAACATCCAGAAATACAAGCAGGACTGTTCTGACCTTCGCAAGATTGTTGATCTGAGGCTCGGTGGTGATATAAGTTTCTCCCTCCTCTCCTTCTCCAAACTGAGTGTTTCCAAGATGGAGGATGCTGCCCACGATATTGAGCAAGTTCTGGGGAAAACAGCAAATGTTTAATTAAGTGGAAAAGGTAAGGACTGATAATACGAGCACTGACAAATGCCTACAGCTTGAAGGGTTGCACTTGAGTGAAACCTAGATGATATAAACAATGTAGAATTGTAAAGGTTTCTGAAAATCTTATCTCTAATGTGTTAAATAATCACCTGCACTTCCTCCTCTGTGAACCCAATGACGGAGAGAGCCTTCGTCACAGCTTTCCAATTATTCTTGTCGCTGACAGAGCTGATCCTGGGGCAGTTCCCCTGAACAAAACAGCTGAACATTACAACCTACCTGCTGGCAAAACTGCAGTTAGAGAAATTCGCTTTTTGTAGATTAATTTGTCCTATTGCCTTTAGCTTGCAATGTCACTCTATGCTCCAACCTTCTGAGATTCTAAATCCAGATAAGTGGAAATAGTAGAGAACAATAATCTCAGTAAACTGACAAACCTTGACCAGATACTGGTATTTCTGTGGGTTTCTCTCAAGGTCCAGTTCATTAAGCAGGTTGTTATCTGCTCCATCCAAGAGTTGATAGAAGATGTGAAAGTTCCTCTCACCATGGTTCTGGTGCACAACACGGGATTTCTCCAGCAGGTAGTTCAAGATGTGACCGCCCACTGGCGCCCCCTGGGAGAAGTTCCACAAAATTAATTACTTTCTCAAACTAGCAAAGCTTTCAAACGCATTAGCTACATAACCTGTAACAAAGTGAAAAACAAATAAAAAGTTCCTACCCTGAAGTCGAACTGGATATCCATGTATTTTCCAAAGCGGCTGGAGTTGTCATTTCTTAGAGTTTTGGCATTGCCGAATGCCTGCAAAAAGCAAACAGTGAAAAAAAAAATGTAAGCAATAAACAATGATAATCAGACATCATATTATTGAATATTTGAAGGTAATTTAATGAAAATAGAAAAACCAGACAGTACAATACCTCCAGAACTGGGTTAGACTGGAGCAGGCACTCTCCGAGGGAAGCCATACGATCATTGGTGGGGCAGGTGACCGAGTAGTAGAGCAGGATCTTCTTTGAGGCTTCGGTTTTACCTGCACCACTCTCTCCTGATATAAGAATACACTGGTCCTTCCTCTCAGTCCGCATGGCCCGATAAGTGTTGTCAGACAGGGCGTAGCTGGGGAAGGAGAGCAATGAAGGAGCAGTACATTTACACGAGACATTACCGCACAGAACCGCCAGGCTGCTGGTAGATCAGCCTGTGCAGTCTGATCCTCTTTCAGCCGCTTTTAACGGCAAATAAATACATTATAATTTAGAGTAAAGTAAAGTTTAAATATAAGATTACATTCATGGTTACAGTTAGGCCTAAAAGCTAGGATAAAAATGGAGAAAGCTATAAGGTGGCTGTGTGTGATTTTCTGCATTCTAAAGCAAATGATGCACACTGTGTTCTTACTCAATGCTTTTCTAAATGGCCGTTTAATCATGAGAAATCAATTTAGTGGAATAAAACCCAAAACACCATAATGAGACTCACATGTGAGGCGAGATCTCATAGAAGCTGATCCCTCTGTAACGCTCCATCTGCTGTTTGGAGTAAATCTCCAGCTCTTTGTATGGGTTCACCGACACCAGAACTGAGCCAATATATGTCTGAGACAAAAAATTAGAACATATTTAAGATTGTTACATCACGCAAACTGAATTGTTTTGTAACACAATTATAAAGAAAACCGGCTTCCTCACATAGATTAGGTTTTCTCTTAAGCGTCTCCTGAGGTTCTCTATGAAGGCTGCCTCACTGTTATGGTTTTCCAGGAGGAGAAAGTCCTGCACGCCGACTCTGTCCCGGGCCGTCAGGGTGCTCTCCATCACCAGACGCACTCTCCCTTCAATATCTACCTCCTGCAGGAGAAAAGAGAAATACCAGACAGTTAAACAGCACTGCAAGCAACAACATGATGATGGCAATCTTTGAGATCACACTTTACTAAGAGGAAAACCTAACCATGACCTTAGCATTTACCCAAAGAACAGTCCTATTCTTAGCAGCGTCAAATTGCTATAGTTAGCGTTGACCAGCAGAGGGAGCACAAAGCCAACATTTAACCCAATATTATATTTAAAAATGTCTCTTATTGTGTGTGTCAGTTATTAAACTGACACACAATAAAAGACATTTTAAAGAAATACTTTTGCACAACATCTTCAAATAACACTGTTACTAACTGAGCATGTCAGTATATAAAAAAGGAAAAACGGGACCAGCAAGACGTGTCAGGAAAAAAACTGTAAAGTCATTTAAGGAATCTGAATCATAAACAGGCTTTGTTGTTCAAACATGAGATTAGTGTGATGTGAGGTATATACAGTGCACACACTTTTATCACACCAGATTTATCTGAGGAGTCTGAGGGGAAAAAAATTGTGTACATGTCAACCCTGCTGTGATGACAAACACACATGCACAATAAAGCACACATATGTACCACATGGATAGATTCTAAAGGGTCAGCGGGTCATACTTACTGATAATAACTGTCCAGGCATCTGAATCAGAGTAGAATCAATGCGCTAACTCAACCTGCGCCACCACATTCGCTCTTCAGTGCCACCAAATGGAGCTGTGAGAAAAGCCCTGCTGTGTTTCTCATATTCACAGAATATGAAACAATAGGGCCATCCTGCATTTTTTTTTAATGCAACAACCTCTCAAGGGTCTCGTTTGGCTGATCAGTGCGGGTAAAAGGCCTTTATCTGCGAGCGTTGGATGCAGGAAAATTAAAACAAAAATACAACAGTGGAACAAAGCCAAGAAGTGGGAGCAGAGGGAAGTGGCGGGACACTTGCACTGCAGGACCTCCTCTCTGCTCCACACAGGAATATTGTTCTCCCTCTAATGCAGGTGGACTTCCTACAGGCAGTAATTTCAGTTCACAGTCAGATTTTCCAAAGGATACAACAAAGGAATGTTAGGGTCAGGTCAGGGGCAGAGAATCTGTGAATGTTTTTGAATATTTCTATGTAGCTGTCAGAGGCCAGGCACAGTTTCACTTCCAGAATTGTAAAGGGGACACTTTGTGTGTTTTTGCCATTAAAAATGTGGGTGTGTTACTCAGGACTGCAGAGTTGGGTTTTGCAGCAGTTTCGACTGTGTAGGATGCAATGATGTGCGGCGCTGACTAACTGGTTATGAAGACTCACAAGTGTGTTTAGTTTACACATTCGTCCTCATGTAGATGACGCTGCCCAGTCATACCTGGCTCTGAGCTTCTTTGGCTCCAATCTTTCATTCCATTTGCCTCTTATTCCTTTTATGTTCAGCTATTTTTCTGATTTATAGGTGTGTGCGAAGCGTTGGTGTTTTATTCTCATTACACTCACTCACTTTTTTTTTTTTTAAGTTGAAAACCGCACAGAAAAGTCAGACTTCCCTAGCAACAAAGCAGAAAACAACTCAGAAACACTGGAGTCTCTGTTTTCAAAAAGCAGCCATGAGCAACTTCTCGTATTTTTAACCAAGGAATTTTATCACCCTGGTACTAAGGGGGGGAGGGGGGTGGAGTTTTAATTATGACTTACTTGCTATCAAACTGTAGGAATGTGGCTAAGATTGGACAAATATTTGGACAGTTTTCAGGGTTCTGAGGCTCACAGAAGTTAATTACCAGCGTTAAAAGGGATCTGGTCAGGGTGCGTCAGTGAAAATGTCCAGGTCTGTGGGTGCAGCGACAGCCAGCACCAAGGCTAATAGCAGTGGGTCTTGGCACCAGGCTGCATGACTAAGCCCGCTGGGGTGACTCCATTCGAATTGTCTTCCTTATAAGGCTTGCCCCACCACTCTATCGAGGCAATACCCTACTGCTACCAGAGCTGCTTCCCTACCACTGATGGGACAATATTGGACCTGCTGGGGAAATAAGTCATTTCCACTCTGGCCAGTTTGAGTCAAAAATTAAACTGAAATGCACAGTGGCTCGTGTGGGCAGTCCAGGACACGGCATCATTTAGCAGAAGAGTGGGAGCTTACCCTGCCGTGGTACCTCATCCTGTCCTGTTGTCACTGCAGGAAGTCCAGACTTCTGGTCCTCCTCCTCCGCCCGTGTCTGACAGAATCCTCAGCTGTAGCTTCTCATCCACGTTTACCTACAATCGACAGAATCAGCTCAATCTCTTCTCAGCCTCAGGCACTTTTTTCACTTTCTCTTTTCCTTCGTGCCCTTCTCCCCAGCGGTCATCGTCCTCCTCTCTCTCTTGGCTCTCTGAGGACAAAACCTATGAGCTCAGGCCCAAACACCAACAGCCTCTCCCCCTTGTTTACACCTTCAATTTGTCTCCTCTTTGACAGCTCAAGCAAATGTCCGCCTCTCCTTCCCTCCAGACTGCAGGAACTCCTCTTACACGTCACACCAGCGAGCAAAGAAAAAAAGCAAGGAGAAGCTGTTGAATAGCACAGGAGAAAGAAGGAAAACCAAGAGCTATGAGGGTTTGGAAAAACTTGCTCAGAGCCCCGCTCTGCAAACATGTAATCGCTCCGGAGCAATTTAAAAAAAGAGAGGAAAAACATCTGAAATCACATGATGAGATCTCAGTACATTCTTTCTTTCCTTCCCCCCTGTTTAGTTTACTCCCTCCCTTTTTATCCCACAAGCTGGGACAGATTCACAGGGATGTGAGTTATGGAGGTGTTCCACAGGCAGAACTGTATGACTCCCACTACTAATAAAAAAAAAAGAAAAAAAAAAAGAAAACTGCTGAAAAACATTTAGCAGACTTCAGAAATGTCCCATAACTCTCCGCACCAGTGGGTTTATTTCATCCCCTGTTGTTTTGGGGGAGTTCAGTCGAGGCTACTTGGCCAAACAACATCGCCCCCGTCTGGTCTCTTCCATCTCATAGTCTCTCCCTGTGCTTTACTTGTCAGCATCGTCAAACATCCAACACTGAGGAATCAAAGTGATCTGCCCCACAAATGGATCCTTGCTCTTGTTCTCTGTCTCTGTATTTTAGGAAAAATACACTTCTCCTCCCCCCACCACTCCTGCATGTACGTGAAGGATTCATTCATCAAACATTCTGAAAGATCCTGCTCCAACTGGTGTCACTCAAAACCACATTCTTGCGCACAGCTTGCTTTACTTTACATGTTAAGTGTTTTAACTCTCTGAAAATGTATTGCTCTCTTCCCAGAGGTCACAGGTCAGCTTTGTATGGAACAGAAAAACCAACACTACCACACGCAATCGGATAAAAGGTGATTGTTTTGGTCGCACAGAGATGTTGACAGAAGCTGAATGGCAGCCGTTGTTTTTTTGTTTTTTTTTATCAAAACCTAACTGTTCACGGCTAAAAGACTGTGCAGAGGAGATTAGACGGCTCATCCCTGCAGGGTACATTTGTTTCCCAAATGTAGACATATGAGATGTCTAAATGTTCAGGACAAACATGTATGTGCACAGTTTCAGGCCCTGCCATTGCATCTGTAAAGAAATAAGAAATAAGTATACAAATTATTTGCGTCCTTGTATTTAACCTTAAGTCTTCTTGAACTCACCTGCAAAGCATAACCATAAACATGATTTGAACCGCTGAACCTATTTAAGGACCAAGACAAAAAAATAATTTATTTATTGTTGCATTTATGATGTTTTCCACAGAAATGGCAGCGTGCCACTTATAAATATTATTACTTTTAACCTGAAATCAAGTTAAAACAAAAAACAAGTATGTTAACCAGATTAACTTAAAATCTGTGTACTGGAAACAAGACCAGTGGTTTCTTATCTCTGAAGGGTACTGAAGACTCACCATGTGCAACCGTGTACACGTGGAGAACATCCGAACACATCTGCCATCTCCGCTCTGCGAACGTTAGAGCATCTGGTGCAAACTCAATGCCAATGAAATCAAAGAATCATAAGTCAGACAGAAAGAATCTCCATGTTGGAGACACGTCAGTGTCACCTGAGCCTCTGATGCCTCCTCAAGCCTGATTTTTTCCAGCAGAGATTTTTGTGTGCGTGCGTGTGTGTGTGCGTGTGTTTTAGTAGTTGTTCCTATCTTTGTCTGCCAGTTCCTGTGAGAAGGATTTCCCTCCTGGCTGTTTCCTGGTGTTCACGGTCTTGCTCTACGACTAGTTTCAGCCACTTTCACGAAAGATCTACCTGCTTCAGTTGGTTTCCCTTCTCTAAATGACTTTAAATGTAGATGGTGTTGAATGAGACGTAAATCAAGACTTTCATTCAAATATGTAACTTTTATAGATGCTGGTCAGACTCTATAAACACTGATGGATTATAGAATTCCTATGAATTAATAAAGTCAGGCAGCAGAGGCGAGTAAAAGCACAACCTCCTTGGAGGAGGAGGATATCAAAAATGCCTAAAATCCTATCTAGCTGATCGAAACTTATCTGCTAAATCTCAACTCTTTATCTTTTTTTAACCTTTTTTATTATTAATATTGTCACATTTTTCTGTTTTTACAGTGACTTAAAGAATGTTAACAAGACGTGTCACATGTTACAGCCAAAGAACTGTTACTGGTGCTGAAAACCCCACAGAAACACATTTAGGAACTGGTAATGGTCTAAAATCAGTCAGCAAAAGGGTTTTTAGGTTACATTACAGGACCAGTTAGACAGTAAACTACCTAACCTATGACCTGACTGTTCATCGCCTAATAATCCTAATACGGCTATAGAAAGGGCGCAGCCTGGTGGTTGTAATATCAATTACAACTAACAGGCAACTATTTTTTTTAAGGTAAATGTTAGATCGTGTTCATTATCAAATAATTAATTTTAATGAGATACATCTCATTAACACCACCAAGATATTAGTTTTTACAGATACAACACACACACACACGCATAGACACAATGTGGTCATTTGTAACGCACATGCTGCTATAAGACATAATTATACATACCTTAGTTGTAATATTACCAATCCACTATATGAAGGAAATACTTTGAATTAAAGGTTTTCTCGGGCAGCGGTCTGGTGTGGAAGGTGAAGCTGGTATGATCCATTTACAGATTTCATTTTTCAAGTCTGGACTAAATCCACAGTCGCGAAAAACTCCTTCATGAGCTCAAAGAGATGGAGAACCACAGCTAAGTTCCCCAAAATTCTGACAACCCAACAAACAGAAAGAACGCTGCTAATCTTCAGAAGCTAAAAGGTGACGATGTCGAGTGTGTAGCATACCGCTTCATGCAGGTTGTGCTCCAGTAGGGGGCGCTGTCGCTGAAGTAACAGGCGGTAATCAGATATGACGCCAGGCTGACTATAGAGGAGGTCAAGGTCGGTGTGTAAAGCAAACTTACACAGACCTGCTTAGAATTTTATCAGAAATACTGAACTATTTCCACTAGAATATTCTTGATTAATAGAAGTGAAGCGTTATTATCTATTTGTTGTATCATCCTTGATCGTGTTTGATTCCTTAATATACAGTACTTTTAGTAAATCTGTGGTACCTAAATGACCAAGCAACACTTTTTAGGTGTTTCCATTATCTAACGGCTGTCACACTGAGCATTTGAAAAGGACGTACAATAGTGAAAGTGACATACAGTATATCAGTGACTACAGTAGCTTTGAATGGAATAAAGTAATTCTCTCTTGGAATTGTGAACACATTTTATTTGAATTAAAGTACTTGCAAGAATAATTTCTGTTCAGTTGTATTTGATAAAGAAAAAACAAACCGATGCTTTCATGGAGCTGTGTAACTTGCTTAAAAGCCAGTGGCAGAAGGGATAAAAGTCAGTCTGCGTTTGTTTGTGTTGTTCTTGCAAAGACCATTTTTCCCTTCTGACGCAAGTGTCTGAAACTAGGCATGTAGTATTGGATACTGAGGATTCCCAACTGCATGCTTTGTATTAGGGATGATCCTCACTTCATCCTCACTGCACCCATCAAGAGACAGTGGTCTCAGACTCGGCCTTTCACTATTTGACCCATCTGTCGTTGATGTTTTTGACAACGGTGACTATACCAAACTAGCAAAGCACTGAAGAGGAGAGGCAGATGAGGTTGGTAAGTGTGGACTGGTGCAATAGAAAAACTACATAAACCTGGTGTCAAACAAGAAGATGCAATGTGGACAAAAGAGATTTATTTTGTCTTTGCAAATCTGATCACAACAAAAGGAGAACACAAGCATGAAGCAGAGCTAATATGCACTTCATATATTTGAACACTCAAACTCAGAGCAGCAGTAAGATGGGTGATGCTTGATCAGGAGAGCTTCTTTGTGAAGTTTCCACGTTCTCTACAATGTCTGCAGTCCAAACCCAAGTCAGGCTGTTGGTCATTCAGACTGATATTCTGAGTCGGCTGAGGAAGGGCACCCTGGGCCCCATCCTTGAATCAAACGAAAACTGACATTGCAGACCTCTGACGGGACTCTTTACAATTTGGTTTGTTAATTAATTTTATGGCAGAAACAGTCTATACCCATGCAGCCCCTGTTGGCGTGGCTGTGGCGTGATTCCCAAAAAGCGCAGTAACGCAACGCTACTTATATGTTTGAGTACACATTTTCCCCATTCAGTGACACAGAGTAAGATATATGCAGGAGATAATGTGCAGTGTCTGGCTACTAAAATAAATGAAAGAAAAGCTCGTTGTGAGCGAGGAGCGGCGCATATGCAGCAGGCTGGTGCTCGCAGCAGCGCGCCGACCTGCTGCAGTTGTGTGAGGGCGCCGCTGGGTGAGTCCCTCTCTCCGCCGCTTCTGTCTCCACAGCTCCCTTTACCCAAAGAAAAGAAGAGGAGAACTAGGTCCGGGGAGGAGGGCCGCCGCCATTATCGGAAAGCTGGCAGAAGTACCACTTTCGCGCACGCAATCTGCTCCCGAAGCGAGCAGCACATGAGCGTTTTCGGTCGCGCTCGGAACATATTTGAGCCCAAAACGCGGCGGCGATCGCTGCTAACCGTTGTCTGGCGTGCGCGACACCGGCCCTGCGTTATGTGGCCACAACAATGGACAGAATAATTATTGCAAAAGCAACGTGGTGAAGAAGACGGCTGAGCAGATTCTTTTTACACGCCTGAGTTTCCTCTGAAGGAAAAAAAAAAAGAAGCCTTGCATGGACAGCAGCGGATTGTTCGAGCACATGGAATATTTATTTCTACCTCTCCCGTGTTTTATTACAGCGAAAGCGGTGATGCTAAAGAAGAACGCCGGCATGGTAAATGAATTGTAAAATCCAGTCACCTCCGCCACGCAATCTGTAGTATTACCGGTGTTATCTGGGAATCGAGGCGGCGGGTCTGCTGCTCTGCGCCTTTGTGATTATGCACATCAGGCGGTGAGGGCTGCGGCAAGAGCTGGCCTGACAGATGCAAGAGGAGAAAGGGAGAAATGCGCTGGTATGTACCCTCCATGCTCCCCAGCCCGCTTTACGGGCGATCTCCCGGCGAAGCCGTCCACTGCTGCTCTCTGGACAGCCGGCTGAATAAAATGCCTCCAGACACCGTCTGTCGGCGCGGTGAAAGGAGGCAATCACAAGATTTGAGCCCCGCAGTTCCATTATGTAGACGGCAGCAGGCCTGGCGTGGTCAGCAGCCCCTCTCTGCGCCCATGTTCGCTCCTAATCCTTTGCAAAACACACAGGCTTGCTAAATCCTATCTAAGAATCTGCGTTATGTAAAAGCCATTCTTCCGCGGCGGGTTTGAAAACTGTGTTTTGGTGCTTCCGTGAGTTGTTTTTCATGAGGGAACTTGTGTGTTGGCTGGGTGGTCCGGCCTAGCTCAGCTGAGCGCTGTGGACTGCCCAGGGTTGCTTTTGACCCTGTCGGAGGGTGTTTGTTCGCACTGCGTGGTCGCTTCATGAGACAGGCGAGCCCACAGTCCTGCATTTTTGACCCCGATGTCTGAATCGTGTGGCGGAGAAGTGAAATTCAGCAATTCTGACTCCAGCAGAAGCGGGGAGATGCTCCGAGTCATCAACAATGGGCGCATTAGTGAGCAGCGAGTGGAAGCCTGAATATTAAAACTGTAAACGGACTGATTGAGCTTAGGCGCTGCTGGGATGGTCTGTGCCTGTTTTTCGTTTTTTTTTTTTTTTCCTGGCCTCTGCAGAGTGTGAAAGTCATCTCCATGCCTGTCACTCAACTCACTCATCAGCTGACACCGTCATTCTGGGAGCACCACTCCCAACATTTCCCATATGGTTCATGCAACAACTGCGGCTGGGTCCTTTAGATGCGTCTCAGGATGGCGTAAGATTGACGTCTCACATGCAAACATTGCTGCTTTCTTAATCTGTCATTATGCTTAACAGATTATGGGATGTTTTGCACTGGCTGTTTATAATTTGAGGATGACAGTTTTCAATCGTTTGCTACTTGTACATTAACTTAAAGCTGTTATGTGGAAGAAAGTGCGAGTGGGCTTTCTTATCTCTCACTTGGACCGTTTAAATGACAGGATTGCTTCGTGCACGTCTGTGATATGAAAGCAGTGATGTGACGCCGCACACTGAAGGAAAGCGAGAAAAGCAGCCAGGCTTGAGGTCAGCGTTCAGGTGTCAGGGATGATGTTTGAATGAACAGGCGGAAGAGCCAGTGGTTGCTTTGACATTCAACAAAGGTCCATTTTGTCAATATGACACCATGTACTCTGGGAAAGGAAGAAATGGAGCTATTGATGAGCAACTGTGTCAAAATGTGGCATCTTGACGTAAAATTATTTCTCGTATTTTAAGTCAAATATTTGACATTTGCCCCTTGTTTCACTTCCCATACCCTAAATATAGATTAAAAAAAATGTCCTAGCCTGTATGCCTGATTTTTCTTTTCTTTCTTGCAGGATCCAGCCGATCTAAGGAGCGAATGAAAGAGTCTTTTGCCCCTGTTCTTCTAAAGCCCTGCAAAGAAAACAAAAGAGAGAGAAATCTGATCCCCACCGAGGATCAGCAACTTTATGGACAAAAAGAAATCGAGTAAAATCCTTTCTACAGTGCCTATTTACGGCAGGATGAGAGTTGGAAGATTATGATGGCGAGAAAGCAAGATGCCCGATTGCCCATTTGCAACCTCATTGTGGTGGGATTGTCAGGAACGGAGAAGGAGAAGGGGCAATGCGGGGTTGGCAAGTCCTGCTTGTGTAATCGGTTCGTGCGCCCCAGTGCTGATGACTTCTACTTGGACCACACGTCAGTGTTGAGCACTAGTGACTTTGGGGGTCGAGTGGTTAA
Source organism: Pao palembangensis (assembly GCA_015343265.1). NCBI lineage: Eukaryota > Metazoa > Chordata > Actinopteri > Tetraodontiformes > Tetraodontidae > Pao > Pao palembangensis. The sequence continues at coordinate 6,536,986 of CM027094.1, read as the reverse complement.
CAATGATCACTTTCTCTTCTGGGGGGAGGTGTCACGGGTTCTGGAGGAGGGGCAAGAGTGCAGGATGCATGTCGTGGAGCAAACTGAATTCATTGACGACCAGACATTTCAGCCACACCGTAGCACCGCCATGCAGCCGTACATCAAACGAGCGGCTGCCACCAAGCTGGCCTCTGCGGAGAAGCTCATGTACTTCTGCACGGATCAGCTGGGCCTGGAGCAAGACTTTGAGCAGAAACAAATGCCGGAGGGCAAGCTGCAAGTGGACGGCTTCCTGCTTTGCGTCGATGTCAGCCGGGGCATGAACCGCAACTTCGACGACCAGCTGAAGTTTGTCACCAATCTGTACGGCCAGCTCAGCAAAACCAAGAAGCCCATCGTGTTGGTGCTCACCAAATGTGATGAAGGAGTTGAACGTTACATCAAAGATGCGCATACGTTTGCCATCACTAAAAAGAGTCTGCCGGTAGTAGAGACCTCAGCACGCTCAAATATCAATGTGGACCTCGCTTTTGTCACTTTGGTTCAGCTCATTGATAAAAGCAGGGGCAAGCCCAAGATTATTCCCTACTTTGAAGCTCTAAAGCTCCAGAGTCAGCAAATAGCATCGGCAAAGGACCGCTACGAATGGCTCATCAACCGTATAGTTAAGAATCACAATGAGACCTGGTTAAACACCAGCCGACGCATGAACACCTCCCCAGAGTACAAAGAATACGTGTTCTTGGAGGGAACCGCGAAATGTAAGAAGCTTTTCCAGCAGCATGTCTACCGTCTGAAGCAGGAGCATATTGAGAGGCGCCGCAAAATATATTTAAGCACTCTTCCTTTAGCACTTAGTTCTCTGGTGCCTGACCTGGATGAGATCGATCAGCTGAGCTGGTCTGGGGTGCAGAAGGTGTTAGAATCCAAGCAGCACTTTGCCCACTGGTTTGTTGTCCTGGAGGACTCGCCCTGGGAGGACACGTCTCACATCGACAACATGGAGGATGAGCGAATCCCTTCAGACCTGCTGGAGACTGCTGAAGCTGAGGACCTCTTTAATGCTCACCTGGAACACCTGCGCAACGAGTGCAGACGGGCAGAGATGCGGCTGGAGTTTAAACAGAAGTTGGCCTCCTCTCCCTTTGTCACGCCCGGCAAACCGTGGGAGGAGGCCCGCAGCTTCATCATGAATGAGGAGTTCTACCAGTGGCTCGAGGAGCCCGAGTACTTGGACCTGTACAACCGCCACCAGAAGGAGATGATCGACCGAGCTAAAGAAGACTTCCAAGAGCTCCTCCTGGAGTACTCGGAGCTTTTTTATGAGCTGGAGGTTGATGCAAAGCCCAGCAAGGAGAAAATGGGGGCCATTCAGGAGGTTCTGGGGGAGGAACAGAGGTTCAAAGCCCTGCAAAGACTTCCAGCTGAAAGAGATGCTCTGGTGTTGAAGCATATCCACTTTGTTTACCATCCAACCAAGGAGACGTGCCCGAACAGTCCTCACTGCGTGGATTCCAAGATTGAACACACCTTAGTGTCACGTTTCCCGATGTCTTACCCCTTTTTGGACGTGAAAGCCCATTTTGGGGACACGAAGGCCGACAGGATTAACCTGGTCATACTGGGAAAAGACGGACTGGCAAGAGAATTCGCAAATGAGATCAGGGCTCTCTGCACGAATGATGACTGGTACGTGCTGGATGGGAAGATGTATGAACTGACACTGCGGCCCATAGAGGGGAACGTACGTCTTCCGGTGAATTCCTTCCACACCCCCACTTTCACACCTCACGGATGTCTGTGTCTGTATAACTCAAAAGAGTCCCTCTCTTACGTGGTCGAAAGCCTAGAGAGACTCAGAGAATCGACTCTGGGTCGTAGAGATAGCCATCTCGCGCAGTTGCCAACGTCTCTGCTTTTAGTCACCAAACGAGGGGTCGGATCATATGCCGAAATAGGAGGAGAAACCGCCTTAAACCTCATCACGCAGGGACAGCAGGTCGCGAGGAGATTACAGTGTAGCTTTTTAGACCCTGCCTCCCCTGGCGTGGGCTACGGTCATAACGTCAATGAATCCCAGATCAACCAAGTGCTGAGGGGCCTTCTGGATACGAGGAGAAGCACGTCCTTCAGTAGCAGCTCCCCGCCCCTCCTTCCTGAACCCGCAGGTCTGCGAGACTCTCCCCACCAGCCAGTCCCAGAGGCGGACCTGCGCATCGTCATGTGCTTGATGTGCGGAGACTCCTATGACATCGAGCAGCTCCTGTCCCCTTTCCTTCTGCCTCAGCACTGCAGGCCCATGCCTAATAGCGGCACTTCTGTTTTGCTGGAGCAAACGGTCGGTGGCCACAAACTGGCCATCGAGCTGTCTCTTCTGTCGTACCACGCCTCCTTCACTTTGCGGAAGAGCAGGTTAGTGCACGGCTACATAGCCGTGTACTCGGTCTCCCGAAAAGCCTCCCTGGAGACCCTGTGTGCCTTCTTGTGTGAGGTTCAGGACATCATTCCTGTCCAGCTGCTGGCAGTGGGAGACAGCCAGGCAGAGCTCAGCGACAGCGACTACGCCTGTGAGCAGCTGATCCAGGGGGAGGAGCTAGCGCACGAGATTGAAGGTCGTTTCAACACTGTGGTGTGCGGATCCGGGGGCGTGGTGGGAGGCCTGCACAGGATAGAAATGTTCCATTCCTTCCTGATGGAAGTGGTCGAGAAGCGCAACATTGTGGAGGCCACGCACATGTACGATAACGTCGCCGAGGCCTGCACCAATGAAAACGTGTACTCGCCGCGCTGCAGCTCGCCCAGTCCTGTAACCATGTTCCTGGATTCAGAGGATGATGTGGAGCCTTCACCACCTTACTATGATGGAACACTAACGTCTCACAGCGTGGGCTACAACCTGCCTGACTTGGATTCCAGCGACATCTCTGTAATCTCTGACATCAGGGACTTTGAGAACAAGCTCAACAACAAAGTGCCCCCACATTTGAGAGTCAAACCAGGTGTCACTTTTGATTTCCGCAAGATGAGCCGTAACCCATACATCGATACTCTGGGCCATCGCCGCTCCCTGCCCTCTGCTGTCACCTGGGTTCCTGGAGGGGATGTGGGCTACGATCCCTCGGACTACGCCGAACCCATGGATGCCGTTTCAAAACCTCGCCCCAGCAACGAAGAGATCATCTACTCGGTGCCGCACGACAGCACACAGGGCAAAATCATCACCATCCGCAACTCCAACAGGATGCACTCGAATGGAAACGGTTCTGACAGCGAAGCGGACAGCAGCTCCCTGGAGCGGCGGAGGAAGTTCTCTGCGGTGGGGGTCAAACCCCGGCTGTACCGGGACCGCTCCAAACGGCTCGGCAAATTCAGTAGCTTTCGCACGAGCTTCATAGGCAGCGACGACGAGATGGGCGCTCTTGTGAAGTCCAAGGAAGATGACTTTGGAACCCTGAAAAGTGAAAGTCTTGTTAATGAGGAGAGTGAAGATCCTAAAAAGAGGAACATTCTGAAGAGCCTGCGGCGAACAGCCAAGGTATGCTGCCGTGGAACCTCGAATTTATCTCCTTGTTTTGGTATTTTAATCTTGGAGATGCTCGAGACTTCCTTGTCTGTAATTCCTTTCAGAACTTCCTTTTAATTGTTGACTGCTTTTAAATATGCACGTCTGTCTTATGGGAATAATAGAGCTTTGACAGCTAATAGCTGAGATAAATCATTATTGAGTAAGCGTGGCTGAACTACTGCAGCGACTTGGCCATAATCTGTAAATCAGGTTTGAGACTGAGAGCTGGAGATGACCTCTGCTTGTCTCTTTCCTTTCAGAAAACGAGACCAAAGCCCCGTCCATCTATTGCCAAGCCCCCAGAGAGCAGCTACTTTGGGGTCCCCCTCGTGAACGTCGTATCTCCAGACAGACCTATTCCGCTCTTTATTGAGAAGTGTGTCCGTTTCATTGAGACAACGGGTGAGTTGTTGCATTTTTTTTTTTGTTTTTTTGAAGCCTTGCCGTGGACGTAGTTCAGACTAAGTCTGAGAAATACGCTCGCCTTTTTATGCTGCTAAATCTTTGAAACGAAAGCGTCCGTGCGAGTGCGCCTGTACAGGCTGCCAGCACCTGTATTGTCAAGTCTGTTGCAGTGGGGCTAATGAAGTGTTTGTGCGTTTCTTGTTTCCCACTGCGCTCCTACTCCATACACCCCCCCCGCCACCCTCCCCGGACCCCCTGTTTCTCTGCTGCATTTTCCTTCCCTCTCAGGCCTGAATACGGAGGGTTTGTACCGCGTAAGTGGCAACAAATCGGAGATGGAGAGCATGCAGAGGCAGTTTGAGCAGGGTGAGTCGCTCATCATCAGACTTGTTTGAAGCAGCAGTTTGACGTGTAATTATGGCGCTTGTCTCTTCTGAGTATAAACAGTGATTTAACAAAGGAAGGTGACACGCCGCTGACTGTTTGGCCAGGATGATAGCGATCGCTAATGGATTTATTTTTCTCTGATCTCTTCCACGCTGTCGCTCTCGCCGTGCAGACCACGGATTAGACCTGGTGGAGAAAGACTTCTCCATAAACACTGTGGCGGGAGCCCTCAAAAGCTTCTTCGCTGAGCTGCCTGAGCCTCTGGTGCCTTGTGCTCTGCAGGCGGACCTGTTGGATGCTTTCAGTAAGCAAACACCGCTGGGCTGGGAGGGTCTTGGCCAGAACATTAAAGGTTGTTTCTTTATCAAACATGAAGGCAGGGAGCGTTAAAGCTGACCCGTGAAAGACATGAATAACTTTACCGGTAGCACAGAGAGAATTTATTATCAAACTGCTGTGTTTAATGGGGGGCTGTTACATTTAATGGCAATTTTGATGTGTATGCAGAAATCAATGACAGAGAACAGAGGCTGTACTCCATGAAGGACGTCCTGAGGAGGTTCCCCCGGGAGAATTATGAAGTCTTCAGATATGTACTCAGCCACTTGCACAAGTCAGTTCTCTGTATAATCGCATATATTTGTGGGTGGAAAGCGTGGAAAGCGTCTTAATGTAGGGCTGATTTTGTGTTTTCTTTCCCCCCACAGGGTGAGTCAGCTGAGCAGGCTGAACTTAATGACCAGTGAAAACCTTTCCATCTGTTTCTGGCCCACCCTCATGAGGCCAGACTTCACCACTATGGATGCCCTGACCGCCACGCGCACCTACCAGACAATCATTGAGACCTTCATCCACCAGTGTGCATTCTTCTTCTACAACCAGCCCCTCCTCGACTCCCCCACCGGCCTGGCAGGCCTTCCCGCCTCGCCCACCACCACCCTCGGCGGGAGCTCGGCCTACTCGTGCTACCGCTCCTCCCCTCCCCACACCACCGTACACTTCAGTCCCTTGCAGCAGTCCCCGCCCACCACGCCCCAGTCCCCCCTGCAGTCGCTGCTCCCTCCCCTCCATCAGCACCCCCACTCCCACCATTCTCCCGCTGAACAAGAGACACTGTGAGAGACAGTGAAACCACGCGTGCCCATGATGATGCTGGACCTTATTACCAACACAACCATACGCACACACATAACACACACTCGCACACGTCAAAAAAGTGGACTTGCACACTACAGTTTTGCTTATGGACAGACTATTAAAGGAGAAGGGGAGAGTGGAAGTGTCCGAGAAGCCTCTCCCACCGGTTGTTTGTGCGCATCGGTCCAGGCCGTCATTATCATCAACTCTTCATCTTGATTGGACATCAAGTCAGAAGTGGAGGTCAGAGTCGCCTCTCTGTTAGCGTCAACCACTAAATCCTTTACTACAGAAAGCTCGAAGCCCAGCTGGAAGAGCTGGTTTTGGCCACCATGCTTTTAGCTGCATAAAATGTTTTTTTTTTTTTTTTTAGTTCATTTTACTTTTTTTTTTTTCTTTTTTTTTTTCTTGCCTCATGAAAGTACTGCCACTGGATTTTTAGACTGCAGGTCCTTCGGGCGACATTGGTTCTCCTTAGAGATGGAGATCTTCTGTCCGTCTTTGGGGTTTCCCTCAGCAGCTCTACTTGAGGGGTCAGCGTGGGGTTGGGAAACAGGGTGGGGTTCACATCCAGGGATGCACTTTAAGGATCACTATGTTTTACCCTCGGAAAGGGTGCGTTTTCTTTGTTGTTGACATACTGTTTTCGTAAGTGTTTTTAATTACACAGCTCAGACAGCCATACCCATTGCCTCTACAGAGCTCTGGCAGATCAAACTTTGTTTACATCGAGCATTGCTTTTGTATCCACAGATTTATTTGAAGCACTTTTTTGATAGCATAGTGTTACTTTGGAAGAGATGCCACAGTGAGAAATTGTTCATATATATTTTTTTTTTTTTAGTGATGGAGCATGGCGTCAGTGCAGGCTTGTGAAACAAGATTTTTTTTTTTTTTTTTTTTTTTTTTAATAAAAACACAATTTGATCCAGAGGTCTCGTTTTAGGCTGATGGGAAATCTGAATCTACTCCCATTTTTCATTCATGCAGCCTCGTGAAACCATTTTTTAAAGGGTTTGTCCTCTTTCTGGCTGTCAGTTGATCCAATTGGATGTTTAGGGAAGTTTGGATTTCTATAATGTGGGAGAGGGCCTTGCCTGTCATCAAGTGAAGGAGAAATTTTGTCATTTTTGAATGTGTATCCTTGTCATAACGCGACTCCACATCACCATCTGGTGACCATGGAAACCAAACGCTTGAAACACGGTCGGTTGCTGGATGTGTTGTTGCTGTCTGTCAGCCCAGGCTCTTTGTATTCATCGAACGTTAAGAACCTTTAACTCTGAAGGTTTGGTATTCTTCACACACTGTTGCTTCTAGTCCTGCTAAACAATTACACTGACTGCAAGAAGATTCATTTTTGTGAACACATTCTGGAAGCAACTGGCCGTTTACCCCCTCTACTCAGACGTGTTGTCCTCCCTCTGCACGGAAAGCAAGCAGTCACATGTTCAGTGGTAGCACTGTTGATGAAGACGTGACGATTTTAATTGTGTGACAGAAAGCACTGAAAACTGGATTTTACTGGGTTTGACCAGATGAGTTAGATCAGTGGTTGTAGCGTTAACTGGGCTCATCACTTGCTGGTACTTTTGGAAACGCTGTTGGATGTGGGTGATGTTTACCTGCTCATCAGACGCAGTGGACCGCACATCAGACTGTTCTGAGCTGTAAGGCAGGGCTCAAAGTTGGGCATGAAACCATCGAGCAGCTGCCCAACCACCACGAGATTATTGGGAGATTATGTTCTTTGTCTGTCACTTGACTTCTAACACAACCTCGGCAAACGTGCCGATCGGTGAGCGAAAAGTGAGTGCGTACTACTCTGTAATGGTTGTTTATTTGTGTGTTGGGTAACAGCACCCTTTAGTCAATGGTAGAAGACATTTTTAGTGTGTATTTCAATGATTGAAAGTCCATTTTTACATTTTTTTGTGAAGGCCACAAGTTTAGTGCATGATAAAAAAAAAAAAGAAAAAGACGAGAGAAACACACTGAGGGGGGATTAAAACCTCCTCCTGGTTTAAAACATGAAATTATTACAAGAACAAAACAGAGTCAAATAGGTGAAGCGTGAAACATTTGTGTACTGTGCACCAAGAGCAAAACCATGGAATTCGTTTGACTGAGAAAAGTTTGAAGATGAAGGCCTTATGTGAACTGTATAATAGTTAATAAATTAAATCTTGTAAAACTGTCCTGCTTGCTTGTGTTTATGTGTCATTTATTCTTTTATAACCTCTGTCCATAAATGTGTTGGACCCCCACGTGTTCACCATTATTTATTGATGATATTGTGCATCAGGGTGCATCAGGGAATGTAGAATATCAAGTGTAATTTTGCTGGTTCCAGTTTTGACGTTTCTGACAGTTTGAAAAGTCTTGTTGCACGCTGCCATTATTATTATCCATTATATTTTCTACCACGGAATAAGCAGTGGTTTAATTATTATCTGACTGACATTTCTGGCAAACAAACAAGGCAAGGATGTAAGACTGCTGCACCTAAAATATGATCAGGTTGTGTGATAATTCTTTTTTTTTTTTTTGCCTCAAAATCCATAAAGCTTCCTGATGAACAAACAGAATTTTACACACATGAGCAGAGCTGTAGGACCTCTGCAGCAGCAGCAGCAGCAACAGCTGGAGTATTCACCCTATAGTGCAGGTGACTCTGAAATGCATCAATTATTCACAGCATATCCGTCATGACTGACTACCCTCTTTTGGTCTAATACTGTCGTCACATTATCTTTTAATCTGGTCTGAGGGTTTGCGGGGTTACGGTGTTATGTCGCCACCCTGTGGCCACATGACCGCAAAGCTCAGCGGCCTTTTTTAAATACTGTAGTGAGTTCTCTTATTGCGTACTCTCTTTAAGTATATGTCAAAGGACTACTATGTAAGATTTTTTCTTTTTTTTACAGTAATTGAGAATACTGAGAATATTTTCTTCATTTAATGATTATGGAAGAAACGATAGAAAAACACAGAAAGCCAAGCAAGGGAGCAACAATTTTCCAAACGTTTGTATTTACCATCACTGATGCAAAAACCTGGCTATAGATACCTACTAAAGATACCTACAGCAGCAGTCCACCCTCAGTGGACATGGTTAGTGTGGAAAAAATCGGGTGCAACTATTTTGGTTGGAAGATTAGCTGAAATCTGGTCACACTCAGGCTCTTTCAGGACAGGTGACCTTTGAAATGGACCGAAAACTGCAGCAGTGAAGTAATTCACTTTAGTCTGAATTATGAGCTGCATCCTACAGTCCGGCCGTCAGACCATCTTTGGTTACAGCAGTGCTTAAGGTGGATGGTCCTTCTGAGTCTGGATTTCAAGAGTCCTGAGGCAAACATGCTGTTTAGTGCGCGTAACCAGTGCATTTAGCCTTTGTGCCATAATAACCAGTTTGTGGAGCCTGTATATCTTTGTCTTGTCTTTCTGTAGATAAAGTATTATTATTTTTTAAAATGTTATATATTTTTTAGTATTCTTCACGAGTTCATTTATCCACTGTAATAACACACTGAGACATCAGGGTGTGTTAATGTGTCCTCCTGCCTGATGGTTAGTGATAATGCACTCAAAAATATAAAAAATATATACTTTGATTGCAGTAGACCTTTCCTTTACCCCCTTTATGTTCCCAGCTTTATTTATCATTCTTGTTGTGGTTGTTGAGATGGACAGAAGCCATAGCATATGAAAGATAGCTTTATTGCACAAGGTGTTAGAATGATCTTTTTAGTTTTTGTTTTCTTTTCATAGAAAATGTACCTTTGAACACAAGCAATTGCTATAACAAGCAACTCAAACAAATGTTTTGGATACCCTCCACATTTTTTTTGTTGGTTTTTGAAATATTTTTTTCCCTTCATTTTTCCCTTTTAGCAAGCATGCAATCTTTTTAGGATCAACAAAATACAAAATAATGGTTAAAAAAAAAGTAAACAGGACAAATGACAACATCAAAAGACCTTTAAAAAATGATTAAAAAAATTTGAAAGATCGGTATCAAAAACATAAAGGAAAAGAAATTTGTTTTGCCCATTTCAGAAGGAAAATATTTCGCTCTTTTGATACTGGTTCAATTGTGAACGTGGGGCATTCAACCCTGATGTGTCCCCTGATTTATTCTGATGAAAATATCTCTTCATACAAAACTGCGTTTTATGTACAAGACTTAAATCTATGAACGACACAAATGAAGGTAGAGCTGGCAGATCTGGCGTGTTTAGGCTGATGAATTTTGACTCGAATTTGTCCGAGTGCAGGTAAAGGACGGGAGCCTGAATGTTTTTGGCTTTACAGACAACCTCCAGTCCAGTATTTACACCACTGTCTGAATTTGTGTGACCAAAAGAGCTACCGGTCCGTGATTCCACTCCGCTGAATAAGGTTTTGGCCGCTGATCTGCGGTTGGACCCCGGAACCAAATTATCTACTCAGAATCTTGAACAAATAAACGAGGGATGTTATATATCAATATCAGACTGACAGCTTCCCCTCCCTCATACAAACAAAGAAACAATGCAAATGGATAAATAAACATAAACCACAAAATGCTATAAGATGCTTTTGCCAGGCATTCCAATAGGTTCTTGTGTGAATGTACAATAGAGCAAAATGCAAGATCATGGACATAAAGAGGGCGGGACATATACAGTACTTCAGACAGGGCAACAACAAATATTTGAAATGTCAATACTCCCTGACATGTAACATCGCTCAATATGAAAGTATCTGACTTCAGTGGCGTCTCTGCTGGGGCCCCTTCAGCGAACTGTCCATCTCTATGGAGAGCAAAGCTCGGCTGGAGAGCAACACCAGGACTGCCTGGGAGGTGGGACCAGACCCCGGCTCTGGTTTTAACCAACCACTTGAGCTTGAGCCTAGCTTAACGCAGTCAAAGCGTGTGTTCAGACGCACACACGCGCACACACACACACACACACCCTGCAGGGCTGTGAATCCTCTTAACCAGCTAGCCCGCCGTTCCACCAGGTCAGACTCTCGACAAAACACTCTGCTCCTGCTCTACATGTAGAAACATTCACATCATCCCATCTACAGTAGACACTCTCGTTTAATCACTAGTCCATGTTTTTAAATGGTCTTTTTTAAATTGAGTGCTTGAGCGATTGTCTCATTCTTAATGTGACATGAACATTAAATTGCTGTATATACCACCACACCGCTGTAGCAGATACACTTTATACTTTGTCATAATTTCACTTAATTGTCAATAATATACCTACATAGAAATATATATGTAAATTCTTTATAATACCAAATATTCTCTATTTGAATGAGAAATTATATAGCTGGCCATGAATTGATTGGATGCTGTTTTACCAGAGTGAGAAAGATGAGTGGAGAACATTAATGTGGTCACTTTTGTCCTTAAAGGTGAATCTGAATGGTTCCTTTTAGAATTTAGAGAGAATTAGTTAATTTGGGGCTTTTCGAGACACATGAGGGGTTAAAAGATACGTACAATAGAGGAACGGGGGAATTTAACTGTAAGTCCTGCATACTGACAATAATACTCATGGAGGACAGTATGTGTGTGCATGAGAAACCAGGTGACCACACAGCTTCATACTGGCTATCGTAGTCTTCATCGTCATAAGCGCGGAGCTTCGGCTCCTAAATCAACGTTGACCAGTCCAAATGACCACGCAGTTGCTTCCTGCTTCGTCGCTGTGAGAGTCTCAGTGAGATCTGAGCAGAGCTGAGCACCAGCAGGCTGGAACTGTTAGTTGGAGTTAGTAAATCAGTCCCAGATGAACGCAGAAAGGAAGGTTATCCGGGGTTCTGTCCGAGAGAACGCCGTTCCCCAGGATATTAGAGCGCTGAGCACTTCGCCATTGGTTAGCTTTAAAGACGGTTGCACCCCTGATCTGGCCCAGACTGGCGGGTACCAGAGCTGGGCTGGCTGAGGAGCTGGTCGGCACAGCAGGTCTGTGCTACAGAGCTAACTACACCAACGTGTATGACTTGGAGTAGGCCCCCACGCTCTGTTTCTGCAGTCTCCCCAGCGCCGAGGAGCTGCTCTCCAGCAGCGAGTCTCTGGAGCCCCCCACCTTGTTGCTGTTGCTGGGGTTGCTGCTCGTGCTGGAAGTGGAAGCTGTCGCTGCAGCGTTGGAGCTGGGCATGGTGAGAGTCCTCTGGGGCAAGGTGGCAGTGCCTGAGCTGGAGCCCAGGCTGCTCAGCCCTGAGTGGCCCAGTGTCAGGGCCTGCTGCTTGGCAGAGTCTAGAGTCTTGTGGCGGCCCTGGGTGTGGTACGCTCGCTGCGTCAGGCTGCGGATGGAGGCTTCTCGCGGCGGCACGGCTGGGCAGGGGTCATGCAGCTCCCCTTGCTTGCGGAAGAATGGGTCTGTCTTCATGTAGAGGGGCAGGTTGCAGAATTCACCTGAGTGAGAGATGGGAGAGTTATTACATTTATTTCAAATAAATATTCTTCACATCTTCAATTGTTTTGTGTGTTGATCCGTCATTTTCATAGCAAAAGTGATTGAATTTATCACACAACACTCCACATTTAATATAAATGTAGGATCTTTGCTTTCTTCTTTCTTCCATAAATCCTTCCACGATTTATTGAATTGTGTTCTTTTAAAAGTGGCGCCCTGGATGGGAAGAAAATGTGTTGCTGACGGCACTACCAAGCGGCCCCTGCGTGACTCTCGTCCGCTCTACTTACTCTTAGCGCGGTGGGGAATGGGAACAGCCACGTTCTTCCCGCGGTCGTAGTCCTGCGGTTTTGGCGGCGAGGCGGTGAAGCGACAGATGCCCGGCTCTGACGGCGTGCTGAGGGACGTCATGCTGTCCGCCGGGTCGTTGGTACCAGTGGTCATTTGGTCGGAAGAGCTGTCGGAGATGAAGCACTCCGTGATGGTGAACTTGGCGTGCTGCAGGTGCTCCTCGAGCTTGGCGTGCTCGTAGGCCCGCGCCAGCTCCTCGTAGGTGGAGGAGGCGCTCTCTGTCGACACCATGCTGTTGCGACCCTTGTCTGAATAAATCAAGCAGCATGATCTTACTCGCACGCCTTTGGTGTGCAGGTTTTAATCTCTTTAAGGGATGAACTCACCCGTGTCTTGTGAGAGACTGGCGCTGTAGCTGTCACTCTCTGTGGCGGTGATGCCGTGAGAGCCCATCGTCCTCCAGTCTGAGGTCAGGGTCCTGGCCGAGGCCGTGGACTGACTCACACTGGGCCGACTCAGCGTCCACTGGCTGGAGTATCTGTTCCTGGAGCTGTGGGCTGATTTTATGCTCTTCCTGGACACAGGATCTGAGAGAGGACACGGCGATCAGAAATAAACCCTGCCTTCACCCATTGTCCTCGCGGGGTTTGTTTAAATTCGTAGGGAAAACCTTACTTGTCCCAGGACGAATGTCTGACATGTCGATCAAAGGCCCAGAATTCTGGATCAGGGCCTGGTGGTGCAGAGAAACGCCCGTGCAGAAGTTTTGTGGATTCACAGATTGGTTAAATTCTGTGTCTGTCACTGGAACTGCTGCCTTGTCTTCTCCTGGTAAAGGCCAGAGAAGCAACAGGTCATAAATAATAACATAAACAGCATCAAATCTCTAATAGAACATACTCAAATGTTGCTGTGGAAGGAAGGATCGTACCTATCTGCTTGATGCCCTCCTTGTCCTCAATGAGTAGCTGAACACGGGGAATGTCAATGTGGAGTCTTGGCCCTTGAGGGGGCCCTTTTACTGGAGTGTCAATACTGCGATTGTTCTTGCTGCACGCATGTAGAAATGACACACAGGCATGAAAACTGATCTCTGCTCTAACAGTAAAAAGTAAACGTACGTTCACAGAAGCAGAAAACTGGTTCTGGCTCTTACCTGATGAGCATCTCAGCAAGGCTCTTAGCATCTGTAAGAGAGCAGTGCCTAGATTAGAGTTAAGTTGCCTTTGATTATTACATTTCACACATCATTCTTTATTACACCAATCAGTTATACACAAGAATCGGACCTTTCAGTAGTTCACAAATACTTTTTGGGGCGTTTTTGATCAATTTGTGTTCATTGTTGTCATTAAAGGGGCTGAATAAGATAAAGCTTCATCTGGAGTCCATCTCTCACCTCTCAGCCGTTTAAGCCTCTTCTCTTTGCGCTTCTTGCGGATGATAAACAGCAACGCGACGCCGAGAGTGACCAGGATGACGGGGGAGCCAATAGAAAACAGCTTTTTCACGTCATCACCCTCTCCTCGAGCTGACTTGATGGGAGGGATTGTACCTGCAAAGGATGGATTTATTGTATGAAAAAGTAAATATGAGAAAAAAAAAAAAAGAAACAGACACACTTACTGCCATCGTAATCAGTGGTGGCAAACTGGAAACTCTGGTTGCCACAGCCGGCGCTGTTGCAGGCCTTCATTTTCAGCTCGTACCAGGTGGCCTCACGCAGCTCACTGAGGAAGAGCTGTGTGGTGGAGTTGGCCTTGAGGCTCTGCCAGGCCCAGGTACCTTTGGGCCTGAAGTCCAGCATCAGGTCGTTAATGGGGCAGCCGCCGCTGGTCCAGCCCTGCAGGTTGAAGCCTGCATGAGTGGAGTTGATGTGGGTGAGAAGCGGCTGATCCTTGTTGAACACTGGTTCTGTAGAGGAGAAACACACAGGTTAAATGACATACATTAAATAACTGCTGTGTGTGTGTGTGTGTGTGTCAGTTTTGAGACCCCAGAGATGCGTTCACCTCTTCCATGGGTCTTGGCCTCAATAATCTCGCTGATGCGTCCTGAGCCCACGCTGTTCTTGGCAGCCAACTTGACCTTGTACCAGGTCCCACAGCGTAGATTGTCCAGCTTGAATGATCTTTCAGTGGAACTAATGAATACATCTCTCCATTCTTCAGTGTTGTCCACTGAATATTGCAGCACAAATCCTGCAGAGTCAAAAAAAAACAAAACAAAACAAAAAAAAAAACAGCTCTACATCAATCGTCAGGGTTAAAAAAAAATAAAATAAAATGTGATGCTGTTACAGATTCATAACACCAGGGGGCGGCAACTAGCCTCTTTTGGCTGTAGTTTGAACACTTTAATGCTAAAATAAATAACTTCTAACTGTTAAGGCACTACAGGGTTCTCAGGCTTTCTCTGGACACAAGACGCCTTTTCAGAGACATACCTCTGATAGAGCTGCCACCATTATCCCCAGGGATCCATGCCAGGGTGATGGAGGAAGTTGAGGTGGTGGAGACGGTCAGACGGGGCTGATCAGGAGGAACTGCATGTACAGACAGACAAAGTGACTCAGCCACAGAATCAAGGTATTTCAAGGAAAATCCTTGAAAGCACATTTTTCGTTGACTTACCTTGGACCACCAGATTGACTATGATAGTGTCAAAGCCCAGAGTGTTGGTGGCAGTGCAGGTGTAGTACCCAGAATCCTCTGCTTTGACTGATCGTAGGACCAGAGTCCCATTGGATAAGACCTGCCGCTGGCTGTCAGATGTCACTGGTATAGCAGAATCCTCACTGAATAGGAAAGGGGCGGGTTACTGGTTCTAATCTGATTCCACGGTGCTTTTCTTCTGGGTTGTTCTTGCCAGTAGATAAACCTACCTGTCTTTGGTCCATTTTATCGTGGGAGCTGGTTCTCCCACTGAGCTGCAGGGTAAACGTACTTCCTTCATCCATGGAGTGGTCACCGTCCCACCGAAGGACAGGATTTTAGCAGGGACTGCACATAATCACAATTATACAGTCAAAATTATACACCTGGTTTCCATTTAATTGTAAGAAGACACTTAATGAGGAGGCTTTTGTTAGCCCTTATAGTTTCATTTGATATTTAAATATAAATTACCAGATACTACGTCAAAACTACGTCAGTTTTTCAACAAAACTTGTGAATGTTTCCTGAACGGATGTTTCTTCACTGCTCAGAGGATGAAAATCTGAAGCGTAGTTTTTAATAGCCTCTCCCTCCTCATCTTCCAGTCTATCTTTTCTCCATAGATCCTCCCCTCTATTGATTCTTTCCTTCCACCTCTCTCCCCAAGGGTCATTTTACTGGATAGCCCCTGTTCATCACCACATAATTAACAACAGCATTTCTCGCAACAAAGCTGCGGCTCGATCAATATTACAACTGTCAATCAATAGCAGGAGTGGACGGGGCCAGGGGAAAGACAGCCGCGTAAGTGATCTCTGTTGAAAATTTTCCGAGCTTTGGAGCAGTTTGCCTCATAACCTTTCACTGAAATCGCTTTACTCTTCTCCTCCGCTGGATGACCCACCTTTCCCTGCAGGCTCCACTGTGACCTTTGAGCTGAAGTTGCCTTTGCCTGCAGTTGTCACGGCTGCTGCCCAGATGTGGTATTGTTTACCCCGGGAAAGGTGCGTGATCCGATAGAAGAGCATCTCCGGGTTGGCTTCATACTCGCTGGGTGCCTGGGACAAAGTATGTCACATTAGCAAACTCTGATAACTGAATGACACCATGTGGATCATAACAGGAAGTGATACATTAACGTCTGTCGCGTGCAACAACTATTGTAGCTGTTAAAATGACAACGATGATTGATCAAGGAAGAGAACAGTGATGGGAACATGACATAAACAATACAGTCTTAGTTTGTTATTAGATCATACTAGAAAAATGTGTATTTTGAAAAATTATAACAACTGCTCTCACTTTATCAGCTAAAAATGAAAAGGGTAGACAGCACTTTGTGTCATTTATCTTTAATATTTTTTGAAACGATGATCGAAACACACACACACACACACACACACACAAACCAACATGCACACAAAAACAAAGTGGCTCCTCAGTGCTTATCTGTTCATATCTGCATTTTAATCTTCAGCTCTTTCACCATTTGCTTCCCCCTCTTTTCCTCAATCCCTCTCTGTCTAGTTCAGTGAAGATGAGAGGATGGAAGGAGGGAGGCACGAAGGGAGGGAAAGAGGAGGGAGGGAGGTGTGTGTTTGTGCGCGTGTTGGGGGTGCGTTTGAAAATTCCTCCGGCATAGCGGTGGTGTTGTGGTAATCCAGGGAGTGATACAGGGAGATAATGAAAAGACGGACAAAAGCACTCTCATCTCGATGTGACTGATACCCTCCTCTGCTCCTCCCAGCCCGCACCCCCCTCATTCCTCCTCCTTTTCGTCTCTCTTCTTCTCTCATTTCCCCTCGGTCTTTCCCCACCTCTAATGGTGTTTCTCTTTCTCTCTATCAGCCTCCAGTCCCCCTCCCTTCCTCCCTCTCCCCTCCCTCGCCCGTGCTCATTTAAATGGCACTCATGCACGGAGAGGGAAGAGAATTTGTGAATAATAAGAAAGTGAGCTTCTATCCTGATATCACATTTCACTCTGAACACACAACCTAGCCACAACTGAAATGCCGCAAACAGACGTATAAATAGAAAACGTGAACGTGTAGAGCGTGTGTGTGAGTGTGTGTGTTTCTTATGCGGCAGTGTGCATGTGTGAGCTTGTTCTCTGCTTCATTTGCATATCTACGTCTCATCACGTTGCCAAGACAACCTCATCTGTTCATCTGGGAGGGCAGGAAATAAAGCAATAGTGCAAATGCAGTGAAAGAGACGCACACACGCACACACACACGTGTGGCTTTAATTAATAATAGTGGTTACCAAAGATTTATTTCGACACATTTTTATGACACTCACATACTTGCTTCTCAATCTACTGGAATATTTCCAGTTTATGAGTCACCGACACATGGGCGGGAACCTACCGGCTGTCCGGACCCTGGGCTGGAGCAGTAGATGGTGTACTTGCGGATAATACCGTTTGGTTTATTGGGAGGCAACCAGGACACAACCACGCTGCTGGGAGAGGAGGGAACCGCCTTGATACCTGCTGGTGGTCCAGGGACTACAGGAAAAAGCACAGAAATATCAGCATCAGCAGAGAAGGCATGCTTCAGTGTGTGTGTGTGTGTGTGTGTGTGTGTGTGTGTGTGTGTGTGTGTGTGTGTGAGCATGTTGGGTGTTGCATAGCTGTTAAAGTGAGCAGGCTTGTTTGGAGATTGTTAGATTTATCCTGCGCTAAGCCGCTCTGCACTTGGAAGAAGTCCCTTTGCGTGGCTGCGGGTGACATATGTTCCGGCAGACACTGGTCAGCACTTCTGACTCTGTAACACCCAGCATTTTCTTAACTCTCAGACCCACAAACAGATTAGACGTCAGCGCCTGATCCTCCGCTCGCCACTTCAGCTTCACGCTGGACATAATACCCTCATTACAGGTGCACGAGGCCTTCAGAATAGATGCACAGTCTGCATCAATAACACGTCACCGTGACACATCTGTCATGTTGTATTAAATTGTGAGAATTAATACGAGCTGATGTCAATGGATGCTGAATTTTGGACTGCAGATTTGGGCTGATGAAAATAATTAATCATTCATTCTCTAAGTTACTTATGTTTTTTTTTTTTTTTTATTTAAAAAAAAGGGGAATTGTAGGAAAAAAAGAAGCTCTCGTTATTGTCACCTGTTCCCACAATATTTTAAAGCTGCTACAAAATCTGTCATTTCTCTCTGCAAGTCAGAGAAAAAGCCCTCCTGAAGCAACTGAGTAATCCTTTTGTCACACTGGCTTTACAGTATGGGTCCAGCATGTCAAAGCTATTCAAATCAACCATAAATATAACTTGCATTTGACAAAAGGGCCGCATCAGGGGTCCTTAGAGGGCCGCTAAGGCAATTTAAGACCCTGCTCCCAAAAAAGCCCCCAAGTCTTTGTTCCTGTTTATGTGAGGCCCCTTTTTCAGTTGTTTGTGCAGCCTGTGCTTGTTCATTGCACAAACGGGAATAAAAACAAGTCAAAAAGGTTCATCGGAGTAAGGCTGGTTTTAAAGGAGGAGGAGATGAAAGAATGGTGAGAATGATAGGTGCAGCTCCTGCAGGAGCGAAGACGCTGCTAGTGAGGGGCTTCATTAGCATAACTAGACCACCATATCAAACTGAGAGGGGTGGGGGGTGGGGTGAGTCCCATCTGGTGCCCAAAATTTGCCCAGGACAGACAGTCAGTCAGACAGACAGACAGGCAGGCAGGCAGACACACATCCAGGCAGGAAGGCGGTGTTCTTCATAGCCAACCCGTTCACCTTAAATTGCCATTTGTGATGTATCTATTCAGGCCCTGTGATCACTTTTCTGTTTCGCCATCTTCAACACGGCGTGGTCTGCCCTCCCTCCCTCCCTCCCTCCGCAAAGAGACATGAATCTGCCTGTAATCCCGCCTCCAATGGTGTAAGCACAAAATTAATTCTCTCTAATCCAAGCGGAGTTAATCCCCATGCCTGTAGCAAAAGGAGTTGGGGAGAGGATGCAGGCTGGGCTGATAGCTGACTCCTGGATGCTGTAGCTCCCACAGAGCACCCCCACCCGCCCCACCCCAAGACTCCTGTCACCCCTCCCTTTGCCAAGGGTTGTGGATTTAAAGCCTCTTAATTGTTATTAGCACTGCTAATGGAGCTTCCCAGAATAAATAAGCATTTGTCATGGGTTTGAGATAAAGGCCAGCCTTACTTTTGATGTAACCCCTCTCACGTTCCCCACACACCAATCAGGTCTTCCCTACTCTGATGTTACACACATTAATTAAGAAATGACAGGGTTCATTACGTCCATAAAGCAAAGTTTGAGTAAATAAATCCTACTGAAGAGGAAATAAAAGTTGAAGTTGAGTTCTGTGTATGTCTATGTATGTCTGTGTAGGTGTATGTGTGTGTGTGTGTGTGTGTGTGTGTGCGCGCGAATACTCACGGTCCTCTCGGGTTTGTATATACAGGACATTGCTGCGGACCCCATCGCCTGCTTGTGTGTAGGCCAGGACCTGAACACTGTAGTTGGTGAACTTCTCCAGCCCTCGCAGCTCCACCTGTTCGCGCGTGGTGGTGATGTTCTGCATCTCCCCCCATTCTGAACAGGACAGGGAAAAGTCAATACACATCTCGCCTATTTCAGATAACTGTACACTGCAACTGTACTATAAAGAGCACCGCTTTTTTTGTCAAAGGAAATATAGGAAAACACATAATTATATAGGCATAATTGTGATAATTACATTGTGTAGACCGCTGGGCCTGTAGATTCTAACCCACCCACCTCCATTGGAGAAGAGGGACCAAAACACAACCCGGTAGCCTTTCAGAACACCATGCAGGGTGAGCCGTGGGGGTTCCGACCAGGTGATCACCGCCTCGTCTGATGTCACAGAGATGGCTCGCACGTTCTGTGGAGGCTCGCTGGGCACTGGAGTGAGTGGAGGGTAGGAGTTAGTGATTACGGAGCGATGCTGCTTTTACTGCTAGAGCACGTTATAGTCACAGCCATCAGCTGGAGGAGCAACATCACACTGATCCTTTATTTAGTCGAATATTAGTCCTGAAATGTAGCTGTGATATTATATAATAGCGGCCCAGCAATATTACTATTGATTGGGATGGCCATATATTGGGGTATATATATTTATGATAAAAAGTAGGTAGGTAAAATTAAAGAGTAATGAGGTGTCAATAAATGGCAGAAGGAAATCAGGGACGCAGAGTGGGAGGACATTTAGAGAATAATGGGCTTTCTTGTTCCCCTCTTGCTCTCCACCAGCCTAATGAGGGTGCTAATTAAAGTGGAATGAGGAATGGGGGATGTGCTTCAAATTCATGCCTTACGTTTTTGAGGTCATATGGATCTATATATGTCAGCAGCGTCGATGGTGCACCATCCTGTTGCTGTGATCAACCTAGCGTTGTGTGTGTGTTTCACAGACACGCTTTATTTATTTACGCGCCTCTTTTTTTTTATTCCTTCTCACCGTCTTCCAGTGTTGTCGCATTGATCTCAGTACTGGACGGGCCTGTCCCGGCTCTGTTGAAGGCTTGGACCACGACCCCGTACTGGGCAAACTTCTTGAGGTTGTCCAGGGTGTACACTTCGCTGTCCCCTGTAGCTTTCATCTCTACGATGCTGTACTGGCCGTTGCTGCCTGGACCATTTTCCCTGTAACCGATCTGGTAGCCTCGGATGACCCCATTCTGCAGTTCCTTCTTAGGGGCCTGAGAGGAACATTATTACCATCATAAATGCTCTTCAGTTGCACTAAAACTAAAAAGAATATTTATCTTTATTTATATATACAATAATCATTAAAGAATGTTGAAACTGGCTTATTCCACATTCTTGAATAGAACTGATATTTAGTTCCTGGGGCAAGTATTAAATTTAAATGAACTGTTGTGAAGCTAAGATATGGGTTTCTAGGTTATTTTAGCAAGTAATAAAATATATAAGTGTCAGTCTGGCAACAAGCAAAACATAATTTACCACATATCTAATCATCAGGCAGTTTTGAACTTACCCTCCATGTGACCCGTATGCTCTGAGACGTCATTGGCTGAAGGATTACATCCATCGGGGGCCCATCAGGGGCTGTGTGTCAAATAGAGCATTTATGAAATAAAATTCACAGACCTCAAAGAGAAAACTTCAGAGAATGCAAAAGGGACAGCTAAGTTCAGGAGGACATGACGTACGTGCTTCCTCTGTACTAATTGTGAGCTCTTTGCTGGGAAGACTGCGGCCAATTTTGTTGTAGGAGTACATGCGAATGCTGTAAACACAGGCCGGGTGCAGCTCTACGATGTTGGCCTGGTTGTTGGTGGGTGAGATGTTCCTGGTTGTGTACATATGGTCCCAAGAATCTGTGAAGAAGAGATTCCAGCGTTTGTTGTGATCTTCTGCAATTGGATCAGCTTTCAAAATACAAACACCCACCTGACTTGTTCTTGTACTCGATGTCGTAGCTGGTGATGATGCTGTTTCCATCAAACCTCTGAATCCAGCGCAGGTTCATGCTCCTGTCTTTCACCTCCCTCACTTCCAGTTCAGGTGGGTCTGGTGGTTCTGTGAAAAGCAGGCGAACGCTTTAAACCATTATTTGATCCAGTAGTTTGTCTGAACTCATGCTAACTCCGGGACATATATGCAACGCCTGGTAGGCAAACCTTGCACGGTGAGTTGGATGAGCCCGCGACCCTCTCCGTAGGAGTTGATGGCATGGCAGGAGAAGAAGACAGAGTCCCCTCGCTCAGCGGGGTTGAGCTGTGAAGAGTAACGGGGAGTTTTGATTAAGATCTTTTTACTCTGTATTCACTTTGCAGCATCAAACTTGGGTGTGACAGCTCTGTGGTGACGGTTAGAATTCAACCTTAAGGGTGGAGATGACTTCGTCGCCTTTCTTATTGATGGTGATGGAATAGCGGGGATTCCTCTCGGCGTCGATGACGGTGTCTCCCCTTTCCCAGCGGATGATGATGGGCTGCTCGCCTCGTGCCGTGCAGTTCAGCTCCTTGGTCTGGCCTTTCCTCGCCATGGTGGTGTTCGGGTGGCTGGTGATCATGGCGGGAACTGAGGAGAAGCCCAGACAAGCGTCAGTGTGACGAATCGTGTTATATGTTGTAATGAGATGGGGGAGCGGGGATGTGGTATTAGAAACTGAGGATATATTATAGATGTATAGACATCTCTATTTCTGCGCTTCATTTTCCATTTTCATTTCACGCTTGAAGCCCTGCTAGGCCTCTGACTCCACCTCCTCCCCTCCTTGCTAATACTTGTCCTCCTGATTCTTTTCCAGCTCCTTTCCTCAGACATAGATTATTGATTGGAGGGGTTCCTGGGGTTTTGTTTTCATCACTAATTCATTAACCCCTTCTCCCCACCAAACACCGGAGAACACGAAGGCCAGCAGCCGGAACACATCAATCAATAGCAAAGATACTCTCACTTAAGAAAGTGCAGGATGGAGCTTTAGTTGGGTTCAGTGCAAGTCACACTAGCCTGGGGCAAAAGTGCATCTTAGCAGACCCGATTCTCCTCCTTAAGCTAAAGCTTGTTTCTTCATACAGTGTGTGTGTGTAGAATACAGGAAATGCGTTCAGGAAAGGAAGGGAGGATGACTGACACTTACTCTTGACAGTGAGGATCATGCTCTTACTGATGTCGGAGCCCACACCATTAGAGGCCTGACACAGATAATACCCTCGGTCATCTTCGAGCACATGGCGGATGAGCAGGGAGCCGTTCGACATGATCTGGATGCGGCCAGTAAGAGGGACGGGGTGATACTGCTGAGGGTTTCCAACACCTGCGATGCAAAAGAGAAATGAAGTACACCGCACCTCCCTAACTGTCCCTGTTACTGATTGTTACAGAAGCACCGGAGGGACTTCCAGGAAGAAGTTTACCCGGGAGCGCACCGGGACCATGTTTACACAGAATTCTGCATGCTTACTACTGTTGCTTTTTTGATGCTGCAGATGCCGTCTGGAAGATTTTACCTTTGGCATGTTTCCACATGACTTTGGGGGGAGGGTAGCCCTCCACAGAACAGTTGAGAACTCCAGCTTTGCCATAGATACAGTCCTGATTGTTGGGCTGTACCACAAAACGTGGCGGCACTGAGAAACAGAAACATGTGATTAAGCTATGAAAATACTTTAATTGACTCACTGGGTTGACACCAAATTTGAGCTGACCTGATTCGTCGCCACTCTCGGTTTAATCAGTCTCTCACCTGTAACGATCAGCTGTCTTTCCCAGCTGACAGTGGCAGCGGTGTTGCTGGCGATGCAGGTGTAGTTTCCATTGTGCTTTAGCGTCACCTTGGTGATTTGCAGAGAACTCATGAACTCTTTGGTCTCTATTGCCACACCAGAGGCGGAGCCTGGCACAATGGGCTGGCCATCTTTGTGCCAGGTGATACGTATGGGCATGTCCCCAGATGACACCACGCAGGCGATGTAAATGAGCTTCCCCACTGAGGTAGAAGGGATATCGAAGGGCTGGATGAGGGGTGGCACTGGTGGAGAGAGGAAGAGTGCAGGGAATCAGTGGAATAAAAGTGGCCATAGTCACAGAAGAGTGGCAGCGCGGCCATCTGGAGCAATGCTAAGAGAGGATAGAAGGTTATTGGCCAGTGGAACCCTCTTATCCCCCACCCCACCCTTTCAGACCCCATCCTCTGCAGCCCATAATAGCTGCTCTGGTTAGAGTCCAATTGGCAGGAGGAAGTCATTCCGTTGCCATAGCAATGGAGGTTGGGGTGGGGGTACTACAGCTGAGACATCTGGGGGATTTAATCTAGGCTTCATTATTATTCGTCTAATTAAGTCAGAGACACACTCACAGGCAGGCCCACGCACATACCCTCAAACACCTCTGCAGCTGCCCCACTACCATCATTAGCCCTCGCAAAAGCAAAACCAAACACACACACACACACACACACTCAGATATACGTCTCCTGTTGTGAATCCACACCACTCTACTTACAAAGGTCATCACAGATGACATCCACACACTGTCAAAAATTCATATAATAAAAATTTGAAAATAAAATTAGGATTCAATACATTTGCACTGCAGCCACACCTTGGGATCGATGCAGGTGATTGTTCACCTAATGCTTTGATCCTTTCGGTTCTTACCTTTTACAGTGACGTGGACGGTCTGGTTGATGGACACCTGGGGCTGGATCAGAACGCTGCACAAGTAGGTGCCCTCGTCTGCACCCTTCTGCACATCCGTTAGCCTCAGGGTGCCATTCTCAAAGACCACTTGACGATGATTATCGGGCAGCTGCATGCCGTCCTTTAGCCACTTGATGGAGTAATAAGGGTAGCCAATCACACGGCAGGTTATGTAGGTGTTCCTGCCTGCCACTGCGGTCATGTCCCTCATGGGCCTGATTCGAGGTGGACCTGGAGACACAGGGGAGAGAAGAGGGGATGGAGGGAGTGAGCAGAGAAAGAGGGATGAGAGAGACAGAGACAGAGCGGTAGATGGTGTGAGGGAAGTCAGGGCGGAGGACGTGAGCAGTCATAGAAATGGGAGGTGATGAGATAAAGGTTGAGGGAGTGATTGGGGCAAGTTGACAGGTGGACAGGGAGGTTAGTGATGCTCCCATTATTAAAATATGTCTGAGGATACTGAGTCTTCTATAGCTAATCTATCTGAATTTCTGTAGGATACACAGATATATGTGCTATAACATAAAATTATTCTCTTCTTGTGAGCTCTAGAAATTAGCTGTATTTTTTTTCCAAATCTTAAACTACACATTTTAAAGAAAGTCACCATAGTTCGTGGTGAGATTCACTATTTTACATATATTCTCTATGACTAAAGGAGAAATGAAGACATTTACTAATAAAAGAAATGTAATCTTAAAGGAACTGACTACTCGTGTGTGTGTGTAAGCTGCAGTCAGGTGTAGAGTGCGTTTATATTGAAAAGCAGACAGGCACCTCTTACGTTTATGCGCGCTTGGTACTCGGCGCTACCGGCCGAGTTGCGTGCGACGCAACGGTACACTCCCCCATCTCGGATGTGCGGGCTGCTGACGTTGACGTGCGACACCGTGAGGCCGTCTGACAGGGTGTACTGGCTGGTCTTATAGGTGGAGTCTCGCACCACGGGCTCGTCATCCAGAGTCCAGGTGATGGAGGGAGGCGGCGCTCCTTTGGCTGCACACATGAGCGAGAAGGGCTCTCCTGGATTCACCACCCGCTCACTGAAGGAAGACACAATTCGAGGAGTACCGTCTAAAGGACAGAGAAGTGTGGAGAGAAAAGGTTCTGTTTCAGTTTATTCTGTCATATCTCAGGTATTTATTTCAAGGTAGCCAAATGTACAGAGAAAAACAATTTTAAAAAACCGCAGTTAAGGATTATAGCTTCCTCTCACTGCCATCAGTCTCTCCCCACGTACCCTCAAGCAGAATTATGGAAAAGTCCTGAGCGGTGTGGCCCTTTCTCGACGCGAAGCACTGGTAGGCCCCAGAGTGGAACTTCTGCGCCGCAGTGATCTGCAGGGTGTCGTTGTTTTGTCCCTGGATAGAGATATGCTGGTCGGGGACAATGAGCTCTGTGTTCCTGAACCAGGTGATGGTGTACTCTGGAGAGCCTTCTACAGTACAGGTGAAGAACAGAGTGCTGCTGATGCCAGTTTTCAGATTCTTAGGAGACAAGGTCACCCGCAGTGGATCTGTGACGGGGCAAAGCACAAATGCTGGGATTCAAAAACAGTTCCAAAAAGGCATATTTCTTTCTTTTTTCTTTCTTTAAAAAAAAAGATAACATAAACTATGACACAAAAACAACACAAAGAAAATTATTCATTATAAAAACAACCGATTCATTTATTATTCATCTATTTGTTACTGTATTTTTGGACATTCAAATGTATGCTTTATTATCAAAGGCTGACAGTTTTTTAAAGGCATCCTGATACGGAGCATGGTGACACACAGGAGGACTCCACATCTGAGGAGTCAGGGGGAAAAGACACCGAGAGCACAATCAGCGGCTGTGACTCAATCCGTTGGACGCACTCATTAAAAAAGCAGCTGGAGATATCTCTTCACATCTCTGTCCACTTTGGGTGTGTTAGTGTGTCCGTGTGTGTGTGTGTGTGAGAGAGAAAATGTCAGTGAGCAATAAGGCAGCTGGTGGTGGATGCTGGGGGGCATCTCTGTGCCTCCCTACCCTCCCCCCACCTCTCACCCTGTCAGAGTCACAGAGTGTGCTGCCATGATGTGCCCAGTGGCGAAGCCTCCCGCCCCTCCATTCTCCAAGCGCGTCGCGCTGCCTTTGTTTCTTTGTATAAGTTACATAGTGTACATTAATGTCCACCTCTCTTAATATCTTAACACATTGCAGATAATGTCGATACTGCGCTGCCTGGGTGTCTGAGTGTCCCTTGGGTGACCCCCCCCGGGTCTTTATGTTCATCTTCCTCACCCTTCTTCTCACTCTCCCTCTCTGACGGTGAATTGTGCTGGCAGCTGTGTTACAGACTCAGTCTCAGTGAATTATTGGCCTGTCTGTCTGTTTGAGACCTGACGGACCATCATACGGCTCACACATGCGGTTGTTACCGACTCACTGGAGGTGCCTCAAACCGAAGGTGCCAGCGTCCATGAACAGACAGCGTGGGAGCCTTTCAGCTTGTTTAAGTCACTGTGCGCCTTACGCAGACGTACCTATAACATGTAGCTGTCCAGACACTTCCTTTGAGCCAAAACTGTTGGTGACCTCACACGCGTAGCTGCCGCTGTCCTCCTGCCTCAGGTCACTGATGGTCAACCCCGTCAAACGCCGTGTCCAGCGGGCATCTGAGGGCAGCGGGCGGCCATCTTTCAGCCAGCGCACAGTGGGATTGGGGTAACCTCCTGCTATGCAGGGAAGCTCAATGCTCTGTCCCGCATAGACTTCCCCTGCTTGGAAACTGTCCAGGATGGTAGGCGAGGACTCGTTGGGGTCTGGAGGCGAGAAATAGGGAGGTTTTCAAATGCAACATTTTTGTTGCACAGAAATACACATAATTTAGTGCTGTAAATCTGTTTTTTTCTTTTCTTGTTATCATTTACCAAAAAAAAAAAAGCTCAAGAAATTAACTAATAAAAGTGAGAAATCTAAAATCAATTTAAAATCTTTTACTGGTAGAACACAAGATAATTTTCTCTCAACCAGGAAGACAAAACTGTCATCTGAGCCATTAAAAAGAAATGAAAAAGCATAAAAAAGAAAGCTTTATTTATTAAGTTAGTAAAACTTAACACACCCATTACAGAAAGACGGGCCCCGTTGCTTTGGCGTGTCTCGCCACTGTATTTGTGTCTTGTGATGCAACGGTATGTGGAGAGGGCGTCCTCCTTCTGGACATCGGAGATGTAGAGAGCCCCGAAGGAGGTCAGTGAAAACCTGTTACCTATGGAGGACACAGAGCAGAGTCTGATTTAACATTCTTGTGGAGAAATGCGGATGCGGATGATTCTATTTGATAACTGCAAAAACACACAGCTGCTTAAACAGTATCAAACTGATAATATGGGTCAACGAACCTGCAGGTGGCTGAGCATTCTTTACCACCACCAACACACGCACACACACACACACACACACACCGCAACACTGCTTTACACCAATAATATACAATATAAACACCTTAACTGCTCTATTGCACAGGGGTCAATTGTTGCTATTTTTATGTGTACATGCACAGGTTCCTTTGTCATTCCATATTTTATCGATTATCTTTTTTTTTTATTATCTGTAGATGGAGCAGATTTCTCAATGTTTGATGCTACGTTATAAGGTTAAACGACAGGCATGACTCGACTGGATTTGAGGACACCTGTGCAGCGGAAATATTTTAGCAACGTGCACTGTGCTTGTCGAGATCTTGTGGAGTTGGCAGTTCAGGGCCGTGCATGCAAACGCAGAGGAGGCACAGGCTGCAATTTCACAGCAGCCTTTGTTTGCCCCCAGGAATGAAGCCTTACAGGATAATGAGCACTTTAAGACTGCTATTCCCACAACACCGACGACTCGCCTGTCACAACACTCTGACATAGGCTGGGACAGAGAGAAAGAAGGAGGAGAGGAAAAGAACAAGAGTGTCAGCTGGATCTGTCAAAGCCACACTTTCTGTTTTGAGTGGTGGGCAGAATTCATCCGATCTGCAGTAACAACACTGATTACACAACAAACATCAGATTATGTACCTTACAATCTGCCTCATTTAGCTGCGTGTACACGAAATGGCCCTTTAACAGCATATCTGCGCTTCGTCTCTCTGTGTAAAACCTCTTATCACGTCTCTTGCCTTTTCTTGCTCAGTCTCTAAACAGAGTGGCAGACAGACTAAAATATTAATTACAAAATCACTGTGCTCCTTCAGCTTTTATTCATGCTGACTTGAGAAGATAACAAGACACAGAGCCAATGTGGATCTCTCTCTTCCTCACACACACACACACACACACACACACACACACACACAAACTCATATGCTGCAGTAAAACACCCATGCATTGCATTTGTTAGTGTTGCACATTTTTTGCTAATGTTCCATCTCTCAGCTCAGGAGAATTTTCTGGTCTCAAATATTTGTAGACAAACCTCACACTTGTCCTCTGCTTTCCCTTCTCTTGGGAGCAACCATGCTGTTGTTTTATATTAAATTAAAACAGATGTGTGATCAACAACTACACATATTTGTGATGGTTTGCACCAGAGCGATAACTTTGGGGCTATCTTCCACTTATCTGTTGAGAGAGTTGAAAGCACAAGATTCTTTGGTTTTATTCTTTTCAAGGATCGTCCAAATCCACCATTCCAGTCCTGTACGGGGAGCTCCTGCTCTAGCCGCCCCATGCACTTTTGTTGTCTATCATTATTCCCTTAAAGTCTTCATGGCAAAACCCTGTGACCTATAACAACAGGTGTAACAGTCGACAAAAAGATGGCAGAATTACGAGAAAATCTTCACTGGCCTACACTTCCACACCGTCTGTGCCTTTAGACATGCCACGCAAAGAAAACAGTCAGCGTCTAAATTTGTGCATCTTCTTGCAGACATTTCTGCACAACTATTACCAGATGACCATTTTGTGAGGTAAAACACTGAGAACTGAAACTAAAAGCACCATTAGGTAAAAAATAGAAGCACTCCAGTGTTTGGAAAAAAGTGCAACCATTCAACAGCTTTTGTAAAGTATTTTTCAACCTCTGTAAATGGTTCTTTCACGCAGAAAGGGGCTTTTTAAAAGAGTCTGGATTGCCTAGAGGATGTCAACATTGTTGGATTTTGTATGAGGAGAGTCCGAGTTTCAATGAGACCCGTTTGCAGGAGACCGTCATGAAAAACTGCAGTCGAAAGCACAACTTCTGATCTCAGCTATCTCATGGATGCATAATATGTTTGATGGAAAAACAAGGGGACTAAATGTGTATCCTTTATAATCTTGTAATTTGCAAAAGAAAAATGCAGTGCTGTGTACTCAGATGTGTTGCATCTTCTACCTTTGGCAAAGCTCAAGATTATCTTTTATATTTTAAATCCAAAAGACCTCCAACAGCCAAAGCAGCTGAAAAATAGAAGAGGTGAGAAAAAAAAAGGAACATAAGTCTAAAGGTGTGGGAGAATTGGCTAAAATAAAAACATGGGTCTATAAATAGGATATGTACTCATAGCCTGCGTGGATCCAAAGGTGTTTTTGTGTGTGGACGTGTGTGTGTGTATGAGTTCGTAGCCGACTCATTTTCGCACATGCAAATGAAGGCGTCGGCGCAAAAATAACGAGGCCCATATTTCCACCTTCTCAGTGGGGCCATTATTTATTGATGTTCTGCATCCTCCCCCCTCCCTCCCTAACACTTTCTTCATCCTTCTCTCCCTGTTGCTAGGGTCTTCTCACTGATATCCTGTTACAATTTTAGCATACTTCCTGCACTTATTAAAGCACAATGTGTGTACAACAATCGCAGATGAAACACAGGTCTCACTGTTGTTACTGCAAAAATAAACACAAAGAAATGCATAAACCAAACAATAATTACAAATATGGTGAATATAGCCTTTTAAAAGCATCCCATCCCTTCTTCCATGGGCACTTCAGGTGACACACATTTTGTGATTACATACAATGTTAGTTTTGAATGCAAAAATAAAATGGACTGCTTACAACTTTGCTGAAGGTCACCTGAAGGTTGAGGGTCTCAGAGAAAGTCACCTGATGCCAGTTCCCAGGCAGTCTTACACACGGCTCATCTCCCCTCAACAGAAAGCAAATTTAGCTCTGGCAAACGAATTTGACCTACATGCTTCAGATTGATGTTTCCATTTTCACACTATCTGGATTAGACTATTTAAAGAAATAACCACATTTCTCCCTTGGTTCAGAGTTGTTGGATTATCCTACATTAAATACAGCTTTTTATGTGTGTTGGAAAAAAAACCCATGTACCTGTGGGAGTTCCTAATACAGGTCCGATATCAAATCCATCTTGAAAAGGCTAACGAGCTATCAAACTCATCCCTGTTATTCTCCTGGCCGATTACTTACTTACAGTCTGACCCCTGGAGTCGTTATCCTACGCAACATTAGAGATGGTCAAAGGTAGTGGCTGTCTGCCTTGCAAGATTCTGGCGGGTGCACCAAGGTTCACTTTCTTAAATATGAGCCAGCACTTAAAAAAATGTTGCAGCACAGGGTCAGAGGGTTCACACCCCCTCACACACACACACACGGTGCATATGGATGGATGCCTGCAGCTCAACAAGTTTCATGTTTAAAGAAATTGATCATTTAGTGGAAAAAAAGACTTTTAATCGATCTTGACATAAAGCAGCAGTTTGATTTCAATCATTTATTTACAGTTATCAGACTATGTGTAAAAAAGCTGTCAAGTGTGGTCACACTTGACAGCTTGAAACTTGACACACATTCTAACGGCGGATGATTCATTTTACAAAATGATGCAAGCCTAGAAATTACAGCTAAAACCACCAAAGATTTTTTTTATATAATTTTTGCTCCGTTACTAGCTGATAAAAGAAAACAACTGCATTGTACATCTGGGCTTTATATAGTTGCCGTCGACAGCAAGTTGCAGGGAGAGATTTGAAAGAAGGTGAGAAGAAAAAAGGGAAGAGGATGAAAGACTTGTGACTGTCAGAGACAGAAGACGAAGACAGAAATAATGCTGCATATTCAGGAGATGTTCCTGCTGGAATAAGCTTGGTGCTCACAAACGCAGACGTATCAGGACACACACACTGAGACACCTACCGGGCTTAAAATAGGACAGCAAAATATCCCAGGAAATTAAAAAGTAATAAAGAGTGCAATTAAATTAGCAGGGTGGAAATAGCAAATGTCCAGGGTTTTTTTAGGCAGTGAAATGAGTCAAACCAGGAGAAACGAACAGATTGAAAGATTAAGAAAAGAATGAGTGCAGCAAGCATAGGGAAAGACAGTAGAGGATAAACTCTGCTCCGTTCTGCACTCCTTTCAAACCTTTATGCAAAAAACATGGCTCTTGCATTTGTATTCACTGTGATTGCTCACTCCACCCTCCCATTGCTTCCCCTTCTCTCCTCTGTACATTAAGATGCCCGAGTAGAAGCAGGTGTCAGCCAATTAATTATATACACTTTCCTGCCTTTTTTCCTGCTGCGCACTGACTTAGCGTCCATGAATGGCACCCTCTTAACTCCATTCAATTCACATTCAAAGCAGGTTTTATTGGCACGGCTGATGTGTAACAACTAATTGTGCAGTGTTAGTCCACCCTGCTGCCTCTCCTCCATAAAAGCTACTTTGTTAGCACCGCTGAACTGTTCGGACTGAGCATGAGTCACATCGGCAGTCAGGGCTAACGCTGCATGAGCAATGTCTGAAACTCGAGGTTCAATTGCTTCTTGTCTCTTCTGCGTTGCTTGTTGGTGTTCCGGAAAGGGATGGAGCGAGAGGGGTGGGGGGGTGTGTGGAGGGGTGGTGTGTGTTAAGACACTGGAAGAAGCTGCGACTCTGTCATGTTTTCATTAAAAAGCCACGCTCCACTGTCTAATCTGGACTGCTCTCCTCCTTCCTAACCAATTCTGACTGCTTACCTCATCTTTCAATCACGCCCCCACTGCCCCCTCCCTCACTGCCGAGTCGCAGGCTGTGTGAGCGGACGGGATGTTACTGTACACAGTTGAGGGGTGGTGAGGGGTGGGCCAGAGGTGGAGGCTGAGGAGATGTAGAGATGAGGGCTGCGACAGAGTCCAGTTTGCACTGCAATGGAACCTTGTCCCTTCTGCTTCACTTAGCTGCTCTGTCCCAATTTGCTCTGTGTGACTTTGAACAGTAAACACTGGGGGAAGGGGAGGATGTGGAAGGATGTGGTGGGGGGGGCAGCCTTACTGGACGGTCGGGGGGAACTGATTGTATGCAAAAGACATCATAATTCGGCGCAGGGCTGCCACGTTCCTGTCCGTGAACCCATTCTCACCAGATAGGCCGATGCTGCATAAAGCTAAATGGACCATCTCGGATAGAGGCAGCGCTGGGGAGATGAAGCATCAGTAGAAGCATCAGACAAAACGGCGAGTGGAGGCGAGGAGGGTGGGAGGACAGACTGAAACAGGGAGAGATGTAGAAATAGGACTCCATTATTCATGACGTGTGTTTCATGTGCTTGGTGACATCTGGGACAGCAATGATAATGAGAGTCTCGTGAGAGAGAAACCTTACAGACACACACACACAGACACACACACGGTCACCACACAGGGGCGATCCACTGTGGTCCAAACAAGACTATCAACTCTTACTGTAAGAAATGTTCCATCACCCACTCTGCCTTGTTGTTGGTTTAGCAGTGGATAAGAGGTAAAGGCAGCTATATACATATGTGTGTGTTGGTCTGTGTGTGTGTATGTGTGTGTCCATATGCGCATGTGTGTGTGTGATGTGATGTACTCCAGCTTAGCCCATGGCCTGGGGCACTGAGCTGCATTAGTGGCACTGAGTGAGCGGCCTGGTCCCTCCCTATTAGAGTGCTGGTGGCAGAGGCGTGTCGCTGCCCAGCATAGAGGGAGAGAGAGCTTAAGTACACCCACACACACACACACACACACACACACACACACACACAAGGCGTACGCAGAACACACGTTCAAGGAAGCCCGATCCATCTTTTCCAAACCGTTTCTCTAAGTAGCGTACTGTACCAGTGGGGGATTTTTGGGAAGGAAAAGTCCACGGGCCAAATTTAATTAAAAAAAAATGGAAATAACTCACCTCAACAACATGTAGAATGTTTAGGACCACAGCACAGCCTGGTATTAATAAATGCCTAATAATTACACTGACACATCAGCAGGCTTACGTCAGCCTTTTGTCTTCTATTTTTGTGCTTTGCGTCATTGATGGGAATTTAAAATTAAAGCAGAGTTATTGACAATCCTTACTTACACTACATAAATAGAAGTAAAGTAAGACTTATACAGCCAGAAATGTAGACGTTATTAATCTACAAAGAATGCAGTGAATATTTGCTCTGTTTAATCTTCACTGCATATACAACGTGCTGGATTGTTGACTTTAGTGGAGAGAGACAGAAAGAGCAAACAACTCACTGCTGTGGTCTTGTTGAATTATTGACTTGACTACACATGACATCCGTGTCCACAGAGGCCAGCCGGGAAACATTGCAAAACACTTTCCCCTTCACGTTAGCCCCAGAGCGCTGGGCCGATATCTGCTCACCGTCTGCAACGGTCTCAGCCTGCCGAGGTCAATCACCGCCTGCACTGTTTATCTGGCCTCTGTGTGTTTGGACAGCTAATAGTCAGGCAGATCAATAGGTCTGATTGAGAGGTCATGTACGAACATGGCACATGGATGACCAGCGGGGATCCCAGTCGATCCCGAATTGAGTCTCCGTGCAGTCTCAGACTGACCAAACACCTCCTAATCTAAAACCTACGACTGTTTTTGAGTTGATTTCTGCAATAACTGAGCTGTGGAAGCATGAAGCATGTCTGATTTATGTCCACTCAGAAATCTGTGAGTAGTTTGTGTAGATTAGCAGATATAATTCCCCGTTATCTAGAAAAACATTTTGGAATCAATAACTACAAGTGATTGCCTTTAATACCAATACCAAGACAAAGACAGACATCAAGATGGGGGGGAACAGAATTTCTTGCAATTGCAAAGCTGAATAAATAAGCATTTCCTTAAATACAATTTCTTCGTAAAGCCTGCTTTAATCTCCTCGTGCTAATCCTACTTTTACTTACCGAAACAAAAGAGAAGACGAAAGCAGTAGAAAAGGGGTAAAACCTCTTTACCCAAATCCTATTTCTTAACCTAGTCCAGGCCGCATAAACCTTCCAGTTCTTTTACTCTAAGCCTTGACACTGGCCGTCTTGCTTTCACTTTCCTGAATGCATCGAGATGGTGGCTGTCCAGATTATCTGCTTTTTTCTGCAGAGACATGACTCCCTGGAAAAAGTGGTGATGCATGACATCTTAATTTTTGATAGTGATTTAGACAGACGGTAACTGATGTCAGTCATCTGTACAGCTATCACAGATATGCCTGACTTTTATATGAATATAAATCCTACAAGGGGAAAAACAGGAGAGTCCGGTGAGCTCACCAAATCCTACAAGTGTCTTATCATCAAGGCCAGCCTGTCGGACTCCTCTGTAATAATTCATTAGTACAAATATTGGCAAGAACACTATTTCCACATTATCTAAGTTGCAAGGCTGGAAGTGTCAGACCATCAGACCATCACTTCTTCACCGCCTCGTCTCCCCGTCCCTGTCAGCTGCTGTATTCACACAGCTGGGCTTGTGGGTTGAGATAGTGTCCAGATTTCTGTCAGAGTGATGTGCTCGCAGGGCCTTTTCCATCTCTCCCTCTTACACTGATTGACAGTGATACACTGATGCACTGTAAACATGGTAATGCATGTGTGTGTGTATGTATGTGTGTGTGTTTGTGAGAGAGAGAAAGAGAGAGAGAGAGAGAGAGAAGAAAAGGGAGGGGCTGCACCGTGCATTCTTGCGACTTGTGCACGTGAGTATATGTGTGTAGCGGTGTGTAAATAGTCAATAATAGCTGACACTTGTCAGCCCTCTGCTCTGGACACACAAAGCCTGTGGTTGAGCCATTGTTGAACTCAGCCTCTCAACGATAGCCGGTGCCCCCCCCCAACCCCTCCCAGCTGGGCCTCTCAAGCAGAGATAATTATGCCTATTGTGTCTCTTGCACATATAGACATCAGATGCAGACGCACACACACACACACACACACACACGCACACACGCTTGTTTTGTGCTTATTTGCACACCCACCCACCCACCCACCCACGTGCCTACTCAACCTAACTGACTAAAAGATGGCTGCCAGCGGCCCATCTGCTCCTGCCCAGAACGGAGTTGCTCTAATCACAAACTGTGAGTGGGGCAGAAATATCAAAAAGGACAGATAGCTTGAATTGGACAGATAGCCCAGCCCAGTTTTTTTCTTTTAACTGGTGTTTGGTCGTGTTTAGATGATTTTGCTGTGCAGTTTGACCTCACTGCTGCTAATTTTCCATGTCTGTAAACATTTTTACTGTCACCTTTCACAACTTTCCTGATCGCTCCTCTTGGCCATGCGGGACAGGAGCAGGAACATTGGATGGAGACGTGAGGGAAGGGATGGATGGGGATAGGAGAGGCTTAAGGGCTGATGGGTGGGGGGGTGACAGAGGGGGACAGTCGATGGTGTTGTGTTCAATGAGCCCTAGGGACGCCACGTGCTTGCTGCCCTCTTCTGTCACACCGTGTCCTGCTGCACCCAGGCAGCACAAGCAGCAAAGATGTGGAGCAGAGGACGGCCTTAATGTACCCTGAGTTAATGTTTAATGAGAGCTCCATATTCAGGCAGGTTCATGCAAAAACAGAAAATGGCTTTATTGTGTCGCTTTGAAAGGGCATGTGTGTGGGAATGCAAGCTTGTGCATTTGTACTTTGTGTCGGAGAGTGCCAAAAGTGTCAGACCTGTGTTTACAAGAGAGAGCAGTGTCCTGAACAAGAGCATCTAATAATGTATTCCTGCTCTGAGCTCACGGATTTACAAACAGACATTGTGTCCCGACATGCCTCCGCTCTCCATGAGGTCCCTCTGCCTTTGTCACCTCTCCTCTCCCTGCATGCGTGGGGCCTTATTTCATTAACTTTTTAAGTACTGAGCAGCACGAGCGTGTATGAATAAAGCGGCATGCAAACCATAATGGAGACCCTAACCAATTTTAGCTTATTCGAAACATTGCGATTAAACCTGCAATAATTATTGAACCAATTCAAAAATCATTCTGATTAGTGATTTTCCAGTTGATTAAAAAAACTCCCCACTTATGTGTGTGTGTGTGTGTGTGTGTGTGTGTGCGCGCGCGAGCGCCTTATTGTGCCTCTTGAACTGTCTGACTTCCAGCAGAGACCCCAGGGGTAGAAGATTGATCTGTAATGTAGCCTGTAAGTGACCTGGCCACCCGGTGGCTGCCATTAAAATCCATCTTCACATTAAGGTCTGATGGCTCAGCATCCAGACAGTGCCAGGTGAGTTCATGCAGCTGATTTTCAAATTACGATTTGAAAAAAAATGAATTAATAATTGTTATAATAATTTTATTGTTATATAACTGAATGACAGGTGGATCTGACAGTGCATGGTTGGGCATCTTCTATGAGCCGCTATGTGGCTGCAGCCATCTGCTGGTCCACTTTCTACCCATACAAGCCTCTGATTAGCTTTCTGCTGGTGACTGACAGCTGCAGACACAAGCCTCTCTGCGTCCCTCTGTTTTCATTCTCGTCCACATGCCCTCCGTCTCTGCTGCTCCAGCTCTGATTCAGATCATTGCTCAGACTAGTGGGACTCTATTGTCTCATAAGGGTCACACACACACACACACACACAGGCACACAAGCACACACGCAATGCTTAAGTAAAAGGATGGTATGGGATGGGGGACGGGGAAATAGGTCAGTTTGCCGATACCCATCCCCTCTTAAAGCCCCCCTTTACTGCCCTGGCTGGACAGCAAAATTGGGACAGTCAAGGACACACACACACACACACACACATGCACAGACATATTTCCAGATGGGGAATGTGTGTTCAACAGAGTAGAACCTGTTAGGGTTCAGAGGCCACGGCTCCAGGATGTTATGTCATCGGCCCAACCTTCAGATTGTGCTGCTGATCAGATTCTGCAGGCAGCAGCTACCGTCCTCGTCTTCTGCAGTTTTTGTTGGAAGGCGGACACGTCTGCACCTTCTCACAGTAAAGGCTCGCTCACAGGAGGGCGGCCGCAGCCCTTCCTGTTTTTCTTCAGGTGAGGGGAGGAAATAGTCACACTCAAAGACAGCCCGATGAACACTCAATTGCGTGCTGAGAGCTTTCAGCCACAAAATCAATTTTAATGTTCACATCTTCATTAGACCTAAACAGCTGCTTGGGCAGGTTTATCTGTTTGCGGTGTAATGCCGCATGTATCAGCTGTACTTTGGTTCTGTGTTTTGTTCCTGTCTGGGTTTGTTTTCCACATATGAGCATGAGGTCTCTATGCTGAGGAACAGGTAGGCTGGGGTCGAGGCTGAGCATGGAGACAGTGAGAAGACCCAGTGTTGTGGGGATTGTGCATGACTGTCGCAGAGAAACAAATACATGAGTTCAGTGAGCAGCTCATCATGTTCAGCATCTGATCCTCACACTCACTGCCCATCTACTGACCTATATACCCCTAATTACACACAGCAGCCTCATGACAGCATTCACATCAGTCCCCATATGCAAAACCCCACAAATACACACATAAGGAACGCTGCCGTATCCAAGGCAGATCAGCTGTGTTTATGTTTATCTAGTTGTCAGTTAGACCAAGGCATGAAACTAAAAAGTTTCAGTCTTTTACACTCTGCTTTGCTCAGATTTACATATTTTAAAGCAAACCAAGAGTCTTTCAAATTAAAATATGCTGTCTAACTGTCTCAACGTGGTAAACGAAGACAAAACTGCAATTCAGCGAACAGTAAAACCCAATGTCTGAAAATTAAATTGCATGTCTGTGTGTGACACTGTGTTTTGCATAGATATAATATAAAACACCATCTGCCAGGTCCTGAGGCCATTCTTGCCCTACTACCCTCCTTGCTTCTCCTTCTTTAGTTCATTTCTCCGCTCATCCCTTCCTACGACATTGTTATTGCAGAGCCTGAGTTCATTTGTGTACAACCACATGATAAACCTACTTAGAATGTCTTCATGATCAGCACACTAAAACGATAGAACAGTACATTTTCCTGCACGCACGCACACGCACACACACACACAAACACACACACACACACACACACACACAGATGCAAATGAGGTTAATGAAGACGAATGTTGGGGCACAGTCCTATTGACATCCTCTGTCGGTAATTGTGGCCCTGTTCTTCAAGAACGTGTTGCTAAAGCCAAATAAAGAGGAAGCCTGGAACAGATTTGGTAAGGACAAGCTGCAAAATTGCAAAAGAAAGTGTCTTTAATGGTGTCAGTCATAGTGACTGATAACAGCGGAAGCGTGAAGCGTTATATTGCAAGTACAAGTCATTAAAAAATAAGTAGTAGAAGTATAAAAACTTGTTACAGTCGGCGTGGAGCCTTTGACCAAACCTGCGTTACCTTGAGGTGCATTTGAGATCATTTATTGATCTGGATAGAATCGCGAGATTGCAAATTGCAAACTTTACAATAATAATCTTGTTATAAGTATATTTATTTATTGATTTACTATAAGATGTAAATATAGATGTTGTGGGGGTGAGGCAGAAGAGAATGGAGGAGCTGGGAGGAGGGGTGAAGGAGGAGCGGACCAGATCAGTGATCCAGAACAGTGAGCAGACAGAAGATGCAGGACAGTGGAGCATCCACTGTCCTGTCCACACACACACACACACACACACAAAAGGCATGATGGTTCATGTGTTCCTACCTGGGACAATGGAGACGGTGTCTCTCTCCCAGGATACGACGCTGACATATTCCTGCACGGCAGCTGGGATGAGGCACTTGAACACAGCTACATTGCCCCGCATCGAGCGCTGATCCGCCACCCGCACTGTGTAGGGCTCCCTGAAAACTACACGAGCACACGCAAAATATTGAGACAGCTGATATATGTTTTGAAGGGCAAAATCATTTCCATATCAGTGAGGATCCAGTGACCCACGACGGTCTAAATGTCACTTGAGGAACGGATTCAGAAATGTTTTAAACAATGAGTTTGACGTATGACGCCAACCAGAATATATGTAAAAATAATATACATTCAATTCAGATTCCTGTTGGTCAGTTTTGAGGGATAAACAATATTTCAGTCCTCTATACATCATGAAGAAGAGCACATTAACACTGTAGAGCAAAGAGACCCTTTCATCAATTATGACCGCACTTGCTGGCCTGCTCTTGTATTTTGTTTGAACTCTTGTTATCCTGCCTCTGCATAAATAGCGCAAGCCGCCATATACAGGATAATCATGGAAAATACTTTTATAGCTTCGATGTGAAAGACTGGATTTGCTGTTTATGTGCAGGTGTTTGGATGCAGCGTTCCAAAGTGTCCATCCCGCAGGTTTGCACGGGATTTCATACTTTGCCAGGTGAGCCGGAATGAGTTTAATTTGCCAAATCACATCAAGTTGAGGATAAATCCGTGAGGTTACTAAGAAACCCGTTCCTGCCAGGATGACTCACGCAAACATAGCTGTTTTGGATGAGAAACATGCACATATGTAGGAAAATATGAGAGGAGAGGCGAAAAAAAAAAACACTTTTAGATCCTGTAAAAATATATTTGCTACTGGTGTCACACTGAGCTTATCCTAAATGTAGTGGCTTGAATAACATCTATATTGAGTAATGTTCGCAACCTGGCCCTGAGCTGGTGTACAGGTTCCTGTCAGCTCAGGAACCCAGGCCCTGACAGAGGCCGCTGGCTGCAGGATGCTTGGTTCATGCTAATCCCCTGTCTCCTGCAGGCCAGGCTTTAGGGTCATGTGGGAATGAAGGCAGCGCCCGGCTGGTATGCAGCTCAGGGTCCTGGCTCAAATCCGCAACTTGGCGCCAGTATTAATATTAGAGTGAATATGAGTATTAGTCCAGGTTGGTGTTGGGAGGCAGAATATGAAAACAGCTGTTGGGTAGCAGGAGGGAAGGGGGTGGGGAACAACTGTACTGAATGAATGACAGGAAGGAGGAGGGGGGACAATAGGTGCAGCGCAACCATCATCCAGCTGTAGTTTTGTTCCAGCTGCAGTTTGGTAGGCTTGGTAGCATTCTACGGAAGAGGGGATTTCAGTGGAGATGAGGTCTCGCTTATTAAAGCAGCCTCCAATCAATGAACAGCACCAGTTAGGTTTGTTAATGAGAGATAATTAAAGAAGTGTGCTGTAGCTATATTTAGCCTGGCGCAGGAGGACAGTTTGAAGAACGAGGGAGTGGGGAGGAGGAGAACGAGGACCGTGGAGGAAGGAAACGTGATGGCAACAGATGCAGCTTTTGGTCATAATTTCTAAAAATAGTCTACCTATAATATCTAAAGTTTATTAATTGCCTCCTGTTCTACATATCTACTTAATAAACACATTTCAATAACACAAATCAATAACCTACATATTGACTGTAAAACATATTTAAGAGCAGAATAAATGAATGAAAACAAAATGAATATTTCAGTATCTCTAATGTACTGTCACTCTGGATCTGCTAACTTTAAGAGGTTGCGCTTTGGACCAGGATGCTGTTCTGGAGGTAAATTTGGCACTGTTGTGTCGGTATCGGTTGCACGGCTCCACTGCATGTCCAGTCAAAGGTGTGATCAAAGGCTTGGTCTAGTATGTGCTGCAGATGTTCTCTCTGGAGACAGTGTTCTAGGTCAATCTGTGATCAGGTCGTGGCGAGCTATTTTAGGGCAGGTGATTCTGAGTGTGGGTTGAGCTTTTTGCAGCTGCCAATCACATCTGCTCGGCTCTGTGTTCTCACAAATGGCTCCGTTTGCTCCTACCCTCATCATCATGATCAGAAATGTATCAGTCAAGGGGGCCTTTCACCCTCAACTCACCTGCTTTGATGCGAATGTTGGGACTGCGGATCTTGCCAGCCTGGTTTTCAGCAGTGCAGAAATAGTCATTGTCATGGATGTAGCTGTTGTAGGCAGAGGGCGAGAAGGGGTACAGTTGCAGGGTGCCGTTGGCGTGCACGTGTCTGATGTGGGGCACGTCATAGATGTCGTCGCCGGTGGCCAGGTACCAGCGCAGTATGGCACTGGGGGTGCCTCCTGCTGGACAGGGCAGGGACACCCCCACTGAGCTGGAGTAGGTTACCCTCTGCAGGGAGGCATTCACAAAGTACAGCCTGGTAGAGCCCACATCCTCACTGTGTACTGAAACAGACAGCGAAACACCACATTTACAGCCAGTGACAGGTCAGAGGTCAATGCTGAACACAAGTAAAACATGACTGGGCTAATGGGATTCCACTGCTATTGATTTAAAACAATCAGCATCACATTATTTGACAGGGAATGTCAGAATGTCCTTCAAATGGGCGGCAAAATAATCATAACAAATGTATGTCAAATGTCCAGCTGCAAATGTCAGTCATGTGACACAGAAAGGATTTGGGCTAAAGCCTGTGATGGGTTAGGTGGACCGGATGGGGGTGGAGGCTGTTACCTCCGGAGTGAGTGCATGCAGACAGAGGCACGCTGATAGGTTATGTGATTGGAATTTCTATGCCAGACGCGGAGATTTAACTCTATT
The DNA here is from genome assembly GCA_015343265.1 of Pao palembangensis. Taxonomy (NCBI): domain Eukaryota; kingdom Metazoa; phylum Chordata; class Actinopteri; order Tetraodontiformes; family Tetraodontidae; genus Pao; species Pao palembangensis. The sequence goes on along the minus strand of CM027094.1, from coordinate 6,495,297 downwards.
TAATCTCCTTACATATTTAACGCACAGACGCATGCACGCACACACACACACACAGACAATTGTAGGGAAACGACTTCAGATTAAGCACATTCACTCCAACAGAGAAGGAAGAGTGAGATGAGGAGATGATGGGGGTGACAGTTGTGTCACCAGGAGAACGGAGACAGATGTGGATGGTAACAGAAATGGTTTCACAATGGATCACTTAATAGGACTACACGCATCACACATTCAGCCAGAGTCGGTGATTACATATAACAGCTTAATAATATGAATTTTATCGACAATGCCGATGCCACACTCTGCTCATTATTGTAATTCATGACTAAAGATGCTTATTTTTTCCTTGCAGAAAGTGCAGTTGTGAAACATTTTAAGATGTGGACAAAATAATAGATTTAAATAAGATAACTAAATAAAAATATGATTACTGGGGGCCACTTTTATTTACATTTTTCTTTCATCTGTAATTACAGGTGATTTTTGATAACTCTGTCACACAGGGGCACAAATCAGAAAATGTGAGTCATTTCATTTTTTTTTTAATTTTACAAACTGACTAAATGGCCATCTTTGCGGAGCTGTGGCATTCTAAATTCCAGAAATGATGCTGTCCTGGCGATGAAACAATAATTTAAAAAAGTTTGTGCTGTTTATTTCACAGGCCAGTATGAAGTGTCCGATAGAAGTGCACCAGAATGTTGAGTCCTTGGCTTTGTGAAGGTGAGAAAGACTGTCTGATAATTCAAGTCAATCATGAGGCTTTTGTTTAAGACTTGGATATTGATGTGGTGATAGATCACCCTCAATCACTTGTTCCTTGTTAATATCCATTTTAGACTAGAGATTGATAAAGAGTGTTACAGATGGTATATGAAAAATGTGTCTGGCAGTCCAGTGATGGGCAGAAAAAACCAGGTCAGACTCCCTCCCCTCTGCAGATTACTGATAATGGCCCCTGAGCATAAAGCCCATATTAAAGATTGCAATATCTATAATCTTCCAATGGGGGGACAGAACTAAAGTAGAGGAGCGAGGGGGTCACCCTGAGACCTTGTGGGGTGGGGGTAGGCCTAACGGTGGAAGAACCTCTCCTACAGTAGATTATGTGGGCCAGAGGCCTGGGCACTGGGGGGGCTGGGAAGTGGTGGGACTGATGGAGTGGGAGCTGGAAAAAAAACTGGTGATGTGAAAGTACGTGCTACTGGGAAAATTGGAAACTTATTTCATAACTAGATTTTTTTTCTGTATCATTTTAAAAACATATCAGGTAATTTCAGCTGGATGAAACCACCTGGTTAAACAGCACAAACACCTAAAAACGGCACAAACACCTAAAAACGGCCTCTGCATGTCGATAAAAACAGTTTGCACCCTGACATCTGTTGACCACATCTGTGGGGTCTCCTGCATGGCTGCTGCAGTTCACCAGCACCCGGGAGGCTTCATCAACCCCGTTCAGATGAGGAAAAAACCCACATGCGCGTATGCACGGATGCACACACACACACACACACACACACCTCGGAAGGTGTTGCAGGCGGTACAGACACCGCTGCTGCAGCTGAAGCTGATGCTGTCAGAGTCGGAGCCACTATTTTATACATCCTGCCAGAGAGCCGCCCATGAATATGTATGTGAGAGAGGCAGAAGTCATAACCTATGCAAGGTTTTATCGTGCATAATGCAGCTGATCTACGCCTCAACAGGATGTGAACACACACTCACACACACACAGATGCAGCCAAAATCACCAGTCACAATTATAGTGATAAAAAGGTAAACACATTCTACAAACCTTGCTCCATTTTTCATCACTTTTCTGTCAAATGACCTTTTTTTTTAAAATGTAAACATCTTTAGGGAATTCCATCGCAGGAATAAAAGTAAGACTTTTAACCAAAGCATTTCTAACCTACAGAAAAACCTCTCTGCCTCCTGTTTTCCACAGGCAGCCATCTCCCCATCCCTCTCTTCAGGTGTTTTTGGGGATGGAAAGTCGAGCTTGAAAAGGAGGCTTGATCCTGTGATCCTTGGGGTTACGACTATTCAACAGTGGGTATCGCTACAATGCACTTCTTGTTTTACAGTACACCCTGTCCCTAACAGTGTGCTCCCCTCGACCCCAAACCCCCACTAACGGTGCTGTGTCAGTAAAAAAAAGTGTGCTACTTCAGCAGTCTCCTGGGAACTGCCCCCCCCCCCCCCCCGCCCCACACACACACACACACACACACACACATACATCAAAGCAGCCAGTTTCTCTCTTAATGTGAATATCAAATCTGTGCATCACAAGTCCCAGCAGTCTGCATAAACTGCCCCTCCCCCAACCTTTAATTCTGCCTAGTGATGAGGGAGAGAGAGGGAGGGGAGTTACTGCGAAAGGGAGCGATGGAGGGAGGAAGACATGGAGATGGAGGGAGAGATAGAGATCCAAAAAAATCAACTACTACTTGCTTCAGAGATCTGACATTTGCCAAACGCTCCCTCCTTCTGAAAATGTGAAGCGTCAGCATCCAATGAAATCTGGGGGAGGTCCGGCTCAATTTAGCATCATGAGTTCTTTTTTTGGAGGTAGCTATTGGTTCACATTTGTAGTTGTTGTTGTTGTTGTTGTTTTAATCTTATTGACATTTAAAAATTGATTTGAAGAAGAGGACGTTGTGTGGATACAAGATTTGGTGGAGAGGCCAGCCAGCCCTATTTGCTTGTGAATAGTGCACTTAAACCACCATTTTTAACACGTACTGTAAAGGTACTTTTCTTGATTTATGAAATCACACTGAAGTTTTAACAATTGTCAAATAACCAGGAATGGCCAACAACACTTGGGAATCCAATATGGCTCCTTTCTCCAAGGTTCACTTAAAATCAAAAGATCCAGCAGAGAGAAAGTAAAACCCAGATCTGTTGATTGTTTAATTTAAACCGCTTAACGTGGCTGTTTATGAATTGAAATAATGTCAGGTGTCAGCTGATTAAAAAAAATAAATGCTCCCGCCTGCCTGTAATGCGGGAGGCCCCCTGTGGCCCTCACAGCCCTGTCACTCAGTGGAGACCACAGCTCAGATTGTGGCTTTAATTGTGCAGCCTCGCAAAGGGAATAGTAGAGTTGGGGCCAGCTGGGGACGTGGGTGCTGTTTTTTTTTTTTTTTTTTTTTAAACGTTTACGTTTGAGTTTTTATTTGAAAGGATTTTTTTCCCAAAATGATTCAACTCTGGCTGTTTAAAATAATTAAATTCAATCCTAATTAATACTCGTGAAAGTTTAACCTGCCAATTTAACTGAAACGGACAGGTGGAAGATTTGCGAATCACAATCAGATCTGGAATGTTTCTGATGAAAATATAGAGTATAGAGTATACTTACACCTTTACTCTCTGTTAAAGCATTTTAATCACCGAGGCAAAATTGTATGACTATTTTATGCATATGTAAAAATTAACTACAAAACAAATACGCTACATGCTTAGTAAAGGACAAAATTTAAGAGGGGTGTCCCCGTCACATCCCGCAAACACGCGCGCGCGCGCACACACACTCACTGACGCACGCCCCGACACGTGTACGAGCGCATCCGAGGGGTCCAGGTGCTCCATTAGTGAGGAACATGACCGGGCAAGTCTGTATTCTGCGCCCACCAACGCCCCGGAGTTTCCCCATTTGGTGAAATGAATTTGCGCATATTTATCTGACTCCACAGACGCCACCGAGGCTCTGGACTCACATCTTTCCAGTGGAATAATAATTAAAAATCAACCATAAACCTTAATGAGGGCGGTGGATTTAGGCAGACTGACTGTAGCCTAACAGCAAATGTAGCAGAGGTTTTCATCGTTAATTAAACACACACACCCACAAGAAATGTGAGACGTTTCGTTTTTGTAGGTCTAGAATGGACTTAATGGCCTAATTTGTCGAAGAGGTTTGCGTCGTGAGGAGCCATATTCCTCAATCCGTCAAACGCAACCATCAGAATTTATTGATATAAATTCGTATCTTTTCCGGGACATAAACCAAAATGACAAAAAAAAAAAACCATGCAAACACGGTTTAGGAGCAAAGCAGGCTATACAAGGCCTAGAGGAGAGGGGAAAAGCCGTCATGTGGAGACAGTGTTGAACTTCTGTTATTTTCGACGCAGATTTGTTCAGGATTATTATAATGCAGTGTAATAGCAGAAGATAAACTTTGCATTAGGGTCAGGGCTTTGCTGCGTGTATACTGAAAAAAAAAACATTTTAAGCAAAGCCGCCTTTATATTTATAAATAGCATCTAGACAAAAAAGAAAAAATGCAAATGAATGGAATGAGGACAAATCTGAATGCTGTAATTGCGGCCTTTACCGATCTGTTTAAAAATGAGTCTCTTGTCAAAACTGTGTTTACTAAAATGCAGTAGAAACCATTTGTTGTGACACCGATAACAAGAATTTAAGGCCACAAAATTGTTCGAAAAATCACCCAAAAGGAAATAAATGACAGCATCTCTGGAAGGCTCGTGCAAAACACAGTCCACTAAAAACATCTGCAATAATGGTCAGATGCATCAAAAATCACGGGAATCCCTGCTAAACTTTACAGCAGGGCCACTTTTCGATTGAATCTGCAGTAAAATTGGCAAACAAATGCTAACATTGCAGGCGGATGCGTGTTTTCATTCCTCTCACCCTCCCTCAGCATTTGCACCTCATTCTCCCTATTCAGCCATTTTACATATTCATAACTGGAGTTGGTAATGCGAAAACAATCCGTGCTCCCAGTGCCATCTGAGGCCGCTGCATAAAATCACAAAACATTCCCCCAATAAGAAAAAAAAAACAAAAAAATCACTTCCAAATTTCACCGTCACCATCGATCTTCTTGCAGTTTAGGAAACATTTTGATTGAGAGTCATTTTCGATTAATTCCTCATCTTATGGCTGCCGATGTGCCATCGAGGCAGGAGCCACGGATGTCAACTACCGCCGCCAATACGCTCATTTCCATCAATCATCACTTTTCAGTCAACTTCTTAAAAAGCAGCAAGAGTCTGGTAGGCAGGAAGGGGAATATTTCATGCATTTTCCTTTCTCTTACCTTGTTGGAGAGAGTACAGCAGGAGTAAAGTTACAAGCCACATGCCATAAAGAGCAGGTGTATTTTTCAGGAATGTTTGGCAATCCTGGCAAGAGTGAGGCGCGGGTTTTTGGCCAGGCGGGTCTCCGTGCTGGACTGGCGACTGGTCTCCCCGGAGGTCTCTCCAGCCCTGCTGCCCCGCTAAGCGTGGAGGGGAAATGAGAGGCGCCTCAGCCCCGCCCATATCCCCCTCCTCTCCGCCCCAGACTACTGTGCATTCAAACACATCTTTCCCTATCAAACACTGCAGGATGACGGGTCACGGTGGCGTGAGCCGAGCGCTGGGATTTTGGTCCAGTTGTGTCTAAAGTGTTGAGGAGGTGCGAGTGGCGGAGCCGCGCAGACCGAGCCGTTGGCACCTTGCTGAGCGCGCCAACCGGTGCGCCCCAGATCTCCGCTTTTCTCTGCGCAAATGTGGATCTAAAACAAACAGCCCTCTGAGATGTCACTAAAATGCATTCACGTATTTTGTTATGAATTTGGGCATTGATCCCAGAGACGTGGAGTCACACTCGGCTTCTCTTTGTCTGTCGGAGCCGTGAAACGTGCGTCGACATTTGCGCACAGATGCAATGCAGATGGAGAGGAGGAGAAACGAGGGTAGCGGGGTGTGGGGCCACGACACTTCCACAAAGCAGGTAAGATTTCAAGAAGCAGACAAAACAAGCTTATTACAAAAGATCTCAGTGAATCCTCACAGGCCAGTGTACAACTTTGGTCCTGGCATTCGCCCTGGCCGCTGCCTGCGCTGTGCGCCTGCTGTGAGCAGCTCCGCTGTACGAGCGTTTAGGGTGGAAGTTTGAGGACACTCCCCGTTCATCGAATATTTAAAGCCACTGTGGATGCCTCTGGTCCATCGTGAAAGTGATCCACTCGTGTAACCACAAACTAAAAATTAAAATTTAACCTCGAGGAAAACGGATATGTTAATCCACTCTGATTTTCAGAATAAAAACTCACCAACCAAAGACTGACAGGACAGTGTAATTTAAATAAACAAATTAAAAAAAAATATTTGTATTTCTATCTTTCGCATTTATTTTACAACCCACAGTGAGGTGGGACAATGGTTTGGGCTGTATTACATTGAAAGTGAGCTTTTGCTTTAAGAGAGATTGAAACAAATTACCAAAATAAATTCGTTTAATTTACATACAATTCATCATTTATTATTTTGCCAAAGTCAGATTGTGACTTTTATCTGACAAAATAACCTTGGGACTGATTTAATAGTATCACCACATTGATGCACGAACCATGTGGTTAAACTTACGTGGACCAAAGTAGTGCGTGTGGAATCAGTCTTTCTGCGGGGCCTCTTTCAGGGGCCGCTGGGATCAGAACCGCCAGCAGTTTCAGCCTTAGCACGGTGGTCTCTCCTGACACCTGCTGGTCAGATTTATACATGCAGGTTGGTGCGTGATTGCGCCAATTAAGTTGTAAAATTTCAAGAGCTGATTTTTTTTAATGAATTTCAGAAGATTTTTTTTTTTACCAAAAAGGCTGGAAGATATTTTAAATATGAAGTCAGTTGTCTCAATCGTATCAATAGCTTTTAGAGTATGTGCCTTTTTACTTGTGATTGTGATTGAAAAGAAAAGGAAAAAAATATATATGTATGTGTAATATAATATATATTTGTATATAATATATATATATATTTGTTATTTCGTATGAAGACATATTAGCCTGTTTTAAACAGTTTCATTTTATATTGCGTTTCTATCTAATAATAATGTAAATTTAAAACATAATTTCATCTTGTATTGATATTGTACTTTTTTTCTTCTTTCTTTAATAGGCCAGGAGGCAACATCATCTAGCAAACAAACCAGGTTTTAAGATTAAAACTGTTTGTGTTTGTTTTTACTTATTTCTTTAGATTAAAACAAAGATACAATGTTTGAAATAATCAGAGGGATTTTTAAGCAGATGTTCACTTCATATTTATTGGGCATGTGTTTGTGATATTTTAATATGAGTCAGACTCAGAAAGCCAGTATTATTACACTCACTTTTCATCTTTAACCACATCACACTAGTCACTTTCAATCACAAATATGCTTTCATCACACCTGTATCAAATTCATCACATTGTGCTCTACCCAGGTACATGGTTGTACCCACCTCACACAATATAATCTAATGTATCATCTTTGCATTACTGCTTCAAGCCAGTGGCCAAACTGTAATTTATTATTATTATTATTATTATTATTATTATTATTATTATTGTTGTTGTTGTTGTTGTTACAGTAGTGTACATTCATCAGGCTTCTCGCAGTGCTTTGAATGTAAAGTGATTTGACACATTCATTTCCATAAACATGTTGGTCAGATGCTATCACCATTTTTTGGCACAGCCATGCTGGGACCATTTCCAGCCCAAGTAAAGTTGATTCTGCACCCCCAGCCACAGATAGCATGATGGGGTGGGACACAGGATCAGATAGATGTGTCAGAAGATTACAAGATATTTCTTTTTTCTCCCAAAAGGTATCTGTGCTGTCTAGCAATGCACATGCTTTAAAAGCACTGTTTATTTGGTTTAAAAGCTGCATCATTAACAGGAAACCATTCGTTTTCTAGAATGGGGAGGGCATCAAGGATTGTCTATCATCTCAGAAGCTTCTTATTCTACTGGTGTTTGCTCAGGTTTATGAGTTGCAACACGTCCACTGGGATGAAGGAGCAGAGCGTTAACAGGCACCTGTGTTTCAGAGCTAGCAAAGACAAGGTCGAGGATGAGGAGCTGGGCTGAATTCAACAATCTTATCTTTGTCTTTTATTGCAAATGCTTGAATACATCGGATGATCACTTGTTATCACATTTGTACACTCAAAGCTTAGTTATGTCCTATGCACTTTAGATGTAGTCTACAGTTTGGTTTGCATTCAAAAAAAGAGAGATTAATTCAGCCCAGCTGTCATTAATTCACATTTCAGGCATTTGTATTATTCAGACCAAAAAATGGAAAGAAAACAGTCATCATGGCATCAGAGCATGTTAGAAGAAATGACTGCACAAGAGTGATATACAACTGTTTTTTTTTTTCCCTCATTATTGTGGTTTTTTGTGCGCACAACTTCAGGCAGAGTCTTCTGTGGTTCACAGGCTGCCCACACAGTTTAAAACCATCTACCTGAAACACTTGTGAATTGTGAACCAGCAGGCTTTCGCTGACCGATATTCACGCCACTTTTAAATGCACAACTGTGCTTTTTATTGAAACCGCCAACCAAAGAAACCAGTTGTATATCATCTGCACAGTTACTCTTCATTGCATATTGTAACATACGCATGTGTATTTTACCCCCAAAGGGCCACGACCAGTTATCAAATCCCAGCGAGAACATAAAAAGAAAGTACACAGACATGATTGTTGTAGTGGTTATCTGACATGCACTTTCTCATTTCTTTTTTGGTGTCGGCTTTGTAGCAGCTTTGGATCCTGAGAGGCCGTTTTCAGTGTTGTCGATCCCTGATGAGGTTACAAGGCACTCCTTACTGCAATGGAGGGGGGGAGACAAAGTTAGAGTTCAACAGCTTCAGGATGAAAAATCAAGCTCCAGAGTGGCAGTCAGATGTGGTCACCGATAACACCTGGATCTTACTCACTTTTTCTCCTCAAGCTTGGAAAGAACAAAGAGAGTAAAGTTCTTGAGCAGCATGAAGCCCATTATTAATGCAATGGCTCCGCCCACAGCTGAGGCGATGATAATGGTCAGTGTGTTGTCCACCGACTTCACTACAACATCAACAAAACATAAGACGATGAAGAAAGAGAAGATGGGGACAAAAGGCACAATAGCATCTGCTTGGCATTAGGCTGATGACATTCTGTTTACAATATAACGACAGACTGAATATGTATGTAAGTATATTTAATTATTAAATGGTGAGTTAAAAAAAGAACAGTGATTTAGTATAAATTCCATCCATCATAAACTCCCTGATGATGATTTATATCCTGTATTCTGTTTTTCTACAGACAGACTTAAAATTCAGTCTTACATGGTTCCATTTCTACCGTCCTTTGATGGAAGTGTGCTTGTTATTAAAACTGTAACATAGAAAGTGTATGCACATTATTAATGGTATGGAGCACTCACAGCATCAACCACTGACTGTTTAAGTGGATGGCCTTTTGGATCCTTGCATTCAAGGCTATGTCTTTTGTTTTATAAACCCACCAAAACCAGAGCACCAGGGTTGATCTGGCTCACAGATCCCCTTGATCCCAGCTCAGTCAGGCCAGTTCAGCAGTGTTGTCCACACCCTGACATTAGAGACAGCACAGTTCTCAGATAAACCTGGATCAGACATGTTTCATTGCTTCCGCTCTTTTCCAAAGACCACAGCTCAGCTTTCAGCACGCTCGTCACTGATATTCGGATCATAAAAATGCAGGACTTATGCCTCCCACCTTCCACCTGGTTAAAAATCCTCCTTAGCAACAGACCACAATCAGCTATGCTTAGCTCCATCTGTCTTCTACTGGGTCACCTCAAGGCTGTGTGGTGAGACCACTCCTGTTTGCTGTGCACATCCGCACACCTCCAACACCATCATTAGGTGTTGGACCAACAATCAAGACCTCAACAACCAAAGAGGTACCTACAGGCTTCTGGAAGACCGAGGTAGATCATCCCCCTTCTTTACTGTAGCTAAGCACACCAACACACCACTGGGATGTTCAGGTGGTCGACGCCTTCGTTTGGTTTGAACTTTGCGGTTGATCTTTGTGTGTGTCAAGGTATATTTGACCTCTCTGGACTCGACCACTCACACTCTTCCACCACGATGAGCTCAAACGTAGCGCTGTGATTCTTGCCCTTCTCCTTGGGGTTGATTCCGAAACACGTGTACTGGCCTCCATCCTCAAAGGTGATGTTCCACAACAGGATGGAGATGTTGTTGTTCACGTTATTGCCCACAAACTCCACACGTTGGCGAAATATTTTCACAACCGGCACCACCCCCTCCGACTGTATCACTGACTCACACACCTGAAAAGACAAACAAGCCGTCAGGGATCCAGAGGAACCAGTTGGATGTGAGCGTGACCCAGAGACTGACCTTTTGCATGGTGCCGTTTTCATTGAACTGCCAGCTGAAGTAGAGTTTATTGATGCCGATACAGCTGGAGTATGTGCAAGGCAGCATGACTGTGCTTCCGTTTACGGCCTCCACAAAGGGAATCTTCCCTACAGACATCTCAAGAGCCTGAGCAGACCACATGCCTGAGGAGAAAGAGGAGTTTGATCATTAACATGTATCACGATTTGGACCTACAACCTGTAGGGATTCTGGGAAATTAAGAGTTTTTACTGAATTCTTTTAGACAGGCATTGTCACACATGCGTTTTCCCATCAGGATCGAATGCCACTATACTCTGAACAGGTTCCCAGTCCACTGCAGGACAAAGGAGCCGCTCTGAGGGGAAGGCCTGTGTGAGGGAAGGAGTGGCTGCGCTGCATTTGGGTCCTGCTTCCTCAGGTCGCGACTGAGCCTAAAGTTACTTCAGTATCTAGATTTAGTGTTTATTTTAAATTATCAGTGTCACCATGCAAATTTTGAACTGTGATGATTTAACAGGGATGGATTATAGATGACCGATTACTGCCAGGAAAGGTGACACCAGCAAGCCCTTGCTGTGACATTCCTGTACGTAAGGATGAAATCTGCTGCCGAAGGTGTAACTGTACGCCAGCGGCCGTGAGGAATCCTGGTTTCACCAAGCAAAGAGCAGAAAACCGTCCCTTCGTTTCCAGGTTTACCATCCCTCTTTCTCACTGATCCCAGATTAACATGCAGGAATTCCATCTGAATTTAAGGTGTGCACAATAAGACCGCTATCTGCAACTCTGCTGTTTTCTGCACTGTTTGCTTGAGTTCTGTTCTCTGGTGCAAGCGTGAATCCTCTCACACAGACACACGCTCAAGGTCAGCGTGTGACAGCCTCCACTGCAGCAAACGGGAGGAAGGCTGCTCAGAACAGCAGATATGGAGGACAGACAACGCAGGAGGGGAATGTTTATGATTCACTTGCACCTTGCGAGTTGCAGCACAGAACAGCCACTGGAACACTGACACAAAGGAACAGTGAGATCTTTGGTGGCATTTCTAAGAACTTTTGTACTATTCTTTTGTAAAACACATCCATCTTCCTTTAAGGTGTTCGGAGAGTTTGTTTTTCTTTTTGCCTTCCCAGTTTAATCCACTGATACATGATAGTGTCTTCTTTTTTTTAATACTGTTCAGCTGCATCTCCACGGAGACCTTGTGATTGCATGATTGTGGTTTTACAAAAAGAAAAGTAAAATACTGCAAGTCATGATTAAATAAACCACCTAATAGAAAATATTTACAAAATTGGCTGCTTATAAAATAATGCAGTAGATATAGGAACATTATGTAAGCTGGGGTAAATGTCACACCTTTTCACAACTGGGCTACAAGTCTAAACTTGCAAACTTTGGCAGAAGCAAATTGTTAGAATGATAAACAGCCTCAAAAGAATGAAGGAATGACTGAATGAAGGAATGTGAATAATCTCAAATCAATGGAATCTGCAATTTGGCCTAAAACTGTTATATATAAAGGGCTCTGATATTTACCATCCTCTGATTCAGAGGTTGTAAATATATATACCTACATTTTACTGGTCCCAGATAAGAAGGAGTCATTATTATTGAGTTCTGGAATCCCTGATCAGCGATTACAGATCTGTTTACTGTTGGTATCTGACTTTAGGCTGTCTAATGTTTCTATCTGCAGATCAACACGCATATCCTTGAATTTTTATACACGAGGTGAACTCATGCCGCAGTGTAAATGCAGTTAGGTCAGAAGCAAATGAAGGTCAGGAAGATATAGAGAAGCCACAACATCCTTGACATACAATTCCATGATGCAAATAGGCAGTGACATAAGGAGGGAGGAGGAAATGAGAAGAGGGGCATTACCAAGCAGTATAGAGAAGATCAGGCAGACGGCTTGGTGGGGAGAGCCCAGCTTTGGGGTCTCTACCCCAAACCACTGGACCTCCATGGCAGCCAGATGTGCTCCAAAACAAATACTGCTACAGGAGCCAGCCCAGGAGTAGGACAGCTAGTAGAATATGAATTAGCACAGTTTAGCTTCCCTGCTTTGTGAGTTTGAATCTGGATACTGCTGCCTGGACCCAAAACAAGGCACTCTGCAGCAGGGAGCTGCTGGATTCTGAATGCTATCCAACAGACTGTAGGTTAGACAGAGGACAGAGGAGGAAATATGGGGAAAAGTTAACATAACTGAGAGAATAATGGCATCGTCACTTTAAAATTCAGCATTACATGGATTAGACAGAGTTGACTTTAATATAAATAGTATATAATAAAGTAAATGTAATAGTGATCTAAGAAGTATGATTTGATCCTAAAAGGAAAGTTCAAGTTGTCATCCCTACCTGCTCCCTGCAGCTGGAGCTCATTCAGAGGCCGGCCAGCTCTCTGCACAGCTGAGTCAGTGTGAACAGGACAGCAGCCCGGTGCCCAACGCACACTGCGCACAGTCAGGGTTCAGTCAAGGAGAATCCGCCAAGCAGCACTTTCACTGCAGAGACAGCCACATTGCAGCAGCAGCAGCAGCAGTAGCAGCAGCGGAAGAAGCAGCAGCAGCCAGGCCAAAAAAGAAGGAGGAGAGGCGACGTGAAAGACAAACAGGGCGGCAGATAGAAAGACAGACACCAGGAAAAATTCTGCTGCACTCTGTTGGAGCTGACTCTGCTCCGGGAACGTCGCTCCTGCTATCTTGCAACTTTTCCCCCACTGTCCTCTCTGTTGGCTGCATGCCACCTCTTCCTCCACCTCCCCTCCCACACCTTACCCCACATCCCTTTTATTCTTTCTCTCCCCATCAGCCCCATTCACTTCTCCTCCCTCCTGACTGTGTGTATGCAGAGTCAGGCACTTTGTGTGACGATCAGAGAAAAGTTCTGCAGTGCAGTTTAAGGGGATGTGGGTTCGAGTCCGAGACACAAGCTCCTTATCCCCAAGTCCCATTCATAAATGAGCATGTCCTGTCAGTGATATAAGGTCACCCTCTAAGTGCAACATTTTACTAATTTTCTTCTTGTCAGAATTCCTCTCTCTGAGCCACGGCCACTGATTAAGTGTGTCTTAATCAGCACCTTCAGAGGGACACAGTATCCTGTAGTGTCTGTGGCATGAGGCAGGCTTGTTGTAATATAAGCTTGAAATGCATGTCCGCCTCAGTCGACACCAGCCGACTGACCTCTGTATCTGTCAAACACGTCAGGGAAGGTTTTCAGATTTGATTCGTCACTTTGAGCCTGCGTAATGTTGCATTTGTGACCTGCTGTATACTGCTGTGTATATAACAGCCCAGACATTAAATGTGAGGAAGTGATTATAAATTTAGCATGGTGCAAGGCACAGGCGTGGTTGACGTTAGTGGGGTTTGGCTGTGCGCTCACAGCTCTCCTCTCCAGGACCAGAATAGTCACTGGAGTATCAATGCAGCAGTGATGGAACTCTTCCAGAACTGCATTATGAAAAAAAGAACACACACTGCATTTGCTGCAAAGACAGGATGATGGTGCAGGTCTGTGCAGAACACATGCACAAGGCGAGATGTTTGTTGTAAAAAAGGTCTACTTTCCACAAAGGTAGTGTTCCAGTGAGAAGACAAGCCTGATATCTTAGAAACATTTGAATTAGCAGCTATAAATTATAATCAGTTATAGTAGACTACTTTCACACTTATAAAAGATTAATCTTTATCACCAGTTAAAAATAATTACATATGCACTATGTTGTAAGGCAAAATGCTAACGATAAAAACATACATTTTTTTTGTTTTGTGTTGAGGTTTGAGTTCTTCCCAATAAATGTTCATTGGTTAAGCATTTGCTTCCATCCAACTATAATAAGACATACTTGCATTAAAAAGAAGAGACTGGCAGCTCTAACATGTCGATTGTTTTTCCTGTGGAAATAAAATATTGTAACACTAGGGGGTGCTGCAGCCCCCTTTAACAATTTGGCTTATTCTCAATTTCTGAATACAAGGCACTAATGCAAGATTTCATAAAACTGTTCTTTATTCATGTATGCTGTACATAAACACTATCCTGGACACTATCCTGGACTTTGCATGGAAATACAAAGCAAACTTGGAAATAAAGAAATGGAAATAAAGGCTGTGCAGCACTATATAACTAGAGACTATATAAAAACATGTTGCTATTTAAGCAATAAAAACAGGAGTGCAGCATTAAAACTGACACAACTCACCGATAAACTGTTTAAAAATACAAAAAAGGAAGCATTAAAATAATAAATGTAAACAAAAGGGGAAGAACTATTCTAATAAACTGTCCATTTAATCATCGTCATCATCACCACCACCATCATCATTGTCGTCATCCTCCTCCTCATCTCCACTGCTGGGTTCGGACTCTTCGTAATCTGAACTATCGACCTCTGTCTTCTTATTTTGCTCAATAACAGCCAGCAGAACTGCCTCTTCAGGTGAGCTTACACAACCCCGACAGACAGATGCAGTCGCGTACAATAAAACAGACACTCAGACATCTGAACTCCAGGACAACGTGGTTCAAACTCATTCACCGTGAGGACCCGACAACAAGCCTAGACCATATGATACTCAGAGTCTTTAGCTTGAAACAAACCCAGCCAGAAGAAGTGAAGAACTTTTTAATGTCTCCTCACAACTGCTGATGAAGAGAGTATGACTCATTTCACAGCAGCAGTACCGAATGTTTGTTTAGTCAGAGCTGCTGGTTTAGTTTGGACCTGGTAAAGAGGAGAAACAACTAACCATCATTAAGTGCTGCTGTGAACTGACTACTGAAGGGGAAATAAGTAGTTCTAAAAATCCCTCCATATTTTCAACTGTGACTTTCACTGACAACCACTGTAAAAACCTAAACAAATTATAAAAAGATCCAATTAACGGTGAAAAGGGATCCATTATAGTGTGTGTAAAACTGTGGTGATGACCAGAATAAGACCCGAGAGTTCTCTCTGGAGGAGCAAATATGGATAAAAAGATGCCTTCCAGGCGCTCTTCATTCCTTTTTCCTTTTCCAACAGAGTGGAACCCAAGAGCCAGTCAGACTCCACAACAGCCCCAAGAGGAAGATGAGGAGAACAGCTTCATCTCCAGCCCTCACCACATGGTATTATCCTTCCTCGCGTGCTCCTGGGACTGCAGCTCGGTGTCGCTGTCCATGTGCTTCCTCCTGCAGTACCTGACCGCCACGAAGATACCAAGCAGGACCAAGATGATGCCGCAGGCGCCTCCAACTGCCGCTGCCAGAATGCTGATTTCTGACATAGAAACTAATAAAAAGAAAGTCCAAACGCAGAGTTAAATGACAGCTGAGTGCTGACTCTGACAAACACCAACAGAATTAAAACTAAAGGAGTGCTACAGGAGACACTAAAAGCTACAGGAAAGGGAAAAAAATAGCAAGAAATAACTCTCAAAGTTCACCCACACATTTTGCCTGACCTTTGTTGACGACTTTGAGCATGGTCTCCCCGTTACTGCCGTGCACATCTGGAGGGTTGCGCACCTGGCAGATGTAGGTGCCGTTAAAGGTTGGCAGCACATTAGTCAGAGTGATGGAGGCGTCCCCTTTCAAAATATCACCTGACCACGCCACGTGACCTTGGAAACGACTCTGCGAGGGAAGATACGCCTTTTCTTGGAAGTAAAACACCTGGAATGTAAACGATCCAGCCGTCCAGCCGAATTGAGAAATTGACTCATAAATTATCCCAAACAGAAATCTAACACAGTCAAAAATGAAGAAAAAAAAAAAAAAACACTCTGAAATGATTTATTCAGCCCTAAATGTGATACCATAGATCTGAACAACAGATAAATGGTTCCCCACAGCTGCATACTTGGCCCTCTACTACTATCTACATGCCCTGTATAGTCCCATTTCAGTAATTTTACACTTATCCTTCTAAACTAATATGAAGGTAATTATCTTTGGGTGAAAGTTAAACAGCTTCAGGCACTCGTGTTAAAAGAACAAGCCAGAACTCCAGACTCAGACCTTAAATATCCACGTTAAACAGTTTCAGTGAACTGGTGACTGTGGGATTTGCGCAGGAAAGTCGAGGACGCTACCCTGCTTCAGTCGATTTTACAATGTTCCTGGTTTGTGAAACACTGAAGGATCAGTGTCCAAATGTGAGTTTAATCTCATCTGGATTTTTACGACCAACTTCTCAACAGCCAGTGATATAGTGCCATATGACCTTGAATAATAGTAATGACAATGAATCCCCCACCCCCCCCCAAAAAAAGAAACAAAAACACACGTCATAGAAAAGACACACAGCTGGTACACACCGACACATCCTGTCCTGAATTTAAGGGCCTGAAGTTCCAGGACACTGACACAGACTTAAGAGACACTGGATGAGTGGAGGTGAAGGTGCACTTCAGTCTCGCACTTGTCCCGTTGGCCACTTCCAGTTCCTTCGGTGTATAAATGTTTATTCCGCTGACGCGTCGCACTCCTGCAAAAAAAAAAAAAAAAAAAAGAAGAAAGAAATAGCCCACGTGCAAATGATGACAAGATAAGTCAATAATTAGACTGACTGGTCAAACTGGAGGTGGTTCTGAAACACGGCATTTTTTCCTTGAGAAATGTCAATGTCCTCGACTTGATTTAATCTTCACAACTAAACACAATCAGATCAAAGAGGAAATCTGGATCATGCTGGAATGATGAGCAGATCTGCAGACTACCTCTGTAGATTAAAACATTCCTGCCAGAAAATTTCAGAGAAAAAGAAGCAAAGAATGCTCAGGATGGCAGGATTCCACAGAAGAGAGGCAGTGGTTATGTTAGGGTAACAGGAATATATTAAAGTCTCTCTGTGAATAAGCACTTAAATACGATTGAAATTTGACTTGTTTCCATTGCATAAAAGGCCAAACTCTGAAGTGATTGTCTGTGCTGTAGTTTAAATATTCTCTGGTTTAACTAATAATAGTCATTAGTGCTGAAGTCCAACAGACATTTGCCATATCTGGGAATGTTCCGAGTTTTTACTGGTTCCAAGTGTAATCATTTAGCTGCAGGGCGACCTTGACATGCCAGCAGACCACAGGTGTTTGGAAGCAAGTGTCAGCAAGTGCTAATGAATATGATAAGTATGCCAAAGAATTTAAAGTTTAATTAGTTGTCCCTATAAGATTCCTGACTTGGAAAAAAAGTCTACAGATGTTTACTTTGTGTTTGGGCAACACTGGGGAATAATCAGACACTGACAATCTATATGTGATAAATGTGTCTGTACTCATTTTATAAAAATTCTGTTGCCAGTCTGCCATGTTTTTGCTAATATTACAGTTTGTGCCAAAATAACAAACATTCACGAGTTACATGCATGTTAAGATTATTAGTCCCAATAAATTCTGGACATTTGGATGAGGGATCAACGAGATTGAAAAATCTAAAACAAGTCCGGTTACCTTTTTTTTTGTTAACCCGAATTCAAAACTGGCATTTGGATAATAAAAGTGCTATGACTAGTTAACAATATGGAACCCTTCTGGTGTATTGCATAAGACACTGATCTGAGGCCCGGGACTGTACTTTTAGGTTGAACGTGCAGCTTTTATTCGCTGTCCACAATCCAGTGATCTGGCTCACACATATCTGGTGACAGAGGAACCAGGCAGGTGTATTTAGATCCTACCTAATTCCCCCAGGTGAACTCCAGCTGTTCTGTCAGGGAAAATCCATTTGAGCGACAAAATGTCTGCTGTGCCCAGAAGTCTCTTACTTCTTCGGTCGGCGAAACTCACCTGGACCCACGAATCCTCCCAAAAGAAGCAAAAGCCATATTTGATACATCCGGGAAAATATTGTAGTAATCTCCTGTAGTTTAAATCCTGTTTTAAGGTCCCTTCGTGGAATTTTTGAGCGAAATTAGGACTACAACAGTCGCCGTGGTTCTCCAGCGGTTTGCAGTTACACACTTGTGGGGCGGTGTTTCAAGCTACTCCTTTCCTTCTTGTTTAACTTGTTAGTCTGCCTAAGAGCAGACAACACCTCGATTGTCTATTTCCCGGTGACAAGCACGCAAACGTGTCGGATTTGATGTTGACTAGAGCGACAGGAAGGTGAGTCTGGTAAAGTTCACCTTTAGAAAGGTCTGTCAACTTGCGCCACCTGGTGGTCACCGTGAAGTAACAGGTGATCAGCAAGGCATTATTAGCATAGTCCGGTGCGACAAGTAAGCATGATATAATTATAATATAATATAATTACCTCTGCCAAGGGAGGGTATGTGACAGCCAGCGTCTGTCTGACTGTCTCACTGACTGTTAGCAAAATAATTCGGAAAGTTATGAACGGATTTTAATGAAATTTATAAGCCACGGAACAAGTTTAATTTTGGTGATATTTTGGAGAGACTTTAGCCTTTTGATCTTTCAAACATCATCGGCCAAGATAGGCCAAAGGGCTTTTATCATAAAAAATAAAAATAAATATATTACTGCTACTTTGGACCTTATCGTGTTCTGTCAAAAACAGCTGTTGCTACCATTAACATACACTCCTTAGCACTTTTATTTTGTCCATCTATACAGTGTAATGCAATCCAATGCAAAAGATCTTGTTTAAATTCTACCTTTTCTTTAATACAGGTATAAACATGTTCTAATACGGACAACACAGAAATCGCAGATTGTGACAAAATAATTATTTTAGATTTAAATGGCACGGGATAGAAAAAGAACAATATTGCATCTGTTTAAAATAAAATTACACTTTTATCCCCGGTCCTCTCCGGGAATATTCTAGTTCAAAGGAGGATGTTGAAAGTGTTTAGTAATAAGTTTTTACCTGTGCTAAAGGTAGGAAAACGTTAACGAGGTGAGTGGTTTTGGAATCGTTACCAAAACAATGTCCACCCATAATGCTTTGCAGCCAGACCTATTTTTCCCTGTTATTGTTTTTCAGGAAAAACGGCTGTCGTTGCAAGCAACAAATATCGAAAGTCTCTTGTTATAGCATACAAAGAATAAATTACAACATATTTAGGCGTGTTCGCAATAATCGTGAAAACCTAGTAACCGGCACATCCGGTGTGGCCTGGCTCCCTGACAGACAAGAGTAAGGGTAATAATTTCCTTTGGGGTTCTGTTTCACCATCTGCAGCGCCCTCTGTCGGTAGTGCGTCTTAATGGCGTCAGTTCTACGCTCGTCCTCTGAAAGAGTCCGTTCTCTGGCTTTTTGACACACCTATTGTTGTCTGGTCGAGTGGCTGACAGCTAGCCTTTGCTAGCGAGCATCACTGTAGGATTCACAACGGAGTGTTCAAGTTGGGGCCAAAATAACTGTTGTGAAGCCGAAGAAGCTAAGAAGTGACGGCCAGCACACAGCGAGGTATTTTATTCCGCTAGTAGATGCAGCTATTTCTGGACTACAGTCTTTTATAACGGGTGTGTAAAGTGTTAAGATCAGAGATGCAGGCATAACATCCCCTGTCATCTTAGCCAGCTAGCTAGCAGTCAAACTAACATCAGATAGAGAAACCTAGCGGTTTTAATTTGATCTGCGCCCTGATCCATAAGCCCCCGTCTGGAAATCGAAAGTAGCCTACATCCGTATTAGGCCAATCCGTCTGCTTCCCAAACCGCTTCTAGCCGCCGAATCAAATCAGTGATTTGTGCTTGTTGAGGTTTCCCTCCATCTTTCCTCCAGCATCAGCACAAACAGATTCTACCTTGGAGGTCTTTAGGCATGTTTTATTTGTCTGCAGGATGAGTGGTGATGAGGTGAACCCAGCTGCAGTGCCTCAGCCTGTGGAGGATATTCAAGGAGATGGACGGTGGATCTCTCAGGTATTATGTGCTCCCTTGTGGTAATTTCCTTCAGTTTTCAAATTAAACATTGGATTGCATTTCCTCTGATACAATTTACTCCTCAAACTTCTTTTTTGGCCAAAATTGTTGGTGTCAGCGGCCTTCGTAATATTAGTCTAAATGCACCAACATTACTCAGTGATGGCATTTTTGTTCCTTTCCCCGATTGTTTAGTTCGACTCAGTCTGTGCAAGGTTAATCCTGCCCAGCTAATGAGACTGAAGCAGTCTGCTGGAGTTCAAGCTCTCCATCAGATGGGCCAGACAAATCTCATTGAGCTCAAAGGATTTTTGTCTCAATAAGAAGGTTAACAAGTACTATTTTACAGCTGAGGTTTTAAAACTAATAGTTGTTTTAAGCTGTAAAACATTAATCCATAGCTGTGATGACTCTGAAAGCTCTGATGCAATAAAATGAATGGTAATTAGTGGCTTGTAAATAAATGAGTCTTTCTCCTTCAGCACACCAGATTCGTGCAGGAGTGTAAAGATGCTGAACCAGACGTGCTTTTTGTGGGAGATTCAATGGTGCAACTAATGCAGCAGTTTGAGGTGAGACATTGCTTTATCTTTATTGTTTTTATGCTCCCTGAAACACATTTTTGCCATCTAATTTGTGCTTTAAATGGTTTACTTTTAAAATATGTAAAGTACTGCAACGGTGTTGCCCCGATTGGTCACAGTGTTTGACCAACAGCTTTCACGTACCCAATTACTAAATCCAAAGTCTGGCTGTCTGTCTACAGGTGTGGAGGGAGCTGTTTTCTCCTCTTCATGCGCTCAGCTTTGGCATCGGAGGTGACACCACCTGTAATGTGCTGTGGAGGCTGCAGAATGGAGAGCTGGAGAACATCCGACCCAAGGTGAGCCTGCAAGAGTGTCCATTTCTGCACTTTCATGGGAAAGAGATAAAACTGCTAGAACTCGTGAATATTCCATCAAAAACTGAAGCTGCTGTGAGGAAAACCAGAGTAAAACAGAGAACAGAAATAGAAATTGTGAGGCTGCTGGGTGAGCTGTGCTCTCGTGACTTACTCTGACTTACTTTTAATTCAGTCAAAATGTACTGCCTTACATTTTAAAACATGCAAGACTTGATAAAACACACGGGGGACTTTTAGCTGATTGATTTCCTGATAAGTGACTCCCGTGTCTTGTGTTGAAAATGGTGTACGCCCGCTTTCTTTTGCATTCACAGCATTAATAAATGAGGCCCGAGGGCCTGAAAGCATATTGGGTGCAGTGACTAAATTGTCGGGGGTCTTGTCCAGGTGGTGGTGTTGTGGGTAGGAACAAACAATTACCAGCACACGGCGGAACAAGTGGCAGGGGGAATTCTTGCCATCGCTGAACTGCTGAGGTCTCACCTTCCAAAAGCCAAGATCATCGTCCTGGTGAGTAAACGCTTCCACGTAGGTATTTAAAAAAAACAAACAAAAAAAAAGAATACTTGTGATATGAGAAGTAGAAGCAGTTTCTCCTCTGGTTTCAAACTACCATGGTTGAACTCTTGAGAACTTTAGAAATGAGAAAAATATTGTTATTGTTTTTCAGAGTTTGTTGCCTCGAGGCGAGCGTCCCAACCCACTGAGGGAGAAGAACGCTGCGGTCAACGGGTTGGTGCGCTCCTGGCTGCCGCGACTGGGGCAGCAGGCACAGTTCCTGGACGTCAGCAGGGGCTTCGTCCACTCCGACGGAACCATCATCCCGCAGGACATGTTTGACTTCCTCCACTTGACGTCTTCGGGCTACCGCAGCATCGCCAAGCCCCTCAGTGACCTGCTGCTTCAGATTTTGGAGGAGACGCCAGAGGAGAGACGGGCGTCGCTGGTTTGAGGGCCGCGGCTGCGCTGCGAGTTCACCCAGAGGCATGCCTCACCCCTGGCGCTGTGGCGGGGGAGACGGGGGAGACATGTTCCTGGTGTCTGCAGGAGGACAGGGTCACTCTTTGGAGAGAAGGGTGTTAACGTGAGTGTGACAGCTCCAGATCACATTCCCAGGTGGAGCAAAGCTTAAGAGGGAGAGCGAGAGAGCTTGTTACAAGAGGGCTGCGGTAGGAACATCTGATCCAGATCACCTGAGAACATGTGGAACTGCAATAGTACCCTAACCTTCCTTCAAAGCGTTAGAAGAAGAAGAAGTACTTTATTTTATCCCAGACGTGGGAAATTAACTTGTTACAGCAGTCATTAACAATAACAATATTTAACACTGTGAAGCAAGTGGCATATAAATATGTGCAGTTCTCCATGTGCTCAAAGGTATGAGCGGAGGTTAGCATGCTAGTTATCAGCTTTGGACCTCGAAGTGTTGCTGTTTGACTGTTGATGAGAAAATCAGGAGAGTTAACTGTAACTGTTGACTTGTTTCAGTAAAAAAAAAAAAAAAAAAAAAACGGTTAATTTTAGCCTCAGTTGTCTCCTGCTTCGCTTTAAACCAAATCAGTTGACCCAGTTTGGTCAGAGACGAAGGCGCGCCAGCTCTCTCGCCCTCTCCGTGGTGCTCACCTGCTCTCCGCCTTTCTCAGTGTTGTGTCTGTTGTGCTTTCTCAGCCACCCCAGGACCCCTCCACACCTTTCAGCTGCTGTACAGCACTGTAGTCAATAACTGTCACACTGAAGAGCAATCGCCGGCCATGTGAAGAAAAAAAAAAAGCTTGTTTGTGAACTTTATTATGTGGAGCATTGTGTTATCTGACATTACTGCTGTTTTCGGCTGCACGCTTGCTTTGTTAAATAGAAGTAGTCTGTGTGGGCGTGTGTGTGCCTTAAGTGTTTTTCATGGGCGAATGTGTGCGGTATGTCTTTTTGTGGGGCAAGATGGATGTGTGGGTCATCCTGTCACACTAATTCCATCACAGACTTGGTGTGTAGAGTGCAAATATGAGCTTTTTTAAGCTTACACTGATATTTCCCCTGAGTTTATGTGCACCTGTATTTATGTACAAATGTCACTCAAATCTGAAGGAGTCTGGTTAACAGACAGGCACTGCAGTGCTCCAGTATTTGATTATTCAAAGTGAAAACAATAATTGTAACTAAAGTAGCTTTTGTGACACACCTGTACCAGTGACTGTAGCTTGATGATTGCTGGAAATGACTGGGAACTCTGTTAGGACAGCATTTGCACTGTTTTGGAACCTGATCACGTGATGTAAGTAAAGCATTCCAATAAAAAAATCCACAATAATGAAACGAAGTTGTAAATACGTTTTTCTGTCTGCCAGTTTGTCATAAAAAATAAGGGTCGTAGTCGCAGTGGTGCTGGTGTAGTGTTGTCCGTTCTCCGACAGAGGGAGCCGTTGAATCAGCTTTGAACGGAGACCTGGACTTTTTACCTAATTACTTTCCTCACATTAAATTATAATTTGTAATAACCCAGCAACAGCGTACTGTCACATTTCACATGTTCATTTACTGACTGCCACATATTTACTCAACGGTAGTAAGATAGAGTTAAATTGTAATTCACTGTCCAAAAACAACGTAGAGCTCTGGACCTACACACTCCACTACACCACACACAGAAACACACATCCACCTGTTGGACTCTAGTGTGTGCAAACCGCATGTGGCGCAACTGTATGCTACACACTGTTACTTTGCACTACTGCACGTCCATTCTGCAAGAACTGCAGGATGTTAATGTCTCATATTTTCAACGCACATTGTGACAAGCTGTGACTATTTCTGTCTCTATGAGACTGGATTTAAAATCTTACCTCATTAGTGTTTTTGCACATCATAGTCATAGCACATTGTAGTTTTTGGCACATTGTAGTTCTTTCTTGCATTTATATTTTCCTAAGGACTGGCATGTCCTTGTGTGTTTCCACTTTCAAGCTGCTGGAAATGTGAATTTCTCTTGGAGATCAATAAAGTATCTACAGTATCTATCATTTTATTGTGGCCAGAAAAAAACAGTAGTTAAATATTTGATTTTTAACTTTAAATTTCAAGGAAAACAACTCTAGTGCAAACTCTAAGCAAATACTTGCCCACAAAATCATCAGTATCATGATTTTATTGTGGTTCACCTGATTCTCCTCCACAAAAATGTGCAAAACTGCTGATTGAGTGATGAATATCAGACAAACTGAGATGAAGAAGTGTGCAGAAGAAGACTGAACTGACTGCTGCCCTCTCAGTCAAATCAATATTGGTCCTCAAGCCGACACTTTTGAGAGTAAACAGATTGTGTGTGTTTCAGATTATGTGATATTATGTGACGTAAACTTGGAATTTCCTGCAGCCTTCAATCAGTCAGTGTCACCATTTGAAGAGGGAATGACGTCTACATGTATAACAGCACCTTCATTTATGTTATGACTCATTCACGCATGTAATCTCTGTTTGTGTCAACCTCAATCTGAAGGCAACATCTAAATGTGGCACCCGTGTGGCGTCCATGGCCTCCATCTGGGTATTGTGCTGTGCAGAAAGCTGATTTATGCACATTAAGTCTTGTAAACAGTTCAGTGGAACTCCAGAGGTCCTTTCTGTGACCAGGTCATGGAAATTCATTTCCACCTATTGATTTTCTCACACCTAAAGCTAGTTCTATAGGACAAATCAGGTTGTCCTATTTACTTTTGACCCAGGGCGATCGTTTCACCTTCAGCTGACATCACCCTGCTGCATCCGAAAGAGACCTGAAGCAGATTTGGATGCTGATTAGTGCCTGAAATGGCAAATAGAGGCTCCTCAGTGAGAAATACCCTCTAGAAAAGGTCTTGAGCATGCTATTTTTTTTTCCACAAGAGAATCTATATTGTTGAAAACCTGTAGAATCCATCCTACTTTTGTCAAAAGTGACTGAAATCAAAGTCATTTGGACACATTGGCTCATGGGCGACGCATTCCTAACGGGGACTGAAGCCAGTGGACATCTACTTCACTCAGACGGTATAATCTGTCTACCTTATAGCTTCACTGTCTGTAGCATTACTTCCAGCCTGATAATCACGCTGAAAGACCTTTATTTTCCATAATCTCGAGGGCTGGGAGTTTAACTTTGCCCATTAGAGACCTGCTGTGTCCCTGCAGTCTGTATCAGTTTAGTTTTGATTTTTTTTTTATGCTCAGGACATTACAGCAGCCCAGGCAAGCGTGTTTCTGCCTCACACTCTGTCTTCCAGGCCACCGTTTTCCTTTAATAACCTATGTCATATTCATTTATTAATAATAATAACAAATACATCACAGAGACATCATTTTACATTTTAATGGCTCTTCTCTGTAAAACTCAATAGAAGTGTGACGGGAGAATCCATATATTGAAAGGTTTTTAAAGGCAACATTGAAGGATGATGTCACCTCCTCCTGACGCGTTGAAAAACGTGGGAATCAGGTGAGCTGTAGTCTCCAGAATCTCTGATAATCTTGGTCTGTTTTCTAACTAATTATTAAAGAGAGTTAATAATAAATGAATGGTAATCGACTCTGGGTTTTGCATCCTATAGCATCTAATCAGTAGGTCACAGACAATTACTCCACAGACTGGAAACTAAAAATGTCGTATTGACTTGATAATGACAATAATCACATTAATACTGGTGGATGCAGCTGAATATTTCAAAATGTTTATCTTCATCAACTTCAAACCATGGTGCTTAAGAAACCTATTTTCTGATTACTAATGCTTTCTTAGCAGCTCTCATGCAATCAAATATTGCAGCAGCATACTCACCAAAATGAAGACCTCACTAACCTCTGCTGTCTTAAAATAATTATGAATGTTGAAATATTAAACACATCATATGGTGATTCTAATGATTAACGTTAACACCTTCCTGCTGAGAGCAGCAGATTCATCAGCAGCAGAGTCAGCTTTTGGAAAACGTGAACAGAGGCAAATATTATGCTATAAAAATGTTTTTGCTAACTATTTGTGCTTGTCTTCTATCACAATTGTTTCTTTTAGCATGGGTCGGGCCGATGTAGCCAGTCAGTGGTATGTGATGATCGGTTGATGTCATTCCAGGCTAGGTTGCTCCCTTTTGTGTACCTATCGCGAGGCAGTAATGTTTTAGTTTTCCTGAGGCAATCCGCAAACGTATAAGCACATATATCTGTCAGTGAGCAGTGTCGTTCCTCAGGGCGGATGGATGAAATGAAACCTCCACTGTTTGAGCTCACCTTAAGAACCTTTCCCTGTTTCCTCTGTGATTTTCATCCTCTTTGGCTGCAGCTTTTAGTGCCAAACACAGCAGAGACTCTTGGACAGCAGGCATTTTTTTACCTGAGGATGATATGATGATTTCACATGATGCAAAACAAGAGTCAATCCATCGGTTCCATCGGTCTGACCCCCAACCAAGCAACAGTGGAAAGAAAAAAAAATCCCTTTTAACGTGACGAAGCCTTGACCAGCACCGGGCCAATATGGATCGACCCTCTGATCCCCTTCTTAGAAAGAAAAGGTGGGACGGACATAAAGAGGAGAGAAATGGGCACATACATCGTACATTAAATTACATTAAATCTACCACGAAACAATAAGGCGAGAGGAAAACATGTCCAATTGATCGCATTGTTGTACCCTGGCAACCGAAAACTACAGCGGCATAACTAAGGTGATCAGAACCGACAACAAATCCAGGGATGGTGGTGATAATACAGTCATGTTGTGGTCTGTTTTTCTTACCCTCACAGAGATCTACATTGCGAAACAGATAATCCTCTGCAACGCCATAGTTGTGTATAGCAGTAAGGAATGCTCGATTCCATCTGCTTGTTGGAGGGCTTGATGACTTTGACGGGTTTATCTGGTTTATGCAGGCTGTTGATGAGCTCACAGAGAATCTACAGGACCAAAAAATAAAGAAAAGAGGTTCCTGTAAAGACCCTCGCCTGTGCCAGCACTCGCGCAATCCGTCCTTGAGCCAGCTTCGAAACGCGGCCTCGTGCGAATCCATTCCGCTTTCGTATGTTGAGACTTTTCAGTCTGATTTTAGTAACTTTAACCTTCTAATCCCTGCTGATATCCAGATATTAGTTTTATGATGATATGATGATAATCCCTGTCATTTCACTTTCATATTTGTCAGGCAGACCCTGGTTTGTCTACACTAATGATATTTCACCCTCATATACAAGGCTTAAAATGCTCAATAAGTCACTTATAGACATTTGAACGGGAACATTTACTTACTGTATTTTTGCAGGTCTACTGAAGCAAGCACCCTTCTGAGAACCTCCTCAACTCCCTAAATCATCATTTGAAATCTTGTTTTACCCTTCTTCAAAATCATTACTACAACTTATACACATGAATCTCCCAAACATGAGAGACATAGCCTATATCATCAGTTCAGGGGTCTTTTATCAACATGTCGTTGAGAAGGCTCTTCGCCCCTCTGGAGCAGAGATTCTAACTACATCATGAATGCGGCTCACACCAAAAGAATGTGGCGCTGCAGCAGTTTGCAGATTGTTGCCACTGACACATTTAACACCTTTTTGTGTGAGAGACAGCTGTAAACTGCTGTGCACGGTTTCCGGTTATATTCTAGTTGTGACTCTGACAGATACACTGTTGGTATGCTGACTCCGACAAAGTGTGTGAGCATTTTTTACAACGTCAATGACAGCCCTTCGTTTCTGTTATCCTTTTTATTGCCTCAACCTGGCGTGTCATCAACCAAAACTGGACACGTCAGAGTTTTGCTAACCCAAATTGTAATTATTAAAAACGCTTGTTTTGGCAGAATTTTACCTTTAATGTTGTGTGATTCTGAACTGCAGCAGCACCTGGTGACTCACAGCATTTTTATCTTCTTCTACTGAAAAGGTGGAGGCACCATTATTCCACAGTCAGCATCCATCACACGAGGCGCCTGGACAGGAGGATCCGGGTGCTCTGCTCTGTGTTGATGACCCCACTCAGAGCCGCTAATTGAAAACCCGCGTGACGTCTACAGAAATTTACAAAGACAGAAGAATAAGGGGCTGCAGTAAGCGAACCAGAGACACGTGACGGTACAGTCGTTTAGTTTGAGTAGTTTGAATCTATCCATCGATCAGAATGTCTATACGCTATATATTGTCCCCACACTATGCTATATGCCACCTGGAGTATTTGTTGAGCCTGTTTATTTGAAAGTAATCATTTTCCGATGCCCAGGGGCTGTGAGGCTGTGAGGCGGGTGTATTTTCCTGTGAACACCTCAGAGGGATGGTGAGAACAGAGTTTAACACCGGGTCTCAGCTCTGCCTCAGCATGGAGGGATGTGTTACCAATTCTGGTGCTGGTGCTGCTTCGGGGCATCTATGATGTGTCCTGGCAGGCTGAGCAGCCCTACAACTAGAGCTCTGAAGCACCTCTTCCACTACCAGGCTTCATTCCTCCTTAGAATGGTCTGACCTTTTCAGTCCAATTTTAGTAACTTCAACTTTTTAATCCCTGCTGCCATTCAGATGTTAGTTTTTGCTCCTGGTCAGAAATATGCTGATAGTATAATCCCTGTCATTTACCATGTTTTACACAAATGAGATATTATGCATGAATTAATGAGGTGCTACTTTTGATTTTTGTTACTTAATCCCTTGGGCAGACTCTGGCTGGCTGTTTTGTCTACAACATTTACATTTAAATGTTTTCTGTGGCGCAGAGCAGCTCATTTAATTAATTAAGGAGATGTTTTACAACCTTCATGTAGATATGACGTGGCGTCCCTTTAAAAATGAGCACATACTTTAGCAATGTAGACTGTAAAAAATTGAACAGAAATAAAATGCTTTTATCTGGCACAAAATCCAGCTGTTCTCTTAGGGTTTGACCTTTCAGCCCTTTCCTTTTCCTTCCATCTTTACAAAAAGGTGAACATGCAGAATTCTAAAAGAATTTTAAAACACACACACACACACACACACATACACAGTTGCTCAGTGTTTTTAAGCGTGATCTGGTGATTCCAGATTAATTTGTTCCGCCGCAACTTTACATTTTAAGTGGGCCAGTCCAAGGATGTTAGTGTCAACGTGGCTGTGTACAAACTATTTTTAATATGCTGACATATAGGTGATTATTTTATCTCTTTTTTTGGATAGTGTCAGGCTGCATCCTGTAATTATCCAGTCAAGGGTGACAAAAACCCACAAAAAATTATAATAAGCAGCTTGAAAGTTGCAACTGCAAACACAGAAACTAACTCTGCTAATTTTGTTTAAACAGTGCTGTGTTATTCTTCATTGAAAAACAGGCTATTTCTAGAACACATATTGAATACATTTAAATACTATTACTTTATTATTCCCATAATGTGAATGTAGCCAGCTATTAGCATGTTACATACTGTGTATTGCAAATACTGCATGTGTTACATATTATGAGATCTAATACTGCAGTTTCAAACACAGACGGAAAGACTGGACCCCTTCCTTTCTCGGAGACTGATTTAGAACATCAGAAGATGTTCAGAAGAAAGGATGTTGGTTCGTACTTTAGCTCAAAATGCGCTGAGGCTTGTCAAGGGCAAGCCTTCAACTTTTATTAATGTGTTGCCATCATTCATCATCTTTTGCATGTGACTGAGGTTCTGATTCTTTTTATTATTTCTGTAATGGCTCCTGTGGCTGAATGCCAGCTGGAAACTGTGTGCAAGTACTAAAGCTGCTGAAAGGAACTTAGTATTAAGGTTACTCCAGTCAGAGCCTTGGTTTCATACAGTGACCTCTGTGATGGACGAGCTGACAGCTGGATCAATGACAAGACAGCATCTGTCTCAGTGTTTTGAAAGTCACATCTGCAGTTTTGTGTTAACAAACAAACAATGCGCTGGTCGGGTGTGTCGGGTCATCCTTTATTCGCACATTTAATGCCTGGAACCAGCCACCAGTTGTGAACAGTGGGTAGTGTGGCGATGAAATATGTGCAGATGAATAAAAGACTCTGGATTAAAACCACAGGCGGTCCAGTGTTGTCTGATCTTCCAGGCAGGGGAATTCTGTGTGAAGTCCTCATTTACTTGCAGGCATCATCTTATTTTCACTCCAAGTTTTGGTGGGATACTGTAAATAATTGGTTTTACCTCTAATTTTAGATAGTTGCCAACGCTCTGTAGTGTATAGTTAGTTCCTGTTGGAGGCGTTGTACTGCAGTTTTGTTGCTATTTCTTTTATTTAACATTACCGACCCACAAAGTTTGTTCTGGTCAAAACTGAAGCAGCAGAATTTTAGATATGTTGTCAGTGTTTAATATTCTTATGGGGGAGTTCAGTCAAAAGACTATTACACTAAAAGCAGGGATGAGCTTCTCCTGGGCTGAAACCTGTCATCCTGGCACTGAGCAAATGCTGTTTTTGTATTTGATTTGATATATTTTCCCTTGATAATATTAAAATCAGAAATGTATTTTTTGAATTTTCTTTTTTTAGTAACCTGCGTGTAATCACAACAGCATTGGAGGTTTGAAGGACAGCTGGAAGAAGACGTTTGATGTTTCGTCAGCTGAAAACATGCTGATGTGCTTTGTAGAAAGACAAATAGGATAATTAGAGGTCAAAGTTGGTTGAGAAGAGAGAATGAGGTGTGAACTACGCTAGACAAAAAAAAGCACATTGTGGAGAAAAGGAAATCTTTAGAGTTGATCTAAACAGTGACCCCGAGGTGAAAAACAGACATGAACGTGGACAGAGGAGGTCGGAGGGTAGCAAAAGAAAAATGTGGAGGTGGGGGATGCAGTGGGAAGAGAGAGGAGTGAGACAGGTGGTGGAGGAGAGGACCAGATGGAGACAGATAGAGTGAAGGAGGAAAGGGCAGTCTGTGCCAGGCAGGCTTTCACCTAAGTTTGCAGAAAGACTGACACAAACTGATGGGCCGAGACAGTAATGTGGAATATGATCACAAGAGGAATAATCCAATTTCAAATTAATTTTCATAAACAACTAAATAGGCAGAGTGGGGAGATCCTAAGAACACAGGAGAGGAGTAATGAACAACTGTCCCCTGCAGTGCTGTTGTATTAGCTTATGTCTGGTAATGAATCAGCTGTTGAAGAGTAGGTCACAAAGCAAGTGAAAGTTGACCAGGAGGAAAAGGTGAGTGTCTACAACTAGATAGTCAGTGTCAATCGACCTGGCAGCAGCAGAAATTATATGTTCTAACGGAATACTGATGACATTTGAGTAGCCAAACACCAAAGAGCTCATCTTGTGTGCAGTGTATGTTGTTGCTTAACAAAATTAACAGCATCGGCATTTGAGCATCCTTCTGGTTCAGAGACAAGACACTAGAACACATCTATGCCTTCCCCCGGATGTTAAAACAAGAATTAAAATAGACTGTGACAGCCAAAGGCAGCCATGGTGCAGATATCAAATCTGCTAAAAAGGACGCCAAGGGAGAGAACAGCTCACCCATGAGCCATGCAAGAAAAAAAAAAAAAAAAAAAAAAAAAATCTGTTAAACATCCAAATCCGTTCATGACCCCAGCAAATAAATGTTGTATGAGGAGATTGTAACATGTATGACTGGGTTGATGGAATTATCAGCACAAATATCAGCGCAGAGCAAATGATTTCAGTTGAAGGTGGCATATGGCTCATCTGTTTGGTTGCATCAGCAAGCCCGTCCATACTCTATCCCCCAGCTTGCACTTTCCTGTTTAATGATAGTCAGCACAGCCAGCCAGCATGTTTGTTTTTGCATGTATGGTTTACCTTACCCTTGCAGTTATACAGTGCCCAGGTTTCAGACCGAGTGAGCTGCTTCACCGATACAATAAGTAAAAGAGACACTTCTCTGCATATGCAGGTAACAAAATGCAATTAAACAAGACTCTGTGCTCAGTTTTACTGTAAGCCTGACTCCAGGTGACCCCAATTTGTGACTGTTGCCTTATTTTTAGATATGAGTTTTTGACACAAAGGTGCTGCTGCAGTTTGTGGTCCTTGAGTGGCAGCTTATGTAAGTCCACTAAAATCGTTCAAGGTGTGCAGCCCAGATAAGCATGACCGGGCGCTTTAAATGTCATATTACAAAAGGGTTGTAGTTTCCGTATTTAGAGTCTCTGATATCCATTTTTCTTACCGTGCTTGGTGAGCAAGCAGCCGAATTGCACTCATTTCATTCTGCTTGTACCTGTGGTGGGGCTGCAGCATAAAGCCCAGCACAGCGTGTGTGCTTTGTGTTGGTGCAGTGCTGCCCTTCATTATAGTCTCTGTGGTGCTTAACATCATTACAGCCCTCCTGTCACCACAGCAACCAGCTGTGTGTGTGTGTGTGTGTGTGTGTGTGAGGGAGGGAGAGAGGGGAGGAGTCAATCATGGGTGACAATAAAAACACTTTAAGCCCTTTAAGTGAATGAATGACCAAAGAATTCATTACTCTAAATACTATCATAGGGTCCACTTTATTAACACACCTGTGCATCACCCATATCCTTCCTCTGCTCGCTTCACGGGGCTTTCAGCATTCCCAGGACACAGCCACATAATGCCCGCATCGACTGAAGCCTTAATAACACTAAAAGGTTCACCGCCCCCCGCACGTCTCCCGCACTAGCCTCACTTATTACTGGAACTATCAGGTCCCCTCACATAACTTACCTGCCCGTGAGTCACATTGAGCCCGAGAAACAGCAACGCGAGAAGCTTTTGTCTGTAACGCCCTGCAGAATCTGCAGTGCAAAAGTGGGGAAGTTCTGAGCCATCACTGCGCTTTAGTCAGCACTTTAGATGACACGGACGTGAACAGGTTGAATATCTATAATTTATTAAAGGAATGTCAGAGCGCACTAATGCATCATTTTGAGACGTATCATCCCTCTGTGTTGAATAATAAATATTCAAGCAGCTTTTGAAGCTGTGAAGCTGAAAACACCGCAGAATATTTTTGCAGGCTGTGTTGTAAATATCTATACAGCAGTAAACGATGCAGAAGAATTAGTGTCCAATAGCCATGGTGGGAAGTATGAAAATCTTTTAATACTTGTATATCTTTACGTCTCAGGGATAATATGATAACCTGGATCTTCAGTTACACCTCCACAACCTCCACACAGAACACCTATTAACTGAGGGCAGCAAGTTTAAAGAGGCTTAAGAATAAATCAGTGTTTGATCCCAAATAAATAACATGAGATATCCCCCACTGCTGCTAACTATAAACCGCTATCATGGCAATTAACGCAGCACAGCCATTTTCACGGTTTGCATAATAATTTATTCACATATATTATTTTTTGCACATACTTTATTTTATTATTGCTGCAGATTTGGAACATGTCAGGTATTCACTTCCAACGTTCCCGCACCGGGATTCTATATCTCTCTAATGTTCATCTTCATGCATGCTAAGTATTACATTTAATAGGATGCAAATAAATAAAAAGCCTCTCTCTTTTTTTTTTTTTTACATGTCATCATCTATCCTGTTGATCAACGCTTCTGGAACATGCCATTTTTAAAGTCCACAGTGGGAAACACTTCTTTTTTCAGGACACACAGTCTGCATTGGAGTTAACAGTGAGCACATGAATAATACATATTATTAAAGCTGGTAATCTATGATCATTAGCTCTGAAACCCATGCTCCCTCATCCACATGAAGCCCATCTATACTGGACAGGAAAAATGCTTACCCTAAATATTATATCTCATCTATATACAGTAACTTTGATATGGCACCATATATGCTTGTGGAAATAAAATCTCAAGGTTTAAAATATCTGTGAGTATTTTTTTTACCTTTATTTGAAAAAGAATCCTTTAAATAACTCTATCAACACTTTTAAAAGTGCAAACACTTGCATTATTTTTTTTCTTTTTTTGGACTGTTTTGTGTGGCTTCTGGGAGGAAACCTCGTGCCTGACAAGGCAGTGAGAACCTCACGGTGTGTTAACACTGCTGAAAAATAACTCAAACTCGTCTTCAATGCACCGCATGGCTCACAACGTTGAGTAAAAGCTCTCAGGCAATGTCACTCTGGAGTGATTGCTGCAGATTGCTACAGAAAATATGAGAAGTGATAGAAAAATTAAATCCCAGAACACCGACATGTTCCGAGTCTGAGCTAATGCCGTTGATTGTTATTGGGTGGTTTGTGTAAATTTCTTTGAACATGTTTAAAAGGTGCTTGTTTGTCCTCCAAGTGACTTTACTTGGAGATTATGGACAACGAGAAAGAACATTATCTCAAACTGGTTCAGCATTCAGTTTTCTGAAGTCAGAAATTGGCTTTTTTTTCCCTCGTGTAGTACATGCGTATGCATGCACACGCTTAAGCCCTTGCATATGCACACATAAAAGAAAACTAAGGGGATTATTTCTGACCTACAGCAAAGATAAAACATTAAAATTCAAATAATTCCACTTATCTTAACATCTTTTTATTATTAGTAGTGATTCATAAGTTTGATCTTTTTGGGTTCTTTGAAGGCACCTAGTGTCACCTAGGCAAAGCGAAACTCTCCGTCCTGTGAGCTTTAGGAATAAGTTTTGTTCCAGAACACAGTTGCCTTTGCAGTTAAATGTTTCTAATTCATGTCCAAGTCTTGATGCTTCATCGTGACTACATAGAGTCTGTCTGTGCTCCTAAATAATAATGCAGTGGTGACTTTTGTGCCCTAAAGTTTCAGATTTCTGGACCAGGGAAAAGCTCTTCTCAAAAATGTAAGAAGTCCTCGAGCCCCTGGGCAGAGAAGCCTCTGTCAGACGTAGGCTGACTCACTGGACTGGGTCCTGCCCAGGTTTGGGGCCTGGGACAGGTGAGACACATCCTTCTTGCGGAGTTCACAGATGGACTTCCTCCGAGCCTGCACCCCCCGGATGGCCGTCTTTATCTTCCTCCAGCCGATGTGGTTGAGCTCAGCCAGGTTGAGCAGCACACATATGCCACTGACGGCAAACATAAAGACCAGAAACACAGTCTTTTCTGTGGGACGTGATACGTAACACTCGACTTCCTTCACACAGGGGTAGCGATCACACTCAAACATTCCTGGAACGTTGAAGCCATACAGGAAGTACTGGCCTGCCAAGAAGCCTATCTCCAGCGCATTGCGGAACACCACCTGGATGACGTAAAAACGGGAAATACCTTCCTGCCGCCGAACTTTGGCACTCTTGTGTGTCGGAGGGAGTCCCCGGGGTCCATTGGGGATTTCCTTGACCTCCAGGCAGTCGTGGTCTTCTTTACTGCTGTCAGGATGCACCAGAATACCATTTATGTAGCGTGAGTGGATCTTGCGAGCGTGATGGTCGTGATGGCGACCGTGGTGACCATGACCATGGTGATCCATGTAAGGATGCAGGAGGGAGTAGCTTCGGTCACGCGCTTTGGCAGACTGGTGAACGGAATATGTGATGAAGCACAGGCTTGGTGTACACACTAAGATGATCTGGAAGACCCAGTAGCGGATGTGTGAGATGGGAAAGGCCTTGTCGTAGCAGGCCTGGTTGCAGCCAGGCTGCATGGTGTTGCAGATGAACATGATCTGCTCGTCCTCGTACACCTTCTCACCCACTATGCCGACTATTAGGATGCGAAAGATCACCACCACTGTCAGCAGGATCCTGGAGAAGAGACAAAAACAGAAAAAAAGATGGGACATAAAAAACGAGGACATTTGTTAATGAGGACCACAGACTGGGGAGAAAAAAATTCATTAAGGCTAATCTATTTTTGATTATTTATCTATAATAAGCCAATTATTTCATCTAAAATGTTCCAGCTTAAGTTCCTGAGGTTGAAAACCTGTCTATGGTACCTGAAATCGTGGCTGTGTCTACTCGTTATTGCTGAGACAAACAACACCAACATGGAGGTGTTTGCATCAACACAGCATGCACACTTCTGCTCACTAATCAAAAGAAACTGAGACAGGTGATTTCACACTTTTCACACGCTGCTGCAGCAAGTGGGATGTACATGGACAGGACTGTGTGTGCGTGTGTGTGAGTGTACATGCAGCAGAGTTATCGGGCTGATTCACGGGGTTGCGCAGTAAAACAGAGCAACTGCTGTTTCTTCACGTAAGCCTTGCTGTTCCTACATTTTGCAACTTATTTATGGGTTAAAGTTTTAAAAGACACGTCACATTTATGCTGTGATTATTAGTCGCTTAGTGCCACACTGCAAGTGCTGAACCAGGTGGCCTCCTCTAAAAAACGCAGGGAGCATCCAAGGAGCGTCATTAGTGAATTACAGACAGCGGGATCCAGGAGTAGGAGGATCTATCGAGCAGCTTTTTCCTCTGAGAAACTGGTGTGCGGTGTTGTCGTTTGGTCTCGATCCAGCATGGGTGCTGCGGAGGAGGACTGGGGGGTTCAGGCTGCACTGTCAGCTCTTTCTAATGAGCAGTGGATTGCTCCATATATCGGTGGGAGCCCTGGTAATTCTGCCTCTGCACCGTGGATGATTATGCTTCCCATGTGGAGTAGCCAATTATATAAAAATGCACTTGTTTCTGAACACAAGAGAGCCATTTCAGGCTACCAAAGGGGACAGAGGTGGCTGGCAGCTGATCACAGATGGGCAGGGACAACTGGTGGTTTAATAATGGCTGTGAGATCATCAGTGTAAAGCAAAATAATTCCTGCTCATATTATATATGAACATAAAAAGTCTATCTTGGGCTTTTTCACTTCATGGTGTCGCATTTAATGGGAATTTAAAAGACCTGTGGGTTGCCACAGCAACGTGGAGGAAGCAAAAGGTGATAAAGGGGATGTTGAAGCGTTAAAATGATGAAATGATGCAGATTTGCAGTACATTGGCTCGATACAGAGGCTGCTACTATACATCTGACTTAAACTGATCTGGGCATTTTTTTCCTTGTGTGTTCCTTGTGTGTCTGTGCTGCATTTTCTGTTCCACTCTTTACAGTCATTGGGATTCATCGAATGTCAGAACACTGCAGTGAGCTGCTTCTTCCTGTTCTCGTTGACAGTGGCCAAAGTACATTTGTAATGCATTTCGTAGGATTTACATGAACCTGTTAGATACAGCACAGAACAATGCACAAGTCTTTTTCTAATGTAATGAACTAAGCACAAAAAAATATATATATAATGGTTTTATGTGTGATAGATGAATGAAAAGTCAAAGGTGTAAGAGCCGCTCATGTTTTAGTGCTGGAGAGACTTAAAATAGAGCATCGCAGTGCTGCAGGACTGTTCCTGCTCCACCTGTGATTGTGCTCTTGTGAGGCAGTTTGTGAGAGAAAGACAGAGGACAGAATCACTCATGCGCGCCGCTCGTGCAAAATGGCAAATATGTCTGCTCGTCAGTGCTCGGAGCAGCTGGGAGCTTACATGCTACATTGGCTTGCATCATGTCTGCACAAACATACAAAGCATCTCTGCGATTGTCTTCCCTGGTTTAAAAACAGGTTGTAGGTCCTTTGTTGGGTTCGTATCAAAATGGTTGACACAAACATTTCAGGAGCTAATATATGAAATTATCGACAAAACCTTTATTACATTTAGCTTTGTTGTGTCTCAGCTTCTTTTATATATATAAATGTACTTTAGCTATAGTTTTGAATCTATGTGTAATTTTGATTCACCAGACAGTCTAATGAAAACATGCAAATGTACACAGGTGACAGTGTTAACCAATTTTATACCACAGACAGGAGAGAGGGGAAAATCTCTTCAACTCTTCCGACATTAAATTTGCAGCCTTGCCTGTGGATGCGTATGTGCATGTACACGTCATCTGCTGGATAACAAGATAATCAGCACGGGGCAGTTTGCTGCGTTAGCACAAAGCAGTGGACTAAGGTTATCTGCAAACATCAGTGTTTTAAGAGCCGCAGAAGCCAGTACTGTACGTCAGAGCAGATGGTGTCAGGACTACCTTCAGAGGCCTGAATCTGCAGAATATCGAATAAACACTATCAAATGAATATATATTATGAAATAACTCATAGAGCTTGTACAAAAACTCTTATAAAACGGATTTAAATTGTTCTGTCATGTCTTTTCTTAACGAATTTTTTTACTGCCTCTCTTGCCCTTTTCCTTCATCTTGAACTCATCACTCTGAGATTTGCTTAATCCCAAACAGTTCTGGAGATTTAATGAAACACGTCTCCTCACGGCCCTGGACTGGGCTTACTTGTGACAGTTGTGCTGCATCACTGACAACTAGATTTCGCGGATGGCTCTGCGAGGATGAGCTCACATCTATGCTTTTAAGCACCTGATTCTTCATGACTGGCAAAGTAAGACGTGCACGTCAGCGGACAGACTGACCTGTAAGTAAGATCGAATGTGCGTTATGTGTAGAGCTGCTGGTGTGTTGGCTGGATGTGCAGGATCCTGTCTTTCCCAGTGGCACACACACACACACACACACACACACAGACACACACACACACATATTCATACAGCAGCTGCTGTCAGTAACCACTAGGGACAAGCATTGCCAGAAGCACAACGGCAGATGGAATGGTAAACACACAGACACACACACACACCCTCCACTACCTCACACACATATGCACACAGTCAAAGTAAATGTCTTTTTGCTTTATGTGTATAGTGTTCCAACATCCAGGCCTGTATCAGCGAGATCCAGGTGTGGTGTTAGAGAGACCTGGAGTAAAACTATTCCCGGTGTCCATACGCTCCTAATTCCACGCTACACTGATTGCTGACGGCAGCGCTTAATGAATAAAGACCTCACTAGGCTCAGAAATTAGTCAGCCTAATTATCAGAGTGCAGACATTCCTTTCCCCACAGCTACTGCTACTCTCTCGAACTCTTGTAATAGTTTTACTTATCGCTCACACATCAGGTCGACATGCACGACTGCCACGGTCGTGATGAATGCATTAATTTAATACGCCATCAACGAAAGTGCTTTATTTCCCCTTAAAATTTTTACGAGAAACAATTACTTGGAATTTAAACTACAAAAGGGGCTGGAACTAGAAAAATCAAGACCAGCTCAAGATAAAATCTTCAGTCTTGTACAGATGAAAAACCCATTGGATTATTGTCTGAATTGTATTTTTATAGTAGAATCAGGGTTGATAAAGCCATGATGTCCATCTTCAGGCATAAGAAAGTGTTGTTGGTTCATGGTATTTTTTTTTCCCACTGTAACCAAGCCAGCAATTAGAAGCGTGCGACTGACACAGTTGCACCCCCTCAGTCGTCAGGGTCACTGACATGGCTGGCTAAGCATTGGCCCACTTGGCCACCTTGAAGTGAAGAAAGGATGAAAAGTCAGATGTGGAGAAATGTTAATTGATTCCTCTCCTGAATGGAATCAGCCTCTGTCTCCGTCTCTGTAACTTGTTCTTACAGTCAAATTTAAATTTCTTTCCTGCAAGTGAAGATTAACATAAACCTCTGCCGCAGAATTAACCAGGGTTACCACTATTTTTATGGAATGTGGCTGAAACAATGCTGGAAAAAAAGTCTACTGCACTAAAGGCAAATAAACTTTACAAGAGAACG
Organism: Pao palembangensis; assembly: GCA_015343265.1. Lineage (NCBI taxonomy): Eukaryota > Metazoa > Chordata > Actinopteri > Tetraodontiformes > Tetraodontidae > Pao > Pao palembangensis. The sequence continues at coordinate 6,455,829 of CM027094.1, read as the reverse complement.
TGGTCAGTAAAGCTCGCACACGCACCATCGATGTGTTGCGCAAGTGAATAATCACCTGCGGGGACTGAAAGCTGAGCTCAGCCTTATTGGGAAAATCCCCCTGTAGTCCCCCAGCAGTGATCAATAGCATGCAGCACCAGGGATCGCTGCGCAAATAAACTAATGACAACTCTAGATGTGCAGGAAAATGTTTTCATTCCGAGCGCTGCTCTGTTCCTGGCTGCAGCATGATGGATTACTAATCCTGTCAAACGCTGCAATATTGCTTCCAGTTTCTCATCCGTCTGCGGTGCAACCTTCACCAGCCGTGTAGAGTTTGTGCAGGCAGCTTAAAAAACATACCAGGGTGATGTCCTCAAGTAATCTTACAAGCCAAATTATTTTGGGAGAAGAAGATGGCCATTTCTTCAAGTAAGGTACCTTGGTGCTGGTGGAAGCCCTGGCCCCATTAGCCTGGAGAACGCATAAGTGCGGCCACAGGAGCCATCCTTTCCTCACTTATATTTGGTTTCACTGAATCTTTTAAGACTTTCCCATTTGTTTTCCACATTGTCAATACAGCTGAAGTGCAGCAGCTGGTGTTTTGCACCATGCTACCCCTTAGAATCAGCATCATATTTTCATGAACACCAGTTCTTTCTTCTACCATTTGGTTACATTTTTAATAAGCTCTTCAGAAGCGTGATGGATGATAAATAAATGCATTCATTATCTGCAAGATGAAACATGTTTAGAGAACCAATACCACGAGAATAATAATATATGCTCAAATGGGATGTATTATTTTAATAATCTGCTTCCCGCTGCTGTGGAATTGGCCTCTATTTGTAATGGTGCAAAGGAGGAGAAGGCAAACATATTTATGATATTGCTTTTCTGAAGCTGTTCTGCAAATGTCAGTTATTAGAGAAGTGCACTAAGCCACATGAGGTGATTGTTTCAGTCACTATTTGCCTCTGCAAAACCAACTGGGTTAAGAGCCCCCAGGTGGACCTTTCAGGAGAATAAAGATAATGGATCATTTTAAGCCGCGTTCTCATGCACAAGGTAATTTGGTTTGACCACCACTCAAAAGAAAGAAGAAAAAAGGTCATCTGGAGAAATAAGGTGAGAAGCAACATTTTATAAATGTCACTGACTTTGAGCCTGTTAACAAGATCGAGCTAAATGGCGTCTGGCTGAGGTTTCCTCACCTGCTGCTCACTTCCTCTGTCATTTGTTCTATTAGATGAACTGATGTCAGCAGCAACCTGGCTTGTCTCCTCCCTCTTCCTCTGATAACCATCCATAATTTATCTCAACTTTCTTTTCTTTTTTGCAAAGGTTCTGTCATTTCAGCCGTGTGTTATATAACACAGGAGAGTTTGTGTAATGCACGCTGTGTGACAGGTTGTTTGCTGCACCAGCCCTGACAGTTGGCGTCATGTCCAATCAAACAAGAAAATTTGGATTCATCACAGTTTATAATTTACAGAAAAAAATTCTTTAAACAGCTGCTGTATTGGCTCACACACACACGCTTCTGTGCGTGTTTGGAGCCCCTCCTCATCCACGCAGCGGCCACATCCTGACTTTGTGCAGACATCTCCAGAGGAGACCTGACACAGATTCTCAGCAGCAAACCTCTGCAGAGGGAAAACTTCTCTCGTCCTGCCTCTGCAGCTTCCATACGGCAACCTTTATTATTTCATCTTCCCTCAGATTGCTCCAGTCCTCCATTATCTCTGCCTCTTCATTCGCTCTACTTGTCTTTGCCACTGACCTGACTACAGCATTGCAGTGCAGGCAAAGATGCATCAGCACACTTGTTTTTCTTTCTTCCTTCCTACCTGCAAGGTGTTTGACCCAAAGGCTTCTCCGTTCACGGTGCATGCACGCAGTAATGTGTGTTTATTTTCCTCAAACATGCCAGGCAAGAATATTCACCTGTGGTCAACATCTGAGGTTCTGCTGAAACAAAATACAGTATACTGTGTTTCTGTCTAATAGGATTTTTGTTGCGTTTAATCTAATCTCCATATCTGGATATTTAGTAGTTTGCAGGATTTAGTGAAAGCACTTTAGATTTTAACAGATCTGCAAAGGAAACAAGCTGTTGTTTGACCTCTAGATGAATCATATATTTGCCTGTGAATGAATTTTGCAAAGGTGTCCAAACACAAAGACGATAAGCTAAAGGAAGAGTGTTTTTTTTTTTTTACATAATTTAAACATCTCTCATAGTTTAGACTTAAAATATTCCACATGTAGAATTTTAGCATCACATGTACAGTTTTGAATATAAAGTAAATCTTCAAACATTATCAAGGCTGAATGATGTATCATAAATGTGTGAACACATTAGTGTGATAACTATTTATTGTCTTTTCTTTTATCAAATGAGCCTTAAAAATTTTATATAGCATTTTATTATAAACACTGATTATATCTGCAGGTCTGGTAATGTCTCCTAGCTTTTGGCAGGATAAATCTGTCAATTAAGAGTAGAAACTTAATTCATTTGTCCTCATTAATGCACTTAGACACTTTATTGGCCCCCTGACTCTTCTGCTGAGAGTCACAATACACAACTGAATACACAGTAAATTGGGTTTGGGTGAGAAACCAAAGTTAATGCAGCCTTGACAATGATTTCTTTCATTGCGTAGTCATAATTACAGTTGATTATTCATGCACACCCACTGCATATTGCCCAGCTAGAGAGCATATGGAAATCACAAGACACAACATTAATCTTTGAATCAGTCATCATATGCAAGCCACCAGTGGTTAGTCAGAGGCACAGAAGCAACTCTCAACTGTCCGTCCCTGGCAAAGGCCAATATTAAGCTAACCTATGCCCCGCGATAGAGGTGATCCATTTCTACTTTCACCACGCTTAGGTATGCCTGGGACAATTACCGAGCCTATGCTAGGACATAGGTTAGCTTAAAACCTACAATTAAGGGAGAGCTTAATTGTAGCTGGATTAGCCAGTCTCGACACCCTCAAGGCTGCCTGACTGTGTGTCAGAGCTGCGAGGGTTGGCACCAAGACAGATGACTAACATGCAACCCTGTTCCAAAGTTCCGCAGGGGAGACCTTTCAGCCACGGGGAGATATCACTGGTCTGTACTTTGGAACCGTATCTTCTAAACTGCAAGGTTACACATGCAAACCCTGCACACATCCTACATGTAACGGTTTCTGGCATTTTGCGTCATGCTCCAGGACACGCCCTGTGAAGTGCAGGACTTCAAGATGCACAATGGTGCAATGCTACATTTGATTGTGTTCACAAATGCATCAGGACACACCTGACCACACCCAACTAGGTCGTTGGGTGTGGTCAGTGGTGCAACAGACTTGAACCTTTCAACCCATAGAGGTCAGTATCACAATTTGGACTCTATATGTAATCATTGTGGAGTTGCTGATTAGCAATCTCGGAGGCATCTTTACAGCACAACACTGTGCTGGAAGTGAACAATTCTTCAACTTGCTGGTACATCCAAAACATTTTGATGATTTGAATTTGAAATTGTCATTAATTTCCTGACCATGCAGACACATTCTTGGGGATCAAGTCTTTATTTTAACTAGTTTTGTGTTATTGCTAACACTGTCTGATTGTGTCTTATACCTGACTATAATTAGACTGAATTGAGACAACCACTTATTATTAGTACACCTAAAGGTCTCTCTTCACCAGTCCTCATCAAAACTCTCCAATGTTTTATTAGATATTCTGCAAAGAAGCTAAATTAGCAGAACACAATTGGCTTGATACCAGTAAAAGTAAATCAGGGATTTGCACTCTAAAAAACTCAAAAGTACTTTGCAAAGGGATTCCAAAGTCAATGTTTCCTAACTCGCATAGCGTAAGCATGCAGTGGATGAAGGGAGCCTCATTGGAAATCAGCTAATGTTACACCTGATGCCCAAGGGTCAGCTAAAGAGCCTTGTCGGACAAACACAATCTGAGGGGAGCCAAAACACAGAGGGATAATTTATAAAGCATTTTCACATATTCAGCACAGTAACACAAAGCTAATGTCTTACAAGGAGGATTTTTTATTTTTTTTTACCTATCAGTGATCTACTTTTGCAATAAAAAAAAATCATGTTTGTATTGAACCAGAGAAACCACTGCTAACTTCCATAAATTTAAGAATTTATTAAAACATTCTGACAACCAGTGAATTGCATGATCATTAAATAGCTCAAATTAAGAACAACATCAGAGTACTGATATTTTAAGAGAGGTAGCAGGCAAATTGAGAGTTGCTTCTGTGCCTCTGAAAAACTGTTCGTGGCTTAAGGTCATTCAATCATCCAGAGATTCATTGTCAGCTTCTCTTGCCAGGACAGGGTTTTAAAGCTGCATTAAGAAATCATTGACCACTAGGGGGCAGAAAGACTCCAGAACAATTTCACAACAGTTAGCGTTTAGCTCATGAAGTTGTTATGGCTAACATGTTAGCAAACGGTTGCCTACTTACAAATCCAGGAGAAACAGACCAACACGGACATCCCTTTCGTCTCCTTTTTCTGGCCACCTGTTGAATGTAATTCCAATATTCACTGGGATTTAGCCCTTGTTTGGTCTTAATGAGAAAAATGTGTTGCTTTAACTAAGTAAAAGCTGCTGAGCTATATACTTTTGACTCTTTACCATGTAACACTGGACAACTAGTCAATTTTAGCCCATTTTGTTGCTGTGAAAAACCAAAAGAATGGGAAAATGGCTAAGAGATTAATTTCAGATATAACAGTGCTGATCCCATAACAAGGACGGAGTCAAAAAAAATTACTTAATGCATCTTTAAATCAAGTCATCATGGTCCAAAATTTGTAGATTTTTATTCTGCCTGAAGACCAAATTAGGGTATTTCATTGGTTAATTGGTTCATTGGGAATCTCCAAAGCATATTTTTGCATTCTCTGATACATTTTGGTAATGCAACTCACATCATATCTGATATCACTGCAATGTCACAGATTTTAAAAGATGTGGCTTTATCATGGCTCTGTGCCCAGTGCACAATGTAGTCAATAAAGGTGTGAGCCAATTTTCACTCCTTTAACTGACACCGTGCAGCCCACACACACACACACATGCGCACACGTACACACACACACACAGAGAAAACAAAGCTCCTGAGTATAGAGAAGGTTAGGTTGTGCCCTTGATGCAGACTACCTGAGGTCTGCGTTAATGAGCACAGCAGTGCAGGCCAAACCATATTTCCCCGATAGATACATTTCAAATCACAAGACCCCCAGCCTGACATTCAGATTGTGTTTAATGGGTGGAAAATTCTGCTTTGCATTTAATTAATTGTACAGAGATGTAGGGCTCTTTTTTCTTCTTTTTTTCAGCGGATTTTACAGCATTTCCCCATGGCACATCCCCACTGCTAATCAAACTACAAGTTTATCTGTTCAACCCTCCACCAGCAACCTTTCCACACAAGTATTGACTGCTAGGACCACACCAAACTGTAGTGCCAGCGTCTCTGACAAAGAGAAAAAAGCTGAATGAGGGACTACAGCGTGTGTCTGTCTTCCCTTTGGTTCGCACAGTTCACAGACGTTAATTCCCGCTCTAATTTTACCTTCCGCACCTGCTTGCTCACCATCCTCTCATCTTCTGCACCTCTGCTCTCATCTCACTCCCACTCCCCATTTCAACCTTCTGTCCCATTGGTCCATGGCCAACAGCAGCAAGCCCCATCTATCAATACCCTGGCTATCGGCTAATATCAACACGGGAACCTCTCTGACTTAACCATAATACCCAGTAAAGCCTGCTATTGATTATGTGCAATCAGTTTATCCCTTAACTATGAGTGTAGAGGATGGGGTGAGGAGTGTTGTGGAGGACTATATAAAAAACGAGAAGCCTGGAGACAAGTGGGGGGGGGGGGTTTAGGGGTTTCATCAGGTAATCTGAACAATCGCTTGACACAATCAGAAAATGAAACATCTACTCACGATGATTGATCAGAGTCTTACCTTCCAATCATAGTGGAGTGCTGCTGGACAGCCGCTTCCAGCAAACGCTCCAAAATGGTCCATTCCCCCATGGTGGCAGCAAAGTGGAACCTCTGTCAGATGAAAGTGGGGTGGGGGGACTGGTCCCTCTCCCAGGTCTCAGGACCAGCCTACACCGTTTTTTGACGGGAATTACATTGAAGCCCTGCCAGTTGCCTTGACCTCTACACTTTGACCTGGCGTCTCGTCACTGCGTCTCTCAGTCTCTCTCTGTGTGAGAGGGGGTCTCCACCGATCCCGGGCCGGTCCCGTTCTGCCTCTCTTCCCAGGCGAGGAGGAGTACTGAACTGATTATCTCCCCCACCTCCTGTGCAGTGATGCTTGTCCTCCCCCTTCCGTACCGCTGTGCTGCGATACAGCATATGCTATAGCTCACTACATGACAGTCATGATCTCCCCGTCTTTTCAGCTCGCCTCTCCCCCTTTCCTCTCTCTGTCCTTCCCTGCCTTGCTCTTTGTCCTCCTCCCTACCTTGAGGGTGCTCCTTGTGCTCTACCTGCCATCAGAGCTGCCCTGCGCTCATCCTCCCATCCTGCAGGGTCTTGGCTGCACTGGTCCAAATGTTGCTTCAACACACAAACAAACACTCGTTGGCTGTAGCTGATCTTCCTTGGCTCACCTCACTGGTTGTAAACACACCCTCTGTGACAGAAACACAGCGCTGAGTCTTTGACTTCGTTCTGAGGGCTGCGGGTGCACACCAGCACAAAAAGCTCCTGCCTGCTGAGTGTCACTTTATGACTGGAGGAATGGTAGCTCCCACAGCTCCGAGCGCTGCAAGGATCCATAAAATCTTCACATACACACACTCACACACACACACACACACAAACAGACACACACGCGTGCACACGCTGCCACCCAGCCCCTCGGTAATAAATCAGCTGCTTTGCTGCATCCAGTGAGGCTGAACCGAGGCAGAGTGCCGGCTGCAAACCTGCTGTCCTGTGTTGTCTCCCTGGTTAATTTCAGCACAGTCCAGTGCTCATAGTCGTGTCTGCCGCACAGAGCGGGGACGAAACGCTGTCCGATGGAGCCTGTTTCTGGGCTCCATCATCTTTCCCCCCCTCCTTCGACCTCTCTTGTCCTCCTTCCTCTCGTTTTCTCTCGTCTGCCTGCAGAACTTGGCGACTCTGCCTTTCTCCCTGTGTCGCCTTCACGTTCTCTGTCTTGCTCATGAAACCGCTCTATCTCTGTCACACGCTGAGCCTGCATCAACCCCCAACACCGCTTCCATCTCCTCCTCCTCCTCCTTCTCTCTTAGATCTTTTCTTTCCCCTCCCTCGCTCACTCTTGCTCGCTCCCCCATTCCCTCCATCCTCTGGTAAATGTGCTACCCTAATCGCTGCCTCCCTTATGTTTGCAAGAATGCTTCACACTGCTCTTGCCTCCTGTTAGTATCTGACATTAGAGAGAAAACAGGGGGTTTTGGTGATCAAACACAATCCTTTGTTCCAGTCTGGAAGCGGTGTTTCCCAGTCTCAGCCTCTGTCACACATGATCCAGCTTCCAGGAGCTTGATTACAGGAGGATTGTGGCTCTGCTCCATCCCTTCCCCCCAACTCTGTCCTTCCCTTTTCCATTTCACCATCTTGGGGATGAGAGCACACCTATTTTACCCTGACCCAACCCTTGTACCCTTCCTGTATTCCCCATCTTCTGTTCCTCACTCTCTCCATCAAGCCTTCCTTCATTACAGCCACTCAGTCTCTCTCTCTCTCTCTCTCTCTGGAGACATGAGCACTGTACTTTGCCGTGACATTGAAGCTGCAGTCATTAGATTTATATTAGTGTTGGGGAGGTGGAATGTTCTTCCTCTAGTGCACACAGAGAGGTTCAGGCAGATGTGCAGTGCTTGGTTAGAGCATCAGACTCAGAGGCAGGCAACAAAAGAAGAGCGAAAAAAATAAGACAACTGTGAGTCACAGCCAGTAGTTAAGAGGTAAATGATGCAGTAACCTTCTGTCATAGATAAAGTCATGGGTTGAAGTTACAAGTTCACTTCATTTCCTGGTTTGTCCTCACTCACTTTGCTCGTTATCCATTCAAATGTTCTTTAGATTTATATTGAAGTGAAACAGAGATGCATGTCCTTGTAGCATTTAAGTAAACAAACAAAAAAAGATATTAGATATTACTTACTTAAAGATATTACAGATCAAAAGAACCTTTCAAAGCATTTTCCCTGATGTGTACCTGCATATCTAACGAGACAGATCACAAAATTCATCTTGTGTGAAGGAGATTAGCTGTGTGGCTGGGTGGGGAGAGAGCAAATGGGGATTTTGTTAGATCAGCATCTTCAGTCAAGTCTTTCCCTGATCAAGGACATATGAATGCTGTTGAGGAGAAAGGAGGAGGGCAATGATGGCTCTCTCTCCCTCCCTCTCGATCCCTCCCTCTTTCTCTCTCCTTTATTTCCCAGACACAGAGCAGCAGAGTTGGCCTCAGCTGGTCAGCACTCAGAGAAGAGAGTGGATGGAGAGCACATGAATGAAGCAGAGTCGCAGGTGTGTCTTTAGTGACCTAGAACATTTAGTTCAAGCCCACATTAACTCACACACCGCACTCACACACTTGTGGTGTCATTCATCTGCATCAGTGACAGCACAAATATAATTAATAGTGCTTCAGGTTCTAGGGATTATGAAAATGTGTTCAATATTTCAGCCTGTAGAATGAAGAGTGGAAAGAGTGGAAATATCCTGTCGACAAGAGCTGCTAATAAAATATGGAGATGATACGAGCTGATCATTAATAAATGTAAATAGAGTTATGAAAAATCCTGATTTGATATTTAAATTAATGTACATGCATTAATGTCAATGCCTTCAATGTTTTTCAATAGACAGTTAAAAAGTATTGACATTCCTTTTAATCCATTTTTATTTTAAATGTAATTTAATTTTAATTGTTTTTTATTCGCTATGTTAATGGATAGTGATGCATAATTCGTGTCATTCATCTACTATTTTCGCCTTCCTAATCGCCTTTCTAACAGAGCGACGGTTTCAGATATTTATTTCGCCAGTAGAGGGCAGAATAACAATTTGTCCCACGATCAAATTTATTTAGATGAAGAAGACGTCCTGGTTGGTTAGCTGACAGTGGATTGGACTTGTAGAACTGTCAGTAATGCTAACTTGCCCATACTGGTCATAGAGTTATCTGAAAGTCACTGGAAGTTAAAAGGGCTGATTTTATAGCTACAGACCTTCCAGAGGGTCGGCGAAACAAACTTTACGAATCCCTTATATATTTGAAAACCTTTAAAGTGCTAGCAGGATCTGGCTAGCTGGGGAGCTCCAGAAAAGTAACGTCAAGGCTTATTTATTACAGTCATGTCGACAGCCGGAGACTTCGGAAATCCTTTGAGAAAATTTAAATTGGTGTTTCTTGGAGAACAGAGTGGTAAGTTTAATGTGTAGTTCAAAATTACTATAGGCGTAGTATAGGTATGTATAAGATCACCTTAGTTGTATGAATTGATTGGTTGATTACCGCTAACCAGTTAGCTAGCTAACATTAGCCTGCAGAGAAAAAACTTGGCATAGTAATTTCATTGCATCACTGTGACTTGGCCACAGTGGCTTTATGGAAGTAGAATTTTACATTGTCATTGGCAATATCTGTCAAAATGGTCTTGGTTTGTGAGGTACTTTAATAGAATATTTAAAGTGTGTAGATAAACATACAGGATAGTTTGCAACTCACTTGAAAGTAGATATAGTTTGGAGCTGAGTTAGCACTAACTATATTAAAAAAAACCCAGATACTCGTCAAATCGCAAAATCCACAGCCACTATGACCATGATTACACAGTCAAATCAGTGTATCTCTCCAGGGCACACTCCAGAGGTGTAGCCCAATTCCCAAACCTGCACAGTGACATTCCTCCTTTCCTATTTCTTTCCCCTTTACAATCAGAACAAGTAAGTCAAGAAGTATATTTACAACATAGTCAGTAAGGTGTGGTGTTGGTTTGTGTACCGCCCATGAATCAGTTTAGAATTTGTAGTTTTTATTTAGTTGTTTTTTTAAGTGGTAAATGATTTTTATTAATTCATCACATCAGGAACACCATAAATGTTTAATTAGTGTCAGTTTTGGTTTTAGTCTTCCAATTGGTGCAAGCATAGTGTAAAAACATGATATGGTAGAACAGATAAGATGGCAACATTCTGGTGATGCATTTCCTACAGATACTGAATCATAGCCAGATTTTGTTAGACAGTGTGATTAGTGATTAGCTGGGCGTCTTTGTAAACCAGTAAACAGCAGTGTTGGCTGGCCATGTCATCGCTTCAGTGTGTCACTGATAATGTAATCTGACCTCAGCAAAGTATTGCAAGACGAGGTACATGAAACAACTCTGAAGGTGATGTTGTTTTTCAATATTAGTTATGTAATCTGTGGAGGTAAACAACATAAGGGGTAAAAAAAAACTGGTGCTAACTACTTTTAGTTGTTTAAAATTCTTTGAATTCCCAGGTATTATGAATCATTTAAAACTAGGACTGTTGTCAGCCGGGAGAAGGAGTTCCATGACAGCCTATTATTCTTTAAAGTGGCTTGAAGACTGTTGAGTTTCATATTGTTAACATAAAGTTAACATATTGTTAACTTTTAAGGGCCTGTCCTAAATGACAGGCCCTTAAAAGTTGTTATGTGTGAAGTTCCAAAACATTACTTAATCTGCGAATGCACAGATTTGTACATGTTTTATAAGCTCAAATCAAGCAGTGATTGCACTGATGGTACCGTGTCTGTTTTTGTTTCTTTAGTGGGAAAGACCTCTCTCATCACCAGGTTCATGTATGACAGTTTTGACAACACATACCAAGTGAGGACACCTCTGATTTAATCAGTTTCGTTTATGTAAAGAACTCTCATCATGTTTGCTTCTTTCTCACCCTCTTCTAGGCCACAATTGGAATAGACTTCCTGTCAAAAACCATGTATCTTGAAGACAGAACAGTAAGTGTTTTTCTATCAGCAAGGGACTGTAATGTTTTGTTGTGCATTATACTGTAATTTTAGGGAGCAGCCAGGTTATGTGTGTGTTACTGGTAAGCGGAATACTGTTTTTACCCTCATGGGGCTCTGATCAGATTTGGTAGAGTCTGTCTTGATGTACAACAGTCATGTCAGAAATGATCACATACGATGTACGCGTATAAGCACAGGTATTGCCAATATGTCTGGTATTGATGACGGCTCGGTGTTGTTCAGTGTGCTACATGTACCCTCTGCAACATTTTCTTTTTTCTCTCTTGCTTCAACACAAGTTCTCTCTTGTCCTTTTTGATCCTCCATCTGTTTTCCTTGTTTTGGAACTAAAGACCTTCAAACAGTGGAGGGTTGATTGAATGCAAGTGAAGGGTGATCATTGATTTAATTTCCTCTAGGACCAGACATCTTGCTGTCTATGGTGCTCATTCACTACCTGCATGCGAAACATTTTCTCTGTCTTCTGTTCTTTTCCCATATGTCTGACTTTATTTGGCTTTTTTTTATTATTTATTTAATTTGATTTTTGACTTGATAATTTTTCCCCATTTTTCATTTCTTTGACATTTTTTGTCACTTCTTTTTGTTTTGTTTTTTCCTCTTTGATTTCTCCTTCCCTCCCCTTCCTGCACCATAGATTAGGTTGCAGTTGTGGGACACAGCGGGGCAGGAGCGTTTTCGTAGCCTCATCCCGAGTTACATCAGAGACTCTGCTGCTGCAGTTGTAGTTTACGACATCACAAGTGAGTGGATAACTTGAATGTTTCGTAAATAGTCCACCTCTTCTGTCACTTTTTTTTCCCTTTGTTTCATGTCCAAAATACAAATCTATTCAAATCAGTTCCGTATTCTAACTACTATGCAAACATGCTGTCCCCTGAAAGGTTGCTTCTGTTATTTTCTCATTGTTAGAAACCTTGTGAGGGCAATCCTCCACCTGTTTACTCACTTTCCATCTTCCTGCCTCTAACTCGTCTCTCTTTCAGACGTTAACTCCTTCCAACAAACTACAAAATGGATAGATGATGTGAGAACCGAAAGGGGAAGCGACGTCATTATCATGTTGGTGGGAAATAAAACAGACCTTGCAGACAAAAGGTACCTTGTCCGTCCACCCGTGCGTCCTTTAAAAGCGTACTGATGAAGTCATTGATTAGTGCTGCCAATACAGCCTTTTCAGACCTTTCTTAGAGAGCAGGAGGCCTTTGTACCTTGTGTTGTGTTTTTTAATAAACTCTGTTTCAGCACGCATTGTTGAAAAATCGATGATTAAATCTATCCAGAACATCCACTGTTAGCAGCTCTAATGTTTACTATAATTCCTGTTAAAGTGCACGTGATTGAGCTTTTTTTAAATGAACTAGATTGTGTGTACTGTGTCTGTGTCCCTAACCTCTTTATCTACTGCAGGCAAGTATCTATTGAAGAGGGTGAGCGGAAAGCCAAAGAACTAAATGTAATGTTTATTGAGACTAGCGCTAAAGCGGGCTACAATGTAAAGCAGGTAAGATTGAGTGTGAGTCGTGCTGACGTCCTGCTGCAGATGCTGCTGCCTCTGCTCCACTCTCTCTCTTTATGCCTGTCATGAACAGCTTATTTAAATATGTAATAGATTGTGATTGAGCCTGACAGTCCAGTTCTGAAGGTGCTTTGAGATGCATTATGATGGCGTCAAACACAAATAGAAATGCAGTCATGTTATAGGCAGACGCGTTATTCTAAATGTGTGTGAGTGTGTGAAAGTATGTAAATGAGGTAATGTGCTAGGCAGTCTGAGCGCAAGTTTAGTGCCAGGTGGAAAAAGAGCTGATGTGTCTCCAGATCAGCCTGGTGCTTCAGTCACTTGCTTTTAGAGTTGTTGTCTTCTGTCCAAATTCAAAGCTTTTGACACCTTGAAAAAGCTCCCAGAAGACTTTAGAAAAGGCATCAGTCGCAAAAGGGCACGGCTCGTAGGTCCACTTCAGTATAATCACAACCTGTATTCTTTCCTCCCTTTATCTTTGTGTCTGTGGCCATGCGTGGGATGTGTGTCCCTGTGGACGTTTGTGTGGTGGCTTGTGGCTCATGGCAGACAGATAACCACAGAGGGAGAGCAGAGAGCAAAAGAGATGAATGTTCTGTTTATTGAAACCAGTGCAAAGACAGGCTACAATGTCAGGTAGAGTGTGTGTGTGTGTGTGTGTGTGTGTCCATAGTGCCTTTGCTTTCTGATCAGCATCTCACACTCGCATGAGAACATGAAGCTGGAGCATGAAGAGCTTTTTGTCTAGTTGCTTTTCAGACTCTCCCGCCTGCAGTAAATAATAAGTGTTTGTCCGTATTGGATTGAACAGCCCTTAAAGGTGGGTCAGACTTGGCAAGCCAGGCTTCCACACAGTAGTTTTTCATTTTAGATGATTGCGTTTAGCCAGGGGCAGCCATCTTCATCATCACCATGCACTCCGTGCTGCTGTCTCTTTAAGCTTCATTTAATTCTGTGCCCTAAAATGCTCCAAGCTCTCCCATTGGAAGGTCTGTCACCTCAATCTGTCTAAATCAGCCTCGTATTTAGTGTGGCCTTCCTCTCTGTGAACTTCAGAATCTGCTTGTATCGACTGTGTTGTTGTGGTTTCACAGGTTTTCCGCCTGTATGACAGAACACGTGTTTTTTTTTTTTTTTTTCCTCCAGCTTTTCCGTCGTGTGGCTGCTGCTCTCCCCGG